>CM060902.1:1488728818-1498728818 GCA_030737815.1 Allium fistulosum | reverse complement strand
CTACTCAGTCTGACCCGAGCGTAAAGCAAAAACACAAGACACTCGAGTCAGGATTAACATTCTTATATTAATAAATCCAACTCAAGTGAAATAGCAATTGAAATACAAGTAACTCAAAGGATGTTTGGAATAACCATCCTTTAAGGATCCGTTAAACTATCTACTAGGTAGTAATGTACGCTAAGTAGATAATGTCTATCAGTAATATAAAGATATCAAAGTAGGGTTAAGCAGGGCCCATACACCTCTTAACCTGTTTATTCCCAAAAGCATATACAAGACCGTAGTTTCCCCAAAACCGGAAGTCACCAGAGGGCAATCCATATACCAAAGGTACAAATCAAAATCGTAGTGGTCACGTATAGGATAATCAGTATGACAAGGTACATGAGGCGATACCAACTAGGATACTAGTAGTTGCGTGATCCGGACTGATGTTGGGCATAGCAGCTACTACCCCAACACCGCGAAACAACACTCCCATAATCGAGGGGTGCACCCAAATCGAATCACAAAAGTAATAGATATGGTAACGAAGAAGTGTGTTCGCTAGAGGTGGCGAACCTCAATGGCCCGGCGCGGCTCCTGTTTTAGTCATGTCAAGGGTCATCCAAAATCGTTCTCTTTCTTCAGTCAACGCGTTCATCAAAACCAACCACTTCATTCTGGATCATCACTCCACGTATAGTTATTAAAGTGGTTTTCAGTTCAGATAGAGAGTATATCCATTACCGATCCCGGTCTCTTTAATAACTTTCGTAATTATTACACCGATTGGTCGTTTATATATTTCAAAAACCAAATCAATTTCAATTTCAAATAGAATTCGTAAATCAACATTTCATTTGTCTTTCTAAAACAATTTCCAAATTTTCGTTTCAAAACTTCCAATTTTCCGTTTCAAAATCTTATAATTCAATTTCAATTTCTATTTAAAACAATTCAAATATTGATTCAAGTTCGTATATAAGTTTCATTCCGAAATTATTTAAATAAATTCTATTTAACATTCAAATCAATTTAAACTCATTTATCGATTTCATTCAATATTCATTAAGTTACTTTATCATTCAAAACAATTTCTATTAAATTTCCAATTCATTTAATCAATTCTTAAGTTCAACTTCATTAAAACAAAACTTACAATTTTGAATTAAACTAAATTCGTCAAATCAATTCTTTCAATTACAAGTCTTACATTAATTCCAAAATATCACATTTTCATTTCTTGTTAAAGAAATTCCATTTCACTTATTTACTTACTTAAATAATTTTCCAAAACTTAATTAATAAAGAAACTCAATTTCAGTTATTTACGAGGTAAAATTCACTTATTCAAAAGTTCAATTTCACATATTAAAGAATTCAATTCAATTTAATCATTAAATAATTCAATCTTATTTAATTATTAAATAATTCAAAACTTAATTATTAAATAATTTCAAAGTTAATAATTTCAAACTAAATTATAATTTCAAACTTAATTATTAAATCATTTCAAAGTTTAATTATTTCAAATTTAATTATAATTTCAAACTTAATTATTAAATCATTTCAAACTTAATTCAATCATTTCTCAAATTAAACAACCTTCTTTCATCAATTTCTTTATTAATATTTCATTTCAGATTATTAAATATTCACGTTTAAATTTCATTAAATTCAATTTCCAACTTCGTTTCAAAACCATATTATTTATTCAAATAAGATCTTCGTTTTATTTTTAAATCAAATTATTGACCAATCGGTTTTTTTTATTTAATTTTCTATCCTAGGTCAAAATTCAATTTTGGGTATTTATCATTTCAACCCGATTCCAATTCAATTCAAAATCAAAGCATAACAAAGGGAACTTGCAGTGTGATAACTGGGGTGGTGTCAAAGTAAATAAACAAGCAATAACAACAAACAATAACAATCCAATAATCAATTCAGATAATCCCGAAATAACCGTATTAATTCGCATTGTTATTTGTACGAATTAATATAATTATTTCTAGAATCTACACTATCATTTCATGTAGATTAAAGATTATTACATTACGGTTTTCACTTGTCATCTATTACAATTTCATACATCATCAATTTATCAATATACATTCAGTGGTTCAAAATATAATTAAACAAATCCTACGTGTCAATAAATTCGACAGTTAAAGGGGTCATATTATACAAATGTCAATTAATCAAATTTTTACATTTAATTATCCTATATCAATTTCAATTGCATACTACTTATCATTTTAACATTAACAATTTTAACATCCAATATAAACATCAACAATCAATAAATTATCAGCCAAACGGTATTATCATCGCATAAACAATTAACAGATAATGGTGTCAGGTGTCACAGGTGAACTGATACAGGCAATAGCATATATAACAGTGTAATTAACTAACAGTTGCATATTTCAATTGTCGTTTCAATTGAAATCAAATTTAATAAATAAAAGAACGTTAATCGTGAGTGAGTGCTCACCTTTCGAGGCTAGAGAGAGATTCGACGGTGAAGTTGAGTTACAATCCGAATGCGAATTCCAAAACAAAGCTAGATTGATACGATTAGATGGAGAAAACAAGCACAATGGACGAAGCTGATAAATAAGGAATCGATGAAATCAAATCAGAACAGGATTGATGAAGATAATTGGTATAAGTTATATAACTATATATATATGATCATATTCTAAATTCAAACACATATTAAATATATATATATATACATATATTTCAAGATACATTGTTTCAAATTAAAACATACATGGAAAAATCAAAAACACACACACACACATATATATATATATATATATATATTATATTTAAATTCAATACTTATATGAACAGATAGCTATATAGGCGAGTATATACACATATGTAAAGCTGGCCTAAGGCTGATGTATAATCATACACTATACTTTTAAAAACAACATATATATCAGAAAGGCCGATGTCACATACTTTATTAACTACACACATGAAATTCAAGTCAACCATATATATAACTACCACTTATATATATTAGAACCCACGCACTACAATACATAATTTCACATACATGAATAATTAAAAAATCACATTTCCTTCCAACAAGCCATAAACAGAATACATAAATCTGGCCAAAATTTAGAGCAGAAAACATAGGAATGACTTTATAATATATATACGTGTAGTTAAAGATCATTGTTTACCCTTTAAAAAAATATTAAACATACTTTAGAAGCAACTTAAACTATTTTAGTTTTAACGTATTATATATATGACATTTAACAATACATACACTAGTATATAAAGCTTGCACATAAAAAAAACATTATAACTTGTCTGACTAAAATCAATGTAGACTAACATATTCTATATAGTTTACATAACTTATATATACAAGCAAACCCAGTTCTGTATAACTTATGTAAGCTTATAAATATAAACAAAAGGTTATTACAACTCATCTTATAACCATACAGGTAATAACTTACATAAAAATTTTCTCATGTAACCAAACCAATACCAAATATACTTTAAACAAACTTCAGCTGACATAGATGTATATATTATATATATATACCTTAGAAGCAAATGTAGGCAGAGCTTGGCAAGAAGGAAAAGGAAGCATAGGAGCATAGGATAGGTTATCGGTTGTGAGGTGAGGTGGCAGATCCGGCCTGGGGCCCGCTGCGCGTGGTGGAGGCGCGACTTGGCGCTGGTGGAAGGAGTGTCGGGTGCGAGGTGGTTCGATGAGTGGATGGTGGAGAAGCAAGGCGATGGTGAAGTAGGGTCCACATGCTGGCTGCCGTGGCCGTGCTGTGGTTAGCGGCCGGTCGGCGTTTGGACGGTGAGGAGCCCCCTAGCGGCGTACGACGGTGGTCGAGGCCGGATCTTGGTTGCAGGTGAGGCCGAGGAGGGGTGCTCGTGTTGCGTGATGGGAAGTTTGCGGGCCAAGGTGAGGATGTAAACAAGCTTGCATGGTGGAACTAACAGCAAGCACAAAAAAAGAAGGCAAGTATATTTTGAAAGCAGAGAGCAGGGAGAGGGGCGTGAGTCACAGGCAACCACTTTATTTTATACAATGTTTTGTTTTTTTTCTTTTGTGTTTTTTTTAGGTGGCTGAAACGAAAGAAGGAGGGAGAATGAGTGAAGGTGGATGTGTATAGCAAGCTAAAGGGGAAGATGAACAATTTAAAATGCCCAGAGAAAGAAAGTGAACCAGTAGATAATAATCAATTCTGGGAAAAGCAACGGTCACTTTGATGAATTCAAAGAGTATGAGTTGCTAATGGCTGACAGCTATTATACAAAGGAAACGAAAGGACAAACGAATATAAAAGGTTCAAAAACGGGTATCGATGCGGATATCCGTTACACGGGTTTTGCAGCGTACCGGACACCGAAACACAGAAATAAATATACTGCGGAGATCAGCACGATGAGACGATTAAAACGGTATATAGATATCAGCGGTATAATTGAATTATAAAAATTCGAATTTTCTAATAGCGGAAAAATGCAAGAAAAACGCTGAAAAATAAGATCGACGGAGCCAAAGATGTCCGAATTTGGAAAAACGACAAACTGACATCTTGCTCAGAAGATGGTTTAGAATTTTTCTATGTAAAAATATTTAAGTTTCGGAAACATTTTATTTTCATCGTTTTTTTTAACTGATTGAATTGAAGTGAATTTACGCGCGAAAAAAAACTTTCATATTTTCGGACGAAAATTTACCAGTTGTTATGTTTAACTAGACGTATCCCAAATATTAAATTTTTATTTCAAAATTTTATCGTTTAAAATTTCACGAAATTTTAACTAATTGCGTTATTAAAACGGTTAAAATTTACGGGTCGTTACATTCTCCCCCACTCAAAACTTTTCGTCCCCGAAAAGGAACGAGGTAGGAGAATAGAAACAACCAGAAAGAAAAACAGATCTGAAATACAAAATAACAATTAATTTAAACCATATAAATTCAAATTTAAATTAATTGATATTCCATTTGATTTTCTTAAGTTAAATCAAGCTTAACTATTTCTTGATTGATTTTCTTATTATCCAATCATCTTTAATTAACAGTTTCAAAATAATAAATTTGAATAGTCACTTATTACAATCATATTTTATTTCAGCAATTTAAATTCTTCTTTATTCCAATTTTTACTGTTAAATTTTATTCTACTCAATATATCTAATCACATTTATTTAACCCATATAAATTAATTTAAAACTTAAAAGTTTCGATTTAGATTAATTTACATCTATTAATTTCTTTTAAATTCAAGGTATTTTCATAAGTTGATCAAATTTCATTTATTAATTCTTTCAAAACAAATTTATTTTTCAATTATCTTATTATTCTATTTATCTCTATTATCATTTTATAATTAAAATTTAAGTGTATAACATTTGTTATAACCACTCAAATTTTATTTATAAATTCAATTTATATTATATATTATCCAATTACATATTCAACTTCTGAATGATTTAGGTAAGTTGTATTAGAATGCAGTTGAACAATATACAAATAAAAATTTTCCCAATTCAATTATTCAAGTTTAAATATTTATTCCAAATTTTGGTTTTATTTGTAATTAAAATCATCTTTAACAAAATTTAAGAATTAGATTTCCGATTAACTTTAAACAGTTTAGAGATATATATAATATATTTATATCAAATCAAATTAAATTTTAAAATAAGGTACTTATATATATATAAATCCAATTATACTGAAGAAATTCAAATCAAACTATTTTTCAAAACAAAACCGTAGCAAAGCTACAGAATAGTATCTCCACTTCGAAACTCGAAAATGAACGTCGATGATGCGGCCGCCATCACCGAAATTATTTTCCAGCGACAAAGAGAAGAGCACTGATTTCAACATTTTTTTATTTTAAAATTCTTTGAAAACGATTTTTATTCGAAATACTTTAAATAATATACATTTAAATTTTAAAAACCAAAGTTCGAAATCACCGGAAACTAAATTCTCAAATTTCTGAATTAAATTCATTTCAGATTCCAAATCAATTTATAAACCGTATTTATAAATTTATTTAGAACAATAAATGATAATCAAATATTATCATTTCAACAACAATTTAATTAACCTATTAAATTCCAAAAAATTTTACTTATATTTTCACTAAATAATCAAACAAATTTATTTCATTTACCAAATTTGAAAATGTTATTGTGTCAGTTTGTTCTGCTCAAGTGTTTTGGAAATCCTATCGATAGCGTTGATCAGACGAATCGATCGGAAACCCAAATCAACATCAACAACTCAAACAACACAGTATATATTAAAACATTTATATATTAGTTTATAAATACATTTCTTTGCTCGACGATATAGGAATGAATTTTCAAAATAAGGATAGGGTTTCAAATTTGATTGACTTAAATCAAAGAGAAATTTGATTCGAAGATAAGTTTGAAACAGAAGATAAGTTAATTCGATTACCACAATCGGGAGATGGGTGAGTTTATTTAATTCACGGGCAACTTTAACCGGTTGTCCGTAACTTCTAGAATAAGATCGATGCCGAATTCCAAGGTAAATCAACATTCGATCTCAAGAAATAGAATCCAGGTATAGCAGGAGATAGATAGCATCGTATACCGAGGATACAGAAATCTACGGTAAATCAATGCCAATTATAAAGGAGTTTAATCCTTTACGAATCATTCGAAGATTGGCGAGACTGCCGATCTATTATAGATAACATTCAGAATGGAGTTATGGGGTGCTCCAGAATTGAAAGAAGACAAATTGTGAGGGGCACAAATGAATTTTTGGAACCGCAGGGAACGTTTCAAAATTCAAAGGAATTGAGTCAAAGGAAGAGATTGGAACTCGAATGAGAGTGATTCTGTAAATACATTTACCCTATATGTTAAGTTTTGCCTAGAGATACCAAAGCTCTGATACCAACTGTAACGACCCGCCATTTTGGACCATTCGCGTCCATTATAAGTGTATAGGTAGACACTCATGCCGGAGTTGAATTGCTCAAAATACCGCGTTGTTAATTTAAATTTGGCAAAACTGAACATATACAGTAAATAGATATAATCACAGATCACAGACACAGAGTAATAAATGCAGCGGAAATAAAAGAGATAGTAGTTCATGAAGCTACTATATGAATATATAAAATACATCAGAGTTTACAACAGAAGAGTAATACGATACATCAGATACAAATCAGAATACATCACTGGAATCATCGAATATCTGAAAGCTGGATAGATAGCTGGATCTCCAAGCGAAGCTCCAACTCCAAAGGTGAGTCTCGAAAGCTGAACTACTCAGTCTGACCCGAGCGTAAAGCAAAAACACAAGACACTCGAGTCAGGATTAACATTCTTATATTAATAAATCCAACTCAAGTGAAATAGCAATTGAAATACAAGTAACTCAAAGGATGTTTGGAATAACCATCCTTTAAGGATCCGTTAAACTATCTACTAGGTAGTAATGTACGCTAAGTAGATAATGTCTATCAGTAATATAAAGATATCAAAGTAGGGTTAAGCAGGGCCCATACACCTCTTAACCTGTTTATTCCCAAAAGCATATACAAGACCGTAGTTTCCCCAAAACCGGAAGTCACCAGAGGGCAATCCATATACCAAAGGTACAAATCAAAATCGTAGTGGTCACGTATAGGATAATCAGTATGACAAGGTACATGAGGCGATACCAACTAGGATACTAGTAGTTGCGTGATCCGGACTGATGTTGGGCATAGCAGCTACTACCCCAACACCGCGAAACAACACTCCCATAATCGAGGGGTGCACCCAAATCGAATCACAAAAGTAATAGATATGGTAACGAAGAAGTGTGTCCGCTAGAGGTGGCGAACCTCAATGGCCCGGCGCGGCTCCTGTTTTAGTCATGTCAAGGGTCATCCAAAATCGTTCTCTTTCTTCAGTCAACGCGTTCATCAAAACCAACCACTTCATTCTGGATCATCACTCCACGTATAGTTATTAAAGTGGTTTTCGGTTCAGATAGAGAGTATATCCATTACCGATCCCGGTCTCTTTAATAACTTTCGTAATTATTACACCGATTGGTCGTTTATATATTTCAAAAACCAAATCAATTTCAATTTCAAATAGAATTCGTAAATCAACATTTCATTTGTCTTTCTAAAACAATTTCCAAATTTTCGTTTCAAAACTTCCAATTTTCCGTTTCAAAATCTTATAATTCAATTTCAATTTCTATTTAAAACAATTCAAATATTGATTCAAGTTCGTATATAAGTTTCATTCCGAAATTATTTAAATAAATTCTATTTAACATTCAAATCAATTTAAACTCATTTATCGATTTCATTCAATATTCATTAAGTTACTTTATCATTCAAAACAATTTCTATTAAATTTCCAATTCATTTAATCAATTCTTAAGTTCAACTTCATTAAAACAAAACTTACAATTTTGAATTAAACTAAATTCGTCAAATCAATTCTTTCAATTACAAGTCTTACATTAATTCCAAAATATCACATTTTCATTTCTTGTTAAAGAAATTCAATTTCACTTATTTACTTACTTAAATAATTTTCCAAAACTTAATTAATAAAGAAACTCAATTTCAGTTATTTACGAGGTAAAATTCACTTATTCAAAAGTTCAATTTCACATATTAAAGAATTCAATTCAATTTAATCATTAAATAATTCAATCTTATTTAATTATTAAATAATTCAAAACTTAATTATTAAATAATTTCAAAGTTAATAATTTCAAACTAAATTATAATTTCAAACTTAATTATTAAATCATTTCAAAGTTTAATTATTTCAAATTTAATTATAATTTCAAACTTAATTATTAAATCATTTCAAACTTAATTCAATCATTTCTCAAATTAAACAACCTTCTTTCATCAATTTCTTTATTAATATTTCATTTCAGATTATTAAATATTCACGTTTAAATTTCATTAAATTCAATTTCCAACTTCGTTTCAAAACCATATTATTTATTCAAATAAGATCTTCGTTTTATTTTTAAATCAAATTATTGACCAATCGGTTTTTTTTTATTTAATTTTCTATCCTAGGTCAAAATACAATTTTGGGTATTTATCATTTCAACCCGATTCCAATTCAATTCAAAATCAAAGCATAACAAAGGGAACTTGCAGTGTGATAACTGGGGTGGTGTCAAAGTAAATAAACAAGCAATAACAACAAACAATAACAATCCAATAATCAATTCAGATAATCCCGAAATAACCGTATTAATTCGCATTGTTATTTGTACGAATTAATATAATTATTTCTAGAATCTACACTATCATTTCATGTAGATTAAAGATTATTACATTACGGTTTTCACTTGTCATCTATTACAATTTCATACATCATCAATTTATCAATATACATTCAGTGGTTCAAAATATAATTAAACAAATCCTACGTGTCAATAAATTCGACAGTTAAAGGGGTCATATTATACAAATGTCAATTAATCAAATTTTTACATTTAATTATCCTATATCAATTTCAATTGCATACTACTTATCATTTTAACATTAACAATTTTAACATCCAATATAAACATCAACAATCAATAAATTATCAGCCAAACGGTATTATCATCGCATAAACAATTAACAGATAATGGTGTCAGGTGTCACAGGTGAACTGATACAGGCAATAGCATATATAACAGTGTAATTAACTAACAGTTGCATATTTCAATTGTCGTTTCAATTGAAATCAAATTTAATAAATAAAAGAACGTTAATCGTGAGTGAGTGCTCACCTTTCGAGGCTAGAGAGAGATTCGACGGTGAAGTTGAGTTACAATCCGAATGCGAATTCCAAAACAAAGCTAGATTGATACGATTAGATGGAGAAAACAAGCACAATGGACGAAGCTGATAAATAAGGAATCGATGAAATCAAATCAGAACAGGATTGATGAAGATAATTGGTATAAGTTATATAACTATATATATATGATCATATTCTAAATTCAAACACATATTAAATATATATATATATATACATATATTTCAAGATACATTGTTTCAAATTAAAACATACATGGAAAAATCAAAAACACACACACACACATATATATATATATATTATATTTAAATTCAATACTTATATGAACAGATAGCTATATAGGCGAGTATATACACATATGTAAAGCTGGCCTAAGGCTGATGTATAATCATACACTATACTTTTAAAAACAACATATATATCAGAAAGGCCGATGTCACATACTTTATTAACTACACACATGAAATTCAAGTCAACCATATATATAACTACCACTTATATATATTAGAACCCACGCACTACAATACATAATTTCACATACATGAATAATTAAAAAATCACATTTCCTTCCAACAAGCCATAAACAGAATACATAAATCTGGCCAAAATTTAGAGCAGAAAACATAGGAATGACTTTATAATATATATACGTGTAGTTAAAGATCATTGTTTACCCTTTAAAAAAATATTAAACATACTTTAGAAGCAACTTAAACTATTTTAGTTTTAACGTATTATATATATGACATTTAACAATACATACACTAGTATATAAAGCTTGCACATAAAAAAAACATTATAACTTGTCTGACTAAAATCAATGTAGACTAACATATTCTATATAGTTTACATAACTTATATATACAAGCAAACCCAGTTCTGTATAACTTATGTAAGCTTATAAATATAAACAAAAGGTTATTACAACTCATCTTATAACCATACAGGTAATAACTTACATAAAAATTTTCTCATGTAACCAAACCAATACCAAATATACTTTAAACAAACTTCAGCTGACATAGATGTATATATTATATATATATACCTTAGAAGCAAATGTAGGCAGAGCTTGGCAAGAAGGAAAAGGAAGCATAGGAGCATAGGATAGGTTATCGGTTGTGAGGTGAGGTGGCAGATCCGGCCTGGGGCCCGCTGCGCGTGGTGGAGGCGCGACTTGGCGCTGGTGGAAGGAGTGTCGGGTGCGAGGTGGTTCGATGAGTGGATGGTGGAGAAGCAAGGCGATGGTGAAGTAGGGTCCACATGCTGGCTGCCGTGGCCGTGCTGTGGTTAGCGGCCGGTCGGCGTTTGGACGGTGAGGAGCCCCCTAGCGGCGTACGACGGTGGTCGAGGCCGGATCTTGGTTGCAGGTGAGGTCGAGGAGGGGTGCTCGTGTTGCGTGATGGGAAGTTTGCGGGCCAAGGTGAGGATGTAAACAAGCTTGCATGGTGGAACTAACAGCAAGCACAAAAAAAGAAGGCAAGTATATTTTGAAAGCAGAGAGCAGGGAGAGGGGCGTGAGTCACAGGCAACCACTTTATTTTATACAATGTTTTGTTTTTTTTCTTTTGTGTTTTTTTTAGGTGGCTGAAACGAAAGAAGGAGGGAGAATGAGTGAAGGTGGATGTGTATAGCAAGCTAAAGGGGAAGATGAACAATTTAAAATGCCCAGAGAAAGAAAGTGAACCAGTAGATAATAATCAATTCTGGGAAAAGCAACGGTCACTTTGATGAATTCAAAGAGTATGAGTTGCTAATGGCTGACAGCTATTATACAAAGGAAACGAAAGGACAAACGAATATAAAAGGTTCAAAAACGGGTATCGATGCGGATATCCGTTACACGGGTTTTGCAGCGTACCGGACACCGAAACACAGAAATAAATATACTGCGGAGATCAGCACGATGAGACGATTAAAACGGTATATAGATATCAGCGGTATAATTGAATTATAAAAATTCGAATTTTCTAATAGCGGAAAAATGCAAGAAAAACGCTGAAAAATAAGATCGACGGAGCCAAAGATGTCCGAATTTGGAAAAACGACAAACTGACATCTTGCTCAGAAGATGGTTTAGAATTTTTCTATGTAAAAATATTTAGGTTTCGGAAACATTTTATTTTCATCGTTTTTTTTAACTGATTGAATTGAAGTGAATTTACGCGCGAAAAAAAACTTTCATATTTTCGGACGAAAATTTACCAGTTGTTATGTTTAACTAGACGTATCCCAAATATTAAATTTTTATTTCAAAATTTTATCGTTTAAAATTTCACGAAATTTTAACTAATTGCGTTATTAAAACGGTTAAAATTTACGGGTCGTTACAGATATGGACATACTCTCTGTCGATACCGAAAACCACTTTGACAACTGTGTACGCGGTGGAGTTTCCAAAATGAAGTAGGATGGTGGCGACGATCCTAAGGTATATACGTGGACCCAACTTCCGTGAGTTGGCATAAGGTGGCTAAAACAGGAGCGATTGACGGACCAAGGAGGTAGCACCTCTGATCGGACACACTTCTTCGATACCATTCTATTACTTGTGATTGATTTGGTGGCCACCCTTTATTTGGGAGTGTTTTTCGAGGTGGGCGGTAGTGGCTGCTATGCGTCACCACTAGTTCGGATGCGTAATTGGTATATCTACCCTGGCATTGCCTAGTTGTGCCGTGTCACCTACCATATCGAGCTTTCTTACGATTTGTGATTTCTCCCGTAGCCTGTGGAGTATCGAGGGTAGCCCCATTTTAGGAGTATGCTAATACTGGATAGACTACTGGGACTATTACGTGTTAAGGGGAATATTGGGTCACTCCTTAACGCTATTTAAAAGTATGTTTATTTTATTATTAGACATTATTATAATAGCGAATATTACTACATAGTAGATATTTTAACGGATCCTTAGAGAATGGGCGATCCCAAGCATTCTTTAAGTTACTTGTACCCTTATTACAGTTCACTTGAGTTGGTTTACATTGTATAAGTATGTATGTCCTGACTCGAGTGTTTATGTTTTATTTTTACGCTTGGGTCAGCCTGAGTATCAGTTTGGACTTCATCTTCTCGGAGCTAGGACTACTGGAGATCATCTTTATCAAGCTGCTTTCTGTTTTGCTATTCAGTCTTTTATTTTAGCTTATGTAATTGAGACAAATGAATTTGGGATTTTCTGTGGTTGTTCAAACTGTATTGGTTTTAGACTATGTAATTTGTACTTGTTTTGAGACTATGTATTTTAGTGGCTTCGTGAACCACTATGGTTATTTTTAAATTCCACTGCGAGTTATTCTGATATTTCTGTGTCTGTGATTCTGTGAATGATTTTATTTGCTCCAAATTTTATTACAAACTGTTATTTTGCATTATTCAAGTCTGACATGTGTGGATTATTGTCGATTTGAATGGTCCAAAATAGTGGGTCGTTACATTTGGTATCAGAGCTTTGGTTTTAGGCAAACCTTAGCCTATGGAGCAAAAACTCATTAGAGATAGGGTAGAAATACCCTAGAATGAGTGAAATCAAACACAGAATCATTTCTTTGTGAGTGAACGTATTTTCAAAGTATAAAATGATTTTTAACAATGATTTTAAATGATTTCTCAAAGATTATTTTGATATAAAATTTTCTTGTTTTAAAAGCAAATTTTTCTAAACTTCCTTCTTTCCGTATCTACCTTGTTAGAAATTTTGTTATTAGGATATTCATCCAAGTGATCTTATCGTGTCTTATCTTATCTTATCTTTGTCTTCTCTGTACCTTTGTCCTAAATTCATTCTTGATATTTCCAGGATGAATCGTGGAAATGCTAGAGGTAGGGCTCGTGGTACTGCCCCAGCTCCTTCCCCTGTTGGACCTGTTAGGTTTACTGTTCTTTGTAAGGAATTCTCTCAGCTCGGTGGTACTAAGTTCACCGGTTCAGAGAGTATTATCGAAGCCCAGCAATGGTTACGGAGTTTGGAGAGGATATTTACCGGTCTTGAGATCACTGATGCCCATAAGCGTCAGTTAGTAGCATGGAAGCTGCAAGAGTCAGCCTTAGATTGGTGGGAGTCTGTTACGGCTCACACTAACGAAGGTGATCTTTCGTAGGAGCAGTTCAGGTATCCTTTGTATTATCTTGAATTTTCCCCATTTCCTTTTTTCTTTTGAATCTATCTTAAGTTCGGTTTCTGTATCTTCTTTCCAGAGAGGCTTTTGTGGCAAAATGGATGCCCGAAGCCGGGAAATCTCAGCTTTATCGTGAATTCATGGATCTTAAGCAGGGTACCATGTCTTTTTCAGAGTATGAGCAGAAGTTCAATGAACTTTCAAAATTTGGTACTGGTTTTATCGACACTCAGCTAAAGAAAAATGTGAAGTTCATTGCTGGAGCTCGCCCACAGTTCTACGACCGTCTTATTTCACATGTTCATGGCACTTTTACTGAGCTCATGGATATGGCTATTCGCTATGAGAACCCTACTTCCAAGGGTCCTGCCACTTCTGGTGCTCATGTATCACAGTCTTCCTCTGCAAATTCCAAGAAGAGAAAGCCCAACTTCCACCAGCAGAAGAAGAATTGGCTCAAACATCCGGGCTTGGGATCTTCAGCATCTTCTCCTTCCCAGAGACACCCTATTGATCTATCCACCATTACCTGCTTCAAATGTGACCAGAAGGGACACTATGCCAATAGTTGCCCTACTCCGGTTGGTGCTGCTGTTCCTCCACCTCAAGTAAGCAGGAACAATCTTTGTCATGTTTGTCTTCAGCCAGGTCATTTTAGGAATGACTGTCCTTTATATCAGAAAGGAAAGCCGTTTGGTGTATTTGCTGTCACATCTGCTTCTTCACCTGCTGCACCTACCCTTGCTCCTAGTGATGATCAAGGTACTCTTCAGGGCACCTTTACTTTATTTCATCATCCTGTTCGTGTTTTATTTGATACTGGAGCTTCGCATAGTTTTATTTCTGATAAGTTGTGTGATAAGTTTGAACATCTCCTTTCTCTTGAGTATGCTTTTGTTCCTCTATGTGTTTCAAATCCTATTGGTGGTCCCGCAAATCTTGATAAGATTTGTAAGCAAGTGAGACTCTTCTATTCTAGTCATAAATTTTCTGGAGATTTCTATGTTCTTGGTTTCGATGCTTTTGATTTGTTGCTTGGAAGTGATTGGCTTGACGGGCATGATGCCCGTATCTCTTGTAAATTTCGAATTGTTTCTCTTAAGGATGATCGGGGCAATTCTTTGGTTATTCAGGGTCATATGCCTCATGATTATGCTGGTAGCTTTATCTTTTCTCTAGATGCTTCTCCTGTTGATCTTCAATCGACTCGGGTAGTCAATCTCTATCCCGATGGTTTTGGTGAAGTTACTGCTTTACCTCCTAGCGGGAAATTGATTTCCGCATTGATCTTATTCCTGGAGCTCGACCTGTAGTTCTTCCTCCTAGAAGAATGGCACCCCGCGAGAAGGTTGAGTTAGGAAAGCAAATTGAGGACCTGTCTTCCAAGGGTCTGATCAGACCTAGCTATTCTGAATGGGGAGCTGCGGTGGTTTTCGTCACCAAGTCCAATGGTTCTCTCCAGATGTGTGTTGATTATGGGGAGTTGAACAAGCTCACTATGAAAAACAGATATCCAATGCCTCGCATCAATGATATGTTTGATCAGCTTTATGGTGCTACTGTTTTCTCTCAGCTTGACCTTGCCACGGGTTTTCACCAACTCAGAGTTGCCGAGGAAAGTATTCACAAGACTGCTTTCCGTACTGAGAATGGATTCTTTGAATGGCTAGTCATGCCTTTTGGTTTTACTAATGCTCCTGCTTTCTTTGTTGACTTGATGAATCGTGATTTCCGTGATGTGCTTAATAAATTTGTTCTAGTCTTTGTGGATGATATCCTCATTTTCTCTAAGTCTGAAGAAGAACATGAGTCACATTTGAACTCTGTTCTTGAGACTCTTCGAAATCATGAGTTAAAGACTAAATTTTCCAAATGCCATTTCTGGAAAGATGAAGTCCGATTCCTCGGGCATATTGTTTCTGGTAATGGAGTTTCTGTTGATCCAGTCAAAATCGCTGCGATCAATGTAAGTCTCTCTTCCTTCTCTTTCCTTGTTTCATTCAATTTATTCTATCTTTCCTATTATCCTTCTATCCCTATTCTGTACAGGATTGGGAAACTCCTAAGACTCCTACTGATATCCGTAGTTTTCTGGGCCTTGCTGGTTATTAGCGGAGATTCATTGAGAATTTCGCTCGGATTGCTGCACCTCTCACTGCTTTAACTCGGAAGAATGCTAAGTTTATTTGGAGTAATGAGTGTAAGGCCGCATTCAATGAGTTAAAAGACAAGCTTACTTCCGCACCTGTTCTTACCGTTCGAAATGGAAATAAGGGATTAACGGTATACACTGATGCTTGTCGAGAAGGTTTGGGAGCTGTTCTGATGCAGGATGGTAGGGTGATTGCTTATGCTAGTCGACAGTTGAAGACTCATGAAGTAAATTATGCTGCCCATGACCTAGAGTTGCTTGCTGTTGTTTTTGCTTTGAAGCTTTGGAGACATCAACTTTTGGGCACCAAGTTTGAGCTTTTAACAGATCATCGGTCTTTGAAGTATATTTTCTCTCAGAAGGATTTGAATCAGAGTCAAGTTAGGTGGTTGGAGTTCCTTGCTTCTTATGACCTCGACAACAACTATACACCAGGGAAAGCTAATGTTCTGGCGGATGCTTTGAGTAGGAAGAAGGCTTTGTTGTGTCAGCTTGTTGTTTCCTCACCTCTTGTGGATCGTATTATGGCTAAGCAGGATGAGGATGAGAGGCTTAGATCGATGAAGGAGAATGTTCGTAGTAGAGTTGGAGGTAGTAACCATGATGGCAGTGGTGCTCAGATTGATGATAAGGGTGTGTTAAGGATTAATAATAGGATTTGTGTCCCGAATGTTAATGGATTGAGACAGGAGTTACTTCAGGAGAATCATCAGTCCAGACTTTCTATTCATCCAGCCGTGACCAAGATGTATCAGGATATGAAGAAGTTGTTTTGGTGGAGAGGTATGAGGCATGATATTTCCATTTTTGTTAATAGGTGTGCGACTTGTCAGCAAGTCAAGGCAAATCATCAGAAGACCCCTGGTTTATTGCAGCCTCTTGAGATTCCCAATTGGAAGTGGGAACAAGTTTCTATGGATTTCATTGATGGTTTACCGAGGACTAGGAAGGGTAACGAGAGTATCTGGGTTATTGTGGACAGATTGACCAAATCAGCTCATTTCATTCCGGTCAAGTCTACCCGTTCAGCTTCTAGTTTGTCCGAGATTTACATGAGGGAGATTGTTCGTCTCCATGGTGTTCCTCTCAGTATTGTTTGTGATCGTGATCCTATCTTTACTAGTAGGTTTTGGAAAGCCTTTCAGGATTCCTTGGGTACTCGCCTGAATCTGAGCACTGCTTACCATCCACAGACCGACGGTCAAACGGAAAGGGTGAATCAGATTTTAGAAGATCTTCTTCGTGCTTGTGTACTTGATTATGGGGGATCGTGGGAAGATCATCTCCATCTTGTCGAATTCACATATAACAATAGTTATCAGGCCAGTATTGAGACGTCTCCATTTTCTGCTCTATACGGACGACCTTGTAGATCTCCTTCTTGCTGGATTGAATCTGGTAATCGTTTGGTTCTTGGTCCTGAGATGGTTTTAGAAGCTTCTGAGAGAGTTGAAGAGATTAAGAGGAAGATGAGGATTGCTCAAGATAGGCAGAAGAAGTACGCTGATCGTCGAAGACGGAGTTTAGAGTTTGCTGTTGGTGATTTGGTTTTCCTTAAGGTCTCTCCCTTAAGGAATGTTATTCGTTTTGGTCGTAGAGGGAAGCTTTCTCCTAGATTTGTTGGTCCTTTCCGCATTATGGAAAGAATTGGTTCTCTTGCTTATCGTCTGGATTTGCTCGAGAAATTTTCTGGAGTGCACAATGTATTCCATGTATCTCATCTTCGTCGCTATCTGCATGATCCATCTCTTATTATCTAGCCTTCTGCTCTTGATAGTTTGGATATTGAGCTAAATCTGACTGTTGAGAAGAAGCCACTTCGTATCGTCGATCGAGGTACGAAGCAGCTAAGAAGGAAATCTGTCAACCTGGTCAAAGTGCAGTGGAGCATTGATGAACGGGATTGCACCTGGGAGACGGAGGAGAGCATTCGTGCTTCGAATCCGGAATTGTTTATTTTAGGTACTTTTGCTCTACTGTCTTATCTTTCTTTGTTTTCTTTTTTCGTTCCTTTTCGAGGACGAAACGTTTTGAGTGGGGGAGAGTGTAACAGCCCAAAAATTTTAACAAGTATTTTATTCATTTATTTAAAGACTGTGGCGTTTGATTTCTTAAAAATATAATTTTGGAAATTTTCTTGTATTGATTGTTAATCAATCGCCCAAAATTTTATTAAAAAATAAACGTTCTGTAATGTTGATTTGAATTAAAAGTGTAACTTTAATAGAAATTTTAAATTTTTAAAATTTATAATTCTAAACTGCCAAATTTTCATCTTGAACTGTATACAATTGTGTAACAATTGTTTCACTTTTGTTTTGGTCAGATTTGTTGTATACTTTTAAAAGTTAGTAATAATTAGTGTGAAACGGGAAATTTAACTTTACATTTCTTTTACGTATATTTACATTCGTTCCTTACCTTTATATTAAACAATCAAATGGGTGAAGCTAAAACAAATTTTATTAATTATGGTATAATAACTATTAAATTTTGGTTTAAAGTGATGGGTTATTTTCCTAATAGAAACGTTAGCATTTTTAAATCTATTTAATAAGAGAAACAAATCAAATTTGTACGTTACTTTGGGCATTACATTTGTTTGTTTATCATGCTTTTTCCATTGTCTATTTGTTTCTAGGCGCTAACATTGCAAGTTTTAGCCGTATATTCTTTTTTGAGAATTCAAAAAAATCTTGCCCAAAATCTTTCCTTAATCTTTGTCACGTGAGAATTTTATTGCTTCCCTTTGCCTTCCTTACGTTTCCATCTTTTAATAAAATTAAATGCCTTAAATTCCTTTGATTCCTCTACCGATCAAGCATTTTATTCTTGCCTTCTCTCTACATAAATTAGTGAGCAGCTGTCATATTCTATTTCACGTTCAAAATTTCCATACCACAAATTATTCAATTTGCTTCCATCAAAATTTGCGTGGGCATCTCACTGAAGGTAAAGACAACATGTTTTTTTTTCATTTTTGTCATTTCGTTGTTCTCCTTCCCTGCCTTGTTATATTCTGTTGCCTACTCCATCATACTCGGCCTATCCACCGTCAGAAACAGCCCCTACCCCAGCCTAGACCACCACCGCAACCTCTCCCCTCATGCCAGACTGAGACCAGCCACCACCACGAACCCCACGTCTCCAACCCCATGCCAGACCACCGAGCCATGTTTGAAAAAAAAAGAATGAACAAATTCCATTTTTGTCACCTTTGTATTTTTATTTTTGAAGTTATATTGCCACCGAGCCTTGTTTTGAAAAAAAAGGAAATGAAAAAAAGTTGCTTTTGTCACTTTGTATTTTTTTGAAGTTATAGTCTATTTTTAAAAGTGGTCGAGCCTTTGTATTTTTGAAGTTTTAGTTTATATTTTAACCGAACCTTTGTTTTGAAAAGAAAAATTTCTTTTTTGTCACCTTTGTATTTGAAGTCTCAGACTACAACTCTTCCGAGCCTTTAAAATCCTGAATATGGTGAAGTGGTTGAGTAATTTCTTTCGATTATTCAACTTGTTTTTTGTTTTGTTTGCTTCATTTGAAAAAAATTAGTTATTCGAATGCGTTCTTAGATTTGTTTTATTCATTTTGTTTCAAGATCTGAATCTTGTTGGCGCATCCTCTAACAACTGATCGTGCTTTCCGGGTGCTTTTCGATAGATAGCGTATTTCCTTTTGAATCGAATCTCCAGCTCCATAGAGGTGAGTAAATCTCACACGAATAATCATACTTATATGATTGTGAAACGACCGCAACTGAATGTGTAGAGAATAAATAAATAAATAAATAGAAATTGATGTTATAATTACGTGTGATTATTTATATATGATGTTAAACTTTTTAAAACTGCATAACATATCATCTGTTATATTTTGTTCTTATTTTACTATTATTCTATTCTGTTAAATCACACTGCAAGTTCCTTGTAGAATAGAATCACTATGGGTTGAAATGATACATACCCAAATGGACTTTAGAATAAGGGAAGATCGTTATAGGCTGAAATGATAGGCCTGAGCGATTTTCGATTAAATTTTATTTACTTGGGATTGCGGGTTTGAAATGATAAAACCCGGATTTTTCTTGTAAACTACGGATTGAAATGATATATTATCCGTATCACTTTACCTAGGCTAGAAAATATTATACAGACCCGTGGTTATTTTCTGTATTTTTTTCTGGATGCTTTTAAATATTTTAAAATTTGTAATAATATTAAATTGATTTCAATTGAATTTTAAAATGATTTATTTAGGTGGTAATGATTTTTGTGTAATAAATAAAAGGATAAAAATAGTGATTTTAAAATATAACTTGAACTTGAAATTTATTGAAAAAAAATGGCAACTTAAGTTAATTAAGTTAAATTGAAAATTTAGTTTAAAGGGTGGAAGAATGGGGATTTAAAATTTAAGTGTTGAAAAAAATGGTTAAAGGTGGAAAACGGGAAAATCTACACACTTGAAATTTTTATAAGTAAAATTTGGAAATTTTGATTTTTTACTTGAAAATCTTTCTTTATAAAAACCATAAGTTAAAGGATTTAATTGAACATTTTTAAATGTGAAATTTATGATTTTATAAGTTTTAAAGGATTTAAATTGAAGTTTATTTATGGCTGGAATTGCACTTAAAACCTGGAAATTTAATTTGTAGCACTTGTTAAGTGCTATGGTTATATAAATGAACCAAAAGACTAAAATGAACTAAGGCTATGATAGCACTTGGTAAGTGCTGTTGTAGCAGGAACTAAAATTTAACTTGAAACTAATAAAGGGGCTACCGTAGCACTTGTTAAGAGCTGCAGTAGGCTGAAATATGATTTTTTTTAAACTGAACTGTTATAGCAGTTTATAAATGCTTTCTTTGCTGAATTAAATTGTTTCAAATATAACTTACCGCAGCACTTTTTAAATGCTGTGAAAGATGAAATTTTAACGTTTTATTGTTTTTAAGTGAATAAATGAACTCAGAAAAGGCTAAATTTTGGGGAATTTAATATTTGATTTAAAAGAATAATGACTTTGTTTTTAAATGGTTTAATTTGAAGTATTTTGATATAAATTGTTTTAAATTTATAACCACGGGTTGTAATAACGATTGGTTGTTAAAGAGACCGGGATCGGATATGGACATACTCTCTGTCGATACCGAAAACCACTTTGACAACTGTGTACGCGGTGGAGTTTCCAGAATGAAGTAGGATGGTGGCGACGATCCTAAGGTATATACAAGGACCCAACTCCCGTGAGTTGGCATAAGGTGGCTAAAACAGGAGCGATTGACGGACCAAGGAGGTAGCACCTCTGATCGGACACACTTCTTCGATACCATTCTATTACTTGTAATTGATTTGGTGGCCACCCTTGATTTGGGAGTGTTGTTCGAGGTGGGCGGTAGTGGCTGCTATGCGTCACCACTAGTCCGGATGCGTAATTGGTATATCTACCCTGGCATTGCCTAGTTGTGTCGTGTCACCTACCATATCGAGCTTTCTTACGATTTGTGATTTCTCCCGTAGCCTGTGGAGTATCGAGGGTAGCCCCATTTTGGGAGTATGCTAATACTGGATAGACTACTGGGACTATTACGTGTTAAGGGGAATATTGGGTCACTCCTTAACGCTATTTAAAAGTATGTTTACTTTATTATTAGACATTATTATAATAGCGAATATTACTACATAGTAGATATTTTAACGGATCCTTAGAGAATGGGCGATCCCAAGCATTCTTTAAGTTACTTGTACCCTTATTACAGTTCACTTGAGTTGGTTTACATTGTATAAGTATGTATGTCCTGACTCGAGTGTTTATGTTTTATTTTTATGCTCGGGTCAGCCTGAGTATCAGTTTGGACTTCATCTTCCCGGAGCTAGGACTACTGGAGATCATCTTTATCAAGCTGCTTTCTGTTTTGCTATTCAGTCTTTTATTTTAGCTTATGTAATTGAGACAAATGAATTTGGGATTTTCTGTGGTTGTTCAAACTGTATTGGTTTTAGACTATGTAATTTGTACTTGTTTTGAGACTATGTATTTTAGTGGCTTCATGAACCACTATGGTTATTTTTAAATTCTGCTGCGAGTTATTCTGATATTTCTGTGTCTGTGATTCTGTGAATGATTTTATTTGCTCCAAATTTTATTACAATATGTTATTTTGCATTATTCAAGTCTGACATGTGTGGATTATTGTCGATTTGAATGGTCCAAAATAGTGGGTCGTTATAAAATCTCCATATTTAAAATCAATTAATATTTCAAATTTAACATTTAAAAATAAATTAAACATTCAAAACCAAACGACCGAAATTCCATGCTGTTACATTCCTCCCTCCTTAAAAGAATTTCTTCCCCGAAATTGCTAATGTAGGAAAAATTCTCCAAACCCATTTCTTTTCAAAACCCATTCTGTTAAAATTCTTTATTTTCATTTCGTAGGTCTTTTAGACTCACCCAAATCTACTAATTCCTATCTATTCATCAATTTCCATTATTTCAAGCTATAATTTCAAATTATATTTAGTTAACAAAAATTTTCCAAAAATTTTTCCAAAATTTTTCTAACACCTTAAATTTCCAAAAATTTTTCGACAGAGTTTCCTCTGGACGGAGAGCCTTTTACAATATCACAAATATGATAAATATAATATACATCGACCTACACGGTCGGAAACACAATATATATCAATATTTAACTCATTTTTGCTTTTAATGCATAAGCGTACCTTATATTAGCGTTATTAAGCGAGTTCGCTTAATTCATATGCAATTACGCAACCAAAATCTACCCAAACCGCTTCCTGTACCTGTACTTATTCAAATGTAGTACATAAGTTTCATAACCATGAAATTTTCATAACATTCTATTCCTTTAACAAACTTGAACACATGTTTTTCATAAAATAAACATATTATAACATGTATATTTCGAATGCATAAACAAGTACAAGGTTCAAACATTCAATTATCCATTTCCAATCAATGTATATTCAAATTTTATTCAATTTCAAATTGATTCATAGTAAACTCATTTGCATTCCATTCATATCCACATTCATTATATTCAAATCCATTTTATTAATCTTGGAATCATTCCATGTAAATCGATTCTCGAATAATTCAGCTCAGGTTCATGCACTTGCTTTCATATTAATTTCACTTCCAACTTATACTACATCTTTTCCATTCCCTTTCATTTAATTCACATAGTGTTATTCACTTCATTTTATAGTGAACGACATTTCATTCCATGCTAATTTATTTACAAACCATTTCATAAAATTATTTCTAAGGTTTATTATAAACATTCCATACCGCTACTTAAGTTCATATTCAGCTTTATAACTTAAGTTCATACCCAATCTTATCCAATCCATACTCCAAAATCATATTCAATTCATTTACTCTTAAACTGAATTCATTTCTTGTTATCAAATACTTAACCATTTTAACTTGGTCATACTTTTCCACTTTCTCAGTTTAATAAGTTATACAAACTTATTTATTCACAATTCTCTAAATTTCCACTTAAGTTTTACTCACATTCTATATTTTAACATATAATTATATAATCACTTCACAATTCGAGTTTATATTCAATTTACTCAATTCCAATTCACCCTCCATTTAAAATTCATATTTTTGAATTTGCATTCCTTTACCATAATATCAAGCCATTTTCATTTTGATTTCACCATTTCATTTCTTAATTCATAAGTTCAAGAACTTATTACTTCAAATATCATATTGCTTACTTGAATCCATTCACATCTTATAATCATAACTCTGGATTATATATATATATATATATATATATCACTTTATAGCTTAAGTGTATCCATTCCATTCAATAATCATAACTTATAGTTATATAATCATTTTACATTTCAAACATTATATTCAATTCAATTCAGATCCAATTCAATTTTATTTAACTTATCTTAGGTTAAATTTCAATCCATATTATTCATTTTAACTTACTCAAGTTAAACTTTAATTCCAGGATTAAAATTCACACTTTCCTTTCTTATTTATATCAACTCCAATTTATAAGTTCAATAACTGATTTTCTCCTAACTTCACAAATAATTTAAATGGAAATCCCAGAATTCAATCGCCCAGTTTTATTTCAAATCATTTTGAAATCATAAATGTACATATATCCACTTTTGTATGTCAATTCATACTTCCAAAATTTTAAAAAAACTTGGTTTTTTCCCAAAACAATTCCCTTTTGGAATTTCTAAAAAAATTCGTTTACCAAACAAGTCCAAAGCAAATAAACATAGCCAATCACTAGGGCAGCAATCCATTACATAGAAACTTGAAAATGAAGACTGATGATGTGGCCGTTATCACCAGAATTATTTTCCAATGACTAAAGTGAGTTCAGTGCTTTCTTACTTCCAAAACCCATTTTTAAAATAAGTTCTATTCATAAATATCTCCAAAATAATACTCCATTATTCTCACAAACCACTTTAGAAAACGTTTCCAAAACCTCTAAGATTTAAAAATTTAAAATATTTAGTTCAAACTCATTTAAAACATTTTCCAAAATTTCAAGGGACTTAAAATTTCAAATTCTATTTTGCATCCAATTCTAGTTATAACTCACTAATATAAATCATACTTATATACTTTTAAATTGGTTATATAACCCATTCTAAATTTTATAATCTTATTTAGATTATAATAATACCAACCAAACACTCCAAATATATCCACTATAATAATTCCGGAAAAAGTTTCTTTTATATTAAAATATAGTTTGGGTAGAATTATTTCATTTACCCTCTTCAAAACAATACTGTGTCAGTTTACCTTGTTTAAGAGTTTAGAAACCCCTATCTATATGGTTGTACTTCCCGTACCGACCATAATTCATAAAAACTCAACCGATAAGTCAACACAATATAAAACATTTTATATTCATTAACAAATACGCGCTCATATCTATTAATACACTCAAACTCATTCTAGGGTGCTATTGACCCTATCTCTAATGAGTAATCCCCACCAAAGCCTAGGTATATTGTCAACCTAAGCTCTAATACCACATGTGACAACCCTACTTTTCGACCCTCGAAAATCGACATTAATACGTTCACTATATAGCATACCGAACAATTGAGTGTCGGAAAGACAGATTGTTAAGGGAAAATAAAGAAGGTAGAAGAAAGAAGAAACTAAACAAATACAGAATCTCATAGCGGACTGAATTAAAAAAATATCAATAGCTCTTTACACAAATCAAAACTGTAATATACATATCTCAAATCAGAGTATACAAATCAATAATTACCAGCCTGGACAGTTATAACAGCCTGTCCTCGCAATTGCCGATAATTTCAACAAACACTGCAGCAAAATAAACAAGTACGAGAATACGTCTCAGTTCTCTAGCTCATCTCTTGAGCTCCAAAGTAATCCAATCTAAATCTATAATATGCTCGATTTGACCTAAGCATTATTATAAAATAATAACACACGGATCAGTCTGGTAACCAGCGTGAGAAAAACACACTCAATTTGATTTATTAAGTTATAAAAACTTTTCAAAATAAAGATATCGTAAGACCACGCCGCACATAAACACAGTGGGGCTGTAACGACCCAAAATTTTTAATGGTTTTAATGAGATAATTAATTGAGATTTAAACAATAAAATTTGAAAATAAAAATTTATTATTTGTAATACATCTATTTTAACATAACAACTGGTAAATTTTCATCTGATAATATTGAAGTTTATTTTCTTGTGTAATTGTATTTCAATTTAAATCAGTTAATAACAGTTGAATTTAAAAGTATTCCGAAACCTAAATATGTCAACAGGAGAAAATTTATTTAGAACATTCTGAATCAGACTGCGAAATTCGTTTCGCGGAATTCGGACGTTTCTAGCTCCGTTTAAATTTTTCCGTCCGGAATAGCAACTTATATCAGTGTCCGTATCGACTTTTTGATCGGATGATCGTGCAACCAATATCTGTATACCGTTTTGATCGTCTCGTCGTGCTGATCTCTGTGGTATATTTATTTCTGTGTTTTGCGATCCGGTATGCGATAGAAACAATAAAATTGTGCGTCGTACCGGTATTGAAATGGTGACTTTTAACTTTCCAATCCTTTCCAAATCTTTATCGTGCAGCTCAAGCAAATAATCAATTGCATTAAATAGCTTTTCAGCTGAAATCAAGGGAATTGAACCGTTACCATTATTTTGGTACGTTTTCTCAGCCTATTTGTCTGCCTCTCATTCTTTATTTCGGCACTCTAACCATTTTAATCTGAAACCACTTCCGCCTCATTTCATTCGTTTCCTCTCCCCTGCATTTCTATTCTTTCCTCTCCTCCATTCCTTTTTCATGGCAGCCGAAGAGAAAAAAATAAATAAGATATTGAAGCCGTGCTTCCCATCCTCACTACGTGCCGCCTTCTCCCCTAAATTTTCGTTCATCCTGCTCCCTCAAAAATTTCTCCACCCACCAACCAAGCCTTATCACCCTCACCGATCCGAGCCCCTCCGTGACCACAACCTCCAACATCAGCTAGCCAACCGAAGCCACAAGTATCCTTTCTCTTCCCTTCTCTTGCCGATCGCCCGAAGCCAACTCAGCCAGGCGCTCCCCTCCACCTTCTCCCCTACACTCGCGCACCTCAAGAGCCGAGCCTCCACCCAGATCTCGCACTTCCCTCTGGCCGAGCTCTGGCCAGGGCAGCCAATCACCTATTCCTTTGCTTGCATACTTTTACAAGGTATTATATTTTATATATTATAAAGTTATGTAAAATATATGATTATATGGATTTTATAATTTATACTGCTTCTAAAAGAGTATATATATTAGCCTGGAATGATATGTTAGTTTATAAAGGGGCCATTTTTTTTGTTTATATAATATAATTCAGAGCAGTAGCTGTTTTTCTTTACTGTATATTTATATATAGTTATATAAATTTTCATTTTATTGATATTTTTATATAGCAGTTTATTAAGTATGAAAATATTTTTAATTGTGTTATTTGCATTATTTGTGTTGTGTACATATATTTACTCTATTGCTATTTATATAAAACTTTATGAGTGATATAGCTGTTGCTCACATATATAAGTGTATTTTATTGTTTAGAGTCTGCATCATCTGGTTTTACAGTTCATCTACTGTTATATATATATATATATATTATAATATCATGTATGTTTTCTATAGCCGCATACTATGTTTTATTATATTATATTAAATTAAATTACATCATATTTTGGATTCGACTGTATAGTTAGTTGTATATAGATATCAAAGTATATAACTGAGCAAACCTGCATAAAATTGGATGATCTGCATATAGTAGGTATTATAGGGAGTCTATGGTTCTCTGTTTATATTACTTTTCTCATTTTATATAGGTAGGCTATAGGTCAGTCTATATTCTAGGTGAATATATCTATGCCAGTCTATATATGAACTAGAAAATTTTATAACGTGTTCGTCTAAAAATATATAAGTGGATGTATATGTAATTCTGCTAAAAATGTGTTGACTGTTTCTGTTTATATATATATATAATCTGTAAAGTTTATAAGTTTAGATATATGTATTTTATTTTATTCAGATCTGTTAAATGGATTTTTTTTTACAAGCTTCAAAATATATAATAAGTTATATTATCTGTATATTTGTTTCCATATCTAGTATATATATCTCAGTTTAAAGATGTTTACACATATATTTTATACGTAGATTTTATAATATAATATTTTATCAAGTATATGTTTATTAAATTTGATTTTTCTTTTTTACTCTACGTATATAGGTTCTGATATATATGTAATTAAGTGTTGCTGCATAAGTTGAACATCCTACACGTGTTTGTATAATTGTTTATGAACATAAACTGCATACGTCTGTTTACTATGATTACGTATATATAAGTGTTGTAGTATTTTAGGATATATTTTTATATAATAGCAGAGAGTCTAGTAAGTTATAAAGTATGTAGCTATGTCTGTATATTTTGTTGTAAGTTCTATAGGCTGTGTCTGCATATTTTCTTTGTTCAGAGTCCGCATTATAAAGTATATATATAGTGTTTATATATATAAGCTCACTTATACCAATTATCTTTATCGATCACGTTCTGATTGTTCCATCAATTCCTATTATCAGCTTTGATCGTTGAATTCGTGCCAATTTTGCTTGGATTCGTAACTCAATTTCAGTGTGCATATCCGTGTCATCTTCTGCATTCTCTATCCTCGAAAGGTGAGCAATCACTCACGATTAACGTTCTTGTATTTATTAAATTTGATTTCAATTGAAACAACAATTGAAATATGCTGTTGTAGTTATTTAAATTGTTATATATGCTATTATCTGTAACTGTTTACCTGTGGGATATGGCACCATATCCTATTGTTTATATTATATTGTTATTGTTGATATATGCCTGTTTTATATTATTATATTATCTGTTATCACTCTGCAAGTTCCCTGTAGTTTAGGATTCACTATGGGTTGAAATGATACATACCCGAACAGACTTTAGAATAGGAGAATTTTGTTATGGGTTGAAATGATAAACCCAAGCGATTTTCGTTTGAATTGAATTTGGGATTTCGGGTCGAAATGAAATCTACCCGTATATATTTAAATTACGGATTGAAATGATAAATATCCGTATCACTTGACCATAGGGTAGAAAATATATACAGACACCGTTGGTCTATATATATAAATATTTTAAAATGATTTCTATTGTTTTGAAAGAGAATATATATATGGTCTTATTTAATATTGCAAATGTTTTATATTGAAATAAGTTTTAATATAAAGTTGATTTAATTAATATAATATGTCAAGGTATTATATTTCTAAATAGATTTTTAAGGATTTGTATAAGTTAAGGAAGATAATTTGAATTTAGTTGAAATTGTATTCAATAAAGAATTTTATTTAACTAAACCGATTTGAAACTTATTGAAATTGAGATTTAAGATATGATTTATAACTTGGGTTTGATTTAAGTAATTTAATGAATATTTCTTGTTTAAATAAATTCAAAGAAATATTTAGTAAAAATGTAATGTAAGGCTAGTTAAATGATATTGAATTTATTAAGTGAATGTTCCGGATTAAGTAATAATGAAATTAAATCAAGAGCTATATGAAACTGTTAAATTTAACTTTGAAAATGTTGAATATTAAAGCTTTGAAATATACTGAAATTTAAATGGTCTATTGAGAACTTAACTGAATTGATGAATTGAGCTTTGAATAAATTTGAATTTGGAATTTGAGTTGATTTGAATCGATTTGCGAGATTTGGGGAAATTTTAAATACTTTACTTTATAAATTATTTAACCTATATAAACTATTTGGAAAATAGATATATTGAAAAGAAATGATATTTGGGTTTTGAAGTATAAATTAAAGTGAAATGACCACGGTGTTATAGTGTATATTTCTACATTGTAGATAGTTCCACGGATCCTTAGAGGATGGTTATCCCAAACATCCTTTAAGTTACTTGTATTTCAGTTGATATTTCACTTGAGTTGGATTTATTAGTATAAGAATGTTAATCCTGACTCGAGTGTTTTGTGTTTTGCTTTACGCTCGGGTCAGACTAAGTGATACAGCATTTGAGACTCGCCCTTGGAGTTTGGAGCTTCATTTGGAGATCCAAAAATAGATTCAGCTTTTCCAGTTGATTTGTTCAGAGAGGTCATCTATTCGTACTGAAGACTTCACTGTATTTGAGATATTCTATTGTATTTTATTTTTAACTCTGATGTTTATATAGTAGCTTCATGAACTACTATTTTATCTTTTCCGCTGCGTATTATTGTATTACTCTGTGTCTATGATTCTGTGATTGATTTATTTACTGTATATGCCGAGTTTTGCCAAATTTAAATTAACAATCTATTGTTTTGAATTATTCAAGTCCGACATGTGTGGATTTATTGTCGATTTGAATGGTCCAAAATATCGGGTCGTTATAGTTGGTATCAGAGCTTTGGCTCTAGGCAAACTTAGCATATATAGTAACTTTATTTACAGAATCACTTTCGTTCGAGTTTGAATCTCTTCCTTTTGACTCGATTTCCTTTGAACTTTGGAACGTTCCTTGCGGTTCCAAAATTCATTCTTGTCTCTCCCTATTTTGTATTCTTTTGATTCTGGAGTATCCCATAACTCCACTTCGAATGATCTCTATAAGAATAGGCGATCCCGACAATCTTTGAATGATTTGTAAAGGGGTGAAACTCCTTTACAATTGGCATTGATCCACCGGAGATTTATATATCCCTCGGTTTAGATGCTGCTATCTTTGGTTATGCCGAATTCTATCTCTGGCAATCGAATGTCGATTTGCCTTGGAATTCTGCATCGATCATATTCCTGAAGTCATGGTTGACCCGGTTAAGGTCGCCCACGACTTGTATAAGTATATCCATATTCTATTTTGTAATTTAATTATCTCATCTTCGTTCGAGCCTATCTTCGAATCAGAATTCTATTTGATTAAGAGTTCCTCTAATTTGAATCTCTATCTTTGTTTGAAATCCATTCTTAAATCATCTTTTGAAAAATCGGGTTTGTTTCTATTTTGAATTTGTTTTATATATCGAAATTATTAATTTCATAAGTATGATTTTATTCTACATATATATAAAAGTGAAATGTTTTCGATAAAGATTATATACCCTTTTAAAACAAGAATTCGAAGTTTCGAAAGGATTTGCAATTTTGAAAATTATATAAAAAAATTGATTTATATAAAAAAAATGATTTATAACTGAAGGATTTGAAATTTGAAATTCGTGAATTGAACCCCGGTGTTTTGAAATTGGTTTTAAGATTTTCAAATATATAATAATAATATGATTTAAAAGTATTTTTCTGAATAAGTAATGTTTCAAATGATATTAATGAGTTTCGAATGATTTCGAAGTAATTTCAAAAGAAGTTCAAGAAAATAGAAGTCTAGAACTCACTTTTGTCGCTGGAGAATAATTTCGATGATGAGTGCACGCATCATCGACATTGATTTTCGAGTTTTAGAGTGGGGGATAGGCCACTTTAGTAGCATTGCTACGCGAGTGATTTTTTTTGCGAAACCAATTTTGATTTCAAATTCCAAAGTATGATTTGATATTCGAAAGATATATGTATATATATTTGAAATGATTTGAAGTAAGCCGGTGTTCAGTCCTTGAGTTTCGGATTGGATTTGATATAACCCTATCTTTTGGAATTGATTTACTGATTTGTTGGTGATTTCCAACTCTTGGATTTAATATGATTTCTTCGACTATTTTGAAGGTTCAAGCACTTCCAAATCAAGGTTAACTTTTCAAAGCTAAGAAATTTTGAAAAGTATAAAGTATATATGTTTGGTATGTATGTAACAGCCCAAAATTTTTAAACGGAATTTTATTAAAATTTGTCAATTTTGAAATATTGATTTAAATATAAAGTGTAGTAAGTTGTGTGAAACGAAAGATTTAAACTTTACATTTCGTTACGTATATTTATGTCCGTTCTTAACTTTATATTAGAATCAAATTTTATTAATAATGATAATAGTTATTTTAATTTTGGTTTAAAATGATACGTTATATTTTTTAAGAAACCGTTAACATTTTTTTATTTATAAATAAAAGAAACAAGTAACGGTTGTACGTTACTTCGGGCGTTACACTTTACGTTCGTCGTTCCTTGTCCGTTTGATCTTTTCTTGCGTTAACAGTGCCATTTCAGCTGTATATTTTCAGTTTGAAAATTTCAATAGAATCTTGCATTGAATTGTTCATGTGAGAATTATTATTTCATTCCCTCTTTGTCTCCCGTGCGTTTCTACAAATTGAATGCCTTTGATTTTTGCTACCGTTCAAAACCTTTTGCCTCCTCTCTACAAATTATAGACAGCTGTTTCATTTTTCTTTCGTTCGCAAAATTTTTCATACTGCAAATTCACTTTCTCCTCTATCATATTCGCGTGAGCATTCCTCTGGAAGGTAAGGATAGCACCTTCTTCCTTTTACATTTTTGTATTTTGTATTTTCATTTGTTTGTGTCCCCTGTTGTTTGCTGTTCCGTGTTTTGACCACCAACTACCCATTCACCATCACACGCCTCCACCCCATGCGTCAGCCTACCCTTCGCCTGACCCACCACAGCTGCCACGTCCCTCTCCAAGCTGCCACGTCCCCTCCAACCGAAGCCCAGGCACCTGCCGAACCCTGCCATCTGCCTCCATGCCGAACCCACCACCACGGCACCACCACGACCGTTCTCCACCAGATCACCACCCACCAGCACCCACCACGAGACCAACCACCACCTGGCCAAACACAGATCGTCACCACAACTCCATTCCACCACCCTGTCACAGCCCTGCCTCATTCACAACCCAATGCCACGCCCACCACCACGTACGCCAAAGCCACGTACGCCAAAGCCACCACAGCCCAGTCACCACCATTCCTCCACCATCAAGCAAACCCCATGCCGTGATCCAGACCACCCACGCCTTATATTATTTCCACCGAGCCCTGTTTTGAAAGAAAATAAAAATGTTTTTCACTTGTATTTTGTAACCTTAGTTATATTTGCAACTGACCTCTGTTTTGGAAAAAGAAATGAACGAATTTGGTTTGTCACCTTGTATTTTGAAGCTATAATCTATATTGCCACTGGCTTTGTTTGAAAGAAAAGAGAATGAGAAGGTTGCTTTATCACGTGTTCTGGTTTTGTCAATTTTGTTTTTGAATTCATTTTTTGTTGTCACACTCTTGAAGTTTTACTGCCAAGTCAGAGCCTGTTATTGGTATCTGAGAAATGAAATGTTATGTCCTTTGGATCTTTGGTATCTTGGTTATATTTCGACTTGGCCATTACTGTGAAAGAAAAAAATGTTTTGTCACTTTACAAATATAAAGTTATAATCTCTATTTTTAAAAGGTGGTCGTGCTATATTGTTTCGATTTTCAACGTGTTTCTTTTTCGTTGTTGCTCCATTTGAAAATTTGTTACTCGTACAATCTTAGATTTTGATTATCTTTATTGTGCTTTTGGTTTGAATCTAGTTGGCGCATCCGCTAACAACTGATCGTGCTTTCCGCGTGCATTCGATTGACATCGTATTTCTCTTTCTGAATCGAATCTCCAGCTCCGTAGAGGTGAGTAAATCTCACACGAATATTCATACTTATATAATTGTGAAACGACCGCAACTGAATGTGTAGAAATAAATAAATAAATAAATGATGTTATAACTACCTGTGATTTATTTATAGTTGATGTTAATTGTTAAAACTGCATATCGTATCATCTATTATATTCTGTTCTTATTTTACTGTTATTCTATTCTGTTAAATCACACTGCAAGTTCCCTGTAGAATAGAATCACTATGGGTTGAAATGATACATACCCGAACGGATTTAGAATAAGGGAAGATCGTTATGGGCTGAAATGATAGGCCTGAACGATTTTCAATTTAATTTTATTTACTTGGGATTGCGGGTTTGAAATGATAAAACCCGGATTTTTCTTTGTAAATTACGGATTGAAATGATATAGTATCTGTATCACTTGATTTAGGCTAGAAAATATTATACAGACCCGTGGTTATTTTTCTGTATTTTCTGGATACTTTTAAATAATTTAAATATTGTAATAATATTAAATTGTTTTAAATCGAATTTTTAAGTGATTTATTTAGAATAGAAATGATTTTTGTATGTGATAAATATAAATAAATGGAGGAATATTGATTTTAAAACGAAACTTAAATTTGAAATTTTGATTAAAAGAAAAGATGGAAACTTAAGTTAATTAAATTGAAATGAAAATTTAGTTTTAAATTGGTGGAAAAATGGAGTTTAATTTTAAATGTTGAAATGAATGTAATAAGCAAATTTGTAAGTTTTGGTTTTAACTTGTAAAATTTCTCTTTAAAATAAATTAGTTAAAGGATCGAAATGAACATTTTTAATGTATGATTTTATAAGTTCTGAACTAGGTAGAATCTGTAGCACTTGTTAAGTGTTGTGGATTATATAAGTGAACCAAAAGACTAAAATGAACTAAGGCTATGATAGTACTTGGTAAGTGTTGTTGTAGCAGAAACTAAAATTTAACCTGAACTAATAAAAGGGCTACTGTAGCACTTGTTAAGGACTGCAGTAGGCTGAAATATGATTTTGTTTAAGACTGAACTGTTATAGCCGTTTATAAATGTTGTTTGGTTGAATAAAATTGTTTTCAAATAAAATTTACCGTCGCACTTTTAAATGACGTGAAAGCTGGAATTTTTTTTTACGTTATTGTTTTAAGTGAATAAGTGAACTCCGAAAGGTTAGATTTTGGGAATTTAATATTTGATTTTAAAAGAATATTGTCTTTGTTTTAAATTGTTTAACTTGAAGTATATTTGATAAATTGTTTTAAATCTATAACCACGGGTTATAATAACGATTGGTTGGCAAAGAGACCGAGATCGGATATGGACATACTCTCTGTCGATACCGAAAACCACTTTGACAACCGTGTACGCGGTGGAGATTCCAGAATGAAGTAGGATGGTGGCGACGTTCTTAAGGTATATTACGTGGACCCAACTCCCGTGAGTTGGCATAAGGTGGCTAAAACAGGAGCGATTTCGGACCAGTGAGGTAGCACCTCTTCTCGGACACATTTCTTCGATATTATACTCTTACTTGTGATTTGACTAGATGGCCATCCTCCGATTTGGGAATGTTGTTCGAGGTGGACGATAGTGGCTGCTATGCGCTCCATCAGTCCGTGTGCGTAATTGGTATATCTACCCTAGCATTGCCTAGTTGTGCCGTGTCACCTACCATATCGAGCTTTACTACGATTATGATTTTAAGATCCGACCGCGTTAAGGTTCTCCATCCCCTTAACGCTATTTTCCGATATGATTATACTTTACTTATTTAGACACTAATATAATAGCGAATATTACTACATAGTAGATATTTTAACGGATCCTTAGAGGATGGGCGGTCCCAAGCATCTTCTAAGTTACTTGTACCTTTACTACAGTTCACTTGAGTTGGTTTACATTATATAAGTATAAATATCCTGACTCGAGTGTTTATGTCTTATTTTACGCTCGGGTCAGCCTGAGTATTCACAGCTTTGGATTCACTTTTCTGGAGCTAGGAATCGCTGGAGATTCTGCTTATCTAGTTATCTACCTATTTCAGTTTCAGTTGTCTTATTTCAGCTTTTGCGTTAGAGACTTGTGTATTTGGGATTTTTATTGTACTTGTGTCAGAACTGTATTGAGTTTCAGACTATGTATTTTGTATTTGATTTGAGACTATGTATTTTAGTGGCTTCATGAACCACTATGGTTATTTTAAATTCCGCTGCGAGTTATTCTGATATTTCTGTGTCTGTGATTCTGTGAATGATTTTATTTGCTCCAAATTTTATTACAATCTGTTATTTTGCATTATTCAAGTCTGACATGTGTGGATTATTGTCGATTTGAATGGTCCAAAATAGTGGGTCGTTACATTTGGTATCAGAGCCAGGTTTTAGGCAAACCTTAGCCTATGGAGCAAAAACTCATTAGAGATAGGGTAGAAATACCCTAGAATGAGTGAAATCAAACTCAGAATCTTTTCCTTGTGAGTGAACGTATTTTCAAAGTATAAAATGATTTTAAAATGATTTCTCAAATGATTTTTCAAAGATTATTTTGGTATAAAGTTTTCTTGTTTTAAGAAGAAATTTTCAAACTTCCTTCTTTCCGTATCTACCTTGTTAGGAATTTTGTTATTAGGATATTCATCCAAGTGATCTTATCGTGTTCTTATCTTAACTTATCCTTATCTTCTCTGTACCTTGTCCTAAATTTATTATTGATATTTCCAGGATGAATCGTGGAAATGCTAGAGGTAGGGGTCATGGTATTGCCCCAGTTCCTCCACCTGTTGCACCAGTTAAGTTCACTGTTCTTTGCAAGGAATTCTCTCAGCTCGGTGGCACCAAGTTCACCGGTTCAGAGAGTATTATCGAAGCCCAGCAATGGCTACGAAGTTTGGAGAGAATTTTTACTGGTCTAGAGATCACTGATGCCCAGAAGCGTCAGTTAGCAGCATCGCAGCTGCAAGAGTCTGCCTTAGATTGGTGGGAGTCTGTTATGACTCACACTAACGAAGGTGATCTTTCGTGGGAGCAGTTCAGGTATCCTTTGTGTTAACTTGAATTTTCCCATTTCCTTTCCTTTTGAATCTATCTTAAGTTTGGTTTCTGTATTCTTCTTTTCAGGGAGGCTTTTGTGGCAAAATGGATGCCCGAAGCCGGGAAATCTCAGCTTTACCGTGAATTCATGGACCTCAAGCAGGGTACCATGTCTTTTTCTGAGTATGAGCGGAAGTTCAATGAACTTTCCAAATTTGGTCCTGGTCTTATCGACACTCAGCTAAAGAAGAATGAGAAGTTCATTTCTGGAGCTCGCCCAGAGTTCTACGATCGCCTTATTTCACATGTTCATGGCACATTTACTGAGCTCATGGATATGGCTATTCGCTATGAGAACCCTACTTCCAAGGGTCCTGCTACTTCTGGTGTTCATTTCTCACAATCTTCCTCTGCAAATTCCAAGAAGAGAAAGCCCAACTTCCACCAGCAGAAGAAGAATTGGATCAAGCATGCGGGCTTGGGATCTTCAGCATCTGGTCCTTCCCAGAGACACCCTATTGATCTTTCCTCCATTACTTGCTTCAAATGTGACCAGAAGGGACACTATGCCAATAGTTGCCCTACATCGGTTAGTGCTGCTGTTCCTCCACCCCAGGTTACCAGGAACGATCTTTGTCATGTTTGTCTTCAGCCGGGTCATTTTAGGAAAGACTGTCCTTTATATCAGAAGGGAAAGCCATCTGGTGTATTTGCTATCACATCTGCTTCATCACCTGCTGCACCTACTCCTGCTCCTAGCGATGATCAAGGTACTCTTCAAGGCACCTTTACTTTATTTCATCATCCTGTTTGTGTTTTATTTGATACTGGGGCTTCGCATAGTTTTATTTCTGATGATCTGTGTAATAAGTTTGAACATCTCCTTTCTCCTGAGTATGCTTCTATTCCTCTATGTGTTTCAAATCCTATTGGTGGTCCCGCAAATCTTAATAAGATTTGTAAACATGTGAAACTCCACCATTCCGATCATCGTTTTAGTGGTGATTTCTATATTCTTGGTTTTGATACTTTTGATTTGTTGCTTGGAGATGATTGGTTAAAGAATCATGATGCCCATATCTCTTGTAAATCCCGAATTGTTTCTCTTAAGGATGATCAGGGTAATTCTTTGGTTATTCAGTGTAGTCTGCCTCATGATTGTGCTGGTAGCTTTATCTACTCATTGGATGCTTCTCCTGTTGATCTTCAGTCGACTCGGGTAGTAAATAACTACCCGGATGTATTTGGTGAAGTTACTGCTTTACCTCCCAAGCGGGAAATTGATTTCCGCATTGATCTCATTCCTGGAGCTCGACCTGTAGTTCTTCATCCTAGAAGAATGGCACCCCGTGAGAAGATTGAGTTAAGGGAACAAATTGGGGACCTATCTTCCAAGGGTCTGATCAGACCTAGTTTTTCTGAATGGGGAGCTGCGGTGGTTTTCGTCACCAAGTCCGATGGTTCTCTACGGATGTGTGTTGATTATAGGGAGTTGAACAAACTCACTATGAAAAATAGATATCCAATGCCTCGCATTAATGACATGTTTGATCAGCTTTATGGTGCTACTGTTTTCTCTCAGCTTGATCTTGCCACAGGTTTTCACCAACTCAGAGTTGCCGAGGAAAGTATTCCTAAGACTGCTTTCCGAACTGAGAATGGATTCTTCGAATGGTTAGTCATGCCTTTTGGTTTGACTAATGCTCCTGCTTTCTTTGTTGACTTGATGAATCGTGTTTTCCGGGATGTGCTTAATAAATTTGTTATAGTCTTTGTGGATGATATCCTCATTTTCTCTAAGTCTGAAGAAGAACATGAGTCACATTTGAAATCTGTTCTTGAGACTCTTCGAAAGCATCAGTTAAAAGATAAATTTTCCAAATGCCATTTCTGGAAGGATGAAGTCCGATTTCTCGGGCATATTGTTTCTAGTAATGGAGTTTCAGTTGATCCAGTCAAGATCGCTGCGATCAATGTAAGTTCTTCTTTCTCTCTCTTTCCTTGTTTCATTCAATTTACTCTATCTTTCCTATTATCCTTCTTTTTCCCTATTCTGTGCAGGATTGGGAAACTCCTAAGACTCCTACTGATATCCGTAGTTTTCTGGGCCTTGCCGGTTATCACCGGAGATTCATTGAGAATTTCGCTCGGATTGCTGCACCTCTCACTGCTTTAACTTGGAAGAATACTAAGTTTATTTGGAATAATAAGTGTGAAGCCGCGTTCAATGAGTTAAAAGACAAGCTTACTTCCGCACCTGTTCTTACCGTTCCAAATGGAGATGAGGGATTAACGGTATACACTAATGCTTGTCGAGAAGCTTTGGGAGCTGTTCTGATGCAGGATGGTAGAGTGATTGCTTATGCTAGTAGACAGTTGAAGACCCATGAAGTAAATTATGCTGCCCATGATTTAGAGTTGCTTGCTGTTGTTTTCGCTTTGAAGCTTTGGAGACATCATCTATTGGGTACCAAGTTTGAGCTTTTCACAGATCATCAGTCTTTGAGGTATATTTTCTCTCAGAAGGATTTGAATCAGAGACAAGTTAGGTGGTTAGAGTTCCTTGCTTCTTATGACCTCGACATCAACTATACACCGGGAAAAGCTAATGTTGTGGCAGATGCTTTGAGTAGGAAGAAAGCTTTGTTGTGTCAGATTGTTGTTTCTTCACCTCTTGTAGATCGTATTATGGCTAGTCAGGATGAGGATCATATGCTTAGATTGATTAAGGAGAGTGTTCGAAGCAGAGTTGGAGGTAGTAGTCTTGATGGAAGTGGAGCTCAGATTAACGATAAGGGTGTATTGAGGATTAATAATAGGATTTGTGTCCCGAATGTTGATGGATTGAGACAGGAGTTACTTCAGGAGAATCATCAGTCCAGACTTTCTATTCATCCAGGCGTGACCAAGATGTACCAGGACATGAAGAAGTTATATTGGTGGAAAGGTATGAAGCGAGATATTTCCATTTTTGTAAATAGGTGTGCGACTTGTCAGCAAGTCAAGGCGGATCATTAGAAGACTCCTGGATTATTGCAGCCTCTTAAGATTCCCAATTGGAAGTGGGAACAAGTTTCTATGGATTTCATTGATGGTTTACCGAGGACTAGGAAGGGTAACGAGAGTATCTGGGTTATTGTGGATAGATTGACCAAATCAGCTCATTTCATTCCGTCAAGTCTACCCATTCAGCTTCTAGTTTGTCTGAGATTTACATGAGGGAGATTGTTCGTCTCCATGGTATTCCTCTCAGTATCGTTTGTGATCGTGATCCTATCTTTACTAGTAGGTTTTGGAAAGCCTTTCAGGATTCTTTGGTTACTCATCTAAATCTGAGCACTGCTTACCATCCACAGACCGACGGTCAAACGGAAAGGGTGAATCAGATTTTAGAAGATCTTCTTCGTGCTTGTGTGCTTGATTATGGAGGATCTTGGGAAGATCATCTCCATCTTGTCGAATTCACTTATAATAATAGTTATCAGGCCAGTATTGAGACATCTCTGTTTTCTGCTCTTTACGGACAACCTTGTAGATCTCCTTCTTGTTGGATTGAATCCGGAAATCATTTGGTTCTTGGTCCTGAGATGGTTTTGGAAGCTTCTGAGAGAGTTGAAGAAATTAAGAGGAAGATGAGGATTGCTCAGGATAGACAGAAGAAGTATGCTGATCGTCAAAGACGGAGTTTAGAGTTTGCTGTTGGTGATCTGGTTTTCCTTAAGGTCTCTCCCTTAAGGAATGTTATTCGTTTTGGTTGTAGAGGAAAGCTTTCTCCTAGATTTGTAGGTCCTTTCCGCATTTTGGAAAGAATTGGCTCTCTTGCTTATCGTCAGGATTTACCCGAGAAATTTTCTGGAATACACAATGTATTTCATGTATCTCATCTTCGTCGCTATCTGCATGATCCATCCCTTATTATTCAGCCTTCTGCTCTTGATAGTTTGGATATCGAGCCAAATCTGACTGTTGAGAGGAAGCCACTTCGTATCGTCGATCGAGGTACGAAGCAACTAAGAAGAAAATCTGTCAACCTGGTCAAAGTGCAGTGGAGCACTGATGAACGGGATTGCACCTGGGAGACGGAGAAGAGCATTCGTGCTTCGAATCCGGAATTGTTTATTTCAGGTACTTTTACTATTCTGTCTTATCTTTCTTTGTTTTCCTTCTTCGTTCCTTTTCGAGGACGAAAAGCTTTGAGTGGGGGAGAGTGTAACAGCCCAAAATTTTTAAACGAAATTTTATTAAAATTTGTCAATTTTGAAATATTGATTTAAATATAAAGTGTAGTAAGTTGTGTGAAACGAAAGATTTAAACTTTACATTTCGTTACGTATATTTATGTCCGTTCTTAACGTTATATTAGAATCAAATTTTATTAATAATGATAATAGTTATTTTAATTTTGGTTTAAAATGATATGTTATATTTTTTAAGAAACCGTTAACATTTTTTTATTTATAAATAAAAGAAACAAGTAACGGTTGTACGTTACTTCGGGCGTTACACTTTACGTTCGTCGTTCCTTGTCCGTTTGATCTTTTCTTGCGTTAACAGTGCTATTTCAGCTGTATATTTTCAGTTTGAAAATTTCAATAGAATCTTGCATTGAATTGTTCACGTGAGAATTATTATTTCATTCCCTCTTTGTCTCCCGTGCGTTTCTCCAAATTGAATGCCTTTGATTTTTGCTACCGTTCAAAACCTTTTCCCTCCTCTCTACAAATTATAGATAGCTGTTTCATTTTTCTTTCATTCGCAAAATTTTTCATACTGCAAATTCACTTTCTCCTCCATCATATTCGCATGAGCATTCCTCTGGAAGGTAAGGACAGCACCTTCTTCCTTTTACATTTTTGTATTTTGTATTTTCATTTGTTGGTGTCCCCTGTTGTTTGCTGTTCCGTGTTTTGACCACCAACTACCCATTCACCATCACACGCCTCCACCCCATGCGTCAGCCTACCCTTCGCCTGACCTACCACAGCTGCCACGTCCCTCTCTAAGCTGCCACGTCCCCTCCAACCGAAGCCCAGGCACCTGCCGAACCCTGCCATCTGCCTCCATGCCGAACCCACCACCACTGCACCACCACGACCGTTCGCCACCAGATCACCACCCACCAGCACCCACCACGAGACCAACCACCACCAGGCCAAACACAGATCGTCACCACAACTCCATTCCACCATCCTGTCACAGCCCTGCCTCATTCACAACCCAACGCCACGCCCACCACCACGTACGCCAAAGTCACGTACGCCAAAGCCACCACAGCCCAGTCACCACCATTCCTCCACCATCAAGAAAACCCCATGCCGTGATCCAGACCACCCACGCCTTATATTATTTCCACCGAGCCCTGTTTTGAAAGAAAATAAAAATGTTTTTCACTTGTATTTTGTAACCTTAGTTATATTTGCAACTGACCTCTGTTTTGGAAAAAGAAATGAACGAATTTGGTTTGTCACCTTTTATTTTGAAGCTATAATCTATATTGCCACTGGCTTTGTTTGAAAGAAAAGAGAATGAGAAGGTTGCTTTATCATGTGTTCTGGTTTTGTCAATTTTGTTTTTGAATTCATGTTTTGTTGTCACACTCTTGAAGTTTTACTGCCAAGTCAGAGCCTGTTATTGGTATCTGAGAAATGAAATGTTATGTCCTTTGGATCTTTGGTATCTTGGTTATATTTCGACTTGGCCATTACTGTGAAAGAAAAAAATGTTTTGTCACTTTACAAATATAAAGTTATAATCTCTATTTTTAAAAGGTGGTCGTGCTATATTGTTTCGATTTTCAACGTGTTTCTTTTTCGTTGTTGCTCCATTTGAAAATTTGTTACTCTTACAATCTTAGATTTTGATTATCTTTATTGTGCTTTTGGTTTGAATCTAGTTGGCGCATCCGCTAACAACTGATCGTGCTTTCCGCGTGCATTCGATTGACATCGTATTTCTCTTTCTGAATCGAATCTCCAGCTCCGTAGAGGTGAGTAAATCTCACACGAATATTCATACTTATATAACTGTGAAACGACCACAACTGAATGTGTAGAAATAAATAAATAAATAAATGATGTTATAACTACCTGTGATTTATTTATAGTTGATGTTAATTGTTAAAACTGCATATCGTATCATCTATTATATTCTGTTCTTATTTTACTGTTATTCTATTTTGTTAAATCACACTGCAAGTTCCCTGTAGAATAGAATCACTATGGGTTGAAATGATACATACCCGAACGGACTTTAGAATAAGGGAAGATCGTTATGGGCTGAAATGATAGGCCTGAACGATTTTCAATTTAATTTTATTTACTTGGGATTGCGGGTTTGAAATGATAAAACCTGGATTTTTCTTTGTAAATTACGGATTGAAATGATATAGTATCTGTATCACTTGACTTAGGCTAGAAAATATTATACAGACCCGTGGTTATTTTTCTGTATTTTCTGGATACTTTTAAATAATTTAAATATTGTAATAATATTAAATTGTTTTAAATTGAATTTTTAAGTGATTTATTTAGAATAGAAATGATTTTTGTATGTGATAAATATAAATAAATGGAGGAATATTGATTTTAAAACGAAACTTAAATTTGAAATTTTGATTAAAAGAAAAGATGGAAACTTAAGTTAATTAAATTGAAATGAAAATTTAGTTTTAAATTGGTGGAAAAATGGAGTTTAATTTTAAATGTTGAAATGAATGTAATAAGCAAATTTGTAAGTTTTGGTTTTAACTTGTAAAATTTCTCTTTAAAATAAATTAGTTAAAGGATCGAAATGAACATTTTTAATGTATGATTTTATAAGTTCTGAACTAGGTAGAATCTGTAGCACTTGTTAAGTGTTGTGGATTATATAAGTGAACCAAAAGACTAAAATGAACTAAGGCTATGATAGTACTTGGTAAGTGCTGTTGTAGCAGAAACTAAAATTTAACCTGAACTAATAAAAGGGCTACTGTAGCACTTGTTAAGGACTGCAGTAGGCTGAAATATGATTTTGTTTAAGACTGAACTGTTATAGCCGTTTATAAATGTTGTTTGGTTGAATAAAATTGTTTTCAAATAAAATTTACCGTCGCACTTTTAAATGACGTGAAAGCTGGAAATTTTTTTACGTTATTGTTTTAAGTGAATAAGTGAACTCCGAAAGGTTAGATTTTGGGAATTTAATATTTGATTTTAAAAGAATATTGTCTTTGTTTTAAATTGTTTAACTTGAAGTATATTTGATAAATTGTTTTAAATCTATAACCACGGGTTATAATAACGATTGGTTGGCAAAGAGACCGGGATCGGATATGGACATACTCTCTGTCGATACCGAAAACCACTTTGACAACCGTGTACGCGATGGAGATTCCAGAATGAAGTAGGATGGTGGCGACGTTCTTAAGGTATATTACGTGGACCCAACTCCCGTGAGTTGGCATAAGGTGGCTAAAACAGGAGCGATCTCGGACCAGTGAGGTAGCACCTCTTCTCGGACACATTTCTTCGATATTATACTCTTACTTGTGATTTGACTAGATGGCCATCCTCCGATTTGGGAATGTTGTTCGAGGTGGACGATAGTGGCTACTATGCGCTCCATCAGTCCGTGTGCGTAATTGGTATATCTACCCTGGCATTGCCTAGTTGTGCCGTGTCACCTACCATATCGAGCTTTACTACGATTATGATTTTAAGATCCGACCGCGTTAAGGTTCTCCATCCCCTTAACGCTATTTTCCGATATGATTATACTTTACTTATTTAGACACTAATATAGTATAATAGCGAATATTACTACATAGTAGATATTTTAACGGATCCTTAGAGGATGGGCGGTCCCAAGCATCTTCTAAGTTACTTGTACCTTTACTACAGTTCACTTGAGTTGGTTTACATTGTATAAGTATAAATATCCTGACTCGTGTGTTTATGTCTTATTTTACGCTCGGGTCAGCCTGAGTATTCACAGCTTTGGATTCACTTTTCTGGAGCTAGGAATCGCTGGAGATTCTGCTTATCTAGTTATCTACCTATTTCAGTTTCAGTTGTCTTATTTTAGCTTTTGCGTTAGAGACTTGTGTATTTGGGATTTTTATTGTACTTGTGTCAGAACTGTATTGGGTTTCAGACTATGTATTTTGTATTTGATTTGAGACTATGTATTTTAGTGGCTTCATGAACCACTATGGTTATTTTAAATTCCGCTGCGAGTTATTCTGATATTTCTGTGTCTGTGATTCTGTGAATGATTTTATTTGCTCCAAATTTTATTACAATCTGTTATTTTGCATTATTCAAGTCTGACATGTGTGGATTATTGTCGATTTGAATGGTCCAAAATAGTGGGTCGTTACAATGTATGTTTAAAGTATGTAGTAATATTATTTAAATAAGTTGAAACTGTTTTGTTAGTAAACAAATAAGGCTATTTTGAATTTCCTAATATGAAATTTAGATTTGAAATGTTTTGAAAAGAATTTGGTCTTCAGAATATTTTGAATAAAATTTAGTTTAAATATTTTAACTGGGTAACATCTTTATAAAACTATATATGGAACAAGTTGGAATAGATACATAAGTTGTACGTATGCTATTTTATTCGCATAATTGAATTGATCCAAGTTTGAGTACACAAGTTCGAGGTGAATTACACCATTTAGTTTTAGGATTTTCATTTGATTCCTGATGGCGAATATTTGATATGGATTTTGGGCTTGATTCTAGAATTCTCTATCATAGTATATGGCTATGCAAGGAGACTGATGGCTTCTAGTCGAGAAACCATATCGAAATCCGCATTAGGAAAGTCGAATGGACAATACTAGCTCGGAAGCGAACTTGTGTGATCGAGCGAGCGATCGAATGTGATTTTGCGAAATGATGACATATGTACATCTTATATCCTAATATCATTGATATACTTGACGCTGAAATGGAAAGTTGTTGGGTTGGATATCTTGTAATTTAATTGGAATTTTTCTTTTATGCAAAACTACTATCAATTTAAAACCATTTTCAAACTATTTTTCTTTTATTCTTCTTAAAACTAACTATTTTAAACTATTTTATTTACAAATTATTTACAAAACTATTTTTCGAACTATCTTATATACAAAACTATTCTAAATTCAAAACTTTTAGTAAGCAAAGATGTTCAATCCCATATAGCTCTTCGTACAGTGAAATTTATTTTTGAAATTTTGATCCTGATATAAGATGGACCTTATGTAAATATAAGATGATTTTGAAAACCATTGATTTTGGAAATGAATTGTTTGACTTAATTATATTGATTTGGAAATTTGGATTTATTTCCTAAATTTATTCTTTTGGAAACTTTGGAACTGAAGATATTTGATTTGGAAGAATAATTTGGTGAAAGCGTATATGATTTTGAAAAATACATTGATATTGAAACAAATTGAAATTGAGAACCTTGTGTTACTAAAAAACTTGAATTGGGAGTTATCGAACTTATATAAAAAAAATTTGGTCTGTATAAGTATGATGTTGATTCGAAAACTATGGATTTGAAAAGGTACACAATTTGAAAAGTGAAATCTTATATAATTGAAGTCTATATAAGTGTGATTTGATATAGTATTGATTTTGGAAAGTATTTGATTTGAAAATGAAATCTTATATATAATGGACTTTATATAAGTATGATATTTGAAATTAATTTGAAAGGTACTATATGATACATATTTTCGAAGTAAAGATATGGAAATTGCCTTCTGCTTGATATCCGATTTGTGGCCACATCTTGGATTCATTCTATCGATATTATTCTTTCTGATTTTTGGTTTTCCGGATATGACGCTCGAGTGTCCTTCGAATTCCATGGCGTTACCCATGGTCTTACGAACTCGACTGCATAGCGTAATTCGCAAGGCAGTGATTGCTTAAAAGGTACGGATGTTTCCTGGGGGATCCAGGCGTAACCATTGTGTATCTGCGATCTATGGTCGTGTTAGTGGCGTAATCCGCAAGGTAGAGATTGCTTAGAGGGTATGGATGTTTCCTGGGGGATCCAGGCGTAACCATTGTTATGTATCATGCGGTCCACAGTTTTGTTATCATGGCGAAATTCGCAAGGTAGTGAATGCTTAAAAGGTACGGATGTTTCCTAGGGGACCCAGGCGTAACCATTGTGTATCTGCGATCCATGATTTGTTTGTTCTTTTGTTTGGATTGTACTTTCCATATCTATTTTTAAAAGTTTTCCAGTATTTTCACTGGGTGTTGAAACAGGTCTACTAAGTACCTGGAGAATTCTAGTTTTGCGCCTGATCAACGCACTACTAGAGTCTACAGGAACAAGGATAAACTTGTTGAAACATCGAGTTATAAAAGTATTTTATTATAAAGGTATTTTCAACAAAGGAATTCTGTATTAATATTTGAAATTGAAATTCTTATGGCTTGAATTAATTATTCGTACTCGATACTATTCTTTTGAATCTACCTTATCTGCTCAGCTTTATTTATTTACCTATATTCTGTTTTTCCAAGTCCTCCTTTTCCTTGTTGACTATATCCTTTTAAATATTGTTTATTTATATACTATATGGTTTAATAGAATTTTTTTTGATGTTATAAATATTTTAGAAGTTATTAACTAAATAAAACAGATTTAAAGTAAATGATTATTGTTTTATTAATAATAATTGAAAAGTATTTGAGGTAGAAATTAATAAATTTATGAATTATGGATTTAATGTAAATATAAGTAATAATGTAAATAATTGTTTTCAAATATTTTTCATATAATTATAAAGGTGTTATTTAAACTTATAAATGGTATTTATAAAGGAAGTAAGAAATTTTACAAATGGGTTTTGAAAAGTATTAAAGTATTAAAAATAATTGATTTGCAAATGAAGTTTTCAAATGAACATTTCAAGTAAAATTTATATAGTTTTAAATTAATTGTTTATCCTTGTCTCTCAATCTATTTTTTTCTTTCTAGTTGTTTCTGTTCTCCTACCTCCTTCCTTTTCAGGGACGAAAAGTTTTGAGTGGGGGAGAGTGTAATGACCCAAAAATTTTAATGGTTTTTATGAGATAATTAATTGAGATTTAAACAATAAAATTTGAAAATAAAAATTTATTATTTGGAATACATCTATTTTAACATAGCAACTGGTAAATTTTCATCTGATAATATTGAAGTTTATTTTCTTGTGTAATTGTATTTCAATTTAAATCAGTTAATAACAGTTGAATTTAAAAGTATTCCGAAACCTAAATATGTCAACAGGAGAAAATTATTTAGAACATTCTGAATCAGACTGCGAAATTCGTTTCGCGGAATTCGGACGTTTCTAGCTCCGTTTAAATTTTTCCGTACGGAATAGCAACTTATATCAGTGTCCGTATCGACTTTTTGATCGGATGATCGTGCAAACAATATCTGTATACCGTTTTGATCGTCTCGTCGTGCTGATCTCTGTGGTATATTTATTTCTGTGTTTTGCGATCCGGTACGCGACAGAAACAATAAAACTATGCGTCATACCGGTATCGAAATGGTGACTTTTAACTTTCCAATCCTTTCCAAATCTTTACCGTGCAGCTCAAGCAAATAATCAATTGCATTAAATAGCTTTTCAGCTGAAATCAAGGGAATTGAACCGTTACCATTATTTTGGTACGTTTTCTCAGCCTATTTGTCTGCCTCTCATTCTTTATTTCGGCACTCTAACCATTTTAATCTGAAACCACTTCCGCCTCATTTCATTCGTTTCCTCTCCCCTGCATTTCTTTTCTTTCCTCTCCTCCATTCCTTTTTCATGGCAGCCGAAGAGAGAAAAAAAATAAGATATTGAAGCCATGCTTCCCATCCTCACTGCGTGCTACCTTCTCCCCTAAATTTTCGTTCATCCTGCTCCCTCAAAAATTTCTCCACCCACCAACCAAGCCTTATCACCCTCACCGATCCGAGCCCCTCTGCGACCACAACCTCCAACATCAGCTAGCCAACCGAAGCCACAAGTATCCTTTCTCTTCCCTTCTCTTGCTGATCGCCTGAAGCCAACTCAACCAGGCGCTCCCCTCCACCTTCTCCCCTACACTCGCGCACCTCAAGAGCCGAGCCTCCACCCAGATCTCGCACTTCCCTCTGGCCGAGCTCTGGCCATGGCAGTCAATCACCTATTCCTTTGCTTGCATACTTTTACAAGGTATTATATTTTATATATTATAAAGTTATGTAAAATATATGATTATATGGATTTTATAATTTATACTGGTTCTAAAAGAGTGTGTATATATTAGCCTGCAATGATATGTTAGTTTATAAAGGGGCCATTTTTTTTGTTTATATAATATAATTCAGAGCAGTAGCTGTTTTTCTTTACTGTATATTTATATATAGTTATATAAATGTTCATTTTATTGATATTTTTGTATAGCAGTTTATTAAGTATGAAAATATTTTTAATTGTGTTATTTGAAATATTTGTGTTGTGTAGATATATTTACTCTGTTGCTATTTATATAAAACTTTATGAGTGATATAGATGTTGCTCACATATATAAGTGTATTTTATTGTTTAAAGTCTGCATCATCTGGTTTTACAGTTCATCTACTGTTATATATATATATATTATAATATCATGTATGTTTTCTATAGCCGCATACTATGTTTTATTATATTATATTATATTATATTATATTACATCATATTTTGGATTCGACTGTATAGTTAGTTGTATATAGATATCAAAGTATATTATTGAGCAAACCTGCATAAAATTGGATGATCTGCATATAGTAGGTATTATAGGGAGTCTATGGTTCTCTGTTTATATTACTTTTCTCATATTATATAGGTAGGCTACAGGTCAGTCTATATTCTAGGTGAATATATCTATGCCTGTGATGACCCGGGATTTTGGGCAATATAAATTTAATAATCTTTATTAATAATTTAATTGGATTGATAATTTTCCTTTATAATTTTACATTAAATTGGTAATTTAATCTTTGTAAGGTTAATAAATATTTAATATGGCAATATTGATCAATATCTTTCTAACAATTTAAAATTGATAAGAATTATCTTTCAAAGCTAATGAAATTTTATTCTATTTATAATGTATATATTAGTATATATATTGTGAATAGGAAATCTTTTGTTTTAAATAAAAGATGTAATATATATGAATGTATATATTGTGATTTGAAGCTTTGTTTTAAATTTAATATTTTTCAAAAGCTAATTTAAGGTTAATTTTATATTTTTTTCAAAATATAAGATAATTATTTATTTTTAAAGTATAATAGTTTAAATAAGATTTAATAAAAGATTTTATTTTGTTTTCTTTTAAAAAAAAGTACTTAATCTAAAATGGTTATAAATGTATATAGGTTTAATTAGACCTTTCTTCTTTTTATCTCTTTAATTTAAATGGTTTGTAAACATAAATAAAATTAAATAATAATTCACATTTACATAAATAGGAAAACATAAATACTTTTATAATAAGGTTTTAAACATAATTTTGCTTGTTTTAACACTTGTAAATTAAGGGACTTATGCAATGAACATTTGTCTAATTAGTAATATAACAAGTGGCATTATCTTGTTTTCTTTAAGAATTTAACATTTATAAAAAAAAATGTAGTTGTAGAGAAACCTGGCTTCTATTTTTTTCGTTCAAAACATTTTTCTCAGTTCAAAACTCTTTCTCCTCTTTTCTAATAAACTAAAAACTGGAAACAAAGAAAATAAAATAGCCTGATTTCATCTTCAACCTGAGATCAAGCAAGCTAGCAACTCAACAAGTAAATCAAACAACTGTTTCAAAGATCAACCTGAGGAGAAATTAATATCAAACAAGAATCAACATCGGTTTCAGTTCCAACATTAAACAACATGCAAGGGATTTCAACAGCAAGCAAAATCAAATACAAGTTCAAGAATTCAAATTGAAAACAAAAGCCTGGGAAAACTGTTCTCTGCTTTAAAAATGGTGAGTAAATACTTTTAAAAACAGTTTTTAAAATCTATGATTAAACTTTGATGTATGTGATTGATTTTGTTGTGATGATATATTACTTTATATTAATGATGGTTGTGAATGCATGTTGAAATATGAATTGTCTGTGTTTATATAAGTTCCTGAATATATATATCTTCTCTGTTCTTACTTACAGAGTTAAATTTTCTAAAGGAAATTTCATATCTCTCTATTCATGCAAATTTAAGTTTGGATCCTTGAATATAAAATGATTATAGCAGTATATTGTTAATCATAAAAATAGTTTCATGATTTTAAATGCAACAGGTAATTTTAAATATGAAATTTACAGTGAAACTAAAATGTATGTTAAAAATCAACTGCTTTAAATCCTAAATTGAATTACATGCATGTAATCATGATGGAAAATCATGAATTTAGATATGAATTTTGTAATTTTTAGTTGGGTATTTCTTGAGAATTTGGGGTTCGTTCGTTTTGGGAGTTTTGGTGAATTGCCGATTATCCACGCAATAATATGACTTGAAATCTTGATCGAAGCTAGATTGTGAGTTGATGATGAGTGGAAAAATGCTTCAGAATTTTTCCAATGGCCAAGGAGATCGAATTCGATCAAACTAGGGTTTAGGCAGGAGTTTTGCTCGTCATGGTTGTCGAAGCAATTTCGACATGGACAGGGGACTGGAATCGATCGCGATGGTGGGGATGGTTGCTGGAAGTCGTGACGAAGCTTCGGTAAGGTGGGCAGGCGATCTCGAGGTGGGAGGCGTCGTAACGGAGAAGTTTTCTGGCTTTGATGGTTTCAGTTTTTGTTGAGATCGACTCGATTTCGATTCGCAGTTGAATTTTGATTTCTGGGTTTGGATTCGTGATCGAGGTGGTTCGAGTGGTCAGTGTGGATGGTCGCGACAATCATCTGTAGTCGGCGGCGATGGTGCAAGTGCACCACGTGCACGTATGCACGTTTGGGCATCTGGGTACGATTGTGATTGGGGAAGACGAGTTGAACTCGGGGCTGTCTCGTGTAATTTGCAGTATTTCTCGAAGTAGATGGAGTCGCGAGTGACTCGAAGCTAGCTCGGAAATTTAGTGATTTTACTCGGGTTTTTGGTGAGGTTTACTCGGGCTGTTCTGGTTTTAAACTAAAAGCTTGATTTTAAAAATGTTTTCAAGTTAAAGTGATGTTCAAAGTAATTACAAAGGAATGTTAAATTAGATTTAAATTATATTTAAATAAATAAATTTAAAGATATGAAATTTGGAATTTCCAAAGTTAAATTATTGTTTTATTTAATTTATTTAAGCATGTTTGAATGGATATTCAAGATTTTTAGTGTATATAAAATTATGGGTTAAATTGTTTTGTTTAAAGATAAAATTTTATTCAAATATAAAATTATTTTTAAATGTTTAAATGGAGTTTAATGGTAGAATTTAATATGTGTTTTAAATGAAAAGTTTATTTTTAAAGATGGAAAATTTATTAAGGAAATTAATAAATAAATTGAATTAAAGGTTAATTACTATTTGAAATTAAGAATAATTACTTAATTGAAGTAATTAGTGGAAATGAATGTAATTAATAAATAAATGAATTAGAGATTGAGGGATTAATTTAAGATAATCAATTTATAATTAAGTGAGTAAATTTCTTAATGAAGAAATTAATAAATAATTACTTAAAGTAATTAGGAGGAGTAAATTACTCATGGAAGTAATTGAAGTGATTAATAGGTAATCACTTGTTGTAATTAATTAAGGAATTAATTAAGTTAATTGTTTGAAGTTAATTAATTATGGAATAATTAATTAATTAAAGTATTAAGAATTATTTAATGATGGAATTAATTATTGGTTAAGTAATTAATTAAGAAAGTAATCAAGATTTTTAATAATTAGAAGATAATTACTTATGAAAGTAATTAAGAATTAATTACTTAATTATAGTTTAGTTAATTAATAAATGTGATTAATTTAATGTGTTTAATTTAAGATTAATTACTAAGAGTAATTAATTAATAAAGTAATTAATTAAGGATTATTTGTTAATTTAAATCGATTAATAATTACTTAATGAAGTAATTAAAGATTAATTAATTAGATTAATTAATCAAGGTTAATATAATTAATTAAGAAGTAATTAATTAAGATAAGTAATTACAAATTGTTAATTACTGTTTATGATTAATTAAGACTAATTAATGAAGTGGTTGATTAAAATTTGTTATTTAATTAATTAAAAAATTAATTAGTGAGGATTATTTAATTAATGAATTAATCAAGGTTGATTAATAAAAGTAATTAATTTAAGTATGGTTAATTAATTGTAATTAATTAAGGATTAATATAATTAATTATAGTTAATTAATTAATAAGGGTTCATTGATTATTATAATTAATGATAGTAATTAAAGGTTAATTACTGTATATGGTTTAAGGATAATTACTTGAATGTAATTAAAATAATTAATCAAGGAGATTAATTAAAAGAAGATCATCAGGAGATGATTAATTTATTAATTTATAATTAATTAATGCTAGTAAGCAGGATTAAGGTAATCCAAGTAATTAAAGGATAGTAATTAATTTAATTAAAGGTTAATTAAATTGATTTGGAATTAATCAATTCTGCTTTTGAATGATTGGTTAATATTGGATGATTGATATTGGGTGATTGGTTGATATTGGATGATTTGGATATCTCTGATATATGTGATAGGCTGCTTTGTGAAATGAATGTTGATATGAATTATCTATTGTGATAATGTGATTCATTTATCTATTTTTATATCATTATGTATATAAGTTTAAATGTTTAAACCTTTAAACAACTTGGCCTTAAAAGATACGTTTTGGATTTCGATGAGACCGGGATCGGGTTTCCGTATACCGGAATTCCAGGTCTGGAGACCCGAATACCACATCGATCCAAATTAACGATAGGTCGTGAATCTCAAGTGAAGATGAAGATTCAGAGTGCAAGGGTTATTGTCGTTAACTCTGAGGGTGATTCCAAAACGAGTGTAACGAGATAATGCCTTCGGTTTCGTTCGAACCCGGAACGAACTTGTATGGATTGAATGCTTTCAGCACATCGTCAGGCGGACGATGAGCATTCTAAGTGATATGTTCTGATTAAAGGTAATCGTAACCTCAAGCCTCATCAACCGGGAATGGCTAAAACAGGGGAGGTGCAGCAAGGCTTCGTGGGTAGCACCCACTGAGAGCAAGATAGATCCCTGTCTAGAGGTCCCTTTTCTTTTATTCGGCTTAGTGTGTGGTTGGTCGCGCCAACTACGGGATTATCTTGTTCGGAATTATCCAGTAAGGGATGGTTCCGGCTTTGTGTTGCAGGGGAGCGGGCGTACTCCTCGGTACGGTGATCTAGGCCACGTACTGTGACGGGCGGTACCCCAGTAGCCTTGCCATTGTATGGAATCCAAACTCCAATAAGTGCCGTACGTATTAGTTGTGCCCAACTATGTTGGAATGTGAGATGTAAGCATTTCAGCTATTTCTGTATTTTACTTGAAAACCCTAGACCCTATTATAATACAATCGGATTTCCTATCAAATGTTTTAGTTAGCGTAAGGTAAAAACTTACCCATGTTTATTTGTGGGGAGTCTTACGTGATACTTTTGTTTTCAAAGGTTTTCAAAGTTAAGCAATCTAACCGTTTACTCACACCAGACCCATGTCTGACCCAAGTGTTTATTTTCTGTTTTATTAAACTCTTGGGTACTCAATATTGTATTGAGTAGTCGAGGGATTCAGGTTAGCTTTGACGAATTCTGAAGGAGATTTGGAGCAGGTGGCTTCAGCGTGTAGATATATTATGGTGTTTCCGCTGTGTTTGTATTGAGTCTGTATCTCTGTGATGTTTGAGATGTATGATAGACAGGTGTTTATAACTGTCTAATATGAGATGTATAAGTTGTATAACTCTGATGTATATGATACTATGTAATATTTTATGTGATATATTATATTTCATTCGTTCCGTTGTGAGTATCTGATGTTGTTGTTCTTCCTTCTTTTCTTTCTTTTCTTCTTCTATCCCTTTCTTTCTTATTAGCGATACGTCTTTCTGGTGGTAGAAAGTCGTGGTCGTTACAGTGGTATCAGAGCGAGGGTTGAGTGAATACCTAGGCTCTGAAGTGGTGTCTATCTTGAGAGCGCGTAATTGTTAGTTATATAAAAATGGTTTTATATTGTGTTAATTGATCGGTTGAGTGGTATATGGATTCTGGTCAATACGAGTAGCTAACGTTATTGATAGGGATCTCTAAACACTTGAACCAGGCCAACGGACACAATATTGTTTTAAAGAGGTAGATGAAATAATTTTACCCAGAAATAATTTCTATATAAAAAAATATATCATTTTAAATATATATATTCATGTATTTCTACCTATTTATTGGGTTACCTGTTCGGGTTTTCCAATATAAGTTATAAAGGTAGATAAGGTGGTAGTGTGTGTAACATAATTACCAATAGTTGGAGTTTGAATGTTTGAGGTTGGAAGTATATATCGAGACTGTAGACCCAATACCGTCTCGAGTAAGTTGACAGTATGGTGTAAGAATTTCTTGGATCTCTGAAGGAAATCTTTTTCAAGATTCGGAGTCCATTATTGGAATGTAAGATTGGTTGAGCTCGGGTGAGCAAATTTTCTAGAGTTGAATCTATCAGTTGTGCAGAAGTAAGTGATGGTAGCTTGGCGACTTCAGGAAGGAGCAGTTGTGTGATAAGACACAGTATCTATGGATGTTCCCGAAGGAGATTTTCTTTTTGGAACAAGATTAAGAAGGTATTGGAGGAACAGTTGATGTCTACCGCAGGAAAGACTCGGCTGTATAGGAATTCTCTGATATCAAGTAAGAGAGTTTTGTCTATTTTGAAGTATGGGACTAAGGTCGATTAGTTGTTCTTCGGACATGGTCTCATTATTCCTTAAGAAGAGTAAGTTATTTGGTGTTTGGTTTGGAGTCCCGAGTTTCTTTTGGGATGTCTGCCATCTCGGAGGTTCATTGTGAGGTTTGTTGATGGTTTTAGTTTTAAGGAGCCTTTGGATTAGAAGTCTTTGGTTAGCTGTGATAGCAGTGCAGCTCGGAGATGTTTGTGTGCCGACAAGAAGATTTTTCTGGCTTAGCAGTGTCCTAGAGATAGAGTTTGGATGCAGCAGTGTGGTCCGTTTCTCCGATGGTTCGGGAATTTTTGTGGTTCTTCTTTCAGCAGTCCAGGTAGATGGTGAAGACTTTCTTGAAGGGTTAACTTTGCTTGGAAAAGCTTAAGGCTGTTTTAATTGGTAAAGAGAGAACAGTTTCGTTGGAATCCGAACTAGGTAGGATCGCAAAAGTGACTTGCGATTTGTTTGGGAATTTTTCTTGGGCAAATCTTTTGTTTGAGATTGAGGTTTCTCATGTGGAAGTAGGAGCTACTGAAGTAGTCAGCGATTTTTCCGGATGTCTTCGAAGAAGTAGAAGTTTGTCTGCATTTGGAGTTTGAGTTCCGTATCGACTTGATTCCAGAAGCGATACCGGTGGTTAGTCTGGTAGTAGGATGGTTCCTAGAGAAAGAAGAGTTGGTGTAGCAGCTAAGAAATTTTTGGAAATAGATTGGTCAGATCTAGTTTTCAAGTTTGGATATCTAGAATTCATTATATTTCACGTATCTCTGAGGGAGTACGTGTATGATTCATCGTTGGTTACGGAATATGCAGTTCAGATGGATTTGGAAGTTGAGCTGGACTTGAGTGTGATCTGATATTTTGTTCAGATTAGTGAATCTAGAAAAGAGAGGAGTTCTGGATTATGGTGGTGTAGTTTGTTTAGTTTCTGTAGAGCGAGTCTCCCGGTGATTTATACTCGGGGAAACTCGAGATAGTATTATGAAGTCTATTCTGATTTATATCAGAATAGTTAGTTAGATTAGATTGTTTGATTGGTTGCTTTGATTGATAGGAATTGGATGATAGGTTTGTGTTTGAGATTAAAATCTTTGCTGGATTATTAAATTATCTTTGCTTTTAATTTCGGGGACGAAATTATTTTAAGGGGGGAGGAATGTGATGACCCGGGATTTTGGGCAATATAAATTTAATAATCTTTATTAATAATTTAATTGGATTGATAATTTTCCTTTATAATTTTAAATTAAATTGGTAATTTAATCTTTGTAAGGTTAATAAATATTTAATATGGCAATATTGATCAATATCTTTCTAACAATTTAAAATTGATAAGAATTATCTTTCAAAGCTAATGAAATTTTATTCTATTTATAATGTATATATTAGTATATATATTGTGAATAGGAAATCTTTTGTTTTAAATAAAAGATGTAATATATATGAATGTATATATTGTGATTTGAAGCTTTGTTTTAAATTTAATATTTTTCAAAAGCTAATTTAAGGTTAATTTTATATTTTTTTCAAAATATAAGATAATTATTTATTTTTAAAGTATAATAGTTTAAATAAGATTTAATAAAAGATTTTATTTTGTTTTCTTTTAAAAAAAAGTACTTAATCTAAAATGGTTATAAATGTATATAGGTTTAATTAGACCTTTCTTCTTTTTATCTCTTTAATTTAAATGGTTTGTAAACATAAATAAAATTAAATAATAATTCACATTTACATAAATAGGAAAACATAAATACTTTTATAATAAGGTTTTAAACATAATTTTGCTTGTTTTAACACTTGTAAATTAAGGGACTTATGCAATGAACATTTGTCTAATTAGTAATATAACAAGTGGCATTATCTTGTTTTCTTTAAGAATTTAACATTTATAAAAAAAATGTAGTTGTAGAGAAACCTGGCTTCTATTTTTTTCGTTCAAAACATTTTTCTCAGTTCAAAACTCTTTCTCCTCTTTTCTAATAAACTAAAAACTGGAAACAAAGAAAATAAAATAGCCTGATTTCATCTTCAACCTGAGATCAAGCAAGCTAGCAACTCAACAAGTAAATCAAACAACTGTTTCAAAGATCAACCTGAGGAGAAATTAATATCAAACAAGAATCAACATCAGTTTCAGTTCCAACATTAAACAACATGCAAGGGATTTCAACAGCAAGCAAAATCAAATACAAGTTCAAGAATTCAAATTGAAAACAAAAGCCTGGGAAAACTGTTCTCTGCTTTAAAAATGGTGAGTAAATACTTTTAAAAACAGTTTTTAAAATCTATGATTAAACTTTGATGTATGTGATTGATTTTGTTGTGATGATATATTACTTTATATTAATGATGGTTGTGAATGCATGTTGAAATATGAATTGTCTGTGTGTATATAAGTTCCTGAATATATATATCTTCTCTGTTCTTACTTACAGAGTTAAATTTTCTAAAGGAAATTTCATATCTCTCTATTCATGCAAATTTAAGTTTGGATCCTTGAATATAAAATGATTATAGCAGTATATTGTTAATCATAAAAATAGTTTCATGATTTTAAATGCAACAGGTAATTTTAAATATGAAATTTACAGTGAAACTAAAATGTATGTTAAAAATCAACTGCTTTAAATCCTAAATTGAATTACATGCATGTAATCATGATGGAAAATCATGAATTTAGATATGAATTTTGTAATTTTTAGTTGGGTATTTCTTGAGAATTTGGGGTTCGTTCGTTTTGGGAGTTTTGGTGAATTGCCGATTATCCACGCAATAATATGACTTGAAATCTTGATCGAAGCTAGATTGTGAGTTGATGATGAGTGGAAAAATGCTTCAGAATTTTTCCAATGGCCAAGGAGATCGAATTCGATCAAACTAGGGTTTAGGCAGGAGTTTTGCTCGTCATGGTTGTCGAAGCAATTTCGACATGGACAGGGGACTGGAATCGATCGCGATGGTGGGGATGGTTGCTGGAAGTCGTGACGAAGCTTCGGTGAGGTGGGCAGGCGATCTCGAGGTGGGAGGCGTCGTAACGGAGAAGTTTTCTGGCTTTGATGGTTTCAGTTTTTGTTGAGATCGACTCGATTTCGATTCGCAGTTGAATTTTGATTTCTGGGTTTGGATTCGTGATCGAGGTGGTTCGAGTGGTCAGTGTGGATGGTCGCGACAATCATCTGTAGTCGGCGGCGATGGTGCAAGTGCACCACGTGCACGTATGCACGTTTGGGCATCTGGGTACGATTGTGATTGGGGAAGACGAGTTGAACTCGGGGCTGTCTCGTGTAATTTACAGTATTTCTCGAAGTAGATGGAGTCGCGAGTGACTCGAAGCTAGCTCGGAAATTTAGTGATTTTACTCGGGTTTTTGGTGAGGTTTACTCGGGCTGTTCTGGTTTTAAACTAAAAGCTTGATTTTAAAAATGTTTTCAAGTTAAAGTGATGTTCAAAGTAATTACAAAGGAATGTTAAATTAGATTTAAATTATATTTAAATAAATAAATTTAAAGATATGAAATTTGGAATTTCCAAAGTTAAATTATTGTTTTATTTAATTTATTTAAGCATGTTTGAATGGATATTCAAGATTTTTAGTGTATATAAAATTATGGGTTAAATTGTTTTGTTTAAAGATAAAATTTTATTCAAATATAAAATTATTTTTAAATGTTTAAATGGAGTTTAATGGTAGAATTTAATATGTGTTTTAAATGAAAAGTTTATTTTTAAAGATGGAAAATTTATTAAGGAAATTAATAAATAAATTGAATTAAAGGTTAATTACTATTTGAAATTAAGAATAATTACTTAATTGAAGTAATTAGTGGAAATGAATGTAATTAATAAATAAATGAATTAGAGATTGAGGGATTAATTTAAGATAATCAATTTATAATTAAGTGAGTAAATTTCTTAATGAAGAAATTAATAAATAATTACTTAAAGTAATTAGGAGGAGTAAATTACTCATGGAAGTAATTGAAGTGATTAATAGGTAATCACTTGTTGTAATTAATTAAGGAATTAATTAAGTTAATTGTTTGAAGTTAATTAATTATGGAATAATTAATTAATTAAAGTATTAAGAATTATTTAATGATGGAATTAATTAATGGTTAAGTAATTAATTAAGAAAGTAATCAAGATTTTTAATAATTAGAAGATAATTACTTATGAAAGTAATTAAGAATTAATTACTTAATTATAGTTTAGTTAATTAATAAATGTGATTAATTTAATGTGTTTAATTTAAGATTAATTACTAAGAGTAATTAATTAATAAAGTAATTAATTAAGGATTATTTGTTAATTTAAATCGATTAATAAATACTTAATGAAGTAATTAAAGATTAATTAATTAGATTAATTAATCAAGGTTAATATAATTAATTAAGACGTAATTAATTAAGATAAGTAATTACAAATTGTTAATTACTGTTTATGATTAATTAAGACTAATTAATGAAGTGGTTGATTAAAATTTGTTATTTAATTAATTAAAAAATTAATTAGTGAGGATTATTTAATTAATGAATTAATCAAGGTTGATTAATAAAAGTAATTAATTTAAGTATGGTTAATTAATTGTAATTAATTAAGGATTAATATAATTAATTATAGTTAATTAATTAATAAGGGTTCATTGATTATTATAATTAATGATAGTAATTAAAGGTTAATTACTGTATATGGTTTAAGGATAATTACTTGAATGTAATTAAAATAATTAATCAAGGAGATTAATTAAAAGAAGATCATCAGGAGATGATTAATTAATTAATTTATAATTAATTAATGCTAGTAAGCAGGATTAAGGTAATCCAAGTAATTAAAGGATAGTAATTAATTTAATTAAAGGTTAATTAAATTGATTTGGAATTAATCAATTCTGCTTTTGAATGATTGGTTAATATTGGATGATTGATATTGGGTGATTGGTTGATATTGGATGATTTGGATATCTCTGATATATGTGATAGGCTGCTTTGTGAAATGAATGTTGATATGAATTATCTATTGTGATAATGTGATTCATTTATCTGTTTTTATATCATTATGTATATAAGTTTAAATGTTTAAACCTTTAAACAACTTGGCCTTAAAAGATACGTTTTGGATTTCGATGAGACCGGGATCGGGTTTCCGTATACCGGAATTCCAGGTCTGGAGACCCGAATACCACATCGATCCAAATTAACGATAGGTCGTGAATCTCAAGTGAAGATGAAGATTCAGAGTGCAAGGGTTATTGTCGTTAACTCTGAGGGTGATTCCAAAACGAGTGTAACGAGATAATGCCTTCGGTTTCGTTCGAACCCGGAACGAACTTGTATGGATTGAATGCTTTCAGCACATCGTCAGGCGGACGATGAGCATTCTAAGTGATATGTTCTGATTAAAGGTAATCGTAACCTCAAGCCTCATCAACCGGGAATGGCTAAAACAGGGGAGGTGCAGCAAGGCTTCGTGGGTAGCACCCACTGAGAGCAAGATAGATCCCTGTCTAGAGGTCCCTTTTCTTTTATTCGGCTTAGTGTGTGGTTGGTCGCGCCAACTACGGGATTATCTTGTTCGGAATTATCCAGTAAGGGATGGTTCCGGCTTTGTGTTGCAGGGGAGCGGGCGTACTCCTCGGTACGGTGATCTAGGCCACGTACTGTGACGGGCGGTACCCCAGTAGCCTTGCCATTGTATGGAATCCAAACTACAATAAGTGCCGTACGTATTAGTTGTGCCCAACTATGTTGGAATGTGAGATGTAAGCATTTCAGCTATTTCTGTATTTTACTTGAAAACCCTAGACCCTATTATAATACAATCGGATTTCCTATCAAATGTTTTAGTTAGCGTAAGGTAAAAACTTACCCATGTTTATTTGTGGGGAGTCTTACGTGATAGTTTTGTTTTCAAAGGTTTTCAAAGTTAAGCAATCTAACCGTTTACTCACACCAGACCCATGTCTGACCCAAGTGTTTATTTTCTGTTTTATTAAACTCTTGGGTACTCAATATTGTATTGAGTAGTCGAGGGATTCAGGTTAGCTTTGACGAATTCTGAAGGAGATTTGGAGCAGGTGGCTTCAGCGTGTAGATATATTATGGTGTTTCCGCTGTGTTTGTATTGAGTCTGTATCTCTCTGATGTTTGAGATGTATGATAGACAGGTGTTTATAACTGTCTAATATGAGATGTATAAGTTGTATAACTCTGATGTATATGATACTATGTAATATTTTATGTGATATATTATATTTCATTCGTTCCGTTGTGAGTATCTGATGTTGTTGTTCTTCCTTCTTTTCTTTCTTTTCTTCTTCTATCCCTTTCTTTCTTATTAGCGATACGTCTTTCTGGTGGTAGAAAGTCGTGGTCATTACAATGCCAGTCTATATATGAACTAGAAAATTTTATAACGTGTTCATCTAAAAATATATAAGTGGATGTATATGTAATTCTGCTAAAAATGTGTTGACTGTTTCTATTTATATATATATATAATCTGTAAAGTTTATAAGTTTAGATATATGTATTTTATTTTACTCAGATCTATTAAATGGATTTTTTTTACTAGCTTCAAAATATATAATAAGTTATATTATCTGTATATTTGTTTCCATATCTAGTATATATATCTCAGTTTACAGATGTTTACACATATATTTTATACGTAGATTTTATAATATAATATTTTATCAAGTATGTGTTTATTAAATTTGATTTTTCTTTTTTACTCTACGTATATAGGTTCTGATATATATGTAATTAAGTGTTACTGCATATGTTGAACATCCTGCACGTGTTTGTATAATTTGTTTATGAACATAAACTGCATACGTCTGTTTACTATGATTACGTATATATAAGTGTTGTAGTATTTTCAGGATATATTTTTATATAATAGCTGAGAGTCTAGTAAGTTATAAAGTATGTAGCTCTGTCTGTATATTTTGTTGTAAGTTCTATAGGCTGTGTCTGCATATTTTCTTTGTTCAGAGTCCGCATTATAAAGTATATATATAGTGTTTATATATATAAGCTCACTTATACCAATTATCTTTATCGATCCCGTTCTGATTGTTCCATCAATTCCTATTATCAGCTTTGATCGTTGAATTCGTGCCAATTTTTCCTGGATTCGTAACTCAATTTCAGTGTGCATATCCGTGTCATCTTCTGCATTCTCTAGCCTCGAAAGGTGAGCAATCACTCACGATTAACGTTCTTGTATTTATTAAATTTGATTTCAATTGAAACAACAATTGAAATATGCTGCTGTAGTTATTTAAATTGTTATATATGCTATTATCTGTAACTGTTTACCTATGGGATATGGCACCATATCCTATTGTTTATATTATATTGTTATTGTTGATATATGCCTGTTTTATATTATTATATTATCTGTTATCACTCTGCAAGTTCCCTGTAGTTTAGGATTCACTATGGGTTGAAATGATACATACCCGAATGGACTTTAGAATAGGAGAATTTCATTATGGGTTGAAATGATAAACCCAAGCGATTTTCATTTGAATTGAATTTGGGATTTCGGGTCGAAATGAAATCTACCTGTATATATTTAAATTACGGATTGAAATGATAAATATTCGTATCACTTGACCATAGGGTAGAAAATATATACAAACATCGTTGGTCTATATATATGAATATTTTAAAATGATTTCTATGGTTTTGAAAGGGAATATATATATATGGTCTTATTTAATATTGGAAATGTTTTATATTGAAATAAGTTTTAATATAAAGTTGATTTAATTAATATAATATGTCAAGGTATTATATTTCTAAATAGATTTTTAAGGATTTGTATAAGTTAAAGAAGATAATTTGAATTTAGTTGAAATTGTATTCAATAAAGAATTTTATTTAACTAAACCGATTTGAAACTTATTGAAATTGAGATTTAAGATATGATTTATAACTTGGGTTTGATTTAAGTAATTTAATGAATATTTCTTGTTTAAATAAATTCAAGGAAATATTTAGTAAAAATGTAATGTAAGGCTAGTTAAATGATATTGAATTTATTAAGTGAATGTTCCTGATTAAATAATAATGAAATTAAATCAAGAGCTATATGAAACTGTTAAATTTAACTTTGAAAATGTTGAATATTAAAGCTTTGAAATATACTGAAATTTAAATGGTCTATTGAGAACTTAACTGAATTGATGAATTGAGCTTTGAATAAATTTGAATTTGGAATTTGAGTTGATTTGAATCGATTTGCGAGATTTGGGGAAATTTTAAATACTTTACTTTATAAATTAGTTAACCTATATAAACTATTTGGAAAATAGATATATTGAAAAGAAATGATATTTGGGTTTTGAAGTATAAATTAAAGTGAAATGACCACGGTGTTATAGTGTATATTTCTACATTGTAGATAGTTCCACGGATCCTTAGAGGATGGTTATCCCAAACATCCTTTAAGTTACTTGTATTTCAGTTGATATTTCACTTGAGTTGGATTTATTAGTATAAGAATGTTAATCCTGACTCGAGTGTTTTGTGTTTTGCTTTACGCTCGGGTCAGACTGAGTGATACAACATTTGAGACTCGCCCTTGGAGTTTGGAGCTTCATTTGGAGATCCAAAAATCGATTCAGCTTTTCTAGTTGATTTGTTCAGAGAGGTCATCTATTCGTACTGAAGACTTCACTGTATTTGAGATATTCTATTGTATTTTATTTTTAACTCTGATGTTTATATAGTAGCTTCATGAACTACTATTTTATCTTTTCCGCTGCGTATTATTGTATTACTCTGTGTCTGTGATTCTGTGATTGATTTATTTACTGTATATGCTGAGTTTTGCCAAATTTAAATTAACAATCTATTGTTTTGAATTATTCAAGTCTGACATGTGTGGATTTATTGTCGATTTGAATGGTCCAAAATACCGGGTCATTACAGGGGCTTTTACCTTACGATTACCAAACCATTTCTATAGAAAATCCAGTGATATTGTAATAATGTCTAAGGGTCAAAGTAATAATAATCAAGTAGCTGTGATGCTAATGTTGTGTACATCACAGCAATAATATATATAAAATCAAAAATAGATAAGGCTCGTTTGCTAATTGTGTAGGATTTCCACGGAGGTGCCCTCGGTACTTCGAGAACGGTCCTCCTGCACAAGGATCGAAGTTATTCTTCCGAAGCATCATACCCGTCCAGCCGAGTTATTATAGGAAAAACATAACTGGTCTTGCTAAGACCGAGTGCATCGCTCCAGGATGCCAAAAATAACTGAAGGTATCTGTATTGCTAGAAAAGGAGCCGATTACACCCTATAGGTTTGCCAACCCTACTGGACATGCCTCATATATCTGGTTTTAGTCATTTCAGCTGATGAGACTATATCCGGCATTACAGCTTACGCACCACTCCAAAAATAGATCACGGAATCCCATATGGATTCCCATAACACAATGGCCTTGGAATCGCAAACAAATTCCACATCTCAAATAGATCTTGGAATTTCACACAGATTCCCACACTCTAACGAGTCACGGAACCACATATAGATTTCAACATCCCAAAATATAACGCATCTCCTCCATTTATTCGTACATGGTTTCGTAGTGGGTCAAGGGTTCCGAGTCATCTCTTACGAGTACACTCTCCATTTCCTGGGTGCTCCAACAACCATTCACCGATTTTTGGAATGCTCAATACCGATTCATTAGGAAATAACCAGACAATACATAAGAACGGGGATCACCCCTAACCGTTTAAGTGCATGGATCTTCTTATCATTTATCCTAGAAGAACAACGAGTTTTTGCATATAGTATAGCACCTCGAACGGTACTGTACCATATAATTCCCTCCTCTAGATATTTCCAGAGTTAAAATCCTTTGGTGTTAAGTAGGAAATCGTTTCCAACCACGAAAATTAAGAAGGATTACATATTTAGGCCAAGATTTGATAGTCGGTTATTTAACTATCAAATAAACAAACATTCAACCATAGATCACATTTCCCACTGAAATCACTAAGCCTCATTTAATTTGATTTAGATAAATCGAATCTCCTTATTAGAAACATTCATATACTTATTTCATCGGAATAAGTATATTCACAAATCCTTTCTTTTAAAAATACTTGAAAACTATATTATAAAAATAGATATGGAAGTTCCATTCAGTATCGACCATGGATCGTAGCTCGATGGTTGCATCTCTATCCGAGAAAAACCAAACTTAACTTAGGCAATCACCGCCGTTCGATTTCCGCCATGCAATCAAATCATAGTTCGCAGTTTGCACAATGGTTACGTCGCTATCCCAGCGAAAACATCCCACACTGTAGGCAATCGCTGCCCTTCGAATTACGCTATGAAATTATACCATTTTTTCAAAATCTATTTATGTCATAAACATTTCCAAATCTATTTATAAAACTTCTTTATAAATTCAAATTTTAATTTAGAGAAATATCCTTTTACCAATTTCAAACCATTTGTAACTCCCTTTTCAAATTTCAAACCACCTTTCTATTTATAAACTCCTTTAACCAATTCTTCACATAAAGGATTTCTTTTTTAAACAATTTATTTCGTAATTAAAATAAATAAGATTTTAAACGTCACAAAAATATCTTAACCCTTTTTGATAATATAAAAATACCTTTAAAACATTCATTAATAATATAATCATTTAACCATTTACACTTTAAAGTTTAATAAAACTAAATCAGCCTTTAAATAAACTTTTGAATTGTATTATTACTGAAATAAATTTCTATTTCTAAATAACTAATAGTAATAGATAATTCATTATCTTTAAACAAAATCTATTAAATAATTAATTTTTAAAACAAAATTAACTTTACTAAATAAATAATTTTACAAATAGTTGCAAGTAAAAATTTAAACAAAACAATTTGTATAATAATTGTTAAATAAAAACTTTTACTTCAAATTATAAAATTTAAAGTTAAACAGAAACCATAACTTTCCCAATGTTATACTGAGGCTCGAAAATTCCAATGGTACTTATCAACTACCATTCAATTCAATTTAACTATCAAAGTTAAATTACAAGCATTTACATAACAGTCATATATGTAAATCAAATCCACACTTAACAATGATTTTTTAACTCATCAATTTTCAATATAAATCAATTTGCATTGAACAATGTCCAAATTAATCAAATAGCAGAATAAAAATCGATTCCGCTAAACAATTATCATTCAAAGCTGTCACGACCCGCAAATCCGTACCCTTGATTAAACACTAATCTCCATTGATTAACTCAAGATGCACGGAAATACGAAGCATGAGGGTTTTTAAAAAGAAGAGGTAGGCAGAAGAAGAAGAAGAAAGAAGAAAGAAGAGAAGAACAACAGAACAACATCAGAACAGAAAACAATATCAGAATCTTACACATCGCAGCGGAACAATATACAATAGATAATTACTAGTCTTTTAAAACAAAGAACTATATCAGTTTATACATACATCAATCAGAGTCAATATACGACTCAATACAACACAGCACATCAATGGACAGTTATATAAACTTGTCCTCATACAGAATACACAGCGGAATAAATACTATCAGATACAAATACTACGTCTTGTCATCCAGCTTATCTCCAAAGCTCCAGAATATCCTGATAACATAACTCTAGGCTGCCCGTGTGGAAATTGGTGGGCACCTAGAGTTTAGAAGGGAACAATAAACTCCGAGTCATTTTATTTCACACAATTCAAATTTGTTTTCCATATTCAGTTCCAATTCCAGTTTTCAATTTATTTATTTACAAACGTTATCTCATTTGCTCATTTACAAACACAATTTAATTTCATTTAACTTAATTCCAATCAGATTTCAAATATGTTATAAGTTATCAACTTATTCACATTCATTATTGAATTTCATCAACTATTATTTTAATTCATAACTGCACTACTTTAGATTAGTTTCATCTACTAATTCATTACAAATTCCAATTCATTTATTCAATTCAATTTATTGCTTACAAATTCAAAATGAATCTCAATTTTCAATTGCACTTTCATTTATTCAAATTTATTCACTTATACTTCTTTAATTTAACTCCATCCTTTAAATTGAATTTATTCTATCAATTCAAATTGTATAAGTTATCAACTTAATAATATTTCATAAATATTTCTACATAGTATTCCAGAGTTTACCAACATTTCAAAACCATTCTTGAAAACAATTCAAATTATCCTTTGAATTTCCAAAACAAAACCCAAATTTTCCAAACAATTTCCATTTAAAACAATTTAGCAGCAATTTCTCTTTTGGAAACCCAAAATTGAACACCAATGATGCCGCGGTCATCATCAAAGTTATTTTCCAGCGACCGAAAAGAGTTTAGAGCTTTCATCCCTTCAGAACATTTTTCAAAACCTTTGAAATTCATTTTCCACTCCAAAAAGAATTTAATTTCTAAAATTTCCAAATTCTTTCAATTACATTTCCAAATATTTTTCTGGAATTTCGTTTTCAATTATAAGTCACATTTATAATTTACATTCTTTAAATTTCATTTGTATGTGAATTCATCTCTTTATCTTTCAATTCACATTTATAAATTTCATTCGTTAAATGGATTTATTTCCAAATCTTTGGTTATTATTTTAATTTCTCATTCCATTTCATATAACAATGATAATAATTCAATGTTATTATTTTATAACAACCAAACATCCATATACTATGATAATTCGTAAAAAATCATTTCTTTTCTATACAAAAATAGTTTTGGGCAAAATTATTTCATTTACCCTATTTTAAAACGATACTATGTCGGTTTATCTTGTTTAAGAGTTTAGAAATCCCTATCGATTACAGTTAGCTAGACTGCACCGACCAGAATTCATAAACAATCAACCGATAAGTCAACACAATACAAAACAATTTCATATTCACTAACAAATACGCACTCGTATCTATTATTACACTCAACTCATTCTAGAGTACTACTGACTCTATCTCTAATGAGTAACACCCAACAGAGTAGGGTTGTCGCTTAACCATATGCTCTGATACCAGCTGTCACGACCCGCAAATCCGTACCCTTGATTAAACACTAATCTCCATTGATTAACTCAAGATGCACGGAAATACGAAGCATGAGGGTTTTTAAAAAGAAGAGGTAGGCAGAAGAAGAAGAAGATAGAAGAAAGAAGAGAAGAACAACAGAACAACATCAGAACAGAAAACAATATCAGAATCTTACACATCGCAGCGGAACAATATACAATAGATAATTACTAGTCTTTTAAAACAAAGAACTATATCAGTTTATACATACATCAATCAGAGTCAATATACGACTCAATACAACACAGCACATCAATGGACAGTTATATAAACTTGTCCTCATACAGAATACACAGCGGAATAAATACTATCAGATACAAATACTACGTCTCGTCATCCAGCTTATCTCCAAAGCTCCAGAATATCCTGATAACATAACTCTAGGCTGCCCGTGTGGAAATTGGTGGGCACCAAGAGTTTAGAAGGGAACAATAAACTCCGAGTCAGTCATGGTGACTGGTGTGAGATCGTAAAACAGTTATTTTTCACAAAGAAAATAAAACAAATTCGCAATGCTTTTGGAAAATGAAACTACCATAAGACCTCCCACCACACACACAATGCAAACGCAGAATTGGAGGAGATTTCTTCTTATGATAGTCAAAGATGCTTACTACGCAAAATCAAATCCTTTTTTATATTATTATTAGTGCATAGTGTAGAAAACATTTCGAAAGTAGAATTTAAATCTTAGCCAGCATAGACATTTCAAACTATGCCTACTATAGCTACCATCCAAACAGTGGGGCGCCACCATAAGTGAATGATAGGTTCTACAACTAAAACCGTACAAGGCTCGTATTGTTTCTTTGGATTTCCAACAAATGGTCAGGCTAAGGAACTTCCTATGCCATGAAGAAACGCCTCTGGAATGACGTCCCGAGAACCTAACCGGATCTCTGCCAACACAAGGCCGGGTTACCTCTGCAAAAATAGGTAACTACTGACACTCGTATGTCATTCCCCGATCGTAACCGATCTTCCCGAGGATCCCCGATTCGCAACAACCACATAAGAATAATAATGCAGTAACCACATAGGTTAAGTATCTGGGCTCCATACCATGATACCACCTCTATCCAAAAGGAATGACATACACTAAGGGGCGCTACTCCCTAGAACCTTGCTGCATCCTTCCTGTTTTGACCATTTCCGGGGTGTGAGGCTCGATGAAGTCTCGTCCACAAAGCTACGCTTCTCAAAAAGCCATGCTTCGGGTCAAACAAATGATCAACCTATGATCACAAAGATATAAGATCAAACAAATGATCATATCGCAAATGATCAAACACTGATCATTTCACAGCAACACTCAGTATGCCACGTTACCAAATTGGGAGTATATCGCTGATAAATTTCAACTACATAACCTCTGAGCTCGTACGTCTCAGAGAAGGGTGTTAAGCTAAGAGAATAAATTCTCCGCCACCAACAGAAATGTATTTGAAAGGAATCAGCTTTATATCTCAATTTGTAACGTCAGACATACAATCCATACAAGTATGTTCCGGGATCGAACAGAACCGAAGGCACTTCTCACGAAGCCCTTGCAAATCCGGATAATTTTCTAATCACGTCCGGACTTCCCGTCACTAAGGGTGATAAAACCTCTAAACCGGAGATCAGCCGATGTAGAGTAACTCGACGGTAATCCTTCCGTTTTCAAAAATATCCGGTCTTCAACACCGGTCTTCGAATGCAATTCATAACGACGTATCACATATTCAGAATGGGTTATACGACCCCATGGTCCTTTCCCGGCTAACCCGAATAGTGAGCGCTTATTCAAAAATAAGTGTGGCATTCAAATTCATCCAATTCACAACAAATACCATTCAAGGTAATTATTGATAGTCGGTTATTTAACTATCAATAAAGATGCGCGACATCACCAGATTCCAAATAATTTTCCAAATTATTTATTTTCCAAAAATATCTTTACTAGATATAAAATTTCCACACTTTAAAAATAAATCAATATTTATTTTTCTAAACAGTTTCCATTTCTTTTATAAATTCCATAGTGAATTTATACTTCAAAATATCTACTGATATACGATTTTCAAATCGATTTCAATATTCACTTTCAATTTATCTTTAAACGTTCATTTCATATTGGAAAAGTATTTCCTTACTTATTTAATAATAAGTATTTCACAAATCTTTTATTTTCAACAATTGGAAAATATCCGATATACTTAAATCAATATTAAGTATATATTCATTCTTTAAGGAAAACATTTACTATAACAACATTTATTTGAGTCAAAACGAATGTTACATAAAACATCGTTACGACGACTGAAAATCACTAGTATAAGGATTCGGATTTTGATAGATATATAAATCCCAATACTACATCAAAACATTTCCTTTCGGAAATCATTTACTATAACAACAGTGTTATAGTCAATCATTTCCTTATTCCTCGAAAACGTCTATTTCAACAATGAATGTTGAAATCTATGATTTCGATAGTTCACACGTTTTAAAACATCTTTTAAAACAATTAACTTCATTTATAATATCGCTTTCCCAAACATAACCATTTTTTTCAATAATATATTCACTGTCCAAAATCATGAATATACTTCAATAACCAAATTTCAATCTTTTCTACACATTTATTTCAAGAATTATCCACTGTCCAAAATCGTGGATAAAATTCCCTTAATAATCTCTATATTTAAAATCAATCAAATTTGATTTATTTTCGAATTTATAAAAACAACGTTTATAAATTCTATTTCCATTTTATAACAACTTCGATTTATACATCTTCTTTAATGACCCATTCAATTTATAAGTTAATATAACTTATAATTCATTTATTTTAAAAGAAATCGTTCTTTTAAACTTCACAGAATTTAAAACATTCAGATTTCATTAACTTATGAAATCCCATTTACACTTCATTTTAACACTTATAGAAACTTGTCTTATAATCCCAATATTTCAAATTTATAAATATCCATTTTTGTACATCTTTTAAATAAACCATTTATAATACTAGAAATCCAAATTTAAACCATTTCATAAATTTCTTAACTTTTATTTCAAAAATCACACTTTGATTTTATTTCACAAAAATCTTAACTTTTATAACTTTAAAATTTTAGACGTTTATTTATTTGAAATAAATCAATTCAAAAATTTAATAAAACGTCTACTTTCAAAAATCACTTTAAAATCCTTTTAAAGTAAAAGTCGTTATTTTTAAACTTCAAAACTTGAATCCGATGATGCAACAGCACCAATTAGTCAATCACAACAACAAACATCATATATCAATATGATAATAGAATATACATCAATATCTGTAAATAAATAAATACTGGTGAGGAATCCAGTTGGATCCCTCCAACCTGTTTCCCTGCATCCACAGACGTTAGCACAATACCAATTCCACTTCGAGGTGGAATATCGTGGTATATGGGTTTTATAAAAATCATCCGCTTACTAACGGCGCAATAGGGTCTCATCCGCTATACGAGGCGGGAAATCATCAATCCAATATATACATATGCCAATATGTATATATTGCTATATATATATAGATATATCCTACTATATCTAATATCACACATCCAATAGCAATCATCAATCAATAACTGTAGAAATCCATTTCATTCGAGTGAGAAAAATCTCACCTTAGCTTTTTATTTTGCAATCCATTTTCCATCCAATTTGTTTTCTCGATTTTAACCTGGTATAAACAATTTTATTCAATCTATCAATATTCAAAAGACTGAACAATTAATTTTCGTTTCAATTGTTTTAGATTAACAAATTTCTCCTTTAATAATTTTATTTAACTAAACAATTTAAATTTAAAACTAAACTTCTTTTAAATAAATTTATTTAAACTAATGATTTAAATTTAAAACTAAATTTTCTTTAATAAAATATTTTCTTATCCATCATTCTAAAATAATCTTAGAAAAAAAATAAAAATGGACATTCGTAAAGTATTTTATTTTTCTCTCTTATGAAACTGCATATATATTTAACTGTAAATATGAAATTTAACTTGGTAATATTTTCTCTGAATATATATTTGTACACATATAAATAAATTAAAGGAAAATACCTACAGCTCATCGAACAAGTATTACTCCTACTCGCGAAGTTCGCTACGACCCTCTGCTACACTTGCTTGCCGCCGATCCCAGAACCATCGCGAAGCCCACAGCCAGCCTCCATCGACGCCGCCCTGTCCTCAGCCTCGCGCAATCGAGCTCGCCAACGAACACCCTCGCACCTACAGCCTCGAATCCCACGGCCTCGCGATATCCAGACTTCGCCTGCCGCGATTCTTTCCTCCACGCGCCCAGTCGAACAAAACATCGCCAGAGACCAATCGCGATCCCACCTGCTCGCGCTTGCCCATGCGCCTTGCTTCCCTTCGCGCTCGAACCAGAGGTCGCGACATCGTCGCCTGGCTCGACTTCGAGCCCTATGCCCCTGCTTGCTCAGATTCCTCGAGCCTTAAACGCTATGCTCGATTTGGGAATTAGGTTGATTTGTGAACGAGAGCTCATTTCGATTTGAAATGAATCGGTTTGGTTTTATTTTATTTTCTTCTTTTCAATTTAAAATTGGAGTATGGAGAGAGGAAGTTTGAGAATTTGATTTGGAACGAAATGATTTCTCGCGTGAGGTATAAACGAGATGAAGGGGAGACAAGAGTATGCGACATTGCAGAGAGTAGGTCTGCTAAGAAAACTAGGGTGGCTGATGTTGACTAATTTAAATTTTAAATTTAAATTGAATTTGGTTAAATCTCAACGTGTTTACTCACCGTGCGCTCACATATCAACTCCGATAAATACGAAAGTTGAAATCCGATAATAATTCAATATTCCGGATCAAATGGAACTGGTTTCGTCCAATTCCGAGACTGTTTGAAAAATGACTATTTTTAAATATCGGTTCGAACGATAAATTTTCAAAACTGAACAAAACAGTTCGAAATTAAATTCTGAAGCTTCTATTATCTTCAGTGTCATCAATATAAATTTTAAAAGCTTTTGAAATATTTTCCTTCAGCTTAAAATTGAATATTCAAATTTTCGTTCAACTATCAATAGATTAAATTTTATAATTTAATTGCCAAATTCAGAGTTATATCGGGAATTCAAATTAAATCATCGTTCAAATATTTAAAATTAATTAAATATTCTCAATTTAATTTGTTCAAAATTCTGGGTCGTTACAATCAAACTCTTTCATTTATTGTCCAACGGTGTTTATTTGGCCAAATATATCACACAAATATATTTCAATTCAGTTTACGTTATAAATTTAACAACATAAATTCCAAACACAATCTATTTATCAATTTCACACATATATGATTCAATACTGGAAATAAGTTTTAAAAATAAACACAAACTGTTTAATAGCATTTTGAGATGCTATATCGTGACCCTAGATCCGGTTCAACCAATATAATAGCATTTCAGGATGCTATATCGTCATGCTAAACAATTCCAATAACCACCAATTTAAACAATCACCAATTTCAACAATCCAAACAGCATAATAAATTTTATTTGCTATATAACATTACCGATTAACCAAATGAGTGAGTTTAACTCACCTTAAGTTTCAATTTTAAATCAAATCGAACGACGTTCGATTTAACCTAAATTTTTTGCTATTCCTAATCTCTCCAAATCAGTTCTATAATGTAGTGCTCATTGTCATGATTCCATCGTTGTTTGTTTCGTCCAATTTCGACCTCGTATGGAGAAGATACACATTTTTAAAGATTTGAATAAAATCAATACAAATAATTTTCTTTTATTATTAAACCTAATTAATCTGGGCCATTGATTTGCTAGAGATAGATCTGGGCCGCACTCTTCTTTTTCCCTTCTTCTCGTTGCCGATCGCATACCAGTTCGAACAAACCCACGTCGCCCGTCCTTCTATCGATCGCCACACCCACCTTGACCCACTAGACGACGATCCATCACTGCCGATCGAATGCCCAGCCTTGCCTCCACCTACACCCAATGACCGGTCTACCTCGCCACCCTATATTTCTCAAAAAATGCGAATGAACGCTGCACGCATGCGAGCCAATAACGGTGACGACGATGAGTTTCAGGCGATCATCCCTGTATAGATTTGTAGAGCTCGACTCGCTCTACAACTTCCATGTTGAACTCGAAGAGTGAAAAGGCATGGATTGTGAGGATTTGAGGGAGGAAACCAACTATTTTCGGCCATTGAATTTGTTGTGGTGGCTAGGGCAAATAGCTAGGGTTTGGCTGTATGGTATACGTGTATCTATATGTGTATACGTATTATTTTATTATTATTTCGACTATTCACGTACTTTTCCCGATGAATTCAAAACGAAGCGAGCCATCTGGCGTTTATAATGTTTTACCCCTGTTCCGAACATAATGGAACAAGTTTCGAGGCCTAATTCGATCGTATGTGGAAGATAGCTTTTCGAATCGAATTATAATATAAAATTTCCAATATTAATTTCAACGCGTTTCTATCTCGTGCAACCAAACGGTAATTCCAAACGCTACAAAATTTGAAACACGATAATAATACACTATTATGGATCCAATGGAACTAGTTTCGTCGAATTTCGAGACTATGCCCTGGAAGGCTATTTTATCATGTCGATTAAATCGAATAATTTTCAAAATCGACGAAATTACTTGAAATCCAAAATTTAAAAACTTATCAACTCAATTATAATTCAAATATAATTTATATCCATATTAAAACCATTTTGATTCATATTAAATCACAAATTCAATTATTTACTCTATCCCAAATATTAAATTCCACTATTAAATTAATATATAAATTTTCAAATTTTAATTTATCGACTTTTAATTCAATTCAAAGGTCCATTATCATCACTCTAATTCAACTAGAGTTTAAATCAACTTTAGAAATTATTTCCTTTCACATTTCACTCCAGATTCACAAATTTACCCAAAATTCAAATATTAAATTTACTATTCACCAAATTCATTTAATCGCTATATTTGACATTTAAACCATTTCACTAATTCAACCAAAATATCCATATTTAAAATCAATTAATATTTCAAATTCCACATTTAAAAATAAATTAAGCGTTCAAAACCAAATGACCGAAATTCCGCGCCGTTACTTGAATTTAATATTAATTAAATGGATTTAATAATTTTATTCAACTCCTTTTAATTAATAAATAATATTGGTAAATTCAATTTGTAAAATTTGTTTACAAATATAAATAGATCAAATAAATATCTATAATTAAATATAAAACGATATTTAAATCTATAGCCTTTCGGGGCACTGTCTCGGATTTGGACAAAACCAATTTCATTGGATTCGCAATAGTAAATTATATTACGGCGTCAAGTTTCATAATGATTGGACATTCGTTTGGTTGTGCAAGATCGAAATGCGTTGAAATTAATATCGAAAATTTAATACAATAAATGGGTCTAAAAACCTATCTTCTGGATATGATCGAATTAGACATCGAGACAAGTTCAATTGCGTTCGGAATATGGGTATAACATATAGAACGCCAGGCGGCACGCCTCGTTTGAAATTTGAGTTTTTGAAGTATGTTTTGTTAGATATTTTAAAATAAAATAATAATATATATAATATATTCTACCTTATGCTTGCCCATGCCTACATCAAAGCAGCCATACCCATGGCCATTTCCCCCACGTCCTACCCATACCTTCCTTTCTCTATTTAAAACATGCTTGAATAAGGAAACTGGTTTTGAGTTCATTTTCAAATTTAAAAATATAATGGCCGATCCAACAGCTAAGGTTCATCGGTGGCGATCAGGTTCGTTTCAGGGCAAGTGTTCAACAGGGAAGTTGGTCGGCGTGGCAAGATGTAGAAACTGGATGGTTGGATCTGGCTTCGGTGAAGTGTGGGGGCGGCAATGGCCATCTTTTTCGCGTGTAGTCGATCTCGAATTGCAGGCATTGGACGAGGCGAGGGAAGACGAGACCATCGGCGTTGAGTGCGTGGTGGCGTGTCGGTGGTTCGGGGATGGTGCGGTGGCGCCTGGAGACGTCGAGGCGACATGGTGACAGGGTATAGTTGTGTGGTTTTGTTTGAGCATATGATGTTTGGGTTATTAATGAACAAGATTAGTTAAGTTAATTATTAAGTTAATGATGTAATTAATCTTAATTATATTATTTAATTTTTAAATCTTATAAACCCAATAACTTGTTCATATTAGGTCGGAATTGAATGCGTCAGTTGCATTAGGATTGTATCGACGTAAGATACGAAATGGAGCTGGATTGGTTCGATTTGGCGTTCATTGGAATTTAAGCTAAAATCGAACGGCCGTTCGGTTTTAGTCCAAATTAAACGTTTCGGCGAAAACGAATATCAATGTGAGTTTAACTCACATTTAATTTTATTATAGCATATCTATGATATTAAAAATGTTTATTGATTGTTCAGATGTTAATTAAATTGTTTCATTGATTGTTTGGTTGAATTTCCGTTAGGAAAATGGATGACGTAATATTTGATTATTATAAATCCATATGATTATCTATATACTATCCATTACCATTGTTTTGCAGGGAAAATCTGTAGAGAGACCCAAAAGGGGTTTCTCGTCCATAAATTATTTATTTACATCCATATGGTGTTATTGATGGTTAATTGAGATTAGGTCGTGATATTCTATCTAATAGTTTAAATGTTGTTATAGAAAATTTCGCTATACCATCGTTTATTCAATTTCAATCCCAAAACCCTGCTCTATGAACTTGAGCTTGTGTTTCCAATAAAAAGAATATTGAAAATTCATTAATCATTTTGATTAATGATAATTTAGATTTATTAATCATTTTAACTAATGATTTTGTGAATAATTAACCAATTTAATAAATAATGTTTTAAAATTGGTTTATCATTAGATTTAATTAATCATTTTTGCTAATGATGTTTTATACTTAATTAATCGTTTTAACTAATAATTATTTGAGTTTAATTAATTATTTTAATTAATGATAATAGAGTTTAATTAATTTATTGAACTTAATTAATTATTTCAATTAATGATAATTGAAATTAATAATCATTTTAATTAATGATATTTAAAAGTAATTAGTCATTTTAAATAATGATATTTGAATTTTATTAACCATTTTAATTAATAATTGTTTTGAATTTAATTAATTGTTTTAGTTTTTAACTAATTGGTTTAGCTATTAATATCTGGAAATTTAGTTAAATCATTTTAATTGATGCTGTTTTATAATTAAATAAATCATTTTAACTAATGAGTCTTGAATTTAATTAATCCAATTAATTTATGATTATTTGAACTTAATTGATTGTTTTAATTAATGGAATTTTAAATTACTTATCATTTTAATAAACGATGTTTGAGAAGACTTATTCGTTTTAACTAATGAGTATTTATATTTAATTAATTTATGTAATCAATGATATTTAAAGTTAATTAATCGAATTAATAAAAGTGATTTAAGTAAATTATCTAATATAATAAAATTGCTTTAATCAATAGATTTAAAGTTAATAAACCGATTTAATAAAGATTTTAAAGTTGATTTACCAATGTTATAAAAGTGTTTGGAAATAATTATCTATTTTATTAAAGATAATGGATTTGTTTATCTAAAAGAAATTTTAAATGTGATTTATTATCTTTCGGGATAATTAATATTGTTTTAAAGTTATAAAAAGGAATTGGAACTCTATTATTGGGATGTTAAGTTGGATAATCTTCTGGGTGTTCGGTCTGATGTTGGTTTTGGTCTTCGGGGTCGTGCATTTGGAAAGATTATTCTCTTAACGTTTCAACAATCAGGAACTAATTCTAAAAGTGTTCTACCAATGTGGAAATATGGAAATCAAGCACAAGTTTAGTTTTTAAAAGTAAAGATTCGATTTCGGTTATGGAAAAATAGTTCCGTAATCGATATCGCTTATATGTAAAGGATCCAGTCATACATTTAATGCTAAACATTGAGGTTGGACTCGTTTCTATCTCGAAGATTAAAAATGTCGTCAAGGTGATGCCTAGAGGTAACACAACCTCAACTTGCCCGGCTCTATTTTCAACCGAGAGATAGTACTTGTCTGGAATCAACAAGTAGTGGTAAATATATGAAATTTAATTTTCATATACGATCATTTTAGTTATCCTCGAAGGTTGATATATTAATTATCGGATTCAACTTTCTTCATGGTGTATCGTCACCTTAAAAACGATTTGCTGCTCAATTCGAGCTTTTTTATCCTTTGTCGGAAATGACTAAACCAAAAGCGTGAGTATGGGCCAAGCTATGTGGGGTTGCTCCTATCAAAAGGGTATTTTCACATCTCATCTAGTTTGGATTCGGTTGTGCACTTAGGTGTGGAAATATTCGTATTCTCGGTAAGGTGTTTTGTGGTCCAGCTTGGAGTTTCCGAGAAGTATCATAGACTAAATGAGCTTCTCAGGAGCATATTACTAGAGGTATACTTCAAGGGGGGTGCACCTTCCTTGTCATTTGCTGGAAAATTTCCTTTCCTTATTTGATTTGAAAACAATGAATCTGTTTTTAGCTTTAAATTTCCACGAATAGAGCCAACTTCTCATCACGACATTTAAATATTGATTTAGTCCATTCTATCAAAGTTGGACTGTTACCTTATTCTATCAATTCTATCAAGTTTGGATAGTTATTTATATAGTCCATTCTATCAAGTTGGACCGTTTTCCTTGTTCTATCCATTCTGTCCAGTTTGGATTTTACTCGGTTCATTTCCATTCTTTCTAGTCTGGTTTAATATTATTTATGCTCATTCATATTTGGATTTGTTCTTGATATTTATTTCTGCTCTTGCCTGTATGGATGTTATTCTTGTAAGGTGAGAACCCATTCCGCATTAGCGGCGTGGTCTCACAGAACTTTATTTGAACCCTATTATTCGAGTTGTCTCACTTGCTTAGGCATAGAGGTGCTGCATGATATGGGGTTCTCGCTTCTTGTTAGATAGCGAACGAATGACTCTTACCCCTACATGTCCTATGGGTTGGTTGGCTAGATGGTCTTACAGTCAAGACGATGGTTGTGAAAGCAAATGAGAGGTACCATTGTAAGCTATGGTAGGGTTGTACCCACTATCGATGGTTGAAAAGCCTAGATCATTACAGCATGGTATTAGAGCCGAAGGTTATGCAAGAACCTTAGCTTTGGTAGCGTTTGGCTCATTAGAGATAGGGTAAGCGACACCCTAGAATGAGTTTGAGAGTATTATATATTCAGGAGTGTATTTGTTAATGTTATAAAAACGTATTATGTTAATTGGTCTATTGAGTTTTTATGAATTCTAGTCGAGACGTGGGACGCCACGGTATCGATAGGGGTTTCTAAACACTTGACCAAGGCCAACAGACATGGTATTGAAATTTTTGAGAATTTTGGAAAATTAAATATTTTTTCCTAGGATTATATTTTAAATATATAAAGGAATAATTTTAAAAAAAACTTTATATAGTTATAAAGTGTATTGGTTCAAATGTGATAATATTTATTTATTATTACTATTGTTTGTTTGGTTATGCTTAACTTAAATGAGAAGCACTGACTGTTGTTAGTTAATTGCTAAATTTTTCTTTGTTTAATTAGTAGCATTTATCGCTTGATTTAAAACGAACCCTTTGTGAATTAATTTTCACAACTTGATTATAAAGGTGTTAGGAGAAAATGTTAACTTGAAAATTCACCTTTTAATAATGGTGGGTTAAGGATTAAACTGTAATAAAAAGTTGTTAATATAATCTAAATAGTGGGATGGGATATTTAGAGAATAAATATTCACGATAATTCTATTATATAATAAAGAAGGATTATTATAATATGAAATGATTTTTATATAAAGAAATTTTTATATAAATTTAGTTTATAAAATGTGTTTAAAAAGGATTTTGAATTTAAATCCTAGAATTTTTGAAAATAATTTCAAAAAGATTTTGGAGAAATGAAATAGCGGTACTTTTGAAAATAATTGAAAGTAAAAAAATATTTTAGGAAGTAAAAGTTTTAAATGGAATGTATTTTCTTAGGGATAATTAGAAGGAAATTGTTTTGATTAGTTTTGTTGTAATCTGAATAATCTTCTAAGTGACGATCAAATGTTTGCATAGGCGAACGTTTTGGAGCACCTAGTAAATTATTTTCATTCTCATTGTGCGATCTAAATGAGTTCAAATCCGAATAAACTCAAAGTGAGTTTTAATGAATAAATTATTTGAAGTTATTATATATAAAAATATATGAAATATGCTTTCAAAGATAAGTTCTAAATGAGATTTTTCCCTTAGATAAGATAGGGGACAATTTAACACAGGTTTTAAAATGGGTTAAATTAAATAAGAATGTTTTGATAAACATTATTTTTATTAAAACCCTATAGCTATTTATAACATCTTAGTAATGTAAACTATTTGTTAATTATGTCAACCCATAAATATTATTCGTTTTAACACTCTAAGTTAAAAAGGTTAATAGGTTGACTCAGTTTTAAGAAAACATGATTTGATTTAATCTCCATCTAGATTTTTGAATAAGTAAAATAAAATTTATATGTACTCTTAGGATATAGGAGAGTACTATACAAGTAAATAAAGTGGAATAAGATATTATTTAATGTTTTATAAAGAAATAACTTTATAAAATATTTTTTAACTTGGGTAAAAGATTTATGAAATAATTCATAAATAATTTTATTATTGAATAAAATACTAGGTGAAAATATAAGTAAATTAGAGAATTTTTAATATAATTAAGAAACTAATAAAATATAGAGTATAACTTTCCATTTTGTCCGAGTGAGTTTGGATAATATTCTAAACAATAACCAAAGGCTAATGAGCAAAATGGAACGCTTAGATAATTATCTATATTTTTGGACAATCAAGAAAGTATTGAACCTAAGTTAAGATTTGTTTGATAGTCATTTGACATTCTAAGACAATGTTAAGTTAAGTTTTCCCTTATAGAATTAGAATTACTGTTAGAGCTAGTTTATTCCCTCATGGAATTTGATTGATTTGATTTGGTCGAGTTGAATGGATTAGTTGTGTGATTTCATATACCATTGTCTATAAAGTTTAAACTTATAGGCCAATGATTTTAAATTGTTGTTATTAGACTAAATCCCGGTGATTTTGAAAAAGGTGATTTTTGAAAATTTTGGGAAAGGAATGATACTTATTCACTCTAGTTGATGTTTTTTAGAGGAACCGAAATACCACTGGACGCTCCATGTTGTTTTGATTCTAGAGTTTTGCCATACTTTATTAGAAGGAGTTCCCTCATTGTCAGTTTGATTTTGATCTTTGATTTTTCTCATTTAAGAAATTTGAAAATAAATTTTGAATTGAAAAACCCAGGTAATTAGACCTAAATTTATCACTTGAAAATTTTGGATGCATACCATCTATTACAGAATATTCTCTATATTTTGTTGCATATGATGGAGATATGGTTGTTGGTTGCATCTACATTTATATCAAACTAGTTGTTGCATGTAGAGTTACATCACATTTCTTTCGTCAGCCTGATTTTCTTTAGATTTTGTAAGTACAGGTATGCAGGAGATTGCTATTTGATTCCTGTGCACGTGCGTTTACCAAGAGATAATAAATAACCTGCCAAAAATATAAACCAAATGCAAAAAGGTACATAATAAATTTAGAAATTTTAAATTGGTTGATAAATTTATGCCCCAGATATGGGAGGCAACTTGGCTTTTGTTTTCTTTGATTGGTTTGGAGCCCGTAGGGGTAGTTTATAGTGGTACCGATCGAGTCGTACAAAGGAGATGCTGGCGAATTTTTTTCGAAAACTTAAGAGTTAGAAAATTTTTAAGAATTCTGAAAAAAATTTGATAACTAAAATTTGACTTTCAAGTTGTATCTTGGAATGAATTTAAAAGATTTGGAATCTATTCCAGCTAAATTGTTTTGAAAAGTTAATAAGTTTAATAACTCATTTAATTAATAGTTTTGAACTTAAGGGTTGGGAAACATTTTCTTCCTTAGGAATTTCGGGGATAAAATTCATTTAAGGGGGGTAGAATGTAACAACCCAAAATTTTGGTCATTTGATTTTAAACGTTTAATTAATTTTAATTATTTAAATAATTGGATTTTGGAATTTAATAACTTATAATTCAAATATAAGGAATAATTAAATATTTGAATTGTGAATTAAATGTTAATTAAATGGATTTAATAATTTTATTTAACTCCTTTTAATTAATAAATAATATTGGTAAATTAAATTTTTAAAATTTGTTTACAAATATAAATAGATCAAATAAATATCGCTAATTAAATATAAAATGATATTTAAATCTATGAAATTAGCCTTTTGAGACACTCTCTCGGATTTCAACGAAACTAGTTTCATTGGATCCGTAATAGCGAATTATATTACGCCGTCAAGTTTCATAATGATTGGACGTATCGTTTATCGTGCGAGATCGAAATGCATTGAAATTAATATTGAAAATTTAATATAATAACTGGGTCTATAAACCCATCTTCTACATATGAACGAATTAGACCTCGGGACAAGTTCCATCGCGTTCAGAATAGTGGTATAACATATAGAACGCCAGGCGGCACGCCTCATTTGGAGTTTGAGATTTTGAAGTATGTTTTGTTAGATATTTTAAAATAAAATAATAATATATATATAATATATTCTACCTTATGCTTGCTCATGCCTACATCAAAGCAGCCATACCCATGGCCATATCCCCCACATGCAACCCCTACCCTCCTTTCTCTATTTAAAACGCGCATGAACAAGGAAACAGGTTTTGAGTTCATTTTCAATTTTAAAAACATAATGGCTGATCCAACGGCTAAGGTTCATTGGCGACGATCGGCTTCGTTTCAGGGTGAGTGTTCAACAGAGAAGTTGGTCGGCATGGCAAGAAATAGAAACTGGACGGTTAGATCTAGCTTCGGTGAAGTGTGGCGGCGGCTACGACCATCTTTTTCGCGTGTAGTCGATCTCGAATTGCAGGCAATTGACGAGGCGAGGGAAGACGAGACCACCAACGTTGGGTGCATGATGATGTGGCGGTGGTTCGGGGATGGTGCATCGGTGCCTGGAGATGTGGAGGCGGTGCGGTGTAGGGTATAGTCGTGTGGTTTGGTTCGAGCATAGGCGGCCTGGGTTATTAATGAACAATTTTAATTAAGTTAATTATTAAGTTAACGATGTAATTAATCTTAATTATATTATTTAATTTTTAAATCTTATAAACCCAATAACTTGCTCATGTTAGGTCGGAATTGAACGCGGTCAGTCACGTTAGGATTGTACCAACGTAAGCTACGAAATGGAGTTGGTTTGGTTTGGAGCTCATTGGAATTTAAGCTAAAATCGAACGGCCGTCCGGTTTTGTATAAATCAGACCGTTTTGACGAAAACGAATATCACTGTGAGTTTAACTCACATTTAATTTTATTATAGCATATCTATGGTATTAAAAAAGTTTATTGATTGTTCGGATGTTAATTAAATTGTTAGATTGATTGTTTTGTTGAATTTTCATTAGGAAAATGGATGACATAATTATTTGATTGTTATAAACCCATATGATTATCTATATATTATCCATAACCATTGGTTTGCAGGAAAAATCTGTAGAGAGACCCAAAGGGGTTTCTCGCCCATAAATTATTTATTTACATTCATATGCTGTTATTGACGGTTAACTGGGATTTAGTCCTGATATTCTATCTAATAGTTTAAATGTCGTTATAGCAATTTTCGCTATACCTCGTTTATTCAATTTCAATCCCAAAACCCTACTTTATGAACTTGAGCTTGTGTTTCCGATAAAAAGAATATTGAAAATTCATTAATCATTTTGATTAATGATAATTTAGATTTATTAATCATTTTAACTAATGATTTTGAGATTAGTTAACCAATTTAATAAATAATGTTTTAAAATTGGCTTATCTTTAGATTTAATTAATCATTTTTGCTAATGATGTTTTATACTTAATTAATCATTTTAACTAATGATTATTTGAGTTTAATTAATTATCTTAATTAGTGATAATGGAGTTTAATTAATTTATTGAACTTAATTAATTATTTCAATTAATGATAATTGAAATTAATAACCATTTTAATTAATGATATTTAAAAGTAATTAGTCATTTTAAATAATGATATTTGAATTTTATTAATCATTTTAATTAATGATTTTTTTGAATTTAATTAATTGTTTTAGTTTTTAACTAATTGGTTTAACTATTGATATCTGGAAATTTAGTTAAATCATTTTAATTGATGCTGTTTTATAATTAAATAAATCATTTTAACAAATGATATTCTAATTAAGCATTTTAACTAACGAGTCTTGAATTTAATTAATCCAATTAATTTATGATTATTTGAACTTAATTGATTATTTTAATAAATGGAATTTTAAATTACTTATCATTTTAATAAACGATGTTTGAGAAGACTTATTCGTTTTAACTAATGAGTATTTATATTTAATTAATGTATGTAATCAATGATATTTAAAGTTAATTAATCGAATTAATAAAAGTGATTTAAGTAAATTATCTAATATAATAAAATTGCTTTAATCAACAGATTTAAAGTTAATAAACTGATTTAATAAAGATTTTAAAGTTGATTTACCAATGTTATAAAAGTGTTTGGAAATAATTATCTATTTTATTAAAGATAATGGATTTGTTTATCTAAAAGAAATTTTAAATGTGATTAATTATCTTTCGGGATAGTTAATATTGTTTTAAAATTATAAAAAGGAATTGGAACTCGATTATTGGGATGTTAAGTTGGATAATCTTCTGGGAGTTCGGTCTGATGTTGGTTTAGGCCTTTGGGGTCGTGCACTTGGAAAGATTATTCTCTTAACGTTTCAACAATCAGGAACTAATTATAAAAGTGTTTTACCAATGTGGAAATATGGAAATCAAGCACAAGTTCAGTTTTTAAAAGTAAAGATTCGATTTTGGTTATGGAAAAATAGTTCCGTAATCGAGATTGCTTATATGGAAAGGTTCTAGTCATACATTTAATGCTAAACGTTGAGACTTGGACTGGATTCTATCTCGAAGGTTAAAAATATCGTCAAGGTGATGCCTAGAGGTAACACTACCTCCACTTGCCTGGCTCTATTTTCAACCGAGAGATAGGACTTGTCTAGAATCAACAAGTAGTGGTAAATATATGAAATTTAATTTCCATATACGATCATTTTAATTATCCCCGATGGTTGATTTATTAATTATCGCATTCAGCTTTCTTCATGGTGTATCGTCACCTTAAAAACGATTTGCTGTTCAATTCAAGCTTTGTTATCCTTTGTCAGAAATGACTAAACCAAAAGTGCGAGTAGGGGCCAAGCTATGTAGGGTAGCTCCCATCAAAAGGGTATCTTCAAATCTCATCTAGTTTGGATTCGGTTGTGCACATAGATGTGGAAATATTCGAATTCACGGTAAGGTTTGGCGGGGTCCGGCTTGGTGGTTTACGTGAAGTGTCACAGAGTAAATGAGTTTCTCAGGAGTATATTACTAGAGGTATACTTCAAGGGGGGTGCACCTTCCTTGTCATTTGTTGGAAAAATTCCTTTCCTTATTTGATTCGAAAACAATGAATCTGTTTTTAGCTTTAAATTGCCACAAGTAGAGCCAACTCCTCATCATGGCATTTAAATATTGATTTTGTCCATTCTATCAAAGTTGGACCGTTACCTTATCCTATCCATTCTATCAAGTTTGAATAGTTACTTTATTTAGTCCATTCTATCAAGTTAGACTGTTTTCCTTATCCTATCCATTCTGTCCAGTTTCGATTTTAAGTGGTTTATTTCAATTCTTTCAAGTCTGGTTTAATATTATTTATGCTCATTCATATTTGGATTTGTTCTTGATATTTATTTCTGCTCTTGCCTATATGGATGTTATTCTTGTGAGGTGAAATCTCGTTCCGCGTTAGTGGCGTGGTCTCACAGAACTTTATATGATCCCCATTATTCGAGTTATCTCACGCTGGTATTTCCAAACTAATCCGGGTGTTATTTATTTATAATGCTTGGGTCAAACCGAGTATTTTCCCTGGTTGGCCATGGTGTTATGGAGGTCTAGAAGGGGAGCTGAAGATTCACCTATCGTAATGTTTTTATTTTCCGCTGTATTATATAATATACCTATCGTCATTTGTAAGATCGGGATTTTATAACTGTCCAGCTGATAAGGTTTGTTTTTAAGTTTGATATACTCTGTATGTTTGGAGTGACAGTTTCTATTGTCCTTGTTGTATTATATGTTGTCGATTCCGCAGTGAGATTCTCTTTTTCTCTGTTCTCTATTCTTTATTTTTATTTATCCTAACAATCTATCTTTTTATCGATTGGATGCGCGGTATTGGAACACGGTGGTAGTGTTCGGTGTCGACTTTCAATGGTCAAAAAGGCGGGTCATTACATAAAATCTGATTTTACTTTGTTAAGCGTTACTCAATTGTGACTGCTATTTACACCAATTCTCGTCGTTAAAACTATATCACTTTGGACTTCTGGAATTTGGTAATGGTCAAAATTCCAATATTGTCCATATTCAACTCTATAGTCCTAAACAAAGTTTATGGTTTAATAATAACAATTATTATTATTACCCAAACTACTCTGGCCGAAGATTTTGACTTTGAGTTGACTTAACTTAACCGTGATACTAACTTCATTTAACCGAGGAAACGAATCCTCTCTTAAATAGTGTTTTGCTTCCAATACTTCCACTCGACCCAACTATAGTCACTCGATGGACGTCGTACCATGATTTGATAATCAAAGCGGAGTATTCATATTGAAGATCAATGGTATTCTCAAACTTAGAGAACTATGTAAATTAATCACATCAATATTTTCTATTTGACCTTAGTTATATTAACCAACAGAATACTGTCGAATGTGTCATTTCATAGTTATCTAATAACTACCAGTACATAACCCCTAGGTGTCCCCAACCGTCATGATCAATACATTGCTCAATATTTGGAGAGCATTACATACTCTTGTCTCAATGAAGACATTGATATCCAGTCTCGATGCATCTTGACTAGAAATATTTAAAATGATGTGTTTATTATATTGTGATACAATACTCATGATTACAACTATTTATAATTACTATCACAAACACACCATTTATGGATTTTATGTTAAATATATTTTAATTAATTATTAAATTATTTATAACACACTATAACAAATATATAATAGAAAGAAAATACTTTTAATACGAACGAGAATTGATTACAAAGTTAATTAATTTACAATAAATTACGGAATTATCTCTAGGGCATATCCCTAACTCTATCAAGGACCACTTGTCTGGAGCTCTTCACTTGGTAATATTTCCATTTTATCATTAGCTTTCCTATTTGATATCATATTTGATTCTTTATATTTGATAGTTTATTATCATGCATGCTATGATAGGTATGGATGTTACTTCTGGATGTTTGATATTATATGTGCATGTTTGATGTTAGATGGTTGATGTTTGATACGATTACTTTTGCTTACTATGGTTTTTAGGCACGTGGGATACATATGATTGATTTTGACACGTTCGATTTGAGCGTTTCGAGGTCGAAATTTCTGACGTGGGGGGAGAGTGTAACAACTCTATTTTACATATCTGAAAATCGTAAAATATTATTTTTAAATTCATATTGGCTATAACTTTGGGTAATGTTGAGTAGTGATATTTTTGGCCCTTAGTAATTTTATTGGATGATTTTGACCCTTGATTTATATTTTTTAGCATTTTTGATACATATTACACCAATGTATGTGCACCGATAGACACTGGTGAATTTGGATGAACTAAAAATTTCCCTGGGTTAATAAAAAGTGTAACAGCTGCGATGTCGAAGAATTTTTGAGATTAGACGTTCTGGCAGCCCGTACGACTTAAGACTGCCAAAAAATAGCATCCCGGTGCACAGTCTCAGATTCCAACGAAACTAGTACCATTGAAATTGGAAAAAATAAGTCAAGTCATGCCGTCAAATAATCATAGCAATCCGACATTCTTAAAAAGCATACGACTACAAAACATATGTTTGAATTTCAAAAATAAAATAAAAGTGGCTATATTTAAACCCTAACCCTACCCATACCTTATAAATCTACTGTAGTAGCATATACTCATTCCATTCACATTGCTTCTTCTTCTTCCCATGGAAACCCATTAGCACCTTTTTTTCCTTTACTTTCCAATCAAATAAACACCATTTTGGACAAAACAATACCTAGTTCTCTTTATTTTTCTGAGAGCTATGCAGTCATGTCCTCGGTTTGACCCAGCTCCTGTTGGATCATGGGTTTTGATTGCTGACAAGACACAACAATTCACGAATCTACGACTACGACAACATCCGGACTCAACGACTCAAAGTATGGTTCATATAGTTATATAGTTTAACGAGTCATCAAATATGTATATAGAGTCTAGTTTAGTACTTTGCTAAAATCTTTCCTCAAGAAACATCATTCACATTCAAATAAACTTGCATGCATATTTTAATCAAAATCAAGATTTCAAAAAATGCATGGAGCAGGACTCGAACCCGAGTCACTAATTTAGAAGGCAAGTGCTCTAACCAAATGAGCTATGGTGATTTTTGTTTATCAACAGAATTCAGTCGACTGAACAAGATCAACCAGTCGACTGAATATCTATAAACAGCCTATTAAACTTGTGCACTGCTTTTCTTTTTTGAATTTTTGAATAATCAGTCGACTGATCCAAATCGACCAGTCGACTGACCTAAACCCAACTGCCATATTTTGAAAAGACATTTCCATTCTACGAAAGGTTGTGATCCTTCTTTGAACGGGAATGGTTGCTTCTTTTGGTCAGAACTCTTCACCAATGGCAGCAACCCTCTGTCTACTATAAATAGATGTTCCCAAACACTTCATACTCACCGAAAATCTTTCTAACTATCTTGTATTCTTCTTGTGCTCTCATACTCACATTCAAAATAGCATACAAGCATTTTATTGCTTTGAATCTCCAAATTAACTTTCATAATCTTCGATTCTTAGCAACACCTTCCTTTCATATCTTCACATACACTTCATACACTTGAGGATTTGATTATAGGAAGTTTGTACTATAAGAGACAAATCAGTTTTTTAAAGGACACACAGTGTCAGATATTCTTTTGTATTAGTGAAGTCATGTTCTACTGCTCAGGCGTGTGAAGTCCTCTTCGGCTGCTGAGGTAAAAATCTTATTCTGCTGCTTAGGTCCCTGTTCGGCTGCTCAGGGATTGTATAGACCTGTTCCTCCGGGTTAAGTGAGGGTATGTTGTTAGTTAAATTCCAGAAGGGAGTCTGGGACTGGACGTAGGACGGTGCTCCGAACCAGTATAAAATATCTGGTGTCATTTTACTACTGCTTTTATATTCCGCACTATTAAAGTATTACAATCATCACTATACTCTGTATTATCATATATCCATATTACACGGTCCTACACACTTTCATTTGGTTTCAGAGCCTGGAATTCTATCGATCATCACAACATCATAGAATAATGGCTAGAAAACGATCCAGTCGAAATACAACAGGCAAAATCCCTGTCAAAGCCACCAGTGAGGACTACAAAAAGGTACTTTCTGATTTACAAATTTTAGTAAATGGTAATAATGAGTTAGTTAGTATATGCGATAAAATCTCAAAACATAATTTTCTTATTTTAGAAAAGATGAAATCAATCAAAATTGAAAATGAGAAATTGAAAAATGAGAAATTAGATTTATAAAATTAACATGGTGTTTTGAAAAATAATTTTGAGGCTCTTAAAGATTTTGTAGATGAACAAAATACCATGTTTGAAAAAGAAAAAGAAATTTTTTCAAAAGAAATTACGGATTTGTAAAGACAAAATGATTTATTACAATCATCTTTAGATAATTCAGAATCTCAAATTTTTCTTCTCGAAAATGAGAACTGTACGTTAAAAAAGGAGAATTCTGAATTAAACAAGCAAATTGATATTTTTAAAAACAGTGATATTTCTTTTGAAAATAATAATTGTGACTTTAAAGCTAAATTTGATAAACTTAACACTGAAGTCACAAAATTTAATAAAGGTCAAAACGATTTAAACATGATTTTATCCAGTTCTAGACCTTTACATGATAAAAGTGGTTTAGGATATAATAAAACTGATCGTAGAAATAGCACTAGATACACTTTCATGTATAGTAAAAATGTTAGTGTTAGTACTAAATTTCAAGTAAAGTCTAAATCCAATTTTAATAGAAATTCAAATACTGCTATGACCAATAATGTTTATAATTTCTCTAGAAGTACAAAATCACTAACGAGAAATATGAATAAAAATTATCTAAGTATTTGGGTTCTTGTTAATTGGAAAAATAGAGAAAAATACATTTATGATTATTTTGATATGGTAGTTAATAATGAAAATTATATTTTTAAAGGTTCAACCACACCCAAATGGGTATGGTTTCCTAAAAATTAGGAGATTATAAGAACCTTGGGTATCGCATGCTTTAAATGTTAAATTTTTTTTGATACCTTACATTATAAGTAGTAGTTATTTTTTTATATTGTTCTATGTTAACACTTATGTGGAATATAATTTATGTCATCATATAAACTCTCCTTTTTATCGATGACAAAGAGGGAGAAAGATATTGCTCTAACACTATTTGTAGGAACAAACGATGCAAGCACAGATTAAGGGGGGGAAAAGATTAATTATTTACATGAATATATAACATAGATTGAGAGGGAGAAATCTATAGCACAATTACAGGAATATATTCAGGGGGAGAGATAAGTCAACAAAGCTTGTCGAAGATTCGTCCGTAGCAAATGGAATTGTCATCATAAAAAAGGGGGAGAATGTTGGATCATGGGTTTTGATTGCTGACAAGACACGACAATTCACGAATCTACGACTATGACAACATCCGGACTCAACGACTCAAAGTATGGTTCATATAGATATATAGTTTAACGAGTCATCAAATATGTATATAGAGTCTAGTTTAGTACTTTGTTAAAATCTTTCCTCAAGAAACATCATTCACATTCAAATAAACTTGCATGCATATTTTAATCAAAATCAAGTTTTCAAAAAATGCATGGAGCGGGACTCGAACCCGGGTCACTAGTTTAGAAGGCAAGTGCTCTAACCAAATGAGCTATAGTGATTTTTGATTATCAATAGAATTCAGTCGACTGAACAAGATCGACCAGTCGACTGAATATCTATAAACAACCTATTAAACTTGTGCACTGCTTTTCTTTTTTGAATTTTTGAATAACCAGTCGACTGATCCAAATCGACCAGTTGACTGACCTGAACCCAACTGCCATATTTTGAAAAGACATTTCCATTCTGCGAAAGGTTGTGATCCTTCTCTGAACGGGAATGGTTGCTTCTTTTGGTCAGAACTCTTCACCAATGGCAGCAACCCTCTGTCTACTATAAATAGATGTTCCCAAACACTTCATACTCACCGAAAATCTTTCTAACTATCTTTTATTCTTCTTGTGCTCTCATACTCACATTCAAAACAGCATACAAGCATTTTATTGCTTTGAATCTCCAAATTAACTTTCATAATCTTCGATTCTTAGCAACACCTTCCTTTCATATCTTCACATACACTTCATACACTTGAGGATTTGATTATAGGAAGTTTGTACTATCAGAGACAAATCGGTGTTTTCAAGGACACATAGTGTCAAATATTCTTTTGTATTAGTGAAGTCCTGTTATGCTGCTCAGGCGTGTGAAGTCCTCTTCGGCTGCTGAGGCAAAAATCTTGTTCTGCTGCTCAGGTCCCTGTTCGGCTGCTCAGGGATTGTATAGACCTGTTCCTCCGGGTTAAGTGAGGGTATTGTTGTTAATTAAATTCCAGAAGGGAGTCTGTGACTGGACGTAGGACGGTGCTCCGAACCAGTATAAAATATCTGGTGTCATTTTACTACTACTTTTATATTCCGCACTATTTACAGTATTACTATCATCACTATACTCTATATTATCATATATCCATATTACACGGTCCTACACACTTTTAGCTTCGATTGTGGTGGCTAGAAACAATGAATCCGATGAGGAGGTGATTTTTGGAAGAGAACTGAGTTGGGTTCGGTTGATGTGGGTTAGTTCGTCTCAACAAGGAGAGTTCGAAAACATATGTCGCTTGAGCTATAGGGATTCTCACGTTTTTTCTCATGGCTCATGGCATTCGTGAGGTGGTAGTTAGCCGGAGCCGGTGGTGGCATTGGAGGGGCAACATTTGGTGGTGCTATGGGGTTCCCACGACGTATCGTTGCATGGGGAGGCATTTACTTGAGAGGTAGAGAATGAAAATAAGAAAGAAAAAAAAGAATACGGTTGCAGTAGGTAGCGGGTCATGTGTCCGAGGGTTGTGGTTGGAGAAGAGGTGGCACAAGCAAGGTTTGGAGGCCAAGGAAAGCTGTGTGGTAATGTGGTTAAGAGGAGTTGCGTGCATGAATAGGTGGTGATGGAGGCTTGATGCATGCATGAGCATGTACTGGTTTGAAGAAATGTGAGTGGAGAGTTACATGCTTGGCGAAGGAAGGTAATTATGAGAAATATTAATTAGTTTAATTATTTATTAATTAGGTGAATTAAGTTATTAATTTATTAATATGGATCGAAATCTTATATTGTTCATATCTTTTGCATACGAGGTCCGATTTGGATGCGATTTCTTGCATTGCGCTCGTATTGGAACCTTCTACGACTTGGCATAAGATTTGATAGATTTGTTGAGGTGAGTAATATTTTCTCTCACCATACTATGATTTTTTATATAATATATAAATGACATTTTGTACCAATTTCCAACTTTAAAATGTGATTTTTAATATATTTAAACCCACACCTGATTTTATAAATAAAATTTAAAATGATTTAAAATGCATTTGAATTAGATATCATATATGTTCCTATAAACATACTATTTTTAAAAAATTGCTAGATTTAGGCTATTTTTGATATGAATCCCAAATTAGTTGATATAGATGTGCTGTATATGTTATATCTATGTTATGATAGATGTATGTATGCTTGTTGGTTGCATGTATACTTGTTTGTTTGGTTTGGTTCGAAAAGGTGGTTTGATAGGCAATATAGTGTTAGAAAATACCTCATAAGTAGAGTTTCATGCAAAATGATCGAGTGCACACATGATGGTTAATTTAATAGATGTGATATGTACTTTGAAAGATGCTTCGGGCTTCAAGAGAGATGCCGGACGTTTTCACTTGGTTTGTACTTATACATTTTGGCTAAGTACAAAACCAAAGTGGTCAGAATCGACCACTTCGTAATGGCCAGTTTTACCACTGTTGATGATGGCCGGTTTGGCCAATTTTTGGCATAGATGATGAAGAGGCTTCGGGGAGCACGATGTGATGGTTCGTTCAACGTTTGTTAGCAAATTTCTTTGCTAACTTAATATGCAAGGAAGACTAAGGCTGGCTGGAATAAGGGCTTAGGTGGCCTTATGCACATTCAAGAGAATATGCAAGTCCAAGCTCAAGTCCAAGTCTGAAGATGAGTCATAAGTCATATGCATGTCCATAGTTTAATTAAGTTCAAGTCCATAGTCAAGTCATAAGTCATATGCATGTCCATAGTTTAATTAAGTTCAAGTCCGTAGTCAAGTCATAAGTCATATGCATGTCCATAGTCCGATAATAGTCAAGTATACATATTCGAGAGAAGAATGCTATGCAAAGTCAATTGTTCAAGTCCTTATGTGCAAAAAGTTCAAGTATTACAATTGGCTCTATAAATTCCCAAATCGGTATAGGGTTTACGACTTATAATTAAGAAATAGATAAAGAAATGATTCGCCCCATTCTAAGCGACGATGGTTGTCTATTTTAAGGGTGCTAACCACGTAGAATGATTGACATATGTCTTGGTTTTGAAGCCAAGGGCTCCGATTGCACCATCTTGAAGAATTTCAGCATTCCTTTTTAGAGATACAATACCATTTTCTTATAGAAATTTGATAGCACAATCCTCCTTGTAGAAACTCAACAACCCTTACATCTTTGGGCTTCGACATCTTTTGCTATTTGTAAAAACTCGAAATCTTTTTGCTAGTGTTGAAGTTCATCATTCCTTTAGAATTCGTTATCCTTGTAAAAGCTCGATATCACTTGCTATCTATAGAAGCTCTACAATAGTTACTGTTGTAAATTCTCGATAGCAGTTGATGCATCATAGGCTTCTCATTCATAGAAACTCGATATCCTCCATTTGTGACTAGATGCTCAACATCGTATATTAGTGCGGCATCCCTCCTTTGTTGCATACTTTACAATACTTTGTGTCATAGAGGTTTGACATCTCTTCTTACGTCTTTGACAACCCTACTGTCTTTAGACTCTGCAACCTTTGTACTGTAAAAGATTGACATTTGTTGTAGCTCGATGTCTTTAAGCATTTATTGGTTCGATATCTTTATCCTCTTATAGGCTCGACACCCTTCTTCATTGTTATTGTTTGACATCACCAGAAATCCATCTGATAAAACCGAAGATTTATCCTATAAGAAAACCATAGATTCATTTGGTAAGAAGACTAGAAATCCATATGATAAGGAGACCAGAAATCCATCTGGTTAGAAAATCAGAAATTCGTCTATAAGAAGTCCAGAAATCCATCTGGTAACTTTCATTTTATTGGTAAAATTAATATTTCAGCTTAATGAAAGGCCAGAAATCTAACCAATAACAAAGATTCCCATTATTTGATAGAAAATGTTGATTCAAATCCAAAAATAAAAGATTGAAAGCTAATTTAACTCAGCATTTCAGAGAATAATACCCCAGGCTCCTATGATAATTTATTCTTTTGACAAGAAAGATTTAGAATTTCCTTTATAACCATTATCTTTAAAAATATTCCATCGTAGTAGGGTCCGACCTTTCCTTTAAAGGTTGCATAAGATTGATTGTGTTTGATTGCTCTTCGTTTGGAAGTTTTCTTTTGCCCATCTCTAAGATGGAATTAGACTCACTGGATTGATTCTTTTGCCCATTCTTACATTTTAAGTAAGGATTTAGGCTTTAGTTGATTTCTTTTGCCTCTTTTTACCTTTTAGGTAAGGATTTAGGCTTTTTGAATGATTTCTTTCACTTGTTCTTACCTTTTAGATAAGTATTTAGGAATTGATTGATTTCTTTCACCCCTCTTACCTTTTAGGTAAGGATTTAGGTTGGTAGGTATGTTTGGTTAGCCATCTTAGGCAGAACCAAAGTCTTACCCGTCCTCCCTCTAGGTGGCATTCCAGTCAGGCCTTATAGGTGGAACCGAAGGCTAGTCGGTGCTTTGGCCAGATCATCTTAGGCAGGACCAAAGGCTTACTCTATCCTCCTTCTAGTAGGCGTTCTGACCACGCCACGTTGGTGGGACCAAAGGCTTTCGGTGCTTTGGCCAGGCCATATAGGTGGGATTAAAGGCTTATTGTGACCTCCCTCTAGTTGGTGCTCCGAAATGACCTTATAGGCGGCACCGAAGGCTTATAATGCTTTGACCGGCCCTTGTGGCGTAATCAATGGCTTTTCCTTTATTTTATGAATCCTTTTCATGAAGCATTTATCTTTATTAAGTAATTGATTTTTGTAGATACATTGGTCTTTTTCTCAAATTTTGTTAACAAACTCTTGGAGTTCTCCTTTCCTAAATTTTTTCTATGATCCCTTTTAAGGCTCCACACTGATTGGTTTCGTGTCCATTCGTTTTGTGATATTGGCAATATGAACCCTCGAGATTTCTTTCATTTCCTTGTTGCTTCCTCTTTGAAGGCCAATTTCTGAGATCGGGTCATTCCTTTTCTTGTTCTCTTTTCCTAGAGTATGATAATAAGCAACGATCGGGGTAGATCCCATATGGAACAGATTTATGTTCTAGTTATCCAGATCATAATGAATTACTCCCCTCTTTTTCATAAGAATTATTTTTTCCAAGTTTCTTAGTACTTATTCTTTATAGAATTGAAAATTATGGGTGACAAGATAAGCTGGCTTGGAAAAATGAGGCTCGGAGGATCCTTGTTCGGAGATAGTAATTATGCAGTTTAATTGGTTATGTAGGATACAGAAAGTAATTAATAGGAATATTCTGGATATGGAAAGTCCTCAATAGGAATATGCCGGATATGGAAAGTACTCTATAGGAATATGCCGAGTATGGAAAGTCCTCTATAGGAATATGCCGGAGGTCAGAAGTTCGAGCCCTCAGTCTAGCATCAAAAATGTTAGCAAATTTCTTTGTTAACATAATATGCAAGGTAGATTAATGCTGGTTGGAATAAGGGCTTAGGTGACCTTATGCACATTCAGGAGAATATGCAAGTCCAAGCTCAAGTCTAATTCTAAAGATGAGTCATAAGTCATATGCATGTCCATAATTTAAGTTCAAGTCCATAGTCAAGTCATAAGTCATATGCATGTCCATAGTCCAATAATAGTCAAGTAAACATATTTGAGAGAAGTATGCTATGCAAAGTTAATTGTTCAAGTCCTTATGTGCAAAAAGGTTAAGTATTACAATAAGCTCTAAAAATCCTTTAATCAATTTAGGGTTTACAACTTATAATTGGGAAATAGAGAAAGAAATTATTCGCCCCTTATAAGTGACGAGGCCTATTTACAAGGGTGCCAACGACATGAGGTGATTGACACATGTCATGGTTTTGAATCCAAGGGTTCTGATAGCACAATCCTGAAGAATTTCGGTATTCCTTTGTAGAGACTCGATACCATTTGCTTACATAAATTCGATAACACAATCCCCTTTATAGAAACTCGACAACCTTTACATCTTTAGAGCTTTAGCATCTTTTTCTGTTTGTAAAAACTCGAAATCTTTTACTGGTGTTGAAGCTCGTCATTCCTTTAGAATTCGTTATCCTTGTAAAAGCTTGATATCACTTGTTGTTTATTGATGCTTTACAACATTTACTATTATAAAGGCTTGATAGCAGTTAATGCGTAATAGCCTTGTTATTTGTAGAAACTCAATATCCTCCATGTATGACCAGATCCTTGACATCCTATAATGGTGCGACATCCCTCCTTTGTTACATACTCTATAACACTTTGTGTTGTACAGGTGCGGCATCTCTTCCTATGTCTTTGACAACCTTTCTGTCTTTAGACTCGGCAACCTTTGTGCTATAGAAGATCGACATTTGTTGTAGCTCGATGTCTTTAAGCATTTACTGGTTCGATATCTTTATCCTCTTATAGGCTTGATACCCTTCTTCATTGTTAATGTCCGACATCACCTTTTATTTGTTAAATGCTTAATAGCACTTGTTGTTGTAGAGACTATTACCACTTCGGGACCCGACACTTCCTCATGCATGCTAACTGCTTGGGGTTAGACATCCTTATAGGATTGGCACCTCTTTTATACTTGTTAACTATTTGAACATTTGACAACCTTTTTAATATAGAAGCTTGACTGACCTTTGCAATTAGATATTCAACACCTTCTTGTGATTGCTTGAAGCTCACTATCCTTTGTTAAATGTTGAATGCTTGATGGCTTTACATTCTTTAGGGTCGACATCCCTTGTCAATCCCAAACTCAACATGTTCTCTTTAGAGGCTCGATACTCATATTTGTAGCAACATTTACCCCCCTCGTTCAGAGGAAGCGTATAATACTTTAGTATAATTTCACTTTTCACATTGCCTCCTAATTGTATCCTAATGCTTTTAATCTCGCCCGTTCATTTGAATTGGAATCAACGACCCTTGCTGTTTCTCTCTTCTTCAATAAATACCTAGTTTTACTTCTCCAAAAGCTATACCTGCAAGCTAAAAACTCAAATCGCAATTGTAATAGTTTATCTTTCTTCATTCTCATAATTTCCCAAAAGCAATAGATTTTGATTAATTCTATATTCAAGGTGCGATATGTATTTCAGTCGATTTAAGGATAAAAGAGAGAGGTTTTCAATTTTAAAACTAGTGTTTTATTAGTCGAGTACCAACGAATTTCTTGGGTTCCATTGGCAATTTGAATTCAAATATTCTCGAGATTTGGGAATTCTCGTGTTTGAATCCAAATGCTGTTCGCAATTCGTATCCCTAATGATTAACATAAATTTGATAACAAGTGGAGTTTTGATAACTATCATAGACTCGAAAACTTTCTAGAAATTCGACAATTTATAGCGGTTTTGATAATTTTTTAAAGACCCATCATTCACCTAGAAATTCGGTAGTTATTAGAAACTCGATATTCAACTAGAGACTTGCTAACCGGTTATAGGCTTGCCAACCAGTTATAGATTTAACAATTGGCTAGAGATTCAACAACTAGTTAGTGACTTGATGACTAGTTATGAACCTGATGACTGCTTAGAGAACTGTTATCTAGGTACTAACTGGACAACCATTTAAAAAATTGTTAACTATTTACAAGCTCGACGATTATTTAGAGAGTTGTTAACCATTTACAAGCCTGAAAACTATTCAAAGAGTTGTTATCCATTTATAAGTTCGAGAACTATTTAAAGAGTTGTTATCTAGTTTCTGATTTGATGGCTATTTATATGATTGATAACTAATTTCTAATTTGATAACTTTTATAAATTTGACATCTGGTTATGAATTCAATAACTAGTTAAAGAACCTTCAACTAGCTACAAACTCATTAACTATTTTTGAGTTCAATTCTTAGTCATAAACTCAATAACTAGTCACAAGTTCGACATCTTATTATGAACTTGATAATTAGTTAAAGAGTCTTTAACTAATATGAACTCAATAACTACTTATGAGTTTGTTGGCATATGGTTATCCATTTTTTCTTAATGTTTTCATAACTATTTTGAACTTCATAGAGCATATGATGCTTCCCTGTTTTTTGCATGATATTGTCTTATAGATAAATGATCGGCAAAAAGGGCTCTAAATCCTCTCCTGCTTTAAAGAAAGGAGATTTGACTCATTCAATCTTCTATAACTACTCAGGATGAGGTTGATATTATTCTTCAACAATTTGGAATTACCAACATAGAGGCTAAAGTCGCAGGACTATCCAGAAGGATAGATAATCCTTTGGAAGGTTTCTTGGCTTTCACTCCAATTCATATCTAACATTCGGGATACCTCCCCCTCTCAGAATTCTTTACCCAATTATTGGACCATTTAGTGATTGCTCCAATACAATTGCTGCCCAACTCTTAAACATATTTTAGCTGCCTTGAGATACTAGCCATTGAAGCTAACCTCACATCACTTGATGCCGAAACTCTTCATATTGGTAAAACTTGTTAAAGTGGGGAAACAACCAGTGAGTACCATATATCGCCTTCTTCCTCATCCAAAGAGCTTAATCATTAATTTGATCAAAAGAACTAAGGACTAGGAAAACCAGTTCTTTTATATTATAAGTCATACCCTTGGAGTCAAGGGATCTTTCTCTATTCCCAATAAGACTTATTGCCTTCTCTTTATTGTTTATACTATATTCTATTGCTCTCTTATAATAGTTATTCTTTCTCAGAATCTACTTCTAAAGGAACAAATTCTTCCGGTGCCAGTACAATCAGTGCTTTGAACATGGCTTCTCAAAATATGGGAGACATGCTTATGCTCTTGACTGAAGACAACCTTTAAACGTACTCCTCGATCTTAGAAAGCCACAAAGTGCTTGGGGAGCCCCTAATGGTCAAGAAAGATGCTCATGGGAAACAAACTTTGGTTGTCAGTAACCAAAACACTTTTCCTCCTTCTCCCTCCATTCGACATGACTCTTCCTCTTACTATGATTTCAATGAAGTTTCTTATATCGTCATTTATGGTTTTTTCTTTAACTTAGGTCTGAATTTTACCATCTCGGTTGCTAAGCCCAAGGAAGTTAAAACTTCTACCTCCTCCTCAGTTGTGACTACCAAAACAGCCCCCATTATGGGTTCTATTGCTGATGCCATTAGGGCAATCGAGGATCGTAAAAGAAAGAAGGATTCTGGTGACCTGCCTGGTGCTTCGATTCCTCCTCCTGTTAAAAAGGCCAAACTTTGAGAAAATCAATCTCTTCTTGTTATTGCGGAGGAACCGAGCACAACTATGGCCATGATTAATCAAGACTCTAGTTTTGTTGACTTAAATTTACCAGACCAGGATCCTCAGAACCAAACAGACACTGCTCACACCCAAGCTCTACTATAAATATCATGAACCCCTTGTCTACAACCGTCGTACAACGTTTGTATGAGGAGTTAGGTCCAACTCCTATTTCCTCTGAATCTCTTTATTGCGAAGCTCTGACTCAACACATCCCTTCAGGTTTTAATGATTCTGTTCTTTCAATCATCCAATCCTTAACTGTGGCCTTTATAATGCCATTGTAGCCTTTTGCTTTTCATGGGACCACCTCCTCATTCTCTTTCAGTAGCTTCTTGTGGTATGTATCTTTACATGTCTAGCTATTTCAAACTTTGGCTTCACATATCTTAATTTATCATATATTTTATATATTTTAGGTAGCCAAGCACATGTTCTTCCTTAAACAATCCTCTCACGAATCTGTTAGCCAAGTCCTCGATTTCAAAGAGCAAATTACGTTGTTGACAAATAAAGCCAGGTTCCTTGAGGGCCAAAATTTTGAAGTTGCAACAAAAAGAGATGAAGTTATTTCTGAAAAGAATAATCTTGCTTCGACTTGGATGAAGAAATAAAAAGGAGGCTAGCGGCTAAAGAAAGAGCAAAATTACTTAAAAAAGAACTTGAGTAGGCCAGAATTAAAAATACCCAAGTAGATGATCAAGTTACAATTTTAAAATGGAAGCTACACTGGACTACACAAACAATGTCATTATGGATGCTAAAGAGAAATTTCCTTCTTCCTAGACCATGCCCTTCCTCAGATAAGGGAGCATTGCTATGAGGAGGCCCTCTTCATTACGTATATCGATAATATAGACCACTATCCATAGATGGACTTCCCTTCACTGCCAACGTTAAAAGACAACTTCAAGAGAAAGTTGACCTTAAACATGGGAGAGTTCCTAGGTCATTGCTAGATGAATGCCCAGAAGAGGAATCCATCAATTCTCAAGAATTACTATCTTTTGATTATCCTTTGCCTGATGAAGATAGGGATGCTAATGATAGAGTGGATGGTGATAAGGATGACAACAATGCCAATGAAGATGAAGATGACGATGATAATGATTCCGGGAAGGATTGGGGTGATGGTAATAAAGACCCTGAAGGATTAAGAAGTGGCAGTAACGGGTCAGGTGACCATGACTTGGGCTCATATGCTCATGATACAGACTTTACTGACCTTCCTAAGTTCCAGAATGCTCCTCAAAGAGACATTTCATCAAAGAATATCCATACCCTGACCATCATGGTAAAGATGGTTAATAAGTTTACTATTTTAGTTAAGGAAAAGAAATAAATACCACTTTGAGATTTTGCATGGGAAGAGTGAGAAGGATGTGCTGTGATTAAATAGAGAAATTGAGAAAGTGACTGAAGATCACAACAATTTATCTAAAAGGTATAGGCGTCTTCTCATTTATGCCAAACAATTAAAAGATTTCAAAGAGAAATGAGTACCCTTGCTCTTAAAAAGATCTCGCCTTCATCGAGAAAGTGCTTTAAAGAAGAACACGGAGTTGACCATACTTTTTTGGATGTTTATTGAAGATAGGGACACTTTAGTGGAATTCCTCTATAAAATCTGTACTATTTTTTTACTGATTTTTTCTTCCTAGGGAAGGAGAGTGGGGGTTTTACTTAGGTGTCTTCATAATATGTATCTGAATGATTATGGGACCGATCTTCATCCTGGAGAATGTTGGAATCTTCCTAGGATCACGACTGTACCACTTTCCCCCAACACCCTTCCTCTTAAGAAGGTAAAATTAATAAAAAGAAATTCATTTCTGAGTTTTCCAAAGGGTACATATTGTATGAACCTAAGTGATTTTGTTGTTGTACTATGTAATTCGTATAATCTTTATAAATTTCAATGTTTATATTTTTGTGGTTTAGTCTATTTTTCTTAAAATAAATAGGTTAAGGAACTATTGAGCAATCCAATTTCAAAAGAACTCTTAAGTAAATTTGCCAAGCTAAAAGGGGATTTTAAGGGGAATGCATTAATTCTCAAAACCTCTCGACTAGCAAAATACTGCTTTCTTATGGATCATCAAGAAGTTTACACGTACCTCACCCACCTGTATTTTGACTTTTTAGTTAATGAAAGGGAAAGTTTACTTAAAGAAATTCAGTCTGATTATGCTAAACTGTTATGTGGGGAAACTAGCCCTCCTACCAAGAGATGAGATTATTACCAATTTCACCTAATCAATACTCCTCATGGGTTTATCGTTCCCTTTGACTCCACTTTCCCTATGTCTGCAAGTTCACTTAAAAAAGCTAAGAATAGTACTTCCAAAATTACGGATTGTATGTATAAAACTTGAGTTGCTGATGTAATTTGAACTTGTTTATGCTTGTAATACTTTTGTTGTTGTTAATGAATGAACATATTTTTCCCCAGTGTTGATTTATCTTTTGTTTATTACTCTTTAATAGAAAAACAACTAACGCTTGTATCCAGCAGCCCTTACCTCTTCTCTCGATTGGATAACTCAAAACTAGGCTGATGTTGGATATTGGGAAGCGCTCCTTCAAAGAAGCCTCGGTCATACCATTTTCAAACAATCCAGAAGCATGCAAATGGTATAATAGATATTATAAGTTAAGGTCAACATTAAGTAGTATGAATGAAATAACCTCAAGTTTAGAGAAGAAAATCAAAGAAAAGGACAAGAAGATTAGGGAGCTGAAAGAGAGTATAAATATAATTGGTCGATTTGAACCCTTAGGCTAAAGGATTGAGGCTGATGCAAAAATTGATCAATTATATCAAAAAATTAAAGACCTTGAAGTTGTCTTATTAAAAAGCCAAGTGTATTGCCAATCTCTAAAGCTTATTGCAAGTGGAGGCAAATCCAGTCTTCCCACTCGTACCCCCACAAGGACAACTAGATCCAAATCCTTAGCTAGTAAAAAGAAATTTTCTTTCTTGGAAAACCCGCCTCTGGGTTCGGATGATGGAGAAACTGCCAGATGGTGCCGAGAATATAAACATGAATGCACCTACTTTCTAAAAGGAAAGTGGGATAAACAAGTTTCAAAATAACTCAACAATTATCAAAGTCAGCTTGATGAATTAGGACGCGAGAAATGCGCTTTTGAACATAAATTAATGTTTTAAAAGGGGCTAATAAAATGCTCGAACATGCATTAAGGATTCAAATTGGCTCTATCGATGACATGAATATTATCTAGAAGAAGGAGATTAAACTTAAAGAACTACTGGATGTAGCGATTCAACATATTATCGAACCTTCTTCGATTGTCGAAGTCTTGAAGGAAAAAGTGAATGACCTTGAGTCTCAGTTGAAAATAATTGAGGTGATGTCACTTGAAAATTCCTGATTGCATTCCCTTGTAGATTCTTTCTTGAAATAATAATTGCTTTTGGCTTAAAATTCGACTATTCCTTCTTAGGTCCAGAAACGATCCAGAGGTTGAGCAAAGCAGCAAAGGAAGGATACAGACGTTACTAACACTTCTTTTTATATGAATGTGTTGACCATCTCAAGAATATTGGAGGCCCTCCTTTTTTACTTAGAGATGCCCCTACTTCAAGTGAAAGTCATCCATGTCTTTTTGCGGTTGAGGGAACGGGGAAAGAAAAAGTATACTAGCATTATCTACTCCATCAACCTCTTAGGAAGACTAGGATGGTTCTTCTTGATATTTGTAACTTTTGGTATGTAAACTAATAAATAACTTTTGTACCTGAATAGTTAATATTTTGAATAGACCTTGTATTTTCTTCCCTATTCTTGTCTTTTATTTGAACTCGTTAAGCTATTTGAGATTTGCGATTCACTTTAGGGATTTAATTTGATTCAATATGATCCATGGTTTTTGATAAATTTGTTTGCTCTTTACTTCTTTAAAGAATGCTTTTAGGTAGGCCTTAATCCGAGACACGTCTATCGGGCCATGCAGTATTTGTTGCCCCATAGAGGCGAGTCTAAATTCATGCCTTGAGATTGAGGATTTTGCATTAAGAGCAAGGATTCCACAAACTTCATTTCGAGCACAATGTTCATAATCTAGAAATCTGTGTGATAAGAAGTCTAGAAATTCATCTAGTAAAAGGCCATAAATTTAACTGATAAGAAACTAGAGATTCATTTGGTAAGAAGACCAGAAATCCATCTGATAAGGAGATTAGAAATCCATTTTGGTTAGAAAATCAGAAATTCGTCTATAAGAAGTCCAGAAATGCATCTGATAACTTTCATTTTATTGATAAAATTATTATTCCAGCTTAATGGAAGGCTAGAAATCTGACCAATAACGAAGATTCCCATTATTTGATAGAAAATTTGGATTCTAATCCAAAAATAAAAGTTTGATAGCTAATTTAACTCAGCATTTCAGAGAATAATACCCCAAGCTCTGAAAATAATTTATGTTTTCGACAAGAAAGATTTAGAATTTCTTTTGCGACTATTGTCTTCAAAAAATATTCCCTTGCAGTAGCGGTCCGACCTTTCCTTTGAAGGTTGCATAAGATTGATTGCTTTGGCCCATATCTAAGATGGAATTAGACTCGCTGGATTGATTTCTTTTGCCCCTTCTTACCTTTTAGGTAAGGATTTAGGCTTTGATTGATATCTTTTGCACCATCCTACCTTTTAATTAAGGATTTAGGCTTTGATTGACTTCTTTCTATCCTTCTTACATTTTAGGTAAGGATTTAGGCTTTGATTGATTTATTTTGCCCCTTCCTACATTTTAGAAAAGGATTTAGGCTGATTGGTGCGTTTGATTAACCATCTTAGGCATAACCAAAGTCTTACTCGTCCTCCATCAAGGAGGTGCTCCGGTTAGGCCTTATATGCAAAATCGAAGGCTAATCGGTGTTTTGGCCAGGCCATCTTAGGCAGGACCAAAGGCTTACTCCATCATCCCTCTAAAAGGCGCTTCGGTCAGGCCACGTAGGCGGGACCGAAGGCTTGCGGTACCTTGCCAGGCCATATAGGCAGGACCAGAGGCTTACTCGACCTCTCTTTAGGAGGTGCTATGGTCAGGCCTTATAAGCGGGACAGAAGGCTTATATTGCTTTGACCAGGCCCTTGTGGTGGGATTAAAGGCTTTTCCTTTATTTTATGAATCCATTTCATGAAACATTTCTCTTTATTAAGCAATTGACCTTTGTAGATACATTTGTCTTTTGCTCAAATCTTGTTAATAAACTCTTGGAGTTCTCCTTTCCCAAAAATATTTCTACGATCCCTTTTAAAGGTCCACACTGATTGGTTTCATGTCCATTCGTTCGGTGAAATTGGCAATATGGACCCTCGAGATTTCTTTCATTTCCTTGTTGCTTCCTCTTTGAAGGCCAATAGTCCAACCTCTCTTTAGTTAGGAGATAGATGTCTTCATTGGAGGTGGTAAGGGAATGTGTTCTAATAGTTTAGGAATTCCTAGAGGATCGTGTCTGTGGCCCCCATTTAACTTTTTTGTAACATTGGATAAGCTCATTAGTTCTAACAGCTAGTTTTTTCATTAAAAATTCTCGAGTTCTGATTTGTGTGGGAGAGCGATTGACTTCACCCTTCTATTTTTGAGCAAACTCAAGGAAATCTTTAGTTATTTCATTTTCAAAGATAGTTCCTTTGGCTTGGAGCTATATAGATTTTCTTATATTCAAGAATGGGTCATTCCTTTTCTTGTTCTCTTCTCTTAGATTAGGATAATAAGAAAAGATTGAGGTAGATCCTATATGGAATGGATTTATGCTCTAATTGTCTGGATCATAAGGAATTACTTATCTCTTTTTCAGAAGAATTATCAGTGCCAAGTTTCTTAGTACTTTCTTTATGGAATTGAAAATTATGGATAACTTGATAAGCTGGTTTGGGAAAATGAGGCTCAGAGGAACCTTGTTCGAAGATAGTCATTATCCAGTTTAATAGGTTATGTAGGATATAGAAAGTCCTTAATAGGAATATGTTGGGTATGGAAAGTCCATGATGTGCACGTAAATGTGCATATATATACATCCATATTTTATCTCTTTTTATTTAAATAAATATTATATTTGGGCATTTTTACATGTTAAAACCAAAATTCAATTATTTTCAAACCATCATATTTTCATCTTCATTCAGGGCAAAATGGTCATTTGTGTGCATGTGTTAATTCAAGAATTTTTACTTGGACATTTTTTGATAATTTTTATAGGAATTTGGATGCATATGGAAGAGGCTTATATGAAGATACATGCATGCACAAATGAAATACAAAGGAATGAAGAGCAAATAATTCAAGTTCAAGATCATGGAGGACCCCACCCACTTACCTAAATGTACAATTATGAGCTAATGGACAACTAAGTGGAGGTTAAAGCTTCATGCACAAAAAATGATGAATTAATTAGTGGCTAATGGTTACTTGGTGGCCACACTTCCTAAAGGGCATTTTGGGAAGCACCCTAAAAATGGAATTAGGGTTTTATGCATGTTTAAATAGCCCACTTGTGTACATGTAAACATCATCTACTATTTCATTTTACTTAGGAAATTAAGAGATCAAATTGTAAGCTCAATGTTCTATGAAATAAAAATGGCTTCCAAGCCTCTTTCTTCTCTCTTTTCTACATGCTTTTCTTTGTTTTATTTTTAATGTTTATTTCTATGCTCTCTTTCCTTTAATGTTCATAGCTTAGATTTACATTTATGCAAGTAGTGTAGCTTTAATTTTTATGCAATTAGTTACTAGTTAATCTCTCTTTCTTCCTTTGCTTAGTTTTCATTTCTTTGCTCTTTCATGTTGAAATTTACAAGTGTTGCTTCAATGCCACAAATGAGTAGCTAAACCCTTCAATTTAGGGGTAATGAAGCTCTCAAATATTATGTAATTTCAACATTTCTATGATTTATGATCTCTTTGTCTATGCTTCATGAAAGTAAATTTTGATGCAAGTTTATACAAGTGGGTTTGATAGCTTATGTTGCTTTTGTAAATGAGCTATTCTTATTCAACATAAACAAAAGTTGCATCATCATTTGCTAATCCATTTTTGATTTTGAAATGAAAATAAAAATGAAGTTTGATGATTTATATTACTAGTTACAATAGTAAATAGATCATACTTAAAATAACTTTTTCTTTGGCTTCATTTTCATGAGAATTATAAGTGGTATAATTGTTGTATTATAGTTTGATGGTTTGAGTTATGCTAATTAACAACATAAACAAACCATACTTATGATAAATGCAACACTTATTTCACTTAATATCAAAGTTAGAGATCATAAATTCTATGTTTGTTGATTTACAAAAATATTAGAGTGGATTTGCCTCTAAATTGTTCTCTAGTTTAATAGTTTTTAAATCATGTTTTAGTTTTAGCTTCATTTTTAGTTAACAATTCCTCCTCCATTTGGTATAATTTGGTTGAATGGATTTTTAATCTCTCACAATTCCCTGCGGATCGACCCGTATTCGCCTCGTACTACAAAGTGTACGCCGTGCGCTTGCGGTTATTTTTAATTTAAATTCGTTCGATAGTTTTCTGATGACGGAATCAAACTTCGATTAATCCCATTTTCTCTTACGTATTACGCTGAAAAATGGTTGTACAGCTTACCATCGAACTCGATTAAAATGTGGGAAGAATTCGTAAAAGCTTTCTTAAAAAAGTTCTACCCTTTGGAAAAAACGAGTAGAATCCGAAACGAAATTGTAAACTTTCATCAATTCAAGGGAGAACCATTTGGAAAATATTTTGAAAGATTCAAAGAGCTTTTGATAAAATGTCCACACCATAATTTCAAAAAATGGACGATTTGCCAAATTTTATACGATGGACTCGAAAATAGCTCATGTACCATGCTCGAATCAATGTGCCAAGGCAACTTTATTGCCCAACATCACGACGATGCTTGGCAATTTCTTGAAAACCTCGCCGAAAAATCATCCCAATGGGAACGATCGAACGAAAAATCAGTTTACTCATGATCGAGTGCACACTCGATAGGATCTTCTATTGCTTTGGAAGCTAAGATCGACGCAATGATTAAAAAATTCGATAATGTTTTCTCATCGAATAAAATGAACCAAACTTCCCAACCGATGTGTTATAAATGCAACGATCCTAATCATATAGCCGATCAGTGTCCCAATTCTATCGAACAAATCAATACTTTCAATAAAGCCAAAAATGACTTGTTTTCTCCAACGTACAACCCTGGTTGGAGAAATCATCTGAATTTTGCGTGGAACCAAAAGAATCCCAAAACAAATACGATTCGTCCCAATTTTCAAGCATTTCCGAATAATGCTTCGAATCCTCCCTTTCAGCCCAACAATTTTCAACCAAACCTTGCTGGACCGTCGCATAATCAACCGCAACAAAATGCTGCTCATCCTCCCCAAGACGGTAAACGTTTAACTTTGCTTGAGAAAACTCTTGAAACGTTGGATAAAGCAACTACTCAAAGCCTTCAATCAAACAGCAATTTGCAAAATTTATTGACTTCATATATGCAAAACACGAACCAATCAATAGCAAAACTCGAAATGCAAATGAGTCAATTAGCCACGTCTGTGAGTGAACGTGAACGAGGAACATTCCCAAGCCAACCCATTTCAAATCCTAGAAATCAAAACGCAAATTCAAATCAAGCCCATGTTGTTCAAGATAGCAACGTCACCCAATTGAATGCTATTACAAATTTACGTTCCGGTAAACAAATCGATAATCAAGTCGTTAATCCAAATGATTTACCGGAAACTTCTCTCAACACTTCTAAAACAACGAACGACTCAGAACAGAACGTGGAGCCAAACGTTGAATCAAATGCTAACCAAAATTCTTCTTCCTCTACTCGAGTAGACTTGCCTACCGAGTATCGTGTTCCATTTCCACATCGTCTTCGACCAAAGAAACACTCGGACCAAATGGAAAAGATGTTGGAAATTTTTAAACAAGTCAAAGTTAACATTCCGCTTCTTGACATCGTTCAGCAAGTTCCAACGTATGCGAAATTCCTTAAGGACTTGTGTACCCAAAAGCGACACACTCAAGTGCCCAAGAAAGTCTTCTTAGCCGCCAGTCTGAGTGAAGTCTTGTCCCAATCCATGCCCGTAAAATACAAAGATCCTGGCTGCCCTTAGATTTCGTGTACAATTGGTGACAAGACGATTAACAAATGTTTGATAGACTTAGGCGCGAGTGTCAACTTGATTCCATATTCCGTGTACGAACAATTAGGCTTAGGGGAGCTCAAACCCACAAAAGTCACGCTTTAATTTGCCGATCGTTCCATTAAGAAGCCCGTGGGAGAGGTCGAAGACGTGCTCATTCAAGTAGGGCAATTCATATTCCCCGTTGATTTTATTGTTCTCGAAACACAACCCGTGACAAATCCCGCAAGTCAAATTCCGTTGATTCTAGGCCAACCATTTTTAGCCACCTCAAATGCCTTAATCAATTGTCGTAACGGATCGATGAAAATCTCTTTTGGAAACATGACTTTGGATCTCAACATTTTCAACCTTGAAAGCCAATCGAACGAACCTCGAAACCAAACGTTGGAAGTTAGTGCCATTCACGAAAACTTTGAAAATGAAACACTTGATTTTAATGATGAACACGAGGCCGAGTACGAAAAATTGTTTCACGAAATTCCCAACGAGATTGAATGCACTCTTCCCTTTGAATCGCTTCAAGTTGAGTCCGAATCTCAATCAAACTCTTTGATCGAAAAACTCCCAAAGTTGGACCTCAAACCACTTCCCGATCACCTTAAGTACGCATACTTAGGTGATAACGAAACGTTACCCATCATAATTTTTGCGACGCTCTCTCTTGACCAAGAAACCTCCTTACTTTCTATTCTTTTGAAAAACTAGGAAGCGATTAGATGGTCGATCTCCGATATAAAGGGAATTAGTCCGACTCTTGTTCAACATCGCATCCATTTAATCGACCATGCCAAGCCTGTTCGCGACGCACAGCGTAGGCTTAATCCAAAAATGAAAGATGCGGTGCGTGATGAAATTCTTAAACTTCTCGACAACGGAATCATTTACCCAATCTCCGATAGTTCATGGGTTAGCCCAATTCACGTTGTACCGAAAAAGTCTGGGCTAACCGTTGTCAAGAACGATTCAAACGAGCTTATTCCAACTCATACTCAAACGGGTTGGCGTGTTTGCATTGACTATCGAAAACTAAATGCCGCAACACGAAAAGACCACTTCCCTCTTCCTTTCATTGACCAAATGCTCGAACGTCTAGCCGGTCATGAATTTACTACTTCCTTGATGGTTATTCCGGCTATAACCAAATTCCCATCGCTTCCGAAGATCAAGAGAAAACGACTTTCACATGTCTATTCTGTACCTTTGCTTATCGACGTATGCCATTCAGACTTTGTAACGCTCCTGCGACCTTCCAAAGATGCATGGTTGGAATCTTTTCCGACATGATCGAACGCTTTCTAGAAGTTTTTATGGACGATTTCTCAATCTTTGGCGATTCTTTTTCCCAATGTTTACATCATCTTGAATTGGTTCTAAATCGATGTAAAGAAAAACATTTGACTTTGAATTGGGAAAAATGCCACTTTATGGTCAAACAAGGCATAATCCTTGGACATATCATCTCAAATAAAGGCATTGAGGTAGATAAAGCGAAAATTGATGTTATTGCAAATCTACCCATTCCCAAAACTGTTAAGGACATTCGATCATTTCTTGGACACGCTGGCTTTTACCGACGCTTTGTGAAAGACTTTAGCAAAATTGCTCGTCCTTTGACGACTCTTCTTGGAAAAGATGTTCTTTTCGATTTTAACTCTGATTGTATCTCTTCTTTTGAACGTCTTAAGAACGAACTCATTTCTACTCCAATCATTTGTGCGCCCAATTGGGATCTTCCTTTCGAAATAATGTGTGATGCTTCGAACTTTGCCGTTGGTGCTGTCTTAGGACAACGCATCAACAATGTAAGAATCCAAAAATTCGGCCTTCGAAAATCGGCACCCGTACTTCACTTGTACTCAAATGTCGTAGATTCAAACACCGAATCTGGCTTCCCGGAGCTTATAACACAGTAAATATAACAACACAGCGGAACAAAGAAATAGATGATATCATATACAACTCCAATGAATACAATATCCAGAATGATATACAACAATGATATCAATATGATACAACAATATCAGAAATAAATAATGATATAGCGGAAATAACAGAAGAGATAACTCCAAATGATCTGAAAAAGAGTATGAGTCACCAACTCCAATATCAAGCTTGAAACACCAACACAATGCTCCAAGATAAGCAACGTCAGTCCATGAACTCCAAGAACTGAACTAGCTCCAACTAGTCTACTAAACCTGAATATCTGAAAACCCCAACTCTAGAATGCCCGTGTGGAAAATGGTGGGCACCCAGAGTTTAGGAAGGGAATAATAAACTCTGAGTCATTCGTGGGACTGGTATGAGCAAACAAAAACAGTTTATCTTTAAACAAACAACAAAAAGGAAGTAAAAGACATTCGCAATGTTTTTTGAAAAATGAAACTACCATAAGACCTCCCGCCACACACACAATGCAAACACAGAATTGGAGGAGATTTCTTCTTATGATAGTCAAACATGCTTACTACGCAAAATCATTCGATTTGATATTATTATTAGTGCATAGTGCAGAAAACATTTCGAAAGTATAATATTAATCTTAGCCAGCATAGGTATTTCACACTATGCCTACTATAGCTACCATCTAAACAGTGGTGACCACCATAAGTAAATGGCAGGTTCTACAACTAAAACCGTACAGGGTTCGTATTGGAAATTGGATTTCCAACAAATGGTCGGGCTAAGGAACTTCCCACTGTCAATGGGTACGCCTCTGGATGGACGTCCCGAGAACCTACCCAGCTCTCTGCCAACACAAGGTCGGGTTACCTCTTGGAATAGGTAACTACTTCTTGAGTATGCCACCCCCCGGTCCTTTGGGACCCTTATCCGAGAGCTCTCTATACCAACATCACGCATAATAAATAAAGTGTGTGCACATGAGTAAGTATCTGGGCTCCATACCATGATACCACCCTTTTCCAGAAGGAAATGACATACCCTAAAGGGCGCGACCCTCATAACTGTAACGCCCCACTCCGAGACCCACTGTAACAAAGAGTATTACGGGAGTAATACTGTCTGTTAAAGCGGAGAATAGAGTATAGTGGAAGCGACCATCTATAATCAAGCTATAACTATCTACCGAATACGTCGAAAGGTGGAATCTATTTAAATTTTTCTCAATCAGGTGGTTCGACATATTCGGTAAATACTTATAACGAAATTACAAATGGCTAAAGATCTATCAGGACAAAGCATAATAATAAATGATAAAAACATCACAGAACAGAATCACATAACAGATATAAAATCCCAGAACAATACATCATCAATACAGATCCAAATATCATAAGTGGGTACAAAGCCAGTGCTCACACATGTGAGTCAACAATATGTACATATCAAAGTCTGAATAATAAGAGAGTAGCGGAATAGTGGACAAATAAAAGCGCTATCTATCAGCATAGCAGATAATGTCCAAGCGGAAGCACAGAAGCTAAGTCCAGAGACCTAACCTGAAACAACTCGGTCTGACCCGAGCGAAAACACTCGGGTCAGGCTAGCTAAACAATCAGTAATAACTGAGATATATAATAATGCGGTACATAAGTAAAACAGTACTTATCCAAAGAGAAGTATATTATGAACCACATGAATATAATGACGATCCCTAATCATCAATAAACAATAAAAATCTCCAAAGAGAAATCAACACCAAAGTGTAGAATAAATAAAATCGCCTCATATCATCGGCGTAGCCAAAGCTATAAAAAGATGTCCATAGGAAATAATCCCAAGAGTGACCAGAGTCTGTAATCAATGCCCAAGCAAAGATCGATGCTCCAAAGAGCAATGGGGATATACTGAAAAATCAATGAAATCAAACACTGAAAAGCAGTGTCCAGAGACACTGTGAATCCACAAGGTAATCGCACTTACATCGTATGGTTCCATAGAACCAACGCCGAATGGCGGTACTCGAATGGATATAAAAATCATCAGATAATACAAGTTTTGCACGTGCACCGACCAGAGTCGTTGTTGCCAAGTACTGTAGAGTTGTGATCGATCACTCGCACCGATGCGAAACGCGCGAGACGGCGAGATCCTTCCCAGAAGGATAAAGGCCCAGAGGCACACGCCGAAAAATAAACTGCTCCATAGAGCAGGTGTCCAAAGACGGTTGCCCAGAGGCGTGGTGACCCAGAGGTCCAGTACTGGCCGCCCAGAGGCTAATGTGTCACTAACTTCTTGGAGAGGAACCCGCAAAGTGTTAACAATGAGTCCCATACCCCACGTTCGCACTAAATGGTTTCCTAACCAATAGCAAGCTCACACTCCAAACAATAAAAAGTCGACCTCATATCATCGGTAAACTAGACCCAAAGGTCAAAACGATCAATCGAATAGGTCGGGGATTAACCGGAAAGAAAATACACACGGTTTCCATAGGCCGGAGATTTCCTAACCGTTTAAGCACCTTTCCACTTTGCTCGACGTGCTAAAAGTGAGTGTGAGATTTTTATTATAGAAAATAATGGTGTAAAACGGATTTATAATTGATTTTCGAAATCACTTTTAAAACGGTCTTTTGAAAGGTCTCCTATTATGGAGTAATTAATTTAATAATTAAAATAATATTATATAATAATTTTCAAAAGCCATTTAGGAGTGAAAAATCTTTTGAAAATGATTCATAAAACCCGTGTACGAAATCTAGAGACAAATCTCAAAGAAATCAATGAAAACCAGAAAATCGTCAAAAATATTCTAAGTGTTTGTAAACATTCAAAAACAGCTGTGAACCTAAGTTCGGCAATTTATTTGGACCAGCAAACAGTGTCCAAATGTCATGAAAATTTTCGGTCATGTAGCCCAACATCCCTACTTTAAGATACAAAAAGAATTTCTGGATTCCGAGTTGAGACGAAGCGGCAGCGACGTCTCAAAGTTGGACCCAGAACAAGATTAACACTGTTTACAAACAGCGACCAGAGTTCAACTTCGACACGAAATTCGAAGTACCAAACGAACTCCAATGTTATCCAAATTTTCCTGAGATGGAGTTCGGAACTCCACCTTTCTAACGAGACCAACAACGTCGAATTCCGACTTCCGATGCGAATGTGGCGGCATCGCGGAGTGGCGCTCAAAAGCTGGAAACAGAAGGGATATTTGATTTTCATTCTAAGTGTTTGACCATTCAAAAACTGCTGCGAACCCAAGTTCGGCAATTTATTTGGACCAGCAAACTGAATCCAAATGACATGAAAACTGGTAGGCATATAGTCCAACATCTCTACTATAAGATGCAAAAAGAATTTCTGGAATCCGAGTTGAGACGAAGTAGCAGCGACGTCTCAAAGTTGGACCCAGAACAAGATTCACACTGTTTACAAACAGCGACAAGAGTTCAACTTCGACACGAAATTCGAAGTACCAAAAGAATGCCGATGATGCCTAAATTTTCCAAAGGTGGAGCTCGAAACTCCACCTTTCCAATGAGACCAAAAACGTCGAATTCCGACTTCGGATGCGATCGTGGCGGCATCGCGAAGTGGAGATAAAAAATCTGGAACAGGGTTTAAAAAAAATTATTTATTATTTTTTTTTTCTTTTTTTTTCTCGGGACAGTGGTAAGAATGTACAATTTTGATCAAATTAACTTCGAAATTTCATGAAACTCAAAACATGAAAGTTTTAGCTCTAAATCTAAGCTTTCCAGAACATCCAAAATTATTAGATTTGGATAAGAAACGAGAGAGATACATGCAAAACAATATCAGATTGAAACTCAAGATAACTTGTTAAAGATAGAATTGGTCTTCTGTCTTTGAACGCATTTCAGGTCATCTATATGGCAATATTACAGAAAACTCACTGAACAAAAATTGTAGCATATGTTTTAAGCTTTCCGAAACATCCAAAATTATCTAATTCGGATCAAAAACGAGTAACTTATGGCCAAATCAATTTCAGGGTTTTATTTTATCAACCTTGTAGTTTGTTGTCAGGTCAGCAACAAACAAACGTGATTTCGACCATTGAAACCACAAAATTAGGCAAAGCTCAAAACATGAAAGTTATAGGCTACAGAATAAGCTTTCCTGAACTTCAAGAAAATCTTAATTCTGATTTAAGATGAATGAGATATGCCTAATTTACTAACAGCAATAAACTAATTATAATTTCAGCTAGCATATATTACCTCTTTCCAAGCAATGAAAAGAAGATCAAAGAGTTTCACAATCTAAATGCACAAAAAAAGAGGATTACAAAATAATTTCAGAAATTAAAGAATGAATTAGAGGTGGGTTTTGTGATTGCTATTACCTCTTTTAGTAGTTTGGATTAACTCTCTTTGATTTGGTGTAGATTGGAGTCTTGCTTAGGAGGCCATGACTAGGTTTTGGAGCTTTCTAATTAGGTTTTAGTGGTTATGAAATGAAGTGTTGGCTGAAATGGGAGAGTAAAAGATACTTTATAGGCTAATGGTTAGGGTTATTGGATCTAATACCCATTAGGACTTTGTATTATTCATGTGCATACATATATAGGCAATTTTCTCTAAGTACACTCTACATACAAATTACTAAATACATTTCAAATCATAGAAAATTATGAAAATATGTTAACAATTACTTTTAGCCATTTCATAAAATCCTATATCAATAATATTTTACATTTTAACCCATAATTTTTTCCAAAACACCGTTTATAGTTAATATTAGCCAAAATCACCATTTTGCAAATAAATTGCAAATTAATTTCCCAAATCAAATATTGCACTATTTTACACATATAAAATTTTGCAATAATATAAATTACAAATTTCCCTAATTAATTTCCTTGAAATGCTCCATTTTACACTTAAGACCAAAAATATTAATTTATTCAAAATGACTAAATTTTGAACAAATTAGCCACATTAAAAATTCATTAATAGCTCCAATTAAATTAAAATCCCAACTTTAATTTATTATTTGGTAACCGCAATCACGGGTTGTTACAATAACCTTGCCGCATCATTCCTGTTTCGACCATTTTCGGTCTGTGAGGTTCGATGAGGTCTCGTCCACAAAGCTACGCTTTTTCACAAAGCCGTGCTTTAATCAGAAATGATCAATAAATGATCATCAACACACAGCAACACTTAGCATGCCACATTACCAAATTGGGAGTATATCGCTGATAACCTTCAACTACATAACCTCTGAGCTCGTACGTCTCAGAGAAGGGTGTTAAGCTAAGAGAATAAATTCTCCGCCACCAACAGAAATGTATTTGAAAGAAATCTGCTTTATATCTCAAAATGTAATGTCAAACATGTAACCATACAAGTCTGTTCCGGGTTCGAACCGAACCGAAGGCACTTCCGAAGAAGCCCTTGCAATCCGGGTATTCACAATCCCGATCGGACTTCCCATCACTTAGGGAATCTCTATACCGGAGCAACTCAATGCAGAGACAATCGATAAGTTATCCTATCATTTTCGCAAATACCTGGTCTTCAACACCGGTCTTCAAATGCTATCCATATACAACGTATCATTACTCGGAATGGGTTATGTGACACAAAGGTCCTCTCCCGGCTAAACCGAATAATGAGCGCAATATTAAAAACATATGGATATTGGGATTTCAGTTAAGTCACAACTTATTACCCAAAATCTTTCTTTTAAATGGTTTAAACAAATTACCATTTCAAATCTTTTAAATAAAAGATTTGATTCACAAAGTTCACCTAGTTTCACAAAGATTCATTCACAGATTTTCCAAATCAATTTCCATTTCAATTGGATTAACTCGTTAAATCTTTAAAACAAAGATTTAACTGATAGCTTTCAAAACAATTCCATTTTGAATGGTTTAAACAAATCACCATTTTAATTCTGTTAAAAATAAACAGATTCAATTCATAGCTTTCAAAAAGAATTCATTCATAACTTGGAAAACCATTTTTCAATTCAAACTTGAAATTCCTTTAAACTTAAATTGGAATTTCATTTCTTATATGAAAGCTTTTACCATTTGAAAACAAAAAGTTTATATTTCGGAAAATCTGATTCATTTATACGAGTTAAGGTTCTTGGGTTAAATCCAAATTCTCAAAATTATACTTTTAAAATGGTTTACCTTCATATAAACACATTTATAACATTTTTAACCATAATTTCCAAACATTGAATTCAATTCCAAATTTTGAATTCAAATTCAAATTTTGAATTCAAATTCAAATTGAATTATTTAAATTAAAACTTTACCAAGTTATTCAAAATAGCTTTTATCTTTGAAAACACCTTTTCAAAAGCTTTAGCATTTAACCCAAATCCATTTCCAAAATCAATTGAAATTAAAATTTCAATTTCAAAAATATTAATTTTAAATCATCTGTGACTTAACCGATTTCCACGTGAAATCCATATTTGTGTGTGTAAAAGTGTAGTCCAGAGGTTTCACACAATAGTGCAACATCATTCAATCATCACAGATTAAAACACTGAAATATAGTTGATAAGCGGTATAATGATAACGCTTATCTTTTCATTCACAGATCACAGATATATAAATTACAGATAATATATTACATCACAGGAGATTAATTACATTCATCTCAGAGAAATAGATCATAACACAAATCAGGATGTATCACAAAGCGTCACATATCAGGGAATATCAAACAATTCAATCATTCAATAGAATCCAAACATCCGTAGGTAGGATCAATTTAATTATCTGATTGATCTAAATCAGATTTAATTTCTATGAATAAATTACTAATCCTGGTTAATTAATCATTAATTACAAACCATTTTAATTAATTATCCTTTAATCAATTAATTAACCTTTAATCATTAAATAATTAACCTTTTATTATTAAATTATCCTTTAATTAATTATCTTTAATTAATTATAATAAGTGATCATCCCTAATCGATTTCATTAATTAATTAACCTTTAATTATTTATCCTCAAATTAATTACCTTAATTAATTAATCACATTAATTAATTATTCTTTAAATTAATTAACCTTTAAACACTTGATTAATCAATCTTTAAATCATTAGTTATCCATCCTTAATTACTTTCATTAAGTAATTATTTTTAAGTAATTAATCATCCTTTAATTAATTATTCTTTAATTACTTGATTTATCAAACTTAAATTATTAGTTAATTTACCTTAATTACTTTTATTAAGTAATTAACATTCAAGTAATTAATTCCCTTTAACAAATAAATTTAACTTAGATTTTTAAAAGTTAATTAACAATCAAAACATTCTTTATATTAATTAACTAACCTTTAATATTATTAAGTTTATTTTAAAATAAACTTTTCAAAATAAAAATTATATTTATTTTAAACCAATTTAAAACTTGGTTAATTAAAACAATTTATTTAAAACCCTTCTTAACTAATTTTAAAACTTTAGACAACATCTAACATTGAAAGAAAATTTGTTTAACAAATATTTTCAATAAATTGATTTTTATTTTAAAGTTTGCAACTGTTTTTATATAAAATCTCAGACCCGAGACAAAACAAAGAATACCCGAGTCTGTCTTCAAAACTACCCGAGCCAACGTCAAAAATACCCGAGATTTCTTCAACCCTTTCCCGAGTTCCCTTCTCCTTCCCTCTTTAAACTGAGTTTAATTTTAATTTTTCTTTTAAAACTGTTATACTATAAACACTCGCTCACGTACGCAAAATATTTCGAGCCCAACTCCCTTTTTCTCCGAGTCAACTCGAAGAAAACCTCACAACCAATAAAACTGATACCACTGACACATCGACCCAAACGTGCACGTGCACGAGACGCCGGAGCCACGGCGATCGACGCTGCCACCTCCCACATGTCGCCGTCTACCATCTCGTCACGAACGATCACCCAAATTGACCATTCCCCTCGCGAATCAAAATCGAACTAGTCGACCCAAAAGTGGAAACCACCCATCACTAGAAAACACGTCGTTTTTCCTCCTCTGGCCATCGGAGGCCATGAAAGCTTATCTAAAGCTTCGTCTCAACCAAACGCTGCTATCCCCACCGGAGCGATCAACTCCAGTGGCCTGACAAAACTGCAGTGAACCCGTTTCCACTGCGATCAAAAATGTGGGTTAAAACCCTATTTCGATCTCATCAGCCCATCATAGCTAATTAAAAAATCATTTAGCAATTTTCCCATAATCTCTGGCCTTCGAACGTGCTCCACTCTTGATCGCAAGATCCATTTTTGCCTCGATCACCGAAATTTGGCAAAAACAACAATTCTGATCATCCTCGTTTTTCTCAAAAATTACTTGATTAAAAATTTTGGTTTTACTTTCAAAAATCATAAATTTTGATAAGCTTTCAGACGGTATATGTGAAATTAAAATTTACGAGGTTTGAAATATAACATGACCTTGCATTTTAACTGTATTTTCATATGTTACTGGAGAAGCTTGAATTCACTTTGCTTAAATTTATTTTAAATGCTTAAAAACATGGTTACGCACACAACTTGGTCTAAATTTCAAAGCTTAACAAGCTACAGGGAGGAAGAAATCAAATTTTTGATAGGGTAAAATCCCTGTAACCTGTAACAGAGATGTTTCAAACCTGAACTAACAGGCACAGGCCAAATGTATAACTCATTCACAGATTTTTGAAAGATTTACTCACAGTGTTGTTTCCAGAAATGAGCATAGTTTATGATGAAACAGGCTTAAGATTACTAGCTGAAGCTTCTTTTTTATTCTCTGGTTTTGAGTTGAATTTTGTTTTGTTTGTTCAAGTTGATATTATTTACTTTAGGTCTTAGCTTGGATGAACGAGACTGAAATGAGATTGTTTGAAGTATGGAAAGAAACTACAAGTTGATATTATTTTTGTACAGGTGAAGTTATACTCTTGTACAAGTGATTATATTGTTTTGTACAATACATCAGAGATATTTCCCTTTCTATGGTGGCTGATATGTTGATTTGGTAGCCAAGCATTAATTAGGCTTGTACAAACATATTTTTTTTCCTTTACTTGCTTGTCTCGGCTGAGATGATAATGTTGTGGTGCTATCATTAATTACTTTGTACAAATTCATTTTTTTCTTCTCTTCTTTCGGCTGATATGATATGGCATTAGTTATCATTGTTTTGTTTAAGTGTACATAGATATTTTATATTTTTACTTTGCCTATTATCTTACTCCTTGCCTTGCATTACTACTTACAGGCTACATATTTTACTTTGCCTGATTTGCTTTTATACCCTATATACAAATATAAAGTTGTTATGGTTATTGTTTATACTTGAGTGTATATTTATTTTATTTTATTTTGATTTTTCTTGTTGCTTTACAATATAAATAAAGTTCTATTTTTATTACGTTATAATATAGCTAATTTGTTTACTTTTTAACTTGTCTTCATAATGCTACTTTATAAATAAAGCTTTGTTGTTAGATTTTAGTCAAGTGTTACTTTTATTTTTATAGTTCATCTTTTATTTATTTATTTCTATTTCTAACTCAAATACTTATTATAAATTTTACTTTAATACTTATTGTCTTATATATATATATCTATTTATTTTAATTTCTAACATAAACCATCAATTTCTAAATTCAAAATTATTTATTATCATATTTGTGTCAAATGTCTACATTTTTTTTATAATTATTTTCAAACCATTTATTTAAGATTTTATATCCAAATCAAATATATATATATATAATCTCAAATTTACTCATATATGTCCATATACATATATATTCACATATATACATATACATACAATATTTTAAATTTAAATGATTTATACAAAATTTATTTTAATTCGGGGAAACTTGCATCAATTTATCCATTAATTTAACAATTTTAATTCAAAAATTAAATTAATTATCAGTTTAAATATTTATAAAATCTGGGGCCGTTACAAACAAGATCCTTCACGTCATTTACTACGCGAGTATGACTTTGAATGACGCTCAACTCAACTACACAACAACCGAAAAAGAGCTTCTAGCTGTCGTTTTTGCTCTCGAAAAATTCCGACAATACTTGATGGGGTCACACATTACTGTGTACACGGACCACTCTGCGCTTCGATATCTCTTCGCTAAAAAGGATGCAAAATCCTGCTTGATTCGTTGGATCCTTTTACTTCAAGAATTTGACCTTACAATTAAAGAGAAAAAAGGATCTGATAACGTCATAGCCGATCACTTGTCTCGTCTTCCGAACGCACCATCTTCTTTGCCAATCAATGAAAACTTCCCCGATGAACAACTCCTTTCAATTTCTATCGACCCATGGTACGCTGATATAGTGAACTACTTAGTCACTAAAGAAACTCCCTCATCATGGTCCAAACAAGACAAATGTAAATTCATGTCCCAAGTGAAGTATTTTTATTGGGACGAACCATACTTGTTTAAATATTGTCCCGACCAAATCATCCGACGTTGCCTTCCGGATAATGAGATTAGGAGTGTTCTTTCATTTTGCCACGATCAAGCGTGTGGTGGACATTTCAGTCCTCGAAAAACTGCAGAAAAAGTGCTTCAGTGTGGTTTCTATTGGCCTTCTCTTTTCAAAGACTCGTTTGAATTTTGTAAAACTTGCGATCGATGTCAAATGCGTGGACGAATTTCTCAACGAGATATGATGCCTCTAAACCCCATTCTTACGATGGAAATCTTTGATCTATGGGGTATAGACTTTATGGGACCTTTTCCAAATTCTTTTGGAAACTTGTATATCCTTCTCGCTGTCGATTACGTTTCAAAATGGGTCGAAGTCGTTCCTTGTAAAACCAACGACCATAAAATTGTTGTGAAATTTCTCAAAGAAAACATCTTTTCGAGTTTCGGCACACCTCGACAATAATCAGCGATAACGGGACCCATTTTTGCAACCGTTCTTTTGAAACTTTAATGAAAAAATACTCGATAACCCAAAAGTTATCCACTCCGTATCATCCTCAAACTTGTGGCCAAGTTGAAGTTTCAAATCGACAAATAAAAAAAATCTTGGAGAAAACTGTCAATAAAAATCGAAAAGATTGGTCTCAGAAATTAACCGACGCGCTTTGGGCTTACCGAACTACTTTTAAAACTAACCTTGGGATGTCCCCATTTCGTTTAGTTTACGGTAAAGCTTGCCATTTACCCGTCGAACAAAAAGCGCTGTGGGCAATTAAGAACTTAAACTTTGATCTTGAGAAAGCTGGCGAAAATCGAAAACTACAACTCAACGAACTAGAAGAACTTAGGAACGACGCGTATGAAAATGAGAAAATTTACAAAGAGAAAACCAAAGTTTTTCATGACAAGTCAATCTTAAGGAAAACGTTTTCGCCTAACCAAAAAGTTCTTTTATATGACTCAAGACTTCATTTATTCCCTGGGAAACTTAAATCGAGGTGGACCGGACCATTTGTGGTACGAACTGTTTTTCCACATGGTGCCATAGAAATAAAAAAACCCCAGGGATGGATCGGTTTTCAAAGTCAACGGTCATCGTCTGAAACCTTTCTTGGAATTGCCAAATAACCAAGAGGAGGAGCTCATGATCCTTCATGAGCCAAGCTACGTCTAGTAAGAATGTTAACCCTCTTTTGTAAATATGTACATAATTTTTCCCCGTTACACTCATTATATCATGCATTGACTGTAGGGACACAGTCAAAATTAAGTGTGGGGGAGTCTCATTTTCAATTTTTTTAGGTTTCATGGCATTTTTGAATTTTCATTTTTTTTAAGTTAAAAAAAAATCTAAAAATTTCAAAATCTCAAAAACATTTTCTTTTTAGCATTTTGATTTAATTTGAAGAAACACTATGGGATAAGTATAAGTTTTGGTTAATAAATTAAAAATTTGAAAATTTATTTGTCTTAACAAAAATAAAAATGAAGTTTGATTACAAATAACAATGGTTTAACTAGTATATAGGAAGGTTCATAAGTGTTAATTATGAAGTGTGTTCTAATTGAAAATCTTTGTTTAAAAGAAGTGGTAAATTTAAAGTAAAGGATATAACATTTTTATCTTCTAAGTTAAATGGTGTTAAGCTGATTTTGCAAAACTCTCTTTTTCTAAAAAAAATTAAAAAAAAAACATTTGTATATATGTATGTATGTGTATATATATATATATATATATATATTTAGCACCTAGAGTCATGTGTTCACACTCGTGTGTTCACTCGCCATGATCTGTATCCTTCTCCCGTAAGCCCGAAAGGCAGTGCATCTGGCCTCAGTTTATCTGAGTTAGGTGTATATAAATAAAAATTCTTTTTAATAACCCCTACAGTCGATAAGTGTTCACACTTATGTGTTCACTCGCCACGCTCTGTATTCCCCTCACATCAGTCCGCAAGGCAGTGCACGGGTAATATATCTGGCCTCAGTTTACCTGTGTTAGGCATATGTAATATTGTTAATATCAATAAAATTTTCAAATAAGAGATAGTAAGCAATTGAAATCCGAGCACTATTTTTACTTATTTGATTTAACTTGTTATTGAAAAGAAATGAAAATACCACTTTAATAAACTTTGATAATCAACTAAAGATCCATTTCATAGTTACACTTTGTAATCAACTGAAACAACGAGTTAAACTATTGTCTATTTGCTATGATAACTTGATTTTTTTTATTAGAAATTTTGACAAGTAAATGACTTGGAATTTTCAAGACCAGAACCAAAACCTATATTTAACTTATGAGTGTCGAATTGAAAGTGGATCCTTCATTTGTAAATATTTTCAAAAACTAGCATTCATCCCATTGTAAATAAATCTTGTATTTTATAAATATTTTCAATTTTGCATTTGGATTTTGTGGGTAGTATCCGCTGAAAACCCTCACAAGACAACACTAGTCCTACTGGGGACACCCAGAGGTTTAACAGCTTGTTGCATATGCTCAATGCAATCGTGCTCCCTACGAAAACGGATTTATCTTAGTTTTCCTTTATTCGAGGACGAATAAAAAGATAAGTGGGGGTATTTGATGTGCACGTAAATGTGCATATATATACATCCATATTTTATCTCTTTTTATTTAAATAAATATCATATTTGGGCATTTTTACATGTTAAAACCAAAATTCAATTATTTTCAAACCATCATATTTTCATCTTCATTCAGGGGCAAAATGGTCATTTGTGTGCATGTGTTAATTGAAGAATTTTTACTGGACATTTTTTGATAATTTTTTTAGGAATTTGGATGCATATGGAAGAGGCTTATATAAAGATACATGCATGCACAAATGAAATACAAAGGAATGAAGAGGAAATAATTCAAGTTCAAGATCATGGAGGACCCCACCCACTTACCTAAATGTACAATTATGAGCTAATGGACAACTAAGTGGGGGTTAAAGCTTCATGCATAAAAAATGATGAATTAATTAGTGGCTAATGGTTACTTGGTGGCCACACTTCCTAAAGGGCATTTTGGAAAGCACCCTAAAAATGGAATTAGGGTTTTATGCATGTTTAAATAGCCCACTTGTGTACATGTAAACATCATCTACTCTTTCATTTTACTTAGGAAATTAAGAGATCAAATTGTAAGCTCAATGTTCTATGAAATAAAAATGGCTTCCAAGCCTCTTTCTTCTCTCTTTTCTATATGCTTTTCTTTGTTTTATTGTTAATGTTTATTTCTATGCTCTCTTTCCTTTAATGTTCATAGCTTAGATTTACATTTATGCAAGTAGTGTAGCTTTAATTTTTATGCAATTAGTTACTAGTTAAGCTCTCTTTCTTCCTTTACTTAGTTTTCATTTCTTTCCTCTTTCATGTTGAAATTTACAAGTGTTGCTTCAATGCCACAAATGAGTAGCTAAACCCTTCAATTTAGGGGTAATAAAGCTCTCAAATATTATGTAATTTCAACATTTCTATGATTTATGATCTCTTTGTCTATGCTTCATGAAAGTAAATTTTGATGCAAGTTTATACAAGTGGGTTTGATAGCTCATGTTGCTTTTGTAAATGAGTTATTCTTATTCAACATAAACACAGGTTGCATCATCATTTGCTAATCCATTTTTGATTTTGAAATGAAAGTAAAAATGAAATTTGATGATCTATATTACTAGTTACAATAGTAAATAGATCATACTTAAAAATAACTTTTGCTTTGGCTTCATTTTCATGAGAATTATAAGTGGTATAATTGTTGTATTATAGTTTGATGGTTTGAGTTATGTTAGTCCACAATAGGAATATGTTGGATATGGAAAGTCCTTTATAGGGATATGCCAGATATGGAAAGACCTCTATATGAATATGACGGATATGGAAAGTCCTCTATAGGAATATGCCGGAGGTTGGAGGTTCGAGTCCTCATTCTAGCATCAAAAATGTTAGCGAATTTCTTCGCTAACATAATATGCAAGGTAGACTAAGGCTGGTTGGAATAAGGGCTTAGGAGGCCTTATGCACATTTAGAAGAATATGCAAGTCCAAGCTCAAGTCCAAGTTTGAAGATGAGTCATAAGTCATATGCATGTCCATAGTTTAAGTTCAAGTCCATTGTCAAATCATAAGTCATATGCATGTCCATAGTCCAATAATAGTCAAGTATACATATTCGAAAGAAGTATGCTATGCAAAGTTAATTGTTCAAGTCCTTATATGCAAAAAGTTCAAGTATTACAATCAGCTCTAGAAATCGCCAAATCAATTTAGGGTTTATAACTTACAATTGGGAAATAGAGAAAGAAATGATTCGTTCCCTTATAAGTGGCGATGGAGGCCTATTTATAGGGGTGCCAACCACGTAGGATGATTGATGCGTGTCATGATTTTGAATCCAAGGGCTCCGTTAGCACCATCCTGAAGAATTTCGGCATTCCTTTGTAGAGATTCGATACTATTTGCTTATAGAAATTCAATAACACAATCCCCTTGTAGCAAATCAACAGCCCTTACATCTTTAGGGCTTCGGCATCTTTTGTTATTTGTAGAAACTCAAAATCTTTTGCTAGTGTTGAAGCTCATCATTCCTTTAGAATTCGTTATCCTTGTAAAAGCTCGATATCACTTGTTGTTTATAGATGTTCTATAATAATTACTGCTGTAAAGGCTGAATTGCAGTTGATGCATCATAGGCTTGCTATTCACAGAAACTCGATATCCACCACTTGTGAGTACATGTTGGACATCCTACAGTGGTGCTGCATCCTTCCTTTGTTACATACTCTACAACACTTTGTGTATACATGTTCAATATCTCTTCCTACATCTTTGACAACCCCGTTGTCTTTAGACTCAGCAACCTTTGTGCTATAGAAGATCGACATTTGTTGTAGCTCGATGTCTTTAAGCATTTACTGGTTTGATATCTTTATCCTCTTATAGGCTCGACACTCTTCTTCATTGTTAATGTTCGACATTACCTTTTATTTGCTAAATGCTCGATAACACTTGTTGTTGTAGAGACTCATTGCCATTAGGGACTCGGCACTTCCTCACTGCTTACTAACATCTTGGGGTTTGATATCCTTAGAGGTTCGGCACCTCTTTTATGCTTATTAACTATTTAAACATTTGACAACTTTTTTAATGTAGAGGCTCGACAGCCCTTTGCTATTAGATATTCGACTCCATCTTGTGATTGCTTGAAGCTCACTATCCTTTTCAAATGTTGAATGCTTGATGGCTTTGCTTTCTTCAGGGTTGACATCCCTTATCAAACCAAACTCAACATGTTCTCTTTATAGGCTTGATGCTCATATTTGTAGTAACAACATTCGAGCTCTTCGACGAGTGGTTTGGGACTGAGGAGAAGATCCAAGCTACCCATCAGAACTCTTTTCTGGCGCATTACAATTTTAGTTGATATGTATACAAGTGCTTATGCACTTAGGCTTTAGCTTAGTGAACCTCATAGATAGGGATGTTTAGATGCTATTAATGGTCGCGAACGTGTCGTTAGGACATGTTTTGGATGATGGTTACTAATGGATGTATTTATTAAATTGATCTTTGCACATATAGGAAAATATATTCTAATTAGCATGCACAATCACTTGTTTTATCTTATCGAGTTATATGCATATGGTTCTTACATATGGGTTGAATGGTTGCACATACATATATAATTTTCAGAATGTTTACATAGGATGTTGCATGCATTTGGAAACACGGCATAAGCACTTGAATTTAAGAAGGTTGACTAGATCAGGAGGCCACTTGATTTTTGCATTAGTTATAGGTTCATATGCATTCCGTATCTATATTGACACTTTTTATTAGAAATTTAAAATAAGGACAATGGTTGCTAATGGTTTATGGTTGAGTAGATGATTGTAGATATTGATTTCCACATATACGAGGTACATTTTTCCATCCTTGGAGATTTCAAGAATGAAATTCTTTTAATGAGGGGAGTCTAGCACCCTAAAATATTGACGGAAAATTTATTAAAGGAAATTAATTAATTAAAAATAAGGATAAAAGTGTAATTTGGAAAAACGTTAGAATTTGGCTACAAAACTTGCACTGTTGAATACGTGGTGATTTTTCGGACAATTTTCATATATAAAGTCTTGTAATTAGAGTTCGCATACAAAAGTTATTAAAGTATAAAGATTTAAAATAAAAAATAATTAAATATATATAAGGAAAGGAATTTTAAACTAGGAAACTTTAATCGATTTATAGCCTTATTGGGACCGATCAACCCCTAGCAGTCTACGGCCCCCAACAGATTGGTCAATCGATCAAACATTTTCAGCTAAGGTTAGCCTATGTCGAACGGTGCAGATTTTATATTATTAAATCTAATGGTTGACATTGATTCAAACATAGGATGTTAAACCTTATAGTAATTATTCAAAAAATTGTAATCTATTTAGTATGCTCTAAACTTTTTGTCTCCTCAAAAAAATTTGAAACAAAAATTTAAGAGGTAAATCGAAGATTATGGAAGAAGAAGTGAAAATCAAACTAAGAGGGATCAACAAATCATAAAGGGCGATTCAAGTCAGGATAAAAAGGGTAAAAATGTTTAAGAGGTGAGTGGGTTTATTCTTATTAAATATGATGGTTTACAAGTAATTAGGTTTACTCATATATCTTTTTGATCTGGGAATTTAATGATTTAAATCTAAGATGAAAATTTAATTTGGAAATTATTTGAAGATATTATTTATTTAGTAATTGAAACTAGATAGAAATTGGTTGAAAGTCTAAGTCTTATGAATATAACCTCCATTTTATTTAATTTTGATTAAAAGAAGTTGATTTGGATATGAAGTAAATTTTGAGATATAATTAAAATTGATTCAACTTGATTTTAATATGAGTACACCCTTTTATTCATCTTGAAATGAATATAAATTTTAGTATGTATATATTTACCCTAAATAGATTTTGAGATGTAAATGTATATATGATTATGAAATTGATAATTAAAATTGTGTAAGTGAATAAGTTATACATAAAAATTATTGGAGTTATATGCAAAATTGTAGATTTAAACAAATATATGAAATCTGGAGAGAAGTTGGGAGTAATCACCGTTGAACAAAATAGGTTTCACTATTAAAATATAATGTTAAAAGTATATTTAATGTCAAACAAACAAATAAAAATAAATATATATGTTGCAGTAATAAAAACCCGATCAGTCGACAGGCTTACTATAGCCGGTCGACAATAAGCGGTCGACCACTACAGCAGCCAGCAGTCGACTGGTAGGCTTATTTTCTACGAAGGTTGACCCTTGGCCTATGGCCCAGGTTTATAATTTATATATAAACATTACTATATATAATAGTATACTAGTATGGGAAGCTAGTTTCCTAATCCTTGACTTTTTGAGCACTACGGAACTAAAGTAGACGTATATGCGGGCAATTAGGCCTAAACACTATTTATTTAGCGAATTTGAGAATTGATATAAGGCAGTTTGATTGCAAGGGTTTGCTAAGCACATGACACTATAAGAGGTTCCATAGTGTACGCATGACGCTGTTGGTAGATGCCTAGTGCAGTGCATGGTCCGACACTAACAGGAGGTTCCTCAGTGCATATGACAATTAGGATATGACATTGTTGGTGGATGCCTATGCTATAAGTGGCGTTACCATTGAGTTTTGGACACGGATGTTTCAGTAGACCCTAAGCCATCTTTGATATGAGTCGGCATTGTGGGATCCTTTTAGTGTTTAAGTATGATACATTGTAGTCATAGTTTGAGTAATACAGTCCCAATGGTGATATTTTATGCAATCTTATGTTAAGAGTAGTCTGAAGAATTATTAATTCGATCCGTTATTGGTCAGTTGTCCGATCCCTTGATGATTAATGGTTCGATTAGTTGTTTGAACCTAAGTATAAACCTCTACCTCCATAAGCTATTAGGGTGTAAGTGTATTTAAAACTATATTCATTAGGTTAATCTAATTAACCTTAGTAGGTAATTCACTAACACAAGTAGGACACCCTAAGTCATATAGATTATAAATGAAGTCAATTGCATGTGATCATCAAATATTAGTAATGCAACTCATTCACCAAACTTTTTTTCGACCTACTCCTTTCCTTCTCCCACACCGTAGGAGGACAACGCAGCGGGTGATCGGCCCAGATCTAGTACATGGAGAAGTGAGCTTGGCATTAGCATTGCATATCATTCTTCATTATTCTGTGTAACTATATAAAGTATTTAGTAATTATTAGACTTTATGTTGTTATTCTATAAACTTTGGATTTCTAACTACGTCTATTTTGAGATTATTTCAGGGATGTTTTATAAGATAACTATTTTTATATTTATATTTTATTTTCCTCCATTGTGAGATCGAATAGTATGAAAAAGTATTAGATTTTATCCTTATAGCTATATCCTGTAATGTTTTAAAAACCGACAGCTCGTACTTCTTGGATCGACGCGAGTCCGAATGTCACTCTAGGCTTTAGGTCGGTATGTCTAAAGGCGCGGGTTGTTACAAAAGCCTACGAGGACTAGTCAATGGATTATGAGCTTTCTCATTATTATTTAAAGTCTATTATGAGCATTGAGTTCCAAAGGCAGCATGAGAACATGAATATTCGAGAAATAGTCAAGCACCTATAAAAGTGTACTGTGAGCAATCTTGTACCGCGAGGTATGATATAACATGGAAACTATTCCACATGAGTATGAGTAAGGGATCATCAACCTAGGATCACGTGCTCAATAGGATTGGGTATATTGAATGGATGGTTGATCTTAGTACTATACCTGATACCAAGCTTCAGGCCGACTTGATACTTGTGTCGTTATGTCCATAATTTAACCCGTTCCTATTGAATTTCAATACACATTTTTTGGAGTGTACTATCATGGAACTTCTTAATATGTTGAAAATGACAGAGAGTATGTTCATGAAAGAACCGTGTGTAGTGCTACTTTCAAGGGTAGCTTATATTGAATAGTTCAAAGAAGGAAAAAACATAAGTCAAAGGGTGGAAAAAGGAAAGTTGGAAGAGGAACTGCTATGAGTACTTAAAGACAGTAAAGGGAAGGAAATCAAATTTTCCCCTAACGGTATTTTCCATATAGAAAATTGTTTATCAGTATGTGCTTCTAGTTGGGTTTTAGATACTGGATCTGGAACCCATATCTACAGGGATGTAGGAGCAAGAGACCCATCGCTAGAGAGATTGTAACAACCCGAATTTTCGACCCTCAAATATCGACACTAATAGATCCACGGTATTCACGTGCCGAGCACCCAAGTGCCGGAAAGACGAATTGTTAGGGTAAAATAAAAATAAAAATAAATAGAACAAGGAAGAAGAGAACATAAACGGAACGAGAATATATAATATCTCGCAAAGTCTTTACCAAAAAGAAAACTTTTATATACATACATCAATCAGAGAAAACTAACGTATCATCGGCCTATACAGTTATAACAACCTGTCTTCATAAATACTGATGGATACAATCAAGTAATGCAGCAGAAAATAAGTACGGTAGAAAATCATCTAGCTCCTCTCCAAGAGCTCCAATCAACATCTAAATCTGGAAATATACTCGAGCTGACCCCAACATTATAAGAGAATAAAACCGGATCAGTCTGGTAAACCAATGTGAGAAACTCAAATCACATACAATTTATTTTATCCTAAAACCGTTCAAAATAAGGGTATATCATAAGACCACGCCATCAATAAACACGGACGGGTTTTTCCCTTACGATAACAAAAGCATTCTGTTATAAAATCCAGTGATAATATAATAATGTCTAAGGTGTGGAATATAAATATAAATCATAGCTGAAATGGTTACATTGGTTACATTTGATAGCATATTTAGGTATATAAACAAAACCACTAATGGACGTTCGTATAAATGGATTTTCCACGGAGACCTCCCTAGTATACTCATAAGCCATACTGAGACCGATCACCTATGACAAGGGTCAGAAACTACCTTTTGAGCGTCGTATATCTCTAAATGAAATATACCATAAGATAAATATAACCATCCCATGCCCTAACACGTGAACCGAGTATCATCAACTCCCCATGCGCAACATATCGATAAGCATACTCTAGATAATGGAGTTGATTGTGACGCCCGACCCCAAGACCCACATTAATAAAGAGTATTACTGGGTAATACTGTCTGCTAATGCGGAGAATAGGGTTGGTTAGGAGTGACCATCTATAGCTTTGTCTTAAACATCTATTAAATACGTCGATTAATGCTATAAATTTTTTTTCTATCTTAAGTGGATCGACATATTCAATAAATGCTTAATACAAAACTATAGGTGGCTAGTTGATCTATTAGAACAAAATACAACAACTAAATGTACAATACATCACAGAACAACAAACAGATATATACACACACATATACACTGATACATCCCTAGTACAATACAAAATGATACATCATAAGTGGTTCAAAGACCACACTATATATCCTCTTGTTATGGTCATTCTAGCAAGCTCGAGCCTAAGCCACATGGTCCCACAGCAAAAGACACTTATTAAAATAGATGTAAATAACTGAATAAAATAGCTAAATAAAAATAGACTGAAAAGAACTTCTGAAATTTACTTAAAAACTGACCATAATAAACTTACATAAAAACTGTCTCAAAATTGTAGAAAAACTACAGCTATTAAGAACCCTATTATTTTACATTTGCTTAAAAATCTAAAATAATTATAAAACACTCACCTGTGGTCCTTAGCTCTAATCATTGGCCTTCTTAGATCCACTTCTAGGGTGTAAAATATTTTTATTAAAAAAAATTCTTCCCAAGAAATTTTTTCCTATTTAGGGTTCAGCCTCAGGCAATGATCCCAATTGGGAGAAAATCTGAATGTGAAAAATAGCTAGGCCGAGGGTTCTATTTATAGTGTGGGTTAGGGATCTCAGGCCATTGGATTTGAAGATTTAATTTGGTGCAACCACGTCATAGGCTCACTAGGAACCATCGGATGCAGTTACGGATGCACAGGATTTTACAAAAATCGGATTTATAGTCATTGGCTCGTACCTGGACAAAAAATCGTCTAGGAAGAAAGGCGGGCCGACCTGTGTTTATTGGGGGTCGACCTATCGGTCGACCTGACCTAGCAAGGGTCGACCTATGCCCTTTTTTATATTATAAATTATGATTTTTTTATTTCTTTCGTAACTTCTTTATACTAGCTCGGATTTCGACAAGTTATATATGAAAATTGCTCAGAAAATTACCACGGACCCAATGGTGCAACTCCCGTGGCTCAATTTTGACAATTTCCCAACCCTATTTTATTATTCAATTAATTTGTTAATTAATTATTATTACTCTAATTTTTCGGGTTGTTACACACGATGCAGATATTATTGATGCAAATATCCTGACACCCTTAGTACTTTGACATATAGTACACCTATAATGACTATCATAGAGTAGAGTATGTCTTTTATATGTGCTAACTCTGTGGATGTAGGGCAGGTTAGGTGTGATTCTCCATGCCATTTGTCCTTGTATGTTGACTTTTTAGTATTGGAGATTTTTACCGCACACACTAGATTGTTGTCTGACCTGGGTTTTATTCTTTGCTTTCTATTACTCTGGGTACTCTTAAATGAGTAGATTAGGGATATCATGTTTGGTGAGCACGTGGAGGTGGACAGGTGGTGAGTAGGAGGCTATTCTCTCGTATTATTATATTTACTCATTTACTGTTCCACTACACAACGCTATGGAGCTTGCTAGTGCCTTGCTATTTAGAGACAGTTTATGAGTTAATATTTGATGTATAACTCTCTTACTTACGTTGTTTACTGTATGGATCTATATACTCTAATGTTGTGATTCATTTAGTTATTTACTGTCTCAATTGTTTTGTATCTAAAGTGTTTACTATTATATTTCATTCGATGCGCTATGATATATAAGACATTTCTGTGTTGTTTATTTACTTCACTGATGATCGCCCCGCATCGGTCGAGCATTGCTACAATAAACTATATAGATATATTGGATGTTCGTAGTCTAGGGCAGTCATCTCACTATTATTGCTATTTATTTCTTAAAGAATATTTGTAAGTTATTTTTACTATATTTTGATGAAAGTGAAATTTTCTTGAAAAAATTATTTCTAGAAAAATATACGAAACGTATAAATTAGTTATGCTATATTTGATGAAAATTACAAGGCCTTTTATAAAGTTTATGTATTTTATTCATATTTAACTTTAAAGTTCATTGTAAAAGTTTAAAAATTTATTGTTAGAGAATGTAATTATTATAATTGTTATTAAGCTTTTATTTTTTTGTATAATTCTTTAGAATTGTAAAATACATAAAAATTTATTTAATTAATTTTTTTGTAAAATCGATAAATTTAATGAATTTATAAGTAAACATTATTATACTTGCATTAATTTTAAAATAATCATATTAAAAAAACTTATTATTAGATTAAATCCGTCAACGTGCAAATTTCGAGTTCTTGACGTAACCTAATATATGTATTTTCATTTAATGGCTTAAAAAAATATATGCAATCCGATTTTCTTTATTCACAAATTCTAAAGACATAAATTCTTTTCAACGTAATCTCATAGAAAATGGTATCTTATGTTAATGTGCTTAGTTCTTGAGTGATTAATTGGATTTTTTCTAAATTAATTGTACTCATGTTATCGTAGTACATAGGTGATTTTCTTAAATTTACACCAAAATCTTTAAGTGTTTGTTGAATATAAATTATTTGAGCATAAGAAAAAGCGGTTGAAATATTATGCTTCACAAGTAGATAAAGATACAATTTTTTTTACTAAACCATGAAACTAAAGATTGTCCTATAAAATGAAATGTGCCATTGGAACTTTTTCTATCTGTTCGACATCCACCAAAATCAGCAACGCTGTATGATATTTATTCAAACGGACATCCTTTCAGATAAAAAAGGGCTGTAATCTTTAGTTCTGATTAAATATCTTATAATTCATTTAATAGCTCGTAGGTACGATTCTTTTGGATTAGCTTGAAATCTAACGCGTAGGCACACACTCACATTATATCGAGACAGTAGTCTGTTAAATATAGTAGAGATCTAATCATACTTCTAATAGTTTCTGATCGACATCTTTACCATTTTCATCTTTATCTAAGTGAACAGTGATACTTATTGGTGTTGGTTACTACTCATGTTTTCAATACCAATTTTTTAATTAAATCTTTACAATAATTTTCTTATGAAATGAAAATTCCATTTTCATTTTGTTTAATTTGTAAACCTAAAAAGTAATATAATTCCCCCATATAGGACTTTTTTAACATGGCTCATTAATGCCAATATGTATCGATCTCGAGGATCAAAATTGTAACCTTTAATCTTGTATTTTGAACTATCAACCAACTGAGTCAAACTTGTTGGCAAAATAGGAAACCCATCCAGATCTGGTGATATTTTTGAATAAGGTTCTTTAATGCCAACATGTATCGATATCAGGAATTGAACTCATGACATTTGATCTCATAATCAAAACCACCAACCAATTGAAGCAACCCAATTAACCAAAGATATCCCATGTGGGACATGTTAAATTTTTCTCTCATTATTTCTAAAAATTCTATGTAGATATTTTCATTAGTTGATCCAAATATAATGTCATCAACATATATTTCGACATCTAATAAATCGTTATTTTTATGTTCTATAAAAAGGGTTGAGTCAACTTTACCCATTTCTAAACCAAATTTAATTAAAAGGTTTTTCAGTGTATAATATCAAGCACGTTGTGCTTGTTTCAGACCCTAAAGTGACTTTTATGTTTAAAAACGCGATCAAGGTAGTTTTCCATGTTCAATAAAGGTGGTCGTTCTACATATGTATGTTTTTTAATAAAAACATTTAAGAAAGCGCTCTTTATATCCATTTGATATAATTTAATATCATGGTGACAAGCAAAAGCTAATATAATTCGAATTGCTTCAAGGCGTGCAACTGAAGCAAAAGTTTTGTCATGGTCTATTCCTTCCTCCTGGTTGTATCCTTAGTAACCAGTCTAGCTTTATTTCTAATAATCTCCCCATTTTCATCACTTTTATTTTTACATACCCATTTTGTTCCTATTACAAATTGATTATTAGGTCTAGGTAAATAATTCTCATACACTATTCTTTCAAATTGATTTAATTTTTCTTGCATTGCTAAAATCAAATATTCATCTTTACCAGCTTATTTATAGTTATTAGGTTCTATTGTTGAAATAAAAGCCACGTGACTCATTTCATTTAGTCGTCTTCTGGTTAAAACCTTTGTACTTACATTTCCTAAAATATTTTTGATAGGATGATCTTTCAAAATTCAAGGGGGATCTTTATGTATATTTTGTTCTAAAGGTTCGTTTATTTCTTGAGAATTTTCACTTAGTTTATCTTGTTCTGTATTCGGAGTGATATATGTAAGCTGGTTTATATTTGATAATTCAGTGTCATCTTTAGAGTTGTTAAAATTTTTATCAAAGGAAACGTATAAAGTTTCTTCAATAATATTTGTTCATTTATTAAAAATTCTTTAAACTTTACTTCATTCTCAATAACCAACAAAAATACCTTCATCAGCTTTAGAATCAAATTTACATAGAATATTTTTAGTATTTAAAATAAAAAAAATTGCTCCAAAATTCTAAAATAAGTTATTTAGGTTTTCTTTGATAAAATAGTTTATATGGGGTACATTTTGTTTTAGGTCTTATTGATACGCGATTTAGAACATAACAAGTTGTAGCAACTGCTTCAGCCTAGAAATTATGAGGTAAAGTAATGTTATTTAGTAATATTCTAGTGCATTTTTGTAAAGTTCTATTCTTTCTTTCTATAATAACATTTTTCTATGGTGTTCTGGGAAAAGAAAAATTATGATTAACTCCCTTTTTATTACAGAAATTTGTAAAATCATCATTTTAGAATTCTCTTTCATGTCACTTCTAGTATTTTTAACTTTTAAATCTTTTAATTTTAAGTTCTTTTTACAAGGTCTTTAAACATTTCAAAACTATCACTTTTATGTTTTAAAAACAAGTTCAATGTATATCTTGAAAAATCATCAACTATTACAAAATAGTATTTTTTATGATTTATTGATCTAACTTGGGTTGGTATAAACAACTAAGTGAAATAATTCTAATGGTTGATTAATTGATATTTCATTTATAGATTTAAAATACAATTTTCAAATTGACCTTTTGACAAGCAGTGCATAGAATACTTACTTTAGAATTCATTTTTGAAGGACCTCTTACAATTTCATGTTTTGCTAATTTATTAAGCGATTTAAAGTTAATATGAAAGAAATGTTTGTGCCAAAGCCATGGATCATTATAGTTTGCTACAAGGCACATGTTAATGTCATTGTTAACCTTCATATTTAAAATATAAATATTTTATTTTCTTAATCCTTAAAAAACCGGTCGTTCATTTTGGTCAAATATACGACAATTATCTTTTTCAAAATCAATTTAAAAAGCTTTATTACATAATTAACTAAGCCTTAAGAGGTTATGTTTTATGTTTTTAACTAAGTAAATATTAGTAATCAAAGGTGAATTTTGATTACCATCATTGCTAACATCCTCTTTTCTAATGATATATCTTTTGGAATAGTTACCAAAAGAAACAATGCCTCCATCTATTGGTTTGATATTCGTTAGCATGTTGGAGTTTCCTTTCATATGATTGGAACATCCGCTATCCAGAATCAATCTTCTCCTTTTAATGTTAGTGAATACCAGCAAAAGTAGATAAATTTATTGGTACCCACTTCCTATGTTAGGGTCCTGGGGTTAAGTTTTAAGTAACCATACCCAGAAGGTTTTGGTAGAACCTTTGAAAGAGTAATTGACATTATTATGAATATTTAATAAAAGTTTATCTATATGTTTCTTTCTAACTAGATTATTAATTGTTTCTGGAACCTATACCTTAATTATCTTATTTTTAGAAATTTGTATTTCCTTTTTAGATTTGTTACTTGATTTTTTATATATAAGGAACTATATTTCATTAGAGTTTTCTTGTTCTTATTTTTCTTGAAACCCAAACCATTTTTATTATGAGATGGTCTTGGAGTTTTTATCAAATTTGATAAATTTTCCTGACCTTTATTAAATTTTGAAACTTGTTGAAAGCTAATCTAATTTTTATTTAAAACCTAAATTTTCAGATTTTACAATTTCTGTATTTGAAGTTAATTCACAATTTTCTTTTGATAACTTGACGTTTTCACTTTTGTATGTCTCAAGCTTATTTTTAAGTATAGAAATTTTATTTATAAAATTTTCAAATGAACTTTGTAAATTTTCAATTCTTTAGTTCTTTTAAGTAAATTAATATTTTTATTTTCTAAAATATCTTTTTTTTCAAATAATCAACTTTGGAATTTAAATTATCATTGGAAAATTCCAAATCTTCATTTAATTTTTTAATAAATTACATTTTTTGGATTAATCTAATTTTTCTTGAAATAAAATTTCAATTCCATTTTTAGAAGTAGTTTTTTCTAAAGACAAATTTTCATTATCGATAACTTCCTCTAAAAAAGTTTTCTCATCTTTTAAAATAGTTATTTCTAATTCAGCTTTACTTAAATTAATTAAAGTTACTTTATGAGTTTTTCGAAGGTTTCTAAACTTTTTCTCTAATTCAATGAAAAATTCAGAAAGCTCGTTATATGTTAAGTCTGGTTGTACCTCATCCTCAATAGCCATGAAACAGACGTTTGCTTGCTCATTGTCCCTATCGCTTTTTAAAGGTGATGAGGAATTAGAGTCATCCCATGTGGCTTGAAATGTTAGCTTCTTCTTCTTGTTGTTGTATTTTCATATTTATTTTCCTTTTGAACTCCTTTTTCCCATTATTATGAATCGAACATTCCTTTATTATTTGATAAATTTATTGCATCCAAAGCATTTTAGTCCAGAATTATTGTTTCCATTGCCTTCCTTCACTTGCTTCTTAAACTTTCTATAGTTTTTTGCAATGAAAGCCATTCCATCTTCATCAAATTATGAATCATCTTCAATATGGAATGCAATAGTCTTTTTCCCCAGGTTTTGCATTTTTATAGCCTGTAGATTTACTTCATAGACTATTAGATTCCCGATTAACTCTTCAATCTAGAGTTGTGAAAGCTTATTAGCTTCTTCGATAGATAACACTTTTCTTTCCTAATAATTGGTTATAGAATTTAATTTTTTTTTGACTATGTCAAATTTAGATATGGTTTCACCTAATCCTATAAGTGCATGTGTGATATCTTGAAAACGAGAGTACATATCGGGTATGCTTTCATTTTCTTTTATTTTAAAATTTTGGAATTGACTTTTTAATACGACAATTCTAGATTATTTAACTTTTTTATGTGAGTAACTTGTAATGTTGTCATATGCAGTTTTATATATCATTACTCTAGTAAATTCATTTTTTCCCTAAAGCTTAAAATAATATATTCGCAGCTTTTGAATTATTGGTAGCAACAATCTTTTGGTCAGGAGTCCACCTATTTATTGGTGTAGTTGGAGCTACATATTAAGTTTGTGCGGCGTCCTAAATTTCAAGATCGTTTACTTCTATATAAATTTTCATCCTAGTTGACCAAAAATTATAGTCACTTCTAGTAAATAGTGAGGGTTTTGTAGCAGATTGACCTTCAAGAAAAGTGTTTACATGTGCCATAGGACAAATTATTCAATAAACTATGTTACAGTTTATTAATGATCCTGCTCTAATACCAAATGAATGTCACATGGATTGTGTATATATAGCAAAGTTATCAAAGTATTTAATAAGCTAACATAAAATAATAAAATAAAGCAAAGTAAAAGAACTTGCACACCGAAGTTTTTATACTAGTTCGAACCATCGTCTTACATCCAGTCCCAAAGTCTCTATTCTAGCTTTTTACTCACTAACACCCTCACTTTACCCGGAGAAATGGGTTTATACGATGCGTGAGCTACTTAATAGGTCTTTCTGCAAACACAATTCAAAAGTAGTCTTTGGCAGTAGTTGTGTTTGAATATGCAGATTTGCTAAATGTGTACAATGATCCTATAACTCGCAAGAATCCTTTTATGGATGAATATGCGAGAGTTTAAGGATGTATAAATCATAAAGCTAATATTGTAATTGAATATTTGTTGATTTGAAAGCTTTTTGGTAAACTAGGCTTTAGAGATCAAAGTATAGAATTAGAAAATCAAAGTAAAATTTCTCTTTTAAATCATAGTATATTTATAAGATTGAGGAGCTATTATAAAGAGTTATAACGTTTACCATTGGAGTTTGAAGGAGAGTCATGATTAAAAGAGGAAGAAGAAATATAACCTTTAAGAAAAGAAATGTGTCACAGGCTTCAGAATGCTACAATAATCGTGTGCACGGACGCACTGGTAGGCCCACATCAGTCCACCAGTGTATGTGATAATTGCATATTTTTGAAGTATGAAAATCATGCCTTAAAAATATTAAATAAATCTTTAAAAACTATCAAATTTATTTTAAAGTACTATAAGGCTTTAAGATATTAAAATGTGATTTTTGTGAGTTTTGAAAAGGTATATCTATGACAAACTTACTCACCTAGTTTAGGTCTTTAAGTGTTTCTCCTTTGACGATACTATGGAAATGTAGAATGTAATCTTAAATTCATTTTAAGCTCTATTGATGCGGTATCTCTTGTTTTCCTACTACTACTAGTATATGAAGTTATCATCATCAAAATATAGGAAACCTTGTTCTAACGACTTCAATATTTAATGTGTGATAGCCTCGTTCCTTAATATATGATAGCTTTGCATTATCAACATTCGATAGTTTAATGACATCAACTTGAGATAGCTCTATTCTTGAACATGCACTAGCTTTATTCTATAACTTGTGATAGCCTTATTCCTCAATATGTGATAGCTTTACTTGTTAACTTTTGATAGTTTAATGACATCAACTTGCAGTAGCTCTATTCTTCAACATGTGGTAGCTTCATTCTTTAATGTGCGATAGCCTAATTCTTCAATATGCAATAGCTTTGCATTATCAACTTTAGATAGCTTTGCACCTTATTCAATCTTGGGAATTTTGGATGTAATAGTATCAAAAGGGGTGAAACCCTTGGCTGTAAGTGGATCTTTAAGAAAAATATTAGGGCAAATGGGAAGGCTAAATGTAAAGAATGGGATTTTCGACCCTTGGAAATCGACACTAATACATCCTCCATAATCATGTGCCGCGAATCCGAGCGCCGGAAACCAAGTTTGTTAAGGGTAAAAAGAAAAGAAGATAGAACATAATCTTACATGAATGGAATAACATATATTATATCATTATATAAAATCTTTACAGCAGAAAATTTAAATACATTTATCAAAGTTAAACATGGATGGTTATAAATCTTCGTCCGTACAAAATGCAGAATACAGTAGTAGACAAATGTGGTGGGAATGGCTAATAGTCTACTGAAGAATCTTCTAACTCCATGCTTCGAGCTCTTTCAGATTTCTTCTAACTAAACCTGACTACTAGGTTGCTTGGAAAAATAGGGCACCCAGAGTTTAAGGAAAAGGAAATAAACTCCAGATCAGTCGTGGGGTTGGTGTGAGAACTGAAAATACGGGTTTTGAAAACAAAAGGGTACGCCACACATAAACATGGAGTGGGTTTTTACCTTATGATAACCAAAATCTTTGCTACACAAAATTAGGGATATTATTTTTACTGACAGTCTTTCTGAAAACAATTGAAAATAACATTATGAATCTTAGCTGAAATGCTTGCATCTCACATTTCAATACTTTGCACAACTAAGTCCTTACGGCACTTATTGGATTTGGATTTCCAACTGAATAGCAAGGTAAGGGACTACCTCCCGTACAATGCATTTCTAGAGGAATGCACCCGAGGCCCCTATGTTGGTCCTCATGCGAATTAAGACCGTCCTATCCGAAAATATAATATATGAATAACACTAAGTATTAAAACACCTGGCCATTACCGACCAATCCGAGACGTCTCATCACATACACAACATAATTTAAACCTGACGTTATAGAGGGTAGAAATTTCATAGATCTTGAAGGTGATTTTATACCCTGATTTCGTTGCGAGCCACTTAGCCTTAAAGCATCCCCTATTTTACAATTCCCACTCTAAATGCCACTTTGCCATTTCATAATCACACAACTGATTTCTACAAGCGTATAACTCCTAAGCTCGTATGTCTCAAGAAAGGGTGTTAAGCTAAGAGAAGTTGCCTTCTCCGCCACCAAACAGATGATACGTTCATAGAGATCAATCAATATGATCTAAAAATGCAACGTCAGACATTCGTCCATACAAGTGGTCCATAAATAGGACAAACTGAAGGTACTTTCCTACCATATACTGTCGGGAATTGCCCATAGGATTAGCAGCAAATAGTCCTCATGTTTCAAAGATTTTCAGAATAAAGGGACCACTGCTATTTATTTATCTTGGGAGCTACCCAGAGATTATCAACAAGTAGTCCTTTTGAAATGCAGATCCTCTTTTTCCTAAATTTTGGTCTTCACTATATATCTTCATTTTCGAACGCGTAAATTTGTTCGTAGTGGATTTCGGATAGGAATTACCCAAATCCAACCTCGGTTCCTTCAAACCAATTATTGATAAAATGATGGTTTATACATTGGTGATTAATATTCCATTAATTAATATCCTTTTATCCAAAATATCTTCTATAGATATTTATCTTTCGAAAACCATTTCTTTTCTGTATACATGGAATTCATTAAAACTTTATTTGTTAAATTCTTTAGTTTAATTAAACCCTTTTTAAAACTTAGAATAATTCCAAATCATTTTACTTAAATTTTAACAAAGATTTCTCAATTCCATAAACGTAACTTTTTAATAAGTCGAAACCATGTTATCTAAGATGGTAAATCCAAATTAATTAATATCTGAATGAAACAGATCCATAGAAATCATTCAAATAATACTCGATGTTATTTTCGGCATTCAACAAGTACTATCCATTGAATAACAATGAAATCACCTTTTAAAGTCATTTGAGTAGTACGAGTTCCCTCCTTTGAATTTAATATCAATTATAAGACGATTATCTCTATACAACCCAAGTTGTTTAAAGTTGGGAAATTTAATCTTTTATACTAAACTCGTTTTCGACATTTCGACCTTAACTATCCCTCTCCTAGGTGAGGCCAGGTGAGCCAGGGCACTGGTTGCTTCAGAACATCTCCTTAGTTTAAGCACTAAACTAGATCTCACAAATAGAAAAATCAGGCGTACTTGTCGGCTTATTGGAGCCAAGATTAAAACAATTGCTTATAACAGCTTTTCTTTAATTATTTAATTTAAATAAATCCTTTTAAATAAGTCATTAAATCTTTAAATCAACTTTAAAATGCTTAATATTCATTTAAAATCATTTATAAAAGATTTGGGAAAGAATTGTTAAGTCTAAAGTTATATTTCAAAAGTTATTGAAAACTGCTGTAAATAGTGTTGCGAATAGTGTTTTTAAAGTTATATTGACCGAAATGACTTTTATATCATTTGAAAATTTATTTATACAACTCTAATATCTTTTAAAATATTTTAAAAGATTTATAATGATTTTTCCATATTTTAAAACATTTAAAAATTTTAAAAATCCTTTTTTGGATTACGAATTGCAAAACCGCGATTAATTTGAAAACTTGTTTTACTTATATTTCAAAATCTACAGTATGAAATCTTAATTTTCTTTCATTGCTTGAAAACTATGGATATAATAGTTTGAAAAATTCTTATTACAAAGAATTCCGAGCTATATTCCACCTTATATACTCATTTAACTTTTGCGACGTGAAATCGCGAACTACCATTAAGCGACGCGCCTAGTTTTGACTCGTTTTTCATCCTTATTCAAATTTCACTATTTATTTTTAGTCTTTATAAAACATACTTAAACCATTTTAAGGAGTTTTAATGTGCTATCCCGCCTTTTGGCAAGGCCGTGACACCAAGAAATTGATTGGAAATCAAAGACAGTGCATCCCAAAGATTGGATATACACTGGTTCACTATGAACATCGAGGAAATTTGTCCGAGTCCAGTTCAAGCTAGAATTGATATGACACAACAATCAAAGAGGCGGAAGCTAACGTTCCAACAAGTCGATCGGAGTTCGTATGCTCAAGTTATGATCGATACAATATCAGGAATCAACCTCACTCAGCATATGCCGTTCGGCATACCTCACTTAGCAAGTGCTGCTCGGCATACCTCGTTCGGCACACCTCCCCTCACTCGGCACACCTCCCCTCGGTCGGCACACCTCCCCTCGTTCGGCATGAAGCCTCGCTCGGCACACCTCCCCTCGGTCGGCATGATGAAGTAGGGTTCAGCTATGGCCTTGGTGGGCCCAAACTACTCAAGAGGCCCAACAGCCTGGTTTTGCCTATAAATACATCATGTGGGTCTCCAGATGGGGGATCCTTTTTCTGCTCTCTTACTTTCTATTTTCGAAGGCTGAGGCTACTCTGCCATTTTGTAACTGTAATTGATTCGAATGTCAATAAAAAGGAAACTTATAGAGTGGACGTAAGCCGGAGTTAGCCGAACCACTATAAAATCTGTTGTTCTTTACTGCTTTCATTTTAAGTTTAACTGTTCTTCACAGTATTACTCTCCACATATACTCTATCTGTGAGCTGTGACAGTTAGATTGGTTGTGACGCCCCACCTCTATGCTCACAATAACAAAGAGTATTAAAAGAAATACTATCTGTTATTACGAAGAATAAGGCTGGATAGGAGCGGCCATCCGTAGTTAGGCCTTACACTAGTATTGATTATCTCAATAGGAGTGGTATATATTCTTTCATCTCTTTAATCTTTGTTTATTTACTCCCATCAACATATTCAATTCTAGTATAAAACGAACTACGATGGTTCATAATAGTTTAGGACAACATATATAATAATAACACAGATAAGCTAAATGCGGAACACAGATAATATAAAATCTCATATATATATATATATAACTGAAGTCAGTTACAATACATGTGATACAATACATATGATACAACTACAACTGTCGACACTGGAAGTTACATATACAAGTACATTATTGTAAATAATATAGATGAATACATATCATCCTATACTTTGACAACGACTACTCCAAAAGATATGAAGAGACTTCATAGCTCAAGCAGCAACCCAAAGCAAGATATCAACAACCTGAAATAACTCGGTCTGACCCGAGTATTAAATTCAAAAGAAAATAATACACGGGTCAGTCTAATTCAAACTCAGTTATTAACGCACGGAAGCAATAATAATTAAATAACAAATAGACGACAGTCACAATAAATCTCGTATATCTAACCCTTCAATAAGAGAATCGGATAACAGAAGATATAACACGAAACTGTGTTAAACAACAAATCAGCAAATTCAAATCATCAACAAAGATAAATAAAAAGATTATCAATGAAGATACTTTAGAAAACAACAGAATTGCCCCAAATAGTAATTAACAGCAAGTGGCCAAAGCAAAACTCAAGCCAGTAAAGCAATAGAAACAACAATATCTAATTATCGATACGATAATTAGAAAACACATAATCTAATTATCCAATAGATAATTAGATAACAACAAAATAATCAAATTAAACCAAATCAAAATACAATTTAAAAATATTGAATTGAACACCCGAAACAATTCAAGCAATTGAAATATCAATTAAAATGTCAATTCTGATAGGGCTGCAGTACACGCTCGCGTGTACTGCCTCGCCACTACAGTATCTGATATCATCACAACCCTAAATACTAATAGCAAGTCGAAACTGCAAAGTGTACAAAAGTACAAAACAGAAGTGCACACAAGTTATACAAGAAATCGAGACTAAATCAGACTTCATGACAGTAATGGCATGAAACCAGACCGGTGAAACAACATCAAATACACATACATATTCAAGGATGCAGTGTTCAAGACTGAATCAAGCAATAATGCAGCATGCCTCAAATCGATACAACAAAGGCTGAAAGGCAACTCAACTTAATGCAAATCACAAAGGCTCGGATGACCAAGTGCACAAAGGCATTGGTACACTATACTCGAGCTTGAAAGCAGCTTCAAAATTAAAGTAACACATATGCGTACAACTCACATGTAGACTTCAAGATGAACCAGAATCATGGAAATGCAACCAGTTCAAGATGATTAAGACATAACAAATGAATGCAAACTGCCTCTAAGCAAATGACAACAACAAAGGCAGTTCACAAGTCAAAGACCAGAGCACAGGCAAAGTGGAAACATGCCAGAGGGATCAAAGTGCAATAACAAACACATATATGCATACATGAATGCATATATATACATGGAGCAATGCAACAGTCAATAGTGAAGTACAACCCAATTGCACAGCATACAAAACAATCATATACAAGTTTCATTGACTCGAAGGAACAAGCCAATATGGCAACAGTGCAAACACCATTCAAATGAACAGACTGACTGAACATTAATAATGCACAGTGAAGACTAACAGGCACGAATCGATAGCATTTCAACTTGCATATGAAGCCACTAGACTAGATCAATACAGCAAAACTTAAATCAACACTCGAGTACACAAGAAACAACTCAAGCTAAGTACAAATCCAACAATATATGCATACACACATACAAATGTAGGTATGCACATATATGTAGACTCGAATAAACAGTTAACAGAGCTCGAGGATACAAACACACATTAGAAACAATGACTAGTGAACAATGCTACCAGGGTTCGTCAAGTAATCAAGCCAGATGATCACAAGGTTGCACAAGTACAGTAACAGTGCTGAAGCTACAAAGACAATGGTCACTATCAAATGCAGAAACTCAAAGCCGTGTATTCAAAAATCAGAGAATACATCATCAAATCAAGTCAAGCCGTGTGGCCACGAAATCGATCAAAACCATGTCAATCAAGTAAACGAACTCATTCGATATGAACAAGTCAGAAATCACTAAAATTCGAATTAGATGTGAGTGAAAATCACTCACCTTTTTCGACAAATAGAGGCAGCCAAGAGAAGAGAGAAGGAATCATCGATTGACAAAGCAAGGGACGAAATCATCGTTCGATCGAGAAAATAGAGTCGGCAGCTTCAATTTTTACAAGCCCTAATTTCTGAACGAACGAGCAAAGCAACATTTTCACAAAGAAGAAGGACGGGCCGCCATTTTATTTCTTCGTTTGACTAGGGCTTCGAACGAATGAATCAAGGAACCGGTTATTTGCTTCAATATAACGTGGTAACAAGACAAAAGAAAACGTGGGCAAGATTATCTAAAGCCCGCTTAACCCATAACGAATTATTAAAAGAATTTCAACCCGATAAAATCCCAACAGCAATTAGCCAGCAGAATTTAATCATCTAACGACGATAATTAATCGGCGCAAAACTCCGGGTTGTTACAGACTTCCATACTTATAAGAATTGCGTCCCCGCAATTTTCATAATTAAAGTCGTCAATGACAATTATTTTTCAAACATAAACTGGTTAAGCTAGAAAATTAAAGGTCAAGAATATAAATGCCAAAGAAATCTTTTAATTTCATAAAAGAAATTCACAAATTCTCAACAAAATCTAATTATCAAATAGATAATCAAAAACAACAAAACTGAATAAATACAATTATCAGCAATATTTAATTATCAATTAGATAATTAGAATACAGAAATCACAAAACATCAATATCTAATTACCGACAAAGACAATTAGAAAACACAAATCACAAATCGCAAACCCGCAAATATCTAGTTATCCAACAAATAACTAGAAAACACGAACTTCATAATCAGCAAACTCTAACTATCAACAGAGATAGAGAGAAAATAGCAATTCAATATAATCAACATAATCTAGAATCAATTAGAGACTAGAAAATCTCATAATCAGCAAAATTAGCAAATATCCAATTATCAAAAACGATAATCAGAAAACACAAATATCTAATTATCAAAAACGATAATCAAAAACAACAAATATCTAATTATCAAAAACGATAATCAGAAATCAACAATTATCTAATTATCAACAACGATAATCAGAAAACACAAATCAACGAATATCTAATTATCAAAAACGATAATCAGAAAATATAAAATATCTAATTATCAAAAACGATAATAAAAAAACAACAAATATCTAATTATCAAAAACGATAATCAGAAACAACAAATATCTAATTATCAAAACGATAATCAGAAATCAACAATTATCTAATTATCAAAAATGATAATCAGAAAACAACAAATATCTAATTATCAAAAACGATAATCAGAAACAACAAATATCTAATTATCAAAACGATAATCAGAACTCAACAATTATCTAATTATCAAAAACGATAATTAGAAAACAACAAATATCTAGTTATCAAAAACGATAATCAGAAATCAACAATTATCTAATTATCAAAAACGATAATCAGAAAACACAAATCAACAAATATCTAATTATCAAAAACGATAATCAGAAATATCAAATATCTAATTATCAAAAACGATAATCAGAAATATCAAATATCTAATTATCAAAAACGATAATCAGAAATATCAAATATCTAATTATCAAAAATGATAATAAAAAAACAACAAATATCTAATTATCAAAAACGATAATAAGAAAACACAAATCAACAAATATCTAATTATCAACAAGGATAATTAGATCTCAAATCAGCAACTATCTAATTATCAACAAAGATAATTAGAACTCAATCAGCAAACATCTAATTATCAACAAAGATAATTAGAATCTCAAATCAGCAAACATCTAATTATCAACAAAGATAATTAGAACTCAAATCAGCAAACATCTAATTATCAACAAAGATAATTAGAATCTCAAATCAGCAAATATCAAATTATCAACAAAGATAATTAGAACTCAAATCAGCAAATATCTAATTATCAACAAAGATAATTAGAATCTCAAATCAGCAAACATCTAATTATCAACAAAGATAATTAGAATCTCAAATCAGCAAATATCTAATTATCAATTAGAATCTCAAATTAGCAAATATCTAATTACCTGTAGATAATTAGAAACAACAAATATCTAGAAATCAATTAAGATGACTAGAAAATCAACATAAAAGGTGGATCGATCCTAGCATATGACGAGTCTAAGCTACGCCGCACGTGCAACAACATATGGCCGAAGCCTACCAAGTACCGTCATCATAATTTTGGCGCCAACAAATGACCCGAAGGTCCGCAGAGTGACCCGAAGGTCTAGTACTGGTATTTGACCCGAAGGTCCAGCATATGACCCGAAGGTCCAACATATGACCCGAAGGTCCAACATAGTGGCTCGAAAGCACACAAAATCATCAAAACATCAAATATTTCAATTAACGAGTCCGGAATTAACCGAAATAGTGAACGCACATGTCCCATACCACGAGTTTTACTAAATCGTTTAATTCTCTTCATCGTTTCCTTGAAAATACAAAATTGTGTATTTTAAATAAATAACATTTTACGTTCTCAAACGGACAAGTCCGGAATTAAGTGAAACAGTAAAAGTGAGGGTTCATAGTCCTCAATTTTGCTGAAGCGTTTAAATCGCTTCCTCATTCTTTTGAAAGCGCAAACTATAAAAATTTTAAAACAATTTTATTTTAAAAAAAAATTTCAAAACACGTGATTAAAACAGCAACATCTATAGCAATTTCAATAAGGAAATTGCACTTCTCAAAACACCGTAAAAACGGGTATCAAATCAGCATTGCGGGATAACCGCTTGAAAATTCACTTTAAAATTGACGGTTACTGAAGTCAAAGCAACAGTAATTTTTATACGTCAAAATCTCATCAAAATAATTCACATCAAATTATAATACCAGTGAATTTTCATTCATTAAAAATGTCAACAAAACACCGTGCTTCAAAAATTTAGCACTGGTGTAAAAATCCCGTTATAAAAATAACGGCAACAAAATACGTTTAAACCAAACACCGGTTCAACGTAAAATCAATGCAGTAACGTGTAACTCATATTTGCACGCACACCACAAGATGAACAAAGAAATCACTCGATTATATCTTCAATGAAGATAATTTAAAACAGCAAAAATCTCAACAAAATCACATAACTGCAATCGCTTCGGATCCTCAAATCGGATTCGAAATTTTCAAAGAAAACAAAAATAAATACATCTATGTAACAACACAATGAAATTTATTTCATTTTCATATTCTGGTTTTTAAACCAAAAAGGTTATCAGCTGTACTCGGCGAAGATAGTCACTGTTTCCGCTGCGCACTCTGATAAACAGAACACAATTTACTCCATCATCAAAACACAATTTCACTTTTATTTTTAAATAAGGATATTTAAAAATTTCATCATGATTTCAAAACATTAGTTTTTGACTCAAAGCACAATAAAAACATCAACAAATAGTTGTAACACATGTTCCATCTAAGTTATGTTTTATATTATGTCCATAAACCCCTCGCTCTGATACCAACTGTGACGCCCCACCTCTATGCTCACAATAACAAAGAGTATTAAAAGAAATACTATCTGTTATTACGAAGAATAAGGCTAGATAGGAGCGGCCATCCGTAGTTAGGCCTTACACTAGTATTGATTATCTCGATAGGAGTGGTATATATTCTTTCATCTCTTTAATCTTTGTTTATTTACTCCCATCGACATATTCAATTCTAGTATAAAACGAACTACGATGGTTCATAATAGTTTAGGACAACATATATAATAATAACACAGATAAGCTAAATGCAGAACACAGATAATATAAAATCTCATATATATATAACTGAAGTCAGTTACAATACATGTGATACAATACATATGATACAACTACAACTGTCGACACTAGAAGTTACATATACAAGTACATTATTGTAAATAATATACATGAATACATATCATCCTATACTTTGACAACGACTACTCCAAAAGATATGAAGAGACTTCATAGCTCAAGCAGCAACCCAAAGCAAGATATCAACAACTTGAAATAACTCGGTCTGACCCGAGTATTAAATTCAAAAGAAAATAATACACGGGTCAGTCTAATTCAAACTCGGTTATTAATGCACGGAAGCAATAATAATTAAATAACAAATAGACGACAGTCACAATAAATCTCGTATATCCAACCCTTCAATAAGAGAATCAGATAACGGAAGATATAACACAAAACTGTGTTAAACAACAAATCATCAACAAAGATAAATAAAAAGATTATCAATGAAGATACTTTAGAAAACAACAGAATTGCCCCAAATAGCAATTAACAGCAAGTGGCCAAAGCAAAACTCAAGCCAGTAAAGCAACAGAAACAACAATATCTAATTATCGATACGATAATTAGAAAACACATAATCTAATTATCCAGTAGATAATTAGATAACAACAAAATAATCAAATTAAAACAAATCAAAATACAATTTCAAAATATTGAATTGAACACCCGAAACAATTCAAGCAATTGAAATATCAATTAAAATGTCAATTCTGATAGGGCTGCAGTACACGCTCGCGTGTACTGCCTCGCCACTACAGCATCTGATATCATCACAACCCCAAATACTAACAGCAAGTCGAAACTGCAAAGTGTACAGAAGTACAAAACAGAAGTGCACACAAGTTATACAAGAAATCGAGACTAAATCAGACTTCATGACAGTAATGGCATGAAACCAGACCAGTGAAACAACATCAAATACACATACATATTCAAGGATGTAGTGTTCAAGACTGAATCAAGCAATAATGCAGCATGCCTCAAATCGATACAACAAAGACTGAAAGGCAACTCAACTCAATGCAAATCACAAAGGCTCGGATGACCAAGTGCACAAAGGCATTGGTACACTATGTTAGAATGCGGATTAAGGATCTTAAGGCTAGAATTAACACTAGAGGGGGGGTGAATAGTGTTTTAAGAAATTTGTTAATCGTTTTGAGTTTATCTTAATTTGTTAACAATGTATACACTAATCAGACACAGATATGAACACAGAATCAAACACAGATGCAAATATAAAGTAAAAGCAGTAAAGGAAAGAACACACCGGATTTTATACTAGTTCGGAGTTACCCTACATCCAGTCCCACAACACAAGTACGGATTTCCTTTCAAAACAATTCTTACAAATACAACCCTCGATTTCAAGGCCACGAGGTACACCGCTCCAGATTCACAATCCTATGGGTAGAGATACTTGATTTCCGGGGCAACAAGTTCACCCAATTGATTTCCAAGGCTACAATCACACCTTTTCTCGCTTTATTGGTTACAAAAAGTCTATAACTCAGATTAGCTGTAACGACCCCAAATTTTATAAATATTTAAAATGATAATTTATTAATTTTTTTTAATTAAAATTGTGAAATTAATTGATGAGGTGATGCGAGTTTCCCCGATAATCCAATTATATTCTGTATAAATCATTTAAATTTAAAATATTGTATACTTGAGCATATATGAGAAAATTTGAAGTTATAAATATATGTATATATTTGATTTGAATAAAAATTGTAAATATTGTATATATGTGGGAATATATATATACGATATAAAAGTGATAAAATAAACGAATGAAAAATAAATGAAAATAAAATAATAAAAACAAATGCAAAATACTTAAGCTAATAATATAAGACAATAAATATGAAGTAAAATAATTATAGAATCTTATTTAAAATAATAGAACAAAAGCATAGAAATAAAACAATACATAAGTCAATTCTTTATAACAATAGTTTTTATAGCTTTATATCTATATACATGAAGTATAAAACAAAACATTTAAATACTATCAGCCCCGAAAAGAAGAAAACAAAATGAGTAAATGTTGCACACCTTAATTAATACAAGATCACTTCAACATGCCTTTTGTACACAAGAGATATGTACTAGCAAAAGTCAAGTATGACTAAAACAAAGATGTTAGTGTACAAGTTATATATGAGATCTGCAGCCACCACCAATTTAAATCTTTGTACAGCCGAAGTATTGCAAAGGAAGACATAAAGTACGCAGCAATTAATGTTAGGATCTTGAGCACCCAACATATTATCATCTCAGCCTCCACAAAAGAAAAATATCACTGCTACAAGTTTGTACAAACAAATATTATCATCCTGTACAAAAATAATGTCATCAACCAGTAAACACCTCTCCCATATATTCATCATCTTCATTTCAATTCGTTCACTAAAAGTTGAGCACATCTGAAGCAACTATCATCTTCAACTTAAACAAGAATTCAAATTAAAACAACAATACCATCAACTAAAACCAGAGATCAAGGGAAAAGGAAGCTTCAGCTTACAAATTTTAAAAGCCTGTTCAACAAAAATGCATCTCTGTTCTTTCCTGGAAACAATTGTGAGTAACATTTTATTTCCAAACCTGTTTCAACTTTCAAATAGGCTCTGTTCTTTTCTGTCATCAATATGAGTAAACAACATAACATAAATGCTTAAGCTAATCATAATCATTAAATGGCTTATGTTTAATATGGATACTTGAATATCTTCTTGTTTAACACTGTGTGTATATGTGTATTTAACTGGGTTGAGCTATGCATCTTCATCTCTGTTTAGTTTCTCAGGGTAAAGCCAACCAAGACATCGAATTTTTCTTATCATGTAATCAGTATCAAGCTTAGATTTTAAAAACAAAGAGTTATGTTTAGTCCTGAGCTATAACTTAAAAATAGATTTCAAGAAGAAAGAATGCACAGTGAGCAAGAAATGAGTTTTTACAGGAAAAGTTTGATTTTCGAATAAATTCAAACATAACAATTTGCGAATTCCTATATATGTCTTGAATCCTTATTGGAAACTAAGATTTTTAATGCAAGTTTGATGATTTTTAGTGTGGTGTTTCGAGAGCAGTTTGGAAATGAACGGGAAGTTGTTTTTCGGCGAATTCCGGTGATCGGAGGTTCTGGGGGTGACGGGGTTGTTCATGGTGATGGTCGAACCTACGGTGGTGGTAGGAAAAATGATAGGAGGTGACATCGTCCACTGTGGCGACGATGGCGAGTCGATCTAATTCCTAAACCTAGTTTGGACTGTGATCGAAAATTTGGTCGAAGTGGCCTTGTTCGTGCATCGAGTTGCACGTGGCCTTTGGAGGTGATGGCTGGGTGGGTGATGGTGGCGTGGCCGAGATTGTGGGGTCTCCGGTGGTCGAGGGTGTGCGCGCGAGGCTGTTTTAGGTGGGGTCTGTAGTTCCAGATGTGGGCTTGAATACTCGATTTTGATTTCGAGTAGTTATTGACGATTTGGTGGTCAGAATGGTGTGCGAGGGTGATAGTCGACTTGTCGACGCTAGTGGTGATGGCCGGAGCGTCGCCATGGTGGTGTACACGTACACGTACACGTTTGGGGTCGCATGAATATCTGGGTAGTTTTAGTTTGGGGAAGACGAAGTTTCTGTTGCTCGAGTTTTGTGGAGTTCGACTCGTGAGTGCCTCGGGAATTTTGGGGTTTAACTCGAGTTTATACTCGAGTGTTTGGTGGGTAATAGCTACAGTTTTAAAGCTGCAAATTTATCTAAGTTTTGGTAATAAAGAAGAAGAAGGAGAAGACGAGCGTATAGGTGAGTGCCTCGGGAAATATTGATGAGGAACCCGAAGCATTACTCGAGTGGAACCAGGAGATTCTCGGGTTTAAGACAAACTGCCACATAATGTTGTAAAACAAAATAAAGATAATCACTTGTTTAAATTAGTTTAAACACTGTAAATTCAGATAAGTATTTAACAATTAAGGTTAAAACTTTAACACAAATTCTAATTACTGTAGTTAATGCTTAACCATGTTTTAAAACCCTTTTTGATAATGATAATTTAATCGTTAATAAGAATGAGGTTTATCTTAAAGCCGAGGAAGAATTAACGATTTGAAATTCATTAAATTATGTTAATCGAGATGGATAATTTATTTATTTAATTAATTGATAAATTGGACAAATTAAATAAGTAATTAAAGGGTTAAAATCATTAATGAAGAATTATTAATTAAATATTAATTAATGATTAAAATTGATAAATCAAGTGATTAAGAAATAATTGATTAAGGATAATTTATTTAATGATTAAAGTTGATTTATTTATCAAATGATTAGTGAAAGGATAATTAATTAATATGGTTAATAAATTAAAGCAATTAATTTAAAGATAAGTAATCAAAGATCAATAAATTAATGAAAGTGGTTAGGGATGATCACCTATTGAAATTTTATTAATTAAGTGGTAATTAATTAAGGGTTAATCAATCAATTAAAGATAAATAATTAAGGGTTAATTATTAGATTATTTAAGGTTAATTAATTTAATTAATAAATGATTAAAGGATAATAAATCAAATGGTTTGAAAAATTAATTTATGTAATTAACCACGATTGATGACTTATCTGATTTAAATTAATCAGACAATTAACTGACCTTACCTATGAATGTTTGAATTCTATTGAATGACTTGATTGTTTGATATCCCTGATATATGATGATTTGTGATACATCTTGATTTATGTCGTGATCTGTGATTTCTATTTCTGTGATATATTACTATGTGAATATGAAACCTTGACCCGTAAAACGGCATTTGAATTTCAATGCTACAGGGAGTCGGATTCCAGTTGGTTATCCGAAACCCACATCGAATTATAATAATGAATATTTGTAACCGATAAATTTCTTTTATCTATGAATCTGGGAATGAAGATAAGCGTTATCGATTATACCGCTTATCGATATATCTGTGATGATTGATGTTGCACTATTGTGTGAAACCCCTGGACTACACTTTTACACACACAAATATGGATTTCACGTGAAAATCGGTTAAGTCACAGATAATTTAAATTTGATTTATTTGAAATTGAAATTTTAATTTCAATTGATTTTGAAATTTGAAATTTGGGTTTAAAGTGAAAAGCTTTTGAAATGGAATTTCAAAGATAAAAGTTATTTTGAATAACTTAATCGAGTTTTGAAAATTTAAATAATTTAATTTAGATTTGAATTCAAGTTTGAAATTGAATCCTATGATTTGAAACTAGGAATTGAAGATGCTGTATAAGTTATAAATGGGTTGAACCATTTTAAAATATTGATTTGAGAATTTGAATTTAACCGAAGAACCTTAACTTGTATAAATGAATCAGATTTCCAAAATAAAACTGTTGTTTTAAATGAATAAAAGCTTTCAGATAAGAAATGAAATTCCAGTTTAATTAAAGGAATTTCAAGATTGAATTGAAAAATGGTTTTCCAAGTTACGAATGAATTCTTTTTTTGAAAGCTATGAATTAAATCTGTTTATTTTTAACAGACTTAAAATGATGTTTTGTTTAAACCATTCGAAATGGGATTGTTTTGAAAGCTATAAGTTAAATCTTGATTTAAAGGTTTAACGAGTTAATCAAATTGAAATGGAAATTAATTTGGAAAATCTGTGAATGAATCTTTTGTTTAAAAGATTAAAGTGTGGAAACTGTTTAAACCGTAAAGGTTGAATCTTTTTGTTTAAAGATTTAAAATGGTAATTTGTTAAACCATTTGAAAAGAAAGTTTGGGTTTAAGTTGTGACTTAATTGAAATCTTATATCCATATGTTTTTAAATATTACGCTCACTATTCGGTTTAGCCGGGAGAGGACCTTTGGGTCGTATAACCCATTCCGAATATGTGATACGTCGATATGGATAGCATTTGAAGACCGGTGTTGAAGACCGGATATTTTTGAAAACGGAAGGATTACCGTCGAGTTACTCTGCATCGGCTGATCCCCGATATAGAGGTTTTATCACCCTTAGTGACGGGAAGTCCGGACGTGATTGGAAATTATCTGGAATTGCAAGGGCTTCGTGAGAAGTGCCTTCGGTTCTGTTCGATCCCGGAACAGACTTGTATGGATTGTATGTCTGACATTACACTTTGAGATATACAGCTGATTTCTTTCAAATACATATCTGTTTGGTGGCGGAGAATTTATTCTCTTAGCTTAACACCCTTTTCTGAGACGTACGAGCTCAGAGGTTATGTAGTTGAAGGTTATCAGCGATATATTCCCAATTTGGTAATGTGGCATGCTGAGTGTTGCTGTGTGATGATCAGTGTTTGATCATTTGTGATATGATCATTTGTTTGATCATTTATCTTTGTGATCATAGGTTGATCATCTGTTGACCCAAAGCGTGGCTTTTTGAAAAAGCGTAGCTTTGTGGACGAGACTTCGTCAGGGCCTCACAACCCGGAAATGGTCGAAACAGGAATGTTGTGGCAAGGTTATGAGGGTCGCGCCCTTTAGGGTATGTCATTTCCTTCTGGAAAGGGGTGGTATCATGGTATGGAGCCCAGATACTTACTCATGTGGATACACTTTATTATGTGTGATGTTGGTTTAGAGGCGCCTCGGATAAAGGTCCCAAAGGACCGGGAGGTGGCATATTCGTGAGTTACCTGTTACAGGGGTAACCCGGCCTTGTTTGGCAGAGAGCAGTTTGTCTCTCGGGACGTCCAGCCAGAGGCGATCCCATGCGGCGGAAGGAAGTTCCTTAGCCTGACCATTTGTTGGAAAATCCAAAGAAACAATACGAGCCTTGTACGGTTTTAGTTGTATTACCTGCTATGGAATGTGGCGGTAACCTGCTATTGAACATAGTAGCTATAGTAGGCATACGATACTGGTCGTATGTTGGCTAAGATTAATATTATACTTTCGAAATGTTTTCTGCACTATGCACTAATAATAATATCAAGATGATTTGGCGTAGTAAGCAACTTTGACTATCATAAGAAGAAATCTCCTCCAATTCTGCGTTTGCATTGTGTGTGTGGTGGGAGGTCTTATGGTAGTTTCATTTTCTAAAAGCATTGCGGATTTCAATGTTTTAAAACCTTTTGTGTTTGTTTAAAGATAAACTGTTTTTGTTGCTCACACCAGTCCCATGACTGATCCGGAGTTTATTGTTCCCTTCCTAAACTCTGGGTGCTCATAATTTTTCACACGGGCAGTCTAGAGTTGGGTTTCTTTTCAGATATTCAGGTTTAGTAGATTATCTGGAGCTAGTTCATTCATCGGAGTTGCTTATCTTGGAGTTGTGGATTCATTCTTGTCTGAAGATCATTTTGGAGTTATCATTTCTATTGATATTGTTCCGCTGCTGTTGTTATCGTTTTCTTTTCCGCTGCTATATTTGTTGTATCATCTCTGATGTATATTGATATTCATTGTATCACTCTGTTGTATCAGATATTATATATCAATGTATTATTCTTTTTTTCCGCTATGTTATTTACTTAATTGTGTTATAGCTCCGACGAATCGGATTTGAACGGTCGAATCTGCGGCATTCTAGTACAATGTGAAGTACGGATGTTGATTTTCGAGCGGGAAAAACCCGAATCGTTACATGTGGTATCAGAGCTAAGGTTGAACTTTAGCTCAGGAGTATAACACGTTAAGTAGCTCATTAGAGATAGAGTGAAGTAAACTCTAGAATGAGTATTCCTCAGATATCCATCCGTATGCCTCAGTAAATTCTCTTACTATCCACTGATAGTGAGTATGAGTGCAAGAAGAGGATGAGATAGGGGACAGGGGAATACGACTATAATTGGTCAATACTCTGTAACAATAGTGGAAACAAATTTTCTCTATCAATCTCTTTTGTTCAACATCTCTTTTCTCAATTCTTCGATAATTTCTGGTAGATCCAAAAAGAAGATTCGATATATTAATATGGGACATAAACTCCAGGTAGGCCAGACTTGTTTGTTTGGATGTATTGGTTGCCTTGGTTGCTTTGATTGCTATAGTTGATAGGTACATTTTGGTTTTTAAACTGAAAGTTTTGAAATTGTATCCATGTAACTATCTATTCTTTGGGTCCCAATATATTCTACGAATGGTTAGTTATCACTTCGAACTGACCGATGCCACTGCATACTTCGTAGATCTGGATAACCCGAGTATCTTGTGAAGTGTCAAACAGATTCGATCTTATATCTATTTTTGATATTCTGATTTGGTAAGCCAAATGCAGAATAGATGTTCAGTTGATTTGATGAAATATTCTTCATCTATCTTTTTGTCTCCTTGGTAATTTCGAGGACGAAATTCTTTTAAGGGGGGAAGTCTGTAACGACCCCAAATTTTATAAATATTTAAAATGATAATTTATTAATTTTTTTTTAATTAAAATTGTGAAATTAATTGATGAGGTGATGCGAGTTTCCCCGATAATCCAATTATATTCTGTATAAATCATTTAAATTTAAAATATTGTATACTTGAGCATATATGAGAAAATTTGAAGTTATAAATATATGTATATATTTGATTTGAATAAAAATTGTAAATATTGTATATATGTGGGAATATATATATACGATATAAAAGTGATAAAATAAACGAATGAAAAATAAATGAAAATAAAATAATAAAAACAAATGCAAAATACTTAAGCTAATAATATAAGACAATAAATATGAAGTAAAATAATTATAGAATCTTATTTAAAATAATAGAACAAAAGCATAGAAATAAAACAATACATAAGTCAATTCTTTATAACAATAGTTTTTATAGCTTTATATCTATATACATGAAGTATAAAACAAAACATTTAAATACTATCAGCCCCGAAAAGAAGAAAACAAAATGAGTAAATGTTGCACACCTTAATTAATACAAGATCACTTCAACATGCCTTCTGTACACAAGAGATATGTACCAACAAAAGTCAAGTATGACTAAAACAAAGATATTAGTGTACAAGTTATATATGAGATCTGCAGCCACCACCAATTTAAATCTTTGTACAGCCGAAGTATTGCAAAGGAAGACATAAAGTACGCAGCAATTAATGTTAGGATCTTGAGCACCCAACATATTATCATCTCAGCCTCCACAAAAGAAAAATATCACTGCTACAAGTTTGTACAAACAAATATTATCATCCTGTACAAAAATAATGTCATCAACCAGTAAACACCTCTCCCATATATTCATCATCTTCATTTCAATTCGTTCACTAAAAGTTGAGCACATCTGAAGCAACTATCATCTTCAACTTAAACAAGAATTCAAATTAAAACAACAATACCATCAACTAAAACCAGAGATCAAGGGAAAAGGAAGCTTCAGCTTACAAATTTTAAAAGCCTGTTCAACAAAAATGCATCTCTGTTCTTTCCTGGAAACAATTGTGAGTAACATTTTATTTCCAAACCTGTTTCAACTTTCAAATAGGCTCTGTTCTTTTCTGTCATCAATATGAGTAAACAACATAACATAAATGCTTAAGCTAATCATAATCATTAAATGGCTTATGTTTAATATGGATACTTGAATATCTTCTTGTTTAACACTGTGTGTATATGTGTATTTAACTGGGTTGAGCTATGCATCTTCATCTCTGTTTAGTTTCTCAGGGTAAAGCCAACCAAGACATCGAATTTTTCTTATCATGTAATCAGTATCAAGCTTAGATTTTAAAAACAAAGAGTTATGTTTAGTCCTGAGCTATAACTTAAAAATAGATTTCAAGAAGAAAGAATGCACAGTGAGCAAGAAATGAGTTTTTACAGGAAAAGTTTGATTTTCGAATAAATTCAAACATAACAATTTGCGAATTCCTATATATGTCTTGAATCCTTATTGGAAACTAAGATTTTTAATGCAAGTTTGATGATTTTTAGTGTGGTGTTTCGAGAGCAGTTTGGAAATGAACGGGAAGTTGTTTTTGGGCGAATTCCGGTGATCGGGAGGTTCTGGGGGTGACGGGGTTGTTCATGGTGATGGTCGAACCTACGGTGGTGGTAGGAAAAATGATAGGAGGTGACATCGTCCACTGTGGCGACGATGGCGAGTCGATCTAATTCCTAAACCTAGTTTGGACTGTGATCGAAAATTTGGTCGAAGTGGCCTTGTTCGTGCATCGAGTTGCACGTGGCCTTTGGAGGTGATGGCTGGGTGGGTGATGGTGGCGTGGCCGAGATTGTGGGGTCTCCGGTGGTCGAGGGTGTGCGCGCGAGGCTGTTTTAGGTGGGGTCTGTAGTTCCAGATGTGGGCTTGAATACTCGATTTTGATTTCGAGTAGTTATTGACGATTTGGTGGTCAGAATGGTGTGCGAGGGTGATAGTCGACTTGTCGACGCTAGTGGTGATGGCCGGAGCGTCGCCATGGTGGTGTACACGTACACGTACACGTTTGGGGTCGCATGAATATCTGGGTAGTTTTAGTTTGGGAAAGACGAAGTTTCTGTTGCTCGAGTTTTGTGGAGTTCGACTCGTGAGTGCCTCGGGAATTTTGGGGTTTAACTCGAGTTTATACTCGAGTGTTTGGTGGGTAATAGCTACAGTTTTAAAGCTGCAAATTTATCTAAGTTTTGGTAATAAAGAAGAAGAAGGAGAAGACGAGCGTATAGGTGAGTGCCTTGGGAAATATTGATGAGGAACCCGAAGCATTACTCGAGTGGAACCAGGAGATTCTCGGGTTTAAGACAAACTGCCACATAATGTTGTAAAACAAAATAAAGATAATCACTTGTTTAAATTAGTTTAAACACTGTAAATTCAGATAAGTATTTAACAATTAAGGTTAAAACTTTAACACAAATTCTAATTACTTTAGTTAATGCTTAACCATGTTTTAAAACCCTTTTTGATAATGATAATTTAATCGTTAATAAGAATGAGGTTTATCTTAAAGCCGAGGAAGATTTAACGATTTGAAATTCATTAAATTATGTTAATCGAAATGGATAATTTATTTATTTAATTAATTGATAAATTGGACAAATTAAATAAGTAATTAAAGGGTTAAAATCATTAATGAAGAATTATTAATTAAATATTAATTAATGATTAAAATTGATAAATCAAGTGATTAAGAAATAATTGATTAAGGATAATTTATTTAATGATTAAAGTTGATTTATTTATCAAATGATTAGTGAAAGGATAATTAATTAATATGGTTAATAAATTAAAGCAATTAATTTAAAGATAAGTAATCAAAGATCAATAAATTAATGAAAGTGGTTAGGGATGATCACCTATTGAAATTTTATTAATTAAGTGGTAATTAATTAAGGGTTAATAAATCAATTAAAGATAAATAATTAAGGGTTAATTATTAGATTATTTAAGGTTAATTAATTTAATTAATAAATGATTAAAGGATAATAAATCAAATGGTTTGAAAAATTAATTTATGTAATTAACCACGATTGATGACTTATCTAATTTAAATTAATCAGACAATTAACTGACCTTACCTATGAATGTTTGAATTCTATTGAATGACTTGATTGTTTGATATCCCTGATATATGATGATTTGTGATACATCTTGATTTATGTCGTGATCTGTGATTTCTATTTCTGTGATATATTACTATGTGAATATGAAACCTTAACCCGTAAAACGGCATTTGAATTTCGATGCTACAGGGAGTCGGATTCCAGTTGGTTATCCGAAACCCACATCGAATTATAATAATGAATATTTGTAACCGATAAATTTATTTTATCTATGAATCTGTGAATGAAGATAAGCGTTATCGATTATACCGCTTATCGATATATCTGTGATGATTGATGTTGCACTATTGTGTGAAACCCCTGGACTACACTTTTACACACACAAATATGGATTTCACGTGAAAATCGGTTAAGTCACAGATAATTTAAATTTGATGTATTTGAAATTGAAATTTTAATTTCAATTGATTTTGAAATTTGAAATTTGGGTTTAAAGTGAAAAGCTTTTGAAATGGAATTTCAAAGATAAAAGTTATTTTGAATAACTTAATCGAGTTTTGAAAATTTAAATAATTTGATTTAGATTTGAATTCAAGTTTGAAATTGAATCCTATCATTTGAAACTTGGAATTGAAGATGCTGTATAAGTTATAAATGGGTTGAACCATTTTAAAATATTGATTTGAGAATTTGAATTTAACCGAAGAACCTTAACTTGTATAAATGAATCAGATTTCCAAAATAAAACTGTTGTTTTAAATGAATAAAAGCTTTCAGATAAGAAATGAAATTCCAGTTTAATTAAAGGAATTTCAAGATTGAATTGAAAAATGGTTTTCCAAGTTATGAATGAATTCTTTTTTTGAAAGCTATGAATTAAATCTATTTATTTTTAACAGACTTAAAATGATGTTTTGTTTAAACCATTCGAAATGGGATTGTTTTGAAAGCTATAAGTTAAATCTTGATTTAAAGGTTTAACGAGTTAATCAAATTGAAATGAAAATTAATTTGGAAAATCTGTGAATGAATCTTTTGTTTAAAAGATTAAAGTGTGGAAACTGTTTAAACCGTAAAGGTTGAATCTTTTTGTTTAAAGATTTAAAATGGTAATTTGTTAAACCATTTGAAAAGAAAGTTTGGGTTTAAGTTGTGACTTAATTGAAATCTTATATCCATATGTTTTTAAATATTACGCTCACTATTCGGTTTAGCCGGGAGAGGACCTTTGGGTCGTATAACCCATTCCGAATATGTGATACGTCGATATGGATAGCATTTGAAGACCGGTGTTGAAGACCGGATATTTTTGAAAACGGAAGGATTACCGTCGAGTTACTCTGCATCGGCTGATCCCCGATATAGAGGTTTTATCACCCTTAGTGACGGGAAGTCCGGACGTGATTGGAAATTATCCGGAATTGCAAGGGCTTCGTGAGAAGTGCCTTCGGTTCTGTTCGATCCCGGAACAGACTTGTATGGATTGTATGTCTGACATTACACTTTGAGATATACAGCTGATTTCTTTCAAATACATATCTGTTTGGTGGCGGAGTATTTATTCTCTTAGCTTAACACGCTTCTTTGAGACGTACGAGCTCAGAGGTTATGTAGTTGAAGGTTATCAGCGATATATTCCCAATTTGGTAATGTGGCATGCTGAGTGTTGCTGTGTGATGATCAGTGTTTGATCATTTATGATATGATCATTTGTTTGATCATTTATCTTTGTGATCATAGGTTGATCATCTGTTGACCCAAAGCGTGGCTTTTTGAAAAAGCGTAGCTTTGTGGACGAGACTTCGTCAGGGCCTCACAACCCGGAAATGGTCGAAACAGGAATGTTGCGGCAAGGTTATGAGGGTCGCGCCCTTTAGGGTATGTCATTTCCTTCTGGAAAGGGGTGGTATCATGGTATGGAGCCTAGATACTTACTCATGTGGATACACTTTATTATGTGTGATGTTGGTTTAGAGGCGCCTCGGATAAAGGTCCCAAAGGACCGGGAGGTGGCATATTCGTGAGTTACCTGTTACAGGGGTAACCCGGCCTTGTTTGGCAGAGAGCAGTTTGTCTCTCGGGACGTCCAGCCAGAGGCGATCCCATGCGGCGGAAGGAAGTTCCTTAGCCCGACCATTTGTTGGAAAATCCAAAGAAACAATACGAGCCTTGTACGGTTTTAGTTGTATTACCTGCTATGGAATGTGGCGGTAACCTGCTATTGAACATAGTAGCTATAGTAGGCATACGATACTGGTCGTATGTTGGCTAAGATTAATATTATACTTTCGAAATGTTTTCTGCACTATGCACTAATAATAATATCAAGATGATTTGGCGTAGTAAGCATCTTTGACTATCATAAGAAGAAATCTCCTCCAATTCTGCGTTTGCATTGTGTGTGTGGTGGGAAGTCTTATGGTAGTTTCATTTTCTAAAAGCATTGCGGATTTCAATGTTTTAAAACCTTTTGTGTTTGTTTAAAGATAAACTGTTTTTGTTGCTCACACCAGTCCCATGACTGATCCGGAGTTTATTGTTCCCTTCCTAAACTCTGGGTGCTCATAATTTTTCACACGGGCAGTCTAGAGTTGGGTTTCTTTTCAGATATTCAGGTTTAGTAGATTATCTGGAGCTAGTTCATTCATCGGAGTTGCTTATCTTGGAGTTGTGGATTCATTCTTGTCTGAAGATCATTTTGGAGTTATCATTTCTATTGATATTGTTCCGCTGCTGTTGTTATCGTTTTCTTTTCCGCTGCTATATTTGTTGTATCATCTCTGATGTATATTGATATTCATTGTATCACTCTGTTGTATCAGATATTATATATCAATGTATTATTCTTTTTTTCCGCTGTGTTATTTACTTAATCGAGTTATAGCTCCGGCGAATCGGATTTGAACGGTCGAATCTGCGGCATTCTAGTACAATGTGAAGTACGGATGTTGATTTTCGAGCGGGCAAAACCCGAATCGTTACATTAGCACTTGGATCTTGTAGAGATAGTGTAGAGAATCAAAACCAGAAATTATCTAGTTAGATTCGATATTGATTTCGGCAGAGTAATGGTGTAATTTGTAAATAAGAAAGTGGAGAAGAAGAAGAGAAGTTAAATCAGAGAAAAAAGTCATTAAAATTCGTTGAAAACACCCTTTATTTATAGTAGATCAATAGCCATGTCCATTGGTGAAGGGATGTGGCGAATAGACACTTCTTTTAAAAAACAATTTAACTGTCACCATGTCGACAGGGGTACATGTGACCATGTCGACATGCCCTTGTATTTTTTGGTGATTTGTTTTTCTTTGAAAATAATTTCTATATTATATTATACTTATATTTAAACTTTAAAATATACTTATATATAGTTATAATACATAAATAACTATAGAGAACAATATTAAAATATATATAATAACTTTCTATACTTTTATATTTAAATCTTAAGTATAAATATATAAAACAGCTAAATATATTAATATCAGAATTATAGTTTAAAAACTTAGGATAATAATTTAAAATCAAAGATATTTAAAATTAAGGATATTTAAAACTAAGGATATTTTTGAGGCTAAAATATATTAAAAAACAAGGACAGATGATTTTGGTTTTTAAACAGGAATATTTAAAATCATTTTGAAAAACAAGCTATATATATATTTTGAAAATCATTTTGAAATAAAAGTAAGTGGATACAAAAAGATGTTCCACTAGATTTTTCGTAGGTTCCATCCTACTTAGGGTTCCATCCCTTTAACGAGCACGAAGTGGATTTCATTCCCCGAATAAAATAGATTTTAAGATGTCAGTGCCTTTCTATGAGTTTTAACAATATTCCTAACTATATAACTTATCTTGGAAACTTGAACTCTTGAAATTCTTGATACTCATGAGTCTTGAATCTTGATATCTTTAATCTTTGATCTTGAATCTTTTATACCGTACAGTTCTTCATTCTTTAGTACCTGCAAACATATCTATATATATCTACACAATAATGTTAGTATTATATATTTTATAATCTAATTCTAAGTAAGGTTGTTGTCATCAAAACCAACTTCTCAGGGACTAACAATCTCCCCCTTTTTGATGATGACAACCTTTGTTTATAAAATATCACTTCTATCCTAATACTTCTAATAACTCCCCCTTAATCTATGCCTAACTATCCTATTTTATACTTCTCCCCCTTTGTCATCAACAAAAAACCATATAACTCCATAATTATAATACTATATAACTCTATATCTCCCCCTGAAACTAAGACTACATTACTTGTGATTATAATGATAGTGTTATCATACATAATCAATACTTAACTTTAAACTAAACTCTTAATAACTATTTTTCCTAACTAATAAACTATATATTCAAAAGATAAGAGAATATACGAATAAGAGAACACAATTTATTATATAATGTTATATTTACATGTGTGTAAACTATGTAAACAAATATACATATGTTTTTTAATATAAACAACTATATATACAACGATACGAACGAAAGAATGAAAGAAAGAACACTAAGGAGTATTCTTGACAATAGGAGACCTATGAAGACAAATATACATGTGTTTCAAATTTTGGTGGGAATTTTAATTTTCAAAAAATACCGTTATATGTCGACATGGTGGGATATGGGGTTGTCGTTAGGGGTATTTTAATTTTGGCTTCTAATTTATTTTTAATTTATTTAATTATACTTGTTATATATTTATGTTTTATATTTCAGTTATTGAACAAATACCTAATTCTCAGAGTTTATATATTCGAGAGTAATTACTTCTTTAGTTATATTATCTCTAAGAAAATGATGTCGAATATCAATATGTTTAGTTCGAGCATGATGAGTAGGATTTTTAGATAAATTTATTGCACTAGTATTATCACAATAAATTGGCAATTTTGAGATATTTAATCCAAAATCTCTTAAGGTTTGTTGCATATATATTACTTGAGAACAAGCCAAAGCAGCAGAAATATACCCTGCTTCAGTTGTTGATAGAGAAACTGTATTTTGCTTTTTACTAAACCAGGAAACCAGAGAATGTCCCAAAAAGTGACAAGTTCCACTTGTACTTTTTTGGTCTGATTTACATCCAGCATAGTCAGCATCACAGTATGATATTAAATCAAATGAATCATTTTTAGGATAAAATAAGCCATAATCAGAGGTGTGTTTAATATATCTTATGATACGTTTTACAGCTTTTAAGTGAGTTTCTTTAGGATGAGATTGATATCTTGCACAGAGACATACACTATGCATGATATCAGGTCTACTAGCAGTGATATAGAGCAATGATTCGATCATTCCTCTATACAACTTTTGATCTACATCTTTCGAGAGATCTTCTTTACTTAGATATTCATTGGTTGCCATGTGAGTAGGTTTTCCACTCGTAGTAGTCAAACCAAATTTATTAACTAGTTCTTTAGCATATTTTTCTTGACTAATAAAAATACCATTATCTAACTGATTTATTTGCAATCCTAGAAAGAAGTTTAATTCACCCATATGACTCATCTCAAACTCTTTTGTCATTATTTCAGAAAATTCTTTATTCATTTCGAAGTTAGTTGAACCAAAAATGATATCATCTACGTATACTTGAACTAGTTGAATATCATTTTTATTTCTTTTAATAAAAAGAGTATTATCTATTTTACCAATTTCAAAATTTGATTGTAATAAATAAGATCTTAGTCTATCATACCAGGCTCTAGGAGCTTGTTTTAGACCATATAAAGCTTTCTTAAGTTTGTACACATGGTTTGGTAATTTTTCATCTTCAAAAAGTGGTGGTTGTTCAACATATACTTCTTCTTTTACAAATCCATTTAAAAATGCACTTTTAACATCCATTTGAAATAATTTGAAATTATTATGATTTGCGAAAGCAAGTAGAATCCTAATGGCTTCTAATCTTGCTATAGGAGCAAAGGTTTCGTCACAATCTATACCTTCTTCTTGACAATAACCTTGGGTGACTAATCGTGCTTTATTTCTAACGACCTCACCTTGTTCATTCATTTTATTTTTATAGACCCATTTAGTTCCAATTATAGTTTTATCTTCAGGTCTAGGAACAAGTTCCCAAACTTCATTTCTAGTGAATTGATTTAATTCTTCTTGCATAGCCAAAATCCATGAATCATCAGTTGATGCTTCTTTAGGATTTTTGGGTTCAATAGATGATATAAATGCTACATTACCCATTTTACTTAGTTGATTTCTAGTTGTAACAATAGATTGCATATCTCCTATTATATTTTCAATAGGATGATGTTTTAAAAGTTTAATCCTTTTATTAGGATGATTAATTTCATTATTAATTTCGGTTGATTCCTGATTTTGAGTAATTAAATCTTCTTCATCATTTGTAATTTCAAAATCTTTTAAATTTTCATCAAATGAAACATGCATTGTTTCTTCGATGGTGTTAGATCTTAAATTAAAAACTCTATAAGCTTTACTTCTATTAGAATATCCGATAAAGATTCCTTTGTCGGATTTAGGATCAAATTTATCCAAGTTATCTTTTGTATTTAAAATAAAGCATTTACTTCTGAAAATTCTGAAGTATGATACCTTAGGTTTCTTTCCATGAAGAAGTTCATAAGGTGTCTTATCAGTTAAAGGTCTAATTAAGATTCTATTCAAAATATAACAGGCGGTAGCAACAGCTTCTACCCAAAAGTTTTTTGGTAAATTACTATCTGAAAGCATAGTTCTCGCACACTCTTGTATCGTTCTATTTTTACGTTCAAAATTAAAGTAACACATATGCATACAACTCACATGTAGACTTCAAGATGAACCAGAATCATGGAAATGCAACCAGTTCAAGATGATTAAGACATAACAAATGAATGCAAACTGCCTCTAAGCAAATGACAACAACAAAGGCAGTTCACAAGTCAAAGACCAGAGCACATGCAAAGTGGAAACATGCCAGAGGGATCAAAGTGCAATAACAAACACATATATGCATACATGAATGCATATATATACATGGAGCAATGCAACAGTCAATAGTGAAGTACAACCCAAGTGCACAGCATACAAAACAATCATATACAAGTTTCATTGACTCGAAGGAACAAGCCAATATGGCAACAGTGCAAACACCGTTCAAATGAATAGACTGACTGAACATTAATAATGCACAGTGAAGACTAACAGGCACGAATCGATAGCAGTTCAACTTGCATATGAAGCCACTAGACTAGATCAATACAGCAAAACTTAAATCAACACTCGAGTACACAAGAAAACAACTCAAGCTAAGTACAAATCCAATAATATATGCATACACACATACAAATGTAGGTATGCACATATATGCAGACTCGAATAAACAGTTAACAGAGCTCGAGGCTACAAACACACATTAGAACCAATGACTAGTGAACAATGCTACCAGGGTTCATCAAGCAATCAAGCCATATGATCACAAGGTTGCACAAGTACAGTAACAGTGCTGAAGCTACAAAGACAATGGTCACTATCAAATGCAGAAACTCAAAGCCGTGTATTCAAAAATCATAGAATACATCATCAAATCAAGTCAAGTCGTGTGGCCACGAAATCAATCAAAACCATGTCAATCAAGTAAACGAACTCATTCGATATGAACAAGTCAGAAATCACTAAAATTCGAATTAGATGTGAGTGAAAATCACTCACCTTTTTCGACAAATAGAGGCAGCCGAGAGAAGAGAGAAGGAATCATCGATTGACAAAGCAAGGGACGAAATCATCGTTCGATCGAGAAAATAGAGTCGGCAGCTTCAATTTTTACAAGCCCTAATTTCTGAACGAACGAGCAAAGCAACATTTTCACAAAGAAGAAGGACGGGCCGCCATTTTATTTCTTCATTTGACTAGGGCTTCGAACGAATGAATCAAGGAACCGGTTATTTGCTTCAATATAACGCGGTAACAAGACAAAAGAAAACGTGGGCAAGATTATCTAAAGCCCGCTTAACCCATAACGAATTATTAAAAGAATATCAACCCGATAAAATCCCAACAACAATTAGCCAGCAGAATTAAATCGTCTAACGACGATAATTAATCGGCGCAAAACTCCGGGTTGTTACATTGGTGCTTTCATTTACATTCGGGCGTTAGTGACCAATTTTGGCGCTAACACTTTGGTGCTTTCATTGAGACCAATTAGCACCCGCTACACCAGATTTGGAATTTAGAATTGAAAGCTTGAAGGATTCAGATTTGAAGGATAATGACGCGACAATCAACAAGAAGACAGAGAGGAGAAAGGAGCCAACAAGAGGGAAGTCAAGAGGCATCCTCTGGAGCTGGAGCAGGTCAAGCATCCATCTACATCACCAGAGATGAGATGGAAGCGATGCTGAAAAGACCAGAGGAGATGATGCAGGCTCTTCTCAGACAATTTGCACAAGCAGGAAATGCAGGAGCTCAAATCCGTGGAGCTGGATCAGAAGCGCTCAACCAGCAAGCAGAGGGAGTGGCTCAGCAAGGGGCAACCCCCAATCAGCAGACGGCTATCAATCTGGATGGACCTAGACTCGAGGGCACATCGCCAGGAAATGCTGGACTAATCCATGGAGGGATACCAGATGACGTTGTGCAACCCGACACCAATAGGAGTGCAGGAGTACGAGATGAGGAGTATGTGCCAGAATTCCCTCATGAACTCGGGGGGCAGACCGGAGGCAACAGACAAGGATTACAGCTTGGGGACAACGACAGATTAGCGGAGATGGTCAGACGAGCTGTGAGAGGTGGATTGGTAAACAAAGACTTGGAGGATGTGAATAGGAGTCCCTTTACTCCTACTATCAGGCAAGCTAGGAACCCGCCAGAATTCAAGCTGCCAACAGTAGAAATGTATGATGGGAGGACGGATCCTGCGATCCATCTGACAAAGTATATGAGGCACATGGAAGTGCTGGGGGCGTCATAGGAGGTCATGGCCCGGTGCTTTCCATTGTATTTGACAGACATTGCAGCATTATGGTTTAGATAGCTGGAGAGCGGCTCCATTGGAACATGGACCGAGTTGATTGAAAAATTTATGAGACAGTTCAGAGTTCACATTTCAAGACCCAAGAATGTGATGAGTTTAGCAGCTCTGAAGCAAAAGACCGGGGAATCTTTTAGGAGTTTTCTAATGCGATTCAATGCAGCAGCAGCTTCAGTGGATCGACCAGATCCGTTCATGGTTATGATGGCGCCTGTATCCGGGATAGCTGATGGCACGGAGTTCAAGAATTCGTTAACCAAAGATTCGCCTATGGATCTGGGAGAATTCTATCATGAAGCCGAAAAGTTTCTATGATTAGAGGATGCTAGTGCTGAAAGAGAAGAAGGAATCGATGTTTATGCAGTGAAAGGTGGAGACCCACCCAGGAAGGATCCTAGCAAAAACAAGGAGAAGCGGAAAGCGGAAGATAATGACGATAGGTCGAAGCGACCGTGAAGGGAACCGCGGTTCACAACTTATTCAAAGCTGAACGAGAGTTTGGAGTAGATTTACTAGGACACCAAGGGGCAGGTTCCTTATCGGAAGCCAATGAGAAGAGACCCGACCAGCAATGAGAGGAAATCAGACAAGTACTGCTTATTCCATGAGCTAAGCGGCCACAGTACCAATGATTGCAGACACTTGAGGGATGGAATAGAGGGACATATCCGGAATGGCCTGCTATCACAATATGTAAGGAGGCGAGCCACAACAGTGGAGCGAGAACAACCACCACCTGCACCAACTGGGAACGACTCTGAATCGAGGTGTCGGCTTGTCATCAACTGATTAAAATAATGACAAATAAGTAGCAAACTCCACACCAACGTGATTAAGTCATTTACACATATACAGGACCGCGAACGATCCTCAGGCATGCTCTGATACGACTAAAAATCGCATCAGTGTAGGTGTTTGCACTTAGACCTCTCTGTTTTGCTTTCGTCTTCTATTTTGCACGTTTGAACATTTCTGTTGAAATTCTTATTTTGAATGAAAACTCGCTATTTGTGATTCCATAACGGCTAAGTCACTTACACATGTACGGGATTGCGAACGGTCCTCAGACATGCTCTGAAATGGTGATAAACCACTACCAGAAACAATTCAGAAGCTCACTCGAACATGAAATCCGATGTTAGTGATACTAAGTCCCTCCCTGGGCACAGATAATTCGCCTCGTACGGCACTCGACCGTGAACGGTCACAATTCGCCTCGAACGGCACTCGATCGCGAACGATCACTATTCGCCTCGTACGGCACTAGACCGCGAACGGTCACAATTCGCCTTGAACGACACTCGATCGCGAACGATCACCATTCGCCTCGTACGGCACTAGACCGCGAACGGTCACAATTCGCCTTGAACGGCACTCGATCGCGAACGATCACCATTCGCCTCGTACGGCACTAGACCGCGAACGATCACAATTCGCCTCCAACGGCACCCGATCGCGAATGATCACCATTCGCCTTGAACGACACCTGACCGCGAACGATCACAAACCACCCCGAACGGTAAACGATCTCGAACGATCGTCATTCACAGTCAGGTATGACTATTAGTCTCTTGTACATGTCATCAACAGGATATGAACATCCAGCTTATGGCATTCCAAAACACACCTTCTCATCGCAAGGCATGTTTTGGGGGGCAAGTGTTATCCCGCCTTTTGGCAAGGCCGTGACACCAAGAAATTGACTGGAAATCAAAGACAGTGCATCCCAAAGATCGGATATACATTGGTTCACTATGAACATCGATGAAATTTGTCCGAGTCCAGTTCAAGCTAGAAATGATATGACACAACAATCAAAGAGGCGGAAGCCAACGTTCCAAATTTCAAGTCGATCGGAGTTCGTATGCTCAAGTTATGATCGATACAATTTCAGGAATCAACCTCACTCAGCATATGTCGTTCGGCATACCTCACTTAGCAAGTGCCGCTCGGCATACCTCATTCGGCACACCTTCCCTCGGTCGGCACACCTCCCCTCGTTCGGCATACCTCCCCTCGTTCGGCATGAAGCCTCGGTCGGCACACCTCCCCTCGGTCGGCATGATGAAGTAGGGTTCGGCTATGGGCTTGGTGGGCCCAAACTACTCAGGAGGCCCAACAGCCTGGTTTTGCCTATAAATACACCATGTGGGTCTCCAGATGGGGGATCTTTTTTCTGCTCTCTTACTTTCTATTTTCGAAGACTGAGGCTACTCTGCCATTTTGTAACTGTAATTGATTCGAATGTCAATAAAAAGGAAACTTCTGGAGTGGACGTAGGCCGGAGTTAGCCGAACCACTATAAAATCTGTTGTTCTTTACTGCTTTCATTTTAAGTTTAACTGTTCTTCACATTATTACTCTCCACATATACTCTATCTGTGAGCTGTGACGGTTAGATTGGTGCTTTCATTTACATTTGGGCGTTAGTGACCAATTTTGGCGCTAACACTTTAATTCCACACTACTTTTAAAATTTAAATCGAAAAGTGATTTCCTTGTGTAATATCGACGTGTATTTAACGTGACTTGTTTATATATCCAAACAACAATATTTTCACAACATCCAAACATTCTAAACAATCATTATAAATAACCATAGCCAAAACATATATATAATCCAATATCTAGTATATATAAATAGAATTCTCACCATAATCCAAACTAATACTTCCTACCAACATTCAAACAAATCAACGCTCCACTAAGCATCTCCTAAACACCCAAAGCTCATGGCCATGCCCCCTTCCACTTGCTAATCATGCTTCCCATGATGACTTAGGTTTAATACTAGAGTTTAGAAGAGATTAGAGAAGATTTGGTAACTTTTGAAAAAGTTAGAGAGTAATCGGTGGATTAGTGCTTAAGCACTTCCACTATTTTTAACCCACCTACTTTTTCTCGAGTATTGAGAAAGAAGAGAGACTTCCATGGAAGCCATTAAAGAGCATAATAAAGCTCAAGAATGAAGAAGAAAAAGAATGTGAAGAATAAGTGAGAAGGAGAGGTGGTATTTATAGGAAAAAATAAGAAAATATCTTAAAGTAAAATTACCACCATATCCCCACCTACCCAAGCAAACGCCTCCCCCCTTCCATCATGGCGCACGGCAGTCCCCCATGTGATGATGAGGTGTAGGTGATGGTGGTGATGATTGTGGAGGTGGTGAAGTGTTGTAGTGTAAGATTGATTTGATGTTTGCTTTTTAAAGTAATTAATACTTTGGATATTTATTTTATTACCTTATGTAAATATATTTTTACTTTTCTATTTTTTATTAGTTGTATATGTATATGTTAATATATATATATATATATATGTATATATGTATATATGTTATATATGTGTTCAAGTTATATAAACAACGTTGTACAACTTATATACGTCAAACCTTTACAAATTCTGATTTCGATCTTCGGTCATATTTTTATTTATTAGTGTATATATATATCAACAAAGTTTGAAAACTAATTTCTTATCATTATAGATGAATTAAAAGGATCTCATTTGAATTATAAAATCATATAAATCAAGAATGAACAGTTGTTTACAAAAAGTGTTATTATATCGATAAACCGATATCGATTTCCTTATATTTTCAAATCAATTATATATTTTATAAAACTATTATAAATGGTTTATTATCACTTTATTACTATTAAAAATGTATTATTATCATTTTAAAACAATTATTTGAATAATTATAATAATCATTAAATCTTAATTTAAAATCATTAATTATATATATATATATATATATATATATATATTGGCATCACTAATGATGTCATAAATCAATTAAATCTTTGGTAATATATTTTTAAACAGGTTTACCATTTTTATTTATGGTTCAAAACATTATTATTGGGGTTATAATCCTTATATTTGAGTATTTCAAAAATAATCTTAAGTTATTAAATTGATGAATTTGTGGGTCTTACAGACTCTCCTCCTTAAAAGAATTTCGTCCTTGAAATTGAGCGCAAAGTCAGTAATACTTATTCCAAAGCTGAAATTTCAAATATATCATTGGGTGGTACTTACATATTATTCATATGCACTTCTCTTATTCGATCTTAAATTCGAATATATCATTTTGCTTCCGAACTAGTATTGATCCTCCAATTTTCTAGTGCGGATCTTGATTAGGCTCAAAGGCTGTTATTCTCCTGACACAGCCCTCAACTATGACAGAAAAGGTAAGCAATCTGACTACACCCTTATCAATTTTTTCCTTCGAACTATCGAACGATAGATCCTTTTCGGATATCATAAATCTTACATTCAAATCATAGGCCAAATTGTGCTTAGTGTATAATGCTTTTATACTTTATTTTTTCTATAATACTATAGAAAATCTTGGTTTAAGTTTTAAACATTTCATAAAAATATAGCTTTATTCTTTTCAAAGGAAATTCTTACTTATATATTTTACCAAAAGTTTTACGAAATTTTTTCTTAAGTGATTCATGTATTCGCTATCAAATAAAGTTATGAATGAAGAACATAAAGATTTTATAGATAGTTTCTTTCTTATATCACCATATAAACAATCTTAACATACATATTAAAAATATTCTTAAGTCATTCTAAACCTATAGGGGTTCATACTACAGACACTAGTACATCAATAAATATTATCTCTTCAAATCTCCAGCTCATATACGAGCTAACACTTAATACTAAATACCACCATATAAACAACCAACTTTCAAACACTACCATGATTCTGAAGCTGATTCATTCCAATAACCAACATAAAATATATACCCATCATTTTCTTCTTCATCATCATCATAATTATTCTCTTGTTCATCGTCTGCCTCGTTTCCATCCTCATACTATTGCATCCTATCTTCCTCACATGGCAACCATGGTTGGTTCCACGGAACATGCTCCATTCCTACTAGAACTCCTTGGATTACTTCCCTAGCTTCTTGTTCCTCGAGACCCTGCATATGGATTTCCTTCCTTAATCACCTCTATCCCCTGCACTTCCTCATCTTCAGACATTTCTATTTCTATTTCCTCAGGTTCTTCGTCCCTGTTGTAGTTAATATATAAGCTTGAAGATTCTTCTCGCCAAACGATATGGTGTCTATCTAAATCCCATCTAATATTGCTGTTTATGCTGTTGTTGTTTGATTCATGGGGTATCATGGAATTTGGATCTTCCATAGGCTTAGATTCTTCCTCCTTCATGGTTCCTCGGAGGCTGGAGCAACTTCTTCATCGCTTGAAATAATGATAAGTTCATAAGTGGGTGGAGGTATAAGCATTACGGCCATAGGATAGCCGTCTTCATCTATCCTAGTATATAGATCTAATTCTTCCTCTATGATGGGCTGACCATTTCTAAGTGGCCACTACATGGGTTCTTTGCCGCTCGATAGGACGATCAAATTGTCTTTCTTCTTCCCCTTTCTTCTTGAGGACTCCCCTTTCGAATACTTTCCCATGAATGGTTTCTACAAATGCTATCAAATTATCCTTAAATATGGATACTAACTTATTCTAATGTCAAGTCTTAAATTTAATATCCTATCGCAAATTCATATGATGGCTAAGCATAGCAATTCTCTAAGTACTTTGGTATTTTTCTCAAAATCATATTGGTCAAATCTTAGAAAACCAATCAATATCTTTATTTTGTTAAATCCTCGCCAAAATGTTTTCCAAACATTATTATTAACTTTCAAAATCCTTTAAAACTTCTTTCTCAAATACCTTTTAGATGAAAGTTTATATTATTCGCTTTATAACCTTTCGGTATTATAATTTCAGTTGACGGTTAAATAATTTACTAAGCACTTGGTTTTATTAGTTCTAAACCAATACAAAAATCCTTAGGAAATTTTCTTCAAAAACCCCTTTTAGATAAATGTTCTAATTATCCAAATTCTTAGGTTTTATATACATTCCCTTATTACTCTTATTTAATAAACTTCTTATAGTCAAACTGTGAAATTCTAATCACAAGATGTTTAAACTTAAATCTTTTTATTAACTTGTTTTTAAACAATCATTCAAGTTACTATATATCTTTTAAAACATATCTTTTATATTCAAAATATAATACTAGGTAAAATTATTTCATTTACCATATTTTTAAAAATCATTTTTATATATTAACAAATACATGCTCATATATATAATACTCTCAACTCATTTTAGGGTGTTACTAACCCTATCTCTAATGAGTTACCCATCCTAGGATATTACTAATCCTATCTCTGATGAGTTCTTACCCCGGTCAGGCTCTGGTGTTTGCTAAACTAAAGCTCTGATACCAAACGTAACAAACGGGATTTTCGACCCTTGGAAATCGACACTAATTCATCCTCGATATTCACATGCTGCAAATCCAAGCCCCGGAGAACCAGTTCATTAAGGGTAAAAAGAAAAGAAGACAGAGCAGAATCTTACATGAATGGAATAACATATATTATTTCATTATATAAAATCTTAACAGTAGAAAATTAAAATACATATATCAGAGTTAAACATGGACAGTTATAAATTTCTGTCCGTACAAAAAATGGAATACAGTAGTACACAAATTTGGTGGGAATGGCTAATAGTCTACTGAAGAATCTTCAACTCCATGCTCTGAGCTCTTCCAGGTGTTTTCTAACTAAACCTGACTACTAGGCTGCCCGGAAAAATAGGGCACTCGGAGTTTAAGGAAAATGAAATAAACTCCGGGTCAGTCATGGGACTAGTATGAGAACTCAAAATACGGGTTTTAAAAATAAAAGGGTATCTTATAAGACCACGCCACACATAAACACGGAACGGGTTTTTACATTATGATAACCAAAATCTTTGCTACGCAAAATTAGGGATATTATTTTTTATGGCATTCTTTTTGAAAACATTTGCAAATAAACTTATGAATCTTAGCTAAAATGCTTGCATCTCACATTTTAGTACTTTTCACAACTAAGTTCGTACGGCACTTATTGGATATTGGATTTTCAACTAAATAGTGAGGTAAGGGACTACCTCACGTACAGTGCATCTCTAGAGGAATGCACTCGAGGCCCCTATGTTGGTCCTTATGCGAATTAAGACTGACCTATCCGAAAATATAATATACGAATAGCACCGAGTATTGCATCACCCGACTATTACTGACCTATTCGAGATGTCTCATAGCATACACCACATAATTTAAACCCGATGTTATAGCATGTAGAAATTTCATAGATCTAGAAGGTGATTTCATACCCTGATTTGGTTGCAAGCCACTTAGCCTTAAAGCATCCCTTATTTTACTATTCCCGAGTGTGAGGCTTTGAGGTAACGATAACCTTTTATACAAAACATATTCCACTTTGAATGCACTTTGCCACACACAACTGATTTCTACAAATGTATAACTCTCGATTTCGTATGTCTCAAGAAAGGGTGTTAAGAAGATGCCTTCTCCGCCACCAAATAGATGATATGTTTATAGAGATCAGTCAATATGATCCAGAAATGCAACGTTAGACATTCATACATACAAGTTGTCTAGGAACAGGAAAAACTTAAGGTACTTTCCTACCACACCCTATATGGAATTGCCCCTAGGATTAGCAGTGAATAGTCCTCGTGTTTCAATGATTTTTAGAATGAAGGGACCACTGCTATATATTTATCTTGGGAGCCACCCAAAGATTATCAACAAGCAGTCCTTTTGAAATGAAGATCCTCTATCTTCCAAAATTTTGGTCTTCAATGTATATCTTCATTTTCGAACTTGTAAATTGGTTTGAAGTGGTTTTTGGATAGGAATTACCCAAACCCGACCCCGTTTCCTTCAAACTAATCATCGATAAAACGATGGTTTATAAATAGGTGATTAATATTCCATTAATTAATATCTTTTTATCCAAAATATCTTCTAGAGATATTTATCTTTTGGATACCATTTCTTTTCAGTATATATGGAAATCATTAAAACTCTCTTTGTTAAATTCTTTGGTTTTAATTAAACTCTTTTTAAAATTTAGAATAATTCGAAATCATTTTACTTAAATTTTTGACAAAGATTTCTCAATTCCAAAGACGTAACTATTTAATAAGTTGAAACCATGTTATCTAAGATGGTAAATCCAAATTAGTTAATATTTGAATGAAACGGATCTATAGAAATCATTCAAATTATACTTGATGTTAATTTCTGCATTCAACAAGTACTATCCATCGAATAACCGTGAAGTCACCTTTTAAATTCATATGAGTAGCAGGAATTCCTTCCTCGGAATTTAATATCAATTATAAGAAGATTATCTCTATACAATCTAAGTTGTTTAAAGTGGGAAAATTTAATCTTTTATACTTATCTTGTTTCCGACATTTCGACCTTATTTATCCCTCGCCTAAGTGAGGCCAAGTGAGCCAGGGCACTGGTTGCTCCTGAACAACTCCTTAGTTTAAGCACCTCAACTATATCTCACGAATAGAAAAATCAGGTGTACTCGTCGGCTTATTAGAGCCAAGTTTAAAATTGCTTATAACAGCTTTTCTTTAATTCTTTTATTTAAATCCTTTTAAATAAGTCATTAAATTTTCAAATCATCTTTAAAGCACTTAATTATTCATTTAAAAACATTTATAAATGATTTGGGAAAGAATTGTTAAGTTTAAATTTATATTTCAAAAGTTATTGAAAACTGCTGCAAATAGTGTTGTGAATAGTGCTTAAAGTTATATCGACCAAAACGACTTCTCTATCATTTGAAAATTTATATACAACTCAAATCTCTTTTAAAAAATTTAAAAGATTTTTCCATACTTTTAAAACATTTAAAAATATTATATTTTAGGAAATCCTTTTTTTGGATTACGAATTGCAAAACCGCGATTAATTTGAAAACTTGTTTTACTTATATTTCAAAATCGACAAAATGAAATCTTAATTTTTTTTCCATTGTTTGAAAACTATGGATATAATAGTTAGGAAAATTCTTATTACAAAGAACTCTAAGCTATATTCCTCCTTATATACTCATTTAACTTTTGCAGCGCGAATCGCAAACTACTGTTACGCAACGCTCCTTGTTTTGACTCGTTTTTCATTCCTTATTCAAACTACAACTAATTTGTTTTTAGTGTTTATAGAACATATTTACATCATTTTAAAACCTTTTTAAAGAGTTTTAATGATTCCATACAACTTTTAAAATTTAATTCGAAAAGTGATTTCCTTATGTAAAATCGACGTGTATTCCATACTACTTTTAAAAATGATTTTCGAGTAGGGTTTAGAAGTAATAGTGCTCTAACCTATCGGATTCACTCTTGAATGAAGGATAGAATAAGAAGAAAAGGTTGGAAATGTTTTAAGTATGTGAAACTTGATTTCCATAAGCGATCGTTCGTAGAACTAGTTAGTTGACTAGTTAACCATTGAAATTGACCAAAATTAACTTAGGAAATATCTAGAAGAAACACGAGGGTTATAGGTACAATTATCTTTAGTGATGCTATATTGTACGTATAAACCCGTCTTGCTCTTCTAGGACAAATGATAAGGAAATCCATCTATATAGGAGATGATTTCCTTCCTTATATATCGTCTGTTTATTTTTGAAAGAACTGAGATTAAGTTAACCGGAAATCCATCGATTGGTTTTGGAACGTCCGGTAAGCGGGGAAGTGTACTTATATGAGATGAATCGAAACCATAACCACTTCAAAAACATATACGTGATGTATGTTTTAGAAGCAGCTGTGAAGCAAAGTGTTATAGTGTTGAAGTGTCTATCCTATGGTAAAGACCAAAGGATAGGTCAACGTTAACATTTTGAATGATGCTATCATAGGGGACTGTCTATCTTGAGAGTGATACCAAGAAAGAGGACAGTGTTATTATTCGTCAGAGGACTAATGATGGAATCTATTTGGGGATTCATGGACTGTTCGAGATCCTGGAATATAAAGAGAGATTCAAGATCTGTTCGAGTGATGAAGACTTGAGTTATGAGATGTTGAACGTGACTTCACCATCGGTAATGGCAAAAACCAGAGTATGAGGCATGGCCAAAGGGGTTAGCAAACCTAAGGTTATATCACTTTGTATCTAGTGACGCTTTCGTAGATGCATGCGAGAACAATGATACTCGGAGCCACATGACCTGGTGTAAACTAGCTATGGCTTCCCTATGGTATATTTTATCTAGAGATATATGACACCTGGAAGGATATCTCCGATCCTTATGCAGGAGATCTGCCTCGGTTTACTTAGGTCATATCCAAGGAAATCTTTATACATATATGAATGCGCCTTAGTAGTATTGATTGTATACCTATTATTGTTGTGGTGTACACCTGACACAACTTTATTACTTATATTCTACAGCCTAGACATTATCTATTATATCACCATATGTACTTATCATATGGTTTGGTTTCTTTTGAGGGTAAAATTGTATGGTGATCCATACGGTCTCAAAACTTACTATTATATGTTAGACGCATATTTCTTGAGTTTCTCACACCAAACTTATCTCTGACTTGTGGTATTATATTTCCTTTATTTCCTTGGGTGCTCTTTCAAGTAGCCTTGGAAAAGCAGGTTTTCGTGATGTTTTTTGGAGCTTGAGGAGACGAGATGGATGCTTTCACCTACTATAGTAGTCTTATTACCGCTGCATTATTATATTGTATATATCAGCATTTGTGAAGATAGACTATTTTAACTGTCTAGGATGATGATAGTACTTTGGATTGTAACTCTAAACTGCTATGTATCTTAGAGTGACAGTTTGTACTATCTTTTGATATTATATGTTATCATTTTGCCGGTGAGATTCTGATATTCTGTTATCTTCTTTCTTGTCCTTTTTCTTCTTTTATTTTACCCTAACAATTTGTCTTTCCAACACTTGAGAACTCAACACCTGAATACTAGAGATTTATTAGTGTCGGTATTTGGGAGTTGAAAAGGCAAATAATTACACTTAGTATCAGAGCTGAAGGTTAAGCGAAAATCTTGGCTTTTGTTGGGTATATGGCTCATTAGAGATAAGGTAAGTGACACCCTAGAATGAGATGACTGTATTATATACATGAGAGCGTATATGTATTTGTTAAATATTATTTATATATATATATAAGTAAGTTGATAGTGTAATCTAATTTATATAGGGAATTATGATGTTTATCTATTATCCCTTGTTGATTAGCTTAGTCATGGCAGCCAGTTTATGAGCATTGACTATTGTTGATTTGTGCTCGAACGGTTTATAAGTTGTTTTACCTTTTTACTAATTGGATTGGGTAGACAGTATTCGTGGAAGCATTGAAATAAACACCGTGTGAATTTAGTTTCACAATTTGACTATAAGGCGTTCAGTGACAATGTTGGGTTAAAATTTAAATTTAGTAAAAGATGATATATATAATTTAAAGGAAAGATAAGGTATTTTGTAAATAAACATTAATGAAAAGATTTTATATAAGAAAGTACCTTTATATAAGTATAGCTTATAAAATATGGTTTATAAACAAAAATGATTTAAACTGGAATTTGAGAACTTAAATCCCAGTGTTTCTGAAATTTGTTTTATAAGATTTTTGAAAAGTAATAACAATATTATTTTATGGGAAATTGATTTATGAAATTGGGATCATGATACTTAGTACTACTATACAAAGTATTTGATACTGCTTTAAAATGATTTTGGTTAAGTCCCAAAAGTATGATTAAGTGTACTGAACTCACTTTTATCGCTTGAAAATAATTTTGGTTATGACTGCAGCATCATCGGCGTGCATTTTCATATTTTAAGGTTAGGGATGCTAAAGAGTAGGTTTTTGGCAGAAAAGATTTTGATCTAATCTCGAAAGAATGATTTGATATACAATATATATATGTATTATTATTTCAAATGAATGGAAATAAAACTCGGAGTTTAGTTTCAAAGTTTTCCTTAAAGAAAATTAAAATAAAATATAGAGTAGTTTAATAAAGATTTTGAAATAAACTTTCTATATAGAAAACATTTGTATGTAAGCTTTGTAGGGTACCCAAGTGGTAGGGGCACAACCCAAATGATTAAGAAAACTTTGTATGTTTCTCTTTATAGTAAAGCATGTCTAATAAATAAGGGTAACTTTGGTAGGTTATTTTATGGATGCATGTATCCTATGCATTAGGACATTATGGTATGTGAATTATGTTATGATATAATTTTTAGTAATTTTCATTGTTAAAATAAAATGGAATTTTCGGCGATTTGGACAGCTTGAAACTTCTGAATTGGTATAGAACTTGAAGCTAGGTATTTTTGTGAAAATATAAAAGTTGAGTTTTGGAACTATTGAATTGAGAAGATAGTAGAGTTAAAATAAGTTTTGAATTTGTTAAACATCCTTTTTAAGTAAAATGAACTGATGTTTTGTATATACTCTTAGGATGTAGTAGAGTATTATATGTGCAATGAAGTGAAGTATGTGGTTATGAAATGTTTTACAACTAAAATTTTGTCTTTATATAATATTTATAAACTTGAGTTATGAAATGTTTCATAGATGATTTTATTAGTGAATAAGAGATACTATTAGTGTAAAAAAATGTGATTAAAGAGTAATTGGTGTAGTTAAGAAACAAATAGGATAAATACATAAGTTGTACATAGACCTTTTAGTCGCATAACTATCCTTGATCCAGGATTGAAGTACATGATTTCTAAGTGATTTGCACCAGTACGAACAAGGATTTTTCATTCGATTGTCGACGATGAACACTTGATATAGATTCTTGATATGAGCTCAAGGTTTTCTATCATAATATATGACTAGGTAAGAAGAACGAAGGTTACTAATCAAGGAACTTGATCAAAGTCCACACTAGAGAGGTCAAGTGATCTATACTAGTTGGAAAGTGAAATTTATGTGGTCGAGCAAGTGATCAGATTGGATATCGTGTATGGATGATCAATGCACAACGTACAGGCTTTAGTATATGCATACTACGTTTTGTTGGCTTATGGAGAGTTTAGGGAATGACTCTTTCATTTATTTTGAGATATCTTGAGTAATCGTTTAAGTAATAACCTAAGGCTATAGAGCACAAGATATGATTAGTAGGTTATTCATCGTCCTTGTGCGAGGAGAGGGTTTTTTAACCCGAGAAAACCGCGAGCTTTGTTTGGTAGTGAATTTGAATACCCTTATGTACTATTTTGGGCTTGTTTCTTTTGTGTGTGAGCCGTGTTGGAATTTCAAGGTAAAAATATTTTAAGTGGGGGAGAATATAACGACCTTGAATTCCAAACACTTTATATTTAAATATCTTAATTATTTAAATATTTTAATCTTGAATTTAATGTGATTTAATTGATTTAATGACCTTGTTAACCCCTTTTAATTAATAATTAATCATGGTAAAAAAATTGAAAAAATGTTTACAAAAATAAATACTTCAAAGAAATATCGATAATGTGACTAAAAATCGTTTTATCGATAAACAACTTTTTATTCAACACAAGTTGTTCAACTTTTTTTTATATACACTAAATTAATTAAAAGATTATTAGTAGCTAATAAAAATATTTTATACTAAACCATGTTTAGGGAATCTTCTACAAGCTTCTAGAAGGTTGAGTGAGATATTTGTGGTGGATGGCACTTTAGGAATGCTTAAAGCTTAAGTAAAGGAGGTGAAAATGTGAGATGATGGGAATATGAGGGGGGTGTGGGGAGAGGTGAGTCTTCTTAGCCATAAATGAGCAGGTGAATTGAAGGGTATGGTGACCCTTGAAGCCTATATAAACACACACACTCCTCTTGAATTCACTTTTACATTTTGTAAGCAAAAATAAACTAGCTCTTCACACTTCTTCTCTTCATAATTTCCTAAGAACTAATTAATTGAAACCAACTCCAAATCAACTCAAACTTCTTCTATAAGTTTGCAAAAACATTATAATACCTCTTAGCAACTTTCATCTCGAAGGAATGGAGCACAAAAGCCTTAAGGTACAATGGCCATGAGCATTGGAGGGTGTTTAGACATGGCCCTGAGTAAGCATGAATGGTAGGTGGGTTTTGGTGGTTGTTTGGTTGAGGTAGGAAGATGGAAGCTTGTACTTAGCTATTAACTTGGTTTCGGGGGAGCTAACTAACCACTTAAATGAATATGAAGCATTTATATAGTTGTTTAAACTATATGAATGTAGCTTGACTTTATATTATGATGTTTGATTTTGATTCTTGCTTTTGGAAGCAAATGGCATATGTAAATGATGTGTTTGGACTTGTATGACTTTTTATGACTTGTTTTATGGCCCTGAAAAAAGCACATAGAAGTTTGGTTGGACTTAGATGTGAATCGAACTTGATTGGTTGTGGTTTTATAATGATAGTTGCCATAAACGCACTTTGGAAATGCCTTATGTTCGACACTTTCTATAGAAATTTATTGAGAGATCCATAGGGGTTTCTCGTCATGATTGTGATTTGTATACTAATTATTGCAAAAAGATTGGATGCTAAAAAGTTTGGTATCATATCAAAAATCGATCAAACTTTCAATATATAAAAACTGACCTAGGTCGAAGTCATTGACAACAGCGATCCGCAGCACTTTTAAGACGTAGTAGTAACTCCGATCCCACTTTGCAGCATTCTGTAATCGCTGCAACCTCTGTCTTTAACTTTAATTTGTTTAAGATTACATGTTATTTGAAACATTTTTGAGGTGTTTCAATGACTTTTTACATCACTTTGTAACTGCTGCAGTTTTTATTTATTTACTCTAATTGTTTTGAAACGTTTTTAAACTGTTGCAGATACTTCTTACAGCATTCTAGAAATATTGTATTTTCTATTTGGAAGTTTAAATTGCTTTGAAATGACTTTAAACTTAAGTATTTAATTTCAATCTTTTAAGGATGTTTTTTACTTATATTAGAGTATTTTAAAAGTTGTTTGAAAATTTTATACATTTTTAACAATTAACAACAAATTATTAAAGTAGAAGGTTTATTTAAAACAAAAGAAAACATGCTATTTGGAGTTTTTAAATAAATTATAAAACAGTTATTTTTAAGTAATATTTTAAATAAATGTTTTAAACTATAATATAAGTATTTTAAAGTATTTTATTTGTATATAGTTTTTAGAAAATTTGTTAAATATTTTATTAAAGTATCAAAAGCTTATGTGATATAATATCTTTTAAAATTTTTTTAGAATTTTATTAAATATCTTAGCTTTCTAATAAATTAATATATATATACGTATATATATATATATGTATGTATGTACCATTTTTAAAAGGTTTTTCGTTACTATATAAGTTTAGAAAAGTAAGTTAAGTCTTTTACAAAAGAATTAGAGGTAGTTTGGACTATAACACTTAAGTTATAACAAATGGTTTTGTAAAGTTAATTAAAAGTATATTACCTTGTTTAAAAAGTACATAAATACATAGATCATTAAAATGAACGTTTTTAATGATAATGACAAGTATGGAAATTGGTTTTGGGTTTTTTGTGACAATGTGTTAATAACATTTGGCTTTAACTCTTATTAATTATACTTAATAATATAATTAGATCTTTAAAAAAATGTTTTAAAGATAAGTATAAGTGAAATTGTTTTTGGTTTGTAGTAACAATGTTTTAATGACATTTGTTTCTAACCCAATAAAATATACTTTTGCAGATATGAAGTTTTGTTTAAAATTTGTGAATATACTTATACCAATTGGAACGAGAATATGAATATCTTTCTAGTTATTGGAAAGAGTATAAATGAATAGTGAATGGTAGTACACATGTATATATCTTTTGTAAACTTATTTAAATATATATATATATATAAGTATTTAGAAAGGAGTTTTAATTAATAAAAGGATTAATTAAATTAAAAGGGATTAGGAGTCATTTATGTGACTTAATCATGCTTTGTGTATTCACTTGTTTATGGAAAGTAATCAACTATACTTAACACTAAAAGCCGACAAAGTAGGCTTTTTCTATTTGTGAGATTTAAGAATCATATTTGAGTAGGGTTCAGAAATAATAGTTCTCTAACCTACCGGCTTCACTCTTGAACGAGGGATAGAGTATGACAAAAAGGACAAAAACATGTTAAGTATACGAAACTTGATTTCCATAAGCCATCATTCGTAGAACTAGATAGTTGAATAGTCAACCACCAAAATTGACTAAAATTAACTTATGAAATATCTAGAAGAAACACGAGGGTTACATGGTATAGTTATCTTCGGTGATGTTATAATATACGTATAAACTCATCTTGCCCGAATGTGAGATGATCTCCCTCCTTATGTATTGTCCGGTTATCACTGAAAGTACTGGGGTTAAGTTAACTGAAAATTTATCGATTGGTGTTGGAGCGTCCGGTAAGTGGAGGAGTGTACTCAAATGAGATGACTTAAAACTGTAACCATTTAAAACCATATACGTGATCTGTGTTCTGAAGGCAAATACAAAGCGAAATGTTATTGAGTTGCATTGTCCATCCTAAGGTTAAATCCAAGGGAGAAGTCACGTTAACATTTCAAATGATTCTATCGTGAGGAACTGTCTACCTTGAAAGTTATTCCAAGAGCGAGGACAGCACTGGTAGTCATCATAGGACTTATGCTGGAATCCATTTGGGGATTCATGGACTATTCGAGATACTGGAATGCAGAGATAGATTTGAGATCTGTTCGAGTGATGAAGACTTGTGTGATGAGATGATGAATGTGACTTCACCATCGGTAATGAAAAAAATCAGAGTAGAGTGAATAACTATTGGGTTTAATGAACCCAAGGGTATATCATTCTATATCCAGTGACGCTTTCAGAGATGCATGTAACAACCGGCCCTGAAATGGACCTAAATTTTGACCCGGTAAAGGCCCATCGAAACTTAGACCTATTTCAAAGCTGGCTGTTGGTTGGTAAAAAGTGTGTAACAACCCATAATTTTGTGAATATTTTTAATTAAATTTTTATTTGAAATTTTGATTTTTTAAATCATTTAAAATTGAATTTTTAGAATTATTCCAATGTAAGTTTGGAATTTGTTTGTAATTTATTTTCCAAATGCAATAAATAAACGATTTTTGAAAATTTTATATTTTGGTCAAAATCTGAATTTTCAGTTTAAATATAAAAAAAATTGAATTTCAAATTTTAATCTTTTTCTTTGAAGCAGAATATATTTATGATATCTGTTCTGTTTTTCGTTTCGTTAAATTCTGAGTTATACTTTTTAAATCAGATAAATTACAGCATTTTTACACGCAGTTATTTACTGTATTTCAATTTCTAGTTTTCTATGTGTGTTTCTATATTTTTATTTTCTATGTTATTTTATTTTATTTTTCTATTTTGTTTATCTAAACTTTATTTATTGGATTTCACTTGTGTGTATATCTTTTCATTAAAGGCTTGGAAGAAATCAAGGAGACATGCGTTACATTTCTTTAATGCTTGCCTTTTTATTTACCTACCCTCTTTATTACTTACCCTAGCCATTCACCGTTCATAGCCGTGAATTGCTCTTATTAATCATGTACAAACATCTCAAAATATCCTCTTTTCAATTGCATTTAAGAATCATATATATATATATATACACATATATATATATATATGTATGTATGTGTGTTTCTTTCTCCTTATTTCTTACCTTATATTTCCTAGCCTTTTTGTTTTTCTATCATTTACTCATCTTTAGCCGTTCAAAATCTTTTCTTGCCATCCACTCCACTTCATAATTCACGTAAAAAATTTATTTCCCATCTCTCATTTTTCATTTGCATTTAAAAATAAAATATATTGTACGTTTTTCTCCTTAACTTATGCCTTTCCGTTTCCTTAACATTCATAACTCCTTAGCTCTCTTTTTTTTCTCTTCTATAGCCGTGTATTTCCTTTTTCCATACACGTACAAAATTTATTTCCCATTATGATTCACATATTTCACTTGCATTTAGGAATAATATATGTATAAATTTTTTCTCTTTATTTCTTGTCTCTTTGTTTTCCTAGCATTTACTCTATCAAATCACATAAAAATCTTCTCAATATCTCAGTTCCTCATTTGCCTCTTCTAATTGAAATATTTTACAGTAAGTTTCTTTTATTAAATAGGAAATAAATCCCACTCATTCACTAGCCTTTTTATTTGCTAGCCTTTCATTTTCTAAACCCTACATCTTAGCCATTCAAATCTCTTGAAACCCTAGCCGCTTTCTTTTTATTTCTTATTCACGTACAAGTTCTCATCCTCTCATTTTCATTTGCGTGAAGAAAATACAACAAGCTCTAGGTTATTTCCATGGCTTCCTTCTCTCTCTTTTTTTCCACTTTTATTTTATTTCCTCTTTTTTTTCCTTTTGTTTTCTCCTTGCATAGCTCAGCCTCCACCACCACAACATAACCTCCTCCTCACTATTAGACCATAGCAAAGCCCACTTGGTGGTTGAAAGCAAGGTTATGTTCTTTGATTCGTAATTGCATAGTTTAATTCATCTTTTGTTGTGTTGAATCTTATTATTATGATTTGTGTATTTGTTATATACAAGATCAATATCTTGGCTCTCCATCCATTCAAATCAGAATTGTGTCTAGTCGTGCTTTCGTGCTTTCCGGATTTTTGTTTGTGTGTTTGCTTTGCAAACTTCAGCGTAAAAAGGTGAGTAATCACACCTGACATTCATACTTATATTATTGTGAATTGATAGCAAGTGAAAGTGTAGAAATAATTATATTATGTTATACATGTTTGTGATATATTTATATGATATTAAATACGGTTTATATGCCTGTTACATCATCTGTTATATTTTATTTTATTTTATTGTTTATTTATATTCTGTTCTCACACTGCAAGTTCCCTGTAGAATAGAATCACTATGGGTTGAAATGATACATACCCGAACGGACTTTAGAATAGGGAAAGATCGTTATGGGCTGAAATGACAAGCCTAAGCGATTTTTATTTATTTTATTTAACTTGGGATTGCGGGTTTGAAATGATAGAACCCGGATTTTTCTTTGTAAATTACGGATTGAAATGATATATTATCCATATCACTTGACCTAGGTTAGAAAATATTATACAGACCCGTGGTTATTTTATAAGTTTTTCTGGAAGTTTTAAGTATTTTGAAAATATAAATTTTGATATTTTAATTTAAATTTTGTTTTTAAAATGATTTAATAAAGTGAAAAATGATTTCATATGTATTAAAAATGTTAAATAAATAAATGGAAATTTGTGATTGGAAATACAAACTAATTTAGAAATATGTAAAGTTTTAATTATGAAAGAAACGTGTAAAGTTCTAATTAATGAAAGAAATATGTAAAGTTTTAATTATGAAAGAAACGTGTAAAGTTCTAATTAATGAAAGAAATATGTAAAGTTTTAATTTATGAAAGAGACGTGTAAAGTTCTAATTAATGAAAGAAATATGTAAAGTTTTAATTTATGAAAGAAACGTGTAAAGTTCTAATTAATGAAAGAAATATGTAAAGTTTTAATTTATGAAAGAAACGTGTAAAGTTCTAATTAATGAAAGAAATATATAAAGTTTTAATTATGAAAGAAACGTGTAAAGTTCTAATTAATGAAAGAAATATGTAAAGTTTTAGTTATGAAAGAAACGTGCAAAGTTCTAATTAATGAAAGAAATATGTAAAGTTTTAATTATGAAAGAAACGTGTAAAGTTCTAATTAATGAAAGAATATGTAAAGTTTTAATTTATGAAAGAAACGTGTAAAGTTCTAATTAATGAAAGAAATATGTAAAGTTTTATTTATGAAAGAAACGTGCAAAGTTTTAATTAATGAAAGAATATGTAAAGTTTTAATTATGAAAGAAACGTGCAAAGTTCTAATTAATGAAAGAAATATGTAAAGTTTTAATTATGAAAGAAACGTGTAAAGTTCTAATTAATGAAAGAATATGTAAAGTTTTAATTTATGAAAGAAACGTGTAAAGTTCTAATTAATGAAAGAAATATGTAAAGTTTTATTTATGAAAGAAACGTGCAAAGTTCTAATTAATGAAAGAAATATGTAAAGTTTTAATTATGAAAGAAACTTGTAAAGTTCTAATTAATGAAAGAAATATGTAAAGTTTTAATTTATGAAAGAGACGTGTAAAGTTCTAATTAATGAAAGAAATATGTAAAGATTTACTTACTGAAAGAAATATGTAAAGTCTTAATTAATGAAAGAAACATGTAAGTCTTAATTTGTGTAATATTGATTTAAATAATAATAAATGCCCTTTTTGTAATAAAACGTAAATTAAAACGTACATTTGATAATGTAAGTTTAATTAGTGTAATATTGATTAAACGATAAATGCTCTTTACTGTAATAGAAATGTAAGTTAAAAAGTACATTTAATATGTAAGTTTTAATTAATGTAAATGACATATTTTAATGACTAAAATAATAAATTTTCTTTATTGTAATGATGATGTAAGTTAATAAGGTACTCTTAACTTAACATAAGAATTTCAGCATTAAATTGGATATTACAGTAACAAAGTTTATTTAACTATAAGGCTATGATAAAATGACCATGTTAAAAATTTGTAAGTATATAAATACTTTGATTATATCAAATATTAAATTAGAAAGTATTACATTCCAAAAATGCTATGATTCCTTAAGGTTACATTACCAAAATGCTATGATAATTTAAAGGAAGATTTCAAGTTTAATAAATTAAAGGAAATATTCAGTGATTTTGAAATTTAGGTTTTATTGAAATGATATATTATTGAATTGGTTTTGAAATGGAAATGATATATTTTTGAATTGGTTTTGAATAGATATGTTTTGGGTTTGAAAGTATGTATTAGTTTGAAATAAATGATATGATTTTGAAATGGTTTAAAGGATGTATTTTGATTTGAAACATAAATTATTTTGAAATTTATAACCACGGGTTATAATAACGATTGGTTGGCAAAGAGAACGGGATCGGATATGGACATACTCTCTGTCGATACCGAAAACCACTTTGACAACCGTGTACGCGGTGGAGATTCCAAAATGAAGTAGGATGGTGGCGACGTTCTTAAGGTATGTTACGTGGACCCAACTCCCGTGAGTTGGCATAAGGTGGCTAAAACAGGAGCGATCTCGGACCAGTGAGGTAGCACCTCTTCTCGGACACATTTCTTCGATATTATACTCTTACTTGTGATTGATTAGATGGCCATCCTCCAATTTGGGAGTGTTGTTCGAGGTGGAACGGTAGTGGCTGCTATGCGTATCCATCAGTCTGTGTGCGTAATTGGTATATCTACCCTGGCATTGCCTAGTTGTGCCGTGTCACCTACCATATCGAGCTTTACTACGATTATGATTTTAAGATCCGACCGCGTTAAGGTTCTCCATCCCCTTAATGCTATTTTCTATATGATTATACTTTACTTATTTAGACACTATTATAATAGCGAATATTACTACATAGTAAATAGTTTAACGGATCCTTAAAGAATGGGCGATACCAAGCATTCTTTAAGTTACTTGTACCTTTATTACAGTTCACTTGAGTTGGTTTACATTATATAAGTATGTATGTCCTGACTCGAGTGTTTAGTGTTTTGCTTTACGCTCGGGTCAGACTGAGTGATACAACATTAGAGACTCACCTTCGGAGCTGGAGTTTTGCTTTGAAGATCCAGATATCTATTCATTTTGTTATCTAGTTGATTCCAGTTGTACCTGATTTTCATACTGTTACTCCTGTTGTATCTTGGTATTCCTATTGTATCTTAATTAACTCTGATGTATTTATATAGTAGCTTCATGGACTACTATCTCTTTTACTTCTGCTGCATTATATTACTCTGTGTCTGTGATCTCTGAATTTTTATTTACTGTAAATAATGAGTTTGCCAAATTTCTATTTACAACGCGGTATTTTGAGCAATTCAAGTCCGACATGTGTGGATGCGAATGGTTGAAAATATCGGGTCGTTACAGTTGGTATCAGAGCTCTGGTTTTAGGCAAACTCAGCAGTAAATTTAATTACAGAATCGCTTTCGTTCGAGCTTGAATTCCTTCATCTTCGATTCGGTTTCCTTTGAATTTTGGAACATTCCCTTCAGTTCCGAAGTCCATTCTTGTCCTCCCCTATTCGTGTCTTCTTGATTCTGGAGTGTCCCATAACTCCACTCCGAATAATCTTTCTAATAAATTGGCGATCCCGCCAATATTCTAATTACTTGTAAAGGTGTGAAACTTATTTACAAAAAGCATAGATTCACTGAAGACTTCTGTATCCTTGGTTTACGATGCTACTATCTTTTGCTATGCCTGAATTCTATCTCTTGAGATCGAATGTAGATTTACCCTAGAAAATCCACATCGATCTTATTCATTAAGTCACGGTTGACCTGGTTAAGGTTGCCCGCGATATTTATAGGCTTACCCATCTTCCTATTCTGTTATTTAATCGTCTTATCTTTGCCTCCAATTTGTCTAAAAAAAATTCTCTTTAATTTGAGTCCATCAATTTGATTCCCTATCCTTATTTTGAAAAATTAATCTTGTATTTCAAATTTTTTTTATATTTTAAAGATGTTTTATATATTGTGTTGTTTGAGTTGTTGATGTTGATTTGGGTTTCCGATCGGTTCGTCTGATCAACGCTATCGATAGGATCTCCAAAACACTTGAACAGAACAAACTGACACAATATGTTTTTTTTTAATTTAGTAGATGGATAAATTTTGTATAATTATAATATGTATAAGGTTAATTTTCTAAATTTTTGATAATTAATGGAATTGGGTGTTAAGAAATAATATTTAACTTTGTATGTATTTTATAATCATTGGCTTTAGTTTCATATCTAAATAATTAAACATGGTTATAAATTAATTTGGAAATTTAAATGAATTTAAATCAAGAATGTGAGAATTTAATTTCCGATGATTTCGAACTTTGTTTTGAAAGTTTTAAAAGGATATATTATTTAAAGGTAATTCATAGAAATTGTTTCAAAGGATTTTAATTTGTAAATCATTGTTCTTTTCTTTGTCGCTAGGAAATAATTTTGGTGATGACTGCAGCATCATCGACATTCATTTTCGAGTTTCAAAGCGAAGAGACCATTCTGTAGTTTTGCTACAGTTTTTCTTTGGAGAATTAAATTGATTTGGCTTTCTAATTATGACTTGATTTATAATATATGTGATTTAAGAGTTGATTTGATATATATTGTGTATATTTAATTATCTCTAGAATAATTTGAAGTTAATCGGAAATCTAATTCTTAAATTTTATCTTAAAGGATAATTTCAATTATAAAAGGAAATCAAAATTTGAATAAATATTGAAGCTTGGATAATTGAGTTAAGAAATTTTATTTGTGTAATATTCTCTTGCATTCCAATATAACTTACCTAAATTATTAAAAGTTAAATATGTAATTAGAGAACACACAATATAAAGGAGATTTTATAAATAAAATTTGAGTGGTCATAATAAATGTTATACACTTAAATTTTAGTTATAAAGGATTAATAAAGGTAAATAGAATAAAAAGTTAATTGAATAATATACAGCATAAAGTGATGTTAAAGGAACTTATGAATAAATTGGAGTAAGTCATAATAAGTGTAAGTATACTTAATATATGTGATTAGACATATATTAAGTGGAATAAATGTAATAACCATCTGGAATAAAGAAGCATGAAACTTATTGAATAAAATTTTGAGTATAATAAATGATCTCAAATTCACGATTTTAGAAATGGTTAATTGGGTGATAAGATAATGAAATTATAAATAGATAAGATTTAATTAACTTATGAAAAATCAAATGGATGAAATCAATTCTTAATTTAAGTTGAAAATTTTATGGTTTTAAAATTTATCATCTTATTTTGTTTTCCAATCTCTTATCCTTCGGTTGTTCCTATTCTCTTGCATCCTAAGCGGGGAATTGAATTCCAAATTGATCTTATCTCCTAAAGTTCGATTTGTAGTTCTTCCTCCCAAAATACCTTTACCAGTCTCTTTTGGAAAACTTTTCAAGAATCTTCTTCGTGCTTGTGTCCTTGATTTAAGAGGATCTGGGGAAGATCATCTCCATCTTGTTGAATTACCTGTAACGACTATTACCAGGTATAATTTCAATCTTCTTTTTCTTTATATTGTCTTGGTTCTATCTCATTCTATCTGTTGTCTCTATATTCCATGCCTCGTTGCTTTTCGTGGACGAAAAGTTTTGAGTGGGGGAGAGTGTAACAAACCATAATTTTGTGAATATTTTTAATTAAATTTTATTTGAAATTTTGATTTTTTAAATCATTTAAAAGTGAATTTTTAGAATTATTCCAATGTAAGTTTGGAATTTGTTTGTAATTTATTTTCCAAATGCAATAAATAAACGATTTTTGAAAATTTTATATTTTGGTCAAAATCTGAATTTCCAGTTTAAATATAAAAAAAAATGAATTTCAAATTTTAATCTTTTTCTTTGAAGCAGAATATACTTATGATATCTGTTTTGCTTTTCGTTTCGTTAAATTCTGAGTTATACTTTTTAAATCAGATAAATTACAGCATTTTTACACGCAGTTATTTACTGTATTTCAATTTCTAGTTTTCTATGTGCGTTTCTATATTTTTATTTTCTATGTTATTTTATTTTATTTTTCTATTTTGTTTATCTAAACTTTATTTATTGGATTTCACTTGTGTGTATATCTTTTCATAAAAGACTTGGAAGAAATCAAGGAGACATGCGTTACATTTCTTTAATGCTTGCCTTTTTATTTACCTACCCTCTTTATTACTTACCCTAGCCATTCACCATTCATAGCCGTGAATTGCTCTTATTAATCATGTACAAACATCTCAAAATATCCTCTTTTCAATTGCATTTAAGAATTATATATATATATATATACATATATTTATACATATATATATATATGTATGTATGTATGTGTGTTTCTTTCTCCTTATTTCTTACCTTTTATTTCCTAGCCTTTTTGTTTTTCTATCATTTACTCCTCTTTAGCCGTTCAAAATCTTTTCTTGCCATCCACTCCACTTCATAATTCACGTAAAAAAATTATTTCCCATCTCTCATTTCTCATTTACATTTAAAAATAAAATATATTGTACGTTTTTCTCCTTAACTTATGCCTTTCCGTTTCCTTAGCATTCATAACTCCTTAGCTCTTTTTTTTTCTCTTCTATAGCCGTGTATTTCCTTTTTCCATACACGTACAAAATTTATTTCCCATTATGATTCACATATTTCACTTGCATTTAGGAATAATATATGTATAAGTTTTTTTCTCTTTATTTCTTGTCTCTTTGTTTTCCTAGCATTTACTCTATCAAATCACATAAAAATCTTCTCAATATCTCAGTTCCTCATTTGCCTCTTCTAATTGAAATATTTTACAGTAAGTTTCTTTTATTAAATAGGAAATAAATCCCACTCATTCACTAGCCTTTTTATTTGCTAGCCTTTCATTTTCTAAACCCTACATCTTAGCCATTCAAATCTCTTGAAACCCTAGCCGCCTTCTTTTTATTTCTTATTCACGTACAAGTTCTCATCCTCTCATTTTCATTTGCGTGAAGAAAATACAACAAGCTCTAGGTTATTTCCATGGCTTCCTTCTCTCTCTTTTTTTCCACTTTTATTTTATTTCCTCTTTTTTTTCCTTTTGTTTTCTCCTTGCATAGCTCAGCCTCCACCACCACAACATAACCTCCTCCTCACTATTAGACCATAGCAAAGCCCACTTGGTGGTTGAAAGCAAGGTTATGTTCTTTGATTCGTAATTGCATAGTTTAATTCATCTTTTGTTGTGTTGAATCTTATTATTATGATTTGTGTATTTGTTATATACAAGATCAATATCTTGGCTCTCCATCCATTCAAATCAGAATTGTGTCTAGTCGTGCTTTCCGGATTTTTATTTGTGTGTTTGCTTTGCAAACTTCAGCATAAAAAGGTGAGTAATCACACCTGACATTCATACTTATATTATTGTGAATTAATAGCAAGTGAAAGTGTAGAAGTAATTATATTATGTTATACATGCCTGTGATATATTTATATGATATTAAATACTGTTTATATGCCTGTTACATCATCTGTTATATTACTGTTTATTTATATTCTGTTCTCACACTGCAAGTTCCCTGTAGAATAGAATCACTATGGGTTGAAATGATACATACCCGAACGGATTTTAGAATAGGGAAAGATCGTTATGGGCTGAAATGACAAGCCTAAGCGATTTTTATTTATTTTATTTAACTTGGGATTGCGGGTTTGAAATGATAGAACCTGGATTTTTCTTTGTAAATTACGGATTGAAATGATATATTATCCGTATCACTTGAACTAGGTTAGAAAATATTATATAGACCCGTGGTTATTTTATAAGTTTTTCTGGAAGTTTTAAGTATTTTGAAAATGTAAATTTTGTTTTTAAAATGATTTAATAAAGTGAAAAATGATTTCATATGTATTAAAAATGTTAAATAAATAAATGGAAATTTGTGATTGGAAATACAAACTAATTTAGAAATATGTAAAGTTTTAATTATGAAAGAAACATGTAAAGTTCTAATTAATGAAAGAAATATGTAAAGTTTTAATTTATGAAAGAGACGTGTAAAGTTCTAATTAATGAAAGAAATATGTAAAGTTTTAATTTATGAAAGAGACGTGTAAAGTTCTAATTAATGAAAGAAATATGTAAAGTTTTAATTTATGAAAGAAACGTGTAAAGTTCTAATTAATGAAAAAATATGTAAAGTTTTAATTATGAAAGAAACGTGTAAAGTTCTAATTAATGAAAGAAATATGTAAAGTTTTAATTATGAAAGAAACGTGCAAAGTTCTAATTAATGAAAGAAATATGTAAAGTTTTAATTATAAAAGAAACATGTAAAGTTCTAATTAATGAAAGAATATGTAAAGTTTTAATTTATGAAAGAAACGTGTAAAGTTCTAATTAATGAAAGAAATATGTAAAGTTTTATTTATGAAAGAAACGTGCAAAGTTTTAATTAATGAAAGAATATGTAAAGTTTTAATTATGAAAGAAACGTGCAAAGTTCTAATTAATGAAAGAAATATGTAAAGTTTTAATTATGAAAGAAACGTGTAAAGTTCTAATTAATGAAAGAATATGTAAAGTTTTAATTTATGAAAGAAACGTGTAAAGTTCTAATTAATGAAAGAAATATGTAAAGTTTTATTTATGAAAGAAACGTGCAAAGTTCTAATTAATGAAAGAAATATGTAAAGTTTTAATTATGAAAGAAACGTGTAAAGTTCTAATTAATAAAAGAAATATGTAAAGTTTTAATTTATGAAAGAGACGTGTAAAGTTCTAATTAATGAAAGAAATATGTAAAGTTTTACTTACTGAAAGAAACATGTAAAGTCTTAATTAATGAAAGAAACATGTAAGTCTTAATTTGTGTAATATTGATTTAAATAATAATAAATGCCCTTTTTGTAATAAAACGTAAATTAAAACGTACATTTGATAATGTAAGTTTAATTAGTGTAATATTGATTAAACGATAAATGCTCTTTACTGTAATAGAAATGTAAGTTAAAAAGTACATTTAATATGTAAGTTTTAATTAATGTAAATGACATATTTTAATGACTAAAATAATAAAGTTTCTTTATTGTAATGATAACGTAAGTTAATAAGGTACTCTTAACTTAACATAAGAATTTCAGCATTAAATTGGATATTACAGTAACAAAGTTTATTTAACTATAAGGCTATGATAAAATGACCATGTTAAAAATTTGTAAGTATATAAATACTTTGATTATATAAAATATTAAATTGGAAAGTATTACATTCCAAAAATGCTATGATTCCTTAAGGTTACATTACCAAAATGCTATGATAATTTAAAGGAAGATTTCAAGTTTAATAAATTAAAGGAAATATTCAGTGATTTTGAAATTTGGGTTTTATTGAAATGATATATTATTGAATTGGTTTGGAAATGGAAATGATATATTTTTGAATTGGTTTTGAATAGATATGTTTTGGGTTTGAAAGTATGTATTAGTTTGAAATAAATGATATAATTTTTAAATGGTTTAAAGGATGTATTTTGATTTGAAACATAAACTATTTTGAAATTTATAACCACAGGTTATAATAACGATTGGTTGGCAAAGAGACCGGGATCGGATATGGACATACTCTCTGTCGATACCGAAAACCACTTTGACAACCGTGTACGCGGTGGAGATTCCAGAATGAAGTAGGATGGTGGCGACGTTCTTAAGGTATGTTACGTGGACCCAACTCCCGTGAGTTGGCATAAGGTGGCTAAAACAGGAGCGATCTCGGACCAGTGAGGTAGCACCTCTTCTCGGACACATTTCTTCGATATTATACTCTTACTTGTGATTGATTAGATGGCCATCCTCCGATTTAGGAGTGTTGTTCGAGGTGGAACGGTAGTGGCTGCTATGCGTATCCATCAGTCTGTGTGCGTAATTGGTATATCTACCTTGGCATTGCCTAGTTGTGTCGTGTCACCTACCATATCGAGCTTTACTACGATTATGATTTTAAGATCCGACCGCGTTAAGGTTCTCCATCCCCTTAATGCTATTTTCTATATGATTATACTTTACTTATTTAGACACTATTATAATAGCGAATATTACTACATAGTAAATAGTTTAACGGATCCTTAAAGAATGGGCGATCCCAAGCATTCTTTAAGTTACTTGTACCTTTATTACAGTTCACTTGAGTTGGTTTCCATTATATAAGTATGTATGACCTGACTCGAGTGTTTTGTGTTTTGCTTTACGCTCGGGTCAGACTGAGTGATATAGCATTAGAGACTCACCTTCGGAGTTGGAGTTTTGCTTTGAAGATCCAGATATCTATTCATTTTGTTATCTAGTTGATTCCAGTTGTACCTGATTTTCATACTGTTACTCCTGTTGTATCTTGGTATTCCTATTGTATCTTAATTAACTCTGATGTATTTATATAGTAGCTTCATGGACTACTATCTCTTTTACTTCCGCTGCATTATATTACTCTGTGTCTGTGATCTGTGATTTTTTATTTACTGTAAATGATGAGTTTGCCAAATTTTTATTTACAACACAGTATTTTGAGCAATTCAAGTCCGACATGTGTGGATGCGAATGGTTGAAAATATCGGGTCGTTACAGTTGGTATCAGAGCTCTGGTTTTAGGCAAACTCAGCATATAGAGTAAATTTAATTACAGAATCGCTTTCGTTCGAGCTTGAATTCCTTCATCTTCGATTCGGTTTCCTTTGAATTTTGGAACATTCCCTTCAGTTCCGAAGTCCATTCTTGTCCTCTCCTATTCGTGTCTTCTTGATTCTGGAGTGTCCCATAACTCCACTCCGAATAATCTTTCTAATAAATTGGCGGTCCCGCCAATATTCTAATTACTTGTAAAGGTGTGAAACTTCTTTACAAAAAGCATAGATTCACCGAAGACTTCTGTATCCTTGGTTTACGATGCTACTATCTTTTGCTATGCCTGAATTCTATCTCTTGAGATCGAATGTAGATTTACCCCAGAAAATCCACATCGATCTTATTCATTAAGTCACGGTTGACCTGGTTAAGGTTGCCCGCGATATTTATAGGCTTACCCATCTTCCTATTCTGTTATTTAATCGTCTTATCTTTGCCTCCAATTTGTCTAAAAAAAAATTCTCTTTAATTTGAGTCCATCAATTTGATTCCCTATCCTTATTTTGAAAAATTAATCTTGTATTTCAATTTTTTTTATATTTTAAAGATGTTTTATATATTGTGTTGTTTGAGTTGTTGATGTTGATTTGGGTTTCCGATCGGTTCGTCTGATCAACGCTATCGATAGGATCTCCAAAACACTTGAACAGAACAAACTGACACAATATGTTTTTTTTTAATTTAGTAGATGGATAAATTTTGTATAATTATAATATGTATAAGGTTAATTTTCTAAATTTTTGATAATTAATGGAATTGGGTGTTAAGAAATAATATTTAACTTTGTATGTATTTTATAATCATTGGCTTTAGTTTCATATCTAAATAATTAAACATGGTTATAAATTAATTTGGAAATTTAAATGAATTTAAATCAAGAATGTGAGAATTTAATTTCCGATGATTTCGAACTTTGTTTTGAAAGTTTTAAAAGGATATATTATTTAAAGGTAATTCGTAGAAATTGTTTCAAACGATTTTAATTTGTAAATCAGTGTTCTTTTCTTTGTCGCTAGGAAATAATTTCGGTGATGACTGCAGCATCATCGACATTCATTTTCGAGTTTCGAAGCGAAGAGACCATTCTGTAGTTTTGCTACAGTTTTTATTTGGAGAATTAAATTGATTTGGCTTTCTAATTATGACTTGATTTATAATATATGTGATTTAAGAGTTGATTTGATATATATTGTGTATATTTAATTATCTCTAGAATAGTTTGAAGTTAATCGGAAATCTAATTCTTAAATTTTATCTTAAAGGATAATTTCAATTATAAAAGGAAATCAAAATTTGAATAAATATTAAAGCTTGGATAATTGAGTTAAGAAATTTTATTTCTGTAATATTCTCTTGCATTCCAATATAACTTACCTAAATTATTAAAAGTTAAATATGTAATTAGAGAACACACAATATAAAGGAGATTTTATAAATAAAATTTGAGTGGTCATAATAAATGTTATACACTTAAATTTTAGTTATAAAGGATTAATAAAGGTAAATAGAATAAAAAGTTAATTGAATAATATACAGCCTAAAGTGATGTTAAAGTGTAATGCCCCACCCCGAGACCCACCTTAGTAAAGAGAATTAACAAGTAATTCTGTCTACTAAAGCGGAGAATAGGGCTGGTTAAGGGCGACTATCTATAATTTTGTCTTAAACATCTACTGAATACGTCGATAAATGTAATATAATTTTTCTTTTCTACTCAAGTGGATCGACATACCCAGTAAATGCATAATCCAAAACTATATGTAGCTAATGGATCTATCAGAACAATATACAATAACTGAATGTAAATCACATCACAGAACAATAACCAACATCATATATATACATATACACCGATACATGTTTACTACAATACAATATGAATACATTAATGGTGGTACACGACCATGCCATATACATCGAATTAATTATGAATACATCAGAGTCAAGCGGAAAGAAATATAAACTACACAAAAGTGATAGGGTGATATCCAAGCAGATGCATCGAAGCAAAGTCCCGTAACTGATAGCTAACCTGAAACAACTCGGTCTGACCCGAGTACAAAGTACACGGGTCAGTCTAGCTAAAATAATCAGTTAATGAGGATAGATGATAATATGAAGCATAAGATACAAGGTGATAATTCTTTTCGGGTGAGAAGAGGCAACAGAAAGAATACAACCCATGACTTAACTGAAATAATGTCACTTAAGTATACAAAGACCTCAAAAGAGGTAAGTTCAATAATAATACTTAAATAATATAAACATTCGCCACATATTATCGGTGACATCCCAAAATGTCTACATGGTTTCCATGAGCCATATCTTCTCAAAAGGTGAAACATCAATACAAAATCTCACCAAAAAGGAAAACATAAGACATTCTCAAGTAGGATGATCCAAAACTCAAATATAAAAAAATATCCAAACTCAATTATACCTCATCTCATCGGTATAAATGTATATAAATCTCAATCTCAACTCGCCAGAATGGCAAGGCCTAGAATATCCTATAAAATCATGAAATCATCCAAACTCATAACTCAAGGAACTCGATAAGAGTTCAAAACATCATAAATGAAATCACCATACATATAACATCTAATATAGCACTAGACTATCGATGTAATCAAACATCTTAAAATGGTGATATCACAATAAAACAGAAAATTCAGATAACCCGGATTGGCCAAATCCCCGATTGCAATGCCGAAGCAATGTCGCACATGCTAAACTCAGATGGCCGAAGCCTCAGACAAGGTCGCTAACACCTACCAAAGCAGTTCGTCCTCATGACAAGGTCGCTGACACCTCACCAAGCCGTTTTGTCAGCCCTAACAACATCGCTAACACCTTCCAAGCAGTTTGTCCTCATGACTAGGTCGCTAACACCTCTCAAAGCAGTTTTGTTATGTAAACATCGTGAATGTGTCACAAACTCATGGATAGGAACTCGAAAAGTGTTAACGTGTGTCCCATACCACACGTTCGCACTTAACGGTTTACTAGCCGCTAGTCGATGCCACACTAGAAACTTCATAAAACTCAGAAAATCATATCTCGCCTCATCTCATCGACGAGTGATAAAGAGACACCATACTTATCTCATCTCATCGATAAGAATGAAATGGCATCGTAACTTGTCTCATCTCATCGACAAGTGAAAACATCATGATGGTTCCTCATAAACCATAAATTTCAAAGTAGAAATCTCAAACTATAAAACTCGCCAAATATTGGCCTTCCAAGATAATTCCTAAAGATAGGAATTATAATCTCAAAAACCTTCCATAAATTGGCAAAACATCTTAGAAACACTAATCTCAAATAGCTTCGATCGTACAAGTCCGGAATTAACCGAAATAGTAAACGCACATGTCCCATACCACATGTTTTACTAAATCTTTTAATACTCTTTCTCATACGTTCGAATAGTGCAAAAGTGTGTATTTTACATTTAAAATAGTTTACTAGAGAAAACAAGCTTTTAAATTATTATTTCTTTCCGAAATGATTAGTAAAACCAGTATTTGAAATTCCTTTATTATAGGAAATAAATAGATTTTATATTAGAAAAATAATTTTAAAATACCATATAATAATAATTTTCATTTATTTTTAAAATCACTTCAAAATGGTTTAGTGAAAACCGTGCTCGAAAACAATGAAAAACAAGAAAGATAACTCAAGACCAATAACTTGAGTTCGATACGAATTCAATTCAAATTTAACCCAAAACCAATTCAAATTCTATTTAAATTTGAATTTCATATTCTCCAAATATAGCTAGTCTATTGATAGGCATTATAGCTTTCAAAACATCTCAAAAACAATCATCAAAAATCAAATAAGAATGAGAGCAAAAATAAGCTAATACACTCCTCAAGTCAATAATTGTTATTGTTGTCGTTTTGCTCTTGTACCGGCAACAAACAAACACAGTTTTAACCAAGCAAACATCAAAATTTTAAAACACATAAAACATGAAACTTTTAGTACAAAGTTTAAGCTTTCCGAAGCATCTAAGATTATCAAATTCGGTTAAGAGACAGAGAAGTTATGGCAATTTTAGTTCAGTTTCAACCACAGAGCAAATATTACTTTTGCTCTCAGGTTAGCAGTAGCAAAGTTAAATTTTGACATAGAAACACTCAAAATTATAGAAAACTCAATCCATGAAAGTTGTAGTATATGATTTGTGCTTTCCATAACATTCAAAATTATCAAAATCCGATCAAAAACGAGAAAGTTATGTCTAATTTTGTTTCAGCTTCAAGCACAGAGCAAATATAGATTTTGCTCTCGGGTTAGCAGTATAAAAATCAAATTTTGACATAGCTAACCTAAAAATTACAGAAAACATAAAACATAAAAGTTGTAGTATAGGATTTAAGATTTCCAGAACATTCAAAATTATCAAAATCCGATCAAAGACGAGAAAGTTTTGTCTAATTTTGTTTCAGCTTCAAGCACAGAGCAAATATAGATTTTGCTCTCGGGTTAGCAGTAGAAAAATCAAATTTTGACATAGCTAAACTAAAAATTACAGAAAACATAAAACATAAAAGTTGTAGTATAGGATTTATGCTTTCCGGAACATCCAAAATTATCAAAATCCGACAAGAAACAGGGAAGATATGTCAAATTTACTAACTGTGTTCAGTTTAGATAACATAATTATCAAAATCACAGAGCTGAGGGTTTGCAACATGATTTTGATCAATCTATGATTAAAATATGCAAATCTGTTCAACATGAAAGTTATCGAAGACAAGTTAAGCTTTCCGAAACATTAAGAATAATTAAATTCGGATATAAATGAGAAAGATATCCGCAAATTACCAACGATATTATGCACAGAATGTCACTGTTTTACAATGACAGGGCAGTGAATTTGTATTGGATTTTTCGACCCTCTATGCTCAAAATTTTTGAAAGTGTTTAATATAAAAGTTTTCACACTCTCTTCAAGCTTTCCATAACTTTAAACAAAATCAAATTCCGATTTAAAACAAAAAAGTTGTGTCTAATTTACTAACAGCGATCTACGAATGAACATGCAACAAAAATAAAATTGAGATTTCTAACCTTGAAATCTCAATCTATGCTAGAAAATGTGAGTTTCAACTCATCTTGAGTTAAAGATGATGAAACCTCAGATATTTGCTGAAAGAAGCTAGTTTGGAGAAGAAGAAAGCTTCCAATAACCTGTAGAACTCAAAAATAGTACATGGAAAAAGGAAAAGCACAGTAAAATTAGAAAACCTACTTCTAAAGTTAGGAATTTGATGAAATTGTAGGGTTTGCAGATTGTTTACCTTTCAATTTTACTCTAATTTGCAAAAGATATCAGTTTGCATTGAGGAAATTGAGTTCAAAGCCTAGGGTTGGAGAAGATGGAGTTGTGTTTTATTGTGTTTCTATTTTTTACAGAAAGAGGAAGAAGGAAGAATTAATGAACGTACTGTATTCATCAAATGAGAAGGAAGCTTCTCTTCAATGGGCTAAGTGGTTTGAGGTATGGATCCAATTGCCAAGTTTTAAAAAAAATCCTAAGTGTTAATGATTTATAAAGCACTATTTTACATTTTAACTAAGGTTTTAGTTAACATTGTTTTAACCATTCATAATTTATCAAACCCATTCACAAGATAAAGTTATTCTTATCATTTTAATTAAAACAAATAAATTATAATTACAATTTCTCATTTTAAAATTTAATTACTTCTTTTTAAAAAAATCATTAAAAGAAGAAAATAACAATAATTTACAAAATTATTGCATTAACTCTAATTAAAACACATTTCCTCAATCTTTTAACTCAAACCATCTTAATAAAGTTTCCAAAATTCTATTTTCTCATTTTATCCTCAAATATATTGTTTATTTCCAATAAACAATTTAAATTTCTCTTTAATTATTAATTGACACAATTAAATTATAACTGCCGTTATAATTTAATATTCCCAGGTAATCGCTAAAACCAGGGTTGTTACATAAAGGAACTTATGAATAAATTGGAGTAAGTCATAATAAGTGTAAGTATACTTAATATATGTGATTAGACATATATTAAGTGGAATAAATGTAATAACCATTTGGAATAAAGAAACATGAAACTTATTGAATAAAATTTTGAGTATAATAAATGATCTCAAATTCACGATTTTAGAAATGGTTAATTGGGTGATAAGATAATGAAATTATAAATAGATAAGATTTAATTAACTTAGGAAAAATCAAATGGATGAAATCAATTCTTAATTTAAGTTGAAAATTTTATGGTTTTAAAATTTATCATCTTGTTTTGTTTTCCAATCTCTTATCCTTCGGTTGTTCCTATTCTCTTGCATCCTAAGCGGGGAATTGAATTCCAAATTGATCTTATCTCCTAAAGTTCGATTTGTAGTTCTTTCTCCCAAAATACCTTTACCAGTCTGTTTTGGAAAACTTTTCAAGAATCTTCTTCGTGCTTGTGTCCTTGATTTAAGAGGATCTGGGGAAGATCATCTCCATCTTGTTGAATTACCTGTAACGACTGTTACCAGGTATAATTTCAATCTTCTTTTTCTTTATATTGTCTTGGTTCTATCTCATTCTATCTGTTGTCTCTATTTTCCATGCCTCGTTCCTTTTCGTGGACGAAAAGTTTTGAGTGGGGGAGAGTGTAACAACCCATAATTTTGTGAATATTTTTAATTAAATTTTTATTTGAAATTTTAATTTTTTAAATCATTTAAAAGTGAATTTTTAGAATTATTCCAATGTAAGTTTGGAATTTGTTTGTAATTTATTTTCCAAATGCAACAAATAAACGATTTTTGAAAATTTTATATTTTGGTCAAAATCTGAATTTTCAGTTTAAATATTAAAAAAAATTGAATTTCAAATTTTAATCTTTTTCTTTGAAGCAGAATATATTTATGATATCTGTTCTGCTTTTCGTTTCGTTAAATTCTGAGTTATACTTTTTACATCAGATAAATTACAGCATTTTTACACGCAGTTATTTACTGTATTTCAATTTCTAGTTTTCTATATGCGTTTCTATATTTTTATTTTCTATGTTATTTTATTTTATTTTTCTATTTTGTTTATCTAAACTTTATTTATTGGATTTCACTTGTGTGTATATCTTTTCATAAAAGGCTTGGAAGAAATCAAGGAGACATGCGTTACATTTCTTTAATGCTTGCCTTTTTATTTACCTACCCTCTTTATTACTTACCCTAGCCATTCACCATTCATAGCCGTGAATTGCTCTTATTAATCATGTACAAACATCTCAAAATATCCTCTTTTCAATTGCATTTAAGAATCATACATATATATATATATATATACATATATATATATGTATGTATGTGTGTTTCTTTCTCCTTATTTCTTACCTTTTATTTCCTAGCCTTTTTGTTTTTCTATCATTTACTTCTCTTTAGCCGTTCAAAATCTTTTCTTGCCATCCACTCCACTTCATAATTCACGTACAAAATTTATTTCCCATCTCTCATTTTTCATTTGCATTTAAAAATAAAATATATTGTACGTTTTTCTCCTTAACTTATGCCTTTCCGTTTTCTTAGCATTCATAACTCCTTAGCTTTTTTTTTCTCTCTTCTATAGCCGTGTATTTCCTTTTTCCATACACATACAAAATTTATTTCCCATTATGATTCACATATTTCACTTGCATTTAGGAATAATATATGTATAAGTTTTTTTCTCTTTATTTCTTGTCTCTTTGTTTTCCTAGCATTTACTCTATCAAATCACATAAAAATCTTCTCAATATCTCAGTTCCTCATTTGCCTCTTCTGATTGAAATATTTTACAGTAAGTTTCTTTTATTAAATAGGAAATAAATACCACTCATTCAGTAGCCTTCTTATTTGCTAGCCTTTCATTTTCTAAACCCTACATCTTAGCCATTCAAATCTCTTGAAACCCTAGCCGCCTTCTTTTTATTTCTTATTCACGTACAAGTTTTCATCCTCTCATTTTCATTTGCGTGAAGAAAATACAACAAGCTCTAGGTTATTTCCATGGCTTCCTTCTCTCTTTTTTTTCCACTTTTACTTTATTTCCTCTTTTTTTCCTTTTGTTTTCTCCTTGCATAGCTCAGCCTCCACCACCACAACATAACCTCCTCCTCACTATTAGACCATGGCAAAGCCCACTTGGTGGTTGAAAGCAAGGTTATGTTCTTTGATTCGTAATTTCATAGTTTAATTCATCTTTTGTTGTGTTGAATCTTATTCTTATGATTTGTGTATTTCTTATATACAAGATCAATATCTTGGCTCTCCATCCATTCAAATCAGAATTGTGTCTAGTCGTGCTTTCGTGCTTTCCGGATTTTTGTTTGTGTGTTTGCTTTGCAAACTTCAGCGTAAAAAGGTGAGTAATCACACCTGACATTCATAATTATATTATTGTGAATTGATAGAAAGTGAAAGTGTAGAAATAATTATATTATGTTATACATGCCTGTGATATATTTATATGATATTAAATACTATTTATATGCATGTTACATCATCTGTTATATTTTATTTTATTTTACTGTTTATTTATATTCTGTTCTCACACTACAAGTTCCCTGTAGAATAGAATCACTATGGGTTGAAATGATACATACCCGAACGGATTTTAGAATAGGGAAAGATCGTTATGGGCTGAAATGACAAGCCTAAGCGATTTTTATTTATTTTATTTAACTTGGGATTGCGGGTTTGAAATGATAGAACCCGGATTTTTCTTTGTAAATTACGGATTGAAATGATATATTATCCGTATCACTTGACCTAGGTTAGAAAATATTATATAGACCCGTGGTTATTTTATAAGTTTTTCTGGAAGTTTTAAGTATTTTGAAAATGTAAATTTTGATATTTTAATTTTAATTTTGTTTTTAAAATGATTTAATAAAGTGAAAAATGATTTCATATGTATTAAAAATGTTAAATAAATAAATGGAAATTTGTGATTGGAAATACAAACTAATTTAGAAATATGTAAAGTTTTAATTATGAAAGAAACTTGTAAAGTTCTAATTAATGAAAGAAATATGTAAAGTTTTAATTATGAAAGAAACGTGTAAAGTTCTAATTAATGAAAGAAATATGTAAAGTTTTAATTTATGAAAGAGACGTGTAAAGTTCTAATTAATGAAAGAAATATGTAAAGTTTTAATTTGTTTTAATTTATGAAAGAAACGTGTAAAGTTTTAATTAATGAAAGAATATGTAAAGTTTTAATTATGAAAGAAACGTGCAAAGTTCTAATTAATGAAAGAAATATGTAAAGTTTTAATTATGAAAGAAACGTGTAAAGTTCTAATTAATGAAAGAATATGTAAAGTTTTAATTTATGAAAGAAACGTGTAAAGTTCTAATTAATGAAATAAATATGTAAAGTTTTATTTATGAAAGAAACGTGCAAAGTTCTAATTAATGAAAGAAATATGTAAAGTTTTAATTATAAAAGAAACGTGTAAAGTTCTAATTAATGAAAGAAATATGTAAAGTTTTAATTTATGAAAGAGACGTGTAAAGTTCTAATTAATGAAAGAAATATGTAAAGTTTTACTTACTGAAAGAAACATGTAAAGTCTTAATTAATGAAAGAAACATGTAAGTCTTAATTTGTGTAATATTGATTTAAATAATAATAAATGCCCTTTTTGTAATAAAACGTAAATTAAAACGTACATTTGATAATGTAAGTTTAATTAGTGTAATATTGATTAAACGATAAATGCTCTTTACTGTAATAGAAATGTAAGTTAAAAAGTACATTTAATATGTAAGTTTTAATTAAGTGGAAATTAGGGAGGCATCCCTATCATACTTTCATATTGTAAAGCGGGTCCCTGTCTAAGTTTCATTGTAAAGCGGATCCCTGTTTTCTGGAAACGAAGAAAAATTATTGCTGAAATGTCAGCAACTTTTATAAATAAGTGCTGATATTTCAGCAACTATCTGTGTCAAAGTTTTATTGTAAAAACAAAGAAAAATTATTGCTGAAATGTCAGCAACTTTTATAAATAAGTGCTGATATTTCAGTAACTTTCATAAACTGTGTTCACAATGTACATAAATGTTGCTGAAATATCAGCAACTTTTATAAATAAGTGTTGATATTTCAGCAACTTTCATACACTATGTTCACAGTGTACAGAATTGTTGCGGAAATATCAGCAACTTTTATGAAATGTTGCATCATGCTCTGCAATAATCGTGAATAAAAATCAGGGACCTAATTTACACTGAAATTTAGTGAAGGACTTTTCGTGAATTTTGAAACTTAATAAGGACCTGTGCCAAAAGTACCCTTTAATTAATGTAAATGACATATTTTAATGACTAAAATAATAAAGTTTCTTTATTGTAATGATAATGTAAGTTAATAAGGTACTCTTAACTTAACATAAGAATTTCAGCATTAAATTGGATATTACAGTAACAAAGTTTATTTAACTATAAGGCTATGATAAAATGACCATGTTAAAAATTTGTAAGTATATAAATACTTTGATTATATAAAATATTAAATTGGAAAGTATTACATTCCAAAAATGCTATGATTCCTTAAGGTTACATTACCAAAATGCTATGATAATTTAAAGGAAGATTTCAAGTTTAATAAATTAAAGGAAATATTCAGTGATTTTGAAATTTGGGTTTTATTGAAATGATATATTATTGAATTGGTTTTGAAATGGAAATGATATATTTTTGAATTGGTTTTGAATAGATATGTTTTGGGTTTGAAAGTATGTATTAGTTTGAAATAAATGATATGATTTTGAAATGGTTTAAAGGATGTATTTTGATTTGAAACATAAACTATTTTGAAATTTATAACCACGGGTTATAATAACGATTGGTTGGCAAAGAGACCGGGGTCGGATATGGACATACTCTCTGTCGATACCGAAAACCACTTTGACAACCGTGTACGCGGTGGAGATTCCAGAATGAAGTAGGATGGTGGCGACGTTCTTAAGGTATGTTACATGGACCCAACTCCCGTGAGTTGGCATAAGGTGGCTAAAACAGGAGCGATCTCGGACCAGTGAGGTAGCACCTCTTCTCGGACACATTTCTTCGATATTATACTCTTACTTGTGATTGATTAGATGGCCATCCTCCGATTTGGGAGTGTTGTTCGAGGTGGAACGGTAGTGGCTGCTATGCGTATCCATCAGTCCGTGTGCGTAATTGGTATATCTACCCTGGCATTGCCTAGTTGTGCCGTGTCACCTACCATATCGAGCTTTACTACGATTATGATTTTAAGATCCGACCGCGTTAAGGTTCTCCATCCCCTTAACGCTATTTTCTATATGATTATACTTTACTTATTTAGACACTATTATAATAGCGAATATTACTACATAGTAAATAGTTTAACGGATCCTTAAAGAATGGGCGATCCCAAGCATTCTTTAAGTTACTTGTACCTTTATTACAGTTCACTTGAGTTGGTTTACATTATATAAGTATGTATGTCCTGACTCGAGTGTTTTGTGTTTTGCTTTACGCTCGGGTCAGACTGAGTGATACAGAATTAGAGACTCACCTTCGGAGCTGGAGTTTTGCTTTGAAGATCCAGATATCTATTCATTTTGTTATCCAGTTGATTCCAGTTGTACCTGATTTTCATACTGTTACTCCTGTTGTATCTTGGTATTCCTATTGTATCTTAATTAACTCTGATGTATTTATATAGTATCTTCATGGACTACTATCTCTTTTACTTCCACTGCATTATATTACTCTGTGTCTGTGATCTGTGATTTTTTATTTACTGTAAATGATTAGTTTGCCAAATTTTTATTTACAACGCGGTATTTTGAGCAATTCAAGTCCGACATGTGTGGATGCGAATGGTTGAAAATATCGGGTCGTTACAAAGAACAATACAGAGCTATTTATCTACGCATTCAGAATCTCACAGCGGAAGGATAAAATGTAACAATAACAAGAGTACCCATTTTATTCAAACTTCATAATTTCATTGAAAACCATAACAAATTATCTATAATCACCGTTACATATCCGTGGCACAATATTCCAAAATTACAACATCATTTTTATTTCATGGGTACATCAGAAACTACAAAAATAACAACTAAATAAATAGACTATTACCACAAGTCTCATCAACGTCTCTGCCTTTAACATCACCCTTCTTAACCTATGTTCTAATGAGGAGAGAGTCGAAACAACATATGTCTTGTGACTAAAAATCTCGAGTCTTACTATATTAGTACTTGGGTAGTATAATTTAAATAGGAATATTTCTTACGTATTCTACCTATATCGTAATTATTTTCTAAGATAAGCCCAAAGGCTTTTCTCAAACATAAATAAAATGGCTTTCTAAATATAAGCCCGTAGCAACTTGCTATCAACCCAATAACCCCATATATATAGTCTAGCATGTCCTATTATTAATGTAAGAGATAGTACTCAAGTCACTTAACACCTTTTAATCGGAATTTGGCAGACTTCGACCATTTAATACTTATTTAACGTAGGTCCACATTGTTTATTACCTATCCTAAGGTAGACTCCTCACTAGTAACTATTTACCTGACATTGCACGGAATATCTTTAGCCACTTGATACTTTTTATTGAAGTGGGCCCTTTTTCGAGATATCCTTTACCGTGCCTGACCCATAATCCTGACCATTTACTACTTCCTATGTAGAGAAGAGGCGAGACCTTACACAACCACTTAATACCTTCAATCTCTGAAGCTGGTCCGTCGTATTATTGTAACGACCCGTATTTTTACGGATCGACAAATTCGTCAAAATCTGGAATTTTTGCATTTTTAAGTCATTTCAGATTTTTGAGGAAATTTGTCTAAGTGCTAGGTCGGCAGGGCGAGTTAACGACCTAAAGAACTGACCGACCTAAGGAAACTATTGGGAGCGACCTAAGAGTTTTGGTGAGCTAAGTGCTAGGTCGGCAGGGCGAGTTAGCGACCTAGTGGTTACTGGGTGTGTGGTTAGGTCGGCAACGACTTAGAGTGTATAGAAGTTAGGTCGTAGTAACCGAGTTAAGGGATAGGTCGTTATGTGTTAGGTCGTCTGGTAGCTTGGGTGGTAAGGTCGTAGGCGACCTAAGGAGTTAACAAGTTGGCGACCTAAGGAGTTAACAAGTTGGCGACCTAAGGAGTTAACAAGTTGGCGACCTAAGGAGTTAACAAGTTGGCGACCTAAGGAGTTAACAAGTTGGCGACCTTAGGAGTTAGGCTATGTGTTAGGTCGTAACACTATTAGGTCGCGTAGGTTGCTAAGTTGTTAGGTCGCGTAGATCTAACTGTTAGGTCGTATATTGTGTTAGGTCGCGTAGAAGTCTAAGTTGTTAGGTCGCAACCCAACTAAGTCATTGGTCGAAGGAAAGCGCATTGCTTTAGGTCGTCAGGTGTTAGGTCGCTGAGGAGTTAAGTCGTACATCTGTTAGGTCGGAGAGGCTTAGGTCGGAGAGTCTTAGGTCGGAGAGGCTTAGGTCGGAAACGACCTAGGGAGATAGCCGAGTTAAGCGACTTAAGGAAATTTCTGCTATAAATAGGAGGGGTTGTTCTCACTTTTTGGGATCCGGATTTTTGAAGCGACGAAGTGCTGCCATTTTGAGAGCTCGACTTCTACACTTCTTCACTTCTTTTCTCCACTCTAATCTAGTGCTTCCATCCATCCAAATCGAAGATCAAGATTGAAGATTCAAGAGCTTAGATTGAAGATCTTCATCTTTTCAAGAGAGATTTCTTCATTTGAAGCGGATTTGTGATAGATCTAGCTTAGTTCTTCGCTGTCCAGATCTGAAGTTGATATCTTTTGGATTGTTTAGGTGATTTGGTGAGTGGTGATTATCTCTCACACGGATCCAAAGGAGTAGATCGGATTGTTGGCTCGATTTGGTGTTAAATTAGTGATTTCCAAGCATTTTCTTCATCCTATGAGTAGATCCATGTAGATCCATTGTTCATGATGATGTTGCATCCATTTTATCATATGTTAACCTATGCAAGTTCATTCATCAAGTTTGTAGAAATATAATACATGTTTTCATGCTTATTGGACTTTCAACTCTTTAATTACGAAAATGCCATTATTGTTATAATTGTCTACTTAGATCATATTTGAATGCTTGATTGTTTGGATTGATGTTTGATTTGATTGATTGTTATGAACTAGATGATTGATGATTAGATTTAGACCGAAGACGATTCAAAAGCTAAGGGAAAGGCTCTTGAATTGGAAAAGCTGCTCGTGGCATATGTAGCGGGATGATGAAGCTCTTATGCATAGATTCGATGATGTGATGATGAGATGAGGCTTTGCGAGGATGTAATGAAGCGAGGCAATCATATGATGAAGACTTGGTCTAATCCAGACGGGATCATTCCAAGCATGTTGATAACTCGGTGATATGATTCGAGTTGAGGATAATGAATGGATATGAGAATAGTCGTCGAGGAGGATGACTAGGAGGCTTGGATAGCATCGTTGTTGAAGGTTCTAGCATGCTCTAAGCAAGAGTACGTTTGGGCAGATTCGATAGTCCCAACGGCCAACTGTTGATGGTCGAGTACTCTGGGCAGATTCGATAGTCCTAGGCACGGGCTGCGACGACGTGCGGGAGTTATGTCTAGAACCGGGGTTTCCATTAGCCCTTGACGGACGGCTGAAAGAATGTGCCGGTCATTCAATTAACGGTGATATCGAAGCAATGATAACAGTGATAGCCAGAGTCATGGATGTTTGGTTGTATCGTCATTCGGACTCAAGAGCGGTATTTTCAGGGTGCTTATCTGATTTAGGCCTTGGTACTTGGAAAACATCGCCCTTGACTCGAGTGATAGTAGCTTTACTTTAGATTGTATGCTCTGCTATATTTGCTTCTGCTTAGTGTGTGTCTGGGGGCTATCACTGTAGAATGAGGTTGGAGTGGGAGGGTTGTATTCCTATTCCTTTTCCTTTATGCTCTTTTGGTATGTTGTTAGTTAATTTACTGCTCACTAAGACTGTTGTCTGACTCAAGGCTTTATGTTTTAATTCTTATTGCCTTGGGCTGTTCGTCCATTTTGGGACGGGCAGACTAGGTAGCAGGTGACAGGTGCTGTTCTCTTCTCACGATGCTGATATCGAAGACGAGCTAGAGGGTTGCACATTATCTTCTTTTATATGTACTGGATATTCCGCTGTTTTTTTTTGTATTCTCTGAGAGATATGTAGTGAGGCTTGATGTATTGACTATGTGGATGCTTGTATTCAACCATTATGGAGTTTTATATGATGTCATTTTGTTCTATAAAGCTTCACTATACATATGTTCTATTGTATTTTGTCCATGCGCTGTGAGTAATACGATAGATTCTGTTGTTTTAATCTTACCTGGACAATCGTCCATGGTCGCCTGGCACACTTTACAGCGCTCTATCTCTAGATTTGGTGCAGGGGTCATGGGCGGTCGTCACATTTGGTATCAGAGCTTTGGTTAATCGATTTTACCCAACGCTCGCTGAAGTAACCACGTATGAGAGACGTAATTGTATTTTGATGGATGATTACTATATATAATATAGTAGCTTAGTAGAGTTTGAGTCCTTTATGCAGTTGTTTCTCTAGATGTTCTAATCATTCCTTTTTATAGATATTGAGAATGAGTCGAAGAGGGAGACCAGCTGCTAGGGAAGGCCGTGCTACTGAAGAGACTGCAGATTATGCAGCCATGTTCGAAGCTATGATGACTTCGATCATGAGAAGGATACCAGTTCCGGGGGCAGCAGTTGATGTTGGAGTTCAAGTCCAAACTCCGAAACCAGTGGATTTTGCCAAGTTGTGCAAGGATTATACTGCTCTTGGAGGGAAGGTTTTCTTGGGAACAGAATCAACTATCGAGGTCCAGAGATGGATAGATGCTTGTAGAAGGATCTTTGGTGATTTGGGAATTGATGATGCAACTAAGAGGAAGTTGGCATCAAGGCAGCTTCAAGGGAGAGTTTCTGATTGGTGGAACTCTATTACCATCACTACTCCGGAAGAGGAGATTACTTGGGAGCAATTCCAAGTCAGATTTGAAGCTAAGTTCATTTCTACAGCTCAGAAGTCTGTTCTGTTCAAGAAGTTCGTGGAGCTCAAGCAGGGTGGAAGATCTGTTCTTGAGTATGTTTCTGAGTTCGAAGCTTTGTCCAAATATGCCCGGTCATATATTGAATCTGCTTATCAGAAGAATGAGAAGTTTGTGACCGGCTTGGATAGTTATCTTGGGAGACAGTTAGTGGATCATTTGGACGATTCATTTGAGAAGTTTGTGGAGAAAGCTCTTAGGCATGAGAGTCTGTTTCCTAAGGAAGGATCTGTTGTTGCTGTTACCAAGGGAGAATCTAAACCACAGCAGGGTGGAAACCAGAAGAGGAAGCAACAGCAGCAGAAGGGTAAGGATGGCCAGAAGAAGCCGAAAGGCGAGGTGACTTGCTACAATTGTCAGCAGAAGGGCCATTTCTCGAAGGATTGTAAGAATCCGAAGGCACCGATGAAGTGTCACAACTGTGACAAGCCGGGGCATTTCAGGAAGAATTGTCCAGAACCAAGGAAGGACAGGCAGATTGTGCAAGCTTATGCTTTAGGAGCTGTTCCGTCGTCTTCGAAAGCTCCTACTGCTGAAGAGAAAGGAAAGAGTGTGGTTGTTCAAGGTACTCTTTTCCTATGTGGTATTCCTGTTAGAGTTTTGTTTGATACTGGAGCATCGCATTCGTTTGTTTGTAATGAACTAGTAGGCCGGTTAGGTTTGGAACCGGATATTGTTGATAGGCCATTGGTTGTGACTAATCCAGTTGGGGGTTCGTCTTGTTTGTGTATGTTATGCCGTGGTCTAGTTGTGTCGAGTCATGGTTGCTCTTTTGTTTGTGATTGCTTTGTTCTGAACTTTGCGGGGTTCGGAATTATTTTGGGTATGGACTGGCTTAGGAAGTATGCGGCAAAGGTTGATTGCGAAAGGTTGGAAGTGACAGTCGAAAATGTGGAGGGGCGAAAGATTGTGATACGATGTAAGCATGAAGAAGGCGTCTTCATGAGCTTCATGTATTCGCTAGTTGTTCCACGGGATGGACTGTCATCAGTGCCGATCGCTAATGGATTCGAGGATGTCTTTGACGAAGTCAAAGGGTTGCCGCCGCATAGAGAGATCGAGTTTCGTATAGATCTAGTTGAAGGAGCCAGACCTGTTGTGATGCCTCTTAGGCGAATGGCGCCTAGGGAACAGCAGGAGTTGAGGGTGCAAGTTGATGATCTTTTGCAGAAAGGATTCATTCGGCGTAGTGTGTCCGAGTGGGGTGCACCAGTTGTGTTTGCAACCAAGGCAGATGGGTCGTTGAGATTGTGCGTCGATTATCGTGAGCTGAATAAGGTGACTAAGAAGAACAAGTATCCATTGCCGAGAATAGATGACTTGTTTGATCAGCTTCACGAGGCTAAGGTGTTTTCTCAGATGGATTTGGCAACGGGATTTCACCAGTTGAGAGTGGCTAAGGATAGTGTGCCGAAGACTGCTTTTAGGACACCATCCGGTTTCTTTGAGTGGCTGGTAATGCCGTTTGGATTGACTAACGCGCCAGCATATTTTGTGGATCTTATGAATAGAGTGTTCAGAGATCAGTTGAACAAGTTCGTACTTGTGTTCGTGGATGATATTCTGATTTATTCCAGAACTGAAGAAGAGCACAAGACGCACTTGCGTATTGTTTTGGAGATCTTACGGAAACATCAGCTGAAGGCTAAGTTTTCGAAGTGTCACTTCTGGAAGAGTGAAGTGAGGTTCTTAGGCCATGTGATTTCTGGAAATGGAATAGCGGTTGATCCCGCTAAGGTGGTAGCAATCCTGGATTGGGTTAGACCTAAGAATGCATCAGATGTGAGAAGTTTTCTTGGATTAGCAGGATATTATCGACGGTTTATCAAAGACTTCTCCAAGATAGCTGCACCATTAACAGGATTGACGAAAAAGAACCAAGTGTTCAGTTGGGATGCTAAGTGTGAGCAAGCTTTCGCAATCCTGAAAGAGAGACTGACGAGTGCTCCTGTTTTGACTATTCCTAGTGGGAATGATGAGATGGTGGTTTACACCGACGCATGTGGTACTGGACTTGGAGCAGTGCTGATGCAGGAGAATAAAGTTGTTGCGTATGCGAGTCGACAACTGAAGCCGCATGAAAGGAATTACCCAACTCATGATTTGGAGTTAGCGGCGATTGTATTTGCTCTGAAGATGTGGAGACATTATCTATTGGGAGTTCGATTCGAGTTGTTTACGGATCATAAGTCGCTGAAGTATCTTTTCTCCCAAAAGGATTTGAATCTTCGGCAGCAACGTTGGCTAGAGTTTTTGGCATCGTATGACTTTGGTATAGCTTATACTCCGGGAAAAGGTAACGCAGTGGCTGATGCGTTAAGTCGAAGACATGCAGGATTGGGAGCCATGTTTTCTGAATGGAAGAATCTCGAGTATTTAGCTGGATTTGACTTCAGGACTAGATGTGAATTGGAACCTGAGATGTTGGCAAACTTATCGATAAGACCCACTCTTGTGGAAAGGATTGGCGAGGGCCAAAAGCGAGATGATAAGCTTGTCAAGATTATCCGTGAATTGGAATCTGGATTGGATCCAGAAAAGGATAAAGGATTCGAGGTCGATCGAGAGGGTTGGCTTCGGAAGCAAGGACGACTAGTTGTTCCCGATATAGATGAATTGAGGAGTGAGGTTCTGAAGGAAAGTCATCACTCGAAGTTGACAATTCATCCAGGAGGAAATAAGATGTATCGGGATATGAAGAGAACCTACTACTGGGAAGGTATGAAGAAGGATGTTGGAAATTTTATTTCCAAATGTATGAACTGCCAGTTGGTAAAAGCCGAACAGAAGAAGCCAAGTGGATTGCTTCAGCCATTAGAAGTTCCTACATGGAAGTGGGAACAAGTGTCGATGGATTTTATCGAGGGATTGCCTAGAACCAGAACGGGAAATGAAGGGATTTGGGTCATTGTGGATCGTTTGACCAAGAGTGCAAGATTCATTCCGGTTCGATCGACTAGGACTGCATCAAAGTTGGCTGAGTTGTATGTTAAGTGGATAGTTCGTTTCCATGGTATTCCGAAGAGTATAGTGAGCGATCGAGATCCATTGTTCACTAGTGGATTTTGGAAGAGCTTCCAGGAAGTTTTGGGAACCGAGTTGTGTTTGAGTACAGCTTATCATCCCCAAACAGATGGTCAGACCGAGAGAGTCAACCGAGTTTTGGAAGATCTCCTCAGAGCTTGTGTTTTGGATTTCGGAGGATCATGGGAAGATCACCTTCATTTGGTGGAGTTTGCGTACAACAACAGTTACCAGTCAAGCATTGGTATGGCACCGTATGAGGCATTGTATGGAAGACCGTGTAACTCTCCAACATGTTGGTTGGAAACTGGAGAAAAGCTGATGCTTGGGCCAGAGATGATTCGTCAGACTTCAGATTGCATAGAGATCATTCGGCAACGAATGAAGGCAGCCCAAGATCGTCAGAAGAGTTATGCCGATAAGCGTCGAAAGGATTTGGAATTCGACGTAGGAGATATGGTTTTTGTGAAGATTTCTCCACTGAAGAATGTTATTCGATTCGGGAAGAAAGGAAAATTGACTCCGAGATTTGTTGGACCATTCCCGATCATCGAGCGAATTGGAAAGCTCGCCTACAGATTGGAGTTACCGGAGAAGATGTCGGGTGTGCACAATGTTTTTCATGTATCGTATCTACGGAAGTATGTGCACGACTCGAGTACAGTGGTTTCTGCTGATAGCTGTGAAGACTTAGAAGTTGATCCAGTCGATAGAAGACCTCGTAAGCCGCTTCGTGTTGTTGAAACTGACACGAAACAGCTTAGGAGGAAGGTGGTTAAGTTGCTCAAGATACAATGGAGTGATGATGATAACGATTGTACGTGGGAGGTGGAAGAGAGGATGAAGGCAGCTCATCCTGAACTCTTCAAGGTATGGCCCTAAGGTGTCGTATCATCTAACAACATTGTAACTTGTTCTAAGTCTTAGAATTCTGTACGCTAAGCTAGAATTGGATGCATGGTTTGTTGATTGTTATGGATGGTAGGCGTACAGAATAGTTTTGATTGCTTGGAATTTCGGGGGCGAAATTCCTAAGGGGGAGAGAATGTAACGACCCGTATTTTTACGGATCGACAAATTCGTCAAAATCTGGAATTTTTGCATTTTTAAGTCATTTCAGATTTTTGAGGAAATTTGTCTAAGTGCTAGGTCGGCAGGGCGAGTTAACGACCTAAAGAACTGACCGACCTAAGGAAACTATTGGGAGCGACCTAAGAGTTTCGGTGAGCTAAGTGATAGGTCGGCAGGGCGAGTTAGCGACCTAGTGGTTACTGGGTGTGTGGTTAGGTCGGCAACGACTTAGAGTGTATAGAAGTTAGGTCGTAGTAACCGAGTTAAGGGATAGGTCGTTATGTGTTAGGTCGTCTGGTAGCTTGGGTGGTAAGGTCGTAGGCGACCTAAGGAGTTAACAAGTTGGCGACCTAAGGAGTTAACAAGTTGGCGACCTAAGGAGTTAACAAGTTGGCGACCTAAGGAGTTAACAAGTTGGCGACCTAAGGAGTTAACAAGTTGGCGACCTAAGGAGTTAACAAGTTGGCGACCTTAGGAGTTAGGCTATGTGTTAGGTCGTAACACTATTAGGTCGCGTAGGTTGCTAAGTTGTTAGGTCGCGTAGATCTAACTGTTAGGTCGTATATTGTGTTAGGTCGCGTAGAAGTCTAAGTTGTTAGGTCGCAACCCAACTAAGTCATTGGTCGAAGGAAAGCGCATTGCTTTAGGTCGTCAGGTGTTAGGTCGCTGAGGAGTTAAGTCGTACATCTGTTAGGTCGGAGAGGCTTAGGTCGGAGAGTCTTAGGTCGGAGAGGCTTAGGTCGGAAACGACCTAGGGAGATAGCCGAGTTAAGCGACTTAAGGAAATTTCTGCTATAAATAGGAGGGGTTGTTCTCACTTTTTGGGATCCGGATTTTTGAAGCGACGAAGTGCTGCCATTTTGAGAGCTCGACTTCTACACTTCTTCACTTCTTTTCTCCACTCTAATCTAGTGCTTCCATCCATCCAAATCGAAGATCAAGATTGAAGATTCAAGAGCTTAGATTGAAGATCTTCATCTTTTCAAGAGAGATTTCTTCATTTGAAGCGGATTTGTGATAGATCTAGCTTAGTTCTTCGCTGTCCAGATCTGAAGTTGATATCTTTTGGATTGTTTAGGTGATTTGGTGAGTGGTGATTATCTCTCACACGGATCCAAAGGAGTAGATCGGATTGTTGGCTCGATTTGGTGTTAAATTAGTGATTTCCAAGCATTTTCTTCATCCTATGAGTAGATCCATGTAGATCCATTGTTCATGATGATGTTGCATCCATTTTATCATATGTTAACCTATGCAAGTTCATTCATCAAGTTTGTAGAAATATAATACATGTTTTCATGCTTATTGGACTTTCAACTCTTTAATTACGAAAATGCCATTATTGTTATAATTGTCTACTTAGATCATATTTGAATGCTTGATTGTTTGGATTGATGTTTGATTTGATTGATTGTTATGAACTAGATGATTGATGATTAGATTTAGACCGAAGACGATTCAAAAGCTAAGGGAAAGGCTCTTGAATTGGAAAAGCTGCTCGTGGCATATGTAGCGGGATGATGAAGCTCTTATGCATAGATTCGATGATGTGATGATGAGATGAGGCTTTGCGAGGATGTAATGAAGCGAGGCAATCATATGATGAAGACTTGGTCTAATCCAGACGGGATCATTCCAAGCATGTTGATAACTCGGTGATATGATTCGAGTTGAGGATAATGAATGGATATGAGAATAGTCGTCGAGGAGGATGACTAGGAGGCTTGGATAGCATCGTTGTTGAAGGTTCTAGCATGCTCTAAGCAAGAGTACGTTTGGGCAGATTCGATAGTCCCAACGGCCAACTGTTGATGGTCGAGTACTCTGGGCAGATTCGATAGTCCTAGGCACGGGCTGCGACGACGTGCGGGAGTTATGTCTAGAACCGGGGTTTCCATTAGCCCTTGACGGACGGCTGAAAGAATGTGCCGGTCATTCAATTAACGGTGATATCGAAGCAATGATAACAGTGATAGCCAGAGTCATGGATGTTTGGTTGTATCGTCATTCGGACTCAAGAGCGGTATTTTCAGGGTGCTTATCTGATTTAGGCCTTGGTACTTGGAAAACATCGCCCTTGACTCGAGTGATAGTAGCTTTACTTTAGATTGTATGCTCTGCTATATTTGCTTCTGCTTAGTGTGTGTCTGGGGGCTATCACTGTAGAATGAGGTTGGAGTGGGAGGGTTGTATTCCTATTCCTTTTCCTTTATGCTCTTTTGGTATGTTGTTAGTTAATTTACTGCTCACTAAGACTGTTGTCTGACTCAAGGCTTTATGTTTTAATTCTTATTGCCTTGGGCTGTTCGTCCATTTTGGGACGGGCAGACTAGGTAGCAGGTGACAGGTGCTGTTCTCTTCTCACGATGCTGATATCGAAGACGAGCTAGAGGGTTGCACATTATCTTCTTTTATATGTACTGGATATTCCGCTGTTTTTTTTTGTATTCTCTGAGAGATATGTAGTGAGGCTTGATGTATTGACTATGTGGATGCTTGTATTCAACCATTATGGAGTTTTATATGATGTCATTTTGTTCTATAAAGCTTCACTATACATATGTTCTATTGTATTTTGTCCATGCGCTGTGAGTAATACGATAGATTCTGTTGTTTTAATCTTACCTGGACAATCGTCCATGGTCGCCTGGCACACTTTACAGCGCTCTATCTCTAGATTTGGTGCAGGGGTCATGGGCGGTCGTCACATTATGATCCGTCGTAGTTACTCACGGTGACACAACCACTTAATATCTTCAATCTCTGAAAGCTGGTCCGTCGTATTATGATCCGTCTCCCACGGTGATATCTCACATTAGTCCAAGTACTGGTAGGTACTAGCAGCTAGATTAGATGAGTAGATTTACCTATTGAATTTGGGACTAATCTTGTGCCATCGTAGTTACTTATTATAGGCGATGTCTCACATTAGACCCAAAGTCACACTACTGACAGCCAGATTACTTAGGCAGACTTCCATGTTCTTTTGACTGACCTCGCATCCATATAACTTAGTCATAATCTATATCACACTCTTCATATATTATCACACATCTCACCATTTTCATAATTAAGTCCTTATAATGAATTTTTCTTATTTCACTTTTAACATTAATTACTTTTCTAAGGGGGATTTGATAAAATTAATAACTTATTTAACTACGCCATTATTTAATAATTATACATTAATTATGCTAATATATATATATATATACACACGCGTGTGCGTGTGCGCCTAGCAATTTCTAAGCGTGCGGAATTTATGCACTAAACTAGCATTTAAATGTTAACTCTTTCAATAATTATACAGGTCTCATTCCATATTATCGACAGTGCCAGAATTCCAATATTCATATCCAGTAATTCCAATCAAGTATACCAGTAAAATTTAAACTCAACTTATTACATCAAAATAACGGAATATATTGATAATAGAAACTTACAATTTCAGTTTTATGCTCTATTCAACTCCTTTTCACGTAAAAATAAGCAACAGAATTTCTATTTAATTCATGGAAATAAGTGGTGCAAAAATTCGTACCTTACATACTATTCCCAAATCAAATTCAAAGAAAAAGAATAAGAAGTGGAATAGAAGCTAAATTATCAAAAACTGTAACTCCCATTACTTTGACATAAATAATTGAGATTTCAATCTAAAATTGACATTTTGCATTAGAGGAGTTTTGAGGGTTTATAATATGATGTTTTCACAAACCAAAATTCCCCAAGGCATATTCAAACCCAAACTATACTAATCAATTACTAAAATAGAAAAGCTAAGATTTCCACTCACAGTATATCCTTAGCTTTGCTTCCTTTTGATACATCTTCACTAATCTCTTTCAGATCTCTTCTTTCTGATATATTTAACAAGAGATTTGTATGTGTGTGTGTGTGTGTTAGATTCTGAAATTGAGGGATTGAAGGAGAATATAATTAAAAATAAAGTAATAAATATCTAGAATTTGTTCCTTGAAACACTAAAGAACCTTTTTATGAATATGAAGAGAGAGACTGATAGAGCTTCACTAGGCTCTCAAAAATAATTTATGAATGAAAGTGAGGGGGCTAGGCTCTTATTTATTGTGGTTAGAATGCATCAGAACCGTCAGATTTAAGTCGGTTTAAAATAATAAAAATCCAAGCATTCAAAATTTTAAAATCTTGTCCGCCTCTACCTTCCACAGGTCGACCGCCTCTACCCTGCCTGTCGACCGTTAGGGGAGTGGTTGACCATTACATTTATTTTAGGAAGTATTTTATTCTACCATTGTTTTTATTTATTATATTCCTTAGTTATCTATTAACATTAATGTTAATTTTAACATTTTCTTAACCTCCAAATCTAATTACTGTTAACTTTCAAATTTTGAATTTAAGAACTATTTAATTATTTGAATTTGAATTCTATTTAAATTATTTTAAGTCTAAAAAGTTCAAACGTCCATAACTTTTTTGTTTGACCTCTGTTTTTGTAACATTATATATGAAAATTGATCAGAATTTCACAACAAATGAAACGGCATAATCTTCCAATGTCAAATTCTAACTTTTGCAAAAAATATATTTATAGGCTTATCTTATGTAGTTAATTAATTAATTTTATTTATTTATTATTAATTTTTATAGAGTGTTACATTCTCCCCCTTGAAAAGATTTCATCCTTGAAATCTTTCTAAGGGGCGAATAACGTAACGTGCAATAAACATCCATGTTATACAACTAAGTTATCTACACAACCATCTACTCAACCAAAATTGCAATGTGATTATGTGTGTAGACATACTATAGGTGAGCTCATTCCTATTGTAAATACATCTGTTGTGACATATAGGCATATATGCAAACTCTTAAACATGTAAAAAGTATTCTATATGAGTGCAAAAGCGATAGTAAAAGTGTAGCATGTTGGAACTACACTAACCCGCAGCAGAAGAAATTGGTGAATTTCAAAAATTTTACCATTTTGGATCTTTAATGGGCCTATAAAGTCTAAATATACTTAGAACTTTTCTATGTTTCTTTTAAATAAAATCAATAATTTATTCAATTCAGATATAAAGTTTCAGTGTAATTTAATGTTTACATAAATTAGAGTATATCACATATAATCTTATATAAATATTTGTGTGTGAAGGTTACATATTAAATTTCTTTAGAGAAGGAAACTTTTCATTTCCTTTCTCTTAACATATTCAATTAATGACGGGGCATAAATTTATTTAGAGAATGAAACTTTTCATTTCCTTCTCTTAACTTATTCAATTAATGATGGGGCACATTATTTATATGGAGAGCAAAACCTTTCTATTTCTCTCTCTTTAATCAAATTGATTGATACAGTAAGTGCCATTAATTAGCAATTAATACATGGCATAAAATGTAAATGTGACGACCCGGAATTTTCTAATATTTGAAAGTAGAATATTTAATTTATTTTAAATATTTAGAGATAAATTATTAACTTTAATTTCAAATATCATTGTTTATGGGATAATTTAATTATTGAATTTAACAATTGAAAATAGGATAAAATAGAGAATCCTGAATTCTGAGCTTGTTAAAAATAATTTAAAGGCTTGTAAAATTTATATTTATAATATTGAAAATAATAGATGAGTAAAAATTGAATTTAACAGAGATTGGTTCTGTTTTGAAATTTATCGTTTTAAATTTGAATTTAAAAATAGCCTTCCGAGGCACAGTCTCGGAATTCGACGAAACCAGTTTCATTGGATCCGTAATATTGAATTATTACCGGATTTCAATTTTCGTAGCGTTCAGAGTTGTTATGTGAGCGTACGAGATAAAAACGCTTAGACAATGGTTAATTGTTTTAATTTAAATATCTTTCATCTTATCAACTGTTAAAGTCTTATCAACATCAACAGCACAGTGGTGAGACTGTCTTCTCGCGCAAGACAAGTAATACGTTTAACATCTGATAGCCGAGATATTTTCTCCTTCTTCATAAACGAAACCCCTCTTCCTTTTATATATAAAAAAAAGGAATTTAAATTGTTCGTTCAAAAACAAAATCGAATTCAAGAAAAATCATGGCTGCCTCTATTAAATCACGTTCTTTTCCCCCTTTCTCTTTAAATTCGAACCTTTCCCCTCTTCACTCAATTAAACGAAATCGATTTTTCGTTCCTTCAAAAAAAAAGAGAGAGAACGGCAGTGCATCGCGATCTGGAGGGGCGTAGCCGGAGGAACTCGACAGTTCGTCGATCTCGTTGCCTGGGATTCGACATTAGGGAAGGGGTGGCATCGCGGCGCATCGCAAATCGCGCTCGTGTGGAGGCGGAGTACGCGATAAGGGGAGCGAAGCAACTGAGAGCGAGCATCGTGCTACGGAAGCGTGGGAGGTCTGAAGCATGGCGGCGACGTATGTAAGGGCATCGGTGGCGATGCAGTAGAGGCTAGGGTTGTTCGTGTACGAGGAGGGTGACTGGTAATTTAATTTACTTGAGTTATTTTCTTAAGTCTAAATTTAGTTCTAGAAAAAAAAAATTAACAGTAAGTTAAACTTTAAATTTTAACATCTTGATTTAAAAATCAGGAAGGCAGCACAGTTTGTCAGATTTAAAATTTATAACATATCTATGTATATAGGCACTAACAGAAAATAAAAATAACAGCATACCTAGAAGAAATTATTCATACATATTTAATATATCTAAATAAACAGTAGATATGTATATATATGGGTAGGGAGTTTGTTTTAAATATTAAGTTAACACTGATCTGTTAAGCAGTTGTTTTAAATATTGAGTTAATTTTGATTTAATTTTAAATATATAGGTAAATAGAAATTTCTATAATATATATAAGAATTTTATAAAAATAGACTTAAAACCTGTAAAGGCTATTTTATTGTATTTAGGTAGTTTCAAGAAGAAATTAAGAGAATTGATAAAATTTAATTATTGGTTTAAATGAAATTTTCTTTAACGGTAATTTATTTACAATTAGTACGAATGTTAATAAACTGTGTAATATTATACAAGGTCAAAATCTGGGAAGGAAGCAACCTGGATTTGGAAATGGGATGCTAATAAAATTTAAAGGTGATTTAATCTCACTCAGTTAAATTTAAATTTAAATGGTTAATGTAACGACCCAGAATTTTTGATAATTAAAATTCGAATATTTAATTGATTTTAAATATTAATAAATGGAATTTAGAAGTCGAATGATTTATTTTTCGAATATTGGGTTTTATTTGAGAATTAAGTCGATAAATTAAATAGTGAAATTCCAGAGATAATTAAAAATCGAGTTTAAAATGATTGAAAATGATTTGTAAAATTTTATTTAATCATACTGGAGTTATAGAAAGGTTATAGAACTTTTAAAACTGAATTTGGAGTAAATCTGTGAAAATTGAATATTTTAATATTTAATTATCGATTGTAAAAATAGCCAATTTTCGGACAGTCTCAGAATTGAACGAGACCAATTCCATTGAATCCGTAATAGTTAGTTATTATCGGATTTCAATTTTCGTAGCAATCGAAGTTATCGTTTGACCGTGGCAGCTCGAAACGCATCGATATCGTTTTAATTTTAAATCGTCGAGTTAAAAATAGTCATTTTTCAAAAGGTCTCGGATTTCGACGAAACCAGTTTCATCGGATCCGTAATGTGATATTATTGTAAGATTTCAAATTTCGTAATTTTTGGATTCATCGTTTGTCAGGGGCAAGCCAAAACGCCTCGAAATCGATTTAAATCGGTTTAATTTAAATTGATCGTTTAAATTCATAACTCGCACAGACGATCGTATTAGCTTCCGAAACCTGTTCCATTGTGTCCGGAACGCGGGGTAAACCTTAGGAACGTCAGCCGGCACGCTCGATTTCGAGTTCGGAAAATTTCGATGAATAGTAAATTGGGCAATTTTCTATAAAAGCACCTCTATTCTCTCATTTGCAAACAAGAAGATCAAACCCTAGGGTTCAAGAGCCAGCCGCCATCTTCAATTTCTAAGGGCAGAAATTCATTTCGTTTCTCCTCTAATATTTCAAAATCCACGCGTTTTTACGAAAAGTTGTTAACTACGACATTGTAGAGCGTCACGAGGCGAAGACAATCAACGATCAAGATCGTTTATAGTGGAGGGAATCAACGGCAATCGGCTCGAGATGGCCTGCCGTTTCATCTCGTTTTGCATGCACAGGGGAGGGCCGAGTGCCAGGGGGTTCTGGGCGGAGGTGCTATTCGTGTGGGGCTTCGAAATGGCGTAAGCCGATCACGTTCTAGTCGAGTGTGGAGGTGGTGGTTTGGAACCCTAGTAGGCGGCTTTGGTGGATTTCGAACGTGAATAACCTGGTAGTTTCGCGTGAGGAAGAAAGAAAGTTGAATGGCCAGATTTTCATCTCATCAACGTGCGGCCGAGATTTGCTATGGGGTTTTTTTTTAATAAAGATTGTAATTCATTTATATAAAAATGTGTATAAAGTTTAGAATATCATATCTCTTTCATACGTTATCAGAAAATGACGAAACAAAATGCGTTGGAATCGTCTCGACATGTACTTCACAATGCAACTGAATTGGAGCCATTTGGAGCTAGTTTGAATTTCGGGTAAAATTAAACGCGTGTTTAATTTTATTCGAAATAAACGCTGAAATCAGAATTAAAATCACGGTGAGATCTTCTCACTCAAATTTGAATGTGGAATTTTTGCAGTTATTGATTGTGTTGATTGCTATTGGATGTGATATTAGATATAGTAGGATATATCTATTATATATAGCAATATATACATATTGGCATATGTATATATTGGATTGATTGATTCCCGCCTCGTATAGCGGATGAGACCCTATTGCGCCGTTAGTAAGCGGATTTTTATAAAACCCATATACCGCGATAATTCCGTACTGGAGCGGAATTGGTATTGTGCTAACATCTTTGGATGCAGGGAAACAGGTTGGAGGGATCCAACTGGATTCCTCAACTGTATTTTTACTTATTTACAGATATTGATATATATTCTGTTATCATATTGATATATGATATTGACTGTTGTGATGGACTGATTGGTGTTGTTGCATCATCGGATTCAGTTTTGAAATGTAAAAATAATGACTTTTACTTTAAACGGTTTTTTTTTAAGGTGATTTTTGAAAATATACGTTTTATGGAATTTTTGAATCGATTTATAAACGTAAAATTTTAAAGTTATAAAAGTTATAATTTTTAGTGAAATATAACCGAAGAGTCGTTTTTGAAATAAAAGTCGATTTATTTGTAAAATGGTTTAAGTTGGGATTTTTGAATAACCATAAACGATTTGTGTAAAAAGATTTATTAAAATTGATATTTTATAAATCAAAATATTGGACTTGTAAAACGAATTTTATAAGTGTTAAAAAGAAGTATAAATGGATTTCATAAGTGAATGAAATTAACAGATTTATATTGTGAAGTTAAAAATGAATGAAGTTGTAGAATAAAGGATTTATAAGTAATTTACTTATAAATTGGATTTTTGCCTTTAAATGGAATATTGATCAAATTTGTTCATAAATGATTCTTTTAAAAGTTGAAATCGTTATAAAGTACAAATGCGATTTATAAACATTGTTTATAAATCCGAAATCACTTATTTTTATAAGTGAATTATAGAAGTTAATAAAATGAGATTTATAAACCGGAGTTGTTATAGAAAATAGAAAATGGAATTTATGAACGTTGTTTAAATAAATTCGAAAATCAATCAAAATTGATGAATTGAATATAGAAGGTTATTAAGGGAATTTTTTCCACGATTTTAGATAGTGGATAATTCTTGGAATAAATGTGTAAAAAAGATTGAAATTTGGTTATTGAAGTATATTCACGATTTTGGACAGTGAATATATTATTAAATAAAATGGATATGTTTTGGGAAAGCGATATTATAAAATGAAGTAATTGTTTTAAAAGATGTTTTAAAACGTGTGAATTATCGAAATCATAGATTTCAACATTTATTGTTGAAATAGACGTTTTCAAAAAATAAGGAAATGATGGACTATAACACTGTTGTTATAGTAAATGATTTTCGAAAGGAAATGTTTTTATGTAGTATTGGGATTTATATACCTATCTTAATTTCGAATCCCTATACTAGTGATTTTGAGTCGTCGTAACGATGTTTTACGTAACATTCGTTTTGACTCAAATAAATGTGTTTAAAGAGAATGATTTCCTTAAAGAATGAATATATACTTAATATTGATTTAAGTATATCGAATATTTTCAAATGTTGAAAATAAATGATTTGTGAAATACTTATTTTTAAATAAGTATGGAATTGCTTTTCCAATATGAAACGAAGGGTTTGAAACTTTATCTTTTTAAGATAAATTGAAAAGTGAATATTTGAAATTTGTTTTCAAATGGTTAAGTGTGGAAATTTTATATCTAGTAAAGATATTTTGGAAGATAAAATAATTTCGGAAAATTATTTGGAATCTGATGATGTTGCGCATCTTTATTGATAGTTAAATAACCGACTATCAATAATTACCTTTAGATAGGTATTTGTTGTGATTGGATGAATTTGAATGCTACACTTATTTTTAAATAAACGCTCACTATTCGGGTTAGCCGGGAAAGGACCATGGGGTCGTATAACCCATTCCGAATATGTGATACGTCGTTATGAATTACATTCGAAGACCGGTGTTGAAGACCGGATATTTTTGAAAACGGAAGGATTACCGTCGAGTTACTCTACATCGGCTGATCTCCGATTTAGAGGTTTTATCACCCTTAGTGACGGGAAGTCCCGACGTGATTAGAAATTTATCCGGAATTGCAAGGGCTTCGTGAGAAGTGCCTTCGGTTCTGTTCGATCCCGGAACAGACTTGTATGGATTGTGTGTCTGACGTTACAATTTGAGATATAAAGCTGATTTCTTTCAAATACATTTCTGTTGGTGGCGGAGAATTTATTCTCTTAGCTTAACACCCTTCTCTGAGACGTACGAGCTTAGAGGTTATGTAGTTGAAATTTATCAGCGATATACTCCCAATTTGGTAACGTGGCATACTGAGTGTTGCTGTGAAATGATCAGTGTTTGATCATTTGTGATATGATCATTTGTTTGATCTTATATCTTTGTGATCATAGGTTGATCATTTTTGTTTGACCCGAAGCAGGGCTTTGTAGAAAGCGTAGCTTTGTGGACGAGACTTCATCGAGCCTCACACCCCGGAAATGGTCGAAACAGGAAGGATGCGGCAAGGTTCTAGGGAGTAGCGCCCCTTAGTGTATGTCATTCCTTCTGGATAGAGGTGGTATCATGGTATGGAGCCCAGATACTTAACCTATGTGGTTGCTGCATTATTATCTATGTGGTTTGTTGGAAATCGGGGATCCTCGGGAAGATCGGTTACGATCGGTGGATGACATACGCGTGTCAGTAGTTACCTACTTTTGCAGAGGTAACCCGGCCTTGTGTTGGCAGAGATCTAACCGTAATGTTAGGTTATTTCTCGGGTCGTCTATTCCAGGGACGTACCCATCGTGGATAGGAAGTTCCTTGGCCTGACCATTTGTTGGAAATCCAAAGAAACAATACGCGACTTGTACGGTTTTAGTTGTAGAACCTGCCATTTAATATGGTAGCTATAGCAAGCATACTATAATGGTACCTATGCTGGCTAAGATTTATATTCTACTTTCGAAATGTTTTCTACACTATGCACTAATAATAATATCAAAAAGAATTTGATTTTCGCGTAGTAAGCATCTTTGACTATCATAAGAAGAAATCTCCTCCAAGTCTGCGTTTGCATTGTGTGTGTGGCGGGAGGTCTTATGGTAGTTTCATTTTCCAAAAGCATTGCGAATTTACTTTAAAATTCTTCTGTTGTTTATTTTAAAGAAAAATAACTGTTTTACGATCTCACACCAGTCACCATGACTGACTCGGAGTTTATTGTTCCCTTCTAAACTCTGGGTGCCCACCATTTTCCACACGGGCAGCCTAGAGTTATGTTATCAGGATATTCTGGATATTCTGGAGCTTTGGAGATAAGCTGGACGACGAGACGTAGTATTTGTATCTGATGTATTTATTCCGCTGTGTATTCTGTATGAGGACAAGTTTATTAAACTGTCCATTGTTGTATATTGACTCTGATTGATGTATGTATAAAAACTGATATAATTCTTTGTTTTAAAGGACTAGTGATTATCAATTATATATTGTTCCGCTGCGATATGTGAGATTCTGATATTGTTTTCTGTTCTAATGTTGTTCTGTTCTTCTTCTTTCTTTCTTCTCTTTTTCTTCTATCTTCTTCTTCTTCTCCTTTTTCTTCTTCTTAAAACCCATCATAGTTCGTATTCCCGTTCATTTTGAGTTAATCAATGGAGATTAGTGGTTAATCAAGAGGTACGGATTTGCGGGCCATGACATTTGGTATCAGAGCATATGGTTAAGCGACAACCCTGCTCTGTTGGGTGTTACTCATTAGAGATAGAGTCAGTAGTACTCTAGAATGAGTTGAGTGTAATAATAGATACGAGTGCGTATTTGTTAGTGAATATAAAATTGTTTTATATTGTGATGATTGGTTTGTTGGGTGGTATATGGATTCTGGTCGGTATTGTCTGTACAACTCTATCGATAGGGATCTCTAAACACTTGAATAGAACAATTCGGCACAGTATTGTTTTGAATAGGGTAAATGAGATAATTTTGCCCAAAACTATTTTTGTATAGAAAGGAAATGTTTTTCTATGAATTATCATAGTATATGGTTGCATGGTTGTTAGGAAAGTGATAATATTGAAATGTTATCATTATTATATGAAATTGAATAAGAAACTGAAATCGTAACTCCAAAGTTAAGAAATAAATTCACATACGAATGAAATTAAAGAATGTAAATTATAAATGTGAATTGTAATTTAAAACGGGATTCCAGAGAAGTTTTGGAAATGTTTTGAAAAGAATTCGAAAATTGTAACAACCCGGCGTTTTGCTGTTAATTTATCTTCATCATTAATTGATTAAATTGCTAGCTAATTGCTATTTGATGTTTTTAAAACCCGGTTTAAATTCTTTTGAAAATTTGTTGAATGTTGAGTGGACTTTAAAATGAAATCTGGGCCTTCTTTTTTTATCTTTATTTTAGTGTTGTACTAGCCAAATTAAGGACCCGTTCCTCATTTTTCATTGGATTCGATTCATTCTCTAAAACCCTAGGAAAAAAACATACGAGAATAATAAATGGCGACTCGCCCTTTTCCTCGTTCGATCAGAGCTTAGGGTTTCGTGAAATTGCAAAGTGCGACTTCAAGGACGCGGTCAAATTTGATTGCTTTGCTCTGGTAGATGATCCCCTCTTTGTTTTTTTGAGAAGGCTGCTAGGGTTTGTCTCCGCTTGACTCTCGAGTGCCACGGCTTCGAATTCAACTCGTGCTCTTTGACATAGGTGAGTAAACTTGTACTCACATCTAATTCAAATTCTCCAGTGACTGTTTTGGGTTTGAATCCCCTTGTTTTTCTCGTTCTTATATATATATTTAGGATGTTTGGGTTTTTGAATTAGTATTGCCGATGAGGTTGATTGCAATTTTATACAAGAGTCGAAATCCCTGATTTTCATCGTATAATAATTATTTGATTTTGTCAACGGATTTTTGCTTGGCTGTTGTTTTTCGTATGAATGCTTGATATTGAATTGTACTCCGTGGAGTGTGGCCATACTGTCCACTGTTCGACTTTGTTCGAATTCCTGACTTTTGTGGTTTGGGTTAATCGTAGTTGCTAAAATTTTTATCTCGGCTTTTTGAATTTGTTTGGTGTTGATGACTTCTCTGATTTTTTCGATTTCATATTATTAATGATGGCTTGATACACACAGCTTTGAATCGCCATACTCACCCCAGTTCGATATTCTGGTTCGACTTTGCCACTGCACTTGTTCGTTTTCTGGTGCTGTTTAGCTTGATGTTTTGTTCGAAAGTGACTTTTGTTTGATTTGGTCATAAAGTCCACTGCCTCTAGCAACACTTATATTGTTTTCACCTGCTGGCGTTGTTATTAGTTTGTCGAATTACCTTTGGCACTTGCTTATGCCAAGTGCTGTTGCATTTGATTTAGACATGTATGTGCACGCATATATGTGCATACACATACCTTTGTAGACTTTGATTTCTTATGGGGTTTTGATTCGAGCTTGCCTTAGTTTGAGTTTTGCTTACTTGAGTAGCACCACGGTTTCGAAATTTATTGGTTATATTTGAATTTGTTCGAGGATTTTGATTTGAATTGGACAAAGTTGTTTGGTTCGATTTTGGCTATATTGTCTACTGCCTCCGGCAGCACTTCTGTCCTAGTTCTATTTTATTGCTGCTATAAAACTATACTCTGGCATTTTAATTTTTCTTCCTGCTGCTTGATTATTTTTGTGCGGCTTCATATATGTGCATACATACCATTGTATGTGTGCATGTATATGTTGTTGAATCTACGCTTGTGATTACACTGCACATAAGTTTGATTGTTGTTGTTCTTTGTAGTAGCACATGACTTGTTCATGTGTCTTCGATTGAGACTCTAGATGGCACTGGGCTTGGCAATTTGATTGCTGCTTCGAGTTGTTGCTGTTTTCACTCTTGCTCATGCAGTTTTATATGATGTTTATTTTAGTCATTCAGACTTTATGTTATATACATGTGCATGTTATCACTTGGTGTACATTTGCTTGACCCAGTTGGTAGTTGCATACTTTGGTTCACATTATAGTGTGTCATCTCCCCTGTAAGCGTAGTCTGCATCTGGGTTGTACTGTTTTGAGCCTGAATACAGAGATCTTTAGTTTGCCATTGTGGCTGGTTGCATTGTTATTCAAGCTGCTGTTTTATGAGCAGTTTGTAGTTGGTCGAGTATCATTTTTATGCGCCTATATATGTGCTCCATCGCTGTTTCATTTGATATTGACATGTATGTGTGTACATATTTATATGCATACATGTATAATTGTATTTACTCGGGTGTGGGATCATTCGAACTTGTTCGATCCTTTTGGTTGAAACTACTGCTTCATGAATTTGATAAAAAAATGCTATTTGATGATTTGGCTGATTTCTTTAATTATGTATATGTATATAGGTTGTTGCCAGTTGCCTCTGTTGGGTACTGACTCTCTATGTTCTTTAATGTTGCGTGTTGTAGTGCCATATTGTTGGTGCTCTCACCTTCATTTGAAGCCTTGACTTGTACTTGACTCACTGGTTCGAGTCATTTGTGCATGTCGCTAAGCATTTCTATTGCACTTGAGTTTCATTTTGATTGAGTTGATGCCATTTGGTTTGTTGGTTCGATGCTCTTTTATGTATTTCAGGATGTAGTGGCGATGCAGTATATGCGTGCGTATACTGCAGCCCTACCAGTTTTGATATTTTAAATTGATTATTATTGCTTACGTGCGCTGATAACTGAGTTTGAATTAGACTGACCCGTGTATTATTTTCTTTTGAATGTAATACTCGGGTCAGACCCGAGTTATTTCAGGTTGTAGATTTCCTGCTTTGAGTTGCTGTTGAGCTATGAAGACTTTTCATATCATTTGAAGTGGTCTATGTTTTTAGTAGTAGTCAGCGTATCTGTTTTAAGCTGATATGTATTCATGTATATTAGTCGATAATGTACTTGTATATATAACTTATTGAGTCGACAGTTGTAGTTGTATCATATGTATCGTGTCAACTATATTGTAACTGACATCAGTTATATATATATGAGACTTTTGTTTCTATCTGTGTTCCGTATTTATATTATCTGTGTTATTATTATATCTAATGTCGTAAACTATTATGAACCATTGTAGTTTGTTTTATACTGATAATTGGGTATGTCGATGGGAGTAAATAATTAAGATGAAAAATGAAAAGTATATACCACTCCTATCGAGGTAACCAATACTAGTGTAAGGCCAACTACGGATGGCCGCTCCTATCCAGCCTTATTCTTCGTAATAATAGACAGTATTTCTTTTAATACTCTTTGTTATTATGAGCATAGAGGTGGGGCGTTACAGTTGGTATCGGAGCTTGGGGTTTATGGACATAATATAAAACATAACTTGGATGGAACATATGTTACAACTATTGGTCGATGTTTTATCTGTGATTTGAGTCAAAACTAAAGTTTTGAAATTTTGATGAAATTTTTAAATATCTTTATTTAAAAATAATAGTAAAATTGTGTTTTGATGATTTGATTGATTTGTGTTTTGTTTATCAGAGTGCGCAGCGGAAACAGTAAAACTGTCTTCGCTGAGTACAACTGATAATCTTTTTGATTTAAAAATCAAAATACGAATTGATATGAATTTCATTTGTTGTTTACATAGCTGTAATTATTTTGTTTCTTTGAGAAGTTCGAATCCGAATTGAGGATTCGAAGAAATTGCATATATGTGATTTTTGTTGAAATTTCCGCTGGCTTTCTTTTGTACTAATCATCTATTGATTAGAGTTTTGCTGTTTTGAATTATCTTCATTGAAGATACCTTCGGATGATTTCTTTGTTCATTCTGTATTACGTGCAAAAATTTGAATTGCACGTTACTGCATTTATTTACGTTGAACCGATGCTTGGTTATGAAACGTATTTTGTTGCCGTTATTTTTATAACGAGATTTTTACACCAATGCTAAAATTTTTGAAGCATGGTGTTTTATGGCATTTTGATGAATGAAAATTCACTGATATTACATTTTGATGTAAATTGTTTTGATGTGATTTTGACGTTTTAAAATTACTGTCGCTTTGGCTTCAGTAACCGTCATGTTTTAAAAGTGGATTTTCAAGCGGTTATTCCGCAATACTGATGTGTAACCGTTTTTACGGTATTTTGAGAAGTACAGTTTCCTTATCGAAATTGTTACTGATTTGCTGTTTTAATCACGTGATTGGAAAATCGTTTTAAAAATGAAAATTGTTTTATAAATTTTTAACAGTTTGCGTTTTCAAAAGAATGAGAAAGTGACTTAAACGATTCAGCAAAATCGAGGATTATGACCCCTTTCTTTTACTGTTTCGCTTAACTTCGGACTTGTCCAGTTGAGAATGTGAATTGTTATTTTTACAAAATAAATAAAATTGTTTTCAGAAATTTTAACAGTTTGCGCTTTCAAAAGAATGAGGAAGCGATTTAAACGTTTCAGCAAAATCGAGGACTATGACCCCTTTCTTTTACTGATTCGCTTAATTCCGGACTTGTCCGTTTGAGAATGTAAAGTGTATTTTTACAAAATACACAACTTTGCACTTTCAAGGAAACGATGAAGTGATTTAAACGATTTAGCAAAAGTGCGGAGTATGGAACCACACTTTTACTATTTCGGTTAATTCCGGACTCGTTAATTGAATATCTGTTGTTTTGATGAATTTGATGATTTCACACTTTCAAGGAAACGATGAAGAGAATCAAACGATTTAGTAAAACACGTGGTATGGGACATGTGCGTTTGCTATTTCGGTTAATTCCGGACTCGTTAATTGAAACATTTTAATGCTTTCGTGTGCTTTCGAGCCACTATGAGGACCTTCGGGTCATTTGTTGGGCTTTCGGGCCACTCTGATGGACCTTCGGGTCAAATACCAGTACTAGACCTTCGGGTCACTCTGCGGACCTCCGGGTCAATCTGATGGGCGCCAAAATTATGTTGAGTACTTGGTAGGCTTCGGCCATATGTTGTTGCACGTGCGGCGAATTAAAAACTCGCCATCTGATGGGATCGATCCAAGCTTTTATGTTGATTTTCTAGTCTTCTTAATTGATTTCTAGATATTTGTTGTTTCTAATTATCGCTTGTGATAATTAGATATTTGTTGATATGAGTTCTGATTATCGTTTTTGATAATCAGATATTTGTTGTTTCTAATTATCGCTTGTGATAATTAGATATTTGTTGATATGAGTTCTGATTATCGTTTTCGATAATCAGATATTTGTTGTTTCTAATTATCGCTTGTGATAATTAGATATTTGTTGATATGAGTTCTGATTATCATTTTCGATAATCAGATATTTGTTGTTTCTAATTATCGCTTGTGATAATTAGATATTTGTTGATATGAGTTCTGATTATCGTTTTTGATAATCGAATATTTGTTGAATTTGAGAAATTTGATTATCGTTTTTGATAATCGAATATTTGTTGAATTTGAAATTTGATTATCATTTTTGATAATCGAATATTTGTTGATTTGAAATTTGATTATCGTTTTTGATAATCGAATATTTGTTGAATTTGAGAAATTTGATTATCGTTTTTGATAATCGAATATTTGTTGAATTTGAAATTTGATTATCATTTTTGATAATCGAATATTTGTTGATTTGAAATTTGATTATCGTTTTTGATAATCGAATATTTGTTGATTGAAATTTGATTATCGTTTTGTGATAATCAAATATTTGTTGAATTAGAAATTTGATTATCGTTTTGTGATAATCGAATATTTGTTGATTTGAAATTTTATTATCGTTTTTGATAATCGAATATTTGTTGAATTTGAAATTTGATTATCGTTTTTGATGATCGAATAATTGTTGATTTGAAATTTTGATTACCGTTTGAGATAATTAGATAATTGATGTTTTCTGATTATCGTTTTCGATAATTAGATATTTGATGTTCCCGATTATCGTTTTTGATAATTTGATATTTGTGGATTTTATTAAATTGCTGTTTTCCATCTATCACTGTTGATAGTTATAGTTTGCTTATTATGAAGTTCGTGTTTTCTATTTATCTGTTAGATAACTAGATATTTGCAGTTTTGCAAATTGTGGTTTGTGTTTCATAATTATCTTGGTTGATAATTAGATATTGCTGTTTTGTGATTTCTGAATTTCAATTTTCTAATTGATAATTGAATATTACTGATGAGTACATTTATTCAGCTTTGTTGTTTTCTGATTATCTATCTGATAGTTAGATTTTGTTGAGAAATTGTGAATCTCTTTTTAGGAAATTGAAAGATTTCTTTGGTGTTTGTGTTTTGACTTTTATTTTCTAGCTTAATTAGTTTATGTTAGAAAATTTATTGTTAATGACGACCTTAATTATGAAAATTGCGGGGACACAATTTTTATAAGGAGGGGAGTCTGTAACAACCCGGCGTTTTGCTGTTAATTTATCTTCATCATTAATTGATTAAATTGCTAGCTAATTGCTATTTGATGTTTTTAAAACCCAGTTTAAATTCTTTTGAAAATTTGTTGAATGTTGAGTGGACTTTAAAATGCAATCTGGGCCTTCTTTTTTTATCTTTATTTTAGTGTTGTACTAGCCAAATTAAGGACCCGTTCCTCATTTTTCATTGGATTCGATTCATTCTCTAAAACCCTAGGAAAAAAAACATACGAGAATAATAAATGGCGACTCGCCCTTTTCCTCGTTCGATCAGAGCTTAGGGTTTCGTGAAATTGCAAAGTGCGACTTTAAGGACGCGGTCAAATTTGATTGCTTTGCTCTGGTAGATGATCCCCTCTTTGTTTTTTTGAGAAGGCTGCTAGGTTTTGTCTCCGCTTGACTCTCGAGTGCCACGGCTTCGAATTCAACTCGTGCTCTTTGACATAGGTGAGTAAACTTGTACTCACATCTAATTCAAATTCTCTAGTGACTGTTTTGGGTTTGAATCCCCTAGTTTTTCTCGTTCTTATATATATATTTAGGATGTTTGGGTTTTTGAATTAGTATTGCCGATGAGGTTGATTGCAATTTTATACAAGAGTCGAAATCCCTGATTTTCATCGTATAATAATTATTTGATTTTGTCAACGGATTTTTGCTTGGCTGTTGTTTTTCGTATGAATGCTTGATATTGAATTGTACTCCGTGGAGTGTGGCCATACTGTCCACTGTTCGACTTTGTTCGAATTCCTGACTTTTGTGGTTTGGGTTAATCGTAGTTGCTAAAATTTTTATCTCGGCTTTTTGAATTTGTTTGGTGTTGATGACTTCTCTGATTTTTTCGATTTCATATTATTAATGATGGCTTGATACACACAGCTTTGAATCGCCATACTCACCCCAGTTCGATATTCTGGTTCGACTTTGCCACTGCACTTGTTCGTTTTCTGGTGCTGTTTAGCTTGATGTTTTGTTCGAAAGTGACTTTTGTTTGATTTGGTCATAAAGTCCACTGCCTCTAGCAACACTTATATTGTTTTCACCTGTTGGCGTTGTTATTAGTTTGTCGAATTACCTTTGGCACTTGCTTATGCCAAGTGCTGTTGCATTTGATTTAGACATGTATGTGCACGCATATATGTGCATACACATACCTTTGTAGACTTTGATTTCTTATGGGGTTTTGATTCGAGCTTGCCTTAGTTTGAGTTTTGCTTACTTGAGTAGCACCACGGTTTCGAAATTTATTGGTTATATTTGAATTTGGTCGAGGATTTTGATTTGAATTGGACAAAGTTGTTTGGTTCGATTTTGGCTATATTGTCTACTGCCTCCGGCAGCACTTCTGTCCTAGTTCTATTTTATTGCTGCTATAAAACTATACTCTGGCATTTTAATTTTTCTTCCTGCTGCTTGATTATTTTTGTGCGGCTTCATATATGTGCATACATACCATTGTATGTGTGCATGTATATGTTGTTGAATCTACGCTTGTGATTACACTGCACATAAGTTTGATTGTTGTTGTTCTTTGTAGTAGCACATGACTTGTTCATGTGTCTTCGATTGAGACTCTAGATGGCACTGGGCTTGGCAATTTGATTGCTGCTTCGAGTTGTTGCTGTTTTCACTCTTGCTCATGCAGTTTTATATGATGTTTATTTTAGTCATTCAGACTTTATGTTATATACATGTGCATGTTATCACTTGGTGTGCATTTGCTTGACCCAGTTGGTAGTTGCATACTTTGGTTCACATTATAGTGTGTCATCTCCCCTGTAAGCGTAGTCTGCATCTGGGTTGTACTGTTTTGAGCCTGAATACAGAGATCTTTAGTTTGCCATTGTGGCTGGTTGCATTGTTATTCAAGCTGCTGTTTTATGAGCAGTTTGTAGTTGGTCGAGTATCATTTTTATGCGCCTATATATGTGCTCCATCGCTGTTTCATTTGATATTGACATGTATGTGTGTACATATTTATATGCATACATGTATAATTGTATTTACTCGGGTGTGGGATCATTCGAACTTGTTCGATCCTTTTGGTTGAAACTACTGCTTCATGAATTTGATAAAAAAATGCTATTTGATGATTTGGCTGATTTCTTTAAGTATGTATATGTATATAGGTTGTTGCCAGTTGCCTCTGTTGGGTACTGACTCTCTATGTTCTTTAATGTTGCGTGTTGTAGTGCCATATTGTTGGTGCTCTCACCTTCATTTGAAGCCTTGACTTGTACTTGACTCACTGGTTCGAGTCATTTGTGCATGTCGCTAAGCATTTCTATTGCACTTGAGTTTCATTTTGATTGAGTTGATGCCATTTGGTTTGTTGGTTCGATGCTCTTTTATGTATTTCAGGATGCAGTGGCGAGGCAGTATATGCGTGCGTATACTGCAGCCCTACCAGTTTTGATATTTTAAATTGATTATTGTTGCTTACGTGCGTTGATAACTGAGTTTGAATTAGACTGACCCGTGTATTATTTTCTTTTGAATGTAATACTCGGGTCAGACCCGAGTTATTTCAGGTTGTAGATTTCCTGCTTTGAGTTGCTGTTGAGCTATGAAGACTTTTCATATCATTTGAAGTGGTCTACGTTTTTAGTAGTAGTCAGCGTATCTGTTTTAAGCTGATATGTATTCATGTATATTAGTCGATAATGTACTTGTATATATAACTTATTGAGTCGACAGTTGTAGTTGTATCATATGTATCGTGTCAACTATATTATAACTGACATCAGTTATATATATATGAGACTTTTGTTTCTATCTGTGTTCCGTATTTATATTATCTGTGTTATTATTATATCTAATGTCGTAAACTATTATGAACCATTGTTGTTTGTTTTATACTGATAATTGGGTATGTCGATGGGAGTAAATAATTAAGATGAAAAATGAAAAGTATATACCACTCCTATCGAGGTAACCAATACTAGTGTAAGGCCAACTACGGATGGCCGCTCCTATCCAGCCTTATTCTTCGTAATAATAGACAGTATTTCTTTTAATACTCTTTGTTATTATGAGCATAGAGGTGGGGCGTTACAAAAATTTTGGAGATTTGGAAAGTTTAAATCATTTTTGATTTGAAAATGGATTTCAAGGATTTTGGGAAAAATGTTTTGAAGGAATGAAAAGCTCTAAACTCTTTTCGGTCGCTGGAAAATAATTCCGATGATGATCGTGACATCACCGGTGTTCATTTTCGGGTTTCCAAAAGAGAAATTGCTGCCAAATTGTTTTAAAAGGAAGTTGTTTGAAAATTTTGGGTTTTGTTTTAGAAAATTCAAGGGATAATTTGAATTGTTTTCAAAAATGGTTTTGAAAAGATTGAAAAGACTCTGGAATACTATATAAAAATACTTATGAAATAAGAAATAAGTTGATAACTTATACTATTTGAATTTTGATAGAATAAATTTAACTTAAAGGATGAAGTTAAATCAAAGCAAGTACAAGTGAATCAATTTAATGAAAGTAAATTGAATATTGAAAAATTCATTTCGAATTTGTAAAGTAATGTATTGAAATAAAATTAGTAATTGAAACTAATTAAAGAAATGACAAATTAATTTGGTTTGAAATGAATTAAAATTCATATGGAATTTGAAATCCAGTTTAATATAAGTGGTTATAAACCAAAATAGTGAATTGTAAATAAATTTTGGGAATGAACTAAAGTTAATTGATAAAAATTCAATATTCAGAAGATAAACTGAATTCAAATTGGAATTGTGAATTGAATTCAAATGAATGTGAACTATAAATTGAAGGAAAATGAATAGGTGTAACTTCAACAGTGAAGTAAAAATGATATAAGAAGTACATATTGAAATTTTGTAATCGAATTTGCAAAATGTTTGAATGATGTAACTAGATATAATGGCTAGTAGGATATACAGGTATAAAGGAATTGGAATTTAATTTCGAAGATAAATTTGAATGGCTCGACAAAAGGTAAGTATTGGAATTCGAATATGAGATTTGATGACTTATTTCTCTAGCCGCTTGGCTTTTTCTTTTTCTTTTTGAAATCTGAGAGTCCGTAGGGACGTTTTGTAGTCGTGCCATGTTAACCGCGTAAAGGAGACGCTGGCGAAATTTTTCGAAAATTTAGGGCGTTAGAAAATTTTGAGAAAAATTTAAAAGTTTAAAATTGAATTTAAACTCGAATTTGAATTTAGAAGTTAAACAATGTTGTTTGAAACTTAAAATTTAAGTTGGAAAGTTAGTTGAGATGATAACGAATCTTTAGTAGGAAGATCCATTTGAAAAATGATAAAACTATTAGATTGTGAAAAATAGTAGACGAGTTAAGGACCTTTCTTCCTAACTTGTAATTTCGAGGACGAAATTCTTTTAAGGGGGGAAGTCTGTAACGACCCAGAATTTTTGATAATTAAAATTCGAATATTTAATTGATTTTAAATATTAATAAATGGAATTTAGAAGTCGAATGATTTATTTTTTGAATATTGGGTTTTATTTGAGAATTAAGTCGATAAATTAAATAGTGAAATTCCAGAGATAATTAAAAATCGAGTTTAAAATGATTGAAAATGATTTGTAAAATTTTATTTAATCATACTGGAGTTATAGAAAGGTTATAGAACTTTTAAAACTGAATTTGGAGTAAATCTGTGAAAATTGAATATTTTAATATTTAATTATCGACTGTAAAAATAGCCAATTTTCGGACAGTCTCAGAATTGAACGAGACCAGTTCCATTGGATCCGTAATAGTTAGTTATTATCGGATTTCAATTTTCGTAGCAATCGAAGTTATCATTTGACCGTGGCAGCTCGAAACGCATCGATATCGTTTTAATTTTAAATCGTCGAGTTAAAAATAGTCATTTTTCAAAATGTCTCGGATTTCGACGAAACCAGTTTCATCGGATCCGTAATGTGATATTATTGTAAGATTTCAAATTTCGTAATTTTTGGATTCATCGTTTGTCCGGGGCAAGCCAAAACGCCTCGAAATCGATTTAAATCGGTTTAATTTAAATTGATCGTTTAAATTCATAACTCGCACAGACGATCGAATTAGCTTCCGAAACCTGTTCCATTGTGTCCGGAACGCGGGGTAAACCTTAGGAACGTCAGCCGGCACGCTCGATTTCGAGTTTGGAAAATTTCGATGAATAGTAAATTGGGCAATTTTCTATAAAAGCACCTCTATTCTCTCATTTGCAAACAAGAAGATCAAACCCTAGGGTTCAAGAGCCAGCCGCCATCTTCAATTTCTAAGGGCAGAAATTTATTTCGTTTCTCCTCTAATATTTCAAAATCCACGCGTTTTTACGAAAAGTTGTTAACTACGACATTGTAGAGCGTCACGAGGCGAAGACAATCAACGGTCAAGATCGTTTATAGTGGAGGGAATCAACGGCAATCGGCTCAAGATGGCCTGCCGTTTCATCTCGTTTTGCGTGCACAGGGGAGGGCCGAGTGCCAGGGGGTTCTGGGCGGAGGTGCTATTCGTGTGGGGCTTCGAAATGGCGTAAGCCGATCACGTTCTAGTCGAGTGTGGAGGTGGTGGTTTGGAACCCTAGTAGGCGGCTTTGGTGGGTTTCGAACGTGAATAACCTGGTAGTTTCACGTGAGGAAGAAAGCAAGTTGAATGGCCAGATTTTCATCTCATCAACGTGCGGCCGAGATTTGCTGTGGGATTTTTTTTTAATAAAGATTGTAATTCATTTATATAAAAATGTGTATAAAGTTTAGAATATCATATCTCTTTCATACGTTATCAGAAAATGACGAAACAAAATGCGTTGGAATCGTCTCGACATGTACTTCGCAATGCAACTGAATTGGAGCCATTTGGAGCTAGTTTGAATTTCGGGTAAAATTAAACGCGTGTTTAATTTTATTCGAAATAAACGCTGAAATCAGAATTAAAATCACGGTGAGATCTTCTCACTCAAATTTGAATGTGGAATTTTTGCAGTTATTGATTGTGTTGATTGCTATTGGATGTGATATTAGATATAGTAGGATATATCTATTATATATAGCAATATATACATATTGGCATATGTATATATTGGATTGATTGATTCCCGCCTCATATAGCGGATGAGACCCTATTGCACCGTTAGTAAGCGGATTTTTATAAAACCCATATACCGCGATAATTCCATACTGGAGCGGAATTGGTATTGTGCTAACATCTTTGGATGCAGGGAAACAGGTTGGAGGGATCCAACTGGATTCCTCAACTGTATTTACTTATTTACAGATATTGATATATATTCTGTTATCATATTGATATATGATATTGACTGTTGTGATGGACTGATTGGTGTTGTTGCATCATCGGATTCAGTTTTGAAATGTAAAAATAACGACTTTTACTTTAAAAGGTTTTTTTTAAGGTGATTTTTGAAAATATACGTTTTATGGAATTTTTGAATCGATTTATAAACGTAAAATTTTAAAGTTATAAAAGTTATAATTTTTAGTGAAATATAACCGAAGAGTCGTTTTTGAAATAAAAGTTGATTTATTTGTAAAATGGTTTAAGTTGGGATTTTTGAATAACCATAAACGATTTGTGTAAAAAGATTTATTAAAATTGATATTTTATAAATCAAAATATTGGACTTGTAAAACGAATTTTATAAGTGTTAAAAAGAAGTATAAATGGATTTCATAAGTGAATGAAATTAACAGATTTATATTGTGAAGTTAAAAATGAATGAAGTTGTAGAATAAAGGATTTATAAGTAATTTACTTATAAATTGGATTTTTGCCTTTAAATGGAATATTGATCAAATTTGTTCATAAATGATTCTTTTAAAAGTTGAAATCGTTATAAAGTACAAATGCGATTTATAAACATTGTCTATAAATCCGAAATCACTTATTTTTATAAGTGAATTATAGAAGTTAATAAAATGAGATTTATAAACCGGAGTTGTTATAGAAAATAGAAAATGGAATTTATGAACGTTGTTTAAATAAATTCGAAAATCAATCAAAATTGATGAATTGAATATAGAAGGTTATTAAGGGAATTTTTTCCACGATTTTGGATAGTGGATAATTCTTGGAATAAATGTGTAAAAAAGATTGAAATTTGGTTATTGAAGTATATTCACGATTTTGGACAGTGAATATATTATTAAATAAAATGGATATGTTTTGGGAAAGCGATATTATAAAATGAAGTAATTGTTTTAAAAGATGTTTTAAAACGTGTGAATTATCGAAATCATAGATTTCAACATTTATTGTTGAAATAGACGTTTTCGAAAAATAAGGAAATGATGGACTATAACACTGTTGTTATAGTAAATGATTTCCGAAAGGAAATGTTTTTATGTAGTATTGGGATTTATATACCTATCTTAATTTCGAATCCCTATACTAGTGATTTTGAGTCGTCGTAACGATGTTTTACGTAACATTCGTTTTGACTCAAATAAATGTGTTTAAAGAGAATGATTTCCTTAAAGAATGAATATATACTTAATATTGATTTAAGTATATCGAATATTTTCAAATGTTGAAAATAAATGATTTGTGAAATACTTATTTTTAAATAAGTATGGAATTGCTTTTCCAATATGAAACGAAGGGTTTGAAACTTTATCTTTTTAAGATAAATTGAAAAGTGAATATTTGAAATTTGTTTTCAAATGGTTAAGTGTGGAAATTTTATATCTAGTAAAGATATTTTGGAAGATAAAATAATTTCGGAAAATTATTTGGAATCTGATGATGTTGCGCATCTTTATTGATAGTTAAATAACCGACTATCAATAATTACCTTTAGATAGGTATTTGTTGTGATTGGATGAATTTGAATGCTACACTTATTTTTAAATAAACGCTCACTATTCGGGTTAGCCGGGAAAGGACCATGGGGTCGTATAACCCATTCCGAATATGTGATACGTCGTTATGAATTGCATTCGAAGACCGGTGTTGAAGACCGGATATTTTTGAAAACGGAAGGATTACCGTCGAGTTACTCTACATCGGCTGATCTCCGATTTAGAGGTTTTATCACCCTTAGTGATGGGAAGTCCCGACGTGATTAGAAATTTATCCAGAAATGCAAGGGCTTCGTGAGAAGTGCCTTCGGTTCTGTTCGATCCCGGAACAGACTTGTATGGATTGTGTGTCTGACGTTACAATTTGAGATATAAAGCTGATTTCTTTCAAATACATTTCTGTTGGTGGCGGAGAATTTATTCTCTTAGCTTAACACCCTTCTCTGAGACGTACGAGCTTAGAGGTTATGTAGTTGAAATTTATCAGCGATATACTCCCAATTTGGTAACGTGGCATACTGAGTGTTGCTGTGAAATGATCAGTGTTTGATCATTTGTGATATGATCATTTGTTTGATCTTATATCTTTGTGATCATTTGTTGATCATTTTTGTTTGACCCGAAGCAGGGCTTTGTAGAAAGCGTAGCTTTGTGGACGAGACTTCATCGAGCCTCACACCCCGGAAATGGTCGAAACAGGAAGGATGCGGCAAGGTTCTAGGGAGTAGCGCCCCTTAGTGTATGTCATTCCTTCTGGATAGAGGTGGTATCATGGTATGGAGCCCAGATACTTCACCTATGTGGTTGCTGCATTATTATCTATGTGGTTTGTTGGAAATCGGGGATCCTCGGGAAGATCGGTTACGATCGGGGGATGACATACGCGTGTCAGTAGTTACCTACTTTTGCAGAGGTAACCCGGCCTTGTGTTGGCAGAGATCTAACCATAATGTTAGGTTATTTCTCGGGTCGTCTATTCCAGGGACGTACCCATCGTGGATAGGAAGTTCCTTGGCCTGACCATTTGTTGGAAATCCAAAGAAACAATACGCGACTTGTACGGTTTTAGTTGTAGAACCTGCTATTTAATATGGTAGCTATAGCAAGCATACTATAATGGTACCTATGCTGGCTAAGATTTATATTCTACTTTTGAAATGTTTTCTACACTATGCACTAATAATAATATCAAAAAGAATTTGATTTTCGCGTAGTAAGCATCTTTGACTATCATAAGAAGAAACCTCCTCCAAGTCTGCGTTTGCATTGTGTGTGTGGCGGGAGGTCTTATGGTAGTTTCATTTTCCAAAAGCATTGCGAATTTACTTTAAAATTCTTCTGTTGTTTATTTTAAAGAAAAATAACTGTTTTACGATCTCACACCAGTCACCATGACTGACTCAGAGTTTATTGTTCCCTTCTAAACTCTGGGTGCCCACCATTTTCCACACGGGCAGCCTAGAGTTATGTTATCAGGATATTCTGGAGCTTTGGAGATAAGCTGGACGACGAGACGTAGTATTTGTATCTGATGTATTTATTCCGCTATGTATTCTGTATGAGGACAAGTTTATTAAACTGTCCATTGTTGTATATTGACTCTGATTGATGTATGTATAAAAACTGATATAATTCTTTGTTTTAAAGGACTAGTGATTATCTATTATATATTGTTCCGCTGCGATATGTGAGATTCTGATATTGTTTTCTGTTCTAATGTTGTTCTGTTCTTCTTCTTTCTTTCTTCTCTTTTTCTTCTATCTTCTTCTTCTTCTCCTTTTTCTTCTTCTTAAAACCCATCATAGTTCGTATTCCCGTTCATTTTTAGTTAATCAATGGAGATTAGTGGTTAATCAAGAGGTACGGATTTGCGGGCCATGACAGTTAAATTTAAATAATTTATTGAATGGTTGATTTGATAGATGTGATATATATAGTAGTATACCAATATATATATATATATATATATTGGCATATGTATATATTGGAGTTGTTGATATTCCCACATTATATAGTGGATGAGACCCTATGCGCTGCATAATAGCGGATGATATTATATAAATCCCATATACCGCGATATTCCACTTTGAAGTGGAATTGGTATTGTGCTAACGTCTGTGGATGCAGGGAAATAGGTTGGAGGGATCCAACTGGATTCCTCAAAATATTTAATTTTGTTTAAATATTCTGTGATATGATTTTTGATATCTTGTGATGAATTATATGGATAATTGGATGTTATGGTTTGGTTGGACCGATTTGGATGTGCTGAATTATCAAAATCTCTAGAATGGAATTTTTGAAAAGAAATAAAAGAGTAAATTTTTAAGTAAAATAATTATAAGAGTTTGGAATAAATTTGAGAATGAATCTGATTAAGAATAAAAGTGATTCCCAAAATTCTAATAAATATGGAAAAGAAGAATTTTAAATAAACAGAGAATATTGAATTTAAAGAAAACTTATGTGATGTTATTTAAAGGGATAAATAATTTATTTTAATTCAATGTTTAAAGGTAATAAAAAAGAAAGAAGGAAATTTGGAAATCAGAAACTTGTGTTTCGGTTTAAAGATTTTAAATCATAATGAGAAATAAAATCTGGAAGTTAATGAATTTGAAAATAAATGGATTAAGTAAAGAAATTTGTTTCAAAGTAAAATAAATTGGGAAATCAATTATAAATTTGATTTAAATACTTTGGGATTTGAAATTTAAAGAGAAACGAGATTTTGGAGAGATAAACTGGGTTTATAAAGTGAAATGGAATATCAGTGGATATTTGAAATATAAATTCAAGGTGGGAATTTATAAAAGAATATGAATTGGTTTAAAAATAAATGTTGATTTATTTTTAAAAGATGGAAATGAGAAGTGTATTTCTCTGGATAGCCAAGTACGTTTTCAAAGAAATTTTTAATATAAGTTAAAAGTTCTAATTTGTTTAAAAATGCATGTTTTAGGAAATTGATTATTTCTAAAGGTTAATTTCCAAAGTAAGTATTTTCAAAAATCTATTATTGTAGTAATTATATAAAAGTGATTTGGTATTATGTTTTAAAGAGGAAGTTAGCTTATATTTATAAAGTGGTTTTATTTTAAATATTCTCAAAATATATATTTTGATAGAGTATTAAAGTAGTTTTAAAATTTCAATGTTATAAAGTATATATTTAAATAAAGTGTTTTTAAATTATTTTAAAATTAAAAGTATTTTGTACTTGGTGATTCAGTGGAAATAATTATTTGGGAAATGTATTCCGTAAGCGGAAACTGTTTGAAATTGTTTTCAAATGAGCTTTGAAAATTTGGAAATATATCTTGGAAAGATATTTGGGCAAATAAATAATGTGGGAAATTATTTATTGTGTGATGGTTGCTTGTGGATGTTAATTGATAGTTAAATAACCGACTATCAATATTGGCCAAATGCGCTGATCGTTTCGAAGAGACCGGGATCGGGTTTGCTACATTACAGCGTGATAGGGGGTTCTCGCTTTGCGTTAGGTGGCGAACGGGAGACTCTTACCCCTACATGTCCCCGGGGGTAGTATAAGGCCTTTTGGGGTTGGTTTGCTAGGTGCTTACAGTCGAGAGGCTGGCCGTAAAAGCAAACCCGAGGTATCACTGTGAGCCACAGCGGGGCTGGGATGGTTGAAAAGCCTACCGGTCGTGAGCCGTTGCTGATGGTTGAAAAGCCTAGGTCGTTACAGTGGTATCAGAGCTTAGGCTGGCGATAACCTTGGCTCTGGTGGGAATTTTGAGAGTACTAATAGATATGAGCGCGTATTTGTTAGTGAATATAAAATGGTTTTATATTGTGTTGGTTGATTTATTGAGTGGTATATGAACCTTCGTCGGCACAGTCTAGACAACTGTATCGAAGGGGTTTCTAAACACTTGAATAGAACAGTTCGACACAATATTGTTTTAAATGGATGAATGAAATAATTTTGCCCAAATTATTTTTATATATAAAGGGATAACTTTTGTAAATTAGATATTTGGTTGCTTGGTTGTTAGAAAGCGATGATATTAAATTATTATCATCATTGTGTAAAAATTGAATCAGAAATTGGAAACTTATAACCTAAGTTGAAGAATAAATTTATATAACAAAATGGAATTTGAAATATAGACTATAAATGAAATTTATAAATTGAGATAAACTTTATATACAAATGTGAATTACAAATGTGATTTATAATCAAAGGAGATAAATTCATAAACAAATGAAATTTGTAAATGTGATTTATAACTTGAAATAAAATGTGATAGAATTCCAGAGTAATGTTTGGATATAAAATTGAATGGGTTTTGAATTTGAAGTTTTGGGAAAGGTTTAAATTCCCTTGGATTTAAAAATAGTTTAAAGGTTTTGGGAGATAATGGTGATATTATTTCATGAATATTTTTGAAATTGAATTGAAATCTGGTAGGATTTGGGATTTAAAAAAAGTTTGAAATGTTTAGAGTGATAAAAGCATTAAAATTCTCTTACGGTCGCTGGAAAATAATTTCGGTGATGACTGCAGCATCATCGATGTCTATTTTCGAGTTTCCAAAGAGAAATTGCTACCAAACTGTTTTAAATTGGAAATGATTGTGAACTGGGTTGGTTTTGAAATTCAAAGGGAAAATTGTTTGGTAAAGGCAGATTGTTTTGGAAATTGGGATTTGATGTGATATACCAGATGTGTATGAGTTATTTATGGATTCAAAATGGTTTTGAAATAAAACCGGGAAATTGGATTCTGGGAATTCTATTTAAAATATAAATGTGGGAATTTAAATGAATCAACAATATAAAGTATAGAATGAAGTTGATTGAAATAAGAAGGGAATGAATGTTTAATTCTTGGATTATAATTATAAGATGAAAACAACTCAATGAGTAATATAAGTTGGTAGATAAAAGAGTTAGAGAACTTGAAGATGAATGAATTGTAAAACTTGTATAAAATTTGTATCCTAGAATTAAAATTTAATTTGAGTATATGAAGGTGAATTAAATATATTTGAATTTAACTTAAGATAAGTTAAATAAAAATTGAGAATTGGAATTGAATTAAATGTAAATAAGTTGAAGTCGAATTGAATTGGATATAAAAGGTAATGTAAAATGCTTATAATTGTGTAAAGAAATTCATATTCTTAAGTTCTTAAGTGTAATAATTTGAGATTTGATTGTAAAGATGAAAATGGACTTAAATGAATAGTCCCAGGGCTTCAGCAAGTAAGTTAAACTTATGAATAGAAATGAAATTGTAAGTCATAAATGGGAATCCATTATTTTGAACCATTAAGAGTTATAATTTGAAATTGCAATTATAAAATGGAAACGACTAAGATGAGCAATCTTAATTTTTAAATAAATCCAAACTTGAATTATAAAATAAATTGAACTTAAGATGATTAAGTGAAGTGATATTTGGGATTTAAAAAGCAAGTATTTAATTTTAACCAGCGGAGGAACTAATGAGATAATAAATTAGTTAATGAAATTGAATTGTAAATTAATGAAATTGGATTAACATAGTGATGGTTTGGATTGCGAATAAAATCCAAATAAGTGAAAATAAATTGGAAATGACCTGGTTATTAATAAAATAATTCCAGATGAATTGAGTATGGAAAATAAAATTCATAATGATTGAGTGAATGAACCACTTATATTAAATAAATAAATGGATGGAATTTGATTAAATAAGAATCAAATGAAAGATGGAAATAAAACTTTAAAGGGTTGGTTAAATGGAAAATAAACTTAAGTTATTGACTTAAATGTTGAATGGAAACTGAACTCAAACAGAGGAGTGGTTTAAATAAGTTGAGAAATAGTTATTGAATGAATTAACTTGGATTGTTTTCGAGCTAAATAAAATTAAATTTTTGGAAGTTGGAGATGAATTGAATTTAAGGAAAAAATTGGAAATGAAGTAGTAAATTGAAGTAAGTTGGAATTCATATGAAATGGGAGTTCAATTTGAATATATACACTTCGGCGGTGAAGTAGTAAATAAATATAAGAAAATTTATTGAACTTAAGAATTGAAGAATGAAATTCTTAAGGAAATTGGTATTGGGAATATACTTAGTAATTTTGGGAAAAAATATATACTAAGTGAATAGTTGAATGAGGACTAAAACTGAAGTTGTGAAATGGGATAGTTATGAATAAGGGGATAACAATCAAAAGGAATGTGAATAAAAGAGAATTGATATAACTGATAATCAATTGGAATTTATACGTAAGATGTACGTATATTATTTTATTCGCATAGCTATTTGGTCCAGATGTCGAACACAGAATTTCGAGATAGTTTTATCGATCCGAATCAGGATTTTTCACTCGATTTTCAACGGCGAGCCTAGATTTGGATTGTTGATTGATTCTGGAAATTCTCTATCATAGTTATGACTATGCAAGGAGAATGACGGTTTCTGATCAAGAAACCAGATCTGAGTCCGCACTAGGAAGTCTGGTGGACGATACTAGTTCGGAAGTGAAATTGTGTGATCGAGTGAGCGATCGAATGTGATATTGCGTACAGATGATATAGGTGCATCGTACGGGCTTAAGTAAAACAAATATTGGAAATTTGTAAAGGAAAGTGTAAAATGACTTTGGAATTGTGATTGAATATTATTGCTTAGTAGGATATACAGGTGTATAAAAGCAACGGATAGATTGGGATTTTGATTTTAAAAGATAAATTTAATGGCCCGACAAAAAGGTATGTATTTAAATTTCTTTATGAAATTTGATTGGGTTTTTGATCCAGCCACTTGGCTTTTTGTTTTCTTTTTGAGATTGGGAGGCCGTAGAGCCATTTTGTAGTTGTACCGAGCTAGCCGCGCAAAGGAGACGCTGGCAAAAATTTTCGGAAATTTAGGGAGTTAGGAAAATTTTGGAAAATTTTGATAATTCAAAATTTGAATTCCAATTTAAATTTGAACTGATAAGAAAGATAATATTTTTTGGGACTTAGGAGTAAGTTTGAAAGGTTAGAAAGAGGGATAATGTATCTCTATTAAAGGATTTGTTTTGGGAGGTGGTTAAAACTATTTAGGTTAAGGAAATAGTTAATGGGGATTGAATCATTCTTCCTAACTAGTAATTTCGGGGACGAAATTCTTTTAAGGGGGGGAGGAATGTGACGACACGGAATTTTCGAATATTTGAAAGTAGAATATTTAATTTATTTTAAATATTCAGAGATAAATTATTAACTTTAATTTCAAATATCACTATTTATGGGATAATTTAATTATTGAATTTAACAATTGAAAATAGGATAAAATAGAGAATCCTGAATTCTGAGCTTGTTAAAAATAATTTGAAGGCTTGTAAAATTTATATTTATAATATTGAAAATAATAGATGAGTAAAAATTGAATTTAACAGAGATTGGTTCTGTTTTGAAATTTATCGTTTTAAATTTGAATTTAAAAATAGCCTTCCGAGGCACAGTCTCGGAATTCGACGAAACCAGTTTCATTGGATCCGTAATATTGAATTATTACTGGATTTCAATTTTCGTAGCGTTCAGAGTTGTTATGTGAGCGTACGAGATAAAAACGCTTAGACAATGGTTAATTGTTTTAATTTAAATATCTTTCATCTTATCAACTGTTAAAGTCTTATCAACATCAACAGCACAGTGGTGAGACTGTCTTCTCGCGCAAGACAAGTAATACGTTTAACATCTGATAGCCGAGATATTTTCTCCTTCTTCATAAACGAAACCCCTCTTCCTTTTATATATAAAAAAAAGGAATTTAAATTGTTCGTTCAAAAACAAAATCGAATTCAAGAAAAATCATGGCTGCCTCTATTAAATCACGTTCTTTTCCCCCTTTCTCTTTAAATTCGAACCTTTCCCCTCTTCACTCAGTTAAACGAAATCGATTTTTCGTTCCTTCAAAAAAAAAAGAAGAGAGAACGGTAGTGCATCGCGATCTGGAGGGGCATAGCCGGAGGAACTCGACAGTTCGTCGATCTCGTTGCCTGGGATTCGACATTAGGGAAGGGGTGGCATCGCGGTGCATCGCAAATCGCGCTCGTGTGGAGGCGGAGTACGCGATAAGGGGAGCGAAGCAACTGAGAGCGAGCATCGTGCTACGGAAGCGTGGGAGGTCTGGAGCATGGCGGCGACGTATGTAAGGGCATCGGTGGCGATGCAGTAGAGGCTAGGGTTGTTCGTGTACGAGGAGGGTGACTGGTAATTTAATTTACTTGAGTTATTTTCTTAAGTCTAAATTTAGTTCTAGAAAAAAAAAATTAACAGTAAGTTAAACTTTAAATTTTAACATCTTGATTTAAAAAAAAGGAAGGCAGCACAGTTTGTCAGATTTAAAATTTATAACATATCTATGTATATAGGCACTAACAAAAAATAAAAATAACAGCATACCTAGAAGAAATTATTCATACATATTTAATATATCTAAATAAACAGTAGATATGTATATATATGGGTAGGGAGTTTGTTTTAAATATTAAGTTAACACTGATCTGTTAAGCAGTTGTTTTAAATATTGAGTTAATCTTGATTTAATTTTAAATATATAGGTAAATAGAAATTTCTATAATATATATAAGAATTTTATAAAAATAGACTTAAAACCTGTAAAGGCTATTTTATTGTATTTAGGTAGTTTCAAGAAGAAATTAAGAGAATTGATAAAATTTAATTATTGGTTTAAATGAAATTTTCTTTAACGGTAATTTATTTACAATTAGTACGAATGTTAATAAACTGTGTAATATTATACAAGGTCAAAATCTGGGAAGGAAGCAACCTGGATTTGGAAATGGGATGCTAATAAAATTTAAAGGTGATTTAATCTCACTCAGTTAAATTTAAATTTAAATGGTTAAATTTAAATAATTTATTGAATGGTTGATTTGATAGATGTGATATATATAGTAGTATACCAATATATATATATTGGCATATGTATATATTGGAGTTGTTGATATTCCCACATTATATAGTGGATGAGACCCTATGCGCCGCATAATAGCGGATGATATTATATAAATCCCATATACCGCGATATTCCACTTTGAAGTGGAATTGGTATTGTGCTAACGTCTGTGGATGCAGGGAAACAGGTTGGAGGGATCCAACTGGATTCCTCAAAATATTTAATTTTGTTTAAATATTCTGTGATATGATTTTTGATATCCTGTGATGAATTATATGGATAATTGGATGTTATGGTTTGGTTGGACCGATTTGGATGTGCTGAATTATCAAAATCTCTAGAATGGAATTTTTGAAAAGAAATAAAAGAGTAAATTTTAAGTAAAATAATCATAAGAGTTTGGAATAAATTTGAGAATGAATCTGATTAAGAATAAAAGTGATTCCCAAAATTCTAATAAATATGGAAAAGAAGAATTTTAAATAAACAGAAAATATTGAATTTAAAGAAAACTTATGTGATGTTATTTAAAGGGATAAATAATTTATTTTAATTCAATGTTTAAAGGTAATAAAAAAGAAAGAAGGAAATTTGGAAATCAGAAACTTGTGTTTCGGTTTAAAGATTTTAAATCATAATGAGAAATAAAATCTGGAAGTTAATGAATTTGAAAATAAATGGATTAAGTAAAGAAATTTGTTTCAAAGTAAAATAAATTGGGAAATCAATTATAAATTTGATTTAAATACTTTGGGATTTGAAATTTAAAGAGAAACGAGATTTTGGAGAGATAAACTGGGTTTATAAAGTGAAATGGAATATCAGTGGATATTTGAAATATAAATTCAAGGTGGGAATTTATAAAAGAATATGAATTGGTTTAAAAATAAATGTTGATTTATTTTTAAAAGATGGAAATGAGAAGTGTATTTCTCTGGATAGCCAAGTACGTTTTCAAAGAAATTTTTAATATAAGTTAAAAGTTCTAATTTGTTTAAAAATGCATGTTTTAGGAAATTGATTATTTCTAAAGGTTAATTTCCAAAGTAAGTATTTTCAAAAATCTATTATTGTAGTAATTATATAAAAGTGATTTGGTATTATGTTTTAAAGAGGAAGTTAGCTTATATTTATAAAGTGGTTTTATTTTAAATATTCTCAAAATATATATTTTGATAGAGTATTAAAGTAGTTTTAAAATTTCAATGTTATAAAGTATATATTTAAATAAAGTGTTTTTAAATTATTTTAAAATTAAAAGTATTTTGTACTTGGTGATTCAGTGGAAATAATTATTTGGGAAATGTATTCCGTAAGCGGAAACTGTTTGAAATTGTTTTCAAATGAGCTTTGAAAATTTGGAAATATATCTTGGAAAGATATTTGGGCAAATAAATAATGTGGGAAATTATTTATTGTGCGATGGTTGCTTGTGGATGTTAATTGATAGTTAAATAACCGACTATCAATATTGGCCAAATGTGCTGATCGTTTCGAAGAGACCGGGATCGGGTTTCCGTATACCGGGATTCTAGGTCTGGAAACTCGAATACCACTTCGATTCGGTTTGTACGTTTCGTGTAACGTGTTTGGAGTCGAAGATGGAGCTGTGAAGTGCAAGGGCTAGTCGCTACTAATCCTGAGGATATTTCCAAAATGGATGTAGTAGGAATAGTGCCTTCGGTTCCGTTCGGACCCGGGACGGACTTGTATGGACGAATGCTTTCGTGACATCGTCAGGCGGACGATGGGCATTCTAAGGGATATGTGCTATAAAGATATCGTTTAGCCTCGAACCTCATCAACCGGGAATGACTGAAAATCAGGGGTTATGCAGCAAGGCTTCGTGGGTAGCCCCCACTTGAGAGTAAAGTCATCCCTGTCTAGATGTCCCTTTATTTCGGCTTAGTGGTGCGGTTGCTAATCCCAACCGTGGGGTGATTTTATTTGGAATTATCCAGTAAGGGATGATTCCGGCCTTGTGTTGCAGGGGAGCGGGCGTACTCCTCGGTACTGTGATCTAGGCCACGTACTGTGACAGGTGGTACCCCAGTGCCTAGTCATTCGTTGGAAATCCATTCTCCCTACGTGCCTTGTACGGTATTTGTTTGTATACCTAGTATGCTGGAATTTAATCATGTAACAATTTCAGCTATTTTAATAAGTATTTGTGAATAGACACTATTATAATATCAGAGGATTTTTATAAAAAGTGTTTTAGCTATCGTAAGGTAAAAACCCAACATGTTTATTTGTGGCGTGGTCTTACGAAATGCTTTTGTTTCAAAGGATTTTGAAACTTTAATAATCAATTGAGTGTGATTTTCTCACGCTGGTATCCAGACTGACTCGGGTATTGTTTTATATGATGCTCGGGTCAGACCGAGATAAACAGGTTTAGGATATGATGCTGTGGAGGTCAGGAGACGAGCTGGATGACGATACGTACTCCCGTACTTATTATTATTTTTCCGCTGTGCATTCAGTTGTATGTTATGGATGTTGATGTACTCTGATGATGTATTCTGATGATGTATTATATAAACAGATATAGTTTTGATTTGTGTAAAGATCTGTTGATATATATTATATTTTATTCCGCTGCGATGGTTAGATTCTGATTTTGTTTTCTATTTTTCTTCTTCTACCTCTTCTTCTTAACTCAAATGGTTCGATTTTCCGGGTCTGGAAAGTCGGGTCGTTACAGTAAGTTTATCCAAATATATTCCAGTGTGAATTATGAATGTGCACCATTGTGGTATTTATAAATGATATCAATTTTCACATTTATTTATATATATATGCATACTCACACAATTGTGGTATATAATATCTGAATTTCTAACCATAAATATAATACTTGTAAATTAGATTGTAGTTTTAAGTTTAAGATATCAACATAAAATAAAGCAATCATTGAATAAGTAATAATTTGCAACAAATAACTTTTTATACTTTACATATATATGTCTATAAAATAAAGTTTTAAAAATACAAGTAAAGACGCTTTGAATGGACATTAAATACACTTAAATGCACTTTAAATCACAAAATAATTTTATAACTAAACATATGTTTATTTGTATGTATATGAATATAGAGATAAAAAATATATGCATATATATAAATATACATATATATATGTATGTATGTATACATACATATATATATATAGTCACATATATGGTTACTAAATATATAAACAAAACTTTGCTTACACTAAACAAATTAACAAAACTTCCCCTTACATATATTCAGATATATAGTTACACAAACACCTTAATAAAACTTTTATTGCACAAAGTAAATTAGCAAAACTTTCTCTTTTATTTGGAGTTGGAAGATTTTGGAAATTATTTTTGTTTTCTGTAATGAAAAGTTAGGAGGGGAGAAAGAGAAAGAACAAATAAGAAAAAATGAATTGTATGTACTGAATGAATTAGAGAATATGTTTTATTTGAAAGAATGAAACCTTTCCCATTCTTTAATTAAAGTTCCCTATTTAATTCCATTGATTGTTTATTTCTCTACAATCCTTTCTTTACATGTGATATGTCATCAAATGACATAAAATTTCCATAAATCATGTCATCAAATGACATAAAATTTTCATAAATCATTTCATGCAATTATCTTTAAGTTACATCGATATCGTATATCAATGCACACAAATATAACTTTTATAATTGCATTAAAAAAATTACAAACAACTTCCAAACATCAAATAAATAATAATTAATATTTTTCAAATATCAATTAATTTAATCAATTTATAACATTTTATAAATTAATTAAATCATGTGGTTTTTCAGAGAATTCATCAATGGTTGTGCAACTCAAAGGTGTAAATTCAGTCAGCGATTAATGTCGAACTATTCAAATATTAACGTTCACACATCACTTAGCAGGTGGTGTGACATTTTGGCTGAATTTATCGCTTGCACATCTTTTGGTAAAATCCAATTTTACTTACTATTAGCGGTACCCGATAGTGACAATTACTTACACCAATTCTCTTAGTTAAAACTATATCACATTTGGACTTATGGAATTTGGTAATGGTAAAAATTCCAATATCATCCACATTCAACTTTATAGTCCAAACACAAAGTGCTTAGTTCAATAATAACAATTATTATGAACCGAACTGCTCTGGCCAGAGACTTTGACTTTGAGCTGACTTTAGTTGACCATGATACTAACATCGTATAACTGAGGAGACGAATCCTCTCTTGAATAGTGTTTTACTTTCAATGCTTTCACTCGACCCAACTATAGTCATTTGATGGATGCCATGCCATTATTTAACTATAATCAAAGCGGAGTTTCCACATTAAAGATCAACAGTATTCTCAAGTCGAGGGAACTATGTAAATTAGTCACGTCGATATTTTCTGCTTGACCTTAGTTATATTAAACAACAAAAAATATCAAGTGAGTCGCTCCATAGTAATCCAATGACTATTAGTACGTAACCCCTTGATACCTCCAGAAGTCATGAGTAATACACTGCCCAACATTAGGAGAGCGTTACATACTCTAGTCTCAACGGATGTAACGATATCCAGTCTCGATACATCTTAACTAGGAATATTTAAATGGTATATTTAGTTTTCATTATAATAAATTATTCACGGTTACAACACTTTGTAACTACTAACACAAAATATACCATTTATGGATTTTCTATTAAATATACTTTTAATTAAATTAATTAATTAATATAACACATTAGATCAAGTATATATAATATAAAGAAAACACCTTTTAGTTTGAACTAGATTGGTTATCAAGTTAGATATATGTAAAAAATCACATAATTACCCCTAGGGCATACCCCTAACTTTATCAATCTCCCACTTGCACTTGGGGTCAATTATGGAATGTTATTCCAATTTCTCCAATCGGTTTCCTCAAAACTAATTTGGTCAATCCCTTTGAACGGGTATGCTGTTATGTTGCAATTATTTACTCTGTCAATCAACTTTCTCCGATGGTGATAAACCATTTATATCATATGGAACAATTCGGAGTATGTCTCTCAACTTCTAGTGAGCTCTAAGTTCTGTTATGAACTATATCGCAACATTATTATCATATAACAATGTTATGAGATTCTCAACATTTGGAATCGACTCAGTTGTAAATTTGTGCACATATATATTTATATACATTACTTTTATAGCGGCGCTGTTTTAGGCGATTTACTTAACCTTTTTCATTGAATCCACCACGGTCTTTCATTCGAAAGATTTTCAACTTAAATATTCTTAACTTGAATTTATTACTAACGTATTATCTCAGTATCACTTATGAAGTTTGAGTCTGAACACTCCTTTATAAGGTGTTTTTATTTCTGTAAACAATTCTTTAGTATTTCACAAATACACGAGAACACTTCAAACAACCATTTAGTGATATCATTTTGGATTTGATATTTGCTTCATGTATCGAATATATAAACAAATCACGATATCATTGACAAAATAAAATGTATGATAATTCCTATTGCTAATGCATAAGGAACTCATCTTACATGTTCCGTATTAAACAATTTAATAAGCTATCTTTGCATATCGATTTGGGACATTCCCAATAATAACTTTTATACTCACTATAAAAGATATTATTTACAATCCAAAATTGAGCATTAAAACAACTAAGGTTGATTTAAACACAAGTACATCATTAAAATCAACAACGTGTTTATTTATAGTTTAGAAATATCAATGTACCTTTCAACGTTCTTACTTATGAACACACGCTTCCTCTGCATTTTGATTGATAATAAAACTATTTGATATTACTATCAAAATATTTGTTTAATTTTGATACTTATAAAATGGTACTTTTTATCATTTCTTAGATCATATCCATAGTCTCACAAACTCAATATCGCTCACACTGATTTCGAGACATTATGGTTATTATGTGTAAACATTTTACTCTAAATCATTATTTAGAAATTTCTATTTCAATACATACGTACCAAACATAAAGTCATACTAAGTGGTAATTTTGTGAGTAAATCCAAATTAACTTGAGCACGTTGAATACCGAATATATTACGCAAATTTCAACAATTGAAATTTGCGATATTATTCTTATCAACATTGCTCATTTAATTCCAATTGCATTAGTCTTGCGTACAAAGACACAATCATGGTCGATGGATCACATTCCTTTCGTTATGACTACCAAAATCATATTTTGATAGCGTACATGGAACTCTTTTGGACTTGCGCATCATACCATATCATAGAGTCAACACTCTTAATGGTTTAATTAAACAATCGAGGATTATATATTTTCGACATTGATAAGAAACTCATAGTTTCTCTTCAATGTGCGAGAATACTTATTAGACATTTTAATGCGTTGTATTTGTTTAGGTTAATTAATTTCATTTCATCTTATCTAATCAGTTCTATCTATGGATCGTATCCAATTCCAGTTTACTACCAATAATTCCTCAAATAAATTTCTTCACAATGAAGTTGGAATTTCTTGAAACAACAAATATTTCTCAGTGCAACAGAATAGGCATTCATAAACGTTTTATGAATTTCTTTATTTATAAAACTGATTTGGTTTTGGTTTACAAAAGTTATGTTCAAAACATAAATATGTCATCCTTGTTGAATATGCGACTATATGATTTTTGTTTGATGATAATAAACATATATATATATTCATTTAAATGTATTTGTTAATGTACTATTTTATTTTCATAGATTAAATAAATATTTGCTGAATAAAATAAATAACACAGAATTTAAATTAAAATGGATATTTTATTCAAACAAATATTTATTACAATTTTGAATAGTACAAATTTGAGCTCTCAATATATATATACAATTTTCAGTTACAATACAAGTTCTCACTATACAATTCACATTTACAAATGCACCTCACTACATCACTCATTCACTCGTATTTATTTCAAATCTATTCCAGATTGAATCCAGCATCTGAGTAATCTGCAAAAATACACACTGACGCAGTAAAATTGAAAAAGGAATATTTTTGCAGTATAAAATAAAATGTGATTTTGAAAATATTATTTGCCTCAGTTATTTGGGTTGTTCGTCATCATTTAATTCTGAATTCATCATACACGAACAGCTTGTGACATGCACAGTGTATCGCTGTACATGCCACAAGGTCAAACCCAATTAAAAGCCGGGTTCAACTCAAGTGAAATATAAATAATGTCACGACACGAGCACAAGGTCAAACTCGAGCTGCAAGCAGGATTCAACTCAGGTGCAATACAAAACTGTCAAGTACAAGTGACTTGACAAACAACAACACAGATTCAGTGCTATACACTTGAAGACATGTATATCAGTGTACATATATAAGCACTGAACCTAAGAAATGATACAAAGTGCAACTGACAACTATCAAATGAAGACTTAATTTCAATGCAAACCAGAAATGGGCTTAAAGCATCTCCAGACTCGACCAAATCACTTCAATGATCAGTTCAGGTCAGTACACATGAATATGAGATCAAAGAATAAAAGGAATAGCAATAGCACCAGTACAAAACTAGTGTACAGATAAAAAAAAGTGAAACAAAGGTGGCAACATGGAACTGGAGACTAACCAAGTTAATAATGCAAACAGACTAGGTGGCTCAACAACATCAATATGCACAAGTAATAGTGCAGCACCCTCGACATCAAAGATCAGACCCAAATCAACATCAAGTATACAAATGGAGATGCAACCAAATCAGATGTCCAGACTAAATGCAAAGACTGGTGCAACTCAAAACTACAAATACCAAAGTTAAGCAAGAAGACAACAATGCTACAGATGCAAGTTTCAAAAGCACATCAGAGAAACCAGAATACAACTAGATTACATCCAATGCAACTGTAATGCAAGTCAAACATGAATATGCAGTTAAACAGAGGTGATATCATATATACAGATGCAAACAATGACAGTGTTCAAGACAGGAAACAAAAATCAAAACCATGGCAAGTTTGAACAAATCCTCAAAGCCGAATTCAATAATCAAATATCATAATTCAAATCGAAGCCGCGAGCAAGTGACCGAAGTCTAGAGTATCAAAAATCCCAAAATGGCCGAGCATTGAAAATGTTACAGTAAATTTATCAGTTTTGCAATTCAAGTCAAAAGAAGAAATATTTTTGCAGAGCAATAATCAGAGTCAAAGGCCAGCAAATCGTGGAAGATAGAAATCATCACCAAAGTCAAATTAACAATTTCAAACCAACACCGTGGTGGCCAAGAAATCAAGTGAGTTCAAAATCAAAGCCGTGCAAATCAAGTAAATAAGTTATACAACTTTGAACAAGTCAGTAATCATCATCAACATCCATACGAAAATCAATGGCAGAGATAAATCAATTGACGAATTCAAATCATCAGAACGAACGAGAATATAGGAATTATATTCCTATTTAAACCCAATCGTCATCGGCCGTAAAGAGCATTCGAGTTCAAGTAATATCACAGTGCATAGAATCAATTAGGAACTCGAATCAAATTCGAGGGTAATATAAATCGAAAAGGAGACAAACATACCAAATTCAAAGCATCATTTAACCTCGACGAATTGAAGCAGCCGAGTGCAACTCGAGGAGACGATCGATTGCCGAAGCAAATCAGAAGAACAGCAATTTTAATCGATCAATAAAAGTCGGCTTCTTTAATTCAGCAAAGCCCTAACTTTTCAAAACAAAAAGGAATGAAGAGGAACAAAGAAAAGCAGCCATTTTTACTGAGCAAAGCAGGCCGATAGCATAAGAGAATAAAAGGGAAAAATTTCTTATCACTTGACATATTTGGGCTAGCTTTGATAATTACCTTTGGGCTTCTATTTTTAAATATTAGGGTTTTGTTTTTAATTGCTTTTAATTTTGTAATTTACTTTTAAACTTTGGTAATTTACTAGTCGTGTGACTAAGGGACAAACTACGTGGTGTAGTTTGAGAATTCGCAACTCAGTGGCTGAGTTGTGGCAGGGTTTTGAGCGTAGAGTTAGGTTAGTCGATAGCGGGTGTCGTGAGTTTACGTGTGTAAGCGTCTGACTACTTGATTTCTAGTAGAAACCTTGGGGCAGCACGTAGGCAGGGTTTTGCCGAAGCTAGGTAAATCTGTGTGTTCTATTTTCTGTGTTTATTATTCTGCTATTATCTGTGCTGCTGTTATTCTGCTGTGATCAGTGCTGAAATTATTTTATGCAAACTTCCGCAATAATTTTTATAATTGATAGTATCTCCCTATTCACCCCCCCTCTAGGGTGAAATCGATCCTACAAGTGGTATCAGAGCTAGGAATAAAAGCCATTTTTGTTTTAAAAAGTTTGATTTTTCAAAGACCAATTTTTTTAAAAAAATTTGAATTTTTAAAATGGCTTCTTTTAATAATACTTTTGCTGAGGGTCAGTTCAATATTATTCCTCCTATTTTTGATGGAACAGATTTTTTTGAATTGGAAATTAAAAATGGAATTTTATTTAAAATCTGTTAATATTAAATGTTGGGATATTATTGAAAATGGGTATGATATAATAGACAAGAAAATTAGTTCGATTAATGCTCTTGCTATGCATATAATATATTCTCATATTAATCAAGATAATTTTAACTTTATCTCTCATTGTGAAAGTGCACAGAAAATCTGGAACACTTTTGATGCAATATATGGTGCAAAAGTCAACAACCGTTAGAGATCCCCCATAATCAAATCAGAAACTAAAGAAACGTGCTTAGCAGGATTGGTAAAAGGAAGTAGTGATGATAATGATGATGAAGCAGCTGAGCTGGTGTTACTAATAAAGAGATTCAAAAAGTGGAACCACAAATACAGAAATCCAGCTCCAAATCAACAATTGAAAAGCAGAATAATCAAAGCACTAGACATCCCAAAAGAACGGAAGATCATCTGTCACAAGTGCAATCAACCCGGACACATCAAGCCCAATTGTCCTCAGAATCGACACCGTCTAGAAAAGAAATCGAAAAGAAGAAGTTTTGCAGCCACGTGGAATACAAGTGATGAAGATAATAAAAGTACTAGCAGTGAGAGTGAGAAAGCAGATATGTGCCTTCAAGGTGATATAACTGATAGCGACGATGAAGAGCCAAGCGAGGTATCAAAACTCACTCACTCAGAATTACTTATATATTTCCACGTAGTAAATGGCTGTTTTGAACGACTTATGGAGAAGTACGCTAAAATTGAATCACAAAGATTGTTTGATAGAATCAAATAAACAGTTTAATTAATTGGTTAAAAGCTATCAAACTAAGAGCCCTAAGTGTGATATGTGTCCATCACTTGAAGAAGAAATTAAAAAATCAGAAATCAAAATTAAATCGCTTGAAAATGAAATTCTGATTTTGAAAGAAAGTGAAAACACAAGGAGAGAAAATTCTATCAAAAAGCGCACTCAATTATTGAACGAAAACGAATCACTCAAAACACAAGTCCAACAACTGTCAACGACTTTAGGAAAATTTTCCAAAAGTGAAAGATCGTTGAATATGCTATTAGGGAAACAAACTGTTAATACAGCCAGACAAGGACTTGGATATAATCAATCTGAAAATGTTAGAAATGAAATTAATCAAGTCAATTCAATGTGCACAATTTGTAGAAAATTTGGACACAATCAAAATAATTGTTGGTATAGAACCAAACACGTGAAAACTATATCAATTTGGGTTCCAAAAGGCACAAATATAAAATCCCTCAAAGTTAAATAAATTTAGGTGCCGAAAGGAACATATGTAAATAGTTTTGGGTCTTCACAAACATATTTTTCAAAATATATTGCCACTAACAACCATGGACCTATAAAAACAAATAGGTCATAAAAATCTTTTATCGTGTAGGTATGGTGGCAGGCTAAGGAACATCAACTGTGTTACTTGGATTCTGGCTGTTCCAGGAACACAACGGGCGACAAATCACAGTTCCTTAGCCTAGTATAAAGGTGACAGAATCAAAATGGACAACAACGAAAAATTATCGTGAAGGTAAAATAGGTAATGGTATATTTATTTTGAACGATATATTAAATGTGAAAATCTGCACCGTAATCTAATCAACCAATTATGTGATTATAAAATAAATGTTGATATTGATTCTGACTTATTCATATGTTCTTATTTGACTTGTTCTTATTTATGACTTTGATTCGTGCTTAAATGTTGACCAATCGTCTTTTCATCTTTGAACTAATTCATATAAATTTGTTTGGTCAAATGATGGTGTTTTATTGACTTCCGATTGCTCATGTTACATTTGGTGATTATGTTCATTGATTTGTTTATTTGCATAGCTTCAAATTCAAATTCAATAGAATTCCATTTAAAAGCTGTTAAAAATGATTTCAAGGTATTTGTTGCTACATAATAGTCTGGTCTATAACAATCAAACTAATGATAATCTCGAGTGAAAGAAAATTCAGATGCAGATTACACTGGTAATCTAGTTGATAGAAAAATTACTAGTGAAATGTGATCTATGTTGAGACATTCGGTAGCTGCATCGTTTTTTCAAAGAAAATATCTGCATATTTCTCACCTGAAATAATTTGAAAATAGCAGATATTTTTTAAAACCCCTTCTAGAAAATCATTTTTGACCTTTTTTCAGATTAGTCATTTTCAGAAAATTTGATAATTATTTTTAAATTTGAGCATTAATGATTACATTAACTAATCTGACCCCCTACTAATTATCAAAAAGATAAATAGTGATTGAAAAAGCGATGAGTGTTGATATTAATCATATATTATAACTCGAGACGATATAATTAGTAAATTTCTTTAGAAATTCAAACAAGAGTTATAAAAACTTTTTGTTGGTAAAAATTCCATGACCATCTCTAATTCAATCATATTTCTATCAACCATCACTCATCAAAATCCAATATAGAATGTCAATATGTGGTATTTTAAACAGGAATCATTTGTTTTTCATTTTATTATTTTTTTAAATAAAAACATCCAAAGTATTCACTCTCATTTAAAAGTCCTCACGGTTATGCATGGATGAATTACTTGGAAATTTTTATGTGCTTCCATGCTCATTTAAAAGTCCTCACATTTATGCATGTATGGAACGCATATTAAAATTGATTAATTAAATAGACAAGTTGATTCTAATCCCATTTAAAAGTCCTCACGGTTATGCGTGGTTAGAAGATACTTGAATTCATTTTTTATTTATTTTGGAATACTACTAATCTCATTTAAAAGTCCTAACGGTTATGCATGGTTAGTAGATATTCAAATTCCTGATATAAATATACCACAAATAGACACAACTATATGGTTTTATATGATGACATCATCCCTATCATTCTAAAGTGGAATATGCGTCAAACAGAGTATTTATGATTTTTGTTTGATTTTTTATCGAAATTTAATATTTATACCTAATTGAGTATTAATATTGTATTAATGTCTATCACTTTATCTCTATTTTTCTAATACTATTACTCTTTTGCTGATAACAAAAGGAGGAGAGAAAAGTTAAGATTTTGACAAATAAAGGTCAAATATTTTCGATTTGCATCTAATCTCATTTGCATATTTTTATTTACATTCATATATGAAGGGGAGCTTTGTGTAGAGAGGGAGCATTCAAATAGGGGGAGCAAATTGAATGATCAAATACATTTAACAAATTCAAAATCTTAAATATATGTTTGTTATCATCAAAAGGGGGAGATTGTTGAATATGCGACTATATGATTTTTGTTTGATGATAATAAACATATATATATATATATATAAATATATACATTTAAATGTATTTGTTAATGTACTATTTTATTTTCACAGATTAAATAAATATTTGCTGAATAAAATAAATAACACAGAATTTAAATTAAAACAGATATTTTATTCAAACAAATATTTATTACAATTTTGAATAGTACAAATTTGAGCTCTCACTATATATATACAATTTTCAGTTACAATACAAGTTGTCACTATACAATTCACATTTACAAATGCACCTCACTACATCACTCATTCACTCGTATTTATCTTCAACTCTATTCCAGATTGAATCCAGCATCTGAGTAATCTGCAAAAATACATACTGACGCAGTAAGATTGAAAAAAATAATAATTTTTGCAGTATAAAATAAAATGTGATTTTGAAAATATTATTTGGCTCAGTTATTTGGGTTGTTCGTCATCATTTAATTCTGAATTCATCATACACGAACAGCTTGTGACATGCAGAGTGTATCACTGTACATGCCACAAGGTCAAACCCAATTAAAAGCCGGGTTCAACTCAATTGAAATATAAATAATGTCACGACACGAGCACAAGGTCAAACTCGAGCTGCAAGCTGGATTCAACTCAGGTGCAATACGAAACTGTCAAGTACAAGTGACTCGACAAACAACAACACAGATTCAGTGCTATACACTTGAAGACATGTATATCAGTGTACATATATAAGCACCGAACCAAAGAAATGATACAAAGTGCAACTGACAACTATCAAATGAAGACTTAATTTCAATGCAAACCAGAAATGGGCTTAAAGTAACTCCAGACTCGACCAAATCACTTCAATGATCAGTTCAGGTCAGTACACATGAATATGAGATCAAAGAATAAAAGGAACAGCAATAGCACCAGTACAAAACCAGTGTACAGATCGAACAAAAGTGAAATAGAGGTGGCAACATGGAACTGGAGACTAACCAAGTTAATAATGCAAACTGACTCGGTGGCTCAACAACATCAATATGCACAAGCAATAGTGCAGCAGCCTCGACATCAAAGATCAGACCCAAATCAACATCAAGTATACAAATGGAGATGCAACCAAATCAGATGTCCAGACTAAAAGCAAAGACTGGTGCAACTCAAAACTGCAAATACCAAAGTGAAGCAAGAAGACAATAATGCTATAGATGCAAGTTTCAAAAGCACATCAGAGAAACCATAATACAACCAGATTACATGCAATGCAACCGTAGTTCAAATGCAAGTCAAACATGAATATGCAGTTAAACAGAGGTGATATCATATATATATATATATATATATATATATGAGGAACAGATGCAAACAATGACAGTGTTCAAGATAGGAGACAAAAATCAAAACCATGGCAAGTTTGAACAAATCCTCAAAGCCGAAGTCAATAATCAAATATCATAATTCAAATCGAAGCCGCGAGCAAGTGACCAAAGTCCAGAGTATCAAAAATCCCAAAATGGCCGAGCATTGAAAATGTTACAGTAAATTTATCAGTTTTGCAATTCAAGTCAAAAGAAGAAATATTTTTGCAGAGAAATAATCAAAGTCAAAGGCCAGCAAATCGTGGAAGATAGAAATCATCACCGAAGTCAAATTAACAATTTCAAACCAACACCGTGGTGGCCAAGAAATCAAGTGAGTTCAAAATCAAAGCCGTGCAAATCAAGTAAACAAGTTATACGACTTTGAACAAGTCAGTAATCATCATCAACATCCATATGAAAATCAATGGCAGAGATAAATCAATTGACGAATTCAAATCATCAGAACGAACGAGAATATAGGAATTTGATTCCTATTTAAACCCAATCGTCATCGGCCGTAAAGAGCATTCGAGTTCAAGTAATATCACAGTGCATAGAATCAATTAGGAACTCGAATCAAAGTCGAGGGTAATATAAATCGAAAAGGAGACAAACATACCAAATTTAAAGCATCATTCAACCTCGACAAATTGAAGCAGCCGAGTGCAACTCGAGGAAACGATCAATTGCCGAAGCAAATCATAAGAACATCAATTGTAATCGATCAATAAAAGTCGGCTTCTTTAATTCAGCAAAGCCCTAACTTTTCAGAACAAAAAGGAACGAAGAGGAACAAAGAAAAGCGACCATTTTTACTGAGCAAAAAGGCCGATAGTATAAGAGAATAAAAGGGAAAAATTTCTTATCACTTGACATATTTGGGCTAGCTTTGATAATTACCTTTGGGCTTCTATTTTTAAATATTAGGGTTTTGTTTTTAATAACTTTTAATTTTGTAATTTACTTTTAAACTTTGGTAATTTACTAGTCGTGTGACTAGGGGACAAACTACGTGGCGTAGTTTGAGAGTTCGCAACTCAGTGGCTGAGTTGTGGTAGGGTTTTGAGCGTAGAGTTAGGTTAGTCGATAGCGGGTGTTGTGAGTTTACATGTGTAAGCGTCTGACTACTTAATTTCTAGTAGAAACCTTGGGGGCAGCACGTAGGCAGGGTTTTGCCGAAGCTGGGTAAATGTGTGTGTTCTATTTTCTGTGTTTATTATTCTGCCATTATCTGTGCTGCTGTTATTCTGTTGTGATCAGTGCTGAAATTATTTTATACAAACTTCCATAATAATTTTTATAATTGATAGTATCACCCTATTCACCCCCCCTCTAGGGTGAAATCGATCCTACAATTTTATGACTGTCTTCCAAAAAATCTTTTATGGAGATTCATGCAAGAACCCTTACGAACAATTATTACGTGCAATCTTTCGACTTGCAGCATTTACGTGTATATATCATTTCAATCCGCAATAATTTATAATTTACGTGTATATATCATTTCAACCCGCAATCCCAAATTTCCAAAATCAATAAAATCGCTTGGGTTTATTATTTCAACCCATAACGATTTTTCTTAATCTAAAAGATCATTTGGGTATGTATCATTTCAACCTATAGTGATTTCCTAAAGCTAAGCGAACTTGCAGCATGATTTACATAAAATAAATAACATAACACATATTCATACATAACATATTACATAAGGTAGCACATAACTTACATAACAAATTGCATAACATAGCATGTAACTTACATAACAAATTGCATAACATAACATGTAACTTACATAACAAATTGCATAACATAGCAGGTAACTTACATAATTAATTACATAACATAGCATATAATTTGCATAATTAATTACATAACAAGCATGTAACTTACATATTTATACATAATTAATTACATATTTAGCATATAACTTGCATAACAAATTTTCGTAACATAGCATATATTCATACTTAACATGGAATGTGACATAAAATTTCTACCATAACATTAAATAATATTCAATCATTTCTAACGTAGCACTTTAGGTGATTTCCAATATTTCAACATAACACATATATGCATATAAATTTTATTTATTTTTTTTCTTCTTTCCACTCATTAATTTACACATATCATATTAGTGACATTTTTCAAAACATGGGTGACAACTTTTTAAATCAATATAACATTTCTCTTTTTTTTCAACATAGAAATTTCATATTAATGTCATGAAGCATATCAATAACCATATCATCACATCTATTTTTATAAATAAACAACATATTATAAATAACAATATCATGTCAAAATAATAAGTGAACATATGTCATATCAAAATCATAAACAAACTATGCAAAATTTCTAAACTATTGCAACATTCCAGTAACATATCAATTGATATTCATTCACTTAGCATAAGATTATAAATCGTGAGTGAATAGCTCACCTTTCGAGGCTAGGATAATTTGACAAAACCAAGCTATGAATTTGAATTTAAATTCCAAAGCAAAGCAAGCTAGAATCGATGGATCACCAAAATAGAAATATGTAACTTTTGTTTTTTTATAAAAAGAGGAGGTAGAGGGGTGCAAAGGGCTCGTCCTTGGTGCTTGGATGGAGATGAGGAGGAGGAGATGGCCTTGGAGATGGAGGAGAGTGGCGGCTAAAGGAGCACGAAGGAAGAGTTTTGGAAGAGAGGAGGAAAGAGTTTTGATTTGGAGAAATTTTGAGTTTTTAGATCTAGAACTCTCTGTAGATTTGGAGAGGAAGAAGGAAGTGCGATGAGAAAATTTTCTCAAGAGAAAATTATGTACATACAAGTTAGTCAGAAGGAAACAAATTGTCGTAGGTATAGGAATAGACACAAGTCTCTTGGTATGGTTAGAGTCTTTCGGTTAACCAAGGCCCATTAGGACTAAACCAAACCCATTAGGACTTAGCCAAATTTCACAACTAAACACCACAAACTTACGTAAGTTTTTCACAGAAATTCAAATATTTAGAGCAATAGGAATTTGATTTTAATGAAATGAAAAGTTGAGAAAAGATCAGAATTCAGTCTAGTACCATAAAAAAAGAAAAAAAATTTAAAATTTTCAACCAAAGGTCAAATTTTGACTAAGTTTGAACAAACTTTAAAATTTTAAAAAAAATTCTATTTCATTGAATTTGGAAAAATATATTACTCAATATTCCAAAATTTGTTCTTTAATTTTAACCTTTAAATTTTATTTAAATTCAAATAATAATATATTTTAATATTGACTGAATTGAACCTCCATTTTATTAACATTGGTTTGCCTTCATTCAAATGTTCATTTTATTCAATTCAATATATGTTGCTTATTCTTGACTGAATCAATTACCATCTGTTTCTCTTTACCTTAATTAAAATATTTAATTCCAATTAATTCAATATTACATTTCCAATTGAATGTTTTTAAATTAATGTCAATTAATTCAATTTAATGTCAATTAATTCACTTCTAATTTGTTTATCTTTATCTTAATTAAAAGATGTAATATCAATTAATGCAATATTAATTTGTTTTCCCTTATCATATTTAAAAGGTTAAATGCCAATCAATTCAGTATATATATATATATATATCAAGTTATATGGTGGTTATAAATTTCCAATTTATTATTGGTTACACACTAATCGTTTTATTTTCATTAAATAATTCAAACAAAGTTTTATCCTTTTATTTCGATTTACATGTTCTTTACATTACATCAAATTTCTCTTTCAATTAAAAGATATGTTTCCTTTTTTATTTCCTCAACTTCCTCTTTTATTTTAATTCAAACATACTTCTATTATTACGTCCTTTAATTACAATTAATGTTCTCTTTCCTTTTATTTGAAAGATTTCAATTACATTTAATTCCACTGATTACAAAATAAATTCCAAAATGGATTAATCAATGGGATGAGAAATAAATCAATTGTTACAACTTTGTAATACATATCTATTAATTTACTATTTACACAAGGAGTATAAATCTACTTACCAAATAATTGATTTCTTATTGTATGCTAATATACTTAGAATATTATTTATCCCATTCTTTAGTAACATTTATTGTTACAGTTGATTGAAATTACATTAATATAGTTGTCATTTACATTCAATCAATATTATTAAATTATAATCTAATACGCGTTACCACCTTCCATTTCATTAAAGATTGGTCGTTTTAGGATTTTACCTAAGATCATGTTTTATATTCTAACAATTTTTTTTATTACAGTAATAATTGAAAATTCTATATTTCTAAACCTATTCTATTCAACAATTAAAATTAATATTTTTAAAATTTGTTCGAATTTACAAGTTGTTACAATTTTATTATTATTACATTTCTCGTCTTCAATGTTTATTTATGAAGTAAAAGGTAACCATTCACTTTTTTCATTCCAACTATACCTTAAATCACATCTACTCTTATACATTCGTTATTTTTTCTAAATGGTCAAACCATTCAAAAGAAAAATCCTTTACTACAATATCATAATGAACTCTTTACAAAAGCGCATTCGTTATCTTTAACTTTTAAAAATATCATATATATTGCGCTTTGCATAAACTAATCATAATCGACATTTCAGTGATCGAGTTCTTAGATTTATATTGTAGTTTTGGTCTAGTGTTACATTTGACACAATACGATCCTTTTATAATCAATCAAATTTAATACTCGATCTCGCCCTAAGGCTTATTTGATTTTTCGGATGAACTAATTTCATTGAAACATTGTACATTACAAATTTCGACCATTCACTATATAACATTTATATGCGATTGTATATGGATCAAATATCCATAGTCTTGTATTGAGTTTAAAGTTCAAAACTCATAAAATGGAATATATGGTCTCAACCAAATAAACATGTATGCGACCAAATTATGAAAGTATTAAGTAGTTGTAAAAATGAGCACTTGCATGGGTATAGAAATGTTCACATGCAATAATATTTATTAATAGGGGCTTTTAGGCTCAGAGAAAAAGTTGGAGAAAAATTTAGTTTCAGGGACAAAATGTTTGCTTTTTAGCCTGAAAGACAATTTTTATTATAAATCAGAGAATAATAGTGGCAACTATCGTTTTCTGTTTACACTATAAACTGTCCTTCAGACTAAAAAATAAACTTGTTGTCCCTGAGACTAATTTTTTTGCAACTTCTTCCCTGTGCCTATTTTCCTGTTATTAATAAGTATATGTCATATTTCTATATGTTAATTTTCAATTCAGTTCATTTATATATCTTAATTGATAAACGTTTTGTCAATCATTTTTAAATGCACAAATTTTATTGTTGTAGATTATTACAACATTATATAACATATGTTCTTACAGTATTAGAAATCATTTCATTTTTCTAATAAGGCCCCCACTAGTCTTTTATGTTTCACCAAACCCTAAGCGAAACATAGAAGTCTTTCAACTTCGCTAGTAGGTGTTAAGACTCGTATGCCTTGGGATTATGACCTTAAGGAAAGCCCAACAAATTATAGGTCTGCATATGATGGATAACTCTTTATCAGTTGTATCACATACAACTCCTAACCTTTGGTACATTGTCGTAATCCCGCCTTTACTTTGAGGAAAGCTCAATAAGTAAAGTAGGACTGTTCAATCAGACCTATCCTTTTGCAACGGCCTAAGTATAATGCACGTACCTTGAGGAAAGCACAACAAATACATATAGTTATCTTACCTTGTCTATTCAATATATTAAATAGTACTACACATAACATTCCTAGCTTGAGAAAAGCTCAACAACTAAAGAGTATGCAAATAATCTATTAGTATATAAATGATAGGGGACTTCTTTATATTAAAGATTCATAATCTTCAATATATTATGTCCAATGATATCGACTTATGAAATTATGTATTTCTTATGAAATACTCTCATGATCCAAGTGTCGGACACATCGGAAATCATGGTATATGTACGTTTACATATGTATTTATTCCTTAAGTCTATTTAGGGTTTCTTTAATGTTTCACCTTTAGTTTATCCCTTTAGTTTATCCATTTATATCATATAAGTCTTATTATTATATAACTTTATTTTTCATATTACTTATATAATAGTCTTATGTATAATATTTTATTAATTAAAACATATTTAATTAACTCTAATTAATTTTAATTAATTAACTCTTTAATTAATTTTAAATTAGTATTCCAATACAACTTTTATATTGAACATATCTACTATAACCTTTATAGTGTATACTATAACTTTTATAGTGTAACACGTATATCTTATATATGTGTATTTTTATTTAATTAATTAACCTTTAATTAATTAATTTAATTAAACAATTTTAATTAGATCATATTAATTTTGAAAATTTATCTTATATACATACATGTATACTTACGTTATCTTAAACACTTTAAAATAACATAACATATATCAATATATATAATACATGCATAAAAGTTTTAATTAATTAACTAGTTTAATTAATTTATTTTATTAATCTTATTAATAAATTTTAAATTTCAAAATTAATATTTAAATAGTTTCAAACATTTTAAACTTTTCATTACATTTTCAAACATTTTGAAAATTTATGTTATATTATAACCTTTTATAATAAACATGTTTTTATTTTAAATTTAACTTTTAAATTTAATATATTGTCTTAATTTTCAAAGCTATTTTGAAAATCAGCCCAAGGCCCAATTCTCTATTAGGGCAACCTTGGGGCTCACTTCACCTTTTAGACTAGGTAGGTAAGTAGGTAGGACAAGATACTTGATTACCCAATTCCAATCCTAGACATCACCTTTCTAGACACTGTACTAAGTGCGCAAGCTTAATTAGTTAACCTGGACATGACTAATTTAGACCGCATATGCTATTGGGCCCTGATACCATTGTTGGAACTAGGCCAGCCCACAGCGGAAGAAATGGGTGAATTTTAAATTACCATTTTGGATCTTTAATGGGCCTATGAATTCTAAATACACTTAGAACTTTTCATAGCTCCTTTTAAATAAAATCAATAGTTTCTATAATTTCATAAATAAAGTTTCTATAATTTCATAAATAAAGTTTCACTGTAATTTAATGTGAATATAAATTATAGTATAGCACATATACTCTTATATAGATATTTGTGTGTGAAGGTTACAAATTAAATTTCTTTAGGGAAGGAAACTTTTCATTTCCTTTCTCTTAACTTATTCAATTAATGATGGGGCATAAATTTATTTATAAAAGGAAACTTTTCATTTCGTTCTCTTAACTTATTCAACTAATGATGAAGCACATTATTTATGTGAAGAGAGAAACCTTTCGTTTCTCTCTCTTTAATTAAATTGATTGATACACTAAATGCCATTAATTAGCAATTAATACATAGCATAAAATGTAAGTTTGTCCAAATATATTCTGGTGTGAATTTTGAATGTGCAACATTGTGGTGTTTATAAATGATATGAATTTTCACATTTATTTATATATATGCATACTCATACAATTGTGGTATAAAATGTCAGAATTTCTAACCATCAATACAATACTTGTAAATTAGATTGTAGTTTTAATTTTAAGATACCAACACCAAATAAAGCAATCCTTGAATAAGTAATAATTTGCAACAAATAACTATTTATACTCTACATACTTATGTCCGTAAATGAAAGTTTTAAAATACACATAAAGACACATTGAACGCACATTAAATATACTTAAATGCATTTTAAATTACAAAATAATTTTATAACTAAAAAAATGTTTATATATGTGTATATGAATATAGAGATTAAAAAACCTATGTATATATACATATATATGTATGCTTATATATATTGTAACGACCACGACTTTCTGTCCATAGAAAGTCGTATCGCTAATAAGAAAGAAAGGGATAGAAAAGAGAAAAGAAGAGAAAGAAAGAATAACAACACATCAGAATCTCACAGCGGAACGAAACAAAATATATTATATCACATAAATATTACATAGTATCATATACAACACTTATCAGAGTTACATAGATTACACATCATATACTAGACAGTTATAATCATCTGTCTAGTTATTACATCTCAATCCAATACAGAGATCAATACAAAATCAACACAGCGGAAACTACTATCTATCTACAACGTCGAAGCCTCCTGCTCCATTGCTCCTCCACAATTCGTCAAGGCTAACCTGAATCCCTTGGCTACTCGTAAAAATTTGAGTACCCAAGAGTTTATAAAACAGAAATAAACAACTTGGGTCAGACATGGGTCTGGTGTGAGTAACAGGTTAAACTTGCTTAACTTCAAAACCTTTTGAAAGAAAAGGTATCACGTAAGACTTCCCACACATAAACATGGGTAAGTTTTTACCTTACGCTAACCAAAACATTTTATAGGAAATTCGATTGTATTATAATAGGGTCTAGGGTTTTCAAATAAATATGAAATAGCTGAAATTGTTACATTATTAAATTCCAGCATACTAGCCACAAAGTGGGTTATACAATCAAGTCCGTTGGCACTTATTGGATTTTGGATTCCATACAATGGCAGGGCTACCGGGGTACCGCCCGTCACAGTACGTGGCCTAGATCACCGTACCGAGGATCACTCCCAATCCCCTGCAACACAAGGTCGGAACATCCCTTACTGGATAATTCTCGCACAAGATACCTCACGGTTGGGATCAGCAACCGCACCACTAAGTCGAAAATAGAAAGGGACATCTAGACAGAGGTAATCTTGTCCTACTTGGGTGCTACCCACTAACCTTGCTGCACCTCCCCTGTTTTAGCCATTCCCGGTTTGTGAGGCTTGAGGTCACGATTACCTTTAAATAGAACACATCTATCTTAGAATGCTCATCGTCCACCTGACGATGTTCTGAAAGCATTCAATCCATACAAGTTCGTTCCGGGTTCGAACGAAACCGAAGGCATTATCTCGTTACACTCGTTTTGGAATCACCCTCAGAGTTAACGACAATAACCCTTGCACTCTGAATCTTCATCTTCACTTGATTCACGACCTATCGTTAATTTGGATCGATGTGGTATTCGGGTCTCCAGACCTGGAAATCCGGTATACGGAAACCCGATCCCGGTCTCATCGAAATCCAAAACGTATCTTTTAAGGCCAAGTTGTTTAAAGGTTTAAACAATTCAATTCAATTTAATACTTGAATTCACATAACATTAACATAGATAAATATCACATATTTATCACAGATATATCCAATATCATATCACAGAATATCATAGTATATCATCCAATATATATCAACCAAATCAGACATTCTACTCAACCATCATTCATAAGCAACCATTTATTAATCTCTATTATAATTAATTTAATCAACTTAAATTAAATTAATTACTTAAGAATTAATTCCTATTCTTGCTTAATCAACATTAATTAATTACAATCCATTTAATTAATTAATCATTAAATATTAATCACTCTTGATTAATTATTTATTACATAAAGTAATTATCCTTAATTAATTTCACAAATTAATTATCCTTAATCATTTATAGTAATTAACCTTTAATTACTCTCCTTAATTATAATAATTAATGATCCTTAATTAATTACTTCCATTAATTAATTAACTATAATTAATTACATTATTCTTTAATTAATTACATTAATTAATTATGCATTAATTAATTACTTTCATTTATCAACCTTAAATAATTACTCCAATTACATACAGTAATTTATTTATTAATTACTTACACTACGTAATTATACTTAATCAATCTTATTAAGTAACTATACTTAATCAATTACCAAGTGACTATCCTTAATTAATTAACAAATTAATTAACTTAAATAAATCACATTCATTTCTTAAATCATAACTGAGTAACTCATCCTTAATTACCCTTTAAACAAATTAATTAATCCTTGATTAATTATTCTTTAACTATTAATTAATAAACCTTAATTATTAATCAATATCCTTTAATACAAAGTAATCAATCCTTAATTAATTAAACTTAATTAACTAATTAATTATTCTTAGTTATTAATTAATAAAAGTTAATTATTAATTAACAACCTTAATTACCAATTTAATTAATCCATAATTATCTATTAATCAATCTTTAATGATAATTAACTAACCTTAATAACAGTTAATTAATCCTTAATTAACTTTAATTATAATTTAATAATTTCTTAATTATTAATTAAGAAAACTTAATTATTATTTAATAAAACTTTATTAAGTACTTCTTAATTACTAGTTTAATTAACCCTTATTTACTTAATTAATCCTTATTAAAGAATTAATTAAATTAATTAACTAAACTTAATTTCTTAATTAACTTAATTAATTTCAACTCATTAAAAATCTTAATTATCCTTGAGATTAAATATTATCATTAAAACATTTAATCTTAGTAATTAACTTACTTAATTAAATCATTAATTAAGTTTTTAAATAAATAATCATTAATTACTTACCTTAATTACAAGTTACTAAATCACTTGAAAACTTTAATTGTTAATTTACTCATCTTTAACCATTAACTAATTTAAATCACTCTTTATTTATTCCATTATTATCAAACTTAAGTTAAGTTTTTAAGATAAACATTTCCTTATTAATTACTTTACTATATTTCAAATTAAGTTTGAAAATAACTTAAGATTTTAACTTAATATAATTAAGTTAATCAATTCATACAACTTAATTTATTCAAATCATTCGTTTAAAAAAAATGAATTTCCAAGACACTTGATTTAACTTGATTATTTAAAATTTAAAACTTACTTTAATTTAAATTTTAAAAACTGGTTTAACATTTACTTTGGGTTTAAACCATATGTATTTGAATCAAACAAATACATCTTCTTCTTATTCTTCTTTTTTAAACAGGGTTTGTTTTATAAAAATTTTAAACTGTTAAAACCGTTCTCACTCAAACTCACAAACGACCCGAAGGCAATCCCGAGCCAAAATCTTTTCTCCCCGAGGTCCTTCCTGAGTAAATTTTTAAAACTGTTTGTTTTAATTTTTAATTGTTAAAACTTGTTTCACTCAAATGCTCGCGTACCACTCTAAAACATTACTCGAGCAAAAACTTCATCTACGCGGGTTCCTCCTCGAGTACGAGCTCGAGAACTTCTTCTTCCCCAACTTAAGCTCACTGACACACGCTAACAATCGTGCACGTGCACACCCATCGATGAACTTCCGACCATTGCCAGTCTCTCCCACACATCCACGATCGCTCCAGTAACACACCGCAAACATCAAAACACTATCATATGCCAAGATTCAAAATCGAGCTTCACAGCAGGAACACGAACTTGAAACTTCACCAGAAAATCGCCTCAAATCTCTCGTCTCCGATCACTGGAGTCGCGGCAAACCCGATGACATCTTCCCTAGCCTTCCAAGCTACTATCCTCAAAATCTAACGCCACTCGATCAACTCGAGATACAACAATGCCTCCAATTCCAGAATCGAACATTCTTTGGATTTTAACCCTACTCTGACGAACTGCTGCCGCCACGGTGGAGATTAAAGCCACCTACCATTTTTGCCTTGACCAAAGACCTCACAGCCAACTCCAGAAATGACCACGACCAACCAAACTCCATCGATCATCAGAAAAGACCCAAAATTTACTTTCTGAACAAAACCCGATATCTCACTTAATAGAATTTTAAAAATTATGAATTTACTCTTAAAAATCATGATTTAAGTCAACGATTCAGGTTATAAAAGAAAAACTTAGGATTTTAGAGTTTGAATTTCGACATATGTATAAAATTCTTACTGTCATTTTTCTTTTACAGGTGATATTCTACTTTTCTTGCTTAATTAAAATTTTCAAAACTTAGATTAGAATTAAACAAACAAATCTTGCTTGAATCCTAAAGCCTTACAGAGAACAGATGAAAAGATTTTGAATTTTGGTCAAAACTTCAAACTGTGAACAATGAACAGAGAGGTATACATATGCAATCAAACATGCACACTTTTAAAACAGATACATAAATACATACATTCAGCTTAGAACATTCATGCACACATATATTCAAACATACAGCACAATTTTACTTCAAACCTTTACCACATGCAACAAATTTAAAACTGTTTTAAATTTTAGTTTACTCACCTATTTCAAAGAGGCAGAGAGTTTTGGAAAAACTGGAATGTTGTGATCTTTGAAAACTGGAAACTTTTGAAACTGAATTGCTTCATTTCTTTAAAACCGAAGAGCTTGTTTTGAAAACTTGAAAACCATGAATTCTGGAATTTGTAAGCTTTGAAAACTTGCATGCACTTGGAAATGATGATTGGTCTTGAAAGAACAAATGGTTACAAATCTTTGGTGATTTACAAAGCTTTGATATGATCTGAAATGTGGTTTCAGGCAATTGAATCTGAGTTTGAGCTTTTGAAAATGAATTCAGGTTTGAGGATAATTGATTTCAGACTTAAGAATGAAATGATTTCAGTTTTTGTTTGAGAAGATTTCAGGTTGTAGATTTTTGGTTTAAGAAGATCATTTCAGTTTTGATTCTTGAGTTTGGAAATGAATTTCTACTTTGGGCTGTGGAGATCATTTCGGGTTTGATAAATTTTCTTTTGGTTTTAGTTTTTGTCTTTGTTTTTGCAAATGAAAAGATAAGAAAAGAAAAAGAAAATGGAGAGGTATGCTTATATAACTTAATTTATGGTTTATTAAAAATCAAAGAAAATGATAATAAAAATGACACTTGTCACATACATTAGTTGATTACCTTACACATGTATTTATGATGCATATAAAACTAACACTTGTAATTTTCCATTTTTATATTATTTTTAAAAAGAGTTTTAAAAGCTTTTATATAAATTTCTTAAATAGATAAATACATATCTTTTTAAATAAATGCTTTTCTATATTATAAATAAATAAAACCTTTAAAAGAAATACAATAAAACTCATTTATATCCTAATAAAATTATATACAATATTTTTAATTCATTTTTAAGTGTAAACATATCTTTTGTATTTATTTACTATTAAATAAACACTTTCTAAATTTATATGAATAAAATTCCTTTTAAAGAAAATATTGTAAAACAAATCTTATTTTAAATAAAAGCCTTGTTTATATATTTTATAACCAAATATATTAAAATATTTATCTTTAAAGATTCAAATTTAAATCCAGATTCAAATTCAAATTTGACTTTTAAAATCCAATTTAAAAATCAACTCAACATTTATATTTTTAAATAAACATATTATTAACTTTGAAATTGATATAAAACTACTCAAGACAATATATATATATATATATATATTTAAACAATACTATTAAATATTGGAAATGATAAATCTATTTTAAAATCAAATTTATAAAATAACATAATTAAATAATTATCCTTATTATAATTCAATCTATATCATAATTAATACATCACATTATTATTATTTGGTTATTTATATTTGAAATAACAATATTATCAATTAAAATAATTTAAATTAAGAGATTATCACATTTTAAACTTCTCGAAATTCCGGGATATCACATTCCTTCCCCCTTAAAAGAATTTCGTCCTCGAAATTTAAAACAAAAGATAATCCAAAAGTTTTATTTTATTTTCAAAAATCCAAGCATATACATCAACCATACACTATCAATCAAACAACCATTCATCCAAACAAACAATTTTATCCAAACAAACAACTCATACAAACCACAATTCTAGCTATCCGAACATAGCTTCGGATAAACTACCTAATATTATCCCGAGTTTCCCCGATACAGATACTGGGTTACTCGCTCTACTAAATCCAAACTGGCAATTCAATACCGAAGCCAAAACACTTATCCTTACAAAAACTCAGAAAGATCCAATATACTCGGAGCTAGCTTTCTAATTTTACCCAAACTCATTTGCTCCCTTTACCGAAGAAATAACAACGAAGTTTCCAACTTCGAATTCCAAAATTCTCCATCTTTAATCCACAGAACTCTTCTGACGATTCTGGGCTGCCTACATCCTTCCTGATCAACTCAACCTTTCCTGATGCTTCTCGAAACAAACAGGACCAAAAACAATCCAACAAACGGATCCTCTCAAGATCTACAGAAATCCAGAACACAAACTCTACTCCACAATCATCAGTAGATTCCAAATACTTCTTTTATCAAGACAAAACAGATTCTCTCACCAATCTGACCTTCAAATCTTGTAAAGCTTCCTGTAGGAACCCTTTAATCCAAACACTGCAACTTCCGGTTGCTTCTACTCTAGAACAACTACTACCAAGCTTTCGCTGCTCAACTCTGATCTAGATGTCGTCTATGAACTCGAACACAAACTAGATCAACACTTCCCATAAAATCTCTGACAACTCTATAACTCCTACATCTTCTAGAGATGCCTCAAACTCAAGCAAAAGATTTCCCAAGAGAACACTCAACTATCGCAAGTCACTTTTGCGATCCTATCCAGTCCAATATCCAAAGATTACTGTTCTTTCTTAATCCATCAGAACAGTCTAGTGCTTGACCAATCCATTTGAAAAATGAATTTACTCCGCAGCTTCTGAACTCCACTTTACGAACTGCTAAGCCAAAAGATCTTCCAGCAGGAACACAGAACACTCGAGCTGCACCGCTAACACGGATGACAAAGACTCCTTATCCAAAGCTTCTAGAGAACCCGGACCTCAGACCAAACACAAACATCCTGCTGAACTCAGCCACAACACTGAAGCAGACACACTTCCTTAAACTTGCTCCAAAAGAAAACATCTTCTGAGATATCCATAGTCACTGCGTCTCATCACGCAGCTACTACTCCCTGAGTTACCATCACACACTTCTGTCTAACAGACAGATCCAAACTCTCAAAAATCCGCTCACACGAGCGCGATCAAACTTATACTTCAATGATTGACTCCGAACCTTAACAGGTTTCCTTCAGAGATCAATGAAATTCTTTACCACAGCAAAGCTCACTCGAGACAGTATTAGGTCTACAGTCTCGACAAATACTTCCAATCTCAAACATTCAAACTCCAACTATTTGTAGTCGTGTTTACACACCACTACCTTATCTACCTTTAGAACTCATATTGGAAAACCCGAAAAGGTAATCCAACAAATAGGTAGAAATATATATATTTTAAAATGATACTTTTTATATAGAAATTATTTCTGGGTAAAATTATTTCATCTACCTCTTTAAAACAATATTGTGTCCGTTGGCCTGGTTCAAGTGTTTAGAGATCCCTATCAATAACGTTAGCTACTCGTATTGACCAGAATCCATATACCACTCAACCGATCAATTAACACAATATAAAATCATTTTTATATAACTAACAATTACGCGCTCTCAAGATAGACACCACTTCAGAGCCTAGGTATTCACTCAACCAAATGCTCTGATACCAAATGTAATGGTCTAGGCTTTCTGTCCATAGAAAGTCGTATCACTAATAAGAAAGAAAGGGATAGAAAAGAGAAAAGAAGAGAAAGAAAGAATAACAACACATCAGAATCTCACAGCGGAACGAAACAAAATATATTATATCACATAAATATTACATAGTATCATATACAACACTTATCAGAGTTACATAGATTACACATCATATACTAGACAGTTATAATCATCTGTCTAGTTATTACATCTCAATCCAATACAGAGATCAATACAAAATCAACACAGCGGAAACTACTATCTATCTACAACGCCGAAGCCTCCTGCTCCATTGCTCCTCCACAATTCGTCAAGGCTAACCTGAATCCCTTGGCTACTCGTAAAAATTTGAGTACCCAAGAGTTTATAAAACAGAAATAAACAACTTGGGTCAGACATGGGTCTGGTGTGAGTAACAGGTTAAACTTGCTTAACTTCAAAACCTTTTGAAAGAAAAGGTATCACGTAAGACTTCCCACACATAAACATGGGTAAGTTTTTACCTTACGCTAACCAAAACATTTTATAGGAAATTCGATTGTATTATAATAGGGTCTAGGGTTTTCAAATAAATATGAAATAGCTGAAATTGTTACATTATTAAATTCCAGCATACTAGCCACAAAGTGGGTTATACAATCAAGTTCGTTGGCACTTATTGGATTTTGGATTCCATACAATGGCAGGGCTACCGGGGTACCGCCCGTCACAGTACGTGGCCTAGATCACCGTACCGAGGATCACTCCCAATCCCCTGCAACACAAGGTCGGAACATCCCTTACTGGATAATTCCCGCACAAGATACCTCACGGTTGGGATCAGCAACCGCACCACTAAGTCGAAAATAGAAAGGGACATCTAGACAGAGGTAATCTTGTCCTACTTGGGTGCTACCCACTAACCTTGCTGCACCTCCCCTGTTTTAGCCATTCCCGGTTTGTGAGGCTTGAGGTCACGATTACCTTTAAATAGAACACATCTATCTTAGAATGCTCATCGTCCACCTGACGATGTTCTGAAAGCATTCAATCCATACAAGTTCGTTCCGGGTTCGAACGAAACCGAAGGCATTATCTCGTTACACTCGTTTTGGAATCACCCTCAGAGTTAACGACAATAACCCTTGCACTCTGAATCTTCATCTTCACTTGATTCACGACCTATCGTTAATTTGGATCGATGTGGTATTCGGGTCTCCAGACCTGGAAATCCGGTATACGGAAACCCGATCCCGGTCTCATCGAAATCCAAAACGTATCTTTTAAGGCCAAGTTGTTTAAAGGTTTAAACAATTCAATTCAATTTAATACTTGAATTCACATAACATTAACATAGATAAATATCACATATTTATCACAGATATATCCAATATCATATCACAGAATATCATAGTATATCATCCAATATATATCAACCAAATCAGACATTCTACTCAACCATCATTCATAAGCAACCATTTATTAATCTCTATTATAATTAATTTAATCAACTTAAATTAAATTAATTACTTAAGAATTAATTCCTATTCTTGCTTAATCAACATTAATTAATTACAATCCATTTAATTAATTAATCATTAAATATTAATCACTCTTGATTAATTATTTATTACATAAAGTAATTATCCTTAATTAATTTCACAAATTAATTATCCTTAATCATTTATAGTAATTAACCTTTAATTACTCTCCTTAATTATAATAATTAATGATCCTTAATTAATTACTTCCATTAATTAATTAACTATAATTAATTACATTATTCTTTAATTAATTACATTAATTAATTATGCATTAATTAATTACTTTCATTTATCAACCTTAAATAATTACTCCAATTACATACAGTAATTTATTTATTAATTACTTACACTAAGTAATTATACTTAATCAATCTTATTAAGTAACTATACTTAATCAATTACCAAGTGACTATCCTTAATTAATTAACAAATTAATTAACTTAAATAAATCACATTCATTTCTTAAATCATAACTGAGTAACTCATCCTTAATTACCCTTTAAACAAATTAATTAATCCTTGATTAATTATTCTTTAACTATTAATTAATAAACCTTAATTATTAATCAATATCCTTTAATACAAAGTAATCAATCCTTAATTAATTAAACTTAATTAACTAATTAATTATTCTTAGTTATTAATTAATAAAAGTTAATTATTAATTAACAACCTTAATTACCAATTTAATTAATCCATAATTATCTATTAATCAATCTTTAATGATAATTAACTAACCTTAATAACAGTTAATTAATCCTTAATTAACTTTAATTATAATTTAATAATTTCTTAATTATTAATTAAGAAAACTTAATTATTATTTAATAAAACTTTATTAAGTACTTCTTAATTACTAGTTTAATTAACCCTTATTTACTTAATTAATCCTTATTAAAGAATTAATTAAATTAATTAACTAAACTTAATTTCTTAATTAACTTAATTAATTTCAACTCATTAAAAATCTTAATTATCCTTGAGATTAAATATTATCATTAAAACATTTAATCTTAGTAATTAACTTACTTAATTAAATCATTAATTAAGTTTTTAAATAAATAATCATTAATTACTTACCTTAATTACAAGTTACTAAATCACTTGAAAACTTTAATTGTTAATTTACTCATCTTTAACCATTAACTAATTTAAATCACTCTTTATTTATTCCATTATTATCAAACTTAAGTTAAGTTTTTAAGATAAACATTTCCTTATTAATTACTTTACTATATTTCAAATTAAGTTTGAAAATAACTTAAGATTTTAACTTAATATAATTAAGTTAATCAATTCATACAACTTAATTTATTCAAATCATTCGTTTAAAAAAAATGAATTTCCAAGACACTTGATTTAACTTGATTATTTAAAATTTAAAACTTACTTTAATTTAAATTTTAAAAACTAGTTTAACATTTACTTTGGGTTTAAACCATATGTATTTGAATCAAACAAATACATCTTCTTCTTATTCTTCTTTTTTAAACAGGGTTTGTTTTATAAAAATTTTAAACTGTTAAAACTGTTCTCACTCAAACTCACAAACGACCCGAAGGCAATCCCGAGCCAAAATCTTTTCTCCCCGAGGTCCTTCCTGAGTAAATTTTTAAAACTGTTTGTTTTAATTTTTAATTGTTAAAACTTGTTTCACTCAAATGCTCGCGTACCACTCTAAAACATTACTCGAGCAAAAACTTCATCTACGCGGGTTCCTCCTCGAGTACGAGCTCGAGAACTTCTTCTTCCCCAACTTAAGCTCACTGACACACGCTAACAATCGTGCACATGCACACCCATCGATGAACTTCCGACCATCGCCAGTCTCTCCCACACATCCACGATCGCTCCAGTAACACACCGCAAACATCAAAACACTATCATATGCCAAGATTCAAAATCGAGCTTCACAGCAGGAACACGAACTTGAAACTTCACCAGAAAATCGCCTCAAATCTCTCGTCTCCGATCACTGGAGTCGCGGCAAACCCGATGACATCTTCCCTAGCCTTCCAAGCTACTATCCTCAAAATCTAACGCCACTCGATCAACTCGAGATACAACAATGCCTCCAATTCCAGAATCGAACATTCTTTGGATTTTAACCCTACTCTGACGAACTGCTGCCGCCACGGTGGAGATTAAAGCCACCTACCATTTTTGCCTTGACCAAAGACCTCACAGCCAACTCCAGAAATGACCACGACCAACCAAACTCCATCGATCATCAGAAAAGACCCAAAATTTACTTTCTGAACAAAACCCGATATCTCACTTAATAGAATTTTAAAAATTATGAATTTACTCTTAAAAATCATGATTTAAGTCAACGATTCAGGTTATAAAAGAAAAACTTAGGATTTTAGAGTTTGAATTTCGACATATGTATAAAATTCTTACTGTCATTTTTCTTTTACAGGTGATATTCTACTTTTCTTGCTTAATTAAAATTTTCAAAACTTAGATTAGAATTAAACAAACAAATCTTGCTTGAATCCTAAAGCCTTACAGAGAACAGATGAAAAGATTTTGAATTTTGGTCAAAACTTCAAATTGCGAACAATGAACAGAGAGGTATACATATGCAATCAAACATGCACACTTTTAAAACAGATACATAAATACATACATTCAGCTTAGAACATTCATGCACACATATATTCAAACATACAGCACAATTTTACTTCAAACCTTTACCACATGCAACAAATTTAAAACTGTTTTAAATTTTAGTTTACTCACCTATTTCAAAGAGGCAGAGAGTTTTGGAAAAACTGGAATGTTGTGATCTTTGAAAACTGGAAACTTTTGAAACTGAATTGCTTCATTTCTTTAAAACCGAAGAGCTTGTTTTGAAAACTTGAAAACCATGAATTCTGGAATTTGTAAGCTTTGAAAACTTGCATGCACTTGGAAATGATGATTGGTCTTGAAAGAACAAATGGTTACAAATCTTTGGTGATTTACAAAGCTTTGATATGATCTGAAATGTGGTTTCAGGCAATTGAATCTGAGTTTGAGCTTTTGAAAATGAATTCAGGTTTGAGGATAATTGATTTCAGACTTAAGAATGAAATGATTTCAGTTTTTGTTTGAGAAGATTTCAGGTTGTAGATTTTTGGTTTAAGAAGATCATTTCAGTTTTGATTCTTGAGTTTGGAAATGAATTTCTACTTTGGGCTGTGGAGATCATTTCGGGTTTGATAAATTTTCTTTTGGTTTTAGTTTTTGTCTTTGTTTTTGCAAATGAAAAGATAAGAAAAGAAAAAGAAAATGGAGAGGTATGCTTATATAACTTAATTTATGGTTTATTAAAAATCAAAGAAAATGATAATAAAAATGACACTTGTCACATACATTAGTTGATTACCTTACACATGTATTTATGATGCATATAAAACTAACACTTGTAATTTTCCATTTTTATATTATTTTTAAAAAGAGTTTTAAAAGCTTTTATATAAATTTCTTAAATAGATAAATACATATCTTTTTAAATAAATGCTTTTCTATATTATAAATAAATAAAACCTTTAAAAGAAATACAATAAAACTCATTTATATCCTAATAAAATTATATACAATATTTTTAATTCATTTTTAAGTGTAAACATATCTTTTGTATTTATTTACTATTAAATAAACACTTTCTAAATTTATATGAATAAAATTCCTTTTAAAGAAAATATTGTAAAACAAATCTTATTTTAAATAAAAGCCTTGTTTATATATTTTATAACCAAATATATTAAAATATTTATCTTTAAAGATTCAAATTTAAATCCAGATTCAAATTCAAATTTGACTTTTAAAATCCAATTTAAAAATCAACTCAACATTTATATTTTTAAATAAACATATTATTAACTTTGAAATTGATATAAAACTACTCAAGACAATATATATATATATTTAAACAATACTATTAAATATTGGAAATGATAAATCTATTTTAAAATCAAATTTATAAAATAACATAATTAAATAATTATCCTTATTATAATTCAATCTATATCATAATTAATACATCACATTATTATTATTTGGTTATTTATATTTGAAATAACAATATTATCAATTAAAATAATTTAAATTAAGAGATTATCACATTTTAAACTTCTCGAAATTCCGGGATATCACATATATAGTCACATATATGGTTACTAAATATATGAACAAAACTTTGCTTAACTAAATAAATTAACAAAACTTTCCTTTACATGTAATCGATATATGGTTACACAACACCTTAATAAAACTTTCTTTACACAAAGTAAATTAGCAAAACTTTCCCTTTTATTTGGAATTGAAATATTTTGGAAATTATTTTTGTTTTCTGCCATGAAAAGTTAGGAAAGGAGAAAGAATAAATAAGGAATAATGAATTAGATAATATGTTTTATCTGAAAGAATGAAACCTTTTTCATTCTTTAATTAAAACTTCCCTAATTAATTCCCTTGATTGTTTCTTTCTCTCCAATCCATTCTTTACATGTGATATGTCATCAAATGACATAAAATTTCCACAAATCATATCATCAAATGACATAAAATTTACATAAATCATGTCATCAAATGACATAAAATTTTCATAAATCATTTCATGTAATTATCTTTAAATTACATCTGTATCATATATCAATGCATGCAAATATAACTTTTATAAATGCATTAAAATAATTAGAAACAATTCCAAACATCAAACTAATAATAATTAATATTTCTCAAATATCAATTAATTTAGTCAATTTACAACATTTTATAAATTAATCAAATCATGTGGTTTTTCAGAGAATTCGTGTAATGACCCGTATTTTTGATAATTAAAAGGATTAATTTAAATAAGAATTTGGAATTTAATTTTGTCAAAATTTAAAATTTATGATTTATTAATGTCAATGTTATTAGATTATAAATTTTTACCTTAAGATAAAATCCTAAAACAACTTATTTCAATGAAATGGAAAGCTGCAACGCGTATTGTATATAATTTAATAGTATTGATTGAATGTAATTGACAAATGTTTTAATGTAGTTTCAATCAATTTGTAATAATAAAGGTTAATAAGGAATAAAATAAATGATGTATCAAATTCTGAAATCATATGTTATTTAATCAAAATTGGTTTTAGCATTGGTAAGTAAATTATAATTCTTATTTGTAAACAACAAATTTATAGATATTCAAACTGCTAAGTCGTAACAATTGTTTTATTTCTCATCTCATTATTTAATCCGTTTGAAATTAATTTGGTAATCAATGAGAAATTAATGTAATTGACATATTGCAATTAATATGTGCAAAGATGTTAACTGTAGTATAATGAGTGTAATAAATGAAAACTTATGTTAATAAGTATATAAGGAAATTGTTGACTTAATATAAAGAACATTTAAGTCAAAATAAAAGAATGTGTTGAAATTTAGATTATAATGAACTAGGGTTTATTACGGTTGTAATTAAATGTTGAAATCAATTTAATATTTAAATCTTGGATTTAACATGGAAAATTAATTTTAAAAGGTTATTTATTTCTGTTTAACTAAGAATGATGATAGAAAACTTTTAATTTTGAATTTAAAAGTGATTATATCAGTTTAATAATAATTCGTTTAATTAACGCATAAAAATAAATATAATTTAATTTTACAGTTAACTTCTATATACAGGAGAATTAGGGTTTTAAATTAGTTTCACTGAGTTTGAAAATATTAAAACCTATATTTCGATATATAGGATGACCTATTTTCGTTTCAGAAACGAAATGGGTTTTCGGGCCTTTGTTATCGCTTTGGCCTAATCGATCTGTTCCATCTATTCCTGTTCCATTTTTGTCTACATATATGTTGTTATGAAACCCTAGTAGCCTTCTATTCTATTTTTTTGTACGTACTTTCAAATCTAATCTGCTCCTTTCCATTGGTGGATGTCCCAAAACCCTAAATTCCCAATTTCCAATCTAATTCAAAAATTCAAACTGCTCCAATCCTATCATATAATGTAACGTCTCGAATTTTTCACGTTCGTAAATCGACATCCGTACTTCACATTGTACTAGAATGCCGCAGATTCGACCGTTCAAATCCGATTCGCCGGAGCTTATAACACCATTAAGTATAACAACACAACGGAATAATAAAAAATATATCAATATATATAACATTGATACGATGACAGATACAAAATCTGAGACAATATGATACAACAGAATGATACAATAGATATCAATATACATCAGAGATATGATACAAGAAATAGCAGCGGAAAGAAAATAGATAGCACCAGCAGTGGATAGAATATCTCCAATAGAATGCTCCAATCCATAGCTAGCGGAAATCAAGGTCAGTCGTCCAAGGACTGACTAGCTCCAGATAATCTACTCAACCTGAATATCTGAAAACCCCAACTCTAGACTGCTCATGTAGAAAATTATGAGCACCCAGAGTTTAGGAAAGGAACAATAAACTCCGAGTCAGTCGTGGGACTAGTGTGAGCAACAAAAACAGTTTATCTTTAAAAACGAACAACAAAAGAATTTAAAGTCAATTCGCAATGCTTTTGGAAAATGAAACTACCATAAGGCCTCCCGCACACACACAATGCAAACGCAGAATCAGAGGAGATTTCTCCTTATGATAGTCAAAGATGCTTGATACGAGAGAATTTCTTTTCCATATTATTACTAGTGCATAGTGCAGAAAACATTTCGAAAGTATAATATTAATCTTATCCAGCATAGGCATTCCGCGTTATGCCTACTATAGCTACTATGTTCAATAGCAGGTTACTGCCACATTCCATAGCAGGTTATACAATTGCAATCGTAAAGGTTCGTATTGTTTCTTTGGATTTCCAACAAATGGTCAGGCTAAGGAACTTCCTTTCCTACTGCCGAATGGGATCGCCTCTGGTTGGACGTCCCGAGAGACAAACTGCTCTCTGCCAACACAAGGCCGGGTTACCCCTGTAACAGGTAACTCACGAATATGCCACCCCCCGGTCCTTTGGGACCTTTATCCGAGGCGCCTCGATAAACACACAATCACAATAAATGAGATCGGAGTATCCACATAGGTTAAATACCAGGGCTCCATACCTGATACCACCCTTTTCCAGAAGGAAATGACATACCCTAAAGGGCGCGACCCTCATAACCTTGCCGCATATTCCTATTTCGACCATTTCCGGGTTGTGAGGTCCGAAGAGGTCTCGTCCACAAAGCTACGCTTTGGCACAAAGCCATGCTTTGGGTCAACAGATGATCAAAGTAATGATCACAAAGATAAATGACCAAACAAATGATCATATCACAAATGATCAAACAATGATCATCACACAACAACACTCAGCATGTCACATTACCAAATTGGGAATATATCGCTGATAACCTTCAACTACATAACCTCTGAGCTCGTACGTCTCAGAGAAGGGTGTTAAGCTAAGAGAATAAATTCTCCGCCACCAAACAGAAATGTATTTGAAAGAAATCTGCTTTATATCTCAAAGTGTAATGTCAGACATGTAACCATACAAGTCTGTTTCGGGTTCGAACAGAACCGAAGGCACTTCCGAAGAAGCCCTTGCAAATCCGGGTATTCACAATCCCGATCGGACTTCCCATCACTTAGGGAATCTCTATACCGGGCGCTACTCGGTGCAGAGACAATCGATAGGTTATCCTATCGTTTTCGCAAACACCCGGTCTTCAACACCGGTCTTCAAATGCTATCCATATACGACGTATGTAACATCCCAAATTTTCGACTTTCGAAAATTCGACATCGATACTCACTTTATCGACTGCCGAGCCATCAAATGCCGGAAACTCGAAAAGTTATGGTTTTAAAAAGAAGAAAAAGGTAGAAGAAGAAGAAAACAGAAGAAGGAAGAAGAAAGAAGAGAAGAACAACAGAACAAAAAACAATATCAGAATCTCACATATCGCAGCGGAACAATATATAATAGATAATCACTAGCCATTTAAAATAAAGAATTATATCAGTTTTAATACATACATCAATCAGAGTCAATATAGAACAATGGACAGTTATATAAACTTGTCCTCATACAGAATACACAGCGGAATAAATACTATCAGATACAAATACTACGTCTCGTCATCCAGCTTATCTTCAAAGCTCCAGAATATCCAGAATATCCTGATAACCTAACTCTAGACTGCCCGTGTGGAAATTAGTGGGCATCCAGAGTTTAAAAAGGAAACAATAAACTCCAAGTCAGTCATGGTGACTGGTGTGAGATCGTAAAACAGTTATTCTTCACAAAGAAAATAGAACAAATTCGCAATGCTTTTGGAAAATGAAACTACCATAAGACCTCCCGCCACACACACAATGCAAACGCAGAATTGGAGGAGATTTCTTCTTATGATAGTCAAAGATGCTTACTACGCAAAATCAATTCTTTTTTATATTATTATTAGTGCATAGTGTAGAAAACATTTCGAAAGTAGAATATTAATCTTAGCCGACATAGGTACCATTATAGTATGCCTACTATAGCTACCATATTAAATGGCAGGTTCTACAACTAAAACCGTACAAGGCTCGTATTGTTTCTTTGGATTTCCAACAAATGGTCAGGCTAAGGAACTTCCTTTTCCACGATGGGTACGTCCCTGGAATAGACGACCCGAGAACCTAACCGGATCTCTGCCAACACAAGGCCGGGTTACCTCTGCAAAAATAGGTAACTACTGACACATGTATGCCATCCCCTGATCGTCACCGATCTTCCCGAGGATCCCCGATTCGCAACAACCACAAAGTAATAAATTTGCAGCAACCACAGAGGTTAAGTATCTGGGCTCCATACCATGATACCACCTTTATCCAGAAGGAATGACATACACTAAGGGGCGCTACTCCCTAGAACCTTGCTGCATCCTTCCTGTTTTGACCATTTCCGGGGTGTGAGGCTCGACGAAGTCTCGTCCACAAAGCTACGCTTTCTACAAAGCCATGCTTCGGGTCAAACAAATGATCAACCTATGATCACAAAGATATAAGATCAAACAAATGATCATATCACAAATGATCAAACACTGATCATTTCACAGCAACACTCAGTATGCCACGTTACCAAATCGGGAATATATCGCTGATAAATTTCAACTACATAACCTCTGAGCTCGTACGTCTCAGAGAAGGGTGTTAAGCTAAGAGAATAAATTCTCCGCCACCAACAGAAATGTATTTGAAAGAAATTAGCTTTATATCTCAATTTGTAACGTCAGACATACAATCCATACAAGTCTGTTCCGGGATCGAACAGAACCGAAGGCACTTCTCACGAAGCCCTTGCATATCCGGATAATTTTCAATCACGTCGGGACTTCCCGTCACTAAGGGTGATAAAACCTCTAAATCGGAGATCAGCCGATGTAGAGTAAGTCGACGGTAATCCTTCCGTTTTCAAAAATATCCGGTCTTCATCACCGGTCTTCGAATGCAATTCATAACGACGTATCACATATTCGGAATGGGTTATACGACCCCATGGTCCTTTCCCGGCTAACCCGAATAGTGAGCGCTTATTTAAAAATAAGTGTGGCATTCAAAATTCATCCAATTCACAACAAATACCATATTCAAGGTAATTATTGATAGTCGGTTATTTAACTATCAATAAAGATGCGCAACATCATCAGATTCCAAATAATTTTCCAAATTATTTATCTTCCAAAATATCTTTACTAGATATAAAATTTCCACACTTAACCGTTTGAAAACAAATTTCAAATATTCACTTTTCAATTTATCTTTAAAAGATAAAGTTTCAAACCCTTCGTTTCATATTGGAAAAGCAATTCCATACTTATTTAAAATAAGTAATTCACACATCATTTATTTTCAACATTTGAAAATATTCGATATACTTAAATCAATATTAAGTATATATTTCATTCTTCAAGGAAATCTTTTATTTTAACAACGTCTATTTGAGTCAAAACGAATGTTACGTAAAACATCGTTACGACGACTCAAATCAATAGTATAGGGATTCGGAATTAAGATAGATATATAAATCCCAATACTACATAAAACATTTTTTTTTTGAAATCATTTACTATAACAACAGTGTTATAGTCCACCATTTCCTTATTTTTCGAAAACGTCTATTTCAACAATAAAATGTTGAAATCTATGGTTTCGATATTTCCCACATTTTAAAAACATCTTTAAAAATGTTTACTTCATTTTTTTATGTCACTTCTTCAAAAATGAATCCATTTTATTCAATAATATATTCACTGTCCAAAATCGTGAATATAATTCACTTAACCCAATTTCAATCATTTCTACACATTTTATTTCAATAAAAATTCGCTATCCAAAAACGCGAATATATCTTCTATATTTAATTTATCAGATTCAATTGATTTTGAATTTATAAAACGTTTATAAATTCTATCTCTATTTTCTAACAACTTCGATTTTATAAATCTCCTTATTTACAATTCAATCAATATTCCATTTAAATGCAAAAATCCAATTTATAAGTTAATCTCTTATAAATCTTTTATTCTACAGTTTCATCCATTTAATAACTTCACAATTTATAAATCTATAAATTCCATATCTTCACGATTTATAATTCTATAAATTTCATTTTTAACACTTATACACTCGTTTTAAAATTCTAATATTTTAAATTTATAAATATCAACTTTTTAAATCTTTTAAATAAACTGTTCACAAAAATTCGAAAATCTCAGTTCAAACCATTTTATAAATTGCTTAAACTATTTATTTCAAAAATCACCTTACGGTCATAATTCACAAAAATCTTAACTTTTATAACTTTAAACTTTTAAACGTTTATTTATTTAAAATAAATCAATTCAACAATTCAATAAAACGTATATTTTCAAAAATCACTTTAAAATCCTTTTAAAGTAAAAGTCGTTATTTTTAAACTTCAAAACTGAATCCGATGATGCAACAGCACCAATTAGTCAATCACACAACAAACATCATATATCAATATGATAACAGAATATACATCAATATCTGTAAATAAATAAATACTGGTGAGGAATCCAGTTGGATCCCTCCAACCTGTTTCCCTGCATCCACAGACGTTAGCACAATACCCATTCCACTTCGAGGTGGAATATCGCGGTATATGGGTTTTTATAATATATCCGCTTACTACCGGCGCAATAGGGTCTCATCCGCTATACGAGGCGGGAAATCAATCAATCCAATATATACATATGCCAATATGTATATATTGCTATATATATAGATATATCCTACTATATCTAATATCACATTCAAGCAGTCAATAAATCAATCAATAACTAACTGCAATACCAAATATATTTTTGAGTGAGAAAAATCTCACCTTAGCTTTTATTTTGCAATCCGTTTCCAATCCAATTTGTTTTCTTCATTGTATTCGACCTTGTATAAATATTTACACAGTTTATTAATATTCGAACAATTGCACAATTAAATTTCCATTTTAAAATTTTTGTTCATTAGTGATTTCATTTTAATAGTTAAATTAACTGATAGTTTCATTTTAAACCAATATTGTCCTTAAATAATTGATTCAATTAAAAATTTAATTTAAACTAAATTTCCTTTAAACTACTTTATTTTTAACCACTAAAAATTAAATAAGTTAATTTAAACCTAGCTAATAATTAAAAGTGTATACTTACATATTTATCTTTCCTCTGGAAATCTTTTGAGTACTTAGAACAATTAAACAGGTCAACCTAATAATTTTATTTACAAATTCCATTATTCAAAATAACCAATTTCTTTTAACAAATTTACTTAACTAAATTATCTCCAAAATAAACTAGTAATTTATTTTACTATAAAGATTTCTAATTTCTGCAAATTTTAAATGGTGATAAACCTTACTGTAAATTTAAAACAATATGCTTAAGGATTAAACAAAGCTAATTATACCTTACTCAAGAACTCGCGACCACGTCGTCTCCTCGACGACTTCGATTACTGCCTCTTCTTCGATCGCCAGCTGCCGCCCTTCGCTTCCCCATTTCAACCATCGCGACGTGAAGCTTCCACCACTTCGAACTGCTCGCGAACTCCAACCCTGCCTCGAAGACGCCAACTACAATCCTCCATCATCTTCGTCGATGCCAAGTACTCGCGCATGTCGCCTATGGCCACCCAACTCCACGACTTCACCGTGCCACTCACGATACCCCCAAACCCTAGCTACTCGTCGCTCAACCGCCATCGATTTCTAGTCGAATCCCCCCTCCACTATCACACACGAGACGCCTCCACACTGTTTTGAAATCGCGACTCGCGATTTGCCAGAGGAGAATAACGAGCGGCATTGATTTTATTTTGAACGAGATTAAATCGTTTGTTTTATCTATTTTTATTTTGGGATAAAAGACCTTCGGCCATTGTTTTTATTTTCTCAGAGGATATTTAATTGTGAAGAAGAAAACTCGGCTGCGATATAAAAGAAAGGGAGGCACGAGAACGTGGTTTAGCAGAAGAACGTGCTTGCCCTTCTTTGCACGATAGTCTCGTGGTCGATGGCGTGATTTTAGGCACGAAGTTAGGGATGATGTCGTTTGTTTTTAAATTTAAATTTAAATTTTAACTCAATTTGTTTCGATACAACTTTCAACGCGTTTACGTGTCGTATTCGCACATAACAACTCCAAATGCCACGAAATTTGAAATCCGGTAATAATACAATATTCCGGACCCAATGGAACTGGTTTCGTCGAATTCCGAGACTGTGCCTCGGACGGCTATTTTTAAATATCGATTGAAACGGTATAAATTTAAAACTGATCAAATCAATTTCAATTTTATTCTGAAGCTTCAATCATCTTCAGTATTATCAATACGAATTTTAAAAGCTTTCGAAATATTTTTCTTCAACTTAAAATTGAAGATATAAATTTTTATTCAATTCAATAGATTAAATTTTAAAGTTTAATCGCAAAATTCAGAGTTGAATCGGGAATTCAAATTAAATCATCGTTCAAACATTTAAAATTAATTAAATATTCTCAATTTAATTTGTTCAAAATTTTGGGTCGTTACAAACTTCCCTCCTTAAAAGAATTTCGTCCCGAAATTACAAGTTAGGAAAAGTGGTCCTTAACTCGTCTACTCTTTTTCACAATCTAATAGTTTTATCAAATTTTCAAAACAATCTTTCTACTAAGGATTCGTTATTAACTCAACTAACTTCCTAGAATCCTTCATAGTTTTCAAATATCATTGTTTTACTTCAAAGTTCAAATTTAAATTTAAATTAAAATTTAAACTTTCAAAATTTTCTCAAAAATTTTCTAACGCCCTAAATTTCCGAAAAATTTCGCCAGCGTCTCCTTTGCGCGGCTAATACGGTACGACTACAAAACGTCCCTACGGACTTTTAGATTTCAAAAAGAAAAAGAAAAAGCCAAGCGGCTAGAAAAGAAATCATCAAATCTCATATTGGAATTCAAATACTTACCTTTTGTCGAGCAATTCGAATTATCTTTGAAAATCAAATCCAATTCCTTTCATACACCTGTATATCCTACTAGCCATTATATCTAGTTACAGCATTCAAACTATTTTGCAAATTCGATTACAAAATTTTCAATATCAACTGCTTATATATCTTTAGCTTACTTTACTGTTGAAGTTACATATTCATTATCATTCAATTTTACATTTCAAATTTCATTTAAATTTAATTCACAATTCCAATTAAATTTAACTTCTGAATATTGAATTTATCAATTATCTTTAGTTCATAACTACACTATTTTAAATTAGTTTCATTTACTAATTTATCACAGATTCCAATTCATTTTATTCAAATTTGTTTTCAACATTCAGTTTCAATTTTATTCACTTACAATTGTAAATTCCATTCATTTGAAATTTATTTCTACTTACTTGAATTTATCTTCAATTTCGAACCATTCTTTTATTTAGTTCACAATTCAAGTTTCAATTTAACTAATTCAACTTCCATTTCTGTATTTCGTGAATTAATAAATTATCAAAGTAGCTTATTCGGATTCAATCCATTTTATTTTTCTCAGGTTTGGATTTTATTCCACTTGATTCAAGTCTCATTTCATTTTCAATTTCAATTCTATCGCTTACCGATTCGAAATGAATCTCAACTTTCAATTTCACTTTCATTACATTGATTCACTTATACTTTCTTTAATTTAACTCCAATCTTTATATTTAATTTATTCTATCAATATTCAAATTGCATAAGTTATCAACTTAATAATATTTCATAAGATTCCAGAGTCTTACCAACATTTCAAAATCATTTTGTAAACAATTCAAATTATCCTTTGAATTTCTAAAACAAACCCCAAATTTTTCAAACAACTTCCATTTAAAACAATTTTGGCTGCAATTCCTCCTTTGGAAACCCGAAAATGAACATCGATGATGCTGCAGTCATTACCGAAGTTATTTTCCAGCGACCGAAAAGAGTTTAGAGCTTTTCATTCTTTCAAAATACTTTTCAAAACCTTTGAAATTCATTTTCAAATCAAAAAGGATTTAAACTTTCCAAATCTCTAAAATTTTCAAATTCTTTCAAAACATTTCCAAAAACTTTTCTGGAATTCCGTTTTAAATTATAAGTCACATTTAAAATTTATATTCTCAAATTTCATTTATATGTGAATTTATTTCTTAATTTTGGAGTTACGATTTGAATTTCTTATTCAATTCCATATAATAATGATAACATTTCAATATTATTATTTCCTAACAACCATGCAACCATATTCTATGATAATTCATAGAAAATCGTTTCTTTTCTATACAAAAATAGTTTTGGATAAATTATTTCATTTACCCTATTTAAAACAATATTATGTCGTCTTGCCTCGTTTAAGTGTTTAGAAATCCCTATCGATAATATGGCGTCCCATATACCGACCAAAATTCATAAACATCTCAACGGATAAGCAAACACAATATAAAACATTTTTATATTCACTAACAAATACGCGCTCGTATCTATTATTACACTCAACTCATTCTAGAGTACTACTGACTCTATCTCTAATGAGTAACACCCAACAGAGCAGGGTTGTCGCTTAACCATATGCTCTGATACCAAATGTAACATCCCAAATTTTCGACTTTCGAAAATTCGACATCGATACTCACTTTATCGACTGCTGAGCCATCAAATGCCGGAAACTCGAAAAGTTATGGTTTTAAAAAGAAGAAAAAGGTAGAAGAAGAAGAAAACAGAAGAAGGAAGAAGAAAGAAGAGAAGAACAACAAAACAACAAACAATATCAGAATCTCACATATCGCAGCGGAACAATATATAATAGATAATCACTAGCCATTTAAAACAAAGAATTATATCAGTTTTTATACATACATCAATCAGACTCAATATACAACAATGGACAGTTATATAAACTTGTCCTCATACAGAATACACAGCGGAATAAATACTATCAGATACAAATACTACGTCTCGTCATCCAGCTTATCTTCAAAGCTCCAGAATATCCAGAATATCCTGATAACCTAACTCTAGACTGCCCGTGTGGAAATTAGTGGGCACCCAGAGTTTAGAAGGGAAACAATAAACTCCGAGTCAGTCATGGTGACTGGTGTGAGATCGTAAAACAGTTATTCTTCACAAAGAAAATAAAAAAAATTCGCAATGCTTTTGGAAAATGAAACTACCATAAGACCTCCCACCACACACACAATGCAAACGCAGAATTAGAGGAGATTTCTTCTTATGATAGTCAAAGATGCTTACTACGCAAAATCAATTCTTTTTTATATTATTATTAGTGCATAGTGTAGAAAACATTTCGAAAGTAGAATATTAATCTTAGCCGACATAGGTACCATTATAGTATGCCTACTATAGCTACCATATTAAATGGCAGGTTCTACAACTAAAACCGTATAAGGCTCGTATTGTTTCTTTGGATTTCCAACAAATGGTCAGGCTAAGGAACTTCCTTTTCCACGATGGGTACGTCCCTGGAATAGACGACCCGAGAACCTAACCGGATCTCTGCCAACACAAGGCCGGGTTACCTCTGCAAAAATAGGTAACTACTGACACGCGTATGCCATCCCCCGATCGTCACCGATCTTCCCGAGGATCCCCGATTCGCAACAACCACAAATTAATAAATTTGCAGCAACCACAGAGGTTAAGTATCTGGGCTCCATACCATGATACCACCTTTATCCAGAATGAATGACATACACTAAGGGGCGCTACTCCCTAGAACCTTGCTGCATCCTTCCTGTTTTGACCATTTCCGGGGTGTGAGGCTCGACGAAGTCTCGTCCACAAAGCTACGCTTTCTACAAAGCCACGCTTTCTACAAAGCCATGCTTCGGGTCAAACAAATGATCAACCTATGATCACAAAGATATAAGATCAAACAAATGATCATATCACAAATGATCAAACACTGATCATTTCACAGCAACACTCAGTATGCCACGTTACCAAATCGGGAATATATCGCTGATAAATTTCAACTACATAACCTCTGAGCTCGTACGTCTCAGAGAAGGGTGTTAAGCTAAGAGAATAAATTCTCCGCCACCAACAGAAATGTATTTGAAAGAAATCACCTTTATATCTCAATTTGTAACGTCAGACATACAATCCATACAAGTCTGTTCCGGGATCGAACAGAACCGAAGGCACTTCTCACGAAGCCCTTGCATATCCGGATAATTTTCAATCACGTCGGGACTTCCCGTCACTAAGGGTGATAAAACCTCTAAATCGGAGATCAGCCGATGTAGAGTAACTCGACGGTAATCCTTCCGTTTTCAAAAATATCCGGTCTTCATCACCGGTCTTCGAATGCAATTCATAACGACGTATCACATATTCGGAATGGGTTATACGACCCCATGGTCCTTTCCCGGCTAACCCGAATAGTGAGCGCTTATTTAAAAATAAGTATGGCATTCAAAATTCATCCAATTCACAACAAATACCATATTCAAGGTAATTATTGATAGTCGGTTATTTAACTATCAATAAAGATGCGCAACATCATCAGATTCCAAATAATTTTCCAAATTATTTATCTTCCAAAATATCTTTACTAGATATAAAATTTCCACACTTAACCGTTTGAAAACAAATTTCAAATATTCACTTTTCAATTTATCTTTAAAAGATAAAGTTTCAAACCCTTCGTTTCATATTGGAAAAGATACTTATTTAAAATAAGTAATTCACACATCATTTATTTTCAACATTTGAAAATATTCGATATACTTAAATCAATATTAAGTATATATTTCATTCTTCAAGGAAATCTTTTATTTTAACAACGTCTATTTGAGTCAAAACGAATGTTACGTAAAACATCGTTACGACGACTCAAATCAATAGTATAGGGATTCGGAATTAAGATAGATATATAAATCCCAATACTACATAAAACATTTTTTTTTGAAATCATTTACTATAACAACAGTGTTATAGTCCACCATTTCCTTATATTTCGAAAACGTCTATTTCAACAATAAAATGTTGAAATCTATGGTTTCGATATTTCCCACATTTTAAAAACATCTTTAAAAATGTTTACTTCATTTTTTTTATGTCACTTCTTCAAAAATGAATCCATTTTATTCAATAATATATTCACTGTCCAAAATCGTGAATATAATTCACTTAACCCAATTTCAATCATTTCTACACATTTTATTTCAATAAAAATTCGCTATCCAAAAACGCGAATATATCTTCTATATTTAATTTATCAGATTCAATTGATTTTGAATTTATAAAACGTTTATAAATTCTATTTCTATTTTCTAACAACTTCGATTTTATAAATCTCCTTATTTACAATTCGATCAATATTCCATTTAAATGCAAAAATCCAATTTATAAGTTAATCTCTTATAAATCTTTTATTCTACAGTTTCATCCATTTAATAACTTCACAATTTATAAATCTATAAATTCCATATCTTCACGATTTATAATTCTATAAATTTCATTTTTAACACTTATAAACTCGTTTTAAAATTCTAATATTTTAAATTTATAAATATCAACTTTTTAAATCTTTTAAATAAACTGTTCACAAAAATTCGAAAATCTCAGTTCAAACCATTTTATAAATTGCTTAAACTATTTATTTCAAAAATCACCTTACGGTCATAATTCACAAAAATCTTAACTTTTATAACTTTAAAATTTTAAACGTTTATTTATTTAAAATAAATCAATTCAACAATTCAATAAAACGTATATTTTCAAAAATCATTTTAAAATCCTTTTAAAGTAAAAGTCGTTATTTTTAAACTTCAAAACTGAATCCGATGATGCAACAGCACCAATTAGTCAATCACACAACAAACATCATATATCAATATGATAACAGAATATACATCAATATCTGTAAATAAATAAATACTGGTGAGGAATCCAGTTGGATCCCTCCAACCTGTTTCCCTGCATCCACAGACGTTAGCACAATACCCATTCCACTTCGAGGTGGAATATCGCGGTATATGGGTTTTTATAATATATCCGCTTACTAACGGCGCAATAGGGTCTCATCCGCTATACGAGGCGGGAAATCAATCAATCCAATATATACATATGCCAATATGTATATATTGCTATATATATATATATATCCTACTATATCTAATATCACATTCAAGCAGTCAATAAATCAATCAATAACTAACTGCAATACCAAATATATTTTTGAGTGAGAAAAATCTCACCTTAGCTTTTATTTTGCAATCCGTTTCCAATCCAATTTGTTTTCTTCATTGTATTCGACCTTGTATAAATATTTACACAGTTTATTAATATTCGAACAATTGCATAATTAAATTTCCATTTTAAAATTTTTGTTCATTAGTGATTTCATTTTAATAGTTAAATTAACTGATAGTTTCATTTTAAACCAATATTGTCCTTAAATAATTGATTCAATTAAAAATTTAATTTAAACTAAATTTCCTTTAAACTACTTTATTTTTAACCACTAAAAATTAAATAAGTTAATTTAAACCTAGCTAATAATTAAAAGTGTATACTTACATATTTATCTTTCCTCTGGAAATCTTTTGAGTACTTAGAAAAATTAAATAGGTCAACCTAATAATTTTATTTACAAATTCCATTATTCAAAATAACCAATTTCTTTTAACAAATTTACTTAACTAAATTATCTCCAAAATAAACTAGTAATTTATTTTACTGTAAAGATTTCTAATTTCTGCAAATTTTAAATGGTGATAAACCTTACTGTAAATTTAAAACAATATGCTTAAGGATTAAACAAAGCTAATTATACCTTACTCAAGAACTCGCGACCACGTCGTCTCCTCGACGACTTCGATTACTGCCTCTTCTTCGATCGCCAGCCGCCGCCCTTCGCTTCCCCATTTCAACCATCGCGACGTGAAGCTTCCACCACTTCAAACTGCTCGCGAACTCCAACCCTGCCTCAAAGACGCCAACTACAATCCTCCATCATCTTCGTCGATGCCAAGTACTCGCGCATGTCGCCTATGGCCACCCAACTCCACGACTTCACCGTGCCACTCACGATACCCCCAAACCCTAGCTACTCGTCGCTCAACCGCCATCGATTTCTAGTCGAATCCCCCCTCCACTATCACACACGAGACGCCTCCACACTGTTTTGAAATCGCGACTCGCGATTTGCCAGAGGAGAATAACGAGCGGCATTGATTTTATTTTGAACGAGATTAAATCGTTTGTTTTATCTATTTTTATTTTGGGATAAAAGACCTTCGGCCATTGTTTTTATTTTCTCAGAGGATATTTAATTGTGAAGAAGAAAACTTGGCTGTGATATAAAAGAAAGGGAGGCACGAGAACGTGGTTTAGCAGAAGAACGTGCTTGCCCTTCTTTGCACGATAGTCTCGTGGTCGATGGCGTGATTTTAGGCATGAAGTTAGGGATGCTGTCGTTTGTTTTTAAATTTAAATTTAAATTTTAACTCAATTTGTTTCGATACAACTTTCAACGCGTTTACGTGTCGTATTCGCACATAACAACTCCAAATGCCACGAAATTTGAAATCCGGTAATAATACAATATTCCGGACCCAATGGAACTGGTTTCGTCGAATTCCGAGACTGTGCCTCGGACGGCTATTTTTAAATATCGATTGAAACGGTATAAATTTAAAACTGATCAAATCAATTTCAATTTCGATTCTGAAGCTTCAATCATCTTCAGTATTATCAATACGAATTTTAAAAGCTTTCGAAATATTTTTCTTCAACTTAAAATTGAAGATATAAATTTTTATTCAATTCAATAGATTAAATTTTAAAGTTTAATCGCAAAATTCAGAGTTGAATCGAGAATTCAAATTAAATCATCGTTCAAACATTTAAAATTAATTAAATATTCTCAATTTAATTTGTTCAAAATTCTGGGTCGTTACAACCTATCACTTATTCGGAATGAGTTATATGACACAAAGGTCATTTCCCGGCTAAACCGAATAGTGAACGTAATATTCAAAAACATATGGATAATGGGATTTCAATTAAGTCACAACTTATTACCCAAAACTTTTCTTCAAATGGTTTAACAAATTACCATTTTCAATCTTTAAACAAAAAGATTCATTTTAACAACCTTCAACGGTTTAAACAATTTCCACATTTTAATCTTTTAAACAAAAGATTCATTCGCAGATTTTCCAAATTTATTTCCATTTCAATTGGATTAACTAGTTAAATCTTTAAAACAAAGATTTAACTTATAGCTTTCAAACAATTCCATTTCAAATGGTTTAAACAAATCATCATTTTAAATCTGTTAAAAATAAACAGATTTAATTCATAGCTTTCTAAAAGAATTCATTCATAACTTAGAAAACCATTTCTTAATTCAATCTTAAAATTCCTTTAATTAAACTGGAATTTCATTTCTTATCTGAAAGCCTTTATTCTTTTAAAACAAACTGTTTCATTTTGGAAATCTGATTCATTTTTACGAGTTAAAGTTCTTGGGTTAAATCCAAATTCTCAAACCAATATTTTAAAAGTGGTTTAAATTCATATAAAACACATTTATAATATCTTTAATCAAAATTCCAATCCTTGAATTCAATTCCAAATATTGAATTATTAAATTGGAAGCTTTATTAAGTTATTCAAAATGACTTTTATCTTACAAACTCCTTTTCGAAAGTTTTAACGTTTAACCCAAATCCATTTCCAAAATCAATTGAAAATTAAAATTTCAATTTCAAAAAAATATTAAATTTAATTCATCTTTGACTTAACCGATTTCCACGTGAAATCCACATTTGTGTGTGTATGGTGTAGTCCAGAGGTTTCAACACAATAGTGCAACACATCATCAATCATTATAATCCAAATACAGATATATCGATGAGCGGTATAATCTATAACGCTTATCTTTATTTACAGGTCACAGATAAATAAGATGAATTCATCGCATATAATGAATCACATCACAGATAATTAATTACATCCCATAGCTCAATCGCAAATCAAAATATCATAGATCAGATAGAAAATCAATTCAAAGCAATTCAAGCAATTAACAAACATTTATAAGCAGGATTACTTACTTATTTAATCCTAAATTAATTCAATTAAATTTTAAAATTAATTTAATTACTTATGAATTAATTTTCAAATTCTGATTTAATTAATTACAAATCATTTGATATAAATTAATTTATCAACCACCTTAATTAATTTCATTATTCTTAATTAATCATATTAATTAAATTTATCTTTTAAACCAATTACCTAATTAATTAACCAATTAATTAATTAATTAAGAAATTAAACCTTAATTAATAAAGTTAAACTGGTAATAAAATTTAACTTATTCTTGTTAAACATTTTAACTTGTTTTTATAAATAAAACAACAGTTTGAAAAACAACAAACCCGAGCCCAAAGCAGATTTACTCGAGCCAAAAACCCATTTACCCGAGCCAGATTCAAAAATACCCGAGTAAACTTCTCTTCTATATTTTTCTTTGTGTTTGATTTTAAATTCTTAAAGCCTGGGTAACTCTCGCGTACAACACGAATACGAACCCGAGACCAACCCTGATTTTCCCGAGCAATCCTCCGAGTCTCCATCTTTTTCCCGAAAGCCACAAACACTGACACACACCATGACACTGTGCACATGCACCGGTGTTCTGGTCATCTCCGACCAACATCCCGATCGCCAGCAAGTTGCTGGAAATCTACTCACCCCAAATCAACACCCAGCGTTCCCAATTGCACTAACGATCCAAATCGAGCATTACGACGTCACTGGTACCCAAAGTTCGGTCGGCTACATCGCCTCGTCTCGCCGCCCTAGATCGCCAGAAGCCACGCGAAACTGACCAAAGCTTCGTCACACACCTATGCCTCTAATCCCCCTAGTCCGGTCGTCCACGAATCACCTACGTCGGAGAATTCAACTGGAAAACATCGACAACCCCAACGGCTTCTTAAACCCTATTTTCGATTCAACCCAAAAATTCATTCATTTGAAAAAATTTCTATTATTTTTCCCGTGATCACCGATACTCAAGCCACCTTCCCACCAAACGTTGGCCAACTCCATCACGGCGATCATCGACAATTGCCCAAAACACCTAAAATGATCTTTTCGAAATTCCCAATCGATTATCAAATTAAAAATTACAAAATGTATATTAAAAATCGTGATTTCCGATCACGAACACATTCATGTAATTCAAAATAGAATTTGAATTTATTGATTTTTTAACCTATATATAAAATCTTACTGTTATTTCTATTTTTAAAACTATTTGTTAAATTTAAAACCTCGAAACTATTTTTATAAACTTCATCATACATTAACAGCCATTTTTCGTTTAAACATCTAAGTTCATAAGTGAATGATTTAAGAGATTTTGATTTTTACTTTTATTTCTAGCCTAAGAATACAAGAACAGGTACACATACCTGTATTTACATATTAAGTTTACAGATATACACAAATATATATAGACATGCAGGCATACATCTATACATATATTTCACAACATACTTCATGTATCAAATCAGATATTGAAACTTATAGATGGGTTCAAGTGAGTTTGCTCACCTGAATTTGAAGAAGAACAGAGAGCAAGCCAAAAATTTGAAATTCTGGAAAGCTTTAAAACTGGAAACTCGAAGGGTATTGAAGCTGAAAGCCTTGAATGCTTTGATTCCTTTAAACTGAATTGTCTAGTTGCTACTCTTGGTTTAAACATTGGAACTACTTTTTGATTCTCTGGTTGCAGTTGATTTGTTGTTTGTTTAAATCTGAGTTTTGAATGATATTTTCTCAGTTTTACTTAGCTTTAAATGAACGAACTGAAGATGAAGCTGATGGAAAAAAGATGAAGTTTACAGTGGATATATTTTGTTTTGTACAATACCAGGTACAAGATTTCTTTTTTCTTCTTCTTTATTATGTTCAGAGATTTTTCTTTGGTTTTGGAGGCTGAAGTGATCTATCTTGTGCGTGCATTAATTGATGTTGTACAACTTATATTTTCTTTTCACTTTCAGCTATACAATATAATTTTATCAAATTCTCGGCTGTGCAAATATGAGTATATTTTGCTTTTCTTTGGTGGCTGGTATAGTTGTGGTGGCTGAGATATTTTCATTTATTATCATTTGTCTTGAATGTATATACACATTGTTTTCTTTAGCAAGCTACCACAAAGATATTTATATTTTTGTTTTGTTCATATTCGAGTGTTTTTCTTCTTTTCCTTTGTTTTATGCATTGTCTTATTACTTTGCAATGAATTTCTATATTTAATCTATTGTTAGATTTTAGCAAATTGTTTACTTTATATTTTTATAGTTTATCTTACATACATCCATTTCCAACTTAAACATTTATATTCTTGTTTGAACACACATGAATGTATATTTGTTTAAACTTATTATTAAACACTTTGGTTGTGTTTATTTTGATTTCGTACAATAGGTATTTATCTTGTTTCTTTTCTCAGCCTACAACTTATTTTTATATATTTATTTTCAAATATCCAAATTAATTCATAATTTAACTAATTTGTTTACTATATATATTTTCTATAATTTAATTTTATTATTTTCATTTTTAAACCATTTATTTACGATTTAAATTCAAATCAAAAATATATATATACATAAATTTCAAATTCACTCATATACCAAATTTGATTTCAAATTCACATATATACAATATTTACAATATTCTTAAATTCAAATGATTTATACCAAATTTATTTGAGTTCGGGGAAACTCGCATCACTTTATCATTTAATTTAACAATTTTAATTCAAAAATTAAATTAATTATCAATTTAAATTTATAAAAATTCGAGGTCGTTACAGACTTCCCCCCTTAAAAGAATTTCGTCCTCGAAATTGCCAAGGAGACACAAAGATAGATGAAAAATGTTTCATCAAATCAAATGAATATCTATTCTGCATTTGGCTTACCAAATCAGAATATCAAAAACGAATCTGTTTTAACACTTTACAAGATATTCGGGTTATCCAGATCTACGAAGTATACAATGGCATCGGTTAGTTCAAAGGGATAACTAACCATTCGTAGAACATATCGGAACCCAAAGAATAGATAGATATATGGATACAATTTCAAAAATTTTAGTTTAGAACTAAGATATACCTATCAACCATAGCAACCAAAGCAACCAATTCATCCAAACAAATAATTTTGGTCCATCCGGAGTTTACGTCCCATTTTAATATATCGAATCTCCTCCCTGGATCTACCAGAAAATATCGAAGAATTGAGAAAAGAGATGTTGAACAAAAGAGATTGATAGAGAAAAGAATACTTCCTTGTTGTTACAGGGTATTGACTATTTATAGTCGTATTTCCCTATCCCCTATCTCATCCTTTTCTTGCACTCATACTTACTATCAGTGGATAGTAAGAGAATTTACCGAGGCATACGGACGGATATCTGAGAATTACTCATTCTAGGGTATACTTCACCCTATCTCTAATGAGTTACTTAATGTGTTATACTCCTGAGCTAAAGTTCAACCTTAGCTCTGATACCAAATGTAAAGGTCCGAAGACAGTGGCAACCGGTAGGCTTTGCAACCATCCCAGCCCCACCGTGGCATACACTGGTACCTCGCATTTACTTTTATGGCCAGTGTAACGACCGCGATTTTATTACCGTCGTAATAAATGTTTTTAAAATCTGAAACGATCGTAATTTTTAAATTACTGGCGGAGCGAATATTTTAAATAGAAAATTTTTAATCTAAATTTAAAATGAAATAAAATAAAATATTGATGCAATTCAAATTGCAAAGTCGGTTGAATTGCGTTACATTTTATTGGCTCCACCTAGCTGTCATCTAATTCAAATAGTATGACTTATTCACATTCCTTTTATGAATGCAAAGTGTACAAAAAAATGCAATACTGTAAAGAAAATAATATAGTGTATACTTTACATTATATTTTTCCCTTTGCATTGTGGCAGTCCAATTCCAAAAGTTGAATAAATTTTGTGCCTTGCTGTAAACAAAGAAATAAGAAAATTCTCTTTGTCAGGTGTGAACACATTTTTGCATTACTGAAAAATTGCATGGCCGTGACATACATACTTGCAGTAAAGCAAGTTTCAAACATGGCCGAGCATTATCAGGTACCTATGCATTAAATGAATGTGTAACCCAGAACTTTTGAGCACTCATTATCTTGACTAATATTTTCTCTGCAACAATTTTTCATCCTTCAAAAATGCTTTGCAGAACATTAATGGCCAAGTGATAACTTTCCCTTTCAGATCTAGGATTTTTTTAGCTTCAAAACAAATTATGGTGAGTTATTCTCACGCATCTAATTTATGTCATCAAATCTCTGCCTTCATTTTGAATCATTTTCCACTGATATTCTTTCCTGGTCAAAGAAAGTTTTAGTGAGTGCTAAACTCTCATTATCTAGTTAATCTTTGTATTAATTGTTTTCTTGAGTGGGAAATATTTGGGCTATACTTCAGTTGCATGTTATTAGATAGCGCCTAAATCATTTGTGCGCATGCAGGTCATATTTTTATGGTCCAATTTGTCATTTTTGTGTATGTATGTTGAATTCTAGTACATGCGTGAACTATAGTCCAGGCAACTCATCAAGTTGCATCCTTTGTTATTACAAAGCATGTGGTGTAGAATATTTTTAATTAAATACTTGAAAGTCAAGTTCAGGTCCTAATTCACATCATTTTAGTGTGTGCGTGTTAGTGTTGCACGGGAGTTGCATTTAAGACTCTATAGTGCTCGCATTTAAATCATCTCGGGTGGGTATGTGGTTCTTTCGTGCGTGCATCTACATAGAGTTACCAGTTTTGTTTTAAAGCAATGAGTAATTTAGGAAAGTATAAATTTATTGCCAAAATCTCAATGCATATATGCGGCCCCTTTGTACATGCCTGACCATTACTGCATGCGTGTGTAAATATTTTATAGTAATGAATTGTTTTACTTCCTAGCTGCATGCATGTGTAAGTATTTTACAAAGTTGAAATGTTTCCTTCATACTGCCTGCGTCCTCCCTAGCTGCATGCTTGGCTAATTATTTTTGCAAAACATTGAAATGTCCATTTTTGACTTGGTTTTGCTGCATTTCACTTGTTTAGACATGTATTTAAAATCTTGAAAGGTGTTGATTATGTTGTCAGTCTAGTTTTAAACCGCATTTTTACTTCGTTGTTTAATTTGCATTGAACCGGTGTTACGTTGTAAAACGTGATTTATTGCCGTTATTTTTATAACGGAATTTGTACGCCGGTACTATATTTTTAATGCGTGTTATTTTGATGATATTTTGATGAACGAAGATTCACTGTTATTTTAACGTCTGTAACTGTTGATTTAAAGTGACTTTTCAAGCGGTTATCCCACAACGCTGATTTGGTATCCGTTTTTACGGTGTTTAGTGTTACGCAATTTCCTCGTCGAAATTGCTATAGTTGTTGCTATTTTAAGCACGTGTTTTAAAAAATCGTTTTAAATCGAAATCATTTTTAAATCTTTTTTTACAGTTTGCGCTTTCAAAAGAATAAGGAAGCGATTTAAACGTTCCAGCAAAATTGAGGACTATGAACCCTTACATTTACTGATTCGCTTAATTCCGTACTTGTCCGTTTGAGAACGTAAAATGTTATTTTATAAAATACACAATTTTTGCACTTTCAAGGAAACGATGAAGAGATTTAAACGATTTAGCAAAAGTATGGAATATGGAACCATACTTTTACTATTTCGATTAATTCCGGACTCGTTAATTGAACTATTTCGGGTCATATGTTGGGCGCCAAAAAAAAAATTATGTTGACAGTACTTGGTAGGCTTCGGCCATATGTTGATGCACGTGCGGCGTAGCTAAAACTCGCCATTTGTTGGGATCGATCCACTTTTATGTTGATTTTCTAGTTATCTATTTTTGATTTCTAGATTTTGTGAATTGTTGTTTTGAATTCAATTGTGAATTTGAAAGTTGATTTTGATGGAGTTTGATGTGATTTCTTCATTTAATTATGTCGATTTCTTGTGTTGAATAGTCTCATTCGTGATTATTATTATTTTGATTTATGTTGATTATGATGCATTCACTTCTAAGAATAAATTAGACTGATCCGTTTATTATTTTCTTTTAAATAATACTCGGGTCAGACCGAGTTATTTCAGGGTAATCTCTATCTCTGATTCAGTAGCAGCTTCAGCTTTTGGGACTTGCATCATCTTTTGTCTAGCCTTCGAGGAGTTCTTTTGGTTACTTGACTCCCATCTTATGTATGTTGATGTATATGTATATGTACATTTGGTTATTTTGAACTATGGATTGTTGTAGCATGTATTCCAGACTTATCTTCCGCTATGTATCTGATATTTCTGTTCTGCTGTGATTATGTTATCATTATTGTTGATATTATGAGTTGTTCTGGATTTTTCTTTAGCCACCGTAGTTTCGTTTTAGATTTGGATTGAATTTATATCTTTGGGAGTAAGTTATACAACTCCTATCAATGTAATCAATACTCATCTAAGGCATAACGTACGGATGGTCGCTTCTAACAAGCCTTATTTTTCGCAATAGCAGACGTTATTCCTTATAATAACCTTTGTTATTGTGAGTATAGAGGTGGGGCGTCACAGCTTGGTATCAGAGCTGAAATTCAGAACAAATTATAATATACACAGAACAGAAATGGAATGCAACATGTGTTATAACTATTCGGGGAGTTTATTCGTGCCTTTCTAATATATTCTTTCCACTTTAACATGTGGAGTACGTCTAGGAATAAATTATATATTCCGTAGTATTCCATTTGTTAAATTTCTTATCAATTGTGTATTGTTGAACTGATCTTTACCTTCTCTTGTCTCTCAGCTCATGGCTGGAAGAGGTAGAGGGAAGCGTTCTTCTGCAGGCCCGTCTAGTGGTTCTCATTCGGACGGTGTCTATATGTCAGCTGATCAGTTTATGGAGCTATTTCGGGTTACTCAGCCTCCTGTTTTTACTCCTACAGCCCCTGCTCAATAGTCTGCCTTCGCTCGCATGTGTAGTGACTATTCCCACCTTGGAGGTCAGCCTTTCAAGGGATCGGAAAGTGTTATGGAGGTTCAGACTTGGTTGCGCACTTGTGAGCGCATATTTTCTCGGATGGATCTTTCGGATCATCATCGCGTTCTCGTGGCATCTAGTATGTTGCAAGAGTGTGCGCTTGACTGGTATGAGCTCTTTATTTCGAAAGTTGATGAGTCCACCCTCTCTTGGATTCAGTTTAAGGAACGTTTCGAACTTAAGTTCGTTCCTGAATCGGAAAAGGCTAATCTTGCTCGTAGTTTCCTTGAGTTGAAGCAAGGAAAGTTATCTGTTTCTGATTATGTTGCATCTTTCGAGGCCTTGTCCAAGTACGGAGTTGAGTTCATTAACACTCCGCGTAAGAAGAATCTTCGTTTTGTTGATGGTTTGAAGAAATATTTGAAGAAGGTTCGTTTGCTTCAGCTTAAGCTCTCTTTTGAGGAGCTTGTTGATTCGGCTCTTTATCTTGAAGCTGTTGAAAAGGAACGTGATAGTGGTGATGATGTTGAGGTTTCCAAGAACCCCAACAAGAAGAGGTTTCCTTATCGTAAGCCAAATTCTAATCAGAAGAAGAAGAAGCAGGTTGCCTCTAGTTCTCAGCCTAGTAGTGCACCTTCTGTTCAGAGGGCATGTGTAACGATCCGGATTTTCACGTTCGAAAATCGACATCCATACTTTACATCGTACTCGAATGTCGTAGATTCGAGCGTTCAAATCCGAGTCGCCGGAGCTTATAACAACATTAAGTAAATAACACAGTGGAATAAATGAATAATACATTGATATACAATATCTGATACAACAGAATGATACAATGAATATCAATATACATCAGAGATATGATACAACAAATAGCAGCGGAAAGGAAAAACGATAATATCAGCAGCGGGTAATCTCCATCTTCAGAATGCCAATCCAGATATAGCTCGAACTCCAAATAACGATGCACAAAGATGAGCAAGTGCAGTCCATATCCAAAGACTAAACTAGCTCCAGATAATCTACTAAATCTGAATATCTGAAAAATCTAACTCTAGACTGCTCGTGTAGAAAAATTTTGAGCATCCAGAGTTTAGGAAAGAAACAATAAACTCCGGATCAGTCATGGGACTGGTGTGAGCAACAAAAACAGTTTATCTTTAAAACAAATAGCAGAGAATTTTAAAGTCAATTCGCAATGCTTTTGGAAAATGAAACTACCATAAGACCTCCCACCACACACACAATGCAAACGCAGACTTGGAGGAGATTTCTTCTTATGATAGTCAAAGATGCTTACTACGAAAAATCAAATCATTGGATATTATTACTAGTGCATAGTGCAGAAAACATTTCGAAAGTATAATATTAATCTTAGCCAGCATAGACATTTCGCACTTATGCCTACTATAGCTACCATGTTCAATAGCAGGTTACCGCCACATTCCATAGCAGGTAATACAACTAAAACCGTACAGGGCTCGTATTGTTTTGTTTGGATTTCCAACAAATGGTCAGGCTAAGGAACTTCCTATTCCACGAAAGAAACGCCTCTGGCGGGACGTTCCGAGAACCACACTGTTCTCTGCCAAACAAGGCCGGCAACCCCTTTTCCCAAGGGATAAAAGAAACCTCAGATATGCCACCCCCGGTCCTTTGGGACCTTTAACCGAGGCGCCTCGAATCCAACATCACACGTCATAAATAAAGTGTGTCCACATGAGTAAGTATCTGGGCTCCATACCATGATACTACCCTTTTCCAGAAGGAATGGTCATACCCTAGGGGAGCTACCCCTGAAAACCTTGCCGCACGATTCCTGTTTCGACCATTACCGGGTTGTGAGGCTCGACGAAGTCTCGTCCACAAAGCTACGCTTTTTCAAAAAGCCACGCTTTGGGTCAACAGATGATCAACCTATGATCACAAAGATAAATGATCAAACAAATGATCATATCACAAATGATCAAACACTGATCATCACACAGCAACACTCAGCATGCCACATTACCAAATTGGGATATATCGCTGATAACTTCAACTACATAACCTCTGAGCTCGTACGTCTCAGAGAAGGGTGTTAAGCTAAGAGAATAAATTCTCCGCCACCAAACAGAAATGTATTTGAAAGAAATCGGCTTTATATCTCAAAGTGTAATGTCAGACATGTATTCATACAAGTATGTTCCGGGTTCGAACAGAACCGAAGGCACTTCTCACGAAGCCCTTGCAAATCCGGATAATTTTCAAATCACGTCCAGACTTCCCATCACAAAAAGAGTGATATAAATCTCTATACCGGGAGCTACCCAGTGCAGAGACATTCGACAGGTTGTCCTTTCATCTTCGAAAAATATCCGGTCTTCAACACCGGTCTTCAAATGCTATCCATATACGACGTATCACTTATTCGGAATGGGTTATACGACCCAAAGGTCCTTTCCCGGCTAACCCGAATAGTGAGCGAAATATTTTAAAGATATATGGATATTGGGATTTCAATTAAGTCACAACTTAAACCCAAACTTTCTTTTCAAATGGTTTAACAAATTACCATTTTAATCTTTTAAACAAAAGATTCATTCATAGATTTTCCAAATCAATTCCCATTTCAATTTGATTAACTTGTTAAATCTTTAAAACAAAGATTCAACTTATATCTTTCAAAACAATTTCATTTCGAGTGGTTTAAACAAATCATCACTTTAAATCTGTTAAAAATAAACAGATTCAATTCATAGCTTTCAAAAAGAATTCATTCATAACTTGGAAAATCATTTTTCAATTTAATCTTGAAATTCCTTTACCTAAATTGGAATTTCATTTCTCATATATATGAAAGCTTTTATCATTTGAAAACAAACAGTTTTCATTCTGGAAATTTGATTCATCTATACGAGTTGAAATCCTTGGTTTAAATTCAAATTCCCAAAATTTTACTTTTAAACGGTTTAATTCATACAAACACATTTATATCATCTTTAATCCCTAGTTTCAAATCATAGGATTCAATTTCAAATTTGAATTCAAATTTAAATCTAATTATTTAAATTTTCAAAAACTCGATTAAGTTATTCAAAATAACTTTTATCCTTGAAATTCCATTTCAAAAGCTTTTCACTTTAAACCTAAATTCCCAATTTCAAAATCAATTGAAATTAAAATTTCAATTTCAAAAACATCAAATTTAAATTATCTGTGACTTAACCGATTTCCACGTGAAATCCATATTTGTGTGTGTAACAGTGTGGTCTAGGGGTTTCACTCACAATAGTGCACATCATACAATCATCAGAGATCAGAATACAGAATATAGTTGATAAGCGATATAAACTATAACGCCTATCATATAGATCACAGATATATATCACAGATAAGTAAATTACAGATCACAACATAAATCAGGATGTATCACAAAGCATCATATATCAGGGATATCAAACAATTCATATCCAATAGAATTCAAACATTCATAAGTAAGGTCAATTTATATCTGATTAATTCAAATCAGATTAATTTCTTATAAATAAATTTCTAATCCTGGTTAATTAACTTCAAAAATTTACAAATCATCTTGATAAATTACTCTTTAATCATTTATAAATCAATCTTAATTAATAAATCAATCTTTTAATCATTAAATAATTTTCCTTTAATTGTTGAATTATCTTTTAATTCATTAATTGATTTACCCTTAATTTATTAACGTTTGATTAATTATCCTTTCTTATAAATTAATTAGCTTTAAATTTATAATTGATTGATCTTTAGTTAATTATTAAACCAATATAAATTAACTTAATTTTTAAGTTAACAAATTAAAATATTAAATCAACTCTTAATTTCTTAATTGAGTTTTATTTAAAATAAGCCCCCTTTTAATATAAGTTTAAACCATTTTAATTAAACTTTATTTACTTTAGAAATATTGTTATTTCAAAACCTTTCAACAACTTGAAAACTTAGATAAACATTTTTATTTACAAAGAAACTGGGTTTAACAAAATTTGTTTAAATAACTTGATTTTTGTTTAAAAGTTAAAGCTGCTTTTACCTTCAAATCACAGACCCGAGAAAAACCCTCAAAAACACCGAGACACTCTTGGGTAATCATGCAAATTACCTGCTTCGAGTCGCCCACCCATCCACGCGAGAACACCCCGAGACCATCCTTCTTCCCCAAAGCCTAAATTTCCACTGGACATTAACGTGCACGCGTTCATGTGCACAGGCGAACCAATCGCCTTCTACCACCGCCACGATCACCAACACATCCCCGTTGATCACCCTAAGCTTCACGACCAAACAGATCGAAGAATACAAACGCAAATCGAAAACGAACACTTCGTTCCAAATCCTGGAACGAACTCGACCAGAAAACCATCACCTGCAAATGCCTCGCCTTCGCCAACCACGACCCCAGAAACGACGCGAACCTGGCCGAAGCCTCGCCATACTTCGACGATCCACCTCCCCCCATCGCGATCGCCCAGAACATCATGTCGACGATGAAAATGTCTCGCGACTTCAACAAACAACATACAGGGCTTAAACCCTAGACCGACTTCGTTTGCTTCCCACAACGAATTATAAAACCATCCATCATTTTTCTGATGATCTTTGACCCCTAAACATGCTTCCCCTTTAATCGCGAGATTTATCGTTACTCCAATCACCAGAAATTTACGAATTTACAATTTCTGTTCATACCACAATATCTCGACAACCATGGAACTGAAAATCTTGAAATAACTCTCTAAAATCATCATCTTGAAATTCAAACGTGACTGTGTAATCAGATTTTAAAATTAGCATATTCGATTTTTCTAATTTATACATTGATCTACTGTTATTTCATATCCTGAAGTTAATTACTGGGTAAAAATATTTGAAACTATTTTTAGAATTTGTATAACTTTGTTATGAACTAATTTTATTCATAAATCATAGCCTGAATTTATTTCTATGGGGAGATAAAGATTTTAAAAGAAAATCTGGAGCATGTTGCCTATAAACAGAAACACCCAGATATGTACACCCCTATATATATATACAACATTCTAGCATATTCAACAGCCAGGAAACACTTCAAATCATTTTCAAACTTAAATAACAAACATCTGAACAAAGCAAATATAGAGGTAAGTGAGTTGCTCACCTTGAAAATGGCAAAGAAGAAGAACAGAGTAGAGTTTGAAATGTTAAACCAGGCTTGACATTTTACTAACTGCAGCTCCTCTTTTTGATCTCTGATTCGAATTGGTTCACGTTGTTTTAAGTTGAAGTTTTTCTTGTTTAAGTTTGAAAATATATTCACTTCAGTTTTGCATAGCTTATGGACGAACTGATGTTGAGGAGTTGGTATATAGGAGAGAAGTTGACAGGGTATGGCTGAAGTTGCTTGGAGTTATGGGCTAGAGATGCTTGCTTGTACTTGCTTTATTTTGTTTATTTCATTTTGACTTCGGCTGAGGTGATTTTGGTATGGCAGATCTTTGTTTATATATGAATGTATATAATGTTGTTTAACTTTAAATATCATTTGTAGGTTTGCTTTCTTTTATAAGTGTTCATACTTATATTTGTTTGTTTTATCACTTGTTAATGTTTGAATGTATTCCTTTTTCAGCCTATATACTTTATTGTTTTATGCTTTGCTTATATGTAGTTATATTTGTTTTACAATGGTGGTTGCTAGTTTGTTTCATTTTAAATGTGTTTTTGTTTTGTTTACTTTGTTCTTGTTTTAATGTTGTTTATACTATTTATATTGCTTTGTTACTTGTATTTGTTATTTTATTACTTTACAATATAATTGAATTTCTAATTTATTCTATTTCAAACATTTACTTCTATTTTAAACTTAAATATTTATTTAAACCATTTATCAAAGATTCAATTTTAAATCCAATATATACAAACATTAAATTTAAATGATCGTTCAAATAAAATTGGAACTCGGGGAAACTCGCTCACTAAATCAATTTATTTTACAAATTTTTTATCCAAAAATTTATTTAATTACTCAATTTAATTCAAAAATTCAATTAATTATTAATTTAAATAAATTTAAATTTCGGGGTCGTTACAAACTTCCCCCCTTAAAAGAATTTCGTCCTCGAAATTCGCAGGCACGAAAACAATCGCAGAGATAGATAGATAGATTCGATCTCCTATAACTCCTCTAACACAAGATACGGATTCCGAATTCAAGTCGGAATATCTCATAATACATACCAATTGTCCCTCTTCGGACTTTGGTTTTCAAAAGAAGTTTCAATAGAATTTCAAAATTTCGGTTTCAAACGAAATCGTTTAAATTGATACAATTCAATTTAGCCTTCATATTCTATTAATCAATTTATCTCAATTTAAAATTTTCAATTTCAAACTCATTAAGGTTTAAATCAAAAAAGCTGATAAGAAACCGATGAAATATGAAGTAACGACCTTCTACAACTTCGTCTTGTAGCTGGTACGAAGCAGTCAAAAGAATCTGGAAAGACGAATCAAAGAAGATTGATAGGAAAGTTTGTTTCCACTGTTGCAGGGTATTGACCATTTATAGTCGTATTTCCCTGTCCCCTATCTCGTCTTCTTCTAGCACTCATATCTACTATCAGTGGGTAGTAAGAGAATTTACTGAGACGTTCAGACGGATATCTGAGAATTACTCATTCTAGAGTTTACTTCACTCTATCTCTAATGAGCTACTTAACGTGTTATACTCCTGAGCTAAAATTCAACCTTAGCTCTGATACCAAATGTAACGATCCGCAGACAGCGGGCACCGGTAGGCTTTGCAACCATCCCAGCCCCACCGTGGCTTACACTGGCACCTCGCAGTTGCTTTTACGGCCAGCCTCTCGACTGTCACAACCAACCCATCCCTCTCAGGGACATGTAGGGGTAAGAGTCTCCCGTTCGCCACCAAACCGCGAAGCGAGAACCCCCTATCATGCTGTAATATAGCAAATGCGATCCATATACGACGTATCACTTATTCGGAATGGGTTATATGACCCAAAGGTCCTTTCCCGGCTAACCCGAATAGTGAGCGAAATATTTTAAAGATATATGGATATTGGGATTTCAATTAAGTCACAACTTAAACCCAAACTTTCTTTTCAAATGGTTTAACAAATTACCATTTTAATCTTTTAAACAAAAGATTCATTCATAGATTTTCCAAATCAATTCCCATTTCAATTTGATTAACTTGTTAAATCTTTAAAACAAAGATTCAACTTATATCTTTCAAAACAATTTCATTTCGAGTGGTTTAAACAAATCATCACTTTAAATCTGTTAAAAATAAACAGATTCAATTCATAGCTTTCAAAAAGAATTCATTCATAACTTGGAAAATCATTTTTCAATTTAATCTTGAAATTCCTTTACCTAAATTGGAATTTCATTTCTTATATATATGAAAGCTTTTATCATTTGAAAACAAACAGTTTTCATTCTAGAAATTTGATTCATCTATACGAGTTGAAATCCTTGGTTTAAATTCAAATTCCCAAAATTTTACTTTTAAATGGTTTAATTCATACAAACACATTTATATCATCTTTAATCCCTAGTTTCAAATCATAGGATTCAATTTCAAATTTGAATTCAAATTTAAATCTAATTATTTAAATTTTCAAAAACTCGATTAAGTTATTCAAAATAACTTTTATCCTTGAAATTCCATTTCAAAAGCTTTTCACTTTAAACCTAAATTCCCAATTTCAAAATCAATTGAAATTAAAATTTCAATTTCAAAAACATCAAATTTAAATTATCTGTGACTTAACCGATTTCCACGTGAAATCCATATTAGTGTGTGTAACAGTGTGGTCTAGGGGTTTCACTCACAATAGTGCACATCATACAATCATCACAGATCAGAATACAGAATATAGTTGATAAGCGATATAAACTATAACGCCTATCATATAGATCACAGATATATATCACAGATAAGTAAATTACAGATCACAACATAAATCAGGATGTATCACAAAGCATCATATATCAGGGATATCAAACAATTCATATCCAATAGAATTCAAACATTCATAAGTAAGGTCAATTTATATCTGATTAATTTAAATCAGATTAATTTCTTATAAATAAATTTCTAATCCTGGTTAATTAACTTCAAAAATTTACAAATCATCTTGATAAATTACTCTTTAATCATTTATAAATCAATCTTAATTAATAAATCAATCTTTTAATCATTAAATAATTTTCCTTTAATTGTTGAATTATCTTTTAATTCATTAATTGATTTACCCTTAATTTATTAACGTTTGATTAATTATCCTTTCTTATAAATTAATTAGCTTTAAATTTATAATTGATTGATCTTTAGTTAATTATTAAACCAATATAAATTAACTTAATTTTTAAGTTAACAAATTAAAATATTAAATCAACTCTTAATTTCTTAATTGAGTTTTATTTAAAATAAGCCCCCTTTTAATATAAGTTTAAACCATTTTAATTAAACTTTATTTACTTTAGAAATATTGTTATTTCAAAACCTTTCAACAACTTGAAAACTTAGATAAACATTTTTACTTACAAAGAAACTGGGTTTAACAAAATTTGTTTAAATAACTTGATTTTTGTTTAAAAGTTAAAGCTGCTTTTACCTTCAAATCACAGACCCGAGAAAAACCCTCAAAAACACCGAGACACTCTCGGGTAATCACGCAAATTACCTGCTTCGAGTCGCCCACCCATCCACGCGAGAACGCCCCGAGACCATCCTTCTTCCCCAAAGCCTAAATTTCCACTGGACATTAACGTGCACGCGTTCACGTGCACAAGCGAACCAATCGCCTTCGACCACCGCCACGATCACCAACACATCCCCGTTGATCACCCTAAGCTTCACGACCAAACAGATCGAAGAATACAAACGCAAATCGAAAACGAACACTTCGTTCCAAATCCTGGAACGAACTCGACCAGAAAACCATCACCTGCAAATGCCTCGCCTTCGCCAACCACGACCCCAGAAACGACGCGAACCTGGCCGAAGCCTCGCCATACTTCGACGATCCACCTCCCCCCATCGCGATTGCCCAGAACATCATGTCGACGATGAAAATGTCTCGCGACTTCAACAAACAACATACAGGGCTTAAACCCTAGACCGACTTCGTTTGCTTCCCACAACGAATTATAAAACCATCCATCATTTTTCTGATGATCTTTGACCCCTAAACATGCTTCCCCTTTAATCGCGAGATTTATCGTTACTCCAATCACCAGAAATTTACGAATTTACAATTTCTGTTCATACCACAATATCTCGACAACCATGGAACTGAAAATCTTGAAATAACTCTCTAAAATCATCATCTTGAAATTCAAACGTGACTGTGTAATCAGATTTTAAAATTAGCATATTCGATTTTTCTAATTTATACATTGATCTACTGTTATTTCATATCCTGAAGTTAATTACTGGGTAAAAATATTTGAAACTATTTTTAGAATTTGTATAACTTTGTTATGAACTAATTTTATTCATAAATCATAGCCTGAATTTATTTCTATGGGGAGATAAAGATTTTAAAAGAAAATCTGGAGCATGTTGCCTATAAACAGAAACACCCAGATATGTACACCCCTATATATATACAACATTCAAGCATATTCAACAGCCAGGAAACACTTCAAATCATTTTCAAACTTAAATCACAAACATCTGAACAAAGCAAATATAGAGGTAAGTGAGTTGCTCACCTTGAAAATGGCAGAGAAGAAGAATAGAGTAGAGTTTGAAATGTTAAACCAGGCTTGACATTTTACTAACTGCAGCTCCTCTTTTTGATCTCTGATTCGAATTGGTTCACGTTGTTTTAAGTTGAAGTTTTTCTTGTTTAAGTTTGAAAATATATTCACTTCAGTTTTGCATAGCTTATGGACGAACTGATGTTGAGGAGTTGGTATATAGGAGAGAAGTTGACAGGGTATGGCTGAAGTTGCTTGGAGTTATGGGCTAGAGATGCTTGCTTGTACTTGCTTTATTTTGTTTATTTCATTTTGACTTCGGCTGAGGTGATTTTGGTATGGCAGATCTTTGTTTATATATGAATGTATATAATGTTGTTTAACTTTAAATATCATTTGTAGGTTTGCTTTCTTTTATAAGTGTTCATACTTATATTTGTTTGTTTTATCACTTGTTAATGTTTGAATGTATTCCTTTTTCAGCCTATATACTTTATTGTTTTATGTTTTGATTATATGTAGTTATATTTGTTTTACAATGGTGGCTGCTAGTTTGTTTCATTTTAAATGTGTTTTTGTTTTGTTTACTTTGTTCTTGTTTTAATGTTGTTTATACTATTTATATTGCTTTGTTACTTGTATTTGTTATTTTATTACTTTACAATATAATTGAATTTCTAATTTATTCTATTTCAAACATTTACTTCTATTTTAAACTTAAATATTTATTTAAACCATTTATCAAAGATTCAATTTTAAATCCAATATATACAAACATTAAATTTGAATGATCGTTCAAATAAAATTGGAACTCGGGGAAACTCGCTCACTAAATCAATTTATTTTACAAATTTTTTATCCAAAAATTTATTTAATTACTCAATTTAATTCAAAAATTCAATTAATTATTAATTTAAATAAATTTAAATTTCGGGGTCGTTACAGCATGCTATAATTGTGGTTCGTTGGATCATCTTCTTCGCAATTGTACTAAGCCTCGCATTTGCCGTTATTGCAAGAAAGAAGGTCATTGGGTTTTTGATTGTCCTATTGCTCTTAAGGGTTTCAAACCGGGGAAGCTTAATGTTGCTAAAGCTTCTGGTGATTCTTCTCAGGCCAAAGGTAACTCCTTCTGTTTTGGAAGGTTTCATTTTATTTCATGGCCGTTCTATTAGAGTTCTTTTCGATACGGGTGCATCGCATTCATTCGTGTCGAAGGAGCTTGTTGATATTATTCATTTGGATGTTGTTACTCTTTGCGACCCTTTGAGGATCGTAAATCCTATTGGTGGATCCGCTACTCTTGGTTTGTTGTGTGTTGATGTTGAGATTATTCTTTGTGGTTTCTCCTTTCATGCGAATCTGCATGTCATGGATCATCTTGGTTTTGATATGATATTGGGAATGGATTGGCTCGTCCGTTATGAAGTTCAAATCCTATGTCCCGAAAGAACTTTATATCTCAAGCATCCCGATGCTAGCGAGCAATTATCTATTATATTTCGAAGCATGGATCATACTTCGAATGCTTTTATATCTTCCCTCGAATCTGAGGATAACTTAGATAATATTCCAGTTGTTTGTGATTTTTCTGATGTTTTCGAACCTATTTCTAGATTGCCGCCAAAAAGGGCAATTGAGTTCCGTATTGATCTTATCTCTGGTGCACATCCTGTCAGTCGTCCTCCCACGAGGATGTCTGCTAAGGAAAATGAGGAACTCAAGCAATAATTATCGGAGTTGGAAGCCAAACATTTTATTCGTTCTAGCTCGTCTCCTTGGGGCATCGCCGTTGTCTTCATTAAGAAGCCAGATGGTACCCTTAGGCTTTGCATTGATTATCGCAAGCTTAACGAGCTTACTATCAATAATAAGTATCCATTACCTAGGATCGATGACATGTTCGATCAGTTAAGTGGCGCTAAGGTCTTCTCCCAACTCGATCTTGCTACCGGTTTTCATCAGTTACGAGTTGCGGAAGATAGCATTCCTCTTACCGCATGCCGTACTCGTTATGGTTCGTACGAATGGCTTGTTATGCCATTCGGTTTGACGAACGCTCCGGCGTATTTTGTAGATCTTATGAATCGGATATTCCGGGAATATCTCAATAAGTTCGTCTTGGTTTTCATTGATGATATTCTTATTTATTCCAAATCTGAAGCTGATCATATTCAGCATTTGGAGATTATTTTGAGCACTCTTCGTCAGCATCAGCTTTATGCCAAATTCTCCAAGTGTCACTTCTGGGAGAATAAGGTGAAGTTTCTCGGTCATATTGTTTCTTCGGATAGTATTTCTATCGATCCTTCTAAGATCGAATCTATTCAGAATTGGAAGAGGCCCGAGACCGTTACTGAGATCCGTAGTTTTCTTGGATTGGCGGGTTATTATCGCCGGTTTATTAAGGACTTTTCTCGTATTGCTTTACCGCTTACCACTCTCACGAGAAAAGCTGTTCCTTTTATTTGGTCGGATAAGTGTGAGAATTCTTTCTTGAAGTTGAAGGGTCTCCTTACTCATGCTCCTATCTTAGTGGTTCCCGAAGGGAATCATGATCTTGTTGTTTATACCGATGCCAGTGGTTTTGGGCTCGGTGCTGTTCTCATGCAAAAGGATAGAGTAGTTGCCTATGCTTCTAGACAACTAAAGCCTAACGAGATTCGTTATGCTACCCATGATTTGGAGTTAGCCACTATAGTCTTTGCTCTAAAGATTTGGTGACATTATTTGTTGGGCGAGCGTTTTATTCTCTTCACTGATCACAAATCTCTGAAATATTTATTTACTCAGAAAGAGCTTAATATGAGGCAACAGCGTTGGCTCGAATTTCTTGCTTCGTATGATTTTGATATCCAGTATACCCCTGGTAAGGGTAATCGAGTTGCTGATGCACTTAGTCGCAAGCAGCAGGTTGTTGTTTCCATGATGCTAGCAGAGTGGAATATTTTGGAAGCATTATCTCTTTGTGATATTAGAGACCGTCCTTCGGTTTCTGATTCTCCCGTGCTTTTATTTAGCATGGAAGCTCGTCCTAATTTGTTAGATCGCATTGCCGATGCCCAGAAGCAAGATCCAGATCTTGCTTATCTTTTTCAGAGTTGTAAATCGGAATCCCGAAGTGATGATCTGAAGGATTTCGATATTGATATTCGTGGTTGTATTCGGAAGAAGGGTAGATTGATCGTGCCTGATATTTCTAATCTTAGAAATGACATTCTTGAGGACTGTCATCGTTCTAAGTATACTATCCATCCGGGCAGTAGCAAGATGTATGCTGATATGAAACGCTTATACTATTGGGATGGTATGAAGCGTGATGTTGCAAGTTACGTAAGTCGTTGCATGACTTGTCAACTTGTTAAAGCAGAACACCAACGTCCCAGTGGTCTTTTGCAGCCTCTCGAGATTCCATTATGGAAATGGGATCAGATTTCCATGGACTTCATTGATGGTCTACCTCGTTCGTGGTCAGGCCACACTAGTATTTCGGTGATTGTTGACAGATTGACTAAATCAGCCCATTTTATTCCTATCAGGTCCAGTCGGACTGCTCCTTTGTTGGCTAAGCTGTTTATTAAAGAAGTCGTTCGACTTCATGGTGTGCCTAGTTCTATTGTTAGTGACAGAGATCCGCTTTTCACTAGTGGTTTCTGGCAAAGTCTTCAGAAAGCTTTGGGCACTAAGCTTAATCTCAGTACAGCTTATCATCCACAGTCTGATGGTCAGACTGAAAGGGTGAATCAAGTTTTGGAAGATCTCCTTCGAGCTTGTATTCTTGATTTTGGTGGTAGTTGGGAAGACCACTTGTCTCTGGTTGAATTTTCTTACAACAACAGTTTTCAATCCAGTATCGGTATGGCTCCTTTCGAGGCTCTTTACGGAAGACCGTGTCGATCACCATCTTGTTGGTGGGAATCGGGGGAAAAGTTAGTTCTCGGCCCCGATTATATTCGTGATTCTTCGGAGAGGATTGATATTATTAGACAGAGAATGAAGGAGGCTCAGAATAGGCAGAAATCTTATGCCGATCATCGTAGGAAGCCTTTGGAATTCTCTGTTGGCGATCTCGTATTCATTCGTGTTTCCCCGATGAAGGGTGTGGTGCATTTTAGTCACTCCGGGAAATTGGCTCCTCGATATGTTGGACCGTTTCCTATTACGGAACGCATTGGCCCAGTTGCTTATCGTGTATCGCTACCTGCTCAGTTTTCGGGAATACATGACGTATTTCATGTGTCTCAACTTCGTCGATGCCTTCGAGATTCAGATTCTATTGTTGATCCTCCTATGTTGCAAGATCTTGAGATCTCACCCGACTTGTCTATTGTGCAAAATCCTATTCATGTACTAACTATGGAGGTGAAACGCCTTCGAAACAAAGAAGTTCCGCTAGTGAAGATTCAATGGTCCGCAAACCCCAAAGATTGCACTTGGGAAACCAGAGAATTCATTGAGCATTCTTATCCCGGTTTTCTCTCCTCTTTGAGTGGAGGTGAGCATTCGTACCTATCCTTTTCTTTTAAATCTTTGATTTGATAAATTGTTGTATTATTGACTACTTCTAGTATGAAAATTGCGGGGACGCAATTTTTACAAGGAGGGGAGTCTGTAACGACCGTGATTTACCATCATAATAAATGTTTTTAAAATCGGAAACGACCGTAATTTTTAAATTACTGGTGGAGCGAATATTTTAAATAGAAAATTTTAAATCTAAATTTAAAATAAAATAAAATAAAATATTGATGCAATTCAAATTGCAAAGTCGGTTGAATTGCGTTACATTTTATTCGCTCCACCTAGCTGTCATCTAATTCAAATAGTATGACTTATTCACATTCCTTTTATAAATGCAAAGTGTACAAAAAATGCAATACTGTAAAGAAAATAATATAGTGTATACTTTACATTATATTTTTCCCTTTGCATTGTGGCAGTCCAATTCCAAAAGTTGAATAAAATTTGTGCCTTGCTGTAAACAAAGAAATAAGAAAATTCTCTTTGTCAGGTGTGAACACATTTTTGCATTACTGAAAAATTGCATTGCCGTGACATACATACTTGCAGTAAAGCAAGTTTCAAACATGGCCGAGCATTATCAGGTACCTATGCATTAAATGAATGTGCAACCCAGAACTTTTGAGCACTCATTATCTTGACTAATATTTTCTCTGCAACAATTTTTCATCCTTCAAAAATGCTTTGCAGAACATTAATGGCCAAGTGATAACTTTCCCTTTCAGATCTAGGATTTTTTTAGCTTCAAAACAAATTATGGTGAGTTATTCTCACGCATCTAATTTATGTCATCAAATCTCTGCCTTCATTTTGAATCATTTTCCACTGGTATTCTTTCCTGGTCAAAGAAAGTTTTAGTGAGTGCTAAACTCTCATTATCTAGTTATTCTTTGTATTAATTGTTTTCTTGAGTGGGAAATATTTGGGTTATACTTCAGTTGCATGTTATTAGATTGCGCCTAAATCATTTGTGCGCATACAGGTCATATTTTTATGGTCCAGTTTGTCATTTTTGTGTATGTATGTTGAATTCTAGTACATGCGTGAACTATAGTCCAGGCAACTCATCAAGTTGCATCCTTTGTTATTACAAAGCATGTGGTGTAGAATATTTTTAATTAAATACTTGAAAGTCAAGTTCAGGTCCTAATTCACATCATTTTAGTGTGTGCGTGTTAGTGTTGCACGGGAGTTGCATCTAAGACTCTATAGTGCTCGCATTTAAATCATATCGGGTGGGTATGTGGTTCTTTCGTGCGTGCATCTATATAGAGTTACCAGTTTTGTTTTAAAGCAATGAGTAATTTAGGAAAGTATAAATTTATTGCCAAAATCTCAATGCATATATGCGGCCCCTTTGTACATGCCTGACCATTACTGCATGCGTGTGTAAATATTTTACAGTAATGAATTGTTTTATTCCTAGCTGCATGCATGTGTAAGTATTTTACAAAGTTGAAATGTTTCCTTCATACTGCCTGCGTCCTCCCTAGCTGCATGCTTGGGTAATTATTTTTGCAACATTGAAATGTCCATTTTTGACTTGGTTTTGCTGCATTTCACTTGTTTAGACATGTATTTAAAATCTTGAAAGGTGTTGATTATGTTGTCAGTCTAGTTTTAAACCGCATTTTTACTCCGTTGTTTAATTTGCATTGAACCGGTGTTACGTTGTAAAACGTGATTTATTGCCGTTATTTTTATAACGGAATTTGTACGCTGGTACTATATTTTTAATGCGTGTTATTTTGATGATATTTTGATGAACGAAGATTCACTGTTATTTTAACGTCTGTAACCGTTGATTTAAAGTGACTTTTCAAGCGGTTATCCCGCAACGCTGATTTGGTATCCGTTTTTACGGTGTTTAGTGTTACACAATTTCCTCGTCGAAATTGCTATAGTTGTTGCTATTTTAAGCACGTGTTTTAAAAAATCGTTTTAAATCGAAATCGTTTTTAAATCCTTTTTTACAGTTTGCGCTTTCAAAAGAATAAGGAAGCGATTTAAACGTTCCAGCAAAATTGAGGACTATGAACCCTTACTTTTACTGATTCTCTTAATTCCGTACTTGTCCGTTTGAGAACGTAAAATGTTATTTTATAAAATACACAATTTTTGCACTTTCAAGGAAACGATGAAGAGATTTAAACGATTTAGCAAAAGTACGGAATATGGAACCATACTTTTACTATTTCGATTAATTCCGGACTCGTTAATTGAAATATTTGCTGTTTGATGATTTTGTGTGCTTTCGAGCCACTATGTTGGACCTTCGGGTCATATGTTGGACCTTCGGGTCAAATACCAGTACTAGACCTTCGGGTCATATGTTGGGCGCTAAAAAAAATTATGTTGACAGTACTTGGTAGGCTTCGGCCATATGTTGATGCATGTGCGGCGTAGCTAAAACTCGCCATTTGTTGGGATCGATCCACTTTTATGTTGATTTTCTAGTTATCTATTTTTTATTTCTAGATTTTGTGAATTGTTGTTTTGAATTCAATTGTGAATTTGAAAGTTGATTTTGATGGAGTTTGATGTGATTTCTTCATTTAATTATGTCGATTTCTTGTGTTGAATAGTCTCATTCGAGATTATTATTATTTTGATTTATGTGGTTTATGATGCATTCACTTCTAAGAATAAATTAGACTGATCCGTTTATTATTTTCTTTTAAATAATACTCGGGTCAGACCGAGTTATTTCAGGGTAATCTCTATCTCTGATTCAGTAGCAGCTTCAGCTTTTGGGACTTGCATCATCTTTTGTCTAGCCTTCGAGGAGTTCTTTTGGTTACTTGACTCCCATCTTATGTATGTTGATGTATATGTATATGTACATTTGGTTATTGTGAACTATGGATTGTTGTAGCATGTATTCCAGACTTATCTTCCGCTATGTATCTGATATTTCTGTTCTGCTGTGATTATGTTATCATTATTGTTGATATTATGAGTTGTTCTGGATTTTTCTTTAGCCACCGTAGTTTCGTTTTAGATTTGGATTGAATTTATATCTTTGGGAGTAAGTTATACAACTCCTATCGATGCAATCAATACTCATCTAAGGCATAACGTACGGATGGTGACTTCTAACAAGCCTTATTCTTCGCAATAGCAGACGTTATTCCTTATAATAACCTTTGTTATTGTGAGTATAGAGGTGGGGCGTCACAGCCAGCCTCTCGACTGTCACAACCAACCCATCCCACTCAGAGACATGTAGGGGTAAGAGTCTCCCGTTCGCCACCAAACTGCGAAGCGAGAACCCCCTATCATGCTGTAATATAGCAAATGCGATCCATATACGACGTATCACTTATTCGGAATGGGTTATATGACACAAAGGTCATTTCCCGGCTAAACCGAATAGTGAGCATAATATTCAAAAACATATGGATAATGGGATTTCAATTAAGTCACAACTTATTACCCAAAACTTTTCTTCAAATGGTTTAACAAATTACCATTTTCAATCTTTAAACAAAAGGATTCATTTTAACAACCTTCAACGGTTTAAACAATTTCCACATTTTAATCTTTTAAACAAAAGATTCATTCGCAGATTTTCCAAATTTATTTCCATTTCAATTGGATTAACTAGTTAAATCTTTAAAACAAAGATTTAACTTATAGCTTTCAAACAATTCCATTTCAAATGGTTTAAACAAATCATCATTTTAAATCTGTTAAAAATAAACAGATTTAATTCATAGCTTTCTAAAAGAATTCATTCATAAATTAGAAAACCATTTCTCAATTCAATCTTAAAATTCCTTTAATTAAACTGGAATTTCATTTCTTATCTGAAAGCCTTTATTCTTTTAAAACAAACAGTTTCATTTTGGAAATCTGATTCATTTATACGAGTTAAAGTTCTTGGGTTAAATCCAAATTCTCAAACCAATATTTTAAAAGTGGTTTAAATTCATATAAAACACATTTATAATATCTTTAATCAAAATTCCAATCCTTGAATTCAATTCCAAATATTGAATTATTAAATTGGAAGCTTTATTAAGTTATTCAAAATGACTTTTATCTTACAAACTCCTTTTTGAAAGTTTTAACATTTAACCCAAATCCATTTCCAAAATCAATTGAAAATTAAAATTTCAATTTCAAAAAAATATTAAATTTAAATCATCTATGACTTAACCGATTTCCACGTGAAATCCAGATTTGTGTGTGTATGGTGTAGTCCAGAGGTTTCAACATAATAGTGCAACACATCATCAATCATTATAATCCAAATACAGATATATCGACGAGCGGTATAATCTATAACGCTTATCTTTATTTATAGGTCACAGATAAATAAGATGAATTCATCGCATATAATGAATCACATCACAGATAATTAATTGCATCCCATAGCTCAATCGCAAATCAAAATATCACAGATCAAATAGAAAATCAATTCAAAGCAATTCAAGCAATTAACAAACATTTATAAGCAGGATTACTTACTTATTTAATCCTAAATTAATTCAATTAAATTTTAAATTAATTTAATTACTTATGAATTAATTTTCAAATTCTGATTTAATTAATTACAAATCATTTGATATAAATTAATTTATCAACCACCTTTATTAATTTCATTATTCTTAATTAATCATATTAACTAAATTTATCTTTTAAACCAATTACCTAATTAATTAACCAATTAATTAATTAATTAAGAAATTAAACCTTAATTAATAAAGTTAAACTGGTAATAAAATTTAACTTATTCTTGTTAAACATTTTCACTTGTTTTTATAAATAAAACAACAGTTTGGAAAACAACAAACCCGAGCCCAAAGCAGATTTACTCGAGCCAAAAACCCATTTACCCGAGCCAGATTCAAAAATACCCGAGCAAACTTCTCTTCTATATTTTTCTTTGTGTTTGATTTTAAATTCTTAAAGCCTGGGTAACTCTCGCGTACAACACGAATTCGAACCCGAGACCAACCCTGATTTTCCCGAGCAATCCCTCGAGTCTCCATCTTCTTCCCGAAAGCCACAAACACTGACACACACCATGACACCGTGCACATGCACCGATGTTCTGGTCATCTCCGATCAACATCCTGATCGCCAGCAAGTCGCTGGAAATCTACTCACCCCAAATCAACACCCAGCGTTCCCAATTGCACTAACGATCCAAATCGAGCATTATGACGTCACTGGTACCCAAAGTTCGGTCGGCTACATCGCCTCGTCTCGCCGCCCTAGATTGCCAGAAGCCACGCGAAACTGACCAAAGCTTTGTCACACACCTATGCCTCTAATCCCCCTAGTCCGGTCGTCCACGAATCACCTACGTCGAAGAATTCAACTGGAAAACATCGACAACCCCAACGGCTTCTTAAACCCTATTTTCGATTCAACCCAAAAATTCATTCATTTGAAAAAAATTTCTATTATTTTTCCCGTGATCACCGATACTCAAGCCACCTTCCCACCAAACGTTGGCCAACTCCATCACGTCGATCATCGACAATTGCCCAAAACACCTAAAACGATCTTTTCGAAATTCCGAATCGATTATCAAATTAAAAATTACAAAATGTATATTAAAAATCGTGATTTCCGATCACGAACACATTCATGTAATTCAAAATAGAATTTGAATTTATTGATTTTTTAACCTATATATAAAATCTTACTGTTATTTCTATTTTTAAAACTATTTGTTAAATTTAAAACCTCGAAACTATTTTTATAAACTTCATCATACATCTAAGTTTAAACTGAATTGTCTAGTTGCTACTCTTGGTTTAAACATTGGAACTACTTTTTGATTCTCTTGTTGTAGTTGATTTGTTGTTTGTTTAAATCTGAGTTTTGAATGATATTTTCTCAGTTTTACTTAGCTTTAAATGAACGAACTGAAGATGAAGCTAATGGAAAAAAGATGAAGTTTACAGTAGATATATTTTGTTTTGTACAATACCAGGTACAAGATTTCTTTTTTTTTTCTTCTTTATTATGTTCAGAGATTTTTCTTTGGTTTTGGAGGCTGAAGTGATCTATCTTGTGCGTGCATTAATTGATGTTGTACAGCTTATAATTTCTTTTCACTTTCAGCTGTACAATATAATTTTATCAAATTCTCGGCTGTACAAATATGAGTATATTTTGCTTTGCTTTGGTGGCTGAGATATTTTCATTTATTATCATTTGTCTTGAATGTATATACACATTGTTTTCTTTAGCAAGCTACCACAAAGATATTTATATTTTTGTTTTGTTCATATTCGAGTGTTTTTCTTCTTTTCCTTTGTTTTATGCATTGTCTTATTACTTTGCAATGAATTTCTATATTTATTCTATTGTTAGATTTTAGCAAATTGTTTACTTTATATTTTTATAGTTTATCTTACATACATCCATTTCCAACTTAAACATTTATATTCTTGTTTGAACACACATGAATGTATATTTGTTTAAACTTATTTTTAAACACTTTGGTTGTGTTTATTTTGATTTCGTACAATAGGTATTTATCTTGTTTCTTTTCTCAGCCTACAACTTATTTTTATATATTTATTTTCAAATATCCAAATTAATTCATAATTTAACTAATTTGTTTACTATATATATTTTCTATAATTTAATCTTATTATTTTCATTTTTAAACCATTTATTTATGATTTAAATTCAAATCAAAAATATATATATACATAAATTTCAAATTCACTCATATATGCTCAAATACATATATATTCACATATATACAATATTTACAATATTCTTAAATTCAAATGATTTATATCAAATTTATTTGAGTTCGGGGAAACTCGCATAACTTTATCATTTAATTTAACAATTTTAATTCAAAAATTAAATTAATTATCAATTTAAATTTATAAAAATTCGGGGTCGTTACATATAATATATCATCGTGAAGCTCTCGACGAATGAATTCAGCTTCTGCAATTTGTTTTTCGATTGGAGGCTTTGTTTGTCCAAAAATTGGCGAATCATTCTCAACCGTTCATCCTAGGGTTTGACATTCAACGGCAAAACGTCGACCATTCGATGATCGGCGAGCACAGCAGTGTATAGGCGGCCAAGGCAAGTTCATCCATCGGCTTTTATCTTGTCATAGGTGTAGAGATTCACTAGGATTGGCGAATGAAGTGGCCCCAGGAGGCACGACTCGGTCCGGGGATCGCGTTGGTGTGGTAAGATCTGGGTGGAGCAACGTCTAGGTGCAGTGGTCGGCGATTAGAAACAACGGCTTTGGGTAGTTCGAGCATTCTGAAGGATTTGGGGAAGATTTTGGTAATTATATTTTTGCCATTTGTTTATTTAATATAAATTTCAAAATTCTAACTTCTAATGTGAATAACTTTTGCATACGAACTCCAATTGATGCGCGGTTTCTTCGGTTGGATTCATTTCAAAATTCGGGACAATATCAAACTGTTTTGGTTGAATTTGGAGATAGTTGAGATTTTGGGCTTTTGTTGGATTCACGCATTACTAAATTTTCTAATGCTAGTTAAATTGAAATCATAAAGTGATAAATTTTTATTGATTGTTGTTTGGTAGTTTAAATTGACATTTAAATTAAATTTAAATTTTATATTTTGAATTAAATTGACATTTAAATTAAATTTAAATTTTATATTTTGAATTAAATTGACATTTAGATTAATATTGAATTTAATGGCCAGTTAAATATCGACAATTGATAACTAGTAACTGTTGTGATATATTGGTTGATTTGGATGTTGATTGTTATTGTATGCCAATTGATTGGGGTTGGATGTATGGTTGTTTATTTATTTTGGATATACCTCTATTATTACCCTATTTATTATTTTACATTATATAAATTGTCATTCGTATTATTTGAAGTGAACTAAGAAATAGGTTGAAATGATATATACTTATGTCATTTAAATATGGATTGAAATGATATATATCCATCCATGTACTTAAAATTGAAATAAATGATCACTTGGCCATAAGGTAGAAAATTATATACGGACACCGGATTTGGTTAAATGAAAATAAGGGACACATCCCTAAAATAAACTTAATACACAAAACATCCTCCTCATAAAAAAGTTATAAATTACATCCCTATTTTCAAATACTACAATTTTATTCCTTACAATACCCCTCTTCTCTGTTGCAGCAATGTTGATTTTTCATATATGGATGTTATTCTCACATCCATAATTAAAATTTGCACCCCATTAATTATCAATCTTTAAAACGCAATAACTTCTTGTAGAAACGATGGATTAACAAACCATTTTCACCATTAAATCACAAATTTTATTATCTTTCTAACGAGTGGCAACATGCATATGTAAAAACAACGACAGGATAAGCTATTCGCAATTATATGGTATGATTACAGACAATTCAGCAATTATATGCAATAATTGCAGAAATGTCTGCAATTATACCATACAATTGCAGATTTGTCTGCAATTATATGCAATAGTTGCATACATTTCTGCAACTATATGCAATAATTGCAGACATGTCTGCATTTATACCATATAATTGCAGAAATGTCTGCAATTATATGCAATAGTTGCAGACATTTCTGCAACTATATGCAATAATTGCAGACATGTCTGCATTTATACCATATAATTGCAGAAATGTCTGCAATTATATGCAATAGTTGCAACTGTATGCAATAATTGCAGACATGTCTATAATTATACCATATAATTGCAAAAATGTCTACAATTTTATGCAATAGTTGAACATTTGAAGAAAAATCGAAGATGTTTAAAATTTGCAGAATTGTTTGCAAGTATATGGAATAATTGCACCTTTACTGCAAATATGATTTTTTGGTATCAACAATGGATCTCATTTTAAAGATCATATTTTTTTTATTTCTGGGTGAAAACGGTATGCTGATCCGATTTTCTACAGAAAGTTAAACGCGTTTAAAATGTTAAAAACGTAAAAGGTATTTGGGTCTTTGTGCGCACGTGAACTTGAAAATAGGGACCGGAAACTTATTAAAAAATGGAGGGATGTTTTATGTATTTTCAAACCTTACTAGGGACGTATGCCAAACGCACCCTTCGGTTAAATTAAATGGTTACAAATCTAAAATTTGAATTGGTTTAAATGAGATTGTTTTAAAGAAAATAAAATTTTGATTTATATGAAGTAAATTATTTTCTAATTCGAGATTTGAATGTTGAAATTGAAACTGTTTAAATGAAATTGTTTAAGGATTTAATTCGAAATCTTAAAGTGGAAATTGGGATATGTTTGAATTTATTGAAAGTGAATTATTTTAAAGGTTTAAACTTTAATTTAAACTTCAAATTTACTTTAACTAAACGGTTTTAAATTGGTATTTTCAAGTTTGGACGTGAAATGGATTTAAACTAAATTGTTTCAAAATGAGAATGTGAATTGGAACTTTCAGCCTTTAAACAGAACTGTTTAAATTGAATTTGAAGTAAAGCTTAAATCATTAAATTGAGGTTGATTTAAATGGAATTCTGAATATGAAGTTGACTTGAATCGGAAGTCGAAAAATTGAATTCATTATGATTTGGAATTTGAACCTTGATGTGAAAGAAAGAAACAATTTTAATAAAAAAATATTTTTAATAATCAAATTGTTTTAATATATAAACTATTTTAATTATTCAAACTATTTTAATTATTCAAACTACTTTAAATACTAAAATTATTTATATTCTAAACTATTTTCAATCTTTAAACTATTTTAATTATTCCAAACTATTTTTCAATATTAAAAATATTTTAATTATTCAAACCATTTTCAATATTCAAACTATTTTAAAGGGAACTATTTAGATTTAAATCACTGATTTAAATACGAACGTTTTGATATGAAGGTATAACTAGTTTTGAATTCGAAATGATTTTGAAGCAAATCTGATATTTTGATGTGAAGTATGACTTGTTCTTGAAATTTAAAAGAACCAACCGTTGTGTAAAATGACGTTTGGTTATTAAAGAGACCAGAGCCGAATGAATGGCATACTCTCTGTCATTCTACCAAGTCCACTTTAATAACCGTGTATGCGGTGGATGTTATCCAGAATGTAGAGGGTGAATTGGAAAAGTTTACTGGAATGAAGAAAGAGAACGATGATGGATGACCCCGACACTTGTGTCAATTTGAAATAACTAAAACAGGAGCCTATGTCTGGCCAAGGTTTCGCTACCGTTAGGGGCCATCACTCCTTCGTATTACTATATTGATTTTGACTTGATTGATGCATATTGATTTGATTTTGGGGGTGGTGGACTTGGTCGGCAGTCGTTGCTACGATGTGTTATGACCAGCCAGAAAGGGTAAACTGGTAGAATCCTACCTTCGGCATTGCCTCACGTGCCTTATCATACGATTATTCTTATACGCGACCACTACGATTTTGTTTTAGTATGGTACCTGTAGGAGACTCACTAGCTACCGACGTTACTGGTTGTATTACAGGACCTGCATATACTACCTGCTTAAAAATGTGTTAAGGGGGATTAATTTAAAGCCTTAACGCTAAGAAAAATATTTATTTTATTAATAGACATTACATATATAGCGTATCTTATTATATATAGATAGTTTGAAAGATCCTTAGAGATGGAAAATCCCATAACATCTCTTAAATTATTGCGCTCACGTTGTACACTTGATAGGAGATGGAAATCCTGTAAACATCTCTGAAGCTATTATACTCATATTTACTTGTTATTGATTTAACTTACATAAGAACTTTTAGTTCTGACTCGAGTGTTTTGTCTTTCCATTACGCTTGGGTCAGCCTGAGTATTTCAGTATTTGAAGACATTATTCCTTAAAGATGAAGATGGAGTTGCTAGACCTTATTTACTATTATTATTCCGCTACATTATTTTTGGTATGTTTGTTGATTGTACTCTGATTATGTTGTAAAAATTGAAATCAAATGTTTATTGTAAAACAACATCATGAACTGTTTATTTGATTATTATATTTTGTCATTCCGCTGTGAGATTCTGTGTTTTGCTTTCCTTCATTTCTCTTATTTTCTTATTAAACCCCATTGATAATCTGCCCTTTTGATTGGTTTGGTTAGACATGTGTGGTTTATTGTCAACATAAATCGTTCAAAAAGGTGGGTCATCACAATTCATCATTACAGTTGTGCGACACTAAGGTGTAAATTCAGCTAGCGATTAATGTCGGCCTATTCGAATATTAAAGTTTACACGTACTTAGCAAGTAGTGTGACAGTTTGGCTGAATTTATTGCTTACACATCATTTGGTAAAATCCAATTTTACTTATTATAGGCGGTACACGATAGTGACAATTATTTATACCAATTATCTTCCTCCAAACTATATAACATTAGGACTTATAGAATTTGGTAATGGTCAAAATTCCAATATCGTCCACATTTAACTTTATAGACCAAACATAAAGTCCTTGGTTCAGTAATAAAAATTATTATGAACCGACCTGCTCTTGCCAAAGACTTTGACTTTGAGTTGACTTCAGTTGACGTTGATACTAATCTTATATAACTAAGGAGACGAATCCTCTCTTGAATAGTGCTTCACTTCCAATGCTTTCACTCGACCCAACTATAGTCGTTCAATGGACGCAATGCCATGATTTAACTATAATCAAAGCGGAGCTTCCACATTGAAGATCGACAGTATTCTCAAGTCGAGAGAACTATGTAAATTAGTTACATCGATATTTTCTGCTTAACCTTAGTTATATTAACCAACAAAAAACTATCGAGTGAGTCATTCCATGGTAATCCAATAACTATCAGTACGTAACCCCTTGGTGCCCCCAGCTGTCATAAGTAATACAGTGCCCAACATTTGGAGAGCGTTACGTACTCTAGTCTCGATACATCTTGACTAGGAATATTTAAATATGGTATATTTAGTTTTCATTGTAATAAATTACTTACGGTTACAACACTTTGTAACTACTATCACAAAACATACCATTTATGGATTTCTATTAAATGTACTTTTAATTAAATTGATTAATTAATATAATTTTATATTAAGTATATAATAGAAAGAAAATAACTTTTAGTTTGAACTAGATTGGCTACCAAGTTAGATATATTTAACAAATTACATAATTGCCCCTAGTGCATACCTTTAACTTTATCATAGCAATCATCTCCTACCATCCAATCTAGTAACCACGATGCAACCAAAACCTAATTTTGAAGAGAAAAGTTGGCCAGTGAAAAGCTTAGGATGAGAAATCCTCATGCTTTTTGCCGGGTTTTCTCTCCATTGTACTCGAACCAGCCTAGTTTTGTTGTTATAGAGTTTCCTAGTTCCATGCTCTACACTGCGTGCGGTGGCACGGGATGTTATTAGCTCCATCTCAGTATCCTCTAATTGAATAGGCTCTACAATATCGGATGTGCTACGAAAGCATTTCCTCAAGTGCAAAACGTGAAAAACATCATGGACTCTTGCCAATTTATTCGGTAGATCCATATGATAAGCAAGTTTTCCTATTCTTTCTAAATTTAGGAAGCCCAACAAATTTTTTGTGCCAACTTTCCTAACTTTGCAAATTATACGACTTTCACATGCTGCCTAATCAACTCTATCTTTTTGAAATCTCGTGAATTAAATTTTGTCCGAGTAGGATTTTGTCGGTTGTTCCCACCAACAATTTGGCGGTTTACATGGCCTCTCATAAAGCACATCAAAGGTTCTCATACCAATCGTCAATCGGTGACTACTATTATACGTAGATTCTACAAAAGGTAAGCATTGCTCCTAATGTCCTCCAAAGTCCATGATGCAAGCTCTTAACAAATCCTCCAAGATCCTATTCACTCTTCCAGTTTATACGTTCGGTTTGGGGATGGTAGGCAGTGCTTAGATTGAACGAAGTTCCTAAAGTTGTTTGCAAGCTTCTTTGAGATTCACTAGTACATAATGGATTCTTATCATTAACGATGCTGACTGGAATTCCATGAAGTTGAATCACCTCCTTGATATACATCTATTCTGGAGAAACACCGTGGTCCTATTGCTCTTAACCCGAGGTTTTATTTTATTATTATTATTATTTAGTCAAACACCTAGCGGTAAATTCTGCTACCTTCTCATTCATCCTTGTCCAGTGGAAAACACTCTTCACATCCCTATACATTTTATCTCCTTCTTAAATGGTGACATTCTACAAGCTAAAATTTATTTTTCCCAAAATCCTAAAATTTCTAGGATTGAAGCATTCTTTTATTGCTAGTTGTTAACCTAATTTCCTTATTAACTTCTAGTCTTACCTACAGTTCAATGCTATTTAAGTGTCTCTGTAAAATTTCTTTTTTTGCTACTTCTCAATATGTATATATTTATCAAGCAGTTTAATCCCATTCCTAAAATTAACACAGTGATAAAACAGGGACATATCTTATATCATATCTTATGTTTTTCTAATAACTAAGGGAGACAACTAGCGATTATAACCCAAAAGTACTAAAAGAAAATTTTGCCGAAAGCTGCCATTTATCGTTAACTAGTGTAAATGGTGTTGATGTCCTAACACTCCTTACTAAATTAAGATGGACATTCCTAATATATCATTCTACTATCACCCTTCTTCATTTGTAACGACCTGCCATTTTCGACCATTGAAAGTCGACACCGAACACTACCACTGTGTTCCAATGTCGTGCATCCAATCGACAAAAGGGTAGATAGTTAGGGTTAAAAAAGAACAAAGAACAGAGAAAAACAGAATCTCACAGCGGAATCGACAACAAATAATATAACAAAGATAGTAGAAATTGTCACTCCAAACATACAGAGTATATTAGAGTTAAAAACAAACCTTATCAGCTGGACTGTTATAAAATCCCGACCTTACAAATGCCAATAAGTATACTATATAATACAACGAAAAATAAAATAATACGATAGATGAATCTTCAGATCCCCTCCACGATCTCCAAAACTTCAAGACAACCTGGAAAAATACTCGGTCTTACCCGACTATTATAATAAATAACACCCGGATCGGTCTGGAAATACCAGCGTGAGATAACCCGAATAATGGGGGGAACATATATAAAAGTTCTATAAGACCACGCCACTAACGCGGAACGGGTTTTTACCTCATAAGAATAACATCCATATAGACGAGAGCAGAAATAAATATCAAGTACAAATCTAAATATGAATGAGTATAATTAATATTAAACCAGACTTGAAAGAATGGAAATGAACAGAGTAAAATCCAAATTGGACAGAATGGATAGAACAAGGAGAATAGTCCAACTTGATAGAATGGACTAAATAAGTTAACAATCCAAACTTGATAGAATGGACTGAAAAACTATAATAAAACATCGTGAAGGGTGGTTGACTCTTCCCGTTGCAATTACAGAAAAACTGATTCAAAAGTTCGAATCAAATAAGCAAAATGAATTTATCCAACGTAAGTAAGAGGGTGCTCATCCTTCCACGAAAGTATACCTCTAGATAAAAAATACTTGAGAGCATACGCGTCACTCTCAAGAACTTCCAAGCTGGACCCCGCTTCACACGAGCGTCCAAATATTTCACATCAATTCATGTGTCACGAACGAGATTTTCGACCTCCGAAAATCGACATTAATACGTCCACTGTATAAAATGTCGAGCAGTCGAATGCCGGAAATACTAGTTCATTAGGGGTAAAGAAGAAGGAGATAGAAGAAAAAATATAGAACCAACAATACAGAATCTCACAATCACAGCGGAACAAAATATAATATAATAACAGAGTTTATACAAAAGAATCTGTAACCATTTATACACTTATAATTATCAGAGTACAACCATCGATACATCAAACTGGACAGTTATATAACTTGTCCTTACACAGCGGAATATAAGTCAAGTACGAAAATACGTCTAAAACTCCTCCAGCTATCCTCCTGAGCTCCCATAGCGTTTAACCTGAATCTGTAGTACTCGATCTAACCTGAGCATTATAATAAAATAACACCCGAGTCAGTCTGGAAAACCAGCGTGAGAAAAATACACTCAATTTGAATTATTAACTTTTCAAAATCCTTTGAAAACAAAGGTTTCTCGAAAGTCCTCGTCACAAATAAACATGACGGGTTTTTTCCTTACGATAACCACAACATTTTTATTAACTCTGTCTGATATTATAATAGTGTCTATAGAAAGTAAATAGAATATAGCTGAAATGCTTGCATCTCACGTTTCAGCATAATTGGGCACAATCAAAACCGTACGGCGCTTATTGGAGAATGGATTCCATCGAATGACTGGGCTACTGGGGTACTGCCCGTCACAATACACCTCTAGAACAATGTACCAAGGACTACTCCCGATCCCCTGCAACATAAGACCGGACTACCCCTTAAACTGGATAGCCCGAATAAGATTACCCAGCGGTTGGGATCAGCAACCGCACCACACAGCCGAAAATAAAAGGGACTCTAGATCTCTAGATAGGGGTAACCTTACCCTACTTGGGTGCTGCCCACTTAGCCTTGCTGCATCTCCCCTGTTTTAGTCATTCCCGGTTGATGAGGCTCGAGGCTAAGCGTTACCTTTTAAAGAACACATTCACATAGAATGCTCATCGTCTTCCAATGACGATGTTCTGATATCATTCGTCCATAAAAGTTGTCCTGGGTCTGGACAAACCGAATCACCGTCTTCATCATCTTCACGGTATTCATTCGTAACGTTCAAACCAGATCGAATTGGTTTTCGGATAATTAAATCCGATCTCGGTCTCTTCAAAACGATTAACGGAATTGGCCAATATTAATAGTCGGTTATTTAACTATCAAATTAAACATCCAGAAGCAATCATCTGGCCTTAATATAAATTTTTCCAAGATATTTACTTCCAAAATATCTTTAAAAGATATATAAATTCCTCCCAACATTTGAAAACAATTTTTCAAATACTCAAATCCGTAACAGGATACCCCAACATCTCAACGCTTAGAAATATTTCCAAATTTCTATTTTCTATACTTAGGAAAATATTACCAGTCTTATTTTCCAAATCCTTTCAACATTAACGTTTTCAGATAATTATCCCGTGACTTATTCCAAAAAGCTCTGTAATTCCAATTTAGATTTCCTCTCCTCAAACATATTCTTTATAACCCCTTTTCCGAATCTCGAGAGACTTATAAAATAAAATTTTCAATCACTTCAAACTCTAATATATATATAAAATAAGTATTTTAAAGAAAAATAATCTATTGTTAACACATGTTCGAATGATTATTTAAAACATCGAAAACACCTTTATAAACATCAGTAACTCATTTTAGTTAAATAAATAAATTTTCAAAGTTGATTTCAAAAATTAGAATTTACTAAAATAAATACTTCATATTTAAAAATTCACTTACAAGTATTTCAGTCTCAACCAGTTCAAAATCCCATAGTTTTAAAATAATAAAATTTTCCCTTTAAAACAAATTCACTTCTTACAATTTAAAATATACTTTTAAAATTTCAATAACCAATTTACTTTATAGCTTCCTCTCGATTTCACAACATATCGATTCATTGTCGATTTCCTAACCATTTCCATTTCAAAAATAGAATCTGCTATATTTTTTTCCAAACCTGTTTTCATACTCTAATATAAATTTACCCTTTGAATTTATATTCCAATTTTCATCTGATATCGCATTCCTTTATTTATAAATGTCGTTACCAATCGTAAAATCCTTTTTTTCCACCTGTTTATAAAACAAATCTTATTTATAAAATTCTGTTATATACATTCATTTCTTATAAATTTTCTTTTACACTTCCAATCTATTTTCAATATTGATTTTGACTCCTTTTTATATCCTTTCCAGAATATCATTTATAAATTCTCTAATATAATTCATTTTAAAATTCTCCATTTATTTATCCGAAATAGTTAAGTATAGCCAAATCAATTATATTCTTTTCTAATTCATTTTCTTTAAAATAACTCCAATTCCAATATATATATATATTTTACTATCAAATTCTCTTTAATTCCATAAATTTTTAAAATATACTTATAGTTTTAAAATTTATCAAAATTTAGGCCAGTGTTACAATAGCATCCAATAATTCCAATCACTACAATAATCTATACTAGATTATTCTACACAATTCATATATCATCATATATGAAAAATAAACGATATATTTGAGGAATCCAGTTAGATCCCTCCAACCTGTTTCCCTGCATCCACAGATGTTAATACATCATAAAATAATACCAATCCCACTTCGAGGGGGATATCGTGGTATATGGGGTCATCCGCTATTATGCGGGGCGCATTGGGTCTCATCCGCTATAATGTGCGGGAATATCACTCCAATACAAATATATATATATTACTATATATATAATATAATTATCCAACCAATAAATTTAAAAATTTATCCATCCAATCAGCATCCAATAATTTAAATTCAACATTTTAAAATTTTAATACGGCAATCCAAATATGAGTAAGAGGTTCTCACCTTTGATTTTCACTTTTGAAATCCATTCTAAACCAGCTTGTTTCCACGATTTGAACCTCGTATGAATACGACATGAATTTGTGAACATTCGATAATCATCAAATAATTTAACTTAATGTAAATTATTAATTAAACTTTTAAACCTTGCTGTTTTAATTTTTTTTCTGTTTCTCTTTTTTTATATATAAACTAATGACTTGATTAATCAAAGAATTTAAATTAATTACAAATGCTATACCCAAGTAGGAATCGCGAACACGAGAATGACCTCGTCTCTGCTCTATGATCGCTCGACGCCTGGCCACCAAGCTCTGCCTCTCTAAGCTCCGCCCGGCCTCGCAACCCAGGCACGACTACCTCCTACCCCCTCGCGAGCGCACGCCCCCTCCTTCTGGCCTCGTGAATCGTTGTCGCCTCAAAGCTCCGCTCGATCCCCTCCACTACCGTCGCGCTGCCACCATATCCAATTTCTTCGCGTCGTTCGACAAAGACGTGCTCTTTGAGTGGGAACTTCGATTGCTGCCACCATCTCCAATTCCATCCAATTCGTAGTTCCGGTCTTTTTTTTCCAGAGATCGATCTAGCGTCGAATGCAAGAGAAAAGGGAACTTCGATTCGATTTCGATTTAAGGCAGAGGAATCCTTATACGCGATTAAATCTATGATTTATATTTACACATCTTTTTTTTTTGTTTTCTTTTCCTCCGTTACTTCGTGAATCCAATGGAGGGAAAAGGCTGATATAAAAGAAGGGACGTAGGTAGATGGCATGTGATTTTGGGTAACATATAGTTTTCAACTTGTAGAAGGCTGCTACAACATTGATTTTTGACTATATATATATATATTATAAATCAAAATATCTCGTATTGGGTAACTAAAAATCTATAATTCCTATCGAGGCATGCCGCTAGGCGTTTATAATGCTATACCCCTATCCCGAACGCAATGGAAAAGGTTTCAAGTTCTAATTCGATCGTATGGAGAAGATAGCTTTTTGGACCCAATTATTTATATTAGATTTCAATATATTTCAATGCGTTTATATACCATACGGCCAAACGATAACTCCAAACACTATGAATTTTGAAATCCAATAATAATACAATATTACTGATCCAATGGAACCAGTTTCGTCGAATTCCGAGACTGTGCCTCAGAAGTCTATTTTTAAATGTCAATTTGAACGAGCCATTTTTAAAATTGAACAGATCACTTTTAAATTCAATTTTAAAACTTTTATTATCTTCACTATTATAAATATAAATTTACAAGCCTTTAAATTATATTTTTTTCAATCGGGCTTAAAACTCAAGATACAATAATTTACCCAGTATTCAATTATTAAATAATTAAATTATCCAATTTAAATCGCTATATTTAAATCCCAAATTGATTTTTTAATAAAAACCCAAATTTTCATATTCAAAATCAATATATAATTCAAATTCAATATTTAAAACCCATTTAAATATTCCAAATCAAATGTCGAAAAATTTGGGTCGTTACAACATGCATGCTGAAACCTCTCTAGATTATGTGAACATACCCTGATGGGTGCGACCCACATAGCTTGGCTCCCACTCGCGCCTTGGTTTTAGATTTTCCGATGTTGGATATCAATGCTCAAAATGAGCGATAAATTTTCTTAGAATGACGAAGCACAATAATGACTTGGAGGGGGCGCCCCCCTTTTTCGCACCTTGGTTTTAGTCATTTTCGATAAAGGAAAACAAAGCTCAACGGAGAAATAAATCATCCTAGAATGACAATAACAAAGAAGCTGAAGTAACTGATAGCTAAGATACCAGGTATCGAGGATATAAAACGATCGTATATGGAAATTAATTATGGAAATTAAGTCTTGTATACTTATCACCACTCATTGAATTCAAACTTGTACTTTTTCTTGGTTAACAATAATACCAGACAAGTCAAGGTAGTGTTACCTCAAAGTCATGTCCAGCAATTATTCTTAACTTTTGAAATAGCGACAAGTTTACTTCTTCGATGTTTAGTGCTAATTATACAAATAATTCGTTTCTATATAAGTGATTCGCTTTACGGAAATTAAATCATTTTCATAACCGAATCAAACTTTTTCTTCTAAAAACGAACTGAACTTGTGCTTAATTTCCATATTTCTACATTGGTAAAACACTTTTAGAATTAGTTCCTGATTATCGAAACGTTAAGAGAATAATTTATCCAAGTGCGCGATCCCGAAGGCCTAAACCAACATCAGAACGAACACCAAGAAATTATCCAACTTAACATCCCAATAATTGAGTCCAATTCCTTTTTATAACTTTAAAACAATATTAATTATCCTGAAAGTTAATTAATCACATCTAAAATCTCTTTTAAATAAACAAATCCATTGTCTTCAATAAAAAAGATAATTATTTCCAAACACTTTTATGACATTGGTAAATTAACTTTAAAATCTTCATTAAATCAGTTTATTAACTTTAAATCAGTTGATTAAAGCAATATTATCATATTAGTTAATTTACTTAAATCACTTTTATTAAATCGAATTAACTTTAAATATCATTAATTACAAAGGTAAATACAAATAATCATTAGTTAAAACGAATAAGTCATCTCAAACATCATTTATTAAAATGATAAGTAATTTTAAATTCCATAAATTAAAACAATTAATTAAGTTCAAATAATCATAAATTAATTGGATTAATTAAATTCAGACTCCATTAGCTAAAACGATTAATTAAAACATTATTTGTTAAATTGATTTATTTAATTATAAAACATCATTAATTAAAATGATTTAACTAAATCCCAAATATCATTAGTTAAAACAATTAATTAAATTTAAAACAATCACTAATTAAAATGAATAACTAGATTCAAATATCCTTACTTAAAATGACCAATTACTTTATGAATATCATTAATTAAAATGATTATTAATTCCAATCATCATTAACTAAAATAATTAATTAAGTTCAATAAATTAATTAAATTCCATTATCATTAATTAAAATACTTAATTAAACTTAAATAATCATTAGTTAAAACGATTAATTAAGTATAAAACATCATTAGCAAAAATGATTAATTAAATCTAAAGGTAAACCAATTTTAATCATCATTTATTAAATTGGTTAATTAATCTCAAAATCATTAGTTAAAATGATTAATTATTTTAAATTGTCATTAATCAAAATGATTAATAAATTTTCAATATTATTTTTAGCGAAAACACAAGCTCAAGTTCATATGACAGGGTTTCGTGGATGAAATTTAATAAATGACGATATAGCAAAATCACTATAACGACAATTTACAATTTAAATGGAATATCGGGATTTATTTTCAATTAACCATTAATATAATAGCATAAGGATGTAAATAACTAATTATTAGCGAGAAACCCCCTTTGGGGTTTTCTACAGATTTTGCCTACAAAACAATGGTTATGGATAATATATAGATAATCATATGGGTTTATAACGATCAAATTAATATGCCATCCATTTTCCAAACGGAAATATAACCAACAACTAATCAAACAATTTAATTAACTTCCAAACAATCAATAAATGTTTATAACATCATTGATATGATATAATAAAATTAAATGTGAGTTAAACTCACATTGATTTTCGTTTTCACCGAAACATCCTGATTTTGGACTAAAACTGAACGGCCGTCCAATTTTAGCCTAAATTCCAACAAGCTCCAAATAAAACCAAACCAACTCCATCGTGAAGACCTCGACGACACAAGTTCAATGCAGAAAACGGCGTTTGAATCTGACCTCGTATGAACTAGATACACAATTTATAAGTTATCGACAAATTTAATTAAAATTAAACAACTTATTTATATTTACTATCCTACCCTTCTCCACTAACTTCTTCCATAAATAAGAAAATGCACAGCCGACCTCCATTCATGCATGCACACACCACTGACATGGCAATTTGCTCGTCGAAATCATAAATCGTAGCCCGCAATGTAACAACCCGCATATCTATCGATTTTATATTTAAATATTTTATTTAAATATTTTATTGTTAGTCGGATGTTAGTCCGAAAAGCTACTTTTTGCATACGGTCAAATTAGGATTCGAGACCACCCCCATTGAGTTCAAAATGACGTTTGCGATCTTTTTGAGTGTAAACTTCGATATGTTTGGAGATAGTGAAATTTTCGACACTTTTTCCCGCCTTTGACTTTGGTTTGGACTGCACCCCTTTAGTTCAGCCCAACCCTCTTCCTCACTCTATCAAAACACTTCAAGCTTTGTCAAAAATGGTGGTGGGAAGTGGAAATTAAAACTCCAAACACAAATTCTATTGCAAATCCGAGATTCAACATCAAATTCAAGTAGAAGATAGTGGATTCAAGCTTTGGATTGCTTCCCCTTGCTTTCAATCTCCATCTTCATCCATTTTAGTGAAAAGGTGAGATTTTTGATCTCACATCTTGCCTAAAGATGTCATTGGTCTGTTGGGAATGATCCCCTATTGCATTTGTATGAATATCTGCATTTGGTTTGGATTGGATTGGCAAAAAACTCCAATTTTCAGCGTTTTTGGAAAATTCCTGCACTTAAGTCGTTCTGGAAGTGCTAGGTCGTTCGCGAGTTAAGCCTAAGTCGTAGGTCGCTCGCGTTGAAAAGTCACATGGAGCATAAGTCGTTCCAGGCCTTAAGTCGTTCTGGGTGTGCTAAGTCGTTCGCGAGTTAAGTGATAAGTCGTGCGCGAGTTAAGAGTTAAGTCGTTGCCTTCTACTACCTCGTCCTGGCTTAGGTCGTACTGGGATAAGTCGTTAGGTCGTATAGACCTTAGCTCGTAGCTCGTATTTGAGCTTAAGTCGTTAAGTCGTATCGACTTTAGGTCGTTGGGTCGTATACCCTCTTAAGTCGTAGGTCGTCTCCGACCTAATATTTCCCCTGCTATTTCACTAGGTCGCTTGACCTTAAGTCGTAGGTCGTCTCCGACCTATGCCCCACTAAGTCGCATCCCACTTAGGTCGCAGGACTCTGTTAAGTCGTAGGTCGTCTCCGACCTTACCCTTGGTCTTGTTAGTTCGCGTGAACCCTTAGGTCGTATGACCTACTTTTCCTTAGGCCGCTTGACCAGCTTGCCTTCACTAGGTCGTACCCCGTACAACTCTGCGTAGGCAATCTTATCTGAAAAGCATTTAACAGAACTTCCACTTTGATGCATTTTAAGCTGATTTCCTTGGATTTTGCTCACGTCTTCGAATGTGAATTTTTGTGATAGATTGTTTCAACAATCGCTTTATGACTTGTCACTTTAAAGATATATGAAGGTTTCAATACTAGTAGTAAATATCAAAACTCTTTCACCAAAGCGATTTCATCACTATTTTAAATATCGAAAGTTCGTTTTCTCAAACCGATTTCCAATCTACTAGTATATACAAGCCTTTACTTCACTCGAATGAGAAATCGACTTAAACGACTTAGTAAAACGAGTGGTATGAAACGCTTGCGTTCACTTCGTCGGTTAGCTCTTGGACTTGTTCGATTGAACCCTTTTTATGACAATTTTCTAGTAAAGATCTACAGTTTGTTCGTAAATATTTAAGTTAAGCAAGTGGTTATGGGACATGAAGCTAAACTCATATATTTACTAGCTTGGTGTGATTGACACTTCCTTATGATCATGACGATCATTTTTTGTGATTTAGACCAGCGATTGAGCGATGTCTCTTTGTCTGCGAGGGAGACTATACCCCGTTTGTGTGATGTTTCGCCATCACATATGTAGGGTAGCGCCCTATGGTCTTCGGGCCATTCCTGTGTGAAAATTTAATGGATAGCTTCCATGAGATAGCATCTCATTCATGTGTTTACGCGTAGGTGAGTTTTCATGCTCCCATTCATGTGTTAGGCCTCCCCCTTTTTTTATGTGTTTTCTGGATTTCTGATGATGATTTCTGGAATTTTGTGCTTCACCAATTTTCATGATTTTCATTGATATGATATCAGTTTTTGTGCATTGGTGAATTCATGTGTTATTGACTTGTTATGAATACAAGTTTAGGGTATGATACCCTCTTTTATCTTTGAGAAGATTCTTGTGATATTGATTAATCTTTTGTTGATTATCATTTACATACTTATAGTAGTATGTCGTTACGGTTATTACATGTTCATGTCATGCCTTTTACTTTATACCATATCATCTGATATTTATAGCTAGACTGATCCGTTTATTATTTTCTTATAAATAATACTCGGGTTAGACCGAGATGTTACAGGTGCTTCTGCTTGACTTCTCTTCAGGATTATTCTGACTTTTGGCTAACTACATAGATTAGTAGTTTTTGGATGTACACCTTTGAGATATAAACTCTATGTTGTGTACTTATTCTTTTGTATAGCACGTGATGCTATTCTTTTGTATTATCGTGGATCTTTCTGACCACTACTCTGATGTACACTTTCATGTGTTATATATTTATTCATATCTTCTTCCGCCTTTGTGATATGGATGTCTGTGACTGATTTATGTTATGATTATTTCTATGTTTGTTTCCGAAGATTATATATAGCCACCGTGTGATAGCTTTGTGTTTGTATCGGTATGTCGGATTTCCTCCTTAAAAGATATGCATTCTATTCTATCTGACGTATCGGTGCTCGCACAAAGAAGTTACATGGATGGTCGCTCCTCCACAGGCTTATTCTCCGTGCTAATTAACAGCACTACATCGTAGTGTTCTTGCTTAGCATGGGTATAGAGGTGGGGCGTCACACGCAACAACCTTCTCTCATCGATCTCCATATGCCCGCCACCATGGATCGAAGCCAACATGCCTCCATCAAAACGCATCAAAGCAGACCCGCTTCTCAACCTGGTCGCAATTCTCACACGTGCATCGGACCCCACCAAAATCAATGACTAGCTGCCCTCTACAACCCCGAGTCCGAATCAAATAACAAGAATCCCTAACGTTGCCTAAAATCATCGGAAACCCGAGTCCTAGATCCTCTACTCGACATCGACCATCCCCAAAACATTGTCGCGAGCTACAATTCAGGTATAGGATGGAAGCTCTGGTTAAAACATGATTTTTAAAGCTAGTTTCGCAATTTTTAGTTGAGTATAGATTTTCAATTCCAATTTTGAAGTATGAATTGAAAAAGGAAAACCTATATTTCATTGTCTGGTAAGTTTAAAAAGAGGGAAGAGAGTATGGGCTTGCATAGTGCGGTGATGGCTATGGGCATGGCTAATGTGAGGTAGGCATGGGCAAGCATAAGGCAGAAATGGTGCAAATGTGCATGTTTATATATTATTTTAATTTTAAAATATTCAACAAAACATACTCGAATATTTCGAACTCCAAACGAAGTGTGCCGCCTGGTGTTCTATATGTTATACCCCTATATCAAACATAAGGAACTTGTTTCAAGACCTAATTCGATCGTATGTAGAAGATAGGTTTTAGACCCAGTTATAATATTAAAAGTTCAAATATCGTTTTTATATTTAATTATTGATATTTATCCGATCTATTTATATTTGTAAAAAATTTACAAATTGAATTCACCAATATTATTTATTAATTAAAAGAAGTTAAATAAAATTATTAAATACATTTAATTCACTATTCAAATATTTAATTATTCCCTATATTTGAATTATAAATTATTAAATTCTAATATTCAATTATTCTAAATATATAAAATTAATTAAAAATTTGAAATCAAATGACCAGAATTTTGGGTTGTCATATGGTTTCTAATAAATGTGGTCCATCTATTACTTTAGTTAATATACCTATAATAGTTGATCATTATTGTCAAAATTAGACCATCTCTCATCAATCCTTGTATAAATCTCTACGATCTGTTATGAATTTCGAAATCCATCTATTACTTTGATTCAATTCCTCTATAAATGCCATGTTAAATTTCCCTAATCAATCCCCATATGATTCCTTTTTACTCTCATTAATTACAAATTTATTGCCCGTTAAATTGTAATTAATGTCTATAAATCCTAATCCGTTGGTTACTAACTAATATATATATAGTCGTAAATTACGCTATTTATATATATTTTTAATTTTTGTTGTTAAGCGTGCTTATACGTTTATATAATCTCTAAACTAGAATAGTTATTTCCACATTTTTAATTTATCAGAGCTATCCTTCTAAAAAGGATTACCGTTTTAGTTTCCTATAAATTAACCACAAATGAAATTTTTGCTTTGTTTGAAATTACAAAGAATTATTTCTTTTCTTTTAATTGAGATAGATAGTGTAAAGTATGAAAAAGAATATATATATATATATATATATCTTACATATCTCTTTCCCTTTTTGGTACACCCTTTGATAATTCAAACAACGCGTTTTTATACATATTTTGGAATATGATAATTTAAAGAAATTACATGGAAACCACTCCAAATAAATTAAAATTAGAAATCTATAGTCCAAGTCATCTAGGCAAACCTAATTTACAACCCAATTATAGATCTGGAATATCTTTACAACTTTACTAACTTCTACAAATAAAGGTTTGAGAATGATTTCAAATTTTCAGATCAGGTTGTACATACTATTCTTATTTTATTCATGTCCTAAATTTTTTACCATGCCTTACCTAAGTAGTGATCCTTGTCTACCCCACAAAAAATTGGTTTTCACTATTCTTTATAACATATGAAATAATTTTCAATAAATTGCTTCCACACAAATAAACTTATTACATTAAGTTCAAAATCAGCATTTATTACCCCATATGATAGTCTCTACTTATGAAAAGTTCATTGATATCATTTTAAGGATATATTATTATTATTACTATTATTATTCGAATTTAACTCTTTTTAAATCCATTACAAAGTTTATAACTTTAATATTATGCAAAAGTAACAAATCTTCCTCTATTAGTCATTTATTATTTCAAAGATATTTCACATGCATGACAAATTTCTAATTTCAAGTTGTTATATGTTCTAAAATATACATCAACATCTATTGTTTTATTACTCGTAATGTAGTGTTACTTAACTAAATACTTTTTATAACTCTGTTTTAAAATTCTTATAATCTTACGCAATTCTTTTTGTAACGACTCGGGTTTTTGACCCTCGAAAATTGACACTAATACGTCCACTGTATTGCGTGCCGAGCAATAGAATGCCGGAAAACACGATTGTTAGGAGAAAGAAAAAAGAAAGAAGGAAGAAGAGAGAAGAGAGAAAGAAATGAACAGCATATAATCTCACAGCGGAGCAAATAATCTATAATATACAACAAATCTTTACACAAAAGCAAACTGTAATACACACACACACAGACATCAATCAGAGTGTACTAACCTATTTCAGCCCGGAATATTCTAACTACCTTTCCTCACAATTTGCTGATAAATACAACAAAGAATACAGTGAAAAATAACCATGTACGTGAATACATCTCTGGCTCCAGCTCGTTTCCTGAAGCTCCAAAGCATCCAAACTAATCTGTAATACACTCGGTCTGACCCCAAGCATTATAATAAAATAACACCCGAGTCAGTCTGGAAAACCAGCGTGAGAAAAACACACCCAATTGAAATTTAAGGTTATAAAAAGCTTTTGAAATCAAAAGTATCTCGTAAGACCATGCTGTACATAAATACAGATGGGTTTTTACCTTACGATAACCAAAACATTTTCTATAGAAATTCTATTGATATTATAATAATGTATAGGGTCAAAGTAAAATATGAATATAGCTGAAATGCTTGCATCTCACATTTCAGCATAGTTGGGCACAACTAATTCCGTACGGCGCTTATTGGAGAATGGATTCAATACAATGACTGGGCTATTGGGGTATTGCCCATCAGGTGCATCTCTAGATAAAACAACACCGAGGATCTCGGCGGGATCTCCTGCCAATACAGAACCGACTTACTACTTGACTAATAGTACCAAATATGATCATCCCTCCGTTAATGGGCCCCGAAGCATACAAATTTAAGATAATATCGGCTCTAGATTAGGATGATAATATCCTATTATAGAGCGACCCACTTAGCCCTACCGCATCTCCTCTGTTTTAGTCATTCCCGGTTGATGAGGTTTGAGGCTACGCTTTACCTTTTATATAGCACTTGCTACTTGGAATGCTAACACCACCTTCCAGGCAACAATGCAATGAAATGCTTGAGAGCTCCGTTTTAAATTACATCATTTCCAAGATATCATCACTTCGAAACGCTTGAGTTCAATCGAAGTGGTTTTCGGATAACATATCTGATCCCGGTCTCTTCGAAAAAATATTCGATAGTTTCTGTTAAATTAATCCTCGGTTCTTTAGGAAATAAATAGTCAAAAATAAGAGCATAGATCACCTCCTAACCGTTAATGGATGGATTTCCTTATCATTGTCCTAGAGAATGAAACGAGCTTTATACGCACAGTACAACATCATCGGAGATGATTGTGCCATATAACTCACATGTTTCTCCTAAATATTTCAAAAGTTACATTTTGGGTCCAAATTTGATAGTCGGTTATTTAACTATCGAATAAACAAACATTCAAATCAGGGATTTAAATTCCATAAGGAAAATAACATTGGATAATCACATAAGCAATCACTAGCCTCTTTTAATAAACCTTTCATTTATTTAAAATCACTTGGTAATTTCCTGTATAAAAATACTTTTACAAAGATATACCCACCAATCCCTATATTTTCACTACTTGGAAAATATCCATATACTTATCTCAACGGTATAAGTATATTCACACACATTACACCTCACAACTTAGAAAATGTACTTATATTCTTGTCTCAATGGCATAAGTATATTTACAAATCTGAGAAAGATTTTCTTTTTTTACTCGATTCTAAAATCATTTATAAACTCCTTACAATTCTCTAAAACCATTTATAAACCATTTTATAAATCTTTGAAAATCATTTATAATTTTTTATCAATTTCAATCACTTATAATTTCTTTTTGTACATTTGTAAAATAATTTATAAATCCATAAAACCATTTATTAAACTCCTTTTATAAATCTATAAATCCATTTCTAAAATTCTTTTATAAATATCTAAAACCATTTATAAAACTCTTTACCCTTATAAATATTAATCTTCCCTTAAGTCTTCAAACCATTTTATAAACTTCCTTTATAAAATCCAAGTCCGTTTATAAAGCTCTATTTATGGGCCTTGGAAATATTTATAAATAAATAAAAATCATTTACTTTAGAAACTATTATATAATAATAGTTATTAACAAAAAAACATTTTAAATAATAAATAATAATTATTAAACTTAAAACATCTTATAATAATAATTAATAATTTCGAAGACATTATTGATAAAAACACCAATAATTAATCTCAACATTATTACAAATAATAATAATTAATTTCTAAAACAATATTAATAAAAAAAATTATTAATTTCAAACCATATTAATTATTTAAATAATTAGTCTTCAAAATATTAACATATATTGATAAATAACCTTAAAAACAATATTAATTATAAATAACTAACTTTAAAATAATATTAAATATAAATAAATAACTTAGAAAAGATAGATAAAAAGGTTGGAATAAAATAGAAATTAAATCTTTTAAAAACAAAATATTTCCAAAAACCAATTTCAAACTAAAAACCATTTCCTATCTCAAAAACCGACTTCAACTCAAATGGCAATTTATAGTATTTTTAAAATATTAATTTGAGGCCAATAGCTACCCAACGTTTAACCAATATCGATTATTGATTTCCTATCACTATAGGATCTGTAACATCCCCCTACTTTGAGGCCCAAAACTAACGGCTACGAATGCTGCAGCCATCCATAGTTATTAATCCTCGGTGACCAAATATGGTGAAATTAGATACATTGATGCACAAAAACACAAAAAATATGGAAAATAATTTAAACAGCAAACAAATTTCTCATTCCATTTCAAAATATTCTAAATCGATTACATAATCCCAATTCCCAGACCACGTTCAGATAATATATAGTTATTACAAAATACGCCAAGAGCAGCATATGAGGATGCCCCCTTGGTAGATCAGAGTATATAGACAAGAAAACAATTTGCCTTTACAAACAAAACACACAATGGAAATAAAAGAACTCTAATAACAATCTTGCCTCCTGCACGTCCTCGGAAGCTTTATTCTTCTAAAATAACACCTGGAAACCTTAACTCTCAACGTACTCAAAATCAATTGAGTACCCAAGAGTTTAAGGGGAAAACAAAAACTTCGAGTCAGATATAAAGCCTGGTATGAATAATAAATTACCATCTCAAACCATTTAGATATCTAGTGAGACCACACCGCTTAGCGGAACGGGTTTTCACCTCACTAGTATCCTAAAACATTTATAATACCATATACTGTGCTCCTGCATCCACAATGGTTAAAACAAAGTATTTCAAAACATTATGATGTTATGAAAAACAAATAAATCAATTCTGGATTACCCATCCCCATTCATTCTGACTATCTGTCTCAATTATAGTTTCTAGGGTTACTATTAACCTGTTAAATGTTAAGGACTATCTGTCCAATTACTTAGTTTTCATGGGATCACTAAGAACCTATTAGTAACTGCAATATCTTATTTCTTATCCTAGTTTTCATGGGCTAACTAGGAACCTATTGGTAACTCTAATACCTTATTCCTTATCCTAGTTTTCATGGGCTAACTAGGAACCTATCGCTAACTCCAATACCTTATTTCTTATCCTAGTTTTCATGGGCTAACTAGGAACCTATTGGCTGACTGCAAATATCTTAATCCGGATATAGTTTTCATGGGCTAACTACAAACCTACTGGCACCTGCCAGTATCAAATCATAGTTTCATGGGCTGACTATGAACATATTGGCCCCTGCCTATATCATACACTTTTCATGGGCTTACTCTAAACCTATTGGCCCCTGCCAATATCTTTAGTTAAGATTTTTTTATATCTATTAAGTTATATTCACTGCTGGGTCAACCTAGCTGGTTATTCTGCCCTTTCCCCAAAATACAGTTATGGGTTAATAACAATGTGAATAATATTTCCCAAATCTTTATTTATGCCATGGTTTTTTCTTTGAAAATGAGAATGGTTGTTTTGAAACTTTTAAACATCACTTTCGAAACCACTGGATGACCTCCTTCGAAAGCATAGGAAACCTCTTTTCAAAACTCTAAGTATATACCTTTCGAAACAAATGATACCTTTCGAAACAAATGATACCTTTCGAAGGTATCAAGAGAACATTCTTTAAAATAGCTTTGAAACACATAAAGTACCCTTTCGAAAGCATTGTGTTTACTCTTTAAAAAACATCATTTGGGTCAAGGTGGTTATATACAAAAGTGTCTCCTTCGAAACCAACAAAATAAATTGGGGGAAAAATTGATGGTGTCGTAACCATCTAGTCGAAAGCAAAACCTTCAAAACAAAAACTTTGAAGGACAGAGTCGAAACCCCCTTCCGACTCCATCACCTTCGAAACCCTCAACCCCCTTCGAAAGCAATCAGGAAAAAGGCTTAGTTTAAGGTAAAAATAAGGATGAACTTTCGAAAGCATTACTGGTCAATATAGTCGAGAGGTAGAGTAGCGACTAGGTTTCGACTAGGTCGGAACCTACCTTTTCGAAAGTAATTATTTAAAGGAAAAAGATACTCCTTCGAAAGCAAATACTTTAACACAACATGACAACCTCCTTCGAAAGCTAATTATAAAATCTTTTCGAAAGCATATGTTTTGACTGTGTCGAAAGCTTTAGGTAAAACAAGGCAAGGATTTTAACTTATGAAAACATAGTAGTATTTCGACTCCATCGGAAGCTACCTTTTCGACAGCAATGCTTCCGCCTTCCTTCAAATCCACTGCATACCATCTAAGTGATATCTTGTGCATTGGTTTCAAATACATGGGTTTCGAGTATGTTGGTTTCGACTGGGCTGAGGCGGAACAAATGGAGTCGAAATGTACTTACTTATAGAGGCGGAACACCTTTTTCTGTTTCAAAGGCTGAATTATAGCAACTTTTAGTAATTACTTTCTAACAACTTGCCTATTTGTAAACTATTGATTGTTGTCATAAAAACTTTTTAAATACTTTACCTTTAAAACTGCCGCATTTATACTAGATTAAAACCATTAAAAATGCAATGTTTTAGCCCTTCCATATACTAAAACCAATTATTTCAGAAAAGTCCTTCTTTTAAAATAATTTATTTTTCCTAGTAAATCAATTAGGAAAAATCCGAAAAAATCACAGAAATTCAATTTCATCATGTAATAAAACATATTAAAATTTTAGACCCAATTTCTTCCTGAAATTCACGAAATAAATTTTAAACCCAATTACATCATATTTTTCATCAAAAATTCATAATAAAATTTTCATAGCTTGGAAAATTCTGAAAATTAAAACCTATCTCCAAAATCATGTTTTACTTAACATAAAAATTTCCATGGCATTTTAAAATCACTAACCCACGGTTTTGACCCTAAAACCGTACGCATTACATGTTTAAATAAATTGTTTAAATCAAACAATCCATAAATTAAGCATATCATCATCCAATTTATCATAGAAACAAGATAAATACTTAAATCTGAAATCACATGATTATAAAACCAAAAGGAGATGGAATGAATTATTATTCACCTTAAACTTGATAAGGAATTTGAGATTTGTTGTTGATTAATCTCCTCTAACTTTAGATCCTTAACTTTAGACAAATTTCTTCCTTAGTAATGGCCGGCTTAGGTTTAGGTTTTTGATTTGTGTTTGTGATCGTGAGAAATGAAACGTGAATAGACAAAAATGAGAAGTTATAGCCGTGTATAATAAATTGGCTAATGTACTAATATGCCCATGTGTAGTTTAATTAACCAATAAACCAATTTTAATTCCATTTATTTTATGGTTAAGCACGGCCCTATATATATATAATTTACCCGAATCTCAATCTCTTTATCATCATTATTCTCTTTAATTTATCTAATTAAATTTTCTAAATAACATTATAAAAAATTAGGGATGTTACAGGCTCCCCCTTAAAGAATTCCGTCCTCGAAATTATGTAAGGACTAAATACTAAACATAGCAATCATCATTAACAACTCCTAACATCCATACTATTCTAACCGACTAGTAACTATCTATATAAATCTAGTATAGACATACCCTCAAAGAAAATCAGGATAAGTATCTCTAATCTCGTCCTCTGTCTCCCAAGTACAGTCCTTCTCATTGTAGCTCCACTGAACTTTCACCAACCTGACTGTCTTATTCCTTAACCTTTTCTCATCTCTAGCTACAACCCGAACTGGTTGTCTAACAAAAGTCAAATTAGGCTCTACCACTAAGTCATCCAACCCTGTCAGAGGAATAGTAGTCTCTGGATCATGCACATATTTGCGAAGATGAGACACATAAAATACATTATGGACACCTGCCAAACTGCTCGGTAACTCTATTCTCTATGCGAGCTGTCCAATCCTCTCTATAATTTGGAATGGACCTACATATCTTGGGGCTAACTTCCCTGACTTTCCAAATCATATCATGCCCTTTATAGGTGATACCTTAATGAAAAACTTATCTCCAACTAAGAATTCTAGGTCCTTATGCCTCTTATCAGCATAACTCTTCTGTTTGGACTAAGCTTCCTTCATCCTTCCTCGGGTTAACTCAATCTTCTCTAACGCCTCTCTAACCAAATATGGACCTAAGACTAATCTGTCTTCAGTCTCCAACCAACATGCTGGTGATTTGCATGGCCTTCCATACAAAGCTTCAACTGGCGCCATTCCTATACTAGTCTGGTAACTATTATTATAGGAAAACTCAACTAAATGTAGGTGATCCTCCCAAGATCCATCAAAGTCTAATAAATAAGCTCTCAATAAATCTTGAGCACCTTACTGACTCTCTCTGTCTGCCCATCTGTCTGAGGGTGATATGTAGTACTCATATTAAGCTTGGTACCCATTACTTCATGTAGACTCTTCCAGAATTCACTAGTGAACAAAGCATCTCTGTCACTGACTATACTACTAGGAACTCCATGCAGTCTAACTATGTTCTTCAGGAACAACTTAGCTAAAATAGGTGTCGTTCTGGTTGACTTAACTGGAATGAAATGGGCACACTTGGTCAATCTGTACACTATAACCCATATACTTTCATTACCTCTATTTGACCTTGGCAACCCGTCTATAAAATCCATGGATATCGAATCCCATTTCCAAACTGGAATCTCTAAAGGCTGTAGTAACCCACTTGGTTTCTGATGTTTAGCTTTCACTTGTTGACAGTTTGCACACTGTCTAACCCACAAGCCAACATCCCTCTTCATGCCTTCCCAATAGAAGCTTCTCTTCATATCCTGATACATCTTGGTTCCTCTAGGATGAATCGTAAACTTGGATTGATGACATTCTCCAAGAACTTCTTTCCTTAAGTCCTCCATATTCGGCACACACAACCGTCACTTCTTTCTCAACCATCCTCTCTGGTCAAGGCTAAAATCCTTTAAATCATCGAGCTCAGTTCCAACCTCAAGCCTTCTGTTACTTTCAGCTAATACTGGATCCTCCTTTTGCTTAGAAGAAATTTTCTCAATCAATACTGGTCGAACTTCTAAACAAGAAAACCTGGCGGTACTCTAACTGGAACCAGTAGTCGATCTTAACTGCACATCACAACTGACTAAAACTTCTAAATCCTTCCATTCCGCCAATATAGCTAACACCACATTCTGATATTTCTTGCTAAGAGCATCAGCCACCTTATAGCATCAGCCACCTTATTACCTTTTCCTAGTGTATATTCTATACCAAAATCATATGCACCCAAAAACTCCAGCCACCTCTGCTATCTCATATTCAACTCCTTCTGGGAGAATAAATACCGTAAAGACTTATAATCGGTATAGAACTCAAATCTCTCCCCTAAGAGAGAATGTCTCCAAACCTTCAATGCGAAGATCACAGCTGCCAACTCCAAATCATGAGTAGAATATCTAACTTCATGCGGTCTAAGATGCCTAGATGCGTAGGCAATGACTATACCACTATGCATCAACACCGCTCCTAATCCAGTTCCACATGCATCGTAGACACCACCAATCCTTGATTTCCGTCTGGAACTATTAACACAGGTGCATTAGTCAACAAATGCTTTAACTTAAGGAATGCCTCCTCACATTTGTTGGACCAAACAAATCTCACCTCCTTCCTGGTTAGCTTAGTCATGGGTGCTACTATCCGCGAGAAATCCTTAATGAATATCCGGTAGTAGCTAGCAAGTCCAAGAAAACTCCTGATCTCAGTCACCGTCTCTGGCCTCTACTAATTTTTCACAGCTTCGATCTTATCTGGATCGATTGAAAACCCTTTCACTGAAACCATGTGACCAAGAAACTTTACCTCTTTCTTCCAGAAATGACACTTGGTAAACTTTGCCTTTAGCTGATTCTGCCTCAACGTCTCAATCACTACTCTAAGATGAACTTCATGCTCTCACTCATCCTTAGAGTATACTAGAATATCATCTATTATAAACACCAGTACAAACCTATCCAAATACTCTCGGAAAACTCGGTTCATCAAATCTACGAAGAAAGCAGGTGCATTCGTCAATCCAAATGGCATCACCAACCACTCATATGAACCATACCTAGTTCGAAATACTGTCAAAGGAATACTATCCTCCGCCACTCTTAACTGATAGAAACCGGTCGCGAAATCCAACTTGGAGAACACTCTAGCTCCACTCAACTGATCAAACAGATCATCTATTCTTGGCAAAGGATACTTATTCTTAATTGTCCTTTCATTTAACTTACGATAGTCAATACACATCCTTAACGAACCATCTAGTTTCTTCATGAACACCGCGGCCGCTCCCTAAGGCGAACTGCTTGGTCTAATAAAATTCCTTCCTTTTAGATCTACTAGCTGCACCTTCAATTCCTTCACAGTTAGTTTCATCCTGCTAAGTGGTCTACTTACAGGTTCAGCTCCAGGCACAAGATCTATTCTAAACTCAACAGCTCTTTTCGGGAGTAGTCCAGTGACTGGCTCAAAGACATCTGCAAACTCTCTTGCTACCTGAACCTGACTTAACTCATTTCCTACCACCATAGCTTTCAGCATAGTACTAGCACTCCGGTCAGTATTCTCTACTGAGAATATCATTTGGTTATGACTATCAGGGTATCTCAGTGATATTTCCCTATCCTAGCAAAATATTCTAGCCTCATATGTACTCAACCAATCCATACCCAAAATGATTCTGATATCTACGAAATCAAGAACATACAAACTACATGAAAACTTATGACTCGACAAATCAAGTTCTAACTGGGCACATCTTAACCCTAGAGTTGCATACCCTCCTATTAGATTCGCAACCCTTAAGGAAATAACAAGGCAGGTGGATTCTAAACATAATCTATCAACCAAACACTGAGATATAAATGAATGTGATGCACCGGTATCAAAAAGTACTCTAATTGAAATACTCTGAATCAAAAGCGTACCTTCCATCACAGTTTTTCCTTTATGTGATGCAGTAGGACTAGCTGATCCAATAGAAAAGACCTTTCCTTTGTTCTCCCTAACTGGCTCCGGACACTAATTCTTGTAATGCCCAACTTGATCACAGTTGAAGCATTTCACATTATTCTTAACTGCAGCTTTCTTTCCATTTCCTGACTGGCATTCATTAGCAAAGTGACCTTTCTTATCACACTTATAGAAACTACCTCAGCCTTTGACTTCTTGGCAGTATCTCCTTTCTAGTTTCCCTTCTTCTTAAAGAATTTCCTTTTCTTCCCTTGAGAACCCTGGGTTTCCACCGACTTATCTTTAGCTAAATCAGCAAGTAACTCCTCATGGCGAATAGCCATCTCCACCACAATATTACAAGGATCATGGACATATGTTATGGTCATTCTAGCAAGCTCAAGCCTCGATCCCCGAATGAACTTCTCATTCCTTTTGATGTCAGTATCTATAATAGCATATCCATATCGAGACAGCTCTTCAAACTTGGTAGCATACTTGACTACTGACATCTCTCCTTGCACTAAATCCATAAACTTGCTCATCAGCTCAGACTTGGCAAACTTTGATACAAACTTCTACTCAAATCTCGTTTTAAAGTCAGCCCAAGTTAACTACTCTTCCGGAACTCCGGCAGTGACACTATTCCACCAATGTAGTGCTGACCCGTGCAACTATCTAGAGGCCAACCTTCTCTTTTGTCCATCATTCAAACCCAAATCAGTAAATATACGCTCACAGTGCAACATCCAGTTCTGAACTTCTACGGCACTCTTCGTTCCCAAGAATGGCTTCCCACCCAAACTGGTGTAATCTCTACTAAGCAAAGCAATATTCCCAATTGGAGCCACATGATTAGCTCCTCCTACATTCCCAGCAACTCCAACAGCAGCTCTTGCTTGCATCAAACCAGTAAAGAACTGATACATCGCCCCCATATCTACGGGTGGATTTCCAGCACCCATATTGGCTTTAGCATTTTGGTTATTAGCATTACCCGGTCGACCCGGGTTTCCCCTGGTAGTCGGTCAAGCATTTTCATTAGTTGTGGTGCTTCCTCCACCGAGACTTCCTCTTTCGTTTCCTGCTTCCAGATCTCCCTTCTCATAAATCTGCATACGAGCCTTAGTAAGGTACAGAAGAACGGTCTAAGAGAGCGGGGGGATACGTACATATATATAACTATATATAGAAAATACAAGTACGATACTATAGCGTTAACCCAAACCCCAATCTTATTATCTGATTCATTGGATTATGATTGAAAAATCTTTTAGGTGTAAGTTTCTTTCAAAGTTTCATAAACCAATGGTCTGATACCAACTTGTAACATCCCCCTACTTGGAGGTCCAAAATAACGGCTATGGATGCGATGCTGCAGTCATCCATAGTTATTAATCCTCGGCGACCAAATATGGTGACATTAGATACATTGATACACAGAAAAACAAGAAATATGTAAAAAAAATTAAACAGCAAACAAATTCCACATTCCATTTCAAAATATTCTAAATTGATTACATAATCCCCATTCGCAGACCACGTTCAAATAATAAATTATTATTACAAAATACGCCAAGAGAAGCATATGAGGATGCCCCCTTGGTAGATCAGAGTATATAGGCAAGAAAACAATTTGCCTTTACAAACAAAACACAAAGCGGAAATAAAAGAACTCTAATAACAAGCTTGCCTCCTGCACATCCTCAAAAGCTTTATTCTTCTAAAATAACACCTGGAAACCTTAACTCTCAACCTACACAAAATCGGTTGAGTACCCGGGAGTTTAAGGGGAAAACAAAAACTTCGAGTTAGACATAAAGCATGGTATGAATAATAATTTACCATCTCAAACCATTTAGATATCTAGTAAGACCACGTCACTTAGCGGAACGGGTTTTTCCTTCACTAGTATCCTATAACATTTATAAAACCATATACTGTGCTCCTGCATCCACAATGGTTAAAACATAGTATTTCAAAACATTATAATGATATGCAAAACAAATAAATCAATTCTGGATTACCCATCCGTATTCATTCTGAATATCTGTCTCAATTACAGTTTCTAGGGTTATTATTAACCTGTTAAATGTTAAGGACTATCTGTCCAATTACTTAGTTTTCATGGGATCACTAAGAACCTATTAGTAACTCCAATATCTTATTTCTTATCCTAGTTTTCATGGGCTAACTAGGAACCTATTGGTAACTCCAATATCTTATTTCTTATCCTTGCTTTCATAGGCTAAATAGGAACCTATTGGCTGACTGCCAATATCTTAATCCGGATATAGTTTTCTTGGGCTAACTACAAACCTATCGGCCCCTGCCAGTATCAAATCATAGTTTTCATGGGCTGACTATGAACCTATTAGCCCCAGCCATTATCATACAGTTTTCACGGGCTTACTGTAAACCTATTGGCCCCTGCCAATATCTTTAGTTAAGATTTTTTAACATCTATCAAGTTATATTCACTACTGGGTAAACCTAGCTGGTTTTTCTTCCCTTTCCCCAAAATACAGTTATGGGTTACTAACAATGTGAATAATATTTCCAAAATCTTTATTTATGCCATGGTTTATCCTTTAAAAATGAGAATGGGTTATTTGTTTTAAAATTTTTAAAAATCTCTTTCGAAACCACTGGATGACCTCCTTCGAAAGCATATGAAACCTCTTTTCAAAACTCAAAGTATATACCTTTCGAAACCAATGATACCTTTCGAAGGCATCAAGAGAACATTATTTAAAATATAGCTTCGAAACACATCAAGTACCCTTTCGAAAGCATTGGGTTTACTCTTTAAAACCCATCATTTGGGTCAAGGTGGTTATATATGAAAGTGTCTCCTTCGAAACTGTAACAAATCGGGATTTTCGACCCTCGAAAATCGACATTAATGCGTTCACTGTAGCAAATGCCGAGAAATTGAATGTCGAAAAACCCGATTGTTAGGAAAAAAGAAGAAGAAAGAAGATAAGAAGAAAACTAAACAACATAGAATCTCACAGTGGAACGAATAATCTATAACATATCACAAGTCTTTACATAAAAGCAAAACTGTAATATATATACACAAATATCAATCAGAGTATACTAACCTATTTCAGCCTGGATAGTTATAACAGTCTATCCTCACAATTGATGATAACACACCAGTGAATACAGCGGAAAATATAACTATCTACGTGAATACGTCTCTGGGCTTCCAACTCGTCTTTGAAACTCCAAGCATCCCAACTAATCTGTAATATGCTCGGTTAGACACGAACATTAAATAAAATAACACCCGAGTCAGTTTGGAAAACCAGCATGAGAAAACACACTCAATTTGAATTTAATTATTTTCAAAATCCTTTTGGAAAACAAAGGTATCTCGTAAGACGACGTCACACATAAATATGACGGGTTTTTACCTTACGATAGCAAAAATCTTTTATATCAAAATCACCTGGTATTATAATAGTGTCTATAGAAAATAAACTACTAAATATGCTGAAATGTAAGATGCAAGCATTTCAGCTATTTTATAGCTTATTTTCTCTAAGATGCTGATATTATGATAGTGTCTATAAAAAATCGATAACCATTTTCTCTAACGAACTTCACTCCTCGACCTCTCCGCCTCAGGCCCCATGAATCCACGCTCGAAACACCCTAACGAAACGCGACTGAAGTTCCTTCGGATGGTTACTGTAGCGACGCAAATCACCTCTCACCACACGCCGCCATACTCGCACTCTAGGTGTTGTTCTCCACGCTCATCTCGAATCCACCCTCCAATCAATCGATCGATGAATAAATCCGCCTCAAAGCTTAACCCTAGTCAAGCCAACACAAACGCCTCACTTTTACAAAACAAACGAGCCTAAAATAGATGTTGCACCCTTCCTTCTTCTACCAGAATGTGGATCAATGCATTTGGTAATCAAAGCTCTTAACTTCTTGTTTTTTTTTACTTTTTCGATTTTTTCCTTTTTCTCTGGTTTTAAAAAAAACATAAGAGGAGGGAAGATCGAAGTTTTAAAATTTAGAGATGGGTATGGGCTTGCACGTGGAGGGTATGGTACCTGATATGGGCTATATAGATGTGAGTATAGCCTTAAGTATGGACTTTATATTATTTAAATTTAAAATATCAAGCTTTTAAACGTCCGTAAACCTTGAAATCCAAACGAGACGTACCGCCTGACATTCTATATGTAATACCCCTATTTCGAACACAATGGAACTTGTTTCGAGACCTAATTCTATCGTATGCAGAAGAAATCTTTTCAATCTCAGTTATAATATAAATTTTTAAAATTAATTTATACGTGTTTTGATCTCACACGACCAAACGATATGTCCAATCACCACGAAATTCATCGGCATACAATAACTCACTATTACAGATCCAATGAAACTGGTTTCATCGAAATCCGAGACAGTGCCTCGGAAGGCTATTTTTATACGTTAATTAAAACAAATTATTATAAAAACCAAATTAATCACTTTTAAATTTAAATTAAAAGTTTGTTATTACCATTCTTATTCAAAAGAACTTAATTAAGCTTTGAAATCATTTTTATCCAAATTAAAACCAAGATTCAATTATTTAAACCATTCCAATTATTAAATTCAACAATTTAATTTTCAAATAAATCAATGTATTTGAAATTCAAGTTATTTAACTTATAAAATTAAATTTTCAATATTTAAAATCAATTAAATATTCCAAATTTAAATGGCTAAAATTCTAGGTCGTTGCATTCTTCCCCCTTAAAAGAATTTCGTCCCCAAAATTTCAAGGTAAGAAAAATGCCCCAAACCCATTAACCTTTCACAACCAATTTGTTAAAATAGATTCCCAAAGTCTTTTAAGCCTTTAACTTTCCAAAATTAATTATTTAAAATAGATTTTAAAATTTTCTAAGTCTTTAATTTCATTCACGGGTACCAACTAATACCATTCCAAGTTATAATACTAAAATCTACTCTAGTTATCAAAAATTTCATCAAAAATCTTCTTACTCTTAAATTACAGAAAATTTTGCCAACGTCTCTTTTGCGCGGCACGATCAGAAAAATTTACAATATATATATAATCACAAATATACATCTCATCTTCAAGGATGAGGCATCCCATAGGGAAAAATATAAGAATACGGTATGTAATTCGAGATGTGTACCCTTTTGTAACGAACGGGTTTTTCGACCCTCGAAAATCGACATCAATACGCCTACAGTATGGAATGCCGAGCAATCGAGTGCCAGAAATTTCCAGTTCATTAGGGGTGAAGAAGAAAAAGGTAGAAGAAAATAGAAACAACAACATAGAATCTCACAATCGCAGCGGAACAAAATATAATATATAATAACATATTTTATACGAAAGAATCTATAACTGTTTATTACCTACAATCATCAGAGTACAACAATCAATACATCGATCTGGACAGTTATAATAACCTGCCTTGATATACATAACTCATACAGCGGAAATACCAAGTACGGAAATACGTTTCTGTCATCCAGCTCGTCTCTTGAGCTTCATAGCATCCTATCCTGAATCTGTAATACTCGGTCTGACACGAACATTATAATAAAATAACACCCCAGTCGGTCTCGAAAACCAGCATAAGAAAACACACTCAATTTGAATTATTAACTTCTATCATAAACCTTTGAAAACAAAGGTATCTCGTAAGACCACGTCACACATAAACACGACGGGTTTTTACCTTACGATAACCACAACAATTTTTACCAAATCATCTGATATTATAATAGTGTCTAATCAAAGTAAATAGAAAATAGCTGAAATGCTTGCATATCACGTTTCAGCATAGTTGGGGACAATCAAAACTGTATGGCGCTTATTGGAGAATGGATTCCATACAATGACTAGGCACTGGGGTACCACCTATCACGGTACACATCTAGAAAAATGTACCGAGGACCTCGCCGGGATCCCCTGCAACACAAGACCGGCCCTATCCCTAACCTGGATAGAACCGAATATGTTATCACCCTGGCTGTTCCCACCCTTATCGAGAGCTCTTCCGCATGCAACCGTATCCATAATATATTATATCCAAGGGTATCTAGAAAGGTGATAACATACCCTAATTGGGTATGACCCACTTAGCCTTGGTGCATATCCCCTAATTTTCAACCATTCTGGTTGATCGCTGCAGCTGGACATCGAGCTCAACATCGACTCCACCATCGACTCCACCCAAACCCACGCTGCTTTCATCGAGCCCGATACTGCACTTTTTACCATTGACGAACTCGCGCTGCTCTTCTGCAGGGACAAAGCCCAAACCTAATCTCGGCCTCACAAAACATGAACTGCACGGAGCAAATGAGAACCAAGTCGACTGCCACCATCACCAGTTCGCTCGCGAACATGAACCCCTATACGCCATCATCGACAAACACCGAACCCCTAACTCGATCGACTAGCAATGCCGCTCTTCCTCTGGCCATCGCCTGCTCTCGCGATTTGTCTACGATCGAGCAATTCATTTCTATCTCATTTGTTTTTAGTTGAACGAGTTTGTCGTTCTTCAATTTGAATTTTGTTTATTTTGAAAGTTAGAAAAAGGTGAGAGGGAGACCATGATTGTTTTGATCTGTTATTTCTTTTTTTCTTCTTATCGTGGTTCGAACTGAAGAGAGGAAGGAAGGGGGAAACTCGCGATTTAAATGAGAAGGAGGGGAAAAGTTTTTTTTGTTTTAAAATGAACATGTTTTCCTCTTCGGTTGTGTGATTTTAAAAGGAGAATCGAGGCAGGAACAAGACATGATGTTGGCGTGTAAGATGAAGGCTATAGTGTTTCTAAAAGGAAGGAAAAAGTTTTGATGTGAATGCGGTCAATCAATATAAATATAATATTATATTATTTAAATTTTAAAACGTCTCAATTTACATAACTCAAAATCTTGAACCCCTATCGAGGCATGCTGCTAGGCGTTTATAATGTTATACCCCTATTTCGAATGCAATGGAAAAGGTTTCGAGTCCTAATTCGATCGTTTGGAGAAGATAGCTTTTTGGACCCAATTATTATATTAAATTTTCGATATAAATTTCAGCGCGTTTATATCCCGTACGATCAAACGACAAATCCAAACGTCGAATTCCGAGACTGTGCCCTGGATCGCTTTTTAACGCGTCGATTAAATTTACGATTTCAAAAATTTTCGAAATCGCTTGAAATTTTCAGTTTTAAAAACTTTCGAACTTAATTATAATTCCAGATCCAATATTTAAACCATTTAATTATCCAAAATTAAACGACAGAAAAATCCGGGTCGTTACATTCCTCCCCCTAAAAGAATTTCGTCCCCCAAAATTGCTAAGGTAGGAAAATAACTCCAAACTCGTTACTTATTCAAAACATACTTAGTTAAAACTTGACACACTTTTCTAAACCCTTTAGTCTTATCTAAACTTTTAGTCTCATTTCTAATTCAAAAACTTTTTATTTCAGTTGCAATTCAAAAACCAACTTTTTAGCTAACAAAAATTTTTCCAAAATTTTCAAAAATTTTCTCTCCCTAAATTTCCGAAAAATTTTGGCAGAGTCTCCCTTGTACGGAGGGCCTTTTGCGATATGACAAGAGAGATAAAAATGTATACATCGACCCACACGGTCGGAAAACAAAATATATAACAATATTTTTATATTTTGCTGTATTTAATCCGAAAACGTACCTTATTTTAGCGTATTTAAGCAAGCGGCTTATTTTATTAGAGATTTCGCAAACCAACTCTAGCCCAATAGCCTCCGGATACCTGTACTTACTCAATTTAACCACGTAAGTACCAAAATATGAAATTCACTAACATTTCATTCAATTAACTAATTAAACACATAATTTTCATAGCATGAATATATAACCACAAGGTTCTAACATTCGATTATTCATTTCAATCGATTTATATATCATTTCGTTCAATTCGAATGATTTACAACCCAATAATTTGCATTCAACTCATATTTATACCAAACAATTTCATACCCATCTCAAATTGATTAAAAATCAATTTATTCGCTTTTATTAATTCACATAATTTTATTTACTTCCGTTTACGTCAAACGACAATTTTTCTATACAAATTCGGCGATATTCATTTTATAAAATACCCATTTCAGTTTACAACTATTTTAAATTGATTCCAACTCAATTTATATTTAATTCTATTCCATTTCAAATTTATCCATGATCAATTCAGTTACATTCCATATTACTAATTAATTTAATTAGTTCATTCATTTATTCCACTTCAAACTTAATCTCATACTCGAATTCATTTAAATAATATTCAAGGCCATATTCAAATTTATTTACACTCACATTGAATTTATTTATAACCCAAGCCATTTTTATTTCAATCTAATTTTATTTGATCGCATTCAACATATATTTAATAAGCTTATATATAAGTCAATTTTATTTATTTAGTTCACCTCCATTTTACAACTCAATATCTGATTTTTATTTCAAGAATCACTTCACTTAATTTACTCGAGCTCAAACTCATCTTAAAATTCAAGTTTGGATTTTGTTTTACTAGAACATCAAATTATTTTTATTTTGGTTTTTCTATTTCTCTATCCAATTTTTTTATAAGTTACACAACTTATTTTCTCACATTCCCCTCAATTTTATACTCGAGCATACCCACATTTTATTTTTAACTAAAGATTTTACATCACTTTATAGCTTAAATATACTTTTATTCCATTAATTCCAATTTTTGTAAGCTATTCAAATTTATTTATCCAAATTCAATTCATACGCCATTCAAAATTTATAACTTATGGTTATAAATCGCTTTACCATTTAAGTTCTATATATAATTCCATTCGTTTTCATTTCTAATTCCACTTCAATCTAATTTAATTTCAATTTCAATTCCCTTTAACCAATATTTCCAAACCATATTCAAATTTATTCATACGTGAATTAATTTCATTCCAAACAAATTTATTTTTAATTCATTCCATTTAATCAAGTAAGAATTTAATTCCAATTTCAAATTTTTCCACACTCCCTCTTATATTTATTTATTCCATTTACTTACACATTCATATGCACTTTATTTAGTTAACTTCATCACATTCTACTAATTTCATTCTACTTATTATAATCACTTCATTTAATTATTTTCTTTAACTTTTGCTTAACTTAAATTTCAATTCCTACAAATTTTCTTTTACAAATCCAATTTATCTAACTTACCTGAGTTAAATTTTAATTTCATCTTGAAGTTCACTTTTTCCAAGTTTTATTTCAAAAAATTATTCTCTTCTTGTTTCACCTCTCTTTTAATTAAATTTTTCAGAATTCAAACACCCGGTTCTTATTTCAAATTATTTGAAATAATATATATATATATATATATATATAACTCTGTTTTAACAAACCATTTCCTTCAACTTTCAAATACCAACTTGATTTTTTTCCAAAAAAATTCCCTCAAAATCTTTAAAACAGCCTTTGTTTTTCATAAAAATCTCCATATCAAATTACTATGGTAGCAATCCATCACCTAGAAACTTGAAAATGAATACTGGTGATGTTGCACTCATCACCAGAATTATTTCCCAGCGACTGAAGTGAGTTCAGTGCTATATCTCTTCCAAAATCCATTTTAAAATAATTTTCTTTTGAAAATATTCCTAAAAATAATACTCTTACTTTTATTTTTCCACACTACTTTGAAAAACATTTTCCCAAACTTCCTAGGATTTAAATTTCCAGATTCTGGTTTGAATCCAATTTTTAATTATAATCCATTTGTATAATTTATACTTATACAAATTTTCATTTGGTTATATAAACCATTTCCAATTTTATAATCTTATTTGATTATAATATTATCGTCCAAACACTCCAACTATATATAATAATTTCAGAAAATTTTTTCTTTTATATCAAAATATATCTTTGGGTAAAATTATTTCATTTACCCTATTCCAAACTAATACTGTGTTGAATCACTCTATTTAAGTGTTTAGAAATCCCTATCGATTCAGTTGTACGGACTATGCTGACCAGAGTTCATAAGCCACTCAATAAATCAACCAACACAATATAAAACATTTTATATTCACTAACAAATACGCGCTCATATCTATTAATACACTCAAACTCATTCTAGGGTACTACTAACCCTATCTCTAATGAGTAATCCCCACCAGAGCCAAGGTTCTCGCTTAACCTTCAACTCTGATACCAAGTGTAACGAACGGTGTTTTCGACCCTCGAAAATCCCTATTGTATGGAATGCCAAGCAATCGAGTGCTGGAAATTTCTAGTTCATTAGGGGTGAAGAAGAAAAAGGTAGAAGAAAATAGAAACAACAACACAGAATCTCACAATCGCAGCGGAACAAAATATAATATATAATAACATATTTTATACGAAAGAATCTATAACTGTTTATTACCTACAATCATCAGAGTACAACAATCAATACATCGATCTGGACAGTTATAATAACCTGCCTTGATATACATAACTCATACAGCGGAAATACCAAGTACGGAAATACGTTTTTGTCATCCAGCTTGTCTCTTGAGATCCATAGCATCCTATCCTGAATCTGTAATACTCGGTCTGACACGAGCATTATAATAAAATAACACCCCAGTCGGTTTGGAAAACCAGCATGAGAAAACACACTCAATTTGAATTATTAACTTCTATCATAAACCTTTGAAAACAAAGGTATCTCGTAAGACCACGTCACACATAAACACGATAGGTTTTTACCTTACGATAACCATAAATATTTTTATCAAATCATCTGATATTATAATAGTGTCTTATCAAAGTAAATATAAAATAGCTGAAATGCTTGCATCTCACGTTTCAGCATAGTTGGGTACAATCAAAACCGTACGACGCTTATTGGAGAATGGATTTCATACAATGACTAGGCATTGGGGTACCACCTATCACGGTACACATCTAGAAAAATGTACCGAAGACCTCGTCGGGTCCCCTGCAACACAAGACCGGCCCAATCCCTAACCTGGATAGAACCGAATATGTTATCACCCCGGGTGTTCCCACCCTTATCGAGAGCTCTTCCGCATGCAACCGTATCCATAATATAACATATCCGAGGGTATCTAGAAAGGTGATAACATACCTTAATTGGGTATGACCCACTTAGCCTTGCTGCATATCCCCTGATTTTCAGCCATTCCGGTTGATAAGGCTAGAGGCTACGATTACCTTTCAAGAATAATTTCACTTAGAATGTTCATCATCCTCCAATTACGATGTTCTGATGGCATTCATCCATACAAGTTGTCCTGGGTCTGGACAAACCGAATCATTGTCTTCTCTGTCTTCATGGTATCTATTCGTAACGTTCAAACTGGATCGAAGTGGTTTTTCGGATAATTAAATCTGATCCCGGTCTCTTCGAAACGATTTACGAAATTGGCCAATATTAATAGTCAGTTATTTAACTATCAATATAACATCCATAATCAATCACTAGGACATTATTTGTAATTTCTTCCAAAATACTCATTTCAAAATATCTTTACAACGATATACGTTCATCTCTTTAAATACTTCAATATTTGAAAACAACAATTTCAAATAATTATATCCCTAATAGGATAATTTCAAACCACCTCAATACTTAGAAATATTTTCTTCCAATTCCATTTATAATTCAATACTTTGAAATTATTTCTATAATGATAACCTTGTAGTTAAAATATTTCAAATCCATCCAGTCCAACACTTAGAAAATATCCTTAAGTATAACTTCCCAAAATCATTTATTATTTTCCAATACTTGGAAAATATTTCATTTATTTCCTATTTTCTCAAATCCCTTACAATTCATCTGTAAGTTCCTTATCTCATTTCTATTATGAATTCTATTTCATTTTCGAAGTTTGCTTTTATTTAACTACTTCGAAAATTTTCTTACTTTTCCCAAATTCCGTTTAGAAAATTCTCTTATAAATCCTATATACTGAATAACTCCATTTCCAGATTTCTGAGAAGATTTGTAAATAAATTTAAAACACTGCAAAACTCTATATATATATATATATAATAAGTATTTAAAAGAATAATAATTCATTTTTAAGACATGTTCAAATAATTATCTAAAATATTGAAACACTTTTTATAACATCACTTTTCAAAGCAGGTTTAAAAATTTAGGATTTATTAAAATAAATATTAATTATTTGAAAAATTCTCTTCTGAAGTATTTCAATACTAACTAACTTTAAATTACATAGTTTAATAAATAAAATTTTCCATTTTTGTAACGACCCGTAAATTTCAACTGTTTTATAAACGTAATTAGTTGAAATTTTGTAAAATTTTAAACGATAAAATTTTGAAATAAAAATTTGATATTTGGAATGCGTCTAATTAATCATAGAAACTAGTAAATTTTCATCAGATAATTTGGAAGTTTATTTTCTAGTGTAATTTTATTTCAATTTATATCAGTTAAAATGGGTGGTAATAAAATGTTTTTCAAACCTCAATATTTTACATAGAAAAATTCTAATTCATCTTCTGACTAAGACGTCATTTTTCGTTTTTCCAAATTCGGACTTCTTTAGCTCCGTCAATCTTATTTTTCTGCGTTTTTGCTGCATTTTCCGCTAGTAGAAAATTCGAATTTTTATAATTCAATCATACCACTAATATCTGTATACCGTTTTGATCGTCTCGTCGTGCTGATCTCTGCGGTATATTCAATTCTGTGTTTTGAAGTCCGATACACAGCGGAATTCACGAAAATGGTAACCGTATCGGTACTGGTTTTTGTGTCTTTTGGGTTTTGTGACCTTTCATATATTGATCACAAAATTTCTACGGCCATTAGCTTTTATTACTTCTCAGAATCCAACGTGTGACTTTTGTTATCCTATTAATCAAAATAATATTCATTGTCCGTTGATATACTTTGGTTCCAAGTAATTCTGAAAACTGATGGCATTCAAACTACTCGTAACCTTCCTTTTGCATTCATTTCTTATGAATTGTTCCTCTTATTGCCAGGTTGCCACATTATCAATTCATTTTTTTTGCCATGCCTCTTGCTCCTTTCTCAAACTTGCTCCCTCTGGCTATCAAGCTTCTCCGCGTGCGTCTCTCTCCTCCCTTGCCTCTGTTCACCATAGCTTGACAACCATCTTCCTCCTCGTGTTTAGACCATCAACTTGCAACGGCCAAACCGCCTTGACTAGGCCTCGCGCCTCCTTGCCAAACACCACACTTCCACACCCTGACTCGAACTCATCACCGGACCCACCACTACAAACAGCCTCAGCCCCACAGCAGATCACCTCGGCCTGTCACCTCAGCAGCCAATCACCCGAGTCAACGCCTAACCCGGCCGAGCTCCGCCTTTTCCCTTCCTTTGGGAACACCTATTCTTCTTCATATATATGGGTAATACTTTTTTTTATATTGTTGTATGTATATACGTTTATATAAATATAATCTGTTGAGTTTCAATTGAAGTTCATATATATAATCTGCGGTTATATACGCATATTATTTTCTATCTGTCGTGCTTATATAAATTGTATACAAGCATATTGGTTTATATATATATATATAAATATATATATATATATATATGCTAACTATATGTAGTGTATATCCATATTTGTATATATGAGTAGCAGTATATATATATATTTGCATGGCCGTATAAATTTTGTATGATGTTTTACAGATTGCTTTATATATATATAGTTTACATACTTATTTTCGTTAGGTATATATATATATATATATTTATACTTGTTAGTTATAAAAGTTAGTCTTGTATATGTTGTATTTATCTAATATATGTTTGTTTTGATATAATCAGTTTTCTTTGTTAGTTATATATATAGTTGGTATAAGCTTATAATATATCAGTTTATATATATTTTGCCTTATCGTATATCGTTACGAATATATAAGTTTCAAAATCATATTTATGTGGTTTACACGCTCCGTTATTGTTGAAATGGCTGTTATCTTACTAAAGCCGTATCTTATATATTGTTATAGTTTATATATTATATTATAAAATGGTTATGTTGGGAAGATATGATAGCCGTATATAAAAATTTATATATACGTGTTTATACAAGTGTACGTACGTATGTTAGTCTATATACATATTCTTCGCATGCCCTTATATATGTTAGTTTATATAGTGTAGTTTTTCCTATTGCATGTTGCATGTTACATATATATTTTATAGGTTGCATATATATAGTTTATATATTATTTGTATTTGTTTACATATTGTATAGTTATATATAAATCGTATACATATATTTGCAACTGCATTGAGTAGACATCTAATCTTAAATTAGGATATGATTTTTTATATGTTATTTAATATTTGTTTTAAATTAAATATTAATTTTATAAAAATAACAAATATTTCTGTATATATATATATATCAAACTGATTCTAATTCGTTCTTATCAATTCAAGCTATCAGCCTTGTTCGTCAAGTCAGTGTTAAACTCGCTTTGCTTTGAGATTTCGTCTGGATTGGCCGATTGTCCAGTTCAGGATTTAAATTCGTAGCTTGTTGTGTTGTCTATCTTCTCTAGCCTCGAAAGGTGAGCGATCACTCACGATTAATGTTCTTATATTTATTAAATTTGATTTCAATTGAAACGACAATTGAAATATGCTGCTGTTAGTTATTTATATTTGCTATATCTATGCCATCATCTGTATCTGTTCACCTGTGACATCTAACACCCTTATCTGTTATTTATACTGATGATATATGCCTGTTACCGTTGTTATATAATTATCATATCTATTATCACTCTGCAAGTTCCCTGTTAGTATAGAATCACTATGGGTTGAAATGATACATACCCGAACGGACTTTAGAATAGGAGAAAATGGTTATGGGTTGAAATGATAAACCCAAGCGATTTTCAAATTAAATTGAATTTGGGATTTCGGGTTGAAAAGATATATACCCGAATATATTTTAAATTGCGGATTGAAATGATAAATATCCGTATCACTTGACCATAGGATAGAAAATTATATACAGACACTGTTGGTCTATATATAAATGTTTTGAAAAACATTTCTACGTTTTGAAAGAAATATATGGTTTTAATAAATAATGATTTTAAAGATTTATTAAAGTTGATTTAATAAAGTTGATTTGAATCAATATGAAATATGTTTAAGTATTTATGTAAAATTTATATTTTTAAATATAGAATTTATAATGTTTCAGGTTGAAAGATAAATTTGAATTGATTTGGAATTCTAAATTATTTAAGAATTATACTTAAATAAGTTGACTTGAAATCTATTAAATTTGAAATTTTAAGATATGTGTTATAACTTGAATTAATTAAGAAGTGGCTTAATAAATATTTCAAACTTATATAAATTTAAATGGGATATTTTGTCTATATAAATTTGTAAATTGAAGTTGTATTTAGATGTATTGAAATGATTAAAGCAATATCTCAGAAACTAAATATAATGAAATTAAATTTAGATATAAATGGAATTATAAAATTTAGTTTTGAAATGTTGAATATTTAAAGCTTTGAAATATATTGAAATTGAAATGGTTAAATCTGGGTTTCAAATTTGTAATTGAAATCGATATAATTTGAAATGATTTATTGAGAAATGGAATCGAGTTGAAATTGACGATTTGAGATTTGATTAAATTAAAATTTTGGAATTTAAGTTGATTTGAATCGATTTGTGAAATTTGAGGAAACTATTTTATTTTATAAAGTAATTTTAAATTATATTTAAAACTACTGATATTTTACTTTATAAATTATTTTAATATAAACTATTTTAATATAAATCATTTTTAATATAAATTATTTTATTTTAAACTATTTTAACTTATAACTATTTATATAAACTATCTTATTTATAAACTATTTTATTATATATACTAATTTTAATATCTAAACCGTTTAAAAGAAAAGTGTTATGATTTCCAAAACGCTATAATTTCGAAGTGTTATGATTTCCAAAATGCTATGATTTCAAAGCTGTGATTTTTAAAAGACTATGATTTTGAAAGCGTTATAACTTTGGAAAAGTACTATGACTTTGGAAATGGATTTATTTGAAGTAAAATTGTTATCGTATGAATATGGTTTTGAAATGGAAATGATATTTCGGTTTGAAATATAACTATTTTGAAAGTTTACTAAATGACCATCGGTGTAATTAATACGTAGTTATTAAAGAGACCGGGATCGGATATGGACATACTCTCTGTCGATACCGAAAACCACTTTAATAACTAATATACGCGGAGTGTTGATCCAGAACGAAGTGGATGGTTTTGATGAACGCGTTGACTGAAGAAAGAGAACGATTTTGGATGACCCCTGACATGACTAAAACAGGAGCCGCGCCGGGCCGTTGAGGATCGCCATCTCTAGCGGACACACTTCTTCAATACCTTATCTATTACTTAGGTGATTCGATTTGGGTGCACCCCTTGATTTGGAAGTGTTGTTTCGCGGTGTTGGGGTAGTAGCTGCTATGCCCAACATCAGTCCGGATCAGGCAACTACTAGTATCCTAGTTGGTATCGCCTCATGTACCTTGTCATACTGATTATCCTATTCGCGACCACTACGTTTTGTTTTGTACCTTTAGTATATGGATTGCCCTCGGGTGACTTCCGGTTTTGGGGAAACTACGGTCTTGTATATGTTCTTGGGAATATAAATGTGTTAAGGGTGGAATGGGCCATGACTTAACGCTATTTTGATATCGTACTTTACTAATTAGACCTTATCTACTTAGCGTATTCTACTGTATATATATAGATAGTTTAATGGATCCTTAGAGGATGGTTATCCCAAACATCCTTTGAGTCACTTGTATTTCAGTCGTTATTTCACTTGAGTTGGATTTATTGATATAAGAATGTTAATCCTGACTCGAGTGTTTTGTGTTTTCTTTACGCTCGGGTCAGACTGAGTGTACTAGTATTCGAGACTCACCTTTGGAGTTGGAGCTTCGCTTGGAGATCCAGCTATCTATCCAGCTATCAGATATTCAGTTGATTCCAGTGATGTATTCTGATATTGTATTTGACTATTGTATTCGAGACTTCTGTTGTATCTTGTTTAACTCTGTTATATATATAGTAGCTTCATGAACTACTATTCTTTTGTTTCCGCTGCATTATTGTTATATTACTCTGTGTCTGTGATCTGTGACTATTTTATTTACTGTATATGTTGAGTTTTGCCAATTTAAATTAACAATCTATTGTTTTGAATTATTCAAGTCCGACATGTGTGGATTTATTGTCGATTTGAATGGTCCAAAATAGTGGGTCGTTACAAGTGGTATCAGAGCTTTGGTAGCTCTAGGCAAAACTTAGCATATAGGGTAAATGTATTTACAGAATCACTCTCATTCGAGTTTTAATCTCTTCCTTTTGACTCGATTCCTTTGAATTTTGGAACGTTCACTGTGGTTCCCAAAATTCATTCGTGTCCCTCACTATTCGTCTTCTTTCAATTCTGGAGCACCCCATAACTCCATTTTGAATGATATCTATAATAGATCGGTGGTCTCGCCAATCTTCGAATGATTTGTAAAGGGGTGAAACTCCTTTACAATAGGCATTGATTTACCGGAGATTTCTGTATCCTCGGCTTACGATGCTATCTATCTCCTGCTATACCTGAATTTTATTTCTTGAGATCGAATGTCGATTTACCTCGGAATTCTACAATGATTTTATTCTTGAAGTCACGGTCGACCCGGTTAAGGTTGCCCGCGATTTATATAAACTCATCAATCTTCCTACTTTGCTATTAATCATCATATCTTGTTTCGAACTTATCTTCGAATCAAATTTTTCTTTGATTTAAGTCCATCAAATTTGAAACCCTATCCTTATTTTGAAAATTCATTCCTGTATCGTCGAGCAAAGAAATGTATTGGTAAACTAATATATATAAATGCTTTAAATATATGCTGTGTTGTTTGAGTTGTTGAGGTTGATTTGGGTTTCCGATCGATTCGTCTGATCAACGCTATCGATAGGATTTCCAAAACACTTGAGCAGAGTAAGCTGACACAATGTTGTTTTCAAATTTGGAAAATAAAATAAAGTTTGTAGGATTTTACTATATATAAGTATGAAATTTTCTTTAACCAAACTGTAATAAATTAATTGTTGGAGTGATAATATTTGATTATCATTTATTGTTTTGTAAACAATTGACTATTGCAATATAAATAATTGAAGTTATAAACTTGGCTATAATGCAAATTTGAAATCTGAAATGTATTTAAATCAAGAATTTGAGAATTTAAATTTTTGGGTGATTTCAATTTGGTTTTTTAGTTTTAAAGTGTATAGTATTTAAAATATTTCAAATAGAAATCGTTTTCAAAGAAGTTTAAAATGTTGAAATCAGTGCTCTTCTCTTTGTCGCTGGAAAATAATTTCGGTGATGGCGGCCGCATTATCGACATTCATTTTCGAGTTTCGAAGTGGAGAGACTATTCTGTAGCTTTGCTACGGTTTTGTTTTGAAAAAAATATTTTGATTTGAATTTCTTCAGTATAATTTGATTTATATATATATATATAGGTATCTTATTTTAAAAATTTAATTTGATTTGATATAAATATATAGATATATCTCTAAATTGTTTGAAGTAAATCAGAGATTTAAATTCTTAAATTTTAGGTTAAAGATGATTTCAATTATAAACTGAAGTCAAAATTCTTGGATAAATATTCAACTAGGAATAACTGAATTGTAAAATCTTATTTGTATAATACTCAATTACATTTCAATATAACTTACCTAAATTATTCAGAAGTTAAAATGTATATAAACTTAGATTTTAATTATAAAAAAGAAAAAAAAATGCTAATAAAGATGATAGAATAATAAGTTAATTGAATCAGATGAATATGATAAATTTTGTTCTGAAAGAATTAACAAATTGAAATTAGATCAACTTATGGAAATACCTTAAATTTAAACCAATTATTGAATATAAATTAATTTAAATTGAAATTTATACGGTTTTAATTAATTTATATGGTTTAAATATATGTAGTAAGATATATTAAGTGGAATAAACTTGATAATAATTTGGGATAAACGAATTAAATTTGTTGAATAAAATATGAGTACAATAAATGATTATACAAATTGATGATTTAGAAATTTTTAACTAAGGATGACTAGATAATAAGATAATGAATTTAGAAATAGATAGATTGATTTAACTTAAGTGAAACCAAGTGGATTAAACCAAATTGTTAAATATTAATTAATTTAAATTGACATTTATATGGTTCAAATTAATTGTTTTATCTTATATTTTAATCTATTTTCTTTCTAGTTGTTTTCTATTCTCCTACCTCCTTCCTTTTCGGGGACGAAAAGTTTTGAGTGGGGGAGAGTGTAACGACCCATAAATTTCAACTGTTTTAATAACTAATTAGTTGAAATTTTGTAAAATTTTAAACGATAAAATTTTGAAATAAAAATTTGATATTTGGAACGCGTCTAATTAATCATAGCAACTAGTAAATTTTCATCAGATAATTTGGAAGTTTATTTTCTAGTGTAATTTTATTTCAATTTATATCAGTTAAAATGGGTGGTAATAAAATGTTTTTCAAACCTCAATATTTTACATAGAAAAATTCTAATTCATCTTCTGACTAAGACGTCATTTTTTGTTTTTCCAAATTCGGACTTCTTTAGCTCCGTCGATCTTATTTTTCTGCGTTTTTGCTGCATTTTCCGCTAGTAGAAAATTCAAATTTTTATAATTCAATCATACCACTAATATCTGTATACCGTTTTGATCGTCTCGTCGTGCTGATCTCTGCGGTATATTCAATTCTTTGTTTTGAAGTCCGATACACAGCGGAATTCGCGAAAATGGTAACCGTATCGGTACTGGTTTTTGTGTCTTTTGGGTTTTGTGACCTTTCATATATTGATCGCAAAATTTCTATGGCCATTAGCTTTTATTACTTCTCAGAATCCAACGTGTGACTTTTGTTATCCTATATACAAAATAATATTCATTGTCCGTTGATATACTTTGGTTCCAAGTCATTCTGAAAACTGATGGCATTCAAACTACTCGTAACCTTCCTTTTGCATTCATTTCTTAAGAATTGTTCCTCTTCTTGCCAGGTTGCCACATTATCAATTCATTTTTTTTGCCATGCCTCTTGCTCCTTTCTCAAAATTGCTCCCTCTAGCTATCAAGCTTCTCCGCGTGCGTCTCTCTCCTCCCTTGCCTCTGTTCACCACAGCTTGACAACCATCTTCCTCCTCGTGTTTAGACCATCAACTTGCAACGGCCAAACCGCCTCGACTAGGCCTCGCGCCTCCCTGCCAAACACCACACTTCCACAACCTGACCCGAACTCATCACCGGACCCACCACTACAAACGGCCTCAGCCCCACAGCTGATCACCTCGGCCTGTCACCTCAGCAGCCAATCACCCAAGTCAACGCCTAACCCGGCCGAGCTCCGCCTTTTCCCTTCCTCTGGGAACACCTATTCTTCTTCATATATATGGGTAATACTTTTTTTTATATTGTTGTATGTATATACGTTTATATAAATATAATCTGTTGAGTTTCAATTAAAGTTCATATATATAATCTGCGGTTATATACGCATATTATTTTCTATCTGTCGTGCTTATATAAATTGTATACTAGCATATTGGTTTATATATATATGTTAACTATATATAGTGTATATCCATATTTGTATATATGAGTAGCAGTATATATATATATTTGCACGGCCGTATAAATTTTGTATGATGTTTTATAGATTGTTTTATATATATAGTTTACATACTTATTTTCGTTAGGTATATACATATTTATACTTGTTAGTTATAAAAGTTAGTCTTGTATATGTTGCATTTATCTAATATATGTTTGTTTTGATATAATCAGTTTTCTTTGTTAGTTATATATATAGTTGGTATAAGCTTATAATATATCAGTTTATATATATTTTGCCTTATCGTATATCGTTACGAATATATAAGTTTCAAAATCATATTTATGTGGTTTACACGCTCCGTTATTGTTGAAATGGCTGTTATCTTACTAAAGCCGTATCTTATATATTGTTATAGTTTATATATTATATTATAAAATGGTTATGTTGGGAAGATATGATAGCCGTATATAAAAATTTATATATACGTGTTTATACAAGTGTACGTACGTATGTTAGTCTATATACATATTCTTCGCATGCCCTTATATATGTTAGTTTATATAGTGTAGTTTTTCCTATTGCATGTTGCATGTTACATATATATTTTATAGGTTGCATATATATAGTTTATATATTATTTGTATTTGTTTACATATTGTATAGTTATATATAAATCGTATACATATATTTGCAACTGCATTGAGTAGACATCTAATCTTAAATTAGGATATGATTTTTTATATGTTATTTAATATTTGTTTTAAATTAAATATTAATTTTATAAAAATAACAAATATTTCTGTATATATATATATATATATATCAAACTGATTCTAATTCGTTCTTATCAATTCAAGCTATCAGCCTTGTTCGTCAAGTCAGTGTTAAACTCGCTTTGCTTTGAGATTTCGTCTGGATTGGCCGATTGTCCAGTTCAGGATTTAAATTCGTAGCTTGTTGTGTTGTCTATCTTCTCTAGCCTCGAAAGGTGAGCGATCACTCATGATTAATGTTCTTATATTTATTAAATTTGATTTCAATTGAAACGACAATTGAAATATGCTGCTGTTAGTTATTTATATTTGCTATATCTATGCCATCATCTGTATCTGTCCACCTGTGACATCTGACACCCTTATCTGTTATTTATACTGATGATATATGCCTGTTACCGTTGTTATATTATTATCATATCTGTTATGACTCTGCAAGTTCCCTGTTAGTATAGAATCACTATGGGTTGAAATGATACATACCCGAACGGACTTTAAAATAGGAGAAAATCATTATGTGTTGAAATGATAAACCCAAGCGATTTTCAAATTAAATTGAATTTGGGATTTCGGGTTGAAAAGATATATACCCGAATATATTTTAAATTGCGGATTGAAATGGTAAATATCCGTATCACTTGACCATAGGATAGAAAATTATATACAGACACTGTTGGTCTATATATAAATGTTTTGAAAAACATTTCTACATTTTGAAAGAAATATATGGTTTTAATAAATAATGATTTTAAAGATTTATTAAAGTTGATTTAATAAAGTTGATTTGAATCAATATGAAATATGTTTAAGTATTTATGTAAAAGTTATATTTTTAAATATAGAATTTATAATGTTTCAGGTTGAAAGATAAATTTGAATTGATTTGGAATTCTTAATTATTTAAGAATTATACTTAAGTAAGTTGATTTGAAATCTATTAAATTTCAAATTTTAAGATATGTTTTATAACTTGAGTTAATTAAGAAGTGGCTTAATGAATATTTCAAACTTATATAAATTTAAACGGGATATTTTGTCTATATAAATTTGTAAATTGAAGTTGTATTTAGATGTATTGAAATGATTAAAGCAATATCTCAGAAACTAAATATAATGAAATTAAATTTAGATATAAATGGAATTATAAAATTTAGTTTTGAAATGTTGAATATTTAATGTAACAACCCGCCACTCATTCTACAGAATGACGAATCATTAATAAGAAAGAAAAGGGTGAGAAAAGAGAAAGAAGAGAAGAAAGAACAACAACACATTAGAAATCTCACAGCGGAACGAGAAATATATTATCACATAAGATATTACATAGTATCATATACATCAGAGTACACAATTTATACATCACAGAATAGACAGTTATAAACTTCTGTCTATTATACAACACAAGTACATCAGTACTATATAGACTAATACAAACACAGTGGAAACTCTATATATCTACTCGCTGAAGCCTCCTGCTCCTCAGCTCCTCCAGTATTCGTCAAGACTAACCTGAATCCCTCGACTACTCAATAAAATATTGAGTACCCAAGAGTTTAATAAAACAGAAAATAAACACTTGGGTCAAACATGGGTCTGGTGTGAGTAAACGGTTTAAATTGCTTAACTTTGAAAACCTTTGAAAACAAAAGTATCACGTAAGACTTCCCACACATAAACATGGGTAAGTTTTTACCTTACGCTAACTAAAACATTTGATAGGAAATCCGATTGTATTATAATAGGGTCTAGGGTTTTCAAATAAATACTCATATAGCTGAAATTGTTACATTATTAAATTCCAGCATACTAGCCACAAAGTGGGTTATACAATCAAAACCGTAAGGGCACGTAGGAAGAATGGGTTTCCATACAATGGCAGGGCTACTGGGGTACCGCCCGTCACAGTACGTGGCCTAGATCACCGTACCGAGGAGTACGCCCGCTCCCCTGCAACACAAAGCCGGAACCATCCCTTACTGGATAATTTCGAGCAAGACAATCCCGTAGTTGGCGCGACCAACCACACACTAAGCCGAATAAAAGAAAAGGGACCTCTAGACAGGGATCTATCTTGCTCTCAATGGGTGCTACCCACGAAACCTTGCTGCACCTCCCCTGTTTTAGCCATTCCCGGTTGATGAGGCTTGAGGTTACGATTACCTTTAATCAGAACATATCACTTAGAATGCTCATCGTCCGCCTAACGATGTGCTGAAAGCATTCAATCCATACAAGTTCGTTCCGGGTTCGAACGAAACCGAAGGCATTATCTCGTTACACTCGTTTTGGAATCACCCTCAGAGTTAACGACAATAACCCTTGCACTCTGAATCTTCATCTTCACTTGAGATTCACGACCTATCGTTAATTTGGATCGATATGGTATTCGGGTCTCCAGACCTGGAATACCGGTATACGGAAACCCGATCCCGGTCTCATCGAAATCCAAAACGTATCTTTTAAGGCCAAGTTGTTTAAAGGTTTTAACATTTTAACTTATCTATATTCATACAGATAGATAATTCACAAGTCACAATTGATAATCACATTATCAAATAAACAAATGATCCATAACAAAATAGGTAATCCATATCAACATCACAATAGTTAATCTATATTACCATCATAATGCAACCAAGCATTTATACCACACAACATTACTTATCTCATTTCTGAGATTACATCCATTCAAGACAATCAATGTCATCCATTCATACATAAGCAATGATTTACTTAATCACAACATAATTAATTTAAAATGAATTAAATTAACTATCTCTATCTTTAATTAATTTAAAGTGAATTAAATTAATTACTTCACCTCTTAATTAATTTAAAATAAATTAAATTAATTACTTATCATTATAAATCTTACTTATATAATCATTAATTAATTACAAATAAATTAATTAATCATTCTCTAATTATCCATTTCAATTAATCACCCTGATTAATTATACTTTAATTACATTTAAGTAATTATCTTTAATTAATTTCACAAATTAATTATCCTTAATCAAATATAGTAATTATCCTTTAATTACTTCATTAATTAATTAATTAAAATTAATTACTTTAATCCTTAATTAATTACAATTACTTAGTTATTCTATAATCTCTTACCATTTGATTAATTAATCTTAATTAATCAATCCTTAATTACATCATTAATTAATTATAAACTAATGATCTCTAATTACATCTTTAATTATTTATTCTATTTAAATTAATTACATTAAGTAATTAATCTTAATTAAACCACAATTATTAATCATCTTTAATTAATCTAATCCAGTAATTAACTTCCCTTAATTACTTCCATTTATTTAATTACTTTTTAATTAATTACCTTATTAATTAACCTTAATCCTTTAATTAACTTTATTAACTAAATTATTTAATTAATAACTCTAGGTAATTAACTCTTAATTACTTCCATTAAATTACTTTCATAAAATAATTATCTTCTAATTTCTTATTAAATAATTTCCCTTACTTAATTACATTCAGTAATTATTCCTTAATTACTTCATCAAGTAATTATACTTGATTAATTTATAAGTGATTATCTTAATTAATCACTAATTAATTAATTAGTTAATTATTTAACTAATTATTTAAATTAAACTAACTAATTTCTTAATCCTTATGTTTAAGAGATCTTAATTAAGAAAAACCATTTATCTTAATTAAATTATTCACAAAGACCAACTATTATTTAATCATTAATAATAATTGAATTACCCTTATTATTTTCATATTTTTAAATATCTTAAATTAATCAAAAATCTCTTAATTATTTAAAGATAACTCCTTATTATAATTAAACAATTACAACATTAAATTTTAACCTTTAAAATCTTTGAAACCTTTCAAAGTTATTAAATAAATTTTAATACAAAGATCAATTTGAAATCCACTTTCCTATTCTTTAAAAAAACTTATTTATTTAAATTATTAAAACTTGTTAAAACAATTATTCTAGAAAACAATTTAATTTAATAGTTAAAATCTTGTTTTAACCTTGCTTTTAAAATTCAGAAACACTACAGAAACAAAATTTCTTTTGTTTTAAAACTTAAAGCATTTCCTTTCAAATTCTTAATGCCTGTTAATTCCCAAACCCGAGTAAAACGTTCAGAAACCCGAAGTAACCCTCGAGACCAAACCACGTTACGACTTACTTCGAGTAAAACTCGATTATTCCCGATATAAACCCGAGCATTTTGCTTTCTTCCCCAAAACAAAACCCAGATGCACGATAACGTGCTCGTGCACGTGCACGTCTCTTCTGATCGATGACGATCTACGACCTGGCCTCCGACAAGTCATCTTCAACCATGGCATCACGATCGACCATCCAAACTTCCACTATTTGAATGAAATTCGAATCGATCTATCTAACCCATCACCTGGAAAACGTAACATCACCAGAAATCGACTCGCCTCCGATTATCCCTGATCGATGCACCACGCCACCTTCACCGCAGCTACGTCTCGTCTACCAGCATCTCCAGAACGTTACGCGATCACCTCCGATTGCCTCATGTTGCACGAAACCCATTCGAACATCCACGATAAACACAGACCATTAAACCCTACTCCATCAAATTTCGATCCCCACGATCATCGATCGATCACTATACTATTTTTCCCAAGTGCCTCGATATGCCGACCCCCTCTAGACCAAATTTCATCAGATACTATCATGCCGATCACCAGAAATCGGCGATAAACCCAAATCCAAACATCCTCAAATTCCTTCCCAATTACTATATTAAAAATTTTGATTTCCACATTAAAATTCATAGTTTTCTATAACGAATTAAGTCATGTAATCAATACTTAAAATTTAATCAATAAATTTTTGATCAAAATTTGATTTTTTACTGTAATTTGAAAAATATGAGCTAATCATTCAATTTAAAATCCTATAACTAATTTTAACTGATAGATTACTTGATTTCAAACAACTTTCATTTACAAATCAAAGTCCAATTCAAATCCAACACTGAGTTATTGATTTTATTATGAAAAATGGGTGACTGTTAATATACACAGGGAGCAGAAGAACAATACAGGCACTCACATATATTTAATTCAACATGCATCCAATTTAATTTAAGAATTCCAAAAATCATCATGATATTCAACACAAAAGCAAGATGAAATCTAGAATCAAAACTGTTTTTAAAAAATTTCATTTACTCACCAGTACTTAGAACAGAGAACAGAAGGCAGATAACATTTTGTTTCCAGGCTTGTTTTCCAGACAGATATTTGATTTTGAACTTCATTTCTTTGTTGAATTTGAATCTTGCTGTTTGATTTATTTCTCTGATGTTCAGGTTGTTTTGAAGATTTTAAAACTGCTATTTGAATTTGCCTTGATCTTCTTCTGATTTGCAATTCCAGATTTTACTTCTTTTTTTGCTTTAAATTTTAATTTCCAGGTTTTCATTCTTCTTTGCATTTTGATTTCCAGACTCGAATTTATTTTTAGTAGAGAAATGAAGAAAGATGAATTTTAGCTGAAAGTGAAAATAGATTTTTCCTCTTACATATAAATTTTATTTATTTTAATTATTAAGAAGAATGTTGACATTTGTCCTTCTTAGATGTTAATTAGTTTACACCTATACACTTATTTTTACAAATGTCTTCACACCATCTTAATATGCTTACAAGTGTTAATCTTGTTTTTAATTAATTTATTTAAGTCATTTATATGTATTTATAAAATACTTATATGTATATAATGTATTTATCTTTTTATAATTTAAGCTTTAAGATTTTTAATAAAAAAATTATTTCATTTACCTCTTTAAAACAATATTGTGTCCGTTGGCCTGGTCTAAGTGTTTAGAGATCCCTATCAATAACGTTAGCTACTCGTATTGACCAGAATCCATATACCACTCAACCGATCAATTAACACAATATAAAACCATTTTATATAACTAACAAATACGCGCTCTCGAATATATATATACACACTCAGACTCAAACAGGTTGCTACAGATCCTGTCTCTAATGAACAATCCTTCCGAACCTAGGTATTCACTCAACCTAGTGTTCTGATATTCACTTAACCAATAGCTTAGGTATTCGCTCAACCTATGCTCTGATACCACTGTAACAACCCGCCACTCATTCTACAGAATGACGAATCATTAATAAGAAAGAAAAGGGTGAGAAAAGAGAAAGAAGAGAAGAAAGAACAACAACACATTAGAAATCTCACAGCGGAACGAGAAATATATTATCACATAAGATATTACATAGTATCATATACATCAGAGTACACAATTTATACATCATAGAATAGACAGTTATAAACTTCTGTCTATTATACAACACAAGTACATCAGTACTATATAGACTAATACAAACACAGCGGAAACTCTATATATCTACTCGTTGAAGCCTCCTGCTCCTCAGCTCCTCCAATATTCGTCAAGACTAACCTGAATCCCTCGACTACTCAATAAAATATTGAGTACCCAAGTGTTTATTTTCTGTTTTATTAAACTCTTGGGTACTCAATATTTTATTGAGTAGTCGAGGGATTCAGGTTAGTCTTGACGAATACTGGAGGAGCTGAGGAGCAGGAGGCTTCAGCCAGTAGATATATAGAGTTTCCGCTGTGTTTGTATTAGTCTATATAGTACTGATGTACTTGTGTTGTATAATAGACAGAAGTTTATAACTGTCTATTCTGTGATGTATAAATTGTGTACTCTGATGTATATGATACTATGTAATATCTTATGTGATAATATATTTCTCGTTCCGCTGTGAGATTTCTAATGTGTTGTTGTTCTTTCTTCTCTTCTTTCTCTTTTCTCACCCTTTTCTTTCTTATTAATGATTCGTCATTCTGTAGAATGAGTGGCGGGTTGTTACAGTGGTATCAGAGCATAGGTTGAGCGAATACCTAAGCTATTGGTTAAGTGAATATCAGAACACTAGGTTGAGTGAATACCTAGGTTCGGAAGGATTGTTCATTAGAGACAGGATCTGTAGCAACCTGTTTGAGTCTGAGTGTGTATATATATATTCGAGAGCGCGTATTTGTTAGTTATATAAAATGGTTTTATATTGTGTTAATTGATCGGTTGAGTGGTATATGGATTCTGGTCAATACGAGTAGCTAACGTTATTGATAGGGATCTCTAAACACTTAGACCAGGCCAACGGACACAATATTGTTTTAAAGAGGTAAATGAAATAATTTTACCCAGAAATAATTTCTATATAAAAAGAATCATTTTAAATATATATATTTCTACCTATTTGTTGGGTTACCTGTTCGGGTTTTCCAATATAAGTTATAAAGGTAGATAAGGTGGTAGTGTGAGTAACACGACTACCAATAGTTAGAATTTGAGTGTTGAGGTTGGAAGTATATCTGACGAGACTATAGACCTAATACTATCTCGAGTGAACTTTGTTGTGGTGTAAAGATTTCACCGATCTCTGAAGGAAACCAGTTATGGTTTAGAGTTTATCTTTGAAGTTGGATGAATAGAGTAGATCTATTGGATGAGCTGAAGAGAGTGATGGTATTTTGGTAACCTCAGGAAGTAGTAGCTGTGTGATGAGACACGGTGGCTATGGACGTTTCTGAAGATGTTTCTTCTGGAACAAGTTTGAAGAAGTGAGTCTGTTTCAGTGTTGTGGCTGAGTCCAGTGGGGTGTTTCTATTTTCTTTGAAGTCCGAGTTTCTCGAGGAGTTTCGGATAAGAAGTCTTTGGTTTGTGGCAGCAGTGCGACTCGGAGTGTTCTATGTTGGCAGAAAGTTTCTGGCTGAGCAGTTTTTCTGAAGGTGAAGTTCAGAAGCAGTAGAGTGAATCCATTTCTTCGATGGATTGGTTATTCAAATATAAGCTGTTCTGATTAGTGAAGAGAGAACAGTTATCTTTGGAAATTAGGCCGAGCTGATCGCAAAAGTGACTTGCGATTGTTTAAGTATTCTCTTGGGATTATTGGAGATTGAGATTCCGTATCGACTTGATTCGTGGAGTTACCAGAAGTTCAGCTTAGTAGAAGGATGTCTCCTAGAGAATAATTTGGTGAAGCAGCTCAGGATTCTTTGGAGAGGGATTGACCACACCTAATTTTCTGGTGAGGATTCTGTTAAGGTGTTTTGACCAAGTAGAATGGTTCACTAAGATTTTATAGATATGGTGAACTGTGGATGATCAAGTTTGTGCTCGAGTTTCTCCGATGGCATTCTCATATGTTCAAGATCAGAATTGTGCAGCGAAAGCAAGATAGCAGCTATTCTAGAGTGGAAGCAACCGAGAGTTGTAATTTTCTTCGAGTAGAGGATTTCTATAGGAAATTCAAGTGTATCTCTAAGTGTGAAGAAATTTTCGGGATTTGGAGGTAAAGTTGTCAAGTGCAACTGTTTTGACTATTTCAGATAGGAGAGGTAGTTCGAAGTTCTCTAATGTTTGTAGAGTAGAGTTGTGTTTTGGATTTCGGCATATTTTTGAGAAACCATTTTGTTGAGTAGGATCCGGAAATTGGTTTGATGTTGGTCTAATCTGTTTCAAGAAGCATCAGCAAGGGTTAAGCTGATCAGGAAGAATGAAGTGACTCAGGATCGTCAAAGGAGTTATGCAGTTAAGAATTGATGGAATTTGGAAATTGATGTTGAAATTGGATATTGTTTAAGTTTTTCTCCGATCAAAGGAGATATAAGATTTGGTAAGACTGGAGAGTAAGCTCCGGAAGTATTATGAGATTTTTCTGTGTTCTTTGGAGATTAGATTTTGATCCCCAGGATTGAGTTGCCAGTTCGGATAACTGGAATTCATTTTATTTCACATATCTCTGAGGAATATGTGTATGATTCATCGAGTGATGGAATCGGCAGTTCAGAAGGATAGTTGAGATGGTTTTGAGTTAGTCTGATATCTTGTTCAGATTTGTGATCTAGAAAGGAAGGAGTTCTAGATTTTTGTAGTATAGTTAGTTAAGATCCTGTAGAGCGAGTATTCCAGTATATTATACCTGGGAACTCTAGATAGTATTAGGAAAGCCTATTCTGAATTTGTATCAGAATAAGTTAGATTTGATTGTTAGAGATAAATGGTTGCTATGATTGATAGTGTATGATTGATATGTATGGTTGCTGTCTAAAATTTTGATGGGTTATTAAATTATCTTTGCTTTTAAATTTCGGGGACGAAATTATTTTAAGGGGGGAGGAATGTGATATCCCAGAAATTTGGCAATATCAATTTAATAATCTTTATTAATAATTAAATTGATTTGTTGATTTTATTTTATAAATTGACAGGTTTAATTCTTTTAAAAAGCTAATAATATTTAACATTGGCAATATTTATTAATATCTTTTCTAACAATTTTAAATTGGGAAGATTTATCTTTCTAAAACTTATATAAATGTTTATATTTATAATGTATATATATATTGGTATATATATATTAAAATAGGGAGTCTTTAATTTAATAAAAGCTATGTTTTCAAAATTATAATATATATGTATATATATTGTGATTTGGAGTTATGTTATAAAATTCAATATAGTAATTATAAAAACTAATGTTAAAAATATTTCCATTTAGAATATATATATTTGTATATATTAAAATGGAAAAGTATTGGATTTGAATTTAATAAAGTGTTTTCAAACTTTAATATATATATATATATAATTTGTAATTTGGAAATTTTAAATTTGACTTAATACTTTTGAAAATGATATTTGGGATTTAAATAACAAGAATAATTTCTTATTTATTATAAACATATATTTTAAGTATTTATTTTGGTTAAGATTTAAATTTAAAAGTTCATTTGTTTTAATATTTTTTTAAAAAAAAAAAATTCAAACATAAGTCAAAATTGGTTTGTAAAAATAAATATAGAGTTAAAATAAATTTCTCAAGCATATAAAAATATGTTATATTTATTTGATCAAAGCATAAGTATTACAAATATTTGTTTTCATAAATTCACATTTGTATATATATATATATTAAAGTTTGAAAACACTTTATTAAATTCAAATCCAATACTTTTCCATTTTAATATATACAAATATATATATTCTAAATGGAAATATTTTTAACATTAGTTTTTATAATTACTATATTGAATTTTATAACATAACTCCAAATCACAATATATATATACATATATATTATAATTTTGAAGACATAGCTTTTATTAAATTAAAGACTCCCTATTTTAATATATATATACCAATATATATATACATTATAAATATAAACATTTATATAAGTTTTAGAAAGATAAATCTTCCCAATTTAAAATTGTTAGAAAAGATATTAATAAATATTGCCAATGTTAAATATTATTAGCTTTTTAAAAGAATTAAACCTGTCAATTTATAAAATAAAATCAATAAATCAATTTAATTATTAATAAAGATTATTAAATTGATATTGCCAAATTTCCGGGATATCACATTTAAAGCTTTGAAATATATTGAAATTGAAATGGTTAAATTTGGGTTTCAAATTTGTAATTGAAATCGATATAATTTGAAATGATTTATTGAGAAATGGAATCGAGTTGAAATTGATGATTTGAGATTTGATTAAATTAAAAATTTGGAATTTAAGTTGATTTGAATCGATTTGTGAAATTTGAGGAAACTATTTTATTTTATAAAGTAATTTTAAATTATATTTAAAACTATTGATATTTTACTTTATAAATTATTTTAATATAAACTATTTTAATATAAATAATTTTTAATATAAATTATTTTATTTTAAACTATTTTAACTTATAAATATTTATATAAACTATCTTATTTATAAACTATTTTATTATATATACTAATTTTAATATCTAAACCGTTTAAAAGGAAAGTGTTATGATTTCCAAAACGCTATAATTTCAAAGTGTTATGATTTCCAAAATGCTATGATTTCAAAGCTGTGATTTTTAAAAGACTATGATTTTGAAAGCATTATAACTTTGGAAAAGTACTATGATTTTGGAAATGGATTTATTTGAAGTAAAATTGTTATCGTATGAATATGGTTTTGAAATGGAAATGATATTTCGGTTTGAAATATAACTATTTTGAAAGTTTACTAAATGACCATCGGTGTAATTAATACGTAGTTATTAAAGAGACCGGGATCGGATATGGACATACTCTTTGTCGATACCGAAAACCACTTTAATAACTAATATACGTGGAGTGTTGATCCAAAACGAAGTGGATGGTTTTGATGAACGCGTTGACTGAAGAAAGAGAACGATTTTGGATGACCCCTGACATGACTAAAACAGGAGCCGCGCCGGGCCATTGAGGATCGCCATCTCTAGCGGACACACTTCTTCGATACCTTATCTATTACTTAGGTGATTCGATTTGGGTGCACCCCTTGATTTGGGAGTTATGTTTCGCGGTGTTGGGGTAGTAGCTGCTATGCCCAACATCAGTCCGGATCAGGCAACTACTAGTATCCTAGTTGGTATCGCCTCATGTACCTTGTCATACTGATTATCCTATTCACGACCACTACGTTTTGTTTTGTACCTTTAGTATATGGGTTGCCCTCTGGTGACTTCCGGTTTTGGGGAAACTATGGTCTTGTATATGCTCTTGGGAATATAAATGTGTTAAGGGTGGAATGGGCCATGACTTAACGCTATTTTGATATCGTACTTTACTGATTAGACCTTATCTACTTAGCGTATTCTACTGTATATATATAGATAGTTTAATGGATCCTTAGAGGATGGTTATCCCAAACATCCTTTGAGTCACTTGTATTTCAGTCGTTATTTCACTTGAGTTGGATTTATTGATATAAGAATGTTAATCCTGACTCGAGTGTTTTGTGTTTTCTTTACGCTCGGGTCAGACTGAGTGTACCAGTATTCGAGACTCACCTTTGGAGTTGGAGCTTCGCTTGGAGATCCAGCTATCTATCCAGCTGTCAGATATTCAGTTGATTCCAGTGATGTATTCTGATACTGTATTTGACTATTGTATTCGAGACTTCTGTTGTATCTTGTTTAACTCTGTTATATATATAGTAGCTTCATGAACTACTATTCTTTTGTTTCCGCTGCATTATTGTTATATTACTCTGTGTCTGTGATCTGTGATTATTTTATTTACTGTATATGTTGAGTTTTGCCAATTTAAATTAACAATCTATTGTTTTGAATTATTCAAGTCCGACATGTGTGGATTTATTGTCGATTTGAATGGTCCAAAATAGTGGGTCGTTACAATTTTAAAATAAAAACTTAACTTATCAATAAAATATATTTTTAAATCTCAATAACCAAATTTCAATTTATAAATCCCTCTCGATTTCCATTACATCACTTCCATTTCGGTCTCCTTAACCATTTTCACTTCAAAAATAGTATCCACTATTTTTCTCTCACCCTATTTCCATATTCAAATATAAATTCTCCCTGTAAATTTATATTCCAAATTTATCATTTGATATCGATTTTCTTTATCTATAAACATCGTTTATAAATTTTTATAACTCCTTTGAGTTTCACTAAAAATAATCTCATTTATAAAATTCCATTTTATAAATTCAATTCCTTATAAATTCCATTTATTTTTTGCCAATCTATTTTTAATATCGATTTCAACTTCTTTCCATATTTCCAGAAAATATCGTTTAAATATCCATCGTAAAAAAAATCCTTTATATAATTTATTTTAAAATCTCTATTTGAAATATTTTTATGAATAGTTAAATACAACCCAAAATCAATTATTGTTTTTATCCAAATCAATTTCTTAAAAATAATCCAGATTTCGCTATAAATATTTTTACATTCAAAATTCCTTTTTAATTCCTTCAAATTTAAAAATAGTATTTATGGTATTCAAATACCAAAATTCAGGCCAGTGCTACCATAACATTCAATAATTCACATCACAACAATAATCTATAATAGATTATTCTAACACATCATATATTACTATATATGAAAAAAAACAATCAATATAATTTTTTTTGAGGAATCCAGTTGGATCCCTCTAACCTTTTTCCCTGCATCCACAGATGTTAATACAACATAAAAATACCAATCCCACTTCGAGGGGGATATCGCGGTATATAGGGTCATCCGCTATTATGCATGGCACATAGGGTCTCATCCGCTAAAATATGCGGGAATATCAATCCAACTACTAATATATATACTACTATATATATATAACATCCAAACTGATAATATTATTTAAATTCATCCAACAGACCAATAATTTAAATTAAGCATTTTTTTATTATAACTAGCAATCCAAATGAGTGAGATTTTACTCACCTTGATTTATTTTGCAATCCATTCCAAATTTTTAATTCCATCGCGTAGAATTTGCAACTACGAATCCATTGCAATTTATTCCATGATTTTGGACCTCGTATGATTTGCATATGGTACTTATAAATTAACGGATTTGAATAAATTAAATTAAATATTTAATCACATAATTAATTGCCAAAATTAAGGAAATTAATTTCTCACCACTCAGGACAAGCCTCTGTTCGTTCCAGGCTCAAACACTATGACTGTACTCCCCTCCTCAACATATCTCTCACGACATCGAATCACCCAAGGTAAATTCAATGCACTTGTCGCTGCAGCTAAACATTGACTCCACCAAAACCTACGCTGGCTTCATCGAGCTTGATACTGCCCTTTTTACCATTGACGAACTCGCGCTGCACTTTTGCCGGGACAAAGTCCAAACATAATCTTCGCCTCACAAAACATGAACTGCATGGAGTAGATGAGAACTAAGTCGACCGCCACAATCTCCAGTTCGCTCGCGAACACGAACCCCCATACGCCATCATCGACAACCACCGAACCCCTAACTCGATCGACTAGCAACGCCGCTCTTCCCCTGGCCATCACCTACTCGCGCGATTTGTCTACGATCGAGCAATTCATTTGTATCTCGTTTTTTTAGTTGAACGAGATTGTCGTTTTTAGATTTGAGTTTCCTTTATTTTGAAAGTCAGAAAAAGTGAGAGGGAGGCCATGATTGTTTCAATCTGTGATTTCTTTTTTTCTTCTTATCGTGGTTCAAACTGAAGAGAGGAAGGAAGGGGGAACTCGAGATTTAAATGAGAAGGGGTGAAATTTTTTATTTTGTTTTAAAACGAACATGTTTTCCTCTTCGGTTGTGTGATTTTAAAAGGAGAATGGAGGGAGAAACAAGACTCGATGTTGGCATGTAAGATGAAGGCTACAGTGTTTCTGAAAGGAAGGAAAAAGTTTTGATGTGAATGCCGTCAATCAATATAAATATAAATACATTATATTGTTTAAATTTTAAAACGTCTCGATTTACATAACTCAAAATCTCGAACCCCTATCGAGGCATGCCGCTAGGCATTTATAATGTTATACTCCTATTCTGAATGCAATGGAAAAGGTTTCGAGTCCTAATTCGATCGTAAGGAGAAGATAGCTTTTTGGACCCAATTATTATATTGAATTTTCGATATAAATTTCAGCGCGTTTATATCCCGTACGATCGAACGATAACTCCAAATGCTACGAAATTTGAAATCCGATAAAAATACACTATTACGGATCTAATAGAACTAGTTTCGTCGAATTCGAAGACTGTGCCCCATATCGCTTTTTAACGCGTCGATTAAATTTACGATTTCAAAAATTTGCCAAATCGCTTGAAATTTTCAGTTTTAAAAACTTTCAAACTCAATTATAATTCCAGATCCAATATTTAAACTATTTAAATATCCAAAATTAAACGACAGAAAAATCCAGGTCGTTACACTATTTATTAGCATTAGCAAGCATATACAATCAATATAATGCGAAAGCGAGCTCCAAATGCGAAGCATACGCCATCCGCGCCTACTAATCACTCGACAACCAATGAGAAAGTAACACCAATATATAACATATACTAATACAATAATCATATGCAAATGCAACAAATGTAACTAGAGAAACCATCAAACAAATAATATTCATCTAATTAATTCATAATCGTATCAACTAACATTTTCCAATGTCAACATTTACTTTACTAAATCCCATACGATGACATATACCAGTCATACATAATACCAAATCTGATCGCTCGCTCGATCATACAATTTCACTTTCGAACTAGTATCGTTCACACGACCACTCTAGTGCAGACTCAGATCTGGTTTCTTGATTAGAAACGCCATTCTCCTTGCATAGCCATATACTATGATAGAGAATTCCATAATCAATCAAAAATCCATATCCAGTGTTTGCTGTCGAGAATCAACTGAAAAATTCTAACTCGGACCGACGTAAATCATCTCGAAATCATGTACCCGAATTTGGATCAAATAGTTATGCGAATAAAATAATATACGTACAACTTAAGTATTTATTCCAATTAGTTTCTCATTATTCAGATTCTTTTATTCTCACTCATTTATTGTTAATCATTATTCACACTGCTTTATTTACATTCACTTATTACTTAGTATATTCTTTCAATACTAATATCATTTAAGGACCATTCCATCAACTTTTATGTTTAACAACATTTCAATCCATACTAAATTCATTTATGAATCTTTTCATAAAATTTTACTTAAGTTTATAAACATTTTATACAACACTTCTCATGTTTATTCTCGCTTCACAACTTAAGTCCATATCCATTTTAAATCAAATTCAATTTCATTTAACTCAATTCATTGTTCAATTCCAATATTCAATTCAATCAAACAACATTCTAAACCATATTCAATTCAATAATCTGTTTAATTAGTTCATTTCATTAATTTATTTCGAATCACAATCATTTCATTTCAAAAATCATTTCATTTAACTTAACTTAACTTAAATTTCGTTCCAATTTTTCTTTTCTTAATCAATTTATATTCAATAAATCTATTTTTTTTTCTTTAACTTGTAATTCCTAAAATTTATAAGTTATAAAACTTATTTTCTCATATTTTCATAAAAACTTAAATGAAATTTTTTGGAGTTTAAACATCTTGTTCTTATTTTGAATTGTTTTGAAATAATACTATAATTATTTTCTTTGTGTTTTAAATCTTACTTTTGAATTTTTAAATCAAAACTAATTTTACCAAACAAAACTCCAATGGTAGCAATTCCTCCCTTGGAAACCCAAAAATAAACGTCGACGATGCTGTAGTCATCATCGAAGTTACTTTCCAGCGACTGAAGTGAGTTCCATGCTTTTTTATCTCTTTTAAATTCCATTGCAAAATATTTCCATTCAAAAATATTTTCCAAATAATATTATTATTATTTTCTAAAACTTTGAAAAATAATTTTCAAAATCAACGGGATTTAAATTCTCAAATTATAGGCTTTTAATCCTTTTTACTTACGAATCATACTTATAAATTTCCCTTATATAATTTCACTTTGGTTATATAAAACCATTTCTTAATTGTTTATCTTTGTTTACATTATAGTAATAACAACTTTTATTAGAACACAAACAACAAACGACAAATGATTATAATCAAATATTGTTATTCACTAACACCCAGACGCACCATATATTTTACAATAATTTCTAAAGGTTTATTTCTTTATATATAAAATATAATCAAGGTAAAAAAATTTCATTTACCTAATTTCAAAATAATACCATGTCGAATTACTCTGTTCAAGTGTTTAGAGATCCCTATCAATAACGTTAATTACTCATATTGACCAGAATCCATAAACCACACTCAATAGATCAAACAACACAATATAAAATATTTTTTTATATCACTAACAAATACGCGCTCATACACACACATACACTCAAACTCATAATAAGGCATTCCATTACCTTATCTCTTAATGAGTTTCCACACCAAAGCCAAGGTTCTCACTTAACCTTCAGCTCTGATACCACGTGTAACAACTCTGGGTTTTCGACCCTTGAAAATCGGCACTAATACGTCCACTGTATTCCGTGCCGAGCAATCGAATGCCTGAAAACCAGATTGTTTAGGGAAAGAAAGAAAATAGAATGAAGAAGAAAGAAGAGAGAAAGAAACGAACAACACCAAATCACATAGTAATAATCTATAATATATAAAAAATCTTTACACAAAAGCAAACTGTAATATATATATATATACAGTTATCAATCGGAGTATACTAACCTATTTCAGTCCAGACAGTTATAACAAAATGTCCTCACAATTTGCTCATAAATACAACAAAGAATATAGTGGAAAATAACCATGTACGTGAATATGTCTCTGGGCTCCATCTCGTCTCCTAAAGCTCCAAAGAGTCCAAACTAATCTGTAATATGCTCGGACTGACCCGAGCATTATAATAAAATAACACCCGTGTCAGTCTGGTAAACCAGCATGAGAAAAACACACCCAGTTGAATTTTAAGGTTATAAAAAGCCTTTGAAATAAAAAGTATCTCGTAAGACCATGCCGCACATAAACACAGACGGGGTTTTACCTTACGATAACCAAAACATTTTCTATAGAAAATCCATTGATATTATAATAATGTCTAGGGTCAAAGTAAAATATGAATATAGCTGAAATGCTTGCATCTCACATCAGCATAGTAGAGCACAACTATGTTCGTAAGGCGCTATTGGAGAATGGATTCGATACAATGACTGGGCTACTGAGGTACCACCCATCACAGTGCATCTCTAGATAAAATAACACCGAGGACTTCGCCGGGGTCCCCTACCAACAAAGAACCGACTTACCACTTGACTAGTAATACCGAATATGATCACCCCTCCGTTATTGGGCCTTGAAGCATACAAATGAGAGATAATATCGACTCTTGATAGGGATGATCATACCTTACTTAGGAGCGACCCACTTAGCCTTGCTTCATCTCCCATGTTTTAGTTATTTCCAATTGATGAGGCTTGAGGCTACGCTTTACCTTTTATATAGCACTTCCCACTTGGAATGCTAACATCGCCTTCTAGGCATAATTCAATGCCAACATTCATCCATACAAGTTCGTTCTGAGACTGAACGAAACTTTGGAGAGCTTCGTCTTCAATTCCATCATTTCTAAGATATCTTCACTTCGAAACTCTTAAGTTGGATCGAAGTGCTTTTCAGATAACTTACCCAATCCCGGTCTCTTTGAAACAACATTCGATAGTTTCCGGTAAACTCAATCCCTGTTCTTTAGGAAATAAACAGTCAAAAATAAGAGCGGAGATCACCTCTTAAACGTTAGTAGATAGATTTCCTTATCATTATCTTAGGAGAACGAAACGAGATTTATACGCACAGTACAGCATCATCAGAGATAACTACCATATACTCACGTGTTTCTCCTAGATATTTCCAAAGTTACGTTTTGGGTCCAAATTCGATAGTCGGTTATTTAACTATCGAATAAACAAACATTCAAATAAGGGATTTAAATTTCATGGGGAAAACAACATTGGATAATCACATAAGCAATCACTAGCCTCTTTTAATAAACCTTTCATGTATTTAAAATCACTTTGTAAATTACTTGTATAAAAATACTTCTACAAAGATATACCCACCAAACCCTATATTTTCACTACTTGGAAAATATCCATATACTTATCTCAATGGTATAAGTATATTCTACATTACACTTCACAGCTTAGAAAATGTACTCATATTCTTATCTCAATGGCATAAGTATATTTACAAAACTGAGAAAGATTTTCTTTTTTATTTGATTCAAAAATCATTTATAAACTCCTTATAATGCTCTAAACCATTTATAAATCATTTTATAAATCTCTAAAAATCATTTATAATTTCTTTTATAAATTTCAATCACTTATAATTTCTCTTCGTACATTTCTAAAATCATTTATAAATCCTTTATATATCCATAAGACCATTTATTAAACTCCTTTTATAGATCTATAAACCCATTTTTATAATTCTTTTATAAATATCTAAAACCAATTATAAAATTCTTTTTCTTTGTAAATAATGTTCCCTTAAGTCTTCAAACCGTTTTATAAACTTCCTTTATAAAATCCAAGTCCGTTTATAAAACTCTATTTATGGGTCTCAGAAATATATATAAATAAATAAAAATCATTTACTTCAGACACTATTATATAACAATAGTTATTAACAAAAAAAAATTAAATTTTAAATAATAAATAATAATTATTAACCTTAAAACATCATAACAATAATAATTAATAATTTCGAAGACATTAATGATAAAGTCACTAATAATTAATTTCAACATTATTGTAAATAATAATATTTAATTTATAAGTAGTATTAACAAATCATTTTTTTATTAATTTCAAACCATATTAATTATTTAAATACTTAATCTTCAATATATTAACATATTGATAAATAACCTTAAAAACAATATTAATTATAAATAATTAACTTTAAAACAATATGAAATATAAATAAATAACTTAGAAAAAGATAGATAAAAAGGTTAGAATAAAATAGAAACTAAATCTTTTAAAAACAAAATATTTTTGAAACCCAATTTCAAAGTAAAAATCATTTCCTATCTCAAAAACCGACTTCAACTCAAATAGCAATTTATAGTATTTTTAAAATTTTCTAATTTGATGCCAATAGCTACCCAACATTTAAACAATATCGATTATTGATTTCCTATCACTACAAGATCTAAGTTTGAACATATAGTAATGCCATAAACCATAGTGTCCACAATTAGGTTTCATATTCAATAATCATATAACAGGAATTTTATTGAAATAAATTAACAATAGCGAGGAATCTCATTGGATCCCTCCAACCTGTCCTCTTGCATCATAGCTTATATATATATCATAACATATATGTAAATAAAATTGATAATGGTGAGGAATCCTATTGGATCCCTCCAACCTGTCCCTCTATATCACAACTTATATATATAATTATATAATATGAGTCATCCGCTCCAGGAGCAGGAATAAATCCAAACCAACTAATAAAGCCGTAATTCATCCAAACATCCAATCAATAATTTTTTTTATCAAATATATATTATAGCGGTTGACAAAAAGGTGAGTTTGGCTCATTGGAATTTCTGTTGTTGCATGGCGTTTCGGTTTGGAACTAAAATCGATCGACGTCCGATTTTAGCCCAAATGTCAATTGTCTCCAAATTCATCCAAACCAGTTCCATCGCGAAGCTTACGTCATCACGAGCGCAACACAAAAATCCTTGCCTCGATTGGACCTCGTATGAGAGTTATACAATTTTTAAGTTAACGGGATTTAAAAATAAATTAATTTCACTAATTACTTTAACTATCAAATAATTAAATTCTTTAACCTTTCTTACTCCATCATACATAACGTGCATACAGATACCCAAGAACCCAAAATGCCGTGCCTTCCTCCATCGATTCCCCTTTTGTTTGTTGACGAAATCGACAACTGTTTTCGCCAACGAACTTCACTCCTCGACTTCTCCGCCCTGGGCCACATGAATCCACGCTCGAAACACCCTAACAAAAAGCGATCGAATCTCCTTCGTGTGGTTACTGTAGTGACGTGAATCGCCTCACCACGCACCGTCGTACTCGCCCCCTAGTTGTTGTTCTCCGTGCTCATCTCGAATCCACCTTCCAATCCATCGATCGACGACTAAATCCCCCTCAAAGCCTAACCCTAGCCTAGCCAACACAAACCCCTCACTGTTACAAAACAAACGAACCTAGATGCCGCACCCTTCCTTCTTCAACCAGAGTGTGGATCTATGCATATATCAATCAAAGCTCTTAACTTTTTTCTCTTTTTTTTCTTTTTTTCTTTTTCACTGGTTTTAAAAAAAAATATAAGAGGAGGGAAGATTGAAGTACTAAAATTTAGAGATGGGTATGGGCTTGTACGTCGAGGGTATGGTACCGGGTATAGGTTGTATAGATGTGAGTATGGCCTTAAATATGGACTGAATATATAATTTAAATTTTAAATATCAAGCTTTTAAACGTCCATAAATCTCGAACTCCAAACGAGGCGTGCCGCTTGGCGTTCGATACATAATACCCCTATTTCGAACACAATGGAACTTGTTTCGAGACCTAATTCGATCGTATGCAAAAGGTAGCATTTTAAACCCAGTTATAATATAAATTTTTGAAATTAATTTATACGTGTTTTGATCTCGCACGACCAAATGATACATCCAATCACTACAAAATTCATCAGAATACAATAACTCACTATTACGGATCCAATGAAACTGGTTTCGTCGAAATCCGAGAGAGTGCCCCGAAAGGTAATTTTTATACGTTAATTAAAACGAATTATTATAAAAACCAAATTAATCACTTTAAAATTTAAATTAAAAGTTTATTATTACCATTCTTATTCAACAGTACTGAAATAAGCTTTGAAATCATTTTTATCTAAATTAAAACCCAAGATTCAATTAATTAAACAATTCCAATTATTAATTTCAAAACTTTAATAATCAAATAAATCGCTACATTTGAAATTCAAGTTATTTAACTTATAAAATTAACTTTTCAATATTTAAAATCAATTAAATATTTCAAATTTAAATGGCTAAAATTCTGGATCGTTACACTTTTCTTATCAATTCCAATTTTTTCTCTTTTATTACCATTTTAAATTCAATAATATTCTTATTCAAACAAGGTCTATATAGAAATAGAAAAATGTATATATAAAAAACTCATCTTCAAATAAATGATTTTTCTTATATACAAAATTATCTCAACTGATTTATTAATTATTATTTAATTCCATTCATTTATCAAAAACACCTTCCATAACTTTAAATGATGGAAAAATGGAGTAGACAATGATAACTTTTATATTATTAATTTCATATCCTATTCCAATTACTTCTCTCCTATAATATTTATTACTGGATTAAAATTCCTATTGCTAGTACTATTTAAATTTCAATTGTTATTCTCCATGTTTCCTTATGCGGAAATGTTCCTTCTACCTTCCTTATTGGACATCCTTACCCTTCTATTTTCTATTTTCTATTTTCCTATTTCAATCAAGTCATTTTCCATTTATACACTCTTTAAAAAGAATTTTAAAGAAAAGAACTACCAAATTTATAAGGTAGGAAAAATCATTGAGTCCAACACATGCCTCAAATTACATTTATTTCAAATAAAAACAAAAAATCCAAAAATTAGAAACTTTTTAACTCAACAAAATTTTAAATCAAGAATTTCAAAAATGAAAAATCCTTTTTACCAAAAAGTTTTGACTCAGCAAGTTTTCAAATTATGAATTTCCAAATCTCATTGGATTTTTTTAAAACAACAATTTTTCCATTCAAACATTTCAAGGAATTTTTGGAAAATCTTTTATCGAATACTTTCACATAGGTTTGGGTTTAAAAATTGACTTTAATTGTTCCTTCTTTTGGAACTTTCCTACACAACCTTTAAAAATTTGGTTATCCCTTGTGGTGATTAATCTATACCTTCTTTTGGAAACTTGTTCCATTCGTTCTTTAAACCTTACTTCCAGATGTTTACAAATATCTTTCCTTATAGTATTTAATTACTACCTAACATGTTTATTTTATATCTCTATAAATGTCATCTTGTCCGTTATAAATGATTATTATTCTAACTAGACATTTCCTAAATACATTTATTTGTTCATTCTAGTTTACCTATTATGCCTTCCTTGTCTTTCCATAATTACTCTAATAATCTCTTTAATTGGTCCATTTATATCCTTATTAAACTCTTGTAACTCCGTATTTATTGCATTTTTATTGCCTTATTAACTTTGGAGTTACAATATTTTCCTTCTACATTTCCTAAGCTAGTATTATTTTTTAAAGTAAAGATTTTCCTAATGTTTTTACGTACATTTAAAGTATTTATATATAGTAGAATTTTTGAAAAATATTTTCAAAAATAACAAGTATGCCTCTTGTACATATACTAATCCATGTTGATCGGATAACCTAAGCTCTGATACCAAATGTAACAACTCATCCCGAAATGGACCTAAATTCTAGTCCAGAAAAGGCCCATCGAAACATAGACCTATCTCAAAGCTGGCTGTTGCTTGATAAAAAAACAATACAAAGCTATTTATCTACGCATTTAGAATCTAATAGCCGAAGGATAAAATATAACAACAACAGCAATATCTATTTTATTCAAACTTCAAAATGTCATTGAAAACAATAACAAAATATCCATAATCACCATTACATATCCGTGATACAATATTCCAAAATTACAATATTATTTTTATTTCATGGGTACATTAGAATCTATAGAAAATAACAGGTAAATAAGTAGACTACTGCAATAAGTCTCATCAACGTCGCCACCTTCAACATCCCCCTTCTTAACCTATGTTGTAATGAGGAGGGAGTCAGAATAACATATGTCTGGTGCTAAGTAGTTAATATCAGTATCGGGTGCATATCGGCTACGTACTGACATGAGATATTTTAAAATATCGTGATAATATCAGATAATATTTGTAAAATATCGGACATGTGTAAAACATTTTATAAACAATATTGTACAATGTTATAATGTTATATTGATATTAAGTTTTGAAATACTTGGATAAATTATGCCAAATTACTCTCAAAGACTGATTGCATATGGTTTACAGATCGCAATCTGTTTATTGAGATATTCTATTAAATATAAATCGTAATATAGGCCCATAAAAACTGAGAAATTTGTAATTGTATATCTTTAGTATTCCCTTCAATTTGTACTATATTCACCGTTTCTTCAGTCATCTAGTATTACTTTCCTAAATTTTTATATTTATAGTTTCATAATTTTCATTTTCACTTAATTTATCAAATAAACAATATTGATTTGATACCAATTACTACTTTAGCTCGTTCCTTATCGATATGCCAACTATTCAATATTATTTGGTCATTCCTTATCAAATAAACGATATGTAACAACCGGGATTTTGGTCATTTAATTTTGAATATTTAATTAATTTTGAATATTGAATAGTTGGTTTTTAAAGGTTTAAACTTGAATTCAAATATAGAGATGATTTAAATATTGTAATTTGTGGACTTATTATTTGAATAATGATTTAAATAACTGGACTTTGAATTAAATATTTGTTAAATGGATTCATTGGCGGCTATGCCAAAAATAAATGGATTCATTGGTTTTATTTAAACTCCTTTTATATTAATGAATAATGATGGTGAATTATTTTTGTAAATTTATTTGTAGTAATAACAGTTCGATTAAATAATCCAAAATTTTATTTTTATTTTTACGACCCGATTTTTAATGATGTATTTTTAATTTAACTTATTTGATTTTTCCATAATTTTTAATTTGGAAATTATTTAAATTATCGTTTGACGATTTGTCGGCAAACGATAATGTCTTTCTGATTTTCAAAATAAGTTAACCAGTGTATATTATTATTATTTTGGGGCCACGTTGTTGTTTTGAGCACGACCGTATATTTAATTTGTCGTTTGCAGCCCATACGCGATCAAAATAGCTTGATGTCAAAAAATTTAATTATAAACCTAACTCAAACATTTCGTACAAGTAGTAGACTATCCCTTTCTTCCTTCATTTCACGATTTTACCTATTTGTACCAATTGTTCTCAAAACCAAAGACAAATAAAATTTCAATCTTTAAAAAATCAAAACAATTCGAATAAAAATCTAAAAAATGAAAAACCAAAATCGTTGAACTTGTTTAGGTGTAGGCTGCGATCCATGAGAGTCGGAGGGCATGCAGCTGTATATTTTAGACTTCGACAATGGATGTCGTGTGGATCTTAGGAGCTAGGGTTTAAGTTTATGGAGATTTATGTCTATGATATGTGAATCGATGGTCAGATCTAGGTTAGGCATGAGGAGGTGCAACCTCATTGATTATCTAGGGTGGTGCATTGCCTTTGGGCAAACGCGACATAGGGTGGTCACGTACAAGGGAGGTATCGCTTTATTTTGGGGATGAAAGGAATCGAGATGGCGGGGACCATTAGATCGAGCTCGAGGCGAGAAGATCGTCGGTGGTGACGGTTCGGCGCATGGTTGACTAGAGGAGGAAGAGGAGTGCACAACCGTGCACTATGTACTGACAATATCGTATGCAGAGGAAGCTATTAAGAGTTTGGGGAAGATGGATTTAATGTTGATTTGGTAATTAAGGTTGTAATTAAACGAATTAATCATCACAGTTTAATTCAAAATCTCATAAACCCAATATCTATTTCATACAAGGTCCAAACTGAACGTGGTCAGTCGTGTTGAATTCGTATCGACGATATCAATGCTTTGGAATTGGATTCGTGGAAATTGGAGCTAGTAAAATGTCAAGCTAAAATCGAACGCGATGGAATCAGAATGCTTTGGCGATAACTGGAATTTCGATGGTTTAAACTCACCTTTTTAGTTAATCAATATGTTATATAGTTGATAAAAATTATTTATTATCTACTTGGATGTGGTATTTGCTAGTTGTTTGGTTTAGATAAATTATCATTTTTGAAAATGGATAATGTATAAGTGATAAAATAATACCGATTTAATATAATTACGTTGTTTAAATAATAACATAGTTAATTTAAGCATACTTCTTTGGTGTTATCTATTTGGCCAGATAAACACTGTCTAATATTAAACGAAAGAGTTTATTTTGAATGACATTTGTTGAGCAGAATAAATCCCCATTCTGCTATCATATTAATTTGGGTATTCATTTAAGTGCCAGCTGATTTATACTAGATAAGTGATGTGTTAACAATTGATTGATAATTATGGATTTGGCTTACATATATGCACGCTCATGTAATTACCCATAATTTAACTTGAAGTTAAATTGAATTTGATGATAGCCTGTTTAAGTGCCATTGCGATCGTTGAGCCTCTTATTGGATTTGAAAAGTTATGGTTTTAAAATTAACTTCAAATTTATAATTTGCAGTAAAATGTTTTATTTAATTATTATTTTAACAAAATGTATGTTTAATTTCTATTTACAAAGTGTTTTGTAAAATATTTCTTTAGTAAAGTTAATATTATATTGATAATGTTTTAAAATTTATTAATTTATTAATGTTATTTGAAAATAATTAATTACTTATTAAGGTTGTTTAAAGTAATAAATTAATTTATTATTGGTTATTTAAAGCTAGTTAATTATTTTGTTAATAATGTTGTTGGAAAGTTAATCAATTTTATTTTGAAAGTTGTTTAAAGTTATTTTATCATATTTATTAAAATGTTTCAAAAGTTAATTATTATATTATTTAAAATGTTTCTAAAGTTTGTTATTATATTATTTAAAAAGGTTTAAATTTATCTTTATGATGTTAAAGTTGTATTTATTATAATTAAATAATAAATTATTTATAAAAGGATTTCTTTTATAAAAAGTATTTATTAAAGGAGTTTACGAATTTGAAAGGGATTTGAAATTTGAAAGAAGTTTTTTTTCCTTTAATGATTTTATAAAAGAGATTTATAAATTATTTTTGAGATTTATAAAAGAGTTTTGTTGATTTTGGATATTTGTAAAAGAAGTTGTATGAACGATTTTGTATATTTGTAAAAGAGTTTTTAGATGGTTTTGGATATTTATAAAAGGGTTTTATAAATAACTTGGTAGTTTATAAAGGGTTTTATAAATGGACTTAGAATTTTAGTGAAGGAGATATTCATAAATGAAAGAGGTTTATTAAAAAGGATTTATTGAAGAAATTTATAAAAGAAATTGAGATGGGATTTTCCAAATTGACCTTCTTAATTTTGGTGGTGTGGATATTTGTTCCATGCTTAACACTGAAGGAATAGTGTTTTGGTTTATCCTCATCTCCGTTTCTTTTTAAAAAATATCTTTTTATCCTTTTGATATGATTTTGAAATAAAAAATCTTTCTTAATGATTTATGAATATATTTATACTATTGTATATATAAGTATATGGATAAGTTTTCCAAGTTTTGGAATTGAATGTTTTGTGAATATACTTATTCTGGTGAGATAAATATATGAATATTTTTATAAATATTTTGGAAAGGAAATTAATGATAGATTAATCTAAACGGCTTGGTGGTTTCCATGGAAAATGTAACCTCTCTTTGGAATGTTTGTTTTTTTGATAGTTAAATAACCGACTATTAAATCTTTGCCTAAATATGTAACCCTTCTTAGTTTTGATGGTATGTAAATATTCCTTACTTAACACCAAAGGATTTTAACTTTGGAAATATCTATGAGAAACACAGGGATTATATGATACAGTCACCGTCGTTGGTCCCATACTGTACGTATAAACTAGTTTTGTTCTTCTAGGACAAACAGTGAGGAGATTCATCCACATAAATGGTTAGGTGGCGATCCCCGTTCTGTATTGTCTGATTATTTCGAAAAGAACCAAAATTGGGCATTCTAAAAATCGATCAACTGGTTTTGGAGCGATCAGTAAGCGAGAAGAGTGTACTTGTAAGAGATGACTCGAAACTATAACCACTCCAAAATCATATATGGGTTCTATGCTTGGAGAGATTCAAGATCCTTTTTAGATGTTAGAATCCATGTGCGATTCAGAGATCTGTTGGGGGTGTGGGAATCCATGTGTTATTCCAAGATCTGTTTTGGATGTTGGAATCGATGTGTGATCCGAGACCCGTTGGGATATGGGAATCCATGTGTGATCCCGAGATCTATTTTGGATGTTGGAATCCATGTGTTATTCTGAGACCCATTAGGGTATAGGAATCCTTGTGTGATTCAAAGATCTTTATTGAGATGTGGGAATCCATATGTGGTTCCGAGACCCATTGGGTATGGGAATCCATGTGGGATTTCATGATCTGTTCAGGTGGCGGTGCGTGAGCTGGAACGCTGGACGTAGCCCCACCAGCGGTAATGACTAAAACCAGAGATAGGATACATGGCCAGGGGTTTAGCTAACCCATCAGGGTGTAGCCGTCTCCTTCCTAGATTTACCTACAGTTGTTATGCATGCATGGAACGACGCATTCGACATTGCGTGGCCAGCTATGTATTTTCTATTGTATATCGCTAGGGATGTATTGTTGCTTTAAAATGATAACTCTAATCCTTGTGTAGGAGGACCATTCTCAAAGTATTGAGGGCACCTCCGTGGAATCCTACACAATTAGCAAACGCCCCTTAACGGTTTTTGATTGTATACCTATTATTATTGTGCACGAGCATCACAGCTACTAGATTGTTGATATTGTCTCCCTTAGACATTATTATAATATCACTGGACTTCCTAATATAAATGGTTTGGTTATCGTCAGGTAAAAACCCGTGATTATGTGCGGTGTGGCCTTATGAGGTACTTTATTTTGAAGTGTTTTTATAACATTAAAATCCAATTGAGGTGTGTTTCTCAGGATGATTTACCAGATTGATTCGAGCGTTATTTTCTAGTAATGCTCGGGTTAGACCGAGCATATTATAGATCTAGTTTGGATGCTTTGGAGCTTTCAGAAGATGTGCTGGATTCTCCAAGATGTACTCACGTATCTTATATTCTTCTACTGTTTTGTTGTTCTTGATTTCTGTCTATATTTATCAGAAGTGTAAGGACAGACTGTTATAACTGTCCAAGCTGATGATTGGTTAGTTGACTTTGATTTGATGTATGTATTATAGTTTTCTTTTGTAAAGATCTGTTGTATATTATATGTTACTCGTCACGATGTGAGACTATATTTTGTCTTTTATTTTATTTTAGCCCAACAACCAGTCTTTTCGGCACTTGGCTGCTCTTCACATGAATACCGTGGATGTATTAGGGTCGACTTTGAGGGTCGAAAAGGCAGGTCATTACACGTGGTATCATAGCTTAAGTTGAGCAAATACCTAGGCTTTGGTGGGGTTAACTCATTTGAGATAGGATAGGTGAGACCCTAGAATGAGTTTGAGTGTATTATATATAAGAGTGTGTATTTGTTAGTGCTATAAAAGAAATTTATATTGTGTTGATTTATTTGTTGAGTGGTTTATGAATTCTAGCTGAGACGTGGGACGTCACGGTATCGATAGGAGTTTCTAAACACTTGAACTAGGCAAACTGACACGATATTGTTTTTGAAAATTTGTAAATGAAATAAATTTACCAAGATTTTATGTTTTGTATATAAAGGAATAATTTTCATAAACTAAGTATAGTTATTATTGATATGTTATTTGTTAGGAAATGATAATATTCAATTGTTATCATTTATTGTTTGATTAGTCATGCTCGCCCAGTTAGGAGCATTGGCTATTGTTTGCCGATTGTGTAGTTATGCCCGGCCAGTTTATTGGCATAGACTATTATGGTTGATTAGAAGCAGTTTTCTCCTTTTCACTGCATGGGTTAGGTAAATAGAAATTATGGGAATATTGAAATGAACTCCTTATGAATTCAGCTTCACAATTTGACTATATGGCATTCGGTGATAATGTTGGGTTAATATTTAACTTTAATAAAAGTTGTTTATTTTAATCTAAACAAACTAACATCTGTGAAATGATTTTATATAAGAAAGTGAAATTATGTAAATATAGTTTATAAATGTGATTTATAAATAAAAAGAATTTAAGCTGAGAATTTAAATCCTGGTGTTTTCGAAAATAGTTTTTCAAAGTTTTGGAGGAAATAATAATAATATTATATGGGAGTATTTTTGAATAGAAATATTTTTAAAGGATTTTAAAGGAGATAAAAAGCACTGAACTCTCTTAGGCCATTGGGAAATAATTTCGGTGATGACTGTAGCATCATTGGCATTCATTGTCGAGTTTCTAAGCGATGGATTGCTACCATAGTATTTTGCCATAGAGTTGTTTGGATAAAACAAATTTTGATTCAAATTCGAAAAGTGTAATCTGTTATACAAAAGAATGTGTGTGTGTATATATATATATATGTATGTATGTATGTATGTATGTATGTATTAGTTATTTCAAAATAGAGTTGAAACAAAACCGGGTGTTTAAGTCTGAAGTTTTCAATCAAGTTATTATATGGATGCATGTATCATATACATTAGGGTAGTCTGGTTTGCATCTTATTTTGATATGTTATTGGTAGTTTTTATTTATTGAAATAAAATTGAATGTTCGATTATTTTGGACAGTCGGGACTTCCAACTTGTTATAGAAATTTGAAGCTAGGTGTTTTTGGTGGAATTATAAGCAAATAAAGATTTGTAACTTATAAATTTGAGAAAAGTTAAAAAAAATTAATTTGTTGGGTATTTGGGTTAAGTAAAAAGAAATCCAGAATTTGTATATATACTCTTAGATTATAGTGGAGTGTTATACAAATATGGACTCAAGATTAAATGGATAATAAACATAAGTGTGCTTTATAAAATGTTTATAATAAACTTAAGTATGGAAGGACTTTAAAGATGAAGTTATGGTTTTTAAAAAATGTATAAACTAAAGTTTTAAAGTGAGTGATTAACATAAGATGGTCATGAACTTAAGTAATGATTTAATGAAACGATTCGTAAGTATTTAGTATTGAATAAATACTATTAGTGAAATTAATTGTGATTTTAAATGAATGTGAATATAAAGAAAATTGGTATAGTTAAGAAACCAATTGGAAAATAAATATGTAGGTTGAATGTAGATTATCTTATTCGCATAAATTTGATCCAATTTCAAGTACATGATTCCGAGGTGATTTACACCGGCCCGAGATAGAATTTTTCACCCAATTCTTGATGGCGAACACTGGATACGGATTTTTGATTTGATTCGGAAAAAATTTATCATAGTTGATGGCTATGTAAGGAAAATGGAGGTTTCTAATCAAGGAACCGGATCAGAGTGCGCACTATAGTGGTTGAGTAAGCGACACTAGTTCGAAAGTTAAATTGTGTGATCGACCGAGCAATTGGATTTGTTATTGCATACGAATGGTATATGTACATCATACGGTCTTTAATAAATTATATGGTTAGTTATATGGTTGTATATCAATTGCAAATATGCAGGTATATGGAAGCAATGGCTAGTTTAATACTTTTGGTTTCATGAGTAGAGTTCGGTTGCCCGACTAATAGGTACGTGTTTATATTGTTGTTTGGTTGATGGTTTTATGCCTCGGATATGGAAGGCCACTTGGCTTTTGTTTTCTTTTGTTGAATTGGGCCCGTAGTGGAAATTTGTAGTTTTTTGGATCAAGCCATGCAAAGGAGACGATGTCGAAATTTTCCGTAATTTTAATGGACTTAGAAATTTGATAACAAATTTCAACTAATTGATTTGGAAAAGTTTAAGGGTTTGGAGGCATTTTTCCTACCTTTGGAATTTGGGGATGAAATTTTTTAAGGGGAGGAAAATGTAACAACCTGGGATTTTGGTCATTCGATTTTGAATATTTAATTAATTTTAAATATTGAATAATTGATTTTTAAAGGTTTAAACTTGAATTCTAATATAGAGATTATTTAAATATTCGAATTTGTGGACTTATTATTTGAATAATGATTTAAAATATCTGGACTTTGAATTGAATATTTGTTAAATGGATTCAACGGTTGTATTTAACTCCTTTTATATTAATAAATAATAACGGTGAATACTTTTTGTAAATTTATTTGAAGTAATAACAGTTCGAATAAATAATCGGAAAATTTATTTTTATTTTTACAACTCGATTTTTAATTACGTATTTTTAATTTAATTTATTTTATTTTTCCATAATTTTTAATTTGGAAATTAATTAAATTATCGTTTGACGATTTGTCAGCAAACAACAGTGTTTTTGTGATTTTTCAGAATAAGTTGACCAGTGTATATTGTTTTGGTGTTACATCGTTATTCTGAGCCCGACCATTTTTTTTCATCTGCAACCCTTAAGCGATCAAAATCCGTGCAGTTTGATGCCGAAAATTTTAATTATAAACCTAACCCAAACATTTCGTACAAGCAACAGACTATCCCTCTCTTCCTTCATTCACGGTTTCATCTATTTATACCCGTTGTTCCCAAAACCAAAGACAAGAGAAAATTTCAATCTTTAAAAAATCAAAATAATTCGAATAAAAATCGAAAAAATAAAAACCAGAATTGTTGAACTCATTTGGGTGTAGGCTAGATCCATGAGTGTTAAAGGGCATGCGACTGTGTATTTTTGAGTTTGATAGTGGATGTCGTGTGGAGCTTAGGAGCTAAGGTTTAATTTTTTGGGGATTTCAGTCTATGATTTCTAAATCGAAGATCGAATCTAGGTTAAGTGTGAGGAGGTGTAGCCGCGGTGAATATATGGGGTAGTGCATTGGTCTTTGGGGAAACATGACATAGAAAGGTCGTGTACAGGGGAGTTGTCGCTTTCTTTTGGGGATGAACAGAATCGAGATGGCAGGGTCCGTTGGATCGAGCTCAAGGCGAGAAGATCATTGATGGGGTCGGTTAGGCGGATGGTTGACCAGAGGGGGAAGTGGAGTGCAAGGCCATGCATTGTGTACTGACAATATTATGTGAATGGGAAGCTATTAAGAGTTTGGGGGAGATGGATTTAATGTTGATTTGGTAATTAAGGTTATATGTGAAAAAAATTAATTATTGTTTAATTCAAAATCTTATAAACCCAATATCTATTTCATACAAGGTCCAAATCAAACGCAGTCAGTCACATTGGATTCATGTCGACGATATTTATGCTTTGGAATTAGATTTGTGGAAATTGGAGCTTGTAGAATTTTGGGCTAAAATCGAATGCGGACAGAATTAGAATGCTTCGGCGATAACTAGAATTTCGGTGAGTTAAACTTGGCTTTTTGGTTAATCGGTATGTTAAATAGTAGATAAAATTATTTATTGTCTGCTTGGATGTGATATCTGCTGGTTTTTGGTTTAGATAAATTATCATTTTTGGAAATGGATAATGTATAAGTGATAAAATAATACTGATTTGATATTGTTTAAATAATAACATAGTTAATTTAAGCATACTTCTTTGGTGTTTTCTATTTGACCAAATAAAGACCGTCTGATAATAAACAAAAGAGTTTATTTTGAATGACATTTGTTTAGCAGAATAAATCTCTGTTCTACTATTATATTAATTTGAATATTAATTTAAGTGCCAGTTGATTTATACTGGATAAGTGATGTGTTAACAATTGATTGTAATTATAGATTTGGTTTACATATTTGAAGTAAAATATTTTATTTAATTATTATTTTAACAAAAAGTTTGTTTAAATTTTATTTTACAAAGTGTTTTGTAAAATTATTTCTTTAGTAAAGTTAATTATTATATTTATAATGTTTTAAAATTAATTATTTTATTAATGTTGTTTAAATATAATTAATTACTTATCAAAGTTGTTTAATGATAGTAAATTATTTTATTATTGATTATTTAATGCTAGTTAATTATTTTGTTAATAATGTTGTTGGAAAGTTAATTAATTTTATTTTGAAAGTTGTTTAAAGTTATTTTATTATATTTATTAAAATGTTTCAAAAGTAAATTATTATATTATTTAAAATGTTTCTAAAGTTTGCTATTAAATTATTTATAAAGGTTTAAATTTATCTTTATAATGTTAAATTTATATATATTATAATTAAATATTAAATTGTTTATAAAAGGATTTTTTATATAAAAAGGATTTATTAAAGGAGTATGAATATGAAAGGGATTTGAAATTGGAAAGAAGTTTGTTTTCCTTTTAATGATTTTATGAAAGAGATTTATAAATTGTTTTAGAGATTTATAAAAGTGTTTTATAAATGATTTTGGATATGTATAAAAGAAGTTGTATAAATGATTTTGGATATTGTAAAAGAGTTTTTGGATGGTTTTGGATACTTATAAAAGAGTTTAGTAAATAACTTGGAGGTTTATTAAGGGTTTTATAAATGGATTTGGAATTTTAGTAAAGGAAATGTTCATAAATGAAAGAGATCTATTTAAAAGGATTTATTAAAGAAATTTATAAAAATAATGTAGATGGGATTTTCCAAAAGTGACCTTCTTAATTTTGGTGGTGTGGACATCCATTCCATGCTTAACATTGACAGAATAGTGTTTGGGTTTATCCCTAGCTCCATTTCTTTTTAAACAATATTTGTTTAATCCTTTTGATACGATATTGAAATAAGAAATCTTTCTTAATAATTTACGAATATACTTATAATATTGTATATATATAAGTATATGGAAAAGTTTTCCAAGTTTTGGAAGTGAAATGTTTTGTGAATATACTTACTCCAGTGAGATAAGTATACGAATATTTTGATAAATATTTTGGAAAGGAAACTAAAGAAAGATTAATCTAAGATGCTTGGTGGTTTCCATGGGAAATGTAACCTTTGTTTGTAATGTTTGTTTATTTGATAGTTAAATAACCGATTATCAAATCTTGGCCTAAAAATGTAATCCTTCTCAATTTGGTGGTACAGAAATTCCCAATTTAACACCGAAGGATTTTAACTCTGGAAATATCTAGGAGAAACATAGGGATTATACGGTACAGTTACCATCAGCGGTGTTATACTTTATGTATAAACTAGTTTTGTTCTTCTTGGACAATGATGAGGAGATCTGTCCACATAACGGGTAGAAGGTGATCCTTGTTCTTATGTATTGTCTAATTATTTCCAAAAGAACTGGTATTGAGCATTCTGGAAATCGATCGATTGGTTTTTGAGCGACTGGTAAGTAGGAAGAGTGTACTCATAAGAGATCACTCAAAACCATAACCACTCCAAAACCATATGCGAGTTCTATGCTTGGAGGAGATTCGAGATTTGTTTTGGTCGTTGGAATCCATGTGTGATTCCGAGGGCCATTGGGGTGTGGGAATCCATGTGTGATTCCGAGATCTGTTTTGTATATTGGAATCCATGTGTGATTCCGATACCCGTCGGGGTATGGGAATCTATGCGTGATTTCGAGAACTGTTTTGGATGTTGGAATCCATGTGTGATTCCAAGACCTGTTAGGGTGTGGGCATCCATGTGTGATTCCGAGATATATTTTGGATGTTGGAATACAGGTGTGATTCTGAGACCCATTAGGTTATGGGAATCCATGTGTGATTATGAGATCTTTGTTGAGATGTGCAAATCCATGTGTGGTTTAGAGACTCGTTTGGGTATAGGAATCCATGTGGGATTCTGTGCTGTTCAGGCGGCGTTGCGTCAGCTGGAACGCTGGATGTAGCCTCACTAGCGGTAATACTAAAACAAAAGATAGAATGCATGGCTAGGTGTTTAGCTAACCCATAAGGGTGCGGTTGTCTCCTTCCTAGAGTTACCTACAATTATTATGCATGCGTGGAGCGATGTGTTTGGCCTTGTGTGACCAACTATATATTTCCTATTGTACATGTCTAAGGATATATTTTTACTTCAAAAGGATAACTCTAATCCTTGTGCAGGAGGACCGTTCTCGAAGTACTGAAGGCACCTCCGTGGAATCCTGCACAATTAGCGAACGCTCTGTAATGGTTTTTGATTGTATACCTTATTTTGTTGTGATGTACACTCACGAGCATCACAGCTACTAGATTATTGATATTTTCTCCCTTAGACATTATTATAATTTCACTAGATTTTCTAATATAAATGGTTTGGTTATCGTAAGGTAAAACTCGACCGTGTTTATGTGCGGCGTGGTCTTACGAGATAACTTTATTTTGAAGGGTTTTTATAATATTAAAATCCAATTGAGGTGTGTTTCTCATGCTGGTTTACCAGACTGATCTGGGTGTTATCTTCTAATAATGCTCAGGTTAGACCGAGTATATTATAGATCTAGTTTGGATGCTTTGGAGCTTTCAGGAGGCGAGCTGGATTCTCCAAGACATATTCACTTATCTTATATTCTTCCCTTATTTTGTTGTTCTTGATTTTTGTCTGTATTTATCAGAAGTGTAAGGACAGACTGTTATAACTGTTCAAGCTGAAGATTGCTTAGTTGCCTCTGATTCGATGATGCATATTACAGTTTTTTTTGTAAAGATCTATTGTATTTATATGTTACTGTCATGATGTGAGATTCTGTTTAGTCTTTCATTTTCTTTCACCCCAACAATCTTCCATTCTGGCACTTGGATGCATTGCACAAAAATACCGTGGATGTATTAGGGTTGACTTTTAAGGGTCGAAAAGGAAGGTCGTTACAACTTAATACCTTCAACCTCTTAAGCAGGTCCTTCGTATTATGATCTATATCCCATAGTCTCATATTAGTCCAACTATTAGTAGATGCTGGTAGCCAAATTACCTAGGTAGATTTACCCCCAAATAATTTGGGACTAATCTCACTTCATCGTAGTTACGTATTATAGTCGATTTCTCATATCAGCCCTAAAGTCACACTGTTGGTAGCTAGATTAGTTAGGCTAACTTCTGTGTGCTTTTGATTGACCTCGCATCCCTATAACTTAGTCATAATCCATATCACACTCTACATATATTATCACACATCTCACCGTTTCCATAATTAAGGCCATATCAGATATCTTTCTTATTTCTCCTTTAATATTAATTACTTTCCTAAGGGGGATTTAATAAAATTAATAACCTATTTAACTACGCCATTTTACGTTATGATTATACGTTAATTATGTTAATATATATAGTTTGTTTGTGTGAACACATGCAAACACACACATATATACACACACACACCTAACAATTTCTAAGTTTGTGGAATTTACGCCCAAAACTAGCATTTAAATGTCTACTCTTTCAGTAATTATACAAGTCTCATTCCATATTATCAATAGTGCATTCCAATATTCATATCCAAAAATTCCAATCAATATAATTTTATACCAGTAAAATTTAAACTCAACTTATTACATCAAATAATGGAATATATTGATAATAGACTTACAATTTCAATTTTACGCACTATTCAACTCCTTTTCACATAAAAATAAACAAGAGAATTTCTATTTAATTCATGGAAATATGAGGTGCAAACTACGTTCGTACCTTACACACTATTCCCAAATCAAAACCTTTAATAAAATTCAAAGAAAAAGAAAAGGAAGTGGAATAGAAGATAAAATTATCAAAACCGTAAATCTACACGATTCCCATTATTTTCATATAAATAATTGAGATTTCAATCTAGAATTAACATTTCACATCGAAGGAGTTTTGGGGGTTTATAATATGATGTTTTCGCAAACCAAGACTTCCCAAGGCATATTCAAACCCAAACTATACTAATCAATTAATAAAATAAAAAAGCTAAGATTTTCACTCAAAGTATTCCTTAGATGTGCCTCCTTTGGATTTAACACACCTTCAATAATCTCTTTCAGGTCTCTTCTTTTTGATATATACAACAAGAGATTTTGTGTGTATATAGATTAGATTCAAAAATTAAGAGATTGGAGGACAATAGAATTAAAAATAAAATAATAAATATCTAGAATTTGTTACCTAAAACTTTAAATAACCTTTTCTTAATCTAAAGAGAGAGACTGACGGAGCTTCGCTAGGCTTCAAAAGTAATTTGTGGATGAAAGTGAGGAAGCTAGGCTCTTATTATAGTGGTTAGAATGCACTAGAACCGACGGATTTAAGTCGGTTTAAAATAATACAAATCAAAACGTTCAAATTGTTAAAACCCTGGCCGCCTCTAACTTCCACTGGTCAACCACCACTACCCTACCAGTCGACCACTAGCGGTAGACCGGTCCTAGGGGAGCGGTCGACCGTTACATTTATTTTGGGAAATATTTTATTCTGCCATTGTTTTTAATCACTATATTCCTTAATTATCTCTTAACGTTAATGTTAATTTTAACGTTTGCTTAACCCCCAAGTCTAATTACTATTAATTTTAGAATTTCAAATTTAAGAATTATTTAATTATTTGAATTTGAATTCTATTTAAATTATTTTAAATTTGAAAACTTCAAACGTCCACAACATTCTTGTTTGAGCTCCCTTTTTAGAACATTATATATGGAAATTGATCAAAATTTTGCCACGAATGCAACGACATAACTTCCATGGTCAAATTTTGAATTTTGCAAAATTTACATTTTACCCTTATCTTATTTAATTAATTTATCTATTTTATTTATTTCTTATTAATTTTATGGGGTGTTACAATGCATGCGAGAACGATGATACTCTAAGCCATGTGATCGGGTGTGGACTAGCTATGGCTTCCCTATGGTATATTTTTTCTAGAGATATACGACGCTCGAAAGGATATCTTTGATCTTTGTGTAGGAGAACGGCCTTAGTTTTCTGATGGCGTCTCTATGGAAATCCTTACACATATACGAACGCGCCTTAGGTGTATTGATTGTATACCTATTATTGTTGAGGTATACACGTGGCATATCTACTTTTTGATTTATATTCTACACCATAGACATTATCTATTATATCACCTAATGTACTTATTAGATGATTTGGTTTTTTTAAGGGGAAAACTTTACGGCGATACGTATAGTCTCAAAAGTTATTGTTATATGTTGGGCATATATTTCTTGAGTTTCTCATATCAGTCATATGTCTAACTCATGGTATTATATTTCTCTTATTTCCATTGGTGCTCTTTTGAGTACTTTGGTAAAGGGAGGTTGTAACGACCCACTAATTTATCAGTTTGATAAATTATATTTATTTTTAAAATATTCGAATATAACTTTTAAAAACATATATTAATGGAAAATAAATAATAACGATAATAAGTATATAAAAAAGTATTTCCTTTGGAAATATATCGATAAAATGGCCGAAAAACCATTTTATCGATAAATAGCTCTATAATCGTGAAACGTCGTGCATAGAGCTGGATACATACACTTATTTTTATTATTGAATAAGAATATGAAATAAAATAATTTATTTTATTTTTGGAAATTAAATGAATATATGACATCATTAGTAATGCCCTCATATTTAATAATTGATTTATGATTTTAAGTTGAGATTTAATAATTGAATAATTATATAATTATACAAATAATTATTATTAAATGATAATACTTCATTTTAAATAGTTATAAAGTGATAATAAATAATTTATAATAGTTTTATAAAGATATATAACCAGTTTGAAATTATGAAGAAAATCGATATCGGTTTATCGGTATAAATGCACTTTTTGTAAATAGTTGTTAACATAAATTATATGGTTTTATAAATAAAATGAGATCATTTTAATTAATTAAAAATGAGTAGAAATTTATTTTCAAATTTTGTTTACATATGTAATTTAAATTATAAGTGAAAATGTGACTGGGAATCGGTTTCTCGATTTTCAACGGTTTAATGAAAAGTCATTTCAAGTCGTTGCAACATTGTACATATTTATATGCATGTATATGTATCACATACTCACATGTACATACATTTAACATATACAAATATATATACACATTTATGAAAATATATTTTCTAAAAACTTCACCCTTAAGCAAATTAAAGTCAAACCCACATGCATAAGGACATGAATGGATGGCTTGGACGTGATTTGAGGTGATAGAGCACATTGAGGAAGGGGGTTAACGTGTGAAACATGTTGGAAACAGAAGGGGTGGGTGCACATGGTGATGGTGATGGATAATGATGATGTTTTGGATATTTTTCCACTTCTTTTTGCATATAAATACAAGCACGCTTTCATTCATTCATTCACACATCCTACCATCTTCTTCTTTCTCTTTTCCTAAGCTTTTCCATAGATACTTCTTTAGGGAATTTATGGAGAAATTTTAGTAGAAATAAAATAGAATTTTGTACATACATATACAAAGTCAAATCACCTCAAAACACTAGCCAAACCCCTCCCCTACCTCTCTATTACTCATGGCCCAACCATCACCACCATTTGCCCGAGCACACCACCACCCAAAAGCGTGGCCAAGCCTACCCAAAGCCCAGGCCGAGCCCTATAAGAAGAAAGGAAGGAGATCGGGAAGCTCCGGAGCAAGGAAAAAAGAGGAAGTGCTGCCAAAGTGCTGCCGGAATCGATTCGAGAAGCTACGGAAAAGATTGGTGGAGTGGAGCCATAAGTGAGTACTCGATTTACTTACATTTAAAAAATAATTATATGAATGTTTAAATTATAAATTTAAATGCTTGGTTGATACTTGAATGATTATATGGATGTTTATATGGTTGATAACTTGGTTGTGATAAATTATGAGAAATCATAATAAAAATGGTTAAGTAATTAACCATGATTAATTAATGAAAAATAAATCCATATGGATGTGTATATGGAGTTTATTTAGCCTCTTAATGGTTTTGAAAATATAAAAGGTTGAAAATGAATATTATGATAATATAATATTATAAAATGATTTAAAAGTGAAAAAGAGATTTAATATGGAAAATATTGGTTTAAATTTGAAAATGGTTTATAAATGTTTTATAAACATTAAAATTCAATTTGGAGAAGTTTTGAAAAATAATGAATTTGGAGTCAAAAATTGGCGCGTCGCATAACGGTAGTTCGCGATTTCGCGCCGTAAAAGTTAAGTCCTTCTATAGGATGGAATTGGATTCAGATTTCTTTGCAATAAGAATTTTCTGAACTAATATATCCATAGTTTTCAGCCAAAGAAAGAAAATTTAGATTTCGATAAGTAGATTTTGAAATATGAGTAAAACAAGTTTTTGGAAAAATCACGGTTTTGCAGTTTGGAATCTAGAAAAGGGTTTCTTTGAAAATGATGTTTTAAAATATTTTAAAATATGGAATAAATTTAAGAAATCTTTTAAAATGTTTTAAAAGTGATTCGAGTTATAAAAAATGAATTTTCAAACGATAAAAAGTCGTTTTGATCAATACAGCTTAAAATACACTTTTCGCAGCACTTTTTTCAGCACTTTTCTGTAACTTCTGAAATATAGTTTTAAATGCAACCATTCTTTTCCAAATCTTTTGAAAATGTTTTCAAATGATTAATAAAGTATTTTAAAGGTAATTTTAAGGATTTATGATATGATTAAAGGTTTAATGATTTAGAGTCGATCAAATAACTTGACCGCCTTATGGGTGTCAAAGAGAGAGTGTCTAGGCTTGGGTTTGGAAAACCAGTTTCCTGCTCTCCCTGGCTATTCAGGCTAGCTCGATGGATGAGGTAGTAAATTTGGTTTACTCGGATCGAAATTTCCCAAAGTATAACATATATAGTTTTCCAAATTTAAATAACTTGGATTGCATAAAAATGATTTAGAAATGTTTTCCTAGATAAAAGGTGAAACGATTTGGAATTATTCCAAGATTTAACGGGTTTAAATTAGCCAAAAGGATTTGATAAATGAGGCTTAATGATTTCATATACTCTGAAAAGATAAAGATATATTTCAAACCGAGAATGTATTAAGTATCGTCTATGGATGTAAGAAATGCATAACATCACGATTGGTATCTGAGCTTAGGTTGAACGAGCACTTAGGCCCTGATTGGGGTCGACTCATTAGAGATAGGGTTAGTAGTACCCTAGAATGAGTTTAGTCTTTGAGAGTAAGTTTCAGTGTTGTTCTGGTCAGCAGTTATATGTTTGGTTTTATGCTCCTTTTCCTTAAGATAATCTTGTTTGTGTATTCTAAAGATATCTTACTTTATTCGGGTAGTAAGAATGAGTATGAGAAGGGGAAGAGGAAGGGGAAACAGTAGCACAACAACTATAAATTGTAGAACCCCGACTGTTAAAAGGGTTTAAATAATGGAAGAAGTAACCCCAGTGTAGCTGCGGGTAAACTTTGCAGCTCTCTACAAGGATTTCAAAAATCTAGGAGGAAAACTTTTCAAGGGTAAATAATCCATCATTGAAGTACAATCTTAGCTATGGTCATGTGAGAAGATTTTCAAAGGTTTGGACATTTCCGATGATCAAAAACGCTTCTTGGCGTCATGGCAGTTGCAGGAAGGTGCAGCGGCATGGTGGGATTTTGTCACCGCAAATGTTCCAAAAGATGATTTCTTGTGGGCCCGATTTAAAGAAGTATTCGAAGACTAGTACATGCCAACTATGGGTAAAACTTGATTATATAGAAGTTTCATGGATCTCAAGTAGGGAGATTTGTCGATGGTTGAATATAAGACAAAGTTTAATGAGTTATCTAATTTCGGTCCTGGACTTATTGACATGTCGATAAAGAAAAATGAGATGTTCGTATTGAGCATAAGAGAAGAGTTCGATAAAAAGATGTCCACTCCTGTGAAGAAATCACTTATAGATTTGGCAGACATAGTCTTAAGGTATGAAGTGCTTTTGAAGAAGAAGCCATTAGCAGCAACAACATCCAGTGGTGGCACCATTAACCCAAACAAAAGGAAGTTTAATCCGAACTGGAAGAAGAAGGGGAAAGGAAAACCAACAGGAGGAAATCAAGGAGACAAGTTCAAAGATATTACATGTTTCAAGTGTAATAAAAAGAGGCATATTTCACTACATTGTCAGTAGGCGAAGACTATCTCTCCAATGGTTCAGAAGATGCTTTGCTATAATTGCCACCAGCCTGGACACATGGTTAAGGACTGCCCACTTTTGAAGAAGGGTCAGTAGATCAAAGTTTATGCTATTAAGGACGAGCCCTCAACCCTTGAATATGTTAAAGGGAAGGGAGTCTTGGAAGGTACTTTACTTATTAACGGCATTTTTGTTAAAGTTTTGTTTGATACTGGAGCTTCTCATAGTTTCATCAATAAAGAATTAGTAGATAGATTAGGACTTACCCCGGAATTGGTAGAAATCCTTCTCTGTGTGTCAAACCCCGTGGGTGGTACAACTAATCTATGATTGATTTGTGAGAATGTACAAATTTCCTACCTTACCCATCGTTTACCATGGAACATGCTTGTGCTTGATTTTAAAGGTTTTGATGTCTTGCATGGAATGGATTGGCTAGCTAACTATAGTGTTATCCTTGAATGCATTAATCGGAGTGTAGTGTTGAAAGCCAAGACCAAAAGGTATTGGAAAGAATATCATGTGAGGACCCAGATAATCGTATGAGTAGTTTCCTTTATTCCTTAGAATCATCCCAAGAAGATCTGGAGTCTATATTCGTAGTTAAAGATTTCCCGGATATTTTTGAGTCGGTTAGCAGTTTGCCTCCTCGTCGGAAAATTGAATTTTCGTATTGATCTTGTTCCCAGTGCGAGACCAGTTACTCAACCTTTATGTAGAATGGCCCCAAGAGAGAAGCAGGAGCTAATAAGTCAAAACAATGATTTGTTAAGAAGAGGGCTAATTAGACAGAGTCATTCGAGTTGGGGATCGGCGGTAGTTTTTGTAGCTAAGTCCGATAGTTCTTTAAGATTGTGTGTAGACTCTAGGGAGTTGAATAAGCAGAACATTTGTTATAAGTATCCATTACCTCAAATAGATGGTATGTTTGACCAACTTCATGGGGCTAGAGTATTTTCCAAATGCACCTTGCTACGGGTTTCCATCAGTTAAGGGTAGCGGAGGACAGTATACCTTTAACTGCTTTTAAAGGGCCAGATTTTTTTATGAGTGGTTGGTTACGCCTTTTGGGCTAACCAATGTAGCTGCATTTTTCGTTGATCTTATGAATCACGTTTTTAGGGATGTGTTGAATAAATTTGTGTTGGTTTTCGTCGACGACATTCTTATCTACTCAAAGACCAAGGAAGAGCACAAACACTAATTGGAAGTGGTGTTGGAAATGCTAAGGAAAAACGTTCTGAAGGCTATGTTTTCTATAAAAACCTACCTCGGAAAAGGCCTAAATTTCAACCCAAAAAAGGCCCATCGAAAATTAGATCCATTCTAAGGTAAGTTGTTGGTAGAACCAAAAAAATAACAGTATAGAGTCATAACTAAACATTCAGAACTCGTAGTGGATGAAACAAAATATAATAGCAAGGTGTACATATTTATTTCAAAACCATAAAAATGTCATAAAACAAAATTCTATAAAAACCGTAACATAATATATGTTACAACAATTGTCTAAATACATGGCTACACATAAAAGCAAGTAATAATAAATACTGCCACAAGCCAAGCTTCTCCATCTCTAAACATCGTCAGGGCCATCACTCCATCCTTAACCCGTGTTGTAATGAGGAGGGAGTCAGAACAAGAAGTGTCTGGTGAATAAAAACCTCGAGTCATACCTTTACTTGGGCAGTATATTTCAAACTAAGAATATGTCTACAAACATAAACCATTAAAATCATTTAATACTTCTTAATAAGAAAAGGAGGCGGTTCAACCACTTAATACCTTCTATTCCAGATGTAACGACCTATATTTTTTCGATAATTTAAAATAGTAAATTAAATGAGATTTTGGAAATTTAATATTGTAGGAAATTGAAATTTATGATTTATTAACGAGAAAATAGTTAAAACATGATTTAATAATGTTGTTTGAATATTAATAACAACTATTTTAATGTAATCTAAATCAATTGGAATAATTGTAAAGTTAATTTGGTTAGAAACTGTAAATAAGAGATAAATTGAATGTTGGATTTAAATGTTGTAATTATATGTTATTAATTGGAATATAAAAATAAATTAATCTGTATGTAAATTTAGTAGCTTTCGTTTGTAACAATAAACTTGGAAATGTGTTTGAATTATTAAAGTATAATAATTGCTTCAATTATCATTGTGTTATCTAATCCGATAAATTAATTTGGAAATCGATAAAAAATTTAATATAATTGAAATATTGCAATTAATATGGTAAAAGATGATAACTGTAGACTATTGATGTAATAAAACATAAACCAATGTTAATTATATCCATAAGATGATAGTTAATTGAATAACAAGATGTAAATCAAAATAAATGAATTTATTGGAATTTAAATTATAATTAATGAATTTTCTGCAATTGAAATTGAACGCTGTAATTTGTGCAACGTTTAAATATTGAATTTGACATGGGAAATTCTTTTTAAAGGGTTATTAATTTCTGTGTAATTAGAAATGATAAAACTGTTAGTTATAAAATTTGAATTTAAAAAGTGATTTAATCAATTTAATAGTAATTTATTTAATTAACGTGAAAATAGCCATTTCGGCCACTGTCTCGGATTTCGACGAAACCATTTTCATCGGATCTGTAGCGGTGAATTATTGTAGAATTTCAAGTTTCGTAGCAATCGAACTTATCGTTTGATCGTGTGAGCTCGAAACGCGTAGAAATCAATTTAATGAATTCCATTTAAAATAAGCTGATTTTAAAAGCTAACTTACGTATACAATGGAATTTGGGTTTGAAACCCATTTCATTGAGTTTAAAAATATCAAAAATATCTATTTTGATAAAGGGATGACCCACTTTCGTTTCGGAAACGGAACGGGCTTTTTGGGTCGTTATTGTCGTTTCGAACCAATTCGATATGTTCAATCATTCGTATCGGGCCTTGTCTATATAAATAGTTTTCCTAACCCTAGCGCCTTTTTTTTATTCCTGTACATACAATTCTGACTGCATGTTCCTTTCTTCCAATGACAGAAACCAAATTCCAATTACAAACTCTAAATTCAAAATCAAAATCAAAATCAATTTCAAAATTTTAACCTCTCCAAACTATATCGAATTATATATTGTTGGAAAGCTCTTGATGAGCGCAATTTAGATCTGCTATTCATTTTTGAAATCGGGTTTTCGTTTGTCCGGAAATGACCAAAACATTCTCGACCGTTCATTTGGTGGTCGATCAACGACAGTGATACCTCGATTCGAGGGTATAGTTGTGTAGAGATCGTCGGGTGGAGTGCATCGGAGTGGTTCGTTCGGCGAATCAATAGGTGGATAAACGTGTAAAATTGATTAGAGTTTATCAATGAAGGCGGCGGCTGCTAGTTTGGGGGCGTCGATCGTGGAAAGCCAGTGGGGTCACGAGGCGTGGGAGATGCTCAGGCGAAGTCGACTTGGCAGGGGGGTGGACGGCGCTTAGCCGCGGCTGGCTGTGGCGATGTGTGGTCGATCAAGAGTCGGCGGCTCTAGGTTTGGATGAGGCGTGTTCAAATATTGATCGAGGCTGTGCTGGGTTACTGTAGGGTATGACGTGTCTTGTTTATTTTATTAATTAATTATTTTATATTGAAATTCAAACGTTCTAACTTATATAACTTTCTCATACGAGCTCGGATTCATGCGCGGTTTTCTCCTTTGCGATTGTATCAAAATTTCGAACGACATGGAATTGGTTTGGACGAATTCTGAGCCTATTCAAATTTTGGGCTATAATTGGATTTTAAATCGATTGAAAATCAAAGGTGAGTGATTTAACCCACTCACAACTACTAAGTCATCCTGATGCAGCACGAGCTACAAAGTTACAAGACTTAAGTCGCCCACGACTTAAGGAAGCAGCTTTGCGACCTAACGAAGAAGTTATAGGTCGTCCACGACCTAAGGAGTCACGTGAGGGGGAGCTGCGACTTAACTGGATACCAGGGGAAGAAGTTATCTCGAGTTTGCGACCTAAGGAAGTGATAGGTCGCGAACGACCTAACTTGGCTGTGCAACATGGAGACAGTTTAAGTCGCAAACGACCTAACTTGTTTTTAGGTCGCATACGACCTAACGAGCTAAGGCATAGGTCGTGGGAACGACCTAACAAATCACCAGGAAAAGAGCTACGACCTAACGGGTTTGAGGATGGCGAGCTAAAGCAAAGAGATAGGTCGATGGAACGACCTAACATGTTTTTAGGTCGTGTACGACCTAACGAGATAAGAAAGAGGTTGCTGGAACGAGCTAACGGGGTGCTACGACCTAACAAGTCACGACCTATGTTAGGTCGCAAGAAACAGTCACGACCTATGATAGGTCGCAGGAAACAGGAACGACTTAAGATAGGTCGCTGGGTGATCTGGGAAGATAAGTCGCGAAGTCTTAAGTCGCAAGGCTTAGGTCGCGCAGTTCTATGAAGTACCCTTTTAAGTCGCTGAAGCTTGTTATGCCGAGTTAATCTCTGCCGTTGATTCTTTAAGTCGCTGATGGAAACTGGAGCATTGAAGTTAGGTCGCATGAATTGTATGTTGAGTCGTAGACGATCTATATGTTGTACATTTTGTTAAGTCGTTTGTTATAAGTCGTACATGTTAAGTCGTGATGGTTTGTATGTGTGTGTTGTAATGTGATCTGTTAGGTCGCTGCCGACCTATACTAAGTCGCGTCTGTTTTTAGGTCGCACCATTTTAGGTCTTAGGTCGTTCACGACCTAAGTGTTGTCATTTTTGATTCTATTTTGACGTGTGAGTTGTAGCCTATAAATAGGCAAGTGTGGTCATTTGTAATAGTTTAGTTGATTTGAAATAAAACTCTTGTTTTGTTAGCTTTGTGCTTTCGCCAAATTGGTAGTTGAGTGTAATCTCCTATCTCCTCTTTCGGATAATAGAAGCCGATTCACGGAATCTAGTGCGCTAGATCAACGTGTGAAGAATCACAGATCTTTGAACCCGGTATCGTGCGCGATCAACGAGTTCGGGATAGCTAGAATTCGGTATCTTTGGATCAACGAATTCGGGCATTTCAGTATCTTCCAATCCATCGATTGCTACTCTCATCGATCGACATTGTTTTTGAGTAATCTGTTGCATCAGTTTTGGTATCAAAGCTTGTTTTAGCCAATCATAGCTAAATCGAGTCTTGGAGCCGATTTGTTTGAAGTTTGAAGTTGTTGTTCATCGTGTTCATCGCAAATTGCAACAAAGGGGAAGTTTTCGATCCATTTCACTTTGGATCTAAGTTCGAATTGTGTTTGAATTTGAAGTGGGCAATTTAGAGCTTCGGCCGAGCTAAGGGAAGCAAGGAAGGCCGTGTACATCACTTTGAAAGTCAAAGCCGAGAATTGGAGAGTTTGTAAAGTTTCAAATCATGCCGCCGAGAAGAGCTAATCGTCACCAAAACGTTGAAGCTTTGTATCTAAGAGAAGAAGATGATGAGATGGAGCAAAGAATCAATGAAAACTTTAGTGAAAAGCTTAACGAAGGAATTGGTCGGTTAGAGAAGATGATGTTAGAAATGAATCAAAATCGGAGAAGGGTTTCACCTGAATCCAACCATGGAGGAAGTAGAGTCTCGCCACATTCCAATCGAGACAGAAGTGTTGATGATGATCGAAGTCGAGATAGAAACGTGAATGATCGTAATCGGAGGAATGTAGATAGAAGGGATGTTGGAGGAAGACGCGAAGGGAGTAGAGATGTTGGTGGTCAGGATCGACATCGATACACATCTGATTTTGAAGAGGAGTATGATGGTGGTAGTGTTCGAGGACAAGGACGAGGACAAGGAAGAAATCACTCTGAGTATGATCACAAGTGGGAGTCAGGGATGAAGACTGAAATTCCTGAATTCAAAGGTGGTATGCAAGCGGAGGAGTTTCTAGATTGGGTGGCTAATGTTGAGGAGATTTTTGACTTCAAGGAAGTTCCAGAACCTCGTAGGGTGAAGTTGGTTGCTACAAGGTTGAGGGGTAGAGCTTTAGCATGGTGGCAGCAGACCAAACTTACACGTGAACGAATGGGGAAGTCAAAAGTTGAATCTTGGGAGAAGATGAAAAAATTGATGAAAGCAACGTTCTTACCTTACAATTATCAATCTTTGATGTATCAACGTTTGCAGAATTTGAGGCAGGGCACAAAAGCTGTTAATGATTACGCGGATGAATTTTATCAACTTATTGCGAGGAATGATATTATGGAAACAGAAGAGCAGCTGACATCTAGATTCATTGGGGGATTGCGAATGCAGATTCAGGATATGGTTAACTTGTTTGATCCCAGATCTGTAGCGGAAGCACATCAGAAAGCGTTGGCTTGGGAGAAACAGGGACGACGAGGAGGTGGTGTGTTTACAAATTCCAACAATCAAGTGAAGGGTGCTAGTGGAAGTTCTAATGTTTCAAAAGCTGTTGCGAAACCAGTTGTGAATGAGGTTGGGAAGATGAAAGTCGGTAATGGTTTCAAGTGTTATAATTGCCAAGAAATGGGCCACAAAAGTAGCGAATGTCCAAAGCCGAAGAAGAGAGCTATGATAGCGGAGGTTGAGGATGAGGATGAAGAAGCTGAATGTTCCAATTCACCACCTGATGAGGAGGAGGAAGAAGTGTCGGGAGATGAAGGTTATAATCTAATGATGAAGAGGTCCTGTTTAACACCAAAGCAAGAGGAGGATTGTAGTTGGTTAAGGAGCAATATTTTTCAGTCAACATGTACCATTCTGGGGAAGGTTTGCAAATTTGTTATTGATGCTGGAAGCTGTGATAATATAATTTCTTCAGAAGCTGTGAGGAAGTTGGCGTTGAAGACTGAAAAACATCCGAAACCGTACAAGCTAGCTTGGTTGAGGAAAGGCGGGGAGGTGAAGGTTGGACGAAGGGCTTGTGTGAATTTTTCAATTGGAAAGAAATACAAAGATGAAATCTGGTGCGATGTGGTAGATATGGATGTCTGTCATTTGTTGCTGGGGAGACCGTGGCAGTATGATAGGGCAGTGCAACATGATGGGCGTACCAACAGTTACAGTTTCATGTTTGAAGGCACAAAGATTACTCTAGTTCCAAAGAAGCGACAACAGGAGGAAAACAAGTTGGAGGAGATTGAAGAGCTTAAAACTTTGTTATCTTTGAAGGAGTTTGTGAAGGAAGTAGAGGAAGAGCCGGAAGTATTTTTGTTGATTGGGCGAGAGAGCAGTGAAGAGGTTGAAATTCCGGAAGAAGCGAAGCCAGTTTTGAAAGAATTTGACGATGTATTTCCAGAAGAGTTACCAATGGAGTTACCACCGTTGAGGGATATACAACATCAAATAGATCTTGTTCCAGGTGCTGTGTTGCCACACAGACCACATTATCGAATGAGTCCAAAGGAACATGAAGAACTAAGGAGGCAAGTGGAAGAATTACTTGAACAGGGGCGTGTGCAGGAGAGTTTAAGTCCTTGTGCTGTACCAGCTTTATTGGTACCCAAAAAGGATGGAACGTGGAGGATGTGCACAGATAGTAGAGCATTGAATAAGATCACAGTCAGATACAGATTTCCGATGCCGAGGCTTGATGATTTACTGGATCAAATCAGTGGATCCGTAATATTTTCAAAGATTGACTTGAAGAGCGGTTATCATCAGATTCGCATTAGACCAGGGGACGAATGGAAGACAGCGTTCAAGACGAGGGAAGGATTGTATGAATGGCTGGTAATGCCGTTTGGTCTATCGAATGCACCAAGTACATTCATGAGGGTGATGAACCAAATTTTCAGGCCATACATTGGGAAATTTGTGGTGGTTTACTTCGATGATATTCTAATCTACAGTGCTAGTACCGAAGAGCATGTTCAGCATTTGAAGAAAGTGTTAATTATTCTTCGTGAAGAACATTCTATGCTGCCACAAAGAAGTGTGTTTTTATGGCGAGAAGTGTTTTATTTCTGGGGTATGTTGTGTCGGAAGAAGGAATACAGGTTGACCAAAGTAAAGTCGAAGCTATCAGAGATTGGCCGCAACCCAAGACGATAACGGAAGTTCATAGTTTTCATGGGTTGGCTTCATTTTATCGAAGGTTTATTCCACACTTTAGTAGTGTGATGGCACCTGTGACTGATTGTATGAAGGGTAAACAGTTTGCATGGACGGAGGAAGCCGGGGTTGCTTTTGATCGAATCAAAGGACTCTTGACGTCTGCACCAATTCTAATATTACCAGATTTTCAGCTAGTGTTTGAACTACATACTGATGCATCTAAGGTTGGGATTGGAGGAGTGTTGAGTCAGAGGGGACGTCCGATTGCATACTTTAGCGAGAAGTTATCAGGAGCAAAGATGAGATACAGTACATATGATGTGGAATTTTATGCTGTTGTGCAATCTATTAAACACTGGAGACACTATCTATTTCAGAAAGAGTTTGTTCTTTACACTGATCATGAGGCATTGAAGCATTTACAAGGGAAAGACAAGATTTCAGCGAGACATGCATCATGGATTGCATATCTGCAACAGTTTACATTTGTTGTGAAACACAAATCGGGAGTGACGAATCGTGTTGCGGATGCTTTGAGTAGAAGGAATCATTTGTTAACAACAATGAAGATTGAAGTAACGGGATTCGATGTGTTACCAGAGTTATTCAACGAAGATCCCTATTTTGCAAAGTTTGTTGATAAAGTCAAAAATGGGGAGACGGATGAGTTCGTGATGGCAGACGGTTTTCTGTTCAAAGGAAATCGATTGTGCATACCTGATTGTAGTTTGAGAATGAAGATTGTAAAAGAGCTACATGAAGAAGGACATGTTGGGAGAGACCGTACATTACAGTTGATTTCACAATCTTACTTTTGGCCATCAATGAGGAAAGAAGGGGAGAGGTTTGTGGAACGATGTCATATCTGTCAGGTTTCGAAAGGAACTGCGACTAATGCTGGTTTATATATGCCGTTACCTGTACCAACTAAACCGTGGGTTGATGTGAGTATGGACTTTGTGTTGGGGTTGCCGAGAACACAGCGTGGTAACGATTCCATTTATGTGGTGGTTGACCGATTTTCGAAAATGGCACATTTTATTGCTTGTAAGAAGATGGCGGATGCTGTTCATGTTGCTTAGTTGTTTTTCAAAGAGATATATCGACTTCACGGATTGCCAGAATCGATTGTGTCGGATAGGGATACTCGTTTTCTAAGTCATTTTTGGCTAAGTTTGTGGAAGATGGTGGGAACGAAGTTGAAATTTAGTAGTGCTTATCACCCACAAACGGATGGACAGACCGAAGTTGTGAACAGATCATTGGGTAATTTGTTGAGATGTCTGGTGAAAGATAATCTGAAGAGTTAGGATATGAAGTTATGTCAGGCAGAGTTTGCTCATAATCATGCAGTGAATCGTAGTACGGGATTCAGCCCATTTCAGATTGTTTATTCTAGTATGCCAAAAGGACCGTTGGATTTAACGGTAATACCACACTCGAAGGGGACAGTTAAGAAAGCTGCTGATTTTGTTGAAGGGTTGACGGAATGTCATAAAATCGTTCAGGAACGATTAGAAAAGGCAAATGAAAAGTATAAACAATCTGCAGATCTGAAGCGAAGAAGTGTTGAGTTTAATAAAGGAGATATGGTGTATGCTGTGTTAACAAAGGGCCGTTTTCCAGTGGGCGCTTATAACAAATTGAAAGCCAGAAAAAATGGTCCTGTGGAAGTTGTGAGACGGATTAATGAAAATGCTTATAAATTGAAGCTACCGGAAGATATGTACACTTCTGACGTGTTCAATGTTAATCATCTCGTACCATATTATGGGAATGACCAATCTGATATGGAAGAATTTACAAATTCGAGGACGAATTTTTCTCAACCTGGGGAGGATGATGCAGCACGAGCTACAAAGTTACAAGACTTAAGTCACCCACGACTTAAGGAAGCAGCTTTGCGACCTAACGAAGAAGTTATAGGTCGTCCACGACCTAAGGAGTCACGTGAGGGGGAGCTACGACTTAACTGGAAACCAGGGGAAGAAGTTATCTCGAGTTTGCGACCTAAGGAAGTGATAGGTCGCGAACGACCTAACTTGGCAGTGCAACATGGAGACAGTTTAAGTCGCAAACGACCTAACTTGTTTTTAGGTCGCATACGACCTAACGAGCTAAGGCATAGGTCGTGGGAACGACCTAACAAATCACCAGGAAAAGAGCTACGACCTAACGGGTTTGAGGATGGCGAGCTAAAGAAAAGAGATAGGTCGATGGAATGACCTAACATGTTTTTAGGTCGTGTACGACCTAACGAGATAAGAAAGAGGTTGCTGGAACGAGCTAACGAGGTGCTACGACCTAACAAGTCACGACCTATGTTAGGTCGCAAGAAACAGTCACGACCTATGATAGGTCGCAGGAAACAGGAACAACTTAAGATAGGTCGCTGGGTGATCTGGGAAGATAAGTCGCGAAGTCTTAAGTCGCAAGGCTTAGGTCGCGCAGTTCTATGAAGTACCCTTTTAAGTCGTTGAAGCTTGTTATGCCGAGCTAATCTCTGCCGTTGATTCTTTAAGTCGCTGATGGAAACTGGTGCATTGAAGTTAGGTCGCATGAATTGTATGTTGAGTCGTAGACGATCTATATGTTGTACATTTTGTTAAGTCGTTTGTTATAAGTCGTACATGTTAAGTCGTGATGGTTTGTATGTGTGTGTTGTAATGTGATCTGTTAGGTCGCTGCCGACCTATACTAAGTCGCGTCTGTTTTTAGGTCGCACCATTTTAGGTCTTAGGTCGTTCACGACCTAAGTGTTGTCATTTTTGATTCGATTTTGACGTGTGAGTTGTAGCCTATAAATAGGCAAGTGTGGTCATTTGTAATAGTTTAGTTGATTTGAAATAAAACTCTTGTTTTGTTAGCTTTGTGCTTTCGCCAAATTGGTAGTTGAGTGTAATCTCCTATCTCCTCTTTCGGATAATCGAGTGCGCTCGATTTAACGACTGCAGAAGCCGATTCACAGAATCTAGTGCGCTAGATCAACGTGTGAAGAATCGCAGATCTTTGAACCCGGTATCGTGCGCGATCAACGAGTTCGGGATAGCTAGAATTCGGTATCTTCGGATCAACGAATTCGGGCATTTCAGTATCTTCCAATCCATCGATTGCTACTCTCATCGATCGACATTGTTTTTGAGTAATCCGTTGCGTCACATCCTATGTTAGTTAAATTAAATTTATGATGTGATTCAAAATTGATAGGTTGTTGTTTGGTACATTTAAATTGTCATTCCAGTTAAATCTGACTTTTATTGAATTTAATCGCCATTTAATTTAATATTGAATTTTTAAATTACCAGTTAAATACCTGTTATTGATGACCAGTTAATTGTTGTTGTTTATTGGTTGATATGAATGATGATTGTGATGGATGTTAAATTGTTGATGTTTGGATGGTTGGATGTATGTTTATTCATATGTGTTATCACCCTGGAAGTTCCCTTAGTTTATTGTTAGTAAATCACTGTGGGTTGAAATGATACATACCCGAACGATCTTATAGACTAGGGAAAAATCGTTATGGGTTGAAATGATAAACTCGAGCGATTTTATGGATTTTGAATTTTAACTCGGGATTGCGGGTTGAAATGATATATATCTGTAAATTTAAATTATTGCGCGTTGAAATGATATATATCCATATCACTTGACCATAGGGTAGAAAATTATATACGGAAATCGGATTGGTTAAATTAAACGATTTTAAATCCAAATTTTTTGAATCCAGTTAAATGATATTTTGAAATAAAACTCGATTTATATAAATTGAATTATTTTCAAAGTTAAGTTTAAATGTTGAAATTGAAATTGTTTTAAATGAATTGTTTAAAAATTTCAAATTGAAACTTTAAAGTTGAATTTTTGAAATATAAATGAAATTTATCAAAATTGAGTTATTGAACGTTTGAATATTTAAACTTTGAAACCTATTTAATTTGAAGTGGTTTAAATTGTAGTTCAAACATGGATTTTAAATCGATATAAATTGAAATGGTTTTTTTTTGAGAATTTGAATTGAAAATTTAAAATTGAGTTTTGTTGATTTGAAGTTTGGATATGGTCCAGATTTGTTGAAATGAAAGAAATAGTTGATTTGACACTATTTTCAAATTTAATTATGTTAATATAAGCTGTTTTAAAAAATATTTTTTTAAATTCATATTTATTTAGATTTTCAAACTATTTACTATATAAACCATTTCAATAATCAAACCATTTTTATATTAAACTATTTAAACTATATTTAATCTATTTTTAAACTATTTCAAAACCATTTTAATATATTTAAACTATTTTAAACTATTTTAATCTATTTTAAACTATTTTAATCTATTTTAAACTATTTAACCATTTAAAACATTTTAAAGTATTTTAAAGTATTTTAAAACTATTTAAAACCATTTTAAAACTATTTATGACTATCTAAACTATTTTCTAAAATTCAAACTGCGCAAGGCAACATTGCTTAGATTTAAATCCTTGATTTAAAAGCGAATATGGTTAAATGATGTTATGACCTAAGTTGGGATTTGAAATGATATTTTCTAGTGAAATGACATATTTTGAGTTAATATGATGATATTGAAATGAGGGTTTAACCTATTTTGTGAATATGATTTCGAAAGTGATAATAATTTCGAAAGTGAATATGATTTTGAAAGTCATATGATTTTAAGTGGATATGATATTTAGATACCAATTATGAACTGATTTTGGAAATGTAAAAGAACCATCTGGTGTGAAATAAGCGTTTGGTTGTTAAAGAGACCGGGATCAGATATTGTAATACTCTCTGCCAATACCGAAAACCACTTTAACAACTGTGCACGTGGTGGAGATTCTAGAATGAAGTAGGATGGTTTGGCAAACGATTTTGTATGAGGTATTAACGTAGCCCTGACTCCCTTGAGTCAGCTTGATGTGGCTGAAACAGGAGCCATGCCGGGTCAAGTGAGGTCGCTCCTCCTATCGGGCACATTTCTTTGATACCATATTATTACTTTGTGATTGATTTGGTGGCCACCCTCCGATTTAATTTTGGGAGTGTGTTCCGAGGTGGGCGGTAGTAGCTGCTATGCGTTACCACCAGTTCGGATCCACAAAACGGTAGTATCCTACCCTGGGCATTGCCTCGCGTGCCTTGTCACATGCCTTATCGCGCCCACTACTAGTTTGGTTAGTACCATACCTATGGAGTGCTCACTGAGTAAACCACCGATTTGGTGGAGCTTACAGTATCTGTATAGACTACGGGAATATATATAATTTGTTATGGGGGGTATGGGTAACTCCATAATGCTATTTTAATACTTTACTTTACTATAGACATATTATAATAGCATATTGTACTACATAGTAGATAGTTTAACGGATCCTTAGGAGATGGTAATCCCAAACATCTCTTAAGTTATTGCACGCACGTTAGACACTGGATAGGAGATGTAGAATCCCGTAAACATCTTCGACGCCATTGCACTTATATTTATTTATTGTTGATTTAACTTACATAAGATCATTTAGTTCTGACTCGAGTGTTTTGTCTTTTCATTACGCTCGGGTCCGTCTGAGCTTTTCAGTGTATTGAAGACCATTTATTTGGAGGATAAAGACGAAGATTAGTCTACTATTTATTTATTTATTTATTTTATTCCACTGCATCATGTTGTTCCGCTACATTATTTATTTATTCCTATTGTATGTATAACTCTGATTGTATTGTAAAGTGTAATCAAATATATTTGTAAAACAACTTCATGAACTGTTTGTTTGATTATTATATTTTGTCATTCCACTGTGAGATTCTGTGTTTTGTTTTTTCCTTTTATCTTTTTTTTCTTATTTACCCCATAACAATCCTACCTTTTGAATGGTTTGAGTTGACACGTGTGGATGATTGTCGATTTGAACCGTCCAAAAAGGTAGGTCGTTACACTTGGTATCAGTGCTTAGGTTTAGCGATAACTTTAGCTTTGTGGAGTTTGACTCATTAAGGATAGGGTAATAATACCTTAGAATGAGTTGTTTTGAGCGTATATATATATGAGAGAGCGTACTTGTTAGTTTTATAAAACGTTTTTATATTGTGTTAATTGGTTCTGTTTAGTATTTATAAATTTTGGTCGGTACATAGGACGCTATGGAAGGGATTTCTAAACACTTAATAAGGCAGACCGACACAATATTGTTTTTGAAATATAAATAAATGAAATAATTTTACCTAGTATTATATTTTGTATGTAAAAGAATAAATTTTATAAATGGATATAGTTGTATGTGATATTTGTTTGTTAGGAAGTGCAATTTTATAAATATTGGTTGTAATATAAAATTTACAAATAAAGTGAATATAAATTGGAAATTTGAGACTTAAGTTCCAGGGTCTGAAATTAGTTCTCAAAGATTTTGGAAGATAATATTAGTACTATATGCAAGTATTTTTGAATATAAATATTTTCAATGTGATTTAAAAGAAATGTTTCTAAAATAATTTTAAAGGAAATAAGTTCTATACTCCCCTCTTTGTCGCTGGAAAATAATTTCGGTGATGAGTGCACGCATCATTGACGTTCATTTTCGAGTTTCAAAGTGGGAAGACCGCTGTAGTAGTTTTACTATATAATTGTTTTGATAAACAAATTTTATTTAATTTCTAAATAGGATAAGATATATAAAAGATATGAATGTATATATTATTGATTTATAAGGAAACCCGGAATTTAGTTCTTAAAACTTTCTGATAATTAGTAGTTTTCAGTTATTGTAATAGAATGAAATCTTAACTATTTTAATAATTGGAAGCTTCTAAAATGAAAAATAAGAAGTAGATGCTAAGTGATTAACGAAATATATAAGAAACCAGAAATTTGAAACTCGTAAATTAAAAGGTATGAAAATGAGAAAATGTAATTATTGACATTTGTTAACTAAATGAATAAGATAAACTTATGTAACATTCAATTACATTCTTAAAACATATATATATAACTTACCAGAAATTTATAAAAAGTTGTAATGTTAAATAGGAATATGTAATATAATATTATACAAGTAAAACTTAAATAATGAAAGTGTTCAATGGAATTATGTTTATAAATGGAGAATTAAGATGCACAAGAATACTATAAATTTAAGCTAATGTTGAAGTTATTTATAATTAAAATAAGTAGTAAAAGTGAATACTATATTAAGTAAATGATTATAACTTCAGAAAATATTGAAAATATACCAAAATAGATTCAATATTCAATGACACTATATAAGAAAGGATGAACGTATATAATTAAATAATAAAATGTGAATTAAGCTGAAATAAAATGTATGTAATCCTTCAATAATGAATTCATTGATTATTTTAAATAATTGAATGAAAATAATTTATGTAAGTAAACGAATGTAAATTTAATGGAAAAATAGCATTGTATAAATGAATGGGAAATGAATTTTGTAAGTAATAAAGTTAAATTCATAAATAATCATTGTATGAATGAATGAAAATAAATGAAAGTAAATGAAAAAAAGGAAAAGAAAAGAAAAGGAAACCAATCGAGAAAACTTAAATATTGTGTTAAATTCCTGGTTGTTTTGGCTTATGGGATGTTTGGGGAAGGATACTTCTAACTGTATAAGGATGTATAAATAATCTTTTAAGTAATTATCTAAGGCTATTGAGCGTAGGGTACAGTTGATCGTTTATTTATTACCTTGTACGATTAAAAGTTTCTAAAACTGAACAAACCATTAGTTTTGGTTGATATGGATGTGTGATGGATTCGTTTGTTGCATATGTGTTCGTGTTGTTTTGTTTGCATACGTTTTGTGATTGATTTGTTTTGTTACTAATTAAAAACAACTAAAATATTTCCCTTGTACATAATTCTCACTATATTGGATGTTATAAGTGAAATACAGGTTATGGAAGCAATAACTACTGTAACAACCCGCATATTTATCGATTTTATATTTAAATATTTTATTGTTAGTCGGATGTTAGACCGAAAAGCTACTTTTTGCATACGGTCAAATTAGGACTCGAGACCACCCCCATTGAGTTCAAAATGACGTTTGCGATCTTTTTGAGTGTAAACTTCGATATGTTTGGAGATAGTGAAATTTTCGTCACTTTTTGTGTTGAGCTTTTGGTTTGGGCTGCACCTCTTCTACCTCAGCCCAACCCCTTCCTTCTCTTCATCACTTCATCAACTTTGAAGCTTTAGCAACAATGGTGGAGGGAGTAGGAAATTAAAATTCCAAGCTCAAATTCTTTAGCAAATTCAACATCTAACTCCAAATTCAAAGTGAAGACATTGATTCAAGCTAGTGGTTGATCTTTGCTTTGCCCCCGAGCTTCATCTTCATCAAATTCCGTGAAAAGGTGAGATTTTTGATCTCACATCTTGCTTATATCTATCTTGGACTGTTGGGAATGATCCCCTATTGTATTTGCATCAACATTTGCATTTGGTTTGGATTGGATTGGCGAAAAACTTCAATTTTCAGCGTTTTGGTGATTTTTCTGGCCTTAAGTCGTTTCTGGCCTTCGCTGAGTCGTCCACGAGTTAAGCCTAAGTCGTGAGTCGTTCACGAGTTAAGGGCTTAAGTCGCGCGCGTGCATTTCTGTTCGCCTGGCCTGAGTCGTTCACGAGTTAAAGGCCTGAGTCGTTTACGAGTTAAGTCGTTAGGTCGCGTGCCTTGCTAACTCGTTAGGTCGCATGCCCAGTTAAGTCGTTAGGTCGCGTGCCTAGTTAAGTCGTTAGGTCGCGTGCCTAGTCAAGTCGTTAGGTCGTAAGACCTTAGGTCGTGCACCTTTAAGTCGAAGCATTTTAGGTCGCTTCCCCTGGACCTCGTTAGGTCGTTCACCTCTAAGTCGCGTGGCACTTTAGGTCGCATGGTCTTGTTCTCCTCTAGGTCGTAGGACCTTTTAACTGTTAGGTCGAAGACCTTTTTCCATTAGGTCGCAAGACCTTAGGTCGCACCTTGTTAGGTCGCGAACCCAGTTAGGTCGTTCCAGCCTTAGCTCGTAGCTCGAATAGAGGCTTAAGGCATAAGTCGTTCAGGAGTTAAAGGCCTTAAGTCGTAGGTCGTTTTGCAGTTAGCTCGCTCGCCCTGGCTTAAGTCGTTAAGTCGTTAAAGGCTTAAGTCGTTAAGTCGTTCAAGACTTAGGTCGTATGACCTTATCCCTTAAGTCGTAAGTCGCTTGCCTCCCTTAAGTCGTAAGTCTCTTGCCTCCCTTAAGTCCTAGGTCGTATGACTCTTAAGTCCTAGGTCGTTGGCTTTAAATCGTTAAGTCGTAGGTCGCTGCTTCTCTTAAGTCGCTCGGCCATGCCAACTCCGCTAGCTCGCAACTGTTAGGTCGTATGACCTTAAGTCGTAGGTCGTCTCAGACCTAACATTCCCGCTGCTTCTCTTAGGTCGCTTGACCCTAAGTCGTAGGTCGCTTGACTTCGTTAAGTCGTAGGTTGCTCGACTTTGTTAAGTCTCTTTCCTCCCTTAAGTCGTAAGTCGTTCGCGAGTTAGTACTTGGTCGTTTGACCTGTTCTTCTGCTAGCTCGCGTGGCATTCTCCACTTAGGTCGTATGACCTTATCCCTTAAGTCGTAAGTCGTTCGCGAGTTAGTACTTGGTCGTTTGACCTGTTCTTCTGCTAGCTCGCGTGGCATTCTCCACTTAGGTCGTATGACCTTATCCCTTAAGTCGTAAGTCGTTCGCGAGTTAGTACTTGGTCGTTTGACCTGTTCTTCTGCTAGGTCGCGTGGCATTCTTCCCTTAGGTCGTTTGGCTTCTCGAGACCGCTTGCCTTCACCAGGTCGAACCCCGTATTACTCTGCGTAGGCAATCTCTTCTGAAAAACATTTATCAGAATTTCTACTTTGATGGTTTTGGGATTGACTTCTTTGGACTTTACTCACGTCTTCGAACGTGAATTGATTTGTTCTACAATCGTTTTATGACTTGTCACTTTAAAGATATATGAAGGTTTCAATACTAATAGTAAATATCAAAACTCTTTCGTCAAAGCGATTGCAACACTATTTTAAATATCAAAAGTTCGTTTTCTCAAACCGATTTTCAATCTACTAGTATATACAAGCCTTTACTTCACTCGAATGAGAAATCGACTTAAACGACTTAGTAAAACGAGTGGTATGAAACGCTTGCGTTCACTTCGTCGGTTAGCTCTTGGACTTGTTCGATTGAACCCTTTTCGTGACAATTTCCTAGTGAAAATTTACAGCTTGTTCGTAAATATTTAAGTTAAGCAAGTGGTTATGGGACATGAAGCTAAACTCATATATTTACTAGCTTGGTGTGATTGACACTTCTCGCTGATCATGATGATCATTTTATGATTTAGACTAGCAATTGTGCGATGTCTCTTTGTCCATATGAAGGACTGTACTTCATTTTATTGAGCTTCGTCTCATTTCTTTGTGGGCTGGCAACCCAAGTACTTTTAATGTGTTTCGATTCATCTGATGTACCGTTTGTACTACATCGATGTCTCTGTCTTTCAATTCATTGGACGTACCGTTTGCACTGCGTCAATGTTCGATTCATCTGATGTACCGTTTGTACTACATCGATGTCTCTGTCTTTCTGATTCATTGGACGTACCGTTTGCACTGCGTCAATGTTTGATTCATCTGATGTACCGTTTGTACTACATCGATGTCTTGGCTTTCTGATTCATTGGACGTACCGTTTGCACTACGTCAATGTTCTGAATTGTATTGTCTTTCTGATTCATTGGACGTACCGTTTGCACTGCGTCATTGTTCAATTCATTGGACGTACCGTTTGCACTGCGTCAATGTTCGATTCATCTGATGTACCGTTTGTACTACATCGATGTCTCTGTCTTTCCGATTCATTGGACGTACCGTTTGCACTGCGTCAATGTTTGATTCATCTGATGTACCGTTTGTACTACATCGATGTCTTGGCTTTCTGGTTCATTGGACGTACCGTTTGCACTGCGTCAATGTACCGGCATTCATGCTCCTGTTTGGGATTGGCCATCCTTTTCTTGTGATTTCTGGATTTCTAATTATTGATTTCTGGAAATTTATGTTTCACCAGCTTTTACCATTGACATTGATGAGTATGTCATTTTATTGTGGCTTGGTGAATTAAATTAAGAATATGACATTCTTTTCTCTGTTTTGAGATTATTGAGATATTGTATGACTTTTGTGGGATTTCTAATGTATACTTTTCATAGTATGACACCTTTTTGTTATCATACGTTCTATTATCATATCTCATATTCTATCTCATTTTATCTGATAATTATAGCTAGACTGATCCGTTTATTATTTTCTTCTTAAATAATACTCGGGTCAGACTGAGTTTTTACAGGTGCTTCATCATGACTTCTTATCTGGAGCCATCTTCTGACTTTTGGCTAACTACTCTAGTTTAGTAGGTTTTTGTTGTATGAATTTGTGATGAGACTCCTTGATGTATACGTATTCTATTGTCTTGCACTTGTATCTATTCTTTTGTGTTATTGTGGATCTTATTTGACCACTACTCTGATGTACACTTTTAGGTGTAATATTCATATCTTATTCCGCCTTTGTGATATGAATTGTCTGTGACTGATTTGTTCTACGTTTATTTCTATATTTGTTTCCGAAGATCATATATAGCCACCGTGTGATAGCTTTGTGTTTGTATCGGTATGTCGGATTTCCTCCTTAAAAGATATGCATTCTATTCTATCTGACATATCGGTGCTCGCGCAAAGAAGTTACATAGATGGTCGCTCCTCAACAGCCTTATCCTCCGTGCTAATTGATAGCACTACACCGTAGTGTTCTTGGTTAGCGTGGGTATAAAGGTGGGGCGTCACAGCTTGGTATCAGAGCCAAACTTCGGAACAATGTAGAATAATCTAGCAAGGATCATTGTCCTAAGTCTTTCTTAGGAATCGTGCCATAGGATTTGACTCGGGTCTTCGTACCGTTCTATCCTATTTTCATTTTATGATTCCTTGTCTTATCAATCATGATTGTTTGATATTCATTCCGAGAATAACTTTTTCTTCTTCTTTCTTTCTTAAAGAAGAGAAATGGTTAGATCTGGCCGTACCAACGTCGGACAATCCAGTGCTTCTCCTCAGGAGGGAGTATTTATGTCTGCCCAGCAGCTACTAGATCTTGTTAAGAATGCTCAAGCTATCGGACCCATTCCAGAGCCTACTCATCCTCGATCCGGTTTTGCACGCTTGTGTAGAGATTATACCGATTTGGGTGGAAGGCCATTCCGGGGATCCGAGAGTGTTATTGAAATTCAAGCTTGGCTCAAAACATGCGATCGCATCTTCTCTCGCATGAATCTTATTGATCTCCACCGAGTCCAAGTGGCTTCTAGCATGCTCCAAGAAAGGGCATTGGATTGGTATGAGCTTCTTATTTCTGAAATCGTTGAAGCTGATCTCACTTGGGAGCAATTCCGGGAGAGATTCGAATTGAAATTTGTGCCGGAGGCTGAAAAAGTAACCTTGGCCCGGCGATTTATCGACCTTGTTCAAGGTGAATCTTCTGTGACGGACTACGTCGCATCTTTCGAATCTCTTTCTAAATACGGGGTTGAATACATTAATACCCCATTGAAGAAAAATCAGAGATTTGTCTATGGCTTGAATAAGAATCTAAAGAAGCCATTACTCCTGAAACTCGAGGCTTCATTTGATCAGCTTATTGATATCGCTCTTCGTCTTGAAGAGGCCGATAGAGAGTGTGATGTTGAAGTTGTGGGTGCTAAACAAAACTTCAACAACAACATGAAAAGGCCTACTAAGTTCAAAGGCCCTAATCCAATTCCCGACAAGAAAGGGAAGCAAGAATCTTCGGTAGCAAAGACTCCTACCTCTAGTCGTGGACGATGCTACAATTGTGGCCTTACGGACCACTATGTAAATGAGTGCCCGAAACCATTTTTCTGTCGTTATTGCAAAGGTTCGGGACATCTTTTATCTTCATGCCCCAAACTTCCGGACAAGAGAGAGGGAAAGCTAAATGTTGTTCAAGTCCCTAGTGACACTTCCCATGGTCAAGGTATCCATTCTATCCTTGATGACATTTATTTCGTGAACATTTTTATTATTATTATTATTATTATTCGAGTTCTTTTGATATGGGTTTCGTCTCATTATTTTATAACAAAAGAACAGGTTGATTCCTTTTCTTTAGACATTTTTGGGCTTGTTGACTTCTTTGAGGATTGCGAATCCGGTTGGCGGATCCGCAACACTCAATTTTCTTTTTATTGATGTCGAAATTATTTTATGTGATTTTTCTTTCCGAACCGATTTCTACTTATGCTTCGGAATTGACTTTTGTAAGGACTGGCTTAATTACTATGAAGCCATATCCTTTGTCCCGTGTGGGATATTCATCTTCGACATTTTCAATCTGTTAAACAGATTTCTGTTTTTCCTCTGTGATTTTGATTCCAATTTGAGGGCATCATTTTATTCTTGTAGTTTGAGAATTTCCGGTATTTTTGAGCGTGTCTTAGGATTATCGCCTAAGAAATCTTTTGAGTGATGTTAAGGTCTTTTTAGTTCGACCTTGCCCTCGATTTTCATTTGCTACGAGTTGCGGGAGTTAGCATTCCCTTTACCGCATTCCGCGCTCAATATGATTCTTATGAATGACTTGTTATGTCATTCAGTTTATCCAGCTTATTTCATCCATTTTATGAATCGAGTATTTTACGATCTCGATGACTCCATTCTTTGATTTTGGATGAAAATAGCAATTTAAAATTTTGCAAATCTTTTTCATAAGATTTATTTATAAGTAAAATTGGATTTTTATTCTTTAAGCAAACAAAGAATATTCTTAAGAGTTTTTAAGAAACAATCTTGAAGATGATTTTGTGATTGTATTGCCCATTGAGTGCTTTAAGAATTTTGGTCGATGCGCTTGATCAACGTTATCGATAGAAATTTCCTAAACGCTTTGATGAGACAATCAGACACAGTAAAATGTAAATTTCTCTAGAAAGATTATTTGAAAGAATTCTTTTCCGCTACTTTTATTCTTGTGATTCCCGATGGGAACCAAGACTTTATCTTTTGTACCAATGCTAATTGTATTGGTTTGGATGTCGTTCTTTTTCTTTTGCTTCTAAATAGTTATAGCCTATCGAGACTAGGTATGCCACTCATGATCTAGTGCTCGCGGTTATTGTTTTTCCTTTTGAAAATTTGGCATCACTATTTTTGGGTGAGAAATTTGTTCTCTACCTTAATCATAAATCTAGAGAATTCATCGAGCGAACTCGTCCGGGTTTTCTCTTTCATGCTCTTTTTGGTGAACTTCTCATTTCAAATTTTCTTTGGTATTGATATGTTTTTATGGTTGTTACTCTTTTATTTCCATCTTACTTATTGCGAGGACGCAATTTCTTTAAGGAGGGGAGTCTGTAACAACCCGCATATTTATCGATTTTATATTTAAATATTTTATTGTTAGTCGGATGTTAGACCGAAAAGCTACTTTTTGCATACGGTCAAATTAGGACTCGAGACCACCCCCATTGAGTTCAAAATGACGTTTGCGATCTTTTTGAGTGTAAACTTCGATATGTTTGGAGATAGTGAAATTTTCGTCACTTTTTGTGTTGAGCTTTTGGTTTGGGCTGCACCTCTTCTACCTCAGCCCAACCCCTTCCTTCTCTTCATCACTTCATCAACTTTGAAGCTTTAGCAACAATGGTGGAGGGAGTAGGAAATTAAAATTCCAAGCTCAAATTCTTTAGCAAATTCAACATCTAACTCCAAATTCAAAGTGAAGACATTGATTCAAGCTAGTGGTTGATCTTTGCTTTGCCCCCGAGCTTCATCTTCATCAAATTCCGTGAAAAGGTGAGATTTTTGATCTCACATCTTGCTTATATCTATCTTGGACTGTTGGGAATGATCCCCTATTGTATTTGCATCAACATTTGCATTTGGTTTGGATTGGATTGGCGAAAAACTTCAATTTTCAGCGTTTTGGTGATTTTTCTGGCCTTAAGTCGTTTCTGGCCTTCGCTGAGTCGTCCACGAGTTAAGCCTAAGTCGTGAGTCGTTCACGAGTTAAGGGCTTAAGTCGCGCGCGTGCATTTCTGTTCGCCTGGCCTGAGTCGTTCACGAGTTAAAGGCCTGAGTCGTTTACGAGTTAAGTCGTTAGGTCGCATGCCTTGCTAACTCGTTAGGTCGCATGCCCAGTTAAGTCGTTAGGTCGCGTGCCTAGTTAAGTCGTTAGGTCGCGTGCCTAGTCAAGTCGTTAGGTCGTAAGACCTTAGGTCGTGCACCTTTAAGTCGAAGCATTTTAGGTCGCTTCCCCTGGACCTCGTTAGGTCGTTCACCTCTAAGTCGCGTGGCACTTTAGGTCGCATGGTCTTGTTCTCCTCTAGGTCGTAGGACCTTTTAACTGTTAGGTCGAAGACCTTTTTCCATTAGGTCGCAAGACCTTAGGTCGCACCTTGTTAGGTCGCGAACCCAGTTAGGTCGTTCCAGCCTTAGCTCGTAGCTCGAATAGAGGCTTAAGGCATAAGTCGTTCAGGAGTTAAAGGCCTTAAGTCGTAGGTCGTTTTGCAGTTAGCTCGCTCGCCCTGGCTTAAGTCGTTAAGTCGTTAAAGGCTTAAGTCGTTAAGTCGTTCAAGACTTAGGTCGTATGACCTTATCCCTTAAGTCGTAAGTCGCTTGCCTCCCTTAAGTCGTAAGTCTCTTGCCTCCCTTAAGTCCTAGGTCGTATGACTCTTAAGTCCTAGGTCGTTGGCTTTAAATCGTTAAGTCGTAGGTCGCTGCTTCTCTTAAGTCGCTCGGCCATGCCAACTCCGCTAGCTCGCAACTGTTAGGTCGTATGACCTTAAGTCGTAGGTCGTCTCAGACCTAACATTCCCGCTGCTTCTCTTAGGTCGCTTGACCCTAAGTCGTAGGTCGCTTGACTTCGTTAAGTCGTAGGTTGCTCGACTTTGTTAAGTCTCTTTCCTCCCTTAAGTCGTAAGTCGTTCGCGAGTTAGTACTTGGTCGTTTGACCTGTTCTTCTGCTAGCTCGCGTGGCATTCTCCACTTAGGTCGTATGACCTTATCCCTTAAGTCGTAAGTCGTTCGCGAGTTAGTACTTGGTCGTTTGACCTGTTCTTCTGCTAGCTCGCGTGGCATTCTCCACTTAGGTCGTATGACCTTATCCCTTAAGTCGTAAGTCGTTCGCGAGTTAGTACTTGGTCGTTTGACCTGTTCTTCTGCTAGGTCGCGTGGCATTCTTCCCTTAGGTCGTTTGGCTTCTCGAGACCGCTTGCCTTCACCAGGTCGAACCCCGTATTACTCTGCGTAGGCAATCTCTTCTGAAAAACATTTATCAGAATTTCTACTTTGATGGTTTTGGGATTGACTTCTTTGGACTTTACTCACGTCTTCGAACGTGAATTGATTTGTTCTACAATCGTTTTATGACTTGTCACTTTAAAGATATATGAAGGTTTCAATACTAATAGTAAATATCAAAACTCTTTCGTCAAAGCGATTGCAACACTATTTTAAATATCAAAAGTTCGTTTTCTCAAACCGATTTTCAATCTACTAGTATATACAAGCCTTTACTTCACTCGAATGAGAAATCGACTTAAACGACTTAGTAAAACGAGTGGTATGAAACGCTTGCGTTCACTTCGTCGGTTAGCTCTTGGACTTGTTCGATTGAACCCTTTTCGTGACAATTTCCTAGTGAAAATTTACAGCTTGTTCGTAAATATTTAAGTTAAGCAAGTGGTTATGGGACATGAAGCTAAACTCATATATTTACTAGCTTGGTGTGATTGACACTTCTCGCTGATCATGATGATCATTTTATGATTTAGACTAGCAATTGTGCGATGTCTCTTTGTCCATATGAAGGACTGTACTTCATTTTATTGAGCTTCGTCTCATTTCTTTGTGGGCTGGCAACCCAAGTACTTTTAATGTGTTTCGATTCATCTGATGTACCGTTTGTACTACATCGATGTCTCTGTCTTTCAATTCATTGGACGTACCGTTTGCACTGCGTCAATGTTCGATTCATCTGATGTACCGTTTGTACTACATCGATGTCTCTGTCTTTCTGATTCATTGGACGTACCGTTTGCACTGCGTCAATGTTTGATTCATCTGATGTACCGTTTGTACTACATCGATGTCTTGGCTTTCTGATTCATTGGACGTACCGTTTGCACTACGTCAATGTTCTGAATTGTATTGTCTTTCTGATTCATTGGACGTACCGTTTGCACTGCGTCATTGTTCAATTCATTGGACGTACCGTTTGCACTGCGTCAATGTTCGATTCATCTGATGTACCGTTTGTACTACATCGATGTCTCTGTCTTTCCGATTCATTGGACGTACCGTTTGCACTGCGTCAATGTTTGATTCATCTGATGTACCGTTTGTACTACATCGATGTCTTGGCTTTCTGGTTCATTGGACGTACCGTTTGCACTGCGTCAATGTACCGGCATTCATGCTCCTGTTTGGGATTGGCCATCCTTTTCTTGTGATTTCTGGATTTCTAATTATTGATTTCTGGAAATTTATGTTTCACCAGCTTTTACCATTGACATTGATGAGTATGTCATTTTATTGTGGCTTGGTGAATTAAATTAAGAATATGACATTCTTTTCTCTGTTTTGAGATTATTGAGATATTGTATGACTTTTGTGGGATTTCTAATGTATACTTTTCATAGTATGACACCTTTTTATTATCATACGTTCTATTATCATATCTCATATTCTATCTCATTTTATCTGATAATTATAGCTAGACTGATCCGTTTATTATTTTCTTCTTAAATAATACTCGGGTCAGACTGAGTTTTTACAGGTGCTTCATCATGACTTCTTATCTGGAGCCATCTTCTGACTTTTGGCTAACTACTCTAGTTTAGTAGGTTTTTGTTGTATGAATTTGTGATGAGACTCCTTGATGTATACGTATTCTATTGTCTTGCACTTGTATCTATTCTTTTGTGTTATTGTGGATCTTATTTGACCACTACTCTGATGTACACTTTTAGGTGTAATATTCATATCTTATTCCGCCTTTGTGATATGAATTGTCTGTGACTGATTTGTTCTACGTTTATTTCTATATTTGTTTCCGAAGATCATATATAGCCACCGTGTGATAGCTTTGTGTTTGTATCGGTATGTCGGATTTCCTCCTTAAAAGATATGCATTCTATTCTATCTGACATATCGGTGCTCGCGCAAAGAAGTTACATAGATGGTCGCTCCTCAACAGCCTTATCCTCCGTGCTAATTGATAGCACTACACCGTAGTGTTCTTGGTTAGCGTGGGTATAAAGGTGGGGCGTCACAGCTTGGTATCAGAGCCAAACTTCGGAACAATGTAGAATAATCTAGCAAGGATCATTGTCCTAAGTCTTTCTTAGGAATCGTGCCATAGGATTTGACTCGGGTCTTCGTACCGTTCTATCCTATTTTCATTTTATGATTCCTTGTCTTATCAAACATGATTGTTTGATATTCATTCCGAGAATAACTTTTTCTTCTTCTTTCTTTCTTAAAGAAGAGAAATGGTTAGATCTGGCCGTACCAACGTCGGACAATCCAGTGCTTCTCCTCAGGAGGGAGTATTTATGTCTGCCCAGCAGCTACTAGATCTTGTTAAGAATGCTCAAGCTATCGGACCCATTCCAGAGCCTACTCATCCTCGATCCGGTTTTGCACGCTTGTGTAGAGATTATACCGATTTGGGTGGAAGGCCATTCCGGGGATCCGAGAGTGTTATTGAAATTCAAGCTTGGCTCAAAACATGCGATCGCATCTTCTCTCGCATGAATCTTATTGATCTCCACCGAGTCCAAGTGGCTTCTAGCATGCTCCAAGAAAGGGCATTGGATTGGTATGAGCTTCTTATTTCTGAAATCGTTGAAGCTGATCTCACTTGGGAGCAATTCCGGGAGAGATTCGAATTGAAATTTGTGCCGGAGGCTGAAAAAGTAACCTTGGCCCGGCGATTTATCGACCTTGTTCAAGGTGAATCTTCTGTGACGGACTACGTCGCATCTTTCGAATCTCTTTCTAAATACGGGGTTGAATACATTAATACCCCATTGAAGAAAAATCAGAGATTTGTCTATGGCTTGAATAAGAATCTAAAGAAGCCATTACTCCTGAAACTCGAGGCTTCATTTGATCAGCTTATTGATATCGCTCTTCGTCTTGAAGAGGCCGATAGAGAGTGTGATGTTGAAGTTGTGGGTGCTAAACAAAACTTCAACAACAACATGAAAAGGCCTACTAAGTTCAAAGGCCCTAATCCAATTCCCGACAAGAAAGGGAAGCAAGAATCTTCGGTAGCAAAGACTCCTACCTCTAGTCGTGGACGATGCTACAATTGTGGCCTTACGGACCACTATGTAAATGAGTGCCCGAAACCATTTTTCTGTCGTTATTGCAAAGGTTCGGGACATCTTTTATCTTCATGCCCCAAACTTCCGGACAAGAGAGAGGGAAAGCTAAATGTTGTTCAAGTCCCTAGTGACACTTCCCATGGTCAAGGTATCCATTCTATCCTTGATGACATTTATTTCGTGAACATTTTTATTATTATTATTATTATTATTCGAGTTCTTTTGATATGGGTTTCGTCTCATTATTTTATAACAAAAGAACAGGTTGATTCCTTTTCTTTAGACATTTTTGGGCTTGTTGACTTCTTTGAGGATTGCGAATCCGGTTGGCGGATCCGCAACACTCAATTTTCTTTTTATTGATGTCGAAATTATTTTATGTGATTTTTCTTTCCGAACCGATTTCTACTTATGCTTCGGAATTGACTTTTGTAAGGACTGGCTTAATTACTATGAAGCCATATCCTTTGTCCCGTGTGGGATATTCATCTTTGACATTTTCAATCTGTTAAACAGATTTCTGTTTTTCCTCTGTGATTTTGATTCCAATTTGAGGGCATCATTTTATTCTTGTAGTTTGAGAATTTCCGGTATTTTTGAGCGTGTCTTAGGATTATCGCCTAAGAAATCTTTTGAGTGATGTTAAGGTCTTTTTAGTTCGACCTTGCCCTCGATTTTCATTTGCTACGAGTTGCGGGAGTTAGCATTCCCTTTACCGCATTCCGCGCTCAATATGATTCTTATGAATGACTTGTTATGTCATTCAGTTTATCCAGCTTATTTCATCCATTTTATGAATCGAGTATTTTACGATCTCGATGACTCCATTCTTTGATTTTGGATGAAAATAGCAATTTAAAATTTTGCAAATCTTTTTCATAAGATTTATTTATAAGTAAAATTGGATTTTTATTCTTTAAGCAAACAAAGAATATTCTTAAGAGTTTTTAAGAAACAATCTTGAAGATGATTTTGTGATTGTATTGCCCATTGAGTGCTTTAAGAATTTTGGTCGATGCGCTTGATCAACGTTATCGATAGAAATTTCCTAAACGCTTTGATGAGACAATCAGACACAGTAAAATGTAAATTTCTCTAGAAAGATTATTTGAAAGAATTCTTTTCCGCTACTTTTATTCTTGTGATTCCCGATGGGAACCAAGACTTTATCTTTTGTACCAATGCTAATTGTATTGGTTTGGATGTCGTTCTTTTTCTTTTGCTTCTAAATAGTTATAGCCTATCGAGACTAGGTATGCCACTCATGATCTAGTGCTCGCGGTTATTGTTTTTCCTTTTGAAAATTTGGCATCACTATTTTTGGGTGAGAAATTTGTTCTCTACCTTAATCATAAATCTAGAGAATTCATCGAGCGAACTCGTCCGGGTTTTCTCTTTCATGCTCTTTTTGGTGAACTTCTCATTTCAAATTTTCTTTGGTATTGATATGCTTTTATGGTTGTTACTCTTTTATTTCCATCTTACTTATTGTGAGGACGCAATTTCTTTAAGGAGGGGAGTCTGTAACAACCCGCATATTTATCGATTTTATATTTAAATATTTTATTGTTAGTCGGATGTTAGACCGAAAAGCTACTTTTTGCATACGGTCAAATTAGGACTCGAGACCACCCCCATTGAGTTCAAAATGACGTTTGCGATCTTTTTGAGTGTAAACTTCGATATGTTTGGAGATAGTGAAATTTTCGTCACTTTTTGTGTTGAGCTTTTGGTTTGGGCTGCACCTCTTCTACCTCAGCCCAACCCCTTCCTTCTCTTCATCACTTCATCAACTTTGAAGCTTTAGCAACAATGGTGGAGGGAGTAGGAAATTAAAATTCCAAGCTCAAATTCTTTAGCAAATTCAACATCTAACTCCAAATTCAAAGTGAAGACATTGATTCAAGCTAGTGGTTGATCTTTGCTTTGCCCCCGAGCTTCATCTTCATCAAATTCCGTGAAAAGGTGAGATTTTTGATCTCACATCTTGCTTATATCTATCTTGGACTGTTGGGAATGATCCTCTATTGTATTTGCATCAACATTTGCATTTGGTTTGGATTGGATTGGCGAAAAACTTCAATTTTCAGCGTTTTGGTGATTTTTCTGGCCTTAAGTCGTTTCTGGCCTTCGCTGAGTCGTCCACGAGTTAAGCCTAAGTCATGAGTCGTTCACGAGTTAAGGGCTTAAGTCGCGCGCGTGCATTTCTGTTCGCCTGGCCTGAGTCGTTCACGAGTTAAAGGCCTGAGTCGTTTACGAGTTAAGTCGTTAGGTCGCGTGCCTTGCTAACTCGTTAGGTCGCATGCCCAGTTAAGTCGTTAGGTCGCGTGCCTAGTTAAGTCGTTAGGTCGCGTGCCTAGTCAAGTCGTTAGGTCGTAAGACCTTAGGTCGTGCACCTTTAAGTCGAAGCATTTTAGGTCGCTTCCCCTGGACCTCGTTAGGTCGTTCACCTCTAAGTCGCGTGGCACTTTAGGTCGCATGGTCTTGTTCTCCTCTAGGTCGTAGGACCTTTTAACTGTTAGGTCGAAGACCTTTTTCCATTAGGTCGCAAGACCTTAGGTCGCACCTTGTTTGGTCGCGAACCCAGTTAGGTCGTTCCAGCCTTAGCTCGTAGCTCGAATAGAGGCTTAAGGCATAAGTTGTTCAGGAGTTAAAGGCCTTAAGTCGTAGGTCGTTTTGCAGTTAGCTCGCTCGCCCTGGCTTAAGTCGTTAAGTCGTTAAAGGCTTAAGTCGTTAAGTCGTTCAAGACTTAGGTCGTATGACCTTATCCCTTAAGTCGTAAGTCGCTTGCCTCCCTTAAGTCGTAAGTCTCTTGCCTCCCTTAAGTCCTAGGTCGTATGACTCTTAAGTCCTAGGTCGTTGGCTTTAAATCGTTAAGTCGTAGGTCGCTGCTTCTCTTAAGTCGCTCGGCCATGCCAACTCCGCTAGCTCGCAACTGTTAGGTCGTATGACCTTAAGTCGTAGGTCGTCTCAGACCTAACATTCCCGCTGCTTCTCTTAGGTCGCTTGACCCTAAGTCGTAGGTCGCTTGACTTCGTTAAGTCGTAGGTTGCTCGACTTTGTTAAGTCTCTTTCCTCCCTTAAGTCGTAAGTCGTTCGCGAGTTAGTACTTGGTCGTTTGACCTGTTCTTCTGCTAGCTCGCGTGGCATTCTCCACTTAGGTCGTATGACCTTATCCCTTAAGTCGTAAGTCGTTCGCGAGTTAGTACTTGGTCGTTTGACCTGTTCTTCTGCTAGCTCGCGTGGCATTCTCCACTTAGGTCGTATGACCTTATCCCTTAAGTCGTAAGTCGTTCGCGAGTTAGTACTTGGTCGTTTGACCTGTTCTTCTGCTAGGTCGCGTGGCATTCTTCCCTTAGGTCGTTTGGCTTCTCGAGACCGCTTGCCTTCACCAGGTCGAACCCCGTATTACTCTGCGTAGGCAATCTCTTCTGAAAAACATTTATCAGAATTTCTACTTTGATGGTTTTGGGATTGACTTCTTTGGACTTTACTCACGTCTTCGAACGTGAATTGATTTGTTCTACAATCGTTTTATGACTTGTCACTTTAAAGATATATGAAGGTTTCAATACTAATAGTAAATATCAAAACTCTTTCGTCAAAGCGATTGCAACACTATTTTAAATATCAAAAGTTCGTTTTCTCAAACCGATTTTCAATCTACTAGTATATACAAGCCTTTACTTCACTCGAATGAGAAATCGACTTAAACGACTTAGTAAAACGAGTGGTATGAAACGCTTGCGTTCACTTCGTCGGTTAGCTCTTGGACTTGTTCGATTGAACCCTTTTCGTGACAATTTCCTAGTGAAAATTTACAGCTTGTTCGTAAATATTTTAGTTAAGCAAGTGGTTATGGGACATGAAGCTAAACTCATATATTTACTAGCTTGGTGTGATTGACACTTCTCGCTGATCATGATGATCATTTTATGATTTAGACTAGCAATTGTGCGATGTCTCTTTGTCCATATGAAGGACTGTACTTCATTTTATTGAGCTTCGTCTCATTTCTTTGTGGGCTGGCAACCCAAGTACTTTTAATGTGTTTCGATTCATCTGATGTACCGTTTGTACTACATCGATGTCTCTGTCTTTCAATTCATTGGACGTACCGTTTGCACTGCGTCAATGTTCGATTCATCTGATGTACCGTTTGTACTACATCGATGTCTCTGTCTTTCTGATTCATTGGACGTACCGTTTGCACTGCGTCAATGTTTGATTCATCTGATGTACCGTTTGTACTACATCGATGTCTTGGCTTTCTGATTCATTGGACGTACCGTTTGCACTACGTCAATGTTCTGAATTGTATTGTCTTTCTGATTCATTGGACGTACCGTTTGCACTGCGTCATTGTTCAATTCATTGGACGTACCGTTTGCACTGCGTCAATGTTCGATTCATCTGATGTACCGTTTGTACTACATCGATGTCTCTGTCTTTCCGATTCATTGGACGTACCGTTTGCACTGCGTCAATGTTTGATTCATCTGATGTACCGTTTGTACTACATCGATGTCTTGGCTTTCTGGTTCATTGGACGTACCGTTTGCACTGCGTCAATGTACCGGCATTCATGCTCCTGTTTGGGATTGGCCATCCTTTTCTTGTGATTTCTGGATTTCTAATTATTGATTTCTGGAAATTTATGTTTCACCAGCTTTTACCATTGACATTGATGAGTATGTCATTTTATTGTGGCTTGGTGAATTAAATTAAGAATATGACATTCTTTTCTCTGTTTTGAGATTATTGAGATATTGTATGACTTTTGTGGGATTTCTAATGTATACTTTTCATAGTATGACACCTTTTTGTTATCATACGTTCTATTATCATATCTCATATTCTATCTCATTTTATCTGATAATTATAGCTAGACTGATCCGTTTATTATTTTCTTCTTAAATAATACTCGGGTCAGACTGAGTTTTTACAGGTGCTTCATCATGACTTCTTATCTGGAGCCATCTTCTGACTTTTGGCTAACTACTCTAGTTTAGTAGGTTTTTGTTGTATGAATTTGTGATGAGACTCCTTGATGTATACGTATTCTATTGTCTTGCACTTGTATCTATTCTTTTGTGTTATTGTGGATCTTATTTGACCACTACTCTGATGTACACTTTTAGGTGTAATATTCATATCTTATTCCGCCTTTGTGATATGAATTGTCTGTGACTGATTTGTTCTACGTTTATTTCTATATTTGTTTCCGAAGATCATATATAGCCACCGTGTGATAGCTTTGTGTTTGTATCGGTATGTCGGATTTCCTCCTTAAAAGATATGCATTCTATTCTATCTGACATATCGGTGCTCGCGCAAAGAAGTTACATAGATGGTCGCTCCTCAACAGCCTTATCCTCTGTGCTAATTGACAGCACTACACCGTAGTGTTCTTGGTTAGCGTGGGTATAAAGGTGGGGCGTCACAACTACCGCTTTTGGTTTCATAAATAAAACGTTGTTTGCCCGGCAAATAGGTACGTTTTCGGATTACGGTTTTCTAGCGATATTTTATTTTTTTTCCCGATTGAAATATGATAAATATATTGTAATTATTGATATTATTATTTTCCGGACCTCTCCGTACAAAGGAGACTCTACCGAATTTTTCCATGAATTTTAAACTTAGAAAATTTTGTGAAAGTATAGATATTTTCAAACTTTTATTAAACTTGAATAGGAAGATTTAATTATTTATAAATTGATATATCTTATTTAAAATACTTAATTATGTAAATTAAATGTTGATAAATTGAATGTTTGAATAAAAATATATTAGTTTCTTAATTCCTTCTTTTCCTTTTTCAAGGACAAAAAGTTTTGAGTGGGGGAGAGTGTAACGACCTGTATTTTTTTGATAATTTAAAATAGTAAATTAAATAAGATTTTAGAAATTTAATATTGTAGAAAATTTAAATTTATGATTTATTAACGGAAAAATAGTTAAAACCTGATTTAATAATGTTGTCTGAATATTAATAACAACTATTTTATTGTAATCTAAATCAATTGGAATAATTGTAAAGTTAATTTGGTTAGAAACTGTAAATAAGAGATAAATTGAATGTTGGATTTAAATGTTGTAATTATATGTTATTAATTGGAATATGAAAATAAATTAATCAGTATGTAAATTTAATAGCTTTCATTTGTAACAATAAACTTGGAAATGTGTTTGAATTATTAATGTATAATAATTGCTTCAATTATCATTGTGTTATCCGATCCAATAAATTAATTTGGAAATCGATAAAAAATTTAATATAATTGAAATATTGCAATTAATATGGTAAAAGATGATAACGGTAGACTATTGATGTAATAAAACATAAACCAATGTTAATTATATCCATAAGATGATAGTTGATTGGATAATAAGATGTAAATCAAAATAAATGAATTTATTGAAATTTAAATTATAATTAATGAATTTACTACAATTGAAATTGAATGCTATAATTTGTGCAACGTTTAAATATTGAATTTGACATGGGAAATTTGTTTTAAAGGGTTATTAATTTCTGTGTAACTAGAAATAATAAAAACTGTTAGTCATAAAATTTGAATTTAAAAAGTGATTTAATCAATTTAATAATAATTTATTTAATTAACTTGAAAATAGCCATTTCGGCCATTTTCTCAGATTTTGACGAAACTAGTTTCATCGGATCCATAACGGTGAATTATTGTAGGATTTTAAGTTTCATAGCGATCGGACCTGTTGTTTGATCGTGCGGGCTCGAAACGTGTAGAAATCAATATAATGAATTCAATTTAAAATAAGCTGATTTTAAAAGATAACTTTTGTATACAATGGAATTTGGGTTTGAAACCTATTTCATTGAGTTTAAAAATATCGAAAACATCTATTTTGATATATGGGATGACCCACTTTCGTTTCGGAAACGGAATTGGCTTTTTGGGTCGTTATTGTCGTTTCGAAACAATTCGATATGTTCATTCATTCGTATCGGGCCTTGTCTATATAAATAGTTTTCCTAACCCTAGCAGCCTTTTATTTTCTTATTCCTGTACGTACAATTCTGACTGCCTGTTCCTTTCTTCCAATGGTAGAAACCAAATTCCAATTACAAACCCTAAATTCAAAATCAAAATCAATTTCAAAATTTCAACCTCTCCAAACTATATCTAATTATATATTGTTGGAAAGCTCTCGAAGAGCGCGAATCTAGATCTGCTATTTGTTTTTGAAATCGGGTTTTGGTTTGTCCAAAAATGACCAAAACATTCTTGGCCGTTCATTTGGTGGTTGATCAACGACAGTGATACCTTGATTCGAGGGTACAGTTGTGTAGAGATCGTCAGGGGGAGTGCATTGGAGTGGTTCGTTCGGTGAATCGATGGGTAGCTCGACGTGTAAAATTGATTAGGTTTTATCATTGAAGGCCGCGGCTGCTAGTTTGGGGGCGTCGATCGTGAAAAGCTGGTGAGGTCGCGAGGCGTGGGAGATGCTCAGGCAAAGTCGACTTGGCCGGGGGGTCGGCGGCGCTTGGCCGCAGCTGGCTGTGGCGATGTGTGGTCGATAAACAATTGGCGGCTCTAGGGTTGGATGAGGCGTGTTCAAAAATTGATCGAGGCTGTGCTGGGTTACTGTAGGGTATGACGTGTCTTGTTTATTTTATTAATTAATTATTTTATATTGAAATTCAAATGTTCTAACTTATATAACTTTCTCATACGAGCCCAAATTCACACGCGGTTTTCTCCGCTGCGATCGTATCGAAATTTCGAACGATATGGAGTTGGTTTGGATGAATTCTGAGACTATTCAAATTTTGGGCTATAATTGGATTTTAAATCAATTGAAAATCAAAGGTGAGTGATTTAACCCACTCACAACTTCTAAATCATCCTATTTTAGTTAAATTAAATTTATGATGTGATTTAAAATTGATTGGTTGTTGTTTGGTATATTTAAATTGTCATTCCAGTTAAATATGACTTTTATTGAATTTAATCGCCATTTAATTTAATATTGAATTTTTAAATTACCAGTTAAATACCTGTTATTAACGACCAGTTAATTGTTGTTATTTATTGGTGATATGAATGATAATTGTGATGGATGTTAAATTGTTGATATTTAGATGGTTGGGTGTATGTTTATTCATATGTGTTATCACCCTGCAAGTTCCCTTAGTTTATTGTTAGTAAATCACTATGGGTTGAAATGATACATACCCATACGATCTTATAGATTAGGGAAAAATCGTTATGGGTTGAAATGATAAACTCGAGCGATTTTATGGATTTTGAATTTTAACTTAGGATTGCGTTTGAAATGATATATATTTGTAAATTTAAATTATTGCGGGTTGAAATGATATATGTGCGTATCACTTAACCATAGGGTAGAAAATTATATACGGACAGCGAATTGGTTAAATTAAATGATTTTAAATCCAAAATTTTTGAATCTAGTTAAATTATATTTTGAAATAAAACTTGATTTATATAAACGGAATTATTTTCAAAGTTAAGTTTAAATGTTGAAATTGAAATTGTTTTAAATAAATTGTTTAAAAATTTCAAATTTAAACTTTAAAGTTGAATTTTTGAAATATAAATGAAATTTATCAAAATTGAGTTATTGTAAACGTTTGATTATTTAAACTTTGAAACCTATTGAATTTGAAGTGGTTTAAATTGTAGTTCAAACATGGATTTGAAATCGATATAAATTAAAATGGTTTTTTTTTTGAGAATTTGAATTGAATATTTAAAATTGAGTTTTGTTGATTTGAAGTCTGGATATGGTTCAGATTTGTTGAAATGAAAGAAATAGTTAATTTGACACTATTTTCAAATTTAATTATGTTAATATAAACTGTTTTAAAATATATTATTTTAAATTCAGATTTATTTAGATTTTCAAACTATTTACTATATAAACTATTTCAATAGTCAAACCATTTTTATATTAAACTACTAAAACTATATTTAATCTATTTTAAAACTATTTTAAAACCATTTTAGTATATTTAAACTATTTTAATCTATTTTAAACTATTTTAATCTATTTTAAACTATTTCAATCTGTTTTAATCTATTTTAAACTATTTTAATCTATTTTAAACTATTTAACCATTTAAACTATTTTAAAGTATTTTAAACTATTTTAAAACTATTCTAAACCATTTTAAAACTATTTAAATTATTTATGACTATCTAAACTATTTTCTAAAATTTAAACTGTGCAAGGCTGCATTGTTTAGAGTTAAATCCTTGATTTAAAAGCGAATATGGTTAAATGATCTTATAACCTAAGTTGGGATTTGAAATGATATTTTCTAGTGAAATGACATATTTTGAGTAAATATGATGATCTTGAAATGAGGGTTTAACCTATTTTGTGAATATGATTTCGAAAGTGATAATAATTTCGAAAGTGAATATGATTTCGAAAGTAATATGATTTTAAGTGGATATGATATTTTGATATCAATTATGAACTAATTTTGGAAATGTAAAAGAACCATCCAGTGTGAAATAAGTGTTTGGTTGTTAAAGAGACTGGGATCTGATATTGTCATACTCTCTGCCAATACCGAAAACCACTTTAACAACTGTGCACGTGGTGGAGATTCCAGAATGAAGTAGGATGGTTTGGCGAATGATTCTGTATGAGGTATTAACGTAGCCCAGACTCCCTCGAGTCAGCTTGATGTGGCTAAAACAGGAGCCATGTTGGGCCAAGTGAGGTCGCTCCTCCTATCGGGCATATTTCTTCGATACCATATTATTACTTTGTGATTGATTTGGTGGCCACCCTCTGATTTGATTTTGGGAGTGTGTTCCGAGGTGGGCGATAGTAGCTGCTATGCGTTACCACCAGTTTGGATCCACAAAACGGTAGTATTCTACCCTAGGCATTGCCTCGCATGCCTTGTCACATGCCTTATCGCACCTACTACGAGTTTGGTTTGTACCGTACCTATGGAGTGCTCACTGAGTAAACCACCGGTTTGGTGGAGCTTACTGTATCTGCATGGACTACGGGAATATATAAAATGTGTTAAGGGGGATATGGGTAATGCCTTAACGCTATTTTAATACTTTACTTTACTGTAGACATATTATAATAGCGTATTGTACTACATAGTAGATAGTTTAACGGATCCTTAGGAGATGGTAATCCCGAACATCTCTTAAGTTATTGCACGCACACTGGATAGGAGATGTAGAATCATGTAAACATCTCCGACGCCGTTACACTCATGTTTATTTATTGTTGATTTAACTTACATAAGATCTTTTAGTTCTGACTCGAGTGTTTTGTCTTTCCATTACGCTCGGGTCCGTCTGAGCTTTTCAGTGTATTGAAAACCATTTATTTGGAGGATGAAGATGGAGATTAGTCTACTATTTGTTTATTTTATTCCACTACGTCATGTTGTTCCGCTGCATTATTTATTTTTTCCAGTTGTATGTATAACTCTGATTGTATTGTAAAATGTAATTAAATGTATTTGTAAAACAACTTCATGAACTGTTTACTAGATTATTATATTTTGTCATTCCACTGTGAGATTTTGTGTTTTTTGTTTCTTTTTTTTTATTTACCCCATAACAATCCTCCCTTTTGAATGGTTGGAGTTGACATGTGTAGATGATTGTCGATTTGAACCGTCCAAAAAGGTGGGTTGTTACACCAGAAGCAGGTTTCTAAAATCCTATATCCCAATCATACGTCATAAATAGCTAATAATGTGAGAGACGACACCCAAGCCACTTAATACTTCCAGGTGGAAAATAGGCAGATTTTGGTCATTTAAGACCTTAATTAAGGCAGACTCCATCGTTTAAGACCTATTTCCAGAAGCGTGCTCCTCAATGGTACTATCTAGCTAACATCATATGGAATCTCATATGCCAGTTAATACTTCCAAGTGGAAAATATGCAGACTCTAGTCATTTAAGACCATAATTAAGGCAGACCCCAGCATTTAAGACCTATTTCCAAAAGCGAACCCCTGTAGAGATATCACCTAACATGTCCCCTTGGCCATTTAATACATCATCTAGGGAAAAGATGCGGGTCCAATCACTTAATACCTCAAGACCCCTAAAGCAGGCCCCTCGTCTTATGGCTCCTACTCATAATGATGTCCCACATTAGTCCGCTATTTGTAGGAACTGGTAGCTAGATTAGCTGGGAAGATTTCCTCTACAGAATTTAGGACCAACCTTGCATCATTACAAATATTTATCAAAAGGATATCTCACATCAATAAAAGTGTACACAACTACTGGTAGCCTCAAAGTGAAGGGCAGACTTCCGTCATGTAACTCTATTGACCTTGCATCCCTATGACTTAGCCATACATCAATTACTATGCACACGCACACTCTCTCTCTCATCTCACTGCTTCATAAATAAGGCCTTATAAGGAATCTTCCTTATTACGCCTTAAAATGATAATTAGGCTATATAAGAGTTTCCTTTCATTTTCACCTAACAGTCAATTACCTTCCTAATAGGAGAAATAAATGAAAATAAATGCATAATTACTTACACCATATATGCAATAATTATACGTTAATTACTCAAATAGAGGTAAATAAATATTCATGTCTAATAAGTTCTAAACGCATGGATTTTATGCTCTAAACTAGCGTTAAATGTCAATTCCTTAAACAAATATAATTACAAGACATTTTCCTTCAAATTCCCAAAATTTCATGGGATTATAATATCCAAAACAGGGAATAAATAATCATAATCAAAACTGCGATAACAAACTTGTAAATAAAATAAAAACTCAATTTATTACACCAATTCAATGGAATATCTTAAACAATAAGAATTGTAATCTAAACTACATATACTATTCAACTCCTCTTTACAAAGAAATGGATAAGAATAAGTGGTGTAAAATACAAATATAATTCATAATCTAAACCTCTTATTTTAGTGAAGAATCACAATTTGACCCAAAGAAGAAAGAGAAATGAAATAGACTATGAAATTATTAAAAATTTCATAAACGAAACAAGTTCCATCAAATTAATGTAAATAATTGGAAATCTCCACATAGAATTGATATATCAAATTAAAGGGAATTTTGGGGGATTTTATTCATCATATCTTCGAAACCCCAAAATCCCTAGGTAATATTCAAATCCAAAAAGGAATACACTAAACAACTGCTGAAAAGAAATACTAAGGTTTCCACTTATAGAATAACCTTAGCTTCGCCTTCCTTGGATTTCCATGCCTCACAATCTCTTTCAGAATCTCTCTTTTGATATATATACACACAATAGGTGTAACGACCTATATTTTTGGGTCTTCGAATTTGAATATTTAATTTGTTTAAATATTCAAATTTGAATTTAAATTATAACAAAATATATATTTCAAATTAGGACATGGTTTTTGAAGATGTATTTTTGATTTAATTTATGGGATTTTTCCATGATTTTTAACTTGGAAAATAATTAAATTTTTGTTTGACGTCAAACGTTGGTACTTTTGAGACTTCACAGAATAAGTTAACTTGTCTATTTTATTGTTGTTTTATGATCGTGATTTTGTGTAGTGGGATACCCGAAAACTTTTCCAAAACTCATATATTTTTACACCGCATGCATGTTTCTTGGGTTAAAATATGGGCCGTATCCGTTGCATGTTGCCTTGTCTTTGGAAAGTTGTTTAATAAAACTTAAATCATTTTGTTTTTCTTTTGTTTGTTATAAAAGAAGGAAAGTGGACAAAGTTGGAACACTATTTACATTTTACATATATATTCATACACGAACACATACACGGCCATGACTTTCCCATACCTCTACCATTACATGCTCCTTCTTTGCTGCCTATTTTTGTGGCTAACTTTAAGTATCTTGACTTGTATATATGGAAGGGGAGGACATTCTTTATTTCGTTTTATTTTTCACTGCAAATACAAATAGGGGCACGCATTAAATTAAGGACACACATTCACTAGTACACTATTTCCATTTTCACCTTCTTATTTCATTTATATCACAGCAACTCATTTATTCTGGCCTTTTTTTTTCTTTTACTTCTTTCTTTCTCCCTTCCTTTCCTCTCCATTGTATGCTTGGCTGTGTATGTAAGTATGTGCATTACGTGTGTGTAAGTGTATGTGTGTGAGTGGAGATACATGCATGGAAGAAGTATGGCGGCTGTGAGTGTGTAGGCGTGAGTGCAATAGGTAGGAAATGAAGGAGGAGGAAGCATGGTCTTGAGGCATGAGTGCAGGCATGAAAGTTTTCGCATGGGGGTTAGCATGCACGTTGGGCCTGGGCGCTTAGGCCTTGTTAGTTGTAGTAGGGAAGAGGAGGATCGGCATAGGAGGATGCGTTCAAGGTGAACTACATGCGTGTGCAGCCAAGTGAAAGAAGATAAGGGATTGAGTTGCATGGCTTTACGTGCATGGAAACATGAAGAAAGTGAAAGCAAGGCAAATGTGTACATGGAAAGTGAAATGAAGAAGATGGGTTGTTCATGCTTGTTTTGGGCAATTGGGCTTTGTGGGCTTAATGTTGGGTAAGAATATATTTGTTTAGCTAGTTAACTTAGTTATTAATTAAGCTTAGTTAACAAATTAGTTCAGTTAAATTAGTATAATTAAATTAGTTGGTTAGTGTTTAACTTTGAAATTACTGAAGGAGGGGAGGTTTGTTTCACGCGTTTTGGGATGTAGTCTATGGGTTTGAGAATTGTTGGGCCTTGGATTGTTTTGAGTTTGGGGTGATAATAGTTCAACTAATTTAGTATTTAAATTAGTTGATAAATGTGTTAACTTAAAAAGCTAATAACTTCCCCATACAAAGTCCGTTTAACCCGCGGGCTTCGACGTTAGATTCGTATTTACGAATAGAACACACTAGTGTAGTTTATTGACATGTTTAGAAAAGTACAAAATATTAATTATTAAATATCTAATTCGTTTTTTGTCCAAATTAAACGCGACGAGTTGCGTTGCGATCGTAAAAGCGAATACTACGATATGGAATTGGTGTGGTAGAGATTGGAGCTAGTAGGAATTTGGGTTAAAATTGAAAGCCTGTTCGATTTTAATCCAAACCGAAACGTCTCGGCGAAAACAGAGATTTCAGTGAGTTAAATAACCTTTTTGGTTAACCGGTAATATTACATAGTTGATAAATAATTGCTGGTTGGATGTTTTACAATTTTATTAGCTGGTTTGGATTAATTCTCGCCCTTGGAGCGGATGACCTTTTATATATACTCACTCAGTAGCGGATGACCCATATTATATAATTCTATAATGTTTGTGATGTAGGGAAACGGGTTGGAGGGATCCAATAGGATTTCTCACCACTATTGATTTTATATGTGTGTGTGTGTGATATATATGAGTTGTGATGTAGGGGGATATGTTGGAGGGATCCAACGGGATTCCTTGCTATTGTTGATTTATCTCCAATAAAATTCCTGTCATATGAATTATTGGATATGAAACCCGATTTATGCACACTATTGGTTATGGCATTGTTTATATTCAAAACTGAAACCCAATAGTGGTAGAAAATCAATATCAATATTGGTTAAGCGTTTGTTAGTTATTGGCGATAAATTAGTACTTTAAAATACTATAAATTGTCATTGGAGTTGGAGTTGAATTTTGAGACAGGAGATGATTTTAAAATCTGAATTTGAATTTTGGAAATATTTTGTTTAAAAAGAATTAAATTTCTATTTTACTCCAACCTTATTATCTGGCATTTTCTAAGTCAGTAGAAATGTTTTTAAAAGTTATATTTTATATATTTTTTTGGCAAAGCCGACGGGGTTAAATGGATCCCTACCATTTTATTGCTGCACCAAGAGGGGGTGGAAAGAACAAGTCAAAAACTTGCAAGAAATACAAGGAAAACTAAGAGCAACAATCATTGAGGAAACAAAGAAAACACAACAAATAAACATAAAGAAAATGAGTAGACTAACATAAGATGCCAGGGTCAAAAGCAAAAGAGACATGGCAAAAATCATGCCTAATCTCCCGCATCAAATGCTTCTCGAACAACGCTGGCGTGAAGCTTTTTTCCGGCTGGAAAACACGACGGTTTCTTTCGTCCCAGACCACTTTCATAAATCTTTTGACGACGTAGAAGAATAGTCTATTCGAATCACCTTTACCACCAGTGTTATCATAGATGTACTTCCACTGCACGACATTGTTAGCTCCTTTCCAGTTTCGACCTATTCTCCCAATCCAAGTCCTCCAAAGAGCATTAAGATAAGTGCATTCGAAAAACAAATGCTCAACCATCTCAGGGGACTGATAGCAGAAGACACAGCATGCATTAATATGAACCCCTTTGGATAGTAACTTAATTTTAGTGTTGAGAGCCCTATTCATAACTTTCCAGTGAAAGAGATTATCAGATAGAACACTATCAGTGCTCCATATTCGTTTCCTCCATTTGCATTTCTCTCCTACTGCCCCAGACAGGAAAGAGTAAGTTTCTTTAATACTGAAATTATTAGCTTTACTTCCCCACTGGACACAGCAACCACCATCGTTCATTATTTCACAATGAGCCGCCTTATTCCAAAGCTGTTGAACTCTAAAGTTGGAAGTCCTTGGAAGACGTAATGTATTTCCATTGATGAAGCTTTGAACAGACGCTTCCTGTCGAAAACCAGTTTGCACTAACTCGGCGTACGAAAGAACACGCCTCAAGATCACTCCACTATCTATCCAAGGATCGTCCCAAAAACTAATAACATTGCTATTACTAATAGGGTATCGGACAAGGGGAAGAATTGCGTCCTTAAGCTTGAAAACAGATCTCCACGTCCAGCTGATCTTAGATGGAGCAGTCATATTCCAAAAGTTTGAGCCACGAAGAACGTGAACCTTGGACCATTTTACCCATATATTACTTTTGGCAGTAATGCAGTCGTAGATAAGACGTGCCATAGATGACCTATTCCAGTGAAGCATGTTAATAATTCCAAGGCCACCGAAAGCAATGGGCTTTTCAATTTTCTTGAAACTAACAGGGGCTAAATATCGACCCACAGTTTTTCTAGTCCAAATAAATCTCATGAAAGTAGACCGAATCATGTTGATGAGTTTCTGAGGTAATATGAACGTTCTAGCCCAGTAGACCTGAATAGAGAAGATCACGGACTTAGTAAGAGTAACTCTTCCTGCTTGGCTCAGCATTTTGTTCGACCAGGACTCAAGTCTAGAGATGATCTTTTCATAAAGGGGTAAACATTGGTTGACTGTTATTTTGGAGGAAGTGATGGGAAGCCCTAGATAAGAGATAGTGTTGTTACTGATCAGTAAACCAGTAATAACCTGAATAGCAGTGTTTTGGGTAGTAGTGAGGCCAGAAGTTTTCATTTCAGATTTGTGAAGATTGACAGATAATCCTGTTATGGCATAAAAAACATGAAGAGTATCCATAATGGCGTGCATAGTAGAGATGTCCGGAGAACAGAAAATAACAAGGTCATCGGCGAACATTAAAGATAGAATCTCAAGGTTAGAGCATCTCGGGTGGAGCCTAACATGTCCAGTAGACGACTTTTTTTTAAACAGTTGCGTGAGAAGTTCCATGGCAAGAATGAATATATACGGCGATATTGGGTCCCCCTAACGGATGCCATGCCTGCTACCGAAGAAACCCACACTGGAACCGTTAACGATGACCGAGAAACGAGTGGTGGATATACACTCAACAATCCAAGCAATAAAGGTAGCAGGAAAATTCATATACCGCATAATTTTGACAATGGCTTCCCACCTAAGCGTGTCGAAAGCCTTCATGATGTCCAATTTCAGCATAGCTTTAGGAGTAGAGTTCTTGTTATTATAACCATTCAGAAGTTCATGAGCAAGTAATACATTGTCTAAGATGTTTCGTCCTGGCATAAATGCAGCTTGGTTAGAAGATATAATGTTATGCATGACAGATTTCATCCTGGTCGCAATAATTTTAGAGATACATTTGTAGATAGTATTACAGCAAGAGATAGGCCTGAAAGAAGACACCGTGTTAGGATTGTTAACTTTAGGAATCAATGCAATGTTAGTGTTGTTGAAAGAAGGAATCAGTTTGGAATTTTTGAAAAAGTTCTTCACAGCACGAAGCACTTCCAATTTGACAATGTCCCAATAAACAAAATAGAAATAAGCATTGAAACCATCCGGACCACCAGCAGATTTCCTATTAAGAGAAAACATAGCCGACTTGATCTCTTCATCAGTAACAGCTAGTTCCAAGGACGCATGATCGTCAGCAGAAAGCTTGGGAAGGATAGATGGATCGATGAGGTTAGTGTCAGGTTCATAGTTGTCGGAGTTGTTGAAAAGATTGGTGAAGTGTTGTATGAATGCCTCGTCCACTCCCTTTTTAGTATTCTGAACATTACCAACTACGTCGAGAATGGTAACAATATTTTCTCTGGAATGCTTAGCTTTTAAGTTAGCGTGGAAGAAAGCACTGTTCCTGTCACCATCAGTACTCCATTTAAGTCTTGCTTTTTGATTCATCATAGAGATTTCACTGGTTAGAGCATTGAAATACTGCGAAGAAATATACGTCTCCATAGCGCTGATAGTAGAGTTGTGGGGATCATCCTACAAGTTGATTTGAATCTCTTCCAGCTTGTTCCTCCATTAATTACTTTGTTTACTTCCTTCTCCATATCTGTTCCTTGACCATTGTTTGAGAGCAAGCTTGGTATTTTTCAACTTGACCTGCAAAATAGACATAGGGTTACCATAAACAAGTTTCGCCCAAACTTCTCTAACAATGTCAAAGAAATCAGGTTCATTAACCCAAGTATTAAAAAATTTGAAACTTGATATGCTTTTGATGCCATCTTCCCGTAGATGAATAATTTGAGGAGAATGGTCGGAAAGGAGTGGAGGAGGAAGGTCATTATATAAGGTCGGCCATTTGGATAGGGCGAGGAGGTTACCAAACGCATGGTCAATCTTAGTGAAGGTCCTTCTCCCATGTTTATGTTTGTTGTTCCATGAGAATCTCATGCCAGTAGTCTTAATTTCCACTATGTTAGAATCATTTACTGCGGTACGCAGAGGTGCAATTTCATTAATTGACAGCGGATTGCCACCAAGTCTATCAGCTAGCTTGCTACAGTAGTTGAAATCACCAAATACGATCCATGGATGAGTATCTTGACGGAGCATGGGCAGGTCATGGAGAAAAGAAATTCTAGCACCTCTATTATTAGCTGCGTAGACAACAGAAATGTAGTAAGTGCTAGAGGTGTTGATATTTTTAGCGTGGCAGTGAATGATTTGGGAATTAGCGAATACTTTGGAGAGGAGGATCATACTAGGGTCGAAAACAATGAGGATTCTACCATAAGGCGCCTCATCAAGATTGTGAATGACATCCCAAGCAGGGTTAATATATTTAACAGCTCTGATAGTGTGGTCAAGATTTAACTTTGTTTCAAGAATGGCTAACATACACAAATTATGCTGTGATATCATGGTTTTGCACTGGGATAGTTTGGTTTCATGGTGTGCCCCCCTGACATTCCAAGCTCCAATGTTTTGCATCATTGGGCAGACGAATTTTCAAATGGGGAGATGGATTTCTTGCTTCGAAGGACCATGTTCGAGGCACTGTTGTTGTGAGGAGAGAGAGTATGGATCTTAGATATTTTAGATTTTTGAGGGTAAGAAATAGATAACAGAGGGGTACTAATCAGCGGAGGCAAGATTTTTTTTGGGGGAGTGTGATTAGTTGTAGAAATTTCAGTGGCATTGTTTAGGATACTGAGGTTAGATTCTGGAGAGAAGGATTGAGGAAGGTTGACGATGTTAGAGTTTACTAGGGGTCGAACGAAGTTGAGACTTTCGTGCACGTGCACACTGTGCATGTATGGATTTGAACTTGATGATGGTTGTTGAGGAGTAGTGAAGTTTTGCTGGAGAATAATTGATGGATTATCAGTGTCAGAAGTGTTGGTTGTTCTTGTATTCAAAGATCGAATTGCCGAGCCTAACGACAATGGAAGAGAAGAATTTAGATCATCATTGGAATACTCACTGCATTGTCTCTCTCCTGTAGAATATTTGGAATACTCAGTGCATGGTGCTTCAGAAAAGGAAGCATTAGTTGCATTGTTTTGTATAAGTGTTGAAGCAGTAACTAATAACTCTGCAGTAGTACTTGAAGGTGATCAGGCAAGTTTTCAACAGATGAAAAGATTGCCTCTTGGGGTTGCTCCATTTCTAATGTATTATTTCCATGCATTTGAGCGTTGTCATTACCACTTTTACCTTCCTTTATTTGGAGAATATCAAAGCTGTTGCACATCGGTAACTTGAAACCAGTAGCATCCATTGGAAGGACCACAGTAGCAACCTTTGGGTTGTCAGTATCCAAAATATACACCTCGTTTTGTTTTTGATTTCCTTCCTTATCAATCCTCATTGCATTCTCTTTATTCATCTCTGTGTTTTCCTTTACCACTTCTTCCTCTGTTCCATTTTTGCTCTCATTTTCTTTTACTCTGACCTGAATATTAACCTTATTATTCACCCTTCTGAAGCTCCTATTCGATCCCATCTTTTTTCTGGTGTACCCCACCTTTTGCCTTGTTTGAACTTGCCTATTAGTCTTTTCTTTGTTTTTTGAAAGATTTTCCTTGTGCTTATTTCCTATTTCCTTGCCATTCACAGAAGAAACATTTTCAACCTTCATGTCACACGATTCCATAACATGCCCGAAGGAGTTGCACTGCACACAAACGTGTGGTTGCCATAAATACTCTACAAATATACGCTAAACTCCTCCATCAGCCAGGCTAATTAGGAAGTCATTAGGTAGCTCCCTATTTGGCTTGATTTCTATCATGCACTTCGCAGATTCCAATCTTTCAAGTCTCTCAGTCCTTTCATCCATACAGAGTAATTTACCAATTCGACTACTAATCCAGTTAATGCCTAGGTGAGACCAGGCAAACAGAGGAATATTGCGCAAATGAACCCATACAGGCACCGTGGGAACAGTTCCACAAACATTGCTTACAGTTGCATCATATGGCCTAATGATAAATACTTTATTGTTCATAATAATGGGGTCACCAAGTAAAATTTTACTTTTATCTTCTTCAGACGAAAGAAGGAATAGAAAAATCACACCATCAGATTTAACTTGCACAGAACCTTTAAGTTTCCATATAGTTTTCAGTTTAGTAACAACAGTGGAGTAAGACAATGGTTTATCAAGGAAAAAACCCACCAAGTATTCCTTCCAGACAGAGGAGCCAGCCTGAACAACGTCGTCGACCAAGTCAAGCACATCGTTAGTGAAAGAAGGAACAAAGTTAACAGGCTTGTACTTCCCCGCGTTGAGAGGCTTGCGTTTGAATAAGGAAGTCCAAGCTTGTTGACTGCATCCAGGCAGGGGAGGAGATGGATCAGCAAGAGGGGGAGGTAGCGGAAAGACATTGGGTGTAGGAAGAGGAGGTTTACCCAACAGAGAAGATTTGGATGAGAAGATCAGCGGATGAGGGTCAGGTGGGTATGGAGGTGGTTTTTGCTTGGCAGAAAGAAGGGTGGTAGCTAGGATAGGAGAACTTACGTTGATGGGATGGAAGTCTGGCATAGAGCTGGGAGGTGGAACGATCAGAGGTGGAACAGTGGATGGTGGAACAGGAGACTGAGGTACGGGATAGGAAGCAACAGGTACTGGAGGAACAGGAGATGATGGAACAGGTACGGGAGGGATGGAAGAAAATGGTACGGGAGGGATGGAAGAAGATGGCACCATTTTTTGTCGTATAAACTTTGGGGCCATGGATACTTTGTATTCCATAGCCTTCGGTTAGACCGGTTTTATAAGTGGCCGTGCACTATGTCTCATTATTGTGGCCGCTGGGTATCGAACCGGTGCCACTACAACACAATGTAGCAACTCCACTATGTCTTAACCACTGGACCACTAGAACTCGACAAGTTATATTTTATATTGTTTTTAAAGATTATTTATTTAACATTATTTTTAAAGATTATTTATTTATATTTAATATCGTTTTAAAAGTTTATTTATATTTAATATTGTTTTTTTAAAGTTAATTATCAATATTTTTAATATTTTGAAAAGTTATTTATTTTAATAATTAATATGGTGTGAAACTAATAATAATGATTTAATAATACTGTTTTGGAAATTTTTATTTTTATTTATAATAATGCTGAAAATTAATTTTTAGTGTTTTATTAATATTGTCCTTGAAAATATTAATTATTATTCTGAGATGTTTAAGGTTAATATTTATTTATAATTTTTATTATTAATTATTATTATTATTATATAATAGTGTTTAGAAGTAAATGATTTTTATTTGTTTATAAATGTTTTCGGGACTCATAAATAGAGTTTTATAATGGACTTGGGTTTATAAGGGGAGTTTTATAAAATGGTGTGAAGGCATAAAAGAAGATTATTTACAAGGTAGAGGAGTGTTGTAAATGGTTAGATATTTATAAAAGAATTTTAGAAAGAGATTATAGATTTATAAAAAGAGTTTTATAAATGGATTAATAAAGGGGTCCTAAATGATTTTAGGAATGTATAAAAGAGTTTTATAAATGGTTCCAGAGATTTATAAGATAGTTTATAAATGATTTTAGAATTGTATAAAAAGGAAATATTCCTCGTTGTTTGGTTAATATACTTATACTGTGACATCCCGGAATTTCTGGCAATATCAATTTAATAATCTGCATTTAAAATTAAATTGATTTGATAATATTTGTTAATAAGATTTGAATTGATTTAATAATCTTCTTTTAAATAAATATTTAACCGATAATTTATCTTTTAAAAGCTAATAAATTGTCTTTTATTTATAATGTATATATATATTTGTATATATTGTAAATAGATAAGCTTTGTTTTAAATTTAATAAATAAAGATATGTTTTCTAATTTTAATATTTTTGGTAATTTAGAAATTTGATTTAATTTAATATTTAATAAATAACCATATGATTTTAAAATACTCAAGGTAAATGTTTATTTGTTTAAAATGATTTTAGCCTAAGTTGAATTTAAACAAGAAAGGTTGTTTTGTTCTTTTTAAATATAGTTTGTTTAAATGAGTAATTTATTAATGAAGTGATAATTTCTTTTATGAATTATTTTAATTTAATAATGAGTTATTTTTAAACAGTATTAATAATGTAATATTTTTACAAATAGATTTTTAATATGAATAGAATTGTTATATATATATATTTTGGAAGAAACTATGATTTGTAAATTTGAAATGAAATCTTTCAAAAATATTTAAAATAAAATAAACCTTATTAATATTAAAATTTAGTGTTTCTAACATAAGTATAAAATATAAATAATAATAGACTAAGTATTTAATAGTTTAAGTTTAAAAATAAAAGTAAAATAAAAATAAACACATATGTTAGAAATAAATATGAAAGGGAATATATATGTTATGTAAACATATAAGTAAACACAATTCCTAAATTCTAACATAATATAGAAACTTAGTTATATTTCAAAGCATAAGACTAAAGGAAAGAGACAAATAGTTATGAACACTTAGATATACTTGTTTGTAGATGCAAGCCTGTAAGTAGTAAAGAAGGGCAAGAATAAACTAAGTATAAAAGGAAAGTATATATTGATGCTTGTACAGTATCTACACTTGAAAGGGTATAAAAATATATGTTCATGTTTTCTAGGCTGTAGGTAATTATGTAAGGCATAAGGGAAATGTATTCATGTTGTACAGGAAGAATTAAATGAGCATGTACACTTGAAAAGAAACATATAGAAAATGATGTATAAGTACCATACGAAAATTTAAATATGAGATAAGTTTGTAGACATAAGGACAAAGCATTTAAGGGTAAAAATCTCTAGTACACAAATATATCTCATTTCAGCCCCAAGTAATAAAAATCTCTGACCAAAATTTATGAAAGCTTGTACCCATCTAATAATATAACCTGTAAGCATATTCTATATATCAATCTTTCTCTATTTCTTTTCGTTTACAAAAGAAAAACTTAGCCTTTCCAGTTTTTAAAAGTTTCAAAACTAGATCTGTAAAATCATGTTCAAAAACCAAGCCTGCATTTTTCTTCAACTTGAGATGTAATCAAGCAGTCCATCTCTGATTTAAATCTGGGTCATCTTCAACAAAGTTCAAGAATCAAGTAGCACTTTCAACATTCAAGTTTTAAGATCAGAAAGCATTTGTTTCCAACACTCAAGTTTTCAAAGCCTGTTTCAAAAATTAAATGCTCTGTCTTCTTTTAACAGGTGAGTAACTTTTTATTTAAAAGCCTAAATATAATAAACATGTTGCATGTTCATATCTATGTATTTGTATGGTTGTATGTATATATATATGGGTGCATGTCTGTGTATATATGTGAATGTATATATGTGTGTGAATGAATGTTTTCTGTGATATCCCTGTTCTTAGTTTTCAAAGCTAAGGTTTTAAATCAAATCCAATTATCTCTTGAACAAATCACTGTTAGGGCTTAGAATTTAAAACAAAAATTGTTTGCTTAATCATAAGTTAAAGTTTAACAATTTATTTAAGTGGAAATAAATTGGAAATTTCTCTAGAATCCAAAATATACAGGGAAGCTTAAGTTTGAGTAAAATTTCAAACACTCTAATTCATTGATTTAAGGTTATAATCTGATTTCTTATCCTTAGACATGATTTTTAAAACTAAAATCAAGATTATTAGTGATAGGAGTTAAGTGCAGTTCTTGTTTGAACTGGGAATGGGTTTTAGGCAAGTTTAGGCGGTCGGAGGCACTAGCGAGGTCGGAGTTTCTTGCGGAGGTGGACGAGCCTACGTAGGTGATGGGAAAAATAACTGGAGCTGTTCCAGTTCGTCGTAGTGGTAGCGGCGGTGGTTTGAAAATTCTAAACCTAGTTTTGTCGAAGGTAGGAATTTCGCTTCGTTCATCGTCTAGGAGTGATCGAGTGCTATGGGGTTTCGGGAGAGGGTAGCTTGGCCGTAGTTGAAGTCGTGGCCGGAATCGCAGAGGTTTAGATGGTCGGAGACGTGAGTGCGAGAGGAGTTTGGCTATAGGTGTAGTTTCCAGATTCAACTCCATAGCTCGATTTCGAATTTGGGGTTTGTGATGAAGTCTGGGAGGTCGAAATCGATGATGGGATGGTCGTCGTCAGGTTGAAGGAAACGGCGATGGTCGGAAGGTTGAAGTGCTGGTGTACACGTGTACGCGTGTCAGTAGTTGATAGGAGGGAGTGGCTCGAGAGTTGACTCGGGGATTTTGTTGTTTTTCGCGAGTTTATCTTCAGGACATGAGTGGTTAGTTTTCCAGATCTTTACTTAAACAAAATATAAGTTTTAAAGTGAGGGAATGGGGTCTGGGTTTTCTCGAGTAGCTGGAGTGGTTTGCTCGAAGTAGTGGGGAGTTGGTCTCGAAGTAAATTAAGGTTAGCTCGGGTAGTTGCTTTTGTTACAGGTTTCAACATTTAAACCTGTTCTGTTTTCAAATCTAAAACAAATGATTTTTGAATTATAAAGCAGAGTTTAAACAATGTTTTAAAACTAAGTTTAAACCAGTTTTTAAGTGTGATTTCAAACTTAAATTTGTATTCATTTTAAATCTTAAATTTAAAATGGAATGTAAAAGCAAAATTGTTTTTAAATGCTTTGATAATGATAATTTGATCATTAGTAAGAATAATGTTTTATCTTAAGGTAAATTAAGATTTAATAATTTAGAGTAACTAAATTATTAAGGTAATTAAATGGATAATTAATTAATTTAATTAATAAAGATATGGATGATTAATTAAGAAATGAAGAGTTTTAAATTAATTAATTTAAGTTTACGACAAATTATTTAAAGACTAATTAATTTGTAATTAAGTATCATTAATTAGATAAGATTAGATTTTAAATTAATGATTAAAGATTAATTAATCAAGTAATTAAAGGTTAATTAAGTTATAGTTAAAAACTTAAATTAATTTAATAATTAGTGGTTAATTAATTGGTTATTAAGGATATATTAACTTGTAATTAATATTGATTTATCTAAGTTAAATTTCTTAAGAAAAGAAATTAAGAATTGTTAATAGTTAATGAAGGTCATTAACTTAAGATTTGTTTAATAATTAATCAATATGATAATTTTAATAAATAATTAGATTGATTAATTAAAGATAATCAATTGTGAAATTGTTTCAGTGTAATTAAAGGAATAAAATTTCTCAAGGTAATTAATTAAGTAAATTTGATTTATTTAAGTTAATTAATTTAGTTTAATTGATTTAAATTAATCATTGGATGATTTGATAAGTATAATTACTTAAATGTAATTAATGAAGTGAAATTACTTAATGAAGTAATTAATGGTAATTACTATATGTAATTAATTGAAGAGGATTTAACAATGAAAGTAATTTGGATTAAATTACTTTGTGAAATTAATAAGGGATTAATTGGGATAATTATTCAAGGAATAATTAATTTATTAAATGAAGTAATTAAGGGTAGTTAATTACTGAATGGGATTAATCAAGAGTGATTAATAATTATGGTTTAATTAAAGATTAATTACTTAATGTAATTTATTTAAATAGAATAATTAATTAAAAATGTAAGTAGGGATGATTAAATTATATAATTAATGATGTAATTAAGGGTTGATTCATTAAGATTAATTAATCAATAATAAGTAATTTTGAGTAATTAATTAATGTAATTAATTAAGGATTTATGTAATTAATTATAGTTAATTAATTAATAGAGTAATTAAAGATTAATTACTGTATTTGGTTAAGGATAATTAATTTGTGAAATTAATTAAAGGATAATTACCTGAATGTAATTAAAGGTTAGTTAATCAAAGATGATTAATTTAGATGGAAATTAGAGAATGATTAATTAATTAATTTGTAATTAATTAATGGTTATATAAGCAAGATTTATAATGATGAAGTAATTAATTTAATTTACTTTAAATTAATTAGAGATAAAGTATTAATTTAATTCATTTTAAATTAATTATAAATGGTGTGATTATTAATCCTTGTTTATATATGATGGATGATATTGATTTCCTTGAGTGGTCTGAAATCTCAGATATTAGATAAGTAATGTTGTGTGATATGGGTTATCTATTTATGATGATATTGTGAATTATCTATCTGTGATATTGTGAATTATCTATCTATGATATTATGAATTATCTATCTGTGTGTATATGGATAATGAAATGAATTGTTTTAACTTTAAAACAACTTGGCCTTAAAAGATACGGTTTGGATTTCGATGAGACCGGGATCGGGTTTCCAGATTTGGGTATCCGAAAACCACATCGATCCAAATTTACGATAGGTCGTGAATCTCAAGTGAAGATGAAGATTCAGAGTGCAAGGGTTATTGTCGTTGTAACGACCACGACTTTCTCTCCATAGAAAGTCGTATCGCTGATAAGAAAGAAAGGGGTGAGAAGTAGAAAAGAGAAGAAGAGAAAGAAAACAAACACAAATACTCACAGCGGAAACGGAATAAAATATAATATATCACATAACTAATACATAGTATCATATACATCATCTACCAGAGTTACACAGATTACACATCACATACTAGACAGTTATAAACATCTGTCTAGTTATTACAACTCAATACAAAACAAAGATCTAAACAAGATTAACACAGCGGAAACTACTATCTGTATTTATAACGCTGAAGCCTCCTGCTCCATTGCTCCTCCACAATTCGTCAAGGCTAACCTGAATCCCTTGGCTACTCGTAAAAATTTGAGTACCCAAGAGTTTATAAAACAGAAATAAACAACTTGGGTCAGACATGGGTCTGGTGTGAGTAACAGGTTAAACTTGCTTAACTTCAAAACCTTTTGAAAGAAAAGGTATCACGTAAGACTTCCCACACATAAACATGGGTAAGTTTTTACCTTACGCTAACCAAAACATTTGATAGGAAATTCGATTGTATTATAATAGGGTCTAGGGTTTTCAAATAAATATGAAATAGCTGAAATTGTTACATTATTAAATTCCAGCATACTAGCCACAAAGTGGGTTATACAATCAAGTCCGTTGGCACTTATTGGATTTTGGATTCCATACAATGGCAGGGCTACCGGGGTACCGCCCGTCACAGTACGTGGCCTAGATCACCGTACCGAGGATCACTCCCAATCCCCTGCAACACAAGGCCGGAACATCCCTTACTGGATAATTCCCGCACAAGATACCTCACGGTTGGGATCAGCAACCGCACACACTAAGCCGAAATAAGAAGGGACTTCTAGACAGAGGTAATCTTGTCCTACTTGGGTGCTACCCACTAACCTTGCTGCACCTCCCCTGTTTTAGCCATTCCCGGTTTTGTGAGGCTTGAGGTCACGATTACCTTAGAAAAGAACACATCACTTAGAATGCTCATCGTCCACCTGACGATGTTCTGAAAGCATTCAATCCATACAAGTTCGTTCCGGGTTCGAACGAAACCGAAGGCATTATCTCGTTACACTCGTTTTGGAATCACCCTCAGAGTTAACGACAATAACCCTTGCACTCTGAATCTTCATCTTCACTTGATTCACGACCTATCGTTAATTTGGATCGATGTGGTATTCGGGTCTCCAGACCTGGAAATCCGGTATACGGAAACCCGATCCCGGTCTCATCGAAATCCAAAGCGTATCTTTTAAGGCCAAGTTGTTTTAAAGGTTAAAACAATTCAATTCATTATCTTTATACACAAAGAAAGATAATTCACAACATTACAATAGATAATCAACATTATCAGATAATCCATATTATCATCACAATTCAATTAAACATCCATATCACACAGCATATATCTCATCAGAGATATCAATCAATGCAAAGCATTCAATATTATCATCCATTCTTAAGTAATGATTTATATCATCTTTAATTAATTTAAAGTGAATTAAATTAATTACTTTATTTTATAAATCCTTCTTACTTAACCATTTATTAATTAATAAATTATCCTTTAATAATTCATTTTAATTAATCATCTTTGATTAATTACCTTTTAATTATATCCAAGTAATTTATTCTTTAATTAATTACTTAAATTAATTAACCTTAACCACTTATAATAATTAACCTTTAATTACTTCATTAATTAATTAACTATAATTAATTAAATTAATCAACTATAATTAATTACATTAATCCTTAATTAATTACATTAATTAATCACTTCATTTATTAATTATTACTTAATTAATCAATCTTAATTACATCATTAATTATATTAAATAAATGATCCTTAATTACAAATTGATTATTAATTACTAAAATTAAATTAATTACATTAAGTAATTAACCTTTAATTAAAACACATTTATTAATCACCTTGATTAATCTTCAATCAGTAATTAACTACCCTTAATTACTTTTATTTACTAAATTAATTCTCCTTAATTAATTCCTTAATTAATCCCTTGATTAATTATTCAAAGTAATTAACTCAAATTACTTCTATTAATAAAATCATTATTCAACTAATTACTTCCAGTAATTATCTTATTATTTACTTCCCTAAATAATCTTACCTTAATAATTACATTAAGTAATTATTATCAAATCATCTCCTGATTATTCTAAATTAATTAAACCTAATTAATTAACTTAACTAATCAAATTAACTTCAATTAATTACAATAAGTAATTAATTCTTAATTACTTCCATTAAGTAATTCATTTTAAACAAATTCTATAATTGATTATTTTTAAATTAATTAATTTAATTAATTATTAAAATTAATCATATTAATTAATTAATAATCCATAGTTAATGACTTCATTAACTATTATTTAATTACTTTCCTTAAGTAATTAACTTATACTAATTATTATTAATTCTAAATTAATAAATCTTAGTAACCAATTTATTAATCTCTAATTACTAAATTAATTAAGTATTAATCCATAACTTAATTAATATTTAATTACTTATTAATTAATTCCTAACCATTAATTAATACTCTAATTTATAATCCTTAATTACAAAATTTATTAATCCAAATCATAAATTAATTTAATTAATTAATTATACTTAATTACTTTATTAACTTAATTAATCTCAAATTATCAAACCTTAATTAACTTTTAAGTTAAACCATTATCTTTATAAATTGCTTAACTATCGTTAACATATTTAAAACATTTATCTTTATAATTAACTTACTTAATTAAATCATTTAATGTAAGTTTCAAACATTTAACTTAACAAACAAAAGTTAACAAATTATATAACTTCCTTAATCAATTACTTAAAAACATTTATTTTATAAAGAATAGATTTAAGAAATAGTTTAAAACTAGATTTCATTTTAAATTTAAAACTTACTTTATTTAAATTTAAAAACTTGTTAACTTTTGCTTCGAGTCCAACCCGACTTCTACCCGAGACCTACCCCGAGTATTCCCCTTACCTTTACTTTTATTTTTAAAACTTAGATTTTGTTTAAGTTTAAAATCTGGAAAGTTAAACACTCACGCCTACTCGAGTATAAACTCGAGTCACCTACCCCATCACTCGAGCCTGCCTTCGAGACAACCTCCACAACAACCCATAGACACACAAAGCTCCACCGTGCACATGCACCATCGCCTGAGTCGCCTCCGACCTCTGATGAACCTTCCTGCACATCACCCATCGCCGTTGCAACCAATGCCGACCATCAAAACACAAGCACAAGCCTCTGATCGAAATCGAGCATCCCAGATGAAACTGGAACCAAAACAAACGCCAGAAAAACCCCTCAACCAAACGATTCCGACCACCAGAGGTCGAGCGACTCTGGCCACACCCTGCCGACCATCCACGTCATCATTTCCTTGAGTATCAAGCAACTCGATCCACCATAGATGACACGGTCATCCCAATTCCAAACACAACCTAATTTAGGGTTTAAAACTTCTCTCGACCACCGTTGACGCCACCGTGATCATTCGACGCTTCTACCATTTTTGCCAAACACCCAGATCACTTAGCTAGCTCCAGCAGGAACCGCGACCTTCCCGGTCACTTAGATCATCATAATTTGCTCAGAAACCCAGGTTCAGACATTTCCCAAATACGCATTCATTTCAACACTAAAAGTTATGATTTTTGTTTTAAAAATCCTATATTTCAAAGATGATTCAAGATATGTACTTGGATCAATAGAATTTAACATTTGATTTTATCATATATTAAAAGATTTCTACTGTAATTTCCAAATTTAGCAAATTTAAATCTTAATATACTTGAATCTATTTTTAAATCCTATATCATGTTTAAACTAAACTATTTGGTTTAAATTTCAAAGTCTAACAGAGAACACAAGCAAAGATTTTGAATTTTGATTCATTTTAAAATCTCTGTAATCAAAAGAAAACAGAGAGGCACAGACATCAGACATGCATATTCAAACACATCCATATACACATATTTTATACTTCTATATACACATACAAGGCATCATCATCACAGCAATTTCTCAAGCAACAATCATTAATCTACTTAAGTTTTAAATTAAATGTTTACTCACACTATAAACATTCACATCACAACACAATTATCATATAATTAAACATGCAAATATAATTATACTTAAGTTATTTTAAGTAAGTAGGTTACTCACCTAATTAAAGAAGACAGAGCCTTCATTTTTCTGAAAACAGCCTTTGCTTTGATTAAATTTGAAAACTTGAGTTGCTTCCTTATTTTTGATTTAAGCTTGCATGCCTTTGAATTTGCTTTTAATTCCAGTTTTTGCTTGCCTCTGTTTTGAAGAATACATGCAGACTTTGATTTGAAGAGAACTTGCAGGCTTTTGATGTTGAAAAATGAATTTAGTTCAGGTATTCTTTTGGAAAATGAATATGCAGCCTTGAAACAGAACAGGCTTTTGATTTTTGGTTTGAGGAAAGTGAATTTCAGATTTGAAGAAATGATACAGGTTTTGATTTCAATTTGGTTTATGGAGATATGGATTACAGATTTTGTTTCAGATTGAAGAAAATGGTTTCCAGGTTTTGATTTGCATTCTTTGTTTTTGAGAAGAGTTTGTTTAGATTTTGGTTTTGAGCTGAAGTTTTCTTTGTTTAGAAAGGAGATTAGAAAAGGAAAAAGAAAATGCAAGATGATTGTTTATATAAACTGAAATTATCTAAAAATAAAAATAAAATTAAATGACACTTGTCATTAGCCCTTACCCACAATTTAACACTTGTTTAAATGAGGTCTTAGGAAAATAACATGTGTCTTTTTTTATTAATGAGTATATATTTGAAATGTTAATAAAGATTTTTCACTTAATTAATAATTCTTATGTAAATGTATATAGGTAATTTAAAACTATATAGTTATTTATTAAATATCTTTGGAAAGCTTAATATTAATTTAAATCATAATTTCCAAATTACCAATATATATTAGAAATTTGAAAACATAATTTTATTTGTTAAATTCAAACCAACTTATCTATTTACAATATATAAAATTATATCTATACATTATAAATAGAAATCATTCTATTAACTTTTAAAAGATAGAATTCACTAATTAAATACCCATTTAATCAGATTATTAAATTAAATTCAAATTTTATTATCAAAGATTATCAATATCAATTTAATTATTAAACAGATTATTAAATTGATATTGTTAAAATTTCCGGGATATTACATTCCTCCCCCCTTAAAATAATTTCGTCCCCGAAATTTAAACAAAGGTAATTTAATAATCTTATTAAAGATTTAAATTCAAAACACAAGCATATACTATCATCCATATGCTAGCAACCATAGCAACCAATTCATTCAATCAATCAATTCTAACTATCTAGACTAAATTCTAGATAAAATTCCTCGAGTTTCCCCAAGTATATATATATACCAGGATACTCGCTCTACAAACAATCTAAACTACTAAGCTATAGATCTCCTACTCATCTAGATCTACAGAACTAAACAGAATATCAGACTACAGACGAGTCTGACTCAACTACCAAACTTCCCAAAACTGCAGATTCTAAAACCAAAGATAGATCAAATACGTACTCCCTCTTAGATACGTAAAACTCAATGAATTCCAGTTATCCAAACTGACAATTCAATTCAGAAGTCCAAATACTTATCCAAATCAGAACACAAACTAGATCCAAACATAACTCTACTTCACAACATCAGTAGATTCCAAACTTACTTCTCCCATCCAGAGATACACTCCAAACTGCTTTCGCTGCTCAACTCTGATCTGAGGTAGAACACAAGCATAGACTGGACAACTTATTCCAGAAATAAGGTTCACTGATCCATAAAGAAAACTCAGATACTCCAGCAAAACTTGAGCTGCTTCACCAACTCCATCTCTAGGAAACATCCTTCCACTAGACTGAACCACCGGTATCACTCCTGGAATCCAGTCGATAAGAAAATTCAACCTTCGGATGCGGACAAACTCCTGACTTCTCTGAAGACATCCAGAAAAATTCTGACAACCCAAGAGAACACTCAGACAATCGCAAGTCACTTTTGCGATCAACCCATCCTAATTCCAAAGAAAAACTGTTCTTCTTTACCAAACAGAACAGCTCAACTTAACTATCCAATCCATCGAAGAAATGGATCCTCTTACTGCTTCTGAACATCACCTCCAGAAAAACTGCTCAGCCAGAAAACTTTTGGTCAATGCACAGAACACTCCGTGCTGCACTGCTGACACTGATGCTCCTATCAAAGCTCTTCGAGAAACTCGAACTCCAAACCAAAGCAGAAACACCATGCTGAACTCAGCGACAACACCGAAACAGACACACTTCCTTAATCTTGTTCCAAAGAAAACATCTTCAGGAACATCCATAGTCACTGCATCTCATCATACAGCTACTATTACCTGAGGTATTAAGGTACCATCACTCACTTCTGCCTCATCGACAGATCCAACTCTACTCATCCATACTTCAAAGATAAACTCCGAACCATTACAGTTTCCTTCGGAGATCGATGAAATCCTTTACCATAGCAAAGCTTACTCGAGACGGTATTAGGTCTACAGTCTCGACAGATACACTTCCAACCTCAATACTCAGACTCCAACCATTGGTAGTCGTGTTACACACACCACTACCCTATCTACCTTTATATCCTATATTGGAAAACCCGAACAGGTAACCCAACAAATAGGTAGAAATATATATATATTTAAAATGATACTTTTTATATAGAAATTATTTCTGGGTAAAATTATTTCATTTACCTCTTTAAAACAATATTGTGTCGAATTGTTCTATACAAGTGTTTAGAGATCCCTATCAATGTTGTGGCGTCCCACACATCGACCAGAATCCATAAACTACTCAATAAACCAATCAACACAATATAAAACAATTTTATATTCACTAACAAATACGCGCTCATATCTATTAATACTCTCAAAATTCCCACCAGAGCCAAGGTTATCGCTAGCCTAAGCTCTGATACCACTGTAACGACCACGACTTTCTCTCCATAGAAAGTCGTATCGCTGATAAGAAAGAAAGGGGTGAGAAGTAGAAAAGAGAAGAAGAGAAAGAAAACAAACACAAATACTCACAGCGGAAACGGAATAAAATATAATATATCACATAACTAATACATAGTATCATATACATCATCTACCAGAGTTACACAGATTACACATCACATACTAGACAGTTATAAACATCTGTCTAGTTATTACAACTCAATACAAAACAAAGATCTAAACAAGATTAACACAGCGGAAACTACTATCTGTATCTATAACGCTGAAGCCTCCTGCTCCATTGCTCCTCCACAATTCGTCAAGGCTAACCTGAATCCCTTGGCTACTCGTAAAAATTTGAGTACCCAAGAGTTTATAAAACAGAAATAAACAACTTGGGTCAGACATGGGTCTGGTGTGAGTAACAGGTTAAACTTGCTTAACTTCAAAACCTTTTGAAAGAAAAGGTATCACGTAAGACTTCCCACACATAAACATGGGTAAGTTTTTACCTTACGCTAACCAAAACATTTGATAGGAAATTCGATTGTATTATAATAGGGTCTAGGGTTTTCAAATAAATATGAAATAGCTGAAATTGTTACATTATTAAATTCCAGCATACTAGCCACAAAGTGGGTTATACAATCAAGTCCGTTGGCACTTATTGGATTTTGGATTCCATACAATGGCAGGGCTACCGGGGTACCGCCCGTCACAGTACGTGGCCTAGATCACCGTACCGAGGATCACTCCCAATCCCCTGCAACACAAGGCCGGAACATCCCTTACTGGATAATTCCCGCACAAGATACCTCACGGTTGGGATCAGCAACCGCACACACTAAGCCGAAATAAGAAGGGACTTCTAGACAGAGGTAATCTTGTCCTACTTGGGTGCTACCCACTAACCTTGCTGCACCTCCCCTGTTTTAGCCATTCCCGGTTTTGTGAGGCTTGAGGTCACGATTACCTTAGAAAAGAACACATCACTTAGAATGCTCATCGTCCACCTGACGATGTTCTGAAAGCATTCAATCCATACAAGTTCGTTCCGGGTTCGAACGAAACCGAAGGCATTATCTCGTTACACTCGTTTTGGAATCACCCTCAGAGTTAACGACAATAACCCTTGCACTCTGAATCTTCATCTTCACTTGATTCACGACCTATCGTTAATTTGGATCGATGTGGTATTCGGGTCTCCAGACCTGGAAATCCGGTATACGGAAACCCGATCCCGGTCTCATCGAAATCCAAAGCGTATCTTTTAAGGCCAAGTTGTTTTAAAGGTTAAAACAATTCAATTCATTATCTTTATACACAAAGAAAGATAATTCACAACATTACAATAGATAATCAACATTATCAGATAATCCATATTATCATCACAATTCAATTAAACATCCATATCACACAGCATATATCTCATCAGAGATATCAATCAATGCAAAGCATTCAATATTATCATCCATTCTTAAGTAATGATTTATATCATCTTTAATTAATTTAAAGTGAATTAAATTAATTACTTTATTTTATAAATCCTTCTTACTTAACCATTTATTAATTAATAAATTATCCTTTAATAATTCATTTTAATTAATCATCTTTGATTAATTACCTTTTAATTATATCCAAGTAATTTATTCTTTAATTAATTACTTAAATTAATTAACCTTAACCACTTATAATAATTAACCTTTAATTACTTCATTAATTAATTAACTATAATTAATTAAATTAATCAACTATAATTAATTACATTAATCCTTAATTAATTACATTAATTAATCACTTCATTTATTAATTATTACTTAATTAATCAATCTTAATTACATCATTAATTATATTAAATAAATGATCCTTAATTACAAATTGATTATTAATTACTAAAATTAAATTAATTACATTAAGTAATTAACCTTTAATTAAAACACATTTATTAATCACCTTGATTAATCTTCAATCAGTAATTAACTACCCTTAATTACTTTTATTTACTAAATTAATTCTCCTTAATTAATTCCTTAATTAATCCCTTGATTAATTATTCAAAGTAATTAACTCAAATTACTTCTATTAATAAAATCATTATTCAACTAATTACTTCCAGTAATTATCTTATTATTTACTTCCCTAAATAATCTTACCTTAATAATTACATTAAGTAATTATTATCAAATCATCTCCTGATTATTCTAAATTAATTAAACCTAATTAATTAACTTAACTAATCAAATTAACTTCAATTAATTACAATAAGTAATTAATTCTTAATTACTTCCATTAAGTAATTCATTTTAAACAAATTCTATAATTGATTATTTTTAAATTAATTAATTTAATTAATTATTAAAATTAATCATATTAATTAATTAATAATCCATAGTTAATGACTTCATTAACTATTATTTAATTACTTTCCTTAAGTAATTAACTTATACTAATTATTATTAATTCTAAATTAATAAATCTTAGTAACCAATTTATTAATCTCTAATTACTAAATTAATTAAGTATTAATCCATAACTTAATTAATATTTAATTACTTATTAATTAATTCCTAACCATTAATTAATACTCTAATTTATAATCCTTAATTACAAAATTTATTAATCCAAATCATAAATTAATTTAATTAATTAATTATACTTAATTACTTTATTAACTTAATTAATCTCAAATTATCAAACCTTAATTAACTTTTAAGTTAAACCATTATCTTTATAAATTGCTTAACTATCGTTAACATATTTAAAACATTTATCTTTATAATTAACTTACTTAATTAAATCATTTAATGTAAGTTTCAAACATTTAACTTAACAAACAAAAGTTAACAAATTATATAACTTCCTTAATCAATTACTTAAAAACATTTATTTTATAAAGAATAGATTTAAGAAATAGTTTAAAACTAGATTTCATTTTAAATTTAAAACTTACTTTATTTAAATTTAAAAACTTGTTAACTTTTGCTTCGAGTCCAACCCGACTTCTACCCGAGACCTACCCCGAGTATTCCCCTTACCTTTACTTTTATTTTTAAAACTTAGATTTTGTTTAAGTTTAAAATCTGGAAAGTTAAACACTCACGCCTACTCGAGTATAAACTCGAGTCACCTACCCCATCACTCGAGCCTGCCTTCGAGACAACCTCCACAACAACCCATAGACACACAAAGCTCCACCGTGCACATGCACCATCGCCTGAGTCGCCTCCGACCTCTGATGAACCTTCCTGCACATCACCCATCGCCGTTGCAACCAATGCCGACCATCAGAACACAAGCACAAGCCTCTGATCGAAATCGAGCATCCCAGATGAAACTGGAACCAAAACAAACGCCAGAAAAACCCCTCAACCAAACGATTCCGACCACCAGAGGTCGAGCGACTCTGGCCACACCCTGCCGACCATCCACGTCATCATTTCCTTGAGTATCAAGCAACTCGATCCACCATAGATGACACGGTCATCCCAATTCCAAACACAACCTAATTTAGGGTTTAAAACTTCTCTCGACCACCGTTGACGCCACCGTGATCATTCGACGCTTCTACCATTTTTGCCAAACACCCAGATCACTTAGCTAGCTCCAGCAGGAACCGCGACCTTCCCGGTCACTTAGATCATCATAATTTGCTCAGAAACCCAAGTTCAGACATTTCCCAAATACGCATTCATTTCAACACTAAAAGTTATGATTTTTGTTTTAAAAATCCTATATTTCAAAGATGATTCAAGATATGTACTTGGATCAATAGAATTTAACATTTGATTTTATCATATATTAAAAGATTTCTACTGTAATTTCCAAATTTAGCAAATTTAAATCTTAATATACTTGAATCTATTTTTAAATCCTATATCATGTTTAAACTAAACTATTTGGTTTAAATTTCAAAGTCTAACAGAGAACACAAGCAAAGATTTTGAATTTTGATTCATTTTAAAATCTCTGTAATCAAAAGAAAACAGAGAGGCACAGACATCAGACATGCATATTCAAACACATCCATATACACATATTTTATACTTCTATATACACATACAAGGCATCATCATCACAGCAATTTCTCAAGCAACAATCATTAATCTACTTAAGTTTTAAATTAAATGTTTACTCACACTATAAACATTCACATCACAACACAATTATCATATAATTAAACATGCAAATATAATTATACTTAAGTTATTTTAAGTAAGTAGGTTACTCACCTAATTAAAGAAGACAGAGCCTTCATTTTTCTGAAAACAGCCTTTGCTTTGATTAAATTTGAAAACTTGAGTTGCTTCCTTATTTTTGATTTAAGCTTGCATGCCTTTGAATTTGCTTTTAATTCCAGTTTTTGCTTGCCTCTGTTTTGAAGAATACATGCAGACTTTGATTTGAAGAGAACTTGCAGGCTTTTGATGTTGAAAAATGAATTTAGTTCAGGTATTCTTTTGGAAAATGAATATGCAGCCTTGAAACAGAACAGGCTTTTGATTTTTGGTTTGAGGAAAGTGAATTTCAGATTTGAAGAAATGATACAGGTTTTGATTTCAATTTGGTTTATGGAGATATGGATTACAGATTTTGTTTCAGATTGAAGAAAATGGTTTCCAGGTTTTGATTTGCATTCTTTGTTTTTGAGAAGAGTTTGTTTAGATTTTGGTTTTGAGCTGAAGTTTTCTTTGTTTAGAAAGGAGATTAGAAAAGGAAAAAGAAAATGCAAGATGATTGTTTATATAAACTGAAATTATCTAAAAATAAAAATAAAATTAAATGACACTTGTCATTAGCCCTTACCCACAATTTAACACTTGTTTAAATGAGGTCTTAGGAAAATAACATGTGTCTTTTTTTATTAATGAGTATATATTTGAAATGTTAATAAAGATTTTTCACTTAATTAATAATTCTTATGTAAATGTATATAGGTAATTTAAAACTATATAGTTATTTATTAAATATCTTTGGAAAGCTTAATATTAATTTAAATCATAATTTCCAAATTACCAATATATATTAGAAATTTGAAAACATAATTTTATTTGTTAAATTCAAACCAACTTATCTATTTACAATATATAAAATTATATCTATACATTATAAATAGAAATCATTCTATTAACTTTTAAAAGATAGAATTCACTAATTAAATACCCATTTAATCAGATTATTAAATTAAATTCAAATTTTATTATCAAAGATTATCAATATCAATTTAATTATTAAACAGATTATTAAATTGATATTGTTAAAATTTCCGGGATATTACAGTCGTTAACTCTAAGGATGATCCCAAAATGAGTGTAACGAGATAATGCCTTCGGTTTCGTTCGAACCCGGAACGAACTTGTATGGATTGAATGCTTTCAGAACATCGTCAGGTGGACGATGAGCATTCTAAGTGATGTGTTCTGATGAGGTAATCGTGACCTCAAGCCTCATCAACCGAGAATGGCTAAAACAGGGAAGGTGCAGCAAGGCTTCGTGGGTAGCACCCACTTGAGAGCGAGATTTTCCTCTGTCTAGATGTCCCTTTATATTCGGCTGTGTGGGCAGTTGTGGCCACAACTGCTGGGGTTGTTTCGTTCGGGACTGTCCAGTAAGGGATGGTTTCGGCCTTGTGTTGTAGGGGATTGGGAGTAATCCTCGGTACGCTGATCTAGGCCAGGTACTGTGACGGGCGGTACCCCGTAGCCCTGCCATTGTATGGAATCCAATCTCCAATAAGTGCCCTCGGATTTGATTGTATTACCCACATGTTGGCTAGTATGCTGGAATTTAATCATGTAACAATTTCAGCTATTTCTTATTTACTTGAAAACCCTAGACCTATTATAATATCATAGAATTTCCTATCAAATGTTTGGTTAGCGTAAGGTAAAATTTTTTCCATGTTTATGTGTGGGAAGTCTTACGTGATACCTTTTGTTTTCAAAGGATTTTCAAAGTTAAGCAACTTTAACCTGTTACTCATACCAGACCCATGTCTGACCCGGAGTTTATTTCTGTTTTTCTTAAACTCTCGGGTACTCAAATTTTTACGAGTAGCCAAGGGATTCAGGTTAGCTTTGATGATTTGTGGAGGAGCAATGGAGCAGGAGGCTTCAGCGTTGTAGATATGTACAGTTTTCCGCTGTGTTGGTATCTCTATGTTGTCTCTGTGTTGTATTCGAGTTGTATCGAGTGTATTAACTAGACAGGTGTTTATAACTGTCTAGTATGTGATGTATTATCTGTGTAACTCTGATTGATGTTGTATATTATGTAATATTTATGTGATTAATATAATTTATTCGTTCCGCTGTTGAGATTCTGATGTTGTTTCTTCTTTCTTCTTTATCTTTTCTATTTCTCACCCCTTTCTTTCTTAAGAATGATGCAACTTTTTGGTAGTAGAAAGATTGGGTCGTCACACTTGGTATCAGAGCGCTAGGTTGAGTGAATACCTAAGCTCTGGAGTGGTGTCTATCTTGAGAGAGCGTATTTGTAATTTTGATATATATATATATATATATATATTTATTTATTTCTACCTATATATTGGGTTACCTGTTCGGGTTTTCCAATATAAGTTATAAAGGTAGATAGGGTAGTGGTGTGTGTAACACGACTACCAATGGTTGGAGTTGGAATGTAGAGGTTGGAAGTGTATCTGCCGAGACTGTAGACCCAATACTGTCTCGAGTGAATTTTTGTTGTGGTGTAAGGATTTCACAAAATCTCTGGAGGAAATCTGTTAGGATTCGGAGTTCATCATTGAAGTGAAAGTTTGATCGTGCTCGTGTGAGCGGATTTTTGAGAGTTTGGATCTGTCGGTTAGGCAGAAACAAGTGATGGTATGTTGGCAACCTCAGGAATTTTTTTTTTGAGAAAGACGGTTGTGTAGTGATAAACTACACAGCCGGTTAATAATAATAGTAGAATAATAGGAAATAAGGTCCGGTTGACAAGCCCAACCGGTGGCCAAAAAAATAGGCTAAGCTAATTAACATAATAATGTACATAAGAGTTAATGGATTACAGGATGGGACACTATCACCGTAATCGATGATTCAACAGACAAAATGGGGTCAGACAGATTCGCTTAGGAGCTGCTACCGTGGGTTGGCGCTGGTGCTGGCCATTGATTCCGCAGAGTCAGCAGGAGCGGACCTCAGTCGAAATCTGAAGGGGGCCGAGTTGGTACCTGTCCAGTAATTGAAAAGTTGTGAGATTCGACTACAGATGGCCGTGGTTGAAGATCTAGGTTTGTTGAAGACATAAGTATTTCGTTCTTTCCAGATGCACCAACAGTAAATGGTGATAAAGATGTCGAGATTGTGATTTCCGAGGTCTTGCTGCTAGTAATCAAAAAATGAAATGAGCTCCGGAATGTAACCCAATAGATGCGCGCTGGTTGGGGCCCAAATTGCGAAAGAGAAATCACAGTCTAAGAAAAGGTGGGTAATTGTTTCGACTTGAGAGGAGCAAAGTACGCAGAGAGGATCAGTGGGGATGTTTAAGCGAATAAGTCTGTATTTGGTATTGATGCGGTTACGAATGAGGCACCATTGGAAGAAGAGGAATCTTGGGTGTGAGTGGCAATTCCAAATCCTGCTGTAGGGGAAAAGACGGCCAGGGTGGATGAGGAAAGAGTAGCAAGATGATACGGAGAAGCCTTTGGATGGATTGAGTGCCCAGGTGAAGCTGTCTGGTGAGTGGGATAGGCGAAGGGATTGTAGGATTTTCGAAGCTACGAGAAGCTCATTGAAAGTTTCGATGGAAAAAAGGGAGGGGGGATGAAGGCTACTGGGGCCCAGGTGACATAGGGTATAGGTGGTGGCAAGTTGTAGATTTGAGGAGGAGAAGAGGTTAGGTAGTGTTTTAGCTAGGGGGAAGAGGCCACCCACGTGTCATGCCAGAATAGGCAGTTGTTGCCATTGCCTATTAAGACTTGAAAGAGGGATTTGACTCGGGGGATGGTGTGGAGGACATTGGACCAGAATGGAGAAGGTCTGCAACTGGGGGGGAGGTGTAGCTGTGTGATGAGACACAGTGACTATGGATATCTCCGAAGAGGTTTCTTTGGAACAAGTATAAGGAAGTGTGTCTGCATCGGTGTTGAGGCTAAGTTCAGCTGGGTGTTTGTGTTTGGCTTTGAGGCCTGAGTTTCTCGAGGAGTTTGGATTAGGAAGTCTTTGTCATCAGTGCAGAGTCGCAGTTCAGATGGTTCTGTGTGCAGGCAAGGAGGTCGTTTGTTAGCAGTTTGCTAGAGGTGAAATTTAGAAGCAGCAGTGTGGATCCATTTCTTCGATGGATTGGCTTCATAAGCATAAGTTGTTCTGATTGGTAAAGAGAGAGCAGTTTTTCTTTGGATATTTGTGATAACCCTAATTTTGTGAGCAGATTCATGATTTAATGTAGTTTGTATTTGTTTTAAAGTTGCATTTAAAAGATAGGAATAAGAAACTGATTTGCAGATATATGGTCTAAAACATGTACATGTGCACAAGAAAGTGCACAAACATGCACACATTTTTCTGTGTGATAAAATAGGCAACAGTTAAAATATATGATGGGATAAATAAATTATAAAAATATATAAATCAATATAAATTAAAAACAACAAACTTAGAAATACATATGCATGAAGATAGGATTTTTGTCTCTAAACAAATCTGGCACAGGAAAAAAAGAAAACTAGGCAGAAATAAACTTAAAAATTATTTAAAGAAAGAAAGGAAAATATAAAGACTTAGGTATGCATATGTTATACATGTATACAGTCAAACATTGCAGGTAGAAAACAAGGCTTGTATGGAAATGGTATGAACCTTTAAATAGGCACTTTATCCATTTCCACCAATTCTTTTGCTTAGGAAAATTAAAGTCATGAAGATAACATGACCCGGTGTAAGATTAAAAGAATGAAGTTATTTTCTGAAAAAATATATATCAAGGACCACATACCCTTTTCTTGTATATATGAATCAAGTGTAGGGCAGATCACCCTATGGGGCAAAACTGACATTGGGTAATTCCCCAAAACCCTAGTGACAGCCAGGATTTATATAAGGAGGCTTAGTATAGTGAGATCATACATTTTTGCTCTTCATAACCTAAAGCAAAAATAAGAACATAAGCCAGAGAAGATAAGAAGTACTAGCCATTGGAGTTAGAGGAAGGCAGAGGATCAAAAGAAGAGTAAGGCTTAGGAAAAAGGAATTAAGGGTGAGTAACCTCACTGAAAACTTTGGCATTAAGTCCTGAATATTTAGGCAGCCTATTTGAACTAATCATTCATTTTCTTTTACAAGTTATGCTTTATGATTTGATGACTTTGGATTGTTAATGATCTGTTTAAGTGTAAAACCCCTCACTGTGATTTACCCAAAAAGATAAGAGTCATGGATTCATGTTTTAAAATGTTTATCTGTGATATGGGTTAACTTTGGAGATGGAGTGATTTCTTTTATAAGTTTTCTTTACAAAGTTGTTTATAAAATCCCCGGATTCATGTGGTAGATATATGGTCTGAAGATAGAAAGAAATATGGGGCTGCAACATTGTGTTGTTGCTTATGTCTCATATTAATTAAAACAAATGAAAACGTAGGAGTGCGATGTTGTACATGTGCTGAGCTCCTATGTTTTTATGAACTACCCAAATCAAAATATACTTATGGTTTAGCCAGATTTCCAAGATTAATATGAATCTGATTGAACCAGAGGTAAGAAAAGATAACTAGTAAATTACTTAAGACCATATGTGTACAACTGGATCCATTGTAACCCACAAGAAAAATGATATACTAAGAAATCACATCTGGTTTCATGATTAAATGTCTGCTTCTGAGAATATGACTTACCCATCTCTGGATTAATACTTGTTGGTTGAATTGTTTATTTTCTTCTGATTAAAAAGTGAGATCCAGAAGGGGTTAGCACAATTATGAAAAGGGAAAATTACCACTTAGTAATTTAACTAAGGATTTTGGATCTTAGGGCTATAAAATATAGCTTGGCAAGGTGAACATTGCAAGCTCACACATGGTATGTTTATACCCAGGGGCCTGAGTGTGCTGGGTTAACAGAGAGATATGTCCCAGGCAGTGTGTGTTTAAAAGGAGAAAGTAGCTAAAGACCATATAACATTTGATAGTGAACAATAGAAATAGGTTCAGGGGAGGCTTGGGTAAAGTCCCTAATGGCCAGTAAATTTGTAAAGGGGGTTTGATGATTGAATTGATGATTGCATTGATTGGTTTATGATATTTTATTGGTGAATCTTATGATTTCTTTTTCTGAACTAAACCACTTGAATCATACATGACTTGTTTTGCACTGACCTGAATGCACATACCACATAGAAAACATGCACAGGGATGATACTGAGTTCCTTACTTCATTCAAAGTATTTGAATATAAGTAAAAGTTATTATAAAATCATGTTTTCAGGTAGATTACTCATACCAGACATTAGTCTGACCCTTTTGTGTTTATGCACCATTGGGTGTCTCATATTTGTATGAGGCAGTTCATGGTGATTATGCAGGGAAATAGGAATTTTATTGATCAAGCTTTGGATGAGTTAACTGCTAAGGAAATTGGATGCCATATTTAAAGACTTTGCTGAAGTTAAATTAGATATCTATGTGGAACTATGTTAAGCTATTTTGTTTAAATTGCTTGGAAAATTAATGTATTATTATTCACTATTTTTGTAAGTATTGAACTGAAGTGGGTGTTTCAGTTGAGACTTATGGATTCTATTTGAAAATGTTTTACTTAGTGATGAAGTTTTTAAAGCTCCCTGGTTAATTAATTCATGATGATAGAAAACCTGAGATTATGAGAATTCATAAACTAATTGAACAACTAGATATTGGGTGAGAGAAATTCATGTCTAAGCTGAAATAAAAATCTGACAGAGTGAGGATTTGAGTAGTTTAGAAAAGAAAACAAAATGGTATGTACTTTGCTTAAAAAAAAGTGCAAGTTGAATATGGCTAACATGACCATTTCCATGATCGTGGGTTATGCCAACACTAAAGAATTTTAGTTAAGTTTTCAGCCATGTTTATAACCCAAGTATAGGGTAGACTCAGACATTTTGTTAACAAAAAAAAAGGCACCTGAACTTTCCTTCTAACACACACATGCACAAGAACATGCACACACACATGCACAAGCAAAAGCACTGTTCATGCAGTAATAAAATTATGGGAATTCATGTAAAATGCCAAGTCTTTGGATCTGAAATCAACAGCCATGCAATAATCCATGTATATTGAGAAGACCTGAGTTTTGAAACTTAATTGCTATATAGGGATTATTTCTGTAAAATGATCCCCAAACAGATTTGTTCTTCCAAACTTTTGTACTCTGATTCAAGTAGGAAGTAGCTTATGTATCCTCATATATATAAGTTTAAATGATTTAAGCAAACCAATATTCTTATTGGCATAAAGATCCTGGATAGAAGAAAATAGGAATATAACATTTTCTTGATTAAATGGCCACTGTTTTAAAAAAAAATTATGAAGTGGGTCATTTCATTTGGTATCAGAGCTATTTTGATTAATAACATAGCAAAATTTTGTATGAACTTGTTTGCATTGGATGTATGGAAGTGTTGACTGCTTTGGATGCTTTGTTTGTTAATGTTTACACTATTAATATCTATTATAACAGAATAGTGATAGATTAAAATGAATTAATATGTAAAGTATTAGGCAAAACAGACTAACCTAAGTATTATATCCATAGAGTTATGGTAAGACCCAGACATCAAAATGTAGGAACAAGTGAACCACCCATGGTGAATGTGCAAGAGTTCATGAGAGCCATAAGCGATGGAGTAGGAAACAGGCAGGAAAATCCACATGAGGAACTTTCCAAACTACTCAAGACTTTTACCAATCTTGGAGGCAAAACATTTGATGGCACAGAAGGAGTTATGGGAGTTCAAAATTGGCTCAGAATTTTGGAAAGAATCTTTGCAGACATGCAAGTTGAAGACCAAAGGAGAAGGCAAATTGCATCCAGGCAATTGAGAGGAGCAGCTTTGGATTGGTGGGAGGTTATCATAGCTGGAAGACCTGAAGGAGAAGTGACATGGGATCAATTTAAAGCAATGTTGGAAGGTAGGTTTGTCCCTGCATCAGCTAAGGAGTCTTTGCTGGAGGAATTCATCAAATTAAGGCAAGGGGCTATGAGTGTCACTGAGTACACTCAGAAGTTTGAATCATTGGCAAAGTATGGTGCAGTGCTCATCACTACTGAGGAGGCTAAGAATGGCAGATATATTCAAGGGTTGAACCCTAGCCTTAGTAGAGCCATGCTACCATACAAGGACAAGACTTTTGATCAAGTTTTTGATTTGACTCTGAGCATTGAACAACATGATAAAGCTAGAGAGAATTTCAGGGCATTCAAGAATAACCAAAACAAGAAGGGAAAGGATAAATTTCACCCTTATGATAAGAAGAAAACAGACATAGCTTCCACCAAGAACCCAAAAGAAGTCAGGGATACTGAAGTTAAGAAGAATATCACTTGTTATAACTGTGACCAAGAGGGGCATATGAAGAATAGATGCACAAATGTTACGCCTGCATCCTTCAATTGTCACCATTGTGGGAAGGAAGGTCACATAAAGAGAAATTGTCCAGATTTTAAGCAAGGAAAATTAGGGGCTTTGGAAGGAAAAGGCCAGGCAGCTGAGGGATCAAGTGTTGAAAAGCATGGTCAAGTTGAAGGTACTTTGCTTATTCACTCAATACCTTTTGCAGTAATGTATGACACTAGGGCTACACACTCATTGATCTCCCATGATATTGCACAACAATTAAAATTGAACTGTATGATTGTTGATAAGCCACTGTTAATTAGAAGCCCTATAGGTAGTTCATGTGTTCTGGGTATGATATGTATGCAACTGGGATTAAATATAGGGGGACATGTGTTTGAATCAGACCTATATGTGTTGCAATATCCGGGCATAGGGATTATTTTAGGAGTTGATTGGTTGAGTAGACATAAGGCTATCATAAATATGAAGACATCCACCATATCATTGAAAGTTTCTGATGGACAAAGAATAGTAGTTCTTTGTGAGGCAAACAAAAATAGAAGTATAGCCAACCTTTCTACATTGTCTAATGAAAAACCCATGCCTGCATTAGAAGAAATCCCCATAGTGAATCAATATGATGATGTGTTTGGTGAAGTGAGAGGAGTTCCAAACCACAGACCAGTTGAGTTTTCAATTAGAACAATTCCAGGAGCTAGCCCAGTAGTTAAAAGACCGACTAGAATGGGGCCTTAGGAGTTGATGGAGCTGAAAAACCAATTGGTTGAACTAGAAGAAAAAGGTTTTATTAGACCCAGTAGCTCATCATGGGGAGCACCAGTGGTCTTTGTTAAGAAACAAGATGGATCCCTTAGGTTATGTATTGACTATAGGGAATTAAACAAAATCACAGTTAAAAATAAATATCCCTTACCAAGAATTGATGATCTTTTTGATCAATTGAGTGGTGCAAAGATATTTTCTAGGCTTGATTTAGCTTCGGGCTTTCATCAGATGAAAGTAGAAGAGGAAAGCATAAAGTATACAGCCTTTAACACAAGATATGGACTTTATGAATTTTTAGTAATGCCATTTGGCTTGACAAATGCTCCTTCCTATTTTGTTGATTTGATGAATAGGATTTTTAGAGAATACTGGATAAGTTTGTATGGATATTTATTGATGATATACTAATTTATTCTAAGTCAGTTAGAGAGCATGAAAATCATTTGCATATGGTATTTGAGAAATTGAGACAGGAAGACTTGAAAGCAAAGTTTTCAAAATGCACTTTTTGGCAAAATGAAGTGAATTTTCTAGGTCATATTATATTAGAGAAAGGAATATCTATAGATTCCAATAAAGTCATTGCAGTGCAAGCTTGGAAGAGGCCTACTAATGTCACTGAGGTCAGATCATTCATGGGAATGGCTGGTTACTATAGGAGATTTATAAAAGATTTTGCAAAAATCTCAATTCCATTAACCAGATTGACCAGGAAGAATCAAGTGTTCACTTGGACAGAAGAGTGTGAGAAAGCTTTTGGGAAATTAAAGGAAGAACTAGTACAAGCTCCAATTCTTAAAGTACCTGAAGGAAATGAAAACTTGGTGGTGTATACTGATGCAAGTGGACAAGGGCTTGGGGTAGTATTGATGCAACAACATCAAGTAATAGCTTATGCTTCTAGGCAGTTGAAATCAAGTGAGGTAAGGTATGCTACTCATGACCTTGAATTGACTGCTATAGTGTATGCTCTTAAGTTATGGAGACACTACTTGTTAGGAGCAAAATTTGAAGTGTATACAGACCATAAATCACTTAAATATTTGTTTTCACAAAAAGAATTAAATATGAGGCAGCAAAGATGGATTGAACTCTTAGCCTCATATGATTTTGAAATATTGTACACACCTGGTAAGGCTAATAAAGTAGCAGATGCCCTAAGTAGACAGCATGCTAAAGTGGCTGGATTAATGATAGAAGAGTTTAACACTTTATCATTATTAATTGATTCAGAGATAGAAAGTGATAACATATAAAATATGAGCTTATGCAGTGAGAATGTAGAAATGGGAAAATTAAGTTTTATTACTCTGGGATCAGAATTGAAGAATAAAGTTGTAAGGCTACAAGACCAAGATCCATTTCTATTTGAAAGGAAGACTCAGATATCAAATGGTGAGGCAGTGGAAGGTTTTCAGTTAAATGATCAAGGCCATTTGAAGAAAGGAAAAAGAATATGTGTTCCAGCAATTGATGAGTTGAAGCAAGAAATCTTGGATGCTTACCACAAAAGCAAATACACTATACACCCAGGAAGCACAAGAATGTATCACAACCTCAAGAGAGATTATTGGTGGAGTAGTATGAAGAGTGCAGTGGCAACCTATGTATCCAAATGTATGGTTTGCCAACAGGTGAAGGCTGAGTATCAAAAACCCTCAGGGATGCTTCAACCTTTACAAATACCACAGTGGAAATGGGAAGACATATCAATGGATTTTATTGATGGTTTGCCAAGAACTAGGAGGGAAAAAGATAGTATTTGGGTAGTGGTTGATAGGTTAACCAAGTCAACCCACTTTATACCAATGAAATCAGAAAGAAGTGCAAGTACATTAGCCCAGTTGTTTATTAAGGAAATAGTCGGACTGCATGGTATACCAAAGACTATAGTAAGTGATAGAGAAACCATCTTCACTTCAAAGTTTTGGCAGAGTTTTCACAAGGCAATGGGGACTGATTTATGCTTAAGCACAGCATACCATCCTCAATCTGATGGCCAAACAGAAATTGTGAACAAATTGCTTGAAGACATGTTAAGAGCTTGTGTATTGGATTGGGGAGGAAGTTGGGAGGATCATATCTTTTTAGCTGAATTTGCATACAACAATAGCCATCATAGTAGTATAGGCATGGCACCCTTTGAAGCTCTTTATGGGAGACCATGTTTATCACCCTCAAGTTGGCTTGAATTTGGAGAAAAAGTGGTCTTAGGACCAGAAAATGTGAAGGAGACTTCTGAAAAGATAGCTTTGATCAGAAAAAGAATTGCTTCTGCCCAAGATAGGGAAAAGAAATATGCAGATCAAAGAAGGAATGCAGTACAATATGATGTTGGAGATTATGTATTTATCAAAATATCACCCATGAAAAAGGTTCTAAGGTTTGGGAAACAAGGAAAGTTGATTCCTAGATATATAGGGCCATATAAAATTCTAGAAAGAATAGGAACTGTAGCCTATAAGTTAGAGTTGCCAGAAGAAATGAGAGCAATGCATGATGTTTTTCATATGTCTCAACTAAGAAGATGGGTTCATGATAAGGAGGCAATCCTAGAATCCTCTAAGGATGCGCAGATTGATCCTAGAATGATCTATGAAAAGGAGCCAGTGGGCATAGTTTCTAGAGAAACCAAGAAATTGAGAAACAAAGAAATTAAATTAGTGAAAGTGCAATGGAGTCTTGACCCAAATGATTGCACATGGGAAGTGGAGGATAAAATCAGAAATGATTATCCACAACTGTTTAATTGAATGAAACGTAAATTTATATATATATTAATGAATGTGTTGATTGAATATGCATTGTGATTTTTGTCTTGTATTAATATGCATAGTGTTTAAATAAGTGGTTGGCTTAAGAATGGTTTTGAGATCAGAAAATTGATTTTTCTGAAGTAAGGATACTTAAGTTAAGTATGCAAGAATTGTGGGACACAATTCCTAAAAGGAGGGGTATATGTGATAACCCTGATTTTGTGAGCAGATTCATGATTTAATGTAGTTTGTATTTGTTTTAAAGTTGCATTTAAAAGATAGGAATAGGAAACTGATTTGCAGATATATGGTCTAAAACATGTACATGTGCACAAGACAGTGCACAAACATGCACAAATTTTTCTGTGTGATAAAATAGGCAACAGTTAAAATATATGATGGGATAAATAAATTATAAAAATATATAAATCAATATAAATTAAAAACAACTAACTTAGAAATACATATGCATGAAGATAGGATTTTTGTCTCTAAACAAATCTGGCACAGGAAAATAAAGAAAACTAGGCAGAAATAAACTTAAAAATTATTTAAAGAAAGAAAGGAAAATATAAAGACTTAGGTATGCATACGTTATACATGTATACAGTCAAACATTGCAGGTAGAAAACAAGGCTTGCATGGAAATGGTATGAACCTTTAAATAGGCACTTTATCCATTTCCAGCAATTCTTTTGCTTAGGAAAATTAAAATCATGAAGATAACATGACCCGGTGTAAGATTAAAAGAATGAAGTTATTTTCTGAAAAAATATATATCAAGGACCACATACCCTTTTCTTGTATATGTGAATCAAGTGTAGGGAAGATCACCCTATGGGGCAAAACTAACATTGGGTAATTCCCCAAAACCCTGGTGACAGCCAGGATTTATATAAGGAGGCTTAGTATAGTGAGATCATACATTTTTGCTCTTCATAACCTAAAGGAAAAATAAGAACATAAGCCAGAGAAGATAAGAAGTACTAGCCATTGGAGTTAGAGGAAGGCAGAGGATCAAAAGAAGAGTAAGGCTTAGGAAAAAGGAATTAAGGGTGAGTAACCTCACTGAAAACTTTGGCATTAAGTCCTGAATATTGAGGCAGCCTATTTGCACTAATCATTCATTTTCTTTTACAAGTTATGCTTTATGATTTGATGACTTTGGATTGTTAATGATTTGTTTAAGTGTAAAACCCCTCACTGTGATTTACCCAAAAAGATAAGAGTCATGGATTCATGTTTTAAAATGTTTATCTGTGATATGGGTTAACTTTGGAGATGGAGTGATTTCTTTTATAAGTTTTCTTTACAAAGTTGTTTATAAAATCCCCGGATTCATGTGGTAGATATATGGTCTGAAGATAGAAAGAAATATGGGGCTGCAACATTGTGTTGTTTCTTATGTCTCATATTAATTAAAACAAAAGAAAATGTAGGAGTGCAATGTTGTACATGTGCTGAGCTCCTATGTTTTTATGAACTACCCAAATTAAAATATACTTATGGTTTAGCCAGATCTCCAAGATTAATATGAATCTGATTGAACCAGAGGTAAGAAAAGATAACTAGTAAATTACTTAAGACCATATGTGTACAACTGGATCCATTGTAACCCACAAGAAAAATGATATACTAAGAAATCACATCTGGTTTCATGATTAAATGTCTGCTTCTGAGAATATGACTTACCCATCTCCGGATTAATACTTGTTGGTTGAATTGTTTATTTTCTTCTGATTGAAAAGTGAGATCCAGAAGGGGTTAGCACAATTATGAAAAGGGAAAATTAACACTTAGTAATTTAACTAAGGATTTTGGATCTTAGGGCTACAAAATATAGCTTGGCAAGGTGAACATTGCAAGCTCACACATGGTATGTTTATACCCAGGGGCCTGAGTGTGTTGGGTTAACAGAGAGAGATGTCCCAGGCAGTGTGTGTTTAAAAAGAGAAAGTAGCTAAAGACCATATAACATTTGATAGTGAACAATAGAAATAGGTTCATGGGAGGCTTGGGTAAAGTCCCTGATGGCCAGTAAATTTGTAAAGGGGGTTTGATGACTGAATTGATGATTGCATTGATTGGTTTATGATATTTTATTGGTGAATCTTATGATTGCTTTTTCTGAACTAAACCACTTGAATCATACATGACTTGTATTGCACTGACCTAAATGCACATACCACACAGAAAACATGCACAGGGATGATACTGAGTTCCTTACTTCATTCAAAGTATTTGAATATAAGTAAAAGTTATTATAAAATCATGTTATCAGGTAGATTACTCATACCAGACATTAGTTTGACCCTTTTGTGTTAATGCACCATTGGGTGTCTCATATTTGTATGAGGCAGTTCATGGTGATTATGCAGGGAAATAGGAATTTTATTGATCAAGCTTTGGATGAGTTAACTGCTAAGGAAATTGGATGCCATATTTAAAGACTTTGCTGAAGTTAAATTAGATATCTATGTGGAACTATGTTAAGCTATTTTGTTTAAATTGCTTGGAAAATTAATGTATTATTATTCACTGTTTTTGTAAGTATTGAACTGAAGTGGGTGTTTCAGTTGAGACTTATGGATTCTATTTGAAAATGTTTTACTAAGTGATGAAGTTTTTAAAGCTCCCTGATTAATTAATTCGTGATGATAGAAAACCTGAGATTATGAGAATTCATAAACTAATTGAACAACTAGATATTGGGTGAGAGAAATTCATGTCTAAGTTGAAATAAAAATCTGACAGAGTGAGGATTTGAGTAGTTTAGAAAAGAAAACAAAATGGTATGTACTTTGCTTAAAAAAAAGTGCAAGTTGAATATGGCTAACATGACCATTTCCATGAGCCTGGGTTAAGCCAGCACTAAAGAATTTTAGTTAAGTTTTCAGCCATGTTTATAACCCAAGTATAGGGTAGACTCAAACATTTCGTTAACAAAAAAAAATAAGGCACCTGAACTTTCCTTCTGACACACACATGCACAGGAACATGCACACACACATGCACAAGCAAAAGCACTATTCATGTAGTAATAAAATTATGGGAATTCATGTAAAATGCCAAGTCTTTGGATCTGAAATCAACAGTCATGCAATAATCCATGTATATTGAGAAGACCTGAGTTTTGAAACTTAATTGCTATGTAGGGATTATTTCTGTAAAATGATCCCCAAACAGATTTGTTCTTCCAAATTTTTGTACTCTGATTCAAGTAGGAAGTAGCTTATGTATCCTCATATATATAAGTTTAAATTTAAGCAAACCAATATTCTTATTGGCATAAAGATCCTGGATAGAAGAAAATAGGAATATAACATTTTCTTGATTAAATGGCCACTGTTTTTTAAAAAAAAAATTATGAAGTGGGTCATTTCAATATTAGATTTGGTTGATCGCAAAAGTGACTTGCGATAGTTGAGTGTTCTCTTGGTTTGTCAGAGTTCTTTCGGGATTTCTGAGGTTTCTCTTTATGGATCTGTTAAACCATATTTCTGGGATGTGTTGTCCAGTTTGTGCTTGTGTGTATCATCAGCATTTTCATCTACTCAGATCAGAGTTGTGCAGCGGAAGCATTTTGGGAGTGCATCTGTTTTATCTTTTCGGATAGGAAGTAAGTTCAGTCTTCTGATGTTTGAGGAGTAGAGTTTGTGTTCTTGGAATGATTATGAGTGGATCATTTTGATGAGTTGTTTTTGAGGCATTAGCAAAGGTTGAGCTGATCAGTAGGGATGAAGACTGCCCAGGATCGTCAGATGAGTTTTGTGGATAAGAGACGGAGGAATTTGGATTTCGAAGTCGGGGATTTGGTTTTTGAGTAAGTTTTCTCCGATCGAAGGAGCTATATAGTTTGGTAAGATTGGGAAGCTAGCTCCGAGGTATCTTGGATCTTTTCTGTGTTTGTGAGGAAGAGAGTTTGGTCTTCTGGAGTGAATTGTCAGTTTGGATAACTGGGATTCGATGTGTTTCACGTGTCTCTGAGGGAGTACGTGTATAATCTATTCCTGGTTTTGGAATCAGCAGTTCTAGAGGTTTGATTGTTGAGTCAGACTTGTCTATAGTCTGATATCCTGTCTAGTTTTGTAGATCTAGAGCAGTAGGAGCTCTGTAGCTTAGTAGTGCAGTTTTGTTTGGTTCTGTAGAGCGAGTATCCCGGTGTTTATACTTGGGAAACTCTAGATAGTCCTATCCCGATTTTGTCTGGATAGTTAGATTTGTTTGATTGGATGAGTTGGTTGTTATGGTTGTTAGCATATGATTTATATATGCTTGTGTTTTTAAAATTAAATCATTAATGAGATTATTAAATTACCTTTGTTTTAAATTTCGAGGAAGAAATTCTTTTAAGGGGGGAGGAATGTGACATCCCGGAATTTCTGGCAATATCAATTTAATAATCTGCATTTAAAATTAAATTGATTTGATAATATTTGTTAATAAGATTTGAATTGATTTAATAATCTTCTTTTAAATAAATATTTAACTGATAATTTATCTTTTAAAAGCTAATAAATTGTCTTTTATTTATAATGTATATATATATTTGTATATATTGTAAATAGATAAGCTTTGTTTTAAATTTAATAAATAAAGATATGTTTTCTAATTTTAATATTTTTGGTAATTTAGAAATTTGATTTAATTTAATATTTAATAAATAACCATATGATTTTAAAATACTCAAGGTAAATGTTTATTTGTTTAAAATGATTTTAGCCTAAGTTGAATTTAAACAAGAAAGGTTGTTTTGTTCTTTTTAAATATAGTTTGTTTAAATGAGTAATTTATTAATGAAGTGATAATTTCTTTTATGAATTATTTTAATTTAATAATGAGTTATTTTTAAACAGTATTAATAATGTAATATTTTTACAAATAGATTTTTAATATGAATGGAATTGTTATATATATATATATATATTTTGGAAGAAACTATGATTTGTAAATTTGAAATGAAATCTTTCAAAAATATTTAAAATAAAATAAACCTTATTAATATTAAAATTTAGTGTTTCTAACATAAGTATAAAATATAAATAATAATAGGCTAAGTATTTAATAGTTTAAGTTTAAAAATAAAAGTAAAATAAAAATAAACACATATGTTAGAAATAAATATGAAAGGGAATATATATGTTATGTAAACATATAAGTAAACACAATTCCTAAATTCTAACATAATATAGAAACTTAGTTATATTTCAAAGCATAAGACTAAAGGAAAGAGACAAATAGTTATGAACACTTAGATATACTTGTTTGTAGATGCAAGCCTGTAAGTAGTAAAGAAGGGCAAGAATAAACTAAGTATAAAAGGAATGTATATATTCATGCTTGTACAGTATCTACACTTGAAAGGGTATAAAAATATATGTTCATGTTTGCTAGGCTGTAGGTAATTATGTAAGGCATAAGGGAAATATATTCATGTTGTACAGGAAGAATTAAATGAGCATGTACACTTGAAAAGAAACATATAGAAAATGATGTATAAGTACCATACGAAAATTTAAATATGAGATAAGTTTGTAGACATAAGGACAAAGCATTTAAGGGTAAAAATCTCTAGTACACAAATATATCTCATTTCAGCCCCAAGTAATAAAAATCTCTGACCAAAATTTATGAAAGCTTGTACCCATCTAATAATATAACCTGTAAACATATTCTATATATCACTCTTTCTCTATTTCTTTTCGTTTACAAAAGAAAAACTTAGCCTTTCCAGTTTTTAAAAGTTTCAAAACTAGATCTGTAAAATCATGTTCAAAAACCAAGCCTGCATTTTTCTTCAACTTGAGATGTAATCAAGCAGTCCATCTCTGATTTAAATCTGGGTCATCTTCAACAAAGTTCAAGAATCAAGTAGCACTTTCAACATTCAAGTTTTAAGATCAGAAAGCATTTGTTTCCAACACTCAAGTTTTCAAAGCCTGTTTCAAAAATTAAATGCTCTGTCTTCTTTTAACAGGTGAGTAACTTTTTATTTAAAAGCCTAAATATAATAAAACTGTTGCATGTTCATATCTATGTATTTGTATGGTTGTATGTATATATATATGGGTGCATGTCTGTGTATATATGTGAATGTATATATGTGTGTGAATGAATGTTTTCTGTGATATCCCTGTTCTTAGTTTTCAAAGCTAAGGTTTTAAATCAAATCCAATTATCTCTTGAACAAATCACTGTTAGGGCTTAGAAATTAAAACAAAAATTGTTTGCTTAATCATAAGTTAAAGTTTAACAATTTATTTAAGTGGAATTAAATTGGGAATTTCTCTAGAATCCAAAATATACAGGGAAGCTTAAGTTTGAGTAAAATTTCAAACACTCTAATTCATTGATTCAAGGTTATAATCTGATTTCTTATCCTTAGACATGATTTTTAAAACTAAAATCAAGATTTTTAGTGATAGGAGTTAAGTGCAGTTCTTGTTTGAACTGGGAATGGGTTTTAGGCAAGTTCAGGCGGTCGGAGGCACTAGCGAGGTCGGAGTTTCTTGCGGAGGTGGACGAGCCTACGTAGGTGATGGGAAAAATAACTGGAGCTGTTCTAGTTCGTCGTAGTGGTAGCAGCGGTGATTTGAAAATTCTAAACCTAGTTTTGTCGAAGGTAGGAATTTCGCTTCGTTCATCGTCTAGGAGTGATCGAGTGCTATGGGGTTTCGGGAGAGGGTAGCTTGGCCGTAGTTGAAGTCGTGGCCGGAATCGCAGAGGTTTAGATGGTCGGAGACGTGAGTGCGAGAGGAGTTTGGCCATAGGTGTAGTTTCCAGATTCAACTCCATAGCTCGATTTCGAATTTGGGGTTTGTGATGAAGTCTGGGAGGTCGAAATCGATGATGGGATGGTCGTCGTCAGGTTGAAGGAAACGGCGATGGTCGGAAGGTCGAAGTGCTGGTGTACACGTGTACGCGTGTCAGTAGTTGATAGGAGGGAGTGGCTCGAGAGTTGACACGGGGATTTCGCTGTTTTTCGCGAGTTTATCTTCGGGACGTGAGTGGTTAGTTTTCCAGATCTTTACTTAAACAAAATATAAGTTTTAAAGTGAGGGAATGAGGTCTGGGTTTTCTCGAGTAGCTGGAGTGGTTTGCTCGAAGTAGTGGGGAGTTGGTCTCGAAGTAAATTAAGGTTAGCTCGGGTAGTTGCTTTTGTTACAGGTTTCAACATTTAAACCTGTTCTGTTTTCAAATCTAAAACAAATGATTTTTGAATTATAAAGCAGAGTTTAAACAATGTTTTAAAACTAAGTTTAAACCAGTTTTTAAGTGTGATTTCAAACTTAAATTTGTATTCATTTTAAATCTTAAATTTAAAATGGAATGTAAAAGCAAAATTGTTTTTAAATGCTTTGATAATGATAATTTGATCATTAGTAAGAATAATGTTTTATCTTAAGGTAAATTAAGATTTAATAATTTAGAGTAACTAAATTATTAAGGTAATTAAATGGATAATTAATTAATTTAATTAATTAAAGATATGGATGATTAATTAAGAAATGAAGAGTTTTAAATTAATTAATTTAAGTTTAAGACAAATTATTTAAAGACTAATTAATTTGTAATTAAGTATCATTAATTAGATAAGATTAGATTTTAAATTAATGATTAAAGATTAATTAATCAAGTAATTAAAGGTTAATTAAGTTACAGTTAAAAACTTAAATTAATTTAATAATTAGTGGTTAATTAATTGGTTATTAAGGATAAATTAACTTGTAATTAATATTGATTTATCTAAGTTAAATTTCTTAAGAAAAGAAATTAAGAATTGTTAATAGTTAATGAAGGTCATTAGCTTAAGATTTGTTTAATAATTAATCAATGTGATAATTTAATAAATAATTAAATTGATTAATTAAAGATAATCAATTGTGAAATTGTTTAAGTGTAATTAAAGGAATAAAATTTCTCAAGGTAATTAATTAAGTAAATTTGATTTATTTAAGTTAATTAATTTAGTTTAATTGATTTAAATTAATCATTGGATGATTTGATAAGTATAATTACTTAAATGTAATTAATGAAGTGAAATTACTTAATGAAGTAATTAATGGTAATTACTATATGTAATTAATTGAAGAGGATTTAACAATGAAAGTAATTTGGATTAAATTACTTTGTGAAATTAATAAGGGATTAATTGGGATAATTATTCAAGGAATAATTAATTTATTAAATGAAGTAATTAAGGGTAGTTAATTACTGAATGGGATTAATCAAGAGTGATTAATAATTATGGTTTAATTAAAGATTAATTACTTAATGTAATTTATTTAAATAGAATAATTAATTAAAAATGTAAGTAGGGATGATTAAATTATATAATTAATGATGTAATTAAGGGTTGACTCATTAAGATTAATTAATCAATAATAAGTAATTTTGAGTAATTAATTAATGTAATTAATTAAGGATTTATGTAATTAATTATAGTTAATTAATTAATAGAGTAATTAAAGATTAATTACTGTATTTGGTTAAGGATAATTAATTTGTGAAATTAATTAAAGGATAATTACTTGAATGTAATTAAAGGTGTGACGACCGCCCATGACCCCTGCACTGAATCTAGAGAAAATGCGCTGTAAAGTGTGCCAGGCGACCATGGACGATTGTCAGGGTAAATTAAAACAACAGAATCTATCGTATTACTCACAGCGCATGGACAATACAATAGAACATATGTATAGTGAAGCTTTACAGAACAAAATGCTATCATATAAAACTCCATAATAGTTGAATACAAACATCCAAATAGTCAATACATCAAGCCTCACTACATATCACTCAGAGATTATACAAAACAGCGGAACATCCAGTACATATATAAAGATAATATGCAACCCTCTAGCTCGTCTTCGATATCAGCATCGTGAGAAGAGAACAGCACCTGTCACCTGCTACCTAGTCTGCCCGTCCCAAAATGGACGAACAGCCCAAGGCAATAAGAATTAAAACATAAAGCCTTGAGTCAGACAACAGTCTTAGTGAGCAGTAAATTAACTAACAACATACCAAAAGAGCATAAAGGAAAAAGGAATAGGAATACAACCCTCCCACTCCAACCTCTTTCTACAGTGATAGCCCCCAGACACACACTAAGCAGAAGCAAACATAACAGAGCATACAATATAAAGTAATGAAATTATCACTCGAGTCAAGGGCGATGTTTTCCAAGCACAAACCCCCAAGGCCTAAACCAAGATCAGATAACACCCAGAAAACACTGCTCTTGAGACCGAATGACGATACAACCAAACATCCATGACTCTGGCTATCACTGTTATCAATGCTTCGATATCACCGTTAATTGAATGACCGGCACATTCTTTCAGCCGTCCGTCAAGGGCTAATGGAAACCCCGGTTCTAGACATAGCTCCCGCACGTCGTCGCAGCCCGTGCCTAGGACTATCGAATCTGCCCAGAGTACTCGACCATCAACAGTTAGTCGTTGGGACTATCGAATCTGCCCAAACGTACTCTTGCTTAGAGCATGCTAGAACCTTCAACAACGATGCTATCCAAGCCTCCTAGTCATCCTCTTCGACGACTATTTCCATACTAGCTCAAGCGCCTCTCAAGCATCCATTACCCTTAACTCGAATCATATCACCGAGTTACCAACGTGCTTGGAATGATCCCGTTTGGATTAGACCAAGACTTTCTCATATCATACTTCGCTTCATCACATCCTCGCAAAGTCTCATCTCAACATCATCATCATCGAATCTATGCATAAGAGCTTCATCATCCCGCTACATATGCCACGAGCAGCTTTCCCAATTCAAGAGCCTTTCCCTTAGCTTTTGAATTGTCTTCGGTCTAAATCAAATCATCAATCATCTAATTCATAGCAATCAATCAAGTCAAACATTAATCCAAACAATCAAGCATTCAAATAAGATCTAAATAGACAATTATTACAATAATGGCAATTTCGTAAATAAAGTGTTGAAAGTCTAACAAGCATGAAATCATGAGAATTATTTCTACAATCTTAATGAATGAACTTGCCTAGGTTAACACTTAGTAAAAATGGTTGTCAAATCATCATGAACAATGGATATATATGGATCTACACTTAGGATGAAGAAAATGCATGGAAATCACTATTTTAACACCAAATCGAGCCAACAATCCGATATACTCCTTTGGATCCGTGTGAGAGATAATCACCACTCACCAAATCACCTAAACAACCCCAAAACAACACGCTTCAGATCTGGACAGCGAAGGATCAAGCTTGATCTATCACAAATCCGCTTCAAACGAAGAAATCTCACTTTAACGGATGAAGATCTTCAACTTTAGCTCTTGGATCTTCAATCTTGATCTTCGATTTGGATGGATGGAATCACTAGATTAGAGTGGGGAAAAGAAGTGAAGAAGTGTAGAAGTCGAGCTCTCAAAATGGCATCACTTCGTCGCTTCGAAATCCGGATCCCAAAAAGTGAGAAAAACCCTTCCTATTTATAATAGAAATTTCCTTAAGTCGTAACTCGGCTATCTCCATAGGTCGTCTCCGACTTACGACCTAAGACCCCTCCGACCTAAGGACTACGACTTAACTCTCCTTCGACTTAACACGTGCGCGTGCCTATTCGACCTAACAGAATCACCTGCCTACGACTTAAAGTTTAGCAGCGCTCGCGACTTAACAAAGATACGACTTACGACTTAACGGTTATCTCCTAAGTCGGTCATGACCTATAGCATGCGCCTATGACCCAACTGAGAAGCGACCTAACAACATTACGACCTAACTCCTTAAGCTACCACGCGACCTAACATAAGTCGCAAACAACTGGACTGCGACCTAACTACTAAGCCAAAGCCCGGCGACCTAACAACTCGCGCGACCTACGACTTAACAAGTGCGCGACTTACGACTTAGAAATCACGCGACCTAAAACTTAAGCTATCCCCTGCGACCTAACAACCCATACTACAAAACTACTCACGCGACCTAACTAGGTTATGTCCTAACTCCTTAAGTCGCCTAACTCTTAGGTCGCTAACACGCTAACCTTCTTAGGTCGCTAACCTATAGGTCGCTCCAAGATACTAAGTCGCTACATTCTATAAGTCGCTGGCTTTCTTAAGTCGTCTACGTTCTATCCCACGACTTACCCCCTTCACGACCTAAGCTTCCAAACGCTCTAACTCTTAAGTCGTTCAATCTATAAGTCGGTCACGACCTATCACTTAGGTCGTTCACGACCTAGGACTTAGAAAAATTCTGCCTAAAATCTGAAATGACTTAAAATGCTGAAAATTCCAGATTTCGACGAACTTGTCGATCCGTAAAAATACGGGTCGATACATTCTCTCCCCCTTAGGAATTTCGCCCCCGAAATTCCAAACAAACAAAGCAATCAAAGACTATTCTGTACGCCTACCAACCATAACAATCAACAAACCATGCATCCAATTCTAGCTTAGCGTACAGAATTCTAACACTAGAACAAGTTACAATATCGTGAGATGACACGACACCTTAGGGCCATACCTTGAAGAGTTCAGGATGAGTTGCTTTCATCCTCTCTTCCACCTCCCATGTACAGTCGTTATCATCGTCACTCCATTGTATCTTGAGCAACTTAACTACCTTCCTCCTAAGCTGTTTTGTGTCGGTTTCCACAACACGAAGCGGCTTACGAGGTCTTCTATCAACTGGATCAACTTCGAAATCTTCACAGCTATCAGCAGAAACCACCGTATTCGAGTCGTGCACGTACTTCCGTAGATACGATACGTGAAAAACATTGTGCACACTCGACATCTTCTCTGGTAACTCCAATCTATAGGCGAGCTTTCCAATTCGCTCCATGATCGGGAATGGTCCAACAAATCTTGGAGTCAATTTTCCTTTCTTCCCGAATCAGATAACATTCTTCAGTGGAGAAATCTTCACAAAAACCATATCGCCAACGTCGAATTCCAAATCCTTACGACGTTTATTAGCATAACTCTTCTGACGGTCTTGGGCTGCCTTCATTCGTTGCCGAATGGTCTCTATACAATCTGAAGTCTGTCGAATCATCTCTGGCCCAAGTATCAACTTTTCTCCAGTTTCTAACCAACATGTCGGAGAGTTACACGGTCTTCCATACAATGCCTCATATGGTGCCATACCAATGCTTGACTGGTAACTGTTGTTGTACGCAAACTCCACCAAATGAAGGTGATCTTCCCATGATCCTCCGAAATCCAAAACACAAGCTCTGAGGAGATCTTCCAAAACTCGGTTGACTCTCTCGGTCTGACCATTCGTTTGAGGGTGATAAGCTGTACTCAAACACAACTCGGTTCCCAAAACTTCCTGGAAGCTCTTCCAAAATCCACTAGTGAACAATGGATCTCGATCGCTCACTATACTCTTCGGAATACCATGGAATCGAACTATCCACTTAACATACAACTCAGCCAACTTTGATGCAGTCCTAGTCGATCGAACAGGAATGAATCTAGCACTCTTAGTCAAACGATCTACGATAACCCAAATCCCTTCATTTCCCGTTCTTGTTCTAGGTAATCCATCAATAAAGTCCATCGATATCTGCTCCCACTTCCATGTAGGAACTTCTAATGGCTGAAGCAATCCACTTGGCTTCTTCTGTTCGGCTTTAACCAACTGGCAGTTCATACATTTGGAAATAAAATTTCCAACATCCTTCTTCATGCCTTCCCAGTAGTAGGTTCTCTTCATATCCCGATACATCTTATTTCCACCTGGATGAATTGTCAGCTTCGAGTGATGACTTTCCTTCAGAACTTCACTCCTCAATCCATCTGTATCGGGAACAACTAGTCGTCCTTGCTTCCGAAGCCAACCCTCTCGATCGACCTCGAATCCTTTATCCTTCTCTGGATCCAATCCAGATTCCAAATCACGGATAATCTTGACAAGCTTATCGTCTCGCTTTTGGCTCTCGCCAATCCTTTCCACAAGAGTGGGTCTTATCGATAAGTTTGCCAACATCTCAGGTTCCAATTCACATCTAGGCCTAAAGTCAAATCCAGCTAAATACTCGAGACTCTTCCATTCTAAAAACATGGTTCCCAATCCTGCATGTCTTCGACTTAACGCATCTGCTACTGCGTTACCTTTTCCCGGAGTATAAGCTATACCAAAATCATATGATGCCAAAAACTCTAGCCAACGTTGCTGCCGAAGATTCAAATCCTTTTGGGAGAAAAGATACTTCAACGACTTATGATCTGTAAACAACTCGAATCGAACTCCCAATAGATAATGTCTCCGCATCTTCAGAGCAAATACAATCGCCGCTAACTCCAAATCATGAGTCGGGTAATTCCTTTCGTGCGGCTTCAGTTGTCGACTTGCATATGCAACAACTTTATCCCTCTGCATCAGCACTGCTCCAAGTCCAGTACCACATGCGTCGGTGTAAACCACCATCTCATCATTCCCACTTGGAATAGTCAAAACAGGAGCACTCGTCAATCGCTCTTTCAGGATTCTGAAAGCTTGCTCACACTTATCTTCACATCTGAACATTTGGTTCTTCTTCGTCAATCCTATTAACGGTGCAGCTATCTTGGAGAAGTCTTTGATAAACCGTCGATAATATCTTGCTAATCCAAGAAAACTTCTCACATCAGATGCATTCTTAGGTCTAACCCAATCCTGGATTGCTGCCACCTTAGCGGGATCAACCGCTATTCCACTTCCAGAAATCACATGGCCTAAGAACCTCACTTCACTCTTCCAGAAGTGACACTTCAAAAACTTAGCCTTCAGCTGATGTTTCCTGCAAGATTTCCAAAACAATACGCAAGTGCGTCTTGTGCTCTTCTTCAGTTCTGGAATAAATCAGAATATCATCCACGAACACAAGTACAAACTTGTTCAACTGATCTCTGAACACTCTATTCATAAGATCCACAAAGTAGGCTGGCGCGTTAGTCAATCCAAACGGCATTACCAGCCACTCAAAGAAACCAGATGGTGTCCTAAAAGCAGTCTTCGGCACACTATCCTTAGCCACTCTCAACTGGTGAAATCCCATTGCCAAATCCATCTGAGAAAACACCTTAGCCTCGTGAAGCTGATCAAACAAGTCATCTATTCTCGGCAATGGATACTTGTTCTTCTTAGTCACCTTATTCAGCTCACGATAATCCACACACAACCTCAACGATCCATCTGCCTTGGTTGCAAACACAACTGGTGCACCCCACTCGGACACACTACGCCGAATGAATCCTCTCTGCAAAAGATCATCAACTTGCACCCTCAACTCCTGCTGTTCCCTAGGCGCCATCCGCCTAAGAGGCATCACAACAGGTCTGGCTCCTTAAACTAGATCTATACGAAACTCGATCTCTCTATGCGGCAGCAACCCTTTGACTTCGTCAAAGACATCCTCGAATCCATTAGCGATCGGCACTGATGACAGTCCATCCCGTGGAACAACCAGCGAATACATGAAGCTCATGAAGACGCCTTCCTCATGCTTACATCGTATCACAATCTTTCGCCCTTCCACATCCTCGACTGTCACTTCCAGCCTCTCACAATCAACCTTTGCCGCATACCTCCTAAGCCAGTCCATACCCAAAATAATTCCGAATCTAGCAAAGTTCAGAACAAAGCAATCACAAACAAAAGAGCAATCATGACTCGATACGACTAGACCACGGCATAACATACACAAACAGGACGAACCCCCAACTGGATTAGTCACAACCAATGGCCTATCAACAATATATGGTTCCAAACCTAACCGGCCTACGAGTTCACTACAAACAAACGAATGTGACGCTCCAGTATCAAACAGAACTCTAACTGGAACACCACATAGAAAAAGAGTACCTTGAACCACCACACTCTTTCCCTTCTCTTCAGCGGTAGGAGCTTTCGAAGACGACGAAACAGCTCCCAAAGCATAAGCTTGCACAATCTGCTTGTTCCTTCTCGGTTCTGGACAATTCTTCCTGAAGTGCCCCGGCTTGTCACAGTTGTGACACTTCATCGGCACCTTCGGATTCTTACAATCCTTCGAGAATGGCCCTTCTGCTGACAATTGTAGCAAGTCACCTCGCCTTTCGGCTTCTTCTGGCCATCCTTACCCTTCTGCTGCTGCTGCTTCCTCTTCTTGTTTCCACCTTGCTGTGGTTTAGACTCTTCCCTGGTCACAGCAACAACAGATCCTTCCTTAGGAAACAGACTCTCATGCCTGAGAGCTTTCTCCACAAGCTTCTCAAATGAATCGTCCAAATGATCCACCAACTGCCTCCCAAGATAACTGTCCAAGCCTGTCACAAACTTCTCATTCTTCTGGTATGCAGATTCGATATATGACCAGGCATACTTGGACAAAGCTTCAAACTCAGAAACATACTCAAGAACTGGTCTTCCACCTTGCTTGAGCTCTATAAACCTCTTGAACAGAACTGACTTCTGAGCTGTAGAAATGAACTTAGCTTCAAATCTAACTTGGAATTGCTCCCAAGTAATCTCTTCCTCCGGAGTATTGATGGTAATAGAGTTCCACCAATCAGAAGCTCTCCCTTGAAGCTTCCTTGATTCCAACTTCCTCTTAGTTGCATCATCAATTCCCAAATCACCAAAGATCCTTCTACAAGCATCTATCTACCTCTGGACCTCAATAGTTGATTCTGTTCCCAAGAAAACCTTCCCTCCAAGAGCAGTATAGTCTTTGCACAACTTAGCAAAATCCACTGGTTTTGGAGTCTGAACTTGGATTCCAACATCTACTGCTGCCCCCGGAACTGGTATCCTTCTCATGATCGAAGTCATCATAGCTTCGAACATAGCTGCATAATCAGCAGTCCCCTCAGTAGCACGGCCTTCCCTAGCAGCTGGTCTCCCTCTTCGACTCATTCTCAATATCTATAAAAAGGAATGATCAGAACATCTAGAGAAACAACTACATAAAGGACTCAAACTCAACTAAACTACTATATTATATATAGTATTCATCCATCAAATTACAATTACGTCTCTCATACGTAGTTACGTCAGCGAGCGTTGGGTAAAATCGATTAACCAATGCTCTGATACCAAATGTGACGACCGCCCATGACCCCTGCACTGAATCTAGAGAAAATGCGCTGTAAAGTGTGCCAGGCGACCATGGACGATTGTCAGGGTAAATTAAAACAACAGAATCTATCGTATTACTCACAGCGCATGGACAAAATACAATAGAACATATGTATAGTGAAGCTTTACAGAACAAAATGCTATCATATAAAACTCCATAATAGTTGAATACAAACATCCAAATAGTCAATACATCAAGCCTCACTACATATCACTCAGAGATTATACAAAACAGTGGAACATCCAGTACATATAAGAAGATAATATGCAACCCTCTAGCTCGTCTTCGATATCAGCATCGTGAGAAGAGAACAGCACCTGTCACCTGCTACCTAGTCTGCCCGTCCCAAAATGGACGAACAGCCCAAGGCAATAAGAATTAAAACATAAAGCCTTGAGTCAGACAACAGTCTTAGTGAGCAGTAAATTAACTAACAACATACCAAAAGAGCATAAAGGAAAAAGGAATAGGAATACAACCCTCCCACTCCAACCTCTTTCTACAGTGATAGCCCCCAGACACACACTAAGCAGAAGCAAACATAACAGAGCATACAATATAAAGTAATGAAATTATCACTCGAGTCAAGGGCGATGTTTTCCAAGCACAAACCCCCAAGGCCTAAACCAAGATCAGATAACACCCAGAAAACACTGCTCTTGAGACCGAATGACGATACAACCAAACATCCATGACTCTGGTTATCACTGTTATCAATGCTTCGATATCACCGTTAATTGAATGACCGGCACATTCTTTCAGCCGTCCGTCAAGGGCTAATGGAAACCCCGGTTCTAGACATAGCTCCCGCACGTCGTCGCAGCCCGTGCCTAGGACTATCGAATCTGCCCAGAGTACTCGACCATCAACAGTTAGTCGTTGGGACTATCGAATCTGCCCAAACGTACTCTTGCTTAGAGCATGCTAGAACCTTCAACAACGATGCTATCCAAGCCTCCTAGTCATCCTCTTCGACGACTATTTCCATACTAGCTCAAGCGCCTCTCAAGCATCCATTACCCTTAACTCGAATCATATCACCGAGTTACCAACGTGCTTGGAATGATCCCGTTTGGATTAGACCAAGACTTTCTCATATCATACTTCGCTTCATCACATCCTCGCAAAGTCTCATCTCAACATCATCATCATCGAATCTATGCATAAGAGCTTCATCATCCCGCTACATATGCCACGAGCAGCTTTCCCAATTCAAGAGCCTTTCCCTTAGCTTTTGAATTGTCTTCGGTCTAAATCAAATCATCAATCATCTAATTCATAGCAATCAATCAAGTCAAACATTAATCCAAACAATCAAGCATTCAAATAAGATCTAAATAGACAATTATTACAATAATGGCAATTTCGTAAATAAAGTGTTGAAAGTCTAACAAGCATGAAATCATGAGAATTATTTCTACAATCTTAATGAATGAACTTGCCTAGGTTAACACTTAGTAAAAATGGTTGTCAAATCATCATGAACAATGGATATATATGGATCTACACTTAGGATGAAGAAAATGCATGGAAATCACTATTTTAACACCAAATCGAGCCAACAATCCGATATACTCCTTTGGATCCGTGTGAGAGATAATCACCACTCACCAAATCACCTAAACAACCCCAAAACAACACGCTTCAGATCTGGACAGCGAAGGATCAAGCTTGATCTATCACAAATCCGCTTCAAACGAAGAAATCTCACTTCAACGGATGAAGATCTTCAACTTTAGCTCTTGGATCTTCAATCTTGATCTTCGATTTGGATGGATGGAATCACTAGATTAGAGTGGGGAAAAGAAGTGAAGAAGTGTAGAAGTCGAGCTCTCAAAATGGCAGCACTTCGTCGCTTCGAAATCCGGATCCCAAAAAGTGAGAAAAACCCTTCCTATTTATAATAGAAATTTCCTTAAGTCGTAACTCGGCTATCTCCATAGGTCGTCTCCGACTTACGACCTAAGACCCCTCCGACCTAAGGACTACGACTTAACTCTCCTTCGACTTAACACGTGCGCATGCCTATTCGACCTAACAGAATCACCTGCCTACGACTTAAAGTTTAGCAGCGCTCGCGACTTAACAAAGATACGACTTACGACTTAACGGTTATCTCCTAAGTCGGTCACGACCTATAGCATGCGCCTATGACCCAACTGAGAAGCGACCTAACAACATTACGACCTAACTCCTTAAGCTACCACGCGACCTAACATAAGTCGCAAACAACTGGACTGCGACCTAACTACTAAGCCAAAGCCCGGCGACCTAACAACTCGCGCGACCTACGACTTAACAAGTGCGCGACTTACGACTTAGAAATCACGCGACCTAACACTTAAGCTATCCCCTGCGACCTAACAACCCATACTACAAAACTACTCACGCGACCTAACTGGGTTATGTCCTAACTCCTTAAGTCGCCTAACTCTTAGGTCGCTAACACGCTAACCTTCTTAGGTCGCTAACCTATAGGTCGCTCCAAGATACTAAGTCGCTACATTCTATAAGTCGCTGGCTTTCTTAAGTCGTCTACGTTCTATCCCACGACTTACCCCCTTCACGACCTAAGCTTCCAAACGCTCTAACTCTTAAGTCGTTCAATCTATAAGTCGGTCACGACCTATCACTTAGGTCGTTCACGACCTAGGACTTAGAAAAATTCTGCCTAAAATCTGAAATGACTTAAAATGCTGAAAATTCCAGATTTCGACGAACTTGTCGATCCGTAAAAATACGGGTCGTTACAAAAGGTTAGTTAATCAAAGATGATTAATTTAGATGGAAATTAGAGAATGATTAATTAATTTGTAATTAATTAATGGTTATATAAGCAAGATTTATAATGATGAAGTAATTAATTTAATTTACTTTAAATTAATTAGAGATAAAGTAATTAATTTAATTCATTTTAAATTAATTATAAATATTGGTGTGATTATTAATCCTTGTTTATATATGATGGATGATATTGATTTCCTTGAGTGGTCTGAAATCTCAGATATTAGATAAGTAATGCTGTGTGTTATGGGTTATCTATTTATGATGATATTGTGAATTATCTATCTGTGATATTGTGAATTATCTATCTGTGATATTATGAATTATCTATCTGTGTGTATATGGATAATGAAATGAATTGTTTTAACTTTAAAACAACTTGGCCTTAAAAGATACGGTTTGGATTTCGATGAGACCAGGATCGGGTTTCCAGATTTGGGTATTCGAAAACCACATCGATCCAAATTTACGATAGGTCGTGAATCTCAAGTGAAGATGAAGATTCAGAGTGCAAGGGTTATTGTCGTTAACTCTGAGGATGATCCCAAAATGAGTGTAACGAGATAATGCCTTCGGTTTCGTTCGAACCCGGAACGAACTTATATGGATTGAATGCTTTCAGAACATCGTCAGGTGGACGATGAGCATTCTAAGTGAAGTATTCTGATGAGGTAATCGTGACCTCAAGCCTCATCAACCGGGAATGGCTAAAACAGGGAAGGTGCAGCAAGGCTTCGTGGGTAGCACCCACTTGAGAGCGAGATTTTCCTCTGTCTAGATGTCCCTTTATATTCGGCTGTGTGGGCAGTTGTGGCCACAACTGCTGGGGTTGTTTCATTCGGGACTGTCCAGTAAGGGATGGTTCCGGCCTTGTGTTGTAGGGGATTGGGAGTAATCCTCGGTACGCTGATCTAGGCCAGGTACTGTGACGGTACCCCAGTAGCCCTGCCATTGTATGGAATCCAATCTCCAATAAGTGCCCTCGAATTTGATTGTATTACCCACATGTTGGCTAGTATGCTGGAATTTAATCATGTAACAATTTCAGCTATTTCTTATTTACTTGAAAACCCTAGACCTATTATAATATCATAGAATTTCCTATCAAATGTTTGGTTAGCGTAAGGTAAAAAAATTTCCATGTTTAGTGTGGGAAGTCTTACGTGATACCTTTTGTTTTCAAAGGATTTTCAAAGTTAAGCAACTTTAACCTGTTACTCATACCAGACCCATGTCTGACCCGGAGTTTATTTCTGTTTTTCTTAAACTCTCGGGTACTCAAATTTTTACGAGTAGCCAAGGAATTCAGGTTAGCTTTGACGATTTGTGGAGGAGCAATGGAGCAGGAGGCTTCAGCGTTGTAGATATGTACAGTTTTCCGTTGTGTTGGTATCTCTGTGTTGTCTTTGTGTTGTATTCGAGTTGTATCGAGTTGTATTAACTAGACAGTTGTTTATAACTGTCTAGTATGTGATGTATTATCTTTGTAAATCTAATTGATGTTGTATATTATGTAATATTTATGTGATTAATATAATTTATTCGTTCCGCTGTTGAGATTCTGATGTTGTTTCTTCTTTCTTCTTTATCTTTTCTATTTCTCACCCCTTTCTTTCTTAAGAATGATGCAACTTTCTGGTAGAAAGATTGGATCGTCACATATACTGTTGAGATAAGTATATGGATATTTTTCCAATTACTAAAATATAGGGATTGTGGATATATATATATATATCTTTGTAAAAGGATATTGATACAAATATTTACAAAGTGAATTAAATTAATAAAAAGATTAATTAAGAAGGCTAGTGGTTGCTAATGTGCTTAACCAATGTTGGTTTCCCTATAGAATTAAATCCCTGATTTGGATGTGTGTTGTTGATAATTAAATAACCGACTATCAAATATAGACCCGAAACGTAACTTTGGGAATATCTAGGAGAATCACGTGAGTTATATGGCACAGTCATCTCTGGTGATGATGTACTATGCGTATATATCTCGTTTCGTTCTCCAAGGATAAATGATAAGGAAATTCGTCCACTAATGGTTAGGAGGTGATCTCCGCTCTTATCTTTGACTGATTATTTCCTAAAGAATCGGAGTTGAGTTTACCGAAAACTATCGAGTGTTGTTTCGAAGAGACCGGGATCGGATATGTTATCCGAGAGCCACTTCGATCCAACTCAAGCGTTTCGAAATGAAGACATCCTAAAGATGATGGAATTGAGGACGGAGCTCTCAAGCATTTCATTCAGTCCCAGAACGAACTTGTATGAATGAATGCTGGCACTGCATTACTGCCTGGAGGCAGTGTTAGCATTCCAAGTGGGAAGTGCTATATAAATGGTAAAACGTAGCCTCAAGCCTCATCAACCGAGGATGACTAAAACATGGGAGATGCAGCAGGGCTACGTGGGTTGCTCATAAGTAAGGTATGATCATCCCTATCTAGAGTCGATATCATCTCTCATTTGTATGCTTCGGGGCCCATTAACGAGGGGTGATCATATTCAGTACTACTAATCAAGTGGTAGGCCAGTTCTGTGTTGGAAGGGGATCCTGGCAAGGTCCTCTGTGTTATTTTATCTAGAGATGCACCGTGATGGGTGGTACCCCAGTATCCCAGTCATTGTATGGAATCCATTCTCCAATACGAGCCTTTACGATTTTAGTGGTATACCTATTATGCTAGAATTTAATTAATGTAACAATTTCGGCTATGATTAATAAGTATTTGTATCTTAGACGCTATTATAATATCAGAGAATTTCATATGAAATGGTTTGGTTATCGTAAGGAAAAAACCGATTTGTGTTTATATGCGACGTGGTCTTACGAGATACTTTTGATTTCAAAGGTTTTTATAACTTTAAAAATCCAGTTGGGTGTGTTTTCTCATTCTAGTTTTCCAGACTGACTCGGGTGTTACACACACAGATATGTGTGTGTGTGTGTTTGATTATAACAAAAACAATAGGACCAGGTATTTGAACACAAAATTAAACACAATTGGTGCCATGATAGATCTAGACCGTCGGATCACAGTGTTGTTCATACATGAGGTTGAAATCAGGGGCAACCCAATGGTTGAGATTCATTGTGTCACTAAGTGTGTCACCATTTTGTGTCCCAATAGAATTTTCCAAAATAATTAATCATTGTGTGTGTATGTGTCATTCAATGTTGCATAAAATACATTTAAAAAGAGATGATTCACAAATACATAAGTTCATAATACAAAGATCAAATTCCGTTGTTGTGTTTTTTTATGATTTAACTTATAATTAACACATGTAATAAATTAAAATTCAATTAAAACACAATGGCAATTAAAATATATATCACACACATATATTTGGGTCAAGGGTAAACATGTTCAAGTATGTAAAGCAAATATAATTTTACCTTTTAGTTCCAATCCTTCGTGACACCTTGGTTCAAGATTTCTCCTCACGTCTCCAAGATCCATACCCAATCCTTACAAGAGATGAATGAACCATTTATGTTAATTTTGTTTAATGTTCTCATTTTTATTTGGAGTTGAAAATATTTTGGAAATGGGGTGATGAAAATTTTGCGGTAGCAGGAATAGGAGGTCGAAAAGAAAAGGAATGAAAGAAAGAATATAGGAAAGAAAAAGAATGAGTGAATTTGCTTTAATGAGAGAATAAAATCATTTCTTATTCTCTTTCTAAAACTTCCATTTTTAGTTCCCAGTTAATTTTAAATCAAATCTCATTCATATCCCTTCCTCCCTCTAGCATGGTAGGCCACATTATTCCATAACATGGATAATTATTTCCAAAAACCTATTAAGCAATTAACTATATTTAACATCCATTTCAATATATAATGATGTTGTATATCGAAACATGCATATATGACTTTTATGTGCATCCAAATAATTACCAACAACACTAAAACATCTAATAAATTAAATAATAATTAATACTTCTCAAATATTAATTAATTTACAACATTTTGGAAGGTAATTAAATCTTGTAATTTTTCGAAGAATTCACAACGGTTGTTACTCAGAGATGTGAATTCAGTCAATAATTAATATTGAACTGTTCAAGTATTAACGTTCACGCATGTAACGACCCGAAATTTCACCGCTTGGATTTGGGAATATCCAATTAATTTTAAATATTAAAATAATAGATTTTATAATTAATATAAAACTCTTTTAAATAATAAATAATGATGGTGAAATAGTTTTCAAAATTGTTTACAAAAATATTTAGTTCGAAGTAAAATTGAAAATGTGACTGGAATTCGTTTTTCGAATTTTCGACTTTTATAAACAAACACATACATTTATAATAAGTTAGGATATATATATATATATATACTTAAGTTAATTTAGTGTTTAGTGTGACATTTAATCAAATGTCAAAAAGAAATGATGCTTTATGAAACATGTTTAAACATGAAAAGACTTTAAGTGAGACACAAGTACACATTGCATTAATTGAATGTTGTAGGTAATAAGGTGGAGAGGGACAAAGCAATGTGAGGTGGCATTCATTATGTGGAGGGTAAAGTACATGGGGGTATTATGGTAATTTAGCAAATTCAATTAGTATAAACCATAGTTTCTTTTTTCCTTCTCTCATTTTTCATTCCCATGCTCATTTTTCTAAACTTCATGCAAGCTTCACTAAATACTTTCATGGCTACCTAAAGTTCTACGTTAAAAATTCTTAGTTTCATTCACTTTTTAAATTTTAAAACCTTGTTTAAACACTCTACTTCACCTATCATTCACAAAGCAAGCCTAGCCTCCTCCAAACCATCTAGGCCGTGCACCATACCAATCCACCCAACCATGGCCAGCCATGTTTGCATAGTGGCCAAAATCATTAAGGCTTTTAGCCTTCAAAAATCAAGTATTTGTTTAGGCAAAGCAAGTTCTAGGTTCGGTGCAGAAGTTCTAGTCAAGTTCATGTGTTTTGGTTAGCGTTAAGATGGAAAACTAAACCCTTTATTTAAAGTTATTAACTTTGAATTATGATGTATAGATTGTTGTTAAATCATTTGCTTGTTGGTTGGATATTGATGTTGATTTATATGTTTACATATATGTTTGAATGTGATGTTTAGTTCGACTTAGAAATCAAAGAGAAATGTATGTATGTTTGGAAAGTTGTGATCTTGCTTAGGAAATAACATATAAATTATATTGTGGTGATGTACATTGTATTTTATGTGCTAAAAGTCAGCACTTGAGTATGTGGTTATATGTAAAAGGAAAGGTTGATATTCAGAATCGTAGTTGCGACATTGAAATCCTTTAGCTTTAAAAACTTGTTTTCCTTAAATGTTTTTATTTAGTTTCAAAAGCCTTACTATGTTTTTCATAATATTTTTGTAAGGTTATAAGGTAGTTAAAGTATAAAAGATAAGGTTTTGAAACTATTTAATATGAAAAATCAAGCTTTGAAAATTACTGGTCATATAGCGATAATCGCTATATGTGCAGTTCGTGAAAACAGACTCTTTTGAAATTTAAATTTATCTTCACTTAAGGATCTTGAAAAGAATTTTCAAACATATATCAAGAAATAAAAATTAATTGTTCAATTAATTAATTATTTTTTTATTTAATTATTATTTAATTAAGTAATTAGTACTTAATATTAATTAAGTTAGGGTAATTAGAACTTAAATATTTTTTAATAAGTTAATTATAATTAGTTAACAATTTAAGATTAATCATTATTTAATAATTTATTTAAGGATTAACTATTAAGAAATTTTTAATTAAGGGTAATTATTAATTAAGTAAGGGTTTAATTTTTAGTTAATCATTAATCAAGTTAAATTTAAGTTAAGATTTAATTAAAACTTAATTATGATTTAATTATTTTTCAATGAAGGTTTAATTTATTATTTAAGTTTTAATTAAGGATTATTTAATTAATTAATTGAGATTAATTAATATTTAATTATTCTTTAAATTTTTAAATTGTTATTTGATAACTAATTAAAGATTAATTATGGTTTGATTATTTATTTAAAGGTTAACTATTATTTAAATATTTATTTAAAGGATTATTATTATTTAATTATTTATTTAAAAGTTAATCATTAATTAATTAGAAATTAAAGGTTTAATTATTTTTAAAATAAAGGTTTTAAGTGTTAATTAGATATTAAATAAAGTTAGAAATCTTAAACCACCTTATTTTCGAAGTTCGGATTTTGTTTTAAAGCAACTTTCTTTTAAAAGGATATTTTTATCCAAGGGATTCCTTTGTCGATTACCTAAAGTAACCCCAAATGAATATGAAACCCGATGACATCTTTTAGTAGAATAAAATACCGTTCTGCTAATTAAATTATATTTGACATCTGTTTGGTAGAATAAATCACAATTCTATCGTAATTCACTAAGTGATTATGTTGACATCTATTAGGCAGAATTAAAAACCCATTCTGCTATTATATTAACTTGGATAAGTGTTTAGCAAAATAAATCCTAGTTCTGCTATTTTGGTAACTTAAACATTTACTTATATGATTTATTGTTATTGGTCGATCCCCTTTACATATCTGCTTGTTATGTAAATACATATGTTATAACTTGGGTAAGTTAAACTCAATTAAATGAACCATTATGGTCACTAAGCCTCTTTTGATATTGTGAAGTCAAATATTTCATTTTTTTTCCTTTTGATAATGTTCTAAAGTTTGTTACCATTTAAAATAAGCTATTTAAAGGATGATTAAGTAATGATTTTATATAAGGTATTTTTTAAGTAATTTAACACTTTTTAAATGGTTGTTTAAAATCATTATTTTGTTAATATGCTTCAAAGATAAATTTAATGAAGAATGTTTTTAAATGATAACTTGTTTATTTAAAAGTGCTTTGAATAATTGACTTTATCAAAGGAACTTTATTGATTAAAGTTTATTTAAGAAGTTTTGTTTAGACAAGGAAAGTTTATAAAAAGGAGTTTATAAATTGAAAGAGACCTTGAAAGTTAAGAAAGAGTTCTATGATTTTGGAATTTATAATATAAGTTTTATAAGTGATTTTTGAGATTTATAAAGTGTTATATAAATGGTTTTGATATTTATAAAAGAGCTTTGTAAATAAGCTTGGAGATTTATAAAGTGTTTTATATAGGTTTGGAATTTAAGTAAAGGAGATTTCGTAAATGAAAGAAATTTATTAAAAGGATTTATAGAAGAAAATTTATAAAAGAATTTGATATTTGGATTTGTCTAAACTGACCTTCTTAATTATGGTGGCGTGGAACTTCCGTTCCATGCTTAACACCGAAGGAATAGAGTTTGGAGTTATTCTTATCTCTAATTTAATAACATTTATTTTGATCTTTTTAATATGATTTTAAAATAAGAAATCTTTCATAAATGTTTTGTGAATATACTTATGCCGATAGGATAAGTATATGAATATATTTTAATAAGTATTCTGAAATGAGATTTAATAAATGAAATATTTATTTAAATGAGACTTAGTGGTTTGTAACATCCCCTATCTAGAGGCCAAAGCTAAGCGCTACAGATGCTGCAGTCATCCATAGTATTAACTTCTGGTGACAAAATACGGTAATGCTAATGATATCCATAATATCAGAAGCACTTGAATATAAACAAAATCACAGATTTCCAAAAACAACATTTTACTAATTACATTTCAAAACAAATTCATATCCAAGTTACATAATCCCATATCGTTTCCCAGGTAAAGATTAATTATAATCATTACAAAATACACCAAGAGCGACATATGATGATGCCCCCTTGGTCGATCAAAGCAATATAGTCATATCTGACTTAATACACAATGGAAATATAAAAAACAGTCTGCAATTCCTAATTAGCTATCCGTCAACAACCTGCTCGTCTCCGGAAGCTTTATTCGTCGAAATTTCTAAACCTAAAAACCTTAACCCTCAGCCTACTCAAATCAATTTTGAGCACCTAAGGGTTTAAGGGGAAAACAAAAACTTCAAGTCAGACATAAAGCCTGGTGTAAATAATACTGTTACATCTCGGTTTACCGATATTAAGTTAGACCACTCTGCTTAGCGGAACGGGTTTCCCCTCACTAATATCCTTTTCAAAACATATATTTTGCAAATACTTTCCTGCAACCAAACTGGTTAATCAAACTGATATAATAATAGCTAAGTCCGTTAAGCTATAATCAAGTAACTAATGGACTATCTGTCCAATAGTAGTAAATGGACTATCTGTCCGAAATCTAGGCTGATTGCCCGTAAACTGGACTAACTGTTCGCAAACTGGACTAATTGTCCGAATCAAAATGGACTATCTGTTCGAATTATTTTCTTAGGGTTAACTACCCTTCATCTTTTTCCTTAAAAACCATTTCAAAATGATTTGACCTTTTAAAGCATACTTATATAAGGAAAATATGTCCTTAGCTTTACTCTAAGCTATTTTGCCATGATATATACACTTTTCTCAAAATAATGTTGATGGATTTTAATGAGGATTAGCTATCCTTCCAAAATAAGTTAAAACCCTTTTTTAACTTGAAAATACTTAGGCTATATTGCCTATTTAATACATTCGAAACCTTTGTTTAAAACCTTTAAATAACCTATTCGAAACCCCTGAAGGTAACCCCTTCAAGACCATTGAAAGTGACCCTTTCGAAACCATTAAAAGCCTTTCGTTCGGAAGCTTCAAGACATTAGACATCCTTCTTTAAAACCTTTAAATATTTCCTCTTGAAAACATAGGAAAAACATTTCCTTTCAACACTTTCAAAACCCTGGGGAACCACCCCTTCGAAACCATTCATTAAAACCATTCGAGACAGTCAAAAACTCAATTCTTTTGAAAGCACTTTGGGTTCAATTTAAAACATGTGGAAACCTTTCGAAGCCATTCAAAAATTTACCCCTTCGAAACCTTTGAAAATCGTCTTGGTCGAGACCATTTGGATTATGCCTTCAAGTAGAGCAAAAGGATCAGAAACCCATTAAAGTTGAAAGCGTCTGTTTCGAAACCATTTAAAACTATCTCTTTCGAAACCATTTGGGTTTTACTTCAATCATAGAAAAAGGTCTTTAATACATTTAAGTTGAAAGCATATGTTTCGAAAACATTTCCTAAGTAAAGAAGTGATGGTGTCGAAACCACCTTTTCGAAAGCATTGGAGAAGTGGCCAAATTTTTAGAGAACAAAGTACCCCTTCGAAACCATCTGAGTCGAATGGTAAAAAGGCGGCAGCAAAAGGTTTCGACTTAGTCGAAAGCAGTTATTTAAAAACAAAGGCGCAACCCAATCGAAACCATTTCCTTTAAATCCATTTGACCTAGTCGATAGCTGCTTAGTCGAAAGCCATTCTAGTCGAAAGCAAGCAGGCACATTTTTAATTTAAAAGCAAAGAGATGCCTCAACCCCTTCAGAACCCCTAGTTTCGACTGCATACCTTTCGCCTTCTATCCAATTCGCTACGTACCATTATATTGATACCATGTGCATTGGTTTCAATGGAATTGAAGGCGGAGGGACTTAGTCGAAAGCCAACCAAGGCGGAAGCAAGTGCCGAAAGCACAAAACAGTAAAAACATGTAGCAAATAATTCTTTTCACCTAACCTGCTTTACATGTCAAATTTTGATTGGTTGCCTCTTTTCTTTACCACTAAAAAGTGTTGCAATTTTTAGAAACAACTATTTGAATTATTTGCAAAAAGCTCCATCTCCTTTTATAAATATATAAAACATTTAAGTCCCATACCTTAAATAATTTTATATATCCATTAAAACACTTAGGAAAAATCTATCAAAATTCCAGAAAATCTCTTTTAATATGTTTTCCAACATAAAAAAAATTTCAAGCCCAAATATTTTATTATTTAACTGTAAATAATTATTAACGCAAATTAACATTTTCTTTACTAGAAAATTCATATAAATTCCACAAATATTTAGAAAATTTTGAAAATTGAAACCCATCTCCAAAATAATATTTCTGGTCTATATAAAAATTCGCAAGGCATTTGGATGTCATTTAATAGGGTTTTTATATTAAAACATGTCATAAAATCTTTATGAACAACCATAAATCATCAACAAGAATATATAATCATTCCATCATTGAAAAACATGGCAAATCATTGCAAATAAGTTCGTATTTCATTCTAAAACCGAAAAAAATAAAATATGAGATGTAAACATTATTCACCTTAGCTTTAGAGATTAAAGAGATTGAGATGTGAATGGATTTGATTTAAATTAGCTTCTTCCATAGTTTTTCTTAATCTTCTTCCTTTTTCTCTTCTTAATGGTGGCCGGCCTCTTTTAAAAAAAATTGAAAATGAAAAGTGAACGTGTATAGGAGAATACAAGGCCAAGTTTAAGGGATATAGGAATGGCCTCTTTCCTATTTTACCCCTCCTTTATTTCAATTTAACTCTTATTTTAATTCATAGGTTAAATGGCACGGCTACCCTTTGATTAAATCAAATCCCAATCTCCTAATCAACAAATTATTTAATTTAATTTAACTAATTAAATATCCTAAATAATGTTACCAAAAATATGGGGTGTTACAAACTCCCCTTTTTAAAGAATTTCGTCTTCGAAATTACAGTAAGGGACACAACAAATCAATCAAAGAGGTAAAACATACCATCAAATAAGGCAGGGTAAGTATCCCTAATCATGCTCTCAATCTCCCAAGTACAGTCCCTGTCATCGTCGCTCCACTGGACTTTGACTAATCTGACTGTCTTGGTTCTAAGCCTCTTCTCATCTCTCGCAACAATACGAATAGGCTTTCTCACTATAGTCAAATCCGGTTCTACTACTAAGTCCTCTAGCACAGTCGGTGCAATGGTAGTCTCCGGGTTTCTAACACAATTTTTGAGATGAGAAACATGAAAAACATTGTGGACTCCTGCTAAACTGCTCGGTAACTCAACTCTATATGTGATTTTCCCGATTCTCTCAACAAGAGGAAAAGGTCCAACGAATCTCGGTGCTAATTTTCTTGATTTCTCAAATCTAATCACACCCTTCATTGGTGACACATTGACGAAAACCTAATCTCCAACTGAGAACTCTAAATCTTTCCGTCTCTTATCTGCATAACTTTTCTACCTAGACCGGGCCACCTTCATTCTATCCCAAATGAACTTAATCTTTTCTGCAGCTTCTCTGACCAAATCTGGACCAAGAACCAGCCTATCCCCGGTTTCTAACCAACATACGGGAGGTTTGCATGGCCTTCCATACAAAGCTTCAAACTACACCATCCTAATACTAGTATGATAATCGTTGTTATAAGAAAGCTTTACTAAATGCAGATGGTCTTCCCATGATCCCCCGAAACCTAATACACAAGCTCTTAGCAAATCTTCCCAGATTTTGTTAACTCTTTTCATTTCCCATCTGTCTGCGGATGGTAAGCGGTACTCATCTTGAGCTTGGTTCCCAAAACTTCCTGTAGATTCTTCCAGAACTCGCTAGTGAATAAGGAATCTCTATCACTAACTATGCTACTAGGAATTCCATGCAGTTTAACCACATTCTTCATAAACAACTTTGCCAAAACAGGTGCCATTCCAGTTGACTTAACTGGAATGAAATGGGCACTCTTGGTCAGTCTATCCACTATGACCCATATACTATCATTTCCCTTGTTCGACCTTGGCAACCCGTCAATAAAATCCATAAAAACAGAATCCCATTTCCATACTGGAATATCTAATGGCTGAAGCAACCCACTTGGCTTCAGGTGTTCGGCCTTTGCCTGTTGGCAAGTCAAGCACTGCTTTGCCCATAAACCAATATCCTGCTTCATACATTCCCAGAAGAAACTTCTCTTCATATCCTGATACATCTTAGTACCTCCCGGATGAATAACTTCGAACGATGGCATTCCTCTAAGACTTATTTCCTTATGTTTCCTACACTCGGAACACATAATCTTCCTTTCTTTTTCAACCATCCATTCTGGTCAAGACTGAAATCTTTCAAGTTATCGCTCTCGGTTCCATCTCTTAACTTCCTGATCCGTTCAGCTAATACTGGATCTTCTTCCTCTTTAGAAGTAATCTTTTCGATCATCACGGGTTGAACTTCCAAACAAGATAACACTACGGTTTCTCCACTAGACCCAGCCTCAGATCTCTATTGCACTCTGCAATCCGCTAATGCTTCCAAATCTTTCCACTCAGCAATCATCGTCAATACTACATTCTGATGTTTCCTGCTAAGTGAATCTGCAACCTTGTTGCCTTTCCCCAGTGTGTACTCAATACCAAAATCATAAGCAGCGATAAACTCTAACCTCCTCTGCTGTCTCATGTTCAACTCCTTCTGAGAGAACAAATACTTCAGTGACTTATGATCTGTATATAACTCAAACCTCTCTCCCAAAAGGTAATGTCTCCACACCTTCAATGCAAAAATCACTACAGCCAATTCCAAATCATGTGTCGGATATCTGCCTTATGCGGCCTAAGCTGTCTAGAAGCATAGGCAATCACTTTACCTCTCTGCATTAGCACAGCTCCTAATCCTGTTCGACACGCATCCGTATAAACCACCAAATCCTGATTCCCTTCTGGAACAACCAACACAGGTGCATGGGTCAATAAGTGTTTCAAACTATGGAATGCTTCCTCACACTTATCGGTCCATACAAACTTCACATCATTTCTTGTCAGCTTGGTCTTCAGTGCCGCTATCCATGAAAAATCCTTAATGAATCTCCAAAAATAACGAGCCAACCCAAGGAAACTCTTTATCTCTGTCACTGTCTCGGGCCTCTTCCAACTATTCGCTGCTTCAATATTAGTCGGATCTACTGACAACCCTTCCTCTAAGACTACATGACCAAGAAACTTCACTTCTTTCTTCCAAAAATGACACTTTGAAAACTTCACCTTCAACTGATGCTGCCTCGGTGTCTCAAGCACCACTCTAAGATGAACGTCATGCTCTCTTTCATCCTTAGAGTATATTAAGATATCATCTATGAAAATCAATACCAACCTATCCAAGTGCTCTCGAAAAACCCGGTTCATTAAATCCACAAAGAAAGTCGGCGCATTAATCAGTCCGAACGACATAACTAACCATTCGTACAACCCATATCTGGTCCTAATCGCCGTCAAAGGTATATTATCCTCTGCTACTCTAAGCTGATAAAAACCTGTCGCCAAATATAACTGTGAGAATACCTTGGCTCCACTCAACTGGTCGAACAAATCTTCAATCCTCGGCGGTGGATATCGATTCTTTATCGTCCTCTCATTCAACTTACGATAATCGATACATAGCATCAACGATCCGTCCGGCTTCTTAGCAAACATTGCAGCTGCAACCCAAGGCGAACTACTCGACCCGATAAAGCTCTTGCCTTCCAAATCCACCAACTGCACCTTCAACTCCCTCATCTCTGTAGGGGTCATCCTGCTCGGCGGCCTACTCACTGGTTCTGCTCCCGGAACCAAATCTATCTGAAATTCAATGGCTCGATTCGGTGGCAATCCAACTACAGGCTCAAAAACATCCGCGAATTCTCTAACCCTGAAAACTCGATCCAACTCCATAACATCCAAAAAAGCATTCACTTCACCGCTAAAACCTTCTACGATATAAACAATCTGATTGCTACAATCAGGATGTCTAAGCGATATTTTCCTATCCTGGAAAAATATCCTAGCATCGTACTCACTTAACCAATCCATCCCAAAAATAATCCTGATCCCCACAAAATCAAACACATGCATACTGCAAACAAAAGTATGACCTAACAGGTCAAACTCTAACTGGTCACATCTCAACCCTAGAGTTGCATACCCTCCTATTGGATACGCAACTCGTAAGGAAGTAACTAAATATGTGGGTTCTAGGTTAAGTTTATCTATCAAACATCTAGATATAAAAGAATATGATGTGCTAGTATCAAATAGAACGCTAACAGACATACCATGAATCTGAAGCGTACCTCCCAAAACTGTCTTTCCTTTCTCTTGGTCTGTTGGCTTCAAAGTAGTAGGCTCTAATGCATACACTTTGCCCTTTCCATCTTTAACGGGCTCCTAGCACTGGTTCCTATAATGGCCAATCTGGTCACAATTGAAGCACCTAACATTCTTCTTCCCAGCTACCTCCTTTGCCTTTCCAGCATGACGCTCATTAGCAAAGTACCCCTTCTTGTCGCACTTGAAGGAAAAAACCTCAGGCTTCCCATTCTTAGCCGCTCCACCCTTCTAAGCACCTTTCTTAGGAAAGAACTTCCTTTTCTGGTTCTGCCTAATCTGGGCTTCCTTAGCCTTACTCTTCTCTAGAGAATAAAGAATCTCCTCATGCCTTAAGGCTATCTCCACTACAAAGTCAGAAGGATCTCTAATATGAGGTAATGTAGCCCTTGCTGACTCGGGCTTCAACCCATGATGAACTTCTCATTCCTCTTCATCACTGTATCTACTAAAGCATACCCATATCTGGCCAACTCCTCAAACTTTCTAGCATACTCAAAGAAAGACATCTCTCCCTGCTCCAATTTAGCAAATTTCCTGATCAGAGCTGACTGTGCCATTGCAGACACGAACCTCTCCTGGAACCTTTCCTTGAAATCTGCCCATGCCATGGTTTCCTCATCCATACCAGCCGTCACACTATTCCATCAAAACAAAGCTGCTCCCTGAAGCTGTCTCGAAGCAAGCCTCCTCTTTTGCTCATCATTGAGCCCCAAGTCTACAAAGATTCTCTCATAGTACAGTAACCAATTTTCCAACTCTATAGCATCCTCTGTTCCCAGAAAAGGCTTCCCTCCAAGCCTAGCGTAATCTCCGCTCAGCTTAGCATAATGGTTAACTACCGGAACTTCCAGAACTCCTTCCCCTGCAGCATCTCCTCCTAACAATCCAGCTGCAACTCCCGCTTGCATCATATTCATGAAAAATTGATACATAGCTTCCATTCCAACTTGCGGGACTTCAGCACCTACATTTTTTGCTTGTGCCTGACCTTGCGTTTTGTACTAGGTTTGGCATTCCCATCGGTGCCCTCCCCTCCTGGGTTAACTCTTCCTCTTCTACCATCCATATCTGTATTCAAACCTCATGAGATACAGAAAATAACCTAACAAAGATAGGAGACTAGAGATAGAGCGTATACTTATATATAACAAATACAAGTATGTTACTATAGCGTTATCCCATACCCCAATCTTACTCTAATTCCTTAAGATTGTGTTTAAAAAACCATTTTTAGTTTAAAGTTTTTCATAAACCATGCTCTGATACCAAGTTGTAACATCCCGTATCTAGAGGCCAAAAGCTAAGCACTACAGATGCTGCAGTCATCCATAGTATTAACTTCTGGTGACAAAATACTGTAATACTAATGGTATCCATAATATCAGAAGCACTTGAATATGAAAAAAATCAAAGATTTCCAAAAACAACATTTTACTGATTACATTTCAAAACAAATTCATATCCAAGTTACATAATCCCATATCATTTCCCAGGTAAAGATTAATTATAATCATTACAAAATACGCTAGGAGCGACATATGGCGATGCCCCCTTGGTTGATCAAAGTAATATAGTCATATCTGACTTAATACACAGTGGAAATAAACAAGACAATTTGCAATTCCTAATTATCTATCCGTCAGCCACCTGCTCGTCTCCGGAAGCTTTATTCGTCGAAATTTCTAAACCTAAAAACCTTAACCCTCAGCCTACTCAAATCAACTTTGAGCACCCGAGAGTTTAAGGGGAAAACAAAAACTTCGAGTCAGACATAAAGCCTGGTGTGAATATTACTGTTACATCTCAGTTTACTGATATTAAGTGAGACCACACCACTTAGCAGAACGGGTTTCCCCTTACTAATATCCTTTTCAAAACATATATTATGCAAATCCTTTCCTGCAACCAAACTGGTTAATCAAACTGATATAATAATTATAATAATAGCTAAGTCCGATAAGCTATAATCAGGTAACTAATGACTATCTGTCCAATAGTAGTAAATGGACTATCTGTTCGAAATCTAGGCTGACTAACCGCAAACTGGACTAACTATCCGAATCAAAATGGACTATCTATTCGAATTATTTTCTTAGGGTTAACTACCCTTTATCTTTTTCCTTGAAAACCATTTCAAAATGATTTAACCTTTTAAATCATACTTAGATAAGGAAAATATATTCTTAGCTTTACTCTAAGCTATTTTGCCATGATATAAACACTTTTCTCAAAATAATGTTGATGGATTTTAATGAGGATTAGCTATCCTTCCAAAATAAGTTAAAACCCTTTTTAACTTGAAAATACTTAGGCTATATTTCCTATTTAATACATTCAAAACCTTTGTTTAAAACCTTTAAACAACCCTTTCGAAACCCCTAAAGGTTGCCCCTTCAAAACCATTGAAAGTGACCCTTTCGAAACCACTAAAAGCCTTTCGTTCGGAAGCTTCAAAACATTAGACATCCTTCTTTAAAACCTTTAAATATTGCCTCTCGAAAACATAGAAAAAACTTTTCCTTTCAACTCTTTCGAAACCCTGGGGAACCACCCCTTCGAAACCATTCATTAAAACCTTTCGAGACAGTCAAAAACTCAATCCTTTTGAAAGCACTTTGGGTTCAATTTAAAACATGTGGAAACCTTTCGAAGCCATTCAAAAATTAACCCCTTCGAAACCTTTGAAAATCGTCTCGGTCGAGACCATTTGGATTATGCCTTCAAGTAGAGCAAAAGGATCAGAAACTCATTAAATTTGAAAGCGCCTGTTTCGAAACCATTTAAAACTATCTCTTTCGAAACCATTTGGGTTTTACATTAATCATAGAAAAAGGTCTTTAATACATTTAAGTTGAAAGTATATGTTTCGAAAACATTTCCTAAGTAAGGAAGTGATGGTATCGAAACCATCCTTTCGAAAGCATTGGAGAAGTGGCCAAATTTTTAGAGAACAAAGTACCCCTTCGAAACCATCTGAGTCAAAAGGTAAAAAGGCGGTAGCAAAAGGTTTCGACTTAGTCGAAAGCAGTTATTTAAAAACAAAGGCACAACCCAATCGAAACCATTTACTTTAAATCCATTTGACCTAGTCGAAAGCTAACTAAGTCGAAAGTTGCTTAGTCGAAAGCCATTCTAGTCGAAAGCAAGCAGACGCATTTTTAATTTAAAAGCAAAGCGATGCCTCAACCCCTTCGGAACCCTTGGTTTCAATTGCATACCTTTTGCCTTCTATCCAATTCACTATGTACCAATATATTGATACCATACACATTGGTTTCGATGGAGTTGAAGGCGGAGGGACTTAGTCGAAAGCCAACCAAGGCGGAAGCAGGTGCCGAAAGCACAAAATAGTAAAAACATGTAGCAAATAGTTCTTTTCACCTAACCTGCTTTACGTGTCGAATTTTGATTGGTTGCCTCTTTTCTTTACCACTAAAAAGTGCTGCAATTTTCAGAAACAACTATTTGAATTATTTGCAAAAAGCCCCTTCTTCTTTTATAAATATATAAAACATTTAAGTCTCATACCTTAAATAATTTTATATATCCATTAAAAAACTTATGAAAAATCTACAAAAATTCCAGAAAATTTCTTTTAATATGTTTCCCAACATATAAAAAATTTCAAACCCAAATCTTTTATTATTTAACTGTAAATAATTATTAATCCAAATTAACATTTTCTTTACTAGAAAATTCATATAAATTCCACAAATATTCAGAAAATTCTGAAAATTGAAACCCGTCTCAAAATAATATTACTGGTCTATATAAAAATTTGCAAGGCATTTGGATGTCATTTGATAGGGTTTTCATATCAAAAAATGTCATAAAATCTATTTGAACAACCATAAATCATTAACAAGTATATATAATCATTCCATCATTCAAAAACATGGCAAATCATTGCAAATAAGTTCGGATTTCATCCTAAAATCAAACACAAATGAAATATGAGATTTAAATATTATTCACCTTAGCTTTAGAGATTAAAGAGATTGAGATGTGAATGGATTTTATTTGAATTAGCTTCTTCCTTAGCTTTTCTTAATCTTCTTCCTCTTTCTCTTGTTAATGGTGGCCTGCCTCTTTAAAAAAAATTGAAAATGGAAAGTGAACATGTATAGAAGAATACACGACCAAGTTAAGGGATATAGGAATGGCCTCTTTCCTATTTTACCCCTCCTCTATTTCAATTTAACTCTTATTTCAATTCATAGGTTAATTGGCACGGCTATCCTTTGATTAAATCAAACCTCAATCCTCTAATCAACACATTATTTTATTTACTTAACTAATTAAATATCCTAAATAATGTTACCAAAAATATGGGGTGTTACATGGTTGCTATGGGTAATTAAATCTCTGAATTGTTGTTGTTTGATTATTTGATAGTTAATAACTGACTATCAATCTTCGCTAGTTTTGACTTAGGAAGTATGATTGTATATTCGAATTCCTCGATGAGGACTCGAGTACTTGTTACATACTTCCAAAAGAACCAGGATTGATTCAACCGGAAATTTTTGGTTGTTGGTTCAGAGAGACTAGGATCAGATATATTATCCAAAAACCACTTTGAACCAACATATCTGTTTGAAAGGAAGACATCTTGAAGATGATTGAAGATAGTGCTCCTTGAAGCGCCTTTGGTTTTGTTCAGACCCTGAACGAACTTGTATGGATAAATGCTAGTATTGCATTTCTACTTGAAGGGCAGTGTTAGCATTCCAAGAGGGAAATGCTATGAGGAAATGGTAAGAGCGTAGCCTCTTAAGCCTCATACCACGGTAATGGCTAAAACAGGGTAGATGTAGTAAGGCTATGTGGGCCACTCTCATTCGGGTATGATCATCCCTTATCTAGAGTCGATATCTATATGTATGCTTCGGGCCCTATTCTTGATTGTTGATCACAATCCAAGGGTGGTCATATTCAGTACTATCCAGTAAGGGGCAGGCCAGTCATATTTTGGTAAAGGGGCAATTGCGATTGTAGTTCTCATGGTACATTTTATCTAGAGACGTATCATTCGAAAGGTAGTCCCTTATCTTACCATTCTTGGAATCCATTTTCCACTACAAGCCTTACGGACTTAGTTATGCCCAACTATGTTGTAATGTGAGAGCAAGCATTTCAGCTATTTTATATATTTACTTTAAACCTAGACATTACGATAATATCAAAGGATTTTATATAGAAATGTTTTGGATATCGTAAGGTAAAAACTCATCCGTGTTTATGTGCGGCGTGGTCTTACGAGATACCTTTGTTTTTAAAGGGTTTTATAAGTTAAAATAAAATTCCTTGTAATTTGAGTTTCTCATGCTATTTTTACCAGACTGGCCCGGGCGTTGTTTTCCTATAATGCTCGGGTCAACCCGAGCATATTTTCCAAATTTAGTTGGACACTATGGAGCTTTCAGGAGACGAGCTGGATTCTCCAAGGCGTAATTACGCATCTTATATTCTTCTGCTATGTTGTTGTCCTTGATTTTGTCTGTATTTATCAGAAATTTGTAAGGACAGGCTATTATAACTGTCCAGGATGAAAATAGGTTAGTATACTCTGATGTTGTGTATATAATAAAGATGATTTCTTTTTGTAAAGATCTTGTATATAATATATATTACTCGTCACGATGTGAGATTCTATTCTATCTTTTCTTTCTTTCACCCCAACAATCTGCCTTTTCGACACTCGAATGTTTTGGTACGTGAATACCATGGATGTATAGTGTCAACTTCTAAGGATCAAAAAGGAAGTTCGTTACAACATGTCACTTAGCTAGCGTGTGGCAATTTGGTTAAATTCATCGCTCACAGACCTTTTCGGTAAAATCATATTTTATAATATCTCAAGCGGCGCCAATTAGTAACGATTATTTACATCAATTCATTTCATCAACACTGTATCCAATAGGACTTATGGAATTTGGTTTTGGTTAATATTCTAATATCGTCCGTATTCAACTTGTTTTTGTCCATAAACAAAGTCCTTGGTTCAATGATTACATTTATTAATAACCGCACTACTTTGGCTAAAGATTTTGACTTTGAGTTTATTATAGTTGACCGTGATACCAATCTCATATAACCGATGAGACGAATTCTCTGTAGAATGGTGTTTCAGTTCCAGTGCTTCAATTCAGTCCCAACTATAGTCATTTGATGGAAGTCGTGCCATAATTTAACTATAATCAAAGTGATGTGTATTTAAGTTCAATAAAATTCTCAAGTCAAGAAAACTGCATAATATCATCATTTTGAGATTTTCTATTTGACCTTCGTTATTATTAACCAAAAAGAAACTCTCAAATAAGTCATTCCATTGTTATCCAATAACTATCAATACGTAACCCTTTGGTGCCCCTAATAGCCATGAGTAATACAGTGCTTAACATTTAGTGAGCATTACGTACTCTGATCTCAACGGATATAGCGATATCATTTCTCAAACTATCTTAACTAGGAAGACAAATAAAATATTGTTTCATATTGTGATTAATTACCCATGATTGCTACTATGCAACTACAATCACATAACATTTCATTTAAGGACTCCCTTATTTATATACTTTAAATTAGTTACATAGTTAATTAAATCATTATATAACAAATTATATAATAGAAATCAAATATCTTTATTAGAAACAAGATCGGTCACAGAGTTAGATATATGTAACAAATTATATAGTTGTCCTTAGGGCATATCCCTAACTCTATCAAATTTAACCTTTGTGCTTTAGATAAAGATGTTCGTTTCCAGGAGTCTAGTTTTCGAGTGAATTTATCAATCAAGTGGTTCCAATTATTATGAAGAAGCTTGGTCAGCGAACGGTGAAGCCAAGATATTTGAAGGGAGAAGATGATATGCAACAATTAAGCGTAGAGGCAACTTGGATGCCAAGATTGGGGTTGGGTTCCATCATTATGATAGAACTTTTGTGAAAATCGATTTTAAGACTAGATACGAGTTCAAAGGATTAGAGAAAGAGTTTTAGAGTAGCTAAGTAGGATGGCTTGGGTTAGGTTAGAATCAAGGTGTCAAATGCATAGTGTAGAGAGTTGATTCCATTAGGAATGATTGACGAGCTTGGGTGTAACGACCCGATATTTTGGACCATTCGCATCCATTATAAGTGTATAGGTAGACACTCATGCCGGTGTTGAATTGCTCAAAATACCGCGTTGTTAATTTAAATTGGCAAAACTTAGCATATACAATAAATAAATAATCACAGATCACAGACACAGAGTAATATAACAACAATGCAGCGGAAACAAAAGAATAGTAGTTCATGAAGCTACTATATATATATAAACCAGAGTTATACAGGATACAACAGAAGTCTCGAATACAATAGTCAAATACAATATCAGAATACATCACTGGAATAAACTGAATATCTGAAAGCTGGATAGATCGCTGGATCTCCAAGCAAAGCTCCAACTCCAAAGGTGAGTCTCGAATACTGGTACACTCAGTCTGACCCGAGCGTAAAGAAAACACAAAACACTCGAGTCAGGATTAACATTCTTATATCAATAAATCCAACTCAAGTGAAATAACGACTGAAATTCAAGTGACTCAAAGGATGTTTGGGATAACCATCCTCTAAGGATCCATTAAACTATCTATATATACAGTAGAATACGCTAAGTAGATAATGTCTAATCCGTAAAGTACGATATCAAAATAGCGTTAAGTCATGGCCCATTCCACCCTTAACACATTTTTATTCCCAAGAGCATATACAAGACCGTAGTTTCCCCAAAACCGAAAGTCACCAGAGGGCAATCCATATACTAAAGGTACAAAACAAAACGTAGTTGTCGCGAATAGGATAATCAATATGACAAGGTACATGAGGCGATACCAACTAGGATACTAGTAGTTGCGTGATCCGGACTGATGTTGGGCATAGCAGCTACTACCCCAACACCGCGAAACAACACTCCCATAATCGAGGGGTGCACCCAAATTGAATCACAAAAGTAATAGATATGGTAACGAAGAAGTGTGCCCGCTAGAGGTGGCGAACCTCAATGGCCCGGCGCGGCTCCTGTTTTAGTCATGTCAGGGGTCATCCAAAATCGTTTTCTTTCTTCAGTCAACGCATTCATCAAAACCATCCACTTCATTCTGGATCAACACTCCGCGTATATTAGTTATTAAAGTGGTTTCGGTATCGACAGAGAGTATGTCCATATCCGATCCCGGTCTCTTTAATAACTACGTATTATTACACTGATGGTCATTTAATAAAATTTCAAAATAGTTATATTTCAAAACCGACATATCATTGCCATTTCAAAAACCATATCAACGCGATATCACTTTTACTTCAAATAAATTCATTTCCAAAATCATAGTACTTTTCCAAGGTTATAACGCTTTTGAAATCATAGTCTTTTTTAAAAATCAAAACACTTTGGAAATCACAGCTTTGAAATCATAGCATTTTCAGAAATCACAACACTTTGAAATTATAGCATTTTGGAAATCATAACACTTTTCTTTTAAACAGTTTAGATATTAAAATTAGTATATATAATAAAATAGTTTATAAATAAAGTAATTTATATTAAAATGATTTATATTAAAATAGTTTATATTAAAATAATTTATAAAGTAAAATATCAATAGTTTAAATATAATTTAAAATTTCTTTATAAAATAAAATAGCTTCCTCAAAATTCACAAATCGATTCAAATTAACTCGAATTCCAAAATTTTAATTTAATCAAATCTCAAATCATCAATTTCAATTCGATTCAGTTTCTAAATAACCATTTCAATCTATCGATTTCAAATACATATTTAAACCATAAAATAAGCCATTTCAATTTCAATATATTTCAAAGCTTTAAATATCTAACATTTCAATAGCATCTAATACAACTTCAATTCACAAATTCAAATCAACAAAATATCCCATTTAAATTTATATCATTTGAAATATTCATTAAAGTCACTTTTAATCAAATTCAAGTTAAAACATATCTTTAGAATTTCAAATTTTATAAATTTCAAATCAACTTTATTTAAGTATAATTCTTAAATAAATGTAATTTCAAATCATTATGAACTCTATATTTGAAAATATAGATAAATATATACTTAAACATATTTCATATTGATTCAAATCAACTTTATTAAATCAACTTTAATAAATCTTTAAAATCATTATTTATTAAAACCATATTTTTCTTTCAAAACCGTAGAAATGTTTTTCAAAACATTTATATATAGACCAAAGGTGTTTGTATATAATTTTCTATCCTATGGTCAAGTGATACGGATATTTATCATTTCAATCCGCAATTTAAAATATATTCGGGTATATATCTTTTCACCCCGAAATCCCAAATTCAATTTAATTTGAAAATCGCTTGGGTTTATCATTTCAACCCATAACGATTTTCTCCTATTCTAAAGTTCGTTCGGGTATGTATCATTTCAACCCATAGTGATTCTATACTAACAGGGAACTTGCAGAGTGATAACAGATATGATAATAATATAACAACGGTAACATGCATATATCACCAGTATAAATAACAGATAAGGGTGTCAGATGTCACAGGTGAACAGATACAGATGATGGCATATATATATCAATATAAATAACAGATAATGATGTCAGGTGTCACAGGTGAACAGATACAGATGATAGCATAGATATAGCAATATAAATAACTAACAGCAGCATATTTCAATTGTCGTTCCAATTGAAATCAAATTTAATAAATAAAAGAACGTTAATCGTGAGTGATTGCTCACCTTTCGAGGCTAGAGATGCACGAGAAGATGACACAGATACGCACACTGATACGGACATAGAGATTGAGTTACGAATCCAAGCAAAACAAATCGGCACGAATTCAACGATCAAAGCTGATAACAGAAATCGATGAAATCAAATCAAAACATTCAACATAGCAACAAATAAAACATGTCATGCGTCAAAGTTTAACAATATAATTCTATGTGCTACCGAGATCGAAATGGTCTGAAATTTGGTATGAATAAAGATCAAAACTTGTATTTCAAACTGCAAAACATTCACTTGTTTTGGACAAGAGACGAGAAAAGTTATGATGTCACGAACATAGACTCAGGCCATGTTTGCAGCAGTGTAAAATAATTTCTAAGTACAAAAGAACAGCTGTTTGGGTCTAATTTCCAGATCCTCGACCACAAATCAAACGATGTCGGATTTGGATGAAATTTGACAGGCATAAACTAGGTAACTTCGACTCCTTTTTAAAAATAAAATCAACCCATTCCGACGTAAGACAGAAGAGATACGATGCGTCAAACATGAACTCAGGTCGTGTTTGCAGCAGTGTAAAATAATTTCCAAGTACAAAAGAATAGCTGCCTGCGTCTAACTTCCAGATCCTCGACCACTAATCAAACGATGTCGGATTTGGATGAAATTTGACAGGCATAAACTAGGTAACTTCGACTCCTTTTTAAAAATAAAATCAACCCATTCCGACGTAAGACAGAAGAGATACGATGCGTCAAACATGAACTCAGGTCGTGTTTGCAGCAGTGTAAAATAATTTCCAAGTACAAAAGAATAGCTTTCTGCGTCTAACTTCCAGATCCTCGACCACTAATCAAACGATGTCGGATTTGGATGAAATTTGACAGGCATAAACTAGGTAACTTCGACTCCTTTTTTAAAAATAAAATCAACTCATTCCGATAAAACATGAGTGAGATATGATATCGTGAACATGTAGTCTAACTGCTGTTATTTCGAAAACTATACATATAAACCCATATATATAAACCAATAAAACTAACAGTATATACTCATGCGTATAAGACTTAGTATGAAAGTATATAAACTCACGCAACATACCAAACTTGCACAAATAATATATAAGACACATAACTATATGTATGACATAGAACATATATATAAGGTACGGCCTTTGTATTATAACAGTAGTTCAAAAAAATAAACAGTGAGTGCAAACTAAACCATATATTTATACACTATCCTATAGAAAATATATACCCTGAGAATATTAACAGGACCTATATATGTATTAGAAATATATCTATATATATATCTCAAATAAGCTATGCCTATAACTCTTTTTACACTAAATAGAAACAGAGCATATATATAACGTTCTTATATTTGAATAACTCTCAACTCTTATAGAAATTATATTTTAAACTGCAGCATACATAAACTATTAAATAGAAACTAATGTATACAACCTTATATGTATACTTTTAACTAGACAAAGCAGATGCATAAACTAAAATATATATACAGTAAAGTCAATGCATAACAATACTTACAAATAGAGTTTTCTATGTATACAACTTTTGAAAATAATAAGATTTACCTACAGCAACTAAGTCTCAACATTTATAAACTTATATAGTTTAATTAAACAAATATATATATATGCTAACATTTATAAGCCAGAACAAGTTATACAAAAACAGAGTGATGATATATAACTACTCTAAAATGTATAATCAAAACGACAGACTTAACCGATATATATTATAAATCCATATATATTAAATAAATATACTGCTAACATACTTATATTTAAAACTGCAAAACAGTAAATAAATAAATATAAAATAAAGAAACCATAATGTAAATAACTTATACGCATATATAGCATATATTATATATATACAAGATACCTAACCAAAGAAGCTGCAGGTTGCGGCATATCAAACAGAGAGGAGCCGAGAGGATAGATCTATGGTCGGCAGTAGGCGAAAATGGATGTGTGAGTGTCAGAGGATGGCTCACGCGTGATGAAGTTGAGGAGGAGGATGATGGGCTTGAGTGGCCGCGGGTGGTGGTTCGCGTTGCCAGGCGGCGGAAGTGAGAGGATGCGAGAGAGAGAGGAATACGAGAGAGAGAGGTGGAGGCCTGCGGCTATGGTGAGGTGAGGGTGGTGACGGCGTTCGTCTTGGGATTGAGCTTCGGCCTTGGTGTGGCGAGCTGCTCGGTCGGTGGCGAGCAACCAGCGGCTATGACTTGACCGAGGCTGTAGACTTACGTGGAGATGCAAGGAACGGCTGTAGAGGTAGAGATTTCCCCTTTTTTTTTCTTCTTTTCGTATGAAATGGAAAGTAAAGTCTGAGGCTTGCGAGAGAGAAAGGGAGCTGATGGGTTGGAGGTGTTGAGGTTTATAAACAAGAAATAAATTGAGCAGGTTATAGAGAAGAATGAATACAACCAAGAATATTATTATTTATCTTCTCAAGAAAATGAACAGAAACGAAGCCATACGAACCGACATTATAAAGTGAACCTAGGGAAGGTAAGTTAAAAGAGTAAATTCTGGAAAAGCAAAAGTCTCGATCAAACAGCTGGGTGCAATTCACGTGGGGTAACCGAAAAGACACTAGAAACTAAAAGATTATAAGATCGGTATCGATATGAAACCGTTTCCCGAATTTCGCTGTGTCCCGTACTTCAAAACACAGAAGTGAATATACCGTAGAGATCAGTATGATGGGACGATCAAAATGGTATACAGATATCAGTGGTATGATTGAATTATAAAAATTTGAATTTTCTACCAGCGGAAAATGCGAGAAAAATGTAAGAAAATAAGATCGACGGAGCTAAAGATGTCCGAATTTGGAAAAACGACAAACTGAAATCTTGCTCAGAAGATGGTTTAGAATTTTTCTATGTAAAAATATTTAGGTTTCGGAAATATTTTATTTTCATCGCTCTTTAACTGATTAAATTGAAGTAAATTTACGCGCGAAATAAACTTTCTTATTTTCGGACGAAAATTTACCAGTTGCTATATTTAACTAAACGCATTTCAAATATCAAATTTATATTTCAAAATTTTATCGTTTAAAATTTTCTAAAATTTCAATTAATAACGTTATTAAAACCGGTTAAATTTATGGGTCGCTACATTCTCCCCCACTCAAAACTTTTCGTTCCCGAAAAGGAACAAGGTAGGAGAATAGAAACAACCAGAACGAAAAACAGATTTGAAATACAAAATAACAATTAATTTAAACCATATAAATTCAAATTTAAATTAATTGATATTCAATAATTGATTTAATCCATTTGATTTCACTAAAATCAATCTCAACTATTTCTAAATTCATTATCTTATTATCCAGTTATCTTAAATTTACAATTTCTAAAACCATAAATTTGAATAGTCTTTTATTATAATCATATTTTTCTCAGCAATTTAAATTCTTCTTTACACCAAATTATTGTTAAATTTATTCTACTTAATATATCTAATCACATATATTTAACCCATATAAATAAATTTAAACCATAAAAGTTTCGATTTAAATTAATTTACATCTATTAATTTCTTTTAAATTCAAGGTATTTTCATATGTTGATCAAATTTCAATTTATTAATTCTTTCAAACAAATTTATTATATTCATCTCATTCAATTAACTTATTATTCTATCATCTTTATTAGCATTTTTTTATTTATAATTAAAATCTAAGTGTATAACATTTATTATAAACACTAAATTTTTATTTATAAAATCATTTTATATTGTATGTCATCCAATTACATTTTAACTTCTGAACAATTTAGGTAAGTTATATTGAAATGCAATTTGGTACTATACAAATAAAATTTTCAAATTCAATTACTTCAAGTTTAATATCTGCCCAAAATTTAGCTTTATTTATAATTGAAAACATCCTTTAACATAATTTTAAGAATTAAATTTCCGTTTAATTTCAAACCCTTTAGAGATAATTATGTATATACTATATATATTAAATCAAATTAAATTTAAAATAATATACCCATATATATTCTTAAATCAAGTCATACTTAAGAAATTCAAATTAAATATTTTCCAAACAAAACCATAGCAAAGCTACAGAATGGTTTCTCCACTTCGAAACTCGAAAATGAATGTCGATGATGCGGCCGCCATCACCGAAATTATTTTCTAGCGACAAAGAAAAGAGCACTGATTTCAACATTTTAAAATTCTTTGAAAACGATTTCTATTTGAAATATTTTAAATACTGTACACTTTAAAACTTAAAAACCAAATTGAAATCACCCCAAAATTTAAATTCTCAAATTCTTGATTTAAATACATTTCAGATTTCAAATTTTCATTATAGCCAAATTCATAACTTCAATTATTTATATTGCAATAGTCAATTGTTTACAAAACAATAAATGATAATCAAATATTATCACTCCAACAATTAATTTATTACAGTTTGGTTAAAGAAAATTTCATACTTATATATATAGTAAAATCCTACAAATTTTATTTTATTTTCCAAATTTGAAAACAACATTGTGTCAGCTTGCTCTAATCAAGTGTTTTGGAAATCCTATCGATAGCGTTGATCAGACGAATCGATCGGAAATCCAAATCAACCTCAACAACTCAAACAACACAGCATATATTTAAAGCGTTTATATATATTAGTTTACACATACATTTCTTTGCTCGACGATACAGGAATGAATTTTCAAAATAAGGATAGGGTTTCAAATTTTGATGGACTTAAATCAAATAGAAATTTGGTTCGAAGATAAGTTCGAAATAAGATATGATGATTAATAACAAGGTAGGAAGATTGATAAGTTTATATAAATCGCGGGCAACCTTAACCGGGTCGACCGTGACTTCAAGAATAAGATCGTTGTAGAATTCCGAGGTAAATCGACATTCGATCTCAAGAAATAAAATTTAGGTATAGCAGGAGATAGATAGCATCGTAAACCGAGGATACAGAAATCTCCGGTAAATCAATGCCTATTGTAAAGGAGTTTCACCCCTTTACAAATCATTCGAAGATTGGCGAGACTACCGATCTATTATAGATATCATTCAAAATGGAGTTATGGAGTGCTCCAGAATTGAAAGAAGACGAATAGTAAGGGACACGAATGAATTTTTGGAACCGCAGGAAACGTTCCAAAATTCAAAGGAATCAAATCAAAAGGAAGAGATTGAAACTCGAATGAGAGTGATTCTGTAAATACATTTACCCTATATGTTAAGTTTTGCCTAGAGCTACCAAAGCTCTGATACCAACTGTAACGACCCGATATTTTGGACCATTCGCATCCATTATAAGTGTATAGGTAGACACTCATACCGGTGTTGAATTGCTCAAAATACCGCGTTGTTAATTTAAATTGGCAAAACTTAGCATATACAATAAATAAATAATCACAGATCACAGACACAGAGTAATATAACAACAATGCAGCGGAAACAAAAGAATAGTAGTTCATGAAGCTACTATATATATATAAACCAGAGTTATATAGGATACAACAGAAGTCTCGAATACAATAGTCAAATACAATATCAGAATACATCACTGGAATAAACTGAATATCTGAAAGCTGGATAGATCGCTGGATCTCCAAGCAAAGCTCCAACTCCAAAGGTGAGTCTCGAATACTGGTACACTCAGTCTGACCCGAGCGTAAAGAAAACACAAAACACTCGAGTCAGGATTAACATTCTTATATCAATAAATCCAACTCAAGTGAAATAACGACTGAAATTCAAGTGACTCAAAGGATGTTTGGGATAACCATCCTCTAAGGATCCATTAAACTATCTATATATACAGTAGAATACGCTAAGTAGATAATGTCTAATCCGTAAAGTACGATATCAAAATAGCGTTAAGTCATGGCCCATTCCACCCTTAACACATTTTTATTCCCAAGAGCATATACAAGACCGTAGTTTCCCCAAAACCGGAAGTCACCAGAGGGCAATCCATATACTAAAGGTACAAAACAAAACGTAGTTGTCGCGAATAGGATAATCAGTATGACAAGGTACATGAGGCGATACCAACTAGGATACTAGTAGTTGCGTGATCCGGACTGATGTTGGGCATAGCAGCTACTACCCCAACACCGCGAAACAACACTCCCATAATCGAGGGGTGCACCCAAATCGAATCACAAAAGTAATAGATATGGTAACGAAGAAGTGTGCCCGCTAGAGGTGGCGAACCTCAATGGCCCGGCGCGGCTCCTGTTTTAGTCATGTCAGGGGTCATCCAAAATCGTTTTCTTTCTTCAGTCAACGCGTTCATCAAAACCATCCACTTCATTCTGGATCAACACTCCGCGTATATTAGTTATTAAAGTGGTTTCGGTATCAACAGAGAGTATGTCCATATCCGATCCCGGTCTCTTTAATAACTACGTATTATTACACTGATTGTCATTTAATAAAATTTCAAAATAGTTATATTTCAAAACCGACATATCATTGCCATTTCAAAAACCATATCAACGCGATATCACTTTTACTTCAAATAAATTCATTTCCAAAATCATAGTACTTTTCCAAGGTTATAACGCTTTTGAAATCATAGTCTTTTTTAAAAATCAAAACACTTTGGAAATCACAGCTTTGAAATCATAGCATTTTCGGAAATCACAACACTTTGAAATTATAGCATTTTGGAAATCATAACACTTTTCTTTTAAACAGTTTAGATATTAAAATTAGTATATATAATAAAATAGTTTATAAATAAAGTAATTTATATTAAAATGATTTATATTAAAATAGTTTATATTAAATTAATTTATAAAGTAAAATATCAATAGTTTAAATATAATTTAAAATTTCTTTATAAAATAAAATAGCTTCCTCAAAATTCACAAATCGATTCAAATTAACTCGAATTCCAAAATTTTAATTTAATCAAATCTCAAATCATCAATTTCAATTCGATTCAGTTTCTAAATAACCATTTCAATTTATCGATTTCAAATACATATTTAAACCATAAAATAAGCCATTTCAATTTCAATATATTTCAAAGCTTTAAATATCTAACTTTTCAATAGCATCTAATACAACTTCAATTCACAAATTCAAATCAACAAAATATCCCATTTAAATTTATATCATTTGAAATATTCATTAAAGTCACTTTTAATCAAATTCAAGTTAAAACATATCTTTAGAATTTCAAATTTTATAAATTTCAAATCAACTTTATTTAAGTATAATTCTTAAATAAATATAATTTCAAATCAATTTCAAATCATTATGAACTATATATTGGAAAATATAGATAAATAAATACTTAAACATATTTCATATTGATTCAAATCAACTTTATTAAATCAACTTTAATAAATCTTTAAAATCATTATTTATTAAAACCATATTTTTCTTTCAAAACGGTAGAAATGTTTTTCAAAACATTTATATATAGACCAACGGTGTTTGTATATAATTTTCTATCCTATGTTCAAGTGATACGGATATTTATCATTTCAATCCGCAATTTAAAATATATTCGGGTATATATCTTTTCACCCCGAAATCCCAAATTCAATTTAATTTGAAAATCGCTTGGGTTTATCATTTCAACCCATAACGATTTTCTTCTATTCTAAAGTTCGTTCGGGTATGTATCATTTCAACCCATAGTGATTCTATACTAACAGGGAACTTGCAGAGTGATAACAGATATGATAATAATATAACAACGGTAACATGCATATATCACCAGTATAAATAACAGATAAGGGTGTCAGATGTCACAGGTGAACAGATACAGATGATGGCATATATATATCAATATAAATAACAGATAATGATGTCAGGTGTCACAGGTGAACAGATACAGATGATAGCATAAATATAGCAATATAAATAACTAACAGCAGCATATTTCAATTGTCGTTCCAATTGAAATCAAATTTAATAAATAAAAGAACGTTAATCGTGAGTGATTGCTCACCTTTCGAGGCTAGAGATGCACGAGAAGATGACACGGATACGCACACTGATACGGACATAGAGATTGAGTTACGAATCCAAGCAAAACAAATCGGCACGAATTCAACGATCAAAGCTGATAACAGAAATCGATGAAATCAAATCAAAACATTCAACATAGCAACAAATAAAACATGTCATGCGTCAAAGTTTAACAATATAATTCTATGTGCTACCGAGATCGAAATGGTCTGAAATTTGGTATGAATAAATATCAAAACTTGTATTTCAAACTGCAAAACTTTCACTTGTTTTGGACAAGAGACGAGAAAAGTTATGATGTCACGAACATAGACTCGGGCCATGTTTGCAGCAGTGTAAAATAATTTCTAAGTACAAAAGAACAGCTGTCTGGGTCTAACTTCCAAATCCTCGACCACAAATCAAACGATGTCGGATTTGGATGAAATTTGACAGGCATAAACTAGGTAACTTCGACTCCTTTTTAAAAATAAAATCAACCCATTCCGACGTAAGACAGAAGAGATACGATGCGTCAAACATGAACTCAGGTCGTGTTTGCAGCAGTGTAAAATAATTTCCAAGTACAAAAGAATAGCTGCCTGCGTCTAACTTCCAGATCCTCGACCACTAATCAAACGATGTCGGATTTGGATGAAATTTGACAGGCATAAACTAGGTAACTTCGACTCCTTTTTAAAAATAAAATCAACCCATTCCGACGTAAGACAGAAGAGATACGATGCGTCAAACATGAACTCAGGTCGTGTTTGCAGCAGTGTAAAATAATTTCTAAGTACAAAAGAATAGCTTTCTGCGTCTAACTTCCAGATCCTCGACCACTAATCAAACGATGTCGGATTTGGATGAAATTTGACAGGCATAAACTAGGTAACTTCGACTCCTTTTTTAAAAATAAAATCAACTCATTCCGATAAAACATGAGTGAGATATGATATCGTGAACATGTAGTCTAACTGCTGTTATTTCGAAAACTATACATATAAACCCATATATATAAACCAATAAAACTAACAGTATATACTCATGCGTATAAGACTTAGTATGAAAGTATATAAACTCACGCAACATACCAAACTTTCACAAATAATATATAAGACACATAACTATATGTATGACATAGAACATATATATAAGGTACGGCCTTTGTATTATAACAGTAGTTCAAAAAAATAAACAGTGAGTGCAAACTAAACCATTTATTTATACACTATCCTATAGAAAATATATACCCTGAGAATATTAACAGGACCTATATATGTATTAGAAATATATCTATATATATATCTCAAATAAGCTATGCCTATAACTCTTTTTACACTAAATAGAAACAGAGCATATATATAACGTTCTTATATTTGAATAACTCTCAACTCTTATAGAAATTATATTTTAAACTGCAGCATACATAAACTATTAAATAGAAACTAATGTATACAACCTTATATGTATACTTTTAACTAGACAAAGCAGATGCATAAACTAAAATATATATACAGTAAAGTCAATGCATAACAATACTTACAAATAGAGTTTTCTATGTATACAACTTTTGAAAATAATAAGATTTACCTACAGCAACTAAGTCTCAACATTTATAAACTTATATAGTTTAATTAAACAAATATATATATGCTAACATTTATAAGCCAGAACAAGTTATACAAAAACAGAGTGATGATATATAACTACTCTAAAATGTATAATCAAAACGACAGACTGAACCGATATATTTTATAAATCCATATATATTAAATAAATATACTGCTAACATACTTATATTTAAAACTGCAAAACAGTAAATAAATAAATATAAAATAAAGAAACCATAATGTAAATAACTTATACGCATATATAGCATATATTATATATATACAAGATACCTAACCAAAGAAGCTGCAGGTTGCGGCATATCAAACAGAGAGGAGCCGAGAGGATAGATCTATGGTCGGCAGTAGGCGAAAATGGATGTGTGAGTGTCAGAGGATGGCTCACGCGTGATGAATTTGAGGAGGAGGATGATGGGCTTGAGTGGCCGCGGGTGGTGGTTCACGTTGCCAGGCGGCGGAAGTGAGAGGATGCGAGAGAGAGAGGAATACGAGAGAGAGAGGTGGAGGCCTGCGGCTATGGTGAGGTGAGGGTGGTGACGGCGTTCGTCTTGGGATTGAGCTTCGGCCTTGGTGTGGCGAGCTGCTCGGTCGGTGGCGAGCAACCAACGGCTATGACTTGACCGAGGCTGTAGACTTACGTGGAGATGCAAGGAACGGCTGTAGAGGTAGAGATTTCCCCTTTTTTTTTTCTTTTCGTATGAAATGGAAAGTAAAGTCTGAGGCTTGCGAGAGAGAAAGGGAGCTGATGGGTTGGAGGTGTTGAGGTTTATAAACAAGAAATAAATTGAGCAGGTTATAGAGAAGAATGAATACAACCAAGAATATTATTATTTATCTTCTCAAGAAAATGAACAGAAACGAAGCCATACGAACCGACATTATAAAGTGAACCTAGGGAAGGTAAGTTAAAAGAGTAAATTCTGGAAAAGCAAAAGTCTCGATCAAACAGCTGGGTGCAATTCACGTGGGGTAACCGAAAAGACACTAGAAACTAAAAGATTATAAGATCGGTATCGATATGAAACCGTTTCCCGAATTTCGCTGCGTCCCGTACTTCAAAACACAGAAGTGAATATACCGTAGAGATCAATATGATGGGACGATCAAAATGGTATACAGATATCAGTGGTATGATTGAATTATAAAAATTCGAATTTTCTACCAGCGGAAAATGCGAGAAAAATGTAAGAAAATAAGATCGACGGAGCTAAAGATGTCCGAATTTGGAAAAACGACAAACTGAAATCTTGCTCAGAAGATGGTTTAGAATTTTTCTATGTAAAAATATTTAGGTTTCGGAAATATTTTATTTTCATCGCTCTTTAACTGATTAAATTGAAGTAAATTTACGCGCGAAATAAACTTTCATATTTTCGGACAAAAATTTACCAGTTGCTATATTTAACTAAACGCATTTCAAATATCAAATTTATATTTCAAAATTTTATCGTTTAAAATTTCCTAAAATTTCAATTAATAACGTTATTAAAACCGGTTAAATTTATGGGTCGCTACACTGGGCATTTTAGAATATCAGCAAGTGAAGCATTGCTGACCATGACTGAAAAAACATCAATTGTCAATTGAAAGGTAATGGAGATAGAGGCCCCCCATTGCAGTTCCCTCTTTGATTGGATAAGATTTCCTCTTTGTGTATTTACGAGTGTGACTTGTCCAAAATATTTATTTTTAGGGGAAGCCCAGATGTTTCAGCATATCTTTGATGAAGCTCCAGCTTATAGTGTTAAATGCTTTTGAGAAGTCTAGCTTGACTATATCTTAATTGATATTTGATTTGTAACAACAACTGATTATTTCCTGCACTGGATGGTGTTCCTCATAAGGGATCTATCTGTTATGAAGACGTGTTGAAAATGGTTGATTAGGGCGTTCATATGGGGTCTTAATCGAGCCTCAACTCAGTTATTATTAGGGTTGGATTCGATTTCATCACTATTTGACCAGTTTGACTTTGAACCGATTATTATGTCCATTGTATTAAAAATACGAGTGCATATATTACATGTGTACCATATGTGTCTACATGTAGATTTTTTTTATTTTTTGTTTTTGTTTGGAACATGATTTGGTCATCATCTAAACTTTGTTTATGTATTATTTATAAAAGATTGTGACCTATAATACGTATTGTTTGTAAAATATTGCGATCTATAATTGTTTATGTATTATTTGTAAAAGATTGCGATCTATAATGATGGTTATAGCAATAATATTTCAGATCGAGTATACCGTATTTATCCAGCGAGGATGAGTTGGGTTGATGAACTGGTTCCAATCCAGTTTTCAAGCTATCGGGACCATTGAAAGGACTACGGACCATAGAGGCTGCTTTACTATTTTACTGATCGTTACTTAAATCTAAATAACGATTCAGTTAACAATCCTCCATAGTTAGATTTTATGAAGAATTCAGAAATGATAAACTGAGAAATTTGAATTGTAAGAAGTGACAGATGCACTTGTTTCAGAAATGAAAATTTTGATTTACAAAATCTCAATAGCTTTCAGTAGCCTGTATCAGGCTTTATATATGATTGTATACATAAATGGGCTTGGGCCTCTTCTTTGAGTTTCGGTTGCTTTGAATACCCGCATTAGCCTAATGCATATTGAGATAGATGAAACGGTGAAGCCGCATATTCTTTATTCCCCCCCCCCTCAAACCAATATTAGGTTTAGGGTTTCTTATAACCTCTCAGATCCATGGCGGCAACAGAGAGCGATAATCCTTTTCTTTGATTCTCCACAACAATCAACTCTTTACATCAAGTTTTTAGAATTTGTTGCGAATTCTCCTTTCAAAGATTACCTTTGAGAATTCTCAGCAACTTCGGACTTCATTCCAGTGTTCGATTTATGTTCTTCTTGTAGAATGCCATTTAAGAATGCATTGTTAACATCCAGTTGCCTTATGTCCCAACTTTTGCTTAAGGAAATTGTGAGCACAACTCTGATGGTTGTTGGCTTTACCACAGGTGAGAATGTCTCACTGAAATCAAATCCATACTGTTGAGTATATCCCTTGGCAACTAGTCTTGCCTTGTATTTGGACACTGTTCCATCAGGATTTTTCTTCAGTTTATAGGTCCATTTTCATCCTATTATATTTTTGTTTGATGGAGGATGCACAAGACTCCATGTTTTATTCTTCATTAATGCTTGATATTCTTCATTCATTGCTATCTTCAAGTTTTCATCTCTGTATGCTTGTTCAAATGACTCAGGCTCTTCAACATTCGTTGTTGCTGCATAGATTTTTGGTTTGAATATCCCTCTTTTGGATCTTGTAATCATGTGATGACCTGTTCTGATTGGTAATCCAGCATCTGTTGATGTTGAATTATCAACTTCACCAGTGTTGTCTTGAGATTGTTCTTGAAATCTGTCGGTACTGATTCCTTGACTTTGATTGTTTGATGTAGTGGGTGACTGTACAGGTATATCAGGCTGTTCTTCTGTTCCATGACCTGGTTCGGGTAACACAGTGTGTTGTGGATCAGAAACACCTGCTTCCTTGAGATTCCATGTCTCAGAATACACAGGTATATTTGAGATAGATGTTCCAGGATTATATATTTTATGAATAGTTTTTATATTTGCAGAAGCAAAAGGAAATATCCTTTCATTGAACACTACATGTCTGCTAGTAAATATCTTTCCTGAACTGTCCAAGCATTTGTAACCCTTCTGCTTGGTTGCATAACCCAGAAATGTACAGGGATGAGATCTGAAATCCAATTTATATCTATTATATGGTCTTAGATAGGGAAAACACAGACACCCAAAAGTCCTAAGACTGTCATAATTGGGTTTAATTCCCATGAGTTTTTCAACTGGACTCACTCCATTTAGTACTTTAGTTGGAAGTCTATTGATCAAATATACTGAAGTACTAAATGAGTCAGGCCAGAACTTCAAGGGTAGAGATGCCTGAGCAAGTAAAGTTATCCCTATTTCTACTATATGTATGTGTTTTCTCTCAACTAGACCATTTTGTTCAGAGGTGTATGGACATGTGATTCTATGTATTATACCTCTGTTTAAGAAGAATTTGTCAAGTGACTTATATTCACTACCACCATCACTTTGAACTACTTTAACTTTATGACAAGTTTGTCTCTCAGCTTGGTTAATAAAATGTATGACAGCATTATAAGTTTCTCCTTTAGTTTTCAGAAAGTATATCCATGTGTATCTAGTAAAGGCATCAACAAAAGAAATGTAATATCTATAGCCATAGTCAGAACTAATGGGTGTAGGACCCCAAAGATCAGTTGTAACTTTTCATTTTGGATGGTAAAGGAGGAAGGGCAAGGACGCAGACGAATTGGTTGTAAAGTTTCAGAAAAGAGGGGTTCGTGGGAAAAGGAAAAAGAGAGAGGGAGAGCAAAAATGTACCGCCAACTTTTCATTTTCATTAATAATAGCGCAAACATGAGTGTACTTTTAATCAAAAATGGCTCCTAAGTAGCTAATAATAGCAAGACATGTTACCATGCTATTGCCCTTTGCAATTAATAGACCATTTTCTTGTAGTGTCAGCAAAGGGTAATTTATGACTTTTGCCCATTTGACAGTAAGTACAGACATATGGTAAGATAGGATCACTAAAAGAAGCTTTTATTTCTTTCAAAACATGTTTTACAACATTTGCATTAGGATGTCCCAACTTATAATGACACTGATCAAATACACTTTTATTGTTTTCAACAGATGATACTTCACAATTATTGCTACACTTTGCTTGATCAACAGTGTTTCTGCAGTTAGTCTGACGCAGCGGATTAGACAAAACAAAATAGATCGATGAACGTAGCAATCGGTGGATTGATGATTACTGAAATGCCCAAATTCGTTGATCCGAAGATACCGAATTTTAGCTATCTACGTCATGTTGATCGATCTCGATACCGTGAAAGTAGATCTTCAATTCTTCGAGCGTTGATCAAGCGCACTTGATACCGCGAATTGGCTTCACAATCGTTGAATCGAGCGCACTCGATTGACCAAAGGTGGAGATAGGAGATCACACTCGACTACCAATTGGATGAAAGCACAAAGCTAACAAAACAAAATTTTATTCAAAATCAACAACCTTTTACAAATGACATAACTCGCCTATTTATAGGCATACAATACAACACTTACAACACAACTCATAGGTCGTGAACGACCTAACATTTGCGACTTAAAAACAAAAAAAAAACATTACAACACCTTAACGACATACGAGCTAACATCCTACGACCTAAAAATTGGCAGCGACTTATCTTCTTTCATGACTTAAGGAAGCACGGCCTTGGTAATCTGGAGCTCGCGACCTAACTGTTCATGACATAAAGATTCGCGATTGGAATTAGGTCGTAGCTTCGGGATTTTGTTTGCGACCTATCATTAGGTCGGAGGGCTACTGTACTTTGTTGCGACCTATCATTAACGACCTAACTTCCACGACCTAAAGGAGAAAACACATCAGCGACCTAGTGATCTTATCGCGACCTAAAGCTGGATGTAGTTCGCGACCTAGTGTGTTTCTTCGCGATTTAAGGAGGAGCTGGAATAGGTCGTTTGCAACCTAAGGAAAGGGAAGACTCGCGACTTAGGGTTTCCTTCGTGATTCAGAGAAATGATTTTAGCTCGCGCTGTCGTTCGCGACATAGGGAGGAAGGCGAGTCGCGACTTAGGGAATCGGTGAACTGCTTCGTCTCCGCGATCTAGAAGCTCGCCTTCGCCGTGACTTACTAGCGATGAGGTATGCACTGCATCATCCTCCCCTGGTTGAAGAAAATTCGTCCTCGAATTTAAAAGTTCTTCCCCATTGGGTTGTTCATCTCCATAATAAGGTATAAGATGTTTAACATTAAACACGTCAGATGTATACACATCCTCCGGCAGCTTCAACCTATAAGCATTTTCATTGATCCGTTTCACAATCTTTACAGGACCAATCTTTCGGGCTTTCAACTTGTTATAAGCACCCACTGGAAAACGATCCTTCGTTAACACAACATACACCTAATCACCCTCGTTGAACTCCACACTTCTTCTCTTTTTATCTGCAGCTCGTTTATACTTCTCATTCGTCTTCTCCAAACGTTTCTGAACGATTCTATGACAATCTTTCAACTCATCAACGAAATCTGACGCCCGTTTAATCACTCCTTTCGGTTGTGGTACTACCGTTAAATCCAACGGCCCCTTTGGCAAGCTTGAATATACAACTTGAAATGGACTGTAACCAGTGCTTCGGTTAACAGCATGATTATGAGCAAACTCTGTCTGACACAACTTTAAGTCCCAACTCTTCAAATTGTCTTGTACAAGACATCGCAACAAGTTTCCCAACGATCTATTCACCACTTCTATTTGCCCATCTGTTTGAGGATGATATGCACTACTAAAATTCAGCTTCGTTCCGACCATCTTCCACAAACTTAGCCAAAAATGACTCAGAAAACGAGTATCCCTATCTGACACAATAGATTCTGGCAATCCATGAAGTCGATATATTTCTTTGAAAAATAACTGCGCGACATGAACAGCATCCGCCGTTTTCTGGCAAGCAATAAAATGTGCCGTTTTCGAAAATCGGTCAACCACCACATAAATAGAATCATTACCCCTTTGAGTTCGCGGTAACCCCAAAGCAAAATCCATACTCACATCAACCCACGGTTTAATGGGCACAGGTAACGGCATATATAATCCTGCGTTTGTAGCGGTTCCCTTTGACACTTGACAGATATGACATCGTTCCATAAATCTCTCAACCTCTTTTCTCATCGACGGCCAAAAATAAGATTGTTAAATCAACTGTAATGTACGGTCTCTCCCCACGTGGCCTTCTTCATGTAGCTCCTTCACGATCTTTATTCTCAAACTACAATCAGGTATGCACAATCGATTTCCTTTGAACAGAAAACCATCTACCATTAAAAAATCATCCGTCTCTCCCTCCTTGACTTTATCAACAAACTTTGCAAAGTAAGGATCATCGACAAATAATTCTGGCAACATATCAAACCCCGTTACTTCAACCTTCATTGTTGTTAACAAATGATTCCTTCGGCTCAACGCATCTGCCACACGGTTTGTAACTCCAGATTTATGCTTCACCACAAATGTAAATTGTTGCAGGTACGCAATCCACGATGCATGCCTTGCTGAAATCTTCTCTTGCCCTTGTAGATGTTTCAACGCCTCATGATCAGTGTACATCACAAACTCCTTGTGAAATAAGTAATGTCTCCAATGTTTAATCGCTTGTATAACAGCATAAAATTCCACATCATACGTACTATATCTCATCTTAGCTCCTGATAACTTCTCACTGAAATATGCAATCGGACGTCCCCTCTGACTCAAGACTCCTCCAATCCCAACCTTTGACGCATCAGTGTGTAGCTCGAACAACAACTGAAAATCTGGTAATATTAGAATTGGTGCAGACGTCAGCAACTCCTTGATCTTCCCAAAAGCATCCCCTGCTTCCTCTGACCATGAAAACTGTTTACCCTTCATACAATCTGTAACAGGCGCCATCACACTACTAAAGTGTGGAATAAATCTTCTATAAAATGAAGCCAACCCATGAAAACTCCGAACCTCTGTTATCGTCTTGGGCTGTGGCCAATCTCTAATCGCCTCTACTTTATTCCGATCCACCTGTATCCCTTCCTCTGATACAACATACCCGAGAAATAAAACACTATGCGTCATGAACACACATTTCTTCGTTGCAGCATAAAATTGTTCTTGTCGCAGTACCATCAGCACTTCTCTCAGATGATTCAAATGTTCCTCTGGACTTCCACTATATATCAGAATATCATCGAAATACACCACCACAAACTTCCCAATGAATGGTCTAAAAATCTGATTCATCACCCGCATAAATGTACTTGGCGCATTTGATAAGCCAAATGGCATTACCAACCATTCGTATAGACCCTCCCTGGTTTTAAAAGCAGTCTTCAACTCATCACCTGGCCTGATACGAATTTGATGATATCCGCTCTTCAAATCAATCTTCGAAAAGATAGTAGCTCCGCTCAATTGATCTAGCAAGTCATCCAACCTCGGCATTGGAAATCTATATCTCACAGTAATCTTATTCAATGCTTGACTGTCAGTGCACATTCTCCACGTCCCGTCCTTCTTCGGTACTAACAAAGCTGGCACAGCACACGGACTCAAGCTTTCCTGCACACGCCCCTGTTCAAGCAATTCTTCCACTTGCCTCCTCAATTCTTCATGTTCCTTCGGACTCATTCGATAATGTGGTCTATGTGGCAACATTGCTCCCGGAACAAGATCAATTTGATGTTGAATGTCTCTTAGTGGCGGTAACTCCTTTGGTAACTCCTCTGGAAATACATCCTCAAATTCTTTCAATACTGGTTTCACTTCTTCTGGAATTTCAACCTCTTCACTGCTCTCACGCCCAATTAACAAGAATACTTCCGGCTCTTCCTCAACCTCCTTAACAAACTCCTTCAATGATAATAAAGTTTTCAGCTCTTCAATCTCCTCCAGTTTGTTTTCTTCTTGTTGTCGCTTCTTAGGAACCAAAGTGATTTTAGTACCTTCAAACATGAAACTATAACTGTTGTTTCGCCCATCATGTTGCACCGCCCTATCATATTGCCACGGTCTCCCCAGCAAAAAATGACAGACATCCATATCTACAACATCGCACCAAATTTCATCTTTGTATTTCTTCCCAATCGAAAATTTAACACAAGCCCTTCGTCCAACTTTCACCTCACCACCCTTCCTCAACCATGCTAATTTGTACGGTTTAGGATGTTTCTTAGTTTTTAACTCTAACTTCTTCACCGCTTCTGTAGAGATAATATTATCACAACTTCCAGCATCAATAACAAACTTGCAAACTCTTCCTAGAATAGTGCATGTAGACTGAAAAATGTTATTCCTCAACCAACTACTTTCCTCCTCTTGCTTTGGGGTCAAACAACTTCTCCTCATCATTAATGAATACCCTTCATATCCCGACAACAAGTCTTCCTCCTCCACTGGTAATGAATTAGAACATTCAGCTTCTTCCTCCTCATCCTCAGCTTCCGCAACCATCACTCGCTTCTTAGGCTTTGGACACTCATTGCTTTTATGACCCATCTCCTGGCAATTGTAGCATTTGAAACCATTGTTAACCTTCGCCTTCTCAACCTCCTTCACCATTGGCTTATTGACAGACTTAGGAACATTAGGACTTCCACTAACATCCTTCACTTGATTGTTGGAATTAGTAAACACACCACCACCTCATGGTCCCTGTTTCTCCCAAGCCAACGCTTTCTGGTGTGCTTCCGCTACAGATCTGGGATCAAACATATTTACCATGTCTTGAATCTGCATACGCAATCCTCCAACAAATCTAGCTGTTAATTGTTCCTCTGTCTCCATGATATTGTTCCTTGCAATTAGTTGATAGAATTCATCAGCATAGTCATTAACAGACTTCGTTCCTTGCCTCAAGTTTTGCAGCCTCTGATACATAAGCGATTGATAATTATAAGGTAAGAATGTGGCTTTCATCATTTTCCTCATCTTTTCCCATGATTCAACCTTTGACTTCCCCATCCGTTCACGTGTAAGTTTGGTTTGCTGCCACCATGCCAAAGCTCTACCCCTCAACCTTATAGCAACCAACTTCACTCTACGATATTCTGGAACTTCCTTGAAGTCAAAAATCTCCTCCACATTAGACAACCAATCCAAAAACTCCTCAGCTTGCATACCACCTTTGAATTCTGGAATTTCAGTCTTCATCCCAGATTCCCACTTGTGATCATACTCCGACTGATTTCTTCCTTGTCCACGTCCTCGTCCATGAACACTACCACCATCATACTCTTCTTCACAATCCGATGTATATCGATGTCGATCCTGACCACCAACATCTCTACTACCATCACGTCTACCACCAACATCCCTTCTATCTACATTCCTCCGTTCTCGATCATTCACATTCCTCTCACGTCTTCGATCATCATCATCTCTATAACAATCTCGACTCACACTTCTATGATCGTTATCAACACTTCTCTCCCGATTGGAATGTGGTGAAACTCTACTTCTCCCATGGCTCGATTCAGGTGAAACCCTTCTCTGATTTTGATTCATCTCCAACATCATCCTCTCTAATCGACCAATCCCTTCATTAAGCTTCTTATTAAAGTTTTCGTTAATTCTTTGCTCCATCTCATCGGCCTCTTCGCTCCCATACAAAGCATCAATGTTGCGATAACGGTTAGCTCTTCTCGGAGGCATGATCACTCTTCGACAAATTCCAACAAAAACTTCACTTCGATCTAAAAATCTTCAAATCAAAACTACCCACTTGTTGAAATCTTCAAAAATCTCCAAACGAACAAATCTCTTCAAAATCTCGATAACCCACTTCTCCAAATGATATAAATCTCGCACAACTCCAAAAATCTACGCAAACTCCTTGCGTTCTAGCTCTGATACCAAACTGACGCAGCGGATTAGGCAAAACAAAATAGATCGATGAACGTAGCAATCGGTGGATTGATGAATACTAAAATGCCCAAATTCGTTGATCCGAAGATACCGAATTTTAGCTATCTACGTCACGTTGATCGATCTCGATACCGTGAAAGTAGATCTTCAATTCTTCGAGCGTTGATCAATCGCACTTGATACCGCGAATTGGCTTCACAATCGTTGAATCGAGCGCACTCGATTGACCGAAGGTGGAGATAGGAGATCACACTCGACTACCAATTGGATGAAAGCACAAAGCTAACAAAACGAAATTTTATTCAAAATCAACAACCTTTTACAAATGACATAACTCGCCTATTTATAGTCATACAACACAACACTTACAACACAACTCATAGGTCGTGAACGACCTAACATTTGCGAGTTAAAAACAAAAAAAACATTACAACACCTTAACGACATACGAGCTAACATCCTACGACCTAAAAATTGGCAGCGACCTATCTTCTTTCACGACTTAAGGAAGCACAGCCTTGGTAATCTGGAGCTCACGACCTAACTGTTCATGAAATAAAGATTCACGACTGGAATTAGGTCGTAGCTTCGGGATTTTGTTTGCGACCTATCATTAGGTCAGAGGGCTACTGTACTTTGTTGCGACCTATCATTAACGACCTAACTTCCACGACCTAAAGGAGAAAACACATCAGCGACCTAGTGATCTTCTCGCGACCTAAAGCTGGATGTAGTTCGCAACCTAGTGTGTTTCTTCGCGATTTAAGGAGGAGCTGGAATAGGTCGTTTGCGACCTAAGGAGAGGGAAGACTTGCGACTTAGGGTTTCCTTCGTGATTCAGAGAAATGATTTTAGCTCGCGCTGTCGTTCGCGACATAGGGAGGAAGGCGAGTCGCGACTTAGGGAATCGGTGAACTGCTTCGTCTCCGCGATCTAGAAGATCGCCTTCGCCGCGACTTACTAGCGATGAGGTATGCGCTGCATCATAGTCACAGTGAACCTGTACAACCCATTCACTACATCATCCTACAAAAGTTTTTCACATGTTAGTATGCCTTTAACTCAACAGTATTTAGGGTCAAATTCAAAGTACACATTATTATCATGTGCAAATTGAGAAACACTCATAAGATTTTTCTTAATTCTTGGTACTCTTAATAGATTATTAAGATATAATTTCCTTTCACCTTTGATGTAGGCATTACCAATATGAGTGATCCCAATAGGCTTACCATCTCCCATAAATATTGACTATTTACCTCTGTACTCCTTGTTGCCAAGATTTAAGTTGTCAAGATTATTTGTCAAATGATTGGTTGCACCTGAATCTGGGTACCATGCTTCGTTTTGTATGTGTTCTGATCTTGTTGTTTCATCTTGATGTTGATTCATGTTGCCACTACATTGTTTATTAGATTCTTCCTGAGCTTGTGCTATGTTTGCAGTGTAATTGCCATTTTTTTGATTGTTTGAGTTTTGTCCTGGTACAAAGTTGACATTGAATCTGAAATAACATTTTGGTGCAGTGTGACCAATTTTCTCACAAATCTGACACTTTGGTTTGTTGTTGTTGCTCCATCTTCCCCTGCCTCTTCCTCTGACAGCAATGTTTCCCCTTTGATATTGCTGATTATTGTGATTTTGATTCCTGTTTTTATTGTTGCCCGAGGCAAAGTTGATAGACATCTCACTGTCTATTGGTTTCTTGAAATCTAATCTTCCTTCATGTGCAAGGAGGATAGAACTAACATACTCAAGAGATGGTAGGGTTTCTTGAGAGGATATTACAACTACCACTGATTCATACTCATCACCTAAACCAGTTAAGATAGTTAAAACTTGCTCTGTATTTGACACTTTGTGTCCTGCAGCTTCAAGCATATCACATATGTTCTTGACCTTTGCCAGATAGTCCCTCATTGTATGACTTTCTATTCTGACATTTTGCAACTGTCTTTTGTAATGCAATACCTTTGCTGCGGATTGAGTGTTGAAAATTCTTTCTACTGCTAACCAGATTTCATTAGCAGTTCTGCAGCCAATTACTTGAGGCGGTAATTTAACGTTTATTGATGAAAGTAACCAAGAACTTATAAGACTATCTTGCCTTTGATACTTTACATATTCTCCATTACTTACAGTTTTGTTTTCTGAATCAGTGATGAATTTGGGAGGAACAGCAGTGGTGCCAAGAATAAATCCTTCCAAACCATACCCTCTTGCTGCAGTTTCAACTTGAACTTTCTAAAGAAGATAATTATCTTCTTCAAGTTGAGCAGTGATGAGTTGTATCTGGGGACTAATTGTGGCTTTCAGGAGATTTTCTACTGCAGTAGTGGCTTGTTGTGGTGGATTGGATGCATTATCAGAAGTTTCTGAGTTATCGTCAGCCATGATGAAGCTTCTTGAATTAAGAAATACTTGAGAAGTCTGAAATCAGATAGAGTGATCAAGAACTTGCTTCTGTAGAATCCAGGTATGTTGCAACCGGGTTTAAATGATGATGCTTAATCTGATAAACCAGTGGCTTGGCACTTGCCTTCTTTCTGTTTTGATGAGTTTCTTGAAATCTTGACTGATTTTTGATTTTTCTTCAAGTTAAGACTTGATCAATGAGAAAGACTGAGTGCAGCCAGAGTTTTCTAGGCGAGGCACTAGTCTTTGGAGACAAGTCTTATGCTACCTGAATGATGATAATATTTCTGATGGGTAACTAATCTCCAAATGATGAGATTTCTCTGATGGAGATTAGTATCTTCTTTTTTTTTTCAAGAATTTTGGTGCTGTTTTGCCTTGTACTGGCTTTGATACCAAGTTAGATTTTATGAAGAATTTAGAAATGATAAACTGAGAAATTTGAATTGTAAGAAGTGACAGATGCACTTGTTTCAGAAATGAAAATTTTGATTTACAAAATCTCAATAGCTTTCAGTAGCCTGTATCAGGCTTTATATATGATTGTATACATAAATGGGCTTGGGCCTCTTCTTTGAGTTTTGGTTGCTTTGAATACCCGCATTAGCCTGATGCATATTGAGATAGATGAAACGGTGAAGCCGCGGCCCGCATATTCTTTATTTTCCATTCAATCAAATCAGTCCATGCTTACTTTTGTCCCACCCAGTACAAACACAGCTTCTCACACTTTCAATTCAATCCACACACCACGTTTATCTTCACAATGGCTTCTTTCTCATCTCCTTCTCCTTCTCCATCACTCACAACTCAAAGAAAACATCAACAAAACTACCCTCAGTTCCCTTCTGATTCCACAAACTTCTCTTTTCCTTCAAATTCAAAGAATTCTCACGACCTCTCTTTACTATCCAATACATTACCAAGTACAGTGCCAAAATGGAGGACAAATGTGTCCTTCTTTCCTTCTTTTCTGAAGAAGAAAGGAAAGGGCAGTGACGTAATTAAACAGGAACTTCTCGATGCAATTGCACCTCTTGATCGTGGCGCTAATGCTACGCCTGATGACATAGAGAGAATTGATCAGGTTTTTGTACATATAGTTTTTGCACTTTTCTTTTGTATCTAACTATCTATAATAGAGCAAATTGTCATATGTCCAAAGGTTTACTGCAGTTAAGTTCTACTTCAAGTTGTACACTATCAACAATATATTGCTGAATGCAGTGTAAATTTTAACTCTACAAAGTAATACAGAACAAAAATGCATAAATATTACAATGCACTACTGTGTACTAATATATATAACAATGTTCTTTATAATATATGCAAGTATTATTAGGGTATGTTATCTAACTATAGATGAATAATGTTCGTGATTTGTAGATTGTAAGAGAACTGGAAGCTTCCAACTCAATAAAAGAGCCTTTGAAGTCGGATTTGATTAATGGGAAGTGGGAGCTTATATATACAACTTCAGCATCTATTTTGGCAACAAAGGTAAATTGTTTCTATCTGCCATATTTTTAAACTTTCTGTTATATATAGTACATGCACTTCTTGAAATGTTTCGTTACTTTGGTTTGTCATTCATGGTTTCAACGAGGTTTTTAAGCAAATTTCCTTGTCCTATACATAGTAGGAATATGATATCACATTGTAGAAATATAGCATGATACATTTTTGTGGTTCTATATGAATTTGAATTTTTTGTTTTACATATATAGTTCCAGTGGTGTATATGATCTTCACAGTTATTTTCCTTTTGATTCAGAGGCCAAAATTTTTGCGGCCAAATGGAAAGATTTATCAAGCGATCAATGTGGACACTTTAAGAGCACAAAACATGGAAACTTGGCCTTTCTTTAATCAAGTGAGCTCGCCATTTATTTATTTTAAATATTTTCAATAGTAGTTAAACCAGATTGATTCTGAATCATCATTTAGTGATTCTTCTTCTGATTCATTTTGGCAACAAAGGTAAACAGTAGTTAAACCAGATTGATTCTGAATCATCATTTAGTGATTCTTCTTCTGATTCATTTTGGCAACAAAGGTAAACAGTAGTTAAACCAGATTGATTCTGATTTACAGAACACTTATTTATAAATGTTTCATATAAACTATCTTAATATTTATGTATTTTATGCCGTTTCCTTCAATTTGTTTGCAGGTTACAGCTGATTTAACTCCTATTAACTCAAGAGCAGTTGCCGTTAAGTTTGATACTTTCAAAATTGGTGGTTTGGTAAACGATTTAATTAATTTCAAATTCAATCTGTTTTCAAACCTTTTTATCCAATATATAGCTTCAAAAGTTTTTTTTTCCTTTCATAAATAGATACCTATAAAAGCACCAGACACTGCACGAGGCGAACTTGAGATCACATACTTAGACGATGAGCTTCGGTAAGTGTTGATTATATGAGGTGCAAGATTTGTATGTCCAAATAATTTACTGATTTAGTTTACACATTTGAATAAATTATCATCAAAATTTAAGTCAATTGTTTTGTAATTATGCAGAGTTTCTAGAGGTGACAAAGGAAACTTGTTTGTATTGAAGATGGCTGATCCAGCTTATAGAATTCCACTTACTTGATATAGTTGACACAGTATAGCTTATAACATTCAGCAGTGAATATGTAAAATTTTCGACTGTGAAAAGATAAATGATATATAGCTGAATTTTGTGTAATTTGATCATTTAACACAAAAATTGAGGCACTAAGAATCTTAATACGCAAAAAGGAGGGACATCAGTCCATGCAAGCTAACAAATTGTAGATGAGGAAGACTAGATATAATGTTGTAGAGTTCACTGATGACATATCCAACCCTATGAAACGCTGTTGATGAATCGTTGAAATTATGTACTACATGGGCTTTGACTGTACAATTGCAACACAAAGTTAGAGCATGAAATGTAACAGTATAAACTATAAGCCTATTTAAACATCCAACATACAAAACAAATTATTTATATGTATTATGTCTAAATGATTGCAGTAAACCGCTTGCCAATGCATCCTATAATCATTGCAGAAAAGGGTAAATCCTAAAATATGTAAAGGACAAGAATCCAATGTAGCTAATAAAAGTGTAAATCAATCTTAGTTGTTACCCGTGCCATGTTTTTACAAACAGGGATATAATTTTTTTGAAGTAGTGCTTAATCACCATATTGAAAATTTTCTTTATCTAAGTGTTAATACATTTTACATCAAGTAACCGAAGTGAAAGTTTCAATGAGAATCCTATGCTACCAATTGTGTTTATATGAGACATAGTTCAGGCTGTTTGTATACTAACATAGTCAAGTGCCAAAAGACAAATGACAGAATTGATAGTGTGTTGGAAAAAAGGTTGCAAATTATAATAATTAGGGAATACAAAGTATTTTATGAAAGCGGTGAATTAAAGCTAGTGCATAGTGGAATTGAATGTATTATCATTCCGCATAAAACAGTTGAATATATGTTGAAACACTAATATAATATCGAGAAAGTCGATGGTTTAAACGATATACGCTACGTTTGATAGAAATGGTTTAGTGCGTAGCATCTAGAAGAAAACTGTAATTAATTTTCCATGCAGTAAGAGCAACTCCAACCGTTCGGAGTGCGGAAATTGGATTTTCCGCACTCCGAAATGTTGCAGGCCTCATTTCTGCAACAGAAACGAGGACATACGCCTATTGAACAGGCGCCTGTTCAACAAGCGCCCGTGTTTTTTAAACATCGAGCGCCTGTTGAACAAGCGCCTGATGCCAAGGCGCCTGTTCAACAAGCGTCCGGTGATCGCGCCTATATCAGGCGCTTTCCCCCACTCCCCCCTCATTTCTACCTCTTCTATCCTCTTCTCGGTTAATTTTTTTATTCTACTTTGCGTCCAAATGCCGCCCCGTCCGGTCAATACCGGTAGACGCACCGTTCGATATGTGACCGATGTCAATATCGGACCTGCTCATGTCCCTCCTGATGCTACCGTGACTCCAGACGATCTTCGATCCTTACACGACTTGCCCCCTACTATTTCGCATCGACTTACTACAGCTATAGCGACGTCACAGGTATACGTTTATTTCTTTATTGCTTGATGAACAACCGTGTAACTGTATATGTATGATAATTGTTTGTTTATTTTAACACTAAAGAATCATATTTTTAGGTTCGTCACGTAGCGATGCGAGGTAGTTGGTATAGGTGTATGTCTGAGTATTTTGATCAGTTACCGCAACCGATTTTGGATAGGCTACGTGCGTCACCTTTTGGTGAATTTCTAGATTTACCTAGATTTGCACATGTAGATCGTTGCCTGGTAAAGGCCCTCACCGAGAGATGGTGGCCTACCACTCACATATTTCATTTCTCTAATTTTGAGCTAGGACTGACTCCTCTAGATTTTTATATGCTCACGGGCATAGAGGTTGGTCGACCGGACCGTCTCCCTGTTCCATTTGATAGTTCCTTTGAGGAGTTCGAATCATATTCAGCTTATTTACCGACTTTGGCCGATGAGGAGGTTAGAGGAGGAGTTGTTACTCTCCCTTGTTTGCAGCGTTATATAGTAGAGTACATGGCCGTTGAGGATATGCACACTCCGGTTATCCGTGCCTTCATATTATACCTTTTGGGTCTACATTTTTTAGTAACAATAAGGGTACTATTAGGCTTGGTTTTCTAGCTGGGTTAGTAGATGTGGATGGACTACATATATATGATTACGGTACCGCTATTATTGGTTATTTGTACGTAGCATTAGATATTTATGCGCTTCAGCAGTCTAGACAGATGTATAGATTTTGGTACATTCTTCCATTTTGGTACTACAAGTACACTGCCAATATGCACCCCCGACTTATTGTAGAGGCGAATGACACACCTTATATTTACTTTCCTAGATTGCGTCGTTGGAGTCCTCCTATGCATTTGTCACGTGTTGCACAAGGGGTGCACAATGAGCTGATGGAGGCTAGACAGCAGATGGATATGAGGCGGCGTGGTAACATTATCGTTCGTCCATGGGATCAGTACTTACAGTTCCTAGAGCCCGGTCCTGATCATCCACTCACTTTTCAGTTTTCCATGTCGCGACGCAGGATTTGCTTTCAGGTTCCTACATGTCCATTCATATGGTATTTAGGGGATCGGTGTTGACTACAGTTGTATGGTATAGTTCGCATTCCATCAGATCTACTACCATGGGATGATATGTATGGTGATATTAGGGTTGGACCAGCTTATATTCTTGCGATGAGGGGTGCGGGATGGGTGGATGGTGAGCCTTTTACAGTTCTGGGAAACTTTGATTCATATTGGGCTCGAGTAGCCCCACGTGCTTACGCGTTGCCTGATTATATTCGGGGTTTGAACTCCGATCATATTGGTCCGCATAACTCTTCTGGTAGAGTTCCACTACCGCCTGCCACCTTTGAGCCTACATCATCTCAGTACACGCAGCCTCCAACTTTCGACCCCCCTCCTCATTCGTTTAGAGCGTATGATGTACACGGTCAGGTGGTGGAGTATCCCTTGCAGTATCCTACAGACGACGCTATTACGGGTATACCATCCGCCGGATTGTATCAGCCTCATCAGGTTTGTATGAGTTTTAAATTTTCTTTAAATTACTTGTCATTATATTATCCACCTATGTATAATTTTTCTTGTGCGCATATCAGTTTTCTTAGTACATGGTTTATGATAGACGGATGATTGCTGCATTTGAGCGTATGACGCTCGATTATACACTGACGCAGCGGATTAATCAAAACAATGTAGATTGATGTAAGTAGTAATCGATGGATTGATGAATACTGAAATGCCCGAATTCGTTGATCCGAAGATACCGAATTCTAGCTATCCCGAACTCGTTGATCGCGCACGATACCGGGTTCAAAGATCTGCGATTCTTCACACGTTAATCTAGCGCACTAGATTCCGTGAATCGGCTTCTACAGTCGTTGAATCGAGCGCACTCGATTAACCGAAAGAGGAGATAGGAGATTACACTCAACTACCAATTGGGTGAAAGCACAAAGCTAACAAAACAAGAGTTTTATTTCAAATCAACTTAACTTTACAAAATGACACAACTTGCCTATTTATAGGCTACAACACATGCCACAGAAAATTACACAAGTCTTAAGTCGTTTCCGACTCATCACCCTACGACCTACGACTCATCATAAGTCGTTCACGACTTATCAGTTTACAATACAAACGTCACGACTTACGACCTATAACAGAACGACTCAACAATATGTACAAAGAAACAATACAACATAGATCATAGCGACTTAACAAGCAACACATACAATACATCACGACTTTACAACACTTAGGTCGTATACGACCTAACACATGTAGCGACTTATCATACAGACGACTTAAAAAAATACCCAGTCTTCATGCGACTTAAAGAATCAACGGCAGAGATTAAGGCGGCATAAGAATCAACGGCTTCAATCCTCAGCGAACTGTAGCAATTGGCGACCTAAAGTTTCTCGCGACCTAACTTAGGTCGTAGGTCGTACGCGACTTATCTTAGGTCGTGAGATCTTTTCTCCAGCATACTCGTTAGGTCGCAGACGACCTAAAACACTTCCTTTAAATCATAGCCGACTTAAGCCCTCAACTCGTGCTGCTACTTCGTTATCTCGTAGCCGACCTAAAGCTTTCCCCTTAGGTCGTAGATGACCTAAATCTTCTTCCTTAGGTCGTGACCCGCTCGAGTTAAGTCGTAGACGACTTAGATCTGCTTCTTCCTTAGGTCGTGAGCGACCTATATCCCCTTTATTAAGTCGTGAGCGACTTATGCCTTGGACTTTTGTAGCTCGCGCTGCATCATCCCTCCCAGGTTGAGAAAAATTCATCCTCGAATTTGTAAATTCTTCCACATCAGCTCGTTCATCCCCATAGTATGGCACGAGATGTTTAACATTAAACACATCAGATGTATACACATCCTCCGGCAGCTTCAATTTATAAGCATTTTCATTAATCCGTTTCACAATTTCTACAGGACCAATGTTTCTGGCTTTCAATTTGTTGTAAGCGCCCACTGGAAAACGGTCCTTTGTTAACACAGCATACACCATATCTCCTTCATTAAACTCAACATTTCTTCGCTTCAAGTCTGCAGAACGTTTATACTTCTCATTCGCCTTTTCCAATCGTTCTTGAACGATTTTATGACATTCAGTCAACTCATCAACAAATTCAACAGCCCTTTTAACTATCTTCTTTGATTGTGGCACTACCGTTAAATCCAACGGTCCCTTCGGTAAGCTTGAATATACTATCTGAAATGGACTGAAACCCGTACTACGGTTTACAGCATGATTATGAGCAAATTCTGCTTGACATAGCTTCATATCCCAACTCTTCATATTGTCTTGTACAAGACATCTCAACAAGTTTCCCAATGATCTGTTCACAACCTCGGTCTGTCCATCCGTCTGCGGATGATAAGCGCTGCTAAAATTCAACTTCGTTCCCACCATCTTCCACAAACTTAGCCAAAAATGACTTAGAAAACGAGTATCCCTATCCGACACAATAGATTCTGGCAATCCATGAAGTTGATATATCTCCTTGACAAATAATTGAGCAACATGAACAGCATCCGCCGTCTTCTTACAAGCAATAAAATGTGCCATTTTCGAAAATCGATCAACCACCACATAAATGGAATCATTCCCACGCTGCGTTCTCGGCAACCCCAACACAAAGTCCATACTCACATTAACCCATGGTTTAGTTGGTACAGGTAACGGCATATATAATCCAGCATTAGTCGCAGTTCCTTTCGAAACCTGACAGATATGACATCGCTCCACAAACCTCTCCACCTCTTTCCTCATCGATGGCCAAAAGTAAGGCTGTGAAATCAACTGTAATGTACGGTCTCTCCCAACATGTCCTTCTTCATGTAGCTCTTTTACAATCTCCATTCTCAAACTACAATCAGGTATGCATAATCGATTTCCTTTGAACAGAAAACCATCAACCATCAAAAACTCATCCGTCTCTCCCTTCTTGACTTTATCAACAAACTTTGCAAAGTAAGGATCATTGACAAATAATTCTGGTACCACATCAAATCCTGTCACTTCGACCTTTATTGTAGTCAACACATGATTTCTTCTACTCAATGCATCCGCAACACGATTCGTTACTCCCGATTTGTGTTTCACAACAAACGTAAACTATTGCAGATATGCAATCCATGATGCATGTCTCGCTGAAATCTTGTCTTGCCCTTGTAAATGTTTCAACGCCTCATGGTCAGTGTAAAGAACAAACTCTTTCTGAAATAGATAATGTCTCCAGTGTTTGATAGCTTGTACAACAGCATAAAATTCCACATCATAAGTACTATATCTCATCTTTGCTCCCGATAGCTTCTCGCTAAAATATGCAATAGGACGTCCCCTCTGACTCAACACTCCTCCAATCCCAACCTTTGACGCATCAGTGTGTAGCTCAAACAACAACTGAAAATCTGGTAATACTAGAATTGGTGCAGACGTCAGCAACTCCTTGATCTTCCCAAAAGCATCCCCTGCTTCCTCTGACCATGTAAACTGTTTACCCTTCATACAATCAGTAACAGGCGCCATCACACTACTAAAGTGTGGAATAAACCTTCGATAAAATGAAGCCAACCCATGGAAACTCCGAACTTCTGTTATCGTCTTGGGCTGTGGCCAATCTCTAATTGCTTCGACTTTACTCTGGTCAACCTGTATTCCTCCCTCTGATACAACATACCCCAGAAATAAAACATTCCTTGCCATAAAAACACACTTCTTCGTAGCAGCGTAGAATTGTTCTTCATGAAGGATAGTTAACACTTTCTTCAAATGCTGAACATGCTCTTCTGTACTAGCACTGTAGATCAGAATATCATCAAAGTAAACCACCACAAATTTCCCAATGTATGGCCTGAAAATCTGGTTCATCACCCTCATGAATGTACTCGGTGCATTCGATAGACCAAACGGCATTACCAGCCATTCATACAATCCTTCCCTCGTCTTGAATGCTGTCTTCCATTCGTCCCCTGGTCTAATGCGAATCTGATGATAACCGCTCTTCAAATCAATCTTAGAAAAGATTACGGACCCACTAATTTGATCCAATAAATCATCAAGCCTCGGCATCGGAAATCTGTATCTGACTGTGATCTTATTCAATGCTCTACTATCTGTGCACATCCTCCACATTCCATCCTTTTTGGGTACCAATAAGGCTGGTACAGCACAAGGACTTAAACTCTCCTGCACACGCCCCTGTTCAAGCAATTCCTCTACCTGCCTCCGCAACTCTTCATGTTCCTTCGGACTCATTCGATAATGCGGTCTATGTGGCAATATTGCTCCCGGAACCAGATCAATTTGATGTTGAATGTCTCTCAATGGCGGTAACTCCTTCGGTAACTCATCTGGAAATACATCCTCAAATTCTTTCAAAACTGGCTTTGCTTCTTCTGGAATTTAACCTCTTCACTGCTCTCTCGCCCAATCAACAAAAATACTTCCGGCTCTTCCTCAACCTCCTTAACAAACTCTTTCAAAGATAATAAAGTTTTCAGCTCTTCAATCTCTTCTTACTTACTTTCTCCTTGTTGTCTCTTCTTTGGAACTAAGATAATCTTTGTACCTTCAAACATAAAACTGTAGCTATTGGTCCGACCGTCAGGCTGTACTGCTCGATCATACTGCCATGGTCTTCCCAAAAGTAAGTGACAAACATCCATCTCTACTACATCACACCAGATCTCGTCTTTGTATTTCTTCCCAATAGAGAATGGAACACGAACTCGTTTATCCACTTTCACTTCTCCTCCTTTTCTCAACCATGTTAACTTATATGGATTCGGATGCTTCTCTGTCTTCAACTTCAACTTTGTTACAGCCTCGGTTGAAATAATATTGTCACAGCTTCCGGCGTCAATCACAAATTTACACACCTTTCCCAGTATAGTGCATGTCGACTGAAAGATATTACTCCTCAACCAACTAGCTTCTTCCTGCTTCAGTGTCAAACACGATCTCCTCAGCATTAGATTACAACCTTCATCTCCTGACGCAATATCCTGTTCATCCTCCTCAACTGGACTAGAATATTCTCCATCCTCATCTTCAATTTCAGCAATCATAGTTCGTTTCTTCGGCTTTAGACACTCGTTGCTTTTATGACCCAATTCCTGACAATTGTAACATTTGAAACTAGTGTTAACCTTTGCCTTCTCAGCCTCCTTCACCACTGGTCTAATGATAGGTTTAGAAACATTAGAACAACCACTAACACCCTTCGCTTGATTGTTGGAATTAATAAACACACCACCTCCTCGTCTTCCCTGTTTCTCCCAAGCCAACGCTTTCTGATGTGCTTCCGCTATAGATCTGGGATCAAACATGTTAACCATATCCTGAATCTGCATTCGCAACCCCCCAACAAATCTAGCTGTCAATTGTTCTTCTGTCTCCATAATATCATTCCTTGCAATCAGTTGATAAAATTCGTCAGCATAGTCATTCACAGATTTCGTCCCTTGTCTCAAGTTTTGCAATCTCTGATACATAAGCGACTGATAGTTATAAGGTAAGAATATGGATTTCATCATTTTCCTCATCTTTTCCCATGATTCAACCTTTGACTTCCCCATCCGTTCACGTGTAAGTTTGGTTTGCTACCACCACGCCAAAGCTCTACCCCTCAATCTTGTAGCAACCAACTTCACCCTACGATGTTCTGGAACTTCTTTGAAGTCAAAAATCTCCTCAACATTAGCCACCCAATCTAGAAACTCCTCCGCTTGCATACCACCTTTGAATTCAGGAATTTCAGTCTTCATCCCCGACTCCCACTTGTGATCATACTCAGAGTAATTTCTTCCTTGTCCTCGTCCTCGTCCATGAACACTACCACCATCATACTCTTCTTCACAATCCGATGTGTATCGATGTCGATCCTGACCACCAGCATCTCTGCTACCACCATTTCTTCCACCAACATCCCTTCGATCTGCATTCCTCCGATTACGATCATTCACGTTTCTATCTCGACTTCGATCATCATCAACACTTCTGTCTCGATTGGAATGTGGCGAGACTCTACTTCTCCCATGATTAGATTCAGGTGATACCCTTCTCCGATTCTGATTCATCTCTAACATCATCTTCTCTAACCGACCAATTCCTTCGTTAAGCTTTTCACTAAAGTTTTCATTGATTCTTTGCTCCATCTCATCAGCTTCTTCTCTTTGATACAATGCTTCAACGTTTTGATGTCGATTAGCTCTTCTTGGCGGCATGCTTGAAACTTCACAAACTCTTCAATTCTCGGTCAAATGATGTACACGGCCTTCACTTGCTTATCTCGGCCGAAGTTCTTCACACTTAAAATTCAAACACTTTTCGAACTTAGATCCAAAATGGAATGGATCGGAAAATCCAACCTTGTTACAAAAATATGATGAACACGATGAACACAACTTCTCAAAATAATTGGCTCCAAGGACTCGATTTAGCTATAATTGGCTAAAACAAGCTTTGATACCAAACTGACGCAGCGGATTAATCAAAACAATGTAGATTGATGTAAGTAGTAATCGATGGATTGATGAATACTGAAATGCCCGAATTCATTGATCCGAAGATACCGAATTCTAGCTATCCCGAACTCGTTGATCGCGCACGATACCGGGTTCAAAGATCTGCAATTCTTCACACGTTGATCTAGCGCACTAGATTCCGTGAATCGGCTTCTATAGTCGTTGAATCGAGCGCACTCGATTAACCGAAAGAGGAGATAGGAGATTACACTCAACTACCAATTGGGTGAAAGCACAAAGCTAACAAAACAAGAGTTTTATTTCAAATCAACTTAACTTTACAAAATGACACAACTTGCCTATTTATAGGCTACAACACATGCCACAGAAAATTACACAAGTCTTAAGTCGTTTCCGACTCATCACCCTACGACCTACGACTCATCATAAGTCGTTCACGACTTATCAGTTTACAATACAAACGTCACGACTTACGACCTATAACAGAACGACTCAACAATATGTACAAAGAAACAATACAACATAGATCATAGCGACTTAACAAGCAACACATACAATACATCACGACTTTACAACACTTAGGTCGTATACGACCTAACACATGTAGCGACTTATCATACAGACGACTTAAAAAAATACCCAGTCTTCATGTGACTTAAAGAATCAATGGCAGAGATTAAGGCGGCATAAGAATCAACGGCTTCAATCCTCAGCGAACTGTAGCAATTGGCGACCTAAAGTTTCTCGCGACCTAACTTAGGTCGTAGGTCGTACGCGACTTATCTTAGGTCGTGATATCTTTTCTCCAGCATACTCGTTAGGTCGCAGACGACCTAAAACACTTCCTTTAAATCGTGCCGACTTAAGCCCTCAACTCGTGCTGCTACTTCGTTATCTCGTAGCTGACCTAAAGCTTTCCCCTTAGGTCGTAGATGACCTAAATCTTCTTCCTTAGGTCGTGACCCGCTCGAGTTAAGTCGTAGACGACTTAGATCTGCTTCTTCCTTAGGTCGTGAGCGACCTATATCCCCTTTGTTAAGTCGTGAGCGACTTATGCCTTGGACTTTTGTAGCTCGCGTTGCATCATACACAGATGATGTATCAGAGTTACCAGACTGCGGTCCAGCAGCAGCAGACTCAGTATGATGTGCAGATACAGGGATTACAGACCCAGATTCAGCAACTTCAGGAGCAGCTCCATGCCGGACCTGAGCCTCACGACTTTGATGACGTCAACGATGACAGTGATGATGATAGTGGAGACGATGAGGAGATTGATAGCGGTTCCGATCACATAGACTGATGTGCTGCATTTAGATGTTTTAGACTGTGTTATTATTTTTCACACCTTACATTAGTTGGTTGCATATTATGTTGGTGATGATGCTACTGTTATATGTGATTGTCTATATGTTATGACATTGTGGCGATTATATTTTATGTTGAGTATTGCATTGTGTTGATTATAATTTACGCTTGTTTATTATTGAGCGTATATGAAGTCAAAATGTTGAAGTAACAAGCACAGTTGTGTTTGTTTGTCAAAAATTTTATGGATGTTTGACACGTGGACGTTAATCTCATGCTTTATTTTTTTGATGCGGATCACGACCTCTTTATTTAAGAAAAAGTGTTATACTCTAATGTCACAACATTTAAAAGTTCGGTAAATTCAATAGATGTGTAACATAATATTTTCTGCTATAGAATTGAAACTGTTAGTAAATTTTTTTATAAAAACTGATCAGATGTGCGACGATGAAGAGATAATGGAAACTCAGTTTTGGGACACTATTGCTGAACTTTACAATAGCAATGTTGAGTGTAGAAGTAGACGTACGAAGGTAGAGTTGAGGACTGCTTATGGGAACTTCTGCAATGCCTATACGCGGTATAGTACGGTTATCAATGAGGTTATATTTGAAAATTTGTTCGAACCAACCCGTTCCACATTTAAAGGTCGTTACTTTCTCAAATATCACAGCACATTCACTGGACATGAGGCTTATATCATACGTCAAAATTGGCTAGAACGATTTGGATATCCATAATTTGAGTGCATTATCGTTGAGTTTCTTAGTGTCAGTTCTAAGTCCTAGTCGGGGTATTTTTGTTGGTTGTATTATTGTGGAGTGTATTATTGTGGAGTGTAGTATTATGAAGTGTATGTATTGTCATTGACTGTATTAATGTTTGGGTGTTTCAGTAACATTGACTTGTTTCACTACAACAAAAGTATGTTTTCACTGCATTTGCTATCAGCGTTCAAGCGTTGAATGCTGTAGTAGATATTTTTAAGACGGTTATATCTAGTGATAAACGCTGAAAAAACTAGTCCCGCTAGGTTTAATTTTGTTTGCCGCGAACTCACGTTTACTTACAAAAAAAATTCTATTTCCCTCGTCTCTTAATAATTCATTTCCCTCACCATCAATTTTCATTTTCCTTTCCGTCCATTTCGATTTCAATTTTCCTAGCACCAGATCGTATTTTCCTTCATCCTCCGCAACAATTTTGATTAAACATCTTTGTCGTTGGCGCTTTTATCCGCATCGATTTCGGATTTCATTACCCTAAACTTGGCAGAACTGGTGAGCATTTATTTCTTAACCCTAGTTTTCACTTAACTTTGAAACATTGCAAAGTATCAAAATCTTGCTTTCCTGATCGAGTTTAGCCTAATTTTTGTTCTGATTGAGTTTAAAGTTTACGCTACCTGTAATTAAATGGTATTATTTGTATTTATAGAATACTTTGGAATTCTAATTTATTACTGTTTCAATACACATGGTTTATGAATTTTGAAGAGACAAGATATATTGGCTTACATGCAAGTATTGGTGTAGAAAACCATAGCTCATGGCACTACTGGAAGCAATGGCTTTCAGTTTAGCAGTTTTGGGTGCTAGAAATTAATTTGATTCTCTATGTAATTTAGTTGAAAAGAAGATCACAATTATCTAGAAAAATATGTTCTTTTTTTAACTAAATCAACACCATTATATCTGGTAGCTTAGTTTTTGTAACTAGCTGCAGAGTTTAGAATGGTTGGATAATTTATATTTATTTACCTATTTGTTTTGAATGGAAGCTAAAATAATACACCAGAGAGGCATTAAGAAAGCTTCAATAGAAAGGTACAACAAAGCACTCATTTATTAGTGTTATCTGTACGTATAACTGGTTCTAAAAAAGAGAAAGGATTGAATCAGTAAAACTTCTGCAATAAATTTGAAAATATGGCTTAGAAATTTTAGCAACTCAAATCGTTTTAGCATTTTCGTTCTCTAAACCGCCTGCATCTAATTCATATTACCAACTCAAATGGAACGGTACCCATTTTAGCAACTCAAATAGAGCTGTAACATGCACTAAATAATCAAATCCATTTGATTATTTTGATAAGAACCTATACCCTTTAATTAAATTCCCAACAAGTTTATTTCACTTAGGAAAAACAGATCATGTAAAAAAAGCTAATTTTGCAGATGCTCTTGTTTTGAATGGTAATTTGTTAAATGATCGTCTTTTTTTCACAGTCTGTCTCAATACTTATATATGGCTAACAATATATTTGAATGCAACTGAGCAGCAATGAACATTGTTGATATTTTCTATAGCTATAGACAATTGTCGTTGCTCATTGAACAAACTTTGTATAATATGATGTATTGCACTATTATGGCTAACCTGTATTTTATTTTGACAATTTAAACAAAACATTATTGATACCTTGCTACTGTTCGATGCTTTTCGTATTGAACTTTGTATGTGTTTGAGTTGAAGCTTATTCAAGTCCAGTGATTTTGTAAGCAGTGTATCAGTAGGTGTTTTTATTTTAAAATTTACAATCTGTTTCCACTTTGATTTCTGGTATTCAAAGTTGCAAGAATAAGTATATTGTCATGATACATTTAGTTCACCTATAATATATTAAATATATTTATTTGAAACCATTATAAATTATTAATGAGCTATGTTATCAAAACTTTTATGTTTAAAATGTTTAAATGTTTATAATAATGTACAATGTTATCGAAACATTTCCACTTATTCTTCCAGGTATCATAGTAAATTTTGTACTTATATATTTATTTCCAACATTGATAAAATAGATGAGTTATATCTACTCGGCATATTTTTAACACCTAGCCTTATAGCAACCGCATTAAGGCCTCTCACATTCCAAGAGAGTATCGCTATTATTTTAAAGCAGAGGGCATTCTTCTTTTGCACACAGACGAACAATAACCATCCTTACTCTTGTCTATTTTTGGATTACTTCCTTTTAGTTTTATTTTTCTCCATAGATAATCCCATTCCTTATTTTTGGTAACAAACTCGTGCTAGTTTTCTTTCTAGCTTAAAGTTAATGGTGGGAGTTGATGTGAACTTGAGCTTCCATGATTGGAAGAGAGTGTCATCCCACTTCCTTGGACCTGCGCTAACTGTGCAGAAACATCAACGAAGCAAGATTCAGAATTTATGGTCGTACTGAATTAATTATTTGCTTTTCCGAATTTATTTCGTCGGATGATGATGATGATGATGCTTTGGATTTATATACAGATCTATGATTGCTGCACTTCCACACTTCGTTTTCAGCTAGTCAACAGTGTGTTCAATCCTTAGTTTCCTGCTAGAATTCCTATACATCTGCTGTGATCCTGTGCTCCATCGCTTTAGCATTTTCCCTACATTATACTACTGCAATATTTCATGATATGTGTTTTAGTTCTACTGCCTGCACTTAATTTTGATTTTAAATCACTGTCAGGCTGCAGTTAGCATCATTGTCGTCGACTTATATTTCAGTCACTTCAGACATTAACTAATTTTGATAGATTAGACGCTAGCCTCTGCATCATATTCTCCATACCACACTTCAACTCAAATCAATTCCAACCCAAATAAAAACAGACCACCAGTTTCAGTTCATAGCATGTCATTTCACGTCTGGTAGTATCTGGATTGCAACAGTCCAGTTTATAACATGATCCACACCACATCTTCACCTCAGTTTCAATGGCATATGATTTAGTTGCTCAGTACGGAGGCAATTTCACTTAGTCCCATTGCACGGTCAACATTTCTGGTTTGCTTGCATCTCGTTCAGGGAATGCATATCGTTTCAGTTATTCAGAAAAGTTTAATTCGGTACTTTATTTTAGCATATCTTATATACCTTTGACCTGCATATGTTTAGAATACAACATGATTTTACTACTGATACAATATATCCATGTTTTGGACCATTTACATCTCATTCTACCTACTGATCAGCTCTTTACTGAATGTTTTTTAACTTTGAATAAGTATTATTGATCGCTCACCAAGATCCATGTATGTTAATAGCACTTTGTTTATTATGATCGTTATATTTCACGAGCGTTCTCCTCTTGCTGAGAACCACCCATCAATAAAAAAAAGGACATGCTCATAATAAAAATGATTCAACATATTGTTTTTAATATGATTATTTAGTAAAGTTGAAAGCCATTGAAACTTTAGAAGAATATTTGTAATTGTTTTGGGTTAGTTTTATCGAGCATACGTTCTGTTTTTCATGTCACTCAACTATTTATTTTAAATGTTTAATGGGGTGGGCTCTACTAAAATCACTGGCTTATATGCATCTATTTGCTTATGTGTGCAGTTTTAATGGAACAAAATCAAAGTGGTTGATTTTTAGTTTTTTTATGTATGGCTGATGTTTAGTAAAATTGGCTTACATATAAGTTATACTTTTTTAGATTCAACATGGATGAGCATTAACACTGGATGCTCTCGTTAACCATATAAGCTTATTTGAAGAATGCTTTTCATTTGATGAAAACATATTAGACTTTATGCCAATGCTAATTTATTTTGTCAGTGGTGATTGACAACCATATGTCGGAGTCATGTATTTACTCAGTGCAACCGCTGAGTATAAACTCGGTTCAACCATTGAGTTATAAACTCACTATTTCACTCAGTGCTTGTGCAACGAGCAGAACTTCGTGTAGTTTCATTGACTGGAACTCAGTGCTCAACGTTGAGTTTAACTCAGTGATAGCCCCGAGTTTAACCTTACTTAAAAAACTAAGCTACAGAGCAAATTAAATTCAGTTTTCTATGGCGTCAATTTTTTTGTAGTTTGTAAGAATGATTTTTATAACTATTTATTTATTTATATGCTTTTCTACACAGTGTAAATTTGTTTATACTTTGTTAAACTTAGTCCTAAAAATTAAAATTTATTTCATTGTAAGTTTAGCATAGGATCACACAACTACCTTCACAGTAGCAATATTTTATGCTCATTTTTCATTCAAGTAATGAATATGATTTAGAATCCTTGCCCACGCCAATAAGAATGTTCTATGGGGGATGACAACGCAAAAGCTTTAGATTCAGGTTTTGTACATCAAAGTTATTGCATGGGAATTGAATTTATTTTGCATAGTGTCTTACTTGGCTATTTTTTTATGTTAAATGTTCATATCAACCTAGACGAGGAGAATAAGGTTCCACTTCGAGTGATTGAGGTATTGTTATGACTAACAGATCTTTGAACAATAACTTAAGAACAATAGCCAAGTTAGGAACTTCAGGTACTGCTGACAACAAACTTCTGATTTTACCTATTTTATGCTTGATTTTTTTAAAATATAATGTTTCTTCAATTTTTCTTTTGTTTACAGCTTTGGTTGAAAATTGTGAGAGGTGACCTAAACCTCATTTTTTCCAAGTTTGGTATTGAGCAGTACTCTCTGCAAAAATATAACTTATTTTAGTACAGTTCTAAGATATCAGCATGTTCTAAAACTGATACTGTCAAAATGATGAATATCAATAACAAAATATCATTTCCGACTTTCAGAGAATCCGAGTCATGTTATTAATTAATGACATTTTCTGACTTTTAGAGAATCTGAGTCATTATCAACAAAATATCGTCTTTGTTACAACTCTCATTTTGTATAAACAAACAAACAGTATTGGTCTCACAATTTGATCTACATACATACCCAATACAGACAATGCTGAAATGCATGATCAGAGTCGGTGGGCTCATTATATCTGATGTATGAAAAAAGATCATTCAACAAACTCCTCACACCAACATCGCTTTGGATGTTTACAATGACAATAGCTGCCATTTTTTGGACTCTGCTGACTTATCAGGCCATAGCTATTTTCATCGTCTCAACATTAAGCATGATTCCAGACTCACATGCTTCATCAAAGTGTTAGATCAGGTATGTTATATTCTCACATTACCCTTTGCTTCTCTTATGTTTGCTGAGCTTGATCTGTTTAAATGCAATGTCTTATTGTCTTATGCAGACTAGAATATAAATGGCTTTTCATATTCAATTTTTAAGTTTTCCAAAGTTGAAATGGCAACATGTTCTAAATTTTGCTATTTCTTAGGCATCCAATGACGCAATTTATATGTGTACAATAACATGTGTTTTGGGTGATATGATTATATTTTATTTATGAGCATTTCATTATAAGGTAATATGCATTAAAGTAATCAATTTGTTTACTCATAACACACTCATCTTGCTAATCTCGCTAGAGATATTGTCCAATATTGGAGTTCATTGATTAGAACACTCATCAACTATGAGTGTCTGTTATCATATCTACAGTTTTAACTAAGTGAAAAATAAGCTATTATTGGATGTTACTTATAACTAATAATTTGAATAGCTCTGGAGTTCACTCTGGTCTGCTATTATGATTTTTTGAAAACATTTGGATAGCTTAACCGAAGCTTGATTATTGCTCTTGCTATTACATGTTGCAGTTCTAGTAAGCAGAATATATAGTCAAGTTGCTTCTAGTGCATCCATATGAAACAAATATTTTGCAATATATATTTGTAGTGACCTATAAGGCAATAACATACAACAAAACGTAGTAATATTGATGTTGTAGGAACTATGTAATTGTAGCAAGAAGTTCACTAGATACCTGGCACAAAATGTACACAATTCTGAAATAGAATCCTTGTATCTAATCTTTTATAATTTCTTTTTTTCTTCTAAGATCCTATGACAAAGGCATGACTTGCACATCACAAACATCCTTTATAGCGTAAGTCTACCTTTCTTATCTTGTTTTTAATAGAAAGTAGAAATCACCCATTGCAATCCAGGTGTCTTGATCGGATTTTTCATTACTTTTTAATTGGTTCCATGAAAGAAGTCTTGCAGCCTAGTTATTTACATGAACAAATGTGTAAGTTAACTTGAGTCCCCATATGTATAACAACAGTAGTGATTTGTTGATAATTCTCTTTGAGTTTACTAATTATTCACACATTTTTGTCCCAAATTATCCTATTCTTGGTAGTGTTAGAGTTGTTGTGAAGTATTATGCGACGGCTACCTATGATATTTCTAAACATATTGATAATTGAATCAATGAAATTGTTTTCAAAGATACCCACGAGAGTCTGTTTTTTGCTTATTTATTAGGCTAGAGAAGTCACGTTATCTAATATTTCTATTTAGAAACTGACAGTTTAACAAATCATTTTCATTTAGAGCTAGAAGCATTCTTACTAGTTATTAGGTTAGTACGATGTTTTGTTGTTCAATCCAATGTTGCATCTGCTCAACAGCTCGAAAATAATTCCATAAAAGTTGGGTATTAGTCGTCAACGACAGCTTGAACATCAATAGTAAAGTAGCTAATACTTTAAATTTCCATACTATAAACTATCTCATTAACTAATTGGTATACCCATCAGACATATAAAGCTAAAAAAGGAAGATTGGAACACCGCCATTGATAAAGTAATTAAGCAAAAGATTACTGTCGTAGAAGGCCAATAACTTTTCAAGGGTAAGCATGCAATCCTCATTAAATCGGTCCTGTTTGCAATATCGATTTACTAGATGTCCTATTACTGCTTTCCTAATGGGTGATTTACAAAATCGATAATAACATAGGAAACTTTCTATGGAAATGGGGTAGAGAATGCCCCAATTGAAAATGCCTTATTAAATGGACCTTGTGTGTAAACCTAAAACCAAAGGCAATATAGGTATTACAAATCTAAAAGCTCTAAACGCATCCCTCCATGTAAATGGATTTGAAAATACCTAAGCAACGAATTGCTAGTGTGGAATAAAATTAACAGTAACTTTTGCTATAACGGTCCAAAAAATTTATGCAAACCCAAATCTCAGTACTTCTCTTCATTTTGGATGCAAAAAATTTATACAGGCAATATAGGTATTACAAATCTAAAGCTCTAAACTTTTCATGATCATTTGTTTTATCACTGTAGTTTACATAACTTATTTATTCTCGATAAATATTGATGCAAAACAATCAACAGCATCGTGACCCTCCACATTATTATTTCGGCTATTGAAGCTTAAGATTGTTTATAAAAATGTATGGGAATCCGATGATCTAATTCAGCTCTCTTCACGTACGATTTAGTTTGAGACAAACAAAAAATGCTGCTTACAAACAAAAAATAGAATATCTACACAGTCATCTATAAGTACTTCGGCGTATGTGATATGCATGTGTAAGAAAATACACTGAAAATTTATTATGATGACATAACAGTCAAGTTTAAGATGTTCATATAGTTGCTAATAAAATCATTGTTGAAGCTAAATAAAAATATAAATTATCGAACCTGAAAACAAAGGGTAAAACAAATATAATACTGAATTTGGTGAATGAAAAACATAAGAATGAACGGTTTTTAAAAAGTATGCATTGATATAAAGAATATAATAAAGATAATTCGAACTCAAGGCATCGTCAGCGTATCAATTATTTAGCAATCAAATTTTAATAGTCACGGTGCTCCTCAAAGCAGGAATGTAATTGTGCACACTTGCAAATCATGTACAATCGTGCCTACGCTGACCTTATTTCAAAGCAGAAATGTAATCGTGCACATTTGCAAATCATGTACAATCGTACGTTTAGAATTACAGTAATTTTGCTAATTAGTGTTCTAATTAGTTGGGATGTTGATTATGGACTTTGAACATTAGGTCTTATTTGGCAATATTAATATCATACCTTTTCCTTCATGAAAATGTACTAGGTAAAAAACACTTCAGCACTCTTGATTATTGATTTATCAAGCTGCCTTCTTCATGCTTAAGGTAATTCACTTTTATTTTATGATCCAACATTGAACCAACTGGGCTTTGTTCATGTTAAGGCATTCATGGTCTTCAACATATATTTGGCGAACCTCTTGTCAATCTGAAATATATATAGGAACTGCATCACAGTATTAAGAGACATTCATTCTTAAACTTGTTAAATTAGTTCAACAAAACTTGCAACCCAAACATATAACAAAAAGCAAGCTTCCGCATTCATTTGGTACTAACTTGGCAATACAAATCCTTGTTTGATTAACTAGTGTCCATGTTAATTTACACAGGTTCCTCGTAACTCGTTTAAATGGAGTAAAGGAATAGGTTATGCTGATCATTATGAGTGAGCCGTTACTAACAGCATTTTAAGCATTCAAAAAGGAGCTGAGCCTGGTATTATGATCTACATTCTTCCGCAAGGACCTGGAATGTCCAAGGCTCGCAGTAAACATGGATGGGGAACACAGTTCGGTTCATTTTGGTGTTGTTAGGTAATACTGCTATTCATTATTTCCATTAGAAATTTTACAGTTAATATATGATATTTTTTGTATTGGCAATGGTTTATAGGTTGATATAGTTCTCTATCTAAATCAGAAATCATTTGGGTAATTTTTTTCTATAGAGACCATCTTATGATGAGGGATTTCAAGATGTAGCAGCTTTATTCAGATACATGTATAGTTTTTGCCACCACTTTCACAAAAATACCCAAGTTAAATAGGATAACTCTTATGCACATCAATAAAGATTTCAGAGATGGAACCACAAAAAAACTTCAAATTGATTTATAAAATATGAACAACTCCATAACTCATCTATTATGAAGACTAGAAATGTTAAAATTTTAAATACTCGATAAATATTCTGAGCTAAATAAAGTAAAATTTCTTTTTTTTCCAATAGAAATTTGGAGATCAATGGATGCAAAAGTGCTTGTACAAGATTGCTCGGGCTGGAAAAATCAAATGTTCTACTGGAGTAGTTGATCCATATGAGCACCATTGAATAATGAGGTACAACAATTTATGAATCAGCTGAGATTTTTATTTCAATATTGAATTATGTGAACATGCTTCCTATTGACATTTCAAATAATATTGCAAGCACATGAACTATACCAGCCACTACTGCTAATCTATAAAAGCATAAATTCTGTTATACGTCTAAAGCTTATTGTAATTACTACTCACAGGATGTTGACAAAGCCATGGTTAGTGATAGCTCAACAACAAAAAGTCAAGAAAAAAAGACGGAAGGAGGAATCTTGCCGAGTTCAGACTGCCCTGTTGGCAACAATTCAGTAAACCAATGTCTAACTATCTTCGTACTGCCACTTTTCATTTTCAGCCTGTATTTGAACTACTTTTATGCACGTTTTGTCGATAATATTAGATGCAAACTTGCTTTCTAGATATTGTGCATTTGTCTAATTTTGTATGCAGTTGGTTTATAAATTTTATCTCTCTTTACGGGTTTATGTAAACTTTGTTCATGGATATTGTGTTCAACTTATTTTATGGAAGTGATTAATAGTTATGCTTTTATTTTACAATTTTTAGTTTGATTTGTTTATGTTATGTACATTAACTGATTAAAATATAATTAAATGTAGTTTATATTAATGATATGTGTGAATATTGCAATGGCACAACATTGCTGTCAATTCTTTGGAAAAAAAATGCATATCCCTACGACAGCGTTTATACATTGCTGTCAATTCATTGGAAAAAAATGCATATCCCTACGACAGCGTTTATACATTGCTGTCAATTCATTGGGAAAAAAATGCATATCCCTACGACAGCGTTTATACCTTGCAGTAGAAAACTATTAACAGCGTTTATACCTTGCAGTAGAAAAAGTATTAACAGCGTTTAAAAAACGCTGTAGAAAGTGGGTTTTTGACAGCGTTTATATTTTGCAGTTAAAAATTTAGGGTCAACGACCGCATGTCGTTATACAGCGTTTTTAAAAACGCTGTGAAAACTTTTAACAGCGTTTTTCAAACGCTGTGAAAAGTCTTTTTTGTTGTAGTGTTTCTTTCTGTATTATTGCGTTAAGAACATGGCTACAGTTGTATGATGGGATGATACACTGCATCAACAGTCAATAGTGTATGGAGGGGACAAGATAGTGTAGACGTGACACTGCAGCCAAGACACTGCCTCAAAAGTTAATAGTGTATGTTAAGAACATGGCTATAGTTGTATGATGGGATGAGACACTACATCAACAGTCAATAGTGTTTAGATGTGACGAGACACTACAGCCGTGACATAAATGAAATCTACTTTATAGTTGGTGGTTGAATTTAATTAATGCTACCCGCAAGTGATTGTTTGTTTTGTTATGAAAGCCAGCATGTGATTTAAGGTATATAAAGCTTGTTAGATGCTGAGAAGTATTATTGCTCATTCTTATTTCATACAATTTCAAATATAACAAATGGCGGTAGAAGACTATATTTTTTTGATGATAGCGACGACGAATTTGATGAAATGATGGAAGATCATTTTCGTCGCGAAAAGGAACTAATAAGTATGGTTGCACTACAGGTTGGTCAATCGAGCTGTAGAATAGTCATGTACATATTCAAATTAGGAGATTTGAAGTAAAAAATATATAGTTCAAATCATAGATATAAGTAGAATAGTCATGTACTTATTCAAATTAGGAGATTTGAAGTAAAAAAAGCTATTTTGCATTATTGTTTTCCATTAGGATAAGATATAATGTATTACCATGTATATAAAATTATATATTGATGCAACAACTAATATCTATGATGTATAGTCTTGAATTTGCATGGCTAACTATATCAAGTCAAAGTATAATATAAAAAATGAACTGAATATATTTATGGATCATAAGTTCGAAGCTTATACTCAGACCTTTGAACTGGAGGTTGAAAGTGTCCATTGAATAATTGAAGTTCTCGATGTCGATTGCTAGAAGTCATCCTTCCTTATTTGAATTGATAGACCTATAATTGAAAGAGAACCAATAAGTTGTTTGTTAATTACAACAACGAATGCCTGAATGTTAAAAAAATACATTTTGACAAAAGAACTTTATTTTCTAAATGTCATCTTTCATCGTTGAAGTACATTATAGTGGAATAAAAGAAACTGGAGCAGGATATTATAAATGCAGTGGTGACATACTATAGTGGAAGTACATGCCTTGGTTACACAATACCATTGCAAAACATTACAATCAATGGTCTTAATACCTGGACTTCAATGGATATATTTATGAAGTGGGTTAGCTTCTAAGTCTTTTGGTGACCTGAATCTTTGATTTATTTTAGGATAATAAGTTTCATTAATTTTTACACAGAAATCATTTTTTTCCTTAAAAGTAGTAACATAAGGAATTGTAAATTGAAATTAATATTTAAAAACCGATGGTTGCCCTAAATCACTCATGTTCATTAAATACAAAACATTCAATAGATTTAATTATTAACTTGATATATTATAGTCAATATCAAAATACATATCAAGAGCTAAATATTAGTGAAACCTTATTTATTGGAATTTAATACAAAACCATGTCACATCATGTGCAAGTGCATTACATGCACACATGCAGCGGGAGGGAGAGCAAGTTATCAAGACTATGCTAGTACATTTTAATTCATAGTTTCCAAGTCGGTACTTTCTTAGTATTACAATTGTCCAAACAAAACCAAAATATAATAATTTAAAAAATTAAAATAAGAACACCACATTTCATTACTCTTTCCATAAATAAAACTTACGAATATACATAATAAATAGCATTAAAATTCAAATATTTTTGTTGCTTCTTAATAATTCATGGTTTAATTGATGATATTAAAGTAGGCATCCAAGAAAACTACACGGTTATTTCTATTTAGAAATAGGAATGATTGCCTTAGAATATTTTGTATAGGCTAAAAACAGAAAACAAATAAAAGGCTAGCATCTATTATACAGCTCTTAGCTATACGTGGTACTTTGTTGTAATTAGGCAATTATAATTTAGAAAATAAGCAACGGCTAGTAGAATTATAATTTTGGAAATAAGCAATGGCTAATAGAATTATAATTAAGGAAATAAGCAATGGCTAGTAAAATTAAGCTATATATAATCATGTACGAATAGCTTGTATAATCAGATAAAAAATTTACAATCAAATTAATTATTCATCATATTCTCTCTTCTCTTATAAAATTCAATATGGTATCAAAGCAGATCAAACCTGACTCAAAAGTTCCGCATAACATCAATTGCTGCAGGTATCAAACAACTGCAGTAAGTTCAACATGTCTCAATCCGATAACATTAAACTCACAAATATCATACTCAATGGCAACATAAATTACATTCCTTGGTCAAGATCAGTATCAATTAGTCTTGGTGGCAAACAAAAATTAAGCTTTGTCCCTAGCAAAAAGGAGAAATCCAAAGCAGCAGAGCCAAATAAGCCAACTCCCGAAGAGAAAGCAAAAATAGAAGACTAGGAGACAGCCGACCAATTAATCATGTCATGGCTTCTCAGCACAATAGAACCCCAAATTTCAAATGTACTCATGTACTCCAACACATTACAGGAGGTTTGGGACAAAGGCAAAAGAAGATATGGCCAACAAATTTTTTTTGCTCATATCTTCAGTCTTTAACAAGAGTTTTCCCAAATTAAACAGAGTACCCAAAGTAATAACAAACTACTGACCGAAATTATGTCAAAATGAGAAGAGCTTAATGTCTATCTCCCACCAAAAGTAAACCCAGTTGAAATCCAAAAAAGACCTGAACAAGAATTAATCTTCACCAACCTAGGAGCTCTTGATCCAAGCTATGAATCGATCAGGTCTTGAGTCTTGGCATCAGCTGAGATGCTAATTTTTGATGATGTAGTGGCAAGAATTGAGCAAGAGCAATCTCGATGGGCCCTCATGACTGAAAATCAAGATAACAAAGCGTTCCATGCAAAACACTCAACCTCTAGTTTCAGGGACACCACAAGAAGGAAGGGAGCTTTGAGCACCGAGCAATGTGACCACTGCATGAAAGCATGGCATAACCGCGATGGTTGTTGGTTCCTCCATCCCTACCTTCGAACCGTTAAAGAGAAGGGAAACAGAGAAGGTAATTGGGGCTGTGTAAAAAATGAGAAAAAATTCGATGGTTTTAGCAAAGGAGCGGAGGTAGAAGGGGATGGATTTGAATCGGCTCAATGGACTAATAACACCTCCAATTCAGTGGGATCTTCTGTAATTCAAACAATGCAACTGAATCAACTGCTAACTCAATTAAATAGTTTGTTGTAGTAACAAACTTCAGGTTTTGTACATTTTAATGCTATTTTTAATTCATCGAAAGTCTACAACAATTTTGAAATTGCAAAAATGCATCAAAATACAAATAGATGGATAATTGACTCAGATGCTACTAATCACATGACATGAGACAAAAATAAATTAACCAATGCAAACAAAATAAAGACCCTCTACATGTAAAGATTGCTAATTGAGATAAAGTCCAAATTTAAGGTTTTGGTACAACAAAGTTACAGAAGATGTGAAAAATATTTTATATTTATCAGGTTTTAATTCAAATTTATTAACAATTAGTAAAATAACCTATGAATTGAATTGCAATATTATATTCTCACCGTATAATGTGACCTTTCAGGATCGAGAATCAGGGAAGAAGATTGGTAAGGGATGTCTAGAAAATGGCCTCTATTATCTTGATGAAAGCACCAATAAATGTGATAGGTCATTAAATTTAGTAGATCGTGATAAATTGCTGCATTGGAGATTTGGTCATTCATCTGATCAAATATTAAATAAACTTTTTTGTTATAAATTAGATTCCAAAAATTGTGATGTTTGTAAGCTTTCAAAACAAACTGGATTACCATTTTATTTATATACTAATAAGTCAGAAAAATATTTTGATTTAATTCATTTTGATGTTTAGGGTTCAGCCCCTATTAATTCTTATCATCATTTTAAATATTTTGTCTATTTATTGATGATTTTTCTCTCTCTACTTGGGTTTACCTTTTAAAAGGAAAAAATGAAGTTTTTCATATTTTCAGGAATTTTACTATTTTATAGAAAATAAATATAATGCAAAAATTAAAAAAAATTCGATCTGGTAATGGGACAGAATACGTAAACAAAGATTTCATGGAATTTTTTAAACAAAAAGGAATTTTACACCAAACTACTTGTATTAATACACCTGAACAGAACGAAGTTTCAGATAGAAAAAATCGACATTTACTTGAAGTCACTAGATCACTTCTTTTTCAAACTAACGTTCCAAAATCTTATTGGTCAGATGTTGTACTAATTGTGACTTACCTCATAAATAGATTGCCAAGTGTCATGCTTAAAAATACAAGTCCCTTAGAAATTCTTAAGAATAGGAAAATAAATCTTGATCACATAAGAGTTTTTGAGTGTACATGTTTCGTACACATAAAAAGACATGACAAGCTAGATAAAAATGCTGTTTAAGCCATATTTTTAGGATATTCATCCCAAAAAGGGGTATAAATGTTATGATCCAAAAAATCATAAACTTTATATCTCACGAGACGTATCATTTTTGAAAATGAACAAGGAAATACAGAAGGTAAATCGACCATATTGTCTCCAATTAATTTCATGTTTCCTGAAGAACCAAATCAAGAACAGGTTGATCGTACACATGAAGAACAAATCGGAGAAACAAGTCATTTTCATTCAGTGGGAGAAGAAGAGATAAATTAGTCAAGTGAAGAACTAACTCATGAAGAACTAACTCATGAAGAACCAACTCAAGAAAAAAATGCCATAAGAAGATCTACAAGACAAACTAGACCTCCCGTCAAATTAAGGGACTATGTATCCTAACAGGTGATGTATCCAATATAAGATTTTATTTCATATAACCAGGTATCCCCTTCATATCGAGCCTACTTAAGTAACATCACTAACCAAATGGAACCAACCAACTTTAACGAAGCCAATCAAAGCCCAATTTGGCATAAGGTATGAATGAAGAATTTCAAGCCTTAGAAAAAATGACACATGGGATATTATTAATTTATCAAAAAAGAAAAATGCCATAGGTTGTAAATGGGCATACAAAATAAAATACAATAATGATGGTGTTATTGAAAGGTACAAAGCTAGGTTAGCGGCCAAGGGATTTACCCAAACGTATGGTATTGACTACCAAGAGACTTTTACACCAGTTGCAAAAATGAATATGGTTAGGATTTTGCTGTTTGTAGCCACCAATTTGGAATGGAATTTCTTCCAAATGGATGTAAAAAATGCATTTCTTCAAGGAAATTTAGAAGAGGAAGTCTATATGACTCTTCCTTCGGATTACAAAAGTGAGATGAACTCATCACTACTGTGTAAATTAAAAAAGTCGATCTATGCTCTAAAGCAATCTCCAAGAGCATGGTATGCCAAGCTAAGCTTTTCTCTTTTAATGATTAATTTTTTTTAAAGTACCACTGATTACTCTATGTTCATCAAATCCTCACAAAATACCACTACTATTATTCTGGTTTATGTTGATGACATTACCATCACTGGAAATAATAATGAGGAAATTGAAAGGGTTAAACAATATTTAAAAAAGGAATTTGACATCAAAGACCTTGGAAAACTTTCATATTTTCTTGGAATAGAAATAGCCACTCAAGTAAAGGATTATTTCTATCCCAAAGAAAATATGTACTTGATCTGTTAAAAGAGACTGGTAAATTAGGAGCAAAACCAGCTAATACTCCTATGGAGACGAATATAAAATTTGGAGTTGAAGATGGTGAACCATTATCTACTATAGGACAATATCAGAGGATAGTAGACAAATTAATTTACTTTACAGTAACCAGACCTGATATTGCCTTTGCAGTTAGTGTCATAAGTCAATTTATGCATGCTCCACGTACCAGCCACTTGAGTGTAATTGATAGGATATTGAGATATCTTAAAGGCACTCCAAGTCAAGGAATTTGGATGAAGGAAAACAATGCTAATGATGTGGTTGTTTTTTCTGATGCAGATTGGGCTGGAAGAAATGATAGAAAATCAACCACAGGGTTTTGTATGTTTGTAGGTGGTAACTTGTTCAGTTGAAAAGTAAGAAGCAGAATGTTGTATCTAGATCAAGTGTAGATGCAGAATATCGAGTCATGGCACCCACAGCAAGTGAGCTTGTCAGGATTAAGCAATTACTTAATGACATGAAGATAGAGCTCACAAAAACAATGCAAATATACTGTGATAATCAAGTTGCACGTCATATTGCATCCAATCCTATCTTCCATGAGAGGTAAAAACATATAGAGGTAGATTATCACTTTGTTAGTGAAAAAGTGCAATATGGGGAAATAGAAACTCCATTTGTCAAAAGCAAAGAGCAACTGACAGATATTTTCAAAAAACCACTCGACAAGACCAGCCATCTGAACATACTTGACAGGTTGGGTTCTATAAATTTATTCAAACCCAACTTGAGTGAGAGCGTTGAGAAATAGGAATGATAGCATCGGAATATTTCATCTAACCTGAAAAAAGAAACAAATAAAAGACTAGCATCCATTATACAGCTGTTAGCTATACTTGATACTTTGTTGTGATTATGGTGTAATTAGGCAATTATAATTTAGGAAATAAGCAATGGCTAGTAGAATTATGATTTGGGAAATAAGCAACAGCTAGTAGAATTATAATTAAGGAATTAAACAATGACTATTAGAATAAAGCTATATATAATCATGTACAAAGAGCTTGTAGAATTAGAAAAAAATTGCAATAAAATTAATTATTCATTATATTCTCCCTTCTCTTCTAAAATTAAATAATTTCAACTAAAATAAATGCAAATTAACCAGGGATATATTATTACATCGCAGCAACATAACCTTTATCTTATGCTTGACTTTATAACCAAATACAAATTACCAACCACATTATTTAACTCAAAGCTGAATTTAGCTACATGTTGTCTTTGTTGCTGTAAACTTTTGAATTCGCTAAGTTTTCTGAAATCAGACAACGGTTTTTTATGTACAATACAACCTCTCTATGGTTCATGGAGCATTTCTACTTCCTTTTACTAGAAATACAACAAAAGTTGAGAACATGAATTGGCATTAAACTAACTGTAAATTGTAAAAGGATTTCATCAACGTGCGCACACACATGTATATAGTGTTCATTAATGCCTCAATGCTTTAAGCGCGCCAGTGCATGTGTATAGTGCATTGGTGAATGTAAAGCATAAAACTGCACAAGTAACATAAAATAGTTAAACATAATAAAATTCATACAAATAGATATATATATATATATATATGATGTAAAACCATAAAGTTTAGGGAAATTCCCTAAAGGCAATTATGTAATTGTTACATATATCTAACTCGGTAACCAATCTTGTTTGAAATAAAAGATGTTTTCTTTCTATTATATACTCGATATATTATGTTATATTAATTAATCAATTTAATTGAAAGTATATTTAATAGAAAATCCGTGAATTGTATGTTTTGTGATAGTAATTACAGTGGGTTGTAATCATGAGTAATTTATCACAATGAAATTAAACATACTTGTTTAAATATTCCTAGTCAAGATGTATTAAGATTGGTATCGATGCATCTGTTGAGACTAGAATATGTAACGCTCTCCAAATGTTAGGCGGTGTATTACTCATGGCTGCTAAGGGCACCAATGATTTAGGTCCTGATAGTTATTGGATAACTATGGAATGACTCACTCGATAGTTTTCCATTGGTTAAAATAACTAAAGTCAAAAAGAAAATATCGATGTGACAAAACTACACGGTTCTCCTTACTTGAGAATATTGTTGATCTCCAATATAGAAGCTCCACTTTGAATATACTTAAACTGTGGCACGACATCCATCGAACAACTATAGTTGGGTGGAGCAGAAGCATTGGAGGTGAAACATTATGCAAGTGGGGATTAGTCTCCTCAGCTATATGAGGTTAGTATCACAGTCAATTGAAGTCAAATCATAGTCAAAGTCTTTTACCAGAGCAGTTCGATTAATTATAGTTATTATTCTTGGATCAAGGACTTTGTGTTTGGACTATAGAGTTGAATAAGGATGATATTAGAATTTTGACCGTTACTAAATTCCACAAGTTTAAAGTGATATGGTTTTGACAAAGAGAATTGGTGTAAATAATTGACACTACCGGGTAATACTTAATAAAGTATAATTGAATTTTACCGATGTCTTGTAAGTGATAAATTTGGCCATAATGTCACACATCTATTAAATGATGTATGAATGTTAATATTCGACTTGTTCGATATTAACTGCTGACCAAATTTATACCTAAGAGTCACACAACCGAAATGTTAAATACTCCAATTACAACCCGATTTAATTAAATTATAATTGTTATAAATTAATTTAATTCATTAATATTTATGAAATGTTAATTATAAATTTTATTTGATATTTATTGATCAACAAAAGTGTGTTTATATATTAGTTATAAATACACTAATTGATATACAATATCGATGTACTTTTAAATTGGATTTAAATGTGTTAGATATTGTTCGGGCTTGAAATGGTTTCAAGGCTCATATGGGGCTTGTAATTTTTGGCAATTGGTGGAGCATGGTGAGGCCTTCCATGTTTGACATGGTGAATGGCAGTTTGAATTAAAAGAAAGAGAGAAATAGTAAGAGAAATAAAGGGATCTAGATTTATTTTTTACTCTCTTAGATCTCCTCAATTTCATCCCCTTAACCCTCATTTTCATGAGATCCTTTTTAGCCTCCTCCTTCATATTTTTGGTCAAAAATCTACACCCCTTCCTCTAATCATTCAAGCATTTTAAATATCAAATTAAAGTCAATTTGATCATTGGTTGTAGCTGTGTTCGGGAGCTTTCAACTTCTGGATACAAGATTAAATTCAAGGAGTTCAGATTCTTCGTTTCAACATGATCTTCCGGGCAATAGGCAGAGGTATGTTCTCTTATACAAACACACACACACACATACATACATACATACATATATATATATATATTTCTTGATTATATTAATTACCATGTCATATATGCTTTAGTTAGGAATCCAATATCACGAATCTAAATTTGTTAGTGTTGTCATCATATGATGGTCATATCTATATATATATTTGCATAAAAATTTGTCATATGGCCCACAGACAGAATTATAAAAAAAACTTATTTTCAAATTTAGTATGTGTATATATATAATTAATTTTTTTTAATAAATAGATAATGTATACCATATAAACAAAGTATAATATATGTTTTATTTCATACATATTACATATAAGTATTTATAGTGTTTGGAAGTAACAAGTAAATAAATAAATAAATAATTTATTTATACATTATATTAAATCCAAATATTTAAATAAATGGATACATTACTTAATTAAATAAAATTTGTATATAAAATTATGTATTTGAAATAATTTCATTTAAAGTTATGCAACATAAAATTTAATTACTGTAATATAAGTGAGAATTTAAATGTCATTTTTGGTTTTTTAAAATTAATTTTCAATTTTATTTATAATTTTCTCTACGGAAAATTAATTAAAAATTATTTTATATGGCCATGTATTTTCGAGAGCAATTAAAAGGAATTTTTTTTATTGAATATAAATATATATATATATATTTATGTCATATATGTATAACATTTAAACATTATTTAATAAATATATACATATATTAAAAAAACTTATATACATACATATATATATTATTACATAAATTTCAAAATACATTTTAAGTATATATGTATGCATGTATGCATAAGTATATAAATATCAAAATTAGCATATTACCATAAATTTAAAGTTGTTTTAAAATACATGTAAATATTTACAATTAATTTTATTTATTTATTGTATACATACATATATGTAATATTTATATTATTCTACACTTCATAACTAATATGTAAAACATATGATACTGTATTTATACTTACATACATATTTTACATAGACACATATAATTTGGCAACACTTATATATAGAGAGGGGCTGGCATCTCCGTTGCGGTGTAAATCCCAACATTTATATATGAGCATGTTAAACTATATACATCCTATTATGTTGCACGTGCATATACACACATATTGTAGAAAAATGGGTTGTCTATAACACAATGTGGTATGGATCATAACGCTATCTATACACTAGAAGGGGTAAAGTGTGTGATTCAACTATTAAAAAATTACTTGTGAATTTAAATCTCTATCTACTCAATTTGAAACTAGAAACAAGTAATCACAAATAAGTAAGTAGTAAAGTAAATAACACTAGGGATTTTATACTAGTTCGAGTTGATCAATCCTTCATCCAGTTCTGTACTATATTATACTGAATTTCACTATCACCGCTTGTTTTCCATGGGTGGTAAGAAAATCTTTACAATCTTGATTTCACGGGCTATAAGATGCACCATCTTGATTTATCAGGCTACAAGATCACCCTCTTGACTTCACAAGCTACAAGAACACCTTCTTCTCTTTACAATCAATAGTAGAGTATGGAAAGTAGTTGTATCTTCAATACAGATTCTTGCAGATTTAGTACAATGATCCTGTGGACCTCCAATAACGATATATCTTCGAATTCTTTTAGGAATATGATGAAATCAGAGAGAGAACGATAAGAATTCGAGTACAAATTCTCTGATATTGCATGGTTTGCAAATCCTTGAAGAATTGGAGTAAAAAAGTATGGATTTGCAAAGGGAGTGGAAGAATATGTGTTGGATTGTAATATCCCGGAAATTTTGACAATATCAATTTAATAAACTGTTGAATAATTAAATTGATATGGATAATCTTTGATAATAAGATTTGAATTTAATTTAATAATCTGATTAAATTAGTATTAATTGATGATTTTATCTTTTAAAAGTTAATAAGATATTTCTATTTGAATATATATATTTATTTATATATATTGTAAATAGAAGCTTTGATAAATTGGGAATTTATATTTAATTTAATCTGGACTTTTCAAAGATAGTAAAATAAGTAATTTATATTAAGGGATAATTTCTTCTATAAATTTTTTGAGATTTGATAAATTGTTATTTCAAATTGAATTTATGTAGTTATATGTATATATATAACTTGATTTTTAAATTAGATTTTCAATTTTAATTTGAATATGAATTTGGAATTTATTTTGAAATTCAAAGGATAGATATTTAAAATGTTTTGGATCTTAAAAATATTTGGATAAACTTTTATTTGTATATATATAATTTGTTTTATTGCATTTTCTTTAAAAAGAAATTCATATATGTATTCACATATGAATTAATAAATTAAGTTAAAAGCTTTATTTAACATTTTAAATTAAAATAAAATACTTAAAGAACAAATGTCATCATATTAAAGCATAATAGTACATGTGTAATAAAACTAATAATGGTAAAAGACAAGTGTCCCTTACTTATTTTATTTTCTTTAATTTTTGATAAATCCAAAATTAATCTATATACACATCTCTTTTCTCTTCCCATTCTTTTTCTCATTTTTCCAAAAGCAAGAAAACTCAAACCCATTCTCATAAACAAAATGAAATCAGTAATCAAACTCTTCAAATCTGAAAATCAATAACTTCTCTAAAAATCCAGAAATCATGTTCAAAACAAATCAGTAATCCTCTTCATTCCAATATGCAAATCATTTTCCCTGTAATCTTTTCAAATCTGTAACCATCTTCAAAATTTCAAAGCTTGTAAGCAAATCCCTGTAATCCAGTAAAACATGAAAATCAAACCCCTCACATCAAGATCATATTCCCTGTAATTGTTTCAAGCCTATCTGTAGCCTGCCTGCATTCATTTGCAATCTAGAGGCAGCATTCAAAATTTACAAGATTTAAAACCAAAAGCCTGAACTTCTTCTTCAAATCTGAGATTTTCAAAAGCTTGCATTCTTCAGCCTGGAATCAAAGCAGTCTCTGTTTCAAGCATTCCAGTTCTATAAGGATGATAACAATTCAAGTTTTCAAATCCCAGAAGCAATTCAAGTTCCTTTCAAATTCCAGATTTTAGCTTAAAAGCCTGTACACTGTTCTCTGTTTTCTTCAAAACTGGTGAGTAAACATTTCAACTTAAAAACAGTTTTAAAAATATGTTGTTATATAGATGCATGTGATGAATTGTTGTAAAATATGGTTGAATATGTTATGATGTGAATGAATGCATATATATGAATATCTGTGCATATGAATATGAACGTATATGTCTATCCTGTTCTCTGTTTTTAAAAAGTGAGTAAACCTATTTTATTTTAAAAAAAAACAGTTCAAATCTGAGATATAATTTGGATGCATGTGAATGTGTGGGATAATGTTGGATTGCATGGATGTTTTAGCATGAATATAAACTTGAATTGATATGTATAGTGTGGATATGTCTGTATATATAATTTTGGTCTCTGTTGTTTTCACAGTTTCTTGAATTACTTCTAAAAATCCATATCTCCAAATATAAGCAAATCTTAAACTTGGATCTTTGAATGAAATATGATTATAACAACATGATATCAACTCTAAAAATGGTTTCAAGGATTTTAGTTTAATAATTATTTCAGAAATAAGAAAATACTGTGGAAATCAGAAATTGGTCAAAATTTTATGAATACAATTTCATGATTGGATTGCATAAATAGGTTTAGGGTAGGAAATCTTGAATTTTAGTATAAATGTCTGGATTTTTAGGCATGAGTTTGTCGAGGAAACTCGAGATGATCAGAATTTGGGTTTTACTCAATTTATGGTGATTGGCGAAGTAATGGGCCTCGAAATTTTTACTGAAGCATATTTGAGAATGGGGGATCTCGGCAAAAATGATCGGAAAATTTTCCGATCATCGAGATGGTGGCACGATGATGAAATAGGGTTTTAGTACCAGTCTGGTTGGCATTGGTTCTCGGATTCAAACGCTGACATGGGTGGATCGGGTGCTACCGCACCTGGGGAAATCGGAGTAGGGAACTCCAGCGAGGGTCTGGATGCGATGGCGGAGCTTCTGATCGACGGAGGTGGCGAAGCGTGGAAGCTTTTAGGTACCGTTTGGTTCCAGGTAGAAGTCGTGACGCTCGATTTCAATTTACTGTTGAATTGGATGATCTAGGCGTTCGTGATTGATGAGGAGGTGTTCGTCGATGTATTGGAGGTTGTCGAAATGACCGGAGGTGACCAAGTCGTCGGTGTACGTGCACGTGCACGTTTGTGATATCTGGGATTGGTTGGTTTGGGAAAGAAAGAAGATGCTCGGGGATGGTCTCGGGGAAACGAGAGTGCGACTCGAAGTAAGTGGGTGATCGCGAGGGACACGGGGTAGGCTCGGGGATTTTTGTTCGTTGGCTCGGGTATTTTATAAGTATAAAAATCCTGGTTTTAATTGTAAAGTAAATTTAGTTGCCAGGTTTTAAAATTTTAAAAAGGGAAATCGAGTTCAGGTTTTAAAAAGCAAAAGCAAGTTTAAATTAATTAAATTTCCAAAAAAGAATGTTAGTCAAGTTTTAAAAGTATGTTTAAAATTGAATATGTTTTCAAAAATTTAAATGTTTAAAATTGTTTGTTTTTTTTAAGTAAATATAAACTAGATTAATGTTGTAATTGAATTCAAAAGTGTTTTCAAATAAATGTACTAGATCAAGTTTTTAAGAAAAGAAATTTAAACAAGCTTCTAAGTAAGTTTCAAAAATAAAGGTTAAACAAAGTTTTTAAATATATTTAAAGGAGATAAGTTTTAAAGAATATTTAATTAGATTGTTTAATTAAGATAAATGGTTTATCTTAATTAATTAAGGTTTTATTAAGTAATTAAAGTATAGTTACTTAATTAATTGAAGATAACTAATTAATTAATCTAAGATAATTACTTTGGTTTAATTAAGGATAACCACTTTGGAAATTGATTAAGTATAATTATTGAATGTAATTAATAAAAGATAATTACTTTTTGAAAGTAATTAATGAAAGGTAATTAAGGATTAATTACTTAGATCATTAATTAAGGATAATTAATATGATTAATTAAGGATAATTAATGTGATTAATTAAAGCTAATTAATAAATAAGATTAATTAAGACTAATTAATTAATGTGATTAATTAAATGGACTGTAATTACTTAGTAAAGTAATTAATGGTAATTACTGGATGTAATTAATGAAAGATGATTTAAGAATGGAAGTAATTTGAGTTTAATTACTTTTTGTAATTAATCAAGGGATTAATTAAAGATAATTAATTAAGGAGTAATTAATTTATGTAATGAAGTAATTAAGGGTAGTTAATTACTGATTGAAGATTAATCAAAAGTGATTAATAAATGTTGTTTAATTAAAGATTAATTACTTAATGTAATTAATTTAATTAAGTAATTAATAATTAAGTTGTAATTAAGGATCATTTATTTATATAATTAATGATGTAATTAAGATTGGTTAATTAAGTAATAATTAATAAATGAAGTGATTAATCAATGTAATTAATTAAGGATTAATGTAATTAATTATAGTTGATTAACTTAATTAATTTTAGTTAATTAATTAATGATGTAATTAAAGGTTAATTACTATAAGTGGTTAAGGATAATTAATTTGAGAAATTAATTGAAATAAATTACTTGGATGTAATTAAAAGATAATTAATAAAGATGATTAATTGAAAAAGGTAATTAAAGGATAATTAATTAATTTGTAATTAATTAATGTTTAAGTAAGAAGGATTTATAAAATAAAGTAATTAATTTAATTCACTTTAAATTAATTAAAAGATGATATAAATCATTACTTATGAATGGGTGTTAGTATTGAATACTTGGCATTGATTGATATCTCTGATGAGATATATGCTGTATGATATGGATGTTAGTTGAATTGTATGGATTATCTGATAATGTTGATTATCTGTTGTGAATTATCTTTCTTTGTGTATAAAGATAATGAATTGAATTGTTTTAACCTTTAAAACAACTTGGCCTTAAAAGATACGCTTTGGATTTCGATGAGACCGGGATCGGGTTTCCGTATACCGGATTTCCAGGTCTGGAGACCCGAATACCACATCGATCCAAATTTACGATAGGTCGTGAATCAAGTGAAGATGAAGATTTAGAGTGCAAGGGTTATTGTCGTTAACTCTAAGGGTGATTCCAAAACGAGTGTAACGAGATAATGCCTTCGGTTTCGTTCGAACCCGGAACGAACTTGTATGGATTGAATGCTTTCAGAACATCGTCAGGTGGACGATGAGCATTCTAAGTGATGTGTTCTTTTCTAAGGTAATCGTGACCTCAAGCCTCACAAACCGGGAATGGCTAAAACAGGGGAGGTGCAGCAAGGTTAGTGGGTAGCACCCAAGTAGGACAAGATTACCTCTGTCTAGAAGTCCCTTCTTATTTCGGCTTAGTGTGTGCGGTTGCTGATCCCAACCGTGAGGTATCTTGTGCGGGAATTATCCAGTAAGGGATGTTCCGGCCTTGTGTTGCAGGGGATTGGGAGTGATCCTCGGTACGGTGATCTAGGCCACGTACTGTGACGGGCGGTACCCCGGTAGCCCTGCCATTGTATGGAATCCAAACTCCAATAAGTGCCGTACGTATTAGTTGTGCCCAACTATGTTGAAATGTGAGATGTAAGCATTTCAGCTATTTCTGTATTTTACTTGAAAACCCTAGACCCTATTTAATATAACTGGATTTCCTATCAAATGTTTTGGTTAACGTAAGGTAAAAACTTTTCCATGTTTATGTGTGGGAAGTCTTACGTGATACCTTTGTTTTCAAAAGGTTTTGAAGTTAAACAATTTTAACCCGTTTACTCACACCAGACCCATGTCTGACCCAAGTGTTTATTTTCTGTTTTATTAAACTCTTGGGTACTCAAATTTTTACGAGTAGCCAAAGGATTCAGGTTTAGTTTTGACGAATATTCTGGAGGAGCAATGGAGCAGGAGGCTTCAGCGTTCGTAGATATAGTATTCCGCTGTGTTGATATCTGTGATAGTGTCTTGTCTTGTATTTGAGTTGTAATGTCTAGACAGATGTTTATAACTGTCTAGTAAGTGATGTATAAGTTGTGTACTCTAATTATGTAAAGACTATGTATTAGTTATGTGATATATTATAATTTGTTCCGTTTCCGCTGTGAGATTCTGATGTGTTGTTTCTTTCTTTCTCTTCTTTTCTATTTTCTACCCTTTCTTTCTTATTGACGATGCGACTTTCTATGGAGAGAAAGTCTTGGTCGTTACATATGTTATCAGAGCGCTAGGTTGAGTGAATACCTAAGCTCTGGAGTGGTGTCTATCTTGAGAGCGCGTAATTGTTAGTTATATAAAAATGGTTTTATATTGTGTTAATTGATCGGTTGAGTGGTATATGGATTCTGGTCAATACGAGTAGCTAACGTTATTGATAGGGATCTCTAAACACTTGAACCAGGCCAACGGACACAATATTGTTTTAAAGAGGTAAATGAAATAATTTTACCCAGAAATAATTTCTATATAAAAAGTATCATTTTAAATATATATATTTCTACCTATTTGTTGGGTTACCTGTTCGGGTTTTCCAATATAAGTTATAAAGGTAGATGGGGTAGTGGTGTGTGAAACACGACTACCAATGGTTGGAGTTTAAATGTTTGAGGTTAGAAGTATATATCGAGACTGTAAACCCAATACCGTCTCGAGTAAGCTTTGCTGTGGTAAAGGATTTCATCGATCTCCGAAGGAAACTATAATGGTTCGGAGTTTATCTTTGAAGTGTGGATGAGTAGAGTTGGATCTGTCGATGAGGCAGAAGTGAGTAATGGTACCTTGATACCTCAGGTAATAGTAGCTGTGTGATAAGACGCAGTGAATATGGATGTTCCCGAAGATGTTTTCTTTGGAACAAGTTGTGAAGTGTGTCTGCTTCGGTGTTGTGGCTGAGTTCAGCATAGTGATTCTGTTTGGTTTGGAGTTTGAGTTTCTCGAAGATCTTTGGAATAGAAAGTCCTTGGCATCAGTGTCAGCAGTGCAGCTCGGAGTATTCTGTGATGGCAGGAAGTTTTCTGGCTGAGCAGTTTTTCTGAAGGTGAAGTTCAGAAGCAGTAAGAGTGGATCCATTTCTTCGATAAATTGGATAAATAAGTGTAAGCTGTTCTGATTGGTAAAGAGAGAACAGTCTGTTTGGAATTAGGATGGGTTGATCGCAAAAGTGACTTGCGATTGCTGAGTGTTCTCTTGGGTTGTCAGAGTTTTCTGGATGTCTTCAGAGAAGTCAGAAGTTTGTCCGCATCTGAAGGTTGAGTTTTCTTATCGACTGGATTCCAGGAGTGATACCGGTGGTTCAGTCTAGTGGAAGGATGTTTCCTAGAGATGGAGTTGGTGAAGCAGCTCAAGTTTTGCTGGAGTATCTGAGTTTTCTTTATGGATCAGTGAACCTTATTTTTGGAATAAGTTGTCCAGTCTGTGCTTGTGTTCTACCTCAGATCAGAGTTGAGCAGCGAAAGTAGTTTGGAGTGTATCTCTGGATAGGAGAAGTAAGTTTGGAATCTACTGATGTTGTGAAGTAGAATTATGTTTGAATCTCGTCTGTGTTCTGATTTGGATAAGTATTAGGTCTTCTGAATTGAATTGTCAGTTTGGATAACTGGAATTCATTGAGTTTTACGTATCTCTGAGGAAGTACGTATTTGATCTATCTCTGGTTTTGGAATCTGCAGTTTTGGGAAGTTTGGTAGTTGAGTCAGACTCGTCTGTAGTCTGATATTCTGTTTAGTTCTGTAGGTCTAGATGAATAGGAGATCTATAGCTTAATAGTTTAGATTGTTTGTAGAGCGAGTATCCCGGTATATATATATACTTGGGGAAACTCGAGGAATTTTATCTAGAATTTAGTCTAGATAGTTAGAATTGTTTAATTGAATGAATTGGTTGCTATGGTTGCTAGCATATGGATGATAGTATATGCTTGTGTTTTAAATTAAAATCTTTAATAAGATTATTAAATTACCTTTGTTTAAATTTCGGGGACGAAATTATTTTAAGGGGGAAGGAATGTAATATCCCGGAAATTTTGACAATATCAATTTAATAAACTGTTGAATAATTAAATTGATATGGATAATCTTTGATAATAAGATTTGAATTTAATTTAATAATCTGATTAAATTAGTATTAATTGATGATTTTATCTTTTAAAAGTTAATAAGATATTTCTATTTGAATATATATATTTATTTATATATATTGTAAATAGAAGCTTTGATAAATTGGGAATTTATATTTAATTTAATCTGGACTTTTCAAAGATAGTAAAATAAGTAATTTATATTAAGGGATAATTTCTTCTATAAATTTTTTGAGATTTGATAAATTGTTATTTCAAATTGAATTTATGTAGTTATATGTATATATATAACTTGATTTTTAAATTAGATTTTCAATTTTAATTTGAATATGAATTTGGAATTTATTTTGAAATTCAAAGGATAGATATTTAAAATGTTTTGGATCTTAAAAATATTTGGATAAACTTTTATTTGTATATATATAATTTGTTTTATTGCATTTTCTTTAAAAAGAAATTCATATATGTATTCACATATGAATTAATAAATTAAGTTAAAAGCTTTATTTAACATTTTAAATTAAATTAAAATACTTAAAGAACAAATGTCATCATATTAAAGCATAATAGTACATGTGTAATAAAACTAATAATGGTAAAAGACAAGTGTCCCTTACTTATTTTATTTTCTTTAATTTTTGATAAATCCAAAATTAATCTATATACACATCTCTTTTCTCTTCCCATTCTTTTTCTCATTTTTCCAAAAGCAAGAAAACTCAAACCCATTCTCATAAACAAAATGAAATCAGTAATCAAACTCTTCAAATCTGAAAATCAATAACTTCTCTAAAAATCCAGAAATCATGTTCAAAACAAATCAGTAATCCTCTTCATTCCAATATGCAAATCATTTTCCCTGTAATCTTTTCAAATCTGTAACCATCTTCAAAATTTCAAAGCTTGTAAGCAAATCCCTGTAATCCAGTAAAACATGAAAATCAAACCCCTCACATCAAGATCATATTCCCTGTAATTGTTTCAAGCCTATCTGTAGCCTGCCTGCATTCATTTGCAATCTAGAGGCAGCATTCAAAATTTACAAGATTTAAAACCAAAAGCCTGAACTTCTTCTTCAAATCTGAGATTTTCAAAAGCTTGCATTCTTCAGCCTGGAATCAAAGCAGTCTCTGTTTCAAGCATTCCAGTTCTATAAGGATGATAACAATTCAAGTTTTCAAATCCCAGAAGCAATTCAAGTTCCTTTCAAATTCCAGATTTTAGCTTAAAAGCCTGTACACTGTTCTCTGTTTTCTTCAAAACTGGTGAGTAAACATTTCAACTTAAAAACAGTTTTAAAAATATGTTGTTATATAGATGCATGTGATGAATTGCTGTAAAATATGGTTGAATATGTTATGATGTGAATGAATGCATATATATGAATATCTGTGCATATGAATATGAACGTATATGTCTATCCTGTTCTCTGTTTTTAAAAAGTGAGTAAACCTATTTTATTTTAAAAAAAAACAGTTCAAATCTGAGATATAATTTGGATGCATGTGAATGTGTGGGATAATGTTGGATTGCATGGATGTTTTAGCATGAATATAAACTTGAATTGATATGTATAGTGTGGATAAGTCTGTATATATAATTTTGGTCTCTGTTGTTTTCACAGTTTCTTGAATTACTTCTAAAAATCCATATCTCCAAATATAAGCAAATCTTAAACTTGGATCTTTGAATGAAATATGATTATAACAACATGATATCAACTCTAAAAATGGTTTCAAGGATTTTAGTTTAATAATTATTTCAGAAATAAGAAAATACTATGGAAATCAGAAATTGGTCAAAATTTTATGAATACAATTTCATGATTGGATTGCATAAATAGGTTTAGGGTAGGAAATCTTGAATTTTGGTATAAATGTCTGGATTTTTAGGCATGAGTTTGTCGAGGAAACTCGAGATGATCAGAATTTGGGTTTTACTCAATTTATGGTGATTGGCGAAGTAATGGGCCTCGAAATTTTTACTGAAGCATATTTGAGAATGGGGGATCTCGGCAAAAATGATCGGAAAATTTTCCGATCATCGAGATGGTGGCACGATGATGAAATAGGGTTTTAGTACCAGTCTGGTTGGCATTGGTTCTCGGATTCAAACGCTGACATGGGTGGATCGGGTGCTACCGGACCTGGGGAAATCGGTGTAGGGAACTCCAGCGAGGGTCTGGATGCGATGGCGGAGCTTCTGATCGACGGAGGTGGCGAAGCGTGGAAGCTTTTAGGTACCGTTTGGTTCCAGGTAGAAGTCGTGACGCTCGATTTCAATTTACTGTTGAATTGGATGATCTAGGCGTTCGTGATTGATGAGGAGGTGTTCGTCGATGTATTGGAGGTTGTCGAAATGACCGGAGGTGACCAAGTCGTCGGTGTACGTGCACGTGCACGTTTGTGATATCTGGGATTGGTTGGTTTGGGAAAGAAAGAAGATGCTCGGGGATGGTCTCGGGGAAACGAGAGTGCGACTCGAAGTAAGTGGGTGATCGCGAGGGACACGGGGTAGGCTCGTGGATTTTTGTTCGTTGGCTCGGGTATTTTATAAGTATAAAAATCCTGGTTTTAATTGTAAAGTAAATTTAGTTGCCAGGTTTTAAAATTTTAAAAAGGGAAATCGAGTTCAGGTTTTAAAAAGCAAAAGCAAGTTTAAATTAATTAAATTTCCAAAAAAGAATGTTAGTCAAGTTTTAAAAGTATGTTTAAAATTGAATATGTTTTCAAAAATTTAAATGTTTAAAATTGTTTGTTTTTTTTAAGTAAATATAAACTAGATTAATGTTGTAATTGAATTCAAAAGTGTTTTCAAATAAATGTACTAGATCAAGTTTTTAAGAAAAGAAATTTAAACAAGTTTCTAAGTAAGTTTCAAAAATAAAGGTTAAACAAAGTTTTTAAATATATTTAAAGGAGATAAGTTTTAAAGAATATTTAATTAGATTGTTTAATTAAGATAAATGGTTTATCTTAATTAATTAAGGTTTTATTAAGTAATTAAAGTATAGTTACTTAATTAATTGAAGATAACTAATTAATTAATCTAAGATAATTACTTTGGTTTAATTAAGGATAACCACTTTGGAAATTGATTAAGTATAATTATTGAATGTAATTAATAAAAGATAATTACTTTTTGAAAGTAATTAATGAAAGGTAATTAAGGATTAATTACTTAGATCATTAATTAAGGATAATTAATATGATTAATTAAGGATAATTAATGTGATTAATTAAAGCTAATTAATAAATAAGATTAATTAAGACTAATTAATTAATGTGATTAATTAAATGGACTGTAATTACTTAGTAAAGTAATTAATGGTAATTACTGGATGTAATTAATGTGGAATATGCATGTATATGCCTTTTGTTTGATGATAATAAACATATATACATTCATTTAAATGTATTTGATATTGTACTATTTTATTTTTCACAGATTAAATAGATATTTGAATTCAAACGAATATTTTATTCAAACAAATATTTATTACATTTGTGAAAGTACAATTTCAAGCTCTCACTATATACATCATTTTTGATCACAATACAATTACATCACGATTTCATAGTTACATCATTTCCTCACTACATATCACTCACACTCGTATTTATCTTCAACTTCATTCCAATGTGAATCCAGCATCTGAGCAATCTGCAGAAATATACATTGACGCAGTAAAATTGAAAATGAAATGTTTTTGCAGTATAAAACAAAAATGTGTTTTTGAAAATATTATTTGCCTCAGTTATTTGGGTTGTTCGTCATCATTTATATTTGAATTCATCACATACGAACATTGTGACATGCACAGTGTATCACTGTACATGCCACAAGGCCGTGCACACCGATATATGTATATACACTTGATATATTTACAGGGACAGTAGAGCACAGGCCAAACCCAGATTATCGGATTCAACTCAGGTGCAATAAAACAATGTCACAACAATCAGTACAAGGTCAAACCCAAGTTTAAAACTGGATTCAACTCAAGTGAGACTCAATATGTACAGCATGAATCAAAGGCGAACCAGATCCACAGCTAACATGACTCAAATGAAACAAAGATCATCAATCAGACTATATGCAAGCAAGATGATGATCAATGTGCAGTACAATGAAGTCAAGACAAGCAAGTGCATCACTAAACCACCAGATCTAACCTTCAAGTTCAAATCATCCAAGTACAAAGGCAAGGCAGTTCAATAATGAAGTGTAACTATCAAAGGCATCAAGTGAGACCAGAAGTGTAACCAGACATGAACCAACCAAACAAAGGAACTAGACTTCAAGTCTGACGTGAGCCAAGTACAACTGGAAACCCAAAACTGCACAACAATAAAGACACAAGAACAAAAATGAAACAGAGGTGGCTACAGGGATGAACAGACATAGCCGAAGCCTAGTTAAATGTCAAACTCAAAGCCGCAATGAACAAGTCAGAACACGGAACCAAAATCAACATCGTCAATGCAATTCAATGCCGTGATGACCAAGCAAAGAATCAATACCGTGATTATCACGTAATAGAGAAAAACGAAATATACGCATATTGAAAAGGTCAGAATTCATCAACAACATCCATACGAAAATCAACAGTCAAGATATATCAGGTGACAAATTCAAATGAGAATATACGAACGAGAATTTAGGTATTCGAACCCTATAAAAACCACAAATCATCATCGGCAAAAAGGTGTGATTCGAGTTCAAGCAAAACAGATAACAGAAATAAATCTGCTCGAATCATCGATCAAACTCAAGCAATCAAGTTCAAATCAGAGAACAAAAAGAAGATATCACATACCAATTTCAGAGACAAAGCCGTAGTTTCAAATAAGAATCGCCAAAAGAAACAGCGAAGCCAAAGCTTAAATTCGCCAGTAAAAAGTCAACAGAGCAACATCCCAAATTCCAGATTCAATTCGATAGAACAAGGCAAAGCCCTACATTTCAAGTGCAAGCATTGAAGAAGATCGAGCACGTATTCGCCCGAGAATCTAAGATTCGCCAAAGCCCTAAAATCGCCATTCTTATTTCTCAAAGAATCGGGCCGGAACTAAAGAAAAGAAAAGGGATCGAACGAGATAAAGGAGCGGGCCAGCCTAGTTCATTAAAAGGGGTTTTAAAGTTTTAATTTGTATTTAGTTTTTAATTTTGGGCCGGGTTTAATTGATTTATTTTTTAGGCATACTTTATTTAGGGCAAAAGTGTTTTTACATTGACGATTTAAATTTTGCCCTAGGGTTAATCTGTATTTTGTCTTTCAGTTTGTATTTCACAAAGACCAGTTAGAGTGAATCACCACCTAGGGTTTAGGTGTTGTCAGATTGTCTAGTTAGAATTAGTTCAGTGAGCAGGGGGAGCTGCGAGTTTGCAAAGCTCTACAGGCGGGAGTAGAGTTTGCAAGTAAGCGAAGCTCTATAGGCGGGAGCAGAGTTCGCGAGTAAGCGAAGCTCTATAGGCGGGAGCAGGGGTTGCGAGTCTATTAGAGTGTTTGTGAGCGGGAGCGAGTGTCTGCGAGTCTAGTAGAGTGTTTGTGAGCGGAGCGAGTGTCTGCGAGTCTGTGAGAGTGTTTGTAAGCGGGAGACTGTTTAATTCTAATAGAAATCTGGGAATGCAGCAGTAGGCAGGGGTTGCCGAAGCTGGGTAAATTTTGTGTTTGATTTACTTTACTGCATATTTATTTATCTGTTGTTTACTTCCGCGTTTAATTTGAGAAAATTTGCGATAACCCTATTCACCCCCCCCCCCTCTAGGGTTAATCTAGATCCTACAAGTGGTATCAGAGCCTGGTATTTTTTTCTTTAACTCTAGAGTCATGAATCTATCAAATAATGCTTTTTCGGAGGGGCAATCTATTGTTAGGCCACCAATGTTTAATGGGGATGATTATGCTTATTGGAAAGTTAGGATGGGTATTTATCTTAGTTCTGTTGATTATGATGTTTGGGATATTATTGAAACTGGCTATACACCTCCCACTATAACTATTGGTGATACTGAGATTCCTAAACCGAGAGATAGGTGGGATGCTAATGATAAGAAGTTGAAAACCACTAATGCTAAGGCCATGAATGCTCTTATCTGTGCTCTTGATAAAACTGAATTTAATAGAATTTCTCATTGTAAAACAGCACAGGAAATTTGGCATACTTTGGAGGTGACACACGAAGGAACTTCTCAAGTCAAAGAGTCTCGTCTAGCCCTGTTCAGCAATGAATACGAGAACTTTGTAATGGACAAAGGCGAGAGCATAAAGGACATGTTTGGACGCTTCTCAACCTTGGTATACAATGCTAGAGCGCTTGGAAAGGTATTCTCTGAAGTAGAGCTGGTGAGGAAGATTCTACGAGTCTTACCAATGAACTTTGAGGCAAAAGTCACGGCAATACAAGAATCAAAAGATTTGAGTAAACTACGCATGGAGGATTTGATCGGAAATTTGATGACGTATGAGCTTGAGTTGAAAGCAAAGGAGGAACGCATCAATTCCGAACCAAAGAAGAAGACGATTGCCTTAAAGAGCAGAGAAGAGAGCGATGAAGAAGAAGTTGATCCAATTGAAGGACTTGCAGTGGCTGTCAATAATTTCAGAAGGTGGTCGAAATACAAGCCACGAAAGAAGAAGACCAGTAGTAATACATCTAAAGATTCTGACAACTCTGAAAACGAACTAATCTGTTATAACTGCAACAAGCCTGGTCACTTCAAACAAAACTGTCCACTTCTCAAAAACAACAAAGGAAAGAAAAAGAAGAAAAAGGCCTTCGCAGCAACTTGGGATGATGAGGAAGGAGAGGAAGTGTCGAATGATAGCTCAGAGGAGGCTAACTTGTGTCTTACGGCAAGATCAGATTCAAAAGCAAGCTCAGAGAATTCAAGATCAGATTCAGAAGCAAGCTCAGAGGAATCTAGTGAGGTAAAAAACTATTCTTATAAAGAACTTGTCTTTTTGTGCCTTGATCTTACTAAAACAGTTGATGCCCTAGATTCTAAAATTGAAAAACTGAAATCTGATAGGAGAGAACTTGCCCGTGAAAATTTTAGGTTAGAAACTGAACTTGAAAATATTCAAAACCTAGATTGTAAAAACTGTAAAACTTTAGTTTCAGAATTATCAAAACTGAAGAATAGCTTGGAGAATCTTGAAAAAGAAAACTTGAATCTTAAGGAAACCATTGACACTAGGAGAAAAGATTTTATAAATAGATGCACCTCACTTGTGACTGAAAACACGACACTAAACACCAAAGTCCAAGATCTTGAGAAATCACTGAGTAACTTTTCTAGAGGAGAAAAATCATTCAATATGTTATTGGGAAATCAATTGTTTGCTAACAATAGAAAAGGACTAGGTTTTGGAAAAACACAAGTTGATAGTGCTAAAGGAAAAAGTGTCTTTGCTAGATGTGAAATAATTGATCATCGTGTTGAAAATTGTAGTCATAGGAACAAGAACACAAAATTTATACAAGTTTGGGTTCCTAAAAATTCTACAAATAAATTTCATGTCTATTGGAACAAGAATAAAAGGACAAAACAAATTTGGGTTCCAAAGGGATTGTTTATTCACAATTATTCTGCCACTAACAACCATGGACCTATAAAAACAAATAGGTCACATAAATCTTTAACTGTGTAGGTGTGGTGGCAGGCTAAGGAACAACATTAGTGTTATCTGGATTTTGGCTGTTCCAGATATACAATAGGCGACAAATCAATGTTCCTTAGCCTAGTATAAAGGTGACAGATTCACAATGGGCAAACAACGAAAGATTATCGTTCAGGTAAAACAGGTAATTGTATTTATTTTCAACCGATAGATAAAATGTGAAAATCTGCACCATAATCTGAATTAAATCAGCCAGTTATGTGATATGTTTTGTGATGTTAATTCTGATCTTGTCGAAGTAATTATGATGGTTGACAGATTCTAACTTACTTGAGATGATCTTACATGACTTGTTCTTATCTATGACTTTGATTTATGCTTAAAAGTTGACCAACCATTTTTCATTGAACTTAATCTGTTTTTGGTCAAATTATGATGTTGATTGATTATTGATTTCTCAAAGTTTTTTTTAAACTGTTGAAACTGTTTGGTGAAACTTCAAGAAATTGTTTTTGAAATAATGATGATTGTTTAATGACTGTTGATCCTATGGTTTCTTAATCTGACACTGAGATATTTTTTGATGGTTAACACGACTTCAATTTAAAGTCAAGTTTGTTGAAAATGACTCTGAGATAATTTGTTGAAATTTCACAATCTGGTCTATAACATCCAAACGAGTGATATTTGAGTCAGATGCAGATTACACTGGTAATGTAGTTGATAGAAAAATTACTAGTGGAACGTGATTACATTTTGAGACATTCATTTGCTGCATCATTTTTCAAAGAAAATATCTGCATATCTTTCACTTGAAATATTTTTCATTTTAGCAGAATTTTTTAAAAACCCCTTCTAGAAAATAATTTCTTTTGACCTTGTATCAGATTTGTTATTTAAGAAAACTTGATTTTATTGAAATTGATTAACTGATCTGACCCCCTAATAATTATCTAAAAAGATAAATAGTGATTGAAAATAAGATGAGTGTTGATATTAATCATATATTATAACTTGAGAAAGTATATTTAGAAAATTTCTTTAGAAATTTAAACAAGAGTTATAAAAATTTTTTGTTGATAACTATTCCATGATCATTTCTATTTCTATCATCTGTCTATCAACCATCACTCATCAAAAATCAATATAGTATGTTAATTTGTGGTAGTTTAAATAGGGAATCATTTGTGCTTCAATTTTATTATATTTCTAACAATAAAATCCAAAATATTCACTCTCATTTAAAAGTCCTCACGGTTATGCATGGGTGAATTACTTGGATTTTTGATTATGTGCTTTCATGCTCATTTAAAAGTCCTCACGGTTATGCATGTATGGAACGCATATCAAAATTGATTGATTAAATAGACAAGTTGATTCTAATCCCATTTAAAAGTCCTCACGGTTATGCGTGGTTAGAAGATACTTGAATTCATTTTTAAAATAAAAATTTAGAATACTACTAATCTCATTTAAAAGTCCTAACGGTTATGCATGGTTAGTAGATATTCAAATTTCCTGAAATAAATATACCACAAATAAACACAACTATATAGTTTTATTTGATGAAATCATTCATATCATTCTAAAGTGGAATATGCATCAATTAAAGTATTTGTGATTTTTGTTTGATTTTCTTATTGAAATTAATATTTATACTCGATTGAGCTTTAATATTGTATTAATGTCTACCACTATATCTCTACTTTTCTATTACTATTATTCTTTTGCTGATAACAAAAGGGGGAGAGAAAAGTTAAGATTTTGAAGATAAAGGTCAAAGATTTTCTAATTGCATCAAGGCTCATTTGAATTCTTTATTCTCATGCATATATGTAGGGGGAGTATTGTGTAGAAAGAGAGCATTCAAATAAGGGGAGCAAACTGAATAATCAAATACATTTAATGTAGTCAAAATCTTAAATATATGTTTGTTATCACCAAAAGGGGGAGATTGTGGAATATGCATGTATATGCCTTTTGTTTGATGATAATAAACATATATACATTCATTTAAATGTATTTGATATTGTACTATTTTATTTTTCACAGATTAAATAGATATTTGAATTCAAACGAATATTTTATTCAAACAAATATTTATTACATTTGTGAAAGTACAATTTCAAGCTCTCACTATATACATCATTTTTGATCACAATACAATTACATCACGATTTCATAGTTACATCATTTCCTCACTACATATCACTCACACTCGTATTTATCTTCAACTTCATTCCAATGTGAATCCAGCATCTGAGCAATCTGCAGAAATATACATTGACGCAGTAAAATTGAAAATGAAATGTTTTTGCAGTATAAAACAAAAATGTGTTTTTGAAAATATTATTTGCCTCAGTTATTTGGGTTGTTCGTCATCATTTATATTTGAATTCATCACATACGAACATTGTGACATGCACAGTGTATCACTGTACATGCCACAAGGCCGTGCACACCGATATATGTATATACACTTGATATATTTACAGGGACAGTAGAGCACAGGCCAAACCCAGATTATCGGATTCAACTCAGGTGCAATAAAACAATGTCACAACAATCAGTACAAGGTCAAACCCAAGTTTAAAACTGGATTCAACTCAAGTGAGACTCAATATGTACAGCATGAATCAAAGGCGAACCAGATCCACAGCTAACATGACTCAAATGAAACAAAGATCATCAATCAGACTATATGCAAGCAAGATGATGATCAATGTGCAGTACAATGAAGTCAAGACAAGCAAGTGCATCACTAAACCACCAGATCTAACCTTCAAGTTCAAATCATCCAAGTACAAAGGCAAGGCAGTTCAATAATGAAGTGTAACTATCAAAGGCATCAAGTGAGACCAGAAGTGTAACCAGACATGAACCAACCAAACAAAGGAACTAGACTTCAAGTCTGACGTGAGCCAAGTACAACTGGAAACCCAAAACTGCACAACAATAAAGACACAAGAACAAAAATGAAACAGAGGTGGCTACAGGGATGAACAGACATAGCCGAAGCCTAGTTAAATGTCAAACTCAAAGCCGCAATGAACAAGTCAGAACACGGAACCAAAATCAACATCGTCAATGCAATTCAATGCCGTGATGACCAAGCAAAGAATCAATACCGTGATTATCACGTAATAGAGAAAAACGAAATATACGCATATTGAAAAGGTCAGAATTCATCAACAACATCCATACGAAAATCAACAGTCAAGATATATCAGGTGACAAATTCAAATGAGAATATACGAACGAGAATTTAGGTATTCGAACCCTATAAAAACCACAAATCATCATCGGCAAAAAGGTGTGATTCGAGTTCAAGCAAAACAGATAACAGAAATAAATCTGCTCGAATCATCGATCAAACTCAAGCAATCAAGTTCAAATCAGAGAACAAAAAGAAGATATCACATACCAATTTCAGAGACAAAGCCGTAGTTTCAAATAAGAATCGCCAAAAGAAACAGCGAAGCCAAAGCTTAAATTCGCCAGTAAAAAGTCAACAGAGCAACATCCCAAATTCCAGATTCAATTCGATAGAACAAGGCAAAGCCCTACATTTCAAGTGCAAGCATTGAAGAAGATCGAGCACGTATTCGCCAGAGAATCTAAGATTCGCCAAAGCCCTAAAATCGCCATTCTTATTTCTCAAAGAATCGGGCCGGAACTAAAGAAAAGAAAAGGGATCGAACGAGATAAAGGAGCGGGCCAGCCTAGTTCATTAAAAGGGGTTTTAAAGTTTTAATTTGTATTTAGTTTTTAATTTTGGGCCGGGTTTAATTGATTTATTTTTTAGGCATAGTTTATTTAGGGCAAAAGTGTTTTTACATTGACGATTTAAATTTTGCCCTAGGGTTAATCTGTATTTTGTCTTTCAGTTTGTATTTCACAAAGACCAGTTAGAGTGAATCACCACCTAGGGTTTAGGTGTTGTCAGATTGTCTAGTTAGAATTAGTTCAGTGAGCAGGGGGAGCTGCGAGTTTGCAAAGCTCTACAGGCGGGAGCAGAGTTTGCAAGTAAGCGAAGCTCTATAGGCGGGAGCAGAGTTCGCGAGTAAGCGAAGCTCTATAGGCGGGAGCAGGGGTTGCGAGTCTATTAGAGTGTTTGTGAGCGGGAGCGAGTGTCTGCGAGTCTAGTAGAGTGTTTGTGAGCGGAGCGAGTGTCTGCGAGTCTGTGAGAGTGTTTGTAAGCGGGAGACTGTTTAATTCTAATAGAAATCTGGGAATGCAGCAGTAGGCAGGGGTTGCCGAAGCTGGGTAAATTTTGTGTGTGATTTACTTTACTGCATATTTATTTATCTGTTGTTTACTTCCGCGTTTAATTTGAGAAAATTTGCGATAACCCTATTCACCCCCCCCCTCTAGGGTTAATCTAGATCCTACAATTAATGAAAGATGATTTAAGAATGGAAGTAATTTGAGTTTAATTACTTTTTGTAATTAATCAAGGGATTAATTAAAGATAATTAATTAAGGAGTAATTAATTTATGTAATGAAGTAATTAAGGGTAGTTAATTACTGATTGAAGATTAATCAAAAGTGATTAATAAATGTTGTTTAATTAAAGATTAATTACTTAATGTAATTAATTTAATTAAGTAATTAATAATTAAGTTGTAATTAAGGATCATTTATTTATATAATTAATGATGTAATTAAGATTGGTTAATTAAGTAATAATTAATAAATGAAGTGATTAATCAATGTAATTAATTAAGGATTAATGTAATTAATTATAGTTGATTAACTTAATTAATTTTAGTTAATTAATTAATGATGTAATTAAAGGTTAATTACTATAAGTGGTTAAGGATAATTAATTTGAGAAATTAATTGAAATAAATTACTTGGATGTAATTAAAAGATAATTAATAAAGATGATTAATTGAAAAAGGTAATTAAAGGATAATTAATTAATTTGTAATTAATTAATGTTTAAGTAAGAAGGATTTATAAAATAAAGTAATTAATTTAATTCACTTTAAATTAATTAAAAGATGATATAAATCATTACTTATGAATGGGTGTTAGTATTGAATACTTGGCATTGATTGATATCTCTGATGAGATATATGCTGTATGATATGGATGTTAGTTGAATTGTATGGATTATCTGATAATGTTGATTATCTGTTGTGAATTATCTTTCTTTGTGTATAAAGATAATGAATTGAATTGTTTTAACCTTTAAAACAACTTGGCCTTAAAAGATACGCTTTGGATTTCGATGAGACCGGGATCGGGTTTCCGTATACCGGATTTCCAGGTCTGGAGACCCGAATACCACATCGATCCAAATTTACGATAGGTCGTGAATCAAGTGAAGATGAAGATTTAGAGTGCAAGGGTTATTGTCGTTAACTCTAAGGGTGATTCCAAAACGAGTGTAACGAGATAATGCCTTCGGTTTCGTTCGAACCCGGAACGAACTTGTATGGATTGAATGCTTTCAGAACATCGTCAGGTGGACGATGAGCATTCTAAGTGATGTGTTCTTTTCTAAGGTAATCGTGACCTCAAGCCTCACAAACCGGGAATGGCTAAAACAGGGGAGGTGCAGCAAGGTTAGTGGGTAGCACCCAAGTAGGACAAGATTACCTCTGTCTAGAAGTCCCTTCTTATTTCGGCTTAGTGTGTGCGGTTGCTGATCCCAACCGTGAGGTATCTTGTGCGGGAATTATCCAGTAAGGGATGTTCCGGCCTTGTGTTGCAGGGGATTGGGAGTGATCCTCAGTACGGTGATCTAGGCCACGTACTGTGACGGGCGGTACCCCGGTAGCCCTGCCATTGTATGGAATCCAAACTCCAATAAGTGCCGTACGTATTAGTTGTGCCCAACTATGTTGAAATGTGAGATGTAAGCATTTCAGCTATTTCTGTATTTTACTTGAAAACCCTAGACCCTATTATAATATAACTGGATTTCCTATCAAATGTTTTGGTTAACGTAAGGTAAAAACTTTTCCATGTTTATGTGTGGGAAGTCTTACGTGATACCTTTGTTTTCAAAAGGTTTTGAAGTTAAACAATTTTAACCCGTTTACTCACACCAGACCCATGTCTGACCCAAGTGTTTATTTTCTGTTTTATTAAACTCTTGGGTACTCAAATTTTTACGAGTAGCCAAGGGATTCAGGTTTAGTTTTGACGAATATTCTGGAGGAGCAATGGAGCAGGAGGCTTCGGTGTTCGTAGATATAGTATTCCGCTGTGTTGATATCTGTGATAGTGTCTTGTCTTGTATTTGAGTTGTAATGTCTAGACAGATGTTTATAACTGTCTAGTAAGTGATGTATAAGTTGTGTACTCTGATTATGTAAAGACTATGTATTAGTTATGTGATATATTATAATTTGTTCCGTTTCTGCTGTGAGATTCTGATGTGTTGTTTCTTTCTTTCTCTTCTTTTCTATTTTCTACCCTTTCTTTCTTATTGACGATGCGACTTTCTATGGAGAGAAAGTCTTGGTCGTTACATGGATCTTTCTCACAAATGTATGGAAGAATATGAGAAAGAAGAGAAAATTGTTGTGAAATTTAGTTTTGCAGAGCCCTTTAAATAGTGGTTGAAGAGACGTGTCCATTGGTGAAGAGATGGTGGTAAATTCCCTTCATTGAAATTTTAAAAAACTGAAAAACTGCTAGTATGTCGACATACATAAGGAGATATGTCGACATATGTGTGTTTTCAAAAAAAGGAAGTCCAATAAGGTGTTGCAGATTTTCAGATTTCAAAGTACCTCATATTTTTGGATATTTTGTGATTCGGTTGAGGTCAATGGTTGATGGTCTTCAAGTTATAATTTCCATGGGACTTTAACAAAAGATTCTAAGATTCATCACTTCAAATACCTTTGTCGCTACAACATTCTTGTTCAATCAGTTTTGTTCTTCCGTTTTCTCTGATTAATCTTCATAAATTTAACCCATTTGCTTCCACTGAGTTCTTGTTTATCTCTGTAAAATGTCTCCATAATATATTTGAAAGTACTGCACAACTTGGAGAAATGTTAGTAGTAATATTTATATGGTTGTACATCAAAATCAATGCTTAGGGTATTAACAATCTCCCTTTTTTATGATGCAACCATAATGAGAGATAAAATATAATATTTTTATATTTGACTCCCCTTAATTTTATGCACTCTCCTATCATTTTGCTTAGTATATTTATACATTTTATCCCCCTTTTTCATCAACAAAAAGGGCGAAAAAGAATCATTTGAGCGCAACTAGACAATATGTACAGAGTTTGTATATATATATATATATATATGTATGTATGTATGTATGTATGTAAATAGAACTTATAAGGTGAATCAAAATCAATACAAAGCATGAAATAAATATTTAAAGTAATAGGAGTCTTAGAGTTATCGATGTTGCTGATGCCAATAACATATCCTTTTGAATTATATCCAGAGTTCTTTATTCCACCATCTTTGTATATAATGTCGCTCTGTATCTATGGATTTTTTGTCATATGCTTTGAACATCCCTTGTTCGGTATCCATTGTTCGATACCTGAAAAATATAAAATATGCACACCGGTACCTTATTTTATTTTGGGGCCTATAGGGTTAGGTTTTAGGAAGCCAAACCCATAAAGAGTTTGAATACCCTTTCAAAATATAATTATTGGATAAATGAACTTTCTTAATAAAATTATCAATATATTTTTTTTCTCATTATTATTTAACCTTCTAGGAATCCATAAATTAATGAACCTATTTGGGAGTTTTAACTTTAATTTTCTAGGTTTTGGTTTGAACTTGGTAGCTTAACAAATTTAGTACTTAAAATGCTATTTTTCTTTGATTTGGGCTTAGGAGTGTATCCAAGTCAATGTTTATTGTTAGTGGGTTTGGATATAGATAATGAATTTTCTAGATTATCCTTCCCTTTGTTAAATTTATCAATATTCGTTTTCATTTTATCAAAATCCTTACTATAGTTAGGAATTACATTGTCTAGAGATGTTATTTTGTCATTTAGATCAATGTTCTTTGACTTTAGTAAAAAAATTCTAATAATGAGATTCATTTTTACTTTTCAGTTTTTCAAACCTTTAAGTTTTAGATCCTTTTCATCATTAAGCCTTTCAATTTCATTTTCTAGACATTGTTTTCTTCAATTAACATTTCGTTAAACATTTATAATCCATCTATCTCCGTTAAACTAAACTCGTACTCTTTTTTAAATATTTTATATCCCTTATACATATCATTTAAAACATTTATAATTTTTTCATTAGAATTCCACAACTGGTCCTCCTTAGCCATGAAGTACATGTTGGCATTTTTAACTTCTGAATCACTATCACTTGATGATGTATTGGAATCATCCCATGTTGCATTCAAAGTCTATTTCCTCTTTTATTGAAAGTGTTTGAAGAGTACTTTGATTTCTTCAGATTTGAACAGTCTCTTTTCAAATGACCGGGCTGATCACATTCGAAACACTTAATAAGATTTCCATTTCTAGAATTACAATTGTTAGTTTTTTGAAATTTGTTCATCTTCCTATATTTCAAGGATTTCTTGAAGGTCGTGAAATTTATTTCCACATCATCATCTGGTTCATGATTGTCGTTTGTGGCGTTGAGTGCTAGTGATTTCTTCTTATTTTCTTAATTCTCTTTTCTGACATGCTACTGTACTTCATGGGACATTAGATTACCAGTTAAATCTTCTATTTTCATAAATATTAATATCATTGGCTTCTTCGATTGCCAAATCTTTTGATCCCGTTCACTGAAAAGTGAATTCAATATCTTCCTGGCTTGGTCTTCAGTAATATTATTTCCTAATGAAATTAAAGCATGTAATATATCCTAAAATCTAGAATACATATCAGCAATGGATTCACTTTGTTTCATCCTAAACAGTTGAAATTGATTAATTAACATGGATATCTTTGTCTGTTTAACTTTGCTAGTGCCTTATGTGTGGCTTGCAGTGCTCTTCATTGCCTTTGAATTGTTGAGTACTTCTGCCTTTTGATTGCTGGTCCATTGTGCATAATTCATTTAAGGCTTAGTGTATTGTATTTGGGTAATGTTTCAAATAGCTAAATCATTAGACTGCAAATAAATTTCACCTTACAAGCCCAATAAGAGTAATTACTACCATTGAATAGTGAGGGTCTAGCAGTAGATTGTCCTTCTACAAAAGTATTAAAGAAAGTGTTACTAGTGTTATTAGCTATTTATACTTTCCAAAAATCAAGTTATGAATATTTGGAAACCAATGGGTCTAATACCAAATGTGGGAAATGGGTTGTCTATAACACAATGCGAAATGGATCTTAAGGCTATTTATACATTAGAAGGGGTGAAGTGTGTGATTCAACTATTTAAAAACTAACTTAAGAATTTAAATCTCTATCTACGCAATTTGCAAACAGAAACAAGTAATCACAAAATAAAAATGCAGTAAAGTAAATAACATCTGGGATTTTTATATTAGTTTGGATTGACCAATCCTACATCCAATCATGTACTAGACCATACAAAATTTCACTATCACCATTTGCTTTTCACGAGTGGCAAGAACACCTTTACAATCTTGATTTCATAAGCTACAAGATGCACCCTCTTGATTTATCGAGCTATAAGATCACCCTCTTGATTTCGCAGGCTATAAGAACACCTTCTTCTCTATACAATTTACAGTAGAGTATGACAAGTAGTTGTATCTTCAATACAGATTCTTGTAGATTCAGTACAATGATCATATAGACATCCAATAGCAATATATCTATTAATCCACCTTTTGGCAAGCCAGTACACAGGCGGATTTAACCCAATATACTCCATGATCATTAAGGTAGAAATCTCGGAGAGATGGTTATCAGGATTGGAAAACAATTATATTTGAAACTATGGACTATAGTTGAATGGATTCGGGTGAACGACACTTAAAAAATGGCTAAGTATGGAACTAATACTTCCCATAGAAGAAAGATCAAAATAGAGGGATTGGAATAGAGGGATCGGAGTAAAGGAATCGGATTAAATAGGATACACATAACATAACTCAACGATGATCGCTCCATAACTCAACAACCATAAGGCGGATTGAAGTGAAATTTTGGAAACAGAAAGAGGGGATGCTAAGGAGTCTACCCTAGGGAGCGCATGGCCTTTGAAGGAGTTTGGAGAGATTGGCCCCTATCCCTCCAAAGGGATCGGCCCACTTCCCTCTTAGGGATCGGCTAAACCCAACTTTATTACAAAGATCGATCGGTATCTCAACATCTACATATCCAATTGACATGAAACTTGGAGCATAAGCTAACTATAACATGTGGAACACCCCATAGGGATCGCACATCATTTGGAGCAAGTTGAAGGGATAGGCCCCTATCCCTCCATAGGGATTGGCTATAATCATCCTTCGCACCATATTGCAACAAAGACCGATCAATAACTCGAGTTCTACTAATCCAATTAGCATGAATCTTGGAGGATGTACATAATATAACATGAAGAAGCTCTTCTAGGGATCGCATGTCATTTGGAGGAGTTTGGAGGGATCAGCACCTATCCCTCCAAACGGATCAGCTGAAATCAGAATATATGCAACACCACTTCACGGAAAATGCGATATCTCACAAACCGTAAGTCGAAATGGTATGAAATTTGGAGGGTAAGTAGCTAACATCATGGGAACCCCTTAGAAGAATGGTAACCCATTTAGACACCAAAATAGAGATTGGTACATATCCCTATTGTGGGCCCCAATGGGCTTAAAAATTCTTGGGTGGCCTCGTCATGGCCCAGAGATTCTTCTGTCGAAATTTCAGCTCGATCCATGCATGTCTTCCCCTATATATTAAGCAAGCATGGCGTCAGAAAAAGGATCTTCTTCCTACTTCACTTCAATTTCTACCAAGGCTATACTCTGCCAATTTTATTGAATTTCACAGATTTGTAACTGTAATCAACAATATAAACTAATAAAAGGAAAATCTTTGGAGTGGACGTAGGCCGGAGTTAGCCGAACCACTATAAATCTGTATCTCTATTTACCTGCTGTCAGATTGTTTTAATTTTTTCTTTATTTATTTCTCTTCATATTTTTGTGATTGGATTAGATATTGGTGATTTTACATAATTGGGTGTTGGTGACCAATTTTGATGCCAACATTTTGGTGCTTTAACTAAGAAGACTGGCACTCGCAGATTTGGAAGCTAGGATCTTAGATTTGGAAGCTTGGATACTCGAATCTAGGAAGCAATGGCTAGGCAATGAACTAGGAGAGTGCTACCAGAAAGGAGCCACCATGGAGGGAGTCAGAAGGCTTCCTTAGGAGCTGGAGCTAGTCAAGCATCTATCTGCATCACCAGGGATGAAATGGAAATGATGATGGATGCTATGGAGGAGATGATGTAGAATTTACTCTGACAGATTGGACAAGTTGGAGCATAAAATCAAGGGAATAGCGCAGTAGGAGCTAATGACAACATAGATCAAAGAGTTGAAGCAGCAAAAACGCTGGAACTCAGAACCGGGAACATGGAAATGGAGCCAATGGACAAAGAAATGGAACAGAGCAGCCGAGGGCAGTCCCTAGCCATCTTAGAGGGATCAATACTGATCCATCTAGAGGGATCGACACCGATCCCTTAAGGATAGGGGGCATGCCCTCGGGTTTGGTTGATCGTGATGTTGGTGGACCTGCGATCTATCCCAAGAAGCTTGGTGCGAATCGGAATTTGGATGCTCTTCCGAAGGAATACGTTCTAGAATTCCCTCGTAGACTCGAGGGGCAGTTTGGACATGATGATAGGAGACTACCGTTGGAAGACAATGACAGGTTTGTAGAGATGATCAGTCGAGCTGTGCGTGGAGGGTTGGTGAATAGGGATCTGGAGGATGTAAATAGAAATCCATTTGTTCCTAATATCAGGAATGCTAGGAATCTATCAGAATTCAAACTACCAAAACTAGAGGTTTATGATGGAAAGTCGAATCCAACTATGCATATGATGAGGTATATATAGCACATGGAAGTATTGGGGGGCATCAGGAGAAGTCTTGGCACGATGCTTCCCCTGTACTTAACGGAAGTAGTTGCACTATGTTTCAGACTGTTGGAAAGCGATTCTATTAGCACATGGACGGAATTGGTTGAAAAACTTATGAAGCAGTTACGGGTTCACATTACAAGACCCAGGAATGTGATGACATTGACATCAGTAAAGCAGTGGGCATGAGAATCACTCAAGAATTTCTAAACTAGGTTCAATGCGGTGTTTTTTCGGTGGATCGACTAGATCCATCGATGGTTTTGATGGCGGTAGTTTCAGGAGTTGCATATAATTTAGATTTTAAGGTATCAGTGATATGGGATCCACCGATGGATCTCGGGGAATTCTACCATGAAGCAGAAAGGTTTCTACAACAAGAAGATGCGAAAGCTGACAGAGTGGCAACATAAGTTAATACGGTACGGGGTGGAGAACTGCCCGGTGAAAGTTCAGGAAAGGACAAGGGTAAATTGAACATGGAGAATAGCTTCGATGGATCGAAGCGGCAAAGGGGAGAACCCAAATTCTCTTGTTACTCGGAATTGAATGAAACCCTAGAACATATATATCTGGATACTCGAGGACGCCTTCCGTATCAAAGGCCAGCAAGGAGGGAACCCTCCGAACGTGAACGGACATTAGGAAAGCGCTGCCTATTCCATGAGCTGGATGGGCACAATACAAATGACTGCAGGCATTTGAAGGATATCATTGAGGGACACGTGAGGAATGGCCAGTTACAACAATAAGTAAGGACTTGGGCTGCGGCGGTGGAACATAAGTAGCCACCGTCCACCTCGAATAAAAATGGCACGAGATCAAGGCATCATCATCAACTCATCATCAATTGATCGGGATGGCATGGAATAAGTAACGAACTCCACGGTAGGACGAATAAGTCACTTACACATGTATGGACTGAGGACGGTCCTTGGGCATGCTCTGAGATAATGATAAACCGTAGTGCTAGGTTTGTGAAATTTGTCATTTTCTTCTTGCTTGCTTCGAACTCTTGTTATTCTAGTTTTATTTGAACTCTGGTTTATTGGTTGTACGGACTATTATTTTATATTTTGGCAAATGGACTTAGGAATGCTTAAATTTGGATCAATGTAACAGATAACACAGGTCGCAGTTATGGTCCTATCCAAAGAGACGAGATAACAATCGCAAGGTACGGGTCTTTTATTTGGCAAACACGATGAAACAGACTCATGCATCATGGATTAAATCCTCAATTGGGTATCGAGGCCGAAGAATAAAACCTAACAGGTTGTCAGGTATGGACTATGCCTGGCAAGGGGTAGGTCGTTTAGCTCGAACGCGATGAAACGGCCTAATCAGGTCGTCGAGTATGGATTATGCTCGGCAAGGATCCGAAGAGATCAAGGTCGTCAGATATGGACTATGCCTAGCAAAGAGTAGGTCGCTTCGCCCCAATGCAATGGACCAGCCTACTTAGGTTGTCGAGTAGAGATTGTGCTCGGCATGGATCCATAGAGATCAAGGTCGTCAGGTATGGACTATGCCTGGCAAGGGGTAGGTCGCTTTGCTCGAACGTAATGGATCGGCCTACTTAAGTCATCGAGTATAGATTGTGCTCGACAAGGACCCGGTGAGATCGAGGATTTGGATTGGGACAACAAACCGTAGAGGTCCTGGATTTGTATATCAATTTCGAACAGTAATGGATTTAGCTTTAGATGGATGCAGATTCGGATAGAACGATCCGGAGAGACCGTGGATTTGGATTGGATTATGGATTGGAAAATACAGCTATCAATGGATTATGGATTTTGGATTTATGGAAATTCAAAACACACCTTCCTATTGAAAGGCATGTTTGGGGGGGGCAAAATGTTAACCCGCCTTTTGGCAAGGCAGTACACAGGCGGATTTAACCCAACAAACTCCATGATCATTAAGGCAGAAAGCCCGGAGAGATGGTTACCAAGATTAGAGATCAATTACATTTGAAACTATGGACTATAGTTGAATATATTCAGGTGGACAACACTCAAAACATGGCTGAGTATGGAACTAATACTTCCCTTAGAAGAGGGATCAGAATAAAGGAAATGGATTAAACAGGATGCACACAACATAACTCAACGATGATCACTCCATAACTCAACGACCACAATGTTTGAAGTGAGACTTTGGAAACAGGAAGAGGGGACCCTAAGGAGTCTACCCTAGGGATCGAATGGCTTTTGAAGGAGCTTGGAGGGATCAGCCCTATTCCCTATTAGGGATCGGCTAAACCCAACTTTATTGCAAATATCGATCAATATCTCAACATTTACATATCCGATTGATATGCAACTTGGATCATAAGCTAATTATAACATGTGGAACACCCCATAGGGATCGCACATAATTTGGAGCAAGTTGAAGGGATCGGCTATAATCAGCCTTCGCATAATATTACAACAATGTTCGATCAATAACTCGAGTTCTACTAATCTGATTGGCATGAAAATTGGAGGCTATACATAATATAACATGAAGAAGCTCCCCTAGGGATCGCATGTCATTTGGAAGAGTTTGGAGGGATCGGCCCCTATGCTTCCAAAGGGATCGGCTGAAATCAGAATATATGCAACACCACTTCATGGAAAACATGATATCTCACAAATCGTAAGTCCAAATGGCACAAAATTTGGCGGGAAAGTACCTAACACATGGGGAAACCCTAAAGGGATCGCACCCCATTTGGACACCAAAATAGAGATCAATACTGATCCCTATTGTGGGCCCCAATGGGCTGAAAATTCTTGGGTGGCCTCGTCATGGTCTGGAGGTTCTTCTGTCGAAATTTCGACCGATCCATGCATGTCTTCCCCTATAAATACAGCAGGGATGACATCAGAAAAAGTATCTTCTTCCTGCTTCACTTTGTCTTCTACCTAGGCTATACTCTGCCAATTTTATTCTTGAATTTCACTGATTTGTAACTGTAATTGGTAATATAAACTAACAAAAGGAAATATTTTGGAGTGGACGTGGGGCGGAGTTAGCTGAACCACTATCAATCTGTGTCTCTATTTACTTGCTTTATGATTGTTTTAATTTTGTTCTTCATTTATTTCTCTTTATATTTCTATGATTGAATTGGATATTAGTGCTTTTACATAATTGGGTGTTGTGGCCAATTTTGACGCCAACAATATCTTTGAATTCTGTAAGGAATATAATGAAATCAGAGACAGAACGATAAGGATTCAAGTATAAATTCTTTAATATTGCGTGGTTTGCAAATCCTTGAATAATTGGAGTAAAAATGTATGGATTTGCAAAGAGTATAGAAGAATATGTGTTGGACCTTTCTCACAAATGTATGGATATGAAAGAATTTAAAAAATAAGAGAAAATTGTTGTGAAATTTTATTTTGTAGAGCCGATTAAATAGTGGTTGAAGAGACATGCCCATTGGTGAAGAGGTGGGGGGAAAATCCCTTCATTTGAATTTTAAAAAACTGAAAAACGGCTAGTATGTCGACATACATAAGGAGATATGTCGACATATGTGCGCTTTCAGAAACAGGAAGTCTGATAAGGTATTGCAGATTTTCAGGTCTCAATGTACTTTATATTTGTTGATGTTTTGTGATTCGATTGAAGTCAATGGTTGATGATCTTCAAGTATAATTGCCATGGGGTCTTTAACAAAAGATTATAAGATTCATCACTTCAAATACCTCTATCATTACAACATTCTTCTTCAATCAGTTTTGTTCTTCCATTTTCTCTAATTAATCTTCATACATATAATTTATTTGCTTCCACTGAGTTCTTGTTTATCCCTATAAAATGTCTACATAATATATTTGAAAGTACTACACAACTCTAACAAATGTTAGTAGTAATATTTATATGGTTATTCATCAAAATCAATACTTAGGGTATAAACTTATGTGTATATGATACACATATTTTATAATACAAAAATAAATAACAATAAATAAAACAGAATATTGGTTTTATTAAAATAAAATTTAGAAAAGTCATAAATAAATTTAGACTACATAGGCCCAATAAAGATCCAAAAAGGTAAAAAAAACAAAAATTTATCCATTACTTCGCTACTGGCTGGCCCAGCTCCAACAATGTTATCAGATCCAAATAGCCTATGCGGTCTAAATTAGCAGTATTAAGGCTAACTTATTATAGCCTACCCATATAGTATGGTGTCTAGAAAAGTAGTGTCTAAGTTTGGGTTTGGACAATCAAGTACTCTGCCTCATCTGGCTAAAACCAAAATCTTCAAAACAAAAATCCCTAAAACCAAACATTGACACCCGCCTTGCTAGCGCAATCGCCTGCCTCCATCTAGCTAAGCGCAACCGCCATAGTGCCAGCCTCCGCCTTGCTAACAACGACCAATGTAGTCGAAACCGCCTATCCCCGCTTAAACGAATAGTTCAATAGTTATTATTTAATAGTTCAATTTTATGAGCTGATGTGCATGTAACTGTGCATATTTATTACATCCATATTTAATCTTCTTTATTTTAAATAAATGTCATAATTGGGTGTTTTTGCATGTTTAAAACCAAAATTCAAAAATGCTTTCAAGTATCATTCATGCATTAATTTGGGGTAAAATGGAATTTTTTTGCATATATTAATTTTGAGAATATTCACTTGCACATTTTATTTTTAATTGTAGAAATTTGGATGGAAAATGGAGAGGCTTCATATATATATGCATGCACAAAGGATGGAAGAACAAAGGAATGAACAAATAAATCAATTCATACAACATGGAGGACCCCACCTACCCACTTACCATGATCTACAATTAGGAGCTGATGCACATGTTAGTGGAGATTAAAGTTACATGCATACTTAATAGAGGATTAATTATAAGCTAATAATAAATTGGTGGTCACACTTCCTAAGGGATATTTTGGGTAGTCCCCTAAAATATGGATTAGGGTTTTAGGCTTGTATAAATACCCTCTTATGTTCATGTAATGAAGTTTTTAGTTTTACATTATCATGCAAGTTGTAGCCTCAAATTAAAAGAGAAATAAAAATGGCTTCCTAAGCCTTTTCTTTTTTTAATTTCTTTTATTTCATGCTTTCATGTTCTTTTATGCTTATTTTCATTTATAAGCTCTCTTTTCTTTCATGTTAGTAGCTTAGTTTTATTACTTTAATGCAAGTAGTTAGTTTATTTTCATTTTAATTAGCTTGCACTTTCCTTTTATTTTCTATGTTGAAATTTACATGTGTTGAAATGATAACACAAATGAGTAGCAAAACCCCTTCAATTTAGGGGTAATGAAGCTCTCTAAAATGATGTAAATTCAACATATTGTGTGATTTATGAACTCTTTTATGCTTCATGAAAAGTTAATTTATGATGTAAGTTTATTAGTGAATTTGTTAGTCTATGTTGTTTATCACAAATAGACTATTCTTATTCAAACATAAACACAATTTACATCATTGACTAACTAAGTGATTTTTGATTGTGAAATTAAAATAGAATCAAAATTTGATGATCTATGTTACTAAATACAATAGTAAATAGATCATACTTAAAATAGCTCTTGTTGTGACTTCATTTTCATTACAATTGATAAGTGGTTTTATGTGTTGTATTATAGTTTGATGGTTTTAAGTTATGTTAGTTAATAACATAAATAGACCATACTTATGATAAATACATCACTAATTCCACTTAAGATCAAAATAGAGAGATCATAGATTGTTTGTGTGTATACTTATGTAAAAATATGAGAGTGTATTTGCCTCTAAATTGTTTTCTAATCTAATATTTTTAATCTCTTTTATTTCTAGTTAGTCTTTGCATTTCTTTTTAGTTTAAACAATCTCAAACTCTGTGGTTTAATTTGATTGAGTAGAATTTTTAAATCATTTCACTTCCCTGCGGATCGACCTGTACTCGCCACGTACTAAAATTGTACGCCGTGCGCTTGGGGTTATTTTTATTATAATTTTTCGGTGATTTTCTAAACTGATAGAAAAACCATCGATTCAACAAGTTTTTGGCGCCATTTCCAGGGAATTAATTTGATTTTATTTTTATTGTTCAAATTATTTTTGTTTGAATTTATTGTGTGTTAATCTTGTGTGTTGAGTTGCATTTAAAAAAAAAGATATTTGTTGTGAGTTTGTGTGTAATTTTTGTTTCATTTTGTTTTTGTGCATATCTTGTTTTCTAGTTTTCTTTGCATTTGCATTTCTATTAAATATATACACACACACACACAAATTCATTTCAAAATGAATTTTTTTATTCCAATCATTATCCATTTCATTTATAATTTTCTTTTGTACAAATTTCTTTTTATTACAAGACTCAACATCTTGTGCACTGTGCCTTTACTTCCTTTACTTACTGTGCAAGACATATACAACTCACTGCACACAGTCAAGCAACTTATGCACATTACTAACTACAAACTTATGCACACAGTCAAGCAACCATGTCACATTACCAACTGCTGCTTCACTACCACATCCCTGACCATCCATCCTCTCCATCCACCCGTAACAATCACTCCATTTCACTTTACAAACAATCACTGTTTCTGCCTTCCCTCCATCATAACTACACATAACAGCTGCCTGTCATCCAATGTGCAACTCTGTGCACATATCACATTTCACATCTGATCAACACATACATCCCAAATTGTTCCTTGGCAACACAAAAAACTTGCCTTTGCTGCTGCACCTACTCCTCCTGCCCCTCCGTCATTCAACCTGCTACTGCCTATTACTTCAACATCAACAACCATAAACCATAATCCATTGCCTTTTCTGGCCATCCACACCACATAAAACCTCCTGCACATTCACCATATCAACCCCTATCTTCTACCATCAGCACCGTGCCCACCCTCTGCCTGTCACTAGCCTACATCACCAGAGAAACACACCAGAACCACCACCACTCAAAACTGCTACAGACATCACTACATACAAACATACAATCATCAACCCACTCAAACATCCAACAATACTCCAAACAATTCACCACAGCCTTCATTATCATCAATTCACCATAAACCACTACACTACTGCAAACTTCAACCATAACAATACAACCAACCTCTGCATATAACTGCACCTCCAACTTCCCCATTCAATAATTCCTTACTACTGCACCTACTCCACTTGCCCCCTTGTCTTCCTCCCTGCCAATGCTTCTACCACCTTACCTCTACTGCATCACCACATTATCAACTTACTTCTGTTGCACTCTGTTTTACAACAAGCACATCCACCACATCATCAACTTCATCACCTACATTATCATTCTTTCTACTACATCACTACCACCATAAAAACATCCAGTTCACTTCCTCTTCCACAAACCTCTGCCTGTACTTCAACACCCCTTGCCTGTACACACAGCCTCTTCTTGCCATACCAGTCATACACAGCAACAACTACAACTCCATGCACATCCCCATATCACTGTTGCAACATCATCACACCTCCACCATCAACTACTTCAGCAAACAACTTCACTCCTCCTCAATCAAAAACTACTGAACCCTCCCCTGATCATCCAGACTTCAACAACAACTTCTGCCATCCACTGTCACACACAAACCAATCTTACAAACCATCCCTCTGCCTTACATCAACCACAAACCAACCTGCCCACCTGAACAAAAACTTCCACCCTTTTCCAAACTTCACCCATCAAACTGCAATTGTCTCTTCACCTTTGACCAACTGTGCCTACAACCACTGTAACCTAAATTCATCAATCGCGATTACAAACCGTAATCGAACAACCATGAACCCAAAACATCCTCACTCTAAACACTGAATCGCCAGAAATTTCAATCGCAATTGTAAATCCAAACCTGAACCACCGAGTTCTTCCATCTAGGAAATCCTACGCGAAATAACAAGCTTTTGAATCGTGATTTTTATTTCACGATTTCATTTTTTTTCAGCAGTTCGCCCCACTTTATTTGTTTAATTTTGATTTTTGTTTTTGAAGAGAGAACGGGAAGAAAATTTTCATTAGTTTGGGTCGGGTAGTCTTATTTTTATTTTGTTTAGTTTCTTTTTTATTTTTTTAGTCCATTCTCCTTTTTTGTTTTTCCATCTTAATTAAAAAAATTGTTTTTAGTTTCATTTGCTTTCATTTGGCTTGTTCAAAATTTCAGGTTACCAAAGCAAAAGGAGACAAATTGCACTGTTCCGCTTATTTAAAACCGCCTTGCTTTGCTTACTTATATAAAAAAATGGTCGCTAAAAAAAATAAATTGTTAATAATTATGCACGCACTGGTATCGTGCCCTCATCTCTTGTTTTTAGTTTCCTTGCATTGTTGGTTGCTTGCATTTTAAAAAAATACAAAAAAATCAAATTTCATTCGTAGTTGCATCGTGAAATCACATTTAATTTCTACTTTGCATTCATCTCATCTTATTTTTATTTTCTAAGCCAACGCCCAAATCCACATAAGGTGGGGGAATTCATCACCCCTTCCTTGGCCCATAAATTGCATATCATCTTAGAATTCTCTAATAATAACGGTTAGACTTCAGACTTAAGGGTGTCACGAGCTCACCTAGGGCTTAATTGTATCTTGACAAGTTGTCTTCTTTGAACAATTTTATTTCTTGGTGTCTAGGCTATGGCAGAGCAATAATCAGTTATAAATATTATGATGATTCATAAATATTATACTGATTATTTCTTTGAAGGTACTTAAACCTTCGATTGCATTGCTACGGTGATTCGTGGTGCATGGATATATCCTATCCGTTACCTGGCTAAGAACTATCTTGTTAGATTAAGATAAAGTGTGATTATACAATTTTGTGTAAGGAGCTACTAAGGACATAAAATTTGTAATTAAGTCCTTGCATTCATTTAGTTGCATTAGTTCATGCATATTTAAAAAAAAAATCAAAATCCAAAACGAAAAAAAATTGTAAATTTGACTTAACTTAGTTTTTAAATCATTTCCTTTGAAAATTTTTCAATCAAAATCAAAAATCCCAAAAAAAAACAATTTAAGTTAGTTTTTTTAAAAAACAAAAAAAAATCCAAAAAATATAATCTTTTCAAAAACTCAAAAAAAACATAAAGAAAAGAAAAAATTTGAAAATCCAAAAAACAAAACAAAAATCAAATTTCTCTTTAAAAAAATAAATAAATCCTTTTTGGTAAATATTTTTCCTCCTAAAAAAATATAAAAAACAAAATTCTCGTTTCATTTTCTAAACCTTCTTCTTTCTCTTAAATTCGATTCTACTTCTTTCTCTTCTTGACTTTTAATTGTACATGAGTACTTGGACTCGTGACACAACAACAAATACTTGGACTCGTAACTCAACAACGAATCATTTAACTCGAACAAACGATACTCCAACAATGACAAGCGAAAATGCCCCTCGAACACTTATGGATAGAATCTTTTCCGATAGAGTTTATATTCCTTCTTGTATCACGCTACCAGCCTCAACGGGTAATCACTTTGAAATTCACTCCAATCATATTGCCACACTTTCGAAATTTGGCAATTTTGAACATGATGGCCCATACATTTTCTTAACAAAATTCGAACAAGTTTGCGCAACCATTAAACTCCAACAACTTAGTGATGACGGAATCAAACTCCGATTAATTCCATTTTCTCTCACCGATTACGCTGAAAAATGGTTGTACAGCTTACCATCAAACTCGATTAAAACTTGGGAAGAATTCGTTAAAGTTTCTTAAAAAAGTTCTACCCCTTGGAAAAAACAACAAAAATCCGAAACGAAATCGTAAATTTTCATCAGTTCAGGGGAGAACCATTCGGAAATATTTTGAAAGATTTAAAGAGCTCTTGATAAAATGTCCATACCATAACTTTGAATAATGGATGCTTTGACAATCTTATACGATGGACTCGAAAACAGCTCACGAACCATACTTGAATCAATGTGACAAGGCAACTTTCTCGCCCAACATCATGATGATGCTTGGTAATTTCTTGAAAACATAGCTGAAAAATCATCCCAATGGGAACGTTCCAATGAAAAATCAATTTACTCATGATCGAGCGCACACTCGATAGAATCATCTTTGGCTTTGGAAGCTAAAATCGATGCAATGATTAATAAATTCGATAACATTTTCTCATCAAACCAAATGAATCAAGCTTCCCAACCAATGTGTTATAATTCAACGATCTGAATCACTTAGCCGGTCAGTGCCCTAATACGGTCGAACAACTCAATGCTTTCAATAAAGTTAAAAATAACCCATTTTCTCCAACATACAATCCTAGTTGGAGAAATCATCCAAACTTTGCTGGGAACCAAAAAATTCCAACACGAATTTGGTTCGTCCCAATTTTCAAGCATTTCCGAATAATGCTTCGAATCCTCCCTTTCAGCCCAATCATTTTCAACAAAACTTTGTGGGTCCGTCTCAAAATCAACCGCAACAATCTTTTGCTCCCTCTCCCCAAGACGATAAACGTTTAAGTTCACTTGAGAAAAGTCGTGGAACGTTGGCTAAAGAAACAACTCCAAAGCCTCCAATCAAACAATAATTTGCAAAATTTGTTAACCTCGTACATGCAGAATACGAGTCAGTCGATTGCAAAACTTGAAATGCAAATGAGTCAACTAGCCATGTCTGTAAGTGAACGTGAACGAGGCTCATTCCCAAGCCAGCCTGTTCCAAATCTTAGAAATCAAATCACTAATTCAAATCAAGCCCATGTTATTCAAGATAGCAATGTAACTAATTGAATGTTATCACAACTCTGCATTCCGGTAAACAAATCAATAATCAAGTTGTTAATCCAAACGATTTACCAGGAACTCCTCTTAACACTTCTAAAACAACAAACAAATCTGAACAAAATGTGGAGCCAAACATCGAATCAAATGCCAATCAAAATTCTTCTTCTACTCAAGTAGGCCCGCCTACTAAGTATCATGTTCCGTTTCCACATCGTTTTCGACCGAAGAAACTCTTGGACTAAATGGAAAAGATGTCGGAAATTTTTAAACAAGTGAAAGTTAACATCCTGCTTCTTGATATCATTCAGCAAGTCCCAACTTACGCTAAGTTTCTCAAGGACTTGTGTACCTAAAAATGACACACTCATTTACCCAAGAAAGTCTTCTTAGCTGCCGAATTTAGTGAATTTTTGCCTCAATCAATCCCTGTTAAATACAAAGATCCTGGATGTCCGATGATCTCATGCATGATAGGAGACAAAACGATTAACAAATGCTTACTTGATTTGGGTGCGAGTGTCAATTTGATTCCTTATTCCGTTTACCAACAACTTGGCTTGGGTGAACTTAAACCAACAAAAGTAACACTTCAATTAGTTGATCGTTCGATTAAGAAACCCATGGAAGAAATCGAGGATGCACTTATCAAAATCGGTCAATTCGTATTCCCCGCTGATTCCATCGTATTGGACACTCAACCCATGAATAATCCAATGAGTCAAATTCCATTGATTTTAGGCCAACCTTTCTTAGCTACTTCGAATGCTCTAATAAATTATCGAAACGGTTCGATGAAAATTTCTTTTGGAAACATGACTTTGGATCTTAACATCTTCAATCTTGAAAATCAACCGAACGAACCACATAACCAAACATTGGAAGTTAGCTTCATTTAAGAAAATATTGATAACGAAACAGCTGACTTAAACCATGAACGCGATGTTGAATATGAACAATTGTTTCAAGACAAGCCTAACGAAATCCAAATTGCGCTACCATATGAACCCCTTACCGTTGAATCAGAACTTCCACCGAATTCTTTGATTGAATAGCCCCCGAGGTTGGATCTTAAACCCCTTCTCGATCACCTTACGTATGCATACTTAGGTGACAATGAAACGTTTCCCGTAATAATCTCTTCAACTCTCTCTCTCTCTTGATCAAGAAACTTCCCTTCTTTCAATTCTGTCGAAAAACAAAGAAGCAATTGGATAGTTGATCGTCGATGTAAAGGGAATTAGTCCCACTCTTGTTCAACATCGCATCCATTTAGTTGACGATGCCAAGCCTGTTCGTAACGTGCAACGAAGGCTTAACCCAAAAATGAAGGATGCAGTTCGTGACGAAATTCTTAAACTTCTCGATAATGGAATCATATACCCAATCTCTGATAGTTCATAGGTTAGCCCGATTCATGTCATGTCGAAAAAGTCTGGACTTACCCTTATCAAGAACGACTTGAACGAACTCATTCCAACTCGTACTCAAACGGGTTGGCGTGTTTGCATTGATTATCGAAAATTAAATGCTGTAATACGTAAAGATCATTTCCCTCTTCCTTTTATCGACCAAATGCTTGAACGTTCAGCCGACCACGAATTCTATTGCTTTCTTGATGGTTATTCGAGCTATAACCAAATTCCAATCGCTCTTAAGGATCAAGAGAAAACAACTTTCACGTGTCCCTTTGGCACTTTTGCATATCGATGTATGCCATTTGGCCTTTACAACGCTCCTGCTATGTTTCAAAGATGCATGATCAGTATCTTTTCTGACATGGTTGAACGCTTTCTTGAAGTATTTATGGACGATTTTTCTATCTTTGGAAACTCTTTTTCCGAGTGCTTACACCATCTTGAGTTAGTTCTTAAACGATGTAAGGACAAACACTTAACGTTAAATTGGCAAAAATGCCATTTCATGGTCAAACACAGCATTGTCCTTGGGCATGCCATCTCAAAAAAAGGCAATGAAGTAGATAAAGCGAAAGTTGATGTAAATGTGAATCTATCCATTCCCAAATTTGTCAAAGACATGAAATCATTCCTTGGACACGCTGGCTTCTATCGATGTTTTGTGAAGGATTTCGGTAAAATTGCTCGATCTCTTACAACTCTTCTTGGAGAAGACATTCCTTTCGACTTTAATTTTGACTATGTTTCTGCTTTCAAACGTCTCGAAAACGAATTCATTTATGCTCCCATCATTTGTTCACCCAATTGGGATCTTCCATTCGAAATAATGTGTGATGCTTCTGACTTTGCAATTGGTGTTGTCTTAGGACAACGCATCAACAAAATCCTTCATGTAATTTACTATGCTAGTATGACTCCTAACGATGCTCAACTGAATTACACGACCACTGAAAAAGAGCTTCTAGTAGTAGTCTTTGCGCTCGAAAATTTCTGACCTTATTTGATTGGCTAACACATTACAGTTTACACTGACCACTCTGCTCTTAGATACCATTTTTCTAAAACAGATGTTATGCCTTATTTGATCCGTTGGATCCTTCTACTCCAAGAATTTGACCTCACGATAAAAGACAAAAAGGATCCGACAATGTCATCACTGATCATCTATCGCGTCTCCCAAATGCACCATCTACTCTACCGATCAATGAGAATTTCCCGATGAACAAATCCTTTCTGTTTCGGTCGGTCCATGGTATGCAGACATAGTGAACTATTTAGTCACTACGAAAACTCCTTCATTTTTGTCGAAACAAGATAAATATAAATTTCTTTCCCAAGTCAAGTACTTCTATTGGGATGATCCGTACTTGTTTAAATACTGTTCCGACCAAATCATTCGACGTTGCATCCCAGATAATGAAATAAGGAGTGTTCTCTCGTTTTGTCACGATCAAGTGTGCGGTGGACATTTCGGTCCGAAGAAAACTGCTGAAAAGGTGCTTCAGTGTGGCATTTACTGGCCCACTCTTTTCAAAGACTCATTTGAATTTTGTAAAACTTGCGATCGTTGCCAAATGCTAGGAAGAATTTCTCGACGAATTATGATGCCTTTAAACACCATTCTTACGATTGAAATTTTTAACGTTTGGGGGATTGATTTTATGAGACCATTTCCTAATTCTTTCGAAAATTTGTATATTCTTCTCGCTGTTGATTACGTCTCGCAATGGGTCGAAGCCTTTCCGTGTAAAACCAAAGACCATAGAAGTGTTGTGAAATTCCTTAAAGAAAACATCTTTTCGAGGTTCGGCATACCTCACACAATAATAAGCTATAACGGCACCCATTTTTGCAATCTTTCATTTGAAACTTTAATGAAGAAATACTCGATAACCCCCAAGTTATCCACTCTGTATCATCCTCAAACTTATGGCCAATTTGAAGTTTCAAATCTTCAAATAAAACGAATTTTGGAGAAAACTATTAATAAAAATCGTAAAGATTGGTCTTAGAAATTGACTGATACGCTTTGGGCTTACCATACTACTTTTAAAACTAACTTTGGGATGTCCTCATTTCGTTTAGTTTACAGGAAAGCATGCCATTTACCTGTTGAAATTGAACACAAAGCGTTGCAGGCAATAAAGAACTTAAACTTTGATCTTGAAAAAGCCGGTGAAAACAGAAAATTGCATATCAACGAATTAGAAGAGATTAGGAACGACGCATATAAAAAGAAGAAAATTTACAAAGAAAGAACAAAAGTTTTTCATGACAAGTCAATCCTAAGAAAAATGGTTTCACCCAACCAAAAAGTTTTTTGTATGACTCTAGACTTCATTTATTCCCTGGGAAATTAAAATCAAGATGGACCGGACCATACATTGTACGAACTGTTTTTCCACACGGTGCCATAGAAATACAATATCCCAGGGATGGATCGAATTTTAAAATCAATGGCCATTGTTTAAAGATTTTCTTGGAATTGCCAAGTGATCGAGTGGAGGAGCTCATGATTTGTAACGACACGTAAATTTTAAAGGTTTTATTAACATAATTAAACTGTATTTTGTGAAATTTTAAATAATTGAATTTGGAAATAAAAATTTGATATTTGAAATACGTCTATTTAGACATAGCAAATGGTAAATTTTCATCACAAAATATAGAAGTTCATTTTATTGTGTGATTTTATTTAAATTTGAATCAGTTAATATTAGATGGTAATAAAATGTTTTCCAAACCTGAATATTTTTATATAATAAAAATGTTTATCATTTTCTGAGTGAGACGGCATCTTTCGTTTCATCAAATTTGGACTTCTCTAGCTTCTTCTAGCTTAATTTGCAGCATTTTTGGTACCGAATATCGACTTTTGATAGGATGGTCATACCACTGATATCTGTATACCGTTTTGATCGTCTCGTCGTGCTGATCTCCGTAGTATATTCATTTGTGTATTTCGGGGCCTGGTACGCGGTAAAGTCCATGAAAACGGTTAACCGTATCGGAACCCGTTTTTGAACTTGTGATATTCTATGACCATTCAAAATTCAAACGGCTGTTATAACGGCCACTAACATTTATTTAATTTCAAATTTGACGTTCACTATTCTCATTGCTTGTTTATAGGGTGGTACGTTTTCTGTGGCTCTTTCTCTACCTCGTTTCCTTCCATACTTAAGAAAGATAATAATATAAAATTGTTCATCCTCTCCTTTTATCATTTGTTCCCCTAAACACTGCTCGTCCCTCATTTCCACCGTGCTTCCACCATCCACTCACTCGGCCTCTTCCCCCGACCCGCGCCTAGCACCCCACCACGCGGCCACCATCGACCACAACCGCCTCCGGCCTCCCCTCCCTCTCACTGGCCGAGCAGCCGACCTATGATCCCATACTCCTCCTCCCTTCTTGTCGCATCACCCAGGCCAAGAACCACTCATCCCCTCGCCATTCATCTTCCTCCACCATAGAAGCTTCCGCCACGTCAGCCCTCCCACACCCCATCACAAGCACAGTACCCAGTCAAACCACGTCTTCCACCGCCTCGCTCCTCCGTGCCGACCACCTTCTCCAAACTCCAACCCATCCTCGGCCGAGATCCACCATTCCATCTTCCTTGTTGGAATTTATTATATATATGTATGCTAGTTTTTCTTTTAAAAGCTCGTTATATATATATCTGCTGTCTAGAACATATATCTCAATGTTGCAATGATTTGTAATAGATTTTGATATGTATTCATATGATAGTTTATATATTAGATTTTATATATATATATAGGGTATATATTATAATATACGTATGTTTTTCCTTATATGGTTTTTTTAATATATAGATATTGTTATAATATATGAGTCTGTCGATTCTAGATATAAAGTATTGTTGATTCAAAAGTATATATATGCACGTATTCCTATTTATTTAAAACTTAGCAACTTTTTTTTCTTTTCTTTTCATGGCCGATCCCGCCCATACCCCTGTCCCGCCCCCATCTTTTCAATCAGTTCCCCCCGTACCATCTGCAATCCCCAGCCCTTCTTCTCGTCCTTGTTCCCTGCCGAACTCTCCCATCTCCCTGCCGCCTCCGGTGCCCCCTCCTCGCTCACAACCATCAATTGCCATCCCCTGTCCTTCTTCTCGTCCATGTTCCCTGTCGATCTCTCCGATCCCCCTGCCGCCTCCAGTGCCCCCTCCCTGCTCACAACCTTCTTTTGCTTCCTCTTCTTGGATGTCTCTCTTCAAAAATAAACCTCATAATGCTGGGTTTTACGCCCCTTTCGATATTCCTCTAACCTATGATGGGTCTGAGCTGGTTCCACCGGAATTTGTCATACAAGCTGGTAGTGATATCTGGGGTGAATGGTTAGTGGGTTTTTTTCTAGATAAGCGTTTGTCCTACCTTACAGTGATCAACCATCTTAAAAAACTTTGGAAGCTTAAAGGTGAAATATTAGTTAAATCTGATGGTGCTTTGTTTCTTTTCAAACTATCTTGCGCTGAGGACAGAAGGAAAATTTTAGAAGCTGATCCTATTTTTTACGAAACAAAATATTCATTATTAAGGCTTGGGACCCTTCCATTGGTAATAGTTGCAGTTCTATAAGATCAGTTCCAGTATGGCTAAAATTGACAAATATTCCAATCTTTGCATGGTCACACATAGGCATAAATTGGTTGGCTTCCAGAATTGGAAGAATGTTATGTATGGATTCATCAACTGAGAGAATGGAGAGAATCGGGTTTGCAAAATGTTTGGTGGATGTGTCACCTGAATGTCAGCTTGTGGACGAGTTTCCTATGAAAATGCTTGATGGTTCAACAAAGTTAGTTCAAGTCAGCTATTTGTGGAGACCTGATATCTGTATAGAATGTAAACAGTTTGGCCATTTTGGCATGTCTTGTCAGAAATTTCCTCGTGTAAAGGTTGGTATTAAGGAGGATGCAGCAATGAAAGGAAGTTATCAAGAAGAAAATAAAGTGGGGAGAGGGAAAGTTATTCGGCAGACAAAAAGCAAACAGGTTTGGCAAAAGGTTACAAAAGGAAAATCAAATTATAGGGAACTGCCTTATCAGAAGGAGGCTGTTTTGAATCAAAGCAAGGAGCAACATGGAGAGCATGTTGCTTCCCATGATGTTCTGTATCAAAATGAATCAGATAATATAGTTGTGGTAGGAGATAATGATAAAAACATGGTAGATTGTTCTCCTCATGGGGATTTTATGGTCAGTAATAAATTTGATGTCCTTAAAGACATGGTTGATGAAGCCCAAGATGGGAATGAAACTTTATGTGGCGATGAAAACAAGAGCGGGGATGATTCAACTGACAAGGTGGTAGGAAATGAAGGGAAGGAGAGCAGATTTTCCAAAGGTCAACTTATTCATAAAATTGATTGTGGGAATGCTTTTGACACTGCTAATGTGGATCCGCTGCTGATGCACACTGTTTCCTCTATGCATGGTATCCACAACTCCCCATCTCAAGGCAAGACACAGGGGCAACTGCACATTGCTAACCATAACTTGAACAATCTTGATGCTGCTTCTCCCTATCCCATTGTAACGACCCTGAATTTTGAACAATTTAAATTGAGAATATTTAATTAATTTTAAATATTTGAACGATGATTTGACTCGAATTTCAAATTATCAGAATGAATTGGCAATTTAATTTTTGAATTTAATCTATTGAAAGTTGAATAAAATTTGAATCTTCAATTTTAAGCCGGTTAAAAATAATTTAAAGGCTTGGAAAAATTCATATAGATAATACTGAAGATAATAGAAGCTTCAGAATTGATTTTAAAAGCGATTTGTTCAATTTTGAAATATTATCGTTTAAATTGAATTTAAAAATAACCTTCCGAGGCACAGTCTTGGAATTTGACGAAACAAGTTTCATTGGGTCCGTAATATTGAATTATTACTGGATTTCAATTTTCGTATTTATCGGAATTGTTTTATGAACATACGGCGTATAAACGCGTATAAAATTTAATTGAATTCAATTTGAATTTCTGTAACAACTGGGGTTTTACCCAAAATTATAATCATCAATAAACGATTAAAGTTGATAGATATTTGCTGTTTATTGTTGGAAATTTTATAACGATAAAATCTTCGTCAATTAACGATTTAATATCGAATTGTTAATTTCTGTTTGAATTTGGAAATTGTAAATCGATTGAAATTCTTTTATTTAAATTTTTATTTGTACGAATGAATATATATATATATATATAGTTTAGATGTTAACAACAAAATTAAACAAAAACAAAATTTGATTTAAAAAGAAAATAAAATAAAAACCATACCCTATACCATACCCAACCCATATCAGCCCATACCCTTTGTCTCGTTTAAAACCCTATACCCGATCCCCTTTCATTCTCATTCGAAACCCTAAGACAAAATTAAACGAGAAATAAAAATGGCGGCGATTCTTCGGCGATCTCGTTCGATTCATGGATGCCGACCCCAATAACTTGGTCGATCGAAGATCTCGTGCTCGACGCTGCTTCGATTCGTGAAAAAGGTGAGTGACTCCCCCCTCACTCACATCTAATTCCAGCTCGGTAAAGTGTTTTGGTTGTTTATTTAGTATTGCCGATGATGATGTTAGGGTTTTATATAGGAGTCGAACTCCATAATTTTCGTTCGTATAAAATGGTTGATTTCGTCTGATAAAGATTTTGAATTCGTCAACTTGTTTCTCTGGCCACTGATCTTCGTTTCGATGCTTAAGATTGTTTTGACTTGTTCATAAACATATATACGATAATGTATATTCGTTTAAACAGTTTCGTGCTTCCCACGATGTTGAACGATTCTGGATTGATTTATGACCTTGACTTCGGTCACTTTGAATCTGCAGTTTGACGATGTTGAAATTGTTTTTTTCCCGTGACTTCAGGCTTGATCTGTTCTTATTGTTCGACTTTGTTTTACTTGTCTCTGCTTGTTCTATAACCAGATTTCGGCATGATTGTTCTGTATATCATTACTTTAAAAAAAATGTTTTGACTTATACGTTCAAATTCATTTCCTTGGTCATGACTGCACACTTATTTATGCTTGATAGTTGCTATCGAACTTTATTCGAACTGGTTTGGATTGGATCTGGGTTTCTCTGCATTGTGTACTTGAGTCTGGTTCAAATATATGCTGCTTGATATAAACTTGAGTCTGCATTTTGTATACTTGATCACTGTTGTCTTTGTTGTGGCCTTTGCATTTGTGTACATGTACACAGTCTGATCATTGTTGCCACCTTAGCCTGACATTTGTATTTAGTCTGGATTCTTTTGTTTTCAGTTTGGTTTGGTAACTTGTGCAGTTCACTGGTCTTTGATTTTGGTTATTGCTTTTGCCTCTTGATGGTCTGACCAGACTTGATCATTGAAGTGTATTCATGTAGTTTATGGTGCCTTCTTGTCTCGACTCTGGTAATTGCAGTTTCGAGTCTGGTTTATTTTACATGTAGTTTGCACTTGCTATTTTCGACTTCTGCCTTTATGTGTTTGACATTGGGCAATTCTGCATTTTAAATAAATATTTCATGATCTGGAGTTCATCTCAGGTGCATTTAAGTTTAGTGTCTGGACATGATTATGGACTTTTGCACATCTGTTGCATTTGGTATACTACTGAACTGTATACATTGCTTGACTCATGGTTTATTTGTTTTGCATCCATATACTTGAGTCTTTGCCTTTTGTGTCTGCACTTGTATCTATTGTATACTTGTAGCTGTTGTGTTCACTTGATCACTTCCAGTTATACTGCTATTTGAATTGCAGTGCTTCACGGTGTAGCTTGACCATTTGTAGTTTGATGTGCAGACCTAAGATGCATTTTCATGTAGCTTCACTTGAGTTTTCTGATGCATTGTAGATTGATGTCTGCACTGTAGCTTTTGTAGTTTTGATTCACCTGTGCATTCATGTACATTTTGATTTCCCTGTGTAGTAGTCCGATGACCTGTAGCTTCACTTGAGTTGTTGGACTGCTGCACTCATGTAGATATCTACTGACTTGAGATTTGGTTCTATACTTGGGCATTTGGTCTGGATGTTGTTCCTCGACTTTGCACAGTTCATTGTTGCAGTGATCATTGAATTTTTATTCGAGACTATTTGCACTTGTGTTGAATCTAACTTTGATTTGACCTTGTGCTGACTTCTATTTCTTCACTCGAGTTGGCGAGGCCGTGCACGCGTGCGTGCACTGCAGTCATCCAAATCGACAGTTTTGAATTGATATTTCTTTGCGTCGGAATGTATTGATCTTTTATGCTGTACTGGCGAGGCCGTACACGCGCGTGTACGGCAGCCAATCGAACTCTGATGATTTTAAAGTGACAACTTCAATTGTTTTAAATTGATTTAGTCAATTTGATAAATTGTTCATCTATCTCTGTTGATGATTTAAATCTGCTGATTTATTGTTAACACTGTTTAGTGTTAAAATTTTCGTTATCCGATTTCTTTGTTAAAAGGTTCGGATAGACGGGAATTATTGTGACTGTCGTCTATTTAAATTATTACTGCCTCTATGCACTAATAAACTGGTTTGAATTAGACTGACCTGTGTATTATTTTCTTTTGAATATAATACTCGGGTCAGACCGAGTATTTTTACAGCTTGAAGATTTTCGAGCAGCGAAGTTAGAGAGAGAGTAAAGAATCATTTATTTCGAGAAAATTGTATTTTAAGATATTCCGCTGTATCTGTATTAAAGTGTATAAACTCTGATGTATATAAAAAAGATTTATAGTAATGAAATAAAGATGCATTTGTTTTAATTGATTGTTATTATTCTGTGTTTCTGTGGCTGATTCTGTTTAAACCTGATAAACTAAATAACAATTCGTCTTTTTGAACGTTTCGAGTTGGTTTAATTACCGACTGGAGGCGGTCAAAAGGGGGAATGTTACACCCATCTCCAATCAATTGCCCTCATCCATTTCCTCTTCCCCCCTATGCTTGATCCTGAAGGCCATTTTTGCAGGAATTTGCAAAGTCAAATTACTGATTAATATTAGCTATGCACTCTTCCAATAACCTATCCAACCCTTCCTCACCAACTTCTCTTCCTTTACATCAGGCAAATCCAAAGCAACCTTATGTTTTCTCTGGAAGCATTCCTGGATGGTTATCTCCACCTTCTTCTCCCAAAGTTGTTAATCAAAATTCCTCTGTTCCATATTCAGCCTCTATTTATAAAAAAAAGGAAACCAAAGATTCAAACCCCCCTAATAGAACTGGGTCTCCTGTTACTAGGAGCATGAAAGAAACTGCTCTCCAATCTTTAGTTTAATTTATGTCTCACAATTTTGGAGCTTGGAACATTAGGGGAACTCACAACTTCCTCAAGCTTGATCATGTTAAGCAGTTAATTATGCAATATCAGCTGTCAATCTTTGCTATCCTAGAAACTAAGCTAAATCTTCCTCTTACCATTTCTGTTGCTAAGTATGTTAACCCTACTTGGACCCTAACTCATAATCTTAAAGAGGCCAATTATGGTCGTATTATGGTCATGCATAACCCTGTTGTCCTCTCTCTTGATCTCATTCTTGCATCTCCTCAAATAATGCACTTCCATGCCAAATATCATAATCCCCCTTCCTCCTTTTATATATCCTTTGTGTATGCTTATAATACACAAGCCTCTAGACAAAAACTTTTTGATCTTATGCCAGCCCTTAGACAGGAATCTCACCCGTGGATTGTGGTTGGTGATTTCAACTCCTGTTTCACTCTAACTGACAAGCATGGTGGTTTACCACTTATGCCAAAGGACATCATCCCTTTAAACTCTACCATTTTTAATTCAAATCTTATTCCTATTCACAAGGAGGGTGCTGTTTTTTCATGGAATAACAAGTCCAGGTCTGGTGTCAGGACTTTCTCAAACATAGATCATTCTTTCTCTAATCATAGTGCTCTCTCCTCTTGGCCTGACCTTTCTACGCTTTTGCCTCTTTCCGTCCTCTCTGACCATTCCCCCCTCATCACTACCACGGGTAGGAAACTCCATGAAAAGAAAAGAGGCTTCAAATTTTTTAACTCATGGTCCCTTGACCCTGATTATAGTTTAATATTACAAGCTGCTTGGGATAACGTTTTCTTTGGTAACCCCATGTATATTCTCTGCATAAAACTCAAGGTAACAAAGGAGGCATTAAGGGCTTGGGCTAAAGGCAAATTTGGATATGGCAACCTCTGGTCCACAAAGCTCAAGGAGCAACTTGGTGACGCTCAGAATCTGATGATGGCTTTCCCTGATAATGCTGAATTGGCTGTCAATGAAGCTGCATTATCCCAAGAGCTTAGTCGTGTGCTGGATATTGAATGTGATATGAAAAAACAGCAGTCTAGAATCAAGTGGGCTTCTGAAGGGGACAGAAACTCCACCTTTTTCCATGCTACCCTAAAAGCTAATCAGGAAACTAACAATATTTTTTCCATACTTGATGAAGCAGGTATTATGCATTCTTCCCCTGAAGTGGTGGACACTGCCTTTCAAAATCATTTTTCTAGTCCTCTTGGTAATAGTTCAAATTTTACTCCTCGCCTTGACGACCTATCTTCTGTCCAACTGCCCAAAGTCAATAATGAGGAATCAACTACTCTGGTGGAAAAGGTGACTGATGATGAAATCAAGAGAACTCTTTTTGCTATGAACAAGAATTCGTGCGGTGGCCCCGATGGCTACAATGTCCACTTCTTCACATCTGGTTGGGATATCGTCGGTGGGGATTTCTATAAGGCAGTTCAAAATTTTTTTGATAAATTTAAGCTCCTGAAGTCGGTTAATGCTACTAACTTGGTTCTTATTCCCAAGTGCCGGTTTCCTACCTCTGTGTCTTCCTTCAGACCAATCTCTTGATGTAATGTGATCTACAAGTGTATTTCTAAAATCATTGCCTCTAGGCTGGTTGTTGTTCTTCAGAGAATAATATCTAATAATCAGGTTGCTTTTCTTCCTTCCAGAAACATCCTTGACAATGTTATGCTTGCTCATGAGCTCTTAAAAGGTTACAATAGGGTTAATGCCTCCCAAGGAGCCATGCTTAAGCTTGATCTGAAGAAAGCATTTGATAGTGTGCAGTGGTCTTCCATTGTCAGATCAATGTCCCTTATGGAGTTCCCTAAGGTGTTTGTTGCCTGGATATATGAATGCATTTCGACACCTTCGTACTCTTTGACCCTGAATGGTGCGAGCACTGGTTATTTTGAAGGCAAACAAGGGATAAGGCAGGGTGACCCCCTATCCTCCTATCTCTTTATCTTGGTGATGGAAGTCTTCACTTGCTACATCAGGCCTTTTTACTTGACCAAGCAGATTTGCTATCATTCTAAATGTAAAGATCTGCAATTATCTTGTCTTTTATTTGCGAATGACATCATGATTTTTACCAGGCCAAATATTAGGTCTATCGAAAATATCATAAGAGCGCTCCATGGGTTTTACTTGATGACTGGTCTGCAGCTTAACTTAAACAAGTCAAGTATCATGACTGCTGGAGTTACTAGTGAGCAGAGTGAGTGTAACATCCCGTATATTTGGACCATTTAAATTGACAAAATCCACACTTGTCAACTTAAATAATACAAAACACAGAACATTATGGGATTATAAGTACATAAATGTAAATGATAATCTATACAACATCACAGACTCAGAACAGTCACAGAATAATGCAGCGGAAAATACATCGTCATGATAGTAGTTCATGAAGCTACTACAGAGAATACAACAATGTCTCAACATAAAGCGACTGAAAGAGATACAAGATGTCCAATACAAAAGTACATCAAATACTGAAATAAAATGATATAGATAAAAGCTAAGCCTTCAGCATCTTCGACCAACCTTGACCAGCAACGGAATATCTTCAGACTGACCCGAGCATATGCAAAAGAAACACTCGAGTCAGGACTCAAAATCTTATACAGGATAATCAAATGCATATAATAAAGTCCATAACTCAAAGGTGAATATAAACATCATTAAGGGATCGATAAACTACCTACAGAATACGCTAAATAGATAATGTCTAATCCATAAAGTAAGATATCAAAATAGGGTTAAGCAGGGCCCATACACCTCTTAACCTGTTTATTCCCAAAAGCATATACAAGACCGTAGTTTCCCCAAAACCGGAAGTCACCAGAGGGCAATCCATATACTAAAGGTACAAATCAAAATCGTAGTGGTCGCGAATAGGATAATCAGTATGACAAGGTACATGAGGCGATACCAACTAGGATACTAGTAGTTGCGTGATCCGGACTGATGTTGGGCATAGCAGCTACTATCCCAACACCGCAAAACAACACTCCCAAATCAAGGGGTGCACCCAAATCGAATCACAAAAGTAATAGATAAGGTATCGAAGAAGTGTGTCTGCTAGAGGTAGCGAACCTCAATGGCCCGGCGCGGCTCCTGTTTTAGTCATGTCAGGGGTCATCCAAAAATCGTTCTCTTTCTTCAGTCAACGCGTTCATCAAAACCATCCACTTCGTTCTGGATCAACACTTCACGTATATTAGTTATTAAAGTGGTTTTCGGTATCGACAGAGAGTATGTCCATAATCCGATCCCGGACTCTTTAATAACTACGTATTAATTACCCAACAGTCAACTTTTTATTAAAGTTAAAACAAATCAAGTCCAAAGGTCAAGTTGCAAATTTGACTTCCAAATTTGATATTTCATAATTCGGTTCATTTTATTTATAAAACCTTATTTCGAAAAGAAATTCTAGTTCAAGCCCTTTAGTTACCAAAATTTTAGTATCCACATTAAATCAACATCTCACTTATTAAATCAAATTCAAATTCAAGGATTTCACGCAATAGTAAATCTTAGTTCAACTCATTAAATCAAGTTTATTCTTTAAATTCGTATTTACATTCCTAGGTTCATTTCTATATCAATTTCATTTACTACCTTCACTTTGTCAAAACTTCGTTTATTCATTTATCAAAACTCGAAATTTAATCACTTTATCTTCTAACCTATTTATTTCTTAAATCTCATTTCGATTAACTTTGTTAAAATACTTTGTTTAACCAAATAAATTCACAAATCCGTTTCAATTCATTACATTAATTCGTTCTCATTTATTTCAATTAAATTCTTTATTCCAACAAATCTAATTCATTTAATTCGATAAAATTTATTTTATTTATTTCAACAAGTTCATTAATTCATTTAATAAAATCATTTAGTTATTTCAAACAAATCATTTATTCAATTTAATAAAATCATTTTTTTTTTTCAAAACAATTCATTTATTCAATTTACGTTACCAAATTTCAATACCATTTTCTAAGTTCATTCCATGATTTCAAATAAGTCTCAGTTTCAAAACGTTCTTTGTTGACCGTTCGGTTTCTTATTTTAATTATCTATCCTAGGCCAATTCATTCAATTTGGGTATTTATCATTTCAACCCAATTCTATTTAAATTCAAAATCAAACATACAAAGGGAACTTGCAGTGTGATAGCTGGGATGGTGTCAAAGTAAATAAACAAGCAATAGCATCCATTTGTAACAATTCAACAAATTCAAATAATCCCGAAATAATCGTATTAATTCGCGTTTGTTATTTACGCCAATTAATATAACTATTTCTAGAATCTACACTATCATTTCATGTAGATTAAAGATTATAACATTCAGTTTCACTTGGTCGTTCCATTTTGATTACAACGGTTAATTCAATACGTTCAGTAGTCTAAAGTGACATTTATCAATTCCACAAGTCAAGCAATTTAAAGGGTCAATTTAACTATTCAATATTCATCATATAAGAGGTCAAGTTAACATATGTCATTAGAAATTTTATATCTATATCGAATTCAGTTTCAAATTTATTATTAATTACCATAACAACACATTTAATATCACATAGTAAATTGGTGTCATAACTATTTAACATACTAACTTCAATTCAAATTTTAACATCAATCAATTTAACGTTCAGATTACATTCATAACATCCAACATCTAATTATCATTGTATAAGAGATATTTGAGTCGTGAATAGAAAATATTCACCTTGCGTGGTTAGAGATTTGACGACGAAGCACGAAGACGGATAGATACGAGACACTAACAAGCTCAATGCAAAATGAATGCAACAACGATGAAGCAAGACAAATCTGATAAGCTGAAGGTAACTTAGGACTCCGAAGCAGTAGCTGGAAATAAAACATAGCAACAACGTGAGCAACTAGAATGCTAAGAATTTCATTGCTATGTAATATACAGTTTTCCATATAAACTCGTATAAAATAAAACAAAATCAGTTATGGCCAAGTCGAAGTGGATGAAAGCGACGGTGTTGGTTGGCGGCGGAGGCTGCTGGTTGGACTGGCGGACGGCAGTGGGCTGACGGAGGGCTGGTGGTGGCAGAGCTGGTGAAGGCGAGTGGGTAGTGGCAGAACTGGGCAGGGTAGGGGAGGCGAAACGGGTCTGGGTGGGTCTGGGCGGAACTGGGCAGGCAAGGGAGGCGGGGTGGGGTCAGGGTGCGGGTCTGGACGCGGAGGTCTGGGCGGGTCTGGGTCGGGTCTGGGTGCGGAGTCTGGCGGAGGTCTGGGCGGGGTCTGGGTCGGGTCTGGGTGCGGAGTCTGGGCGGAGGTCTGGGCGGAGGTCTGGGCGGGTCTGGGTGCGGAGTCTGGGCTGGCAGGGGTTCGGGTTGGGGCGAAGGCGGGCGTCAGGGCGGAACTGGGATGGGGTCGGGCTGGTGGGGCTGGGAGGTAGGGACTGGCGGTTCGGGTGGGGCGAAGGCGGGCGTCAGGGCGGAGTCTGGCGGTGGCGGAGGGCAGTCAGGCGCGGGTCTGGCGGGTAGGGGAGGCGGGTCGGGTGGGGAACTGGGTTGGCGGGTTGCTGAGGCAGAGGCTGGAGTTTCATTAGTTGGTGGAGGAAAGAAATACAACAGAGAAGAAGAGGAACAAAATATGAGAGGAGGAAGAACGAACCAGCAAATGAAAATGCTAAACAGTGAATTATGAATTGGAGCCTGGTTTATACGCAATAGTACAGAATTGAAAAGTCTTTAATTGGTTGTATAGGTACACTAAAAGACTGTTGGAGTTTCAAGGAGTAATTACTGATCAGGAGATGCCTCGAATTCCACTCCCTAGGGAAGCCTAATGGACACAGGTTTAATATTGTAACGGACAGGTTCAAACCGTTAACAATTTGTAACTTTCAACTCCGAACTCCGAATGATGCAAACGAATATACCATTTTGATCAGCGCGACGGTACGCTTCCAACGGTATACAGATTATTGCGATACGATGATTTTATAAAATTTGCATTTACGCCGCTTAAATTGTGCGTTTTGCAAAATAAGATAAACGGAGCAGGCGATGACTGTTTTAGACGAAACGAATCATAAACTCTTGATCAGAATAATTTTTACAAGCGGACTGTGTAAAAATATTTGGATTTGGAAGATAAATTTTTCGCAGCTTTATATGGACTGATATACAGTAAAACGCGCACGGACTTTACTGTAATATTTTTCAACGAAACTTTTTCTATGTCCATATCTAACTAGACGTATGTCACAAATAAAGTTTGGACGTAAACTGAAATCGTTTAAAATTTCAAAATTTTTGTTGAAACGATGAATTTAAAATTTTTAAATTGGGTTGAAAATTAGGGTCGTTACAATCTCCCCCACTCAAAACTTTTCGTCCTCGAAAAGGAACGATACGAGTGAAGTAGAAGTGAAATAAGTAGAAAAGTCACGATAGATTTCAAGAAATTTGAATAATACCTGAAATTAATAGTTCGGGGTTTGAATCTCGAATGCTATCCTCAGTTTCCCACGTGCAATCCCGCTCATCTGCACTCCACTGTACTTTGACGAGATTTACCGATTTCCTTCTGAGTTGCTTTGTCTCACGATCGACTATCCGAAGTGGCTTCCGCTCAATAGTCAAGTCAGGCTCAATAACTATTTCATCCAACTGAGCAGTAGGAATGGTCATAGATGGATCGTGTACAACCTTGCGAAGGTGTGAGACGTGGAATACGTTGTGAACACCAGCGAACTTTTCTGGTAATGCAACTCTATATGCCAATGTTCCAACTCTTTCTGTAATCTCAAACGGACCAACGAATCTGGGAGCTAACTTCCCTTTCCTTCCAAATCGAACAATATTCCTCAAAGGCGACACCTTCAGAAATACTTTGTCTCCTACACCGAATTCGAGATCTCTTCTCCTTTTGTCGGCATAGCTTTTCTGTCTATCCTGTGCCGTCTTTATCTTCTTCCTGATTTCTTCGACCTTTTCAGAAGCTTCCATAATCATTTCTGGTCCAAGCACTAATCGATCTCCCGACTCAATCCAACAAGCTGGCGATTTGCATGGCCTTCCATATAAGGCTTCGAACGGTGCCATACCAATGCTTGCCTGGTATTTTTAAAGGATAATTAATTCAAATTCAAATATACTTATTCAAATTTGAAATTCGAATTCTTTACCTGGTAACTATTATTATAAGTGAATTCAACCAAGTGAAGATGGTCTTCCCAGGATCCACCAAAGTCGATAATACAGGCTCGGAGAAGATCTTCCAAAATCTGATTTACCCTCTCAGTTTGGCCATCTGTCTGTGGATGATAAGCTGTACTCAGATTCAGTTTGGTGCCCAAAGTATCCTGGAATGCTTTCCAGAATTTACTGGTGAAAATAGGATCGCGATCGCATACAATACTAGATGGTACACCGTGAAGTTTAACAACTTCCCTCATGTATATCTCGGCCAAACTAGAGGCTGTACGAGTGGTCTTGACTGGAATAAAGTGAGCGGACTTTGTTAGTCTGTCGACAATCACCCATATGCTTTCGTTACCCCTTCTAGTCTTTGGTAACCCATCAATAAAATCCATAGAAATTTGCTCCCATTTCCAACCTGGAATCTCTAGCGGTTGGAGCAATCCTGCTGTCTTTCTGTGATCAGCTTTGACTTGTTGGCAAGTGGTGCACCTGCTAACATAGATAGAAATGTCGCGCTTCATTCCACTCCACCAATATAGTTTCTTCATATTCTGGTACATTTTGGTAGCACCGGGATGAATTGAAAGCGAAGACTTATGATTTTCTCGCAGCACTTCCTGTCTAAGACCATCGACATTAGGAACACAAATACGATTGTCGATTCTCAAAACTCCATCACTATCAACTTTTGCACCCACTTTGTTGTCGGCATTACTTACTCTGCCCATAACTAATTCCTTCATACGATAGAGCAAAGTGTCTTCATACTGCTTAGCTTTGATGCGATCCATAAGAGATGGAGAGATACTAAGCTGGAATAACATGCCTTCGATAAGATTGCAACAAGACAATGCCTTGCTGCGGCTCAAAGCATCTGCTACAACATTTGCTTTCCCCGGTGTATAAGTGATGTCGAGGTCGTATGCAGCTAAGAATTCAAGCCATCGAACTTGCCTCTGGTTCAAATCCTTTTGAGAAAAGATATACCTCAAGGACTTATGATCAGTAAATAGTTCGAACTTTGTTCCCAAAAGATGATGCCTCCAAAGTTTCAAAGCAAATACAACAGCAAGGAGCTCAAGATCATGAGTGGCATAGTTCAATTCATGGGTCTTCAACTGACGACCAGCATAAGCAATAACCTTTCCATTTTGCATAAGAACAGCGCCTAAACCTTCTCGGCAAGCATCTATATAAACAGTCAATCCTTCGGTGTGGGAGAACTACGGGAGTAGCTCCAGGAATAAGGTCAATACGGAAATCGATTTCCCGTTTGGGCGGTAGAGAGTTAACCTCTCCGAATACATCGGGAAATTTCTGAACAATAGGTGTAGTACTGAGATCATCCGGATGAGTATCAAGAGAGAATATGAAGCTTCCGGCATACTTCTGAGGTGATTTGCATTCAATGACAAGCGGTATGCCCTTGTCATTGACTAGAGAAACAGAACGAGCTTTGCAAGAAATAACAGCATCGAATTTTCTTAACCAATCAGCACCTAACAAGATGTCAAATGCTGCGAAGCCAAGCACATAAAAGTCCCAAGTGAAACGATATCTTCCGTATAAGAGCACGACCTCTTTACAAATTCTGTTGAGGTTGGCAAGTCCTCCAATAGAGTTGGAGACGCATAAGGAAGTAGTAGCAAGAGTAGGTTCTAATTTGAGCTTATTACAGAGATCAATAGATATGAAGCTATGAGAAGCACCAGTATCGAATAATACCCTAATAGGTAAATCATGTAAAGAAAAAGTACTTCGTAAGGTACCTTGGTCATCCTGAGCAGGAGGTGGAAATGGTGTAGGAGTGGTGATAGCAAATACTCCAGATGGTGTGCCACGCTTATACATTGGGCATTCTTTCTTGAAATGACCCGGCTGGAGGCAGACATAGCATAAATCCTTCCTAGTCGTAGAAGGTGGTGGAATAGCAGCTCCAGTAGATGGACAACTATTGGCATAATGGCCCTTCTTATCGCACTTGAAGCATGTGATATTTGCAAGATCGATAGGGCTTTTCTGAGCATAACCCAATCCAGTAGTCTTCTGCCAAGCTTTCTTTTGTTGATCAAAGTTCATCTTCCTCTTCCCAGGCTGACTAGAAGAGGGCTGAGTAGGGGCAGCCTTGGCAGTGGTTCCCTTAGGCTTCGACTCATATCTAAGAGCAAAATCAATAAGCTCTGTGAAAGTGGAGCGAATGTGTCCGGTAAGCAGGTCATAATATTCTGGTCTAGCTCCCAAAATGAATTTCTCGTTCTTCAAAAGTGGTGTATCTATCAAACCCGGTCCAAACTTGGAGAGTTCATTAAATTTCCTCTCATACTCAGAAATAGTCATACTGCCTTGCTTAAGATCCATGAAAGCTCTATAAAGTTGGGTTTTCCCAGCAGCTGGCATCCATTGTGCCGAGAAGGTATCCCTAATCAAAGATAGACAAGATGAATAACATTTCAAAGATAGAAGGAAGAATTTTAAACCACTAGAATCCAAACTATTCGTACCTAAACTGGGCCCAAGTGATGGTGTCCTCCTCGATACGAGAAGTAACGGATTCCCACCAATCTTGTGCGGCATCTTGGAGTTGCCAAGCAGCAAGCTGACGCTTCTGAGCATCAGTAATTTCCAATCCAGAAAATATCTTCTCCAAACTCTTAAGCCATTGCTGAGCCTCTATGATGTTCTCGGATCCAGAAAATTTAGTACCTCCCAGTTGCGAATACTCCTTGCTAAGAGTAGTGAATTTGACAGGAGCTGGAGCGGCAGGTGCAGCCTGGGCAGGACCATTGCCTCTTCCACCTCTAACATTTCTTCTGGTACTCATCCTGAAATACCAAAAGAGATTTAGAACCAAAGATAAGATAATAGAAAGCTAAGAAAACAAATCAACGAATCAAAGGAGCTTGAACTTTTGAAAGGATTTGGATATTGAATCGATTCTCCTCATTCTAGAGTATTGCTACTCTATCTCTAATGAGTTTCTTTATAATCCCGAACTAAGGTTTTTTAGGAAACCAGAGCTCTGATACCAACTGTAACATCCCGTATATTTGGACCATTTAAATTGACAAAATCCACACTTGTCAACTTAAATAATACAAAACACAGAACATTATGGGATTATAAGTACATAAATGTAAATGAGAATCTATACAACATCACAGACTCAGAACAGTCACAGAATAATGCAGCGGAAAATACATCGTCATGATAGTAGTTCATGAAGCTACTACAGAGAATACAACAATGTCTCAACATAAAGCGACTGAAAGAGATACAAGATGTCCAATACAAAAGTACATCAAATACTGAAATAAAATGATATAGATAAAAGCTAAGCCTTCAGCATCTTCGACCAACCTTGACCAGCAACGGAATATCTTCAGACCGACCCAAGCATATGCAAAAGAAACACTCGAGTCAGGACTCAAAATCTTATACAGGATAATCAAATGCATATAATAAAGTCCATAACTCAAAGGTGAATATAAACATCATTAAGGGATCGATAAACTACCTACAGAATACGCTAAATAGATAATGTCTAATCCATAAAGTAAGATATCAAAATAGGGTTAAGCAGGGCCCATACACCTCTTAACCTGTTTATTCCCAAAAGCATATACAAGACCGTAGTTTCCCCAAAACCGGAAGTCACCAGAGGGCAATCCATATACTAAAGGTACAAATCAAAATCGTAGTGGTCGCGAATAGGATAATCAGTATGACAAGGTACATGAGGCGATACCAACTAGGATACTAGTAGTTGCGTGATCCGGACTGATGTTGGGCATAGCAGCTACTATCCCAACACCGCAAAACAACACTCCCAAATCAAGGGGTGCACCCAAATCGAATCACAAAAGTAATAGATAAGGTATCGAAGAAGTGTGTCTGCTAGAGGTAGCGAACCTCAATGGCCCGGCGCGGCTCCTGTTTTAGTCATGTCAGGGGTCATCCAAAAATCGTTCTCTTTCTTCAGTCAACGCGTTCATCAAAACCATCCACTTCGTTCTGGATCAACACTTCACGTATATTAGTTATTAAAGTGGTTTTCGGTATCGACAGAGAGTATGTCCATAATCCGATCCCGGACTCTTTAATAACTACGTATTAATTACCCAACAGTCAACTTTTTATTAAAGTTAAAACAAATCAAGTCCAAAGGTCAAGTTGCAAATTTGACTTCCAAATTTGATATTTCATAATTCGGTTCATTTTATTTATAAAACCTTATTTCGAAAAGAAATTCTAGTTCAAGCCCTTTAGTTACCAAAATTTTAGTATCCACATTAAATCAACATCTCACTTATTAAATCAAATTCAAATTCAAGGATTTCACGCAATAGTAAATCTTAGTTCAACTCATTAAATCAAGTTTATTCTTTAAATTCGTATTTACATTCCTAGGTTCATTTCTATATCAATTTCATTTACTACCTTCACTTTGTCAAAACTTCGTTTATTCATTTATCAAAACTCGAAATTTAATCACTTTATCTTCTAACCTATTTATTTCTTAAATCTCATTTCGATTAACTTTGTTAAAATACTTTGTTTAACCAAATAAATTCACAAATCCGTTTCAATTCATTACATTAATTCGTTCTCATTTATTTCAATTAAATTCTTTATTCCAACAAATCTAATTCATTTAATTCGATAAAATTTATTTTATTTATTTCAACAAGTTCATTAATTCATTTAATAAAATCATTTAGTTATTTCAAACAAATCATTTATTCAATTTAATAAAATCATTTTTTTTTTCAAAACAATTCATTTATTCAATTTACGTTACCAAATTTCAATACCATTTTCTAAGTTCATTCCATGATTTCAAATAAGTCTCAGTTTCAAAACGTTCTTTGTTGACCGTTCGGTTTCTTATTTTAATTATCTATCCTAGGCCAATTCATTCAATTTGGGTATTTATCATTTCAACCCAATTCTATTTAAATTCAAAATCAAACATACAAAGGGAACTTGCAGTGTGATAGCTGGGATGGTGTCAAAGTAAATAAACAAGCAATAGCATCCATTTGTAACAATTCAACAAATTCAAATAATCCCGAAATAATCGTATTAATTCGCGTTTGTTATTTACGCCAATTAATATAACTATTTCTAGAATCTACACTATCATTTCATGTAGATTAAAGATTATAACATTCAGTTTCACTTGGTCGTTCCATTTTGATTACAACGGTTAATTCAATACGTTCAGTAGTCTAAAGTGACATTTATCAATTCCACAAGTCAAGCAATTTAAAGGGTCAATTTAACTATTCAATATTCATCATATAAGAGGTCAAGTTAACATATGTCATTAGAAATTTTATATCTATATCGAATTCAGTTTCAAATTTATTATTAATTACCATAACAACACATTTAATATCACATAGTAAATTGGTGTCATAACTATTTAACATACTAACTTCAATTCAAATTTTAACATCAATCAATTTAACGTTCAGATTACATTCATAACATCCAACATCTAATTATCATTGTATAAGAGATATTTGAGTCGTGAATAGAAAATATTCACCTTGCGTGGTTAGAGATTTGACGACGAAGCACGAAGACGGATAGATACGAGACACTAACAAGCTCAATGCAAAATGAATGCAACAACGATGAAGCAAGACAAATCTGATAAGCTGAAGGTAACTTAGGACTCCGAAGCAGTAGCTGGAAATAAAACATAGCAACAACGTGAGCAACTAGAATGCTAAGAATTTCATTGCTATGTAATATACAGTTTTCCATATAAACTCGTATAAAATAAAACAAAATCAGTTATGGCCAAGTCGAAGTGGATGAAAGCGACGGTGTTGGTTGGCGGCGGAGGCTGCTGGTTGGACTGGCGGACGGCAGTGGGCTGACGGAGGGCTGGTGGTGGCAGAGCTGGTGAAGGCGAGTGGGTAGTGGCAGAACTGGGCAGGGTAGGGGAGGCGAAACGGGTCTGGGTGGGTCTGGGCGGAACTGGGCAGGCAAGGGAGGCGGGGTGGGGTCAGGGTGCGGGTCTGGACGTGGAGGTCTGGGCGGGTCTGGGTCGGGTCTGGGTGCGGAGTCTGGCGGAGGTCTGGGCGGGGTCTGGGTCGGGTCTGGGTGCGGAGTCTGGGCGGAGGTCTGGGCGGAGGTCTGGGCGGGTCTGGGTGCGGAGTCTGGGCTGGCAGGGGTTCGGGTTGGGGCGAAGGCGGGCGTCAGGGCGGAACTGGGATGGGGTCGGGCTGGTGGGGCTGGGAGGTAGGGACTGGCGGTTCGGGTGGGGCGAAGGCGGGCGTCAGGGCGGAGTCTGGCGGTGGCGGAGGGCAGTCAGGCGCGGGTCTGGCGGGTAGGGGAGGCGGGTCGGGTGGGGAACTGGGTTGGCGGGTTGCTGAGGCAGAGGCTGGAGTTTCATTAGTTGGTGGAGGAAAGAAATACAACAGAGAAGAAGAGGAACAAAATATGAGAGGAGGAAGAACGAACCAGCAAATGAAAATGCTAAACAGTGAATTATGAATTGGAGCCTGGTTTATACGCAATAGTACAGAATTGAAAAGTCTTTAATTGGTTGTATAGGTACACTAAAAGACTGTTGGAGTTTCAAGGAGTAATTACTGATCAGGAGATGCCTCGAATTCCACTCCCTAGGGAAGCCTAATGGACACAGGTTTAATATTGTAACGGACAGGTTCAAACCGTTAACAATTTGTAACTTTCAACTCCGAACTCCGAATGATGCAAACGAATATACCATTTTGATCAGCGCGACGGTACGCTTCCAACGGTATACAGATTATTGCGATACGATGATTTTATAAAATTTGCATTTACGCCGCTTAAATTGTGCGTTTTGCAAAATAAGATAAACGGAGCAGGCGATGACTGTTTTAGACGAAACGAATCATAAACTCTTGATCAGAATAATTTTTACAAGCGGACTGTGTAAAAATATTTGGATTTGGAAGATAAATTTTTCGCAGCTTTATATGGACTGATATACAGTAAAACGCGCACGGACTTTACTGTAATATTTTTCAACGAAACTTTTTCTATGTCCATATCTAACTAGACGTATGTCACAAATAAAGTTTGGACGTAAACTGAAATCGTTTAAAATTTCAAAATTTTTGTTGAAACGATGAATTTAAAATTTTTAAATTGGGTTGAAAATTAGGGTCGTTACAGTGAGTTTCTTATTGCGGCCGCTGGGATGCAAACCATGAACCACGATATGACTTACCTTGGTTTGCCCTTATTTTCTTCCAGGGTGACTATGGCTAATTGCATTCCTCTTTACCAAAGAATCACTGCTGCGATTGAGAGGTGGACCACTCGATTGTTATCTCAAGCACGCAGGCTTATTCTGATAAAATCTGTGTGCTTTTTATGATGGTTTATTGGGCTAGGGCTTTTATCCTGCCAACTAAGCTTCTGAAAATGGTTAGAACTGCTATGATGAGATTCTTCTGGTTTGGAAATATTCATGTTAAGAAGGTTTTCCCTTGCTCCTTCTCTCTTTTTGAGAAACCACAATGCAAAGGGGGTCTGGGATTGTTCAACATCCCTGTATGGAATAAGGCTGCATACAGTAATCACATTAATGCCCTAATGCTAAAGAAGGATTCCTTATGGGTAAACTGGACCTTAATTCATAATGTTGGATCTAAGAAGTTTTGGGTTATGGATGTTCCACATAATTGCAGCTGGATTTGGAGGTGCATTCTTAATTTGAGGAGCATGTTAAGGCCTTTATTACAGATTCAACTGTCTAGTTCAAGTGATTGTAGTTTCTGGCATGATCCCTGGATAGCCAAAGGCATCATTCTTCATCAAATCTTCAAATCTCAACAGATTTATCAATCTGGCATTGCCAGAGAAAGCAGAGCAGTTGACTACATTGCTGAAGGCAAGTTAGTGTTGCCTTACACCAGCAATCAACATGTCAGAGCTCTTTGGAGGTAGTTTGCTCATTCTTATTTTGATCTTCATGACCATGATACTGTGTTTTGGAATGGCAAGTCTCATTCTATCTACTGGGTTTATGAGGCTCTGCAAGGAACCGACACTATGCCTGACTGTAGATGGCATAAGGTTATGTGGGATACCATTTCTCCTAGTGCGGATAATTTAATGCTATGGAAGGTTGTGAATAAAGCCTTGTTAACAAGAGACAAACTTATATCGTATGCCATGTGTGTTCCCTCCTCTTGTTTGCTGTGCAGTGACAATGATGAATCTACCCTGCACACATTCTTTCACTGTCCTTATGTCTTACTTCTTTGGAAAAGTGTTTTGAGTAGCCTGGGGTTGTCTTCTGCTACTGTTCAAACTGCGAATCATTGGGATGTGGTTGAGATTGCTACAGCTTGGAATGATGAGAGAAGAATTCCTTTCTTCTTCTCAATTAAAAAACTGTTGAAGTTGGTTTGGGAAGAGAGGAATAGGAGACACTTCGAAGGGCAGACGAGGAGCAATATGGAGCTTTGGGCAATTTTAAAAAATGCAATTATGTATGGCATGAGATTGAGCAAGTATGATTTCCATCAGCAGCTGTTTGATCCTTGGATTCCTTAACTGTTGTTGTTTTCCTGTTTTATTTCTTTCTTTCTTGTTGTTCTTCGTTGTTTCCCATGTGTATCATCTTTTGTTTTTTTTTGTTAATAAATCTGGTAGGGGTCCAGTTTTCAACCCCGCTTGCCCTGCAAAAAAAAAGTATATATATGCATATGTTTGTTTGTATAAATTATATACAATATGGTTACGTTATATTTTGAAAGGTATGTAAAGTGTAAACTTGTTATTTTAACTGAGAGAACTTAAATATTAATATAATAAATATAGTTTAGTATATATCCGAACTGTGTATATAAGTTATATATTAGTGTTATGTTGGTTTTATAAAGTGTATACAGTTTATACAAATCAAGCTATTTATATATTATAAAGTAAGACAAGTTATCTATTTTATAATCAGGTTATACAAGTTGTATTATTTTAAAATATGTGTTGATTTTGTAATGGGTTCTGTATGATGTATATATATTAATTGATGTATGTTTGAATAAGTTTATGGTTATATCAATTTTATTATATATGTATGTTGTTTAATGATTTTTATATATATCTCAGTTTGTTGGTTTATTTGAATAAGTTATATGAATTTATGTATATAATCTGTTGGTTTTAGAGAAGTAAAATTACAATATTACAGGCAAGTTGGTTTACCTGTATTAGTTGAATATATATTTAGGTAATATATATTATATATTATGTTTGTGTATGTATATATAAGTTTATTAGGTTATATTATGGTATATATTAGTGTATGTTAAGGTATATTTGATTTTTAATAAATGTAATATGTAGATATGTCATTTTAAAAGAAAAAAATGTATTTAAATTGAGTATTTGTTTTAAGGAAATTATTAATATAATATGCATATCATTTCAATTATATCGACTGATTCTGATATAGTTCTCATCGATTCCCATTTATCAGCTTTGTCCGTCAAATTCGTGTCAATCTAGCTTTGCTTTGGAAGTCGTGCTTACATTTTGTAACTCAATTTCATTGTCTATCCTCTCTAGCCTCGAAAGGTGAGCAATCACTCACGATTGACATTCTTATATTTATTAAATTTGATTTCAGTTGAAACGACAATTGAAATATGATGCTGTTAGTTATTTAATTGCTATATATATGCCATTATCTGTATTTGTTCACCTGTGACATCTGACACCCTGATTCTGTTATTTATATTCTATCTGTTATTGATGATATGCCTGTTGTTGATATATTATATTGTTATCATCACTGTTCACACTCTGCAAGTTCCTTGTTAGTATAGAATTCCCAATGGGTTGAAATGATACATACCCAAACGATCTTGTAGAATAAGAGAAAATCGTTATGGGTTGAAATGATAAACCTAAGCGATTTTCATTGACATTGAAATTTGGGATTGCGGGTTGAAAAGATATATACCCGTAAATAATTAAATTACAGATTGAAATGATAAATATCCGTATCACTTGACCATAGGGTAGAAAATTATATACAGACACCGTTGGTCTATATATATTTTGAAAATGATTTCCAAAGTTTTGAAAAGAGATATATGGTTTTAATAAATATTAATTTTAGAATATTATATATAAATGTATTTTTATAAAGGTTTAAATTTCATATTTTTAATTATATGTTTTGAAACTTTATAATTATAAGTTAGTTTTGAAATTATAAATTTTAAGATTTTACTTATAAATTTACTATTTTAAAAATATATAAATTAAGTTTTAATATAAAATAAGTTTAATAATAAGATTTAATTCAATAAAGTTTGATTTAATTAATATATAATATACTTAAGTATTTATTTAAAATTATATTTTCAAATATAGAGTTATATTAATTTTTAATAAATTAAGGTTGGAAAGAGAAATAGAAATTGGTTTGAAATTGTATTTACTTAAGAGTTATACTTAAATAAGTTTGATTTGAAATTTATTAAATTTGAGATTTTAAAGATATGATTTTATAATTTGATTTTGATTAATAGTGATTTAAATGAATATTTTTAAATTTACATAAATTGAAATGGGGTATTTAGTTTATTTAAATTCGTAATTGAAGTTTTAGTTAAATGTTATTGGAATGATTAAGTAAATATTTCAAAACTAGATAATAGTAAAGTAAATCTGATATATATATATATATATATATATATATGAAATTGTCAAATTTAGTTTTGTAAATGTTTGAATATTTAAAGCTTTGAAATCTATTGAAGTTGAAATGTTTTAATTTATAGGTTATATCAATATTTGAAGACGATATAAATTGATTTATTGAGATTTGAATTGAAATGGAAGAACTGAGATTTGATTTAAATGGGATTTTGGAATTTGAGTTGATTTGAACTGATTTGTGAAGTTGGAGGAAACTATTATATTTTATATAGTATTTTATTATATATGAAAACTATTTTATATATATATTATTTTAATATAAACTATTTTTAATATAAACTATTTTAATATACTAACTATTTTATTTATAAACTATTTTATTATATATACTATCTCTATATCTAAACTGTTTAAGTGGGAAATTATGTTTTAAAGTATTATGTTTTCAAAGTGTTATGATTTCAAGTGTTATAATTTCTACGTTTTATAATTTCGAAGTGTTATAACTTTGGAAGTGCTATAATTTTGGAAATAGATATATTATTAAAGTGAGTAATGATATCGTATTGATATGGTTTTGAAATGGAAATGATATTTTGGTTTTGAAGTATAAACTATTTTGAAATGACCGCGGTGTTATAATAACGTTTGGTTGTTAAAGAGACCGGGATCGGTTATTGTCATACTCTCTGCCAATACCGAAAACTACTTTAACAACTGTGTACGCGGTGGAGATTCCAGAATGAAGTAGGATGGTGGCGACGATTCTATTTGAGGTATACATGTGGACCCGACTCCCGTGAGTTAGCTTAGGTGGCTAAAACAGGAGCAATTGACGAGCCAATTGAGGTCATTCCTCCGATCGGACACACTTCTTCGATACTATATTATGACTTTGTGATGTATTTGGTGGCCACCCTTGATTTTGATTTGGGATTCTGAGGTGGGCGGTAGTAGCTGCTATGCGTTACCACCAGCCCGGAAGTGTATTAAGTATATCTACCCTGGCATTGCCTAGTTGTGCGGTGTAACCTACCTTATCGAGACCACTACGAGTTTGTTTTGTACCATACCTATGGAGTGCCCTCTGATAAGCCCAGTTTACGGGAAGTTACGGTACTATATAGACTATGGGAATATATAAAAATGTGTTAAGGGGGATATGGGTAACGCCTTAACGTTATTTTAATAGTTTACTTCACTATAGACATATTATAATAGCGTATAATACTACATATTAGATAGTTCCACGGATCCTTAGAGGATGGTTATCCCAAACATCCTTTGAGTTACTTGTATTTCAGTTGATATTTCACTTGAGTGTGATTTATTGATATAAGAATGTTAATCCTGACTCGAGTGTTTTGTGTTTGGCTTTACGCTCGGGTCAGACTGAGTGCCACAACATTAGAGACTCACCTTTGGAGTTGGAGCTTCACTTGGAGATCCATCTATTTATTCAGCTTGCAGTTTTTCAGTTGACTCATGTACAATATTCTGATCTTGTATTTGACTATTGTATTGAGACTTCTATGTATTCGAGACTTCTGTTGTATCTTGTTTTAAATCTGTTACATATATATTAGCTTCATGAACAACTATTCTTTTGTTTCCGCTGCTTATTGTTATATTACTCTATGTCTGTGATTCTGTGATTATTTTATTTACTGTATATGCTGAGTTTTGCCAAATATAAATTAACAATCTGATATTTTGAGCAATTCAAGTCCGACATGTGTGGATGCGAATGGTTGAAAATATCGGGATGTTGCATGATTCTTCATGAGCCATGCTACGTCTAGTAAGAAATGTTAACCATTTTTCTGTAAATATGTATATATTTTCGCCGCTACACTCATTATATCATGCATTGACTGTGGGGACATATCAAAATTAAGTGTGGAGGAGAGTCTCATGTTCATTTTTGATTTTTCATGGTTTATTTGCATTTTCTTTCCAAAACTCAAATTTTAAAAAAATAAAAAATAAAAAGAATCCCAAAACAAATTTTCTTTTTAGCAATTTGGTTTACTTTTGAAGAAACACCATAGGATAAGTATAGGTTTTGGTTATTAATTGAAATCTTTGAAAATTAATTTGTCTCAACAAAAATAAAAATAAAGTTTGATTACAAGTAACGATGGTTTAACCAGTATGTAGGAAGGTTCATGGGTGATAATTATGAAGTATATCTTAATTGAAATCTTTGTTTAATGAGTGGTTGATTAAAAGTAAAAGCGATAACATTTTAAATCTTCTAAGTTAAGTGGTACTAAGACGATATTGTAAAACTCTCTCTTCATAAAAATAAATAAAAATTCAAACAAAAAAAATCTTGTTGTATATATGTATATATTTTATTAACACCTTGATTCATGTGTTCACATGCAAGTATGTACACTCGCCATGTTCTATACCCTTCTCACGTAAGTCTGCAAGGCAGTGCATGATCGATATATCTGGCCTCAGTTTATCTGAGTTAGGTGTATGTATATAAAAATTCTTTCATTAATAACCTCTACAGTCGGTAGGTGTACATACTTGTGTGTACACTCGTCATGCTCTGTATTCCCCTCACGTAAGCCCGCAAGGCAGTGCATGGGTGGTATATCTGGCCTCAGTTTTCTGAGTTGGGCATATATAAATATTGTTAATATCAATAAAATTTTCAAATAAGAGAGAGTAAGCAATTGAAATCCAAGCACTATTTTCACTTATATGATTTGACTTGTTATTCAAAAGAAATAACAATACCACTTTAAAAAACTTTGATAATCAACTAAGGATCCATTTCATAGTTGCACTATGTTATCAACCGAAACAACTAGCCAAACTAGGGTCTACTTGTGATGATAACATAATTTTTGTTGGAAGTTTTGACGAGTAAAAGGACTTAAATTTCTTGATAATGACCAGAACTTATATTTAACTTATTCACGTCAATTTGAAAGTAAATTTTCATTTGTAAATATTTTCAAAAGTTGCATTCATATCTTTGTAAATAAATCTTGCATTTAGGAATTTATCAAGTTGCATTTGGATTTTGTGGGTAGTATCCGCTGAAAACCCTCACAGACAACACTCGTCCTACTAGGGACACATAGAGGTTTAACATCTTGTTGCATATGCTCAATGCAATCGTGCTTCCTACGAAAATGGATTTATCTTAGTTTTTCTTTATTCGATGACGAATAAAAAGATAAATGTGGGGGTATTTGATGTGCACGCAAATGTGCATATTTTTTCATCCATATTTAATCTACTTTTATTTTAAATAAATGTAATAATTGGCTGTTTTTACATGTTTAAAACCAAATTTCAAAAATACTTTCAAGTCATCATTCATGCATCAATTTGGGGGTAAAATGGTAATTTTGTGCATATATTAATTTTGAGGATATTCACTTGCACATTTTATTTTTAATTGTAGAAATGTGGATGGAAAATGGAGAGGCTTCGTATATGTATGCATGCACAAAGGATGGAAGAACAAAGGAATAAAAAAATAAATCAATTCATGCAACATGGAGGACCCCACCTACCCACTACCTTGATCTACAATTAGGAGCAAACACACATGTTAGTGGAGATTAAAGTTACATGCATACTTAATGGATGATTAATTATAAGCTAATGATAAATTGGTGGTCACACTTCCTAAGGGGTATTTTGTGTAGTCCCCTAAAATATGGATTAGGGTTTTAGGCTTGTATAAATGCCCATCTTATGTTCATGTAATGAAGTTTTTAGTTTTACATTATCATGCAAGTTGTAGCCTCAAATTAAAAGAGAAATAAAAATGGTTCCAAAGCCTCTTCTTCTTTTTTACTTGCTTTTATTTCATGCTTTCATGTTCTTTTATGCTTATTTTCATTTATATGCTCTCTTTTCTTTCATGTTAGTAGCTTAGTTTTATTCCTTTAATGCAAGTAGTTAGTTCATTTTCATTTAATTAGCTTGCACTTTCCTTTTATTTTCTATGTTGAAATGTACATGTGTTGAAATGATAACACAAATGAGTAGCAAAACCTCTTCAATTTAGGGGTAATGAAGCTCTCTAAAATGATGTAAATTCAACATATTGTGTGATTTATGATCTCTTTTATGCTTCATGAAAAGTTAGTTTATGATGTAAGTTTATTAGTGAGTTCGATAGCCTATGTTGTTTATCACAAATAGACTATTCTTATTCAAACATAAACACAATTTATATCATTGACTAACTAAGTGATTTTTGATTGTGAAATTAAAGTAGAATCAAAATTTGATGATCTATGCTACTAAATACAATAGTAAATAGATCACACTTAAAATAACTTTTGTTTTGACTTCATTTTCATTATAATTGATAAGTGGTTTCATGTGTTGTATTATAGTTTTATGGTTTTAACTTATGTTAGTTAATAACATAAATAGACCATACTTATGATAAATACATCATTAATTCCACTTAAGATCAAAATAGAGAGATCATAGATTGTTTGTGTGTTGATTTATGTAAAAATATGAGAGTGAATTTTTCTCTAAATTGTTTTCTAATCTCATATTTTTAATCACTTTTATTTCTAGTTAGTCTTTGCATTTCTTTTTAGTTTAAACAATCTCAAACTCTTTGGTTTAATTTGATTGAGTAGAATTTTTAAAACCATTTCAATTCCCTACAGATCGACCCGTACTCGCCATGTACTAAAATTGTATGTCGTGCGCTTGCGGTTATTTTTATTACAATTTTTCGGCGATTTTATAAACCGATAGAAAAACCGTCGATTCAACATGGGTCTTGGCTAGTAATTTGCTTTTAAACAAAATGTGGGTTGGTAAAAGGTTTGAGGTTTCTATTTAATGGGTGCGATTCGGATTGTTTTGGATCGGTTTCGGCAATGACCAGTTCGAGATTTTCTGAATTCCATCAGTTAATGCAAAATCATATTTCTTTGGACACGATCCTCTAAGCCTACCTTAAACTAAAGCCTGTTATATATCATTATCTCCACTGTTAAAGAGGTGGGGTATTTTCTTCTATGCTTTTCCATTTATTTTTTTACAGGAATCGGCTTTCTCTCTCCCTCTTTTCCCTTGTTTCCTCACATTGCTTTTGTTTCAGCTGCTTTAAATTCAAAAGTATAACATGAATTTTGCTGTAGATGATATAAATTTTAGATGCTTAAATAAATTCCTAATTTAGCACATGAGTTGTTGATTTTTTTGGATAAGTAGTTAATGCGAACTTCAAAATTTCATTTTGATTAGTGTAGCTTATATAAAGTTGGATTTTTGTTTGTTGTATATGCACAATCAGCTCAAAACTCTCCAAACATTCTACATTATATGTGCACAGAACTTTACCAAGCTCAGGCTTAAACACCATTACCATTGCCTCTATCATTTTAGTGGTAATAAGCGTTGAAGAACTTCTGAAAATATCATTATCATTGTCATTATATATACATTAAAAACCTATATTATTAGAAACATCCATTTGAAAATTTGAGATTAATATTTTTAACCAACTCTTGATTTGCGTTTGTTTCAGTTTTGTTAATATGCAAGTTAAGAGATGTGTACTGAGTAATTTTACCGATAACTATTATGTGGTTAGTAGGTAAGCTAACCACATGTTAGTAATTATAACAATCTTGTACCAGTTTTGATCTTACCCAGTATGCTGGCAAATAATATGTTATATTTTAATATATTTCCATTGAATCCATACAATGAAATAGCAGGCCAATTGGCTTTAATTTAGTGTTGATTTTATCTAGATAACCAACTTTTTTTTCACACTTAGACATCCGAGTGCTAAATATGAATTTTATGTTGGACATCAAGTAGGCATATCCTGTCTTTTGCCATATGCAACCTGGCTTTGGATTGAATGTGACTCCCCTATCTACTGAAATGTAATACGCAAGATTTTACTCATGAGATGACAATGCTAGTTTTACATTTACATAGGTTTTCACCAAATACAAACCAAAATTTACGTTTGCATAAAACATGCATTATGTAATGAGTAATCATTTGAATGAAACTTCACATTCACTATGAATTTATATAGTTAAAAAAATATGTGGTTTTTAGGCTCAAGGAAAAAGATAGAGAAAAATTTAGTTTCAGGGACAAGAAGTTTGTTTGTTAGGCTGAAGGACACTTTTTAGTGTAAATCACAGAATGATAGTTGCAACTATCATTTTCAGTTTACATTAAAAAGTGTCCCTTAGACTAAAAAACAAACTTGTTGTCCCTGAGACTAATTTTTTTTGCAACTTCTTTCTTGTTTCCTATAAAAATATTTCATCAGTGGCTATTTCTTAATTATTAAGTACACTTTGGTTGCATTATCTCTTGTACTTAGACATCACCAGTTTAAATAGCTAATTGAACTTTGAAATGAGAAACAAAATGTTCATCTCAACTTGCACTATGCTTAGAAACATGTCCAATTTTTGTTGACCTTAGATTACACTTGGCCCGTCTGGCAAGTATCGTACATGATCGTTATGGAGATGTTCGTTTTTTATAAAAAACGGACTTCGATATTCACTTGATACAATATTTTTTGGATTTGCCCCAGTATTGGACAAGTTATAGACACAACGATATTATTTACATTTCATAAATCATTTTAACTCAAACAACTAACAAAATTTCGAGCAGTATTTCCTATTTGTTTCTCATGTACGTGCATTGGCGTACAATACAGGGAACAAGGGGAAGTGTTGTTGAAGTTTTGTTTATAGTTCGAGATGAAATGATTTACAAAATGTAAAAATAACGTTTTGTCTGTAATGGGAAGTAGGTTGATGACCTATAAAAAAAGACGTTAGGCTTTACATATCTTCAGAACAAAGTATATGTTAACATTAATAAAATAAGAATACTATATGGAATTATAATAAAAGAAAATATTATAACATATGATTTGCAAATAAATAATACCAATGTGTGGTATTGATAACAAAAAAATTGTACAAATGTTTTTTTAATAATATGTGGATTATAATACCAAGTATATGTGTTATTTGTAGTTGAAGATGGATTATTTGAAAATCCAAAATTGGATGTACAAGTTTAATGTTGGAAAGAAAGGAACGATACCATGCATTTTAAAAATGGCGTGGAAGCATTTATGAAAGTGGCATCTTGTAGCTACTCATGTTGGGAAGAAAGGAACAATATGACATTTTTCTACTTTTGGTTACTATTATACTACATCTACTCATGGTCCCCCATGGTCCCTGACGTTGCTACCAATTTTATATATATATATATATATATATATATATATATATATATATGCGCCTGTAGCTCAGCCCTTCACATATTTTTCTACATATGCCTACACATACAAAGCAAAATCACTTAGAATAATCATCCGAATATCATATTAGTTAGTTTTCACTTGATTATTAGTGGATGCAATTAGTGTTACTTACCCAAGTTCATTTATATGCGCTCAATTTCTACGTATTCCACACTACAATAGACATCTCACTGTTATTGCTTGTGATTGCTTCTTATTTATTTATTTTATTTACACATGGTGTCCAAAATGCTTTCAAGTCATCATTCATGCATCAATTTGGGGGTAAAATGATAATTTTGTGCATATATTAATTTTGAAAATATTCACTTGCACATTTTATTTTCAATTGTAGAAATATGGAAGGAAAATGGAGAGGAGTTATATATATATATGCATGCACAAAGGATGGAAGAACAAAGGAATAAAGAAATAAATCAATTCATGCAACATGGAGGACCCCACCTACCCACTTACCAAGATCTACAATTAGGAGCTAATGCACATGTTAGTGGAGATTAAAAGCACATGCATACTTAATGGAGGATTAATTACTTGTTGATGATAACTTGGTGGCCACAATTTCTCAAGGGCAATTTGGGTAGTCCCCTAAAATATGCATTAGGGTTTTATGCATGTATAAATTCCCCTTATGTTTCATGTAATGGAGCTCTTAGCACCACCTTCTAGTTTAGCGTAGTGGTAGCCACAAATTATATGAGAAATAAAATTGCTTCCTAAGCCTCTTTTTCTTCTTTTCCTTCTTTGCTTTTATTTTATTTTCATGCTCAATTTTATTTACATGCTCTTTTTCTTTTCATGTTAGCACTTAGCTTTAATTTATGCAAGTAGTTTAGCTCTCCTTTTATTTTAATTAGCTGGTACTTCTTTTTTTCTATGTTGAAATCTACATTTGTTGAAATGTTAGCGAATATGAGAAGCTAAACCCCTTCAATTTAGGGTAATGAAGCTCTCTTAATCATGTAAATTCAACATATTTGCTAATTTATGGTCTCTTTTTGTGCATACTGGAATTTTTGGATGTGGTAAAATTTGGTTGTTTAACTTGAATTTGATAGCTTATGTTGTTGACACCCAATAGGCTATGCTTAAACAAACATAAAAACAAATTATCTCTTCATCTACATATGATGTTGGTAATGAAGTGGATTTTCGAATCAAAAGTTAATGGTCTATATTACTAATCAATAGTAAATAGATCATGCTTAGAATAAATTTTATTTTTAACTTCATTATCATTTTCATGAGAGTTAACAAGTGGTTTAGTGGGTGTGTTATAGTTTGATGGTTTACGTTGGGCTAATTAATAGCACAAATAGACCATGCTTATGATAAATACATCAACTAAATTCACAACTGACCAAAAAGAGAGATCATAATTTCATTATGTTGATTTATGTGATCATGAGAAGGGATTTGCCTCTAAATTGCCTTCTACTCTCATATTTTTATTCACTTTCTTTTGCTAGTTTTAAATACTTTTTTTAGCTTAAACAACTTTAAATTCTTGATTTAATTTGATTGAGTAGAATTTTATATCACTTCAATTCCCTGCCAACGACCCGTACTCGCCACGTACTAAAATTGTACGTCGTGCGCTTAAGGTTAATTTTATTACAATTTTTTGGCGATTTTCTAACCGATAGAAAAATCATCGGTTCAACAAGGTTTTGGCGCCGTTGCCGGGGATTAGACTTGATTTTAATTTTACTCTTCGAATTATTTTCGTTTGATTTTGTTGTGTGTTTGTTTTGTGTGTTAATTTGCATCTGAAAAAAATATTTTTTGTTGTGTGTGTGATTTTTGTTTGCATTTTGATTGTGTGCTTGTTGTTTTTCTAGTTGTTTTTGCATTTCTAGTGTATAAAAAACATACACATTTCAAAACAATTTTTTTTTCATTTCATTTTCTTTACATTACAATTTACATCTTTTGTTTTACAAGTTGCATTTTAGTTTTTTTAGACAAATTACATTTACAAACTCAAAACTGCCTTCAACATACAACTCACTGCTTCTGTTACTGTTTCCTTCACCTCACCACTGCAACAGTACACTGCCAACAGTCATTGCCATCATCCATCCTCTGCAATTCAACCAGAACATACATCATCACCTGACAGGCACAACCATAGTCATAACCACCTTACTTTGTAACAAAACATTCTACAAATAGTGCATCTACAACACAGCAAATACCATTCAATCTTCCCTCAACCCATCAAAACAAAACGAGTCATAACAACACTCTCCATACATCTTCACTCACTGCCTTCCATCTCCTCTGTCACAACAGTGCAATCCACTTTACTTCACTGCCATTACCCCATAGCAACTCCACTCTCATCAACTTGCACAAACCTGCCATCACTGCCTGCATTTCTACTCTGCCTGCATTGCCACTGATACAACCATTCATTGCTTTTTCATACAAACTGCTACTGCCATAACAGCTGCAACAAAACCACATCAAAACCACTTCATACCCCCATACTTCTCATTGTTCTACCCTGTACAACATTCTACCACTCTTTTGCATTGTGCCTGTGCACATTCCAACCACAAACTGCTTCACTAACAATTGCTCCACTACCATACTGATCTCCTCAAAACAAGTGCACTATTACAAACTCTTCAAACCTGCACATCAAACTTCACCATCCCTGAAATCATTCCTTCACTCCAACTTTCTTGCCAGCCTGAACTCACATCTTCCTTCTACACCCACACAACTTCCACCATTTCCTTAATCTGGCCACCACCTACCAGTGCATACCACACTTCTCTGTCACAACCCCAACCCTCACTTCCTCCTCCAGCAACTACATTACTGTACACCAATACTGCCCCCATAACTACTGACTTCACTACATCAAAGACCATCACACCAACATCATTGCTACAACACAACTGCCATTGCTGTCAGTTCACCTCTGCCTCCAATCACAACTTCTTCCATACATCATCCCCTGCCATCTGGTCAGCAACTTCAACTTGATTACAAACATCCCATACGTCATACTTAACCACTACTGCAACTGTAACTGTCTTCTCCATTTCACTTAAACACTACTGCTTCTGTTCAACCATCCATCCTTCTCCTCAACCATCCATCCTTCTCCTTTGCCACCTCCACTCTTCACTCTTTCCTGACATCAACCACCCCTATTAAGAGTTAATAACCATCACAAACAACTATTGACCCACCACTTACCACTGCTGCTACACCAGTGCCATATATCCCATTGCCCATTCCACCAACTGTTGCAGTTGCCCCATCTCTGCCTCCTCTACAACACACATACTTCAACTTCAATTCTTTCCACTGCAATATCCTTGCATACACCTCCTCTTCCACCTCCAGCTTGCATTGCAAACCATACTTCACAACAACTCACCAACCTATCGAACCACACTGCAAACAGCAAGTCCAACTTCACCTTCAACTCACCCAAACCCTGCATACTTCAAACCTAACCACACTACCTTCTCTGCCTTGCACCATCATCTTCTGCCTGTCCAAAATTCCTCACCAGAGTCACCATAACAACATATCTCCCTACCTCTGCCTGCCCTGTCACCATCCTACATCCTCTCATTTAACATTGCAATTAACATCACCTTCATTCACTTCTACAACTCAACACCCTCCCCTGCACAATGATACCACTAGTTACATTCATCCACAACCTACAACTACCACCCTACAATACAAACTCCAATTAACCAAACAACCTCATTGTTCTATCAACTCCTACCTTGCCATTATCCTCTGCCACTTCCATCACAAACTAATCATCAATTCCAATACCACTGCCACGCCTCCTTCCTGCCAAAGCATCATCAAGACACATTCACTACCCAAAATAACTTTAACATCCACAACCCACCACTACAAGAAAACTGCGGTTTACCTACGCCAAAATGGCGTAGGCGGGGCGTAGGTAAATGCATTAACTACGTAACCCCTACGCCAATTTTGGCATGGGTAAAACTTGCGTAGCTAATAAAATACCTACGCTTTACCTACGCCATCCGTTGGTTTATTTCCTACGCCTTTCGTACGCCATAATTTTCCTACGCCTTTCCCACGCCATGTTGTACCTACAGTTTTGTTACGACATTTTTACTTCTTTAAACACTAACGTCTTTCCTACGTCATTCGTTTACCTACGTCTTCCCTACGCCCAATTTTCCTACGCTTTCCCTACGCGATTCTCACATATTACGTTTCCTACGTCTTTTCTACGTCATTCATTTATCCATGGTTTACCTACGCCTGTGTTTTTAATGTTTTTCCTACGCCATGCACACGACTTTTTGCTGCATTAATATTTCATTTACCTACGCATTCCCTACACCTTCCCTACGTCTTTTCTGAAGCAACTTTGATATATTACTATTCTATTTCATTTTACCACATTAAATAGAAACTAAAATCAACTTATTTTATATATATACACATTCCAACAAAAAGATTAACGTCAAACCATTCATCTTTAATTCAAAAAACAAATATCTCGTTCATATTACAAAGTCAAACAATATTAATCAAGTTCATATATGTTAAAATAATATGATAATATGTTCATGATACATGACATCATACAGATACCATTAAAAAGTTTTCAATACCCTCATCCCTCACGACGATCATTCGGCTCTTCATCAAATCGCTGTCGAAGCATCTCAGTGAGTTGTTCATACTGCATCTGCATTTGAATCTCCCCTTCTTGACGCTCCACCTTTTCCTCTAGTTTGGCTCTAGTCTGTGCTTCTCCCTTATTGATGTTATAAGTGGCGTCTTTGTATTTCTGCATTTTATCAAATATTGCATCAATTTCTGCATTTTAAACTAATTAAAATAATGTTTTTGTTGAAAGTTTAAATACTTACTCCAGGGATATTGCCATAATATAGCCTACGGTCCTTTCTTTTAGCTATAGCACCGGTAAGCTTGTCGAATACTTCTTCCTCGACTTCATACGAAATTACTGTGCCCTGACTTTTCAATTCTTCAATTCTAGTTTGATATTGTGCCTGTATTTGTGATTTTCCAAATATAAGAACAAAAACATAAATACATGCTCACACTGTAGTTTCAGAAATCATGAGAAGCATAACTAATTTAAGTATGGCACATATGCAAACGCACGCATTTACACACATTTGCAGAGATATAAAATTAAGAAACTCATGCAAGATACTATATTTTATCCAATCTTGTTCTCACCACCCCGACAAGTTTCCTCTGCATTAAGTACTTAGTAAGTTCCTCAACTGCCTTATCTTCCACTTGATACAAACTTAATGACCATCTAACAGTTACTACTCATAGGAATTGCCCAAGGATCTGGACTATTTGTTTATGTTTCAAATGGTCCTAATCGATGTTGTCCAGATCTTTGAATCATTATTTAGTAAGTACTAGTAACAGATGATTATTACATTTTTTGAGTTTACATCAAGATATATGGAGCTCTACGAATTTCAGTGTACACAATACTAAATTACTAGTCAACAGATGTTATCGATATCAACACATACTGATCTGAAATGTTCTGATGGGTCCAAAACTTAGTGATTGGCACTTAGTTTCCACTTAGATGAAAAATATTCCGGCAGTCCTTGATGTATTCAATTAGACAAGGCAATAGGGTAATACAAATATGTGTACCTGATGCATTCAACTAACAATTCATGTAGCTTGAAATAAAACTAAACTAACAAGAAGAGTGTAAAAATTCAAGGCAAAGGGAAGATAAAGGACGTGCCATGTAGCTTGCGAGAAAAAAAACAAAACTAGAATTGAAAAGTTAAGTGGCAAAGCATGATCAATGCGTGACCAACAAAGTCAAGGCAAAAAGGCAGAGACGTACGCAAGTCACAGGGGAAAGGTGCAAAGCAAATTTAACTAACAGGGTAAATTTCAAAACCTGACAGTACAGAATTCAGAAGTTCAAATATTTCTAATCGAATATTCACTAATGGTGAGTTTCAATGCACACAGTTTCAATTCACAAGGCAATACAGAATTCAGAATATTCAAATATTTCAAAACCTGGCACTCAGTTTCCACTTTAGTCATGCATGGCTTTATTCAATGCACACAGTCAAACAGTAAGCAGCGTAATAAACAATGGTGAGTGGGGAACAAAAGCAATGGATAAACAGTAAGCAGCGTAATAAAAAAATGTCGATTAATGCATATTTTTGATAAACAAACTGCCAATAAAGGGAAGAGCAAATCAATGGTACAATACAAGTGATGCTACTTATAATTTATATATGCAATCAACGGAAGGAAGATTGTCGGCGTCTATTTTTCAACTGTCAATACTCATCATACATTTGGGACAGAATTAAAACATGGTAAGATATTCATGACGGTCAGAACAACAACGGTGACTTCAACAACCAATTCTTGAACAAACAATAAATAGCATCCAAGATAGAAATTTAAGAGCAGATCTGAAGGATATCAGGATACCAACAACCATTTGGCACATATCGCATGAACGAAACCAAAGACAATTTCAATCAATTTCCATTCACATCAACATTAAACCATCACCAGTTTTCACTGCACATACATCAGTGAACATCATCATCATCTACTTCACCTCCCTCCACCTCAATTCAACTATCAGCAAACAAGCTGACTTCTTACCATAATAGCATAAACGTTGCATTACAAGCCAAGAATGCTTCAACACCAAACTATGTTGGGTTCTCTTTTCATATATCAATTCAAAATGTATAGCCTGCCTGTGGAGGTGAAATAGTCATGTTTGTTCACAAATAAACATGGTTACTCATCTCTATTTAAATTTCCATGGAACTATTGAACCATAAATATTGCATGGGTAGTTTACTAACACCAGCGCATAGTCTTAAAAATCAACAGCGCATCATTACCCTAACACCAGAAATACTCCCGTGCCCCCATACAATATCTTCTAAGTATCTTAACTACTCACGAGTCAAAACATCATAATGCAAAATTATATATTTCTCAAGAAAACATCGATGGATTCATGTACAAATATTGTATAAATATTTATTCATGGTAATGAAAGCATTTGGGTTTGTGTACTAAATAATCATGCTCTAGTATAACTATACAGTCATTAGTGTCACTTTCTGACGAAGCCAATAATATCAGCAAAAGGAGTTGAGTTTGGCAAAATCAAATAGGGAAAAGTCTTAATAAATTTTCCTAATTTGCTATTATGGTAAATTAGTTTTTTATCAACAGTGACCTTCATTCTGTGTTTTGTAACATGTTCAAAATGGCATGTACTTGAAATCTGTAAATAAAAAGTTTGGAGTAAAACTGATGATTTTATGGAAAAAGAGAATACTCGTTTTTTTCTTCTTAATTTATTACATACACCAGCCTGTCACCAAACATACTAACTTCTTCATCCCATTAATTCACATCCCCTTCTCCGAACCAAACCATACCATACCACCAATGCTCATACACTGCCATTACTTCACGACCACAACCAGAAGCAAAAATCATTACTGCCATTCCAGTTTCAATGCATTTCCCCTTACTGCATTCATTGCATGCTCCACTGCATCATATCCACTCCCTACAAAATATACCACTGACTTGCTCCAACATTCTCACCTATCACCAACCAATCATTCTCTAAACTACATACACTCATTCACCTCCAATTCCTCTATAAGCATCACCTGACAACTTATCCAACACATACAACATACTACTCAACTCCAAAACCACCTCAACCGCGAACACCATCAATCATTACCACTTTCCCCTTCCCACATTCATCTTCACAAAATTCCAACCTCTTCAAACAATCTGTCTTCAATACAAACCACTGCCTTCTGTCAGCAATCCCACTTCAGCCATAACCACCTTGCTAACACACAAAAAAACCTCCGATCAACTTCCTATCACCACTTCACATCCCTACCACCGCAAGCTCCATCGTGTCAATCTCCGCTGTTGCAATTAGCTACAACAGCAACGATGAAAGAAACTCAACAAGCCCAATCTTCTTCTCCAATCCTCTGCAGTTCCATTACTAATACAACACATCATTTCAACCTTAAACACTGCAACTCATTGATCAAACTGCAGCCATACCACCACAACTCCATTCACCACCTTTGTCCCCTTCAACAACAAACCACCACTACTGCCATTCCTCCTACCCACTATTGTCATTCACCCTTCACATTCACTACCTGTCACCCTCACCCACCATCCACTACTGCAACTCACCTTAACACCTCTCTAACTAGGTAACTAATTAACTTGATACCCACTATTTGTTTTATCGGATAAATTATCGGATTTTCTCACTCATGGCAATACATAATAACTAAAGCACTTTTTAACAAAATTTAACTAACCTTGCACATATTAAACTATTAACCAGTTACTAAAACCAAGCTATAAGAATCACTTACTGCAAATTCCATCGATGCTTCATCAATCCACCCACTAGTGGTAGATCCGCTGTCCGAAGTGACCTTGTGAGTAAAAGGATCATACATCCAAGTTTTCCATCCAGGATCATACATCCAAGTTCGAACTTTCATATAATCCATCTTTTACTACATAATTAGAAATAAATTAAATTATATTTAATTTTAGGAAATTAATCATTAATTGAAAAAGCATGTGCTAGTAAAAGGAAATCAGATATTACATGATTTGCACAAGTAAAACAGAAATATATATAAATGCATGTCCATGATGTATACAAGGAACATCAGTAAGCCTTGCTAGTCTAATTTTTCTTTAAAAACTAATATTTAATATTTCTATATGGTGTTTTAGACACATGTTATTATAGTGCAGGCTATTACTTTATTTAAGTGATGAAATCACTTTCGCATTCTTTCTGTAATAATTGTTGTACATATTTCTTTAAGAAACAATGGATTTTGAAGATATATAAAAACAATCTTCATACTAACATAATAGCATCTTCAGGATACTTCATATGTTGCATCTCAAATTTTATGTGATGGGATATTTCATTTTTATTTACTAATTTCAGGAACATGCACAAAATCAATAAACGGAAACATGTATTCAATATACTAAACCGGAGACAAATTTATTCCGTGAAACCATTTATTTAAGAAATGATGGTCACAAAATATTCAAGATTGCTTATGATCTCGCCAAACATCAAGATTTTTTATAAGTAAGATCCCACATTCCAAATGCATGTAAAATAGCACAGATTTAGGACATTATATGCTTAGATATAATTAAGGGGGTAAGAATAGCTCACCGACTAAAGATATAAAAATAATGGTTAGACGTGCATGACTGTATACCCATGCGAAATAAAATAAGAAGGAGTTTTAATCCTCTCTAAAACTTAAGTGGTCAATGTTTCTACACAGATCAGTTCATTACAATAAATCAATTATAATTATTTATTGCAGTTTGATTACAGCAAATGGTGGAGATAATGATAGTAACAAAGTAACACTTTAGGTTAATGTTATAATAACCATGTATTTGAATAATAAACAGTGGACTAAATAACACCATGTCTTCTGAACCAAACCAAATCATGTATGAAGTGGGTTTGTAAAATGATAAAAAAAAAGAAGTAAAATAAGAATGCCCAGTCGATTCATGGGTAAAGGTAAGTGCAAAACAAGGGTAAAAAGCTGACAGCATTTGACATCACACGTGACGTTGATATGTGTATAGACGTAGTGGATCTGGATCTTCATGTAGGAGGGCGGCGTGTGCCACTGATGGATCTGAATCCGCGATCGAAATTCTCCTTCCTCCTCAAACCAGAAGCCACTGCTGCCCACCCTTCTCTTGCAATCGAACTTCAACAAACAAACAACTCCACTTCCTTTCTTCCTCGAAATCGCGTCGACCCCCAATAACCGTCGAATCAACTCAGCAACCCAAATCCAAAACCGCGACATTGGAATTGTGTATGAATTTTAATTTAGTTAAGAAAATGCGTAAGCGTGAAATTTAGGCTTTTGTATTGAAGAGGAAAGGAGAAGACGAAATATAAAACGATGAGAAAATAATTTACCTGAAGCGTCAAAATGACCGACGATGGTAGAATTAGGTTTTTTTTATTCGGTAAAAAACTGATGTTAGCTAGGAGAATGGAAGCGGTGATTAATGCAAAAATAAAAAACTATTTTTGCCCTAAGCATGTGTAGGGATGGCGTGGGAAATTTCCTACGTCTTTCCTACGTCAATATGGAATTGTATAAAATTAACAAAGGCGTGGAAATGGCGTAGGAGATTATCTACGCCTTTTTTACAGTATCATTTTAGTGTAGGCGATTTCCTACACCTTACCTACGCCTCGATTTTTTTCTACGTGTTAAAGTTGGTGTAGGAGAAACGTAGGAAATTTCCTTATGTCATCCCTACGTCTTTACCTCTTTCTACCAGTTTCCTACGCCTACCCTACGCCCCGCCTTTTGGCATAGGAAAGACGTCGGAAACTTTGCGTAGGAAACTGTAGTATTTTCTAGTAGTGCACAGTCGCAATCTGTCAATCCACCCATAAGTGCCTTCAGCCGACCGCGATGCCTGAACCTCCACCCAATCCCACCAGACATCACCTAGAAACCCATCACTTCAACCTAAACTTCGAACTATCCAATAACTGCTGCCAAACTAAATTGCTTTCACCACTACCTCATGGAAATCACCTCCCCCAAATCGCCTGCTTTAATCGCACCTCCATCCCCTTCATTGCCGACCTAAAATCGGGAATCGCATCCACTATTCCAACCAATTTCACCCATTTCGATTGCGTTTTTTGGGAGAAAAGGAGATCACGTTTTTAACGAAGAGAAGAGAATAATTATTTGTTTTTTCTATTTGGGACATTTCGGCTGGGCTTTGATAGTTGTTGGAATTGTTTTAGTGTAATTATTCTTTGGTTTAAAAAAAAGGAGTTTGTTTTATTTTGTTTGTAAATTCATTTCTACTATTAAAAAAAGTCATTTTGATTTCGTTTGTTTTAGTTCATGATGGTTTGGTGAATTGGTTTAGATTCATTTGTTTTTAGTTTCTTACCAAAAAAAGAAAAAAACAAATTTTTTTGGTTTCATATTTTTCTTAGTTTCTTTCTTGAATTTTTTTTATAAAAAAACTGTATATATCTTGTTTTTAGTCTCAGGTTGCAAAAGCAATAATTCAAAAAGGAAGAATCATTTGCTAGTTTGCTTTGCTTGTCAAAAATTGCTTGCCCTACTTGCTTGCTTATATAAAAATAATTGCTGCATAAAAATAATTTGCTAATAAATCTGCACATTCTGGTATCGTGCCATTATCTCTTGTTTTTAGTTTCTTTGCATTGTTGGTTGCTTGCATTTAAAAAAAATTCATTCGTAGTTGCATTGTTAATACACGTTTAATTTATGTTTTACATTCATCTCATCTTGTTTTCTTTTTTAAGGGCAACACCCAACTTCACATAAGGTGGGGGATTTCATCATCTCTTCCTTGGCCTACAAATTGCATTTCATCTTAGAATTTTCTAATAATAATGATTAGACATTCGACTTAAGTGTGTCGCGAGCTCACCTAGGGCTTAACTGTATCTTGACAAGTTGTCCTCTTTCGACAATTTATTTTCTTGGTGTCTAGGCTATGGCAGAGCAATAATCAGTTATAAATATTACGGTGATTCGTAAATATTATACTAATTGTTTCTCTGAATATACTTAAACCTTCGGTTGCATTGCTATGGTGATTCGTGATGCACCGATAAATCATGTCCGTTACCTGGCTGGGAACTATTTTGTTGATTTAAGACAAAGTGTGATTATATAATTTTGGGTTAGGAGCTACTAAGGATAGAAAATTTATAATTAAGTCCTTGCATTCATTTAGTTACATTAGTTCATGCATATTTAAAAAAAACAACAAAATCCAAAACTAAAAAAAATTGTACATTTTACTTAACTTAGTTATTAAATCTTTTCCTTTAAAATTTTTCAATCAAAATCAAAAATCCAATAAAAAAATTTAAGTTAGTTCTTTTTAGAAAAGAAAATTTCTAAAAAAAAATAATAATCTTTTAAAAATAAAACCAAAAATTGAAAATTCAAAAAAGAAAAAAAAATTCTCCCTTTTGAAATATAAATTCTCTTTGGTAGATAGTTTACCTTTTAAAAAAAACAATTTTTGAAAATGTCTGAATTTCCCTACTCACATGAATTTTACAGTAGTTGTGAAAATCAATATGATCTATATAATTTTACTCCAAATTCGTATGGATATTTTAATAACAACTATTGTACAAACAATTTGAATTTTACACCACAAAATTCTCAAAATAGTGAGCAACCTCAACTCTTGAAAAGTGTATGGAAACTATTTCGTCTTTACTTGAACTCTCTACACAAAAAAATCGAAGGATAAATGATTTGGGTAATTCATATTTGTGCAATAACTCAAGTCAAAGTTTACAAGATAATCAAAATTTGAATTCACTTCAAAATTCAAATGATTTCGATTATAACTCATGCCAATACAATTTCGAACTTCAAAATGAATTTCAAAGTCAAAATGGAATTGTGAACCACTTTTTAAATAATTTTGGCAATGAGAATAATCTCGACTATGGTGCAATTGATAATTTTCGTTCTCAACAAGTTCCAACTGAAAATTCTCAAATTAATAATTATAAATTTGATTTTGTTGAGCAAACGGAAGAAATTCACAAAGATCACATAGATATTTTGTTTGAAACATACATGAAACAACGTGAGAAACAAAATCAACTCCCGACGTGTGACGAGTCAAATAATATTCCACATTTTACCAAAATTGACGATTTTCAAATAACAGCTTTTGAAATTGAAAACGACAATCTTAATGAAGTTGTTGAAAATGCGATAATTGAGTTGAATTTCAATTCTTTTGAGAGAGTGGAACCAAATTTAAAATTCGATCTTTCTTTTTCCGATTTTGAAAAATTGAATACAATAACTTTAGATTTTGAAATTGATACATGCAATGAAGTTGTTAATAACCCAACAAAGGAAGATGAATTTAGTGAACATAATTTTTTTGGACTTTTCAAAGATGAGTTGTTGAAATCTAAAGAGGTAAATTTAAATCACCATTTTGATTTTGAATCAATAATTCCGAAGAACTTGTCAATGATGACTTTGAAATTAAATTTGGTAAAAATAAACTTGAACTTCAAATAATTATTCTATCTACCCCAAAAATCATCGAAAATAAAACAACTCATATGATTTCTAATAAAACGATATTCGTTTTTCCAAATCAACATTCAACTTTGAAATATTTTATGGTTTGGTTTTTTATGCTTAAGCTATGCCTCTCATACTTGACGAGACAAATGAATTGGTCTTTGAAAGACCGTTTAATTTACTCTTTAACGGTATATTTTCTAATGTATTGTAAATAATAATCATTTCATTTTCATGTAAATATAGGTCATATTTTTATTTTTATTTTTCTCCTTTCACTTAGGTTGACTATGGGGACATAGTCAATATTAAGTGGGGGAGTCTCATCTTCATTTTTTGATTTTTCATGGTTTATTTTTTACATTTTCTTTCCAAAATTTAAAAAAAAATCGAAAAAAAACTAAAATCCCAAAACAAATTTTCTTTTTAGCATTTTGATTTACTTTTAAAAAAACACTAAAGGATAAATATATGTTTTTGGTTATTAAATTGAAATTTTTGAAAATTTATTTATCTCAACAAAAATAAAAATAAAGTTTGATTACAAGTAACGATGGTTTAACTAGTATATAGGAAGGTTCATGGGTGTTAATTATGAAGTCTATCCTAATTGAAATCTTTGTTTAAAAGAGTGGTTGATTTAAAGTAATGGCTATAACATTTTTGAACTTCTAAGTTAAGTGGTGCTAAGATGATTTTGCAAAGCTCTCTCTAAAGAAAGAATGAAAAAAATATAAAACATAAAAAAATGGTTTTTGTGAAAATAAGAAACACCTAGAGTCATGTGTTCACACGCAAGTGTGTACATTTGCCATGCTCTGTACCCTTCTCACATAAGCCCGAAAGGCAGTGCAGGATCGGTATATCTGGCCTCAGTTTATCTGAGTTAGGTGTATGTATATAAAAATTCTTTCATTAATAACCCCTACAGTCGGTAGGTGTACATACTTGTGTGTACACTCGCCATGCTCTGTATTCCCCTCACGTAAGCCCGCAAGGCAGTGCATGGGTGGTATATCTGGCCTCAGTTATCTGAGTTGGGCATATTTAAATATTGTTAATATCAATAAAATTTTCAAATAAGAGAGAGTAAGCAATTGAAATCCAAGCACTATTTTCACTTATATGATTTGACTTGTTATTCAAAAGAAATAACAATACCACTTTGAAAAACTTTGATAATCAACTAAGGATCTATTTCATAGTTGCACTATGTTATCAACCGAAACAACTAGCCAAACTAGGGTCTACTTGTGATGATAACATAATTTTTGTTGGAAGTTTTGACGAGTAAAAGGACTTAAATTTCTTGATAATGACTAGAACTTATATTTAACTTATTTGTGTTAATTTAAAAGTAAATTCTTCATTGGTAAATATTTTCAAAAACTTGCATTCATCTCTTTGTAAATAAATCTTGCAATTGGGAATTTTTCATGTTGCATATGGATTTTGTGGGTAGTATCCGCTGAAAACCCTCAAGAAACAACACCCGTCCTATTAGGGACACCTAGAGGTTTAACGGCTTATTGCACACGCTCAATGCAATCGTGTTTCCTATGAAAATAGATTTATCTTAGTTTTAGTTTATTCGAGTATGAATAAAAAGATAAGTGTGGGGGTATTTGATGTGCACATAAATGTGCATATTTTTACTTCCATATTTAATCTAATTTAATTAAATAAATGAGCATATAAGGTATTTTAATATGTTTAAACCAAAATTTCAATTCTTTTTAAATCATCATTTATTCATCTTCATTTAGGGGCAAATTGTAATTTTGTGCATGATTTAATTTGAGAAAATTTACTTGCACAATTTATTTTTATTTGTAAGAAAATTGGACAGAAATTAGAAAAGGCTTCATGTATTAATGCAAGCACAAGTGAAAGAAGACAAATGAAGATGGAAATAAATTAATTCATGCAACATGGAGGACCCCACCTACCCAATTACCATGATTTACAATTAGGAGCTAATTCACATGTTAGTGGAGATTAAAAGCATATGCACACTTAATGGAGGATTAATTACTTGCTAATGATAATTTGGTGGCCACACTTCTTCAAGGGCAATTTGGGTGGTCCCCTAAAATATGCATTAGGGTTTTAGGCATGTATAAATACCCCTTATGTTTCATGTAATGAAGCTCTTAGCACCACCTTCTAGTATAGCTTAGTGGTAGCCACAAATTATATGAGAAATAAAATGGCTTCCTAAGCCTATTTTTCTTCTTTGCTTTTATTTTATTTTCATGCTCATTCTTATTTACATGCTCTTTTTCTTTACATGTTAGTAGTTAGCTTTAATTTATGCAAGTAATTTAGCTCTCTTTTTATTTTAATTAGCTTGCACTTCTTTTTTTTCTATGTTGAAATCTACATTTGTTGTAATATTAACAAATATGAGAAGCTAAACCCCTTCAATTTAGGAGTAATGAAGCTCTCTTAATCATGTAAATTCAACATATTTACTAATTTATGATCTTTTTTTGTGCTTAATGGAATTTTTGGATGTAGTAAAATTTTATTCTTTAACTTGAATTTGATAGCATATGTTGTTGACACCAAATAGGCTATGCTTAAATAAACATAAACAAAAATTAATTCTTCATCTACATATGATGTTGGTAATGAAGTGGATTTTAGAATAAAAATTTGATGGTTTATATTACTAATCAATAGTAAATAGATCATGCTTATACTAGATTTTATTTTTAACTTCATTATCATTTTCATGAGATTTAACAAGTGGTTTAGTGGGTGTGTTATAGTTTAATGGTTTACGTTGGGCTAATTAATAGCATAAATAGACCATGTTTATGATAAAAACATCAACTAAATTCACAAATGACCAAAAAGAGGGATCATAATTTCATTATGTTGATTTATGTGATCATGAGAAGGGATTGCTTCTAAATTGCCTTCTACTCTCATATTTTATTCACTTTCTTTTGCCAGTTTTTTATATACATTTTTTAGCTTAAACAACTTCGAATTCTTGGTTAATTTGACTGTGTAGAATTTCAAATCACTTCAATTCCCTGCGGATCGACCCGTACTCGCCACGTACTAAAATTGTACGCCGTGCGCTTACAGTTAATTTTATTACAATTTTTCGACGATTTTCTAGCCGATAGAAAAATCGTCGATTCAACAGCAATGAAGGATGAAAGCTCTTCCGTTGAGAAATGAAGTTCATCCTGTGGTGTTTGTTCCTAAGGTGTTGATGGTTGAAATTACAGCCGTGGAAAGGAAGAAGATGGAAAATGGGCATTTACTACTTTGCAATTGGCTATGGGAGAAAATGCTATTTTTGAGATTAGCAGTGAAACTACTGCTAATGGCATTTGGACCAAACTGAAAATCTCTATCTGAAGAAATCTTTGACTAACCGTCTGATTATGATGAAGACATTTTCACCGTAAGGATGAGAGATGGTACTTCTATCAAAGAGCATCTGGATTTTTTTGATGATATAGTGATGAAGATGAAGAGTGTGGATTTGAAGGTAGATGAAGAGCATATGGCTATGATGCTCTTGTGATCCCTTCCAGAGCGTTACACAGGTTTCGCTAACAGCCTTATCTTTGCGATATATACTTTGAGCGTTGAAGATGTGAAGTCGGGTCTTCTATCTGAGGACTTGAGGGATCAGATGAAGGAAATGGGTGAAGGTAAAGGAGGAAGTAGTAATCAATGCCTATTTGTTGAGAGAGGAAGAGAGGAGAAGAAGAATTGGAATTCTAGGGGACGTTCCAAATCTAGAAAGCCCGGTAATAATTATAGAGGAAAGTCTAAGGATGGAAAGTGTCACCATTGTAAGAAACCAGACCATTGGAAAAGAGACTGTCCGGATTGGAAGAAGAAGAAGGAAGAAGATGGTTCTTCATCATTTGCGGTGTAGAAAGTTGTATTTGATGATGTATTATCTACAGCGGTATCAGATGTATCAAACCATTGGGTGCTTGATTCGGGGGCGTCTTTTCATATGACGCCTAACAGGGATTACTTTAGTTCTTTAGTTGATAGAAAGGAAAGTGCAATCCTTATGGGTAATGATGCTAGTTGTAGAGCTATTGGAGAAGGTACAGTGTGGATTAGGATGTTTGATGAAGTGATACACACTTTGACAGGTGTCCAGTATGTTTCGGGTCTTCAGAAGTCCTTAATTTCTTTGGGGCAGTTGACATCCATGGGGTGCAAGGTTACTTTTGAGAAGGATGATTTGAAAGTTTGGGTGCTCTTGTTCTTATGAAGGGAGATGTGTTCCGGAAATCTGTATTTGTTTAAGGGGAACACAGTTCTTGAAAAGTCGTGTGTTGGAGTTGATAGTTCTCATGCTTTGGATGCCACCAGACTTTGGCATATTAGGTTGGGTCAAATTTCTAAGAAGGGCTTAGAGTTGCTTCGTGAATGAAAGATGATCAAAGGTGACTTCGACAAGTTGGATTTCTACCAGGAGTGTGTGTTAGGTAAGCAGACTAAGGTATCCTTTGGAGTTGAACTCCATAGATCAGAGAGGGTGCTGGATTATGTGCATACAGATGTTTGGGGACCAGTTGCTACTGCTTCCATCAGGGGAGCAAGTATTTTATCTCTTTTATTGATGATTTTTCTAGGAAATTTTGGGTGTATCTGATGCAGGCCAAATCAAAGAGCTTTGAGAAGTTAAAGGCTTGGAAGGTGCTTGTTGAGAACCAATCTGGTTCTAAGTTGAAGGTGCTGAGATCTGATAACGACGGTGAGTTTGTCTTTGGGGATTTTCTTGAATTTTGTAGATAGCATGGCATTGAGAGACTTTTCGCTATACAAGGTGATCCACAATCCAATGAGGTTGCTAAGAGGATGGATAGGATTTTACTTGAGAAGACTCGTTGCTTGAGATTGACGGCGGGCTTATTTATCGACTGCAACGCATTAATCGGATTCCATGCTTATCTATATATAGGAAGATTCCAAAAGAAAAGTTGAGAGGTAAAGTCGTGTACCTTAGTTATTTTCGTATTTTTGGTTGTCATGTGTATGTTCACCATACAGGTGATGATAAGTTGGAGACTAGAGCATACAAGGGCATCCTTCTGGGATACACAGATGGTATTAAAGGGTATTATATTGACACCCTGTTGATAGGAAGATTGTTCATTTCAGACATGTTACTTTTGATGAGTCAACAATGTTTAATCCTAAGAAAGACTTACCTACCACATCAGATGTTTCTGATAGGCCTAAGGAGATGGAAAAGGTTTCTATTTTACAGCCTAATAGTAGAGTTGTTGATGTTGTTGACAGTGAGATAGATGTAGTTGATGTGACATCACAGAGTAGTCCAGTGGTGCCTTCTAGTAGTGTTGGTGATGTGCATGAGACTAGAGGAAGTTCAGTTCAAGGTGGAGCTGAAAAGAGTTTAGGCGAAGTTGTACCTACTCGGACCAGTCGTAGGACTATTAGGCCGCCTGAGAGGTATAGTGATTGAAAGTATGCAAACCTTAGCCTTAGTGATCAGTTTGATTATGCTCTACATGTGGTTCATAAGGAGCCACTTGACCTTGATGAAGCTTTGCAGTCATGTGACAGTTCAAAGTGGATGTGCGTTATGGAAGAGGAGTTTGAGTTGTTGAAGAAGAACAAGACTTGAGATTTGGTATCTCTTCCTCAAGAAATCCGAGCCATAGGTTGCAAGTGGGTGTTCAAGGTGAAGGATGATGGAAGATACAAGGCTAGACTTGTTGCTAAAGGGTTTTCACAAAGAAAGTGATTGGAGTATGATGAGATTTTTTCTCCTATAGTGAGACATACCTCCATCCGTATTTTGCTTACTATATTAGCTGCTTATGAATTAGAGTTGGAGCAACTTGATGTGAAGACCGCTTTCTTGCATGAAGACTTGGATGAGATAATTTACATGAAGTAGCCAGACGGATATTCCGTAGATGGAAAAGAGAATTGGGTTTGCAAGCTAAAGAAGTCATTGTATAGACTTAAGAAGTCACATAGACAATGGTACAAGAGGTTTGATTCCTTTATTCTTTCACTTGGTTTTGATCATAGCATCAAAGACACTTGTGTGTACTTGAAGCATTTGAAGAATGGTCATTGGGTATATTTACTCTTGTATGTGGATGATATGTTGATTGCTTCCCAGGATAAAGCTGAAATTGATAGTTTGAAGTTGAAGCTTAAGGCGGAATTCGAGATAAAAGACCTTGAAGAAGCAAGAAAGATTTTGGGTATGGAAATCAAAGGGATAGGAAGCTTGGACTTTAAGGCTCACTCAAAAGGAATATATTCTAAAAGTGCTTGCTTGGTTTAACATGGAAGGAGCAAAGGCAATTATCACACTCATGCCTTTATACATACAGCTTTCTAGTAGAGGCTCTCCGATCTCGGAGAAGGACAAGGCTTATATGGAGAAGGTTCACTATGTGAGTGCAGCTAGTAGTCTGATGTACGTCATGGTTTGCACTAGGCCTGACATTGCACAGGCAGTTGGATTAGTGAGTAGATTCATGTCAAACCCAGGAAAGACGCATTGGAAGGCAGTGAAGTATATTTTCAGATATCTTAGAGGGACTCCAGACCATGGGTTTGTCTTTGGTGGCAGAGAGAGAGAGATTTCAGCTTGGTCGGATTTTGTGATTCTGACTATACCGATGATAGAGATCAAAGGAAGTCAACCTCAGGTTATGTGTTTACCATTAGTGGGACGGTGGCCTTGCCAGAGTTCGTTGATAAAGTGCAATGGATGATGGATATACCGAAGCTCATTGAGAAAGTATCTGTGGTGTCTTGTCCGAGAGCTACTTGGAGTAAGAGGATGTAGGTGGAGTTGATAAGCTTGTAGAAAAATATAGTATCAAGGTGGAGATTGTTGATTTCAGTGATATAATATTTTCAATTGCAGAAGATTTGGAAGATATTGTTGATTTCAGTGATACAATATTTCTAATTGCAGAAGATTTGAAAGATATTTGAGATAATTACTCAAATATATATTGCCATTTTTATAGCATTAAAGAGAGTAATAAATTACCTACGTGAGAAAAAGAATTATTTTGGGATATTGAGGTAATTAATTAATTTCCTAATTAGCTGATTAAAGAAGGAATCTTATCATGCGCATGCAAATTGGAAAAACTGGAAAATTAAATAGATAAACGTTTCATGTATGAATATGAGAATTAACATTGACTTATGACCATAAATCATTTATTTCAACCCCAAGTAATAATCTCTATATAAAGGCAGAGATTAACATGAGTAGAAATATCTCTCTCGATTGTATTTCTTATTTTTCTTCTCCATTATCAATCTTGTAAAATTTCTCCTCCTAGAAAGTAATAAAATCTCATCTCCCCAATGGAGTATCAGGCAATGACCTTGATCCCATAACGTTAGTATCTTTTCATACTATTCTTGTTTTGTTTTTCTTTTTTCTCCTTTTAAGTGGTCATAAGGAATAATCCTCTGATGTTGAGTATAAAATTTTCCTTGACTAATATGATTATATAATTATAATAAGTGGATTTAAATATCAATTTGATTAACTTCATGCACCAATTTTGACTATTAACTTAATACTGCAGATTTTATTTTCCTTTCTTGGAATGTCTTCCTAAAGTGCCTTATTCGCATAATATTTCACCACTCGTACATTCACGTCCAAAAATTTATACGAATTTCCTAGATTCTAGTAGAGTAAATTAGGAGTACAAAGTGAAAAGTGTTGATGTAAAGATCAAAGTACATGTAATTTCAAGTATTTATATGAATCTAAGCCTTTTTGTAAGCAGATTCAGACCATGTGTGGGGCAAAAAAACCTGGTGTCATATAAACCTTGGCTCTGGAGCAGGTCTTTATCCATTTGCTTCTGATTCAATATATTCAGCAAGCAAAGGTACTATTATTCGTTCATTTTATCCTTAGTCTTATGTGCTTTGTCCAGATCAACGTTTCTCCTTGCAGTTTCAGTTATAACTTTTCCTTTAATTTGATGACTTTGGTTTATGGAATAATATTTTCGCACCTTTGAATAATTGCAGGTGGTGTGGTTTTGTTTACAAGGTCACTTGCTTCGTTAGCCCTTGAAGGAATCCATGTTAATGTCCTCTGTCCAGAGGTTAATATATATTTTTTACTCTTTCTTTTCTACTTAGTTGTCTGACTTTGTTTTTTTTCTTTAAAAATGTTATTGACTGAATAATTAGCCAGTAATGACAATGTTCCAAAAAATAATGGTACTGCTTGTTCAGGTATACTTGTTTGCTTTGTTTAATGAAGATATGAAACTGGGGCCTACGTCGGAGAGGAACTATGGGTTGTATCAGCCTGATGGGACGATGGCTTACAACGTGGGGTTTGATCAAGCCATGAGGCCGCCAAGTGTTTCTGCTTCTTCGCTTATTTTCTCTGCTGCTGAGGTATATAATTTGGAAAACATATCTTATTAATTCCCAAGATATCTACGTATCATTTATTGATTTTTCTTTTTCTTTTTCCCTTCACTGTTTCCTTCCAAATAGAGAAATAATGCAGCAAAGCTTAGGAGCTTATTCTACAGGATTTTCTTATTTTTCTTGCTTTTCAAGCTTTGACTTGCTACCAGGATTAATTATGGTTAATTCTTTGCCTTCTGGACTATCTGCACAGGGTTGTTGGCTAAGGTTTGTCTCATCACTTTATTTCACTTTCTATTTATCTTTTTTAGATTTTGTATTATCATATAGCTACGAAAATGTCCATCCTTTTGTAATAGAAATAACTCCAGCAAGGTAATTTGACAGAGCTTTTTTAAATTTAGTAAAAATACATTATAATTTCAAACATCAAAATCAAATTAAAAACCCAAATCCAAAAGTCCAATGATTCAAATTATATAAGAGCACAGAGTGATTATGAAGAGTAAGCCAGATAAGGGGATGGGATGGTGAAATTTAGAGATTTGGAAACTGAAGGAGGGACTGAGGTTATAATTAAGAAAAATAAGGCATCATGGTTTCATTGACATACAGTTAAATGAGAGCAGAGTTGATAAACCGAGAAATCAAATATAGGTTAATGAATAGGTTCTGTGGTAAAAAGTGTTATGACCAGATGTACATGGTAGCGCAAAAGGAATTATATTTATATGAGCCATTTGACAAGGATGAGATAAGGTTTCATCGTTTTAATGAAAAAAATAATAATTACACAAACATAGCCTCACCTTATATTACTGGCTGTGGAGCCATCTCCCTTCGGACTCCGCTTGAAGATTTTATATTGACGTTGGAGAATATTCTTGTTTTAATTTGAAATTAGAGGTTCAGATTTAAAAGGCTTTCATAAAGCTTTCGTAATGGTTATTCTACCAAAACTGTTATTTATATATGAAATAGTGTTCTGTGTACAGGGAGTTATAAAGAGAGATATATAAAATAAACACTGCAGAAAAAATAGATGGAATTTACCGTGGTTCGGTTGAAGATTGGCCACATCCACTGTGAATTATCATTCATTTCTTTAAATATCTTGAGTTCAATGCAAAAGTATAAAATAAATCGATCTATTGATCAAAAGAAATGATAAATACAACTTCAAAAATTCTGTTCGGTAGTAGTCGAGCTCTTAAACTTGTCTGTTACCACTCCTTATTTAGGTATGGGGTTGAGGGACAAATGCAAGGATGTTATGGTCGTTATGATCGACAAATTGGTTCTCTGTAAATCAGCTGAAAATGGTTTGCCTCCACGCTTTCAATTTCCAGGCGAGTTTTCACTCATATGTCATCTTCATTCATTTTTTTCTCCAATGATAACTCATCGTGATTCCTTTATAGTGGAAAATATATATAAATTAAATTTATAAAGGATCTACCAATTTCTTCTCTCTCTGTTTTTTTTCTTTTCCTTTAATTTTATTTTTAATTTTTAATGATGTGTTGTGTGAAAACTTCTGTAAATTTTCAATTTACTATTCCAAGGTACTCATAATTATTTGATTGATAACTTCATTTTCTTCTTCAACAGAAAATGAACACCCGTTGGAAGATATAATGGCGGTTGCATAAGCTTCCTATATCAGAACAAAAGTTGGTTTCTTGCTATTTCCGTTGAACGAAGAACTAGAGGCTGCCTGAGATTAATGACTGTTTCCCTTTCACAATAGAAGCCATTATTTTTACAGGCTTAAGAATCATGGTGGTAATAGTAGCATCATGCTCTGGTTAAATTTTGAATCAGAAGCTGAATTATGTTCATAGACGGTTGATCTGTGTGTAAAAAGCATGTTTGTTTGAAATATGAATAGATACCAAATTTAGTTGCTCTTTGCTCGTATCTTTCTTTGTTGCTGTTAGTCATCGAAGTTGAATTCTATGACTCTACCTTTTAGTCTTTTCGTATGTGATTTTAATTATTTTACGACAATATTTAGTATTAGTATGAATGTATTGCATGGATGCTGCTGTAATTTTTTTTAAATTTGCATTAATTTTACAACGGGCAATGTGAGTTGTTATATGAGCTTTTTACAACGGTCAATGCATGTTGTGAAACAGGCTATGCAACTAGTATGGTTAGTCTATTGCAACGGGTTATGGCCGTTGTATTATAGTCTATTACAACGGTCATAACCCGTTGTAAAAAGGTATACTACAACGTGCATTGCCCGTTGTAAAATGTGGTGGATCTATTACAACGAGGCCTATTACAACGGGCACATGCCCGTTGCGAAAACCATATTACAATGGGCATTGCCCGTTGTAAAAAGACTGTTTTGTTGTAGTGTCTCATTCGAAACATTAAAACTTTTAGGTCATTACAGGCACTTAGTTATAAAAACGAAGATGCGTGAGAGAGTAGAATTTTGAAATAATGTTTCGAAAGTCAAATTGACTAACTACTTCAATTTCCTAGCACAAAAAAGCAGATGGGAATTCCTAATAATAGACGGGGAATATAATGTTTCAAAAGTCAAATTGATTAACTACTTCAATTTAAAAGTTCACGGAGGCAATCGTCGTATTAATGTAAAGTTGTTAACCCAGAAAATTCATGAATTCATACATGTAAATAATAAAAAAACACAAAAAATAAATCAACAAAACAAATCATAAACTATAAAACAATGAAAGTCAAGCCAAGCAAAACAATTTTCCTAATCCAACTAATCACTAAACAAACATAAGAATAATGCAACCAACACAATCAAAACAAGAAAATGAAATCCATCCAAATGAATAACTATATCACCAATATAACCACTACATAAATCAATAATAATACCTACTTAAAATGAACCTATTCATAAGAAGACAAATACACAGTGTAACATATCAATTAATCAAATTTATTGTGTGCACTTATCATATTACCATTTTGTCCGTCCTTTCTTACCCCCTCAACTTATTAGAATTTGAGTCATGTTCTAATCTCCTTAGGCCCTGGGACTGATCCCAACACATTGGCGCCTCTTATTGACTATATAGTTAGATGTCTCTACCTCTCTCGTCTATAGTACTCAGCAGGGACCACTGTACACTTCAGTTAGGTGCACTACTTACTACTTAATCTCATTAGATGTAACATTCATTGTTGCACTTTAATTAAGTGCACTATATTATGTCATACTATTTTGTAATTTCCAACAAGGGTTAAAACACTTTCCAACGGTGTGTACACACATACATACATACATACATACATATATATATATATACATATACATACATACACATACATACATATACATATGCATATATATATATATATGTGTGTGTGTGTGTCCTTGATAATGTTTCCCAATAGAAATTTTCTAAAGGAAAATCATTTGAGTAAAATACTGATAGAGTTAGGGGTATGCCCTAGGGACAATTATGTAATTTGTTACATATATCTAACTCATTGACCAATCTTGTTCAAAATAAAAGGTATTTTCTTCCTATTATATACTTGATATAATGTGATTATATTAATTAATTAACTTAATAAAAAGTATATTTAATAGAAAAATCCATAAATGGTATATTTTGTGATAGTATTTACAAAGTGTTGTAACCGTGAGTAATTTACCACAACGAAACAAATATACCATTTCAAATGTTCCTAGTCAAGATGCATCGAGATTGGATATCGATGTATCCGTTGAGACTGGAGTACGAAACGCTCTCTAAATGTTGGGCAGTGTATTATTCATAACTGTTGGGGGCACCTAGGGGTTACGTACTAATAGTTATTGGGTAACTATGGAATGACTCACTCGATAGTTTTCTGTTGGTTAATATAACTAATGTCAAACAGAAAATATCGATGTGACTGATTTACACAGTTTTCTCGACTTGAGAATACTGTGGATCTTCAATATGAAAGCTCTGCTTTGATTATAGCCAAATCATGGCATGGCATCCATTGAGCGACTATAGTTGGGTCGATTGGAAGTATTGGAAGTGAAGCACTATTCAAGAGAGGATTCGTCTCCTAGTTATATGCGTTTAGTATCACAGTCAACTCAAGTCAACTCAAAGTCAAAGTCTCTGGCCAGAGCATTTCGGTTAATAATAATTGTTATTATTGAACCAATGACTTTGTATTTGGATTATAAAGTAGAATGTTGATGAGGTTGGAATTTTGACCATTACCAAATTCCATAAGTCCAAAGTGATATAGTTTTGACGAAGAGAATTGGTGTAAAAATATGTCGCAACCGGGTAATGCTTATTAAACTAAAATTAGATTTTTACCGAAAATGAGTAAGTGATAAATTTGGCCATAATGTCACACCACCTGCTAAGTGACGTGTGAACATTAACATTAGAATAGTTCGATGTTAATCGTTGACCATATTTACACCCAAGAGTTACACAGCCGAAATGATGAATTCCCTTAAGACTGAACGATTTAATTAGTTTATAATTGTTATAAATTAATTAGTAGTTATGAAATATTAATTATAAATTTTGAATATGATTTGAGAAATAAATAATGTTATATATATTTATAACGGTTATAAATATATCAATCGATATACAATATCGATAAGCGATTTAATTAGATTTAATTGCATAGTATTTTGGCTTGGGCTTAGATGGGTTTAAAGCTCATCATTAGGGCTGCAAAATTTCGGTTTTGGGAAGCTCTAGGGGTGGCTAAAACATAGGGAATTGGCTTGGAGATAATGGGTTGAGATCAAGTGAGAAAGGGTAAAAAGGTTTTCCTCGTTTCTATCTAATACAACCCTATATATATGTATCTCTAAAAACAATTACTAACATTTTTGGCCGTCATTACCTTCTACATTTCTAGTTAAAACATAGCTCTCAATCCACTCCAAAATTCTCAAATATATTTCAAATTAAAATAATACTATTCGATAGTTAGAAGTCGATGATCACGGACTTGCAATCTGACGAATCAAGAACAGTAAAAGGAAGGGAAGTCATTGCTTCAACGTGGATTTAAAGGCATCATTAAATTAGTAATTTTAATTCATATTACAGTAGTTAAATTATATTCTATGATCCTATAATGAGCAATTTCATATCTGTTTAAATATATTGCTACTATATGTTTAGTTAGGTGAGATTTTTGTAAGTAGATGTGGTTGTCACAAATCAGTTTGGTTATGTGCATAATTTGTTTATTATACTATATGATTTATGTGTAGACAAATGTGGTTTACTGTACAAAATCAATTTTTGTCATTAATAATTGTTTTATATATATTTATTAATAAACTTTTTTATATATATATATATTAGTGTATATTTCTCTCTCATAATAGCATATATGCATATATAAGATATATATATATGATTTAAAATTTCTAGTACCCTTATTTATATATAATATGAATTTACAAATTCGAAAATTAATTATCATACATATATTCATATTTTTAAATTAACATTTATTGAATTTTTGAATTGTTTATTATATAAAAAATAATTATTACATTAAAATTCAATTTTATTTTTTAAAAAAATATTATATCATTTAAGAAACATATAAAAAAATTAGGAATTTTTCAATAAAGGTTATTATTTTTAATAATTAATATTATTTAGGAAAAACTATTTATGATTTATTAAAAATAATAGTTTAATTGAAATTTTCTTCAAAATTTTTCGTACCTCTCATTCATGATCCTAGAATTTTTGAAATTTTGAATTTTCAATGATATATTATTTTTTATTAAATAATTATTTCCGAAATCAATGTATTTGGTTTTAAAAATAATATTTCAACTTTGAAAAATCTCTAGATTTTTCTAAGCTCTATTTTATGATCCTAAATTTTCAAAAATTGTAAAATTTGAATTTTCATCAATAGATTATTTTATGTTAATTATTTATGGATGAAAACATTATTTTATTCATAATATATACAAATTAAAATACTAAAATTATTATGTTTGCAAAACTAAGTTAATTTTGAATTATAAATAATTTTTTAATAATTGTTCACTCTCTTTATATATATATATTTATCTATATATAAATGTTTTATGTTCATATATTATATATAATATATGTATACATACATGTGTGTGCGTGTATTGTAACACATATACATGCACATATTTGGACAACATACATGACATACAAAATGAGCTAATATGTCTATTGCGGTGTAAATCCCAACATCTACATATGGACATATTATATCTTTCACGGATTATTATGTTACACATGCACTCACACATATATGTATATGATACATTTATGTATAAACTAAATCAAATAAAATTAATCATATCTTAATATATTTGAATTTAAATAAAACAAATGATTTTATTTAAATGAAATTTAGAAATGTTGTAATTCAGTTAGACTTCATAGGCCCAATAAAAGATACAATAGGGTAAAAAATTTTAAATTCACCCATAACTTCCGCCGCGGGCTTGTCCAATTCCAACAAACACCCTTTACCGATTGTTTAACAATACTAATTCTTTTATATTAAAATTTTGTTTCCCAAATAATAATATCTTCAAACATTTTCTAAGGTAAAATACTTTTCAAAATATCTTTCCTCAAATAATACAGTTAATTTTTCCTTTCAACCAATGCAAAGTTTTTACTTTTGAAAACATTCTTGAAACCAATATATATCACATATAACATAGTGTTCTTAAAAAGTTTCTTCAAACGAAAGTATTTTCTTCTTCCATAAAATTTATTCCTAATTACCTTAACTTAATACTTAAAACTAAATGTTGCCTAAAATAAATTTGTACTAAAAATATCTTACCCCTCAAATTGAGTACTTTTTCTTTATATCATACATAATTTTTAAAAAATAAAAATATATATGTGTTTGTGTGTTATGTATATATTTTCTGATAAATTAATTCTCTTTAAACTTTCTGCAAAATTTAATGTTATGTGTGTATGACACAAATTATAATTAGCACTCATCCCCTCCTTCAATTGTTTACACTACGCCACTTTTACTTTGTAAACATAGATTATCGTAAATAAACCTCATCTAAGTATAAGGAAATAGGTTTATATGTACAACTGAAATCGAATAATACACACTCCCATCCTATGTTTAACCTAATTCCAAATGTAAATTTATCTATTCTATACAGTTTAAACATACCCAAGGCTCAGGGAAGTCATAACCTAAGCTCTGATACTAAATTTAACAACCCTAAGTTCTTAGTGCCTAAAATTAATGTCAAACTTTGATAAGATAAATTCAAACACTAATCTCAAATGTTAAAAACCCCTAGTAGTTGGTCGAATAAATTTAAGATTACTAATTTTAACAATAGTAAATTTAAGTTCGCAGCCGAGACATACGATATTCAATTATTTTAACAATGTACAATATAAAGTAGCACTACAATGAATAGAATATCAATGATTCGACTTATATCCAATTACACTAATCATTGTAGGTTTACAAAACAAATGCTAGCATCATATCAGAAGAGCATAGTTAATAATTAACTTATAGTTGCTGCTTAAATGAATCGTTATTTCCCTTTTCATCGCTTTTTCTTATTGACTCGAAGACATGGATATATAAAAGTAAAGGGGAGGAAATGGTGTCTGCTAATACTCGAGTCGTGATTTTGACGACAAAAACAATATAAATATTACTACCAACGTTTTTCCACATTATGTTGCATTTTCAAATATATTTTGGAGATATTTTACAGGGATAAGCAAGAAATTTAGTGCAAGCAAATGAATTATATATACAAAGATTGATCTGAGCAAATGAAGGAGCAAAATTGACTTAAGACAAATGAAACAAAAGTGCTTCAATGATAGAGTTATTTGAAGTGTTTATTAATTCCGGATGAATCTTAGAATTTTTGCAAAGACCCTGTAGAAACAAGAATATCTAGCAATAATTAACTATCTACTACACCAACAACTACATAATCGAGACACTGTCATATAGCAGTCAGAAGAAAAAAAATCAGATGATGACCCATAATCAATGGAGAAAGAACAAGGTGGTGACACTAGCTCATCGTAGTAGGCCTCGTAACAATGTCTTTTGGTTAGGGGATGTAGGATGAATTCATCAAGTGCTTCAAACATAGTTTTCAAGACTGTGTCATGCCTCGAACCGTGATGATTGAAGGTTTAAGGTTTTGATGGTTCAACCAGTCGAACCGTCGAAACCGTGATTTATTTTTTCGAAAAATTTGCACATTTAACTAAAAACTATACACAAAAATATTAAAATAATAATGATATGTACACAAGCTGTAGATGATCTTCAAAGTCTGCAACAGAAGTTGTGTGTTGTTGCAGCGCACAACTACAACTTTGTATATAGTAGAGTAGTGTACAACGATAGAAGTTTAATGACGACAAACTTGACGAATCTTACAGTGATATTATAGTAGTTTGCAACAGTGAAGAACAAAGTGATGAAGTTAGTGGTTTAGATTTTGGAACGATTATGATTTTTGAAATATATATTTACTTATTTTCTTCATAGCAACGCAAAAGATGAAAATGAGAAAAAACTATACGATAAGAAAGTAGGAAAAAAACAAAAGAACCGTGGTTCAACCGGGTAAAATTGATGGTTGAACCGTTGGTTTGAAGGTTTGACCAAGGTTCATGGATGAATGAGGTCCGATTGAGTTTCGGACCGTGGTGGTCCAAGGTTCAGGGTTATTCGAGATCGGACCGAGACATGATAGGGTCATGAAAACGCCGGCTTCAAAAGAAAGCATCCTCTTTACAAATATTAGACAATTTTTTATCTTTGGAAATTACCAATACCAAGTGATTTATAAAATACACGGTACTTTGTTAATACTCTAATATAGTTTGTGTTAGGTCTAAGGTTACAGTAAGGATTTGATTTACATTTAATAATTATATTAGAGTTTGCAACTGAAAAGAGGAAAAAGATCAAATCACAGAAAGTATAACGAAAATGTAGCAAAAAGAACATATTACTCTTACATGTAGATTGTGAGAAAAACTTCATGCACACTTCCCACTAGTGATCCACATATGTATGGAAAGTATTTAACGTTTGTGGCCACAACTTCATAATTAAAAATAACATATGGGAAGGGAGAAATCCTCAGTAAAGTAACAGCTCAGAATTGATGAAACCAATCTCGTTCACCAGCTAACCAAACAATGGCTGCTTTCTTCGCATCTCCAGATCTCACTATATCGGTCATTTTTCATTCAGACAAGGTGCAGTGACAAACTCGTACCCGACCCGAAGCCATCAGCAGCAATTTCCAGGCCATGGTCTTCTAGTCATTCGCGAACCAGTCATCTTCAAGAAAAGGTGCAACAACACTCTCGATATCCAAGCGGCGAATTACATCAGAGGCGAACCCGACTTTTCAAAAACAGCCATCGGATCTAACTGTGTCGATTTTTTTAGGCAGTACCTCCAGATCCAGTATTCCAGCCTATGTCATCTTCAACTGATAGAAAGGCAGCGTCGAGCATCTCACACCATGGCTTCAGATCTCACATTGATGGCGCAAATTGATGGGAACTCCAAATTCATTCAGATCAAAGGCATGACTCATATTTGGCGACAACAGTTTTGAGGTTCAAGTGGTGAGATTTTTAAGGAAGGGTGAGGGAGGAGGTGGCAAGTGGATGTGCTAGATCTGAGCTCGCCGTGGAGTTTGATTTGATGTTTGTACGGGATGTGGTGGATTTTAAGAAGAGGAGAAGATGAAAGGGAAGGATGGTCTTGCGTTAGATCTGAGCTGCGAGCCTAAATAATTAGCTAAAAATGTGCGCATGAGCCAAAATTTGAAGTTTGGAACCAAAATTTTGTTTTGGAGCCAAAAATTAAACTATATGTTTTAAAGAAAAAGTTTCAAAAAAGAATCTCTAGGTATATATGAAAGTAATACTTTATAATTCTTACACGAGTTGCAATACTTTATACCGTACACAAGTTAATAATTTTTTAAAATTTTCTAATTTTCCAAAATTTAGATTTAATTTTTATTTTTGACTTTTACGAAAATTTCAAAATTTTGTTAAATTTTATGAATATTTTTAAATTTATTTTAGAAAATTTCAAAATTTAAATTTTATTAAATATAATTATTAAATAATAAATATTACTTCTTAATTATAAAATATTACTTATTAAGTGTTAATTGTTAAAATTTAATTATTAATTATTAGTCATTACTTATTAATAATAATTGAATATTTATTATTAATTAACAAAAAATAATTACTAAATATTAAATATTATTTTTTAATTATTAATATTAATTATTACTTCATAATTATTAATTATTGATGTTAATTATCAATTATTAAAAATTAATTCTTATTTATTAATTATTAATTATTTAATAACAATTAATAATTATTAATTATTGAATAGTTATTATTAGTACTAATTATTAATAGTAATTATTTCACATTTCAAATAAATTATTAATCATTATTATTTAATAGTAATTATTATTTATTATTAATTTTTTTATTATTAATTATTAAGTATTATTATTTAATTATAATAAAAAATTAGAGAGAATTAGGGAAAATGACAAACTTTGAAAAAAAATTAGGCTAAAGGACATGAAGTTTTATTTTTAGGCTGAAGGACAAATACTAGTTATATTTAACATTATATTCAACTTTTACACTATACAAAATGTTAGTTGTAACTAGCATTATATTCAGTTTTACACTATACAAAATGCTAGTTATAACTAGCATTGTCCTTTAGCCAAAAAAAATAAACCTCCTATCCTTCAGCCTAAAAAAATTTATAAGTTTGTCCTTGTGCCTATTTTCCTGTTTATTTAATATATAAGTTACTTCTTTTCTTTTAACTCAATAGGTAGTTATCATGTCATCATCTCTATAAAGCAATGGATGCAGCTGTTGAATGGAACACGAAGATAAAAAAAGCAGTAAATAAAGTAACTATTGTTAAACAAGATGAAAAATAAATCAATTTACTCAGATTAAGGTGTAAGACCTTTTTGATAGCTTGGATTTTCATGTCTAATTGATGTACTGTACACGAAACGGTGTGTATTAGTTGAGGATAGAGTTCTAGAACTTAAGAGTTTGTAAAATTATATATTTTGCTTGGAGGAAAAGAGAGTAGGACAAACTTTGCAAAAAAAATCTTCTGATGAACAATAAGTTTCATTTTTGGACTGAAGAATAAACTTTATAAAAAATTAGGCTGAAGGACAATGCTAATTACAACTAGCATTATATTCAGTTTTAACACTAAACAAAATGCTAGTTATAACTAGCATTCTATTCAGTTTTACACTGTACAAAATGCTAACTATAATTAGCACTGTCCTTCAGCATAATTTTTTTCAAAGTTTATCTTTCAGCCCAAAAATGAGACTTGTTGTCCTTCCGCCTAAATTTTTTTCAAAGTTTGTCCTTGTGCCTATTTTCCACTAAAAATTAATTATTAATTATTAATCCTTACTGATTAATTATAATTTAATATTTATTATTAATTATCAAAAATTAATTACTAGATATTAAATATTACTTCTTAATTATTAATTTTAATTATTACTTCTTAATTATTAATTTTAATTATTACTTCTTAATTATTAATTTTAATTATTACTTCTTAATTATTAATTTTAATTATTACTTCTTAATTATTAATTATTAATGTTAATTATTAAAAATTAATTATTTAAGAATAATAATTATTTATTATTTATTATATTAATTATTAATTATTGATTAGTTATTATTAATATTAGTTATTAATGGTAATTATTTCATATTTCAAATAAATTATTAATTATGATTTTATTTAATAGTAATTATTATTCATTATTAACTTTTTAACTATTTATCTATTACAACGAGCAAAAAAAAGAATCATGAAAATTGGCATCTATTACAACAGGCAAAAGAAAATTGTTGTAATAGACATTGATGAAAATTGGTATCTTTTACAACAGGTAATATTTAACGACCCGCTATTTTGGACCGTTCAAATCGACAATAAACCCATACATGTCAAACTTGAATAATTCAAAACAATGGATTGTTAATAAAATTTGGCAAAACTCAGCATATACAGTAAATAAAATAATCACAGACACAGAGTAATATAACAATAATGAAGCGGAAACAAAAGAATAGTAGTTCATGAAGCTACTATATATATAACAAAGTTAAACAAGATACAATAGAAGTCTCGAATACAATAGTCAAATACAATATCAGAATACATCACTGGAATCAACTGAATATCTGAAAGCTGGATAGATAGCTGGATCTCCAAGCAAATCTCCAACTCCAAAGGTGAGTCTCGAATACTGGTACACTCAGTCTGACCCGAGCGTAAAGAAAACACAAAACACTCGAGTCAGGATTAACATTCTTATATCAATAAATCTAACTCAAGTGAAATAACGACTGAAATACGAGTAACTCAAAGGTGTTTGGGATAACCATCCTCTAAGGATCCGTTAAACTATCTACTATGTAATAGTGTACGCTAAGTAGATAATGCCTATCAGTAATATAAAGTATCAAAATAGCGTTAAGGCGTTACCATAATCCCCCTTAACACATTTTTATAATGTCATAGTCTATACAGCACCGTAAGCCCCACCGTAAACTAGTGGATATCAGAGGGTACCCCATAGGTATAACACAAAACTAATCGTAGTGGTCGCGAATAGGATAATCAGTATGACAAGGTACATGAGGCGATACCAACTAGGACACTAGTAGTTGCCTGATCCGGACTGATGTTGGGCATAGAAGCTACTACCCCAACACCGCGAAACAACACTCCCAAATCAAGGGGTGCACCCAAATAGAATCACATAAGTAATAGATAAGGTATCAAAGAAGTGTGTCTGCTAGAGATGGCGATCCTCAGTGGCCCGGCGCGGCTCCTGTTTTAGTCATGTCAGGGGTCATCCAATATCGTTCTCTTTCTTCAGTCAACACGTTCACCAAACCATCCACTTCATTCTGGATCAACACTCCGCATATATTAGTTATTAAAGTGGTTTTCGGTATCGACAGAGAGTATGTCCATATCCGATCCCGGTCTCTTTAATAACTACGTATTAATTACACCGATGGTCATTTAATAAACTTTCAAAATAGTTTATATTTCAAACCGAAATATCATTGCCATTTCAAAACCATATCCATACGATATCAATTTCACTTTAAATAAATCCATTTCCAAAATCATATCACTTTCCAAAGTTATATCGCTTTCGAAATTGCAGTCTTTTAAAATCAAAACACTTTGGAAATCAAAACCTTGAAATTCATAACACTTTGAAACTATAGTTTGAAATCATAACATTTTGGAATTCATAACACTTTCCTCTTAAACAGTTTAGATATTAAAATTAGTGTATATAATAAAATAGTTTGTAAAATAAAAATTGTTTATATACAATAGTTATAAGTTAAAATAGTTTATAATAAAATAATATATATTGAAAATGATTTATATAAAATAGTTAATATTAAAATAATTTATAAAGTAAAATATAAGTAGTTGTAGATATAGTTTAAAAATACTTTATAAAATAAAATAGCTTCCACAAATTCACAAATCGATTCAAATTAACTCGACTTCCAAATTCAAACTTAATCAAATCCCAAATCATCAATTTCAACTCAATTCAATTTCTCAATAAATCATTTCGAATTATAACGATTTCAAATACAGATTTTAAACGCAAAATAAACCATTAAATTTCAATATATTTCAAAGCTTTAAATATTCCACATTTCAAAACTAAATTTGATAATTCCATTTATATCTCAATTTAATTTCATTTCATTTAGTTTCTGAGATATTTATTTAATCATTTCAATACATCTAAATACAACTTCAATTTACAAATTTATATAAACAAAATATCCCATTTAAATTTATATAAGTTTGAAATATTCATTTAAGCCACTTTTAATCAAATTCAAGTTATAAAACATATCTTAACATTTCAAATTTAATAGATTTCAAATCAAACTTATTTAAGTATAATTCTTAAATAATTAAAAATTCCAAATCAAATTCAAATTTATCTTTCAACCTGAAACATTATAAACTCTATATTTGAAATTATAAATTTTACATAAATACTTAACATATTTTATATTTATTCAAATCGACTTTATAAATCAAATTTAATAAATCTTTAAAATCAATATTTATTAAAACCATATATTTCTTTTCAAAACCATAGAAATCATTTCAAATTATTTATACATAGACCAACGGTGTTTGTATATAATATTCTACCCTATGGTCAAGTGATACTGATATTTATCATTTCAATCCGCAATTTAAATATATACGGGTATATATATATCATTTCAACCCGTAATCCCAAATTCAATTCAAATGAAAATCGCTTGGGTTTATTATTTCAACCCATAACGATTTTCTCCTATTCTACAGATCGTTCGGGTATGTATCATTTCAACCCATAGTGAATTTTATATTAACAGGGAACTTGCAGAGTGATAACAGATATGATAAAATATAACAACAGTAACAGGCATATATCATCAGTGATAAATAACAGATAATGGTGTCAGATATCACAAGTGAACAGATACAGATAATGGCATATATATAGAAATATAAATTTTAGATAATGGTGTCAGATGTCATAGGTGAACAGATACATATGATGGCATATATATAGCAATGTAAATAACTAGCAGCAGCATATGTCAATTGTCGTTTCAATTGAAATCAAATTTAATAAATATAAGAACATTAATCGTGAGTGATTGCTCACCTTCCGAGGCTAGATAGATAGACAATGAAGTTGAGTTACGAAATCCAGGCACGAATCCAAATCAAAGCTAGATTGATACAAATTCGACGAATAGCTGATAAATAAAATTTGACATCAAATCAGAAATGTGTCGATGAAGCCGAATAATCTAAGTGACTTATATATAAATATAAGTAACTATATATATAACTGTTTTCATATAAATCATATTTAAATTCAAACACATTTTTAAATTTAAATGTATGTATATACGCATCAAAATCGTTGTTTTAAATTAAAGCACATAATATTATATCTTAATACTTTCATACATATATATATATAATATAAAATCGACATTCTTTACAAAGCAATACAACTGACTAAACAATGGTTGCTGATAAAATAACCAATGTATAAACTAGAACCCATCACTGTAAACTTACATTTACCATATATTCATTTCAAAATGTCAACCCAACAAACTTATATAGACTTTATAATATAAATAAACTATAGAATTTATAACAACAGTACTGTACTCAAAATCCCAAAAAGCAGATATAACATATATATAATACTCAAGCTAATATAAACTATACCCTTTCAAATCTTATTTTAGTATTGTTGAAACAAAGCTTGTAAAATATCTTTGTTCATAACCTTACATATATATTAGAACACGCAGCCCCAAAATATACTTATACATACTTTATAAACTTGTCACCAACCTTTAATATAAAGTTCATACCATATTATAAATTATATCACAGTAACCTATGCGTATACATCTTCCAAAACCCAAATATATATCAACATTATAAGATCTAACATACGTAACTTTCCTATACATACTTATATGCGTACATATTCAAAACAACATTCGAAGCAATTTTTTTTATATACTTATATATAAATTAATTAGCTAGTATATAAACTTGCCTATAAAACTAATATAAACTATATATATATTCACAAACTCATACTGTAAACAAGACATATTATTATACTTTTCGTACCTATATATATACAAAGTTGAGTAAGTTTGAACATATAAAGACTGTATATATATAAAACAATATCCATCAAAAATTTAATGTAACTATCTTTATTAAAATACACATATATAGACAACAGCTCTCACATATATATACAAAGAAGGGAAAGAGGAAAGCTTACGGCATGGTGGAGTTGTCGTGGCCGGCGCGGAGGAAGAGGTCGGGGTCGCTGTGGCAGATGGAGGAAGGCGAGGTAGTGGTTCAGGCAGGGGGTGGTCGGAGCAAGTGAAAGAGGATGCTCGGGTGAAGCTTGTTCGGCGGCAAAAATGGAGGTGGCAGATGGTCTCGGGTAGGCTGCTATCGGCTGGCGTTCGTTAGTAGGCGGAGAGAGGGTTGCGGCCAGGTTTTGAGTAGGCGGAGCAATGAATGGCGTGGGGCTGCTGGGTTGAACTGCCGGAGGGGTGCACGGAGGCTGAAGGTGGAGGTTTGGCTTTAGTGAAGAGTGGGAAAGCTGATATAAGAAAGGAGGGGAGGTGGTGCATGATTTGGAGAAGGATGGGAAAATATAGATCTGGAGGAAACATGAATTATGTTTGAAGAATGAAAGCATAGAGCAGCGAAAGTGAATAGGCAATCCAACTAAACAATAGATAACATAACAACCATTGGGAATAGAGAGAGTCTAGGCTAAATGGTAATAGTCACTGTTGAATTTACGGAGGAAATAAATGCAAACAGCTGTTAAGTTTATATGGAGGAAAAATGAAAAGGCATTTGGAAGCTAAAAGGTTGAATGCTGAACTGATAAGAAAAATCATTTTATTAGTTCCGTAGTGTACCAGACCCCGAAATATACAAATAAATATACTACGAAGATCAGCACGACGAGACGATCAAAACGGTATAAAGATATCAGTGGTACGATCGAATTATAAAAATTCGAATTTTCTACTAGCGGAAAATGCAACAAAAACGCAGAAAAATAAGATCGACGGAGCTAAAGAAGTCCGAATTTGGAAAAACGAAAAATGACGTCTTGCTCAGAAGATGATTTAGAATTTTTCTATATAAAAATATTTGGGTTTCGAAAACATTTTATTTTCATCAATTCCTAACTGATTAAATTGAATAAATTTACGCACGAAAATAAACTTCATATTTTCGGATGAAAATTTACCAGTTGCTATGTTTAACTAGACGCATTCCAAATATCAAATTTATTTTTCAAAATTTTATTGTTTAAATTTCACAAATTTTCAATTAAATATATAAATAAAACAAATAAAATTATTAAAAATTTACGGGTCGTTACATAATAAATAGTTGTAATAAGTATCTATTACAATGGGCAAATGAAAAACTTTGTAATATGTATCTATTACAACTGGCAAGACAAAACCATTGTAATAGGTTTCTATTACAGTAGCATTTTTTTAACCGTTGTAAAAATGTCATTGTAATAGTGTATTTTTTTGTTGTAGTGGTCGGTCATTTAAAAAGAGATATTGTCCGAATCTGGAGAGATTAAAAACTCCTTGAATACTGATACATTCAATAAGAAGAGAAAACATGCTTGCAATGCAACATGGGATGGTTCAGACACATCATTGAGTGACAATGAGCCGAAAACCGAAAATGTCAATATATGCTTCATGGCATAAGATGATTAGGTATGGAATTCTAATGAAGAAGCAACGAATGTTTTAAGTGCCATATATAAAGGATATAAAATGCTTAGAAAACAACACAAGAAAAGTTTGATAGAGATAGGTTTATTAAAGATGTTTAATGAAAATGTTAGCTGAAAAAACAATGTCTAGAAGACGAGACTGAAAGACTTAACAGAATTATTGATGAAAATGATTTGAAACTGGAAAGCTTTGGAGACCTGGAAAGTGAAAATAAATCCTTGAATACAGAAAATCTTTCAATGAAGTCAAAGACCACTTACCTTACAAAATCACCTCTATTGACCATGTTGTTCTTAACAATAACAAGGATATCAATGAGATGAAAAATGATGTAGATAAATTTAATAAAGGTAAGAATAATTTATAAAATTCATTATCTGCATCTAAGCCATCAAATAATAAACATGGACTCTGATACACCCCTAAGCCCAAATCAAAGAAAAATAGTACTCAAAGTATTAAATTGTTAAGGCTTTCAAGGTCAAACCAAAACTTAGAAAATTGAGATTAAAACATCCTAAGAAATTCATTAATATATAAGGTCCTAGAAGTTTAGATAATAGTTATAAAGAAAATTATACTGATGATTTTATCAATAAAGTTTATTTATCTGATGATTCTATTTTTAAAAGGTATTCAAAGTCTTCATGGGTTTGGCTTTCTAAAACTTAACCCAACGGACCCCAAAATAAAATAGGGTACAAATGTGCATATTTTTTATTTTTCAGGTACAAACTAATAAAAAATTATAAAGAATGAAAAATGGATACTGGACAACGGATGTTCAAAGCATATGATTGGAAATCCACAAATACTGAGCAATATTATGTACAAAAATGTTGGAACCGTGAACTTTGGAGACAATTCAAATGGTTAAGCTATTGGCATAAACAATGTCTGTAATTCCAAAACTCCATTTAATTCTAATGTTTTAAAATATCGATTTGATTCCCCTCATGATTTTTATTTACATTATTGGATTTCTACCTGTAATATTCCAATTCTGAGAATTAAAACAGATGAAAATTCTATATTCATTACAATGTTTAAGGGATATAATACTTTCTGGAACAAGGAAATCATAATTATTTTTGTTTTTTTATATATAACTCTATATAAAACTCTATACATATTGTCTACTTATGTTTAAATAATTCTTTTTTTTCCATTTTTGTTGATGACAAAGAGAGAAAAAAGTATAAATATACTAGGCAAAAATTATAGGTGGCGCATAGAATCAGGGGGAGTCAGATATAAAAAAATTATATTTTATAGGATCGTTTTCACCCTAGAGGGGGGTGAATAGGGTCTACTAAGAATTAACGCGGAAATAAAAAAAATAGAAAGCAATACAGAAAAGATCACACACAGTTTTACCTAGCTTTGGAAAAAAACTGCCTACGTGCTGCCCCCAAGGTTTCTACTAGAAATTAGGTAATCAGACGCTTACAAAAACACGTAAACTCACGACACCCACTAACTCGATTAACCTAACTCTAAGCTCAAAACTCTACCACAACTCAGCCACTGAGTTGCGAATTCTCGAGCTACAAAACCGTAGTTCGTCAACTAGTTAATCTAGAGTTTGAAAACAAAAGAACTAAATAAAAACCCTAATACACATATACGGCCCAAATAGAAAATCATAAACGAAACATATGCGGCCCAATAACAAAAGATAAACGCATTTTCCCCTTTTATTTTGCTTCCTACTTCATGCCGTCTCGTTTCCTTGCAATCTGGAATTAGGGTTTTATTTGTATTGAAGATGCCGATTCAATTTTTCAATTGCAGTAATGATTTCTCTTTGATTTGCTTCGTCAATTGATTCCCTAGCTTTGATTGCGCTCGGTCGCTTCAATTTAGTCGAGATCGAATGATGCGTTGAATGGTACGTGATTTGCCTATTTTCGATTTTGATTATGCTCGACTTGATTTGAGTTTTGGGTTTGTTTTTGGTTTTCTTCTAAGTAAGCCCTTCAAAATTATTTTCTCGAACTCGAATGATTTTACCGATGATGATTTGGGTTTAATTTATAGGGATCGAAAACCCTATACTTTCGTACGTATATATTGGTTTGAATTCTTCAATTGGTTTGCTCGGCCATTCGTTTCTGCTTGAACGATTGTGATGAATTCTTGACTTATTCATCTTATCATCGGTTAAATATGTTTGAATTTTGTTCCGTTCTTTTTGCTCCTACGACCTATTTATCATTTACTGACTTGTTCCTTGGTTGAAATCCTCTGTGACGTTATTCAAACTGCTACTGATAATTGTAGAACACTTCAACGGTGTTTTGATTGACAATTTCTTTTTGAAACTACTCCTTGACTTTTTTTCGAACTGCTACTGTTTTTGCTTTGATCATATCATGTCCACTTGTATGTGTGTCACCATGTATATACATACATATATGTATGTATATATATGTGTGATGGCTCTGGTATCAATGCTGGTTGTTTAGACTTGATGTGTTTATGCTTGAATTTCCTTGTTAGACCTGCTGTTGCATATGAAGAACTGGTCACTGTGCTTGTTGAGTCTGGTGCACTTCAGTTTTGTTCGAGTCATGGCTGTTTGATGTGAACGTTGCTTTGTACATTGCTGTAATTATGTTGGTGTGACACCCTATGTTGCCTTGCTCGAGTTTTCACTGCATTGTGATTTGCTTCAAGTTCCGTTACCTGTTTACTGTGTACATATGTATGCTCTCTAGTGTGTTCATGTTCATATGAGCATGTCTGAAGCTCTGTGGCTTTGTTTCGAGTTAAGCTGCCAGTTGCTTCGAGTTCCATGTCCATTTCCAATTAAGTCTGGTTTGGTCATAATTCTATGGAGTCCTGTTTCACTTGAAGTCAGGTCTGGTGTGTGTTGTTTTAAGTCTGGTTGTATTTTGATCTGGTTTTGATTGTGCTTTGCACTTGAAGTCTTGTCTCATGTCTTGCTTTGCATTTGTGTCTGGTTTCATATTGTTTTGTACATTTGTTGAATCTTCATGGGTATGTTCATGTAGTCTGGTGTGTGTGTTTTGGTCTCATTGAAGTGCTTGATTGCTTTGTATTGCTGTGTTATTGTTACCTGACCATGTCTTGTGCACTTTCATTCCTGAACTAATATATGTGTATGTATATATATGCATACATGTGTACATGTGAGTGTACTGATCAGGTTGCAGCCCTTGTGTTCACTGGTCTTGTCTGGTTACATGTTGTATGTTGGTTTGTACTGTGTGGTTCTTTGGTCAGTGTTTATTTTGCAGATAGTTCAGATGCTGGATACATGCTGGAGTTGAAAATCAAATACAAGTGATGTATGTAAAACTGTAAAGTGAAAATTGTGTAGTAATTGAAGTTGTATTGTAATTGAAAATGTGTAAATGTATTGAGAGCTCAAATTTGTACTATTTGAATTTGTAATAAAATATTTGTTTAAATAAGAATTTAGAGTTATTTATTTTATTCAACAAATATTTATTTAATTATGTGGAAAAATAAAATAGTACTATAACAAATACATTTAAACGAATATATATGTTTATTATAATCAAACAAAAATAATAGGCTAGTGTATTCTACAATCTCCCCCTTTTGATGATAACAAACATATATTAAGATTTTGACTCTATTAAATGTATTTGGTCTTGATGAATTCTATTAGCTCCCCCTATTTGAATACTCTCCCTACAACAAAGCTCCCCCTTCACATATGCATGAAAATAAATAAAAATATGCAAAATAAATAACAATAAAAAATGCAATAACCTAGATGGGAATATGCAGATAAAAAATTTGAACTTATTTTCCAAAATCTTAACTTCTCACCCCCTTTTGTTATCAGCAAAAGAATAACGGTGTTAGATAAGAGTGACAAAGTGATAGACATTAATACAACATTAATACCTAATCGAGTATAAATATTAAATTTCAATAAAAAATCAAACAAAAATCATAAATACTCTATTAGGCGCATATTCCATTTTAGAGTGATAGGGGTGATGTCGACATAAAAAATCATATAGTCGTGTCCATTTGTGGTATATTTATGATAGGAATTTGAATACTTACTAATCATGCATAACCGTTAGGACTTTTAAATGAGATTGATAGTATTCCTTTTTTATTAAAAAAGAATTCCAAGCACCTTCTAACCAGCATAACCGTGAGGACTTTTAAATGGGGTTAGAATCAACTCGACTATTTTATCCAATTTTGATATGTGTTCCATACATGCATAACCGTGAGGACTTTTAAATGAGCATGCAAGCACATAATCAAAGATTCCAAGTAGTTCATCCATGCATAACCGTGAGGACTTCTAAATGAGAGTGAGTACTTGTGGATGATTTTATTGCTAATTAAAAAATGAATAATTTCCTGTTTAAATACCACATTTTGACATACTACATTGGATTTTAATGAGTGATTGTCGTAGATATATGATAGGAATAGAGATGGTCATGGAATTTTTACCAACCAAAGTTATTACAAATTTTGTTTAAATTTTTAAAGAAATTTACTAAATATACCGTCTCAATTCATAATGTATGGTTAATATCAACACTCATCATTTTTTTTCAGTCACTATTTATCTTTTCGATAATCATAGGGAATCAGATTAGTTAACATAGGCATTTAAGATCAAATCCAAAAATATAAAATCAAATTTCTAAAATGCCTAAACTGAGACGAAGTCGATAGAAAAACATTCTCTGGAAGGGGTTTTGTAAAAATGCCTGCTAACTGAAAATCAGTTGAAATGAAATTTATGCAAATATTTTCTTTGGAAATGTGATGCAGCTAACGAATGTCCCAACATAAAACACGTTCCACCAGTACTTTTTCTATCAAATAGACTATCAGGAGAATCTACATCCGAATACCCTTTTAACTCAAAGTTATCATTAGTTGGATACCATAGACCAAAGCATGAGGTGTGCAACAGATACCTAATAATTCTTTTTACAGCTTTAAATGAGATTCCTTCGGATTTGACTGAAACCGTGCACATAAACAAACAGAGAACATAATGTCTGGTCTAGAAGCAGTAAGGTAAAGAAGTATACCCATGTGTATCTAGAGTAATCATTAACCAATACAAAACAATATCTCTTACCACCCAGGCTTGCAATATCGTTAGGTCCAAATAGATTCATATGAACTAGTTCAAGGACCCTAGAAGTACTTACAGTGTTCTTGGCATGAAAGGATGATTTTTTAAATTTTCCCAATTGATCACTGGCTGATTGAAATCAGATTATGGTGCAGATTTTCAACATATAATACATGGTTGTTGCCCATTGTGACGCTGCCACCTTTGTACTTCTCTAGGCTAAGGAACTTTGATTTGTCACCCATCATGTGCCTGGAACAGCCAGAATCCAGGTACCACTCTTGCTGTTCCTTAGCCTGCCAACATACCTACACGAGAAAATATTTTTGTGGCCTATTTTTTTTTATAGGTCCATGATTGTTAGTGACAAAAGATTTTGAAAAACAAGTTTGTGTAGAACCATGACAATCTATGTTTGTTCCTTTTGGCATCTAGATTTGTTTGAACTTAAGGGATTTTACATTCGTGCCTTTAGGAACCCAAATTGGTATGGTTTTCGTATGTTTGGATCTATACCAGCAATTTTTTTGATTGTGTCCAATTTTTCTACAAATCGTGCACTTGGAGTTGACATGATTAGTTTCACTTCTACCTCAGTATGCCCAAGTTCTTGTCTAATAGTATTAGTAGTTTGTTTCTCTAATAGCATATTTAGTGATCTTTCTCCTTTGGAGAATTTTCCTAACGTTGCAGACAATTTTTGGACTTGTGACTTGAGAGATTCATTTTCATTCAATAATAAAGTGCACTTTTTAATAGAATTTTCTATCCTAGTATTTTCACTTTCTTTCAAAATCAGAATTTCATTTTCAAGCGATTTAATTCTAGTTTGTGATTTTTTTATTTCCTCTTCAAATGATGGACACTTATCACACTTAGGGCGCTTATTTCTATAGTTTTGAACTAATTGATCAAACTGCTTATTTCGTTCTATCAAACTATCTCTTTGTAATGCAATTTTAGCATACTTCTCCCTAAGTCTTTCAAAATAGCCATTTACTTCATGAAAATATATAAGTAATTACGAGTGAGTAAGTTTTGACACCTCGCTTGGCTCGTCATCATCGATGTCACTTGTTTCTCCTAAAAGACACTGATTTTCTCTTTCATTCTCACTGCCAATGCTTTTATCATGTTCATCACTTTCACCCCAAGTAGCTGCAAAACTTCTCCTTTTTGGTTTCTTTCCTTTGTTGAATTGATTCTGAGGGCAATTTGGCTTGATATGACCATGTTTATTGCACTTGTGACAAATGATCTCCTGCTCTTTTGAGTTGTCTAGAACTTTGACGATTCTGCTCTTCAGTTGTTGATTTAGGGCAGGATTTCGATATTTGCGGTTCCACCTTTTGAATCTCTTTATTATCAGTGCTAGTTCAGCTGCTATTCATCATCACCATCATCATCTTCACTTTACATCATTCCTTTGAGAGCTATTGATTAATTTCGAATATCTCCTCCTTCACTTTCTTCCTTGAATTTGATTTCTAGCTCATAAGTGGTGAGGTTTCTGATGAGTTCTTCAACTTTAACCTGTTTCAGATCCTTTGATTCTTGGATGGCAGTCACCTTTGCTTCAAAATTTCGTGGAAGAATTCTGAGGATCTTTCGGACTATTTCCAGTTCTGTGTACGGTCTTCCTAGAGATTTTGATTTGTATACAAGATTAGAAAGTCGTCTATACATTTCTTTGATACTTTCGTCCTTTGCCATTGTGAAGTTCTCGTACTCGCTACTAAGCATGACAAGGCGAGATTCTTTAACCTGGGAGGTTCCTTCATGAGTCACTTCAAGCGTGTGCCAAATTTTCTGCACAGTTAGACAATGTGAGACATGGTTAAATTCAATTTGATCTAATGAGAAAATAATAGAATTCATAGCTTTAGCATTAGCAATTTGCTGTTTATTTTCAAGATCTGTCCATTGATCCATAAGTTTTTCAACTTCTTAATTATCTACCGTTATTGTTGGTGCTATATCCCGTTTTAACAATATTCCATGCATCTATGGTTTTTAGAAAAATTTTCATTCTAGTTTTCCAATAACCATATTCACCATTGAACATAGGTGGTCTAGCTATGGACTGACCTTCAGCAAAAACATTATTAAAAGAAGCCATTGAAAGAAAAAATCAAATTTTTTAACAAAAAAATGGTTTTTGTTCCTAGCTCCGATACCACTTGTAGGATCGTTTTCACCCTAGAGGAGGGTGAATAGGGTCTACAAAGAATTAATGCGGAAATAAAAACAGAAACAGAAAGCAATGCAGAATAGATCACATACAATTTTACCCGGCTTCGGGAAAAACTGCCTACGTGCTTTCTCTAAGGTTTCTACTAGAAATTAGGTAATCAGACGCTTACAAAAACACATAAACTCATGACACCCGCTAAATCGATTAACCTAACGCAAAGCTCAAAACCTTGCCACAACTCAGCCACTGAGTTGCAAATTCTCGAACTACAAAACCGTAGTTCATCAACTAGTTAATCTAGAGTTTGAAAACAAAAGAACTAAATAAAAACCATAATACACATATACGGCCCAAATAGAAAATCATAAGCGAAACATATGCGGCCCAATAACAAAAGATAAATGCATTTCCCCTTTTATTTTGCTTCCTGCTTCATGCCGTCTCGTTTCCTTCCAATCTGGAATTAGGGTTTTATTTTATTGAAGACGCCGATTCAATTTATCAATTGCAGTGATGATTTCTCTTTAATTTACTTCATCAATTGATTCCCTGGCTTTGATTGCACTCGGACGCTTTAATTTAGTCGAGATCGAATGATGCTTTGAACTGGTACGTTATTTGCCCCTTTTCGATTTTGATTATGCTCGACTTGATTCGATTTTTGGATTTGTTTTTGGTTTTTTTCTAAGTAAGCTCTTTAGAATTTTTTCTCAAACTCGAATGATTTTTGCGAAGATGATTTGGGTTTAATTTATAGGGATCGAAAACCCTATACTTTCGTTCGTATATATTGGTTTGAATTCTTCAATTGATTTGCTCGACCATTCGATTCTGCTTGAACGATTGTGATGAATTCTTGACTTGTAAATCTTATCATCAGTTCTTTTTGCTCCTACGACCAGTTTATCGTTTACTGACTTGTTCCTTAGTTGGAATCCTTTATGACATTATTCAAACTGCTACTGATAATTGTTGAACACTTCAACAGTGTTTTGACTGACAATTTCTTTTTGAAACCGCTCCTTGACTTTTTTTCGAACTGCTACTGTTTTTGCTTTGATCATGTCATGTCCACTTGTATGTGTGTCACCATGTATATACATACATATATGTATGTATATATATGTGTGATGGCTCTAGTATCAGTGCTGGTTGTTTAGACTTGCTGTGTCTATGCTTGAATTTACTTGTTAGACTTGCTGTTGCATATGAAGAACTGGCTATTGTGCTTGTTGAGTCTGGTGCACTTCAGTTCTGTTCAAGTCATGGTTGTTTGATGTGAATGTTGCTTTGTACATTGCGTATTTATGTTGGTGTGACACCATATTTTGCCTTGCTCGAGTTTTTACTGCATTGTTATTTGCTTCGAGTTCCATTACCTGTTTACTGTTTACATATGTATGCTCTCTTGTGTGTTCATGTTCATATGAGCATGTCTGAAGCTCTGTGACTTTGTTTTGATTTAAGCTGCCAGTTGCTTTGAGTTCCATGTCCAGTTCCAATTAAGTCTGGTCTGGTCATAATTCTCTGGAGTCATCTTTCACTTGAAGTCGGGTTTGTTGTGTATTGTTTTAAGTCTGGTTGTATTTTGATCTGGTTTTGATTGTGCTTTGCACTTGTAGTCTTGTCTCATTTCTTGCTTTGCATTTGTGTCTGGTTTCATATTGTTTTATACATTTGTTGAATCTTCATGGGTATGTTCATGTAGTCTGGTGTGTGTTCTGGTCTTATTGAATTGCTTGATTGCTTTGTATTGCTGTGTTATTGTTACCTGACCATGTATTGTGCAATTTCTTTCCTGAACTGATATATGTGTATGTATATATATGCATATATGCATGCATGTGTACATGTGAGTGTATTGATCAGGTTGCAGCCCTTGTGTTCACTGGTCTTGTCTGGTTACATGTTGTATGTTGGTTTGTACTGTATGGTTCTTTGGTCAGTGTTTATTTTGCAGATAGTTCAGATGCTAGATACATGTGGGAACAGAGTTGAAGATCAAATACGAGTGATGTATGTAAAACTGTAAAGTGAAAATTGTGTTGTAATGGAAGTTGTATTGTAATTGAAAATGTGTAAATGTAGTGAGAGCTCAAATTTGTACTATTTGAATTTGTAATAAAATATTTGTTTGAATAAAATATTTGTTTAAATAAGAATTCTGAGTTATTTATTTGATTCAACAAAAATTTATTTAATTATGTGGAAAAATAAAATAGTACAATAACAAATACATTTAAATGAATACATATATATGTTTATTATCATCAAACAAAAATCATAGGCTATTGTATTCTACATATTTTATCCCTAAAAATTTACACGGTTGTCATAATAAAGGTGGAGATTTGATAATGCCAAAGTATTGATTTTGATGAAAAAACCAAATAAATATTACTACTAACGTTTCTTTGAGTTATGCAACATTTTTAGATATATTATGGAGATACTTTGTAGAGATAAAAGCAAGAAACTTGATGCAAGCAAATTAATTATATATACAAAGATTGATCAAAGCAATCGAAAGAGCAAAATCGACTCAAGACAAATGAAACACAAGTGCTTCAATGGTAAAGATATTTGAAGCGTTTAATAAGTCTGTCCGAGCCTTACAATTTTTGTTAGAGATCCATAACAAATATCTTTGATATTCTCTATTACTAAACTCTATTTCCATCTCTAATACCTTTTAAAAAAAAATACAATATTAGTTTTCAAAGTTATAAAGATCAAAACTATTTTTATAAAGTGTTTAAAAAATCTACAAGAGTATGTCGACATATCCTCTTAGCATATTCGACATATTCATTTACCATATGTCGACATAGTGGCCATTTGAGAGATTTTGAAATTTAAACGAATGGAAATGTCTCTTCATCCTTTCGCCAAAAGTCATATCTCTTCATCTTCTATATAAAGGCTCTAGAAAATGAAATTTAACAACTAATTTTCTCATTTTCTCTTACCATTTCATTCCTATACTTTTGTAAGAAAGATCCATTATAATACTTCTCTTTGCAAATTCATACTCTTTCACTATAATTCTTCAAGGATTTTCAAACCACAAAATATTAGAGAGTTTGTATTTGAATTCTCAATCATTCTCTCTGGTCTCATCCTATTCCCCATTGATTTCAAGGGTATATCAGTATTGGAGGTCTATAGGGTCATTGTACTGAATCGACAAGAATCAGAATTGAAGTTACAACTACTTGCCATACTATATTACCATTTGTAATGAGAAAAGTGTTTGTGCCACCTATGTAGAGTCAAAAGGAAAGGTGTATCTTACCACTCGAAGAATTGTACTTGCCGCCTGTGGAAAGCAAGTTATGAGAGTGGAAATTCTATACGGGGAGTACAAGACTGGATGTAAGATTGGATATTTGAACCAGTATAAAAGTTCTTGGTGCCACGTCTTTACTTCTTTTACTTTACTTTGTATTTATTCTCTGATTATCTACTTTGTTTGTGATTTGATTATTGACCTGAGTAGATATAGTTTAAATTTACAAGTTAACTTTAAAATAGTTAATATACACTATTCAACCACCTTCTAGTGTATTAATAACCTTAAGATCCATTCCGCATCAATGTCACATATACTACGGTGTCAACTAGCTTGCGACCGTGATTAACTCTATGCGCCTAACCAAACTAGGGATCCAGTGGCTATTGCATAGAAAAAGACTGTCTACGTACCATTTTGGCATCAAGCCCACATGGTTCTATTTTTCATACCTAAACATGTTATTCCTATAACCATAGATTTTAGTATATGATAACATCACTAATAATTCAACATAATCATGCATGTGCATCCATGATATCATTCAAAATTTGGCAATACAAAATAGGTTACAAAACCTTAACATGCACGCTCGTATAAAAACCATCAACCCATATTTCTACCATATTCAGTCAAGTATCAACCAATGATAATCATCTAAGCATATAAGTGACTGTAAATCAACAATAATCACAATAGCCACACATCAAATGATGATAACAAACATCAGCAATACCAATAACAATACATGTTAATAATGGTAAGTCCCAATAGTCATATGTTTCCATCATCTAGTAAATATCTGTAAATAGCAATTAACTTTCCAGATACTAATCAATGGTATTTGTTTCCCGGACAGCATGTCCATAGGAATAAACACCAAATCACGTGACCCATTAACGATAAAAGTGGTATCACTACATCCCCTGTTGGAACTGGACCAGCCCGCAGTGGAAGTTATGGGTGAATTTCAAAAATTTTACCCTATTGGATCTTTATTGGGCCTTTGAAGTCTAACTAAATTAGAAAGTTTCTAAATTTCATTTAAATAAAATCATTTATTTTATTTAAATCAAAATATATTAAGATATAAAATTAATTTTATTTGATTTAGTTTATACATAAATGTATCATATACATATATGTGTGAGTGCATGTGTAACATAATAATCCATGAAATGTATAATATGCCCATATGTAGACGTTGGGATTTACATCGCAACAGACATATTAGCTCATTTTGTATGTCATGTATGTTGTCCAAATATGTGCATGTATATGTGTTACAATACACACACACACATGTATGTATAAATATATTATATATAATATATGAACATAAAACATTTATATATAGATAAATAAATATATATATATATAGAAAGAGATAGAACAATTATTAAAAATTATTTATAATTCAAAATTAACTTAGTTTTGCAAACATATTAATTTTAGTATTTTAATTTGTATATATTATGAATAAAATAATGTTTTCATCCATAAATAATTAACATAAAATAATCTATTGATGAAAATTCAAATTTTACAATTTTAAAAAATCTTGGATCATAAAATAGAGCTTAGAAAAAATCTGGAGATTTTTCAAAGTTGAAATATTATGTTTGAAAACAAATACATTGATTTCGACAATAATTATTTAATATAAAATAATATATCATTGAAAATTCAAATTTTACAATTTCAGAAATTCTAGGATTATGAATGAAAGGTTACAAATAATTTTGAAGAATTTTTCAATTAAATTATTATTTTTAATAAATCATAAACAATTTTTCTGAAATAATATTAATTATTAAAAATAATAAACTTTATTGAAAAATTCCTAAATTTTTTTATATGTTCTTGAAATGATATAATATGTTTAAAAATATATAATTGAATTTTTAATGTGATAATTATTTTATATATAATAAACAATTCAAAAATTCAATAAATGTTAATTTAAAAATATGAATATGTAATATCATAATTACACAGTTGTTGTTTTTAATGGCTTCTGTCCCCTCTCCTACCCCCATCCCCGTTCCTGATCAACCTCTCGCCCTAGGTCCAACTCCGACTTCCTCTCTCAAGCATCACCACGCCTCTATTCCTCTCTCTGCCACTGTGCCTGATCACCCTCCCGATCCCGTTCCACTGCCCATTCCGACTTCTGCTCAACTTTCCGTATCGGATCATGCACCTACCCTGACTCCTGTTCTCCCTACCGTGTCGACCCCTGCCTCTGCTCCCGCTCAACCTCCTATCCCGCCTCCTCCTCCATCTCTCGCCCCCAGACCCCCGCCGTCCTCTATCCCGAACACATCACTTCAATCTTCGATTCCTGCACAATAGGCGCCCATCCACTTTGCCACCGATGCTGGGCTGGTCAAACGATCGTATGCCCAGGTGGCGGCCTCCTCCCCTCAACCTCCCCTGCTACCTAACCCACCAATCATCAAGCGCCACAAATATCTACCCATATTTAGATCATCTCATTCGACAATTGAATTTCTGAAGCCCAACCGTCGCTGTCTACGCTATGTAGGAAAAGACCACATGGCAAGATTGTGCAGGGAAGCAAAGATTTGCTTCTTTTGTGGATTTTTCGGGCACTCACAATCGCTGTGTCCCAAGAAGAAAAAAATCATTCCATGGATTCGTTTTCTGCGCATGCAATGCCAGCTCCCCAGAAAGTTCAAATCATGCAGACCAAAAGGGTCCCACCCTCTATTCCTATTGGCAAACGATCTCATACCAATATTCACACTCAACCTCCCTCCTAATTCTCTCTCACAAAATCCTCTTCTCCTCTTAGCTTCCCAATGGAAGATCCTTCTAGATATTTCACTACAACCATTATCGACGGTTTCTGGACTGTCGAAACGCTCTCCATTGTCCTAGAAGCCCATCTACAGATCCATGAATGGCCGATATGGATTTTATCTGACAAACGCTTCCTTGTTTACTGCCCCTTATTGATCATCCGTGATCGTGCTCTAAGTCTCAAAACGATCTCCAAAAGCGCTGGGACGATTTTAATTGAACCCTGGTCTGACTTCGTGCCGCCGTCTGCACCTAGCCTAGAACCTCCGATTTGGGCTAGGGTGCAAGGCTTCCCCGAGCTTCTACGGCACAATTTTGATGCAGTGAGTACCGCCCTGAATTCTATTGGCAGACCTATTGGTCTTGATGAATGCGACTGGGCTCACTTCGATCACCGTTTCCTATACCTGCAACGAAAATCGATTTTACGGTATAGACGCTTATGACCAAGATTTGTCGATAGCCTCGGACCAATCAATCGAATATTTACTCATACGTAATCGATCGAACACTACTTGAAAACGGTTCTTCTGTTCAGAAACGAAATGTTCCAAATGTTCCTGTAAATTCTTGCTCTCAATCACACATGCCTTTCATTTTTGGTGAGGTCTTTGCCAGTATATTAATTCGGTCCCGTGTTCGCCCAGTATAAACATTGGCCTTTGAATGACACTGAGCGAGCAGCAAGCATAGGCAATAGTGTCCGTAGGGGTGGGACGCGCTAGATAGCAGAGCAGTCAGTTCTTCGAAGGCATATCCACCCCTTGTTCTTTTGTAACCCGTCTCAACAACGCAGAACATTTGCTCACTATTGATCGTTTCAACCATGATCATCCAAACAGGCGCCCAGAGAATTTCATCCTTGGCACGGACTTCGAGCAAGACTGGCGTTGCTTCTCCGAACCCCTCTGCATCCCGTCCGACCAATCTGATTCAGACGCACCCTTCGACGCCATGAATTTTGAAGCGACCATGTCTCCACCCAATCTCCCTCCCGCCCCTCAACAACCTATTTTGGACAACTCCCCGGAGGTGTTGGGTCATCGCATTGATGCTGGGTGGCCTAACTTGGAGCCCCGCTAGGACCCGATGGCAGATTTCGACCTCTCTATCCCAATTCATCTTCAAATCCCCAAGCTGAGTCGCCTCCCCCGCCTGTGCCTGACCCTCTACCACAGGTGACGCAGCAGATTAAACAAACAATCTTCAATCGGTGAAAGTAGTAATCGGTGGATTGGAAGATACTGAAATGCCCAAATTCGTTGATCCGAAGATACCGAATTCTAGCTATCCCGAACTCGTTGATCGCGCACGATACCGGGTTCAAAGATCTTCAATTCTTCAAGCGTTGATCAAGCGCACTTGATTCCGCGAATCGGCTTCTACAATCGTTGAATCGAGCGCACTCGATTAACCGAAAGAGGAGATAGGAGATTACACTCAACTACCAATTTGAATGAAAGCACACATCAATCAAAAGAGAATTTTATTCAAAAATCAACAACCCTTACAAGTGTGACACTCGGCCTATTTATAGGCGTTCAACTTTACAAAGAAATTTCATCATCTCCTAAGTCGGTTCCGACTTATAACCCCTCCGACTTACGACTCACAAGGTAACGACTTAGGACAAAACAGTTACAACACAGAAACACAATGCAACGACTTACGACTTAAGTACAGACGACTTAACAACATATAGTTACAACACAGTGTAAACGACTTACGACTTATAAATGCACGACCCAAAAACATACGACTCAAGTCTTACGTACAGAACGACATAGGACTTATAAACAGACGACATACGAAACAGACGACCTACGACTTAAAGAATTAACGGTTCAGATTAACGCGGCATAAGGATCTTCATCTTCATGCTTCTACGACTTAACTCCTGACTCGTTAGGTCGTTCACGACCTAACACTTCACAAATTTGCTCTGCCTTTTCTCTGCGTGACTCAATAGGTCGTTCAGGCGACTCAACTAAGTCATAACTCGGCAATGACTTATTCCCTGCTTCGTTAAGTCGTACACTCACCAAAACACTTCCCTTAAGTCGTTGACGACTTAAGCCTTCGCATTTTTCAACTTGTGATGCTCTTTCTGTAGTCTTAGGTCGTAACCCAGCACGTCCCTTAAGTCGTTGACGACTCATAGCTCCTTCCATAAGTCGGTCACGACTTATGCCTTCACCTTCCTTAAGTCGGCCACGACTTATGTCCTTAGCTTTATTAAGTCGGCCATGACTTAGGCCTTTAACTTTGTTAAGTTGGTCACGACTCATTCCCATCATGTTAAGTCGGTCGCGACTTATAGTTTCAATTTCCTAAAGTCGGTTACGACTTAGTACTTGGCCTGCATCATCCTCCCCAGGTTGAGAAAAATTCGTCCTCGAATTTGCACTTTCCTCCCCCGCAATACTTTCATCCCCGTGATATGGTACGAGATGCTTAACATTGAATACGTCAGACGTATACACATCATCTGGTAGCTTCAACTTGTAAGCATTTTTATTAATTCGCTTCACGATTTCTACAGGACCAATTTTTCTGGCTTTCAACTTGTTATACGCACCTACTGGAAAACGATCCTTTGTTAACACTGCATAAACCAAATCTCCTTCTTGAAATTCAACACTCCTTCGCTTCAGATCTGCAGAACGTTTATATTTCTCATTCGCTTTCTCCAATCATTCCTGAACGATTTTATGACATTCCGTCAACCCCTCAACAAAATCAGCAGCTTTCTTAATTGTTCCCTTCGAGTGTGGTATTACTGTTAAATCCAACGGTCCTTTTGGCATACTAGAATATACAATCTGGAATGGACTGAACCCAGTACTTCGATTTACAACATGATTATGGGCAAACTCTGCCTGGCATAACTTCACATCCCAACTCTTCAGATTATCTTGCACAAGACACCTCAGTAAATTCCCCAATGATCTGTTCACAACCTCGGTCTGTCCATCCGTTTGCGGATGATAAGCACTACTAAACTTCAACTTCGTTCCCACCATCTTCCACAAACTTAGCCAAAAATGACTCAGAAAACGAGTATCTCTATCCGACATAATAGATTCTGGCAATCCATGAAGCCGATAGATCTCCTTGAAAAACAATTGAGCAACATGAACAGCATCTGCCGTCTTCTTACAAGCAATAAAATGTGCCATTTTCGAAAATCGATCAACCACCACATAAATGGAATCGTTACCACGCTGTGTCCTCGGTAATCCCAACACGAAGTCCATACTCACATCAACCCATGGTTTAATTGGTACAGGTAACGGCATATATAACCCAGCATTAGTTGCAGTTCCTTTCGAAACCTGACAAATATGACAACGCTCCACAAACTTCTCTACCTCTTTCCTCATTGATGGCCAAAAGTAAGACTGTGAAATCAACTGTAAGGTACGGTCTCTCCCAACATGTCCCTCTTCGTGTAACTCCTTGATAATCTTCATTCTCAGACTACCCTCCGGTATGCACAATCGATTTCCTTTAAAAAGAAAACCATCAACCATAATAAACTCATCAGTCTTCCCTTCATTGTCCCTTTCAACAAATTTCTTAAAATAAGAGTCTTCTGCAATCTGCTCTGGCAATAATTCAAAACCAGTCACCTCAACTTTCATTGTCGTCAACAAATGACTCCTCCTACTTAAAGCATCAGCCACTCGATTCGTCACCCCTGACTTGTGTTTAACAACGAAAGTAAACTGTTGCAGATATGCAATCCACGATGCATGTCTGGCTGAAATCTTGTCTTGCCCTTGCAAATGCTTCAATGCTTCATGATCAGTATACAGAACAAACTCTTTCTGAAATAGATAATGTCTCTAGTGTTTAATAGCTTGTACAACAGCATAGAATTCCACATCATATGTACTGTATCGCATCTTCGCTCCTGACAACTTCTCACTGAAATATGCAATAGGACGACCCCTTTGACTTAACACTCCTCCAATCCCAACCTTTGACGCATCAGTATGTAATTCAAACAACAACTGAAAATCAGGTAATGCTAGGATTGGTGATGTCGTCAACAATTCCTTGATTCGTTCAAAAGCAACTCCTGCTTCCTCCGTCCATGTAAACTGTTTACCCTTCATACAATCAGTCACAGGCGCCATCACACTACTAAAGTGTGGAATAAACCTTCGATAAAATGAAGCCAACCCGTGAAAACTACGAACTTTCGTTATCGTCTTGGGCTGCGGCCAATCTCTAATCGCTTCAATTTTACTTTGGTCAACCTGTATTCCTTCTTTCGACACAACATATCCCAAAAATAAAACACTCCTCGCCATAAAGACACACTTCTTTGTAGCAGCATAGAATTGTTCTTCACGAAGAATAATTAACACTTTCTTCAAATGTTGAACATGCTCTTCTGTACTCGCACTGTAGATCAGAATATCATCAAAGTAAACCACCACAAATTTTCTAATGTACGGTCTGAAAATTTGATTCATCACCCTCATAAATGTACTCGGTGCATTTGATAGACCAAACGGCATTACCAGCCATTCATACAATCCTTCCCTCGTCTTGAATGTTGTCTTCCATTCATCCCCTGGTCTAATGCGAATCTGATGATAATCGCTCTTTAAGTCAATCTTAGAAAAGATTACGGACCCACTGATCTGATCCAATAAATCATCAAGCCTCGACATCGGAAATCTATATCTCACAGTAATCTTATTCAATGCTCGACTGTCAGTGCACATCCTCCACGTTCCATCCTTTTTGGGTACCAATAAAGCTGGTACAGCACAAGGACTTAAACTCTCCTGCACTCGCCCTTGCTCAAGCAATTCTTCCACTTGCCTCCGCAACTCTTCATGTTCCTTCGGACTCATTCGATAATGTGGTCTGTGTGGCAACACAGCACCTGGAACAAGATCTATCTGATGTTGTATATCCCTCAATGGTGGCAATTCCGTTGGTAACTCCTCTGGAAATACATCGTCAAATTCTTTCAAAACTGGCTTTGCTTCTTCCGGAATTTCAACCTCTTCTCTGCTCTCACGCCGAATCAATAAAAATACTTCATGCTCCTCCTCTACTTCCTTCACAAACTCCTTCAAAGATAACAAAGTTTTGAGCTCTTCAATCTCCTCCAACTTGTTTTCCTCCTGTTGTCGCTTCTTTGGAACTAGAGTAATCTTTGTGCCTTCAAACATGAAACTGTAACTGTTGGTACGCCCATCATGTTGCACCGCCCTATCATACTGCCACGGTCTCCCCAGCAACAAATGACAAACGTCCATATCTACCACATCGCACCATATTTCTTCTTTGTATTTCTTTCCAATTGAAAACTTCACATGAGCCCTTCGTCCAACCTTCACCTCCCCGCCTTTCCTTAACCAAGCTAGCTTGTATGGCTTCGGATGTTTCTCAGTCTTCAATGCCAACTTCCTCACAGCTTCAGAAGAAATTATATTATCACAGCTTCCAGCATCAATAACAAATTTGCAAACTTTCCCCAGAATAGTACATGTTGACTGAAAAATATTGCTCCTCAACCAACTACAATCCTCCTCTTGCTTTGGTGTTAAACAGGACCTCTTCATCATGAGATTATAACCTTCGTCTCCCGACACTTCTTCTTCCTCCTCATCAGGTGGTGAATTGGAACATTCAGCTTCTTCATCCTCATCCTCAACCTCCGCTATCATAGCTCTCTTCTTCGGCTTTGGACATTCGCTACTTTTGTGGCCCATTTCTTGGCAATTATAACATTTGAAACCATTATTGACTTTTGTCTTTTCAGCCTCCTTCACTACTGGTCTACTGATAGGTTTAGAAACATTATAACTCCCACCAACACCCTTCACTTCATTGTTAGAATTAGTAAACACACCACTTCCTCGTCGTCCCTGTTTCTCCCAAGCCAATGCTTTCTGATGTGCTTCCGCTACAGATCTGGGATCAAACATGTTAACCATATCCTGAATCTGCATTCGCAATCCCCCAATGAATCTAGATGTCAATTGTTCTTCTGTCTCCATAATATCATTCCTTGCTATCAGTTGATAAAATTCGTCAGCGTAGTCATTCACAGATTTCGTTCCTTGTCTCAAGTTTTGCAACCTCTGATACATAAGCGATTGATAATTATAAGGTAAGAATGTCGCTTTCATCAATTTCTTCATCTTCTCCCAAGATTCAACCTTTGACTTCCCCATTCGTTCACGTGTAAGTTTGGTTTGCTGCCACCATGCCAGAGCTCTACCCCTCAACCTTGTAGCAACCAACTTCACTCTACGATGTTCTGGAACTTCTTTGAAGTCAAAAATCTCCTCAACATTAGCCACCCAATCTAGAAACTCCTCTGCTTGCATACCACCTTTGAATTCAGGAATTTCAGTCTTCATTCCCGACTCCCACTTGTGATCATATTCGGAGTGATTTCTTCCTTGTCCTCATCCTTGTCCTCGAACACTACCATCATCATACTCCTCTTCAAAATCAGATGTATATCGTTGTCTATCTCGTCCACCCACATCTCTACTACCTTCTCGTCTACCACCATCATCCCTTCTATCTACATTCCTCCGTTCACGATCATTCACGTTCCTTCACGCCCTTGATCATTTTCAACACTTCTGTCTCGATTGGAATGTGGCGAGACTCTACTACCCCCATGATTAGATTCAGGTGAAATCCTTCTCCGATTTTGATTTATCTCTAACATCATCTTCTCTAATCGTCCAATCCCTTCGTTAAGCTTTTCACTAAAGTTTTCATTGATTCTTTGCTCCATCTCATCAGCCTCTTCTCTTCGATACAAAGCTTCAACGTTTTGATGTCGATTGGCTCTCCTTGGTGGCATACTTGAAAATTTCACAAACACTTCAACACTTCAAAATCCAAATTGATTAGGCTCCAAGTCTCGATCTAGCTATGATTGGCTAGAACAAGCTCTGATACCAAACTGACGCAGCGGATTAAACAAACAATCTTCAATCGGTGAAAGTAGTAATCGGTGGATTGGAAGATACTGAAATGCCCAAATTCGTTGATCCGAAGATACCGAATTCTAGCTATCCCGAACTCGTTGATCGCGCACGATACCGGGTTCAAAGATCTTCAATTCTTCAAGCATTGATCAAGCGCACTTGATTCCGCGAATCGGCTTCTACAATCGTTGAATCGAGCGCACTCGATTAACCGAAAGAGGAGATAGGAGATTACACTCAACTACCAATTTGAATGAAAGCACACAGCAATCAAAAGAGAATTTTATTCAAAAATCAACAACCCTTACAAGTGTGACACTCGGCCTATTTATAGGCGTTCAACTTTACAAAGAAATTTCATCATCTCCTAAGTCGGTTCCGACTTATAACCCCTCCGACTTACGACTCACAAGGTAACGACTTAGGACAAAACAGTTACAACACAGAAACACAATGCAACGACTTACGACTTAAGTACAGACGACTTAACAACATATAGTTACAACACAGTGTAAACGACTTACGACTTATAAATGCACGACCCAAAAACATACGACTCAAGTCTTACGTACAGAACGACATACGACTTACAAACAGATGACATACGAAACAGACGACCTATGACTTAAAGCATTAACGGTTCAGATTAACGCGACATAAGGATCTTCATCTTCAGGCTTCTACGACTTAACTCCTGACTCGTTAGGTCGTTCACGACCTAACACTTCACAAATTTGCTCTGCCTTTTCTCTGCGTGACTCAATAGGTCGTTCAGGCGACTCAACTAAGTCATAACTCGGCAATGACTTATTCCCTGCTTCGTTAAGTCGTACACTCACCAAAACACTTCCCTTAAGTCGCTGACGACTTAAGCCTTTGCATTTTTCAACTTGTGATGCTGTTTCTGTTGTCTTAGGTCGTAACCCAGCACGTCCCTTAAGTCGTTGACGACTCATAGCTCCTTCCATAAGTCGATCACGACTTATGCCTTCACCTTCCTTAAGTCGGCCACGACTTATGTCCTTAGCTTTATTAAGTCGGCCAAGACTTAGGCCTTTAACTTTGTTAAGTCGGTCACGACTCATTCCCATCATGTTAAGTCGGTCGCGACTTATAGTTTCAATTTCCTTAAGTCGGTTACGACTTAGTACTTGGCCTGCATCAACAGGTCTCTGCTCCAGCCCCATAACAAATACCTGCACTCTCCCCAGCTCTGGTTCGCCGAAGCAACAGGCTCAACCATGAGGCGATCACCCCTGGAGGCTCTGGTAGTTTTCTTAAACCAGTTGTTTTTTCCTCTGCTAATTCTAAAATAAATAAATAAAATGGGTCGTTGCATGGGCATAAAGATATCTGATGAACAATACACAGCCATGCAACTTCTAGAAACTGAGCGCATGTCCTTATCCCAATGAAAATAATCTCATGGAATGTCCGGGGGTTGGGGGACCCATCTAAATGTCACGCCATCAATCTTCTTTTGGCCCCCCACAAAATCGATATCCTCCTTATTCAAGAATCCAAACTCTCAGATCTGTCCCCATCCACCATTAGACTTATAGGCGGTCCCTCCTGTCTGGTTGGGCCCACATTGATGCAATTGGCTCAAAAGGCGGCATAATCACTGTTTGGAATGAGTCGAATTGGGCCTTGTGTCAATCTATTCACATCCCGCTGCCCTTCATATAATCCTTCGTCACCTTCAATCTGGCGTTCTATATCTTTTCTCCAATGTTTACAGTCCTCACAACGCTCATGAACGTGAGGCTCTCTGGTCGAACTGCCTACAAACTGCCTCTCTTTTTAATGGTCCCTGGCTTATTGGGGGAGACTTCAATACAACCAGATCTCCCTTTAAGAGAAATTCGGGTAACTATTCACAAGACTCTGTGACTTTCAATGATTTCATCAATTCCTGTGCTCTCATCGACCCTCCCATTAACAACCGCCTCTTCACATGGTCAAATCGCAGATCTGCTCCATCTCTAGCAAAACTAGATCGGTTCTTATTCAATCCCGCTTGGGATGATCTCCACCTGCTCACGCTCATTAATGGCCTTGCCTCGACCATTTCAGACCACTGCCCTATCCTCCTCAATTCTGGATCCATTCCAACCCCCCTAAACTCTTCAGATTCGAGCGCCTTTGGCTCCTCGAGCCTTCTTTCGATGACTTTATCAAACTTGCTTATTCCCAACCCTCCCAGCTCCCATCGGCCACTGCTAGAGTGGTTTCCAAACTCCGTTCGCTTAGAAAGCTCATTAGACCATAGGCCAAAAACATCTAGGGTTCGATCCGCTCTCGCATTGTGGAAACCCAAGATAAAATTTTACATCTCAACATCCTCGAAGAATCCCGCCCCTTGTCCGATTCCGAAACTGCCCACCTGCATGAGTTGGAACTTGAACTTGGCAGACTTATCAAACAGGAGGAGATTGGTTGGAAACAATGCGCCAAAGCCAAGTGGATTGATGAGGGAGATAAGAACACTGCCTACTTTCATCAAATCGCTAATAGCCACCGCCGATCCACGTTCATCTCGGAAATCCTCCACAATGATGCCAGCTTCACCAACCATTCTGACATCCTTCGCCTTTTCACCCAATACTACCGCAACCTCCTTGGTAAAACCTCTCCTCGTCTCCCTCCTATTGACTGGAATCTCCTTTACCCCAACCCTTCCCACATCCATGTTGACTCTCCCTTCTCTGAAGAAGAAATTTGGTCGGCTTTGAATGGCATGGCTGACGATAAAGCTCCTGGTCCTGATGGCTTCAGACCATTTTTTTCAAACATTTCTGGACAACCATTAAGTCTGACATTATTGACATGTGTGTAGAATTCCAATCCAATCCCTCTCTGATGGCAAGACTGAACTATGCCAACATCATCCTTTTACCCAAATCCCCCGGTTCCACCACCCTCCCTTCCTTTCGCCCTATCAGTCTCCTCAACACAACCTTCAAAATTATCACTAAAATCCTCTCTAATCGTCTGCAAAAGGTCATCGGTTCTCTGGTTGGTGTTGAACAATCGGCGTTCATCCAAGGCCGAAACATCTTGGACTGTGTTGCTGCTACCCAGGAAGTTATCTCATTCTGCCATCACTCCTCCACCCTAGGAGCCCTCCTTAAATTAGACTTCTCCAAGGCTTTCGATTCTGTTAATTGGAATTTTTTGCTTGACCTTATGAAACACAAAGGCTTCTCTAATACTTGGTGCAGCTGGATCAAAAGCATTCTAGACACAAGTTTGTCAGCTATTTCTGTCAATGGCTCCATAGGGGGGCATATAAAATCAGCCAGAGGTCTTCGACAGGGTGACCCACTCTCACCACTTCTTTTTGTTCTCATCTCAGATGTTTTCAACCGTATGGTGAAACTCGCAATCTCCAACGACCTCCTAGCCGGCATCAATCTCCCCAACTCGGAACTGTCTATCTCCAACCTCCAATTCGCTGACGACACCATTTTATTGATCTCCCCAAAGCCATACCACCTCCACTGTCTCAAGGTCCTATTATATATCTTCGAACTAATCTCCGGTCTATCCATTAACTTTTCCAAGAGTTCCATCATTATGCTCGGCAACGCCCACCACCTTGGCCCCTTTTCTGTCTCCTTGCTCAACTGTAAACTCGACCACTTCCCCATCACCTATCTTGGAATCCCCATTCACCCCACCAAGCTCGCTCGACATGACTGGCTCCCTCTAACCTCCAAGATAGAATCTCAACTGTCAACATGGAAAGCCAACTCTCTATCCGCTGCAGGCCGCCTCGTCCTTGTCAAGTCAGTGCTATCCGCCCTCCCCTCATACTGGATGTCATTCCATGTACTACCGAAATGGGTTATAAACAAAATTGATTCTACTAGGCGTTCTTTTCTCTGGAATGGCACTAAAGGGAAATGTTTAATCAGTTGGGAGTCTGTCTGCATAAAGATCATAGGGGATTAGGGCTAGTTAATCTCCGCTCCTTCAACATCGCCCTCTTATCCATATGGCTTTGGCGTATCATCACTCCTGGCAGCTTCATTTGGAAAGACTGGATCCTTCAGCGCCACTACCAATCCAACCATCATCTCGTCCTCCACACTCCCCCGAGTCTGTCACCCTCTCCGTTCTGGACAAGTATTTCAAAACTCATACCCCGAGTCAAATCCCTATTCCATGTATCAGTGGGCAATGGTCATAATTGCCTTTTCTGGCTTGATACCCGGCACGATCAACTGCCCCTGGCCCGCTCTCTCACATATTTATTTCCCCATATCTCCCTCCACAACTGGTCTGTTGCTGATCTAACCTCTCTTGGCCCAACCAGCATATGCCCCCCAGCTCTTTTCGACCTCAACACGCTGAATGACCTCAACTATGCCTCAAACTTAGTCGTTTTCTTCCAACACTCAAACACACCAGACTGCTATATATGGGCACGTTCCCCAGTGAAAGGCTTTTCAGTTGCCTCTTGCTATGCATTCCTCAACCATCCTGGTAGGTCCTTCTCCTTTGCAAGACTTTGGAAATGCAGACTCCCTCCTCGCATCTTGTTCTTCCAATGGTGCCTCATCCATGCTCGCATTAACACTTAAGACAGACTCAGACGTTGGTACACTCAGCTTGACCCTTGCTGTGTCTTCTGTTCTTCGCAGGAAGAATCTATTGTTCATCTTTTTTTCGAATGTGACTTCTCCTACTATATTCTAGCCTCGGCCAGCGCCAACCTTATTGGCTACATCCCCACCATACACTCATTCTTCGACTAATGGCAATATGGAAAACCAGATAAAACCCTTGATTCCTTCATCGCTATATATAGTTGGTGCATCTGGTTGGAGAGAAATGCTTATGTTTTCAATAAACCCACAAATAGTAATGCTAATATTTGTAACAAAATCTCCTATTTGTTTTCTCTTTGGACAGGCTCAATGCATACGCCCCCCTTCACCTGGCGACTTCCTTCCAGCAGCAGTGAATCTTCAGACAATTAGCTCGAGTCTCACAGACGGACTGGGCTTCAACTACCCTCAGTTTGGCTGAATTCTGTATATAAGCCTGACTGCGTTTTTTTTGGGGGTTTGTACTGTATCTGCGAAACTATCATTTTGGCTACTGACCAGGCTTGTTGGTCGACCCGGACTTCTAGTATTTATAATATATATTTTCTACTCGGCTGTGTAGCAACGTGCTACACACCCGCTCCTTCAAAAAAAAATATGAATATATGTATGATAATTAATTTTCGAATTTTTAAATTCATATTGTATATAAATAAGTGTACTAAACTTTTTAAATCATATATATATCATATATATGCATATATGCTATTATGAGGGAGAAATATACACTAAAATATATATATGAATTTATTATAAATATATATAAAACAATTATTAACGAAAAAATTGATTTTGTACAGTAAACGACATTTGTCTATACATAAATCAAATAGTATAACAAACAAATTATGCACATAACCAAACTGATTTGTGACAATTACATCTACTTACCAAATCTCACCTAACTAAACATATAGTAGCAATATATTTAAATAGATATGAAATTGCTCATTATAGGATCATAGAATATAATTTAATTACTGTAATATGAATTAAAACTACCAATTTAATGATGCCTTTGAATCCACATTGAAGCAATGACTTCCGTTCTTTTATTGTTCTTGATTCGTCAGATTGCAAGTCCGGAATCACTGACCTCTAACTATCGAATAGTATTATTTTAATTTGAAATAGAATTGAGTATTTTGGAGTCGATTGAGAGCTATGTTTTAACCAGCAATGTAGAAGGTAATGCCGGCTAAAAGGGTTAGTAATTATTTTTAGTGATACATACATACATACATACATATATATATATGGTTGTATTAGAGAAAAATGAGGAAAACCTTTTTACCCATTCTCACATGATCTCAACCCATTATCTCCAAGCCAATTCCCTATGTTTTAGCCACCCCTAGACCTTCCCAAAAACGAAATTTTGCAGCCCCAATGATGGGCCTTAAACCCATCTAAGCCCAAGCCAAAATACTATGCAATTAAATCTAATTTAATCGCTTGTCGATATTGTATACCGATCGATATATTTATAACTGTTATAAATATATATAACATTATTTATTTCTCAAATCATATTCCAATTTTATAATTAATATTTCATAAATATTAATTATTTTAATTAATTCATAACAATTATAAACTGATTAAATCGTTCGGTCTTAAGGGAATTCATCATTTCGGCTGTGTAACTCTTGGGTGCAAATTTGGTCAGCGACATCGAACTATTCTAATGTTAACGTTCACACGTCACTTAGCAAGGGTGTGACATTATGGCCAAATTTATCGCTTACTCATTTTCGGTATAATCCAATTTTAGTTTAATAAGCATTACCCGGTTGTGACATTTGTTTACACTAATTCTCTTCGTCAAAACTATATCACTTTGGACTTATGGAATTTGCTAATGGTCAAAATTCCAACCTCATCCACATTCAACTTTATAGTCCAAATACAAAGCCCTTGGTTCAATAATAACAATTATTATTAACCGAAATGCTCTGGCCAGAGACTTTGACTTTGAGTTGACTTGAGTTGACTATGATACTAACCGCATATAACTAAGGAGACGAAGCCTCTCTTGAATAGTGCATCACTTCCAACTTCCACTCGACCCAACTATAGTCACTCGATGGACGCCATGCCACGATTGGGCTATAATCAAAGCGGAGCTTTAATATTGAAGATCTACAGTATTCTCAAGTCGAGAGAACTGTGTAAATCAGTCACATCGATATTTTCTGTTTGACCTTAGTTATATTAACCAACAGAAAACAATCGAGTGAGTCGTTCCATAGTTATCCAATAACTATTAGTACGTAACCCCTAGGTGCCCCCAGTAGTCATGAGTAATACACTGCCTAACATTTGGAGAGCGTTATGTACTCCAGTCTCAACGGATACATCGATATCCAGTCTTGATGCATCTTGACTAGGAACATTTAAAATGGTATATTTGTTTCGTTGTGATAAGTTACTCACAGTTACAATACTTTGTAACTACTATCACAAAATATACCATTTATGGATTTTTCTATTAAATATACTTTTAATTAAGTTAATTAATTAATTTAATCACATTATATCAAGTGTATAATAGGAAGAAAATACCTTTTATTTCGAACAAGATTGGTCAACGAGTTAGATATATGTAACAAATTACATAATTGCCCCTAGGGCATACCCCTAACTCTATCATCCCCAATATAGAAAATCATTTTATAATAATTTATAAATTCTTGTCAACCATGTCATTACTACTCTCTTAATAGTAATAGTAACGAACATAATGTTTTAATTATATATTTAGAGCTTATGTTGTTATTATTATCTTTCCAAAGATATCAACTCCCTTTATATTAATTTCCTTTAAAGCTCATTTATTAATAAATAAATAACTTATTAAATGCAGTCCATTTAACCTACTTGAATTTATTTTACAATTATATTTTTCTGTATAATATTCTTTACATATATTAACCCTTTTTATTATTATGTTATTATTTTGCTTTAACAAATTTTGTCATAAAACATTATTATTTTTTATAATGAGAGTGATTCTTAATTTAAGCAGAGCACTCAATTTGATGTCTTAAGAGATTGAACCCAAGACCTTTAGAAACACAATCTAGAGATCTTACCACTTCAGTTAGTGGTCCTTGATGACATAGAACATTAATTGACATAAAATATCCTTATTCTAAGTGTTGTTTATAAATAATTATGTATGGTTCTTTCTGTGATAGTTTTAGGTGTAGATTCAAATAATCTATTACCAACTTATAGGGTATGCACTACACTAACTAGCCGATCATACCCTATTATGACCATCACTTATAACTATACTACTTTATTTATTAATAGTTTAATATGTAAACATTGATATGATTAAATAGTAAATAATACAATCCAACCCAATTTAGACATATTTCACAAACAAAATCAAAATATACTATCAATGACACACACACACATACATACATACATATATGTCTATGTATGTATGTTTTTATCAATAATGAATAATTATTAAATATTATAATATTAAAAAATGTAGACACTTACGATCTTTGAAATCCGCTAAGGTACTTTCGCAATTAGTGTCAAAACCCAGTAAATAATATGCGAAATTGTTTTGAATTTCGCCATGAATCCAATGGAACAAACTACACGTGAAACAGAGATCGTATGCAAAAGTTATAGCGATTACAAGGTTTAGGGGTTATTTTATAAATATTAATTTTATAAGGGATAAAATATAAAATTCTCACCCCTTCTACAATAGCCGTGCACACAGGACCTTCACCAAACAACCGCCATCAAATTCCCCCCCGTCGTTGCCTGAGACCATCAATAGCAAATTGAAGCTCCCCGCCACCTCTACTCACCATCATTTACATGGTGGACCCTACCTCGACACCTCTTTCACTGTTGAATCACCATCATTTTCACTTGGTTTTTGTACCTTTAATGAATTATTTCCGCCAACTCGTTGATATTTGAGATGGTCAAGCACCATGGATATGTTCAACTAGTTGTGCTTATGTAATAGAACATTCAGATCGTTATTTCACCATTGAATCAAAACCAACAATATGGATGGCCAAGAATGTTTCATCAATATCTGATTAACTGGAGTGTCTGACCGAAAAATGAATCACGCACGTCTCTTCACCTCGTCGAGAGCTTCAATTTGATATATGATACAAGTAGGGTTCGGATACCTTGAATTTTGATATAATTTGTAACAAGAGAAAACTGTCCATTATTAGAAGGTGATTAAGAAGAATTTCGGGTTTATGGAAGAAATTATGTACTAATGAACATCATTTACATAGACAGTTATACTAGTTTGGTTATTTACAACTATTTGTCGCAAAAGTAGTTATGTACCCTATTTTAACATTATAACGCCATTATTTCACAAATCATAACTCCAAATCTATCAAACTTATACTCTAAACTAATCAACTTGAAAAGATCTATGTAACGGCTATAAATACTGCATCCAAATCATCCCTTCATTAAAAATCCATTTTAATTAATTTAGTATCAACTGTGTCAAATTTGCGGTTGTCACATGGTACATCTTACCTATAAGTCACTTGATATATGATCAACTGAAAGTTTGCCAATAACATTTGCCCCTCAAGGTAAATTTTATATGAATGAAATGGACTTTAAGAACTAAATCTTTTTGGATGTAACGCAAATTTCTAACGTGAAGGTTTTTCGTGACCGATAAGTTTTCGGTCATTCTCTACTATCTGGTCGGCTTTTTTTTGCATGATTTCCACTACTCGCATGTTGGGTGGCACATCCCTTGAAATTTTCATTTTTTCTAATATAAAATCTAGCTATATTTTTTTCTTCCTTTTTTCCTTTTACAAACATTTCTAAGGTTAAAACTTTTATCCTTGCTCTTCCTTACTTCAACTTTTGCAACTCGAACCCATTTACAAACTCAAACCTAGAAAATTGCTTGTGCATGACTCGCTCAATCATTTAAATAGAAACTCGATGTGCTTAACACTAATTAAGACCATAGCTCACTTAGGTTTACCTTGAACACATCATTAATCTTGCGAAAGTCTCATGGAATTCACCTTTGAAGTGATTTTCTATGTTGAAGTTTAATTCTAAAAAATTAGCTAAACACTTATTTCCGAGTATGTAAAGTGACCAACTTTGTTGTTGCACATGAGAAATTTATATTCACTTAGTTGAAAAATGGTTCTTGGCTGAAAGTTTTAGCATCAATTTTCGACCAAAAAAGTAGCTAACTTGAGATTTTCAACCGATATTTCATACAAGGACCGGTCCTAGGAGTTCTGATACTCAAACTTAGTTGTGAGTCAACGCCCTAATACAAGTACAAACTAAACAAAAAGAAAAGATTAAAGCATCAAAATAGTTATACACGATCAATAACAAATGGAGTAACAAAAAGAAGCAACCATCTTGACATCAATTATTCCATTCATAACACATTTCAAAATAAAATTCATTTTGTAGCAATTGATTTGTGCTAGAACCATTAACCATATCGTCTAAGCAAATAAGCTTATTTATCGTATATTTTAATATTTAAATCACATTAATATAATCTTAATAGAAACTCATTACATAAAATTAATGTAATCAAAATAAAGATCTAAAAATATATTACTTAGGTAAATTTGCAATTTCTGAAATTGATATGATGCCATAATCTTTCTTTTTGGTTTTTTTGATGAAATGAGATGTTGAAAATTATGAATTTGTGGATTTTTTAAGAATTAGTTATTTTTGTGTTGTATTTTTTCTTTTCTTTTTTGTTGTCACTTGTTATAAATCTTTAAATATATTTTTTTGTGACATAATGTGAAATAGGTCTAAAACCATTGCTTCACCAGCTTACCCTAAGCTCGGCAGTTTTTCGTACTTAACATTCTTAGGTCGATTTCTCCTTTTTTACCTAGTTATGCTTAGAATGCAATTTTGTTAAGTAAAAAAGTAATATAAAGTCTATGAATTCATAATCCTAGATTAGAAATGTTTACCCTGCCTTTTGGAATGTACTAGATAATATATCTTAATATTTCTAATCATCACGTATTATTGTTAACGAGTTCAAAAAATATCTCACTTTTGCATTCATAAGCAAGTCATTCATTGTACTTTTCACGAAGTCTTCTTTTTTAGTAGCATTTGATTTGTTAGTCACTTTCAATGATATATTAATGGTTGCCAGGGATGGTAGTTGCCAGTATTTTTGATAATTATTTTGTATCAAAATAATCAACAATCCAACTCAATCTATGCATGCTATTAAACTCGCTAGTAGTGGGGACATTTTCCCATACATTGTGTTATTCTTACTCTTGTTGGAAACCTTAGCTTCTCAAACTATGTGTTTTCATTAAATTTCATTAGTCTTAGAATTAACTTAGACCAATGAAACCGAACAACAAAACGATGAAGAAATGGATCAGGAAGCTTAGAAGATTATGAGATTGAAGATTCAAGAAAATTCACGAAGTACAGAGAAATCAACATCGGGTAGTACCAATCGATAAGGTTCATTACCAAATGATACATTGGGACCTACTCTACTCTTATATGTTATAACTCGAGGTTGAAGAAATATGCAAAAGGCTATGAAGTGAAATCAGTTGCTATCAAAAAATGTTGTTCAGTATCGAACAATATTGTTCGGTATCGAACGATGTTGTGTCCTGGTTTGAGTTTCTTGAAGCTAGGAAACTTTGACTACATGAAGTGATAAATAGATATGGTGACAAGACATCGGTCGATACTGAACGATGGTGAAATTGAGAAACGTTTTTTTTGACTCATTCTTCATGGCCGGAACTTCGGATCTAAATGTTTACTTATTCAAATTAGATCTGCCAACTATGATGGAGGGATTCGCCTATAAATAGAGATCTTTCACCAACTAAAAGGGAAATTTTGGATTCTTCTTCTTCCTCTAGAGACTTTTGGGGGCTAATTTAAGATCAAACTCTTATATTTCAAGGTTCCATTTTAAAAAGACTATCCTAGAAAGAATTGATCAATAAAAACTAAGTGGACGTAGGTTAGAGATTTTGCCGAACCACTATAAAATACTCTCTCTTTTCTTTCCTTTTTGATTTCTTTCTTTTCCCAGTTGTTTGGTCCATATGTATCACTTTGGGGTGTTTACCAATTTTTAGTACAAATATTTTTGGTTCTTTCATTGAGAATTGAATTCATGTCTAATTTTTTGAAGATTATGAAGCCAACAACAAGGAAAGCTATAGTCAAAGGGAGTCAATCGGAGCATGAGGGCAGTCAAGTGGTGCCTTCTAGTTCGAATCCCCCTTCAATCTTTATGACTAGAGAGGAGATGGAAGGTATGATGAAAAATATACAAGCAAGGTTGTTGGCTCAAGAAGAGGAAATGTTGATTGGCGTTTTTTGACACATGGAGTAGCAAAGAGCAGCCGAAGCTATCGAGAATCAAGACTAGAAGAGGTCACAAGATGGAGATGATGTAGCATAAGCATGGAGGCATGAGATTTAACTCAACTCCCAGCTTCCACAATTGGTTGGCACTAACCATTCCAGATCAGTCGGTACTAACCGATATGGGTAAGAGGTAGGATTAGCCTTGGTGTTGAGCAAGGAAGAGCGACTCGGATTTAATATTAAGGCTAGGAACCAAGATCGGAATGCAAACTTACAACCATATGGAGAAGAACCGAAAGGTCCCTGTAGAGATAGGGGTACATGGAAGCCTTCGATTAAGGGCGTGTTGAACCTTAGAGATTTCAAATAAACCAGGAAGATTGTATAGTTGAGATGGTACGACAGGTGCTCCGAGGTGTAGTCCCATATCAAAGTTTGAAGGATGTGAATCGAAACGCCTTCACCACAAACATTAATATGCTAGGAATCCACCTAACTTCAAGCTATCTACATTAGAACCATATGATGGAATAATTAATCCTACAGTTCATTTGATGAGATTCATGATAGAGTTAGGGATATGCCCTAGGGGTAACTTTTGTAATTTATTGTAAATTATTAACTCTATAATAAAATCTCGTTTGAGTAAAATGGTGTTTTTATTTCTGTTATATACTTGCCATATAGTGATATGTTAATTAATTATTTAATTTAAGTATATTAAATAGAAAAACCTTAAATAATATGTTATGTTATAGCGGTTACAATATGTTGTAATAATGAGAAATTTATCACATTAAAAATAAAATATTATTTAAATATTCCTAGTCAAGATGTTCTGAGATAGGATATCGACACAGCTAGTGACACTGGAGTAAGCAATGCTCTTCAAATGTCGGGAAGTGCATTATTCATGGCTGTTGTGGGGCACCAAGAGGTTACATACAGATAGTTATTAGATAACTATGGAATGACACACTCAAAAGTTTTCTATTGATTAATATAACAAAGGTCAAATAGAGAATCTCGAAGTGATAATGATATATAGTCCTCTCAACTTAAGAATAACGTTGAACTTTAATGTGGACACTCCACTTTGATTATAGTTAAATCGAGGCATGACTTTCATCAAATGGCTATTGTTGTGTCTGAGTTGAAGCATTGGAAGTGAAACACTATTCAATGAAGAATTTATCTCCTCGGTTATATGAGGTTAGTGTCATAATCAACCGTAGTCAACTCAAAGTCAAAGTCTCCGGTCAGAGTAGTACGGTTGATACTAATTTTTATTATTGAATTAAGGATTTTTTGATTGGACTTACCAAGTTAGACATGGAGATGTTGGAATTTTGAAAAAACCAAAATTCCATAAGTCCTAAAGTGACATAGTTTTGACGAAGAGAATTGGTGTAAATAATCCTTACTATGGGTTATTGCATAAAATTGGAAAAGGTGATTTTATCAATAGAGATGTATATGTGATAAATTCGACCAAAGTATCGCACCAATAACTAAGGTGACATGTGAACATCAGTATTTGAATTTTTCATTATTAATTGCCGATTGAATTTACATTTATGAGTTGCACATCCGCGTTGGTATACTCTTCGAAATACCACACGATTTAATTGATTTATAATTGTTATTATTTAATAGAATTAATTAATATTTATGAAATGTTATCTATTTGTTTATTTGGTGTATTGGGTGCCATTAGTATTTTTGGGTGTCGTTAGCAATCAAATGAGTGCGTATATAAAAGTTATATATGTATGAATTGATATTTGATAATGATATGCATTTAAATTTGATTAAAACACATTTAATTGCTTAGTAGGTTCGAACAAGTTTTAAGGCCTATTTGGCCCCATCTATGACCGACCATGAAGAGGGCAAGGAGGGATTCAAAATTTAATTGTTGAATATTGAATTGGTGAGGAGAGATTAAGTAATCCAAACAGAAAAGTTCTCCTTCACTCTCTTTATAAAAACCACCCCACCCCTCATTATTTCTGGATGTTTTTGCCTCTCCTCTTCGTTGTGCAGCCGCCATATCCTCTCCATCATCCTCTGGTCGAAAATAATTCCACCCAAACAACGTCAAAAATAAACAATAGGTGGTTCTCCAAGCCATTGTAAAGAAAGGAGTTAGGCTCAGGATCGAATCTAGGACAATTTATCAATCAAGGTGCAAATCCAAGGCCAAATCTTTTAAGTAATTCACTATTTTTTACAATTCTGTATTATTATGATTATATAGATCTAGATCTTCAATAAACGAATTATATACGTGTATATTCTTTCATAATTATGTATGAGCTCTTTATGTATTCTTAATTATACATGTATATACATATACACATAAATAGATGTATCTATAAATATTCATTATTTATACTCAATCTTAAGTTTTAAAATAAAATTTGATTTTTAATACATACATACATACACACACACACGACAATTTAAAAATATTTTATTTTGTTAAACGTTAAAACAACTATAATTAATTTAAACTGGTTTTAGATACATACATTAATTTATAAATAAATATGTATATATTTATAAATATTTTTAAATTAAACTTTAAATCATATTGCTTTTAGTAGTAAAAAAACTAAAACATGTTTTTATTTATTTATAAATATGAATTTATATGTTATTTTAAAAGAATATATATTGTTAATTGCGTTTTTAACCCAACTTAATTCAAAAGGAATTAGAACATTCAAGCTAAGCCAGAATGACTCGAAACTTCGCCAATAGGCCTAAAAGAACGAGATAAAATCCTCCAAGAAGTATAGGCCAAAAAATGGTCTAACTTTTCGGATCGGGACCGATCCGGATTGTTAATTCATAGTGGCTCCATTTCTTTTGCATTGTGACCTTATGCCTCTACTAAGATCATCAAACAAGTTTGGTAACATTCCAAGCATCAAAGTTCAAGAAGTGCAGACTCATCCAATTCAAGATGTGGTTCCATCTTACACATAGGTGAATCATTGTCAAAACAAGTCAACAAGCTATGAAAATATATGTAGAGCATCAAAACGAAGCAAGGAAGATAGCCAAGTAATTGAAGCATCAAAATGCTTATCTATTTCGATCGGTACCGATCCGATCCAATTGGATCGATACCGGTCCAAATAGTTAGCTCCTATGACCTCCAAACTTTCTGGGCTCCTTCTACACACTGAGTGCAGGTTTCTTACAAAGCGTCTCTGACCCAAGTGCTCTCCAGTTCCTATAAATACCATCCCATCTGCAACAGAAAGGGGATCCTCTAGACTGGCTGCTGCAACTCTGTCATTACTATTCTTCACTCTTCTTCTCCCACAAAATAGTCACAAAGGAGCAACTGAGATCCTCCGGTCGCCTCCAAGTACTTGTGATTTAGATCTAACTTAAGTGATTCAATCATATTGTAAACCAAATCAATCTTGTAATAGTAGTTAGCTAATAAAAGCTATAAGGTGGATGTAGGCTTCATTAACAGCCGAACCACTATAAAAATCTTCTTGTCACTTTACTATTTCTGCTCTTTTTACATTTATTCTCTATATTGTGTGCTCTGAGAAACAGGGCTGGTTCTTTCACACTTAACTGAGGGTGTTGATCCATTTTTTGGGTTACATTTTGGTGCTTTCATCAAGAAATCAGTGAATCCAGACATAGATCTAGTTTTCCTCTTTGGATCCGCCAGATCTAGAAACTAGATCCATCAAATCAGCTCTAGGAAGTTTGAAGCTTGCCGTTGATGGTCGATGGCAGGGAGAAAGAGAACTACTTTTGAAAATTCCATAGGATCTGTTATAGTTGGAGAAGAGACCAATCCTCAGCAAGTTGAAGCCGACAATGCCAATACTCTGCTAATTGGAGCGAATTCTGGAGCTAACACTAGAGATCAGGTGCCAGCATCTTCTACCCAGCATGAAGTTGCACTAAAGGCGAATTGAACAAGATGGTTAATGAAATCAACCAAAAGATGGAGAATAGGCAAAAAGTCCTTGTGGAAAAATTAAATGCCCTCCTAACTTTGCAATCACTAGTAGCTCCAAGAACCATGCCAGAACCCACGACTGCCACGGAGCAGGAAAACTCTTCCATTTCTGGCCTAAACAGAAGAAACGAAAGGTAGAAGCAAAAAGGAATAGTGGATGGAGCTGCAAGAATCGTCGTAGAAGGAAACGCAAGCACTCCACCAACTGCAAAGCAACCTGCTACAAACTTGAACCTAGGGGCGAAAAATCCCACGGGAAGATATAGCAGTGGATCTCTTTGACTCTGAAGATGGTGAGCAACTTGACGACGAAAAATTGGAAGAAAATGTCAATGCACTCAATACCAGTAGTGAGGTCCAGACTGCCCCTACCTGACCAACCGCAAGCCAACGGAACTCCGAGGGAGTGACTCTCCCGAAGACAGGAGAGCTTAGGATTCGGCGGACTTACCAAGATCATTTGCAAAATCAAACACTTGGCATAGTCACTGACAGCCAACCCACGGACTATTGAACATCAGAGGCATATATCGTGGATATGATCAAGGGCTTGAAGGATGAAAGTAAGGATATGAGGGATGACGAATGGGAATCCGCTCCGAGTTTGACTCCCTTCACTGATGACATTTTGAATGAACGGTACCATGAAAATTTTACTATGTCGACTATTCCATCTTACGATGGAACTAGAGATCTGAAACCTCACGTGTACAAGTATAGTTGGTACATGGATGGAGCAAATGATTCAAATGCCATTCGATGTAGATTTTTTCCTATCTTCCTAGAGGGAATTGCTTCTATGTGGTTCACTAGGCTCCCACCAAAATCCAACTCCACTATCAATGAATTAGCAACAAAATTCCTTGATCAGTTTAGGCTTCACACGACACAACCAAAAGATGTGACATCCTTTAGCCTATTTTAGGGATGAAATGAATCTTTGAAATCCTTCATGAGTTGGTTCAACACTGCGGTGACTGAAGTAAGTAACCCAAACGAAGATATGGTCTTCATGGTGCTGGTCTGCGCTATCCACCCCGACACTGAATTTGGAAAATGGATCAAAATGAAACAACCTACCAGTAGGAAGGACTTTAACCGAAAGGCAAGCCAGTACTTGAGATTGGAAGAGGCGGAGGAACTAGAAGGAAAACCTGCTAACCCACAACCAACTAACGCTGGCTAGAATGGCATGGCAGCTAACAAAGGTTCAAACACCTCCGGAACCACTGTCGGAAATGCGGGGAAGGATAAGAACCAGAAAAGGAAGAACCAGAATTCCAACAAGCCAAACGGAGATAACAAATGACTTAAAGGCTTGAGGCCCAAAGACTACACCCCGCTCAATGATACTCTAGAAAATATCTACCTTACAACACAAGGGATGGAGGAGTACAAGAAGTCGCCTAAAAAGGAAGCGACTGAACAACAAAAGTGTTCCGGAAAATACTGCCGCTTCCATGAAACACATGGTCACAACACAAACGAGTAAACCTGATTGAAGAGCTGATTTGGGAAAACAAGCTTAAGCAGTTTGTAAGAAAACCACGAAATCCTAACCAGCCTACTGCACCCTAAGCTCCTAAAGACCGGGGAAACAAAGCTGGAACCGGCGAAGAGGGATCTAGATGGACCGACCAAAGACTCATCATTGGAACAATATCTGGAGGATCTAATCCCACACAGAAGAGTTGGGGAGATATGGAGCAATATGTAAGCTCATTGAAACATTTTCCAAAAGATTTGTGCTTCACAGTTAAAGACGGAACTCCTACTAAGCAACAAAGAACCCTGAATGATGATATAATATTTCAGAATCAAGCCACTTAAGGAATAGAAGCTCCGACCCTCAACCCCATGGTCATGACAGTAGTATTGGACCAGCCATGGTCCAACGAGTATTGGTGGATAGTGGCAGCTCTGTTAATATCCTGTTCAGACACATTTTAATAAGATGAAGATCAGTATGAAAGATGTATCCGCTTGTCGAACAAAGATCTAGGGATTCACAAATGAACCTAAGCAACCTGTCAGAACAATTGATTTTCCCGTAGAACTTGGGGAGGGTGGTCGAAGAGTCGTCATCATCCAGACCTTTGTGATCGTAGATGAAATGTCCGCCTATAATGCTTTCTTAGGTCAGCCTGCTTTGGTAGATTTCAGGATTGCTTTAGCTCAGTGGTGTCTAACCATGAAATTTCCAACAAAGAATGGAGTTGGGGTGATCGGAGGAGACGAAAGTGTTGCTAGAGAATGCTACATCATAGAACTGCGCGAGTCTAGAAGAAAAGAAAAGGGGAAGAATATGGGAAGAACTTGTAGGATCGATTTCACCCTAGAGGGGGGTGAATAGGGTGATACTAATAATTATAAAAATTAATGCGGAAATATATAAAATAATTGCAGCACAGATAATAGCAGAATCATAAAAGCAGAAATAGAACAACACAGATTTACCCAGCTTCGGCAAAACCCTGCCTACGTGCTGCCCCCAAGGTTTCTACTAGAAATTAAGTAGTCAGACGCTTACACACGTAAACTTGCGACACCCACTATCGACTAACCTAACTCTATGCTCAAAACCTTGCCACAACTCAGCCACTGAGTTGCGAATTCTCAAACTACACCACCGTAGTTCGTCCCCTAGTCACACGACTAGAATTTTACAAAAGTTTAAAAGAAAAATGCAAATTAAAAATACAAATACAAATACAAAACCCTATATTAAATTAAAGCCCAAAATATTAATTAAGACCGTCCCAATTTAAAATTAAAAGAGAATCCCCTTTTTTCTTGTTTATGTCTTTGGCTCGTATCCTTTACTTAGTGTCTGCTTCTTTTTCCTTTACTCGAGAACGTTCGATCCTCTTTCGAAAATTTAGGGCTTTGAGAAGAAGCCGCCGCTTTATGATCGATTGATTTGAGGAATTTTCTTTGCATTGATTTTGTCAATCGACTTCTATCTTGAGTGTCTTCGGCTGCTCCAATTTGTCAAGTTCAATTGTTAAAATGGTATGCGATTTTTCTCCTTTTCAATATTCGATAATACTCGACTTTGATTCGAGTTATTGGCTTGTGATTTATTCCAATGCCTTGCTCTGATAATTGCTTGAACTCGAATACTTTTAATTGCCGATGATGTTGATGGTATTTATAGGGAATAAAACCCTAAGTTATCGTTCGTTTGAATTCGTATGCTAATTTTTGCTTGGCCGTTCGATTTTACTTGAATACATGTAATTTCTTTAGAGTAGTCCAATTCGAATATTTTTTGATGTGCTATGCTTGATTTCCACGGCTTTGATTCTGACTTGTTCGATTCTACCTTGGTCACCAAGGCTCTGACTTTGGTATTTAAAATTATGATAATCTGGACTTGTTCGATTCTTGTTATCACCTGGCTTCGACTCTATATTCCTTAACTAATGTTCACACTGCTCGTACTTGTTCAACTTGCTACTATTTTGATTTTAGTTCATATATACTGCTAGCTTTGGTTGATTGTCTCCATACATATATGTATGTATATATATGTGTGATTGTACTTTGGTATTGCAGTCTTGTTCATCACTGCATATATGTTGTTTCCTCTTGAAAACTACTGCATATTTCGAATGTCCACATGTTGCATATGTTTTGAATCAGTGCATATGAACTTGTATGCTTGGTTTGTGCTTATGGTCTGATTATTTCATTTGAGCACTTTGTTTCATTTAGTGTTTATTGTCTTCGTAACTAATGTCCAGTTGCATGTCTTCAGTCAGTGTACATTTGTTTGTCTCTCTGGTTGTACATTTGGTTGAGTCTGATTGCTGTGTTGATGTTCATGCAGTTGAGTTAATTCATTCATGTTATACTGCTCTGTACTTTGGTCCATTAATGATGATGATGTCTGGTTACCACTGCATGTATGTATACATGTGTATTCATGTATAGTCTGTTGAGTCTGGTTGTGTTGCTTGATTTATTGTTGTTCAATGTGTCTGGACTTGTGCCTGGTCAGGTTGAGTTTAGTTACATTTATGCAAGTAGTATGTTTGCCTCGAGTACATATATATGATGCCTTTGTCTGCTTGAGTTACATTGATGTTGTGTTCATTTGTTTGGGGCTTTTATTTCACTAGTGGTCTTGTAATCTGGTTCACCCCAGAACAGTTGTGTCCATTGCATGTTTTGAACTGGTTCGATGTATGTGATCATAGTGTGCATTGTTTTTAGACATGGTCTTGCACTTGTGTTCATCATGTAGTCTGCTTGGAGCTTGTTGACAGGTTGGGTTGCTCTGACCAGTTCATTGCATTCATGTTGCTAGGTTCATTTGTGTTCTAGTTATGTTCATTTGCTCTGATTTCTTGAATTTGAACACTTGAACTGTTTGCATTGAGTTGTTGACCTTCTGTTTCACTATTGGTCATCACACTTACCTATGTTCACAATTGTTATACTCTGTCCATTGTTTCATACATATCACTGTCTAGTATATGCCTCTGAACTTGAATTCTGGTTGACACTGATGTATGTGTGTGTCACCACTGTTGTCTTGATACATGCCATTTTTCTGCTATGTTGTACTTGTTTCCATTGTTGCCATGTCAGGTTCCATATGAAGTCTTTATTGTTTATGCCTCTTGGGTGATTTCCATTCACTTGTGTACCTTTCTCTGCTGCCTTCTTTCTTGTGTCTGGTCTTGGCCAGTTGATTCATGTGCATAGCATATATATATGTATGTATGTATGTATGTATGTATGTATGTATGTATGTATACATGTGTGTGTGCATATGTGTGTGTATATATATATATATATGTATGTTTGGGTCTGTTGCACCATGTAGTTTGTTGTCTTGTGCATGTTGAAGCTTAACTTGCATGCGGTTGTTGTGGTTGGTCTGGACTTCATATGCACTGACCTGGTGTTGTTGAAATTAGATTTCATTGATGATATGCATCCATGTATGCTGTGTAATTCATTTTTGTTGCATGTTCACTTAAGTCTTGTATTGACAATTTTGTGATGTTTTTGTATTGCACTTGTGTTGAATCCAGCCTCGGCTCGGGTTTGACCTTGTGCTCGCCTGTCCCTGCAATTTCATAAAGTGTATATCGGTGTGCATGGCCTTGTGGCATGTACAGTGATACACTGTGCATGTCACAGGTTATTCGTGTTTGATGAATTCAAAATTTAATGATGATGAAAAACCCAAATAACCGAGGAAAATAATATTTTCAAAACACATTTTATTTTACACTGCAAAAATATTTCGTTTTTAATTACACTGCGTCAGTGTTGATTTTGCAGATAATTCAGATGCTGGATACAAATTGGAATATAATTGAAGAACAAATATGAGTGGAAGAGTGATATGTAGTGAGGTGCAAATGTAAATGACAATTGTGATGTAGTCGAAATTGTATTGTAATTGAAATTTTGTATATATAGTGAGAGCTCAAATTTTGTACTATTCAAAATTGTAATAAAATATTTGTTTGAATAAAATATCTGTTTAAATTTAAATTATGTGTTATTTATTTTATTCAGCAAATATTTATTTAATTATGTGAAAATAAAATAGTACAATAACAAATACATTTAAATGAATATATATATATGTTTATTATCATCAAACAAAAATCATATACTAGCATATTCAACAATCTCCCCCTTTTGATGATAACAAACATATATTTAAGATTTTGAATTTATTAAATGTATTTGATCATTCTATTTGCTCCCCCTATTTGAATGCTCCCCCTACACCAAAGCTCCCCCTTCATATATGCATGAAAATAAATAAAAATATGCAAATGAACCTAAATGGGAGTATGCAAATAAAAAATAAAATATTTGAACTTTATTTGCAAAAATCTTAACTTTTCTCTCCCTCTTTTGTTATTAGCAAAAGAGTGTTGGAAAAATAGAGATAAAGTGATAGAAATTAATACACCATTAATACCCAATAGAGTATAAATATTAAATTTCAATAAAAATCAAACAAAAATCATAAATACTCTGTTAGACGCATATTCCACTTTGGAGTGATAGGGGTGATGTCGGCATATAAAACCATATAGTTGTGTCTATTTGTGGTATATTTATATCAGGAATTTGAATATCTACTAACCATGCATAACCGTTAGGACTTTTAAATGAGATTAGTAGTATTTCCAATTTTTATAAAAAATGAATTTCAAGCATCTTCTAACCACGCATAACCGTGAGGACTTTTAAATGGGATTAGAATCAGCTCGTCTATTTAATAACCAATTTTGATGTGTTCCATACATGCATAACCATGAGGACTTTTAAATGAGCATGAAAGCACATAAACAAATATTCCAAGTAATTCATCCATGCATAACCGTGAAGACTTTTAAATGAGAGTGAATACTTTGGATGTTAAAAAAAATAAAAACGAATAATTTCCTGTTTAAAATACCACATTTTGACATACTATATTGGATTTTGATGAGTGATGGACATTAGAAATATGATAGAAATAGAGATGGTCATGGAATTTTTACCAACAAAAGTTATTATAATTCTTGTTTAAATTTTTTAAAGAAATATACTGTCTCAAGTCATAATATATGATTAATATCAACACTCATCACTTTTTCAATCACTGTTTATCTTTTCGATAATCAGTGGGGAGTCAGATTAGTTAATGTAGTCATTTAAGATCAAATCCAAAAATAATTATAAAATCAAAATTTCCAAAATGCCTAATCTGAAAAGAAGTCAAAATCTATTTTCTACAAAAGGGTTTTTAAAAAAAATGTATGCTAATTGAAAATCATTTGAAATGAAAAATATGCAGATATTTTATTTGAAAATGATGCAACTAATGAATGTCTCTACATAAAACACGTTCCACTAGCAATTTTTCTATCAACTAGATTACCAGAGTAATCTGCATCTGAATTGCCCTTTGACTCAAGATTATCATTAATTGGATGTTATAGACCAGACCGTGAAGTTGCAACAAATACTTTAAAATCTTTTTACAGCTTTTAAATGATATTCTTTTGAATTTGAATTGAAACTGTGCAAATAAACAAATAGTGAACATAGTGATAGGTCTAGAATAAATAAACAAATATATCCACATGTACCTAGAGTAATCATCAATCAACAACGTCATTAGTCCAAATCTATATGAACCAGTTCAAAGACGAAAAGATGATTGGTCAACATTTTTTCACAAATCAGAATCAAAATCAACATTTATTTCCTTATCACATAACTGGCTGATTTAAATCAGATTATGGTGCAGATTTTCAACATTTAATATATCGTTCAAGATAAATGTACCATTACCTATTTTACCTTTACTGATAACATTTCGTTGTTGCCCATTGTGATTCTACCACCATTGTACTAGGCTAAGGAACTTTGATTTGTTGCCCGTCGTGTGCCTGGAACAGCCAGAATCCAGGTAACACTGTTGTTGTTCCTTAGCCTACCACCACACCTACACGAGGAAAGATTTTTGTGACCTATTTGTTTTTATATGTCCATGATTGTTCGTGGCAAAAGATTTTGAAAAATATGTTTGTGTAGACCCAAAACAATCTATATTTGTTCCTTTCGGCACCCAGATTTGGTTGACTTTAAGGGATTTTATATTCATGCCTTTTGGAACCCAAATTGGTATGGTTTTCACGTGTTTGGGCCTATACCAGCAATTGTTTTGATTGTGTCCAATTTTTCTACAAATTGTGCACTCGGAATTGACTTGATTAAGTTCACTTCTAACACATTCAGATTGATTATACCCAAGTCCTTGTCTAACAGTATTTACAGTTTGTTTCCCTAATAACATATTTAGTGATCTTTCTCCTTTGGAAAATTTTCCTAAAGATGTAGACAATTGTTGGACTTGTGTTTTGAGAGATTCATTTTCATTTAATAATTGAGTGCGGTTTTTAATAGAATTTTCTCTCCTAGTATTTTCACTTTCTTTCAAAATCAGAATTTCATTTTCAAGTGATTTTATTTTAATTTCTGATTTTTTAATTCCTTCTTCAAGTGATGGACACTTATCACACTTAGCGCTCTTGATTTGATAGTTTTTAACCAACTGATCAAGCTATTTATTTAGTTCTATTCAACTATCTCTTTGTGATTCAATTTTAGCGTACTTCTCCGTTCAAAACAGCCATTTACCTCATGAAAATATATAAGTAATTCCAAATGAGTAAGTTTTGATACCTGGCTTGGCTCGTCATCATCACCGTTAGTTATTTCTCCTTGAAGACACAGTTTTGCTTTTTCATTTTCATTGCCAGTGCTTTCATCACTTTCATCCCAAGTAGCTGCAAAACTTCTCCTTTTCGGTTTCTTTCCTTGGCTAAGTCGATTCTGAGGACAATTGGGCTTGATATGACCGGGTTTTTGCACTTGTGACATATGATCTCCTGCTCTTCTGGATTATCTAGAACTTTGACTATTCTACTTTTCAATTGTTGATTTAGAGCTAGATTTCCATATTTGCGGTTCCACTTTTTGAATCTCTTTATTAGTAGTGCTAGTTCAGCTGCTCCATCATCATCATTGTCATCTTCACTTTCAGTTGTTCCTTTGAGAGCTATTGATTTCTTTCGAGTATCACCTCCTTCACGTTCTTCCTTGAATTTCATTTCTAGCTCATAAGTGGTGAGATTTCCGATGAGTTCTTCAACTTTGATTTGTTTCAAATCCTTCGATTCTTGAATAGTAGTGACTTTGGCTTCAAAATTTCGTGGAAGGACTTTGAGGATTTTTGGGACTATTTCCAATTATGTGTATGGTTTTCCGAGAGCTTTTGATTTGTATACGAGATTAGAAAGTCGTCCATACATCTCTTTGACATTCTCATCCTTGGCCATTGTGAAGTTCTCGTATTCGCTACTAAGCATGGTAAGGCGAGATTCTTTGACTTGAGATGTTCCTTCGTGAGTCACTTCAGTGTGTGCCAAATTTCCTATGCAGTTAGACAATGTGAGACACGATTAAATTCAATTTGATCTAATGAACAGATAATAGAATTCATAGCTTTAGCATTGGCATTCTGTAGTTTATTTTCAAGATCTGTCCATTGATCCATCGGTTTTTCAATTTCTTGATTTTCTACCACTATAGTTGGTGTCCTATATTCTGTCTCAATAATATTCCAAGCATCAATGGTTTTCAGAAAAATTTTCATTCTATTTTTCCAATAAGTATACTCACCATTGAACATAGGTGGTCTAACTATGGATTGACCCTCAGCAAAAAAAGCATTATTAAAAGAAGCCATTTTAAAAAAATCAAATTTTTAAAACAAAAATTGATTTTTTTCCTAGCTCTGATACCACTTGTAGGATCGATTTCACCCTAAATGGGGGTGAATAGGGTGATACTAATAATTATAAAAATTAATGCGGAAATATATAAAATAATTGCAGCACAGATAATAGCATAATAATAAAAGAAGAATAGAACAACACAGATTTACCCAGCTCCGGCAAAACCTTGCCTACGTGCTGCCCACAAGGTTTCTACTAGAAATTAAGTAGTCAGACGCTTACACATGTAAACTTGCGACACCCGCTATCGACTAACCTAACTCTACGCCCAAAACCCTACCACAACTCAGCCACTGAGTTGCGAATTCTCGAACTACACCACCCGTAGTTCGTCCCCTAGACACACGACTAGAATTTTACAAAAGTTTAAAAGAAAAATGCAAATTAAAAAAACAAATACAAAATCCTATATTAAATTATAGCCCAAAATATTAATTAGGACCGGCCTAATTTAGAATTAAAAGAGAATCCCCTTTTTCTTGTTTATGTCTTCGGCCCGTATCCTTTACTTAGTGTCTACTTCGTTTTCCTTTGCTCGAGAACGTTCGATCCTCTTTCAAAAATCTAGGGCTTTGAGAAGAAGCCGCCACTTTATGATCGATTGATTTGAGGAATTTTCTTTGCGTTGATTTGTCAATCGACTTCTGGCTTGAGTGTCTTCGGCTGCTCCAATTTGTCGAGTATGATTGTTAAAATGGTATGCGATTTTTCCCTTTTCGATATTTGATAATAATCGACTTTGATTCGAGTTATTGGCTTGTGATTTATTACAATGCCTTGCTTTGATAATTGCTTGGACTCGAATACTTTTAATTGCCGATGATGTTGATGGTATTTATAGGGAATAAAACCTAAGTTATCGTTCGTTTGAATTCGTATGCTAATTTTTGCTTGGCCGTTCGATTTTACTTGAATACATGTGATTTCTTTAGACTAGTTCAATTCGAATATTTTCTGATGTGCTATGCTTGATTTCCACGGCTTTGATTCTGACTTGTTCGATTCTACCTTGGTCACGAAGGCTCTGACTTTGGTATTTAAAATTGTGATAATCTGGACTTGTTCAATTCTTGTTATCACCTGGCTTTGACTCTATATTCCTTAACTAATGTTCACACTGCTCGTACTGGTTCAACCTGCTACCGTTTTGATTTTACTTCATATATACTGCTAGCTTTGGTTGATTGTCTCCATACATATATACATATATGTATGTATATATGTGTGTGATTGTACTTTGGTATTGTAGTCTTGTTCATCACTGCATATATGCTATTTCCTCTTGAAAACTGCTGCATATTTCGAACTCCACATTCGTGAACCTACCGCATAGCAACTGTAGAGCCACCCCTTGCTTGGGGACCATAGCCGTTTCGATAAGGCTTTGGACCCTAGAAAGAAGAGTTCGGAGGAGGATCGGGCAGCATCGGCCGATTTGACTGTGCTTGTCCCAGTCGATATGGATGACCCAAGTCCGGTCCTGAAAATTGGGTCACATCTTGGAAACAATATGCGATAGGAACTAATCGAATTTTTTCGTGCCAACTTGGACGTATTCGCTTGGACGCATTCTGACAAGTGCGAGGTATCACCGGAGATAACATACCACGCACGCAACATCGATCCCAAGTATACACCAGTAAGGCAAAAGAGGTGTAGCCTAGGACCCGAATAGTCCAAAGCACTAAGAGAAGAAGTGGATAAGCTGATGGCAAATGGCTTTATCTTCGATGCATCCTATCCCAAATGGGTATCCAACCCAGTCTTGGTCAAGAAAATCAATGGAAAATGGCGAACTTGTATCGAATACTCAGACTTAAACAAAGCCTTCCCAAAGGATAGCTTCCTACTGCCAAGAATCAATTAACTTGTGGACGGAACAGCTGGACATGAATTACTCTCATTCATGGATGCCTACACGGGGTACAATCAGATCATGATGTACGAACCTGACCAGGTAAACACCAGCTTCATCATAGATCTAGGATTATACTGCTACAAAGTGATGCCATTCGGCATAAGGAATGTTGAGGCAACTTACCATCGACTGGTGAACGCCATCTTCAAACATCAAATCGGGAAGACTATGGAAGTCTACGTAGATATGCTAGTTAAATTGCGTGTAGCCACAAATCACTTAGATAACCTCGCCGAATGTTCGAAATACTCCGCAAGTATAGAATGAAACTCAATCCACTTAAATGTCACTTCGGGGTAGCCTTTGGAAAGTTCCTAGGATTCATTGTAAGTGTTAGAGGCATCGAAGCTTATCGCTTTATGGGTAGTTGAGGCCCCAAGGGACAAGAAAGAGTTACAAAGCCTGAATGGAAAAGTTGTAGCGCTAAGCCGGTTCATCTCAAAAGCAACCGACAAATGTAAACCATTCTTTGACGTGCTAAAGAAGGGAAAGAAGAACTTCAAATGGAATCAGGCTTGTCAGATTGCCATCTAAGAACTGCTGCAATATATGGAGACTCCGCCAATCCTATCCAAGCCTATAGACAGAGAAGACTTGTTTATCTACTTAGCAGTCTCGCCTCAAGCTTTAAGTACCACACTTGTACGTGAAGAAGCTAGGGTCCAGCGACTTGTATATTACATTAGTAAAGGCTCATTGGAGCCGAGAAGAATTATCCGAAGTTGGAAAATCTAGCCTATTACCTCTTGATTGCATCCAGGAAATTACGACCATACTTCCAGGAACCCAATCAAAGTGCTAACATATCAACCCTTGATGCGGGTGTTGTTCCGCCCTGAGACCTCTGGATGGCTTATCAAATGGAACATTTATTGAGTTAATATGAAATCGCTTACCATCCTCGAAGGGTGATCAACGTACATGCACTGGCAGACTTCATTGTCGAGTTTACAATACGAGATAACAAAGAAGAAATTACTCTAGAAGCGGAGACACATTGGAGGTTGTTCGTCGATGGTGCGTAAAACAACTTTTGCTCAGGGTCAGGAGTCAAGCTCGAAACTCCCGAAGGACGATCCATTTGCTATGCCTTACGTTTGGAATTCCTTACAACAAACAATGAAGTGGAATATGAAGCATTGATAACTGGACTAAAAATTAAAAAGGAAATCAGGATAAATTCTAGCATATATCTATAGCGACTCTTAGCTGGTCATCTGTCAGGTGAGAGGCAAATATCAAGCCCGGGGAGAGAACTTCGCCCCGTATCTATCCAAAGTGCAGGAATTGCTGAATGACATTGAGCATTACACCATAGCTCATATCCCGAGGGAACAAAACACAAAGGCGGACTATCTAGCTAAATTGGCCAGCTCTGGAGAAGCTCAGTCAATGGGACTGGTCCCAGTTGAAACTCTAACTGCCCCAAGTATAAGTGAAATGGATATCGATTGTATTTTTGAAACGACTATAAAACCAGAGACATGGATGACACAGATCAAGGACTATGTGCTCAGAGGAATACTCCCCGCGGACAGGAATCAATGGAAAAATCTCATTCGAAAGGCACCACGGTTTGTAATACAGGATGGAATACTCTACCGAAGGGGGTTCTTTGCCCCCTTGCTAAGGTGTGCGACCAACAGCGAAACTTGGAAAATCCTCAGGGGAGTTCATGAAGGAAACTGCAGAGATCACACTAGGGGGCAAACCCTTGCAAAGAAAATTCTCCGATATGGATATTTTTGGCCAATAGTCAACCGCGATGCAGCAGATTATGCCAAATGATGTGACCAATGCTAAATATTCGGGAAGATCAAAAGAACTGCTTCAGCAAAGCTAACACGGATGGTCAGCCCGTGGCCATTCGCAATCTGGGGAATCGATTTGATTGGTGTATTGCCAATATCCAAAGGAGGAGCCAAATATGCTATCATTGCTGTTAACTACTTCACCAAATGGGCTGAAGTGGAACCGCTGGCCACTATTACCATAAAGAAAGTTATTAACTTTATCACTAAAAACATTATTTGCAGGTTTGGAGCACCATAAAAATCATCACGGATAACGGGACTCAATTCGAAAGCGCTGAATTCAAAGACTTTTGCAAATGCTTCTGAATCGAGAAAAGCTTTTCCGCTATTACATATCTGCAGGAAAATGGGCAAGTGGAGGCAGTAAACAAGGTCATCAAGTCCACCATCAAAAAGCGGCTAACTAAAGCTAATGGAAATTGGGTTGATGAACTTCCACTTTCATTATGGGCTTACTGGACAATGCACAAATCTGCAACCAGGCACTCTCCATTCGCCTTGGCATATGGTTCAGAAGCAATGATCCCAGTCGAACTGGAAGTCCTTTTTCATCGAAGGCAAACTTAAGGCAGAACGAGCAGCTCCTGCTTGAGTCGCTCGATATGGTCGATGAGAAGCGGAAAGAAGCCGAGCTAAGGACTACTGCTCACCAGAAAAGGGTCGCACGACATTTCCGCTCCAAGGTCCGTAACCGTGCTTTCGAAGTAGAAGACCTTGTCCTCAAATGGGTCTACATGTCCTAGGAGCATTTGGACCAAACTGGGAAGGGCCTTATGTGATCGGCCAAAGGCTAGGGGATGGCACATTCAAGCCAACAACCGTTGATGAAACCTTCCTTGTGCTTGGAACAGCGAATAACTACATCATTACTTTATCTAGGACAATCCTATGTATTTCCTATTATTGAAAATAAGCCATCCCGGGATACCGAAGGCATTGTAAATAGGCTGAACTTGCCTAACTCTAATTTCAGTTAATGAAATTGCTTTGCTTTCTGAACCAATAAAACTGTATTCACATAAGTAACATGCCGAGTACGGGGTCAAATTGGCTCAAAACCATTTGATCGCTACTTGAGACAGTAGAACCATTCTCAAGTATTCCCCACCCACCCGCCGAGTCGACGTAAGCAAATCGACCCAAACTGCTGATCGATGGAATTCGATCCTTGCCTTCTAAGAACTGGTATTGTCCGACGACACCGGGAAGGCCCGACTCAAAGCCACGCATTTCGTAAGCCGCGCACCGCCACTTGGATTATGGAATCACATCCAAGCAAACACAATTACCTAAGCCGTGCATCTTGTAAGCCGCGCACTGCTTCTTGGTTCGCAAATCTACGATCGAGCAAGCCTCGATCCCACCGTGCATATCTCGTAAGCTGCACACCATTACTTGGATCAACAAAATTGCATCCAAAGACGAGGAACTCTCATATTACAAAAAGGCACGCATCGCCTTCGGATCCAAGGAAATAGCACTCCAAGAAGCGACACGTCTGCACAATAGCCTAAACGTCAGCATTGCGACAGAATCACTTAACAGTATTTCAAGTAATCAGTGTTGCTCTGGCATCACCAATAACTTAATGAAATTCTTAAGTGCGTAAATCACTTGCCGTAAGGCCACTAAAAAGCTTCACGGATATCTCAAGTCAGAAATCAAAATGAGATATCTAAAATGAGAACAATTAAACCAGAAGCTCCCAAAGATAGGAGTTACAGTATAGACCCAACTGGGGGCATCCGACACCCAGTCTCGCATCAAGTGTTTGGAGTAAACAGTCCCGTGAACTAGGGGGCACACACACACACCAACACTCAACCAAAATAGCAAATACTTCACAGTTCTGTTACCCCAAACAAATAAGTTTGGCATTAATTACGCGAATAAATAAAACAGCATAGAAAAAATATCAACGACTACTCATCAACAACTACTTACATACACAAAATCATGCTAAAAAACAGTGGTATAAAAAGGAAACAGTGCATGGAATGTAGATAAGCACACAAGCGAAGTTACAATCAAAATTTCAACAGTTTTATTACTTATAATGTTTTTCATGTACAACAACAAATGGCGGGGGCCGTACCCGTACAATATCGGTCAAGAAAAGGAAAATACAAACACCACTATTGCAAAAACAAGAAGGGATGCTAAGTGAAAACTGTACACTTGTACAAAAAGCAAAAGCTCTGCTTCACAAGTACACAGACAGATCATAGCTTCTTGTCACTGCCTCCGCTACCACCTTTCCTGCATCTGATCGACAACTTCTCGAGCTTCTCCAAATTCCCTCTCGGAGTGATCTCGCTTTCTAAATCATTACCACTGGCAGACCTTCCTTTGCCTTTATGCTTGCGGGATTTGTGAGAACTCTTTGACGACCTTTTTTCTATTCAACCTTCTCCTTCTTCACCGCTACCGTCTGCTGCTCGATTATCGGCTGCTCAGTCCTTACTTTGTCTGGTTGGCTAGCTTGATCCGCCTGCTTCCGTGTGTCAGTAGCTACCAAACCCTCTTGAGATACAAAAGGGTCATCCAAACCATGCAGCGTTGCAATTTGCTTGGAGTGCGAACCGGGCTGCGAGCCAGATGCGGAGACGACGGTTGATGCGATCAAAATGGCAATAGATCCAACACCGTAAGGAGAAGGTAACTTGGCATGAAGAGACGGTTGATCTATAATATAATAATAAAGGGTAGTTATCTCGAAAATTTCAATCGGCTTAAATTGGAAGACTTCAAACACAAGAGAGATAAAAAAATTACCTGCTGTGGGGATCTGTTCATGCGCCACAACTTCAAAGCCCTCGTAATTGCCCTCTTTTAATGGCTGCATAATCACATGAGAAGTAGAAATGACCCTCTCATCAGTGCGAAGATTGAAGACGGCACACCAAGGCCTGAAGGAAAATGCCCGGTTATAGCCTTCACGGCATCAATAGCTTTTCATTCCCTCTCCAGTCTCAAGATTTCCAGGCCCTCTGCTAAAGCTTGGTGGGACTCTTCGTTCAGATATGCTTGAACCAACTCCTCTTCGATATAACTGCCACTGATTTCTTCAAATCCCAAAATCTCTTCCCAAACTACGGCAAAAGTACGAGGGAACAATGGACCCAAGTAACTAAGACTCCCCTGATGCAGCACAGAGTTGACATAGAGGCCCAAAATAGTAGCATCCAAGCCTTCCATCTTCTTTATGAAGGTATCTTGAAGCTCTGAAAAGCTGACATCCGTGTTAGCCTTCTCTACCGCTAGCTGTTTCTTCTCAGCATCCAAATTCGAAACTTGTTCACGAAGAGAGGCAATTTCTTAAGTCTACTTGGCGATGGTTGTCTTCTGCATCTCAACCAATGTCATGCTTGTCCTCAACTTTTCTTTTAAAGCCGCCTCATCCTTATTGCACTTCTTTATCTCATCTCCAAATATGATTGCGGCCCGGTCAGTGGATTCTTTTAGCTCCATAAGTAAAAGAAGCGTTTTTGCTCTCCCTCTTGAGCGCGTCGTCTCTCTCTTTCTTTAGCCTCTCGATCTCCGCATCATGATCTACGAACTACTTCTCGTACTCATCCTTTTCAGACTCAAACGAGAGGATTTCCTGGTAGTTGTTCCGGTTAACAGTAGACAGCTGCATGCATAATCTTTCCCACCCTTCAGCTTGCTCCAAATCACTATGAATTGCTTGGAAATGGGGTGAAAAAGATTCGACACGAACTGACTTTAGATTGGGCTTATCAAACACAACCCCTCTTAAGAAAAAAATTAGAAAATGCAGCTTGTAAATGTGGGGGACCAATAGGAAGAATGTAAGGCGCACGCATAAAAGTCTGGGGAGCGGTGGTCATGACAATATAAGTGGAAGAGGTCACGGTACCGAAAGCAGGGACATTTATCCCAATGGAAGCAGGAGGTTGTGAAGTAGATTCTCGTTCTTGTTCTCTTTTCGGCCTCTTTGACGAATCTTCCCCCTCAGTCGGGCTCTTCCTCTTTTCGTAGCCACTTCTCCTATCTCTACCTTGATCTTTCTCCGCATGGCGATGCTCTTCTGCCTCCCTCTCCTTCCTCCTTTCTCTCTCCTCATTAGTCTCCTGGGGAGCATAATACCTTGAAGAGTGTCTCTACGATTGTTGAGACTCCAAAACTCGATCAAGATCGTTGTAAAGACCACGAGACATGATTCCCGCAACAAGCGATAAAATGGCTTTAGGAAAAAAGCTTTTGATGAACTAAAACATCCTAAAAAATAAAAATAATATAAATTGTGTGATCCTAATGAAGTGTGTGTTGCAATTTAACGACCCCGGCGGAATACAAAAACCAGATCGGTCACTAACTAATGTCAGAACATTGCTTCCTACAGGGATGATCCAAGTAGACTGGGAAGGCAACCCTTCCGAACTAAAGTCGTCCATCAAGTCACCCATATTCACAAAAATGTTACTCATATCTCCCAAATCAATATCAACACCTTCCGGTGGAGAGCTGGATATAAGCTCAGTTTTGGGAGAAGGTCCCTCAATAGGCTCTTTCAAAGAAGGTGACGGTGCATGACCAGGGCTTAATTCCGAGGCTTTGTCGCCTAATTTGACGTCACCCTCATCGGTGTCCCAATCTATTTCTTCCTCATTTAGAGGATGCTCCTCACTGATTTCTCCTTCTTCCTTCTCTTTAATAAGCGGAGCCTTGCTCTTCTGTTGAATGAGCTCTTCCGTTTTCTCTTCTGGAATCGATGGCATATTGGGTGGGCTGTCGACCCCAACTTGAATTTGGATCTCCTCGGGGGTCTTCTCTGACCCATCAGATAGGCCACTTTCTTCTTCATCATTGTCATCATCTTCACCAGAGTTATGCAAAGAGGAAATATAACGGGCTCGGGCTCTAGAGCGAGAAGGAGCGCTAACGAATCCAACAGATCTCCCATGGTGTAAAAGCTTACATCAACGAAGGTTCTCATTTGTGAGCAAGAATCTAGATCGTACGATGCTGAGCATTGACCACTTTCAAGGTGCTAAGAACAGTGTAGAGTGCCGGGTCCTTGTTAATTTTTGTAAGAACTGCAAGAAATATATGACCGTTCATAAAACTTATAGCAATTAAAGGAAACTTCGAGCATGGTGAAGGAGACTTACCCCCCGTAGTCCATAAATGGGTGAATCCTTCTGGACACTTAGCAAAAAAGAACCGATTCCTAAATGAAGGAACTTTGCTAGGAAGATCCAGTATAAGTTTCCGGCTACGTTGCGCTTCAATATAAACAAGTGATGGCTCATTAACATCGGAAAGAGCGATCCGTATCACCCATTAATTTTATTTCTTCTCTACTTACCCGTTATCGATCAACGATCGATAATGGATCCACTATATGAAGCGACATGGAAAGCCTTTCCTATTCTAGGTACACCCACTGTGCAATGACAGGACCAATCCGAAGTGAGCAAATATAGATCGATGGGTCTGAATCAAGTAAAGAATTCTCAGCATAAGTCGATTTTAGTTCTCTAGAAGGTAATAACAGCATGAGCTACACACAAGACGCTACCCTAAGCCATTATCACCTCCTAGAAAAACCAAAATAAATCCACAAGACGTTGTGTCAGGATCGACTGTGTAACTCGGTGCAAGTCAATTCTGACTCTATGGATGAAGATAGCAAAACATGTCGAGTACCGAGGCAAAACCTTAACTTCGTTCCATGAAAAATTCTAGACTCGGTTTGCTATCTTCTTCCATAAAGTCAAGGTCAACTCGAATCTTCCACTATAACCGTCACCAACACAACTTCATCACCAACCGCTAATGTAGTAATACGCCAAAATCCACATCACCAACCTTCAAAATTGAGAAGGATGATTCGATCTCTGGTTCAAGGTAACCCAAACTAGGGTATTGGGTGGATTGGATCGGCAATGGCTTAAAACGGAGGTGATCTCGACGGTGGGACCCACTTAAAATGGCGGCGGCGGCTCCAGGAGGCGGTGGCTGATGGTGTTGGTGGTAAGATCGACGACTGTGGCTTTCTAGCAGTTGCAGGCTTCGGATCGGTGAGGGTTTGGGGCTATTGGATCGGTTCGGCTCGAATGAAGTGAAATGGGAAAAAGGGGTAGACCCAACCCTTTAAAAAAAACGTTCTCTGGCAAAAATTTATCCAAGTACTTGGATCGGTACCAACTTGAATTATTTCGCCTATGCCACACCAAATTTATCCAGCATGACCTCCTTGATGTTCGTATACATCCCTGAAAAACTCAAGTCCAAATTACCGAGTAATCACGAGCAATGAAGATCCACAATGAAATCAGAAAAGCATACTGGCATATCATGGGATAGCTCAACACGATCATTGAAAATCCTTAAAACGAAAACCCAGAGATAGTTAACTCCAGAGCACACCTTGTTTTCAACAAAAGCGTACTCTAGAGGGCAAATGTTAACCGAGGTTTTAACCCAGCTGAATTCAAAAGGAATTAGAACATTCAACCTAAGCTAGAACGACTCAAAACTTCACCAATAGGCCTAAAAGAACGAGATAAAAGCCTCTAAGAAGTATAGGTCAAAAAATGGTCTAACTTTTCAGATTGGCATCGATCTGAATTGTTAATTCATAGTGGCTCTATTTCTTTTTCATTATAACCTTATACCTTAACTAAGCTCATCTAACAATTTTGGTAACATTCAATGCATCGAAGTTCAAGACATGCATACTCATCCGATTTAAGATGTGGTTTTATCTTATATATAGGTGAATCATCGCCAAAACAAGTCAACAAGCTATGAAAATATATGTAGAGCATCAAAACGAAGCAAGGAAGATAGCCAAGTAGTTAAAGCATAAAAAATGCTTAACTATTTGGATCGGTACTGATCCGATCCAAATAGTTAGCTCTTATGACCTCCAAACTTTCTGGGCTCCTTTTACATACTAAGTGCAGGTTTCTGACAAAGCGGCTCTAGCTCTAGTGCTCTCCAACTCCTATAAATATCATCCCATCTGCAACAGAAAGGGGATCCTCTGGACTGGCTGCTGCAACTCTGTCATTACCATTCTTCACTCTTCTCCTCTCACACAACAGTCACAAAGAAGCAACTGAGATCCTTCGGTTGCCTCCAAGTACTTGTGATTTAGATCTAACTTAAGTGATTCAATCATATTGTAAACCAAATCAATCTTGTAACAACAGTCAGCTAATAAAAGCATAAAGTGAACATAGGCTTCATTAACAGCCGAACCACTATAAACATCTTCCTGTCTCTTTAATATTTCTGTTCCTTTTACATTTATTCTCTATATTGTTTGCTCCGAGAAACAGGGCTGGTGCTTTCACACTTAACCCAAGGTGTTGTTCCATTTTTTGGGTTAATATATATATATATATATACATTAATAAATTAATATTTTTTATTTATAAAACAATGTTTCGGTTTTAATGAAAACAAATTATTTGGCGAAAAGGCATTTTATCATATTTTATTTTGAATTAATAAATAATTTAGTAAATTATATATGTATATATAATAATTATGATAGTTAATTTCATGAATTATGTATATTATTTAATGTACTAGTATGGAGCCGGTGTCGATGGCACGGAAACAAACATTGGTTTTAACATAATTTATGATGTTATACATTGAACATAAGTAAATCATTGGCAAAGTTGTTGTACAAAAAAAATACTATGATATAAAATTAGTAAATATAAGTAAATATAGCCACTGTGTATTTAAAGGAAAGTAAATCGATCAACTTGTAAAATAAACATCAATAAGCACTTAAAATCAAAAGCAAAAGAACGACATTGTTAATTCTATAAAAATTTATTTCTTCGTATGGAAACAATAATTCATTCAAGGACAATTTTTTGATCAAGGCTTTCCAGAATAACTAAATATCAAAATAAGCATCATCAAAAACTAATTAGCAAAATAGGCCTGGTTTACATTTGTACTTGCGCAAAAATGGAATGCGCAAAGCCAATTTTTTTTTATACGGAGCTTGCGCATTCCATTTTTGCGCAAGCTATATTTTTATGCTTGCGCAAATATGGAATGCGCAAGCTCTTTTTCAGGCATCAAAAGGACAGAGAGCTGAATCTGGGGTCATTCCTCAACCCTACCCCCTTTCTTCCCAAAACCCTCCCCATTTCCAACTTCAAACCCATTTCAAATCCAATTATCTTAAGTCAAAATCATTTTTCCTCATCTATTTCTTCAAACAAACACTCTATTGCCCATAAAATGGAAGCTAGCTCTTCATCTACGTTGATTAGAGGTAATTATAATTCCTTTTTTTGAAAATTAAGATGCTACTTTAGAAATGATTGTTGTTGTTTACGGACGAGGTAGTGTTGATGATGTTGATGTGAATGTACTCACATTGTTGGTTTCTTTGATGACAATGCAAAAGGATTTGAAGTAGTAATATAGCAAAAACCCTAACTTTGTACATTGTTTTTGTATTGATAAACGATTGTTGTTGTTTGTAGAATTGTCTCCTGGGCCCGAAGATAGAAGTGTTCTCTATATTCAAGAACACCATAGGAGCCAGAACGACACATTAATGGAGGTAAATGTTCGATATTGGTAAACCGGAGAAGTCAAATATGAAGTCCTAATTATAATTTGTTTATATATTGCAGGGTGTTGAAACTGTGAAGATATGCGATCATTCGAGCAAGCTCAAGGAGATCGATTTTAAAGATCCAAGATTGGAGCCGAATCTACGAATCTCCAGATTTTGGAAAGCTATGCAAATCGACTACATTCGGCTCGATCATCACCTTCTTACCGCTTTATGCGATAGATGGAGGCCGGAAACAAATACGTTTCATATGAGAGTCGGGGAGATGACAGTGACTCTAGCGGATGTGCATTTTCTTTTCGGTCTTAAAGGAGACGGTCGTCCGGTATGTGTGCAAAATTTAGATATCGATTACATGGAATTGGCTCATGACTTGCTTGGTATTTTTCCGCCAAGAGAGGCGGTTAAGTCTAAAAGTGATTTGTCAATGACTTGGTTTAAAAGCGAATTTTCTGAACCACTACCCGAAGGGGCGACCGATTTAGATATACTTCGCCGCACTCGTGCCGTGATATTGTATTTTTTGAGTTGCCGATTATTTCCCGATCATTCAAAAGGGAGATTAAGTTTGAAATTTTTACCATTTTTGGATGATTTGGCTGACTGTGGTTATCATTCTTGGGGTAGTGCTGTTCTATGCTATTTGTATAGTGAGTTATCGAACGTTGCCTTGCAACGTCGAAAAGTTTTAGGGGGTTCTACAACGTTGTTGCAACTATGGTCGTGGTCGCATATTGCCATTGGACGGCCGTCTATTAGAATTCCTACCGACTTAGATCTGTATCTTCCATTCAGGGCTAGGTGGAACTATACTAGGAGTTGGCGTGAGACGCCAAGAAATGTACAGTTTTACCGTAATGAGTTGGATTTGATGGCGGATGATGCGGTTACATGGGAACCATATTCATTAGTGTATAAATTTGGACATCCGAATATTGAGTATTCGTTCGCCGGTTGGATTGCTAAGAGCCGACTGATTCTATTTCTGGACTTTGAGTTGTATGCACCCGATCGGGTGATGAGACAGTTTTCCTTTGATTATCAGCACATTCCCGATCCTGTCGTCCCCCTTGACCCAGAACCCACTAGCTGGATGGCATTTTTGCAAGAAATTATTGCTATTTGGGAATCAAGAATTGATCGTGCCGAACAAGCACGCGACCCTCCGACACCTTTGAGCGAGTACGAGTATTGGTATTGGCGAATTACTCGTCGTTATATCCTTAAAAAGTCGGCAAGGAAGTTGGTTGCGTACACTCCCCGTGCTCCTCTAGAACGTGATGTGGTAAGTGTTGTATTTTCAAATTTTGTATAGTTCAATTTTTATGTCATATTGATGCATTGTTATGATTTATGGTTTAGGTAAGCGGAATATACAGCGCTTTGGATGTGGTGGGCAAAATAGAAGAAAGTCATATGGAGCCGGACAAGGTCAAAAGCAAGTGCATTGACCTACGACGAATACTTGACACGATTTTGGGTCGGAACAAGCTAAGAAGGCCGGCCAAGCCGCTACGCATTGTAGAAGAGCCACCGCGTTTTACAGAGGAGACACATATCACACTAGCGGGTGGACAAGGCCAATGGGAGGAGGCACATGGAGAGGGGGAGGCTTCACAACATCCCGGTGGCGAAACTACGGCTGGATGGCCTGCTTGGCCCGAGGTAGAGCATCAATACACCGGCGGAGAAACTCACGCTGAATGGCCGGTTTGGCACGAAGGAGAACAACAATTCGGCTATGTTGGACAGTCGACATACGAGCATATGCAAGAGCCGTCGCAGTGGGAAATTCAACAAGAAGAACTCCTTTTTGGGCCTAGTCAACAACAAGAAATTCCGCTGCCTACACCCGCTCCAACATTCGAAGAAGGCCAAGGATCGGCTCCCATCGTGTACAAACGGAAGAAGAAGAAAAGAGACACCCCACTTGAGCTAAGAAGGATTCGTGATTGATGGTGTTGGTCATATTGCTGTTGTTTCTTTTGGTTGGGTTAGGTTGGGGTTGTTGCCTTGTATGTGTCTATGTTATTGTATGACATGTTATTTGGATGATTTTAAATTGTCATTTAGTTCGTGTTAGTTATTTTGTTTTTGATGGTATTGTTAATGTGTCTATGTTATTGTTGCCTTATTGTTAATGTGTCTATGTTATTGTTGCCTTGTTGTTAATGTGCCTATGTTATTGTTGCTTTGTTGTGTGGAAACAGCTCTCTGTTTGGAGCTGACCAATATTATAGCTTGCGCATTTGTGGAATGCGCAAGCTATATTGATAATATAGCTTGCGCATTCCACAAATGCGCAAGCTATATTATTGGTCGGTTCGAAACAGAGAGCAGTTCCACCAAAAATATAGCTTGCGCATATGTGGAATGCGCAAGTTATATTATCAATATAGCTTGCGCATTCCACATATGCGCAAGCTATATTATTGGTGGAACTGGGTAATATGCAGCGTTCCGCCTATGCTACAAAATATCAAATGTAGCATTTGCGGGCTGCTGCAAATAACCAAAAATATAGCTTGCGCATATGTGGAATGCGCAAGCTATATTGATAATATAGTTTGCGCATTCCACATATGCGCAAGCTATATTTTTGGTAGCATCTCTCTGTTTCGAACCGACCCATATTATAGCTTGCGCAAATGTGGAATGCGCAAGCTATATTGATAATATAGCTTGCGCATTCCACAAATGCGCAAGCTATAATATGGGTCAGCTCCAAACAGAGAGCTGTTTCCATGCAACAAATTACACTATAGGACAAAAAAATCTGAACAACATGCTATATAACATGCAAACACCATTCGATTAACAACACCATCCGAAAAAGTTTCAACAAGACGTACAGTAATATATACGTTCTAGTTCTATTACAATTCAACGCGGACAAGTGTTTTTCTTGTGGCCAATAGAACCACATTTGCTACATCTATTATGCCCGGATGAAGATGGCGGATCCATAAAACCTTTTATTCTAGTAGACCGAGGACGTCCTGAATTTCTGCGCACAGGCGGCGGTTGTATAATTGGACCATCGTAGACGTTCCAATGTCGACTATCCGGTATAGGGTGGAATAAAGGAGCATAAGCTGCGGAATACATAGCCTTTGTGTACCACGGGGAGATTAGATCAAAATACGCTCTATTAGCACCACCCGAACCGCGTGAACAAGCCGCTAATACATGGGAGCATGGAAAATGATCTAATGTTGGCATGTTGCATGAACATTTGGCAACATTATCTTCGATATTCACCGTATAATCAAACATATGCACATCTTTCACCTGCCATTCAACGAAGCTATATCTCTCTATAGACATGAGCCTCGATTCTTCCATTATTCTCCGCGCTAATGCTTCCCACCTAGGTGCGAGCTGCGACGTCCACTCTAAACCTTGAGTACGTCTTTCGACGAAGTAATGGTTCAGTCGATGAAACGTACGTGCAACCAATGATCTAACAGGTAAATTCCTAGTTCCTTTGAGCACACCGTTAAAGCTTTCAGAAACATTGGTCATCATCATATTAAATCTTACTCCGCCGTCGTGACAAAGAGTCCAGCTTGATTCCTGGTCTTTCAAACTTCATTCAATCCACGCATCGGCATCTCGATTTACATCCTTCAACTGTTTTCGAAAATCATTATATTTTACGACCTCCGATGCCGTGGCACATGCGTGTAATAAATTTTGTAGCTCATCCGTGCCAAACCCCGCTTTCTTAAAATTTGCTTTAATATGATGGATACAAAAACGATGATGATGTTCAACTGGCCAACCTTCTCTAAGCGAATGTGGAATTCTTTTCATACGATCCGAGACAAAGGTGATACATCTAGTACGTACGGATGGAATATAATTCCATATGCAACGAAAAAACCAACTCCACGTTTGCCACGACTCTATTTGCACAATAGCAAAAGCTAAAGGAAATAACCCTTGATTTCCATCCACTCCAGTTGCTACTAGTAACGTACCCAGATACTTCCCGTATAAATGAGTGCCATCAATAGACAATATGGGTCGACAGTGGTCGAAGCCTTGAATAGAAGGTCCGAAAGCCCAAAAAGCACCATCAAAAACACCATGACTATGAATAACATCATATACGGTTCCGGGGTTGGTATGTTGTAGGGCTCTAAGATATTTCAGCAATTCTGCGTACGACGATTCCCAATCGCCATAAATCATTGCAACAGCTTTCTGCAGTCTGTGCCAGGCTCGATAATAACTCACTTTAATATGAAACATGTTGGACATTGTCTCTTGAACAGTTCTTGCAGTCATGTTTGTTTCAGCTTTAATCAACGGAAGTATTTTGCTGCATATAAACTTAGCAGTTGCCTGTCGATGGTTTGAGTTGATGGTTGCATTTAAACAAGTGTGATCGCCGCCATATGTGGTTATCTTCCACCAGTTTGAATTTTTTCTTACCAAAAGGCTTGCATGAACTCGCCAAGGGCATGTTTCTTCCACAGCACAACGGACCATGTATTGATTTGCACGTGATTTCAGAACTTGGAACGAAACTGAACATTTAATCGACCATTCACATAACTGTTCAACAAGCTTCTGCTTACTTTCAAAAATTAACCCAACTCGTGGACCGTTCTCCGCACATTCTCTTCCAAAAACTTCCACGTCTTGATGACAATTTTGCATTATCGATTTCGCCATCATTGATGCCGTGCATAAATCATCGGCTAGAGCCTCTTCATATGTGATTTGTTCTTCTTCTGCATTTACATCATCAGCCTCCTCAATGTCTGCATATATGATTGCATCATTGTTAACTTGCATTTGATGGATCCAAGTTCTATCCTCATCATCCGCACAAGCTACTTCCATGCTATCCAATTGTCCACAAATCTCGTGTGGAGTAAGAACATGATCATCGGAACCATCGTCGTCACAACCAGTAAATTCATCTTCTACACTAGGAATACAAAAAACAAAGGTCATATATTTAGCATTAACGTAAGTCAAAATACAAGTGCAAACGTATAATAGTACTCACTTTTCAAACGCCTGCGACTGATTTGGATTTATAGCGTTCGGCATTATATGTTGTTCCTGACTAGAAGAGACTCCAACCACTCCGCTATACCTTTGAAGTAAATTTGTAAACTCTCCACCTTGATGGCTTGAAAAATACGACGGATACGCCGAACATTGTGTTTCTTGTAACTGCGTAGTGTGCATATACTCATCCCCAGAGATTACTGCCACTTGTGTTTCAACCACATTTTCATGTTCCACTCTCACAACGTATATTTCTATCACTCTCATTCCAACTGAAAAAGTGGAGTTCAAATCGTCGTCGTCTTCCAAATCAATAGAGGATGCACCATCATCCCGAACCCCTTTCACCACTAATTTTAAATCATATATCACAGGATTTGCTTTTGTCACTTCAAATGCCCTTTGTTTAAGCTCTTAGAAACTACAATGATTTTTTATTGTCGATCCTTTTCGCCTCCCGCCCACATATCTAGGTTTACCTTCATCATCAACCAACAATTCGCCATCAAAGTAAAATATAGTCGGAACCTTTGACATTATCTGCAAAATAAGTTCCAATACTACATTTATAGTTTTTGTTCACTGACATAAGTATAAACATCAATTTGATGAATTATTACCTATTTTTTCAAAGTAGATTTTGCTTCCACATGCAATCTTCAACCAAAAGCAGTCAGCTCAATCTTTAAAAAAACCGAAACAAGCAAATCAGTATAATAATACAACAAATATATGTTGTCATTGAAGTCAACACTATCAAATGAATTTCAAAAACATAATAAACTTTCCACCATGCTCACAATATGGGTTACAACAAATACAAACATTTTTGCAACAACTCAATACAAATCCAACGGTACAATATAAAATCCAAATATTACAGCTTAACCAAACCACAAACATCTACCACATTCTAGGTCTTCCAATGTTCGTCCTTAATTCTTCATTCACAATTTTCAAACGACTTATTTTGGCTTGCAATTCGTGGGCATACTCAAGTCCCCTTTCGCACAGAGGTTGATCAATCCATTTAAAATAATTGCAACAATCATATTCACGAGGATTCAATCTATGTTCGTTGTACGAACTGCACCCGAAAAACCTTCGTCCAGCATTCTTTTCCTTTCTGCAAACAACCACTACACACATAACTCCGCAATAACAAGTTGGATATGATCGTTGCCCCCTAGGCACGGATGGACCAACAGGATGTATAGGCGTCAGCAAATTCCCACCAACTCTATGTTGATGGCCGGGCATTTCCGCAGAAACAACTTCACATAAACGACCGTGTAAGGTTGATGATCCTAAATGAAATTTACGCGGTACTGGTTCAAACTGTGTTTCCGGAACATGATCGACATCAAAGTCAATATGACTTGAACTTGCAACTCCGATTTTCTCTTCAAGCTCATCAAAATGTTTCATCAATGTTTCGTCGTCTATCTCCCAATCATTAATGTCTACCGTCATCATAAACAATAAACAATTAAGGTGTAAATTAGGGTTTTTAATTTACTACGATTTAAATAGGGTTTCTCAATTCATCAAACACTAACAACTAATTCAACAACAACATCATTGTCCAATAATTAACACCACCACCACCAATAACTCTTCATTTTCAACAAAAATTACATCTTAATTTTCAAAAAAAGGAATTATAATTACCTCTAATCAACGTAGATGAAGAGCTAGCTTCCATTTTATGGGCAATAGAGTGTTTGTTTGAAGAAATAGATGAGGAAAAATGATTTTGGCTTAAGATAATTGGATTTGAAATGAGTTTGAAGTTGGAAATGGGGAGGGTTTTGGGAAGAAAGGGGGTAGGGTTGAGGAATGACCCCAGAATCAGCTCTCTGTCCTTTTGATGCCCGAAAAAGAGCTTGCGCATTCCATATTTGCGCAAGCATAAAAATATAGCTTGCGCAAAAATGGAATGCGCAAGCTCCGTATAAAAAAAATTGGCTTTGCGCATTCCATTTTTGCGCAAGTACAAATGTAAACCAGGCCTATTTTGCTAATTAGTTTTTGATGATGCTTATTTTGATATTTAATTATTCTGGAAAGCCTTGATCAAAAATTTGTTCTTCATTCAATTCACTCCCGTACATCTGAAAAAATTATTTATAACACAGTTGTCCATTATTTCATTTTAAGAATGAAATATTACCATTAACTTATTAGATGATAGGCAACATGTTATTCCGTGCAAAAAATAGTTAATGAATTAGACATTATATACATTCAGATATTGTGCAAGTTATGTGCATTGGACATGAACCTTTAAGTCATGTTAAAGTGATGTAACATCAAATCGAATAGACTATATTCACAGTTAGATAGACCCGATAAGTGATTTATTTTAGGTTCACAAATGAGGTATAGTAAGGAAATAATTGGCAACAAGTACGAATGACATGGTCTACACTTCTATTCAACAGTACAAAAGTATATAAACTACAGATAATCTATTGAAAAGTATTTTCTCCGCAAACAATATTTTTCTAAAGCGGCCATACTGTTATTGATGCAAACAATTTGCATGCTATATTAAAGATAATGGAGTGGAGGGTGGGTGGTGTATAAACATAACTACATAAGTGAGAGAGCATCTTTTGCATTACGGAATTTTCTTAGAATGCAAAGATTACACAACTGTATAGTATACCTGTCCCATCTTTTTTTTAGTAAAAAAATTTAACAAAGAGATTTCTAATAATCAACCAAATTTAATTGTAAGATAGAACACTAAAATGTGTCAACAATAGCACTTGGGAAAGAACGTACACACTACAGTGTGCACTCTACTTCTATGCATTCGAACATTGAAAGGCATTTTACTTGTATGAAATTATGTAGTGCTTCTACCACCAGCCTTAATCTCGAGACAAATTATATTTAGTTGACATCTTCTGCTAGTATTGCCTCTAAATGCTGTCTAGGAAATTAACGTTGTATTCACGTAACATAATCCTCTAGTATCAAAAGCGGAGAGGAGAATTACAGGTTATAAGTTTTTTTTTTCTTTTTTTGAAAGAAATAGAGTAGCATATATACACAACTTCTATCGATATTTACAAATCAGTTCGTAGTAAAACAAGTAAACAACATCTATTATACATTGAAAAAACTAAAAAACAACAGAAATTGATGGCCATTTTTTTTGTGGATTCCAAGACTTTTAGGCAGGTCATGCTACCATCAGATTCTTGCATTTGCACGTCCACTCTTTGGATTGCGAGAAGCTCTTGTAAAAATTTGATAATGTTGCTGGCGTTGAAGACGTGATGAGCAGCGGTGAACTTGAGAGGTTTGGTAGGAGGGAAATAAGGGGCTAGAACGCATTCATCCACACATCTTCTATGAAGAATTTTGTGGGCAGGGTAGGGGTGGATGACAACTGCTGGCTCAGGAGCAGTCGGTAGAGGAAAAGAAGTTAGAGGAGGGGAAGCTCATGCAGATGATATGTCACACAAATCCTTGTCACCACAACACTGCACCCTTCACCTCATCGACCTGCAACTATAAACTTCACCAACCACCAAGCAAACCTTCAGCAACTGCAACCTTCCTCATTACAACTTGTATGCAATCTTGTCCAAAATTGCACAAACCACTTCATTAACTCAACATCCTCTCTTGTTGTCCAACTTCTATATCACTGTATTTATAATCATAGCTGTATATGTATCCAATTGTATCAACGTGTTTAAGTCTAACGTTTTGGTCTTGTTTCCAAGTTTTCCCACTCTCTTCAATCTCAAGCCCGCCTATACTCAACAGTGTAGGCCAGACCTCCAATCCAAACCACAGAGAATGCAAACCGACCAAACTCAAAGGCAGATCCCAGCGAATGAAGCAAGCGCATAGATGATAGGAAAGCCAACCACTAAAAGGAGAGCCGAGTATCACAGAAATACCAGAACATAAAGGGAAAACAGGGATAGCTCCGGCTAACCAACGCTAATCGAATATCCTCATCGAGCTCGAACAAGGCCAAACACCCAATGAAGAACAAAGAACCTCGTGAAGAGGTCGACGAGGAAGAAGAAATCCCGAGACCCTCCAATGCAGCCCAAAAACCAAGCCAAAGCAAAGCTAAAGATAGGAGACAAGAGCCTCCTCCGAATCGCGAGCACAAAAACCAGTCGTAGCCAACCAAAGCACACTCTCCGAAAAAAGGGAATCCGAAGCCACCTGGACAAGAAAACTAGCAACCACATTAAACCAAAAATTAGGGGGGGGGACGGAAACGTTGGGTGAAAGCCAACGCCCGAGTGCAAGGATTCAGCCAACTCCCTGTCTAGCGTAAGCCAGGCCACACGAGATAGACAGAAGACCAACCAATCGCCCAGAACGGAGGCTCATGGTTCCCTTGAAAGGTCTACCCCGAAATGCCAGGAAAACGTCATTCCTCACACGATGAATAATGGACGGAGGATCCATAGGAAAGTTTTCGAAGATTGCCTTATTCTGTGTGCACCAAATGTGCCAGCAGATAAGACAAGAAATCAATCGGAAAACGATCGATCGGAGAGATTTTCCAGAAATCCCAGACCACCAGGAATTCTGGAGTTCAAAAGGAGATCTGGCAATACGTCTCACACCAACAAGGTTGCCGAAATAATTCCAGCAAGATCTGGCCGAGACACTATCAAAAAACAAATGGTTTAAAGATTCTGTTGCCCCGATGACACAACAGCGACAACGGGATACAAAGGGGATGCCGATCTTTTGAAGGTTAACGTCTAGTGGCAAACCATCGTGCAAGATACGCCACATCAAAATAGAAGCTTTCGAGGGAATACGAGAATCCCAAATGAAAGAGAACACAGGTCGAATGGGACGAGGAGACCTAATCGATGATCACGCTTTCAGGATGGAAAACGACGCGCCATCCCAGCCAGATAAACCTCCATGATAGTCAGTAAAAGGTTTCACCGACTGCATGTGCTTCTAGGTCTCGCTAGCATAGGACGACGAACCTGAGAAATTAGAGGCAGCAAGCCTCCGATACTTAGCATGGAGGAAAGATGCCCATAAAGAGTCGTTAGCACCAAACCTGAACCACAACTTACAAGCAAAAGCCACACAAAGGTCCTTGGGATTACAGAGACCAAGACCACCTTCGTTTTTGGGACGGCAAACCGCTTCCCACGACACCCAATGGTGACGACGAGCGTCGTCCTTGTTGCCCTAGAAAAAGGACGAGGCCAAAGACTGATATGCCCGGAAGAAGGAAGAGGTAGGGGACATAGCCGCGAAAATATGAGTTCCCATCGAGTCTAAAACAGATTTGAGAAGAACCAATCTACCTGCCTGGGATAGAAGAGACGCATTCCAGCGTAATATCTTACCCCTGACTTTGTTTGCCAATGAATCAAAAAAGGCATTGAGCTTTCTACCTCGGTATAGGACAATACCCAGATAGGAGAGAGGGAGGGATGCTTCTTTGAAACCCGATACAGTCTCAATCCAGGCAGCACGAGAGGGAGGCAAGTCCTTCGCATGGACGAAGCTACTTTTGGAAGGGTTAACGAGTTGGCCCGAGGACCTCTCGTATTGATGCAGGAAACTGAGGAGACGCCGAACGGAGGAGCGACTGCCATTAGAAAAAATGACAATGTCATCTGCAAAGGATAAAGAAGAGATAAGGGGGCAACCCCTCGGAATTCCGAAGCTTTGGACTTGCCCAAAAATAGTTAAGGTCTGGAGGCCACGAATCAAAGCCTCCGCCTCGATCACAAAAAGGGAAGGCGAGAGTGGGTCTCCTTGGCGCATACCCCTCCCCGCCCTGAAGTAACCGTTAGCCGATCCATTTATGAGCATAAAGAACCAATAGTTGGAGATGAGCCTCCACACCAAGTCAATTAGGGATTCCGGGAACCCGAAGGCCCTTAAAACCTTGATGACGAAAAACCAAGACATGCGATCATAGGCCTTGGCCATGTCCAGTTTGAAGACAACATTAGAGCCCCGAACTTTCCGATCAATCTGGGAGATAAGTTCCTGGGCTAGAAGGACGTTGTCAGTAATCAAACGCCCTTTAACAAAACCCGCTTGCGAAGGAGATATAATACGTTCAAGGAAAGGGGCCAAGCGAGTGGCAAGAATCTTAGAGAAAGTTAGTAAATTAATAAGTAAGACATGTTACAATGAATATAGGCATGATGAAACTTTAAATGAAGTAATAGTTACAAGATTGTAAGTGATTTATCATATTCATATTTACAGTTGGCTAAAATACACAATGCACATAAATTGTAGTTCGGTACACTATCATTAAAAAAAGTTAATTTTACAATATTCCATTGGACTGTGCAGGAAAACAATGTAATAAATAATACACTGATGACATTAGCAATACCAATTGCTAACTTACATTAAAAAAACAACTAATTAAGGATTAAAAGGGAACGGAAATAAAGGTGATTAACATAAATTCAAAACCATTACAAAGCATAAATACTTTTTCTGCCTCAGTACCTTCTTCCATCTAGCAATGCTGGAGTGAATAAAGGTAACTTCCAATAAATGAATTCATGCTAAAAGTAGGAAGAAATTAACTATTCACATAGAACATTTAATTGTAAAATAAGTACAAACATGCCATATTAATTAAGGTTTGAATAAATGTATTATTGGATTAATTTCAAAGAATATATTCCTATGCAAATCTGGAGATGGTAGTATCTTTAAAGATATGAATCAGAAAAGAATATAGAATAATTTAGTCATTAAGATGAGCAATTCATATCTTCCATATTGTGATAGAGGAAGCCTAGGAATAGGGAGTCGTTAATTTTATTTTGCTGAAGGGAAATAAATTATTTTCCACTATTTCCTTGTTTTTAAAGTGACGTAATGTTAAAAAGTAATGCAAAACATATATTACCATCCATATGGTAGAAATAACGGTGGAAACAATGGAACGAAATGATAAGAGTATTTTTGTAACCAAATTAATTTTTTTTACCTTCGATGAACAATGGAAACCGAGACTTATAAATTAAGCTAAAAAATCAATAATAATAAACCCATTAGTATTACAATTATATAAAAAAGACTTGAACGTTCGTATATAAAAGATATAGGGAGAGATAAATCTTAGTAATATGTGAGTAAGATGTAGGCATGCATCAAGATGAAGCAAAATAGAATTCGTCTCTTCTTAGTGCAGTAATTACCCAATAGTTTTTTCTAAAGTTTGTTACACAAAATAAGTTTATATAACAGATATATTGAATCATCTTAATTAATAATATGTCCATTTATAAGTGAATAGATGATAATTGATCAAAATTTAAAGCAAGCAGTGAAATAACAATTGGAGCATCCTATGACATAGTAATTACGTTACCTTATATATAAATGTGGATACTTTCCATCTGAAATACTCTGCAATTGACCATTTTGCATTAATAACTTCATGCAATTTATATTAAAATAATCGATGAAATACATATTTGGCTTAAGAGACGAAAAAGATAACATGAGTAGGTGTTATAAGAAAAATCGAATTCAACTCTTTTACCCATATTAATTACACTATAGAAAAAAATGGTTCATTCATCTTTATGCATTTATGCTATTTGTTTCATACACCTCTACCTAAATTACATCATTTAAATATGTCATTTTTGTACAAAAATATGAAGCAATAATTTGCAAAATTGGATCAATTACTCAATGTGATAATAAAATTATATTAAGTTGAAAAATTCAATTTTTGAACTATTTTACTAAAATTTGAACATTTGGTTGATTTCACTAAGGTGTTCCAATGTACAACAACAAGAATTATCATCAATCCACCAATTATGCTCGTAGCATATGATTAGAAATTCAACGCCTACTTGATTGATGTTTATGACTATATAACCATTATATTATAGTGCTTTAAACATATCTTATGCATCATCCTTCATCAAAAACTAAGAGACATATATGATGACGAAATAAGTATTCAACTCAAAAAGGAATTTATTTTAAGAAAAATCTGTAATCATTAGAATGAAAATACCTTTCTTCCACCGCCTCTGGTCAACTGTGATGGTATTCATCATTGCTTCCACTTAGTACCATAAAATTGTTGCTCATCGCTATTTACCTACCATCATCTTCTTCCAATTTATGAAAATCATTGGTAAATTACTTCCATACGATTCTAGTAGCAAGACTTTGAAGACAATTATAATAGTCAAATATGCAAGTGTCACGTTTTAAAAAATGAAATCTGGGATTTCATTTACTAAATGACCGAGATCTGATTTTCATGAATTTTAAAAGTGAAGGTGGAAGAAAGTGAGATCTGATTTTCACGAATTTTAAAAGTGAAGGTGGAAGAGAGTGAGGGTAGAAAAGAAAACCCTAAAGAAACAAACGATAATAACATATATTAGCAATGTTAAAATTACATACCTCAGTAGGTTGAATTGGACCTCCCTAAGAAAAAAAATGTAATGTAACAACCCCTCATTGATATCCATGTTGATAAACAGGGAAGCTTCAGAGAAATCAAACTGCAGTCAAGTTGATCGAAGGATGGTCGGAAATTTGTCTGAGGAGGATTCTGGTTGTGTCAGAAGTGAGCTATCAATTGGTGGTGATGAAGACTTGGACCAGAACTGAAGATGGGAGGCTGTATCACAGCGTGCATGTGTGCACGTGCACACTCAAAAAAATGAACTGCTGCTGTAATCATCTTTGTATAAGGGCTTAAATCAATTTATGTTATTCTTAGTTGAAATGAGTTGGCTAATATAGCCGTTGTAAACACCAGTATATAAGTGCAAGCATGTACAAGAGAAAAATATATGAATAAAGAAAAATCATTTCCATTTCTGTACTGTTACATTCTTAATACAAATCTTATTTCTTCCTCATCTCTCCTTCCAAATTCTCTGATCTCTATAAGCTCCTTTCCCCTCCTGACTTCTTCTCTGATCTTCTGAACCCTCTGCAAATCTTCTGCCAACTTTAACTCTTCCCTTTTCTTGATCAAGAAACAGCAATTGACAACAGTCTGACCATGGTTAACCCCTCCAGCTTGCCTGCACCTCACACGGTGGTATCAGAGCAATCAACTGGGCATGTTTCAGACCCCCAGTTCAACCCGATCAACCCCTTTACTAATCAAAATGATGACGCTTCAAATCATGAGCAAGAAGAAGTTTGGCAAAGGCAAGAAGAAATCAATAGAAGAACTAATTGCTCCTTGAGGAATTTGGAGACCAGATTTGAAGGTATACACAATGTATTATCTGCTTTAGCATTAGACATGCAACAATTAAAAATGCAATCTGCCACTGCCAGTGCTACCCCAACTACAGCAATGAACATACATGGAATCTTGGCCTCCCATCCTCAAAATACTACCAATACATCTAACAATCCACCTCATGTAACATCAAGAAACCCTCCTATCAACCCAAGATTCAACAGCAACTTCCCCACCGGCAATCCACCCATTAATAATATTCACCACAACCCTGAACCATTCCACAATAACAGGAACACCCCTTATCCTTCACTAAAACTCGATTTTCCTACATTCAAAGGAGATGAAATGGTTCTTGAATGGGTGACTCAAGTTGAACAGTTCTTTAGATTTAATCAAACCGAAGAGCAGTATTGGGTTGAAGTGGCTTCCTTTTATCTCAAGAAGGATGCCTTAAAGTGGTATAACTGGTATACCCGCAATGTTTCTGATAATGAATCTTGGCAAGTCTTCAAAGAAGAAATAATAATCAGATTCAGCCCCGAAGAAATGGACAGACCCTATGAGACTTTAACTAAACTTAAACAACAGACCACTGTATCTTCCTATCTTACAAAGTTTGAAGGGTTACAAGCCACTATTGACACATTGCCACCCAGATGCTTGCTTGATAGGTTTATTGGGGGACTCAAAGAGGAAATTAGGTATGATGTGCTAACTTCAAGGCCAACTGATTTTAGGGAGGCAGTTTCATTAGCTAAAATGTATGAAAGTGTATGGAATCAGACAAAGAAGGGTAACAAGGTCACTAAAACTTTCTCCTCCTCCAAGAACAGTTCCAATCAGATTATTCCTTATACAAGAAAGCCTAAAGAATGGAATGCCTTTAACGTTGAAGATTTAGCCAGGAAGAAAGGTCTGACACCCAGCCAGTTGATTGATATGAGAAGACAAAATTTATGTTATGGATGTAAGGAACCATGGCATAAGGATCACAAGTGTAAAAGCCCCCAAGTTTATGTTATTGAAGGGATCATGGATCTTGATGAAGAGGTAGAGGGCAAAAACACCACAACAGAAGAAGATAATGTAGAATACCACCAAGAAGATAAGGAAACTCTTGCAATTACTTTACAAGCCATGTGTGGTATTCCAGCCTTGTCCACTGTGAAGGTACAAGGGTTCATCAAAGGCAAACCAGTGCAAGTGTTAATAGACTCGGGTTCCACCCATAGTTTTATTGATGATCAGCTTGCCAAGAGGTTAAAACTCCGAGTAGATAATTCCAAGACTTATGAAGTTATGGTGGCCAATAGGGAGAAATTACAAGGCTCAGGGGTCTGCAGTGATATCATATTAAAATGCCAAGGCTGCAACATGCCAGTTGATCTCTTAACTCTTCCTCTTGAAGGATGCCAGGTGGTCTTAGGAGCCCAATGGATGAAAAAGCTTGGGGATGTTACCTTAAATCTTGATAAACTTCAGGTGAAATTTACATATGATAAAAAGCCCTATATATGGAAGGGAATCAAGCAGGAAGGCCTCAAGGTTGTAGATAAAAAGACCATAAACAAGGAAAGCTCTCAAGCACAACTGACCATGATGCTATGCACTCATAAACAATCTTCAACCCCAGAAAGGCCAGTGGAATCACCGCAACTACCGCCAGAAATTTCCAGTTTACTTGATCAGTTTCCCGAAGTCACTACTGATAAGGCCTTCTTACCTCCACAAAGATTGCAAGATCATAGAATTTCCTTGGTCCCTGGAGCCAAACCCGTATGCTTAAAGCCTTATCGACACTCTCATCACATAAAGAATGAATTGGAAAAGATAATTAAAGAATTACTGGAATCATGAGTCATCAGACATAGCACCAGTGCTTTTTCTTCACCAATCGTGATGGTCAGAAAAAGGGATGGGACATGGAGGCTGTGCAAAGACTATAGAAGCCTCAATTCTCTCACCATTAAAGATAAATATCCTATTCCATTAATAGATGATTTTTTTGATGAATTGCATGGTTCCAAACACTTTTCTAAGTTAGATTTAAAGTCAGGCTACCATCAAATCAGGATGTTTGAACAAGACATACACAAAACCGCTTTTAAAACCCATGATGGGCATTATGAATTCACTGTTATGCCATTTGGTCTTGCAAATGCTCCATCCACCTTCCAATCACTTATGAATAACATTTTCAGGCCATATTTAAGGAAGTTTGTGTTGGTTTTTTTTGATGATATACTGATATTTAGCCAGACCATGTTTGAGCATATTGAGCATCTTAGGATGACCTTCCAGGTACTTAAAGATAACCAGCTAGTTATAAAGGTCTCCAAGTGTAGCTTTGCACAAGAGTCCATTGAGTACCTCGGTCATGTTATTTCAGCAGATGGTGTAGCAGTGGATCCAAATAAAGTTGAGGCAATTATGGAGTGGCCACTTCCCAGAAATTTGACAGCACTGAGAGGGTTTTTGGGCTTAACTGGATATTATAGGAAATTCATTCGGAGTTATGGTCTCATTGCTAAACCATTAACCAACATGTTGAAGAAAGACTCCTTTGTATGGACAGTGGAAGCCACAGAAGCCTTTGAACAACTCAAGCAATGTTTATCTCAACCTCCTGTATTATCAATGCCGGATTTTTCTCAACCCTTCATTTTAGAATGTGATGCCAGTGGGCATGGCATTGGAGCTGTTCTACAACAAAATGGCAAGCCTATTGCATTTTTCAGCAAGGCACTTCAAGGAAGAAATCTGAACCTCTCTACCTATGAAAAGGAATTGATGGCCATAATTATTGCAACAAGAAAGTGGGCTCAATACTTATTAGGTAGGCAATTTGTGATCAAAACTGACCACCAGAGCCTCAAGTACCTCCTAACTCAAAAACTACACACTGGACTTCAAAACAAATGGTTGGCGAAGTTGCATGGCTTTGACTATAAGATTGAATATAAAAGTGGGAAGGAAAATATAGTTGCAGATGCTTTATCTAGAAGGGAAGACTATTCTAAAGAACTATTACAAATGCAAGCCATTTCTGCTGTTCAGACACCTTGGTTGCATGAATTAAAAAATACCTTAATGGCCTCTGACTGTTATCAGCAGCAATTAAAGAAGATCATTGATAAGGAATTGGCTGAAGGCAAATATAAAATAGTGGATAACTTAATATTCTACAAAGGAAAGATATTGGTTGATCACCATTTGGGGTCACTGCTGGAAGTAATTATTAATGAGCATCATGCCACGCCATTGGGAGGTCACACTGGTATCAAGGGAACCATTAAAAAACTGAAGCAAGTTTTTTATTGGAAGCACATGAAGAACACTGTAGAAAAGTTTGTTAAATCTTGTGATGTTTGCCAGAGGAACAAGAGTGAAAATGTACTGCTACCAGGTTTATTAAATCCTCTTCCTATACCTGACAGAATATGGGAAGATATATCCATGGATTTCATAACATGTTTGCCAAAAAGCCAAAGACATACCGAAATATATGTAGTGGTGGATAGGTTGAGTAAGTATGCACATTTCTTTCCTCTTACACATCCCTACACAGCTCAAGAAGTAGCCAAGATATTCTTTAATGGTGTTTTTAGACTGCATGGAATGCCCAAATCTATAGTGAGTGATAGAGATACCATGTTTATAAGTCATTTCTGGCAGGAGCTCTTCAGGTTACAAGGCTGTAGTTTAAAATTGAGTTCCTCTTATCATCCCCAAAGTGATGGACAATTAGAAATTGTTAACAAGATTTTAGAAGGATACCTTAGGTGTTTTGTTAATCACAAACAACATGAATGGGTAAATTGGCTATCCCTAGCCGAGTATTGGTACAATACTTCTTGGAAAACTTCAACTAACACTACACCCTACAAGGCTGTATACAGAATTGATCCCCCAAATTTGTTGTCATATGTTCCTAATTCGGCTAAGGTGGAACAAGTAGAAGATGTATTGTTCAGCAGAGGCATAGTATTGGAGTTTTTAAAAGACAGTTTACAAATAGCACAAATAGAATGAAAAGGTATGCTGATTTAAAAAGAAGTGATAGAGAATTTAAAGTTGGAGATTGGGTTTTCTTAAAGCTCCAACCCTATAGGCAAATTACTGCAAGAAATCAAAGAACACACAAATTATCGCCAAAGTTTTATGGACCATACCAAGTAGAAGCAAAGATTGGTAAGGTTGCTTACAAACTACAACTGCCCAGCCACATACACATCCATCCTGTCTTCCATGTATCCCAGCTGAAGAAGAGAATAGGGGAACAGTTGGTAATACAAGATGATGTTCCTAGCTATGTTGAAGAAGAAGTGGCTCAACCGGAAGTGATATTAGATAGAAGAATAGTACCAAGAAATGGGAAAGCTGTAGTTCATGTTTTGATTAAATGGAGAGGAAGATCTGAGGAAGAAGCGACATGGGAAGATTACTGGCCATTGGTAAGGAGGTTTCCTACTTTAGACCTTGGGACAAGGTCGATTCTTGAAGAGGAGGGGAGTTGTAACAACCCCTCATTGATATCCATGTTCATAAACAGGGAAGCTTCAGAGAAATCAAACTACAGTCAAGTTGATCGAAGGATGGTCGGAAATTTGTCTGAGGAGGATTCTGGTTGTGTCAGAAGTGAGCTATCAATTGGTGGTGATAAAGACTTGGACCAGAACTGAAGATGGGAGGCTGTATCACAGCGTGCATGTGTGCACGTGCGCACTCAAAAAAATGAACTGCTGCTGTAATCATCTTTGTATAAGGGCTTAAATCAATTTATGTTATTCTTAGTTGAAATGAGTTGGCTAATATAGCCGTTGTAAACACCAGTATATAAGTGCAAGCATGTACAAGAGAAAAATATATGAATAAAGAAAAATCATTTCCATTTCTGTACTGTTACATTCTTAATACAAATCTTATAACACTTTCTTCCTCATCTCTCCTTCCAAATTCTCTGATCTCTATAAGCTCCTTTCCCCTCCTGACTTCTTCTCTGATCTTCTGAACCCTCTGCAAATCTTCTGCCAACTTTAACTCTTCCCTTTTCTTGATCAAGAAACAGCAATTGACAATAGTCTGACCATGGTTAACCCCTCCAGCTTGCCTGCACCTCACATGTAACGATCTTCATTTTTAAGTGATCAAATATACCTAATACCCAAAGATGGTACAAAAAATAATATTAAATAAATCCAAGATCAGATATGTACAATTGAGAAGAACTTGTGATGCTCTTGTTTCATGGCAGCCTGTGATCTAGTGGTGGTCATGATATGGAGGTGAAGACAAGGGGTGAATGACTGTGTTTGATCAGAGAGCAAGTGAAATAAAAGAAAGAGGCAGAAGGGTATTGCTGGGGTTAGGTGCAAGCATGAAAAGAGGGTGTAAACATAGACTGTAGGTGAATAACCAAAAGACAAATAAAGCAGCAGCAAATAGAAGATGAACACAGAAATTGAAAGAGTGAATTGGTAAACTTTTATTCAATTCTTAGATGATCATTTACATGCAGGTATCTGGCTATATATATACAGAATTATTTTCAACTAGTCGTTTCATGCCAGCTAATTACATCACATTTGCCAACTCATTATCATTTGACTACTTCTACATAATATACTCAGCCTATTCCTATATGCACACATGTGCACGTGTGCACGTGCACACACATGTGCACAGCCCTATATCTTCTCCCTTGATCAAAACTGATTGTCTTCAATTGTCTTCTTCCTTCTCTTCAACACTTTTGAGTCCCTAAAACCCATAGGATTAGCTACTAGTGAGTGGGGTAGAGTATTCTTCTCCATTGTCGAAATTGTTCGATGAAATGTCCCTTCATTTGAATGTCTGCCAGGTGTTTGATGAAATGTCCGGCCGTAACAATTCTCTCTCCCATTAAAAAGAGACCTTGTCTCAAGGTCTAAAGTGGCAAACTTCTTTACCATAGGCCAGTAATCCTCCCAAGTTGCATCAATAATTGGTTTGTTCTTCCATTTGATTAGAGCCTGAACCATTGCCTTGTTATTTCTAGGAATAAGTCTTCTGTCCAAAATTCTTTCTGGTTCTTTAACTAATTGCTCCTTTGTTGATGGTAGTTCATGTTGGATAGTGATATGTGAACCTATTTTCTTTTCTAGCTGGCTGACATGAAAGACTGGATGGATTTGTGCTGAATCTGGAAGTTCCAATTTATAAGCTACCTCACAAATTTTCTGAATTATTTTGTATGGCTCATAGAATTTTGGTGAAAGCTTTATAGTCTTGGTTGAACTATTTGATATTCATCTGTATGGTTGTAGTTTCAAGTATACCCAATCATCAACTGAATAGTGTCTCCCTATTCTTTTTTTATTTGTGAATTTTTGCATTCTTTCCTATGCCGGTTGTAAGTTGTCTTTAAGAAATTGAAGTGTAATGTCTCTGGAGAATAAATGTTGTTCAATTTCTTATACTTTGGCTGTATGTGGAACATAAGATAAAAGTGTAGGAGGTTGCTTGCCATATAATATTTCATATGGTGTAAGTTTTGTTGATTCTTTCCAAGATGTATTATACCAGAATTTTGCTAGTGTCAACCAGTTAGCCCATTCAGAAGGATGATGGCACACAAAACACCTTAAATAATTTTCCAATATTTTGTTTATAATTTTAGTTTGGCCATCTTTTTGAGGATGGTAAGCCGAGCTAAATTTCAATGAGAAACCTTGTAGATCAAATAACTCTTGCCAGAAATGACTTAGGAAGATAGAATCTCTGTCACTAACTATGGACTGTGGCATGCCATAAAGCTTAAAAATCCCATCAAACAATATTTTTGCAACCTGTTTTGCAGTATAAGGATGTTGAAGTGGAAAGAAGTGAAAGTATTTTGATAGTCTATCCACTACAACATAGATAACAGTTGAATTGTTGCTTTTGGGTAGATGAGTGATGAAATCCATTGTGATATCAGTCCAAACATGGTCAGGAATAGGGATGGGCTGTAGTAATCCATAGGAAGCAATGTTTTCAGATTTAGCCCTTTAACAATTGTCACATTGTTGAATATAGGCTTCTATTGATTTTTTCATGTGCTTCCAAAAAATGACTCTTTTTATTTTTTTTATTTTTTTTTTCACACCAGCATGCCCTCCCAATGGTAAAGAGTGGAACTCAAATAATATTGCTTGAATGAGAGATGTTAGCTCTGGATCCAATAATATTCTGCCCTTGTAAAAAATAAGATCATCAATAATTTTGTATTTTCAAATGACAGACAACCCTTAAGAATCTGATCATTTTTTACTTCATAAAATTGGCTTTGCTTTAATTCTTTTCTGAGTTCTGATGTCCAATCTGCTTGTAACACTGAAATTGCATGAATACTAGGCTGCTTATGGGCTCTGGATAGACTATCAGCAATTATATTGTCTCTGTCTTTTTTATATTTTACTTCATAGTCATAGCCATGTAATTTTGCAAGCCATTTTCCTTGAATGCCTGTGGTTAGCTTTTGAGATAGAAGATGCTGTAAACTTTGATGATTTGTCCTTATTATGAATCTTCTGCTTAATAAGTATTGTGACCATTTTTTGTTGCATGTATTAATGCTAATAATTCTTTCTCATATGTTGATAAGTGCAGATTTCTGCCTTGTAAAGCTTAGCTTATGTAAGCAATTGGCTTATTGTCTTGGAGTAAAACTGCACCAATTCCCGAGCTGCACGCATCACATTCCACTATGAAGTCTTTGTTAAAGTTTGGCATGGCTAATATAGGAGGACTGATCAAGTAAGACTTTAGTTTCTAGAATGCTTCTGTAGCTTCTAGAGTCCAGCAGAAAGAGTCTTTTTTGAGCATTGAGGTGAGAGGTTTTGCTATTATACCATATCCTTTTATAAATTTTCTATAATATCCAGACAAGCCCAAAAATCCCCTTAATGTCTTGATATTGTGTGGTTGTGGCCATTCAAGTACTGCTTTAGTTTTATCTTTATCAACATAAATACCATGGTCTGAGATGATATGACCAATATATTTCAATTTATCTTCAGCAAATGAACATTTGGAGAGCTTAATGACTAATTTGTTGTCATGTAAAATCTGCAGTGTGATTTTCAAGTGATTTAAGTGATTATCCCATGACCTGCTATAAATTAAAATATCATCAAAAAATATTAAAATAAAATGCCTTAAGACATTTTTGAATATTGAATTCAATAGAGCTTGAAATTTTGAAGGTGCATTGGATAATCCAAATGACAACAAAAAATTCATAGTGTCCGTCATGTGTTCTAAATGTTGTCTTATGAATATCATCTTCATGCATTCTAATTTGGTGATAACCTGATTTTAAATCAAGTTTTGTAAAATATTTGGAACCATATAGCTCATCTAATAAATCATCAATAGGGGGAATAGGAAATTTATCTTTTATTGTTAATTTATTTAATCCCTTATAATCAATACATAATCTCCAAGAGCCATCTCTTTTTTTAACCATGACAACAGGTGCTGAAAATGCACTATTACTATTTCTAATGATACCAATGTCTAACATTTCATCGATCAATTTCTCAAGCTCATTTTTTATATGATAAGAATGTCTATAAGGTTTTAGACAAACTGGTTTTGAACCATGTAGCAGTGGAATTTTATGATCACATTCTATTTTGGATGGAAAAGAATTTTGTGGTTTGGTGACTGATTGAAAATCAGTAAGTATATGAGCAATATCAGTGGGAATATTTTCAGTAGGGGGTGTAAGTGTGGCAATAGAAAGCAACATAAATTTTAGAGAAGAAGAGTTTATTTTTTTTTGTCATTTAAATGTTGAACTTCAGAATTTGTCAACTCCTGCCACATAAATTCCTTGCCATGATATTTAAATCTTACCTGCAGTTTTTTGAAAATTGAAACAAATTTCATGAAATTCTCTCATCCATTGAATTTGTGACGCCCCACCTCTATACCCACGCTAGCCAAGAACACTACGGAGTAATGCTGTCAACTAGCACGGAGAATAAGGCTGTTGAGGAGCGACCATCTATGTAATTGCTTTGTGCGAGCACCGATATATCAGATAGTATAACATGCATTTTTATTTCAGGAGGAAATCCGACATACCGATACAAACTCAAAGCTACTACACAGTGGCTATAATAGTCTAGGACAATAAATAAACTAATAACACAGATAATATAAATGCGGAACACAGATAAAACAAAAGGTCTCATATATATATAATAACTGATGTCAGTTACAATACATTTGACACAATACATATGATACAACTACAACTGTCGACTCTGGGAGTTATATATACAAGTACATTATCGACTAATATACATGAATACATATCAACCTAAATCAATACACTGACTACAACAAAAAGACGAAGACCCCTTCAAAAGGTATGAAAAGTCTTCATAGCTCAAATGGCAACCCAAAGCAAGAAATCTACAACCTGAAATAACTCGGGTCTGACCCGAGTATTAAATTCAAAAGAAAATAATACACGGGTCAGTCTAATTCAAACTCAGTTATTAGTGCACGGAAGCAATAATAATCATATGATCAAATAGACGACAGTCACAGAAATCTCGTATATCCAACTCTACGATAAGAGAATCAGATAACGTCAAATATAACACTAAACAGTGTTAAGCAGCAATCAGCAGATTTAAATCATCAACAAAGATAAGTGAAAAGGATTATCAATGAAGATAATTGAGAAAACAACAGAACTGTCTAAACAGCAATTAACAACAAACAAAATGCAAAGGTCAAGCCATGGTTGTCATGACTCAACCCAAATACAAAACTTCAAAAAATCAAACAGCATCAAAGCACATGTATGCAGACCCAATGCCTCAAATGACCGAGTACAACTGGAATCAAGGAATGCAACTTAAGTTAAAAGCTATGCAGTGAAGACATAAACAAGTATATATGAAGGCCACTTGAAGTATGTCAAACAGACTACAAGATAACCTCAAAAAATGTGCATATGAAGTTCGAATAATCAGTTCAACCAAACAGCAAAGATGTCAAGGATGCAGCATGTACACAGAGCATAGGTGGACAAGTATATATGAATGTGCAGACTCAAGTGACTCAAGTCCAAATGAACAAGTGACAAGACACTGAAACTCCAACACATCAAAGAAACAACTTAAACTGGACAAAATAAATGAAATTGTGCATGTACACAAGTCAAGAAAGTCAAAACAAAGAAATACAAACATGTATCAGTGAATCTGCATACATGAACATCAAATGCTCAAGTGGATGAACCATCAATGCACATGAATGCACAGCTACTAGTTAATGCACAGACTACATGAAAATATCACAGGAGAAGACTACAAGGTCAAGGAAGCAAAACTCAAACCAGAATAACAAGTTTAGTTAAAACTGCAACTGGAAGTGACAAGGCAAAGCAGCTTAACAACAAGTGATCTAGCCGAGCTAAACTGATGTCACATAGTTCAAGCAATATCGCAGGAGATACCCGAATGAACCAGGCTACAAGATGAACAAACAAAGACCAGAATGAATGTAATTCAAGTGAACAGGTAAAAGTGAAGAACAGTGAACAGTGTAGCATCGAGTCGAGCCAAAAATGGCAATGGTGAAGTCGTGGACACAAGAGATGAACAAGAACAGTAAAGTAAACAACATCAGGGTACATGAGCAACAGTTCATGTATGTATGCAACAGGAAGCCAGAATATCATCACCGAATAGATGATCAAAGTCAATGATCAAAGCCAGTGATAAACACGGTAATAACCAAGTGATCGAAGCAGAAGTCGTAAGTCGAACATGTCGAGTATGCTACAGATCAGACAACTAAAAATGTCGAAGTCAACATTGAACAGGTCAAAGTTGAAGACGTGGTCAAGAAATCAAAGTCGTATATTTTTTTCACATTAACAAATTGAAAAAGTCAGAGTTAAAATAAGAAAAGCTTCTGGTATAAAAATAAAAGAAAGAATCGAACGTTTAAAAAGATCAAAACCTTGGGTATGAAGTAATTACCCAAAATAACATAGCATAAAAACAGAAAGATTCAACAACGTGGGGATCAAGGAAATTAAAGTGACCGAAGTCAATCAAGAAATAGCAATTTTAGAGTCGTGGAAATCAGTTAATCAAGGAACAAAAATCACGAACATGAACAAGCTAGAAATCACTAAAAACTTGCATTAGATGTGAGTGAAGGATTCACTCACCTTCGCCACGAATTGGAGCAGTCAAAGTCCTAATTCAGAGCAACAAATCATCGAGAAGCCAAAGCCATAAACAACAGGGCAAAGCCCTAGTTTAACAGAGAATCGCCAGAGAGAGCCGAAGCCCTAATCCCAAAATCGCAACAGAGAAAAGCCCTAATTCCAGAATCAAGCGAAGAGGAGCTGAGGTCTCAATTCGCCAGAGAAACAGAGAATCGAGGAGCCGAAGCTCAACAATCCAGATTCGCCAGAGCAACAGAAGTCAAAGCCCTAATTTCATCGAGCCACCATTTATTTTCCTTTTTCGTTTTGACTTAGGGTTGAGAAAATGGTAAAGGGGGACGGGTTGAACACTTAAGTGGTTATAGGGTTTTCGAACGAATGCAAATGAAAAGAGGGATCGGTTATACTTCAAACAATACGGCATCAAAATGGATGGCCGAGATTCAAATTTGCAAAGCTCAAATACACTTAACCAATTTTCAAAAGAATTTCAGTTGATTTAAAATATTCAACTGAAATTAACAATCAATTAATCGTTTAATTACGATAATCAATTGATGCAAAATACTGGGTTGTTACAGAATTCCTAAGACAACATCACAACCTTCCATAGGTAATAATAGTAAATCTATAGGCATTTTGCATCCTTGGCAAGTAAGTAAAATTTGAGAACATATTTCATTACCTTGTAGCTTTTGTCCATTGGCAACCTGCACTTCATAAGATTTGGTTTGATGTATTGGTAGTTTTAATTTCTTTGCTAATTTGTTGTCAATAAAACTGTGAGTAGAGCCTGAATCAATAAGTAATATTACTGATTTATTGTTGATTCTACCCTTTATTTTGATAGTGTGTAGTGTAGGGATTCCTAATAAAGTATTTATAGAAATAGAAAATAATGCTTTGTCTTGTTCTTGCTTTATTTCTGAGTCATTTATTTCTAGATTATCTTCAAATGAATTATCTTCAGTATCAGTAGCATTGTTTAGATCAATAATTCCTTCCATTATATGAATCTGTTTTACTTTGCATTTGTGACCATAGTGATACTTTTCATTACACCCATAACAAATATATTTTTTTTCTTTTCTAAAAATTCTCGTGGTGAAAGTTTTTTGATTTTGGCTAAATTTTCAGAAGATTTAATAACTGATATTTGTGAAGAAGGTTGGTTGCTGTTAGAAATTTTTTTTGAAGGGTAAGAATTAAATTCCTTTTTATTTTTTTGTTTTAACAGCCAGCTTGTTTCAAATGTTTTGCTAAGGAAACGACAGAGTCAAAATCTTTGGGTTAGCAGCTATAACCTTATATTTAATTTCATCTTTTAAGCCTCCTAAAAAAATTGTAAGAGATGAGTGGGTGTAATGTGTTCTATTAGGCCCTCTATTTGCTCAAATTGATTAACATAATTTATGACAGTAGTTGTTTGTTCTAGAGCAGAAAAAGTGTCATATGGTCTATGTAAGTCATTAGTATTAAATCGAACTTGTATGGCCTTGTGGAAGACTGACCATTGATCATAGTCTGGGAGATTGTGTGAGTACCTATAAAACCATTGAAGTGCCTCTTTCTTGAGGAGGTATGAACATATGTGCACCCATTCTTGGATGTTGGTGTTGTTGTAAGAAAAGAATTGCTCCACCTGCCTAAGCCAGTAAATGACTCTATCTTCTCCAGTGAATTGAGGGAAATCCATCTTGATCTTGATCTTTGATGTGTCTTTTGAATGAGCAGATTGGTGATCAATTGGTTTGTATGGAGAGTGATCCATGTTGATTGTATTAGGCCTTGGTAATAAAAAAAGGTCTTTGGTTCGGTGGTACATAATTATTGGATTTAAAATACTGGGATGATGATTGTGGCAGTGATGCAGATCTGTTGATATCAACTCGAGAACTTCCTTTAGTTTGCTTTTGAGTTTTCAAATCTGTGAACTCAAAAAAAAATTCCCAATGATTTATCAAGTGTTTATTGGATTTCTTGAAGGCCTTGAGTATTTCTTGTTATACTAATTTCCATATCTTGAGTTGTTCTTTCCAGTTTCTAGAGAGACAGAATGTTTCTGTTATAAATGAGGTCCTTCTTCTGCCATTTCTCCATTTGTGATAATTCTTCAAGGTTGACAGCATCAAGAGGTGGAAGAGCATCCCCAGGATCTTCACTGTTGTCTGATAATGATAGATTTTTTAGGTGAGGGTCAGCATCTGACTCACCATGTGGCTCCGATACCAAATTGTGATGCTCTTGTTTCTTGGCAGCCTGTGATCTAGTGGTGGTCATGATATAGAGGTGAAGACAAGGGGTGAATGATTGTGTCTGATCAGAGAGCAGGTGAAATAAAAGAAAGAGGCAGAAGGGTATTGTTGGGGTTAGGTGCAAGCATGAAAAGAGGGTGAAAACATGGATTGTAGATGAATAACCAGAAGACAAATAAAGCAGCAGTAAATAGAAGATGAACACGGAAATTGAAAGAGTGAACCGGTAAACTTTTATTCAAATCTTAGATGATCATTTACATGCATGTATCTGGCTATATATATACAGAATTATTTTCAACTAGCCGTTACATGCCAGCTAATTACATCATATTTTCCAACTCATCATCATTTGACTACTTCTACATAATATACTCAGCCTATTCCTATATGCACACATGTGCATGTGTGCATGTGCATAGGTGCAAAGCCCTATATCTTCTCCCTTGATCAAAACCGAGTGTCTTCAATTGTCTTCTTCCTTCTTTGCAACACTTCTGAGTCCCTAAAACCCATAGTGAGCAACCGATAGCGATCCAACCTAAATCCTTCAAGCCGCAATCGCGAGCAAATAGCAGCGACCAAAACCACGACCTCAAACTCAAAACCACCAAGCAATTCCGTGACTCCAAAAATCCGTTGATTAATTGATTTTGCAAATTGCGTGAATTTCCTTACTTGCAAGATTTTGTTTTAATCGATGATGAAACGTAATTGTGTTGTCTGGTATTTGTAATTGAAGAAGAAAGAAAGGGGATTTGTTTTTGTTAAGAACAGAGAAATGAAGAAATTGTGAAAGTTTAGTGGGTTTTGGTTTCAAATTGGGTCGGGTTGTAGGAAATAAAAAGAAGAATAGCTTGTTGAAAACTGCCTCTTCGCTTGCCAAATAAACTGCTTGCTCGCTTATAAAAAAATTGCTGCTCTTAGCCCCTATATATTGTTTTTTTTCTTTGCATTGTTGTTTGCTTGCATATTTCTCAAAAAAAAAGTTACATTTGTAATTGCATTGTTAATACACGTTTAATTTCAGTTTAGCATTTCATCTTAGAATTTTGATTAATAATAACGGTTAGACATCGATAACACTTAATTGTATATTGACAATTTGTCTTCTTTGAACAATTTATTTTATTGGTGTCTAGGCTTTGGCAGAGTAATAACCATTTATAAATATTATGGTGATTCGTAAATATTATAATGGTTGTTCCTCTGAAGGTACTTAAACCTTCGGCTGCATTGCTACGGAGATTCGTGGTGCACCAATAAATCCTGTCCGTTACCTGGCTGAGAACTATCTTGTTGATTTAAGACAATGTGTGATTATACAATTTTGGGTTAACTTAGGATAAATAATTTGTAATTAAACCCATGCATTCATTTAGTTGCATTAGTTCATGCATATTTAAAAAAAAAATCAAAATCCAAAACTAAAAAAAATTATAAATATTCCTTTTCCTTTTCCTTTGAAATTTTTATATCCTTTTTCTTTGAAATTTCAATAATCCAAAAAAAAAATTTAGAAAAACCAAAATCCAAAAAAAAAATTTAAAACCTTTTCAGAAAACAAAGAAAAAATTTGAAAAACTAAAAAACAAAACAAAAATCAATTTCCCTTTTTAAAAAATAAATTTTATTTGTAAATATTTTTTTTATAAAAAAAACGTTCTTGAAAATGTTCGAATTTCCTTACTCACATGAATTTTACGATAGTTGTGAAAATCAATATAATCCATATAATTTCACTCCAAATTCGTATGGATATTTTAACAACAACTATTGTTCAAACAATTCGGATTTTGCACCACAAAGTTTTCAAAATAACGAGCAACCCTCAAATCTTGAAAATAGCATTTCGTCTTCACTTGAAATCACTACACAACAAAATCAAATGATAAATGATTTGTGTAATTCGTATTTGTGCGATAACTCGAGTCAAAGTTTTCAAGGATTTCAAAATTTGAATTCAATTCAAAATTCAAATGATTTCGATTATAACCCATGTCAATTCAATTTCGAACTCCAAAATGAATTTCAAACTCAAAATGAAAATAGAAACAACTTTTCAAATGAATTTGGCAATGGGAATAACCTTAACCACGTTACGATTGAACATCTTTATTCTCAATAATTTCAAAATGAAAATCCTCATGTTCATAACTATAAATTGGATTTTGTTGAGCAAATGGACGGAATTTACGATGAACATACAGATTTGTTGTTCAAAACATATATGAAACAAGGTGATAAACAAAATCAAATCCCAACGTGTGACGAGTCAAGTGATAATCTACCTTTTATCCAAATCGACGATTTTCAAATAACAACTTTTGAAATTGAAAACAAAAATCTTAATGAAGTTGTTGAAAACATGGTAATTGAGTTGGATTTCAATTCTTTTGAGGGTGTGGAACCAAATTTAAAATTCGACTTCGCTTTTCTCGATTCCAAAAATTTAAATACAACAACTTTGGATTTTGAACTTGAGATACGCAATGAAGTTGTTGATAGTCCAATAAAGGAAGACGAATTTAACGAACATGATTCCTTTGCACTTTTTGAAAACGAGTTGTCGAATTCTAAAGGGGAAGAGTTACATCACCATTTTGATTTTGAAATCAATGATTTTGAAGAAGTTTTCAATGATAAATTTGAATTTCAATTTGGAAAAAATAAACTTGAATTTCAATCAATTGTTTTATCTACCCTCAAAATCATCGAAATAAAACAACCCATTCGATTTTTAAAACGACATTCGTTTTTCCAAATCAATATTCAACTTTAAAATCATTTACGATTTGGTTCTCTGAGCTTAAGCTGTGTCTCGCATACTTGATGAGAAAAATGAATCGGTCTTTGGAAGACCGTTTCATTTACTTTTTGACGATATACTTTCTAATCTCGTGTAAATACCGTTTGTTTTCATGTAAATATAGGTCAATTTTTTTATTTATTTATTTTTTCCTTCCACTTGGGTTGACTGTGGGGACACAGTCAAAATCAAGTGTGGGGGGAGACTCTTCTTCTTTTTTAATTTTGAAGATTCATTTTTCATTTTTCTTCCAAAACTCAAACAAACAAAATTTCAAAAACAAATTTTTTTAACCATTTTGATTTATTTTAAAGAAACACTATAAGATAAATATATGGTTTTAGTTAATTAAATTAAAAATTTTGAAAATTTATTCGTCTTAACAAAAATAAAAATGAAGTTTGATTACAAATAGCAATGGTTTAACTAGTATATAGGAAGATTCATACGTGTTAATTATGAAATACATCCTAATTGAAAATCTTTGTTTTAAAAAGTGGTGAATTTAAAGTAAAGGATATAACATGTTTTTTGTCTTCTAAGTTAAAGGGTGCTAAGATGATTTTGCGAAACTCACTCTCTAAAAAAAACAAAAAAAAATATTTCTTGTATATATGTATATTTTTAATAAACACCTAGAGTCATGTATTCACACTCGTGTGTTCACTCATCATGCTCTGTACCCTTCTCACGTAAGCCCGAAAGGCAGTGCACGATTGGTATATCTGGCCTCAGTTTATCTGAGTTAGGTGTGTGTATATAAAATTATTTTACTAATAACGCCTACAGTCAATAAGTGTTCGCACTTGTGTGTTCACTCGCCACGCTCTGTATTCCCTCCACATCAGTCCGCAAGGCAGTGCATCGGTAATATATCTGGCCTTAGTTTATCTGAGTTAGGCATATGTAAATATTGTGAATATCAATAAAATTTTCAAAAAAAAATAGAGAGAGTAAGAAAATAAAATCCAAGCACTATTTTAACTTATTTGATTTGACTTGTTATTGAAAAGAAATGAAAATACAACTTTGATGAACTTTGATAATCGATAAGGATCCATTTAATAGTTACATTGTGTTATCAACCAAAACAGCGAGTTAAACTACAGTCTATTTGTTATGATAACTTCGTTTTTATTGGAAATTTTGATGAGTAAATGACTTAAATTTCAAGATAATGACCAAAACCTATATTTAACTTATTTGTGTCGATTTAAAAGTAAATCCTTCATTTGTATATATTTTCAAAAACTTGTATTCGTGTCTTTGTAAATAAATCTTGCATTTTGTAAATATTTTCATATCGCATTCAGATTTTGTGGGTATAATGGCTTGTTGCATACGCTCAATGCAATCGTGCTCCCTACGAAAACGAATTTATCTTAGTTTTAGTTTCTTCGAGGACGAATAAAAAGACAAGTGTGGGGGTATTTGATGTGCACGTAAATGTGCATATTTTTACCACCATGTTTAATCTATTTAAATTAAATAAATGATCATATTGGGTATTTTAACTTGTTTAAACCAAAATTCAAATTATTTCAAATCGTCACATATTCATCTTCATCCACGGGCAAAAATGGTCATTTTTCTGCATATATTAATTTTCTAAAATTTAATTGAAAATTTCTATGTTATTTTGTAGGAATTTAAATTCAAATACAAGTGGTTTCATGAAGATATGCATGCACAAAAAGGAAACAAAGCAAATAAAGATGAAAATAATTCAAACTCATGAACATGGAGGACCCTACCAACCCATTTACCTTGATTTTCAATTAGTAGCTAATGCACATGCTAAAAGGCCATTAAAGCTTCATGCACATTTAAGTGGGGGATTAAGACATGCTAATGATTACTTGGTGGCCACACTACCTCAAGGATATTTTGGGCATTCCCCAAAAAAATGAATTAGAGTTTCTAACTTGTATAAATACCACATATCTTCATGTAACCCTCCTCTTCCTCTTAGTTAGTTTTAGTTTAGGAACAAAAAAATAAACAAAGCTCTTCTCTTTTATTTTTCATGGCTACTTAGCCTTTTTTTATTTCATGTAATCTTTCTTTTTATGCAATGTTAGTTAATGTTCTTTTACATTTACATGTTATCTTTCTTATTTTGTTAGTAGCTTAGTGTTCATTTCTTTTTACTTATCTTTTCTTTTCATTTTGCTCTCTTTTTCCTCTTGTTTATTTCATGTTGCTTTCTACATTTGTTGATTTAATAACAAATATGAGAGGCTAATCCCTACAATTTAGGGGTAATGAAGCTCTCTTGAATCATGTAGATGCAACATAATTTTTCATTTATGTCTCTTTTGTGCTTAATGGAAAGTTAGATGTTTGTGTGATTTTGTGCTTAATATTGAGTTTGATAGCTTATGTTGTTAAAAACAAATAGGCTATGCTTAGTCATATGAATCACTAATTACCTCTTCATCTACATATGATCATGGTAATGGAAATGGATTTAGAATCAAAATTTGATGGTTTATGTTTCTAATTCAATAGTTAATAAGCCATGCTTAAAATATATTCTACTTTTAATTTCATGTCATTTTCATTAAAGTTAGTAAGTGGGTTAGAGGGTGCATTAAAGTTTGATGGTTTAAGTGTGTTAATTAATAACACAATTAGGCCATGCTTATGATAAATGCATCAACTAAACTCACAAATGACCAAAAAGATATCATAATTTCATTATGTTGATTTATGTGATCATGAGAGGGGATTTGCCTCTAAATTGCTCTTTAATCTCATATTTTTATTCTCCATAGTTTTAGTTTGTTTTTACTTTCTTTTAGTTAGTTAACGATCCCTCGACTTTGGTTTAATTTGATTGAATAGAATTTCAAAATCTAAACAATTCCCTGTGGATCGACCCGTACTCGCATACGTGCTACAATCGTACACCGTGCGCTTGCAGTATAAATTTTAATTTTAAAATTTGTCGAAAGTGTTCTAATCCGATAGAATTTCCGTCGACGAATAGTGGTATTTCTGGATGTTATTTTAGTCTATTCAAGGAGCAAGGAGGAGCACAGGACGAATCTAGAAGAAGTGCTCAATATACTCCGTGGGCATAAGTTGAAGGCGAAGATTTCCAAATGCAACTTTTAGCGCAAGGAGGTACACTTTTTGGAATATATTATCTCTGAGCATAGGCTGGCGGTCAATCCTTGTAAAGTTACTACCTTATAGGATTGGCTTGTGCCACAGAATGCCAAAGAAGTTTGGAATATCCTCGGTTTGGTAGGCTACTATAGGAAGTTCATTAAGGACTTCACTAAAATCTTTGCCCATCTAACCTGCCTCACAAAAAAGAATTTGGTTTTCTCATGGAATGAAAAGTGTGAGGATGCTTTTATTAAGCCGAAGGAGGCGTTGACTACTGCGCCTGTTCTAGTACTACCCAATGGTATTAAGGCATTCGTAATATATACCAACACTTGCGGTATGGGGTTGGGCACGACATTGATGCAGAAAGGGAGAGTGGTGAGCTATGCTAGTCGATATTTGAAATTCAATGAGAGAAATTACCCTACCCATGATCTTGAGATGGCAAGCAATATCTTTGCACACAAGTCATGGAGACAGTGTCTATTAGGAGAGCGGTTTGAGCTACATATGAATCATAAGTCTCTAAACTATTCATTTTCCTAAAAGGTTTGAATTTAAGGCAGTAGAGATGGATGGAGTTTTTGGCATCGTATGGCTTCGATATCTCCTATACTCCAGGCAAAGGCAATGTTGTAGTTGATACCTGGAGTTGGAAGCATGAAGTGTTGAGTCCTATGTTCTTAAAGTGGAAGCACTTGGAGTTCATTTCTACGTTCGATTTTTGACCATCATCAGACATCACTACGGGATTGTTAGCAGCATTGGATGTTAGCCTATACTTATGGACCACATTGGGTCAAGTCAGAAGCAAGATAAGGAGCTATTGGATACTTTCAAGAGGCTTAGTAGAGGAGAGTAGTTGAGTCATTTAAAGCGTTATGCCATTGACTCGAAAGGGTGGTTACAGAGAGATTGTAGATTATGTGATATGAAGATAGTCTTTTATTGGACTGGTATTAAAAGGCATGTGGAAGAGTATGTGGCCAGATATATGACTTGCCAGAGGGTGAAGGCAGAGCAAAAGAAGCCAGGAGGATTGTTGTAGCTATTAATAATCCGAAGTGGAAGTGGGAAAGTATTTCTATGGATTTCATCGAAGGACTACCTAGGATTAGGGGGGAATGAGAGTATTTGGGTCTTACTCGACCAACTTACCAAATGCGCTCATTTCGTTCTAGTTAGGAGTACGAGGATTGCCGCATCTTTGACGACACTACATGTGAGAGAGATAGTTATGTTACATGGAGGCCTTCTAGCATCGTGAGCAACCGAGCTCCACTTTTCACCAGCAAGTTTTGGAGGAATCTTTCGGATGCGTTAAGCATTGAGTTGAGTTTGAGCACTGCTTATCATCCACAGAATATAGACAAATGGAGAGGGTGAACCGAGTGCTAGAGGCCTTACTTCAGATGTGTATCTTAAATTTCGTAGGCTCTTGGGAAGATCACTTGCTGCTAGTGGAGTTTACTTATAATAATAGCTATCAGGCAAGTACTGGGATGGCACCATTTGAGGCATTGTATGGGAGGCTTTGTAGATCACCGTCTTGTTGGTGGGACACTAAGGATAGGATTGTTCTAGGACTAGGTATGGTCAGGGAGACATTTCATGAGATTTAGTAGTTTGGGAAAGTTAGCAATAAGGTTTGTAGGGCCTTTTACGATCACCGGTAGAGTAGTGAAGTTAGCTTATAGAACAAAGCTTCTTGAGAAGTTAGTAGGAGTACACGACATTTTCAATGTGTCACACTTGTGAAAGTGTTTACACGATATGGAAGCCGTCATCAAGCTCAGTCAACTAGAGGAGGTTGAGGTGGATAGGGAGCCACTTGTTCGCCATGCATCCACTCGTATTCTTAAGCATGGTACAAAGCAACTCCACAATAAAGTTATCAAGTTTGTTAAGATCTAGTAGGGAGATGATTCAGCAAAGAGTACATGGGTGCTTGAGGAGAAGATCTAAGCCACCCATCTAAAACTCTTTTCTGGTACATTTCCATTTTAGTTAAATAAGTATCAACTACTTATGTGTTTAGGTTCTAGTTTAGTAAACCCTATAAGTAGAGACAATTGGATGCTAGAATTGGTTGCAAACATGGCATTAGGATATGTTTGTATGATGGATGCTAATGAATGTATTTATTTATTTGATCTTTGCACGCTTAGCCAAATATATTTTCAAGTTAGCATACACTGACACTATTACTTGTTTTTTTACTAAGTTGTATGCATATGGTTGTTGCGTATGGATCAAATGGTTGTGCATGTATGTAAAATTGCCGGTATATTTTCGTTGGAAGTTGCATATATTTTGGACACATGGCATAAGCACGTGCATTAAAGGAGGTCGTCTGGATTAGGAGACCGCCTAATCATTGCATTAGTACAGGTTCATACGCATTCCATACCTATATGTACATATTACATTATAATTTTAACCAAGGACAATGATTGCTAGTGGTTGATGGATGAGTAAATGGTTGTAGTTATTGATCTCTGTACATACGAGTTACATTTTTCCATTCTTGGAGATTTTGGGGATGAAATCCTTTTAGGGGGAGAATGTGACACCTCGAAAATTTAAAAATAATAAGGGGAATTTTCACAAAAGTTTGAATCTGGCTACAAAATATGCACTCTTGCGTTCGTAGAGATTTGTGGGCAATTTTCATATATAATGTTTTAAAATCGGAGCTAGTATGAAAAAACTATTAACGTTTGAAAATTCGGAATCAAAATTATTTAAACAATTAATTAAGGAAATAATAATTAAATATAGAAAGCTCCATCAATCAATACCCTGGTCTTGACTAGTCGACCCCTAGCGATTGACCGCTCCATGCCCAACGGTCGATCGATCATCGATATCGAAGTAGGGTCTTGAACAGCCGAACAGCCCAATAATATTAAATCCTACGGTTGAGATAAGTTCTACCCCTATAAATAAAACCCTTAGTTAATTGTTAGAAACCTAATTCATTGACAGTATGTCCAAACTCTGTCAAAGTTTTCTTTCTCCTCAAATAAAAGTTTCTTCAAACCCAATTAAAATTAAATTAGAGAAATTAAAGAAGAGAGTAAATAAAAGCAAATCAAGAGGAGATCTACAACAAGCGAAGGAGATCCTAAGCGTATTGCGGAGGGGATAGCTTTTTTTTCAGGTGAGTAGATTCTTGATTAGTAAGATGATTTGCATGCAATTAACCTTGTTGTACCCTATATGATCTAGAATCATTTAATGTAAATTGAAAATACTATATATTTATTTCGATTTGGACTTTCACGGTAATTATAAACCACACGAATATGATTCCTTTCTCTAATCTAGATCAGGTTAAAAGTAAATCTATTAGATAAGAATTGACTCAAGTGGAATATACCTTTTTTGCCAAATTAAATAGAATTCATATAATCCTGTTAATGGTAAACCTAGGTTAAGTTGATTTACTACAAAAGAATATACTGTATATGATGTTTGTGTCATTATGAATTGTATATCTATAAATTTAGGTTCACTATAATTAGGATTTACTGTATGCCAAACTGTAATTAAGCCTATTGAGTTAAGTCTGTGAATGATGATGGTTAACAACAAATAAATGACAAAAATCAATAATTAAAAACATAGTAAACACCCCGACTTTTCAACAGGTTCATTGGAACCGATCGACTTTTATGGGACAGGATAAATGATATTTGTCCAGCAAGGTCGATATTCCACTGGGGCGATTCTATCGCAAATTGCACGCACGGGATGTTCTACGGTTGATTCGCAACACTGACGAAGATGCCTGGAGAAGTGTGTGGTCCAGCACTAACGGGTGTTCCTTGGTATTCACGGATGCGGCATGATACTGTGTTGTTGATGGATCATGGTGTAGTGCGATAAGAGGCAATATGTTACCATTGAGAGGCAGCAGTGGACATGGATGCAATGACCTTAAGACATCTTTGGCACGAATCGGCATTGCAGGCTCCCCCTTAATGCGTAAATATAATACGTGTAGTCATTAATTGGGAAACGTAGTCCCAAGGTTAAAATTGTAGGTAATCCTATGTTGAGATAGTTTCAATAGCTAATGGTCGATCCTTGGTTGTTTTGAGGTTCGATTAATTGTTCGACCCTAAGTATAAGCCTTCAAAAGATGTTAGTGTGGGTGTGTTTTAAACTATACCCCTTAGATAAATGAAAAGAGTAATTGACAGACACTAATGGGACACCCTAGGTTACTTAAAGTGTTAATGAAGTCAATTGCATGTGATCACCTTATATTGATATTGTAACTCATTCACAGGACTTTTGTCTGACCCACTCCTTTCCTTTCTTTTTCCCCCACCACAAAAGAATAGGGCAGCATGTAATAGGCATAGAGATTAGTATGTGGAGAGGTGAGCTTGGCATTGGGGTTGCTATTTATTTTCCATTACTCTCTGTATAACTATTTATCGTACTTAGTGTTTATCAGACTATATGTTGTATTTCTGTACAACCTAGATTATGACTACGTACTATTTTGAGACTGTGTTTTTTAAGATATTTTCTGAGATGGTTATTTTTTGTACTTATATTTTTTTTCCTTCTTCTATGAGATCTAAAAGTGTAGAATGTCTTAGATTTATCTGTATCTTCTTAGTCTCTGTAGTATTTAAAAATCCGATAGTTCGTACTTCTTGACGTCGATGCAAGTCAAAAAGTCATTTAAGCTTTAGATCGGTGTGTCGAGAGGTGCGGGGTTGTCATAGAATTAGACATTTTAAATTTTAAAATTATCCACTTAGCCAAATATATTATAATTTGATAAAAAACAACATAGTTATAGTATTTATATAATTTTTAAATAATATTTTAAACAACCTATGTGTAAATAAACTAGCAAATGTATCTGTTGCGGTGCAAATACCAACACCTATAAATAGGCACATTGACCATGCTCATTATAGATATACACACATATATGTATTGCACATGCACTATACATTTATTAGTGTATTTGATACATATTTTGGATTTAAAGGTATGTATAAATGATTTTTGTATAAATATAGTTTGTTTTTATTCTATTTCTTTAAAGAGATTTCCATTTATATAATTAAAATATGTATTTAGTTATTAGAAAATAAATTATAAAAGATTTATTTAAATAAATAAAATTATAATTATGCATGAGAGATATATGTGTTAACATATAAACACCTCTAATAACATGTGTAAATTTATCAAATGTGTTTAGTGACAAGTGTCACATTTTTATTTTATTTCTTTAATTTTAATAAATCAAAATTTAAATCTATATAGCACCACTTCTTATTCTTCATTCATTTTTTCCATCTCATTTTCTAAAAAAATCAAACTGCAGCCACGTTCTAAATCAGAGAAATTTTACCAAACCTGTAAACATTTTCAAACCAGAGATAGATTCAAACAGCAAATTCATTTCAGTTTTAAAAGCAAAGTCATTTCAACAACTCAATTAAGTTTCAGATCATCAAGAAATCCATCTCGGTTTTTAAAAGCTTAGATCATCTCAACAACTAAGTGTTGTCCAGTTTCAAAGATCAGGCATTTTCCAACATACAAGTTTTCAAATTAAAAACTGCTTCAAAGTCTCTGTTCAACATCTTATAATAGGTGAGTAAACTTGTATCTTAAAAGTTTAATCTGTATATATGTGTGATTGCATAAGATAATCTTGGAAATTATGATAAGTAGCATGTTTTGCATGTTTGTTTAGAGATGATTGTAAATATGAATGTGAATATGGATCTGCATGTCTCTGTATATAGTTAATATCTCTGTTCTTATTAACAGTCAAAACTAAATCAAAGAAAATCAATATCTCCCTATAAAAATACTTTCATGTTATGATCTTTAAAGGAAATTTGTTAGTAATTGTCAGATTTGATTTTTAAAAATAGTTTCCAGTATACACATGAAGTAATCGTGTCAAAAATTAAAGAGTACAGTGCTAAATCAATTTAAATCAAAAAAAAAATCAAAGTAGATAAATCTCAAGTTTAACATATATGTTTTGAATCAATTTTGGAAACAATGATTTTTAAGAGTAAAATCTAGATTTTTAAACTTGTATTGATCGACTAATTTGGGGTTGAACGGGAATTGAGATTTCACAAATTTCTGGCGATTGGTGAACCTGGGGTGTTCGGGGTTCGGGCCTGAGGTAGTTGGTGGATTGAGGAAGGCGAGAAAATTGGTCGGAAGGGTTAGCATGTGCCGTGGTGGTGCGGCGAAGTGATAATAGGGTTTAGGGACGAGTTTGGTCGTTGATGGGTTGAAGGGAAATTGGGTCTTAGTTGGTAAAATCGAATGGATCGGACCACGTAGATTAGGAGAAGGATGGGTTGACGAGTCTCCAGTGATGAAGGCTTGAACGCTGGTGGTAGGAATGGTCGGCACGGGGTGGTTGCTGATGATCGAATGGGTTCAGGTAGATTCTTCTGTGCTCGAATTCGATTTCGAGACCATGCAAAAGTTCTGGGTGATGGGATGTTTTGGGAAGATCACCGATGACTGGCGAGTGACCTCGGCGATGATCAGTGGTGGTCGGAGTGATTGTGTACGTGCACGCGTGCACCAGCGTTGTCTGGTTTTAGGAAGATAATGAATTCTCGGGATGTTCTCGAGGAATTTACGTGGGAGACCCGAAGCAAAGTGAATCGCGTGAGTGGCTCGCGAGAGACTCGGGAATTTTGTATTTTTACTCGAGTTTTTATTTGTGTATGTTACCAGGTTTTAAAATTTTAAAGAAATCCTGTCCAAGTTTAAAATGAAATATGAAATTCAGACTGGAAACAAAAGTAGATTTTAAACCAAGTTTTTCAAAAGGGAGTTTCAAGTAATATACTGACCTGTTTTAAATATATATGAATGTTCGAGTTTAGAGCAAAATGTAAAAAAAGAAAAAGGGGTTTAAGTTGTAGAAGTATATATATATTAAATGAAAAGGTTTTCAAAGAAAAGATAACCAAGTTTCCAAAGTTAAATTTTGTTTGGTTTATATAATCATACATTAGATTAATTATGCAATTAGTTCCTAAATGTTTTCAAATAAATCTAATGTTGAGATTAAGAAGTGATTAAAGTATGTGGTATTAACTATAATTAATAAATTATTTTAATATATATAAATTTCAAGCACTTAATTAAATAAATATTAAAAAAAATTAATTAAGGTCTTGATTAATGAAAGAAATTAAAAGACTAATTACTGAATGAAATTAATTAAGGGAAATTACTTAATGAAAGTAATTAAATAGAAGAAATTAAAGATTAGTTACTTAGTGTAATTAATTAAAGGATTGATTAATTAAGGCAATTAATTAAAAGGGTTAGTGAATAATGAATGTGATTAATTAATAGGAAATTAATTTATGTAAGTGATTATAGAATAATTAATTAAAGTAATTAATTAAAGATCAAGGTAATTAATTAACTAATAATTAAAAGTTAATTAATGTAAATAGTTAAAGGATAATTAATTTGTGAAATTAATTAAAGGTTAATTACCTAATATAATTAAAGTATAATTAATCAAGGATGGTTAATTTTTGGATGATTAATTAATTGGTTTGTAATAAATAATCAAGGTTTAAAAGTAATTGAAGTGATTAATTTAATTCATTTATGGTTAATTAAATTAATTAGAGATGATATGATTGATTAATCTTGCTATGAATAATTGAATGATATTGTATGTTTAGATTAGTTGACATCTCTAGTATGTGATATGGAATGCTATGTGATATAATATGTTTGGGTTAAAACAGTGACATCCTATATTTAAAATTTGAATTGTATTTCATTTGAATAATTTGGGTTAAGATAATATTGGATTCGAAGAGACCGGAGTCGGGTATCAGAAATATCCGACACCACTTCGATTTGAAATCTTCTATAATTCTTTATAGATTGACATGTGGAATCAATAGGCTGGTTTGGATAATATGGATCATTTAAACTAAGTTGGATACTTAGATATTGTTTTGTGAAAATAAAATGTGGACTATATGAGTTGTTTACTTGTAGTAAAGTACGAGTTACCCGGGTTTTAATAAGTTTTATAGATTGGAATTTCATGTTAGATGAGTTTACTCACGCTGGTTTCCAGCCTGACCCGGGTGTTACTTTGATGTAATGCTCGGATCAGACCGAGTATTACAGATTTTCAGGTAAGGACGTTCTGGAGCTCAGGAGGCGAGCTGGATGGCAGGAACGTATGGAGTGTATTCCGCTGTGTATTTGAGAGCTTATTGATAGTAGTCTGGGACAGGTGGATAACTGTCTAGTCTATTTGTAAATGGTTGTAACTCTGATGTATTGAATGTAAATTAACAAATACAGTTTTCTTTGTATAACTGATATTATTATTTGATATTATATTTTATCCGCTGCGAATGTGAGATGTTGTGTTTTCTGTTTTTCTTTCTTCTTTCTGTTTCTTTCTTCTATCTCTTTTCTTTTTCTCCTAACTATCTGGAATTTTCGGGTTCGAAAATTCCGGGTCGTTACAGTTGGTATCAAAGCTGAAGGTTAAGCGAGAACCTTGGCTCTGTTGAGTTTACTCGTTAAGGATAGGGTCAATGGTACCCTAGAACGAGTTGAGTGTATATATATATATGAGAGCGTATTTGTTATTTTCATATATAAAGATTTCAAATGATTTTTATATAAGATTATATTTGATATATAAAGCAATATTTCTTTTAATATATTAAAGAAATTGGTGTTGAATCATTGGAATTAAATAAGATAATAAGAATTAAGTGGTAATAGAAATACAACGAAATTAAAATTGAATGAAGATAAGTTTGAAATGAATTTAAACTGAAATTAAATCTTGAATTTGTAGAAGTGTTATTAAGAATAAAGATAATAATGAATTGGTTTCCAGATATGATAATCGTGGTTATTATCATAGATGGTCGATAATAAAATGTGGTAAATGATTAAGCAAAATGAAATGTTTAGAGAAGTAAACATTTAAGTGAGTATAACTTATAAATTGGAATTGAAGATAATTTAAAATTGTGAAATTTTAAATCTAAATCCAGAAAACTTGAAATTGTTTTAAAGAAGTTTGTTTTGAATTAAAACCAAAGGTGGTTTAAAAATTTAAAGTATAACTTGGTGTATAAAGAAAATGTATATATGAGGATATACATAATATCAAAGATGCTTTGAAATAACTCTAAGTGTTGAGTTTTAAATTTTTCCTGGGAATGTGATGTGAAAACCTAAGTGAATTAAGTTTTTAAACTTAAAAAGGGGAAAGATTATTAATATAAGGTTTAAAATTTGAATGGGAATTCAAATTGTGAAAGTTGACCGGATTAAGTAAATTTAACTTGGAGGAAGTTAAATAAGTTTGAATAAATAATTTGAATTGGAAATTTCAAGATGAAATTTAAATTTAACTTGGGTAGTTAAATGGTTAATTTAAATGGGAGTTATGAGCGATCTCAAAATGGGTTTGAGATTTGGAAATTGAAAATGGATAATAAATTAGAATCTGAAGATTAAATTGTTTTTGAATTCTTATTTGAACTTTGTAATAAGTTAAGTAAAGATAATTTTAAAATGGAATTTTGAAATTTGAATTCAGAATTAAAAGGTTTAAAGATTTAATTTGTTAAAATTAAAAATTTAAGGAATTAAATCAATAATTAAAAATTTTAACTCGAATTTATATAATTCGAGATAGTTTTAAATTGAGATTTGAATAGAATTAGTTCAAATTGAATTTGATTTGAATTAATTAGAATTGTGATTGAAGATGTATAAGTTTAAAAATTCAAATGGTAAATTAGAATTGAAATGATTTGAATTTGGAAATTGAAGTTGGTTCAATTTGAAATAAATCCAAATTGATTTGAAATAATTTGGAATTGTGATTAAAGTTGTATAAGTTTAAAAATCAAATGAAATTTGATTTGAATTTGGAAAGGAATTAAGGTTAATTCAACTTGAATTGGGATTAAATCAATTTCAATGGAAATTGAAGTTATTTAAATTGCAATTGAGTTAATTTAAATGGAGATGGAAATTTAAATTGAATTGATGAGAATTGAACAGTTTGGCTCTGGATTATTTTCAAAATAAATTGTTTTAATACAAATATATTTTTCCAAACTATTTACTATATAATCTTTCTTCTTAAAACTATCTCATACTTATTTTACAATTATTTTGGAACTATTTAACTATTTTGAAACTGTCTTATAAACTAATTACTATTTTTCAGTTACCTACATCTAATCACTATTTTAAATCTATTTTGCAATTATCTAACTATTTTATATCTACTTAACTATTTTACAGATATTTTACAAACTAATAACTATTTTTCAACTACTTATCTATTTTAAATTTTTTTTCAAGTTATTTTTTTTATTTAAATAGGTCAGAGTTCAGACTGTTTGTAATTGAAGTAATAACTCAATTGGAAATGGAAGCAATTGAGATTAAGTGAATGAAATTAAAGGAAATATGAATAGAAAAGGAAACTGATTTGGCTAATAAACAATAAAGATAAATACGTAGGATATACGTATATTATTCTATTCGCATAGTGATTTGATCTAGATTCGAGCACAGAATTTCGAGATAGTATTATCGATCCGAGTTGGGATTTTTCGCTCGATTTTCGACGGCGAACCTGGATATGGATTGTTGATTGGTTCTGGATATTCTCTATCATGGCTACGACTATGCAAGGAGAATGACGGTTTCTGATCAAGAAACCAGATCTGAGTCCGCACTAGGAAGTCGGGTGGACGATACTAGTTCGGAAGTGAAATTGTGTGATCGATTGAGTGATCAGATTGATATTGTGTACGGATGATATGTGTGCATCGTACGGATTTGAATGAAATTGATATTGAAGATTGGGGATAAGAACTGTAAAATGGTTTTTGAAAAGAAATATGGTTAATAACTTTATAAAAGATTTATCAAATGTGAATATTTGATTTAGAATAAAATAAAGTTATATATCCTTGTTATATAAGGTAAATCTTCCCTTATTGAATCTATTGCTAAAAGAAAAGGGTTTTGAAATATGTGAAGTATAAAAGAGGTTTTATACAAAGTTTGAAATGATCCAAAGATTTTCAAAGTATATATATATCTATATCTATATATATATAAAGGATCTTATGAGAATGATTTTGGAAAAGGTTTTGGGAACCTATGGATTTTGGAAAGGGCTTTTGATTTTTGAGAAATCAATTTTGGATTTTGGAAAGCCTAGTTTGAGAATTATCGATTTTTGGTAATCGATTTTGTGTAAAGGAGATTTTGATAAATCATAAAGGGTATGATTTGAAGATACTATAAGTATATAGTATAGAATGTTTTGAGTATAGCTCTGGGGAAAAAGGCGCTCCCTTGAAATGAACTTCTCAGGAGTGCCACTGGGTGGTACTGCCTTGAACCCCAAGGGGGGATTCTAAAGTTGATCCTGTGAGGAGTCCGGACAAAACTAGTTCCTGAGGATTATTTGTGTAGCGAAAGTCGAGGGGCTGGTGCCCACAGAGGCATTTGGGTTATTCTGTGACGACAATGTAACTCGATGTCACTGCGATGTACTGCAGACCATAGCGAAAGTCATGTGTGCCGCTGAGAGCCAACTGTCTACGTTTGATTTTATATCGGTAGACTGTGACACTATGGTAACATAGCGAAAGTCGTGTGTGCCGCTGAGAGCCAACAGTCTACGTTTGATTTTATATCGGTAGACTGCGACCTATGTGGGAGAAGTTTCATTTTTTGGCAGCGAAATTCGGTGGCGCTGATGCCTACAGTTATATGGGTTTGTGCTGTGATAGCAACGTAAGGCCCGGGTATAACTGCGATCTGTAGCGGGTTCCATGGCGTAATCGAGGAGCGCGGAGACCTACAGTTATCTATGGATTTTGCCGGGACGGCAACGTAACCATCGGGTTAACTGCGACCATGGATGGGGGTGATGATTTCCAGAGCATTCTCACCAAAGATATTTCCTCTACTTTCAAAAACTGTTTCCTATATTTTCAATAAAATTATTTTCCAAAATATTTTCACTGGGTGTTGGAAACGAGTTTACCCAGTACTTATAAATTTTCAGTCCTACGTCTGATCAACGTATGACCGAATTTCTGTGAGAACAAGGATTGACTTGTTGAAACATCGAGTTATAAAAGTATTTTTATAAAAACTAATTTAGTAATATTAAAAGATTTTTAAAGTGTTTTAAAAATGTGTTCAAAGAGAAAATTTAACTGATATAAAGAATTTTAAACAAATTCTGGCTTCGTTCCTTTTCGAGGACGAAAAGATTTAAAGGGGGGATGAATGTGATATCCCGGATTTTCAGGCATCGGATAATTGGATAGTTATCTAATTTAATTAAAAAAAAAATATTGTATATATATATGTGTGTGAATATAGATTTTTAAGTAGAGTATTTATTTCAAATTGAAATTATGGATGTTTAAATATATATATATATATATATATATATATATATATATATATCAAATTGATTTTTAAGATTGATTTTTTAATTTTTATTTAAAAATTAGTTTGAATTTATATTTGGATTTCAAAAAGATAATATATAAATATCTTAATATATATTTTGGATTTAAAGGTATGTATAAATGATTTTTGTATAAATATAGTTTGTTTTTATTCTATTTCTTTAAAGAGATTTCCATTTATATAATTAAAATATGTATTTAGTTATTAGAAAATAAATTATAAAAGATTTATTTAAATAAATAAAATTATAATTATGCATGAGAGATATATGTGTTAACATATAAACACCTCTAATAACATGTGTAAATTTATCAAATGTGTTTAGTGACAAGTGTCACATTTTTATTTTATTTCTTTAATTTTAATAAATCAAAATTTAAATCTATATAGCACCACTTCTTATTCTTCATTCATTTTTTCCATCTCATTTTCTAAAAAAATCAAACTGCAGCCACGTTCTAAATCAGAGAAATTTTACCAAACCTGTAAACATTTTCAAACCAAAGATAGATTCAAACAGCAAATTCATTTCAGTTTTAAAAGCAAAGTCATTTCAGCAACTCAATTAGGTTTCAGATCATCAAGAAATCCATCTCGGTTTTTAAAAGCTTAGATCATCTCAACAACTAAGTGTTGTCCAGTTTCAAAGATCAGGCATTTTCCAACATACAAGTTTTCAAATTAAAAACTGCTTCAAAGTCTCTGTTCAACATCTTATAATAGGTGAGTAAACTTGTATCTTAAAAGTTTAATCTGTATATATGTGTGATTGCATAAGATAATCTTGGAAATTATGATAAGTAGCATGTTTTGCATGTTTGTTTAGAGATGATTGTAAATATGAATGTGAATATGGATCTGCATGTCTCTGTATATAGTTAATATCTCTGTTCTTATTAACAGTCAAAACTAAATCAAAGAAAATCAATATCTCCCTATAAAAATACTTTCATGTTATGATCTTTAAAGGAAATTTGTTAGTAATTGTCAGATTTGATTTTTAAAAATAGTTTCCAGTATACACATGAAGTAATCGTGTCAAAAATTAAAGAGTACAGTGCTAAATCAATTTAAATCAAAAAAAAAAATCAAAGTAGATAAATCTCAAGTTTAACTTATATGTTTTGAATCAATTTTGGAAACAATGATTTTTAAGAGTAAAATCTAGATTTTTAAACTTGTATTGATCGACTAATTTGGGGTTGAACGGGAATTGAGATTTCACAAATTTCTGGCGATTGGTGAACCTGGGGTGTTCGGGGTTCGGGCCTGAGGTAGTTGGTGGATTGAGGAAGGCGAGAAAATTGGTCGGAAGGGTTAGCATGTGCCGTGGTGGTGCGGCGAAGTGATAATAGGGTTTAGGGACGAGTTTGGTCGTTGATGGGTTGAAGGGAAATTGGGTCGTAGTTGGTAAAATCGAATGGATCGGACCACGTGGATTAGGAGAAGGATGGGTTGACGAGTCTCCAGTGATGAAGGCGTGAACGCTGGTGGTAGGAATGGTCGACACGGGGTGGTTGCTGATGATCGAATGGGTTCAGGTAGATTCTTTTGTGCTCGAATTCGATTTCGAGACCATGCAAAAGTTCTGGGTGATGGGATGTTTTGGGAAGATCACCGATGACTGGCGAGTGACCTCGGCGATGATCAGTGGTGGTCGGAGTGATTGTGTACGTGCACGCGTGCACCAGCGTTGTCTGGTTTTAGGAAGATAATGAATTCTCGGGATGTTCTCGAGGAATTTGCGTGGGAGACCCGAAGCAAAGTGAATCGCGTGAGTGGCTCGCGAGAGACTCGGGAATTTTGTATTTTTACTCGAGTTTTTATTTGTGTATGTTACCAGGTTTTAAAATTTTAAAGAAATCCTGTCCAAGTTTAAAATGAAATATGAAATTCAGACTGGAAACAAAAGTAGATTTTAAACCAAGTTTTTCAAAAGGGAGTTTCAAGTAATATACTGACCTGTTTTAAATATATATGAATGTTCGAGTTTAGAGCAAAATGTAAAAAAAGAAAAAGGGGTTTAAGTTGTAGAAGTATATATATATTAAATGAAAAGGTTTTCAAAGAAAAGATAACCAAGTTTCCAAAGTTAAATTTTGTTTGGTTTATATAATCATACATTAGATTAATTATGCAATTAGTTCCTAAATGTTTTCAAATAAATCTAATGTTGAGATTAAGAAGTGATTAAAGTATGTGGTATTAACTATAATTAATAAATTATTTTAATATATATAAATTTCAAGCACTTAATTAAATAAATATTAAAAAAAATTAATTAAGGTCTTGATTAATGAAAGAAATTAAAAGACTAATTACTGAATGAAATTAATTAAGGGAAATTACTTAATGAAAGTAATTAAATAGAAGAAATTAAAGATTAGTTACTTAGTGTAATTAATTAAAGGATTGATTAATTAAGGCAATTAATTAAAAGGGTTAGTGAATAATGAATGTGATTAATTAATAGGAAATTAATTTATGTAAGTGATTATAGAATAATTAATTAAAGTAATTAATTAAAGATCAAGGTAATTAATTAACTAATAATTAAAAGTTAATTAATGTAAATAGTTAAAGGATAATTAATTTGTGAAATTAATTAAAGGTTAATTACCTAATATAATTAAAGTATAATTAATCAAGGATGGTTAATTTTTGGATGATTAATTAATTGGTTTGTAATAAATAATCAAGGTTTAAAAGTAATTGAAGTGATTAATTTAATTCATTTATGGTTAATTAAATTAATTAGAGATGATATGATTGATTAATCTTGCTATGAATAATTGAATGATATTGTATGTTTAGATTAGTTGACATCTCTAGTATGTGATATGGAATGCTATGTGATATAATATGTTTGGGTTAAAACAGTGACATCCTATATTTAAAATTTGAATTGTATTTCATTTGAATAATTTGGGTTAAGATAATATTGGATTCGAAGAGACCGGAGTCGGGTATCAGAAATATCCGACACCACTTCGATTTGAAATCTTCTATAATTCTTTAAAGATTGACATGTGGAATCAATAGGCTGGTTTGGATAATATGGATCATTTAAACTAAGTTGGATACTTAGATATTGTTTTGTGAAAATAAAATGTGGACTATATGAGTTGTTTACTTGTAGTAAAGTACGAGTTACCCGGGTTTTAATAAGTTTTATAGATTGGAATTTCATGTTAGATGAGTTTACTCACGCTGGTTTCCAGCCTGACCCGGGTGTTACTTTGATGTAATGCTCGGGTCAGACCGAGTATTACAGATTTTCAGGTAAGGACGTTCTGGAGCTCAGGAGGCGAGCTGGATGGCAGGAACGTATGGAGTGTATTCCACTGTGTATTTGAGAGCTTATTGATAGTAGTCTGGGACAGGTGGATAACTGTCTAGTCTATTTGTAAATGGTTGTAACTCTGATGTATTGAATGTAAATTAACAAATACAGTTTTCTTTGTATAACTGATATTATTATTTGATATTATATTTTATCCGCTGCGAATGTGAGATGTTGTGTTTTCTGTTTTTCTTTCTTCTTTCTGTTTCTTTCTTCTATCTCTTTTCTTTTTCTCCTAACTATCTGGAATTTTCGGGTTCGAAAATTCCGGGTCGTTACACAAGCAGCCCAGATAGATGATCCTGGGGTCCAAAAACCAAATACAGACAAGACCACGAGATGACAGTCAAATGAACTAAGGAAAACAACATGTTAGAATTCACTAAGTGCTTCACCCTACATAAGGGATTAGTACCGATCCCTAGGGGTATACCTAAAGTGGCCCATGCTCCAATAGCACTTTTCTCTATCTACATAGTGTAGAATACAATAGCCTATGATTTTTGTTTGATGATAATAAACATATATATATATATATATTCGTTTAAATGTATTTGTTATTGTACTACTTTATTTTTCCACATAATTAAATAAATATTTGTTGAATAAAATAAATAACTCAGAATTCATATTCAAACAAATATTTTATTATTTTATTACAAGTTCAAATAGTACAAATTTGAGCTCTCCCTACATTTCCACATTTTCAATTACAATACAATTTCAAATTACAACACAATTTTCACTTTACATTTTTTACATACATTTTCACCTCACCACATTCACTCATCACTCATATTTGATCTTCAACTCTATTCCAGCTTGCATCCTACATCTGAATTATTTGCAAAATAAACACTAACGCAGTAAAATTGAAAAAGAAATATTTTTGTAGTGTACAATGAAGTGTGTGTTTTAAAAATATTGTTTGCCTCGGTTATTTGGGTTGTTCATCATCATTTCTCTTTTAAATTCATTTTACATGAACAGCTTGTAATATGCACAGTGCATCGTTGTACATGTCACAAGGTCGCGCATAGCGATATACACTTGCGTGTTAAAACTACATGGACAGGTGAGCACAAGGTCAAACCCAAGCCGAGGTTGGATTCAACTCAGGTTCACGCAAAACAACATACAACACTTCAAATATACACATGGTCAGTCCTCAGTCCAGACTCAAGTCAAAACAACATAGACCAAACCAGACCATAATATAACATGAAACCGAACTAGATCAGTGAAGCGTGCAACTGCACCAGATCAAACCACACATGCAACTGGTCAAAGTGCTCAAATATACAAAACATAGAGGCAACACAACCGTGGTCAGAGTAGAGCAGACAAGCTACATGAAAACAAGGGGTTCAACACTGACCAGAAAATGATCACATAAAAACAAGTCTGACTGCATACATATATACATAGGCATGCACACATGTATACATATCAAGAGCAACAAAGACCAGGTCAGCTTAGAACAAGATCACAATGACAACTGCCTCAATCACATAACAAAGACCGGTGTGGGAAACAGCAAAGAAACATATACAACATGACAACAGAGAAAATAGATGAAGCTCGAAGCATGTGTAATAGACTACACAATGCTGTAAAGCTCTGAAACAAAGTCAAAGGCAACCAGATCATGAAACCAGAAAAGCAACAACCAGGTCAACAACACAACCAGACGATTGCAACCAAGACCAGACCAGTCATCATTAACATGAAACACAAGCCAGTGCAATTAAAACGAAGAACACACAAGTTCATATGCAAGTATTCAAAGAGGACAGAGGATATGCGTGCATTCGGACATGTATACATATATATGCAGTGACACACATGCAAGTGATAATGTACAACTTCAATTACCAACAGCATGGATGTGTATCTCAACCAAACTAGACTGCATGAACATCAAACAAACATACATGAAATAAATCAGACATGAAGACTTAGAAACCAGATAGGAGTATTTGCAAAGTGAACAAGACTCAATCAAGTGTACATCAAAATGCAGACTCAAGTGAACCAAGTGTATCAATCCAGAGTAAATCATATGCAACCATGCATGTTCAGGAATGAACATAACAACACAAGTGAAGCCTCAACAGAGACACAGAGCAGACCATGATAACGAACCACCAGACCAAATGGAACAAGGAAACAAGACTGACTCCAAAATGCCAAAGCTCCACACAGAAATGACAATAGTGCATCAAATCAGTACAGACTAAAAAAGCCAGCAATATTTGTTTTATGGAACTCGTAGGTGATAAAAAAGAAATATAAAAATTCAAAATCGTGGGAAATGAATAAAGTCAGGGGGATTCAAAATGAAAAGTCAAGTTTATCACAAAAATTCAAAATGCCAAAGTCAAAGCCGATAACTTGAATTGAAAAAGTCATAGTGCCAGCGAAGATTGGAACAGAGGTAATAGCACGTATTAACAAGTTACTCTCCAAAGTCATAGAGGAAAAGAACGAGAAACAAATTCAAATGCCAAAAATAATGGAACCGATTCAAGTAAAAGTCAAATTTATCAGAGATGAACAAGTCAAGAATTATCACAAGCATTTAAGTAATAATCGTGTGGTCGAGCAAAATAATAGACAAATTCAAAGCAAAATATACGAATGTATATTTAGGGATGTTTTCCCTATAAATTAAAACCCAATCTCATCATCGACATTCATGAGTTCGAGCCCAAGAAATAATCAGAGCATAAATTCGAGCTTAAGCAAAAATCGAAAAGGGGCAAAAAATCACATACCAAATTCAAACCATTCGAACTCATCATTGGAGCAACCGTGATCAATTCAAAGCCAGGAAGTCGATTGACGAAGCTAATCAATGTAATAGCACACTGTAATCGATCGTTATCACAAGCGGCGCCTCAATTTGAAGAAACCCTAAATTCAGAAGAGAAAGAGGAACCATCGGCCAAGAGAATACACGAATAAAAGCAAACCAGTCTTCTTCTTGTTATTTATTGGGTCGGCCTTTAATATAACTGTTATGGGCTTAAATTAGAAAATTGGGTTATGTTTTAGTTTTATTTTCAGTTGTAATTTTCTTTTCTTTTTAAACCGTGTAACTTTCTAGTCGTGTGACTGGATTACGAACTATGGTGGTGTAGTTCAAGAATTCGCAACTCAGTGGCGAGTTGTGGCAGGGTTTTGAGCGTAGAGTTAAGTTAGTCATTAGTGGGTGTCGCAATTTTACGTGTGTAAGCGTCTAACTACTTCATTTCTAGTAGAAACCTTGGGGGCAGCACATAGGCAGGGTTTTTGCCGAAGCTGGGTAAATTTGTGTGTGATCTCTTCTGCATTATTTACTGTTATTATTTTTATTTCCGCATTAATTTTTATTATTATTAGTATCACCTTATTTACCCCTCCCCCTCTATGGTGAAAACGATCCTACAAGTGGTATCAGAGCTAGGAACAAAAACCAACTTTTTTTTAATTTTTTTTTAAATGGCTTCTTTTAATAATGCTTTTGCTGAGGGTTAGTGCATAGTTAGGTCACCCATGTTCAATGGTGAATATGCTTATTGGAAAACTAGGATGGAAATTTTTCCGAAAACCATAGATGCGTGGAATATTGTTGAGACATGATATAGGACACCAACTGTAGTAGTAGATAATCAAGAAGTCGAAAAACCGATGTATGAATGGACAGATCTTGAAAATAAACTGCAATTTGCAAATGCTAAAGCTATGAATTCTATTATTTGTTCATTAGATCAAATTGAATTTAATCGTGTCTCACATTGTCTAACTACGAAGGAAATTTGGCACACACTTGAAGTAACTCATGTAGGAACCTCCCAAGTCAAAGAATCTCGGCTTGCCATGCTTAGTTGCGAATACGAGAACTTCACAATGGCAAAGGATGAAAGTGTCAAAGAAATGTATGAACGACTTTCTAATCTCGTATACAAATCAAAAGCTCTAGGAAGACCATACTCAGAATTGGAAATAGTTCGAAAAAATCCTCTGAATTCTTCCATGAAATTTTGAAGCGAAAGTGACTGCCCATACTGGAATCAAAGAATTTGAAACATATTAAAGTTAAAGAACTCATTGGAAATCTCACCACTTATGAGCTAGAAATCAAATTCAAGGAAGAACGTGAAAGAAGTGATACGCCAAAGAAATCAATAGCTCTCAAAGGAACGACAGAAAGTGATGATTATGATGAGGATGGAGCAGTTGAACTGGCACTGCTAATAAAGAACTTCAAAAGGTGGAACCACAAATATGGAAATTCAGCTCTAAATGAACAATTAAAAAGCAGAATAGGCAAAGTTCTAGACGACTCAGAAGAGCAAGAGATCATTTGTCACAACTGCAATAAACCCGGCCATATCAAGCCAAATTGTCCTCAGAATCGACTCAGCCAAGGAAAGAAACCGAAAAGGAGAAGTTTTGCATCTACGTGGGATGAAAGTGATGAAAATGGTAAAAACACTGGTAGTGAGAATGAAAAAGCAAATCTGTGCTTTTTAGGCGAAACAACTGATGGCGATGATGACGAGCCAAGCGAGGTATCAAAACTTACTCACTCAGAACTACTTATATATTTTCACGAAGTAAATGGCTGTTTTGAACGACTTAGGGAGAAGTACGCTAAAATTGAATCACAAAGAGATAGTTTGATAGAACTAAATAAACAGCTTGATCAATTGGTTAAAAACTATCGAAATAAGAGCCCTAAGTGTGATAAGTGTCCATCATTTAAAGAGGAAATAAAAAATTAGAAACTAGAATTAAATCACTTGAAAATGAAATTCTGATTTTAAAAGAAAGTGAAAACAGTAGGAGAGAAAATTCAATTAAAAAGTGCACTCTGTTATTGAATGAAAATGAATCTCTCAAAACATAAGTCCAACAATTGTCTACAACTTTAGGGAAATTCTCTAAAGGAGAAAGATCACTAAATATGCTATTGGGGAAACAAACTGTTAATATTGTTAAACAAGGACTTGGTCATACTCAATCTGAAGGAGTTGGAAGTGAAACTAATCATGTAAACTCCAAGTGCATGATTTGTAGAAAAATTGGACACAATCAAAACAATTGCTGGTATAGATCCAAACACACGAAAACCATACCAATTTGGGTTCCTAAAGGCACGAATGTAATATCCCTTAGAATTAAACAAATCTGGGTGCCAAAAGGAACTAACATAGATTGTCTTGGGGTCTACACAAACTTATTTATCAAAATTGCTTGTCACTAACAATCATGGACCTATAAAAACAAATAGGTCACAAAAATCTTTCCTCGTGTAGGTGTGGTGGCAGGCTAAGGAACAACAAGAGTGGTACCTAGATTCTGGCTGTTCCAGGCACACGATGGACGATAAGTCAAAGTTCCTTAGCCTAGAGAAGTACAAAGGTGGCAGGGTCAAAATGGGTCAAACGATGTATTATATGTTGAAAATCTACACCATAATCTGATTTCAATCAGCCGGTGATCAACTGAAAAAATTTTGAGCATCACAGATAAATTTGACAAGGATGAAAAAGGTAAGGTAGTTGATCAAAAATAAATATCGAGGTATGATTGATCACTTCTTCATCTTACTGCTTCTAGACATTGCGTTCTCTGCTTACTTGTGTACACGGTTTCAATCATATCCAAATGAATCTCATTTTAAATGTTGTAAAATGATTATAAGGTATTTGTTGCACATTTCAGGGTTTGGTCCATGATATTTATCTAATGATGACTTTGAGTCAAAGGGGAATTCAGATGCAGATTACGCTGGTAGTCTAGTTGATAGAAAAATTACTGGTGGAATGTGTTTTACGTAGGGACATTCATTAGTTGCATCAATTGGCATATAATTTTTTTCATAAAACCCCTTCCATAAAATAGTTTTCGTTGACTTCGTTTCAGATTAGGCATTCTAGAAAAATATTTATTTTTGTATTTGATCTTAATTGAATATATTAACTAATCTGACTCCTTACTAATTATCAAAAAGATAAATAGTGACTGAAAAAATGACGAGTTTTGATATCAATCATACATTTTGACTTGAGACGGTATATGTAGTAACTTTCTTTAAAAATTTAAACAAAATTTGTATTAACTTTGATTGGTAAAAATTCCATGACCATCTATATTTCTATCATATTTCTAACGACCATCACTCATCAAAATCCAATATAGTACGACAAAATGTGGTATTTTAAACTGGAAATTATTCATTTTTTTAGCAATAAAAACATCCAAAGTATTCACTCTCATTTAAAAGTCCTCACAGTTATGCATATATGGAACACATATCAAAATTGATTATTAAATAGACGAGTTGATTCTAATCCCATTTAAAAGTCCTCACGGTTATGCGTGGTTAGAAGATAATTGAAATTCATTTTTTAAAAAAAATGGGAATACCACTAATCTTATTTAAAAGTCCTAACAGTTATGCATGGTTAGTAAGTATTCAAATTCCTATCATAAATATACCACAAATAGACACAACTATATGGTTTTCTATACCGACATCACCCCTATCACTCTAAAAGTGGAATATACGCCTAACAGAGTATTTATGATTTTTGTTTGATTTTTTATTGAAATTTAATATTTATACTCGATTAGGTATTAATATTGTATTAATGTCTATCACTTTATCTCTATTTTCTAAACTATTACTCTTTCGCTGATAACAAAAGGGGGAGAGAGAAGTTAAGATTTTGGCAAATAAGTCAAGTCATATTTTTTATTTGCATGTTCCCATAATTTGCATATTTTTTATTTATTTTCATGCATATGTGAATTAGGAGCTTTATTGTAGGGGGAGTATTCAAATAAGGGGAGCTAATGGAATTCTTCATGACCAAATACATTTAATAGAGTCAAAATCTTAATATATGTCTGTTATCATCAAAAGGGGGAGATTGTAGAATACTATTTTATTCATTTAAACATATTTTTTTGATGATAATAAACATATATATATATATATTCGTTTAAATGTATTTGTTATTGTACTATTTTATTTTTCTACATAATTAAATAAATATTTGTTGAATAAAATAAATAATTCAGAATTCATATTCAAATAAATATTTATTCAAACAAATATTTTATTACAAATTCAAATAGTACAAATTTGAGCTCTCACTAAATTTTCACATTTTCAATTACAATACAATTTCAAATTACAACATAATTTTCACTATACAATTTTTACATACATTTTCACCTCACTACATTCACTCATCACTCGTATTTGATCTTCAACTCTATTCCAGCTTGTATCCCGCATTTGAATTATCTGCAAAATAAACACCGACGTGGTAAAATTGAAAAAAAAAATTTGCAGTGTACAATGAAGTGTGTGTTTGAAAATATTGTTTGCCTCAGTTATTTGGGCTGTTCGTCATCATTTCTCTTTTAAATTCATTTTACATGAACAACTTGTAACATGCACAGTGCATCACTGTACATGTCACAAGGCCGTGCACACCGATATACACTTACATGTTAAAACTGCATGGACAGGCGAGCACAAGGTCAAAACCAAGCTGAGGCTGGATTCAACTCTGGTGCACGCAAAACAACATACAACACTTCAAATATACACATGGTCAGTCCTCAGTCCAGACTCAAGTCAAAACAACACAGACCAAACTAGACTATAATACAACATGAAACCGAACCAAATCAGTGAAGCGTGCAACTGCATCAGATCAAACCACACATGCAACTGGTCAACAACACAACCAGAGGATTGCAACCAAGACCAGACCAGTCATCATCAACATGAAACATAAGCCAGTGCAATTAAAATGAAGAACACACAAGTTCACATGCAAGTATTCAAAGAGGATAGAGGATATGCATGCATTCAGACATGTATACATATATATGCAGTGACACACATACAAGTGATAATGTACAACTTCAATTACTAGCAGCATGGATGTGTATCTCAACCAAACTTGACTGCATGAACATCAAACCAACATACATGAAACAGACCAGACATGAAGACATAGAAACCAAATAGGAGTATTTATAAAGTGAACAAGACTCAATCAAGTGTACATCAAAATGCAGACTCAAGTGAACCAAGTGTATCAATCCAGAGTAAATCATATGCAACCATGTATGTTCAGGCATGAACATAACAACACAAGTGAAGCCTCAACAGAGACACGGAGCGGACCATGATAACAAACCACCAGACCAAATGGAACAAGGAACCAAGACTGACTCCAAAATGCAAAAGCTCCACACAAAAATGACAACAGTGCATCAAATCAGTACATACTCAACAAGCCAGCAATATTTGTTTTATGGAACTTGCAGGTGATAAACAAGAAATATAAAAATTCAAAACCGTGGGAAATGAATAAAGTCAGGGGGATTCAAAATGAAAAGTCGAGTTTATCACAAAAATTCAAAATGCTAAAGTCAAAGCCGATAACGTGAATTGAAGAAGTCATGGTGCCAGCGAAGATTGGAACAGAGGTAATAGCATGTATTAACAAGTTACTCTCCGAAGTCATAGAGGAAAAGAACGAGAAACAAATTCAAATGCCAAAAATAATGGAACTGATTCAAGTAAAATTCAAATTTATCAGAGATGAACAAGTCAAGAATTATCACAAGCATTCAAGTAATAATCGTATGGCCGAGAAAAATAATAGACAAATTCAGAGCAAAATATATGAATGTATATTTAGGGATGTTATCCCTATAAATTAAAACCCAATCTCATCATCGACATTCATGAGTTCGAGCCCAAGCAAATAAACAGAGCATAAAGTCGAGCTTATGCAAAAATCGAAAAGGGGCAAACAATCACATACCAAATTCAAACCATTTGAACTCATCATTGGAGCGACCGTGATCAATTCAAAGCCAGGAAGTCGATTGACAAAGCCAATCAACGCAATAGCACACTACAATCGATTGTTATCACAAGTGGTGCCTCAATTTGAAGAAACCCTAAATTAAGAAGAGAAAGAGGAATGATCGGCCAAGAGAATACACGAATAAAAGCAAACCAGTCTTCTTCTTGTTATTTATTGGGCCGGCCTTTATTATAACTGTTTTGGGCTTAAATTAGAAAATAGGGTTTTTTTAGTTTTATTTTCGGTTGTAATTTTCTTTTCTTTTTAAACTGTGTAACTTTCTAGTCGTGTGACTAGGTTACGAACTACGGTGGTGTAGTTCGAGAATTCGCAACTCAGTGGCTGAGTTGTGGTAGGGTTTTGAGCATAGGGTTAGGTTAGTCATTAGCGGGTGTCGCAAGTTTACGTGTGTAAACGTCTGACTACTTAATTTCTAGTAGAAACCTTGGGGGCAGCACGTAGGCATGGTTTTTGCCGAAGTTGGGTAAATTTGTGTGTGATCTCTTCTGCATTATTTACTGTTATTGTTTTTATTTCCGCTTTAATTTTTATTATTATTAGTATCACCATATTCACCCCCCCCCCCTCTATGGTGAAAACGATCCTACACATAGAGCCCGATTTAAGTATTGTCCCTGAATTTTTATGCATCATATTGACAATCTCCATATATGGCTTAAAGCAGCAATTCAGCCTTCGGCAGATCCATCGCTTAAAAACGTCTAGGAAACTATGCAAAACAACTTTGGAAGCGCTAAGCAAATATCAAGACGAACCAACACAAGAAATCGCAAGACCCTATACTACATATATAGGGATTGGTATTGACCCATCCCCCTAGAGGGATCGGTACCGATCCCCAACTCTAGGGAAGCTAGGGTTGAGATTTTTTGGAGGACTTCGTCTTTGCGATGAGGTGCTGCAGGAAAAATACAAACAAGATATTTGGTCGTCTACCCTTATAAATATATGGGCAATGCTTCATTCTGAGGATCTTTACGTTCCTGGTACACACAAACTCCATTGTACTTGGGGATCTTTGACGATCCTTCCTACTTGTAATCACAAAATCTAGTGCAAAAGCAATAAAATCATTTAAGTGACATAGGCCAAGATTGCCGAACCACTATAAATTTATGTTTGCTTGTTATCTGTTTGATTTTTTCTGTTTTAATTTACTTTCTTCATGTAATCTCTACTCTCTTACTCTTTTGGGTGTTTGTGTTAGTCCATGAGTTGATAGTTTTGATGACAACAACCTTAGAATAAAGACTGTACAGTATAGAGATTCAAGATATCAAGATTGAAGACTCATGAGTATCAAGAATATCAAGATTATTAAGAGTTTAAGATTTCAAGATAAGTATTGAGTCTAGAATTATGTTAAAACTTCACAATAGCACTAAAATCTTCATTCCGTATTTTCATTTGGGATGGAACCCATTTCTACCTTTTTAGTGGCTTATAAACCCACGACAAGTAGCTTACAAACCTACGACAAGTGGCTTACAAACCCACGAACATCCTGGTTTTGTACAAATTCTCGAGTCCTGATGTGATGAGATATTCTGCAGGAAGAAGCTTGCAAAACTACTTCAAAATGATTTTCAAAACTGCTTTTCAAAATGTTTTAGCCTTAAAAATTATCTTTTCAAATGATTTTCAAAAAGTTGTTTTAGCCTTAAAAATATTCTTTGATTTTGTTCTTAAATAAATTCTTGTTTTAAACTTCGTTTGTTTTAAACTATCTTTTAATATATTTAACTTTTTAATTAGATTTAAATATAAAATTATAGTAAAATTATATATATATTATTCTCTATATTTATCTATGTATTTTATCTATAGTCAAGTATATTAATAAAGTTTAAAATAGTTTTAATATAAGATAAAGGTTATTTTCAAAGAAAAACAAAACATCAAAATTTCCTTTGGGATGTCGACATGCCTTAGTACCCCATGTCGACATAGTGTCAGTTAGGACCAAAAATTTGAATTTCAAAAGAAGTGTCTATTCGCCATAACCTTTCATGAATAGACATGGCTGTTGTTCTTCTATAAATAGGGGTTGGTTTCAACGAATTTTTGATCAGATTTTCTGGTTTTTCACTTCTCTTCTTCTTCCACATTTTCTTATTCAAAATCATATCATCACTCTGCCGAAATCAACATTGAATCTAACTAGATCATCTCTGGTTTGATTCTCTATCACTATCTCAACAAGATCCCAGTGCTATTCAGAGTTATAGGCTTTTTTGTAATCTATCTAGCGAGAAAAGGTGTGATTGTAGCCTTGGAAATCAATCAAGCGAGAAAAGGTGTAATTGTAGCCTTGGAAATCAATTGGGTGAACTTGTTGCCCCGGAAATCAAGTACCTCTACCCAGAGGATTGTGATTCTGGAGGGTGTACCTCGTAGCCTTGAAACCGAGGGTGTAATTGTACAATTGCTTTTGAAAGGAAATCCGTACTTAGTTGTGCGGGACTGGATGTAGGGTAACTCCGAACCAGTAAAATATCCGGTGTGTTCTTTCCTTTACTGCATTTACTTTATTTATGCATCTGTGTTTGATTCTGTGATTATATATGTGTCTGAATATTGCATACATTTGTGTACAAATCAACAATAACTCAAAAAGATTTAGTAATTTCTTATAAACACTATTCACCCCCCCTCTAGTGTTCATTCTAGCCTTAAGATCCATATTCTGCAATCCTCACATTTGGTATCAGAGCAAGGTTTTCAAAAGTTTCATAATCTGATTTTTGAAAAAGTTTTTTTTAAAATGGCTATGTTTAAGAAATTTGTTAATGCTTGTTTAGAAATATTCAGATCATCATTGTCTCTTGAGTCTGCATATAATCAATATTCAAATACAAGTTGTCTACTAAGATTGTTCTATGTGCAGGAATCATGCTTTATGGGAGTTGAGGAATCAATCCAGAACAAACAAACTGTGCAGATCAAAAAGAATAAATGGATACTCGATAGTGGATGTTCTAGACACATGACTGGGAATCCAAATATGCTGAATGATATAATATACAAAGACGGAGGACTGGTTAACTTTGGAGACAATTCAAAAGGTTATGTGATCGGCATCGGCAAAGTCGGTAACTCTGAAACTCCTATTATTACTAATGTTTTGCTAGTTAAGAATCTGAAACACAATATGCTAAGTATAAGTCAACTATGCGATAAAGGATATAAAATTAAATTTGAAAAAGATAAGTGTCACATTGAAGATAATAATTCAACCATAATATTTGAGGGAATTAGGAAAAAGAATATTTATATTCTTAGTATGAAAATTTCAAACGATAACTTGTGTCTTTTGGCAAATGCAAGTGACCCTTGGATTTGGCATAAGAGATTTGGGCATTTGAATTTCAAACTCTTATCTAAACTATCAAAACATGATCTAGTAAGGGGCCTCCCTAAAATGAATTTTAAACTAGATAGTCTATGTGATGCATGTTAACTAGGAAAACTTAGAAAAAGCTCCTTTAAATTAAAAAATATAATTTCTACTTCAAAACCTCTTGAATTACTTCATATTGATCTATTTGGTCTATCTCAAATTCTATCAATAAATAATAGTAAATATGTTTTTGTAATTGTTGATGATTATTCTAGATTTACATGGACAATATTTTTAAAACATAAAAGTGATACTTTTGAATATTTTTAAGAATTTTTCAAAAAGGGTTCAAAATCAACTTTCTCAAAAAATTATAACCATCCGTAGTGATCATAGTGGTGAATTTGAAAACGAAAAGTTTGAAGAATTCTGCAGTAAAAAGGGAATAATTCACAATTTTTCATTTCCAAGAACTCCACAACAAAACGGAGTAGTAGAACGTAAAAATAGGACGATTCAAGAGTGTGCGAGAACTATGCTTTCTGATAGTAATTTACCAAAGTACTTTTGGGCAGAAGCAGTTGCTACCACCTGTTATATTTTAAATAGAATTTTAATTAGACTTTTAACTGATAAGACATCTTATGAACTTATTTACTCAAAGAAACCTAAGGTATCTTATTTTAGAATTTTTGGAAGTAAATGTTTTATTTTAAATACAAAATATAACTTAGATAAATTTGATCCTAAATCCAACAAAGGTATCTTTATCGGATACTCTAATAGAAGTAAAGCATACAGAGTATTTAATTTAAGAGCTAATACCATCGAAGAAACAATGCATGTTTCATTTGATGAAAATTTCAAAACTTTTGAAGAAATAAATGATGAAGAGGATTTAATCACTCAAAACCAAGAGTCAACTAAAACTAATAATGAATTAAATCATCCTAATAAAAGGATTAAACTTTTAAAAGATCACCCTATAGAAAATATACTTGGAGATATGCAATCTGTTGTTAAAACTAGAAACCAACTAAGTCAAATGAGTAATGTAGCTTTTATATCAACTATTGAACCCAAAAATCTAGAAGAAGCATCAACTGATGATTTTTGGATTTTGGCTATGCAAGAAGAATTAAATCAATTCACTAGAAATGATGTTTGGGAACTTGTTCCTAGACCTGAAAATAAAACAATAATTGGAACTAAATGGGTTTATAAAAATAAAATGAATGAACAAGGAGAGGTTGTTAGAAATAAAGCCCGGTTAGTCGCTCAAGGTTATTGTCAAGAAGAAGGAATAGATTTTGATGAAACCTTTGCCCCCGTAGCAAAATTAGAAGCCATTAGGATTCTACTTGCTTTCGCAAATCATAATAATTTCAAATTATTTCAAATGGGTGTTAAAAGTGCATTTTTAAATGGTTTTGTAAAAGAAGAAGTATTTGTTGAACAACCACGACTTTTTGAAAATGATAAATTTCCAAATCATGTTTACAAACTTAAGAAAGCTCTATATGGTCTAAAGCAAGCTCCTAGAGTCTGGTATGATAGACTAAGACCTTACTTGTTACAATCAAATTTTGAAATAGGTAAAGTAGATTATACTCTTTTTATTAAAAGAAATAAAAATGATATTCAACTAGTACAAGTCTACGTAGATGATATCATTTTTGGATCAACTAATTTTGAAATGAATAAAGAATTTTCTGAAATAATGACAAAAGAGTTTGAGATGAGTCATATGGGTGAATTAAACTTCTTTTTAGGATTACAAATAAAACAATTAGATAATGGTATCTTTATTAGTCAAGAAAAATATGCTAAAGACCTAGTTAGTAAAATTGGTTTGACTACTGCGAGTGGAAAACCCACTCCCATGGAAACCTATGAGTACCTTAGTAAAGAAGATCTCTCGAAAGATGTAGATCAAAAATTATATAGAGGAATGATTGGATCACTACTCTATATCACTGCGAGTAGACCTGATATCATGCATAGTGTCTGTCTCTGTGCAAGGTATCAATCCCAACCTAAAGAAAAGCACTTAAAAGCTGTAAAACGTATTATAAGATATGTTAAACACACCTTTGATTATGGCTTATTTTATCCTAAAAATGATTCGTTTGACTTAATATCTTACTGTGATGCTGATTATGCTGGTTGTAAATCAGACGAAAAAGTACAAGTGGAACTTGTCACTTTTTAGGGCATTCTCTGATTTCCTGGTTTAGTAAAAAGCAAAACACAGTTTCTCTATCAACAACTGAAGCAGAGTATATTTCTGCTGCTTTGGCTTGTTCTCAAGTAATATATATGTAACAAACTTTAAAAGATTTTGGTTTAAATATCTCAAAATCACCAATTTATTGTGAAAATACTAGTGCAATAAATTTATCCAAAAATACTACTCAACATGCTCGAACTAAACATATTGATATCAGACACCATTTTCTCAGAGATAATATAAGTAGAGAAGTAATTACTCTCGACTATATCAATACTAAAAATCAAATTGCTGATATCTTAACAAAACCCTTAAATGAATCTACATTTACTAAATTAAGAAGAGAATTAGGTATTTGTTCATTAACTGAAATATAAAATATAAATAACAAAGTATAATTAAAAATTAAATCAAAATAAATCAAATAGTAAAAATATTGAGAACCATGTCGACATCCCCCCTATACCCATGTCGACATATAACGTTTTTTTAATTTTAAATTTTTTCCCACCAAAATTCAAATAATTGGTTATATATTCTTCTTATTTTCGAAATTTTCTTCATTCTCTCTGTTCTCTTTCTGTTCTATCTTCTGAAATCAATTTATCAATGGCCTCCTCTTCCAAATCAAACATAAAATCAACCTTTTTGTTCCCTTCTCCTACCTCTGGTCCGTTCCAACATACTACGCTCGCCCGAGTGACAAAAATGGAGGATTCTATGAAGGATGAAATTCAGTTAATGACTGAAATTCAAAAAGTGCAACTCCGAATGGCAAAAGAACAGGAAAGGCAAGGGAAAATCCTTAGAAATTTGCAAAAATTTCTAATGGACAATCATGCTAATCCAATCTTGATTGACGAGGACTCTTCAGGAGATCATGAACAAGAGGAAAGTGAAGAAAAGAAGAAGAACCTATGGAAGAAGAGCATGCGGAAGACAACGACAAAGTCATTTGCATTGGCGAAGTATGTTTTGACAAGGACGGAAACTTGGTTGAACAACGTGGAAATTTCTGTTTCCATTATCCAAATTGTTCGATCCATAAATCTCCAATTGTCAAAGATACTTAGTAGTTTCTTCTTTTTCGTTTTTTATCATTATGTGTATATTTGTCACGTTGTACGAAAATGTAAATATAAACATATATATATAAGAATAAATATTGTGTGTTCTTATATATGATTCCTATATATGTTATATATAAGTATTATATAGGTACTTGGTTAGGAATGTTAGTGGTTTAGGACTAAGTTTTAGGTTTACAAGTAAGTATTGATTATGTATGATAACACTATCATCATATAGGATAATTAGACTAAGAGTTATATAGTTTAGAGTTAGTTTGTTTTTGTTGATGACAAAGGGGGAGAAATATAAAATAGAAGAGTTAGGCATACATTAAGGGGGAGTTATTAGGTTAGAAGTAATATTTTATAAACAACGGTTGTCATCATCAAAAAGGGGGAGATTGTTAGTCCATGAGTTGATAGTTTTGATGACAACAACCTTAGAATAAAGACTATACAGTATAGAGATTCAAGATATCAAGATTGAAGACTCATGAGTATCAAGAATATCAAGAGTTCAAGATTTCAAGATAAGTATTGAGTCTAGAATTATGTTAAAACTTCACAATAGCACTGAAATCTTCATTCCGTATTTTCATTTGGGATGGAACCCATTTCTACCTTTTTAGTGGCTTACAAACCCACGACAAGTAGCTTACAAACCTACGACAAGTGGCTTACAAACCCACAAACATCCTGGTTTTGTACAAGTTCTCGAGTCCTGATGTGATGAGATATTCTGCATGAAGAAGCTTGCAAAACTACTTCAAAATGATTTTCAAAACTGCTTTTCAAAATGTTTTAGCCTTAAAAATTATCTTTTCAAATGATTTTCAAAAAGATGTTTTAGCCTTAAAAAATATTCTTTGATTTTGTTCTTAAATAAATTCTTGTTTTAAACTTCGTTTGTTTTAAACTATCTTTTAATATATTTAACTTTTTAATTAGATTTAAATATAAAATTATAGTAAAATTATATATATATTATTCTCTATATTTATCTATGTATTTTATCTATAGTCAAGTATATTAATAAAGTTTAAAATAGTTTTAATATAAGATAAAGGTTATTTTCAAAGAAAAACAAAACATCAAAATTTCCTTTGGGATGTCGACATGCCCTAGTACCCCATGTCGACATAGTGTCATTTAGGACCAAAAATTTGAATTTCAAAAGAAGTGTCTATTCGCCATAACCTTTCATGAATAGACATGGCTGTTGTTCTTCTATAAATAGGGGTTGGTTTCAACGAATTTTTGATCAGATTTTCTGGTTTTTCACTTCTCTTCTTCTTCCACATTTTCTTATTCAAAATCCTATCATCACTCTACCGAAATCAATATTGAATCTAACTAGATCATCTCTGGTTTGATTCTCTATCACTATCTCAACAAGATCCCAATGCTATTCAGAGTTATAGGCTTCTTTGTAATCTATCTAGCAAGAAAAGGTGTGATTGTAGCCTTGGAAATCAATCAAGCGAGAAAAGGTGTGATTGTAGCCTTGGAAATCAATTGGGTGAACTTGTTGCCCCGGAAATCAAGTACCTCTACCTAGAGGATTGTGATTCTGGAGGGTGTACCTCGTAGCCTTGAAACCGAGGGTGTAATTGTACAATTGCTTTTGAAAGGAAATCCGTACTTAGTTGTGCGGGACTGGATGTAGGGTAACTCCGAACCAGTATAAAATCCCGTGTGTTCTTTCCTTTACTGCATTTACTTTATTTCTGCATCCGTGTTTGATTCTGTGATTATATCTATGTCTGAATATTGCATACACTTGTGTACAAATCAACAATAGCTCAAAAAGATTTAGTAATTTCTTATAAACACTATTCACCCCCCCCCTCTAGTGTTTATTCTAGCCTTAAGATCCATATTCTACATTCCTCACAGTTTGTGCTATTTTTGGTTTAAACATTTTGATGCTTTCATTGAGAGACTCAATTCTCGGGCTATTTGAATCCTTGTCTACAATTGGATTGCCTAAAATCCAAGGAAGAGATCTGGTTTCTTCTCAGCTAGTTTCTTTACTACTCAGATTTGAATAAAGTCTACGTGAAGCTATCTTCAATGGCCCTCAGGAATGACAAAGTTGTTGCCTCCCCCAAGAGCCGAAATTGGCGGAGATGGTAAGGCAACTTGTGAGAGAAAGTCAAGGCCGAACTAACAATGACTGGGGCAATTCCCCTTTTCAAAATCCCTTCACTGAAGCAGTCTTATGCAAAGAGTACCCATAGAGATTCAACATGCTGTCGATGCCTTCATACTCAGGAAAGGATGATCCTATACAACATCTAATGAAATACGAGTGGCATATGGACTCCGCCAGAGCGTCAAATGCAGTCAAGTGCAGGTGCTTCCCAATCTTCCTTGAACGAGTGGTGACCATGTGGTTTACTCAACTACCACTAAGGTCCATCACTTCTTTTGGTCATCTGGCAGGGAAATTCATCGAGCAATTTAAAATGCACGCGACTCGCCTGAAGGGTGTCATGTCGTTGTCTAACTTATTCCAAGGACTGGGGGAATTGCTTAAGGACTTTTTGTAAAGATTTAATACTGCTGTGACTGAGGTGAGAAACCCTCCAGACAGCATAAACTTGATGGCTTTGATCAGGGGGATCCACCCCAATACAGACTTTGGTGAATGGTTATCGAGAAGCTTCCTCCTACTCTGGATCATTTTTACAACAAGGTAGCCCAGTACTTGCACAAGGAGGAGGTTACACTAACTAGGAGAGACAACGTTATATGCCATCGGGATAAAGTAGTGTGAAGCAACGTTGTTGTGAGACAGTCCAGAGTGAGTTCTGGGAAAATACCTGTGAATGTGCAGAATAAGAGCAGTGGTCAGAGCAAGGGCTGTAGTGGGGCCCTAAACGAAAACTCGGATTCTAGGAGACGATAGAGAATCCCAAGATTTGACACCTACACCCTACTGAATGACTCGGCTGAAAATATTTACTTAGCTACTTGCAACTCAGAGTAGTACAGGACACTAGCCCCGAGAGAGTCACCTGAAGACCAGAGGAAGTCTTGAAAATTCTATAGATTTCACGAGACATATGGTCATAACACGAATGAGTGTAGATACCTTCGCGATATAATCGAAGAATTAATATAAAAGAAAAAGCTCCAATAGTTTATAAAAAACATATAGGATGGCAAGCAAGGAACATCCGACCCCCAACAAGGACAGACCGCTCCTAGTGCTGACGAACCTAGGTGGCCTGAAAGAAGATTGACTATAAACTAGACCACTAATGGTCATCCTCCAACTATCAAGGGCTGGAGCAAAATGGAATCGCAATTATCTACGACGCTATTCCGCTTGAGAATAAAAATTATTCCTATTTTCTTTGATTTATTTCATGAGACAGACTCTGTTTTTTTTTTAATAAAATGGCTTTCTAGTCATGCAACTTTACCGTTATGCAATTTTTTTTGAACAACGACCAACTCGAATGAAACTGCATATGAATAATGCAGGTGTGCAGGTGCCCAGAGTTAGGTGCCTACAAAATCTCTATAGTCCATGATCAGACCTGTAGAGCTATACCGAGGCGAGCGTGACTCAACTGCTCATCAGCCAACTCTTGCCCCTGACTCTAGGGCAAGACCATGATCCAAAAATGGATGTGATTGGCCATCCATCAACTCAAATTTTTCCCTTGACCCGATGGGGGGAGTTAAAAAAAAAGTGGATATGACTGGCCATCCATCAACTTAACTCTATCCCTTAACCCGGCAGGAGGAGTTCAAACCAAAATGGATGTGACTGACCATCCATTAACTTAACTCTATTCCTTGACCCAACAAAGGGATTTCAAACCAAAATGGATGTGACTGACCATCCATCAACTTAACTCTTTCCCTCGACCCAATAAGGGGAGTTTAAACACAAAAGGATGGGATCCAGCCATTCTCTTCGAACTTAGAGCGGATGTGACTTAACCATCCGACTCCTAACTCTTTTCCTTGACTTGATAGAAAGAGCACAAATTCTAAAGCGGGCGTAACTTGAACGTTCGATCCTAGATGGATATGATCCGACCATCCATAAGCCCACTCTCTCCCTTGATCTAATGGGAGGAGTATGAAATCAGAATGGATGTGATATGACCCTCCATTTTCCAACTTTGACCGTCCAAACAAAGGTGGACGTGATTAGCCATTCACTCGCCAGCTTTTTGCCCTTGACACGGGAGTAGAAGCACAATCTGAGATGGATGTGATCTGACCATCCATCAGCTGACACTATCTATGATCTGGACATTCGCCAACTCCTACCTGTGATCTGGCAGGGGAAGTGCAAACTCAAGATGGGTGTGACCTGACCACCCATTCGCTAACTCAGATCTTAGGTCCGACGGGAAAAATATAACTTTATAAGGACGAGACTTAACCGTCTATGCGCTAACCTCGTTAACCCAAGACTGGGGGTAGGAGTATAATCACCTGAAAGCTGGATACGACAGATTAACAGTGTGGCCCATGCCTAGTGTTCGATATGACTTTAGGCTACGACCAAAAGGATGCCTTAGGATAAAAACAAACAAAAAAACTTGTGATTACAATCCCTTGGAACTTGGCAATAACCTATAGGCATATGAACATGCTTGGGAGCCAATGGTAAATTTATGTGCATGGACGTACGAGTGCATGTGCATACTCGACATGCAATTTCCTATATTGACGAGGATTGAATTCTTACCTGGAACTTTCAAAAAAGAAACAAATTCAGATAATCAAGGCCCACTAGTTCAATTAATTAGCACAATGGAATCAAGCACAAACAACTACTGAGAGAATGCATTCCAATTTTACAATGTTTAATATCACAAAGCAACACAACGGACAGTTAGAGATACAACTCTTTATAAAAAGGAACTTGACGAAAGGGTAATAGCCATTCGAGGCATAGAGTGAAATCCTTTCCGACGATCCTAACTTGTCTCGATTCAAAGCACGTCATGTTTAAAACAAGACGTACTTTAAGGGACAAATGTTATTCAACCTTTTGAACCAGCTATATTCAGATTGACAAGTCCACGAGACGACGATCGAATGAACTAAGGAAAACAGCAGGCTAAAATTCACTAAGTGATTCACCCTACATAGGGAATCGATATCGATCCCTAGGGGTACACCCAAAGTGGCCCTAACTCCTATGTCTCTTTTCTCTATCTACATAGAGCCCGATTTAAGTGTTGTCCCAGAGTTCCTATGCATCGTATTGATGATCTCCATATACATGCTAAAGCAGTAATTTAGCCTTCTGCAGATCCATCACTTGGACCGGAAAAAATATAGGAAACTATACAAAACAACTTTTGGAAACACAAAGCCAACATTAAGACGAACCAACACAAGAAATTGCAAGACCCTGTACTACATATGTAGGGATCGTATAGATCCCCAACCGAAGGGGATTTAGGGTTGAGATGTTTTGGAGGATTTCGTCTTCGCAGCAAGGTTCTACAGGAGAAATATCAGCGAGATATTAGATCGTCTACCCTTATAAGTACATGGGCAATGCTTCATTATAAGAATCTTTACGCTGCTGCTACACACAAACTCTATTGTACTTCGGGATCTCTGACAATCCCTCATACTTATAATCATAAAATCTAGTACAAAAGCAATAAAATCATTCAAGAGGATGTAGGCCAAGATTGCTAAACCACTATAAATTTGTGTGTGCTTGTTATCTGTTTGATTTCTTCTGTTTTTCATTTACTTTCTTCAATTAATCTCTACTCTCTTACTCTTTTGGGTGTTTGTCTCATTTTCGATTCAAACACAAGAATATGAATATTGGATCCATATTCGATCTTGTATGAATGTTATATGGTGAACAGTTGCAATTTGTAATGTATGAAACTTTGATGATTAGTTCGTTTAAAATAAGCAAGTAACCATAATGTGAGATTGTGTATTCAATACAATTGATTACAATAAGGATCTTGTTGTGTTAGATGTAGGACTAGACCAAAAGCTATAGGATGTAGCTAGGAATTCAATCGCTTAAATTTCAGTTTGATCAGTTTATATAAAGTGCAACTTATTTGATATCCATAAATGTTAAGGATGATCAAATGCACTTTTGTAAAGGGATCGTTACAACCTTGTAGTAAGGGTTTTCTTTTGGATTGTTCAACCATTTGAAAGGAAAGTTAATGTACAAGAGTGAATGAAACTTAAGGCACAGTTTGGATGAAGAAAGTTAATGGTCATATTTGCTTAATGAAAAGACATTGAAAATGTGAATTGTATGAATAGTAGTAGATAATTAATTATAATAAGAAATTTGATTTCTATTCCAAATGTATTTTTATATAGAAAGTTGTTTTCTATGAAAGTTATTTCTTTTAGTTCAATATATTTGATCTAAAACTCTCGATTGTAAACTAGTCACTGCTAGTGAGATTTTTCATCTCACAATACCAAATAAATTTATGAAACAATTATGGTGCAATATGCTTCCGTAATTGGGAATCAATAAATTCAAGTAGTTTTAAATTTTTCTTAAGGGTAGTAATTATGTTGTTGTATGCTTACACAATTAAGTAGCCGCACTTTAGCTGTTTATTAAAATGTTAAGTCTAACTTATAACCAATTCAGGAAAATCTAAAGATAATCTAGTACTTAAAACAAGGAAAAATGTGTAGAAAAAGTAAAGGACACGGGAATTTATATGGTTAGGATTTTTATGAATCCTACGTTCAGGGATCAATGATCTACTTATATTCTTCTTAGTACAAGCTTTTAGTGGAAGAATGTACAAGTATTTTTAGTATGGAATTCAGAGAAACTGTAATATCCCATAAATTTTAAAAACTAATATTGAGAGTATTTTAGTATTAACTAATAAGGGAAAATGGTAATTTTACAAACATTGTAATTAGATGATGTAAATTGTGTTATTGCATAGAGCTCATTTTTCTAGCAAGTATGGTATGTTGGCTTGTCTGGATCAGATTCCATACGAAGGGGTTAGGCGAGTTTTCATTTGTAGGTTTTGAAATGGGCTTAACCCGTTAAGGTTTGAATTTGAATCTAACAATTATTATTTTCCCGCTTCTCTCTATTTTATTAGTTTCTAAAATTGTACGTACTTTCATTTCTTATTCGCAACTCCATCATTCTCTTCATCCTCTTCCTCTCTCCATCATTCTCTTCATGCTCGTCCTCTGTCTTCTCACAGCTTTTCCAATCCTTAGCCAAATTCAACAAATAAATATACTAAATCGATAAGTGCGAGAAGGGGAGTTCGATTATACCATCTATTTGGCGATTTGGACCTTAGAAGGACTGCGTTTTCTAGCCAGCAAAGATTTAGAGGCTGATTCGAAGATTTTTAGGACTAGGCGGCTTGATTTTGTTAGTGGAAATCATCTCCTTCGATTATAATGTCTATATGCGAATATATCATTGTATGATTACTATAAGGGTTAATAAATTGAATATAATGTCTATATGCATGTATATCTTTTAAAATATGCATTTTGTGAAGATTTCTTATTTTTAATGAGAAATTTAGAAAGATATGTTTATATGAAAACATTTCTATGTTAAGTTGAACCGTTTGAAAAAAAAGAGAATTTAATGCCAGGATTTTCATAAAAAGGAAATGTCTGTCGAAATTAAAAGAAGATTTTACAATTTTGGAAACTTATTAGTTTTGTGAAAATGATGTTAATAGCAAATATTTTGAAAAAATGAGTAAATAAAGTGAAAACATTATTATGATGATCCTTTAAACTTAAAAGAAAAGAATTAAATTTGAGTTAGAATAGGATTACATAGCCTACGAGGACTGAATTGATTATGGAGTTCAAAAACATTGAAATATTTGCGGTAGAGATAGGAAATAACATGGATATTTAGTGACCATTTCAATCAACGTTTGAATTAGAAGGATAGAGTGCTAAATCAACCTTCCTGTAATAGTGAAGCACTTTGTGTTTTTTTACCCATATATAGTTTGAATTGTAGAGTCTTTGCGCAAGTAAGTTTGGATAGTATGAATTGGGTAAAACATATTTTCAGAGTAAAGAAAGAGTAAGCCAAGATATTTTATTATATCAAAGGATGCTAAGGATGCAAGAGGTTTTCTCATTTTGGTTGGCTGTTATAAAAAGAATTTGGTTTTCCATGGAACTTAGAATTTGAGCATGCATTTATTTAAAGGAGTTATTGACTAGTACACAAGAAGGATTATCCAACCCATGATCTTGAGATGACAACTATTGTTTTTCTCTCAAGCCATGGAGGCAAGGTCCCTAAAGTGTTAGTTGTTTTAACATCGTCGAAAGAGAAAGATGATTTCGATTACTTGTAAGTGGATTGCGTTGATTTGTCATCTCTGGTAACGTTACGCCACGCATGTTGCTTTTGACTTTGGAAGTTATAGGTACCAGGCATGTTGTCATTGACCTAGTGAATTATAGGTAACCAAGCAAGAAGGTTGTTGTCTTAAAGTATATGTTATATGGCGATATTTATAAAGAAATTAGTACTTGAGTTGTCGTCGCAACAACAAGTATGTTGTTCGGACTGAAGTGATAATAGTTCCATAAGGTGTTATGTATCGACCTGGATTTTTCAACATTTTAATTATGAATTTAACGAAGATTTTAGAATTAAATTATTTTTATAAAATAATTATTTGACAACGAAAACTAGATATTTGAAATGCGTCCATTTAAATAAAACCAATAAAATTTGTTTCACGTTAGAATTCGTTCAAAACTCGATCGGCGTAATTTTTCAGTGCGAATTATCAAAATTTAAAGTACGAATATTTTTACATAGAAATGATCTAGAAAAATTTCTGATTGAAACGTCTAAGTTCGTTCCGTCCAATTCCGACCTTTGTAGCTCAGTTTATCTACAATTGTCGTTGTCGTTCAATTTCGAAGCGGCAATAGATGAGATTTTGCTACCTACGTCGTAGCATAGATTTGATTACATCGTTGGAATCGTCTCGTCGCGCTGATCACCGTGGTATATTTATTTTCGTGTTTTAGCTTCCATGGCAAAACGCTACATGGTAGAAATACTGGTCTGTGACCGTGCACGGGTCATCATTCCTTTCTTTTCTTTCAACCGAGATTATTTCTTTCAGCCCACATTCCTTTCTTTTCACTGCCAACCTGTGTTGCGTGCGCCCCTCATCTAATTAAATGCAGCATTTAATGCTCCATGTCCTCTATACACACACACACACACATGTGCCTACTGCTCCTCTCATTTTTCTCTGCTCATGCTTCTTCTCTGAGGAAAATAAATATAACAATGTATATTTCCTACACCCACTGAAAACACTCCCTCCTCTTCTTTCCTTTCCTCCTCCCGTCCATTCTCCGCCAACCGCGCCTCCCCACTTGTAACGACCCAGAATTTTGGATATTTGAAATTGGAATATTAAATTGATTTTTAATATTTAAAAGTTAATTTTTAGCTTAAATTTCAAATATAACTAATTTTTGGATAATTTAATTATTAGATTTAATAATTGAAAATTGGTTAAAATATTGAATCTTGAGTTTAAAGCTTGATAAAAATAATTTAAAGGGTTATAAAATTTATATTTATAATAATGAAGATACTAAAACTTTTTAAATTGAATTTAAAAGTGATTTGTTCAGTTTTAAAAATATATCGTTTAAATTGACATTTAAAAATAGCCATCCGGGGCAGAGTCTCGGATTTCGACGAAACCAGTTCCATTGGATCCGTAATAGTATATTATTATTGGATTTCAAACTTCATAATGTTTGCAGTTAACATTTGGTCGTACGGGATATAATGCGCTGAAATTTATATCGAAAATTCAATATAATATGTGGGTCCAAAAAGCTATCTTCTCCATTCGATCGAATTAGGACTTAAAACCTTTTCCATTACGTTCGAAATAGGGGTATAACATTATAAATGCCTAGCGACAGCCTGGATAGGGTTTCAAAATTTTGAGTTACGTAAATCGAGACATTTTGAAAATTAATTAATATATATTGTCAAGTCAACTTTTCTTTTCAGCTGTCTACTCTATCCAATCAGCCGCCTATGATGTGATATGCCTATTGCTTCTTCAAAACGTTTCCTTCCTTCTCCACTTTTAAATTATAGCCGAGCACAGTCAAGAAAAAAAATGAAATCTTTGAAATTCAAATTCTAAAAATCTTCTCGATTAAATTTTTTGAAAATTGCTTTAAAAATCTTGCTTTAGCTTATGCTTCAATCTAGTGGTGGTTTTGTAGTATGCGGTGATGATGGGATGAACTCAACAATGAAGTCGAGTGGAAGCCCTTAACTAGGGTTAGGGATATCTCGCGCCGTAGTCGATAGGAGGCCGTGAGGTATGGATGGATGGGTTTCTGATGGCAAGGCGCATGCGTGGCCGTAGTCTGGTGGCGTGCGGTGGAGCAGTGATGGTCGCGACATTACAGAGGCAGTAGGTCGAGGACTTCGGCCGCGATCTGTTGTGAAGGCTTGGACGAAACGGCGGTGATGCCATATGGTCGAGAGCATGGAGGGGAAACTATCGACATTTTTGGATGAGAGAATAGGGCGGTGGGTAGTTGTGCTAGGTGCACGCGTGCACGTCGTAGACGTGCAGCTACAGGAATAACAGAGAAGTGAAAGGAAGAAGAAGAAAGGGGTTTTCAGGCTTTGGGCCGGGTTATTGGTTATGGGCTGTTTTCTGTTTTTTTTAAAAGAGAAAAAAAAGGAATTTGTTTATATAAATTACATTCAAACTTATAAAATTTATATCTCATGCGTGCGAGGTCGGATTGGGATGAATCTTTTTGCGTTGGGATCGTAGTGTCACCATCTACGCATAGAAAATGGTTTGGACGAAAATGGAGCTTCTGAAATTTTCAGACAATTTCAAACGCATTCAAATTAAATCGGAATCGGAACGCGAAAGCGACAGAAAATAAAAAGGGAGTTAATCTCACTCAATTTTGGATTACCGCAATTAATTTTGAATAGTTAAAATTAATTATTGAGTGATTGATAAAATTGATAAATTATTATCAGTTGGATGTGATATTATTTATAATAGTATATATAATTGAGTGATTGATATTCCCGCATATATATAGCGGATGAGACCCTATGTGCCCCACATAATAGCGGATAACCCTATATACCACGATATCCCCCTCCAAGTGGGATTGGTATTTTTATATTGTATTAACATCTGAGAATGTAGGGAAATAGGTTAGAGGGATCCAACTGGATTCCTCAAAAATGTGGAATTAATTTCATATATTGGTATATGATTTGTTTGAATAATCTATTGTAGATTATAGTGTAATTTGAATTTATGGGATGTTATGGTAGTTTTGGCCTGGACTTTGGTATTTTTAAAAACCAATAATAAATGTTTTGAATTTTAAAAGAAATTAAAAAGGGATTTTGGAAGTGAAGTATATATATTGAAATTTGGATTAATTAAAAGAAATGAATTTTGGGTAAAATGAATAGTTTGATGCAATTTTGTATTTAATAATTTTGGAATATTGTAAATAGGAATTTTAGAATATTGTAAAAAGATATTTTGGAATAATGTAAATAAAAGGGTTTTAAACAATAGAACTTAAGCGATATTGTTTAAGTATAAAAGGATTTATTTTTAAAATCGAGATTTAAATAGTCGGGAAAATAAAAAGGAAATTTGAAAATAAAATATGAAGTTGTTATACTAGATTTTAAATAAGATTTTAAATGATAAAAAGAAAGTGGAATATAGTTGGGTTATTTAAGAAATTAATTTAAAATTGAATTTAATTTAGAAATTGATTTAAAATTGATTAAGAATTGTGAAACCGTTATAAAGGGGAAATGAGACTATGGAATTAATAAATGAAGTTTATAAATAAAGTGAAGTAATTATGAGTGGGTAAATTGAAGTTATAAATTCACTATGAAGATTTATAAGGAGATGGGTAAATCGGTTTAAAAATAAATGGTGGATTTATTTTTAGAAATGTGGGAAGGGGATTTTACGGAATTGGGATGTAAATCGAATTGGAAATAAATCGAAGAGATTTATAGATGTTAGACTGGTTATATTGGAATTGGAAAATATATTTTTAATGAGAAATTCAGTTATTTTAAAAAGGGAGGAATTTTAATTATTAACTAGAAAATTTAAAAGTGTTAAAGAATATTTCAGAAAACAAATTATTTAGTTGTTTTAAAATTGTTTAAAGTATATTTAAATATTAATTAAGTTAGTTTATAGTGAGTTAATTTTTATTTAATGATTAATCAGTATTATTATTTTAAAGGGATAAATTATTCAATATTCAATATTATATAATAACTTTTATTTTAAAGAGTATTTGCCTAAATTTAACTTGGAAATTATTATAGAAATTTCATAAGTATTATTTTGAAAATTTTTAAATAAAGTTTTCGGGAAGTAATGGTATACTCGCATGGCGAAATCAGAGGTAGTGAGTGCCTGCAGTTAAGTATTGGATTTCTCTGGGATAGAGACGTAACCATTGAGCTGTGAATCCATGGTTTGATACCGCAGTGGTACTTTCCATATTATTTTAAAAAGGGTTTTCAAATATTTTTGAAAAAAAGGATAGTTTGCGAATATACTAAATTCAATAAGATAAGTACATATTTTTGGATAAAGAGTTTTAATTTATATAAAATTAAATAAAAATGAGACTTGGTATTTTCAGTGGAATATGAAGTATTTGGTTGAATGATTGTTTATTTGATAGTTAAATAACCGACTATCAAATCTGGACCCAAAATATAACTTTGGGAATAACTAGGAGAAATATGGGGATTATATGGTACATTTACCGTTCGAGGTGCTATACTGTACGTATAAACTCGTTTCGTTCTTCTAGGACGTTTATAAGGAAATCCGTCCACAAATGGTTAGAAAGTGATCTCCGATCTTATTTTCGTCTGTTTATTTCCTAAAAGAATCGGGGTTGAGTTTACCGAAAATATCAAACATTGTTTCGAAGAGACCAGGATCAGATAAGTTATCCAAAAACCACTTCGATCCAAAGAGCACGTTTTCGAAGGGAAAACAAGAGCATGGAGTCGAAGATGGAGTATTGAAGTGCAAGGGCTAATCGCTACTAATCCTGAGGATTATTCCAAAATGGATGTAGTAGGAATAGTGCCTTCGGTTTCGTTCGGACCCAGAACGGACTTGTATGGATGAATGCTATCAGTACATTGTCATTGGAGGACAATGAGCATTCTAAGTGAAAATTACTTAAAAGGTAATCGTAGCCTCTAGCCTCATCAACCGGGAATGACTGAAAAGCAGGCGGATGCAGCAAGGCTAAGTGGGTCACACCCAATTAGGGTATGTTTATCACCTTTCTAGATGCCCTCAGATATTATTACTACGATTCATGAAAGGAGCTCGGAAAGGGTGAGAACACCCGGGGTGATAGCATATTCGGTCTATCCGGGTTAGGGGTTGTCGGGATCCCGGTGTGGTCCTCGGTACGCTGTTTCTAGACGTGTACTATGACAGGTGGTACCCCAGTGCCTAGTCATTCGTATGGAATCCATTCTCCAATACGTGCCTTTACGGTTTTGGTTGTAGAGCCTAGTATGCTAGAATTTAATTAATGTAACAATTTCAGCTATTTGAATAAGTAATTATACTTAGACACTATTATAATATCAAAGGATTTGATATGAAATGTTTTGGTTATAGTAAGGTAAAAACCCATCGTGTTTATGTGTGGCGTGGTCTTATGAGATACCTTTGATTTTCAAAGTATTTTGATAACTTTAATGATTCAAATTGAGTGTGTTTTCTCACGCTGGTTTTCCAGACCGACTCGGGTGTTATTTTATTATAATGCTTGGGTCAGAGCGAGTATTACAAATACTGGATATGATGCTATGGAGCTCAGAAGATGAGCTGGATGGCGAAGACGTATTTCACGTATCTGATTTATATTACGCTGTGTATTATAGGTTGTATATTCAGCATTTGTTAGGACAAGTTGTTATAACTGTCCAGTATTGTGTTATTGATGTGTTGTACTCTGATGATGTAATGTATAAAAACAGTTATAGTTCTTGTTATATAAAGACCAGTTGTTATCTATTATATATTGTTCCGCTGCGATTGTGAGATTCTGTACTGTTGTTCTGTTTTTTTTTCTTCTTCTACCTCTTTCTTCTTTACCCTAACGATCTGGTATTTCCGGCATTTGATTGTTCGGCATGTAATACAGTGAACGTATTGATGTCGATTTTCGAAGGTCAAAAATCCGGGTCGTCACACTTGGTATCAGTGCTGAAGGTTAAGTGAGAACCTTGGCTCTAGTGGGGATTACTCATTAGAGATAGGGTGAGTAGCACCCTAGAATGGGTTTGAGTGTATTAATAGATGTGAGCACATATTTGTTAGTGAATATAAAATTGTTTTATATTGTGTTAGTTGATTTGTTTAGTGGCTTATGGATTCTGGTCAATACGAGTAGTTAACGTTATTGATAGGGATCTCTAAACACTATAACAGAGCAATTCGACACGGTATTGTTTTGAAATTGGGTAAATGAAATAATTTTACCCAAATTATTTTTATATATAAAGGAATAATTTTTCAGAAGATTATTATAATTAGATATGGTGTGCTTGGTCATTAGGAAATGATAATATTAAACCAATATCATTTGTTGTTGTGGTGATTGAATAAAAGTTGATATTATAACCAAAAGTTAAGAAATTAATTCATACAACAAAATGGAATTTGTAAATATGAGTTTATAAATGTGATTTATAATTTGAAATGGAATGAAATTCCAGAGAAATATTTAAATATAGATTTAAAAGGATTTAAAAGTTGGAAATTTGGGGATTTAAATCTTGTTGGTTTTGAAAATGTTTTTCAAAGTTGGGAAATAATAGTGATATTATTTGGAGAATAATTTTGAATTGAAATTATTTAAAAATGATTTTAAAAAGGAATAAAAGCGCTAAACTCACTTCGGTCATTGGAAAATAATTTCGGTGATGACTATAGCATAATCGACGTTCATTTTCGAGTCTCCAAAGGAGGGATCGCTACCTCAATGATTCGAATTGGAGTTTGTTTGCAAAACTGGTTTGATTTTGAAATGCAAAGGAATAATTTGATATACCAAAGGATTTTGGATATATGATTTCAAAATGATTTTTAAATATTGAGTAATTATTTAAAACTCTGGAGTTTGATCTAAAATGTTTATGGAATATAAATAAGTTGTAAAACTTATAAAATTTGGAATTTGATTTGGAAGGGAAATTAACTTGAATTAAGTTAGATAAAGAGAATTTGAGAATTTAGCCTAAGTAGGCCAAATGGAAAAAGAATTATTAAAATGGAATTTAGTGAGATTTGAAATAAATTAGTAAATGAACTAATTAATTGAATAAGTAAGTTAACCGGATTTGAAATTGAATTTAATTAGAAATGAATTAGTGGATGGAACTAATTAAAATAAGTAGTGGATTAAATATGGTTTAAGGTATGGTGGATAGAATTTAATATTTAAAATTTGGAAGATAAATTGAGTTCAAATGGAATTGGAAATTTAATTTAAATAGAAATGGATATAAACCAAAGTGATGAAGTGGAAATAAATATAAGAAGTTGTATAAAATATTTATATTAAACTTAAGAAAATTGATGGTGAAGTTCTTAAGTAAAAATTGGTATTGAAGAATATGCTAAGTAAGTATTTGAATGAAGATTAAATAAAAGGAAAGTAAAAGGATAATTGTGAATATTTGATGGTAAATGAAATGAGTGAAAATAAAAGGAATTGATATAGCTAATAATCGATTGGGAATTAGTACGTAAGTTGTACGTATATTATTTTATTCGCATGACGATTTGATCCAGATTCGAGCATAGAATTTCGAGATAGTTATATCGATCCGAGTTGGGATTTTTCACTCGATTTTCGACGGTGAACCCTGGATATGGATTTTTGATCGATCCTGGAATTCTTTATCATCGTATATGGCTATGCAAGAAGAATGATGGCTTCGAATCAAGGAACCAGATCTGAGTCCGCACTAGAGAGCCGTGTGAACGATACTAGTTTGGAAGTGAAATTGTGTGATCGAGTGAGCGATCAGATTTGATTTTTGCGTACGGATGATATATGTACATCGTACGGGTTTTGGTAAAATGAATATCGGAAATTTGAAAATTTTCAAAATAAAATGGTTTGAATTGTATGATTGGATACTATGCAGGTAATTAAAAGCAAAAGCTAAATTGATGTCCTCGATTTTAGAAGAAATTTTTTATTGCCCGACAAAAGGTACATGTTTAAATTATGTTTGAAATTTGATGGTTTTCTAATTGAGCCACTTGGCTTTTGTTTTCTTTGATGATTTGGGCCCGTAGAGGCAATTCGTAGTTGCTTCGATCTAGCCGCACAAAGGAGACGTTGGCAAAAAAATTCGAAAATTTAAGGAGTTAGAAATTTTTTAAAGAAAATTGGTAATTTAAAATTTGGTTTTAATTTATAATTTGAATGATTGAGGGGATAATATTAGTGTAATCTATGGGTTAATTTGGAAAATTAGTAGGAGTGATAACGTAGTTTCAATAAATTAATTTCGAAAAAGTTGTTTCAACTAATTGGTTTTGAAATAATAAACGGGTTTTGGACCATTCTTTTTACCTAGCAATTTCGAGGACGAAATTATTATAAGGGGGAGGAATGTAACGACCTAGAATTTTGGATATTTGAAATTGGAATATTAAATTGATTTTTAATATTTAAAAGTTAATTTTTAACTTGAATTTCAAATATAACTAATGTTTGGATAATTTAATTATTAGATTTAATAATTGAAAATTGGTTAAAATATTGAATCTTGAGTTTTAGGCTTGATAAAAATAATTTAAAGGCTTATAAAATTTATATTTATAATAATGAAGGTAATAAAACTTTTTAAATTGAATTTAAAAGTGATTTGTTCAGTTTTAAAAATATATCGTTTAAATTGACATTTAAAAATAGCCATCCAGAGCACAGACTCGGATTTCGACGAAACCAGTTCCATTGGATCCGTAATAGTATATTATTATCGGATTTCAAATTTTGTAACGTTTGGAGTTAACGTTTAGTCGTACGGGATATAAACGCGCAGAAATTTATATCGAAAATTCAATATAATATGTGGGTCCAAAAAGCTATCTTCTCCATATTATCGAATTAGGACTCGAAACCATTTCCATTGCATTCGGAATAGGGGTATAACATTATAAACGCCTAGCGGTATGCCTCGATAGGGTTTCAAAATTTGAGTTACGTAAATCGAGACATTTTGAAAATTAATTAATATATATTGTCAAGTCAACTTTTCTTTTTAGTTGTCTACTTTATCCAATCAGCCACCTATGATGTGATCTGCCTATTGCTTCTTTAAAACGTTTTCTTCCTTCTTCACTTTTAAATTACAGCCGAGCACAGTCAAGGAAAAAAATGAAATCTTTGAAATTCAAATTCTCAAAATCTACTCGATTAAAAAATTCGAAAATTGCTTTAAAAATCTTGCTTTAGCTTATGCTTCAATCTGGTGGTGGTTTTGTAGTATGCGGTGATGATGGGATGAACTCGACAGTGAAGTCGAGTGGAAGCTCTTAACTAGGGTTAGGGATATCTCGCGCCGTCGTCGATGGGAGGCCGTGAGGTATGGATGGATGGGTTTCTGATGGCAAGGCGCACGCGTGGCCGTAGTCTGGTGGCATGCGGTGGAGCAGTGATGCTCATGACATTACGGGGGCAGCAGGTCGAGGACTTTGGTCGTGTTCTGTTGTGAAGGCTTGGACGAAACAGCGGTGATGCCATAAGGTCGAGAGCGTGGAGGGGAACCTGTCGACGTTTTTGGATGAGAGAATAGGGCGGTGGGTAGTTGTGCTAGGTGCACGCGTGCACGTCGTAGACGTGCAGCTACAGAAAGAACAGAGCAGTGAAAGAAAGAAGAAGAAGGGGGTTTGCAGGCTTTGGGCCGGGTTATTGGGTATGGGCTGTTTTCTTTTTTAAAAAAAAAAGAGAAAAAAAGGAATTTGTTTATATAAATTACATTCAAACTTATAAAATTTATATCTAATGCGTGCGAGGTCGGATTGGGATGAATATTTTTACCTTGGGATCGTAGTGTCACATCTACGCATAGAAAATGGTTTGGATGAAATTAGAGCTTCTGAAATTTTCAGACAATTTCAAACGCGTTCAAATTAAATCGGAACCGGAACGCGAAAGCGACAGGGAATAAAAAGTGAGTTAATCTCACTCAATTTTGGATTACCGCAATTAATTTTGAATAGTTAAAATTAATTATTGAGTGATTGATAGAATTGATAAATTATTATCAGTTGGATGTGATATTATATATAGTAGTATATATATATTGGAGTGATTGATATTCCCGCATATATATAGCGGATGGGACCCTATGTGCACCGCATAATAGCGGATGACTCTATATACCGCGATATACCTCTCAAAGCGGGATTGGTATTTTATATTGTATTAACATCTATGGATGTAGGGAAACAGGTTGGAGGGATCCAACTGGATTCCTCAAAAATGTTGAATTAATTTCATATATGATTTGTTTGAATAATCTGTGGTAAATTATAGTGTAATTTGAATTTATGGAATGCTATGGTAGTTTTGGCCTGGACTTTGGTATTTTTAAAAACCAATAATAAATGTTTTGAATTTTAAAAGAAATTAAAAAGGGATTTTGGAAGTGAAGTATATATATTGAAATTTGGATTAATTAAAAGAAATGAATTTTGGGTAAAATAAATAGTTTGATGCAATTTTGTATTTAATAATTTTGGAATATTGTAAATAGGAATTTTGGAATATTGTAAAAAGAGATTTTGGAATAATGTAAATAAAACGGTTTTAAACAATAGAAATTAAGCGATGTTGTTTAAGTATAAAAGGATTTATTTTTAAAATCGAGATTTAAATTGTCGGGAAAATAAAAAGGAAATTTGAAAATAAAATACAAAGTTGTTATACTAGAATTTAAATAAAATTTTAAATGATAAAAAGAAAGTGAATATAGTTGGGTTATTTAAGAAATTAATTTAAAATGGAATTTAATTTAGAAATCGATTTAAAATTGATTAAGCATTATGAAATCGTTATAAAGGGGAAATGAGACTATGGAATTTATAAATGAAGTTTATAAATAAAGTGAAGTAATTATGAGTGGGTAAATTAAAGTTATAAATTCACGGTGTGGATTTATAAGGAGATGGGTAAATCGGTTTAAAAATAAATGGTAGATTTTTTTTAAAAATGTGGGAAGGGGATTTTACGGAATTGGGATGTAAATCGAATTGGAAATAAATCGAAAGAGATTTATAGATGTTAGACTGGTTATATTGGAATTGGAAAATATATTTTTAACGAGAAATTCAGTTATTTTAAAAAGGGAGAATTTTTAAGTATTAACTAGAAAATTTAAAAGTGTTAAAGAATATTTCAGAAAATTAATTATTTTGTTGTTTTAAAATTGTTTAAATATATTTAAATATTAATTAAGTTAGTTTATAGTGAGTTAATTTTTATTTAAAGATTAATCAGTATCATTATTTTAACGGGATAAATTATTCAATATTATATAATAACTTTTATTTTAAAGGGTATTCGCCTAAATTTAACTTGGAAATTATTATAGAAATTTCATAAGTATTATTTTGAAAATTTTTAAATAAAGTTTTCGGGAAGTAATGGTATACTCGCATGGCGAAATCGGAGGCAGTGAGTGCCTGTAGTTAAGTTTTGGATTTCTTGGGATAGAGACGTAACCATTGAGTTGTGAATCCATGGTTTAATACCACAGTGGTACTTTCCATTTTATTTTAAAAGGGTTTTCAAATATTTCTAAAAAAAAAAGGATAATTTGCGAATATACTAAATTCGATAAGATAAGTACATATTTTTGGATAAAGAGTTTTAATTTATATAAAATTAAATAAAAATGAGACTTGGTATTTTCAGTGGAATATGAAGTATTTGGTTGAATGATTGTTTATTTGATAGTTAAATAACCGACTATCAAATCTGGACCCAAAATATAACTTTGGGAATAACTAGGAGAAATATGGGGATTATATGGTACATTTACCGTTCGAGGTGCTATACTGTACGTATAAACTCGTTTCGTTCTTCTAGGACGTTTATAAGGAAATCCGTCCACAAACGGTTAGGAGGTGATCTCCGATCTTGTTTTCGTCTGTTTATTTCCTAAAAGAACCGAGGTTGAGTTTACCGGAAATATCGAACATTGTTTCGAAGAGACCGGGATTGGATAAGTTATCTGAAAAACCACTTTGATCCAAAGAGCACGTTTTCGAAGTGAAAAAAGGAGCATGGAGTCGAAGTTGGAGTAGTGAAGTGCAAGGGCTAATCGCTACTAATCCTGAGAATTATTCCAAAATGGATGTAGTAGGAATAGTGCCTTTGGTTTCGTTCGAACCCAGAACGGACTTGTATGGATGAATGCTATCAGTACATTGCCATTAGAGGACAATGAGCATTCTAAGTGAAAATTCCTTAAAAGGTAATCGTAGCCTCTAGCCTCATCAACCGGGAATGACTGAAAAGCAGGGGGATGCAGCAAGGCTAAGTGGGTCGCACCTAATTAGGGTATGTTTATCACCTTTCTAGATACCCTCGCATATTATTACTACGATTCATGGAAGGAGCTCAGAAAGGTTGGGAACACTCGGCGTGATAGCATATTCGGTCTATCCAGGTTAGTGGTAGTCCGGTCTTGTGTTGTAGAGGATCTCGGTGTGGTCCTCAGTACGCTGTTTCTAGACGTGTACTGTAACAGGTGGTACCCCAGTGCCCAGTCATTCGTATGGAATCCATTCTCCAATACGTGCCTTTACGGTTTTGGTATTAAAGCCTGGTATGCTGGAATTTAATTAATGTAACAATTTCAGCTATTTGAATAAGTAATTGTACTTCGACGCTATTATAATATCAGAGAATTTGATATGAAATGTTTTGGTTATCGTAAGGTAAAAACCCGTCGTGTTTATGTGTGGCGTGGTCTTACGAGATACCTTTGATTTTCAAAGGATTTTGATAAATTTAATAATTCAAATTGAGTGTGTTTTCTCACGTTGGTTTTCCAAACTGTCTCGGGTGTTATTTTATTATAATGCTCGAGTCAGACCGAGTATTACAGATACATGATAGGATGCTATGGAGCTCAGAAGACGAGCTGGATGGCGAAGACGTATTTCACGTATCTGATTTATATTCCGATGTGTATTGTAGGTTGTATATTCAGCACTTGTGAGGACAAGTTGTTATAACTGTCCAATATTGTGTTATTGATGTGTTGTACTCTGATAATGTAATGTATAAAAATAGTTATAGTTCTTTTTGTATAAAGACCGGTTGTTATCTATTATATATTGTTCCACTACGATTGTGAGATTCTGTGCTGTTGTTTTGTTTTTTTCTTCTTCTACCTTTTTCTTCTTTTCCCTAACGATCTGGTATTTCTAGCATTCGATTGTTCGGCATGTAATATATCAGAACGTATTGTTGTCAATTTTCGGAGGTCGAAAATCCGGGTCGTCACACCACTGACCCGTGCCCTCCTACTCACCGTGTCCCCACCCCCAGCTTGCTCCATCGCTGGCACCAACCTAACTACCTCCCCGCATACCATGCACCGAAATCCACCAGCCTAGCCTGTTCCGCTTGAAGCCCAGACTAGCACACCACCTTCCTCATCCTCTAAGTGCAGCCTGACCGCCACCCTCAACCGACCTAGCGCCAGCACCCCGAACCCACACTGCCGAACCCGAGTACCCCACCTCCCTACCTCGAACCACCGAAACCACCTGCATTTAACCCTCACTGAACACCCCAACTACCTCCCTGTCGTACCTCGAACCGCCTGCTCCAAGCCTAAGCTCCACCTGCCGAAGCCACCTGCAGCCGAGCACTCCTCACAACCGATCCCACCGTAGCCACTAGCCCAACCGAAGCCCCTCTTCCCTCTTGTGTTGCGTGCGTGGGTTATAAGAGAAAAAAAGGAAAAAAAGGAAAGGGAAAAGTGACCAAGCGTGCATGAGAATGGAGATCGGCATGTTGCAGTGAAGGAGGGAAGTCCACGTGTGAGGGAAAAGAGAAAAAAGAGAAAAGAAAAGAGAAAGAGCCATCATCTTCTAGCTCGTGTATGCGTACCAGTATCACCCTATCGCCGTGTCCGTACCTGTCTGTCAAGTACGCGAAGGTGAGCGTTTTTAAGCTCACGAATAGATTTTCATATGCAAGTATCTTGCCATGTTATAAATTATTGCCTGATAATTATGATCGATATTGATATTGGAAATCATTGATTGTTGACATTGAGATATATGATTTAGTTGAAATAGTTTAAATGTTTGATAGGAATCCCAATTGCATGAACCCGTTAACTATGGGAAGTTTGAATATTAGATGTTGATTGATTTATTGATACCCTGTCACCTTTATATTATTGTTGTATGCATTGATTTGGACATTGAAATTTGAACCGAGATATGGGTTGAAATGATAAATACCCAAATTAAATCACTTGGTCTAGGATAGAAATTAAATAATAAACACCGATTGGTCACTTGAAATTTATTTTGGATATTAAATATTTAAATTTGAAATTAAGAAACAATTTGGAAATTTAATGTGAATTCATAGTTTAAATTTTCGTTGAAATTAATATTTAATTTTGGAAATATATTAAGTGAATTTAGATTTTAAAATGAAATATTAAGTGAACTATTTTAAAGTTATGAAATTAAATTAAAATGATTATATTGAAGATTAATGATATTTAAACTCGTTAAGTTGATGATTTGAAATAGAATGAAATTTGTTAATATTGTATAAGTAATTAAATTTTAATTAAATATTTGATTTACTTAAAAAGAGAATTTTAATTGATTTATTGAATTAAAATATAATGATTAAATTGAATTGTTTTGAATTAAAGTTCAATTAAAAGTGTTAAATTAAGAAATTAAGTAAATTAATTCCGAAGTTAATTAAATTGAATATTTAATAATAAAACTTTTGTATTTAAAAATTTAACTAACTTTGTTAATTTGAATGGTAATGAAATTTGGCAGTTGTGTAATGGTGGAATAGGATTTTTGCTCAAATATATTTTGAATGGTTAATTGAAAGACGGTATTTACAAATGAAATGTTGGAAATAAAAGATATTTTATCTTTTAAGTAAAATGGTTTAGTGAAATGAAATCAAGAATTTGGTCGAAGAGATTATTTCCGAGAATGAGTAGATTACTAATAAGTTTAATACGAATCTGTAAATCGAAATATGAAATTTAATCCAAACTTGAATATTTATTGTTCATACGAAGTCGATGCAAATTTGTTTAGTCTCTTAAACTTCTGTACCTATATTGTTTGATTTAAATTTACTTGCATAAGAAAATATAGTCCTAACTCGAGTGTATTGTTTTTTCATTACGCTCGGGTCAGACCGAGCTTTTCAGTTATCGAAGACAGTTATTTTTGAAGACAGAGATTGGAAGACAGTACTTACTATTATTATTCCGCTGCATTATATTGACATGTTCAGTTAAAATGTATAACTCTGATGATATTGAAATGGAATCAAATGTATATTGATAGACATTTTTGTAATTATGTTATTATTATATTTCATCCTTCCGTTGTGAGATTCTGTATATTGTTTTCTTTCTCTTTTCCTTTTCTTTTAAACCCCTTGATAATTCATCTTTTTGAACGATTCGGGTCGGGCATATGTGGTTAAATGTCGACTTGAATTGACAAAAAAGGCGGGTCGTCACACTTGGTATCAGAGCCAGGTTAAGCAAGAACCTTAGCTTTGGTGGGGATTAACTCCTTAGAGATAGGGTTAGTAGTACCCTGGAATGAGTTAAGAATCGAGAGAACGTATTTGTATTATATATATATACACACACACTAGTATTTTGTAAACTTATTATAACTTAAAACTCTTGAAAAAAATTTATAGAAGAGTTGAGTATATTATAGGCCTTGCCTGTTAAATTTGGGAACCATCAGATTTTAAGGAATATCATGTTGGAATACCTCGTCCACTTGTGGGATGGCAAAATCTAAAGAGCAGAAAGCAGCATGTCGAGCACGAAGAGCACTTGCCCGTAAGGAACGGGAAGAAGCAATAGAGGAACGAAAGAGGCTGTATAGGGAAAGGGTAGAACCAAGACCTTATGATGACATAATTTGTTATAGGTGTCAGGAAAAGGGACATTTTGCAGCCTTGTGCGGGAAAAGAGATAAGGGAAAGAAAAATGAAGGCCAGCATTATCAATCCGAGATTTTCTATTTTAAATGTCGTGAGAATGGACATTTTCCAAGTCGCTTCCTGAAGGTGAAGAAAAAGAAACCCACACTCACAATTTGAGTCGACCAATCAACCATTTGCTTCCACTGCAGGTAGACGAGATACATAGCCAAAAATTGTTCTGAGTGACAACGTGGAAGGAAAGCTCTATTGCACCTAGGTCGAGCTACATACCCTAGGTTCATAAGGGAAGATGGAAGTACGGTGTACTTTTGTAAGAAATGCAATAGTTGGGGCCACATTTATGTAGAGTGCACCGGGCCTGTTGAAGCACCACCCGGAAGGATAAATACTGAAGCATTGTTCTCGAAGTAATATGGAGAAGTGGGAGAAGCCATGTAGGACTCGTTATTTCTTAACTTCTAGCTGGTTGTGTCCAGGTCAAGGCTTTTCTTTTGGTGCAACCTTGTGTATGGGATATAGGATCCTATTGTATTCTTAGTTTTTGAGCAGTTGATGCGCCAAGGTTAATGACATGTATAATTAAATTCTTAAGGTTTTTCCGTATGATAAAGGTTTGGGAATATCCTTAAGCAATGAAGAAATCGAAAATAAAAAAAAGTATGTATTGAAATCGTTTGGTAAAATGTTGGAGGCAAATCTATCTATAACGATATGTGAATGAATACTGTTTATTAATTAAAGATGGTACTAATGTGGGAATTTTTTTGAAGTAATATAGGCTGTGTAATTAATCCAAGAAAATATATACAATTATGAAATGATTTTATATTAGAAAATGACCTATTTAAGTAATGGTTTTGACTAGAAAAAAATTTTGAATACGAAAATTTGAGATTGGAATACTGATGTTTGAAATTGTCCTCTGAGGTGTTGGAAAATAATAATAGTTGTAACTCTTAAGTCAAAGGATGATATAATTTAAACAAGTTTTAAACTATTAAGTATTTTGGTAAGTAAAATGAATAAGATTATTTTGAAATCTAGTTTTGAAAAGTTTATAATGAAATTGTTTGAGAAATGTTTATGAACTGAAGAAAAATTTAAGGTTATTTATGTATAAAGGATTTTTGTTAAGTATTTGATTTTGAAAGGAAATTGTGGTTTTAAAACTTAGTTACTTACGAAATGATTTTATAAAAGAAGCGATTTTATATAGATATGACTTTATGTAAATATGAAACTGAAGAAAGTTTTGAAAACTGATGATTTGGAATTTTAAAATATACGAATGTTGAACAATATTCAATTTGAAAAATGATTGTTGAAATCATAGGTGAAAACTAACTGGATAAACAAATATGAACTAAAAGTGAAATGATTATAAATAAAGTCATGATTTGTAAATTGTTTATGAAATAAATGGATGTTGCAATAAATGGTTATAATTAAAGTTGTGATAACTTTTAAACTCGAGTAATGTCTTATAAAAAGGAGTTAAGTCTTTATAAATTGGTTATAAACTTAAGGAAATTTCTTATGAAATGATTCGCAAATAAATGTAGTATTAATGGAGAAATATTACATGTTAAAATGAATGTAAATTAAATGAAGAGAAATATAAGCAATGCTATGAGAATGAATATATAAATGTTTTATATTAAATGGAGAAATTCTATGAAACAATATTAAAGTATGAAGTGATATTTGTGTTAATCAATGAGATTAATAATGAATTTAAATTAAAGTGTAGTTGGGATAAAACAAATTGGAATAAATATGTAAGTTGTACGTATATTGTTTTATTCGCATATTTAGTTTGATCCCAATTTGAGTACACAAGTTCGAGGTGAATTACACCATTTCATGTTAGGATTTTTCATTCGATTCTTGATGGCGAATATTTAATATGGATTCTTGGTTTGATTTTAAAATTTCTCTATCATAGTATATGTTTATGCAAGGAGAATAATGGTTTCTAGTCAAGAAACCTTATCGAAATCCGCATTAGGGAAGTCGAATGAACAATACTAGTTCGAAAGCGAACTTGTGTGATCGAGCGAGTGATCGAATGTGATATTGCGTTATGATGACATATGTACATCTTATGTCCTAATAAAATTGATATGCTTTGACGCTGAAATTGAAAGTTGTTGGGTTGGATATCCTTTGTAATTTAAGTTAGAATTTTTTATATATGCAAACTACTATTAATTTAAAATCATTTTACAAAACTATTTTTATTTTATTTTATATACAAAACTATTTTTATTTTATTTTATATACAAATCTGTTTTACAAATTATTTTATATACAAAACTATTTTACAAACTATTTTATATATAGAACTCTTTTACAACTATTTATATACAAAACTCTTCTACAAATTATTTATATACAAAACTCTTTTATAAATTATTTTATATACAAAACTATTTTACATACAAAACTCTTTTACAAACTATTTATATACAACGGAATTTATATAAGAATGATTTGAAATATTCGAGACTATTGATTTTAAAAAGTATTTGATCGGAAAGAAATTTGATTTTGTATAATTCGATATAAACATAGAACTGAAGTTGTGAAAAATAATTGATTAGAAATTTTGAAAATTTTGAATTTTGAATGATATTCGATTTGAAAGGGAAAATGATTGTTGAGATCAAAATGGATTGATTTCGAAGACCTTTGACTCTATATAAATATTTGATTTTAAAATTTTCGATTCTTATATGAAACTGGTTTGTATAAGTATGAAGTTATTTCGAAAACTATTGATTTTGAAAGGTCCTCGATTTGAAAAACGATGATCTTATATATAACGGAATTATATAAGAATGATATATTCAAAATTGATGATTTTAAAAGGGTCTATGTATAGTATGATACACATTTTGAAATTGAAGATATGGGAAGTACCTTCTGCTTGATTATCTGCTTTGTGGCCACATTGTGAATACATTCTATTGGTTCTATTGATTGATTTAGGTCGTCCGGACACAAACTAATGAGTTCCTTTGAATTCCATAGCGTAACCTATGGTCTTATGACCTCGGCTGCATAGCAAAATTCGCACGGCTGTGAAGGTTTACGGTTACAGATGTTTCCTGGAGGACTCAGGCGAAACCATTGTGTATGTAACGACCCGCTATTTTGAACCATTCAAATCGACAATAAACCACACATGTCAGACTTGAATTGTTCAAAACAATAGTTGTTATTTATATTTGGCAAAACTTAGCATATATAGTAAATAAATCAATCACAGAATCACAGACACAGAGTAATACAACAATACGCAGTGGAATAGATAAATAGTAGTTCATAAATCTACTACATAAACAACAGAGTCCAAGACAAAAGACAACAGAAGTCCAAATACACAGAAGTCTCTAATACATATGCAAATAACAAGTCTGAACAGAAATAACTAAATGACTGAAATAACAGAATAACTGGAAAGCTGAATAGATAAGATAGATCTCCAAGCTCCAAGCTTCAAAAGGTGAGTCTCAAATGCTGTAATACTCTGGCTGACCCGAGCATAAAGCAAAACACAAAACACTGGAGTCAGGATTAACAATCTTATGCAAGTAAATCAACTCAAGTGAAATGTCCAAATAAAATGCAATAACTTAAAGAATGTTTGAGATTTCCATCCTTTAAGGATCCGTGGAACTATCTACATACATAATACAATACACTACATAATTAATGTCTAGAGTAAAGTAAAATATTGAAGTAGCATTAAGGCGTTACCCATATCCCCTTTAAAACATTTTGTATATTCCCGTAGTCTATACATTACTATAAGCTCCACCAAACTGGTGGTTTACCCAGAGGGCACTCCATAGGTACGGTACAAAACAAACTCATAGAGGGCGCGATAAGGCATGTGACAAGGCACGCGAGGCAATGCCCAGGGTAGGATACTACCGTTTTGCGGATCCAGACCGGTGGTTATGCATAGCAGCTACTACCGCCTACCTCGAGACACACTCCCAAATCAAAGATGCACCCAATCAAATCACAAAGTAATAATGGAACCGAAAAAATGTGCCCGATAGGAGGAGCAACCTCACTTGTCCCGGCATGGCTACTGTTTTAGCCACATCAAGTTAACTCATGGGAGTCACGGTTACGTTAATGCCTCATAAAGAATCGTCACCAAACCATCCTACTTCGTTTTGGAATCTCCACCATGTACACAGTTGTTAAAGTGGTTTTCGGTATTGGCATAGAGTATGACAATATTTGATCCCGGTCTCTTTAACAACCAAACGCTTATTTCACATCGTGGTCAATTCATTTCAAATAGTTCATATTCATATCAAAATATCAAATTCACTTCAAAATCATATCACTTTCGAAATCATATCCACTTCAAAAAAAATCATATTCATTTTAAAAATCATAACCACAAAATAAGTTAAACCATCATATCAAAATATTCGCATTTTAAATCAACTAAATCTAAATCATAATAGTTCTAACTTTAAACATTTTGAATATTGAAAGTAGTATATATATTGGAATAGTTATACATTAAAAATAGTTTATAATTTAAAAATAGGTTATAGATTGAAATAGTTTATATATTAGAAATAGCTTATATATTAAAATAGGTTATAGATTGAAATAAATATATTAATTTAAATATTTTAAACATAATATATTTTATTTTTATTAAATTTTATTAAATTAAATCTTATATTATGTAAAAAGAAGTAAATAAAGTTATAAGTAAAACCTTAAAATTTACATTTTAAAACTTAACTTATAAATTTAGAATTCTTAAAACATAAAATTTTAAAATCTAAATTTTACATATATGTTTTAAAATAAAATCTTTATATTAAATTTAAAAATCATTTTCCTTTTTTTTTCAAACACATCTTTCCAAAATTTCAGAAATCACTTTAAAAAATAGACCAACGGTGTCCGTATATAGTTTTCTATCATAGGGTCAACTGATACGGATATTTATCATTTCAATCCGCAATAATTTAAAATTTACGGTATATATCATTTCAACCCGCAATCCAAAATTTCCAAAATTAATAAAAATCGCTTGGGTTTATCATTTCAACCCATAACAATATTTCCCTATTCTAAAAGATCATTCGGGCATGTAACATGTCAACCCACAGGGAATTCCTAAAACTAAGGTAACTCGCAGCATGATTTACATAAAATAAATAACATAACACAAAATCATACATAAAATTTACATAAGATGGCACATAACTTACATAATGAATCACATAACATAACATATTACTTACATAACCAATTACATACAATAACAAATAATTACATACAAACTACATAATATAGCATATATGCATATTTAACATGGAAGGTGACATAAGATTCCTACCATAATATAACCCAATATGCAACCATTTTTAAGATAGCAATTTAGGTGATTTCCAACATAACACATATATGCATATAAATTTTATTTTCTTTTTCCTTTTTTCTTTTCTTTTCTTTTCTTTTTCTTTTCTCTTTTTTTTTCTTTTTTTTTCTTTTCTTTTTTCATTTCACACATAAATTTCACATACATACTAATGACAATTTCCATCACAAAAGTGTCAACCTTTAAATCAATATAACATTTTCCTTTTTTTCAACATAGCAATTTAATATTAACATCATGAAGCATATCAATAACCATATCATCACATCTATTTTTATATAAATAAACAACATAATATCAATAACAATAATCATGTCAAAATAATCAAGGAACATAGGTGAACATATATCATATCAAATCATAACCAAACTACGCAAAATTTCTTAACTATTGCAACATTTCAATAACATATCAATTGATATTCATTCACTTAGCCTAAGATTATAAATTGTGAGTGAATAGCTCACCTTTCGAGGCTAGGAAATATTTGACAAACAAAGCTATGAATTTGAATCTTAATTCCAAAGAAAAGCAAGCTATAATTAATGGATCTCTAAAATAAAATATGTAACTTTGGTTTTTTTTGAAATAGAAGAGAAAAGAGACAAAGAGGGCTCGACTATGGCTAGGAGAATAGGGGTGGGGTTTTGGCTTTAGTTGGTGATTGGTAGCCGAAATAAGGAGGAGGAGATGAGGGCTTGGATGGTTGAAGAGAGGGCGGCATAAGGAGGAGGAAGAAAGGATTGAAGGAGAGGAGGAAGGAGTTTTGATTTGTGAGGTTTTGGAGATTTGAGATCTAGAACTCTCTGTAGATTTGGAGAGGAAAAAGGAAGTGTTATGAGAAAGTTTTCTCAAGAGAAAATTATGTACGTACAAGTTAGTCAGAAGGAATCAAATGGTCATAGGCATAGGAATAGACACAAGTCTCTTGGTATGGTTAGAGTCTCTTAGTTAACCCAGGCCCATTAGATCAAACAAACCCATTTGGACTTAGCCAAATTTCGTAACTAAACACTACAAACTTATGTCAGTTTTTCACAGAAATTCAAATATTTAGAGCAATAGGAATTTGATTTTGACGAAACGAAAAGTGGAGAAAAGATTAGAATTTAGTCTAGTATCATAAAAAATAATAAAATTTTAAAATTTTCAACCAAAGGTCAAATTTTGACTTAGTTTGACCAAAATTTAAAATTTTAGTAAATTTTCTATTTCATTGAATTTAGAAAAATATATTACTCAATATTTTGTTCCTTAATTTTAACCTTTAAATTTTATTTAAATTCAAATAATAACATATTTTAAAATTGACTGAATTGAACGTTCATTTTATTAACATTGGTTTGTCTTCATTCAAATGTTCATTTTATTCAATTCAACATATGTTGCTTATTCTTGACTGAATCAATTACCATCTGTTTCTCTTTACCTTAATTAAAAGATTTAATTCCAATTAATTCAATATTAGATTTCCATTTGAATGTTGGTTACAGACTAATCATTTTATTTCCTCAAATTCCTCTTTTATTTTAATTCCAATTAGTGCTCTCTTTCCTTTTATTTGAAAGATTCCAATTACATTTAATTCCATTGATTACAAAATAAATTCCAAAGTGGATTAATCAATGGGATGAGGAATAAATCAATTGTTACAACTTAGTAATTTATATCTATTAATATATTGTTTACACAAGGAATATATATCTAGTTACCAAATAATTGATTTCTTATTGTATGCTAACATATTTAGAATATTGTTTATCTCATTCTTTAGTAACATTTATTGTTACAGTTGATTGAAATTACATTAATACAGTTGTCAATTACATTCAATTAAATTATATTCTAATACGCGTTACCACCTTCCATTTCATTAAAGATTGGTTGTTTTAGAATTTTATCTAAGATCATGTTTTATATTCTAACAAATTTATTATTATTATTATTATTATTTTACAGTAATAATTGAAAATTCTTTATTTCTAACCATATTCTAGTCAACAATTATAATTAATATTTTTAAATTTGTTCGAGTTTACAAGTCGTTACACTCTCCCCCACTCAAAACTTTTCGTCCCCGAAAAGGAACAAGATAGTAGAATATAAGCAAACAGAAAGATAAGATAGATTCGGAATGAATAATACCATATACAAACAATTAATTCAAAACCATATAAATTTCATTTTGAATATTAACTTTATACATTTTTATTACTTATCAACATCCATTTATTATTATCATTCTAGTTAACTCACTTTCAATTAATTTACATTCATATCTAATTTATTTGCATTCACCTTATTTACTTCTTAATTGATTAACATCCACTTATTATTATTCATCTCGTTAATCATTCAATGGATTTACATTCAATTCATTCGATTTAATTGATTTACATTTAATTAATTTGGCTTCAATCCATTTTTATTCAATCAATCAATATTCATTGCATTCGCATTTGATTGATTCCTTTTTAATGTATTTACATTCAATTGATTTTTCAATTATTTACATTTGTTTCATCCACATTTAATTGGTTTACATTCAATTAATTTACTTTCAATTTATTAACATTCGTTTCAATTTTTGTTTCCATGTTTACTTATTCATATTCAATGAATTCTCATTTCAATAATTTCCGTTCATTATGTCCAATTAACTTACATTCAATTATTAACGTTCATTATGTTCACCCTATATATTTACATTTGCCTACAATCGTATGTGTTATTCTCTTTCACATTCAAATTTATTTATGATCATTTTTTTTATTTCATTCACATAGTATATTTCCTTTAATGTCAATATCACATAATTAACCATTCTATAAATTTAATTAAGTTTAATATCAACATTACATATTTTCTTTTGCCTATCCAAAATGTTTAACCACATTCTTATTTTGGTTTTTACTTCCTATTTTCTCAAGTTTGTAGTTATATAACTTATATATATTCCAAATTTCTTACATCTCTACTTAATTAAATTTCATTCATAATTTATTTACATCCACCTTTTCTTTACAAATTAAGTTCATTTTTTTTTCAAAACAAATCCTATCTTATTTAACTCATTTCATTTATTTAATCCATTTGACTTCACTTAAGTTAATTCCACTTCATAATTCTATTTCAACCATTCTTTGTAATTTACTTTTGTATCACAAACAGTTTACAAAATATAAATTTATTTATTACTTGTTTAGTTTCTTAAGTTCATATTCATTTACTTAAATAGCATTGTCTTTTTATTATTCAATTTATTTCACTTAACATTTCTTATAACATAGATTAAGTGTATAAACATTCATTATAACAACTCAATTTTTATTTATAACTTTCCTTAACAAAATTCATTTTGGACATCTTATTACTTACATTTTATATTGTATACTATTCAATTACATGTTCTCATTAACATTCAAACCTTTTTCCTGGTAAGTTTTTATTAATGTTTCAGAATGTAATTGAGCACTATACAATTTACCTTTTATTTACAATATTTTTATTAAGCGAAATTTAGTTTGAATATTTTTATTACTTAAGTTTCCTCTTGTATACCCTTCAATTACATATTCATGTTAACATTCTAACTTTTTAAATATTTCAGGTAAGGTAAATATGTTTAGAATGCAATTGAGTATTATACAAATTAATTGTATCCTAATTCAACTGTTTCAAGTTGTTTCATTTCATATCTCATTTTAGACACTCCAATTATTCAGAAATTTTACTTCATTTCAATAGTTGAAAACCATTACTTAACATAAACTTAAGAGTTTAATTTCCAGTTTCACTTCAAACCATTTTGAAATAAATATATGCATATTTTTTTATATCAAATCATACTTAAGAAATTCAAATAAAAATCCAATTTCCAAAACAAAAGTGTAGCAAAGTTACTAAGTGGTCTTCCCAACTTTGAGACTCAAAAATAAATGTTGATGATGCTGTAGTCATCACCGAAATTTTTTTCCAGTGACAAAAGAGGAGAGTACTGACTTGCTTCTTTTAAAATTCTTTTGGAAACAATTTCTACTTGAAAATACTTTCAAATAATATTATTTTTATTTTATTTTTTTCAAACTTTGAAAACCAAATTTTGAAAAGCACCGAAAATTAAATTCTCAAATCCACAATTTAATTTAATTTCATTTGCAAATCAGATTTATAAACCATGTTTATAAATTTCATCTCCTTATAACATACAACAATAGTTACAAGTTTAGGAATGTTAACAAAACAATAAATGGTAATCTAGTATTATCATTTCTAACAACTAATTCATTTAACTATCTAATTTCAGAATTATACTTTTATATATAAAATATAATCATACTTAACAAAATAATAATACGATATAAAACAAATGTTATAACACTAACAAATACGCTCTCTCATAGGATGATTCAAGAATGGATTTTAGAACAAAGATAGAGATTTAAATTTAGAGGAAACCTAATCAAAGAGAATCCTAACTAGGAAGATAGGCTCGAAAGGAAGGATGATTCCGTAATTGATTCTACTCATTCTAAGGTATTGCTACCCAATTTCTAATGAGTTTTTACTCCATAAGCTGAGTTTTGCCTAAACCAGAGCTCTGATACCAACTGTAACGACCCGCTGTTTTGAACAATTCAAGTCTGACATATGTGGTTTAATGTCGATTTGAATGGTTCAAAATAGCGGGTCGTTACAGTGTAACTACGATCTATGGTCGTTTTCGGCGTAATCCGCCTGGGTAGAGCGATTGTCCCGAGGTACGGATGTTTCCTGGGGGAATCAAGCGAAACCATTGTGTATCTACGATCTACATGGAGTAATTCAAGGGGGCATATGATTGCCTTGAGTCTATGGGTGATAGCGACGTAACCACCAGTGTTACTATTAAGTAGACTACGATCCATGCGAATGTTTTGCATAGCGTAATTCGTAGAGTAATGATTGCTCACGGGTACGGATGTTACCTGGGGGATCCAGGTGAAACCACTGTGTATTTGCGATCTATAGTTGTTTTGGATGTCAAGGCGTAAGACGTGGGGTAGTGGCTGCCTAAAGTCACCTGGGGCTGCGTCGCTTTGTCCTCTCGACTTAGCGAGAGAGCGACCTTAACATTTTGTTCAAAATAAGTTGTGTAAACATTTTGCAACTTGAATAGTTGTTATATAAACACATTAACAAAGAAATAAACACCTCACTTATATTAACTAAGGATTAATTAAGCTAAGTGTCTAATTAAGTAAACAAAAGTACAAAAAGAAGATATTTTCACCAAATCCAACACAAGTCAAATCAAATCACATCAAAATCAAAACAAATCTCCACTTTAATCCACTTTTCCATCCAAATACATCCCTTAACATTAAGTAAAGATGACATAAAGAAATGATGTGATGTGAAGATGGTAAGTGTTGAAAAAGTATGTTTGCTTAAAGGTTAAGGAAGGGTATTTTTGTCAAATTACATACCTTAAAGGCTAAGGCTTCTAAGGTTATTAATATGGACCCTTATGCTTTCATTTCTTCACACTTCCATTCATTCTATACTTAGCTACTTCACCATTTTCTTCTCTTCTTTAATGGCTTTTTCTCTTCTCTTCCTTTACTAACTTTCTTAAAAACATATCAAACCAACTCCAAACTCTACCAAAATTTTCCAAAGTTCTTATATCATCATTTAAACATGGTTTAGCACCTAAAAAGTTGAAGAATGATGGAGGACAGGGTGGACTAGGAGGAACCCAAACCTATGGGAAGGTGTAGGATGGCTATGGCCAAGATCAAGAAAGGAGGAAGGTGGCCATGAGTAAAGAAGGGGAAGATGGTCATAGGCATGTCATTTAAGAGGAAGAAAGGATGTTTTAGTGATGTCTGGTTGAATTTGAAAATGATAATGAAGTGTTGTTATAATGAATGTTGGTAGGAAGTAAAATGATTTGGTTAATAGTGAGAACACGATTTAAATACATACTTCTTATAATTTGAAATTAATTATAAAATGGTTAACATAAATAGTAAAAGTGGTTATGATGTTTGGTTGGTTAACTAATGGTATTTGATGGTTGCTTAAAAAGTAAGAAGTAATATATATAGTTAAAAATGTCAAATGAAAGTGAGCTCCTTTATTTTAAATTCTATTCTTGCTTATTGCTATGATAACCATGATTATACCCTATGATAATATGTTGATTTAACACCATTTAGCTGTAATATGGATGCTTGAATGAATTTGGCTGTATGGATGAATTTGGATGAATTTGTGATTGATAATATCAACATCGCAATTAAAGTTATTTATGACGACATTATTAGTCATAATTAATTATAATTGATTTGAGACTACACTTGTTAAAAATCATATAAGGTATACTAGGCAGAGTTAAGTCTCTTTTCATATTTACTATAGAAGAGAGTTCGTTTTGGAAAAGATAGAAAATTGATTTGAAAACGAGAAGTTAAATATAAAGTTTTGAAATTGTTTTGGGAAGGGAAGTTAGTGTTTTAAGATTTTAAAGTTAATGAATTCCAAAATTTTATAATGTGGAAAAAAAATAGCTTATGATTTAAGAAGTTTAAAAGATAGACTGTTGAATATTAATGAAATATGAAATATTTGGAAATAAAGTGAAAATGGATTTTTAATAAATAAATTAAGAAAATATTAATTTAAAATGTTTTATAAATAATAAAACCTAATTTGAAGAAGTTTTGAACTATGAAAAATAAGTCAAAATAAGGCACATCACGTAATGGCAGTTCGTGATTTCGCGTAGGAAAAACTAAATGAATGTACAAGATGGAAACGGAGTCAGAATTCTTCGAAATAATAATTTTCTGGATCCTTATAACCATAGTTTTCAAATGGACAAGAAAAACCAAGATTTCATCTTGTAGATTTTAAAATATGTTCAAATCAAGTTTTCAGGAAAATCGCGCTTTTGTAGTTAAGTGACCAAAGTGTAAAATTCTTTAAAATGAACGTTTTTAAATGTTTAAAAATGTGAAATAAATTTTACAAATATGTTAAAATGTTTTAAAAGATTTTTGAGTTATAAATATGGATTTTCAAATGATATAAGAGTTTTTTTAATCAAATAAGCTTGTAAAACACTATCCGCAGCAATTTTCTACACCAGTTTTAATAAGAGTTTAAATTAAGGGTTAAGAGAAATTGTTTATAACACTTAAACAATAATTGGAACTTTTTCTTAAAAAGTATGGAATGTAATAATAAACTAAGTATGCAAAAATGACTAGTACATTTGTCCCGCCTGTCTAAAAAAGGTAAAACAAGATGTGTAACTAAGGTAAGGAATGGAGCAACGAGTTCTCTGAAATTACCTGGCCTCTGTTTTCTCTTTCTAGGTGAGGGGTGGAACTGATTGAAAGAAAAGCCTAGATTATCAAAGGAGTTAATTAAACCGAATTTTTAATAGTATAAGGAATACGCTGGCCAAACTCTGCATTAAGTTCCGAGGAGGGAATTAGTACTATCCGCGTGAATTTACAAGATGATTTCACCGTTATTCCACAAATAGTACGATTTGAATATGGAAATTAATCTGGGTATGATTAGTCTAATCTTATACCCGATATAATTGGATTTGGGTTTATAGTAAACGATGTCTTAAATAACATTGTTTTTGACCCAGTTAAGATATGTTTCAAAAAGATGAAATTTTTTATTAGATTAGAAATTAAATTTTCCTAAGTAAATGACTTGAAGATTTCCAAAGTTAAAAGGGTTTTGATTAACCGGTAAAAGGTTAAAATGAAAAGAGGCATAACAAATAATGTATACACATATTCATATTTTTTATCGATGATTGGATCTCGAAGAGAACGGGATCTGATTTGGGTAATTACTATCCAAAAACCAGTTCGAACCAATTTACGCTTTCGAAATAAAACATGTTGAAGACAAAGATCATTGAAGATGAAGATCTTCATGATAAAGGGCTACTTGCCACTAGACCCTCGGTGAAATTACCATATGATATACTTATGGTGGTAGTAATGCTCTGTTATGAAAATCTTCGATTTGCAAGGACAAGTCGCTATTAATCCTAGGGGTAATTCCCGACAGGATGTGGTAGAAGAAATGCCTTCGGTTTGCCTTGTTCCTGGACAACTTGTATGGACGAATATCTGATATTGCATTTTAAATCACATTGATTGATCTTTATAAACGTATCATCTATTTGGTGGCGGAGAAGGCAACTTCTCTTAGCTTAACACCCTTTCTTGAGACATACGAACTCAGGAGTTATGTGTTTGTAGAAATCAATTGTGTAATTATGGAATGGCAATGTGGCATTCAAAGTGAAAACATTGATGTTCTGTGAAAGGTAATCGCTACCTTAGGCCTCACACTCGGAAATGACTAAAACAATGTAGATGCGACAAGGCTATGTGGTTTGCAACCATTAGGGTATGATCATCCTCTTCTAGATATATTTCTATTCACTATAACGTTCGGGTTTAAATTATGTGGCGTATGCTAGAGCATGCTCGAATAGGTCGATAACGACCGGGATGATGACATATTCGGTGCTATCTAGTTAGAGGTAGGCCGGTCTTTTGCTAGTAGAGAACCATCAGTTAGGCCTCGGTACATTCCTCTAGAGATGTACTATCGGAAGGTATTCCCTTACCTGGTCATTTTTTGGAAATTATTCTCCACTACGTACCTGCCATTTTGATTGTAGAGCCAGTATGCTGGAATTTAATAATGGTAACAATTTCGGTTATTTGAATATATTTACTTGAAAAGTGTTTTCAAGAATGTCATTAAAAATAATATCAAATGATTTGATAAAAATGTTTTTATATTATATGGTAAAAACCCGTCCATGTTTATGTGTGGCGTGGTCTTATGAGATACTATTTCTTTTCAAAAGGTTTTTGTCACCAATCTCTGATCTATGACACTGTCACTTAAGATTCGTATTTCTCACGCTGGTTTGCCAGACTGATCCAGGTATTTTTACACTCGGGTCAGATCCGAGTAGTTTCAGGATTAGCTGACGACGCTTGGAGTTCCTAGAGGAGAGCTGGAGATATTCGTCAACGTATGAACGTATTCTATTTTCTGCTGCATTGTATGTTATTTGTTTTTCATCAAGTATAAGGATAGGTATTATAACTATTCAAGTTGAATCTAGGTTAGATTCTGTTATATGTATATTAAATTTTCCACTGTAAAGATTTTATACTGAAATAATATATGTTATTCCATTCGAGTAAGATTCTGTTCTTTCTTCTTTTTCATTCTATCGCATAACTATCCGTCTTTCCGTTCAATTCGGGTTGGACATGTATGGTTTATTGTCAGCTTAAATAGTGTGGATTTATGGGTCGTTACATGTCTATTCTTGCAAATTATACCTTTTCAAAAAATCAGGTGACTTTTCATAATGAATGAATGCAACTTCGTGAAACAATGCCATTTTTATTTTTTCAAATTGCTTTTCAGAAATAGTGTTAAAAATAATATCAATATCTCTTGCCATTAAAGTTTTTCAAAAATCAAAATTATGAGCACTTTGGAAACCAATGCTCTTATACCAAATGGCAGAGATGGATCTTAAGGCTAATTTAACACCAGAGGAGGATGAAGAGTGGTTTTTTATAATTTTTGTGAATCGTTTTGAATTCTTTTAAGATTATAGTTTAAACAATGCAATTAATAATTACGGATTTAAACGTAGATAAAATAAATGCAGTAAAAGTAAAAAGGAAATACTGGTTCGGAGTTACCCTACATCCAGTACCGTACAATTCATGGTATAAATTTCATTTCAAATGGCAAAAGCAAGTACAATCTTGATTTCAAGGCAACGAGAACACCCTCCAGACTTTCTAACCTCTGGGTAGAGTCACTTGATTTACACATACTACAAGCACATCCACTAGATTTTCGAGCTAGTAAGCACACCCAATTGATTTACACGGGCTACAATCACACCCACAAGTATAACGGTATGATTTGATAGAGTCTTACAGACTCAGATCATTGATCTTGATTACAAATGATCCTCTAACCTCTTGAATAGCACTTTAATCTTATTGAGTGAGAGAGATGAGGGAAACTAGAGAGTCGTCAATATAGAATCAAATCAATGGAGTTTAAATTTGATTCTGATTGAATTTTAGAATATTTTGAGTAGATTTTCTTTTAGAATTCAAGAGAGTAAAGGATGAGAGAAAATATGAGAAAGTAGTTAAAGAAAATTTGTTGGTTTAATCCCTATTTATAGAGAAACAACAGGTATGTCCATTCGCGAAGAGATGCGATGAAAAGACATTTCAATTCAAATTTGAATTTTGGAATCTACGGTCCATATGTCGACATATAAGGTTAGGGAATGCCGACATATCCCTTTGAAAAATTGAAAACTCTTTTTAAACTTGTTTTGAATATCTTAAGTTTTGTAAAATATTTTGATACTTTGTACAATTACTTAAACATAGTTTATACATATTTTAATCATATTAAAACTTAAGCAAACTTTATAAAATTATTTTTAGAATATTTTATGTATATAAAGGATTTTAAATATAAATAATAAAGTATAAGTGAATATGTGTAAAATCAAGGTTATAACAAATATTATAACATACTTATAAATATTTTGAAAGGTTCAAAACTAAAATTATATCAAAGTATGATAAAGTATATTTTTAAAACACTTTTAAAAACTATTTTTGAATTTTAAGACATTTGAAATAGAAAATTATCTGAAAAGAATAAATAGAGAGAGTGAAAGAGATCAAAGAAGTGCTATAAGGGTTTCAACAAAAATTCTATGACTCTATAACTTATTTGATCAATAGTCATCAGTCTTCAATCTCAAACTCTTGAATCTTCTCTTGATACTGTACAGTCTTTTTAATCAATACCTATGTAAAGACCCTACCGCAATGCCCATATTATTAAAGAACATTATAAATAATGTCGTCTAATAATATGGAGAATACAACTTGTAAAGGGCGACCAAATGTGAATATGACTTTAAACTAACACTAACACATCATACTTACCTTTTCACTGAATCTTCAGGATTAAATTTAACATGTACAGTCTCTGTTCAAAGTGATAAGCACATTGGTTTCTCAGAACCATAACAGTATATTATATAAAATGGAAATCACAGATCACAATGGAATAATTGATCTCATACATATACAAAATGTGAGTCTATAAAATAAAATATTAAACTCACATAATGTACAAGTGTTACGATTCTCTAATCTCAACTATACGTCTCAAAATATATATACGAAATCGTAGATGAGATAAACTTAAAAGTCAAACAGCTTATCTCCTAGCCAGCCCAACCAGCCATAAGTCTACCTGTCTTGTAACCTGAAAAGTCTCATCCTTACCTGAGCATTAAAATAACACCCAGGTCAGACTATCTCTAAATATCCAAAAAGGGTGAGAACAAGATGTAACACTAGAACAAATAACATATAAGTAAATCCAGATATCCAAGATATAACAAGTCATATAATTAATTTATCTCAGAATTTATTTCATGCCATAGATATAAATATATTTGGTCACAAACACATATTAGTCACTAAACACTGCTTCATAGAACAAAACACAATAACTCTAAAACATAGAAACCAATTCCATATTGATTGCCTATTTGATCGTACATAACAGTCTTACCGATTGTTCGTACCATGCAAACATTTTGGTATCACTCATATCGATCTGATACCAAGGATCTTCCATATCGTAATACAGAATTCAACTGATCACAAGGATCGGGGAAATTCCAAATCTCGACCGATCAAAACGATCGGGGCAACCATGACTCAAAAAATCTAATTTATCATATTTTTAAGTTTGGAAAAAAATCTAGGAGTATGCCTCTTAAGGATTTATCGGACCCACTGAACCCTAAAAGGAATATGCTCTAAAGTGCCAAATACTTTTGCTTTCAGTAATCATTAAAACTTAACCAAAACGTCCCATGCTGCATGGTGAAATTCCAGTATTTACTAAAAGCTAGTAAATTTCACTCGTTATGGATACCACTAGAAAACCTAAACTATATTCTCTTAAGGATCTAATAGCCCTATTCCATAAACAAAATGAGAATACAACTCTAAAGTGTTTAATACTTCCTAACTGCAATTGCAAGAATTTAACTAAGGCATCCCATACTACCTAGTGAAATTCGAGTATTCACTAATGGGCTAGTAATTTCCACTCAAACGTTCTATTCAATGAGTTATACCATATTCAATGAAGCGTTACTTGAGAGCATTTAAGCAAATCGATAACACAAAGTCAATTATTAGCACTCCCCATATTATAGAACTAAGGCTCTCAAAACATTTTTCTAATAAGACTTTATAGTTTTAGAAATCCATATTTATATATATCCAATTGTTCCAAATTTCCCATTCAAAAGTCATTAAGTTCCCAAACCATATTCCAAAAGCCACTTGTATGTGTGTGTATCCGTTTATTTACGAAACCATAAACTCATTTTCCAAACCCAATTTGATATTCTAATATTGTTTAAAAAAACAACTTAAATTTAATTTAATTTTTTTCAAACCTGTAGTTTAAAATCCATAAAATCCCTTCTATTGTTTAATTACTAGAACATAATACATTTTACATTAATAACCAATATACTAGTTCCAAATATTTTGATTAGTAAACAAAGTGTACTATATTCATATATTTATAACAAACCAAAACTTAAATCTTTATAGGTTTAGAAATCAGTTTCAATTATATATACATACATACATACATACATATATATATATATAAATGCACATCATATGTATGTGTGTATACAAACATTTCTTTTAAAATCCATACCTATTATATTATCAACCCTACGCCTATAAGAATGTAAGTATATTTATTAAACTAGGTTGAACTTCCAATCTAAAACAAAGTGCAATATGTACATGCAGCTGCTCATAAACAAGGGAGTGCGACAGGTTGGTAAAGCAATTTAACCAATATTCATTCACATAACAACAACAACCACTTAATAGCTATGAACAATTCAAGATTCTAATGAAATACACTGTCAGACACTATCACATGGCCAAAAGGAAGAAAAGCACGCAAGCACTAAAAAACATTACTCAATAAAACGACTTCCTGGGGCCAAACATGCTCTAGGAATTCGCCCATCGGTCGACCGGTGACGTTATTTCCTGGAGCGTTCTCTACTCCAGGAAATGCTCTACGATCGACGTCTCCAATTCCAGCGAATGCTCCCAATATTAAACCCATATTTACACTACGTACAAGCATGCAAGCGTAGATTGTTGAGCAACAAATCACTAATTCAATTATTTCCAGACCAAGATTATCCAACATATATACATAACAGTAAAACTCTAGTTTGTACTAAGCAATAGCTAGTAGCTAGGGTTTTCAACAACCAAAAATTTATTCAAAGCAGTTACAATTGTAATTAAATAGTAACCATGCTCATATATTTAGAGATAGATATGTGAGGGTTAACTCACCTTGTATTCTCAACCAAACTTGCCAAACTTTTCATACTTCGGCCTTATATTTGATTTCCAACAAATTATTGAGTTTAACAAATTTTCTACAATTTTTCCTCCAAGTTAACGATGGAGATTTGATTGTATTTGGAAGAGGGAATGGAAACCTAGCTTTGTTTCTATTTTTTGATTTTGATGAACATACGGGTGATAAAAAGAAGAAAAGTAAAACTTCTCCTTATGTTTGCTTTAATGTGGGTTTGGGTTTTACTTTAGGCCAATCTAAGAATAATTGCAAAATCCTATTATTTATTCCTCCTTAATTTTACAATATAAACTAACATAATAACAATATGTCATATCATTAACAAATTAACCATTTTATTTAATCACCGGCTAATAGCTTCTTTAATTAAAAGGTTGATTACATAAACCATAGCCAGAAGAACCAAAGCGACTTCATTAATTATTTAATCAATGAACAACATTTTTATAACTAATTAAATTTTTATATTGTCAAATTTTGAATAAAAATCCAAATTCTCTTTTATTTAAAAATAAAAGATTCAAATCAATTACATATTCTAATCAAACTTTAATTTCCATTTATCATTAAATAAAACTCTCAAAATTCTAAATTCTCCATTTCACAAATTTTTAGAATTAGTTGTTCCGCAACAATTTATCTTTTATTAAAAGACTACAACTTCCAAACTAATGGTTTAAATTCTTCAAATTAAATCATTATTCATTTTATTTTAATTAACTTTAAATCGGGGTTGTTACAGACTTCACCCTTAAAGAAATTGCGTCCTTGCAATTTTGATTTAGACAAAAGTATATAATAGAAATATATATATATATATATTCAAAAGTTTGGGAATATGTTGACAAATCAGTTTGGGAATATGTTACTGTAAGTACTTCACAACAACATATTACCTTGCCGTTGACTAATAAAGGAGGGTTATGTGCCATTGTATGTGTGTTTACGCCAGCAACTCTTTTTTCGAACGATAGAAATTATGGGATTTGCTTCGTATCGACGCTTCTATAATAAGGTCTCCATGGTTAGATATGGGGGACTTTAATAATGCTCTTAAACCAAAGGATAAGAAGGGAGGTTTGCCTATCCCATTTTCCTACTTACAAACTTTTAAAAATTGTCTATTTAATTATGGTTTGGTTGAATCTCGTTTACATGGCTATAAATTTACTTGGTGACGTAGGGGAATTGCAACGAACATAAACAAAGTTTTAGTAAATTTTGAATTTATGTCTATGTTCCCACAATTCAGTACTATCGCTTTGCCTTCCTCTATAAGTGACCACACCCCTATTTTGACATTTTTCAGCACACAACAACACCAATGGAAAAGAGCACCTTTTTGATTTATAAATAATTGGTGCTACTTTCAGGGATATGCTCAATGTAAAGAGAAAGGGCTATCAGTTCATACATAGGGATCTTCTATTGAAAAAATTATTCACAAACTTAAGACAGTTAAGTCTGAACTGAAATCATGTCATAGGTTAAGAGCTCGAGAAAATTCTTTTACTAAACTGCAGGCTGAATTTCAATCGATGTTCCACCAATTGGATCATGATCCCGAGAATGATATATTATATGAAAGTATGTACCAGTTAGGCCACAAATTAAATGACCAATTTCAGAAACATCACCAATTTCTGATGCAACAAAGTAAAGTACTATGGCTACAACAAGGGGACAATAATACCAAATATTTCTACGCTAAAATGTCTATGCAGAGACATAGAAATAAGATACATGCATTGCTTGATTCTCAAGGACAATTCATCTACGATTGCAATAGCATAAAGGAAACAGGTATTGAATATTATCAATAACTATTTAATAGGGACACAACTGCTTATTACCCCCATATAGAGACCAGGATGCAAATTAATATAATGAGGCAAGAATACTTATCTCTCCACTGTCGATGGAAGAAATTAAGACAGCTTTATTTTCCATCAATGATTCCAAAAGCCTAGGACCTGACGGCTTCTCCACCAAATTTTACAAGATACATTGGGATGACCTGCAAGTACACATTTATGATGCAATATTAGAGTTTTTCCATTCGAAAAAACAGCCACGGGGGTCAATCACAATTTTGTAATCTTAATCCCCAAGAAAGATAAGCCATAACTAATTTCTGATTACTGACCTATTGCATGTGCTAATGTCTTTTATAAGATCATTTCTAAAATTATATGTAATATAATTAAATGGTTTCTTCCGTTGTTAATTGCAGAAAATCAGTCCTCCTTTATACCGGGTAGAAACATTGAAGAAAATGTCTTGTTGGCTCATGAACAAGTTCGGGATTTTGCTAAACATGGTAAACCAAAGACGTGTATTAAAATTGATTTACAAAAGGCATATGACATGGTGAATCGTGATTTTGTTTGCCATATGCTTAAAGCTCTAGGGTTTCCCGATTTCATTATAGAGTTAATTCACGAATGTATTTCTACTCCTACCTTTTCTATAATAATTGATGAGAGACCGCATGGCTTCATTACATCTAATAGAGGCCTACGACAGGGTGATCCGCTATCCCTCTACTTATTTTGCATTACTATGGAATATTTTACTTTATTAATGGAGGAGGGTGTTGTTAGCAAACAGTTAGAGCCTACGAATAAATTATAGCTTACTATTAGCCACTTACTTCATGCTGACGATGTTATGATTTTTCTTGCTGCAACAAGAGAAAATGCTACTTATATGAATTATATATTTACGACAATGGAGGTCACTGTTGGTTTACGAATTAATCAGACCAAATCTCAACTATTCTTTAGCAAAGGTGCTATTTGGAAATCAGATATGTAACGGTTGAGACTTTTCGACGCTCGAAAGTCGACATTAATACGTCCACTGTATCAAATGCCGCGCAATCGAATGCCGAAAAATGAACCATTAGGGTTAAAAAGAAGAGGTAGAAGAAGACAAAAGAAAAGGAGAACAGAAAAATAGAAACAGTAACAATATCAGAATCTCACATTCGCAGCGGAACAATATATAATAGATAAATCAATAATCTTTTAAACAAAGAACTATATCAGTTTATACATACATCATTAGAGTCAATATACAACTCAATACAACAATTGTAACGACCCAGAAATTTTGAACATTTGAAATAGAATATTTAATTGAATTTAAATATTTGAATGTTGATTTAACCTGAATTTCAAATGTATCTGTTTATTTGGCAATTTAAATAATTGAATTTAATAATTGAAAATTGAATAAATTGCTGAATTGCTAATTTCGGACCTGTTAAAAATAATCTGAAGGCTTAGAAAATTCATATTGATAATTCTGAAGGTATTGGAACTTTCAGAATTGAATTTGGAACTGTTTTGTTCAGTTTTGAAATTGTATCGGTTAAATTGAATTTAAAAATAGCGTTCTGGGGCACAGTCTCGGAATTCAACGAAACTAGTTCCATTGGATCTGTAATATTGTATTATTATCGGATTACAATTTTTGTTGTGATTGGAGGGATCGTTTGGCCGTACAATAGGCAAATGCGCTGAAATAATATAACGAGATATTTTTGAATATAATAATAAAAAAATAAATTTATATACCCTAGTCAACTTCAGCCTACTTCCTTTCACCATCACACCTTTTCATTTCCGTCCTTCTTCAATTTTTATAACCTACCTTGTCTTTCACTTTCTTCCATAAATCACGGTCTCCCCTTCAATTCATCTCAGTCGAGCCTATCTCCTCTTTTCTTCTTCAAAACACCCGTGAAGAAAATTTTATTCGTTCGTTCAAAAAATTAAAAATGGCCGCCTCCTATTTCCAGAACAAAAACAAACGAAAATCTCTCGTTCCTTTTTCTGTTCAAAATCCCTAAATTCAAATTCACGATTCCCTTCCTCAATCAAATCGAACCCAGCCTAAAAAAAGAAAAAAAAAGAATTCATGGTGACTTCGACCGCGAGTATCCTTTGCGAATTGGTTCGAGGAAATCATCGCGGTGCATCGCGAACCACGCTCGCATGGAGGCTGAGGTGGGGTTTTGCGTGCTCGAAGGTGTGGGCTGGTGGTGGCGTTGTGCGATTGTTCGATTAGGGTTTAGGCATGCGCTCGTAGTCGAGATGGGATTCGCGACTTCAGAGCGACGTGTTGGGCAGTGGTTCGTTATCGATGGAACGAACTCAAGGCGGCAACAGTGGGTTATGGCATCGAATCGAGGCAACTTTTTTTGCGTACGTCTTCTCGGGTCTAGGTGCGCGAGGGATGTTTGGTCAGTGAGGTAATTTCTATTGCTTTGTTTAATTATTTACATATATATATATAAACATATGTGAGGAAACAGAATATATATATATATATAATTTAATTTACAGTTCTATTTCTGAAAATTCGGTATGTATATATATATGCTAAAAGTAATAATAATTAACAGTCAGCTATATAAAATAGCTTATTTTTACAATTTAAAAATATACATATATGGATGACCACACAAAGTATATTTATATATAAGATTTTGGGAAATATAGAATTTTAAGTATTGTAGAGTTATATAAAAAATTCGAAGTTTTAAGATCTATATGGGTTATAAGAAACTATTAGTTTAAAGTTAAATAAATAGTAATTGAGTTGTTCGATTTAATTCGAATATTAATAAATTGTATAAATTGTTTAATACAAGGTTAAAATTGCAAAGGAATCAAGTCGAAAATGAAAATGGACTGCGAATTAAAAAGCAAAGGTGAGATCTTCTCACTCAAATGAAAGTGAAATTTTCAGTTATTGATTGCTATTGGATGTGATAGTATATATAGTAATATATATAGAAATATATATATATATATATATTGGCATATATATATATTGGTGATTGATTTCCCGCAATATATAGCGGATGAGACCCTATGCGCCGCATAATAGCGGATGATATTTTATAAATCCCATATACCGCGGTATTCCACCTCGAAGTGGAATTGGTATTGTGCTAACATCTGTGGATGCAGTGAAACAGGTTGGAGGGATCCAACAGGATTCCTCAAAACATTTGAATTGGTTTCATATGTTGTGTGATTGATTATTTATAATCTTTGTATGATTATATTTGTGATTGGATGTGTTGAAGGCTATAATTTAGCCGGATGTATTTTTGGTATCGTTGGATACCAAAAATGAATAATTGGATTTTTGAAATTAAAATTGGAAATTTTAAGTAAATTCTTTTGGGAGAATTGGTTGAATTTAAAAGAAGGATTTTAAAAGCGTAAAGTTGATTTTTGTGATCTTATCGAATTATTTCCAAATTATAGGAAAAGATATAAATAAATGAATTTTGAATAATATTGTTTGAAAGTTGAAGAATTCATTTAAAAATGGAATTTTGAATAATTTGAAAAGAATAAGGGAATTTATTTAAAAGTGATAAATTTCTAGGAATCAATTTGTAATTGATCTGGTATTTGAAAATGAATCTTTGAGAAATCGATATGGAAATTTATTTGGAGTTGAAATAAATTTAGAAATCAAATTTGTAATTAATTTGGTGATGGAAAATAAATCATTGGAAAATTAATTTGAAATTGATTTAGTGTTTGAAAAATAAATTTGGAAATCGATTTGCAAATGGTTTGTTATTTGGAAATAAACTTAGAAATAAATTTGCAATGTTTTGTTCTATTGAAATTAAACTTAGAAATCAATTTGTAATTGATTTGGTATTGAAATAAAATTAGAAATCAATTTGGAATTTGATTTTGGGGTTAAAAGTGGATATTTGAAAAGGTAAATTCAAATAGAATTTATAAAGGAAAGGGAAATTTGTTTTAAAAATAAACACTAATTTATTTTAGATGTGTGGAAATAAATTTACCGATTTGGGATGTAAATTTAAAATAAATCGATAAGGATTTAATTAATTGGTTTAAATGGACCGTTTTAAAGTGAAAGTGTATTTTCACTATAAAGCCAAGTATATTTCCAAAGTAGCTTTTAAAAATATAAATTAAAAGTTCTAAAGCTGGTTTTTAAAAGAAATATTTGGAAATACATTTCGCGTAAGGAAATTGATTTGAAATTTATTTTCAAAAGTTGAAAGGTGAAAAGTGATTTGAAATTTGTTTTCAAAATGTTGAAGTGTGGAAATATATACATATCTTGTGAAGATAACTTGAAAATAAATAATTTGGGAAAATTATTTAAATCTGATGATTGTTGTGAATGTTATTGATAGTTAAATCACCGACTATCAATATTTGCCTTTGAAATGGCACTTGAATTTGTTTTTAAAACAAACGCTCACTATTCGGGTTAGCCGGGAAAAGACCTTTGTGTCATATAACCCATTCCGAATTAGTGATACGATGATATGGATCGTATTGAAGACCGGTGGTGAAGACCGGGTATTTGTGAAAATGAAAGGACAACCTGTCGAATGTCTCTGCACCGAGTTGCTCCGGTATAGAGATTTATATATCTCTTTTTGTGATGGGAAGTCCGATCGGGATTGTGAATACCCGGATTGCAAGGGCTTCTTTGGAAGTGCCTTCGGTTCTGTTCGAACCCGGGACAGACTTGTATGGTTACAAGTCTGACATTACATTTTGAGATATAAAGCTGATTTCTTTCAAATACATTTCTGTTGGTGGCGGAGAATTTATTCTCTTAGCTTAACACCCTTCTCTGAGACGTACGAGCTCAAAGGTTATGTAGTTGAAGGTTATCAGCGATATATTCCCAATTTGGTAATGTGGCATGCTGAGAGTTGCTGTGTGTTGATCATTTATTGATCATTTGTGATCAAAGCACGGCTTTGTGAAAAAGCGTAGCTTTGTGGACGAGACTTCGTCAGACCTCACTCCCCGAAAATGGTCGAAATAGGAATATGCGGCAAGGTTATGAGGGTCGCGCCCTTTAGGGTATGTCATTTCCTTCTGGAAAAGGGTGGTATCAGGTATGGAGCCCTGGTATTTAACCTATGTGGATACTCCGATCTCATTTATTGTGTGATTGTGTGTTTATCGAGGCGCCTCGGATAAAGGTCCCAAAGGACCGGGGGATGACATATTCGTGAGTTACCTGTTACAGGGGTAACTCGGCCTTGTGTTGGTAGAGAGCAGTTGTCTCTCGAGACGTTCAGCCAGAGGCGATCCCATGTGGCGGTAGGAAGTTCCTTTGCCTGACCATTTGTTGGAAATCCATTTCCCAATACGGAACTTGTACGGTTTTAGTTGTAGAACCTGCCATTTACTTATGGTGGTCACCACTGTTTAGATGGTAGCTATAGTAGGCATAGTTCGGAATGTCTATACTGGCTAAGATTAATATTATACTTTCGAAATGTTTCCCACACTAGACATTAATAATAATAATCCAATGATTTGCGTAGTAAGCATCTTTGACTATCATAAGAAGAAATCTCCTCCAATTCTGCGTTTGCATTGTGTGTGTGGCGGGAGGTCTTATGGTAGTTTCATTTTCCAAAAGCATTGCGAATTAATTTTATTTTCTTTGTGAAAATAACTGTTTTACGATCTCACACCAGTCACCATGACTGACTCGGAGTTTATTGTTTCCTTTCTAAACTCTGGGTGCCCATAATTTTCCACACGGGCAGCCTACAATTAGGTTATCAGGATATTCTGGATATTCTGGAGCTTTGGAAGCAAGCTGGATGGCGAGACGTACTCCCGTACTTGTTATTTATTCCGCTGTGTATTCTGTATGAGGACAAGTTATATAACTGTCCATTGTTGTATTGAGTTGTATATTGACTCTGATTGATGTATGTATAAACTGATATAGTCTTTTGTTTTAAAGATTATTGATTCACCTATTATATATTGTTCCGCTGCGAATGCGAGATTCTGATATTGTTTCTGTTTCTGTTTTTCTGTTCTCTCTTTTTCTTCTGTCTTCTTCTACCTCTTCTTTTTAACCCTAATGGTTCGGTTTTCCGGCATTCGATTGCGCGGCATTTGATACAGTGGACGTATTAATGTCGACTCTGGACGCTCGAAAGTCGACATTAATACGTCCACTGTATCAAATGCCGCGCAATCGAATGCGAGAAAACCGAACCATTAGGGTTAAAAAGAAGAGGTAGAAGAAGATAGAAGAAAAAGAGAACAGAAAAACAAAAATAGAAACAATATCAGAATCTCACATTCGCAGCGGATTAATATATAATAGATAAATCAATAATCTTTTAAACAAAGAACTATATCAGTTTATACATACATCATTAGAGTCAATATACAACTCAATACAACAATGGACAGTTATATAAACTTGTCCTCATACAGAATACACAACGGAATAAATAAACAAGTACAGGAGTACGTCTCGCCATCCAGCTTGCTTCCAAAGCTCAAGAATATCCAGAATATCCTGATCAAGGTTTTAAATCTCGCTCATCTCGGCCGAGATCTCGTTTTCAAGCCTGGGCGATTCGAAACAGGCTATTTCGTTTGAATCTCGCCTGACCCAAATCTCGGACGATATTTCGGTATCTCGTTCGATATCTCGGACGAGATTTAATAGCGAGATATCGGCCGAGTTGTTGAATTTTGGAAAAAATCAACTATTCTTCCGTATTGAGCTGGCTCATCCTTTACCTTAATTTAAGCCTTCTTAATTGTACTTTTTGTAACCCTTATTTCTTGTATAAATCTCATTTAATATTCGTCTCTTATTTTACGGCAGTGACGAATGTAAGAAGATGATAAAATCTACATCGATTATGGTAAGTATTTCACTTTATGGTTTTCATTTAGGTTTCTGATCCAAATTAATTTACATCCGATTTCAATGTTCTTTTTTCGACACTTTCTTGAGTTTTTTTCCTAACCCTATTTTTTGTGGCTATAAATTTTAAGCTTCACTTATTTAACTTTATGTTCCAAATGGATTCCCAATTTGATTTCATTTAGTCTTTGCTGCTATAATTTTTTTCCTCAAGGCTTATTTTTAAGTAATAAAAGAATTCTATTTCATATATTAATTTCATTTGATGATTACATGTTCATTCGTACATCATTATTTTGCTTTTCTTATAATATTACTAAATGTTTGAAAATTGTTTGTACTATATATGCTATTTTCTACGTTTGTTTGAAATTTCTATGTTATTAGTTGCTTAATGAGATTTTGTTTGCTAATAATTAAATACTATAATCAAACTAGAATATTTTAATTCTACTTGTAGACATTTGTATTTGAAGTTATAAAATTAAGATTTCCCTTGTAGCACTATAAATCATAAAAGGTAGAAATGAGACATTATATTGTGTAGAAAAGTTAAGTGAATGATCAAACAAAGTAAATGTGCATATATTATGGCTTGTTTCTTGTCTACTTTATCTCATATGACATTATATTGAACATTATTCATGAAATCAAGTTATTTGTTTATTTTACATGATACAAGTGATATTTTTCCATACTAAATTACTAATGATAAGCATGTGATATATTCAAGGTAAGTGCATAGTGTTTTCCTTAAGGTAGTGAATAGTATTATAAATTTAGGTGTATGAAAATTAATTTTCGACAAGAAATATACTCCAAGATAACTCCGAAATGAATTTTAGAAACCGAGATGTAAATCCGAGATGGACGACCGAGATGCACTCATCTTGTTCGAGATATCACCCGATACGAGATGAGCTCTCTATAATTCCTCGAGACGAGACGTGACCAAAATCCGAGATTTAAAACCTTGATCCTGATAACATAACTCTAGGCTGCCCGTGTGGAAAATTATGGGCACCCAGAGTTTAGAAAGGAAACAATAAACTTCGAGTCAGTCATGGTGACTGGTGTGAGATCGTAAAACAGTTATTTTTCACAAAGAAAATAAAATTTATTCGCAATGCTTTTGGAAAATGAAACTACCATAAGACCTCCTGCAACACACACAATGCAAATGCAGAATTGGAGGAGATTTCTTCTTCTGATAGTCAAAGATGCTTACTACGCAAATCATTGGATTATTATTATTAATGTCTAATGTGGAAAACATTTCGAAAGTATAATATTAATCTTAGCCAGCATAGGAATTTCACACTATGCCTACTATAGCTACCATCTAAACAGTGGGGCGCCACCATAAGTAAATGGCAGGTTCTACAACTAAAACCGTACAAGCTTCGTATTTGGAAATGGATTTCCAACAAATGGTCAGGCTAAGGAACTTCCTACCGCCACATGGGATCGCCTCTGGCTGGACGTCCCGAGAGACAACTGCTCTCTACCAACACAAGGCCGGGTTACCCCTGTAACTAGGTAACTCACGAATATGCCATCCCCCGGTCCTTTGGGACCTTTATCCGAGGCGCCTCGATAAACACACAATCACACAATAAATGAGATCGGAGTATCCACATAGGTTAAATACCAGGGCTCCATACCTGATACCACCCTTTTCCAGAAGAAAATGACATACACTAAAGGGCGTGACCCTCATAACCTTGCCGCATATTTCTGTTTCGATCATTTCCGGGGAGTGAGGTCTGACGAAGTCTCTTCCACAAAGCTACGCTTTTTCACAAAGCCACGCTTTGATCACAATTGATCAATAAAAGATCAACACATCGCAACACTCAGCATGTCACATTACCAAATTGAGAGTATATCGTTGATAAATTTCAACTACATAACCTCTGAGCTCGTACGTCTCAGAGAAGGGTGTTAAGCTAAGAGAATAAATCCTCCGCCACCAACAGAAATGTATTTGAAAGAAATCAGCTTTATATCTCAAAATGTAATGTCAGACACGTAACCATACAAGTCTGTTCCGGGTTCGAACAGAACCGAAGGCACTTCCAAAGAAGCCCTTGCAATCCGGGTATTCACAATCCCGATCGGACTTCCCATCACAAAAAGAGTGATATAAATCTCTATACTGGAGCAACTCGGTGAAGTGACATTCGACAGGTTGTCCTTTCATTTTCAAAAATACCCGGTCTTCACCACCGGTCTTTAATACGATCCATATCGTCGTATCACTAATTCGGAATGGGTTATATGACACAAAGGTCTTTTCCCGGCTAACCCGAATAGTAAGCATTTGTTTTAAAAACAAATCAAGTGCCATTTCAAAGGCAAATATTGATAATCGGTTATTTAACTATCAACGACATTCACAACAATCAACCAAATTTAAATAATTTTTCCCAAATTATTAAATTTCAAATCTCTTCGCGAGATACGGTTTAACACTTCAACCATTTGAAAACAAATTTCAAATCACTTTCATTTAACCCAATTAAATAAATCCTTATCGATTTATTTCAAATTTACATTCCAATCAGTAAATTTATTTCCACACTTCATCACTTTGAAAACCAATTTCAAATCATATTTTCCACACTTTAAAAATAAATCAATTTTTATTTTTAAAACAAGTTTCCTTTCTTTTATAAATTCCATTGTGAATTTAAATTTCCAAATATCCACTTATATACGATTTTCAAAAATCATTTTCCAAAGATTCACTTTCAAACACCAAATCAATTTCCAAATTGATTTCTAAATTTATTTCAACACCAAATCATTTTACAAATCGATTTCCAATTTATTTCAACACAAATCAATTTTTCATTCAACATCAAATAAATTTTCATATCGATTTCCCAAAGATTTATCTTCAAATACTAAATCAATTATCAATTGGATTTCAATAAATTTATCGCCTTTTAAAATAAATTCCTTTATTCTTCCCAACCATTTAAAATTCCATTTAAATAAATTCTTCAACCTTTAAATAATATTTTTCAAACCTCTTTTATTAAAATCCTTTCACCATATTTTGGAATTTATTAAATAAGATTACGAAGATCAATTTTTATACTTTAATTCCTTCTTTTAAATTCACCCAAATCTTTCAAAAGAAAATCACTTAAAATTTCCAACTTTTATTTCGAACATCCAATTTCATTTATTTTGGTATCCAACGATACCAAAAATACATTCGGCTAAATTTAGCCTTCAACAATTCAATCACAGATATAATCATTCACGGATTATAAATAAATAATCACACAATATATGAAACTAATTCATATAATTTTTGAGGAATCCAGTTGGATCCCTCCAACCTGTTTCCCTGCATCCACAGATGTTAGCACAATACCAATTCCACTTCGAGGTGGAATATCGCGGTATATGGGATTTATAAAATATCATCCGCTATTATGCGGCGCATAGGGTCTCATCCGCTATATAATGCGGGAAATCAATCAACTCCAATATATACATATGCCAATATATATATATATATATATCGCTATATATATTACTATATATACTATATCACATCCAAACAGTCAATCAATCAATAACTGCAATTCAAATTTCCATTTTTGAGTGAGAAGATCTCACCTTTGCTTTAATTTTTAAATTGCAGTCCATTTCCATTTCCGCTTGTTTTCTTCATGGTTTTTAAACCTTGTATAAACAATTTTTATACAATTCATCAATATTCGAAATAATCGAATAATTAATTTTCATTTGATAGATTAAATTAACTAACACTTCTAATTTGAACAAATTTTCCTTTGAATAATTTTTAGTAACCAAAATAATTAAGTAAGTTAATTTAGACAAACTAATCACCCTAATTATATTTTTAAAATAACTAGTAAGTAAAAAAAATGTATATATCTATATTATTAAATAACAAAATAGAATTGCTTTTACATTTTTTTCTTTCTTTCAGTATCAAGCCGTTTTAATAAAAAATCTTAAAATAGAACTTTATCTTTACTGTTATTAATATTTTCCTGAAACAGCATATACCAGAAAACTGTATAAATTCAACTTATATAAATTTAATTCTTAATCTATTCAATTATAAATGTGAAATTAAAAAGAAAATATCCTACTATAAATTTTACTTATTTTCTACATGAATCATTCATTAAATTAAATAAAACAATACCTCCACTTACTCGAATCGAAACCACGACTTCGCCTAGCATCACGAGAGAAACCCTGAATCATGACCCATCGATCATTCCTGCTGTAGAAATCGCGGCCGCCACGACTCGGGCCACTGGTCGCTCTCCCCTCGAACCACCTCGACATTCGGTACCATCGATCAGATTTCCGGTCGCCGTCCACGACCTAGGTTGCCGCCGCGCCACCTCCCAATGCTCGCGATTCGCGTACTCGATGAACGAGAGTGAATCTCGTACGACCTCCCTCTTCGATGATGCTCGAGGTCGAGCCCATACCCCACGTCGCCATTGATTTTTCATTCGTTCGCCATTTTCTGTTTATTCGGCTTTGAATAGAAAGGGGAAAACTGGGTTTTAAAATGAGGAGAGAGACGTCGAGATTTTATATATATTTTTCTTCGGCCATTTTGTTTTCGATTTGAATATTTAAAAAGGCAGCGGCATTTTTTTCTTTTGTTTTGAACGAAGAAAGTTTTCGTTTTTCTTTGATTTGCTTGGCTAAGTGATTTAAAACGAAGGAGAAAATACCTCTGCGCGTTCAGAAGGTAGGGTGGCTGATGGAGACGTTATAGACTTTGACCGTTTATTATATTATATTCTTTTATTCAAAATATCTCATTTCGCAATACGCGTAATCTCGAACCTCGAATCAGACATGCTGACAGGCGTTTATAATGTTAAACCCCTATTCCGAACGCATTGGAAAAGGTTCCGAGTCCAAATTCGATCGTATGGAGAAGATAGTTTTTTGGACCAGTTATTAAATTTCATTTCGATTTAATCTCAGCGCGTTTGCTTATCGCACGCTCACACAACAACTCCAATCACTACAAAAATTGAAATCCAATAATAATACGATATTACGGATCCAATGGAACTGGTTTCATCGAATTCTGAGACTGTGCTCCGGAACGCTATTTTTAAATATCGATTTAAACGATGAAATTCAAAACTGAGCAAAACAGTTCCAAATTCAATTCTGAAACTTTTATTATCTGCAGTATTATCAATATGAATTTTCTAAGCCTTGAAAATATTTTTAATCGGCTTAAAACTGAAGATTCAAATTTTTACCCAATTGCAGCAATTAAATTTACTAATTAAATTGCCAATTTCATATTTACATTTGAAATTCAAGTTAAACCGTCATTCAAATATTTAAAATCAATTAAATATTCTATTTCAAATGTTTAAAAATTCAGGGTCGTTATAAGATATCTCAAGTATTCTTAACATTCTAGAGAAGAATTTACCTATAAAATATATCGGGGTGTCACTGTCTTCAGATTACCTTCATGAATCCCATTGTCTTCCCCTGTTAAACAAGATCAGTTCAAAATTAGAATGATGGGACAGTAACTTATTAACAATAGTAGGACGTGCTAAGCTGATACATAGTACAATAACTCAAATTGTTATGTATTGGATTCTTATTTACCATTTGCTTGCATCAGTTCTTCATAAAATAGACAATCTGTATGTGGATTTTTTCTGAAAGGCAAGCTACATAAGATATCTTGGGATACCTTATGCAAACCAAAAATGGAGGGTGGTATTGGCATTCGTAAGTTTTCTGACCTTAATATAACTACCAGATTGAAACTTCTATGGAACCTACTAATAACACAGAGTCTGTGGTCCAACTGGATGAAAACCAAGTATTTATTGAAGTCAAATTTTTGGGTCTTGCCCATTAATAATAATTTCTCTGGTACAATGAAAGCTATTCTACGACACCGAGATCTTGCTGCGAATATTATGTCTCGAATTATTGTTAACGGAGATCATACAGATTTATGGTATGACCCCTGGATCAATCATAAATCCCTTGTGGATTTAATCGGCTAGAATAGGGTCTCATTAAGTATTACGGTTAACAGTAAGGTAAAATGTATAATACAAGACAATCAACTTCAGCCCCGGTTATTGTCGAAGACTAGGGAGGTGGCATCTCATATTATGCAGGTTAACCTTTCTTCTGAAATGCCTAATGATTACTGGAATACTGTTAATAAGAGAAATTTTATATTTTCTTTGGTATGGAACGAGATTCGTCTACATGCAGACAGAGATGACAACTATAAACTTATATGGCATAACACAATCGCCAGAAAGTTCTCATTCACAACCTACATGGCTTATGTTCAGCGCTTACCTTCTACAGATAGATTGATAGCATGGGGAATGAATTTAAATTCACAATGTGATTTATGTAAAATTTGTAATGAATCTCATCAACACATTTTTTCAGAATGTAACTTTAGCACTTGTCTGTAGTCGGAGTTACTTTGTAAACTAGAGCTACAACCAAGACAAGATGATTCATTACGGTAAAAAAATTCCACACTAAGGCGGAAATTCACAACAAAATCGGCGCCTCAGCATTTACCTTACGTTGCGGCGGCAACGACGGTTCACCACATCTGGTTGGAAATAATACGGCGGCGCTTTGAAGGAAAGGGTTGTTCGAAGGAACAACGAGCTAAAATGATCGAAATTGACGTACGACTCGAATTGAAGAAGCGATTTCAACTACACTCCTCTCAATCGGTTGACAAAAGGAAATTTTTACTTTGGGGAATAGATCTAGAAGACCCTGGTTAGAATGGTTGTAGATTTCTTCGATGAAGGGTTTATGTGGATGCTGTTTTCATCTTATTTCATGGGCCGAGATTTGGTAGGCTGATATGAAGTGCGGTGGTGTTATTATTACCCAGTTTAGGGCCGGGCCTAGTTTATTTTATTTGTTTACTTTGTGTGCCGGTTTTTCCTTTATTTTCTTGTATTTTTCTCAACTGTATTAGAGTTTGTATTAGTAGAGGATGTCGCACTCTTTTTCCTTGCCACGACAATAAGGTTTTTTAAGGAGGCGAATCCTTCTATTTATGGTTCTCATCGTCATTAATAAATGAACCTTTTATCTTTAATATATATATATATATATTCAAAAGTTCATTCTTTTAAATTTTTACCAACATCACAGGAATGAAACATTGTTTTAACTTACACCTTAATTTATAAAATTAATATATCCTCCTTCCTTAGTTTCTAATTTGGAAAATAAGTTAACATACATATTCTAACTTAAAATTTCAAAAGTTCAATTATTACTCCAAATAATTTTAAATTTACACAAAAATATTAACTTCCAATGGTAATGAAATTTACCATATCTTATTTATATAATCTATTATTTTTAGCATAAATCTTAAAATAACATACATTATTTACAAATATCAGATAATTTAATGACATTGTCTTGCCATCTATTTATAGCGAATCTCTATGTCATTTGACTGCGATGTAGACCGTGAAGTCAACATGGCCTCGCCACTAATCTCTGTTATTGCTATTGTTCGGTGGCTACATACGTCATCCAAAATAATACATATATAATGTACTTTTATAGCTTCCATTAAATTTTTCTAAACCTATAAAATTTTAAACACATATATACTAGTAGATAAATTACCCTTTAAATTTATTTCTCAAAATTTTCAACTTTCGCAAATAATAATATCAAATTTCAAATTATTTACTTAATACTATTAACAAACTCTAGTTAATATTTTCTTCCAAATAACTATATAACTCAAAATAACTCCTTTCCAATTATTATTTATATCCAAAATTTATTTTCACAATTTCTTAATTTTTAACTTCTTATTAATTAAGATTCATATATAACAATTTATTTTCATTCGATTTTAATATACAGCAATTCCAAAATTTTAAATCATTTTTCTTAATCTTATCTCATTAAATAAAATAATATTAAGCCATGAAATTTTAATGATTCGCTTTATCACTTAGCTGCAAAGTTGATTGCTCAGAGTATCAACATTGCCTCGCCATGCACTCTACTTCTCACAATTTATTCGATGGCTAAAATATTATAAATTATTTTAACTCAAATATTTTACAAATTTCCAAACTAATTATTTCTCATGTCAAAATGTGTAACGGCCCGCAAATTTATCAACTTGATGAATTATATTTATTTTTGAATATTCAAATATAAGCGTTTTAAAACATAAATTATGATGTTTTTAACAATAATGACAACAATCTTATTTTGAAAAAAAAATATTTACAAAAATATAAACTTTGAAGAAATATTGATAAAATGGTCGAAAAACATTTCATCAATAAACAGCTCTATAATTATCAAATGTCGTGCACGGAGCTGAATACAAATACATATTTATCCATTTAAATAAGAATATGAAATAAAATTATTTATTTTATTCTTGGGAAATAAAATGTATTTATGACTTCATCAATAATGTCATCCTATTTAATAATTGATTTATGAATTTAAATTGAGATTTAATGATTTAACAATCATTATAATTATTCAAATAATTTTTTTTAAATGATAATAATTCATTTTTATTAGTTATGAAGTGATAAAAATCATTTGTGATAGTTTTATAAAGACATATACTTGATTTGAAAATATAAGAAAATTCGTATCGCTTTATTGATATAACAGCACTTTTGGTAAACAATTGTTTAACATTAATTTACATGGTTTTATAAATAAAATGCGATCATTTTAATTAGTTAAAAATGATAATAAATTAGTTTTCAAATTTTGTTTACATTTATATGTAAATTAATTTATAAGTGGAAATGTGATTGGGAATCGGCCTCCCGATTTTCAACGGTTTAAGGAACGGAAGTTGTTCAAAGTTGTTGCAACCTTGTTTATATGTCTTGTACACATAAATAACATACACATGCACACCCTAACATATACATGAACACTTATATACATATACACTTATATATATATATATATATATATATATATATATGTATGTATGTATATTACAAAAGACCTAAGATATTTTCACACTTAAAAGGAAAACTTCACTTTTACACATATCAACTCACACACACGGCTACACACATGTGGGGGTGTTCAATGGGCATAGTAATGAAGGAGGAGAGCATGGCGGTGATGTATATGCACATAATATCATGATATTTTAATTCATATTTTTGTCTATTAATACCACCCTCCATTTTCACTTCATTTTTTCATAAATTCCTAAGCTTCTTCATCTCTTTATACTCCTCTTTAATGGCTTCCTACTTTAGGAAAATTATAAAGAAAAATTAGCAAAAAGAAAAAAATATTATATAAGTATATATACATTAGCAATCTAGTCCAAAACAAGCTTAAATCACTCCTTTCTCCACTCAAAACCAACGGCCACCACCTCCTACCACCAAGGCTGAGCCTATCTCCACTTGCAAGCTTAGGCCGAGCCCATTCAAAGGTCCAGGACTCGATTCCGTAGACTTTGATTCGATTGTAGCGAAGCTATAGCGAATTTTCGTAAAGTTAGAAACTAATGAAGGTGAGAAACTCTATTTATATTATGATATATTGGATGATATATATTTTTGACTATGCTTGGTTACGATGATTATGAACCATGTTTGGATATGATAATATGTTTGTTTGGATGTGTAAACAATTCACATAGTACACGTCGAATACCACAAAGAAAATCACTGTCCTTTAATAAATGAAATGGTGTATATGAGATTGTTAAACTTTTTAAAATGGTTCAAAATGATTTAGATATTTTTTATAAATATTTAAAAGTGTTTTGACAAAGTTTGGAAAGAATATGAAAATTGAGCTAAAATAGGCACGTCGCGTAACGGTAGTTCCCAATTTCGCGCCGTAGAAAGTTAAATCCATTTATACGATGGATTCAGAGTCAGAATTCTTTAGAATAAGAATTTTCCGAACTCTTATAATCATAGTTTCCAAATAAAAAGAAAAGGGTCAAGATTTCATTTAGCGAATTTTTAAAATATGAGCAAATCAAGATTTTAAAACAGTCGCGGTTTGGCATTTCAAAAACCAAAGCGATAAATTTCTTTAGTAATATTTTTAATTCTTTAAAAATATGGAATAAATTCTATAAATATATTAAACGTTTTTAAAATAGGTTTGAGTTATAAAAATGATCAAAAAGTTATTTTGATCAAATAAGCTTTAAAAACACAATTCACGGCACTATTCGCATCACTTTTTGCAGCACTTTTAATAAGTTTTGAAATATGGCTTTAAACTTAAGTACTCTTTTCCAAATCTTTTATAAATGTTTTCAAATAAATAATTAAGTATTTTAAAGATAATTTGGAGGTTTTATAATTTATTTTAAAGGATTTTAAATAAATGATTTAAAGAAAAACTGTTATAATTAAGAGTTTAATCTTGGCTCTAAAAGCTGATGAGTAGACTGGATTTTTTATTCATGAGATCCAGATGTGAGGTGCTTAAACTAAGGAGATGTTTAGGAGCAACTAGTGCGCTGGCTCACATGGCCTCTTTCCTGGGCGAGGAATAGATAAGGTCGAAATGTTGGAAACGAGACAAGTATAAAAGATTAATTTTTCCAAATTTAATACAACTTGGATTGTATAGAAATAATCTTCTTATATTAAATTCCGAGGAGGGAACCCATACTATCCGTGTGAATTTAACAGGTGATTTCACCGTTATTCGATGGATAATAATGGTTGAATACAGAAATTGATATTGAGTAGAATTGGTATAATTTATATCGACCCTTTTTACTCAACAAGGTTTTGCAATGTAAATTATGAGAAATGATTATCATCCGGTATTTCCAAAGTTAAAGAGAGGTTTAATGATTCCATATATACTGGAAAATAATATGATTTAAAGATTTATATCTCTAAAAGAGATATTTTAGATAAAAGATATTAATGAATTAAATGATAATCACCCTCAAGCTTAACATATTTTATCGAAAAATGGTTCGAAGGCACCGGGATCGGATTTGAGTGATTCCTATCCGAAAACCACTTCGAACCTATTTACGTATTCGAAGTGAAGACATGGAATGATAATAAATGGAATAAAGGGCTGCTTGTCACTAACCCTCGGGGGAATTTCCCATATCATATATATGTGGCAGTAGTATCTTCATTTGATCTTCGATGCAAGCGCTACTCGCTACTAATCCTAGGGGTAGTTCTCGATAGGATGTAGTAGGAGAGTTCCTTCGGTTTATCCTATTCATGGACAACTTGTATAGAAGAATTTCTGACATTGCATTTCTAAAATGCACGTATATTGATTTTTACCAACGTACATCTGTTTGGTGGCCTGGGAAGTAACTCTCTTACACTTAACACCCTTCTCTTAGACTACGAGCTCAAAGGTTGTACATTTGTGGAAATCAATAGTGTGTGATGGAATTGGAAATGTGGCATTCAAAGTGAAATGTGCTATATGAAAGGAAATCGTTACCTCGGACCTCATCACCGGAAAATGGCTTAACCGGGGCATGCCGTAAGACTATGTGGCTCGCAACCATTAGGGTATGGTCATCACCTTTCTAGATTACCCTCTATATATCGAGTATGTTGTGTATGCTATGAAAGCTCTCAAAAAGGTCAGGATTGGCCGGGTTGATGTCATATTCGGTTCTATCCGCCTCCAGATGGATCGCGGGTAGGCCGGCCTTGCCAGGTGCAGAGGTGTCAAAGGTGTTGATCCTCGATACATCTCTCTAGAGTTATACTGTACAAAAGTATTCCTTACCTGCCATTGTATGGAAATCCATCCTCCAATAAGTGCCTTTAGACTTGATTATAGAGCTTAGTATGCTGGAATTTAATAATGTAACAATTTCGGCAAAGATTATGTATATTTACCTGAAAACTGTTTTCAAAAGAATGTCTTTAAAAATAATATTCCAAGATTTTGTGTAGCAAATGTTTTGGTTATCATATGGTAAAAACCCTTTTGGTGTTTCTGTGGTGCGTGGTCTTATGAAACACCCTTTTTTTGCAAATATCCATATTTTGAGTTTCTCACATCAGTTACATGACTGACCCGGAGTTTACTTTCCTTTTCCCTTAAACTCTAGGTGCCCTATTTTTTCGGGCAGCCAAGTAGTCAAGTTTAACTTGGAGCATTGTGATGGAGCTTGAAGTCTAGAGCTGAAGATATTCTTGTAGATAGTTCTCCATTTCCATTTCTGCTGCATTAGTTTACTGATTGTATTCAGCATTTATAAGGACAAAGTTTTATAACTGTCCAAGCTGATTTATAAGATGGACAATGAAATGTATTTAAAATTTCTGTTGTATGTATATATATATATATATAATTCCATTCGTCTAAGATTCTGTTCTGTCTTTATTTTCTTTTACCCCATAATAATCTGGCTCTCCAACACTTGGATTTGCAGCAGGTGAATACCGAGGATGTATTAGTGTCGATTTCTGAGGGTTGAAAGGGTGGGTCGTCATAAAATGTCTCGTTCAATGTTTAGGAATTCCTATCGATAACATGGCATCCCACACATTGATCAAAAATTTTAAATATTTTTTGGACAAGTCAAAATAATAAATAATCCCAAATTTTCCTTAGTTATATTTATTTTACTATTACTAGCATCCATGCATCCAATTTAAATAAATACAACCAAGCAATCAATTCCTAACAACCAATCAACCAAAACTAAATAGTCACCTACAGCGGAACAATTATACTCTTAAAATTCCGCTATGCAACTCTGATTATTCCTAGATTATTTAAATCTTTAAACTCGATATACTCAATTTTCCAAAATCTCAAAATTAATTTTTAAACTCGAAAGGATATTAACACAATATCTTCCAAATATCACAAATTCCAATATATCAAATTAAAATTTTAAATCAAAATACGTCCAATTGATTATCCTAATAATCAATTTATATTCCTAGCCCTAACTAGCTAATTAATATAACTATCGACCATACACCCCAGGGGACAAGACTATAAGTCTCACTAGGTCTCAATCTATGATAATATAAGCTACAATGTTCTGACTCGGCTTTGATACCAAACGGTAACGACCCCACCGCGATACCCATATTATTAAAGAACATTATAAATAATGTCATCTAATAATACAGAGAATACGGCTTATTAAGGGAGACCAAATGTGAATATTACTTTAAACTAACACTGACATGTCATACTTACCTTTTCACTAAAAATCTGGGATAAAATTTGATGTGTACAGTCTTAGTTCAAATTGATAAACACATTGATTTCTTAGAATCAGAATAGTATATCATATAAAATGGAAATCATAGATCATAGGGGAATAATAGATCTCATACATATACAATCTATGAGTCTACAAAATAAAATATTAGACTCACATAGTATACAAATGTTACAATTCTCTAATCTCAAATGTACATCTCAAAAATATATATACACACGAAATCCTAGATGAAATAAACTTAGAAGTCAAACAGCTTATTTCCCAACTAGCCCAACCACCCAAAGGTCTACCTGTCCTATAACTTGAAAAGTCTCGGCCTAACCCAAGCATTAAAATAAAACCCGGATCAGACTATCTCTAAATATCCAAAAAAGGTTAAAACAAGATGTAACACCATAATAAATAACATATAAGTAAATCCAGATGTTCAAGATATAACAAGTCACATATTTAATTTATCTCATAATTTACTTCATGTCGCAAATATAAATATATTTGGTCACAAACACATATTGGTCACTAAACACTGATTCACAGAAAAAAAACACAATAGCTCTAATACACAGAAACCAATTCCATATCGATCACCCATCTGATCGTATATACCAATCTTATTGATTGTCCATACCATGCAAACATTTTGGTATCACTCATACCGATCTGATACCAAGGATCGTCTATACCGTAATACAGAATCTCGACTGATCACAAGGATCGAGGTAATACCAAATCTCGATCGATCAAAATGAACGGGGCAACCATGACTCGAAAACTCTAGTTTATCATATATTTATGTTTGGAAAGAAATCCAAGAGTACACCTCTTAAGGATTTATCGGTCCCACCGAACCCTAAAAGGAATATACTTTAAAGTGCCAAATACTATCGCTTTTAGTAATCACTAGAACTTAACCAAAACATCTCATACCGCATGGTGAAATTCCAGTATTTACTGGAATCTAGTAAATTTCACTTGTTACGGATACCACTAGAAAAACTGAACTATATTCTCTTAAGGATCTAGCAGCCCCATGTCGCACACCAAAAGAGAATACAACTCTAAAGTGCTAAATAATTCCTAATGGCAACCACAAGAATTTAACCAAGCCTCCCATATTGCATGTTGAAATTCGAAATTCGCTAATGGGCTAGTAAGTTCCACTCAAAAGTTCTATTCAATGAGTTATACCATATTCGATAAAGTGTTACTCGAGAGCATTTAAACCAATCGATAACACTAAGTCGATTATTAGTACTCCCCATATTATAGAACTAATGCTCTCAAAACATTTTTCTTATAAGAGTTATAGTTTTAGAAATCCATATTTATATATATCCAATTGTTCCAAATTTCCCATTTAAAAGTTATTAAGCTCCCAAATCATATTCCAAATGCCACTATTGTGTGTGTTTATCCATTTATTTATGAAACCATAAACTCATTTTCCAAACCCAATTTGATATTCTAATAATTGTTTAAATAAACAACTTAAGTTCATATATTTTTTTCAAAACCGTAGTTCAAAATCCATAAAATCCCTTCTATTATTTAATTACTAGAACATAATACATTTTACATTAATAACCAATATACTAGTTCCAAAGATTTTGATTAGTAAACAAAGTGTACTATATTCATATATTTATAGCAAACTAGAACTTAAATCTTTATAGGTTTAGAAATCAGATTCAATTGTATATATAAATACATATAATGTGTGTGTGCGCGTTTAGAGACACACACACACAGACACAAACATTTCTTTTAAAATCGATACTTATTATATTATCAACCCTAAGCCTATAAGAATGTAAGTATTTTTTTTTAAACTAGGTTGAACTTCCAATCCAAAACAAAGTGCAATATGTACTTGCAGCTACTCAAGAACAAGGGAGTACGACAGGTTGGTAAAGCAATTTACCTAATATCCATTCGCATAATAACAATAATCACTTGATAGCTAAGAACAATTCAAGATTCTGATGTAATACACTCTCAGACACTATCACATGGCCAAAAGGAGGTAAAGCACGCAAGCACTAAAAAACATTATTCAATTGAACGACTTCCTGGAGCCAAACATGCTCCAAGAATTCGCCCACTGGTGGACCAGTGGAGCATTACCAGTCGAGTGGTGGTGCTATTTCCTAGAGCATTCTCGGCTCCAGGAAATGCTCTCCGACCAACGTCCAATTCCGGTGAATGCTCCTAATATTAAACCCATATTTACACTACGTACAAGCATGCAAGCGTAGATTGTTGAACAACAAATCACTAATTCAATGGTTTCAAGACCAAGATTATCTAATATATATACATAACAGTAAAACTCTAGTTTGTACTAAGCAATAGATAGGATTTTCAACAACCAACAATCCATTCAAAGCAATTACAATTGTAATTAACATAGTAACCATTCTCATAGATTTAGAGATAGATATGTGAGGGTTAACTCACCTTGTATTCTCAACCAAACTTGCCAAACTTTTCATACTTCAACCTTGTATTTGATTTCCAGCAAATTCTTGAGTTTAACAAAGTTTCTACAATATTCGCTCTAATTTAAATATAGAGATTTGATTGTATTTGGAAGAGGGCATGGAACCCTAGCTTTGTTTCTATTTTCTCATTTTTCTGATTTTGATGAACATACAAGTGATAAAAAGATGAGTAGTAAAACTTTTCCTTATGTTTGCTTTAATGTGGGTTTGGGTTTAACTTTAGGCCCAATCTAAGAATAATTGCAAAATCCTATTATTTATTCCTCCTTAATTTTATAATACAAACTAACATAATAACAACATGTCATATCATTAACTAATTAACCATTTTTATTCAATCACAATAGCTTCCTTAATCAAAAGGTTAATTACATAAACCATAGCCAAAAGAACAAAAGCGACTTCATTAATTATTTAATCAATGAATGATATTTTTATAACTAATTAAATTTTTATATTATCAAATTTTGAAGAAAATCCCAAATTCTCTTTTATTTAAAAATAAAAGATTTAAATCAATTACATATTCTAATTAAGCTATAATTTCTAATTATCATTAAACAAAACTCTAAAATTCTAATTTCTCCATTTCACAAATTTTTAGAATTAGTTATTCCGAAACAATTTATCTTTTATTAAAAGACTACAAATTCCAAACTAATGATTTAAATTCTCCAGATTAAATCAATATTTAATTAACTCAAAATTAGGGTTGTTATAACCTGTTTAATATCCTGCACTGTATACTAATATAGCTTGATAAAAACATTAGTATCTATATTTTATATAGTGTCATATGGTTGTTATCATCAAAACCAATGCCTAAGGTACTAACAATTATTAGGTATCAGACAATGTTGTGTCTTGGTTTGAGTGTCTTGAAGCCAGCAAACTTTGACTATGTGAAGAAATAAAGAGATAGATGATAAGACATCAGTCAATACCGATCGATATTGATGATATGAAGTTAGGAAATAAGTTTTTTGCCTCGTTCTTCATGGTTGGAACTTTGAATCTGGATGTTTAGTTATTCAAATTTGATCTGCCAACTGTGGTGGAGGGATTCGCCAATAAATAGAGAGCTTTCATCAACTAGAAGGGGACCTTTGGATTCTTCTTCTTCTTGGAGACTTTTGGGCTAATTTAAGCTCTAACTCTTGTAATTCGAGATTCCATTGTGAATTGAGTATTTAAGAAAGAATCAGTCAACAAAAATAACTAAGTGGATGTAGGCCAGAGATTTTGCTGAACTGCTATAAAATATCGTGTCTCTCCTTTCTTTCCTCTTAAATTTCTTTTCCATTTATTTAATTAGTATATATTGCTTAAGGGTGTTTACTCTTTTTTGAGCAGACGGTATAATTCTTCACTATCCATAAAATCTGAAACTTCCTGCTCAAAATCAAAATGGGATTCGGGCCGCTTATTTATTTTCCAATATTACTTAGCAAATTTTCTTCATAAGTAATTGTGGCTTTTTTAACACTTAGTCTTTTAAGTTTCCCTAGCTTAAATCAAAGAGATATAGGATCATTTTGGGAGGTTCTCATTCCCATGGTTGGAAAAGGAAAAGTCACTTGCTTAACTAGCTTTATCATTAAATCATTCCATTGAGAAATTTAAAAGTGTCTTATCTTGTGAAACCAATGAACTCCTTTAAATTTTGAAATATTCTATAGGGCATGAAGTTGACTTGTAAAGGAAGCCTTGATAGATATATCGGGCAAAATGTAGATCTTCATGATGAGATTGACCATATAAATTCCACAATCACAGAATTTTCAAGTGGTTTCCATTTTAACAACAGAAGTAGATAGGATACAGGATCTGCGCTACCTTCATTCTCAAAACGAGTTTCTAAATTATAAAATGACGCATATCATAGAAAAAAAAATTCTCTTAAGGAAGGATTCATTAAATCCAAGATTCAATATATTAAGGAGTATCATGCCGAGATTGACAAACCTGATAAAGCTAAGGACATACTGAAAATAACGCAGTTAATTATAAATGCAAGTTTGAATTGCTTCAATCCGGACATTCATTGGTTGAAGTATTTCCATTATAATATGGTAGATTGATAGAGAAGATGGGTAAATGCAGGTAATATAAACTATATTAAAATAATAAAAAATTATTCTTGGATGTGGAGGGTACACATTTTGTAACGTATATGTTTCTCAAATTTCTTGTAAGAAAAATTAGTAAGTCGGCCTAGCAGATCAAGGCTCGGCCCAGTTCTAACGGCTAATAGTTAACCTGACTCCATCCTTACAATTCCAACAAGCAAGTCACATATGGGCCAGCCAACACTCCTACGCCTGGCCCAGCACGAGTCGACATTATATGGCTCAGTTTGGGACCAAGCCAACCCGTTTACTCGACAGCACTCCAGGTCTATTATCTGCTAGCTCAACTCAAGATGACTTCAATAGTCAACTCATCAAACAATGCCCAGCTCAAGCATGACCCATTTTTGGCTTGGGTTCATTATAGCCCGCCTTCGACCATCCTACGCAGCCCGTCTCGTCATCCTACAGCCGATCTGGCACATCCATTGCAACTTGGTCCTTAGTAACATTCAGCTTTCCTTAGCAAGCTTCAATAGCAAGTGATGGCCAGCACAACCTAGAAGAAACAACTCACCCCCTTGCCACATAGACACGCAAAGTAAACGGCAAGTCATACAGCAAACCATACTAGGTACTGTAGCAGATTTTTCAAAAGCATGCCTACTCCTATAGCATGCCACCAACGTTAAATGCACATTAAATGCAAAGCATGCATCTGGTACGGGGGAAAACTGACATACTTCTCAGCCATACATTCCACTCCATCTTTATAGTTGTCTTCTATCTGCCTATGTGGCTAGATTAATGGTCAGGCATGCTTCTTGCCTATTTTCCTACGCAATCTCAGCCATCCATCATCCATTTCAGCTACTATAAGTACCTCATACCATGCAACATAATAAGGGTTGGAAATTGATTTCTAGTTATTCAATCATAGCATACAATTCACTCCTCATAACAAACTAAAGTCCTAAGCTCTTAAGATTAGCAACCCATTTTATTCATAAGTACTATATTTCTTATTATTCTCTTGTAATTCCTTGTAATTATTCCTTGTAATTATAAGAGAGAAACATAATAAGAGATCTTCATAGTGGACGTAAGCAAGTTTAGCCGAACCACTCTATGTCCTTGTGTCATTTACTTTAAATTATTTGTTTTTCTCCCCATTTTACATTTTTAAGCCTAGTGTTAACAAGTAACTTTTTCTTTCACGGATACATTAGTCTAATTCTGAGGTTGGCTAATTTATTAGTCAACATTTTGGTACTAGAAGGAGAGTCTCACGTAAAAGGTCCCACCTTTCTTCACTTTTTCATCTCTGCACATTTTTTCTCATTTCACCATGTTGAATCTTAATGGTGAGAATGAACTTATTAACTCTAATGACCATGAAATTTAAAAATAACATGGTCGTCGACGCTGCCAGCCCTATCCCTGGGCTCAATAATAATATGTGGCAAAGTATGCTCCAAATCTTGAACAACGTGGGAATTATAGCCTACAAGGTAAATGAATCAAGGATGAGGTTGGATGCCCAAACAATGTGAACTTTGTTCCATCGCCCCCTCCAATGGTTGAACTGACTCCTCTCCAACCTATTCTCCCCAATGTTTATGACCTCGTGAACTCCAACGCGACCTAGGGTGGAGTGATGCCTAAGACCCCGATCATGGATGTTCATGCCCATCCAAAAAGACATGTGGCACTTTTGCCAAGTCTAGTCATTGACATTAACCCGAAGACACGCAGAGGGAACTGAGACATCACCGCTCTCCTTCAATAGAATGACGATCAGTTTTTGAGTATCTTCGAGCAACAAATAGAGCTCAAGGCATGAGGGTCTTAGAAGTGGTGAAAATGCCAACAATAGAGAGCCTAGGGCCCTATCGGTGCACTCCAAATCTCATAGGGTGAAAATTAGGCCTACATCAAAAGAGTTACTGGCCGGCCATTCATGGTCGCCCCCTTGGATAGGGAGAGGTCTCCCACTCATGCTCGCCATAATCCCCATCACTCTTCCTTATCTCATCATCACCAATATCCCACTCCATAGAGACGTCGGTTGAGTCCACAACCGATCGTTAGCCCTGTGCATTAAAGCCTTACTAAAGTCACACAAAATTCCCACTATGGTGCATATCACTCTTCGACTGCTACGCATTTTCAATATAGGACTGTCAAATAATAGTTCTGCTTTAAGCCATGCTTTTTTCCACGATTCCCACTAAATTAAGGCTTTTTAGCATCCTCAATAGCAACACTAATATAAAAAGATTGATTCGACTAGTTATCTTTCAAACCAAATCAATAAAATTAGGGTAAAGATCTAATTTTAAGGCATAAGTGCTTAATATAAGTAGAAATATTTTGTAGTCACCAAATCTAGACTGCAAAAAATCATGATATAATTCGGTTTTATTATATAAGATTAAACAATATTTCTTTTTCCCACACATATGATGTGAGAATGAGCATAAATTAACTTTAAATATTTGGTTTTATATATAATGAAGCTTTTTGCACCTCCGCTATTTTCCGCTATATCCCCATTATAACTTTTTGCACCTCCACCACTATGAAACCGCTAAGCATTTTAACTATACAGCGATGGCCAGACAATCCTGCAACAAGCTGACATTGGTCTCTAAGAGTAAATGAACATCCTTTGCTAGGAACTCAATAGAATGCAAGCCCAAAATGCCGAGGGCGAAGCCTTTTCTAATGATGAGAATGTTGAGCCATTTTTTGAAGAAATCCTAAACACTTATATCCAAAGGCATTATGCTTTGCCGCTTATTGACAAGTATGGTGGGAGTGCTGAACCATTTGATCACATTACTATATTCGACTCCATTGATCGTGAGCTTTCCGACCCAGCAAAGTGCCTACTCTTCACCTTCACCCTCACAGGGCTGGCCTCCTGCTATTTCCTACACCTACAACTCGGCAACATCCATTCTTTGGTTCATCTATGTGCAAACTTCAAGACCAAATTCTTTACTTAAAAAACCCATGTTATGATAGCTAGTGAGCTAGGTAACATCAGACAAGCGCCTACCGAGAGTCTTTGCTCGTATGTGAATTGCTTCAACAAAGAATCCACCTAGACTAGGGGTAATGGTAATGATAATCTGGCCATGGCCCTCTGTTCGAGGGTTAAATGTAAATCAAGAATGTGAAAGGACCTTCAAAAGCAATCAGCTACATCCTTAACTTACTTTTATCAATGGGATAATTGACATTATGAGGATGGAGGATGTAGAACTTTCTGACAGTAATAATGAAGCCCGACATACCATTTAAGCTAGTTCGCATTAAAAATTTGACCATCGACCCAATGATCAGTAGAATAACACTAAGAGGGGTGCAAAGACTAGCACATAATACAGGTCCAGGTATGCTGGTCATGTTACTTTAACAGGGATATGGAGATAATATATCTCGCAAGACGGGACCGGATGTAATTTCAAAGACAAAACAACACCAAAGGCGAAAGAAGGGAGGAACCTCATGGTAACGGAAAATATTGCCAGTTCCATCAAATCATCATCCACTCCACCAACGAGTGTCGAGTGCTCAAAGATGAATTGAAAGACTGACCCAGGAGGGGACACTTTTAGATTTTGTTTGGCATCAAGTGGAAGAAAAGACAACTCAAAACAACCAGTAGGCACCACCCCAGAAACCTAATAATAACGTCACAACCATAACTGACATTTTGACTATATGTAGAGGCCCACATGTAGCCAAAAGCAACTAGGAAGCATAGTCCAAGTATCAAAGAGAATTCGGTTCAACGTGTCAAATGTATTTGTTAGAACATCGAGCATCCAAAGTTCCTATGATGGAAACAGATCAATGTGTTGGGTTCACTATCGATGACAGGGAAGTCATCTCTTACCCTCACCATGCGCCTATGGTCATCGGTCTTGCAATGGGCAACTCAAATGTGAATTGAGCCTTCGTGGATGGAGGTAGCTTAGTCAATGTCATATACAGACATGCTTTCGAGGCTTTCAAGCTTCCTAACTCCAACCTCACCCCCACGTCTTGTCAATTTACAAATTTGGGGTAAGGGCATTGTACTTATGGGTACCACCTCATTCATGACAACATTCTACGAAGAACCCCTTGCTTCAAAGATTATGGTAAGCTTTATAATAGTTTATTCCCTATTGGCCTACAATCTTTTGATAGGACGATCAACACTTACTAAACTGGACTCCATCGTCTCCTACAATCGACTTATTATGAAGTTTCCAATCTCGATCGGGATTGGGGAAATCTATGGTAATTAATATAAATATGGGGAGTGTTATGGGACATCCATCAAACAAGCAAAGAAAAGTGTTCTTATGCTTCAACAAGGACTTGCAACACTCAGCGGTGAGTCACTCAAGAAAACCGTCGAGCTGGTTAGCACTCTGGTTTGAATCGGGACTGCCTACAAGTCTAAATCATCGACATCAATAGCTCCTCCATCTAGCAATGTCTTCCTAAGCAGGTTGTGACAACTAGCGTAATGTCACTAGGGAGTACCCTCAAGCCTAATAGCGTTCAGAGTCATGCCGGGACCATACTTGCCCTTGAAGATACAACAACTGGCAGCATATCGCTTGAGAGTACACTTGAGCCCAGCAGCGCTCAGTGTTGTGCCAAACCGCCTGTCACTATGAAGACTTGTTTAGCAAGAGTCCAATCTCCTTGGCCACTCCTTAAAGAACTAAAGGACTCATCATCACATGGAATGAACAAGTCGCACCCCACTGGCAAGCGAGAAGATCCCACATTGCAACTTTTACCTTCTTAATGTCGGTAGACTCATTTTTAAGAGCCGGGGGCAACATCAGTGACCCGACTCAAGCATGAACGTCTATTCCAATCGAGGATGTCATAGAGCACATGATTTACGTGCTAGACCAATGCGACTTGGAAGCAAACCCAAATCTTGATGACGACCAGCTTGACCCTTACATAGGGGATTCAAACATGAAGATGGACTGATTGCTCCATTAGAATCGATATCTATAGACCATTCCGACCCTAGCAAGGTTGTTCAACTCGACACAAAATTCATCCCGCAAGTTTGAGATGAGCTAATCAAGTTCCTATAGAAAAGCAAAGACTTTCTTCGCATGGGGGCACACTGGCATGATTGGCATTGATCCTAGGATCATTTGTCATGCAGTAAACATTGATCCCAAAGCCACCCCCATCCATCAAAGGCATCGACCACTCAACCCAGAAAGGTACCAGGCTCATAAAGAAGAGGTAGAAAAGATGCTAGCCAATGGCTTCATTCGGGAGGTAGAGTATCCAGTTTGGGTAGCTAACCCAGTGCTAGTCAGAAAACTAATTGGGTCTTGGAGAACGTCATTGACTTCTCCAACCTCAAAAAAGACTGCCCTAAAGTTAGCTTCCCATTGCCTCCCATTGATCGGCTAATGGATGCGACCAGTGGACATAAGCACCTTACTTTCATGGATGCCCCGGACCAAGAGCAAACAACCTTCATCACTAATGTTGGCATGTACTACCTATATATGGATGGGGCATCAAACGATAAGGGTTTGGGGCCAGCATGGTCCTTGTCAATCCCGATGGAAAAGAACTATATTTTGCAGCCTGCCTCTCCTTTAAGGTGACTAATAATGAAGCCGAGCATGAAGCTGTCCTAGTCAGCCTTAGGATGGTAAAAAAAGTAACAAGTGGATTCCATCCATGTATTCAACGACTTATCACTGGTCGTTAATCAAATTGGCCAGCGCTTTCAAGTTAAGGGTAAAACATTGGCCTTATATGTTGTAGACGCCAAGAAGATAATCAACACGTTTGCCGAGTTCAAACTAGAGCAGATACCCAAGGAACAGAATGCCAAAGTCGATCAGCTGGCCAAGGTAGCAAGCAAACCAGAAGAAGTCACTCCTTGGGTCCCCTTAGAAACTAAAGTCACCCCTTGCTATAAGCTAGGGTCAACAACAATGGAAACCGACACGCCGTCTACGGACAATGGGATAGCGCTCCTTGTCAAATATTTAACAAGTGAGGAACTCCCTGCTAATCGTAAAGAAGCCAGAAAGATTCTCTACCAGGATCCTCATTACATGATCATAGATAGGAAGATCTACAAACAGGGGTACACCACACTACTTCAACAATGTGTGCCTAAAGTCAAAACCGAGTAGATCCTAGAAGAGCTCCATGAAGGGTTTTGTAGGGATCACGTCAGAGGGGGCAAAGCCTAGTAAAAAAAGCCACTGGGAAAGGATACTATTGGCCTACTATGATCAAAGATTCTATGGAATACGTCAAGAAGTGCGGCCAATATCATCGGTTTCTAAGATCTCTAAGATATCTTCTACCATCCTTACCTCTATGACTTCCCCATGGACATTCGATACATGAGGAATTGACTTAATCAAAAAGCTGCCTAATGCCAAGAGAGGATACAATCATGCCATAGTCGCCATCGACTACTTGGCCAAATGGGTCAAGGACGAGCCCCTTACTGGGGTCATTGCCCCCAAGATCTTGAACTTTTTCATAAAGAGCACCACTTGCCATTTCGATCTGCCAAAGAAGATTATCACTAACAACGTCACTCAATGCGAGAGCAGTCCCTTTCAAGACTTTTGCGCAAGGAAAGAGATCGAAAAGTACTTCTTTTTCGTTGTCCATAATTAAGAAAATGGACAAGTCAAGGCCATAAACAAAACCATCAAGTCAACACTCAAGAAATACCTCGTAAATACAAAAGGGAATTGGGTCGAAGAACTACCGCTCATTCTTTGGTCATATTGCACCTCCAGCCACACTTCAATCGATCATACTCCTTTCTCACTATCCTATGGGTATAAAGCCATGCTACCCATCGAGGTAGACAACCTCTCACCGTGATTTCTTACCTTTGAGCCTAAAAAAAATGATGAGCTACTCAAGCTTGGGTTCAACATAATTTAAGAACGAAGAGCTAAAGCTGAACTCCATACCGAAGCCTATAAAAGGAAGATAATCAAGCACTACAACTTAAAAGCGAAGCTCCAACAATTTATTATCAGTGATTTAGTTCTATATTGGGTGTTTATAAATAGAAAGAACTCGACAGAAGGAGTACTTGGCTTGAACTGGGATGGGCCATATGTTATAAGCACTATCTTAACAGATGGTGCTTACCGCCTCTCTCACCTGGATAGAACCCATGTTTTCTGCACTTAGGACCCCATGCACCTCTAGGCCTATCATATATAAAACTATCCACAATTAAAAGCCTATGTAACGTACCTTTTATGAAGAATACATCGAAGACTTTAGAGCCAACTTTGTCCAACACGTTCACCAAGGCTATCCAACGAGAATGAGTTATTATGTGCTTGTTATCTTGTTTGGGGATTGCCGACCTTTGTCACTAAGGACCATGCAAGCCATTCAAGACTCCCTTCCTTGCCGAAGGGCTATCCACCAAGGGTGAATTGTTTTGCATTCACTTCCTTAGTTGGGGACAACCAAGCTGGCAGCATGTCACCTAGAGAATCTTTGAGCCCATGCTCATGTTCGTGCCGAGACCGCTCGCCTCTTTTGTAAGCTATCAAACGAGCATGAGTTATTATGTGCTCAATACCTTGTTTAGGACCACCAATCCTTGCTAGCAAGGGCTGCACGATCCTCGATTCCCTTCCTTGTCGATCGGCGATTTACGAGGATGAATTACCATGAATATTCTTCTTTGTTTATGGACTGCCTGACTATCCAACAAGATTGAATCTTCATGCATTCACTTCCTTGCTTGGGGATTGCCCAACTTCCTTGTGAGTTTGGGTGAGACGTCTCCCTCCTTCATGCTAGGGTGCATCGACGAGCTGAGAGTCTCGTATCCCTTGCCCATGATGTCGTCCATCCCTCATGTGGGGCGGGGCACTGTTATCGAGGATGGAGTCGTTACACTAAGTGATGCTGAAGTCCAACATCCGTAGTGCACCCGCAAGAAAATAAGTCGGGATCAACATCATCTGCCAGTGTGTTACCTAAGAGAACATTCAAACCACTCAGGACTTAGGTTCATGTCGAGACTGCTTGCCACTCAATCTTGTCACGTGTAACCCAAGAGAACCTTCTTGCCACTCAGTTCTTAGCTTCGTGTCAAGACCGCACCTCTTCATGGAACACGAATAGACCCATCAAACCATTGCGCTCCTAGGTTCTCTCTTATGATCAAACTCTCTAACATTCATTCAAATCCAAGCCTACATGCTAGCCTGACATCACATATAAGTCACTCAAACTACCCATCTCATTACCATTATGTTATTTTATCTATCTTTCAAAAATTATGCAAGCACAAAAAAATAGGGACTATATTAACTGCTTAAAGTATGCTACCCTACAAATAACTATAGAGATAAGGACAAATAAAGTAGTGAAATACTCAGCAAATTTCACAACCAAAAAGAATTTCATTCATTTACAAAATGCAAGGCACAAAGCCCTCCCCATTAGTCATACAAAAAGAATGAAGGTATTTACAAGGCCGATTCACTAGTCAGTCGGGTCAAGGAGTCAATCTGCTCCCTAGTCAAAATGGCCGGTATGGCCACTCCAGTCACCTCCATCTCGGCAGCTACATATGCCCGGGCCTTTACAAGGGCCCCGACATCAAGAAGGCACATAAAGATGGATAGATCATAGTTTTCCATGAATAGGGCCATGACCATGTTTGTCAACCGGTTCTACCATACAGACTCCTTTGCCGCTCGAGTAGCCTCTGCATTAATGGATGACCGACACTTGATTGTGTGATGGGTTAGGTTATTTTGTATGCTTTGGCCTCATTCTCAGCTTTCTCCAGCCTCCTCCTGAGGTCCTCAACCTCCTTCTCTGCTTGGTCCCTTACCTCGACCGAATCTTTCCCCGTTTTGTCTACCGCCGCTACCGCCTCTTCGACCTTCCGTCTGGCCTACCTACACTTTCATGCCTCATTTTTAAACTCCAAAATTCACCCCCGACACGGATAGAGTGGTAGGCTATCTATAAACAAATCAATTAGAATATTCCATAAAGCAATCAAGAGAAGTTTAAGTTCGAGAAGTTTACGAGAAGGGCATCCAGTATATGGGCATTGTTCACATCCTCTCTGGAATGTTGGCTCCATCCAAATCGAGCCTGGTGGGCTAATGCCAAAATCTCAACAAACATCATCTTAAAAGACCTCCACAACAGTTCTAACTCATCGTGTTTGAAGCTTGGTTAATCTCTAGGAACACATGCCCTACCGACACCCCCTTTTCCCCTTAGGCCAACCCCTCCTCATCAAAGATAGGCGTATGCTTGGTAAAAGAAGTAAGGGCCACAAAATATGGCCTAATACTCTTTTTCCTCTTCATAAATTTATCCTCCAAAAGCACGTGCTCAAGACTGGGAGGTAGCTCAATGAACTCCTTCTCTCCTGTGTCCCTTGGGCATAGGGGTCATGGTGGCTTGGGAACCAAAGTCAAGGCTATCTAAGACGTCAAAGTTGAACTTACTAACTACTGCAACAACAAGAAAGAGCAAGAGTCGGTCAAAATTAAAAGTAAAAGAAATATAATTGCAAGTAAACTACAATTTGTACCGGTCTGACCTTGCTTTCTGATAAGAGGTAGGTATAATGAGACCAAGCATCCTACACTAGTTTGGTCTATCCCGGCTTGAGGCTCACTCGAAGGCCTAGCTTCGTATCTAGAAAAGGGCCATATGTAGGGATTTGCTTGGAGGAAGGACCTGCATCCTTACTGATGCTTGATGCTTGTAACCCTCCCCCAACATTGCTTTCCTTGGAGCTCGCCTTAGTATCCCAATAACCTGGCGACGTCTCAAGTCGATGGACCGAGATGTCAACTAATTGTGGTGGGCCATATTCTTTCCATTGTGGCATCGACACTACATTACTTAGCTTGTCAAGATCAACATGTTATCGCTCTCCAGGCTCCTCACCCATAACCATGTCATCGCATCCTTGGTTCTCGTCCATGATTAGGCTAGAATCAAGATTTAAGAATTTGACATAGAGTAGACCCGCTTCGCCTTGGCAACCTTCTTTGTTGGTTTCTTTATCGTGGCGGCCCACTCCGACGATCATTGAGAGTGAAAAGGACCTCTAATAGGCTAACTTATATAAATGTGTATATCACCATAATCAATTTAACTAATAATAAAGTAAAGTGAGTTAAAATAAAAAGATCGCACAAGAGTTTTTATACTGGTTCGGATCTCCCATCCTACTTCCAGTCTCGAAGCTCCCCTTCGGATTTCCACTAATCAAATACTCTCACTTAGCCTGGAGGAATAGGCATTACAAGAGACTACTGACTTGACAATGATGTGTTCAATCAATATATATTTTGACTTTTTGTTACAATCTTCCTATAATATCCTTTGATGATTCAATGATACGTGTAATGTGATTAAGGAAGTGCAAAGAATGATCTTTAAGTAAATGATCAATATTTTGTTTTAGAGCAAATAGATATTAGAAATTTAGAATTCAAGAAATCAAACTTCTAGTCTTAGGCTCTATTTATAGTAATCAATAGTTGTTTTGGAAGAGTTGTATACTTTCAGAGAGTCACTCCTCTTTGAAGAAGACGCATTGAATATTCGTAACTTTTTGAAGTGTTGTTTCAAAAAATATAGCCGTTACTGTTCACTCAGTCGACAGTGAATGGTCATAAATTGATTGAATATAAGTATAAAATATTGCAGAGAAGATGACTAAATTAAGAAGACACTATGTATATTTTGTTGACTAGCTTAAGTCGATTGAATACAAATTCAGTTGGTTTCCCTTAGTTGACTGAATTTGTATTTAAAGGACTAAACCTTTGTAAATTGGTTTTTTATATATGAAACCTTGTAAAAGTTTCTTTGTAAATACTTTTGGCTCTTGTATTGGAATTCGTGTATATCTATGCTATGTGTATATGCATATGAATCATCTATGAGATTTCATAAATATTTTCTAAGGACAAAAACATACTTTTTTACTTATAGACAACTACTTCTTCTTCCTTTTACTACTTGTATCTACGAACCATTGCTACTTTCAAAGTCCTACATAAGAGATGCTATAAAATATATATATATGTATGTATGTATGTATGTATGTATAGTTGTCATCATTAAAACAATTGTACAAACATAGTTCAAACATTCTCCCCTTTCGATGACGACGACTATACGTATGACATATGTATATATAATCCCCCATTAATGAATGCTCCCCCTTTCACCATACTGTCTCCCCCTTGTCATCTACAAAAAGGAGTAAAAGTACAATGAAAACAAAAGACATATGTTGAATTTGTTGTAGTTCCATTATCCATAAATGCTAGTTCTCTAGTGATATGCATGGAACATTTGCTATTCGAAATCCATCTCATTCTTTTGTCTTTCTTAGATACCTGCAAAATATATTTTATATTTTCGTACCCACTTCTTACGTTAGATTCGGGGGTTAGTCAAAGGTATCCGTTGGTGGAACCTTTGAAAATAAATTTTTCATTATTAATTACTGTATCAAAATAATAATCAATGCATTTTTATCTGTTTTTTCAATTAATGGGAACCCAAATACTTAAATAATTTCTATTCATATTTAATTGTTTTGTACTTATAGAAATATTAGAAACATTAGGAACATTATAGCTTATAAAAGTACTTTAACTTCTATAAAAAAAAGGGGTCTAGATTTTACTCGAAATCTAGTGTTGGCATTAACATTTTTACTATACATGAAAGCGTATCTAGTACTATTTCCACACTTAGTTTTATTATATCCAAAACCATTTTTATTATTAAAAGGTCTATAATTTGATAAAATCGAATTTAAATCGTTTTGACCTTTATTAAAATTTGTGACTTTTCCGTCAACGTCATCAAATTTTACCATATAATCACCAATCTATTTTTCATAAATTTCAATTTTATTTTTCAAAGTATCGATTTCTTTAATTAATTTCAAATTCTCATTCTTTAAAGCACAATTCTCTTTTTTAAGAGTTAAAATTTGAGAATTTGATTATTTAAAGAAACTTGAAAATCATTTTTCAAATCGTAAACTTCTTTGAAAAAAAAAATCATTTTTCATTTCTAAGGAATTATTTAAAATTTTAAGATGACCTAACTTAGAAACAGAATTTTCAAGAGAAATTTTTAATAAGCTATTTTCATTTTTCAATTTAATAATTTCTAGCTCATATTTATTTGTTTTATCCAAACAGTCTTCATGCTCCTTTTTAAAAAAATTAAACTTTTTAAGTAAGACACCACAAAACTCATCTAATTGATATAAGTGGTTAGTACCTCGTCGATGTCTGCTGTATTGGTGCATTCAGCCTCGATGTCACTTGCAGTAATGTCTATAGTAATGAAACATACATGACCGTCTTTAATATTTATAATGGTTCGACTAGATATTCTTCTTGCCATTATTCTAGGATGTTGTTACTATCAGTAGAACATCAGGCTTTGATACCAAATAAATGTGCAAAGGATCTTTAATATGGCTAACTTATATAAATGTGCATATAACTATAATCAAGTTAACTAATAATAAACTAAAGTAAGGTAAAATAAAAATGATTACACTAGAATTTTTATACCGATTCGGACCTCCCGTCCTACGTCCAGTCCCGAAGCTTTACTTCAGATTTCCACTAATCAAATACCCTCAGTTAGCCCAGAGGAATAGGTGTTACAAGAGATTGCTGACTTGACAGTGCAGTGTTCTATCATTATGGATTTTTACTTTTGTTACAATCTTCTTATAATCTCCTTTGATGATTCAACGATGCGTGCAATGTGATTAAGGAAGTGCAAAGAATGATTTTTGAGTAAATGATCAATATTTTGTTTGAGAGCAAATAGATATTAGAAAGTTTAGAATTCAAGATAGAAAGATAATTATCAACTTCTAGTCTTAGGCTCTATTTATAGTAATCAATATTTGTTTAAGAAGAGTTGTGTACTTTCAAAGAATCGCTCCTCTTCGAAGAAGAAGCATTGAACAATCATAACTCTTTGAACTGTTGTTTCAGTAAATATAGCTGTTACCGTTCACTCGGTGATTGGGAATGGTCACAGGTCGACTGAATATAAGTATAAAATATTACATAGAAGATGACTAAATTTAGAAGACACATATGTATATTTAGTTGGCTGGCTTAAGTCAACTAAATTCAAATTCGGTCGAATGCCCTCGGTCGACTGAATTTTTGTAAATTGGTTTTTTTATATATGAAATCTTATAAAAGTTTATTTGTAAATACTTTTGGTTTATATATTGAAAATCTTGTGTATCAGTGTTATATGTATATCCATATGAATCCTCTAGAATATTTTACTAATATTCGACAAAAACATACTTTTTTACTTATAGGCAACTACTTCTTCCTTTTACTTGTTGTCTCTATGAACCATTTCTGCTTTCAAAGTCCTGTATAAGAGATGCCATAAGAGATATTTACATAGTTGTCATCATTAATACAATCAAACAAACAAAGTTCTAGCAATCATTGTTTGGGCTCCTATCATTAACTCGACCTGGTGGTGGTTTTCATCGGTCACCAAGATTCACATATCCTGATGGTTGGCAACAATCGTCTTTAACAGGTTCAAGTTTTCATTCAGTGTCCTAAACCCACGCCAACATAGGCAAGAGCAGCCCCTGTCAATGGGTAAGTTAAGTAAAGGAAAGCAAGGGAAAGAGGAAGGAAAGAGAGTGGCAAAAACTTACTAGGGGTTTGAAACACTAGGTGCCACAGCCCGGGGTTTACTTAGTGAGCGACAAAGAAATACTTCCCCATCCAGCCCGGGCCAGCATTACTGTTAATGTTCGTGAAAATGACGGGATTAGTGTTTTGCTTGAAAATGGAAGAGGAGTTAGCTGGGTACTCGGCTTCCGTCTGTAGCCTGAAGATCATTTCTATAAAGTTAGCATTGGCTCAGGAAGGCTGAGATCCATGTAAGCAACATAGACCGTACATAGGAATTGGTAGCTGATGGGAGTAAGCTGACTAGGGGCAAGCCCATAAGCATTCAGAATAGAGGCAAAGCAGGGGTGGAGGGGCAACATGACTCCCGCCTTGATGTAGCCTAGAGAGAAGGCAAAGAATCCTAAGGGAGGGTGGTTAGAACATTCAGCAGTTGTGGGATATCTAACTATCCCTATATCGCATCCATAGCCGACCAAACTCTTGATAATGTTAATTTTCCCATCTTCTAATTTAGAAGCTTTGAGGCTAGCAAGGCCAGCTGAAGAAGGCCCAGAGGCTATCATTCGAAACATAAATGACCAAATTAGACAATAACAAATAGCCAAGTCTAGCAAAGCTTGGGGAAAGCCTTGACTAAAGATGGGACAACCACCCCCATGGCATGTCCAGATCGGGCACCCCACGACAACCGGCTAACAACTCAAATTACTCCTGAGCTAAGTAACGGGCCTTACTGCCCCTGCCTATTACTCATCTGATTTACTTAAAAAGCCCAAGGCTATAAAATAGGGCCTAATCCAGAACCCATTACTAAATTCTCACTAATATCACCACTAAAAATCGTAGATCCACTATGGAGCTTGCAAACATTGATCAACCACCACTGACATGGTAGCGGTGGTCAATTGGCTTCTAAAGTTAGCTAGAAAAGTTCAGATTCTGACCAGGCATCACATAAAAGCAACAAAAAAGTCAAGCATTGCAAACAGGGCAAAAAACCAAAAAAAAATTCAAAATCTAGAAGTTTTTCGATGGTCGTGATGTTTACAGTAACGAAGAAGAAGAAGGGGAAGGACTTACTTTTTCCTCGAAGGAAGCTGGAACAGTCGAAGGTTTTGGAGAGTTTTTTGGAGCTCTTTTAGTGGCAGAAAAATTTAAGTTGCTTCGGTAAAGAATAGAAGGGGAGAAGACCAAGGCTATTTATAATACCTAATGTGACACCCTGCACCTCTAGGCACCTCGAAAATAGGACATGACTAGAAGCACGAGTGGTCGGGTGGAATAAAAATCCATAACATAGTACAGAGACTAAGGCAACAACATAAAATGATTAAAATATTACAGTGGAAGAAAACTTTCACTAATTATAAATTAATAGCAAAACAGCTTCATTAAAAACAATATAGCCCAAATTTATTTCTGAAACCAAAAGTACCAAGTAGTCTCCACCAAAACATAAAACATAACAAAGTTCACAATATAGGTCCCCATATATAGAGCAAAGTATGGAAAAGAGAAACGAAGTACATGAAACAAAAGAAATAAAAGCTGAAGATAACAACTGCTCCAATGACCCTCCAAGCTGCAAAGAACTGCAACCTAGACATGCCCTCTTGCGATTTGGGGAAAATAGGAAAAATAGGAATGGGTCGGACATAAAATCTGGTGAATGAGAAATAAAATGAAGCAGAAAGAATAAAACAGTTTAATTCTAAGTCTTCTCCGGATATCGCAGAGGGTGAATAATATAATGTAGTGAATCCTTCTTAGATACAGTTCCTAAGAAGACAAAGTCCATGCACTACAAGAAAAAACAACATTGACAGTAGGTATTCTCAGCGTTTCTCCCTTGATTGCTGTCGACGAAAATATTGGAGAGAAATTTTTTACGTTAACGCTGAGAAAACCTAAATAATAAAACATTGCCGCCTCATTTTTTTCACTTCGCCTATTTACCTTTCTCAGCCTTTCATCTCGATAACACCTCTACCACCTAAAACCGAATTAAACCTCTCTTCCAATCACCAAAATCCGCCTTCATCACTGTCGCTTCATCGTTCAGACATCTCCCTTCACAATTCTTTCGATTTCAAATCCAAATCATCACCGCTAGCTGCTCCCTCTACAGGTACTTATTTTCAACTATTCATCGATTTTATTTAGGTTTAAAATGGGTTCTTCAATTAGTTTAGTCATCCATCAATTTCGATTTTGTTATTTCAGTATGTGTTTCTTTGATTGCCCTAAATCAAAATTTGTAGGATCCGTTTTGTTGGTAAATTAATGTTAACGAGTTTATTAAGATTATTGGTTAATCTTCTGTTAAGTTTGTCTATCAAATCCCCAAAATCCAGTGTTTTCAATGTATTGGAAGAGAATGGAATGCCAAGGTATTTTATAGGAAGATTTGCATTTTGTACATTGATTTCCTATAAGATCTGAATTTTATTCTTCAGCCCCTTTGCCAGAAAAATTTTTGTTTCCATTGCATCGATAGCTAAATTAGAATTATCTTCCATCTGTTTCAAAACTCTTTTAATGGTTGTAGCACTTTATAAGTTGGGTTTCGGCATTACTAGCAAATTATCTACACCTTTTAAAATTAAGTTAACTTTGAGAGCATAGTAAGTATTGTTAAGAATATTATTTTTCTCAGGGATGTTGGTTGTCAAAAAACTGCAATTTCTACTTGTCGATGCTGCACTTGTTTTAACCTCTGTTAAGTATATGTATTACCAATTTGAGTGGCAAGATGCCTAATCATTGCTGCTATAGTGATATTTTTAAGTTTATTATATCTAACTATTTTCATAGGAACCAAGAATGCCAAAAGACTTGTATGTTTTGGACATTAGAAACACTTAGAAAAGTAGCTTGATGATACTAAGATAGACATTGTATCCATTTCATTGTTTTGTAGTAGCTTGACATTAGTAGATCAGTTTCCTCGATTTTTTTACTGTGTATAATATTTAAGTATATATAAATATTGAAATTTATATAAACTACAAAATGATTCTTTTGTTCCAATATTTTGAGACAGAATGTGATGTCTGTTTGGTTTAATTTCCTTAAGTGATATCCTAAGTTGGAAACCCTTTTTTAGCGTTTCTAAACAGTGCTGTGTGTATTATATATATTTTGCATACAAACATTTAAAATGACTTATGCTACTAAATCACGACTGCAGTCATTCTAAATTGCAGTCATTCAATCGTTCTAACAATAAATTGAAGTAGCAACATTTTTTAGCCTATTTAATCTGACAAGACTGCAACATATTTTAGATTACATCGTGTATGTCTCCTTTTGTATTTCCATATAAAGAAGCATCAGTGATAAGGGTGCTGTTCAAGTGAAATTCAATATATGATGTTTGGTGGATGGCAAGAGCTAGCTGATATAGTCCATATAACTTAAACCTTTAGTTTGTATGTTTATAATTGCCTTACTACCCTGTTTCAATTTGTAGATTTGAGTTTCGTATCATTTTACAATCAGTGTGTATTAGTAGTTAACCGTTTCAGTATGTAATCATGCTGGCTTAATAAAACTAGCAGTATGTAATATCATAAGTACTTGAATTTTGATTTCAAGCACTAGTCTTTTTGAAGCACGGTATCAGGCTAGCGTTACTATAACCTAGAATGAGCTCTTTCAATGTCGTCGCTTTTCTAGGAGTGCAATTTTGTTAACACCTTATAGTGTGTTAACTTAACTTCACCCACTTGATTGGAATTTGGAAAACCAACTCATCCATCTTATAACCAGGTGAAATGAAGTTAACATACTCTCGAAGGGTGCGTCTATTCGGTCCTAAAGGGTTTCAACTCCCAACAAATGTTGGGCACATAAAACTTTGTGGGTTACCTTAAGTAAGCCATTTCACTTTTTATTTTTAAATATTTTATACTGCTTCAGTATGTGACATTGCCTACAACTACTCAACACTTTTCTTGTATTCACTTATCAATTTTTCATCATGTGGGTTGTGTAGAATTTGCAAGTAAAATGCATTGGTATTTCTTGCAGTCGTTATTTCATCATTGCTTCTCTGATGAGAATAGAGAAGAAGTCTCTTAAAGGTTAGAAATAGTGTCCTTTGCTTGTTAGTTGAATGCTTGTTTCTTACAGTCATTTGTGGTCCTTATTTCTTTGTCTATTTGGAATTTTTTTTGGGTATTTGTTGTTGTAGAGGCACTTGAATCTTTCGATGAAGTATGTGAATTTGTTCCTTCTAATCAATGATTCCTTGACCAGGTTTGATGGCACTACCAGTGCTTGTTAGCATCATTTTCTTTTTGTGTAGGTTGCATAGGCATAAGTTTTATGTTAACTAAGTTAACTTTGTTCTATAGAAATTACTAAGTTTATAAAAATTAAACAAGATTATAAAAATTAACTAAGTTTATAAAAATTGACTGAATTATATATTTTTTAAACTAAGTTAACTAAGTTTTATTATATATCTAAGTTTCTAATATTAATGAAGTTTTATACAGATTTAACAAACTCGACTAAGTATATAAATATATAAATTAACAGAACCTTCTACAATAATAATAATATAACAATAATAATAATAAACAACTAAGATTAATAAATATTAAATAAGTTTATAAAAATTAACCAAGTATTGTAAAATTTAACTATGTTAACTAAGTTTTATAAAAATTAACAAGTATAGCTTAAAAAAATTAACTAAGTATATATAAAAAATATATATAACTAAATCTTCTATAATAATAATAATAATAATAACAACAACAACAATAATAATTACTATTATTAACTAAGATTTATAATAATACTAAGTTAACTAATATTTATAAATATTGAATAAGTTTATAAAAATTAAATAAGTATTATAAAAAATTAACTAAGTTAACCGAGTTTATAAAAGTTAACAAGTATTATAAAAATTTAACTAAGTTAATAAGTTTTATAAAAAGTTACAAGTTTAATTTATAAAATTTAACTAAGTATATAAAAAGATAATATTTAGCTAAATCTTCTATTATAATAATAATAACAATAATTATTATTAACTAAGACTTACAATAATAATAAGTTAATTAAGATTTATAAATATTAAATAAGTACATAAAATTAACTAAATATTATAAAAATTCGATTTGAAACAATCGTAAGGTTTTAAGATTTTAATAACAACGGCGGTGAGGGATTAATTAGTTAATAAAGGCACACTCATTTGTTATTCTCTATTCGTAATAAGACCAAAGACATACATTGATATAACAAGCATAAAATAAATTTTCAATGATGTTGTTCTTTGTGTGCATATGTACATATTTCTGATGATCAGTAAGAGTATGTGAATGCAATTTATCAGACTTGGACCACTAATTGTCATGCGGTTAAATAGTTAAACTAAAGTAAGCAAATTCTGTTTTTTCCTCTTTTATTGGCAGTTTGTTTTAGTTGAATAAACTGTATCATACCTGTATCAATATGATGTTTATGAACTTACAGATTTTGCTACATACTTATTACTATGCAGAAAAAGCGAGGATGTGCAACCACAACAAAAAGGAGCTAATAGACATAGTGACTAATCTTCAGAAATATATGCTAACAATAACATGCCTACCATGTTTGAATGATAAACTGAAAGAGTGCACAGGTTCAAGCAACAGAATAAAGAGCATGTATCTGGTAGACCACTGGGATCAAGGTTTAGCAAAATAAGTGGAAAACTCGACGTTATTGGTGCTATTTTGGATTACTAAAAGTTTCACCTTGGTGAGAAATTTACAAGAGTACACAATGCAGTTTACCATATCTTTGGACAGTGATAAAGACAACAAAATAGTCTATCTTACCAATTGCAGCCTAAACTTTCAAAGAAGGTAATTTACATGTTTATGGGCTTTCCAAGCTCACTTATGGAACATTACGCGTAATTTTGCATCCTTATTCTTCTGCAGGGAGTTCACCAAAGCAATCATAATGTGAGATAAAAACTGAGGAGTGATAATACATGATCCGAGAAGCAAAGATGTTCCAGTACTACTTGGTAAGTTATCTTTCTCAAATGAGTTTACTGTAAGCTCAAATCACCCTTTTCTTATACTAGCAGAAGAAAAAAAAGTTCGAATAATACAAAAATTTAAGTACTGGTTAATCATCGTTTCAAGTGATTAGCTATCAATGTATCACGTGCTTCCTTTCCAATAAATTTTTGTTACTGTTGCTTGTTTGTGAACATGGAAACAATTTAATATAAAATAACCTTTTGTTATTGCGATTCTTATTCACATTGTAAGTATATATGGGGCTACACTCCGGTTACTTGCATACACACATACACATATATAGGAGCGTTCAATGATAACTCAATCAATGGAGCACCCCAATTTTCCCGTGATTTCCACCCCAAGTTCCTATTTAAATAATGAAGTTAGTGGAAAGAGAAAGAAAGAAGCATTGTTTAAATATGTGTTTTTTTTGTGTGTGTATGGCTGGTTGATAAAGGTTTGATAAAAAAGTACTTCAATCTGAAAGATATTAAGCTTCCTTTCCAATAATTTTTAGTTACTGCTACTTTTTTATGTACGGGGAAAATAATTTATCTGAAGTAGCTTTTTCCCCCTCCTTTTCAATTCATATGGTATTTATGTAGCTAATTGGCTATAATCTTGACAAATGCAGATAAGAAAAGTATTTCAATTGAAGGAAATGTGGTTCCCTTTCCATTCTACACATTAAGGGTATAATCTTAGATCCAAAATTGATTTTTCAATTGAAAGGATAGAACAAAATTAGTTGACGAATGCTGCATTTCTCCACTTTTCCATTAGGGAATCAATGTTGTTAACAACAAGGACCCAATGTTTCATATATATTTGACTATCGTTTACCTGCAAAATTTGTGGAAAATATTACCTGCAAAATTTGAAAAAAAATATTACCCCTATATCCATTAGCCATATCTTAAGTAAATCATTTCAAAATAGACATAAGATACCTTATCTCTTTTAACTCTCTCATGAACCTCTATAAATATCCCTTCATTTTCTCTTCGATTTCCAACTATAGCTCCCTAAAGCAAATCATCAAATATATAATGTCAGCATCAGAGAGTGATGTTTATGTCTTGGTAGTGGATGATAGTTCAGTAGATCGGGCAGTGATTGCACACTTGCTTCGCAGCAACAAATTCAGAGGTTCTTTTTTTAAAACTTGCTTCAATTTTTTTTAAGGGTCGATTTTGCAATATCATCTCACTCTGTTTGGGGCTTTGCAGTAACTACAGTTGACAGTGGGAGATGAGCACTGGAAATGCTGAACATGGTTTGTAGTTCCTTTTTCACTTATTTTAAACTTCTGGATAACTGTTTAATTTCGGTTTGTTTACAAGTGTGTGATGATGCAGGAACCAAATGTGAATATGATAATCACTGACTATTCCATGCCTGAAATGACCGGTTATGAATTGCTAAAGGAGATCAAGGTATATTTTTATTCATACTTTTTTTTTCCAATTATTTTTATGATTATACTAATGGATATAGTTTAACATTAAATTCTATGTGTTTACTCCTATAAGCAGTAAACTTTGCAACTAAATAAGAAAAATGATCAAAGATATCCATCTCGAACACCTTTTAAAAATTAAGGTTCTAGCTTATTATTATTATCTTTTCTTCTTTTGCAGCCAAATGTCACCAAAACAGTTATACCAGATGAACCCAATGGTAAGAGAAAGGAGTAAATTTATGCTTGCTTCATTGATAAAATAAGTGTAAGTTTACTGTTTTGAATGCATAGTTCATAATTGTAATTCATGCTTACAAGATGGAGAAACTTGTTTGATATTGAAAAATATTGGCTAATAAATGCAAATTTGGTAATATGAAAATATCACTGCCATTGATTTGAAGAATCAAGTTTTAGTTTATAATAGTAATTCTTTAGTTGTACAGACATTGGAGATACTGCTATTTTCATAAAAAAAAGTAAGAAGAAATTTATCCCATTATATATGATATTGCTCATGGTTTCAAATTGGAGATTGATAAATTTCTTGATGGTATTACCATATGGGAATCTATTTGTTATGGTGGACAATATTACAGTCTATAGTAAGGGGAAAATAGTTTAGAAATAGGGTCTCAATATATGTTTTACCCCAATTCAATATTGAAACTGAAGTGCGTTATCTTAAATGAAGTCAACTCAGGGCTCAAACTTAGTGCACCGGGTATTTTCTTATATCTACTGTAGGAAAATTTGTTCATTTTTAGTTTTCAGCCATATTCATTTTGGTGTGTATGACGTGAACAAAATGCTTCTAAACAATGTTGGATATTAATATAACTTGCAACTAATTCTTAAATGCTGGTATACCAAGGTCGGCTAATTTACTTAATTGAACTTTCTATGAATATTGCTTGAATAAGGTCTACTGCACTCAAGAATTCGAGTTGATGAGTTGTGTATATGACTGTTTTTGAAGGCAAGAGGTGTATTAGGCATTCCTACACAAGGTAGATGCATATAGAAATTAATTTCTTTACATAAATATCAGGTTTAGAAATCAATTATGTATATATTGTTAAATGTTACATGCATAATGTGTATAGACAACTGAGATAAACTCAGTATTGCACATGTAACATCCAAGTTTAGTATGAGGAATATAGTTGATCATTGATCTCAAACTTCTATTAGGATTAATCTAATAAAGCATCATAGAATTCAATTTAAAAATCTTTATTTATGTTTTTTTTTGCTAACAATGTCAGATAAGGGTATGTCCTACTAAACTAACCTAATAAGTTAATTGATTAAATTACATGATTTGTAAAAATGATCTATTCACAAAACTACATCAGAGATTGTGGGAAATATTTAAGAATGAAACACGGGTGATGATAGGGTAGCATAATCTTTTTGGAAATAAGTTATACGATTAAGGACAAAGTAAAGTTTTTCATTATTGACAAAATAACAAATATATGCAAAGTGTTTGTGTGTTATTTTAGCCTTATAAAAAAATATTTAAAGAGATGCGCTCCTGAAGGAGCAACAATTGCTCGAAAAGGATCATCTAACAAATACACATCGAAATCACTGTAAATTGCTCTTGCTAATTGGATCCTTTATACTTATCCTCCACTAAAATAGACTAAGTTTTACGAAAATCAACCGAGTTTATAAAATGTAACTAAATTTTATAAAAAATTAATCAAGTTAATTAAATTTTAAAAAAATTAGTTAAGTTAATTAAATTTTAAAAAATTAACTATAACTAAGTTTATAAAAATCAACCAAGTCTAATAAAAATTAACTAAGTTTATAAAAATTAATTAAGTCTTATAAAAGTTAACTAATTTAACTAAGTTCTGCAAAAATTTAACTAAGTTAACTAAGTTTAATAAAAACTAATCAAGCTCAAAAACAAAGTAACTAATTTAATTATGTTTTATGAAAATCAACAAGGTTTTATAAAAGTTGACTAAGTTGTATAAAAAATTAAATTAGTTAACTGAGTTTATAAAAGTTAACCATGGCTATTAAAATTAACTAATTTTATAAAAATTAACCAAGTTAACTAAGTTTATAAAAATTAACTAAAATTTAAAAATTAAAATTAACTTAGTTTATAAAAATAATCTAAGCCAACTATTTTTATTTTTGAAAATTAACCATGTTTTATGAAAATTTACTAAGCATCTACATATGTTATATTTCTACCATTGATTTGCAAATTCTAAAAGCATCTAATGTTTTTTACATACAAGTGGGAAAAGTACTAGCTTTAGATTAATTTTTACATTCAAGTGGGAAAAGTACTAGCTTTAATTTTTACATTCAAGTGGGAAACATACTAGCTTTAGATTAATTTTTACATGCAAGTGGGAAATATGGTTGCACACTGTCATCCTGCTCCAGTGCCATGCACCGCAACTTGTATAGCAATCTCTTACTCTAAACATGCTCAGCTCTTCAGTTCTCCTTTCGAAAATGCATTTAATGTTATCATTGTTTCAACACTTTTGTATCAGATAGTTCGTTTGGTTTCAGCACTTCCTTTGTTCCATACTGCATTTCATGTTACTGTTGTATTAATTGTATTTTTGATTTATTTTGCTAACTTTTGAACTTTTACTCTATAGGTAGGTGGATATCTTACATGCGGCAACAAGTTATGGATTCGAAGTAATTTTTGATGCCAGAACTATATTTTGGTTAGTATACTTGTATGTATTACTTGATTATACTGGTTGCTTGATAACTTGGTCTACTGTTTTATTTTTGTTTATGGATATTATTGAAACTTGATTTATAGATGTTTTTTGTATATTAATATTGTTTTAGCTAGTTTATTTAACAGATTATTATTCATTAAAACATGTTATATATACTGGTTGCTTGATTATACTCAAAATGTAGTTCTGGAATATGCAAATATAGTGGAATGTTAATGCTGTAAAAATCATATAAATAGAAGACAACATCTATTTTAATGTTGTCAATGAAGAAACAACAGCGTTTAATTCGTGCTGTAATTATCTTGAAACTGTCAATAACAGCGTTTATTACATGCTGTCGAAATAGTTGATGATTCAATCACAGCGTTTTTAACATGCTGTCGAAATTGTTGATGATTCAGTAACAGCGTTTAGAAAAAGCTGTTGTAAACAGTTAAAGTAGAATTTGAACATCTTCGACAACTAAATTATAAATGCTGTTGAAACATAATACAGCATGTCTGAAAACGCTGTAAAAAGATTATTGACAGCTCGTAATAAACGATGTCACAGAGATGTTTCAACAGCGTTTATATAAAAGCTGTTGTAAGTTATGTATATACGACAACATGTCGTTATACAGCGTTTGTAATAACGCTGTTGTATCATATTACAGCGTTTATCAAACGCTGTTAAAAGCCTTTTGTGGTGTAGTGATGGTCACTCTAGGGAAGTCAACCATGCAGTAATACTAAACGTCAATCGGCCTGTAGGACCTGATGTCCTTACCTATACACGTGCTATAGCATGAAAGTCATGCTCTTCACCCGTGCACTGTGACTAAATGCCTCTTACGTCTGACCGGCGTCGACTCAAACAACCTCGCAGGACCTCGAAGTTACGCTCAGGCTTCGCCAAACTGGACTCCTATCCTCCTGCCTCCTCGGTCACCAATGTGGACTTGCCCCTATCCAAAGTGTCGGTCCTCTGAAAGAGCGCCCGCAGCTGGGTCGGTTGCGCGAAATCCTCCAATGATCTGCCTAAAGAAGCCTACGTCGGAGCACACTTGTCATGTTCCATCCGCGTCGATCTACCTGAAGAAGCCTACAATTGCGGATGTTATCTATCCTACGTACTAGCAACCTATGAAAGGTAATAAACATCCTTGCGAACCTACTTGCCCGCTCCTAGTACGTACAACCAAAACTATATTTTGGTCTTAACTGCATGAAACACCTATCCAGACCTTTACAAGGTCTACCTACCAAATCGCTTCCAGATAATTAATTTTACCGTTACAGTTTACATACTGTTTATTTCCATCAATCCACTTTAGGCTATTTTTACATCTGATTTAGTTATTTCACAATTTCCCTTTTCTTACATAAATGGTATTTTAATTTCACGTCCATTCAGTCCGTATGGTTTGTCTGTAATTTTTATGTCATTTTGTTACAGATTTACACTAGCCTTTAGGGTCCATTTAATTTACATTTTTTTTCTTTTTTTTCCACCCTAACTTACATTCTCCTTTTAGAGATTTAATCTGTACAAAATTTTTATCCAATAGCCACAAACCATTTAAATACACAAAATTCCGCTTTTACATTTTTAGGCCACATAAGAAACAAACAATTATGCCAATTAGACTTCCCAATTTTGTTTCAAAACCTTATTCAAAATTATATAATTATATCAATCAAAACCATAATTTTATTCAAGTAACATATTCTGAATTTATTCAACTAACCTATTCTACCATTAGAAATTGAATAACAATTCTAATTCAATTTAATTAAACCAATCTTATTTACGCCATGAAACGTGAATAACAATTTGTTTGCTCCAAATTTCAATCCAAACATGAATTAGAATTGAGAAGTGGAAGAAGAAGATACAAAATTTTACATAAATTTCAATCTTATTTATGCCATAAAACGTGAATAGACAATTTATATGTCCCATATTTTAAACCAAACATGAATTAGATTTGAGAAGTGGAAGAAGAAGAAGAAGTTGCAATAATTTACATCTATTCTCAATTAATAATAGAAATTAATTCATATTAACGTGCTAGAAAAGAACTAAAATTGAACTACTTTATTTTTTTTATTTCATATTAATTCCCACTCACTTGGCACTTGAGCTTGCATAAATTTGAAAAAAGCTTTGCTTTAATCTTTCTCCCTTTGATTCTTCTAAATTCCCCAAATTGCTTGAATATATATAGATAATTTAATTTGGTAGAGATTTGTTTATTTAGTAGAGAAAAGGAGGAAGAATAATACACACTAATTTTACTGTAGAATTATGGCGATGGCTGAGTAAGAGATTAGGTTTAGGTTGGATGGTTTATTTATAGATTGTTTGAGTGAATATAATCCATTAGATTATTTTAGATTAAATCTGGTTCTTTCATACACTTAATGGTTATCCATTCTAGCCCATACACATCACTCAACCAATAAAATTTAGCCATCTCATCATATTACATCACTGGAGCGAATGAGAAGCCGCCACATGTCAGAAACAACGTTGAAATACGTAGGAAAATCGCTGGAAATAAACCAGCTAAAAAAACATTGCTTCAGATTTTGGGCGACAATAGGATTTGATCCCTGGTCACTAAGGAACCCAACATGCGCCTTTACCACTGTGTCAAATGTGCTTTTAATTTCTTTTTAATTATATTTGCCGTAAAATATCGGGGTGTTACACCTAACCCCTTCATCACAAATGTTGGATTTGAAGGATCATCATGTCCTGACCATCTAGGTGTATTCAATGCCATTGTCTTTTCACACGTTGAAAACATGAGCCCCTGCCACGTTTGGAAAAAGTGAACTGCAATAACCCACATCTTATTGGGCTAGAACTTTCGCTAAACCAAAAATCCAAGTCTACTAGGTACGGTCGTTGGTATTGGTATCATGTAAATAACAAAAGCATATTAGAGCACTATCAATATGAACTCACAACAGAATAGTAAAGTATAATAAGCATATAATTACTGACCAAGGCTAATACCTCTGATATCCAATGCCATTGTCATTTGTTGAGCATGCATGTCCTTTCACCGTTCCTGCCTTATACCAGTACCTGTCCCTCTAAGTATATCCTGTGGGTTGTAACGAGAAGGAGGTCAGAACAATGTTATGGTGACTAGTAAATTACATACTTTATACATAAAACTAGTCCATGTCAATTGTTTTCCATTACATGTTATGTCTATTTTATAAACTTTGTCATCTTTATATATGTATACGATACGCCCTACCTACTCGAGGTATACAATAACTATGTATGTGTGTATACACACACACATATATAAGTACCACAATCCCCCTTTGGGCCAGGATATTTTCCCCGCTAATATCCATAACTCTGCACCTGCGCCAAGTATTCAACATCCGTGTCTAGACCGAATTGTATGCGTACACCGAGGACCTTCCCATTAGTGCTCAATAACGGCATTACAACTATTAGTCGTATTTTACTTGCTTTATATTGAGGACACCATTTCTCGGACCAATTATGGACCCAGCTCTATGAATTATTAAGGACTCAGCTCCTCAGACTATCCTATTCGCTTGAAAGACCTCAATTAAGGGTTATCTAGCCTTGCCTCCTAACAAAAAACAAACTAATAAACAACTATAGGGTGGTGCATATCCCAAATGTGATCTACACCAGTAGGAGATGTAGCCCGTTTAGGCGTAACCCTTGTCTTTCTATTGATCGCCTCAGGACCAATGACGCTCTCAACCTATGTGTATAGCCCTACTCCTCACATATATGACACCGACCTTGCTAACATAGTGCCGAGCCTACGCTCACCGTCCCATTTAGATTGCCTAATGCAATCAAGGAAATGCCGACCTAGTTACTTTATACCTCTTAAATATTAAAGCAGACCTTACTTGGCCCTTTAACACTTCAATCGAGGCGAACCCCTACTTTGGTATATTTCCTTCACCTATACATGAACGTATAATCCATGTGCCATACAATTAGAGATGTCTCACATTAGTACAATCTATGCACAATCGCCGGCAACCCATTTTGGAGGGCATACTTTTGTTTGCGCAATACTACTGACCTCGTCATTTTTAATTACTCTAAATTATAGATTAAATTCAATAATTTACACTCAACATGAATGCATACTTAAGGCTACATAAATTTATTTAGTTACTACGCTTCATATGTTCAACTATTGGTATTTACCCAACTTACTTCTTATTTCATTAACGCCAATTTAATGTCATTTACCTCTTACTTCTAATTTAATATATTAAATACCTTTTCTGTTTGACTTCCACTTGATATTATTAGGTATATCCTACTATTCCTTTCCGCTATTACTATCTTTCTTTGATTACTATAATTTTCTTAATTACTCATTTCATTGCTTTACATATATTTCATTGATTATTTGTTACTTTTCTAATTTACCACATATATTAGATTTATAATTGAATTATTTTTATTGTTATCTCTACTTACAATACTTTGGCTTATACTTAGGGATTTCTGCATTTTAATGCGTTGGAATTACATCCCCTTGAAAGAAAGTGTTAATATTGTAATTTCCCATGAATTATCCAAAAGAGGACTTGTGTTATGTTTGAAATTATGAGAAATTATCTTTTTTGTTCTTATTGAAATAGATAGTATAAAATACGGTAAACATCCCTATTTTATACATATCTTTTTTTTAGGCATACTCCTTGTTATTTCAAATGATACACTTTTATTCATATTTATAGAGCTGTATAATTTATAGGAATTTACTTTGCAACACAGTTCATTCCAATGAATTAAAATACTTCTTAAACCACAATCTAACTTATGATAACTTCCAATTCATGTTTACTAATGTATATCATTCAACCAACAAACCTGAAATTATTATACAATATTATAAATTTAGGGACCACTTTCACTCTTACTTTCCATATTCAAGTATATGCAATATTTAATCAAAGTTATCAATTCATAGAATATATAGGTATGGTTTTCAAATTCATTACATGTGTCTATTTAAGCTTACAACTCCAAAATTATATTTAGGCATACAAGAAACATATTTACAAAGATATAAACCCAATATTATATAAAAATGTACAATTTTCCACTCCCCTCTAAGGTTCCAAATCTCCAGATCTAAACCGTGTTATTCATGTTTGACTCCCTTTTTTCCTATCAAAATATATACCAAAAGCATATACATATTCATTAGAAATTTAGATCCGAGAAGAAATTTGAATTTAATTTAGATTTGGATTAACAATTTACCTTGGTTTTGGCAATTCGATTCGATTCTATTCTTCTCCTCTATTATTCTTCGCCACTCTCCACTTATATATATTTGTATATTATGTTTATATAGATTTTATAATTTGTGGAGAAAAGAAAATGACAGAGCTTCACCGTTGCTTTAGGAAGTATGAGAAGAATAGTGAGGGGTTGGGCTTGTATTTATAGGGGTTCGAGTCAATGCCAGCCGTTAGATTAAATTATATCAAATCTAATTTGCTCAGCCTAGGTACAATTTATAGCCGCCATAGCACTACCGGCCAACCACTCCACTTCTATCGGTCGATCACTAGTGGCTGACCTGTTGAACTTGGGTGTCAACCGGTGTGTTATTTTGTTAACGTTCAGTTTGTCTCCTTTTAATATTATTTGATACAGATTTCATTAACGTTAAACTTACTTAAACTTTAAGTATTCATTAACGTTAACTAACGTTGATTAATTATATTTATTTCCTTAATAACATATATGATTATTTTCGATCCAAAATCTTCAAACATTAGTATCTTTTTCGTTTGAACTCCAAGCGGAAAACATTATATATAAAAATCGATCAAAAAATGGGTATGAATACAATGGTGCAAGCTTCATAGCCAAATTCTAACATCTGTGAAAATTCAACTTTTGGGTTTACTAATTATTTATGATTTTTTTAACTAATTATCATTAAATTTACGAGGTTTTACATTCTCCCCCTTTAAAAGAATTTCGTCCCTGAAATTCCTTAAGGACTGAATCATATACATAACGTACAACCATTCTAAGCTATCCAATCAATTAGTGTGCAACAAATTTTGTAGCAAATCGTGTATAAGTGTACGGTGTATCACAACATACATGATATGTATGCTGAATAATACTAAATCGGTGCCTCCTACATGAATGCATTCTTTTAACAATTTTGAAAAATATGTGCAAACAATTTATATGTACTGGCAGTTCAATATGTATGTGTGATATCCCGGGTTTTTTAGCAATTTAAATTTAATAATCAGTATTGATAATTTAATTGGTTTGATAAATTTTCTTTATAATTTTAGTTTAAATTGGTAATTTAATCTTTAAAGGTTAATAAATATTTAATCTGGAAATATTAATTTAAAATTGATAAAATTTATCTTTGAAAGCTAATAAAATTTTATTCTATTTATAATATATATTTTTGCTATATATATTGTGAATAGAAATCTTTTGTTTAATAAAAGATGAATTTTTCAAATTGTAATATATATAGTATGTATATGTTATAATTTGATATTGTTTGAAATTTATTTTAATCTATTGATAATATATATAGTTAAAATAAGTTTCTCAAGCATATATAAATATGTTATAAATATTTGATTAAAGTATAAGTTACTTAAATAATAATTTTCACATTTGTATATTTATATAGGAATGTAAAAGCTTAATTATAAAAAGACAAATATATCATTTTATACACATAAATATTTCTTAAATACACATATATGACTTAAGTAAATTAATTAAAAACAAGATTAACACTTGTTAGCTTATTAAGGTGGTTTAGTGACATTTGTAAAAATGTAAGCATAGGTGTAAGCAAATTAATACTTAAAAGACAAGTGGCTATATTTTAATTAAAGTTTTAAAATAAATAATATATGAAAGAAGATCTGATTTTACTTTTAGCTAAAATTCATTTTTCTTCAGCTCTAAAACTATCTTCTTCTTTCTCAACTAAAACTAAATTCGAATCTAAAGATAAAGTAAAATCTAAAAATCAAATGATAAGAGAATGAAGACTGGAAATTTAAATTGGAAGCAAAGCAAAATCTGGAAATAAAAATCTGGAAGCAAACAACTCTGTAAATCAAATGCAAGCTGGAAATCAAAGTAATCAAGGATCAAACAGCAAGGTTTAAAATTCAACAAGCAAAAAGGAAATCAAGCTTAAATTCAAACATGCAAGCCTGGAAACAAATTGGTCATCTCTTCTCTGTTTTATAATTCCAGGTGAGTAAACTAAGATTTTAAAAACAGTTTTAGATTCTGGAATCCCACTTTAATATATGAAACTCATGCTGTTGTCTGAATGCTTGGATTAAAATGGATGCATGTGTGCATATGAATATTGAATGTCTGTATATACATAGATATAGTCTCTGTTGATTTTATCAGAACTTGAATTCATTTAAAATCAAATTTCTCATTATTTGATCACTATTAGCCATTGGATTTTTATTTTGTTCTTATGATAAATACCATGATGCTTATGAATATTTAAGTTAAATTTGATGCAGGTTTGAATTGGGTATATAAAATGCCTGTATATAAATAAAATGTTACTGTGTTCATAAAACGGTTTCAGGTTGTATAATAAATTCAATATCTTGACTTTAAATTCGAATTAGACCTTGTATTATAAATAGAAGTTGTTTATAATTAAGTGATCTATCATCCAAAAATAGTTATAGGTTTTTAAAATGTATGTTTAGCTCAAATTTTAAAAATTTACAGTAAAATCTTAAGATGGGTCAAAAATTGATCAAATTAATTCTGAGTTTGAGTTACATAATTGAATTCGTAATGCTAAATCATGATTTTTAATGGTTAAATCAGAATTTTTAGATTAGTATTTAGGGTGCATTTTGGGATTTTTTGTTTTGGGCATTTTGGTCGATCCATGGCGAACGGCGACGATCTGGGCAACGTGGTTGAGTTCGAAGGTCGAGGGGATGTTGTAGATCATCAGAAAAATGATCGTGGATTTTATAATCCATTGTGACGATCATACGAAGCTGAAGTAGGGTTTAAGACTCTGGTTTTCACGTTGATGTTCAAACGACTTTCGAGTTGTCGAGAGTTGATCGGAGTTGATCGCGAGGCCTGCGATGGGAACTGGATGTCGAAACGTGGTTGTGGTGAAGGTAGCGTGGTGATTCGAGGCTGGGATCATCGGAGGCAAGTATTTTCTGATGACGGTCGTTCCAGGTGATGGGTTCAAATCGCTCGAATTCGATTTCGTTCGAATCGTGGAAGTCAGGGTGGTCGTACGTGATGCTATGGTCGAAGTCGAGTTGCCGGAGGCCAAGGCGAAGATCGTCGACGACCAATGGGTGTGTGCACGTGCACGAGAACGTTCGCGTGCATCTGGAAATTTGGATTGGGGAAGAAAGTACGATCTCGGGTTTACTTCGGGAAATAGTCGAGTTTGACTCGAAGAGAAGTGAAGTGGGTTTTGTCTCGAGAGTTGCTTCGAGTTTTTGAACGTTTTACTCGGGTTTGAGTTTTGGAGCAGGCGTTAAGATTTTTAAAGGAAGTGTTAAATTTTAAAACAAAAGAAACTTTGTTTTTTTGTAATATTTCTGAGTTTTAAACAAAGGTTAAACAAGTTTATTTATAAAACAAAATTTGTTTAAAGTTAAGTATTAAACAAAGTTCTTGTATTTTGAAATATAAAATTTAAAAATAAAATAAATAAATAAATAAGTGGATTTTAATAATAGGTTTGTATTCAAATTATTTAAATAACTTTGGGAAGTTCAAAGATTTAAAAAGTTTTAATTAGCATGTTTAAATTATTTTAAATTATAATTGATTTCTACAGTGTTTTATTTTAAATAAGTTAAATAATTAAGATTTAGAAATCAATTAAAATAAGGATTATCTTTAGTAATTTAGAATTTTGATTTAATTAAAGATAATTAAATTTGTAAAGATAATTAAGATTTTTATGTATAAATAGTTAAGAAATTATTTAATTAAATTTAAATAATTTGTTAAATAATTAACTAAGTAATTAATTAGTGATTATTAAAGATAATTACTTATAATTAATTAAGTATAATTACTTGATGAAGTAATTAAGGAATGATTACTTGATATAATTAAGTAAAAAGGAAATTATTTAATAAAGTAATTAAAGATAATTATTTTATGAAAGTAATTTAATGAAAGTAAAAGAGTTAATTACCTAGTGTTATTAATTTAATAATTTATTTAATAAAGTTAATTAAAGGATTAAGGTTAATTAATAAGGTAATTAATTATTTGTTAAGGTAATTAATTAAAAAAGTAATTAATTTATGGAAGTAATTAAGGGAAGTTAATTACTGGATTTTATTAATCAAAGATGATTAATAATTATGGATTAATTAAGAATAATTACTTAATGTAATTAATAGAATAATTAAAGACGTAATTAAAGGTCATTAGTTGATAATTAATTAATGATATAATTAGGAATAGATTAATTAAGATTAATTAATCAATGATAAATGATTATAGAATAACTAATTAATTGTATTAATTAAGGATTAAAGTAATTGATTATAATTAATTAATTAATGAAGTAATTAAAGGTTAATTACTGTATTTGGTTAAGAATAATTAATTTGTGAAATTAATTAAAGATAATTACTTAAATATAATTAAGAATAATTAATCAAGGTGATTAATTTAAGTGGATAGTTAGAGAATGATTAATTAATTTATTTGTAATTAATTAATGATTATATAAGTAAGATTTATAATGATGAAGTAATTAATTTAATTTATTTTAAATTAATTAGAAATGAAGTAATTAATTTAATTCACTTTAAATTAATTAAAGATAGAGATAGTTAATTTAATTCATTTTAAATTAACTATGTTGTAATTAAGTAAATCATTCCTTATATAAGAATGGATGACATTGATTTGTCTTGAATGAATGTATCTCAGAAATGAGATAAGATGTTGTGTAGTATGAATGCTTGGTTGCATTATGATGGTAATATAGATTAACTATTGTGATGTTGATATGGATTACCTATTTTGTTATGAATCATCTGTTTAATTGATAATGTGATTATCAATTGTGACTTGTGAATTATCTATCTGTATAGATAAGTTAAATTGTTTAAACTTTTAAACAACTTGGCCTTAAAAGATACGTTTTGGATTTCGATGAGACCGGGATCGGGTTTCCGTATACCGGTATTCCAGGTTTGGAGACCCGAATACCACATCGATCCAAATTTACGATAGGTCGTGAATCTCAAGTGAAGATGAAGATTCAGAGTGCAAGGGTTATTGTCGTTAACTCTGAGGGTGATTCCAAAACGAGTGTAACGAAATAATGCCTTCGGTTTCGTTCGAACCCGGAACGAACTTGTATGGATTGAATGCTTTCAGCACATCGTCAGGCGGACGATGAGCATTCTAAGTGATATGTTCTGATTAAAGGTAATCGTAACCTCAAGCCTCATCAACCGGGAATGGCTAAAACAGGGGAGGTGCAGCAAGGCTTCGTGGGTAGCACCCACTGAGAGCAAGATAGATCCCTGTCTAGAGGTCCCTTTTCTTTTATTCGGCTTAGTGTGTGGTTGGTCGCGCCAACTACGGGATTGTCTTGTTCGGAATTATCCAGTAAGGGATGGTTCCGGCTTTGTGTTGCAGGGGAGCGGGCGTACTCCTCGGTACGGTGATCTAGGCCACGTACTGTGACGGGCGGTACCCCAGTAGCCCTGCCATTGTATGGAATCCAAACTCCAATAAGTGCCGTACGTATTAGTTGTGCCCAACTATGTTGGAATGTGAGATGTAAGCATTTCAGCTATTTCTGTATTTTACTTGAAAACCCTAGACCCTATTATAATACAATCAGATTTCCTATCAAACGTTTTAGTTAGCGTAAGGTAAAAAACTTACCCATGTTTATTTGTGGGGATTCTTACGTGATACTTTTGTTTTCAAAAGTTTTCAAAGTTAAGCAATCTAACCGTTTACTCACACCAGACCCATGTCTGACCCAAGTGTTTATTTTCTGTTTTATTAAACTCTTGGGTACTCAATATTGTATTGAGTAGTCGAGGGATTCAGGTTAGCTTTGACGAATTCTGGAGGAGATTTGGAGCAGGAGGCTTCACCGTGTAGATATATGATGATTCCGCTGTGTATATGTTGTGTCTGTATCTGTGATACTTGAGTTGTATGAATTAGACAGATGTTTATAACTGTCTAATATGTGTTGTATAAGTTGTGTAACTCTGATGTATATGATACTATGTAATATTTTATATGATATATTATATTTCATTCGTTCCGCTGTGAGTTTCTGATGTTGTTGTTCTTTCTTCTTTTCTTTCTTTTCTTCTTCTATCCCTTTCTTTCTTAATTCACGATACGTCTTTCTGGGCATAGAAAGTCGGGTCGTGACAGTTGGTATCAGAGCAGTAGGTTGAGTGAATACCTAGGCTCTAAAGTGATGTCTATCTTGAGAGCGCGTAATTGTTAGTTATATAAAAATGGTTTTATATTGTGTTAATTGATCGGTTGAGTGGTATATGGATTCTGGTCAATACGAGTAGCTAACGTTATTGATAGGGATCTCTAAACACTTGAACCAGGCCAACGGACACAATATTGTTTTAAAGAGGTAGATGAAATAATTTTACCCAGAAATAATTTCTATATAAAAAAAATATATATCATTTTAAATATATATATTTATGTATTTCTACCTATTTATTGGGTTACCTGTTCGGGTTTTCCAATATAAGTTATAAAGGTAGATAAGGTGGTAGTGTGTGTAACACAATTACCAATAGTTGGAGTTTGAATGTTTGAGGTTGGAAGTATATATCGAGACTGTAAACCCAATATCGTCTCGAGTAAGTTGGCAGTATGGAGTAAGGATGTCTCGGATCTCTGAAGAAAATCCTTTTCAAGATTCGGAGTCCATTATTGGAATGTAAGATTGGTTGAGCTCGGGTGAGCAGATTTTCTAGAGTTGGATCTGTCGGTTGTGCAGAAGTAAGTGATGGTAGCTTGGCGACTTCAGGAAGGAGCAGCTGTGTGATGAGACGCAGTATCTATGGATGTTCCCGAAGGAGATGTTCTTTTTGGAGCAAGATTAAGAAGAGTAAGTTGTTGGCGTTTGGTTTGGAGCCCGAATGTCTGCCATCTCGGAGGTTCGTTGTGAGGTTTGTTGATGGTTTTGGTTTTGAGAAGCCTTTGGATTAGAAGCTTTTGGTTAACTGTGGTAACAGTGCAGTTCGAAGTGTTCGGTGTGCTGACGAGAAGGTCTTCGGCTTAGCAGTGTCCCAGAGATAGCGTTTGGAAGCAACAGTGTGGCTCGTTTCTTCGATGGTCCCGGAATCTTTGTGGTTCTTCTATTAGCAGTCCGGGAAGATGGTGAATGTTTTCTTGAAGGGTTAACCTTGTTCGGAAAAGTTTAAGGCTGTTTTAATTGGTAAAGAGAGAACAGTATCTTTAGAATCCGAACTAGGTAGGATCGCAAAAGTGACTTGCGATTAGTTTGAGAGTTCATCTTGAGTAATCTTTTGTATGGAGTATCTGTGTTTTCTCTTCTGCTTCTAGTTTCGAGTTTCCTCTAGCCAAGGATAGCTAAAGACAGTACCCTTGACCGAGGACTCGTCTATTCTTTGAGAAGTTGGTTATGTCTTTAAGATAACCAATGTTTCCGCTTGTTTGTGGATCTAGTTTGTGCTCAAGTTCATCGACATTCTCATCTACTTCAGAATCAGAGTTGTGCAGCGGAAGCAAAAGTAGTAGCTGTGCAAGAAAGGAAGTGACCTCAGATTTCTACAAGAAGTTTATGTGAATTTCTAAGTGGGTATAGAATTTTCTGGAATTTGGAAGAAGGAAGTTCAGTCTTCTATTTCTTGTGGAGTAGAGTTTGTGGATTTCAGCAGATTTGAAGATCATTTTGTGCTTGGTTCATAATTGTTTCAAAAAGCATCAGCAAAGGTTGAGCTGATCAGGAAGAGATGAGGTAGCTCGGGATCGTCTGGTGAGCTATGCAGATATGAGTCAGAGTTTGGAATTCGGAGTTGGAAATTGGAAACTGTTTAAATTTTCCTCGATTATAAGAGCTATAAGATTTGGTAAGTCTGGAAGCTAGCTCCAAAATATTTTGGAATTTTCTTGTGTTCTTGAGAGGAGTAATTCTTTGTCTACAGGGTTGAATGGCCAGTTTGGATATCTGGAATCCATTCTATTTCATGTATCTCTGAGGGAGTACGTGTATGATCTATTACTGATTGTAGAATCTGCAGTTCAGATGGATTTGGAAGTTGAGTTGGACTTGGGTATGATCTGATATTTTGTTCAGATTGGTGAATCTAAAGAAGAGAGGAGCTCTGGATTATGGTGTGTAGTTTATTTAGCTTCTGTAGAGCGAGTCTCCCGGTGATTTTTACTCGGGGAAACTCGAGATAGTATTATGAAGTCTATTCTGATTTATGTCAGAATAGTTAGTTAGATTAGATTGTTTGATTGGTTGCTTTGATTGATAGGAATTGGATGATAGGTTTGTGTTTAAAATTAAAAATCTTTGCTGGGTTATTAAATTAACTTTGCTTTTAATTTCGGGGACGAAATTATTTTAAGGGGGGAGGAATGTGATATCTCGGGTTTTTTAGCAATTTAAATTTAATAATCAGTATTGATAATTTAATTGGTTTGATAAATTTTCTTTATAATTTTAGTTTAAATTGGTAATTTAATCTTTAAAGGTTAATAAATATTTAATCTGGAAATATTAATTTAAAATTGATAAAATTTATCTTTGAAAGCTAATAAAATTTTATTCTATTTATAATATATATTTTTGCTATATATATTGTGAATAGAAATCTTTAGTTTAATAAAAGATGAATTTTTCAAATTGTAATATATATAGTATGTATATGTTATAATTTGATATTGTTTGAAATTTATTTTAATCTATTGATAATATATATAGTTAAAATAAGTTTCTCAAGCATATATAAATATGTTATAAATATTTGATTAAAGTATAAGTTACTTAAATAATAATTTTCACATTTGTATATTTATATAGGAATGTAAAAGCTTAATTATAAAAAGACAAATATATCATTTTATACACATAAATATTTCTTAAATACACATATATGACTTAAGTAAATTAATTAAAAACAAGATTAACACTTGTTAGCTTATTAAGGTGGTTTAGTGACATTTGTAAAAATGTAAGCATAGGTGTAAGCAAATTAATACTTAAAAGACAAGTGGCTATATTTTAATTAAAGTTTTAAAATAAATAATATATGAAAGAAGATCTGATTTTACTTTTAGCTAAAATTCATTTTTCTTCAGCTCTAAAACTATCTTCTTCTTTCTCAACTAAAACTAAATTCGAATCTAAAGATAAAGTAAAATCTGGAAATCAAATGATAAGAGAATGAAGACTGGAAATTTAAATTGGAAGCAAAGCAAAATCTGGAAATAAAAATCTGGAAGCAAACAACTCTGTAAATCAAATGCAAGCTGGAAATCAAAGTAATCAAGGATCAAACAGCAAGGTTTAAAATTCAACAAGCAAAAAGGAAATCAAGCTTAAATTCAAACATGCAAGCCTGGAAACAAATTGGTCATCTCTTCTCTGTTTTATAATTCCAGGTGAGTAAACTAAGATTTTAAAAACAGTTTTAGATTCTGGAATCCCACTTTAATATATGAAACTCATGCTGTTGTCTGAATGCTTGGATTAAAATGGATGCATGTGTGCATATGAATATTGAATGCCTGTATATACATAGATATAGTCTCTGTTGATTTTATCAGAACTTGAATTCATTTAAAATCAAATTTCTCATTATTTGATCACTATTAGCCATTGGATTTTTATTTTGTTCTTATGATAAATACCATGATGCTTATGAATATTTAAGTTAAATTTGATGCAGGTTTGAATTGGGTATATAAAATGCCTGTATATAAATAAAATGTTACTGTGTTCATAAAACAGTTTCAGGTTGTATAATAAATTCAATATCTTGACTTTAAATTCGAATTAGACCTTGTATTATAAATAGAAGTTGTTTATAATTAAGTGATCTATCATCCAAAAATAGTTATAGGTTTTTAAAATGTATGTTTAGCTCAAATTTTAAAAATTTACAGTAAAATCTTAAGATGGGTCAAAAATTGATCAAATTAATTCTGAGTTTGAGTTACATAATTGAATTCGTAATGCTAAATCATGATTTTTAATGGTTAAATCAGAATTTTTAGATTAGTATTTAGGGTGCATTTTGGGATTTTCTGTTTTGGGCATTTTGGTCGATCCATGGCGAACGGCGACGATCTGGGCAACGTGGTTGAGTTCGAAGGTCGAGGGGATGTTGTAGATCATCAGAAAAATGATCGTGGATTTTATAATCCATTGTGACGATCATACGAAGCTGAAGTAGGGTTTAAGACTCTGGTTTTCACGTTGATGTTCAAACGACTTTCGAGTTGTCGAGAGTTGATCGGAGTTGATCGCGAGGCCTGCGATGGGAACTGGATGTCGAAACGTGGTTGTGGTGAAGGTAGCGTGGTGATTCGAGGCTGGGATCATCGGAGGCAAGTATTTTCTGATGACGGTCGTTCCAGGTGATGGGTTCAAATCGCTCGAATTCGATTTCGTTCGAATCGTGGAAGTCAGGGTGGTCGTACGTGATGCTATGGTCGAAGTCGAGTTGCCGGAGGCCAGGGCGAAGATCGTCGACGACCAGTGGGTGTGTGCACGTGCACGAGAACGTTCGCGTGCATCTGGAAATTTGGATTGGGGAAGAAAGTACGATCTCGGGTTTACTTCGGGAAATAGTCGAGTTTGACTCGAAGAGAAGTGAAGTGGGTTTTGTCTCGAGAGTTGCTTCGAGTTTTTGAACGTTTTACTCGGGTTTGAGTTTTGGAGCAGGCGTTAAGATTTTTAAAGGAAGTGTTAAATTTTAAAACAAAAGAAACTTTGTTTTTTTGTAATATTTCTGAGTTTTAAACAAAGGTTAAACAAGTTTATTTATAAAACAAAATTTGTTTAAAGTTAAGTTTTAAACAAAGTTCTTGTATTTTGAAATATAAAATTTAAAAATAAAATAAATAAATAAGTGGATTTTAATAATAGGTTTGTATTCAAATTATTTAAATAACTTTGGGAAGTTCAAAGATTTAAAAAGTTTTAATTAGCATGTTTAAATTATTTTAAATTATAATTGATTTCTACAGTGTTTTATTTTAAATAAGTTAAATAATTAAGATTTAGAAATCAATTAAAATAAGGATTATCTTTAGTAATTTAGAATTTTGATTTAATTAAAGATAATTAAATTTGTAAAGATAATTAAGATTTTTAAGTATAAATAGTTAAGAAATTATTTAATTAAATTTAAATAATTTGTTAAATAATTAACTAAGTAATTAATTAGTGATTATTAAAGATAATTACTTATAATTAATTAAGTATAATTACTTGATGAAGTAATTAAGGAATGATTACTTGATATAATTAAGTAAAAAGGAAATTATTTAATAAAGTAATTAAAGATAATTATTTTATGAAAGTAATTTAATGAAAGTAAAAGAGTTAATTACCTAGTGTTATTAATTTAATAATTTATTTAATAAAGTTAATTAAAGGATTAAGGTTAATTAATAAGGTAATTAATTATTTGTTAAGGTAATTAATTAAAAAAGCAATTAATTTATGGAAGTAATTAAGGGAAGTTAATTACTGGATTTTATTAATCAAAGATGATTAATAATTATGGATTAATTAAGAATAATTACTTAATGTAATTAATAGAATAATTAAAGACGTAATTAAAGGTCATTAGTTGATAATTAATTAATGATATAATTAGGAATAGATTAATTAAGATTAATTAATCAATGATAAATGATTATAGAATAACTAATTAATTGTATTAATTAAGGATTAAAGTAATTGATTATAATTAATTAATTAATGAAGTAATTAAAGGTTAATTACTGTATTTGGTTAAGAATAATTAATTTGTGAAATTAATTAAAGATAATTACTTAAATATAATTAAGAATAATTAATCAAGGTGATTAATTTAAGTGGATAGTTAGAGAATGATTAATTAATTTATTTGTAATTAATTAATGATTATATAAGTAAGATTTATAATGATGAAGTAATTAATTTAATTTATTTTAAATTAATTAGAAATGAAGTAATTAATTTAATTCACTTTAAATTAATTAAAGATAGAGATAGTTAATTTAATTCATTTTAAATTAACTATGTTGTAATTAAGTAAATCATTCCTTATATAAGAATGGATGACATTGATTTGTCTTGAATGAATGTATCTCAGAAATGAGATAAGATGTTGTGTAGTATGAATGCTTGGTTGCATTATGATGGTAATATAGATTAACTATTGTGATGTTGATATGGATTACCTATTTTGTTATGAATCATCTGTTTAATTGATAATGTGATTATCAATTGTGACTTGTGAATTATCTATCTGTATAGATAAGTTAAATTGTTTAAACTTTTAAACAACTTGGCCTTAAAAGATACGTTTTGGATTTCGATGAGACCGGGATCGGGTTTCCGTATACCGGTATTCCAGGTTTGGAGACCCGAATACCACATCGATCCAAATTTACGATAGGTCGTGAATCTCAAGTGAAGATGAAGATTCAGAGTGCAAGGGTTATTGTCGTTAACTCTGAGGGTGATTCCAAAACGAGTGTAACGAAATAATGCCTTCGGTTTCGTTCGAACCCGGAACGAACTTGTATGGATTGAATGCTTTCAGCACATCGTCAGGCGGACGATGAGCATTCTAAGTGATATGTTCTGATTAAAGGTAATCGTAACCTCAAGCCTCATCAACCGGGAATGGCTAAAACAGGGGAGGTGCAGCAAGGCTTCGTGGGTAGCACCCACTGAGAGCAAGATAGATCCCTGTCTAGAGGTCCCTTTTCTTTTATTCGGCTTAGTGTGTGGTTGGTCGCGCCAACTACGGGATTGTCTTGTTCGGAATTATCCAGTAAGGGATGGTTCCGGCTTTGTGTTGCAGGGGAGCGGGCGTACTCCTCGGTACGGTGATCTAGGCCACGTACTGTGACGGGCGGTACCCCAGTAGCCCTGCCATTGTATGGAATCCAAACTCCAATAAGTGCCGTACGTATTAGTTGTGCCCAACTATGTTGGAATGTGAGATGTAAGCATTTCAGCTATTTCTGTATTTTACTTGAAAACCCTAGACCCTATTATAATACAATCAGATTTCCTATCAAACGTTTTAGTTAGCGTAAGGTAAAAAACTTACCCATGTTTATTTGTGGGGAGTCTTACGTGATACTTTTGTTTTCAAAAGTTTTCAAAGTTAAGCAATCTAACCGTTTACTCACACCAGACCCATGTCTGACCCAAGTGTTTATTTTCTGTTTTATTAAACTCTTGGGTACTCAATATTGTATTGAGTAGTCGAGGGATTCGGGTTAGCTTTGACGAATTCTGGAGGAGATTTGGAGCAGGAGGCTTCACCGTGTAGATATATGATGATTCCGCTGTGTATATGTTGTGTCTGTATCTGTGATACTTGAGTTGTATGAATTAGACAGATGTTTATAACTGTCTAATATGTGTTGTATAAGTTGTGTAACTCTGATGTATATGATACTATGTAATATTTTATATGATATATTATATTTCATTCGTTCCGCTGTGAGTTTCTGATGTTGTTGTTCTTTCTTCTTTTCTTTCTTTTCTTCTTCTATCCCTTTCTTTCTTAATTCACGATACGTCTTTCTGGGCATAGAAAGTCGGGTCGTGACAGTATTCATGTTTTGAAAATCAAAAATCTTTGTTTTTGCATACAAATATTCCCACACTTTTACGAATAAAAGTATAGTTCAACCAATTTTGCATCCAATCCCTATCATTCAATACATAGCATACAATTTTCTAACATCCAAAATTTTGAAAATCCGGTTTTTTGAATTTATAACCTTATGTCGGAAAAATGGTTTAGATGGAGAATTCCATATTTTCATCCTTCTCTTGTGTGCCCAGTCGACCGTACCTTGGAACATTCTCTTTTACCCTCAATTTTTTTCCAACTTTTCCATGTACAGTCCACATAAGGAGTTTAATTTTAAAATTTTAAAATATAGTTATTTTAAAACGAGTTTTGCTTATCTATCGACAAGGTAAGAAAATAAAAATCCCAAAGCTAAAATAGTTTTTCCCTCGTCGCTAACTATATTTTACTTACTGTCGCTTCTTCTGGCACAGTAAAATTCATATTTGCTAACCCATTGGTTTTTCTCTTTGCTAATCAAATGGCATTACAAAAATCAAAAAATACCCATTTTCGTTCAAAATCCTTTTCAATTAAATTTTAGAAATAGCTGGGAAATTTTTAAACAGAAACTCATTTTTAAATAAAAACTCGTTTTAAATAGAAACTCATTTTAAAATAAAAACTCATTTTAAATAGAAACTCATTTTAAAATAAAAACTCATTTTAAATAGAAACTCATTTTAAAATAATCAAAAAATAGCTATGAACACAACGTTGCAAGCTTCGTAGAAAAAATTTGATGTTTGTGAAAATTCAATTTTCAGCTTTACTAATTATTTATTAATTTCTTTTTAAATTAATTATCGTTAAATTTATTGGGTATTACATGAACCATCCCAATCAATGACAAAGCACCATGTATGACATGTATTAAATGCATAGTAGAGGAACCAGTCATCGAGATTTTTATGACTTAACAAGCCCGCCCCTGCTCATAGAGATGGGCTTAAAGGTAAAATGTTACTTAAATTTCCCATAAGTATAATTAGTAAGCCACCTCAACACATCAAGGCCTGACCTAGTTCTAGCGACCTATAGTCAACTTAGCTCCATCCTAATAAATCCAACAAGCAGGTCATAGATATGCCGGTTCACACTTCTATGCCCGGCCCGGCACTAGCCGATACAATCATCTCATATGGCTTAGTCTGGCCCTAAGCCAGCTTTTCTACTCAACAACACTCTAGGCCTATTGTCAGTTGGCTCAACTCAAGGCGGCTTCAATAACCAACTCATCAGACGATGCTTGGCTCAAGCTTGACCCGTGTTTGGCCTGACTTATCATAGCCTGCCTTTAGTCCCAGTTAGCCCATCCCGTCATCATACATTCGGTCCAGCACATCCCTTGCAGCTTGGTCTTTAACAACATTCAACTTTTCTCAGCAAGCTTTGGCAACAAGCGACTGACCAGCACTGGCCGAAAGAAGCTACTCACCGGCCTTACTACATAGACACATAAAAGTAAACGATAAGTCATACAACCAACTGTACTAAGTACTGTACTGGATTTGCCAAAAGCATGTCTAATCCTACAACATGCGTCCGACATTAAATAAGCATTAATCACAAATCATGCACGTGGTTCATGGAGACAATTGGCATACTTGTTAGTCATACACTCCACCACCTTTACAGTTGTCTTATATCAGCCCATGCGACCAGATCAATGGCTAAACCCACTTTCTACCTGTTTTCCTGCGCAATCTTAGTCATCCATCATTCATTTAGCCTAGTATAAGTACCCCATGCCATGCAACATGAAATGAGTTGGAAATTGATTTCTAGTGATTCTCTCACAGCTCAGAATTCACTCCTCGCAGCAACTTAAAGCCTTAAGATCTAAAGTTTAGCAATATTTATCAGTCTTAAGTGCTATATTTCTTATTATTCTCTTGTAATTCCTTACAGTTTTAAGAGAAACATATTACGAGATCTTCATAGTAGGCATAGGCAAGCTTAGCCGAACAACCTGAACTGCTCTACATCCTTATGTCGTTTATTTTAAAATATTTGTTTTTCTTTTCATTTTACAGTTTTAAGCCTTGTGTTAGCAATTAACCTTTGCTTTCACAAACGCATTAGTCTAGTTTCGATGTTGTAGTCAACAGTATCTAAATTAAGATTGACTTGACAAGCCAATTCCATTTGCACCCTAGCGTTCTCCTTTAACACCTAAAAGACTTCTAAATATCACACATCTTGTCTCCTTTCACACCCGTCGTTTGACCATTTTACCCTGTTATGTTTTTTCATACGTTTTTAATTTATTTTCCACCAAGCTTGACAAGAGCTTGGATCATAACATCACCCACTCCTGAGATAGACATGGGTACTAAAGAATATCATGTCAACTACGAGCATGAGTTTCACTAGTACCCTCACTAAGGCCTAGTGAAAACATCATTGTTGATGGAAAAACGAGGGTGTTGTTCCCACTCATGCCCGCTTAAAACGAGGTTGTTGTTAACAGCCACACCCATTATGGGTAGAGGGTGGGGGACCGTTGTTGTCATCCAAGCCCACGATCGATGGGGCTGTTTTTGTCATCCAAGCCCACGATCGACGAGGCTGTGGTTACTGAAATGTTTGTTTTTCAGTTTCTGGATCTGAATCTGAATCTTGGATTATTTCATAAACTAAGCTAAAGGGCAAAATGAATATAAAAACGTGATGCATTTTGGAAAAAAGAAGAAAAATGTAAGGTGTGGAAGGAGAATGTTTGAGGTTCTAAGGGTGCGTTTGCAATAAATGGGAGCAGGGTATTTGAGTGGGGTAATTGAGTGAACATAGTATGCGTTTGAGGCTGCGAACATGGTATTTGAGCGGAGTATTTAAGCTGTGATTTTTATTGAATAAATTTATAATTTATTAATTATTATTTTTATTATGTAATATGAGTTTAATAATTACAAGTAATAAAAATTTAAATACTCGACTTTTTATTAAAACAAACTAATACATTTTAAATTCAAATACATACAGAAAAAATAACATAAAACTACACACGACGATTACAGAATACAGTCAAGTGGTACATCATAAATCCTTGTACTTCATCATCCGACAATGTTTTCACCACATTCAAGTTTGTGGAATCTTCACGAAAAATATATATAATCTCTCATCGCCAAACAGATATAACAACAGATAGTATAGAATAACAACATTGCATGGCGTTGTTGAAACGGTTCGTATGAATGACTGTTCAACGATATGCCTGCTCGAGCTGCCATGCTCGATCTGTCTACTGCGTCTAAGCTGAACGGGTGTACTGTCAGCAACCATCCAATTGGAGTATAAATCTACATCGACAGCAATGAAAGGCCGAGCTAGTGGAGTAGGAGATATCAGATATTTGCAAGTATCATTCCCTATGCAGCCTCCAAATAGCTCATCCAACTCCCTGAATTTGACGGGGGAATTTTTTCTTTTGAATTTCTTATATTTTCTTGCAATGATGTTCCACCACTCCTCGGAACCGTTCAACTAATCGTTCTCTTGATCCCACATCCCTCCTATCTGCAGAAGTCTGTCTCAATTAGTTTAAGAGCGCTTCAGATCGTCTCATTTGTTCTTCATCTATGTGTGAGACCAGTCTAGGTTCAATTTGTCATTAAATGTGGTCACCATGGACGAACAAAACCCGTTGACTGAACTCTTTCTGTCCGGAGAAAATCAACGCACAGTTCTATGAATAACTACTCCCTTTCGGATGTTCATAAAACAATGAGCTAATAGAAAGCAGTAGCAGCATCAGAAGAGTGCGCCACACTGAAAACTAAAAATTGCAACAAAAAAAAAATCTCAGAAAAATATATGTTATAGATAGAAAAAAACAAACAAACATAATAGCAGAGAAAAATATATAAAAATATGCACGAGCGAATCGGAAGAAATTGAGAAAAAGGAGTAAATGAGGTGTTTTTGCTGTTGGTAGGAGAAGGGCGAGCTAATTGATTTATAGGGGAGAATGGAGCCGAAAAGATTCATGCGTCCGAGAACGTATCCTTTTACTTTAACCAACCCAATGTTTCTTTTTTTTTGGATTTGAGACGTTGGAACGTCCATCCTGGGTATAACTTGACAAATTTTGCCTGCCAATTGAGAATACACAATTCGAAATAGTACGCTTACTCGGAAACTTAACCCTCGATCAAACGCAAGGTGCACAATTCAAAATCTCACTTCTTTACCGAAGCACTGACAAAAACCGCGTGCTGCCCGAAAACCCTAATTCTACGCCGCCGTCGGCGAGATGCTGTATCGTGCAAAATCGATCGTTGATGGAGAGGAAGGCTGAGTATCTGAGCCGTCGTATCGTTGGAGGGGGAAATCTGAACCACACGTCGTCTTCATCTTCTTCTTCCTCTTCTACTCGCTCCATTTCACCCCGTGATTTCATCAGCGAGATTAATGCCGTTTATTCACGTCATCGACCGCTAGGTATGTATTTGCTATATTTAGGATTTTGATTAGCTAAAATTTTAGGGTTGTGAATTTTGAAATTTAGGGATTTGGTTAGTTCAAGTCACTGAAAGAAAAGGAGTTGCATCCCTGAAATAGCATTATGAAAATCCGGAATAATTGCTTTTAGGATCAAGGTTTTTCCGGCTTAGGAACATTTGAATCATGTATTTCTTTTTTGGAGTATCGTTCACAATGAATAATCTTAGTTGAATATAACATTGTTTTTCTTTCCGGTATGCTATATTTCATGGAAATGTTACAATGTTAGATATGTCTGGTTCATCGTGTATGCTTAATCTTAGAAGCTTGGATTTACTCATGGTGATATGTAAGTTTTGAGAACTTAAATTCAAAATAGAGGTCAATGGAGCAGAGAAGGGAGCGAACAAGAATAATGCCTTAAAATATAATAACTTCTTTTGGACATACATTTTCTGACCGTTGGTTTCCTTTTATTGAAATGTGATATGGAGCCTTTTTGCTTGTTTCAGTCCATATACACATACACACATACACATAGGGAGAGGAAGGATCCGTGGCAGGGTCCTTTTTGTAGCACTTTTTCTTGAATATTGCGCACAAAGTTATACCAATAAAATCAATGCGACAGAAGAGGAATATATTTGAACATACCATGATAAATGATTGAACACAACTTTGAGTTAATCTACATAAGCAGAAAGCAGCACAATTTAAGTTGTTCTATGCTTGCATAGGGAATGAGTTTTTGGCACTCAGAACTCTTCTTCTAATTCCCATTTTCCCAAAAAAATAAAAAATAAAAAATAAAAAGTAGGAATAAAATAAAATAAACTATATATATGTTCAGGAAACATAGTATATAATCTTTATCTTACTTGCTTTTTGCATTGGATCTAATATTAGGTGCAAAGCACAAAGTTTCCCGAGCTAGCAGAGTTCTGGTAAATAAACCAGAAAACCCACAGGGTTCTGGCAACATTGAAAGCAAACTACCAGAAACAGGTACACAAAGAGAAGCAGAGAAGTTATTGAGGGTGTGTGTAGGTGAAAATAAGGACAGTTCTTTGGAGAACAGGTCAAATTCATCAGACGAATCAATACTTACACCTCCTTCAATTACTGAAACTGTTACAAATATTCAAGATAACAAGATGTGTCTGTATGAACACCAACAAGGCGTAGACCGGAGTAAAATGCCAGAAGAAGCGCCTTCTTCTACTGAAAGTTTACCGAAGGAACATAAGTTGTCAACTGATATTTTGGGTGTAACTTTTGGAAGTAAGCAATCCTTTCTTAATTTTTCCAGGACTACTAACTACATGGAATCTTTTAAATATGCTCTACTATTAATAGCCATGAACATTTGATCCATTGAACCACTGTTACGTGTTAATTATACATTTTGGCATATTTCATCAAACTTGTCTGTTTTTGGTTTCGCTGTAAACAGATGAAATCTTGGGAGGAAGGTTTGCCTTTTTCAAGGAAAGGCCAACTTTTTAGGTCAACATGTAAAGAAACTTACCAAGTGTTTGTATAGTATGCACAATATGCATATGATTGACGATAGTTTCCAAGAGAATCACGCAAAAGGGTAAGAACGGTGTGTGCATGTGTGTGATTTGTTTGCTTTGCCTGTAGCACACACCTACACTCATCATGAATGATAAATCAAATGTGATTGAGGGGTTCAACCATGTAATATATCGATCATGTGTGCATTTTCCTGCCAACTCAATTATCCCATGACCCAAAGCCGAAAAACATATAAGCTAACTAGGTCGACCTCTAGAGTCCCGAACTAGTAAAGGCCTCATATAGTATAAGCCCGTCGTATCAAAAAAACACAGTTAACTAGACTTTTTCTGATTCCTGGTCCATTATCAATTTCTTCGATTTCTCCTTTCCATTCATGCATGTAGGAGCAAGCAAGGTTGCTTTTGTCTGATATAATATAAAACATTTTTTTTTAACTTTTGAATGATGTGGGTTACTGGATTAGGCGACGTTCATTAACAACTGCCGCAACAAATAACTATATAACAAACTTTGTCACAAAGCAATTTCATATTGTCTGTAGATAAACTATCCCCCAAAAGGTTATAAATTTGAGTAGTTTTATTGATTTAAGATTAAATTATAGATATAAGACACGAAAACTTTGAAGAAAATAATAACACATTAATGGAATATCTATCGAACATGCATGCATACACTCACGCACACACACATGTAATTATTGATTTATTATAAGTAACCATAGTTAACTATTATGTACATTTAGCATTTGGCATAAAACCTTCAAAACATGCATGCTTCTACAAACAACATAACTCATCATTCAACGTTGATGACTTATTTCGAACTTGATTTAGTTTGCTGTATGAATGTATTCGTCGGTGATCATTAAATAGATTTTGCCTAAGGTCCCAAATTGCTTTAAGGTGGCCCTGTTATGAGTTAGTGGAGTTGGTAAGGGCCAGTAATGACTCTTGATTAAAGGACAAGGGATTAAAATCCATAATGTACCGAGAGATGTGTGTGTTAGAAATATGCATGTCTTTTCAAATTGATGGGTAAAGCTCTTTTTATTGGGTGTTAAAACAATTCACACTTCACAGAATTATAGGTGGACCTTTCCTTAAAAAAAGTTTCAATTTATTTGGTAAGTAAATATAAAATAATAATAATGGTTGGGATGATGTCGCCGTGGTATAGTATTAAAGGGACAATAACCACATCACCATTGCATAATATGCATCCTAAAAAATATAGATTCTTGATTCAAGTGATAGTTTGATGTAAAATACAAACTCAGAAAGTATAATCGATGTACTATATATACATGTATCATTCAACCTTTCACCTGCTCTTTAAAATTAAAGAGATAAAGTGAAATGTTATTTGCGACTATAACAATAAGTTAAACTATATGTAGTATAAATAAATAAGACACTTCATGGTTAATATTAAATACTTCTGAGATTTGTTTACAGGTGCAATCACTATTAATTGCTTTATGTTTGATTACGAAACAATGTTTTTCAAAGACACAATAACCACATCACCATTGCATAAAAATATGTACTAAAAAGTATAGACTCTTTATATGAAGGATAATTGGATGCAAATTACAAACTCAGAAAGTATGATTGATGCACTATATTTTTACGAATCGTTCAACCTTTTTGCTTGTTCTTTACAGGTCCAATCAGTGTTAATTGCTTTATGTTTGACTAAGAAACGATGACTTAGTTTGGATTTTGTACAAATACTATATTACTATAAATAGACTTTGTGTATACTTTTTTATTGCACAACGATATTTCCCTCCCATGGTCCTATTCTTTTACTGCAGCAAGTTTATGAATTGGCTTTATTGATTTCCACTCAAAGTTATCATAGTGCGCGCTATTACACAAAATATCCTATATCGGGTGTGTGCTATTTAACATGTAATAGTACACACGTCATAGCGCAAAATAGCGTGCTATTTTGTTTGTTGATCTTATGTATCTAATTGAAAAATAGCGAATAACCAAAATAACGTGCTATTTTGTTTGTTTATCTTATGTATCTAATTGAAAAAAAGCACAAATAAAATTGAATGACACAAACTATGACATGAGTACACTAGCCGACTATATATCTATGTGGAAAAAATTAATAATTTTGTTTATACCTAGCTATATTAATAGGTAGAAACTTCATAACCTTAAGATCTCATTTTAAATTTGTCAGTGATGTTATTACTCCATTAAATGTTTTTTTAAAGAAACTTTTGATTTAAAGAACTTGATAGTTTGCAATATTGGACTTTGTTATCTATGTCGTTTTTAATATCAAAGAAGCAAAAATATGAAAGTTGAACATCCTTTTCTTTTAAATTCTTTTGAATAACTCTTGTAAGCGAAGTTCTTTCATTTTATAAAACATTAAAAAAAATTCATCATTCATACATCTACTTGACAAATACTTTGAAAATGACCTTATAGATTGTTTATTCCGACTGTACAAGAAAACAAAGGATTCAGTACAAGATACCGTATTTTGTTGCAAATTAATGACTGTTTTCTAAATTGTTTTCCATGAAAATTGTTTTTCAACCTGGTAGCAAATGTTTTGATTTATGATCTGCTAGTACCAAATATTACGATGCCATTGTGTATATTTGTATATAATTCAAGTCCTTTTTTCATCCTAATTTAACTAGATAATGGACTTAATAGCAGGAATGCACTTTCATTCAATTTAGTTTATGAATATCTGACATGTGCATATGTTTTGACATTGATTCACAAAATAGCTTAAAAGTTTGTTTCGATGAGCATAGGCTTTATAATGCTAAAAATCTCGAAACAAATGAAACCAAAATTTATATTGAAAAATGAGAAAAAAGAATATCAAAATCAACATCTATAATTAAAACAACATAAATCTATTAAATTTAACAAAATCACGATTTAATATATAAATTTATGAAAAATAACGATGTAAATAGTCAATCTCAATTAAAAAATAAATAAAGTTGACGAGGCTTGGAAGCAACAGAAAAATTATTAGACAGATTTTACATTAAGATATAATGTTAAGAATTTTAAAAAATGGTTTTAGATTTTTGTATTCAAATAGGAGGCACCAACTAACAATTTACAATGTAAATTCTAATCCATAATTAAATTACTATGTAAAATTTACGAAAATAATAGTGATAATCATAAATGAGTGTTTTGATATTTACGTAAACGTGGACCACTACTAAGTCTCATGTACTATATATATAAGAAAATGCAAAATGTGCAAAAGCGAACAAAATAGCGTGCCCTATAGCACAAAGTGCAAGCCTTGCGCTATTTTGCGCTATTTTCTATTGACTATACCTTGTTCCACTACGTGTACTACATGATCCTATTATTCAAGTGCAACAAGTTTATAAATTGGCTTTGTCAATTTCCGCTTTTTCCTACATGTTCTTTGAGGTGATTTTGATTTTGTTCCCTTGTTTACAGAAAATTATGGTGCTAAACTGATCCATGTGGTATGAATATGATGATTATATTAGCTTTTCTTTTTCTAGTGGTTAGCTCTAAGCTAATGATTTTGTATTCCAATTGTGCTCCAACATTATTCTTTGATTCAAGAGGTTTTATTCCACTATATGATATGTATAGCAGATAGGTTTTGCTAGTTGTGCTAGTGTGTTTCACTATTATATAATATAATAAAGTAAGGGGATCAAGAGAAATAGATGAGAATTTTGAATGTGTAAAGGTTTCAAATTAAAATATAATTAGAGAGGTGAGAAATGAGAAAATGTTGTTGCTTTACTATTATATAATATATACATAATCAATCGAAATTGAGTGTGTATCTTTCATAATATGATCTGTAGCAGGTGTGGTTTTCTATGCTTCCAATCAATGGGTCATTCTAGATAGGTTATTATGATAGTTGTTTCTGCTGTAGTTTTTGTTAATTATTTATACAGAAGTCTCTAGATTGCATTGCTGTTACAGTCTTTTCTTGGAATTGTCTGATCTCATGGTGGTCTAGAGTAAACTGACTGTTCTGAACTTTCTGGCATTCATTCTCTATTACTCCTTGCAACCACATGATTTTGTCTGACAAGATATCCTTGAAATCTCATTGTTCTTTTTTAAGCTGTGGGTGAAAGACTGTTTGTTTTTGCCACAAGTTACAACCTTTAATCCTATGTACATCATTAATATTGTCAGGGAGAGAAGGACAATTTGATAATCTAGTGCCATTGGACAATAACTACTCAGATCAGCGTGATTTACAAAATTTAGACATGCATGAAAGTATTGAGACTAACATGCTTGAAAATAGGGACAACTTCCATCATGACCGGAAACCTTCATCTCCCGCATCAATGTCAGTTGTCACAGATCCACCGCATCAATGCGCTTATGTTCCTTCTTCCGAAGTCCTAAATAACTCTTTAGCTAGTGAGCCTTATCATGCCATTGAGAAGGCAACTTCTTCCCAAGTCCCTTCAAATGATTCATCTTCGAATGTGGATATGGGTGTCTCAAAGTCAAGCAAAGTTGAGAAGTCTTCTCATAAAAAAAAGTATGACCCGAATGTATTTTTTAAAGTCAATGGAAAGCTTTATCAGAAGCTAGGCAAAATAGGTAGTGGAGGGAGTAGTGAAGTTTATAAAGTAGTAACTTCTGATTGTACCATTTATGCACTGAAGAAGATTAAGCTTAAAGGACGAGATTATCCAATGGCTTATGGATTTTGCCAGGAGATTTTGTATTTGAACAAGCTGAAGGGGAGAAGCAATATTATACAGCTAATTGACTATGAGGTATGTAGTTACTTAGGTCAACATTTAATAGTATTAGTAAGTGTCGTGTGTACATCTAATGAATATTTCTTTCTTCTTAGGTAACAGATAAAAATTTGCTTCAGGAGGTTATGAATGGGTGCATGACAGTAAATGATGGTAAGATTTCAGCTGATCACTCTATCTACATGGTGCTTGAGTACGGAGAAATTGATTTGGCACACATGCTTTCACAGAAGTTTGTGGAAGTGAGAAACTCTAGCTACAACACAGACGAGAACTGGCTAAGATTTTATTGGCAGGTGTGCCTCTGTTAGCTGTTACTCTCTCATTGTTAGTAAATAAAAAATCCTACTGTTTGTATGTTTCCTTTAATATTCATCAAAAGCACTGCTTTCATGTACCAATATTTACTCTATTCCATTTTGTAATCTTGCTTCTACCCTATTTATTCAGCAAATGCTTGAAGCTGTAAATACCATACATGAAGAGCGCATTGTCCACTCAGACTTAAAGCCTGCAAACTTTTTACTAGTTAAAGGCTCACTAAAGCTTATTGATTTTGGCATCGCAAAAGCTATCTTAAGCGATACTACAAATATACAGCGAGAAGCACAGGTTTGTCTTTACTTTTATATTATCTTTATTACATCATATGCTTTGAGCTAAGCATTCATAAGCAATACAAAAATATAGTGATAATGATGATATGTGTGGTTCATACCAATATATGCTTGAAAGCTAGTTAAATAACTCAAATTTGCAATCATGGGTTCTTTTGTAATAGTTAATGAATTATATATATATATATATATATATATATGTAGTTAAGGAATTATATATATGTTGATAATGACCGTTGGTGACAGTGGTAAGATAGTTGGCTTGGTTTTGATTCTCCTATGCATATATATATATATATTAATCCATAGCCAATTTCATAATTATTAATTTATTTGGTACATAACTAAATTGATATATAATCAAGTATACCAAATTATCAGCACATTGAATGTTTCAAGCTCTCTCCCATCAGCATTACATGATAGTGAAAGGAATGCTGTATATAATTAATTAATGCCACTACAGAAGTATAGATAGAACCAGAATCATTTTTTTAGGGCACAGGTTTATTCAAAAATCTTGGCTGTTAAATCAGAAATCTAATGGCAGGGCTGGCCCTGGCCAACTATTTGGCCGGGCCCTTTATAAATATCATTATATATTATTATTTTACCATGATTTTGTGTAATTTTGTTTGGCTGAGTTGGTTGTTTAACTTATATTGCTGTGGTCAAGGGTTCAAATGTGCACTCCAACAACACACCCTTTTTTTCTTCTTGCACTATACTTTATCCTGCATTTTCTTCATTCCGTGTTGTTTTTGTTCCTCCTTTGTTCTTGTGAAAATTCTTAAACGGGTTTGTACTGATTTTTTATGAAAATTCTTCGGATCCAAAGTCATTATCTTCTAGTTGTTTTATAATTTTCATTATGTTTCAGTGTTTGACTTCAGCATCATATTTAAGTACAGGTTTTATTTGGCCTTAAAGTCAGAGAATGGTTTGTCAATGAAGCCAACTTTTAAGAGTTAAAAAGATAAAAAATAAGTTAAATATATTCTAAATACTGCTACGCATTTAACCGTAGGTTTTATTGGGCTTTAAAGTCAAAGAATTGTAAAGAATGTTTAGTATGTCAATGTAATCTATTAAGATAATGCGCGCCTTTATGATTAGTGTAAACTTATGTATAATTATATCTTGATTTAACATTGTATGAGTTACAAAATAAACAATAGGTTGCACGTATTTTAAATTTAGATTTTACTATTATTTGATTTATGGAAGAATCAAACAATTATGTCCTCCAACTAAATTTTTCTCTCCAACAATACTTCATCATGCAATTTTTTTTTGTTTCATTCCATTTTTCTGTCTTTTTGCTGATTTAGTGATCGGGTTTAAGTTGTCTTTCTTTCATTTGAAAAGTATGTTCATAAGGAACAACGTTGATGTTTAACGCTTTTCGTAAAGTTGAATTTGCTAATGCTAAAATGTGTTTAAAGATGAATCAAAATTTTTGTCCTGCGCTTGAAATTTCAGCACTAAATTGCTGTAATGTTTTGATCATAACTTTTGATCCTCTCATCCGTTTTTGACGACAAAAGTTACAGCGATTTTGCTAAACTATACCAATTCTGAAATGAATTTTAAAAATGCAGGTCCGCTTTTCTAAAACCCATTTCTTACCTATCAAACAACAAAATTTTACAGAACTTCCAAAATGAAACTTGTTCCTTGTCATCTTAGCTTTAAAAGTCCGGTTAACTGATAAAATCAGTGTTTTTCCTTTGTTTCATTGTTTTTAAACATGTTTTCTTGTCTAGGAAATTCTTTAATTTCTAATTATTTTATCATCTCTATTTTGTTTCGTTTGAATTCAGTTTCATGTTCAACTACAAATTTTATATGGTCGATTTAAATTATGCACACATTTTAAGATACTTGTGTACCCTTGTGTATAATTATTCTCTGAATCAAATTTCATGATTTAAAAAGATAAATAATAAGCTTAATGCCAATGTAAACCTTACAATAATTTGATTTATGGAAGAATTTAGACAGTTATCAGAGAAATTATGGAGGGGACCATTTAGAATTCTGTTCATGGCCCAAGTTTCCTAAGGCCGAGCCCTTTCAATTACCCAGAACCACCAGTTCATTTTAGCAAACTTAATCTACTGATTGTTTGATTTTTCGGAGCCATTAATCTTAGATTCAGTGGCTGGTGCTCCAATTCCCTACATGTCTCTGCTTGAAAACTAGTTAACTAACTTAAATTTGTAATCATGAATAGTAGGATTTTTTATGAATTTAATATAACGAATTTAAATTCATTTAAAAACATATTACATGTACCATTTTTGACACGTTGGCACCAATTCAGGTCTTTTTTGTTTTTCTAATGGAGAACGGTGACAATGCATATGAAAATTTTCCATTGTTGTCCTAAAATCATAGGTCGGGACCCTAAACTACATGTCACCCGAAGCCTTCATGTGGAACGAGCAGGACCCAACCGGAGGCACCATAAAATGTGGGCGCCCCTCCGACATATGGTCCCTGGGATGCATCCTCTACCAAATGGTCTACGGCAAAACCCCATTCGCTGACCACAAGACCTTCTGGGCCAAATTCAAAGTGATCACCGATAAAAACCACGAAATCGCCTACCATGAAATCCCCAACCCTTCGCTTGTCGACCTTATGAAGAGGTGCCTTGCCTGGGACCGAAGCCAAAGGTGGAGGATCCCTCAACTCCTAAACCATCCTTTTCTCCTCCCTCCTCTACCAAAATTTTCGCTTGATGATCCTGAATGGAAGCGTTTGTTTGAGAAGATCAGTTTGTACTGGGATCATCCAGATGTGTCCAGGTTGTGTTCTGAGTTGCGCGAAGTTGTAAGCAAGGCTGAAGAAGATAAAGAAACATCGCTGTAATTTTGTAAATTTTTCGAACAGCTTGATGTAATAGTCTATACTGTGTTTTCGACTTCTGATTTTGCTGCACGGATTATGCAGCATATTTTGTACATTTTCTGTTAGCTAATGTATATGTTATTACAGTTGAGCAACCCTAACGAGTTTGCTCATCCTTAAAAATAAAAAAGTTTGTAAAGTGATTCTGTGTGTTTTGAAAATGGTCGTGTCTGTATGTATTATGTTTTTGTAACAATATTCAACGCTTTGACTCATGGTTTGTGCTAGTTTTATTTCTGTAATTTATTTTCCTTTTCCGTTAGAGATGTTTGTTTATGGTAGGTTTGTACAACCAAATTCTGTGAAATCGAAATCACAAAAACAAGCAACGTGTCATAAAATGTTTTATTAAATCTCATTGATACTATTTACATCGTTCATTAATGCCTTCATGAATCTTTGAAATTCTAAATTATTTTCAGACATGTTATCATTTGATGTTTAATTAAAACTAATGGAAAACTAAATTAATTAATTTTTTTTAAATTATCTATTGAACGATCGGGGTTGTACTAATTTATATGGCAAAAGAAGTCAAATTGTACTCATTAGGACCGAAGTACAGTGAATTAGCTGTGTTTACGGTGAATGTGAATGGTGTAGATTCATATATATGATTCTAGGCTACTGTTTGTGTGCATTTTTATTGATTGGCGGCTTAACTGATTTTTACGCTTATATTAGTTGTATATGTTAGTTTAAAACTGCATTTTGTGGGTAAAATTTTATGCTGTTGATACATCTTTTCTTATTGAAGTACCTATCGACAAATAGTTATCATTTCCTTCTTTATCAAATCCGTTTGTTGGTACTTTTTTCCTCCTTTCAACGTCAGACACGATACCTACCTGTGACGCTATATATTATATATATATATATATATATATATATATATATATATATATATATATATATATATATATATATATTCAACATTGTTTGCACGTGCGCTATTTTCTTAACATTAGTATCCTAGGGTGACACTACATGACATGGATGATACAACGTGATCGTCTACATTTTCAAATTGACTATCCCTAAAGAATGGCTATTTTTTCCTTTTTTATTTATATGTAAATTGAGGAATACATCCTTGATTTATTATTATTTTATAAATTACATCTCCCCTACTTTTACATTATTTTTAACGTACTTTCTTGTTCTTTTCAAAATTTCATATCTACTTACATTTACATATCTACTCATCTCTTTCGAAAATCAATGTCCGTGAACTTAGAAGTAGTTTTTTTCGTCACTTTCAATTTTGCGAAGATTACTTCATTCATCTCGTTTTGATTCTTCCATATCGTACTCATCTAGATCTCTTGCTTTTTCAGATCTCGTATTTTTTACATCCCAAGCTATTTATTGATTAGAATAGTTATTTAGTGAATTTAATTTGATTGACACATCTTCTTCTTCTTCTTCTATTTTACGCTGTTATAATGGGTTCAAGGTCAGTTATTTTTGTTTATATTTTTATTTATTTATTTGTTTAGTGTTTAGCATCATGTTAAATTGAATGTGGTTGTTTTTGTTGTTGTTGTAATTGATTGACTTAATTATGTTGTAATAGTTATAGTTTAACTATATTGTTGATATTGTATGAAATGAAAAGTATAGAATCTGCAAGTGAAGTTTTATTCAGGCCATTATTCGTATGCAAATATTTGCCATGACAATTATTTTCTATTGTTGTTCTTTTATTTTAATACCATATGTGTTTTGCATGCCTAATCGTATTGATGTTCTTGTCGTTACGTTGGATAACGATACTTATAGTAGACAGCTTGGTTTGAGTGATTGTGTGTTGAGATTGAGAAATGATACTTGTGACCATTGGCCAAAATTAACAACTAATACTATTGAATTGATTTATGAAAAAGATGACAGGAAAAGAGTAAATATAACCAATTCTGATTTGCATAGTATATTGATGTTTGTTGCTTATAGCCATGATGATTTTCTACTTGTTTCGATTATATCTAAGCAATGTAAAAGTAGTTCAATTGATGTCGGTTCTTATTGTTCTTCATTTGCTAGTTCTTTTACCAAGGATGGTTCAACTTTTTCAATGGTTGGTTCTTCGGTTGATTCCAGTTCAATTTTGAAACAATTGTTAAAAAATGATTCTATCAATCCAGCGTTTATAGGTGTTGGTCAAAGATTTCCTGGTAGCGTCGAAGCCGATAGTATCTGTAGTGAAAACTTTGCTTTGCGGAAGCTTTTCCCAATAGATCTTTTATCATCCAAATCACAAAGAGATAAATTTGGATAGAAAATTAACGGACATGAAATTAGAAATCAATACACAAGAGACTCCACCCAACCACCCTCTTTATCGATTCACCAAAATTTGTTTACAATTAATCGAACAAAATAAAAGTAAACCAAATACAAATTGAACCAATAACCAAATTGAGAAAGGCAGTCTTGATCTCCATGGCTAAAATTGTTGGAGGAGAAGAACAAAGATGGAAGAAGAGAGAACTAGCAAATATGTAACAAGCCGCATATTTTACGATTATATATTTAAATGATTTATTTAAATATAGCATCGTTAGTTGAATTTAAAGTCCGAAATGTGACTTTCTGTAAACGGTCGAATCTGGACTCGAGACCACTTCCATTGAGTCCAAAACAACATTTGCGACCTTTTTGAATATAAATATCGATATGTTTGGAGTTGATTAGAATTTTGCTATTTTTCTATTGGGCTTTGGGTTTGAGTTTCAGCCCACTAACCCAACAAAATACCCTAACTCCACCCCCTCTTCATTCATTCATTCTATTTTCCTAACACTCTCAAGCTAAAGGAAAATGGGGGAAAGAAGAGGAAATTAAAATTCCTAAACCCTAGATTATTAGGAAATTCAAGATTCAAGCTCCAAAATCAAAGAGAAGCTTAGGTAAGCATCATCTTTTCTTCTCCACCTCAATCTCTCTCCAATTTCTAGAAATTTCTGTAACCTAACTTAGGAAAAACTTCGCCTTTGATAATAGATTGAAGATTCTAGAGATGTATTGATGAGGAATTAATCTTGCCTTGTTTTAGAGCTTCTCATTCCTTAATTTTGAATTTAAAGGTGAATTTTTGAACTCACATCTATGTCTATACCTTTGATAGTTGTTAGGTATGAATGCCTAACATCTATTTCATGTTCATTTGCTTTTGATTTGAATTGATTTGGTGAATTTTCCAAATTTTGGTGTTTTGAAGTCAAAATATTTAAAAATCCTATCTTGGATGTTTGGACATGTTGTTTGGGGTGTATCGAAGAGCCTATAAGACTGGGTTATCGTTTGTCATAAATCCCTAGTCTTCGTCGCTCGTCTGATTGCTTCCGAATCGATTTGGCCATCATTGGCCTAGGCAAATTCTGCCCAGGTCCAGGTGACCAGACGTTTGGTTGAAGAACTCAGACGTCTGATAGGGGTCCCTAGAAAAAATTATATAACGAACGCAGAAGATAAAATGACAGACAAAAGAACCAAGCGTCTGGTTCAACCGGCCAGACGTCTGGTAGGGGTTCTGGAAAAATTATAGAAACGGAAAATAAAATAAAAATGGCAGAGCACTAGGTCAGACGTTTGGCTGATGACTTTTGCCTATTTCGCCTGTTTTTGAGTGGATTTCCAATTTTAATCGATTTTTGTTGATTCAGTTAGTTGTTGTCATTTATTATCGGCTTTGATGACTTCTTTTCTGAATTTTTGGGAATATCCATTTGATGGATTTGATATCGATATTTATGGTTTTAATTCACGTCGTCGAATGTGAATTTTTGGTGATCGATTGTTTTTACAATCGTTTTCTGTGATTTGTCACTTCTAAAATACAAAGGTTTCTAAACTAGTAGTAAATACTCAAACTCTTTTACATAAACGATTTCAACACTACTTTTAAATATAAAGCTCGTTTTTAAATCCGTTTTCCAATCTATTAGTATATACAAACCTTTACCTTATTCGTATGAGAAATCTAATTAAACGGCTTGGCAAAATAAGTGGTATGACACGCTTGCGTTTACTTCGTCGGTTAATTCTTGGACTTGTTCGATTAAAATCTTGTGACAATTTTCGAGTGGAAATCTACAATTTATTCGTAAATATTTAAGTTAAGCCAGTGGTTATGGGACATGAAGCTAAACTCATTTATTTACTAACTTAGTGTAATTCACACTTCTTGTTGATCAATGATGATCATTTTACGATTTAGACTAGCGATATGCGATGTCTCTTTATCCGCGTGGGGGACTATACCCCGTTTTGTGGAGTTTCGTCTCATTTTATGGGCTAACAACCCATGGTCTTTTGACTGTTCGTGGAGCAATCGACTCGATAAGTCGGCATATGGGGCGTATCTTTTAGGTGCGTCGATGTTCGACTGTGCATGGGGCGTATCTTTTTAGGTGCGTCGATGTTCGTTTATGCATGGGGCATATCTTTTTAGGTGCGTCGATGTTCGTTATGCATGGGGCGTATCTTTTTAGGTGCGTCGATGTTCGACTGTGCATGGGGCGTATCTTTCTAGGTGCGTCGATGTTCAGCTCATTTTATGGGTTAGCGACCCATGGGATAACATCCCGTTTATGTTAGGCCTCCCCCTTTTTTGTGTTTTCTGTTATGGATTTATGGAATTTGTGTTTCACCGATTTTTGCGATTGGCATTGATATGTTTTGTCAATATTTGAGGTTTGGTGAATAAGCTAAAGAATGTGATATTCTTTTTGGATATTTGAGATGATTTATATCGTATGATTTTTGTTGTTATCAAATGTATGCTTGTCAAAGTATGACATTATTGTTATCATATATTTTTGTTGTATCTCTTATCCTATCTCAACTTATATGATATTTATAGCTAGACTGATCCGTTTATTATTTTTCTTTTTAAATAATACTCGGGTCAGACCGAGGTGTTACAGGTGCTTCCACTTGACTTCTTAGCAGGGGCTAGCTTCTGACTTTTGACTAACTACTTTAGCTTAGTAGTTTTTGCTTTTATACATTTGAGATAGAGACTCCTTGATGTATACATATTCTTTTGCTTAGCACTTGTACCTATTCTTTTGTGATGTAGTGGATCTTGTTTGACCACTACTCTGATGTACACTTTTATGTGATATATTCATATATGTTTCCACCTTTGTGATATGAATATCTGCGACTGATTTATGTTATGCTTATTTTATATTTGTTTCCGAAGGCCACATAGTCACTGTGTAGTAGTTTTGAGTTTGTATTGGGTATGTCAAATCTCCTCTTGAAATGAAATGCATGTCATATTATCTGACATATCGGTACTCGCACAAAGCAATTACACAGATGGTCGCTCCTCAACAGCCTTATTCTTCGTGCTAGTCGACGACATTACCCCGTAGTGTCCTTGGCTAGTGTGAGTACAGAGGTGGGGCGTGACAGCTTGGTATCAGAGCCAAACTTCGGAACAATGTAGAATAATCTAGCAAGGATCATTGGCCTAAGTCTCTCTTAGGAGTCGTGCCATAGGATTTAATTTGAGTCTTAGGACCCGTTCTATCATATTTCCTTTTATGATGCCTTGTTTTATCAATCAAGTTTGTTTGATATTCATTCTGAGAATAACATCTTTCCTCTTCTTTCTTTCTTTCTTAAAGAAGAGAAATGGTTAGACCAGGCCGTCCCAGCGTTGGTCAATCCAGTGCTACTCCTCGGGATGGTGTATTTATGTCTGCCCAACAGCTTTTGGATCTTGTAAAGAATGCTCAAGCCGCCGGACCTATTCCAGAGCCTTCTCACCCTAAATCCGGGTTTGCACGCTTGTGCAGAGATTATACTGATTTGGGTGGAAGACCATTCAAGGGTTCCGAAAGCATTATAGAAATCCAAGCTTGGTTTAGAACATGCGATCGCATCTTTTCTCGCATGAATCTTGTGAATCCACATCGAGTCCAAGTGGCTTCTAGCATGCTCCAGGAGAGAGCATTAGATTGGTATGAGCTAATGATCTCGGAAATTGTTGAAGAGGATCTTACTTGGGAGCAATTCCGAGAAAAGTTCGAGTTAAAGTTTGTGCCGGAAGCTGAAAAAGTAACTTTGGCCCGACGCTTTATTGACCTTGTTCAAGGTGAATCTTCTGTGACGGATCACGTTGCATCTTTTGAATCTCTCTCTAAATATGGGGTCGAGTATATTAATACCCCATTGAAGAAAAATCAGAGGTTTGTATATGAGTTGAATAAGAACCTAAAAAAGCCTTTACTTTTGAAACTAGAAGTTTCTTTCGATCAGCTTGTAGATATCGCTCTTCGACTTGAAGAGGCCGATAAAGAAAGTGATGTTGAAGTTGTGGGTGCCAAACAAACTTCAACAATAACATGAAGAGGCCTATTAAGTTCAAAGGCCCCAATCCCAATAAGAAAGGGAAGCAAGAAACTTCGGTAGCAAAGACTCCTACCTCTAGTCGTGGACAATGTTACAATTATGGTTCTATGGACCACTATGCAAATGATTGTCTGAAACCCCTTTATTGTCGCTATTGCAAAAGTTTGAGTCATCATATATCTGCGTGTCCCATACTTCAAAGCAAGAAGGAGGGAAAGCTAAATGTTGTGCAAGCTCCTAGTGACACTTCTCTTGGTCAAGGTATTTCTCATTCAGTCCTTGATGGCATTAATTTGTTTTGTGATTATCCTATTCGAGTTCTTTTTGATACGGGTTCATCTCATTATTTTATATCAAAAGAACTTATTGATTCTTTTTCTTTAAATATTATGGGCTTGATGACTTCATTGAGAATTCAGTTGATGGATCCGCAACACTCAGTTTACTTTGTAAAAATGTCGAGATTATTTTATGTAATTGTGCTTTCCGATCCGATTCGCATTTTAAGTGCTACTTAGGCTTCAGGATGATTTTGGGAATGGATTGGCTTAACCGTTATGAAGCCCATATCCAATATCCAGCGAGTACTATCTATCTTCGACATCCTCAATCTATTAAGCAGATTTCTATTTTTCTTAATGATTTCGATTCCAATTTGGTGGCATCATTTTATTCTCTAGACCCACATGATGAGGAAGATGTTATTTCCCTCATTAAAGGAGTTTGTGAATTTCCCGGAATATTTGAGCTTGTCTTAGGATTATCACCTAAGCAATCTATTGAGTGGTGCTAAGGTCTTTTCAGCTCGACCTTGCCACCGGCTTTCATCAGCTACGAGTTGCGGAGGGTAGGGTTCCCCTTACCGCATTCTGCACTCATTATGATTCTTATGAGTGGTTCGTTATGTCATTCGGTTTGATGAACCTTCCAGCTTATTTCATCCATCTTACGAATCAAGTATTCTATGTATATGTCGATGAGTTTGCCCTTGTATTCATTGATTATGGGTGAAAACAGCAGTTTAAAATTTGCAAATCTTTTTAATAAGATATTTATAAGTATAATTGGATTTTGTTCTTAAAACGAGCAAAGAATATTCATAAATTTTTTAAAGAGACATGTTTATCATATAGAAGATGATTTTTGTTGCATTGCCCATTGAGTGCTTTAAGAATTCTGGTCGATGCGCCTGATCAACGTTATCGATAGGGATCTCCTAAACGCTATGATGAGACAGTCAGACACAGTAAATTGACCTGTAATAAGTTAAATTTGCTAAAAAGATGATTACATAAAGTTCATTATAATTTTGAATGTTTTAAGCTTTTCGGGAAAGAGGATCATTTAAAAGAACTCCTTTCCGATGCTCCTATTCTTGTGATTCCCGAAGGGAACCAAGACTTCACTGTTTGTACCGATGCTAGTCGCATTGGCTTGGGTGTCATTCACATGCAAAAAGGGAACGCGTTATCGCTTATACTTCTATACAATTAAAGCCTGCCGAGACTGGATATGCCACTCATGATCTAGTGCTCGCGACCATTGTTTCCGCTCTTAGAATTTGGTGTTCAATTGTGTTTCGCCTATGAAGGATGCTATGCGTTTTAGTCGATCAGAAAAATTAGAACCTCGATATATTGGTCCATTTCCCATCACCGAACGCATTGGTTCCGTGGCTTATCGCCTTTTATTACCGGCTCAATTTTCTGCTATTCATGACGTATTCCACGTCTCTCAACTTCGGAAATGCCTTAGAGATTCCGATTCTATTCTTGAATCCGATGTTATTGAAGAAATTGAAGTTTCGCCTAATTTGACTTATGAGCAACATCCTATTCGTATCATTGATACAGAGGTTAAACGCCTTCGAAATAAAGATGTCCCACTTGTGAAAGTTCAATGGTCCTCAAATCCTAAGGATTGCTCTTGGGAATTAAGAGAATACATTGAGCGAACACATCCAGACTTACTCTCTCGTGCTCCTCATGGTGAACTTCTCACTTCAAAATATTCTTTTGTGTTGATATGCCTTAGTATGGTTGTTACTCTTTATTTTCTTCTTAAGTATTGCGAGGACGCAATTTCTTTAAGGAGGGGAGTCGGTAACAACCCGCATATTTTACGATTATATATTTAAATGATTTATTTAAATATAGCATCGTTAGTTGAACTTAAAGTCTGAAATATGACTTTCTGTAAACGGTCGAATCTGGACTCGAGACCACTTCCATTGAGTCCAAAACGACGTTTGCGACCTTTTTTGAGTATTAACATCGATATGTTTGGAGTTGATTAGAATTTTGCTATTTTTCTATTGGGCTTTGGGTTTGAGTTTCAGCCCACTAACCCAACAAAATACCCTAACTCCACCCCTCTTCATTCATTCATTCTATTTTCCTAACACTCTCAAGCTAAAGGAAAATGGGGGAAAGAAGAGGAAATTAAAATTCCTAAACCCTAGATTATTAGGAAATTCAAGATTCAAGCTCCAAAATCAAAGAGAAGCTTAGGTAAGCATCATCTTCTTCTTCTCCACCTCAATCTCTCTCCAATTTCTAGAAATTCCTGTAACCTAACTTAGGAAAAACTTCACCTTTGATAATAGATTGAAGATTCTAGAGATGTATTGATGAGGAATTAATCTTGCCTTGTTTTAGAGCTTCTCATTCCTTAATTTTGAATTTAAAGGTGAATTTTTGAACTCACATCTATGTCTATACCTTTGATAGTTGTTAGGTATGAATGCCTAACATCTATTTCATGTTCATTTGCTTTTGATTTGAATTGATTTGGTGAATTTTCCAAATTTTGGTGTTTTGAAGTCAAAATATTTAAAAATCCTATCTTGGATGTTTGGACATGTTGTTTGGGGTGTATCGAAGAGCCTATAAGGCTGGGTTATCGTTTGTCATAAATCCCTAGTCTTCGTCGCTCGTCTGATCGCTTCTGAATCGATTTGGCCATCATTGGCCTAGGCAAATTCTGCCCAGGTCCAGGTGACCAGACGTTTGGTTGAAGAACTCAGACGTCTGATAGGGGTCCCTGGAAAAAAATTATATAACGAACGTAGAAAATAAAATGACAGACAAAAGAACCAAGCGTCTGGTTCAACCGGCCAGACGTCTGGTAGGGGTTCTGGAAAAATTATAGAAACAGAAAATAAAATAAAAATGGCAGAGCACTAGGTCAGACGTTTGGCTGATGACTTTTGCCTATTTCGCCTGTTTTTGAGTGGATTTCCAATTTTAATCGATTTTTGTTGATTCAGTTAGTTGTTGTCATTTATTATCGGCTTTGATGACTTCTTTTCTGAATTTTTGGGAATATCCATTTGATGGATTTGATATCGATATTTATGGTTTTAATTCACGTCGTCGAATGTGAATTTTTGGTGATCGATTGTTTTTACAATCGTTTTCTGTGATTTGTCACTTCTAAAATACAAAGGTTTCTAAACTAGTAGTAAATACTCAAACTCTTTTACATAAACGATTTCAACACTACTTTTAAATATAAAGCTCGTTTTTAAATCCGTTTTCCAATCAATTAGTATATACAAACCTTTACCTCATTCGTATGAGAAATCTAATTAAACGGCTTGGCAAAACAAGTGGTATGAAACGCTTGCGTTTACTTCGTCGGTTAATTCTTGGACTTGTTCGATTAAAATTTTGTGACAATTTTCGAGTGGAAATCTACAATTTGTTCGTAAATATTTACGTTAGCCAGTGGTTATGGGACATGAAGCTAAACTCATTTATTTACTAGCTTAGTGTAATTCATACTTCTTGTTGATCAATGATGATCATTTTACGGTTTAGACTAGCGATATGCGATGTCTCTTTGTCCACGTGGGGGACTATACCTCGTTTTGTGGAGCTTCGTCTCATTTTATGGGCTAACAACCCATGGTCTTTTGACTGTTCGTGGAGAAATCGGCTTGATAAGTCGGCGCATAGGGCGTATCTTTTAGGTGCGTTGATGTTGGACTGTGCATGGGGCGTATCTTTTTAGGTGCGTTGTTGTTCGTTTATGCATGGGGCGTATCTTTTTAGGTGCATCGATGTTCGTTTATGCATGGGGCATATCTTTTTAGGTGCGTCGATGTCGACTGTGCATAGGGCGTATCTTTCTAGGTGCGTCGATGTTCAGCTCATTTTATGGGTTAGCGACCCATGGGATAACATCCCGTTTATGTTAGGCCTCCCCCTTTTTTGTGTTTTCTGGATTTTCTATTATGGATTTCTGGAATTTGTGTTTCACCGATTTTTGCGATTGGCATTGATGTGTTTTGTCAATATTTGAGGTTTGGTGAATAAGCTAAAGAATGTGATATTCTTTTTGGATATTTGAGATGATTTGATATATCGTATGATTTTTGTTGTTATCAAATTTATGCTTGTCAAAGTATGGCATTATTGTTATCATATATTTTTGTTGTATCTCTTATCCTATCTCATCTTATATGATATTTATAGCTAGACTGATCCGTTTATTATTTTTCTTCTTAAATAATACTCGGGTCAGACCGAGGTGTTACAGGTGCTTCCACTTGACTTCTTAGCAGGGGCTAGCTTCTGACTTTTGGCTAACTACTTTAGCTTAGTAGTTTTTGCTTTTATACATTTGAGATAGAGACTCCTTGATGTATACATATTCTTTTGCTTAGCACTTGTACCTATTCTTCTGTGATGTAGTGGATCTTGTTTGACCACTACTATGATGTACACTTTTATGTGATATATTCATATCTGTTTCCGCCTTTGTGATATGAATATTTGCGACTGATTTATGTTATGCTAATTTTATATTTGTTTCCGAAGGCCACATAGCCACTATGTAGTACTTTTGAGTTTGTATGGGATATGTCAGATCACCTCTTGAAATGAAATGCAGGTCATATTATCTGACATATCGGTACTCGCACAAAGCAATTACACAGATGGTCGCTCCTCAACAGCCTTATTCTTCGTGCTAGTCGACGACATTACCCCGTAGTGTCCTTAGCTAGTGTGAGTATAGAGGTGGGGCGTCACAAAATAGATTTCCACACATTTTACACTCTCTCTTCCGGTCTCTATTTATAACATCAATTACTTAATGCCCAAGTTAATATTAGATGGCAAAAAATAAATTGATTAGCCAATTAGTGAGAGAGAAATAAACATAATCAAATATGTCTATTAATTAGGGAAAACAAAATCTTCACTTTCTTTCTTTTACATATTTATTTCCTTCTATTTGTGATTTTATATCACCAAAATTTAACACTCCACCTTGATGCAAAATCACATATCTCCAACATATCAAGCATGTCATCTCTAGATCTATCACAACTCCTTATATCTCAATCATACCAAATTACGAACCTCTACCACCGCCTACAAGTGATGCATCTCCCGTCATGAGGTGCACCACACCAATCGGTCTCAAAATCGTTTGCAATACCACAAAGACCTGCATATAGTCTTTGTGGATTTTCCTACTCGACACTCGTCTACCACTCGATCTGAGCTCATTAAATGATCACTATCGATCCATCGAGCATCATCAACATGAAGACCCCTGTCTAAAATATGATCATCAACACGATCATCATAAGCAGTGAACACATTAGCCTCTCCACCTGACTGTGGACTAGGCTCTCCAACTGTCACTCGCTTCCCATACTCGACTACATGACCAACCAAACTATAAAGGTTTTCTTCTTCCAATACCCCTCTCATCCCTACAAGATCACCCTTCTTCACTCTCAGAACTCCACCTTGAGTCTCATAAGCACAACCACGGCGATCCAACCGACCGAGAGAAATAAGATTATGTGAACTAGAAGTAACATACCTCACGCCAGAGACTTCTCTAATTACACTATCATGCATACGAAACTGGACAGGTCCAATACCACAAATCAGTAGCTCTTCTCCATTGGTTGTCCTAATCATGCCGACACTCTTCTCATAAGAAGATAAACAATTCACATCTCTACAAATGTGAAAACTGGCTCCCGAATCTATCTTCCAATGCTTCTCTTCACTAATGAAGACATCACAAGAAGTATCACCGTTTCTACCTTCAGCTATGCCCGCCCGTGTATCACTATCACTGTCACTATGTGTAGCCTTCTTTGGATCCCTTTTATATGCTTCACACCTATTGCGCATATGACCCTTTTTATGACAATAATAACAAATGATACTTTTTGACATACCTTTACCATTAGCGACTTTCTTCTTCGGACTTGTATCCTTCTTCGAGTCCTTTGCTACCATAGCCTCATCTTGAACTAATTTCACACATGACCCTTTTCTTCTAAGCTCCTCCTTCAAATGACTAGTGAGATAGTTTCATTAGCATTGGAATTACTCAATGAAACAACCAAAGTTTCCCAACTTTCTGAAAGCGAACTCATCAATAAAAGAGCATGTAACTCATCATCAAATTTGACATTCATATCTTCCAATTGATTTATTACATCTTGAAATTCGTTCAAATGCCCTACAACAGACTTCACTTCATCTAATCTCAGTTGAACCAACTTTAGAACAAGAAAAGATTTATTTGTAGCACTCTTCGACTCATACAAAAATACCAACTTGTCCTACAAAATCTTCTTTCCTTTTCTGTTTACATTAAAAAAAAATCGGAACCTACCCTTTCGAAAGCTTCTTATTTAAAGAAAAGTCCCCCTTCGAAAGCTATTTATAAAGTCCCTATCGAAAGCATATGTTTCGACTGTGTCGAAAGCTTTAGGTAAAACTAGGCAAGAATGTTAACTTATGAAAGCAAAGCAGGGTTTCGACTCCATCGAAAGCTAACCTTTCGACATCAAGGCTTCCGCCCTCCTTCCAATCCACTGCATACCATCTAAGTGATATCTTGTGTATTGGTTTTGACTATGGTGGTTTCGACTGTGTTGGATTCGACTGGGATGAGGCGGAATCAAAGGAGTCGAAAGGTCCTTATTGATAAAGGCGGGCTTTTTTCTGACTTACAGGCTGAATTATAGGAATTTTTAGTAATTACTTTCTAACAACTTGCCTATTTGTAAACTATTGATTGGTTGTCATAAAAACTTTTCAAATACTTTACCTTTAAAACTGCCGCATTTATAGCAAATTAAAACCATTAAAAATGCAACGTTTTAGCCCTTCCATATACTAAAGCTAATTATTTCAGAAAAGTCCTTCTTTTAAAATAATTTATTTTCCTTAGTAAATCAATTAGGAAAAATACCCAAAAATCACAGAAATTCAATTTCATCATGTCATCAAACATATTACAATTTTAGACCCAATTTCTTACAATTTTAGACCCAATTTCTTTCTGAATTTCTCGAAATAAATTTTAAACCCAATTATATCATAATTTTCATTAAAATTCATAATAAAATTTCCATAGCTTGGAAAATTCTGAAAATTAAAACCCATCTCCAAATCATGTTTTACTTAACATAAAAAAAAATTCATGGCAATTTGAAATCATAAAATCTCGGTTTTATACTAAAACCATACAAATTCATGTGCTTATGAATTAAAACAAATCATCATAATATAACTCAAGCATATCATCATCCAATTTATCACAAAAGCAAATTTAAATCATAAATCCGAAACCATATAATCAAAAAAATAGAGATGGTAGGAGATTATTATTCACCTTAAACTTGATAAGGAATTTGAGATTTGTTGTTGATTAATCCTCCCTAGCTTTTGATCTTTATCTTTAGATTAAATTCCCCTTCTCCTTTGTTAATGGCCGGCTCTATTAGGGTTCTTGCGTTTATTTTTGATTTGAGAAATAAAATGAACGTGAATGGACAAAGTCGTGGAGTGTATAGCCGTGTAATACAAAATGGCTACTGACTAATATGCCCATGTGTAATTTAATTAACCAATAAATCACTTTAAAGCCCATTTATCTAGTTAATAAGCACGACCCTATATATAATTTATTCAAATCTCAATCTCCTTATTATCATTATTCTATTAAATTTATTTAATTAAATTTTTTGAATAATGTTATCAAAAATTAGGGATGTTACAAGCTCCCTCCTTAAAGAATTTCATCCTCAAAATTCAGTAAGGACTAAATACTAAACATAGCAATCATCTGTAACAACACCTAACAAACATACTAGTCTAAATAACTAGCCACCATCTATATAAATCTAGTATAGATATACCCTCAAACCAAATCAGGATAAGTATCCCTAATCCCGTCCTTTGTTTCCCAAGTACAGTCCTTCTCGTTGTCGCTCCACTGAACTTTCATCAACCTGACTGTCTTGTTCCTTAATCTTTTCTCATCTCTAGCTACAACCCGAAGTGGTTGTCTAACAAAAGTCAAATTAGGTTCTACCACTAAGTCATCCAACCCTGTCGGAGGAATAGTAGTCTCTGGATCATGTACATACTTGTGAAGATGAGACACATGGAATACATTATGGATACCTGCCAAACTGCTCGGCAACTCTATTCTGTATACGAGCTTTCCAATCCTCTCTATAATTTGGAATGGACCTACATATCTTGGGGCTAACTTTCTTGACTTTCCAAATTGTATCACACCATTCATAGGTAATTTCTTAATGAAAATCTTATCTCCAACTGAGAATTCTAGTCCTTACGCCTCTTATCTACGTAACTCTTCTGTCTGGACTGAGCTTCCTTCATCCTTCCTTGGATTAACTCAATTTTCTCTGACGCCTCTCTAACCAAATCTGGACCTAAGACTAATTTGTCTCCAGTCTCCAATCAACATGCTGGTGATTTGCATGGCCTTCCATTCAAAGCTTCAAACGGCGCCATTCCTATACTAGTCTGATAGCTATTATTATAGGAAAACTCAACCAAATGTAGGTGATCCTCCCAAGATCCACCCAAGTCTAATACACAAGCTCTCAATAAATCCTCAAGTACTATGTTGATTCTCTCTGTATGCCCATCTGTCTGAGGGTGATATGCAGTACTTATGTTAAGCTTGGTACCCATCACTTCCTGTAGACTCTTCCAGAATTCACTAGTGAACAATGCATCTCTGTCACTGACTATACTACTAGGAACTCCATGCAGTCTATGTTCTTCAAGAACAACTTAGCTAAAACAAGTGTCATTCTGGTTGACTTAACTGGAATGAAATGGGCACTCTTGGTCAATCTGTCCACTGTAACCATATACTTTCATTACCTTTACTTGACCTTAGCAACCAGTCTATAAAATCCATAGATATCGAATCCCATTTCCAAACTGGAATCTCCAAAGGTTGAAGCAATCCACTAGGCTTCTGATGTTCAGCTTTCACTTGTTGACAGTTTGCACACTATCTAACCCACAAGCCAACATCCCTCTTCATGCTTTCCCAATAGAAGCTCCTCTCCATATCCTGATACATCTTGGTCCCTCCAGGATGAATCGTAAACTTGGATCGATGACATTCTCCAAGAACTTCTTTCCTTAAGTCCTCTATATTCGGAACACACAACCGTCCCTTCTTTCTTAGCCACCCTCTCTGGTCAAGGCTAAAATCCTTTAAATCATCGATCTCTGTTCCAACCTCAAGTCTCCTGATCCTCTCAGCTAATACTGGATCCTCCTTCTGCTTAGAAGCAATTTTATCAATCAATACTGGTCGAACTTCTAAATAAGATAGTTTGGCGGAACTCCGACAAGAACCAGCAGTCGATCTCAACTGCACATCACAATTGACTAAAGCTTCTAAATCCTTCCACTCCGCCAACATAGGCAACATCACATTCTGATGTTTCCTGCCAAGAGCATCATCCACTTTATTTCCTTTTCCTGGTGTATATTCTATACCAAAATCATATGCAGCCAAAAAATCCAGCCACCTCTGTTGTCTCATATTCAACTCCTTTTGAGAGAATAATACCATAAAGACTTATGATCGGTATATAACTCAAATCTCTCCCCTAATGGATAATGTCTCCAAATCTTCAATGCAAAGATCACAGCTACCAACTCCAAATCATGAGTAGGATATCTAACTTCATGCGGTCTAAGCTGCCTAGATGCGTAGGCAATGACTTTACCATTCAACATTAACACCGCTCCTAATCAGTCCCACATGCATCAATATACACTATAATTTCTTGGTTTCCATCTGGAACTACTAACACGGGTGCATTGGTCAACAAATGCTTTAACTTAAGGAATGCCTCCTCACATTTGTCAGACCAAACAAATCTCACTTCCTTCCTGGTTAGCTTAGTTAAGGGTGCTACTATCCACGAGAAATTCTTAATGAATCTTCGGTAGTAGCTAGCAAGTCCAAGAAAACTCCTGATCTCAGTCACCGCCTCTGGTCTCTTCCAATTATTCACAGCTTCGATCTTATCTGGATCGACTGACAGTCCTTTCTCTGAAATCATGTAACCAAGAAACTTTACCTCTTTCTTCCAGAAATGACACTTGGTAAACTTCACCTTTAGCTGATTCTGCCTCAGCGTCTCAAGCACCACTCTAAGATGAACTTCATGCACTCTCTCATCCTTAGAGTATACTAGAATGTCATCTATAAACACTAGTACAAACTTATGCAAGTACTCTCAGAAAACTCGGTTCATCAAATCTACGAAGAAAGCAGGTGCATTCGTCAATCCATATGGCATCACCTACCACTCATATGAGCCATATCTAGTCCAAAATGCTGTCAAAGGAATACCAACCTCTGCCACTCTCAACTGATGGAAACCTGTCGCCAAATCCAATTGGGAAAACACTCTGGCTCCATTCAACTGATCAAACAGATCATCTATTCTTGGCAAAGGATACTTATTCTTAATTGTCCTTTCATTTAACTTACGATAATCAATACACATCCTCAATGACCCATCTGGTTTCTTCACGAACACTACGGCGGCTCCCTAAGGCGAACTGCTTAGTCTAAAAAAACTCCTTCCTTCTAGATCCACTAACTACACCTTCAATTCCTTCATCTCAGTTGGTGTCATCCTGCTAGGGGGTCTACTTACAGGTTTAGCTCCTAGCACAAGATCTATTCTAAACTTAACAGCTCTTTTCGGCGATAGTTCAGTGACTGGCTCAAAGACATCTGCAAATTCTCTTGCTACCTGAACCTGACAACTCATTTCCTACCTCCATAGCATTAAGCATAGCACTAACTCTCTGATCAGTATTCTCTATTGAGAATATCACTCGGTTAAGACTATCAGGGTGTCTGAGTGATATTTCTCTATCCTGGCAAAATATTCTAGCCTCATACCTACTCAACCAATCCATACCCAAAATGATTCTGATACCTATGAAATCAATAACATACAAACTGCATGCAAACTTATGACTTAACAAGTCAAGTTCTAACTGGTCACATCTTAACCCTAGAGTTGCATACCCTTCTATTGGATTTGTAACCTTTAAGGAAGTAACAAGGTAGGTGGGTTCTAGACATAATCTATCAACCAAACACTGAGATATAAATAAATGTGATGCACTGGTATCAAAAAGTACTCTAACTGAAATACTCTGAATAAAAAACGTACCTTCCATCACAGTCTTTTCCTTATCTGCTGCAGTAGGCCTAGCTGGTCCTATAGCAAAAACTTTTTCTTTGTCCTCCCCAACTGGCTCTGGATACTGATTCTTGTAATGCCCAACTTGATCACAGTTGAAGCATTTCACATTCTTCTTGACTGCAGCTTTGTTCCCATTTCCTGACCGACATTCATTAGCAAAGTGACCCTTCTTGTCACATTTATTGCAAACTACCTCAGCCTTTAACCTCTTAGCAGTATCTCCCTTCTGGGTTCCCTTCTTCTTAAAGAACTTCCTCTTCTTCCCCTGAGAGCCCTGAGTTTCCACTGACTTCTCTTTAGCTAAATCAGCCAGTAACTCCTCATGGCGAATGACCATCTCCACCACTATATTACAAGGATCACAGACATGGGTCATGGTCATTCTAGTAAGCTTGGGCCTCAGTCCCCAAATTAAATTCTCATTCCTTTTGATGCCTGTTTCTATAATAGCATATCCATAACGAGATAGTTCTTCAAACTTAGTAGCATACTCGACTACTACATCTCTCCCTGAAGTAAATCCATAAACTTCCTCATCAGCTCAGACTTAGCAAACTCAGATACAAACTTCTGTTCAAATCTCATTTTAAAATCAACCCAAATTAACTGCTCTTCCGAAACTCCGGCAGTGACACTATTCCACCAATGCAGTGCTGACCCCTGCAACTTCCTAGAGGCCAACCTCCTCTTTTGCCCATCGTTCAGACCCAAATCAGTGAATACACGCTCACAATGCAACAACCAATTCCGAACCTCTACGGCACTCTCTGTTCCCAAGAATGGCTTCCCACCCAAACTGGTGTAATCTTTATTCGGAAAAGAAATATTCCCAACTGGAGCCACATGATTAGCTCCTCCCACATTTCCAGCAACTCCAGCAGCAACTCCTGCTTGCATCATCCCAACAAAGAACTGATACATTGCCCCCATATCTACTGGTGGATTTCCAGCACCCACATTGGCTTCAACATTTTGGTTACTAACATTAGCCGGTCGACCTGGTTTCTCTTGGTAGTGGGCCGAGCATTTCCATTACGTTTCCTGCTTCCATATCTCCTTTCTCGTAAATCTGCATACGAGCCTTAGTAAGATACATAAGAATGGTATAAGAGAGAGGAGAACACGTACTTATATATATATATATATATATCAAATACAAGTACGTTACTATAGCGTTAACCCAAACCCCGATCATATTTTCAAATTCATTGGATTATGTTTGAAAATCTTTTAGTTCTATTTTTCTTTTAAAGTTTCATAAACCTTTGCTCTAATACCAACTTGTAACATCCCCCTACTTGGAGGCCCAAAACTAACAGCTACGGATGCTGCAGTCATCCATAGTTATTAATCCCCGGCGACCAAATACGGCGGTGTTAGATTCATTGATACACAGAAACACAAGTATATGGAAAACAATTTAACAGCAAACAAATTCCACATTCCATTTCAAAATATTCCAAATTGATTACATAATCGCAATTTGCAGACCACGTTCAGATAACATATAATTATTATAAAACACGCCAAGAGCGACATATGAAGATGCCCCCTTGGTAGATCAGAGTATATAGATAGGCATGAAAACAATCCGCCTTTAGAAACAAAACACACAGCGGAAATAAAAGAACTCTAATAATAAGTTTGTTTCCTGCACGTCCTCGGAAGCTTTATTCATCTAAAAGGACACCTGGAAACTTTAACTATCAACCTACTCAAAAGCAATTGAGTACCCGAGAGTTTAAGGGGAAAACAAAAACTTCGAGTCAGACATAAAGCATGGTAATAATTTGCCATCTCAAACCATTTAGATATCTAGTGAGGCCACGCCGCTTAGTGGAACGGGTTTTCCCCTCACTAGTATCCTAAAACATTTATAAACCATATACTATGCTCCTGCATCCACAATGGTTAAAACATAGTATTTCAAAACATTACGATGATATGCAAAACAAATAAATCAATTTTGGATTACCCATCACCATTCATTCTGACTATCTGTCTCAATTATAGTTTCTAGGGTTACTGTTAACCTGGTAAATGTTTAAGGACTATTTATCCAATTACTTAGTTTTCATGGGATCACTAAGAACCTATTGGTAACTCTAATATTGTATTTCTTATCCTAGTTTTCATGGGCTAACTAGGAACATATTGGCTGACTACCAACATCTTAATCCGGATATAGTTTTCATGGGCTAACTACAAACCTACTGGGCCCTGCCAGTATCAAATCATGGTTTTCGTAGGCTGACTACGAACCTATTGGCCCTTGCCAATATCATACAGTTTTCATGGGCTTACTGTAAACCTATCGGACCCTGCCAATATCTTTAATTAAAATTTTAACATCTGTTAAGTTGTATTCACTACTGGGTCAACCTAACTGGTCATTCTGCTCTTTCCCCAAAATACAGTTATGGGTTAATAACAATGTGAATAACATTTCCAAAATCTTTATTTATGCCATGGTTATTACTTTAAATTAAGAATGGGTTTATATTTCAAAACCATAAAACATCTCTTTTGAAACCTCTGGATAGCCTCCTTCAAAAGCAAAGACCTCTTTTCAAAACATTATATACAGACCTTTCGAAGCCCTTAGTAAATATTCTCTTTCGAAACCTATTATACCTTTCGATGGTATCAAATCATCTTTTTAAAATATAGAGCTTCGAAACAAATGAAAGTAACCCTTTCGAAAGCATTGGGTTTATTCTTTAAAAACATCATTTGGGTCAAAATGGTTATATACGAAAGTATCTCTTTCGAAACCAACAAAAATTTGTTTGGGGAAAAATTGATGATGTCAGAACCATCTTAGTCGAAAGCAAACCTTTAAAACAAAAACTTTGAAGGATAGAGTCGAAACCCCTTTCGACTCCATCACCTTCGAAATCCCAACCCCTTTCGAAAGTAATTTGGAAGCGGCTTAACCTAGGTAAATACAAGGATAACCTTTCGAAGGTATTGATGACTTCAATACTTCGGAAGGAAAATAGCGGCTAGGTTTCGACTAGGTCGGAACCTACCCTTACGAAAGCTTCTTATTTAAAGAAAAGTCCCCCTTCGAAAGCTATTTATAAAGTCCTTTTCGAAAGCATACGTTTCGACTGTGTCGAAAGCTTTAGGTAAAACTAGGCAAGAATGTTAACTTATGAAAGCAAAGTAGGGTTTCGACTCCATCGAAAGCTAACCTTTCGACACCAAGGCTTCCGCCCTCCTTCCAATCCACTGCATACCATCTAAGTGATATCTTGTGTATTGGTTTCGACTATGGTGGTTTCGACTGGGATGAGGCGGAATCAAAGAAGTCGAAAGGTCCTTACTAATAGAGGCGAAACGCTTTATTCTGTTTTAAAGGCTGAAATATAGCAATTTTTAGTGATTACTTTCTAACAACTTGCCTATTTGTAAACTATTGATTGGTTGTCATAAATTTTTTTAAATACTGTACCTATAAAACTGCCGCATTTATATCAAATTAAAACCATTAAAAATGCAATGTTTTAGCCCTTCCATATACTAAAGCCAATTATTTCAGAAAAGTCCTTCTTTTAAAATAATTTATTTTCCTTAGTAAATCAATTAGGAAAAATCCCCAAAAATCATAGAAATTCAATTTCATCATGTAATCAAACATATTAAAATTTTAGACCCAATTTCGTTCTAAAATTCTCGAAATAAACTTTAAACCCAATTATACAATAACTTTCATTAAAAATTCATAATAAAATTTCAATAGCTTGGAAAATTCTGAAAATTAAAACCCATCTCCAAATCATGTTTTACTTAACATAATTTTTTTTCCATGGCAATCTGAAATCATAAAATCTCGGTTTTATACTAAAACCGTACAAATTCATGTGCTTATGAATTAAAACAAATCATCATATATAACTCAAGCATATCATCATCCATTTTATCACAAAAGCAAATTTAAATCATAAATCAGAAACCATATAATCATAAAAAATAGTGATGGTAGGAGATTATTATTCACCTTAAACTTGATAAGGAATTTGAGATTTGTTGTTGATTAATCCTCCCTAGCTTTTGATCTTTAGCTTTAGATTAAATTCTCCTTCTCCTTTGTTAATGGCCGGCTCTATTAGGGTTCTTGCATTTATTTTTGATTGGAGAAATAAAATGAACGTGAATGGACAAAGACGTGGAGTGTATAGCCGTGTAATACAAAATGGCAATTGACTAATATGCCCATGTGTAATTTAATAAACCAATATATCACTTTAAAGCCCATTTATCTAGTTAATAAGCACGACCCTATATATAATTTATTCAAATCTCAATCTCCTTATCATCATTATTCTATTTAATTAATCTAATTAAATTTCCTGAATAATGTAATCAAAAATTAGGGATGTTACATTTACCAAGGAAATACCTAAGAGGTGCTTACGGACTAGACGTAGGAGAGGTGCTCCGAACCAGTATAAATCTCGGTGTGTACATTTACTTACTGCTTTATTATTTCGTAGTATAGATTAGTATATATATACTCATTTTATTAGCCATACACGATCTTCTAGTTCTTCCATTTAGTATCAGAGCACGGTTTATTCAAAATCACAACACAAATTTGAATACTATGGCCAATATGAGTTACAACACATTTTATGAAGGACAATCAACTGCACGTCCAACATTTTTCATGGGTTCTAATTATATGTATTGGGCTACACGTATGAAAGTTTTAATGGAATCAAGCGGTCTTGACATTTGGCTATGTACTCAATATCAGTATGTAGCTCCTACTACTGAAATTAGTACCTGGACAGATGCTCAGAAAACTACTACTTCAAATAATGCAAAAGCTATGAATGTTTTATATTGTGCATTAGATAAGAATGAATTTTCTAGAGTTATGATGTGAAAAACAGCTTGTGATATATGGCACATGCTATAAGTCACACATGAAGGAACCACCAAAGTAAAGCAGACTAAGATAAATTTGTTGAAAAATCAATTTCAATCATTTAAATGAAAAGTAATGAAAGCATTATAGAAATGTACTATAGATTCCAAACTATACAACATGATCTTATGGCATTAGGAGTTTTATTTACTGATTTGATATGATTACACGTATTCTAAATGCATTAACCGATGAATGGAAAGAAAAGTATTAGCTATAGAAGAAGCCAATGACCTCTCTACACTCAAAGTAGAAGAGTAAATTGGAAATTTAATATCATATGAAGCAAATTTGCAAGCTAGAAAAGATCTAGCCCAAGAAAAATGAAGTATTGTTTATCAGGTAAATAACGATGGTGACTCAAACTTGGATGAAGAAGATGTAGTTTTCTTTGCTAAAAACTACAAAAAGTTCAGAAAATTCAATAAAATGGTGGAAAAGCAAAAACCAAGCAACTTCAACGATACTTCGTCATTTAAATGCTATGGTTGCAAGCGATTTGGTCATATGAAAAAAGATTGTCCAGAATTAAACAAAGATAAGAAAAGCTTCAACAAGAACAGCAAATATGAGAAATTATCAAAAAAGAAGCTTGCATTTCAAGTAACGTGGGATGATTCCTCAAGTGACAGTGAGAGTAACAGTGACAGTGATGAAGAACAAGCCAATGTTTGCTTCATGGCATTTAAAGATGAGGTACTTTCAGATTTATCTTTTGACAATGTCGTAGAGATAGCTTCAGAACTAGATAATAAATATAGAAACCTTAGAAAGACTCATAAAGAATGTTCGGGAAAAATGGCTAGACTAGAATTAGAAAATGAAATGCTAAAAAATGAGAAAATTATATTAGAGGAGGAAATTTTAAAATTACAAAATATTTGTAAATCTTATGAAGAAAATCAAAATGTGCATGCTTTAGAAAAGGGAAATTCAACATTATCGAATGATAACGTAAAATTAAGAAAATTTGCCAATGATTTGGAAAATCAAGTAAAAGTGTTAAATGAAGATAAACAGTCATTAGAAAAAAAAGTAAATGATCTATCTACAAACATTTCTAAATTTAACAAAGGAAAATAGAATCTATCTCATTTAATTAGTATTTTAAAACCCCTAGCAATCAAAATGGTTTACGATTTATAAAATCAAAGAAACCAAAAGTTCAATACAAATATGCTACACTTTGTTCTAAATTTAGTAAACCAGTTAGTAGCAAATTAAATTATGATAAAAAAGACTATTCAGATATGGATTCCAAAAACAAATAATAACTTGATTAGACAAAAACATATAGATAGATTTTTGAATGATGTTTATTTTAATAAAGATTTTAGATTCAAATGATGTTCATTTTAATAAAGATTTTAGATTCAAAGGTTCTACCAAACCCTCCTGGATATGATTACATTCAATTTAACCCCCAGGACCCTAACGAAGAAAGTGGGTACCATTAAATTGTTTTTATCTTTATAGGTACCCCGACACAAATTGGAGAAATGGATTCTCGATAGTGGATGCTCCACGCATATGACCGGAAATGCTGATATGCTAATGAATATCTCTTACAAAGATGGCGGAACCGTCACTTTTGGAGATAATTCCAAAGGCTATGTGACGCAGCAGATGTTACAAAAACAATGTAGATCGTTGAATGTAGCAATAGATGGATTGAAGAATACTGGAATGCCCGAATTCGTTGATCCGAAGATACCGAACTCTAGCTATCTCGAACTCGTTGATCGCGCACGATACCGGGTTCAAAGATCTTCAATTCTTCAAGCGTTGATCAAGCGCACTTGATTCCGCGAATCGGCTTCTACAATCGTTGAATCGAGCGCACTCGATTATCCGAAAGAGGAGATAGGAGATTACACTCAACTACCAATTTGAATGAAAGCACAAAGCAATCAAAAGAGAATTTTATTCAATATTCAACAACCTTTACAAATGACTCACACTTGCTATTTATAGCTTTACAACTCAACACGCAAAAACTTCAAAAAAAATACAAGTACTTAGGTCGGAAACGACCTACGACCTAGAATGGTGCGACCTAGAACAGGCGCGACTTAGCATAGGTCGGCAGCGACCTAACAACAAATAGTTACAACTCGTTACAACCTTCAGCGACTTAACAACTTAGACAAAATACAAACAGACAACCACTTAAGTCGTTGCCGACTTAACAATGCTACGCAACTCAACTTAGGAGCGACTTAAGGAATCAACGGTCCAGCTTAACTCGGCAGAGAAAAACAACGGCAACAGGCTTCCGCGACTTAAACATGCGCATCCCAGTTCAGCGACCTAAAGAACTCAACGGTAGAGATTAACTCGCGTAAGATTCAACGGCATCCAGCTGTAGCGACTTAAAGATAAGACCTTGCGACTTAAGAAGATCCATGGCAGAGATTAACTCGTCAGAAGATTCAACGGTATCCAGAGCTTTGCGATCTAAAACAAAAGCGGCATTAGAAACTTCATGACCTAAGCCTTACGACCTAACTCCTGACTCGTTAGGTCGTTCACGACCTAATACTTCACCAATTTGTTTTGCCTTTCCTCTGGGTGACTCGTTAGGTCGGTTTGACGACTTAACTAAGTCGTATCTCGTCATCGACTTATCATTTGTTGTTCCTGTAGCTTTAGGTCGTGGCCCAGCACCTCCCTTAGGTCGTAGCTCAGCACTTCCTAGTCTGTTAGGTCGTAACATGGGATCTTTGGAACTGGTAGGTCGTAACATGGGATCTTTGGAACTGGTAGGTCGCATACGACCTAGAACTTCAACTTTTAGTGACTCTTTACCAGAACCTAGTTCATTAGCCTCCTCCTTAGGTCGTAACCAACTTACCAACAGGTTAGGTCGTACACGACCTATGACTTCTTCTTCCTGGGCTGCATTATCCTCCCTAGGTTGAGAAAAATTCGACCTCGAATTTGTACTCTCTTCCTCCATAACAAATTCATTCCCGTGATACGGTACGAGATGTTTGACATTGAACACGTCAGATGTATACACATCATCTGGTAGCTTCAATTTGTAAGCATTTTCATTAATTCGCTTCACAACTTCCACCGGACCTATTTTCCGTGCTTTCAATTTATTGTAAGCGCCTACCGGAAAACGATCTTTTGTTAACACTGCATAAACCAAATCACCTTCCTGAAATTTAACACTCCTTCGTTTCAAATCTGCAGATTGTTTATACTTCTCATTTGCTTTCTCTAATCGTTCTTGAACGATTTTATGACATTCCGTCAGCCCTTCAACAAAATCAGCAGCTTTCTTAACTGTCTTCTTTGATTGTGGCACTACCGTTAAATCCAACGGTCCCTTCGGCAAACTCGAATATACTATCTGAAATGGACTGAACCCAGTACTTCGATTCATAGCATGATTATGAGCAAATTCTGCCTGGCATAACTTCACATCCCAACTCTTCAGATTATCTTGAACAAGACACCTCAACAAGTTTCCCAATGATCTGTTTACCACCTCAGTCTGTCCATCAGTTTGTGGATGATAAGCACTACTAAATTTCAGCTGCGTTCTCACCATCTTCCACAAGCTTAACCAAAAGTGACTCAGAAATCGAGTATCTCTATCCGACACAATAGATTCTGGCAATCCATGAAGTCGATAGATCTCCCTGAAAAACAACTGAGCAACATGAACCGCATCTGCCGTCTTCTTACAAGCGATAAAATGTGCCATTTTCGAAAATCTGTCAACCACCACATAAATGGAATCATTACCACGCTGCGTTCTTGGCAACCCCAACACAAAGTCCATACTGATATCCACCCATGGTTTTACAGGCACGGGTAACGGCATATATAAACCAGCATTAGTCGCAGTTCCTTTCGAAACTTGACAAATATGACAACGCTCCACAAACCTCGCTACTTCTTTCCTCATCGATGGCCAAAAGTAGGACTGTGAAATCAACTGCAAGGTATGGTCTCTCCCAACATGTCCCTCTTCGTGTAACTCCTTGATAATCTTCATTCTCAGACTACCCTCTGGTATGCACAATCGATTTCCTTTGAACAGAAAACCATCTACCATCACGAAATCATCCGTCTCTCCCTCCTTGACTTTATCAACAAATTTTGCAAAGTAAGGATCATTAGTAAATAAGTCTGGCAACATTTCAAACCCCGTCACTTCAACCTTTAGTGTAGTCAACAAATGACTCCTCCTACTCAAAGCATCAGCCACACGATTTGTCACCCCTGACTTGTGTTTAACAACAAAAGTAAACTGTTGCAGATATGCAATCCACGATGCATGTCTCGCTGAAATCTTGTCTTGCCCTTGCAAATGCTTCAATGCTTCATGATCAGTGTAAAGAACAAACTCCTTCTGAAATAGATAGTGTCTCCAGTGTTTAATAGATTGTACAACAGCATAGAATTCCACATCATACGTACTGTACCTCATCTTGGCTCCTGACAACTTCTCACTGAAATAGGCAATTGGACGTCCCTTCTGACTCAACACCCCTCCAATCCCAACCTTGGATGCATCAGTGTGCAGTTCAAACACTAGCTGAAAATCAGGTAGCACTAGAATTGGTGCAGACGTCAGCAATTCCTTGATCTTCCCAAAAGCACTCCCTGCTTCCTCTGTCCATGCAAATTGTTTACCTTTCATGCAATCTGTAACAGGTGCCATCACACTACTAAAGTGTGGTATAAACCTTCGATAGAATGAAGCCAACCCGTGAAAACTACGAACTTCCGTTATCGTCTTGGGCTGCGGCCAATCTCTGATAGCTTCGATTTTACTTTGGTCAACCTGTATTCCTTCTTTTGACACAACATATCCCAGAAATAAAACGCTATGCGTCATGAACACGCATTTCTTCGTTGCAGCATAAAACTGTTCTTGTCGTAGTACCATCAGCACTTCTCTAAGATGATTCAAATGTTCCTCTGGACTCCCACTGTAAATCAGAATATCATCGAAATACACCACCACAAATTTCCCAATGAACGGTCGAAAAATCTGATTCATCACCCTCATAAAAGTACTCGGTGCATTTGATAGACCAAACGGCATTACCAGCCATTCATACAATCCTTCCCTCGTCTTGAATGTTGTCTTCCATTCATCCCCTGGTCTAATGCGAATCTGATGATAACCGCTCTTCAAGTCAATCTTAGAAAAGATAGTAGCTCCGCTTATCTGATCCAACAAGTCATCCAACCTCGGCATTGGAAATCTATATCTCACGGTAATCTTATTCAATGCTCGACTGTCAGTGCACATCCTCCACGTCCCATCCTTCTTGGGTACCAATAAAGCTGGTACAGCACAAGGACTCAGACTCTCCTGCACACGTCCTTGCTCAAGCAATTCCTCTACCTGCCTTCGCAACTCTTCATGTTCCTTCGGACTCATTCGATAATGTGGTCTGTGTGGCAACACAGCACCTGGAACAAGATCTATCTGATGTTGTATATCCCTCAACGGTGGCAACTCCGTTGGTAACTCCTCTGGAAATACATCGTCAAATTCTTTCAAAAGTGGTTTAACTTCTTCTAGAATCTCAACCTCTTCCTGACTCTCCCGTCCGATTAATAAGAACACCTCAGGCTCCTCCTCTACTTCCTTCACAAACTCTTTTAAAGATAACAAAGTTTTGAGCTCTTCAATCTCCTCCAACTTGTTTTCCTCCTGTTGTCTCTTCTTTGGAACTAGAGTAATTTTTGTGCCTTCAAACATGAAACTGTAACTGTTGGTTCGTCCGTCATGTTGCATAGCTCGATCATACTGCCACGGTCTCCCTAGCAACAAATGACAAACGTCCATATCTACGACATCACACCAGATCTCATCTTTGTATTTCTTCCCAATTGAAAACTTCACACAAGCTCTACGTCCAACTTTCACTTCACCACCCTTCCTCAACCAAGCTAACTTGTACGGTTTAGGATGTTTCTCGGTTTTCAACTCCAACTTCTTCACCGCTTCTGTAGAGATAATGTTATCGCAACTCCCAGCATCAATAACAAATTTACAAACTCTTTCCAGAATAGTGCATGTAGATTGAAAGATATTGTTTCTCAACCAACTACTTTCCTCCTCTTGCTTCGGTGTTAAACAACTTCTCCTCATCATTAATGCGTACCCATCATCTCCTGACAGTAAGTCTTCCTCCTCAACTGGTAAAGAATTAGAGCATTCAGCTTCTTCATCCTCATCCTCAACTTCTGCAATCATGGTTCTCTTCTTTGGCTTTGGACACTCACTGCTTTTATGACCCAATTCCTGACAATTGTAACATTTGAAACCATTGTTAACTTTCGTCTTCTCAGCCTCCTTCACCACTGGTCTACTGATAGGTTTAGAAACATTAGAACTTCCACCAACACCCTTCACTTGATTGTTAGAATTAGTAAAAACACCACTTCCTCGTCTACCCTGTTTCTCCCAAGCCAACGCTTTCTGATGTGCTTCCGCTACAGATCTTGGATCGAACATATTAACCATGTCCTGGATCTGCATTCTCAATCCCCCAATGAATCTAGATGTCAGCTGCTCTTCTGTTTCCATAATATCATTCCTGGCAATAAGTTGATAGAATTCATCAGCATAGTCATTCACAGATTTCGTCCCTTGTCTCAAGTTTTGCAAACGTTGATACATCAAAGATTGATAATTGTAAGGTAAGAACGTTGCTTTCATCAATTTCTTCATCTTCTCCCAAGATTCAACTTTTGACTTTCCCATCCGATCACGTGTAAGTTTGGTCTGCTGCCACCACGCCAAAGCTCTACCCCTCAGCCTTGTAGCAACCAACTTCACTCTACGATGTTCTGGAACTTCTTTGAAGTCAAAAATCTCCTCAACATTAGCCATCCAATCTAGAAACTCCTCCGCTTGATTACCACCTTTGAATTCATGAATTTCAGTCTTCATCCCCGACTCCCACTTGTGATCATACTCAGAGTAATTTCTTCCTTGTCCTCGTCCTTGTCCTCTAACACTACCACCATCATATTCCTCTTCAAAATCAGATGTATAACGATGTCGATTCTGACCACCAACATCTCTACTCCCTTCACGTCTATCACCATCCCTTCTATCTACATTCCTCCGTTCACGATCATTCACGTTCCTCCCACGTCCTTGATCATTTTCAACACTTCTGTCTCGATTGGAATGTGGCGAGACTCTACTACCCCCATGGTTAGATTCAGGTGAAAACCTTCTCTGATTTTGATTCATCTCTGTCATAAGCTTCTCTAATCGGCCAATTCCTTCATTAAGCTTTTCACTAAAGTTCTCATTAATTCTCTGCTCCATCTCATCAGCTTCTTCTCTTCGATACAAAGCTTCTACGTTTTGGTGGCGATTAGCTCTCCTTGGTGGCATACTTGAAAACTTCACAATTTCTTCAATACTTCAAAATTCAAACACAATTCGGACTTTGATCCAAAATGAAACGGATCGAAAACTTCCACTTTGTAGCAAATCGCGATGAACACGATGGACAAAGTTTTGGCCTCCAATTCAAATCCGATCAAACAACTTCAATGCAAGTCGAACAAAATCCTCTTACTCTCGGCCGTGATAAGCAACCTTCAATCTCGGCAAATCTCTTCAACTTCTAAATGAATAGGCTCCAAGTCTCTATCTAGCTATGATTGGCTAGAACAAGCTCCGATACCAAATGACGCAGCGGATGTTACAAAAACAATGTAGATCGTTGAATGTAGCAATAGATGGATTGAAGAATACTGGAATGCCCGAATTCGTTGATCCGAAGATACCGAACTCTAGCTATCTCGAACTCGTTGATCGCGCACGATACCGGGTTCAAAGATCTTCAATTCTTCAAGCGTTGATCAAGCGCACTTGATTCCACGAATCAGCTTCTACAATCGTTGAATCGAGCGCACTCGATTATCCGAAAGAGGAGATAGGAGATTACACTCAACTACCAATTTGAATGAAAGCACAAAGCAATCAAAAGAGAATTTTATTCAATATTCAACAACCTTTACAAATGACTCACACTTGCTATTTATAGCTTTACAACTCAACACGCAAAAACTTCAAAAAAAATACAAGTACTTAGGTCGGAAACGACCTACGACCTAGAATGGTGCGACCTAGAACAGGTGCGACTTAGCATAGGTCGGCAGCGACCTAACAACAAATAGTTACAACTCGTTACAACCTTCAGCGACTTAACAACTTAGACAAAATACAAACAGACAACCACTTAAGTCGTTGCCGACTTAACAATGCTACGCAACTCAACTTAGGAGCGACTTAAGGAATCAACAGTCCAGCTTAACTCGGCAGAGAAAAACAACGGCAACAGGCTTCCGCGACTTAAACATGCGCATCCCAGTTCAGCGACCTAAAGAACTCAACGGTAGAGATTAACTCGCGTAAGATTCAACGACATCCAGCTGTAGCGACTTAAAGATAAGACCTTGCGACTTAAGAAGATCCATGGCAGAGATTAACTCGTCAGAAGATTCAACGGTATCCAGAGCTTTGCGATCTAAAACAAAAGCGGCATTAGAAACTTCACGACCTAAGCCTTGCGACCTAACTCCTGACTCGTTAGGTCGTTCACGACCTAATACTTCACCAATTTGTTTTGCCTTTCCTCTTGGTGACTCGTTAGGTCGGTTTGACGACTTAACTAAGTCGTATCTCGTCATCGACTTATCATTTGTTGTTCCTGTAGCTTTAGGTCGTGGCCCAGCACCTCCCTTAGGTCGTAGCTCAGCACTTCCTAGTCTGTTAGGTCGTAACATGGGATCTTTGGAACTGGTAGGTCGTAACATGGGATCTTTGGAACTGGTAGGTCGCATACGACCTAGAACTTCAACTTTTAGTGACTCTTTACCAGAACCTAGTTCATTAGCCTCCTCCTTAGGTCGTAACCAACTTACCAACAGGTTAGGTCGTACACGATCTATGACTTCTTCTTCCTGGGCTGCATTACTATGTTATAGGACAAGGAGATGTTGCTTCTATCGGTATATCTAACTTTCCTCTTATTTCAAATGTTTATCTAGTTAAAAATTTAAAACATAACCTCCTTAATATTAGTCAATTATGTGATAATGGATATACTATAGCATTTGAAATAGAAAAATGCAATATCTTTGATAAAAATAAAAACCTAATATTTGAAGGAACAAGAAAACACAATATTTATATTTTAAATATGAAAATAATGCATGATAAAGATGTTTGCTTAATAGCAGATATTTCTGATCTATTGATTTGGCATAAATGTTTTTTTCATGTTAATTTTAAAAACATTCATAAGTTAGCTAAAAATAATTTAGTCCGTGGTTTACCTAAAATAAATTTTAAAGTCAATAATCTATGCGATTTATGTCAAAAAGGAAAACTTAAAAAATATCTTTTAAATCTAAGCAAGGGATTTCCAAAAAACAACCTTTAGAACTTTTACATTTGGATCTTTTTGGACCAATGCAAATTAGATCAATTAATCATAATAAATATGTTTTTGTTATAGTTGATGATTATTCACGATATACGTGGACATTTTTTTTAAAACACAAAAGTGACACTTTTGAAACATTCAAAATATTTTCAAAACGTATTAAAAATCTAAAATATTTAAAAATCTAAAATATTTAAAAATCAAAACAATTAGAGGTGATCATGGTGGAGAATTTGAAAATGAATCATTTCAAAAATCTTGTAATAAAAAGGGGATAAGTCATAATTTTTCATTTCCTAGAACACCACAACAAAATGGTGTTGTAGAAAGGATAAATAGAACTCTCCAAGAATGTGCAAGAACTCTTCTTACTAGTAGTAATTTACCATAATTGTTTTTTGGGCAGAAGCTGTAGCTACTGCATGCTATATTCTAAATCGTGTCTCCCTACGGCCTTTAACCAAAAATACTCCATACGAACTTCTTTTTGAAAGAAAACCCAAAGTATCTTATTTTAAAATATTCGGATCTAAATGTTTTATTTTAAACACTGGTGATCCTCTAGGAAAGTTTGATCCTAAAGCCAATGAAGGAATATTCGCAGGATACTCAGATCAAAATTAAAGCATATAGAATTTTTAATAAAAAAATCTAATATAATTGAAGAGACGTTACATGTATCGTTTGATGAAAATTTTAACACTATTAAAGAAGATGATGAAGACATGAATCTATCAACATCTTATATTCAAAATTAACAAATCAAATCAATTAATCATGATAATGCTGAATTAAAGTCACTACCTAGAATATTAAAAGATCATCCAATAGATAATATTATATGAGACACTAATAGTAAGGTTTCAAAGCGCAATCATTAATTAAATCAACTGGGACATGTAGCTTTTATTTCAAATATTGAACCAAAGAATGTTAAAGAAGCTTCTACAGATGATTATTGGATTATCATAATGCAAGAAGAACTAAATCAATTTGAACGTAATAATGTATGAGAACTTGTACCAAGACCCATCTGTTATTGGTACTAAATGAATTTTCAAAATAAAATGGATTAAAATGGTGATATAGTACGAAATAAAGCAAGACTTTTAGTTCAGGGATATTCTTAGGAAGAAGGAATTGATTATGAAAAGACCTGCGCTCCTGTAGCACGTCTCGAAGCTATAAGAATTCTCCTAGCATTGCGTGTCATCATAACATTATATTATATCAAATTGACGTTAAAAGCGCATTTTTAAATGGATACATTAAAGAAAATGTCTATGTTGAACAACCACCGTTGTTTATACATGAACAATTTCCAAATCATGTTTTTAAGTTACGAAAAGCACTCTATAGTCTTAAACATGCTCCTCGTGCTTGGAATGAAAGATTAAAAACATATCTTTTAGGATCTGGTTTTCAAATTGGCAAAGTTGATTATACTATTTTTATAAAAACAAATAAAAACAATATTTTAGTAGTTCAAATGTATGTAGATGACATTATCTTTGAATCCACTAATAAAAAACTATGTGATGAATTTTCTAAAATTATGAAAAATGAATTTGAAATGTCGCATATGGGAGAATTAAATTACTTTTTAGGATTACAAATTAAACAATTAAAAGACGAAATTTTTATTTACCAAGAAAACATTGTAAAGATTTAATTAAATGTTTTGGAATGGATAATGCAAGTAGTAAAGCTACTCCTATAAGCACTAGTATTCACTTAGACAAAGACGAAAAGGGAAAAGATGTCGAATAAAAATTATATAGAAGTATGATAGGATCGCTATTATATTTAACTGCCAGTAGACCTGACATTTTAATTAGTGTTTGCTTGTGTCTCTGTTTTCAAGCTAATCCAAAGAAACGCACTTACAAGCAGTGAAAAGAATTTTGCGATACTTATCAAATACTAAATATTATAGACTTTTTTATCCGAAAGACTGTCCATTCGAACTCGTATCATATAGTGATGCCGATTTCGGTGGTTGTAGATCGGATCGAAAAAGTACAAGTCGAACGTGTCACTTCACCGGTCAATCTTTGGTATCATGGTTTAGTAAGAAACAAAATTATGTTTCATTGTCTACATGTGAAGCAGAATATATATCTGCAGCACTAGTTTGCACTCAAGTCATATATATGCAACAAACATTACAGGATTTTGGAGTAAAACTAAACAAATCTCCTATCTTTTGTGATAACACTAGTGCAATTAATTTATCAAAAAACCCCACTAATCACTCAAGAACTAAACACATTGACATTAGACATCATTTATTACGTGATAATGTAGAAAAAGATAAAATATCATTAGAATTTATTACTACAAACAAACAAATAGCACATATATTTACTAAACCTGTTTGTGAAACTACGTTTTTAAACTTGCGTCGTAATCTCGACATATGCTCAGTTAAAGATTTAGATATGTAAGGTATAATGCACATAATGTTATATTAAACCAACATACGAAATTAAAAAAACGAAAACCAATGGATATTAATAAAATTATAAATATAACTAAAATTTGGAAGGAACAAAATGGATTACTAAATTTAACTAATGGAAGAAATTAACCCAGAAATTACAATGCTTAAAAAATAGTAAAAGATGAAATATATAGGAAGAATCTCTGTAAAAAGAATAGAATACATACAAAAGTTAAAATATATCTACTATCAATTGAATAATGTCGAACAATTACGATTCCACTCATTTTCCTTTCGATTTCAGCTCCCCTTCCTCATATAGTGGATATCCATCTCCGAATGTTTCAACTCCTTCTTCTACAAAATCACAATCTATCTAGATTGTTCCTTCTCTGACCGACCACAACGGATTCTTGTCCAAGGGAAAGAAGATAAGAAGAGCTTTGAAACTTCACACTCATACTAAAATAGGTGAAATACATCACTATCAACAATAAATAATGAATGTACAATGGGAGATGTACTAAGAACAAAAACGTCAAGGTGTGCATTTAATTTTTTTGGAAAGGTGTGTACTTGCTATCTGCGGTCATTCCCTGACAAAAAAAGCATACGTCAACGTAGTCCGCGTATTGCCGAGTCTCCGATTATTATCGAAAACATTCCACCAAGAAATTCCTAAGAAGCTGGACCATCCATGTTAAATTGGAACAAAACTCCGGTTCAGTATAATAGGTGGTCTCCACTTCGGCCACTAATTGAAAATCCCAAGGTGAAACCAAATTCTTGGGATTGTTTTCCTAATAACTAGTTTGACGATTCGGAAAATAATTAATATGTATTTATAATATTTATTTATAAAGGTATTTGTGATAAATATCCAAAAATGGAGGTATAAAATAATATATATCATATGTAATATTAAATAAAATAAGTTTATTTCAAAAAATTTTGTTCAAAATAACAATTAAAGGCAAGAAAAAATTTTCTACATAGGTTCAGTCGACTGAACCAGAATCCCTGTCGATTGAACCTGTATCGAATTAATACTAAACTCTGCCTCCAAACAACATGGTTTCAGGTTACTAGGGATTGTTCCAGTCGACTGAACCAGTTCGAAAATGGCCAATGACTCTTTGCCTCTAAAATGAGTACTTTTAATTGACTGAATTTTTATCTTAGTTGACTGAAATTCAACAAACTGCCAATATAACCGTCTTTTCCATCCTGCCTTTTCACTAAATCATTTTATCACTTCACAAACCCTACCTCCAAACTTTATTTTAATGGCTTCAAGAAAGAAACTCCCAGCTTTTCGCCCTAGATCAAGCAAAAACAAAGCCACAGCTTCTTCTTCATCCACTCCGGCTCATCCTGAATTTGCTTCTGACGCTCAATTCTTAGAGTGGCTTAATGGTAGTGCCAAAAATCTACGTATCTTTAACGAATTGAATGACAAAAGAATTTTCCAAGAAACATTTTACAAAATGGAAGATTTCACCGCTTTCGGGATAGAAGAATTAGCAAGACAGTATGGGTTTTTTTCTTTAACTGATGACAAGAAAAATAAGGTAAAAATTTACCCATTCTTAGTTAAGTTATTCTACGTGAATCTTTGTGGAGATTTCTATACTCCTCCGAATGAAACCGGTGAGGGAATTTTGTGGAGTAGAGTGTTAGGAGTTGATATAGTGCTCAATGTTCAAGACCTAGGAGCTATTTTAAATTGTAATGGCCATGGATCTACCTTAGATAATATCTACCATCATGATTTCACCTATGATTATCTAGCTACAAACGCGGTATTGAAAACACGGTAAATACTTCGGTGAATTTAAGACCTCAAGCCCGAATCATTAATAAAATTCTTCTTCATACTGTTTTTCCTCGAACCGAGAGCTATGAAAAAAATGTTTGACTACAACTACAAGGCTCTTTATGCCATTTATTCAAACATATAGCTTAATTGGGAAAAGATTATTCATGATGAAATAAAAAGCTTTAGCTCCTGTTTCCGCAAAACAATGTTTTTTTGGCTCATATCTCACGACGATATTTATTCATTTTGGAATTAATATGGAAAGTTACATCTCACCCAAAGTTATGGACCAAGAATCTATTTCACTTATGAAACTACCCTCTCAAATGGAACCCCTACCTCCATATAATGATCATATAGCAAATTTTGTAAATAATACCTTGGATCAATCATCTTCCCAACCATCTCAAGCTCAAACTTCTCAAGCTCAACCCGACAGTCAATCAAGTCAAGGAATTGTTGAAGAATTCAATAGGTCTTCGGATAGTGAAAATGAAGTTTCATTGGTTCAACCTTCCAGAACCATCAATGCCCCAACAGCTATTCTCTGAAACCAAGAAATTCTCTTCAAACAATAACAAGAAATGATGAAGCGTCAAAAAACAGTTGGGAGTTTGCTAGGCAAAATTTGGAAGAAAGTTTCTTCGTACTCAAGCTCATCTTCATCTCGAGCCTGAATCTTAGGTTGTTTCATCTCGTCCGATATATTTGGTAAGTCTATCATATCTCATTTTGTGATTTCATGGTGTTTGGATTTGTGGTCGTTCAAAAACTTTCATGGTGTTTGGTTTTCTGTTTGTTCAAAAACTTTTATGGTGTTTGGAATATTTTGTGATGTATTATGTTGTATTGGTTTATGACTTGATTTATAGTGTTTAGTGAATTTATCTCTAAAACATGTTATTTCTATGATGTGGTATACTGTGAAAACTTCTCTTTGATGTTATGTATGTAGATGTTAAGTATTGTAAGTATTTATATTTATTTCATACAATATGCATATTCATTGTGTTTACTATCATTATATCACCTTTTTGTTGATGCCAAAGGAGGAGAAACATATAGATAGAGGGAGCATGAATTTAGGGGGAGAAAATTCAATATTAAACATGTAAATAAGGGGAGCATGTATTTAGAGGGAGCAAATTCAATATTTTTAAAATTCAAACTTTGATAGTTGTCATCATCAAAATGGGGGAGATTGCTAGAACATGAGTTCTCTATTTTAATGATGACAATTATATACCGCACATATATACTATATCATGATGATAGGCTACCATTCAAGAAGACAAAACGCAAGGCAATGATCAAGAAGAATCATCTACAAGTTAAAGAAGTCAAAACTGTGGAGCTTCAAGATCAATAGTATGTATATGGTCTTAGATTGAATTGTAAAATCTCCTTGATAGTTCATATAACACACACAAAGACACACATAAACATAGTTATCAACATAGCATAAAGATTGAATTTAAAATGACAAGTATTTATATATAAAAACTAAACTTACACTATTTAGTCGACTGAAATTGGTTTCAGTCGACTGAGCCCAATTTCAGTCGACTGAAACTATGTTGAACTATTTAAAAAAAATTCAAATATTTGCCGCGAAAATTAAAACGTTAATACTCGGTAGACTGATGTATTCGCTCAGTAGACTAAGGTGCTGTAGCGGCTACTTTTTATGAAAGGTCAACTTCAAAAGTTGCGACTTTTTGAACAGTTTTCTACAACTCTGAAAGGATTTCTTGAAGATTGACTACTCTTGATTGCTTCTCTTCAATATATATAAATAGCACAACAACTCATACTTAAAGATATATCTTCTACTCTGATTTCTATATATTTTGATCTCTTGTGCTATTCTAAGCATTTATGCAGTCAACTCTATTATTTCATTTGCTATTGTTCCAATAACCACTGTGCACTCACTATGAATCATCAAGGAGATAATAGGAACTGTTGTACTATCAAGTCAAAATTAGTGTTAGACGAATACAAGATTGTGAAGCAAGAATTGTATTTTTCAAAGGAAAGAATAAATCTGAGAGGTACTCAGATTGGTTAAGTTGTAAACCTATTCCTTCGAGTCAAGCGAAGGATTTACCAAGGAAATACCTAAGAGGTGCTTAGGGACTGGACATAGGAGAGGTGCTTCCAACCAGTATAAATCTCGGGTGTGTACATTTACTTACTGCTTTATCATTTCATAGTATAAGTTAGTCTATATATACTAATTTTATTGCCATACACCATCTTCTAGTTCTTTCATATATTACTTGTCACAATGTGAGATTCTATTATGTGTTTTCTTTTCTTTCACCCCAATAATCTGTCTTTCCGGCACTAAGATGATCGACACGTGAATACTAGTGTTGATTTTTGAGGGTCAAAAAGGCAGGTAGTCACACCTTGTACCAAAGTTATTCATCTTCAATCCTACTTTTTATAAAATCAGTCCATAAAATCCAATTTCTCGATTAGAAGTTATGCTTTTAAGGTTAAAGAGGTTTTCCAACCTACTAATGTATGTCTTGAAAATTATATTTCATAAACTTGAACTCCTTTTGAAAATTATATTTCATTTAAATTCATAAGCATATTTCTTACTACATATCAAATTTACACATCAACATGATTAGAAAACTTATATCGAGATATGAATGAAATAAAATACTCCCTTTTTGAATTTTTTTAAATTTCAAAACAAATTATTACTTCCATAATAATAAAACTTCTAACCCAAGTTGAAATGAATATTTTCCTCATATACGCACTTATATATATATATATATATATAAAGTTATTACTTTCGTATAAAATAGCCAAACTCCAATTCATGCATAAATTTTAAAATAGTTCTTTCTTATTTTCCTCTTTTAGGAATATCAAAGTCACTGTAAATCATAAATTTTTTATTAACACAAATTTATCATCATTATTTGTGACATACATTCTATTTCAAACTATTTAATATTCAAAATATATTTTATATTCTTTATTATTCGAAATTCTGTTATCATCTTTTTCAAATTATTTCCTTTCAAAGCTTTACTCACTTTATCATTTCAAATACCTTCCAAAAATAAACTTTGAGACTTTATTAATATTCTACTATATATAAAATACACCTTCATTAAACCATATATACATATTCAAAAATAATTAGCACTTCAATCTTCAAAACCTTCTCAACTCATCTTTATACATTTACTTGAATATGTTCTTTACTTCCTTTCTTTAAAAACTACATTTTTCAAAACATATAAACTAGACTTTAACTTATTTCATTATCGATTAATCACATTGAACATAAGGATGATCATATTTTACACTAAATTTTTAAAAGACATGCATTTTCAAAACCACCTTTTTAATTTAGTACTCATACATATATTTATATACCAATATATAACTCTATAATTGCTTACCTGCCATCCATCTACAACACTACTTGAGTATAGAAATGCAATATACAATTTGCAACAAATAAACCAACCACAAATATCAAAAAACATCATTGCTCATATAAAATCAACTGATTGATACATATTCAATATAGCAACACTTCCTCGTCGTCGGCCTTTATTACTAATTTTTTGATTGGCTGCGATGTTGATCGCACAAGAAAATATATCAACACTGCCTCATCCTCAACCTCATCATACCTGTAACCCCTGATGGATGCAATCATTGTCTGAAAATCATTTAAAATTAGCAATTAAAATAATTAACTAATACCTTATAATTTAACTAATATAACACTTAATACATTCTCAATCTCATACACACTAAACTTAAAAATGCACAGCTCTTTTTTAACATAGTTCGTTAATGCCATCAAGTGTCGATTTTGAGGATCGAGTTTGTGACCTTTGATCTCTCAGTTTGAACTACCAACCACTGAGCCAACATTACAACCTTTAAAAATACATAGCTCTTATATCTTTATTTATAAACTTCTTGCTGAAAATAGAAATTAGTACTATAAAAATCACTTTATAAAACAAGGAGTCGCTTTCCAAATTTAATATTTACTTCAAAAACAAATAAAATCTCCTTAACTAAAAGTATATTATATATTTTCTCATAGAAAATATTATTTCTATAATTTCGAAATATTGTCATGTCAAAATAGCTCATTTTAGTGTTTAGGAATCCCTATCAATACATTAGCAACTTCTATTGACCATAATTCTTAAAATGATAAATGGATAGGTCAACATAATAAATTCACAAATCATATCTTTCTCGATAATACTTAAATATTACCTTCTCTTTATGAATATATATCATCAATTTATACTTGAAAATATCTTAAATTCTCATGATTTATATTTGAAAGTATTTTTAAATTCTCATATATATATATATATTCAAAACAAGTATAGATTTTTATAAATATCTTATCTTCAAAATATTTTTCTCTTTACACTATGTGTATGTGAAATAGTCTCCTTGTTATGTTTGAAAACATAAGCTTGACTTTATTGAAAATATAACCTCATACTTATTTTTAAATATTCACTCATATAAAATCATTTATAATATTACCAATCAAACATCCAAATAAACCAAACATAATAATAAACAAATATCCACTAATCCAAATTAAATTTGTTTTATCATATAATACACAAACATGCACAAATACTCACACAACATGCGTGAATACCACTTTTTCTTTAAATATAAATAAATCTTATTCTTAAAAATTTTGATAAAAATAAATTTACCGAATATTCATCACTATAAATACGTACATACATACCTATATATCATACCTTGGTGATTGTCCAACAACTCGCACATCATATGCGATAGTCAAACAAAAAATTGTAAAAATATCCTTGGTCTCTCTCCTCTAAGGATAAAATATACCTCTATTTTCATGTTTTCACAATCTGGCCTTTGATACAAATTTGTGATGTCATAGCCCAATACCCTTGCTACCAGAGAGCAATAATTGTTCAATAGCACGAACCATAGGACATAATAGGAGTGATCTCTCATATACCTTTCCTTAGACCAACACAGATATGTTTCAATAACCGTGTAACAAGCCACCCTGGAACAGGCCTAAATTCGACCCAGAATAGCCCCATCGAAACTTAGATCCATTCTAAGGTAAGATATTGGTAGTAAAAAGAAATAATATTGCATAACTAAACTTTCAGAACCCACAGCGGATGGAACAAAATATAACGATAAAGTGTGCCCATTTATTTCAAAATCATAAAAATGTCATAATACAAAATCCCATAAAAACCGTAATATAATATATGTTGCAACAATTGTATAAATCCATGGGTACACGTGAAAGTGAATAATAATAAATACTACCACTTGTCAAGCTTCTTCACCTTCTAGCATCGTCACTGTTAACTGGATTTTTAATCCAGTAGAATTCAACAGGATTTAGAACATCCAGACCAAGCCAGAATGACTTGAAACTTGAACAAGGCTTCTAAAGAACAAGCCAATGGAACTTAAGTGAAATAAGCCAAAAATACACTAGGTAGATGGATCGTTGGCGATCCATCATCCATGGATCGCTAGCAATCTAAAAGGAAGCATCTTGAGTTGTCAAAGCCTATTGCATCATGATCTACTACCTCTTCTAAGAATAGTTACCAAGTTTTATAGCATTCCAAGCAGCGTAGTTCAAGAAGTAAAGACACATTCGATTCATGCTATTTTGACCAAGGCAGCTAGCTTAAACTGGACCTAGAGAACTCATATTGAATCAGATTGACTTGAAATTTGGAGGGAATACTTAGAAGACATAAAAGAAGGTTCACAAAGAAAAGAGCATGATTGGAGAAGATATGATGGATTGTTGGCGATCCATCTTGATGGATTGCTAGCAACCTATGTAGGCTGGTCCCCTTACCTAAAATTCATAGTGTAGGTCCCACACACCCTCTAGAGTGTACCCGTAAAATTTCGTTTGATTTCGTTAATTTTTGAGTGAGTTATGGATGATTCTTCTGGACCAAATGACCCATGAAGACGGATGATCAAACAAACTCCAAATGACTTGATATTTGGACAAGGCAGTCAAATAGAAGATAGGAAGACAACCAAATGGAGATCACTCAAAAATAGACTAAGTACATGGATCTCCAGCGATCAATCACCTATGGATCGCTAGCGATCCATCAGGTTAGCTTGGGTCGCCTTCAAACTTTCTGAGCTCCTTCATGACGCTGAGTGCAGGCTTCTAGCAAAGCGGCTTTGACCCTAGTGCTCTCCAACCCCTATAAATACAATCCTACCTGCAACATAAACATGATCTTCTAGACTGGCTGTTGGAACTCTGCAGAGATTATTCTTCACTCTTCTCCTCCCACAAATAGTCATCTAGGGGTTTACTGTGATTCTCCAGTGAACTCTTGTACTTGTGACTTGATCTAACTTAGAAGATTCAATCATATTGTAACCCGATTCAACTTGTAACATCAGTCAGTTAATAGAAAGTTATAAAGTGGACGTAGGCTTCATTAACAGCCGAACCATTATAAAAAATTTCTTGTCTTTTTACTGTTTCTGCTCTTTTTACTTTTATTTTATATACTATATCTCTATAAGAACAAGGCTGGTGCTTTCACACTCAATCCAGGATGTTGATCCATTTTTTTGGGTTAATAGTCACCGCCATCACTCCGTCCTTAACCAGTGTCGTAATGATGAGGGTGTCAGAACAAGTGTCCGGTAAATAAAAACCTCAAGTCTTACCATTTTAGTACATGCGTAGTATATTTCAAAATAAGAATATGTCTACGAACATAAAATCATTAAAATCATTTAATACTTCTTTATAAGGAAAGGAGGTGGGTCCAACCACTTAATACCTTCCATTCCAAAAGTATATCCCATATCTCAATCATATGTCATAAATAGCTAATAATGTAAGAGATGGTACCTAAGCCACTCAATACTTCCTAGTGGAAAATAGGCAGACCCCATCATTTAAGGTCTAATTCTAGAAGCGTGCTCCTCAATGGTACTATATAGTTGATATCATATGGAATCTCATAGGTCACTTAATACTTCTAAGTGGAAAAAAGGCAGACCCCATTATTTAAAGCATAATTCCAAAAGCGGACAACTATAGAGATACCACCTAGCATAACCCCTTGGCCATTTAATACTTCATCCGAGGAAAAAGGCGGGTCCAACTATTTAATACCTCAAACCCCGAAGCAGGCCCTTCGCCTTATGGCCTATCTTTACTACTAATAATGAAAACTCTATGAACTGATTTCAACCGTGTCTTTTTGAAATACCAAAATTGTCCTTCTGTCCCTTTTTCTTTCATGCACTGTTAGCGTTGCATCCTCTTCTTTCGCATCCGCTTCCTATCGCATTCTATTCTTCGCACATCGTCTTCCCCTAACCTAAAAAACCTAAAAAGTCTTACGTCGTCTTCCCCTAAATCTAAAAGGCCGGATCCCAACCTCGCCGTAGGCAAACATTGCGCTGCTTCCACATCCAACCGTCTCACGATCCATCATCTTCCCCAACCGCCTTCTCCCAGGACCAACCTATGGTTGCTCATGCTTCGCTCGGATCCCAACCTCATCGTAGACAAACGTTGCGCTGCTTCCACATCCAACCCAACTCACGATCCATCGTCTTTCCCAACCGTCATCTTCTTTACGGTCAGTCTGCTTCCATGAGCTACCGTTCCTTCAATACTTCTCCAATTTTAGTGCGATTATGGTTAGTCTAACAAACAATCATCCAATATTTATTAACACTTATTGCTAACCACTTAGTGGTTGAACTTATATTGTTGTTTTTATGTGAAAAAAAAAATTATACCCAAAATAGATGTGGATATGAGGAAAAGGTTTTGATAATATTTATGTGAATCTTAGATTTGTAAACAAACGGCTGTTTGATTCGGTGAACATTCTGGGATCAGTAAAATAATTTATTTAACCCAAGGGATGAAAGCGTTGTATATTTCGTGCTATCAATAGAAATATTGATAATTTCTTTTTAGGAAAAGCAAATGATTGTTGCATTATATTGTATTGTCAAATGTGATGTAATTTTTAGTATAACCTAATTTTATTTTGAATCTGGATGGAAGGTTTAACATGATAAACAAAACCTCATTTTTTCTAATTACTTTATGTGGATTTTGTACTTTTCATTTTTGTAAAAGGATTTACATTATAGCTGTCTTTAACTTGATTCTTTGATCCTTACACCTATAGTTACTATAATATAGTTACTATACATCTTACCTCCTGTTATCTTTTGAATTTTATCCCTATTTGCAGTAATTTGGACATTGTTTTTGTTCCCGGTGATGAATGTTAGTGATCTTTTGTTGGAGATGCAATATATAAATTAGCTTTAGTATAGTTTTCTTAATTTTTTTCCTACACAAATATAGTTTTTTCAATATCCATTACTCTTCATGAAGATGAGTTATGAACAAAGTAATAATGTATGTCTTGGAAGTTCAGTATCAGTTAGAAGTCTATACGAATGTGTGATTCATTCAAATATGTCAATTAACTATGATATTAATTAACATCATACTAACAGAGTCATCAAATGGGAATTATACAGTTACTAATTTGATTCTGCATATCTGCGATTCTGCCTATCCGCTTTATTTGATTCAGTATATCCTTGATAGTCTACAATTTGATTTTATAATTATAGTACATTTATAATATTTACTGTTATGTTAGTGAAATCGTTAATTTCCCATGCCTATGGTCAATTTTAGCTTTTGTTTGAGTGTTCATATTTCATTCAATTGTTTATTATGGTTATTTATCTATTTAAAATTAAAAATTCTGAGTGAAACATCATACGCCTCTGAGTAAGTTCATTGTTTTATGAAATTTCAAACAAAGAGGAGCATATCATACATTTGATGACACTATGAGTTATAGACATACAAAAAATTCTAAATCTAAGACTAAACATATTGACTATAGTATTGCCTTTTTGTTGGAACTCTCTTATTCTCTTTTCACTATTTCATTTTTTATGATTGTAATTGCACTTACCTTGGTATGTGTACATAAGAAATGACTGAATGGCTAACTTACAATTAATTGATATATAATATAATAGATCCGATCTTCAAACTAATTTATACTTGCTGTTTTCTCATGACATAATGCTTAAATATATTCAAAGTCAATCATTCTGAGGAATGATTGTTTATGGGTACCAATATGTTTGAAAAGATTTTATTTCAACAGTGTTCAACTAAAGCATTTTAGATACAAACTGCTTTTTTGTTTGTCTTATATTTATTGTTATCTATGATAACTATCACACTATTGTATGTGTGCATGTACATTGGTCTGCAGTTATTGTTTTACCTAAATTACTTTTATCGTGACTAAAAATATGATAATTCTTATATAGCATGTAAAAACAGTGTCATACATGCAAGAAATTAGAGCTTATGCACTCCTCATAATTGGTTGAAAACACATTATTACTTTTAATCTTGATTTCTGTAGCATATATGATACTATCAAGAAAGGATTCAGTGAAAAGTTTGTATAATTACTTGCTCTATTTGAAATATGAATTTGATATTCATGGTTTAGACAAATATATGAATATTTTTAATTTTCCCTCTATTTAAACATGACTTTTGCATATGCTTAAAAAATCCATTTTTTTCTAAACAACCGTTATCTATGCTCATTTACTTCCTAACTTCATTTGTTGTAATGTCAAATTCTTTGAACTTCAAGCGTTCATATACATACACACATGTGTATAATTATCGATTAAGCAAAAACTGCTTAGAATTTTGAGTAGTATATGATATCCATCATAGATCTGATATCCATCAGACATGAATCGGCAAATAACTATTCATTGATTTTCATTAATTACTTCAGATTTGGAGTAATTATTGGGTTCCTCAAAGATTCACAAGAAGAGTAGGCCATTGTTATTTTGTTTTAATACTTTCTCTTTACTGTAGAAGTTGAAAATAGTTACTGTGACCTATGACAGAGATTTGGAAACAGAACTAAAACTAATTTTGTTCAATTTGATTACATCAAAAACACAGTTGTTAAGGTTAATAATGGAGTTTAAGAAATTTAAGAAGTATAATATCAGCAGTACTTTCTGATTTTCTATCTCTAAACACTCCACTTTCATCGATGTCAGCTTTTCTAACCCTGAAAAGCTCAACAGAATCCAAAAAAGTAGAAAGTATAAGCCCAGTATGAGATAGTAGGAAAAAATCAACTCCATTGCATTAAATAAAAAAGAAGAGCGGATTTAATGAATATCTAAGAACATAAAAAACTGTCTGTAGATATTTAAGTAAATAATTAAGTTTTGTTTAAAAATAATTTGAGAACAATGTGTATATGTATCAGATATGTTTGAAAATTTATGTTCAAAATTTGTTAAAACACATTTTTCTACAAATTGGTTACCAAAAAAAGGAGGATGTACATCAGAATATATGGCCTTATAAATAAAAAAAGCTGTGGTTAATAGTCGTATATTTATGGACAATAGTCAATGCTACTATACAACCTTATGTATAAGCATATATATAATTGCACAAGTTTTTAGATTTTTTCAACTATGTACATAAACTACGAACCAACATTCGTAGGTAAGCATATAGACATATATAGCATGGGGGTAGAAATTATTTGGAATGGTCAGATAAAAAACAATCACACAGCCAGCCCTGCAATTACCATCTGAAATAAATTAGAAAAGATACAATACAACAGTAATTCTATTATTGCTTTTTTTCCTAAAGTTTTATTATAATAATTCAACAACCAAGCATAGTACTGTTGAAATCTATGACAATAAAGTTAGTTTTGGTAATCAATTGCAGACTATCACTGACGGACCTTCGACTACGTTAACTCACTGTAGTAGGATGTGAAAATATGTCATCAGGGGCAGCACTACACCTCATCGACTACCCTTTATTTTGAGTTACCATCATTAATAACACAAAAAGCTTGCCCAGTTTGAAAAAAAAACTCGGTTGACAATCTATTGATCTTCTTAATTACTATTCCCAAAGAAATGAGTGTGTACCTGTAACTGTTAAAGTTAGTCTGCACTTAATTCCATCAAAATACACCACCGAATAGATTGACCCAATTATGGGTAACACAATAAACTGCCTCTTAGTACCACTTCTTCCAAAAATTTGCTTATGTTTTTGATATCTCAACGATATTTGGCTGATTTGTGAATATTTTGATTTGATTACTGTTTAAACCATCAGTTAACTTGGTTGACTATTTTGATTTGATATGTTGTGTTTACTTCTTATGCTTCCATCTAGAGGATATTTATAGCAATAGTATTTGAACTGCGGCCTCTGAAATACGGTGACCGACTCCGTTTTGTATAAGCCGATTTCATGAAATTTGGACCCTGAGTGTGGAGTGCGATAATGTAAATAGCTGAATAAAAAAAATATGATACTGGCCGGGTAAATTACATTACCCACAACTTTAACCTATAATTTTAAAAGCCTAAATCTTTATCATGAATTAGATGATTTTTCCATCAACCGTAATAGGAGGTTCAGTAATTTAGCAGCCTAAATAAAACCTTATCTTCCATCGCCCTTATCAACCTGCTTGCTCATAGCAAGTGTATTATATTAGAGTGTGGGTGCCATGATTAAATTTATTTCTATGTTAGTACTGTATCACACATGTGCTCATAAAACTCAAGTCAGGCTGAGATGAGATGTTGAAAATGGGAAAGTAAATTTAAGGTAGATATTTCTGCCTAAGACTCAAATTTATTTTTTATACACTCCCATTATTAGAAAACACAATGTTTAAATGGCACAAAAAGTCAGGTTAAGCAGTCACGGTGTCCAAGAAGGCAACTAAGAAAGAAAGTGATTTAATCTAGGGGTGTTACGGTTGCGGCAACCGTCGTTATTACCACCAACCGTAATCGTAACCGTTGTTGACGGTTATAAATTCTTATAACCGTTACCGCAACCGTCTAACCGTTACCGTAACCATTGAAGCATGTCGTACATATATTTTCAATTATATGCATTATTGATGATAAATTGATATAGCTCTAACTGTTTTTGCAAATTTATTTATTTGTTTATAAAACGACAAATATGCATGCACATGTTATTAGTTCATTAAGATACATATTGTTAATTTACAAGCTATTCCTTTAAATTAATTACTAATTTTTATACTTTAATGTTAAATATTACACAAAACAATCATGTACGGTTGGTACGGTTAACCGCGGTTTTCAAATTCTTCAACCGTCACCGTAACCGTTACCGTTATAGATGGTAACCGCATGAACGGTTGGTACGGTTGAACGGTTGAGCGATTCAACCGTAACAGCCCTAATTTAATCATTTAATGTTTCCTCCGAAGTGTGTGTAACAGTGTAAGACAATAAATGTGTTGAAGTCACCTTCAACTATTGGTGCCTTCTTCACCTTTTGATTTCAATAGCGTTGCATTCAAGGCAAAGGTTAATTATTGTAGCAGGTATGGAAAGAAACCGCAATTTGTTTAATGGGTTTATTTTCATTTCTAACTTACTATGGCATACATCATGATAGTTAACCTTTTTCTTTTTAAAGACGGATCATAGGACTCCCAATGGTACTGTCGTTAACTCTAAAAGTCAATATGCAAAAGTGGAAAAGGAGAGAAGAAGACGAGATGGAGAGTGTTTTCCCTAAAAGAGTTGCAGTTTGTGAGTGTTTTGGGGCAAGCTTTCGAATGGATCCCATGTTTATTTTCAGTTTATGTTTGACTGGGATACATTGGAAAATGAAGGCATACCATTGACTATTTGTAAAAATTTCTTATTTTGGAAGATTTGTGTTAAAGAAATTGTTGTATATATGTGACATATTTCTTTGGATATTGGTTGAATTACCACTTCATTTTTATCCATTTATTCCTTATACAACCAAATTAGATATCCCTATCAAGAGCAACTTAGCAAAATTAATGCACTACTTAATGATGTTTCATTTAATGCTTTCTAATTGCAGAAACCTAGGCATATTCAATGCTTATAACTCTTACATGTTTCATATGGTGACGTTCAGGGCTAATTATGTAAGACACGGGTTTATAGGCTTATGAGAGGTTTTTGGAGGATGGTGTTCTTATTGCATCATACAGTTCACGAAGCAATGATCGTGATTCAAAGAAAAGTATATACACACTGTGTTTTTCTATTCATGACCATATGGCAGTTCAAAATTGGACCATTTGTTAAACTTATCACTGACCCGATATGGACTGTTGAAAAATATAGTTGACTGCATGCATAAGGTGATCGGTTTACAGTAAGTTTTTAGTTAATCCGTATACAGCGTACAATCAAACTGTCTGTGTGTAGTTGATTTCTTTTAGTTACCAGCTGTCATAATTATTGCCTTTTCACTGATGAAGGTAGCAATTAGTTATCGATCGTTTATGGATATAGAGCAGTAGCATGTGTAGTTTACGCAGTAGTTGTAAATTACTGTGTTTTAAATCTTTCAATATATTGATAAATATATGTTTTTGAAAGCAAAAGTCGAATATGCTTTAGTGCATCGCTATTTTCCATAACTTCAGCAGCAAACATAGTTCAACGTCTATATTGATACGCTAATTGCATATTACAAATAGAGAATATACTGATTTAGGGTAGATAGACTTATTTTACCTGCTGCATCTCAGAACTGATAGGGAAGGCAGTTTTATTGTTCACCTGCACGGTATGACAACCGCATTCATATCTCAGTCTAAATTCATATGTCAACCATTTAGTCTGCCTTTCAATATACATGCTGTCATATTACTTATGCCATGGTTTGTTTTGAAAAGGTGATTTACAATATGGAAAATGAAAACAGTGCGGTTCAATTTGTTTGTCACTATTTGCTGCCAACAAGCATGGGGCAAATAGGACGTATAAGTATTAAGGTACGGTAGGATATCGACTGCTGGTATACATATTGACCAACAAATCAGTATGCATCTGCATACCCTTTTTTTCGCTGTTATATCGAAAAATATTATACCTAACTTTCTTCAATATCATATTCGCCTGATTTACAACCAGATATGAAGGACTGTTGTATGACAAATTAATTAACTATCACCGTCTAAAATTGAAACCAGGTTGTTAGGATGACAATCTTTTATTTACTTCCATCAATATGAAACTATTAACAATATTTATGGCCCAATTGATTTTACATCAACATAATACAACAATTCTGACATAAAAAATAAAACAAAAATACTTTTTCAACTAAACCAAAATCTCCTTGCGAGTTTTAAATATGATTATATTTGCAGCTTTAAATATAATTCTGGCATGGTAATGAATTTTAGTTCGACCAACCATTTTGAAAGCAAGAACATATCTGCAACTTTAAATATAAATATAAATTAAATGTATAATCGAGTGCTTTGCTTATATAATCAAGTGCGTTGCTTTTATATGTACTATGTCTCTGTGGTGTTATGTTCAATTCTGCAAACATCAACCATTCAGTTGTGCATTATTTTTTTCCTATTGTCTTTAAACATCAAATTTATGTGATTACCTTACCTGTTTTTATTCCTATCTCAGCATTTCTTTCATTATTAAGATTAAAAATAATTTATGCTTCAGTGCCTATGACTGCATGGCCAAATATCTCATTGGTTAGTTTCTTTTAGATTTTGCTCGAAAATATGGAATCTTAACATCAAAACATAAGACACAATTTAATTGGTGAATAAGTACTATGGCTTGAAATTAGAATATGATGGACATATGTAACGTCTTAAGCTTGCTACCATATGAAGTATTCATGAGCAGTATGTTCTGCTATGTATAACTCTAATAATAATTGGTAGAAAAACAGAACATAAACATGGAGCTAAATAAAAAATTATGATGCTTTATTAAAGTTCAATTTGTGATATACAATTGTGGTTGTAAATTTACAGGGACTAGCAAGAGCAGTCTTTCAAGGAACATGAAGAACTCTAGGAACTGAATCTTCTTCTTCTTCTTCTGCTTCCAGCACCACTATTGCAGTTCCTACACCAGTTGCTTCTCCCATTGCAGTTGATGAGTCTAAACCAACTACTTCAATGCAGCTTTGTTTAGCCAATGGTTCCCACAGTATGGGACGCTTCAACACTAACCATACTATAGGGAACATAGGTCCTACATCAGCAGTTATTCTACAAGTAGTGGAAGAGCTGTACTAGCTAGGTATACACTGTAGACAGTTCGGTTTCCTCCTAAACCACTCTAATGATACTCAACCTATTGAACAAGTTTGCCTTGCTAACTCCATTATCATTCAGAAACACTGAATTCATGTCAAGTTTCAACAGAGCACCTGCTCGGTTGATAATACATTTATTTGAAACTAGAAACAATTTGTGAACATTATATATTTTGCTACGATGGTTTTGAGGTCGCAAATATAAAAGCAAAGCATAACATAGTGATTTTTCCATGTAATGTGTATTTTGGCAGAATATGTTGAGTTTATAGCCCTTGCTTACTGTGAATTATGAGTGAGTTGCAATAGTTGATGTATCTCCTACCTCCTTCCTGTGCTTTATGAAATATAGTAGAGGACCATTAAACGCTGTTTGCCATGCGAAAAAACTCACATTTCTTTTGAAAAGATTTTTTTCCAATAAAAATAATAATAAAGCTTTCAAAAGGGGTTGAACCACTAGGTCAATACCATTATCACTTATTATGCCCAATTAATGCACAAATTATGACATAATATATCAAAATATTACTCTTGGTCCAACAGGTTGCAATTGGCATTCGACGATTATATTTCTCTAAAAATATAACCGGTTCATACTTTCAAGTTCTTTTGTTAACATCTGCAATTTGAAAAAGCACCTTATATTCAACACCTTTGGAAACTTCTTTCATTTCTTGATAAAGCATTTTAACGAAAATAAGAATATCCTTGGCTCCTATAAAATGCTTGATGCATGCAAACTTGGCTATATCTACCAAATAGGATAATTTACACTGTTGAATTAATGCATATACATAATGATTAGATGCAGGCCCACCTGGGCGTGCATATATACTCGTACCTATAATGACGTCTCAAATTAGTCCACTATTCGTAGGAACTAGTAGCCAGATTAACTAGGTAGATTTCCCCTACTGGATTTGTAACTAACCTCGCATCACTACAAATATTTATCATAAGAATATCTCACATCAATAAAAGTATATACAACTGCTGGTAGACTCAAAGTGAAGGGCATACTTCTATCATGCAACTCTACTAACCTTTTATCCCTATGACTTAGCCATAAATCAATTACTCTATACACACACACATCTCACAGTTTCATAAATAAGGCTTTATAAGTAATCTTCCTTATTATGCCTTAAAATAGTAATTAGGCTATATAAGAGTTTCCTCTTATTTTCACCTCAAAATCAATCACCTTCTTAATGGGGGAAAATAAATACAAATAAATGCCTAATTAACTACGCCATACATGCAATAATTGTACGTTAATTACGTAGATAGAAATAAATAAATATTCACGCTTAAATTTTCTATCCGTACGGATTTTACGCCCAAATTAGCGTTTAGTGTCAATTCCCTAACCAATTATTATTACAAGTCCCTTTTCTTCAATTTCCCAAGATTTCATGGAATTCAAATGTCCAAAACACGGAATAAATATTCATAATCAAAACTGCAATAACAGACTTGTAAATAAAATAGAAACTCTATGTATTACACCAATTCAATGGAATATCTTAAACAATAAGAATTGCAATCTAACCCCATATTCTATTCAACTCCTCTTTTACAAAGAAACAGATAAGGATAACTGGTGTAAACTATTAATAAAATTAGTAATCTAAACCCCTTATTATATTGAAAATCACAATTTAACCCAAAAAAGAAGGAGATGTTGAATAGACTTTGAAATTATCATAAATTGCATAATGAAACAAATTCCATCAAATTAATGTAAATAATTAGAAATCTCAGCATAGAATTGACATATCGAATTAAAAAGAAATTTTGGGGGATTTTATCTATCATAATTTTGAAATCCCAAAATTCCTAAGGCATATTCAAATCCAAAAGAAATACACTAAACGATTGTTGAAAAGAAACACTAAGGTTTCCACTCACACATTAGCCTCAGCTTTACTCAAATGGATTTGCAGCCTTCCGATCTCTTCCAAAATCTCTCTCTTTTGATATATATATATATACACACATATATACATACAAACACAATAGGAAAGAGGTATATATATTCATTAGATTCAGAACAATTGGAGGAGAAGAAGATAAGAATAGATTGGAGGAAGAAATAAGTTAAATCCTTACCTGATTTTTCTACAAAGTTTCTATGTCTTATTAGAGAGATAGCAGCGGCAGAGTTTCGTCGTATTCCCCAAAATAGTATGAATAAAAGTGAAGAGGATAGGGTCCTATTTATAGGAGTTGAAACACACCAGAACCGTAGGATGGAAGTATATAGAAAATGGGTAAATCTAGAGCGCATGACCGAATAAAACATTGCATAAAACCCCAGCCTCCACTGGCAACTTTCGTTGCCAAGCTGTCCACCGCCCTTGGGCGACCGCTACGGTCGATCGGTTGACTCATCAGGCCGACCGCTATCTTATTTAGAGGTGTTTATTTTCTTTCCGTTGCTGAATTATTTTATTCCATAATTAACTTTTTAAAGTTAAGCATTAATTAATCGTTTACTTAGCCCCCAAGCTAATTTTTTTGAAATTTAAATCCTAAATTTTATTTCTTATTTGAATTTGAATTCAAACTGAATTAATTTAAATCTGAGAACTTCAAATGCCCATAACTTCTTTGTTTGAGCTCCGTTTTTAGCATATTATATATGGAAACAAATCATAATTTCACCATGAATGCAACAGAATAAATTTCTTGGTCAAATTCCAAACTTTCATAAAATTCCCATATCTAACCTTTATCATATTTAATTTAATTTACTTTATTTATGTTTCATTTTATGGGGTGTTACATTCTTCCCCCCTTAAAAAGGATTTCATCCTGAAATCTTCCATGGAGCGAACAGCGTAACTCGCAATACATCCATGTTATACAACCAAGTTCTCTACAACCATTAGTGCAATGTTATTATGTACTGCAGACATGCTAAAATGAGCTCAATCCTAGTGTGAGTGTGCAATTGTGTCATGTAAGTATGTATGCAAATATCCTAAACAGGCATACAAATTTATAGATGAGTGTAAAGTGATTATGAAAAAGTGTAACAACCATTTCCTACCATCTAATCTAGCAACCGCGATGCAACCAAAATCCTAATTTTGGAGAGAAAACCTAGCAGTGAAAAGCTCTGGGTGAGTGTTCCTCATCTTCTCATCGGTCTCCCATGTGCTTTCCCCTGGATTATCCCCCCTGTAAGAGTCCAAAAACTCGGCCTTCGAAAATCGGCACCCGTACTTCACTTGTACTCAAAATGCCGTAGATTCAAACGCCGAATCTGGCTTCCCAGAGCTATAACACAATTAAGTAAATAACACAGCAGAAGAAAAGAATAATACATTGATATACAATATCTGATACGACAGAGTGATACAATGAATATCAATATACATCAGAGATATGATACAAGAAATAGCAGCGGAAAAGAAAATGATAACAACAGCAGCGGAACAATATCAATAGAAATGATAACTCCAAAATGATCTTCAGACAAGAATGAATCCACAACTCCAAGATAAGCAACTCTGATGAATGAACTAGCTCCAGATAATCTACTAAACCTGAATATCTGAAAAGAAACCCAACTCTAGACTGCCCGTGTGGAAAATTGTGGGCACCCAGAGTTTAGGAAGGGAACAATAAACTCCGGATCAGTCATGGGACTGGTGTGAGCAACAAAAACAGTTTTATCTTTAAACAAACACAAAGGGTTTTAAACATTGAAATCCGCAATGCTTTTAGAAAATGAAACTACCATAAGACCTCCCGCCACACACACAATGCAAACGCAGAATTGGAGGAGATTTCTTCTTATGATAGTCAAACATGCTTACTACGCAAATCATTGGATATTATCATTAGTGCATAGTGCAGAAACATTTCGAAAGTATAATATTAATCTTAGCCAACATACGACCAGTATCGTATGCCTACTATAGCTACTATGTTCAATAGCAGGTTACCGCCACATTCCATAGCAGGTTATACAACTAAAACCGTACAAGGTTCGTATTGTTTCTTTGGATTTTCCAACAAATGGTCAGGCTAAGGAACTTCCTTCCGCCGCATGGGAACGCCTCTGGCGGGACGCCCCGAGAGACAAACTGCTCTCTGCCAAACAAGGCCGGGTTACCCCTGTAACAGGTAACTCACGAATATGCCACCTCCCGGTCCTTTGGGACCTTTATCCGAGCGCTCGTAACCATCATCACACATCATAAAGAAGGTGTATCCACATGAGTAAGTATCTGGGCTCCATACCATGATACCACCCTTTTCCAGAAGGAAATGACATACCCTAAAGGGCGCGACCCTCATAACCTTGCCGCAACGATCCTGTTTCGACCATTTCCGGGTTGTGAGGCCCTGACGAAGTCTCGTCCACAAAGCTACGCTTTGTCACAAAGCCATGCTTTGGGTCAACAGATGATCAACCTATGATCACAAAGATAAATGATCAAACAAATGATCATATCACAAATGATCAAACGATGATCATCACACAACTACACTCAGCATGTCACATTACCAAATTGGGATATATCGCTGATAACCTTCAACTACATAACCTCTGAGCTCGTACGTCTCAGAGAAGGGTGTTAAGCTAAGAGAATAAATTCTCCGCCACCAACAGAAATGTATTTGAAAGAAATCGGCTTTATATCTCAAAGTGTAATGTCAGACATACAATCCATACAAGTCTGTTCCGGGTTCGAACAGAACCGAAGGCACTTCTCACGAAGCCCTTGCAAATCCGGATAATTTTCAAATCACGTCCAGACTTCCCATCACAAAAAGAGTGATATAAATCTCTATACCGGGAGCTACCCAGTGCAGAGACATTCGACAGGTTGTCCTTTCATTTTTGAAAATATCCGGTCTTCAACACCGATCTTCAAATGCTATCCATATACGATGTATCATTATTCGGAATGGGTTATATGATACTAAGGTCCTCTCCCGGCTAAACCGAATAATGTGCGCAATATTTTAAAAACATATGGATATTGGGATTTCAATTAAGTCACAACTTAGACCCAAATTTCCTTTACAAATGGTTTATCAAATTACCATTTTCAAATCTTTAAACAAAAAGATTTATTTAACAACCTTCAATGGTTTAAACAATTTTCCACATTTTAATCTTTTAAACAAAAGATTCATTCACAGATTTTGCAAATCAATTTCCATTTCAATTTGATTAACTCGTTAAATCTTTAAATCAAGATTTAACTGATAGCTTTCAAAACAATTTCATTTCAAATGGTTTAAACAAATCATCACTTTAAATCTGTTAAAAATAAACAGATTCAATTCATAGCTTTCTAAAAGAATTCATTCATAGTTTGGAAAATCTATTTTTCAATTCAATCTTGAAATTCCTTTAATTAAACTGAAATTTCATTTCTTATCTGAAAGCTTTTAATTCTTTTAAAACGAACAGTTTTCATTTTGAAAATCTGATTCATTCATACGAGTTAAGGTTCTTCTTGGGTTAAAATCAAATTCTCAAAAATTTACATTTAAAATGGTTTAAATTCATATAAACACATTAATAAGTTGAACAGCCTTTTTTAAACCCTAGTTCCCAAATCATAGAATTCAATTTCAAATATTGAATTCAAATTTAAATCAAATTATTTAAATTTTCAAAACTTGATTAAGTTATTCAAAATAACTTTTATTTTTGAAATTCTATTTCAAAAGCTTTTCACTTTAAACCCCAAATTTCTAATTTCAAAATCAATTGAAATTAAAATTTCAATTTCAAAAACATCAAATTTAAATCATCTGTGACTTAACCGATTTCCACGTGAGATCCATATTTGTGTGTGTAACAGTGTGGTCCAGGGGTTTTACACACAATAGTGCAGCATCAATCATCACAGATATATCGATAAGCGGTATAATCGATAACGCTTATCTTCATTCACAGATTCATAGATAAAATAAATTTATCAGTCACAAAGATTACAATTCGATGTGGGTTTTGGATAACCAACTGGAATCCGACTCCCTGTCGCATCGAAATTCAAATGTCGTTCTATAGGTCAAGGGTTTTCATATTCACATAGCAATATATTCATCACAGGTATCACAATTCAGCATAAAGCAATTCATAGCATCATAATCACATAACAGAGATATCAATCCAATATGCAGCATTCAATGAAATCCAAACATCATAAGTAAGGTCAATTAATCATCTGACTAACTTAAATCAGATTAGTCACTAATCCTGGTTAATTACTGATTAATTACAAATTATTTTGGTTAATTAACCTTTAATTAATTATTCTCAAATTAATCACCTTAATTAATTTATCACATTAATTAATTATCCTTTAATTAATTATTGTTCAATCACTTGATTTATCAACCTTAAATCAATAATTAATTTCTTTTAATTACTTCCATTAGGTAATCATCTTTAAGTAATTAATCACCCTCAATTACTTATATTACTTAATTATCCTTAATCACCTTCATTAATTATTAAGTAATTTTTATCAAAATCTTTAACTAATCTCATACTTAAATAAAAACAATTATTTAAAAGAATAAGTTAAAAATGTTAAAACTTGAATTTTGTTTAAAGTTTGAAAACTGTTATTATACCTACCCGGGACGAAATCCGAGTCAAATCTCGTTCTACCCGAGCTACTCCCCGGGTAAAATCACGTTCCCACCTACTTCGAGAAGAACTCTCGTTTCCCCGAGTACGACTTCGAGTTTCATTAGAACTTTCCCAGGCCAACTTCTTCTTCCCTAAAAATGTTCGAACCCAGATACGTGCACAACCACGTATACGTGCACGAGCAATCGGAATGTCTCCGACCATCGCCGAGCTGGCCATCAAGTCGACTACGATCCCAACCACAACTCCGACCTCCCAAATCATCAAAAACCCTCATGAATCAAAATGGAACTTCCATCCTCAACCTGGAACTTCATCACCGAAGTCACCCAAACCTGAAACGTTGCCGTTCGCCCAACCTCGTCCACCAGAAAATTCAAAACTTCGGCTACGAACTCGTCACCTTCCATACTATCATCCCACAAACCCATGTGCAACTCGATGCACGCGCGAAACCCCAGCGACCTCTTTTCCAACCTCGTCCAAAATTAGGGTTTAAAACTTAACCACCCTTTCGCCGACGCCATGGTCACCATGCACCCCTTCCATCATTTTTCTCGACTTCCACGCTCACTCACCTAGCCTCGGCCCAAACCCCAAGGTCCCTCAACGACGAGATCACTCGAATTCATCAAAACAAAGAAGTTCGAACAAATGAAAACTGCTCTTGAATTTTTGATCTAAAAATTATAAATCTTGCTTTAAAAATCAAGTTAAGGTATAATAATTCAGATTTTATACTTGAATCCAGAAATCATTTAAGTCAAATTTTCAATATAATTTGAATCCTTCTGTTCTTCTTTCTCTTTGCTAAAATTAGCTCCAGATTTAGCTTAAAATTGTTTTAAATTTGATTTCATGTTACGACAAACAAATTTTGTTTATAAATCTAGATCTAAGAAGATCAGAGAAAAGAACTTGATTTTTTCTTTCGAAATTTAAACCTGAGCAACCAGAGCAGAACAACTTCAGTGTACATCCATTCAGTGCATACATGTAAACACAATTCATATTTAAAGTCATACAATAATTATCACACATCACCTTAGTTACTTATTGCATGTATTCAGATTTCATATACTTAAACAAAGTGATGTTACTCACCTGTCTGAAAATGAAGAGCAGAGCATTGCTATTTTGAAAAGCAGCTTTGAACCTTTAAAACTGAGAAATGCCTTGCCTTTGATCCTAAATCTTTTTGCCTTGTTGAGATGAAGTTGTAAATTATACTTAAGTTTTAAAAGTTAAAAGCTTGCTACACCTCTGGTTTGCTGTGTAGTGAACAAATGAAATAAGAAGATAGATATAGAAGAGTTTGTACAAAGGAAGGTGTTGTCCGGTTTAAGCAATTTGCAGGTAAGTATATTTTTTCCTCTTATTGATCAGAGATTTTTTTTAAGCATTGGAGGCTGAAATGATACTTTAAACATTTCGAATGACCTGTTTGCTGCTAAGAGATGGAAGCATTAAATGCTTGAGTACTTTGTCTCCAATTTAGATTATTTATGTAGATATCTTATTACTTTAGCTTTGCATTCTTACAGGTTACCTTCCTTTGCCTGGAAGCTTTTACATGTTGTTTTATCCTTATTTTTCTTGCCTGGTTATGCTTTATTTTTATCTTATTTTTATATACACCTAGCAGCCTTTATACTTAAAGAACATACATACATTTTGTCTTGTTTATAAATATTCCTTATTATTCTTTGTTCTTGCTTTACTTTAGCCAAAGATATTTATAAAACTGAAATGATTCATACAGAATTTACTTTTGTTTTGTTATTGGTTATAGTTTTTTATCACTTTGTTTTGGCTGATATGGTATTTGTCTTGTATTTGTTTGCATTTTTATTACTAGTGTTCGTATTATTTTTGTAGTACTTTTATTATCTTGTATTTCTTTATATTTTGTAATTTATCCTTTTTGTTTTATTGTCTTATTTTTATTCCTCTTTTATTTTAACTTTTGTTCAAGTTGTATTTGTTATTTTATTACTTTACAATGTAATTGAATTTCTAATTTATTCTATTTCAAACATTTTACTTTAATATTATCATCATCATTTATTTTACAATTTAAACTCAAATAGAATATATATCAATATATTTATTATTTTCAAATTCACTCATATACGATCGGGGAAACTCGCTTCCATTTTATCGATTTATTTTACTAATTTTATCCAAAAATTTATTTAATTACTCAATTTAATTCAAAATTTCAATAAATTATTAATTTAAATTAAATTAAAATCTGGGGTCGTTACACCCCCATTGTACTCGGACCAGCTTAATTATTTTATTTCGAAGTCTCCTAGTACCATGCTCCAAATGCATGCAATAACATGTGGACTGTTGGCTCCATCTTAAAATCCCCCAACCGATCTGGCTCTACTCTTATAATGGTGTCATGAAGGGATTTCCTAAGGTGAGAAATGTGGAAAACATTATGGACTCCTGCCAACTTGTTAGGAAGCGCCACACGATACGCCAATTTTCCTATTCTTTCCAAAATTCTGAATGGCCCAATAAATCTAGGTGCCAATTTTCTAAACTTTCTAAATCAAACAAATTTCCTAAGAGGGGAGATTTTAACAAATACCATATTTCCAACCTCAAATTCAAGTTCATTCCTTCTTCTATCTACATAAGATTTCTGACGGTCTTGCGCTACCTTCATCCTTTGCCCGATCAACTTTACTTTTTCCATGGTATCACAGATCAAATCAGGTCTGAGCAACAATTTGTCGGTGATTTCCCACTAACAACTAGGCGATTTGCATGGAGGCCCATAAAGTGCTTTAAAAGGGGCCATACTAATCGTAGTTTGACAGCTATTATTATACGCAAACTCAACCAAATGTAGATGCTACTCCCTGTGTCCTTCGAAATCCAAAACATAAGCTCTCGGCAAGCCTTCCAAAGTTCTATTCACCCTCTCTGTTTGTCCGTCAGTTTGCGGGTGATATGCCGTGCTAAGGTTCAAAGAAGTTCCTAAAGCTTTCTGTAGGCTCCTCTAAAATTTGCTAGTGGATAAGGGGTCTCTATCACTGACTATGCTTACTAGAATTCCATGTAGATGAACTACGTCTTTAATATAAATCTGAGCGAGAGAGGCGCCAGTCCTTTTCTTCTAATCGGAACAAAATGAGCATTCTTGATGAGTCTATCAACAACAACCCAAATAGCCTCATTACCCTTCTGACTTTTAGGCAATCCTTTCATAAAATCCATTGAAATATGCTCCCACTTTCAAGTCGAAATTTCCAAAGGTAATAATAATCCATCGGGCTTCCCTTGCTCAGCTTTTATCTTTTGGTATGTCAAACACTTAGCAACAAACTCAGTTGCGCTCCTCCTTATTTCATTCCAAAAGAAAATTCTCTTCATGTCCTTGTACATCTTATCTCCTTTGGGATGAATGGTTATCCTTGAGTGGTGACATTCCATAAGCACATCTCTTATCAAGTCATCAATCATTAGGATGCAAATACATCCATCTCTTCTCAAATATCCTCTCTCATCAACTGAGTATCTCCTAGCATAGGGAAAATGCTCTCCTTCCCTTAGTTTTTCCAAAATCTCCACTAACTCCTTGTCTTTCACTTGCTCATGCCCTATATGATCCATCAAGGCTGGTTTAACCTCCATCACTGATAGAAAACTTTAGATGGGTTCTGTCGATGGTTGGAGGTTAAAATTCAAGAGAAACTCCAAATGTCTCCATTTATATATAGCACCTAGGGTAGTGTGTCTCATACGTACTAAGGGTGTTGGTGACTACGTTTCCTTTTTTGGGGGTATATTGAATACCAAAGTCGAAGGATGCTATATACTCCATCCACCTCTGCTGCTTAATATTCAAATCTTTTTGTGAAAGTAAGTATTTGAGTGTTTTATGATCAGTAAATAGCTCAAACCTTTCCCTCAAGAGATAATGTCTCTACATCTTCAAGGCAAAAACAATGGCTGCCAACTCTAATTCTTGCACTGGATACCTCTTCTCATGACCTGTTAGTTGTCTACTTGCATAAGCAACTACCTTACCTTCTTGCATAAGAACTGCTCCTAATCCTATGCCACATGCATCCGTGAAAACCTTAAACGGCTTAGCTCCATCTGCAATAGTGAGCACAGGCGCACTAGTCAATGACTCCTTAAACTTCTCAAATGCCTTGGAGCACTTATTATCCTAAACAAAGACTAGATTCTTCTTAGTCAATTGGGTTAAAAGGGCTGCTAATTGTGCAAAGCTCTTGATGAACTTCTTATAGTAGCTTGCTAACCCTAGAAAGCTTCTAATCTCCGATGCATTACTAAGAACCTTCCATCCTTGGACAGCTTCCACTTTAGTAAGGTCCACCGCTAATCCTTTCTTTGAAACAATATGCCCAAGGAACCCAATTTCATTTTTCCAAAAGTGGCATTTAGAAAACTTGGCTTTGAGTTTGTTTCTTCTCACGGTCTCCAATACCTCCCTAAGGTGGTCCTCATGCTCCTTCTTGCTTTTGAAGAAAAGCAAGATATCATCAACAAACACCATGACAATTTTATTAAATTGCCCTCTAAATATTCTACTCATCAAATCCACAAAGTATGTTGGGGTATTTGTCAGTCCAAAAGGCATTACTTCCCACTCGTAGAGTCCATCTGGCATACGGGATGCAGTCTTTGGCTTGCTTTCCTCTACAATCCTTAACTGATAGAATCCCGTTGCTAAGTCTAATTGGGAAAAGACTTTCGCTCCTACCAGTTGGTCAAACAAGTCATCTATTCTACGTAAAGTGTACCTATTTTTCCTTGTTAACTTGTTCAACTCCCTATAATCGATGCAAAGTCTTAAAGAACCACCTGCCTTTATAGCAAAAAAGACAGGGGATTCCCACTCAGAAGTACTCCTGCGGGTGAATCCTTTCTTATATAGCTCCAAGATTTGGCTATTCAATTCCATTCTTTCTTTAGGGGCCGTATGTCTCATTGGCAGAGCGACGGGTCTTGCATCTTTCTCCAAATCAATTCAGAACTTAATCTCCCTATGGGGTGGGAGACCTGAGACCTCCTTGAAGACATCAAGAAATTCACAAACTATGGGTACAGATAATGGTTCTCGATCAACAGATAGACTTAGTGAGTATAAATGATAACTCAACTAAAGCTTTGGGTGTACAAAGAACTTCCAGGTCACGACCTCAACGACTCCTTAATCGTACTACCCTTTTGTCACAGTAAAGAATGGCTCCGTAATATGACCACCAATCCATACCCAAGATAAGTCCATACTCCTCGAAATTTAGAACGTACACATACATATGAAATCAACGTCGCATATGTCTAACACTAGGTCTTTGCAAATTAGAGAAAGATGGGTCGAACCCCTAATGGGATTGGAAACCTCTATTGGGCTATTGACCATTTGGGTTTTAAGGTTTAAGGAATTAACTGCATCCCTAGCTATAAAGGAATGTGATGCCCTCGAATCAAATAAGGTATGAATAGTAAAATAAGAGTTGTTAGCACCAAAATTGGTCACTAACCTCGTTGAGAAAGATTGTGTAGAGATGTAAGTGATGAAGTTAAATTAAACAAGGAAGAATATGCTAATTTAAATGCAGAAAGTAAGAACACCGGATTTATAGTGGTTCAGCGTAATTGCCTACGTCCACTTTGAGTTTTGATCTTTATTTCTTTCACAAGTAGTTGAATACAGATACAATCCATATATTGATGACTTGAATACAAGTTTTAATTAAAAAGAGGAGAGTATAAAAAATGGCAGAGTCTCCCCGGTGTTCTCTAAAAAAGGTCCCTTTCATTGTGCTACTGCCCTCCTATTTATAGACGAGATGGGTTGGACTTCCCTCATGGGCTTAGGAACAAGGTGCCTCTGCCCATAGTAGGTGAATCTGCGCACCAGGCCAGGCAGGCCGAATGCTCTTGCTTTGCTGTGGGCCTGACAACTTGCTACCACCTCCAGTCTCTCCTTGATCAGAATCATGTCTAGTGCTAATGATAATTTCTTCAACTGTCGTTTTGTAACCGGGCCAAGATGCCGGTTAACAAGAGTTATACCTTCTAGTGCTGCTTTTTCTTGGTCCCTTGGTGGGTTACTAGCAATAGGGACAACTTCAATAGCATAGGCCTGTCCGCTTGGTCCTTCCTTGGCCATCTTGGGACATTGATTCTTGTGATGCCCTTCTTCGTAGCAGTTAAAGCACTTTCTTTTAAAGGCTTCCTTCATCAGACTCATCCTACAATCTTTGGCTTCATGACCCCTCCTTTGGCATCACTTACACACCTTTACTTCCTTCTTAAACTTCCCCTTCAACTTCTTGTTGGCCCAAAAGCTCCACTTCTTAGACTCTCCTTTCTTTTGCGTTTGTGCAGACTTCTCTTTTTCTCTATTATCTTCCTCATTGGCCACGTGTAGCATTGCCGTTTCTACCAACATCTCATACCTGGCCCCCATAGGTACTTAGGTCAACAACATTTCTCTTAGCGAGGAATTTAAGCCCTTCACGAACTTTATGGCATTTTTTATAGGTGTGTCTATCAAGTTCATCCCGAATTTAGCCAATTCAATAGACTTAGCTATGTACTCCTTAAGGGTGGAATCTACTTGTCTCAGTTGAATGAACTTTTCCAATTGCAAGCTAACCTCTGCTCTAGACATGAATCTCATCTCGAATCGGTCCTTGAATTCATCCCAAGAGAATATCCTACTCGGGTGCTCATCAATCATAAAGTTCCACTAATGTAAAGCTTCTTCCCTAAGGTGCCAAGCTATCATTCTTCTTCTTAACTAATCATCCCAACCCAGCTCTCTAAATATCCTCTCACAGTTACAATCCATGCTTTAGCTTCCATATATCCTTCAGCTCTAGAGTATGTCTTCCCTTCCATATTGGTAAAGTCTTACATAGCTTAGGAAAGTCGAGAGGGCATGGTGCTACCTATGCAGCTGGAGCAATAGGAATCTGCCCGACAGTCCTAAGGTATTGTTTAAACCATTAGGGCATTCCACGAATGGGTGGTTTTCCGCAAGTAGGGTTCCCTTGTTCGGAAGAAGATTGATTATCAGCCATATCAACTACACGTAGTTAAACCTTTAGTGATGATTTCCTAAGATAGTATTTACATGCTGAAAGAAAAGAAAAGTTTGCCTTGTGTATGTGCGTATGTTTAAGAAGAGGGGTAATAGGTATATATATATATAATAAGAATTATTTTGAAATTTTTTTTGAAAAATATTTTTCAAAATAACAAATACGTCTCTCATACGTATAATTTTTCCCCATTGATCGGGTAATCTAGAGCTCTGATACCAAATGTAACAACCCACCCCGGAACAGGCCTAAATTTCGACCAAGAAAAGGCCCATCGAAACTTAGATCCGTTTTAAGGTAAGTTGTTGGTAGTAAAAAGAAACAATATTGCAGAGCCATAACTAAACTTTTAGAACTCATAACGGATGGAAGAAAATATAATAGTAAAGTGTACCCATTTATTTCAAAACCATAAAAATGCCATAACACAAAATCCCATAGAAACAGTAATATAATATCTATTACAACAATTGTAAATCCATGGGTACACATGAAAGCAAATAATAATAAATACTGCCACTTGCCAAGCTACTTTACCTTTAAGCATCGTTACCACCATCACTCCGTCCTTAACCTATGTTGTAATGAGGAGGGAGTCAAAACAACAAGTGTTTGGTGAATAAAAACCTCGAGTCTTACCCTTTTAGTACTTGGGCAGTATATTTCAAAATAAGAATATGTCTACGAACATAAAGTCATTAAAATCATTAATACTTATTTATAAGGAAAGGAGGCGGGTCCAACCACTTAATACCTTCCATTCCAGAAGTATATTCTATATCCCAATCATACGTCATAAATAGCTAATAATGTAAGAGATGGTATCCAAGCCACTTAATACTTCCCAGTGGAAAATAGGCAGATCCCGTCATTTAAGGCCTAATTCTAGAAGCGTGCTCCTCAATGGTACTATAGCTGACATCATATGAATATCATAGGCCACTTAATACTTCCAAGTGGAAAATAGGTAGACCCCGTCATTTAAGGCCTAATTCCAAAAGCGGACCCCTGTAGAGATACCACCTATCGTAACCCCTTGACCATTTAATACTTCATCTAGGGAAAAGGCGGGTCTAACCACTTAATACCTCAAACCTCGAAGCAGGCCCTTCGTCTTATGGCCCATACCTATAATGACGTCTCACATTAGTTCACTATTCGAAGGAACTGGTAGCCAGATGAACTCGGCAGATTTCCCCTACTGGATTCAGAACTAACCTCGCGCCATTACAAATATTTATCATAAGGATATCTCACATCAATGAAAGTGTACACAACTGATGGTAGTCTCAAAGTGAAGGGCATACATTTGTCATGCAACTCTATTGACCTCGCATCCCTATGACTTAGCTATAAACTAATTACTCTAGACACACACACACACATCTTTCAGTTTCATAAATAAGGCTTTATAAGTAATCTTCCTTATTACGCCTTAAAATAGTAATTAGGCTATATAAGAGTTTCCTCTTATTTTCACCTCAAAATCAATTACCTTCCTAATGGGGGAAAATAAATATAAATAAATGCCTAATGAACTACGCCATATACGCAATAATTGTATGTTTATTACGTAGATAAATATAAATAAATATTCATTCTTAATAATTTCTAACCGCAAGGATTTTACGCCTAAACTAGCGTTTAATGTCAATTCCCTAACCAATTATTATTACAAGTCATTTTTCTTCAATTTCCCAAGATTTCATGGAATTCAAATGTCCAAAATAACGAATAAATATTCTTAATGAAAACTTCAAAAACAGACTTGTAAATAAAATAGAAACTAAATGAATTACACCAATTCAATGGAATATCTTAAACAATAAGAATTGAAATCTAAACCCCATATTCTATTCAACTCCTCTTTTATAAAAATAAACAGATAAGAATAAGTGGTGTAAACTACAAATAAAATTCGTAATCTAAACCCATTATTATATTGAAGAATTACAATTTGACCTAAAGAAGAAGGAGAAGTGGAATAAACTATGAATTTATCATAGATTGCATAATGAAACAAATTCCATCAAATTAATGTAAATAACTGGGAATCTCAACATAGAATTGACATATCGAATTAAAAAGGAATATTGGGGGATTTTACCTATCATATTTTCGAAATCTTAATAACTCTAAGGCATATTCTAATCCAAAAGAAATATACTAAAAATTGCTGAAAGGAAATACCAAGGTTTCTACTCATGGATTAGTCTTAGCTTTACTCAAATGGGTTTGCAGCCTTTCGATCTCTTCTAGAATCTCTCTCTTTTGATACACACACACACAATAGGGAAGAGGTATATATATATACATTAGATTCAGAACAATTGGAGAAGAATAGGATAAGAATAGATTGGAGGAAGAAATATGTTAAATCCTGACCTGAATTTTCTATGGAGTTTCTGAATCTTATTAGAGAGATAGCAATGTCAGAGTTTCGTCGTATTCTCCAATATATTATGAATAAAAGTGGAGAGTATAGGGTCCTATTTATAGAAGTTGAAACGCACCAGAACCGTAGGTAGGAAACGGGTAAATTTGGAGCGCACAACCGAAGAGAACATAGCATAAAGCCCTAGCCGCCACTGGCAACTTTCGTTGCCAAGCGGTCGACCGCCATTAGGCGACCGGTCGACCGCTACGATCGACCAGTTGACCTATTCATGTCGACCACTATCTTATTTGGGATGTTTATTTTTCTTTCCGTTGCCGAATTATTTTATTCCCTAATTAACTTTTTAACGTTAAGCCTTAATTAATCGTTTACTTAGCCCCCAAGCTATTTTTTAAATTTAAATCCTAAATTTTATTTCTTATTTGAGTTTGAATTCAGACTAAATTAAATTAAAGCTGAGAACTTTAAATGCTCATAACTTCTTTGTTTGAGCTCCGTTTTCAGGATATTATATATGAAAACAGCTCAAAATTTCGCCACGAACACAACCGAATAAATTTCATGGTCAATTTTCAACTTTTATAAAATTCCCATATCTAACCCTTATCATATTTAATTTAATTTACTTTATTTATTTATGGTTCATTTTACTGGGCGTTACAAACTGAATACATATTCAATGGTACATATCTCATTTTGGCATAAAGAAATGTACATGAGTTCTTAAGGGCTAAATAATACAATACTAGAAACATATGAGAATAAATCCAAAACTAACAAAGTCAGAAGTAAGTAATTGTATCAAATATAAACACACACACATACATATGTATGTATGTATATCATATATGAAAATCTAATACAACATCTCATATATATATATATATATCAAAACAAAATAGATGACTAAATAGAAAAATATATTATATCATCAGATACAACCAAGTCACACACATACAAATCATGTCATAAAATACAACACTACAAAAGAAATAAAGGATTGCCAACGTCATTTGCTCCACCTTTAAATCATGCCCAAATGAAGCATACAATCATACATCATAACCTATAAAACAACATAAGTCTGACTCGATATTGTTAAATACATAACAAACCCTGAGTCAAGCGAGAAACTAGTTGCGATGTAACCATGCTCAATACAGAAATAATGTGTATGTCAGGTAAGCGTGATATGCCTTTATTCTCTATTATGTCACGTACTCACTAGTCTAATACCCAACCCTCATCTCATCGCACATACAGGAATGAACAAACATGTCACAGCTCTAAATCATGCGACTCACGGCTATAACTCTAATCAATAAGAGAATCACTCCTATTCATATATATATATATATGTATGTATGTATGTTTATTTATATATATATATATGTATGTATAAGTTGCAACCATTATATGTAAATCCTATTTATCTAAATCATGTGACTCATAGCTATAACTCTAATCATTATAAGTATACAAGTGTAAGTGAGGTGTATGTTTCTATATAAATCCCACTCATTTTATTAATACTGAGTTGACCCTAAGGCATGTGGCATATTTCATCTACATCCCCTCTACCAACATTTACCAGATGCAACGTCGACACTAAGATATCACAACCTTTTTATCTGTATGCCCCTCGATTGGTTATTTTGGGTGCCTTACATAATCTATTGGTTGCACAATCTCATCTCATCCTTATCGGCACACCTCATCAAGCTTCTTCAATCACCCTATTTCCATCATCTATCACCATGCAATTGTGGTTGTCCTCGTGGTGTGTCCATGCAATAGATCATTTGGACTACAATGGCGGGGGACCAGTCTACCATGATTCAGGAAGCGACCACGTATCACTCCAGCTAGGGTGGATACTAGCCATTTTGGTAGCTATCTCACATCGATAATCATTATTATTACATTTATTCACATGACCTCACTAGAAAAATTACCCATAAATGTCTTTTATATCTCAATGTCTTTACTCGGCTTTAACACTTATTTCACATCACATTTCACATGTGCATCATGAATTAGTAGAATAAAATATAGACATAATGGCATAAGAATCATATAACTCAAATAATATAACATAGTCAAGCATCATATACAAATAGCCATGCATCCAAATAACAATGGGCATTATTAGCAATCAAAGTGATCATTTAACATCATGAGTTATATCATCACATGCTGAGGTAACTACTTCAAATTATTTAATTTCATATTAACATATTGCGATAATTTATAACTTAGTCAAAATAAGTATCAGAGTGATTCAGAAATTAATTAAGCATGGATAGATATCTTTCATCCATATTCACTCCTAGGCAATGATAGGGGCTTTGCACGAAAGGTCCCTATTTCTGATAGTGTTACAAGAAAAGTCCCTGTAGAAATAAGTATGTAAATTAAGTCCCTATTTTTTCTAAATCATAAAATGCAAGTTAGCTTGCGCTTTTTAAAATTTCAAAATTTTCAAAATCAGAAAGCGCAAACTAGCTTGCGCTTTCCTGATAGAAAGCGCAAGTTACCTTGTGCTTTTCAAAAATTTTAAAAGTTTTAAAATTTTCAAAAAAAAATTCAAAATTAGAAAGCGCATACTAGCTTGCGCTTTTCTGATAGAAAGTGCAAGTTAACTTGCGCATTTCAAAATTTTCGAAAATTTTGAAAATTTCGAAAAATATTTCAAAATTAGAAAAGTGCAAGTTATCTTGCATTTTCTGTCAGAAAAGTGCAAGTCACTTTGCCTTTTTTTTAATTTTGAAAAATAGGGACCAAATTTACATATTCATTTCTGCAGGGACTTTTTGTATAACAACATCAAAAACAGGGACCCATGACTCTTTTCTTGGCAATGATAACACATAAATTAGCATTGTATCAATAAATAGCATGTAGCCTTTGTGAGGCATCGTGGATATAACTTAACATAACATAGTATAAGCATCACAATAATATAGGCAAATTGCATATATCATATCAAATTGTTGGGGATACAGTTACAACGTATAGCTTACACATTTGATCTTTATCTACGTTATTTGTCAATGGCCATTGACTTTTTTATTTACATTATGATGTGCATTTTGTATGTATGTTTATATTAATAAATCATATTATATTTTTAACTAAGTAATATTAGAGAATATACACCCATGCAAATAACTAGAAAGGCGTATTGTAACATCCCTAATTATTGATAACATTATTCAAGAGATTTAATTAGATAAATTAAATAGAATAATGTAAGAATTAAAATGATAAGGGGATTAGGATTTGAAAAATAAAATTTAAGGTCGTGCTTAATAGTTATAAATGGGCTTAAATTGACTAATATGTTATTAATTTACAAAATAACCTATTAGGGAATAACCGCCTTCATTTCTATAACCCACCTATTCATGTATCCTTTCATTTTCTCACGTTCATTTTATTTCCCAAAAAAAACAAACAAACATAAACCTAAGAAAGCCGACCATTACAAGGAAGAAAAGAGGGGAATATTAAATCAAGCTAAGGAATTAAAGTAAGGGGATTAATCTTAAATCAAATCTCAAAGCTCTTATCATATTCAAGATGAATAATAATTCATTCCATCTCTATTTTGTTTTTATAATCGTATGTTCTCGAATTTAAGATTAAATTCGTTTTTATGATGTTTTGGATGATGACATGCTTAAATTATTATATGTTTGATTTAAACCAATTCATTTACATATGAATTTGCACGGTTTTAGGGCAAAACGATTGTTATTGATTTAAGAATGCTATGGAAAAATTATATGTTAGGTAAAACATGAATTTAGAGATGGGTTTCAATTTTTGCAATTTTCCAAGCTATGGAAAATTTACTATGAATTTCTAAAGTAAAATATGATATAATTGGGTTTAAGTTTAATTTTGATTATTTCAGGAAGAAATTGGGTCTGAAATTTTGATATGTTTGATATCATGTTGAAAGTGAATTTTTTTGATTTTTGGGGATTTTTCCTAATTGATTTGCAATGGAAAATAAATTATTTTAAAAGAAGGACTTATTTGCAATATTGGTTTTGCTAAATGGAAGGGCTTAAACGTTATTTTTTGCCTTGATTTAGATTTGATAAATGTGGCTGTTATTTTGTAAAGTATTTGAAAAGTTTTATGGCAACCAATCAAAGAATTACAAATAGGCAGGAAGTTATAAAGCAATCATTGAAATAGCATAATTTTAGCCTTTAATTTTGAAAAGTTGGTTCCGCCTCCTATAGTAGCGCCTTTCGACTCCAATGCTTTCGCTCTAACTCAGTCGAAACCATTCCAGTCGAAACTCACCTAATCGAAACCAATACACACGGTATCACTTAGATGGTACGTAGTGGATTGGAGGAAAGGCGGAAGCCAAAGTGTCGAAAGCAATACTTCCTATGGGGTTGAAACCTTAGTTATGTTTTCAAATGTTAAGTGCCTGCTTTGTTTTACTTAAAGCTTTTGAAGTAGTCGAAGCATATATTTTCGAAAGGGGTTTTCCAAAATATCTTTCAAAGAAGGTTGCTATGTTATGTTTCAAAGGTACAGGCTTTCGAAGGGGTTTCTTTATTTATAAAAGAACGCTTTCGAAAGTAGTGGTTTCGACCTTGTCGAAACCCAGCTGCTATTCTTTTTGCCTTCCAAATGTATTGCAGCCATCAATGCTTTCGAAGGGTTCACTTTGTTTTAAACTTAAGCTAAGTCACTTCCTAAATGCTTTCGAAAGGGGTCATGGGTTTCGAAGGCAATAGTGTCGAAAGGGGGTTTCGATGCTACCCTTCAAAGTTTTACTTAATGGTTTTGAGCTATCGAATGGATGGTTCCGACACCATCAAACTTTCCTAAAACAATTTTATTAAAGGTTTCGAAAGAGATACTTTCGTGTGTAACCACTTTGACCAAAAATATGTTATTAAAGAGTAAAACCCAATACTTTCAAAAGGGGTACTTTCACTTGTTTTGAAGCTATGTTTCTAAAGATTTTTAGTAACGTTTTGATACCATCGAAAGGTATATTTGGTTTAAAAAGAGATGTTTTAAGATTTTCAAAACAAATAATCCAATCTCATTTTAAAGGAAAAACCATGGCATAAATAAATAAAGATTTTTGAAATGAAGTTTTGGAAGAAGCTTTCCTTGATTAAAAGTTTAAAGGGATTAACCAAGTTTTATATGAAATGATTTCAGGGATATTTAACCACAGGTGTTGGTATTATTATATTGTTATGATTGCTTGGTATTATTATATTGTTATGATTGCTTCTTTATATATTTATTCACATTATTACGAACCCATAACGGTACTTTGGGGAAGGGTAGAAAATTAGTTCCCAGTAGTGAATATAATTTAAGAAATGTTAAAATCTTAATTAAAGGTACTGGCAGGGGCCAATAGGTTTACAGTAAGCCCAAGAAAACTATGTATAGCAAAAGATATTGGGGGGGGCCAATAAGTTCATAGTCAGCCCATGAAAACCATGATTTGATATTGGCAGGGGTCAATAAGTTTATATAGTCATCCCATGAAAACTTTATCCGGATTAAGGTATTGACAGTAAGTCAATAGGTTCCTAGTCAGCCCATGAAAACTAGGATAAGAGATTAAGATATTGACAGTTAGTCAATAGGTTCCTAGTCAGCCCATGAAAACTATGATAAGAAATAAAGATATTGGAGTTACCAATAGGTTCTTAGTAATCCCATGAAAACTATGAAATCGAAAAGGTAATCCATATGTGTTAAACAGGTTAATAGTAACCCTAAAAACTATATTTGAGACAGATAGTCAGAATGAATGGGGATGGGTAATCCAGAATTAACTTACTTATTTGCATATCATTATATTATTTTGAATTGTTTTAACCATTATGGATGCAGGAGCATAGTATATGGTTTTATAAAGGTTTTAAGATACTAATGAGGGGAGAAATCGTTCCGCTAAGCGGCGTGGTCTCACTAGATATCTAAATGGTTTGAGATGGTAGATTATTATTCATACCAGGCTTTATGTCTAACTCGAAATTTTTGTTTTCCCCTTAAACTCTCGGGTACTCAATTGATTTTGAGTAGTTTGAGGTTTATGGTTTTTAGGTGTTCTTTTAGACGAATAAAGCTTTCGGTGACATGCAGGATGCATGCTAGCTACTTAGAGTTCTTTTATTTCCACTGTGTTTGGTTGTAAGGGCAAACTTTTTTATTGCCTTATTATATACTCTGATCTTCTAGAGGGGCATCTTTATATGTTGCTCTTGGCGTATTTTATAATAAGTATATTTTGTTTGAACGTGGTCTGCGTACTAGGATTATGTAATGAATTTCCAATGTTTTGAAATGAAATGTGGAATTTGTTTGCTGTTTAAAATTTTCCATATTCATGTGTTTCTACATACCATTGTATCTAACATTGCCGTATTTGGTCACCGATGATTAATAACTATGGATGACTGCAACATCCGTAGTCTTTAGTTTTGGGCCTCCAAATAGGGGGATCTTACAAGTTGGTATCAGAGTATAGGTTTATGAAACTTTAAAAGGAATTTAAACCTTAAAGATTATTTCAAAACATACTCCAATGAATCAGATAACAAGATTTGGGTTTGGGTTAACGATATAGTAACGTACATGTGCTTGATATATAGCTATATATATAAGTACGTATTCCCCGCTCTCTTAGACCGTTCTTCTGTATCTTACTAAGGCTCGTATGAAGATTTACGAGAAAGAAGATATGGAAGCAAGAAACAGAAGAGGAAATCTCGGTGGACGAAGCACCAGAACCAACGGAAATGCTCGACCTAATACCAGGAGGAATCAAGGTCGACCGGCTAATGCTAATAACCAAAATGCTGATGCCAATGTGGGTGTTGGAAATCCACCAGTAGATATGGGGGCGATGTATCAGTTCATCGTTAATATGATTCAAGCAGGAGTTGCTGTTGGAGTCGCGGGTAATGTAGGAGGAGCTAATCCTATAGCTCTAGTTGGGAATAATTATGCTAAGCCAAGCGAGGACTACACTAGTTTGGGTGGGAAGCCATTCATGGGGACGGAGAATGCTATTGAGGTAGAGAATTGGCTGTTGCGTTATGATTTGCTGATTTGGGTTTAGATGATGGGCAAAAGAGAAGGTTGGCCTCTAGGCAGTTGCAAGGGTCAACGCTTCACTGGTGGAACAGTATTACTGCCGAAGTTCCGGAAGAACAGTTAACTTGGGCTGAGTTTAGAAGGATATTTGAGCAAAAGTTTGTGTTTGAGTTTGCTAAGTCAGAGATGATGAGGAAGTTTATGGATCTAGAGCAGGGAGAGATGTCGGTTGTTGAGTATGCCACTAAGTTTGAAGAGTTGTCATGTTATGGACATAATACTATAGACACAGTCACCAGAAGGAACAAGAAGTTCCTTAGGGGACCGAGGCCTGAGATTGTTAGGGCGACGCTGCCACATTTTCGCGATCCTAGTAATTTAGTTGTGGAGATGGCCATTCACCATGAGAAGATGGTTGCTAATTGTGCTAGAGAGAAGCCATTGAAAATTCAGGGTTTTCAGGGGAAGAAGAGAAAGTTCTTGAAGAAGAAGGGAGCCCAGGAGGGAGATACTGCCAAGAAGGAAAAGGCGGAGTTAGTTTGCTATAAGTGTGACAAGAAGGATCATTATGCAAATGAGTGCAGATCAGGTAGTGGAAAGAAGGCTGCAAATAAGTAGAATGTGAAGTGCTTCAACTGTGATCAAGTTGGGCATTACAGGAATCAGTGTCCAGAGCCAGTCAAGGCAGACAAAGGAAAGATTTTTGCCAATGGACTAGCTAGGCCTACTACAGCTGATAAAGGGAAGACTGTGATGGAAGGTACGCTTTTGATTCAGAGTATACCAGTTAGGGTACTTTTTGATACTAGTGCATCACATTCATTTATATCTCAGTGTTTGGTTGATAGATTATGCTTAGAACCCACCTACCATGTTACTTCCTTAAGGATTGTGAATCCAATAGGAGGGTATGCAACTCTAGGGTTGAGATGCGACCAGTTAGAACTTGAGCTGTTAGGTCATAAGTTTGCATGCAGTCTATATGTTTTCGATTTCATAGATTTTGGAATCATTTTGGGTATGGATTGGTTGGATAGGCATGAGGCTAGAATATTTTGCCAGGATAGGGAAATATCACTGAGACACCGTGATAGTCATAACCGAGTAATATTTTCAATGGAGAATTCTGACTGGAGTGTTAGTACTTTGCTTAGTGCTATGGAGATAGGAGGTGAGTTAAGTCAGGTTCAAGTAGCAAGAGAGTTTGCAGATGTCTTTGAGCTAGTCACAGGACTACCACCGAAACGAGTAGTTGAGTTTCGTATAGATCTTGTACCCGAAGGTGAACCTGTTAATAGACCACCTAGCAGGATGACACCGACTGAAATGAAGAAATTGAAGGTGCAGCTAGTGGATCTAGAAGGAAGGAATTTTATTAGACCAAGTAGTTAGCCTTGGGGAGCAGCTGCGGTATTCATGAAGAAACCAGATGGGTCGTTGAGAATGTGTATCGACTATCGTAAGTTGAACGAAAGGAAGATTAAGAATAAGTATCCTTTGCCAAGAATAAACGATCCGTTCGATCAGTTGAGTGGAGCCAGAGTGTTTTCCCAGTTGGATTTGGCGACAGGTTTCCATTAGTTAAGAGTGGCAGAGGATAGTATTCCTTTGACAGCATTTCGGACTAGGTATGGTTCGTATGAGTGGTTAGTGATGCCATTTGGATTAACAAATGCACCTTCTTTCTTCATGGATTTGATGAACTGAGTTTTCCGAGATTACTTGGATAGGTTTGTATTGGTGTTTATAAATGACATTTTTGTATATTCTAAGGATGATAGAGAGCATGAAGTTCATCTTAGAGTGGTACTGGAGACACTGAGGCAGAATCAACTAAAGGCGAAGTTTACCAAGTGTCATTTTTGGAAGAAAGAGGTTAAGTTTTTTGGTCACGTGGTTTCAGAGAAAGGCTTGTCAGTCAATTTAGATAAGATCGACGCTATGAATAATTGGAAGAGACCAGAGACGGTGACTCAGATTAGAAGTTTTCGTGGACTTGCTGGCTACTACCAGAGATTCATCAAGGATTTCTCGCGGATAGCAGCACCTTTGACTAAGTTAACCAGGAAGGAGGTAAAGTTTGTCTGGTCTGACAAATGTGAGGGATCATTCCTTAAATTAAAGCATTTGTTGACCAATGCACTAGTTTTAGTAGTTCCAGATGGAAACCAAGGTTTGGTGGTGTATACTGTTGCATGTGGAACTAGATTGGGAGCAGTATTGATGCAGAAGGGTAAAGTTATTGCCTATGCTTCATGACAGCTTAGACTACATGAAGTGAGGTATCCTACTCGTGATTTGGATTTGGTTGCGGTGATCTTTGCATTGAAAATTTGGAGACATTATCTCTTAGGGGAGAGGTTTGAGCTAACCAATCATAAGTCTTTACGGTATTTGCTCTCTCAGAAGGAGTTGAATATGAGACAGCAGAGGTGGCTGGAGTTTTTGGCTGGTTATTATTTTGGAATAGAATATACGCCAGGGAAAGGTAATAAGGTAGCAGATGCTCTTAGCAGAAGACATCAGAATGTGGTGTTAGCTATGTTGGCAGAATGGAAGGATCTAGAAGCTTTGATCAGTTGTTGTGTGCAGTTAAGATCGACTGCTAGTTCTAGTCAGAGTACAGCCATGTTGTCCTGGTTAGAAGTTCGACCAATGTTGATCGAAAGGATTGCTTCTAAGCTGAAGGAGGATCCAGTATTAACCGAGAGGATTAAAAGGCTTGAGGTTGGAATAGAGATTGATGATCTAAAGGAATTTAGTCTTGACCAAAGAGGGTGGTTGAGAAAGAAGGGATGATCATGTGTTCCGAATGTGGAGAACTTAAGGAAAGAAGTTCTTGGAGAATGCATCAATCCAAGTTTACAATTCATCCTAGAGGGACCAAGATGTATCAAGATATGAAGAGGAGCTTCTATTGGGAAGGTATGAAGAGGGATGTTGGTTTGTGGGTTAGGCAGCGTGCAAACTGTCAACAAGTGAAAGCTGAACATTAGAAGCCAAGCGGGTTGCTTCAGCCTTTAGAGATTCCAGTTTGGAAATGGGATTCGATATCCATGGATTTCATAGACGGATTGCCAAGGTCAAACAGAGGAAATGAAAGTATATGGGTGATAGTGGACAGTCTGACCAAGAGTGTCCATTTCATTCCAGTTAAGTCAACCCGGATGGCACATATTTTAGCTAAGTTGTTCATGAAGAGCATAGTTAGACTGCATGGAGTTCTGAAATGACTCTCTCTTCTCTACCTTCATTTTGTAAGGATTTTTTTTTTAAAAAAGAGATGATATATGTATATATATCATTCATTAACAAATATATTTTCCCCAGGGTCATTTTTTTTCCAATAAACAAACTTTATCCAGGATCAAAATTTTTACCAATATAGATATATCAGTGCAACCACAAAAATATGCACACACATATGAAGATGCATGTGCCCCTCTGGTTTAATCAGGTTATGGCAAACAAGAGGTTACAGTGATTGATTAAATTTAATCAATCCCCACATAGCTTAATTTCATTTTATTATTTAAGTAATGAAAATCTTATTCATATAGGTAATAGTATGGTTTTTAATTCTTTGATAGCTTGCTGGATTCTCCATGAAATATGATTCATAGAACCCAGATAATTATGTTATGATTATCTGTAAAATCAATTGTATAGTGTCTGTGCTTTGAAAATGATATAAGCTTATATCATTTCCTATGTTTACTTTCTTATAATATCTACCTTATATGCAAACTCGTCTGGGATATTCTTAAGTGAATCATCATATTCCAGAAGCTTGATTCCTTGTTACCATGATACTAAGCTAAATGAAATGCAATCCAGGTATAGACAATGGCATGAGGTAAATGGAAATTCTGAAAACATGCAGACTCCTAATTCTCTTACTACATGCCTTTATGTTCTGGATACATTTTTCACTAAGTAAGATTTTCTATGTTGATCTTCAAGACCCAACTGTTTCTACTTTTCCAATCCTTAAAATTATTCATAGACTTCAAGATTTGACTAATACATTTATAAAATGTGATTCTATTATTTGCTTACTTCCTTACACAGTTTACTTACAAAATTAAAGATAAAACCTTTCAACCTTCCAGATAATGAAACTCAGATAATTTAAATTCCAGTCACAAGTTAAATTCTTAACAAAATATTTAACCAAATATCCAACATCACTCAGTACTTGCTACAATGGAAATTTCAAAATATCAGTACATGCAGATTTCATCTTGTAAGCTCTTATCTATCTAATTCTAGCATGCTATAATCCTCTTCTCAATGCTTTGCTTCTACTCCTATCTAGAGGCTGCTGTCCCTGAAAAAGCATTTGAAGCTGCCTCATTTTAAATGAGACACCCCAGATGCCATTAGCACACTAGGGTCAGACACATGTCTGGTATGAGAAAATTCACAAAAGCAATTGATTAATTAGGTTAAAATCAAGTTAAGTACATATACATAATGTTCTGCCCTTTGGAAACAGGTAATACTTGTGTGCATGTTCTGTGTCATTGTGCATGTGCATATTTTAATCTTTCTTTCCAATGACTACATATATAATTATGGTACATACATTCAAGCATACAATTCAGTCATAGTCAAACAATCATTCACACCAAACAGGAAAATAACCAATATGAGTTAAATCATTTATTCCATCCTCATATTTCAATTCTGGGAAAAACTCTAGTTTCCTCATCATATCAAATATTTTTCCCTTGGTATATTTATCTATCCTGGTCTCATCTGCAATTTTATGAATCAATGGACACACTGTAATGAACTAATTCACTCCATTACACAAAGATCTCAGGACTTGAACAAGCCATGTGTCAACTTGCATTACTCAAGAACACAAGTCATTCCTGCAGTAATCTTGACCCCATTTCCTAATCAAATTCTTAGGTACTTTCTCTTTTTAAATTTTTCAGAGCAAACCCAATCAATGAGTTATTTTACAAAAACAAGCATTCACCTCATAGAATTCCTTATCATTTCATAAACAAACAGAGACAACCAAGCAATTTTAGTATTGGTACTTATTAAAACATGTTCTTGCAATTTTAAAGAGATATAGACAACTAACATTGGTTTATGGCTCTATGGGAAGATTTTATTGCAAACATCTGTGCTTTAGTTAACTCAGATTGACCAAGCTTCCTAAATCACAAAATCTATTTGCTGGGTGGATATTGTATATTTTCTTTGAATCAGGAGTGTCAGCACATAGGCAAGCCTATTGCACTCCTAATTCCTTTTCATTTTAAGCCTCAGCACATATACATATGTATATTGCAGCCCATAAGTTTATCAATTCTTCTGGGTTGAGCCAAAACCAACACTACTTGCTTACATCCAACAATTTTTTTATTTTTTTCTGGGTATTTATTTGTTTCTAACCAGTATCATATTAAAAAGAGATCTGGGTTTCAAAGATACTTATGTATGCATGTAGATCATATTTAGAATATTCACAAAATAAAACAACCAGAACAACCATTTAGCATTAAAGCATCCTTAACTTCTGAAGAATAATCCCATATACTTTTAAGAAAAATTCATTTATAACTGGCTGCCTTCATTAGGACTTAGTGCCTTAAGTGGTTAAGTGAGTTTTCTCACCTAGCTCTCCTCTGTGCTTCCTTAATTTAGGTGAAGAGAAAAGTGGTTATATTCTTTTTGGTTAATTTCAAAAATTTGCTTTTCAGAAAATACTTTTTTCCTTTGTCTACAATCATGCTAAAAATGTGACTTGGTTTGTTATTTATCAAATACTCTTCCTAATTCTGCCTATACCAAGCATTTCCCTGTTTTGTCTTATTTTTCCTATTTTTAGCTTTCATGTAAATGGTATGTACTTCCTTTATTTATTTACAAGAGGACTACTCCTTTTTATATCCTCATCATTTTTTTCTTTCTGCCTATATACTAAAATATGTCTGTATATTTTATTTTACTAATTTGAACTCTAGTATTTTATTAACATATATATATAAGTCTTACTGAAATAATTAGTACACCCATATATATATTTATACATCATTCTGTATTGACACACACATGCACATGTACACTCAAAAATATTCAGTAGCATCCATATATGTATATTTACTTATGCATACAGCTTTTAAGGATTTAATATATATATATATATATATATATATATTCCCATACATATCAATATGTATTTATTCTTAGAGTTCAGGGATTTTAGCTTTAGTTCATGTGCATTTCCTGTGCACACATGTACACACATACTGATACACTATTAAGCTATATCAATTCCCTTTCAAAATTTATTTAAAATTTATTTTGAATTTATTTATATTTTTCAGAATAAATTCCTAAAATCTTGGGTCATTACATACACCCCTCCTTTTAGAAATTGTGTCCCACAATTTTCCTAAGCTTAAAATGAATTTTAAACTTAATTCAGAGAACAAGTACATTCTCAACCAAATAGATTTTTAGTTCTATAATATCTAAAAATATATGCATCTAAAACAATCAAAAATCAGAATTACCTTTAATCTGAAAATAGCTTAGGATAATATATCCTAACTTTGTCTTCTAATTCCCATGTGCAATCACTAGGATCAAGACTCCACTGTACCTTTACAAGTTTCAGAGATTTATTCCTCAACTTCTTCACATCTTTTGCCAAAATTCCCACTAGATCCTTTTCATAAATCAAATTAGGATTTATCTGCACTTGGGTTGGGGTCTCAAGAATTTCTGCCTTGTCATGGACCCATCTTCTCAATTGTGATACATGAAAAACATCATGTATACCTTGCATGTTTTCTGGTAATTCCAACTTATATGCCAAGGGACCAATTCTTTCCAGAATTTTGTATGGTCCAATATATCTTGGGGTTAACTTGCCTTGTTTCCCAAACCTCAGCACATTTTTCATAGGTGAGATTTTGATGAAAACAAAATTTCCCACTTCATATTCCACCTGCCTCCTTTTCATGTCTGCATATTTCTTCTGCCTTTCTTGTGCTGCTGCCATTCTTCTTCTTATCAACTCAATTTTCTCCTTAGTTTCTTGTATGTACTCAGGCCCTAAAATAGACAATTCTCCTGCTTCTACCCAACAAACAGGTGACAAACAGGGTTTACCATATAAGGCTTCAAATGGAGCCATTCCTATGGTGCTTTGATAGCTGTTGTTGTATGTAAATTCAACTAGATGAAGATAATTTTCCCAGTTGCCCCCAAAATCCAGTACACATGCTCTCAACATGTCCTCCAAAACCTTGTTTACTACCTCGGTCTGCCCATCTGATTGAGGATGGTAGACAGTACTTAGGCATAGTTCACTTCCCATTGCTTCTTGAAAGCTTCTACAGAATTTTGAGGTGAAGATAGTATCCCTATCACTCACAATGGTTTTGGGAATGCCATGTAACTTTACCACTTCCTTTATAAAAATTTGAGCTAATTTTGGTGCTGTCCTTTCTGACTTGACTGGGATGAAGTGTGCTACCTTGGTTAGCCTATCAACTATCACCCATATGCTTGTATTGTCTCTCTTAGATCTAGGCAGTCCATCTATGAAGTCCATAGATATGTCTTCCCACTTCCACTGTGGTACACTAAGAGGCTGCATCAACCCTGATGGTCTTTGGGTTTCAGCCTTGACTTGTTGGCAAGTCATACATTTGGCAATGTATTTAGCTACATCAGATTTCATCCCCTTCCACCAGAAGTCTCTTTTCAAATTTTGGTACATTTTTGTGCTGCCTGGGTGTATGGAGTATTTACTTCTATGATATTCATTCAATATCTCTTTCTTCAATTCTGTGTCCTCTGGTACACACATCCTATCTTGGTATCTCATATAACCATTTTTATCAATATAGTGATTCATCACTTCCTCCCCTTTTGATAGGAGCATCTTCTTCTCTAATAAGTTGGCATCCTGTTCTTGCATTTTTCCTACCTTCAGAATTAAATCTGGTTGAAGTGTCATTAAGCTTAACTTCCCTTTATCTTCTTGTGCACCATGCATCTGCTCATCAATGTGCACACAACCATTCTCCCCAATTTCTAACTCAGTTAGCAAAGACAAGTCCTTAAATTCTTCTATCATCATCATAGCCAATTTAGCATGCTGTCTACTTAGAGCATCTGCAACTTTGTTTGCTTTGCCTGGTGTATAGAGTATGTCAAAGTCATAGGCAGCTAAGAATTCCACCCATCTATGTTGCCTCATGTTCAAATTTTTTTGTGAAAATAAATATTTTAGAGACTTGTGGTCAGTGTAAAGTTCAAACTTAGTGCCTAACAAATAATGTCTCCAAAGTTTCAAAGCATAGATCACAGCTGCTAATTCAAGGTCATGTGTGGCATACCTTACTTCATGGGGTTTAAGTTGTCTGGATGCATATGCAATGACTTGGCCTTGTTGCATCAACACTGCACCTAAGCCAAATCCACTAGCATCAGTGTATACAACTAATTCTTCATTTCCATGAGGTACCTTTAAAATTGGAGCATTCACCAATGCCTCCTTCAACTGTTCAAAAGACTTTTCACATTTTTCTAACCAAACAAAAGCTTGGTTCTTCCTGGTTAGGTTAGTGAGTGGTGTAGAAATTTTTGAAAAATATTTTATAAATCTCCTATAATACCCTGCCATCCCCATAAATGACCTTACTTCACTCACAGTGCTTGGCCTCTTCCATGCTTGAATAACCACTACTTTATTGGGGTTCACAGAAATTCCTTGGGCAGATATAACATGGCCAAGAAAATGCACTTCTTCTTTCCAAAATTCACATTTTGAGTATTTTGCCTTTAAGTCTTTTTCCCTTAGTCTAGACAAAACCATGTGCAGATGACTTTCATGCTCCTCCATTGTTTTGGAATAAATTAAAATGTCATCTATAAAAATAAGCACAAACTTGTCTAAATAATCTCTAAAGGTTCTGTTCATTAAATCTACAAAGTATGATGGTGCATTGGTCAAGCCAAATGGCATAACCAAAAATTCATACAACCCATATCTAGTGTTAAAGGCAGTGTACTTGATACTTGATTCTTCCACCTTCATTTGGTGAAAACCAGATGCTAAATCCAGCCTAGAGAATACTCTTGCTCCAGCCAATTGATCAAAAAGATCATCTATTCTTGGCAGTGGGTATTTATTTTTAATGGTTACCTTGTTTAATTCCCTATAATCTATGCAGAGTCTCAAAGTATCATCTTGTTTCTTAACAAACACCACCGGTGCCCCCAGCAAGAATTACTGGGTCTTATAAAACCCTTATTTTCTAATTCCTCTAATTGTTTCTTTAATTCTTTTAGTTCGTTTGGCCCCATTCTTGTTGGCTTTTTAATCACTGGGCTTGCTCCTGGAACTAAATGAATTTGGAATTCCACTGGCCTATGGTTTGGAACACCATTAACCTCCTCAAAAACATCCAAGTATTTATTGACTATGGGAATTTCCTCAATAATATGTTTACTGGAATCTTTACCCAAATTAATCAAATGACACAATTTTCTTCCCTTGGACACTTCACACAAAATTGTGATCCTCTGGCTTCCATGGTTTTGCAATGATATGGTGGATGAGTCTAAGTTAATTATGGCCTTGAATTGCCTTAACCAGTCTACTCCCAAAATAACACCTATATTTGGGTAATTTAAAACATATAAATTGGAAATAAAAGTATCTCCTCCTATGTTTAATCCCACATCCACACAGATCATGTTTAAAACACTATAACTTCCCAGTGGAATTTGTATATGTAAAGGGGTTTCAACCAATATGCAACTTAATTTCAGCATTTTAACTAATTCATAGGAAATTAAAGAATGAGTTGCTCATGTATCATATACTACTGCTATGGGTACATTACAAATAAATAGTGTACCTTCCACTTGACTGTGCTTCTCAGCATTGATCTCCACTGTTTTGCCTTTTTCTTCCAAGTTTGCTAATTTTCCTTGCTGCCTATTCTCAGGACAATTTCTTTTCATGTGCCCTTCTTTCCCACATAAATAACACTTGAAAGCTCCTCCTTTCAATTCTGGACATCTTGGTTTGATATGTCCTTCTTTTCCACACCGATGGCACACAATCTTCTTGGTTTCCTTAGCTTTGACATCTCCAGTGCCTTTGTTACTGGCCTCTTCCTTCTTCTTATCATAAGGGTGATACCTCCCCTTACCTTTCTTGGTGTTATTGTTCTTAAAATTTCTGAACTTCTCCCTTTCCTTGTCATGCTGCTCCAACCTCAAAGCTAAGTCTATCACATGGTCAAAAGTCCTGTCAGCATAGGGTAACATGGATCTGCTAAGTCCTGGGTTCAAACCTTTTATGTACCTATCATTTTTGGATGCCTCATCTGCCACAAGCATTGCTCTATATGTGGAAAGCCCCTCAAACTTTTGAGTGTACTCTGTGACAGTCATGGTTCCTTGTCTAAGTCTAATAAATTCTTCTAGCAAGGTAGTCTTAGCTGATGCTGGTACAAACCTTGCTTCCAACATCTCTTTGAATTGATTCCAAGTGATTTCATTCTCACCTCTACCTGCAATGATTACTTCCCACCTGCTTAAAGCTACTCCTTTTAGCTGTCTTGAAGCCACTTGCCTCTTTCTTTGATCATCAAGTTGCATGTCATTGAAAATTCTTTCCAATGTTCTCAACCATGTTTGAATTTCCATGATACTCTCTGTCCCTTCAAAGCTTTTGCCTCCTAAATGAGTATATGTCTTAAGTAATTTTGAGAGTTCTTCATAGGGATTTTCTTGCCTTTGTCCTGCCCCATCCCTAAATGCTCTCACCAAGTCTTGCAGATTGACCATTGGTGGTGCATGGGAAGATCCTGCTCCTTGATTTGGTGGTCTCCCTACCATAGTTTGCTAATAATAATTTACATAGCTGGTTAGTTTGATTGGTAATTTTATTATTTCAGTGGTTTTTATTCACACTGAAAACATTGATATATATTTGGTTCCTTTAAATTTTATTTCTATCTAAGAACTTGATCTTTACTTCTACTATGTTGAATAACATAGCTCTGATACCAAATGAAATGACCCTCTCTTCTCTACCTTCATTTTGTAAGGATTTTTTTTAAAAAGAGATGATATATGTATATATATCATTCATTAACAAATATATTTTCCCCAGGGTCATTTTTTTTCCAATAAACAAACTTTATCCAGGATCAAAAATTTTACCAATATAGATATATTAGTGCAACCACAAAAATATGCACACACATATGAAGATGCATGTGCCCCTCTGGTTTAATTAGGTTATGGCAAACAAGAGGTTACAGTGATTGATTAAATTTAATCAATCCCCACATAGCTTAATTTCATTTTATTATTTAAGTAATGAAAATCTTATTCATATAGGTAATAGTATGGTTTTTAATTCTTTGATAGCTTGCTGGATTCTCCATGAAATATGATTCATAGAACCCAGATAATTATGTTATGATTATCTGTAAAATCAATTGTATAGTGTCTGTGCTTTGAAAATGATATAAGCTTATATCATTTCCTATGTTTACTTTCTTATAATATCTACCTTATATGCAAACTCGTCTGGGATATTCTTAAGTGAATCGTCATATTCCAGAAGCTTGATTCCTTGTTACCATGATACTAAGCTAAATGAAATGCAATCCAGGTATAGACAATGGCATGAGGTAAATGGAAATTCTGAAAACATGCAGACTCCTAATTCTCTTACTACATGCCTTTATGTTCTGGATACATTTTTCACTAAGTAAGATTTTCTATGTTGATCTTCAAGACCCAACTGTTTCTACTTTTCCAATCCTTAAAATTATTCATAGACTTCAAGTTTTGACTAATACATTTATAAAATGTGATTCTATTATTTGCTTACTTCCTTACACAGTTTACTTACAAAATTAAAGATAAAACCTTTCAACCTTCCAGATAATGAAACTCAGATAATTTAAATTCCAGTCACAAGTTAAATTCTTAACAAAATATTTAACCAAATATCCAACATCACTCAGTACTTGCTACAATGGAAATTTCAAAATATCAATACATGCAGATTTCATCTTGTAAGCTCTTATCTATCTAATTCTAGCATGCTATAATCCTCTTCTCAATGCTTTGCTTCTACTCCTATCTAGAGGCTGCTGTCCCTGAAAAAACATTTGAAGCTGCCTCATTTTAAATGAGACACCCCAGATGCCATTAGCACACTAGGGTCAGACACATGTCTGGTATGAGAAAATTCACAAAAGCAATTGATTAATTAGGTTAAAATCAAGTTAAGTACATATACATAAAGTTCTGCCCTTTGGAAACAGGTAATACTTGTGTGCATGCTCTGTGTCATTGTGCATGTGCATATTTTAATCTTTCTTTCCAATGACTACATATATAATTATGGTACATACATTCAAGCATACAATTCAGTCATAGTCAAACAATCATTCACACCAAACAGGAAAATAACCAATATGAGTTAAATCATTTATTCCATCCTCATATTTCAATTCTGGGAAAAACTCTAGTTTCCTCATCATATCAAATATTTTTCCCTTGGTATTTTTATCTATCCTGGTCTCATCTGCAATTTTATGAATCAATGGACACACTGTAATGAACTAATTCACTCCATTACACAAAGATCTCAGGACTTGAACAAGCCATGTGTCAACTTGCATTACTCAAGAACACAAGTCATTCCTGCAGTAATCTTGACCCCATTTCCTAATCAAATTCTTAGGTACTTTCTCTTTTTAAATTTTTCAGAGCAAACCCAATCAGTGAGTTATTTTACAAAAACAAGCATTCACCTCATAGCATTCCTTATCATTTCATAAACAAACAGAGACAACCAAGCAATTTTAGTATTGGTACTTATTAAAACATGTTCTTGCAATTTTAAAGAGATATAGACAACTAACATTGGTTTATGGCTCTATGGGAAGATTTTATTGCAAACATCTGTGCTTTAGTTAACTCAGATTGACCAAGCTTCCTAAATCACAAAATCTATTTGCTGGGTGGATATTGTATATTTTCTTTGAATCAGGAGTGTCAGCACATAGGCAAGCCTATTGCACTCCTAATTCCTTTTCATTTTAAGCCTCAGCACATATACATATGTATATTGCAGCCCATAAGTTTATCAATTCTTCTGGGTTGAGCCAAAACCAACACTACTTGCTTACATCCAACATTTTATTTTATTTTTTTCCTGGGTATTTATTTGTTTCTAACCAGTATCATATTAAAAAGAGATCTGGGTTTCAAAGATACTTATGTATGCATGCAGATCATATTTAGAATATTCACAAAATAAAACAACCAGAACAACCATTTAGCATTAAAGCATCCTTAACTTCTGAAGAATAATCCCATATACTTTTAAGAAAAATTCATTTATAACTGGCTGCCTTCATTAGGACTTAGTGTCTTAAGTGGTTAAGTGAGTTTTCTCACCTAGCTCTCCTCTTTGCTTCCTTAATTAATTGATGAACTTCTGCCTTTAGCCTCAAGCTCTTTTCCTTCCCTTGCCTTATGATTTCTACGGTGTTGTTTCTTTTTTTTTCAAAGTTCTTTTCTGAGAAGGAGAGGAGGCTGCTGCATATACATATATATACTGGGTCCTCCTTAGGGTTTTGGGTATTGGCTAAAGCCATTTTTGCCCACCAGAAAAATTATGTTATCTGCATTTTATTTGAACCCAAAATTCTACCCTTCCCGGCTTAATTTAGGTGAAGAGAAAAGTGGTTATATTCTTTTTGGTTAATTTCAGAAATTTGCTTTTCAGAAAATACTTTTTTCCTTTGTCTACAATCATGCTAAAAATGTGACTTGGTTTGTTATTTATCAAATACTCTTCCTAATTCTGCCTATACCAAGCATTTCCCTGTTTTGTCTTATTTTTCCTATTTTTAGCTTTCATGTAAATGGTATGTACTTCCTTTATTTATTTACAAGAGGACTACTCCTTTTTATATCCTCATCATTTTTTTCTTTCTGCCTATATACTAAAATATGTCTGTATATTTTATTTTACTAATTTGAACTCTAGTATTTTATTAACATATATATATAAGTCTTACTGAAATAATTAGTACACCCATATATATATTTATACATCATTCTGTATTGACACACACATGCACATGTACACTCAAAAATATTCAGTAGCATCCATATATGTATATTTACTTATGCATACAGCTTTAAGGATTTAATCTATATATATATATATTCCCATACATATCAATATGTATTTATTCTTAGAGTTCAGGGATTTTAGCTTTAGTTCATGTGCATTTCCTGTGCACACATGTACACACATACTGATACACTATCAAGCTATATCAATTCCCTTTCAAAATTTATTTAAAAATTATTTTGAATTTATTTATATTTTTCAGAATAAATTCCTAAAATCTTGGGTCATTACAAGTTCCTAGTAGTATATTCAGTGACAGAGATGCCTTGTTCACTAGCGAATTCTAGAAAAGTCTACAGGAAGTATTAGGTACCAAGCTTAATATGAGTATTGCATATCACCCTCAGACGGATGGGCAGACAGAGAGAGTGAACAAGGTACTCGAGGATTTATTGAGAGCTCGTGTATTAGACTTTGGTGGATCTTGGGAAGATCACCTACATTTGGTTGAGTTCTCCTATAATAATAGTTACCAGACTAATATAAGAATGGCGCCTTTTGAAGCTTCGTATGGAAGGCCATGTAAATCGCTAGCATGTTGGTTGGAGACTGGAGACAGACTAGTCTTTGGTACAGATTTGGTTAGAGAGGCGTCAGAGAAGATTGAGTTGATCCGGAAAAGGATGAAGGAAGCTCAGTCCAGACAGAAAAGTTACACAGATAAGAGGCGTAAAGACCTAGAGTTCTCGGTTGGAGATAAGGTTTTCATTAAGGTGTCACCGATGAAAGGTGTGGTGCGATTTGAAAAGTCAGGGAAACTTGCACCAAGGTATGTTGGACCATTCTAGATTATAGAGAGGATTGGGAAGCTCACATATAAAGTAGAGTTGTCGAGCAGTATGGTAGATGTCCATAATGTATTTCATGCGTCTCATCTTCGTAAGTATGTGTATGATCCAGAGACTACAATTCCTTCGACATGATTGGAAGACTTGATAGTAGAGCCTAATATGACTTTTGTTAGACAACCAGTTCGGGTTGCGGCGAGGGATGAGAAAAGATTGAGGAACATGACAGTAAGGTTGGTGAAAGTTTAGTGGAGCGACAACGAGAAGGACTGTACTTGGGAAATAGAAGACAGGATTAGAGATACTTATCCTGATCTATTTTAAGGGTATGTCTATATTAGATTTATATAGATAATTGCTAGTCAAATAGGCTAGTATGGTTGTTAGGAGTTATTACAGATGATTGCTATGTTTAGTATTTAGTCCTTACTGAATTTCGAGGATGAAATTCTTTACGAGAGGAGCCTTTAACATCCCTAATTTTTGATAACATTATTCAGGAGATTTAATTAGATAAATTAAATAGAATAATGTAAGAATTAAAATGATAAAGGGATTGAGATTTGAAAAATAAAATTTAAGGCTGTGCTTAATAGTTATAAATGGGCTTAAATTGACTAATATGTTATTAATTTACAAAAAGGCCCACTAGGGAATAACCGCCTTCATTTCTATAACCCACTTATTCACGTATCCTTTCATTTTCTCACGCTCATTTTATTTCTCAAAAAAAATAACAAAACAAATGTAAACCTAAGAAAGTCGGCCATTATAAGGAAGAAAAGAGGGGAAGATTAAATCAAGCTAAGGAATTAAAGCAAGGGAATTAATCTTAAATCAAATCTCAAAGCTCTTATCATATTCAAGGTAAATGATAATTCATTCCATCTTTATTTTGTTTTTATAATGGGGTATTTCACTAGAAGGACAAACTTTGCAGTCCAATTAGTTTCTAGGACACACATCCACAGAAATTAATTTCAAGGACAAAGTCAGCAGAATAATTACTTTTAAGGACAAAGTCAGTGGTCCAATTACTTTCAAGGACATAATTTCATAGGTTTTTAGGCCTTAGAAACTAATTATTTTGCATTTTGTCCTTAAAAGTAATTATTTCAGTTGTGTGTCCTTGAAACTAATTGCACTTGCTAAAGAGGCCCTTGTGGCTAATTTCCACTTTTATAATCATATATTCTCGGATTAAAGATTAAATTTATTTTTATGATGTTTTGGATGATGATATGCTTGAATTATTATATGTTTGATTTAAACCAATTCATTTACATATGAATTTGCACGGTTTTAGGGCAAAACCGATTGTTATTGATTTTAGAATTCCATAGAAAAATTATTTGTTAGGTAAAACATGATTTTAGAGATGGGTTTCAATTTTTGCAATTTTCCAAGCTATGGAAAATTTACTATGAATTTCTAAAGGAAAATATGATAAAATTGATTTTAAATTTAATTTCGATTATTTAGAAAGAAATCAGGTCTAAAATTTTAATATGTTTGTAAACATGATGAAAGTGAATTTCTGTGATTTTTCGGAATTTTTCCTAATTGATTTGCTATGGAAAATAAATTATTTCAAAAGAAGGACTTATTTGCAATATTGGTTTTGCTAAATGGAAGGGCTTAAACATTACTTTTTCCCTTGATTTGGATCTGATAAATGCGGAACTTATTTTGTAAAGTATTTGAAAAGTTTTAAGGCAACCAATCAAAGAATTACAAATAGGCAGGAAGTTATAAAGTAATCGCTAAAATAACATAATTTCAGCCTTTAATTTAGAAAAGTTAGTTCCGCCTCCTATAGTAGCGCCTTTCTACTCCAATGCTTCCACTCCAACTCAGTTGAAACCATCCCAGCCGAAACCCACTTAATCGAAACCAATACACAAGGTATCACTTAGATGGTACGTAATGGATTGGAGGAAAGGCGGCAGCCAAGGTGTCGTAAGCAATACTTCCGATGGGGTCGAAACCTTAGTTATGTTTTCAAATGTTAGGTGCCTGCTTCGTTTTACTTAAAGCTTTCGATGTAGTCGAAGCATATATATTCGAAAGGGGGTTTTCTAAATAGCTTTCAAAGAAGGTTTCCATGTTATGATTCAAAGGTTTAGGCTCTCGAAGGGGTTTCTTTATCTATAAAAGAACGCTTTCGAAAGTAGTGGTTCCGACCTGGTCGAAATCCAGCAGCTATTCTTTTTGCCTTACGAATGTATTGCAGCCATCAATGCTTTCAAAGGGTTCTCTTTGTTTTAAACTTAAGCTTATTCACTTCCTAAATGCTTTCCAAAGGGGTCATGGGTTTCGAAGGCAATGGTATCGAAAGGGAGTTTCGATGCTACCCTTTAAAGTTTACTCAATGGTTTTGATCTATCGAATAGATGGTTCCAACACCATCAAACTTTCCCAAAACAATTTTATTAAAGGTTTCGAAAGATATACTTCCGTTAGTAACCACTTTGACCCAAAAGATGTTTTTAAAGAGTATAAAGGGGTACTTTCACTTGTTTTGAAGCTATGTTTCTAAAGATTTTTAGTAACGTTTTGATACCATCGAAAGGTATATTTGGTTTCAAAAGAGATGTTTAAGGTTTTCAAAACAAATAATCCAACCTCATTTTAAAGGAAAAACCATGGCATAAATAAATAAAGATTTTTGAAATGAAGTTTTGGAAGAAGCTTTCCTTGATTAACAGGTTAAAGGGATTAACCGAGTTTTATATGAAATGATTTCAGGGATATTTAACCATAGGTGTTGGTATTATTATATTGTTATGATTGCTTCTTCATATATTTATTCACATTGTTATGAACCCATAACGGTACTTTGTGGAAGGGTAGAATAATCAGCTAGGTTGATCTAGTAGTGAATATAACATAAGAAATGTTAAACTCTTAATTAAAGATTAGCAGGGGCCAATAGGTTCACAGTAAGCCCATGAAAACTGTGTATAGCAAAAGATATTGGCAGGGGCCAATAGGTTCATAGTCAGCCCATTAAAACTATGATTTGATATTGGCAGGGGCCAATAGGTTTATAGTTAGCCCATGAAAACTATATCCGGGTTAAGATATTGACAGTTAGTCAATAGGTTCTTAGTCAGCCCATGAAAACTAGGGTAAGAGATTAAGATATTGATAGTTAGTCAATAGGTTCCTAGTCAGCCCATGAAAACTAGGATAAGAAATAAAGATATTAGAGTTACCAGTAGGTTCTTAGTAATCCCATGAAAACTATGAAATCGGACAGGTAGTCCATATGTGTTAAACATGTTAATAATAACCCTAAAAACTATAATGGAACAGATAGTCAGAATGAATGGGGATGGGTAATCCAGAATTAACTTAGTTATTTGCATATCATCATATTATTTTTGAATTGTTTTAACCATTGTGGATGCAAGAGCACATTATATGGTTTTATAAAGGTTTTAAGATACCAGTGAGGGAAAAACCTGTTCCGCTAAGTGGCGTGGTCTCACTAGATATCTAAATGGTTTGAGATGGTAGATTATTATTCATACTATAGGCTTTATGTCTGGCTTGAAGTTTTTGTTTTCCCTTGAAACTCTCGGGTACTCAATTGATTTTGAATAGTTTGAGGTTTAGGGTTTTTAGGTGTTCTTTTAGATGAATAAAGCTTTCGGTGACGTGAAAGAGGCATGCTAGCTACTTAGAGTTCTTTTATTTCCGTAGTGTTTGGTTGTAAAGGCAAACTTGTTGTATTGCCTTATTATATACTCTGATCATTCAAGGGGGCATCTTCATATGTGGCTCTTGGTGTATTTTGTAATAAGTATATTTTGTCTGAACGTGTTCTGCATACTGGGATTATGTAATAAATTTGCAATGTTTTGAAATGAAATGTGGAATTTGTTTGCTGTTTAAAATTTTCCATATTCATGTGTTTATGTATATCAATGTATCTAACATTGCCGTATTTAATCGTCGAGGATTAATAACTATGGATGACTGCAGCATCCATAGTAATTAGTTTTGGGCCTCCAAATAGGGGGATCTTACACGTATATACCCATTTAGACACAAAGAAAAATTTAAAACAATTTAAACATCTAAAAACAAAACAAAAGTCAACACTCATACACTTCTGCGAACGAACAGTTTGACCCATCAAATCCCAATATTATTTTATAAAAGTTTAAGGGAACATGCATATGAGTAGAGAAAACCATACCCAAATTTTTGAATTTTAGGAATTTTTTTATTTCGTTATGAATTCTGATCAGTTATCATTTTCAGTTGTGTATTTTCCTCATTTTGCTCTTAGTAAAAATTCGATTTGTCCAGTCATACTCAATATTTTAGCATGAAGTTGTGAGAGGAAAATATCATATGGATCAAACAACATATCTGAATTTGGGAATTTTTGGAAATTCATTTGATTTTATATGACTTTATTATTAAGAGGATTGTACAACAAAAAGACACTATGTACACATACATTTAATTAAGCACTTTCTATACACTACACAAATATTAAAAATATAGTCAAATCCATCATCCTTTTCACACCAAATTTCAACCAAATAAAGCATATACATCCAATAAATCATCGTAAATAACATATAAAAGCAATATCTCTAACGTGAAAGTTATAGAAGATAGTTACGCTTACCAAAATTGAAACATGAAGCTTGTTCTTCACTTAAACATGCTCAAAATACCAAATTTTCCCATTAAAGCTAACTGACCTAAAGCTAAATTCATTTTGGATTCAAAATCTAGGGCAATAATAAGATAGTGGAAGGGCAATGAGAGTTAGAAGCACCAATCTTATCTTAATTGATTGGAAATTGCTTGAAAATGCTAGAAAGAATGAATTTTTTGCCTAGGGTTAGATAATGGATGCTATTATTTAGTTTTTGAGAGCTTTGGAGATAGTTTAGGAAATGAATAATGAAAGAAAAGAAGTTCTCTTTGCTAGTTTGAGAAAGAAGTATGGGTATTGGGCTTGAATTCTTGCCTCAAAAGCCAAATTGCACTTGAAAAATACAATTTAACTTGCCCTTTACCATATAAAAGTTTTCCAACTCATAAAAATATATTCTCTTATGTTATTTTACTTAAATATTTTTTTTTGATGGATAAAACCCATTTTTTCCCCTTGAATTTTTTTTAATACTTATTTATCCATTATAATATTTTATATGCACTTTTCTATTTTTATTCATCAATTGTGAATTTTAAATCAATTTTGATCATAAAACATATTTTTATATTCTAATATGAAATTTAATTCAATATTTGGTAAATATTATGATATTAAATTATTTCTCATAAAACAATTTCTAATTCTTTTTTAATCAAACTTATTTCAAATAAAAGCCTAAAATAACATCTCTACCCTCATCTATCAATTATTTCACCTTTTACTTTATTTAAATCATTTTGCAAATTTTAAAATAGCCAATATTCCCAAAATCTAATTTTATTTTCAGAAGTCCATATCTTTATTTAAAATTCTCAATTTAATCTTAGAATTGTATTTAATTATACTTATTTATTATGCACCTAACTGGTTTGTCATACATCTGAAATTGAATAAATCAAAATAGAAAAGAACACATTGAAAATCTGCATAATTCAAGTGCCTGAACTTGGGATTCAAACGTTTGAATCCCAAGACAAATGTTTGAATATCTAAAGGGAAAAATAGAATCAAGCAATAAGATCTTTGAATGCAAGTTCAAACATATTAGTTAAATTCATGTGCCTGAATTCATTAATCGGATGTCAAAACGTCTGTTTGTGGTGCAGGTTGAACATAGATCCATTAGGGCCAATTATGACTGGTTAAGGCTACCTTATCTTGCTTAATTAACAACTTTAGGATGTTGGATGATGTGTATTTGATAAATGTGGAACGATACCACAAAGTAATGATTGTTAGGGACACCTATGTTGATATGTGTAGGCTAACAATGAATTATTGATAGATTGAAGGTGTATGCGACATATGATCATTGCCTTATTGATAGTGTAACTGTAACGACCCACTATTTTGGACCATTCAAATCGACAATAATCCACACATGTCTGACTTGAATAATTCAAATAATAGATTGTAATAAAATTTAGAGCAAATAAAATCAAATACAGAATCACAGACACAGAATATCAGAATAACTCGCAGCGGAAATTTAAAATACCATAGTAGTTCATGAAGCTACTATAAAAAAATCTCAAACAAAATACATAATATCAGTCTGAAAAAACATATACAATAGAAATATCAAATACATAGAAGTTTATAAATACCAGAGCTGAAATAGAACGACTGAAACTGAAAGGGAATAGATAACTAGACAAGCAGAATCTCCAGCGATTCCTAGCTCCAGAAAAGAAATCCAAAGCTAAGCATTTGAAACTCATTAAAATCATTTGAAACATTTCTTATTCGGAAAATAGTTTCAAATTGTATTATTTTATTTCAAAATCTTAAAACCAGTTCCAAAATGCCGGAGTTCAATCACTCAAATTCAGATTCAAAACCTTCAAAACTTCAAATTCTCATTTTAAAAGGGTATATAATCCTTATCGAAAACATTTCACTTCTATATATAATATGGTCATCCTTATCAAAACAACAACTTCGATGAATACACAATTTTCAAAAGACAATCAACCACAAACTTCCAAGGGATGATTCAAGGATGGATTTCAAAACAAAACAAAGATTCAAATTTAGAGGAACTCTAATTAAATATAATTCTGATTCGAAGATAAGCTCGAATGAAGATGAGATAAATTAAATTACCAAATAGAAGACGGATAAGCCTATATAAATCGCGGGCGACCTTAATAGGGTCAACCGTGACTTCAGGAATATAATCGATGCAAAAATCTAAGGCAAATCGACCTTCGATCGCCAGAGATTGAACCTAAATATAGTAGAAGATAGAGAACATCGTAAACCGAGGATAGAGAAATCTTCGGTGAATCAATGCCAATTATAAGGGAGTTTCACCCTTTTACAAATCATTCAAAGATTGGCGGAATCGCCACCCTATAAAGGTCATTCAAAGTGGAGTTACAAAATGCTCCAAAAATCAAAAGAATACAATTAGGGGAGATAGGAATGGATTTCAGAACAAGTGGGAGCGTTCCAAAATTCAAAGGAATCCTAATCGAAGAAATCCCAACTAAGATAGAAGTTCAGGATTTTTAAGGAAATCCTAAATCAACGAAATTACTAACAAGGTGGATATGAAAGGGATAAAGTTCAGAAAATTTCCTTTCAAAACAAGAAAATTTTATATCAAAATAATCTTTAAAAATCCTTTAAAAATCATGTGAAAATCATTTTATACTTCGAAAATACGTTCTCTCACAAAGGAATGATTCTGAGATTGATTTCACTGATTCTAGGGTATTTCTACCCTATCTCTAATGAGTTTTTGCTCCGCGGGCTAAGGTTTGCCTAGAAACCAAAGCTCTGATACCAAATGTAACGACCCACTATTTTGGACCATTCAAATCGACAATAATCCACACATGTCTGACTTGAATAATTCAAAATAACAGATTGTAATAAAATTTGGGGCAAATAAAATCAAATACAGAATCACAGACACAGAATATCAGAATAACTCGCAGTGGAAATTTAAAATACCATAGTAGTTCATGAAGCTACTATAAAAAAATCTCAAACAAAATACATAATATCAGTCTAAAAAACATATACAATAGAAATCTCAAATACATAGAAGTTTATAAATACCAGAGCTAAAATAGAACAACTGAAACTGAAAGGGAATAGATAACTAGACAAGCAGAATCTCCAGCGATTCCTAGCTCCAGAAAAAAAATCCAAAGCTAAGCTGTAAATACTCAGGCTGACCCGAGCGTAAAGTAAAACACAAAACACTCGAGTCAGGACATACATACTTATATAATGTAAACCAACTCAAGTGAACTGTAGTAGTAATGCACAATAACTTAAAGGATGCTTGGGATCGCCCATCCTCTAAGGATCAGTCAAACCATAAATTAAATTACATCCCGTGGTTAAAATTCCAAAATGGTATTTTATACTTCGAAATCAAATATCATTTCAAATCCATTTCAAAATATCAAAATATTTCAAATCAAAATATTCCATTTAAATCATTTAAAAATGAAGTTATTATATTTAATAGTCACTGTTCAATTCTCAAAATTTTACCATTTCAGAATTCATTTATTTACTTAAATTTATTAAAACAGTGAAATTTCAACTTTTGCAGCATTTAGAAAATGCTACGGAAAGTTATGTTTAAAAACAATTCAATTAGCAAAAGACAGCATTTAAATGCTGTAATAGGTTTATATTTCAAATAAAACTTTAGTTAAATTCAGCAACTACATCACTTAGTTCATTTTAGCCATTTAGTTCATTTATATCAATTACAGCATTTACAAAATGCTGTAATATCTTTAACTTTAGAAATGGTAGCATTTCAGGAATGCTGTCAATTTAAATTCCAAACTTTCTCTACAATTTCATAAACAATTAAAATTTATTTAAATCCATTTTAACTTATAAAAATCATATTTTCTTACTTTAAAAATAATCATTTAAATAACCCTTAATTTATGATTTTACAAAGTGAAAGTTTCACAAACAATTATCAAATCTTTAATAATTCACTTATAAAATAAATGTAAAATTTATAACATTTCATTTACTTAACATTTTAATTAATTTTACCATTTCATAATTTTATTTAAATTCCATTTTATTTTCTTAACTTAACTTTTATTTTAAAACACTTTCACATTTTCCAAGTTAAGTTATACTTCAAATTTCAACTTTTAAACATTTATTTAACTATTATAATTTATAGAAAAATCAATAACACTTTATAAAATCATTTTAAATTAAAATAAAAAATCAAATTATCATAATATTTACATTTTTAACATATTTTATAATTTCAAGAAAATATATATATATATTAACCACGGGTCTATATATAAATTTTTTCTAACCTGAGTCAAATGATACGGATAATATATCATTTCAATCCGTAATTTACAAAGGAAAAATCCGGGTTTTATCATTTCAAACTCGCAATCCCAAGTTAAATGAAATAAATAAAAATCGTTCATGCCTATCATTTCAGCCCATAACGATTTTTCCCTATTCTAAAGTCCGTTCGGGTATGTATCATTTCAACCCATAGTGATTCTATTCTACAGGGAACTTATAGTGTGATAAACTGATATAAATAAATAGAATAGCGTTATATAACAGTAACAAATGATATGACATGAAATTTACAGGTTTAACATCATACATAAATAATCATAGGCAGTTATAGCATAACATAATAGTACTACACAATCAATTGTTGTCAATTCAAATTTGCATAAGTATAAAATGTCAGGTGAGATTTACTCACCTCTTTTGCTGGAGACGTAAGTTCAAATGACACAACAAAAACCAGAACACAATGACAAAGCTACGAACTTGAGTGGAGAGCGAGATCCAAGTTATAGATCTTGTGTTACAACCCAAAAACAAAACCAAAATAATAGTTAAAAATCAATACGGTTGAATTTGAATAACTTTGAAACAAAAAGCAGTTTGAATACGAAATTTTTTGCCTTGCTTTCTCTACTTGTTTGCATGGCCTAGGGGATCAATTAGGTCAGGTTTGTACTTGGTTTGGATCAGGTATGGGTCTGGAAAAGGTAAGGCTACAAGGTAGAACATGATGGAGGAAGTTACAACATAGGGTAAGTGAAGGGTTTCTAGGCTAAAACATGGTTTTTGGCAACCAAAAGGGCTCGGTCATGGGGTTATAGGCTTGGCCAGTCAAGCTCAGGTCTGGACAGAGGTTGGAGTGGTGTGGGGAGGTTAGGAAAAGGTGGTGGTGGCTGCCTATGGTGGTGGTGGTGTAAAATGAAGGGAAGGTTGCATACATGGCTCGGGTAGGCAATAATTGTAGAGTTTTCAATGTTTTTGTGGAGTTTTGCTCAAGGGGAGGCCATGGCACTTTCACGTCAGTGGAGAATGATGGTTTGGCCGTGGATATAGTGGGGAGGAAGGGATGGTGGTCGATGGTGGTGATGGTGAGGCTATGGGCCGAGCAACATAGGTGAAGATCAAGGCCAATTCAAGTGAAAAACAAGGCAAATTCAAGGAAGAAAAGTAGAAAAAAAAATAAGGAAGCCATTACCAAACCTTTCAGATCTGAGTTTGGCCGAAAATTTGTGATGTTGAGAAGCTTTTTCACGTGAAAAATGAATAAAAACTCACGGCTAATCAATAGAAAAGGAACGGCCAAAAATATGAAAAGGCAAGAAAGTGAAAAGTCAAATGTTTAAAGCTTTAGTCTCTTCAAATTTCCATTTCTATTGAATCAAATAAAACAAATAAAATTTCAGTAAATGAATTTAAAAACTGAAAAAAAGTAAAATAAAATAAAAATAAATAATTAAATTTAAAGAAAATAGAAAAAGAATTAAAGAAATTGCTTAAAAATTCAAAACAGGGCTTAAAAATTTCAAATAAAGCATCACTAGCTTTAGAAAATTTCTATTTCACTTTAAAACAAATAAGAGGTCCAATAAATAAAATAAATGAGGAACAAAATAAAGAAAAGTGAAAATAAATAATTATCTTTTGGGAAAATAGAAAAATAAATAAAGAAATAGCTTATTTAATTGAAACCAGACTTACATTTCAAACAAAATGCAATTACTTTGGAAAATTATATCAACACTTATAAACAATTAAAAGGTCAAGTAAAATAAATAAATGTTGAACAAAACAACGTGGAAATGAAAAATAAAATAAGGTTTTAAGAAAATAGAAAAATTAATAAAGAATTTCTTTAAATAAATTGAAACGGGAAATCAGAAATTATAAACAAAATACAACTGACACTGGAAAATGTCAATTATACGTTTTAAAATGTTTAAAGCTAAAATATATACATAAAATGTTAGTTTACCCATATAAACATAAATTAGAACATTACATGACCAAATAAAGTATTATTTATATAATTTAAAATAAACAATTTTGTTAAATACAGCAAATTACACACAATATTTAAAATGACGTAACTTTCACATTATAAATCAGATTTCAACGAAACGAAAAGCAGTAATCTTAAAATATTATTTACTTTCATAAAATAAAGATAGAATTCAAAAATTAAAATTTTAGAATTTTATATTAAAAGACAAGGTTTGACCATATTGACCAAAATTCACATTTCTAGAAAATATCTTATTTATTCATGTTGGGAATTCTAATTCACATCAAAATCAAAATTCATATTTAAAATAACAAAATTATCCAATTTAAATAAATAAAATAAAGTTTTTAAATCAAGAAATTCAATTTAAAATAATTAAAATATACAATTAAAATAATCACAAAATACAGGGTTGTTACACTCTCCCCCACTCAAATCTTTTCGTCCTCGAAAAGGAATGAGGTACGGAAAACACAGAAAAGATAGAATGGAATAGGATTAAGACAAGATGACAAGAAGATTAAAATTATACCTGATAACTGTTGTTATATGTAGGTTTAACAAGGTGGAGAATAGGAATAGCTAGAAGGGAAAATAGAACGAAAGACAAGGATGAGCCATTAATTAAAATTGTTGGTTAAAGAGGTAAACAATATTTAAAACACTTTAAAATCTTTTAGAAAGGAAAATGACTAATCAAAGTATCCTTTATATAATATTTTATCAAAATACTTTTATAACTAGATGTCTTAACAAGTTTATCCTCGTTCCTACAGACTCTGGCAGTGCGTTGATCAGGCGCAAAGCTAGAATTCTCCAGGTACTTAGTAGACTTGTTTCAACACCCAATGAAAATACTGGAAAAACTTTTAAAAACAGATATGGAAAGTACAATCCAAACAAAACAACCAAAACCTTTGTCTAACCATGGTTCGCAGATACACAATGGTTACGCCTGGATCCTCCAGGAAACAATCCATATCTGTAAGCTTTCTCAGCCCTGCGAGTTACGCCATGATGACTAGTAGAATGCAAGATACACAATGGTTACGCCTAGATCCCCCAGGAAACAATCCGTACCCCTAGGCCATCTCAGCCAGGCGGTTTCGCTACTAATGCGACCTACATAGATGCAGGATACACAATGGTTATGCCTGGATCCCCCAGGAAATAATCCGTACCCCTAGGCCATCTCAGCCAGGCAGTTGCGCTATGTAGTCGCGCTCGTAAGACCATGGGTAACGCCATGGAATTCGATGGACACTCGAGTATCATATCCGGAAAACCAAAAATCAGAGAAATATCGATAGAATGAATCCACAATGTGGCCACAAAGCGGATATCAAGCAGAAGGCACTTTCCATATCTTTACTTCAAAAATATGTATCATCTAGTACCTTTTCAAATCACTTTCAAATATCATACTTATATAAAGTCCATTATATATAAGATTTCATTTTCAAATCAAATACTTTCCAAAATCAATAGTATATCAAATCACACTTATATAGACTTCAATTATATAAGATTTCACTTTTCAAATTGAGTACCTTTTCAAATCCATAGTTTTCGAATCAACATCATACATATACAAACCAAATTTTTATATAAGTTCGATAACTCCCAAATCAAGTATTTAGTAACACAAGGTTCTAAAATTTCAATTTGTTTCAATATCAGTTCAGTTTCAAAATCATATACAATTCCCCCAAATTATTTCTTCTCAAATTAAATATCTTCAGTTCCAAAGTTTCCAAAATAATAAATTTAGAAAATAAATCCAAATTTCCAAATCAATATAATTTAAGTCAAACAATTTATTTCCAACATCAATGGTTTTCAACATCATCTTATATTTACATAAAGTCCATCTTATATAAGGATCAAAATTTTTCAAAAATCAATTTCGCTGCATGAAGAGTCATATGGGATTGAACATCTTTGCTTTATAAAAGATTTTTAATATAGAATAGTTTTGTATATAAAATAGTTTGTAAAATAGTGTGCATATAAAATAGTTTTGAAAAAAAATAGTTTTGTATATAAAATAGTTTTTTGGAAAATGGTTTTAAATAAAATAGTTTTGTATGTAAAATAGAATAAAATAGTTTGTTTAAGAAGAATAAAAGGAAAAATAGTTTTGAAAAATGGTTTTAAATTGATAGTAGTTTTGCATAAAAGAAAAATTCCAATTAAATTACAAAGATATCCAACCCAACAACTTCCAATTTCAGCGTCAAGTATATCAATGATATTAGAATATAAGATTTACATATGTCATCATTTTGCAAAATCACATTCGATCGCTCGCTCGCTTGATCACACAAGTTCGCTTTCGAACTAGTATTGTCCATTCGACTTCCCTAATACGGATTTCGATATGGTTTCTCGACTAGCAACCATCAGTCTCCTTGCATAGCCATATAATATGATAGAGAATTCTAGAATCAAGCCCAAAATCCATATCAAATATTCGCCGTCAAGAATCGAATGAAAAATCCTAACACGAAATGGTGTAGTTCACCCGAACTTGTGTACTCAAACTTGGATCAATTTAATTATGCGAATAAAACAGCATACGTACAACTTATGTATCTATTCCTACTTTTAAAATATATAGTTTTATAAAGATGTTACCCAGTTAAAACATTTAACTAAATTTTATTCAAAATATATTAAAGACCAAATTCTTTTCAAAACATTTCAAATCTAAATTTCATATTAGAAAAATTCAAAATAGCCTTATTCATTTACTTAACAAAACAGTTTCAACTTATTTAAATCATAATACTACATACTTTAAACATACATACCAAACTTATATACTTTATACTTTTCACAATTACTTAGCTTTGAAAAGTTAACCTTGATTTGGAAGTGCTCGAACCTTCAAAATAGTCGAAGAAATCATATTTCAATCCAAGAGTGGGAAATCACAATTAAATCAGTAAATCAATTCCAAAAATAGGGTTATATCAAATCAAATCCAAACTCGAGGACTGAACACCGGCTCATTTCAAATTGTTCAAATATATATACATATATCTTTCGAACATCACATCACACTTCGGAATTTGAAATCAAAAACTGGTTTCACAAATCAATCGCATAGAAAAGCTACCGAAGTGGCCTCTCCCCTACTCTAAAACTCGAAAATCAATGTCGATGATGCATGCATTCATCACCGAAATTATTTTCCAGCGACATAAGTGGGTTCTAGACTTCTATTTCTCAAACTTCTTTTGAAATTTCTTCGAAATCATTTGAAACTCATTAAAATCATTTGAAACATTTCTTATTCGGAAAATACTTTCAAATCGTATTATTTTATTTCAAAATCTTAAAACCAGTTCCAAAATGCCGGAGTTCAATCACTCAAATTCAGATTCAAAACCTTCAGTTATAAATCATTTATATAAAACCATTTCTTATATAATTTTCAAAATTCATATCCTTTCAAAACTTCAAATTCTCATTTTAAAAGGGTATATAATCCTTATCGAAAACATTTCACTTCTATATATAATATGGTCATCCTGATCAAAACAACAACTTCGATGAATACACAATTTTCAAAAGACAATCAACCACAAACTTCCAAGGGATGATTCAAGGATGGATTTCAAAACAAAACAGAGATTCAAATTTAGAGGAACTCTAATTAAATAGAATTCTGATTCGAAGATAAGCTCGAACGAAGATGAGATAAATTAAATTACCAAATAGAAGACGGATAAGCCTATATAAATCGCGGGCGACCTTAATAGGGTCAACCGTGACTTCAGGAATATAATCGATGCGAAAATCTAAGGCAAATCGACCTTCGATCGCCAGAGATTGAACCTAAATATATCAGAAGATAGAAAACATCGTAAACCGAGGATAGAGAAATCTTCGGTGAATCAATGCCAATTATAAGGGAGTTTCACCCTTTTACAAATCATTCAAAGATTGGAGGAATCGCCATCCTATAAAGGTCATTCAAAGTGGAGTTACGGAATGCTCCAAAAATCAAAAGAATACAATTAGGGGAGATAGGAATGGATTTCAGAACAAGTGGGAGCGTTCCAAAATTCAAAGGAATCCTAATCGAAGAAATCCCAACTAAGATAGAAGTTCAGGATTTTTAAGGAAATCCTAAATCAACGAAATTACTAACAAGGTGGATATGAAAGGGATAAAGTTCAGAAAATTTCCATTCAAAACAAGAAAATTTTATATCGAAATAATCTTTAAAAATCCTTTAAAAATCATGTGAAAATCATTTTATACTTCGAAAATACGTTCTCTCACAAAGGAATGATTCTGAGATTGATTTCACTGATTCTAGGGTATTTCTACCCTATCTCTAATGAGTTTTTGCTCCGCGGGCTAAGGTTTGCCTAGAAACCAAAGCTCTGATACCAAATGTAACGACCCACTATTTTGGACCATTCAAATCGACAATAATCCACACATGTCTGACTTGAATAATTCAAAATAACAGATTGTAATAAAATTTGGGGCAAATAAAATCAAATACAGAATCACAGACACAGAATATCAGAATAACTCGCAGCGGAAATTTAAAATACCATAGTAGTTCATGAAGCTACTATAAAAAAATCTCAAACAAAATACATAATATCAGTCTGAAAAAACATATACAATAGAAATCTCAAATACATAGAAGTTTATAAATACCAGAGCTGAAATAGAACAACTGAAACTGAAAGGGAATAGATAACTAGACAAGCAGAATCTCCAGCGATTCCTAGCTCCAGAAAATAAATCCAAAGCTAAGCTGTAAATACTCAGGCTGACCCGAGCGTAAAGTAAAACACAAAACACTCGAGTCAGGACATACATACTTATATAATGTAAACCAACTCAAGTGAACTGTAGTAGTAATGCACAATAACTTAAAGGATGCTTGGGATCGCCCATCCTCTAAGGATCAGTCAAACCATAAATTAAATTACATCCCGTGGTTAAAATTCCAAAATGGTATTTTATACTTCGAAATCAAATATCATTTCAAATCCATTTCAAAATATCAAAATATTTCAAATCAAAATATTCCATTTAAATCATTTAAAAATGAAGTTATTATATTTAATAGTCACTGTTCAATTCTCAAAATTTTACCATTTCAGAATTCATTTATTTACTTAAATTTATTAAAATAGTGAAATTTCAACTTTTGCAGCATTTAGAAAATGCTACGGAAAGTTATGTTTAAAAACAATTCAATTAGCAAAAGACAGCATTTAAATGCTGTAATAGGTTTATATTTCAAATAAAACTTTAGTTAAATTCAGCAACTACATCACTTAGTTCATTTTATCCATTTAGTTCATTTATATCAATTACAGCATTTACAAAATGCTGTAATATCTTTAACTTTAGAAATGGTAGCATTTCAGGAATGCTGTCAATTTAAATTCCAAAGTTTCACTACAATTTCATAAACAATTAAAATTTATTTAAATCCATTTTAACTTATAAAAATCATATTTTCTTACTTTAAAAATAATCATTTAAATAACCCTTAATTTATGATTTTACAAAGTGAAAGTTTCACAAACAATTATCAAATCTTTAATAATTCACTTATAAAATAAATGTAAAATTTATAACATTTCATTTACTTAACATTTTAATTAATTTTACCATTTCATAATTTTATTTAAATTCCATTTTATTTTCTTAACTTAACTTTTATTTTAAAACACTTTCACATTTTCCAAGTTAAGTTATACTTCAAATTTCAACTTTTAAACATTTATTTAACTATTATAATTTATAGAAAAATCAATAACACTTTATAAAATCATTTTAAATTAAAATAAAAAATCAAATTATCATAATATTTACATTTTTAACATATTTTATAATTTCAAGAAAATATATATATATATATTAACCACGGGTCTATATATAAATTTTTTCTAACCTGAATCAAATGATACGGATAATATATCATTTCAATCCGTAATTTACAAAGGAAAAATCTGGGTTTTATCATTTCAAACTCGCAATCCCAAGTTAAATGAAATAAATAAAAATCGTTCATGCCTATCATTTCAGCCCATAACGATTTTTCCCTATTCTAAAGTCCGTTCGGGTATGTATCATTTCAACCCATAGTGATTCTATTCTACAGGGAACTTGTAGTGTGATAAACTGATATAAATAAAAAGAATAGCGTTATATAACAGTAACAAATGATATGACATGAAATTTACAGGTTTAACATCATACATAAATAATCATAGGCAGTTATAGCATAACATAATAGTACTACACATTCAATTGTTGTCAATTCACATTTGCATAAGTATAAAATGTCAGGTGAGATTTACTCACCTCTTTTGCTGGAGACGTAAGTTCAAATGACACAACAAAAACCAGAACACAATGACCAAGCTACGAACTTGAGTGGAGAGCGAGATCCAAGTTATAGATCTTGTGTTACAACCCAAAAACAAAACCAAAATAATAGTTATAAATCAATACGGTTGAATTTGAATAACTTTGAAACAAAAAGCAGTTTGAATACGAAATTTTTTGCCTTGCTTTATCTACTTGTTTGCATGGCCTAGGGGATCAATTAGGTCAGGTTTGTACTTGGTTTGGATCAGGTATGGGTCTGGAAAAGGTAAGGCTACAAGGTAGAACATGATGGAGGAAGTTACAACATAGGGTAAGTGAAGGGTTTCTAGGCTAAAACATGGTTTTTGGCAACCAAAAGGGCTCGGTCATGGGATTATAGGCTTGGCCAGTCAAGCTCAGGTCTGGACAGAGGTTGGAGTGGTGTGGGGAGGTCTGGAAAAGGTGGTGGTGGGGGCCTATGGTGGTGGTGGTGGTGTAAAATGAAGGGAAGGTTGCATACATGGCTCGGGTAGGCAATAATTGTAGAGTTTTCAATGTTTTTGTGGAGTTTTGCTCAAGGGGAGGGCATGGAACTTTCAGGTCAGTGGAGAATGATGGTTTGGCCGTGGATTTAGTGGGGAGGAAGAGATGGTGGTCGATGGTGGTGACGGTGAGGCTATGGGCCGAGCAACATAGGTGAAGATCAAGGCCAATTCAAGTGAAAAACAAGGCAAATTCAAGGAAGAAAAGTAGAAAAAGAAATAAGGAAGCCATCACCAAACCTTTCAGATCTGATTTTGGCCAAAAATTTGTGATGTTGAGAAGCTTTTTCACGTGAAAAATGAATAAAATCTCACGGCTAATCAATAGAAAAGGAACGGCCAAAAATATGAAAAGGCAAGAAAGTGAAAAGTCAAATGTTTAAAGCTTTAGTCTCTTCAAATTTCCATTTCTATTGAATCAAATAAAACAAATAAAATTTCAGTAAATGAATTTAAAAACTGAAAAAAAGTAAAATAAAATAAAAATAAATAATTAAATTTAAAGAAAATATAAAATGAATTAAAGAAATTGCTTAAAAATTCAAAACAGGGCTTAAAAATTTCAAATAAAGCATCACTAGCTTTAGAAAATTTCTATTTCACTTTAAAACAAATAAGAGGTCCAATAAATAAAATAAATGAGGAAAAAAATAAAGAAAAGTGAAAATAAATAATTATCTTTTGGGAAAATAGAAAAATAAATAAAGAAATAGCTTATTTAATTGAAACCAGACTTACATTTCAAACAAAATGCAATTACTTTGGAAAATTATATCAACAATTCTAAACAATTAAAAGGTCAAGTAAAATAAATAAATGTTGAACAAAACAAAGTGGAAATGAAAAATAAAATAAGGTTTTAAGAAAATAGAAAAATGAATAAAGAATTTCTTTAAATAAATTGAAACTGGAAATCAGAAATTATAAACAATATACAACTGACACTGGAAAATGTCAATTATACGAATTAAAATGTTTAAAGCTAAAATATATACATAAAATGTTATTTTACCCATATAAACATAAATTAGAACATTACATGACCAAATAAAGTATTATTTATATAATTTAAAATAAACAATTTTTTTAAATACAGCAAATTACACACAATATTTAAAAGGGCGTAACTTTCACATTATAAATCAGATTTCAACGAAACGAAAAGCAGTAATCTTAAAATATTATTTACTTTCATAAAATAAAGATAGAATTAAAAATTTCAAATTTTAGAATTTTATATTAAAAGACAAGGTTTGACCATATTGACCAAAATTCACATTTCTGGAAAATATCTTATTTATTCATGTTGGGAATTCTAATTCACATCAAAATCAAAATTCATATTTAAAATAACAAAATTATCCAATTTAAATAAATAAAATAATGTTTTTAAATCAAGAAATTCAATTTAAAATTATTAAAATATATAATTAAAATAATCACATAATACAGGGTTGTTACAGTAACATCCCCATTCCAAGATTCGAAAATAGAGATCAATGATGATGTAGTCATTTCTCGTATTATTTTTCAATGACAAATGAGAACATTTACTGTATCATTAACATCAAGATCACAAGTTACAAAAAATTTCATAAAATATTTTTCATTCATTTATTACATGTCTACTACATAACCCCATGATTACATTGTTCAAGTAAAGCATAAATAAAATATAGTTCCAACAGCGATATATGATGTGCCCCTTTGATGATCAAAATCATAACCACTTACGGTTATAAAACCTGTCTTTACAAATAAACAAACATAAATAATTAGACATGTAATAGAATAAACTAAAACTGATATTAGCTTGCCTCTATCACGTCTCCAGAAGCCTATTCGTCTTTACCTGAAATACCATACTCTTGATCCACTTAAATGAGTATCGGAGGTTTAGTTGGAAATCCAACTTCGGGTTAGACACAAAGTCTGGTGTGAATAATATTAGTCTACCCTAAATCAAAATAGATACAAAGTGAGACCATTCCGTTGAGTGAAATGGGCTTTGCCCTCAGTAGTATCTAAAAAATCAAATATCAAACAAAACATTCATTGGATAGGATAGACATGCTTGACACACTGTGCTCTCCTCATCTACCTATAACCACAATGGTTGAAACATAACATAAACAACATGCATAATCGATCAAAAATAAGTAGTTCAGTATTCACTAGGGTTTAAGGTCGCTATAAACCTATTAATTTTCATAGGCAAACTAAAAATCTATAAGGTTGATTTAGGCCATAAACTAGATAGTCCAACGGTCTTTATTTCCCATAAGAGTATCATGATACTCCTATGATAGAAGAAAAATAATAATGGCTTTCTTTCCCATAAGGATACCAATATACCATCATGACAAAAGAGAATAATAGTGAGCACCCCCATTCGATCCCCAGGTGTGTAAAGAAAATTTTAGCCTCGATGTTTGCAAAAACCTACGCATTTGAACCGTTGACCTTGATAGCTAAAGGACTTAATTGCAATAGTGTGAGGCACTATATACCCCAACACTAGTCCATACAACTTAAATATGTTTTTTTAAACATCGAACAAAATATTTCTATTTATCGGGTCAGGGCATCCTAACACAATTTGACCATTCCAATCTCATTGATGCAATTTAACTCAACAGGATTTTATTCTGATCATACGCACTTATGGAACAAACTTACTTGGTCATTAGTTCCCAATCCCTGAATGTCATGAATAGTTGGTGATATCATATAAGTGAGCCAAACAACATCGTAAATCATCAATCATACAATATGTTCTTATGATAGTTACCTACACATAAATCACATATAGACAAGCATGCTGCTTACATCATATAAACTTAGTAGTTTTAGTTTAAAACGATCTGTTTCCCATCTTTAGAAAAAAATTGTACTCAAGCTTTAAATTCAACAAACCCATGTTAAGGTATTAGGAAAAGTACAACAACTCGACATTCGATGCTATCGATAGTACATTAATTTTTATTAAAATAACGTTAAAGCCCAATTATGGACAATTTTTGTTTTGAAAATACTATTTATTAAGTTAAATATTATTTGGTAAAGAAAATTTTATATAATAAATAGAATTAACTAATAAATTCAATTAGAAATATATTGAATTCAAACAAATTATTGTACAATGAATATAAAATATTTTTATGTTGTAAATATTTTTCATATGATCAAAATAGTGAGAATAAGTTTTATTCGACATTAATGAAATCAATAAATCAATGAAGATAAGCAATTATTGAATTTAAATATTTTGTGTAGTTTATCAAAATATTTTTTTATCATACATTGTAAATCCATTTTTATCGGAAGTAACATCATTTTTATAATTACTAAGATTTGAAAATGTTAAAGTTAACTTTAATTTCGAAATGAATATTTAAAATGTTAAAATGGGAAATTTGTTTGGAAATGGGACTTAATTATAAATTTTTAAGTCCTTAAAAAATAAACAACAACCCATCTTTCCATCATTCCTATATTAACCCATATCCGTCTTTCTTTTCTCTCCTTTCCCTAGACCTAGTCTATACACACCAAAAATTCTTAATGAGAAAATACAAACACATAAAATAATTTCACGCGCTTGAGCGACGTGCGATATGCTTGTGTGTGCGACCATGAAGGAGGCTCCTGGAGGTGAGCATGCATCAGAAGAGCGACCATGGATATTGTCTTGGCTGTGTTTGCTTGCGACTGGAGATGGTAGATGGTACTTGATATCGGTTGTAGGTTGTTGCTATTGCATGCACGTCAAGGGAAGGAGTAGTTCACGATTTTTGATTTATGGTAAAGAAATACAGAGACTTGTTTCATTTGGGACAGCAAAGGGAATCTTGATTTGGTTTTAAAAGTAGTAAGGAGGAAAACATGATCTACTTTAAAATCAAGGTGAGTATGCTTAATACTAACATCTATTTCTAGTATATTGATTGTATGGTGGTTTATGATGGTTTGAGATGACGAATTTGGTTGGTATTGGTTGAAATAGTGTTCCATGCCTTTGTTTAATCGATTTTATATGAATTTGGTTGGACGTGATGATGTGTTAATTGAATTGACTAATTTGAGATGAAATATCCCTTGTTTGAAGAAACCCTGGCCAATTGGTGTTGAATTAGTGTTTGTTTCATTCGATAGTCGTATGTTGCGTTATAACTTGCATTGTTGCCAAATTGGTTGAAAAAGGGGAAACTGAGTTAAACATTTTGGGAATAAAGTTTTTATGTTTTAAAGCAAATTTTATATAAATTATTATGAAAATATTAATTTATTTTAGCTTATAATAAAGAGAAGATAAATAAATTTAAAGCGAATAATTTTAAAAAGTGTTGTATAAAAAACATAGTTTTAGGAAGTAAAGATTATGGTGCTTATTTTATAAGTAAATCTGTGGATGGTTATTTATTCTCTTTATGATTAAAAATTGTTTTAAGGATGTTTTTATTATAAAAAATATTAAAATTATATTTTGCAATAATGAGATTATTTTAATGACACTTGAATAAATGTGAAGTTTTAAAAGATAATATTTTGGAATAATAATAAGTTTGAATGTGATTAATACATTAAATGGAAAAATATTTTTTAATAATTTATTTTACCTAAAATTTTTTCTACGAAAACCATCTGTAACGACCCAGAATTTTGAACCATTCGCGTCCATTATAAGTGTATAGGTAGACACTCATGCCGGAGTTGAATTGCTCAAAATACCGCGTTGTTAATTTAAATTTGGCAAAACTGAACATATACAGTAAATAAAATATCACAGATCACAGACACAGAGTAATAAGTGCAGCGGAAATAAAAGAGATAGTAGTTCATGAAGCTACTATATAAATGTATAAGATACATCAGAGTTTACAACAGAAGAGTAATACGATACATCAGAGTTAAACCAGATACAACGGAAGAGTAACACGATACATCAGATACAAATCAGAATACATCACTGGAATCATCGAATATCTGAAAGCTGGATAGATAGCTGGATCTCCAAGCGAAGCTCCAACTCCAAAGGTGAGTCTCGAAAGCTGAACTACTCAGTCTGACCCGAGCGTAAAGCAAAATACAAAACACTCGAGTCAGGATTAACATTCTTATATTAATAAATCCAACTCAAGTGAAATAGCAATTGAAATACAAGTAACTCAAAGGATGTTTGGAATAACCATCCTTTAAGGATCCGTCAAACTATCTACTAGGTAGTAATATAAGCTAAGTAGATAATGTCTATCAGTAATATAAAGATATCAAAATAGCGTTAAGTCATGGCCCATTCCACCCTTAACACATTTTTATTCCCACAAGCATATACAAGACCGTAGTTTCCCCAAAACCGGAAGTCACCAGAGGGCAATCCATATACTCAAGGTACAAAACAAATTCGTAGTGGTCGCGCATAAATGGAATACAAGTATGACAAGGCACATGAGGCTATACCCAAGGTAGTGATACTACCGTTCGCCTGATCCGGGCTGGTGAGAACGCAACGCCGCAGCGCCCGCAACACCGTGAGACAACACTCCCAAAATCAAGGGTGCACCAATCGACAATAAGTATAAGTAGTTCGAAGAAGTGTGTCCACTTGAGGTATCAATCCTCCATTGGCCCGGCACAGCTCCTGTTTTAGTCATTTCCAATTTGACACAAGTGTCAAGGCTACCCATTATCGTTCTCTTTCTTCAGTCAACACGTACATCATTCCAACCACTTCATTCTGGATCATCACTCCGCGTATAGTTATTAAAGTGGTTTCCGGTTTAGATAGAGAGTATATCCATAACCGAATTCCGGTCTCTTTAATAACTTTCGTAATTATTACACCGATTGGTCGTTTATATATTTTAAAACCAAATCAATTTCAATTTCAAATAGAATTCGTAAATCAACATTTCATTTGTCTTTCAAAAACCAATTTCCAATATTTACGTTTCAAAACTTCCAATTTACCGTTTCCAAATCTTATAGTTCAATTTCAATCTTTATTTAAACAATTCAAATATCAATTTAAATTCGTATATAAGATTCATTCCGAAATCAATTAAATCAATTTAATTTAACATTCAAATCAGTTTAACTTCATCTATCGATTTTATTTAATATTCGTTAAGTAAATTTATCATTCGAATCAATTATATTCAATTTCCAATTCATTAAATCAATTTCTTAAGTTCAACTTCATTAAATCAAAACTTACAATTTCGAATTAAATTAAATTCGTCAAATCAATTCTTTAAATTTCAAGTCTTATATTAATTTCAATAAATCACATTTTATTTCTTGTTAAAGAAATTCATTTCACTTATTTACTTACTTCAAAAATTTTCCAAAACTTAATTAATAAAGAAACTCAAATTCAGTTATTACGAAGTAAAATTCACTTATTCAAAAGTTCAATTTTTTCTTATTAAAGAATCCAATTCAATTTGATCATTAAAATAGTTCAATCTTATTTAATTATTAAATAATTTCAAAGTTCAATAATTTCAGCTTAATTATAATTTCAACCTTAATTATTAAATCATTTCAAAGTTCAATAATTTCAACTTAATTATAATTTCAACCTTAATTATTAAATCATTTCAAAGTTCAATAATTTCAAACTTAATTCAATAATTTCTCAAATTAAACAATATTCTTTCATCAATTACATCGTAAATATTTATTTCAGATTATTAAATATTAACATTTTCCTTTCATAAAAAAAATTCAAATTTCAACTTCATTTCAAAACCATATTATTTATTTAAATAAAATCTTCAATTTATTTTCAAATCAAAATTATTGACCAATCGGGTTTTTATTTAATTTTCTATCCTAAGTCAAAGTTCAATTTGGGTATTTATCATTTCAACCCGATTCCAATTCAATTCAAAATCAAAACATATCAAAGGGAACTTGCAGTGTGATAACTGGGATGGTGTCAAGGTAAATAAACAAGCAATAACAGCAATCAATAACAATCACATAATCAATTCAAATAATCCCGAAATAACCGTATTAATTCGTATTGTTATTTGTACGAATTAATATAATTATTTCTAGAATCTACACTATCATTTCATGTAGATTAAAGATTATTACATTACGGTTTTTCACTTGTCATATATTTACAATTTCATCCATCATCAATTTAACAACATACATTCAGTGGTTCGAGATGTAATTAAACAAATCCTACGTGTCAATAAATTCAACAGTTAAAGGGGTCATATGATACAAATGTCAGTTAATCAAATTTAACATTTAACTATCCTATATCAAGTTCAATTTCATACTATTTACCATTTTAACATTAACAATTTATCGTCCAATATAAACATCAACAATCAATCAATTATCAGCCAAACTGTATTATCATCACATAAAAAATTAACAGATAATGGTGTCAGGTGTCACAGGTAAACTGATACAGGTAATAGCATATATAACAGTGTAATTAACTAACAGCAGTATATTTCAATTGTCGTTTCACTTGAAATCAAATCTAATAAATAAAAGAACGTTAATCGTGAGTGATTGCTCACCTTTCGAGGCTAGAGAATACAGAAGGTGACACGGATACGCACACTGATGCGGATCCTGAAATTTAATTGTGAATTCCAGCAGATCAAAAATCAGTACGAATCCAACGATCGGAGTTGATTGGCACGAATTGACGAACAGATCTGATAATATGAATAGATAAAAAAAAATCAAATCTGGGTCGATGAAAATAATTGGCCTAAGCGAATATATATATATATATACATAACTATATATATAAATTTATATATACATATATATATATATAATTCAAAATTTTAAATAAGCGAATAACTTGTAATCTTTAAAACTACTATATACATAAAATATATATACTAACACTTTCATACTAACTTATATTTTTAAATATGAATACCCTAATATAAAACTATTGTGTATACTAACACGGCTATAAAAAAAATCAAAACATATCATATACTTAAACTATGCCGTAACTTATGTACACCACTATATATCGCTATATACATAAACAACAATATAAAAATATTTCTATACAAAGCAAATATTTACAGCCAATATTCGTTTCAATAGCAGTCAATGTACATTGTACCATTAATTTATTTGATAGAAGATGATGGGTATAAGTAGTTATCTGGTCAACTGTATATTAGCTTGCCAAACCTAGAATATAGTATATACGAAATAATCAAGGAGCTGCAGCACACAGCAAATCAAAATATACTGACAAATCTATACATACTATAACGTCAAAAATAATATACAGTAAAAATGAAAACCAAGGCCGAACAAAACTTACACATATATACTAATATATGCAAACATGCCTAGCATTTGCTATACCATATTTTACAGATTACCTTCATAAGCTTTATAAATTATTCACATATATACCACAATTCCATACCACAAACAACGTCAGGTTGAAAAGAATAAGATGATGTAACAAATATATATAAGCAAATGTATACACTACTTAACCTCTACAAATATGATCTGGAAAAATTTGATAACCAAAACAAAGAAGTTTACAGTACATATAAACTATTATAACCCAACCCAACAGACTATAATATACAGTAACATAGATAATACTTGTATAAATTTATATAACTACATAAATGTTAATACTTTAAATATGTATGTGAGTCCAAACTTATTTATACTTATATATGCTTTAAGCAAATTTAATATGTAAACAATATAGCAATATAAGTTATAACAAACAAATAAAATAAAGGTATTTATATATATACACCTTCCCACATATAGCTAACATATTATATATGGTCTCACACACAAAAAAAAAGTAAAACAAAAAGATGCTACATACACAAGTGAAGCTGCAGCACGCTCGGTAGGCTGATGTCGTTGGGGGAAAGGAAGTGAGGCACGCGGGTCAACGAGGCAGGATGGATCATGTCATTGCCGACCAGACAGTGGAGAGAAGGAAATGGCGTGGAAAGCTAGGGCGGAGGATTGCGGTTACAAGGTGGAGGGATGAAGCTTGCATGATGGGTCTGGGAGGGGAGTAAGGTCGGAGGAAGGATGTTAGAATCGGTTTCATGGAGGGTGGAGGAAAGGAATATAGAGATATTATTTTTCCCAGGCTTCAAAAATGAACAGACCAAAAATCAAAAAAAACGAAAGTCATCAATTGAACAGCTGGTAGCCAATACGTTGAATTCAAAAAAGATAATTAAAGTTAGGTGTTGCTTGGGTTACACGGTTGACATTTGAAAAGACAAGAAAACCAAAGGGTTCAAAGACGGTACCGATACGGTCAGACGTTACGCAAAGTGCAACGTACACCGAAACTCTGAATTTGACAATCGAATATACCGTAGAGATCGGCACGACGAGACGATCAAAACGGTATATAGAAATCAGTGGTACGATCATCCGATAAAAAATCGATATCGGTACCAGAATACTGCTATTTTGCAGAAAATAAGAACGACGGAGCCAAAGATATCCGAATTTGGAAAAACGACAAACTGAAATCTTGCTCAGAAGATGATTTAGAATTTTTCTATGTAAAAATATTTAGGTTTCGAAAACATTTTATTTTCATTTCTTTTTAACTGATTAAATTGAAGTGAATTTACGCGCGAAATAAACTTCCGTATTTTCAGACGAAAATTTACCAGTTGCTATGTTTAACTAGACGTATTCCAGATATTAAATTTTTATTTCAAAATTTTATCGTTTGAAATTTCGCAAAATTCCAACTAATTACGTTATTAAAACAGTTGAAATTTACGGGTCGTTACATTCTCCCCCACTCAAAACTTTTCGTCCCCGAAAAGGAACGAGGTAGGAGAATAGAAACAACCAGGAAGAAAACAGATTTGAAATACAAAATAACAATTAGTTTAAACCGTATAAATTTCAATTTAAATTACTTGATATTGAATAATTGATTTAATCCATTTGAGTTCACTAAAATCAATCTCAACTATTTCTAAATTTATTATCTTATCATCCAATGATCTTAAAATTAAAAATTTCTAACCATAAATTTGAATAGTCTTTTATTATAATCATATTTTTCAACAATTTAAATTCTTCTTTATTCCAAAATTATTATTAAGTTTATTTTACTTAATATATCTTATTACATATATTTAACCCATATAAATTAATTTAAACCATAAAAGTTTCGATTTAAATTAATTTACATCTATTAATTTCTTTTAAATTCAAGGTATTTTCATAAGTTGATCAAATTTCAATTTATTAATTCTTTCAAAACAAATTTATTTCATTATTAACTGAGTTTACTTATTATTCTATCCAACTCTATTAACATCTTTATAATCAAAATTTAGTGTATAACATTTATTATAAACACTCAAATTTTATTTATAAATTCAATTTATCTTATATATTATCCAATTACATATTCAACTTTTGAGTGATTTAGGTAAGTTGTATTAGAATGCAGTTGAGCAATATACAAATAAAATTTTCCAAATTCAATTTATTCAAGTTTAAATATTTATTCCAAATTTTGGTTTTATTTATAATTAAAATCATCCTTTAACAAAATTTAAGAATTAGATTTCCGATTAACTTTAAACAATTTAGAGTTAATATCATATATTTATATCAACCAAATTAAATTTTAAAATAAGATACATATATATATATATATAAATCAAAATATACTGAAGAAATTCAAATCAAAATATATTTTTTTCCTCAAAACAAAACCGTAGCAAAGCTACAGAGTGGTTTCTCCACTTCGAAACTCGAAGATGAACATCGATGATGCGGCCGCCATCACCGAAATTATTTTCCAGCGACAAAGAGAAGAGCACTGATTTCAACATTTTAAAAATTCTTTGAAAACGATTTCTGTTCGAAAATATTTCAAATAATATACATTTTAAATTTTAAAAACCAAAGTTCGAAATCACCGGAAACTAAATTCTCAGATTTCTGAATTAAATTCATTTCAAATTCCAAATCAATTTATAAACCGTATTTATAAATTTATTTAGAACAATAAATGATAATCAAATATTACCATTTCAACAACAATTTAATTAACTTATTAAATTCCAGAAAATTTTAACTTATATTTTTACAATATAATCAACAAATTTATTTCATTTACCAAATTTGAAAATAATATTGTGTCAGTTTGCTCTGTTCAAGTGTTTTGGAAATCCTATCGATAGCGTTGATCAGACGAATCGATCGGAAACCCAAATCAACATCAACAACTCAAACAACACAATATATAAAACATTTTTATATTAGTTTACAAATACATTTCTTTGCTCGACGATACAGGAATGAATTTTCAAAATAAGGATAGGGATTCAAATTTTTGTTGACTCAAATCAAAGAGAATTTCGATTCGAAGATAGGTTTGAACAAGAAGATAAGATAATTCAATTACCACAATCGGGAGATGGATGAGTTTATTTAATTCACGGGCAACCTTAGCTGGGTCGTCCGTAACTTCAAGAATAAGATCAATGCTGAATTCCGAGGTAATTCAACACTCGACCTCTAGAGATGAGATTCAGGTATAGCAGGGAATATATAGCATCGTAAACCGAGGATACAGAAATCTACGGTAAATCAATGCCTATTATAAAGGAGTTTTGCTCCTTTACGAATCATTTGAAGTTTGGCGAGACCGCCGATTCATTATAAGGGTTCATTCGAAGTGGAGTTATGAGATGCTCCAGAATTGAAAGAAGACGAATAGTGAGGGTCACGAATGAAATTTGGAACCGTAGGGAACATTCCAAAATTCAAAGAAATCGAGTCGAAAGAAAAAGATTGAAACTCGAATGAGAGTGATTCTGTAAATACATTTACCCTATATGTTGAGTTTTGCCTAGAGCTACCAAAGCTCTGATACTAACTGTAACGACCCAGAATTTTGAACCATTCGCGTCCATTATAAGTGTATAGGTAGACACTCATGCCGGAGTTGAATTGCTCAAAATACCGCGTTGTTAATTTAAATTTGGCAAAACTGAACATATACAGTAAATAAAATATCACAGATCACAGACACAGAGTAATAAGTGCAGCGGAAATAAAAGAGATAGTAGTTCATGAAGCTACTATATAAATGTATAAGATACATCAGAGTTTACAACAGAAGAGTAATACGATACATCAGAGTTAAACCAGATACAACGGAAGAGTAACACGATACATCAGATACAAATCAGAATACATCACTGGAATCATCGAATATCTGAAAGCTGGATAGATAGCTGGATCTCCAAGCGAAGCTCCAACTCCAAAGGTGAGTCTCGAAAGCTGAACTACTCAGTCTGACCCGAGCGTAAAGCAAAATACAAAACACTCGAGTCAGGATTAACATTCTTATATTAATAAATCCAACTCAAGTGAAATAGCAATTGAAATACAAGTAACTCAAAGGATGTTTGGAATAACCATCCTTTAAGGATCCGTCAAACTATCTACTAGGTAGTAATATACGCTAAGTAGATAATGTCTATCAGTAATATAAAGATATCAAAATAGCGTTAAGTCATGGCCCATTCCACCCTTAACACATTTTTATTCCCACAAGCATATACAAGACCGTAGTTTCCCCAAAACCGGAAGTCACCAGAGGGCAATCCATATACTCAAGGTACAAAACAAATTCGTAGTGGTCGCGCATAAATGGAATACAAGTATGACAAGGCACATGAGGCTATACCCAAGGTAGTGATACTACCGTTCGCCTGATCCGGGCTGGTGAGAACGCAACGCCGCAGCGCCCGCAACACCGTGAGACAACACTCCCAAAATCAAGGGTGCACCAATCTACAATAAGTATAAGTAGTTCGAAGAAGTGTGTCCACTTGAGGTATCAATCCTCCATTGGCCCGACACAGCTCCTGTTTTAGTCATTTCCAATTTGACACAAGTGTCAAGGCTACCCATTATCGTTCTCTTTCTTCAGTTAACACGTACATCATTCCAACCACTTCATTCTGGATCATCACTCCGCGTATAGTTATTAAAGTGGTTTCCGGTTTAGATAGAGAGTATATCCATAACCGAATTCCGGTCTCTTTAATAACTTTCGTAATTATTACACCGATTGGTCGTTTATATATTTTAAAACCAAATCAATTTCAATTTCAAATAGAATTCGTAAATCAACATTTCATTTGTCTTTCAAAAACCAATTTCCAATATTTACGTTTCAAAACTTCCAATTTACCGTTTCCAAATCTTATAGTTCAATTTCAATCTTTATTTAAACAATTCAAATATCAATTTAAATTCGTATATAAGATTCATTCCGAAATCAATTAAATCAATTTAATTTAACATTCAAATCAGTTTAACTTCATCTATCGATTTTATTTAATATTCGTTAAGTAAATTTATCATTCGAATCAATTATATTCAATTTCCAATTCATTAAATCAATTTCTTAAGTTCAACTTCATTAAATCAAAACTTACAATTTCGAATTAAATTAAATTCGTCAAATCAATTCTTTAAATTTCAAGTCTTATATTAATTTCAATAAATCACATTTTATTTCTTGTTAAAGAAATTCATTTCACTTATTTACTTACTTCAAAAATTTTCCAAAACTTAATTAATAAAGAAACTCAAATTCAGTTATTACGAAGTAAAATTCACTTATTCAAAAGTTCAATTTTTTCTTATTAAAGAATCCAATTCAATTTGATCATTAAAATAGTTCAATCTTATTTAATTATTAAATAATTTCAAAGTTCAATAATTTCAGCTTAATTATAATTTCAACCTTAATTATTAAATCATTTCAAAGTTCAATAATTTCAACTTAATTATAATTTCAACCTTAATTATTAAATCATTTCAAAGTTCAATAATTTCAAACTTAATTCAATAATTTCTCAAATTAAACAATATTCTTTCATCAATTACATCGTAAATATTTATTTCAGATTATTAAATATTAACATTTTCCTTTCATAAAAAAAATTCAAATTTCAACTTCATTTCAAAACCATATTATTTATTTAAATAAAATCTTCAATTTATTTTCAAATCAAAATTATTGATCAATCGGGTTTTTATTTAATTTTCTATCCTAAGTCAAAGTTCAATTTGGGTATTTATCATTTCAACCCGATTCCAATTCAATTCAAAATCAAAACATATCAAAGGGAACTTGTAGTGTGATAACTGGGATGGTGTCAAGGTAAATAAACAAGCAATAACAGCAATCAATAACAATCACATAATCAATTCAAATAATCCCGAAATAACCGTATTAATTCGTATTGTTATTTGTACGAATTAATATAATTATTTCTAGAATCTACACTATCATTTCATGTAGATTAAAGATTATTACATTACGGTTTTTCACTTGTCATATATTTACAATTTCATCCATCATCAATTTAACAACATACATTCAGTGGTTCGAGATGTAATTAAACAAATCCTACGTGTCAATAAATTCAACAGTTAAAGGGGTCATATGATACAAATGTCAGTTAATCAAATTTAACATTTAACTATCCTATATCAAGTTCAATTTCATACTATTTACCATTTTAACATTAACAATTTATCGTCCAATATAAACATCAACAATCAATCAATTATCAGCCAAACTGTATTATCATCGCATAAAAAATTAACAGATAATGGTGTCAGGTGTCACAGGTAAACTGATACAGGTAATAGCATATATAACAGTGTAATTAACTAACAGCAGTATATTTCAATTGTCGTTTCACTTGAAATCAAATCTAATAAATAAAAGAACGTTAATCGTGAGTGATTGCTCACCTTTCGAGGCTAGAGAATACAGAAGGTGACACGGATACGCACACTGATGCGGATCCTGAAATTTAATTGTGAATTCCAGCAGATCAAAAATCAGTACGAATCCAACGATCGGAGTTGATTGGCACGAATTGACGAACAGATCTGATAATATGAATAGATAAAAAAAATCAAATCTGGGTCGATGAAAATAATTGGCCTAAGCGAATATATATATATATATACATAACTATATATATAAATTTTTTTATATATATATATAATTCAAAATTTTAAATAAGCGAATAACTTGTAATCTTTAAAACTACTATATACATAAAATATATATACTAACACTTTCATACTAACTTATATTTTTAAATATGAATACCCTAATATAAAACTATTGTGTATACTAACACGGCTATAAAAAAAATCAAAACATATCATATACTTAAACTATGCCGTAACTTATGTACACCACTATATATCGCTATATACATAAACAACAATATAAAAATATTTCTATACAAAGCAAATATTTACAGCCAATATTCGTTTCAATAGCAGTCAATGTACATTGTACCATTAATTTATTTGATAGAAGATGATGGGTATAAGTAGTTATCTGGTCAACTGTATATTAGCTTGCCAAACTTAGAATATAGTATATACGAAATAATCAAGGAGCTGCAGCACACAGCAAATCAAAATATACTGACAAATCTATACATACTATAACGTCAAAAATAATATACAGTAAAAATGAAAACCAAGGCCGAACAAAACTTACACATATATACTAATATATGCAAACATGCCTAGCATTTGCTATACCATATTTTACAGATTACCTTCATAAGCTTTATAAATTATTCACATATATACCACAATTCCATACCACAAACAACGTCAGGTTGAAAAGAATAAGATGATGTAACAAATATATATAAGCAAATGTATACACTACTTAACCTCTACAAATATGATCTGGAAAAATTTGATAACCAAAACAAAGAAGTTTACAGTACATATAAACTATTATAACCCAACCCAACAGACTATAATATACAATAACATAGATAATACTTGTATAAATTTATATAACTACATAAATGTTAATACTTTAAATATGTATGTGAGTCCAAACTTATTTATACTTATATATGCTTTAAGCAAATTTAATATGTAAACAATACAGCAATATAAGTTATAACAAACAAATAAAATAAAGGTATTTATATATATACACCTTCCCACATATAGCTAACATATTATATATGGTCTCACACACAAAAAAAAAGTAAAACAAAAAGATGCTACATACACAAGTGAAGCTGCAGCACGCTCGGTAGGCTGATGTCGTTGGGGGAAAGGAAGTGAGGCACGCGGGTCAACGAGGCAGGATGGATCATGTCATTGCCGACCAGACAGTGGAGAGAAGGAAATGGCGTGGAAAGCTAGGGCGGAGGATTGCGGTTACAAGGTGGAGGGATGAAGCTTGCATGATGGGTCTGGGAGGGGAGTAAGGTCGGAGGAAGGATGTTAGAATCGGTTTCATGGAGGGTGGAGGAAAGGAATATAGAGATATTATTTTTCCCAGGCTTCAAAAATGAACAGACCAAAAATCAAAAAAAACGAAAGTCATCAATTGAACAGCTGGTAGACAATACGTTGAATTCAAAAAAGATAATTAAAGTTAGGTGTTGCTTGGGTTACACGGTTGACATTTGAAAAGACAAGAAAACCAAAGGGTTCAAAGACGGTACCGATACGGTCAGACGTTACGCAAAGTGCAACGTACACCGAAACTCTGAATTTGACAATCGAATATACCGTAGAGATCGGCACGACGAGACGATCAAAACGGTATATAGAAATCAGTGGTACGATCATCCGATAAAAAATCGATATCGGTACCAGAATACTGCTATTTTGCAGAAAATAAGAACGACGGAGCCAAAGATATCCGAATTTGGAAAAACGACAAACTGAAATCTTGCTCAGAAGATGATTTAGAATTTTTCTATGTAAAAATATTTAGGTTTCGAAAACATTTTATTTTCATTTCTTTTTAACTGATTAAATTGAAGTGAATTTACGCGCGAAATAAACTTCCGTATTTTCAGACGAAAATTTACCAGTTGCTATGTTTAACTAGACGTATTCCAGATATTAAATTTTTATTTCAAAATTTTATCGTTTGAAATTTCGCAAAATTCCAACTAATTACGTTATTAAAACAGTTGAAATTTACGGGTCGTTACACCATCCATGAAAAAATATTATATATATTTTGTCAAGTGTGATTTTTGGAAGTAATTTATTTGTCTTTGAATATTTTAGATAAAGGGAAATTGATTTAATTGCCCTCGAAATTATTTACAAAAGTGTTTTAATTGAATTATTTTGGAAAGGGAAGTTTTGAGATTTTGCTATACAACTGAATTTTCATAAATTGATGCTTTAGCGTTAGATATTTAGAAGATTTTTATAAGGTGAATTTAAATTTGATAAATTATTTTTCAAAAGTGGTTTAAACGAACTTAGAAGTAAACAAGGATTTTTAATATTGATTTGGAATTAAATATAAGATGTTTGGGAATATATTTTGGATGGAAAATCACTTTGGGAGAAAATTAATATAATTTGGATTTGGCTTTTAAAAGAATCCTTGGAACTACAAAACTCCTTTACTAATATCTTTGTAGTTTAAAGATGAATTTCCACTGTTTTTGAATTATTTTTAAAAGGAGTTTAGCAGTTTGAAATTCAAAGAAAGTTTGAACTATTTTCTTTGAAAATTAGACTAGAGTTTTAAATAATGGACTTTTGGAATAAATAAGATTTTGGGAAGAATGAAAATTTATAATTTAGACCTCTTTAAATTTAGTAGTGGTATTTGAAATTCTATGAACATTTTGGAAATGAGTATTTTATAGTGAAACCTCTTTCGAATCAATAATTGTTGAATTGAATGAATGCATATGTAATTTTTTTTGTAATGAGAATATTGAATAAAAATAGTTATATCCCAAGTAGTATGGGATGTTCGGTAATATTTCTTTGGTAAGTCAGTTGACTCGGTATATAGAATACTATATGATGTTGAATGTATTTTACGAACATTGAGTAAACGAGTGAGTAACAATATGTGGTATAAGACACCTACATTGATATTTATTCGATTATTATATTTGAGTAAAGGTCACCTATCTTTATTGATGTGGTTAGGAATTGGTTTAGCGTTTAGAGGTATATTTTGTTGTGTGCATGTCATGCTTGTTGTATGCTTGCCATATATTGTTGTGTATTGGTTAGCTATGTGCCTTTTGATTAGTTTGCATGTTTTTATTGGCTGTGTGTCTTGCAGTTAGTTTGAATGATTCTATCGGGCATGTGCCATTTGTTTTGTGCTTTCGCTGGGTGCTATTACCATATAGGCTAGAGTCTACCCTAAAGGTTGATTGCGAGGTTATGCCCCGAATCCCTGACATAACCTTTAGGTTATATTTGTTGAGTTCTTGTACTTGCCATGTTCTTGTATTGCTATGTGCTCATATTGCTATGTGCATGTACTATTGTGTTCTACTATGCCCATATGTCAAATAGCCAAGTAGTCTGTTACCATCGGGAAGTAGGGTCATGTATAACATAGGCTTGCAACATGTTTCGACGTCCTAATGGACATAGTGTCATGATGATTGGGAATAACTTTGGACAGTAGGAGTATGTTGTGTGCTATAGAGCAATATTGTGTGCGTATCAGTCTCCTATTTGGATTGTGTATGATTATGTGGACACCTTACATTACTATATTTACACCTCATTTAGACAACTATTCTGTGGCATAAGCCACTTAACCTATATGACTTTTTGTGTGCTCGTTCATTTCTATGATTAACTTTGTGCCTGTCTATTATAGGGACATGATGTGTGCTTGTCCATTACATGATCTATTGCGTGATTATTTGTTGGATATGATTAGTCATGAGCTCACTTATGTCTAGACTTATTGTGTGCTCATCTCACCTTAAGTGACTTCTATATACTCATCTATTGTGAGCATCTTAGCGAGCGTTTGTTCATTATCTCTGTTTGTGCACTTGTTTGTTATATATGACTTGTCGTGTGCTCGTCTATTGAGTATGACTTTTGTGTGCCCATTCATATTATATTATATCTGTTGACTTCACCAAGCAATGATTTGTATTCGGTTGATGCTTAGTTATTCATATGTTGGGTGATTATTTTATATGCTAGCCTCGCCTAGCTTTTTGATACATTTATGTTGAGTATAATAACATCTTATATTTTGGAGTGTTCAAATATGAGATTAAATTAATAGTAAGAAATTATTAAATGACAATTAAGAGAGTTAAATTTATAAAATTACTTAAGGAAAGTTTAATACTTAAGAGTGGGGCACTTAAACATGTATAATTAAGTAGACTAAGAGTAATTAGAGTAATTAAATTCGACTATATATGTATAATGTAACAAATTTAAATATTTGAATGATGAGGATTTTATATTTGGGTAAATAAGTTAATGTGATTAGGCAAGGTGAGATTTTAGTCCAAGCCAAAACATTAATATATATACCCTTAAACATATCCTTCTCCTCATTCACGCTTTCTTCATTTTAAAAACAAAAAAACAAAAATCCACCAACCATAGCCTACCACTATTGCTAGGAAAAGAGGAAAATAAACAACTCAAGATCAAAGCCTTTATTTCTAAGGAAAAGAAAAGATATTTTAGTCAAAAATTTCTAATCTAGATGACTAATACTTACCCTAATTGCCTCCAAATCCATTTGGGTTCGAAAATTTTGTGAGTTGGATTATTTGAATATGAATGAACAAGTTTTAATGACACAGAATGGTTTATATACATGTTTGGGAATTAAATGACAAACTTTGAGATATGTTTTAGAGTAAAACATGAGTTAATCAACTCCATATATTTTGAAAAATTAATATGAATTTTTTAACATTGAAAAGGAGGTAGCTTTTAACTTTTTTATAATTTTTAAATGAAGGATTAATTTTATTATGAATTTTCTAAGTGAAAATAGGCAATTTCAGGTATAAATCAATCTCCAAAATTATTAAAATTTAACATTTTGATTCAAAAATTTTACTAGTGGTATATGATTGTGTTTTAGAATTTTAGGGAATATTATCATCAGTTTTGTAATTACTATGAATTGAATGGCAAAGGAAAATATATTTTAATTAAGGAAAATAACTTAGGAAATTGTTAATTAAAGGTGCATGATTTTCGGTTGTGACCAGAAAATAATGTAGAAAAATGAAAGTAACAAATACCCAAAGTTCGAAGTGTAAAGAATCAGTCAAAAAGTGAAATAAGTAAAATATCAGTTTACCACTTAATTACGGATTTTCCATAAGACTCACGATAGTTGTTATGTTAGACCAACAATAGCCATAAAATTATAGAAGCATGATACACTTGAGTTAGACTATTGATGGCCCTCACTTAGATTCATGACAGGCTTAAAATGTTAGGTTCAAGATAGCTTTAAAATGAGACTTACAATAGCCTCAATATGTGATGCACGATAACTTTAGGTTGTGGTTTCCAATAACTTTATGTTGAGATTTAAGACTGCCTCAATCTATGATGGATGATAGCTTTAAATTGTGATTTATGATAGCCTTACACTTGGGACTTATGACAGCTCATAGATGAGATCTACGATAGCATTGACTGTGATAGCTTTTGAAATTCTATAGCCTTAGAGGCATGATAGCTTTTGATGCACAATAGCTATGTTGGCGATAGTTATGTGATGAGAGGTGCTATAGCTATAGAAAGGTAGATATGATAACTATTGAACTCGAAATGCGATAGCTAAAGTTGAGAGATTCCTTAACTAAATAAATGAATTTTGGGTAAAATTTTGGAAGCTCTTTCCAAGGTGTTTAATTGAAATTTCATATAGATAAATTTAAAAGAAAAATAATAAGTTAAAAATGCAATAATTTATTAAAAACGAGGAAAACGAGATAAGCTTAGGGAAGCTAAGAAATGGTAAAAGTATCATTAAAAAAAAGATAAAACTATTTTATCTAAAGAATTGAAAGATCAAATCTAACAAGAAGATCTAAAGAATGTGTATGGTACACAATTAATAAATGAAAGAATGGATTAAAACTAAATCTGAAACTGTCCCAGCTCATGGAGTTATTGAATGGCTACGGCCTAGGGATTAGGGAAGTTTATATTCAATGGTCTATTACAGGGTGCTAAGAGTGATGAAGTCTTTTGGGTTCAATTCAGAATTTTTAACTCTATTGTATGTAATAACATCAAAATGGACGTATCTTAATGAATGAATCGACAATGTGAAATGAAAGTGTTTCATGGACTAGGAGATGTTATTGATGTTTAGTAAGGATGCTTGCTAGAATGTATTCAAGGAGCATACATTCGACCTCCTAAGAGTGTCGGGGTGGTTGTAACAACCCACCTTTTAGACCCTCAGTTTAATGCTCGAACCGATGTTAACACCTCGAGAAACGGAAGGATGAGTTATTGAGATACGATAATGAGAAACAAGTATAGTTTTCATCTAACAGCTTTAAGAGTCTCACATTGGAAGGAAATAAAGTATAATATATTAATAACCATAATCGCTTTAAATTCACCGTAATATATTTACACTATCAGATACGTGTTTGTACAATACCAATCGAACCCAACCCATATACATAATCAAATCTCAGCCATGGCACTTATTTACATAATTTACAATATGTACAACATGATCCATGTCCTCTAAACCATCTCGCCACTAAGTTCTATTAACCTAGAGATGTAAATAAAGGGGAAAATAGGAGTGGGTTAGACATAAGTCTGGTGAGTGAGACATACTTGTCCACATATATTACAAAGATAATACTATAACACGATATGAGTATAACGTTTAGTCACCTCGCGCCCTGTTGGTCATACTATACTTAACCTACCGTATACGTCTAGTCATATCGCATCGATCTATATGGACTCACTTTCCTAGACTCACCTCATGTGCTATAGGGTCGCCTGTTGTCCACCATCACGTTAATCGTATCTAAGACTCGCCTCATGCTTTACATGGTCGCACGTTGTTCATACCTTGAAAACAAAAATAAACTCACATCTCAGACTTTCCTTTTGCGATACATGATTGCTTACCATCCATCCTCTACACTGGTCCATCGAAGCATAACAGGGGAACAATGCAATACCCGGATCACCTACTTGTGTCATGGGCTCATATCCTGGGTCACCTACTTGCGCTACAAGCTCGTATATGTTCACCTCAACATTGAATCAACCTCCATAACACGAATAACATAAAAATCCATCTCAAACAAACGATCAACATCTCATACTTCACCTTCGATTTGTAACAATGAAAATCGCTTTGTCATTTGCCTCAAACGCCATAAGGAAACAAAGGAATCAAGACCCAAATCGATAAACCTTAATATATATATTGGCTCGTATTGGTCCAGATTCAACCTACACCCAAACTAAGCCATCGATGGATGGCTGGTAGGGACCGATGGACCGATCGCAAAAAAAATTGCACTCCAATCGCAATTTTGGTTGTTCCTCAGTGTCATCTCACCACTATTCACCCTCGTTCTGCCTCCACTCCTTTGAGAATGTCCATAGCACATTAAACTACGTCTTTGTGGTCGGTTTACACTTAAATTCATCAAATTTCCATTGTATATTAATTAAATTAACGACCCAGAATCTTAGTCATTTGAATTTGGAATATTTAATTGATTTTAAATATTGAAGAATTAACTCTGTAAGTTGAATAACTTGAATTCCAAAGATAGCGGTTTGTTTGATAATTAAATTGTTAAATTTAATATTTGGAATTGTTTAAATAATTAAATCCTAAATTTAATGTGAATAAAAATGATTTCAAAAGTTGATTTAAATTCTATTTAAATAAGAATGGAGATAGTAAACTTTTAGTTTAGATTTAAAAGTTATTGATTTGGTTTTTATAATAATTTTTTAAATTAACGTGTAAAAATAGCAATCCGGGGCACTGTCTCGGATTTCGATGAAACCAGTGCCATTGGATCCGTAATGGTGTATTATTGTATGTTGACGATTTTCATGGCGATCAACCGTAACGTTTGATCGTACGAGATCGAAAAGCGTAGAAATTAATTATAGAAAATAATATAATATAATTGGGTTTGAAAAGCTAACTTTTGTATATGATCGAATTAGGTCTCGAAACTAGTTCCATTGTGTTAGGAATTGGGGTATTTTATATAGAACACCAGGCAGCACATGTCGATAGGAGTTCAAGTTTTTTCGGCGTATAATATCGAATTTTATTTAATAATATATATATATATATATACCTCACCATACCCTTTAGCAGCCTATACCACTTGCCTCATACCCCAACTGTTTACCATGCCCTTACACGTTGTGACCATACCCTTCTCCCTTTGTATACATGACCAAATTAGAGAATTTTCTTTTGAAAAAATTAAAATTTAAACTCCTCTAAATCCAATGGCCGAGGATCATCAGAGCTAATCATAGCGATTTTAGGTGAGGCTTCCAACTAGGGAAACGTCGGTGACGTCATGGCGAACTCAATCAACGGTGGAGATTGGCGAACTCAACCGGTGGTGGCCACAGTTTCATGATGAAAGAAATTTGTTTTTTGGCGATTCGCGGCGTTGTGGGTAATCGATTGTCGATGGGTTCTGAAGGAAAAATGTAGAGGAGGGTGAGAGCTAACTTCGGCCAAAATTTGGTGGCCAATGGTGGTCCATGGCGGCGGCATTTTTGGGTAGAACGAAAATGGATTTTGGGTTATTGCATGGCGATGGCGGCGAGTTAGGGGCCAAGTTTGGTGGTGGTGGGGACTCCGAGGTGGGGGCATTTGATGGACAAAAAGCGGCGACGGTTGGATGGCCGTGGTGGCAAGGGCGTTGAAAAAGAAGAAGGTGCCTGGAAGTAGTCGCGTGAACAAGGCAGAAGGAGTTAGGGGATGGTTTAATTATTCTAAAAAAGGTTAATTTATTTGTCAATTAATGTCATTAGTATGTATAATTATATTATTTAATTTGTGAATCTTATTAATGCATTAACCTTTTCATAGATCGAAATTGAATGCGACGAGTTGCGTTACGATCGTATCAGAGAATTCTACGATATAGAGTTGGATTGGATGGATTGGGAGCTAGTAGGAATTTGGGTTAAAATTGAATGCCTGTTTGATTTTAATCCAAATGGGAATACCTTGGCAACAACAAAAATAATGGTGAGTTAAACTCACCTATTTGGTTAACCAAAAATATTATATAGTTGATAACAATTATTGATTGGATGTCTCGATGATTTACTATTTTTATCAGTTGGTTTGGATTTATTCTCGCCCTTGGAGCGGATGACCTTTTATATAACCTGCCTTGTAGTGGATGACCCATATTATATAACTATATACTATTTGTGATGCAAGTGGACAGGTTGGTGGGATCTAACAGGATTCCTCACCACTATTGATTTTATTTATATATATGTGCTGATATACATATGAGCTGTGATGCAAGGGGACAGGTTGGAGGGATCCAACGGGATTCCTCGATATAGTTGATTTATTTCCAATAAAATTCTTTTTATATGAATTACTGGATATGAAAGCTGATTTATGAACACTATTGGTTATGACATTGTTTATGTTCAAAAACCGAAATCCAGTAGTGATAGGAAATCAATATCAATATTGATTGAGCGTTTGGTAGTTATAGGCTTTAAATTAGTATTTTTAAATACTACAAATTGCCATTATGGGTTGGAATTGGATTTTGAGATAGGAAATGACTTTAAAATCAAGATTTGGGTTTCAGAAATAATTAGTTTACAAAGGATTAAATTTCTATTTTACATCAATCTTATTATCTGGCATATTCTAAGTCAGTAGAAATGTTTTTAACAGTTATATTTAATATTGTTTTAAAATTATTTATTTATATTAATATTGTTTTAAAATTAATTATTTATATTAATACTGTTTTAAAGTTATTTATTTATATTAATATTGTTTTGAAGTTATTTATCAATATGTTAATATTTTGAAAGGTTAATTATTTTAAAAATAAATATGGCTTGAAATTAATAATGAGGATTAATTAATAATGTTTTGAAATAAATTATTATTATTTATAATAATGGTAAAGATTAATTATTACTGTAACTAACAATGTTTTGGAATTATTAATTGTTATTTTAAAGATGTTTTGAAGTAAATAATTATCGTATGTTTATAATGTTTATTGTTAATAATTATTATTATAGAGTTTTAAAGTAAATGATTTCTATTTATTTATAAATGTTTTCGAGACTTATAAATAAGGGTTTATAAAATGGTTTAAAGGCCTAAAGGAAGATTATTTACAAGGAAAAGGAGTTTTATAAATGATTAGATATTTATAAACGAATTTTTGTGACGAGTCTATAGATTTATAAGAGGAGTATTGTAATTAGTTTATGGATTTATAAAGGGTTATAAATGATTTGAGAAATGGTTTAGAAATGTTTATAAATGGTTTCTAGATATTTATAAAATAGTTCATAAATGGTTTTATAAATTTATAATGGAGTTTATAAATGATTTTAGAACTGTATAAAAAGGAAAACTTCCTCAGTGTTTGGTGAATATACTTATATCGTTCAGATAAGTATATGGATATTTTTCCAAGTACTGAAATATAGGAATTTATAGATATATATACATATATCTTTGTAAAAGTATTTTTGTACAAATATCGATAAAGTGAATTTAATTAATGAAAAGATTAATCAAGGAGGCTAGTGGTTGCTAACGTGTTTAACTAATGTTGGTTTTCCCTTTTGAAATAAATCGCTGATTTGGATGTGTGTTTGTTGATAGTTAAATAACCAACTATCAAATATGGACCCAAAATATAACTTTGGAAATATCTAGGAGAAACACATGAGTTATATGGCATAGTCATCTCTGATGATGCTATACTTTGCGTATAAATATCGTTTCGCTCTCCTAGGACAATGATAAGGAGATTCGTCCACTAACAATTAGGAGGTGATCTCCACTCTTACCTTTGATTTTTTATTTCCTAAAAACCGGAGTTGAGTTTACCGAAAATTATCGAAAGTTGTTTCGAAGAGATCAGGATTGGATATGTTATCCGAAAACCACTTCGATCCAACTCAAGCGTTTCGAGGTGAAGACATCTTAAAGATGATGGAATTTGAAGACGGAGCTCTTTGAAGTGCAAGTGCTGCTGTCTACTAATCCTAAGGATGATTCCAAAATGGATGTAGTAGAAGTGGTGCCTTCGGTTTCATTCAGTCTCAGAACGAACTTGTATAGATGAATGATGACATTGGGTCAACTGGAAGCAACGTAGTATTCCTAGTGGGAAGTGTTATATAAAAGGTAAAATGTAGGCTCAAGCCTCATCGACCAGGGATGACTAAAACATAGAAGATGCAGCAGGACTAATTAGGTTGCCCCTAAGTAGGGTATGATAATCCCTATCTAGAGTCGATATTATCTCTCATTTGTACGCTTCGGGGCCCATTAACGGAGGGGTGATCATATTCGGTACTACTAGTCAAGTGGTAGGTCGGTTCTATGTTGGCAGGGGATCCTGGCGAGGTCCTCGGTGTTATTTTATCTGAAGATGCACCGTGAAGAGCGGTACCCTAGTAGCTCAGTTATTGTATGGATTCCGTTCTCCAATAAGCGTCATACGGACTTAGTTGTGTCCAACTACGCTGAAACGTGAGATGCAAGCATTTCAGCTATATTCATATTTTACTTTGACCTCTAGACATTATTATAATATATATGGATTGTCTATAGAAAATGTTTTAGTTATCGTAAATTAAAAACTCGTCTATGTTTATATGCAGCGTGGTCTTACAAGATACTTTTATTTTCAAAAGATTTTTGATAAACATAAAATTCCATCTGGGTGTGTTTATCTCACGCTAGTTTACCAGATTGACTCAGGTGTTATTTTGTTATAATGCTCGGGTCAGACCGAGCATATTACAGATTTAGTTGGGATGCTTTGGAGCTTCAGGAGAGGAGTTGGAGGTCCAGAGACATATTCGCGTATATGGTTATTTTTCCATTGCATTCATTGTTGTATTTATCAGCAATTGTGAGGATATGTTGTTATAACTTTTAGGTTGAAATAGGTTAGTATACTCGGATTGATGTATGTATATTACATTTCTTCTTGTGTAAAGATTTATTGTATATTATAGATTATTCGTTCCACTGTGAGGTTCTGTGTTTTTTAGTTTTCTTCTTATCTTCTTTGTTCTTCTTTCCCCTAACTATCCGCCTTTCCGTTCAACTTGAGTGGGTCATATGTGTTTTATCGTCCGCTTAAACTATTAAGAAAAGTAAGTCATTACAGCTTGGTATCAGAGCGCAAGGTTAAGCAAGAACCTTGGCTTTTGTGGTGATTACTCATTACAAATAGGGTCTGTAGCACCTTAAAATGAGTTTGAGTGTGTATATACATGAGCGCATATTTATTAGTGATATAAAAATGTTTTATATTGTGTCCGTTAATCTATTGAGTGGCTAACGGATTCTGGTCAATATGAGTAATTAACGTTATTAATAGGGATCTCTGAACACTTGAACAGAGCAATCCGACATAGTATGGTTTTGAAAATTGGGTAAATGAAATAATTTTACCTTGACTATATTTTATATATAAAGGAATAATTTTTAGAAACTATTATAGTATATATGGTGTGTTTGGTTGTTAGTGAATAATAATATTTGATTGTTATCATTGTTGTTTGTGTTCTAATAAAAGTTATTATTATTATTATAATGTAAATAGGGATAAACTATTAAGAAATGGTTTTATATAACCAAAGCAAAATTATACATATGAGGTAAATTGCTAAACATGATTTTTAAATAAAATGGATTTAAAAGTTGAGAATTTGAGAATTTAAATTCCATTGATTTTGGAAAAAAAATTCAAAAGTTTTGAAGAATAATAATAGTATTATTTTGAAAATAATTTGATTGGAAATATTTTTAGAGGATTATAAAGAAATAGAAAGCACTAAACTCACATTGATCGTTGGAAAATAATTTCGATAATGACTACAGCATCATCGACGTTAATTTCGGGTTCCAATAGAGGAGTTGCTACCATTTGAATTTTATTTTGGTAAAATAAGTTTTGATTAAATTCCAGATATGATTTGTTATACAAAAAAAGATATATATATATATATATATATTATATTATTATTTTCAAAATAAAGTTGAAATAAAATAAGGTGTTTAAATTCTGAAATTTATTATCTAAGTATTTTGTTGAAATATAAGAAATTAGTTTTATAACTTATAAATATTGAGAATTAGTAGTTAAAACAAATTTTTAAATGTGATGAATATAAATGTTAAGAAAAGCAAATTTGAAATGAAATTTAACTTAAGTTAAGTTAAATGAAATGAATTAGTAAATTGAATATGAACTTAAGTATTGCAATGATAATAAAAATGAGTTGGATTATATAAAATGTTTATAATAAACTTAAGAAAAATTTGATGGAATGGTTTTTAAGTGATAGTAGTATTGAAAGAAATATACTAAGTAAATAATTGAATGTGAATTAATTGAATGCAAATAAATGAATGTGAATAAATCGATGTGAATAATGATTATGAATAGAAGAATGGGATATAAAAAGAAACCAATTGAAATAAGTAAGTAAGTTGTACATATATTATTTTATTCACATAACTGTTAGATCCAGATTCGAGTACATGATTTCGAGATGGTTTACATCGATCCGAGTTAGAATTTTTCATTTGGTTCTCGACGACGAACACTGGATATGGATTTTTGATTGATTCTGGGATTCTATATCATAGTAGATGGCTATGCAAGGAGAATGACGGTTTCAATTCAAGGAATCGGATTTGGGTCCACAATATAGTGGTCATGTGAACGATACTAGTTTGGAAGTGAAATTGTATGATCGAGCGAGCGATCAGATTGAGATTGCGAAAAGATAATATATGTACATTGTAACGACCACGACTTTCTCTCCACAGAAAGTCGCATCGTTAATAAGAAAGAAAGGGGTGAGAAAAAAGAAAAGAAGAGAAGAAAGAAAGAAACAACAACAACGATCTCACAGCGGAACGAATAAATTATATTAATAACATAAACTATTACATAGTATACAACACTTATCAGAGTTACACAACATATACATCACATACTAGTCAGTTATAAACATCTGTCTAGACATTACAACTCAAATACAAGACAAGACACTATCACAGATATCAACACAGCGGAATACTATATCTACGAACGCCGAAGCCTCCTGCTCCATTGCTCCTCCAGAATATTCGTCAAAGCTAAACCTGAATCCCTTGGCTACTCGTAAAAATTTGAGTACCCAAGAGTTTATAAAACAGAAATAAACACTTGGGTACTCAAATTTTTACGAGTAGCCAAGGGATTCAGGTTTAGCTTTGACGAATATTCTGGAGGAGCAATGGAGCAGGAGGCTTCGGCGTTCGTAGATATAGTATTCCGCTGTGTTGATATCTGTGATAGTGTCTTGTCTTGTATTTGAGTTGTAATGTCTAGACAGATGTTTATAACTGACTAGTATGTGATGTATATGTTGTGTAACTCTGATAAGTGTTGTATACTATGTAATAGTTTATGTTATTAATATAATTTATTCGTTCCGCTGTGAGATCGTTGTTGTTGTTTCTTTCTTTCTTCTCTTCTTTTCTTTTTTCTCACCCCTTTCTTTCTTATTAACGATGCGACTTTCTGTGGAGAGAAAGTCGTGGTCGTTACAGTGGTATCAGAGCATAGGTTGAGCGAATGCCTAAGCTTTTGGTTAAGTGAACATCAGAACACTAGGTTGAGTGAATACCTAGGTTGGGAAGGGTTGTTCATTAGAGATAGGATCTATAGCAACCTGTTTGAGTCCGAGTGTATATATATATATATATACGAGAGCGCGTATTTGTTAGTTATATAAAATGGTTTTATATTGTGTTAATTGATCGGTTGAGTGGTATATGGATTCTGGTCAATACGAGTAGCTAACGTTATTGATAGGGATCTCTAAACACTTGGACCAGGCCAACGGACACAATATTGTTTTAAAAAGGTAGATGAAATAATTTTACCCAGATATAATTTCTATATAAAAAAAGTATCATTTTAAATGTATATGGTATTTGAAATGATTGGTTGAGATGATGATAATTTATCATCTAAGATTAGGAGTCTGAGTGTTGAGGTTGGAAGTGTATCTGTCGAGACTGTAGACCTAATACCGTCTCGAGTAAGCTTTGTTGTGGTGTAAGGATTTCACCAATCTCTGAAGGAAACCTGTTAAGGTTCGGAGTTTATCTTTGAAGTTGGATGAGTAGAGTTGGATCTGTCGGTTAGGCAGAAGCGAGTGATGGTATCTCAGGTAATAGTAGCTGTGTGATGAGATGCAGTGACTATGGATGTTCCCGAAGATGTTTTCTTTGGAACAAGTTTAAGGAAGTGTGTCTGTTTCGGTGTTGTGGCTGAGTTCAGCATGGTGTTTCTATTTGGTTTGGGTTCGAGTTTCTCGAAGAGCTTTGGAAAAGGAAGTCTTTGGCATCGGTGGCAGCAGTACAGCTCGGAGTATTCTGTGCATTGGCAGGAAGTTCTTCCGGCTTAGCAGTTTTTCTGGAGGTGGAGTTCAGAAGCAACAGAGTGGATCCATTTCTTCGATAGATAGGATAGATAAGTATAAGCTGTTCTGATTGGTAAAGAGAGAACAGTTTTCTTTGCAGTTAGGCTGGGTTGATCGCAAAAGTGACTTGCGATAGTCTGAGTATTCTCTTGAGTTATCTGAGATTTTCTGGGATGTGTTGTCCAGTTGTGCTTGTGTTCTTCATCAGCATTTTCATTCTACTCCAGATCAGAATGGTGCAGCGGAAGTAGTTTGGCGAGTGCATCTGTTTGTCTTTTCCAGATAGGAGAAGTTAGTTCGGTCTTCTGATGTTGTGAGTAGATTTGTGTTTTGGATTATGGGTAGATTTTGAGAGGATCATTTTGTCGAGTTATTTTTGGTCTAGTTTGTTTCTAAAAGCATCGGCGAAGGTTGAGCTGATCAAGAAGGATTTGTAGGAAGCCCAGGATAGTCTGAAGGATTTTGTGGATAAGAGACGGAAGAATTTGGAATTCGAAGTTGGATACTTCGTTGTTGTTGAGGTTTTCTCTGGTTAAAGGAGCAGTAAGATTGGGTAAGTCTGGGAAGTCTGCTCCGAGTTGTTTTGGATCTTTTTTGTGATCTAATTTGGATAAGTACTTTGATCTACAAGGTTGAATTGTCAGTTTGGATAACTGGAATTCAATGTATTTTACGTATCTCTGAGGGAGTACGTGTTTGATCTATCTCTGGTTTTGGAAGCAACAGTTCTGGAAGATTTGGTTGTTGAGTCAGACTCGTCTGTAGTCTGATATCTTGTTTAGTTCTATAGATCTAGATGAGTAAGAACTCTATAGCTTAGTATTGATGATTGTTTGGATTTTGTAGAGCGAGTATCCCGGTATATTTATACTTGGGGAAACTCGAGGAGATTGTATTCAGAATTTTGTTTGGATAATTAGAATTGTTTGATTGGATGAATTGGTTGCTATGGTTGTTAGCATATGGATGATAATATTTGCTTGTGATTTAAATAGATTATTAAATTACCTTTGTTTTAAATTTCGGGGACGAAATTATTTTAAGGGGGGAGGAATGTAATATCCCGGAAATTTGGGGCAATATCAATTTAATAATCTGTTTAAATAATTAAATTGATTTGTTAATCTTTGATAAAAATATTTGAATTGGTTTAAAAATCTAATTAAATGAATATTTAATTAGTGAATTTTATCCTTTAAAAACTAATAAATTGATTTCTATTTATAATGTATATATATATGTGTATATTGTAAATAGATAAGCTTGGATTTGAAATTTAAATAATAAATGAAATCTTGTTTTAAATTTCTAATGTATATTCTTATAGTTTGGAAATTATGATTTATTTAATATTAGCTTTACAAAGCTATTTAAACAAAATAATTATATGGTTTTAAATAAGATTAATAATAAGATTTATTTTATTTTTGAATATTTCTTAATAAATAAGATTTAAGAGTATATATATATAGATAAGTTTAAAATACAATATTAATAGTATATTGTTTTATATATAGATATAAATAGACTTTAATAAAATAGGATTGTTATTTCAAATTGAATGTGTTCTTTTAAATTGACTTTAATTTGGATTTTTAAAAATATAATTTGAATTTGAATTTAAATTATTTTGAAATTCAAAAGAGGTGATATTTTAAATAGTTTTGGATTTTAAAATATATGTATAAGCTCTTATTTATATATATATAATTGGTTTTATTTCTTTAAAGTAATTTATAAATAGATAAGTATTTATAAAATAAAGAAAGGGTTTTTAATTACATTTACAATAAATAAAATTAATTAAAAAGACAAGTGTTAATTTATTAAGTAACCATGGTGACATGTGTTAGCTCCTAAGGCTTTAATATAATATGTGTTATAAGATTAAGGCATGAGAAAGACAAGTGTCCATCTTTTAAATTTCCATTTTCTTTTTCCTATCCTCTTCAATTCAAAAGATAAGTGAATTCAGCTGTAAACAAAATATACTCAAAAACCAAATCTGAAGCTCAAACAAAATTCCCAGAAAAACAAATCTGTAACAAAACTCTCCTCTCAAAAACAATCCGTAGATCAACTCCTCTAAAATGCTTCTTCATCAAATCTGCAATTCATTCTCATCATCTAAAACCTGGAATCAAAGACCTGTAATGCATTTTCCAAAAATCAAAACAGAAAGACTGCAAATTCTTTTCAAATCTGGAGGCATGTCAAACAAGGCATCTCTGCATGCAACTGAAATCCTTTCAAACTAAAGCCAACATTCAAGTTTTAAAAGTAAAGAGCATTCAAGAGCAAGTTTTAAACCAGTTTTCAAAAGCAAAAGCTCTTCAGATTTATATGCTCTGTTCTTCATTATCAAATTGGTGAGTAACAATCTTTCTAAAAAAATTTAGTATAAAAATCTGGTTGCATTATTAAAAATCTGGAATGAGTATGCTTTGTGTGTGTATATATTTCTGTGTATATATATGGATATCTGGATGTTGTGCATGTTTGTTTTCATCTAAGATCTCTCTGTTATTAGTTCCCAGGCACAAGTTTTGTTTAAAATCTTTAATCTCTTGATATAATCTCTGTTAGGATTTAGGATTCAAATAACATGTGTTTGTTTAATCATGAATTAAAATTGAAACTTTATTTAAATGAATTAAAAGTGAAACTTGCTCTAGAAAACAAAGTATAACAGGAAAGCTCGAGTTTTGTTAAATTTCAAATATCCTAATTTATTGTTTCAGACATATGATCTGAAACATTATCCAAAATCATGATTTTTGGAAGTAAAACCATAGTTTTTAGATTGGGTTTGAATGTGCATTTTGGGTTTGATCAGATAATGTGTTTTGGGTTACCTCTGGCAATATAGTAGCTCGGGATGGTTGGGATTCTCACTGGAGATGTAGGGATGAACGGAGAGTATGGGAAAATGGCAGTGAGGTGTTTAGAGCACTGTGGAGGGGGTGGTTGATCGGGAAGGTTTATAACCCTAGTTTTTGATTTGGTCGGAAAAGTGGTCATCGCGGTGTCGAGAGTGCATCGGAATAAGTAAGGGGTGGTGGGATCGAAGCTATAATCGGTGGCGCTGCTCTGGGTAGGATCGTGTGGTCTCAGATGAACGTTGGCGGCGGCACGAGGCAATTCCAGTTTGGTCGAGTCTGGGTTTCAGTTGAATCTATATGCTCGATTTTTGATTTGTATCGTATCGTTGGAGCTGGATGATCGAAGGATTGGAGAGGGTCGGCGGCGACTCAGGAGTGTCGGCGATGGTGGCTGGAATGGCACCGATGCCTGTGCACGTGCACATGGTATCAGTTTGGGTTGAGTGTTTAGTTAGAGGAAGAAGAAGACGTACTCGAGTAAATTGATGAGTTGGCTCGAAGTCATACTCGAGAAAACGGGGTGTTGGCTCTGGTTCATTTTGGGGGAACTCGTGTGGGTTTATAACAGTTTTTAAAAAATTTAACATAACAAAGTTTAAAATAAAAAGAAGGGGAAATCTGGAAGTTGGTCTCGGGGGTTTTTAGATTTTGCTCGGGTATTTTGATATTTGGCTCGGGTCTGTAGATTTAGTATAAAAACAGTTTTAACTTTTAAAATAAAATCAAGTTTTATGTAAAACAATTTTTTGTTAATAACTAGTTCTTTGTAAATAGTAAATGTTTCCTTAACATTTGGTTTTAAGAAGGGTTTAATAATTAGATTTAAATTTGGTTAAAGTTAAATTTGAAATTTATTTAAATCTTTAATTTGAAATGAAATAAAAGAAAGATTTAAAGGTAAAAATGTTTCAAGCTTTTGTTAATAATAATTAAAGTAGTTAAAGGTTAATACTTTAATTTAGAAAGTAATTAAGGTTTAATGATATATGAGTCATTAAATTAATAAGATAATTAAAGAATAATTTAATAATTTGATTAATTAATGGTTTAGTGTTAATTAATTAAATAATTAAGATTATAAGTTAAATTAATTAAGGGTTAATTAATTTGGGATTAAGAATCATTTATTTAGATAAGTATAGATTTTAATAAATGATTAGAAATTTATTTATCAAGTGATTAAAGGTTTATTTAGCAATTAATTAAGTAATAGAGTTAAATTAATTGGTAATTAAGAATTTATTAAGTTGTAATTTATAAATAGTTGATTAAAGTTTAATTACTTAGGAAGTAGTTAAAGAATTGTTAATAATTAATGAAAGATCATTAATTAGGGATTATTAGATAATTAAGTAATTAATTAATTAACATGATTAAATTTGATAATCAATTAGATTAATTAGTTAATATGAAAATGGGTTAAGTATAATTACTTAATGGAAGTAATTAAGGTAATTAATTACTTAAGGTAATTAATTAAATAAATTTGATAAGTTTAAATTAATTAGTTAAATTAATTTAAGATAATGATTTGGAAATTTGATAATTACTTAAATGTAATTAGTGAAAGTATAATTACTTAGGAAAGTAATTAAAGGTAATTACTGGATGTAATTAACTGAAGATGATTTAATAATAAAAGAAATTTGAGTTAATTACTTTTGAATAATTAATCAAGGGATTAATTAAAGGATAATTAATTAAGGAGTAATTAATTTATGAAATGGAGTAATTAAGGGAAGTTAATTACTAAATGAGATTAATCAAAGGTGATTAATAAATGTGACTAATTAATTATTAAATGTAATTAATTTAGATAAGATAATTAATTAAGAGTAATTAAGGATCATTAATTAATAAAATTAATGATGTAATTAAGAATTGATTAATTAAGATTAATTAATAAATAATAAGTGATTAAAGTAATTAATTAATTGTAATTAATTAAGGATTAAGATAATTAAGTATAATTAATTAATTAATGAAGTAATTTAAAGATTAATTACTGAATGGTTTAAGATAATTAATTTGTGAAATTAATTAAGTATTAATTACTTAAAGTAATTAAAGGATTATTAATCAGGAATGATTAATTAAGATGGATACTTAGAGTAATGATTAATTAATTGGTTTAATTAATAATTAAGTAAGCAGGATTTATAGAATGAAGTAATTAGTTTAATTCACTTTAAATTAATTAGATGATAAATCATTGCTTAAGGATGGATGAATGAGATTGAATGTATTTCATTGTTTGATATCTCTAATGAGATATGATTGATATATGATATGGATGTTTGGTTGAATTATAATGATAATGTGAATTATCTGTTTGGGATGATAATGTAGATTATCTATTGAATTATCTATCTTTGTGTATATAGATAAGAATTGAATTGTTTTAACCTTAAAACAACTTGGCCCTTAAAAGATACGTTTTGGATTTCGATGAGACCGGGATCGGGTTTCCGTATACCGGAATTCCAGGTCTGGAGACCCGAATACCACATCGATCCAAATTTACGATAGGTCGTGAATCTCAAGTGAAGATGAAGATTCAGAGTGCAAGGGTTATTGTCGTTAACTCTGAGGGTGATTCCAAAACGAGTGTAACGAGATAATGCCTTCGGTTTCGTTCGAACCCGGAACGAACTTGTATGGATTGAATGCTTTCAGCACATCGTCAGGCGGACGATGAGCATTCTAAGTGATATGTTCTGATTAAAGGTAATCGTAACCTCAAGCCTCATCAACCGGGAATGGCTAAAACAGGGGAGGTGCAGCAAGGCTTCGTGGGTAGCACCCACTGAGAGCAAGATAGATCCCTGTCTAGAGGTCCCTTTTCTTTTTATTCGGCTTAGTGTGTGGTTGGTCGCGCCAACTACGGGGTTATCTTGTTCGGAATTATCCAGTAAGGGATGGTTCCGGCTTTGTGTTGCAGGGGAGCGGGCGTACTCCTCGGTACGGTGATCTAGGCCACGTACTGTGACGGGCGGTACCCCAGTAGCCCTGCCATTGTATGGAATCCAAACTCCAATAAGTGTCGTACGTATTAGATGTGCCCAACTATGTTGGAATGTGAGATGTAAGCATTTCAGCTATTTCTATATTTTACTTGAAAACCCTAGACCCTATTATAATAAAATCAGATTTCCTATCAAATGTTTTGGTTAGCGTAAGGTAAAAACTTACCCATGTTTATTTGTGGGGAGTCTTACGTGATACCTTTTCTTTCTAAAGGTTTTGAAGTTAAGCAAGTTTAACCTGTTACTCACACCAGACCCATGTCTGACCCAAGTGTTTATTTCTGTTTTATAAACTCTTGGGTACTCAAATTTTTACGAGTAGCCAAGGGATTCAGGTTTAGCTTTGACGAATATTCTGGAGGAGCAATGGAGCAGGAGGCTTCGGCGTTCGTAGATATAGTATTCCGCTGTGTTGATATCTGTGATAGTGTCTTGTCTTGTATTTGAGTTGTAATGTCTAGACAGATGTTTATAACTGACTAGTATGTGATGTATATGTTGTGTAACTCTGATAAGTGTTGTATACTATGTAATAGTTTATGTTATTAATATAATTTATTCGTTCCGCTGTGAGATCGTTGTTGTTGTTTCTTTCTTTCTTCTCTTCTTTTCTTTTTTCTCACCCCTTTCTTTCTTATTAACGATGCGACTTTCTGTGGAGAGAAAGTCGTGGTCGTTACATACATCATGCGGGCTTTAGTACATTTAATGTTGACAATTGAAAATACAAAATAATATGATTATGAATTATATGATTGGATATCATTGGTAAATAAGATCATGTATATAGAAGCAAAAGCTCGTTTGATGCCTTTGGTTTCACGAGTAGAATTTGGTTGCCCGACAAATAGGTACATGTTTATATTGTTGTTTGGTTTGATGGTTTTATGATTGAGCCACTTGGCTTTTATTTTCTTTTATTGGTTTGGGCCCATAGTGGCGATTTGTAGCTGTTCAAATCTAGCCGCGCAAAGGAGATGCTGGCGAAATTTTTCGAAAATTTAAGAGTTAGAATTTTTTAAAGATTTTTGAAGAAATTTTGATACCTAAAATATTATGTTTATGTTATAACTTGGAATGGTATTTGTTAGTAACTATGAATGAATATAAAGACTTAGAAAAGGTGATAGCAAAGTTTCAACAAATTGATTTTGGAAAGCTAAAGGCTTAAAAGAATTTGGTAATATATTTCAACTAATTGGTTTTGAAAAGTTAATGGGTTAGGAGCATTTTTCTTACCTTAGAAATTTCGAGGACGAAATTCTTTTAGGGGGAGAATAATGTAACAACCCAGAATTTTAGTCATTTGAATTTAGAATATTTAATTGATTTTAAATATTGAAAAATTAAATTTGTTAGTTGAATAACTTGAATTTCAAATATAGCGATTTGTTTGATAATTAAATTGTTAAATTTAATATATGGAATTGTTTAAATAATTAAATCCTTAATTTAATATGAATAAAAATGATTTGGAAAGTTGATTTAAATTCTATTTAAATAAGAATGGAGAAACTTTTAATTTAGATTTAAAAGTGATTAATTTGGTTTTTATAATAATTTGTTTTAATTAACGTGTAAAAATAGCCTTCCGGTGTACTGTCTCGGATTTCGATGAAACCAGTGCCACTCAATTAATGGTGGAGATTGGCGAATTTGACCGGAGGTGGCCACAGTTTCTTGATGATCACAATTTATTTTTTTGGTGATTCACGATGTCGTGGGTGATCGATTGTCGATGGGATCTGAAGGAAAAATGTAGAGGAGGGTGAGAGCTAACTTCGGCCAAAATTTGGTGGCCAACGGCGATCCACGGTGGTGGCATTTTTGGATTGAATGGAATTAGATTTTGGGTTATTATGTGGCAATGCGGCAAGTTACGGCCGAGGTTGGTGACGACAGGGATTCCGAGGTCAAGACGTACGATGGACAAGAAGCGGCGGCGGTTGGATGGCTATGGTGGTAGTGGCGAGGAAAAAAAAGATTGTGCCTGGAAGTGGTCGCGTGAACGAGGGGGAAGGAGTTAGGGGCAGGTTCAATTATTTTAAAAAGGTTAATTTATTTGTTAATTAATGTAATTAGTATGTGTAATTATATTATTTAATTTATGAATCTTATTAATGCAATAATATTTTCATACGAGATCGAAATTGAATGCGATGAGTTGCATTGCGATCGTATCAAAGAATTCTACGATATAGAGTTGGATTGGATGGATTGGGAGCTAGTAGGAATTTAGGTTAAAATTGAATGCCTATTCGATTTTAATCCAAACCAGAATGCCCCAGCTACAATAGGAATAATGGTGAGTTAAACTTAGCTTTTTGGTTAAACAGAAATATTATATAGTTGATAAATATTGTTGATTGGATGTTTGGATGAATAACTGTTTTTATCAGTTGGTTGGGATTTATTCCCGCCCTTGGAGCGGATGACTTTTTATATATACCCACCTAGTAGCAGATGGCCCATATTATTTAACAATATATTATTTGTGATGCAGGGGACAGGTTAGAGGGATCCAACAGGATTCCTCACCACTGTTGATTTTATTTATATATATACGTGCTAATATATATATATATATATGAGATGTGATGTAGGGGGACAGGTTGGAGGGATCCAATGGGACTCCTTGATATTTTTTATTAATTTCCAATAAAATTCCTGTTATATGAATATTGGATATGAAACCTGATTTATGAACACTATTGGTTATTGAAACACCCCCACACCCCTTAGCATACCCAAAAGGATACACTAAAAGGTATGGTGCGTTGTAGGTATAACTAAAGCTAGCAGAGACTAAGATTCATAAGACAAAATAGATAGATAACAACACATCGGAAGTAATTAAAAACAATAAGTGATTTTAAAAATTAATACTTTATAAATATTTTAGACAAACCACATATGTTCCAAATACCAAATACAATTGTCTTATGATAATAAAATCTCAGTCTCATCAGAAAAACCAGAGTACAAACACAAACTTTCCCTCAATATAGTGCCAGTACAATAAAAGAACAAAAAGATGGAAATAAAAAGAAGGAATACATGATAGGGTCTCCAAGTCTCCAAGAAGCTACGGTCTATCTTCCTTGCCCTGATTACCTATGGGGGAAAAAGGGGAAAATATAAGAATGGGTCAAACTAAAAGTCTGGTGAATGATAGTAATTACTAGAATCTTTAAGCAAAGTAAAAGTAATAGACCTTAGAACATTTCTAGTATATAAAGGAAACGAAGGAAATAGGGATAAGGAATAAGCTGGAAATAAATACGAATTAACATAATTGATTAACTTTGATTGTTTGCACTTGTCTTTGATTGCTGCTTTGATTAGGTTGAATTTCTAATCCTATAATTAGGCTGAAATCCTAATTCTACCCTTTGGTCGGCCTGCTACTCCATAGACTATACTACGGACTAGACGCTATATAACTCCCTACAAAAAAATGGTGTCTACGAATGACACGCAAAGTATCTACTGTGGACTAGATGTTATATAGTTCCCTACATGGAAGGAAATGGTGCCTACGAAAGGCACACATACTAAGCGCTTGGAACTCATAGCAATGACTGAGCACCGAAATGGAAGTCGCATGCGTAACTGCCACCATGCTCATGCTACCTGTTGCTCCACCTATCGGGTCTTCTTATTACCTCAAGCTCCAGCATAAGCGTGCCCCTCATCCCACTTCAGGCTAATGTGAAATCACCATGTCCATAGAAAATATGGGAAATGCTGTTGGTACTGGGCCGTCATCCAAACAATATCTAGTTGCGCCCCTTGCTCAAATCCCCATGATTTGGACTTCTACTTATTGACCAATTACTACCATTATTAGCATAAGCGTGCCCTCGTCTCACTTCATGATTATGTGAAAGAACGTGTCCATAGAAATAATACGGGAATGCTATTTGGTACAGGTCCTACTTTAATTCTTGATTATTAACTTAGATAAATTATTTAATTAAGCCTTTACTTTTGTTCTTGCTACCTGTGCTTATTAATTTATCCAAGTCTTAAAATAAGCTTCATTATGTTCTTTTTCTTATTATAACCTGCGTTATAAATTAGCTTATTTACTTAACCCAAAAGTCTAAGTGCAACGAAATAAGCTCCTTTCATCTTATACTCTTTTTTAGTTATAATTCTAAGTTATAACTAGGTCAATTATCTTTAATTAGTCCAATTCTAACATCAATATCATAATTAGGCTCAATTTCAGTCTTAATTCCATTTTTATTACAGTCTTTACAATTTACATCTTATCTTCCATTATTTCAGTATTCTTATAATTTTAATCCATATTTGCGTTTATACTATTCTAATCCATACGCGAAGAAGAAGGAGAAATAAAAGAAAACTAAAAATAGAAGAAAATCCAAAGCGTAGGAAAAGGATGTAAATAACGCATAAATAACAGTAAATAAATTAAAATACTGTAAATAAATAGAAAAGCTACAATTAACAGAATTAAACTAAAATTAACTGAAAAAAATAGCTAAAAGAAATATAATGAAAATAATTCTAAAAAATTGTAAACAAATTACTAAAAAGGTTATTCCAAAAATCGTAGTAAAAACTACAACTATTGGAAACCCTATTATTTTAAATTACTTAAATAAATCTAAAATAATTACAATCACTCACCTGTGGTCCTATGCTCTTTCCTTTTGGTCTTCCCGGATCCACTTGAGGGTATTAAAATATTTTTATTAAAAAGATTCTCTCCTTGGAAAATTATTCCTTTTAGGGTCCTTCTTGAAAAGGTGAACCCAAGTGGAGAAAATCTAGAATGAGAAAAAGTGTTAGGCCTAGGGTTCTATTTATAGGTGTAGAAGCGGATCTCGGACCGTTGAATTTGAGGATTGAATAGGATGCAACCACGTCATTGGCTGAATAGGAGCCATCAGATGCAAGAACGGAAGGATCAGATTGGTTAAAAGAATGCAAATGACGCGTACCACATTCGAATGAACGAAACGAACTATCGTTCGTTCAAAAGTGGTGCCGGTCGAACGCCCTGGTGCCTAGGTCGAACGGCCGGTCGACTTAGCCCATAATTTTTCTTCTTCTTTATTTTTGTCTAATTCATAACTTGCTCATATTAGCTCGGATTCTAACGTTCTATATATGAAAATTGACCAGAAAATTACCATGGACACAATGGTGCAACTCCCGTGGCTCAATTCTGATAATTTCATAAAGTTATTTTATTATTTCATTAATTAACGAATTAATTATTATGGGTTAAACTTTGGGTTGTTACATTCTCCCCTCCTTAAGGGATTTCTTCCCCGAAATCTCTAAGGATAAAGAATGTACTAAATGTTTTCATCCAAGTTCTACAACCAACTACCCAACCATCATCCATTGTCCTTGAATTTTTCTAATGCAATTTATGATACTTATGCGATTAGTGTTGTGTCTATGTCCCTAACTAATGCAAAAGATTAGGCGGTCCACTGATTTAGTTGACCTCCTTTTATGCAATCATGTATGTGCCATATATCCAAATGAATGCAAATTCCCTAATGATAACTGATAGTTCTATATGCGTGCTATAAACATCATCCGAATGCAACAATCATGTGAAAATCATCCATTTTTAGCAACCATGGAAAATAAAATAAAATGCTCACACATCCATATGCATATGCTCTAGTGTCCTAGTTAGGCCGATCCCTAAGAGATAATAGTGCCTAGTGTAAGTATATGCATCCATTAGCATCCACTAGCAAACACTTGCAACCACTTGCATCCATCATTCATAACAAGCTCTAATAACATGTTTACATCAAATCCTACCATCTATAGGTTAAATCCTAAGTTCTACCCTCCCAAAGGATAATAAAGGAAAGAACTTATTCAAAACTAAAGATGGAAAATAGGAGATTCAAAAAATTACTATCGAAGAAATGCGGATATGAGATACGAATTTTCTCCCAATCAAATCAATCTTCTCCGAAGTCTCCTTAACTAAGTCGGAACCAAGGAAATCCCTCTGTAGACTCTATCCAACATGAAAGCGACTTGCTTGGTCTTCCATAAAGAGCTTCGAAAGGTGCCACTCTAATGCTAGCTTGAAAACTACTATCATGTGAGAATTCCACTAAAGGAAGATGCTTTTCCCAAGTTTCTTCAAAATCAAAAATACACGTCCTCAACCATGTGTGCCTTACAATCTTACTAATTTCACTTTACTGTTCTTCTTTAGCCTGCTCACATGAATCAACATTCCTAGGTTCTCACTAGTGCCCTATATGCTTTACGGAAAAATTTATTATTACTTCCAAAAGTAATTACCGCTGTCTCCTTTATAGCCTTACACCTTTTCCGTCACTCCTTCGGGAATGATTCCCATCTATTCCACTTTTAAGAGTTTGGTTTGGTATTTATCCTCTCATTTCAAAAACTTAGGCTTCTAAATTTTCAAATCCCAAAATCTTTGTCCTTAAAAGTGTTATCTTTAAATTCTTCTTAAATTAAAAAAATACTCGATTGCTTAACATTTTATGTTTCTAGATTTGCATCCTTACATCTTTCTGAATTTACATTATCTCCCAAACCTAGAGGGAAAAACTTTCAAACTTGAAGTCCAAAACTTACTCATTGCTTTCTTTTAAAGACCTTTTCAATATTCTATAAAATTTGAATTTTCAAATTCGAATTTTATTAAGTTATTCATTTCAACAACTTATTTACTTTTTCACCAAACCATTTCCTTTTAAAATATCTTTAAAATATCCTTATGTGTTTTCAAAACATCTTCTTATTACACCTAACGGTCTCATACCTTAATGTATTAGAACTACTTTCTCCTATGACAAATTATTAACGCTAAAATTTTCTATGAACCTTTTAAAAGAGGATTTCATGTTTATGTGATATTACAAGGAACTTATTTTATATTTTTCGAAATAGGCTATACAAAATATGATGCTCCCATACCTTGTATATCTCTTTCATGCATTCCTTGTAACTTGCACAAAACATTTTTATTGGTTTCATAGAAAATTATAGCATTACTCTTTTCATTCCAATAGATTAAAGTATGTTTAATTTACATTCTCTTATGATAGACATCTTCTAATACCTAACTTACTCTTTTCTTTTCAGAAAAACTCATCTTCAAAACTGTTTTAATATATCCATAGTCAGAAAACATTTTCTTATACTTATTTAAATAATAAGTGTATTTTACAAATCACTTTCATTTCTACTCTTAGAAATTATCTTTTAAAATTCAGTTTTATTTGGGTTTAAAACCAATGTTGCGTAAAACACTGTTACTACAACCTAAAAAAAACTAGTGTTTGAATTTAATTAAAAATAAATACTAATAAACCCCACATATTAAGTAAAAACATTTCCTTTAAGAGTTACCTACTATAATGGTAGCGTTATAGTCTATGCTCCCATTATTTTCACGAAAACATCTATTACAACAATAAATGTTGTAATCTACGTTTCCGATACTTAATACTTTTTAGGTTTTCATATTAAAAATCTTTGTTTTATTACAAAGAAAGTGGTGAGCTATATAAGCTCTATAATTCTTCAAAAAGAATTTCACTCTTAACAAAATTTATATCATACAAAAATCAGATTTAAATTTCTTATCATATTCCCAAAAACCCAGTATTTACTTCTTCTTTTATAAAAAATATTGACAATTCTTCTTTTTAATTCTAATAATTTCATTTCATTGGGTTAGAGATAAAGTTGATTTTCCTACTTACTACCCTAGGAGTATCCTCCCTAAACCTTGGAAATCTCATTTCCTTACTAAAGTCTTTTGTTCCTATTCCTCTTCTATGCTTATATTTATCCTAGGGCATTTTTGTTAATTCCACTTTTCTGAAGCAATTATAATTTCTGCAATTATCTACACATGGGCTTTCTTCTTTCCTTATCAACTGAATCTATTATACATCTCCAATCTTTGCCTACCTCTCTTTGGATTTTCACAATCCGAACCTAAATGTACAAAATCATTTTTCAAACTCTTTCCATGTGTAAACCTTCTCTATGCCCCAAGAAACACACTTCCTTATGCCAAAAGTGATACTTCAAGAACTTTGCTTTCAACTGAAGAATGTGAAGTGTACGAAGAACCTCCTCTAGATGAATAGCATGCTCCTCCTTACTCTTGGAAAACACCAAATTTTGTCCACGAATACAATCACAAACTTATTTAGGACTTCTCTAATGACCCGGCTCATCAAATCTATGAAGTAGGATGGGGCATTAGTTAGCCCAAAAGGCATAACCAACCACTCATAAAATTCGTCTGGAGTCCTAAACGCGGTCTTAACAATGCTGTCATTGGCAACCCTAAGATGATGGAATCCCATGGCTAAATTAAGCTGAGAGAATAGTAAAGAGCCAACTAGTTGGTCAAAAAGATCATCAAACCCAGGGAGTGGATATCGGTTCTTCTTTGTGAGCTTATTTAATTCCCTATAGTCCACGCGAAGTCAAAGAGAACCCTCCGCCTTAGTAGCAAAGACGACCGGTGCTCCCCACTCCGATATGCTCCTTCTTATGAAACCCTTCTCCAAAAGCTCATGGATTTGCTTGCTCAATTCCATCCTCTCCCTAGGTGCCATGTGCCTAACGGGTAATGCCACTGGTCTAACATTATCAGTCAAAAAAATCCTGAAGTCAATTTCTCTCTTAGGGGGTAATCCCCTAACATTCTCAAAGACGTCTGGAAAATCTCTGACGACAGGAACTGAATCTAACTCTGCTGATGATGGATCGAGGGAATAATGGAAGCTCAACGTAACTGACCCTTGCGGGTCGTAAGAAACCTCGAGCGTCCTACCGCTACATGTATCTAGTCTAATGACTCTCCACTCGCAATCTAATATAGCTCCATATGTGGATAGCCAATCTATCCCCAAGATCATCCTATACCCCAAAAATCCCAAAGCATGAGCATCACAGTCAAATTCTACGCCTTCGGTAAAAAATTTCAAACCCCAACAAACCATTGACAAGCGTGTCGATCCTCCTATAGGGTTTGAAACAACGATGGCGTCTACTACATAAGAGATGTCTAAGTGCAAACAATCCACAAGAGAGCTAGAGATAAAAGAGTGTGAAGCTCGAGAATCGAAAAGAGTCCAAATGGGAAAATCAGAAATAGAAATCAAACCTTCAACGGTGACTTTCCTACCTCGATTCGGTCCACTACTATAAGGTGCTGCATCCAAAGCCTGTACTTGCACTGTAGGTGCGCCTGCTCTCTGCCTCGTCCTCTAAGGACAAGCTCTACTAATATGATCAGGCTACCCATAGTTGACACACTTCCCCTTCATCATTTAATTCTTATAGTCCTTTGCGAAATGCCCAACCAATCCTCAACTATGACATTTCCCGCTTTTCTTGATCCGCTTCTGAGGTCCACCTCCTTTCCTCTTGTCCTTATCCTCCTTCCACCATGGCTCCTTAGAGCTTTCTAATCTAGGAACTTCTTTAAGCTCTCCCTTCAGTTGCCAAGATGTAGGCTGAACTCTCTATCGGTCCTTCAAATCTAATAGCCTAAACCTTCGCTCCATATCCTCCAACCTAGCTCGGGTCTCTTCGGAGTCCTCTGTTCCAGAAAATGTTCTGCCTCCTACACTAGCAAAGTCCTTGCATAGCTTAGAAAAATCGGCTGGTATAGGTGGATTAAAGGGATTTCCACCTACCGGTGTTGTATTGGGCACTTGCCCATGCACCTCTGCTACTGTAGCTCTACGGAACTAGCCAGCCATACTATGCAAAGAAAAGAAAATTTATGCTCGAAAGAATCGAAAGAAGGTTGATTTAGACTTTGAGGGGATTTTTATAAAAACTCTTTTATACTTAAAAATAACTTCTAAGAGTTCTTTTCTGAAAAATATTTTTAAAACAGGTTATTTTAGAAAAATACTTTACTTTGAAAATAAATTTTTAGGAATCCTGTATCCTTAGGCTCTGATACCAAGTAAAACACCCCACACCCCTTAGTATATCCAAAAGGACACACTAAAAGATGTGGTGCGTGTAGGTATAACTAAAGCTCGCAGAGACTAAGATTCACAAGACCAAATAGATAGATAATAACACAGCGGAAGTAATTAAAAACAATAAGTGATTTTAAAAATTAATAATTCATAAATATTTCAGACAAACCACATATTTTCCAAATACCAAATAAAATTGTCTTATGATAATAAAATCTCAGTCTCATTAGAAAAACAATAGTACAAACACAAACTTTCCCTCAATACAGTGCCAGTACAATAAAAGAACAAAAGGCTGGAAATAAAAAGAAGGAATACATAATAGAGTCGCCAAGTCTCCAAGAAGCTGTGGTCTATCTTCCTTGCCCCTGATTGCCTATGGGGGGAGAAAAAGGGAAAAATAGAGGAGTGAGTCAGACTAAAAGTATGGTGAATGATAGTAATTACTAGAATCTTTAAGCAAAGTAAAAGTAATAGACCTTACAACAGTTCTAGTATATAAAAGGAAACGAAGGAAATAGGGATAAGGAATAAGCTGGAAATAAATACAAATTAACATAATTGATTAACTTTGATTGTTTGCACTTGTCTTTGATAGCTGCTTTGATTAGGCTGAATTTCTAATCCCATAATTAGGCTGAAATCCTAATTCTACCCTTTGATCGGCCTGTTACTCCATAGACCTTACTGCGGACTAGATGCTAAACAACTCCCTACACAGAAATGGTGTCTACGAATGACACACAAAGTATCTACTATGGACTAGACGTTATATAGCTCCCTACACAGAAGGCAATGGTTCCTATGAAATGCACAAATACTAAGCGCTTGGAACTCATAGCGATTACTGAGCACCGAAATGGAAGTCGCACGCATAACTGCCACCATGATCATGCTACCTGTTGCTCCACTAATCGGGTCTTCTTATTACCTCAAGCTCCAGCATAAGCGTGCCCCTTATCCCACTTCAAGCTAATGTGAGATCACCGTGTCCGTAGAAAATAGGGGAAATGCTGTTGGTACTGGCCCATCATCCAAACAATATTTAGTTGCGCCCCTTGCCCAAATCCCCATGATTTAGACTTCTACTTATTGACCAATTACTACCATTATTAGCATAAGCGTGCCCCTCGTCTCACTTCAGGATTATGTGAAACAACATGTCCATAGAAATAATATGGGAATGCTATTTGGTACAGGTCCTACTTTAATTCTTGCTTATTAACTTAGATAAATTATTTAAATAAGCCTTTACTTTTGTTCTTGCTATCTATGCTTATTAATTTATCCTAAGTCTTAAAATAAGCTTCATTATGTTCTTTTTCTTATTATAACCTGCGTTATAATTTAGCTTATTTACTTAACCCAAAAGTCTAAGTGTAAAAAATAAGCTCCTTTCATTTTATACTCTTTTTTAGTTATAATTCTAAGTTATAACTAGGCCAATTATCTTTAATTAGTCCAATTCTAACATCAATATCGTAATTAGGCTCAATTTCAGTCTTAATTCCATTTTTATTACAGTCTTTACAATTTACATTTTATCTTCCGTTATTTCCGTATTCTTATAATTTTAATCCATATTCGTGTTTAATCTATTCTAATCCATACGCGAAGAAGATGATAAATAAAAGAAAACTGAAAATAAAAGAAAATCCAAAGCGTAGGAAAAGGATGTAAATAATGCATAAATAACAGTAAATAAATTAAAATACTGTAAATAAACTATAAATAAATGGAAAAGATACAATTAACATAATTAAACTAAAATTAACTAAAAAAATAGCTAAAAGAAATAGACTGAAAATAATTCTAAAAAACTTTAATAAATTACTAAAAAGGTTATTCCAAAAATCATAGTAAAAACTACAACTATTGGAAACCCTATTATTTTAAATTACTTAAAGAAATCTAAAATAATTACAATCACTCACCTACGGTCCTAAGCTCTTCCCTTTTGGTCTTCCCGAATCCACTTGAGGGTATTAAAATATTTTTATTAAAAAGATTCTCTCCTTGGAAAATTATTTTTTTTAGGGTCCTTCCTGAAAAGGTGAACCCAAGCGAAGAAAATCTTGAATAGGAAAAAGTGTTAGGCCTAGGGTTCTAATTATAGGTGTAGAAGTGGATCTCGGACCATTGGATTTGAGGATTGAGTAGGATGCAACCATGTCATAGGCTGAATAGGAGCCATCGGATGCAAGAACGGAAGGACCAGATTGGTTAAAAGAATGCAAATGACGCATACCACGTTCGAACGAACGAAACGAACTTTCGTTCGTTCAAAAGTGAGGCGGGTCGACGGGGCGTTCGACCGCCCTGGTGCCTAGGTCGACCGGCCGGTCGACCTAGCCCATATTTTTCTTCTTCTTTATTTTTGTCTAATTCATAACTTGCTCATATTAGCTCGGATTCTGACGTTCTATATATGGAAATTGACCAGAAAATTACCACGGACATAATGGTGCAACTTCCGTGGCTCAATTCTGATAATTTCACAAAGTTATTTTATTATTCATTAATTAACAAATTAATTATTATGGGTTAAACTTCGGGTTGTTACAGTTATGACATTGTTTATGTTCAAAAAGTTAAACCCAGTAGTGGTAGGAAATCAGTATCGATATTGGTTGAGTGTTTGGTAGCTATTGGCCTTAAATTAGTATTTTTAAATACAAAAAATTGCCATTTGGGGTTAGAATTGAATTTTGAGACAGGAAATGATTTTGAAATCTGAATTTGGGTTTCGGAAATAATTTATTTAAAAAGGACTAAATTTCTATTTTACTTCAACCTTATTATCTGGTGTTTTCTAAGTCAGTAGAAATGTTTTTAAAAGTTATATTTAATATTGTTTTAAAATTATTTATTTATAATAAAATTATTTATTTATATTATTACCATATTAAAGTTATTTATTTATATTAATATTGTTTTCAAGTTATTTATAAATATGTTAATATTTTTAAAGGTTAATTATTTTAAAAGTAAATATGGCTTGAAATTAATAATAAGGATTTATTAATAATGTTTTGAAAATAAATTATTGTTATTTAGAATATTGGTAAGGATTAATTATTATTGTTTTATTAAGAATGTTTTGGAATTATTAATTGTTATTTTTAAGACGTTTTGAAGTTAATAATTATTATTTGTTTATAATGTTTATTGTTAATAATTATTATTATAGGGTTTTAAAGTAAATGATTTTTATTTATTTATAAATGTTTTCGAGACTTATAAATAGGGGTTTATAAAATGGTTAAAAGGCCTAAGGGAAGATTATTTACAAGGAAAAGGAGCTTTACAAATGATTAGATATTTATAAACGAATTTTAGAGATGGGTCTATAGATTTATAAGAGGAGTATTGTAATTAGTTTATGGATTTATAAAGGGTTATAAATGATTTGAGAAATGGTTTAGAAACGTTTATGAATGGTTTCTAGAGATTTATAAAATAATTTATAAATGGTTTTAGAATTTTATAATGGAATTTATAAATGATTTTAGAATTATATAAAAAGGAAAACTTCCTCAGTGTTTGGTGAATATACTTATACCGTTGAGATAAGTACATGGATATTTTTCCAAGTATTGAAATATAGTAATTTATTGATATATATATATATATATATCTTTGTAAAAGGATTTTTATACAAATATTGACAAAGTGAATTTAATTAATTAAAGGATTAATCAAAGAGGCTAGTGGTTACTTATGTGCTTAACCAATGTTAGTTTTCCCTTTTGAAATAAATCCCTGATTTGGATTTGTGTTTGTTGATAGTTAACTAACCGACTATCGAATATGGACCCAAAATGTAACTTTGAAAATATCTAGGAGAAATATGTGAGTTATATGGCATAGTCATCTCCGATAATGCTGTACTGTGCGTATAAATCTCGTTTCGCTCTCCTAGGACAAATGATAAGGAAATCCATCAACTAACGGTTAGGAGGTGATCTCCGCTCTTATCTTTGACTGTTTATTTCCTAAAGAACCGGGGTTGAGTTTACTGGAAATTATTGAAAGTTGTTTTGAACAGACCGGGATTGGATATGTTATCCGAAAACCACTTCGATCCTACTCAAGCATTTCGAAGTGAAGATGTCTTAAAGATGATGGAATTTGAAGAGAGAGCTCTTTGAAGTGCAAGGGCTGCTTGCTACTAATCCTGAGGATGATTCCAAAATGGATGTAGTAGAAGTGGTTCCTTCAGTTTCATTCAGTCCAGAGCGAACTTGTATGAATGAATGCTGACATTGTGTCGACTGGAAGGCAATGTAGTATTCGAAGTGGGAAGTGCTATATAAAAGGTAAAACGTAGCCTTAAGCCTCATCAACCGAGAATGACTAAAACATGGGAGATGCAGTAGTGCTAAGTAGGTCGCTCCAAAGTATGGTATAATCATCCCTATCTAGAGTCGATATTATCTCTCATTTGTATGTTTCGGGGACCATTAACGGAGGGGTGATCATATTCATTACTACTAGTCAAGTGGTAGGCCGATTTTGTATTGGCAGGGGATCCTAACGAGGTCCTCGGTGTTATTTTATCTAGAGATGCACTGTGACAGGCTATACCCCAGTAGCCCAGTCATTATATGGAATCCGTTCTTCAATAAGCACCGTACGGACTTAGATGTGCCCAACTACGTTGAAACGTGAGATGCAAGCATTTCAACTATATTCATATTTTAGTTTAACCCCTAGACATTATTATATTATAAATGGATTTTCTATAGAAAATGTTTTAGTTATCGTAAGGTAAAACCCATCCATGTTTATATACAGCGTGGTCTTACGAGATACTTTTATTTTCAAAAGATTTTTGATAAATATTAAATTCCATCCGGGTGTGTTTATCTCATGTTATTTTACCAGACTGATTCGAGTGTTACTATATTATAATGCCCAGGTCAGACCGAGCGTATTAAAGAATTAGTTGGGATGCTTTGGAGCTTCAAGAGACGAGATTGAGGCCTAGAGACGTATTCGCGTATATGGTTAATTTTTCCGTTGCATTCATTGCTGTATTTATCAGCAGTTGTGAGGACGAGTTATTATGACTGTCCATGCTGAAATAGGTTTGTATACTCTGATTGATGTATGCATATTACATTTCTTCTTGTGTAAAGATTTATTGTATATTATAGATTATTCGTTCCGCTGTGAGGTTCTGTGTTTTTTTAGTTTTCTTCTTATCTTCTTTCTATTTCTTTCCCCTAACTATCCGCCTTTCCATTCTATTTGAGTGGGTCATATGTGGTTTATCGTTTGCTTAAACTGTTTGGAAAAGTGGGTGATTACATTAATTCAAGAAAAGGTGAAAAGTTTTACTTTTTAATTTACCGTTATTCTAATTCCTCCCAAACCCAAGTTAAATCCCAAATTAAGTCATTTAAAGTTGTTATTTGCACTATTCTAGACCACGGATCATATTCGTAAGATTATAATTGCATTATATCAAGAGAAAAGAATGAATCACTCATTGAATCCTCTTCCCACTATCTATGTATTCACTATCCAGGCATCTACACCTCCATGCTTCATAATTTCGCCATCAAATTGGTATAGATGCGCAACCCTATATATTAGCTTTGCGATGCCATTAATTTTGTACGAATCCATCGAGATTCGAGCAAGATATGTTGATTTGAACTTTTTAGAAAGAAAAAGGGAAGAAGGAGAAAGGAATGAGTATAAAGTTTTTGAAACAGAAAAACAGTTACGTCTACTGGTTTATATAGACGGAGGTAAAAACAATGGTCTACTCAAATTTCAAACTTCAATTTGGCGCTTATTTTGGTTGACACAATTACACCCGTAACTCCTTCATGTAAACTTCAAACGAGGCAAGCAAATACACTGTGCGAATCAAAAAAAATGAGAAGGTCACAATGACGTTGGTTTCATCATCAGATTCCAGTGTTGAAAAATGACCATTTTGCCCCTCCTTATTTTTAATTTTATTTTATTAACACATTAAATCCAATTATGTAACAACGACCCTACACCTCCAATGCTCATTTAACCGAATAATGTGCCGTTGGGGGGCATTTGTCTGAAGTTTGATGATTGTCAAGAGAAAGAAATAAAAGTAAAAAGAGGAATAGAAGAGAAGAGAAAGAAAGAAAACATCACACAATCACATAACCTATCGTGTATCTCACAGTGCATCAGATAAAATATAATAGTCATCAGAGATATAAACCAGGCGACACAGTATCACTACATGAACCACAGAATCAGAGTACACAGGCTCATACAGTTATATAAAATAGTTATAGAGTTTATAGAAATGATAAATAAACTCAGCTGAGAAACTACCTCTAATAATAGTAAGTCAACACAGCCAAGGCTCCACAGTGTCACATAGCGAAATATGCAATAATAAGCTTAAATATAAGTATGAGAAAGCGTCGCCCCTTCGAATTCAACTGTAGAACTCCATGCATCAATTACACATGTTTTCTAGTCTACTCATTTAAGAGTACCCAAGGTAATAAGAAGCTAAGCGGAGTCAGACAATAGTCTAGTGTGATTGATAAACAATCTCAAAATACTACAAAAGTCGATATAGTATATAGAGCAGAAGGTAAAGAGAATCATACCTGACCTGTCCCTGCATCCAAAGAGTTAGCACATAACATAGGATATGTGCTACTCTATATCATAGTATTCCTCATGGGTGTACTACACGTCAAAATACTAGTGGGTGTCTAGATATCTACATCGATAATATCTACATCGTGTGACATCCCTAGGGTGATAAGCAACCAAAGCAAACATGGCATCCATCATCCAACCTCACATTCACTCACTCGGTGCGTTGAATATATGATACTCGTATGACTAATCCCGTAGAGTCATGGTCTACCTAATGTCCCAGTTTCTCCATACTCGAATTCATGCCACTCCATAGGCTAGGAACTAGATTGCATCCCCATAAACAGCCCAGGGTGAATGGATTGAAACATCGTGTGATCCGAGGTATCCTTGTATGCCTAGTGAGCATCCTCACATACCCATGCTTCACGAATACACTTCGAAACCTACGAATATCAACGACCCCTTTGCACACATCATCCATAGTAGAGTTTATCCTTGAATTGTCCTTATAACTCCCGTCTGAAGTCATCCTAGTTGGGAACTATTCTAGACAGCCATCATTAGTCATAGAATGTCATTGTGAATCCCATAACCTTCCTCCATGGTCCCTTCAATCTTACTACTCTGCATCCCAAAGTGTAGCTATCTATCGTTGAAGCCATCACTTCCCACATGGAATCATCATCATCGAATTGTTAAGTCATTGCGTCAAAGCGTCACATCTTCGCTTCACCGCCAAAACCACTCGTCGAAGTGCCATGGCATCAATCAAATGTCGAATGAATGAATGAACGAACCATCACATCATTCTCTTCGAAACCTCTCTATTTTCCACGTCAAAATTGGCCAGATCCACCATCATCACTAGTGGTAGATATCGACCACTCCAGAGTAGTCGATAATAACCACTTTGGTCATGTACTTAGCTAAAAATAGCTAAGTACAAACCAAATGAAAATGTCTAGCATCCATCCCGAAATCCAAAGTACATCTCCAGGTCGATTTTCCGGCTTCAGATCAATCGCACGCATAAAACTCTGTGCAAGAAATCCTATCCTATGTGATATTTTCTAATACTATATTGTCTTCGATCGGCGTTTTCAACCGAACTAAGCAAACAAGCATACAAACATCTAAAATAACCTACATACATCTATAGACACATATATAATACATTCAAGCAACCAATGTGGGATTAATATCAAATAGCCTAAATCTAGCAATATCGTCAAAATAATGTGTCAATGGAAAAAATATAATATTTAATTTAAAATCATTTAAAAACACTTTTAAATTCTTTTATAAAATAAGATATAGGTTTAAATATATTAGAAATCAGGTTTTAAAGTTAGAAATTGTTTCAAAAGGTCGTTTCAATACTATACTAACAATCATAGTATAGTAAGAGAAAATATCACTCATTCAATAAAAGCTGACCAAACCATCGTCAAGTCATAGAGCTCTCCATCACGAGCGCGACTCAAGAAACTACATCCAAAATGGATCTCGTATGCAAAAGATATAGATTTTATAAGAATCAGGATTAATTAAAATAGTTAAATCATTAATTATTCACTAATTACCTAATTAATGTTAATCCTTGTTCCCCGAATTAACTAATTCCTATATGTGCACGAGATATGCACACCCAACTCCTTAAGCACCTTCTCTCCTCCTATACTCCATCTCCACTCAATGACATCACCAGCCTTCTTCGCCAATGCGTACCCCTACACAATCTCTTCGGCCGGACCCAAAAATTAGCATCTCGACCTCCCCTATGAAGATGCGACCTGATGGCTGATCCCATCTAGGAAATTGATGCAATTTGATGGCCTAGGCTAGAGCTTGGCGGTTAGTGCTAGGACATGCATATTGCGAAGAGAAGTGCAACGGCACTCGCCTCGTCGCCTAACTCTACATATTCCTTCTCCATGACCCAACCCTAGTTTGGAGCTCGTTTCCATGAACATCACAACAAATACCCAAACTCGTACCGTTGGTGCTCCTCCTCTCAAGGAATCTGATGCACCCTATGGCTTCTCTTCTGTCACCCCGAAGGTCTTGATTTAAAATTTTGAATAATATTAGAGAGTGGTGGCCATTTTCTTTGTCCATGTCTAATGGAACACTAACAGGTAAAATGAGAGAGGAGGGATTATGTAGGGTTTGATTATATATTAATATAATATTCTTGTTAATTTGATTTTTCAAATAAACTATTATATGTTTCGAGCCCATATGACCACACAGTGCGTCTGATCGCAACAGAATTCGTCTGCCATCTCATTTTTCGGTCCCAATGGTATAAATTTCATCATTATCTGAGACAGTGCTTTGAGACGATAATTTCAGGCATTTTGAGATCATTACGGCCATCCGAAAGTCCAATCTCCAAATATAGCGATGCTTATACCTACTTGTATGCGTAACGTCGATCCGAACTCAACAAAAATGGTCTCGAGTCTTGATTTGATCGTATGCGAAAAATCATATTTTTGAGACCTTCAATTAATTAACAATTCAACATTTAAATCAATTATTTAAATATCCTATCATTAAAAATATAGGTTATTATATTTTTCCTCCCTAAAGGACTTCATCCTCGAAATTCCAAAAGCAAGGAGAACGTCTTTAACCCATAAGCTGTCAAAGCCCCTCACGTTTCGAAAAAATTCGACAACACCTCCTTTGCACGGCTAGGTCCGTGAAATTCCAATACAACATAAATATATATACATCTCATATCTAAGGCATCTCATATCCGAGCCATCTTGTTTTCACGGACAACCAAGCATATATACCCAAATCTATACTACAAATGTTACATTCCTCTTTTATAGCAAGAGCATACCATTTAGATGTGAATAAAACCGAGTAAGCATTAAATAGCCAACACTTGCTTCCATGTACCTGAATATGTATTTATCAAAGAGGATTAAGAACAATAGCAACATTATCATGTATTTAACTATACTAGATCAAATATATGGAAACCATCTCAAATAAATACGTTGTATCAAACCATAACCATCCCGCATGCTTTACAACCATATAAGCATAAGTAATCGTGTCAAATGCTAAAAATCAAACATCAAATAAGCACATATAAGATCAAACATCAAAACATAATATCCATGCTTATCCTAGCATGCAAGATACTAAACTATCTAGTATAATACATCAAACATGATATCTAGTATGAAAGCGGGCAATAAATGAAATCTCACCAAGTGAAGAGCTCTGGATAAGCAGTTATCAGGCTCTTCTCGGTCTCCCATATTCTATCGCCTTCACTTTCATTCTACCGAACCTTTACTACTCCATGGCCTTCCTACTAACTTGTTTCGTACTACGTCTATCAGTACAAATAGGCCTACGAGGTCTCGAAGTTTTAGGTTCAGTCTCAATATCATCTAGTCGATTTAGAGCTAAATTTCCAAACGACTTTTGTAACTTCTCCTAAAACCCACTGGTGAATAATGGGCTTCGGCTAGTTACAATGCTCTTTGACATGCCATGGAATCGAACAATCCACTTCACATATAACTGACTAATTTGGATGCCAATCAATTGGACTTAACGAACATAAATCTAGCATTCTTTGTCAATATATCAACTATGACTTAAAAAATATCATATTATCTTCTAGTCCTCGACATTCCATAAATGAAATTCATCAATATTTATTCTCATTTCCACCTGGGAATCTCAAGCAGTTGTAGTAACCACTTCGCCTCTTCTGTTCAGCACTTACTAGTTGATAATTCATTCATCTCGAAATGAATACATGACGTCCTTCTTCATCCATTCCCAATAAAATGTCTGATTTGTATCATGGTGCATTTTATTGTCATTTTGATGTATAGTTAATCTCAAATGAGAGCACTATCATGGTGCCTCATCCCTCGATCCAACGACAACGAAAACAAACAATATCTTGTCCATATGGAGCCAACCATCTCGGTCCAATCCGCATTGCAGCACCTCTACAAACACTACAGGTTCCTCTAATTTAGCCATGATTTCCACTAGTCTAACTTCATGCCTCTAGCTAGTACTAATCTGCTAAGTTCAAGTAGGTCTGATAGTCTAAATAGGCAGCATCTTTGGCACTAGCTCACATCGAGTTCTGAAGTCATAACCAGCAATAAACTCAAGCAATGTCCACTCTAGGAATACCGCTCGCAAACTGGTATGTTTGCCACTCAAAGCATCAACGAATGCATTTCAATTACAAGCGTAGAGGAAATGTCAAAGTCATAAGAGATCAAGAATTCTAACCATCACTGCCGGTGAAGGTTAAGATCCTTCTTGGAGGAGAAATACTTCAATGATGTGAGATCAATGAACAACTCGAACCCCTCTCCTAATAGATAGAGTCTCCCAATATCGAAACGAATACTATCGTAGCCAATTCCAATCACAAGTCGGATACTTCCTCATGTGCTGTTTTAGTTGTCGACAAACATATGCGACAACCTTACCTTTCTGCATCAATAACGCACCTAATTAAGTACCACGGGCATGTGTCTGTACCATTGACTCCTCATTTCTACTTGGAATGACTAACATCGACGCACTCATCAACCTCTCTGTCAGACTCACTGATGAGTGTCCACACCTCGCGTCCCAAATGAAAAGTCCAATTCTTCTCGTCAAGTTGGTTAACGGTGTAGCTACCTTTGAGAATTTCTTGGTAAAATATCTATAATATCCCGCTAATCCAAGAAAACTCCTCACATCCGTAGCACTCTTGGGTTTACTGAAATCTTTGACTGTCATAACTCGTAGGATATATAACAATGTCCTGCTCGAAAACAATGTGACCCAAGCATCTCACTTACCTTCTCCAGAAGTGATACTTTGAAAATCTCACCATCAATTAGTGTTTTCTCAACACCTACAATACAATCATCAACCATGTCTTATGCTACTCTTTTGTCCGTAAGTAAACGAAAGCATCATCAATGAGCACAAGCACGGACTTGCTCAAGTGATCCCTCGAAACATGGTTCATGAGATTAACAAATCATGCCGACGTGTTGGTTGACATAACCAACCAATCAAAATCAAGGTAGCATACGAAACATTGTGTTCGAGACATTCTCTTTAGATACTCTCGATGGATGAAACCCCATCGCATAGATGAAAACTCATCGCATGGGATATCGAGCGAATATAGAAAGCTAACCATCGCCTCATCGGCAGATGGGCAGCCGAACAATACCTTCTGCTCATCGTCAGTCCCTAAAGTCATCAACAATAGCTTAAAATCCACCACTGTTCCATACCACTTCAGCCAGTCAATACAAACTATAATAGTGAACCAAATTAAACCCGAAACAAATCGGTAACAAACAAACAAACATCCATGACCCAATGAGGCTAAGTTTCGACAAACCATGTATATGCTGGTTAGGCCGCTAACAAAGTTCATCATGATTTAAAGGTCGGTTAACTATCCCAAGACTCAATCCCATCTATTTATAAAACCACTAGATACGAAGGAATGTGAAACCTCGACGTCAAATAAAACACATATGGAACACCATAAATGGGAAGCATATCCTAGATGGTAATGCCTTTTCCCTTCCCTTTCATCGATGGAGCACTCATTGAAGTCGAAACGACATTTAATGCATATGTCTCCACGATTTGTCCCTACTTATTTTGTTTGGGACAACCCTTCTACGCTAGTTACATGCACTTATATCGTAAAGTCTTCTCGATCAACTTGTTGAAGCTCTCGTTAATATGACCAATTAATCACTTCCCAAAATGATCGCTTATCCTAGTGATAAACTTTCATCTTTTGTGAGTGGAGTATCAATGGAAGATAGACCGTACTTCGATGAAACATCGAAGTCGGCCACAAACTCCGACACAGACATATCGCCTTACTTTAAGTCAGCAAACTTCCTAAACAACATCCACTTCTAAAAAGTTGAGATAAATTTTCTTTGAAGCGAACTATGAACTTATACCAAGTAAATCAATCCTCGGGAGTGGAAGTTTTAAGGGAGTCCATTAGTTCGTCATTCGTCCTTAGAGTTATCTAGAGGTATGTTAGTGCAGAATTTCATCTGCAATAACACCCAGCGGTTCGAAGATATAACTCCGACAGTTAATTGGGTTATGGGTCTTGGGTATATGGTTGCCGAGACTTAAAGTAAATAAATTGGAGTTATGGAAGGTTAAGCACAAAGTTGTGTTGGTAAACGAGAAGAAGATAAAGTGCATAAAGTAATTAACACCGAGACTTTTTATAGTGGTTTGCGCCAAAAGTCCCTACGTCCATTGTCCTTCCCTTGTTTAGTTACTCTTGCTTAGCCGAGAGACATATTACATTGAATCATGACATTTTTGCCATTATTGAGTTTTTGAATAGAGCTCCAATATAGGAAAGTACTATATGATTGTATAAGTTTTCTTTGCGCCTAAAAATCCCTTGTGCCATGGGATTGCCACCTATTTATAGCCAGCAAGCTGTAACGCCATTGGTGGAAAATCCACTCCTTGGATTGCTGAGGTTACTTGATGTGCGGCTATAATTGGAGTTTGTTCTGAGCATCTAGTGTTGTTGCTTAAGAGGGGTGGATCGATGGCTTGTCTTCCCACCTAAACGGCCTCTTGCATCTGAGCCGCATTTTGTCTTGTTGGTCGTCTCGATCGTTGATTCCTTTTGCTATAGATTGGTGCTTTCCGCTATAGATTGGGACCGTATGGACCAAACTTTCAAAAATCGTGCCTTCCGCTATAAGTCGCCTGAACTAAGTGGTAAGTAAAACCATTTTGGTGCCAAAAGGAAATTTTTAATTTGGGACCATGAGGTCTAAACTTTAGAAAATCATGCTTGACACTTGAAGTCATCTATGACAAGCGAAACTGTTTTGGTGCCGAGAGGTAAAATATAACTTAAGACATGTAACGACCCAGAATTTTGGATATTTGAAATTGGAATGTTTAATTAATTTTTAAATATTTAAAAGTTAATTTTAACTTGAATTTCAAATATAACCATTTATTCGATAATTAAATTATTGAATTAAATAATTGGAAATGGGCTAAATTATTAAATCTTGAGTTTTAAGCTTGTTAAAAATAATTTAAAGGCTTATAAAATTTATATTGATAATACCGAAGATAATAAAAGCTTTAAAATTGAATTTAAAAGTGGTTTGTTCAGTTTTAAAATATATCTTTTAAATTGACATTTAAAAATAGCCTTCCGGGGCATAGTATCGGATTTCGACGAAACTAGTTCCATTGGATCCATAATAGTGTATTATTATCGGATTTCAAATTTCGTAGCATTTGGAGTTATCGTTTGGTCGTATGGAATATAAACGCGCTGAAATTTATATCGGAAATTCAATATAATAATTGGGTCTAAAACGCTAACTTCTCCATACGATCGAATTAGGACCCAAAACCTTTTCCATTGCGTTCGGAATAAAGGTATAACATTATAAACGCCTAGCGGCACACCTCGATAGTTGTTTGAGATTTTAAGTTTCATTTATCGAGACATTTTGAAATTTAATTATTTTATTAATTAGTCAAACTTCTTTCAGCTGTAACTTTTATCTTTTCACTGTACCATTTTCTCCCCTCAAACATGCAAGGCATCTTTTCCATTTTTAAAACCACGTTCCCTGTTTCTTTTCAAAACAGTAAAGCCGAACACAGCAAAAAAAAATAGAAAAAAATGGCTAACTTCAATATTAATTTTCTCCTTAAATACTCGATTAAAAATGGTGAAACCAATTCCTAAAATCAAGTTTCACGATTATCTACAATCCGGTATATATTTTAAGGGGTGCGGCTGAGTTTTGTCGAGCTCGACATTGAAACAGTTGAGCTAGGGTTTAGGAATTCGGTAGATTTGTGGCATACTAGTAGGAGGCGGCTGTGGATTCGAGCTCGTGGTGGACAGGCACTCGCGTGGGAGGGTTTTGATAAGGTGCGGTTGCTTGGTAGAAATCGCGAGGTGACAGGGGAGCCGTAGTGAAAAGCCAGTTCACGATGGGATATAGAGGATCGAGCGGCATGATTTGGGTATGGGGAGGTGTGGTTCGGTGATAGGGGAATGATGGCGAAGACAGAATTGGATTTCATCAACCGATGTCTTGTATCACTCGTAAACGTGCATGCGACAATTGGGTTCTTCATGCTCATGCAGGCATTTGTTTAAGAGGGAAGAAGGGCAAGCAGTGAACTGTTTGATTAGTTAAGAAATTAGTTTATATTATTTAATTAATAAATATCGATAACTTATATAATGTATAACTCTCACATACGAGGTCGGATTGGGATGAGACTTTTTGCGTTGCAATCGTGGTGACGAGAGCTTCGAAATGAAAATGGTTTGGATGGATTTGGAGATAGTCGCAAATTTGAGCTAAAATCGGGTGTTGTCCGGTTTTAGTTCCAAACCGGCACGTCTCGGCGACAACTAAAAATAAGAGTGAGTTAATCTCACTCAATTTTGGATTACCATAATTAATTTTAAATAGTTAAAATTAATTATTGATTGATTGATAGAATTGATAAATTATTATCAGTTGGATGCGATATTATATATAGTAGTATATATATTGGAGTGATTAATATTCCCGCATATATATAGCGGATGAGACCCTATGCGCCCCGCATAATAGCTGATGACCCTATATACCGCGATATCCCCCTCGAAGTGGGATTGGTATTTTTATATTATGCTAACATCCGTGGATGCAGGGAAACAGGTTGGAGGGATCCAATTGGATTCCTCAAAATTATTGAATTTGATTTTATATATATTGATATATAGTCTGGTCGAATAATCTATAATAGATTATAGTGAAAATTGAATTTATTGGATGCTATGGTATTACTGGATAGATTTTGATACCAATCAGCTAGAGTTAGTGCATTATTTAATCCTCGGTTCTTTAATGTTTTCTCTAAATAAATCCTCAGCTAAAGTTATTAAGTTTGAATTGTGCTTCATCGGGTGATCATATTCTAAGGAGTGCATAACGTTGGTTGTCCATGTTTATTTTTCAGTTGTAAAAGGTGTGGTTTATAACAGTCGAATATCATTCAACAAAATAGATGCTTCATTATCCCAGACAGTTTGTGTTATTTGTGAAAAAAGTGTAGTGTAGTAAGAAGTTGTGTCAGATTTGCCATTATCCCAGACATTCCATTTTTAGCAGCATTACACACTTGAATGATAAATTCCTGTTTAATTTTGTTTTCCATTTTTTATCACTTACCGGTTTGTATGATAAATTCCTGTTTAATTTGTTTTCCATTTTTTATCACTTACCGGTTTGAATGATAAAGTTCCATCTTCAGATTTGCCATCTTCTTCAAATTTGCTTAATTGACTCCAGTGGTGGGAGAAGTAGCTTTTACTCTAGATAACTTGATATAACTTTAAGCAAATCGGTAAATTTAAGTTTGGGTCTGTTGGAATTGATGTTCTAATTTTTTGGTTGCTACTTGCTAATGAAATGATGTAAGGCTGATATTATGTAGCATGTATATGGGTTTGTTTCACTTAAATGTTAGCATGTTTGTGTTGTCCTTCTACTCTACATGGTCGTTGTCTTTGTACTCTACATGGTTGTTAGCTATTTGTGGATTGTTGATGCTTGGTTTCGATGAAAATCATTGTATTTTAAATGTTTTTAGGTAACGGTAATTTACCGTTACCAACAAAATGGTTACCGATGTTTCGGTATACCGATAGTCGGTATACCGATTGTATCGGCAACGGTAAGCGTTTTGGATTTACCGATGAAAACGGAACGGTAACGGTAAATTCATAATGGTAACGATAACCGTTACCATAACAGCCCTAATTATAACTGTCCGGTATTGTGTTATTGAGGTGTTGTACTCTGATGATGTAATGTATAAATAACAGTTATATCTCTTTTTGTATAAAGACCTGTTGCTATCTATTATATATTGTTCCGCTGCGATTGTGAGATTCTGTGTTGTTGTTTCTATTTTCTTCTTCTACCTCTTTCTTCTTTTCCCTAACGTTCTGGTATTTCCGACATTCGATTGTTCGGCATGTAATACAGTGACGTATTGATGTCGATTTTCGAAGGTTGAAAATTACGGGCTGTGACACTTGGTATCAAAGCTGAGGTGTTGTACTCATTAGAGATAGGGTCAGTAGCACCCTAGAATGAGTTTGAGTTTATTGATAGATATGAGTGCATATTTGTTAGTGAATATAAAATTGTTTTATATTGTGTTGATTGGTTTGTTGAGTGGCTTATGGAATCTGGTCAATACGAGTAATTAACGTTATTGATAGGGACCTCTAAGCACTATAATAGAACAATTCGACACAGTATTGTTTTAAAATGGGGTAAATGAAATAATTTTACACAAATTGTTTTCGTATATGAAAGAAATAACTTTTCAGAAATTATTATAGTTATATATGGTTAGCTTGGTTGTTAGGAAATGATAATATTAAACCATTATCATTTTTTATTGTGGTAATTGAAATAAAAGTTGATATTATACCAAAGGTTAAGAAATTAATTCACATAACAAAATGGAGTTTGTAAATATGAATTTATAAATATGATTTATAATTTGAAATGAAATGGGATTCCAGAGGAATATTTAAAGATGATATGGTTTATAAAAATGATTTATAAAGGAATTAAAAGATGCAAGTTTGGAAATTTGGGAATTTAATTCCCTTTGGTTTTGAAATGTTTTCCAAAGTCTTGGAAAAATAATAGTAGTATTATTTGGAGAATATTTATGAATTGGAACATTTAAAATGGTTTTAAAAAGAGGAAAAAGCACTTAACTCACTTCGGTCGTTGGAAAATAGTTCCGATGATGATCGCGATATCATCGGTGTTCATTTTCGAGTTTCCAAGGGAGAATTTGCTACCTTGATGATTTGCATTGAAGTTTTGTTTTGGTAAAACTGGTTTTGGTTTGAAATGCAGAGGAATAATTTGATATACCAAAGGATTTTGGGTACATATGATTACAAAAATGATTTTGAAATATTAAGCAACTGTTTAAAACTCTGGTATCTTATTTAAAAATTTTTATGGGATATAAATAAGTTTGAAAACTTATAAGAATTTGAAATTTGTTTAGAATAAAATATAACTTAAGGAGGGTTGAATAAAAGTAAGTGTGATAATGAAATAAACTAGTAAAGTAAACCAATTAAATTAAGTGAATTGGAAGAAATTGGTGAATAGAATATTAGTAAGTTTGATAACTTAAGAAATTTTGAAATTTGATTTTGTGGAGTGAAATCTAACTTAGATTAGGATAGATAAGAGTGAATTTTAGGGAATTTAGCTTAAGCAGGCTAAACAAAATAGTTATTGGAATAAAATTTATTAAGTTGGGAATAAATTAGTGGATGAACAATTAATTTAATTTGTAAGTAAATGGAATTGAAATTGAATATTGGAATGATATTTAATTTGAAATATGTTAAATAAAGTGAAATTGAAAATTTTGTTCGAGTGGACAAAATAAAATAAAAGTTTGGAAATAAAATTTGATTGAGATATGAAATAAATTGGTAAATTAAATATGGTTTGAGATATGGTCGATAAAATTCAATATTTAATTTAAATTTGGAGATAAATTAGGTCAAATAGAAATTGGAATTTAATTTGAACAAAAATGGATATAAACCAAGTGATGAAGTGGAAATAAATATAAGGACTTGTATAAAATGTTTATAATAAACTTAAGAAGTTGATGGTGAAGTTCTTAAGTAAGGGTTGATATTGGAAAAAAAAATATCGAGTAAGTATTTGAATGAAGATTTAATAAAAGTTGTGTAAAAAGATAATTGTGAATAAGAGAATGGAAATGAAAGTAAATGTGAATTAAATAAATTGGATATAGCTAATAATCAATTGGAAATAAATACGTAAGTTGTACGTATACTATTTTATTCGCATAACTATTTCATCCAGATTCGAGCACAGGATTTCGAGATATTTTGTATCAATCCGAGTTGGGATTTTTCACTCGATTTTCGACGGCGAACCCTGAATATGGATTTTTGATTGATTCTGGAATTCTCTATCATAGTATACGACTATGCAAGGAGAATGATGGTTTCTGACCAAGGAATCCAGATCTGAGTCTGCACTAGAGAGTCGTGTGAACGATACTAGTTCGGAAGTGGAATTGTGTGATCGAGTGAGCAATCAGATTTGATTTTTGCGTATGGATGGTATATGTACATCGTACGGGTTTTGGTAAAATGAATATTGGAAATTTGAAAATGTGCAAAATAAAATGATTTTGAATTTTATGATTGGATACTATTTGTAAATAAGGTGCAAGTAATTAAAAGAAAAAGCTAAATTGATGCCTGCGAGTTCAGAAGTAAAATTTGATTGCCCGACTAAAAAGGTATGTGTTTAAATTGTGTATGAAATTGATGATTTTCTGATTGAGCCACTTGGCTTTTGTTTTCTTTTGATGATTTGGGGCCATAGAGGTAGTTTGTAGTTTTTTGGATCTTGCCACACAAAGGAGACACTGGCAAAAAAATTTGAAAATTTAAGGAGTTAGAAAATTTTGAAGAAATTTTTGATAATTAAAATTTGATTTGGAATTTAAATTTGAAGTGGTTGAGAAAATGATATTATTTGGAATCTATGGATGAATTTGGAAATTAGCAAAGGTGATATTGTGTTTACAATAAATTGATTTGGAAAGTTGCTCAAACTGATAGGTTTTGGAAAAATAGTTACTGGGTTTTGGACAATTCTTCTTACCTAGCAATTTCGAGGACGAAATTCTTAAAGGGGGGGAGGAATGTAACGACCCAGAATTTTGGATATTTGAAATTGGAATATTTGATTGATTTTTAAATATTTATAAGTTAAATTTTAACTTGAATTTCAAATATAACCATTTATTCGATAATTAAATTATTGAATTAAATAATTGGAAATGGGCTAAATTATTAAACGTTGAGTTTTTTAAGCTTGTTAAAAATAATTTAAAGGCTTATAAAATTTAAAAATAACCTTCCGGGGCACAGTCTCGGATTTCGGCGAAACTAGTTCCATTGGATCCGTAATAGCGTATTATTATCGGATTTCAAATTTCTTAGCATTTGGAGTTATCGTTTGTCGTACAGAATATAAACGCGCTGAAATTTATATCGGAAATTCAATATAATAATTGGGTCCAAAATGCTATCTTCTCCATACGATCAAATTAGGACTTGAAACCTTTTCCATTACGTTCGGAATAGGGGTATAACATTATAAACGCCTAGCGACACGCCTCGATAGGAGTTCGAGATTTTAAGTTGCATTTATCGAGACATTTTGAAATTTAATTATTTTATTAATTAGTCAAACTTCTTTCAGCTGTAACTTTTATCTTTTCACTGTACCATTTTCTCCCCTCAAACACGCAAGGCATCTTTTCCATTTTTAAAACCACGTTCCCTCTTCCTTTTCAAAACAGTAAAGCCGAACACAGCAAAAAGAAAAAAAAAAGAAAAAAATGGCTAACTTCAAAATTAATTTTCTCCTCAAATACTCGATTAAAAATGGTGAAACCAATTCCTAAAATCAAGTTTCACGATTCTCTACAATCTGGTATATATTTTAAGGGGTGCGGCTGAGTTTTGTCGAGCTCGACATTGAAACAGTCGTGCTAGGGTTTGGGATTTCGGCAGATTTGTGGCATACTAGTAGGAGGCGGCTGTAGATTCGAGCTCGTAGTGGACAGGCACTCGCGTGGGAGGGTTTTGATAAGGTGTGGTTGCTTGGTGGAAATCGCGTGGTGACAGTGAAGGTGCAGTGAACAACCAGTTCGCGATGGGACGGCACGATTTGGGTATGGGGAGGTGTGGTTCGGCGAGAGGGGAATGATGGCGAAGACAGAATTGGATTTTATCGACCAATGCCTCGTATCACTCGTAAACGTGCAAGTGAAAATTGGATTCTTCGTGCTTGTGCAGGCATTTGTTTAAGAGGGAAGAAGGGTAAGCAGTGAATTGTTTGATTGGTTAAGAAATTAGTTTATATTATTTAATTAATAAATATCGATAACTTATATAATGTATAACTCTCACATACGAGGTCGGATTAGGATGAGACTTTTTGCATTGCAATCGTGGTGACGAGAGTTTCAAAATGAAACTGGTTTGGACGGATTTGGAGGCAGTCCAAAATTTGGGCTAAAATCTGGGCGTTGTCCGGTTTTAGTTCCAAACTGGTACGTCTCGGCGACACCTAAAAATAAAAGTGATTTAATCTCACTCAATTTTGGATTACCGTAATTAATTTTAAATGGTTAAAATTAATTATTGATTGATTGATACAATTGATAAATTATTATTAGTTGGATGTGATATTATATATAGTAGTATATATATTGGAGTGATTAATATTCCCGCATATATATAGCGGATGAGACCCTATGCGCCCCGCATAATAGCGGATGACCCTATATACCGTGATATCCCCTTCGAAGTGGGATTGGTATTTTTATATTGTGCAAACATCTGTGGATGCAGGAAAACAGGTTGAAGGGATCCAATTGGATTCCTCAAAATTATTGAATTTAATTATATATATATATATTTATATATGGTCTTTTTGAATAATCTGTGATAGATTATAGTGGAAATTGAATTTATTGGATGCACTGGTATTACTGGATAGATTTGGCATTTTTTTTAAAATACCATAAACATGAATATTGAATTTTTGAGAGAAAGTAAAAAGGGAAAATTGAAAGTATAATATTTATAGTGAAAATTGGATTTATTAAAGGAAATGAATTTGGGAAAATTAAATAGCTTGAGTTTTAAAAATTTATACTTGATAATTTCGAAATATGGAAAATAGAGATTATGAATAATGTAAACAAAAGGGTTTTAATAATAAAACTAAAGCGATTTGTTTAAGTGTAAAGAAAAAGATTTTAAAATCGAGATTTAAAATAGCTTTGGGAAAATAAAAAAGGAAATTTGAAAATAAAATATGAAATCGATGTTCTAGATTAATAAGATTTTAAATTATAAAAAAGAAGAAGTGAAATCTGAATTTAGTTGGGTTTTGGGATATTTTTGGGTTATTTAAGAAATTAATTTAAAAATGGAATTTAATTTAGGAAATCGATTTAAGTATTATGAAACGGTTATAAACGAGAAATGAGACTATGAAATTTGTAAACAAGGTTTATAAAGAAAGTAAAGTGATTATCAGTGGATAAATTGAAGTTATAAAATTCTCGGTGAGGATTTATAAGGAGATGGGTAAATCGGTTTAAAATTAAATGGTAGATTTATTTTTTTGAAATGTGAAAAGGGGAATTTACGAAATTGGGATGTAAATTAAATTTGGAAATAAACTGAAAAGGATTTATTAATATTGGACCGGCTATATGGGAGTTGAAAAATATATTTTCTAAGAAGTTAAATTTATTTTAAAATGGTAATTTTCAAGTATTAACCAGAAAATTTAAAAGTGTTAAAGAATATTTCAAAAAAATAATTTTTTAATTGCTTTAAAATTGGTTAAAGTATATTTAAGTATTAATTAAGTAGTTTTATAAACGATTTATATTAAGTTAATTATTATTTAAGAATAAATCAGCCTTAGTATTTTAAAGGGATAAATTATTCAATATTATATTATAACTTTTATTTTAAAAAGAGTATTCATCAAAAGTTTTACTTAGAAATTATTGTAGAAATTCCATAAGTATTATTTGGAAAAAATTTAAATAAAGTTTTCGAGAAGTAATGGTATACTCGCATGGCGTAAATCGGAGGCAGTGAGTGCCTGCAGTTAAGTTTTGGATTTCTCTGGGATAGAGACGTAACCATTGAGCTGTGAATCCATGGTTTGATACCGCAGTGGTACTTTCCATATTAATTTAAAATGGTTTTCAAATATTTTTGAAAAGGGATAATTTGTGAATATACCGAAGTCGACAAGAAAAGTACGTATATTTTGAATAAAGAGATTTAATTTATTAAAATTAAATTAAAAGAGATCTAGAGGTTTTAAGTGGGAAAAGGAATATTGGTTGAATGATTTTTTATTTGATAGTTAAATAACCGACTATCAAATCTGGACCCAAAAATAAATTTTGAAATATCTAGGGGAAACACGGGTATTTTATGGTACAGTTACCGTTCGAGGTGCTATACCGTACGTATAAACTCGTTTCGTTCTTGTAGGACGTTGATAAGGAAATCCATCCACTAACGGTTAGGAGGTGATCTCTAATCTTATTTTCGTCTGTTTATTTCCTAATGAACCGGGGTTGAGTTTACCGGAAATATCGAACGTTGTTTTCGAAGAGACCGGGATCGGATAAGTTATCCAAAAACCACTTCGATCCAACGAGTACATTTTCAAAGTTAAAACAAGAGTAGGGAGTCGAAGATGGAGCAGTGAAGTGCAAGGGCTAATCGCTACTAATCCTGAGGATTATTCCAAAATGGATGTAGTAGGAACAGTGCCTTCGGTTCCGTTCGGACCCAGAGCAGACTTGCATGGATGAATGCTATCAGTACATTGTCACCGGAGGACAATGAGCATTCTAAGTGAAAATTCCTTAAAAAGGTAATCGTAGCCTCTAGCCTCATCAACCGGGAATGACTAAAAATCAAGGAAGATGCAGCAAGGCTAACTGCGTCGCACCCAATTAGGGTATGTTTATCAACTTTCTAGATAACCTCAGATATTATTTATTACTATGGTATATGGAAGGTGCTCAAAAGAGGGTGGGAACACCCGGGGTGATAGCATATTCGGTCTATCCTGGTTAGGGATAATCCGGTCTTGTGTGGCAGGGGATCCCGGCGTGGTCCTCGGTACGCTGTTTCTAGATGTGTACTGTGATAGGTGGTACTCCAGTGCCTAGTCATTCGTATGGAATCCATTCTCCAATACGTGCCTTTACGGTTTTGATTGTAGAGCCTAGTATGTTGGAATTTAATTAATGTAACAATTTCAGATATTTGAATAAGTATTTGTACTTAGACACTATTATAATATCAGGGGATTTAATATGAAATGTTTTTGTTATCGTAAGGTAAAAACCCGCCGTGTTTATGTGTGGCATGGTCTTACGAGATACCTTTGATTTTCAAATGGTTTTGAAAACTTTAATAATTCAGAATTGAGTGTGTTTTTCTCACGCTGGTTTTTCAGACTGACTCGGGTGTTATTTTATTATAATGCTTGGGTCAGACCGAGTATTATAGATGCAGGATAGGATGCTATGGAGCTCAGTAGACGAGCTGGATGACGAGACGTATCACACATACTTGGTTTTATTCCGCTATGTATTGTAGGCCGTATATTCAGCATTTGAGAGGACAAGTTATTATAATTGTCCGGTATTATGTTATTGAGGTGTTGTACTCTGATGATGTAATGTATAAATAACAGTTATAGCTCTTTTTGTATAAAGACCTGTTGTTATCTATTATATATTGTTCCGCTGCGTTGTGAGATTCTGTGTTGTTGTTTCTATTTTCTTCTTCTACCTCTTTCTTCTTTTCCCTATCAATCTGGTATTTCTGACATTTGATTGTTCGTTATGTAATACAGTGAGCGTATTGATGTCGATTTTCGGAGGTCGAAAATTACGGGCTGTGACAAGACATGAGGTCTAAACATTTGAAAATCATGCCTGATACTTGAAGCCATCTAGACTAAGCTGCAAGCGAAATTGTTTCAGTACCGAAAAGCAAAATCTAACTTGAGATCGTGAGGCCTAAACTTTTGAAAATCACGCTTGACACTTGAAGCCATCTAGACTAAGTGACAAGTGAAAATGTTTTGGTGACGAGAGGCAAAATCTAGCTTGAGACTGTAAGGTCTAAACTTTTGAAAATCATGCTTAATACTTGCAGCCATCTAGACTAAGTGACAAGCGAAAATGTTTCGGTGCCAAAAGGAAAAATCTAACTTCAGACCGTGAGGTCTAAACTTTTGAAAATTTTGCTTGACACTTGAAGATATCTAGACTAAGTGACAAGAAAAACAGTTTCGGTGCCGTATGGAAAAACCTAACTTTAGACATTGAGGTCTAAACTTTTTAAAATCATGCTTGACGCTTGAAGCCATCTAGACTAAATGACAAGCGAAACTGTTTCAGTGTCGAAAGACAAAATCTAACTTGAGGCTGTAAGGTCTAAACTTTGGAAACCTTTCTTGACACTTGAGGCCTTCTAGACTAAGTGACAATCAAAACTATTTCAATGCCAAAAGGAAAATTTTAACTTGAAACCGTGAGGCCTAAGCTCTTGAAAATCATGCTTGACATTTGAAGCCATCTAGATTAAGTGACAAGCGAAACTGTTTCGGTGCCGAAAGGCAAAATCTAACTTGAGACTATGAGGTCTAAACTTTTGAAAATCATGATTGACACTTGAAGCCATCTAGACTAAATGACAAGCAAAACTATTTCGGTGCCGAACGGCAAAATTTAACTTGAGACCGTGAGGTCTAGGAGATACTTGTCTTGTGAGATTTAAAGGAAAGTCGAGGTTTGATCTTGGAAGGATGAGTCTTGCTTTTGCATTAAATGCCTTTGCTAACTATCACGATCTTATTGGTTTCTCTGGAAAAGTGTCTTCTTTTTCTTTCTCCCATGATGATTTGTATTCTGACACTACCATGTTTACCCTACGATTAGGATTCCAACGACTATCTCCACCATTGGCCTTGGGGTTTAATCAAACCCTTTCTATTTCCTTTCTTTCATACTCATATTACAAACGGTAGCCTCAACCATTAAAATCTTGGAAACTTTTATAGATTACTGCAAACCTTCGACTGAAATAGTAAATTAATTTTATTTTCCTGTGATTTTATCAGTATCTGTTACCACTGTTAATATTTGAGTGCATTTTCCTTTTTCAAATTTAGGAAAATTTCAATTTTTATTACTATTGTGATATTAATGATTGATCTTGACTTGGGGTATTATCCGATTAGTTAATCCATGATGCTTGTTACCTACTAAACTAAGATTTTGTCCTTAGACTGAACCTTTCACCTACTCAGGTTGATAGTCGTTTTACTGATAAGATGATTCTTTGAAGAGTTCAGAATTTTGAGTTTGGGCTGTAGAATCTACTTTTAGGCCCAATATCCTTTTGGACCATAAGACTTTAGACCTTTTCGATACGAGTTTCGAAAATTTCTATTGAGTAACTAGTTTAAGACTGGTCCCTTCTTATACCTTTCAATGGACAAACCTATAACTAATCAGGGATAGCTGGAGAATTGGATGGAGAGTTATGGGATTGAAGGAATCGAAGTCAAGGCTCCACGTCTAGAAGATGACTGGAGTGAACCTCCTGAAGGGTTCTTTACCTGGACCTTAGAGAATTTGGCAAACGGGATATCACTCCCTCTTGCTCCTTTATTTTTTTAGTATCCTAGAGTTCTATGGAATTAGCCCAATTCAACTTGGGGTGGTCTCGTATAGCACCTTGTCAACTTTAGCAATCCTATATTGTAAGAAGGGGTACCACAACATGACTACTTCCGAGATCCATCATTTATATAATCTACACATGACATCTGGTAGTTCTGCAGTTCCCCTATATTTCCTTTGTTTTTGCAAAAAGATGCCCACGATTAAGCCACTTAGCAAGGTAATAGCCACTCATTGGTTTTTCGTGAAGGCAAATGATCCTCGAATTGTTACTAAACTACTAGAGACTTGTAAACTTTCCAATTTTCCCTATTTAGAATGTTCTTGCTTCTAAGATTTGGTCACATTGATCCCTAATATCTTTTTCTCTTTTATCTCCTTAGCTAAACTTAGGAGGTACAAGGCCCCAACCCAGGAGGAACTTTTCGATGCTAGGTATGAAGAGGTCATGAAAATTCCAAAGGGGGAACAGCTTAGACATGTTATTCTTACCGAGGTTAATCTCAAAGATTACGGGTTGCTATCATCCTCGGCAAGGTTTCTTGGATACAATCCCTTTTCAACTGAAACTATGCCATTAGACATGAATTATTTGTGTAACCTCGAATAATCCACTCATTTTGATTCTAAAAACACTGAGACTGGAGGACCGGATGCTGCTCCCAAGGGTAGACCTCGGTTCTAAATATCTTATAGCATATGTTCTAGGATATAACTTTCACAAAATATAAGTTTGTTTATCTAACTCGCTTTCTCTTTTCATTTAGCGGTGGCTTCTGGAGACGAATTCAAGATAGGTGAATTGCTATTGAACAAATCATCTTCCTTTACTTATGCTCGATCGAAACCAATTCTAAAGAACCAGTCCGCAAAAAGATATAAAAAGAATATACTTTCTGCCAAAGCCATACCTTCCTTGGATGCCTTGTTCTGACTTCTTCTACCAAGGACCAGGTGGACCAGGAGATTAATGCCACTCATTTCGCTATTGATGATCACCTACCCATGTTTGCCGGGAACTCTCGAGTGGAGTTAGCTGACGACATCGATAGCTTTGGGAGGATGATGAGCATGAGGATGGAAGGCCACCTCAGGGTAAAGACCTCTTCTCTATTATAAATTATTCATCTCTCTATTTTCATAATGACCTTGTTTTTCTAGGTCCTAGCCGACTTCTCGGTTCTCCACAGAGGGTTCCAAAACCTGAAGGGAGAGTTGGTGAAGGTTAATGCTACTAGGAGACAGTTGGCTGAATACAAGGAAAAGGCTGAGTCCATTGAGAAGTAGTTTGCTAAATATATGGAGAAGGCCGAGAAAGAGGACCAGGATGAAAGGGAGAAGAGGCTTAAGGAGGTGAAAGCTTCGAAGACCAAAATTGTAGAATTGGAGAAGGCCTTAAAAGATCAAAAGGCTAAGCATAAAGGAGTGTTGGTAGAAGCTAAGAAAGGGGTCTTGGGCTTGGCCACTAAAGAAGAGGCCGATAAGGTGGTTGTTGCTGAAGCCTTCAAGGTTCTCTATAGCGCCTACGAATTCGACCGGGACAAAGGCATAATGCTCTCTATGGAATTTAATCCTAATGGCCAAAGGATTGAAGAGAGTTTTCCCCAGAAGTATGTAAAAGCTCGGGCCTTGGCGGGTATTGAAAAAGCCGCTCAAGTGGATGAGAATGTTGATAAAGAAAAGGTAGGTCATCATTCTGATTCCTAGAAATCCGTTCCTGATAATGTTTGAGCTTTCGATTTGTGATATTTTTGGTACATTTTCTTTTTGTGTGTTTGTCTGTGGTGGTTGTTGGCTTGGGTGGTACACTTATTTGATGTTTGGATGTTTGGATGTTTGGTGAACTATTCTCTTATTGACGCCTTCATGTCTATTCTGAAGTACACTTTCCTTTACCTATGTTTAAACAGAGAAAGTCGGGTTTCACCTCTCACTATGAAGTATTATGGAAGAAGAGTCAAACCAGAAACTCGAAGTTATTAGCAACCATAGGTGTCCTTAAATCCCAACTAACATCTAGTAGACTAATGAATTAAAACTTATCCAATAAGATCAAGGAGGTACAGGAAGAACGCGATCGAACTTGCACCACATTAATTAAATCCCTTAAGCTTTAAGGCACTAGATTAACTAATCAAGTCTTGGATCCTAAGGGTAAATTAAAGCTTGCTTTAGATGACCGAGACGGGGTCTTTCAAAAGTTTGCTCAACTCTCTAAACAACATTTGAGAAACCCTCAGTTGAAGAGTAAAAGGTTATCTTTCCTTAGGAGATTCTATGATTCAAGATTAACTATAACTCCAAACGTTCTACTCGGTTACCAAAGTGTAACTTGACTCCTTTAGCTATTGTTGAAGGGAAGACTCCTAAAAGTGAACATGTTTTGGAATACGTTCCCCAATATGTTCCGGAAGCTAACCTTAATCTATCCCTAGTAGATTCTTCTCCTTCAGAACTTTCTATACCAAAGGGTGGTTTAAGGAAGGACATTTCTTTCACCAATATGGCCCCTTAGGGTCCCTTTCTAATACTAGAAGTAGAGGCCTTAGGATTATTTTGGCTACTAAGGAGAAATTTGCTCATCCTAGGGGGGCATAAATTTCGTATCCTCTTTTTTTCTGTATTAATTTTTAATAGAATGAAATAGAGTTACCTTTATGATGATCTGCCTTTTCTGGTTTTAATTTGAATTTCTTTTAGGGCAATCATGTCCCAACTTCTTCAAACTAGAGAGAGACTATGCCTCCTTGCAATAGAGTCTCGATCATAAAATAGCTGAACTAACGAAGAGTAGACCTGATTTCGGTATCAATATTCATGCTATTTTGAACAACAACGAATCTTTAAAGGAAACTATCGAGGTGTTATCCAAGAAGATGTCCACTATTTCGGAGGCAATGCCAGTTACTGGTCAAGCTTTAGTATATGTCGTTTCTAGTTTATGGGAGTCCACGTCTATTCTCCAACAACAATTGGATGAAGCTCACTAAGAACTTTCGGCAATCAAATTACAAGAACTTGAAACTGAAAATAAGAAAACTAATAAAGTTACTCTTGTTGCCCCTACAGCTTGCAGAAGGGGTAGGGGTAGAGGTCGTGCTAGTATGGGACTTTCTTCTTCTCATAGAACCACTATTGTCCCTTCTGGGCCTCTTCCTCAACGCTAGAGAAGTTCCCCCTTAGCCTAGTACTTAATACATCAGACATCCTGTTAGTACTAAGGATGGTCGAAGAATCTTGTTCAAGCAGTTTAAAAAGGAATGGGTATCTAAGAAATACGACAATATGGAGGAGCACTTCAAATCTCACCTGGAAAAGGCTATTAAGGAGGCCAAAACTAAGGTCAAAGACATATATGAAGGCTTATGAGACGTTGTCCCTTACCCTTTCCTTCTTGTATATTATATCCAGTAGTACTAATAACCATTTAATTTATCTATAACAGTGAGGCCCCCTTTTGCCTTTTTGGTTAATTTTTTTTAACTCGAGTCGCTTTGCTGGTCCTTCATAATTCCATTCTGAATTCTTCTTGCTCCTTAGCATTTCCCCGTGCTGGGTTCTCGATGTCTCTCTTTACAGCTCGGATTGGGGATTCTTACCCAATACTCGTTCATATTTGGGAACTTTTCTCCTAAAACTCCTATCTTGTTAGGAGTTCTTTATGATTCTAAACTTGTGCATGATACTTTTTGATCGTGGCTCACAATGGTTGGGAATCTACCCAATGCATGACACCTCTCATCCATGTCTCACTATCATTGAGATCTACCCGACACTCAAATCTAATTGGGTATCTACCCAACATTCTAATCTAATCGAGAATCTACCCAATGCATGGTACTACTAGACCGTGACTTACTATTATTGAGAATCTACCTATTATTCTAATCTATTTGGGAATCTACCCAACATTCTAATCTAATTGGGAATCTACCCAACATTCTAATCTAATTGGGAATCAACCCAATGCACGGTACAACTAGACCACGCTACCTTTCGACCCCATACCTCCGCCCCCAACCAAGTCGAAACCAATACACATGGTATCAATGTTTTAGTACGTAGTAGATTGGAGAAAGGCAGAAGGTATAGATTCGAAACCATGCTTTCGAAGAGAGTCGAGGCCATTTTATATAGCTTTCGAAGGTCTTTGTTTTGCTTTCAAATGAGATGCCGCTTGCCTTGCTTTTAATGGATGCTTTCGAAAGGGTTGAATTACTTTTATATAGCTTTCGAAGGGGTTGCCGCCTTTTTGTTTAAAGAGTAGCTTTCAAATGAGTTTTCGTACATTATGTTTTAAAGAGGAGCTTTCGAAAGGGTAGTTTTGAACCAGGTCGAAAGCTTGCTGCCGTCTTTATACCTTTCGAATAGGTTAAAAGTTTTCAAAGAGTTCGAAAGGCAAGCTTTTGTTTTATATATATAACAAGCCGCTTCCCAATAGATTCGAAAGGGTTCCAGTAGCCATTTAAACTAAATGTTTCGAAGGCAATAGCTTTGAAAGGTGTTTCGAAGCTATCCTTCCAATTGTTTTACTTAAAGATTAAAGCTTTCAAAAGGATGGTTCTGAAGCCATCTATTTTTCCTAAACTCTTTTACTTGAAGGTAAATGGTTTCAAAAGGGGTACTTTCGCTTACGACCCAAAAGTTATATTTAAGATTAAACCCAATGGTTTCGAAAGAGGTACTTTCAAATGGTTTCAAAGCTATGCTTCTATAAGTCGGAATGATATGTTTTAATACTTTCGAAAGGAAAGTTTTGATGGTTTCGAAAGGAATGTTTTGATGCTTTTGAAAGAGATATTTTGAGTGTTTCGAAAGGCATGTGTTTAAGTGTTTTGAAAAGAATGTTTGAATGCTTTCGAAAGATATATTCTAATGGTTTCGAAAGTAAAGGTCTAAGGTTGCGAAAGCCTAATTTTACAAAACAAAGAACCCAATCTCATTTTTAAATTAAAACCCATGGCAACATAAAAGAGCTTTGAAATGGCTTTTAATTTTGGTGTTATTGAAGAAGCATTCCTTGATAAAAATAACAAGTTAAAGGGATTAACCTTATTTCATGTGGAAATGATTTAGAGGATATTAAACCATAAATGTTGGTATTGTTATGTTATTGTATTTGTTTCTTCTATCAACATATTCACCGTATAATGGACTCTGTATTTAGGGAGAAAGGACAGAATAACCGGCTAGGTTGACCAAGTAGTGAATATAAATTGAGTTAACTTATGTATGAGTAAAGTTGCATCCAGGAGGTCAGGTAGACTAAAACATAGGATGCCCAAAGACTGACCAAAGAAGTTGTTAGTTTAGACAGGTTCATAGTAAGCCCATGAGAACTATGTTTGGAAAGAGTTATTGGCAGGGACCAATAGGTTCATAGTGTTCCCATGAAAACTATATCCAGATAAAGTTATTGATAGAAGTCAATAAGTTCATAGTCAACCTATGAAAAATATGATATAGAAGAAGTTATTGGAGACAACAATAGGTTCAGGGAGAACCCATGAAATAATAGAATGAAGTTATTGGCAGGGGCCAATAGGTTCTTAGTGATCCTATAAAAACTATGAAACTGGACAGATAATCCATAAGAGTTTAGAAAGGTTATTAGTGATCCCATGAAAACTAAAAGGTTCTTAGTAATCCCATGAGAACTATGAAACTGAACAGATAGTCCATAAGCTTAGAACAGGTTATTAGTCAGCCCATGAAAACTAATAGGTTAATAGTGACCCTAGAAACTATAACTGAGACAGATAGTCAAATGAATGGGGATGAGAAATTCAAAATATATTACTTGTGTGCATATTATAATGATATTTTAAATTGCTATGTTTTAACCATTTTGGATGCAGATGCACAGTATATGGTTATTATAAATTTTTGGGTAAGATACTTGTGAGGGGAAAACCCGTTCCGCTAAGCAGTGTGGTCTCACTAGATATTTAAATGGTTCGAGATGGTAGGTTATTATTCATACCAGGCTTTATGTCTGACTCGAAGTTTATGTTTTCCCCTTAAACTCTCTGCTGCACAATTAATTTTGAGTAGTTTGAGAGTTGAGGTTGTCATGTTCTCCTTTAGACGAATAAGCTTCCAGAGACGTGCATGAGGCAAGCTAGCTATTAGAAGTTCTTTTCTATTTGATTCCCTTTCTTTTGGTTGTAAAGGCAAAGTTTTTTAATTTCCTATGTTTAGACTCTGATCATCCAAGGGGGCATCTTCAAATGTCGCTCTTGGCGTATTTTGTAATAATTATATTTTTGTGAATGTGGTTCTCGAATTTGGGATTATGTAATGAATTTGAAATATGATTTGAAATGGAATGAGAAATTTGTTTAATGGTCATAAAAAAAATTCATATCCTTGTGTTTCTATCATATCAATGTATTTAACATTACCTCATTTGGTCATCGAGAATTAATAACTATGGATGACTACTGCATCCATAGCCATTAGATTTGGGTCTCTAAGTGGGGGACGTTACAAGTATGTATCAGAGCATAGGTTTATGAAAACTTAAAGGAAATTTAAAATTTAAAATGATTTTTTGAAACATAATACAATGAATCAGAAAATAAGATCGGAGTTTGGGTTAACGTTATAGTAATATACTTGTATTTGATATATATATATATATATAAGTATGTATTCCTCTCTCACTCTTAGACCATTCTTCTTTATCTTACTAAGGCTCATAGGCAGATTTATGAGAAAGGAAGATATGGAGGCAGGAAACGGAAGAGTAAATCTCAATGGAGGTAGCACCACAACAAATTGAAATACTCCACCCAATAAGAAAAACTAGGGTCGACAGGCAAATTCTAATCAAAAAGAAGATGCCAATATAGATGCTGGAAATCCACCAGTAGATATGGGGATGATGTATCAGTTCTTCGTTAATATGATGCAAGCTAGAATAGCTGAGTTATTGGGAATGTTGGAGGAGCTAATCCCGTGGTTCCAGTTGGGAACAACTATGTTAAGTTGAGCAGGGATTATACCAGTCTTGGTGGAAAACCATTTTTGGGAATGGAGGATGCTAGATAAGTGGAGAACTAGATTTTGCATTGTGAAAGGATATTTGCTGACTTGGGATTAAGCGATGGGCAGAAAAGGAGGCTTTCTTCTAGACAGTTGCAGAGAGCAACGCTTTGTTGGTGGAATAGTGTTACTTTTGGAGTACCTGAGGAAGAGTTGACTTTGGCAGAATTTCGAAGGAGATTCGAAGAGAGGTTTTTGTCAGAAGTTTCCAAATCGGCATTGTTGAGGAAGTTCATGGATTTAGTGCAAGGCGAGATGTCGATGATTGAGTATGCCATGAAGTTTGATGAGTTTTCCAAATATGGATATGCTACCATTGACACCGTCATTAAGAGGAATGAGAAGTTTATTAGAGGGAAAAGACCCGAGATTGCTAGGGCGACCTTGCCACATCTCTATGGTCCTAGTAATGTTGTTGTGGAGATGGCAATCCGGAATGAGGAAATGCTTGCTACTTATGGGAAGGAGAAGAAGGTTCAAACCCAGGGTTCTCAGGGTAAGAAGAGGAAGTTCTTTAAGAAGAAAGGAACCCAGAAGGGAGAAGCTGCGAAGAAGGCGAAGGCTAATCTGGTTTGCTTCAAGTGTGATAAGAAGGGTCATTATGCTCATGAATGCCGAACTGGCAAGGGGAAGAAGGCTGTAGACAAGAAGGGCGTGAAGTGCTTTAACTACGACCAGGTTGGGCATTATAAGAATTAGTGTCCAGAACTAGTCAGGGCGGACAGGGGATAAGTCTTTACTATTAGGCCATCGTCTGCTAGGCCAACTATTGCTGAGAAAGGAAAGACCGTGATGGAAGGTACGATTTTGGTTCGAAGTATACCAATTTAGGTACTATTTGATACCGGTGCATCGCATTCGTTTATATCTCAGTGTTTGGTTGATAGGTTATGTTTAGAACCCACATACCTTGTTACTTCCTTAAGGGTTGCGAATCCGATAAGAGGGTATGCAACTCTGGGAATGAGATGTGACCAGTTAGAACTTGATTTATTAGATCATAAGTTTGCATGTACTTTGTGTGTTTTTAATTTCGTAGATTTTGGAATCATTTTGGGTATGGATTGGTTGGGTAAATATGATGCTAGGATATTTCACCTATATAGGGAAATATCTTAAAGACTCCCTAATAGTCATAACCGATTTATATGCTCAGTAGAGAATTCAGATCGTAGTGCTTATACTTTGTTGAGCACTATGGAAGTAGAAGAAGAGTTAAGTCAGGTTCGAGTAGTAAGGGAATTTGCATATGTTTTTGAGCCGGTTATAGGATTACCACCGAAATGAGATGTTGAGTTTCAAATAGATCTTATGCCAGGAGCAGAACCTGTAAGTTGACCACCCAGAAGGATGAGACGGATCGAGATGAAGGAGTTGAAGGTGCAGCTAGTGGATTTAGAAAGGAAAGTTTTTATTAGACCAAGCAGTTCACCTTGGGGTGCGGCCGCGGTGTTCGTGAAGAAATCGGATGGGTCATTAAGGTTGTGCATTAACCATCGTAAGCTGAACGATAAGACGATTAAGAATAAATATCCTTTGTCGAGAATCGACGATCTATTTGATCAGTTGTGTGGAGCTAGAGTATTTTCCCAATTGGATTTGGCGACACGGTTCCACCAGTTAAGGGTGATAAAGGACAGTACTCCGTTGACGGTGTTCCGAACTAGGTACGATTCGTACGAGTGATTAGTAATGCCATTCAAGTTAACGAATGCACCAACTTTCTTTGTAGATTTGATGATCCGAGTTTTCCGAGAGTATTTGGATAGGTTCGTGTTGGTATTCATAGATGACATTTTAGTATACTCCAGAGATGAAAGAGATCATGAGGATCATTTGAGAGTAGTTTTTGAGACGCTGAGGCAGCATCAGTTGAAAGCGAAGTTTTCCAAGTGTCATTTTTGGAAGAAAGAGGTTAAGTTTCATGGTCACATGGTTTCAGAGAACGGTTTGTCAATCAATCCAAATAAGATCGAAGCTGTTAATAACTAAAACAGATCAAAGACGGTGACTAAAGTTAGAAGTTTTCTTTGACTTGCTTGCTATTACCGGAGATTCATTAAGGATTTCTCGCGGATAGCAGCACCTTTGACTAAGTTAACCAGGACAGACGTGAAGTTTACTTGGTCTGACAAATGTGAGGAAGAATTCCTTAAGTTAAAGCATTTGTTGACCAACGTGCCTATGTTAGTGGTTCCGGATGGAAACCAAGGGTTGGTGGTATATACCAATGCATGTGGAACTGGATTAGGGGCTGTGTTGATGCAAAAAGATAAAGGCATTGCCTATGCTTCACGACAGCTTACACCACATGAAGTGAGATATCCTACTCATGATCTAGAGTTGGCAGCGGTGATCTTCGCGCTGAAGTTATGGAGGCATTATCTCTTAGGGAAGAGATTTGAGCTATACGCAGATCATAAGTCCTTAAGGTATTTATTCTCTTAGAAGGAGTTGAATATAAGACAGCAAAGATGGAATGAGTTTTTAGCAGCTTATGATTTTGGTATAGAGTACACACCTGGGAAAGGGAGTAAAGTAGCGAATGCTCTTAGCAGATTACATTAGAATGTGGCGTTAGCCATGTTAGCAGAATAGAAAGATTTAGAAGGTTTGACTACTTGTAGTGTACAGTTAAGATCGACTGCTAGTTCTTGTCAAAGCACCGCTATGTTGTCCTGTTTGGAAGTCGACCAGTGTTGATCGAAAGGATTGCTTCTAAGCAGAAAGAGGTCCATTATTAGTCGAGAAGATTAGAAGGCGTAAGGTTGGATCAGAGATCGATTATCTAAAGGATTTTAGTCTAGACCAGAAGGGATGGTTGAGAAAGAAGGGACGGTTGTGTGTTCCAAATGTTGAGGACTTAAGGAAAGAAGTTCTGAGAGAATGTCATCGATCCAAATTTACGATTCATCCCAGAGGAACCAATATGTATCCAGATATGAAGAGGAGCTTCTACTGGGAAGGTATTATGAAGGATGTTGGCTTGTGGGTTAGGCAGTGTGCGAATTTTCAACAAGTGAAGGCCGAACATCAGAAGCCGAGTTGATTGCTTCAACCTTTGGAGATACTAGTTTAGAAATGGGATTTGATATCCATGGATTCAACAGACGGGTTGCCAAGGTCGAATAGAGAAAATGAAAGTATATGGGATATAGTGACAGGTTGACCAAAAATGCCCATTTCATTCTAGTTAAGTCAACCAAGATGGCACCTGTTTTAGCTAAATTGTTTATGAAAAACATAGTTAGACTGCATGGAATTCCTAGTAGTATAGTCAGTGATAGAGATGCTTTGTTTACTAGTGAATTTTGGAAGAGTCTATAGGAGTTGTTAGGTACCAAGCTCAAGATAAGTACTACGTATCACTCTCAAACGGATGGGCAGACGGAGAGAGTCAATGAGGTACTCGAGGATTTGTTAAGAGCTTGTGTATGGGACTTTGGTGGATCTTGGGAAGATCACCTACACTTGGTTGAGTTTTCCTATAATAACGGTTACCAGACTAGTATAGGAATGGTGCCTTTTGAAGGCCATGCAAATCATCAGATGGTTGGTTGGAGACTGGAGACAGATTAGTCTTGGGTCTAGATCTGGTTAGAGAGGGGACAGAGAAGATTGAGTTGATCCGAGAAAGGATGAAGGAAGCTCAGTCCAGACAGAAGAGTTACGTAGATAAGAGGCATAAAGATCTAGAATTCTCAGTTGGAGATAGAGTTTTCCTTAAAGTATCACAGATGAAAGGTATGGTACGATTCAGAAAGTCAGCGAAACTGGCAACGAGATATGTTGGTCTGTTCCAAATTATAGAGAGGATCGGAAAGCTCGCATACAGAGTAGAGTTTCCAAGCAGTATGGTAGGTGTCCATAATGTGTTTCATGTGTCCCATCTTCGTAAGTATGTGCATGATCCAGAAACGACCATTCCTTCGACAGGGTTGGAAGATTTGATAATAGAACCAAATTTGACTTTTGTTAGACAACCAGTTTGGATTGTAGTGAGAGATGAGAAGAGGTTAAGAAATAAGATAGTCAAGTTGGTGAAAGTTCAGTGGAGCGACAACGAGAAGGACTGTACTTAGGAGACAGAAGACAGGATTAGAGATACTTATCCTGATCTGTTGTGAGGGTATGTTCTATATTTGCTTTATATAGACTGTTGGTAGTCAAGTTGGCTAGTATGGTAGTTAGGAGTTGTTACAGATGATTCCAATGCTTAGTATTTAGTCCTTACTGAATTTCGAGGACGAAATTCTTTAAGGAGGGGAGCCTGTAACACCGCTAATTTTAAATAGCATTATTCAGGAGATTTAATTAGATAAATTAAATAGAATAATGTAAAGATTAGCGTGATAAGGAGATTGAGATTTGGAAACTAAAATAGAGGCCATACTTAATTAAATAAAAATTTAAAAGAATAGGTTTATGGAAATGGTTTTATAAGTTAACTAATATGAGAATAAGGCAAGGGTGTTATAGGAAATAACCATCCACCATAACCCTATAACCCTAAACCCTTATTCCCATTTTAATTCCATACCTTCATAATTCAAAAACATAAGAAAAGGGGAACTCAAAGCCGACCACAACCTATGGGAAAAGGAGATTAAAATTTTAGTAAAGCTTAGGAATCAAGCAAAAGAGGATTAAGCAAGATCAATCTCAAGTTCCTTATCCAAAGCAAGGTGAATAATTATCAAAACCATCTCATTTTCATTTTTAAAGAGCATTTTATTTTGGGTTTTAAGTTTAAAACCTTTATGATGATTTTAATGATAATATGCTTGGATTACATGATATGTTTGATTCAAACAAGTATGTTTGATAAAAAAATTATTTGATTTTAAGGCTAAAATCGAATGCCATGGGGATTTAATATGTTATGTAAAATATTATTTTGGAGATGGGTTTAAATTTTCATAATCATCCAAGCTATGGATAATTTATTATGAATTTTTGAAGGAAGAAATAAATAATTGGGTTTAAAAATTTATTTCGACAATTATATAAAGGATTTTAGGTTTGAAATTTTTATATGTTTGATAACTTATTAAAAGTAAATTATGATGATTTTTGGGGATTTTTCCTAAGTGATTTACTATGGAAATTGAATTAATTAAGTTGGAGAACTAAAAAGTCTTAATTGTTTTGTTAAAGGGAAGGCCTTCTTTGTTAATTATTTTTAATTAATTCTAGATGAATTCGGCAGTCTTTTAGAAAAGATTTTGGTAAAATTTGCAACCAATTATATATTTACAAATAGGCAAGTTAGTTGAAAAGCATTTAATTAAAAAGGCAACAAAACAGTTTTGCATAGATTTACTGCTTCGCCACTTCTGTTTGCTATCTTTCGACCCCATACCTCTGCCCCTAACCAAGTCCAAACAAATACACATGGTATCAATGTTTTGGTACGTAGTGGATTGGAGAAAGGCGGAAGATATAGAGTCAAAACCACGCTTTCGAAAGGGGTCGAGGCCATTTTATATAGCTTTTGAAGGTCTACGTTTTCCTTTCAAAAGAGATGCTGCTTGCCTTGCTTTTAATGGATGCTTTCAAAAGGGTTGAATTACTTTTATATAGATTTCGAATGGGCCGCCGCCTTTTTGTTTAAAGGGTAGTTTTTGAATGAGTTGTCATATATTATGTTTTAAAGAGAAGCTTTCGAAAGGGTAGTTTTGGACCAGGTCAAAACCTTGCTGCCGTCTTCATACCTTTCGAATAGGCTGAAAATTTTCAATGAGTTCGAAAGGCAAGCTTTTGTCTTATAAATATACAAGCCGCTTCCCAATGTTTTCGAAAGGGCTTTAGTAGCCATTTAAACTAAAGATTTCGAAGGTAATGGCTTCGAAAGATGTTTCGAAGCTATCCTTCTAATTGTTTTACTTAAAAGATTAAAGCTTTTGAAAGGATGGTTCTGAAGCCATATGTTTTCCCCAAACTCTTTTACACGAAGGTAAATGGTTTCAAAAGGGGTACTTGGCTTATGACGCAAAAGTAATATTTATGATTAAATCCAATGGTTGCGAAATATGTACTTTCAAATGGATTCGAAGCTATGCTTCTATAAGTTTGAAAGATATGCTTTAATACTTTCTAAAGGAATGTTTTGATGGTTTTGAAAGGAAGGTTTTGATGCTTTCGAAAGAGGTATTTTAGTGTTTCGAAAGGCATCTGTTTAAGTGTTTCGAAAAGAATGTTTGAATGCTTTCGAAAGATATATTCTAATGGTTTCAAAATTAAAGGTCTAAGGTTTCGAAAGCCTTAGTTATCAGAACAAAGAACCCAATCTCAATTTTAAAGGAAAACCCATGCATAATAAAAGAGCTTTGAAATGGCTTTTAATTTTGGAGTATTTAAAGAAGCATTCCTTGATAAAAATAACGGGTTAAAGGGATTAACCATATTTCATGTTGAAATGATTTCAAGGATATTAAACCATAAATGTTGGTACTGTTATGTTATTGTATTTGCTTCTTCTATAAACATATTCACTGTATAATGGACCCATAACTGTATTTAGGGAGAAAGGGCAGAATAACCAACTAGGTTGACCTAGTAGTGAATATAAATTGAGTTAACTCCTGTATGAGTAGAGTTGCATCCAGGAGGTCAGGTAGACCGTAACATAGGATGCCCAAAGACTGATCAAAGAAGTTGTCAGTTTAGACAGGTTCATAGCAAACCCATGAAAACTAGGTTTGGAAAAAGTTATTGGCATGGGCCAATAGGGTCATAGTGATCCCATGAAAACTATATGGATAAAGTTACCGACAGAAGTCAATAGGTTTATAGTCAACCCATGAAAACTATGATATTAAAGGAGTTATAGGAGATACCAATAGGTTCAGAGAGAACCCATGAAATAACTGATTGAAGCTATTAGCAGGGGCCAATAGGTTCTTGGTGATCCCATAAAAACTATGAAACCGAAAGATAGTCCATAAGAGTTTAGAAAGGTTATTAGTCATCTCATGAAAACTAAAAGGCTCTTAGTGATCCCATAAGAACTATGAAACTGAACAGGTAGTCCATAAGCTTGGAATAGGTTATTAGTCAGCCCATGAAAACTATTAGGTTAATAGTGACTCAAGAAACTACAACTGGGACAAATAGTCAAATGAATGGGGATGGGAAATCCAGAATATATTGATTGTTTGCATATCATCATGATATTTTAAATTGCTATTTTTTAACCATTGTGGATGAGGTGCACATTATATGGTTACTATTAATTTCTGGGTAAGATACTAGTAAGGGGAAAACCCGTTCCGCTAAGTGGCGTGGTCTCACCGGATATTTAAATTGTTCGAGATAGTAGGTTATTATTCATACCAGGCTTTATGTATGACTCGAATTTTATGTTTTCCTCTTAAAATCTAGGGTGCTCAATTAATTTTAAGTAATTTGAGAGTTGAGGTTTTCAGGTTCTCCTTTAAACGAATAAGCTTCCAGAGATATGCAGGAGGCAGGCTAGCTATTAGAAGTTCTTTTCTATTTGATTCAGTTGTGTTTTGGTTGTAAAGGCAAAGTTTTTTAATTGCCTATGTTTAGACTTTGATCATCCAAGGTGGCATCTTCATATGTCGCTCTTGGCGTATTTTGTAATAATTATATTTTTCTGAATGTGTTTCTCGAATTTGGAATTATTTAATGAATTTGAAATATGATTTGAAATGGAATGAGAAATTTGTTTAATGGTTTAAAAAAAATTAATATCCATGTGTTTCTGTCATATCAATGCATTTAACATTACCGCATTTGGTCACTGAGAATTAATAACTATAGATGACTGCAACATCCGTAGCCATTTGTTTAAGGCCTCCAAGTAGGGGATGTTACAAGTTGGTATCATAGCATAGGTTTATGAAAACTTAGAACAAAATTTCAAACTTAAAATGATTTTTCGAAACATTATCCAGTGAATCAGACAATAAGATCGGGGTTTGGGTTAACAATATAGTAATGTACTTGTATTTGATATATATATATATGTGTGTGTGTGTGTGTACGTATGTATGTATTCCTCTCCCTCTTAGAGCGTTCTTCTGTATCTTACTAAGGCTCGCATGCAGATTTACAAGAAAGGAAGAGATGGAGGTAGGAAATGGAAGAGGAAATCTTGGTGGAGGAAATACCAAAACAAATGGAAATGCTTGACCCAACGGAGAAACCAAAGTCGATAGGCAATGCTATTCAAAATGCAGATGCCAATGTAGGTGCTGGAAATCCACCAGTAGATATGGGGATGTTGTATTAGTTCTTCGTTAATTTGATGCAAGCTGGAACAGCTGCTGGAGTAGCTGGGAATGTTGGAGGAGCTAATCTCGTGGTTCCAGTTTGGAACAACTATGCTAAGTTGAGCAGGGATTATACCAGTCTTGGTGGAAAACCATTTTTGGGAGCGGAGGATGCTATAGAAGTGGAGAACTAGCTTTTGCACTGTGAAAGGATCTTCGCTGACTTGGGATTAAACGATGGGCAGAAAAGGAGGCTTGCTTCTAGACAGTTGCAGGGAGCAGCGCTTCGTTGGTGGAATAGTGTTACTGTTGGAGTACCCGAGGAAGAGTTGACTTTGGCATAATTTCGAAGGAGATTCGAAGAGAGGTTTTTGTCTGAAGTTGCCAAGTCGGTATTATTAAGGAAGTTCATAGATTTAGTGCAAGGCAAGATGTCGGTGATTGAGTATGCCTTGAAGTTTGATGAGTTATCTAGATACGGTAATGCTACCATTGACACCATCATCAACAAGAATGAGAAGTTTATTAGAGGGCTAAGACCCGAGATTACTAGGGCGACCTTGCCACATCTCCGAGATCGAGTATGTTGTTGTCGAGATGGCAATCTGGAATTAGGAAATGCTTGCTACTTATGGGAAGGAGAAGCAGGTTGAAACCTAGGGTTTTTAGGGTAAGAAGAGGAAGTTCTTTAAGAAGAAAGGAAACCAGAAGGGAGAAGCTGCAAAGAAGGCGTAGGCTAATCTGGTTTGCTTCAAGTGTGATAAGAAGGGTCACTATGCTCATGAATACCGAACTGGTAAGGGGAAGAAGGCTGCAGATAAGAAGGGCGTGTAGTGCTTTAACTACGATCAGGTTGGGCATTATAAGAATCAGTATCCAGAACCAGTCAGGATGGGTCGTTAAGGCTGTGCATTGACTATCGTAAGTTGAACGAGAAGACGGTTAAGAATAAATATCCTTTGCCGAGAATCGACGATCTATTTGATCAGTTGGGAGGAGCCGGAGTATTTTCACAATTGGATTTGGCGACAGGGTTCCACCAGTTAAGGGCGGTAGAGGATAGTATTCCGTTGACAGCGTTTCGGACTTGGTATGGTAAGTACGAATGGTTAGTAATGCCATTCGGGTTAACGAGTGCACCAGCTTTCTTTGCAATTTTGATGAACCGAGTTTTCCGAGAGTACTTGGATAGGTTCGTGTTAGTATTCATAGATGACATTTTAGTATACTCCAGAAGTGAAAGAGAGCATAAAGATCATCTCATAGTAGTGCTTGAGACGCTGAGGCAGCATCAGCTGAAAGCAAAGTTTTCCAAGTGTCACTTTTGGAAGAAAGAGGTTAAGTTTATTGGTCACGTGGTTTCAGAGAAGGGTTTGTCAGTCAATCCAGATAAGATCGAAGCTGTTAATAACTGGAAGAGACCAGATACGTTGATTGGGATTAGAATTTTTTTTGGACTTGCTGGCTATTACCGGAGATTCACTAAGGATTTCTTGTGGATAGCAGCGCCTTTGACTAAGTTAACTAGGAAGGACGTGAAGTTTACTTGGTCTGACAAATGTAAGGAAGCATTCCTTAAGTTAAAGCATTTGTTGACCAACGCGCATGTGTTAGTGGTTCAGGATGGAAACCAAGGGTTGGTGGTATATACTAATGCATGTGGAACTGGATTAGGGATTGTGTTGATGCAGAAAGATAAAGTAATTGCCTACGCTTCACGACAGCTTACACCACATGAAGTGAGATATCCTACTCATGATCTAGAGTTGGCAGCGGTGATCTTCGCGCTGAAGTTATGGAGATATTATCTCTTAGGGAAGAGATTTGAGCTATACACAGATCATAAGTCCTTAAGGTATTTATTCTCCCAGAAGGAGTTGAATATAAAACAACAAAGGTGGCTGGAGTTTTTAGCAGCTTATGATTTTGTATAGAGTACACACGTGGGAAAGGGAATAAAGTAGAGGATATTCTTAACAGAAGACAACAGAATGTGGTGTTAGCCATATTAGCAGAATGGAAAGATTTTGAAGCTTTGACTACTTGTAGTGTACAGTTAAGATCGAGTACTAGTTCTAGTCAGAGAACCGCCATGTTATCCTGTTTGGAAGTTCAACTAGTGTTGATCGAAAGGATTGCTTCTAAGCAGAAAAAGGATCCATTATTAGCCAAGAAGATTAGAAGGCTTGAGGTTGGGTCGGAGATCGATGATCTAAAGGAATTAGTCTGGACCAAAAGGGATAGTTGAAAAAGAAGGGACGGTTGTGAGTTCCGAATGTTGAGGACTTAAGGAAAGAAGTTCAGAGAGAATGTCATCGATCCAAATTTACGATTCATCCTGAAGGAACCAAGATGTATCAAGATATGAAGAGGAGCTTCTACTGGAAGGTATGAATAAGGATATTGGCTTGTAGGTTAGGCAGTGTGCGAACTGTCAACAAGTGAAGGCGGAACATCAGAAGCCGAGTGGATTACTTCAACCTTTGGAGATACCAGTTTGAAAATGGGATTTGATATCCATGGACTTTATAGACGAGTTGCCAAGGTCGAATAGAGAAAATTAAAGTGTATGGGTTATAGTAGATAGGTTAACCAAAGGTACCAATTTCATTCTAGTTAAGTAAATCAGGACGACATCTGTTTTTGCTAAATTGTTTATGAAGAACAAAGTTAGACTGCATGGAATTCCCAATAGTATAGTCAGTGATAGAGATGCTTTGTTTACTAGTGAATTCTGGAAGATTCTATAGGAGGTGTTAGGTACCAAGCTCAAGATAAGTACTGCGTATCACCCTCAGACAGATGGGAAGATAGAGAGAGTCAATAAGGTACTCGAGGATTTGTTAAGAGCTTGTGTATTGGACTTTGGTGGGTCTTGGGAAGATCACCTACACCGGGTTGAGTTTTCCTATAATGACAACTATCAGACTAGTATAAGAATGGTGCCTTTTTAAGCCTTGTATGGAAGGCCATGCAAATCACCAGCTTGTTGGTTGGAGACTGGAGACAGATTAGTCTTGGGTCCAGATTTGGTTAGAGATGCGACAGAGAAGATTGAGTTGATCCGAGAAAGGATGAGGGAAGCTCAGTCCAGACAGAAGAGTTACACAAATAAGAGGCGTAAAGATCTAGAATTCTCAATCGGAGATAGAGTTTTCCTTAAAGTATCACCGATGAAAGGTGTGGTACGATTCGAAAAGTCAGGGAAACTGGTCCCGAGATATGTTAGTCCTTTCCAAATTATAGAGAGGGTCGGAAAGCTCACATATAGAGTAGAGTTGCCGAGCAGTATGGCAGGTGTCAATAATGTTTCTCATGTGTCCCATCTTCGTAAGTATGTGCATGATCCAGAAAATACTATTCCTCCAACGGGGTTGGAAGATTTGATGGTAGAACCGAATTTTACTATGCTTCTATAAGTTTGAAAGATATGCTTTAATACTTTCGAAAGGAATGTTTTGATGGTTTCGAAAGGAAGGTTTTGATGCTTTCGAAAGAGATATTTTGAGTGTTTCGAAAGGCATGTTTTTAAGTATTTTGAAAAGAATGTTTGAATGCTTTTGAAAGATATATTTTAATGGTTTCGAAAGTAAAGGTCTAAGGTTTTGAAAGCCTTAGTTTTCAAAACAAAGAACTCAATCTCATTTTTAAAGGAAACCCATGGCAATATAAAAGAACTTTGAAATGGCCTTTACTTTTGGAGTTTTTGAAGAAGCATTTCTTGATAAAAACAACGAGTTAACGGGATTAACCATATTTCATGTTGAAATGATTTCAAGGATATTAAACCATAAATGTTGGTACTGTTATGTTATTGTATTTGCTTCTTCTATAAACATATTCACTGTATAATGGACACATAACTGTATTTAGGGAGAAAGGGCAGAATAACCAACTAGGTTGACCCAGTAGTGAATATAAATTGAGTTAACTCCCGTATGAGTAGAGTTGCTCTAGGAGGTCAGGTAGACCAGAACATAGGATTCCCAAAGACCGATCAAAACAGTTGTTAGTTTAGACAGGTTCATAGTAAACCCATGAAAACTATGTTTGGAAAGAGTTATTAGCAGGGGCCAATAGGTTCGTATTGACCCCATGAAATCTATATCCGGATAAAGTTATTGGCATAAGTCAATAGGTTCATAGTCAACCCATGAAAACTATGACATAAAAGAATTTATTAAAGATACCAATAGGTTCAAGGAGAACCCATGTAATAATTGAATGAAGTTATTAGCAGGGGCCAATAGATTCTTAGTTATCCCATAAAAACTATGAAACCGGATAGATAGTCCATAAGAGTTTAGAAAGGTTATTAGGCATCCCATGAAAGCTAAAAGGTTCTTAGTGATCCCATGAGAACTATGAAACTGAACAGGTAGTCCATAAGCTTGGAACAGGTTAATAATCAGCCTATGAAAAATAATAGGTTAATAGTGACCCTAGAAACTATAACTTGGACAGATAGTCAAATGAATGGGGTTGGAAAATCCAGAATATATTGCTTGTTTGCATATCATCATGATATTTTAAATAGCTATGTTTTAACCATTGTAGATGCTGGTGCACAATATATGGTTATTATAAATTTTTGGTAATATACTAGTGAGGGGAAAACCCGTTCTGCTAAGCGGCATGGTCTCACTAAATATTATAATGGTTTGAGATGGTAGGTTATTATTCATACCGGGCTTTATGTCTGACTCGAAGTTTATTTTTTCCCCTTAAACTCTTGGGTGCTCAATTAATTTTGAGTAGTTTGAGAATTGAGGTTTTTAGGATCTCCTTTAGACAAATAAGCTTTCAGAGACGTGCAGGAGGCAAGCTAGCTATTAGGAGTTCTTTTCTATTTGATTCTGTTGTGTTTTGGTTGTTAAGGCAAAGTTTTTTAATTGCCTATGTTTAGACTCTGATTATCCAAGGAGACATTTTAATATGTCTCTCTTGGTGTATTTTGTAATAATTATATTATTCTGAACGTGGTTCTCGAATTTGGGATTATGTAATGAATTTGCAATATGATTTGAAATGGAATGAGAAATTTGTTTAATGGTTTTAAAAAAAAATCATATCTATGTGTTTCTATCATATCAATGTATTTAACATTACTGCATTTGGTCACCGAGAATTAATAACTATGGATGACCGCAGCATCCATAACCATTTTTTTTAGGCCTCCAAGTGGGGATGTTACATTGTACCTACCGTAAGAAGAAAGGTCTAAACCTGAAAGGAGCATCTTTGGTAAGATAAAAGATTTCTTCAAATATGAAGATCCATATAGCATTCTTTGTCTTCAGAAGGGACGTGTTCACACACACACACACACACATATATATAGTTGAATGAGTCTGCCTGAATTTCCCCGAGAGAAGAAAGAGCTAATCCCAAAAGGAGCGTATTTGGTAAGATAAAAGATTTCTTCAATTATGAAGATCCATATAGCATTCTTGATCTTCAAAAGGGGATGTGTGTGTGTATTCGGTTGAATGAGTCTACACGAATTTCCCCTGAAACATAGAACAATGTTAGACATTTATAAAGATGAGATATTTAAGTAACAATTTAATAAACTCGGTCAATCTCCATTTTTGTATGAAGTTTTCTATGGCTTGAGAAAGCCTTCGACACTCGTCCGTTGTATGCCCATTTGCTTGATGGTAAACACACTAATTTTTTCCTTTCGAATCTTCTTTGATGGGTGGGGGATAGTTTAGATAACAAAGTTCTTCATGTGTTTTCAGAAATATCCAAGACATGCTCTGATTTAGGGGAATGAAAACTGGTCTCGTTGGGCCTCCTTTCGTGGTCGAAGAGTAGAAGTGACTAGGAGGGCTCTTTTAGAAGGGAGAGATGAACCTTTATTTCTCATTATCACAATACTTGGATTCTTAATTTTGTTCACCATATCTTAGACCATCCCTTGCGGTTGAGCAAACTCTTGAAGAGACTCCTGAAGATACTTCGAAAGTTGTTTAATCTGGAGAGCTTGAAGTTCATAAACATGATCATATTCTTCGCCATTCTCTTTCTCTAAGATGAGGGTAATCAATCTCTCATTGTTGTCCCCTTCAATGAGCTGAATACGAAGTTTAAGGGAGACTCTAGGGTTAGCTTCTCAAGGTTAGTCATGGTTGGAGGGATGATGTTACTGGATTTCCGAGAAGGAAAAAACGACGGAGCTTCAGGCTAGCCAATGTTAGTGCATAATTTCATCTACACCAACACCTAAAGGTTCGAAGATATAACTATGATGGTTACTTGAGTTATGGATCTCAGGTATGTAGTTACCAAGACTTAAAGTAAATAAATTAGAGCTATGGAAGGTTAAGCTATAAAGTCGTGCTGGTACATGAGAAGAAATAACACCGAGACTTTTTATAGTGCTTTGGGATGAAAGTCCCTAGGTCCACTGTCCTTTCCTTATTTAGTTACTCTTGTTTAGCAAAGAGGCTTATTACATTGAATTTAGACATTTCTGCCATTAAAGAGTTCTTGAATAGAGCTCTAATATAGGAAAGTACTATATGATTGTGTAATTTCTCTTTGCGCTAAAAGATCCCTTGTGCCTTGGAATTGCCACATATATATATATATATATATATATATAGCCAGCAAGCTGTAGCGCCATTGGTGGAGAATCCTCTCCTAGGATGGCCGAGGTTGCTTGATGTGCGGCTACAATTGGAGTTTGTTTTGAGCATCCAGAGTTATTGCTTAAAAGGTGTGGATCGATGACTTGTCTTCCTGCTTAAATGGCCTCCTACATCTAAGCCACATTTTGTCTCGTTGGTCATCTCGATCGTTCATTCATTTTGCTATAGATTGGTGATTTGGGCTTTGAATATGCTAATGGGAAATTCTCTTTGACATGTGGTATTATTCTTCCAAGACAGGCTCAACCCGTTCTTTCTTTAAATATCTAAGTACTATAACTCTTGCAATATATATGGATACGGAGCATTAGACTCTCCATTGGAGGATAACCATTATTTTTACTATTGAGAATTTTTGGTATAATAAGGTAAACCTATGCCTCATTGCATCATCTAACTCCAAGTGATCGAAGATCCTTTCGCAAATATCCATCCCATCTTGCAACTCAATAGCCCACTCCATTCTAAGGAACGTTCTGCCTCCTAGACTCATGTAGTCTTTATACAGCTCGATAAAGTCGACTCTAGGTGTTTGCACTTGAGCACCTCAATCATTTGGAGCATCCTGGGCATTCCAAATAATGTTTCACACCATCTTAGTGAACATATTCTGTAAACTGGGGTTAGTGGTCCCCAATCCTGCCCACTCCTCTAATCCAGAGATGGAGACAATAGCAGCATTTCTCATATGCCAGATCATCCCTAATCTATAATAAGGATGATCAGTCTCTTATAGAGAAAAACTGCATCAATGGTACTCGTGTGCAATACAGCTTATATATACTACTATATAGTTTTAAAAATCAAAATAAGTAACAAATGCGCACTCTTCCGTATATACGTGTACTCTAGATCTTGTTTAAGGCAACAAATCCTACCTATCTCTACTGGATCACGGTATCAACTTAGTTTAACCACATAACCTAGGCTTTGATATCAAATGTTAGGACTGCCCTACACCTCCAATGCTCATACCAAATAGTGCGATGTTGCAGCATCCGACCAATGTAGGACGATTGTCAAGGGGAAGAAATAGAAGAGGATAGAAGAGAAGAGAATAAAAGAGAACAAAAAGAAAGAAAACATCACACAATCACATAACCTGTCATATATCTCACAGCTCGTCAGATAAAATACAACAATCATCACATATATAAACAGATAAGACAATAATAACTAATGAACTATAAAATCAGAGTACATAGGCTCATACAATTATACAAAATAATAATAGAGTTTATACAGATGATAAATAAACTCAATTGATAAACTGCCTCTAATAATAGAAAGTCAACACTACCAAGGCTCCACACCGTCACATGGCAGAATATGCAATAATAAGCCCAAAATAAGTATGAGAAAGCGTCGCCTACAAGTCCATCAGCAGAACTCCATGTATCGATTACACCTGTTTCTAGTCTACTCATTTAAGAGTACCCAAGGTAATAAGAATCAGAGCATAAAACCTCGAGTCAGACAACAATATGGTGTGAGCGATAAACAATCTTAAAATACTATGAAAGTCGACATAGTATATGGAGCAGAGAGTATGGAGAATTGTACCTGACCTATCCCTGCATCTAAAGAGTTTGCATATAATAAAGGATATATGCTACCTTATATCAAAGCCATCATAGGTGTACCACACGTCAAAGTACTAACGGATGTTTAGATATCTACATCATAGATATCTACGTTGTGTGACATCCTTAGGGTGCTAAGCAACCAAATCAAATATGGCATCCATCATTCATCCTCACATTCATTCACTCAGTTTGTTGGATACATGATACTTGTATGACCACCTTGTAGAGTCAAGGACTACTCAACGTCCTGGTTTCTCGGTGTTCGAATGTAACATCCCCTATCTTGAGGCCTGAAGCAAAGCGCTACAGATGATGCAGTCATCTATAGTATTAACTTCCGGTGACAAAATACGGTAATGTTAATGGTATCCATAATATCAGAAGCACATTAATATGAAATGAAATCACAAATTCAAAAAAACAACTTTACTAATTACATTGTAAAACCATGTTTCATATTCCATTACATAATCACAAACAATTCCTAGGTTTTGATCAAATATAACTATTACAAATTACACCAAGAGCGACATATGAAGATGACCCCTTGGATGACCAGAGTACTAAATAGACATATCAGTCTTAATACAACACAACGGAAATAAAACTAAATAGCTCCTATATAGCTAGCTTTGCCTCCTACAGTTCTTCGGAAGCTTTATTCGTCCAACCTACTAAACTTGAAAAACTCTCAATCTACTCAAATTGAATTTTGAGCACCCAAGTTTAAAGGGAAAGACATAAACTTCAAGTTAGACATAAAGCATGGTGTGAATAATACTATTACATCTCAGATTTTTTATATTAAGTGAGACCACACCGCTTAGCGAAACGGGTTTCCCCTCACTAATATCCCTTTAAAACATATCTTTTTGCAAATTAGAATCCTGCAACCAAACTGATTAAAACAATAATAGCAATATCATATATGCTCATAAATCAGGTAATAAATGGACTATTTGTTCGAACAATATAGTTTTGTTTGGCTAACTACTAACCATTGGCTGACTCGGGCCTACCAGACAAAATAAATAATCTAACATATGTTAGACACACTCCTGGACGGTCTGTCCATACTGATCCTATTGGTTTTGCGGGATCACCAATAACCTATCCTCCTTCCCTGTATATTCCTTTCTACGTGTAACATCATTTAAGTCTTACATGTGACTAAGCCCTATACACTAGAATTTTGGACTAAATTAGCTAAGGGCTATAGCTAATGTATAGGGCGCGACCATATACCAGTCCCATCTAGTATTCAAATATCTGAGTCATTTACTTAGGGTTAACTACCCTTCAAATTTTCCTTAAAACATCTTTCGAATTTATTTAACCCTTTAAATCATACTTAAATAAGGAAAATATATTTTTGCTTTACTCAAATCTCTTTGCCATAATATATGCTGTACATAAAACATTATTGATGAAAACCTTCGAAATCCTTGTTTAAAAGCTTTAAACAATCTCTTTCGAAACCCTTGAAAGGACCCATTTCGAAACCAGATAACCACTTTACTTTGAATTCTAGGCCGAAAAGCCAGAAACATACCTTTCGAAATCATTTATAATAGACCTTTCAAAACCATTGGAAGTGTCCCTTCGAAAGCTTATAAAACCTTGATATCCTCTTTTCAAAACATTTCAAACTTGCCTTTCGAAAACATTGGAAACCTTACATTCAAACATTAAAGGCAAACCTCTCGAAAACATTGGGGAATCACCCCTTCAAAACCTTTATTATACACCTTTCGAAAGAAATAAAGTCCTTTACTTAAAAAACAAACCTTTCGAAAGCATTGGGTTTAGGTAAAAGTTTGTGGAACATAGTTTCGAAACCATTTAAAACCATTCATTTTGAAACCTTTGGGTTTAACTTTCAAAATATCAAAGGGTCTTTGAAGAATTGGGACGAAAGCATCTCTTTCGAAAGAATTTTTCTAAATAAAAGAAAGTGGATGGTGTCGAAACCAACCCCCTTCAAAAGCATGGAGGAGTAGCTTCAAGATTTAAAACAAACGGACCCTTTCGAAGGCATTGCTTCGAAAGGTAGAATGCAGCAGCAGGGGTTTCGACCCCTTCGGAAGCTTCTTTTTAAAACAAAGGTGACAACCTCTTCCGAAAGCTCTTTTCTTTAAAACATTTGACCAAGTCGAAAGGTGTTTCCTTCGAAAGCCTCATTTATAACCAAAATGGTTCTAAGTTTACCAAAGCTACTTCAACCCCTTCGAAAGCCTGTTTCGACTCCATACCTTTCGCCTAACTCCAATCCACTACGTACCAAGACTGATATCATGTGCATTGGTTTCGACTTTGATGGAGGTGGCAGTATGGGGTGAAAGGTGGCTGCTATAAGTGACGAAGCAGTAAAACCTTATAAAACTGAATTTTAACCTTTTAAAGAAATTCATTTCCAACTAACTTGCTTTATATGTCAACATATGATTAGTTTCCCATTCTTTTCTAAATCTTTTCTAAAAGTGCTACTAAATTTCAGAAATTAACAAATTAAAACATTTTCAAATAGCCCTTTCTCCTTTTATAAACATATAAAACATTTAAGTCCCATACCTTAAATAATTTTATATCTTTAATAAAATACTTAGGAAAATTCTACAAAAATTCCTATAAATCACTTTTGGTACGTTTTCCAACATATTTAAATTTCTGACTCATAGCTAACATATAAAAGCCGTAATTAATTTTAAACCCAATTTAACCATTTTCTCCACTAGAAAATTCATAATAAATGCACATTAATTTAGAAAATTATGAAACTTGAAACTCATCACTAAAATATTATTTCTGACCTTATATCAAAATCGCAAGGCATTTGGATGTCATTTAGTAGGTTTTTCAAACCATAACTTATCATAAAATCTATATGAACCAACAAAATTCATCAACAAGCATATATATCTATTTAACATTCAAAACATGGCATAATACTTTTGCAAAACATACTCGGATTTGATCTAGAACCAAAAATAAAAATATGAGATGTAAACTATTATTCACCTTAGCTTATTGTCAAGGAGTTTGAGATTTGCTCTTGAATGAATTTGTTTAAGCTTCTTCCTTTGATTCTTGTTTATCTTCCCCTTGCTTTCTCCTAATGGTGGCCGACCAATCTTGGTTTAATTTTGTTTGTAAATGTGGAAAAATGAAAGTGGCATGAGGGTTTAGGGTATAAGAATAAAACATAATCCTATTTTTCTCTTATTTTATTACCCTTATCTATTTCATTTTAATTCTCTTTTGTTCATTATTTAATTAGGCACGACTACCCTCTAATTAGACAAATCTCAATTCCCTTAACCACTTACATTATTTCATTTATATCTAATTAAATGTCCTAAATAATGTTAACCAAAATTAGGGTCGTTATATCGAATCAATGCCGCTCAATAGGCCAGGAACTAGACTGCATCCCCATAAAATGCTAAGGGTAAATGGATTGAAACATCGTATGATCCAGAGCATCCCCATATGCCCAAGTGAGCATCCTCACAAACCCCTACTTCACGAGTACACTTCGAAACCTATGAATATCAACGATCCTTTCGCATACATCATCCATAGCTGAGTTCATTTTGGAACTGTCCTTACAACTCATGTCTGATGTCGTCGTGGTTGGGAACTATTCTAGATAGCCATCGTCAATCATAGAATGTCATTGTACTTCCTATAACCTTCCTCCATAGTCCCCTCAATCTGACTACTCTACATCCTGAAGTGTAGTTATCCATCATCGAAGCCATCACTTCTCATCGTCGAATCATCATCGTCGAATCATGAAATCATTGCGTCAAAGCATCACATCTTCGCTTCATTATCAAAACCACTAGTCAAAGAGCCATAGCATCAACCAAATGTCGAACGAACGAACGAACCATCGCATCATGCTCTTCAAAGCCACCCCATCATCCACATCAAAATTGGCCAAATTGGTCATCGTCAATAGTGGTAGATATCGACCACTCCAGAGTAGTTGATACAACCACTTTGGTTGTGTACTTAGCCAAAAATGGCTAAGTACAAACCTAATGAAAACATCCAGCATCCATCCCGAAATCCAAAGCACATCTCCAAGTCTATCTTCCATTTTCAAATTAATTGGCATGCATGAAACCCTGTGCAAGAAATCCTATCCTATCCTATGTGATATTTTCTAATATTATATCGCCTTCGATCGGCATTTTCAACCAAACTAAGCAAACAATCATACATGCAACCAACAAGCATACAAATGTCTAAAATAGCCTACATACATCGATAATAACACACATAAAATACATCCAAGCAACTAATGTTGGATTAATATAAAAATAGCCTAAATCTAGCAATATCGTTAAAATAGCGCATCAATGGGAAAATTGTGATATTTAATTTAAAACCATTTTAAAGCACTTTTACATTCTTTTATAAAATAAGATGTTGGTTTAAATATATTAGAAATCATTCTTTAAAGTTGGAAATAATTTCAAAATGTCATTTTAATACTATGCTAACAATCATTGTACGGTGAGAGAAAATATCACTCACTAAACGAAGCTGACCAAACCATCGTCAAGTTGTAGAGCTCTCCATCACGAGCGCAATGGAAGAAATCGCATCCAAAATGGACATCGTATGCAAAAGATATGGATTTTATAAGAATTATGCACGTGCCTTCCCAAAATAATCCTTCATGCGTTGGAATGCTGCCCTATTTATAGGCATTGGATTGTTTCATGATTGGCGGAGACTTTTCCTCTTGGATTGCGATTTAGCTCATTTGCAAGGTTAATATTTGGACACATGTCATCATTTGGCTACTAATGGATTGAATTGCATTAATGACCTGGCATCTTATGTATTGTTTCTAGATGTGAAAATCCATATGTACTGCATAAACTTTGTACCATCTATTTCATTGATCATGATTGTTTTGAAGTGGATCTTGGGCATTGATGCCTTTCCTTGGTATTAGCTTTCAGTTGATGCCACCTTTTAGGTTCTAATCCTTTAACTTATGGCTGGTTGAGTGGCCATTCCTCTTGGATATTGTTTATACTTCGGCATACGAAGTTAACCTTTGGTTTGATGTGCTGGAGAGTATTATGCAACATTGTGTTCGTTGATGTTTAATATTCATGGATAGTTTAATATAAAGCAAAGCACATATGGTTTAAAAGTGGAATATAACATAGTAAAATTTACGATATAACACAACCCCCTAAAATTCACTTCGTGTGATAAATAGATAGTCGGCTTTGGTTTTGATTGGAAGAATTACACCGTACTTTTGTACTTAGCTTCCATTTTTCTTAGTTTATATTACTTTCCACAACTGTCAAACTTGATCAATTTCTATATAAAAATTGGGGATCTTATTTGTAATGATGATTTGGAAGTTGAAGGCTATGTATAGTAAGATGCCTTAAAGGAAAAAGTAGCTAAATGTCAAAGGTTGTGTTTAATAAGTGACATAAGGCAAAGATAGTTGAGAAATCTAACCCCATGGTGAGGGTTTTTGAAAATGAGTTTGAAAACCTTGCTGTGATGACCGTTGTACACCACCGACACCCAATATAAAGTTTAGTGCACTGTAGCGGTGCATGGTCGATGTGGGGCAACCATCATGGTTGTAAAGTAAATAAACAGCACAGAACTTGTCGCATATCTCACAGCGCATCGAATAAAATATAATAGTAAGCATCTCAGATCTAAAATGGGCGAGACAATAAATAATTGAATGAATCATAGAACCATACAGTATACAATATCATAAATAGAGTTATATATCGAATAATAACTCATGAACTGTTTCTAAATAGTAAGGTAGTAGCAAGCTCTATGTTGTTGTGCAGAAGAATAACAAATGAGTAAATATACTAATACAAGTGAATAACCTCCTGCTCCCCACTTGTCCAGCTCCACGTGCTCACCAGACTTAATATCCATAATCTACTAGTTTAAGAGTACCAAGAGTAATAGGAAGTAAAGAATAAAACCCTAGGTCAGACAAAATCTGGTGTGAGTGGTAAATTTTGAGAAAAATGTGCGATCCTATAAAATAAAGGAGAGCACACATATCAATATGTATATATCATAAAAGACAAGGTGCTACCAACATGCCTGGCAGGTAGCTAAACTAAGTACAAGTATTATAGAAAAAACTCAGGTACCCCTAAAATGAGCTCTGGTAAGGCCACCGCCAATTACACCCTAATACCGAGCTTCGGCATGGCTACCTCCCGATATTAAGGTGTTATAAGTACCTAAAAAACTATGGAACATCACCTGGCCAATGATACTGGAAACTAGCTCCAACTGAGAAGGGAACTCCATGCTGCTGACTCGAAAGAAATGGAAGTGCGAATGATCTGAAATGGAAATGCTAATGATCTGGAATGGAAGTCGCCACTCTGTAAACTCGGTAAAATTGGAAGGAGCTCCTAGCTGAAAAGTGAATCCTCCATAAAGTAGAACGCCATAATGAAGATGAAGATGTACTGAGAAGAACCCCTCATTGCAAACAGCAAACCTGCCCTCAGCAATCCTGTGAACCTGCAAAAGGAAACTAACACCATATCTGGCCCAAACCTGTATCTGGAAAGGAACTAAAGAAAATAGTAAGAAATATACACACATATATATAAATGAAATTTGTATACATATATATGTATTAATGAAATAAAAGTAAAGATACAAGAGCTAAGCTAACAGGACATAATAAAATAAAGATTAGAAAAAAGACTAAAAAGAATCCATGATCAAATGAACTTAAAGATCTATAAACTAAGACAAACTAAAACTAAAACAATAACTAAAACAAATTAAAACTTATCCTTATGGTCCTTTGATCAAAAGGATATTATGATACACAGTGAAATCATCATTTAAGTTTGAAAAAATATTGATACTACAATTATTAATGTCAAAAATATTGTTTTTATGTTTAAATAACTTAATATTATTATTAACCTTATTCAGATATTCTTCAAAAAGATCATTTTTAGCTAATTTATATTTACGATTAGAGATCCAATTAAAACAAAATGAAGAAATTATAAAAATCAATTTATTAAAATGACTATTATTATTTTTAAAAATTCTCCGATTTCTCTCAATACCAACAAATAATAATGAATAAAGTGTCAAGTAAAAATCTATTTTCCTTTTTGAATTTAAATCTAAAACTATTCCAATAGTATTCACAACCAGAAATTTTAGTTGTTAGACTAAAGTTAAAATTTTTGAGGGTATTATACAGAATGAAATAAGTATATATGCAATCATAGTATACATGTTTAATATCTTCGAAATGCAGATTACAAAACATTTATTATCAATTTGCATATTTTTTCTTTTTAAAAATTCAATAGTATTTAGTTTTCCATGCATGATTAACCACATGTGAATTTTAGATTTAGGAGGTACATTTGTTTTCCAAATAAATTTAAAAGAGTTATTAGTTGCACCCGAGAAGTTAATAAATCTATAAAAAGAACTAAAAGTATATTTCTTACTCTTATCCCATCCTAACTAATATTATCATTATCAATATTATATAGATTTAATCTAGTATAAAGCAAAGACAACTGCCTAAAAGTTGAACCTACTAAAATTCTGTTAAAACTAAAATTCCAAGAAGGGTCATTTTGGGAGAAAAAACTTCTATAATTAAAGCATCCTTAAAATTATAGATTTCATATAGCTCTTTAAATTCTAACCTAAGAGGGATAATGGAAATCCAACGTTCATGCCAAAAAGAAGTACTATTACCTGAATGAACTATTGTATTAGTGCCTAGGTTAAAAATCTCATGACATTTTAAAATAGATTTCCAAAAATTGGACAATTAGATATAACCATAAGAGTAATTTGATATAAATTATTACTACTATTATAGTAATATTTAGAAATGATTTCTTTCCAAATAGGATTATCATTAATATCTTTAAACTTCCATAACCTTTTACCTAACAAAGACAAATACATGTTACGCAAATTAAAGACTCCTAAACCACCATCCTTTTTGGATTTACAAACATTTCCCAATTAACTAAACATTTAATACAGCTGTTAGAGTTTTCCCCACTCCATAAAAAGTCCCTTCTTATTTTATCAATTTTATCAATCACCCAATCTGGAAAAAGATGCATAGACATCCAATAGATCGGGAGAGCTGATAAAACGGAGTTTATAAAAACTAATCTACCCGCTCTCGATAAAAATCTTCATTCCAATTAGAAATCCAATTTTTGATTTTATCTACGATAATAAACCAATCATCATGTTTAAGTTTTGTAGTTTCAATCAAAAAACCAAGATAATCAAATGGAAAATTCATAGTTTTACAATTAAGCGTATTAGCAACTAAATTTTCAACCTTTTCAAAATCGTTTAAAACTAAACTGAATTTTTATCAAAATTTATTTTTAAACCAGAAAGTAGTTCGAAACTATATAAAATAAATTTGAGAGTGATAACGTGTCCAGGCAAATGGGAGGAAAAAAGTAAGGTATCGTCTGCAAATTGAAGGACAGATATACCTTTATCGAGATATTGCTACCAACATTCCCCAAAGATCCGTTATCAACCGCTTTTTTAATTATCTTAGCGAAAACATCTATGGCTAAGTTGAACAAAAGAGGTGATAAAGGATCACCTTGCCTTAAACCTCACTTAGATTGAATTTTATTACCTAAAATACCATTAACCATAATACTAGAGTTACCAGTTCTAAGTAAATTCATAATCTAGCTAATCCATCTATGACTGAAATCTCTAGCATGAAACATATCAACTAGAAATTCCCAATCAACCGAATCAAAGGATTTTGCAAAGTCCAATTTTAGAATCGCACAAGTTATATTATTCTTACAACAGTAATTAATGTATTGGTGTGAGTGGTAATAAATCTCTAAATACTAATATGCCATTATAATAGGACAAATGGTATGAAGAGTCATACCCAATTTGTCCCTGCATCCACAGAGTTAGCACATATACAAAATAGATGCTAATCTACATCACAATCATCATGGTGTACTGTACATCAACGTAATAATGGGTGTATAGATATATACATCAATAATATCGGCATCAGATGATATCCTCATGGTGATAAACAATTAGTCAAACATAGCATCCATCATCCATCCTCACATTCACTCACTTAGTGTGTTGAATACATGATAATTCGAACGACCCATTATGGTCAAGGACTACTCAGTGTCGTCAGTTCCTTGATACTTGAATACATACCACTCAGTAGGCCAGGATACTAGAACGGCCATTATGGCTAATCTAGGGTAAAAGATCGCACGTCATGGTGATTAGATCGCTCATCATGGAGAATAGAGCCCGGCATGGCTCAAATAGGTACCATATATTACCCCTGCTTTATGAGTACTCTCTGAACCTTCGAATATCATCGATCCCTTTTCACACATCATTAGTGATAGAGCTCATTTAGGATCTATCCCTACGACTTCCGTCATGAAGTCACTGAGGTCGGTAACTACCATAGGCAACCATCATTAGTCGTAGAATATATTTATGCATCCCATAACCATCCTCCAACAGTCTCCTCAATCCAACTTTTAGTGTGCTACTTTGTACCTCAAAGTACAATTATCCATCATCAAAGCCATCACTTCACATCATAGAATCATCATCATTGCGTCATGAGTCATTTTTTTCGAAAATCATCGAAAAAGTCATTGAAATACTCAACTTAGAATTTTCTAGGTTTTGCTCCAAAGCAGAGCCCGAGAATTCCTAGATTTGGCTTGAATCAGACCTTGGCCCAAAGTTGTGCCTGTGTAATTTTAGAAAATGCCCAAAGCACGCTTAAGGATCAGTACTTGATCCCTGACTAAGCTCATTTTTTTCCTCTTACCTTCACCGATCTGAGAATGCCCTTCGTCCAGCCTAATTTTTTCCTATTTATCCAGCAACACACCCTACACCGATCTGTCTCCACCGATTTGAATTTTCCAAAGCCATATCTCGACCATACGAACTCCAAATGACATGAAACTTGAAATGTAGTCTTACGGAGCCTTCCTTGTCACCCCTATCAATCTCACCAAGTTAGTGTCAAAAGTTAAGGATCATCACCATTCCCTAACTATCGATCCCACACTTCACACTTAGGCTAGGCTACGCTTCCCCATGCTCCCCTTTCGATTGCAAATCTAATGGGCCAACCCCCATGGATCAGTACCAATCCATGGGGACGATCGTACACTTAGCCAAAATCACATGATTTTTGCTCCACTTCCCTTCATCTCATTTCTTTGCTCCAACCCATAGCTCAAGTCCCAATCTCATTCTCCAAGCCCAAATACTCCATCGATCCCCGAGTTAGAACTTTTCCCTTCCTTCACGTGATCTATGCAATCCATTATCTATACATGCTATCCATCCACCCTTCATTCACAAATGTTCGGACGGCTAAATGTCTATTGAGTTAGAAAATAGCCGAATGAATTTTGAAATAAAAATAACCGCAAGCGCACGGCGTACACTTGTAGTACGTGGCGAATACGGGTCGATCCGCAGGGAATTGATGATTTTAAAATTCTATTCAATCAAATTAACCAAAGTTGAAAGTGTGATTAGCTAAAAATGTAAGAAACTAACAAAAACTAGCAAAAGAAAAATAGATAAAAATATGAGAGTTAAATGACAATTTAGAGATAAATCCACTCTCTAGATCATATAATTCAACAATTAATGAAATTATGATCTCTTTTCTAGTCATAAGTGAGTTTAAATGACGTGTTTATCATAAGTATGGCTTATTTGTGCTATTAATTAGCTCAACATAAGCCATCAAGCTATAACACACCCCTTAAACCACTTACTAACTCTCATGAAAACAACAACAAAGTTGAAAATGAAATTTATTTTAAGCATGACCTATTAACTATTGTTTAGAAATATAGGCCATCAAATTTTAATTTCACATTCACTTCATTACCATCATCATATGTAGATGAAGAGGTAGTTATTGCTTGTGATTGTTTAAGCATAGCCTATTTGTTATGAATAACATAGACTATCAAATTCAACATGAAACAATAAATCACATCAACATTCCTTTAAGCACAAAAGAGATCAAAATTATCAAAATGTTGAAGCTACATGATTAGAGGCTTCATTACCCCTAAATTGAAGAGGTTAAGCTCTTATTTTCGTTATCATATGAACAAATGTAGCTAGCAACATGAAAGGAAAACGAAAGGAAAACGAAAGCTAATGGAAAAGAGAACCTAATTAACAAGAATTAAAACTAATCTACTTTGCATGAATGTAAACTACACTACTAACATAAGAAGAGAAGAAGCATGTAAATAAAAGAGAATTAACATTGCATAAAAGAAAGAAAAATTACATGAAATAAAATGGCTAAGTAGCCATGGAAAAAGAAGAGAGAAAAGCTTTGATTTATTTCCTAAGCTAAAAACTAAGTAAGAGAGACTAAGGGGAGTTACATGAAATATAAGGGGTCTTTATACATGTATGAAACCCTAATTCATATTTTGGGGAATGCCCAAATTGCCCTTGAGGTGGTGTGGTGGCCAAGTAATCATTAACATCCACTAATCCCCACTTAAATGTACATGAAGCTTTAATGTCCTTTTATCATGTGCTTAGCTCCTAATTTGAAAATCAAGGTAAGTGGGTGGGGTCCTCCACGATCACCACTTTGAATTATTTCCATCTTCATTTGTTCTCTTCACTCTTGTGCATGCATATATTATCATGAAGCCACTTGTAAAATTCACCAAATTTCCTACAAAACAACATAGAAAATTCCAAGTAAATTTTCACAATTTAATAAATGCACAAAAATGACCATTTTACCCCTATATGAAGATGAATATGTGACAATTTGAAAATAATTTGAATTTTTGTTTAAACAAGTTAAAATACCCGATATGATCATTTATTTAATTTAAATAGATTAAATATGGTGGTAAAAATATGCACATTTACGTGCACATCAAATACCATCCTTATCATACGCAAATCAAACAAATGTCCATCGATCCCTAAGCACAAAAACCACCACCGATCTCTACTTCAAATGGTCATAACTCAAGCACATGAGCTCCAAATGACTCGAAACTTCCAGGGTAGTCTTATAGGGCCTTCCATGTTACCTCATATTGATTACTCAAAACTTAGGATAAAAATCATGGATCATCACCGATCCTTAGGATCATCACCGATCCTTAGGATCATCATCGATCCCTAAATTCTTCCTAGATTAAGTTGCCATTCGATCGGCGTTTGCAACCATTCAAATATCTCAAAATCATGCAATCATCACAAACAACCTGTACTAACAAGCATACAAGCAAACACATCAATATGAGTCCTAAATCTAAGGGCAGTATCCCATAGAACACATAGTATCCATAAGAACATGAATTTACAAAACTAATCCAAATTACTTGAAATTTACATATGTTGTTTAAAACATTTAAAACATTTTTTAGAGTTTGAAAATCATTTAAAAGCATCATTTAATATCTAGTAAGGGCTAATTAGTGAGTAGTGGCTTAAAACCACTCACCTAAATCCTAAGCAGCCCTCTCCAAGCTCCACGAATCCAATGATGAACAACAGCTCCAAGGTGATCTCCAGCAGCTAATCTCCAATACAAGATGAAAATCTCACTAATCTCCTTCTAATAACTCATTTAGGCTAATTAGAGTAAGGGTTTGGGTGACTTTTTAGGTAAAAGATTGTTAATGGAGGCTCTCTCTATTTTTGGTATGAATGAAATAATGGGAGAGAGTCCCATCAGCCTTAACCCCATGCTAATCCCGAAATGGGCTTTGCGCCTACCTATTAACTTGCTAATTACCCATTAAGCTATCTAAAATCAAGTGAACTTCAGATAGCCATATCTCCATAACAATACATCCGTTTTTCTATTATAATTACTCTATGAAAGGGAAACCATTATCCCGATCTAATAAAAGTGGTTTCAGACCCCAATTCGGCTCCGATCACAAGTTATAGTCCATACAAGATTTTTAAGGTTAAAATTATCATAGGAATTCAACAAAAACCAGAGATATGGAAAATGTCCCTAAAAGTCATTTCTTAAAATTTTAAAATCATACGACTTCATATGAAAATGATATACATACATACATACATACATATATATATATATTCTACGATCCTCTGATACATAAAATATGAGTTGTTACACTTGCCTTATCCTTTAGTGAGGATTTGAATGTCCAAGGGCTTAGTATAATAGGTGCCACGAGGCGAAGATAGTTTAGAAATCTAACCTTGTAATGAGGGTTTGTAAAAATGAGTTTGAAAACCTTGCCTCATCCTTTAATGATGATTTGAATGCTAAAGGGATTAGGCATAATAAGTTCCATAGAGCTATGTAGGTTGATTGTCATAAGATGTCGTAGATAACATACTGTAAGGCATAGTTAATTGAGTGTCATAAGGCTAAGTAGATTGATTACCAAAAGTCCTTCTAGATAACATACCGTAAAGCATAGTTAATTGAGTTTCGTAAGGCTAAGTAGGTTGACTGTTGTAAATAATAAACCGTAAGGTATAGTTATTTGAATGCTGCAAGGCTAAGAAGTTTAATTGCCATAAGGCATTTTAAATAACGTAACATAAGGCATTGTTAATTGAGTTCCATAAGGATAAGTAGAATGATTGACGTAAGACGTTGTAAATAATATATCGTAAGCCATAGTAAATTGAGTGTCGTAAGGCTAAGTAGATTGATCATCGTAGGACGTTGTAGATAATGTACCATAAGGCATGGTTAATTGAGTTCCTTAAGGCTAAGTAGACCAATTGACATAAGTTATTGTAGGTAACGTGCCGCAAGGCATAGTTAATTGAGTTTCATAAGGCAAAGTAGATTGCTTGTCGTAAGACGTTGTAGATAACATGCCGTAAGACGTAGTTAACTGAGTGTTGTAAGGCTAAGTATATTGATTGCCATAAGACATTGTAGATAACGTACCGTAAGGCATTGTTAATTGAGTTCCGTAAGGCTAAGTAGATTGATTGACGTTGTAGATAACGTATGGTAAGGAATGGTTAATTGAGTACCATAGGGAAAAGTAGCATGATCGCTACAAGATGTTGTAGATAATGTACCATAAGTTGTAGTAAATTGAGTGTTGTAAGGCTAAGTAGATTGATTGTCATAAGGCATTATAGACAACGTATCGTATGGCACCGTTAATTGAGTGTCAAAGGCTTAGTAGATTGGCTGACGTTAGTCATTTGATAATGCATCGTATGGCTAATTGGATTGTGAATCTAAGATGAATGTTAAGAGTGAATTGATGGGTCTAGTATGCATTTAATGTAGCTGCCGCATGGCGTTGTTTCATTGGGCCTTCTGAAAATGTGCACACTCTTTTATCGTATAAGGACGATTTAGTTTCCAACCTGGCATCTTCTGAAAATATTATCTTTAAATAGGCGCTTTGATAGTACGGCTGAGATTTTCTTAACCCTTATTTTATCAGATTGAATGATAACATATATAATACCTTTTCTTCTTCTTTATTCATTTTACCTTTCCCAAAATCTTCTAACTTCCATTAATGCCCAAAGAAAACTCAAGAATTTCTTAGCTTCTTTATCAAAATCTACGAGTCTTTTACTCTTTGCTTTACATAGTTTTCAATTGCTTAGAATATTTCATGTCTTTATTGAATTGCAATTTTATTTTCATAGTTGTCTTCACACTTTTTAGGCATACTTACCCTATAAAGATTTCTAGGTTTGATGTATAATGGAAAGCCATTAGTTTGATGATTTTTGCTTTGTATCGAATTAACAATTGTTTTGTAATCATCATTTGGGAATTGATTAGTCAAAGTTTATTTCTTAGGATGATTTACATGATATTTACTTGAACTCACAGTAAAAAAAATTGGGTGTTTTGAACTGTTTGTTAAAAGTTCCATTTTTGTTTGAATTCATAACATAGATTTGGCCCTATTGGAAGTAGGCTGTTTAACTTGCTAATATAGTCTCAAATTGTACTTATTTGAATTCATAACATAGATTTGGCCCTATTGGAAGTAGGCTGTTTAACTTGCTAATATAGTCTCAAATTGTACTTATCTATTTTTGACAATTAACTGCAAAGCTAGGATTTTAATTCCCTTTACTTAGCTTAAACTAGTTATTATATCTAAATCAAGTAAAAAAATCTTATGTGATGATGTGCAATAGCCTTTTGACTTGAGAGTATTGTGGATTTAATGTGTTAAGATCATTCTTTAATTATGAACAATCATACAACAATGGATAATGTTACGTTCATAGTTTGGTATGTGTTAATACTCATAAAGTGAAATTATACTCAAGAGAGAATTCTTCTCACGTAACACCAAAGTTTAGTGTCACTGTAATGAGAATTATATGTATGTATACATATATAATTAAATACATGTACTTATGTATGCGTGTTAAAAAATTGGGCCTAAGTAATAAAAATCATTAATTATTCAAATACTTATTTTAGCCTGATTATTTAACTAAATCAATATATAACATTTGTATATTATTTTAATATTCAAATATTGTTGAATATGATTCTAAAAGCATGTACATGGCCTCTAACGCTTCTAGCTCCTTGTGTACTATGTTAATATATGTTAGATGGAGTGCTAGGCCTCTAGCTATTTAGACCTTTATTAGACAGAAGTCCAATGGTAATTGTTATAGAACCGGAAGTCATGTTATTTATCGTCTTACTAGATATGATGATTCTTAGTGGACTCGCTCACATTTGACTCATTATTTGTCGGCTTCGTCTGAACTACTGACCACTCCTATGACGATTTGTATCTTTTACATGCAGTAAGCAAGAGATCTAACTAGTATAACATGGTTCCCGGCCTATTATTATTTTCAATTCTTTCCTTTTGTATGCTTATATCTATGAGAGCTTTATACTGCTTATTTTAGACTCTTGCATGCCGTTGGAGGAAGGTTGTTTTCCTCCTTCATGATTTTTATATAGTGATACCACATCGCCCTTCTAGTTCCACTCCACAACAAGGAAGGATATTGAGGGTAAACCTATTATATATATTGTATATATTATTTTGATCAATTTTAAGGCTTTATATAAATAGGTAAAAACTATAATAAATTATTGTAGCTTTCATATTGATTTTATCCAATTTAATTTGTAACATTTATAAATTAATTTGATTAAGTTAAATCTATGAATATGCCTGCAAATACTATTGTATGGTATCCTATTGTGAACTTGGCCCTTAATAATATTTAAATATTTTAAATATTGAAGTCTTTATGGATTTCACTGAAGCACTATAGTGGACATGAGTTCAATTGCTTATAGATCATCTAGCTGAAACTTTATTTTCATTCATTTTTGCTACACTATAAGCATTCATATCTTGTGAACATTTTCTCTTTATTATTACTGTATCACACAAATATATAGAACTTGGTTTGTGGTCGAAACTCTAATAGTATATATAGTTAATTATAAAGTATAATATTATAGTCCTTAAAAAAAGTACAATATTTAAGCTTATGGTTCAACCCAACAACGCTAATCAATTAACTGAATTGCTTTGGCCAAAGATTTGACATTTAAGTTGATTACAAATTACAATGATAGTAACCTTCTATTTGAAGGAGATGGATCCTTTTCTAAATATATTTTCACCTAAATTGGTTTAACATATACTCAGATACAACCTTAACATAGTCATCGTTGCCATGTGATTGACCATGGTTAAAGTAAAGTTTAGACACTTAAGATTCATAGTATTATCAAGTCAAAAGACAACTACACATCATCACATGAGATCTTCTATTTCACTTTACAATTAACGTATAGAAGACTTTTAGTGAGATGCTCTATAATTGTTCTAAATAATCACATATATGCAACCTATTATTGCACGCGCCCAATGGTCATGAGTACTTCACTATCCATCGTATAGAGAGCGTTATGTAGACTAGTCTCAATGGAAGTGTGGATATCCTGTCTTTAACACATCTTGACTATGAACATTTTAGGACAAGTATTTATTTGACATTATTCAATAATCGGGGGCCCTCTATCCTAAGGTGAATGAATTTTCATTTTGCCATAGAACTTGTTGTATATGATTGAAAAAGCACGTGATCACTTCTTGTGGCATGGAAATCCTTTCTCCGAAAAAAAACCATTACCATTTCTCTTAGAAAAAACCAAAGCTTCATTGAAACATGAAGGGTTAAGCTTAATAGACCTAATAGAATGGAACAAAGCAGCTAACTTAATCCACTTGAATAATATCTTTGGTAGTAATTGTTTTATTTGGAAGCAATGATGCTACAAACATTATATGGGAAACAAGGATTTTTGGTCTTTACAAAAAAACAAAATATAAGTTGGGGTGGAGAAGCATTTTAGAAAGCAAAGGGAGAATGAAGCATTTAATTCAGCTATTAATAAGTCCTAATTCTACTGCATCATTTTCGAGATCCTTATGGGCATCAAGTGGTCTGGTTCTCAAGGAAATTTTTTCTCACATCGAGCTACTTCAAGTGGATTCCCAATTCAAATAAAAGTTCCATATTACATGTATAATGGAACTATCAACATTCCATATTCCAATAGCCAAATAGTAAGACAAATTTGGAGAATTGTCTCATCCACTCCTTTAATCAGTGAGCATGACTGCCTAATTTGGGGAAGTCCTCAAACAATTCGCTCTATCAAGCATATCTACAATCACTTTGTTTCCCCTATCAAGCATATCTACAATCACTTTGTTTCCCCTGTCTACAAGCATATCTACCTCGTTTATGGGCTGCCGGACCCTCTTTCCCTGAGCTTCGAACTAGTAATTCCTCTTTTCCATTTCCTTGGTTTGGATGGCTAGGTACTGAGGGGGAGATGCAGAATGGTAGCTGAAGGGCTACGAGAAGCTACAACATCCAATGAGTGGTACATGGTGGTCTGGGAGGCATCGGTGGGGGAAAGCATGTCAAGGAAGTTGAAGTTCATGTAAAATAGAAGAAAGCAAAGACGATTTAGCACAACACAATAAGCAGTTAAAATGGAATGATTAAATGCTCTAAATAATAAACAAATAAGCATCAAAATATATAAACATGTCTAAGGCTGTGCAGGTACCCTCAATAAGATATGTCCTAAGTTTTCTTTTGTCCATAAGAGGAGCACACTTTGACTCACTCTCCCTACTCTATATCCCCAATGTGCACTACAAGAAAATATGCTTTTAATGGCAACATAGGATAGCATGGAGGCCATGTTGTTGTCTTTCTATTATTGGTTCCGCAAAAATACACTGTCTACACGCTGTATTATTAGGCCTGTATTAAAATGAAGAACTTGAGCGGTAAAACATTTCTTTCCCTCTCATTTTCTTTATTCACCAAATCCCCTTTCTTATCGACTTCTCTCAGACAACCCTATTTCCTCCTTTCTTCCCCGATTCGAGCTCTAAATCATCACAACCAAACTCGAGTTGGAAACTCTATCTCCCCTCTCCTTTTAGGCTTTAGTCCGAAAACCCTAGCTCAGGTATGTTATTTTTTTTGTTGTGCATGATTTAATCAATTCAATAAGTTTTGCATTATTTTATCTTTGCTAGACTGGTTGGTTTAGTATATTTACCACTCCAATCGATTGTTAGAGGGGAAGTTGAGGTCCTAGTAGAACTTTGAAAACCCTAGGCTGATTCTAGTGGTTTCTCTCCTTAGCCATATGAATTACATGATTTTGACTGCGAACAATTGTTAGAGGTGAAGTTGAGGTTCCAGTAGAATTTTAAAATCTTGGCCTTTTTGAAGATTATGATTTCAAATTTTTGAAGGCCCTATAATTGACATCTTAAATGGTCTAGTTCTCATTATTTCCTCTTTTTAGCTATGAAATCGGTGTAAGGGATTTGCAAAGTATAGATTCAACTAAACTGGAAAAACCAGTTTATCTGCACTAGGTTATCGTCCAAGCTAAAAGTTAGAACCTACAGCCAAACTTCTGAATAAATATAAGCCCCAATGACTGATAAATAGTGGATGATCATACGTTTCAAATAGTTTATGTTACTGTTATTGAGTTTCCACTTATACTCTATAGTTTGTTATTCTTTTTTATAATTATGTCTTAATTTATATTTCTGTCATATGAAATTTATTCTTCATGTGACCTTGTTGCTTTTCAATTAAAACATTGTCTAACATTTTCCATGTATCATATTGATGCAAGACTGAGTTCATGATTTTACCTATAGTTCTTTATGTTAACGAGATCAATATATCATACGATAAGACATTTCTACATATTTCTTATGGATTTAATTATTGATATCATATCCCGTTTATTCAATACCTGACTTAAATAATTAATCCAAAAAAAACTGTAATACCATCCTCCCGTTATCTATTTATAATATTTCTTGACCTTTTTGTGACATTTTTCAACAGAATGGCACGAGAGGAGTAAATGATGCAAAACTAGGAATTGTCAAAAGTATTGTACTTTCTTTTTTCCTCTTTTTGAGTTTCTAACTTTTATATACTCTTAAACAAATAAAAAGCATTTTCTTAGCATTTTGGTCCACTTGACTGAATCATCACGTCACGTTAAAATATGGGATTATCAATACACTTAACTGCATTATTGCTTAAGCAGTATTTATATGAGTGGCATTTTTTTGTCGGCAAAAAAGATTCCTATATCCATACACATCTGACGTCTTGTTACCCTGCAGACTATGATCCAATATTAAGAAAAATGACAAATGTATGGAGAATGGAATTAAAAAAAACTGAGAAGTAATGTGATATATTGTATCTGAATGAGTATTACATTAGTTTTAAATGCAACTCCACTATCCACATCATAAGGGTTCGAGCATATTAGCTCCTTACTTTTTAGTACCACTGCTAGGCTTCTGTGAGGTCCTGAGATCGGAGCTCAAGTTGTTACTAATGTAGATATTTAGTCTAATATGTGGCGACCTATACTTTATTTGTTTGGGCCATGTTAAGGTCCTGAGTTCTGCCCTTTTGCTCGTCTAATGCTTTGGACAAAGGACTCTCACTAATGTGCTTGAAGCTGAGTTTTTGTCACTTGAGAAAGTCTCAAATGAAATTTTCATGCACATGTATTATAAAAAAATGAATACAAAATCTAGAACTATGCTAGTTGATACAACGAAGCAAATTTTCCTTGTCATATTGTGTTTTGAAAATGTCTTAAATTGCGAAGCTAGGATCCATAGATAAAATGTGGTACATAGATAAAAAATGTATTATACTAAAACATAAGAGAACACTCTCCATGCATATTCTACAGAATGATAACACCCTAATATAAAGTGTAGTTGTACCATCAAATGTCCAATATCTCTTTACATATGCTGCAAAACAAACGAGAAGTCAAATTATAGCCAATATATTTTATTACAGTAGTTTCTATGAAAGAGAAGTACATATTGCAGTTGACAATAGAGCTAACAAAAGTAGAGTTTAAGCTTGTAGAAAGGAGGAAGTTGCTTGGCGCGTGTAGGCACCACCCTAAAAGAAGAACCAGTCGTCTTCAAGCATTCACTCTAGTCGCATCTACTCTTCTCAGCAGCAGCCATCTTGTTTAGAGCCTGTGCGCTCGAGCATCACTTAGAGCTGGGATTGGCCCCACTGCCTTCAAGTAAGTAGGCTCTACATGGGATCGGTGCGTTCATTGCGTCCGAACACGACATTGTGTTTGTATGAGTTGCTATTAGCAATGCTGGTTTGAGTGTCAATCGCAGGTATATTAACTTTTGCCATTATTATTTTATTTTTGTTTTTGTTGGGTTTGTATGTTTTTGGAATCTTAGGTAGGGGTTATTTGTACTTCATTTGTGATGAAATTTTGTGACTATACTTGTTTTGGTTTAATGACTGATTGAATTTGGTGGTATAGGAGAACCAAAAATGATGGTTGAGTTCAAAAATGTAGGTTTGCAATAAACATAATAATGGTTGTATATTAACATAATCTCATCTTTCAAATTGCATTTATGTTCAAATTTTATGTTTTTTTTTCATTTTCCCAGGTGCAAAACATAGAATGGGATGCATTGACTGTAACTCTAGTTTCAACTGGACAGGGAAAACCAAATTTAAGATCGGATAAATCTGCAATCATTAATGGAGTATGTCAATGGCTGAACGCAAGTTATCAAACAGTGAAATTTACTCAAGATTCGATAACTGGAAAGACCAATGACAAAATCTGCAAATTTGTCATCTCTGCACTTGTAAGATATAGCAAATTGCTCCCAAAGTATGAAATTTATTTATGTATTTCATGATTACGATTGATTTGAAACTATTATAGGGATTGGAAAAATGTTAAGTGCTAGGAGAAATCAGTATAAACATAGAAGATTATGCCAAAATTGTTAAACCTACTTCAATCTCTCTCCCCCTTCGCAGTTCAGACAATGGATCCATCCTCCATGTAATTAGTGATTTTTCTCTATTGATTAATAAAACTAAGAATTAATGTCATTATCGCATAATATTAATGATGATGGAAAGTTAAATATGTCACATTCATTTTGGTTTATATTTAACATTATTTCCGATTAATTCATTTCAACTACCAGGTGATCATACAGAGAATGCACGGTGATGTTGAGAGAAGGTATAATGTTGGTACCCGATAGCTACTAATAAGTAAATTAAACAGACAGTTATCATTTTGAATATTTACACCTAATAGCAATATCTGAATATTTTGACAAAGAGACCAATGAAAATGGCAATGGTAAAAAAGAAACCACTCAAAACAAAGATATAGATCTCAAGCGGCAAGAAAGGAAAACACTACGGAGCCAGTTGAGTGCTTTAGAGACCGAGGATAACAAAATTTCTCAAGACCTGAATGACGTTATCACTTTTGAGGTACAAATCTTTAATTTAAAGATGATACCAGTGTAGAAATTCTCCAAACAGTTTTGCTTGATGAAAATTCAAAAGAACAAACGAAAGAATGAAAAATGGAAAAAAGAATTTTTTTGCAGTATTGTATCTCGAATTGCTCTTTCATTTCTGTGTCGGTTAGTAGTATTCTTGTTTCTAGAGTCCTAGTTGTATAATATTTTCAACTAAAGTTTTCAACCAAGGCATGTGCGAAATAGGACGTGTCTGTTCCAAAACAGATAATTCCCTTGTACAAAATGTTTAAACTAGGAAAATATGGGTAATAAATTTCAGCTTTCATGTTCACTCCTTTTTTCCCAAGCTTTGGCCATAACAGGATCGAAGCCAGTTGGCCTCCATATAAAGTATCAGATAGCTCAGAGGTTGTTTTGTGTTTTATTACTGAACTTGCGTATTATTTAATTCATTACCCTCTTCCCTTGTAGTTTGTCAGTGCAAATTATAGTTTATACTCAGTGCAAACTCCCTTTTGCACTTGATGCAAACTAAAATTTGCACTAGCAGTGCAAACTGTAGTTTGCAATAGCTCTGACAGTGCAAACTTATTTGCACAACTTAAGCATGGCATTGTTAGTGCTAAATTCATCTGTTTTATTTGAATGTAACCACATATCTTTTCATTGCAAATATAGTCTTGTGGGAGACTTTGGATTTGATCCTTTGGGACTTGGAGAAGATTCCAAGAGTCTAAAATGGGTTGTACAGGCTATGTTGGTTCATTCTCGTTTTGCCATGGCTGCAGTTGCTTGTATTCTTTTCACTGATGTAAGTTTTTTTTAAACTACTATTGTAAGTTGATATATATGTAATTTCACAAAATGCTCATAGTATCATTTAGTGGGTAAGGAGCTTAGTGTGTGGTGTGTCATGATATAAATCCCACGGAACTTGCTTATGTAGCCTCAAATTTAATATATAATTGGCAATTCTACTGATCATTTTCACAGCATCATTTAGTGGATAAGGAGCTTAGCCTTATAAATATTCAACTAAGTTAATCAAGTGAGTTTTATAAAAATTAATTAAGTTATATGAAAATTAACTAAGTTGATCGAGAATTTTTTTAATTAAATTAACTAAAGTTTATGAAAATTAATTTAGTTTTATAAAAATCATGTTCTCTATTTTGAAATCTTTGTTAAAATGTTATAGAAATTGACTAAGTTTTATAAAAATTATCTAATTTTTTATAAAAATTAACTAAGTTTTATAAAAACTAATGAAGTTTATAAATATTAACTAAGTTTAAAAGAAGAATAATAATGTAATAATATAATAATAATAGTAGTGATAAAATAATATAATAATAATAATAATAAATTAACTAAGTCTAAAAAAGTAACTAAGTTAATTAAGTTTTATAATAATTAAATAAGCTAACTATTTTTTATAAAATTAAGCAAGTTTATAAAATTTAATTAAGTTTTTTAAAAATTAGTTTTATAAAAACCATGTTCTCTATTTTAAAATCTTTCTTAAATTGTTATAAAAATTATCTAATTTTTATAAAAATTAACTAACTTAACTAAGTTTTATAAAAATTACTTTAAGTTTATAAAAATTAACTAAATTTAGAAGAAGAATAATAATACAATATTATAATAATAATAGTAAAATAATATAATAATATAACTATATTAATAATATATAATAATAATGGTAATAATAATAATAACAATAACAACAATAACAAATTAACTAAGTTTAATATAATAAGTAAATAAGTAAATTAAGTTTTATAATAATCAAATAAGTTTATAAAATTAAATTAAATTTTGTAAAAATTAATAAGTATAACAATATACATGCAATTGTGAATAAAGTATTTTAAACAAAATTTTCATCTATTTTAGGAAATTCCATATGTTATTGATATCGTTTCCATATGATTATATATATTAACTATAATATTAAGAACGCCATTTACTTATAATAATAATAAGTTAATTAAATTTATATAATTAAGTTTCACACACACAGATATGTATGTATAGTTATAATTGCTAATTGTAGCATGAGATACTAGCCCCCATTACCGAAAAACAGAAAAAGAAAATAGAAACGTGAGTCCAGTAGTAGATGAATGAATGAAGTGGCGATATTAGGGCTTTTGAGGTTTCCAGAATCGAATATGGGTATTATCCCGATAGCTTGCAGGGCATCACAAGTGTTTTTATGCTGGCATTTTATTTTGAATTCATTTTGTATTGGCCTATGTTGCTTTTAATTGAGCCCGCTAGCTGCATCAAGCTATGAACATGTATATACTTGTACATATTTTACATTATCAATAAAGGAGGCTAAACCCTTTTCTAAAAAAATCTTTTTTCAAATTTCGAACACTTCTTCTTAGAAATAATTGGTTTGAATGTTGAAAACACATGAAGTCATGCCAAAAGTTCAACCTTAATATGATGTGTGTATTTAATTAAAAGGCAGTAAAAGAAGAAGAATAATATAATATTATAATAATAGTAGTAGTAATAAAATAATAATAATAATAATAATAATAATAATAATAATAATAAATTAACTAAGTCTAAAATAAGTAACTAAGTTAATTAAGTTTTATAATAATAAAATAAGCTAACTATTTTTTAAAATTAAGTTTATAAAATTTAATCAAGTTTTTTAAAAATTAGTTTTATAAAAATCATGTTTCTATTTTAAAATCTTTGTTAAATTGTTATAAAAATTATCTAATTTTTATAAAAATTACCAACTTAACTAAGTTTTATAAAAATTACTTAAGTTTATAAAATTAACTAAATTTATAAGAATAATAATAATATAATATAATATAATAATAGTAAAATAATATAATAATATTAATAATATAACTATATTAATAATAATATAATAATAATGGTAATAACAACAATAACAACAACAACAACAAAAATTAACTAAGTTTAATATAAGTAAATAAGTTAATTAAGTTTTATAATAATTAAATAAGCCAACTGTTTTTTTAAAATTAAATAAGTTTATAAAATTAAATTAAATTTTGTAAAAATTAATAAGTTTATAACAATATACATGCAATTGTGGAATAAAGTTTTTTAAACAAAATTTACATCCATTTCAGGAAATTCCATATGTTATTGATATCGTTTCCATATGATTATATAAATTAACTATAATATTAAGAACGCCATTTACTTATAATAATAATAAGTTAATTAAATTTATATAATTAAGTTTCACACACACACATATATGTATGTATAGTTATAATTGCTAATTGTAGCATGAGATACTAGCCCCCGTTACAGAAAAACAGAAAAGAAAGAAAGAAACGTGAGTTCGGTAGTAGATGAATGAATGAAGCGGCGATATTAGGGCTTTTGAGGTTTCCAGAATTGAATATGGGTATTATCCCGATAGCTTGCGGGGCATCACAAGTGTTTTTATGCTGGCATTTTATTTTGAATTCATTTTGTATTGGCCTATGTTGCTTTTAACCGAGCCCGCTAGCTTGCACCAAGCTATGAACATGTATATACTTGTATATATTTTACATTATCAATAAAGAAAGCCGAACCCTTTTCTAAAAATACTTGTTTTCAAATTTCAAACACTTCTTCTTAGAAATAATTGGTCTGAATGTTGAAAACAGATGAAGTCATGCCAAAAGTTCTACCTTAATATGATGTGTGTATTTAATTAAAAGGAAATACAATGCTTTCATCCATAACTGATTAATGACTTTCTGAAAACACTTTAATAATCCTTGAATAAACACTCCAATACACCATGCTAGAGACTCAAATATATAATGTGGTTATAGATTGGTTTGCCTTATGGGACTGTTAAACCTGCTCATGTGTTAAAGTAACTTAAACAAATATACAAATAAAATCACATAAAAAACGCACATATCTATTCTAAAAAAAATGAGGTAATAACAGAGCCATTGGACCTCCTATGTAATAACATAGCCATTGTTTCATGCAATTCTAAATGTTTTAGACTAACTGGCATTATGTATAGTTATTTACATATACATACATTAAATTAATAAACCTAATGATTTCCTTTTGTAGGTTGAAAAAAGAGATCTATGAACTTGCAAATAAGCATTGTGAGAAAATGGAAGACAATGAGGTAATATATTTTTAGCCTTTGATGTGGAAATATTTCCTTGTACTGTGCAATACCATTTGCACCTCAGCTGCTAGTACATACTAACTAAAATACTTAAAATGATTTTTGCCACATTTTGGTTAACAATGACCAATCTTGTATGTTGATATTGATAGGGGAGTTCAATTATTCCCGGTTTTGATTTGCTGCCATCTTACCTTTTTTACCCTCACTATGGCAAGCTTTGAGCCAATTTCCCAAAAAAAGCTTTTCTCAAGTTTTATGTTTGTTATTATAGTCTTTATTTATTGCCATGATAGAATGAAAGTATCATGCTATAGTAATACGATCTAGTACAAATTCTTTTGGATTGTAATAGGAGGCATTATTTGTATGCTTGGATATTTTAAAGCCTAATTATCCAAAGTACAATTCCACAATGATCATCAATTTCTATGGCTTACAGTTACACTTGTTGTCTTGTCCTGCTAATATTCTTTTAACCTTAATTTACTTTGTAAGTCGCTTTTGTTAACCCATGATTACTTACAACCATTAGTTTTCATTTTTGACAGTATAGAATGCCTGAGGCTTATGATCAAGATGGAGGTGTAAATTAAGTGAAATTTTTTTCTGTTGCTGCACAACGTCACAAGTAAAACATTTTTGGCTTGCAATTTTTTCTGGTGGTCCAACTGATTTCTTTTCTTTTCTAGGTACTATGATATGTTAATTGCACTATTTTTTTTATTTATATTTTTGGTTAAATTCAACTAGTGACTCTGCTGCGGGAAAGAAGATAAACCCATTTGTTGAACAAGAAGCATGGGAAGAACATCAAATCGGTACAATATTACCGCTTTTAACATCATATATTTTTCCTACAATTACAGTGCTAAAATATTATGGAAATTTTGTTTGATTTTATTCTGAATGTAGGAAAGGCCACTATGAAGTTTGGTTCAAAGAATAAAAAGCAAGAAGCTGATGATTTTCAGTAAGTAAAAGCTTCCTTTCTTAACTCAATGCCATGAAACTTTGTTTAATGACATTGTACATGTATTAGTACACTTTTAAACATATTAATTACTGCATCTTCATCCAATTGATTGCAACCTTAAGCAGTGTCATTCATCATCAGACACCATGTATATCATCTATCATATTTTAGCAATCAAAATAACCTACCATTGATTTTCATATGTAACCTAACATTATTCTATGCTTGCTATTTGTAATCTTACTAATTGGATGATGGTATTGATTTTATTAAGGCATCAGTGATGGACGACACCAAGGAAAGTTGACAGTTATGCAAAATTATAGATTTGTCAGTGAAATCGTTATGCTGTCAAAAGTACAAATGCTAACATGCTGTTGTATATTAGCGATTTGAAGTTCTTTTGAAGTAGAAACGTTTTTGGTTTGCACATTTAATCATCATGTGTAGTACGATCTTTTTATCACTTGTATTATTTACACTTCTAATGTAATGTTCATTAAATATTACGATATGTTATGCATTATTCTATGTGAATGTTAAATGGTTAGTTATTTTTCATTTAATGTGATCTATATGATTGTGTGAAATGATACATTGTGTTTATGTTAATTTGTTGATTATAATGTGATAATGGATATGTACGTACTACAAAAATGATTTTTAAAATGTTGTTGAGAATGCCGTTAACAAGACTTTTTATAGCATGTTCAAAACGCTATAAAAAACATGTTTTTTATAGCGTTTTTTCTGTTGCAATAATAGATCACTGATTTATTATAATATGTTGATTTATAGCGTTTATAAAAACGCTGTAAAAGCCTTTTACAGCATATTAAGAAGGCCATTAATAAGATTTTTTATAGCATGTCAAAACACTATAAAAAACATGTTTTTATAGCGTTTCTTCTGTTGCAGTAAAAGGTCACTGATTTATTACAACATGTTGATTTACAGCTTTTATAAAAACGCTGTAAAAGCCTTTTATAGTGCTTTTTAAACGCTATTAAAGGGTCTTTTGTTGTAGTGGTGTAAGCATATATGTCCCTTGCTCCACCATGGCTAGCGGAAAGTGGTCTTGCAATGTGACTCTATTGGATTTAGTATCCTTGGGGCTATTCTACCAAGCTCGATCTCTGCTCTTGGGTTTTGTTATAATATCTTTCACATGAGTTGCCCTTGCAAAAGAAGCTTGGAGTACATGGTATCATCATCTCTAGGAACCACATGTGCTTAAGGGTACCTTCTTCACTGGGGGTTGTTTGAAACCATCAGCCTTCCTCTTAAATGGATGCGTGCCCTTCCTTATTACTCATTCGTGTAACTAAAAAGTCTGCGTGCACCTTGGGGCTTTTCCCATAGTCCACTTTTCCTCTATAGTCTCCCTAAAGTGGTAGAGCACTTGTATGTTCGCAAACATTTGATAATTGGTCTTCCATTATTATAATCCGCCAACATTCTTTTTCGACCTCGGCTTGCTCGACTTAAACATCTCGCCATGTGGTCCATGTTTTAGGAGCCGACAAGGAGTCCTACTTTCCTGGAGTTGTGTTCTCCATGTTCTTCCACTCTTTGAGAAAATCTATGATCTTCATATATATCTTTTTGAAACGATCATTGTCGTCACTTTAGTTTGGGAAGTATCATGATGGAAATAGAAAGAAAAAGCAAAAGTCCACTACAGAGAAGATAGAAAATTACAAAGGATAAGGAAACCTATCAAACTCTTAGAAGATTTTATATTGGAGGGCCATACACTACTATGCCCTACTGACAAGCATAAAGAAGTAGGGATCCATGCAGTCGTAGATGCACCCATATGTCCCTATTACTATCTTCCCCTTCTTGTGACAGTGCAAGTAATAGAAGCCGTTGGCCCCCCATGAGAAACATTATATAGGATATACATGTGGAAGATGAAGTTGGGTGTTATTCGCTCGATTTCATTATGGCACATATGATTATTTGAATGCCATTAATTAGAAACGTGTACATTGCATAAATGTAAGTATAACAAAATATATATTATATTGTAAATGTGTAAGTGCAAAATATGATAGGTGTTATCAATTGATGACAAGGTATGGACATATAAGAAAAAGGAAAATAAATAAAAGCTGACAAGGATGATTGATTCAACTTCTCATTTGGTAAACTCAATTAATGCAGCATATAAATGACAATTAATAGGTGCTAGAGAGTATAAACTGTCAACAATAACCATATATATATATATATAATTATCTCATTTTAATTTTTTTTTGGAAAGAAATCTAATTCATACTTTAACAATATGTAATGCATATAATAAATTTTATATATACAAACATACATGTAAAATTAATTGTGTGTATATAAGATTAAATCAAGTCTTTCTAAATAGTATAAATTAGAGATTTATAGCAATCAATTTAAAAAATAGATTTATTGTCAAACATTAATTATGTGTAAGTAAGACTCAATCAAATCTCTCTAATTAATACAAATTAGAGATTTATAGCAATCAAATTAAAATTTAGATTTACTGCCAAAACATCTTCTTCTTTTCTTTTTTCAATTTCTAATACAATACAAACACAAAATACATGCATGTAAACTTTCAAATCTAGAATTACACTTTGTTTCATATGATTTAAAACATGAATCTTCAATAAATATTATATTATTCTTACATATATTTTAGCTTAATTTGTTAAAGTAAAATCCAATCAAAACAATATGAATATACAAAGTTTTAGATCTAATGGATTAAACTTTGAATTGAATGTTTACAATATAGATCTATTATAAAACATTGTATTTAAACACATACAAATTTTAATTTTAATTTGAAAATAAGTACCCAATTGAAAATTTGAACATACAAAATTTCAGATCTAAAAATTAGACTTTAAATTGAGTGTTTAAAACATAGTTTTAAAAACATTGTATTTAAACATATACAAATTTTAGTTTTGGTTTATTAAATTAAAAACCTCAATCAATTCATTCAACAAACAATTCAAATTATATAAACAATTTCCAAATTAAAAGAGGCAATGATATGTACATACAAATTAGGATAATCAAATTTATCTTTCATTAAACATTACATCAAATGTCATTATCTATAAAAGAAAAACATACGTTATTACCAAAGCCCTGAATCGCAACTTGAAATTAAATTCACCTTAGGATGTTGCCTAGAAGTCACACCTTGAATAATGACATCTCCTCAAATCTTCAAGATCTCCATCCTATCCTTGCAAAAGATGGATGAACCACTTTTGTTTTTTTTTATTTAATGTTTTATTTGGAGTTGAAAGATTTTTGGAAATTTTATTTCTGTTTTCTACCATGAAATGTTAGGAGGAGAGAAAGAGAAAGAATGAATGAGAAAAATGATTGTCCGTAAGGAATAAATTAGAGAATATGTTTTATTTAAAAGAACGAAATTCTCATTCTTTAATTAAAGCTTTCCTAATTAATTCCCTTGATTACTTCTCTCTCCTTAATCCTTTCTTTATACGTATGTCATCGAATGGAATAAAATTTCCACAAATCATATCACCAAATGACATAAAATTTCCATAAACCATTTCATGCGATTATCTTTAAATTACATCGATATCGTATATCATTGTGTGCAAATATAACTTTTATAAATGCATTAAAATAATTACAAAAAACTTCCTACCTCAAATAAATAATAATTAATATTTCTCAGATATCAATTAATTTAATCAATTTACAACATTTTATAAATTAATTAATCATGTGGTTTTCAGAGAATTCATCATTACGGTTGTGCAACTCGAAGTTGTAAATTAAGTCAACGATTAATATCAAACTATTCAGATATTAACGTTTACACGTCACTTAGCACATGGTGTGACATTTTTGCTGAATTTATCGCTTACGCATCTTTTAGTAAAATCCAATTTTACTTATTATAAGCGGTACCTAATAGTGACAATTATTTACACCAATTCTCTTCGTCAAAACTATATCACTTTGGATTTATAGAATTTAGTAATAGTAAAATTCCAATATCATCCACATTCAACTTTATAGTCTACACACAAAGTCCTTGATTCAATAATAATAGTTATTATTAATCGAAATGCTCTGGCTTGACTTTGAGTTGACTTAGTTGACCGTGATACTAACCTCATATAACCGAGGAGAAGAATCCTCTCTTGAATAGTGTTTCACTTTTAATGCTTCACTCGACTCAGCTATAGTCATTCGATGGACGTCGTACCGCGATATAACTATAAACTAAGCAGAGCTTCCACGTTAATCAACAGTATTCTTAAGTCGAGAGAACTATGTAAATTAGTCACATCAATATTCTCTACTTGACCTTAGTTATATTATCCAACAGAAAATATCGAGTGAGTCATTCAATAGTAATCCAATAACTATCAGTACATAACCCTTGGTGCCCCAACGGTCATGAGTAATATATTGCCCAACATTTGGAGAGTGTTGCGTACTCTAATCTCAACGCATACATCGATATCCAGTCTCGATGCATCTTAACTAGGAACATTTAAAATGGTATATTTGTTTCATTGTGATAAATTACTCACGGTTACAACACTTTGTAACTACTATCACAAAACATGCCATTTATGAACTTTTTATTAAATATACTTTTAATTAAATTGATTAATTAATATACCCATATTATATCAAGTATATAATAGAAAGAAAGTACCTATATTTCGAACAAGATTGGTCAACGAGTTAGATATATGTAACAAATTACATAATTGCCCTTAGTGCATATCCTTAACTCTATCAATCACCCACTTGCACTTAGGGTCAATTATGGAATCTTATTCCAACTTCTCCAATCGGTTTTCTCTAAACAAATTGAGTCAATCCCTTTGTGAACGGGTATGCTATTATGTTATAATTATCTACTTTGTCAATCAACTCTCTCCGATGGTGATAAACTGCTTTATCATGTGGAACATTGCAGAGCATGTCTCTCAACTTTAAGTGAGCTATAAATTATGTTACAAACTATATCACAACATTGTTGTCATATAACAATGTTATGAGATTCTCAGCATTTGGAATCAGCCCGGTTATAAATTTGTGCACATATATTTTTATGTACATTTTTTATTACGACGCTATTCAAGGTGATGTACTTGACCATTTTCATTGAATCAGCCATGGTCTTTCATCTGAAACATTTCCAACTTAAAGATTCTTAACTTGAATTTATTATTGACATACTATACTCAATATGTAACAACCCGGAAATTCATCACTTCAGAAAAAATTCAAATTATTTAAATATAAGATACTTTAACATAAATGAAAATGTTTTAAATGATAAATAATATTGGTAATCTTGTTTTGAATAAATATTTATAAAATTATACACTTTGAGAGACATATCGATAAAATGACCGAAAATCGTTTTACCGATAAACAGCTCTTTAACCATTCGACATCGCGCACAGAGCTGGATACACTCATTTATTATATAAGTGAGAATATGTATTAAAAAACTTTGGAAAATTAAAAAGTATATGAAATCATTAGTGATGCCCTTACATTTAATAATTAATTTATTAAATTAAATTAAGATTTAATAATTTAATAATTATCGTAATTATTTAAATAATGGTTTTAAAATGATTATGATTTAAATTAGTTATAAAATAATAACGAATAATTTATAATGGTTTTATAAAGTTATAGTAGTAATATGAAATTATAAGGAAAATCGATATCGATTTATCAGTATAACAACAATTTTTTTAAACAACGGTTTAATATTGATTTATATGATTTTATAACTCAAATGTGATCATTTTAATTCATTTATAATAATAAGAAATTAGTTTTCAAATTTGTTTACAAATATATGTATATTATCTAAGAAGTGAAAATGTAACCGAGAATCGAAATCGGAATTCGTAACGATTCAACGTGTAAAAGTTGTGCAACGTTGTGGATTATATGTGACATACATATGCACATATACATGTACACATACATGAAGACATTCACATGCACATCGATACACACATATATACATATACATTTTAATATAAAATAACCAAAAATATTAAGATATTTTATTCACTTTCCTTAACCCTAAATCATCCCAAAGTCAACACTTACACTCACAAGCACAAGCACATGGCCTTGCATATGGGAAGGGGGTTTCGACCGAACATCATGATGATGGAGTGTGGTAAAGTAATGATGTATTTGCACTTAAAAATTGATATTTTATTCCTTCCATTTACCTATAAATACCCTCCATCCTTCTTCACTTCCATTCTCTTCTTCTTCATATTCCTAAAGCTTTTCTATCTACTTTCATGTCTTCCATACTTAGAGAAATAATGGCAAAAATATTTGCAAATGAATATTAAATTATATAGTATATACATATACATATCAAACCACTTCAAAAACTCAAGCAAACTCCTCCTCTCTCCTTAAAATACCCACGGGCACACCCTTGCAACCATAGGTCGTGAGCCTTCCTCCTCTCCAAGGTCAAGGCCGAGCCTTCCAAGGCAAAGGAGCGAGTGTTCGTAAACGTAGAATTCGAGTTTGTAGAGTTTTAACCGATTTAAAATTAGTCCGATCAAAATTCAAGTGAGAAACTCTTACTTATAGTATATTTTTGGATAATGATATGATGTTTGCAATGGATGTTTAATATGTTTTGATCATCAAGTTTGATTGTTTAATATTATTGTTTAATTGTATTAAGTCACGTTTAATACACGTCGAAAATCCCAAAGGAAATCACTTTCCTTTTATTAATGAAATGGTGTATATGGAATGTTTAAATCTCTTAAAAATGGTTTAATAAAGTTTAGAAATTTTTATAAACATTTATAAGTGTTTTGGAAAAGGTTAAATAAATATTGGAAATTTAGTCAAAAATAGGCATGTCGTGTAACGGTAGTTCGCGATTTCACGTCTTAAAAGTTAAATGCATTTATAGGATGGATTCGAAGTCGGAATTCTTTGTAATAAGAATTTTCTGAACCCTTGTAATCATAGTTTTCAAACAAAGAAATAAAATCGAGATTTCATTTAGTATATTTTGAAATATGAGCAAATCAAGTTTTCAAAATAGTCGCGGTTTGGCAGTTCGGAAACCAAAGCGACAAATTCTTTAAAAATGATAATTTTTAATTCTTTAAAAATATGGAATAAATTCTATAAATCTATTAAAATATTGTAAAAGTGATTTAAGTTATAGAAAATGAATTTCTAAACAATACAAAGGTCGTTTGATCAATACAGCTTTTAAAACACTATTTGCAGCACTTTTTCGTAGCACTTTTTAGTAACTGCTGCAAACAATGGTTTTAACTCAATTATTCTTTCCCGAATATTTTGTGAACCTTTTCAAATAAATAATTGAGCAATTTTAAAAACGAGTATGCAAAAACGACTAGTACGTTTGTTCCATTTGTGAGTGTCATAGAAAATCCGACCGATGAATGGAACAGATCGAAGGAAAAACCCGAATGCTCTAAAATACTTAGAAGTAAATTAAGTATGTTAAAAGATTTAGAGTTGATCAAATAACTTGACCATCTTATGAGTGACAAAGAGGTAGTATTTAGGGTTGGGTTTGGGAGACCAGTTGCCTACCCTCCCTAGCTACCCGGACTGGTCTGACAGAGGGGATAGTACATTTGATTTACTCGGATCAAATTTCCCAAGGTATAAAAAATACAATTCTTCAAATTCAAACAACCTAAATTGCATAGAAATAATCTTCTTATACTTGATCTTAAATTCCGAGGAGGGAACTTGTACTGTTCATGGAATTTAAAAGGTGATTTCGTCGTTGTTCCGCTCATAGTAGAATTAGTATAATTTTCATGATCCTATTTACTCAATAATGTTTTCTAAAATTCCAAAGTTGAAGAGAGGTTTAATGATTCCATATATAACGAAAAGAATGTTTTTACGATATATATATCTCTACAAGATATTTTGATTAATCAATCAAAGAATAACTCCCTATTTACTTAACATCTTTTTATCGATGATGGGTTTGAAGGAACCGGGGTCGGATTTGAGTGATTCCTATCCAAAAACGACTTTGAAACAATTTACATGTTAGAAAATAAAAAACATAGGATGAAATGATTTGGAAGATGAAATGTAGGGCTGCTTGTCACTGACCCTCGAGGGAAATTTCCCGTATCATATTTATGTGGTAGTAGTTCTTCATTTGAGATCTTCGATGCAAGGACTTCTCGCTACTAATCCTAGGGGTAATCCCCGACGGGATATGGTAGGAGAGTGCCTTTGATTTGTCCCATTTCTGGACAACTTGTATGGACGAACGTCTGACGTTGCATTTCTAATTACATTGATTGATCTCTATGAACGTATTATCAGTTTAGTGGCTGAGAAGGCAACTTCTCTTAGCTTAACACCCTTTCCTGAGACATACGAGCTTAGGAGTTATACGTTGTAGAAATCAGTTATGTGAGTATGGAATGGGGATGTGGCATTCAAAGTGGAATGTGCTATGTGAAATATAATTGTTACTTCAGGCCTCATCACCTGATAATGGTTTAAACTGGGTATGCCATATGGCTATGTGGTTCACAACCATTAGGGTATGATCATCACCTTTCTATATTACTCTCTATATGTCGAGTATGTGGTATATGCTATTGGATCCCGGATAGATCAGTTACAACCAGGTTGATGGCATATTCGGTTTCTATCCAGAACATGTCAAAGTGTTAAATAGGGATAGACTAGTCTTGCCAGATGTGGAGGATTGTTTGTGTATCTTCGGTACATCCCTCTAGAGATGTACTATACGGAAGATAGTCCCTTACCTGCCATTGTATGGAATCCATTCTCCGAACAAGCCTTGTAAGATTTTTGTTTGTAGAGCCTAACATATCCAAAATTTAATAATGGCAACAATTTCGACTAAGATTAATAAGTTTACTTGCAAGTATTTTCAAAAGAATGTCTTAAAAATAATATCAAATGATTTTGTGTAGCAAATGTTTTGGTTATCATAGGGTAAAAACCCATTCCTGTTTATATGCAGCGTGGTCTTATGAGATACCCTTTGTTTTCAAAACGAATATTTTGAGTTTCTCACACCAATCCCATGACTGACCCGGAGTTTATTTTTCTTTTCCCTTAAACTCTGGGTGCCCTATTTTTTTGGGCAGCCAAGTAGTTAAATTATTTGGAGCATTTTGGGATGGAGCATGGAGCATTTTCGATCCTTTTGTTGAAATTATCTATCATTTTTTGCTATGTCTTTATTATGTATAAGTATTTACCAGCACCTGTAGGGATAGGTCGTTATAACTATCCTAGCTGGATTAGTATTTACTATGACTATGATATCTCATTTCGAGAGTGATTGTATGAACTATCTATATGATTACAAGTTGTTAAATACAATGTGAGATTCTATTATTGTTTTGTCTTCTATCTTTATTTTCTTTTACCCTATGATAACTTGCCTCTCCGGCACTAGGATTTGCAGCACCTAAATACCGAGGATGAATTAGTATCGATTTATAAGGATCGAGGAGGCAGGTCGTTACATTTGGCATCGGAGCTTATGGTTGAGCGAATACTTAAGCCTTGATGGGGTCAACTCATCAGGGATAGGATTAATAATGCCCTAGAATGAGTTTAGTCTGAGAGAGCGCATATTTGAAATTTTTATTTGAATAAGTACATTCGAATTTATGCCATTCCCTAAGATTATCTCCTCTATAATCCTAAAGATATTTCCTAACTATATGCAGATAGTAGGAGATGAGTGGAAAAAGAGGACGAGGAAGGGGTGGAAACAGTGTTACAACCATCAATGGTCGATCAAATGCTACAGTAATGGAGGAAGTAGTAATCCCTTTACAACCTCGAATTAATTTTGCTACTATATGCAAAGATTACACTAGTTTAGGTGAGAAACCAAATAAGGGAACAGAGTTCATTATAGAAGTTCAAGCTTGGATCTTCTCTTGTGAAAGAATTTTTAAGGGGTTGAATATTGGGGATGAGCAGAAGAGATTCTTAGCTTCTTGGCAACTACGGGATGGGGCTCGTGCTTGGTGGGAGTCCATTACTATGAGTGAATCGAAGGACAATATTTCTTGGGCATGATTCAAGGAGGTCTTAGAAGAACAGTATATGCCAACGTTTGGAAAATTGCACCTTTACAGGAGTTTTACGGATTTAAAACAAGAAGTAATGTCTGTAGAGGAGTATTCTAATAAGTTCAATGAATTATCATGATTTGGGCCAGGTCTGATAGACACTCCTTTGAAGAAGAATGAAATGTTTATCTCTAGGATAAAGAAACAATATCAGGACAAGATGACAGCGCATGTTAAGGAGACTTTGGTAGATTTGGTTGACATGGGTTTCCGATATGAAACTCTAGACAAGAAGAATCCGCCCACAATTCAAAATAGTAGCAACAATAATTGGAAGAAGAGGAAGTTTAACTGGCAAGGGAAGAAAACCAAAGTAAGGCAAGAATGATGGAGGATCCTAAGGAGTTCGTTTGAAAGATGTAATCTGTTATAATTGCTAGCAGAAGGGTCACCTTCCTACCACCTCTAATAATCCTAAAGCACGGAAGGGAACCTGGCTACAAACCAGGGCACATGATAATGGAATGCCCACTAATAAAGAAATGAGAGCAAGCTAGAGTTTCTACCATCAAAGACGAACCCTCAACTTCGATCGATGCAAAGGGAAAGGGAGTTCTGGAAGGTGAAATGGATGTTAGTGAAATATTAGTTAGGGTATTATTTGATACTGGGCCTTCCCGCAGCTTTATTTCTAAGAAATTAGTTGATAAACTTAAACTTAAACCAAAAATATTAGATATTCCCATATGTGTGTCTAATCCGATAGGCGGTACGAGTAATCTCGTTATGATTTGTAAAAGAGTCCAAGTTACCTACCTATCCCAAATTTTTCCATGTGACCTAATAGTCCTCAACTTTAATGAATTTAAAATATTACTCGGCATGGATTGGTTGTCTAAATATAAAGCTATTCTTAATTGTAATAAAAGGATATATGAAAATTTTAAGATAAAGTGTGAAAACCCTAGTCCAGTAAAGGAAAGTTATACATATGCGCTCAGTTTATTCCAAAAACATCCAGAAGAAATACCAATTGTTAAGGAATTTTCGAACATTTTTGAAAAAGTGAAAAATCTACCACCCATCGAGAAATTGAGTTTTGCATAGATTTATTCCCTAATACAATACCAGTTTTTAAGGCATCATGAAATTGTGTTAGAAAATCGACGAGAAATGTGCTGAAAGCTAAATTCTCAAAATGCCACTTTTGGGAGAAAGATGTAAGATTCATTGAACATGTTGTGTTATGAGGACGAATTACAGCTAACTAGCAAAGATTGCAGCTGTTCTAGACTGGAAGCAACCACAAACTCCCAAGGACATTCGCAGTTTCATAGGATTGGTAGGATAGTATCGGAGATTCATTCAGGATTTCTCCAAACTTTCCTCTCACTTAACCAAGCTGACTATGAAAGATGTGAAGTTTGAGTGGACACAGAAATGTGAAGAAGCATTTCAGGAACTCAAGAAAAGGTTAACTACTGCTTTCGTGTTAGCAATTGCTAATGAAAGCAGCGGTTTAACAGTATATAATAGTGCTTGTAGGGAAGGAGTATGGGCTGTTCTGATGCAGCATGGAAAGGTCATCGCTTATGCAAGCAGACAATTGAAGATCCATGAAAGGAATTATGCAACACACGACTTGGAGCTATCAGCCGTTATGTTCGCATAAAAAATGTGGAGACATTATCTACTGGGTAAGAATTCCTGATAGTTTATTTTAAATAAACTTTGATTGACCTTAGTAAATAAGATTCCTTCTTTAAATAGGTGAAAAGTTTGAGCTCTTTACAGACCACAAATCTTTGACATATCTTTTCCCTAGAAGGACTTAAACATGAGGCAACAACGTTGGCTAGAATTTTTCACATCTTATGATCTTGATATCTTATATACACCTGGAAATGCCAACGTAGTAGCAGATGCATTGAGTAGAAAGTACGCCATTATAACTTATCTTGTAGTTACCCCGACTCTTCTAGAAAGCACGCCATTATAACTTATCTTGTAGTTACCACGACTCTTCTATAAAGAATCGCTAGTAGGCTCAAAGAAGATCGGCATCTAAGGGGGATTTTTAAAAGAGTATGCCAAGAGCAGAGTTCAAGCTTTGAAATCGATAACCTTGGGATATTACGGTTAAAAGGGAGAATTTGTGTTCTAGAGGTTGACAACTTAAGACAAGAAGTATTGGCAGAATGCCATCAACCTAAACTGAATATCCACCTAGGAGTTTACAAAATGTATAAGAACATTAAACAGACATTTTGGTGGAAAAGCATGAAGAGGGACATCTTTATCCATGTTAGCAGATGTGTGAATTGTCAACAACTCCAAAGTGACCAACAAAATATTACAGGACTACTCCAACCTCTTGAAGATGGATTTCATCGACGACTTACCTCGATCAAGAAAGGGAAATGAATCCATTTGGGTTATTGTAGATCGATTAACCAAGAGCGCACACTTTATCCTAGCACCAACAAGAACTGCTACAAGTCCTGCAGAAATATACATGAGGGAAATAGTTCGATTGCATGGTGTCCCAAGCAGCATAGTCAGTGATCGAGACCCAATCTTTACTAGTAAATTCTGGGAGGCATTGCAAACAGCTTTAGGAACGAAGCCGAACATAAGCACCGCATATCACCCCCAGACCGATGGGCAAACTGAGAGAGTAAATCGGGTATTGGAAGATCTTCTGAGAGCTTGTATCTTAGATTTTGAAGGATCATGGGAAAATTCTCTTCATCTTATTGAGTCCTCCTACAACAACGGCTATCAGGCTAGTATTAGCATGGCCTCCTCATATGAAGCTTTGTATGGTTGTCCATGTAGATCCCCAGTATGTTGGATCGAGACCGAAGATCGATTAGTACTAGGTCCTGACATGATTAGAGAAGCTTCAGAAATGGTTGACATGATTAGAAAGAAGATGAAAGAAGCCCAAAGTAGGCAGAAGAGCTATGCTGATCAAAGGTGTAGAAATATGGAATTCTCGGTTGGAGATTATGTATTCTTGAAAGTTTGTCCAATAAGAGGAGTGGTAAGATTTGGTTGGGCAGGGAAATTAGCACCTCGATTTACTGGACCTTTTCCTATTCTCGAGTGGTTTGGCCCATTAGTTTATCGTGTGGATCCTGAAAGGTTGTCTAGTGTGCATAATTTTTTTCATCTATCCCATCAACGGAAATATGTGCATGATCCAGAGCAGATTATAGAAAATACTGCCCAAGAAGATTTAGAATTTGAACCAAATTTGGTAGTTATTAGGCGACCAGTTCGTCTCGTGGATCACGATGAGAAACAAGTGAGAAGGAAAGTTTTGGGGTTTGTTAAAGTCCAATGGAGTGGTGATGCAGCAGACTGCACCTGGGAAACAGAAGACAGAACGAGGAAGGCGTATCCTGAGTTTAGGACTGATGTTGTATCGAGATGGTGTACTCACCACCTGTAGTCTAGTAACTTATCATATATTCTATATATCTCATTTCTGTCAAATATATATATATATATATATATTCATTACAAGTTATCCACTTCTTATCCTTAATTTCGAGGACGAAATTCTTTTAAGGGGGGAAGTATGTAACAACCCAGAAATTCATCACTTCAGAAAAAAATTCAAATTATTCAAATATAAGATATTTTAACATAAATGAAAATGTTTTGAATGATAAATAATATTGGTAATCTTGTTTTGAATAAATATTCACAAAATATATACTTTGAGAGACATATCGATAAAATGACCAAAAATCGTTTTACTGATAAACAGCTTTTGGAACATTCGACATCGCGCACAGAGCTAGATACACTCATTTATCTATATAAGTGAGAATATATAATAAAAACATTCCGGAAAATTAAGAAGTATATATGACATCATTAGTGATGCCCTTACAATTAATAATTTATTTATTAAATTAAAATGAGATTCAATGATTTAATAATTATTTTAATTATTTAAATAATGGTTTTAAAATGATTTTAATTCATTTTAATTAGTTATAAAACAATAATGAATAATTTATAATGGTTTTATAAAGTTATAGTAGTAATATGAAATTATAAGGAAAATCGATATCGATTTATCGGTATAATAACATTTTTTGTAAACAACGGTTTAATATTGATTTACATGGTTTTGTAATTCAAATGCGATCGTTTTAATTCATTTATAATAATAAGAAATTAGTTTTCAATTTTTTATACGAATATATGTATATTAGTGTTAACTGGGATTTTAACCTAATAGAATTCAAAAAGAGTTAGAGCATTATGATTAAGTCAGAACGACTCAAAACTTGACCTGAAGGCCAAAAAGTACAAGACAAAGAAACATAAGAAGTTTGGCCTAGAATTACACTAACTCTTTTGATCAATACCGATCCGATCCAACTGGATCGGTATCGATCCGAAATGTTGGCACACGGTTCCTTTTAGCCACTTGCATTGCACTCCTACGCCTCTACTAAGCTCACCTAGCAAGTTTGGTAACATTCCAAGCAACCTAGTTCAACAAGTGAAGACTCATTCAAATACCTACCCATTTTTGGACCGGAGCAACTTAAAATGGACCTACAGAACACATACGGACTCGTATTGACTTCAAATTTGGAGTGGACACTTAGAAGACATAAAAGAAGGCTCACACAAAAAATAAAGACATGTAGTTAAACCAATTTGAATCGACACCGATCCAAACTCATCGGATCGTACGATCCATTTAGGATAGACCCCAAAACCTATGATCCATAATGTAGGTCCCATACATCCTCAAAAAGTTACCTGCAAAGTTTCGTCTGATTATGATAAGTATTTAGTGAGTTATGGATGGATCTCCTCCAAATTGAGCTAGTTTGACGGATCAGGTCCGACCCACTTAAGATAGGCCCTACCTCATGAGATTTGATTTAAAGGCTCTCTTACTCATGTACATTGCGTATATGAAGTTTCATGTCATTTGGTTAGGTATTGAGTGAGTTACGGATGGATCTCCTACGACCCAAAAGAAGACTCAAAAATAAGCTAAGGGTTTAGAACACCGCTGATCCGACTCAATTGGATCATCGTCGATCCACATACTTAGCTCAGATCCTCTTGAGATCTGATTTGGAGGCTCTCGTACTCATGTACATTGCATGTATGAAGTTTCGTATCATTTGGTTAAGTATTGAGTGAGTTGTGGATGGATCTTCTACGAAGGGATGGATTGGATTATCTATGAAGATGGATGATCAAACTAACTCCAAATGGCTTGATATTCGAACAAGGCACTCATTTATGAGATAAGAAGACAACCAAAATTAGAAGACTCAAAAATTGCACAACTTTTCGGATCGGTACCGATCTGATCCAACCAGATCGGTACTGATCTGAAAAGTTAGCTTCAAACACCCCCAAACTTCTTGAACGACCTATGCATGATAACTACAGGCTTTTGGTAAATTGGCTCTGGCCTAAATGCTCTTTAATCCCTATAAATACCATCTTATTTGCAACAGTAGTGGGGATCGGAACTCTGCTAAAGCTCTAAAAATTAAACTTTAAATTGAGCGTTTAAAACATAGTTTTAAAAACATTGTATTTAAACATATACAGATTTTAGTTTTGGTTTATTAAATTAAAAACCTCAATCAATTCATTCAACAAACAATTCAAACTACATAAACAATTTCCAAATTAAAAAAGTCAATGATATGTGCATACAAATTATGAAATCAAATTTATCTTTCATTAAACATTACGTCAAATGTCATTATCAATAAAAGAAAAACATACGTTAATACCAAAGCCTTGAATCACAACTTGAAATTAAATTCACCTTAGGATGTTGCCTAGAAGTCACACCTTGAATAATGATATCTCCTCAAATCTTCAAGATCTCCATCCTATCCTTGCAAGAGATGGATGAACCACTTTTGTTTTGTTTTCTTTGATGTTTTATTTGGAGTTGAAAGATTTTTTGAAATTTTATTTTTGTTTTCTACCATGAAATGTTAGGAGGAGAGAAAGAGAAAGAATGAATGAGAAAAATGAATTGTCTGTATGGAATGAATTAGAGAATATGTTTTATTTGAAAGAACGAAATCCTCATTCTTTAATTAAAACTTTCCTAATTAATTCCCTTAATTGCTTCTCATCAATGCTTTCTTTATACGCATGTCATCAAATGACATAAATTTCCACAAATCAGGTCATCAAATGACATAAAATTTCCATAAATCATGTCATCAAATGACATAAAATTTCCATAAATCATTTCAGGCAATTATCTTTAAATTACATCGATATCGTATATCAATGCGCACAAATATAACTTTTATAAATGCATTATAATAATTACAAAAAACTTTCAAACATCAAATAAATAATAATTAATATTTCTCAAATACCAATTAATTTAACCAATTTACAACATTTTAGAAATTAATTAAGTCATGTAGTTTTTTAGAGAATTCATCATTACGGTCGTGCAACTCAAAGGTGTAAATTCACTCAGCGATTAATATCGAACTATTCGAATATTAACGTTTACACGTCACTTAGCAGGTGGTGTGACATTTCGGCTGAATTTATAGCTTACACATCTTTTGGTAAAATCCAATTTTACTTATTATAAGTGGTATCTAATAGTGATAATTATTTACACCAATTCTCTTCGTCAAAACTATATCACTTTGGATTTATGGAATTTGGTAATGGTCAAAATTCCAATATCATCCACATTCAACTTTATAGTCCAAACACAAAGTCCTTGGTTCAATAATAACAATTATTATTAACCGAAATGCTCTGACCAGAGACTTTGACATTGAGTTGACTTTAGTTGACCGTGATACTAACCTCATATAACTAAGAAGATGAATCCTCTCTTGAATAGTGTTTCACTTCCAATGCTTCCACGTGACTCAACTATAGTTGTTCGATGGACGCCATGCCACGATTTAACTATAATCAAAGCGGAGCTTCCATAATGAAGATCAATAGTATTCTCAAGTCGAGAGAACCGTGTAAATTACTCACATCGATATTCTCTACTTGACCTTAGTTATATTAGCCAACAAAAAATATCGAGTGAGTCATTTTATAGTTATCTAATAAGAATCAGTACGTAACCCCTTGGTGCCCCAGCAGTCATGAGTAATATACTGCCCAATATTTGGAGAGCGTTACATACTCTAGTCTCAGCGGATACATCGATATCCAGTCTCGATGCATCTTGACTAAAAATATTTAAAATGATATATTTCTTTCATTGTGATAAATTACTCACAGTTACAACACTTTGTAACTACTATCACAAAACATACCATTTATGAATTTTCTATTAAATATACTATTAATTAAACTGATTAATTAATATAACCACATTATATCAAGTATATAATAGAAAGAAAATACCATTATTTCGAACAAAATTGGTCAACGAGTTAGATATATATATATATCAAATTACATAATTTCCCTTAGGGCATACCCTTAACTCTATCAATACAATGTTTGTTGTAAGCTTCCTTAAGTGAGAGGTCAACCCCAATGTAATGAGCATTCACTCACACAAGCTACCTACACCAGGGGAACTCAATGGTGAATTGTAGAAGTACAACAAACCCTCTTTGTATCAAAATATTAAAACCTAAGTAACTAAAATATATTGTTTATAAAATAAAAATGTTTTAAAACTAAAAGGGCACACCCCCTTATGCATGGAAGATGTTGAATATCACTCTCCAGTTAGCCTTCGTAGGTAAGCCCATAAGTAATGTATCCATCCCAACCCATATTTTTAACATAGAAAACAACTATCGGGCCTTCAAAACACAACCCACCATTGAGCTATGGTAATATAACCACTACTAGAACCTAAAAGTGTAGCCCACTATTGAATTGTGTATATACATATAATTCAAACAATTCCCTTTGGTTACTCCAACTAATCACTCTATTGAATGTTTGATAGGTTTAACCACATGCTAACTTGTCTCAGGTGTAGGATTGTTTTCACCCTAGAGGGGGGGTGAATAAGGTGATACTATTAATAATAAAAATTAATGCGAAAATAAAAACAATAACGGTAAATAATGCAGAAGAGATCACACACAAATTTACCCAGCTTCGGCAAAACCCTGCCTACGTGCTGCCCCTAAGGTTTCTACTAGAAATTAAGTAGTCAGACGCTTACACACTTAAACTTGCGTCACCCGCTAATGACTAACCAAACCCTACGCTTAAAACCCTGCCACAACTCAGCCACTGAGTTGCAAATTCTCGAACTACACCACCGTAGTTCGTAACTAGTTACAACTAGAGTTTCACAAATTTAAAAGGAAATTACAAATTAAAACAAAAACAAAAAAACCCTAATTATAAAATTAAGCCCAAATTAGAATATAATAGAGCCGACCCATGAAAATAAAAGACAACTTCCTCTTTTCTTTAGTTTTTGTGGCTGCTCCCTTTTGTTTCTTCGTTCCTCTTCAAAAAGTTAGGGTTTTGATTATTTGAAGCTCCGCTTGGAAAATTGATCGATTGAGAGTATGCTTCCACTTGATTGGCTATGTCGATCGATCCCTTGGCTTTGATAATGTTGCGGCTGCTCCAATTGTCGAGATCGAATACGGTACGTGATTTTTCGATTTGATTATGCTCGACTTCGACTGATTCGAGTTTTGAATATATTCTCTGATTTGTTCTAAGTATGCTCACTGATTTTAGTATCGAACTCGAATACTTCTATGCCGATGATGTGATTGGGTTATATAGGGATGAAAACCCTAAATTTACGTTCGTATTTTCGAGTTTGAATTTTACGTGAATTGCACTTGTTCATCCGATCTTTGCTTGAGTGCTTGTGGTGAATTGTTGACTTGTTCATGTTGAATTTGCTTGAATATTTTTTTTAGTCGGTTCCGTTCATTACTCCTTTGACTTCGGCCCTTTGAATTTTGAGATGATCTGGATTTTCTAGCTATGACTTGTTTTGCAAATCTATTCAAACTGGTTCTACGTAATTTATATTGACAGAATCATCATGTTTTACTTGCGAGTTCCATCTTTGCTGGCTCCGACTTTGACATTTAAATTTGTGGTATACTTGACTTTCATCGAACTGCACTGATTTGTTTGAACTGCTAAATGTGTGATCATTTCTTTTGTAAACTCCTGCTTCATTGAGTTCATGTCTGAATGATTTGGTTTGCATTTAAATTGTCTAACTGCCTGAACTTGTGTTTGTCTAGTGTGTGTTATGTCGTTTATTTGTGGCCTTGTTTTATACTTGTAGTCATGTTGTCATGTATGTTCATGCGGTCTTGTAGTCTAGGCCTGCTGCTTTGAGTGTGTTGATTGTGCCATGTTATTTTGGTCTGCATTGTGTGGTTGGTCTTCATTTGCTTCGAGCTCAATTGAGGTCTTGTTGCATGTTGTCATTTAGGCAGTTGTTATTTTGAACTCCTGACCATTGCATTGAACTTGAGAGCTTCTGTTGTCATTTCTGTGTGGAGCTTTTGCCTTTATAAATTTGGAGTCTTGTTCCACTGCTTTGATATGAGTCTTCATGTAATTGAATTTATGTACATTTGGATTTGAAGTCTTGTGCCATGCCACTGTTTCATGCTCACTTGTATGTGTTCCTGTCCTCAATTCCGGTTGTTCATGCTTGCTTGCTTTGTTGCACTTTGATTTTGTTGCTCCTGGTCTCTGTTGCAATTGAGTCGGGTTCACGTTTTCATGTTGGTTTTGTTACTGTGCTTGTTTGGGTCTGGTCACTTCATTTTTATGGCATTCATTTTGGTCTCTCCACGTATATACATGTATACATACATGTATGTATATATGTGTGTGATGGCTATGCTTTCTTGTGTGTTGCTCAAGACCATTTCATTAAACATGTTTTATTGCTGGTTGCTCTGTATCATTGTAGTATGGTACAATTGTGTTCATTACTGTTTGGTTCCACTTGCATACTTGTATGTGTGTAGTTTCATGTCTTTATTGATCTGGGTTGCTTATATATTTTATGGTCTGGGTTCATTGAGTGTTGTACCACTGGCTTGGTTGAAACCCTTTGAACTGCCTGAACATGTTTGTTTGGTGATCATTATTTTCTCTGAATGTATGCATATCCATGTTGTTATCTTATTCCACTTGGAGTCTGATTGGGTTGCATGTCTACATTTGTTTGCACCTGAGTTGAATCCACCATTTGGTTGGGTTTGACCTTGTGCTCACCTGTCCCTACAGTTTTAAGCAAGTGTATATCGGTGTGCACAGCCTTGTGGCATGTACAGTGATACACTATGCATGTCACAAGTTGTTCGTGTATGATGAATTAAAAATAAATGATGACGAACAACCCAAATAACCGAGGCAAATAATATTTCAAACACACACTTCATTTTACACTGAAAAATATTTCTTTTTCAATTTTACTACGTCAGTGTTTAATTTGCAGATAATTCAGATATGGGATACAAACTGGAATAGAGTTGATGATCAAATACGAATGTTGAGTTAATATATAGTGAGGTCAAAATTGTAAATTGAAATTTGTGATGTAATCGAAATTGTAATGTAATTGAAAATGTATATATGTAGTGAGAGCTCAAATTTGTACTATTTGTAATAAAATATTTGTTTGAATAAAATAATTGTTTGAATATGAATTCTGTGTTATTTATTTTTTTAACAATTATTTATTTAATTATGTGAAAAATAAAATAGTACAATAATAAATACATTTAAACCAATATATATATATGTGTGTGTGTGTGTGTGTGTTTATTATCATCAAACAAAAATCATAGGCTATTGTATTCTATAATCTCCCCCTTTTGATGATAACAAACATATATTAAGATTTTGACTCTATTAAATGTATTTGGTTTTGATGAATTCCATGAGCTCCCCCTATTTGAATGCTCCCTCTACAACCAAGCTCCCCCTTCACATATGCATGAAAAATAAATAAAAATATGCAATGAAACTAGATGGGAATATGCAAATAAAAATATGACTTGACTTATTTGCCAAAATCTTAACTTCTCTCTCCCCTTTTTGTTATCAGCAAAAGAGTAATAGTGTTAGAAAATAGAGATAAAGTGATAGACATTAATACAACATTAATACCTAATCGAGTATATATATAAATTTCAATAAAAAGTCAAACAAAAATCATAAATACTTTGTTAGGTGCATATTCCATTTTTAGAGTGATAGGGGTGATGTCGGCATATAAAACCATATAGTTGTATCTATTTGTGGTATATTTATGACAAGAATTTGAATACTTACTAAACATGCATAACCGTTAGGACTTTTAAATGAAATTAGTAGTATTCCAAATTTTTTTAAAAATGAATTTCAAGTATCTTCTAACCACGCATAACCGTGAGGACTTTTAAATGGGATTAGAATCAACTCGTCTATTTAATAATCAATTTTGATATGTGTTCCATACATGCATAACCGTGAGGACATTTAAATGAGCATGAAAGCACATAATCAAAGATTCCAAGTACTTCACCCATGCATAATCATGAGGACTTTTAAATGAGAGTGAATACTTTGGATGTTTTTATTGCTAATTAAATTAAAAAAATGAATAATATCCCATTTAAAATACCACAATTTGATATACTATATTGGATTTTGATGAGTGATGGTCGTTAGAAATATGATAGAGATGGTCATGGAATTTTTACCAGTCAAAGTTATTATAAATTTTGTTTAAATTTTTAAAGAAATTTACTACATATACTGTCTCAAGTCAAAATGTATGATTAATATCAACACTCGTCAATTTTTTCCAATCACTATTTATCTTTTCGATAATCAGTAGGGAGTCAGATTAGTTTATATAGGCATTTAAGATCAAATATAAAATCGAATTTCTAAAATGCCTAAAATGAGATGAAGTCAACAAAAACAATTTTCTGGAAGGGTTTTTTTTTTAAAAAGTCTGCCAGTTAATAATCAGTTGAAATGAAAATTATGCAGATATTTTCTTTGAAAAATGTGATGCAACTAACGAATGTCTCAACATAAAGCACGTTCCACTAGTACTTTTTCTATCAACTAGGCTACCAGTGTAATCTGCATCTGAATTCCCCTTTGACTCAAAGTTATCATTAGATAGATATCAGACCAAACGTGAAGTGTGCAACAAATACCTTATAATCATTTTATAGCTTTTAAAATGTGATTCCTTAGGGATTTGATTGAAAACATGCACATAAACAACTAGTGAACATAGTGTCAGATCTAGAAGCAGTAAGATAAATAAATATATCCACGTGTATCTAGAGTAATCATCAACCAATACAAAAAACATCTCTTATCACCTAAACTTGCAATATCGTTAGTCCAAACAAATCTATATGAAATAGTTCAAGGATGAAAAGATGATTGGTCAACATTTTTGCACAAATCAGAATCAAAATCAACATTTATTTCCTTATCACATAACTGGCTGAATTAAATCAGATTATGGTGCAGATTTTCAACATATAATATATCGTTCAAGGTAAATTTACCGTTACCTATTTTACCTTTACCGATAATATTTCATTTATCGTTGTTACCCATTGTGACTCTGCCACCTTTGTACTAGGCTAAAGAACTTTGATTTGTCGCCCGTTGTGTGTTTGGAATAGCCAGAATCCACGTAACATAGTTGTTGTTCCTTAGCCTGCCACCACACCTACACGAGAGAAGATTTTTGTGACCTATTTGTTTTTATAGGTCCATGATTGTTAGTGACAGAAAATTTTGAAAAACAAGTTTGTGTAGACCCAAGACAATCTATATTTGTTCCTTTTGGCATCCAGATTTGTTTGACTTTAAGGAATTTTACATTCGTGCCTTTGGGAACCCAAATTGGAATGGTTTTCACGTGTTTGGGTCTATACCGGCAATTGTTGTGATTATGTCCAATTTTTCCACAAATCGTGCACTTGGAATTGACTTTATTAATTTCGCTTCTAACACGTTCAGATTGAGCATACCCAAGTCCTTGTCTAACAGTATTGATAGTTTTTTTCCCTAATAGCATATTTAGTGATTTTTCTCCTTTAGAGAATTTCCCTAAAGTTGTAGACGATTGTTGGACTTGTGTTTTGAGAGATTCATTTTCATTCAATAACAGAGTGCACTTTTTAATAAAATTTTCTCTCCTAGTATTTTCACTTTCTTTCAAAATCAGAATTTCATTTTCAAGTGATTTAATTTCTGATTTTTTAATCTCTTCTTCAAATGATGGACACTTATCACACTTAGGGCTCTTATTTCGATAGTTTTTAACCAATTGATCAAGCTGTTTATTTAGTTCTATCAAAATATCTCTTTGTGATTCAATTTTAGCATACTTCTCCCTAAGTCTTTCGAAATAGCCATTTACTTCATGAAAATATATAAGTAATTGCAAGTGAGTAAGTTTTGATACCTCGCTTAGCTCGTCATCATCGCTATCACTTATTTCTCCTTGAAGGCACAGATTTGCTCTTTCACTCTCACTGCCTGTGCTTTTATCATTTTCATCACTTTCATCCCAAGTTGCTGCAAAGCTTCTCCTTTTTGGTTTCTTTCCTTTGCTGAATTGATTTTGAGGACAATTTGGCTTGATATGACCAGGTTTATTGCACTTGTGACAAATGATCTCTTGCTCTTCCGAGTTGGCTAGAACTTTGGCGATTCTATTCTTTAGTTGTTGATTTAGGGCAGGATTTCCATATTTGCGATTCCACCTTTTGAATCTCTTTATTATCAGTGCCAATTCAGCTGCTCCATCATCATCATCTTCACTTTCAGTTGTTCTTTTGAGAGCTATTGATTTCTTTCGCGTATCACCTCCTTCACGTTCTTCCTTGAATTTGATTTCTAGCTCATAAATGATGAGATTTCTGATGAGTTCTTCAACTTTAATTTGTTTAAGATCCTTTGATTCTTGAATGAAAGCCACTTTTGCTTCGAAATTTCATGGAAAAATTCTGAGGAATTTTCGAACTATTTCCAACTCCGTGTATGGTCTTCCTAGGGATTTTGATTTGTATACGAGATTAGAAAGTCATCCATACATTTCTTTGACACTTTCATCCTTTGCCATTGTGAAGTTCTCATACTCGCTACTAAGCATGGCAAGGCGTGATTCTTTAACCTGGGAGGTTCCTTCATGAGTCACTTCAAGCATGTGCCAAATTTCCTGCGTGGTTGGACAATGTGAGACACGATTAAATTCAATTTGATCAAATGAACAAATAATAGAATTCATAGCTTTAGCATTAGCATTTTGCAATTTATTTTCCAGATCTGTCCATTGATCCATAGGTTTTTCAACTTCTTGATTATCTACCACTATTGTTGGTGTCCTACATCCCGTTTCAACAATATTCCATGCATCTATGGTTTTTAGAAAAAATTTCGTTCTATTTTTCCAATAAGCATATTCACCATTGAACATGGGTGGTCTAACTATGGACTGACCCTCAGCAAAAGCATTATTAAAAGAAGCCATTTTAAAAAATCAAATTTTTAAAACAAAAATTGGTTTTTGTACCTAGCTCTGATACCACTTGTAGGATCGTTTTCACCCTGGAGGGGGGGGTGAATAGGGTGATACTAGTAATGATAAAAATTAATGCGGAAATAAAAACAATAACGGTAAATAATGCAGAAGAGATCACACACAAATTTACCCAGCTTCGGCAAAACCCTGCCTACGTGCTGCCCTCAAAGTTTCTACTAGAAATTAAGTTGTCAGACGCTTACACACGTAAACTTGCGACATCCGCTAATGACTAACCTAACTCTACGCTCAAAACCCTACCACAACTCAACCACTGAGTTGCGAATTCTCGAACTACACCACCGTAGTTCGTAACTAGTTACACAACTAGAGTTTCACAAATTTAAAAGGAAATTACAAACTAAAACAAAAACAAACAAACCCCTAATTATAAAATATAGCCCAAATTAGAATATAATAGAGCCGGCCCATGAAAATAAAAGACATCTTCCTCTTTTCTTTAGTTTTTGTGGTCGCTCCCTTTTCTTTCTACGTTCCTCTTCAAAAAGTTAGGGTTTTGATTAATTGAAGCTCCGCTTGGAAAATTGATCGATTGAGAGTATGCTTCCACTTAATTGGCTATGTCGATCGATCCCTTGGCTTTGATAATGTTGCGGCTTCTCCAATTGTCAAGCTTGAATGCGGTACGTGATTTTTCGATTTGATTATGCTCGACTTCGACTGATTCGAGTTTTGAATATATTCTTTGATTTGTTCTAAGTATGCTCACTGATTTTAGTCTCGAACTCGAATACTTCTATGCCGATGATGTGATTGGGTTATATAGGGATGAAAACCCTAAATTTACGTTAGTATATTCGAGTTTGAATTTTTCATGAATTGCACTTGTTCATCCGATCTTTGCTTGAGTGCTTGTGATGAACTGTTGACTTGTTCGTGTTGAATTTGCTTAAATTTTTTTTAGTCGGTTCCGTTCATTACTCCTTTGACTTCGGCCCTTTGAATTTTGAGATGATCTGGATTTTTTGGCTATGACTTGCTTTGCAACTCTATTCAAACTGCTTGACCATAATTTATATTGACCGGTTCATCATGTTTTACTTGCAAGTTACATTCTTTGCTGGCTCTGACTTTGACATTTGAATTTGTGGTATACTTGACTTTCATCGAACTGCACTGATTTGTTTGAACTGCTAAATGTGTGATCATTTCTTTTGTAAACTCCTACTTCATTGAGTTCATGTCTAAATGATTTGATTTGCATTTAAATTGTCTAACTGCTTGAACTTGTGTTTGTCTGGTGTGAGTTATGTTGCTTATTTGTGGCCTTGTTTATACTTGTAGTCACGTTGTCATGTGTGTTCATGTGGTCTTGTAGTCTAGGCCTGCTACTTTGAGTGTGTTGATCGTGCCATGTTATTTTGGTCTGCATTGTGTGGTTGGTCTTCACTTGCTTCGAGCTCAATTGAGGTCTTGTTGCATGTTGTCATTTAGGCAGTTGTTATTTTGAACTCCTGACCATTGCATTGAACTTGAGAGCTTCTGTTGTCATTTCTGTATGGAGCTTTTGCCTTTATAAATTTGGAGTCTTGTTCCACTGCTTTGATCTCAGTCTTCAGTAATTGGATTTATGTACATTTGGATTTAAGTCTTGTGCCATGCCACTGTTTCATGTTCACATGTATGTGTTCCTGTCCTCAATTCATGTTGTTCATGCCTGCTGTGAGGAATGCGGAATATGGATCTTAAGGCTAGGAATAACACTAGAGGGGGGGTGAATAGTGTTTATAAGAAATTACTAAATCTTTTTGAGTTTATGTTAATTTGAACACAAATGTATGCAATATTCAGACACAGATATAATCATAGAAACAAACACAGATGCAGAAATAAAGTAAATGTAGTAAAGGAAAGAACACACCGGATTTTATACTGGTTCGGGGTAACCTTACATCCAGTCCCGCACAACTAAGTACGGATTTCCTTTCAAAAGCAATTCAACAATTACAACCCTCGGTTTCAAGGCTACGAGGTACACCCTCTAGAATTACAGTCCTCTGGGTAGAGATACTTGATTTCCGGGGCAACAAGTTCACCCAATTGATTTCCATGGCTACAATCACACCTTTTCTCGCTTGATTGATTTCCAAGGCTACAATCACACCTTTTCTCGCTAGATAGATTACAAAGAAGCCTATAACTCTGAATATCACTTGGATCTTGTTGAGATAGTGATAGAGAATCAAACCAGAGATGATCTAGTTAGATTCAATATTGATTTCGGCAGAGTGATGATAGGATTTTGAATAAGAAAATGTGGAAGAAGAAGAGAAGTGAAAAACCAGAAAAACTAATATAAAATTCATTGAAACTAACCCCTATTTATAGAAGAACAACAGTCATGTTCATTCATGAAAGGTTATGACGAATAGACACTTCTTTTGAAATTCAAATTTTTGAATCTAACTGTCACTATGTCGACATGGGGTACTAGGGCATGTCGACATCCCAAAGGAAATTTTGATGTTTTGATTTTCTTTGAAAATAACCTTTATCTTATTTTAAAACTATTTTAAACTTTATAAATATACTTGACTATAGATAAAATACATAGATAAATATAGAGAATAATATATATAAAATTTTACTATAATTTTATATTTAAATCTAAGTATAAAGATAGTTTAAAACAAACGAAGTTTAAAAACAAGAGTTTAAAAACAAAGAATATTTTAAGGCTAAAACATCTTTTTGAAAATCATTTGAAAAGATAATTTTTAAGGCTAAAACATTTTGAAAAGCAATTTTGAAAATCATTCTGAAGTAGTTTTGAAAATCATTTTGAAGTAGTTTTGCAAGCTTCTTCCTGCAGAATATCTCATCATGTCAGGACTCGAGAACTTGTACAAAACTAGGATGTTCGTGGGTTTGTAAGCCACTTGTCGTAGGTTTGTAAGCTACTTGTCGTGGGTTTGTAAGCCACTAAAAAGGTAGAAATGGGTTCCATCCCAAAAGAAAAATGGAGTGAAGATTTCAGTGCTATTATGAAGTTTTAACATAATTCTAGACTCAATACTTATCTTGAAATCTTGAACTCTTGATAATCTTGATATTCTTGATACTCATGAGTCTTCAATCTTGATTATCTTGAATCTCTATACTGTACAGTCTTCATTCTTTGTACCTGCATATACATATATATCTAAACTATAATGTTAGTATTTATATTTTATAATCTTATTCTAAGCTTGTTGTCATCAAAACCATCAACTCATGGACTAACACCTGCTTGCTTTGTTGCACTTTGATTTTGTTGCTCCTGGTCTTTATTGCAATTGAGTCTGGTTCATGTTTTCATGTTGGTTTTGTTACTGTGCTTGTGTGGGTCTGGTTACTTCAGTTTTATGTCATTTCGGTCTCTCCACGTATATACATATATACATACATGTATGTATATATGTGTGTGATGGCTATGCTTTCTTACGTGTTGCTCAAGACCATTTCAATGAACATGTTTTATTGCTGGTTGCTCCATTTGATTGTAGTCTGGTACAATTGTGTTCATTACTGTTTGGTTCCACTTGCATACTTGTATGTGTGTGGTTTCATGTCTTCATTGATCTGGGTTGCCTATACATTTTATGGTCTGGGTTCATTGAGTGTTGTACCACTGGCTTGGTTGAACCCCTGTGAACTGTCTGAACATGTTTGTTTGGTTATCATTGTTTTCTCTGAATGTATGCATATCCATGTTGTTGTCTTATTCCACTTGGAGTCTGATTGGGTTGCATGTGTACATTTGTTTGCACCTGAGTTGAATCCACCATTTGGTTGGGTTCGACCGTATGCTCACCTGTCCCTGCAGTTTTAAGCAAGTGTATATTGGTGTGCACGACCTTGTGGCATGTACGGTGATACACTTTGCATATCACAAGTTGTTCATGTATGATGAATTAAAAATAAACGATGACGAACAATCCAAATAACTGAGGCAAACAATATTTTCAAACACACACTTCATTTTACACTGAAAAATATTTCTTTTTCAATTTTACTACATCGGTGTTTATTTTGCAGATAATTCAGATGTGGGATACAAACTGGAATATAGTTGAAGATCAAATACGAATGTTGAGTGAATATGTAGTGAGGTCAAAATTGTAAATCAAAATTTGTGATGTAATCGAAATTGTAATGTAATTGAAAATTTATATATGTAGTGAGAGCTCAAATTTATACTATTTGTAATAAAATATTTGTTTGAATATGAATTCTGTGTTATTTATTTTATTCAACAATTATTTATTTAATTATGTGAAAAATAAAATAGTATAATAACAAATACATTTAAACGAATATATATATGTTTATTATCATAAAAAAAAATCATAGGCTATTGTATTCTACATCAGGGGTAGTTTAGTGAAAGTACATAAGGGTTATGAATGCCCACATAACGTAAATAAGCAACAAAATTTCTTGTTTTTTTGTGCAAACCTGAGATTTTTCCCTAAACAAGCTGCAATGATGGAAACTAATCATATAAAGAAGCTTGAGCAACAACCACAAACAAGAAAAATAAAAAATAAACAAAACCTATGATTTTAGTACTCAAGAACACCCATAAATAAAAACCGGGTTCGTAAACTGGACAATAAGAAAGTGTGATAAAAAGAATAGAATGATATTGTTTTTCATTGAAAGTGCCGAGAACTATTAAAGATTTTATATTTTGGCAATGGAAATTGTAAGAGGAGGAAGTAGAAAAGGTGGTGGGAGAGAGACCGAAATATGTAGAGGAGAAATCAAAATCTCAACCACAGATAAGTAAATGAAGGATCATATCTCTACCCTAGGAAACCACCCAATTACTCTTTCACATCATGGGACCTATTTACAACAGACATCTTGAAGTACCACAAGACATTAGCCTTTGATGTTGCCACATGCATGCACATTTAATCTAACTGAACAAGTCCCATAGTCCCCTCCAACCCCCCATCCCCCAACCTGGTGCATTACGGAGGCATTTAAGGGTAAAACGTTGCATAAATTTTTCGTATGCAAAATTGGAATCCTATTGTTAAAGGACCCATATAAATAATCTTTGCCTAATAATGGGATGAGTTCAAAACCTGGTCTTATGACAACGAGACCAAATCATGTCACCATCCTTCCCTGAATATGCTTCCCACATATCACAACCCACTTTATGTCCAATTCGAACCATCCTACCACGCAATACTAAAGCAATCGGAATGCCTTATATTAGTCTACTCGTATTCCAACTCAAGGCCTTATCGATCAACTCTACAAACTCCAATAGTGACATCTATCGAAGTATCAACAATGATCAATCATATTCCATCAACATTGCTATGCTCGCTTTACCCTTATCCATAAAGGGTGGGGCCCTCAGCATCCTTACCTAACCTCTATGAAGTTTCTCGCTTATCTACGGCTACATAGTCTGTCGCACACATGATATGCAATGCTTGAGACCCAAGAATGATATAACATCTATAATAATGATGTTTCCCTTTGACAAGAACATGCATTGACATTAGTACTTTGAAAAGGTCACGCTACCAATGACATTGATCCATGCCAACTTCCCTACAAGCAACATGATGGTCGTAGGGAATCCAAAAGGAGACGTTTAGACCATTCCACACATCCAACAGCTCATGAAATACTTTGGAGTACATGGCTTGCATTAGGATCATCCAAATCTCATTCAACATGGTTATTTAATGTCCACAACCTACATTGGCACAAACGATCAAGATTTTTAGCATGAAAATCCATTATTCTATTTGTATGCATTGCAATTAATCATAAAGTAATAAAATAAGAACTATAGTGCATGTTGAACTATTAATCGAACAATTCTAAAAATCATTCTTATTTCCCTTATTATCACTATTTAACATGCTATAATGCTCATTAACATCACCTACCTACACTTAGTAGCCGGGGTTCTTCAAATCCATGCATCTTCAAGGTTGGCCGAACTATACAATTAATAGAGATAATTAAGTAAAGAGATTTAAGTCATCTTCAGTTATAAGTCATCTTCAGTTGTAAATACTTTAATCTATCTCCTTTCATTCTTGATTGCTTCTTTGTTTAGCTATAGTAATTAGTGTTGCGCAACTTTCATTAATTTGGAGAAGGCGTTCTCCAACTAGCAATTTCGACAGCTGAACGTGATAACATTTTTTTAAAGACTAAGAGAACCAAGCTTTGCTTTTAAACTCTGAGGAAGTATGCACCGAATCCACAACACGTACTACAAATAATTCATGAGGATACATAATTGGTGAGGATTGAACCTCGACTTTCAAGGTGAGCGTCGTATGTCCAAACCAACCGCACCACCCAGAGAACCAAGTCTTTTATTTCATAATTCATGAAATGATATATACATACATACATACATACATACATACATACATATATATATATATGTATGTATGTATGTATGAATATATGTATATGTGTGCGCATGTTGCTATATGTATAGGAGAGAGATTTATTACACATTTTGATTAAAAAGAAAATTATATATACACCCAAAATGAGTTTAAAATTACGATATTATTTTAATATTAAACCACTTTGGATCGATGTAAATATACACGTGTAAATTGATTCTAATTTTGAAAAGTATAAGTGTACACACACATCATCATATTTAAGACTTGAAGCTACTGTAATTTTCCCCCCTTTATATTTGATAAAAGGGGGCTTGTTTTCCTCTTCATCGACGCCTAAATAGTCCCATTTGCCTAATAATATATATATCAAAAACATTGGTTAAGTCATTTCGAATGTCTCACCTCTGGGTGGACCTAGCCTTTAAACATGCTAAAACAACTTCTGAGCAAGGGTTGTCTCTACATAAAGTTTGAGGTGATTTATTCAAACATACATATTAATTCATACCTACCTACATACATACATACATATATAGATAACTACGTACTTTACGTATTTATGTATGTATACACATACATATGTGTGTTGTTTATGTCAACTATTAGTTGTCAACAATCCATATAAGAGTAGGTTATTACTTTATATTGCCATCAACCCTTTTCTTAAATACATGTTATTTTAATTTGGTGAATGGTGTAATATGTAAATATTAAACATGGAATATGTTCATTTAATTTATCAGATTAGATTCCTTATTTACCTCTTATTGCATATTTTACATTCAAAATGTAACTGATAAAAATATATGTTAAGTTGAAGTTCATTTTTCATTTAATTAGTTTATCTTCCTCTTTATTAGGTCAAATAATTTCTTTACATTTTACATTCAAAATGTAATTAATAAAAAATATATGATAAGTTGAAGTTCATGTCTTATTTAATTAGTTTATATTCATCTATAATAGGTCACTAATATCTTAGGGTAGGTCTTATTATATACTTTGTAAAAATAGTAAAAAATAACTATTTTAATATTTTTTAAGAAAATAACTGTAACGATAGCAATGGTTATATAAATTTTATCCCTATTTTTTTAGAATCAGAAAGTGCAAGATAATTTGCGTTTTTTTGATAAAAAAAAACACAAGTTGCCCTGCACTTTTCGGATTGTTTTTCAAAATTCTAGAAAGCTTGGTAATAGTGTATAAATGTAATTATTTAATTAAAATATACTTAAATAGCAATTATAACTACTTATAAATAAAGAAATTTGGATTTTTATTTTTGAAAACTTTTTGAAAAGATAAGTTAGCTGGCACTTTCTATCAAAAAAAGTAAAAGCTGGCTTGCATTTTCTTTTTTTACAAAAGTAGGGATCTAATTTACATAGTGGAAAATAGGCATAAGGACAAACTTTGAAAAAAAACTTAGGCTGAAGGACAAAAAGTTTCATTTTTAGGCTGAAGGACAAACTTTAAAAAAAATTAGGCTGAAGGACAATGCTAAATATAGCTAGCATTTTGTACAGTGTAAAACTGAATATAATGCTAGTTATAACTAGCATTTTGTATACTGTAAAAACCGAATATAATGCTAGTTATAACTAGCATTGTCCTTCAGTCTAATTTTCTTTCAAAGTTTGTCCTTTAGCCAAAAAATGAAACTTGGTGTCCTTCAGCCTAATTTTTTTTAAAGTTTGTCCTTGTGTCTAATTCTCTCATTTACATATTCATCGATACATGTATTTTTCTTATAAGTACATCAGAAATATGGACTCAACGTTTTGGAAAATCACTTACTATCTGTTCATTTTCGTAGTTTCAACTATCATATATATGATGTAACTCGATAACTTATTTATTAGGAAAACAACTTTTATATACTTAAAGTCGTGTGAAATTTGATTTAATATGAGTGTATTGATATTCATAGCTAGGGATGAGCGTTTGGTTGGTTTGGTTTATCCAATGATGAAAATTGTAAACCGAACTAAAACCAATAAAAATGAAAACCAAACCAACCAACTAAATTAAGTTTGTTTTTTTTTTTTTTTTTTTTTTTTTTTTTTTTTTTTGTCAAGTTCTAGTGGCCCAGTGGTTATCGACGGTAGGAGTTGCTGCATCTTGTTGTAGTGGCACCGGTTCGATTCCCAGCGGCCACAATAACGAGACATAAGTGGTACGGCCACTATAATCCGGCTTAACCAAAGGCGATGGAATACAACCGTATCCATGGCCCCAAAGTTTTGTCAAGTTCTAGTGGCCCAGTGGTTATCGACGGTAGGAGTTGCTGCATCTTGTTGTAGTGGCACCGGTTCGATTCCCAGCGGCCACAATAACGAGACATAAGTGGTACGGCCACTATAATCCGGCTTAACCAAAGGCGATGGAATACAACCGTATCCATGGCCCCAAAGTTTTGAAAAATACAACACAGTAAATGGCGTCTGCTTTCTGCGATTTAGGTTTTGGCGTCTAGTTTTCCCCAGGCTTTCTGCTTCTGTCTTCGCAGGCTTTACTCGTCTCTGTTTCTTTGTTGAAGATGAAGCCTTCTCAGCCTGCTGCTCTGCCGTGTGGTGTAAGTTCTGTTGTCCCATCTGCAGCGGTTCCTCATGTTTCATCGTCGACTTTTGGGGGTGTTTCTAACGTCTCTTCAGCCAGTGATAACCCAATGGCCAATCTTTTGGTTGATTTAGCCACTTCGCCTCAGGCTGGTCTAGTTTCTGTCTGCCCCATCGTTTCAAACCCTCTCTCGCCGCTGCTATTGAACAGAGGGGAAACAGCACACGGTGGTAGTTTGAATGATGCGAATGATCACTATGATGCTTCAGTTGGGGTTTCTTTAGGTTGCACGGCTGGTGTTTGTGGAAATGCCTTAGACAATATTCCTTCGGCTGCTGTTTTGAATGCCAATTTGTTGGTACCTACCCCGCCTCGGCCTGTTCCTAAATGGTCTTCTTTGTTTTCCAAGCTCCCTATTAATGCCGGTGTGCATACGCCGCGTCACTTTGAAATTGTTGAGCATGAGGGTGTGATGATCCCACCATCGGAGGTAATTGAAGCGGGTGTGGATTTTTGGAAAGACCACTTGGTTGGTTTCTTTCTTGACTCCAATCCTCCCTATCATATTGTTAAGGCGAGGTGCAACAATGCGTGGAAGCCTAGGGGTGGTTTGAGTGTTCACTTTGATAACGAATTGTTCTATTTTAAGTTTTCGCGTAGTGATGAAAGGCTTCGTATTCTTGAGGCCGACCCCATTCTTATTGATGGTAAGCCTTTTATTATCACTACTTGGAGTCCTTCTGTGGATCGTGCGAAGGAGCAAGTTCTATCTATTCCTGTCTGGGCCCACTTTTCGCATATTCCATCTGTTCTCCAGCCTCTAATTGGGATCGACTGGCTAGCTGGTCTTGTGGGTAAGGTGATATGTTATGATGCAAATACTGTGGCCAGAAAGAAGCTAGTATATGCCAAAGCTTTAATTGAGATTACTCCTAATAAACCTCTGCCTAGTGTTTTGAAGGTCAGGCTAGATGTGTCCCACGTTGCTGAGGTCAGAGTTTGTTATAGTTGGAAACCTGAGATTTGTTCGTCTTGTCAGTCCTTTGGCCATCTTGCAGATTCTTGTTCTTCTTCGTCTGTTCCCCTAGCTGAACGGTTACCTCTTCCTCGTCCTCCACTTCGGAAGTGGGTTCCGAAGGTCTCTCCTATTGCCCCTATTGTTGTTACGCCGGTAGCTCCCATTGCTGTTGCTCCCTCTGTGGATCCTCCTGTTTTTGCTCCGGTTTGTGTGGCTACCCCTTCTTCGTCGCCGGATAAACGCCCAACTTCTGTTTCTCCTCCTCCGGTCTTGGACGAGTTCCCTTCAGCTGCTTCGTCTGATTTCATTTCCTGGAATTCTGATGAACGTGCTTGGATTCATGGTCCTTCTGATATGAGATATTCGCCTGAGAGAGACACCTTTTACGCTTTTATCAGTGAAAATGATGGTGAGAGCCGGTTTCTTATCTACCATATTGTTGGAGATGGTTTGTCCCTAACTAGGGATGGTGCGATTGGTGAGGAGAACAAAAGTAAGTTTTATGATGTCACTTGGGATAGGAAATTTATTTACTCCCCTGATTCTGTTGGTTATGACCCGCATCTAGCTGCTCTTTTCACGGGACTATCTCTTGTTTCTGGTCCATCTATGGTTGATGATCGTGATTGTTCTCCCTCGTCTGTGGAGGCTTAGTCATGCTGTGTTAGTAGCTTAGGCATTTTTGTCTAGCTCCTGTGCTTTCTTTTTATTTTCTTTTGGGCTTGCTGCCCGATTAGTTGTTCTGTGCATGTGCAGAGCACCTGTTTTGTTCATTTTATATACAGTGGCACGGCCCACTTTAAAGCCGGCTAGCCTTGCTAAAAAAAAAAAAAAAAAAAAAAAAAAAAAAAAATTAAGTTTGGTTGGTTTAGTTGGTTATCCGATTTAACCGAACTAAAAATGTTTTACACTTTATGTTTGGAATATTCAGTGTAATTTGAAATAAAACATGAATATATGATTAAAGTATTCATGTTTATCATTCTTAAGCTTTTTAAAATAATTTTGACAAATATATGATAAATAAAAATTATTTGGATCACTAAACTAATCTAAAATATTTATTATAATATTGATAATATTAAAAAAAAAAAGTTCGGTTAATTTGATTAAACCGATAACTAAACTAAATTTTTTTTACAGACCGAATATGAACCAATTTAGTTTCAAAATCAAATCAAACCGACCAAAATGAATTGGTTTGGTTGGTTTATTTGCTTAAACCAAATAATACTCACTCCTATTCATAATAATACATATGATATACCTTGTGCTAAAAGTGACTAAAGATTTTTTTTCTTTAAATTTGTCTCCAATCATTCGTTGTGTAAAACACATAATTTAACAACACATATAATTCAGGACATAAATCAATTAGTGTTTCATTGGATTATTGAACATGACGATTATGTTTAAGGCGTGAGATTACAAAATGAATGGAAAAAGGCCTAATGAAATTTAGGCTATTAAAACAAAAAGTTTGACAACTCCTACCAATTCATTTGAATTATAGACTTTGATTGATGGTATGAAAATTTATCAAGAAGTGTTTAGTCCATGATGGAAACTAGAGAAAAGTTTGATAGGGGCAAATTAATTAAAAAACCGACCAAGTTTAATTTATGGATTGCCCATCAAATCAGATTGGATAAAATGAGACATGTATAAATTCAACTATTGCTTTTTCTTGTAACCTTCCTGGCAAAAGAGAGTATTTTCCATATCATGCGCTTATTCATCTATCATTTTACATATAAAATACTATTTTCCCTATTTATTTTTTATCTTTCTTCAAATCAGTTCTTAAGAATATATATTTTTAACAATTTCATAACCGCTTCAGCCGAACTCATCGCCGACGTTTTCATCGTTGTCATCTCATACCCAATATCATAACCGGATCAACGTTTATGCCTCTATTCTGCTGCAATTCGTCTTCCGTGGCCGTTTCCCCGACGTTGATCATGTCGTCATCTCCTCAAACACGTACCGAAGCAGAACCGTCGAACTCGCCACACACCCCTAGCGGGTCCAGATCCGAAATGAAGGTGAATGACTTAGTAGGGAAAGAATTTGCTGGAAGTTTGCAGAAATGGGTGAATTATGGGAAGGGGTGGAGGAGGAGATGGTTTGTTTTGCGAGATGGGGTATTGTCGTATTATAAGATCCATTTAACCTATAGAATTGAGAATGATGCGGAATCCAGGAAGAGCTCGAAGGTCATTGGGGAAGAATCGAGAAGGAGATTGCTTCATAAGCAAAGGAATGGGTCGGTTGTAGTTGGGCCTAAAGCTCTAGGTCAGGTTCACTTAAAGGTATGATTCTGATTTCTAATGTTTTATATTTTGACAGAAGAATGTTGCATGAGCGTGCATTTTTATGATTGAGGGTAGAGAGGATGTGGTACACTGTTATTTTTGAGTTTTGGAGGATCAAAATGTATTTAGCTATTATTTTTTGTTTGGTCGTGTGAGTTTTCAAAAATTAACATAAATGAACATATGAGAAAAGAATTTAAGGACATGTTTTCAATGAAATGGGGCAATATCAGAAAATACTGAGAAAATGTTAGAGATCATTTAGATATAAGTTTGTACATCATTTATTACAGACTTGTGATGAACTGATGATGTCAACCTTTGATTTTTTGTTATAAACATGTTGAATGAATGTCACACATTTATGAGTGGTGAAATACACCTATACTAGTTTCAGAGGTTGAAAATTAGTCGGTTTTCAGCATAATAGTTTGGGCGTTAACCCCCTTGCAGCATTTAAAAAGAAAAAACCGTAGACACTCTTTGGGTTAGTGAGGTAGATTTTGGGATATTGAAATCATGAATTTAAGAATATAAAGTTGCATTTGCTTGCAATAAAATACAATCTTTTATTTTAATAACCTTTAGAGTTTTTATCCATCCAGTGCTTTCATAATGTAACAAGAATTTAAAACTGTAATTAGCATAAAACATGATTAATACCTGTAAATCAACCTAAAACATTCTTAGAAGTCAGCATTAAGCACTATTTTAATCAAAAACAAACACAACCTAAGCACCTTTGCTGGTTAAATGTTAGGCCAATTTCCGACTTTATATGAATGGTATAACGACTATTAGTAATTTTATAATGCTAGGTTTCTACCATCAGAGAGAGTAGATCAGACGACAAAAAGTTCTCAATATACACAGGAACAAAAATGTTACATTTAAGAGCAGAAACTCGAGAAGATAGAAATAAGTGGATTGAAGTATTGAAAGCAGTCAAAGAAATGTTTCCTAAACTTTCAAATAGTGAATTGATGATCCCATCTGATGAGTTTGTGCTTTCAACCAAAAAGTTGAGGCAGAGACTGTTGGAGGAAGGAGTGAGCGAGGCACTCATTCAGGATTGTGAAAGGATTGTCAGGAGTGAGTTTGCTTCTTTGCAGACTCAGCTTGCTTTGCTTAAGCATAATCATGCATTGCTTATTGACTCACTTCGACATTTGGAGGTCTGATGCAGTAAATTTTTAATGCTTGTCGATTATAATCATAATGTTTGATGGCATTTCTTTTATTATTTATACTTGAACCCATGACGTGTTAGTTGTAAATTTGCTATTTTCGAAGCTTGCATCTTATACATACGTTGACCTATATGATAGTGAGATAACCAAATGGTAGTAGCTTCGTAGGACATGTTCTGCCTTTTCAGAGCAGGTAAGTTGTGGGACAGTAGTTTCCACTTCAATAAGCTTAGTTGCTTGATGAGTTATGTACATGCACTATGCACTATGCACTATGGAGCTCACAGTTTTAAGATTTGCAGCTGATATTTGTTTTATTTTGATGTAATATGTTTTAGCTGCGCATGTGATGAGAAGTTGAACTGTGAAACTCGATCCACATGTCATAGGTGTAGGTATATGGTAATATCAATATTATGAGGAGGAAAATGGGAATTATGTTTTAGGATTTTACTCTATATATCAAAAGGATCGGTAGATTTAGGTGCCTTGGGTTTTCAAAGAAAAAAATGGAGATAGTTGATGATATTTCCCCCTTTTCCCTTTCCCAGTAACACTAGAAGAATAATAGACAATATTAGGGGGAGAAACATATTGTTCAACTTATGTTGTTAGTTTTATTTTGTGCATTTTTTTTTGGCCCCCCTCTAGCGTGCCACTCCATGTAAATTAAGATGGAGTTGGCAGACCATGTTACCCGTATGAATTTTGACCTTGTTTCTTGAGTTATTATGTCCATCAATATTCAATTGAAATACTATTATTATTATTTTAACATGTAGACAGAAAAGGTTGATTTGGAGAACACTGTAATAGATGAGAGCCAAAGACGGTCAAGTCAGCAAAGTTCTTCTTCCAAATCAAAATCTGATAAATGTAGTGGTATGTCATCACGATAATGCATCATAAGCCTTAATTTGTAATTATTTGAAACAATTATGGTCCACTTTATGAAGTAGGGTATTTTAGTAAATATCTTGTTTGAATGAACACGCATGCTTACCAAAATGTTTTAGACAAGTCTGCTCTGTATGTATTGATTAAAAAATATATGATACAAATTGTATATAATAGTTCAAAAACGAACAGTTGCCAGCTATACAGCTATTTACACATGAATAGGAAATTAAAGTACAAATAATATAATATAAGATTATAAACTTGTCTTATATTTATAGATCAACATAGTTTAATTGATTGAACCTTGTGGAACATTTAATTTGCTTATAGCAAAATTTTGTGTAACTCAATTCTTTATCAACAATAAAATACTTGCTTGTTGATGCCTTGTATCCTTTCCATTTCAGTTTTGTTTGTATCGTGTAAAATACCATGAACGTTATATCATTTATACATCAATTTTACATCAAAAGGAAGTACAAGTGAAATGGAAGATGACAATGACAGACACGATGCTGGTGATGAAGATAGTGATGAAGAAGATAATATGTATTTTGATACACATGATTTTCTTTCTTCTGACTCCTTGAAAAGCAGCTCAGCTGATGTTTATAGATCAGATATTGATTCTGATGATGAAGAGCAACTATCCATTAGTTCAGTTGACGGTTCCGATTCTCCCACCAAAGTACATACAAGATTCAATTATCCTTATGTTAAAAGGCGCAAGAAATTACCTGATCCAGTTGAAAATGAAACAGCAGTGAGCCTCTGGTCAATTATAAAAGACAACATTGGAAAGGATCTAACCAAAGTGTGTCTTCCTGTGTATTTCAATGAACCACTTTCGTCTCTACAGAAATGTTTTGAAGACATGGAGCATTCGTACCTTCTAGACCAAGCATATGAATGGGGTAAAAAGGTAAATCTATAAATGTTGTTTATCACGTCATGGCATTGCTGTTGGTTTTCTATTCTGTGTAAGTATTAATCTGTATATTTTTAGAAGCAAATTTCTAGTTTTTCATACCTGGAATTGGAAGTTTAGTTATGGCAGTTTCTTCTTTGAGTTATGATGATTTAGGGACCATTTGGATAGCTTGCAATTATTTATTTATTTTTGTAAGCAAAAACAGCCAATTTTGATATGAAAAAAATAAATGGTTTTAAATGTTATTCTTGACTTTATGTGAAAGAAAATAGTTTACTAAACCAATATATATATATATATATATATATATATATATATTAAAAAATTCATTTTTTTTGCCTTATTGGTTTTCAAAATCAGAAGTTTTTTTCTAATCAAAGCAAAAACAATTTCGCCTTAAACTAACGGAAGCAAAAAACAATTTTCCTTGAACTAACGAAAGCAAATACAAATTTGCATTTGTTTGCCAAATATACTCTTAATAATGTTTATTGTTTTAGCCATTTCTTATAATATATACGTTTACAAAGATATTCTGTTGTATTTATTAAGGTTTAGGAATCAGAGGTACAAACAACAGTAATCCAATTGGATTTTAAATTGTCACTTATTGGAAATCTACCTTACCATTTGGAGTATAACTAGGACAAATATATGGTTAAGTTTGATTTTGAAGGAGTGTTTTACATAAAGCACTTTAAAGCTTGATATTACTACTGATTATAATCAACTTGGTATATACACTACCATATTTAAAATCCTCTAATCCAACCATAAATTTTACGATCAATTGTATACTTTATCCACTAGTTTAAAACAGTTCTGTGCTCATATCTTCTGTTAACATATTGCACCACATACGTCTGTATGATATGTCCGCTCTAATATAATAAGGTAATGTATACCATTTTCATCCGATGTTTGACTTTTTATATGTATTACACTATGAAGGGCAACGGCCTTATGCGAAGTCTTTATGTTGCTGCATTTGCTGTATCTGGATACGCCTCAACTGAAGGTAGAGCTTGCAAGCCATTTAATCCTCTTCTGGGAGAAACATATGAAGCTGACTATCCTGATAAAGGTCTCCGATTTTTCTCCGAAAAGGTTTGCAAATATATTGAAATAATAATATTAGGCTTTGGTTCTGAATCTTCTGATGATAATTAAGTATATGCAAAACCAATTACAAATTCCTGAAATGTAACATTCCATATATTTTCCCTTTCGTTTTTGAATTAACTAACTCAGTAATTTGCAGTAAAGCTGCTTTAGGTCTCTGGTAAAACTTCAAAGTTTGCTACGCTTAAGACTGGTTTGATCACATAACTCATTCTTCAAGACATTCGTAGACACCATTAAAAGGTTTTCAGTATGTACAAATACCCATTTTAGTATAGCTGTTACTTGGCATGTATGCATATTTTGCTGGCTGGTTTGGTTCCTTACCTGTTAGGTTCTTAGAATGCCCAAAAACGAAATATTCAGTTTTGAGGTTTCCTATTATAAAACTTATACTACATACATTCAAGATAATAACTCAATACGACACATTAAAAATATTTATTTTAACCATCAATTTGAAGCATAGTGCTGGGCAGATTAGAAATTTCGAAAAGATACCACATTGTGTAAAGTTTGTATATGTATCGTATAAAACCTTGCAAAGATTTGTAACATGTTTTTTAGATAGATTAGAAGTTTTGAAAAGAGGTTTATACTTATATGTCTACCCGTGACATACATATTGGTAAATCAAGAGGTTTACGCTCCGTAGTCTGGTACATACATATACATGTGTGTACATACACCGCTCCCAACTTTATGGCCCTTATCATATCACTACATTACAGTCAAGTTAGCTTAAATGTGTTTTCTGTTATCTTTAAAATAGAGGAAATTTGTCACACAGTGTCATGCAGGTCAGCCATCACCCAATGGTAATTGCATGCCATTGCGAGGGCACGGGATGGAAATTCTGGGGAGAAGCGAATTTGAAAAGCAAATTCCGGGGTCGATCTATTCAACTAGATCCTGTTGGTATATTGACTCTTGAATTTGACGATGGTGAGATTTTCCAATGGAGTAAGGTATCTAGTACGCACATAAAGTTTGGACTTGATTTATTGTATGGGCAAATTTGAAATTGTCAGATTTTTTTTTTTTTTGTCAGGTGACCACTTCAATTTACAACCTTATACTTGGAAAACTTTATTGTGATCATTATGGTACAATGCGTATTCAAGGAAATGGTGAATATTCATGTAAGTTGAAGTTCAAGGAGCAGTCTATAATGGATCGCAGTCCACATCAGGTGAATTTTATATTTAAATCAATTCTAATATTTCCTATTCCACGTGCACTGATTATTGAAGTTTATATATAAAATTTCAGTTTTTTCATTATTGTTTAAATTTTATACCTAATTTCAAGCTTATATTCAAGAACCTTGCATAAATTTTAAGTTTGCACATTTCAAATGGGAGACCTAATATTAGTTTACTTCCTTTATTAATAAAGCCAAGGTATATAATCAGTACTGCTACTTAAATATTTTAGCCTAGGAATACTTTGCTATCTGCTTAGAATTTAGTCCTATATCAATGGATTTAATTTTGTTCGTTTCGGTAGTAGAAAAAAAAAGCCCACACAGTTTAAAGTAGAAAAGAGCATGTCCATTTTTTTTAAATAAATAAAATAAAACTAGAGTTTTTTCATTGCATCTTTATTGTTTAGTAGAAAACAGTAGTATTGCATTTTACAAAATAACTGTAACAATCTTTAATGTGCTAAAAATAATGGAAACATAATTCATGTGAATTCTTTATCTACTAATATGTACTCATTAATTGTTATTAGTTAAATTATAGCTGTTTAAGATATTATCTACTTGAAGAAGCAGAGTCTTAAGTATCCTAAAAATATGTAATATTTAGGTTCATGGAGGTGTTCATGGTAAAAATGGAAACACAGTGGCTACCCTCTTCGGGAAATGGGATGAAAGCATGCATTATATAAATGGAGATAAATCCGAGCCTAAATTATTATGGAAACGTAGCAGGCCTTCTCGATATCCAACTCGGTACAACTTGACACGCTTTGCCATCACACTTAACGAGCTTACTCCAGGGTTAAAGGTTAGTTTAATTACACATACAAAAGACCATAATACCCTTTAATCAACTGACTGTTCTTTCATGTTGGCAATTTGGTCATTCTGTATTACTGAGACGCACTCATGTATATGTTTTATTGGTTCTCTTTTTCTTTAAGGTGAATAATTCTTTTATTGAAAGCAGGAAAAGCTTCCACCTACGGATTCAAGGCTAAGACCTGACCAGAGATGTTTGGAAAACGGGGAGTATGAAATGGCTAATGCAGAAAAAATGAGACTGGAACATAGACAGCGTCAGGTGAATTTAGTGGCTTATATCTACTTATGTAATCTTTTACTTCAGCTTCTTTTTTGTGCTTCTGTTCATTTTTAAGTCGGATATCTTTACTAATCCTAATGTGCGCATACATCCATGTGATGTAGAAACACCATAACATATGCAAAATTTAAAGGATATTTATGTAACTTTGACGACAGTCAAAACCACGAGCACCGGTTAATCCTCTTTATTATCGCTAGAAATATGTAGGGGCATTGATAATTTCATAGGGCGAGGTTGAAACAGCGTGCTCCGTGTACTGAATACTGTTGAAAATGCTATAAAATTCCATGTTAAATGTGTTAACTCAAAGATTAGCCATTTGATTGATTTATCATTGTTTCTCCATCTAAAACTACCCAATCCACTTTCAAATTACTAGGTTTTCTATTTTTGGTTTATTTGCCTCCGTCAACGGTTTGGTCTAACGTTTATATATTTAATCAATATAAGTTCAAAATAAGAACTTTGCTGATAAATATCTTATGCAAAAGTACTTCATCTGTCCACTGTATTTTCTCAAATTCTCTTTTTCCATAGCCATACACGAGTCAAATTCCATGCTCCACTACTGTGTGGCTATCAGAATAAATGTCAATTATCACGTTTTATTTTGCTTCAGTTGTTTCCATATGTTTAGGAATGGAAAAAGACAAATGGGTCGTTAACTATCCAGTATCCACCTACAATATGAAACGAACCCACTCTTGTTTTCATTAAGAAATAAAATTAAATACTTATTACCAATTTAAATTGAGAAAGAGAAAATGTTTAGTGATTGAAACCTCCCTAATTAACCTCATTGCATTATGGAGAATAATGCATCTTTTATGTTGGTTTAGCGCATAGATCAAAATGAACGAGGACTTAGATAGACAACATGCTTTGTTTGAAGTAACGATTCATGCATTTACCCAGGTTTATATATCAGAAAGAGGAATGTTAGTCACACTCATACGTACGGAGAGTGTGATTTACTATCCATCTAACGGGTGGGAGTGGGGCAGACTCCAGGGCCAGGCTAATTAGGCAGCCGTCTGGGGCAACTTCCTATACGGGTGCAACAAATAGGGGAAAAAATAAATATATGTTGATACTCAATAAAAGTTATAATCATACATTTTACATAGAGACATCGAATTCATTTGATTGTTCATTAACTTATCTTCCATGAGTTAATGAGTTCAACTTCCACGGAACTCTCTTTGTGCGCATTACCTATGAGTTGCCTTGGGCAACAAATTTGTAAAGTCATCCCTTGGTGGGAGCATGAACAATCATTGGTAATCTTAGCTATAATCATTGATGGATCTGTACTTTTCACCAATTGGATAGACAGTATTGCTCGCCTTCAGTAACGAGAGAGTGGTGCTAGCATTTCTCATATCAAAATTTCTGATTATTTAAGTCTAACAGTGTATTTTACCATAGAAAATGTGCTAAAATGCACCAATTCATTTAGGCTACTAGATCTTCTTTACTCAGACAACCCAAATCAACGAGTTTTGATACATGACCATAACAATGTTGATGATGATGTAGGCAAGAAAAATGCAAGAACAGGGTTGGAAGCCACGGTGGTTTGCGAAAGACAGCGCTAGCGGCGAATACCGATTCGTGGGTGGCTATTGGGAGTCCAGGGAGAGAGGCGACTGGCGTGGATGTCCTGATATTTTTGGCCATGTTCCAACTTATCATACTGTTGAATCAACCTAGGTACAATAGTATCATTCTTCTATTTTTTTTGATGATTGTTTTCATCATGGGATATTTAGACGGTTGCAAAGGGAAAGTTTATAGACGGAGAAAGACTTTGAATTTTTTTTTTCATATATATTTTGGAATGTAATGTGATGAAAAATAGGATATATGAATATGTTAATTAAAATGTATGTTCCGGATTGTTTATTTATTATTATTTTTGATAGTATAGTTTTATTTGTTTTTTTATATGAGGTGCGATTGATTTGTTTTAGCAGGTGCTTCAAGACTGTTTGGTACATATGATTTTTGATTGGTACGTTTTGATCATCGGAACCGATTACAGCAACTTTTGTGTTTTATTCAAAAGCGTCAAAATGCAGAAACAATTTTATTAGAATTCTAACAATTAGTGGTTGAAAACAACTATTCTGAATTATTTAACCACAATCTTCAGGCTTTTTCATTTTGCTTTCACCGTGTCCTGGAACTGTGTCTTGGGTTGCGTTCAAGGACAAAGAAAAAATTAAGGAAAATGCGATCAACTGGAGTTAGGTTGAATGTATCGGTTTTTTAAATTAAGGAAAAAGCGAATGGCATGGGTTACATCGGACATATTTGGCTTATGTTCGACGTATGGTTTACGTCAGCATTTATTTAGAATGTGGTAGTTAGCTTCAAGGTGAGATTACATCTAGGGTCAGCTTTGAGTCCCTACATTTTTGCTTTAGTGATAAATGAAGTTACGAAGGGTATACAAGGTGAGATTCTTTGGTGTATGTTATTTGCTGATGATGTGTTAATTGATGAAAGTAGGATTGAGGTTGATAGACAACTGGAGCTGTGGAGACAGACTTTAGAATTAAAGGGATTTAGGTTTAGCAGAACTAAAACAGAGTATATGAAGTGCGGGTTCAGTGGTGTCAGGTCGGAGGATGGAGATGTCACTCTGGCCGGACAAATAGTTTCCAAGAAGGAATCATTTTGATATCTAGAATCAATGTTGCAGTATAATGGTGAGATTGATGAAGATGTTAGTTTTAGAATTCGAGCGGGATGGATGAAATGGCGACAAGTGTCTGGGATTCTCTGTGATAGGAAGGCCCCACAAAAGCTTAAAGGAAAGTTCTACAAAACGGCAATCAGGCCTACGATGTTGTATGGTGCAGAATGTTGGCCTACTAAAAACCAACACGTCCAAAAGATAATCGTAACAGAGATGCGTATGCTGTGATGGAGATGCGGTCATACAAGAAGAGACCGAATTAGAAATGATGATATACGTGATAAACTTGGAGTAGCACCAATTGAGGAGAAGCTAATTCAACATCGCTTAAGATGGTTTGGACATCTTCAACGAAGACCGCCCGAGACACCTGTGCGTGTTGGAATTATAGGTCGCGTTGAATGCTCAAAGAGAGGTAGAGGTCGACTAAGGTTGCCATGAGAGGAAGTAGTAAAAGGGATTTGAAGGATTGTGGTATATCCGAAGAGCTGGTGACAAATCGAAGAGAGTAGAAGTTAGCGATTCACGTACCAGAACCATGAGCATTGAGTTCTATAAGTTTTAGATTATAGAACTAGGGAACAAGAGTCTAAGACGTAGGTTTGGTCTTTGACCAATATTACTATTAGTATCATTATCACTATTAGTATTATTATTATCATTCCTCTTATATATATACATTTTTTTTAATTTTATTTTACTTGGTTATTATTATTAATTTACTTATTTGACTTTATTTTATTATTGTTAGTGTTATTGTTATTATTATAACTTTTAAATTGATTTTGTCATTTAGTTTTGGGTTCCATCTCTAGCCAACCCCAACTTGTTTGGGAATAATGGCTTAGTTGTTGTTGTTGTGGTTGTTAGCTCCAAAAAGGAGCCAACATGCGACAGATCCGACGTAAACGTTATGTTGGATGTAAATTCAAATATGTTCGACATAAAAATTTCTTCCACACCCTTGCAAATTGTGCCTCCAACGCCCCCTTTCCTCCATACTCCTCGTTTTATTCTTCTCTTCTTTCAAAATTTACGTATGGAAACAAACATTTTACTGGAACGTTGAACTATCCGTTTTAATAGTACTAACATGTGTTACACATGCGAGATTCATGTAAATTTGTAACTTTGTATTTTTTTATATATTTTTAAGTTACATGAAGATGAACATATGTTTTGGATTGTAAAAAGTATAACTAAGTTTTGGAGACAATAACGATATACAACAAACATTAACATCAAATATAAGTTATTCCTAATTTTGAAACATTGCACTACTAAGAATGCCAACTTCCTAAATTGAATTATTAACAATTAATTTCTTTTCATCGGTTGCTCGATAATATTTTATGATATGACTCGAAATCAAATTGAAATCAAATTAGAGATTTGAAAATGATAATTAACTGAAATTTGTTATAAGCTATAAGAAGATAAAAGCCAATAGAGAAAGAAAGAGCAGACATTTTATTCATTCCATATCTCACCAAACAATACAATGGAGCTCTATTTATAGGTTTGTCATGATAAATGAAGATTTCAATATCACCTATATTGATAGGGTTAAGGGTATGACCTATGGGCAATTATGTAATTTGTTACATATATCTAACTCAATGATCAATCTTGTTTGAAATCAAAGGTATTTTCTTCTATTATATACTTGATATAATGTGGTTATATTAATTAATTAATTAAATTAAAAGTATATTTGATAGAAAATCCATAAATGGTATGTTTTGTGATAGTAGTTACAAAGTGTTGAAATGGTGAGCAATTTATCGTAATAAAATAAATATATCATTTTAAATGTTCCTAGTCAATATGCATCGAGATTGGATATCGATGTAACCGTTGAGACTAGAGTACGTAATGCTCTTCAAATGTTGGGTAGTGTATTACTCATGGCTGCTAGGGCACCTAGAGGTTACGTATTGATGGTTATTGGATAACTATGGAACGACACACTCAATAGTTTTTCGTTAGTTAATATAACTAAGGTCAAACAGAAAATATCGATGTGACTGATTTACACAGTTCTCTCGACTTGAGAATACTGTGGATTTTCAATATGAAAACTCCGCTTTGATTATAATCAAATCATGACATTGTGTTCCATCGAGTGACTATAATTGGGTCGAGTGGAAGTATTAGAAGTGAAGCACTATTCAAGACAGTATTCGTCTCCTCGGTTATATGGGGTTAATATTATGGCCAACTCAAGCCAACTCAAAGTCAAAGTCTCTGGACATAGCATTTTGGTTAATAATAATTGCTATTGTTGAACCAAGGACTTTGTGTTTGGAGTATAGAGTTGAATATGGACGATACTGGAATTTTGACCATTACCAAATTCCATATGTCCAAAGTGATATAGCTTTGACGAAGAGAATTGGTGTAAATAAATGTCACAACCGGGTAACACTTATCAAACTAAAATTGGATTTTATCGAAATTGAGTAAGCAATAAATTTGGCTATAATATCACACCACGTGCTAAGTGATGTATGAACGTTAACATTCGAATAGTTTGATATTAATCACTGACTGAATTCACACCCAAGAGTCACACAACCGAAATGATGAATTTTCTTCAGAACAAACGATTTATTTAGTTTGTAATTGTTATAAATTAATTTAATTAATTATAAAAGTTGAATATGATTTGACATTGTTATGTGTGTGTGTATATATATGTATAAAATAGTTATAAATATATCGATCAATATGAGATATCGATAACAGATTAAATATAATTGTATATATTTAATTTGAGTTAAAGTGGGCTAATGACCCATGATGTTTTAAGAGAAAAGGAAGTTGGTTTAGCATGGGTTATGATGGCTAAAACAAGGGTTATAGGCTTGGAGATGTGTGGTTAAGATTAAGTGAGAAGGAGTATTAGATACTTACCTATTTTCTCGCTTATTCAACCATTTAAATAATGATCTCAAACCCATATTTTTTGGCTTCGTTTGGCTGCCATATCTTTTCTTCTTCCTAGCTGAAATCTATCTCTGAAACAATCCATAAATACTCAAATCAAATTCAAGTACAAACTAAAGTTATCCGATAGTGAAAGGTCGGTGATTCCATACTAGTAATTTGTTGGATCAAGAAACGTTCAAAGGAAGAGAATCCACTATTTCAACGTGGACTTAAGGGTATTTGTAGTAGGAAACATTTATTTATATATTAAATATATTATTATGCTTTTGTAATCTACTAATCATGTACACCTGCATATTTATATATATCATTGTTACTTAATTAATTGGATGAGATTTTATATGTGATGATGTTGTCCCAATGGAGATTAATTATATATATATATATATATATATAATTTAATGTTCACATTCATAATTTATTTGTAATCTGATGTTATAGGTTAAATAAGTTTTTAATTATATATATATATATATATATATTTGTGAATTAATATACATACACAGTTTGTATCAAAGCATATATGCTTATAAATACTATATAAGATTGATCTAAAATTTTATAATACATGTTTATGTTTATTATAAATTATAAGCGCCGAAAATAATTTTTATATTATTATTATATATTAATTATCAATATTTAATGAATATATGAATTAATAAATTTATATAAAATTAATAATGCTTTGAAAATTCAATTTTATAATTTTTAAAATTAATTCATCATGTCATAAGCTTTTAAAAAAAATCATAATTTTTAAACTTACTTTTATATTTTTAAAATTAATTTAAATTTTGGCCGTTTAACAATTATTTGATAAAAATATTATTTTAACTTGGAAAAATCTGGAAATTTTTTGTAACCCCCAAAATTCGATCTAAGATTTTCAAAAAATTTAAAATTTGAACTTTTATTATATAATTAATTTATATTAATTAATTAAGGCCAAAACTGTCAATTAGTTTATAATATATGTATATTAAAATATTAAAAAATAACTTTATTATATATATATATATATATATCTTTATTAATAGTTGGGATAGAAGCGCAATCTTTTGGTCCGACCCTAAACTTCTCAGAATACCCTTTACTCATACATAATTTAATTATTATTTATTATTCCACATACAAGTATCTAAAAAGAATCGGTAAAATCCTATTCAAATGCAGATGTTATTCCTATTGTTTTTAGCCTATTATTTCTAGACTATACTGGAACTATTCAAACTAAGTTAAAACATAAATGTTTCAATGAATATATTTTCAGACTTACGTGTTTATTGAAATAAGAGTAGATCAAATACTACTATTGCATCAGATAATAAAAGATTTTTCTAGATAATTCAACGCATCTTTACCTTTAATAATAGTTGCAATATCTTTGGTGTCACACTTTTTTGGTGCCAGCGTGAACTACCAAAAATATCTCTCTACATATATTAACAAATCTTAGTATTCCTTAAAAATAGTATATAACAGTTAACTTTCTTTACAAATTCAAAATGTCCTTCTACGCTTAAAAATAAGATCTAACAAATAAACATCATATAAACATTTATAAAAATAATTTACAAATTCGTTGTTTATTAATTAATAATATAAATAAAATTCAAAGTAACAAAAAACTAAATGTTGCAACTTAGAAATAAAAATTTAAATTAACTACGCATGATTTCAACGTAAAAACATGGTTAAATATTTTTGCAAATCATTTTCTCTCGAATGTTCACATATAAATTGTAGAAGAACAATTCACGTGCAAAGCACATACCATCATCACACGCGAAACGCGTGCCGTAACGCTAGTGTGTGTGTGTGTGTATTAACTGTTACTTATAATATAATATATAATTGTATAAAAACATAAATACCTTATATATATACATACATATATATAATCGTTTGGAATTTATAACTATTTGTACATGCACATAATTGGACAACATACACTACATATAAAATGAGCTAATGTGTCTGTTGCGATGTAAATCCCAATATCTATATACGGGCATGTTATGCCCTGCACGAATTATTATGTTACACATGCACACACGCATACACACACACGTATATGAAACATATATATATATATATATTTATAGATTAAGTAAAATCAAATAAATTTCTTACTACAATTTATAAAGGGGCATTTCACAAGAAGGACAAACTTTGCAGTCCAATTAGTTTCTAGAACACACATCCATAGAAATTAATTTCAAGGCCAAAGTCAGCAGAATAATTACTTTTAAGGACAAATTCAGCAGTCCAATTACTTTCAAGGACATAATTTCATAGGTTTTTAGGCCTTATAAACTAATTATTTTGCATTTTGTCCTTAAAAGTAATTATTTCAATTGTGTGTCCTAGAAACTAATTGCACTTGCTAAAGAGGCCCTTGTGGCTAATTTCCACTTTTATAAATTTAAATAAAATACATGATTTTATTTAAACTAAATTTAGAAATGTTCTAAATAAATTAGACTTCATAGGCCCTATAATAATCCAATATGGTAAAGAAAATTGAAATTCACTCATATCTTCCGCTGCGGGCTGGCATAATTCCAGCACATATAACATTTAACATATTCACCCTTATAATTTACATAAATTATAACACTCCTCATTGAATATGCGTCTTTGAAATCTTGGATGCTCATATGATAACTTGACGTTGTCTTTTCTGAAACATATATGATGATTGCTCCCCCTCATTATTATCTTGCTTACATATATCTATTCAGTCGATATAGATATCGTCTATTGCCTTATTAAAAACCTCTATTAGGAAAACCCTATGGGAAAAACCTTAAATGGGGAAAAGAGTACAACTTGTAAAATCATAGATATCATATTAAAATGATATTCCTTCTAAAGAGTTTGATACTTCGGGATCAAAATAATGCCTCATTAAAACCTTCAAAGAAAAACCCAATGGGAAAAATTTTAGTGAAGGAAAAAAATACAATATATATAGCATGACATACTTTAATATCCTATTTCATCAAAAAAAAGTTCGACACTTCTGGATCAGGATAATGCCTCGTTAAAACCTTATTGAGAAACACCCGTTGGGAAAAATCTTAATGAATGAAAAAAGAGTACAATATACTATGACGTATTTTAATATCTTATAGCATCAAAGAAAGTTTGATACTTTGGATTAATGTAATGCCTCATTAATTCCCTTACTAAAAAATACTTAGTGGGAAAAATCATAGTGAAGGAAAAAGAGTACAATAGATCGATATATAATGAACACCCTTTTAGCTCTTTCACGTGCACTTGCATGTTTCAAGCATGCTTTCCTATCAAAATAATATTTAGTTCCACAATCGAACAATTCATTACGATCACCATTCTTAAATGCATACATACATATGTATATGTCTTTGATACAATTGGTATTTCAAGATTGTTCCTTCCAAATATGATTCGCATTTTACGCACTTTGTATGCTACTTTGATGAAAAACATTTAATGTGCTTTCATTTTTGGGCTTTAAATCGGTTTTGCATATTGCAACTACCACTTCGATGGATATCAAGAGTTTCATTAAAACAATACTTAAAAGCAGGAAGCGATCTACTCATCATGAATTATATCAAGGTTTTCATTACAACAATACTTAAAAGAAGGTTATAATCTACAAGGAACGGCTGCCAAGTCCCTAGAATTGGAAGATGACAGAAGAAAAGTCCCTCCTGAAAATATTATGAAAATTTGGTCCCTATTTTTAGTTTTTGACTAATTTATGCTACTTTTGCCCCTGATTTCAATGCTGGGTCGATTTTCTAGAAGGGGACAATTTGGTAAAAAATAACAAAATAGGGACCTAATTTACATGAGTTTATTAGTAGGGACTTTTTGTGCATGGGCTTTGAGAATAGGGACCTTTGGTCCAAAGCCCCATCTACAATCTATGCTCTTGTGCTTTGCATTCTTTAAAACTAGCAAAGCTATGTATATTCTTCAGGAACTTGTATATTTTCATCATTTAGTATAATTTAACCAATATTTATACCTTTGGGTATTTTAAGTGTTTCAAAAAAATTCACTACTTCAAACAATTCAGTTATTTCTATATAAAAAAACATCATGCCTAAGACACTTAACATGTTGTTGACACTATATGTGCTTCAGTAATTTTAATGTGCTTTTACCACTTTATATATGTGTTTCTAATTATACTTTGCGGGCTACATGTCCACATTTCTCATTTAGGAAAGGATTCTTGATAGCCAATTCTGTTTTTCTCTAATTCAAGATCTTTAATTTATTCATAAACGTAAGTGCTATATTATATACAAATTTATCATCGACAATTGTTTCTTATTAGTTCTAAACAAAATTTATTGAGATCTCTTCATCTATCATGTGTCAGGAAACTAAACCACTTCTAGAGTTATTTAATATTATGTCTTAGGTCTCTACCAGAGCACCATTGGTGTTTCTTCTAGAACACTCACCTCCTTTATTTGGCATCTTTATTACTTCAAAAATATTTTGAACTAACTTCTCTACCACTTCTATACTTCAGATGTGGTCTATACCATTTTGATCCTTCAAAGATTTCAACTTATATTGAAGCAAGCTTACTACGGATATTATCAATAAGTTATTCAAGTTACATAATATTTTGCATCATTATGTATGCTAACAAATATTCAATCTTAATACGCAAAATAAACTTGTATCCCTTTTATCATTCCCTTTAATATTGAAGAACATTGCCACATTAAATAATAATCTTCTTTGGATTCTCATTTTGATCCATTGTGATATTGCTATTGGGAAATACACCATATATATCAATTATAGGAGTATAATTCTTTTATCAGTTGATAAGATGCGTACAAGTAATATTGCTTGCTTTTAGAGTTTGTTCACATTCATTAATCTAGCCAATTAGAGGAATTTAATTATTAAGTAGATCATTTGAATTCATACATGACTTCAAGTCGTTCAACATTTATGTTGATTGAATTTTTAAATCACTAAATGATATCCGTGCATCATCTATTGATGAACTCATATTTATTTATTAGTTAAATATCTGCATATATAGATATGTATGTGTGTCGACGTATAATATATGCATATTATAGATTTGCATATTCTTTTCCATTTAAGTTAATGATTTAAGAACAAACTATTACAAGGATCCAAACTATTAATTTTTGTTTATCAATCAATCAATGTCAATGTCAATCCTCAAATACCACATGATAATGTCCAAAACATCTGGTTAGAAAATACATATGCATCAAGTTGACTTATCAATAATAGCTTCAAGTTATTGGATATATTATAGCTTCTAGTTTTTGGATATGTTGTAACTTCTAGTTACTATTGACTTACTAATAATAAAAATCTTCAAGATCTAAATCTTATATTTTGTCAAAACTTCATAGCTTAATATTGAAGTCAAACTTTTCTATGTAATAGATATCAAACTTCAAGTTTGATAATAAAATTTGCAACATTTCATATAATTTCAAATTCCACGTTTCAATTAATCAAAATCCTTATTTGATAACTTAAGGACTTTAAATTATAAACTTCTTATTTATCTTCAGTGTCAAACTTGGATATGATTTTGGATATGTTGAACTTCATGTTCAATCTTGTCCACTCGAATATATGAATCTATGCAGATATGTAATATAATTGATTTTTTTTTTTGCATATTTCGTTCAAATATGCTTAAGAACAACGTCCTTCGAACTACTACTTAAAATACCCTTAAAGTTTTCAATCCAAACCATGTTAAACTTCTGGTTCAAGTGGTTTATTCTTCAATTATATTTCAAATATCTCTTTTGGACGTTAATTATTCAGAGAATAATACATGGATTGAATTATATATTGACATCTCTTCTAGAGAGTTCAACAAAAGAGATGTTTTACACACACAAAATGAAGAGTATCTTTCGAATACTTGAAATATTACAGAAATATGCAATTATATTAATTACGTATACAGATCTCTTTAATAATATATTTATAGCTTTCGTGAAATGTGTAGTATGACATATAAATTATCTCTTCTAGAGATATTTTACTATCACCACTTCTATAGTATTACATGTCTCTTCTAGCGATACTCTATATGCACTACTTTTGGAATGTCATATCAATATGTAATATCTATTTCTATATATATTCCATAATCCCTACTTTCATAGTAGCAAAAAATGTCTCTTTCGGAGATATTTACTGTCACTACTTCTAAAATGTCAACAAATACAGTAACAAACTAGAAGTGATAAATAAAAGTTAGATGTGAGAGATAAAGCCACTACATCTAGAGTATAGTATCATTATATAATCTCTTCTAGAGATAAATTATTGTCACTACTTGTCGAGTATTATATGATATTCCCTTCAGGAGATAAAATGTTACTTCGAAAGGAAATGCGATTTAAAAAAAATAAAAATTCTAGAACAACTCTTATGGGATGTTGGATTTTGCAATATAATATTAACAAAAATTAAAAACACCCCTTTAGGAGAATATCTAAAGATATTTCTTCAAGATATAGCTATGCATATAAATTTTCTTTCGGAGATTATTAAATTCCTATATTTTTATTTGGTTTTGTATCATTACCAAATATTCAAACTATTTTGTATGAAAGATATTATGCATCTCCTCAGTGACTATTATAATATATTTCTTTAAGAAATACTATGAGTTTTAATTTTTTTATATTCTTTCCATCCTTTTTGTTTCATTGGATAGATAAAGTTCGATTAAATTCATTATGAATTGATTTTAATTGTTAACCTCTTGGGATATTAACTAACGTGCGATTATATATTTATCTCTTTTGACACTACAAAGTATGATTTTACTACGATGGATCATACATAAAATATGCTTCTCCAGTAAAGTATTTTGTATATAGTATATAAAGAAATGTAGCATACTAAATATAGTGGATATTAAACGAAATGACTTAAAAAATCATGGTTATATGTTTAAATGCTATGTTCAGAACCAACTTAATTGGAATAGTAAAAAAATTAAGGTAAAAAAGCAACGTATATGATTGGTAGCATTGAATGCTTTTAAACGAGACATACACCATTAACAAATTGCAGCTCACTTTGAACTGTATATTATACGCAGAATTGAATGCTTTTTAAGGAAATGTTACACATATCTACAAAAGCAAAAATTGGAAATTGAACTATAAAAAATGTATACATGGGATAAAAAGTGAAACACCCCACCTCTATACCTATATTATTCAAGAGCATTACAAAGTAATATTGTCAAATAATATGAAGAATGAGCCTATATGGGGTACACACATAAATATTACCTTGGATTAACACTGGTATATTTTAAAACATCAATTAAATATCTCATCTATACGTACATAATATTAATAAAAATCAATAAACACGTGTACCTCCAGGATAGAACAGTGACAATATATAATAGATAACAGAGAACACGAAGTCGGAATCACAATGATAACATATAATATTTAATATGTAATATTGTAAAGATGCAAGTCATCTCAAATGTCAACTGCCACAATGTAATACAACAAATAATCAATATACAATTCAGTATCGCACACACACACATAGTGAAACAAAGTCACACAAATATCATACAACAATCCTAATATAAATCTCCTCTAAGCCCACTGAGCACAAGTTGGTCATGAGGTCCCTGTACCTAAAATGTCTCGGAGTGGCCTGAGTATTACATAAATAACACATGTGTCAGGCTATGCCTAATCAAAAATCCACCATAACACGTTCCAAGGCTATGGATTTAAAGCCCTTGACTGAACGAGTTCAATGAATCCAAAATCGCTGAATTTCATTTCCTAAATCTCCGTGAAAAATTAAAGATAGGATGGCGGCTATTTATTTTACTTACAGTAAAATGAAAAGAGAGAGAGAGGGAAAAGGAGAAGTAAGAGAGGAGAGTGTGAAAAGTCAAGTGAGGGGTTAATTTATTTCAAAACTTCTGGTACATCACTACACAGGATTTTGCTCATGTACGAACCACGAACGACAAAAAAATACAATCGCGCACAAAAATGCGACACGATCTCAAAACAACAATAAATTACATAGGTTATCTTACTATGTGAAATTTCAAATATACCAACGTTTGATGGAAAAACGTTAAACGATAATTTAAATATTTTTCAAATTAAAATTTTTGGAAAAATCATGTAAATTCATTTAAAAATACGTCGTTAAAAATCAAATCGTTTTTATTAACAATTGATTTTCTTGTTATTATTCAAACCGTTTATTATTGTAAATAAATGTACAAAATGAGTTCACCATTGTTATTTATTAATTAAAAGGAGTTAAATAAGGCTATTAAATCCATCTAACTAATATTTAATTCACAAATTCAAATATTTATAAGTTATGTATATTTTTCTGGGATTTTACATTCTCTCCCCTCAAAAGAATTTCGTCCCCAAAATTCCCAAGGAAGAAAATGCTCTCACCCTTAGGCTTTTAACGTTTCTTATATTATGAAATATTTCAGTAGCACCTCCGTTGCGCGGCTAGATCTGGAAAAACTACAACTCGCCACAACTGTCTCAAATCAACAAAGAAAGCAAAAGCCCAAAAGTGACCTCCTATATTTGGGTATAAAATCATCAATCAATCCCAATCTCTAAATCTACTACATACCTCTTTTACATTTAATTTTTTTAGCAAGCAACTTATTAGCTTGATGTGAATGCAGGTGCGCAAAAAAAATCAAATAGTAATCTTTTGCTTCCCTGTACCTATCTTGCATAATACAAAAGAGAATCATGCTGGCAAAAGAGCAATACACTAGCTATTTCTACCACAAGCACAAGCAATATAAACAATATAACAACCATACACAACAAAAGTACAGAGAATACTATGTAATAAAATACTATGCATCCAATCTTTTCAAAAGATAAACTTAGAACTAAATGCTCGGGTTTTTATATCCAAAATATATTTTCAAATTCCTCCAAAGAGAAATATATTAAAACCAAAATCAATTATGACAAGGAGGGGGCTCCTCCTATCGAAGCATCGTATAACTCTCGAATCAAAACAACACGAAGTTTCCAGTAGTATGTCGGTTCCTTCTACAACAATAAATAGAGTAAACAAATATACCTGGCGAGTCTTTCAAAGTGGAAAATCCCCAATCGTCCAACTTTAGTCATAACCAAAAATATTTGAGAAACCACTTCACAAAAACTCTTGTCAAATATCCTAAAAAAATAATATTCACCAAAGTTTTCAAAATAATAATATTATTATCTCTTTCACAAATTCTTTCGAAATCACTCTATCCAAAGCACTAGGATTTAAGTCCTAATAAACAACAACTTTATAAACCGTAGTATATAAAATCACACTATCAATCAAATCAAATTCCATAAAGGAATATACTAATACTTAACATTATTTAAAATATTAAATGACTAACAAACCAGATTTAGAATTTATCTTAGGTTCACAACTTTCTCAACCATCCAAGGATATAAATAATTTCCTAAGCGTACCATTACGCTCACCATCCTTTGGTTATTGCTTAGAAGATTATCTAAGCTCCCTCAAACAAAATTGAAAGTGACTCCCCAAACTTTCCTAAGCCATACCACAGAACATACAAATAGACTTAAGCATGTATGTTGTACATAGATCATCCGTACGCAATATCTGATCTAATCACTTGCTTGGATACATAGACTTTACTTCCAAACTAGAATTGCTCACTTGACCTCCCTAATATGGACTCCAATTAGGTTTCTTGATTAGAAAGCTCTGTCCTCCTTCACTAGCCATATTCTAGGATAGAAAACCTCAATATCATATCAAGAATCTAAATCAAGTGTTCGCTGACAAGAATCAAGTGAGAAATTTTTTTGGACTAGTGTGAATCATACCGTAGTTATGTATTCAAATCCTAGATCAAGAACCATGCAACTAAAATGATCTACATATAACTTACGTACTTAATCCGATTGGTTTCTTAAGTACACCAATCTCTTTCTAAATCACTTCCATTTTCATTTATAATATTTCATTCAATACTAAAATTATTTATGAATTACTCAATAAATTTTCACTTAAGTCTATAAACATTTTATAAAGATACATCTTTATAAAACATTAAATTAAAAACTTACTCCACTTTATTTACTTGCATAATACTCATTTATATCCTAAGAGTACATACAAAACCCCAATTTCATTTTACCTTTCAAAATTTAGATGGAGGCCAAATCAAAATATGAGATTTTAAAATCGAGTCAACCTTTCGACGTCTTAACCTTAGAGTGTTCTAAGGAAAGATGTTTACTAGTCGGCCCAATAACATCAAATAGTTTATGAGACTAAGATGTTTAAATAAAAATTATAGTTTTAATAAAACAATGTTTATTAACACCTTCTTTTCCAATTTAACCCATTTTAAAACTTGAGTTAAATCATCTCTTTTCTATCCAAGAGTCAAAAATTTCATTTATCTCGTCATTCGTTCATCAGAATACCATTTATTTTAAATCAGCTTCCTTTAAGGAAACTCAAGAACTAAATATCTTGTTTTTATGTCAAAACACTTTTTGAAATAAAACTACATATATTTATAAATATAAAATAACTTTAACAATTTATTCACTAACACTCACTTTGGGTTCATTCGAATTCGAACTCATTTCGATCGCACAATGATAAAGAGAATAATTTACTAAGTGCACTGCAATGTTCGCCTAAGCAATATTCGATCGTCACTTAGAAGATTATTTAGATTACCACAAAATAAGTCGAGACGTTTTCCCCAAACTATACAAAGAAAATATTTCTTTCTTAAAAATTCTCTTTGAAATATTTATACAATATTTATACTTATAAATACTTTCAAGTTAGATTATCATTTTTTTGAAATGGTACTTTATATACAACATGTCACTGGGACAACATATCACATGTCAATAAACGTTCGAATCATGCTACGCAAGTTTCGAACTTGTGACTCTCGCACCAAAGCCGAATCACTTAACCACTTAGACAATGGTGTTTGTCAAGTTATATTATCGTTACCTTTCTCAAAATCTTTTTGAAATCATTTCAAGCAATATCGAAACTTAAATTCTCAAAAACTCTTTTTTTTACTTGTAAAACACTCTTTATAAATTATATAAATATAAATAATGTACAATGCTCATATAAAATGACCCTTTTAAAATCATCTTATATTATAATAATTATGCTTTATTATAATAAAATTTTATTAAATATTTATCCTCTAAATGTCTTATCTTCCCATTTAGATTATATTAAGCAACTTTTATTAAAAGATGACTTTTAACCTAACATTTTCTCCGAACACCTTATAGTCAAAACGTGAAACTTAATTCACATAGGGTTCATTTAATGCATGTACAATTATCAAAATAATAAATGCACATAAACTAGTCGAGCATAAATTAGCAATCAACAAACAATAGTCAATGCTCCTAAACTATCTGAGCATGACAAATCAAACAATAATGATAGTAAAGAGATGTTATCGTTAACAAACAAACATACCTTGAATAACTATATAAATTTGAAAATTATTTCTTTATATATGTATAAAATATATAATCCTAGGTAAAATATTTCATTTACCAAAATTTCAAAATCAATATCGTGTCTGTTATTCTTGTTCAAGTGTTTTGAAATCCCTATCGACACCGTGGCGTCCTACATCTCGATCAGAATTCAAAATTCAAACTTAATAGACAATTTAAAACCATATGTTTTTATAGCAATAAAAATATGCTCTCGTATATACATACACACTCAAACTCATTCTAGGGTGTCGCTTACCCTATCTCAAATGAGTTTACCTCACCAAAGCCAAGGTTCTCGCTTAACCTTCAACTCTGATACCATTGTGTAATTACCCGCAATTTTGACCTTTGAAAGTTGGCACTAAATACATCCATGGTATTAAAATGTCGAGCATCCAAGTGCTGGAAAGGAAGATTGTTAGGATAAAATACAAAGGAAAAGAACAAGGGGAAACATAATCTCACAATGGAATGACAACATATAATATAACAAAGACAGTAAACTGTCACTCTAAGATACATAGTATATCAGAGTTAAAAGCAAACCTCATCAGCCTGGACAGTTATAACTTCCTAACATTACAATTTCTAGGGGATAATAGTATATCGGAAAATAAAAATCCTACAGCAGGTGAACATCTAAATCTACTCCATGAGCTCCACGTCCCACAACGAAAACCTGGAAAAACTCAGTCTGACCCAAGCATTATAATAAAATAACACCCAGATCGGCCTGAAAAACCAGCGTGAGAAAACTCAAGATATATGGTGAACATATAAAAATCTGCGAGACCACGTCGCTAAGCACGGATGGGTTTTACCCTACAGGAACAACATTTAAATATGAAAGAATGAAACAAATTAGAACAAAACCAGAACTTGAAAGAATGGGCATATACAAGATCAAAATATAAACTTAAAGAATGGAAAAAATAATTAACAATGGCGAAGAGTGCAAGACACTTCCCGATGCAATTAAGAAAGAATCAATTCAAAGGTTTGAATCAAAAATAAGGAAATGGAATTTTCCAACAACGACGAGGATGGTGCACCCCCTTACCGAAAGTATACCTTTACACAATATACTTGAGAGGGTTATATACTCCATGACTCTCTCGGAAAATGTACAAGCTGGACCCTGCCAACCTTACCGAGTATCCGAGTATTTCACATCTCTGCATGCATACCACCAAATTCAATTTAGAGTAGATGTGAAGACACCCTAATGGGAGCAACCTCACATAGCTTAACGTCCACTTGTGCTTTGGTTTTAGTCATTTTCGACAAAGGATATTAACGCTTAAATGAACTACAAATCTTCTTAGATTGACGAAACACAAAGTAGGGTATCAAAATCAATAGTTAAGAAATCAACTATTGGGGATAATAAAAATGATCGTATATGGAAATTTAAATTTCTTATACTTATCACAACTCATCGATCCCAAACCAGCACTTTCTCGGGGAAAACAATGAAGCCAGACATGTTAGGGGAGTGTTGCTTTAGGGCAGTGTTGCTTCCTACCTTGACTTGACATCATTTTGAACTTTAAAAATAGCAAGTGTTCCTTCAACGTTTAATGCTAAGTATAAGACTAAATATTTTCAATAAATGAATCAAACTTTTTTCTAAACATTTGACTCACACTTTTGCTTGATTGTTAGATCATAACTATTTGTAAAACACTTCAAGAACACGCTTTAAAATATTATTTTTAAAGAGCAAATTATATTTCTAAGTGTATTAAAAAGAAGGGTCAAAAATAAATGTTATTAAAACAACATTCACTATAAACCTAAAACAATTTACACTTAGCTTTATTTTTAGACATTCCTTTTTAAAGATTTTATTATTTATAAACTATCATTTATAACTTTAAAACAATATTTATTACGTCGAAAGATAATAAATCAATTAAATATTTTTAAAATAATGTTAATCATCCCAAAAGATAATTGGTACATTAATTATCCCGAAACAAGATTAATCAAATTTATAATCTTTTTATAAATTTAAAAAAAACATCAATTATCTCAAAAGATAATTAATCAAAATTATGATCTTTTTATAAATTTAAAACAACATTAATTATCACGAAAGATAATTAATCAAATTTATAATCTTTTTATAAATTTAACAACATTAATTATCCTGAAAGATAATTAATCAATTTTTTAATCTTTTTATAAATTTAAAACAACATTAATTATTCCAAAAGATAATTAATCAACATTAATTATCCTGAAAGATAATTAATCAAATTTATAATATTTTTATAAAATTAAAACAACATTACTTATCCCGAAGGATAAGTAATCAAATTTATAACTCCTTTTATAAATCGTAAACAACACTTATCCTTTATTTCAAAATTCTCAAAAATACTTGAAAATATAGTTTAAACAACCTTCATAGTGCAAAAACGGGACCAAACATTTATTTTATAAAATACAAGCATAAGTTCAACACACAAAAATATTTAAGGAGATGATATTTCATAAGTGATGTTATAGCGATAATCACTATAATGATACTTACATGAACAAAATAGTATGTCACAAATATTTCAACCAAACATCAATATAAGCAACATAAGAATATAAGTAAATCAATATTGGCAAGAAACCCCTTATGGTCTCTCTGCAAAAGTCCTGTAAATCAAACATATGTATATGTATTTTGAAGTATTTTATAGCGACCTATTCGCTACGTACACTTCAACTTCCTTTTGCTTTTGTTCCCTGCAAAATAATGGTTATTTATGTCATCCGCTTCCAAGCGAGAATCAAATCTAAACAAACAATAAAATAACAATATATAAACTATTATCCAAGAATTCAACAATAATCTATACCAATACAGATATCATATAGTTTATTTAGAGGTGATTTAACTCACCAAAATTCCAATTGACACTTTCGTATTATTGAGATATATTTAGAATATATGATTAGATATTATGAGTGGTATGTAATAAGGGATATATCTTCGGAAGATTTCCTGCTGTTTCTTATTAATATGATTAGATGTTATGAGTGGTATGTAATAAGGGATATATCTTTGGAAGATTTCCTGCTGTTTCCGCAATTCTAGAGTTACCATAAGATAGAGTCTTGGGTATGTATTATAAATAAGGATGTTGGTGATTAATAAGAATTCAAGCTGAGTTTTACCAATTCTTCATGGTATCAGAGCCAAAGAACGATTTTTTTCTTCAAGAATAATTTTCCATGGCTGATGGTGAAGATCAATTGTTCACAAGTGAGCAGTGGAAAGCTATTTCGGGCGTGATTGGTAATAGTAAAAATCCTGAAAATCGATTGAGTAGTAAGTTTGATGATGCTTCATGGATTATCGATACCGGAGCAACCCATCATGTTACAGGGCAACGTTCGTGGTTATTCGACACACAAAACCTTGAGTGTTCTGTTGGTTTGCCAAATGGTGAAAAAGTGATTGCTACTTTGGTGGGATCCGTTTGTGTGTCGGACAAAATTACTCTCACCGGAGTACTTTATGTTCCAAATTTGAGTTGCAATTTAATTTCTGTTTCCCAACTTAATGATGATTTACGAACTATTGTCAAATTTGATTCTCATATTTGTGCTATACAGGACCAAATGAAGGAGCTGATTGGAACGGGAGTTAGGAGAGATGGACTGCACTACTTTAGCAAACCGGAATTTGTGTCAACAGTTGAAGCAACATCAAATTTGGAGTTGTGGCATCGTCGGCTCGGGCATCCTTCCGAAAAAGTAGTTAAGTTAATTCCTCATGTCAAAAATAATAAAGATAGTTTAGATAAAGGGTGTGAAGTGTGTATGCGTGCTAAACATTCTAGAGACAAGTTTCCTTTAAGTGACAATAAAGCTTCTAGAATTTTTGAGAAAATACATTGTGATTTGTGGGGTAGACACGTTTCGTCGTGTGGGGCTCGTTATTTTTTGACAATAGTTGATGATTTTTCGAGAGCAGTTTGGATTTATTTGTTGGTTGACAAATTAGAGGTGTTTCAGATGTTTATGTCCTTTGTTGCTATGGTCGATAGGCAGTTTTCTCAAATAATTAAGGCCGTTCAAAGTGATAATGGAACTAAGTTTAATTGTTTGATTGATTATTTTAATGCAATTGGAATTTTGTTTCAAACTTCGTGTGTGGGTACTCCACAACAAAATGGGAGAGTTGAAAGGAAACATAAACATATTTTGAATGTGGGTAGGGCATTACGCTTTCAAGCAAACTTGCCTATTTATTTTTGGGGTGAATGTGTTCTTGCTGCCGCTCATTTAATTAATCATACACCCTCTTCCATGTTACAAAATAAAACACCTTTTGAGATACCTTTTGGTAAACCACCCTCTTTTGGTGCTATTCGAACCTTTGGGTGCTTGTGCTTTGCTCATAATCAAAAGACTAAGGGAGATAAATTTGCAAGTCGGAGTCGAAAGTGTATTTTTATGGGTTACCCATTTGGTAAGAAGGGGTGGAAATTATTTGATCTTGATACAAATGAATTTTTCGTGTCCAGAGATGTGAAATTTGTAGAGGAGGTGTTCCCGTTTGGGTGTACGGAAGATGTCAGTATAATATCTAGTGAGAATAATGACCATGATATTCATCAAGATTTTGCTGAAATAATTTATGAAGATGAGGATGTTGATCTTTTGATTAATGATAATGGGTATAATCATATGGACGAAGTTCAAATTGACGCACATGCCATTGTTACAGAACCAGCGACCGCTGGGCCGGAACAGCGACCCACTATGCATATTGATGATCAGTCTTTAGATGGGTCTGCTAGGTCTGTGCATGGTTCTACTTCGGATCAGTCTACTAGTCCACAGGAAATGGGTCGTGGTCTTCGGGAAAAGTTCTCAAATGTTCTGTATCGAGATTTTATGACACATACGGTTTTTGCTAATGGTCCATCTTCTGATTCTCCTCGTTCCAATCACTCCTCAGGTACTCCTTATCCTCTAGCACATTACATAAATTGTGACAATTTTTCTGTAAATTATCGGAGATTTCTTGCAGCTATAATTAAGGGTAAGGACCCTAAATCATTTAAAGAAGCCATGAAATCCGATGAGTGGCGCCGTTCCATGAAGGTTGAGATACAGGCTCTAGAAGACAACGACACATGGACCTTGGAGCATCTTCCTCCAGGGAAACGTGCTCTTGGTAGTCAATGGGTGTACAAGACCAAATATTTGTCAAATGGAGATGTTGAGCGTCTCAAATCCAGATTAGTAGTGTTGGGTAATCATCAACAAGAAGGAATTGACTACAACGAAACTTTTGCTAATGTTGCCAAGATGACTATAGTTCGTGTTTTTCTAGCCATAGCGGCATCCAAGAATTGGGAACTACATCAAATGGATGTTCATAATGCGTTCCTACATGGTGATCTTGATAAGGAGGTATACATGAAATTACCTCCCGAGTTTGAGAGTTCGGATCCAACTTTGGTGTGTCGGTTACGTAAGTCATTGTATGGCTTAAAGCAAGCTCCAAGATGTTGGTTTGAAAAATTGGTGTCGGCTTTGAAAGGGTATGGCTTTCTTCAGTCTTGTTCAGATTATTCTCTTTTTACATTTACTAAAGGCAATGTTCAGATTAATGTCTTAGTTTATGTTGATGATCTTGTTATTTCTGGGAATGATTTCGCTACGCTTACCATATTCAAAGCTTATCTTAGTGATTGTTTTAAAATGAAAGATCTTGGAAATCTCAAATATTTTTTGGGGATTGAGGTCGCTCATAGTTCATCAGGCTTGTTTTTATGTCAGGCAAATATACTTTGGATATTATTTCTGAAGCAGGCTTATTAGGGGCAAAACCGATTAGGTTTCCTATAGAACAAAATCATAAGCTAGGTCTTGCAACTGGAGAGTTTCTAGCAGATCCTGAATCATACCGACGACTTGTGGGTCATTTGATTTATCTTGTGGTTACTCGACCGGACCTGGCTTATTCAGTTCATATTTTGTCTCAATTTATGCAAGCACCTCGAATTGAACATTGGGAAGCGGCTCTTTGGGTTGTGCGTTATTTGAAAGGGACTCCGGGTCAGGGTATTTGGCTCTGTGCTGACAGTGAGTTGACCTTGGAAGGATGGTGTGATTCGGATTGGGCGGCTTGTCCTCTTACTCATTGCTCATTGACAGGTTGGCTTGTGTTCCTTGGTCAATCTCCTATTTCTTGGAAGACAAAGAAACAACATACGGTATCTCGGTCTTTCGCGGAAGCCGAATATAGGTCTATGGTTGCAATTACCTGCGAATTGAAGTGGCTAAAAGGGTTGTTGTTGAGTTTGGGTGTGCATCATCCTAAAGCTATTGAATTATTTAGTGATAGTGAATCGGCGTTACATATAGCAAAGAATCCTGTTTTTCATGAGCGGACGAAACACATCGAGGTTGATTGTCACTTTGTCCGTGATGCGATCAATGAAGGTTTGATATCTCCTACTCATGTCTCGACATCGTCACGGTTGGCGGACATATTTACAAAGGCTCTCGGCAAGGCTCAATTTGATTTTCTTCTCTCCAAGTTGGGCATTTTTGAATCTCATGCTCCAACTTGAGGGAGGGTATTGAGATATATTTAGAATATATGATTAGATATTATGATATATGATTAGGATATTATGCTATATTTAGAATATATGATTAGATGTTATGAGTGGTATGTAATAAGGGATATATCTTCGAAAGATTTCCTGCTGTTTCTTATTAATATGATTAGATGTTATGAGTGGTATGTAATAAGGGATATATCTTCGGAAGATTTCCTGCTGTTTCCGCAATTCTAGAGTTACCATAAGATAGAGTCTTGGGTATGTATTATAAATAAGGATGCTGGTGATTAATAAGAATTCAAGCTGAGTTTTACTAATTCTTCACGTATTCCGGTTCGATCTAAAAGCGAACGACATTCGATTTTAGCTCAAAATTCTACTAGTTTCAAAATCTACAAATTAACTCCATGCATAGAATATCGATACGAGTCCAACGCAAAAGACCACGTCCAAATCTCGTATGAGTGAGATATTGAATTTATAAGATTTGGTATACATCAAATTAATTAATTACTCAATTAATATAACTATCACCTTAATCACATTTAAAACCTTCTTCCCCCCAAACAAAATGGATATGTGCACAAAGCCCATGGTCGTAAACTTCAACCATCGATTTCTCTCATCCACTTGACGGTTCCACAAACCTACAATGCCATCAACTTTCTCTTTGCGAGTGCTATGCCCTAATCACCACCATTGTAACAACCCTGTTGTTAATTGCCTAATTAGTTACAATTAATTATGGTTAATTAATATATATTGAGATTTTATAATATAAATTGTGAAATTAAAATTTGTTTTGAATAGTTGATTTGGTTATCAATTCTTAGCATTTGATAATTAAAATAAATTATTAGTAAGAAAGAAAAAAAAATAATTTGTCAAATTGGATTTTTTTTATTATCAAATATAATGGGATAATAATTATTTAAAATGATTAATAATTAATTTATCTTTTTGTTAATTACATTAATTAGTGTTAGGAGATAATAAAACTAGAGTTAGTTTAAATTAGTGTTTGTTGGGCTAAATAGAAATTTGTTAGTGTATTTCTATTTATTGTTTTTGTTTGGGCCTTTGTCTTAGGATAAGCCCACTAGCCTTTAGAAAAGAAATATGATAGTTATCATTTCCCTTAATCACTTGATCCATCATTCTCCTTTTTCCTGTATGTGCAATTCCTCAGAAAGAAAAAAAATGAAATTGAAACTCAAAACCTAGGTCTTAGAAAATCAAGATAAATTCATAGAAAAATTCTAAAATCAAAAGGAGATATGGGTAAGACTTCTTTTCATCTCCTCTATTAAATTCCACCATTTATTTAAGGTTTATTTTAGTTTGTAATTTCTGAAATTATTGGTAGGAGAGGGATTTTTGATATTTTTACGGGGATATAGGAGTTGTAGAAGATGAGAATAGCAATATAGTGTTCACAGCTTTGTTCTTCATCAATTAGCAAGCTTTCTTCATCTTTTGGATTAGAGGTGAGTTTCAAACTCACATATCTATCTCTATTAAGTGTTAATTCTTTGAATTGATTGATAATTATCACTAAATAGTTGACTGGTTTGAGTAATTTGATTGAATCGTTGAAATTGCCAAAGTGGTTGCTCAAAATTTATTTGTGAACATTGCTGTAGTAAAACAACAATATCTCAGTGTAGAACGATCCAAATTGGTTCATTCTTTTTGTGGTAGAAAGATATTTAAATGAGATATAAGTTCTATTTTGATCATTTTTCGAAATACTATGTTTAAAAGGGTCTAAATTAAGTTTGAAACTGATGTTATAGAATAGCCACTTCAAATTTTCTGAGTTGATATCTGATAATAAAATGGCCATAACTATTTAGCCATAAATCCGAATGAAGTATACTTTTTTAGTTAGAAAGCTAAGACATTAAGGAACAACTTTCATGTTGTAAGTTTCTGCAAATTCAATGATTTAAAGGGTCGAAATTGGTTTTGAAACTGATACACATGCTCTGCTCTATCAATTTTCTGAGTTGAAACCTAAAACTAAAATCGCCATAACTTTTTAACGGTAAATCCAAATGGTGCAAAACTTTTTCTGGTGAAAATCCAGGATTTAAGGAACAACTTTCTTGTTATATGTTTTCGTAAATTATTAGGAAAAATGGGTCGAAATGGTGTTTCAAAACTGAAAATCTAGTGTGACCTATGATTTGTTGCTATGTTTGTGATGTTGTTTAAATGTGCTTTGAATGTTCAATCATGATCGTTTTGATATATATATTTTGATTGGTTGGTTAAGTTATAAATTGTGTTTAGAGATGATATGAAAATCAAACTTTATGGAACTATTGGTCGTTACAATCTTGTGATATGTAATAGTGAATTTCTTGTGCTTTATGGACTTTGTATCATTTTTGATTCAAAGCTTTGGAAATTTATGAATTTAAATCTATCTATTTTGCGAATGTATATAAGTGCTTTGTTTGGTATACAAATAATTTCGCAAAGAGAGTTTATTTAAGTTCTAAATATCAAACATGTTTTCTAATGTAGTTTAGTTACCTTTATAAATGATTTTATGGATTTGAAATTTCAAATTTTGGAAATACAAGTGTACGAGGTTTTGACTAATTATTAGAATACTAAATTAGTTTTGAAAATGGATTTATGGATTCACAAATAAATGAATACTTTTATAAATGGCTTTTGAAAAATGGTGTGTCAACATTATAACCTTATGGAATTTAAAGAATCAATGTGATTTTGGAACATGGAAAATCTTGTTTTGTAAAATAAATACTCTTGGAACAATTTGGAATAACAGAATATTTTGATAAGTGACAAATTAAATTAATGTTTTGAGAACCTTAATTCTATAATTTGGGAAGTACTAATAATCGACTTAGTGTCATCGATTGGTTAAATGCTTTCGAATAAGACTTCGTCGAATAAGGTATAACTCAATGAATAGAATGTTTGAGTGGAACTTAATAGCCCATTGCAAATACTCGAATTTCACCAGGTAGTATTGGGATGCCTTGATTAAATTCGTGTGATTGTTATTAGGAAGTATTTTACACTTTAGAGTTATATTCTCTTCTAGTGTGCGATGAAGTGCACGTAAATGTGCATATTTTTACCACCATATTTAATCTATTTAAATTAAATAAATGATTATATCGGGTATTTTAACTTGTTTAAACCAAAATTCAAATTATTTCAAATTGTCACATATTCATCTTCATCCAAGGGCAAAATGGTCATTTTTGTGCATATATTAATTTTCTAAAATTTAATTGAAAATTTCTATATTATTTTGTAGGAATTTGAATTCATATACAAGTGGTTTCATGATGATACATGTATGCACAAGAGTGAAGAGAACAAATGAAGATGAAAATAATTCCAAGTGAAGATAATGGAAGACCCCACCTACCCACATACCTTCATGTACAAATTAGTGGCTAATGCACATGCTAATAGAGTTTAAAGCTTCATGCATATCTAAATGAGGATTATTTGAAGCTAATGATTACTTGGCCTCCACACTTCCTAAGAGGGTATTTTGGGCATTCCCCAAAAATATGAATTAAGGTTTAACACATGTATAAATACCCCTTATGTTTCATGTAACCTTCTCTCCCTTAGTCTCTCTTTAGTTAGTTTTTAGCTTGGAAAATAAATCAAAGCTCTCTTTCTTTTCATGGCTACTTAGCCATTTCTTCTCTTATGTAATTCTTTTATGCAATTTAATACATGTTCTTTTTCTTTTCTTGTTTATTTCCTTTCATGTTGTAGTGTAGATTTACATTCATGCAAAGTAGATTAGTTTTAATTCTTGTTAATTAGCTTCTCTTTTCCATTAGCTTTCATTTTCCTTTCTTTTTGCTTTCATGTTGCTAGCTACATTTGTTAATCAAATGACAAATATGAGAGGCTAAACCCCTTCAATTTAGGGGTAATGAAGCTCTCTAATTATGTAGCTTCAACTATTTGTTAATTCATGCTCTCCTTTTGTGCTTAATGATGATGATAGAAATGGTTTACTAGTTGTTTTTGCTTTGAATTTGATAGCCTATATTGTTGATATCAAATAGGCTATGCTTAAACAATCACTAACACTAATTGCCACTTCATCAAAATATGATTATGGCAAAAGAAAGTGATTTGAAATTAAAATTTGATGGTCTATATTTCTAATCAATAGTTAATAGGCCATACTTAAAATAGATTTCATTTTCATTTTCATTGTCAAATTTCATGAAAGTTAGTAAGTGGTTTAAGGGGTGTGTTATAGTTTGATGGCTTATGTTGGCTAATCAATAGCACAAATATGCCATACTTATGATAAGCACATCAATTAAAGCACTAATGACCATAAAAGAGAGATTATGATTTCATATGTGTTGAACTACATGATTTAGAGAGTGGAGTTATTCTCTAAATTGTCATTTAACTCTTATATTTGCAATTCTTTTCTTTTAGTTAGTTAGCTAATTTTCTAACTCTCTAGCTTAACTTTCTCTTCAACTTTTGTTAATTTGATTGAATAGAGATTTAAAATCATCAATTCCCTACGGATCGACCCGTATTCGCCACGTACTACAAGTGTATGCCGTGCGCTTGCGGTTATATTTTATTTATAAATTCGTTAGACGGTTTTCTAAACCGATAGAATTTCCGTCGATGAACATGCGACAAGTGGTTGCTAGATCCTTAAGAGAATGTAGTTTAGGTTTTCTAGTGGTATCCGTAATAAGTGATATTTACTTGCTTTTAGTAAATACTTGAATTTCACCATACGCTATGGGACGTATTGGTTAAATTCTAGTGATTACTGAAGGTGATAGTATTTGGCACTTTAGAGTTTACTCTCTTTTGGTGTGCTGCAAGTGGCTGCTAGATCCTTAAGAAGTTTATTCCTGGATTTCTTTTCGAACATAATAATATAATAATATTAAATAAATGTACATTTATCGAGTCATGGTTTCTACGATCACCTTGATTGGTATGGGCTATCTTTGAGATCATTCTGTGATTCTGTGTTCCCGATCTGAGTACGATCCTTGGTATCAGATCGGTTCGAGTGATACCAATTTGTTTGTTTGTTTGTCACGGGTTTTGAGTACAATCATTATGATTGTTTTGGACGATCATTACGATCGGTTTGAATTAAGATCTCTTGGATTCTGGATATTTGGATTCTGTGACTGTTCTGTGTTCGTGAAATAAGCATATATTCTTATGTCTCGTGTTTGTGAAATAAACATATATTCTTGTGTCGTGTGCTCCTGAAATAAATATATGTACTTGTGTCTTGTGATGGATGTTAAGTTAATTCTATTATTTAGTATTTAGTGACTAGTTCGTGTTTGTGACTTAAACTTATAACCTTGTTCTGAGTTAACCACTCATATTTGCGTGCTTAGAGATATTGTGTTTTGTTTTGTGAATTCAGTGTTTAGTGACTAATATGTGTTCGTACTTAAATGTATAACCATGTGCCTTGTGATGAACTCTAAGCTAAATTAATTCCTGTGACTCGTTATATCCTAGACATCTGTATTTATTTATATGTTATTGGTTCTTGTGTTATATCTTGTTCTCACCCTATTGGATTAGAGATAGTCTGACCCAGATGTTATTTTACTCGGGTCAGGCCGAGACTTTTCAGGTTATAGGACAAGTTGACCTTTGGATGTTTAGACTAGCAAGGAGATAAACACCTTTGAATTTTTAGTTTATCTCATTTAGGAAATTTGTGAATATGTTTATATGTTGTACAATTGAGATTAAAGAATTGTAAAACTGTACAGTCGAGTTTAGTATTTCACTTTGTAAACTCAAAATCTATATATGTATAAGTTGAGATTTATTCCGATGTGATCTGCGACTGTTATTTATATGATATATTGTTCTGATTATGAGAAATCGGTGTGTCTATTACTTTGTATTAATACTGTACACGTCAAACTCACTTCAGATATTAAGTGAAAAGGTATAAATGATGTGTCAATATTAGTATAAAGATATATTCACATTCAATGCCCTTAACAAGCCGTATTCTCCGGATTAGCAGATGACATTACTTGTAATGTTCTTTGCTAATCTGGGTATCGCGGTGGGGTCATTACAACCATACTACGCTCAACGTCACCATTTCAATCGTGACCTGAAGCACTACAAAATTAGACGGCCACTGTCACTTTCCACCTCCTAAGGCTGGAGCTCCCCTCGTGGACGTCAATAGATGCAACTTACTAAGAGAAATGCAATAGTACACATCCCATCACCTAACACCTCCTCACTCACCCACCAATCGAAACCCTAGCTTGGCCACCCCAAATTGCTTAATCCCAACCACTACCATAACACGTTTCAGGCTATGGATTTAAAGCCCTCAACTACATGTTGAATTTCGTTGCCTAAATCTCCGAGAAAAATTAAAGATAGGATGGCGGCTTTTATTTTGATTGTAGTAAAATGAAAAGAGAGGGAGGGAAAAAGAAAAGTAAGGGATGAGAGAGTGAAAAGATAAGTGAGGGTTTGATTTATTTTAAAACTTCCAGTTCATTGCTACATAAGATTTCGTTCACGTACGAACCGCGAGCTATAAAAAGAAAAATATGATCACACACAAAATGCGACACGATCTCAAAACAACCATAAAATACACAGGTTATCTTATTTTGTGAAGTTTCAAAAATATCAATGTTTGCTGAAAAAACGTCAAACAATAATTTAAATATTTATCAAATTAAAATTGGAAAAATCTTACAAATTCATTTAAAATACGTCATTAAAAATCAAGTCATTTTAAACAATTGATTTTCATTTTATTTATTCGTACCATTTATTATTGTAAATAAATTTACAAAATGAGTTCACCGTTATTATTTATTAATTAAAAGGAGTTAAATAAGGCTATTAAATCCATTTAATTAATATTTAATTCACAAATTCAATTATTTAAATAATCCCTATATTTGAATGTAATTTATTTATATTTTTCCGAGATGTTACAAAGTTATTGATTCAAACAGATTTTAGAAGCTACCCAATTCTTCTAGAAAAAGATTCGTTGCACTGGTTCTTGCATGATCAAGCAGCACAATAGAGATTATATTTCTTCTCAAAAGCATTTAATTTACTGTTCAAGTTTTGAACTTTTTGTACTACATTTATTTTATAACTCTATTTACATGATCCAGGCGTTGCTACATTAAGGAATTAGAGAAAATAAAGATAATTACATCCATGTCTCCTAGGATACATGTAAATTTTGTTGTTAGACCTTGTAATGCATGCAATGAATCTAACATGATGCTAAAGCAGATACCTGTAACTATTTCTTCTTCATTTCATTTACTGGCAATTATAATCAATTTTTTTGAAGAACGTCTCTTTTCATACAAACACAATTATTTAACCTTGGTGTGATTTCATGTTTATTCTACCTAGAGTGGTGATTTTATGGCCGGGTGCTTTAAATTTCCCTTGGTAAATTTGTAACATCCCGCCTTTTTGTACGCTTTAAGCAGACACGCATGCCGACTCAAACCATACAGAAGGACGGATTGTTATTGGGGTGAATAAGAAAAAGCAGAAAAAGAAAAAAACAAAACAGAATCTCGCAGCGGAATGATAAAATATAATAATCAAATACAGTTCATGAAACTGTTTACAAAACATTTGATTATACTTATACAATACAGAATCAGAGTTACACATATCAGAGATAAACAAATAATAATGCAGCGGAATAGTATGAATGCAGTGGAATAAATATAGTAAATAATAGTAGTACAAATCTTCGTCTTCGTCCTCCAGAAATAAGGTCTTCAAATCCTGAAATGCTCAGGCTGACCCGAGCGAATTGAAAAGACAAAACACTCGAGTCAGAACTAAAAGATCTTATGTGAGTTAAATCAACGGTAAATAAATATGAGTGTAAACGGCGTCAGAGATGTTTACGGGTTTTGACATCTCTTATTCAGTGTCTAACGTGAGTGTAGTAACTTAAGAGATGTTCGGGATTCACATCTCCTAAGGATCCGTTAAACTATCTACTATGTAGTACAATACGCTATTATAGTATGTCTACAGTAATATAAACTATTAAAATAGCGTTAAGGCGTTACATTTTCCCCCTTAACACATTTTTATTTCCCATAGTCTATACAGTACCGTAAGCCCACCCGTACTGGGTGCCGTCAGAGGGCACTCCATAGGTATGGTACAAACCAAACTCGTAGAAGGCGCGCTAGGGTAGGTGACACGGCACAACTAGGCAATGCCAGGGTAGATATACCAATTACACTTCCGGACCGGTGGTAACGCATAGCAGCTACTACCGCCCACCTCGGAACACACTCCCGAGTAAAAAAATTGAGGGTGGCCACCAAATAAATCGCAAAGTCAGAATATAGTATCGATGGAATATGCCCGATCGGAGGAATGACCTCACTTAGCTTGTCAATTGCTCCTGTTTTAGCCACCTTAAGCTAACTCATGGGAGTCAGGTCCACGTATATACCTTTAGGATCGTCGCCACCATCCTACGTCATTCTGGAATCTCCACCACGTACACAGTTGTCAAAGTGGTTTTCGGTATCGACAGAGAGTATGCCCATATCCGATCCCGGTCTCTTTAACAACCAATCGCTTATTACACACTGGATGGTTCTTTTACATTTCCAAAATCATTTCATAATTGATATCAAAATATCATATTCAATTTAAATTATATCATTTTTGAAATCATTACTTACTTTCGAAATCATATTCACCTTTGAAATCATATCACATTTGAAATCATAGTTCGAAATTATATTTCCTTTCAAAAGTCATATTTCCAAAATAGGTTAAACTCTCATTTCAAAATTATCATATTAAACCAAATATGTTATTTAATTCCCAACTTAGGTTATAACATCATTGACCATATTCACTTAAAACTCGAGAATTTAAATATAAACCCATCCATTTTACTTAGTTTGGAATTTAGAAGAAAATAGTTTTAAATAGTTATAGATAGTTAATATAGATTTAAAATAGATTAAATATAATTAAAATAGATTAAATAGCTTTAAAATAGACTAATTAGATTTAAAATAAGTTAAAACAGGTTAATTAGTTTAAATAAATTAAATGGTTTAAAATAGGTTAAAATGATTTAATATAATTAATATAGGTTAAAACAGTTTAATACTTTGAAAATCTTAATAATTAGAAATTTTGAAATAATAATATATTTTTAAAACAATTTATATTAAACATGAATTTGGAATTAATATCAAATTAAATTATTCATTTCATTTCAACTAATTTTGACCATTACAATGTCCCAAAACCCAATTTCAAATTTTCCGATTCAGAATTCTAAATAAATATTAAATTCAATATCGTTTAAATCCATGTTAAAACATCGATTTAATTACTCCAATTTCAATATATTTCAAAGTTATACTTCAAAGATTTTTAATAACTCAATTTCAATAAATTTCACTTATATTTCAAATTCACTATAAAATTTCAATTTTATTCCTTCAACAAATTTTCAAAACAATTCGATTTTAATATAATACTCGAAGTTCGATAAAATTCGATTTATATAAACTAAACTTTATTTCAAAATATCATTTAACTCAATGCAAAATTTAAGGGTTCAAAATAATTTAAATTTAACCAATCCGGTGTCCGTATATAATTCTCTACCCTAGGATCAAGTGATACAGATATTTATCATTTCAATCCGCAATTTAAAATTTACGGTATATCATTTCAAACCGCAATCCTGAAATAATAATAAAATCCATAAAATCGCTCGAGTCTATCATTTCAACCCATAATGATCATTCGGGTATGTATCATTTCAACCCATAGTGAACTTGCAGTTTATAACGATATAAAATTAAACATCCATTCATCCAATATCAACAATCAACATCCATTACAAATATCATCCAAATCAATCAATAAATATCAATATAGAACTGATAATCAATAACAGGTATTTAACTGGCAATTTATATTCAATAATAAATTAAATAACGATTTAATTTAAATAAATTCAAATTAACTGAGATGATGATTTAAAATATACCGAACAGTCATAAATAAATTTCTAATCACATCATAAACTAATTTTAACAAACATAAGAAATTTTAGAAGTTGTGAGTGGGTTAATACACTCACCTTTGAATTTAAATCGAATTTAAATTCAAAATAAGACCAAAATTTGAATAGTCTCCGAATTCATCCAAACCTGCATCAAAATATCCGAAATTTCGATACGATCCCAACGCAAGAAACCGCGTGCAAAACGGACCTCGTATTCAAAAGTTATGTCTGGTTGAATATTTGAATTGAAATTGAAATAAAATAATATTACCAAATCAGGAACAATCACGTCATCGCCTCCTGTACATGCGAACCCTAATCCAAACCCATCGATCTCGATTTCAGCCGCCAAACTCTAAGCCATTTACGCCACCGCCTCGTCGAACTATGACACGATTGGCCTACGCCACCATCCCCCTTGCGCCGAGCCGACCCCACACGGTGAACACAGTGACTCGCGGCAACCTCCATCACCCCGCCTCCACTGAAGTTCCCAAGCGAATTTTGGCAAATCCCCTCCACCTGATGACGAATGACAACTACCGATGCGACCTACTTGACTCCCTCTACACGCTGCCACCACCCGATCGTCATAAAGTCGACGTTCCGCCGTTAAAATCGAAACCATCAAATGAACAGCCGGGGATAATATAGCCAATTCCGGCCACACAGCAACCCAGATCGAGAAACGAATCACATAATTGACTTGCGCTCTTTGAGAGTTTCAAATCGTTATATAATTCGATATTGTTTGAGGAGTATTAAATTTTGAAGTTGAATTTTTGTATTGAAATTGAATTGGGAAATTTAGGGTTTTCAGCCATTGAGAAAGAGGAGCAACAAAAATTTCTGTACGTACAGAAATGAGAAAAAAAAGGCTACTAGGGTTTATAATCGGATATATATAGGCAGATCAGTAATAGGAACAAATGGATCGAATCGGTTTGAAAGTTGAACTATAAACGACCCGAAAAGCCCGTTCCGTCTCCGAAACGAAATTGGGTGGTCAACCCATATATCAAAAAAGATGTTTTCAAATATTTAAAACTCAATGCAACTGGTTTCAGGTCCTAATTCCATCGTATGAAGAAGTTATGCCAAAATCAGCTTATTTCAAATTGATTTCAAGGCGTTACAAGCCCGTACGATCAAACGACAAGTCCGATCATTACGAAACTTGAAATCCTATAATAATTTACCATTACAGATCTGATGAAACTGGTTTCATTGAAATCCGAATCGGTGGCTAAAATGGCTATATTTCAATTAATTAAATAAATTAATATTAAATTAATTAAATCACTTTTTCAGTTTAAATTTTAATAATTTACAACTTCTATCATTTTTGATTTCTTAATCACTTACAATAATTTAAACAAATTTAGATGTCAATTTAAAGTTGATTAATCCATCAATTTCAATGTTTAATTTCAATTTCATTAAATTCAGAAATTATAAATTAAAATTCCAAAATCCACTTATTAAATTTTTAATCTTTGTTATTCAAGTCTTTCATTACAATAAGGGTATAAATAACACTGGTTTATCTCTTAGCACATTAATGTTTCCCAATTTCATCTTAATTTCAATTAACGTAATATTTAAATATTTAATTTCATTTATTTGCAATTAATCCAATTATTATAATTTGAATCCTAATAAATTAATAAATCTTGATTTCCATTCTTTTTATTCAACCAATTGTCATATTATGAATAAAATTAACATTATTTCCAAATATTAACTTAATTTACATCAACATAATATTTACATTAGATTTATTGCAATTGATTTCAAATTCAATTTAACGGATTAAATATATAGGTAACTTATAATAATTGTTGCCATTCACTCTTAATCACACTTTTATAAGTTTATCATTTCCAACAAATATTATAATTACTCACAGAACATTGATTTTATTCAATTACCACTTATTATATATTAATTCATTAATTGATTCAATATTTACGTTTTTTTTCTTATATTCAATCTATAGCCAAGTATAACATTTTACACTATTTCATCTATTGCCATTTCATTCAATTTATCAATAATTAGCTTTAATTACCATTGTTACATTTCATTTTATTATTTATTACATTATTAAACCTCCAATTTTTTATTTCTTTCAAATTTAATTATCAAAATATTATCAAATTAACTAATTTAAATTATCGTAATTTACGGGTCGTTACACTCTCCCCCACTCAAAACTTTTCGTCCCCGAAAAGGAAAAAGGAGGGAAAAGAAGAATTTAGAAATCAATATATCTTATTCAAAATATTAAACTCATAAACAAATAATTTACAAAATTAAATAATTTAAATAAAAGATATCAATTTATAACAATTAAACCCTTTTATAATTAAATTAACAAAGTTTGGAAAACATTTCTCAAAATTTTCGAAGTCCAAAATTTTCGAAAAATTTCAACAGAGTCATCTTTGTACGGAGAGGCTCGGGAGAAAATATAATATCAAATATAACAATATATTTCATAATTTTTCAAAATAATATATATTCCAACAGCGGGAAAATAATATAATATCGCTAGAAAACCGTAATCCGAGGACGTACCTATTTGTCGGGCAAATAACGCTTAATTATGAAACCAAAAGCAGTAGCAATTGCTTCTATAACCTATATTTCACTTATATAATCCAAAGAGTTAATAATTATATAAAAATGAAATATGTAAAGTTGTTTCAACCACCAACAAACAAATTAATATAAACAACAATCACTGGCAACCACGACATACAATCATCATATGAAATCAATAAAATCAACTATCCATCCATAGCAAACAAACAAATGCTTTGTTCGGGTTCAGAAATTTTTAACCGCCTAGAATGACAAAGAAACTACTGAGTGCACCATTTACTCAACAGTCATAGATGAACTCAATAGATTATTCATACATCTTAAACAATTAGAAGTATCCTATCCCAAACAACCCATAAACCAAAACAAACAATAATTTACAATGTACTTGAGTTATTCTTATTAAATTTCTTTCAAAACATTTACAGTTTTTATTTTATTTTCCTTTTCATTCATACAAGGATGATTTCTTTAACTAACATATATCTCTTACAAAATTTTATTCCCATTCATTCAGTGTTTATTTCATTTATTTTTCCTTTATTACTTACAAAAAATCATTTTCATTTATTCATATCATGTCAATTTCTTTTATTGCATTGCATTTATTTTATTATTTACTTTAATTATAAATAGTTTCAATATTAACTTAGGTTCAAAATCCTTTACTTACAGTACTCACTTTCAATTTCATTCAATTAGTAGTATTACAATTTTAACTCAAGTTTATAACTATTTTCATATCAAATTTCTTATTTATAAAAGTAAATTTCATTAAACACTTCCATTACATAAGTTTTACTTGTAAAAATTTCCATTACACATTGTTTTAACATTTCAACTTTTTTATAATTGGTAAGTTATATATATATGTCTTTAAGAATGCAATTTAAAGTTACACAAGTTTGACTTACTTATCTAAATTAACTTAAGGTTCAATAATTATCATTTCTTATTTTCATATTCTTTTCGTTTACAAGTTACAAATTTCAAATTCCTTGTATATTTCAGTTATAACTTAGCATATAATTCCTTATTTTCATTTAGAAGTTTCAATTATTAAATAGTTAAAATTTTTATTCCATTTCAAATCATTTAAAATTATATTTATATATATATATATACTCATAACTTTTATATCCAATCATATTTTAAACTTTAAAATTTTTATTTGTTTATCAAAATAGATCTGTAGTAAAACTACTACAATGGCCTTCCCACTTTGAAACTCCAAAATGAATGTCGATGATGCGTGCACTCGTCACCGAAATTATTTTCCAACGACAGAGAGGGGAGTACAGAACTTATTTCTTTCCAAAATTACTTTAAAACATTTCCTTCAAATTCTATTGAAATATTATGTCATAAAATACTTCTAATAATATTATTATTATATCCTAAAATCATTCGAAAGAAATTTTCAAAAATCCTAGAACTTAAGTTCTAAATTTCCAAATTTCATTTATTTTATTTTCAAATCTTATTCCCAACCAATCTTTATAAATTTCACTACCTAACAACCAATATGTTACAACAAAATATATAGTTTATAAATCACTATTTTATATAAAAATATACAATAGGCAAAATTATTTCATTTACCTACATTTCAAAACAATATTGTGTCGGTCTGTCCTATCAAGTGTTTAGAAATCCCTATCGATGTCATAGCGTCATATGCACCAACCAGAATTTATAAATACAAAACGGAACAAATTAACGCAAGATAAAAACCTTTTATGCCACTAACAAATACGCTCTCTCATATATATATACTCTCAACGACTCATTCTAGGGTATTACTACCCTATTTTTAAAGAGTCAGACCCCACAAAGCCAAGATTTATCGCTAAACCAAAGCTCTGATACCAATTGTAACATCCCGCCTTTTTGTACGCTTTAAGTAGACACGCATGCCGACTCAAACCATACAGAAGGACGGATTGTTATTGGGGTGAATAAGAAAAAGCAGAGAAAGAAAAAAAAACAGAATCTCACAGCGGAATGACAAAATATAATAATCAAATATAGTTCATAAAGCTGTTTACAAAACATTTGATTATACTTATACAATACAGAATCAGAGTTACACATATCAGAGATAAACAAATAGTAATGCAGCGGAATAGTATGAATGCAGTGGAATAAATATAGTAAATAATAATAGTACAAATCTTCGTCTTCGTCCTCCAGAAATAAGGTCTTCAAATCCTGAAATGCTCAGGCTGACCCGAGCGAATTGAAAAGACAAAACACTCGAGTCAGAACTAAAAGATCTTATGTGAGTTAAATCAACGGTAAATAAATATGAGTGTAAACGGCGTCGGAGATGTTTACGGGTTTTGACATATCTTATCCAGTGTCTAACATGAGTGCGGTAACTTAAGAGATGTTCGAGATTCACATCTCCTAAGGATCCATTAAACTATCTACTATGTAGTACAATACGCTATTATAGTATGTCTACAGTAATATAAACTATTAAAATAGCATTAAGGCGCTACATTTTCCCCCTTAACACATTTATATTTCCCATAGTCTATACAATACTGTAATCCCACCCGTACTGGTTGCCGTCAGAGGGCACTCCATAGGTATGGTACAAACCAAACTCGTAGAAGACGCGCTAGGGTAGGTGACACGACACAACTAGGTAATACCAGGGTAGATATACCAATTACACTTCCGGACCGGTGGTAACGCATAGCAGCTACTACCGCCCACCTCGGAACATACTCCCAAGTAAAAAAATTAAGGGTGGCCACCAAATAAATCGCAAAGTCAGAATATAGTATCGATGTAATGTGCCCGATCGGAGGAATGACCTCACTTAGCTCGTCAATTGCTCCTGTTTTAGCCACCTTAAGCTAACTCATGGGAGACAGGTCCACGTATATACCTTTAGGATCATCGCCACCATCCTACCTCATTCTGGAATCTCCACCGCGTACACAATTGTCAAAGTGGTTTTCGGTATCGACAGAGAGTATGCCCATATCCGATCCCGGACTCTTTAACAACCAATCGCTTATTACACACTGGATGGTTCTTTTACATTTCCAAAATCATTTCATAATTGATATCAAAATATCATATTCAATTCAAATCACTACAAGAAAATGGTTTATTGATAGCATGAGAGGATTGCATGGCATGCTGTACTGCAATCATTGGCTATTTAGCAGTAGTTTGGATTAAAATTATAGCTTGTTGTCACGCTATTGATTAAAAATGAATACGTTCGCGCGTACGTTTTTTAATCTCCCTCTCATATTTCAACCTCTACCGTGAATAACCCATTTCAAGTCCAAGCCCTAAATTAATCGTCAGTCTAAAATTCCCTTCCTGGCCATTCCTCAACTTCGCTGCTTGCTGCTGCTCCGAGTCGTAATCTCTTGCCAAGCCACCTACAACATCAATCGCGTTTCCCTTTCCTTCATGGCATCGACGTCGCCAGCACTTCTCCGCACCGCGACCACCAAAAATTCATTATAGGGCTTGTACAAATAAGAGAATTTGGAGGGATTGCTCAACGAACGGAATGACGATAAAAGAAGAGATGAAGCCTTCAAAAGGTCAAGTATGTGGACGTACTCTAGCATTTGAGTTCAGAGCAAGGTATAGAATATGTTTATATGTCGACAAACTCTAGTATTTATCGAGCTTAATATAAGATTTTGGACATGGACTTGTAATATAAGAAAAGTTTGTTAAAAAATACATTAGTGAAAACTAAAAGTATCTTATTGATTGGTTCTCTTCGAGAAATATACTAGTAAATGTATTAGGAACATATTTGACTAATAAACTCTAAGAAATAATATATTTGTATAGGTTGGTATATAAACTCAGAGAGTTTTAACAGAGAATTGAATTGAGAATCTTTTTGACAGAACTGAACAAGGGTTTTGTGAATTGAATAAGAGGAATCAATGAAAATATTTGATGCCATATTTTTGTATATTTACTTTTGTTTCCTTAATTTATTTGTGTAGATGATCTTCGAGACAATTGCAAAACATTAATAACCTCCGACTGGTATTCTAGGCTAAAACTTACAGTAACGACAGTAAACAATATAGCATTATTGTAGACTGCAAGTTCATATTTTACTACATTCACTTTTGAGAATTAGTATTTACAACTCTTACAAAGAGAAGTAGCAAAATGTCAGTTTTAAATGCTTAAAGAGATCATATTTGGAATTGAAAACAGGAACACAAATGGTGATCACGTTAATTATTATTTTCAATCTGTTAGACCTTGAGAGAATAATATCAATCATATAAAATTAATTAATCACACGTGCATTGAAAATGTTGCAACTCCAAGGCATATAAAATAGGGACATTCATACAAGAAATATGATCAAGTAAAATAATACATATAGCAGGACAGCATAATAAGGCATTGCCATAGTCTAAAATTGTTTCTCATGGGCTGTTGATGGCTGATTGTTTGGAATAGTGGGAATAGTTGGAAATTCTGGCAACTTAGGGATATGGATTCCAGGTATGCTTGGAAATTGTGGCAAAGGAGGCAACTCAAACTTTGGCAGTGCAGGCAATGGTGGTAGCTCAAGCTTTGGAAGGGTTGGCACCACAGGCAAGGGTGGCAATTCTGGCTTTAGCAATGTTGGCACCACAGGCAAGGGTGGCAATTCTGGCTTAGGCAAGGTTGGCACTACAGCAACAGGTGATTTCTCATCTTTGCTAACGCTTGGTATTTTTGGCAACTCTGGTACTGGTGGCAATTCTACTTGTGGTAAAGTTATATTTTCAGGTGCTCAAGGAAGTTCAGGTTTTGGTAGTTCTGGGTATAGTTGGTAGCTCAGGTTTTGGTAGTTCATGTGGACTTGGTAATTCAGGTTTTGGTAGTTCTGGTAGAGTTGGTAGTTTGGGTTTTGGTAGTTCAGGTAGAGTTGGTAGTTTGGGTTTTACTAGTTTGGGCAAAGCAGGTACTTCAGGTTTTGGTAGTTCGGGTATAGTTGGTAGTTTGGGTTCCAGTAGTGTTGGGATCTCAGGTAAAGGAGGCAGTTCTGGTTTTGGTAAAGTTGGCACCTTAGGTAGTGGTATTTTAACATCTTTCTTGAAGGTCGGTATCTCTGGAAGTGTCGGCAAATTTAGGTTTAGGAAGTACTGGTAATTCAGGCAGTGGAGGAAATTCAATTTTTGGAAATTCTGGTAGAGGTGGAAGTTCTGGTTTGGGAAGATTTGGAATTTCAGGAAGTAAAATGTCGAGTAAATAATGTGCAGCATAAGAATAAAAGTTGCTTAATGGGATAAGCACAATGAGAAAGCTCGTGGAGATTGTGTCGACTTTCCATGATGCAAATTGGATCAGAAATAAGTTGAAAGATGATGGAGTAAGATATTGCATGCATTGGTATTTATAACATATGTGATTTATAAGCTAGCTTTATTTAGGCTAGTGTAGGTTAGTAGTTGAATTTCATTGTATGTGTTGTTTGAATAGAGAATGAGATGGCAGTAGTTCTTTTGCTTTCTATATCAGTACGTACCTTGCAGTAAGTAATTTCTATATTTTATCGCTATTGTTTATCCACATCTGTGTATTGGTAGTTCAACTTCTTATGAAGTAGTTATTACTTATTGTAAACAGAAAATTGGTGCAAATAAGTATCTCAGGAAATGAACATCCGTAAGAATATTAATATCATACAATTTCCGAACTCTTTCATAGCCAGAATTGAAACTGTACTTGTATATGTTGTATTTGTGTTATGTTTCACATTTTCACTACCTATAGTGTATATTTAGCTGAAGCATGCAGATAAAAATACATGTTTAGATTAAAGTAGCTATTAACTACCCCATGTTAAGTAAAATGCAAGCTAGAACATGAGAAGATAAGAAGTATAGATATGTGGTTTGTTTAGTTATTGGGTATTGTTGTTCACTATAATCTTATATAAGTATTGCTCTAATTAATATATTGCTGCTCAAAATAAGTTTAATTTGCTGGCATGCTCTGATAATAGGTACCATTATTACTTTACGAGGACTAACACTTCAAGGTTATGGACTACTACTGTTCCATGTTAGCATGTTCAAAAGGGCAAACTTTCTGGACTTGAAGGTATTATTATGTCATGTATTCGCATATGTACGTCAGATTTCTAGAAAACAATATTCACACTTATCTGGAGTAGGATTTAAGAAAAAATTTAACTACATTTATGTGATGTAGTAATCATTTTGGCTGTCATTAATAATTTTAGTCAACCTTAATGCAGTTATAATTTAGCAACATTAAGAAAATGCAGTTATAATTTTAACTGCATACGAATATGAAATTGACTTTAAACTTCACATTTATTATTTTTTAGCATAAATTTTCCCACAAAAAAAATTCGACGATTAGATATCTACATATGCATAATACATATTATTTTAAAGATCATAAATTTTTTGATTTAACGATGAAAACGGTTCATTGATGTGTTATTTCTCTATAAACTTAATATATTTTAAACGTTGAAAACAAAATAATTTGTGACAGTGACCATGATACATAATTTTAATAGGGCGGCCTACAAAAAATGTCCTGTGTAATATGACAGTGACACAAGTATATATTTTCTTGTTATGTGTTTAGCCTTCATTTTGTATTCTACTTTTTTGGAAAGTGAAACAAACTACCCAATCATCATCGCCAAAAATCATCTCCGATATGGAAGATGGATCAGAGATTGAAGAAAATATTCCTTTGGCTGGAGATATTAAGGATCATATAGTTAGAACAGGTAATTAATATTTCCCCCTTTACCTGTATCATTTTAGTTACATGAATTATCATAGTGTTTATAATGAATTTGGATCCTGATTTGAAGAGTAGACACAGAAGTATACCATTGAATTCAATTCTCATAGGATGATAATTCATAAACTTTTACCCATACATGATGACAATTAATGATACAATAAGCATACAAAATCTATGCTATCACATTTGTTCATCAACAATCCATATCCGTAGCATCATTTTGATAATCACTGATAAATAAAAAATAGTATTTAAAAGGGTTATTATCAAAACAGTTTCTAGTTTTATGGTGAAACAGGAGAAACAAACTTACTGAAGCAGGTGGTAAAAGCTTTGAAAATTATTTAAAACCAAAGAAAAAGAAAAGGTAGAGTTAGAAGAGGCAAATAAGGCTTACTATTATTGAGTTTGATGATGCATTCATGCGTATAAAATAATTGTACCAAAGGCTTTTTTAAGCTACAAGCAACAAGTTCCCACAAGACTGGTTTACCTGTTGTCAGTTTGTTGCAACAATAAAACCAAGAAGAAACTAAATTAATTGGCTATGATGTATACTTTATATTCATAATTATTGGTGTCATTTTGACTATTCACAACAATCGATTACCTCTTAAACTTTAGATTAATTTAAAATCGTACCAAGTAAACACACTTACGTTTCCTTTTGCAACTGAAAATAGGAACTGTACGAACAACATCGGCGCATATAATAACAGCAGTGATAGGATTAGGGGTTTTATCCTTAGCATGGAGTGTGGCTCAGTTGGGTTGGATAGCAGGACCCTTTGCAATAATATTTTTTGCAGCTGTTACATTGATTCAATCAAGTATACTGGCTGACTGTTACAGATCTCCAAATTCCGAACATGGTCATATTCGAAACAGATCATATATGGATGCAGTCAAGCTCAACTTAGGCGAGACCAGCATGCTGATATGCGGTGTTCTACAGCAGTTGGGTTTGTTTGGAAATGCTATTGCTTATACTATAACTTCTGCTTCTAGCATGAGGGCAATTCAGAAATCCATATGTTATAAAGAACAAGGACGTGAATCTTATTCATGTTATATGCTTATCCATAAAAGGAGTTCCAGCATTGTCTGCATATGATAAAGTGATAAAAATATCTCTGGGTCTTGGAGACATATTATATGCTTATCCATTCACTTCAATTCTACTTGAGATACAGATACAATCGTTGATTGTGCTAGAGTTTCTATTATTGAGTTTTAGAGTTTCTTTATTCCTTAACAAAATCAACAGCTGAGTTTACCGTTATATATTGAGTGAAGGATACCTTGAAGTCGCCGCCATCTGAAACTCAAACCATGAAGAAAGCAACAACGATCTCCATCTCCATATCCACGATGTTTTATCTTGCTTGCGGATGTTTTGGTTATGCTGCATTTGGGAATGAAACACAAGGAAATCTTTTGTCGAGTTCTGGGTTTTTTGAGCCTCACTAGCTAATTGATTTCGCAAATGCTTGTGTTGTCATTCACATCATGGGAGCTTACCAGGTTCTGTTCTGTCCCAGAACCATTACAACCTTTAATTCATTAAATCTGTATGATATGAAAAAAACATTACATATACTCACGTATTTGTATTTTGCATATAACTAAAGTTTAAAGCAGTTTATGTACACATGCACAGAAGTATCTGTACATATCAAAATGTGCATGTGTACAGAAATATCTGAACATAACAAAGTTTTGTTCATATTTATACAGATGTACAGTCAGCCAATTTTCCAGTACTAGGACAAATGGTTTGTGTCAAAGTTTCCCAATAGCAAATTTGTGAACAAAATTTATGAAGTAAAGTTTCCGTTGTTACCCTGTTACAAAATGAATGCACTAAGATTGTGTTTCAGAACACTCTATGATTGCATGGGTATGATTGTGTCTTTAGTAGCCATTTGGTGGCCTATCTGTCTACTGTATAGAGTTCTTTTTTCTTTGGAGTGATATTGTACGATGCAGGTCCAGCTCGGTAGGTGGTTTAAAGAGGGAGCATGTGTTTCAGCTACAATTAGAAAATACTGGACTGGGCAACGGGAGCAGCCCATGTGGCATGGCAACAACATCATTTGAAACATGTGCAAGTAAGTTTCCAAAGCTTTTTTTACTGAAGCAACTTCAATAAATTGTTTAAAATAAGGGTATTGATATATTATCTCTTCTACATTTGAATGCAAGTTTTCAATTAAAATGCCTTTTGCTTTGTAATTTCTTTGATGAAATTATTATGATGAATTGATTAGAAACTGGACTAAACAAACGAGGCAATTATGAACTATATGAATAAATTTGGTGTCTTAGATAAGGTTAATGATATAAATGATGGTGGTTTGAGATGTTCAGATCTTAGTAAGTCTTATGTCGGTTGAATGTGCTGATATTAGTTTGATTCCAGAAATTTTCTTTGATCTTTCAAGATGTGATTTAATGTTTGATGAGGCTTCAAAGGACTTGTTTTCTGACTGTATGCTCTTTGACCCCTCAGTTTTGAATTTGGATAAGAATAGGCAGTCACCTTGTTTACCTGTTTCGATGGAATCGGGAGACAATATGGTTGTCTTTGAAGATGGTTTGCTTTAGGCTGAGTATTTTGATTTTATAAGTGTTAAAAATAGTTCAAAGTTGAAAGAGCAGTTGAATTCAATTTTTATGTTTACTTTTTATGACTAATACGTATGTGCTTTTTGACAGGTGGTGTATGATGCTCTGGGTTTACGCTATGGTGGAAGGCATGAAAAAATATCTTGCCGCACTCATTCTCCTTCAAATGTATTTTGTGTCGATGTTCTTACATCTTTACTTTTACTATGTATCGTTTTGGTTAGCTATGGTTGTATGGATTGTTACTTTTATTATGTATTGTTTTGGTTAGCTACGATTATATGAATTGTTACTAATATTTATATGCTTAATATTGTGCATGAAATGCTTTTATTCATATATATTTTTTATGCTTAATTGTTAATACTGTGTGAAATACCGTATATTACATCCTTTTTATATTAATGCTAGGAAAAAAATTGTCATGGCTATACATATTATAGCATTATGCTAGTGCAATAAAAATATTCTACAACGATTAAACAGTTTTCATGGCAAGTAAATAATGCTCTGAAAGACTAAAGTAAACATTCTATAGAGTTTTTACAGCATTTATAGTTGCTATAATAATCAAGCAATGATATTTCTATAGGATTTATAATTGCTATAATAATCAGGTAATGATATATCTACAGCGTTTACAATTGCTATAAATAGCAAATAAATGATGTCATAAATATTAGCATCATAAACCATAACTCTGCGTAAAAGTTCTATAGCAAGCACCAAAACGCTATAGAAAGGTACTTGTATGTCATGAATTGTCCATTTAATAGCAATTCAGAAACGCTATAAGTAACGTCATTTATAGCATGTTTTTTATAGCGATTCTGAGGCTGCTATTATAGATCCCTGACATATTACAACTTGTTGATATACAGCGTTTATAAAAACGCCATCGTATCCTTTTACAGCGTTTTTTAAACGCTATAAAAAGGTATTTTTCTTGTAGTGAACTATATCATTTTCGAAATCATTACTTACTTTCGAAATCATATTCACCTTTGAAATCATATCACATTTGAAATCATAGTTCGAAATTATATTTCCTTTCAAAAGTCATATTTCCAAAATAGGTTAAACTCTCATTTCAAAATTATCATATTAAACCAAATATGTTATTTAATTCCCAACTTAGGTTATAACATCATTGACCATATTCACTTAAAATTCGAGAATTTAAATATAAACCCATCCATTTTACTTAGTTTGGAATTTAGAAGAAAATAGTTTTAAATAGTTATAGATAGTTAATATAGATTTAAAATAGATTAAATATAATTAAAATAGATTAAATAGCTTTAAAATAGATTAATTAGATTTAAAATAAGTTAAAACAGGTTAATTAGTTTAAATAAATTAAATGGTTTAAAATAGGTTAAAATGATTTAATATAATAAATATAGGTTAAAACAGTTTAATACTTTGAAAATCTTAATAATTAAAATTTTTGAAATAATAATATATTTTTAAAACAGTTTATATCAAACATGAATTTGGAATTAATATCAAATTAAACTATTCATTTCATTTCAACTAATTTTGACCATTACAATGTCCCAAAACCCAATTTCAAATTTTCTGATTCAGAATTCTAAATAAATATTAAATTCAATATCGTTAAAATCCATGTTAAAACATCGATTTAATTACTCCAATTTCAATATATTTCAAAGTTATACTTCAACGATTATTAATAACTCAATTTCGATAAATTTCACTTATATTTCAAATTCACTATAAAATTTCAATTTTATTCCTTCAACAAATCTTTCAAAACAATTCGATTTTAATATAAAACTCGAAGTTCGATAAAATTCGATTTATATAAACCAAACTTTATTTCAAAATATCATTTAACTCAATGCAAAATTTAAGGATTCAAAATCATTTAAATTTAACTAATCCGGTGTCCGTATATAATTCTCTACCCTAGGGTCAAGTGATACAGATATTTATCATTTCAATCCGCAATTTAAAATTTTACGGTTATATATCATTTCAAACCGCAATCCCGAAATTATAATAAAATCCATAAAATCGCTCGAGTCTATCATTTCAACCCATAATGATTTTTCCTTAATATATTGATCATTCGGGTATGTATCATTTCAACCCATAGTGAACTTGCAGTTTATAACGGTATAAAATAAAACATCCATTCATCCAATATCAACAATCAACATCCATTACAAACATCATCCAAATCAATCAATAAATATCAATATAGAACTGATAATCAATAACAGGTATTTAACTGGCAATTTATATTCAATAATAAATTAAATAACGATTTAATTCAAATAAATTCAAATTAACTGAGATGATGATTTAAAATATACCAAACAGTCATAAATAAATTTCTAATCACATCGTAAATTAATTTTAACAAACATAAGAAATTTTAGAAGTTGTGAGTGGGTTAATACACTCACCTTTGAATTTAAATCGAATTTAAATTCAAAATAAGCCCAAAATTTGAACAGTCTCCGAATTTGTCCAAACTAGCGTCAAAATATCCAAAATTTTGATACAATCCCAACGTAAGAAACCGCGTGCAAAACGGACCTCGTATTCAAAAGTTATGTCAGGTTGAATATTTTAATTGAAATTGAAATAAAATAATATTACCGAATCAGGAACAGCCACGTCATCGCCTCCTGTACACGCTAACCCTAATCCAAACCCATCGATCTCGATTTCAGCCGCCGAACTCTGAGCCATTTACGCCACCGCCTCGTCGAACTATGACACGATCGGCCTACGCCACCATCCTCCTTGCGCCGAGCCGACCCCACACGGTGAACGCCGTGACTCGCGGAAACCTCCATCACCCCCGCCTCCACCGACGTTCCCAAGCAAATTCCGGCGAATTCCTTCCACCTAACGACGAACGACAACTATCGATGCGACCTGCTTGACTCCCTCTACACACTGCCACCACCCGATCGTCATAAAGTCGACGATCCGCCGTTAAAATCAAAACCATCAAATGAATGGCCGGGGATAATCTAGCCAATTCCGGCCACACATTAACCTAGATCGAGAAACGAATCACATAATTGACTTGCGCTCTTCGAGAGCTTCAAATCAATTTATAATTCGATATTGTTTGAGGAGTTTTAAATTTTGAAGTTGAATTTTTGTATTGAAATTGAATTGGGAAATTTAGGGTTTTCAGCCAATGAGAAAGAGGAGCAACAGAAATTTCTATACATACAGAAATGAGAAATAGAAAGGTTGCTAGGGTTTATAATCGGATATATATATAGGCAGATTGGTAAAAGGAACAAATGGATCGAATCGGTTTGAAAGTTGAACTATAAACGACCCGAAAAGCCCGTTCTATCTCCGGAACGAAATTGGGTCAACCCATATATCAAAATAGATGTTTTCAAATATTTAAAACTCAATGCAACCGGTTTCAGGTCCTAATTCCATCGTATGAAGAAGTTATGCCAAAATCAGCTTATTTCAAATTGATTTCAATTGATTACAATTAAATTGATTTCAAGGCGTTTCGAGCCCGTACGATCAAACGACAAGTCCGATCGTTACGAAACTTGAAATCCTACAATAATTTACCATTACGGATCCGATGAAACTGGTTTCATCGAAATCCGAATCGGTGGCTAAAATGGCTATATTTCAATTAATTAAATAAATTAACATTAAATTAATTAAATCACCTTTTCAGTTTAAATTTTAATAATTTACAACTTCTATCATTTTTGATTTCTTAATCACTTACAATAATTTAAACAAATTTAGATGTCAATTTAAAGTTGATTAATCCATCAATTTCTGTGTTTAATTTCAATTTCATTAAATTCAGAAATTATAAATTAAAATTCCAAAATCCACTTATTAAATTTTTAATCATTGTTATTAAAGTCTTTCATTACAATAAGGGTATAACTAACATTGGTTTATCTCTTAGCACATTAATGTTTCCCAATTTCATCTTAATTTCAATTAACGTAATATTTAAATATTTAATTTCATTTATTTGCAATTAATCCAATTATTATAATTTGAATCCCCATAAATTAATAAATCTTGATTTCCATTCTTTTTATTCAACCAATTGTCATATTATGAATAAAATTAACATTATTTCCAAATATTAACTTAATTTACATTAACATAATATTTACATTAGATTTATTGCAATTGATTTCAAATTCAAATTAACGGATTAAATATATAGGTAACTTATAATAATTGTTGCCATTCACTCTTAATCACACTTTTATAAGTTTATCATTTCCAACAAATATTATAATTACTCACAGAACATTGATTTTATTCAATTACCACTTATTATATATTAATTCATTAATTGATTCAATATTTACGTTGGTTTTCTTATATTCAATCTATAGCTAAGTATAACATTGTACACTATTTCATTTATTGTCATTTCATTCAATTTATCAATAATTAGCTTTAATTATCATTGTTACATTTTATTTTAGTATTTATTTCATTACTAAACCTCCAATTTTTTATTTCTTTCAAATTTAATAATCAAAATATTATTAAATTAACTAATTTATATTATCAAAATTTACGGGTCGTTACAAAATTTCTTGATTTTCAATATGTTGTTCAATTCCATCTTAGTTATATTGAGGCGATAAATATGAAAAATACATCCTTTTAATTATCCACTGGTTTGAATAGCTGGTTACCTAGCTTATAAGATTTAACTTTTTTTAGTATAATAGTGGTACTATCATTATTATTATGTTCATTATGTACATTATACCCAACTCTTATGTACATCATATCCTTGAAATCGTTGCTGCCCTTAAGTATATAGATATATTAATAGTACTAGCATTATTGTTTAGGCTAAAATGTAGGAAACCTCATTTTCCTTTGTTGATGCTAGGCATCTCCACATGCTATTCATAGTCATACATGTAAGTTGTGAAAGGAGAAAATATTTATATGAGGTTTTAAAATTTAAAAGTTGGGTGTCTCAAATGTATTAGAACTATAATCAATAAGCACTATTTATTGCTCATTTTGCATTATGTATATATTGTTCGTTTCTTTTTGATGCAAGCGCTATATTTTGCATTCTGTCACAAACTTGAGGTGCTCAAATATCTTACTTGATGAAGAGTACCATGCAAAATTAGTGGATTATTACTAAAAAATAATGAATATTTATGCATGTTTATTATTACTGAAAAATACTATTGTCTGATATATATTTGCATTTGGAGTATTTTCCAGCTGAAGTGGCGATAAGTATGAACTATTATTATTACTTTGATTCTAACATGAATATTTATGCAAGTTTCTTAGGACTGCTCTTTTGCGACGAATTTCCCGATCCAAGTGAAAATTATCTACTGCTACTTTTCTAATATATCACATAGTTTATTGATGACCAAATGTTGTATATACAGAGACTTGTAGCTAAGTATGGATTACTTGTTTCAGCGCTTACATTTGTTGGTTTGTTCATCTATACCGTTGCCAATCCATCAAAATCATTTGCTAAAGAAAACAAGAGGAAGTGTTAATCAACATCTAAAGATGTTTACCAAATACTACTAGGAATTTTTATGGACTATATGTAATACTATGATTTATATATTTGGTTTATTACTTAGAGAATCTGGATTTTTTGCGTGTTGTGTTCTTTAGTTTTAACACTATTCACCAAATCAAATACCAGATCTACTTAAGGGTGTTTAAATTTATAGGTGCACTACAGTGGTATTTATATATATTTTTTCTCATTTAATTTTTTTAACTACTGACAAAAATAGTCGTAAAAGACTCTATTGCAACTAGCAAAAATAGTTGTAAAAGATCGTATTGCAACTGGAAAAAACAGTTGTAAAAGACCCTATTGCAATTGACAAAAACAGTTGTAAAATACCCTATTGCAACGGGCATTACCAGCTGTAAAATGTACCCACTCTGTTATAACTTCGCATATTAGGACGGTTGCAGGCCCGTTGTAAAAGACCTATTACAACGGGCATTTCCAATTGTAAAAAGAGTATTTTGTTGTAGTGCTAAAAATTAAGGAACGAAGAAAAATTGAGAGAGAGAAAACTTTGGAAATGAAGTTGGGCTGATAGTTGGATAGTACCAAATATGTCATCACCCCGGTTTCTTTGCAACCCTTTTTATTTGAGATCTCATGCACAACCAATCCATAAATATGTAGATGTATCTAAAAAGGTGATGACACACCCTAATGGGAGCGACCCACTTAGCCTTGCTGCATCTCCAGTAATTTTAATCATTCCCGATTGATGAGGCTTGAGGGTACGCTTACCATTTGAATAGCAATCCCACTTGAAATGCTAACGGTGCCTTCCAAGAAGTAATGTAGTGCCAACATTCATCCATACAAGTTGTCCAGAATAAGGACAAACCGAAGGCACCACTTCTACTACAACCATTTTGGAATCACCCTCAGGACTAGTAGCAAGCAGCCCTTGCACTTCAATGCTTCGTCTTCGATTCCATATTCTTCGAGATGTCTTCAGTTCGAAACGCTTGAGTTGGATCGAAGTGGTTTTCAGATAACACATCCGGTCCCGGTCTCTTCGAAACAACTTTCTATAATTTCCGGTAAACTCAACCCGGTTCTTTAGAAAATAAACATACAAAGATAAGAACGGAGTTTACCTCATAACCGTTAATGGACGGATTTACTTATCATTTATCCTAGAAGAACGAAACGAGGTTTATATGCAAAGTACAACATCATTGGGGATGACTGTGCCATATAACTCACATGTTTCTCATAGATATTTCCAAAGTTATGTTTAGGTCCATATTTGATAGTCGGTTAATTAACTATCAGGTATACAAACATTCAAACATTGATTTGATTCATATGGGATCCACTAAGCCTTTATTAATCAGTCTTTAATTAATTAAAACACTTTGCAAAACTTGATCGGAAGATCTTTTTAAACACTATTTCCAAAACACTTTACATTCCTTTTATAATTGGAAAATAATATAAGCATTTACCAAAACATTTGGAAAATTCCCTTTTTCAAATTCCATATTAAATGGCCATGAAATTCCCTTTTCAAAACATCACTTACTATAAAACCCATTCACTTTATAAAACTCATTAACTTATCCCTTATAAAAATTCTTTTTATAAGTTTACTTCATGTTTCAACCCTCCTTATAAGTCTTCAAACTAGATTTAAACTTCTTATTAAAATCTCTAAAATGATTTATAAAATCTCTTTCCATGTATAAAATTCTTTATAAAATTTCCTTTATAAAATATCTTTGACATTACAAATATCATTTCAAAATCTCATTTTTAAATCACTTTAAATAAACCCTTTTATTTAGTAAAAGACTTTTTATTAAACAAGTTATTATTTATAAATACCTTTATAAAATAATTATATAACGTGAAAATCATTTATAAAACCCCAAACTGATAAAAGAACTTAAGTTAATTCAAAATCATACTTCATAAATCCAAAAGGAGGCTTAGCAATCCTAATGGCACTAATTTAAGTTACCATTTAATTTCAATTCCATTTTCAAGTCATTCAACAATTTATTTACATAAGTCAACATATATGTAAATACACTTCATATCCAAATCAGGAAATAACATGTCAATATAAACTAATCGGTATAAATATGTCCAAATAACATAATAGCAGGATGGTGATTTGTCCTGCTAAATAGTTGTCCAAACAATCAAACAATTTACCTATAGCATAACGAGGATTTATTCTCCTAATACATATGTCCATAAAATCAAATAACCAATCTATAGCAGAATGAGGATATTCTGCTAATCTATGTCCACAACAATCAACTCACTTACATTATAGCATAACGAGAATTTATTCTGCTAACACATATCCACATAATCACACAATTTACATAATTCTTTAACAATTGTTTGTCTACTTAATGGTAGCGACATTTGAGTCCCTTGTGTTCAAAACCATCTTTGAAAAAGAAGTACCTTTAGATTATAATTAATCTTTATTAAATTGAACTTAATTTAGTTATCAATTAATAAATAATTTATTTATAAATTAAACCCTTAATTAATCCTTTATTAATTAATAAATAAAAATTTAAAACCTTTATTAATAATTAACTATTTATTAACCTCAATTAATTAAATAATCTTTTAATTGAAACTTAAATAATAAATTAAACCTTTAATAACTAAAGCCTTAATTAATTAAAAATAATTTAAATAGTTGATTTGTTTAAATAATTAACTTTATACTTAATTAATAATTAATTAAAAATAAATTATATACTTAAATTATATTTAATTAAAAATTAATCTTACTTTAATTAATAATTAAATAAAATTAATCTTATCTTTAAAAGATAATTAATTAGAAACTACTCTTTACTTAATTATAATTAATAAACCCTGAAATCTTAACTAATTATTAATTATTTAAACTTAATTAATAAAAATTTAATCATAAAAACGTATTTAACTTTTATCTCTACTTAAATACTTGGAAAAATATAGATTTAAAATTTAAGTTAAAAGCACTTTACTTAAAAATGTTGATTATTTCTCGAACCGCATTCAGAGCGACTATCGCTATGGATGTAGTAACTTAGAATTTGTTTCTAAATTACTAATCTCCAACTTCTTCCTTTAACTTGTTTTTAAACTTAACTTAAGTAAAAGATTTGAAAAACCAAAACAAAGTTTAAAAAAATACTTTAACTTTTAAAAGTTTTAAACAAATAAACGGGACTCGAATCTTACTTAACAATTTTGCAAACTAGTTTGCCATCAATCATCACATCCAAATACGCTTACAATATCATAACCAAATCCACTTAAACAAAATATCTCATATTCACATACTATATCGTATCCAAGTTCACAACTTTAAACCATACTAAGTGGACTTCAATTCAAGTCCATTTTTACCATATATCTCATATCAACCATAATTAAAATATCCAACACATAACCAACCAAACACAAGCCAGCATACATCATAAAGTAAATAAGCATCACATATTTCAAGCTAATAACTTTGAACTTTAAACTAATATTTACTCACCAAAACATTTTAGAACTTGGAATGCTTTAGGCTTGCAAAGCTTGGAAAACCGCACAAAAACCACTCAAAAATGAGTCATTTTATCCTCAATTTTTGGTCTACTTAATTTCGGAATTTAGACAAGTTATAAAAGGAAAAGTTTTAGGAAATTCCTTTCTCTACAATTTGAAAAAAAGAAACACCTAATTTCATTTAATTTTGAGGAAGATATGGTCGAAATAAAAAGGACCATTTTTGGACTTGGATCTTCGAGTCCAAAAACACTTTGCAAATAAACGAGATTTTGACATAGCTAAACCCAAAATTTGAAAAAGTGATCTACATAAAAGTTGTAGCGCTAAAATTTGACATGCTTTGAAAGAACGAAAATCTTGATTTGGAGTAGTATGGAGGAAGTAATGGCGGAGTGAAGTGGGAGGAAAATGGAGAAGGTGGTAAAAAAAATGAAAAGAAGAAGAAACCCCTCCCCTTTTATAAGCAAGCCTCCCTAGTCATTTACCCTTTTACCCCTACCCTCCCATCACTCATTTCAGCCCACCACTATGTCCCCTCCCCTTCTCTTCCATGATAAACATGTTTAAACATGTTTTAAGTACCTTTGTACTTATTGTCTCCCCTGATGTGACACTTTATATATATATATATATAACCTTACTTAACTTAACTTAATTATACTTAACTCTAACTAAATTACTAATCCATGTTCATAACATTTCATATATGTTGGTATATATATATATGCAAATGTGTACATAATATTTCAAACAACTTTTAGCCGACAAAAAATCAAAAAAATGGGAAAACAGTTTTCGGTCACATTTTCGATTTTTCTTCGAACTAAATATTTTTGTAAACCAAATTTGAAAACTATTTCACCATCATTATTTATTATTAAAAAGAGTTTTATTTTCATTATAATATCTATTATTTGAATATTTAAAATTAATTAAATATTCGCAAATCAAAGTAGGGAAATTTGGGTCGTTACACTTCTTCCATGCTTGCTCAAGTGATTTACAAGGGTTTTGAACGACCTATTCCAAGAATTGAAGAATTAATAGCTAAAATAGCAGAGTAAACCAAGTAATGAAGGAATAATCATCAAAATCAACCAACAATCGATAGAAACAACATGAGACACCTCAAAATGGAGTAAGAGGAAGAGTGAAAACGAGTGATGAAAATTGAACAAAGCAAACATGTCGGCACCGACATAAACAAGTCGGCACCGACATGTTTGTTTAATTCGGGTGGTCTTTCAATTTTACACACTACTTCGGGCCGATATTTAGACTCTACTCCAACTCAACTTTTGGCCTAACATTACTATTTCCCCTATATATACCAGCTTACCTACAACCAAGGAGGGATTTTTGGGCTATCTCTCTCTTCCTTAATCTTCAGCTCTTCACCCTAGATCTGATCTCTCTGCCATTGGAGACTTCTTCCTTTTTTCACTCCTATCACCTACCTCTCAAACACTCTACAAGCATCATTGTAAATCTGAGATCAACTAGATTATGGTCAGATCTGATATAATTAGTTGTAATCCAGAAAGAATAACTAATAAAAAGATTGAAGTGGAGGCAGGCCGAAGATTACACTGAACCACTATAAAAATTCTTGTATGCTCTTTTCTTTTCTACTATTTTTACTTGCTTGATCTGGGATTTCTACTACTTTTGCATTATTATAAAAGAACTGGTGCTTTCGATTGATTTCTAGGTGTTGGTCCATTTTTTGGGTTAATAAATATAATAATAAAAGTGTATGTGTGCGTGTATTCTTTTACTTTTAAAACTAAATTCTATTTAATTTAAATAAATACAAATTTCTATTTAAAAGTCGCTTCTTTTCCTAATCAATATTATATTTCAATTACATCACTTTTATAAAATATTATCTTCACATTTCAACTTATTTAAATTTAAATATCTTATTTCAGCAATCTAAATCACTTTATTAAATAATTTCTAAACCTATGTATAAAATAAATCAACAAATTCTAATTTAATTAACTAAATCACTATTATTAACTTCAATTAATTATTACTTAAAATTCGAGTTGTTACAGACTACCCCTTGAATAAATTGCATCCTCGCAATTCCCCATAAGGAAAAATCTATAACAAGCTAATAATCACCAAACTTAACCATAAGATTTCCAATTTATTTTAAACAAGAAAAACATTTACCAAAAGCGAAATTACTTTATAGATTAAAATAATACTTCATTTAAATAATTTCATTTTCAAATATATTATATATATATACACTTTTCCAAAATTCCATTTATTCTAATTCAAACTCAATTCAAATTCAAACTTTTCCATCGAATAACCTTTGTAATATTTTAACAAACACCAAAATATTTTCAGCAAAATTCTTATTAAATCTCATTTATCTATTTAATAAAATATCTTTCAATATATTTTCTAATTTCCAACACCTTATTATAAACAGAATTATTTTCAAATACTATTTTGCCATTATCCTCATACATTTTATACAAATATTTAACACTCTTCGAATATATATATATATATATATATATATATGAGTTGGAGCCTTGGCACAACGGTTAGGTCACCCGCATGGTGATTTGGACGTCCAAGTTCGAGTTTGGAAATAGGCTCTTCGCAATGCAAGGGAATTGCCGCATATATTATCGACCTCCTCAGAACTCGCTATCGTGCGGGAGTCTCATGCACTGGGTTCCACCTTATATATATATATATGGAAGCTTTAAACTTATTCTCAAAATTTAAAACATCAAAACTAAATCTATATTCCTTATTAAATTAATTCTTATTCTAATAACTCCATTAAACTTCATAAAATTTTTTACTTTCCAAAATATTTTATTACAAGAAAATTCCTTTTTCGTCCAAAAGCAAAATTTATCAAAACCTATGATTTATCAAATGTCGAATTCAAATATTTCATTCTTTTATCATTTGGTAATATATACAACCAAAATGAAATTTCCTTTTTACCTTCAAAATATTAAATAGTAATAATCTTTAATATAATTTACATTTCCAAAATAAACTTATAATATTTCTTTCAAATAACCTTATATTAATAATTCAAAACTAACACAACCATAAATATATCTTTTCATTCATTTGTAAATTAATATTATTTTAAATTTCAAAGTAACAATTCTTCAAATTATATACATTATTACATCTCAAAATTCCAAAATACTATAACATTTAAACATTTATAATTATATCAAAAAGTCATCAAATAGACATATTTATATTCATCAATTCTGTAATGACCCGTATATTTTTCGATAATTAGAATATTGAATTTAATAAGATTTTAGGATTTAACATTGTATGAAATTAGAAATTTATGATTTGTTAGTAAAAAAACAATTAGAATGTAATTTAATAATGTGATTTAATGTAATTGATTACTATTTTAGTGTAATTTCAATTTATTTTAATAATTGTTTGAATGTATGTTCCATTGATTGTAATAATAGATGTTAATATAAGAATGGAATAATTTAAGAAATAAACGTTGGAATATATGAAATGAATAGAAAACAGTTGTGGTATAATGAGAATTTGATTGAAATCTAATATTGAATATAAACTGCAATAAGAGTTGTTGGAATCCTTATATTGAAAAGAGAAGACAAGTGCATTGTAATTAATAAGTTCAACATAAGAACTTACATTTTAAATTAAATTAAGATAAACATTTTAATGAAATTTAAGCTTTGACTTGAAAAGAACAAATTGTATGTTTGTCTCTAACCGGAATAACAAATGTTGAATTTGAATAAAGGATGGAGTGATGTTTTAATGAAAGAATAACATAAGATATTATTTGAAATGCATCTTGGAGGAGTTGATTTTCAATAAGATAAAACATTTACTTTGTAAATAGTGTATAAATTTTGTTTTATATGAAATTTTATAAAAACATGTTTGAATTGGTATAAATGAAAAGAAAACAGTGTTTTATAATTAGAATTTGTTTGAAATTAGTAATGAAATGAATTGGAATTAGATTGATTGAAATGTTTCAATTAAAAGGAAACATAAATGAAAGTATAATGAATGAGTTAATATAGGAACTTGCATTTTATGTCAATATGGAATGAACATTTTAATTAAGATAATTGCATGTTTTGAGACATATAAAAATAAAACTTTCATTTTGAACAAGAATGATTTTGAAAAAAAAATTGAATTTTAGAATAATCTATATACACACACATTAATATTAAAAAATTTAAATATATTAGAGCATTCATGGTTGTGTAAATGTTGTGGAATCAATTAGAATTGCCTTGTATTAACAGTTGTACGTTAATTACATAGGTTCACATATATTTATTTTTCCATTTTATATATGGTTAAAACTGGTAAATTGGTTGCATTAATGTGACCGTTATAGTAATTAAAAAAGTAAAGTAAATCATTTTTATAGTGCACAGATAGATATATATTCATTAATTAATGAAATTGGTTTAAGTAATGAAAATAAATATATAGATTGATTAGTTGATTAATGGATTGATTGATTGTTAATGTAGTGTGCACATATATTAACATAAAACGATGTTTTAATATGGAATTAAATAACGTAAATATGTGTATATTTGGGTTTATTGATATGAATTAATTGAAGTAAGTTTTGGAATTTGGACCCCAAAGGTTTGTTTATAGGATATAGATGGTCCCTTCATTTGCTTTACATTTATTATAACGTCGCATTCTCTCTCCTTTCGTTTTCAAGTTCTCAGCGTAGGCTCCACTTGAGCATCCATTTAATTATTAGGCCACTCATTCGTTTCTTATTAATTACTAATAGCCTCATTTGATTTATTTCTAATTAATAATTGCCACATTCTTTTCATTTGTTTCTCATTTGTTCGTTTGCTCCTTTCAAGTGCTTTACTTGAAGTTTTTTTCCTTTTCTTTTTTCCATTTTTAATGTGAACATCCAGGTTAATATTCATACCATCTAATTAGCATTTACTATTCTCCGTTTCTGAAGTTTATTTTGTTTATGCGTTATTAGTTCTTGTAGCTTCCTTTCATTAGCAACTCTTTCTTCTAAATCTTCATATTAAAGAACGAAAGATTTATTTTTATCTTTATTCATATATTTATTCATTTACTTCACCTCTTTCAATACTACCATTTTAAGGCTGTTCATATTTTTACTTTATTTCAATTCCTGGTTTGTTTATATATACTTTATTAGCTTTTCATTTGTTTCCATCTTCATTCCTGTAGCCTCATTTCATTTTTCAAATATCATCTTCTGTAGCTTCATTTCTCCAAACGAACTTCCATCTCATTTTTTCTTATTTTTCCAAACATTCTTCCAAATCCTTTTCTTCAAACCCAGATCTATACAAACTTCTCCGTCTCTTCCAAAACATTCTATAAAAAAAGAGAAGATTAAGATAACAAGGAAACAAATCAATAGAAGGAAGTAGTAGTGGATCCAAACCCAACTAGGAAAGGAAAATACATAAGGTGAGTGTTTAAACTCACTCACCAAATACTAAAATTTTATTGCAAGTTAAACTAGGTCATTTAGTGATAAATTTTTTATTGTTGGGTTGGAATTTTAATTGATATTTAATTTGAATACCTAAACTCCAATATGTGATAACTAATGATTATTGTGACATGCTATTGAATTGGTTGATTTGTTGAATTGGTTGATTTGAATGTTGATTGTATGTTGTGATGGATGTTATTGTGATTGAATGTGTATTTGTTCATTTATTTTGATATATCCTTGTTATCACCCAATAGTTTATTGTAATCATATAAATTTTCATATTGATTATTTGAATACTGAATAAAGATATAAAACCCATGAATTTCATATATTTACATGAGAAAAAAATTAGTATGTTTAGATTTACTATTTGAACCATAAAATGATTTATGAGAAATAACCATCGTTACCTTATTTGAAAGCTTTCAAAATTAAATTTTGAAACATGGGGAAGTTTCCATAGAATTGAATATCGAAACTTCGAAACATTTTTATAAATCAAATCTCTTGAACTATAAAATTAAATTGGGAATTTTCTAGTAAATTTGTTAGTTACTAGAATGAATCTATTGTGAAATCTATTATATTTTGAATACGGAAACAATAACTTTTCGGAAAATTTGAACCTTCAAAAATGTAGTTATCTGCATTCCTTATTTCATCTAATTTTGATTTAATTTACATAAGATCTTTAAGTTTTGACTCGAGTGTTTTTTCTTTTCATTACGCTCGGGTCAGTCTGAGCTTTTCAGTGAATTGAAGACTATTTTTTGAAGGATGAGGACGAAGATTCAGTATATTATTGCTATTTATTATAATTATTCCGCTGCATTATTTGTTTATTCCTACTGTATAACTCTGATTTGTATTTTAAAGTGTAATCAAATGTTATTTGTAAAATAGCTTCATGAACTGTTTATTTGATTATTATATTTTGTCAATCCGCTGTGAGATTCTGTGTTTTGTTTTTCTTTCTTTCTTTTATTTTCTTATTTACCCCCATTAACAATCCTCCCTTTTGAATGGTTTGAATTAGACATGTGTGGTTTATTGTCAATTTAAACCGTCTAGAAAGGTGGGTCGTTACAAATTCTCAAACACTATAAAATATAATAATGTTGCCTCATCATTTATTATAGTAATTTACAATTATCAATTGGCTACAATATTGATAATACAATCAATACTACCTCGCCAATGATCTCAATAGTCCACTAATGTCCAATGGCTTCATCCATCACTAAAATTATATCAAAACGTATAAAAGATCTTTTACAACACATTTCTCAAAGTAATGGATATAAATTCTTATTTCCAAAAATCATTTCAAATATTTGCCTTCAAAAATCACTTTCCCAAGCTAACTATAATTAAAATATTATTTAAAATATTTAACATTTTCAAAATGCTTTAGTTCCTTCAATATATTTAAATCTTTTCAAAATACCGCATCCAGATGTCTCGTTTTAGTGTTTTAGAAACCCCTATCGATAACGTTGGTCAGAGGCATTGATCAGAATTCTTAAACCACTCAACAGACATATTAACATTAGTGTTATTTTAAAAATGTTTATCAAAATTATTGTGACGCCCCACCTCTATGGTCACGCTAGCTAAGAACACTACTGGGTAATGCCGTCGACTAGCACGAAGAATAGGGATGTTGAGGAGCGACCATCTGTGCAATTGCCTTGTGCGAGCACCGATATGTCAGAAAATATAACATGCATTTCATTTCAAGAGGGAATCCGACATATCGATGCAAACTCAAAGCTACTACACAGTGGCTAAGTGGGCCTCGAAAACAAATATAGAAATGAACGTAACATAAATCAGTCACAGACGTTCATATCACAAAGGCGGAAACAGATATGAATATATAACACCAAAAAGGTGTACATCAGAGTAGTGGTCAAATAAGATCCACAATATCACAAAAGAATAGATACAAGTGCTAGACAAAAGAATAAGTATACATCGTGGAGTCTATATCTCGAATGTATAACAACAAAAACTACAAATGTAATGTAGTTAGACAAAAGTCAGAAGATGATCCCAGATAAGGAGTCAAGCAGGAGCACCTGTAACATCTCGGTCTGACCCGAGTATTATTTAATAAGAAAATAATAAACGGATCAGTCTAGCTATAAATATCAGATAAAGGAATGAGATATAAGCAGAGATATAATAAGAATGTATGATAACAATAATGTCATACTAGAACAAATGTGATATAAAATAACAACAAAATCATACAATACCTCAAGAATCTCAAAGTACCAAAAAGAATGTCATATTCTTTATTTTATTCACCATACCACAAATATTGACAAACATATAATTGCCAATCACATAAAGAGGTGAAACACACAAATTCTAGAAATCATCAAATAGAAATCCAGAAATCACAAAGGGGGGAAGGCCTATCACAAACGGGAGCATGAAAACTCACCAACACGTGTATCACAAACGGAACGCTATTCCATGGTCGCTAACCATAAATATTGAGCCGAAGCTCCATAAACGGTTCGAAGACCACGGGTAGCTACCCCGCCAAATTGAATTGAAGTTCCACAGAAACGGGGTTTAGTCTCCCTCGTAGACAAATAGACATCGCACATCGCTAGTATAAATCACAAAATGATCATCATCGATAAATAAAAAGTGTGAATTACACTAAGCCGGTAAATATATGAGTTTAGCTTCATGTCCCATAACCACTAGCTTAACTTAAATATTTACGAACAAATTGTAGATTTCCACTCGAAAATTGTCACAAGATTTTCAATCGAACAAGTCCATAAATTAACCGATGAAGTAAACGCAAGCGTTTCATACCACTTGTTTTGCTAAGCCGTTTAATTAGATTTTCTCATACAAATGAGGTAAAGGTTTGTATATACTAATAGATTAGAAAATGGTTTTATAAACGAACTTTGTATTAAAAATAGAGTTGGAATCATTTTAGTAAAAGAGTTTGAATATTTACTAATAGTATAAAAACCTTTGTAATTTAAAGTGACAAGTCATAAAAATGATTGTAGAAACAATCAATCACAAAAATCCACATACGAAGACGTGAATCAAATCCATCAAAATCGATGCCGAATCCATCAAAATGGATACACCTAAAAATCCCGAAATAGAAATTATCAAAGTCAACAAAGGTGATAACAACAAATCGGAGAAACAGGAATCGATTAAAAATTGGAAATTCAAACACAAAAGGCAAAATAGGCAGAGACAGCAGATTCTGTCGACTGAACCAGGGTGGTCAGTCGACTGACACAAATCCTGGAAACTTTCTGTTTCCAGGTTCAGTCGACTGACCCAGAGTGGTCGGTCGACTGAATCATGCCAGGAAACTTTCTGTTTCCAGGCTCGGTCGACTGATGCTGGAAATTCCAGTATTCTCAGCCTAGCCCCCAAGGGGCAAAATCCCAAACAATTGGCGAACGGACGAGCGATGGGCGCTAGGGGTTTACGCCAATCGGCAACCCAGCCCTATAGGCTCTTCGATACGCCAACAAAAACATGTTCACAAATCAAAACAAGGATTTTCAAAGTTTTGACTTCAAAACACCAAAAATTGAAATGTTCACCAAATCAATTCAAACCAAAAGCAATAGAACATGAATATGTGTTAGGAATTCATACCTAACCTTAATGATAGAAATAGACATAGACGAGAGATAAAAATCTCACCTTAAACTCAAAAATGATGAAGGAGAAGCTTGAAAGCAAAGGAAGATCAACCACTCTACCACTTCAATTCAAAAAGCTTGAATCTAAGCTCAAAAGAAGAACATTTCCTAAATTAGGTTTAGGAAATTTCTGAAATTAAAGAGAGAATGAGTTGGAGAAGAAGAAGTAGATACTTACCAAAGCTTCTCTTTGAATTTGGAGCAAGACTTGAGTTTGCAAATGGAATCTAAGGCTTGGAATTTCTAATTCCTATATTCTTCCCCCATTTTCAGTTTTGCTTAAGTGTTTTCACAACAGGTGAGAAAGTATCATTACAATCAACACCACTCTATTGTGAACACCCTTTTGCTACAAGTCTTGCCTTGTAATTAAAAATTGAACCATCTACATTTTTCTTAAGTCTATATGTCCATTTACATTCTATAATATTTTTATGATCTGGTAATGGAACAAGATTCCATGTCTTATTCCTTATCAGTGCATTATATTCCTCTTTCATGGCTGCCGTCCACTTATCACTTTGTATAGCTTGATGGTATGTGCTTGACTTATCAGTATCTAATTCAACACTCTGTATTTTTGGCTTAAATATACCACTCTTTGCTTTAGTGATCATATGATGTCTAGTTACTTTAGGCGTGGGTTGTTGAATTCTACTGCTCACGGTAACTATTGTTGAGTATTAGGTGTTTGTAACTCACCTAATACTTGACTTGAATCTAATTGAGTACTGACATATTGTTGTGGTGTGCGATTGGAATTTTCAGGTGGTTCATTTTTCTCATGACCTAGTTCTAATCTGGGCACTATGAGTTATGAGTTGGAGTCACCTGAGGTTGGCTGTTGCTGAGTGCTTTGAGTGGCTTTATCTTGAACTAGTATAATCACTTCTGGCTGAGAAGATAATGGGGGTAAGGAATATCTTGGATTATACACCTTCTTAGTTGTCTTGATTTCTAGTTTGCTGAATGGAAATTCTTGCTCATTGAATACTGCATGCCTTGATATGTATAATATTCCATTACTGTTAAGGCACTTATATCCTTTCTAGTTAGTTGCATAACCTAGGAATGTACATGGAGATGATCTAAATTCTAATTTGTGTGTTTTGTATGGTCTTAGATAAGGAAAACATAGGCACCTAAACACTTTTAGTCTTTGATAGTTTGGCCTGATCTTAGTCAGTACTTCCATTGGACTCTTGAACTTTAGTACTTTTTGTGGGTAACCTGTTAATCAAATATACTGTTGTAGTGAAAGCATCTAGTTAGAATTTTAGTGGCAGAGATGCTTGTGCAAGTAAAGTTGTCCCAGTTTCAACAATATGCATGTGTTTCCTTTCAATAAGCCCATTCTGCTCTGAGGTATATGGACATGTTATTCTCTGAGTTATTCCCTTCTTCTGAAATATTCCTTGAGTGGCAAAATTCTTTACCACCGTCTGTCTGCATAATTTTTACACAACAATTTCTTTGCTTTTCAACATTTGCTGTAAACTTCAACACTTCATTGTAAGTCTCAAATTTTGATTTTAAAAAATAAATCCATACATATTTAGAAAAAGCATCAATAAATGGAATGTAATACTTATATCCATAGTCAGTACTTATTGGGGCTAGTCCCCATAAATATGTGGCAATTAATTCTAGAGGTTTGTTATATTTAGTCTCTAAATCTAGAAATGCAAGTTTATGATTTTTTTTCCCATTTGGCAGTATGTGCTAGTGTAAAATGCAGGAATATTATCAATAAGAATATTATTACTATTCAGAACGTGCTTTACAATGTTTATATTGGGATGTCCCGGTTTATAGTGTTGTCCCAGTTTATAGTGCTAAACATCATATTTCTTATAGTTTTCCTCTTGTTTCATTTCAAACATATTACACCTTCTTTACATCTAGAATTACTTTGGTTCAACATCAAATTTGTATAATCGCTTACATTCTCTACCCTACAAAAGAATTTCTTTTGTTAGAATATCTTTTACTGAACAGAATTTTGAATAAAATTCAAAATATACATTGTTATCCTTTATAAATCGTGATACGCTCATTAAAATCTTTCTAATTAATAGTACTCTTAATAAGTTGTTAAGGTAAAGTTGTCTTGCACCTTTAATACTTGCATTTCCAGTATGAGTGATATAAATTGACTTACCATTTCCCATATATAATAATTGTTTACCTCTATACTCCTTGTTGCCAAGATTTAGATTACTTAGATTGTTGGTTACATGGTTGGTGGCTCCAGATTCTGGATACCAGCCTTCATCTTGTATGTCTTGAATCTTTGCTATGTCATTGCTTGTATTTTCTGAATGACGTTTGGTATCTTGCTGTGCATTAACCATATTTGCACTTATATTATACATTCTTTAGTTGTTATTGCTCTTTTGAGACGGTGTGTAATTTGCATCAAACCTAAAGTAATATTTTCTTGCAGCATGAGCATATCTCTCATATATTTGGCACCTAAGTTTGTTATTGTTGTTGTTGTTACTCTATCTACCACCTCTTCTTCTAGTTCTATAGAACTGTCCACCTCTTTAGTTGTTGTTTGACTGATTTTTGTTACCATAGTTTCTTTCTTAGTTCTTGTTTCTGCTGTTTGTAACATAATTGGCAGAGTACTCCATACTGACAGGTTTCTTTTTCATCAACCTACCCTCATGAGCAAGCAATATAGAATGAACATATTATAGTGTTGGTATAGTTTCTTTAGAGGATATTATAGCCACTACAGCTTCATATTATTCATCCAACCCACTTAGTAAGGGTAGTATTTGCTCTGTATCTGATACGTTATGACCTGCGACAGCTAATTGATCACACAATATTTTGACTTTTGGCAAATATTCTCTCATAAACATGTTGTCTTTCTTTAGATTCTATAAATCTTTTATACTGCATAATCCTTGCTGCAAATTAAGAACTAAATACTTGCTCAATTGTGTGCCATATTTCATGAGTTGTCTTACATCCTATTAACCGTGGTAGTAAACTTGCACCTATTGACGATAGCAACCAAGAACTGATCAAACTGCCTTGCTTTTGATAGGTTATGTAATGTTTATTACTCGCTACTTTCCCTTCATTGTCTGCAATATACATTGGTGGAGTAATCAATGTTCCAAGAACATACTCTTCTAGCTAGGCTATAACCCTTAATTGTTGTTTCAATCTAGAATTTCCAAAGTAGATAGCTGGTTTCATCTAATTGAATGGTGATAATCTAGCTTTGAGGAGTTCTTGGATGGCATTTGATTGAGGTTAAGTGGTTCTTGAAACTGAGGTGGGAGAGGTGGAATTATCCACATATCCTTCGACCATGTTGCAAAACTAAAGAAGTAAAGATCTTCTTTGCAAGATTTTGTATACATATGTTAATTTGCACTTATATTATACATTCTTCAGTTGTTATTGCTCTTTTGAGACGGTGTGTAATTTGCATCAAACCTAAAGTAATATTTTCTTGCAGCATGAGCATATCTCTCATATATTTGGCACCTAAGTTTGTTATTGTTGTTGTTGTTACTCTATCTACCACCTCTTCTTCTAGTTCTATAGAACTGTCCACCTCTTTAGTTGTTGTTTGACTGATTTTTGTTACCATAGTTTCTTTCTTAGTTCTTGTTTCTGCTGTTTGTAACATAATTGGCAGAGTACTCCATACTGACAGGTTTCTTTTTCATCAACCTACCCTCATGAGCAAGCAATATAGAATGAACATATTATAGTGTTGGTATAGTTTCTTTAGAGGATATTATAGCCACTACCGCTTCATATTATTCATCCAACCCACTTAGTAAGGGTAGTATTTGCTCTGTATCTGATACGTTATGACCTGCGACAGCTAATTGATCACACAATATTTTGACTTTTGGCAAATATTCTCTCATAAACATGTTGTCTTTCTTTAGATTCTATAAATCTTTTATACTGCATAATCCTTGCTGCAAATTAAGAACTAATACTTGCTCAATTGTGTGCCATATTTCATGAGTTGTCTTACATCCTATTAACCGTGGTAGTAAACTTGCACCTATTGACGATAGCAACCAAGAACTGATCAAACTGCCTTGCTTTTGATAGGTTATGTAATGTTTATTACTCGCTACTTTCCCTTCATTGTCTGCAATATACATTGGTGGAGTAATCAATGTTCCAAGAACATACTCTTCTAGCTAGGCTATAACCCTTAATTGTTGTTTCAATCTAGAATTTCCAAAGTAGATAGCTGGTTTCATCTAATTGAATGGTGATAATCTAGCTTTGAGGAGTTCTTGGATGGCATTTGATTGAGGTTAAGTGGTTCTTGAAACTGAGGTGGGAGAGGTGGAATTATCCACATATCCTTCGACCATGTTGCAAAACTAAAGAAGTAAAGATCTTCTTTGCAAGATTTTGTATACATATGTTAATTTGTGTCACTGGTTCCTTAGATGATGATTCTTTTCTGAGGAGACCGACTATGCAATCAAGTTTTCACGTGATGAGAATTTTCTGATGAAGATTATGGCAAGGCACTTGTTGTTAATCAATTGTTGGCTCTGATACCATGATAGAGAAACAAGATAAAAGTTGATTTTATTACTTGTAATTGCAGTGTAAAAGATGATACAATATCAGTTGTGTACAACTCTATTTATAATGTTACATGTACATGAATAAGCATGAATTTGTAAGTGGGCTGTGGGTAGGCCCATAAGACCCGAACCAATACTTGAGAAATGTTATATCTTGTATACTTTGGCTCTGTCCATTTAGTATTGTATTCTCGGATTCGAGAAACTCTATAATTTGATATTTCATTCTCTTCATCTCCACATATTTGCATTGATTGTTTCTACTTCATGGACATAATTCTTAAACCTATCCACGTTAAATCTTTATCTTGTTACTTTGAGGTTTTTTAATTCAACAACTATCACATTATCGTTCGTATTAAACCCCGTAAAAGTAGTTTTAAACCATATAATTCACCATGTTTCATTCGTGATACACACTAAGCAGTATTGTTTAATCTTCAAAAACGTGCTTGTTGACTAAAAAATCAGTGAACAGTATTTATTACATGCCAAGCAATTTTGTAAGTTTAGTATCTTTATCAATCAAAAATAAAATAAAATAATGAAGCAATTCTAGATTTGAGTCAACGTCACCTTTTTATTGTAAAAAGGAAGATCCATACTTCACAATCAGACGTGCAATCCACAGCGTATCGTTGTACGACCACCAAATCCAACACATGATCTCGTTGGAAAAAGAAGATATTGCCTTTGCCAAGGGTCCACATTATTTTAGAGGCACGAGAACAGGTATTTGGATTATATTCTTTTTAAAATCTCTTATATATAGCCTTGTCTCATAGTTCACATACCAGGTGCAAACAAACTGTGTGGCTTTCTTGAAATGAACTAAAATTTTCAGTGAAATATATATGTGTGTGTGTGTGTTGAACTGATTTAGGCAACAGCGAAATGTAATACTCATATCAAGGCACAATGATGTATTATAGCAGGAAAAATGTAAGAAATGGTGACATGCATGTGGCAAGTTGGTAATCTTGGTACAAATTGAGATTTGATACTACTAAATCTTTGTTTAACTATGCATGTAGCCATTTTTTATTATTATTAGGTGTGTAGCATAAATTTGATACTACTAAATCTTAGCTTAAACTTTATGCATGTAGCCATTTTTTTATCAGGTCTAGCATAAATTTAATACTGCATTACTACTAAATCTTAGCTTAGATTTTGTTATGATGAGCGCTAATTTACTCTTAAATATATACACAACAATAGGAAAATAGCATATGTTGAAATAGCAGGCCGCTAAAGGCAACCCTCCTTTTGTTCTCACGAGTGCCTTTGCAGTTTAATTTCCTAATTATGTGGTTTAGTATAACTAAATAAGAACATGATACATAACGAGATTGAGAAGTTGAAAAAATTATGTCAAAGTGGATTGGAGTCGGAATAATTATTAATTATTAATTAGCCACATTATTTTAGGTTAGTGAAATGAGTCATGTACGAAAAAATTAAATTGATATCTGCCACCCCTTGGTGCAATGGCAGAGCGAGCTTTTAACTTTAGGTAGGGCCAAAAAATTGAGGAAAAAAAATAAAATTTTGTATCAGCAGCAAAAAGAAAAAAATCAATGTACATTTTATCTTACAGCTAAAAATTATCTTTTTTCCATATCAGGAATAAATAAAAAAATGTACATTTTACACCAATGCTAGAAAAGTATAAGCAATTATTTAATTGATCTAGTGGGCTAACTGGGCTGGACGATGAGTTAACATAGGGCAAAATATTGATTTGAGGTTGGACAAATGCTTAAAACTTTACTTTTTTCTAATTAAATTTAAAAAATTCAGGTTGAACCTCTGCCTTATCTAAACTGCACGTAGTTCCACCCCTGCCCTCATTGTCGGGGTATCAACATCCCTCTCACGGTGAGTATCACCACCTATGGTATAGAGCTCTCTATTGTACAGAGTCATGGGCTTTGGTTAACAAGGTTTCCCAGCATGCTTCCTGCTATACGAACGTCTATGAAAAATAATCTACACCTCAGAAAAGAATGGATCTCTAATTAGATTCGAGTAAAAAAAAGTTATGGCTAAAATAAGGATGCAGTTTCAAAATGCTACACAACTTGGTCTAAATACTAAGGCTACGTTTGCCTTGTCGTTTTTAGTTTTGTGTTTTCGTCTATACAAAAGCGCGTACGTTGTATGTATTGTTGAAAAACAAATAATTTTGAAAAATGAAATTAACATGTAAAATAGAAAACAAGTTTATTTTGTTTTTCGTGTTTCGAGAGATAACAAAAGCACGGAGAACAATCCGACTCATTCGTTGTCCGTTGGTCGTCGCAATGACTAAGAATTATAAATCTTCTTCTCTTATTTTTTGTTATTTCTTAGTACAAGTTGAAAACACAAAACTCAAAATACAAAATGAAACCAAACGGACCCTAAAATGTTGAAACTTCTATTTCTACAAATTTTAACTCATAATAATAACATTTAGATGCCTTGAAGTATTTTTCTCTACATATTTTACCAACTGCAAACTCCTAGTCACGCCATCTTTTATCCACATAACTCTTTTAGCTGTTTAGGGCTACTTTCAATCGTTTTTTAAATGACCTTTATCTTTTCTATAGCCACATTTTCATATTTGTCCGTCGTTAGGGATGAGTAATGTTTGGTAAGAAAAGAAATTAACTGACTCAACTAGTTCATTTTGGTGGTGGTTCGGTTATGAAATTAAACTGCATTGAATTCGGTTATCGTCTAGCCGAAATAATCGAACTTATATTATATTACCTGTGACGACCGCCCATGACCCCTGCACTGAACCTAGAGATAGTGCGCTGTAAAGTGTGCCAGGCGACCATGGACAATTGTCAGGGTAAATTAAAACAACAGAATCTATCGTATTACCCACAACGCATGGACAAAATACAATAGAACATATATATAGTGAAGCTTCACAGAATAGAATCTCATCAATAAAACTTCATAATAGTTGAATACAAACATCTGAATAGTCAATACAACAAGCCTCACTACATAACACTCAGAGAAAATACAAACAGCGGAACACCCAGTACATATAATAAGAAGAAAATATGCAACCCTCCAGCTCGTCTTCGATATCAAAACCGTGGAAAGCAAGAATAGCACCTGTCACCTGCTACCTAGTCTGCCCGTCCCAAAGTGGACGAACGGCCCAAGGCAATAAGAGTTAAAACATAAAGCTTTGAGTCAGACAACAGTCTTAGTGAGCGGTAAATTAACTAACAACATATCAAAAGAGCATAAAGGAAAAAGGAATAGGAATACAACCCTCCCACTCCACCTCTTTCTACAGTGATGGCCCCCAGACACACACTAAGTAGAAGCAAACATAGCAGAGCATACAATTTAAAGTAAAGCAATTATCACTCGAGTCAAGGGCGATGTTTTCCAAGCACAAACCCCCAAGGCCTAAACCAAGATCAGGTAAGCACCCAGAAAACACTGCTCTTGAGACCGAATGACGATACAACCAAACATCCATGACTCTGGCTATCACTATTATCATTGCTTCGATATCATCGTTAATTGAATGATCGGCTCATTCTTTCATCCGTCCGTCAAGGGCTAATGGAAACCCCGGTTCTAGACATTACTCCCGCACGTCATCGTGACCCGTGCCTAGGACTATCGAATCTGCCCAACGTACTCTTGCTTTGAGCATGCTAGAACCTTCAACAACGACGAGATCTCAGCCTTCTAGTCATCCTCCTCGACGACTATTTCCCTACTAGCTCAAGCGCCTCTCGAGCATCCATTATCCTCAAACTCGAACCATATCACCGAGTTATCAATCTGCTTGGAATGATCTCGTCTGGATTAGACCACGACTATCTCATATCATGCTTCGCCTCATCATCATCATAGCAAAGCTTCATCTCAACATCATCATCAAATCTATTCATATGAGCTTCCACATCCGCCACATATGCCACAAGCAGCTTTCCCAATCCAAGAGCCTTTCTCTTAGCTTTTGAATCATCTTCGGTCTAAATCGAATCATCAATTCATCTAATTCATAGCAATCAATCAAGTCAAATATTAATCCAAGTAAACAAGCATTCAAATATGATCTAAATAGACGATTCCAGAGTGGTATCTCACTGATGGCTCGGGCCCCCCCGGAAGGAGGCCTTCTTCGCCTTCCACCTAAGCTGCGCAGGAAAGGCCCAAAGCCAATCCCAGGGAACAGTGAAGCTTCATAGGGTCTTTCTGTCCAGGTGCAGGTAGTCCGCATCTTCACAGACATGTCTATTTCACCGAGCCATTATAACAATAATGGCAATTTCGTAATTAAAGAGTCAAAAGTCTAACAAGCATGAAAACATGAGCAATATCTCTGTAATCTTAATGAATGAACTTGCATAGGTTAACATGTAGTAAAATGGTTGTCAAATCATCATGAAAAATGAATCTATATGGATCTATACTTAGGATTAGGAAAATGCATGGAAATCACTACTTTAACAACAAATCAAACCAACGATCTGATATACTCCTTTGGATCCGTGTGAGAGATAATCACCACTCACCAAATCACCTAAACAACCCCAAAACAACACGCTTCAGATCTGGACAGCGAAGGATCTAGCTTGATCTATCACCGATCCGCTTCAAACGATGAAATCTCTTCTTCGAAGGATGAAGATCTTCAATCTAAGCTCTTGAATCTTCGATTTGATCTTCAATATGGACGGAAGGAATCACTAGATTAGAGTGGAGAAAAGAAGTGAAGAAGTGTAGAAGTCGAGCTCTCAAAATGGCAGGACTTCGTCGCTTCGAAATCCGGATCCCAAAATGAAGAAAAACTCCCGTATTTATAGGCTGAAATATCCCTAGGTTGTCCACTTTTAGGTCGTCCACGACCTAAAGAGATTCTGCGACCTACGACCTACCGAAACTCCACATCCTACGACCTAACGACCTAAGCCCAGGCGCACTTACGACCTACCAGACTCACATGTTTACGACTTACGACTTAGCAGCTTAACTCCTAAGTCGCTCGCGACTTAACACATAGCATATGCGCGCGACTTACGACCTAACACATGCGCGCCTTAACGAGTCAACTGGGATACGACCTACGACTTATAAAACCTTGCGACCTAAAAACCCCACGACTTATCTATTCTGCGACTTACGACTTAACCTCCTTAGGTCGCTCACTGCTACCCCAGCTTCCTTAGGTCGTCGCCGACCTATCTATCCCTTAGGTCGTTAACTCGCCCAAACTCTTAAGTCGTTAGCCCGCTTATCCCCCTAGGTTGTTAACTCCCCTAGGTCGGTCACTTACTTAAGTCTGCCTATTCTTGAGTCGCCAACTCCTTAGGTCGCCCATTTCCTAAGTCGGTCATTACCTTAAGTCGTCTACTAACTCTTAAGCCGCAAATCCTATAAGTCGCCAACTTTCCTTAAGTCGTTCACTCGACCTAAGCCACCTCACGACCTATCTTCCACACGACTTAACTTCTAGACAACTTAACTCCTACACGACTTAAGCTCTAGTCGATCTAAACTCGGAATGAATTAACAATACTAACAATCTAATAACAACTGTTTTACGATGTTTCGATCCGTAAAAATACCGGTCGTTACATTCTCTCCCCCTTAGGAATTTCGCCCCCGAAATTCCAAACAAACAGAGCAATCAAGGACTATTCTGCATGCCTACCATCCATAGCAATCAAAAAACCATGCATCCAATTCTAGCTTAGCATGCAGAATTCTAAAACTTAGAACAAGTTACAATGTCGTTAGATGACACGAGACCTTAGGGCCATACCTTGAAGAGTTCGGGATGAGCTGCTTTCATCCTCTCTTCCACCTCCCATGTACAGTCGTTATCATCGTCACTCCATTGTATCTTGAGCAACTTAACTACCTTCCTCCTAAGCTGTTTCGTGTCATTTTCCACAACACGAAGAGGCTTACGAGGTCTCTTATCGACTGGATCAACTTCGAAATCTTCACAGCTTTCAGCAGAAACCACTGTATTCGGGTCGTGCACATACTTCCGTAGATACGATACATGAAAAACATTGTGCACACCCGACATCTTCTCTGGTAATTCCAATCTGTAGGCGAGCTTTCTAATTCGCTCGATGATCGGGAATGGTCCAACAAATCTCGGAGCCAATTTTCCTTTCTTACCGAATCGAATAACATTCTTCAGTGGAGAAATCTTCACAAAAACCATATCACCTACGACGAATTCCAAATCCTTGCGACGCTTATCGGCATAACTCTTCTGACGGTCTTGGGCTGCTTTCATTCGTTGCCGAATGATCTCTATGCAATCTGAAGTCTGTCGAATCATCTCTGGCCCAAGCATCAGTTTTTCTCCTGTCTCTAACCAACATGTCGGAGAGTTACACGGTCTTCCATACAATGCCTCATACGGTGCCATACCAATGCTTGACTGGTAACTGTTGTTGTATGAAAATTCCACCAAATGAAGGTGATCTTCCCATGATCCTCCGAAATCCAAAACACAAGCTCTGAGGAGATCTTCCAATACTCGGTTGACTCTCTTGGTCTGACCATCCGTTTGAGGGTGATAAGCTGTACTCAAACACAACTCGGTTCCCAAAACTTCCTGGAAACTCTTCCAAAATCCACTAGTGAACAATGGGTCTCGATCGCTCACTATACTCTTCGGAATACCATGGAATCGAACTATCCACTTAACATACAACTCGGCCAACTTTGATGCAGTCCTAGTCGATCGAACAGGAATGAATCTTGCACTCTTAGTCAGACGATCTACAATGACCCAAATCCCTTCATTTCCCGTTCTTGTTCTAGGTAGCCCATCAATAAAATCCATCGATATTTGCTCCCACTTCCATGTAGGAACTTCCAATGGCTGAAGCAATCCACTTGGCTTCTTCTGTTCAGCTTTTACCAACTGGCAGTTCATGCACTTGGAAATAAAATTTCCAACATCCTTCTTCATGCCTTCCCAGTATTAGGTTCTCTTCATATCCCGATACATCTTATTTCCACCTGGATGAATTGTCAGCTTCGAGTGATGACTTTCCTTCAGAACTTCACTTCTCAATTCATCTATATCGGAAACAACTAGTCGTCCTTGCTTCCGAAGCCAACCTTCTCGATCGACCTCGAATCCCTTATCCTTTTCTGGATCCAATCCAGATTCCAAATCACGGATAATCTTGACAAGCTTATCATCTCGCTTTTGACTCTCGCCAATTCTCTCAACAAGAGTCGGTCTTATCGATAAGTTTGCCAACATCTCAGGTTCCAAGTCACATCTGGGTCTGAAGTCAAATCCAACTAAATACTCGAGATTCTTCCATTCTGAAAACATGGCTCCCAATCCTGCATGTCTTCAACTCAACGCATCTGCCACTGCGTTACCTTTTCCCGGAGTAAAAACTATACCAAAATCATACGATGCTAAAAACTCTAGCCAACGTTGCTGCCGAAGATTCAAATCCTTTTGGGAGAAAAGATACTTCAACGACTTATGATCTGTAAACAACTCGAATCGAACTCCCAATAGATAATGTCTCCACATCTTCAGAGCAAATACAATCGCCGCTAACTCTAAATCATGAGTCGGATAATTCCTTTCATGCGGCTTCAGTTGTCGACTTGCATACGCAACAACTTTATCCCTCTGCATTAGCACTGCTCCAAGTCCAGTACCACATGCGTCCGTGTAAACCACCATCTCATCATTCCCACTTGGAATAGTCAAAACAGGAGCACTCGTCATTCGCTCTTTCAGGATTCCGAAAGCTTGCTCACACTTAGCATCCCATCTGAACACTTGGTTCTTCTTCGTCAATCCTGTTAACGGTGCAGCTATCTTGGAGAAGTCTTTGATAAATCGACGATAATATCCTGCTAATCCAAGAAAACTTCTCACATCCGATGCATTCTTAGGTCTAACCCAATACTGGATTGCTGCCACCTTAGCGGGATCAACCGCTATTCCATTTCCAGAGATAACATGGCCTAAGAACCTCACTTCACTCTTCCAGAAGTGACACTTCAAAAACTTAGCCTTCAGCTGATGTTTCTGTAAGATTTCCAAAACAATACGCAAGTGCGTCTTGTGCTCTTCTTCAGTTCTGGAATAAATCAGAATATCATCCACGAACATAAGTACGAACTTGTTCAACTGATCTCTGAACACTCTATTCATAAGATCCACAAAATATGTTGGCGCATTAGTCAATCCAAACGGCATTACCAGCCACTCAAAGAAACCTGATGGTGTCCGAAATGCAGTCTTCGGCACACTATCCTTAGCCACTCTCAACTGGTGAAATCCCGTTGCCAAATCCATCTGAGAAAACACCTTAGCTTCGTGAAGCTGATCAAACAAGTCATCTATCCTCGGCAATGGATACTTGTTCTTCTTAGTCACTTTATTCAGCTCACGATAATCCACACACAATCTCAATGACCCATCTGCCTTGGTTGCAAACACAACTGGTGCACCCCATTCGGACACACTACGCCGAATGAATCCTTTCTGCAAAAGGTCATCAACCTGCACCCTCAACTCCTGCTGTTCCCTAGGCGCCATCCGCCTAAGAGGCATCACAACAGGTCTGGCTCCTTCAACTAGATCTATACGAAACTCGATCTCTCTATGCGGCGGTAACCCTTTGACCTCGTCAAAGACATCCTCAAATCCATTAGCGATTGGCAACGATGACAGTCCATCCCGTGGAACAACCAGCGAATACATGAAGCTCATGAAGACGCCTTCTTCATGCTTACATCGTATCACAATCTTTCGCCCCCTCCACATTCTCGACTGTCACCTCCAACCTTTCACAATCAACCTTTGCCGCATACTTCCTAAGCCAGTCCATACCCAAAATAATTCTGAACCCCGCAAAGTTCAGAACAAAACAATCACAAACAAAAGAGCAATCATGACTCGATACAATCAAACCACGGCATAGCATACACAAACAAGACGAACCCCCAACTGGATTAGTCACAACCAATGGCCTATCAATAATATCCGATTCTAAACCCAACCGGCCTACAAGTTCATTACAAACAAAAGAATGCGACGCCCCAGTATCAAATAACACTCTAACTGGAACACCACATATGGAAAGAGTACCTTGAACCACTACTCTTTCCTTTCTCTTCAGCGGTAGGAGCTCTCGAAGATGATGGAACAACTCCCAAAGCATAAGCTTGCACAATCTGCTTGTCCCTTCACGGTTCTGGACAATTCTTCTTAAAGTGTCCCAGCTTATCGCAGTTGTGGCACTTCACTGGCACCTTCGGATTCTTGCAATCCCTAGAGAAATGGCCCTTCTGCTGACAATTGTAGCAGGTTACTTTGCCCTTCGGCTTCTTCTGACCATCCTTACCCTTCTGCTGCTGCTGCTTCCTCTTCTTATTTCCACCCTGCTGGGGTTTAGACTCTTCCCTGGTCACAGCAACAACAGATCCTTCCTTAGGAAACAGATTCTCGTGCCTGAGAGCCTTCTCCACAAGCTTCTCAAATGGATCGTCCAGATGATCCACCAACTGCCTCCCAAGATAATTGTCCAAGCCTGTCACAAACTTCTCGTTCTTCTGATATGAAGATTCAATATACGACCGGACGTACTTGGACAAAGCTTCAAACTCAGAAACATACTCAAGAACTGGTCTTCCACCTTGCTTGAGCTCCACAAACTTCTTGAACAGAACAGACTTCTGAGCTGTAGAAATGAACTTAGCTTCAAATCTGACTTGGAATTGCTCCCAAGTAATCTCTTCCTCCGGAGTATCAATGGTGATAGAGTTCCACCAATCAGAAGCTCTCCCTTGAAGCTGTCTTGATGCTAACTTCCTCTTAGTTGCATCATCGATTCCCAAATCACCAAAGATCCTTCTACAAGCATCTATCCACCTCTGGACTTCAATAGTTGATTTTGTTCCCAAGAAAACCTTCCCTCCAAGAGCAGTATAGTCTTTACACAACTTAGCAAAATCCACCGGTCTTGGAGCCTGAACCTGAACTCCAACATCAACTGCTGTCCCCGGAATTGGTATCCTTCTCATGATCGAAGTCATCATAGCTTCGAACATAGCTGCATAATCAGCAGTCCCCTCAGCAGCACGGCTTTCCCTAGCAGTTGGTCTCCCTCTTCGACTCATTCTCAATATCTATAAAAAGGAATGGTTAGCACACCTAGAGAAACAACTGCATAAGGAATTCAAACTCTACTTAGCTACTATATTATATATAGTAATCATCCATCAAAATACAATTACGTCTCTCATACGTATTTACGTCAGCGAGCGTTGGGTAAAATCGATTAACCAAAGCTCTGATACCAAATGTGACGACCGCCCATGACCCCTGCACTGAACCTAGAGATAGTGCGCTGTAAAGTGTGCCAGGCGACCATGGACAATTGTCAGGGTAAATTAAAACAACATAATCTATCGTATTACTCACAGCGCATGGACAAAATACAATAGAACATATATATAGTGAAGCTTCACAGAATAGAATCTCATCAATAAAACTTCATAATAGTTGAATACAAACATCTGAATAGTCAATACAACAAGCCTCACTACATAACACTCAGAGAAAATACAAACAGCGGAACACCCAATACATATAATAAGAAGATAATATGCAACCCTCCAGCTCGTCTTCGATATCAACACCGTGGAAAGCAAGAACAACACCTGTCACCTGCTACCTAGTCTGCCCGTCCCAAAGTGGACGAACAACCCAAGGCAATAAGAGTTAAAACATAAAGCCTTGAGTCAGACAACAGTCTTAGTGAGCGGTAAATTAACTAACAACATACCAAAAGAGCATAAAGGAAAAAGGAATAGGAATACAACCCTCCCACTCCACCTCTTTCTACAGTGATGGCCCCCAAACACACACTAAGTAGAAGCAAACATAGTAGAGCATACAATTTAAAGTAAGGCAATTATCACTCGAGTCAAGGGCGATGTTTTCCAAGCACAAACCCCCAAGGCCTAAACCAAGATCAGGTAAGCACCCAGAAAACACTGCTCTTGAGACCGAATGACGATACAACCAAACATCCATGACTCTGGCTATCACTGTTATCATTGCTTAGATATCATCGTTAATTGAATGACCGGCTCATTCTTTCATCCGTCCGTCAAGGGCTAATGGAAACCCCGGTTCTAGACATTACTCCCGCACGTCGTCGTGACCCGTGCCTAGGACTATCGAATCTGCCCAGAGTACTTGACTACCAATCAGTAGCCTTCAGGGACTATCGAATCTGCCCAACGTACTCTTGCTTTGAGCATGCTAGAACCTTCAACAATGATGAGATCTCAGCCTTCTAGTCATCCTCCTCGACGACTATTTCCCTACTAGCTCAAGCGCCTCTCGAGCATCCATTATCCTCAAACTCGAACCATATCACCGAGTTATCAATCTGCTTGGAATGATCCCGTCTGGATTAGACCACGACTATCTCATATCATGCTTCGCCTCATCATCATCATAGCAAAGCTTCATCTCAACATCATCATCAAATCTATTCATATGAGCTTCCACATCCGCCACATATGCCACAAGCAGCTTTCCCAATCCAAGAGCCTTTCTCTTAGCTTTTGAATCATCTTCGGTCTAAATCAAATCATCAATTCATCTAATTCATAGCAATCAATCAAGTCAAACATTAATCCAAGTAAACAAGCATTCAAATATGATCTAAATAGACGATTATAATAATAATGGCAATTTCGTAATTAAAGAGTCAAAAGTCTAACAAGCATGAAAACATGAGCAATATCTCTATAATCTTGATGAATGAACTTGCATAGGTTAACATGTAGTAAAATGGTTGTCAAATCATCATGAACAATGAATCTATATGGATCTATACTTAGGATTAGGAAAATGCATGGAAATCACTACTTTAACAACAAATCAAACCAACGATCCGATATACTCCTTTGGATCCGTGTGAGAGATAATCACCACTCACCAAATCACCTAAACAACCCCAAAACAACACGCTTCAGATCTGGACAGCGAAGGATCTAGCTTGATCTATCACCGATCCGCTTCAAACGATGAAATCTCTTCTTCGAAGGATGAAGATCTTCAATCTAAGCTCTTGAATCTTCGATTTGATCTTCAATATGGACGGAAGGAATCACTAGATTAGAGTGGAGAAAAGAAGTGAAGAAGTGTAGAAGTCGAGCTCTCAAAATGGCAGCACTTCGTCGCTTCGAAATCCGGATCCTAAAATGAAGAAAAACTCCCGTATTTATAGGCTGAAATATCCCTAGGTCGTCCACTTTTAGGTCGTCCACGACCTAAAGAGATTCTGCGACCTACGACCTACCGAAACTCCACATCCTACGACCTAACGACCTAAGCCCAGGCGCACTTACGACCTACCAGACTCAACTGTTTACGACTTACGACTTAGCAGCTTAACTCCTAAGTCGCTCGCGACTTAACACATAGCATATGCGCGCGACTTACGACCTAACACATGCGCGCCTTAACGAGTCAACTGGGATACGACCTACGACTTATAAAACCTTGCGACCTAAAAACCCCACGACTTATCTATTCTGCGACTTACGACTTAACCTCCTTAGGTCGCTCACTGCTACCCCAGCTTCCTTAGGTCGTCGCCGACCTATCTATCCCTTAGGTCGTTAACTCGCCCAAACTCTTAAGTCGTTAGCCCGCTTATCCCCCTAGGTTGTTAACTCCCCTAGGTCGGTCACTTACTTAAGTCTGCCTATTCTTGAGTCGCCAACTCCTTAGGTCGCCCATTTCCTAAGTCGGTCATTACCTTAAGTCGTCTACTAACTCTTAAGTCGCAAATCCTATAAGTTGCTAACTTTCCTTAAGTCGTTCACTCGACCTATGCCACCTCACGACCTATCTTCCACACGACTTAACTTCTAGACAACTTAACTCCTACACGACTTAAGCTCTAGTTGATCTAAACTCGGAATGACTTAACAATACTAACAATCTAATAACAACTGTTTTACGATGTTTCGATCCGTAAAAATACGGGTCGTTACATTACCAAAAGTTATGATATCACAATATAATACCTTTATAATTGGTTTATATTAGCCAAAAAATTGGTCTAAAACCAACGAAAGAGTGCATAGAACCAATAACCCTAACTGTAGTTATTGGCTATGATTTCAAGGAGATTCTGCTCTTCAATTCAAAGATTACGTTGGTTCAAAGTTAGTAAATCAAAAGAAACCAATAAAAATATGCAAACAAAGAAAGAATAAGAAAGGAAAAGTAAGACACGAAATTTATAGAAGTTTGGTTATGCCTACGTCCACTTTAAAGATATTTTATACAAAATTCCGGAGATGATTACAACTATAATCTTAAAAGTCAATAGAGAATTATAATTGTAGCACCCCGCTTTAGATATAAAATAGCAAAATACCAAGGTCACCTTTCTTTTGTATGTAGCTCCATATTTGTAGCTGTGACAAGCTAATATTGGGCCATGAGGTCGTCAATCTTCTTTGATAATCCGTTAGAAGACATCATAGATCAAGATCCCAAATATTAGGAGAAATAACAAATTAAAGATGACTAATTTTATGGATCGATACCGATCCATGGACTTTGTTGCTCTTCCCCTAATTCTTTGTTGTATTTCTTGCTGCCTTGAGTATTATTCTTCCATCTTATCCTTAAGACAAGTTGTTAGGATCGTGCAATATACCATAAAAAGGGGTGAATAGCATATTTAAAATAGTTCAGAAATAAACAGATAAAATAGTGCGAAAACGTAAATGCGAAAAGTAAAGGACACATAGATATACCCAGCTTATGTCACTAACCCATTAGTGCCTACTGCTGGTCCCAAGATTACTACTAGAATTATACATTCGAACGTTCAAAACACCTATAAACTCGCACTCCCTGCTAATCTTAATATGCTAATCCTATGTCTAATAACTCTGCCTCGATTTTATCCCAAAATTGGGAATTGTGAACTACTGTAACGACCCGCATTTTGACCCTTAAATGTCAATATTAATACATCCATGGAATTCGTGTGTCGAACATCCAAGTGTCGAAAAGGCAGATTGTTAGGGTAAAATAAAAAGATAAAGAAACAGAACAAGAAAGAATAAACACAATATCAAAATCTCAGCAGAAACGATAACATATAATATCAAAAAACAATACAAAATGTCACTCTAAGATACACAACATTTCAGAGTGACAATTTTGGATACTATCATCAGCCTAAACTGTTATAACATCATGTCCTCACAATTTCTAATGTACACAATATAGTAATGTAGTGGAAATAAGAATACTACGGTAGGTGAAACATCCAACTCGTCTTCTGTTGGATAAATCTGTCCAGCTAATCTGGTTACCTGTACCTACGAATAGTCGGACTAATATGAGATGTCACTATGGGGTACGTGTCATAATACAAAGGACCTGCTTTAGGGATTGAAGGTATTAAGTGGCTATGTGAGGGCCCGCCTCTTCTCTATGTATAAAGTAGTAAATTCTCGGGATTATTGGTTAGGCACGGTAGAGGATATCTTTGGAAATGGTCCACTTTGATAGGAAGTATTAAGCGCCCGAAGAAATTCCATGCAATGTCAGCTAGATAGCTACAAGTGAGGTGTCCGCCTTGGGATAGGTATTAAATAACGGGGACCTGCCTTAAATGAGGTATTAAATGGTCGTAGTCTTTCCAGTTCCCATAAAATGGTATTAAGTAACTTGGGTACTATCTCTTACATTAATATGACATTATTAATGACAGATATGAATTATTGGTTTGCAATCGTAAGGGCCATAAGCTTTTATTTGGAAAGCCTTTTAATTTATATTTGGAAAGCCTTTGGGCTTATATTTGGAAAGTGTTATCCGGGTTTTTAACCCTGCTGGATCCAAGAGGAGTCGGAGCAACTTAGTCGAGTCAGAATAGCCCAGAAAGTCAACCAAAAGAATTAGAGTAACGAGCCAAAGAAGGCCAAGAAAATGGAATGAGAAAACTCACCAAGGACACGGATCGCTAGCGATCCATGACCTATGGATCGCTTGCGATCCATGGGTTTAACTCAGCGATACATTACCTATGGATCGCTTGCGATCCATGGGTTTAACTCAGGATTTTTCAGAGCCTCTTGTAGCATGATTCAATCCATATTACAGAAGCAATAGTTGAGTTTGACGAGATTCCGAGTTAGTTAAATCAAGAGACAAGCATTTACCTCGTCCAATCAGCAGCTAAATACAACCAGCAAGTAAACCGTCATCAAAACAAGGCATCATGCAACAAGACTACATGAACAACATCGATATAAGATGACAAAGGCATTCCAGACACCAAGGTCCAAAAACAGACTAAGTGTATGGATCGCTAGCGATCCATACACCATGGATCGTTGGCGACCCATGCAATTTCGTCAAATGGCTGCGGACTTCAAAGGATAGAACAAAGGATAAATGCCAAGAAGTAAGCTCACATTCGAGCTAATTCTATGGATCGCTAGCGATCCATGTTTCTGGCTTGGGTCGCTATGAAAACTCGCATCTTCCCGTGATTGTCTGGCAAATGGACTTGGCCCGGTGACTCTCCTATCTCTATAAATACCATCCTACCTGGAACACAAACGAGATCTTCTCCGGACTGGTTGTTGAAACTCTGTTGGAAGCTTTCTTCACTCCTCACCTCCCTCACAACGGTCTTCAAAGGAATTCACTGTGACTCTCCAGTGGATTCCAACCTTGGAGATTCAATCTAGCTAAGGATATTCTAGAGATTTGTAATCAAATACAACTTGTAACAGCAATCGGTAAATAATAAAGACTATAAAGTAGACGTAGGCTTCGTTAACAGGCGAACCACTATAAAAATTCTCTTGTTTTCTTTTTGTTTCTTCTCTACATTTATTCTGTATATTATTGCTTTATAAGAACAGAGCTAGTGCTTTCTCACTCAAACCAGGGTGTTAATCCATTTTCTGGGTTAACATTTTGGTGCTTTCATTGAGAGGCCAACTCAGGGTTCGGATCTAGCTATCTACTTTGGATCAGATAGGTTGAGAAGTTAGGTCCTCAATCTTTGCTTGAAAATTCTATTGCTTGGAATCAAGGGCTCCAGGGAGGAAAATAACTGCCTTTGAAAGGTCCATAGGGGCAGTGATAGCTGGAGAAGATACAAATCATCTGCAAACTGAAGTAAATGGTGCTAACTTGGGAGATCAGGTGCCGGCATCCTCCAGTCAACGCGAGGTCGTTACAAGGGATGAGTTGAACAAAATGGTTGATGAGATCAACCAGAAAATGGAAAACAGTAAGAAGGCTCTGATGGATAAGCTCAATGCTCTCTTAACCTTACAGTCAAATCCTGCTCCAAGAACTATGGTTGAACCCGTAGCTGCCATAGTAAGAAAATTCTTCCGTTTCGGGCTTAAACAGGAGAAACGGGAAGCAGCCACAGAAAAGGGTAGCGGCAGGAACTATGGGAATCAATGCAGAAGGGAATACAAGTACTCTGCTCGCCGTAAGGAAACCAACTTTGAACATGAACCAAGTGGTGAAAACCCCACGAGAGGATATAACCATAGACCTCTCTGATTTAGAAGATGGAGAACAATTTAATGATGATAAGTTGGAAGAGAATGCTAATGCATTCGACAATGCTAAAAATGTCAAAACCGCCCCAGTCAGAACAACCGTAAGCCAACGGGACCCCGAGGGAGTGGTTGTCCCAAAGATAGGAGAGCCTAGGCTTCGGCCCACTCGCCAAGACCATTTGAAAAGTCAAACACTTGGTGTAGTGACTGACAACCATCCCCAAGATTACCGGACATCAGAGGCATTTATCGTGGATATGGTTAAGCGATTGATGGACGAAAATAAAAACAGAAGAGATGATGAGTGGGGATCCGCACCAAGTCGGACTCCCTTCACTAATGAGATCTTAAATGAGCGATATTTGGAAAAATTCATTATGCCAACTATCCCATCCTATGATGGGACGAAGGACCCAAAACCCCATTTATACAAGTATAGTTGGTACATGGACGGAGCAAATGCTTCAGAAGCTATTCGGTGTAGATATTTTCCCATTTTCTTGGAAGGAATCGCTTCCATGTGGTTTACTAGGCTTTCGCCAAAGTCCATCTCTAATTTTGATCAACTAGCCACAAGATTCCTTGATCAATTCAGGCTCGATACCGCGTAACCCAAAGATGTGATCTCCCTGTCTGGATTATTCCAGGGGCGAAACGAATCGCTGAAGTCTTACATGAACCGGTTCAATACCGCAGTGACAAAGGTCTGCAATCCAAATGAGGACATGGTTTTCATGGCTTTGGTACGAGCCATTCATCCCGAAATTGAGTTTGGAAAATGGATCAAGATGAAGCAACCCACTATAATGAAGGATTTCAATCGCAAAGCAAGTCAATACTTGAGATTGGAGGAGGCATAGGAGCTAGAAAGGAAGTCAACTGGCGTGCACCCATTGAATGTCAGACAGAGTGACATGGCAATGAATCAGAATACGAATGCTTTCATAACTGCTAAAGGAATCACGAGAAAAGACAAAAATTAGAAAAGTTCCAATAAGAAAAATGGAAACAATAAACGCCTTAAAGGCTTCAGACTTGAAGATTGCACCCCTCTCAACGAAACTCTGGAAAATATTTATCTTGCTATACAAAGGACTGAGAAATATAAAAAAAAACCTAAGAAGGAAGCAACCGAGCAACAGAAGCGCTTAGGGAAGTTCTGCCGCTTCCACGAGATGCACGGTCACAACACGAACGAATGCCGCCACCTAAAGAACTTGATTGAAGAGTTGATCCAAGGAAACAAGCTCCAGCAATACGTAAGAAAACCATAGAATCCTGACCATCCTGCGACTCCTCAAGCCCCTAGGAATCAAAGAAACCAAGTTGTAACCAGTGAAGAGGGATCAAAGCGAATTGACTAAAGAATCATTATAGGGATGATATACGGAGGCCACATCCTGCACAGAGAAGGTTGGGAGAGATGGAGTGGGATGCAAGTTCATTAAAGCACGCTCCGAAGGAATCATGTCTCACAATAGAAGATGGGGCTCCAACAAAGTAGTAGAAAACTTTGAATGATGATATTGTATTCAAAAACCGAGATAGCGAAGGGATCGAAGCTCCAACTCTCGACCCGATGATGGTGACGGTAGGAATCACACCCGCTATGGTCCGATGAGTATAGCAGCAGTTCTATCAATATACTTTTCAAATGTACCTTTGACAAAATGAATATCGGCATGAAAAGCATGTCTACATGCCAAACAAAAAATCCAAGTGTTTACTGGTGAACCCAAACAACCTGTAGGGACAATTGACTTTCCAGTGGAGCTTGGAGAAGGTGATCGAAGAGTTACCCTCGTTCAGACCTTCACAATTATGGAAGAAACTTCTGCATATAACGCCTTCTTGGGACGACCTGCCTTTGCTGATTTCAGAGTCGCTCTGGCCCAATGGTGCCTTACAATGAAGTTCCCGACTGCAAACGGAATCGGGGTGGTCAAAGGAGATCAATGCGCCACCATAGAATGTTACATTGCAGAGTTACGTGAATCTAGAAGAAGGGAAAAAGGGAAGGATGTGGAGAGAACTCTCCACATTCGTGAACCTTCTAAATATAAACTACAGAGCTGCCCTTGGCTCGGGGACCATAGCTGATTCGACAAGGCTTTGGACCCTAGAAAGAAGAGTTCGGGGGAGGATCGGGCATCACCGGCAGAATTGACGGTGTCTGTCCCAGTCGATATGGACGACCCAACAAGAGTCTTGAATATCGGATCGCACCTTGGAAACAAGATGCAGTTGGAACTTACTAAATTTCTTCACGCAACTTGAATGTGTTCGCATGGACGCATTCTGATATGTGTAGGGTATCACCAAAAATCGCATGCCATTCGCTCAACATTGACCTCAAGTTCACACCAGTAAAGCAAAAGAGGCGCAACCTGGGTCGTGAATGGTCCAAGGCATTAAGAGAAGAGGTGAACAAGCTAATGGCCAACGATTTTATCTGAGATGCAACATATCCTGAATGGGTATCTAACCCGATCTTAGTAAACAATTCCAATGGGAAGTGGCGAACCTATATCGATTACTCGAACTTAAACAAAGCTTGCCCGAAAGACAGCTTCCCTCTGCCCAGGATAGACCAGCTTGTGGATGGAACGGTAGGACATGAACTGCTATCATTCATGGATGCATACTCTGGGTACAACCAAATCCTGATGCATGAACCTGATCAAGAAAACACCAGCTTCATCACCAATCTGGGACTATACTGCTACAGGGTAATGCCATTCGGATTAAAGAATGCTAGGGCAATGTATCAAAGGTTGGTAAATACCATGTTTAAGCGCCAAATCGGGAAAACTATGAAGGTTTACATGGACGACATGTGGGTCAAATCGCGGGTAACTGCCAAACATCAGGATGATCTCGCCAAAATATTTGAAATACTCCGAAAGTATGGGATGAAGCTCAATCCACTAAAATGTAACTTCGGAGTAGCCTCCGAAAATTTCTTAGGATTCATCGTAAGTGCCAGGGGCACTGAAGCAAATCCAGAGCAGATAACTGCCCTACGAGAAGTCCAAGCCCCGAAGAACAAGAAAGAACTGCAAAGCTTGAATGGGAAGGTTGCAGCTTTAAGCCGATTTATCTCGAAGGCCACCAACAAGTGCATACCATTGTTTAATGAATTAAAGAAAGGAAAGAAAAACTTCGAATGGAGTGCGGCATGTCAAACTGCATTTGAAGAATTGTTGTGACACATGGAAGCCCTTCCAATCCTATCAAAGCCAGTGGATGGATAGGACCTATTCATTTAACTAGCAGTATCATCTCATGCTTTAAGCGCTGCCCTTGTGCGTGAAGAAGTGAAAATCTAACGACCCGTATACTACATTAGCAAGCAGTTTACCAAAGCCGAGAACAATTACCCAAAGCTGGAAAAGCTAGCATATTGCCTCCTGATCGCGTCTAGAAGCTAAGACCATACTTCCAAGCGTATCCAATCAAAGTACTGACTGATCGGCCTCTGAATCAAATACTGTATCGACCTGAAACTTCCGGACGAGTCCTCAAGTGAAACAACGAACGGAGCCAATATGATATTACTTACCATCCGAGAAATGCGATCAATGGGCAAGCACTGGAAAATTTCATCGCCGAGTTTACCATACAAGATGACGAAGAAGAAACACCATCGGAAGTGGAGACGCAATGGAAACTCTTTGTTGATGGCGCATCTAACAACCTCTGTTCGGGGGCGAGAGTTATGCATGAAACCCCCAAAGGACGAGCCATTTGCTACACCATATGCTTGGAATTTCCTACAAGAAATAATGAAGTAGAATATGAAGCATTAATAGCAGGGCTAAAAATTGTGAAGGAACTCGAAATAAAATCCGTTCACATCTATGGTGACTCCTAGATAGTCGCCTGCCAAGTAAAGGGCGAGTACTAGGCTCGAGGGGAGAACCTTGCACCGTATTTGTCTAAAGTACAAGAGTTGCTGAGCAGCATCGAACATTATACCATAACTCATATTCCGTGGGAGCAGAACACCAAGGCTGACTACTTAGCTAAACTGGAAAATTCCGGAGAAGCTCAATCGTTGGGACTAGTCCCGGTTGAGACTCCGACTGCCTAAACCATAGACGAAATGGACGTCGACTGGATCCTCGAGACCACCATTGAACCGGAAACATGGATGATGCCAATCAAGAACAATTTACTTACAGGGACACTTCCAACTGACCGGAATCAAAGGAAAAAGCTTCTCCGGAAAGTGCCACGATTCGTAATACAGGATGGGATACTTTACCAAAGAGGATTCTCAACCCCCTTCTTTGATGTGTGACCGACAACGAAGCTCGGCGGATCCTGAAGGAAGTGCACGAAGGCGAATGCGGAGATCATACAAGGGGCCAAACCCTTGCAAAGAAAGTTCTCCAGTATGGATATTTCTGGCCAACAATAAACCACGATGCAATAGACTATGTCAGGCGATGTGATCGTTACCAAAGATTCGGCAAAATTAAAAAAACTCCCTCAATAGAATTAACGCAGATGGTCTGCCCGTGGCCATTTGCGATATGGGAAATCGACTTGATTGGCGTATTGCCAATAGCTAAAGGAGGAGCCAAATACGCTATAGTTGCTGTTGACTATTTCATGAAATAGGCCGAAGCGGAATCGCTGGCCACCATTACTACAAAGAAAGTCATTAATTTTGTTACTAAAAACATTATTTACAGGTTTGGTGTGCCATAAAAAATCATCATCGATAATGAGACCCAGTTCAAAAGCGCGAGTTGAAAGAATTCTGCAAACGCTTCCATATCGAGAAGAGCTTCTCCACAGTAGCTCATCCGCAAGAAAATAGGCAAGTGGAAGCAATAAACAAGATCATCAAGTCCACTGTCAAAAAGCGACTAACTAAAACAAAAGGAAACTAGGTTGATGAACTTCCACTCCCACTATGGGCTTACAGGACAACTACAAAGCGGCAGCTGGACACACTCCGGTCTTCTTGGCATGTGGCTTGGAAGCGATGATTCCCGTCGAACTAGAAGTCCCCTCTCACCGAAGGCAAAACTTTAGTCAAAAGCAAAATGAGCAACTCCTACTTGAATCACTAGATATGATTGATGAAAGGAGGGAAGAGGCCGAGTTAAGGACCGTCGCCCACCAAAAAAGGGTCTCACGATACTTTAACTCCAAGGTTCATAACCAAACCTTCGAACTGGAAGACCTCATCCTCAAACGGATCTACCCCGTGCAGGGAACCTTCAAACCAAACTGGGAAGGGCCATATGTGATCAATCAAAAGCTAAGGGACAAAACTTTCAAATTAACAACCGTCGACGGAGTCCAGATTCCCAGAGCATGGAATAGCAAATCGCTGCACCGCTACTTCACCTGAAAACTACCTTATGTACTTTCTATTTTTCAGAAAATAAGCTATCCCGAGATGCCGGGGGCATTTTAAATAAGAGAAAACTTACCCAACTTCTATTAATGAAATTGATTCATTTTTTGAACCAACGAAATTGTGTTGTTAATGGTAACCTGCTGAGTCGACGGGGTTAAATCGACTCAAAACCATACAATTGCTACTTGAGAAAGAGGAATCATGCCCAAGTACGCTCCATTTACCTGCCGGGTCGATGGAAGCAAACCGACTCAAACCATTAGATCGGCGGAACCCGATCCCTGCCTTCTAAGAACCAGTGTTGCCCCGACAACATTGGGAAGGCTCAAATGAAAAAGCCGCCCATCCCATAAGTCGCGCACTAACTCTTAAAACACAAAATCCTCACATTGCCTGAAGATAGGCAACACTGAGAAGTATCAAAAGCCGCACATCCCAAAAACCGTGCACTAACTCTTAAAACACAAACTCCTTGCATTGCCCGAAGATAGGCAACGCTGAGACGTATCATAAGCCACGCACTAGCTCTTAAAGCATAAACTCCTCACTTTCCCCAAAGATAGGCTATATTGAGAAGTATAAAAAGCCGCGCATCCCGTAAGCCGTTCACCAACTCTCCGAGCTGTGAAATCATGCTTTTAAGACATAAACTCCTCACGTTGCCCGAAGATTGGCAATATCGAGAAGTATTTGAAGTACCGGAATTGCCCCGACAATACCCAAAAACTCATCTATCATAGGAATTGTGAAGATCAACCCACTCCCATCATCGGGAGTAACGGGTCGACTCCAACAAAATCGGAATGCTACGAACCAGTAAAAAAAGCCAATTGTCGACACCCCATGGATCGCTAGCGATCCATGGCCGATGGATCCCTATGTTATTCATGTTAAATGTTACAGTTTATCATGGGATGCATATTTGAAGATTGCAAAAATCCGAAGAAATGATGCTCATAAGTACCAACTCACGCTTTTGAGAAGTGATAAGTGGTTTAACTTCGAAAAATTTGCAAAGATTATTCATCAAGTTAATCTTGTAATTGTATGCTTATGAATTTTCTAATAATTAATCTCATAACTGTATGTTCTACACTAAGTTTACATTTTCGTGCACATTTTAAACATGCATATGTTACATACTTTCCAGAATCGCATAAAAGCATAAGTTGCAGAGCTTGTAAAAAGAAAAAATCGAATTGTGACTTTAGTCAAATTCCAAGTTTTGGCATGCAAATTATTCGAACCATAAGTTATCGGTCGTTTGTCAAGTGTTTGAAGTAAACAGTCCTGTGAACTGGGGGGCATACACCGACACTTAAATAAAAATGTTATGCTTAAAAACAAAAATTTCACATTTCACAAGTTCTGTTACTCCAAACAAAGAATTCTAATAGTAATCACATGACTAGATAAAGTGAAATGGAAGTAGACAAAATAGACATAAGTGCACAGGACACATATGAGCAGATAAGTAAAGGTACAGTCAAAATAGCAACAGTGTATTATTTATAATTTTCTCCTATACAAGGTCAAAACGTGGGGGCTGTACCCACACAATATCGACCAACAAAAGAAAAGGTACAGAGAGCACAACAAAAACACTAAGTGTAGAATCTGCACTTGAAAAAAACAATGCAAAATGAATCGAAACAAGATCAGCTACCACTCAGTCTTCTCAGTGCTTCTCTCTACCACTCCCTTTCCCGCCTTTTGTTCAAAGTTTTTGCTTCGCCTTGGGAGTGGTTTCACTGCTAGTGATGTCCACGATCTCCTCAGTCCTGATATCTTCTGCTTGCTCTGTAATGTTTTCAGAAGATTTGCCCTTCGTTTTGTGCTTCCGAGATCTGCGGGGGCTCTTAGAAGCCTTTATTGCCTCAACCTTCTCTTTTTAATAGCAACCAGTTGTTCTTGAGATCTGCGTGGTTGCTGATTTGAATTTCTTGCTCTCGAGCTTCGCCCGCCATGATCACCCTCCAAAGATATGGACGGGTTAACCAAACCATGCAGTGCGCTGATCTTCTCGGATTCCAGCCCTGGTTGCAAGCCAGACACAGATGCGGCAAGCGGAGCAGATACAGAAACGAGCATGGAAGCGATAGAGATAGCAATAAGCCCAGGCACCGGGAGAACCGTCAGATCGATAGGTAAGGAAGACGGACCTATAAGATCACAAATGAAAGCGTTAAATTCATCTTGCTCTTGCGGCGTGAGATAAAAATTCTCAAACTCGGGAGAGGCAAGTAGATTACTTGCACTGGAAGAATGACCGAGAATGTCAACTTCATATTCACCACCTTCACCCTCCTTCGATGACTTCACAATCCAAGGGGAAGCTTCAAGCCCAGGACTTGCTGATGGATCGTAGGGCTGCCCCGATGGTTTGCCAGCACCGGAAATAAAAGGCTCTGAAAGCGCTTCGGTAGTTGCAGTCGTGGTAGCATCGTAAGCTTCTTTCTCCCTTTCAATCCGCAAAGTCTCCCAGCCTTCTAGCAGCACATTCTTTGATTCTTCGTTTAGATAAGCGTTCTCTAGCTCTCGCTCAGTATAAACGTCCTTGATATCGCAGAAGTGGGTCAAGATCTCCTCCCAAACCACAGCGAGAGTGCGCAAGAATTTAGGGCCTAATTAGCTGAGACTCCCCTGGTGCAGCAGGGAGTAAACATAAAAGTTCAAGATGGTCTCATCCATCTTCTCCATCTTCCTTTCAAAAGTGTTCTGAAGCTCTTGATAATCCACCGTAACGGCAGCCTTTTCAATTTTGACACTGGCTCTATCAGCGCTAAGCTGTGCAACTTGATTCTGGAGCCTGGCGATTGTCTCAGCCTAATCGGAGATGGTCTTATTATGCCCCTCTACGATAAGGTCGCGATCGGAAATGATTTTCTTTTGGGTCTCAATTGTCGCGCTACAAGCTGCCACCTTCTCTTTCAATTTGGCCTCTTCTGCATGAGCCTTCTTAATTTCATCCCTGTAGACGATTTCTATTTATCCGTTAGCCTTTTTTTAGCTCTTTTAGCAAGCCGACGCCGTTCTTGCTTTCTCGAAGCGCCGCATCCTTTTCCTCTTCCAACTGTTTGATTCTAGCATCGCATTCCGCTAACGCTCTTTCAAAATCATCTTTCTCCAATTCGAAGGAGAGTATTTCCTGATAATTGTTGCAGTTCATGTCCGCTAACTATTTGCATAATTTTTCTCACCCTTCGACCTGTTCTAAATTGTTCTGGATTGCCTAGAGGTGGGACATATATGTATCTTTATTAAGTGGATGAAGGTCATGATCAAACTTAACCCCCTTTAAAAACCACCAGGGGAGCGCTGCCTCAAGCCTGGGAGGACCAGATGGAAGGACATAGGTAGGTCTCCGGTGGGGACGTGAAGAACTTAGGGCAAGAGCCACATAAGGTGACAGAGCTTTAGTTAAAGATGGAATGCGAACGGAACAAACCGGGATTTCAGATCTAATCGAAGCGGGGGCTGCAGCGAAGGCCTATTGTTTTGAAGAATGGGAGCCACGATCAAACTTTGACTTTTACGGCAGCTCCTCTGTCTCGTCGAAGGTCTTCCTCTTTTCGTACCCACCTTTGTATACTCGGCCCTGTTCCCTTCGTCTCGACGGCAAGTTTCGGCCTCCAAGTCTTTTCTTCTCCGATATTCCTCCCGCGTTTCGCGGGGCTGGTGACGGCTGGAAGACCATTTCGACCAGCGCTAAGAGTCAGTGAATTCTTCAAAATCATCATACAAACTGCATCCTCTCATGGTACCGGATATGGAAGATAAATAATGAGCCTTAGAAATGGAAGATAAACATGAAAAGTATGTGCATAAGTGAGTGTAACCCTAGTGAAACGTGTAATGTGCTTGGGAGGAGAGCCTAAAACAACGTCACAAACCGGATCGAGCAGGCGTTTAGGAAGGAATTAGATCCACTACGGGCGCAACACGACCCGAACGAGGAGACACCTCCTCAAACTTGAAGTCTTCCCCCATGAATGCATCAAATTCGATGTAAACATTGCTTAAATCTCCAAAGTCTACACCAACGTCTTTAGTCGGAGAATCCCGACGTCGTCTAATTTCTGGGGCAATACCTTTACCACTCATGTTTGGAGGAGGTGAGCTCGGAACAACAGGACTCATCCTTGGAGTCTCGTCGCATGATTCAGAATCCTCATCGCTGGACTCTGCATAGAAATCATCACTAGAAATAGACTCGTCGCTACTACTCCCGATCTCTCCCTCCTCCTTTTCTATATCTATCGCGGCCTTGCCTTCCCTTTGATTAAACCCCTCCTCCTCTTCTTCCAGAATCGGAGGCATTCTGATCAGGCAACTGACTCCGATCACGACAGCATCCTTTTCTTCAGAGTCTCCTCAGTCGACTCGCTGGATGGGCCTTCCCGTTCTTGAAAAGAGAATTCTTTGAAACCGTAAGAATATGAGGTGGATCGCATGCGTACCCTGGATCGAGAAGGGGATGGGATCTCAACTGGAACTGCAGACCTCCCCGGATGCAATAGTCTATATCAACACAAGTTTTCGTCAGTCAACAAGACTTTAACAGATCTCTGCCCAGCATCGATAGCCTTTAGGGCTTGGAAAGTTCCATCGAGAGACAAGTCCCTGTTCGGCCTCAGAGTAACTATAAGAATTATTTGACTTGTTAGAAACTCCGTAATAATACGTCGGAGCTTAATGAGTAAGAAAGGGAACTTACCCCCCCTTGTCCAAAGACCGTTGAACCATTTGGAACATCTGACAAAGAAGTATTAGGTCTTAAATTGGGACAAGTTGCTCTACAGTCGCAATACAATTTTAAGATTCCTCTAGGCCTCAATTACAACCAAGGAAGGACACTCATATCTTCTTTTGAATGAAAGAAAGTATCTCAACTCGTCGAAGGTCGGAGCACGGTTGAATGTTCACATGAAAAGGACGTGCAGACAAGTTAATATGGCGTATCCGTTGTGGTGAATCTGAAATGGAGCAATTCCTAAGTACAAGAAGATCTCTCTCAAGAAATTGTTAAAAGGTGGCACGGCTCCGTTCAAGCACATATACTGATGACAAGCGGTATATCCCAGGGGCGACATATAAGCGAACTCGTCCTTCTTTAGGAGGCGCACATCTTCCTCCAGGATGTCGTGTTGCAGGCAGATATTGTGCAAGACTTGGCAGAGATCATGGAGGAAGCTCTCTCCGTTGGACTTAGAAGAACTCTGAAATTAGGAGGGGTCCGGTCCATGACCGTACCAACGAGAACTAGCTGGCCATACTCATCACGTGAAGTAGAAGAAGGAGAGGCAACAGACAATGACTCGACCTTTGAAAGTGGAGGACTTCCCCTGCTAGACTTGCTACGAGAGGACGGGTACTTTATTCTAAACAACATAACTTACATCTGAAACTATCAGGTAATTCAACTCTAAAATAAGAACTCCCCGTACTACATTTGAATTTCAAAGAAGTATCGGCTTGTACTGATGTGTCAGGCTTCAAGTATGTACCGGGGAAAGTGCGATGTGTTATCTATCGGTGGTGGGCTCGGTGTCCTAACACTACAAACACTCTACCCCATGTAGATAGTACACTCGTAGCCGAAAGGTAAAAGGACTTCCCGTATCACTTTCTTTTTGAAATTACTTCTCCTACACTTACCCGTTATCGATCAATGATCGATAATGGACCCGTTGTCCTAAATGACACGGAAAGTCCCTTCCAGCCTTCCTCTCTCTTGATTTAGGCCTAGATGCACCCCTATAGGAGTGAGAATGCACTGATGGGGCCTTTGGCTCTCTACTAATGGCATGAGGACTACCGCTAAGATGCTCAAACCTCAAATCTCAAGCTCCATTTGCCACCCAAAGGCATTCAAAAGCTGACTATCATTCAACTAAAGGAGAATGGTGATACCTTCGTTCCATGTGAGTGGCCATCTCTGGGTCAATGTTAATAGCATGACTTGACACATGCACAGTATGTCTTCTTAGATAGGCATGAACATCCATGGCTAGGGTTTCAAACACCACTCTACCCCGGGCCTCGACGGTGTTCATGAGGTCATAAGCATTGAGGAAAATATGTTGGAAATGGGTTAATTCAACCATTGGAGGAGGCGATGGAAAAAATTTCACAGCTGTTTGCATCCAACCTTGTTCTCAGTTCATTTACCTCGAGCACTAGAATTCCCACGTTGTTCAAGCTTTGGAGTACACTTCGCCACATATCATTGCTAAGCCAGGATGGGAATGCAGTGCTAGAGACCATGTTATTTTTAGTTTCATGGTCATTAAAGTTAATGAGTTCATTCTCACTAGTAGGATTTGACATGGTGAAATGTGAAAAGACCGTGTAGAGAAGAAAAGTGAAGAAAGTTGAAGGCAATGGTCGATAGTACGTAGCATTAAGCAAGTTCAAAATTTATTGACCATGACTCATAGGATGCAATTAGTTCAAGTGTGGCGTCTTTATTAGGTTTAGTTTTAGGCTAATTCGTGATCACATATAAATTTTTTTGTAGGTGAATGAGATTTTTACATTCTTAACTAGTCCTTACAGTTTGCATCAATTAGTGTGTTTTTCTCAAGAAAGCTTTATTACTGTTATTTAATCTATGAAAATTCATTAGAAAAAATTAGATGCATCAGGTATATTCTTATACTTACTAGATTGGTTTATTGTACTTATCTAAAGCTCCCACTGAATTCTGCATCTCTCAAAAACCCTAAAAGAGAGGTGTGAATTTATTAAATTCCTTCAATGGTTATAAGGATCCATTTATCATGTAAGTACAACCTTTAGGGTTCTCAACAAATTATAGTCCTCATAAACAATAAGTAATACCTTACATATAATTCCTCACCGTACTATTTTTCGCTCCTAATCATCTTTATGACCTTGAAGTCGATCAACAAATTCATTAAGTACATTATATACTCTAGAAACATCATTTTGCAATAATCTAAAGGAAATTTTGTAACCCTCAATGGTTCCTAACAAAATTATAAAATATTCTTACCAAACTTGGGACAATATAAGCATCATTATAGATATTTCATGGCTTAAGGGTGCTCAACAACCATAAGTATATGTAGTACTTTATTTATTTAGCAAATGATGTATAACCATTATATTTTAAATTCATAATTTTAAATAATATTAGTTGTGGATTATTGATATTCTAAGTAAGGTGAGAATAATCTCACGACATCGTATGTCTCTACATCATCTGTATACTCGCTTAAGTCGGTATAGGTTTTAGTTCATTTAACCCTCGCTTTTCTTATATAATATATATATATGAATTTATAACAACAATACAGTTTATTATGTTATATATTTTCATTCATATGTACTTTTTTTATTAATTAAACTTTTGTAACACTCCATAAATTAAACGATAATTAATTAAAAATATATTAATTTAAAAATAAATAAAGCCAAAAATAGAAATTTTACAAATGTCAGAAATTAACTACAAAACTTGCACCATTGTGTTCGTGGCGATTTTCTGATCAACTTTAATATATAAAGTTTTGAAATCGGAGTTCAAACTATAAAATAATTAATGATTGAAGATTCCAAATCGGAAACAATTATATATGTAATTAAGGAAATAAATGTAATTGATTTACATTAGTTAATGTTAATGTTTACTTAACGATTAAGCAGGATTAACATTAAATTTAATCGATTTAAAACATAAGAAATAACATGAAAAAGGAAACGAATTAACACATAACAAAAATAGGCAACTGGTCGACCCCTCATTGGGACTGGTCGACCGGTAGCATCAAAGCGGCCGACCTCCTATATGCTGGTGGCTATATATTGAACTTAGGCCGAATGGCTCAGATTTGATGTAATTAACTCTAACAGGTGGCGTTGATTAGAAACACTATAAATAGAAGCCTAACCCCTTACTATTCTCCTCATATTTTCCGAAGCAACGGCAAAGCTCTACCATTTTCCATTCACCTTAAATTCTAAGATTTATATAAACTATAATATACTTACATACATAATACATACATAGAATTGAAGAGGGTAATAGGAGAAGAAGAATAGTATCGAATCAAATCGTCAGCCAAGGTAAATTGTAAATCTAAATCCAAATCTAAATTAAATTTAAATCTTTTCTCGGATCTAAATTTCTAATAAATATATATATGCATGCGGTACATATTTCGATAGGGAGAAAAAGGGAGTTAAACTGGAATAACATGATTTAGATCTGGAGATTTGGAAGCTTAAAGGTAAGTGGAAAATTATATATTTTTATATAATATTGGATTTATATCATTGTAATTATGTTCCTTGTATGCTTGAAAGAAATTTTGGGGTTGTGGGCTTTAATGTATACATATAGTGAATTTAAGAACTATGCCTACATATTTTATGAGTTGTTAACTTTGATTAAATATTGTATATACTTGAATATGGAATGCAAGGTTGAAAGTAATCATTAAATTTATAACGTAATATAGTAATTCCCGGTTTGTTTATTGAATGATATGTTAGACATTAATTGAATGTTAATATAATTTAGATTAGGATTTAAGTAGTATTTTAATTTGTTGGAATGAAATGTGTTGCAATGTAAATTTCTATAAATTATCCAGTTTTATAAACATGAATAAAAGTGTATCATTTGAAATAACAAGGAATATCCCTAAAAAAAGAGATGTATAAAATGTGGATGTTTACATATTTTGTGCTGTCTAATTCAATAAAAATAGAAAAATAATTTCATGTAATTCCAAACATAACACAAATCCTCTTTAGATATCTGATAATCGAAAATGGTTCCGGATATGAATGCGAATATGACACTATCCATATTCAAAAGTATCCATTTACAGGCTATGCGAAGTCGGTAGTGTTACACAATAGAAGTCTACCCACTTCAAGAGGCTACCGGTAGTTGTGTATACACTATACTAATATGGAACATATCAAAGTGTAGGACTCATCGGATTATACGTTCCCGTATAGGTGAAAGGAATATACCAAAGTAGGATGGTTCACCCTGGTCGAAGTGTCAATAGGCCAAGTAAAGTATGCTTCAACCTTTTGAGGGCACATGTTAAGTAACCAAATGGATGTTTCCTTGATTGCGTTAGGCAATCTAAATAGGATGGTGAGTGGAGGCTTGATGCTATAACAGTGAGGTCGGTACCATATATGTGAGGTGTAGAAGCTGTTTACATAGGTTGCGATCGTTTTTGGTCCTGAGCAGTCAGTGGAAAGACAAGGGTTACATCTAATGGGCTATACCTTCTATTAGTGTAGATCACGTTTAGGACATGCATTGCGTCACAGTTGTTTGCTAATTTGTTTGTTGTTAAGAGGCATGGCTAGATAACCCTTAATGAAGGTCCTTCAAAATGAGATAAAATGCGGCTAAATAGTTGGAATGTCGTTATTAGGCACTATGAGAATTCCTTGGTATGCAAGGCGGCGAAGACATAATACTGCATTACAGATGGATCCTGATGAGGTGTAGAGTTACGGTAACTAGCAAGGAAAGTATCCTGCTCCAAAGGGGGACTATGGTACTTATATATACATCTATATATATTCATGTAGTTATTTAATACCTCGAGTATGTGGGGTGTATCGTACGCGTACATGGAGTCAAGACGACTAAGTTAAAATAGTGGACTTAACAAGTAATGGAAAACAATCGGTATAAATCAGTGTTATGTATAAAATATATAATTTACCAATCACTAGAACTTTTGTTCCAACCCCTTATCATTACAATCCATACGATAAATTCAGAAGGACAGGTACTGGTAGTCTGGTACAAGGCGGGAATGATGGAAAGTCATATTTTTATGAATGCTCGACATTGACAAGAGCACTAGATACTAGAGATATTAGTCTTGGTCGGTGAATATATGTCTTATTATATGTTATATTTCCATTGTGTGTTCTTATCGATAGTGATCTGATATACTTTTGTTTATTTCTAGGATAACAACTCCAACGATCTGTACCCTAGTGGACTTAGGTTTTCGATTTAGCAAAAATTCAGGCCCTCTAAGGTGCGAGTTGTTACATTTGGTATCAGAGCATAAGTTAGTCGATCATAGGAATTAGGGTATGTTGAGTAGACGTATTTGTATTTTTACCTATAATTACATATATAATACGCCAAACTCTACAAATTCCAACTTTTGAAGCAGTTGAAACAAGATTCTTAAATGATGGACAATGCGAATATGAGTTGGAACAATAGATGAAGTTGAAGATGTACTTCTATCTCGATCACCCTATGGAAAATAGGTCGTATTGAAAGGCAATGACTTAAGAAGAGCATGCATGCGACATATAGAAGGGTCCCTGAAGCTGGATGGTATGTAACTCCCTTGTTGGGCTTGGATTGCCCAATGGTTGTGGATCCCTATAGGATTACTGATTGATGTTGTACATTAGGTCCAAATAAATGGGAAGTGAATAATCCATATGTTTTGCAGATATCCGAAAGAATGAATTAAATAAGTTCTCGAAAAAAGGTTTGTCATAATCACTCCTAGATATTAGCTGGATTTTAATATTCCGAAAAAGGTAAGTTAGTAAGTAAGTGGAAAATAAGAAAAGTCCAAATAAGGGACAAATAAAATCCACTCCGAGTCTGACCCATATGAAAGAATTTAAAAATAAAAAGGTTTAGAGAAAATATATAAATAATATATTTCAAATGTTTTTTCAAGGAATTTTGTTTAAAAGCGGAAAACTTTAATTTTGAAAAGAAGTAAATATTAAAGGTATTAGCAAATTAGAATTTCTTTCTATATTTATATGAGTAAGAAATTTTAGAGGAAATTAAAGTTTGTTTAAATTGAAAATTTCAGTTAAAATGGGTTTTAATAAAGAGATATTTCTTTTGAAATAAAAATAAAATAAACCGTATGTGTAGCTCAACGACTTTTATGATTTTGTAAACAGAATTTTTTAAAGTAGCCAGAATGAAGATGAAGAAGATGAAGGCAGAATGAAACTCTAACACCCTAGATTTTTGGTAACATTATTTAGGATATTTAATTAGCTAAATAAAATAAAATAATGTGTTGATTAGGGGATTGAGATTTGAATTTAATTAAGGGTAGCCCTGCCATTTAAACAATGAACTAAAATAAGAAGTTTAAATTGAAATAGAGGAGGGGTAAAATAGGAAAGAGGTCATTCTTATACCCTAAACCTTTGGCCGTGTAACCCTACACGTCCATTTTCATTCATCAAAATTTTAAAATAGGAGGCCGACCGCGATTAATAAGGAAAAGAGGAAGAAAAGCTAGGAAGAAGCTAATTCAAATCAAATCTATTCACATCTCAATCTCTTTAATCTCTAAAGCTAAGGTGAATAATGTTTACATCTTCTTTTTGATTGTATTTTCAGTTTTTAGATGATTGTCGAATATTTTGCAATGATTTGCCATGTTTTTGAATGATGGAATAGTTATAAATACATGTTGATGATTTATGTATGTTCATATTAATTTTATGATATGTTTTAAGGTGAAAACCCTATAAAATGACATCCAAATGCCTTGAGAATTTTTATGAAGATCATAAATGATATTTTAGAGATAGGTTTCAATTATCGGAATTTTCTGAAATTATGTGGAATTTATATGAATTTTCTAGGAAAGAAAATGTTAATTTGGGTTAATAATTACTTTCGGTTAAATAATAAAAGATTGGGGTCAAAAAAATTTATATGTTGGAAAACATATTAAAAGAGATTTTCAGGAATTTTTGTAGATTTTTCCTAAGTGTTTTAATGGTTATATAAAATTGTTTAAGGTAGGGGACTTAAATGTTTTATATAATTTAAAGAGGAGAATGGGCTTTTTGTAAAATAATTTAAATTGTTAAATCTAAAAAGTCGGCAGGACTTTTGAAAAAGTGCAGTATTTTTTATTGGTAAAGAAAGAGGTAACTCACAATTAGACACGTAATGCAAGTTAGGTGGAAAGAACTATTTGCTACATTTTTTCACTGTTTCGACACTGTCGACACTAGGTTCCGCCTCCTCATCTTCGCTTCCGATACAGTCGAAACCAATGCACATGGTATCAGGGAACATGTACGTAGTGAATTGGATGAAGGCGAAAGGTAGGGAGTCGAAACCAGGATTTCCGAAGGGGTTGAGGCAGTCCTTTGTTTTTAAATTAAAGAAATAAGTCTGCTTGCTTTCGACTAAATGGCTTTCGACCAGGTCAAATGATTTAAAGGAAATGGTTTCGATTAGGTTGCGCCTCTATTTTTATATAATTGCTTTCGACTAAGTTGAAACTTTTTGCTGCCGCCTTTTTTAACTTTCGACCCAGATGGTTTTGAAAGGGTTGCCTTGTTTTAAAATATGGCCACTTCTCCAATGCTTTCGAAGGGATGGTTTCGACACCATCACTTCTTTACTTAGGAAATGGTTTCGAAATAGATGCTTTTGACTTAAATTTTTTTAAGACCCTTTTTCTATAATAGAAGAAAAACCCAAATGGTTTCGAAAGAGATAGTCTTAGATGGTTTCGAAACAAATGCTTTCGGTTTTAATGGGTTTCTGATCCTTTTGCTCTACTTGAAGGCAGAATCCAAATAGTTTCGATCGAGACGTTTTTCAAATGTTTCGAAGGGGTAAATTTTTGAATTGTTTTGAAAGGTTTCCACATGTTTTAAATTGAACCCAGAGTACTTTCGAAAGGATTGAGTTTTAAATGTTTTGAAAGGTTTTAATGAATGGTTTCGGAAGGGATGGTTCCCAAGGGTTTCGATAGGGTCAAAAGGGAAAGTTTTTCCTATGTTTTCGAAATGCAATATTTAAAAGGTTTTAAGGAGGATTTCTGATATTTTAAAGCTTTCTGAGAAAAGAAAGGAAAGGTTTATCCAATGTTTTCGAAAGGCTATATTTAATGGTTTTGAAAGGGTCTTTCAATGGTTTCGAAGGGGTTACCTTCAATGGTTTCGAAAGGGTTGTTTAACGGTTTTAAACAAAGGTTTCGAATGTATTAAATAGGTAATGTAGTCTAAGTAGTTTCAAGTTAAAAAGGGTTTTAACTTGTTTGGGAGGATAGTTAATCCTTATTAAATCTCATCAACATTATTTTGAGTAAAGTATATATATCATGGCAAAATAGGTTAGAGTAAAGCTAAGAATATATTTTCCTTGTAAAAGTATGATTTAAAGGGTTAAATCATTTTGAAAAGGTTTTTAAGGAAAACGATAAAGGGTAGTTAACCCTAAGAAAATAATTCGGACAATTAGTCATTTTGATTCGGACAGTTAGTCCAGTTTGCGGGCAGTCAGCCCAGTTGTATGGACAGATAGTCCATTTGTAGCATAACGGCCCTTGCTATCAAGTTGTGGACAAACAGTCTACTTATTACCTGTTTTTGGATAAATAGTCCATTTATTAGCATAAAGGATATTGCTATTTTGATATAATCAGTTTGATTAACCAGTTTGGTTGCATAAAAAGATTTGCAAAATATATGTTTTAAAGAGAATATTAGTGAGGGGAAACCTGTTCCGCTAAGCGGCGTGGTCTCACTTAATATCAGTAAACCGAGATGTAACATAATTATTCACACCAGGCTTTATGTCTGACTCGAAGTTTTTGTTTCCCCTTAAGCTCTCGGGTACTCAAAATTGATTTGAGTAGGCCGAGGGTTAAGGTTTTCAGGTTTTAGTCTTTTGGCAAATAAAGCTTCCAAAAACGAGCAGGTGTCTGACGGATGGCTAATTTGGATTTGCAGTTTTATTTTGTTTTGATTCCGCTGTGTATATTAAGTAAGATATGACTATACTACTTTGATCAACCAAGGGGGCATCGTCATATGTCGCTCTTGGCGTAATTTTTGTAATGATTATAATTAATCTTTACCTGGGAAACGATATGGGATTATGTAACTTGGATATGAATTTGTTTTGAAATGTAATCAGCAAAATGTTGTTTTTTTGGAAATCTGTGATTTTGTTCATATTTAAGTGCTTCTGATATTATGGATACCATTATCATTACCATATTTTGTCACCAGAAGTTATACTATGGATGACTGCAGCATCTATAGAACTTAGCTTTTGGCCTCCAGATACGGGATGTTACAGAAACATATTACTTAAAAATTTATGGTTATTATTCGATCTGACCCGCAAAGGGTCCTGGTTCAACGTGGCCCAAAAAGCCAAGGGTCGGTCTACCTCTTGGGACTAAACGGTCAACCGGTAGAGGTCAACTGCCCCAAGATTAACAGCCAACCGTTTAAGGGTTTTCGCGCATGACTCGAACCTTGAATGCGAAATAATTTCGCGTACAGGTCGAGCAACCCCTTCATTCTATCGTCTTTCACAAATCTCAATTGCCCCGACCCCTCCTCATTCCTCCAAAAAACGAGCGACACTCCATCCAATTTAGACCCCAGATCTAGTTCTAAAATCCCACCAAGTCAAACCATGGCACCACCATGAAGCAGCATCTCCTCTCGCTACCCAAACCTAACCTCATAAGAGATCGCTAGCTACAGCGCGATGAAGGAAGGATTCAGAGCAACGAAGCATAAGCAAACTTCGCGTTTCTTCATGGGTGACCGGTAAAGCTTGGTGACTTTGCCGCTTATGGTTTGGAGTACATGTTTAAGGGTACAAGATTGTTGCCAATCCTTAGCCATGATATGTTTGATTGGGAATGCTACCGACGATGCATGCTTCTATTCGATGATAACTTGAAGTATTTATTTGACGAGGACGGCAATAGCTTCATATCTGAAGTGAAGTGAGTAGAGATTCATTTGAAAGACATGAAGCTTGGAGGGATTCTGTACATCTTAGTAGTAGGAGAGGACCCGAAGGATATCGAGACCTCTGATCCAACTATTCTTCAGCAGATGTTTCATAGGGTAGTGGGGTCTGGCGAACGGACAACATGCGGGATAAAGCCCGTCTGGTCGCCTACATCATTTAGCACAACATCGTTCCCAATACGAAAAGTGTTGATTAGATCTACCCCCTAGTGTAGAAGTCCACTTGCACCGTCATGGGTGGTAATCAAGTGAATTGGGTGAAGGCCGTCATAAGCCATTATGCAGGTCCTGGTGTTAGGACAAGGAGGAGCTATCTTCCATATTGTCATCCCTTCATGGGTGTTTTTAGACAATATGGAGTTAGTCCCTAAGGGAAGCAAGTGCAGATGAAGGACCTTGCTCTTTTAGATAGGTCCTCCCTGAAAGGAATGAGAATTAGGGAGGCGCACATAGAGGAAGGAGTGCAGGAGCCCACATGGCACACGCATCAGCAGGAAGAGCCAACATAATGAGCCCCATGGCCAGGGCAGGAAGCGGTAGGACATCAGACCCATGAGCTTGCCACGATCAGAGACTCCCAGCTCCAGATCGAGGTAGAGATACAGGGGTCGCAAGAAAAGCAGCGATGCTAGGGTCACTAGATCGAATGCATAGCTGCCACGCTCCAGTCATTCTAAAGTCGCAACGATGGTGTGAAGCCCCACCTCTATGCTCATGATAACAAAGAGTATTAAAAGAAATACTGTCTATTATTACGAAGAATAAGGCTGGATAGGAGCGACCATCCGTAATTGGCCTTACACTAATATTGGTTATCTCGATAGGAGTGGTATATACTTTTTATTTTTCATCTATTATTTATTTACTCCCATCGACATATCCAATTATCAGTATAAAACAAACTACGATAGTTCATAATAGTTTAGGACATTAGATATAACAATAACACAGATAATATAAATGCGGAACACAGATAAAAACAAAAGTCTCATATATATATAACTGATGTCAGTTAATACATAGTTGACACTATACATATGATACAACTACAACTGTCGACTCTAGAAGTTATATATACAAGTACATTATCGACTAATATACAAGGATACATATCATTCTATACAATGACACGACTACTACAAAATGACTGACAACTTCAGAAGATGTGAAAAGTCTTCAATCCCGAACAGCAACTCAAAGAAAGAAATCTACAACCTGGAATACTCGGGTCTGACCCGAGTATTACATTCAAAAGAAAATAATACCCAGGTCAGTCTAATTCAAACCAGTTTATTAGTGCATATAGGCAGTAATAATTTAAATAGACGACGGTCACAATAATTCCCGTCCACCCGATTCTTTAAACAAAGAAACCGGATAACGATCAATATAACACTTAACAGTGTTTAACAAAAATCAGCAGATTTAAATCATCACAGAGATCAATAAACAATTTATCAAATCGACTAAATCAATTTAAAACTGTCAAATCTGATAGGGCTGCAGTACACGCACGCGTGTACTGCCTCGCCACTATCGCAAGAGATACACAAAAGCTCAGTGAAAGTCAAAAGTGATCACAAGGTCAAACCCCGAAATCGGGTTCAACTCAAGTGAATTCAAGAACAAATCCCGACAAGGGGAAAAACTGCAAAGCACATGCAACTGCAGACATAAGCGAATACGAAGCAACCAGCACGATGAAGCTATAGTAGCAAACAGTTGCAAGGACAAGGGCAGAATGCAACTACAAATGTACATGGTCTAACAACAGTTCAAATAGGAGGAAATGCCAAAGTCGAGCATGCTACAGGTAAGAAAGATCACGAGACAAAATTCCCAAGCTAGAAGCCCGAGCTAATATCGAAGTGGAACAATATGCAACTTGCATCTGAACAGTGCTCCAAAAATAAGGAGACAGGACAATACATGATACTAGGGACAAAGCACGAGATACAGTGATGCAAAAGCTCACTGAAATATACAAGGCTAACCAAAAATAGTGCAACAATGGACAGTGCAGGTCCAATTAGAAGCAGTGGACGGTACCAGTATAGTCTCAGCGACGAAATGCAGCGGTGACAACACAAGTATAGTAAATTTCAAGTGATACAACTCGAACCATGCACCATGTTCATACACCACTACCCAGTGAGATAACCAATACAACAAGCTAAATGCTCAAGCTACTGCATAATGCAAATGAAGACCAGAAATCAGTGCACCAGACAGTTGAAATTTAGCAACTAAACGTGAAGTGGGGATACAACATGATACAAGTAAAGTGCCCAGTATTCCAAATCCAAACAACACGAATACACAAGCAAAGCAACAATTATACAAAGGCTAAAACTAAACCATATGAGGTGATATACAGTGGGATATAAAGGTGTGCATATCCCTTTACAACTGACTCGAAGAAATGCTCAGTGTACCACAACTACGCTGCAGATACGAATCCGTATAGAGATCTACATGATGAACTTGTATACAGTGACCAGTGAATGAATCTGGACAGTGTAAATATGAGACTCGATTGAACAGCCTCCACAACAATCTGGCCATGTTCAAAACTTGATACAAAGATCTACATGATGAACCATACTAACAGGCATACAAGAAGACATAATGAATGTATCACATTTGAACAAGACAACAGACCACTAACAGATGCAGACTCCAAAAATATCAGTCTAGAAACGGCAATGCAGTGATGAAACAAAGAACTCCCGTTTATATGCAATTAAACAGTGTAGTGATGGAATTACAGTGATATACGAATGCAACAGGTAAGGAATAATTCAAAACCTGCACAATACCAAAGTGCTACTAGATGCAGTGGATAACCTGGCAAATGTTGAACAAGACCAACATCAAAAATCAAGTTTACAGCCGAAGGCAACTACAGGTCAAAGTCGACGCCGAAGCCAACAAGGAAGATGAAAACAGTCGGAGCAAATACATGTCAACAAAATGCCATACAAACCAAAGCCACAGAATAACTCAATGCAATCTCGAATCAAATCGACATCGAGAAAAATCAAGCCAAGTTTGAAAATCATCTCGGCATCAATCAAAATCAAATGGCCGAAGCCCAACAAGGAAGATGAAAACAGTCGGAGCAAATACATGTCAACAAAATGCCATACAAACCAAAGCCATAGAATAACTCAATACCATAGCAATCGATTTAAAATGGCCAACGTTGAAATCCCAAACCATCAGATAAAATCGAACGAAGTCGAACTCGACAAAACCCAAATTTTCACAATCAAACTAATAAATCGGAGTTAACTAGAAACGAACGAAAACCAACAGAGTCGAGTGGATTAGATGTGAGTTTTCACTCACCTTTGCCTACGAGTAGCACGAAGTGGATTCGAAGCCGAGCACCCTTGCAATCGAGCGAAGCCAGTGCTTGAACTCGATTGAGCAGCTAAAGCCCTCCTCTTTCTCCCTTCAGAACGCTGAGGTGCGCGAACCCTAATTTGCTCGAAGAGGACTGAACGAGACGAAGAGAATGCCGCCACCCTTTGATTGAAGAACGAATCGAACGCCGCCATTAATTTTTTTTTCGTTCGAATGTTTTTTTTTAGGGTTCGACTGAGAAAATGGTAAAGGGGAAAACGGGTTGAATAGCTTGAAAAGGGAATGGCTATTTGCCTTTGTAAATTTTCACGGTCCAATGAAAAATAGACCACTATTTAAATTTTTAAAGCACATCAACACTTAACAGGTTTTTCAAAAGAGTTTCAAACTGGTTTTAAAATTCCAAACAGCCATTAGCTAGGAAAGGTAATCGTCCAGAGATGATAAATAGTCGGTATGCAATACCGGGTTGTTACAGACTCCCCTCCTTATAAAAATTGCGTCCCCGCAATTTTCCTAATCAAGATTGTCTATAACAATTATTCTTCTAACCTAAACTAATTATGCTAGAAAAATAAGGATTGAGAACACAATTATCAAAGAAATTGCGTCCACGCAATCATAGGGAATAAATGGACAAAATGTAACATCCATATGAGCATGGCAATGTCGAATGAACAAGCCAAGCAAGCGTCAGCGGGGAAGTATTAGATAAGAAATCAAAAGGTTCGACTACTTCAAATCAAAAGAATCAACATCGTGGGAATCAGGGATCAAAATCAGACGACTAACAAAAGCAAGAAAAATCGAGTTCCAGCAACTAAAAGAGAAGAAAAACATAGCAGAAATCCCATACAGAGCACGAATTGGATGTGAGTAAATCAAATTACTCACCTGAATCACCAGAGAAAAAGACGAAGCTCAGATCTCAAAAGTCGCAATTATTCAATCATCAAAACGATAATTGAATTTCTCAAATCAACGAACATTCAATTATCAAAATGATAATCAAATTTTAAATTTAACAAATATTTGATTATCCCAAGCGATAATCAAATTTCTCAAATTAACAAATATTCGATCATCACAAACGATAATCAAATTTCTAATTCACAAATATTTAATTATCTAAAGCGATAATTAAATTCGAAATCAACAAATATTTAATTATCTAAAGTGATAATTAAACCTCAAAGCAACAAATATTCAATTATCCAAAGCGATAATTAAAACAAAAAATCAACAATTATTTAATTATCTCAGGCGATAATTAAATCTAAAATCAACAAATATTTAATTATCTAAAGCGATAATTAAATCTCAAAGCACAAATATTTAATTATCTAAAGCGATAATTAAAACAACAATTCAACAATTATTTAATTATCTCAGGCGATAATTAAATCTAAAATCAACAAATATTTAATTATCTAAAGCGATAATTAAAAGCAACAAATATCCGATTATCGAAAACGATAATCAGAACTCATATCAACAAATATCTAATTATCACAAGCGATAATTAGAAACAACAAATATCTAATTATCAAAAACGATAATCAGAACTCATATCAACAAATATTTAATTATCGAAAGCGATAATTAAATTCGAAATCAGCAAATATTTAATTATCAAAAGCGATAATTAAATCTCATATCAACAAATATTTAATTATCTAAAGCGATAATTAAATCTCAAATCAACAAATATTTAATTATCTAAAGCGATAATTAAATCTCAAATCAACAAATATTTAATTATCTAAAGCGATAATTAAATTCGAAATCAGCAAATATTTAATTATCAAAAGCGATAATTAAATCTCATATCAACAAATATTTAATTATCTAAAGCGATAATTAAATCTCAAATCAACAAATATTTAATTATCTAAAGCGATAATTAAATCTCAAATCAACAAATATTTAATTATCTAAAGCGATAATTAAATCTCAAATCAACAAATATTTAATTATCTAAAGCGATAATTAAATTCGAAATCAGCAAATATTTAATTATCAAAAGCGATAATTAAATCTCATATCAACAAATATTTAATTATCTAAAGCGATAATTAAATCTCAAATCAACAAATATTTAATTATCTAAAGCGATAATTAAATTCGAAATCAGCAAATATTTAATTATCAAAAGCGATAATTAAAAACAACAAATATCTAATTATCTCAAGCGATAATTAGAAACAACAAATATCTGATTATCAAAAACGATAATCAGAACTCATATCAACAAATATCCAATTACCTGCAGATAATTGGAAGCAACAAATATCTAGAAATCAATTAAGAAGACTAGAAAATCAACATAAAAGCTTGGATCGATCCCATCAGATGGCGAGTTTTTAATTCGCCGCACGTGCATCAACAAATGGCCGAAGCCTACCAAGTACTCAACATAATTTTGGCGCCCATCAGATTGACCCGAAGGTCCGCAGAGTGACCCGAAGGTCTAGTACTGGTATTTGACCCGAAGGTCCATCATATGACCCGAAGGTCCATCATATGACCCGAAGGTCCATCATATGACCCGAAGGTCCATCATAGTGGCTCGAAAGCACACGAAAGCATCAAATATTTCAATTAACGAGTCCAGAATTAACCGAAATAGCAAACGCACATGTCCCATATCACGTGTTTTACTAAATCGTTTGATTCTCTTCATCGTTTCCTTGAAAGTGTGAAATTCATCAAAATCATCAAAACAGCAGATATTCAATTAACGAGTCCGGAATTAACCGAAAAAGTAAAAGTGTGGTTCCATACTCCGCACTTTTGCTAAATCGTTTAAATCTCTTCTTCGTTTCCTTGAAAGTGCAAAATTGTGTATTTCGTAAAAATACACTTTACATTCTCAAACGGACAAGTCCGGAATTAAGCGAATCAGTAAAAGAAAGGGGTCATAGTCCTCGATTTTGCTGAAACGTTTAAATCGCTTCCTCATTCTTTTGAAATCGCAAACTGTAAAATTTTTGAAAACAATTTTATTTATTTTGCAAAAATAACAATTCGCATTCTCAACTGGACAAGTCCGGAGTTAAGCGAAACAGTAAAAGAAAGGGGTCATAATCCTCGATTTTGCTGAATCGTTTAAGTCGCTTTCTCATTCTTTTGAAAACGCAAACTATTAAAAATTTATAAAACAATTTTCATTTTAAAACGATTTTTCCAATCACGTGATTAAAGCAGCAAATCAGTAACAATTTCGATAAGGAAATTGTGCTTCTAAAAATACCGTAAAACGGTTACACATCAGTATTGCGGAATAACCGCTTGAAAATCCACTTTTAAAAATTGGGCTGTTACTGAAGTCAAAGCGACAGTAATTTTAAAACATCAAATATCTCATCAAAAGAATTCACATCAAAATGTGACATCAGTGAATTTTCATTCATTAAAATTGTCAACAAAACACCGTGCCTCAAAAATTCAGCATTGGTGTAAAAATCCCGTTATAAAAATAACGGCAACAAAATACGTTTCATAACCAAGCATCGGTTCAACGCAAAAATAAATGCAGTAACGCGCAATTCAAATTTTTGCGCGTACTACAGAATGAACAAAGAAACCATTCGAAGGTATCTTCAATGAAGACAATTCAAAACAGCAAAATCTAATCAATAGATGATTAGTACAAAAGAAAGCCAGCGGAAATTTCAACAAAAATCACATATCTGCAATTTCTTCGAATCCTCAATTTGGATTCGAAATTCTCAAAGAAACAAATAATTACAGCTATGTAAACAACAATTGGAATTCATATCAATTTCGTATTTTGATTCTTAAATCAAAAAGATTATCAGTTGTACTCAGCGAAGACAGTTTCACTGTTTCCGCTGCGCACTCTGATAAACAGAACCCAAATCAATCAAATCATCAGAACACAATTTCACTATTATTTTTAAATAAAGTTATTTAAAAATTTCATCAAAATTTCAAAACATTAGTTTTGACTCAAATCACAGATAAAACATCGACCAATAGTTGTAACATATGTTCCATCCAAGTTATGTTTTATATTATGTCCATAAACCCCAAGCTCTGATACCAACTGTGAAGCCCCACCTCTATGCTCATGATAACAAAGAGTATTAAAAGAAATACTGTCTATTATTACGAAGAATAAGGCTGGATAGGAGCGACCATCCGTAATTGGCCTTACACTAATATTGGTTATCTCGATAGGAGTGGTATATACTTTTTATTTTTCATCTATTATTTATTTACTCCCATCGACATATCCAATTATCAGTATAAAACAAACTACGATAGTTCATAATAGTTTAGGACATTAGATATAACAATAACACAGATAATATAAATGCGGAACACCGATAAAAACAAAAGTCTCATATATATATAACTGATGTCAGTTAATACATAGTTGACACTATACATATGATACAACTACAACTGTCGACTCTAGAAGTTATATATACAAGTACATTATCGACTAATATACAAGGATACATATCATTCTATACAATGACACGACTACTACAAAATGACTGACAACTTCAGAAGATGTGAAAAGTCTTCAATCCCGAACAGCAACTCAAAGAAAGAAATCTACAACCTGGAATACTCGGGTCTGACCCGAGTATTACATTCAAAAGAAAATAATACCCAGGTCAGTCTAATTCAAACCAGTTTATTAGTGCATATAGGCAGTAATAATTTAAATAGACGACGGTCACAATAATTCCCGTCCACCCGATTCTTTAAACAAAGAAACCGGATAACGATCAATATAACACTTAACAGTGTTTAACAAAAATCAGCAGATTTAAATCATCACAGAGATCAATAAACAATTTATCAAATCGACTAAATCAATTTAAAACTGTCAAATCTGATAGGGCTGCAGTACACGCACGCGTGTACTGCCTCGCCACTATCGCAAGAGATACACAAAAGCTCAGTGAAAGTCAAAAGTGATCACAAGGTCAAACCCCGAAATCGGGTTCAACTCAAGTGAATTCAAGAACAAATCCCGACAAGGGGAAAAACTGCAAAGCACATGCAACTGCAGACATAAGCGAATACGAAGCAACCAGCACGATGAAGCTATAGTAGCAAACAGTTGCAAGGACAAGGGCAGAATGCAACTACAAATGTACATGGTCTAACAACAGTTCAAATAGGAGGAAATGCCAAAGTCGAGCATGCTACAGGTAAGAAAGATCACGAGACAAAATTCCCAAGCTAGAAGCCCGAGCTAATATCGAAGTGGAACAATATGCAACTTGCATCTGAACAGTGCTCCAAAAATAAGGAGACAGGACAATACATGATACTAGGGACAAAGCATGAGATACAGTGATGCAAAAGCTCACTGAAATATACAAGGCTAACCAAAAATAGTGCAACAATGGACAGTGCAGGTCCAATTAGAAGCAGTGGACGGTACCAGTATAGTCTCAGCGACGAAATGCAGCGGTGACAACACAAGTATAGTAAATTTCAAGTGATACAACTCGAACCATGCACCATGTTCATACACCACTACCCAGTGAGATAACCAATACAACAAGCTAAATGCTCAAGCTACTGCATAATGCAAATGAAGACCAGAAATCAGTGCACCAGACAGTTGAAATTTAGCAACTAAACGTGAAGTGGGGATACAACATGATACAAGTAAAGTGCCCAGTATTCCAAATCCAAACAACACGAATACACAAGCAAAGCAACAATTATACAAAGGCTAAAACTAAACCATATGAGGTGATATACAGTGGGATATAAAGGTGTGCATATCCCTTTACAACTGACTCGAAGAAATGCTCAGTGTACCACAACTACGCTGCAGATACGAATCCATATAGAGATCTACATGATGAACTTGTATACAGTGACCAGTGAATGAATCTGGACAGTGTAAATATGAGACTCGATTGAACAGCCTCCACAACAATCTGGCCATGTTCAAAACTTGATACAAAGATCTACATGATGAACCATACTAACAGGCATACAAGAAGACATAATGAATGTATCACATTTGAACAAGACAACAGACCACTAACAGATGCAGACTCCAAAAATATCAGTCTAGAAACGGCAATGCAGTGATGAAACAAAGAACTCCCGTTTATATGCAATTAAACAGTGTAGTGATGGAATTACAGTGATATACGAATGCAACAGGTAAGGAATAATTCAAAACCTGCACAATACCAAAGTGCTACTAGATGCAGTGGATAACCTGGCAAATGTTGAACAAGACCAACATCAAAAATCAAGTTTACAGCCGAAGGCAACTACAGGTCAAAGTCGACGCCGAAGCCAACAAGGAAGATGAAAACAGTCGGAGCAAATACATGTCAACAAAATGCCATACAAACCAAAGCCACAGAATAACTCAATGCAATCTCGAATCAAATCGACATCGAGAAAAATCAAGCCAAGTTTGAAAATCATCTCGGCATCAATCAAAATCAAATGGCCGAAGCCCAACAAGGAAGATGAAAACAGTCGGAGCAAATACATGTCAACAAAATGCCATACAAACCAAAGCCACAGAATAACTCAATACCATAGCAATCGATTTAAAATGGCCAACGTTGAAATCCCAAACCATCAGATAAAATCGAACGAAGTCGAACTCGACAAAACCCAAATTTTCACAATCAAACTAATAAATCGGAGTTAACTAGAAACGAACGAAAACCAACAGAGTCGAGTGGATTAGATGTGAGTTTTCACTCACCTTTGCCTACGAGTAGCACGAAGTGGATTCGAAGCCGAGCACCCTTGCAATCGAGCGAAGCCAGTGCTTGAACTCGATTGAGCAGCTAAAGCCCTCCTCTTTCTCCCTTCAGAACGCTGAGGTGCGCGAACCCTAATTTGCTCGAAGAGGACTGAACGAGACGAAGAGAATGCCGCCACCCTTTGATTGAAGAACGAATCGAACGCCGCCATTAATTTTTTTTTCGTTCGAATGTTTTTTTTTTAGGGTTCGACTGAGAAAATGGTAAAGGGGAAAACGGGTTGAATAGCTTGAAAAGGGAATGGCTATTTGCCTTTGTAAATTTTCACGGTCCAATGAAAAATAGACCACTATTTAAATTTTTAAAGCACATCAACACTTAACAGGTTTTTCAAAAGAGTTTCAAACTGGTTTTAAAATTCCAAACAGCCATTAGCTAGGAAAGGTAATCGTCCAGAGATGATAAATAGTCGGTATGCAATACCGGGTTGTTACAGATGGTTCAGGCTCTCGCAGTGGACTAGGGTCATCTAGTAGCTCGTAGGCCGTAGTTACAATTAGTTGTAGTAGTTGTAATTTTACATCCAGTAATTTGTTTATCTTCAGGTTTTGGGTGGTAAGCATTAGCTATTTCTATTTGTATAAAGCACGTATGATGTTATTAGAAATGTTCCTTTTTATTTGTTTCTGAATTAACTGCTATATATTATTGGAAAACGGTATAAACAAGGAAATCTCATAAAAATCACTTAAATAATGTAAAAGAAAAGAAAATGTAAAAGAGTGAAAGTTTGTAAAATAAATTAGGAATTTTTTTAATTAGCTACTAAAAGAAAATTAAATTTAAGTCCCGAAAAGTAGTAAAACTTTAGAAGATAAATTTTAGCGAGCGAAGGACAGGGAAGATTGCTGTGAAAACATGGATCACTGTCCCTATGCCTTAAAGGCTAAAATTTATAAATGAACTTATGTGCGGATTTTTGTTTTAAAATAAAAGAGAAAGTTTTAGAAATTTGAAAATTTACCGTATAGTAGAAAAAAGTCAATTGTGGACATTAACTCATTTGACTAAATCCCATTGTGTTGGATGTGGCTTGATTTGTTTTGAAAAATTTAAAACAAATACTTTTGAACATTTTGTCAAAAGTCTTTGATATTTTAAAATATAAAATATTTTTGTAAAGGTTTTAAAAATAAAGTTTGATTTTAAAACTTTCCCACTATTTAAAAAATATTTCAAAATTTTAATTGAAAAAAATGATTTTGAACAGAAAAGAGAAATTTTTTGACTTTTGAGATGCCACATACTTAGCATAGGAAAAAATCGACGGGTAAGCAAAATATAAATTTTACTGTGTAGTAAAAGTGATGAGAAAATAAAAGGTAGACAACGGCAAAGGAAAAAGCTGTTTTAGCCTTGGAATTTTAATTTCTATACCTTGTTGATAGTTGAGAGAAGGGGAAAATGGTTTTTAAATAATTATATTTTAAAATTTTAAAATATAAAAATTAATTTACTTATATGGATTACACTTAGAAAAGTTTGAAATGAATTTAGGGCAAAAGAGAAGACTCCAAAGTACAACGAAAATGGTACACAAGAGAATGATGGAAATATGGAATTTTCGATCTAAACCCTTTTTCTGACATAAGAATATAGGTTTAGAAAACTGGATTTTCAAAATTTTATATGTTATAAATTGTGTGCTAGGTATTGGATGGTAGGGATTGGTTGCAAAACTGATTGAACTATACTTATATTCATAGAAGTGTGGGAAAATTTATGTGCAAAAACAAATATTTCGATTTTCAACACTTGCATTCATATAGAACAGCCATTATATATATGTTATTTACATCATATTTTCAAAATTATTTAAATATTGAATTTATATAGGAAGCGCCAATTTAGTATTATTCTGCATAAATGTCATATATGTTGTGATAAACCGTGCATTTGTACACGATTGACTGCAAAATTGGTTGCACACTAATTTGTTGGATAGCTTAGTTTTATGCTAGGTTACATGATTCATTCCTTAAGGAATTTTAGAGATGAAATTCTTTTAAAGAGGAGAACGTAACACCTTATAAATTGAATGATAATAAAAATAAATTAATTTAAAAATCAATAAAGCTGAAAATCAAAATTTCGCAAGATTTATAATTTGGCTACGAATCTTTCACCATTGTGTTCGTGGCAATTTTTTGATCAATTTCCATGTTTACAGTTTTGCAATCGGAGATCGAACGAAAAAGTTATTAATGATTGAAGATTCCAAATCGAAAATAATTATATATGTAATTAAGAAAATAAATGTAATTAATTTGCATTAATTAAATTCAACGTTTACTTAACGACTAAGCAAAATTAATGCTAAATTTGATCGGTTTAGAATGTAAGAAATAATGAGAAAAAGGAAACGAATTATCATATAACAAAAATAGGCAAACGGTCGACCCCTCATTGGGATTGGACGACAGCTAACGGTCGATCGATGGCATCAAAGCGGTTGACCACTTATATGCTGGCAGATGTATATTGAACCTAGGCCGAATGACCTAGATTTAATATAATTAAATCTAATGGATGGCGTTGAATCGAACCCCCATAAATACAGGCGCAATCCCCCTCACAATTCTCCTCATATTTTCTGAAGCAACGACGAAGCTCTACCATTTTCTCTTCACCTAAAATTCTAAAATCTATGTAAATTTATATATATATATAAATAAAGAGTAGTAGAGTGTAATAGGAAAAGAAGAATAATATTAAATCAAATCGCCATCCAAGGTAAATTGTAAATCTTAATCTAAATTAAAATCAAATCTCTTCTCGAATCTAAATTTCTAATAAATATGTATATGCTTGTGGTACATATTTCCATAGGAAGAAAAAGGAGATCAAATAGAAATAACAGGATTTACATCTGGAGATTTGGAAGCTTAATGGTGAGTGGAAAATTATTTATTTTTATGTAATATTGGATTTATATCATTGTAAATCCGTTCCTTGTATGCCTGAAAGAAATTTTGGAGTTGTAGGCTTTAAAACTATTAGTGAGCTTGGTCAAAGGAATAGGTCTCTTTTAGAGGATACTTCTTGGGATAGGAAATACTTTTACTGCTCATATTTGGTTGAATATGTTCCTTTCTTAGTTTCTTTGTTCTCGGGGTACTTTCATGTTATTGGGCCTGGTTCTTCAGATTGAGGCAGTGGCTCCTCTTCTACAAAAGGGGAATAGTCTGTATCTCTTAGTAGTATTGGCCTTATTGTCAAACTCCTATGTTTTTTGTTCCTATAGTTGTTCTGTGCATGTGCAGAACACCCGTTTTTAACTTTTTAGAAAATGTGAACGATTCACTATATAGCTGGCTAGCCTTGCTAAAAAAGAACTATGCCTACATATTCTATGAATTATTAACTTTGATTAAATATTGCTATTATCCAGCCTTTTGACCATGCAATATTTAGACAGGTTGGATGAACCAAACTTGGAGTTATCAAGGCAGGAAGCCTGTATAGATAGCCTAGGCGTCCAGAAACCAAGCACACAAAAAATCGCAAGGCGGAGGCCAAAGCGACCTAAACCAAGGCAACCACCAATTTACCGAGTTTATGGGTCGGTATCGATTCCACCCTATAAGTCAGTTCTGAGTCCTACCTCCACCTCAGGTGGACCCCATCTTCTGCATGTGCAACCTATATGATGTCTCGAGCTTATTTTCAATGTTTGTTTGTTGATTCAATGCAATTCTCCTTCGATCTTCATGAACACTTGAAGCTGCAACTCTATTCCTCCACAAGTCCATCATAGAAACCAGCTAATATTGGTACAAACAACTATGAAATCATGAAGCTAACCACAAAACGAGCCAAAAAAGGGAAATGAGGACAACCATTTTGGCCAAGTCGGGGATCAGTACCGACCCCTACCAGGGAGCGGTACCGACCCTATTTCCTGATGATGTGGCACTTATTTTCGTGGGAGAATTGAGTTGTGTACAATGGTTTGGAGATATTTGAAGCGAGATATTAGGATCCCTACCTTTATAAATAGGAAGATAGAGCTCATTTTTCAGGATCTTTTGGCCCTAGTTCTATTATAAGCTATATTCTTATAATTCTGAAAATCTAAGTGCCGAAGTTGCACCGGCCCCTAAGAACTTCTGCCTCCAATTCAAAAATAAGCAATAAAAGATTAAAGTGGATGTAGGCCTTGATTTGCTGAACCACTATAAATTGTTGTGTATTTCTATTTTCCTCTTTTTCATTTATTTTCTAATATTTTATTCTCTGCTTTAATCCTTGGGTGTTTGTGCCATTTTTGGTTCAAACAATTGCATATACTTGAATCTGGAAAGTAAGGTGAAAGTAGTCCCTAAATTTATAATATTATATAGTAATTCCATGTTTGTTGGTTGAATGATATGTTAGTTAACATGAATTGAAATTTATTATCATTTGGATTTGGGATTTAAGTAGTATTTAATTCATTGGAATGAAGTATGTTGCAACATAAATTTCTATAGATTATCCACTTTTATAAATATGAATAATAGTGTATCGTTTGAAATAACAAGAAATAAACTTAAAAGAAAGAGATGTATAAAATAGGAATGTTTACCATATTTTGTACCGTCTATTTCAGTAAAAACAACAGAAAAACTAATTCCTTGTAATTCTAAACATAACATAAATCCTCTTTAGATAATTTATGGAAAACATAAGTGTTAACGTTTCCTTTTGGGATGGTGTAATTCCAATGCACTAAAATGTAGAAACCCCTAAGTATAAGCCAAAGTAATGCAGGAAGTGATAATACCAATAATTAAACTGCGAATCTAATATATGCGATTTAGGATAATTTAGAAAATAAACAATAAGAAAAGAAATATAAATAAAACAATGAGGAATTAAGAGGATATAATAATCAAAGAAAGGTAGTTAATAGTAAAAAAGGGACAATAAGCTATATTTAATAGTGTTAAATGGAAATTAAGTAGTAACAGATATTTAAACTATTAAAATTAGAAGCAAGCGGTAAATGACATTAAACGGCGTTAGTGAAATAATAAGTAAGCTATGTAAAAATTACTGAATATTAACAGTTGAACATAGAAGGCATTATAGTGTGTGTGTATATATATAAATAGGTGTGTGTGTCTGTGTGTGTGTTTTATATATATCCTCAAGTACGTGTTTATGGCGGGTGTGAATTATTGAATCTAGTCAGTAACTTAGATTAATTAAAAATGACTTAGTCAATAATATGGATAGGAAAGTGAGGTCAGTAGTGTTACACAACAGAACTCCACTCACCGCAAGGGGCTACCGACAATTATATATACATTATACGTATGTGGGACATATCCAACTATAGGACTCATGGGAATATAGGTTTGTGTATAGGTGAATGGAATATATCAAAGCATGATAGTTCGCCCCGGTCAAAATGTCAAATTTCCAAGTAGAGTCTACTTAAACTTTTAGAGGGTACGTGTTAAGTAACCAAATGGGCATTTCCTTGATTGCATTAGGCAATCTAAATAGGATAGTGAGTGTAGGCTCGATGCTATGATAGTGAGGTTAGTACCATATATGTGAGGAGTAGGAGCGATTTACATTGGTCGAGATCATATTCGGTCCTGAGGTGTCAGTGGAAGGACAAGGGTTACGCCTAAATGTGATACACCTCCTACTAGTGTCGAACACATTTAGGACATGCTTCGTCCCACGGTTGTTTGTTAGTTTGATTGTTTTTAGGAGGCAGGGCTAGATAACCCTTAATGAAGGTCTTTTAAAACGAGATAGAATACAGCTAAATAGTTGTAATCTCGTTATTAGGCACTACGGGAGTTCCTTGGCATGCACGGCGGTGAAGACGTGATACTACATTGGCGATGGATTTTGATGAGGTGCAGAGTTATAGATACTAGTGTGGAAAGTATTTCGGTCCAAAGGAGGACCGTGGTACTAATATATACACCTATATTTACATATGTAGTTATTGAATACCTTGAGTAGGTCAGGCATATCGTACAAGTATATGCAGTCTAGACGACTAAGTTAAAATAGTGGACATAACATGTAATGGAAGACGATTGGCCTAAAATATTGTTATATATAAAGTATGTAAGTTTCCATTTAGCCAAACTTTTGTTCCGACCCCTCCTCATTATAACCCACGAGATAAATTGGAAGGACCGGTACCGGTACCAGTACAAGGTGAGAATGGTGGAAAGTCGGATTTCTTTATGGATGCTCAACACTGACAAGGGCACTAGATACTAGAGATATCAGTCTTGGTAAGTGAATATATGTTTTATTATATGTTATATTTCTTTTGTGAGTTCTTATCGATAGTGCTATGATATACTTTTGTTTATTTACAAGTTACGAGCACCAACTATCCATACCTAAGTGGACGTGGGTTTTCGATTTAGCGAAAATTTGGGCCCTCTGAGGTGCGGGTTGTTACAACCTTTTAATTAATTTAAATATAATATTTATATTTATGAAAATTTAAATATATTTTTCAATTTTCACTTTGTAACTCTTTAATAAAACTTGTAATATTTTACTTAAATTTAGAACAATTTTTACATTTAATTTAAAATTTTAACATTTGTATATTTGAATTAGTCTAAGATGCCAAACATTTTTGAGCCATCCGTTAGGGTATATCCTTGAAACATACCTCTTCGACAAGCCAGGTAAGGGATAGGATATGGGAGATTTTCCATTCATAAGTTTGTTCCTTAGTTGGAGTAACATTCTCCTTAGTTAAACACTTTTTCCTTAGATATCCATCTAACTATTATTTTTTAAGTGACTACCCTATGTGTTGGTTAATTAATCATGTGAACACAATGTGGGCTATGATATTATTGGTGGATCGAATGCATAACCCTGGGGTAAAAAAAGGAAATTTCAAAAAAAAATCCTTTTATTAAGTCATATTTAGGGGTCATTAATAAAGGACTTTGTTGATTTGATTTCATTTAGTTAATTTTATTTTAGAATTTTAACATGTATATATTTGTATATTATGCACTAACTTTATACATACATATATATATATATATATATATATATGTATATGTTATATGCAATATTTAATTCAACATTAATTTTGATTTATCACATTTAATTTATTAAGTGTCTGCATTCAAAATGCAAACATTACAAATATTATAAATAAATATTGTAAACTAACTTAGGACATATAACTGTGAATGTCAATATATAGATGTAAATAACCATTTGTGATTTTTGGTTATATTTAAGGGAATAGTGCCAAGGATTTAGCATAAATATTTAAGCATGATAAGTGATGTAACATGTGTGAGACCAAAAATTATGCCTAATTTTATGTGCTCAAGTCAAAATAATCAAAGGTACTCGAACGTCTATAGTATGGTGGATCGATTATACAAATGACAAGTATATGACTAATTTAAACTATAGTGTAACAATAGCAAAGTATGTAAATAAGAATAATCACACCAGGGATTTTATACTGGTTCGGACCTCCCGTCCTACGTCCAGTCCCGAAGCTCCTCTTTAGAATTTCCTTTCACCGAATTACCCTCACTTCACCCGGAGGAACAGGTTTACAATAGCAGAGTTTCTTTGTCAACTGTGTGTTCTCTATTACACGGATTTTGACTATATAGTACAAATGCTTCCAATATATATCTAGAGAGTATTGTCTATGAGGAACTGTATATTTGGAAGAGTAGAATACAAGTATAGATTGCTAGAGATCAAGAATATATCAGAGTATAAGAGTAAAGAGCACAAGTAAGTAAGGTGAGATCGTCTCTTGGATTCTTGATTCTATTTATAGCAGTAGAGAGATTCCTTGAGTAGTTGCATCCATTAAAAAGTGTTCTATGGTCGCTTTCGATGGTGATGAAGAGTTGCAGTGAAGAGAAGCGAAGGTGTCTTTTCAATTGCGGCAGTTGTAATTTGAATGTCAACAGTCGAGATCAGTTTCAGACGTTTGGAATATGTCTCAGACGTCTGGCTCTTTATATTTTTGTATATTGTAGACTTCCAGACATCTGAGTACATTAACCAGACGTCTGATTCTATCTGGTTTGTAATCCAGAGGATTTATTCAAACGTCTAGCTAGTGCACCCAGACGTCTGATCTTGTGCATGTTGCTTTTCTTGTATCTATGTTGTCACTCTTCTGATTCTATCGACTTGTAGCCTCTTGATACGTTCTTCGAGCCTTGTTCTTGTCTCTCTAGTGATGTTACTTTAGAAATTACCTATAAATAGAAATATATATATATATATATATAGAAATATATATATATATATGCATATTCGATTTCCATTGTATAGTTGTTGTTATCGAAACCGTAGATTTGATTTCCTAACAGTACTTAGGGAAGGAGATTTGCTCTTGGGCAAGTATGTGAGTCATCATATAGTCAAGTCTCAATTATATAAATAGGCAACAAGTCCTTTAAGTCTTAACTAGAATTTGATGTAAACGGCTATTAAAGTCCCAAATCAAGTTATTTATTTATGCCTAAATAAAAATGAAACTAAAGAAGAAGTATAATTCGAAATACGCCCTCTCTTAGTAAAGGGTACATGCCTAATTATATGAAAATTACATGCCACTAGATTTTTGACACGATGCATCCATAGTTTAGATGGTTGAGATTTCGCTGACATGATACATTGTTGATGTGACATATGGCATAACTTGGTTTGGATTTCTTCAAGATGACATGGTATGGTTGAACCAACCAGAAGTTGCCACTTGGCTAATTGGAACACTTTTATTCTTGTTTATATATATATATGCAATAGCAGCATATTTTAGGCACTCAATAGCACTATTGCTGATATGCGATAGCTTGTTAATCCTTGACACTTGACAACGTTGTTTCTTGGTATACGATAGTTTGTTAACCTTTGACATTCATTAGCTTGTTAATCTTCGACACTTGATAGCTTTGTTCCTTGGTATGTGATAGTTTATTAGTCTTTGACACTTAATTGCTTGTTAATCTTTAACACTCGGTAGGTTTGTTCCTTGGTATGCGATAGCTTATTAACCTCTGCCACTCGATAGTTTGTTAATCTTGACACTCGATAACTTTGTTCCTTAGTATGTGATAGCCCTGTATGCCTTGACACTCAACAGCTTCAATACCTTTGTTATGCGATAAACCTTTGTCTCCTGGCACTTGATAGCTTTGGTAACATTTATCCTTTGCATTCGTCAGCCCACTATGTTTTGACACTCAATAGCTTCAATATCTTTATAACTTGACATGCAATAGCTTTCTATGCTTTGACACTTGATAGCTTCCTAATTTAGCATGCAATAGCTTTCTTTGGTAGCATTAGACTTTAGCCTTCGATAACAATGATTACTTGAACTATGATAGCCTTATTCCTATTCAAACTTTAAATTTTGGGTGTAACAATATACATATATACATGTACATATACATATAAATATATTCGGTCGTTAGGAAACAAATGTGCTTATATCATTTGTAATATATATCTTTGGCGATGATAAAAGAATATCCTTTTTGTTTAATATTATATATATTTTATAAAGGCTAATATATATATAATGTATATATGTTGATATAATTGGTTTGTTTAAAATTTATCTGATTTGACCAATTAAAACATTTATCAAAAACAAAAATAATTTTCTTTTAAAAATAATGAACGTAAAATTATTATTTTAAATTTAAAATTGTAAATGTACATATGAATATTAAAACTAAAAAAATTATTGTTTTTATCTGTGTGTGTATGCGAGCATAAAATGTGTATAAGCCATTGAAATAAAAAAGTATTCTTTTATTTTCTTAAAAAAATTTATAAAACTATAATTAATTGTATATATACACATATATAACCTATTTTAAATATTTATAATTACTAATTTTAATTTCAAAACCTTTTATGTCATCGCCAAAAATAATTTATGATGTAAGAATATAAATGTTTAAAATAAATGTGTACCTTTTTGATGTTCCATTTGTCGACATGTCGGATGCTAATTGTTCCACTTCGGACCGCTTGTTCCTTGTCTTGAACTCCAAGTGCAAACCTTGGCTTTAAGGCATCCACTTATTCTCTAATAGAGGCTAAGGTTTATTATTTCTACGTAATTTGAATGGGAGAGGGTGGGGCTATTTATAGTTACCATAAGGTCAAATATCTTCCCCTTTCTCTCTATTTTGAATCTAGATTTATCTATAGCCATAAACTAAGTTAAATGCCCCTTATACCTTATATTATGGCTGACCATGCCTTCTCTAGGCTTCTAAATGTCAAGCTTAATTAATATATCATATATATTAATCATTTAATTAATTATTTAAGCCCACATATATAATTAAATCAATATATAACAATTATATATTATTTTAATTAACTTTAAGGCCTAAAATATATAATTAAGTGCCATAAATGTTCAACATGGCATTTGTATTTTACTTATTTTCAATTTATAACGTTTATATTAAATTTTGAATTGGTTGAACATGGAAATTAGCTAACAACTCGGTTGTGTTAACTCCTTTTCTAAACTTGATCCTTAATTAATATCTAAAAAAATTAAATACTTAGGCCTTTAGGGACTTTGTTAAAGTATAGTATTAGTACGAGTTCGTTCGCTTATAGATCATTTAGGAAGAATCTTGTTTCTAATTTTATCAAGCTACGCCTTATGATGATATTTTGTGCATGTTTTTTTCACCATCACTATATCATTAAGATATTTAGAGTTTGGTCAATGGAGAAAACTCTAGTAATATCGACAGTTAATTGCATAGATTACTTTAAAATCCTTGGTTCAATACGATAACATTTATCGATTAAATCTTTTACTTTGGCCAAAGATTTTGACTTTAAGTTGACTACCAAGTACGGTAATACTAACTTCAAAAATGAAGGGACAAACCCTCTCTTGAGTGGTGTTTCACATGAAGTAGTTTAATGCATAACCAACTGTGGTCGTCTTGTGATTAACCATAATTAAAGTATAGTCTAGTTGCTTAAGATCCACTCTCAAGTCTGAAGACAACTGTAGGTTGTTACATGAGATCTTCAATTTTTACTTAGTTATATTAATTTATACAAACCCGTAATTTTCGATAATTAAAAATAGTTAATTTAATAAGGTTTGTGATTTAATGTTGGAAGAAATAAAATTTTGTGATTAAATAATAAGAATGTAATTGGGTTAAAATGTAATAGTATTAATTTAAGGTAATTGATGGCCGCCTTAAGTGAAATACCAATTAATTGAAAGGTTAAAAAGTTGCAATTGGTTATAGAATGAAAATTTATTGTAATAATGTGTGTTAATTGATAATTGGATTTAAAGAGTAATTGATAATTTAAATGTTGTATCAATTAATGGAATAGTAAGTAATAAATTGTAGTTGAATAAAATTAGTGTTGTGTTAATAACTATAACATTTGGCGTAGATAACAAACATAAAGAATATGATTAAATATATAAATGGTGACAATTGTTATTCGTTACTAATTTATTTAATCAATTGCAATTAAATGTAATTTAATGATATGTTAATATGAGTTAAGACAATAACTATAAATTGTGAATGTAATAAAATGTATAGAAATGTTAAGTATATTTACAAGGCAATAATTAATGTAATAAAAAGAGTGAAACCAAGGTAAACTAACTTATTGGGATTTTAAATTATAATTAATGTGTAAATTGACAAAAATTCAAATGTAATTGAAATGCTGCAACGAGTATGGAAAAAGGTGATAATTGTAGCATATTAGTGTAATAGAATATAAAACAATGTTAACTATGTCTATAGAGTAAATAAGTGATTGAATAAAAAGATTGAAAACAAATTTTATCAATTTATTGGAATTAAATTTTAATTAATTGGATTTAATTACAGTTGAAACTGAACACTGTAATTAGTGTGATATTTAACACTGGATTGATTTGTAAATTTGCTTTAAGTTATTATAAATATCTAAGTAATCAAAAATGATGAAATTTGTTAGTTTATAAATATTGAAATTAAAAGTGTTTAATTAATTTAATATTAATTTATTTAATTAATGTGGAAATAGCTGTTTTGGCCACTATCTCGGATTTCGACGAAACAAGTTTCATCGGATCCGTAACAGTGAATTATTGTAAGATTTCAAGTTTTGTATCGATCAGACCTGTCGTTTGATCGTACAGGCTTGAAACGCGTAGAAATCAATTTAAATGAAATCAATTTGAAATAAGCTGATTTTAAGCTAACTTCTTCATAGGATGAAATTTGGACTTGAAACATGTTGCATTCAGTTTAAAATTATCGAAAACATCTATTTTAATATATGGGATGACCCATTTCCGTTTCGGGAACGAAACGGGCTTTTCGAGTCGTTTATCGTTCAACTTTCAAATCGATCTAGCCCATTCATTATTATTTTTGATCTGCCTATATATAGCCTGTTATAAACCCTAGCTATTTCTTATTTCCATTATTTTATACGTATAATTCTATCAGCTTCTCTCTTTCCAATGGCAGACAAACCAAAACCAATTCCCAATTTCAAATTCAATTGCAAACCAAAATCAAATCGAATAAATTAAACTCCTCTAAACTATATCGAATTATATATCGATTCAAAGCTCTCGACGAGCGTAATTCAAATCTGCAATTAGTTTTTCGATTTGGATTTCTATGTGGCCAGAAATTGGTGATTAATTCTCGGCCGTTCGTTGGGCTGCGATCGACTTCGACCGATCGTCGAATCGACGACATGGATTTATAGAGATCGATGAGCGTAGTCCATCAGTGTGGTTTGTTTGGCGAGGTGAGGTTGGATTGGGCACGATAATTCAACTAGGGTTTTTATATAGGAGGCGGCGGCCAGAGCTTTTGGACGCCGATCGTGACAAGGTGGCTGTCGCGGTTGGACTGGGAGGTGGCGCAGGTGGAGGCGCACGCGTAGTGGGGGGAGGGGTCGCGACGTGTCAGACGTCGACGTGGATTATGCAGCGTCGGAGGTAGCTGGCGATCGAATGCATTAGGGGTTTGTTCTCGAGCATCCGGGGGGTGACGTGATCGCTGGGTATTGGGTAATGTGTTTTTTGTTTGGTTTTATTTAAATTTTGTTTTCAAACCGTCTAACGACTATAACTTTTGCATACGAGGTCGGATTTACATGCGGTTTGTTCCGCTGCCATCGTATTGAAATTCCTGACATTTTGATGCAAGTTTGGATGAATTCTGAGACCGTTTGAATTTGGGCCATAAATTGGATTTTTATTTGATTTAAAATCGAAGGTGAGTGTTTTGACCCACTCACAACTACTAGATTATATTATGTTAGTTAAATTAAATTTATGATGTGATTAGAAATATATAGATTGATGTTTGGTAGGTTTAAATTTTCATTTTAGTTAAATTTGCCTTTTACTGCATTATATCATTGTTTAATTTAATATTAAAATTTATTTGTCAATTTAATACTTGTTAATGATAATCAGTTATCTATTGATGTTATTGGTTGATTTGGATGATGATTGTGATGGATGTTTGATTGTTGATATTGGATGACTGGATGTTGTATTTTATATTGTTATAACACTGCAAGTTCCCTATGGGTTGAAATAATACATACCCGAATGATCTATAGATTAAGGAAAATTGTTATGGGTTGAAATGATAGACTCGGGCGATTTTATGGATTTTATTTAATTCAGGATTGAGGTTTGAAATGACATATAACTGTAAAATTTTAAATTGCGGATTGAAATGATAAATATCTGTATCACTTGACCCTAGTGTAGCAAATTATATACGGACACCTGATTGGTTAAATTAAATGATTTTTGAATCTTTAAATTTTGAATTTAGTTAACTGATATTTTGAAATAGAAATTGATTTATGTAAACTGAATTATTTTCGATAATCCAAGTGTTAATGCTGAAATTGGAATTGATTTAATGAATTGTTCAAAGGATTTAAATTGGAATTTCAAAGTTGAAGTGTCGAATATAAATGAATTTATCGGAGTTGAATTAATGAAATGTTTGGGTATAACTTTGAAATCTATTTTAAATTAATTTAAACTATTTTAATTTGTTTAACTATTTTAATCAATTTTAAACTATTTTAATTCATTTTAATTCATTTTAATCTATTATAACCTATTTAATCCAATTTAATCTATTTTACATATTTTAAACTAATTAAATTTATTTAATCTATTTTAAATCTATTTAATATAATTTAAATCTATTTAATCTATTTTAAACCTATTTAAATCATTTTAAATCTAATTAAATCAAATTTAAATCTCTTTAAACTTTCTTACTATTTAAACTATTTTAAATCTATTTTAAACTATTTTTAAAACTATTAAAACTACTTATGACTACCTAAACTATTTTCTAAAATTTCAGACTGTTTAAAGTTAAAGTATTTATATTTAAATCCTTGATGATGATACAACCTAAGTTGGAATTTGGAATCGATACCTTTTGTGAAATGACATATTTGAGTAAATATGATTTGGAAGTGAATGTGATTTTGAAAGTGAATATGGTTTGAAATGATATGGTTTTGAGAATATGATATTTTGATATCCATTGTAAATTGACTTTCTGAAATGTAAAAGAACCATTCGGTGTGAAATATGCGTTTGGTTGTTAAAGAGACCGGGATCGGATATTGTCAAACTCTCCGTCAGTTCGAAAACCACTTTAACAACTGTGTACGTGGTGGAGATTCCAGAAATGAAGTAGGATGGCTTGGCGAACGATTCTGTATGAGGTATTTACGTGACCCTGACTCCCATGAGTCAGCATAGATGTGACTAAAACATGAGCTATACCGGGCCAAGTGAGGTCATTCCTCCTATCGAGCTGTAACGACCCGATATTTTCAACCATTCGCATCCGCACATGTCGGACTTGAATAATTCAAAATATCAGATTGTTAATATAAATTTGGCAAACTCATCATATACAATAAATAAATAATCACATATCACAGACACAGAGTAATATAACAATGCAACGGAAGCAAGAAATAGTAGTTCATGAAGCTACTATATATACATCAGAGTTACAAGATACAAAATAGTCAAATACAAGATCTGAATACATCACTGGAATCAACTGGATAACTGAAAGTGAAATAGATAGCTGGATCTTCCAAGAAAAGCTCCAACTCCAAAGGTGAGTCTCGAACGCTGTATCACTCAGTCTGACCCGAGCGTAAAGCAAAACACAAAACACTCGAGTCAGGACATACATACTTATACAATGTAAACCAACTCAAGTGAACTGTAATAAATGCAAAAGTAACTTAAAGAATGCTTGGGATCGCCCATTCTTTAAGGATCCGTTAAACTATCTACTATGCAGTAATATTCGCTATTATAACAATGTCTATAATAAAATAAACTTACTTTTAAATAGTGTTAAGGCTTTACATTTTCCACCTTAACACATAATAGTGCCAATAGTCTATACAGTACCTGCATACCTCGAAAGGCTACGAGAAGATACTCCATAGGTACGACACAAATAGAAACTCGTAGTAAAGCTCGATATGGTAGGTGACATGGCACAACTAGGCAATGCCAGGGTAGATATACCAATTACGCATCCGGGTTGGTGAAAACGCATAGCAGCCACTACCGCCCACCTCGGAACACACTCCCAATCAAAATCGAAGGGTGGCCACCAAATCAATCACAAAGTAATAGAATAGTACCGAAGAAAGGCGTCCAATCAGATGTGCTACCTCATTGGCCCGTCAATCGCTCCTGTTTTAGCCACCTTATGCCAACTCGTGGGAGTTGGGTCCACGTACATACCATAAAAGGATCGTCGCCGCCATCCAACTTCATTCTGGAATCTCCACCGCGTACACAGTTGTTAAAGTAACAAATCAATATATCATCTATATTTCAAAATCAAAGCAATAATATATCATTTAAATTCCAGTAACAAATCAATATATCATTTATATTTCAACCCAAATTTCCAAATCACTGAATGTTTCTTTCAATTTATTAAACTTGAAATATTCTTTTAAATCATCTTAAGTCAAACCACCTTATAAAGTCATATCCTTAAATCTTTAATTCAATAAGTTTCAATTCATATATTTAAAGACAATTCTTAGCTAAATTCAATTTCAAATACATTGTATTAACCTATAACTTCCAAAATTCATTTAAACCATTTTAAAGTAAAGTTATTATACTTACAAATCAAATATTCAATTCCCAAAATTTTAGCCTTTTCTGAGCTCATTTATTCAGTTAAATACTTAAAACATTAAAATTTCAGCTTTCGCAGCACTTATAAAATGCTGCGATAAATTACATTTGAAAACAATTCAATTCAGCAAAGACAGCATTTAAAAACTGCTGTAATAGTTCAGTTTTAGTTGAAAAATAGTTCAATTCAACAAAGACAGCATTTTACCAATTTTTTTTCAGAGTTGTTTGGCCATGAATAGCTGAGGAAAAGAGAATTTTTCACGTAAAAAAATGAATAAGAAACTCACGGCTAATCAATAAAGAAGGAACGGCCAAAATGTGAAGAGTCTAGCTAATGAAAAGTCATAGTTTTGAAGCTTTAGTCTCTTCAAATTTCCACTTTATATTTATACAAATAAACAAATAAAACTCAGTAAATAAAATAAAAAAAACTGAAATAAAGTGAAAAATAAAAAATAAATAAATTTGTTTTAGGAAAATAGGAAGATAAATAAAGAAAATAGCTTAATATATTGAGACTAGTTTTAAAAATTGTAAACAAAATACACTTAACTTTGGAAAAAATTATAACTATACTTTAAAAATGTTTTAAAAATAAAATATATATACATAACATGTTGTTTTACACATGAAGACATAAATTAGAACATGACATGATAGACAAAATATTATTTATATAAATTAAAATAAACAATTTTGTTAAATAAAACAATTTACATACAATAGTGTAAAAAGCATTACTTTCACAATATTAATCAGATTTCAACGAAACAAAAAGCAGTATACTTGAAATTTTATTTACTTTCATAATAAAAGATAAAATTCAAACTTTAAATTTTTAAATTAAAAGTCAAAGTTTGACCACATTGACAAAAATTCACATTTCTGGAAAATACTCTATTTATTCATGTTTGGGATTATAATTCACATAAAAATCAAAATTTATATTTAAAATAACAAAATTTATCCATTTTAATAAATAAAATAAAGTTTTAAATCAGGAAATTCAATTTAAAATAATTACAAAATACAGGGTTGTTACACTCTCCCCCACTCAAAACTTTTCATCCCCGAAAAGGAATGAGGTACGAGAAAACACATAAAAAGATAGAATGAAATAGGATTAAGAAAAGATGACAAGAAGATTGAAATTATACCTAATAACCGTTGTTATAGGTAAGTTTAACAAGGTGGAGATGATCTTCCCAAGATCCTCCAGAATCAAGAACACAAGCACGAAAAAGATCATCGAGAATCTGATTCACCCTTTCCGTTTGACCGTCGGTCTGTGGATGGTAAGCAATGCTCAGATTCAGAATAGGGAGAAGTAAGAACCACATAAGAGATAGAAAAGTTAAATGATGAAGGAAAAAGAGAAAGAAAGAAAGACTAGAACAAACTTATTAAGCACAATACGAAAAACACGATTCATCAAATCAACAAAGAGAACAAGAGCATTAGTCAAATCAAAAGGCATGACTAACTATTCATAGAAAAACCATTCTCAATACGGAAAGCAGTCTCGGGAATACTTTCCTCAGCAACCCTGAGTTGGTGAAAATCAGAGGCAAGATTAAGCTGAAAGAGAACAGTAGCTCCAAGGCTAACCAATTCGAATTTGATTTCCTACTTAGAAGGTAGGAGAATGGAAGCAACCAGAAAGAAAATAGATTGGAAAACGGAATAAGATAATAAATTTAAAACCATGAAACTTTCAACTTACATTAATAATTAATTTCATCCATTTGATTTCATTTGAGTTAAATAAATCTTAATTATTTTTAAATCTCATTATCTCATCATAAAATCAACAATTTATAAAGTCATGAATTTGAACAATCATTCATTATATTTCATCTTTATTCATTAAATTTCATTCTTCTTTATTCCACTTAATATATCAAATCCTATATATATTAAGTGTATTTCACTTATTATAACTATTCCAATTTATTTATAATTTCTTTTAAATATCATTATATTGTAAACTATTCAATTAACCCTTCTATTTACCTCTACTGATCCTTTATAACTAAAATTTAAGTGTATAACATTTATTATAACTACTCAAATTTTATTTATAAAATCACCTTTTTATTGTATGTTCTCCAATTATATATTTAACTTTTAATAATTTAGGTAAGTTATATTGGAATGTAATTGAGTATTATACAAATAAATTCTTTCTAATTCAATTATAAAAGTTTACATATTTATTCAAACTTTTATAATTGAAATTATCCTTTAAGATAAAATTTAAGAATTAAATTTCAGATTATCTTCAAACTATTTAGAAATAACTAAATATATATACATACACAATATATATATATATATATCAAATCAAATTTAAATCATATATCAATATATATAATAGTAGAAATTCAAATCAATTTAATTTTCCAAAGCAAAACTGTAGCAAAGCTACAGAATGGTCTCTTCACTTTGAAACTCGAAAACGAATGTCGATGATGCTGCAGTCATCACCGAGATTATTTTCCAGCGACAAAGAAAGAGCACTGATTTAAAACTTTAAAATTCTTTGAAAACAATTTTTATTAGAAATACTTTTAAATAATACATCCTTTAAACTTTAAACACAAAGTTTGAAACTATCGGAAATTAAATTCTTAATTCTTGTTTTAAATTCATTTTAAATTTCCAAATAAATTTGTAACCCTGTTTATAGTTCAATTATTTATATATAACAAAAGCCAAGGGTTTACAAGATATATACAAAGTCAAATATTATTTCTTAATATCCAATTCAATTAATTATCAAAGTTCAGAAAATTATGCTTATATATAATATAATTATACAAAACTTATTTCATTTAAATTTGAAAAATAACATTGTGTCAGTTTGCTCTGTTCAAGTGTTTTGGAGATCCTATCGATAGCGTTGATCAGACGAATCGATCGGAAACCCAAATCAACATCAACAACTCAAACAACACAATATATAAAACATTTAAATATAAATTTACAAATACACTTCAAGAATGATTTGAAGATAAGTTGGAAGCAAAAGACAAGATGATTAAACAACATAATAGATAAGCTTATAAGTCTCGGGCAACCTTAACCGGGTCAACCGTAACTTCAAGAATAAGAGCGATGCAGTGTTCTGAAGCAGATCTACATTCGTTCTCAGGAGATAGAATTAAGGCATAGCAAGAGATAGTAGCATCGTAAACCGAGGATACAGAAGTCTTCGGTGAATCAACGCTTTTTGTAAAGAAGTTTCACCCCTTCACATGTCATTCAGAGGTTGGTGAGACCGCCGATTTATTATAGAAATCCTTCGAAGTGAAGTTAAGGAATATTCCAGAATCAAGAAGACACGAATATGGAAGGACAAGAATGGACTTTGGAACCGAAGGGAACGTTCCAAAATTCCAAGGAAACCGAATCGAGGAAGAAGGAATTCAAGTTCGAACGAAAGTGATTCTGTAATGAAATTTACTCTATATGCTGAGTTTGGCCAAAAACCAGAGCTCTAATACCAACTGTAGCGGGACGTCGCCAGTGGGGTAACGCCCACCGTAGCATACAGCTGTACCTTTGTTCTGCCTTTACGGTCAGCCTCTCGACTGCACCAACCCCGCAGGGACATGTAGGAGCAAGAGTCATCCGCTCGCTACCAAACCCAAATGCGAGAACCCCCTATCATGCTGCACCCGCCAAGTGCATAGGCAGACACACATGTCGGACTTGAATAATTCAAAATATCATATTGTTAATTTAAATTTGGCAAACTCATCATATACAGTAAATAAATAATCACAGATCACAGAGACAGAGTAATATAACAATGCAACGGAAGCAAGAAATAGTAGTTCATGAAGCTACTGTATATACATCAGAGTTACAAGATACAACATAAGTAAAAGATACAAAAATAGTCAAATACAAGATCTGAATACATCACTGGAATCAACTGGATAACTGAAAGCGAAATAGATAGCTGGATCTTCCAAGAAAAGCTCCAACTCCAAAGGTGAGTCTCGAATACTGTATCACTCAGTCTGACCCGAGCATAAAGAAAAACACAAAACACTCGAGTCAAGACATACATACTTATACAATGTAAACCAACTTAAGTGAACTGTAGATAAATGCACAAGTAACTTAAAGAATGCTTGGGATCGCCCATTCTTTAAGGATCCGTTAAACTATCTACTATGTAGTAATATTCGCTATTATAATAATGTCTATAATAAAATAAACTTACTTTTAAATATTGTTAAGGCTTTACATTTTCCACCTTAACACATAATAGTGCCAATACTCTATGCAGTACCTGCATACCTCGAAAGGCTATGAGAAGATACTCCATAGGTATGACACAAATAGAAACTCGTAGTAAAGCTCGATATGGTAGGTGACACGACACAACTAGGCAATGCCAGGGTAGATATACCAATTACGCATCCGGGCTGGTGGAAATGCATAGCAGCCACTACCGCCCACCTCGGAACACACTCCCAATCAAAATCGAAGGGTGGCCACCAAATCAATCACAAAGTAATAGAATGGTATCGAAGAAATGCGTCCGATCAGAGGTGCTACCTCATTGGCCCGTCAATCGCTCCTGTTTTAGCCACCTTATGCCAACTCACGGGAGTTGGGTCCACATATATACCATAATAGGATCGTCGCCACCATCCTACTTCATTCTGGAATCTCCACTGCGTACACAGTTGTTAAAGTGGTTTTCGGTATCGACAGAGAGTATGCCCATATCTGATCCCGGTCTCTTTAACAACCAATCGTTATTATAACCCGTGGTTATAAGTTTCAAAATCATTTATACTTTAAAACCAGAATATCATATTCATTTCAAAACTAAATATTATATTCATTTCCAAAGCCAAATCAATATATAATTTCCATTTCAAAAATCAAAACAATAATATCTCATTTAAATTCCAAAACCAAATCAATATATCATCTATATTTCAAAAATCAAAGCAATAATATATCATTTAAATTCCAGTACCAAATCAATATATCATTTATATTTCAACCCAAATTTCCAAATCACTGAATGTTTCTTTCAATTTATTAAACTTGAAATATTCTTTTAAATCATCTTAAGTCAAACCACCTTATAAAGTCATATCCTTAAATCTTTAATTCAATAAGTTTCAATTCATATATTTAAAGACAATTCTTGGCTAAATTCAATTTCAAATACATTGTATTAACTTATAACTTCCAAAATTCATTTAAACCATTTTAAAGTAAAGTTATTATACTTAAAAGTCAAATATTCAATTCCCAAAATTTTAGCTTCTTCTGAGCTCATTTATTCAGTTAAATACTTAAAACATTAAAATTTCAGCTTTCGCAGCACTTATAAAATGCTGCGACAAGTTACATTTGAAAACAATTCAATTCAGCAAAGACAGCATTTAAAAACTGCTGTAATAGTTCAGTTTTAGTTGAAAAATAGTTCAATTCAACAAAGATTGCATTTTACAAAACTGCTGTAATAGTTCTGGGTTAAATTACAAATTTAGTCCAATTCAGCATTTACAGCTTTTACTAGACTGCTGTAATAGCCCTTAGTTAATTTAGCCTTTTAGTTCCCTTGTATCAACCACAGCACTTACAAAGTGTTGCAATATCCTTTACTTCAGATTTTAAGTTAGTTTCAGAATTGATAGCATTTCTGAAGTGCTATTAATTAAATTTCCAGATTTATGAATAAATTTCAAAAAACAAATAAACTCCAAATTCAACCATTTTAACTTTATAAAAATCATATTTTCCATTTCAAAATGTTCATTTTAAATACCCTTTAATTTATGATTTCATAAAGTCAAAATTTACAATAATTATCAATTTCTTTCAATAATTCACTTTTAAATTCAAGTGTACAAATTTCCCGTTCTTTGCATTTACTTAACACTTTAATTTAAATTTACCATTTCACAAATAGAACTTAACTTCCATTTTATTTTCTTTACTTAACATTTCATTTAACCAAATCACAAATTTCCAAATTAAGTTATATTTCAAATCACAAATTTTTCCATTCATTTATTTAACATTTTTAATACATAGAAAAATCATTAACACTTTATTAAATCATTTTAAATTCAATTTAAAATCAAAATATCATATTTCTCATTAAAAAAATACTTAAAAACTTCTAGAAAATATATATATAATAACCAGGGGTCTGTATAATATTTTCTAACCTAGGTCAAGTGATACGGATAATATATCATTTCAATCCGTAATCTACAAAAAAAATCCGGGTTCTATCATTTCAAAGCGCAATCCCAAGTTCAATAAATAAAAATCGCTCAGGCCTATCATTTCAGCCCATAACGATTTTTCCCCTTTCTAAAGTCCGTTCGGGTATGTATCATTTCAATCCATAGTGATTCTATTCTACAGGGAACTTGTAGTGTGAGAACAGAATATAAAATAAACAATATAACAAAATATAACATAGCAGATGATGTGACAAGTTTATAACAGAGTTTAACATCATATAATATACATTACAGGCAGGTATAACATGATATAATAATTTCTACACGTTCACTTGTTGTCGTTTCACAGTTTCTATAAGTATAAATGTCATGAGTGAATACTCGCCTTTTTAAGCTGAAGTTTGCAAATTAAAACACATAAACGGATTCCAGAAAGCACGATATAGCACGACTTTTGATTTGAGTGGAGAGAGCCAAGATATTAATCTTGTATTCACAACAAACAAAGCAAAATATAAATATAATTACAATACCAAAATTTAAATTTAAATGAATGGAAACTAGGCTAGACAATTACATCACCTAGCTTTCAAACCATTTTTGCTTGACCACAACTCTATGTATGCTCGGCCATACATGCTTAGGGCTCACCCTAGGATGTTTACAAGTGGAAATAGATCAGGTTTGGAACTGAAAATACATGGCTAGGCTTGAGAAGAGGAAGGGTTTTGGGGTTACAAAGTGAGGAAGGTCAAAAGGCAAGGCTTGGAAGGGTTTGGATCAAACATAGGCTCGGCCTATGTCACTTTTGGTCTCGACCTATGTTAGGGTGGTATTCATAGGTGATGCTTGCTGGTGGTGGAGGCTAAGGGGGTGGCCGTGGTCAACATGAAGGTGGATGTTGCAAATACGGCTCGGCTAGGCAAGTTTTCAAGGTTTTTTTGCATTGTTTTGTGGAAATTGGTTCATGGGATGGTCACGGCACTTTCAGGTCAGAGGAGGGGGATGTCAGGCCATCTATGATCAGAGGAGGAAGTGGTGGTGGTCGGTGGAGGAGATGGTGGAGGTGATAGGCCGAGCAACATGTGTGAAGTCAAGGCAAAACAAGGCAAAATTCAATGGAAAAGCAAAGAAGAAAAGTGGAAAAAAAGAGAGGAAGCCATTACCAATTTTTTCCAGAGATGTTTGGCCGTGAATATCTGAGGAAAAGAGAAGTTTTCACGTAAAAAAATGAATAAGAAAGTCATGGTTAATCAATAAAGAAGGAACGGCCAAAATGTGAAGAGTCTAGCTAATGAAAAGTCATAGTTTTGAAACTTTAGTCTCTTCAAATTTCCACTTTATATTTATACAAATAAACAAATAAAACTTAGTAAATAAAATAAAACAAACTAAAAGTGAAAAAGAAAAAAATAAATATTTTTTTTAGGAAAATAGGAAGATAAATAAAGAAAATAGCTTAATATATTGAGACTAGTTTTAAAAATTGTAAACAAAATACACTTAACTTTGGAAAAAATTATAACTATACTTTAAAAATGTTTTAAAAATAAAATATATATACATAACATGTTGTGTTACACATGAAGACATAAATTAGAACATGACATGATAGACAAAATATTATTTATATAAATTAAAATAAACAATTTTGTTAAATAAAACAATTTACATACAATAGTGTAAAAAGCATAACTTTCACAATACTAATTAGATTTCAACGAAATGAAAAGCAGTATACTTGAAATATTATTTACTTTCATAATAAAAGAAAAAATTCAAAAATTCAAACTTTTAAAATTTTAAATTAAAAGTCAAAGTTTGACCACATTGATAAAAATTCACATTTCTGGAAAATACTCTATTTATTCATGTTTGGAATTATAATTCACATAAAAATCAAAATTTATATTTAAAATAACAAAATTTAACCATTTTAATAAATAAAATAAAGTTTTTAAATCAGGAAATTCAATTTAAAATAATTACAAAATATAGGGTTGTTACACAGGCACATTTTTTCGATACTTAATTTTGACTTCGTGATTGATTTGGTGGCCACCCCTTGATTTTGATTATGGGCGTGTGTTCGAGGTGGGCGGTAGTAGCTGCTATGCGTTACCACCAGTCCGGGAGTGCAATTGGTATATCTACCCTGGCATTGCCTCGAGTGCCGTGTTCACATGCCCTATCGCGCCTTCTACGAGTTTGGTTTGTACAATACCTATGGAGTGCCCTCTGATAGCCCTCCAGTTTACGGAGGAATTACGGTACTGTATAGACTATGGGAATATATAAAAATGTGTTAAGGGGGATATGGGTAACGCCTTAACGCTATTTTAATACTTTACTTTACTGTAGACAATATTATAATAGTGTATTGTACTATGTATGTAGATAGTTTAACGGATCCTTAGGAGATGTAAATCCCAAACATCTCTTAAGTTATTGCACTCACGTTAGACACTGGATAGGAGATGTCAAACCCCATAAACATCTCTGACGTCGTTACACTCATATTTACTTACCGTTGATTTAACTTACATAGGATCTTTTAGTTTTGACTCGTATGTTTTGTCTTTTCAATTCGCTCGGGTCGGCCTGAGCTTTTCAGTTTATCGAAGATTGCTTTCTGAAGGATGAAGACGAAGATTTTGTACTATTATTACTTATTATTTGTATTCCACTGCATCATTATGTTCCGCTGCGTTTATTTATTTATTCCTGTTATATGTAACTCTGATTTTGTGTTGTAAAAGAATAATCAAATGTATTTTAAAAACAGCTTCATGAACTTTTATTTGATTACTAAATTTTGTCATTCCGCTGCGAGATTCTGTATTTGTTTTATTTCTTTCTCTTCTTTTCTTATTTACCCCATAACAATCTGCCCCTTTGAATGGTTTGAGTCTGACGTGTGTGGTTTATCGTCGATTTAAATTGTCCAAAAAGGCAGCCCGTTACAGTTGGTATTAGAGCTTTGGTTTAGCGATAACCTTAGCTTTGTGGGGTCTGACTCTTTAGAAATAGGGTAGTAATACCCTAGAATGAGTCGCTGAGTGTATATATGAGAGAGCGTATTTGTTAGTGTTATAAAAGGTTTTTATATTGTGTTAATTTGTTTCGTTTTGTATTTATAAATCATGGTCGGTGCGTAGGACGCTATGACATTGATAGGGATTTCTAAACACTTAATAGGGCAGACCGACACAATATTTGTTTTGAAATATAGGTAAATGAAATAATTTTGCCTATTATACATTTTGTATATAAAATAATAAATTTTATAAATGATATAGTTGGATGTAATATGTTGTTTGTTAGGTAGTTAATTTTTATAAATATTGATTGAAACATAAGGTTTACAAATCAAATGAATATAAATTGGAATTTGAGAACTTAAGTTCCGGATTTCGAAGATTTCTTTCGAAAGATTTGGAATATAACATTTATATTATTTGGAAGTATTTTTTGATAAATATTTCAAGATGATTCGAAAGAAATGTTTTAAAAAGAAATTTTTTAAAGGAAATAAGTTCTATACTCCCCTCTCAGTCGCTGGAAAATAATTTCGGTGATGAGTGAACGCATCATCGACGTTCATTTTCGACTTTCGAAGTGGGAAGACTGTTATAGTAGTTATACTGCACATCCGTTTTGATAAACCAATCTTAATTTTGAATTCTGAAGTTTGACTTGATATATATGTAAGTTATGAGTATATATATATATTATTTTAAATGATTGAAAATGGAACCCGGTTGCTTAGTTCTTAAGTTTCTATTAATTAGAAATTTAAATTATTGTAATAAATGGAATCTTGACTATATTAAAAATTGGAAACTTCTAAAATGAAAATAAGAAAATTTGATGTTAAAATCATTAATGAAACAGATAAGAAACTAAAACTTTGAAAACTGTAAATAAAAAGGAAATGGAAATAAGAAAATGTAACTATTGAACATTTTGTTAATAAAAATAAATATTATACAAGTAAAACTTGGAAAAATGAAAGTGTTTAATGGAATTACCTCTATAAATAAGAATTCTGATGTTATAAATTGGTATAAACTAAAATTAATAATTTGAAATGCTACTAATTAAATGTAATAAAAGTGAATAATGTAAGAAAAATGATTATAAGCTTAAGTTAACATTTAAGCTATTTATAATCAGATTGAATGGTAATGGTGAATACTGTAAGTAAATAATTATAAACTTGAATTAATATTGAAGCCATTTATAATTAAAATGAGTACTATATAAATTGAATGATTATAACTTCAGAAAACATTGAAATGATTTAGAAATAGAGTTAATATTCAATAATGCCTTACATGGAAAAATGAATGTGAAAATAAAAATAATAATCTATAAATGGTGAATTGAATTGTAAAGAAACTTACCTAATAATGTATAATCCAATAATTGAAATAAAAATAACTTATTTAAGCAATAAATGTGTAGTAATAAAATGAAAGAAAATGGCACTGTATGAATAAAGGAGAAATGAACTTTTGTGAGTAATAACGAATGTAAATTAATGAACATAAACATTATATGAATGAGAAAAGAAAAGTAAATGAAAAAAAGGGAAAATCAAACTAAATTGTAAATGTGAAGTAAACTGAAATAAAATGTATACAATACTTCAATAATGAATTCATTTATGATCCAAATAATTGAAATGGATATAACTTATGTAAGTAAAGAATGTAAATTAATGAAATAAGCCTTACATGAATGAATGAAAATTAAAATTTTGTAAGTAATGAACATGAATTAAAGAAAATCATTGTATGAAAAGAAAAAATGAACAATAAAAGATGTGAAAAAGATAAATAGATTAAATTTAAAAATGTGTTGAATTCTTTGTTTGTTGGGCTTATGGATTGGGTGGGAAAGGATATTTCTATTTTGTATAGAGATATATGAATAATCTATAAAGTTATCTACGACTGTTGAGTGTATGGTTTACTTCATAGTTTATTTATCATTTTATATGATTAGAAGTTCTGAACCCGGACAAACCATTTATTTTGGTTGCTATGGATGGATGATTACTCTCTTTCTTGAAAATGATGTTTTTATTGTTGTTTGCAAATGACTATTGTTATATTGTGATTATTTGTTTGTTATTTATTGAAACAATTTAAATATTTCCTTTTATATAATTATTAACTTCTTTGGATTATATAAGTGAAATATAGGTTTATAGAAGCAATAGCTATTGCTTTTGGTTTCATAAATTAAGCGTTGTTTGCCCGACAAATAGGTACGTTTTCGGATTATGGTTTTCTAGCGATATTATATTGTTTTTCCGTGGTTTGGGATATATTATTTTGAAAATATGTGATATATATTGTTATTATCGATATTATTATTTCTCCCAGACCTCTCCGTACAAAGGAGACTCTACCGAAATTTTCTGTGAATTTTGGACTTAGAAAATTTTGTGAAATGTTTTCTAAACTTTTGTCAACTTGAATATAAAAGGATTTAATTATTTTAAATTAATACATTTTATTTAAATTATTTATTTATGCAAATTGGTTGTTTATAAATTTAATATTTTGAATAAGATATATTAATTTCTTGATTTCTTCTTTTCCCTTCTTTCCCTTGTCGAGGACGAAAAGTTTTGAGTGGGGGAGAGTGTAAAGACCCGTAATTTTCGATAATTAAAAATAGTTAATTTAATAAGGTTTGTGATTTAATGTTGGAAGAAATAAAATTTTGTGATTAAATAATAAGAATGTAATTGGGTTAAAATGTAATAGTATAAATTTAAGGTAATTGATGGCCGCCTTAAATGAAATTCCAATTAATTGAAAGGTTAAAAAGTTGCAATTGGTTATAGAATGTAAATTTATTGTAATAATGTGTATTAATTGATAATTGGATTTGAAGAGCAATTGATAATTTAAATGTTGTATCAATTAATGGAATAGTAAGTAATAAATTGTAGTTGAATAAAATTAGTGTTGTGTTAATAACTATAACATTTGTGCGTAGATAACAAACATAAAGAATGTGATTAAATATATAAATGGTGACAATTGTTATTCGTTACTAATTTATTTAATCAATTGCAATTAAATGTAATTTAATATTATGTTAATGTGAGTTAAGACAATAACTGTAAATTGTGAATGTAATAAAATGTATAGAAATGTTAAGTATATTTACAAGGCAATAATTGATGTAATAAAAAGAGTGAAATGAAGGTAAACTAACTTATTGGGATTTTAAATTATAATTAATGTGTAAATTGACAAAAATTCAAATGTAATTGAAATGCTGCAACGAGTATGGAAAAAGGTGATAATTGTAGCATATTAGTGTAATAGAATATAAAACAATGTTAACTATGTCTATAGAGTAAATGAGTGATTGAATAAAAAGATTGAAAACAAATTTTATCAATATATTGGAATTAAATTTTAATTATATGGATTTAATTACAGTTGAAACTGAACACTGTAATTAGTGTGATATTTAACACTGATTGATTTGTGAATTTGCTTTAAGTTATTATAAATATCTAAGTAATCAAAAATGATGAATTTGTTAGTTTATAAATATTGAAATTAAAAGTGATTAATTAATTTAATATTAATTTATTTAATTAATGTGGAAATAGCCGTTTTTCCCACTATCTTGGATTTCGACGAAACCGGTTTCATCGGATCCGTAACAGTGAATTATTGTAAGATTTCAAGTTTCGTATCGATCGGACCTGTCGTTTGATCGTACAGGCTTGAAACATGTAGAAATCAATTTAATTGAAATCAATTTGAAATAAGATGATTTTAAGCTAAATTCTTCATACGATGGAATTTAGACTTGAAACCTGTTTCATTGAGTTTAAAATTACCGAAAACATCTATTTTGATATATAGGATGACCCATTTCCGTTTCCATAACGAAACGGGCTTTTTGAGTCGTTTATCGTTCAACTTTCAAATTGATCTAGCCCATTCATTCCTATTTCCGATCTGCCTATATATAGCCTGTTATAAACCCTAGCTATTTCTTATTTCCATTATTCTATACGTATAATTCTATCAGCTTCTCTCTTTCCAATGGCAGACAAACCAAAACCAATTCCCAATTTCAAATTCAATTGCAAACCAAAATCAAATTGAAAAAATCAAACTCCTCCAAACTATATCGAATTATATATCGATTCGAAGCTATCGATGAGCGCAATTCAAATCTGCAGTTAGTTTTTCGAATTGGATTTCTATGTGGCCAGAAATTGGTGATTAATTCTCGGTCGTTCGTTGGCCTGCGATCGACTTCGACCGATCGTCGAATCGACGACATGCATTTGTGGAGATCGATGAGCATAGTCCATCGGTGTGGTTTGTTTGGCGAGGTGACGGTTGGATTGGGCGCGATAATTCAACGAGGTTTTTTATATAGAAGGCGGCGGCCGGAGCTTTTGGACGCCGATCGTGGCAAGGTGGCTATCGTAGTTGGACTGGGAGGTGGCGCAAGTGGAGGCGCACGCGTAGGGGGGGTCACGACATGTCAGACGTCACCGTGGATGATGCAGCATCGGAGGCAGTTGGCGATCGAATGCATTAGGGGTTCGTTCTCGAGCATCCGGGGGGTGACGTGTTCGCTGGGTATTGGGTAATGTGTTTTTCGTTTTGTTTTATTTAAATTTTGTTTTCAAACCGTCTAACGACTATAACTTTTGCATAAGAGGTCGGATTTACGCGCGGTTTTTTCCGCTGCAATCATATTGAAATTCCAAACATTTTGACGCTAGTTTGGACGAATTCTGAAACCGTTTGAATTTGGGCCCTAAATTGGATTTTTATTCGATTTAAAATCGAAGGTGAGTGTTTTGACCTACTCAAAACTACTGGATTATCTTATGTTAGTTAAATTAAATTTATGATGTGATTAGAAATATATTGATTGATGTTTGGTAGGTTTAAATTTTCATTTTAGTTATATTTGACTTTTACTGCATTGTATCATTGTTTAATTTAATATTAAAATTTATTTGTGAATTTAATACCTGTTAATGATAATCAATTATCTATTGATGTTATTGGTTGATTTGGATGATGATTGTGATGGATGTTTGATTGTTGATATTGGATGACTGGATGTTGTATTTTATATTGTTATAACACTGCAAGTTCCCTATGGGTTGAAATGATACATACCCGAATGATCTATAGATTAAGGAAAATCGTTATGGGTTGAAATGATAGACTCGAGCAATTTTATGGATTTTATTTAATTCGAGAATGTGGTTTGAATTGATATATAACCGTAAAATTTTAAATTGCGGATTGAAATGATAAATATCCGTATCACTTGATCCTAGGGTAGAAAATTATATACGGACACCGGATTGGTTAAATTAAATGATTTTTTAATCTTTAAATTTTGAATTCAGTTAACTGATATTTTGAAATAGAAATTGGTTTATATAAACTGAATTATTTTCGATAATTCAAGTGTTAATGCTGAAATTGGAATTGATTTAATGAATTGTTCAAAGGATTTAAATTGGAATTTCAAAGTTAAAGTGTCGAATATAAATGAATTTATCGGAATTAAGTTAATGAAATGTTTGGGTATAACTTTGAAATCTATTTTAAACTAATTTAAACTATTTTAATTTATTTAACTATTTTAATCAATTTTAAACTATTTTAATTTATTTTAATCTATTATAACCTATTTAATCCAATTTAATCTATTTTTACATATTTTAAACTAATTAAATTTATTTAATCTATTTTAAATCTATTTAATATAATTTAAATCTATTTAATCTATTTTAAACCTATTTAAATCATTTTAAATCTAATTAAATCAAATTTAAATCTCTTTAAACTATTCTTACTATTTAAACTATTTTAAATCTATTTTAAACTATTTATAAAACTATTAAAACTATTTATGACTACCTAAACTATTTTCTAAAATTTCAAACTTTGTAAAGTTAAAGTATTTATATTTAAATCCTTGATGATGATACAACCTAAGTTGGAATTCGGAATTGATACCTTTTGTGAAATGACATATTTGAGTAAATATGATTTGGAAGTGAATGTGATTTTGAAAGTGAATATGATTTGAAAATGATATGGTTTTGAGAATATGATATTTTGATATCCATTGTAAATTGACTTTTTGAAATGTAAAAGAACCATCTAGTGTGAAATAAGCGTTTGGTTGTTAAAGAGACCGGGATCGGATATTGTCATACTCTCTACTAGTACCGAAAACCACTTTAACAACTGTGTACGTGGTGGAGATTCCAGAAATGAAGTAGGATGGTTTGGCGAATGATTCCATATGAGGTATTTACGTGACCCTGACTCCCGTGAGTCAGCATAGATGTGACTAAAACATGAGCTATACCAGGCCAAGTGAGGTCATTCCTCCTATCGGGCACATTTCTTCGATACTATATCTTGACTTCGTGATTGATTTGGTGGCCACCCCTTGATTTTGATTATGGGAGTGTGTCCGAGGTGTGTGGTAGTAGCTGCTATGCATTACCACCAGTCCGGGGGTGCAATTGGTATATCTACCCTGGCATTGCCTCGAGTGCCGTGTTCAAATGCCCTATCGTGCCTTCTATGAGTTTGGTTTGTACCATACCTATAGAATGCCCTCTGATAGCCCTCCAGTTTATGGAGGAATTACGGTACTGTATAGACTATGGGAATATATAAAAATGCGTTAAGGGGGATATGGGTAATGCCTTAACGCTATTTTAATACTTTACTGTAGACACTATTATAATAGCGTATTGTACTATGTATGTAGGTAGTTTAACAGATCCTTAGGAGATGTAAATCCCGAACATCTCTTAAGTTATTGCACTCACGTTAGACACTGGATAGGAGATGTCAAACCCCGTAAACATCTCTGATGCCGTTACACTCATATTTATTTACCATTGATTTAACTTACATAAGATCTTTTAGTTCTGACTCGAGTGTTCTGTCTTTTCAGTTCGCTCGGGTCAGTCTGAGCTTTTCAGTTTATCAAAGACTACTTTCTGAAGACGAAGATTTTGTACTATTATTACTTATTATATGTATTCCACTGCATCATGTTGTTCAGCTTCATTTATTTATTCATGTTATATGTAACTCTGATTTTGTGTTGTAAAAGAGTAATCAAATGCATTTAAAAACAGCTTCACGAACTATTATTTGATTATTATATTTTGTCACTCCGCTGCGAGATTCTATATTTGGTTTATTTCTTTCTCTTCTTTTCTTATTTACCCCATAACAATTTTCCCCTTTGAATGGTTTGAGTCTAACGTGTGTGGTTTGTCATCGATTTAAATTGTCCAAAAAAGTAGGTCGTTACAACTTAGTTATATTAATTTATAGAAGACACTTGCTAAGTCATTCTATAATTGTTCCAATCTATCACAAGTACGTAATCTCTTAATGTCCCCAATGATCATGAGTAATTAATCATCTATCGTATGGAGAGCATTACGCATGTGAAAGGGTGTATTGATACCATTATCTCGATACATCTTAACTAGAAAAATTTAAGGATAAGTATTTAGATATCGATTCAAACGTTATGATTCCGAACACCTTTGCAACTATAATCGATAATTTATTTTTCTAAATATTTTTTACTTATACATGTTTAATGTGTCAATATCATCACTTATATCAAAATACAACAACACATAAAGTAAAATAAAATTAAAAGCATACTTTATTTCAAACAAGATTTTTTGCAAGAGTTAAGTTACATAACAATTGCATAATTTCCCTTAGAGCGCACCCTTAATAATTAATTTCGATGGCATAATAGAATGTGATATTTTCTGCTTATACTAATTTCCTAGTTGTAGGTGTCATATAGTTTTATGTGCTAACAAGTATTTGATGTAGGAGAAGAGTAAGAAATAAAACTTCGAGGGCTTGATCCCGAAAGGGTACATAAACAATTCTTCTATATTTAAGACAGTGAGATCCCCTACGTTTGCCCGAGGTGCATAGCGTTATAAGACAGTTTGAAAAATTTGCTTACCTTTTCTTTATTATCTTCATGTACCCATGTATTCTTGAAGTTGGAGGTGAAAGCAAAGGAAGAAAAGAGTTCTGATTGCAGGCTACATCCATAGGTTGCATATTTAATATGTTTCTGTTGCATTATAATTGTATTGTATGTAAATTGGGTAATGATTATTGCAGATAGAAATATATTCAACTGTATATATTTTACTTATTTTCTCTTGTATGTTATACAGTTGATGAAATAATATATTATAGATTAATTCCGCCATGTGATAAATTAAATGTATTTCAAAGTTGTTTTAATTTATTCACCCTACTATCAATAGTTTTTAACATCTAAAATTAATTTACAAGCGTTAGTTAATGGGGTTGACATTATTCAGACATCAAGAATATTGGGGTGTTACATCCTTGCTAGTAGCATTCACTTCGCTTCCAACATGGCTAGGTCGATATCCTCTACATCCCTCAATCCTTACTCGAGAATTCCTGGTTGTGTTGGTTGTTTCGAGGAAGAAGGGGAATGATTTTGACATGATTGAGGATGAATTATGCATGAATGACCAATAAATTCCAATTTATTAATTTCAAATGAATTTCTAATAATTTTAGATGATTTCATGGGCACTTCTTTGGTTGATACAAATCAATAGGGCTAGATCATCATGGATTTGAATATTTTGTTGAATCTTGTCGAAATGTCTAGAGATGCACATTCCATCAATGTTCACCTTTATTGATTTTAAGATCTTCAAATTCTAGAAAAATGTGCCGCCTCTTTGGGGAAAGATCGACTAAAAATAAGAGTTTTGATCCGCATAGATTAGACTAGAACTATTAATGTAGTCAATACATTAATGGTTTTCCATTCAATATATAGTCGCATCGTGTGTTGGGAACTCATTTGCAAGCATGAGCTAGCATTCATTTCATATAGCATACTTCTACATACCATGCACGAAGCATATCACACATGCACACATTCGATGTTTATTTCCCTAGTTGATGTATTGAACCCAATAGGTCGATACATGTCAACATTTGTTAGGAACTATATATCGTCTATGCCAGGGCTAGATACACTATATGTAGAAAATAAAGAAAATAGATAATATCTTATAATGCTCATCATACGAGCCTTATTTTCAATTTAGGTACGGAAACTCATCATTCCACCAAATGGACTAACACTGCAGCAGCTTCCACTCCAACTTCTCCAACAGTTGCTTCTAGTTCTATGTCATCTCGGTAGCTGCTGTTAGGCCATCTAAGTCCATAAAGAGCATGCAGTCAACATTCCTTTGGTGAATATTAAAGATTTCCTAGTAACATAGCTTCATACATCACCTTGGGTGGAGTAGTGGTTTTAAAAACCTGCTTGACTTTCCACCATCTTGTTTTCTCTCAAGAAAATCACCACAGAATCAATGAGATACACGATATTATGAAAGACGAGGTCAATCTATTTTACCATTTAAGAGATTGTAGAATCCCCATGTTGGCTACATTAGATGCAACAAATTCTTGTGCCTCTCTGGTGCAATCTCTCTATTCAATCGTTTCTTGAGTTGGGTCCTAAAAGCATTTAGAATCGCTCTACCTCAGCCATAACCTAACACATATGATATTCTACTAATTCTATACAATGCTTTACATCTATCATTTAGGATGAGAGTCGAGAAAAGTCAAGAATAAATATCTATAACACCTAAAATAAAGGTCTCTCGATAATTTGTACATCTTCCTAAAGGCGTAACACTCCCATCATGTAGTAGTCGACTTGCATAATAGAGAAGAAAGTCTAATGAACTTTGTTGTCTTTGCTAATGGCTTTGCTTAAAAATGGCTTTATTTATGTAAGTCCTTCAACTCGCACTCCATATTACCCGTACTCATCCTTTCTCTATCCAAATTTCTAGCTTACCTTCTACCTTTTGCAGATATTCAAAATAGAGTTAAAAATGATGCACTCTTATGCGTGGTTGCCACTCCTAAGGTAATCCCAGGACCAGAGTGTTGCACTTTCTTCTTCCTTACCCATCTAAGGCTCCATATATACAACTTTCTAAAAAGTAGGCGTTTAATCTTCTTAATGCCCAACACTAGAAAACAGAAGGGTTAAAGCCAAGCCACCATGATAAGAACCGACTAGTGTTGATCAAGCTAAATAGGTATAACAGCCCGATTGATTTACCCAAATTAATTAATGTTTATTTAATTAAACATTTAGATTTTCTTGGAAATAAGGATTTAGATTATTAATAAAGGCAAAATTGGGATTTTTGTGAGTTTGAAGAATTGTGAAAATCTTATAATTCTGTAAAATAATGGGTTATAATCTTTTTCTAAAGACTTAATAATAATTTTGGAATATTGGAAATTTATTTTCAAAGTTTTATTATGAAGAGATTTAAAGTAAATTAAATAAAGTATGTATTTTTCTCTTAATTGAGAGTTGGAGAAAATACTATAGTAATGGATTTAAATAAAGTAAATTCATGTTTTAATATTTTATTTAAGAATGAGTTAGTGTTTTCTAAATGTGTATAATGATATTTGTGTAAAATTGATTTATTTAGATTTAAAGTTGTTAACTTTAGAATTTTCCATTTAATGAAAACAAGAGATCGTCTCTTTTTAAATATTAAAAGGAAGATCAAAATAATTATTTTGATTATGTTTCTCTTTTTTATTTAAAGTTAAAAGCTTGAAGTATATTACATAAATTTTTATATGTGAAATCTAATTTGAAATAGGGGTTTAAAAGTGAAAAAAGATAGAGTTTTAATTCATTTATTTAAAACTTTGGTTCGGGCCTAATTAAAATTCAGCTCATTAGTGCATTTAGAGGAGAATTCTTCTCCCCTTAGCATTTCCAAATGAACCGTATGTTCATTTTAAGTTAGTCAGCAAACAAATTAGGTTTTCTCAAAAATTAGAAAACTCAAAACTCTGGAGAGCAAAATCATCATTTTAAATTGGAAATAAATTTCAATAAATTCTATAAAACATTTTGGTAAGCTTCTCTATCACTTCTACAACCTTTAGGCTATTCAGTTTGGTGTATTTGATCTCATTTTTGGACTTACGAGCTTCTGTGGTGGTTTGGAATTTTGGGTTTATAGGATGCTTTGGAGAAGATTTAGCAAGCTATAGGAAGTTTTAAAGGTGAGTAAACTTCAGCAACTATCTCTAATAGGGCTGCATGTGCTTTAATTGTTGAATTGATCTTTGTTTGGATTAGATATAATTATAATTTCATGTCATATGGATGATAAGTTATTGAATGATCTTTGGTTGTTGATGTCTGTTGATTGCGAATATCTTGGATGTTAATTTACATTCCTTAAGCTAATCACTATTAGTAATTTCTCCATATCTTTCTTGTTTCTCATCGGAATTTAATAATTTTTTATTTTCTAGAAAGCTTAGACTCTGATCTACAAGTTTTGTGTTTTGTGTTTTGTAAAATTCTAGCTATAATAGTCAAAAATTGTGTTTTGTTTCAGTGCCCAGAGAATAAAAGATAGTTTGTAAATTTAAACCTGGATCAGAAATTTTGAACCGTACATCCAAATTTAATGATATATTTCTTGTTTGAAGGCTTAGAATTTTATCTATAACATTCATGTTTTGACTTTGCGACATTTTGGGATATAAAGGGTCGAAACTGCACATTTTGTCACTGACCTGGGAGTGTTTTGGGTCGTGCCAATAAACCGTCCTTTTGCTTTTGTTTTCTTGTTGATTGCTCGATTGAATTTTGATGATTTGGTGTATGATTTTGAAGATGATTTTATAATGGTTTCTAATGTTTATTTTCAAGTATTAAATCCTGAGTATAAATTTTAAGACTCTTAATTCTGTAACATTAGGAGTACTAATAATCGACTTAGAGTTATTGGTTGGTTTGAATGCTCTCAAGTAATGCTTTATTGAATATCGTATAACTCATTGAATATAATGTTTAAGTGGAATTTACTAACCCATTAGCGAATACTTCAATTTCATGGGTAGTATGGGCTACTTTGGTTAAGTTCTTGTGATTGCCTTTGGGGAAGTATTTAACACTTTAGGCTTGTATTCTCTTTTAGTTTTCGGCATTTTTGAAGGCTGATGGATCCTTAACAAATATAGTTCAGGTTCTCTAGTTATATCCATAATGAGGGGAGACTTACTAGCTTCTAGTGAATATTTGAATTTCACCTGGTATGGGACGTTCTGGTTAAGTTCTCATGATTACTGAAGTGATAGTGTTTGGTACTTTAGAGATTACTCTCTTTTGGTGTTCGAATTTCAGGCCAATGAATCCTTAAGAGGTATACTCATGGATTTCTTTACGATCTTTGTGATCGGTATAAGTTACATCTTATGTTATCTAGTATTTTAACTTGGCTATATTGAACTGATTGCACAAGTCAGATTCGACTGCCATCAAGGTCGATGACTCCAGCGTGGTGATTGTAGGGCCCATAAGTCAAGTACAGATGGTAACATGAAGTCAATGTTGAATGGACTTGATGTATATGCAAGGCAGAGTGTTTGAAATATGAAATATGGTTTAACACCTAGGAGGGATCAGAATAATTAGTTCTAACAATAGGGATTGACATGTTTCAAGGTGTGAGAGCATTCCTATGGAAAATAATCAATATCTCAAGATCTACAAGTCCAATGCATATGAAATTTGGAGAGCAAGATATGAGGATCCTAGAGAGCCTAATCTAAGGATCGCACCTTAATAAGAAAAATTTGGAGAGATTAGTATACTTCCCTTAGAAGGGATCGGTAGAAAGCAGCATGCACACCATATTGAAGTGAAGATTAAGCAATAACTCGAGATCCACTGATCCAATTGGCATGAAATTTGGAGGCTAAGCATATTTTAGTATGAGGAAGCCACCATAGGGATCACACCCCAAAATTCAACCAAAGAAGGGATCGGTACCGATCCGTCTTCTTGGGGAATTGGGCCATGCGACTCCTCTTGTAGGCCCATATGGTTTTGAAGGTCTTTCTGCTGAGTTTTCAGAGAGATATTTAGCCATCTTCATCTATAAATATCGGCTTGATTGTTCATTTTAGGGATTTTTACGCTGTTAGTTGCTTTATACTTTCTTGTAACTAAGGACAAAAGCAACATAAGCTATCAAACCCACTTGTATAAACTTACATCAAAATTCACTTTTATGAAGCACAAATAAAAGAGATCATAAATCTTAGAGATGTTGAAATTACATAAAGTTAGAGAGCTTCATTACCCCTAAATTGAAGGCGTTTAGCAACTTATTTGTGTCATCAAATCAACACTTGTAAATTTCAACATTAAAAAGCAAAGAAATGGATACTAAGAAAAGGAAGAAAGAGAGATTAACTACTAACTACTTGCATAAAAAAAACAAAGCTACACTACTTGCATGAATGTAAGTTTAATCTACTAACAAAGAAAAGAGAAGAGCATAGAAATAAGCATAAGCATAAAAGTAAATAAAAACAAGTAGAAAAGAGAAGAGAAAGAGACTAGGAAGCCATTTTTATTTCATAAAACATAGAGCTTACAAATTTCATTTTGATTTCCTAACTAATTTGAAAGAGTAGAAGATATTTACATGTACATAAGAGGACTATTTATACATGCATAAAACCCTAATTCAATTTTTAGGATGCTTCCTATAATGCCCTTTAGGAAGTGTGGCCACCAAGTAATCATTAGCCACTAATTAATCCATCATTTAATGTGCATGAAGCTTTAACCTCTACTTAGTTGTCCATTAGCTTCTAATTGTAGATTTAGGTAAGTGGGTGGGGTCCTCCATGATCATGAACTTGAATTATTTCCTCTTCATTCCTTTGTATTCCTTTTTGCATGCATATATGTTCATGAATCCCTCTTTCATATGCATCGTAATTTCCTATAAAAAGCATAAAAAATGTCCAAGTAAAAATTCTCAAATTGACACATGCACAAAAATGACCATTTTTCCCTGAATGAAGATGAATATATGATGATTTGAAAACAATTGAATTTTGGTTTTAAACATGTTAAAATGCCCAAATATGATATTTATTTGAATAAAAAGAGATAAAATATGGATGTATATATATGCACATTTACGGGCACATCAGTACTGATCCCTATTAAAGCATCCAAATGGGCTGCGATCCCTTCAAAGAATTCCCCATGATGTTATCTACTTGCTCTCCAAATTTCATGCAATTTCGACTACGGTTTGTGAGATATCGTATTTTCCGTGAAGTAGTTTTGCAAGAATTCTAATTTATGTTGATCCCCCAAGAGGGATAGGTACCAATCCCTCCAAATTGCTCCAGATGCCATGCGATCCCTTTGGGATGTTCCACATGTTCAAATAGCTTATACTCCAAGTTTCATGTTAATAGCATCTGTAGATTTTGAGTTATTGACCGATCATTGTTGCAATATGTAATGAAAGCTGAATATGAAAGATCCCTTTTATACCCGATCCCTTTTACTAAAGTAATTTTCCCATAACTTGAGAATACGAACTTCAAATCAGTTGAAACTTGAAATGTAGCCTCATAGGGCCTTACTTGTCACTCAATAACGATCTTACCAAGTTTGGGACAAAAATTTAGGATATACACTGGTCCGCTAGGGACAGGGATAGGCATTGATCCCCCGCCTAGGGGAGGCATTATTCCATACTTGGAATATTCTGGAGAGTTTATTTCTTGGGCTCGGTTGATTGTCGCTTCATATCATTACCTGCGCTTGATATCTAAGCCTAATAATCATCTCTTCGGGCTGTCTTCCTCGATGGTCGTCTAGTCTAACTTGTATAGTCGGTCTGAATATAGCCGGGCCAAAAGGTCGGATAATAGTATTAAATAGAAATTTTTTAAATGATATGTTATGTGGTAGTAATTACAATGTATTGTAATCATGAGAAATTTATCACATTAAAAATAACATATTATTTTAAATATTCTTAGTCAAAATGTTTCGAGATGGGATATCGATACATCCATTAAGACTAAAGTGTGTAACACCCTCTAAATGTTGTGTAGTGTATTACTCAAAACTATTAAGGGCACCAAGAGTTTGCATACTGATAGTTATTGGGTAACTAAGGATGACCCACTCAAGAGTTCTCTACTGGTTAATATAACTAAGGTGAAATAGAAATCTCGAAGTGACAATATTACACAGTTCTCTCGATTTGAGAATACTGTTGAATTTCGATGAGGACAATCCACTTTGATTATAGTTAAATTATGCCATGACATCATCAAACAACTATAATTGGGTCAGAGCTGAAGCACTAGAAATTAAACATTATTTAATAGAGAATTCACCACCTCAATTATATGTGTTTAGTATCACAGTTAACCATTGTCAGCCCAAAGTCAAAGCTCTCGCTAGAGTAGTATGGTTAATAGTAATCATCATTATAGAACCAAATATTTTGCATTTGGATTTAAAAATTTTAATGTGGACGATATTGGAATTTTGACCAAAAGAAAATTCCATAAGTCCTAGTGTGATATAGTGTTAACAAAGGGAATTGGTGTAAACAGTCATTGCTACCAGGTACCGCTTATAGTAAGTAAATTTTGATTTTATTGAAAAGACGTGTAAGCGATAAATTCAACCAAAATTTCACACTACTAGCTAAGATGATGTGTAAAATTTAATAATTTAATAATTGTTCGATATTAACCGCTAATTAATTTACACATTTGAGTCACATAACTAAAACGATGAATACTCCGAATAAACCACACAATTTACTTAGTTTACAATCGTTGCATATAACTTAATTAATTAATATTTATGAATTAATTAGTGAAATTTATTTAATTTGTTTTGAAGGCCATTAGTATTTAACAAAGTGCGTTTATAAAAGTTATAAACAGGTGTATCGATATACGATATCGATGGAAAATTTGAACTAGATTTAAGTGAAACAAACGATGAATGGATTCAGAAACTTTTGAGGCTCATTCCTCATCCTTCTATACCCTACCATGTATGTGGGGATGGGGAGGATATTTAATTGCGAATTAAATGGGAAGGAGTTAAAGGAGGATACTGAAAGATTTCAATATATCCTTTAAAACATATTCACTCTTATTCATTCCAGTATTCTTTCCTGATAAATTTTTTTTCTTTCTCAGCTCTCCTCCTCCCTTCAGTGGCCAAAAATTTGGGTGGCCCCCATTTGTTCAGATTCCCAAAACAAATACAGATTAAATAAATTTATTAAAGGTTGTTTTTTATCTCTCGATCCTTGCAAAATCCGAAGATCGATTTAACCGAATCTATGAGCATCGATTCATTATTCAAGGTGTGACTTTGAAAACACCCCAAGGTAATTCTCTGTTTAATTCATTTATATTATTTATATGTTTAGACTTGATATGATTCATTTGTTGTTTTAATAGTTCATCTTGCAACAAGAAATTCAAAATCTTTTATGTCAATTGTGTTGATTTAATTCAGATGTATTTTGTTCTTAATCCTTTTCCAAAATATGTCCATTATAATAAATATGGTTTAGATCCTCTTTCTACTTTGTTAATTTATTATTGTTCTCTGTATTATTCAGATTTATGTGTTGTTTTCAAAATTCATAAATGCTTAATTTATCAAAAAGATCTTTTATTTTGGAAATTCCGTTAACAAAAAAGGCTAATTTTGATTAAGATATAATTCATAATTTAAAGATATTTACACACAAATGTAAATAAACTATAGATGATTATCTTTTTAATTTTCACACTGAAAATTAATTTCTATTTTATATAATTGATGTTTTGAACATGAATACTTTAGATATTGTTTACAGGAAAAAGTTTTGATCTAAAATTCATGAATGAGCTTGTGTTAATTCTAATTTTTTTTCTCCTTTACAGGATTAAAGTCTAGTGTGAAATCCTAAACTTTAGTTTTATTTCTAAACTAAAAGTTTGATTTAAATATTAAATTTAAATTCAAACATATATATATCGTGTAACGGTATATTTGTCCTTTAATTTGCAGATGATACCTTGCTTTTCTCTTCCAATTTACCTAGACACATTATTACTCTTAAGTTTATTTTATATAGTTTTGAACTACTTTCAGGTTAAATTTCGATAAGGTTTCTATTTTAGTAGCTAACGATTTTGAAAAAGTTGAAAATTTAGTTGCTAAAATACGCTTAATTGTAAAACTATGAATATTCCTTTTGAATATCTTGGTTTTTGATTAGACCTTCCAAACTTAAACATGATGACTGGTTTATAATCATAGATAAAATCAAAAATAGGATTTCTAATTGGAATGGGAGATTTTTATCTAGAGTGGGTAGATTAGTTCTAATTAACTCGGTCTTATCGGCTCTCCCGATCTACTGGATGTCTATGCATCTTTTTTCAGATTGGGTGATCGATAAAATAGATAAAATTAGAAGGGACTTCTTATGGAGTGGGGATAACTCTAACAGTAGTATTAAATCTTTAGTAAATTGGGAAACTGTCTGTAAGTCCAAAACGGAAGGTGGTTTAGGAGTCATTAATTTGCTCAATATGAATTTGTCTTTGTTAGTTAAATGGTTATGGAAGTTTAAGGATATTAGTGAAAATCCTATTTGGAAACAAATCATTTCTAAATATTACTATAATGGTAGGAATAATTATATCAAATTACTCCTACGGTTGTATGTAAATTGTCCAATTTTTGGAAATCTATTTTAAAATGTCATGAGATTTTTAACTTAGGCACTAATATAATAGTTCATTCAGGTAATAGTACTTCTTTTTGGCATGATCGTTGGATTTCCGTTACTCCGCTTACAATAGAATTTAAAAAGCTTTATGATATCTATAATTTTAAGGATGCTATAATTATAGAAGTTTTTTCTCCCTAAAATGACCCTCCTTGGAATTTTAGCTTTAACAGAATTTTAGTAGGTTCAACTCTTAGGCAGCTTGCTTTGCTTTATGCTAGATTAAACCTATATAATATTGATAATTATAACGATAATATTAGTTGGGAATGGGATAAGAGCAGGAAATATACTTCTAATTCTTTTTATTGATTTATTAATTTTTCTGGTGTAACCAATAACTCTTTTAATTTTATTTAGAAATCAAATGCTCCTCCTAAATCTAAAATTCACATGTGGTTAATTATGCATGGAAAATTAAATACTATAGAATTTTAAAAAAGAAAAAAATGCAAATCGATAATAAATGTTATTTTTGTAATCTACATTTTGAAGATATTAAACATGTATACTATGATTGCACGGATACTTATTTCGTTCTGAATAATATCCTTAAAATATTTAACTTTAATCTAACAACTAAAATATACGATTGTGAACATTATTGGAATAGTTTTAGATTTAAGTTCAAAATGGAAAATAGATTTTTACTTGACTCTTTAATCATTATTATTTGTTGGTATATTTGGTTTGAAAGAAATCAGAGAATTTTTAAAAATAATTATAGTCATTTTAATAAATTGATTTTTATAATTTCTTCATTTTTTTTAATTGGATACCTAATCCTAAATATAAATTAGTTAAAAATAATCTATTTAAAAAATATCTTAATAAGGTTAGTCATAATATTAATCTATTTAAATATAAAAATAATATTTTTGACATTAATAATTGTAGTATTAATATTTTTTCAAACTTAAATGATGATTTCACTGTGTATCATAACATCCTATTGATTAAAGGGCCATATGGATTTCTTTATTTTGTTTTAGATATTGTTTTAGTTTTTGTTTGTTTTAGTTTTTAGCCTTTTAAGTTCATTTGATTTTGGATTCCTTTCAGTCTTTTCTCTATTCTTTATTTTAATCTTTCATATTAGCTTAGCTTTTGTATCAGTATTTCTATTTATTTTATACATATATATGTATATAAATTTCATTTATATACATATGTGTGTATCATTCTAACTTCTTTCTTTAGTTCTGTTTCAGATATATGTCTTGCGCTAGTTATGGTGTTAGTTTCTCATTATAGGTTCATAGGATTGCGGCTTGCAAATTGCTGTATGCAGGGAGGGGTTCTTCTCAGTACGTCTTCTTTTCATTATGGAGTTCTGTTCTCATGAGGATTCTATATTCAGCTATGCTCTTCTTCCAGTTTTACCGAGTCTTCAGTGTGGCGTTTCCAGTCCAGATCATTCGTAGCTCCATTTTAGATCATTCACTTTTCCAGGACTTCTGAGTCAGCGGTATGGAGTTGCCTTCTTAGACAGAGCTGGCTTCCAGTTTCATTGGTTTTTTCATAGTTTTTCAGGTACTTCTAACACATTGATATCGGGCGATGGCCATGCCGGAGCTCGATATTGGGGTTTAATGGGCAGTGGCCTTGCTAGAGCTCATTTTAGGAGTACCTGAGTTTTTTCTCTTATTTTTGTATTTAGTTTAGCTACCTACCAGGCATGTTGGCAGCACCTTGTCTTTTGATATATATATATTATCATGTGTGCTCACCTCTATTTTAGAGGATCACACATTTTCCTCAAAAGTATATTACAGATGACACTATCTATATATATACACATTTTGTATTAAATCAAAACATTGATTGGAATATTAATATATATGGTAACAAATTTGTGTTCCTTTATTTCAAAATCACAAGATGGACTCGTGTGAAAATGTAATATTTGATATCAAAATTATCTTTAATTTAAACTAAATTCACTATTGTTAATTTAAGATTTTAAAATATGCAAAACTGTCTAATATTATATATACACCGGCTTCTACACATCTATTACATATATAATTTTAAATCAAAATCTTGGACAACAAAAGCATATATAAAATGGAAATGTGTCTGTTGCGGTGTGAATCTCAGCACCTACATACAGTCGCAATAGCTATGTACGCTTTTATATGTTGCACTTACAAAATATACACTAGAGTATATTTGGATATACTCACAATATATGCTATGTATAAATTGATCATTATGACACCAGTACGTTAAGCATGTCCGTTGGACTAGTGCAAATAAAACTATAAATAAAATCATTTTATTATATAATAACGGTTGTATGCATAGACAAAACCAACCACTCCATGTAGTAAAAATATCATGGTATAGGAACATGGGAAATAAAATCACCAATGTAACCATTCCATGCATAAAGAATTATAAAGGGCATTTGGACATTTCAAAAGCTACAAATAAGGGTGTTATCCAGCTTTTAAACCAAGCAGCCTTCATACAAATCTGGATGCCAGGACGAAGTTGTAATGGTTTAAGGACTTTGAGGCAAGCTCGGAATGGGAATGGAAGAAGCTTCAAGGAGTTAGAGTGCAAAAAAGCTTAAGTAAAGAGGTCGATACCAACCATTTTTTAGGTCAGTACCGAATTGTTTTTATGCCTGGTAATGGATTCTGGAGCTATGGTCAAGGAGTGGTTGGCTAAAGTGATAGTCTTGGGGCCCATTTCTGAAGGAGTAGTTGAACAACTTCAAAAAGCTCTATAGACATGGACAAGTACTAGATATCTCAAACATCTTGGTAAAGACGTAATTCTAAAGAAAAAGTGCTTGGAACTTGAAGGATCGAAGATACAATATGAAGGAAAGGAGGGTTGCATGGTTTGCAACAAGTAAATCATGTTAGTACTGACATGATTCATGTAGGTACCGACATGATTTTAGGCTATAAGGGGCTTCGTCTTCCCTTATACTTTCCCAGATTTGGAGTTTTACGTGGTCTTTCACGATTTGGCAACTTCGTTGGTTGATTCTTCTATAAATAGCAAGCTAATACCCACAGTAGATGGACTTTTGGCCATTTTACTTCTTAATTCTCTTATCTCTACTCAAGGTTTACCACCTAGGTGTTGTTTAGATCTATTCTAACCAGAAAATCTCTTGTACTTGTGATAAACTCAGTCCAAATAAGATTAGAGTGGACGTCGGCCATAGAATTTGCCTAACCACTATAAAAATCTACTTGCACCTATTTTTTCTTACTATTTCTTTCTAGATCTACTCGTTTTTACTTTAGGGTATTGTGCCACTTTTTGGCCTAATGTTTTTGGCGCTTTCACTGAGAATTGAACTCAACCGTAGATCTAGCTGTCTATTTTGGGTTAGAGCATCTAGGAGTTAGATCCAGAAGGTTTTTTGTCTTAAATCTAAAGGAATTTCATATTGGAAGTAATGGAACCAAGGATATCTAAAAAATCTGGAGTTGTAGCTTATGGAGAAGATACAACTTCCCATCATAATAAAGAAACTACCTAACCAAAAAGAGACCTACCGGGACATCCCTTAGGAGATGGTGTCAAAAGCCGAGTTCGATAGGATGATGATGGAGTTGAATCAGAAAATGATGGATAGTCATATGGTACTTATTAAGAAGATGGATACTAGTATTGCCTTACTAACCTAACAGTCCCAAAGACTATGAGGAGTAAGAGAGATGCATTACCTTCTGGCTCTGAAGAGGAGAATTCATCTACTTCTGGCCAGAACATAAAGGATGGAAAGAAGAAAAATGAACGAACAGATTAATGGATCGTCAAGGAGGGATACTGGAGGAAATGATCGAGGCTTAGCTAAATATATTCATCTCGGTACCACCAGAATTAGGCAGGTATCGACATGAATTTATTGAGTTCCAAGGAGCTATAGCCTGAAATCGTCAGTTTGTTAGATTCCAAGGACAATTTGCAGACATTGGCAATGAGGATGGACCAAATAGTGAAGTGCATGATACTGGTGCTTAGATGACTACAGCAGACCCGGCCAAGCATCAAAGAATATCTGGAGAAGTGGCTCTCCCAGAGATTGGAGAGCCTAGACTTCAGCGAGCAAACCGAGACCGTTTATGGAGTCAAACACTCCATGCTACTCCTAATAGTTGTTTTTCAGACCTTTGGGCTAGTGAGGAGCATATTGTTGATATGATCAAGTGGTTGATGGAGAAAAATTGATGGAGAAAGAATGAAGATTGGGGTGTAGCACCTAGTAGAATTCCATTCACATAGAATATCTTGTGGGAGGAATATCCCAGGAAGTTTACAATGCCTTTGTATAAAGGGACGACTGATCTCAGACAGTGTCTATTCAAGTATGAATGGCACATGGATGGTGCCAGGGTAATAGATTCAGTTCAATGTAGGTGTTTCCTCATCGTTCTAGATGGAGCTGCATCGATGTGGTTCCCTCGGCTCTCGCCAAGTTCATTTCGACTTTTGATGAACTGGCTAAGAAGTTTCCAGAGCATTTCAGGCTCCACACTGCTCGGTCCAAGGACATGATGTCGTTATTGGGCATTTCTCAAAGACCCAAAGAGTCATTGAAAGGCTTTCTGAACAAATTCGATATGGCGATCATAGAGGTAAACAATTTGAATAAGGATATGGTGTTGAAGGCTTTAGTCCAAGGGATACACTCGGATACAAATTTTGGAAAGTGGCCGAGGATGAAATAGCTAACTACTATTGAGGTGTTCCATTGAAAGACTAATAATTTTTTGCACTTGGAAGAGGCAAACCTGGCTCCCAAAAAAGCCGATGATGGATAATCAAAGGAAATTATTCAAATTAATGTGGCAATTAAATAAACCAATGAGAGAGTCGGTAATGTAGCTGTGAATGTTGGGAATTCTAGTCATTAGAAAAAGAGGAATTAGGATGCTGAAGGCAGGTGGAATGATGCCAAAATGCATCCGAGGAACATGAGGGTAGAGTATACTAGTGTACGATTTTTGTTTGATGACAATAAACACACACATATATATATATATATATTCGTTTAAATGTATTTTTCATTATACTATTTTATTTCTCCACATAATTAAATAAATATTTGTTGAATAAAATAAATAACTCTGAATTCATATTTAAACAAATATTTTATTCAAACAAATATTTTATTTCAAATTCAAATAGTACAAACCTAAGCTCTCACTATATTTACAACACATTTTTCACTATACAATTTTACATACATGTTTCACCTCACTACATATTCACTCATCACTCGTATTGGATCTTCAACTATGTTACAGCCTGTATCCATCATCTGAACTATCTGCAAAATAAACACTGACGCAGTAAAATTGAAAAAGAAATATTTTGCAGTGCACAATGAAGTGTGTGTTTTGAAAATATTGTTTGCCTCAGTTATTTGGGTTATTCGTCATCATTTTTTTTCATCTTACGCGAACAACTTGTGACATGCACAGTTGAATCACTGTACATGCCACAAGGTCATGCATGCCAATATACACTTGCTTGTTAAAATTGCATGGACGGGTGAGCATAAGGTCAAACCCAAGCCTAGACTGGATTTAACTCAAGTGCAAATGCAAAAACAACCAACATGACTGCAGCTCAACAAAATGTACACATCAAAATCAAAGCATACAGCAAAGTCAGGAAGCAAGCACTCGAAGTGGACAGAGCATTGGCGCAACAATCACACACATATATACATACATACATGTATGTATGTATGTATGTATATACATGGTGACACACAAACATACTCAACCAGCAACAAGCACTACAAAACAAGAATAACAATCAAGCCAGTAAGTCTAACAAGCACAGTGCAGACCAACCAAGTGCAACAAACAGCAAGTATGCATATGCACATGGGCAGTTTAACTCGAAGCGGTTGTGAACACAAGGGATGCAACACATACCAGATCAATGAAGACTTCATTCATATGGAACCAGACCACAAAATGTACAATGGCACAATGAACACAAATGACAATGCATATGGCACAAGGGCCAAGAACAGAGAAAATATCAACATGTAATGCATATGTACAAAGTGGTGTGTGCAGCAAATCAACCTAGCAAACATTGGAGCATGAAAGTGAAGCCTCAACCAAGACAGTAGCTCAAACGTACACATGAAGACTCAAATCAGCATGCAACCAGACTTCAAAATTTTCAAAGGCAACGTAAGCATGCAGCCATGATCGGTACACTCACACGTTCACATGTATGAATATATGCATATATATACATACACATAGACCAGTTCAGGTACGAAGTGCACCAAACACAGCAATTGTTAGTGCAAAGAAATCAAGTAAGAGCATCAAGCTACACTCAGGCAAGAATAGACCAGTCAAAGCACTCAAATCCAAACCAACATACAAGACAACCAAAATTGATGCCAGAGAATCACATACACATGAATGCAACACTCGGGTGGACACAGCAACTAGCACAAAATCACAATGCAACATGTTTAGATTTCTAGTACAATAAAATGAAGCCGTGGGTCAAGGTTCAAAAATAAATGGTCAAACAAAAAACTGTTGAAGTGTTCAACAAAAAAATCGAAAATTATCAGTAGCAGTAGAAAAAAGTCACAAAGAGTAACATGATGAACAATTCAGACTTCAGCAAGTCAAGTTCATCTCAAATTCAAATGCCAAACTATAAGCAACCGATGAACAAGTCATAGGAGAAAAGAACGGAACGATTCAAATCCATTCAAGCAAATTCGAATTCATCAGAAATATATAGAGTACCATGTATACAATGAATAAGTCAGAATTCATCACAATCATTCAATCGAAAATCGAATGGCCGAGCAAAGAAATTGAAAAATTCAAACCAAAATATATGAATGAAATAATAGGGTTTCGATCCCTATAAATTAACCCAATTCATCATCGGCAAAAATCATCGTTCGAGTTCAAGCAAATCAATAGAGAAAATAAATTAAAAATCACGTACCAATTTTCAAAGCATCCAACTCGATGACGAAGCAACCGAAAGGAATCAAGCAAGCAGCGATTGACAAAGCTTCAAGGCGATAATTCTTCTTCGATCGACAGAGTAATTGAATCGGCGACTATAATTTTCAGAAACCCTAAATCAGATCAAAGTGAAGAACAGCTTGAATGAAATGAAATACGGGCTGAAGGAATAAAGGAGACTAATTTTAAACAGGCTGTTTTTATTTTTGTTTGGGTCGTAATTATTTGAGATAAAAATTATTGAGGAATAAGTTTTTATTTAGGGTTTCCTTTTTATTATTTTGTACCTTTGTTTTTAAATTTAAAAACTCTAGTGTAACTAGGTACGAACTACGGTTTTGTAATTTGAGAATTCGCAACTCAGTGGTTGAGTTGTGGCAGGGTTTTAGCTTAAAGTTAGGTAAATCAAGTTAGCGGGTGTCGCAAGTTTACGTGTTTTTGTAAGTGTCTGATTACTTAATTTCTAGTAGAAACCTTGGGGGCAACACGTAGGCAAATATTTGCTGAAGCTGGGTAAAACTGTGTGTGATCTTTACTGCATTACTTTTTATTTTTATTTTTACTTCTGCATTAATTTTTAGTAGTAGACCCAATTCACCCCCTCCCCCCCAAGGGTAAAAACGATCCTACAAGTGGTATCAGAGCTAGGAACAAAAACCATTTTTTTATTGGAAAAAAAATCGATTTTTTCTTTTAATGGCTTCTTTTAATAATGCTTTTGCTGAAGGTCAGTCCATAGCTAGACCACTCATGTTCAATGGTGAATATGCATATTAGAAAACTAGAATGAAAATTTTTCTTAAAACCATAGATGCATGGAATATTGTTGAAACGTGATATAGCACACCAACAGTAATGGTAGATAATCAAGAAGTTGAAAAACCTACGGATCCATGGACAGATCTTGAAAATAAACTTCAAATTGCTAATGCTAAAGCTTTGAATTCTATTATTTGCTCATTAGATCAAATTGAATTTAACCGAGTCTCATATTGCCTAACTGCGTAGGAAATTTGGCACACGCTTGAAGTGACTCATGAAGGAACCTCCCAGGTCAAAGAATCTCGCCTTGACATGCTTAGTAGCGAGTACGAGAACTTCACAATGGCAAAGGATGAATGTGTCAAAGAAATGTATGGATGAATTTCTAATCTTGTATACAAATCAAAATCTCTAGGAAGACCATACACAGAGCTGGAAATAGTCCGAAAGTTCCTTAGAATTCTTCCACGAAATTTTGAAGCAAAGGTGACCGCCATCCAAGAACCAAAGGATCTGAAATAGGTTAAAGTTAAAGAACTCATTGGAAACCTCACCACTTATGAGCTAGAAATCAAATTCAAAGAAGAATGTGAAAGAGGAGATACGCATAAGAAATCAATAGCTCTCAGAGGAACAATAGAAGGTGAAGATGATGATGGTGATGATGAAGGAGCAGCTGAACTGGCACTGATAATAAAGAGATTCAAAAGGTGGAACCGCAAGTATGGAAATCTAGCCCTAAATCAACAACTAAAAAGCAAAATCGTCAAAGTTCTAGACAACTCAGAAAAGCAGGAGATCATTTGTCACAAGTGCAATAAACCTGGTCATATCAAGCCAAATTGTCCTCAAAATAAATTCAGCAAAGGAAAGAAATCGAAAAGGAGAAGTTTTGCAGCAACTTGGGATGAAAGTGATGGAGATGAAAGCACTAGCAGTGAGAGTGAAAAAGCAAATCCGTGTCTTCTAGGAGAAACAAGTGATAGCGATGATGATGAGCCCAGCGAGGTATCAAAACTTACTCACTCACAATTACTTATATATTTTCATGTAGTAAATGGCTTTTTTGAAAGACTTAGGGAGAAGTACGCTAAAATTGAATCTCAAAAAGATAGTTTGATAGAACTAAATAAGCAGCTTGATCAAATGGTTCAAAACTATAGGAAAAAGAGCCCTAAGTGTGATAAGTGTCCATCATTAGAAGAGGAAATAAATAATCTGAAACTAGAATTAAATCGCTTGAAAATGAAATTATGATTTTGAAAGAAAGTGAAAATACTAGGAGAGAAAATTCTATTAAAAAGTGCACTTTGTTATTAAATGAAAATGAATCTCTCAAGTCACAAGTCCAAAAACTGTCCATAACTTTAGAAAAATTCTCCAAAGGAGAAAGATCACTAAATATGCTATTGGGGAAACAAACTATTAATACCATTAGATAAGGACCTGGGTATACTCACTCTGAAAAAGGTAAAAGTGAAACTAATCATGTCAACTCCAATTGCACTATTTGTGGAAAACTTGGACACAATCTAAACAATTGCTGGTATAGACCCAAACACACGAAAACCATACCAATTTGGGTTCCTAAAGGCACGAATGTAAAACCCTTAAAATCAAACAAATCTGGGTGCCAAAAGGAACAAACATAGACTGTCTTGGTTCTACACAAACTTGTTTTTCAAATTTGTTTGTCACTAACAATCATGGACTTATAAAAACAGATAGGTTACTAAACTCTTTTATCGTGTACGTGTGTTGGCAGGCTAAGGAACAACAAGAGTGGTACCTAGATTTTGGCTGTTCCAGGCACATGATGGGCGACAAATCAAAGTTCCTTAGCCTAGAGAAGTACAAAGGTGGCAGAGTCACAATGGGCAACAATGATAAATGTAAAATTATCGGTAAAAGTAAAGTAGGTAACGGTACATTTACCTTAAACGATGTATTATATGTTGAAAATCTGCACCATAATCTGATTTCAATCAGCCAGTTATGTGATAAGGGAATGAATGTTGTTTTTTATTCTGATTTGTGCAAAATTGCTGACCAATCATCAAAAAAAATATTATTTTCAGGTAAGAGGAAAGGTAATATATACTCTCTATCTTTTGATGTTCTCACTCTTTCAAAATGTTTGATAGCTAAGGATGTAGAAGTAAACTTATGGCATAAACGATTAGGACATGCTAGCTTGAATTTTTTAAACAAATTAAAAAGAAAAGATTTGGTAAGAGGTTTACCATCTCATGATTTCAAAACAGAAACTCTATGTAAAGCATGTACTATGGGAAAACTTAAAAAATCATCTTTTCATGCCAAAAACACTGTAAGTACTTCTAGAATCCTTGAACTAGTTCATATTGATCTGTTTGGACCTAATGATATTGCAAGTTTAGGTGGTAAGAGATATTATTTTGTATTGGTTGATGATTACTCTAGATATACGTGGGTATACTTCTTAGCTAAAAAATCAGAAACTTTCTCATACTTCACTAAATTCACAAAATTAAAATGAAAAAAAAGTTTCTATTATTTCGCTAAGAAGTGATCATGGTGGAGAATTTGAAATTTTTTGTGATGGAAATGGATTTAAAAATGAATTCTCTGCCCCACGTACTCCACAACAAAATGGAGTAGTCGAGAGAAAGAATCGAACCTTACAAGAGTTGGCTAGATCTATGATAAATGAGTATGAACTAGCCTTGTCCTTTTAGGCAGAGGCAGTAAATATAGCTTGTTATGTAATGAATAGAGTCATGATTAGGCCAATTCTAAAGAAAACGCCATATGAACTATGGTTCAACAAAAAGCCAAACATTGCATATTTCAAAAAATTTGGTTGTCCATGTTTTATTCTCAATACAGGTGATCAACTAGGAAAATTTGAGCCAAAAGCTGACGGCATGCTCATGGGATACTCTTCCAGAAGCAAAGCCTATAGAGTATACAACAAAAGGATGAGAACAATCGTGGAGTCAATCAATGTGAAATTTGATGAAGGCATTGATGATCAAAGCAAGGAAACAATCAAAAGCAATGTCGAAGAGGAGAATGAAAAAGATGAAAGTGAAAATCCAAAAGAAACTGCAACCGCGGAAGAAGTCCAAAGAAATCTAGAACCAGCGAGATTGAAATTCAAAGCAGATCATCCTCCAGAATTGGTAATAGATAATCCTACCGTAGGTATTCAAACTCGTTCCTCTTTTAGAAATTTATGTGATTTGTGTCTATACAGTGGATTTATTTCAGAAATTGAACCCAAAGACATAGATACAACTCTTAATGATGAGAGTTGGTTTATGGATATGCAAGAAGAGCTAAATCAATTTGAACAATATGATGTTTGGATTCTAGCACCTAGACCTAATGATTATCCAGTTGTAAGAACCAAATGGATTTTTAAAAATAAATTTGATGAATTTGGAAATGTGATTAGGAACAAAGCTAGGTTAGTTGCTAAAGGCTATAATCAAATTGAAGGAATTGATTTTGATGAAACTTTTGCACCAGTAGCAAGACTAGAATCCATTAGAATATTATTAGCTTTTGCTTATTATAATGGATTTAAACTAAGACAAATGGATATTAAAAGTGCTTTTCTTAATGGAATTTTGAAAGAGGATGTATTCGTTGAACAACCTGAAGGATTTGAAAGTCAAGAATACCCTAACCATGTATATAAACTTAAAAAGGCACTATATGGATTAAAACAAGCCCCTAGGGCTTGGTATGAATGTCTTAGCACTTATCTCCTTGAAAATGGGTTCAAAAAGGGCCGTGTAGACACCACATTATTTCTATTGCACAAAAATGATGACCTATTGATTGTTCAAATATATGTTGATGACATTATTTATGGTGCCACTAACAACCTTTTGTATGAGAAATTTGAAAAGTCAAGCAGGAAAAGTTTGAAATGAGCTTGGTAGGAGAGTTGAAATTCTTTTTGGGATTTCAAATCAAACAAAGCGAAAAAGGTACATTCATCTCTCAAACAAAATATATCAGAGAGCTTGTCAACAAATTTGGATTAAAATATGCTAAACCTGCAAAAACTCCCATGAGCACAACAATTAAACTTGACAAGGATGAAAAAGGCAAAGTAGTGGATCAAAAGAAATATCGAGGTATGATTGGATCACTTCTTTATCTTACTGCTTTTAGACCAGACATTATGTTCTCCTTTTGTTTATGTGCACGGTTTCAATCAAATCCAAAAGAATCTCATTTAAAAGCTGTAAAATGGATTATAAGGTATTTGTTGCACACCTGACAGTTTGGTTTATGGTATCCAACTAATGATAAATTTAAGTTAAAAGGATATTAAGATGCAGACTATGCCGGTAGTCTAGTTGATAGAAAAAGTACTAGTGGAACATGTTTTATATTGGGACATTCGTTAGTTGCATGGTCAAGTCGAAAAAAAAATTGTATTGCATTATCTACCACTGAGGCAGAGTATATTGCTCTAAGTGGTTGCTCTACTCAAATCTTATGGATGATACAAACCTTGCAGGACTATGGTCTAAATTTAAACGAGTCTCACTTATGTGTGATAGCAAAAGTGCAATTGATCTCACAAATAATCCTGTAAATCATTCTCGCGCCAAGCATATAGATGTTAGATATCATTTCATTAGAGATCACATTTCCAAAGAAAATATCTGCATAAGCTTCACAACTGATTCTCAATTGGCAGACTTTTTACAAAACCCCTTCCAGAGAATATCTTTTGTCGACTTCGTCTCGGTTTAAGCATTTTAGAAAATTGATTTTTTATTTTATTATTTTATTTGATCTTAAATGCCTATGTTAACTAATCTGACTCCCTAAAGATTATCGAAAAGATAAATAGTGACTGAAAAAAAGTGATGAGTGTTGATCTTAATCATACATTATGACTTGAGGCGGTATATTTAGAAAATTTCTTTAAATATTTAAACAAAATTTGTAATAACTTTGGTTGGTAAAAGTTCCATGACCATCTATTCCTATCATATTTCTACGACTATCACTCATCAAAATCCAATATAGTATGTCAAAATGTGGTATTTAAATAGGAAATTATTCATTTTTTTAATTAGCAATAAAATCATCCAAAAATACTCACTCTCATTTAAAGTCCTCACGGTTATGCATGGATGAACTACTTGAAAAGTTGAAATCTCTGATTATGTGCTTTCATGCTTATTTAAAAGTCCTCACGGTTATGCATGTATGGAACACATATTAAAATTGGATGAAATAGGCGAGTTAATTCTAACCCCATTTAAAAGTCCTCACGGTTATGTGTGGTTAAAAGATGCTTGGAATTCTTTTTTAATAAAAATAGAGAATACTACTAATCTCATTTAAAAGTCCTAACAGTTATGCATCGTTAGTAAGTATTTAAAAAATTCCTGTCATAAATATACCACAAATGGACACGACTATATGGTTTTCTATTCCGACATCACCCCTATCACTCTAAAATGGAACATGCGCCTAACAAAGTATTTATGATTTTTGTTTGATTTTTTTTTTGAAATTTAATATTTATACCCGATTAGGTATTAATGTTGTATTAATGTCTATCACTTTATCACTCTTATCTAACACTATTACTCTTTTGCTGATAACAAAAGGGGGAGAGAAGTTAAGATTTTGACAAATAAGTTCAAATTTTTTATTTGCATATTCTCATCTAGGTTCATTGCATTTATTTATTTATTTTTCATTTGCATATTTTTATTTTCATGCATATTTGAAGGGGGAGCTTTGTTGTAGGGGGCTAATAGAATTAATCAAGACCAAATACATTTAATAGAGTAAAAATCTTAATATGTTTGTTATCATCAAATGAGGGAGATTGTAGAATATACTAGTGTATGATTTTTGTTTGATGATAATAAACATATATATGTTCATTTAAATGTATTTATCATTGTACTATTTTATTTCTCCACATAATTAAATAAATATTTGTTGAATAAAATAAATAACTCGAAATTCATATTTAAACAAATATTTTATTCAAACGGATATTTTATAACAAATTCAAATAGTACAAATCTAAGCTCTCACAATATTTACAATGCATTTTTCACTATACAATTTACATACATGTTTCACCTCACTACATATTCACTCATCACTCGTATTTGATCTTCAACTATGTTACAGCCTGTATCTAGCATCTGAACTATCTGCAAAATAAACACTGACGCAGTAAAATTGAAAAAGAAATATTTTGCAGTGCACAATGAAGTGTGTGTTTTGAAAATATTGTTTGCCTCAGTTATTTGGGTTGTTCGTCATCATTTTTTTTCATCTTACGCGAACAACTTATGACATGCACAGTGAATCACTGTACATGCCACAAGGTCATGCACGCCAATATACACTTGCTTGTTTAAATTGTATGGAGAGGTGAGCATAAGGTCAAACCCAAGCCTAGACTGGATTCAACTCAAGTGCAAATGCAAAAACAACCAACATGACTCCAGCTCAACAAAATGTACACATCAAAATCAAAGCATACAACAAAGTCAGGAAGCAAGCACTCGAAGTGGACAGAGCATAGGCACAACAATCACACACATATATACATACATATGTATGTATATACATGGTGACACACAAACATACTCAACCAGCAACAAGCACTACAAAACAAGAATAACAATCAAGCCAGTAAGTCTAACAAGCACAGTGCAGACCAACCAAGAGCAACAAACATCAAGTATACATATGCACAGGGGCAGTTTAACTTGAAGCAGTTGTGAACACAAGGGATGCAACACAGACCAGATCAATGAAAAATTCATTCATATGGAACCAGACCACAAAATGTACAAAGGCACAATGAACACAAATGACAATGCATATGGCATAAGGGCCAAGAACAGAGAAAATATCAACATGTAATGCATATGTACAAAGTGGTGCATGCAGCAAATCAACCTAGCAAACATTGGAGCATGCAAGTGAAGCCTCAACCAAGACAGCAGCTCAAACGTACACATGAAGACCCAACAACATGCAACAAGACTTTAAAATTTTCAAAGGCAACATAAGAATGCAGCAATGATCGGTACACTCACATGTTCACATATATGCATATATATACATACACATAGACCAATTCAGGTGTGAAGTGCACCAAACACAGCAATTGTCAGTGCAAAGTAATTAAGTAAGAGCATCAAGCTACACTCAGGCAAGAATATACCACTCAAAGCACTCAAGTCCAAACCAACATACAAGACAACCAAAATTGATGCTAGAGAATCACAAACACATGAATGCAAGCACTCTGATGGACACAGCAACTAGCACAAAATCACAATGCAGCATGTTTAGATTTCTAGTACAAGACAATGAAGCTGTGGGTCATGGTTCAAAAATAAATGGTCAAACAAAACACTGTTGAAGTGTTCAACAAAAAAAGTCGAAAATTATCAATAGCAGTAGAAAAAAGTCACAGAGGGTAACATGATGAACAAGTCAGACTTCAGCAAGTCCAGTTCATCTCAAATTCAAATGCCAAACTGTAAGCCACCGATGAACAAGTCGTAGGAGAAAAGAATGGAACGACTCAAATCGATTCAACCAAATTTGAATTCATCAGAAATATATGGAGTACCATGTATATAATGAACAAGTCAGAATCATCACAATCATTCAATCGAAAATCAAATGGCCGAGCAAAGAAATTGAAGAATTCAAACCAAAATATATGAACGAGGTAATAGGGTTTCGATCCTTATAAATTAACCCAATTCATCATCGGCAAAAATCATTGTTCGAGTTCAAGAAAATCAACAGAGAAAATAAAGTAAAAATCATGCACCAATTTTCAAATCATCCAACTCGACGATGAAGCAACCGAAAGGAATCAAGCAAGCAGCGATTGACAAAGCTTCAAGGCGACAATTCTTCTTCGATCGACAAAGCAATTGAATCGACGGCTACAATTTTCAGAAACCCTAAATCAGATCAAAGTGAAGAACGGCTTGAATGAAATGAAGTACGGGCTGAAGGAATAAAGGAGATTAATTTTAAACAGGCTGTTTTTATTTTTGTTTGGGTCGTAATTATTTGAGATAAAAATTATTGAGGGCTAAGTTTTTATTTACGGTTTCCTTTTTATTATTTTATACCTTTTTTTAAATTTAAAAACTCTAGTGTAACTAGGTACAAACTACGGTTTTGTAGTTCGAGAATTCGCAACTCAGTGGCTGAGTTGTGGCAGGGTTTTGAGCTTAGAGTTAGGTTAATCAAGTTAGCGGGTGTCGCAAGTTTACGTGTTTTTGTAAGCGTCTGATTACTTAATTACTAGTAGAAACCTTGGGGGCAGCACGTTGGCAAATTATTGTCGAAGCTGGGTAAAACTGTATGTGATCTTTACTGCATTACTTTCTACTTTTATTTTTACTTCCACATTAATTTTTAGTAGTAGACCCTATTCACCCCTCCCCCCTCTACGATAAAAACGATCCTACAATATCTACCTTACCATGCAAGGTACAAAGAGATATAGACAACCGCCTTGGAGGGAGGCAATGGAAGCCGAGAGATGCTCTAGAAAGTATTGTTGGTTCCATGAGACCCATGGATATAATAAAGTGAATGTCGTCACTTAAAGGATATCATTGAGGAGTTGATCCATAAAAAGAAATTGCAGTAACACTTAGAGAGTCACAGAATGCAGAAAGAATATTAGACTCCAAGGGCCGAATGCCTAAGGGGACCAGCGAGGACCTGAAGGAGAGAGCCAGGCAACCTAATGGAAGAAATGTGATTAACATGATAACTGGAGGACCCTATCTAGTATGGAATAGTTGGAATGAGATTGACCGGGACATGAATTCTTTGAAGCATGCACTATAGGAGAGCTGCTTTGCCATTGAGTACAGAGTGCCGACTAAGCAGTAGAGACAGATGATCGATGATATATTCTTTTGTAATAGGGGATGGGATTGAAGCGCCACCCTTTGATCCCATAGTGATAACGGCTATTGAGGGCCTAACTACTGTGCACCGAGTCTTAGTGGATTATGGAAGCTCGGTAAATATTTTGTTCAGAAGGACTTTTGTTCAAATGAAAATCAATTTGAAGGACATCAAGCCTTGTAAATCCAAGATTCATAGATTTACCATAGAGGCCAAAGAGCTCATTAGGACTATTGATTTGTTTATGAAGTAGGGAGATAAAGCCTAGCTCATGAACCATAGCAAGTTCTTTAAGCCTATGGATCCCAGGAAGAAGTCAGAGGAAATATGGGCAGCACCAGCGGAGCTGATGTTCAATGTTCGAATCGATATGGACGATCCTACTTGGATCCTTAAAATCAGATCTTAGTTTAGCACCAAACTGAAGAAGGAATTGGTTGGTTTTCTCCGAGAAAACCTAGATGTATTTGCTTGGATGCATTCGGATATGTTTGGGATTTCATCGGATATAGCACGCTACGTAGTGAATATGGACCCAAAATATCCCCTGTAAAGTAGAAACGGCTTAGTCTAGGTCCGAAGTAATCCATTGCGCTGAAGGAAGAAGTGGATAAGCTGAAGGCAAACTGCTTTATCCATAAGGTGTTATACCCTGAATGGGTATTGAACCAGTGCTGTCAAAAGGCCGAAGGAAAGTGTCAGACCTGTATTGATTATTCAGACTTGAATAAAGCATGTCAGATGGATAGCTCCCCATGGCCTAGGGTCGACCAGTTGTGTAACACCCCAACTCTATATCCATACTGGCAAAGAGTATAACTATGTAATACTGCCTGATAATATGGAGAATGAGTAAATATTAGGCTAATACACGTGAATATTCCATTGGGTAACACCAGTATGAATTTCAAAACCATATAACCAACAAACATTTTGTACTCGGTATCGGCACAAAGCAATAAACACGTGTGAGATTTCAAGATAGAAAAATACACGGTATAAAATAAATATCAGAGAACACAAAGTTATTAACACATCAATATATATATAATAGGTAATAAATACAAACCGAGGGATATAAAATAAGTCAAATACCCACTATCCTAAAATATGCAATGTATATCCACTATCTAATACAATGTTCATACATATATAAGGAGGCATAATACACAATAATATATAATAATACCTTATCCTCTATCTAATCCAAGTATCCACATACTAGTCATCTTGTCCTTGAACTTGAAATGTCTAAGACTGACCTGAGTATTATAAAAATAGCACATGGGTCGAACAATGTCTAAAATATATGTGTCAGTATATCATGATAATAGCATAGCATCTCAATAACAACATAAAATGGTATAAGGATACTTCAGTTTTAGCAACACATTGCAAGACCATGTGTAAGCAATATTACCCACATAGAAAATCAAGTCAAATTGCATACTAAGAGTTGATGTCAAATGGGCAAAACAATCCGTACATCCAAATATCATTAAGTAAAAAATAACAAACTATATAGGACATGCTCTCCGCAATGCCCAAGTTTATCTCTCTGATAATCATAAAGTAGACATACCCGGGGTCCATCATAATCAACAAATATAAAACATACACAAACAATCATCCAAACCAAACATTCAAGAAATATAAATATGGCATACCCTCGGTAGCTTTGGTCATCATCTCTCAGATAACCATGTAAAAGATAGGCGCATGGTTCAACTCCATGCTCTCAGCATCTCTAGTTATCCTCGATAGCAATATAATCAATGTGTATAGGGTTACACAACTATGTGGACACATGGTCCAATAAATGATCAAAGAGATCTATAATCACATAATGATCATCTAGACTTTTAGCCTCCTAGTAACTGACTGGGCTCTCATTCAATGGAATAATCATATGATCTCTCAGACCTCTAATGATCTACATAACTCTCAGTATCGTAAATAGTCATTTGGACTCATGGTCCTCTATGCTCTCAACATTATAAATGACTATTTTGGCATCGGCCTCAACAAATTACCCATTGACTCCCATCCGTATCTATAATAATCTCATATAGGTGAATAAATATGTATCTATATCAATAATAATCGGATGAGAGACTGACAGCTCTTAGCTTACTACAAAAGCCTTCCTCACACGCTCTTAGTGCTACTCCTATAGTTATCGATTATCTCAACGGCCAATCGTGACCCAATATCCATCAAATGCAAGACAATGATATATAATGGCATGACCCTACAAGTGCCCTAATGGTAACTGAATGCTAGCTTATGTCACACAGAAGTAGTGGCTCTCAGCCATATATATCAAAAGGGTGTTATGGATTCGGAGTGCGACCCTACAATCAGGCTACTAGAATGAATACTAGCCAATCTAGTTTACTCCTGATGTATAATAGGAGTATACACATAAAAGATAGAACACTTATGGCTCTCAGCCTGCTCACTCTCAGTTCATACCACTCTAAATATAATACCCATAGACTTGACCTTCTCAAGTGACATCTACTTTCAAAGAATAATCAAACAAGTATCAGCTCAAGCATCCCATACCTCCTGCTGTTACTCGAACATTTACTCAATGCTTGTAAATTACACTCATAATATTCTACATAACAAGTCCAAAGAATATCCAGAAAAGTATTACTGATATTCCTTTACCAGGCGATATAACTATTACATTTATTCAAATTTCCCGTTACATAGAATTAGAGAAATTATAACGCACAGGCTTGTTTAAAAAGAAGTATAAATATTCTAGAAACAACATAAGGAAAAAACAAAAGAAAAATGAATAATTGTCATATATATATGCAGTAATTGCATTTTTTTTTAAAGTCCCTATAATATGCTATTTAAGTCTTCGTTAAGGTTGGAAGTGGAAATAGTATGAGTAATAGGAAAATAATAGAATGGAAGTTATCATTGTCTACTCTAGTTTTATTGTTTAAAGTTATAAAGGATGTTTTAGAAACACTGTAAAGTGTATTTTTGAAAAATGTTTTGGTATAAAAATTAAGTTTTTGGAATACAAAACTAAATAAATGATTTGAGTCAAAAGCCGTACTTTTTATGAAGTAAAATCTTTGTTGTGAAAAGGCTTTAAAGGAAAGGATCTTTTAAATTGTTAACATTGACTTTTGGAACTTAATAAATAAACTTGCTTCATAAATTCTAAAATATAGTTTTAAAACTTCTAAGTTTATATTTTTAAAGATAAAAGTTTTGGAGTTAAGTACTTCATTACCATGGAGTTTAATAAATTTTATAAAGAGTGGTGAAAACCAAACAACCTTTGTTATGGAGTAGATATGGATGACTACATAGGTAAGATGGGGTAAAAGTTAAAGCTACGAATAATACAGCTACAAATGCCCATGGAGTAGCAACAAGGAATCCCCATAGAGTATAAGGAATATTAGTATGAAGCTAGGATATGTGTAAAAGCCATAAGAAGAATCCACACAGGAAGTGGAACGATATCAAAGTACGCTTTTGCGAGTCCTAGAGTATACTCGCATGAAAGATTAAAGATAAAGAAAATAAATACCGAAATTTGAATATTATCAAGATATTTGGATTAAATGAAGATAGTAATATTGCTAGAGAAGAGGATAATGAGATGGAAAACGTATATAGAGGATGTTAGTTGACTCAAGAAGACAAGATAGGTGGTAGGAAAGTTATTCCGCCAAGCCAATTTTTCGATGAGTTATTCTAAATGTGCATAGTCTATATTTATTACTCACTGTAGTATGAAAATACACAGTTTATCCTATAATTAGCTGTAATAAATGAAGTAATGAATGAACCTTATTTATTAGAAGCCAAAAAGGTAAGCTAAGACATGTGGGTTGTAGTAGTATGGCATACTCAAAGTGTCTATTTATCTAAATAAGAAGTGATAGGGCCACAACATCATTAATACCAGTTGACGTTGAAGGGCAACTTTCAACAATCGTCTCCTTTAGGATTTGGGTTGTAAGCATCAGTTGTCTCTGTCTGTATAAAAATGCAAATGATATTTTATGGGAAAAGTTCATTTTTATTACTATGTTGATTTTCTAGATTGACCGCTATATAGATCGGGGAATATTATAAATAAGTAAATCTCATGAAGGCGCTTAATAATGCAAATTGAGACTGGAAGTTTATAAAATAAATTAGTAAATTTATTGAATTAGCTTCCAGAAGTAAATAATGTTATGTTCCACAAGCATTAAAATTTTAGGAAGATAATTTTTAGCGAGCGAAGAACAAGAAAATGTTGTTGCGAAACCACAGGCCACAATCCCTATGCCTTAAAAGCTAAAATTTATAAATACGCTTGGATGTTGATTGTTGATTTAAAATAAAAGAAAACGTTTTTGAAATTTGGAAATTTATTGTACAATAGGCTAGGGTCAATCATAGGCGTTAACTCATTGACTAGATCCCAATCACATTAGGATGTGGCTTGATTTGTTTTGAATATTTAAAAACAAATAATTCTGGAAAAAAAATTGTTTAAAAATCTTTAATTTTGAAAATATAAAATACTTTTGAAAAATATTTGAAAATTGAGTTTCATTTTAAAATTTTCTAATTGTTTCACAAATTTAATAAAAGATTTTAAATGGAAAAAGATAGTATTTCTGATTTTAGAAATGTCACATGCTTAACGTAGGAGAAGTCATCGAGTTAGCAAATATGAATTTTACCATTCAACAGATATGAGTTAGTAAAACTTAGATAATGAAGGAGAAAAAAGCTGTTTTAGTTTTGGAATTTCCTTTTTCATACCTTGTTGATAGTAAAACAAAAATTATCATAAAAAGTTTCTATTATAACAATTTTAAATAATTCCTTGTAAATGAATAAGAGGTTTGCAAATTTCCATGTAATTAAATAAGAGGTTTGCAAATATTTATTTATGAAACTGTAAATGGATTTCGAGAAAAGTGGATTTTGATAGAATGCCTTCCAAATTAATAACGGGTTGAATTGTATATTTCGAATGGTTTATATTTTCAGTGCGATGAGGAATTAGAATAAACGGAGTTATAGTACCATTTGAAATGGGACTCTTGGTAATATTTCTACGGTTATTCTTTGGACTTGTTATATAGAAAAATATTGTATGAAATTCTAGATTGTGGGGAAGTTGAGTAAAAGGATTAGTGACACCGTCTGGTATAGGATATTCGGTATTATTATCTTGTTACCTCGTTGACTTATGGTATAGAATATTATTATATGAAGTTCAGTATGGTGAGAATTTTGAGTAAACGGATTGATAACACTATCTGGTATGGGAAATTCGATAATATTATTTTGATTACTTTTTTGACTTATGGTATATTATATTATTATAGTCAAGAAGTGTAATGTACGAGTATTGAGTAAACGGGGGAGTAACACCAGGTGGTAAGGGACGTCTGCATTGATATTTGTTCGATTACTTTCTGTAAGTGAGGGACAATCTTATATTATAGGTTAATGTATAACGAAATGGTCTGTTGTGTGCTATTTATTTGGATAGACTAGAGTCCATCCTAGTTGGCTAATCATGGGTCATGCGTAGATCCATGGCATAACCTTATTATATGTGCTATGTGCTGATATCTTGATTGTGTGATGATACGCCATGATGCCACACTAGCCAAACAGTTTGTTACCTTTGGGCAGTAGGCTCGTGACCATAGTGTATAGATGGACCTAGAATTACGATGATCGGTAGCAACTAAGACTATAGAGTGTGATGTGTGTTGTTAATGCTATATGATATTCCCTGCAGCGTGATGTATGCTATGTAGCCCCCATCTGGAATATGTGAGATTAAATGATTATACTATATTATTTAGATACCCCTTCTAGATATCTATTCAAAGGCAAGGACCTCTTAACCTACTAGAGCATGATGTGTGTTGTGAGGCTCCTAATTGGATTATGTGACTTGAAATATATAGACATATGATGCCATACTTATAGCACATCACTTGATTGTGTTCTCATTGATAGTTGATTCCTTTTTGTGTTAGTGTGTGTTGGTTGATGATTGGATATTTGATTGTTTCACCACTTGATTATATGTCTGTTTGATGAGTTGATCAACTTTACTTAGAGATGAGTTATCTTTTATGTAACTACCCTGGTTTTTATTACCTGAAATTAAGATAAAATATAACTTAATATGGTGTTAATTAAATAATTAAGAGACTTGGGGATTTTTATTTCAATTTAAAGTGAAATTTGGAATGATATGGAAGGAGCACATATAAATGATTCTCTAATGGAAAATGAATGTTTGGAGAATTTTAGTGTGATAATAATATTTCTAAGCGATTTAATTCTTTTTTTTATAATAAAAGAAAATGGGAAAATGTTAATTATGAAATATAGGATTAATTTATTTCCATGTACAATTATATGAATTATTTTATCACCTTGGAAACATGGAAATGGAGTAAATCTTGACTAGTTAAGTATTGATGTTAAAATGGTAAACATAATATAAAAGACTATTTTATCCAAATATGGTTTCAAATTAAAATTGTAATTTTATTATTAATTGAAAGGTGGATTTTTAATTCATTTCTTCTTTTTGCAAATTAAATGTACAAATAAACTAGTATTGATTTTATAAAAATAATGCTAATTTGTGAAGACAATTTACAGTTAAGAAGCCTTGTTTAGCCTTTCATTTGTAATTGAAACAAAACGAAATGCTTTAATTCTTTGTTTAGGTATTAATTAAGTTTTGGTCCAAATAAGAATAAATGAGCTAAAGTAGGAATTGAGAAATAAGAACCTGTACGTTCTCTTCCTTTTCACTTCTTAGTTTTCTGAAACTAAAGAGAAACTTATATAAGAACTGTTCTTCCCAAATTCTCAAAACCTTAGCCTTCCACAAATCCAAACAAATCAAATAAATTGCCAAAAATCCTTAAATTCAAATCCTACCTTCCCTTCAACTTTCTCCACCTTGTAGACCCAAAAATCTAGAGTTTTGGCCATGGTTAGAGGTTGAAGTGGGTTGAATTGCAAAGAGGAAAAATACAAATCTGAAGCTGAAAATGCCCGTCACTAGGAAAATTACAACTAATTCTTGAAAACAATTTAAAATATGAAATTTTGGTATGTTGTTCTCAACCCATATGTGCATCTTCAGTTAAATTTTATAGAAAAATTTTGGTTTTGCTATATTAAATTCACGCAGCCCTAGGGACGAAATTCAAGGATTTTTAGTTGTTTTGGGTTGAGACTATTGCATGCAATTTGGAGCCTTAGGGATGTCAGAGGTGGGTTTATCTCATAATTTATAGTCTAAAATATATGTTGTTGCTGATATGTGAATTTGCTTCAATCTATAGTATATACAGTCTCAATGTAGTATTGAATTCCTTGTCTATTTAAATTGGATTCTCTATTTGCTGAAAACCCACCTTATACATTTATGTTTGCATCCAATTATATATGTTCATAGGCATGCATGAATGCTAATACAATGCTCTAGACCTTCAAGGAGTCAACGCATGAGAAAAGAGCGGAGTCGGATCATCGAAGAACTACTGGAGCTATTTGGAAGTCAATCCGAGCGATGCAATCGGTGGACCGGTCTACCCGACCGGTGTACCGGTCGCAGCTTGGAGTTGACTCCCAGGCTGTGTTCTTTTGGTCCTTGATCACCCCCATTCACCACATGTTTGTCCGGTTGATCCCCTGATGTTATTTTCTTGATTTTGATGTTGCATTTCATATCAATTTCATTGCATTTTCGGGTTTTGACTTGTGAATTGATGATTTCATTTTGGTGTTTCTATATCGTAGAATTGCTCCATGGGTCTTGAGATTTTGATTTTTCAATTGATGAATTCATTTTGGTGTTATTATACCATAGAATTGCTCTATGGGTCTTGGTAGTAATACACAACCTTTTGATGCACGTTTTTCAACTTGAATTTATAAAAGGTTGATTTCTAAATCAAACCATTTTATTGAAATCTTTTCAAGTATAAATCTAATTTCTACATAAAATATTATATAAATATATGTATGGTATTTAATCTCATTAACAATGGTTTTAAAAATGATTTGAAGCAATGGTTTGAAAAGTGTACTTATATATATATATATGTGTGTATATATATATATTTCTGCTATAAATCAATATTTTACAAGAATGATTTTAAAATTAAATATTTTCATAAAACTGCACGACATCAATTGGATAAGGAATTGATCTGAATGGTTAAATAAAACAAGTGATATGGAATGCTCGCGTTTGTTTTAAGGTTTAATTCTCGGACTTGCTCGACCGAACCATTTCTACACACAAGTGGAGTTGACTATCGTGTGGTAAATGTTTGGATAAATTCGTATGGTATGGGACACATGGTCGTTATCTGTTCAGTTGCTATTAGAAAGTATTTAACACTTTTATCGACGAGTTTATGACTCGCCTTTGGAGTTTATAGGACTTGTTCCTATCTTGGAGTTTATAGGTCTTGTACCTATCTTGATGTTTATAAGAATTGTTCCTATCTAGATGTTTATAGGTCTTGTATCTATCTTGATGTTTGTAGGTCTCGTACCTATTTCGAAGATTATAGGACTTGTTCCTATCTTGATGTTTATAAGTCTCATACCTATCTTGATGTTTAACTTATACGTCTACCTTGGAGTTACATGCTTGTAGGTGAATTTATTCCACCAACCTTGGAGTTTGGCGCCTTTTCCCCTTTTGAGATTTCTAGATCTCTAATTGTGATTTCTGGATTTGATGTTATTTGTGTTATCACCAAATCATTTTGGGGATTTTTGCTTTTAAGAAGCTATCTTTTGTTTTGATATTTGGTGATTACATTCTTGAAGTACTGAAGTATGCTTGATATTTATCAATACTTGACTTTGTGACTATATTTGAGATCTAGTTCATTTTATCCATCATTCATCTTGTTAACTCGTTTATTTTAGCCTAGACTGACTCGTTTATTATTTTATAATACTCGGGTCAGACCGAGATGTTTTAGGTCCTTCGTCTTGATGCTTTTAGGATTGACTTCCTATCAGTTAGCTAGATGTTTACTTTTGTCATCACTATGTATATATTAATGCTATGATGTATCATATATCGAGCTAGGCTCCTTTTGTGTACATATTCATATATTTGGGATGTAGTACCTTTGTATTATGTAGTCTACATCATGTATCTGCTTTGTATCTGTTCAAACTTGTGTCTATTTGTGTTTCGCTGTGTCTGATCTGTGGTTCTGTGATTTGTATTTATCATATGTTGTTCTAGATTTAATTATAGCCACCGTAGTTTTGTTTTAAGCTTGAATTGTATACGTCGATTCCACTTGATAAAAAAATAAAAGTATAACATATAATTCGATGTATCGATGCTCATTTAAAAGTAAAATTCACGGATGGTCGCTTATAACAAGCCATATTCTCTACACTAGTCGACGATATTAATCTATAATATTCTTTATTAGTGTGGGTCTCAGGGTGGGGCGTCACAGCTTGGTATTAGAACTGAGTTCAGAACAAAATATGACATTACAGACACAAATCTTGGCCTAGGTAAGCCTTAGAGACCGTCCATTAGGAGTTCTTGGGGTAGATAGTAGGCATCATCCCCTTTTGAATAAGAAAGTGTCTTTTAAGGAGCCTAGGAACATCTCCCTTTGTTTTCACTCTTTAATGCTCCTATTATTGAATCATATGATTCCTAAGCAGTGTTTGATCCAATCGTATCTATTTTGGAAGTGTAGTTGGCTGATGAGTGAGTCACTCGTTCTAGTATTGGGCAATCCCACGAGCCCAGTTGAGACATAGTACTTTGTCCATTTAACAAATCATGGAGTTTGTGGTCGATCTTTTTATAATCAGAGTCGCGTAGTGAAAGAAGACGATGATTCTGTTGGGCACATTATCCAGTAGATTTGTGACTGTTTGATTGGTTAATTAGACGTTTGTTTGCATAGGATTCCTAGAGATTGCTCTAATTAAATTAAGAAATGTTCCTTATAATTAGAACCCTATTTGAAGATTAATAATCAAATCTTGCGATATCTTCATATTGGATATCACCGCAAGAGAAATTGAATTTTTTGTGCATAAAATAAACAAGGATCGAATCTTGTGATTATAAAAATTAAACAATTGGAAATGGAGACAGTTTTTGTATTTGATTACCAATTAACCAAAATTAAATGATTTATTATTACTCTAAAAAAACTTTGATTAAGAATTGTTTTAATTCAATCATCGCCTAATTAGATAACACCATCCTATGAAGTTTCTATAAGATGGTTAATGGTGATGATTATAAGTTTGGTACTGTATGTATAAACTAGTATACAAATATATAAGTATTCTTTATTTTAAAGGAGGATTTTTGAAATATATATTTATGAGTGTTGAATTGTCCGTTGGGTGCTTTAAGGATTCTAGTCGGGGAGTCTGGCCAATGTGCTTGATAGGGATTCCTAAACATTCAAACGAGACAACTAGACATGCATTTTTATTAAAGTAAGTGTTTTGGAAAATCATATTTTTGGGAAAAGATATCATATGATATTTTGATAAGAAAGTAAATTATTAAAATTAAGAAGATACAGTATTTAGAAGAGAGTACCATTTGATATTTTGAGGAATAAAATTAAGTATTCAAAATGAGAAAATGCATTGCTTAGACAGCAAAATATTGCTTGAAAAGGATTTTAGTAGTTACTTGATGTTAATAAAATTTGGATAATAGTGTATATTAGTATTTGAAAATTTTATATATCCATTTGCCTTAATGCCTATTATAGTGTAGTTGAAATAAAAACTTAGTTGGATGTCTAGTCATTTATTTGATAATAAGTGTTAGAGTGTTAATTTATATCTAAGTAATGCAAATTTTGGACTTTTATATTAGCTTGATGAAAAATGAAGTTTAGGTATACCAAAATTATTGCTTTGCTTAGATATGTTCTTAGAGTAATAAATGACTAATAATGAGGATTTTGCTATCTTTGAATCGAAATTGATAATTTAGATTCTAAAAATAGGTTTGGTAACAAGTTAAGAGTTGAGATATAATTGTAACTATTAACTTTTGAATTAAAAGAAGTAGCAAAGTATATTTTGTGGGAAAATGGAATTTTTAAAAAAAAATTGAATGTATATTATGAGTTTGGTACAGAGTGAAACCATTTGTGTAAGCATGAGTATTGAACTTGGGTAGTGTTAAAATTGTTTTAGTTGTGAATTTGAAAATTTCATTTGAAATTTAGGATTGAATATAGGTTCAATTTTATTGTTGAGAGAAAATGAGCAAGTAGGAGTAGTTCATTTATTATAAGATGTTTGATATTGAGAGTTTTTAGAAAAAATAAATGAATAAGGCAGCAATTTTTGATTATTTGAATTGTGAGTGTGATATAAAAATCAATGTATATTTCCAAAACTTATTTTGGGTATGATTTAGAATGGATGATGTACTTTAAGAAGATTTCTTTTGAAAGAAAATATGGAAATATACATTTAATTGAGAATTTTATTTGGGTAGATAATTACTTCTTATAAGTAAGGATTAGCTATCTCATTTGAAATGAGGTTTCAATAAGAAGGAAAACTTGCATATGTGATATTTTGAAATTTTGTATTTGAGTGAATTGATTTTGAAAGTTGGTTGCATAGGAAAATTTTAAAATATTGAAGTCTTTAGCTTTATGAAAAGTAGATCATGTAATAAATAGCTTTGTGTTAAGACTTCCTAAATATTCTATGGTTTTGGGTTTTAAAAATGGTTTGAGAATAGTAGTTTTAAAATGGTTTTAGTGCTAAAAATAGTACGAAAAGTGTTGTAGCAAAACAGCGATTCTTGAGATTTATAACTCCAACTGTGGCCAATATTTTTGTGAAAGAATGTATTTTCAGTAAGCTACAAAAATTCTTTTGAACACTTTAAAGATTATTCATTTTGTTTAGTTTAAAATGAGTTTTAAAACGAACGAGCATCTCTATCCTATTAGTTAATTTCTAAGTTAAAAAGTTAAAAGTATTTTGGACATAACTCTCAAACCGTCTTTTGATGATCTTTATCTTGCCGAAAAGCTTGGACTGAGTAGAACAACTTTCATTTTATGAGTTTTGCGAAATTTTGGGTTTTACTGGGTGAAAATCTGACTTGTGTACATCATGTATAAATTTGGGTAATAGTTATAGTTAAACGACCATATCTTTTGATTCTTCTGTCTGATTATATTGATTCTTTTTGAATTTGAAAGATGTTTCAACAACAAACAACTTTTGTTTAGATAAATTTCTCAAATTCTATTGTTTCATGAGCTAAACACTATTTCAAACATGACCATAAATTCTGGCATGTTACACAATTTCTCAGTTAAAACCTCATCTTGTTTTGATCAAAACCATTGAATTTTAAATTCGATTTCGGTAATTTTGCCCATTCCAGAAAGCTAAGAGTGTAGGATATAACTTTAGTTTTAAGAATTAAGTAAAATTTTGAAGTTTACTAGGTTAAAAACGTGCATTTTATAATCAGATCTGCTTTTATATTCGAAAATTTGAGTTGGTTACCATTATAAAATCCTCAATAACCTAAGTTGTGCTTAATTGTAATCCGAGAGATGTTTTGGGATGTTAATACATTACGCAAACATTCATTCTTTGAAACCAAGACTTGTTTAGTCGTTTAGACCCTTAAAATTTAGTTAGAAAGTGGTCAAAATACAATAGGGATGTTGTTTCCATTTTTTTATGAAGGCGTATTCTTGTAACTTCTTTATACATGGCTAATATGTGATCTTTGAGTTGAGAATAGGTGCTTTTGAAGGCCAGTTGAACTATGCGGCGACTTTAGCTTGCTCTCGCTTGCATAAGAATTTTGTAAATTGCTTTAAGAAAAGGCTAAAACAAGATAAGTTTTCACTTAAAGTGTTGTATTTATTGTTGGTCATTGTCATGTTGCAAATTTTGATATATTAATTATTTCCAATCATGTTTTTGTCGATATGTATCAAATTTATTATATTGTAATTGCTCGAAAGACTCTCCATACAAAGGAGACTATACTAAAAATTTTCCAAAACTTTGGGAGCTAGAAAAAAATTGAAATTTTTTATTAGGTAATCGAACTAAAGATTTTAAGGTTTAAAATGAGATAATTTAAAAAGGGTGAAGTATTCCTAACTTTAATAAAGTATTTTTATTTGAATGGTAATGATTTTGAGGCATTACCTTTTTGATTGGTTGCTATTGTCTAATTGGATGATTAAATGGATGTTGTATTGGGTTGAGTTTATAATATTAAGATTCTCAAGATAAAGAAACAGTTTGGGGAAAGATATTTATAAAACTAATCATTTCATAATTAACGATGAGAGCAATATGGAAATAGATGTGTAAGCTACATTCTATATAATAGAAATTGCGAGGACGCAATTTTCGTAAGGAGGAAGTCTATAACAACCTTGGTTTTGATTACCTGAAATTAAGTTAAAATATAACTTAATACGGTGATAATTTAATAATTAAGAGATTTAGGGATTTTTATTTCAAATTTAAAGTGGAATTTGGAAGAATGCGGAAGGAGCACATATAAATGATTTCCTAATGGAAAATGAATGTTTGGAGAATTTTAGTATTATAATAATATTTCTAAGTGATTTAATTCTTTTTTGTTATGATAAAGGGAAATGGGAAAAAAATTAATTATGAAATATAGGATTAATCTATTTCCAAGCATAATTATATGAATTATTTTATCACCCTGAAAACATGGAAATGGAGTTAATCTTAACTAGTTGAGTTTTGATGTTAAAATAGTGAATTATAATATAAAAGACTATTTTATCCAAATATGGTTTCAAATTAAAAGTGTAATTTTATTTATTAATTGAAAGGTGGACTTTTAATTCATTTCTTCTTTTTGCAAATAAAATGTAACAAATAAACTAGTATTTATTTTATAAAAATAATGCTAATTTGTGAAAACAATTTGTAGTTTAAAAGCATTATTTAGCCTTTTCTTTGTAATTGAAATAAAATGAAATGCTTTAATTCTTTATTTGGGTATTAATTAACTTTTGGCCTAAATAAGAATAAATGAATTAAGGTAAGAATTGAGAAATAAGAACCTATACATTCTTTTCTTTCACACTTCTCGATTTTCTGAAACTAAAGAGAAACTTGCATAAGAACGGTTCTGTAACGATCCCGGATTTTTCTAAGTTTAAATTGATAATTAATTTAATTTTTTAAATAAAAATTGTGAATTAATTGGTAATTGATATAAAATTTTAGTTGAATTATGAATTAATTGAGATTTAATTTAGATATTTGGAAATAAATATATATAGAAAGATACCAGATTTAAGTATTAAAGTTGAAAATAAAATATAAGTTAGAAATAAATATGTAAGTTAAAATAGAAATAATATATGTATATATAATAATTATTAAGAAGATGTATTTATAAAATAAGGAAAAAAATGTAATATAAAATTTATTTAAAAGCTTTTAATTAATGAGAAACACAAGTGAGTCATTCGAATTGAACAAAACAACAAAATAAACAAGTGTATGCAAGAAGTAGACAAAACAAAAGAATGTAAGTAAGGCAAAAGAAAAATATCTACATACAAATACAAGATCAAATGAAATGATTCATATAAACTTAAAAGGAAACATTTGTACTAACTAAGATCATATCAGCCGAGATAAAGAAATCCAAGGCAAGTAGAAATGATCTGCATAGTTGATAAAGCAAGAAAGAAAAATAAAATATATAAGTCTAAGCTAGCAAATGAAGATAAGTATGAACAAGACTAAAGAAAACAAATAAACATAGATGTGTATAAACTTACCAATAAAATAAGGTATGTTGTACATGATAATTAATGCAAATGTCTCTAGTACACTACCTTATATCCATCAGCCGATATGAAGATAAAGCAAATAAAATAAGGTACATATGCATTAAAGTTTTGCATCTCTAAGTACATACAACATCATCAGCCCCCAAATGAGAAAAAATCTCTGAAGTAAACTCATTTGTACCTGTTAAAAACCTATCACCTGAAAACATCTTTCTATATACACCTTTCTTATGTTATTTTCGTTCACAAAGAAAACTTAGCAAATCAGAAAAAAATAGAATTCAAAAACAAAAGCAATTTAAAGTCTTCGAACCTGGAAGCATTTCAAAACCTGGAGATGAAGATCAAATCAATTTCAAGCAAAGTTTCAACTCAATATACATGCAATGATTTAAAGTTTTCAGATTTAAAAACTAAAAGCACTGTCTCTGTTTAACAATTCTAGGCTTGAGTTCTCTGTTCTTTCTTAATCAAGGTGAGCAAACTTCATTTTTAAACCCATTTGCTTGATTTCTGATGCCTGTGATGCCTGTGATAATTGAAATGTTTGGTTATGGATGGAAATTTTGTGAATAAATAAAAAAATGCCTGTGCATGTCTGATAGGTGTGAATATATCACTATGTTAGTAAACAAACATATGAAATTCATCTATATCTCAATATATAAGCAAATCTATGTTATGATCCTTAAAAGAAAGATGATGGTATTAACTAAATCGTGATTTTTAAAATGTTCATAAGAAAAATTAAGAAGTAGTGAACTGGAAATATAAATATACAGTGAAAAACCATATATCTGTTAAAATGTGATGATCATAAGTTTGTTTTTCGATTTCATAAATCAATTCGAGATTGAAAATAATGATTTTAGAAAATCATTTCAGAATTTTTAGTTTTATAAATTGTGAGGAATTGTATATTGAACAGAAATTACATTTTTATGAATCTCTGGTGATCGACGGCAAACTGTAGGCCCTGCTTATTGTCAGAGGTGGTTGGAGGATAGAAGACTAGGGGAAAAATATTCGCTCAAATTCGTGTTCGCCATGGTGGCTGAACGAGAGTGAAATAGGGTTTTATACCCAAATGTGGTCAACGAGGTTAGAGAGGGTAGTTCGTCTTCGACGTGGCACCGGAAGGCATCGGATCGGGGGGGAAATAAACGTGGGTTATCGGTGGAGCTCAGGAAGTGATTTCGGGGTCGTTGACGATCTGTGGTGGTGGAATGGGTGGTCGATGGTCGATCGTTTGAAATCTAGTTTTGGACGAATGGCTCGTTTTTTATTTATAGCTTGATTGAAGTTGCTGGAAGGTCGTAGTGATTGACAGGGTCATTGGCGACCAGAGGGAGTCGGCGAAGTTGATCGGAGTTCGCCGGCGTGGTTGTGCACGTGTACGACATTTTCGTGTATCAGGTGAGTTCGCGTGGGGGACTCGGAGATGTTCTCGTGCAACTGGGTTCGGTACTCGGGGTCGAGCTCGAGTTTGTAGAGGAGTTCATGTACCAGTTTTTGTACTTAAACTTTAAACTAAAAAAAGAAAATGTAGAAGAAAAAAATGAAGGAGAAAGACTCGGGAGAAATAGTGTTGGACTCGGGGTTCAACTCGAGGTAACGGGATTAGTCTGGGGTTGTTTTCAAAATTTAAAGTTTTAAAGTTATTAGTATACACAGTTTTGTTTAAATGCAAGATACAAGTTTTAAGTTAATGAATGGCAAAAGTAATAATTGGAACAAAGGTTAAAGTTAATTATTTTGAAAATAATTAAGTTTTAATTCAATTAATTTATGACATTATTTATTAATTAATTATTTTAAATAAATAATGGAATTAATTAAGGTAAATTGATATTTTGATTAACTTTAATTTCTTGAATAAATTAATGTGTTAATAATGATAAATTGTAAGGTTATTAATTAAATATTTTGATATTAATGAAGATAATTAAGAATAATCACTTATTGTAATTAATTAAAGGTAATTAATTAATGTGATAAATTAATTTGAGAATAATTAGTTAAGAAAAGGTTAATTGATTAATGAAAGTAATTAAGGGATGATTATTAATTAAGGATTAATTATTGTAATCAATTAAGGATAATTAATCAAAGGATTAATAAATTTTACTTATGGATGTTTGGATTTTATTGGATGTTGAATTGTTTGATATCTCTGATCTGGAATGCTGTGTGATATATATCCTGATTTGTGTGTGATCTGTAATGTAATTAATTCCCTGTGATGTAATATATTATCTGTAATTGATATATCTATGATCTGTGAATAAAAGATAAGCGTTATAGTTTATACCGCTTATCAACTATATTTCTATATTCTGATCTGTGATGATTGAATGATGTTGCACTATTGTGTGTGAAACCCCTGGACCACACTCATACACACACAAATATGGATTTCACGAGGAAATTGGTTAAGTCACAGATGATTTAGAATTGATGTTTTTGAAATTGAAATTTTAATTTCAATTGATTTTGAAATTGGAAATTTGGATTTAAAGTGAAAAGCTTTTGAAATGAAATTTCAAAGATAAAACTTATTTTCAATAACTTGATAAAGTTTTGGAATTTAAATAATTTGATTTAAATTTGAATTCAAGTTTGAAATTGAATTCTATGATTTGAAACTAGGGATTAAAGATGCTGTACAAGTTATATATGGGTTAAACCATTTTAAATGTATTGATTTGGGAATTTGAATTTAAATTCAAAGGATTTAACTTGTGTAAATATAACTGGATTTTTCGGAAACGAAAACTATTTGTTTTCAAATAATAATAGCTTTCATTTTAAGAAAGGATTTCTAAATCGTGTTGAAAGGTTTCAAGTTTGAAATGGAATAGAAATGTTTTGAAAACTATGAAATGAGTCTTTAATTCAAAGACCGGACGAGTTAATCCAACTTGAAATGGAATTGTTTTGAAAGACTATAAATGAATCTTTGGAAACGAATTTTGAAAGCTATAAGTTAAATCTTGATTTAAAGATTTAACGAGTAAACCTATTCAATAAAAATGGAAATTGTTTTGAAATCCATGAATGGATCTTTGTGAATGGGGTGAACTTTGTGAATTGGATCTTTTTGTTTAAAAGATTAAAAGTATGGAAATTTGTTTAAACCATTGAAGGTTGTTGAAATGAATCTTTTTGTTTAAAAGATTGGAAATGGTAATTTGGTTTAACCATTCGAATGAAAAGTTTTGGGCTTTAAGCTGTGATTTAACTGAGACCCTAGTATCCATATGATTTTTAATTGTGCTCGTTATTCGGTTTAGCCGGGAGAGGACCTTTGTGTCATATAACCCATTCCGAATAATGATACGACGTAAATGGATTGCATTTGAAGACCGGTGGTGAAGACTGGATATTTTCGAAAACGAAAGGACAACTCGTCGAATGTCTCTGCATCGACTGGTCCCCGGTATAGAGACTTTATCACCCTTTGTGATGGGAAGTCCGGACGTGATTAGAAATTATCCGGATTTGCAAGGGCTTCTTCGGAAGTGCCTTCGGTTCTGTTCGAACCCGGAACGGACTTGTATGGATGTGTGTCTGACGTTACACTTTGAGATGTAAAGCTGGTTTCTATCAAATACATTTCTGTTGGTGGCGGAGAATTTATTCTCTTAGCTTAACACCCTTCTATGAGACGTACGAGCTCAGAGGTTATGTAGTTGATGGTTACTAGTGATACATTCCTAATTTGGTAATGTGGCATACGAAGTGTTGTTGATCATTTTTTGATCAAAGCGTGGCTTTGTGAAAAAGCGTGGCTTTGTGAAAAAGCGTGGCTTTGTGAAACAGCGTGGCTTTGTGGACGAGACTTCGTCGAGCCTCACAACCCGGTAATGGTCGAAATAGGAATGTTGCGGCAAGGTTTTTAGGGGTCGCGCCCCTAGGGTATGTCCATTTTCTTCTAGATAAAGGGTGGTATGGAGCCCAGATACTTAACTCGTGTGGACACTGTAAATTTATTACTGTGTGATGTTGCTTTGTGATCGAGACGTCTCGGATAAAGGTCGGTAACGACCGGGAATGGCATACTCGTGTGGTAGTTACCTAGTTACAGCTTGGTTAAAGCGTGAGGTAGTGTTGGCCTTGTGTTTGCAAAGATCCGGTTAGGTTCTCGGGGCGTCTTTCCAGAGGCGTTTCCATTTCGGTGTAAGGAAGTTCCTTAGCCTGACCATTTGTTGGAAATCCAAAGAAACAATACGAACCCAGTAGGGTTTTAGTTGTAGAACCTGCCATTTACTTATGGTGGTCACCATTGTTTAGATGGTAGCTATAGTAGGCATACAATAATGGTTGTATGCTGGCTAAGATTTATATTATATTTTTTAATGTTTTTCTGCACTATGCACTAGTAATAATATCAAAAGAGTTTTGTTTGCGTAGTAAGCATGTTTGACTATCATAAGAAGAAATCTCCTCCAATTCTGCGTTTGCATTGTGTGTGTGGCGGGAGGTCTTATGGTAGTTTCATTTTCCAAAAGCATTACGGGTTTCAATGTTTAAAAGCCTTTTGTGTTTGTTTAAAGATAAACTGTTTTTGTTTGCTCATACCAGTCCCATGACTGACCCGGAGTTTATTGTTCCCTTCCTAAACTCTAGGTGCCAATCATTTTCCACACGGGCAGTCTAGAGTTGGGTTTCTCAGATATTCAGATTTAGTAGATTATCTGGAGCTGGTTCAGTTCTTGGAGTTCAGGACTACACTTGCTTCTCTTTGTGGTTTGAGCTTGACATTGGAGTGGTTGGAGTCAGTCTCTTTGACTGATCATTTGGAGTTATCATTTCTGCTTTCCGTTGTATCATTATTTATCTCTGATATTGTTGTATCATATTGATATCATTGTTGTATATCATTCTGGATATTGTATTCATTGGAGTTGTATATGATATCATTCATTTCTTTCTTCCGCTGTGTTGTTATACTTACTGTGTTATAAGCTCCGACAAGCCAGATTCGGTGTTTGAATCTACGGCATTTTGAGTACAAGTGAAGTACGGGTGCTGATTTTCGATTGCCGAGTTTTTGGACTGTTAAAGGTTCTTCCCAAATTCTAAAAACCCTAGCCTTCCAAAAATCCAAAAAAAATCAAATAAATTACCAAAAATCCTTAAATTCAAATCCTAGCTTCTCTTCAACTTTCTCCACCTTATAGACCTAAAAATCTAGAGTTTTGGCCATGGTTAGAGGTTGAAGTGGGTTGAATTGCAAAGAGGGAAAATACAAATCTGAAGCTAAAAACGCCCATCACTAGGAAAATTACAACTAATTTTTGAAAAATCTGAAATTTTGGTATGTTGTTCTTAACTCATATGTGCATCTTCATTTAAAATTTCATGGAAAAATATTTAGTTTTGCTATGTTAAATTCACGCAGCACTAGGGACGAAATTCAAGGATTTTAGTTGTTTTGGGTTGAGACTAATGCATGCAATTTAGAGATTTAGGGATGTCAAAGGTGAGTTTATCTCACAATTTATAGTCTAAAATAGATGTTGTTGCCGATATATGATTTTTCTTGAATTTAAGTGTATACAATATCAATATAATGTTGAATCCCTTGTCTATTTGAATTGGATTCTCTGTTTGCTGAAAACCTACCTTATATATTCATGTTTTGCATCCAATTATATGTTTATAGGCTTGCATGAATGATAATACAGTGCTCCAGACCTTCAGGGAGTCAGCACAGTAGAAACTAGAGGAATCAGATTGTCGGGGAGCCAATGGACCCACCTAGAAGTCAGTTCAGGCGACACAATCGGTGGACCAGTCTACCCGACTGGTGCACCGGTCGCAGCCTGGAGTTGACTCCCAGACCGTGTTCTTTTGGTCCCCGGTCGCCCCGTTCGCTACCCATTTGTCTGATTGATCCCCTGATGTTATTTGCTTGATTTTGATATTGCATTTCATATCAATTTCATTGCCATTTCCGAGTTTTGATTTGTGAATTGATGAATTCATTTTGGTGATTCTATACCGTAGAATTGCTCTATGGGTCTTGGGATTTTGATTTGTGAATTGATGAATTCATTTTGGTGTCTTTATACTATATAATTGTGTAACAACCCCACACCTCCTCTTCGTTTACATCAGCCGTCACACTATTCCACCAAAACAGAGCTGCCCCTTGAAGTTGTCTCGAGGAAAGTCTCCTCTTCTGCTCGTCATTGAGCCCTAAATCAGCAACTATCCTTTCACAGTGCAACAACCAATTCTCCACTTCTATAGCATCCTATGTTCCAATAAACAGCTTCCCACCGAGCCTAGCATAGTCTTTACTCAAGTTAGCATAGTGGTTGACTACTGGAGCTTCTTAAACTCCTCCCGTAGCATTTCCTCCAATAACCCCAACAGCGATCCCATCTTGCATCATGTTTATGTAAAACTAATACATAGCCCCCGTGTCTACTTGTGGGACTCCAGCACCTACATTCTCAGCGTGAGCCTGACCTTGAGTCCTTTTGTATTCGGTCGGGCATTTCCATTTGTGGTGGTGCTATCTCCTCCTAGGTTAACTCTACCTCTTCTTCTGTCCATATCTGTATTCAAGCCTAGTGAGGTACAGAGGAATAGCCTAACAATGATAGAAGTCTACAGATAAAGCGTATATTTATATATATAGCAAATACAAGTACGTTACTATAGCGTTATCCCATACCCCGATCTTAACTCTAATTTCTAAAGATTATGTTATCAAAAATCATTTTTAGTTAAAGTATTTCATAAACTTATGCTCTGATACCAAGTTGTAGCATTCCCTATCTAGAGGCCTAAAGTTAAGCGCTACAAATGTTGCAGTCATCCATAGTATTAACTTACAGTGACTAAATACGGCTATGTTAATGGTATCTATAATATCAGAAGCACTTGAATATGAAACAAATCATAGATTTCACAAAAATAGAATTTCCATTACATTTCAAAACACATGTTCCATATTCATATTACATAATCCCAAAACGTTTCCCAGGCAAAGAACAAATATAATTATTACAAAATATGCCAAGAGCGACATATGAAGATGCCCCCTTGGTTGATCAGAGTCATAACTAACTTAGTACACAGCGGAAATAAACACAAAACAAAAAACTGCAACTCCTAAATAGCTACCCGTTGGCCTCATGCTCGCCTCTGGTAGCTTTATTCGTCAACCTACTAAAAACCTAAAAAGCCTCAACTCTCAGCCTGCTCAAATCAATTTTTGAGCACCCGAGAGTTTAAGGGGAAAAACATAAAATTCGAGTCGGACATAAAGCCTGGTGTGAATAATACTATACATCTCGGTTATTTAATGTTAAGTGAGACCATCTCGCTTAGCAGAACGGGTTTCCCCTCACTAACATCCTTTTAAAACATATCTTTTGCAATTCATAATCCTACAACAAAACTGGTTAAAATTGTAAAGCGTTGTTATGTAAACATACATATAAAGTAACAGATGGACTATTTGTTTGAACACTATAGTTTTGTTTGGCTAACTACTAATCTTTGGCTGACTCGGGCCTGCCAGACTAAATAACAAAATAATCTAACATCTATTAGACACACCTCTTTTAGATGGTATGTCCTTAACTATCTGTTAAATACTTCTCTCCTGGACGGTCTGTCCCTAACTTAACCTCTCCCAAGGTTACCTGATCCTAATGGTTTTGCGGGCTCATCAATAACCTATCTGTATACAAACATATATTCCCTTCTATGTGTAATCATAATTTTAGTCTTACCTGTGACAAAGCCCTACACACTGGAATTTTGGACTAAATTAGCTGGGGCCAATAGCTAATGTATAGGGCGCGACCCTATACCAGTCCTATCTGGTATTCTAATATCTGAGTCTATTTACTTAGGAATAACTTCCCAAAATTTTCCTTGAAAACCTTTTTCATCTGAAATTGATTGAACCCTTTTCGAACCAACTTAAACAAGGAAAACATTTATACTATATGCTTTACTCAAAATCAACTTGCCATGTTATATATATATACACTTTACTCAAACCTTTTTTTGATGAAAACATTTAACTTTTGAAAGTACCCCTTTCGAATCCGTAGAAAGTACCCCTTTCAAACCCATTGAAAGCACCTCTTTCGAAACTAAGTGAAACCCTTTTTCTAACTTAGGTGTTTCCTGGAGATTTGACCAGGCAACTAGTGCTCGGCATCAGGTAGCACTCGGCATCTCATGGTACTCGGCATCAGATAGTACTCGGCATCCAGTGGAACTCGGCAACAGGAGTACTCGGCATCCAATAGTACTCGGCATCCAGTGGAACTCGGCAACAGGAGTACTCGGCATCCAATAGCACTCGGCGTCCAGAAGCACTCGGCATCTAGGAGTACTCGGCGTAGTACTCGGCATCCAAGAGTACTCGGCATTAGAATGCGTTCGGTACTCGGCATCCAAGAGTACTCGGCATTAGAAGGCGTTCGGCGTATATGATTACTCGACATGGCAGTATCGTTCGGCCAAAGGGATCGTTCGGCTAAAAAGCATCGTTCAGCCAGAAGGCACGTTAGGCCAAGGAGGATCGTTCGGCCAAAGGTATCGTTCGGCCAGAGAGCATTTTTCGGTCAAGCACTTCGGACAGAGGCACGTTCGGCTTCGACTGACAACTATTCTACACTTCCCACACATCAAAAATACCGTTCGGCATAGGAAGGGTGGTTCGGCATCATTGTGTTCGGCCTACCTGGTTCGGCATGCAGCGACCACTATACTTGGGCTAGAGTGTTCGGCTACCGAGCCCATCTGGGAAGTCCAGCCCATCTTTGTCTATAAATAGAGGGGCAGGGTCACAGTGAAAAGGGACCTTTTTTGGGAGAACACTGGGGAGACTCTGCCATTTTTCAGACTCATCTTCTTTACTTAACAACTTCATTCAAGCATTTGATCTACGAATTGTATTTGTAATCAATCATTAAGAAGATCAATAAAGTTTAACCTCAAAGTGGACGTAGGCAATTACGCTGAACCACTATAAATTTGGTGTTCTTACTTTCTGCATTTAGATTAGCATTGTCTTCTCTGTTTAATTTACCTTCATCACTTATTTCTCTACATAATCTTTCTCTACGAGGTTAGTGACCAATTTTGGTGCTAATAGGCCGAAAGGCCAAAACCTTTCTTTCAAAACCATACTCAAAAGCTTTCGAAACCCTTGAAAAGCCTTTCTTTCAAAAGCCATAAAACATTAGACATCACATCCTAAAACGTTTAAATATTGCCTTTAGAAACCTTTGGAAAACCTTCCCATTCAACCCTTTCGACACAATCAGAAAACATTCCTTTCGACTCCATCGAAACCCTTGGGGAACCACCCCTTCAAAGCTAATTTAAAGCCTTCCAAAAGCATCAACCCTTTAGAAACTCAAACCTTTCGAAAGAACTTGGGTTCAATTTAAAACATGTGGAAAAACACCTTTTGAAACCATTTAAACCTTCTCTTTCGAAACCATTGGGTTATACTTCAACAAAAAAAGGGTCTATAAAATCATTTAAGTCGAAAGCCTACCTTTCAAAAGCATTCCTTAGTGAAGAAGTGGGGATGTCAAAACCACCCTTTCGAAAGCATTGCAGAAGTGGTTAATTTTAAAAGCTAAATATTCCTTTCAAAACCATTGACTTCGAAAGGTAGAAAGGCGGCAGCAAGGGGTTTCGATTTCTTCTATAGCATTACTTAAAACAAAAGAGCGCAACCCTTTCGAAACCTTTCTTTAAAAACATTTGACACGGTTGCAAGCCAACCGTGTCGAAAGCTATCCCTTCGAAAGCAAAGTAGGAGCTATTTTAGTTTAAAACAAAGACATACTCCAACCCCTTTGGAACCCAATGTTTCGACTATGTACCTTCTGCCTTTATCCAATACACTATGTACCAAGTAACTTGATACCATGCGCATTGGTTTCAAAAGCATGGTGGTGAAACGTCCTAGTCGGAACCTCTGATACCGAATGTAACAACCCGGAATTCCGAACTCGAAAATTCCAGATAGTTAGAAGAAAAAGAAAAGAGATAGAAGAAAGAAACAGAAAAAGACACAGATTCTCACATTCGCAGCGGATTAAAATACAATATCAAATAATAATATCAATTATACAAAGAAACTGTATCAGTCAATTACATTTTAATATATCAGAGTTATAACATTTCACAATCACTGAACAGTTAAAATAACTCGTCCAATAAATAACAATATATCACTCTCCATACGTTCCTGCCATTCAGCTCGCCTCCTGAGCTCCAGAACGTCCTTACCTGGAAATCTGTAATACTCGGTCTGACCCGAGCATTACATCAAAGTAACACCCGGGTCAGGCTGGAAACCAGCGTGAGTAAATTCATCTAATATGACATTTCAATCCATAGAACTTATTTAAACCCGGGGTAACTCGTACTTTATTATAAGTGAACAACTTATATATCAACACTTATTTTCACAAAACAATATCTAAGTATCCAACTTAGTTTAAATGGTCCATATTATCCTAAACCGGCCTATTGATTTCACATACCAAATCTATAAAGAATTATAGATTACTAATCGAAGTGGTTCCGGATATCGCTGATATCCGATCCCGGTCTCTTCGAATTCAATCTCATATTTTTAAGCCAAGATGTTTAATTTAAATTCAGGATAACATATTCACATAGCAATTCTAACACAGATAGATAACTTATATTATCACAATTTGTTCAAAACATCTCATATCACAGAACATCACAATCACATATCAGGTATGTCAAATAATCCAAGGCATTCAATATTATTCAACCATTCATAAGCAAGATTGATCATCCATACTATTCCTAATTAATTTAAATAACCACCATTGAATTAAATTAATTACTTTAATTACTCTTAAATCTTGCTTACTTAACATTAATTAATTATAAGCCAATTGATTAATCAAATCTATAATTATCCACCTTAATTAATCTCCTTTGATTAATTGTTCTTTAATTACATTAAGTAATTAGCCTTGAATTAATTACATAAATTAATTATCATTTAACCATTCTCATTAATTAACCTTTAATAATCCTCATTAATTAATTAACCTTTAATTTAATTAATTATCCTCAAATAAATTATCTTAATTAATTAATCTCATAAATTAAATATCATTTAATTAATTATTCTTTAAACACTTGATTAATCAACTTTAAACATTAATTAATTACCTTTAATTAAGTAATTATCTTTAAGTAATTAATTACCTTTAATTACTTACATTAATTAATCTTAATTGATTAATCATCCTTAATTAATTTCAATTTAAGTAATTATACCTTAATTACTTACACTAATTTATTAACCTTGATTCATCAAAGATAAATCATTATCTTAATTTATTTCTACAACTTTTAAAACTAATCTTCACTTTACTTTTAACTTGATTTAAAATCTTATTCAAGCTTCAAACTAAAACCTGGTAACTTATTAAAATAACCCGAGCCAACTCTTGTTTACCCGAGCCCACCTCACTTTTCCTCGAGTCTACCCCGAGTCCACGCGAACATCCAACGTCTTCGAGTCAAAACGCAAACATCACGAGACCTTCCCGATAAATTCTCTTCTTCCCCACTATCAGGTACACAGAACACTCGTGCACGTGCACACACGTTCAGACCATCTCCGACCCACGCTCCGACCTCCCACAAGTCTGCGATGACTTCGTCGACGATCCTAACTTCCTAGATAATCATTATCCACTTGAACTCGAAAACGAGCAAGACAGCACCTCCTCGAACCCACCAATCGAAGAAAACCCTCTCGCACCACCGCCTCCCATCGCCTGCGACCTCGCGATCACGACCAGACCTCCACCACTAGCCTACGCTTCTAGTCCCCCACTTGCGTTCAACTCCGGTTCACTCACGATCAAGCAATGCCTTGAGAACATCGTCGACCAAATCTGGTCGTTAAACCCTACATTGCCATCGACAAGACACTTCGAAGAGCTATAAAATCTCTGACCATTTTTCCGTTGATCTCTAGACGTCTAGCTATCTCCAGCTCCAGGCCCGACATTCTTCTTCCCTCCGATCATCGAGAATCGACGAAAAAACGATTTTCGTTCAACTCGCGAATTCACAACATTCCCAAACTTAAAAATCATGATATCCATATCAAAATTCATATTTTTCAAGTTCGATTCCAGTTATATATTCAAAACATAAATTTTAAACCATCGATTTACCTGACTATAAATTATCATCACTGTAATTTATTGTTTTTGAAATAATTACTCCATATATCCATTTGAAACCATTTTTAAAGATGATATCTTGTTAATTCAAACATATTCTGTTTATACATCATAACCTATAGATGATTAGGGGAAGAGCAATTGATTTTTGAACTTGTTTTAAAGCCTGTAGAACTTAGAACAGAGCAAACATTCTTTTATACAGACATGCACACAAATATCATCATACATATATACATGCAATCATATTTAAACAATCATACAAAACATATTTCACATCATAACTTCAAAGATTATGACATGCATCAGGTTAACAACAGATTTTAAACTTTTATAAAAGTAGTTTACTCACCTGTTGAAGTACAGAGAGTTCTTGAAACAGTTTTGAAATTTGAAAACTTTAACTTTGAATCTGGAACTTGAATTGTTTTGATTAGATTTGAGATTGTTGATTCTTGAAAACTTGCAGCAGTTGTTTTGTTGATCTTTGGTTTCTCTGATTTTGTTCTTCAGTTTGAAAATAGTTTTCAGCTTTAGATTTTGAGGAAGCTTTTAACCTGAATTTGAAGAAGACTTTGGGATTGTGGAGAGAAATTTGCTATAGGTTTATTTCTTGAATTTTAGGTTTGCCTTGAAGATGATTTCAGTTTTTGGGTAAATTTTTCTCAGTTTTGAAAACGTGGCTGTAGCTTTTAGAATTGAGATAAAAATGAGGTAGAAAAAGGGAAAAGAAAATGAGAAGTAGTGTTATATAGAATTTGGTTTTTGATTTATTAAAATTAAAGAAAATAAAATGAAATTGTGACACTTGTCACTAAACACAATTACTAACTTAACACATGTATTTTAAAGTGTTTAAATGTTAACACATATTTTCTCATGCATAAATACTTTTACATTTATTAAATAAAGATTTTATAATTTATTTCCTAATAACTAATGCATATTTTTAATTATATAAATGAAAAATCTTTTTAAAGAAATGGAATAAAACAAACTATATTTATAAAAATCATTTATTCATACCTTTAAATTCAAAATATATATATTAAGATATATATATATCATCTTTTTGAAATCCAAATATAAGTTCAAACCAATTATTAAATAAAATTTTAAAATCAATCTTAAAATCAATTTGATATATATATTTAAACATCCATCACATTAATTTGAAATAAGTACTCTATTTAAAAATCTATATTCACTCACACATATATATACAATATACAATACATTTTTATTATTTGAATATAACAATTTTTCCAAATTTAATTAATTTATTAAAGGAGATTATCATATTTAATTTCTTTGAAATTCCCGGGATATCACATTCCTTCCCCCTTAGAATCTTTTCGTCCTCGAAAAGGAACGAAGTCAAAATTTATTATTTGCTTAATATCAGATAAATTTCTTGTTGAACATTTTAACTATAAATTCTCTTTATATTAAAATTTTAAAATACTTTAAAAATCTATATAATATTACAAAAATAGTTTTTATAAAAATACTTTTATAACTCAATGTCTCAACAAGTCCATCCTTGTTCTCACAGAAATTCGGTCATACGTTGATCAGACGTAGGACTGAAAATCTATAAGGACTTAGTAAACCCGTTTTCAACACTTAGTGAAAATACTTGGAAAATAGTTTTATTGAAAATATGGAAAACATCTTTGAAATCGAGGAAATATCTTTGGTGAGAATGCTCTGGAAATCATCACCCCCATCCATGGTCGCAGTTAACCCGATGGTTACGTTGCCGTCCCGGCAAAATCCACAGATAACTGTAGGTCTCCGCGCTCCTCGATTACGCCATGGAACCCGCTACAGATCGCAGTTATACCCGGGCCTTACGTTGCTATCACAGCACAAACCCATATAACTGTAGGCATCAGCGCCACCGAATTTCGCTGCCAAATAATGAAACTTCTCCCACATTGTAACGACCCAGAATTTTGAACAAATTTAAATTGGAAATATTTAATTTATTTTAAATATTTGAACGGTGATTTAATTTGAATCCTCGATATAAATTTGAATTTGACGATTTAATTATAAAATTTAATCTATTTAATGCTGAGTAAAAATTTTGAATCTTCAGTTTAAAGCTAAAGAAAAATATTTGGAAAGCTTATAAAACTCGTGTTGATAATTCTGAAGATAACAGAAATTTCATAATTTAATTTCAGACTGTTTTGGTCAGTTCTGGAATTTATATCGTTCGAATCGATATTTAAAAATAGTCGTCTGAGGCGCAGTCTCGGAATTCGACGAAACCAGTTCCATTGGGTCCGTAATAGTTTGTTATTACCGGATTTCAAATTTCGTATTTTTCGGACTTGCCGTGTGAGAGCACGGTGAATAAACGCGTTGAAATAAAATCGAATTCAATTTAAATTTTAAAATTTAAAATTTGTCAACCCAGCCGAGATTCTTTCTTCAGCCTGCTTTCTTTCAACATCGACACTTTTTCCTCTCTGCAAAGTCGCGTACTTCTTGTTCCCTCCCGTTCTTTAAATCATCATTGTCTTCGTTTGATTTATAAAAAAATAAAAGGGCTAAACCTTTCGTTCAAACCAAAAATAATGGCCGCGACGTCTTCCTCTTCTCTGTTGCGTTTTCGTTTAAATCAGAAGGAGAAAATGGCGACTCTATTCAAATCAATTCGTAAATAAAAATCATTGCAAGGCCTGGGCTCGCGTTCGTAGTGGCGATCGACTTCGTCTTCGATTTGGAAGGGGCGGCGACAACGAAATGGCTTAGGGTTGTTCGCGAGCGTCTGGTGATAGAATCGAAGGCGCGCTCGCGACTAGGGCAGCGGCAGTGGTCGCGGCATCAGTTGGCAACTCGCGACTGGGAGGCGAACTCGTGAAGGGTTCAGGCGCGAGGGGAAAGTCGCGTTCTGGAGTGCTGGCGATAGGCTCGAGCGCATGGGCGCAGTAGCGTGGGGCCGCGGAGGCGCGATTGGTCGAGGCGTGGCGGCTCGCGACAGTAGTTTTCAGGCACGAGGCAGGGATGGATGATGGCTCTCGAAGTTGGTGTAGGTCGCGTTTGTGTGAAGCTGGAAGGCTGGCGGCATCTCGTGGTGGTCGAGCCTGGATATGCTGTAAGATATCGTTTCTTGAATTAATTTTATATCTACATATATCTATAGTTGAACAAAGGATATATTTACAGTTAAGGAAAATAATGATGAAGAAGAAAATTTGTTTAATTTAAAAGTGATAACTTTTAGAAATCAAAGTTGAAATCAATTTGGTAATGGAAAATAAATCTGTTAAAAAAAAAATTGAATTGAATTAAAGATATTTATTTTAAGTAAAATTTTGGTTGAATAGATTTATTTAAAAAGAATAAGTTCGAATTATAAACTTTTATTTTGAAAAGAAAAATTTTGTTTACAGTTTAAAATGGTTTAGTTAAAATATAATTTTTAGTTAGTTAAATTTATTTGGGAAAGTGGAATGCATTTGGGAAAAAAAAAGGGGAAATTAGTTAAAATAAAATTTTTGGTTAAAAAAATTAATTTAACGATAATCGATTTTTCGATTTATTTCGAATATTAATAAAGTGTATAGAAAATTTGATTTTTAAACCTGTATAGCTTATTTTTATAAGTATATCAGTAAATAATAGAAAATTTGTTTATTTACCAATTTAATTATTTTTAGTTGTTAAAAGATTTTAAAAGAAACTAGTTTAAAATAAAATCTTGGGATAATTAAAAATTACCTAATGAAAAATTTATAGTTCGATTTAATACGAATATTAATAATTTGTATAATATTTATACAAGGGCTATAAATCGAGAAAACAAGTCAAGATGGAGAATGGATGGCAAAATAAAAGCTAAGGTGAGATTTTCTCACTCAAAGGAAAATTTTGATTACAGTTATTGATTGATTATTTGACTGTTTGGATTGTTGATATTAGATATAATAGGATATATCTATATATATAGCAATATATACATATTGGCATATGTATATATTGGATTGATGATTTCCCGCCTCGTATAGCGGATGAGACCCTATTGCGCCGTTAGTAAGCGGATTTATAAAAACCTATATACCGCGATAATTCCGTACTGGAGCGGAATTGGTATTGTGCTGACATCTTTGGATGCAGGGAAACAGGTTGGAGGGATCCAACTGGACCCCTCACATTGATTGATTTTATTTATACTGTGGTATAAATCTATGAATGATTATATTGATGTTATTGATCATATCGATGTCTAGAAATTGATTGAAAGCTAAAAATTTAGCTGAATGGATGTTTGATATCATTGGATTCCAAAAATAAATGAAATTGGATTTTTGAAATCAAAATAGAAATTTTTAAGTAAATAAATTTTTAGAAATTGAATAAATTTTGAAGCAAGGAATTTTAAAGTATAAAAAGTGAATTTTTATAATCGTATTGAATTAATTCCAGAATCAAGTGAAAATGTTAAATAAATGGATTTCGTAAAGTAGTGATTATAAATTGAAGAATTTAAATTAAAATTTGGATTTTTAAAATAGATTGAAAGAAACGATTGAAATTTATTTCCTTAAAAAGGAATTTATTTAAAAGAAGATAAGTTGGAAATCCAATTAGAAATTTAATTGGTAAATTGAAATAAATGATGAAATCAATGTAAAATGATTTCAATTTGAAGAATCCATTTTAAAACAGAATATTGAACAATTTGAGAAAAATAAGGAATTCACTTAGTAGTGATAAATAAAATTAGAAGTCAATATTGAAATTGATTTGGTATTGAAGCTTTTATAAATAGAATTAAAATTTATAAAAGTTGTTATAAACCCAAAGTCACTTATTCTGATAAGTTAAATATAGAAGTTGATAAAAGAAGGTTTATAAGTCGAAGTTGTTATTAAAAAGAGAAATATAATTTATAAACGTGCTTATAAATTCGAAAATAGATTGAATGTGATAAATTTAAATATAGAAGATTATTTAAGAAGATATATTCACGATTTTGAATAGCGAATTTTTATTGAAATAAAAATGTGTAGGAATGATTGAAATGGGGTTAAGTAAATTTTATTCACGATTTGGACAGTGAATATATTGTTAAGTAAAATGGATTCATTTTTGAAGAAGTAATATTTTAAAAATGAAGTTAAACATTTTAAAGGTGTTTTAAAATGTGTTATGAATCGAAACCATAGATTTCAACATTTATTGTTGAAATAGACGTTTTCGAGAAACTTAAGGAAATGGTGGACTATAACACTGTTGTTATAGTAAATGATTTCCGGAAGGAAATGTTTTATATAGTATTGGGATTTATATATCTATCTTAATTTTGAATCCCTATATTAGTGATTTCGAGTCGTCGTAACGATGTTTTACGTAACATTCGTTTTGACTCAAATAAAGGTGTTAAAAGAATATTTTCCTTAAAGAATGAAATTATACTTAATTTGATTTAAGTATATCGAATATTTTCCAAGTGTTGAAAATAAATGAATTGTGAATTGCTGACTTATTTTTAAATAAGTATGGAAATGCTTTCCAAAACGAAATGAAATGTTTTGAGAATTTATCTTCTTAAAGATAAATTGAAATTGAATATTGAAAACGATTTGAAAATCGAATATCAGTAGATATTCGAAAGTATAAATTCAATACGGAATTTATAGAAGAAAGCGAAGTTGTAAAAAAATAAATATTGATTTATTTTTGAAGTGTGGAAAATTGATTTGAAATTGTTTTCAAATGGTTAAGTGTGGAAATTTTTATATCTAGTAAAGATATTTTTGAAGATGAAATAATTTGGAAAATTATTTGGAATCTGATGATGTTGCGCATCTTTATTGATAGTTAAATAACCGACTATCAATATTTACCTTTAGATAGGTATTTGTTGTGAATTGGATGAATTTGAATGCCACACTTATTTCTGAATAGTCGCTCACTATTCGGGTTAACCGGGAAAGGACCATGGGGTCGTATAACCCATTCCGAATATGTGATACGTCGTTATGAATCGCATTTGAAGACCGGTGTTGAAGACCGGATATTTTTGAAAACGAAAGGATTACCGTCGAGTTACTCTACATCGACTGATCTTCGATTTAGAGGTTTTATCACCCTTAGTGACGGGAAGTCCTGACGTGATTAGAAATTTATCCGGAAATGCAAGGGCTTCGTGAGAAGTGCCTTCGGTTCTGTTCGATCCCGGAACAGACTTGTATGGATTGTATGTCTGACGCTACAATTTGAGATATAAAGCTGATTCCTTTCAAATACATTTCTGTTGGTGGCGGAGAATTTATTCTCTTAGCTTAACACCCTTCTCTGAGACGTACGAGCTCAGAGGTTATGTAGTTGAAATCTATCAGCGATATATCCCAATTTGGTAACGTGGCATACTGAGTGTTGCTGTGAATTGATCGGTGTTTGATCATTTGTGATATGATCATTTGTTTGATCTTATATCTTTGTGATCATAGGTTGATCATTTTGTTTGACCCGAAGCAGGGCTTTTTAAGAAAGCGTAGCTTTGTGGACGAGACTTCGTCGAGCCTCACACCCCGGAAATGGTCGAAACAGGACGAATGCAGCAAGGTTCTAGGGAGTAGCGCCCCTTAGTGTATGTCATTCCTTCTGGATAAAGGTGGTATCATGGTATGGAGCCCAGATACTTAACCTCTGTGGTTACTGCATTATTATTATCTATGTGGTTTGTTGCGAATCGGGGATCCTCGGGAAGATCGGTGACGATCGGGGGATGGCATACGCGTGTCAGTAGTTATCTATTTTTGCAGAGGTAACCCGGCCTTGTGTTGGCAGAGATTTAACCGTAACGTTAGATTCTCGGGTCGTCTATTCCAGGGACGTACCCATCGTGGATAGGAAGTTCCTTAGCCTGACCATTTGTTGGAAATCCAAAGAAACAATACGCGACTTGTACGGTATTAGTTGTAGAACCTGCCATCTAATATGGTAGCTATAGCAAGCATAATATAATGGTACCTATGCTGGCTAAGATTTATATTCTACTTTCGAAATGTTTTCTACACTATGCACTAATAATAATATCAAAAAGAATTTGATTTTCGCGTAGTAAGCATCTTTGACTATCATAAGAAGAAATCTCCTCCAAGTCTGCGTTTGCATTGTGTGTGTGGTGGGAGGTCTTATGGTAGTTTCATTTTCAAAAAGCATTTCGAATTGACTTTAAAATTATCCTGTTGTTTATTTTAAAGAATAACTGTTTTACGATCTCACACCAGTCTTGCTTCATTACAGCATGATAGGGGGTTCTCGCTTCGCGGTTAGGTGGCGAACGGGAGACTCTTACCCCTACATGTCCCTGAGAGGGATGGGTTGGTTAGGCAGATGCCGTGACAGTCGAGAGGCTGGCCGTAAAAGCAAGTTTGGGGTATCATTGTCAGCCACGGTGGGACTGGGATGGTTGCAAAGCCTACCGGTGGCCGCTGTTTGCGAACCTTGACATTTGGTATCAGAGCATATGGTTAAGCGACAACCCTGCTCTGTTGGGTGGTACTCATTAGAGATAGAGTCAGTAGTACTCTAGAATGAGTTGAGTGTAATAATAGATACGAGTGCGTATTTGTTAGTGAATATAAAAATTGTTTTATATTGTGTTTGCTTATCCGTTGAGATGTTTACGAATTTTGGTCGGTATGTGGGACGCCATATTATCGATAGGGATTTCTAAACACTTAAACGAGGCAAGACGACACAGTATTGTTTTAAATGGGGTAAATGAGATAATTTTGCCCAAAACTATTTTTGTATATAAAAGAATTGATTTTCTGTAAATTATTACAGTATATGGTTGCATGGATGTTAGGAAAGTGATAATATTGAAAGTTATCATTTTTATATGAAATCGAATAAGAAATTGAAATCGTAACTCCAAAGTTAAAGAAATAAATTCACATACAAATGAAATTTGAGAATATAAATTATAAATGTGAATTGTAATTTAAAACGGAATTCCAAAGAAGTTTTTGGAAATGTTTTGAAAAGAATTTGAAAATTTTGGAGATTTGGAAAGTTTAAATTCCTTTTTGATTTGAAAATGAATTTCAAAGGATTTGAAAAAGTATTTTGGAAAATGAAAGCTCTAAACTCTTTTCGGTCGCTGGAAAATAACTTCGATGATGACCATGGCATCACCGGTGTTCATTTTCGGGTTTCCAAAAGAGAAATTGCTGCCAAATTATTTTAAATGGAAGTGTTTGGAAAATTTGAGTTTTGTTTTGGAAATTCAAAGGATGATTTGAATTATTTTCAAAATGATTTTGAAATGTTACTAAGACTCTGGAATATTATGAAATATTAAGAAGTTGATAACTTGTAAAGTTTAAATAAAAATCTAACTTAAAGAGATAAATTTATATATGAATAAAGTTGTGAATATAAATTGTAATGTAAATTTATGATTGGAAATAGAATTCCAAGAAGATAATTGAAAATAAAATTCCTTAATGAAATGGAGTTGTGAATGTGAATGTATAAATGATTGTATAAATCAAGATGTAAATAAGTTGATAACTTATAGAATATTTGACATCTGATTGGAATGAAATTCAAATTGAAGACGAATGAATTAGAAATTGAAACTAATTTAAAATGGTGCAGTTATAAATGAAAGGTAATTGATAAAAATTCAATATTCAGAAGTCGAACGGAATCCAAACTTGATTGGAATAGTGAATTGAATTCAAATGAATGTGAACTGTAAAATTTAATGAAAATAGTTATGTAACTTCAATAGTAGACTAGAAGTGGTATAAGAAGTTTATATTGGAAAATTTGGTAATTGAATGTGCGAAATAGTTTGAATAGTATAACTAGATATAATGGCTAGTAGGATATACAGGTATAAAGGAATTGGATTTGATTTCAAAGATAAATTTGAATTGCTCGACAAAAGATACGTATTTAAATTTAAATATGAGTTTTTAATGATTTCTTGTCTAGCCGCTTGGCTTTTTCTTTTTCTTTTTGGAATCTGAGAGTCCGTAGGGACGTTTTGTAGTCGTACCGTATTAGCCGCGCAAAGGAGACGCTGGCGAAATTTTTCGAAAATTTCGAGTGTTAGAAAATTTTTGAGAAATTTTTGAAAGTTTAAATTTGAATTTAAACTTAAATTTGAATTGTTAAGCAAACAATGTTGTTTTGAAACTTATAATTGAAGTTGGAAATTTAGTTGAATGATAACGAATCTTTAGTAGAAAGATTTGTTTTGAAGAATTGATAAAACTATTAGATTGTGAAAGGTAGTAGACGAGTTAAGGACCTTTTTCCCTAACTTGTAATTTCGAGGACGAAATTCTTTTAAGGAGGGAAATTTGTAACGACCCAGAATTTTGAACAAATTTAAATTGGAAATATTTAATTTATTTTAAATATTTGAACGGTGATTTAATTTGAATCCTCGATATAAATTTGAATTTGACGATTTAATTATAAAATTTAATCTATTTAATGCTGAGTAAAAATTTTGAATCTTCAGTTTAAAGCTAAAGAAAAATATTTGGAAAGCTTATAAAACTCGTGTTGATAATTCTGAAGATAACAGAAACTTCATAATTTAATTTCAGACTGTTTTGGTCAGTTCTGGAATTTATATCGTTCGAATCGATATTTAAAAATAGTCGTCTGAGGCGCAGTCTCGGAATTCGACGAAACCAGTTCCATTGGGTCCGTAATAGTTTGTTATTACCGGATTTCAAATTTCGTATTTTTCGGACTTGCCGTGTGAGAGCACGGTGAATAAACGCGTTGAAATAAAATCGAATTCAATTTAAATTTTAAAATTTAAAATTTGTCAACCCAGCCGAGATTCTTTCTTCAGCCTGCTTTCTTTCAACATCGACACTTTTTCCTCTCTGCAAAGTCGCGTACTTCTTGTTCCCTCCCGTTCTTTAAATCATCATTGTCTTCGTTTGATTTATAAAAAAATAAAAGGGCTAAACCTTTCGTTCAAACCAAAAATAATGGCCGCGACGTCTTCCTCTTCTTTGTTGCGTTTTCGTTTAAATCAGAAGGAGAAAATGGCGACTCTATTCAAATCAATTCGTAAATAAAAATCATTGCAAGGCCTGGGCTCGCGTTCGTAGTGGCGATCGACTTCGTCTTCGATTTGGAAGGGGCGGCGACAACGAAATGGCTTAGGGTTGTTCGCGAGCGTCTGGTGATAGAATCGAAGGCGCGCTCGCGACTAGGGCAGCGGCAGTGGTCGCGGCATCAGTTGGCAACTCGCGACTGGGAGGCGAACTCGTGAAGGGTTCAGGCGCGAGGGGAAAGTCGCGTTCTGGAGTGCTGGCGATAGGCTCGAGCGCATGGGCGCAGTAGCGTGGGGCCGCGGAGGCGCGATTGGTCGAGGCGTGGCGGCTCGCGACAGTAGTTTTCAGGCACGAGGCAGGGATGGATGATGGCTCTCGAAGTTGGTGTAGGTCGCGTTTGTGTGAAGCTGGAAGGCTGGCGGCATCTCGTGGTGGTCGAGCCTGGATATGCTGTAAGATATCGTTTCTTGAATTAATTTTATATCTACATATATCTATAGTTGAACAAAGGATATATTTACAGTTAAGGAAAATAATGATGAAGAAGAAAATTTGTTTAATTTAAAAGTGATAACTTTTAGAAATCAAAGTTGAAATCAATTTGGTAATGGAAAATAAATCTGTTAAAAAAAAAAATTGAATTGAATTAAAGATATTTATTTTAAGTAAAATTTTGGTTGAATAGATTTATTTAAAAAGAATAAGTTCGAATTATAAACTTTTATTTTGAAAAGAAAAATTTTGTTTACAGTTTAAAATGGTTTAGTTAAAATATAATTTTTAGTTAGTTAAATTTATTTGGGAAAGTGGAATGCATTTGGGAAAAAAAAAGGGGAAATTAGTTAAAATAAAATTTTTGGTTAAAAAAATTAATTTAACGATAATCGATTTTTCGATTTATTTCGAATATTAATAAAGTGTATAGAAAATTTGATTTTTAAACCTGTATAGCTTATTTTTATAAGTATATCAGTAAATAATAGAAAATTTGTTTATTTACCAATTTAATTATTTTTAGTTGTTAAAAGATTTTAAAAGAAACTAGTTTAAAATAAAATCTTGGGATAATTAAAAATTACCTAATGAAAAATTTATAGTTCGATTTAATACGAATATTAATAATTTGTATAATATTTATACAAGGGCTATAAATCGAGAAAACAAGTCAAGATGGAGAATGGATGGCAAAATAAAAGCTAAGGTGAGATTTTCTCACTCGAAGGAAAATTTTGATTACAGTTATTGATTGATTATTTGACTGTTTGGATTGTTGATATTAGATATAATAGGATATATCTATATATATAGCAATATATACATATTGGCATATGTATATATTGGATTGATGATTTCCCGCCTCGTATAGCGGATGAGACCCTATTGCGCCGTTAGTAAGCGGATTTATAAAAACCTATATACCGCGATAATTCCGTACTGGAGCGGAATTGGTATTGTGCTGACATCTTTGGATGCAGGGAAACAGGTTGGAGGGATCCAACTGGACCCCTCACATTGATTGATTTTATTTATACTGTGGTATAAATCTATGAATGATTATATTGATGTTATTGATCATATCGATGTCTAGAAATTGATTGAAAGCTAAAAATTTAGCTGAATGGATGTTTGATATCATTGGATTCCAAAAATAAATGAAATTGGATTTTTGAAATCAAAATAGAAATTTTTAAGTAAATAAATTTTTAGAAATTGAATAAATTTTGAAGCAAGGAATTTTAAAGTATAAAAAGTGAATTTTTATAATCGTATTGAATTAATTCCAGAATCAAGTGAAAATGTTAAATAAATGGATTTCGTAAAGTAGTGATTATAAATTGAAGAATTTAAATTAAAATTTGGATTTTTAAAATAGATTGAAAGAAACGATTGAAATTTATTTCCTTAAAAAGGAATTTATTTAAAAGAAGATAAGTTGGAAATCCAATTAGAAATTTAATTGGTAAATTGAAATAAATGATGAAATCAATGTAAAATGATTTCAATTTGAAGAATCCATTTTAAAACAGAATATTGAACAATTTGAGAAAAATAAGGAATTCACTTAGTAGTGATAAATAAAATTAGAAGTCAATATTGAAATTGATTTGGTATTGAAGCTTTTATAAATAGAATTAAAATTTATAAAAGTTGTTATAAACCCAAAGTCACTTATTCTGATAAGTTAAATATAGAAGTTGATAAAAGAAGGTTTATAAGTCGAAGTTGTTATTAAAAAGAGAAATATAATTTATAAACGTGCTTATAAATTCGAAAATAGATTGAATGTGATAAATTTAAATATAGAAGATTATTTAAGAAGATATATTCACGATTTTGAATAGCGAATTTTTATTGAAATAAAAATGTGTAGGAATGATTGAAATGGGGTTAAGTAAATTTTATTCACGATTTGGACAGTGAATATATTGTTAAGTAAAATGGATTCATTTTTGAAGAAGTAATATTTTAAAAATGAAGTTAAACATTTTAAAGGTGTTTTAAAATGTGTTATGAATCGAAACCATAGATTTCAACATTTATTGTTGAAATAGACGTTTTCGAGAAACTTAAGGAAATGGTGGACTATAACACTGTTGTTATAGTAAATGATTTCCGGAAGGAAATGTTTTATATAGTATTGGGATTTATATATCTATCTTAATTTTGAATCCCTATATTAGTGATTTCGAGTCGTCGTAACGATGTTTTACGTAACATTCGTTTTGACTCAAATAAAGGTGTTAAAAGAATATTTTCCTTAAAGAATGAAATTATACTTAATTTGATTTAAGTATATCGAATATTTTCCAAGTGTTGAAAATAAATGAATTGTGAATTGCTGACTTATTTTTAAATAAGTATGGAAATGCTTTCCAAAACGAAATGAAATGTTTTGAGAATTTATCTTCTTAAAGATAAATTGAAATTGAATATTGAAAACGATTTGAAAATCGAATATCAGTAGATATTCGAAAGTATAAATTCAATACGGAATTTATAGAAGAAAGCGAAGTTGTAAAAAAATAAATATTGATTTATTTTTGAAGTGTGGAAAATTGATTTGAAATTGTTTTCAAATGGTTAAGTGTGGAAATTTTTATATCTAGTAAAGATATTTTTGAAGATGAAATAATTTGGAAAATTATTTGGAATCTGATGATGTTGCGCATCTTTATTGATAGTTAAATAACCGACTATCAATATTTACCTTTAGATAGGTATTTGTTGTGAATTGGATGAATTTGAATGCCACACTTATTTCTGAATAGTCGCTCACTATTCGGGTTAACCGGGAAAGGACCATGGGGTCGTATAACCCATTCCGAATATGTGATACGTCGTTATGAATCGCATTTGAAGACCGGTGTTGAAGACCGGATATTTTTGAAAACGAAAGGATTACCGTCGAGTTACTCTACATCGACTGATCTTCGATTTAAAGGTTTTATCACCCTTAGTGACGGGAAGTCCTGACGTGATTAGAAATTTATCCGGAAATGCAAGGGCTTCGTGAGAAGTGCCTTCGGTTCTGTTCGATCCCGGAACAGACTTGTATGGATTGTATGTCTGACGCTACAATTTGAGATATAAAGCTGATTCCTTTCAAATACATTTCTGTTGGTGGCGGAGAATTTATTCTCTTAGCTTAACACCCTTCTCTGAGACGTACGAGCTCAGAGGTTATGTAGTTGAAATCTATCAGCGATATATCCCAATTTGGTAACGTGGCATACTGAGTGTTGCTGTGAATTGATCGGTGTTTGATCATTTGTGATATGATCATTTGTTTGATCTTATATCTTTGTGATCATAGGTTGATCATTTTGTTTGACCCGAAGCAGGGCTTTTTAAGAAAGCGTAGCTTTGTGGACGAGACTTCGTCGAGCCTCACACCCCGGAAATGGTCGAAACAGGACGAATGCAGCAAGGTTCTAGGGAGTAGCGCCCCTTAGTGTATGTCATTCCTTCTGGATAAAGGTGGTATCATGGTATGGAGCCCAGATACTTAACCTCTGTGGTTACTGCATTATTATTATCTATGTGGTTTGTTGCGAATCGGGGATCCTCGGGAAGATCGGTGACGATCGGGGGATGGCATACGCGTGTCAGTAGTTACCTATTTTTGCAGAGGTAACCCGGCCTTGTGTTGGCAGAGATCTAACCGTAACGTTAGATTCTCGGGTCGTCTATTCCAGGGACGTACCCATCGTGGATAGGAAGTTCCTTAGCCTGACCATTTGTTGGAAATCCAAAGAAACAATACGCGACTTGTACGGTATTAGTTGTAGAACCTGCCATCTAATATGGTAGCTATAGCAAGCATAATATAATGGTACCTATGCTGGCTAAGATTTATATTCTACTTTCGAAATGTTTTCTACACTATGCACTAATAATAATATCAAAAAGAATTTGATTTTCGCGTAGTAAGCATCTTTGACTATCATAAGAAGAAATCTCCTCCAAGTCTGCGTTTGCATTGTGTGTGTGGTGGGAGGTCTTATGGTAGTTTCATTTTCAAAAAGCATTTCGAATTGACTTTAAAATTATCCTGTTGTTTATTTTAAAGAATAACTGTTTTACGATCTCACACCAGTCACCATGACTGACTCGGAGTTTATTGTTTCCCTTCTAAACTCTGGGTGCCCACCAATTTCCACACGGGCAGTCTAGAGTTAGGTTATCAGGATATTCTGGATATTCTGGAGCTTTGGAGATAAGCTGGATTTCGAGACGTAGTATTTGTATCTGATATTATTTTATTCCGCTGTGTATTCTGTATGAGGACGAGTTTATATAACTGTCCATTGTTGTTTATTGACTCTGATGATTGATGTATGTATAAACTGATATAGTTCTTTGTTTTAAAAGACTAGTGTTTATCTATTATATATTGTTCCGCTGCGATGTGTAAGATTCTGATATTGTTCTGTTTCTGTTGCCGTTCTCTTGTTCTGTTGTTTTTCTTTCTTCTCTTTTTCTTCTATCTCCTTCTTCTTCTACTTTTTCTTTTTCTTAAAACCCTCACTATTGGAGTTTCCGGCACTCGATTGTTCGGCAGTCGATAAAGTGAGTATCGATGTCGAATTTTCGAAAGTCGAAAATTTCGGGATGTGACACACATAGGTCGCAGTCTACCGATATAAAATCAAACGTAGACAGTTGGCTCTCAGCGGCACACACGACTTTCGCTATGTTACCATAGTGTCACAGTCTACCGATATAAAATCAAACGTAGACAGTTGGCTCTCAGCGGCACACATGACTTTCGCTATGGTCTGCAGTAGATCGCAGTGACATCGAGTTACATTGTCGTCACAGAATAACCCAAATGCCTCTGTGGGCACCAGCCCCTCGACTTTCGCTACACAAATAATCCTCAGGAACTAGTTTTGTCCGGACTCCTCACATGATCAACTTTAGAATCCCCCCTTGGGGTTCAAGGCAGTACCACCCAGTGGCACTCCTGAGAAGTTCATTTCAAGGAAGCGCCTTTTTCCCCAGAGCTATTTTCAAAACACTTTATACTATATACTTATAGTATCTTCAAATCATACCCTTTATGATTTATCAAAATCTCCTTTATACAAAATCGATTACCAAAATCGATAATTCTCAAACTAGGCTTTCCAAAATCCAAAATTGATTTTCCCAAAAATCAAAAGCCTTTTCCAATTTCATAGGTTCCCAAAACCTTTTCCAAAATCATTCTCATAAGATCCTTTATATATATAGATATAGATATATATAACTTTAAAAATCTTTGGATCATTTCAAATTTGTATAAACCTCTTTTATACTTCAAATATTTCAAAACCCTTTTTATTCTGGCTAGATTCAATAAGGGAAATTTATCATATTATAAAATATAACTATTTATTGCCAAATCAAATATCCAAGTTTGATTTTTTTTTTATAACTTATTTACCATTTACTTATCTCCATAAAGTAAATTTCAACCAAAGAAATATCCAATTCCATTATATTTCACAAATATACTTTTCATTTCAAAGATCATTTTACAATCCTTATCCACAAACTTCAATATCAATTTCATTCAAATTCGTACGATGTACACATATCATCCGTACGCAATATCAGTCTGATCACTCAATCGATCACACAATTTCACTTCCAAACTAGTATCGTCCACCCGACTTCCTAGTGCGGACTCAGATCTGGTTTCTTGATCAGAAACCGTCATTCTCCTTGCATAGTCACAACTATGATAGAGAATATCCAGAACCAATCAAAAATCCATATCCAGGTTCGCCGTCGAAAATCGAGCGAAAAATCCCAACTCGGATCGATAATACTATCTCGAAATTCTGTGTTCGAATCTGGATCAAATCACTATGCGAATAGAATAATATACGTACATCCTACGTATTTATCTTTATTGGTTATTAGCCAAATCAATTCTCTTTTCTATTCACATTTCCTTTAATTCCATTCACTTATTCTCAATTTCTTCCATTTCCAATTAAGTTATTACTTCAATTATAAACAGTTTGAACTCTGACCAATAAAAAAAATAGCTTGAAAAAGTTTAAAATAGATAAGTAGTTGAAAAATAGTTATTAGTTTGTAAAATAGCTGTAAAATAGTTAAGTAGGTATAAAATAGTTAGATAATTGCAAAATAGTTTTTAAAATAGTGATTAGATATAAGTAACTGAAAAATAATAATTAGTTTATAAGACAGTTTCAAAATAGTTAAATGGTTCCAAAATAATTGTAAAATAAGTATAAGATAGTTTGGGGTTTAAGAAGAAAGATTGTATAGTAAATAGTTTGAAAAAAATAGGTTTATATTAAAACAATTTACTTTGAAAATAGTCCAGAGTCAAATCGTTCAATTCCCCATCAATTCAATTTAAATTTCTACTTTCATTTAAATTAACTCAATTCCAATTTAAACAACTTCAATTTCTATTGAAATTGATTTAACCTCAATTCAAGTTGAATAAATCCTCAATTTTTTTCCTAATTCAAATCAAATTTCATTTGATTTTAAACATATTCATTTTAATTACAATTTCAAATTATTCAAACTAATTTCAAATTGAATCCACTTCAATTTCAAATCATTTCAATTTCTATATGAATTAATCCCAATTCCCATTTGAATTTTTAACCCATTCAATCTTCAATTTTTATTTCAAATTAATTCAATTCAAATTTTCCATTTGAATTTTAAACTTATTCATCTTAAATCACAATTCTCATTTATTTAAATCAATTTCAGTTTGAACTAATTCAATTTAAATCTCAATTTTAAACTATCTCGAATTATATAAATTCGAGTTAAATTTTAAATGTTGATTTAATCCTTTAAATCAAATTAACCTTTACTTTTAAATCAAATCAACCTTAATTTTCAATTTAACAACTTAAATCTTTAAACCATTTAATTCTGGATCCAAATTCCAAAATTCCATTTTAAGATTATCTTTACTTAACTTATTATAAAGTTCAAATAAGAATTTAAAAACAATTAAATTTCATATTATAATTTATTATCCATTTTCAATTTCCAAATCTCAAACCCATTTTGAGATCACTCATAACTCCCATTTTAATCAACCATTTAACTTCCCAAGTTAAATTTTAATTTCATCTTGAAATTTCTAATTCAAGTTGTTCATTCTAAACTCATTTAACTTTCCTTAAGTTAAATTCAATTTATCTTTACCCAAATTGAATTCCCATTCAAATTTTAAACTTCTTATTAAAAATCTTCCCACTTAAGTTTAAAAACTTATTCACTTTGGGTTTTCACATCACATTCCAAGGAAAAATTTAAAAATCAATACTTAGAGTTTATTTCAAATCATCTTTAATATAATGTATATCCTCATTTATACATATTTATTTCCTTTACACACCAAGTTATACCTTAAAATTTTAAACCACCTTTGTTTTAATTTAAAACAAATTCCTTTAAAATAATTTCAAGTTTTCTGGATTTAGATTTAAAATTTCACAATTTTAAATTATCTTCAATTCTAATTGGATTTTTTATTTCAGTTTGGATCCATTTCAAACTTATCTTCATTCAATTTTTATTTGGTTGTATTACTATTACCTCTTAATTCTCATTATTATATTTAATTCAAATTAATTTAACAACCAATTTCTTTAATATATTTAATAATTAGAAAAAATTATTTCTATATATATATCAAAAGATAACTTATATAAATATCATTTAATTTTAAAACCATTTTAAAATCTTTATATAAGAAAATAACAAGTACGCCCTCATATATATATATATATATATACTCAACTCATTCTAGGGTACCATTGACCCTATCCTTAACGAGTAATCCCAACAGAGCCAAGGTTCTCGCTTAACCTTCAGCTCTGATACCATATGTAACAACCCGGAATTCCGAACTCGAAAATTCCAGATAGTTAGAAGAAAAAGAAAAGAGATAGAAGAAAGAAACAGAACAAGACACAGATTCTCACATTCGTAGCGGATTAAAATACAATATCAAATAATAATATCAATTATACAAAGAAACTGTATCAGTCAATTACATTTTAATATATCAGAGTTATAACATTTCACAATCACTGAACAGTTAAAATAACTCGTCCAATAAATAACAATATATCACTCTCCATACGTTCTTGCCATTCAGCTCGCCTCCTGAGCTCCAGAACGTCCTTACCTGGAAATCTGTAATACTCGGTCTGACCCGAGCATTACATCAAAGTAACACCCGGGTCAGGCTGGAAACCAGCGTGAGTAAATTCATCTAATATGACATTTCAATCCATAGAACTTATTTAAACCCGGGGTAACTCGTACTTTATTATAAGTGAACAACTTATATATCAACACTTATTTTCACAAAACAATATCTAAGTATCCAACTTAGTTTAAATGGTCCATATTATCCTAAACCGGCCTATTGATTTCACATACCAAATCTATAAAGAATTATAGATTACTAATCGAAGTGGTTCCGGATATCGCTGATATCCGATCCCGGTCTCTTCGAATTCAATCTCATCTTTTTAAGCCAAGATGCTTAATTTAAATTCAGGATAACATATTCACATAGCAATTCTAACACAGATAGATAACTTATATTATCACAATTTGTTCAAAACATCTCATATCACGGAACATCACAATCACATATCAGGTATGTCAAATAATCCAAGGCATTCAATATTATTCAACCATTCATAAGCAAGATTGATCATCCATACTATTCCTAATTAATTTAAATAACCACCATTGAATTAAATTAATTACTTTAATTACTCTTAAATCTTGCTTACTTAACATTAATTAATTATAAGCCAATTGATTAATCAAATCTATAATTATCCACCTTAATTAATCTCCTTTGATTAATTGTTCTTTAATTACATTAAGTAATTAGCCTTGAATTAATTACATAAATTAATTATCATTTAACCATTCTCATTAATTAACCTTTAATAATCCTCATTAATTAATTAACCTTTAATTTAATTAATTATCCTCAAATAAATTATCTTAATTAATTAATCTCATAAATTAAATATCATTTAATTAATTATTCTTTAAACACTTGATTAATCAACTTTAAACATTAATTAATTACCTTTAATTAAGTAATTATCTTTAAGTAATTAATTACCTTTAATTACTTACATTAATTAATCTTAATTGATTAATCATCCTTAATTAATTTCAATTTAAGTAATTATACCTTAATTACTTACACTAATTTATTAACCTTGATTCATCAAAGATAAATCATTATCTTAATTTATTTCTACAACTTTTAAAACTAATCTTCACTTTACTTTTAACTTGATTTAAAATCTTATTCAAGCTTCAAACTAAAACCTGGTAACTTATTAAAATAACCCGAGCCAACTCTTGTTTACCCGAGCCCACCTCACTTTTCCTCGAGTCTACCCCGAGTCCACGCGAACATCCAACGTCTTCGAGTCAAAACGCAAACATCACGAGACCTTCCCGATAAATTCTCTTCTTCCCCACTATCAGGTACACAGAACACTCGTGCACGTGCACACACGTTCAGACCATCTCCGACCCACGCTCCGACCTCCCACAAGTCTGCGATGACTTCGTCGACGATCCTAACTTCCCAGATAATCATTATCCACTTGAACTCGAAAACGAGCAAGACAGCACCTCCTCGAACCCACCAATCGAAGAAAACCCTCTCGCACCACCGCCTCCCATCGCCTGCGACCTCGCGATCACGACCAGACCTCCACCACTAGCCTACGCTTCTAGTCCCCCACTTGCGTTCAACTCCGGTTCACTCACGATCAAGCAATGCCTTGAGAACATCGTCGACCAAATCTAGTCGTTAAACCCTACATTGCCATCGACAAGACACTTCGAAGAGCTATAAAATCTCTGACCATTTTTCCGTTGATCTCCAGACGTCTAGCTATCTCCAGCTCCAGGCCCGACATTCTTCTTCCCTCCGATCATCGAGAATCGACGAAAAAACGATTTTCGTTCAACTCGCGAATTCACAACATTCCCAAACTTAAAAATCATGATATCCATATCAAAATTCATATTTTTCAAGTTCGATTCCAGTTATATATTCAAAACATAAATTTTAAACCATCGATTTACCTGACTATAAATTATCATCACTGTAATTTATTGTTTTTGAAATAATTACTCCATATATCCATTTGAAACCATTTTTAAAGATGATATCTTGTTAATTCAAACATATTCTGTTTATACATCATAACCTATAGATGATTAGGGGAAGAGCAATTGATTTTTGAACTTGTTTTAAAGCCTGTAGAACTTAGAACAGAGCAAACATTCTTTTATACAGACATGCACACAAATATCATCATACATATATACATGCAATCATATTTAAACAATCATACAAAACATATTTCACATCATAACTTCAAAGATTATGACATGCATCAGGTTAACAACAGATTTTAAACTTTTATAAAAGTAGTTTACTCACCTGTTGAAGTACAGAGAGTTCTTGAAACAGTTTTGAAATTTGAAAACTTTAACTTTGAATCTGGAACTTGAATTGTTTTGATTAGATTTGAGATTGTTGATTCTTGAAAACTTGCAGCAGTTGTTTTGTTGATCTTTGGTTTCTCTGATTTTGTTCTTCAGTTTGAAAATAGTTTTCAGCTTTAGATTTTGAGGAAGCTTTTAACCTGAATTTGAAGAAGACTTTGGGATTGTGGAGAGAAATTTGCTATAGGTTTATTTCTTGAATTTTAGGTTTGCCTTGAAGATGATTTCAGTTTTTGGGTAAATTTTTCTCAGTTTTGAAAACGTGGCTGTAGCTTTTAGAATTGAGATAAAAATGAGGTAGAAAAAGGGAAAAGAAAATGAGAAGTAGTGTTATATAGAATTTGGTTTTTGATTTATTAAAATTAAAGAAAATAAAATGAAATTGTGACACTTGTCACTAAACACAATTACTAACTTAACACATGTATTTTAAAGTGTTTAAATGTTAACACATATTTTCTCATGCATAAATACTTTTACATTTATTAAATAAAGATTTTATAATTTATTTCCTAATAACTAATGCATATTTTTAATTATATAAATGAAAAATCTTTTTAAAGAAATGGAATAAAACAAACTATATTTATAAAAATCATTTATTCATACCTTTAAATTCAAAATATATATATTAAGATATATATATATCATCTTTTTGAAATCCAAATATAAGTTCAAACCAATTATTAAATAAAATTTTAAAATCAATCTTAAAATCAATTTGATATATATATTTAAACATCCATCACATTAATTTGAAATAAGTACTCTATTTAAAAATCTATATTCACTCACACATATATATACAATATACAATACATTTTTATTATTTGAATATAACAATTTTGCCAAATTTAATTAATTTATTAAAGGAGATTATCATATTTAATTTCTTTGAAATTCCCGGGATATCACACCGAAAGTAGCGGAACATACTAAAAACATGTTATTTATGTTTTAAACTTAAAAGAGAAGAACTTTTTAACTAACCTGCTATTATTTGTCAAATTTTCATTAGTTGCTAAATACCCCTTTCAAAAGTGCTGCCAATATTTTCAGAAATATACAATAATTTTTATTTTACAAAATACCCATTCTCCTAATTAAATACTAGTGTGGAGGCACAAACGGTATGTGTGTATGTCAGTGCTTGTAAGGTTAGCATAGAAGATAGCTCACGAATAACATAAGTTTGAAAGTTGATGGTAAGCGTTGATCGGTTGATAATAATTTGCATGTATATATTTGTGATGAACGTATGAATTTCATGTGAAAAGCATAGAACTATTGTATCAATGTTTGCATGTTAACGGTGTATTATATATAGGCACATGGTAATGAATCAATTCTTATATCAAACACAGCAATGGAATCCTCCACATCATATATCCTGAAATCATTATACATGTTGAGTGAAGGGCTTAAATTATCATAAAAGTTGTTGAACCCATAGAGCACATCAATAACATCATTTAAAATATTGCGCACATTAAACAATCAAATATTAATAGAAAACATCTTAAATTGCTTTAAGCTATCGTTCAGAACTAAAATAATTTATAGAAAGCATCCAGATACTTCCTACTGCATCAAAGATAAATTTATCGCACACACATAAACACATATGGAGGGGGAGAGGGAGAGGGAGAAGAGATGCACACATATATCGTTTTACACTATGAAAAAGTGCAATCAAATTCAAGGACAAAGAAATTACCAAATATAGTACATCTTAAAAAATCCTTCAAGGCCTGCTAGTTTATGTGGCAATATTAAATATTAACTTTCCTGTTCGTGGACACCATTCACCAGCCCTTCCAGTTTACCCACCATCATCTACCTATATTATGCTTATCTTCGGGCTTACCCAACCTCCATTCTATTGAGCAAAAAGAAATAAAAAACAGGATTTTTTTTAAGTGCAAACAAATGAGATTCTTGGTAATTAAGTTGAGGAGTCATACTTCGTTTCTACATCTTTATATAATATGACAATGGATAACATCATAATCTTAGATATCAAGTCATAGGAATATTCTCTACTATTTTCAGTATATTTATCTAACATAAAACGAACTTACGCAGAATATTATTTAGAAACTTATTGGAGTCAGCGAGCCACCATAGATGCAGGTAGCAGTTGTGTATACTCAATTATAAAACTTTAGGGTTGGTACAAATTTCAAGCATAATCGACATAATTCAATCTTAGGAAAATCAGTCTAAAGTTTAAGAAAATGTATATTGCAACAAATAACAATTTGATGACCTATCTAGGAAGAACAATTATTACGTAAGCTATCACCATGCGTATTATCACGTGTCACTTTTTTTAGCTCCTAAAATATGGCCATCGCATCCCTTTAATAGTTTAACATTGAAAAGTGTTGCATCTAAAGTTAATATCATCAGCATACCACGTTTGTTGATCGAACATGATTTTTTGTCGTAAAAAAGTAAAATTTGTGTATAATATGATGATACCTAAGAGCTTCTTACATATACTTATCCAAATTTGAACCTATGTTGTTATTATATTTATAACACATCAGTTTATCTTTCCCAATTTGCATGACACACACATGCACATGCGTGTGCGCACACACACACAATAACAACATAACTCTAGATTAAAGAACACAATAAACTTGTTACATGCCTCAGGTTACAGAATTGAACATCGATTGGTAATTAGGCGTAAATTCATCAATATAAATGCCAATGAAATTAGGGTTAAGCCTACCATACTTAAAGGTGATGTAATATGCATTGGTGACAATACCATTTGGTTGAGGTAGCAGCATCAGTAAGCTATATCATTAAGTTTGGTGATAACAACAGTGTCAAATGATTTAGTAATAAGAGACGTCAATCGATTTGAGTATTGCTTCCACACTTCAATTGATTTGAGATGAGAGGCATCGATCAATCTAGTAATTTAGTCGTGTGTTGATCAATTTGGCGATCAGTAGGTTTCGTAGAGATGGTGGTGGTGTATTTGAGTATAAACTCTAATGGTGATTATGATTTGGGTAATGGTATAATGGTGATTTAAATCATCATCATCTATGTTCCAACGTGGTGGAGAATCGCACAATTTATTTTGAATCTGAATTTTGTTATCTGATGGTTGGACATGGAGAAGAAATATTTTTGCTTGTAGGAATATAAACATGTGTTAACAAAAGTGTCATCAAGGAATGTTAAAGTGTATAATATGATCGAAATCTATATAAGAGGCATTTTCATCTAATTTGATTATTTTTCTCAGCAACATCTTCTTTAATCACTTGCCTATCTAAGAAACATGGTGAAGTATCACCTCTTAATACTTCAAGCATTTTGGAAAGGTGCCTTGTATGCCAATTCATCATTACCCATGAACTGCATATCATGAGCATGTACACACATTATTACAAAATTGTTGCATAATCTAAGTAACCTTTATTAAATTAAACGAATGCAAAGTTTAACTCACCATGTTCCTCGTGCACATATTTGTCCACTACAATGGCTTTGGATTGACCGACCCCTTCTCGTTCCATTTTTTCCTAATGCTCGTGCCTGTGTATCTATCTCCAATACCTCTCCCCTAATAACAATCCAAAAAAGACAATATTTTAGCTTTATTTAGCTTATTGTCTACATTTTTCTATATGAATACACAGTAAAAGTGCAAGCAACTCTCTATAATTAGTGCTTTTGGAAAGAATATTTCCGTTCTTTAATTCAAAATTCAAGGGGTCCAGGGATGGTTAATTTGTTCTTCATTTAGTACAGTTTAGTTAAGATAATGAATATACGTGCACACTCTTTTTCTTTCAAATATATTGGGGTCTCTTTTTCGAGATGTGGAAAAAGAAAGAAAAAAAGAAAAATAAGAACTCGCCATATAGGATACTAATAAACTTGAACATGCATTATTGTTGCAACTTAAATAAAATCATTCTTTATCATTCCATATGTAGTACCAAATCCATCAATAAGCAATCCAGACTCCCATGCATGATTCGGTGCAGTTCCCTGTAGCAATATGAATAAAAAAGCACTACATTGGTACTTATATGATAGTTACCCAAATAGATTGAGTATAGCTTCTAGTGTTACAGTTTTATCAGCTCCAACTTCATAAGATCTAATCACAACTATTTGTTTATATCCTGTACCTCTTTTAGTCATATAGTCCATTCAAATGGATCATAATTTCCCTTCTGTATCGGTAGATTTGGCCTGCTTTTATCTTCTATGTGTTTCTCCACGGTCGGTGTAGTGGTAGCAACATAGTTGATAACTGAAAATTGTTGATACCACCCTTGTATTTATTGCAGTTAGAGAAGCCATTCACTTTGATTGTGCTCTCATGAGGCCCTTTAGGCTCATTTTCTTTACTGGATGAGCAAATGTTTGCATATGAGATGGGGACGAAGAATATAAACACATGTTTGATAAATTATTTGCATAACCTTGAATCTGAACTAAGCAACCAAGACTTTTCCATGCTCTATTCTGAAAAACATAAGCATAAATTAGCAATTTCCTAAAATTAGTAGTGCCGTAGGTATTGAAAACATGTTAAAAAAATTAAAAAGTAAACAATAAATTTTGAATATGTCTTAATCTTGAAAGACAAAAGGTAGGAATGTGCTATAACACCACTTAAGAACTATACTGTTCAATTAAAATATAGCTTCTATAAAGCAATTTTTTAAAATTTGTATATGTGTTGGACCAAACATTTCTTTGGCACTTCCTTGTTGCAAATTTTTTTGTGAAAACTGTAACGACCCGGAATTTTGACCAAATTAAATTGAGAATATTTAATTAATTTTAAATATTTGAACGATAATTTAATTTGAATCCCCGATTTCAATTTGAATTTGGCGATTAAATTATAAAATTTAATCGATTGAAGTTGAATAAAAATTTGAATCTTCAGTTTAAAGTTGAAGAAAAATATTTCGAAAAGCTTTTAAAATTCGTATTGATAACACTGAAGATAATAGAAGCTTCAGAATTGAAGTTTACAGTTATTTGTTCAGTTTTGAAAATTATATCGTTTCAATCGATATTTAAAAATAGCCGTCCGAGGCACAGTCTCGGAAATCGACGAAACCAGTTTCATTGGGTCCGTAACGTTGAATTATTGTCGGGTCGACGTGGGAGGCTTGGTCGAGCTCGAGTCTGAGGGGGGTTCGAATGCGGTGACGTGCGCGATGGAGGCACTCAGGCGATGTCGCGATGCGACTGGGTGCACGGGGGAGAGCGTCGAGGTCGCGATGGTGGAGATTTAGGGCTTCTGGTGGGGTTTCGCGATGGCTGTAGGGTCGTTGTCGACGTTGAGGTGGCGTGGAGTTCGCGACGTCTAGGGCTTCGCATCGTCTGTCAGTGGGCTTCGAGCAGACAGGGTTGATGGCAGATGCGTTCGCAAGCACACAGAGGAGAACGGCGAGCAGTAGTTTCGTCGTGGTGGGGATGCTGGTGATCGCCTGGAGCTTGCATACGATCTCGTGTGAACAGAACAGTAAGGTATATAGGTACAATTTATTCGTTTTAATCTGATATATATGTATATGGATATGTACAGGAAGAATAAATAAATAATAGATATGGTGAATTATTTGTTTTACTAATCTATTTAATTATTTTAGTTACCAAAAATAATTTATTAAAAGAAGTTGGTCTTAAATTTAATTTGTTTAGTTAAATAAAATTTTTAAAGGAGAAATTTAATAATTAGTTTGAAATAAATCAAGGGTTAAATTATTTTGTTTAGGAGAAATAAGTTTAAAAGTAAAGTATAAATGTATTTTTAAATTGATTTATCTAAAACTATTTAGATTTCTAGAGGAAAATATATATAAAGGAGATTTATTTTTAAATATAAAATTTTGAGTTAAATAAAGTTATTTATTGATTTGGTATCAAAATAAAATGACCGGCGAATCGAAATTATCAAATGAAAATTTATTATTCGATTTGTTCAAATATTAATAAAATTGTATAATTGCTTATACAAGGTTAAACTGTGAAGAAACAAGTTGGATTCAAAATGGATTGCAAAATAAAAAGCTAAGGTGAGATTTTTCTCACTCAAAAATGAAGTGGAATTTTCAGTTATTTATTGATTGACTGATTGCTATGTTGATTGTGATATTAGATATGATAGGATATATCTATATATATAGCAGTATATACATATTGGCATATGTATATACTGGGTTGTTGATTTCCCGCCTCGTATAGCGGATGAGACCCTATTGCGCCGTTAGTAAGCGGATTTATAAAAACCTATATACCGCGATAATTCCGTACTGGAGCGGAATTGGTATTGTGCTAACGTCTGTGGATGCAGGGAAACAGGTTGGAGGGATCCAACTGGATTCCTCACTAGTAGTTATTTATTTACAGATATTGAGATGTATTCTGTTATCATATGTTGAGATATGATATTGACTGTTGTGATTGATTAATTGATGCGTTGCATCATCGGATTCAAATTTTGAAGTTTAAAAATAACGATTTTAACTTTAAAAAGAGATTTTAAAAGTGATTATTTGAAAGTATACGTTTTATTTGAATCTTTGAATTGGTTTACTTTAAATAAATAAATGTTATAAATTTAAAGTTATGGAGATTATAATGTTTGTGAAATATAACCAAAGGATGATTTTTGAAATAAATAGTTAAGTAATTTATAAGATAGTTCAAATTTGAATTTTTGAATTTTTAAAAAAACGATGTATATAAGAGATGTATAGAATTGATATTTATCAATTAAAATTATTGGAAGTTTAAAACGAGTTTTTTTTAAGTGTTAAAGGGTAAAGATATGAAACTTATAGAATTATAAGTTGTAAAGATAGGAAATTTATAGAATTATAAATTGTGAAGTTTGAAGTTTTATAGATTTATAAAGTATGAAGTTATAAAATGAATGGAATTGTAGAATAAAAGATTATAAGAAGGTTACTTGGAAATTGGATTTTTGCCTACAAATGAAGTATTGATCGAATTCGTTAATAAAGGAGATTTACGAATCGAAGTTGTTAAAAAAAATATAAAAGGTGAAATTTATAAACGTTGTTTTATAAATTCAAAATCAATTGGATTTGATAAATTAAACATAGAAGATTTTTAAAGAAGATATATTCGCGATTTTAAATAGCGAATTTTTATTGAAATAAAATGTGTAGAAAAGACTGAAATGTGGTTAGTGAAGTATATTCACGATTTTGGACAGTGAATATATTTTTAAGTCAAATGGTTAGGGTTTTGGGAAAGCGATATTATGAAATGAAGTTAATTGTTTTAAAAGATGTTTTAAAACGTGTGAACTATCGAAATCATAGATTTCAACATTTATTGTTGAAATAGACGTTTTCGAGAAACTTAAGGAAATGGTGGACTATAACACTGTTGTTATAGTAAATGATTTCCGAAAGGAAATGTTTTATGTAGTATTGGGATTTATATATCTATCTAAAATCCGAATCCCTATACTAGTGATTTCGAGTCGTCGTAACGATGTTTTACGCAACATTCGTTTTGACTCAAATAGATGTTGTTAAAAAGAATGATTTCCTTAAAGAATGAATTTATACTTAATTTGATTTAAGTATATCGAATATTTTCAAATGTTGAAAATAAATAGATTTGTGAAACACTTATTTTTAAATAAGTATGGAATTGCTTTTCCAATATGAAGTGAACGTTTGAGAATTTATCTTTGTAAAGGTAAATTGAAATTGAATATATTTGAAATCGATTTGAGAATCGTATATCAGTAGATATTTTGAGAATATAAATTCACTATGGAATTTATAAAGGAAAGGGAAACTGTTTAGAAAAATAAACGTTGATTTATTTTTGAAGTGTGGAAATTATATATCTAGTAAAGATATTTTTGAAAGATAAATAATTTGGAAAATTATTTGGAATCTGATGATGTTGCGCATCTTTATTGATAGTTAAATAACCGACTATCAATAATTACCTTTAGATAGGTATTTGTTGTAAATTGGATGAATTTGAATGCCACACTTATTTTTGAATAAGCGCTCACTATTCGGGTTAGCCGGGAAAGGACCATGGGGTTGTATAACCCATTCCGAATATGTGATACGTCGTTATGAATTGCATTTGAAGACCGGTGTTGAAGACCGGATATTTTTGAAAACGGAAGGATTACCGTCGAGTTACTCTACATCGACTGATCTTCGATTTAGAGGTTTTATCACCCTTAGTGACGGGAAGTCCGGACGTGATTAGAAAATTATCCGGAATTGCAAGGGCTTCGTGAGAAGTGCCTTCGGTTCTGTTCGATCCCGGAACAGACTTGTATGGATTGTGTGTCTGACGTTACAATTTGAGATATAAAGCTGATTTCTTTCAAATACATTTCTGTTGGTGGCGGAGAATTTATTCTCTTAGCTTAACACCCTTCTCTGAGACGTACGAGCTCAGAGGTTATGTAGTTGAAATTAATCAGCGATATATCCCAATTTGGTAACGTGGCATACTGAGTGTTGCTGTGAAATGATCAGTGTTTGATCATTTGCGATATGATCATTTGTTTGATCTTATATCTTTGTGATCATAGGTTGATCATTTTGTTTGACCCGAAGCAGGGCTTTTTGAGAAAGCGTAGCTTTGTGGACGAGACTTCGTCGAGCCTCACACCCCGGAAATGGTCGAAACAGGAAGGATGCAGCAAGGTTCTAGGGAGTAGCGCCCCTTAGTGTATGTCATTCCTTCTGGATAAAGGTGGTATCATGGTATGGAGCCCAGATACTTAACCTCTGTGGTTACTGCATTATTATTATCTATGTGGTTTGTTGGAAATCGGGGATCCTCGGGAAGATCGGTGACGATCGGGGGATGGCATACGCGTGTCAGTAGTTACCTACTTTTGCAGAGGTAACCCGGCCTTGTGTTGGCAGAGATCTAACCGTAACGTTAGGTTCTCGGGTCGTCTATTCCAGGGACGTACCCATCGTGGATAGGAAGTTCCTTAGCCTGACCATTTGTTGGAAATCCAAAGAAACAATACGCGACTTGTACGGTTTTAGTTGTATTACCTGCTATGGAATGTGGCGGTAACCTGCTATTGAACATAGTAGCTATAGTAGGCATAAGTGCGGAATGCCTATGCTGGCTAAGATTAATATTATACTTTCGAAATGATTTCTACACTATGCACTAATAATAATATCAAAAAGAATTTGATTTCTGCGTAGTAAGCATCTTTGACTATCATAAGAAGAAATCTCCTCCAATTCTGCGTTTGCATTGTGTGTGTGGTGGGAGGTCTTATGGTAGTTTCATTTTCCAAAAGCATTGCGAATTGACTTTAAAATATCTGCTGTTTATTTTTAAAGAATAACTGTTTTACGATCTCACACCGGTCACCATGACTGACTCGGAGTTTATTGTTCCCTTCTAAACTCTGGGTGCCCACCAATTTCCATACGGGCAGCCTAGAGTTATATTATCAGGATATTCTGGATATTCTGGAGCTTTGGAGATAAGCTGGATGGAGAGACGTAGTATTTGTATCTGATAGTATTTATTCCGTTGTGTATTCTGTATGAGGACAAGTTTATATAACCGTCCATTTTTGTATATTGACTCTGATGATTGATGTATGTATAAAATGATATAGTTCTTTGTTTTAAAAGACTAGTAATTATCTATTGTATATTATTCCGCTGCGATATGTGAGATTCTGATATTGTTCTCTGTTCTGTATCTGTTGTTGTTTTGTTGTTCTTCTTCTCTTTTTCTTCTATCTTCTTCTTCTACCTTTTTCTTCTTTCTTAAAACCATAACTTTTTGGGTTTCCGGCATTCGATGGCTCAGCAGTCGATAAAGTGAGTATCGATGTTGAATTTTCGAAAGTCGAAAATTTTTGGGATGTTACATTTGGTATCAGAGCATATGGTTAAGCGACAACCCTGCTCTGTTGGGTGTTACTCATTAGAGATAGAGTCAGCAGTACTCTAGAATGAGTTGAGTGTAATAATAGATATGAGCGCGTATTTGTTATTTGAATATGAAATTGTTTTGTATTGTGTTGACTTATCGATTGATTGTTTATGGATTCTGGTCGGTGCAGTCTAGCTAACTGTAATCGATAGGGGTTTCTAAACTCTAAACAAGATAAACCGACACAGTATTGATTTTAAATAGGGTAAATGAAATAATTTTACCCAAAACTATTTTTGTATAGAAAAGAAATCATTTTCTATGAATTATTATAGTATATGGTTGCATGGATGTTAGAAGTGATAATATTAATCTATTATCATTGAAATTAAAGGAGAAATTGAAATCGTAACTCCAAAGTTAAGAAATAAAATTCACATATAAATGAAATTTAAGAATGTAAATTATAAATGTGATTTGTAATTTGAAACGGAATTCCAGGGAAGTTTTTGGAAATGTTTTGAAAAAGAATTTGAAAAATTTGGAGATTCAGAAAGTTTAATTCCTTTTTGGTTTGAAAATAGATTTCAAAGGTTTTGAAAAGTATTTTGAAGAGATGAAAAGCTCTAAACTCTTTTCGGTCGCTGGAAAATAACTTCGATGATGACCGCGGCATCGTTGGTGTTCATTTTCGGGTTTCCAAAAGAGGAATTGCTGCCAATTGTTTTAAAAGGAAGTTGTTTTGAAAATTTGGATTTTGTTTTAGAAAATTCAAAGGATAATTTGAACTGTTTTCAAAAATGGTTTTTGAAATGTTGGTAAACTCTGGAATACTATGTAGAAATATTTATGAAATATTAATGTGAGATATAATTTGAAATAAAATTCCAGAAAAATATTTGAAGATAAAATTCATAAAGGAATAGAATTAGTAATATGAATGTATAGATGATTTTATAAATCAAGATGTAAATAAGTTGAAGTCTTATAAAATATTTGGAATTTGATAGAAATGAGATTCAAATTGAAAATGAAAGAATTTGTGAATGAGTAAATAAATTTGAATAAATGAAGTGAATAAGATTAAAACTGAATGTTGAAACCGAATTTGAATAAGTGAATTAGAATTTGAAATGGATTAGTAACTGAAACTAATTTAAAATGGTGCAGTATGAATGAAAGCTAATCAATAAAATTCAATATTCAGAAATTGAACTGAATCCAATTAAATGTTGGAAATTGAATTCAAATGGAATTGAAATGTAAAGATTGAACGAAATTGAATATGTAACTTCAACAGTAAAGTAAAAATGTATAAGCAGTTTATACTAGAAATTTTGTAATCAAATTTGCAAAATGTTTGAATGCTGTAGCTAGATATTATGGCTAGTAGGATATACAGGTGTTATGAATTGAGATTTTAAATTTGAAGATAAATTTGAATTGCTCGACAAAAGGTACGTATTTGAATTATAATATGAGTTTTTGATGATTTCTGGTCTAGCCGCTTGGCTTTTTCTTTTTCTTTTTGAAATCTGAGAGTCCGTAGGGACGTTTTGTAGTCGTACCGTATTAGCCGCGCAAAGGAGACGCTGGCGAAATTTTTCGAAAATTCCGAGTGTTAGAAAATTTTTGAGAAAATTTTGAAGTTAAAATTTGAATTTAAACTCGAATTTGAATTTTGAAGTTAAACAATGTTGTTTTGAAACTTAGAGTTGAAGTTGAAATGTAGTTGATTAATAACGAATCTTTAATAGAAAGATTTGTCTTGGAAAATTGATAAAACTATTTGAATGTGGAAAGATAGTAGACGAGTTAAGGACCTTTTTCTCTAACTTGTAATTTCGAGGACGAAATTCTTTTAAGGAGGGAAGTCTGTAACGACCCGGAATTTTGACCAAATTAAATTGAGAATATTTAATTAATTTTAAATATTTGAACGATAATTTAATTTGAATCCCCGATTTCAATTTGAATTTGGCGATTAAATTATAAAATTTAATCGATTGAAGTTGAATAAAAATTTGAATCTTCAGTTTAAAGTTGAAGAAAAATATTTCGAAAAGCTTTTAAAATTCGTATTGATAACACTGAAGATAATAGAAGCTTCAGAATTGAAGTTTACAGTTATTTGTTCAGTTTTGAAAATTATATCGTTTCAATCGATATTTAAAAATAGCCGTCCGAGGCACAGTCTCGGAAATCGACGAAACCAGTTTCATTGGGTCCGTAACGTTGAATTATTGTCGGGTTTCAATTTTCGTATTTTTTTGAATTGTTATGTGAACGCACGACACATAAACGCGTTGGAAATTTTCAAATTAAATTCAATTTAAAATTGGTAATTTTATCAGTTAACATCACCACGATCATTTCCTTTGAACACGCCTGAGATCACGTAATAGATCGTGCAAACCATACCTCGTCAATTTCAAATACCCTCGTTCCTTATTTTATGCCGAGCATCTCGTTCTAAACGATTAAAACAGCCGAGTCTTTCTTTCCATCTTTAAATTGAACGAAATAAAAATGGCAGCTCAAATGATTTTTCGTTCGTTCGAAAATCAAATTCACGACATTAAAATTCATAGCCGCTCTCGTTCAAATTTCTCAAAGTCGAGTTCGATGGATGAGGCAGCGAACGAGGGTAGGGCAAGAGCCATCGGCGACTCGCGTGGAGGCGGCAACTGGAAGGAGTGATCGAAGTCGTTTTTTTGGAATTGTCGATTTTGGGATCGAGGCAGTGAGTTCGTCGACGTGGGAGGCTTGGTCGAGCTCGAGTCTGAGGGGGGTTCGAATGCGGTGACGTGCGCGATGGAGGCACTCAGGCGATGTCGCGATGCGACTGGGTGCACGGGGGAGAGCGTCGAGGTCGCAATGGTGGAGATTTAGGGCTTCTGGTGGGGTTTCGCGATGGCTGTAGGGTCGTTGTCGACGTTGAGGTGGCGTGGAGTTCGCGACGTCTAGGGCTTCGCATCGTCTGTCAGTGGGCTTCGAGCAGACAGGGTTGATGGCAGATGCGTTCGCAAGCACACAGAGGAGAACGGCGAGCAGTAGTTTCGTCGTGGTGGGGATGCTGGTGATCGCCTGGAGCTTGCATACGATCTCGTGTGAACAGAACAGTAAGGTATATAGGTACAATTTATTCGTTTTAATCTGATATATATGTATATGGATATGTACAGGAAGAATAAATAAATAATAGATATGGTGAATTATTTGTTTTACTAATCTATTTAATTATTTTAGTTACCAAAAATAATTTATTAAAAGAAGTTGGTCTTAAATTTAATTTGTTTAGTTAAATAAAATTTTTAAAGGAGAAATTTAATAATTAGTTTGAAATAAATCAAGGGTTAAATTATTTTGTTTAGGAGAAATAAGTTTAAAAGTAAAGTATAAATGTATTTTTAAATTGATTTATCTAAAACTATTTAGATTTCTAGAGGAAAATATATATAAAGGAGATTTATTTTTAAATATAAAATTTTGAGTTAAATAAAGTTATTTATTGATTTGGTATCAAAATAAAATGACCGGCGAATCGAAATTATCAAATGAAAATTTATTATTCGATTTGTTCAAATATTAATAAAATTGTATAATTGCTTATACAAGGTTAAACTGTGAAGAAACAAGTTGGATTCAAAATGGATTGCAAAATAAAAAGCTAAGGTGAGATTTTTCTCACTCAAAAATGAAGTGGAATTTTCAGTTATTTATTGATTGACTGATTGCTATGTTGATTGTGATATTAGATATGATAGGATATATCTATATATATAGCAGTATATACATATTGGCATATGTATATACTGGGTTGTTGATTTCCCGCCTCGTATAGCGGATGAGACCCTATTGCACCGTTAGTAAGCGGATTTATAAAAACCTATATACCGCGATAATTCCGTACTGGAGCGGAATTGGTATTGTGCTAACGTCTGTGGATGCAGGGAAACAGGTTGGAGGGATCCAACTGGATTCCTCACTAGTAGTTATTTATTTACAGATATTGAGATGTATTCTGTTATCATATGTTGAGATATGATATTGACTGTTGTGATTGATTAATTGATGCGTTGCATCATCGGATTCAAATTTTGAAGTTTAAAAATAACGATTTTAACTTTAAAAAGAGATTTTAAAAGTGATTATTTGAAAGTATACGTTTTATTTGAATCTTTGAATTGGTTTACTTTAAATAAATAAATGTTATAAATTTAAAGTTATGGAGATTATAATGTTTGTGAAATATAACCAAAGGATGATTTTTGAAATAAATAGTTAAGTAATTTATAAGATAGTTCAAATTTGAATTTTTGAATTTTTAAAAAAACGATGTATATAAGAGATGTATAGAATTGATATTTATCAATTAAAATTATTGGAAGTTTAAAACGAGTTTTTTTTAAGTGTTAAAGGGTAAAGATATGAAACTTATAGAATTATAAGTTGTAAAGATAGGAAATTTATAGAATTATAAATTGTGAAGTTTGAAGTTTTATAGATTTATAAAGTATGAAGTTATAAAATGAATGGAATTGTAGAATAAAAGATTATAAGAAGGTTACTTGGAAATTGGATTTTTGCCTACAAATGAAGTATTGATCGAATTCGTTAATAAAGGAGATTTACGAATCGAAGTTGTTAAAAAAAATATAAAAGGTGAAATTTATAAACGTTGTTTTATAAATTCAAAATCAATTGGATTTGATAAATTAAACATAGAAGATTTTTAAAGAAGATATATTCGCGATTTTAAATAGCGAATTTTTATTGAAATAAAATGTGTAGAAAAGACTGAAATGTGGTTAGTGAAGTATATTCACGATTTTGGACAGTGAATATATTTTTAAGTCAAATGGTTAGGGTTTTGGGAAAGCGATATTATGAAATGAAGTTAATTGTTTTAAAAGATGTTTTAAAACGTGTGAACTATCGAAATCATAGATTTCAACATTTATTGTTGAAATAGACGTTTTCGAGAAACTTAAGGAAATGGTGGACTATAACACTGTTGTTATAGTAAATGATTTCCGAAAGGAAATGTTTTATGTAGTATTGGGATTTATATATCTATCTAAAATCCGAATCCCTATACTAGTGATTTCGAGTCGTCGTAACGATGTTTTACGCAACATTCGTTTTGACTCAAATAGATGTTGTTAAAAAGAATGATTTCCTTAAAGAATGAATTTATACTTAATTTGATTTAAGTATATCGAATATTTTCAAATGTTGAAAATAAATAGATTTGTGAAACACTTATTTTTAAATAAGTATGGAATTGCTTTTCCAATATGAAGTGAACGTTTGAGAATTTATCTTTGTAAAGGTAAATTGAAATTGAATATATTTGAAATCGATTTGAGAATCGTATATCAGTAGATATTTTGAGAATATAAATTCACTATGGAATTTATAAAGGAAAGGGAAACTGTTTAGAAAAATAAACGTTGATTTATTTTTGAAGTGTGGAAATTATATATCTAGTAAAGATATTTTTGAAAGATAAATAATTTGGAAAATTATTTGGAATCTGATGATGTTGCGCATCTTTATTGATAGTTAAATAACCGACTATCAATAATTACCTTTAGATAGGTATTTGTTGTAAATTGGATGAATTTGAATGCCACACTTATTTTTGAATAAGCGCTCACTATTCGGGTTAGCCGGGAAAGGACCATGGGGTTGTATAACCCATTCCGAATATGTGATACGTCGTTATGAATTGCATTTGAAGACCGGTGTTGAAGACCGGATATTTTTGAAAACGGAAGGATTACCGTCGAGTTACTCTACATCGACTGATCTTCGATTTAGAGGTTTTATCACCCTTAGTGACGGGAAGTCCGGACGTGATTAGAAAATTATCCGGAATTGCAAGGGCTTCGTGAGAAGTGCCTTCGGTTCTGTTCGATCCCGGAACAGACTTGTATGGATTGTGTGTCTGACGTTACAATTTGAGATATAAAGCTGATTTCTTTCAAATACATTTCTGTTGGTGGCGGAGAATAGTTCTCTTAGCTTAACACCCTTCTCTGAGACGTACGAGCTCAGAGGTTATGTAGTTGAAATTAATCAGCGATATATCCCAATTTGGTAACGTGGCATACTGAGTGTTGCTGTGAAATGATCAGTGTTTGATCATTTGCGATATGATCATTTGTTTGATCTTATATCTTTGTGATCATAGGTTGATCATTTTGTTTGACCCGAAGCAGGGCTTTTTGAGAAAGCATAGCTTTGTGGACGAGACTTCGTCGAGCCTCACACCCCGGAAATGGTCGAAACAGGAAGGATGCAGCAAGGTTCTAGGGAGTAGCGCCCCTTAGTGTATGTCATTCCTTCTGGATAAAGGTGGTATCATGGTATGGAGCCCAGATACTTAACCTCTGTGGTTACTGCATTATTATTATCTATGTGGTTTGTTGGAAATCGGGGATCCTCGGGAAGATCGGTGACGATCGGGGGATGGCATACGCGTGTCAGTAGTTACCTACTTTTGCAGAGGTAACCCGGCCTTGTGTTGGCAGAGATCTAACCGTAACGTTAGGTTCTCGGGTCGTCTATTCCAGGGACGTACCCATCGTGGATAGGAAGTTCCTTAGCCTGACCATTTGTTGGAAATCCAAAGAAACAATACGCGACTTGTACGGTTTTAGTTGTATTACCTGCTATGGAATGTGGCGGTAACCTGCTATTGAACATAGTAGCTATAGTAGGCATAAGTGCGGAATGCCTATGCTGGCTAAGATTAATATTATACTTTCGAAATGATTTCTACACTATGCACTAATAATAATATCAGAAAGAATTTGATTTCTGCGTAGTAAGCATCTTTGACTATCATAAGAAGAAATCTCCTCCAATTCTGCGTTTGCATTGTGTGTGTGGTGGGAGGTCTTATGGTAGTTTCATTTTCCAAAAGCATTGCGAATTGACTTTAAAATATCTGCTGTTTATTTTTAAAGAATAACTGTTTTACGATCTCACACCGGTCACCATGACTGACTCGGAGTTTATTGTTCCCTTCTAAACTCTGGGTGCCCACCAATTTCCACACGGGTAGCCTAGAGTTATATTATCAGGATATTCTGGATATTCTGGAGCTTTGGAGATAAGCTGGATGGCGAGACGTAGTATTTGTATCTGATAGTATTTATTCCGCTGTGTATTCTGTATGAGGACAAGTTTATATAACCGTCCATTTTTGTATATTGACTCTGATGATTGATGTATGTATAAAATGATATAGTTCTTTGTTTTAAAAGACTAGTAATTATCTATTGTATATTATTCCGCTGCGATATGTGAGATTCTGATATTGTTCTCTGTTCTGTATCTGTTGTTGTTTTGTTGTTCTTCTTCTCTTTTTCTTCTATCTTCTTCTTCTACCTTTTTCTTCTTTCTGAAAACCATAACTTTTCGGGTTTCCGGCATTCGATGGCTCAGCAGTCGATAAAGTGAGTATCGATGTTGAATTTTCGAAAGTCGAAAATTTTCGGGATGTTACTAAAACAGTCATTAACCTAACATTTTTTTTATTTAGAATTTATCATGGTAATTAATTAGGAAACATTGAGCAAGGTAACAAAGAATTTTCACGGCTTTTACTAAAATCAATCAAGAGAATATAATAACAAATTCATAAAAGAATACCGTAACATATCAATGATATAATCATATAATATAAAGTACGATACAATGAACATTAAGGAAAGCAGTAATATATACAATAAAAATGAGAATCTACAAATGTAGTCTTAAATTATGCAAAACAATTTAAAGAAACATTATTAAAACAAATGAAAGACATATGCCATTTGAAATAGTATATCCTACTTCAATGTGCTTGATAAATTTCAGTGTTATACATCAATTTTCTTTTATATCGTATATTAACAACCTTTTGCCACCTCTGTTTATCAATAAATAAAACAAGAAATGATATAAATTTTACTCAATTAATAATCTTATCTATCTAGTCACAACCTTGTTGGTAACAACATCCAATTATTTTTAATGTATTAGACCACTGAACATATGAGTTTTTAAACAACCTATGTTGATGTACTATGGTAACAACCTTACCTAATCTAAAGTTCATGAAAAATAAGAAATATAATAAGAAAGTTTAAGCATGGAAGGAAATAGATTGATTAACAATAACAATGAGTGGAGACCGGTGCTTATCAGATCAATCTGAATAGTTATTTGAATGGAAATTAAATTAAGAATGATAACTCCAAATGTAAACCTATAAAAAAACAGAGTTATACACCGGTTATCGCTTTCAAAAGAGCACCACTTCTCTAGTAACAACCATAGTGTTTCCAGCAGTTGATGTAGTATTTAAAAATTAGGATCTAAATATTTGGGTGATGTTAGGAGCAAAACTCTTCAGTCATAGAACCCTTCAATTTCAGACTGAGAGCCGATGGAGTAAGAAGAGGTTCGATGGAGCGTCAATTGATGGCAACATTGTCAAAGAGTGATGGAGTAGGGTTTTTCAATTTAGGTGTAAGCAATCGATCGTGGTTAGTAATGGATTAGGGTTGAAATCAATCAGGGTTAGTAATAGTAGACAGAGTTGTTGATGGATTAACTGTAATAACAATGCATTAGGTTAAATGACGATGATGGTTGAATCGCCATGGCGAAGCAGTGACGCACCACCTCTATAATCACGCTAACCAAGGACACTACGGGGTAATGCCGTCAATTAGCATGAAGAATAAGGCTGTTGAGGAGCGACCATCTATGTAATTGCTTTGTGCGAGTACCGATATGTCAGATAATATAAGGAAATTCGACATATCGAATACAAACTCAAAGCTACCACATAGTGGCTATGTGGCCTTCGGAAACAAATATAGAAATAAACATAACACGGATCAGTCACAGATATTCATATCACAAAGGCGAAAACAGATATGAATATATCACATAGAAGTGTACATAAAAGTAGTGGTCATACAAGATCCACTACATCACAAAAAAATAGGTACAGATGCTAGACACAAGAATAAGTATACATCAAGTAGTCTATATCTCGAATGTATAAAAACAAAAACTACTAATCTAAAGTAGTTAGCCAATAATCAGATGATGGTCCCAGATAAGAAGTCAAGCAAGAGCACCTGAAATACCTCGGTCTGACCTGAGTATTGTTTAAGAAGAAAATAATAAACGGATTAGTCTAGCTATAAATATCAGATAAAATGAGATAGGATAAGAGATATAACAAAAACGTATGATAACAATAATGCCATACTATGACAAGTATACATTAGGTAACAACAAAAATCATACAATATCTCAAATATTCTCAGACACTAAAAAGAATGTCATATTCTTTAAATTATTCACCAAAACACAAATATTGACAAAACATATCATTGCCAATCACAAAAACCGGTGAAACACAAATTCTAGAAATCGTCAACTAGAAATCCATAAATCAATAAAAAGGGGAAGGCCTATCACAAACGGGAGCATGAAAACTCACCAACATGTGTGTCACAAACGGAACGCTATTCCATGGTCGCTAACCATAAAGCTGGTGCAATGGCGTAGTGCAATAACGGTACGCCCGAGAAACCTAAAACTCAAATGAGTTGGAACAACGACGTAGTGCAGTAACGGTACGCCCGATGAACCTAAAACTCAAATATTTCGGAACAACGACGTAGTGCAATAACGGTACGTCCGATGATCCCGAAACTCAAATAATTCAGAACAATGGCGTAGTGCAATAACGGTACGCCCGATGAACCGAACTCCATAAAGACCGTAGGTCGCTAGCCTATAAAAATGAGACGAAGCTCAATAGAACGGGGTACAGTCCCCCACGCGGACAAAGAGACATCGCACACCGCTAGTCTAAATCACAAAATGATCATCATTGATCAATAAGAAGTGTTAATTACACTAAGCTAGTAAATATATGAGTTTAGCTTCATGTCCCATAACAACTAGCTTAACTTAAATATTTACGAACAAATTGTAGATTTCCACTTGAAAATTGTCACGAGAGTTCAATCGAACAAGTCCAAGAATTAACCGACAAAGTAAACGCAAGCGTTTCATACCACTTGTTTTGCTAAGCCGTTTAATTAGATTTCTCGTACGAATGAGGTAAAGGTTTGTATATACTAATAGATTGGAAAACGGTTTTAAAGCGAGCTTTGTATTCAAAAGTAGTGTTGAAATCATTTTTGTGAAAGAGTTTGAATATTTACTACTAGTATAGAAACCTTTGTATTTGAAAGTGACAAATCACAAAAATGATTGTAAAAACAATCAATCACCAAAGATTCACATTCGAAGACATGAATTAAAACCATAGAAATCGATATCAAATCCATCAAATGGATATTCCCAAAAAAATCCAAAGAAAGAAGTCATCCAAGTCGATAAATGATAACAACAAATCGGATCATCAAGAATCGATTAAAAATCGGAAACCCACACAAAACTGCCTAAAATAGGCAAAATGCACATTTCCCAGATTCAGTCGACTGGACTGTATGGTCAGTCGACTGATACATTCCTAGAAACTTTCAGTTTCCAGGTTCAGTCAACTGGCCATATACGTCAGTCGACTGATAGATGGACAGAAGCTTTCTGTTTCCAGGTTCAGTCGACTGATAAAAGGGCAGAAAGTTTTCTGTTCCCAGATTTAGTCGACTGACCTTACTGTTCATTCGACTGAACTGCCATTTGCGGTATTTTCCACCTAGCCCAAGAAGGGGCAAAAATCCAAACGGAAATAATCGGACGAGCAACGGAGACTAGGGATTTATGCCAAGCGACAACCCAGCCTTATAGGCTCTTCGATACACCCTAACAACGTGTTCAAACATCAAAGATAGGATTTTAAAGATATGACTTCAAAACACCAAAATTTGGAATATTCATCAAACCAATTCAATTCAAAAGCAAATGGACAAGGAATAGATGTTAGGAATTACTACCAAACAACTATCTAAGATATAGACATAGATGTTAGTTCAAAAACTCACCTTTAAAACTCAAAGACACGAATGAGAAGCTCTAAAATAAAGGAAAGGCCAATTCCTCTTCAATCTCAACTCAAGAAGCTCCAATCTAAGCTAATAAGCAAATATTTCCTAAGTTAGGGTTTAGGAATTTCTGAAATTGAAGAGAGATAGAGATGGAGAAGATGAAGAGGATGCTTACCTAAGCTTCTCCTTGATTTAGGACTTGAATTTGTATTTCCTAAACAAACTAGGGTTTTGGAATTCTAATTTCCAATCTCCTCCCCTATTTTTACTTTAGCTTGAATGTATTAGGAAATGAGAATGAATGAAGAGGAGAGGGGGTGGAGTTAGGGTATTATGATGGGTTAGTGGGATGAAACCCAAACCCAAAGCCCTAAATGTAAATATCAAAATTCTACTCAACTCCAAACGTATCGATGTTTATACTCAAAAAAGTTATAAACGTCATTTTAGACTTAATGGAAGTGGTCTCGAGTCCCAATTCGACTGTTTACAAAAAATAGCTTTTCGGACTTTAATTCGATTAACGATGCTATATTTAAATAAAACATTTAAATATACAATCGTAAAATATGCGGGTTGTTACAGACTCCCCTCCTTAAAGAAATTGCATCCTCGCAATAATTAAGAGGAAAATAAAAAGTAACAACCATAAAAGCATATCAACATAAAAGAAGAAATTTTGAAATGAGAAGTTCACCATAAAGAGCACGAAAGAGTAAGTCTGGATGTGTTTGCTCGATGAACTCTCAAGATTCCCAAGAGCAATCCTTAAGATTTGAGGACCATTTAACTTTCACAAGAAGAACATCTTTATTTCGAAGGCGTTTAACCTCCGAAGTAATGATACGAATAAAATGTTGCTCATAAGTCAAATTTGGTGAAACTTCAATTTCTTCAATTACACCGGGCTCAAGAATAGAATAGGAATCCCTAAGGTATTTCCGTAGTTGAGAGACGTGGAAAACGTCATGAATAGCAGAAAATTGAGCCGGTAATAAAAGGCAATAAGCCACGGAACCATTACGTTCGGTGATGGGAAATGGACCAATATATCGAGGTGCTAACTTTCCCGATCAACTGAAACGCACAACACCTTTCATAGGTGAAACACAAATGAACACCAATAAAGATTGGACCTAAAACCAGCTTCAAGCCAACACGAAGGAGATCGGCACGGCCTTCCATAGAGTGCCTCAAAAGGTGCCATACCAATACTAGATTGGAAGCTTTTATAGGAAGAAAACTCAACAAGAATATGATCTTCCCAACTTCCACCAAAATCAAGAACACATGCATGAAAGAGATCTTCAAGAGTTTGATTCACACGCTCGGTTTGTCCATCGGACTGAGGATGATAAGCGGTGCTAAAATTTAAGCTTTGTTCCCAAAGCTTTTTGAAGACCCTTTTCAAAATCCACTAGTAAATAATGGATCACGATCGCTAACGATAGAAGTAGGAACTCCATGCAATTTAACAATTTCTTTGACATAGAGTTTAGCCAAAAGAGGTACGGTCCAAAAGAGAAGGATGAGCCTCAAGGCTACACAAAACAAGAGATGAACATGAATCGGTTTAACGATCTCGAATCTCACAAGTGGACAAAGTCTTGAGATCACTCCATTCGGATATCATCATGGAAACAACCGCTTGTTGCTTAAGACTAAGGGCATCGGCAACACGATTTCCCCTTCCGGGAGTATGAAGAATATCGAGATCATAAGATGCAAGGAATTCGAGCCAACGTTGTTGACGCAAATTAAGTTCCTTTTGAGAAACAAATATTTCAAAGATTTATGATCGGTGTAGAGAACAAACTTCTCTCCCAAAAGATAATAACTCCAAATTCTAAGGGCGAAAACAATAGCCGCGAGCACTAGATCATGAGTGGCATATCTAGTCTCGGCGGGCATTAATTGCCCAAAAGCATAAGCGATGACACGTTCCCCTTTGCATGAGAATGACACCCAAACCAATACGACTAGTATCGGTATAAACAATAAAGTCTTGATTCCCCTCGGGAATCACAAGAATAAGAGCATCGGAAAGGAGTTCTTTTAAATGATCCCCTTTCCCGAAAAGCTAAGACGTTCAAAATTATAATTAACTTTATGTAATCATCTTTTTATAAAAAATTACTTTTTACAAGTCAATTTATTGTGTCTGACTGTCTCATCATAACGTTTAGGAGATTCCTATCGATAACGTTGATCAAGCGCATCGACCAGAATTCTTAAAGCACTCAATGGGCAAAACAACACAACATCATCTTTTATATGATAAACATGCTTCTTATAAAATTTACAAATATTCTTTGCTCATTTTAAGAACAAAATCCAATCATACTTATAAATATCTTATTAAAAAGATTTGCAAATTTTAAATTGTTGTTTTCATCCATAATCAATAAATACAAGGACGGTCTCATCAAGATATTCGCAGAATACTCGATTCATAAAATTGATGAAATAAGTTGAACAAACTGAATGACATCACGAGTCACTCATAAAAATCATAACGAGTGCGGAATGCGGTAAGTGGAATGCTACCCTCCACAACTCGTAGCTGATGAAAACCGGTGGCAAGGTCGAGCTGAAAAGACCTTAGCACCACACAATAGATTGCTTAGGCGATAATCCTAAGACAAACTCAAATATACCGGAAAATCCACAAACTACTTGAATGAGAGAAATAACGCTTTCCTCATCAAGTGGGTTTAAAAAAAATAATGCCACCAAATTGGAATCGAAATCATTAAGAACAATAGAATCTACTTAACAGATTGAGAATGTCGAAGATGGATAGTTCTCTCGGGACATAGGATATGGGCTTCATAATGATTAAGCCAATCCTTTCCCAAAAATCAATTTCGAAGCCTAAGTAACACATAACATGCAAGTCGGCTCGAAAAGAATAATCACATAAAATAATCACGACATCTCCACAAAGTAAACTGAGTGTTGTGGATCCACTAATCGGATTCGCAATTCTCAATGAAGTCATCAAGGCCATAATATTTAAAGAAAAGGTATCAACAAGTTCTTTTGATATAAAAGAAGGAGATGCACCCATATCAAAAGAATTCGAATAGGATAATCACGAAACAAAATATTACTATCAAGGATAGAATGAGAAATACCTTGACCAAGAGAAGTGCTAGTAGAGGCTTGCACAACCTTCACCTTTCCCTCTTTCTTGTTTGGAAGTTTGGGGCATGAAGATAAAAGATGACCCGAACTTTTGCAATAAAGACAAAAAAATGGTTTTGGGCACTCATTTGCATAGTGGTCCGTAGAACCACAATTGTAGCATCGTCCACGACTAGAGATAGGAGTCTTTGCTACCGAAGTTTCTTGCTTCCCTTTCTTGTTGGGATAGGGGCCTTTGAACTTAATAGGCCTCTTCATGTTATTGTTGAAGTTCTGTTTGGCACGCACAACTTCAACATCACTTTCTCTATCGGCCACTTCAAGTCGAAGAGCGATATCTACAAGCCGATCAGAAGAAACTTCTAGTTTCAGAAGTAAAGGCTTTTTTAGGTTCTTATTCAACCCATAAACAAATCTCTGATTTTTCTTCAATGGGGTATTAATATACTCAACCCCATATTTAGAAAGAGATTCAAAAGATGCGACGTAATCCGTCACAGAAGATTCACCTTGAACAAGGTCAATAAAGCGCCGAGTTAAAGTTACTTTTTCAGCCTCTAGCACAAACTTCAATTTGAATCTTTCCCGGAATTGCTCCCAAGTAAGATTTGCTTCATTAGTTTCAAAAATCAAAAGCTCATACCAGTCTAATGCTCTTTCTTGGAGCATGCTAGAAGCCACTTGGACTCGATGTAGATCCACAAGATTCATGCAAGAAAAGATGCGATCGCATGATCTAAGCCAAGCTTGGGTTTCTATAACGTTTTCGGAACCCTTGAATGGCCTTCCACCCAACGCGGTATAATCTCTGCACAAGCATGCAAATCCAGATTTAGGGTGAGAAGGCACTGGAACGGGTCCGGTAGCTTGGGCATTGTTCACAAGATCTAAAAGCTGCTGGGCAGACATAAATACTCCATCCTGAGGAGTAGCACTGGATTGATCGGCGCTGGGACGGCCATATCTAACCATTTCTCTTCTTTAAGAAAGAAAGAAAGAAGACGAAAAAGGTTATTCTCAAAATAAATATCAAACAAACTTGATTGATAAAACAAGGCATCATAAAAAGAAATAGGATAGAACGGTACGAAGACTCGAATTAAATCCCATGGCACAATTCCTAAGAAAGACCGAGGACAATGATCCTTGCTAGATTATTCTACATTGTTCCGAAGTTTGGCTTTGATATCAAGCTGTGACGCCCCACCTCTATACTCACGCTAACCAAGGACACTACGGGGTAATGCCATCAATTAGCACGAAGAATAAGGCTGTTGATGAGCGACCATCTATGTAATTGCTTTGTGCAAGTACCGATATGTCAGATAATATAAGGAAATACGACATATCGAATACAAACTCAAAGCTACCACACAGTGGCTATGTGGCCTTCGGAAACAAATATAGAAATAAACATAACACAAATCATTCACAGATATTCATATCACAAAGGCGAAAACAGATATGAATATATCACATAGAAGTGTACATAAAAGTAATGGTCATATATGATCCACTACATCACAAAAGAATAGGTACAGGTGCTAGACACAAGAATAAGTATACATCAAGGAGTCTATATCTCGAATGTATAAAAACAAAAACTACTAATCTAAAGTAGTTAGTCAAAAATCAGATGATGGTCCCAGATAAGAAGTCAAGCAGGAGCACCTGAAATACCTCGGTCTGACCCGAGTATTATTTAAGAAGAAAATAATAAACGGATCAGTCTAGCTATAAATATCAGATAAAATGAGATAGGATAAGAGATATAACAAAAACGTATGATAACAATAATGCCATACTATGACAAGTATACATTAGGTAACAACAAAAATCATACAATATCTCAAATATCATCAGACACTAAAAAGAATGTCATATTCTTTAAATTATTCACCAAAACAAAAATATTGACAAAACATATCAATGCCAATCACAAAAATCGGTGAAACACAAATTATAGAAATCGTCAACTAGAAATCCATAAATTAATAAAAAGGGGAAGGCCTATCACAAACGGGAGCATGAAAACTCACCAACACGTGTGTCACAAACGGAACGCTATTCCATAGCCGCTAACCATAAAGCCGGTGCAACGGCGTAGTGCAATAACGGTAGGCCCGAGGAACCTAAAACTCAAATGAGTTGGAACAACGACGTAGTGTAGTAACGGTATGCTTCATGAACCTAAAACTCAAATATTTCGGAACAACGACGTAGTTCAATAACGGTACGCCCGATGATCCCGAAACTCAAATAATTCGGAACAATGACGTAGTGCAATAACGGTATGCCCGATGAACCGAACTCCATAAATCCCGTAGGTCGCTAGCCTATAAAAATGAGACGAGGCTCAATAGAATAGGGTACAGTCCCCCACGCGGACAAAGAGACATCGCACACCGCTAGTCTAAATCACAAAATGATCATCATTGATCAATAAGAAGTGTTAATTACACTAAGCTAGTAAATATATGAGTTTGGCTTCATGCCCCATAACCACTAGCTTAACTTAAATATTTACGAACAAATTGTAGATTTCCACTCGAAAATTGTCACGGGAGTTCAATCGAAAAAGTCCAAGAATTAACCGACAAAGTAAACGCAAGCGTTTCATACCACTTGTTTTGCTAAGCCGTTTAATTAGATTTCTCGTACTAACGAGGTAAAGGTTTGTATATACTAATAGATTGGAAAACGGTTTTAAAGTGAGCTTTGTATTCAAAAGTAGTGTTGAAATCGTTTTTGTGAAAGAGTTTGAATATTTACTGCTAATATAGAAACCTTTGTATTTGAAAATGACAAATCACAAAAATAATTGTAAAAACAATCAATCACCAAAGATTCACATTCGAAGACGTGAATCAAAACCATAGAAATCGATATCAAATCCATCAAATGGATATTCCCAAAAAAATCCAAAGAAAGAAGTCATCCAAGTCGATAACTGATAACAACAAATCAGATCATCAAGAATCGATTAAAAATTGGAAACCCACACAAAACTGCCTAAAATAGGCAAAATGCACATTTCCCAGATTCAGTCGACTGGACTGTATGGTCAGTCGATTGATACATGCCTAGAAACTTTCGGTTTCCAGGTTCAGTCGACTGTCCATATACGTCAGTCGACTGATAGATGGACAGAAGCTTTCTGTTTCCAGGTTCAGTCGACTGAACTGTATTGTCAGTCGACTGATAAAAGGCCAGAAAGTTTTTTATTTCCAGATTCAGTCGACTGACCTTACCGTTTAGTCGACTGAACTGCCATTTGCAGTATTTTTCACCTAGCCCAAGAAGGGGCAAAAATCCAAACGGAAGTGATCGGACGAGCAACAGAGAATAGGGATTTATGCCAAGCGACAACCCAGCCTTATAGGCTCTTCGATACACCCTAACAACGTGTTCAAACATCAAAGATAGGATTTTTAAAGATTTGACTTCAAAACATCAAAATTTGGAATATTCATTAAACCAATTCAATTTAGAAGCAAATGGACAAGGAATAGATGTTAGGAATCACTACCAAACAACTATCTAAGATATAGACATAGATGTGATTTCAAAAACTCACCTTTAAAACTCAAAGACACGAATGAGAAACTCTAAAACAAAGGAAAGGCCAATTCCTCTTCAATCTCAACTCAAGAAGCTCCAATCTAAGCTAATAAGAAAATATTTCCTAAGTTAGGGTTTAGGAATTTCTGAAATTGAAGAGAGATAGAGATGGAGAAGATGAAGATCATGCTTACCTAAGCTTCTCCTTGATTTAGGACTTGAATTTGTATTTCCTAAACAAACTAGGGGTTTGGAATTCTAATTTCCAATCTCCTCCCACATTTTTACTTTAGCTTGAATGTATTAGGAAATGAGAATGAATGAAGAGGAGAGGGGGTGGAGTTAAGGTATTATGATGGGTTAGTGGGTTGAAACCCAAAACCAAAGCTCTAAATGAAAATATCAAAATTCTACTCAACTCCAAACATATCGATGTTTATACTCAAAAAAGTTGTAAACGTTATTTTGGACTTAATGGAAGTGGTCTCGAGTCCCAATTCGACTGTTTACAAAAAGTAGCTTTTCGGACTTTAATCCGATTAACGATGCTATATTTAAATAAAACATTTAAATATACAATCGTAAAATATGCGGGTTGTTACAGCGAAGTATCTAGTCGGTAATTCCAAAAGACACGATTGAATTCAAGTCAACGAATTCTCATTATAAATTTTGTAGACTGTTATTAGTTATTTAGAACATTATGAAATTTAAAGAAATTCAAATACCTTTGTAATATTTATTAAATATTAGTGTCTAATTATTAGTAATAGACTTTCATAAATAATCTTATCTAACAAATTTAAGCGGATAAATAATTTACATGTATTTTATTAAAATACCATTTAGTAAAATTTATAAACTATTTAACATATTAGTACTTCCAGCTTTTTCATATGCATGTAATTTTTTTATGATATGAGTTAAAACAAAAATATATTTTTAATATTATTGAAGTTGTCGAGAAAATATTACATATTTGGATATGACAAAAGGTGGGAACAGAAGTAGAAGGTCATCCATTGTTGTTTAGAACACACACACACAAAGTTGCACTTCTTCAAAGTGGAATATTTTAACCAAAATAGTTTTGGTTCACACCTCATTATTTTATTTGAATTGTACTGTGTTCTATAAAGTTCCAAAGCCCAAAGACTTCAAACTACCTCTTGTCTCACTCATATACACCATAATATAGCATGTACAGGTAGGTATCTTTACTAACCATTCATTATAAGTAGTAAATACTATTAAAGGAGTTATACTTAGAACTACCTCCTCTTTGTACATGAAATACTTGAAGTATGTTCAAGTAAGTTGCCAACATAGCAGATACATTAAGAAGCATATTTGTACGTTATATTTGCCAACATAGTACATGAAATGCTTGAAGCATGAAACACTACATGCAGCTATATATATACTATATTTTCTATTCATTTCATGTTTGTATTGGCACATGAATTGTCACCCAAAAATGTTTTAACTTATGTTTATATTCTAAAAAATGCCTAACTTGTTCTTCTGTTACACCGAAGTTTCAGACGGTTTTCATAGTTTCTCAAAATTTTGATTTAGAGTATGGGTAGAAGTATCTTATATAATTCTAAATTCAAAATAAGTTTTTGGTATATTATTACCATTCAGAGATATAAACAGGAAGAAACATTTGGAGGTAAGATAGCTAGTTCGTCCATCATAAACACAAACCCATATTTTTTTATGTTTTTTCGATCCAAAAAGTTTAGCTTGTGTTTATGAGCTAAAAAGGCAAGTAATGTAGACCAATGAAAAAAATGAGTGAAGCTTATGCAGCAGTAAGAACTTAAAATTTATTTGTGTATTTTGAGTTATTATCTTCTGAACAAAGCCAAATGTGATTAAAATAAACAGTCCACCCATTTCATATTGTGCTAGTGCTCTCATGCTCAAGTTTGGTTTCTAAGAGATACTATTTGTTTACTCTTTTTAATGTACATTTTCACTTAAGCGAATACATATCTATGTGCGTGTATACACTTTTTTCACTTAAGTGTCATTTATGCAGTCCTCGGAATAGACCAAGGTGAAGATGATTAATTTTCGTATAAAGATCCTACCTTAAAAAATAATGTTCCCTTGGCCCTAGCTCCAACATCAGAAATTTAAAATGAGTAAAAGATGATATAAAATTGAAAAATATCTACATGCATTTAATTGAAAAATAGCAACCAAAGCTTATAATAAAAAGTTTAGATTGCATCATGTTCAAGTCTAAAACTGTTTTACTAACATGAAGAACAAAAGTAAATCAAATTACAGAGTAAATCAATAAAAGGTAGCCTAGATTTTTATAGTTTAAAACCAAATGATTTTGTAATGTAGACTACATAATGTACTAAAGTAGATTACATAATGTACTAAAGTAGCCCAGATTGTAATCAAATAAAATTTTAAAGTTGCAGTAAGTAACTGAATCAATACTGATGAAGTAGAAGTAGATTTTCATTCTCTTTGCAATGATTAATGTGGCAAAAAATGGAAATATACATGGAAGAATCAATCCATTATATAAATTGTTAAAAAATCATCAGGAAAATTATTTGATATTTTACACTTGATGAAATATCAAACTATTTTATCGCAATCAAATATCAAACTATTTACTATAATATCAAACTATTTTATCACTATCAAATATCAACAGTAAAGTGTTTCACTGACGTTATCATCAGAAAAAAGACTGGTAAAACCTAAATTATTGGTTAGCTTTACTTATTCATGTGTGTATGACTGTATAGGAGGTTTTGGAACAGGTCTTCGAACAAAGTAAGGGCATAGTTTTTAATTAAAAAAAAACCTAAATTGAACTCCAAAAATGTACATAAAAATGCAGAGGACATCAACAAATTTGGGCATAGTTAAAAAAATAACTAATTTGAAATCGATAGAATACCTAAAAATGCAGAGGACTTGAACAAATCTGAGCGATGAGCTCCAGTCGACATCGAAGAAAGCTAACATTACGTGGCGATGAGCTTCAGTTGATGATAGTGAAGCACTAATCGACGCGATGGGCGATGTAACGACCCGATATTTTCAACCATTCGCATCCACACATGTCGGACTTGAATTGCTCAAAATATCATATTGTTAATTTATATTTGGCAAAACTCAGTATATACAGTAAATAACATAATCACAGAATCACAGACATAGAGTAATACCACAATAATGCAGCGGAATAGATAAATAGTAGTTCATGAAGCTACTATATAAACATCAGAGTTAGAAATAAAATACAGTAGAGTATCTCAAATACAAACTGATGACATCTCTGAACAAATCAACTGGAAAAGCTGAAGACTGAATCGATAGTTGGATCTCCAAGCGAAGCCCAAACTTCGAAGGTGAGTCTCAAATGTTGTATCACTCAGTCTGACCCCGAGCGTAAATCAAAACACAAAACACTCAAGTCGGGATTAACATACTTATATCAATAAATTCAACTCAAGTGAAATATCAACTGAAATACAATTAACTTAAAGGATGTTTGGGATAACCATCCTCTAAGGATCCGTGGAACTATCTACTATGCAGAAATATACGCTATTCACAACCAAACGTCGTTAGAACATCATGGTCATTTCAAAATAATTTATACTTCAAAACCAAAATATCATTTCCATTTCAAATATATATTTCCAAATTATAGCACTTTCAAAACTAAATTGAAAATTTCATATATACCTTATTTTAACTTCATTATTATTTAGTTTGAAATATTCACTTAATAAATCCATTATCATTTAAATAACCTTAAGTTACATTAAACTAAATATTTACTTCGATTTATTTAAACTTGAAATATCCATTTAATCACTTTAAATCAAAAAATCAAGTTATAAAATCATAAATTTAAAACCCTCAAATTCAATAAGTTTCAAATCGATTTAATTAAACAAAATTCTTAGTTAAATACAAATTCGAATAAATTCAAATTTATCTTTCCAATCCTTAACTTATAGAATCATTAAAAATCTATTTTTAAATAAAATCTTTAAATAAATACTTAAACATATTGTGATTTACTTAAATCAAACTTTACTACATTTAAAGCTTATTATTCAATCTTCTATTTTATATTAAAACTTATTCATATACATGATATTTTCAAATTTAAATAAACCATATATTTTTCCTTTCAAACCATAGAAATCAATTTCAAAATATTTATATATATAGACCAACGGTGTCTGTATATAGTTTTCTATACTATGGTCAAGTGATACAGATATTTATCATTTCAATCCGTAATTTAAATATATACGGGTATATATCATTTCAACCTGCAATCCCAAATTCAATTCAATGAAAATCGTTTGGGTTTATCATTTCAAACCATAACGATTTTCCTATTCTACAAGATCGTTCAGGTATGTATCATTTCAACCCATAGTGAATTCTATACTAACAGGGAACTTGCAGAGTGATAACAGATATAAAATAATAATATAACATTTCAACAATAGAGATATATCATCACTAACAAATTAATAAACAATAGGATATGGTGTCATATCCTACAGGTGAACAATTTTAGATGATAGCATATCATAACTAGCAAATATAAAATTAACAGTTAAATTTAACAGTGTATTTCAATTGTTGTTTCGATTGAAATCAAATTTAATAAATATAAGAACGTTAATCGTGAGTGATTGCTCACCTTTCGAGGCTAGAGGGATGAACGAGAATGAGATGAGTCACGAATCCAAGCATGAATTCCAAAACAAAGCTAGATGGGCACGAGTTCGACGATCAAAGCTGATAAATAGGAATTGATGATATAAATCAGAATCATCTAGCTATAACTGAAACAAAATATATTAATATTATTTCTCTGAAATTAATATTTTTAAGAATCAAATATATATATACATTTTATACCTTTGAAATAACTACATATATATATAGGCTACTGCTAAATCATATACAACTTATACTTAAAATAAACAAATAATCTTCAAAATTTATATATAAAATAAACTAACATAAACAATATACTGTAGCATAAATTTTATTATATAAACAGTGCTGACATTGAATCAAATATACATATTTTTATTTTTCAAATCAATAACTTAATTTCAATCACAATAAAAATCCATGAAAACAAAATTCACATATATATTGAAACCAGAATATACTTACTCAAATTCGTGTATATATATATATACAAGTAACCTTATATACTACCTATATAACTTATATATATAAACAAATTATAATTTGAAATCAATATAAATTTACTTTATTATAGTTATCAAAACATATCGCGGTATAAAAAAACAAACATGTATATGTATGTTAAACATATATATCCTGTACTGTAAAAATAGAATCTATATATAACATATAACAATTATGTAGACAATTATATATAACAGTTATGTATAAGCTATTCAAAGAATCCTATACGTATTAATATGCTTTATAAAATTTAAATAGCTCTACATCTATACATATTCCCAACATATAAATGCAACTAACTATATACATTATTATATATATACGAACAGTAAGGTACTTAATAAACAAATAGTCATATATAACATATATACAAACGAAATTTGATAAAATTTCTTCTTTGTAAAGTTCATATATATACAGCCTTATATCGGTATAAATACATAAACAATTATGAAATAAACAAATATATATTTCGACATTTATAATAAAATCACTATAGCTAATATAACATGATATACTCACAGATCACGCAACCTGTATAACAACATATATATATAATTTATGTAATAACCTCATATATATAAACTGTAAATTATATAAATTAAAGAAGATCAATAGTTTAACCATATGTAGACTCAATATATCAACTCTATATAACTGACATGAACCTTGCATATGACCAACTATTTATATTTAAAACAAAGCTTATATACATTGTTTTATATATATGAACAACTTTGTTTATAAATAACTCATTATTTTAACTTGTACAGTCCTTGTAACAACCCGCATATTCTACGATTGAATATTTAAATATTTTATTTAAATATAGAATCGTTAATCGGATTAAAGTCCGAAAATCTACTGTTTGCAAACAGTCGAATTGGGACTCGAGACCACTTCCATTGAGTTCAAAATGTCGTTTGTGATCTTTTTGAGTGTAAGCTTCGATATGTTTGGAGCTAGTCAAACATTTGACCATTTTCACTTTGGGTTTGGGTTGGGTTCAGCCCACTAGCTCAGATCTGAACCCATTAACCCCTTACTAATTCAGTCCCAACCCTCTCCTCTTCATTACTTCATTTCTTATTCTCCTAACACTCAAGCAAAACTGAAAATGGGGGAAGGGAAGAGGAATTAGAAACTCCAAGCCCTAGTCTTCATTAGAAAATCCAACTTCTAGCTTCAAATTCAAGAGAACCCATTGGTAAGCCTCCTCTTCATCTTCTTCAACTCCTTCTCTTTGAATTTCAGAAATTCCTAAACCTAACTTTGGGAATGTTCTTCTTTTAAAGCTTAGATTGAAGCTTCTTGAGTTGTTATTGAAGAGGAATTGACCTTAGCTTGTTTTAAAAGCTTCTTCTTCATTTGTTTGGGTTCAAAGGTGAGATTTTTATCTCACATCTTAGTCTATAACTATCTTCGATTGTTAGGTATGAATTCCTAACACTTATTCTTGTGCAATTGCTTTTGGTTTGGATTGATTTGGTGAATATTCCAATTTTTAGTGTTTTGAGTTTAATTCTTTGAAAATCCTAACTTTGATGTTTTGATCATGTTTTTGGTGATGAATCGAAGAGCTTATATGGCCGGGTAGTCGATGGGCGTAAACCCTTAGTGCCGTTGCTCGACCGATTGCATTTCGGAAGGGATTGGCATTCATTTGATTGGCATGGGAGTGCTGGAAACAGGCTCCGGTTGACCGACCAAAGGGTCCGGTCGACCGGCCTGCTACTCTAGCATTTCCCTGCCTCTGTTTTGGGGAGTGCAGGTTACAGGCTTCGGCCGACCGACCTCAGGGTCTGGTCGACCGACCTGCAACCCGAGAATTTCTGCCTCCGGTCCGGTCAACCGAACTTAGTGAGCCGGTTGACCGACCTGCTCCTATTTGCCAATTTTTCCTATATTGCCTATTTGTTTGAATTTCCAACTTTAATCGATTCGTGTTGTCTCCCTTTTGTTGTTATCATTTATTACCGACTTTGATGACTTCTTTTCTTCGGGATTTTTGGGAATATCCATTTTGATGGATTCGGTATCAATTTCTTTGGATTTTATTCACGTCTTCGAATGTGAATTTTTATGATTGATTGTTTCTACAATCACTTCTATGATTTGTCACTTCAAAATATAAAGGTTTTCTATACTAGTATTAAATATCAAAACTTCTTCATCAAAATGATTTCAACTCTATTTTCAATATCAAAGCTCGTTTCTTAAAACCGTTTTCCAATCTATTAGTATATACAAACCTTTACCTCATTCGTATGAGAAAATCTAATTAAACGACTTAGCAAAATAAGTGGTATGAAATGCTTGCGTTTACTTCGTCGGTTAATTTATCTACAATTTGTTTGTAAATATTTGAGTTAAGCAAGTGGTTATGGGACATGAAGCTAAACTCTTATATTTACTATCTTAGTGTAATTGACACTTCTTGATGATCGATGATGATCATTTTATGGTTTAGACTAGCAACGTGCGATGTCTCTTTGTCCATGTAAAGGACTGTATTTCTTTTTATTGAGCTTCGTCTCAATTTATGCATGTGGCGTATCTTTCTAGGTGCGTCGATGCTTGTTTACTTCGTGGAGCTTCGGCTCACCAGGAGGAGCTTCGGCTCAAAGTCCACAATGGGGGACTATACCCTGTCAGGAAGAGCTTCGGCTCACCAGGAGGAGCTTCGGCTCAAAGTCCGCAATGGGGGACTATACCCTGTCAGGAGGAGCTTCGGCTCAAAGTCCGCAATGGGGGACTATACCCTGTCAGGAGGAGCTTCGGCTCATTTTTATGGGATTGGCCATCCTTTTATTGTGATTTCTGGATTTCTAATTGATGATTTCTGGAATTTATGTTTCACCACCTTTTTCAGTTGGCATTGATATGTATGTCATTTATTGTGGCTTGGTGAATTAAACAAAGAATATGATATTCTTTTTGATGCTATGAGATTCTTGAGATTTTGTATGACTTTCGTGATTCTCTAATGTATACTAGTCGTAGTATGACATTTTTTGTTATCGTACGTTTTAATGTCATATCTCTTATTCTATATCACTTTATCTGATATTTATAGCTAGACTGATCCGTTTATTATTTTCTTCTTAAATAATACTCGGGTCAGACTGAGATTTTACAGGTTCTTCCTCTTGACTTCCTATCTGGAACCATCATCTGATTTTGGCTAACTACTCTAGATTAGTAGTTTTGTTGTATACATTTGAGATTAGACTCCTTGATGTATACATATTCTATTGTCTTGCACTTGTATCTATTCTTTTGTGTCATTGTGGATCTTATTTGACCACTACTCTGATGTACATTTTCATGTGTTATATTCATATCTATTTCCGCCTTTGTGATATGAATTGTCTGTGACTGATTTGTGTTACGTTTATTTCTATATTTGTTTCCGAAGATTATATATAGCCACTGTGTGATAGCTTTGAGTTTGTATCGGTATGTCGGATTTCCTCTTGAGATGAAAAGTTATATTTTTACTATCTGACATATCGGTGCTCGCACAAAGCAATTACACGGATGGTCGCTCCTCAACAGCCTTATTCTCCGCGCTAGTTGACGGCATTACTCTATAGTGTTCTTGGCTGGCGTGGGTATAGAGGTGGGGCGTCACAGTCCTATACACTTTTATATATATAAGATCCTATAACTTAGGTAAGCCTTTCATATAAAATAGACCAAACGTACGCAACTTATAGTTGCAAATATATAATTAACTTTATAACTTAAATCTAAAACCAAACAAATCATGTAAAACTCATATCTTTAAATTAATATAAAACCCAATATCACATATTATAACTAAATAAAAAAATAAAAAAAATGTACATATATATATATATCAAAACAGAGGCAAGCTCGGCTACTAACCAAATATACTAATATAGATTAATATATACATATATTTCTTATATAACAATACTTTAACAATATATAATTATATACCTTCACATGCGAAACATATATACACACGCAATATATAAAACTTTATAAGTATAATATGCGACCAACCTAGCTGTGAGATGCAGTTCAATGGTGAGGAGATTGTTGAGGCGGCCGAGCCTGGTGGCTGATCTGACAAGGTGGATTCGCTGGGTGGTAGTGACGGCCTCGGTGTGGCGGGCTGCTTGGTCGATGGCGAGTTTCAAGAGGTTGTAGCGCTGGAGAGTCTCGGCTAATGGATCTTAACACGGTAGAGGGTTTGGTGGTTTGCTAATGGCGAAGCATGGTCGCGGAAGGTGGAGCTCGGGTCTAAGGAGGAGGTTCGGTGGCTGAGCTGCTGTGCAAGCAGAGGAAGAGGGTGGAGAGATGATAGTTGCATGAGAAGTTTTGAACAGGGAGAGGAAGAAAATGATGAAGAGTTTTGCAAAAGAAAATGGGAGGAAGGAGAAGTGGCAGCCAGGTAGAAAATGAAATAACCCGGTATGTAGATATTGATAATTTACGTGACCGTAGAAATCCTTGCGTCTATTCATATTTTTGACTTTTTGGGTATCAAAACTGACGAATAGAAAAGGACACAAGATATATCTGTGATTAATACATCAAGTTGAACCAAATGGAGGATACAGAATTGCAAATGGACCCAATTTGGCGCATCGTCACACTTTGCATTCTGTTGATTCCATCGCGCACCGGACTCCGAAGTACACCAATAAATATACCATGGTGATCAGCGCGATGAGACGGACAAGAGGAAACAGCAATATCTATGTCAGGACCTTCCTATCAAAAGTCCATACGGACACTGATATACGTTGCTATTCCGTACGGAATAATCCAAACGGAGCTAGAAACGTTCGAATTTCGTGAAACGGATTACGCCGTCTTATTCAGAGTGTTCTAAATAAATTTTCTCATGTTGACATATTTAGGTTTCGGAACACTTTTAAATTCAACTGTTATTAACCGATTTAAATAGAATTTCTAGCGACTGATAGAACATCTATATTATTCGACGAAAAATTGCCATTTGCTATGTCTAGATGGACGCATAGCTAATATCAAGTTTCCGTCATAAAATTATATCGTTTGTTTTAAATGGTAGATTTCAGTTTATTATATTCAATAAAATTCACCTTATTTAATTTCAAAATAAACTATATCCCAAATTAATATAATTGAATATTCATTGGTTTAGAATTTCTAGTTCCTTAATTAAAATGCTAATATTAACCAATGCAGTATTAAATTCTCAATTTTCTCAATTTCTGAATCATTTAACTAATTAAGCCTTATTAAGTTAAAATTTATATTTCTTTACTTTTATGTAAAATCCAATTATACTAAATTTCATTAACAAATTGATTTCAATAGGTTGACATGTAAGGTGAGCAGAAACCAAGACTAGAATTTAAATAAGTTTGAATACACAATTTTACATTTATTGTTTACAAATAGATTAGAAGTTAATTTACAATAAAACCCAATTCCAGTTAATCATAATTTGATTTCATGCTTTACACAATATTAAATCTATCCAATTAAACTTTTATTAAACCATACGTTTGAAATCACATAAAATAGTTGTCACTTTATAAAATCAAAATCAGATGTTATAATTCAAAGCAAATTTTATTTAAAATCATAAATTTTTAATTTCTTACTGTATTAAATTCTAAAATTTGAATTTTCTTCTCTCGAAAAAAAAACGGGTCGTTACAGGCGAAGGTGAAATCTCCACGGCAATAAGCTAACCCTAGCCTACAAAATCATTCGATTACAACTGAAACCCGATGGGGCGAGTATAAGGTCCGGTATCACTTTGGTTATCGCTCGTGATGGTGGATGATTGGCATGGATTGTTTAATTTGGGGTGATTAGGGTTTTTTAGGCTCGTATAAAATGAAGTGAAATGAAAGGCGGAACTTAGATGAAAAGGGTATTTTAGGAAGATCGAAAAGACATGGTCGATGGTAGTTCATTGAATTCTTATTATTAATAGTAGAGATATAAAACATTTAAGTCTCATCCATTAAATAATTTTATATATTCATCAAAACACTTAGGAAAATTCAACAAAAATTCTAGTAAATCATTTTCAATATGTTTTCTAACATATATAAATTTCAGACCCAAATAATTAATTATTTAGCCGCAAATTATTTGTAACCCAATAATCATTTTCTTCACTAGAAAATCAATATAAAATCCACATTAATTCAGAAAATTTTGAAAATTTAAACCCATCTCTAAAATATTATTTCTGATCTATATCTAAAATCGTCATGCATTTAGATGTCAATAAATAGGGGTTTCACATCAAAACTGTAGAATATGCGAGTATATTATTTTTGTTTGATGATAATAAACATATATATATATTCGTTTAAATGTATTTGTTATTGTACTATTTTATTTTCCACATAATTAATAAATATTTGTTGAATAAAATAAATAACACAGAATTCATATTCGAACAAATATTTTATTCAAACAAATATTTTATTACAAATTCAAATAGTACAAATTTGAGCTCTCACTACATTTATACAATTTCAATTTCAATACAATTTCAACTACAACACATTTTTCAATTTACAATGTCACCTCACTACATATTCACTTACGCTCGTATTTTTATCTTCAACTCTATTCCAGTTTGTATCTAGCATCTGAATTATCTGCAAAATAAACATTGACGCAGTAAAATTGAAAAAGAAATATTTTGCAGTGTACAATAAAAGTGTGTGTTTGAAAATATCATTTGCCTCGGTTATTTGGGTTGTTCATCATCATTTATTTTGAATTCATCTACACGAACAACTTGTGACATGTACAGTGTATCACTGTACATGCCACAAGGCCGTGCACACCAATATACACTTGATAAAATTGCAGGGACAGGTGAGCACAAGGTCAAACTCAAGCAAAAGTTGGATTCAACTCAGGTGCATGCAAACAAAATTTAGTTCAGAACGTACAAAAGACCCAATGCAGTTCTCTAACTAATGTACACATGAAGTCTCGACCAAAACAACAAAACATGCTCAGGTTCAACAAATATGAAAACTGCCTCAATCACATGTACAAAGGATAGAGCAAATCCAGACTTCAAAATCAAACCAGGACCACTTCAAATGGAACAGTCCAGTTAGAACAATGCAATTGAACCAAACCAGACTTCAAAAGGCCAACAAGACCAGAATCACTTCAAGTGGAACAAGACAACCAAAAGTCAACATGAATCCAAAATGAGCTAACAAAATGCAAAGAACAATACAAAAGAAATCAAACAAAGTCAGGTATAAGCATGGATTTTCAAGGCAATGCTCAAAGCCACACAGCAGTGATGACACAAGTGCACCATACCAGGGCAGGGCAATGCACAACAACTCAACATTTCAATCAACCCATTTGGACATCAAGATATGTACAGTGAACACATACAACATGGATTCAAATCAGAACAGTAAGGCAAAAACATAATAATGAACAGGAGATCAAAATACAAGCTTGGATCAGGTGAACATGGCAACATGAGCATGCAGCAATCATGCACTCACAAACACACATGTATACATATATGCATATATATATATATATATGTATACACATATTCAGTTCAAAGAACAAAGTCAACATGAATACATATCAGTTTAACTTGAGTACACATGAAGTATCAACTAGCACAGTGGACAAAGCATATGCATCACAACACATATACACACACATACAAGTGAACATGATATGATCAAAGAAACTATCAGTAGCAGTTCAATGCACAAGCATGTGGTAGGGCAAAACAGTGAGAGTAATAGAGTGCAGGCAAGCATACATATATACATGCGCGAACACACATGTATACATATATATATATGTAGTGACAACACACATGAATACATGAAGACTCAAATGGAACAGAGGTGACAGCAAATGGAGCAGTGACTATAGTTCATAATTGAACCAGACCGAAAATGTGCATCCAATATAAAAATTTCAAAGTATCTACACTAACATGAAGTGCAATGAAAATTTGAATATTGCCAGAAAATAAATGGAAGAGCAGGTTGAATAAAGTCACAGAGCAAATCATAGTGAACCAGTAAATTCTCAGAAGATCAAATATATCTCGAGTTCAAATGACAAGCTGGAAGATAAACAAGTCAAGGTAGAGAAAAGAATGGATCAATTCAAATATAATTGAGAAAATTCAAATTCATCGGAGGAATATGCAGTAACATGTCAACTACAAGTCAAAAATAAATCACATCGTTCATGCAAAAATCCATGGCCGAGAAAAGAAACTAAAGAATTCAATCTCAAATATACGAATGTATATTTAGGGGTTTTCAACCCTATATAACCCAATGATCATCATCGGCATTTCAACATTCGAGTTCAAGAAAAATGCTAGAGCTAATCACTGAAGTAAATCAAAACCAATAACTCGAATCTAGGTCGAGCAAAAATCAAAATCAAAAAAGAAAGTCACGTACCAAATTTCATCTAAACATTCGAGCTCGACAAATTGGAGCAGTTGAAAGCCAACCAAAGCCAACGATCAATTAACAAAGCCAATTGAATGAAATTATAATCTCACATAATCGAAGCGGCGACTTAAATCGATCAAAAACCGTAAATTTCTGAAGAGGAACGAAAAAGAAACAAGGCGGTCGATATTACAAAAGAAGGGGAGATGTCTATTGTCTCAAGTTTTAATTGTTTTGGGCCAGCCTTCTTTTTCTTGTTTGAGCTTATTTTTAATTAGGGTTTTAATTGTTTTAGTTTTAGTTTTTATTTTTGAATTCCTTTTAAAATTGTTTAATATTCTAGTCGTGTGACTAGGTACAAACTACAGGGCGTAGTTTGAGAATTCGCAACTCAGTGGCTGAGTTGTGGCAGGGTTTTGAGCGTAGAGTTAGGTTAGTCATTAGCGGGTGTCGCAAGTTTATGTGTGTAAGCATTTGACTACTTAATTTCTAGTAGAAACCTTGGGGCCAGCATGTAGGCAGGGTTTTGCCGAAGCTGGGTAAATTTGTGTCTATTTCTGCTTTTATTATTCTGCTATTATCTGTGCTGCAATTATTATATTTATTTCCGCATTAATTTTTATTATTATTAGCATCGCCCTATTCACCCCCCCCCTCTAGGGTGAAATCGATCCTACAAAAACCTATCATAAAATCCATGTGTATAAGCATAAATCATCAACAAGCATATATAATCATTTAATCATTCGAAAACATGGCATAAACTAGCAAGATAAATCAGATTTAACCTTAAAACCGAAAACATGTAGAAAAGCGAGATGTGGTCATTATTCACCTTAGCTTTGTGATTAAAGATATGAGATTTGAATGAGTTTGAAGTTGATTAAGCTTCCCCTTTATCTTTCTTCTTCTTACTCTTGAAAATGGTGGCCGGCCTCTCTTTTAGTTTAATTTTTTTCAATGAAATGAAGTGATACTCACGGTTAAGGGTTTAGGGTATTAGAGAGCCCTTATTCCTATTTTACCCCTCCCTTGTAACACTTATTTTCCTAATACATTTTATTCATGCTATCTCATTTTGATGTGCACACTGACATGACACGGCTACCCTTGATTATAATCAAATCTCAATCCATTAATCATCTTATATTATTTTATTTTATTTAGCTAATTAAATATCTTATATAATGTTACTAAAAATACGGGGTGTTACAAATTGCTCCATGGGCCTTGGGAGTAATACACAACCTTTTGATGCACGTTTTTCAACTTGAATATATAAAAGGTTAATTTCTAAATCAAACCATTTTATTGAAATATTTTTAAGTATAAATCTAATTTCTATATAAAGAATTTTAGAAATATATATATATATATGGTATTTATTCTCATTAACAATTGTTTTAAAAATGATTTGGAGCAGTGGTTTGAAAAGTGTGCTTATATATTTCCGCTATAAATCAATATTTTACAAGAACGAATTTAAAGTGAATTATTTTCGTAACATTGCACGACATCAATCGGAAGAGGAATTGATTTAAATGGTTAAATAAAATGAGTGGTATGGAATGCTCATGTTTGTTTTACTGTTAATTCTCGGACTCGCTCGACCGAACCATTGCTACACATAAGTGGAGATTACTATTGTATACTAAATGTTTGGGGTAAATCCGTGTGTATGGGACACAGTCGTTATCTATTTGATTGTTATATCAAAGTATTTAACACATTTATCGATGAGTTTATGACTCGCCTTTGGGGTTTATAGGACTTGTTCCTATCTTGGAGTTTATAGGTCTCGTACCTATCTTGATGTTACGTGTACATCCATCTTGGAGTGACATGCATGCAGATGAATTTATTTCACCGGTCTTAGAGTTTGGTGCCTTTTACCCTTTTTGACATTTCTGGATTTCTAATTGTGATTTCTGGATTTGATGTTATTTGTGTTATCACCAAATCGTTTTAGGGATTTTTGTTTTTAAAAAGCTATCTTGTGTTTTGATATTTGGTGATTACATTCTTGAAGTATGTTTGATATTTGTCGATACTTGACTTTGTGACTATATTTGAGATCTAGTTCATTTTATCAATCATTCATCTTGCTAACTCATTTATTTTAGCCTAGACTGACCCATTCATTATTTTATAATACTCGGGTTAGACCAAGATGTTTTAGATCCTTCGGCTTGATGCTTTTAGGGTGGACTTCCTATCAATTAGCTAGATGTTTACTTTTGTCGTCACTATGTGTATATTGATGTTATATGTATCATATGTCGAACTAAACTCCTTTTGTGTACATATTCGTATGTTTAGGATGTAGTACCTTTGTATTATGTAGTGTGTATCATGTAACTATTTTATGTCGGTTCATATTTTTGTCTATTTGTATTCCGCTGTGTCTGATCTCTGACTTTATGATTTATATTTATCATATGTTGTTGTTGATTTCATTATAGCTATCGTACTTTTGTTTTAATCCTGAATTGTATACGGCGATTCCATTTGAAAATAAAAATAAAAGTATAACATATAAATCAACGTATCGATGCTCAGTTAAAAGTAAAATTCACAGGTGGTCACTCCTAACCACCCCTATTCTCTGCACTAGCCGACAATATTACTCTGTAATATTTTTTGTTAGTGTGGGTCTCGGGTGGGGCGTCATGGTTTTTGAGATTTGTTAACATTTGAGATATGCATGTGCATCTCGTGTTATACTTGTTTATACCATGGCAGATGATATCTTGTATGGTTGCCTAAATTTTAGATATGGTCTGACCCGTGTGTTATTAATATAATACTCGAGTCAGTCCGAGGCATACATTATAAGTTCATGGACAAAGAGACCGGAGTGTGATTGTTGGGTGTAGATGGAGGCTAGTTTATTAGTTGACAAGTATACCATTATTTATTTTGTAGCCTCATGTATATTGATGATGTTGAGATGTATGTATTGGATTAATACATTGTATATATTTTTGATGATAGTGAGCATTTGACTATTTTTTTAGACCCATTCGAACTCGTGTATATTTATAAATATATGTTATCATTGCATGGATGACTTAGTGTTCTCTATGATTTATTTTATTTTATGTATTGTTCTATCATGGAAACGCATGTGTTTATTGCATTGTATCGATACGGAGTGTTAGAAAATGGGGTGTCTATAACACAACGTGGAATGGATCTTAAGTCTATTTGAACATTAGTGGGGGTGAAGTGTATATTTCGATTATTTAGAACTAACTTATGACTTTAACACTATATCTAATCAAATTGCAAATAGAAATTCAATAATCATAGAATAAGTAAATAGTAAAGTAAAATGCGTAAAGTAAATAATACCCAGATTTTTATACTGGTTTGGATTGGCTAATCCTACATCCAGTTCCGCACTGCACCATGCAAATTTTTACTATAATCGCTAGCTTTCAACGGGTGGCAAGAACACCTTTACAATCTTGATTTCACGGGCTACAAGATACGCCTTCTTGATTTCACAGGCTACAAGAACACCTTCTCCTTTTCACAAACAACTACAAAGTAAGGCAAGTAGTCGTATCTTCAATATAAATTCTTGCATATTCGGTACAATAATCCTATAAACCTCCAATTGCAATATATCTTTGAACTCTTTGAGGAATAAGATGAAATCAAAGAGTGAATGGTATGAATTCAAGTACAAACTCTTTGATATTGTGTGGTTTGCAAATCAATGAAGAATTGGAGTAAAAGAGCATGGATTTGCAAAGAGAATGGAAGAGTATCCAATGAATTTCTTTCACAAATGTTTGGAGAAGAAGGAATAAGAGAAAATGAAAATTATTTATTTAAAAATTCGTTTTCCAGGGCCTTTATATAGCGGTTGAAGAGACATGCCTTTTGGTGAAGAGGTGGAGGGAAATGTCTCTTCGTTTAAAATTTGAAATTCCGAAAAACGGGCAATGTGTCGACATACTTGGTGTGCCTATGTCGACATATATATGAAAATTTAAGATATATCGACATACTTAAATGTGATACGTCGACATACTTTTGTTTTCCGAAATAGTAACACTAATAAGGTGTTGTAGATTTTCATATATCAAAAGTACCTCATATTTGTGGATTTTGTGATTCGGTTGAGGTCAATGGTTGATGATCTTCAAGTATAATTTCCATTGGGTCTTCAACAAATAATTCTAAGGTTCAACCAGCTAATCATCACTTCAAATAACTCTATCGTTTCAGCATTCTTCTTCAATCAGTTTTGTTCTTCCATTGCTCTGATTAACCTTCATATATAATCCATTTTCTTCCACTGAGTTCTTGTTTATCTCTATAAATGTCTCCATAATAAATCTAAAAGTACTGCACAACTTTGAGATTCGTTAGTAGTAATATTTATATGGTTCTTGTCATCAAAATCAATACCTAGAGTATTAACGATCTCCCGCTTTTTGATGATGACAACCATATAAATATTTGAGAGATAAAATATAATTTTTTTGTATTTGACCCCCCCTAACTCTATGCACTCCCCTATCATTTTGCCTTGTATATGTATACATTTTCTCCCCCTTTGTCATCAACAAAAAGGGCTAAAAAGAGTCGCTTAAGCACAACTAGACAATATGTATAGAGTTTTTGTGTGTGTGTATGTATATTTATATAAATACAACTCATAAGGGGAAACAAAATCAGTTCAAAACATGAAATAAACTTATCAAGTAAAATAATTAAAATTAGACAAGTTTTAGAGTTACCGACGTTGCCGATGCCAATAGCATATCCTTTTGATATTTATCCAAAGTTCAATGGATTTCTTGTCATATGCTTTGAACATCCGCTGTCGGTATCCATTGTTCGGTACTTGAAAAATGTAAAATATGTGCACCGGTACCCTTTTTATTTTGGGTCCATGGGGTTAAGTTTTGGGGAGCCAAACCAGCGAAGAGTTTGAATATCCTTTCAAAATATAATCATCAGATAAATGAACTTTATTAATAAAATTATCGATGTATTTTTCTTTCTCATTATCATCTAACTTTCTAGAAACCCATATATTAATAAACCTATTTGGGGGTTTTAACTTTAATTTCCTAGGTTTTGGTTTGAACTTGATAGCCTTAGCAAATTTAGTACTTTGAGTGCTATTTTTATTTGATCTGGGCTTAAGGGTGTATCCAAGTCCATGTTTATTCCTAACGGGTTTAGATCCAGATAATAAATTTTCTAGATTATTCTGCCCTTTGTTAAATTTATTAACATCAGTTTTCATTTTATCAAAATCCTTATTACAGTTAAGAATAACATTATCTAGAGATGTTATTTTTTATTTATATCAATGATCTCTAGTTTCACTGAAAGATTTTCTGATCTTAATGACTCATTTCACTTTTTAGTTTTTTAAAACTTTCAAGTTCTGAATCATCATTAAGTCCATAAAGTCTTTTAATTTCATCTTCTAGTCATTTTTTTTCTTTAGTTAACATTTCATTAAACATTTTTAATCCATCCATCTTTGCTAAACTATTATAATACTCTTTCCTAAGAGTTTTATATCCCTTATACATATTATTTAAGACATTCATAATTTCTTTATTAAAATTCCATACCTAGTCATCATTTGCCATGAAGCACGTGGTTGCAATTTCTGTTTCTGAATCACTATCACTTGATGATGTATTTGAATCATCCCATGTTGCATTAAAAGCCTATTTCCTCTTCTATTGAAAGTGTTTGAAGAGTACTTTGATTTCTTCAGGTTGGGATAGTCTCTTTTCAAATGACCGAGTTTATCACATTCGAAATACATAACAACATTTCCATTTCTAGAATTACTGTTGTTAGTTTTCCGAAGTTTGTTCATTTTCCAATATTTCAAGAATTTCTTGAAATTCCTGGTCATAAATAAAATATCATCATCATCAACATCGTCTGGTTCATTATTGTCGTTTGTAGTGTTAAGTGTTAATGGTTTCTTCTCATTTGCCTGATTATCTTTTCTAACCTACAACTTTACTTCATAGGACATTAGATTACCAATTAAATCTTCTATTTTCATAGTACCGATATCATTGGCTTCTTCGATTTCCAGAGTCTTCTGATCTCGTTCACTAGAAAGTGAATTCAAGATCTTTCTGACTTGGTCCTTATCAGTAATTTTCTTTCCAAATGATATTAATGCATATACTATATCCTGAAACCTAGAATACAAATGATATTAATGCCTGATTCTCTTTTCTAACCTGCAACGTTCTTCAAATTTCAAATGCAGACTTACAAATGACACTCGATTAAATTCATTTCTATATAAGGAGCAAAATAAAATGTTCATGGCCTTTGAGTTACTGAGTGCTTGTGTCTTTTGCTCTAGTGTCCATTGTGAATAGTTCACTTGGGACTCAGTGTACACTATTTGGGTAATGCTCCAAATATCTAAACCATTAGACAGTAAATAAAATTTCATCCTACAAGCCCATGTTAGGAATGTAGATTAAGGATCTTAAGGCTAGAATTAACACTAGAGGGGTGGTGAATAGCGTTTTAAGAAATTTGTTAATCTTTTTGAATTTATCTTAATTTGTTGACAATGTATACACTAATCAGACACAGATATGAACACAGAATCAAACACAGATGCAAATATAAAGTAAAAGTAGTAAAGGAAAGAACACACCGGATTTTATACTGGTACGAAGTTACCTTACATCCAGTCCCGCAACACAAGTACAGATTTCCTTTCAAAAACAATTCTTACAAATACAACCCTCGGTTTCAAGGCTACGAGGTACACCCTCCAGAATCACAATCCTCTGGGTAGAGATACTTGATTTCTGGGGCAACAAGTTCACCCAAATGATTTCCAGGGCTATAATCACACCTTCTCTTGCTCAATCGATTACAAAAAGTCTATAACTCAGATTAGCACTTAGATCTTGTAGAGATAGTGGAGAGAATCAAAACCAGAAATTATCTAGTTAGATTCGATGTTGATTTCGGTAGAGTAATGGTGTAATTTGTAAATAAGAAAGTGGAAAAGAAGAAGAGAAGTTAAATCAGAGAAAAAGTGATTAAAATTCGTTGAAAACACCCTTTATTTATAGTAGATCAATAGCCATGTCCATTGGTGAAGGGATGTGGCGAATAGACACTTCTTTTAAAAAACAATTTAACTGTCACCATGTCGACAGGGGTACATGTGACCATGTCGACATGCCCTTGTATTTTTTGGTGATTTGTTTTTCTTTGAAAATAATTTCTATATTATATTATACTTATATTTAAACTTTATAAATATACTTATATATAGTTATAATACATAAATAACTATAGAGAACAATATTGAAATATATATAATAATTTTCTATACTTTTATATTTAAATCTTAAGTATAAATATATAAAACAGCTAAATATATTAATATCATAATTATAGTTTAAAAACTTAGGATAATAATTTAAAATCAAAGATATTTAAAACTAAGGATATTTTTAAGGCTAAAATATATTGAAAAACTAGGACAGATGATTTTGGTTTTTAAACAGGAATATTTAAAATCATTTTGAAAAACAAGCTATATATTTTGAAAATCATTTTGAAATAAAAGTAAGTGGATACAAAAAGATGTTCCACTAGATTTTTCGTAGGTTCCATCCTACTTAGGGTTCCATCCCTTTAACGAGCACGAAGTGGTTTCATTCCACGAATAAAATAGATTTTAAGATGTCAGTGCCTTTCTATGAGTTTCAACAATATTCCTAACTATATAACTTATCTTGGAAACTTGAACTCTTGAAATTCTTGATACTCATGAGTCTTGAATCTTGATATCTTCAATCTTTGATCTTGAACCTTTATATTGTACAGTTCTTCATTCTTTAGTACCTGCAAACATATCTATATATATCTACACAATAATGTTAGTATTATATATTTTATAATCTAATTCTAAGTAAGGTTGTTGTCATCAAAACCAACTCCTCAGGGACTAACAATCTCCCCCCTTTTGATGATGACAACCTTTGTTTATAAAATATCACTTCTATCCTAATACTTCTAATAACTCCCCCTTAATCTATGCCTAACTATCCTATTTTATACTTCTCCCCCTTTGTCATCAACAAAAACCATATAACTCCATAATATAATACTATATAATTCTATATAACTCTCAGTCTAATATCCTCTATGATGATAGTGTTATCATCAATACTTACTCATAAACCTAAAACTTAGTCCTAAATTACAAAATCTCCTAACTAAGAATCTATATAATACTTTTAATAGAACATATATATAAGAACACACATTATTCATTAATTATATATTTGTTTATATTTACATTTTCGTAGAGAACGTAAAAACAAACAACAAATAGAAAGAGAGAGAAAAACTAATGTGAGTCTTTGAACATAAGAGATCTATGCACCGAACAATTTGGATAGTGGAAACAGAAATTTCCACGTTGTTCAACAAGATTTCCATCTTTGTCAAAGCACACTTCGCCAACACAAACGACTTTGTCATTATCTTCCACAATCTCTTCTTCCATGGGTTCTTCTTCTTCTTCATCACTTTCCTCTTGATCATGTTCTCCTGAAGAGTCGTCGTCAATCATGATTGGGTTAGCATGATTATCCATAAGAAATTTTTGCAAATTCCTAAGGATTTTGCCTTGCCTCTCTTGTTCTTTAGCCATTCGAAGTTGCATCACTTGGATTTCAGTCATTAACTGAAGGGTATCTTTCAGAGAATCCTCTATTTTCGTTACACGAGTGAGCGTTAATTGTTGACACGGACCAGAAGTAGGCGATGGGAACAAAAAAGTTGATTTTATGTTTGATTTGGAAGAGGAAGCCATTGATAAATTGATTTAAGAAGATAGAACAGAAAGAGAACAGAGAGAATGAAGGAAATTTCGAAATAGGAAAAATTTATAACCACTTATTTGAATTTTGGTGGGAAAAAAATTTAAAATTAAAAACGTTATATGTCGACATGGGTCCAGGAGGGATGTCGACATGGGTCTTGAATTTTTACCTATTTAATTTATTTTGAATTAATTTTTAATTATACTATGTTATTTATATTTTATATTTCAGTTAATGAACAAATACCTAATTCTCTTCTTAATTTAGTAAATGTAGATTCATTTAAGGGTTTTGTTAAGATATCAGCAATTTGATTTTCAGAATTGATATAGTCGAGAGTAATTACTTCTCTACTTATATTATCTTTGAGAAAATGGTGTCTGATATCAATATGTTTAGTTCGAGCATGATGAGTAGGATTTTTAGATAAATTTATTGCACTAGTATTATCACAATAAATTGGCGATTTTGAGATATTTAATCCAAAATCTCTTAAGGTTTGTTGCATATATATTACTTGAGAACAAGCCAAAGCAGCAGAAATATACTCTGCTTCAGTTGTTGATAGAGAAACTGTATTTTGCTTTTTACTAAACCAGGAAACCAGAGAATGTCCCAAAAAGTGACAAGTTCCACTTGTACTTTTTCGGTCTGATTTACATCCAGCATAGTCAGCATCACAATATGATATTAAATCAAATGAATCATTTTTAGGATAAAATAAGCCATAATCAGAGGTGTGTTTAATATATCTTATGATACGTTTTACAGCTTTTAAGTGAGTTTCTTTAGGATGAGATTGATATCTTGCACAGAGACATACACTATGCATGATATCAGGTCTACTAGCAGTGATATAGAGCAATGATCCAATCATTCCTCTATACAACTTTTAATCTACATCTTTCGAGAGATCTTCTTTACTTAGATATTCATTGGTTGCCATGGGAGTAGGTTTTCCACTCGCAGTAGTCAAACTAAATTTATTAACTAGTTCTTTAGCATATTTTTCTTGACTAATAAAAATACCATTATCTGACTGTTTTATTTGCAATCCTAGAAAGAAGTTTAATTCACCCATATGACTCATCTCAAACTCTTTTGTCATTATTTCAGAAAATTCTTTATTCATTTCGAAGTTAGTTGAACCAAAAATGATATCATCTACATATACTTGAACTAGTTGAATATCATTTTTATTTCTTTTAATAAAAAGAGTATTATCTATTTTACCAATTTCAAAATTTAATTGTAATAAATAAGATCTTAGTCTATCATACCAGGCTCTAGGAGCTTGTTTTAGACCATATAAAGCTTTCTTAAGTTTGTACACATGGTTTGGTAATTTTTCATCTTCAAAAAGTGGTGGTTGTTCAACATATACTTCTTCTTTTACAAATCCATTTAAAAATGCACTTTTAACATCCATTTGAAATAATTTGAAATTATTATGATTTGCGAAAGCAAGTAGAATCCTAATGGCTTCTAATCTTGCTACAGGAGCAAAGGTTTCATCAAAATCCATACCTTCTTCTTGATAATAACCTTGGACGACTAATCGTGCTTTATTTCTAACGACCTCACCTTGTTCATTCATTTTATTTTTATAGACCCATTTAGTTCCAATTATAGTTTTATCTTCAGGTCTAGGAACAAGTTCCCAAACTTCATTTCTAGTGAATTGATTTAATTCTTCTTGCATAGCCAAAATCTATGAATCATCAGTTGATGCTTCTTTAGGATTTTTGGGTTCAATAGATGATATAAATGCTACATTACTCATTTTACTTAGTTGATTTCTAGTTGTAACAATAGATTGCATATCTCCTATTATATTTTCAATATGATGATCTTTTAAAAGTTTAATCCTTTTATTAGGATGATTAATTTCATTATTAATTTCGGTTGATTCCTGATTTTGAGTAATTAAATCTTCTTCATCATTTGTAATTTCAAAATCTTTTAAATTTTCATCAAACGAAACATGCATTGTTTCTTCGATGGTGTTAGATCTTAAATTAAAAACTCTATAAGCTTTACTTCTATTAGAATATTCGATAAAGATTCCTTTGTCGGATTTAGGATCAAATTTATCCAAATTATCTTTTGTATTTAAAATAAAGCATTTACTTCCAAAAATTCTGAAGTATGATACCTTAGGTTTCTTTCCACGAAGAAGTTCATAAGGTGTCTTATCAGTTAAAGGTCTAATTAAAATTCTATTCAAAATATAACAGGCGGTAGCAACAGCTTCTGCCCAAAAGTGTTTTGGTAAATTACTATCTGAAAGCATAGTTCTCGCACACTCTTGTATCGTTCTATTTTTACGTTCAACTACTCCGTTTTGTTGTGGAGTTCTTGGAAATGAGAAATTGTGAGTTATTCCCTTCTTATTGTAGAATTCCTCAAACTTTTCATTTTCAAATTCACCACCGTGATCACTACGAATAGTTATAATTTTTAAAGATAATTGATTTTGAATCCTTTTTGTAAAGTTCTTAAAACATTCAAAAGTATCACTTTTATGTTTCAAAAATATTGTCCATGTAAATCTAGAATAATCATCTACAATTACAAAAACATATTTACTATGATTTATTGACTGAATTTGAGATGGACCAAATAAATCAAGACGAAGTAACTCAAGGGGTTTTAAAGTTGAAATCATATCTTTTAATTTAAAGGAACTTTTTCTAAGCTTTCCCAATTGACATGCATCACATAAACTATCTACTTTAAAATTCATTTTAGGGAGGCCTCTTACTAGATCATGTTTTGACAGTCTAGATAAGAGTTTGAAATTCAAATGTCCAAATCTCTTATGCCAAATCCAAGGGTCGCTTGTATTTGCCAAAAAACATAGGTTATCATTTGAAACTTTCATACTAAGAATATAAATATTCTTTTTCCTAATTCCCTCAAATATTATGGTTGAGTTATTATCTTCAATATGACATTTATCTTTTTCAAATTTAATCTTATATCCTTTATCACAGAGTTGACTAATACTTAGTAGATTATGTTTTAGATTCTTAACTAGCAAAACATTAGTAATAATAGTAGTTTCAGAGTTACCGACATTGCCGATGCCAATCACGTATCCTTTCGAGTTGTCTCCAAAGTTAACCAGTCCTCCGTCTTTGTATATAATATTATTCAGCATATCCGGATTACCAGTCATGTGTCTAGAGCATCCACTATCAAGTATCCACTTATTCCTTTTGATCTGCACAGATTGTCCATTGTGGATTGATTCCTTAATACCCATAAAGCATCTTTCCTGCACATTATAAAATTTGGGTAGACAACTAGAATTTGAATAACATTCATATGCAGACTCATGGAACAATGACGATTTAAACAATTCTAAACTAGTTTTAACAGATTTTTCAAAAATAGCCATTTTAAAACTTTTCAAAATTCAGATAATGAAACTTTTGAAAACAAAGCTTTGATACCAAATGTCAGGAATGCAGATTAAGGATATTAAGGCTAGAATTAACACTAGAGGGGGGTGAATAGTGTTTTAAGAAATTTGTTAATCTTTTTGAATTTATCTTAATTTGTTAATAATGTATACACTAATCAGACACAGATATGAACACGGAATCAAACACAGATGCAAATATAAAGTAAAAGCAGTAAAGGAAAGAACACACCGGATTTTATACTGGTTCGGAGTTACCCTACATCCAGTCCCGCAACACAAGTACAGATTTCCTTTCAAAAACAATTCTTACAAATACAACCCTCGGTTTCAAGGCTACGAGGTACACCCTCCAGAATCACAATCCTCTGGGTAGAGATACTTGATTTCTGGGGCAACAAGTTCACCCAATTGATTTCCAGGGCTACAATCACACCTTCTCTCGCTCAATTGATTACAAAAAGTCTATAACTCAAATTAGCACTTAGATCTTGTAGAGATAGTGGAGAGAATCAAAACCAGAAATTATCTAGTTAGATTCGATATTGATTTCGGCAGAGTAATGGTGTAATTTGTAAATAAGAAAGTGGAGAAGAAGAAGAAAAGTTAAATCAGAGAAAAAGTGATTAAAATTCGTTGAAAACACCCTTTATTTATAGTAGATCAATAGCCATGTCCATTGGTGAAGGGATGTGGCGAATAGACACTTCTTTTAAAAAACAATTTAACTGTCACCATGTCGACAGGGGTACATGTGACCATGTCGACATGCCCTTGTATTTTTTGGTGATTTGTTTTTCTTTGAAAATAATTTCTATATTATATTATACTTATATTTAAACTTTATAAATATACTTATATATAGTTATAATACATAAATAACTATAGAGAACAATATTGAAATATATATAATAATTTTCTATACTTTTATATTTAAATCTTAAGTATAAATATATAAAACAGCTAAATATATTAATATCAGAATTATAGTTTAAAAACTTAGGATAATAATTTAAAATCAAAGATATTTAAAATTAAGGATATTTAAAACTAAGGATATTTTTTAGGCTAAAATATATTGAAAAACCAAGACAGATGATTTTGGTTTTTAAATAGGAATATTTAAAATCATTTTGAAAAACAAGCTATATATTTTGAAAATCATTTTGAAAAAAAAGTAAGTGGATACAAAAAGATGTTCCACTAGATTTTTCGTAGGTTCCATCCTACTTAGGGTTCCATCCCTTTAATGAGCACGAAGTGGATTCCATTCCACGAATAAAATAGATTTTAAGATGTCAGTGCCTTTCTATGAGTTTCAACAATATTCCTAACTATATAACTTATCTTGGAAACTTGAACTCTTGAAATTCTTGATACTCATGAGTCTTGAATCTTGATATCTTCAATCTTTGATCTTGAATCTTTATACTGTACAGTTCTTCATTCTTTAGTACCTGCAAACATATCTATATATATCTACACAATAATGTTAGTATTATATATTTTATAATCTAATTCTAAGTAAGGTTGTTGTCATCAAAACCAACTCCTCGGGGACTAACAGCCCAATATATATGATTACTACCATCAAATAGAGGGGGTCTAGTGGTAGATTGCCCTTCTACAAAAGTGTTAAAGAAAGTGTTCAAGTGTCATTAGTCATTTATACTTTTCAAAAACCAAGTTACGAATTTTTGAAAACCAGTGCTCTAATATCAAATATTAGAAAATGGGGTGTCTATAACACAATGCGAAATGGATCTTAAGGCTATTTGAACACTAAAGGGGGTGAAGTGCATATTTCAATTATTTAGAACTAACTTTTGACTTTAACATTATATCTAATCAAATTGCAAATATAAATCCAATAATCATAGAATAAGTAAATAGTAAAGTAAAATGCAGTAAAGTAAATAACACTTGGATTTTTATATTGGTTCGGATTGACCAATCCTACATCTAGTCCTACACTACACCTTGCAAAATTTCACTATAATCGCTAGCTTTTCACATGTGGCAATAACACATTTACAATCTTGATTTCACGGGCTACAAGATACACCCTCTTGATTTAACAAACTACAGGAACACCTTCTCCTTTTCACAAACAACTACAAAGTATGGAAAGCAGTCATATCTTCAATATGAATTCTTGCCGATTCGGTACAATGATCCTGTAAACCTCCAATGACAACATATCTTTAAATTCTTTAAGAAATAGGATGAAATCAGAGAGTGAATGATATAACTTCAAGTACAAACTCTCTGATATTGCGTGGTTTGAAAATCAATAAAGAATTGGAGTAAAAGAGCATGGATTTGCAAGGAGAATGGAAGAGTATTCAATGGATTTCTTTCACAAATGTTTGGAGAAGGTGTAAGAGAAAATGAGAATTATTGATTTAAAAATTCATTTTCCAGGGCCTTTATATAGTGGTTGAAGAGATATGTCTTTTGGTGAAAAGGTGGAAGGAAATGTCTCTTCATTCAAAATTTGAAATCCTAAAAAATGGGCAGTATGCCGACATACCTGGTGTACATATGTCGACATATATATAAAAACTGAAGATATTGACATACTTAAATATGATATGTCGGCATACTTTTGTTTTCAGAAATAGTAACACCAATAAGGTGTTGCAGATTTTCAGATTTCAAAAGTACCTCATATTTATGGATTTTTGTAATTCGGTTGAGGTCAATGGTTGATGATCTTCAAGTATAATTGCCATGGGATTTTTAACAAATAATTCTAAGGTTCAAACAACTAATCATCACTTCAAATACCTTTGTTGTTCCAGCATTCTTCTTTAATCGGTTTTGTTCTTCCATTGCTCTGATTAACCTTCATATATAATCAATTTATTTCTACTGAGTTCTTATTTATCTCTGTGAATGTCTCCATAATATATCTATAAGTACTGCACAACTCGGAGATTCATTAGTAGTAATATTTATGTGGTTGTTATCATCAAAATCAATACATAGTGTATTAACACTGAGTAGGTATATGAGAGTATTTATTCAATTTTGAATACGTATTGGTATTTGCCTATGGAAATATTCATGTGCAATAGCCCAATATTGCCTCATTCTTCGTATTATCAAACATATTCCCTAGTAATACCGTTTGGTAGTATGGGTATAGAGGTGTTGTGTTACAGTAGAGGTTAGATGTAAAATTGGTTGAACCATACTCTTATTCGTAGAACTATGGAAATTCTTATGTGAAAAAGGATTTTTTATGTTGGATAACTTGCATATATATAGAATTACCAGTATATATAGGTTGTTTGCACCGATTTTCAAAATTATTTTAAGCAATGCATTCATATAGGAGGCGCTGATTTAGTATTATTTAGAATACATATCATATGTGTTATGATACATCGTGCACCTGTACACGATTGGCTACAAAATTTGTTGCACACTAAGTGCTTAGAAAGTTTAGAATGGTTGCGTGCTATGTTATATGATTCAATCCTTGAGGAATTTCGGAGACGAAATTCTTTTAAGGGGGGAGAATGTATCAACCCGTGAACTAAACATTAGTTAATTAAAAAGGATTAATGATTAATTATTAAATCCCAAAAATAGAATTTTTGCAACTGTCAGAATTTGACTACGAAACTTGCACCATTGTGTTTATAGCGATTTTCTGATTATCTTTCATATATAAAACTTTACAATCAAAATTCAAACGGAAAAGTTATTGACATTTAAATAATTGAATTCGAAAATAATTTAAAATGGATAAAGGAAATAATTAGTAATGACTTAATGTTAAAGTAAACGTTAAATATAAATCTTAGCGTCAAAGAAATTTTCAGGGAAAATGTAATTTAATCAACGTTTAGAAGGAATTAAACAAATTAAAGCGGATTGCTTAACATAAACAATGGTCTGACTACGATCGGTCTACATCCTTACTTGGCCCGGTCGACCACCTGAGAAGGAGCGGTCGACCGATGGTAGTATGGTGGCTGAGATTGAACCTAGGCCCAATGGTCCGTATGTAATATAATATAATCTAACAAAGACAATTGATTCGAGTGCCTATAAATACAGGCCCAGCCTCACTTTTCTTCTCATATTATCTGAATTAACGAGCGAAGCTTTGCAATTTTCTCTTCTCTGCTAATTATAAGAATTGTAGAAATTATAAAATATTATATATATATATATATGTATGTATGTATGTATGTACATACGTATGTATGTATAAGTGGAGAATAATGGAAAATAAAAGAGAAAAAGAATGGGGTTGAATCAATTCTGCAAAGTAGAGGTAAACCCAAAATCTAAATTTATATCTACATTTAATTCAAATATCTTCTCATAGCTATAATTCTAATAAATATGTATATGCTTTTGGTACATATTTTGTAGAAAGAAAGGGAGTCAAACAGGAATAACTGACTTAGATCCGAAGATTTGAAAGCTAAGAGGTGGGTGAGAAATTGTATATTTTTATATAATATTGGTATATATCTTTGTGAATCTATTTCTTTTATGCCTAAATATAAATTATGGAATTGTAAGCTTAAATATATATATATATATATATATATATATATATATAACGAACTTAAGATATTTGCCTAAAGGTTGTATACACTTAAACCTGGAAAGTAAGGGTGAAACCAATCGTTAAAAAGTTATAAGGTAAGTCATTAATAAGATTATATGACAATTCCAGATTTTTGTTGTTTGAATATTAAAAGATTATTAAAATTGAATTAAATACTGTTTCAAATTGGATTGGAATTTAAGTTTATGTTTTAATTTATTGGAATGAAGAATGTTTCTATTTTAATTTCTATAAATTATCCAACTTTAAAATTATATATGAAAGTGTGTTGTTTGAAATAACAAGGAATATGCCTAAGGAAAGAGATGTGCAAAATAGGAATGTTTACCGTATTCTGCACTATCCATTTCTATAAAAATAGAAAGATAATTCCTTGTAACTCCGAACACAACAAAGTTCCTCTTTTTAAATAAGTTATGGAAATTAAAAGGATAATATTTCCTTTTCGAAAAAGATATAGTTTCAACGCATTAAAGTGTAGAAATCCCTAAGTGTAGAACTATAAATAGAAATAATGATGATTCCGTCATTGGTCAAATACACGTGATTAAATATAAGTTAAGAAATATACTCTAAGCGCTAATTATGAATAAGACAATGAATTGATAAGTTAAGGAGGTTATAGTAATTAAGTTAAAAAGGCATTAATTTAAAAGAGGCATTAAATGATACTTATTCGTATTAATTGAAAGGAGGTGGTAAATGATACTAAATTGTATAATTTGAAAAGGAATAATAAATGATACTTGATAGTATTAATTAAAAAGAAATAATAAACGATACTTAATTGTATTGATTGAAAAGAAGTAGTAAACGATACCTAATTGTATTAATCATGAAATTGAAATAAAAAGTAAGTTTATAGTAAGTAAATGAACATCAATAATTGAACTTAGGAGGTGCAATAATTTTCTAGTTGAAATTATATGGCTTCAAGAATACATTTATGACGGGTGTGAATCAGTGGGTTTAGCCCAAATATTTAGATCAATTATAAATGACCTGCCATATGTTGGTTGGGATGCAAGGTCAGTAATGTTACACAACAGAAGTCTATCCTCCGCAAGGGGCTACAAACAGTTGTATATATATATTATATTGATGTAGGACATCTCCAACTATAGGACCCGTGGGGATATAAGTTCGCGTATAGGTCTAGGAAATATACCAAAGTGGGTTTGCTCAGATTTGAAGTCTTAAATGACCAATTGGAATCTACTTCAATTCCAAAATGGGATATTAAATAACCAAGTATGTGTTTCCTTGATTTGCATTAGGCATTCTAGATTGGATGGTGGGCGAAGGCTCAACACTATATCAGCAATGTTGGTACCCTAGATGTTAGGGTTATATACATAGGTCGAAAGCACCATCTGTCCTGAGCATTTTATATCCCAGCACTAATGGGAGGTTCCTCAGTGTACGTTGGCAATTCGGTCTAGACACCATTATTCGATGCCTGGTGTGGTGCAATAAGTGGCGTTACCATTGAGTCTTTGACACGGATGATTGATAGGCCCTAAGTCGTCTTTGATGCGAGCCGGCATTGCGTGATCCTCTCAATGTATAAATATGATACACGTAGCCGTTATTGGGATTTCAAATTGGATGTTCGATACAAAGTAGTTAGATCGTAAGAACGCGATGTCTAGTTATGGATACTAGCGGGGAATATATCCTTGTCCATGGGGGACAATGATGCTTATAAATATATACATATTTATTTATTTTATACCTTACGGTAGATTGAATGTATCATATGAGTATACCAAGCTTAAATAATAGACATAACACGTAATGGAAAACAATCGGCATAAACTAGTGTTATGGATAAAGTATGTAATTTACCAATCATTAGAACGTTATTCTGATCGACTCCTCATTACAACTCATATAATAGACTTAGAAGAACAGCTATTGGTACAGGGTAGGAATGGTGGGAGGATAGATGCATGCTCTACATTGACAAGGGCACTAGATACCCAAGGTATTGGCCTTAGTCAATATATATGTATGTATGTATACATGTTTTATTATACTTTATTATTATGTTGTGAGTTCATTTAGATAGGGCTCTGATATACTTTTATTTGTTATAGGATACCAACACCTACAATCCGTACCTGAGTGGATTTAGATTTCCGATTTTGCGAAAATTTGGGCCCATTAAGGTGTGGGTTGTCACAAAAATCAAATTCCGTAAGTCCTAATGTGATATAATGTTGACGAAGAGAATTGGTGTAAATAATCTTTACCATTGGGTACCGCTTATAATAAGTAAAATTGGATTTGACCAAAAAGATGTGTAAGCGATAAGTTCAACTAAAATTTCACATCACTAGCTAAAGTGAAGCGTGAACATTAATTTTCGAGTTGTTTAATCTTAATCGCTGACTGAATTTACACCTTTGATCCTCATGACCATTATGATGAATCCTCATGATCATTATGATGAATACTCCAGAAACACTGCATGATTTAATTAAACTATAATGATTGTAAATTAATCAATATTTAAGAAATATTAATTATTAAATTTTATTTGATGTTTAAATACCATTCGTATTTAATAAAGTGCCTATATAAAAGTTATAAGCACGCGTTACCAGATAGTGAATATTATTTATACCAATTCTCTCCGTCAAAACTATATTACTTTGGACTTATGTAATTTGGTAATTGTCAGAATTCCAATATCATCCATGTTCAACTTTATAATTTGAATACAAACTCGTTGGTTCAATAATAACAATTATCATTAACCAAACTACTCTGGCATAGATTTTGACTTTGAGTTGACTTCGGTTGACCATAATACTAACTTCATATAACCGAGAAGATGAATCCTCTCCTAAATAAAATTTCACTTCCAGTACTTCTACTCGACCCAACTACGGTCGTTCGATGGTTGCTATGCCATGATTTAACTATAATTAAAGCGAAGCTATCATATTGAAGGTCAACATATTATCAAGTCAAGAGAACTATATAAAATAGTTATATCAATATTTTTTGTTTGACTTTAGTTATATTAAACAATAGAAACTACCGAGTGAGTCATTCCCATAGTTATCCAATAACCATCGGTATGTAACCCCTTGGTGCTCCCGATCGATAGTCACGAGTAATACACTGCCTAACATTTAGAGAGTGTTGCGTACTCTAATCTCAATGGATGCATGATATTCAGTCTCGATACATCTTGACTAGAAATATTTAAAATGTTGTATTTATTATATCATGATACAATACCCATGATTACAACTATTTGTAATTACTATGATACTATAACGAATACACCATTTATGGATTTTTTGTTCCATATATTTTAGTTAAACATTTAATTTATTTATAACATATTATAATAAATATATAATAGAAAAAATCACATTTATTATGAATAAGAATTGATTACAGAGTTAAAAATCTACAATAAATTACGGAATTACCCTTAAGGCATACCCCTAACTCTATCACTCTCCAAACATAATTTTCTCTCTTCCTTCCACAAAGCAACGAGTCGAATTTCCATGGTGGTACAGGGCTAAAATTCCAAAAAAAAGTCAATTAAATCAATTTATCAAAGGCGGTTTATACTTCTTGATCTTTGCAACATCTGGAGATCGATTCAAGAATTTAGGAGCATTTGATTCATCATTCAAGGTGTGATTTTTGGTAACATCCCAAGGTAATTATCTGACTTAGTTTATTTATGATTATTCATACGTTTGGATTAAGGGTTTTCATTTTGTACGAGTGTCCGTTGTCCGGCTCGGTTCGAAGTAAAAAAACATTCATCCATGTTCGTCCGTTCCACTTTTAGATAAGAATTAGGACAAGAAAATTTGTAAGACATTTCGTCTGTATGAATTGTTCGATAAATTTTCTATTGTCCGTACATCGTCCGTCCGTTGTTTGGCTCATACGAAGGGTGTCCGAGCCAAAGTCTCGTCCGGTCCATGTCTGTTTGAAACTCTTATAGGATAGGGCATGAACACACCAATGCCCGATCCGGTCCGTCCGATCGACACCCCTAGTTTGGATTCTATATGACTTATTTGAGGTTTTAATCCATCTTGCAACAAGTAATTCAAAGCCTTTTATGTTGATCTCTGCTAAAAGTATGTCTTATATGTTTATTTAATTCAGATATGCTTTTGTCGTTCATCTCTTTTTTATATATGTTCATTGCTATTGATGTTATTTAGACCTACTTTCTCCTTATTAATTATGTAGTTGTTTTCTATGTTGTTTTGATGTGAATATTCTATCACTAATTTACATATACCCAAGTTGTCCAAATCCTTATTGTTTTTTCTTTTATTGTTTTGAAAAGAAAAAAACTAATTTCGATATAATATTATACTATGTATGTATTAATAATTTATTTTTGTTTTGAAAACTAATTCATTGATTGATGCTTTGAATATATTTGTTTCGAGTATCATTTTTATAAAAAAAGATTTTATTTTGTATTCACGTATGGACTTTTATGTAAAATCCAACATCTTTAGTCCCCTTTTAAATTTAAAGTATTGTGTAAAATAATATATCTATTATTTCTCTTTTAGATTAAAATTTTGTTTTAATATTGTTATCTTTAAGTTTTAACAAATCTACACACATATATATTAAATTAGACGTTTACGTAAATAAGTTAGTTTAAAATCTAAAACATCACATGCTATTTTATGCATATGGAAATGTATTTATGTTTTCCCGATTGAAATTAATAAGATGGATTCTATGCATTAATATAATTCTCGATTTCAAATCTTTTCCTAATAGAAAGTTAATTCTCGATGTTAATTTTAGATTTCAAATTCCATAAGTTCACCACATGCAACACACATATATGTACACACACACGCAAACCATCGTACATTTTTTATTATATATGTTTTTAATTCAAAATCCTGGACGACAAAGACACATGTGAAGGGGAAATGAGTCCATTGTGTTGTAAATCTCAGCATCTACATGCGGTCACATTAACTATGTACACATTTTATCCGTTGCACTTTAACAATATACACTAGAGTGGATTTGGATATACTCACAATTTATGATGTGTATAAATTGTTCATTAATGGCATTTAAAAACATTCCCTTAATTAATTGCATAAGTTTTAGAGAAAGAAGCAAAATGTTTTATTTGCTAAATTAACTTTAATATGTAAATGTTATGCACATGGGTGAATTTGATACATTCATACATTTAAATTCAAAAGATTTTTTTTAACATATTAAATAAAATGAATATTTTATTTAAACTATTTTAGATTGGATCTAAAATCCATTCAGGCTTCATAGACTCAACTAAGATCAAAATGGATTTTTTTTAAATTCACACATTTAACCCGCTTTCGACTGGTCCAGTTTCTTTACATTTTATTTTCTACGGGGAGAATCACTAATTTAATTCTTCCATTACCATTGTTTTTAAATGTTGAGATCCTTTTATTCCCCTTAACCAATAATAGCGTCTTATAACAAATCCTTATGAAAAATGTAGGGGATTTTGATTTTGTTGGAAATAATGGCGGAGTTAAGAGCGTATATTTCGTGTGAGTATCCGATGTCTAGCTCGGTCCGAAGTTATAAAGTGTTCGGTCCGTGCCCATCCGTTTCATTTAGGATGGAAAAATATGAGAAAATATGTCCATTCAAGATTGACCGATGTTTTTCAATTGTTCGTACATTATTCATTCATCGTTCGGCTCATTGGAATAATGTTCAAAGTTAAACCTTTTGTTCACTCTGATTGACTAATTTACACTGAGTCTGGCAGTGGGTATCCGGAAAATTCCGAAACCGATATACATCTGTATCTAAAAGTGGGTAAATATTCGATATCCAAAAAAACAGATAAGGATGTGGATACGAAGGCATTCACATCCGAAAATTATTTACTAATTTTTTTTATCAAGAGTATAACTTATATTATGTGTATTTTGTGTAATAAAATATATGTATTTATTATTTTATTAAGTTAATGGTTTATATTATATGTATTTAATGCATATTAATTACTCAAAACTATTTATTATCATCATATTTATTGATTTTACACACTTTTATTATTTATGAGATTGAAAATTTTTATGTTAAACCAAAATTTTTCATTTATGTTTCTTGATTTTTCGATTGTTAGCGGATAGAGTAATTATCCGATATCCATCGCTATACGCAGATACAAATATTCGTTATTAGAAAATGATTTCGGATGCGGATGCAAATACGTCACTATTCCCTATCTGCACGACACCTCATTGGAGTAAAGAAACAAGGGATGGGTTGACAATGCATATATACATTGTTCTTCCCAGAAATGAACATTTTTCATCCTACGCCTCATAAAAAATATATTTTAAATTTATGTTTCATTTGAAACTTATTATAAAAATATATCGTTTTTTCATTAGTCGGCGTTTTCTACTCACGTATTTCGAAAATGAAACTTTTAATTTGTACATGCACATTTTTAAAATGTGTGTGTAATTTTTTTTTAAAGAACTGTATATGCGCATAATGCACATATGTAATTTTTTGTTTGAAAAATACATGCCCATTTTCAGCATGCTCATGTAAATTTTTTTTTAGAAATATTTTGTACATAGCATTACTCTATATTACGAAAAAGAGAGCCCTTTTCATAGTAACTTTCGAATATCGGCTTAGACTTGGTTTTTTTGGGAGGGCTAGCTGTCCTCCAGCTATTTTCTCAGTTTCCCGCTCTAAAAAACAAGAGTAAAATTATAGACAATGGACAAATTATTCCGCAATAAAATTCTGATTCGAACATCTCCTTCTTCTCCGTTCTCTCTCATTCCGATCGCTCTCCCGAATCCGCATTCACCTTCTAACGTTAATATCGTCGATCTCCAAATTCTGTGCTACAAGCTTTCGAAAACCTACCGCCTCGCCTGCTTCCTTTACGCTGAATTCATATTCGTTATTTTTCAGGTAAATCGTAAACCTAACCACACGATTTTGCAGATCTAATTTGGTCTTTATGTGTTTGTATTTTTCCAGAGGATTCAGTCTGATTCTGCTGCACAAGCTGTGGAAGAGATAATTAGATTGTTTCCTGCTGCTGATGTGAGATTCTTGATCGATTTTTTGATGTTTTCTTACAGCCTTTAATTTTTACTTGTTGCGTATCAGTACTCAATTAGCGCTAATTAGACAGTTACAATTTTCAAATAGTGCAGCTATTATGTTTGATTTTTTAATTTGAACAGAAATAACACCAATTATGTATTAACTGTGTTCTGTTAACAAAGGTCGGAGCAGAAGAAGAAGTGAAATCCGCCTCTCTGACTGCAAAAGCAATAGAATGGGGGTTCCGATTCATTATGTTTGACAATGGCTGGAGTTCCATTGGTGAGAATTTCTTTGTTCAGTCAACTTTTGCTTGTAGCGAGGAGAGAAAACACTTGTGCGCCATTAATGTGGTACTCCCTAGCATATTCTTTTTACATCCATGCAACACTTTACATGTTAATTATTTGTTAACTCAGTGTACTTTGTATTATTTGGACTGGAAAAATATAGCTATAGGTAATTATATGCACTATGAAATGTTTATTGTGTAATGATGTATATATTACCAACTTTCGACATATCTTTTAAGGTTCTGACCGTTCTATAATTCAAGTCTGGTTTTGTTGAGAGTACACAACTGTTTATGTTTTCTTCATCTCTTTAGAAACTCACAAAATGTACTTTGTATTTATTTAGTCACAACCTGTTAGTCTGCACCCTCAAGGGTCTATGGTTTTGCAATATAATATAGGGATCAGAGACCTCAATCCCTTTAACCAATTTTGATTTTGATTTTTTTTTGACATAACTTCTCATGTTAATTGTGATGTTAGACTTAGTCTCCATTGAAAGGATAAATTGTGATGTTAATTGGAATTTATATCAATAGACTTATACTTATTTCTAGGGAATTTTAATAGATTTGGTTTTGGATTTTTCTAGATTTAGATACAATTCAAGGTATAAAAGGGTAAATCTCATAAAATGAACATCAAGGGGTAATTAAGTCTAATGCCCTAATTGCATGGGGCTATGTCCAAAAACCCCATTACTGATTATGATAGAGTAGATATTCCAAGAAGGTAAAAGTTAGTTATTATTAGGGGCGAACAAATGGTTGGTTTGGTTTGAAACCGATATAAAAAAAATCAAAATCAGAATAACCATTCAAAATAAACCGAACCAAATCAAATTAATAATTTTCAAAATCAGAACCAACTGAATCAAAAATAACTGATTTGATTTGGTTGGTTTAATCGGTTCATCATTAAATAAGCTAGATCGAGTTGTTAACATAACACAAGATTGAAACAATTGATCGAGTCCACAACGATACGATGATGCTATAATTTTTAGAAGTAAAAACATTAACATGAACTGGAAAAAAATTTAACATCGTCAACATATAAATAATAATACATTTCTTAGATTTTAGTTTTATTTTTGGTTTAGTTATTTATTGGAAACCGAAACTGACCAAAAAACCAAATAAATATGATAATAAAAACTAAACCCAACCGATTAAATAACAAAACCAAACCAAACCGACCAAACTTATTTGGTTCGATTGGTTTATTTGGTTTGACCCAAAAAATGATCACCCCTAGTTATTATTAGGAAAGACATTGCCATATTCAAGATACATTAAATAATAAACATTAAATAATAAAATATGGAATGGTAAGATCCATGGTGATTGGAGCCAAGTTTTCTTAGCAGTAATTTTGATCATATATGTTTGAGATGAGAAAACATTGTAGTAGAAAATTAAATAGTTTGTTTTAAGTAACTAGAAACTAGAAAACACAGCGTCAACTTATATAATTCAATTCTCAGACACTTGATTCTATTAATGGTTAAAATGTTGTACTTTCATCCTAATTCACGTCATTTAGTACATTCAAGCAAATCAGTTTCACATTACACATTTAGATCGTTACTACTTCTGGTTTATATCGGACTTTTCTGCTTTACTTGGCAATCATGTTGATATTTCATGTTGTTTCTCCTTCCGTTTAACATTTTTGTACTTATAATTATAGAGAGTACAAGCAGAAACTGATGGAGGAATTGTTTTTCTTGTTTCTCCTGATGTAATCTGGTTCAAAAGGCACAAGGTACCCTCTAAAACTGCATGACATGGATAATCGATTTCATTTGTATGGTATCGTGCTAAGAGTTAATGAAATTACATATCAGATTTCAGATTTTGCAAGCTCAGGAAATTTTGAAAATGGTAGCAAAATCAATTTAGATGTACATGCCATTCCAGTGAATTGTACAGTTCTTCCTTCTCTTCACGAAGGGCTTGTGATTGGTAAAATTGACTATCACTGTTAATTACAATATCACCTATTATCAAAATGTTTTGTCCATCAATATTAAGTTATACTTACGAGCTTATCATGCATAATATTTCATGTTCGGATGTCAGGAATAAGTAAGGTGCTTCCTGAAAGAGAGACTTTGAATAGATCTGAAGAACTTTTGATGTTGAAGGTTAAAAATCCACATAAAGTTAATTTATTCTTTAAATTTTCTACTGTTTATTTAATGTGCTTCAACAATCGTACCACAATAGCAGTTATTGTAAGATATTTTAATGGCTGATAACTATAATCCTGATTGTAGAATGGAATATCTTTGTCAAGTAGCCACTTCCTCAACATTCAGTTTAACAATAGAGGTCATATCAACATGGAGTGGTTGTTCCCTTCCACAACATCTCTGTTCATTGGAATCATTTCTTCAAAGTATTTAATGCAAATTGTTGCTGTGTTTTAAAATGAAAAAAAAAACAGGTATCCATCTGCTTTTGTTATGCATGGTTCAGGCCTGTCTCCAGCCCCTCATTCAATTAGAACCACAAAAGCTATGCATATTCTGAACCATTTCATACGCTTAATTGAAGGTTAGAAACATCCTACTGGTATCAGTAGTATATTTGCATTTCATTAAAATGTTTTGAGTATGTCCATGTAATAAAGTATAAATCTTTCAGGTGAAATGTTCATTTGTTTTAAGACAGTGTCTGGAACTCATTACATGCATATATTGTATGTAAACAAATAAATACATGCCTAAAATTTGATGCTCTTTGTAAACTGGAAAACACTCAGACCATATGATCATTGTATGACGAGTGCCTTGGAGCTAATAAAAATTTACTTCATGTATTGCTATCGACTTTCGGTATAGAAAATGTGGAATCAGAAGTTGATTTTTATCTCAAAAACTATTTACCATTTACACACCGTTTAGTGCATGCGTGAATTTGGCTTGACAAGGCTTTCCTGGATGTTAGCTGAATTAGTTGTGTTTTATTCTTTACTGTTGCTGATGTTGCATGTACACGTGTGACAAACTTTTTTGCATTCTATTTTCATTTTGTTATGGTACGAAGTTTGATGTTTACTAGATGGCTATTAACGTTGTTCCATTTCACAGGTTGGGATTTCTTTTCTCAAGGCCCCTTAAAAGTGAAGGTGTGATGTACATTTGAAATACTGTTAGATCGAGCACGTGTAGCATGCATAATTGTGTCCCGGTGGTGATTTTATATTTATTTGTCATATCTGTGCACAGGAGGAACACTATTGTCATCATTTGATCACCTGTAACATACCATAATTTATCCACATGTAGACATCATAAGCGTTCAGCTACAAAAAATTATGAAATGATATCGACAATATACAATTTGTCACCATAAGCCTGTGGCTACAAATCAGTGCACTACAGATTTCTGTCTTTTGTCCGAACACTAACAACACGATGTTTAAAGAATAAATATCTCTAGTAAATCATTGCAGGAAGTTTCTTCACTTGGTACTAGCACAATGACACCTGTTTGGACGACAGCTACCAGTACTCTGAACAGTTTTACAGTACGAGATAACATTTCTTACGATGGCAGAACTAACAATGGGAAAAATGATATTTTAAGTTATCATAATCTGACTCTAGGTATGTTTTGTCATAATAGGTTTAACAATTAGATGTTTGTGTTTTCGTGTTCATATATACAATGCATATTAGCTATTGTGTGCCATTTAATGTACTTTTTTTTAACAATTGATGTTCATTGTCAGATTATAACATGCCAAAACCACCATTTGGATGCGTTTCAGCTTCTAATGAGAAACAGCCAAATGTCCTTAAGATTATTACACCATCTGACAAGGCGACGTTTGATATAAAATCCAAGAGTACACATGACGCTGATATCATAAAGCCTATATTTGTGAAACGAGGCCTTAAGTCAAGTAAGTTTGTTTCCAGTCATTTTATCAGTTTTTTGCTTTCTTGTGCCTAATTAGCACATTATATTTCTGCTGACTATGTAAACTATCATCTTCGACGAGTACACATTTTTTGTGCTTGACTATGTATGGTCTTTTGAAAGTAAATGCAAGTTATTTTTGTAATGGGTTACTGACTTGTTTCTTTAACATCATCAATATGCTTGCCTTTTGTTCTTATTGTCTCGGAATGTGACCCATTAAAAGAGGTGTGCTAATACCATGTACTAAAATGTGGCCATCTTCTTAGTATACTTTCTGTTTCTTTACAGATTGAAAATCCTCCATTTTGCTTGGATATGGCTAAAAAATGATGCCTATATGCATAAAAATATATCAAGAGAAAAAAACTGATAAAATATCTTCAGTATGCTTAGTGTGTTGTTATTTCTTTAGCATCTACTCCAAACATAATTTCTGTTTTTGCATAATACTTTCAGATAACACGTTTTTTTTCTGTCTGCTTGCTGCTTCATTCTTACCAAATTTGATGTGATTATTATGGACCTATGCTCTCAAGGGCACCGCCGGGCGCCATTTTGCAATTTTGGTGCTCTGCTTGTTTCCTTTGCGCTTTATTCCACCCCTTGTCCGAGGTGCCGTCTGAGCGCCAAGTTTTTCTTGAGGTGCTCAGAAATTAGGTGTTTGTGGTATAACTTTTTTTTTAAACTTTGACTAAACTAAATATAATTACACTAAAAAATTCATTTACTTTGTTTATTTGTTGAAGCTCTTCATCTTATAATTTAAAATTTTATTTACTCTTTAATATTTCACTTCAAAATATACTGAAAATCATTCAATAAATATTCCTTGTTATAATTCAGAACAAACCAATAATTTTCATGTTTCCTAAAGCTTACCTGGTTGGTTCTTTGGTTCAAAAAATAAAAGTACGATAATAATTACTCATTGACTTTTTACTTCTTCAAAATTTGTTTTTAACAGATCTTCATTTTACTTTCTTATTCCTTTTATTTTTAAATTATATTTTAAATATTTTGGAGTATAACCTATAAAATCCTACTATAATTAAAAAAAAATTGTTCGCAATTATTGTGCTTTTTTACAAAATCATCATTATTAGGTACACTAATATTTAGTTATACCGACGACATAAATTTCATTATGTACAAACTTATAACGTGTAAATTTTATTATTATTATAAACTATAAGAGTACTTTTTTTATTTGAAATTTATTGACGATAAACTTAAATTTTGTATGTATATCACTTTCTTACTCCTTTTATTTTTAAATTATATTTTAATATTTTGGAGTATAACCTATAATAATCTACAATAATAAAAAAACAAATTGTTCACAATTATTGTGCTTTTTTACAAAATCATCATTATTAGGTACACTAATATTTAGTTATCCCGACGACATAAATTTCATTATGTACAAACTTATAATGTGTAAATTTTATTATTATTATAAACTATAAAAGTAATTTTTTATTTGAAATTTATCGACGATAAACTTAAATTTTGTATGTATATCACTGTAAAAGAATACATATCGACTATCTAATCAATACACGTTGAGGTGGAGCCTTGGCGCAATGGTTAGATTGCCCGCATGGTGATCTGAGTGTCCAGGTTCGAGTCCGAAAACAGTCTTTTCTCAATGCGACGGAAAGACTGCGTACATTATCGACCTCCTTAGAGCCCGCTATCGTACAGAGCCTCGTGCACTGTGTTCCACCTTTTTATTATAGTTAGTGCAAAATTTATTTGTACCATATTATGTAGCGAGTGCTTATTTTCGTTCAGGCTTCGCCTGGACTCTGCCTACACTCTAAAGACATCTTTAACACCTAGCGCTATGCTCCACCTCGAACTGCATAGTTATGGACATGAACTTTGTAATAAAAATATCTGCTTTATGTTAATGAAATATAAGTCTGCCAATGGATACTCGGAAAATCCGAATCTATCAGCATACGTATGCGAAAAATGGATAAATATTCTATATTCGAAAAAACTGATATAGGTGCGGATACGGATGCGGATATGAAGACATCCGCATTCAAAAATTATCCGCTTGTTTTTCGTCAAGATTATAGTTCATATTATAGGTATTTTAGTACAATAAAAGATTTGTATTCGTTGTTTTACTAAGTTAGTTGTCTATATTATATGCATTTAATGCATATTAATCATTCAAAACTACTTATTATCATACACATATTTTGTTTTTTTTTCACACTGTTATAAGCAACGGGCTTGAAAAAAAACACTAAACCAAAATTTTATATGTATATTTCTTGATTTATCGATCGTCAATGGATAAGATAATTACCTGATATCCATCCGTATCCGCGCATGCGGATATCCGATATCTGAAAATGATTTCGGACATCCGAAAGTATCCGTTGACAGGTCTAATGAAATATAACCTCCCCTTCTTAATTACAGAAACCAAATGTAAGATTGCAAGTAGTGTTACTGAAATAAAGCTTAAGTCACAAAATGGGTTCCTGAGTGAATTAGCAGCGAAAGAATCAGGAATTGTGAGTGCAAGAAAGATAGCTGAAAAGAAATTCTTCGGTGAAAATGTGAAGATTAAAGCAACAAAAGAAAAAAGAAATGCAGAATCAGGAAATATAATTGGAAATGAGATGGTTCAGAAGAGCACCTCATCTGAAGCTATTTTGAATGAATCAACTGCTGAAAACACTCAAATTACAGTTATACCAACTATGCATGATGGCATTATAGGTCAAATTAAACTTACTTCTGTTGAAGATTGCATAGGCAGTGTAAGAACTACAAAAGCAAATCCTGCAACTGAGAGCAATATGGCTGAAATCATGCATGCGTCTTCTGAATCCTGTGTGGACAAAGCAAGTTTACAAGTACCTATTGAAATACTTCTCTTCAAAATTTCTTTAGTAGAAATGTAATCCATCTTGGAAAAATAAAGGAATGCCAAAAAGTTTTAAAAATTCTTTTACTCATTTCACTTTTTCTGGCAATAGACATACGCCATTTCAGATTGTTTGGATCAAATCATGAATATTTCTTAGCTCAATTAATACTTGTAATTGCAGCCTGGTTTTTATAAGCAGAAAGTTGAAGAATGCAAGCAATTTGTAAGAGCTAATTTAACTATGGTGAGTGAATTATAAATGGTTTATGTTGTCTCAAAGAAGCAACCAAACTTCCTTTTCAGAATCGAATATCAGGAAATAAGGAAGAAGTTGAAGCGTCGATGCACATACGAAGTTCAATAGACTCTAAAATAGGTATTTACTTTTGTGCATAATCAAAATTATATGGTAGATACTTGCATGAATTCTTAAGGAGATATTTCTCTTCTTCATATACAGTGAAACCAGTTGAAGTATTGTCTACTAAAACCTCAAATAATGGAAGGAAGATAAGTGCACCATATCTAAATATTTATTTCACTTTATTAGTAGATTAATAATAAATGTTGGAGAAGTGTAGGCCAGTGCTACTCCTACATACAGTTTAAAGTTAGATGGTCAATTTTTTCATAATCTGTAGTGAAAGAATATAATAATCTATAGTTATACATTTCTGAGGATGCAAATAAATTGATAGTAAACATAATTCAAACTAAACTATAGATCTTTAAGTTTTAAAGGGCCCACCAAATTATAAATTGGAAAATAGGTACCAAAAGAGAAGAATACCTGACAAAATGTTATTATATCTTTTATCAGTATTTTTAGAAATAATAACGATTAAGCTTTCGTACCGAGGTGTGTCCTGAATTTTGTTCTACAGATTACATATTCGGTAATTGTGAAATATGGAAGTTAAACCCTATTTCAGATTATCTGGGCAATTTGACGGCATTTTGATTGATAATCCACATCTTTGATAATAGTTGTAATACATCCACAATTTTCTAGTGCAAAATTTCCAAATACCCTTAATATACAAATGGGATCATGGGTTTGATTCCAGGTTTGGACAAAAGATATTCTTCACCAGAAAATATGATATGTAAATAAGATTACAAGCTGCTATCAGATTTTTTGTACCTTTTTTTGTCTATTTATTCTACACACACACGTATAATACCTGCAACCATTACACACTTCTTTTAGTACATTCATTTTTCATGATTTTGTTTTAGGTTCAAAACTCTACCTATTTCACTATTTATTTTATTGTGTAATAATTATCTAATTAAGAACTATATGCAAAATTAGAATCTGAAAATTGTAATCTAAATTCATTTTCATTCTCAAATATATTTTCATACGCCTCGTATGTGCATGTTGTATAATTTGTTTCACTCTGTCTTTTAAACTATATTGTACATGTCTTTGAATATTCTTTTTCTGTTTAAAAATGGTAATGGCTATTTCGACTTTTATAACCAATTGTCTAGTTGTAATTTTTCACAGTAAAGAAGCAACATCAGGTGCTTACAAAAAGATCAAGTCAAAACCCTTTATAGACACAGCTGATATAGTTGCCAAGGTAATATACCTTTTCCAGTATATCGTGTAACATTTTATTTGTCTTATTCTATGTATGCTGCAGGTTTTGGATTGCCATGACAGAGGTGTTTTGCAATCACTCACTGTTCCGGAACTGAAATCATTTCTCACTACTAAGAAAGTGAAGGTTTGTGGAAAGAAGGAAGAACTTATCCAACGTATTAATACAGTACTTTCAGTCGTTCAATGAGAGGTACGGTACATATTGACAATTTATATGCTCTTCAGAACTGTTTCAACGTTAAGTCTTGCATTAGCTTGGTTATTTTCATTTGTTGTCTATATTAACTACATAATTAAATGGCTAAATTCATTTTAATAACAACTATATTTGTAAATAAATTATTGAACTATATTCATCATACATTTCCATGACTGTATCATTTGCATACTAGTGACGTAAATTGTTTAGTAGAAACTGCCACATGAAGTAAAAAGAAAAGTATGCTTTCAGTATTAGTTATCCGCTCACTCACTCCAGGCAGCATCTCAGCCACACAACTCTTGTAGTATCCAATGGCTAATATTATTTGTTTTCTTTACTCTGGATCACGGGCTGCTTTGTATTAGGCCCAATATGTAATCTATAAATAAGTCTGTACTATTCATTCAGTAATATAATTTTCTGTGAATACAAAATCATCTATCTCTCAAATATTACATTCTGCATTATTTCTAACTTGGTATCAGAGCATTAAAGTGCTAAATGCACATATCGAGCAGAGATCAAGTCCATCAGAAAAGTGTCATCATTTGGACTCCTCTCATCAAGATTTAACATCTCTCATCTGAGAGTTGCTGCTGTCACTGAAACCAGTGCCTCGCCAGTTCATCATTCTGGCTGCATCTGATCACCACTGAGAGCTTGGTGGTATAAAGAATTTAAATCAATTGAAAACCGATCAAGAAAATCAAGAAAAAAGTTTCAGTTGATTTCTTGTGTATCAAGAAAACTTATCAGTCTTTTCTTTTTCAAAAGAAAAAGGTAATCATCACGTAAGCCTGCAAGACAGCATCAAGATTCAACTGCACAACCCATTCTCTTATTCCTAATTCAAGATTTTCAAGATTAGAATCCTTATACCTGATCACTGACATTTTTCCGCCATCCATCATGAATCAGAGTGAAGCTACAAGCCCATAGTTGTCCAGCACAAGAGTTTCCACCAGCCAAACTCATTCAGATTCAGTCAATGATCTTATGAAGACCACTATCAAACCTCAGAGTCAACTGCTCTCAATTCAACTCGATGAAACCAACTTCCTGCTCTGGAAATTACAAGTAGAAACATCAATTAGAGGGTATGGATTAGAGGATTATATCTTTGGCACAAAAATTACACCACCAAAGTTTGTTAAAGACAGTGAGGACAAGTTGATCCCAAATCAAGAATACACAACACATCAGAGGCAAGACAGCCTTGTATGTGCATGGATGATGTCATCCATAAGTGCATCTATTCTACCACAACTTATAGGTTGTAAAACTGCTCAAGAAGTGTGGACAACAATTGAGAGGAATTTCACATCTCAGTCATCTGCAAGAGTTATGCATCATAGAAGGCAATTACAAAGCATCAGGAAAAATGAAATGACTATGAATGAATATCTGAACAAAGTCAAAAACTTATGTGACCAATTAGCTTCAGCAGGGCACAAAGTCCATGATTCAGAACATGTATTGTACATAATCAGTGGTCTGGACAGTGAATACGAAGCCGTTGTGGCAATTATCTCTACCATGGAACCAACTCCCTCACTACAGTTTGTTTACTCTACCCTCCTATCACATGAAGGAAGAATCGAACATGGAAAAACAGCAAGTTCAGATATATCAATCAATTATACTTATAATAAAGGCAAACAAGGTCAAGGGAGGGGACAGTTCAATAACTACCAGAGAGGAGGACCATCCAACAGAGGCAGGAGAGGTGGTAGAAACAACAACAATAAAATAAGGTGTCAAATTTGCGAGAGATATGGACATGGAGCAAATAAATGCTATTTCAGATTCAACAAGAATTATACTCCCTCACAACAAAATAGCAATGCCAATATCAATACAGTCAATATGCCCAAAGACAACAATGGCCAAGCAGAGATTCTTAACACTGAAACTGTTACAGCAGATGATGTCAGCGATGAATGTTGGTATCCAGACTCTGGAGCAACCAACCATGTGACCAACAACCTCAGCAACTTAAACTTAGGGAACAAAGAATACAAAGGTACGCAAAATCTTTTTGTTGGCAATGGCAAAACTATTCATATTACTCACACTGGAAATGCAAGTATAAATGGAGCCAAGAAATTATTTCTGAGAAATTTATTAAGGATCCCTTCAATTAAGAAGAATTTAATGAGTGTTTCCCAATTCGCAAAAGATAATAATGTCTTTTTTGAATTCTACCCAAATAATTGTATAGTTAAAGATATACTAACTCAAGAAATCATTTTGCAGGGTAAAGAAAACAATGGATTGTACAAATTTGATTTCTGTAATTCAAAAGTTTCTGAAAATAAAGGGAACACTTGTGTGATGAATGTCATGAATAATTCTAATAGCTGCAATATATTCGATTTATGGCACTATAAGCTAGGTCACCCCAGTGCAAAAATTGTAAAACATGTTATGAATAGTAATAACATTCATTTTAGTAATATTTCTGACTCATATATGTGTACTTCCTGCCAATTGGGAAAAAGTCATAAACTTGCATTTCCAGATTCACACACCTATTACACAAAACCTCTTGAATTAATTGCTAGTGATCTATGGGGTCCAGCTCCTATTAATTCAAGATATGTATGGATTTATATGCTAAAAACCAAGTCTGAAGCCAGTAATATAGTAATTCAATTTATTAACAAAGTTGAAAATATGACTGGAAATCATGTATGCAATTTTCAAACTGATGGTGGAAAGGAATTTCTACCACTAAAAAGTTTCTTTGAGAAAAAGGGGATTAATCATAAAACTACATGTCCATATACTTCAGAGCAAAATGAGATCATAGAAAGAAAACATAGACACATTGTCGAAACTGGTTTAACCTTGCTAGCACAAGCTTCTATGCCTTTAAAATTTTGGCCAGAAGCTTTTAATACTGCTGTGCATTTGATAAACTTACTGCCAGCAAAGAATCTCAAATTTAAATGTCCTCAGGAAGTGCTAACTAAGGTCAAACCAGATTATAAACATCTCAAAGTCTTTGGTTGTCAATATTTTCCTTAGTTAAGGCCATACAATACTCACAAATTAGATTTTAGATCTAGATCACACACATTCTTAGGATACTGTAACAATCAGAAGGGGTATAGGTGTCTAGATGACAAGGGAAAGATATACATTTCCAGACATGTAAGATTTAATGAACAGGTATATCCATATAGCAACAGTGGAATTAAAACCACTGACATCAGCTCTCAACTCACCATGCCCATAAGTATATCCATAAGAAATGCAAGGTTTACTGTACCTGATCTACCTGATGAAATCGAGGCTATATCCTCAACTCAGCCCATAAGTAAAGGCACAAGCATCAGCTCTCAACTCACCATGCCCACTAGGAAGCCAGGCCAAGAGCAAAATGATTGGGAAGATGATAGCAATGATCAAAGCATTCAAAGACAGGAAATCAGCAGCCAAAATGATAATCAAGACAACAACAATGATATTGTGCCTTGCAACATTCCTGATAATAATTCAGATATCATGGTCAGAAATAATGTTAATGTTCATCCAATGTTAACTAGAGCAAAATGTGGTATACATAAACCAAAAATTATCAACAACACTACAAGTCAAGATGAACCATCCTCTTACACAGAAGCAGCTCAAAGTGATAAATGGAGAGCTACTATGCAAGAGGAATATAATGCTCTAGTTAACAAAGGAACTTGAGTTCTTGTTGAAAAACCAGAAAATAAAAACATTGTTGGATGTAGATGGACATTCAAACTAAAGAAAAATGCTGATGGTTCAATTTCTAAATATAAAGCAAGATTGGTTGCAAAAGGGTATTCACAACAGCATGAGTTTGATTTTTCTGAAACATTCTCACCTGTTGTGAAACCATCATCTATTAGGATTATTCTAACCATTGCTTTAACTAGAAATTGGAGCATCAAGCAACTAGATGTGAATAATGCTTTTCTGAATGGTGTATTACAGGAAGAAGTATTTATGGAGCAACCAGAAGGATTTGCTCACAAAGCAGACAAAGAAATAGTTTGCAAACTCAACAAGGCCATCTATGGTTTAAAGCAAGCACCAAGAGTCTGGTTTGACAAACTCAAGTCAACACTTGTGAAATTTGACTACAAATCTCTAAAATCAGACAACTCTATATTTACTAAAATTAATAATATTGCTACCACTTATATTCTAATCTATGTTGATGGTTTTATCATTACAGGAAGTAGTGAATTAGAAATCAAGAAAGTCACTGCAATGCTTAATTCAGAATTTTCTGTTAAGGATCTAGGTGATTTGAACTATTTTTTTGGGAATTGAAGTCCAAAGACACACCACATCAGAGATGCATCTCAATCAAAGAAATTACATTGCAGATATACTATCAAGAGCTAAAATGGACAAAGCTAATTCATTACCAACTCCTATGATCACAAATCATCAACTATCAAAATATAAGGGTGAAGCAATACAAAATGCAAAACAATACAGGAGCATAGTTGGTGCACTGCAATATGTGACTATCACAAGACCAGACATATCATTTAGTGTCAACAAAGTCAGTCAGTATATGCAAAATCCACTAGACAATCACTGGAAGGCTGTAAAAAGAATACTCAGATATCTAAAGGGGACAATTAATCATGGACTTATCCTTAAATCAAGTCATTCACTCAACATCAATGCTTATGCTGATGCTGATTGGGGTACCGAAACTGATGATCGCAAATCTACATCAGGTTACTGTATCTATTTAGGAAAAAACCCAATATCATGGAGTGCAAAAAAACAAAGCACTGTGTCTAGATCAAGTACAGAGGCGGAATTCAGATGTGTGGCAAGTACAGCAGCGGAAGTTATGTGGGTCGAATCACTTCTAAGTGAACTTAACATCACACCAAACAAAAAGACAACAATTTGGTGTGATAATGTGAGTGCTATTTCACTATCATCAAATCCAGTTCTCCATTCAAAGACAAAACATATAGAATTAAATCTGTACTTCATAAGAGAACAAGTGATTAAAGAGAAGCTAATGGTCGGATACATACCATCTATACATCAAAAGGCAGATATACTTACTAAACCCTTGACAAAGCTCAATTTCACAAGACTGAGGGACGAACTCAACGTCGATGCCGCTAATCCATGCCAGAGATCGCAAAGAGCCATTTTCATACCTGAATGATGTAATAATTATGTCGGAAATATCTTGGATTGAAGAATCGCCTCATTGCAAAGAGACGCCGCCATATTTTTTTCTTTTTTACAAACCCTAACCTAATCGGGTTTGAGGGGGGAAGTAAAAAGAAAAGTGTGCTTTCAGTATTAGTTATCCGCTCACTCACTCCAGGCAGCATCTCAGCCACACAACTCTTGTAGTATCCAATGACTAATATTATTTGTTTTCTTTACTCTGGATCACGGGCTGCTTTGTATTAGGCCCAATATGTAATCTATAAATAAGTCTCACTATTCATTACATTTTTATTTAGTAAATTTGAAGTCAGTCAATATTTCAGGATAGAAAGAGAACTTCTCTAATTTTTTATAACTATATCTCACTTCAGTTCATAGTAATTCATGGCTAATGGTAGATCTGAACTTATTCATTGTTCTGAATGTTTCCAGTTAGAAAGAATAGCCAACTCAGTTCTTGATGTTCGCTAAATCACCTTCACTTTGAAATGTCAAGGGTAACACGTTTAATGATTGCATGATAACTACACCTCTGCAAAACAAGAATGAAGTAATATAACACAGTTAAAATTGTAATCTGATAACACTATATAATTAGGCTACATCTTTTAATACCCCAAATGTTTCTTTTTCCACCCCGATTCTTTCTAAAAATATAACACCCCATTAACCACCATTTTCACCCCATTTTTTTATACCAATAATACCCTTATATATATATATTTATTTACTGATCCGTTTTCCACTTCCTCGTTGAGTTAACATATCACATATAACTCTGTTTTGATTAATTCCTAGTGCGAAGCAAACTAAGTTTCGATTAATTCCTAATGTGAAGCAAACTAGGTTTCGATTATTCTAGTGTGAACTAACTAGGTTTTGACTGATTTCTAGTATGCCATGCACTAGTTAATGATAAATGCAGAGCTTAATCCGCACTATTATTATTTAATTCCAAGCTTTGTAGCTTCCCAGGTTTTTATAAATTCATAGGTTGCATTACGTTACAATTCAAGGAAATCCTAGGTAAATTTATAACATTTCCAGTTTCAGATAGACTCTTTTTGTTTGATTCAGTATTATCGATAACGATCATCATCAAGGTATTATTATTTAAGACCGAGAAACATACTTTATTAATTTATCCCAAAACATAACACTGATAATGAAAAGAAACACTAAGCAAAGGTTATTTTTAATTTGATATGGGTAATATGGTAATTTTTATATATATTAAGTTTAGTGGGGTGTGTAAAGTAAATTTTGAGGGACTAACAGAACTTGCCCTATAATTATAGTCAAAGCAAGTGCTAACATCAAGGATTTCATACGTTTCCAATATTTCTCGTTCTATGATGCTGTAGGTTTTCTATATGCTAGCACTGCTGCATCTATTGCACTTTGAGCGTTTGATAGCACCATGGTGCAATCTTGTAGGTTTTTTTTTTTTGAATACGGAAATTTACACTTAACACCACATTACCACGGACAATTTCCTTACCACTGCCCAAAGTATATTGATGCAATGACAGATTTCATGCCTGTATTACACTTCTACAGTCCTGGTGCTGTTTAATATCTTAACAATAACAGATTTTCAATCAAACTTGACACTACACAAAAACCAACATCAATGACATCATGTGCACATGCACACATATTCAGTGTAGCAACTAGCAGTTAGCAATTGGTTAGAAAATGAGACGTTGTTCGCATTATAATTCAGCTAATTTGACATATTAAAAGTTGAATAGGTTTTATTATAATTGCAACTACACCAGAGTTTAATGATTGACTAGGTCATATGAATTCAAAAGAGTGAGCTAGATATATAGACAAACTTTGTACTGAGTGCCCACACTATTAATCATACACTATTAATCATAGTACTATCTATTAGTCTATTTGTTCACCAGGTCACACTCCTCTTCCTTTTGTTTTGTTTTCTTGCCATTGGCACTACTTTTGAATGAGCCATGGGTAAGCAGTAACTATCTTGGCTCTGAGTGTGAATGTAGAATTAATTATTTTTGTGTATGCAAAGTAGCTTGACCAAGGAATTGTAAATGTTGCAATTCAAAGCACTCCTCGTGCAATTAATTTTCCCGAAGAAATTACTGCTATTATGAATTTTTTTCATGGACCAGAATTTTCTGCACACATATGTGTTAAATTCTGGCGACACTATATGGAGAATTGTAGAGGACGGAAGTAGCTTCGCAACGGAGAAAACGGTTCGCAAATTGAAGTTCGGAGGTGGAAATTATAAGAGAAAAGGTGGAGTAAGCTGTTTTGGCAGGGTCAGACGTCTGAGGAAAATGGTCAGACGTCTGGCCCTTCAGCAAATCTGCACTATTGCTCCAGAGAATGAGTTCAGACGTCTGACCAAAAGGGTCAAATGTCTGAGTCAGTGCAGATTTGGTTCCAGTGACTTTTATCAGACGTCTGACCAAATGGTCAGACGTCTGAGCTGAAGCGTATCTTATTCCAGAGGCTTCATTCAGACGTCTGACCATGTTGGTCAGACGTCTGATGCGTCTATCGCCTGTTTTTCTCTACGGACTCGGCGTGAAGATTTGTGACAACTGCAGGGGCAATTTCGGAACATTGCCTAGGGTTTCTATTCTCCTATATAAGCTAACTTCAGGTTTTAGATAGTAGGCGTGCAAACGACTTCAAGAGATTAGCCTCCACAAATTAGGATTTATCAAAACTTAATTTTCTTCAACTCTCTTCTCCACAAATCAATTTCTAATTAGAATTTTGATCATTGTATTCAATCTCTTGTACTTTTCTCATCAATATTAATAAAAGCTTTCTCTTAAAGTGGATGTACACTAACACAACGTTAGTGGAACCACTATAAATTGCTGTGTGATTTATTTTTCGTTATTGCTTTGATTTCTGAATTGCTTGTTTGGAATTGTGATTGCTTTTGGATTGGTTGAGATTGAAATTGTGTTATTGATTAGTTGTTTTTACACTTCTTACCACGATCCCGTCTTCTGCTGTGCTTGTGGGGTTTCGATTAGAGTGGTCTCCAAAAGGAATCCCGTCCTAACATTTGGTATCGGAGCATTGGTGTTGGTAGGTGGTTGTAGAAATGCCAGAATCAGATAATACCTCAAGTAGTTCCTCAATGGGTAATCCAAGTAGTGTAGCTCCTTATGTACGTGGTTCGTACGCGGCTTCAGGATCACAATTGGTAATAGACAAGTGGAATGACGATAATGATTTTGAAAAATCGCAATGGAAGATGAAAGCGGTTCTAAGGAGGAATCGGGTGCATCAGATAGTGTTTGATATACATTTATTGCCAGTGGACATCTCAGATGTTGGGAGAGAGGAGATGGAAGAGTGGGCATTCACTACACTTCAACTTGCTATGAGAGAGAATGTCATCTCTGAAATTAGTGGTGAGACAACCGCTAAGGGTATTTGGGACAAGTTGGAGGAGTTGTATATGAAGAAGTCACTGACAAATCGTTTGATCTTATTGCGAACGTTCTTCACCTATAAGATGAAGGAAGGTACTTCGCTAAAGGCGCATTTGAATACTTTTGATGATTTGCTAATGAAGATGAAGGCGGTGGATTTGAAGATTGAGGAAGAGCAAAAGGCAATGATATTGTTGTGTTCATTGCCAGATCGCTATACATGTTTCTCAAATAGTTTGATCTATAGCCGAGATACATTGACTCTTGATGATGTCAAGACGGGTCTTCTTAGCGAGAAGTTGCGGGATCAAATGAAGGAGTTAGGTGATGGAGGTAGTGGTGCTAGTAATGGTCATAGTTTGTTTATGGAGAAGGAGAGGTAAGTGAAGAAGGAGAACCGAGGGCGTTCTAAATCAAGGAACCCCGGTTGGAGAGGAAAATCGAAGGAAAGAAAATGCAAGTGCTATATTTGCAAGAAGCCCGGTCATTGGAAGAATGTCCGGACAAGGAGAAGGCAAAGAAGGAAGTAGCATCTTCATCTGTAGCGGTGGAAAGTGGAGTTGGTGAGGAAGATGTAGATGTTCTGTCGGCAGTAACATCGGATGTTTCGGATAGCGATTGGGTGCTCGATTCGGGGGCGTCTTATCATATGACGCCAAATAGGAATTGTTTTTCTTTTTATATAGAAAGGGAAGGAAATTCAATTGTTATGAGAAATGGTGCTATTTGTAAGTCGAAAGGCATTGGTTCCGTGCAAATTCGGATGTTTGACGGAGTGGTTCGTACTCTCACTAATGTATGCTATGTTCCGGAACTTCGGAAGTCTCTTATCTCTTTGGGACAGCTGGATTCTTTAGGTTGTAAGATCACTATTGAGAGTGATAGCTTGCGGGTTTCGAAGGGGGCGCTTGTGGTGATGAAGGGTGCTAGGACTCATGGTATTTATTTGCTTCAAGGAGTGACTGTAGAAGGTGAAACTTGTATAGAAGTTGATAGTTCTCGTGGCTTGGATGCGACTAGGTTGTGACATTTGAGGTTAGGTCATGTCTCAGAGAGGAGTTTGGACGTTCTTCAGAAGAGGGAGATGATCGATGGAGAAAGTTTCAACAAGTTAGAGTTTTGCGAAGAATGCGTCATGGGGAAGCAAACTAAAGTTTCATTCGGTGAGGGAAAGCATGATTCGAGAATGGTTCTTGAGTATGTTCACACGGATGTTTGGGGACCGACACCTGTAGCTTCTTTAGGTGGAGCTCGCTATTATATTTCCTTTATAGATGACTTTTCTCGAAAAGTTTGGGTGTATGTAATGAAGGCCAAGTCGAAGGCATTTGCAAAGTTCAAAGCATGAAAGGCTCTTGTTGAAAATGAAAGTGGAAAATCTTTGAAGGTTCTAAGGTCTGACAATGGCGGAGAGTATGTTTTCGGAGAATTTTTGGAGTTTTGCAAGCATCATGGTATTCAGAGGCATTTTACTACACCTGGAGATCCGCAGTCGAATGGTGTTGCGGAGAGGATAGATCGTACTCTACTTGAGAAAGCTCGATGCTTGAGATTGACATCGGGTTTGGCGAAGGGATTTTGGGCTGAAGCTTTGTCAACCGCAGTGCATATTATTAATCGAATTCCGTGCTCAGCTATTGGTAACAAAATTCCGGAGGAAGTGTGGAAGGGAAAGAGCATTGACTTGAGTTATCTTCGTGTGTTTGGTAGTCCTGTTTATGTGCATGATCCGGAAAATGATAAGCTTGAACCTAGAGCTTTCAAGGGGATTTTGCTTGGCTATACGAATGGAGTAAAAGGCTATCAGATTTGGAATCCGGAAACGAAGAAGGTAGTGAATTCTCGTCATGTTACTTTTGATGAGTCGGCGATGTTCAAGGAAAATGGAAGCTCATCGGATGTTTCGGACTTGGTTCATGATGAATCAAAGGAGAAGGAAATTATTTCCACATTTTATCCAAGGAGTAGAGAGAGTAAAGTAGTTGGAGATGCTTGCGAGGATGTAGCGGTTGATGTTACATCACATAGTTTACAGGGTGCCTCTAGTAATGTTAGTGATGTACATGATTCTACAGAAGATTCGGTTCAAGGTGGAGCCGAAGGGAGTTTGGGTGATGGTATTGCTACTCGGGTTGGTCGTCGTACGATAAGACCACCCGAAAGATATGGTGATTGGAACTATCTTAGCTTTTGTGATAATTTGGACTATGCTCTTCATGTAGTTCAAGATGAGCCGATGAACCTTGATGACGTCATGAAGTCGAGTGATGACTCAAAATGGATTTGTGTCATGGAGGAAGAGACGCAATCATTGTTGAAGAATCAAACTTGGGATTTGGTTCCACTTCCTAAAGGAAACCGTGTTATTGGGTGCAAATGGATATACAAGGTGAATGACGATGGAAGATACAAAGCTAGGCTAGTGGCTAAGGGGTTTGCACAAAGGAAGGGAAATGAGTATGATGAGATATTCGCACCGGTTGTGCGCCATACTTCTATCCGGATATTACTTGCTATAGTTGCTATTCACGACTTGAAGTTGGAGCAACTTGATGTGAAAACCGCCTTCTTGCGTGGTGACTTGGATGAAGACATCTACATGGAGCAACCAGAAAGTTTTGTTGTGGATGGTAAGTCAAATTTGGTTTGCAAGTTGAAGAAATCACTATATGGATTAAAGCAATCACCTAGACAATGATACAAGAGGTTTGATCATTTTATGCTTGAAAATGGTTTTGATAGAAGCATCAAGGATGCTTGTGTTTATTTCAAGAAGTTGAAAAATGATTGTTGGTGTATTTACTCTTGTATGTGGACGATATGCTCATTGCTTCTAAGGATAAGAATGAAATCAACAAGTTAAAACTTAGTTTGAAATCGGAGTTCGAAATGAAGGATCTTGAAGAAGCAAGAAGAATATTGGGTATGGAAATTGTAAGGGATCGAAAGCATTTTAAGTTGAAACTAACTCAAAAGGAATACATTGAGAAAGTGCTTTGCCGGTTTAGCATGGAGAGTGCAAAGGCGTCAAATACACATTACCTTTGCATATGAAGCTTTCGAGTAAAGGATCACCTATCTTGGAGGAAGACAAGGCTTATATGGCAAAGGTGCCATATGCTAGTGCGGTTGGAAGTCTAATGTATGCTATGGTGTGTACAAGACCCGATATTGTAAATGCCGTCGGGATGGTTAGTCGATACATGGCTAATCCGGGAAAATCGTATTGGAAAGCTGTGAAGCTTATATTGAGATACCTTAGAGGCACATCATCTCATGGTCTTGTTTTTGGCGGTAGTAAGACGATGGATTGTAAGTTGGTTGGTTATTGTGATTCAGACTACGCAGGTGATAGGGATCGTAGAAAATCAACTTCCGGATATGTCTTCACACTTGGGAGTACAGCCATAAGTTGGAAATCTAGATTGCAGACCGTAGTTGCTTTATCCACTACGGATGCGGAGTTGATAGCCGCGGTGGAGGCGGCAAAGGAAGCACTATATTTGAAGCGATTGTTGTGACTTGGGATTCGGGCATGATAGTGTTGATGTTCGATGTGATAGCCAGAGTGTTATTCATTTGGCAGAGAATTTGGCGTTTAGCTCACGGACTAAGCATATTGAGGTGAGAGAGTCATTTCTAGTAGCCATGGATGAGGATAAACAAGTATATCTTCGGAAAGTGCACATAAAGGATAACGCGACGGATATGTTCACTAAGGCATTTGCCGGTTGGGAAGTTCGAGCATTGCTCGAACTTGATTCGCTTGGAAAAGTGCTAGATGCCACGGGGTGGCACGGTTAAGGGAGGAGCTTGGTGGCAGATGAGAAAAAGTATCGGTGAGAGATTGAGGTTCTATCTTCTTGGCAAGTGCTAGTCTTTGGTGAGATAGCTTAGGATTTGGATGTTTTCAACATTTCATTAACGGGCGGGGGCTTTGCCTGAGCTCGTTGGTGGAGTGCAATGGGCGGTGGCTTTGCCGGAGCTCATTGGGAAAGCATTCATGTTTGGTTGAAGGTAGAAGAAGTGATAGTTGGTGCTATCGGTTGTTGTTGATGGTATGGTGCCATTAGAGTTGGAGATGGATATAGTGTCGATGTGGAGTGTTAAATTCTGACGACACTATATGGAGAATTGTAGAGGACGGAAGTAGCTTCGCAACGGAGAAAACGGTTCGCAAATTGGAGTTCGGAGGTGGAAGTTATAAGGGAAAGTGTGGAGTAGGCTGTTTTGGCAGGGTCAGACGTCTGAGGAAAATGGTCAGACGCCTGACCCTTAAGCAAATCTGCACTATTGCTCCAGAAAATGAGCTCAGACGTCTGATCAAAAGGGTCAGACGTCTGAGTCGGTGCAGATTTGGTTTCAGTGACTTTTATCAGACGTCTGACCAAATGGTCAGACGTCTGAGCTGAAGCGTATCTTATTCCAGAGGCTTCATTCAGATGTCTGATCATGTTGGTCAGACGTCTGAGGCGTCCATCGTCTGTTTTTCTCTACGGACTCGGCGTGAAGATTTGTGACAATTGCATGGGCAATTTCGGAATATTGCCTAAGGTTTCTATTCTCCTATATAAGCTAGCTTCAGGTTTCAGATAGTAGGCGTGCAAATGACTGCAAGAGATTAGCCTCCACAAATTAGGGTTTATCAAAACCTAGTTTTCTTCAACTCTCTTTTCCACATATCAATTTTTAATTAGAATTTTGATCATTGTATTCAATCTCTTGTACTCTTTTCATCAATATTAATAAATGCTCTCTCTTAAAGTGGATGTACACTAACACAACGTTAGTGGAACCACTATAAATCGCTGTGTGATTTATTTTTCGTTATTGTTTTGATTTCTGAATTGCTTGTTTGGAACTGTGATTGCTTTTGGATTGGTTGAGATTGAAATTGTGTTATTGATTGGTTGTTTTTACACTTCTTACCACGATTCCGTCTTCCGCTGTGTTTGTGGGGTTTCGATTAAAGTGGTCTCCAAAAGGAATCCCGTCCTAACAATATGAATCCAAAACCATTAGATTAGGGATTAGTATACAAGGTTTTAAGGTCTTTCTTCAATTTTGCTCTAGCCTTCTAAGTACGTAACTTTCCTGCTAATTTCATCGATGTTACCTATGAAATAAAAGGCATCCTTCCAGTGATATGTTTCTAAATTGCATATCTAGAGGTCTTGGGATCAAATTCGACTAGTATCAATTAATCATGTTAGAGAAAAGGCCTCCTTGGGAGGACATTCTAGTTCTCCAAAAAGGATAAACCGATGAGAATTCAAACTAACAAAACCTCCAATTCAGTTGATCCCCAATATCTAGCGTTTTAATTTGATTTTTTGTTGTGCATTAACAAAGTACGAAAACGGATATTTCATGTTTTCTTTTCTTGTGCATGAATGCACCATAGTTTATTCATATAGGGACATATTTTTCCTTCTTTTTTCACAAAATAAAATAAAATAAAACCTCATATCCTATTCAGATCAGACAAAGAGCACAATGCTTGATCTCTAAAAGATTGGCATCATATGAAATATTATGTTCATAACATCACTGACCCTAGTGTGCATGTGTTATTATATTATTTTTTTAAACAAAAAAGGAAAAGAATACGTTGACACGGTAATTTGTGCGATCTATCTTGCTGTGAACATTTTTTCATAAGGTAGTAGTTGCTATGCTGCTGCCTTAATTCACAGGAAAGTTTGTACTGGTATCTTCATCTAAGAAAAAATTGATTAATTTGTACCATGCTGCAGAAATGATGGTTGCCTTATATATCAGTGTACTGTTCAGTTGAATTTTCCACTTCTTCTCCGAGCTCATTATCACACATAAGTCATAACTGTATTCTGCATTTATCTCATTTATTCTTCAAGCATTTTATCCTTTATTATCTAATATACTCTCATGTGATCATTGCAGTCTCATCAACTTTAACATTTCTTTGTTTGTAGGTGGAGCTAGCTGATATCAATGAAATAATCAAGGAAGTTGGTAAGAGAGGAATTGTAACTTCATGCTTCTTTTGTTCATTATATATATCAAGTTAAAAAAACCATCTTCATATTCATCCGGCCTTCAACTATAACTGCAGCTTTTTTTTTCCTCAGCGTACCAGTATTACCAAAAACCTAAGGGATTGAGTACACTGTAGTTCTCACATGCTTGGTTAATCTTCAATGGAGCATTATAAAATTCCAGTAGCATAATGGTTGCTTCATTGGATATCTCAAATAGCAAGTAACATAGTGCCTCATGACAAAATTTTATGAATTACAAACTGAACTACTGCTTCAGAAAAAGTTTTTTCAGTAGAACATGGGTGCCATGACCACTTCAGAAATTGTCTGCGCTTATAAAATTTACCACTACCCACCTAAAAACAACTTATCCAGCTACTTTTTTTTCATGCAACCCAGCAATAATTACGTACGATAAATGTAAATTTTGCTGTACGTAACAAGGACCACAAGCTATAAAGTTTAACCATTTAGATTTAGTCAACAATCATTGGCCAGAGATAGTGTTGCACTATTTGGGCAAATGGTTTTCACTGAGACAAACTGCATGAGAATTTTAGGAAACAAATAAAAAATGGTTTTGAAGACTTAATTAGTTCCAACAATTAATTTTATTTGCCTTTCTTATCCCATTATTAAAAATTAGTACTAGCAAAAAGATTTAGAAATAGACTTGTCTAAGTGAGAAATCCACTCTGACTTATAACATATTATTATTAAGTATACATGTTGCATAAGCTAAGTGTTATCAGCTCATATTTTCTCATGAATTGTCTGCTCCTGAGAAGTATAACTAATTATTTCATCTTGTTCTGTCTTTCCATAACATCATCAAGACATGCACGTTGCATTTTAATACTCAATTTTTTCGTAAGAAAGACAACGGATTACTCAAGGTAACTTAGTCTGACCCGGTCTGATTCAGACTGATTGTGTCCAAGTCAGCTCACAAGTCAACCACGGCTGGGGGCGGATTAATTGAGTTTCCTGTGTATGGTAATAACCCAAATCCAGACTAGGTCCGCATCGGCTCCTTTGCTCAATTGCATTATCCGACCGCTATCCGCGAGGGTGGATTACTGAGAATCCATTTCCTTATCGAAGGCTGCCAGATTATCCAGTAAGATTGAATCACCATGCAATCAATTCCTTGCTTGGAGACTACCCACTGCCCCGTGAGTTTAGGTGAGACGTCACTTTTCTTCGTGCCGGATCGAATACACAGTCACAACGGTTCTACCCCTTGCTCATGATGTCGCCCATCTTCCTACATGATGAGACACTTGTTAGGATCGACAATGTTACTTAGAGTGATGCCGATGTCCGACATCTGTAGTGTGCCTGCATAGAAATAAGTCAGGTCCAGCTCCTTACTGCAGCGTATCACTCCGGAGAACCTTCAAGCTCCTCAGCGTTTAGATTCGAGCCGGGGCCGCTTGTCAACTCCTTATTGCAGTGTGTCACCCTGGAGAATTGATCGCCTGTCAGCTCCTTAGTGTATAGTGTTATCCTGGAGAACCTTCAAATCCCTCAGCATTAAGGTTCGAGCCAGGACCGTCTGTCAGCTTCTTAGTGCAGTGGTCACCTGGAGAACCTTCAAGCCCCTCAATGCTTAGGTTCGAGCCGGGACCGCTTGTCAGCTCCTTAGTGCAACGTGTCACCCGGGAGAACTTTCAAGCCCGTCAGCTCCTTATTACAGCGTGTCATCCTGGAGAACCTTCAAACCCCTCAACGCTTAGGTTTGAGCTGGACCGCCTGCCAGCTTCTTATTGTAGTGCGTCACCTGGAGAATCTTCAAGTTTCTCGGCGCTTAGGTTCGATTTGGGACCGTCTGTTAGTTTCTTATTGCAGCGTGTCACCCTGGAAAACTTTCAAGCCACTTAGCGCTTAGGTTTGTGTCGGAACTGCCCAACATAGAGCGACGTACAGATAAGTTCACTTTGTATCATTTCTATATGCTAAGTTCTTGTGAACTACGGTGTCTGCCGCTCGTCTCACCATTATATCATCACCCTTATGCATGAGCGTTTGACCCGGCCATGTGCCTCAGTTCAAGTTGGGAGCCGCGGTCATCTAACGACGGACGATGTGTAACCCAGGAGAACTCTTGAGCCCTTATGCGCTTCGGTTCAAGTCAGGCCCATCCGTCATTTTGCACATGATGGCTTGTCATTCAGGAGAACCCATTGACCAACATGTGCTCCTACTCTACCCGCTGCTTGGTACCTGGTAAGCACTCGGCTCTTATCAATGTCCAGGTTTGGCCTATCATATGACAATATTATTTCTTAGCATGTCTTAAACATCAAACTTGTTCTGAAAATAATGCAGGAACTCCTTCCGGTAGCGTCACCCGTAAGGACCTCGAGCTACTCAACGCTTAGGTTTATGCCGAGTCCGCATATCAACAAAGCAGCACACTGAAACTTTGCTATCTTTTGCTGGCCTCGACATCCGATGAACGATCGGGTAGCTCGGTCAATGCTTGCTTCCGAGTCCATTACCGGCCCGACCTATCAGTCAAAACATGTTGGTCAATCCAGTGCAACAGAGCTCTTATCATCGTCCAGATCACGCTCTGCTGCGCCAGTGGCTCTTTCTAACACTTCAAACGATCAAGAACTTGATGAAAACCGAGGATGCCGCCGTTTTCAAAGCCTTCCACACCGAATCTTGCAAGAGACTCTGAAAAGCTTGGAGACAATCCCGTCAAGGAGCAGATCAAGACTTCGGCCATGATAGAAGTAGCAGAGGCGATAGCCACTACTCTTTCTAGCAGAGTAGTTGAGCGTCCAATTCGACATGAGATCAGAAATGTCAGAGCGTCAAAGCAAGGAAGCCCATAGCTTTACCTAGTCATTAGTCCGAGACCGATGAGCAATCACCATTTGAAAGATGGTCGGAAAGAGCGACCATAGCTCCAAGCTAAAGGCAAGCTCCATCTCAAGAAGCAGAAATCCAAGCAAACGGTCTGAATTGCAATTGAAAAACACAGTTCTGCACTCAAAGAGCTGTCCTTTTCCTTTTAATTCAAACTACATTTGGTAAAAACTAAAGTGTCTAACAGTAAGGAGGAAGAAAAAGGAAGAAAATTTATCTTTTTCTACTAACAGAAAACCATGCAAAGTTTGAGTTTGATAAAGAAATTGCATGCCAGTAGCTCCTTGGGTTCAAAAGGGAAGAAGAAAGGGGTATTTATACACCTCTCCCTTAAATCGTAGCCGTTATGATAAAAAAGCAAAATAAATCTTAACCGTTTAAGAGTGGTAAGTGCGTGGACCAAATGACTCATCACCGCCACGTCTCGAAAAGCACCTCTGTAGCCAACGATGCAATGCCATGGGGGTGGTCCATTAATTGCATAGCAGAACGGTGAATTAATGGAGTCTTCGTGATTTTACAAGTCTGCGTCCACTAACGGACACAAACTTTAGGTCGTCGGCATGGTGATTTGGGCATCCAGATTTGAATCGGGAAACAGCCAGCCTCTTCGCAATGCGAGAGTAAGACTAGATACATTATCGACGTCCTCAGAGCCCGCTATCGTGCAGTAGCCTCGTGCACTGGATTCCGCCTTCTAAGAAGATAGACCAATCAAGGTACCTTAGCCTACTTCGGTTCAATCAATGTCGATTGGGTCCAAGTCAGCTCGTAAGCCAGCCACAGTTGGAGGCAGATTGACTGAGTTTCCTGTGTATGATGATAATTCGAATCCATCTTAGGTCCGTATCAGTTTTTCTGCTCAATTGCACGTCAAGCTTTCTGCTGGCGAAGCCTTCCCCCGCACAATAACCGCAACGACCAGCTCGCCCATCAAGACAAGGCGCAAGCACGACTCGACCCATCTCTCATTGGCCGATCGACTCTCTCTCTCTCTCATGCTCGTTGGCAACCCGAATCTAGGTCAGCTCGCTTACTCAAGCATCTCACCATCAGTTATCTCTTAATCGACATGCCTTTAGACTCTCTCAAGGGTGGTCCGTCATCGATCCAGCTTCGATATCACTACTTACGGCCTGCACTCCATCTCGTCTCATCCGGTTCTGCGTGCTCTCGGCTCTCGCCGTTTCCCCATCTTCCTTATGGTCTCAGTAGACCAGTTTGGTCTGTTCTACCACCTAGGCATGCGGCAGCAAAGCGATAAGAGGTACAACTAGATGTACATGTTTGTGACGTTACATGTTCCATTTTCTACCAGCATACTGAAAGTACAAGTGCATTTAATGCAAAACATGATAGAGTATGCCTTTGATACAGTTTTCCTATTTACCAATATCTCAGCCATGCATTCTTTTCGTCAACGTCTTTCATCATGTCCATTCAACCAGATTAATGGTCAGGCTTGATTCATGCCTACTTACAGAATGATCTTAGCCGTCCCAACATTAATTTAACTGCTATAAGAACCTCATGCATGATCATTTTAAGGGGTTGGTTGGGCTCTCGGTGGTGGGGACCTGAGTTAGTTGAACCCTTAGCGAAGGAGATCCAGGTTGGTTGGGACTTGAAAGGTCAGAATTCATAATCCATATACAACTTGTTGGGATCAGCAACTTGTTTGGTCTTAGACGATCATATTTTCTTGTAATTTAATGTAATTGTAAGTGAGCCATATAATAATAGAATTTTAAAGTGGACATAGGCAACTTCATCGAACCACTTCACATTTTGTGTCATTTACGTTTAAATGCTATTTTCTTCTCATTTCCCATCATTAAGCCTAGTGATTAGCATTGAGTTTAGTGATAAGCGAGTAACTTTTGTTTTTCATAAGTATTATCATAACCGCAAGGTTGACGAAAAATACCGTCAATACATCTATTGCATATATACTATCTTTATTTTATTTTTCATCCTTTCTATACATATTCTGTTCACCCATTATCCTAAAATTGGAGTATTGGACTACCAAAATATAGCACCCAAGCCGTTTTAGAAGTAAGGTAGGAATATCGAAATTTCTTTCGGTTAGTTCAATAATAAAAAGGTATATAGAAATAAGGATTGGTGGAGTTAGGAGACCCTTAAATACGGAATGTAACACTGTCCCTCCATTTTCCAATTGGAATCTAGAATATTCCTTGTCCATGGATTTTTTTCTTCACTCGTAATTTTTTGGATTAAATAATAGTTTGAAATCTTTATCCCCATGAATATTGATGAAGTATCTATGAAGTGAAAGCACTTACCATATAGTGACCGAATAACCTTTTTCCACCATACGCTTATTGTCAGACACATGGGTTCCTATCCTTCCTTTTCCACCATACGTTAGAAAAATTTCACGTCATACTATTCCCTTTGAGAATCTATTCTCTGGAATATTCATTTTGCATTAAATTAATGCCTCCTTAACAAGGAAAGTGTATATGAGATAACATTTGAGACCATCGTATTTTGTTGTTTTTTCGGATTTATGTTTCTTCATATTTTTATACATTGAATGAACACGTGAGTATAAAATTTTGCTTTATTCTTATTTCTGCGAAATTCAGTTGCTTTAAATTAACGGTATATTATGGAAAACTGTCTTTTGCACTTAGATTAATTTGAAAGGAAGCTATATTGTCGGTTTGAGTTGACATTTCAGCAAAGGACTAAAGTTATAAATGAAATTATGAAATGACCAAAAGTATACTCTAGTATAAATTGCATTGATTTATTGGTAAAATAGTTTTTCCCCCTTATTATTGACATTTATTGTGCTTAGTAAATTCATGTATAATATGCAAATGCAGAGCAATAAAATTCCAGAAAGTCTATCCAATGACAACATTACCTTAAAGTATGAAACTGCTAGCATGTGCACTAGAAGCTATAGAAAGGGAGAGGGGGAAATATGGACAGAGACCTACATAAGTGGCCACTGAAGTGGATAACTACAAAAGCTAGAAAAAATGACGGCATACATATGAGGTAACTTACAATTGGCGAACTTGGAATCTTTGATATTTTATATATATTATACATGTAGAAGTTATGTTCTTGTTCTGTCAAGCTATGGTTGGATGCGAATAGTTTTTAATTTTTCTTAATCAGTGGCAAGAGGATTTAAACGTGGGAGATCTAGATCCACAAAATAGAGCTCATTTACCGTCTTTCTTCCTTACTTTTATTCACGGCGGATGCGATTAGGAGTAAAAGAAAAGAGCATAAACGAGCAATAAGAATCTTCAATATTTGATTAGTTATATATTATTTCTTCCAAAAACCTTTGTTATGTACTACAACTGAAAATTGATTAGTACAAATGAATACCGGTAACATAAGGTTGTATCAAATTTTTAATTCTTTGATACATATCCTATGAATTTTTCCACATGGATGATTTTTTTTCTTTCCCAAAGCAAGCATGGTTGAATTATTCCGTAACATTTTTTTATTAAAGAATAAAAAGAGTAAACACATGAGTGGAATTGATATACACCAACTACTAAGAGTTGCACACAAGGAAACTATGATGGATTAGGTAAATAAATCCCTCTTCTAAAGGACCTATCGGGGAAAATTTCTAAACTTTTTCAGTCTTGTCATTGAACCATCCAAGAAGAGTAGAATATAAAACTATCGAGTTTCGTAAGTAGATAAAATTTCCGTCCTAATTCAACATACAACAATATCATCTCATTATACTCATCCGACTTCCTAAAATGGTAAGAGCAAACATGTTAGTTTTTTCAAATTTTTTCTTGCACGAATTCAATTATAGAAACTCAATTCCAGTAATTGGAATTGCTGCTTGATTTCCTCACTTATGGAATGAGCTGGCCCGCGTAGTCCTACTGGCCAGCATGACTCAACAACCAACATCATGACCCGCATGTTGGCCTTTGGACCATACTTTCGCCTGCGTATTTCTAGAAGCTAGAATCTTGGTTCGTCCGTTTCACGAAGCCCTCAACCGGCTCAAGAGGCTGGTTCTCCAATCAAAAAACGGCTCGTTCCACACCCGCACACTCAAAATCAAACAAAAGCCCCTGATGGTTATCAATGGACAACGACAACAGATGACAGCCCAACCCGAAGTATGACTTTCCGCAGTCAAGCGACCCAGTCAACGACCCACTTTCCAGCAGGGTTCCTCATTGGCCATTCATCCTAGTCGCCCGAACTCACTCTGGAGCCCTCTTGTCTGGATATGGCAAACTTTGGCCTCGGATGCCTACTCGCACCTGCAAAAAGAAGCTTCACATGCACTGTTTCTTCGAAAAGACTTGCATAAACGATACTGTTCATCTGACCAAAACGCCATTTTGCAGTAACCGCATGTCCTTTGTTGCCACCTCGACAAAGCGCCTTTGCATAACCACTCCTTGACCCCATGCCGTCTGTCCCCGATCAATGGATGATCAAAGTACGGTCGATCGGTTGGTAATTATCTCAACCATAACTTCAATGGGCACTGCAGCTGTCATGCATTAGGCCAAGCGACACGGTCAATGCCGTAGCGTGATTTCAATGGCTTAACTGCGCAATCTCAACCAGTCAACATAGATTTCAACAACTATAAATACACCAAGACTTCCATTTTTACAAGAGTTGAAGAACACAAGCTCTCAAACATTTACTTTCTTGTTATTGTTTCTTATAATCTAAGCTACTGTAAGAGAAGCAAGGTAATAAGAAATTTGTCATAGTTGACATAGATCAATTTTGATCGAACCACTCTAAATTTTGTGTTTCTTTACATTTTTACGTACTTTAACTTTCTCATTTTACATTTTAAATCAAAGTGTTAGCAAGTAACATTTGCTAATATCTGCTCTTAATCATAAATCCGAGGTTGGTTGAATTTTCAGTCAACGGGAATTGACTTCGACTCTATTTTGGAATCAACTTTGATTTTAGAACTGGAATCCATTACAACTATTTAATTTTAATTTTAAAAAAAGAGATGCATACCTGTTCAAAATCGAACCTGAATGATTTCTTCTTGATCATTTTTTGCATAGGTTAATCTGAAATGAGTAAGAAAGATATTGTGTAGAAGTGGATTAACGATTTACTGGATTTCACCAATCTAAAATACTTTCTTTGTGGATTTTGTGACCATAGACGCGCATGAGGAATTACTCGATTTAAACAAAATTTAGCATGTACTAATCTTGGAATTAATCCTTGTCCAAAAATCCCTTTATTTATAAAGGATGAATGCATTGCGTTTGCGACACTAAAGAAAATTAAATGTGCTAAACAATCAAAACTTGATATGTTCCGTGAGATTGGTAGAAGTGAATGCATTGGAGACGATGATCATAGTTTTGATTCTTTTGAACTTAAGAGTGGAAGTGATAATGTTCCTAGGCCTAAAGGAGCAATTGATAAGTTTGCGAACTCAGAGGCAAATCAAAGTACTTTGAATATTAGTTATAAGAAAGATGAAAGAAATGAATGTTGGAACTGGACCAGCCCGTAACGGAAGATATATTGAATTTCCAAAAATCCCTTATTGGATCTATATTGGACTTATGAAATCTAATTCATTTATAACATTTCTAAATTTAATTTAAATAAAATCTCTTATTTCATTTAAATTTATAATTTATGAATAGAATTTCATTTAATTTATATTCAATTAAATATAATAGTACACACATGTATCATATACATATATGTATGTGTGTGCATGTATAACATAATAATCCGAACAAGGTATAACATGCCCATGTATAAATATTTGGTTTACATCGCAATGGACATTTTAACTCATCCTATATGTATTGAATATTGTCCAAATATGTATGTATGTAAACTTATTCTTTATAAAAATATTAAAAACTATGTAAAATTATATATATATATATATGTATGTATATATATCTTATATGTAAAAATATTAATGATTTTTATATATACTATTGCATTAAATATTAAATATACATATATATGTATGTATGTATGTACATACATAATATATAAAGATTTAAAAAAAAAATCATTTTATACATATACTTGTATATATTATAGTAATAAAATTATTAACTATGCATTTGATATACATACACACACACACACACACATATATATATATATATATAAACCTTTGCAGATCGAATGCACGACACAAGAAAAAAATATTTATATTTTATTACATTAAAAAATATATATCAATTAATTATTCGAAATACAATAAAATAATATAAAAAATATTTTCGTGTTATATTGTTCGAATTTTAAATTTTGAAATAATCAAGCATGATATTTAAAGTTACAAAATTTTTCCAGAATTTTCCAAGTCAAAATAATATTTTAAATAATTAAACGATTTCAGTCGTTTATTAAATTGATTTTTCAAAAATATATAGAGTGATTTTTAAATTCTGATTTTCTGGTCAAGAGTTTATATGATGATACCAAAATTTTAAAAATTTTAAAATTTAATTTTTTAAACATAATTTATTTTATATGATTTATTTAATTAGTATATTAATTTAAATAATATTAAAGAATAGTAAATAAATATTAAAAATTAATTTGCAACCATCGAATAATATAATCTATGTAGATATGCATTTATAAAATATAGGTTGAACTACTAACATGGTATGATGATATAATTAAATGCAAACATATGATTAAAATTAGGTAGTATAATATATATATATATTACTAAAATGATATTAATTAAAATAAAACTTATTTGGTTGTGCACTTTTAATATATATATATATATCTTATATATATAAATTGTGTCTTTTTAATTAATTAAAACATACAAATCACCAATATAGCATGTGACAACATTGATGATACATATAAGAATCTCACATAACTAGCAATATAATAATGATATACATATGAATAATATAATGTTATCTAGAAATTATAAATCATACAGTATAATAAATACATACTTAATACTAATGCCCTAGAGCACACATTGTAATGATGAATTCTCCCTCCTTTGAAATCTTTTCAATTCGATAGATTGCTAATTCTTGAACCATAGACCTTTAGCTATCCAATAGTTGTCGTCTTTTGAATTGATTTGAGATTAATTTGTTGGAGCTCCTTGTTGGTGAGGTCAGCCAGCAACGATGGAGATATGGTAGCTAAAAAGTTCTATTTGCATTAGGGTTAGGGGTCCTTTTATAGTGGAAGAAATAGAGAGAAAATGGATCACATCTCATGTCATTTCTCATCAAATCTCAACCATCCATCTCCAAATCCCTTTAGCCTTTTTACCACCTCCTACAAGCCCTATTGCTGTCGAAATAACATCTTAACATCATAGGCTAACAGCCCATTTAAGCCCAAATAAATATTATTAATTAAATCTAATTTAATTGCTTGTCGATATCGCCTATCGACGATATATTTATAACTATTATAAATATATACGATAATATTTATTCCTAAAACATATTCAAATTTTCAATATTTCATAAATATTAATTAATTTGTAACAATTATAAACTAACTAAATTGTTTGGTCTAAAGAGAATTCATTATTCTGGTTGTGTGACTCGTTAGGTGTAAATTCGATCAGCGATTAACATTGAACTATTCGAATGTTAATGTTCACATGTCACTTAGCAGTGGTGTGACATTTTGGCCAAATTTATTACTTAGTTTCGGTAAAATCCAATTTTATATTAAGCGTTACTCGACTGTGACATTTACACCAATTCTTTTCGTCAAAACTATATCACTTTGGACTTATGTAATTTGGTAATGGTTAAAATTCCAGTATCATCCATATTCAACTCCATAGTCCAAAACACAAAGTTTTCGGTCCAACAATAACAATTATTATTAATCGAAATGCTCTGCCCAGAGACTTTGACTTTGAATTGGCTTGAGTTGACCGTGATACTAACCCCATTTAACCTTGGTGATGAATCATCTCTTGAACAGTGCTTCACTTCCAATTCTCTCACTCGACCCAACTATAGTCACTCGATGGACGTCGTGCCATGATTTGACTATAATCAAAGTAAAGCTTTCATATTGAAGATACACGGTATTCTCAAGTCGAGAGAACTGTGTAAATTAGTCACATCGATATTTTCTGTTTGATCTTAGTTACATTAACCAACACAAAACTATTGAGCGAGTCTTTCCATAGTTATTCAATAACTATCAGTACGTAATCCTTAGGTGCCTCCAGCAGTCAGGATTAATACACTACACAACATTTGGAGAGCGTTACGTACTCTAGTTTTAACGGATACATCGATATCCAGTCTCGATGCATCTTGCCTAAGAACATTAAAAATGGTATATTTGTTTTCATTGTGATAAATTGCTCACGATTACAACACTTCGCAACTACTATCACAAAACATATTATTTATGGATTTTCTATTAAATGTACTTTTAATTAAATTAATTAATTAATATAACACATTATATCAAATATATAATAGAAAGAAAACATATTTTATTTTGAACAAGATTGGTTATCGAATTAGATATATGTAACAAATTACATAATTGTCTCTAGAGCATATCCCTAATTTTATCAAGGAAGACTGAAAATGGTGCAATTCCATTTAATGCGGCAAACACTCTATGTTATCAAGTGACAACGAAAAATATTGTAAAATATGGTCTCGCGTTTAAGCCACCTTCTAGTTATGAGTTAAAAACTTGGATCCTTAAAGAAAGCGTTGAGGACGTTGAAAACATTATTGGAGCTTATAGAAAAGATTGGGAGAAATACCGATGCACCGTTATGTCCGATGGTTGGACAGATGAGAAGAGTATGATTATTATTAATTTATAATTAATAGCCTGAAAAATACATGGTTTTTGAAATTTATTGATGCATCAGATATGATAAAGAATGTCGATTTGTTAGCTACATACTTTAATAGTATTATAGATGAAATTGAAGAGGATAATGTAATTCAAATTGTTATCGATAATGCTCTCAACTATAAAAGGGCCGGCAACCTTCTAATGGAGAAAAAGAAGAAATTATGGTAGGCTTCATGCGCGGCTCATTGCATTGATTTGATGAAGGCAGTAGTAAATTGATGGTGTTTAGCCAAACCATTTAAAGAGCAAAATTTGTGATGAAATTTATATATGATCATTCAAGGGTTCTCGTTTTGATGAGGAAGTTTACAAAAGATAGAGAGCTATTTGTTTTGTGGTCACTAGATTTGCCACCTCTTTTTTTATTCCTTAAAGTTTATACATGTGAAAATGTATTATTGTTTTATTTTCTTCTAAAGAATGTGTTGTAGGTCCATTTACTAAAAATAATGATGGTATTCAAACTAGAATGTATGTGTTATTTGTTAGGTTTTTTTTGCAACATATTGCTTATTGTGTGAAAAGTATTTTTTCTCTTGTTTGTGTGTTGAGAGAGGTTGATGGATGCTACGAAGTAAAAGGTCGCTAGAAATAGTGGGAATAATGAGAGGAAACACAAACTTATTTGGAGTCAAAATTACACCAATCATTATATGTTGCGGGTTACTATATGAATCCACAATTTCGATATGAAGATACCTTTTCTAATGTGGATGAAATAAGAAAATGTTTGTATGCTTGTACATATAAAATGCTTGCGATAATGAAAAATGTCTCAAAGCAGGTTGTCAATTTAACGCGTACAATTGTCAAATTGGTCTATTTGGATATCCTATTGCAATTTAGAGTAGAAATATGAGAAGTCCATGTTAGTAATTCACCTGTTAGTATTTCTTTCTATATTAAGTTATAAAGTATGAAATATATGATAATTCATGTATTATTAATTTATTAGTGTATTGGTGGGAATGCTTTGGGAATGATACACATGAGTTGATGAATTTCGCTATTTGAGTGCTTGGTCTAACTTGTAGTACATTCAGATATGAGAAAAATGGAGGGTACATTTCAATGGGTAAGCCACTTTAAGAACGTTTTACTTAACAAGTAAATCATTGAAATGTTGGTTGCATATTGAAATATTCAATATATCTTGTTTACTTAAGGTGCATTCAAAAAAAAAAAGACTTGAGCATAAAAGATTGCGTCTTTGATGTATGTTAAATATAACACAGCTTTGAGACAGAAAAATTATGAGCAGAAGAAAGATGGATCCAATCGTTGTGGAAGCAATTAATTCTGATGATGAATGAATTGTCGAATTACAAAATCCGGTTCTTGCCTTTGATCCAAGTTGGTTAGAAAAAGATGATCAATTTCTAATTCATTGATGTTGATGCCATACGGAATATGCTTGCTCAAACATACTAGGATACTTTACGCATTAGAGAACCAACAATTCAAAACCGCGAACCTACACTTTCTAGAGATCCTACTACTCTTCCAAGAGAGTCTATTCCTTCTCTTCCTTTTATTATTCCATACAAAAGAAGGTGCTATATAGTAATATAACTAAGTAGAATAAAAGACCAATATTAGTATCAAATAAATTATTAGTTTAAAGTATAGAATTAAACTTATATTGTTATATTAAAAACTTATATGCAATGATCTAAAAGGAAAAGAGGTAAAAGTTGAGAATGATGATGTTGGTGATTATGATCCTTTTCCCGAACTCCACATGCAAAATCTTTTTCATGCTAATGATGATGATAGCATGGATGACGACTTGCTTATGGATGATGAGGAAGATATCATTTAATCTTTTGTAATTTATGTTGATTTAACTTTCAATGCTCATAGATGATTGTATTTTGTTTGAATTGTTTCAAAATGCTTTATGTTTTTATTTAATATTTGACATTTAATGTTTCATTATATGTTTCGTTTTTACTCGAAAATTTACATCTCACTGTTTTGAGGCGTACGCCTTGCCTCACAGAGCCAAAAAATGCATGGCATACGCTTTTGCCTTTCAAAACATTGAGTAAAAGGTATCTCCCTTAATTGAGTAATACAATTTTCTTAGATTCTCATCATTAGGAACTCATTTGTAATAACAATCATGAATTAGAGAGCATCACACATTAGCAAAATGTTACTATACATTATCTTTCTCAATCCAATCAATAAGTTCCTCAGAACAAAAAGGACCAATTTTGACACTTGTTACTCGTAAATCCTCTACAAAAACGGTTCAGTGGATGATGAAGTGACTTTAGCATTTGAAATAAGGATATATTTAGGCGGTGAGGAAACTTTCAACGGAGAGGTGGAGGTAAGATGTTGAGATGGAGCCCGTGGTTTTAAATCTTCTATGTCTCGTCCAAGATCTTACCTCCATCTCAACGGAGAGGTGGAGGTAAGATGTTGAGATGTCAAAATGAGTGCTGTGTTTGAATAAAATAACATTATTGTTTATGAATAAAAAAAGTTTTCACTAAGAGGGAGTCTGTGGGTGACATCCGCTATAGATGAGGGTGCGGGGGCAATACCCTGTTAATGACGTTCTAGACTCCCATGTAAATATACAGTTCATCTATATTCGAGAGCTTGCTACTTAGAACTTTAGAAAAGTACATAAAACAAACTGGACATAAAAATGCATGGATATACAAATATAATTAGCACGTGTCTGTGGTAGGAAATATATATACACAATTTATTTTAGGAAGTTTAGTTTTGTATAAACTTAGCTGTACAAATCCTTTATTCTACTTATAAGCACATTTCTTCATGATTTGTTTCTGTCTTGATTCAATGCATTTGACATGCCACTTCTTATCATTGCTGTAAAGCTAACTTGCCATCCTCGTTGGGTCAGGTGTAGTGTAGGCATATTTGGACTATGTGAACATGAAAGTATACCTATGTCAATGTGCCATACCACACAAAAGACGATCAAGATTCCTAAGAAGAGTGAAATATTACATCATATGTCGTGACACTAATGACAGTGACAGTCTTTTTGGGATTAAGACATTGTCCCTATCAACACTTAGTTAATAACTTAAGTGGTTGCGGTAGGAAGAGCATAACAAATAGTCATTTATGTCTGCAACAGTGACACATGTATTGGATAAATATGTCTGTTTCCGTGCGATTTTCTTCCTTTGGGTGAATGAAAAGAAAGATTATTAATATAAATAGCTAGTAGCCAAAGTGTGCATCAGTGTATGAATGCGTGCAAGAAAATGCAAGCTATATTTGGAGTAAGCTTAAAATTAGGTATGACCTACCCATAATTAAGGACATATGAAATAGAGAGGTTTAAGAAGTGCAATGTATTGGATGTTTGTGTATGTGTTTTGTTTTCCTAAGTACTCCAACATTTGATATGATGTTTTGCTGTTTATAGAAAAGGTATACTGGTAGAATATTAACTTTGTTAGCACTTAAAATGTAAGACTTGATGTTCATTAAATAATAAATTGCAAATAAAGTTTTCACTGTTATGTTCATTACAAAAAATCGTGTTTTTATGCCATATTATATTGAACAAAGTATAATATTATGTTTCTGACTTTTATACATACTATGATTGTTTATTCTGATTCAGTTCATTCTATCATTTGGGGGTGTGTGTGTGAACTCTTTAGTCTTAACGCCTGCATACAATTTTAATTAATTTTTATTCATCATAAATATGTTATAAGCATTTTATAAATGATTTCATTTTTCTTTCTTGGGAACTTGAGTTAGTGCTTGCAAATTCGTACCCAAAACATACACACTCCGGAAGACATTATCTAGGTTCTCCATATAAAAAATCTTTTAGAGAAGACAGTGCCGTGTTATTTTTCTGAAAAGCTAGACTTATTTAACTTAGGGTCTGGGACGTCTATCCATTTTTGAAACCACTAGCTATAAACGCTATAGCAACGAAGACCACGTTGTCAAAAAAAATTTGTACACAATATACTAAGCTCACGGGCTCACATTATTATAAAAAAAAAATAGGGGTGATAATTCTATCAAATGGAACTCGATTTTAATCAGGTTGGATTTTGTTGAGTTCAAATTACACATTTTTATACTTAAACCCAATTCCGTTTATGATTCGGATTGATTTGGATGCGCTTGGATACTAAAGTTAAAAACGTATATATTTTTATGTTTTTTTGGTCGGACCGTTTGGGTAGGATCGGTTCAGTTTGGGTATGATCGGTTTTTTATGATAATTTTTCTCATCTAAACTCGATCCGAGATCCGGTTTAGATATTGCCGGATCAGTTTGGGTTTACAAACCTTAGTTTTTAATTGACAAACCTAGAAGAAATATATAATAACTGAACATAACAGACATGAAACAAAATAATATAATAAAAAACAAAGTTTAATAATATTTGGTAAATGCTACTGATTATACATGAATACACGAAATTACCCCCTCAATAACACATTTGTCTTTAGTACACAAATAATGGTGTTATACTCAATTTTCACAAGAAGAAAATGAATAACTTCTGAATAAAAAATCAAAAAATATCAGTGGGACAATTAAGCTTTGGAATGAAGAAATTTCCAGATGAGTGATCGAATTGATAAGGCGTCACGTTGATATGACTAACATGTTAATAAAGCTATCATATTGACAAAACCATAAAGCTATCTAGTCTACGGGGCTATCATGTTGATGAGATGCTATCGATTTACACATCTAGCGTGTCGATGTCGATGAGATGCTACCGAATCTACAAAGCTACCACATCGATGAGACGTTATCGAATTTTTCAAAGCTATTGTGTTGACGAAATGCTATCAAGCTATCATGTTGAATGTTATTGAGTCTGTGAAGACTATTGTGTTAAGAAAATGTTATCGATTATGTAGAATCTACCAAACTGACAAGGCTATCGAGTTTATAACGACTATTGTGTTGAGGAGCTATCACGTAGATAAAGTTATCACGATGGCAAGGCCATCGAGTTTATAAAGGCTATTGTGTTGATAAGCTATCATGTATGTTGTGTTGTGGTGATAAGGCTATCGAGTGTGTTTGCCCATTACTCCCTACCGGACCAATCACCTACCGAACCACTCCCTACCGAGTCACTCACCTACTCCCGCCACCGGATCAATCCACGCCTCCACCCATTACCGAACCAAAGTACCACCGAACCAACGTTGCTAGGCCAGATTGTATCAGCCCAGGCCCACTAGCAGCTACATACATTCAAGACCCTTACTCCCAACCTCACTCTATAAATAGAGGGGCAAGGGTGCAACAATGGGGGACAAGTTGGAGAGCTCAAGAACAGATAGAACTTTCAAACAACTTTTATACACTTGTAATCAAAGCTTTGTACTTGTAATCTGAACAGTAAAGGAGAATAAGATATAAAGTGGACGTAGGCACATTCTGGCCGAACCACTATAAACCTGTGTGTTTTTTATAGTTTAGTCCCTGCTTTTTACATATTTGCATAGAGTATCTAGATCACTAAGAACAACAGAAAATCGACTAAATCATACGACTTGGAGGTGTTTTCCCATTTTTTATGCAAATATTTTTGGTGCTTTCACTGAGAAGGTGAACTCCGGACTTCAGCTTCTCCCACTTAACGTTCTTCCTAACAGCATCGCTCATTGCTTGAAAGACATGCCTTCCAAGCAGAAGAAAGATGTTAACAAAGGAAAAAACATCGCAACCAACAGTATTTCAGATCCAGTGGTCACAGATCAAGTAAATCATCCTATTCCAACAGTAGTACCAAATGGAGGTCAGGCAAATCTGACAACCCCTGCCACGGGACAGCCGACAGCAATTACTAGGGCAGATCTAGACAGGGTTGTGGCTGAAGTGATTAACCGCTTCACATCCCAACAGGAAGCCTTGGTGGACCAACTCATGTCACGCTTAAGGGATGCTGAAGAGTCCAACCGCAACACTGAATCATGGGGTGAGTCCCAGTCTGGAGGATCTCGGAGGCAACAAAGATCTTCCTTCTTCGAAGAAGCTAACGACAGAAGCGGCCATGGTAGGAGCCGAGACTGAACTCAGTCCGAACGTCGACCCGAGGAAACGCTTGGAACCGAACCCAACGGGGGAGGTACCAGGCGAGGGTCAACTGTAGCCGAGCCAGTCATGCTGCCTAACCACGGAAACGCCAATGAACGGGGCCGAGCTAGAGTCCAGTCCGAAGTTGGACCCGACGAAGTGCTTAGATCAGAACCCAGCAGGGGAAGATCAAGGCAAGGGCCAGCTATAGCTGACCCTAGCATGCTCCCAGAAGACCAAAGACAACCACTGGAAAATATTAGGAATAATAGACGATACCATCCCTACAGGTCATCTGGACGGAATCAATCCCACAGAGAAGAACCGAACTCATTTTTATCTGTTCCAAATTCTGATGAAAGGATGACACGCTTGTTCAGAGAGTGCGTCCAACGGGATCAAAGAGATCGAGGGATAGGCGCTAGGGTAACCAGCCCTTTCGCCCGCAATATCGAAATTGCCATCACCCCCCGAGAATGGAAAATGCCAACAATGGAACCTTACAAGGGAACCTCTGACCCCGTTGTACACTTACAGAGATACACACAACATATGCTCATGAGCGGAGCAACAGAGGGTGTACTGTGCAAATGCTTTCCCCTATTCTTAGAAGATCTAGCTACCTCCTGGTTTTGCCATCTACCCCAAGGATCCATCAGCTCATGGGAAATGTTGAAAGAAAAGTTCATCAGCCAGTTCCGCATTCATGTGGAGCAACCCAAGGACGCTTATTCCTTATCCAGTATCAAACAGAAACCTGGAGAGAAAGTGCAGCAATATCTAACCCGATTCAATGCCGCAGCGGCCGCAGTCCAAGATGCCGATGAGAAGCTTATCTTAATGGCCCTTTGTAGTGGGGTGCATCCGGATACTAAATTTGCTAGAAGATTGACAAAAGAAAAACCAGCTACTTTACCCGATTTCTTCCATGAAGCTGGGAAATATATGAGACTTGAAGACGCTGCCACTGAGGAGCAGTCAGGGCAACAAAATAAGGCAGCTCACGGCAACACGCCCGCTGTAGCAAAGGACGTTCGAAGAAATGACTCTAGAGACAATGCTGGGGGAAAGAAGGGAGAAAAGCGTCTATATCGGCTAGGATCGAGATTTGACGCTTACACCCCTTTGAATGAAACGATCGAAAACATCTTCCTGGCCACTCAAGACGAAGTTAAATACAAACGCCCCCCGCACAAGAAGGAATCAGATAACGCAATTAAGTCTGGAAAATTTTGCCGCTTCCACGAATTCCATGGGCATGATACCAATGAATGCCATCATCTACGGGACTTGATTGAAGAACACATCAGAAGGAGACTAGAACGCTATGTAAAAGGTCAGAACAGGACTCCAGTTCCTGCCAATGAGAACCCAAGGCTACCCTCCCCAGAAATAGACAGAGGAAATCGCAACACCAGCGGCTCCAGTCAAGAGAAGATAGTGGTCCATACCATCTCGGGAGGGCCACACATCGCCGACGGAAGCTGGGCAGAGATGGAAAGGTACGGAAAGTCACTTAGAAACAATGAAGAATGCGTCAATTCTATTATAGAAGAACGCCACCCGAAGAGGATAGAGAATGGTGACATCACATTCAGTAGACATGACCTGGAGGGAAGGCAGTACCCTCACACGGATCCCATGGTTATCTCTGCCCGGCTCGGTCCAGTCGAAGTTTTTCGAATTCTAGTAGACACTGGAAGCTCAGTAAATATCCTATTCAAGCATGCCTTTGACAAAATGAAGCTGTCATTAAAGGATGTTCTTCCTTGCAATAAACCACTACACGGTTTCACAGGAAATGCGAAGATGCCCCTCGGGCGACTGGACCTCTTTGTTGAAATTGGAAGTCATCCCCGCTCCGTTGTGCGGAAACAAACATTTGTGCTGATAGAAAACCACTCGGCCTACAACGCCTTCTTAGGAAGATCAGCCTTGTCTGACTTTCAAATTGTCCTGACCCCATGGTGCCTGAAGATGAAATTTCCAACGGACAATGGAATATGGGAAGTAGAGGGAGACCAGGACATTGCTCGAGATTGCTATGTAACTGAACTTCGCAATAACCACAGGAAGGATAAAGGGAAGAGTGCAGAGATTGCCCTCTGCACGAAAAGTTTGAAAGCATAGCAACTAAAGAAAGCCCCTCCTCTTCGATATACCAGTGACCCTTTCAATGAATTAGACCCCAGGGACAAAGAAGGAGGCCACCGCCGAGCCTGCAGAGGCTATGGAATTTGTATCTGTGGACGGACACGACTCGAGTAGACTATTGAAAGTCGGGTCCCAACTAAAAGCAGAATTGAAGGAACAACTCATTGATTTTCTCCGCCACAACTTGGATGTATTTGCATGGACGCACGTTGACATGACTGGAGTCTCCCCAGACATAGCATGCCACGTACTAAACATCGATCCTACCAAGGCGCTAGTAAAACAGAAAAAGAGAAGTATGGGGGCAGAACGATCAGCGGCCCTCGATGAAGAAGTAAAGAACCTACTTGCCAATGACTTCATACGAGAAGCCATCTACCCAGAGTGGATCGCTAACCCGGTACTAGTAAAGAAGGCTAATGGGAAGTGGCGAACATGCATTGACTTCTCCAACTTAAATGATGCCTGCCCGAAGGATTGCTTCCCACTTCCCCGAATCGATCAGCTTGTGGACAGCACAGCCGGGCACAAACTCTTATCTTTTATGGACGCATACTTAGGATATAACCAAATTCCTATGCATGCTCCCGACCAAGATCACACTAGTTTCATCACTGATCGGGGATTGTACTGCTACAAAGTAATGCCTTTTGGACTTAAAAACGCAGGAGCCACCTATCAGCGCCTCGTCAACAAGATGTTTGCGGGGCTAATAGGACAAACTATGAAAGTTTATGTGGACGACATGCTGGTAAAGTCAAGGAAAGCCGACGATCACGTAAGCCACCTGGGCGAGATGTTTCAAGTACTTCGCCAATATGGAATGAAGCTGAATCCTCTAAAGTCCTCCTTCGGAGTATCATCAGGAAAGTTCCTGGGATTCATCGTCCATGCCAGAGGAATTGAAGCAAACCCTGAACAAGTCCGAGCTCTGAAAGATATCAGGATACCTTCTACCCGGAAAGAAATGCAAAGCCTAAATGGGAAGGTGGCCGCCCTGAGCAGATTCATCTCTAAAGCAACTAACAAATGCATCCCCTTCTTTGAGGCTCTAAAGAAAGACAAAGGAAAGTTCGAATGGACTGACGAATGCTTAACAGCTTTCCTTAACTTAATCGAACACCTCCAGAGACCACCAGTACTCTCAACTCCGAACAAAGGCGAAGAGCTATACCTATACCTTGCTGTGTCATCTCATGCTCTAAGCGCCACCTTGGTGAGAGAAGACAAACGCATGCAGCGGCCAGTATACTTTGTAAGCAAGAGGTTTACAGGGGCGGAAGCCAGATATCCTAAACTTGAGAAACTAGCGTACTGTTTACTAATCACATCACGGAAACTGCGTCACTATTTCCAATCTCATTCCATCAGAGTTCTGACCGATCAATCGCTAAGGCAGGTACTCCATCGTCCCGACACTTCTGGGCGACTACTTAAATGGTGCATTGAACTAAGTCAATATGATATCACCTACCATCCTCGCACCGCCATCAAGGGACAAGCCATGACCGATTTCATTGCCGAATTCACTACCAACGAAGGTAAGGAGCAATCGGAAATAGCGGAAGACATCAAGTGGAATCTCTTTGTGGATGGAGCGTCAAATGAACAAGGCTCGGGGGCAGGTGTGGTAATAATCACTCCCAAGGGAAATAAGCTACACTATGCTCTAAAGTTGGAATTCGCTGCCACCAACAACGATGCAGAGTATGAAGCGGTGATAGCTGGATTAGGACTTGCCTTAGAGATTGGAGCCAATTCTTTATGTCTTCATAGTGATTCTCAACTTATTGTAAATCAAATACTAGGAGAATTTCAGGCTCGAGAAGAACGACTCACAGCATATCTAAAGAAGACCAAGCTGCTTCTCGATCAATTGGATCACTATCTAATCAAACACATCCCTCGGGAAGAAAACCAAGAGGCCGACGGATTGGCAAAGCAAGCTAGCATGAGAGACGACACTATTTCTGGAGCAGTGGTCATCTCAAAGCAACTGACCCTGAGTTTCGAGCAGGTGAATCTGATAGTTGCAATCAAAGAGGAAACTTGGATGACTCCCATCCAAAAATACTTACAAGACGACACACTGCCCGACAAGCGTAACGAAGTCAAGAAAATCTTGAGGAGAGCTTCTCGCTACACAATACAAGAAGGCACCCTTTATCGGCGCGGCTTCTCTAACCCCTTATTAAGGTGTGTCGCCGGAAGGGAAGCAAAGGAAATCTTATCCAACATCCATCAAGGAAGCTGCGGAGATCACATTGGAGGGCAAACTCTGGCAAAGAAGATACTTCGATATGGATATTTCTGGCCCACCTTAAACAAAGACGCCTTAGACTTCGTCAAAAAATGTGACAGATGTCAGAAATTTGCTAAGATTCCGCGGCTACCAACAACTGAGATTACTCAAATGACCAGCCCTTGGCCCTTTGCAGTATGGAGAATTGACTTGATTGGTGAACTGCCAATGGGCCGAGGCGGAGCCAAATATGCTATAGTGGCAGTTGACTATTTCACCAAATGGGTGGAAGCAGAACCCCTAAATAAAGTATCTTCAGCAAAAGTTATTAACTTCTTGATCAAAAATGTTCTATGCAGGTACGGAGTCCCACTTAAAATCATATCAGACAATGGACTTCAGTTTGACAGCGAGGAGTTCGCCAACTGGTGCCAAGAGCACGGAATTCACAAAAGCTTCTCATCCGTAGCTTATCCCCAGGCAAACGGAAAAGTCGAAGCCGTCAATAAAATTCTCAAAACTCTAATAAAAAAGAAACTCGAAAAGTCAAAAGGCGCTTGGGTGGATGAACTTCCTACGGCACTGTGGGCCTATCGCACATATTTCAGAACATCAACGGGGCATACTCCTTTCTCTTTGGCATACGGATCGGAGGTTATGCTCCCAGTTGAAACTATAGTGCCTTCCCACCGTAGGATCCACTATAACCCAGAAGAGAACGAAGAACTCCTCCACATGTCTTTGGATCTAATTGAGGAAAGAAGAAATGATGCAGCCCTCAAAGCAGCAGCTCACAAGCAAAAAGTGGCAACACAATACAACTCCAAAGTCAAGCATCGTAGCTTACAAAAAGGAGACCTTGTCCTCAAGCGAATCTTCCCGCGCCCCGGAGCGCTAGATCCAATCTGGGACGGACCATATGTAATTCACAAAGATCTCCACAACGGAGCTTATATTTTGTCAACAGTGGACAGAGAGGTGTTCCAGAGGGCATGGAACATCCAACACCTTCGTCGATACTTTTCTTAACTTGTACTGCCCATATGAAGTGAATTAATAAAGAGAATCAGTGGACGTAGGTATTTTCATGCCGAACCACTTTAAAAACTTGTCTCATTTTAACTTGTTCCTTTATATCTTGGCTGCTTGTTAACCTTATCCTTTTCTGTTGAACGAAATCCTATGTAATGGCATTTCCATTCAAGACACATCACGGCGCGACTTCACCTGGACCAGACCTAACAGGTACTATGCGAATCTATGCCTTCGCCAATGAGACACTTTTGCTCCAGCATCCCTCTGTTGCGGGTTAACTCATTGCTCGCGATCGGCCCTTAAAGCCAACTGTAATGAGTCGATTATAAGCCACCGAGTAGGCCGACCATAGCCTAGGCAGCTCATTATGGCGTTCGGCTCGCCGGCAACCGTGAACCTACTTTAAGCCCCAACATAAGGTGTGGCCAGCCAGGGGCAGTTCATGGTTGACGATCGGCACCCATGCTAGCCGGCCACGGTAAATCGAATAATACCCACGGTTATGGGCCATAATGGCCCGGGTAGTTACCGTCCGCGATCTCGGCTCCGAGTGTCTTAAGTACGGCTGTGGTAAAAAAGATAAACTCCCCGCGGAGGCGTAAGATGAGTGACAAATGTCTCTAAGACCCACAGCTAGGGAAAGTGACTACAAAACCCGTTTGCCTCGAACTTAAGCACATCGCAGGCCTTCCGTGATTGGAAGTTTTACTTTTTATTATATTTCTATCTTATTTAAAAACTTTCCTCCTACCCTCTATAACGATCCCCAAAGTACAGGACACAAAGTAGGAGACGCTCACCGATGGGGATAAGGACTCACAATGGGATGACAGGTCAATCAACTACGTTCCATACTCAGTCGTATAAGACATTCAAAGCTACCATCCACAACTGAGACATGAAGGGCGGTACTTTCTTCTCTTGTAAATATATACATAGCTATAATTTATTCGCACATCACATTAACTTTGCAAGGTATGAAATTATATCTTAAGCAAGAAACTGGCATTAAACACGATGGAATCACAGGCATGTGCACAGCTGTATTTCTTATGCAACACATCAAAATAACTAAGGCAGTCAAATATGACAGAATCAGCTTAAGTTAAAAAATTACAGGCTAAGAATAAAGTCGTTTGTTACCAATAACATAATTACAGCCTAAAAGTTACACTAATGTTTTAGAGCTAGCGTAGACAGCAATGTCAAACAAACCAAAAAGACATCCAGGTCGAGTCAGGGAGTCAGCTGCATCAGAGCTTTATCCCTATCCTGTCGGCCCTCCAAGATCTACTTAGCCACGGGATCGGAACTCTCAGCATGCTGGCCGGAGGTAGTCGGTACCTCAGAGGTCTCACCTGTCCAATCCAGAAGAAGAATCCATTAGATAAGCGATAAGCGGTCAGGTTACAAAAAACTAAAAGAGAAGACTTACCAGCCTCTGCTCCTTGATCATCATCCTCCAGCTGCACACCAACCTCCTCAGCAGTAAGCAGCCGCATACCCTCTTTCACCGCCACCTTCCCCTCCTTGGTGAATTGAGCCGTAACCACATCCATTCTAAAGGCCACGCCACCCTCCTTATTCGCATCGGACTTAGCCTCCTCCAGGGCTCTGAGATAAATCCTGGCCATGACTCGGGGGTAATCATCCATCCAAGATAAGTTGCCCTGTTTCCAAGTGCGAAAGTATATATCTTGGAGCATCTCATCCATTATCCCCTCATTCTCCTCGAACTCCCTTATACGGTCCTCAGAAGCTAGCAGCTTTGCAATGGTGGCATCCCTCTCCGATTGGTATCGTGAGAATTCAGCCTGAAAGGTTTTTCTCATCGCCTCCATCTCCTCCTCCAACTTTGTTTGAGCAAGCTCCGCAGCCTCGAGTTTCCCGGACAACTCCTGTCCCCAGTTCGAGATCCGCTTTCCGAACCTCATCCACCGTTGCAATAGCCATATCAATCTGTTCCTTACAAACGGCTTCCATTTTTCGCATCTCTGCCCTGCTGGCCTCTTCCATGGTCTTCTTTAGTTGCCTAGATGCGGTCTCATGTTGAGAGATCTGGATGGCTTGATCAGCAAGTTGTTTGGCCTGGTCGGAAACCATTAAACGCAGTCGAATGTTAGCACTGCCAATTTCTTCTCCAACCTTAACCAGTCGAGCATGATGCTCCATCAGCTTCCTGGTTTCCTCAGCAACCCGGTCAATGTTTGCCTTAGCTTCGTCCCCCAAGGTTACAACCCGAGTAGTAAGCAAATCAAGGTCCAGGGACTTGGCCTCGTCAAGCACCCTTACCATGGGATTACGAGGGAGAAGGTGCTCACCAGTAGCCTCATCAAAGGAAATATCGTGAGAACCCGGATCTAGATCCGGATGACTCGCAAATGGATTACGAGCCAAGCCAGGATGGTCTATCGGGGTAACGGTAGGATTTTCAGATGGGTGCGGGGAAGGAATAAGCTCAGTATTCTCCTCTGTGGTATCCTGAAGAGGCTGAGTCGGGGACTGAGGGTCAGGTGGAGATTCCAACAAGGAGCGACTCCTCTTCTTCTTTTGGATATCCTTTTCGATAACTCTGAGAAGAGGACGGTAGCCGACTACGTCCCCAGGGCGGTTAGTCGGAGGCTTTGGCTTAGTGGAAGCCCTTAGAAGTTTATATTGTTCAAGACGGTGCCGAACACTCGATGTCTTGGCCACTTTATCCGATCCTGGGACAAAAACCAAGTGTTACAAGCAGACGTTGAACTATAATTCAAGAAATATGTCAAGTTAGGAAAAGTAAGGAGACGCTTTTATTATACAAACCCTGGGGAGGAGTGGGATACTGCAATAGGTCCTGGATCTCATTCCAGGACGGGAGCTGACCATAAAATATTCCTAAGTCCTTATCATAAATGGAGTCTGCGGAAGTCAAAAATTCACCTTGAGTCGCGGGGGCTGCCTCAACTAGAACACTTTTGGAAGATGAGTCGGCACCGGCTCCGGCCCTGTCAGCTTTCTTAGGCTCCTCTACCAGAGCCGTTTCTTCCTCCAGCCCTTCGAAAGCTAGGCGGAAAGCATCGTCCGTCCACTCCTGGATCACACCCGCTTGCTTAGAAGACAAAGCCCCAGCACCATCACCACTCTGTCCGTCGCCACCATCATCACCACTCGGTCCATCACCTTCTCCACCACTTCCACTCTCCGCCTCACCTCCTTCACCCTCGCCTCTTTCCTCCTCCTCATCTTCCTCCTCCGGAACGTCCGGACATGTGCTGGGGGAGGGTCCATCGGATTTCTTTAGTTTCTTCCCCCCGGCAGTTGGATGCTTTGAGAAGGGTTTCCTTTTGCTGCTCTTCGCCGTAGCCCCTTCTTTAGCTTTGGCAGCCCTCTCCTCAGCTGTGTCTCTCTGCTTGACCGCAGACTGACGTGGCAGAATCAGATTGAGCCCCAGAAGAGTAGCGTTCCTGATTAAATAAGAAGCCGCCCTTTCTCCTTCCAGAATGGCTTCTATTTCCTCAGCCATCCGAACCAGACGATCGTTCTCTACGACCGCAAAGCCACCTATCGCTAGCAAGAAATAAAGCACGTAAGGAGGAGTATTGCAGTCAGAACAAAAATCATAAATGAGATTCAACTTACAGCCAGAGGTGAAGCGGCGGAAGGAAACATAGTCATCTTTGACAAAAAACCATTCCTTCTTGAACATGCTGAATTTCGAATATAAATCCAGGACTGGCTTAAAGGATACAGCCGACTCTAAGCTAACATACGGAGACCCCTTCTTGTAGCCTCTCAAGTTGTACAAGTACCGGATTTTCCGGTTGGACGGAGGACGCCCGTATCTCCTCTGGAAGATAATAAACAAACTCACCAAGATAGCATAGGAATTAGGCTGAAGCTGGAAAGGGGCCACCTTCAAGTATGTGACGAAGCTGACTATCCAGGCGTTAATCGGAGGAATGGCGCCGCACATGCAATGATACCTGCTATAAGCAAAATATCCTTCTGGGGGGTTATACGGCATCACTCCGTTCCCCGGCAACCTCATCTGCGCCCTATCAATCTCAAAAGATCTAGATATAGCGTCAAGCTGTTCATCTTTGAGGGAACTGGGAAAGCAGTCAGGCGGTGAGTTCAAGAGCTCTTGCGGACCGTACCCGTCCACTAACGATCTCGGGGTAGGTCCATGTCGCCCCGGTTCTGCCTGGGCTGGGGGCACGATGAAGGACTCTCCTTTATCCTTAGATTTCTTTTTGTCAGAACGGGGTTCTACTTTATGAGACATTATCTGCAAACACGAGAAAGCGTATCGTCAGAACAAGGAATATAGAAATATAAACAAGCGAATACCTAACAATCTGGAGTCTCATTTATAGTTCAAAACATAAACGTGCCATTCGGTAAGTCGAGACGTGAAGTTCATCCGGCGCTTAAGCTCCTTAGGAGATCATTCGGTAATTCAAGCATAAAGGTCATTCGGCGGAAGAGAAGCTCACCTGGTCTGGCAATCCAACTGGTTCGGTGAAATGATTGATTCGGCAGGCAAGAATTTGGTTCGGCTATTTTGGATAGTAGGGAATAACGAGAGCATAAAGCCCTTACTTATAGGCAAGCATAGGATGACCGGACCAGCTGGTTCAGCGCTTGGGCCGAATGGGAGAATTAAAACAAAGCGCGACATATGCAGGCACATGCCCCACTTTGGGGGGCAAATGTTGGGCGTATTCTCACCACCGAACCACTCCCTACCGGACCAACCCATTTCTCCACTCCCTACCGAACCAACCCATTTCTCCACTCCCTACCGAACCAACCCATTTCTCCACTCCCTACCGAACCAACCCATTTCTCCACTCCCTACCGGACCAATCACCTACCGAACCACTCCCTACCGAGTCACTCACCTACTCCCGCCACCGGATCAATCCACGCCTCCACCCATTACCGAACCAAAGTACTACCGAACCAACGTTGCTAGGCCAGATTGTATCAGCTCAGGCCCACCAACAACTACATACATCCAAGACCCCTACTCCCAACCTCACTCTATAAATAAAGGGGCAAGGGTGCAACAATGGGGACAAGTTGGAGAGCTCAAGAACAGACAGAACTTTCAAACAACTTTTATACACTTGTAATCAAAGTTTTATACTTGTAATCTGAACAGTAAAGGAGAATAAGATATAAAGTGGACGTAGGCACATTCTGGCCGAACCATTATAAACCTGTGTGTCTTTTATAGTTTAGTCCCTGCTTTTTACATATTTGCATAGAGTATCCAGATCACTAAGAACAACAGAAAATCGACTAAATCATACGACTTGGAGGTGTTTGCCCATTTTTTGTGCAAACAGAGTGCATTGAAGTTATTGTATGGATTAGGTTATTGTGTCTATGAATCTGTTGCGTTTACGAAGATTATCAAACTTATGAAGCTATCGAGTTTATGGGGCTATCGTGTTTATAAGGTAGCAAGGGGACAAGGAACATATACATGAGGGAAGCTAAAGAAGAAAGTTACTCTGGCTGAGTTGAACCCCTATTGAAATCTGATAAAACCGGGACCGTAGATTTGGTAGTAATTGACTGCTAACATTTTTTTGTTGGGGGAGGAGGGTAAGACACCCACACTATGATCCGTTGATGATCATGACACAAATCAGATTATCCCTTGTGTCAAAAGGCTCGGCAGACATTGAAAGTACAGTAAATTTAATTTTCAAACATGCTTTTGATCAAATGGTATTTTAGAAGCGAAGCTAGAACCTAGTCCTAAGTTGATTTTTGAGTTCAATAATATATGGTCAAATTTAGTGGAAGAAATTAGGCTATACGTGCAAATAGGAGTTCCCTCAACTACAAAGACTTTTGAAATGTTTCTTGCGGCGATGAACCAGCCTTCGTACTATAATTCGTACTTTGGAAGGCTAGTTAAATGAGATGGACGCTGTCTCACTAAAGCACTTGACCTTGAAGTTTCTCTTCAATGCATGATGAGGAACAATTGGGGGAGAAAACGAAACGTTAACGAGATGATTGAGATAAACAAGGGACGAGCCATGAATAAGTAGAACTGGGGAAGGATGTTTTTGAAATTGATTCTCGGGATACTCAATGTAATGTCAAAACTGTAGAAGATTGTGAGGAAGTTTATATAAATCCTCAAGATTTAACAAAGATAATCAAAAAAGGAAGAGAGTTAGATACAAATATGTTAAAGAAGCTAATCACATTCACTCAATAAAGGATATGTTCGCTTGGAACCACTCAGATATAGTCGGAATCGATCCTACTATAATTTGTCATGCCCCAAATATAGATCCAAACTTTACTTTGGTTACACAAAGGAAAATGGAATTGGATAGGGTTCAGTTAATTGTTGTACAAGAGGAAGTTATAAGATTGTTAGAAAATGAATTAATCCAAGAAGTTTATTATCTTAAATGGTTGGCAAATCCGGCATTGTCAAGAAGTCAAATGGGAAAAGGAGAACGTGTATTAACGTTACGGATTTGAATAACGCTTGTTCAAAAGGTTGTTACCCCACTTCTAAAGATTGATCAATTAGTATATGTGCCACCAATGGACATAGACTATTATCTTTTATGGATGCATATTCACGGTAGAATAAAATTTTAATGCTCGAGCCTGACAAGAGCACATTAGTTTCATAATCGATTAGGGGACATATTGCTACAAACTTATACCTTTTGGACTCAAATGTTGGTGCTATCAATCAACGACTGCCTAATATAATGTTTAGCAATCAGATTGGGAAAAACATGGAAGTCTATGTGAATGACATGTTAGTTAAATCGAAGGAGGAAGTCGATCATATAAAAGACTTAGAGGAGATGCTTGAGATGTTATGAAAATATAATATGAAGTTGAACTCACAAAATATTCTTTGGGATACAATTAGGAAAATTTCAAGGATACACAGTGAGCGAGCGGGGGATAGTCGCATCCTGAGCATATAAAAGCAATTAGGGACATAGTGGAACCAAAAACTACTAAAGATGTGATGAGTTTGAAAGGGAGAGTAGCTACGCTTAATCGGTTCATGTTAAGGCGACAAATAAGTATATTTCTTTAATGTCATTAAGAAGCGTAGAACATTTGATTGGACAGACGAATACAGAAGAGCTTTCCAAGAATTGAAAGATCATTTAGAAAAGCTTCCAATCCTATCTAATCCCGTTGAGAGTGAAGATTTGTTTTTGTATATGGCAATATTCGAATATGCTATAAACTCAGTATTGATAACAGAGGAAGATAGTGTACAGTTACATGTGTATTATACCAGTAAGAGGCTGAAGGATGCAGAGATCAGATATTCTTCATGGAGAAATTAGCTTACTATTTGTAATTAACAACATGAAAGTTTCGATCTTACTTCCAAGCGCGTTCCATAAAGGTTTTGACCAATTATTCACTAAAACAAGTGTTCAGTAAATCTAAAATTTCCAGATGACTGATAAAATGAGGAATGGAACTAAGTCAGTATGACACAACATACTTGCTAAGGGTTGCAATAAGGGGCCAATCGCTAATTGATTTTATAAGGAATGCACAATATTTATTGAGCAGTATGCAGAGAAGGAAAAAGATAATAAGAAAAGGTGGAAGTTATTTATATACAGGGCTTTCTACGAGCAAGGAGCTGGTGCTGTGTATGGGATAATAACCCTAGACGAACAGCATTTGCATTACGCCATGAAATTGGGCTTTTCTGCAATAAACAGCATTGCTGAGTATAAATCTATGATAGTTGTGTTAACTTTAGCACAACATTTGATGATTATAAGAATTGAAGTATTTATTAACTCTCAAATAATGATGAACCCAAATAAACAAGGATTGACAAGGAGTCCAATCAGAAGGAAACGACATCCAAAGAGGAGAGGTCAACTACAACCAAGGATAAACAAAATGCAATCATGTAATATATAAAATTTGAAAGCAACCAAGAGTTTCCTTAAGTTAAAGCATAAGAAAACTCATGGGGGAGGGAGATGTTATACCCAATTTTTGCAAGAAGAAAAAGAATCACTCTTGGATAAGAATCAGAAATATCAGTGGGACTGTTAAGCTTTGAAATTAAGAAATTTCGAGAATGCACAAATGATGAGCTATTGAGTTGACGAGACCATCACGTTGATAGGACTAACATGTTCATAAATCTATTGTATTGACAAAAGTATCGTATAAGTAAAGTTATCGAGTCCACAAGGCTATTATGTCGATGAGATACCATCGAATCTACAAAGCTATCGTGTCGATGCGATGCTATCGAATCTACAAAGCTATCGTGTCGATGAGGTGCTATCGAACCTATAAAGCTATCGTGTTGATGAATGCTATCGAGGCTATGAAGACTATCGTGTTAATTAAATGCTATAAGGTTTGTAGAAGCTATCGTGTTGATAAGGCTATCGAGTTTATAAAGACTGTTGTGTTGATAAGTTGTCTTGTAGATAAAGTTATCATGGTGGCAAGGATATCGAGTTTATAAAGGCCATTGCATTGATAAACTATCGTGTTAGTAAAATTGGCGTGGTGATAAGGCTATCGAGTGCATGGAAGCTATCGTATGGATTAGGCTATCCATATATGAAGCTATCGTGTTTGTGAAGATTATCAAGCTTATGAAGCTATCACGTTTATGGTGCTATCGTGTCAATAAGGTTATTATAATTCTAAAGCTATCAAAACTGCAAAGTGCTATTGAGGCTATGAATTGGAAATTCTATCAAAATTATGAACTTATCCACATGTCAATGTTATATTGGATAGCTTATGCCATACCAACAAAGCAAGAGGAGTCGTAATGATACAAGAGACCGTCTCAAGAATGCTACATGTCACAACATAGTGTGCCACATCATCATACAGCTAAAGAACCGTGGTTGTCCAAAAACCAATATACCATGTGTCAAGCATCCAAGGGTTTAATTTTTGTATAAATAGGCATGTACTTCCAAATAAGAAGGGGCCTTTTTATGAATCTTCTTCTTCTTCAATCTCATTTGTAAATCAAATTTTTTATAAAAGCTTGTTTGGGAATTCCATAGCCAATTAGGTCGAATCAATATTAGTTAATTGTTATAAAGGACGAACAAAAAATCATATTTGTGCATTTGATCATGAGGACTTCCTCCTGCACAAGTGTCGCTTAGATTCTTTCCTTATTCTAAATAGTTAGGCTGAACTTTTGGCTTAAAAAATGGTATGATAATGTCAACTTTAATGCAGGGGTAAGATATGCTAGGGCTTCCCACTCGTCCTTGGGAAGAGCTACAAACGTCTTCAACCTGATATGTCTCTCAATCTACTCATGTGAGTACTTAGGAGTTATGAATAAAAAAATATTTTAAACAAAATTTAGTTTGGATGATCTTGACACAAGTATATTATAACATATCGATAGTACATTACATGACCTCTTTTGCCTCCTATCGAGTTTTTTTACTGGTGATGACCTCGACCTTTGTGTTCTGTTGATCTCCTTTTGGGTTTAGTCGTGTTTCTTTTCGAATTGCTACTTGCCTTGTATGCTTTCTTGTTAATATTCAAGCAAAATATTTTGTGTTTTTGTTTCTTTTATGTAACGAGAAATATGTTTCTCTAATACCATGTGAGATATACCGTGTGAGTTGTAATAGTTGAGGCCCATTAGTCTCACTCATGTGTATACTTGTAATCTATAAAATATGGTAATAGATTATTCAATCCTGTTTGCCTTGACAAAGTTATGGTAAAGCTCATGAGTTACCATGAGAGGAGTCAAGGTATAGACCTAATGTATCGTTGATGCACTTGATTTGTTTGGACCAATAAACTAAGTGAAACATAAGAGTGAATTTTGTGTTATATTAGAAGGTGTATTTTACATGAAGTAAGAATATAGTGTTTGTGCTTTACTATAAAGAGTGTTTTGAATATATTTGTTTGTACATTTGATCTTTTTTGGTGTTTTAAGCTTGAAAAGTAAAATTAAGTGGCGTTATAACAATCAACTTCATTCTTTGTATATAGTTTTTTGATTGCACATCATCATATGCCTTTTCGTGGGAGTCGAGTCCTCTATTTAGAGTAGTGGAGAGTTGACGAGGGTCAATGACTTAGCAAATTATAGGGTTCAGATAGAAATGTGTATTCCACTCCTAAAGCTGAGTAAGTCAAGCGGGTTGTTGATGTGTCATGGAGTGCCTCCTTGGGTGGTGGTGAATAAATTGCTTTATATTTTGATATGAGTGACACGTGTCCAAATGGATGGTTGATTTGACGCGCATTAGTTTAGCTTTAGTAAGTGACCGCCAATAATCTTTTGCCATTTTTCCTCAGATTGAATTGTAGTGTTTAGTTGAGCTTTAATTGCTTCAAATGGCGTTGCATGGAATGCTTGAGGGATCTAAACCCTTGAGTAGCGCTTGAACCATATCTATAAATATACTTGACATTACATGTTTGATCTTTGAAATTTTTGGTCATGATATATTGGCTTGGTATAAGAGCTTCAGTTGTCCTTTCATCTCGGATAGGTGGCATGAGATTATTCTTCGTAGAAATAGGAGTCATTCGTTCGGCTCTTATGTCGTGGTCCAAAGTTCATAAGAAAATATCAAAAATATAAGTTGCATTCAATTACGAGAGGTTTAACCCTTTCCTCATTCTAAAGATATTGTATGTGTATAAAAGCATATAATCACTTAGAAAAAATTATGGTACGGCACATGCGATGTTTGAGATTTAGAATTTTGTGGTATAAAACAAATGTTACTCTCCACAATGCATTATGTTGACATTTGCTACACAAAAGTATCATTCTATGAATATGATTTTTTTTATAATTGATGCATTATAACAATTAATGCATCATGAAAGTTAAAATAATACGTACTCCTATAAAGTGACATAGCTAGTTTTAGTAGCAAAGAAAAAAGTTCAACTCTGATAATAATATATTTAAATTAAAATTTGAATTAAAATTTAAATCCAATTTTGTATTATTTACATTTTTTTCTAATTTTAAAATATGAGATTTGGTTATATATATAAATAATTAGTTAAAAGTAAATTCAAAATAATTGTATTGATTTAAACATCAATTCAACGTGTTTGTAACGTGATTTAGTATAATTTAAATTTAACTTGTTAGGATTTACATCCGAAATCAAAACTAAAAAAAATTTAAACTTAAATATGCATTTGAAAATTTTAATTAATGGACCTTTGTCATATTTGAACTAGTGTTACGCATATGTGTGTTGATTGTGAGTCGAACAACTATTGCAATCTTTTCACGGACTAACGTATAAGAAGTAAAAAAATGAAAACACTTTTTCTATCAGGTTATAATGGTATATATTTTTCAATAAATGTGCTATAGCACACTATTATTTACATTTTTATATAAAAAGTAACCCAGGGATAAACCTTAAGGAGCGTATGTCTACTGCTAACATATATGCGAGTATTGCAATTGTGTTTTCTGTCAACCGTTTGGTTTGAATTTTGCATGTTCCTCTCTATTTATTGCCTTAACCACCCGCACAACCGTGGAGGCTTAGTGTTTATATAAATTGGACTAGGATTATTTGGTTTTGCTTTCGAGAAGGAAAAAAAAGAAAAGAGGAAGGTGGAAACTATTAATCTCACATCACGGGATGTTATAATATAAAGTGAAGCGATGATGCACCCTTTTTCCTGAACTTAATCTAATCTGGCCACCCTCTCTCCCTAGCCAAAAAACGCAATGCAAGAAACACCTATAAAATTATTTTCGAAAATTTGCAGCCTTTAGTGTAAATATTTTTTTTTTCAAAATTTATAATTTTAATGTAGAATCTTTTGCAAATATTTGTAAAAAACTGCAAATTTTGATTTTTTATATTATATTTACGCATATTAAGTTGCGATTTTTATGCGGATTTACGATGTGAAAAAAGAAAAACTTTTTTGATGAAAACAATTTTTAGCATGTTTCATGCTACGTGCTTTTGAGAGTGGGATTTGACCTACTTTGAAATTTTTGAAGGATGTTTGGCAAACCTTCCTTAGTATAAATTTGTCTAAATATAGATTTCTTAAGTGAAATGTTGGACCCTCTGGGCATTTGCGAGGAGTGGACCCATGCACATATTAAAACACACTCGCTCTGCCATCCCAACAATTGATACTGTCTTGAGTCGGGTTTACGAGTTATTATGTACACTTTAGTGATTAAGGAGGACAACTATTTCTAACAAATGATTACTTTAAATATTGCTTGCCTTGTTGTAACGACCCGTATTTTTACGGATCGACAAGTTCGTCAAAATCTGGAAAATTTAGCATTTTAAATCATTTCAGATTTTGGGCATGATTTTTTTTCTAAGTCCTAGGTCGTGAACGACCTAAGAAATAAGTCGTAACCGACTTATAGATTGAACGACTTAAGAGAGCGTTTGGAAGCTTAAGTCGTATAGGAATTAAGTCGTGGTGGCTTAGGTCGTAGGGTATTGGAGCGATCTAAAGTCGTGACCGAGTTAGAGATAGGTCGTAGGCGATTTAAGGAAAGTTGGCGACATATGAGTTTTGGCGAAATTGCTAAGTCCTAAGTCGTTCACGACTTAGTATAGGTCGTAAGTCGTATACGACTTAGGAGAGGAGTGACCCAGTAGTTACCGACTTATAGAAGATAGTGGTTGGCCGATCTAGTGGAGTTAGCGACCTAGTGGTTCCGAGTTAGCATTGTTAGGTCGGCAACGACCTAAGGAGTTTGGAGATAGCTGTGTGGCGACCTAGTGTCTTGGTATGACCTATAGGTTAGCGACTTAGGGAGTATACGACCTATGGGAGTTATGTCGTACGAGTTAAGTCGTAAGTCGTAACATGTTTTAGGTCGCGTGAAGACTTAAGGTGTTAGGTCGCTGGGTTTCTGCCTGAGTGATAGGTCGTGAGCGACTTAGTAGTGGTTAAGTCGCGAGCGACTTAAGAGTTGATCTGTTTTAAGTCGTAGACGACTTAGTAGTTGAGTCGTAGCCCCAGTTATTTGCTAAGTCGTAGCCTACTTGTTAAGTCGCGTGTGAGTTAAGTCGCGCGCTTGAGATTTCCTTAAGTCGTAGGTCGTATGGGGTGCTAAGTCGTAGGAAGGTATTTCTGTTAAGTCGTAAGTCGCTATAGCTTAGGTTGTTAAGTCTTTAGGTCGGAGGGGTCTTAGGTCGTAAGTCGGAGACGACTTAGGAGATAGCCGAGTTACGACTTAGTAAATTTTCAGCTATAAATAGGAAGGGTTTTTCTCACTTTTTGGGATCCGGATTTTGAGGCGACGAAGTGCTGCCATTTTGAGAGCTCGACTTCTACACTTTTTCACTTCTTTTCTCCACTCTAATCTAGTGCTTCCTTTCATCCATATCGAAGATCATGATTGAAGATTCAAGAGCTAAAGTTGAAGATCTTCATCCATTGAAGTGAGATTTCTTCGTTTGAAGCGGATTCGTGGTAGATCAAGCTTGATCCTTCGCTGTCCAGATCTGAAGCGTGTTGATTTGAGGTTGTTTAGGTGATTTGGTGAGTGGTGATTATCTCTCACACGGATCCAAAGGAGTAGATCGGATTGTTGGCTTGATTTGGTGTTAAAATAGTGATTTCTATGCATTTTTGTAAACCTAAGTGTAGATCCATGTAGATCCATTGTTCATGATGATTTGACAACCATTTTTGTACATGATTAACCTATGCAAGTTCATTCATCAAGTTGTAGAGATAATTCTCATGTTTCATGCTTGTTAGACTTTCAACTCTTTAATTACGAAATTGCCATTATTGTTATAATTGTCCATTTTGCTTATATTTGAATGCTTAATTACTTGGATTGATGTTTGACATGATTGATTGCTGTGAATTTGATAATTGTTGATTGGTTTTAGACAAGATGGTCGAAGATGATTCGAAAGCTAAGGGAAAGGCTCTTGAATTGGAAAAGCTGCTCGTGGCATATGTAGCGGATGATGAAGCTCTTATGCATAGATTCGATGATGATGATGTTGAGATGAGACTTTGCGAGGATGTGATGAAGCGATGTATGATATGAGATAGTCTTGGTCTAATCCAGACGGGATCATTCCAAGCATGTTGGTAACTCGGTGATATGATTCAAGTTAAGGATAATGGATGCTCGAGAGGCGCTTGAGCTAGTATGGAAATAGTCGTCGAGGAGGATGACTAGGAGGTTGAGGTCTCATCGTTGTTGAAGGTTCTAGCATGCTCTAAGCAAGAGTACATGGGGACGCCCAAAAGACTAAGTTGATGGTCAAGTACTCTGGGCAGATTCGATAGTCCTAGGCACGGGTCACGATGACGTGCGGGAGTTATGTCTAGAACCGGGGTTACCATTAGCCCTTGACGGACGGCTGAAAGAATGTGCCGGTCATTCAATTAACGGTGATATCGCAGCAATGATAACAGTGATAGCCAGAGTCATAGATGTTTGGTTGTATCGTCATTCGGTTTTAAGAGCGGTATTTCCTGGGTGCTTATCTGACCTTGGTATAGACCTTGGAGTTGGTACTTGGAAAACATCGCCCTTAACTTGAATGATTAGTACTTTACTTTAAATTGTATGCTCTGCTATGTTGCTTCTGCTTAGTGTGGGTCTGGGGGGCTATCACTGTAGAAAGATGTGGAGTGGGAGGGTTGTATTCCTATTCCTTTTTTTTTTCCTTTATGCTCTTTTGGTATGTTGTTAGTTAATTTACTGCTCACTAAGACTGTTGTCTGACTCAAGGCTTTATGTTTTTAATTCTTATTGCCTTGGGCTGTTCGTCCATTTTGGGACGGATAGACTAGGTAGCAGGTGACATGTGCTGTTCTTGCTTCCCACGATTGCTGATATCGAAGACGAGCTGGAGGGTTGCATATTATCTTCTTATTATATGTAATGGATGTTCCGCTGTTTGAATAATCTCTGAGTGATATGTAGTGAGGCTTGATGTATTGACTATTTGGATGCTTGTATTCAACTATTATGGAGTTTTATATGATGTCATTTTGTTCTGTAAAGCTTCACTATACATATGTTCTATTGTATTTTGTCCATACGCTGTGAGTAATACGATAGATTCTGTTGTTTTAATTTACCTTGACAATCGTCCATGGTCGCCTGGCACACTTTACAGCGCACTTTCTCTAGATTCGGTGCAGGAGTCATGGGCGGTCGTCACATTTGGTATCAGAGCTTTGGTTAATCGATTTTGCCCAACGCTCGTTGATATAACTACGTATGAGAGACGTAATTGTATTTTGATGGATGATTACTATATATAATATAGTAGCTTAGTAGAGTTTGTGTCCTTTATGCAGTTGTTTCTCTAGATGTGCTAATCATTCCTTTTTGTAGATATTGAGAATGAGTCGAAGAGGGAGACCAGCTGCTAGGGAAGGCCGTGCTACTGAAGGGGCTGCTGATTATGTTGCTATGTTCGAAACCATGATGACTTCGATCATGAGAAGGATGTCAGCCCCGGGGCCATCAGTTGATGTTGGAGATCAAGTTCAGGCTCCAAGACTGATGGATCATTTGGACGATTCATTTAGGAAGCTTGTGGAGGAAGCTCTCAGACACGAGAATCTGTTTCCTAAGGAAGGATCTGTTGTTGCTGTGACCAGGGAAGAGTCTAAACCCCAGCAGGGTGGAAACAAGAAGAGGAAGCAGCAGCAGCAGAAGGGTAAGGATGGCCAGAAGAAGCCGAAGGGCGAAGTGACCTGCTACAACTGTCAGCAGAAAGGCCATCTCTCCAGGGATTGCAAGAATCCGAAAGCGCCGGCGAAGTGTCACAACTGTGACAAGCCGGGGCATTTCAGGAAGAACTGACCAGAACCGAGGAGGGAAATGCTGATTGTGCAAGCTTATGCTTTGGGAGCTGTTCCGTCGTCTTCAAAAGCTCCTACCGCTGAAGAGAAAGGAAAGAGTGTGGAGGTTCAAGGTACTCTTTTCCTATGTGGTGTTTCAGTTAGAGTTCTGTTTGATGCTGGAGCGTCGCATTCGTCTGTTTGTAGTGAACTTGTAGACCGGTTGGGTTTGGAACCAGATATTGTTGATAGACCATTGGTTGTGACTAATCCAGTTGGGGGTTCGTCTTGTTTGTGTATGTTATGACGTGGTCTAGTCGTATCGAGTCATGGTTGCTCTTTTGTTTGTGATTGTTTTGTTCTGAACTTTACGGGGTTCGGAATTATTTTGGGTATGGACTGGCTTAGGAAGTATGCGACAAAGGTTGATTGTGAGAGGCTGGAAGTGACAGTCGAGAATGTGGGAGGGCGAAAGGTTGTGGTACGATGTAAGCATGAAGAAGGCGTCTTCATGAGCTTCATGTATTCACTGGTTGTTCCACGGGATGGACTGTCATTAGTGCCAATCGCGAATGGATTCGAGGATGTTTTTGACGAAGTCAAAGGGTTGCCGCCGCATAGAGAGATCGAGTTTCGTATAGATCTAGTGGAAGGAGCCAGACCTGTTGTGATGCCTCTTAGGCGGATGGCGCCTAGGGAACAGCAAGAGTTGAGGGTGCAAGTTGATGATCTTTTGTAGAAAGGATTCATTCGGCGTAGTGTGTCCGAGTGGGGTGCACCAGTTGTGTTTGCAACCAAGGCAGATGGGTCGTTAAGATTGTGCGTCGATTATCGTGAGCTGAATAAGGTGACTAAGAAGAACAAGTATCCATTGCCAAGAATAGATGACTTGTTTGATTAGCTTCACGAAGCTAAGGTGTTTTCTCAGATGGATTTGGCAACGGGATTTCACCAGTTGAGAGTGGCTAAGGATAGTGTGCCGAAGACTGCTTTTCGAACACCATCCGGTTTCTTTGAGTGGCTGGTAATGCCGTTTGGGTTGACTAACGCGCCAGCATATTTTGTGGATCTTATGAATAGAGTGTTCAGAGATCAGTTGAACAAGTTCGTACTTGTGTTCGTGGATGATATTCTGATTTATTTCAGAACTGAAGAAGAGCACAAGACGCACTTGTATATTGTTTTGGAAATCTTGCGGAAACATCAGCTGAAGGCTAAGTTTTCGAAGTGTCACTTCTGGAAGAGTGAAGTGAGGTTCTTAGGCCATGTGATTTCTGGGAGTGGAATAGAGGTTGATCCCGCTAAGGTGGCAGCAATCCAGGATTGGGTTAGACCTAAGAATGCATCTGATGTGAGAAGTTTTCTTGGATTAGCAGGATATTATCGACGGTTTATCAAAGACTTCTCCAAGATAGCTGCACCGTTAACAGGATTGACGAAGAAGAACCAAGTGTTCAGTTGGGATGCTAAGTGTGAGCAAGCTTTTGGAATCCTGAAAGAGAGATTGACGAGTGCTTCTGTTCTGACTATTCCAGGTGGAAATAAGATGTATCGGGATATGAAGAGAACCTACTACTGGGAAGGTATGAAGAAGGATGTTGGAAATTTTATTTCCAAGTGTATGAACTGCCAGTTGGTAAAAGCCGAACAGAAGAAGCCTAGTGGATTGCTTCAGCCATTAGAAGTTCCTGCATGGAAGTGGGAGCAAGTATCGATGGATTTTATTGATGGGCTACTTAGAACCAGAACGGGAAATGAAGGGATTTGGGTCATTATGGATCGTCTGACCAAGAGTGCGAGATTCATTCCTGTTCGATCGACTAGGACTGCATCAAAGTTGGCTGAGTTGTATGTTAAGTGGATAGTTCGATTCCATGGTATTCCGAAGAGTATAGTGAGCGATCGAGACCCATTGTTCACTAGTGGATTTTGGAAGAGCTTCCAGGAAGTTTTGGGAACCGAGTTGTGTTTGAGTACAGCTTATCACCCTCAAACAGATGGTCAGACCGAGAGAGTCAACCGAGTTTTAAAAGATCTCCTCAGAACTTGTGTTTTGGATTTCGGAGGATCATGAGAAGATCACCTTCATTTGGTGGAGTTTGCGTACAACAACAGTTACCAGTCAAGCATTGGTATGGCACCGTATGAGGCATTGTATGGAAAACCGTGTAACTCTCCGACATGTTGGATAGAAACTGGAGAAAAGTTGATACTCGGGCCAGAGATGATTCGTCAGACTACGGAGTGTATAGAAATTATTCGGCAACGAATGAAGGCAGCCCAAGACCGTCAGAAGAGTTATGCCGATAAGCGTCGAAAGGATTTGGAATTCGACGTAGGAGATATGGTTTTTGTGAAGATTTCTCCACTGAAGAATGTTATCCGATTCAGGAAGAAAGGAAAATTGACTCCGAGATTTGTTGGACCATTCCCGATCATCGAGCGAATTGGAAAGCTCGCCTATAGACTGGAGTTACCTGAGAAGATGTTGAGTGTGCACAATTTTTTTCACGTATCATATCTACGGAAGTATGTGCACGACTCGAGTACGGTGATATTTGCTGATAGCTGTGAAGATTTTGAAGTTGATCCAGTCGATAGAAGACTTCGTAAGCCGCTTCGTGTTGTTGAAACCGACACGAAACAGCTTAGGAGGAAGATAGTTAAGTTGCTCAAGATACAATGGAGTGATGATGATAACGACTGTACGTGGAAGGTGGAAGAGAGGATGAAGGCAGCTCATCCTGAACTCTTCAAGGTATGGCCCTAAGGTGTCGTGTCATCTCACGATATTGTAACTTGTTCTAAGTTTTAGAATTCTGTACGCTAAGCTAGAATTGGATGTATGGTTTGTTGATTGCTATGGATGGTAGGCGTACAAGATAGTCTTTGATTGCTTTGTTTGCTTGGAATTTCGGGGGCGAAATTCCTAAGGGGGAGAGAATGTAACGACCCGTATTCTTACGGATCGACAAGTTCGTCAAAATCTGGAAAATTTAGCATTTTAAGTCATTTCAGATTTTGAGCATGATTTTTTTTCTAAGTCCTAGGTCGTGAACGACCTAAGAAATAAGTCGTAACCGACTTATAGATTGAACGACTTAAGAGAGCGTTTGGAAGCTTAAGTCGTATAGGAATTAAGTCGTGGTGGCTTAGGTCGTAGGGTATTGGAGCGATCTAAAGTCGTGACCGAGTTAGAGATAGGTCGTAGGCGATTTAAGGAAAGTTGGTGACATATGAGTTTTGGCGAAATTGCTAAGTCCTAAGTCGTTCACGACTTAGTATAGGTCGTAAGTCGTATACGACTTAGGAGAGGAGTGACCCAGTAGTTACCGACTTATAGAAGATAGTGGTTGGCCGACCTAGTGGAGTTAGCGACCTAGTGGTTCCGAGTTAGCATTGTTAGGTCGGCAACGACCTAAGGAGTTTGGAGATAGCTGTGTGGCGACCTAGTGTCTTGGTATGACCTATAGGTTAGCGACTTAGGGAGTATACGACCTATGGGAGTTATGTCGTACGAGTTAAGTCGTAAGTCGTAACATGTTTTAGGTCGCGTGAAGACTTAAGGTGTTAGGTCGCTGGGTTTCTGCCTGAGTGATAGGTCGTGAGCGACTTAGTAGTGGTTAAGTCGCGAGCGACTTAAGAGTTGATCTGTTTTAAGTCGTAGACGACTTAGTAGTTGAGTCGTAGCCCCAGTTATTTGCTAAGTCGTAGCCTACTTGTTAAGTCGCGTGCGAGTTAAGTCGCGCGCTTGAGATTTCCTTAAGTCGTAGGTTGTATGGGGTGCTAAGTCGTAGGAAGGTATTTCTGTTAAGTCGTAAGTCGCTATAGCTTAGGTTGTTAAGTCTTTAGGTCGGAGGGGTCTTAGGTCGTAAGTCGGAGACGACTTAGGAGATAGCCGAGTTACGACTTAGTAAATTTTCAGCTATAAATAGGAAGGGTTTTTCTCACTTTTTGGGATCCGGATTTTGAGGCGACGAAGTGCTGCCATTTTGAGAGCTCGACTTCTACACTTCTTCACTTCTTTTCTCCACTCTAATCTAGTGCTTCCTTTCATCCATATCGAAGATCAAGATTGAAGATTCAAGAGCTAAAGTTGAAGATCTTCATCCATTGAAGTGAGATTTCTTCGTTTGAAGCGGATTCGTGATAGATCAAGCTTGATCCTTCGCTGTCCAGATCTGAAGCGTGTTGATTTGAGGTTGTTCAGGTGATTTGGTGAGTGGTGATTATCTCTCACACGGATCCAAAGGAGTAGATCGGATTGTTGGCTTGATTTGGTGTTAAAATAGTGATTTCTATGCATTTTTGTAAACCTAAGTGTAGATCCATGTAGATCCATTGTTCATGATGATTTGACAACCATTTTTGTACATGATTAACCTATGCAAGTTCATTCATCAAGTTGTAGAGATAATTCCCATGTTTCATGCTTGTTAGACTTTCAACTCTTTAATTACGAAATTGCCATTATTGTTATAATTGTCCATTTTGCTTATATTTGAATGCTTAATTACTTGGATTGATGTTTGACATGATTGATTGCTGTGAATTTGATAATTGTTGATTGGTTTTAGACAAGATGGTCGAAGATGATTCGAAAGCTAAGGGAAAGGCTATTGAATTGGAAAAGCTGCTCGTGGCATATGTAGCGGATGATGAAGCTCTTATGCATAGATTCGATGATGATGATGTTGAGATGAGACTTTGCGAGGATGTGATGAAGCGAAGTATGATATGAGATAGTCTTGGTCTAATCCAGACGGGATCATTCCAAGCATGTTGGTAACTCGGTGATATGATTCGAGTTAAGGATAATGGATGCTCGAGAGGCGCTTGAGCTAGTATGGAAATAGTCGTCGAGGAGGATGACTAGGAGGTTGAGGTCTCATCGTTGTTGAAGGTTCTAGCATGCTCTAAGCAAGAGTACATGGGGACGGCCAAAAGACTAAGTTGATGGTCAAGTACTCTGGGCAGATTCGATAGTCCTAGACACGGGTCACGATGACGTGCGGGAGTTATGTCTAGAACCGGGGTTACCATTAGCCCTTGACGGACGGCTGAAAGAATGTGCCGGTCATTCAATTAACGGTGATATCGCAGCAATGATAACAGTGATAGCCAGAGTCATGGATGTTTGGTTGTATCGTCATTCGGTTTTAAGAGCGGTATTTCCTGGGTGCTTATCTGACCTTGGTATAGACCTTGGAGTTGGTACTTGGAAAACATCGCCCTTAACTTGAATGATTAGTACTTTACTTTAAATTGTATGCTCTGCTATGTTGCTTCTGCTTAGTGTGGGTCTGGGGGGCTATCACTGTAGAAAGAGGTGGAGTGGGAGGGTTGTATTCCTATTCCTTTTTTTTCCTTTATGCTCTTTTGGTATGTTGTTAGTTAATTTACTGCTCACTAAGACTGTTGTCTGACTCAAGGCTTTATGTTTTTAATTCTTATTGCCTTGGGCTGTTCGTCCATTTTGGGACGGGCAGACTAGGTAGCAGGTGCTGTTCTTGCTTCCCACGATTGCTGATATCGAAGACGAGCTGGAGGGTTGCATATTATCTTCTTATTATATGTAATGGATGTAATGCTGTTTGAATAATCTCTGAGTGATATGTAGTGAGGCTTGATGTATTGACTATTTGGATGCTTGTATTCAACTATTATGGAGTTTTATATGATGTCATTTTGTTCTGTAAAGCTTCACTATACATATGTTCTATTGTATTTTGTCCATGCGCTGTGAGTAATACGATAGATTCTGTTGTTTTAATTTACCTTGACAATCGTCCATGGTCGCTTGGCACACTTTACAACGCACTTTCTCTAGATTCGGTGCAGGAGTCATGGGCGGTCGTCACACTTGTGCATGTTAAAGATTGAATTTTCCTCATTTTGTGAATCTGTAGGAATAATACATGAGATATCTACTACATGTACACCATAATCAAATGGAGGAGGTGACAGAAAAACAGGTCACTAACTGTTTCAGTTAGTGCCATGTTATGTGATTATGGTCTTAAACTAGTTTCTTGGATGAAGAATCACTTCAAGTTATATATAATGTGGAATTATTCATAAGAAAATCAATTTCATCCATGCAAACTTTGGAAGAAAAGGAAACCTACATTGGACTACTACAGAGTTTGGGGATATAGGGTTATTGTTCAATTTCTTGAGCTTAAAATTAGAGGCTGGAAAGAAAGTTGAGAGTATTTTCTTGGGATACGCTCAATATAGCTAGATGTTTCATTCAATACATCTTTGATAAAATGAAGGAGGTCGACACAACCATTCATGAAATGGTGGAGGTTAATGGCTCTACTTGTGAATTAGTGAAACTAGCTGAGATAAATAATTTCAAAAATGGTGAAATAAATGAATCTCTTTAGAGAAATAAATGAATGGGAAATTAAAAGCTATTTGGATTGATTTATTACATATCTTTTAGTAAAGCAAGAAGAGTTGAATGTCTCCTACCACCTTTTTGTTGAAAGTTGAAAAAAGGGGTGAGACATATAAGTCTCAACTACAACTCACATGAAATTGTTATAACCATGATTTTGGTATTTTGATGAAAACAACCATACGACAAAGCTACTAATGTGTTTCTCAACTTTTGCAGGTTGAAAATAAGCTTGTGGTAGAACAACATCAGAGTGAAAAGAATGAATACTATATTTAACGATTTTGTTAAACATGAGCTCAAATATCCAAATAAAGCAAACAATGACATATGGAACAGTGAACGAGTTTTCAAAAACTTTTAATGAAATTAACAAATCTATTAGAACACAATGAAGTCAAAGAAGTACTAGAAGACAGACCAATGAACACAAAAGTCAAGAATGTTATTTATTGAATCCTTATAATTTAAATTCATTAAACAGGAAATTATTGTCAAGGACAAAATTTCTCAACATTTTTGCCTCAAGGACAGACCTTCAGTATTTTAACATGAATGACAACTTTCTTTAGGTATCAGTTTTTAGTTATTGATAGCAGTTTTAAGCATCAGTTTGTAGTTATCAGTAGCAGTTCTTAGGTATCAGTTTTTAGTTCGGTAGCAGTTTTGGAAGAATGTTTGTCCTTATGAATAATTTTGGAGGAATGTTTGTCCTTATGAATAATTTTTAGGAGAATGTTTGTGCTTGTGGTTAAAATATTGAGGTTGTGTCCTTGAGGCTAAAAATATACAAATTTTTGTCCTTTAAATTAATTCGTCCATTCATTAAAACCCCACAAATAATCTTCGAATCACTACTAATTTTGTCGCAACCTTATACACATCTTGAAGTATTTTGAGAATTTTTTGGGATTCTTTGGAGTGTCAGAAGTGATCAAATGTAAGAGGAAAAGTTGACAAAAGGTGATATGCACGTGGGTCGACACATGGTCTTGCACATATCGACCTGTGAAAGTTCACAGATTGACATGTGTATGTCTCTTGATCGATTTTTTTAATTCTTGCATCATTTCTTCTTTGCATTTCTTCGGCTCTTTAGTTACTGTTCCTTATTGTCGCACCATTTCTAACCGTTGCAACTTCTCAATAGTAACTGTACAACAACTATAAACCCCCCCAACACTTCATGGTCAGATGACCTGTCTAGCTCTAAAAATTTCTAATCTATTGCTCTAGGATTTCAAATTTCAAAAGCAATCATATTGTATACATTCAATTCCACTTTCGTATTATTCAGATTTCTTCTTATACCACCTGTTCATTCACCTTGGAGATATACCGTTGGGTTATAAGAATAATGTACGGAAAAGAGACATCTTTATAGTGAAGATAAAAGAAATCTACTATTCCTTTGTTAAAAATGATAGTCCTTTTCAGTTGTTCAGGCATCCTGTGTTGAAGTCCCGTGCGGAGTTTGTAGGATATCTATTCCTCCCGGTCAGATGAGTGAAGTTAGTGAAATTCTAAAAAGGAGTTCTGAGACTGGTCGTAAGACAGGAGTCCGATCCAATATAAAAATGCTGGCATGACTTACTTTAAGTTAGTTTTACTTTCCACTTCTTATACTTAGTTATTATACAAGTTAGAATATATTCAAGTATATTAGTTAAGTTATAAACACTTGGCCATATTAATCGATCCACCCTGAACTTTCAAAAACTACTCACACATACAATTGCATTGCGCATGTTATCAACTAAAATAACATCTAAACATTACAAAACAAGACACTAGAGTGAACTTACAATCAAAAAACATTTTAGGATGAACTACACTTCGAGTGAGGTCATCACCAGAAGCATAAATCTCAACCGGCCAATGATCAGAAATGGTAAAGTAACAGAAGTTCGAAGAGGAATAAATGAAAATCGACATAAGGATTGGAAATTGGCTGTGAAGTACTCACCTTGCACGTCAAGCTCGTCACCCCTGTCAAAGGGATCTACAAGTGATGGAGGTAGAAGAGTACGAAAAAGGCAAGGTAGCCTTTCAACTGGGCAAGCTTGTCTTCCAGGGGGAACACGAGATCGAGCTTTTGGTTTCCTTACCGAAGGCTTTAGAAGTGGGATTCTCTCGATGATTGGAGTAGGCACGTCGGTCAGATCCTACGCAACTGCAATGGTTGCGTGAATGCAAGTGAGAATGGTGTGGCTAAAAGAGCCGCACATAGTGGAAATGTCAAGTTCCCATAGGTATGATACATCAACATAAGCAATCTTGCCCGTAGATAACCAAATAGGAGGCCGTCATGTAGGGGTTTGTTAGGAGTAATCTCAATTTAGGATTTAACATACTCTAAACGATCTCTATGGACCGTACAAATATCAAAACAGATAAGGTTAACACTGTGGGTTGCAAGCCAATTGACATCAACCAAACGTTGATACATAGAAGGGATATTCGAAAGAATACACCAAATAGAGATGCAAAATACCCGGTCATGGGCTAAACCTACAAATGGACTCTACTGAGTAGTGTTCACCCTGAATGAAGATAAGTTCAGCCTAAAGGATTTGACGATGACCACTGGGGTTAGAGTGATAGATTTAAGGGTGTGTTAGCCTAAAGGAGCAATTTTGTTTTATTTTATAGTGTATATATTGTTATATTATGATATAAGTAATCTTTTAAATATATTAAACATATACAAGTAGAAAATTCTTAGAAAAAATATTTAATCGATTGTTGCTACGAATGTGTTTATAACCATCGGTATTGAATTGTTTTAATCAGTTTTTGCTAAGAATGTGTTAATGACCACCGGTATTGAATTGTGTTAATAAATGCTTGTTCTTAAATAATTCTAGTCAAGATGTATCGAAAACAGGATATCGATATATTCGTCGAGACTAATGTACATAACACTCACTATTCGCTGGACAACGATTTATTCATGACTGATGGTGTAACTACCCGGAAATTTAACGATTTTTATTAACGTAATTAACTAAATTTTTCTTGAAAATATAAATTAAAAATTTTGCAATGAAAATTTGGTATTTGGAATTTGTCTATTTAAACGTAGCAAGTGTCAGATTTTCATCAGAAAATAAGTAAGTTTGTTTGGTTGTGAAATTTCAATTTTTAAATTTAAAATCAGTTAAATTGATGGAATTAAAATATTTTTCGAAACCTAAATATTTTTATATAATAAATTTTTTTATCATTTTCTGAGTGAGATGTCATATTTCGTTTCGCCAAATTTGGACTGCTCTAGCTCCGTTTATCTTATTTTCGGCGAATTAGCAGCAGTTTGGCGGCGAATATCGAGTTTTGATAGAATGGTTGTATCACTCGTATCTTTGTACCATGCTGTTCGTCTCGTCGTGTTGAACTCCGTAGTATATTCATTTGTGTGATTCGGCATCCGATACGCGGTGAAATCGGCGTAACGATTAGCCTTACCAATTCCGCATTCGAGCCTTTTTGGTTTCCTATGTCCCTTCATTGTCCACCGTATAATACCAATAGCAATCAACCATTAATATTTTAGCTTTTGGCATTTACAATTCTTATTGTCTTGAATATAAACTGGTTCGTCCTCTCATTTTTTTTCTCTGGTTCCTTGCTCTTTCGTTCTGCCTTGTTCTTAAAAATATATATAATATAGGTTGTATATTTTGCATTTGAACCTACCTGCTCCCTAATGCCTTCCTTCTAACCTGCTCCGAGCCCACACTTCCATCACGTCCACCCCTTAAACCCACCTCCACGTCAGCATCTCATCTCACGGTCCTCCTCCCTCCAAACGTTGCAACCACCTAGACCTCACTGCCTGTCCGCCCTCCTTCTCCTTCACTTTTTCCCATACCCACTCCCTCTTCCTCTCACGCAAGTACCTTCCACCCCATGCATCCGCACCTACTGCCATAGCAGCCGCCTGCACCTATTTCCGAACCACCACCCACTGCCGCAAGCTTCGACCTCTGCTCCTTTTTCCTCCACTAACGCCATTGCAAGCACAACCAACATTCCCCTCCATCACCAATCACCCCATTTCTCTCAGCCGTGCCATTTTAAAATACACACACACACAACCAGCTCTAACCCATGCCTGTGCCAGCATGAAGATCCGAGCATGGCAAGGCATCACCGCCGAGACCTGTCAACACCTTCGGCTTCAGCCCATCACTCTACCCATCAACAGCCCCTGCCACAAATTTGCCGACCGCCATGCCTTCTTTTCCTCTCTCTGCCGCAGCGACATCAGCCGCTTGCTTCCCATCGTCGAGCCCACAACACTCAGCCATATCTCCTTGAAACCCAGCTTGTCCCGTTTCTTTTTCAAACCCAGCCCATGTCTTTCCTTATATTGTTTATAAAAAAAGTAACAAAGATATATGTGAAAGTTATACACACACACACTACTCGTATATATATAACAACTTTGTGGTCACAAGGTGGCATTTTGGAATGAAGGCATATATTGAAGTAACATTGTTTTGGTCGCAGCATATATACAAGCTTGCTTTCATATTTGCAGACCTGCTCTTCTCTATTATTATATATGTTTTGATTTTCAAATATAATGTAAAAGTTTAATTTTAATTTTAATATGTGTCTTAAGAAATAATGGGTTTGAAAGATATATATATATATAAAAGTCTGTATATCTACTGCTGCTGTAGCCAATATCTTCTTCTTTGCTTGTCAATATTCTAGCATTGCTTTGTTCGCCGCTATCCGAAGATTACAGCAACAATTTTTCTAGCTTTGTCGCTTGTCCATATGCTTGTCCATGTCACTCTATTCGCTATCATTGTTTCCATAGCCTCGAAAGGTGAGCAATCACTCACGATTAACATTTTTATATTTAGCAAATTTAATTCACATGAAATGACGATTGAAATATGTTGTTAAATTTGAATTGTTAGCTATTTAATTGTTGAATATGATATGTTATTATTTTAAATTTGTTAACCTGGGTTAGTTGACATATGACACCATAACATGTTGTATATATATATTGTTATTAAATTGTTAATTATGATATATGCTCATCATTGATATGTTATGCTATTTTATATTATTATTTAATTGTTCTCGCTCTGCAAGTTCCCTGATAGTTAGAAATTCCCTATGGGTTGAAATGATACATACCCAAACGATATTATAGATTTGGGAAAATCGTTATGGGTTGAAATGATAAACCCAAGCGATTTTATTGATTTTGAATTTTGGAACTGCGGGTTGAAATAATATACCCGTAAATTTAAATTATTGCGGATTGAAATGATAAATATCCGTATCACTTGACCATAGGATAGAAAATTATATACGGACGCCGTTGGTCTATTTTTGAAATTGATTTCCAAAGTTTTTAAAGGGAAATATATGGGTTTTTATAAATATTGATTTTTAAATATAATATAAAGATTTTAATTTTAATATATGTGTAAAATTTAGATTTTTAAAATTATATGTTTTGGAAATTTTAAATTATACGTTAAGTTTTAAATGTAAATTATAAAATTTTACTATAACTTTATTATTTTAAAATATATAAAATAAGATTTAAAATAGATTTAATGACAATAAGATTTAATTTAATAATAATTAATATAATAAAATTTAATAAAAATTTAAGTTAACCAATATATATATATATATATAATATGTTCAAATATTTACTTAGATTTATATTGATATTTTGAAAATAGATTTTTGTAATAACTTTAATAAATAGAGGTTGGAAGGATAAATTAAAGTTGACTTGAAATTTAAATTGGTTAATAATTGAGTTTAAATAAAATTGATTTAAAAACTTATTGATTTGATATTTTAAAGATATGATTTTTATAACTTGATTTTGATTAAAAGTGATTGAACGAATATTTTCAGATTTAAATAAAACTGAAATTGAATATTTAATTTTGATTTAAATTTGAATTTGGGCTTTTATTTAAATGTTTATATTGGTTAATAATTGAGTTTAAATAAAATTGATTTAAAAACTTATTGATTTGATATTTTAAAGATATGATTTTTATAACTTGATAACTTGATTTTGAATAAGGTGATTGAACGAATATTTTTAGATTTAAATAAAATTGAAACTGAATATTTAATTTTGATTTAAATTTGAAATTTGAGCTTTTATTTAAATGTTTATAAAAGGTGATTAAGTCAATATTTCAGAATTAAATAAATTGAAGTTAGATATTTAATATTTTAATTTTGATTTAAATTTATAATCTGGGATTTTATTTAAATAGTTATTAAATGATTAAGGGAATATTTTCAAATTTAAATTAAATTAAAGTTAAATTTTTAAATATAAATGAAATTTATCAAATTGAGTTATTGTAAATTGATTGAATATTTAAACTTTGAACCTATTAAATTGGAAGTGGTTTAAATTTGTAGTTCAACCTAGATTTGAAATTTATATAAATTAAATGGTTTAATGAGAATTTGAATTGAACCCTTAAAGTTGATTTGAGATTTTGAATTGAGATTGATTTAAATTGAATTTTGGAACTAAAGTTGATTTGAATTGATTTGTGAAAGTGGAAGAAACAATTCCAATTTGAAACTATTTTCGATATAAACCATTTTTAATATATAAACTATTTTAATATATAAACTATTTTAATCTATAACCTATTTTTAAATATAAACTATTTTTAATATATAAACTATTTTAATATATAAACTACTTACAATATTCAAACTGTGTAGGTTGGAACTGTTATGATTTAAAGTAATACAATTTCGAAAGTGATATGATTTAAAGTGATATGATTTTGAAAGTGAATATGGTTTCGAAAGTGAATATGGTTTCGAAAGTGAATATGATTTCGAAAGTGATATAATTTTAAAATGAATATGATATTTTACTATGAAGTATGAACTGTTAGAAATGTTTATAAAAGTGATTTTTATAAAATGACCACGGTGTGAAATAAGTGTTTGGTTGTTAATGAGACCGGGATCGGATATTGTCATACTCTCTGCCAATACCGAAAACCACTTTAACAACTGTGCACGTGGTGGAGATTTCAGAACGAAGTAGGATGGTTTGGCGAACGTCTGTATGAGGTATGAACGCAACCCTGACTCCCTCGAGTCAGCTTGATGTGGCTAAAACAGGAGCTATACCGGGCCAAGTGAGGTCGCACCTCCGATCGGGCACATTCCTTCAATACCATTCTATTACTTTGTGATTTGATTGGGTGCACCTTTGATTTTGGGAGTGTGTCTCGAGGTGGGTGGTAGTAGCTGCTATGCGTTACCACCAGTCCGGGAGTGCAAAATCGTAGAATCCTACCCTAGGCATTTCCTCGCGTGCCTTGTCACATGCCTTATCGTGCCTTCTACGAGTTTGGTTTGTGTCGTACCTATGGAGTGCTCCACGATAGCCCACCGGTTTGGTGGAGTTTACAGTACTGTATAGACTACATCATTTATATAAAAATGTGTTAAGAGGGATATGGGTAACGCCTTAACGCTATTTTAATAGTTTACTTTATTGTAGACATTATCTATGTAACGTATTGTACTATGTATGTAGATAGTTCCACGGATTATTAGAGGATGGGTATCCCAAACATCCTGTACATTTCACCTGGACATTTCACTTGAGTTGATTTACTAGTATAAGAATGTTAATCCTGACTAGAGTGTTTTGTGTTTTGCTTTATGCTCGGGTCAGACTGAGTGTCACAACATTTGAGACTCACCTTTGGAGCTCGGAATTTTGCTTGAAGATCTGTCTTTGTCTATTCAGCTTTCCAGTTATTTCAGTTATTTCCGGTTGTTATGTTCAGACTTGTCAGTTGCTTTTGTTTTAGTGACTACTTTGTATTTGAGATTTCTGTTGTATCTTGTTTTAAACTCTGATGTTTATATAGTAGCTTCATGAACTACTATTTATCTATTCCGCTGCTTATTGTTGTATAACTCTGTGTCTGTGATTCTGTGATTGATTTTATTTACTGTATATGCTGAGTTTTGCCAAATATAAATTAATAATCTGTTGTTTTGAGCAATTCAAGTCTGACATGAGTGGATGATTGTCGATTTGAACGGTTCAAAATAGCGGGTCGTTATAGATGGGGCACCAAGGGATTATGTACATGTGATTGTTTGGAATAATTATAGAACAACTCACAATGAGTCTTCTATATGTTAATTATAAAGTCAAATAGAATATCTTAAGTGACGATGTGTAATAGTTTTTTGACATGAGAATATAGTGAATTTTAGTTGTCTAAACTATACTTTGACGATTAGTAATGTGACAACGATGATTGTGGTAATGTCATAGTTGGGGTAAGTCATTGTTTCAAGTCTCAGCCGATAGTTTACCTGCCATTTTGAACCATTCAAATCGATAATAATCCACACATGTCAGACTTGAATTGCTCAAAACAACAGATTGTTAATTTATCTTTGGCAAAAATTAGCATATACAGTAAATAAATCAATCACAGAATCATAGACACAGAGTAATACAAAAATATGCAGCGGAATAGATAAATAGTAGTTCATGAAGCTACTACAGAAACATCAGAGTATGAAGCAAATACAACAGAAATCCCAAGTACACACAGAGTCTCTAATACATAAGCAAATAACAACTCCGATCATAAAACTGGAAATAACAGAAAAGCTGAACAGATAAAGATAGATCTCCAAGCTCCAAAGGTGAGTCTCAAATGCTGTGACACTCAGGCTGACCCGAGCATAAAGCAAAACACAAAACACTCGAGTCAGGATTAACATTCTTATGCAAGTAAATCAACTCGAGTGAAATGTCAAGTGAAATGCAATATAACTTAAAGGATGTTTAGGATTCCCATCCTTTAAGGATCCATGGAACTATCTACATACATAGTACAATACGCTACATAGATAATGTCTACAGTAAAGTAAAATATTAAAATAGCGTTAAGGCGTTACCCATATCCTTCTTAACACATTTTATATAAATGTCGTAGTCTATACAGTACCGTAATTCCTCCGTAAACTGGAGGGCTATCAGAGGGCACTCCATAGTGTATGACACAAACCAAACTCGTAATGGGTGCGATAAGGCATATGACAAGGCACGCGAGGCAATGCCTAGGATAGGATATACTGTTTTGCGGATCCGGACTGGTGGTAACGGATAGCAGTTACTACCGCCCACCTCGAGACACACTCCCATAACCTAAGGTGCGCACCAATCAATCACAAAGTAATATATATGGTTTCGAAGAAGCATGCTCGATCGGAGGAGCGACCATACTTGGCCCGACGTGGCTCCTATTTTAGTCATATCAAGCCAACCCGAGGGTGTCAGGGCTGCATTCATACCTCAGACAGACGTTCGCCAAACCATCCTACTTCGTTCTGGATTCTCCACCACTTGCACAGTTGTTAAAGTGATTTTCGGTATTGGCAGAGAGTATGACAATATCTGATTCCGGTCTTTTTAACAACCAAACGCTTATTTCACACAGTGGTTCTTTTACATTTCAAATAGTTCATATTTCATATCAAAATATTATATTCATTTCAAAAATCATATCACTTTCGAAACCATTATTTACTTCAAAATCATACTCACTTTCAAATCATAATCATTTCAAAATCATAACGACAAAATAGGTTAAACCATCATATCAAAGTATTCGCATTTAAATCCATTAAATCCAAAGCTTAACATTTCCAACTTAAACAATTTGAATATTGAAAGTAGTTTATATATATTGGAATAGTTATACGTTAAAAATAGTTTATATTTAAAAATAGGTTATAGATTAAAATAGTTTATATATAGGAAATAGTTTATATATTAAAAGAGTTTATATTGTAAATAGTTTGAAATTAGAAATGTTTCTTCCAATTTCACAAATCAATTCAAATCAACTTAGTTCCAAAATTCAATATAAATCAATCCCGGTTCAACGATTCAATTAAAAAGGCTAAAGGTTCAATTCAAATTCTCATTAAAACCATTTTAATTTATCGATTTCAAATCCAGGTTTGAACTATAATTTAAACCACTTCAAATTCAATAGGTTTCAAAGTTTAAATATTCACTTAATCACTTTTTATAAACATTTAAATAAAATCTCGAATTACAAATTTAAATCAAAATTAAGTCAGTTTATTTAAATTTGAAAATATTCATTTAATCACCTTTAAGCAAAATTAAGTTATCAAGTTATAAAATCATATCTTTAAAATCTCAAAATCAATAAGTTCAATCAATTCCTATTTAAATACAATTCTTAAACAAATTAAATTTCAAATCAATTTCAGTTTATCTTTCGAACCTTAATTTATTAAAGTTATTACAAAATCTATTTCCAAAATATTAATATAGTTTCAAATAAATAGTTTAAAACATATTTTATATATTAGTTAAATTAAATTTTTATTAAATTAAATCTATTTTATATTAACTCTTATTTTATATATTTAAAAATAATAAAATTATAAGTAAAATCTTAAAATTTACATTTTTCAAAACTTAACTTATAAATTTAAAATTTCCAAACATATAATTTAAAAATCTAAATTTTACACACATATTAAAATTTAAAATAAAATCTTTATATTATATTTAAAATCAAAACACATATATTTGCTCTTCTCAAAAATTTGGAAATCATTTAAAATAGACCAACGGTGTCCGTATATAGTTTTCTATCCTATGGTCAAGTGATACGAATATTTATCATTTTAATCCATAATAATTTAAACTTTCGGATATATATCATTTTAACCCGCAATCCCAATATTTCAAAATCAATAAAATCGCTTGGGTTTATCATTTCAACCCATAGCGATTTTCCATTAATCTATAAGATCGTTCGGGTATGTATCATTTTAACCCATAAGGATTTCCTAAAACTAAGGGAACTTGCAGTGTGAGAACAATAACATACATATCAATGACAAGCATATATCATAATTAACAAATTAAATATAATATATTTACAACATGTTATGGTGTCGTATGTCAATTTACATATGTAAACAATGTTAAATATTAACATATCATATTCAACGATCAAATCACTAGCCAATTCAAATTTAACAACATATTTCAATCGTCATTTCATGTGAATATAAATTTACTAAGCATACAAATGTCAATCGTGAGTGATCGCTCATCTTTCGAGGCTATGAAGGTGATGATAAAATAATGGAGCAAAGCGGAGATCTACTACAAATCAAATCCAAGATCAAAGCAAAACCAATTCCAACAACACGAATCAACAACCAAGCTTTTGAAAGCAAACTCCAAAACAAAACCAAAGCGAAGCGAAGCACTTAGAACTTGAATTCGATAATCGAGTATATATATATATATATATATATATATATATATATATATTAGAAAGAGAAGACTAGGGTGGCTGCTCGGAATGGAAAGGTGGAGAGGATGGCTGTCACAGCAGGTGGTTGATGAGATGGTGGGCGCGTTCAGGGTTTGGCTGGGTCAGGGGCTGGGTTTGCTCGGGTTTGGAGAGTGGGAGGCGAGTTCAGGCTGAAGGCGGACGTTGGTGGAAAGGTCGGAGCGAGTGGTGGACGAGGGTAAATCTCTGGGTGGAGATGCGGGCTGATTGGTGTGGCGGAGTGCTAGGTTTCGGTGGGCTGAGGGTTTGCGACAGTAGGGTGGTGGGTTCGGCACTGTAGTGGGTGGCTGCGGCTATGCGGAGGGGTGGAAGGTTGGAAGGCTGATGTGTCGAGGAGAAGCCGTGGGTCGAGGTTGGCTGTGTGTGTTCAACGAGGGGGTAAAAGATTGCAGAAGGCTGAGAGGGGTTGTCGAGTGGAGAGCTGGGTTCGGCGGCGGGTCAGTGGTGGAGCGTGGTTGGTCTGAGGGGTGGCGGAAGGGAAGACGGCAAGGTGAGTTCGCAAAAAGGAAGGGCGGAAGGCTATGGGAGATTGCGGAGGAGGAGGGAAGCGGTCGAGGCCGGATTCCATGCAAAAGAGAACGAGTAGTTTAAATATATGCAAACCTAAATATGCTTTTCACCTTTTTTTTATATATAGAGAAGGATCAGGCTTGGTACGGCTGCGACAATGGGAAGACAGAGGTGGAGTAGCGGAGGTAGGCTACGGGATGGCCGAGAGAGAGGGTGGCAATGGGAAACGAGAGCAGGTGCAGGGTTTTGGAAACGTGCAGTTTCACCGCGAAGTAGGCAAACTATATATATTGCCTTAGTTATATAAATTATATGTTTTTTCTCTTTAAGCAATGAACATAATGGAAGAAAGAAAAAGGAGGGGAGAGAAGGAACCGAACGAACCAGCATGCATACCAAAGCAATGGAAAAACAAAAGTAAAGAGCTGAATTTATGGAAATAATAAAGATAGTGGGCATTTGTTTTCAGCCGATGGACAAATGAATGGACACGGGGAAACCCAAAGGACCAAAATGGGTACCGATACGGCTAACCGTTTCGTAGATTTCGCCGTGTACCGAACGCAGAAATGCACAAATGAATATATTGCGAAGATCAGCATGATGAGATGAACAGAATGTTATACAGCTACGAGTGACATGACCCACCTATCAAAACTCGATATTCGCTGCCAATAATGCTGCTAAAACGCTGAAAATAATATAAACGGAGCTAGAGCAGTCCAAATTTGGCGAAACGAAATATGACGTCTTACATAGAAAATGTTTTAAAATTTTATTATGTAAAAATATTCAGATTTTAAAAATATTTTATTTCCATCAATTTAACTGATTTTAAATTTAAATTTTGAAATTTCACAACCAACCAAACTTTCATATTTTCCAATAAAAATCTGCCATTTGCTATGTTAAAATAGATGTAACCCAAATATCAAATTTTTATTTCACAATTTTATCGTTTATTTTCATGATAAAATTTAGTTAATTACGTTATTTAAATCGTTAAAATTTCCGGGTCGTTACACTCTCCGCCACTCAAAACTTTTCGTCCCCGAAAAGGAATGAGATAGGAGAATAGAAGCAACATAAAGGAAAGATAGATTCGAAATACATAGTACCAAATACAACAATTAATTCAAAACCTTATAAATTTCATTTTTGAGTGTTAACATTATACATCTCATTACTTATTAACATCCATTAATTATTATCATTCTAATTAACTCACTTTCAATTAATTTACATTCATATCCAATTTATTTGCATTCATCTTATCTTTATAACTTAAGTTCATTTTTTTCAAAATAAATTCTATTTTATTTAACTCATTTATTTAATCCATTTGACTTCACTTAAATTAATTCCACTTCATAATTCAATTTCAACCATTCTTTGTAATTTCCCTTTGTATCACAAATGGTTTACAAAGATATGAATTTATTTATTACCTGTTTAGTTTCTTAAGTTCATATTTATTTACTTAAATAGCATTCTCTTTTTATTATTCAATTTATTTCACTTAACATATCTTGCAACATAGATTAAGTATATAAACATTTATTATAACCACTCAATTTTTATTATTAAATTCCCTTAACAAAATTTTATTTTTGGACATCTTATTACTTACATTTACATTATATACTATTCAATTACATGTTCTCATTACATTCAAACTTTTTTCCAGGTAAGTTTTATTAATGTTTCCGAATGTAATTAAGCACTATACAAATTTACCTTCTATTTACAACATTTATATTAAGCATTTTTATTACTTAAGTTTTCTCTTGTATAACCTTTAATTACATATTCACATTACATTTTAACTTTTGAATATTTCAGGTAAGTTATATATGTTTTAGAATGCAATTGAGTATTATCCAAATTAATTTTATCCTAGTTCAACTATTTCAAGTTGTTTCAATTTCATTTCTCAATTTAGACACTCTAGTTATTCAAAAACTTTGCTTCATTTCAATAGTTGAAAACCATCACTTAATATAAAACTTAAGAGTTAAATTTTCGGTTTCACTTCAAACCATTTGAAATAAATAAATATATATATATATATATACACATACATATATATATATATATTGTACATCAAATCATACTTAAGAAATTCAAATCAAATCCATTTTCCAAAACAAAAGTGTAGCAAAGTTACTAAGTGGTCTCCCCACTTTGAGACTCGAAAACGAATGTCGATGATCCTGCAGTCATCATCGAAATTATTTTCCAACGACATAAGAGGAGAGTACCGACTTACTTCTTTTAAAATTCTTTGGAACAATTCCCATTCGAAAACACTTTCAAATAATATATTTTTCAAAACTTTGAAAACCAAAATTTGAAAAGTACCGAAAATTAAATTCTCAAATCCTTAATTTAAATTCATTTCATTTGCAAATCAGATTTATAAACCATGTTTTAAAAATTTCATCTCCTTATAACATACAACAATAGTTAATGGTTTAGGAAACAATAAATGAAAATCTAGTACTATCATTTCTAACAACCAATTCATTTAACTATCTAATTTCAAAAAATTATACTTTTATATATAAAATATAATCATACATAAATTATTTCATTTACCAATTTAGAAAAACAATATTGTGTCAGTTTGCTCTGTTCAAGTGTTCTGGAATTCCTATCGATAGCGTTAGCTAGACGAATCGATCGAAACCCAAAATTCAAACTTAACAACTCAAACAACACAATATAAAACATTTTTTATATCAATTACAAATACGCTCTCTCATAGGATGATTCAAGAATGAATTTTAGAACAAGGATAGAGATTCAAATTTAGAGGAACCCTAATTAAAGAGAATTCTAACTAAGAAGATAGGCTCGAAAGGAAGTATGATTCTGTAATTGATTCTTCTCATTCTAGGGTATTACTACCCTATCTTTAATGAGTTTTTACTCCATAAGATAAGTTTTGCCTAAACCAGAGCTCTGATACCACTTGTAACGACCTACCATTTTGAACCATTCAAATCGACAATAATCCACACATATCAGACTTGAATTGCTCAAAACAACAGATTGTTAATTTCTATTTGGCAAAACTTAGCATATACAGTAAATAAATCAATCACAGAATCACAAATACAGAGTTTTACAACAATAAGCAGCGGAATAGATAAAAAGTAGTTCATGAAGCTACTACAGAAACATCAGAGTCTAAAGCAAATACAATAGAAATCCCAAGTACACAGAAGTCTCTAATACAAAAGCAAATAACAAGTCTGAACATAAAATTGGAAATAACAGAAAAGCTGAACAGATAAAGATAGATCTCCAAGCTAAGGTCCAAGCTCCAAAGGCGAGTCTCAAATGCTGTGAGACTCAGGCTGACCCGAGGATAAAGCGAAACACAAAACACTCGAGTCAGGATTAACATTCTTATGCAAGTAAATCAACTCGAGTGAAATGTCAAGTGAAATGCAATATAACTTAAAGGATGTTTGGGATCCCATCCTTTAAGGATCCGTGGAACTATCTACATACATAGTACAATACGCTACATAGATAACGTCTACAGTAAAGTAAAATATTAAAATAGCATTAAGGCGTTACCTATATCCCCCTTAACACATTTTATATAAATGCCGTAGTCTATACAGTACTGTAATTCCTTCGTAATGGGCGCGATAAGGCATATAACAAGGCACACGAGGCAATGCCTAGGGTAGGACACTACCGTTTTGCGGATCCGGACTGGTGGTAACGGATAGCAGCTACTACCATCCACCTCGAGACACACTCCCATAATCAAAGGTGCCCACCAACCAATCACAAAGTAATAGCTATGGTTTCGAAGAAGTATGCTCAATCGGAGGAGCGACCTCACTTGGCCCGGCGTGGCTTCTGTTTTAGTCATATCAAGTTGACCCGAGTGGGTCAGGGCTGCGCTCATACCTCATACAGACGTTCGCCAAACCATCCTACTTCATTATGGATTCTCCACCACGTGCACAGTTGTTAAAGTGGTTTTCGGTATTGGCAGAGAGTATGACAATATTCGATCCTGGTCTCTTTAACAACCAAACGCTTATTTCACACCGTGGTTCTTTTACATTTCAAACAGTTCATACTTCATATCAAAATATTATATTCATTTCAAAAATCATATCACTTTCGAAACCATTATTTACTTCAAAATCATACTCACTTTCAAATCATAATCATTTCAAAATCATAACCACAAAATAGGTTAAACCATCATATCAAAGTATTCGCATTTAAATCCATTTAATCTAAAGCTTAACAATTCCAACTTAAACAGTTTGAATATTAAAAGTAGTTTATATGTATTGGAATAGTTATACATTAAAATAAGTTTATATTTAAAAATAGGTTATAGATTAAAATAATTTATATATAGGAAATAGTTTAAATATTAAAAGATTTTATATTGTAAATAGTTTCAAATTAGAATTATTTCTTCCAATTTCACAAATTAATTCAAATCACATTAGTTCCAAAATTCAATTTAAATCAATCTCAGTTCAACGATTTCAATTAAAAAGGTGAAAGGTTCAATTCAAATTCTCATTAAAACCATTTCAATTTATCGATTTCAAATCCAGGTTTGAACTACAATTTAAACTACTTTAAATTCAATAGGTTGCAAAGTTTAAATATTCACTTAATCACTTTTTATAAACATTTAAATAAAATCTCGAATTGCAAATTTAAATCTAAATTAAGTATTCAATTTCAGTTTATTTAAATTTGAAAATATTCATTTAATAACCTTTAATCAAAATTAAGTTATCAAGTTATAAAATCATATCTTTAAAATCTCAAAATCAATAAGTTCAATCAATTCCTATTTAACTACAATTCTTAAACAAATTAAATTTCAAATCAATTTCAATTTATCTTTCCAACCTTTATTTATTAAAGTTATTACAAAATCTATTTTCAAAATATTAATATAGTTTCAAATAAATAGTTTAAAACATATTATATATATTAATTAAATTAGATTTTTATTAAATTTTATTATATTAAATTTTTATTAAATTAAATCTTATTATTAAATCTATTTTATATTAAATATTATTTTATATATTTAAAAATAATAAAATTATAAGTAAAATCTTAAAATTAACATTTTTCAAAACTTAACTTATAAATTTAAAATTTCCAAACATATAATTTAAAAATCTAAATTTTACACACATATTAAAATTTAAAATAAAATCTTTATATTATATTTAAAATCAAAACATATATATTTCCTCTTCTCAAAAATTTGGAAATCATTTAAAAATAGACCAATGGTGTTCATATATAGTTTTCTATCCTATGGTCAAGTGATACAGATATTTATCATTTCACTCCGTAATAATTTAAATTTTCGGATATATATAATTTCAACCCGTAATCCCAAAATTTCAAAATCAATAAAATCGCTTGGGTTTATCATTTCAACCCATAGCAATTTTTCCCTAATCTATAAGATCGTTCGGGTATGTATCATTTCAACCCATAGGGATTTCCTAAAACTAAGGGAACTTGCAGTGTGAGAACAATAACATACATATCAATGACAAGCATATACCATAATTATCAAATTAAATATAATATATTTACAACAAGTTATGGTGTCATATGTCAATTAACATAGGTAAACAATTTTAAATATTAACATATCATATTCAACGATCAAATCACTAGCCAATTCAAATTTAACAACATATTTCAATCGTCATTTCATGTGAATATAAATTTACTAAGCATACGAATGTCAATCGCGAGTGATCGCTCACCTTTCAAGGCTATGAAGGTGATGATAAAATAATGGAGCAAAGCAGAGATCTACTATAAATCAAATCCAAGATCGAAGCGAAACCAATTCCAACAACAGAGTCAACAACCAAGCTTTTGAAAGCGAACTCCAAAACAAAACAAAAGCAAAGCGAAGCACTGAGAACTTGAATTCGATAATTGAAAAAATATATTTATATTTTTTAGAAAGAGAAGACTAGGGCGACTGCTCAGAATGGAAAGGTGGAGAGGATGGCTGTCATGGTAGGTGGTTGATGAAATGGTGGGCGCGTTCGGGGTTTGGCTGGGTTAGGGGTTGGGTTTGATCGGGTTTGGAGAGTGGGAGGAAAGTTCAAGCTGAAGGCGGATGATGGTGGAAAGGTCGGAGCGGGTGGTGGACGAGGGTAAATCTCTGGGTGGAGATGCAGGCTGATTAGCATGGAAGAGAGGGAGGAGGGGTGGTGAATAGGGTCTACTAAAAATTAATGCAGAAATAAAAATGTAAACAGAAAGTAATACAGTAAAGATCACACACAGTTTTACCCAGCTTCAGCAAAAACTGCCTACGTGCTGCCCCCAAGTTTTCTACTAGAAATTAAGTAATCAGACGCTTACAAAACACGTAAACTTGCGATACCCGCTAACTTGATTAACCCAACTCTAAGCTTAAAACCCTACCACAACTCAGCCACTGAGTTGTGAATTCTCAAACTACGCCTCGTAGTTTGTATCTAGTTACACAACTAGAAATTTACCAAATTTCAAGAGAGAAAATTACAAATAAATAAAAACAAAAAAAATCAAAACCCTAATTTTTATAATTGGAGCCCAATAAAAATACGGCCTGCCCAAGTACTAAATTATTAAAATGAATACTGTCTCCCCTTATTTTAGTTTGTGAAATTCTTCAGCCGATTCCTTTTGTCCTTCTTCTGAAATTAGGTTTCCTTCTGGATTGGAGTCGCCGCTTGGAGATAGCAATTCAAATCGTTTGCTGTATGCTTTCATTTCTCAATTCGCTTCCTTGCTTCTTCGATCTGTGTAATTCGATTTGCTCCAGAAGGGTTGAGTTCGACTTGGGTATGTTTTGTCTCTTGAATGCTTTCATTGATTTTCGAACTCTTGAATTTTTGCCGATGATGATTTTGGTATTTATAGGGATCGAAATCCTATAATTTTGTTTCGTATATTTTGGTTTGAATTCGTCAATTGCTTTGCTCGGCCATTCGATTCTTGATTGAATGATTGTGATGATTTCTGACTTGTTCATTGGTTGATATATTCGAATTTGCTTGAATTGATTTGAATTTGTTTCGTTCTTTGCTCCTACGACTTGTTCATCATTCTCTTCCAGCTTGGCATTTAAATTTTGGATAATTTTGACTTCCTGATATATTGGCATCTATATGACTTGTTCATTATGGTACCCTCCGCAATCTTTTTGAACAATTCATCAGTGTTTTTCGTTCTGCCATTTCTTTTTGAAACAACTCCTTATGTTGTTGTTTAGTTCTCTAATTGGTTTTTGACTTGTTCATTATTATGACCCATGGCTGCATTGTCTTGTACTAGAAATCTAAACATGTTGCATTGTGATTTTGTGCTAGTTGCTGTGTGTTAACCCGCCTTTTGGCAAGGCCGTGGACAGGCGGATTTAACTCAAACGACTGGCCGGTTATCGAGGCTGGAATATGATGGCATTGGTTCATATTATGGATAAACGATCAATCACGGATGATAAACATGATTATGAAGCCGGGATTCGGCATAGTAGGTGGACAAAAGGCGTGGGATACTTGAAATACGAGTTTCGGCAAAAGTCGAGACGTTTCAGATTGCTTGGAGTTTGCTTCGAGTCACACTTTGATTTGCTTCGAATTTTCATGGTGTTTGCTTCGGGTCAAATTGGGCTTTACTTCGGGTCATTCGGATTGGCATATTTCAGAGGGATCGGTGCTTGCTCCAGGTTGGCATATGAGAGTCAGGTCGGCATTTCATGGGATCGGCGCATGTACAAATCTCCGGGTCGATAGGAATTAAGGGATCGACATTATGTTGGATCAACATGTTTTGGTTTACTCCGGGTCGGTACCTCTTCCACTTCAGGTCGGTAGCTTGGAAATGGATCGACATGTTGGAATCTTGGGATATGCATATTGAATGGGGTCGGCAGCTTCAGGTCATAAAACCCTTAACTTCGGGTCGGTGCCTAAGTCTCGAGTTGGGGTCGGCAATAGGTTAAGGGGTTGGCATAGGAGCTTTGGCATCAGGTCAGCGTGCTTCGGGTCGGTGTCGTGAAGACTCCAGGTTGGCTATGGTGATTACAGCATAGGGTCGGCATTGGAGGAAGCAAGAATTACTTCGGGTCGGCGATGGCCACGCTTCGGGTCGGACATGAGGTCAGGACGGTGTATGGAAAATTGGATCGGTGTGTTGTATCAGGTCGGCTACTTCGGTTCGTAGCTCACCTAACATCGGGTTGGTGCCTAGGGCAACATCAGATCGGCATACTCTGAACTTGGGGTCGGCAGTGATGATGGATTTGGGATCGACTATGGTCTTGATGGGCCCGGATCACTCAGGAAGCCCAGTAACCCAAAATTTTCCTATAAATACAACATGCGGGGCTTCAAAAAATGGGATCTTCATTCTGTTTCCCTTCATCTTCTTCATTAAGGCTACTCTACCATTATTATTTTAAAAACTCCGGATTGTAACTGTAATTGATTCTCATATCAATAAAAAAGGAAATTTCTGGAGTGGACGTAGGCCAGAATCAGCTAAACCACTACAAATCTTCTGTTATTACTGCTTTCTTTTTAATTTTGATTGTTCTTCATATTTATACTCTTTACATACACTCTATCCATGATCTGTGATTGTTAGTTGGTGCTTTCATCGATGGTTTGGTGTTAGTGACCAATTTTGGCGCTAATATTTTGGTGCTTTCACTAAGAAAGCTAGCACTCATGGATTCCGGATCGATGATTTTGATTTTGAAAGCTTAGGAACTCGGAATCTGAGAGGAACAATAGTTAGGCCATCGACAAGGAAACAAGTGACAGAAAGGAGCAATCAGGAGGGAAGTCAGGTGGCTTCTTATGAAGCTGGATCAGATCAGGCATCCATCTACATCACTAGGGATGAGATGCAGATTATGATGGATTCTATGCAGGAGAAGTTGATGAAAAGGCAAGAGGAAATGATGCATACCCTTCTCAGACAATTTGGACAGGCAGGAACAAGAGGAGCTGCAGAAGCTCAGATCCATGGAGCTGGATCAGAAGGACTCAACAGGCAAGCAGATGGAGTGGTTCTGTAGGGGGCAGCCCCCAATCAGTAAACAACTATTAATCTGGATGGACCTAAACTTGGGGGTACACAACCAGGTAATGCTGGACCAATCCATAGGGGATACCAGATGATGCTGCGCAGCCCGGTGCCAACATGAATAAGGAGTGCGTGATGAGGAGTATGTACTGGAATTACCTCGAGGACTTGGAGAGCAATTGGGAAATGTAGATGGGGGCAACCCTTGGTAGGTAACACTGGATTAGATGACATTATCAGACGAACTATTCGCGGAGGTCTGACAAACAGGGATTTGGAGGGAGTAAACAAAAGTCCGTTTACCCGTAACATCAGGATGGCTAGGAATCCACCCGATTTCAAGCTGCTCATTCTGGAAGTATACAGCAGTAAGACAGATCCCACCGACCACTTGATGAGGTACACAAGACATATGGAAGTGCTGGGGGGCATCAAAGGAGGTTATGGCCCGGTGTTTCCCCCTGTACTCGACAGATATAGCTGCTATGTGGTTCAGGCAGCTGGAAGATGGAACTATTAGAACATGGACAGAATTGGTGGACAAGTTTTTGAAATAGTTTCGAGTTCACATCAAGAGGCCGAAGGATGTGATGACACTGACATCGGTGAAGCGGAGGACGGGAGAATCGCTCAGGACTTTCTTAACTCAGTTTAATGCAGCAGTTGCTTCGGTGGATCGGCCAGATCCATCAATGGTTCTGATGGCGGCAGTATCAGGAGTTAGGGATAATTCAGATTTCAAAGTATGGTTGATATGGGATCCACCAATGGATCTCGGGGAATTCTTTCACGAAGCTGAGAGGTTTCTTCGACAAGAGGATGCATGTTTGGATATGAAGTCAAAGGAAGTAAACATGGTTAAGGATGGAGAACCATCCGGTGAAAGCTTGGGTAGAGATAAGGATAAAGGGAAGAGGATGTCGGATAACGAATCTGGTAGGGTAAGGAAGTGCTGGGGAGAACCAAAATTCTCCACTTACACAGGATTGAATGAAACATTGGAGCGGATATTCATGGAAACTCTGGATCGCCTTCCTTATCGAAGGCCGACAAGGAGGGAACCCTCGGAACGTGAGAGGGCATCCGGGAGGCACTGTCTTTTTCATGACCTGGACGAACATGATACCAACAGCTGCAGGAACTTAAAAGATATAATCGAGGAGCATGTAAGGAATGGTCAGTTGCGGCAATATGTTGGAACTCGGAATGCAGCGGTGGAACATGAGCAGCCACCGTTTACCTCAAACGACGATGGCGCGAGTCCCAGGAATGATGGTCGATTGGTCATCAACTAATCGTGATGGTTTGGAATAAGTAAAAAACTCTGGGCAAACGGCTAAGTCACTTACTCATGTATGGGGACGGAGATAGCCCCCCAGGCATGCTCTGAGATGATGATAAACCGTGACGCTCTGGTTCGTGAAATCTGTTTTTTCTTTTTGGTTTTGACACTTGCTTTTTCGGGTTTGGAGTTTGGGTTGAACTCTTGGTTTTGTTTGTTTTCTGATTTGAATTCTGGTTGGGACGTTAGGTTTTTGGTTTGGATTTTTGATATGGATTTCTGGTCTAATCTGGATTTCGGATTGGACTTTGATTGAACTTTTATCTGGTTTTTGGCTAAAAGGTCGTCGGGTATGGATTATGCCTGGTAAGGAGTAAGTCGCTTCGTCCGAACATGGCGGATCGGCTTATTCAAGTCGTCGAGCATGGACTATGCTCGGCAAGGGTCCGGAGAGATCAGGATTCGACCTAGGACTTAGGCCCCATATTACCTATCACTTGTTATTTCAAGTTGTTGAGCATGTACTATGCTCGGCAAGGGCTCAGAGCGACCGGGATTCAGCTTAGGACTTAAGCCACGACATTACTTAGCGTTCAGGTACTGAATCGGGAACACCAAGGCATTGCTTAACACAGGTCGTCGAGTGCGGATTGCGCTTGGCAAGAACCCGGAGAGGTTACGAATTCAGATTTCGGCTTTGAATAGCTACGGATTTGGCAAAGGACCAGGTGAGGTCCCGACTTTGGCTAAGTACCCGGAGTGGTCCCGGTTTTGGATTATAGGACCCGGCGAGGTCCGGGATTTGGATCACAGGAACCCGAGAGGTCTCGGACTTGGATAAAATGATCTAGAGAGATCGTGGATTCGATTAGTAGATTTGGAATGGATACAGAATTAGATAACGACTTGGAACAGTCGTGGATTTGGCTATCGGATTTGGATGAAATTGCTTGATAATGGATTGGATAATGGATTGGATTATGGATTGGATGATACGGCTATAGATGGAATATGGACTTTGGATATCAGATTTAAAGCTATACAAAACACACCTTCCAATAGCAAGGCATATTTTGGGGGGCAAATGTTAACCTACCTTTTGGCAAGGCTGTGGACAAGTGGATTTAACTCAAATGACTGCCCGATTATCGAGGCTGGAATATGATGGTATTGGTTTATATGATGGATAAACGATCAATCATGGATGATAAACATGATTATGAAGCCGGGATTCAGCATAGTAGGTGGACAAAATGCGTGGGATACTTGAAATACGAGTTTCGACAAAAGTCGATACGTTTCGGATTGCTTGGAGTTTGCTTCGAGTCACACTTTGATTTGCTTCGAGTTTTCATGGTGTTTGCTTCGGGTCAAATTGGGCTTTACTTCGGGTCATTTGGATCAGCATATTTCAGAGGGATCGGTGCTTGCTCTGGGTCGGCATTTCATGGGATTGGCGCATGTACAAAACTCCGAGTCGGTAGGAATTAAGGGATCGACATCATGTTGGATCGGCATGTTTTGGTTTACTCCGGGTCGGTACCTCTTCCACTTTGGATCGGTAGCTTGGAAAGGGATCGGCATGTTGGAGTCTTGGGATCGTCATATTCAATTGGGTCGGGTGCTTCAGGTCATAGAGCCCTTAACTTCGGATCGGTGCCTAAGTCTTGAGTTGGGGTCGGCAATAGGTTAAGGGGTCGGCGTAGGAGCTTAGGCATCAGGTCGGCGTGCTTTGGGTCGGCATCGTGAAGACTCCAGGTCGGCTATGGTGATTCCAGCATGGGGTCGACATTGGAGGAAGCAAGAATTACTTCGGGTTGGCGATGGCCACGCTACGGGTCAGCCATGAAGTCAGGACGGTGTATGGGAAATTGGATCGGTGTGTATTATCAGGTCAGCTACTTCGGTTCGTAGCTTACCTAACTTCAGGTCGGTGCCTAGGGCAACATCGGATCGGCATACTCTGAACTTGGGGTCGGTAGTGATGATGGATTTGGGATCGACTATGGTCTTGATGGGCCCGGATCACTCAGGAAGCCCAGTAACCCAGATTTTGCCTATAAATACAACATGCGGGGCTTCAGAAAATGGGATCTTCATTCTGTTTCCCTTCATCTTCTTCATTAGGGCTACTCTGCCATTATTGTTTTAAATACTCCAGATTGTAACTGTAATTGATTCTCATATCAATAAAAAAGGAAATTTCTGGAGTGGACGTAGGCCAGAGTCAGCCAAACCACTACAAATCTTCTGTTATTACTGCTTTCTTTTTAATTTTGATTGTTCTTCATATTTATACTCTCTACATACACTCTATTTATGATCTGTGATTGTTAATTGGTGCTTTCATCGACGGTTGGGTGTTAGTGACCAATTTTGGCGCTAACACCGCGTCCACCCGAGTGCATGCATTCATGTGTGTGTGATTCTCTGGCATCAGTTCTGGTTGTTAGTTTCTAGTCATGCTCCATGTCCATTTCCTTGTATTATGTTCAATGTTTGTTGAGTTGATTCGGTGCCTTCATACCTGAACTGATATATGTGTATGTATATATATATGTCACTGTGCTTGAGTTTGATCTGATGTCTCCTCTGTTTCATGTTTATATCTGGTGCACCACTTTGTACATGTGCACTACATGTTGATATCTGACTTTGCATATGATCTCTGAGCATGTCTGAAGCTTTCCTTATGCCTATGTTGTTGTAGTCTGGTTCCATTTGTACATGTTGAAACTGAATGCTTGCATATCCATTTTTCTTGAACATTTTGCTTTGTACTTGGCCCTATACTCTGGTTTGTCTGATTTTGTTATTGTGGTCTTGTTCCACTTGAAGTCTGGTCTGGTTCCATTTAAGTCTGGTTACATTGTAATTTGCTTCGAGTTAAACTGCCCCTGTGCATGTGCATACTTGCTGTTTGTCTCTGAGTTGCTATCATGTTGAGTTGTTGTCCTATGCATATGAACATATTTATTTTTTTGGTCTTGTTTTAGCCCTTGTGTTCACCACTACTTATGCCCATGTGTTTGTATGCACATATGTACTTGAACTTGTTTGCCTCTGAACTCCTATGCACTGTTGTGCTCTGGTCTGGGTTCTGAACTGCTGTGTTCATTCATGTATACATATCCTTGTAAGCACATATGTACTTGAACCTGTTTGCCTCTGATTTGTTGTGTGACCTTCTTTTGCACTGTTCTGGTCTGGTTGCAGCCTTTGTGTTCATGCTTGATTGGTCCATATTTGTTCCACTGTCTTGTTTGGTTGCCATGTTCCGTGTGGTTCTTGCTTCTTGGTTAGTTTTGGTTTGTGTTTGCATTGCACCTGAGTTGAATCCAGTCTTGGCTTGGGTTTGACCTTGTGCTCACTTGTCCCTGCAATTTTAACAAGCAAGTGTATATCGGTGTGCACGACCTTGTGACATGTACAGTGATACACTATGCATGTCACAAGTTGTTCGTGTAAGATGAATTACAAAAATGATGACGAACAACCTAAATAATTGAGGCAAATAATATTTTCAAACACACACTTCATTGTGCACTGCAAAATATTTCTTTTTCAATTTTACTACGCAGATATTTCAGATGCTGGATTCAGGCTGGAACAGAGTTGAAGATCAAAATACGAGTGAAGGGTGAATATGTATGTAAAATTGTATATTGAAAATTGTGTTGTAATTGAAACTTGTATTTGGAATATAGAGAGAGCTTAAATTTGTACTATTTGAATTTGTAATAAAATACTTGTTAAAATAAGAATTCCGAGTCATTTATTTTATTCAACAAATATTTATTTAATTATGTGGAAAAATAAAATAGTATAATAACAAATACATTTAAACGAATATATATATATATATGTTTATTACCATCAAACAAAAATCATACATTAGTATATTCTATAAAATCCCCCTTTTGATGATAACAAACATATATTAAGATTTTGACTCTATTAAATGTATTTGGTCTTGATGAATTCTATTAGCTCCACCTATTTGAATACCCCCCTACAACAAAGCTCCCCATTCACATATGCATGTAAATAAAAAAATATGCAAATAAAAAACAATAAAAAAATGCAATGGATCTAGAGGAGAATATGCAAATAATTTTTTTGACTTATTTGCCAAAATCTTAACTTTTCTCCCCCTTTTGTTATCAGCAAAAGAATAACAGTGTTAGATAAGAGTGATAAAGTGATAAACATTAATACCTAATCGAGTATACATAGTAAATTTAAAAAAAAATCAAACATAAATCATAAATACTCTGTTAGGTGCATATTCCATTTTAGAGTGATAGGGGTTATGTCGGCATAGAAAACCATATAGTTGTGTCCATTTGTGGTATATCTATGACAGGAATATTTTAAATACTTACTAACCATGCATAACCATTAGGACTTTTAAATGAGATTAGTAGTATTTTCTATTTTTATTAAAAAAAGAATTTCAAGCATCTTCTAACCACGCATAACCGTGAGGACTTTTAAATGGGGTTAGAATCAACTTGTCTATTTCATCCAATTTTGATATGTGTTCGATACATGCATAACCCTGAGGACTTTTAAATGAGCATGAAAGCACATAATCAGAGATTTCAAGTAGTTCACCCATGCATAACCGTGAGGACTTTTAAATGAGAGTGAGTGCTTTTAGATGATTTTATTGCTAATTAATTAAAAAATATGAATAATTTCCTATTTAAATACCACATTTTGACATACTATATTGGATTTTGATGAGTGATTGTCGTAGAAATATGATAGAACTAGAGATGGTCATGGAATTTTTACCAACCAAAGTTATTACAAATTTTGTTTAAATTTTTAAAGAAATTTTCTAAATATACTCTCTCAAGACATAATGTATGATCAAGATCAGCACTCATCACTTTTTTCAGTCAATATTTATCTTTTCGATAATCAATAGGGAGTCAGATTAGTTAACATAGGCATTTAAGATCAAATAAATAAAAAAATATAAAATCACATTTCTAAAATGCCTAAACTGAGACGAAGTCGACAAAAACTATTTTCTGGAAGGGGTTTTGTAAAAATGTTTGCCAATTGAGAATCAGTTGAAATGAAGTTTATGCAGATATTTTATTTGGAAATGTGATCTCTAATGAAATGATGTCTAACATCTATATGTTTGGTGCGAGAATGATGTACATGATTATTTGTGAGATCAATTTCACTTTTGCTATCACACATAAGCGGAACTCGTTTAAAATTTAGATCAAAATCCAATAAGGTTTGAATCATCTATAAAATTTGAGCGGAACAACCACTAAGAGCTACATATTCAGGTTCAGTGGTAGATAATGCAACACAATTTTGTTTTCTTCTAGACTATGAAACTAATGCATGTCCAAACATGAAACACGTTCCACTTGTACTTTTTCTATCAACAAGACAACCAGCATAATCCGCATCTGAATATCCTACCAAATCAAGATTATTACTAGATGGGTATCATAAGCCACAATTCGGTTTGTGGAGAAGATATCTTAAAATTCATTTTACAACCTTTAGATGTGATTCTTTTGGATTAGATTGGAATCGTGCACATAAACATACATAAAACATAATATCCGATCTAGATGCAGTAAGATAGAGAAGAGATCCAATCATACCTGGATATTTCTTTTGATCAACAACAATACCTTTTTCATTTTTGTCTAGTTTTAATGTAGGATTCATTGGAGTTTTTGACGATTTTGCATTTGTTAGTCCATATTTTCCACTAGCTCCTTCACATATTTTGTTTGTGAGATGACCATTCCTTTCTCAGTTTGTTTAATATGAAATCCTAAAAAAGAGCTTCAATTCTCCAACCAAACTCATTTCAAATTTATCCTGGATGACTTTTTCAAACTTCTCACACAAAATATTGTTAGTAGCACCGTATCAACATATATCTGTACAATCACCATTATCATGCAAAAGGAACAGTGTAGTATCGGCACAATCCTTTTTTAAAACCATTTTCCCAAAGATATGTACTATGACAGTCATACCAAGCCCTAGAAGCTTGTTTTTGACCATATAGTGCCTTTTTAAGTTTATACACATGATTTGGAAAATCTGATTTTCAAAACCCGAGGGTTGCTCAACATAGACATCCTCTTTCAATTGTCCATTCAAAAATGCACTTTTTATATCAATCTGTTTCAATTTAAAATCTTTAAAACAAGCAAAGGCAAATTAATCTATATTGGAAAAAAATATTCATTCAAAAATTCGTCAAAGCAGTTTTGAAAATTGATTTGATAAACATGAAGAGGTCAATAAAAAGTGATTGTTGTTTCCAAGTAGTTGACAATCTTTGTTTCGAAGACTCACTCAATTTGAAACCTTTATTTGGATGGTAAAAGTTTGAAGTTTGATTGGGCTCATAACATGAAAGTTTTAGATGTTCAAAGATGCTACTTGCCAAATTTGGTTTCAAGTCATTTCGTTAAATCAATAAAAAATTATACTTGAAATACCACAACTTGTTTATGTAAAACATATATGCTTTTCGAGTTATATATTGAATTCACTGCAATTTTTCATGACATTCCAAAGTGAATCAATAAAAAACTCAAAACAGAAAAGTTGTAGCATAATAAGTTAGCTTTCCAGAATTTCAAAAATCGGAGTTGAGATGTTTAAGATATGATCAAATTACTACAGCTGTGTTAAGAAAGTTCTGAAACTGTTTTCAAACGATACTCCAAATGATTTGCAGATTTTCACCCTCTTAAATTCAAATTCTGGGAAAACACAAAAATAAATTTTTGTAGCATTTTAAATCTATTTCCATAACATCTTGAATTTTACAAATCAGAGTTAAGAAGCTCAAGATATGGCAGAAATGCTACAGCAATGTCAATAAAAACAGAATTAACAATAAAAGAACAAAATAGAGTTTAGAGATCATACCTACTTACCTTTGATGTCGTGATTATTCAAAATATGTATATCTCCATCTCTTCTCTCTAGGATAAGGAACATTTGAAATTTAGCTCATCAATCATCTAGAACAACTCAAAACCTATCTCCATCGAAGTTGTTCCTTAGCTTGCTTTTGTGTCTAAATTCTAGAGGAGGCAAGTGGTCGATTGAAGGATGTATGACCATTATTATTTTCTATCGAAGTCTTTGGTACCCAAGTTTGTTTATATGGCAAAACGTTAATTTTAGCAATCGTGCCTTTAGGAATCCAAATTTGTTTAAATTTAGAAAATTTTGCTTTTGTACCTTTTGGAATCCATATTTGTTTGACTTTAAGGGATTTTACATTCGTGCCTTTAGGAACCCAAATTAGTATGGTTTTTGTTTGTTTGGGTCTATACCAACAATTGTTTTGATTGTGTCCAAATTTTCCACAAATCGTGCACTTGGAGTTGACATGATTAGCTTTACTTCTACCTTTTTCGGATTGAGTATACCCAAGTCCTTGTCTAATAGTATTAACAGTTTGTTTCCTTAATAGCATATTTAGTGATCTTTCTCCTTTGGAGAATTTTCCTAAAGTTGTAGACAATTGTTGGACTTGTGACTTGTGAGATTCATTTTCATTCAATAACAAAGTGCACTTTTTAATAGAATTTTCTCTCATGGTATTTTCACTTTCTTTCAAAATCAGAATTTCATTTTCAAGCGATTTAATTCTAGTTTCCGATTTTTTTATTTCCTCTTCTAATGATGGACACTTATCACACTTAGGGCTCTTTTCTCTATAGTTTTGAACCATTTTATCAAGCTGCTTATTTAGTTCTATCAAACTATCTTTTTGTGATTCAATTTTAACGTACTTTTCCCTAAGTCTTTCAAAACAGCCATTTACTTCATGAAAATATATAAGTAATTGTGAGTGAGTAAATTTTGATACCTCGCCGAGCTCATCATCATCGCTGTCACTTGTTTCTCCTAAAAGACACCGATTTGCTCTTTCACTCTCACTGCCAGTGTTTTTATCATCATATTCATCACTTTCATCCCAAGTTGCTGCTAAACTTCTCCTTTTCGATTTCTTTCCTTTGCTGACTTGATTTTGAGGACAATTTGGCTTGATATGACCAGGTTTATTGCACTTGTGACAAATTACCTCCTGCTTTTCCAAGTTGTCTAGAGCTTTGACGATTCTTCTCTTTATTTGTTGATTTAGGGTTGTATTTCCATATTTGCGGTTCCACCTTTTGAATCTCTTTATTATCGGTGCCAGTTCAGCTGCTCCTTCATCATCATCATCTTCACTTTCTATCGTTCCTTTGAGAGCTATTGATTTCTTTTGTGTATCTCCTCCTTTACGTTCTTCCTTGAATTTGATTTCTAGCTCATAAGTGATGAGGTTTCCAATGAGTTCTTCAACTTTAACTTGTTTCAGATCCTTTGATTATTGAATGGCAGTAACCTTTGCTTTAGTATTTCGTGGAAGAACTCTGAGGATCTTTCATATTATTTCCAATTCTGTGTATGGTCTTCCTAGGGATTTTGATTTGTATACAAGATTAGAAAGTCATCCATACATTTCTTTGACACTTTCATCCTTTGCCATTATGAAGTTCTCGTACTCGCTACTAAGCATGGCAAGGCGAGATTCTTTGACCTGGGAGGTTCCTTCAAGAGTCACTTCAAGCGTGTGCCAAATTTCCTGCGCAGTTAGAAAATGTGAGACTTTGTTAAATTCAATTTGATCTAATGAGCAAATAATAGAATTCATAGCTTTAACATTAGCAGTTTGTAGTTTATTTTCAAGATATGTCCATTGATCCTTAGGTTTATCAACTTCTTGATTATCTACCATTACTGTTGGTGTGCTATATCCCGTATCAACAATATTCCATGCATCTATGGTTTTCAGAAAAAAATTCATTCTAGTTTTCCAATATGCATATTCACCATTGGACATAGGTGGTTTAGCTATGGACTGACCTTCAGCAAAAGCATTATTAAAAGAAGCCATTGAAAAAAAATCAATTTTTTTTAACAGAAAATGGTTTTTGTTCCTAGCTCTGATACCACTTGTAGGATCGTTTTCACCCTAGAGGGGGGTGTGGATAGGGTCCACTAAAAATTAATGCGAAAATAAAAATATAAACAGAAAGTAATGCAGTAAAGATCACATACAGTTTTACCTAGCTTCGGCAAAAACTGCCTATGTGCTGCCTCCAAGGTTTCTAATTGAAATTAAGTAATCAGACGCTTACCAAACACGTAAACTTGCGAGACCCGCTAACTTGATTAACCTAACTCTAAGCTCAAAACCCTGCCACAACTCAGCCTCTAAGTTGCGAATTCTCAAACTACGCCCCATAGTTTGTACCTAGTTACACAACTAGAAATTTACCAAATTTCAAGAGAGAAAATTACAAATAAAAACTAAAAACAAAAAAAACAAAACCCTAATTTTTATAATTGAAGCCCAATAAAAATAGGACCGACCCAAGTACTAAATAATTAAAATGAATACTGTCTCACCTTATTTTAGTTCGTGAAATTCTTCGGCTGATTCCTTTTGTCCTTCTTCTGAAATTAGGGTTCCTTCTGGATTGGAACCGCTACTTAGAGATAGCAATTCGAATCGTTTGCTGTATGCTTTCGTTTCTCAATTCGCTTCGCCGCTTCTTCGATCAGTGTAATTCGATTGCTCCAGAATGGTTGAGTTCGACTTGGGTATGTTTTGTCTCTTGAATGCTTTCGTTGATTATTTTCGAACTCTTAAATTTTTGTCGATGATTATTTTGGTATTTATAGGGATCAAAATCCTATAATTTTGTTTCATATATTTTGGTTTAAATTCGTCAATTGCTTTGCTCGGCCATTCGATTCTTGATTAAACGATTATGATGATTTCTGACTTGTTCATTGGTTGATATATTCGAATTTGCTTGAATTGATTTGAATTTGTTCCATTCTTTACTCCTATGACTTGTTCATCATTCTCTTCCATCTTGGCATTTGAATTTGAGATAATTTTGACTTCTTGATATATTGGCATCTATATTTTGACCTGAATTCTGACTAGTTCATTATGGTACCCTCCGCACTCTTTTTGAACAATTCATCAGTGTTTTTTGTTCTTCCATTTCTTTTTGAAACAACTCCTTATGTTGTTGTTTAGTTCTTTGATTGCTTTTTGACTTGTTCATTAGTATGACCCATGGCTGCATTGTCTTGTACTAGAAATCTAAACATGTTGCATTATGATTTTGTGCTAGTTGCTATGTGTTAACCCGCCTTTTTGGCAAGGCCATGAACGGGCGGATTTAACTTAAACGACTGGCCGGTTATCGAGGCTGGAATATGATGGCATTGGTTCATATTATGGATAAACGATCAATCATGGATGATAAACATGATTATGAAGCCAGGATTCGGCATAGTAGGTGGAAAAAAGGCGTGGGATACTTGAAATACGAGTTTCGGCAAAAGTCGAGATGTTTTGGATTGCTTGGAGTTTGCTTCGAGTCACACTTTGATTTGCTTCGAATTTTCATGGTGTTTGCTTCGGGTCAAATTGGGCTTTACTTCGGGTCATTCGGATTGGCATATTTCAGAGGGATCGGTGTTTGCTTCGGGTTGGCATATGAGAGTCAGGTCGACATTTCATGGGATTGGCGCATGTACAAATCTCTGGGTTGATAGGAATTAAGGGATCGGCATCATGTTGGATCAGCATGTTTTGGTTTACTCCGGGTCGGTACCTCTTCCACTTCGGGTCAGTAGCTTGGAAAGGGATCGACATGTTGGAATCTTGGGATCGGCATATTGAATAGGGTCAGCTTGAGTGCTTGCACTCATGTGTGTGTGATTCTCTGGCATCAATTCTGATTGTTAGTTCAAGCTCCATGTCCATTTCCTTGTATTATGTTTAATGTTTGCTGAGTTGATTTGGTGCCTTCATACCTGAACTGATATATGTGTATGTGTATATATGTCACTGTGTTTGAGTTTGACGTGATGTCTCCTCTGTTTCATGTTTATATCTGGTGCACCACTTGTTACATGTGCACTACATGTTGATATCTGACCTTGCATATGAACTCTGAGCATGTCTGAAGCTTTCCTTGTGCCTATGTTATTGTAGTCTGGTTCCATTTGTACATGTTGAAACTGAATGCTTGCATATCCATTTTGCTTGAACATTTTTCTTTGTACTTGGCCCTATACTCTGGTTTGTCTGATTTTGTTTATTGTGGTCTTGTTCCACTTGAAGTCTGGTCTGGTTCCATTTAAGTTTGGTTGCATTGTAATTTGCTTCGAGTTAAACCGCCCCTGTGCATGTGCATACTTGTTGTTTGTCTCTGAGTTGCTGTCATGTTGAGTTGTTGTCATGTGCATATGAACATATTTACTTGTTTGGTCTTGTTTTAGCCCTTGTGTTCACCACTTCTTTTGCTCATGTGTTTGTATGCACATATGTACTAGAACCTGTTTTCCTTTGAACTCCTGTGCACTGTTGTGTTCTGGTCTGGGTTATGAAATGCTATGTTCATTCATGTATACATATCCTTATAGGCACATACGTACTTGAACCTATTTGCCTCTGATTTGTTGTGTGAACTTCTTTTGCACTGTTCTGGTCTGGTTGCAGCCCTTGTGTTCATGCTTGATTGGTCCATATTTTTTTCACTGACTTGTTTGGTTGCCATGTTCTGTGTGGTTCTTGCTTCTTTGTTAGTTTTGGTTTGTGTTTGCATTGCACCTGAGTTGAATCCAGTCTTGGCTTGGGTTTGACCTTGTGCTCACCTGTCCCTGCAATTTTAACAAGCAAGTGTATATCGGTGTGCACGACCTTGTGGCATGTACAGTGATACACTGTGCATGTCACAAGTTGTTCATGTAAGATGAATTAAAAAAATGATGAAGACCAACCCAAATAACTGAGGCAAATAATATTTTCAAACACACACTTCATTGTGCACTACGTATGTGCTTATTTTGCAGATAGTTCAGATGGTGGATTCAGGCTGGAACAGAGTTGAAGATCAAAATACAAGTGAAGAGTGAATATGTAGTGAGGTGAAATATGTATGTAAAATTGTATAGTGAAAATTGTGTTGTAATTTAAACTTGTATTTTGAATATAGTGAGAGCTTAAATTTGTACTATTTGAATTTGTAATAAAATGTTTGTTAAAATAAGAATTCCGAGTTATTTATTTTATTCAACAAATATTTATATAATTATGTGGAAAAATAAAATAGTATAATAACAAATACATTTAAACGAATATATATATATATGTTTATTATCATCAAACAAAAATCATACACTAGTTTATTCTAGTTCTAGTATAATAAATATTTGTATGTGCTTATAACCAGTCCAATAGGGGTTTTTGACATCAATATAAACAACGTCGCATTCTAAATCATCTTCGAATGCAGATAATTCGAGATTTAATCGGTTGCACAAAACTAATTTTGGGATTTATACAAATTTGTCTAGTTGCATCCTGATATAAGGAGGGTCACTAGAAATATTTTGAGGGGAATTGACATTTGTATCGCAAGATCCAAAAATTCAACTTTGAGGCTAAAATTCCCTGAGTCATAACAATCTTATTCGTTATATTTCTATCTTATTTGTTGTTTGACAAGAGAACTTTATTGCAGAGTGAAAAATTATATAAACAAAAAGATAAGAAAAGAGGGAATTCAGACCTAACATCGATTAAGAGAAACTTGGGAGTAAATCCCTCACTTTATCTCTCTTATCCATGATTGGATATTATTTTCCTATCATACTTTACTATAATAAATATTATTAGTGTCTGATTGATTTTGAAACTAGAAGATGACTAGATTTGATTAGGAAGGGATTTGATGTTGATTTGATTTGTTAAAGAATTAGGGAAACCTTACTATAAGTAATTTGATTGAATGTAAGAGAAAATCAATTTATGAAAATTTCCAATTTATGTGTTTAGTTTGATTTTGGATCAAGAGATGATTTAGATCAATTAAAAGTGGAATTAGTTGATTTGAAGTAGAAGTAATGAAAGGACAAATCAAGTGAAAATTATTATTTACAAGGTAGTATTTATAGATATTATTATGCATGCAAATTAATTTTTGAGATAATATAAATCGAGATATTCCCAAAATGAACTTTATGATCCGGGATGTAAGTTCAAGATGGATGCCTGAGATGTACTCATCTTGTTCGAGATCTCTTCCAATACAAGATCTTGTCCCTAGAATTCCCGATTCAAAACATGATTGAAACCAAAGATTTAAAACCCTAGGATAAGTTGAACCATTTGAAGTGAAACACTATTTAGGAGAGGATTTATCTTCTTTAAATAGAAGGTTAGTATCATCACAATTTGTAATCAATTTAAAATCAAAGTCTTTGGCAAAAGCAAATCGGTTAATCAACAAATGTTATCGAACTGACCCACATACTATAATGTTGTGTTTTGCAATTAACTACAAATATTAGTAGAGTTTTGACTATTTTTTGGCAAGGCCAACGAGATTAAATGGACCCCTACCATTTTATTTAAGACTAGCAAGCAACAACTTACAAGTATAAATAGGCATCACAATGAATACAATAAAGAACAATTGAAAATAAAAAAAGAAACACAAAGAATAGCCACAGGCAGTCACAATATCTCCACGCCTCCATTTCACTTTTATCATAAGCAAAAGGTGAGTATCTCATAGCTTGATGAATATCACGACACATTTCATTGTATGTAACCATCCTAAGCTTGTAACACCCCATAAAATCTAATTAGGAATTAAGTAATTAAAATAATGATAAAAATGGAAATTTTGTAAATGTCTGAATTTGGTCATAGAAGTTGCACTATTGCATCCACAGTGATTTTCTAATCAATTTCTATATATAATATGTTGAAATCGCAGTTCAAATGGAGAAGTCGTGAACGTTTGAAGTTTTCAAGTTTAAAATTTAAATAATTGAATTTGATTTTGAATAAAATATGAAGTTTGAATTTTAAAAGTTTAATCTAAAAAGTTAAAGTTAAGGGAGGCTTAACATTTAAGCAAGGGTTAAAGTTAATGTGTTGCATTAAATTAAATTAACTAATAAATAATTAATTAACAAATAATTAATCGCGGAATAAAGTGGACGGTCAGGTAGGGGATCGGTCGACCCTTAAACCATGACCGGTCGATCGCTAGCGGTCGACCGGTGGGTCGAGGCGGTCGACCGATGAGGCTTAGTGGCGGCTAGGGTTTGCTTACTTTTAACGATGCAGATTTTATTTTCTTAAATCCAACAATTCTTGTTCATTCTCACTATAAATTGATCCCTAGAACCCCACTTCTCCGTCCTAAAATTATGTAGCAATGGAGAAGATTTATCAAATTCTTTCCCCTTTGGGTTTTAGAAACGGTAAACTTTCTGGTAAGTAATTCTAATTTCTAATCGCTAATTTAAATTAATCATTCTTCTATCTATCTTCTGATTTTTGAAATCTAATATGTGTATATATAATCAATTTGTTGTACATGTAAAAGGGGAAGATCTAACAAAGAATTAAGAGCGGTATAAATCAGATCTCATCTTCCTCTTCTTCTTTAGATTCCAGAATCAGTTAGGAATTTCAGGTAAAATGTTTATATGTTTAGTTCTTTTGATTCATGATTTTATTCATCTAGTTTTTGATTCTAAATCTAATTTCTATATACAATTTATTTAGTTGTATATCTCAAAAGAGTGAGATATGAAAGAAAATTAAGCATGGTGGAATTAAATCCAGTTAGGAAACAAACAGTTCTCTGTGAGTGGAAATATCAAGTTTTTCACATTTTTGTAATTGAATAGTATTTATTTTGGTTTGATGTGTGCATTGAGAAATTTTGATAAACGAAAATATAACATCTAAAATCCCTAGAATTTCCCTAAGTAAATATCAATCTTTGTATATGTTCGAATTATAATTGTTTTTGGTATTAACATATTAGAATTTAATTAATTGTTTAGAATCTGATAATAAATGGTCCATTCAACCTATTTTTCTTGTTTTAAATTGGAGTGTTAAAGGATTCAAAAAGAAATAAATTAGAAATGGTGTGTAAAATATGAATTGAATTTGTTTGCAGTTTGCACCGTCTATTTCTATCACTTAAATAAATTAGAAACTCCTTTCTCACTCCAAAATGACATATATAATGGTTGAATTGAACATAAGTGATCCAATTTGTGAAGATTTGTTCTTTAAAACAGAGACGTGATTCTAATTTATTAATATGGAACAAGTTGTAGATATTCCATGTTTGTACAAATTTATTTTATTTCGCTACTGTAACAACAGTTTTTGTTGGAATTGTAGATTTGTATGAAATCGATATTTCAAAATACCTTGTAAGCGAATTATTATCGAATTGTTGCAACGTAATGATTAGACCCTAAATTCCGCGTGTAAATATAAGTGCGCGAGCGCGTGTGTGTGTCTAAAATATATTATAACATATTTATTATAGCGTTTGAATGTGAAAATTAGTATTATTAGAGTAGTTAAGTAATATTATTTTGTAGAAAGGGAGTTAAAGTAAATTAGGGAATTAATCACTACTTAGGGGCGTAATAAGGGGACACTTTATATGGCCTCAATTATTATTCGGGTAGTATAATGTATGTATATAGTGGATATATATATAAGTTATAACTAAGTTATATGGGTGCAAGATTAGTCCAAAGCTACATGTGAGTCTGTCCAGTTAAATCTTGCTACCAGTGGTGTGACTTTGTGGACTAATGTGAGATATCGTCTATAATAAATAACCATAGTGGACGCGAAGTTAGTCCCAATTTTATAGGGTAAACCTGCCCATTCTACCAGTACCTACGAATAGTCGGACTAATGTGAGACGTCACGAGTGGGTTATGGGTCATAAATTGCGTTTTGGATGCGGCAGGTGAACTCCTTTAGAGGGATCCGCTTCGGGTTTGAGGTACTAAGTGGTTATGGTAGAGCTCACCTCATTTTAGGAGAAGTATCAAGTGATCTGATGGGATGTCATCTGGTGAGAATCATGTAGGGACCCATCTTGGGTTAGGTCTTAAATGATGGGGACCTGCCTATTTTATAGGCTTAAATGGTCAGAATCTGCCTAAGTCCTAGGAAAGAGGTATTAACTGGTTTGGAGGTTCTCTCTTACATCATTAACGATAATTGTGTTAGAATTTGAAAATGGGTTAAGTATTAAAGGACGGGGACCTGCCTATTTTATAGGTATTAAATAGTTAGCGTCTTCCTAATCACCAATAAAGGGTATTTATTGGTTTGGATGCTTTCTTTTGCATCATTGATGTTAGTTGCGTTAGAATTTTGGAATTGGACTGGAATGGCCTTTAGGCTTACAGTTAAAGTTATTAGTATTTGTAGCATCACCATATAGGGTGACTGTTACATTTGGTATAGTCTTAAATATGTAAGACATATTTCTTATTTAAATAATACCGATCAAGTACAATTATTATAAAGCTTGAGTTTTTCATTTCAGCGGACATTTGTTGTTCTGACCCACTCCTCAATACAACACAGGTTAGAGAGAGTAATGCTGATTTAGGAGACGAAGGTGGAGATAAGACTTGTGGCAGTTATATATCTCTTTATGTTTTTTTCACTATTTCTAATGTACCAAGTTCATAAAATTATGTTATATTGTACTACAGAAATTTTATGTAGACATGTTGTGAGATTTGGTAATAACAAGGTTTTAAATCTCCCCGAGATCAGCCGAGATGAAAATCCGAGATATTAGCCAAAATCCGAGATTTGGCAGCTTGGTTAGTTATAAGTCTTTTAAATATCACCCGAGACAGCCGAGATATTTGCCCGAGATATTGGCCAAAATCCGAGATTTGAAACCTTGGGTAATAACGTGTAAATTTTTGAAATGGTATTCTTTTATGAAATAGGTACTTGTTTTCGATATTATATTTTACATATTCCGTTGTAAGATTTTGAAAATATGGATAGTTAGCTCTGTGTATTATGTATTATTTTAATTTTATCAACTTAACAGCTCGCCTTGAGATGGACCTAAGTTTTGACGAGCTTTTAATGGGTCGAAATTAGGTCCACTTCGGGGCAGATTATTACAGTTGAGTGGCGTACTTGTTATTTTTGAAAGTATTTTTCAAAAATCTAGTATATATAATTATATATGTATACTTAATTTGAATTTACTTTATGGTTTTCGACCATAGAAGTAGCCGCGACCATATTCTGAAATGATGGACAGGGCAATTATGGGTTGGAAAAATAAATAGATTAAGAAATGGACGAAAAATGTCGTACTGTAAGGAATGAAAGTGGAAAAGATTGTAACTCTAAAATTAATAGGGCAGTAAATATGCAATAAATAGGGAGTTACAATATAATTAAGATACAAAGGGACTAATTAACAAGACTAGTAGGGTAGTCATGGGAGAATATAAAGAAAGATTGAAATGAATAAATAAACGTCTAGGGATTGTTAGGTTAAAATAAGGATAATTTATTACAAACAATCAACATTTATAGCAATAGTAAATAAACATGCCAGGTAGTAATTAAATACTATGAGGTAGTATAGTTGTAAAAATAAGGAAGTAAGGGATGAAAGAAGAAGAAAATGCAATAGAGAAAACAATTATTAAGAAGTTGTTTTGAAAAAGATTTCAAAAATCTAACTCCACGTGAAGGATTTGATAAAAAGATTTTCTTTGGAAATTTTCTTGAAATGTTTTGAATAAGTTTTTTAAAAGGATTTATTGAGAAGTTGTTTTGATATAAAGGTAAGAATATGCGGAAAATCATAACTTAAAAGAAGTTGTGGAGTCAAAAGTTCTGTTTAACAACCCTATTTCGAAGCTGTAATATTAAATTAATTTAATTAAAATAGAAGTGATTGAATTCGATTTTGACAATTATTATTTTCAGAACCAAATTATTATCCAACTAAAATTTATTTAGTAAAGAACCTTGTTATAACAAAATTTAATTAGGAAATAAATTCTGTTTAAGATTATATATTGGAATTCAAGTGAAATATTTTGATAGATATAAAATATTTTAAAGTGTAAATAATTTTTTTTACATTGAAATAGTAGAAGAATTTGATCTGTTTCATAGTTATACGATGGGCAATTAAATAAAAAATATATAAGTACTAAATTAAATAAAATGATCACATAATTTGCAGAATCAGTTTTAACAATTTCAATTAGATTGGAAAAGATTTACCAATTTATAAAATAGTTGTTTAAAAAGAGTTAGAAATAAAGGAAGAGAATAAGGAAAAACATAATAAAATAATAATAAGAACAAAGAAGCCCAAGCCCAAAGTAAAAACTAAACCCTTAATAATAATTAAGCTTCCCACTCTCGTTCAAAAAAAGAACCATTCCATCTAGAAAACCAATTCTCCTCTCATGCCCTAACCCAAATTAATTCACGAAATCAAAAACCGAAATAATAATAATAATATATTGCACACGAAATTAAATCATGCAAGCTCATGTAGTCATCGCCGACGCCGACGATCGATGCTTCTAAGGCGCGCAAGGAGGAGGGGCGCATGCTCGGTCGTAGTCTGGTGGTGATGATCGTGGTGGAGGCCGCGAATGGATTGGCGACGTGAAGGGAAGCAGAGCTGGAGGTCGTGCGAAGCAAGGAGGCAGTGACGATGGAGACATGGAGCTAGGGTTTGCTAATCTGTTGATGTGTGAATGAGGTAAAGGAAGGCGCATCAGTTCTTGAGTGAATGATATCTGTTAACCCTCTTTCGTTCAGCGACCTAGCGACCTACTCGACTCAACGACTTAAGGGAATAAGCAACTTAACTATCAAAGGCATATGCGACTTAACGATCTATAACAAGGCAGCGACCTATAGCACAAAGCAGCTGAGTAAAGGCAACGACCTAACGAGTTAAAGCGGGAGTGACCTAACGACCTATAGCACAAAGCGGCTCAATATGACATGACTCAACGACTTAAGAAACTCCAGTGGCCCAGCGACCTAAAAGGTTCTTGCGATACAACAGGATAGCGAGCTAACGGGTTAAAAGCAGAGCGACCTAACGAGTTAACGACCTAGCAACTAAATGAAGACAGAGCGACCTAACGACCTAACGACCTAGCAACTAAATGAAGACAGAGCGACCTAACGACCTAGCAGGCTCCAGAGTTAAGCCGCATGCCCTGCCTCTTCTGTTAGGTCGCTTACGACCTAATCTTGCCGAGATAACTTCTGTGCTACACATACTAAGTCGCTCGCAGCCTATATCTCGCCCAGAATGGTTCCATTAAGTCGCTAACGACTTAAGCTATCTCGCAACTTCTTAGGTCGCTCACGACCTAAAACATGGCCGACCTAAGAGCAGTTTCTCCTATAAATACCCCGCCTACTCCGCACTGGAACGGGGAGGATTTTTTCTGAAACGCCAAGACTCTGCTGTTTTCTCTGCTGACTCCAACACTTGAAAGGCAAAGGACACTTCAAAGAACCTTCGGAAAAGATAAAGTCCATTCAACATGAATTCAAAGAGCTTTTCTGCATCAAAGTTCTGATTACTTGTCTTGATTGTGTTGTAAACGAAGAATCATTGTAAAATCTGTAATCAAGTCAGTGATAGAAGAGATTAAGTGGACGTAGGCTTGACTTTGAGCAGAACCACTATAAAACTGTTGTCCTTCTACTGTTTTCTGCCATTTTTTTGCTTACTTTTAGTTCCCGTACCAACGGGTGGTGCTTTTGCTATATCACAAATCACACCGGGGTGTTAGCCTACATTTTTAGCGTTAATATTTTTGGTGCTTTCACTAAGAATTGAACTCAGGGTGCTTTCATCATTGCTTCACAAAGATTTGTGGAAAGACTCTCCCTAAGAACCAGAAGTCTATCTGAAATTATGGCTCCTGGAAGGAAAAGTAAATCTACTAGATCTGGAGTTGCTCATGACAACACCGCCACTTCTCCCGCATCAAATCAAGCGGCTCCTAGTGTTGGAGTCACAAGGGCGGAATTAGATGCCATAGTGTCTGGGTTGTATCAATAAATGGAAGCCCAGAGCACTTTGATGTTGGACAAGTTGAATGCTTTGCTTGGAGTTAACCAGCCACCAGAAAACAATGAAGAAACCTTTGCTGAAGATGTTCATGATCCCCAAGGGAAAAGTATTCCTCAAAGGGCAGCTGGCATTGCCGAAGGGGCACCTCCCCAAGCTGGAGGTTCAAGGCCGCAGCCAACTCTTCGTGAACGTTTGCCTAGGCAAACTTCCGAAAAAGTAGCTGACATCTGTCCCGTGGAGCCTCTAAACGATGATGAGTACCTCTCGGGAATGATTCGATAAATTATGAAGGAGAGCATGTAAAGCAAGGAATATGAGCGTGATTGGGGGTTCGCTCCAAGAAAAACTCCTTTTACTGAAAGAATTCTGAAGGCTGAATTTCCAAAGAAGTTTGTTCCTCCCACCATTCCAGCTTATCGAGGGACAAGCGATCCTAACTAGTTCTTATACAAGTATGACTGGCATATGACAGGGGCCAGAGCAACAGATGAGATCAAGTGCAGATACTTTCCTATGTACTTGGAGGGAGTGGCCCTGCTTTGGTTCACAAAGCTACCAGTTCGATCTGTGGATCAGTTCTCCGATCTAACTCGGAAATTCAAAGATCAGTTCAGGTTATATGCTTCGAAGGCCAAGGACATAATGTCACTATCCAACCTCGAAAAAACCCCAGAAAGTTTAGTAAATCTTTCCTAAACCGTTTCAATATAGCCTTGGCCGAGGTTGATAATGCAGAGCCTCGAATCATTCTGACTTACTTGATGCGAGCAATTGACAAATCAAGTGAATTCGGAAAATGGCTAAAGATGAAAGAGCCAAATTCACTTGAGAAGTTCTACAAGAAGGCCGATGAATTCATGCGCTTAGAAAGCCGTCCTGTGCCAGCAAAAGTAGACGTGGCTGAGGTTAAGAATAACAATGTTGCTTCTAACAAAAAGGAATCTGGTGGCCAGAAGAGGGAGAATGATAGTGGGAAAAAGCAGAAAGATGCAAAGAAAACTCGCCACTTTAGACCTTCACATTTTACTCCCTTAACTGATACTCCAGAAAATATATTTTTCGCAACCAAGGATGCTATTGAATACCCCAAACCACCTGAGATCAAGCCTGGGAAAAATGCTATGCATAATGGGAGATTCTGTCGGTTCCACAATCAACCTGGCCACGACACTAATGAATGTCGCCATTTAAAAAATTTGATTGAAGAGCTGTTGAGACAGAATAAACTTCAACAATATGTAAAGAGGAACAGAAGTGACCCGACCTCATCTACTCAGGGGCAACAAGTTCCTGCTCATCAATCCAACTCAGGTGAGAGGACTGCAGCACAGGAATCTGAGAGGCCTATCATCAATGTTATCACAGGGGGTCCTCACCCAGCGGGCAGAAGTTGGGGGGAGATGGAAAGATATGCTCACGCTTTGAGATATGCTCCGGCGGAAGAAAATGTTTTTGTTAAGATGCTGCACCTTTAAAACAGCAAAGAACTTTTAACAATGACATCATATTCCAGGCTAGAGACTCTGTTGGAGTTTAGGCTCCCACCATGGATCCTTTGGTAATATCTGCGGGCATCGGATCAGCCATTGTGAGAAGGGTGCTTGTTGACTGCGGCGCCTCTTGCAATATCCTCTTCAGAAAGACATTTGATCAGATGAAAATTCCCATGGCTGATGTCTAAGCTTCCTCGCAGAAAATTGTTGGGTTCACTGGAGAACCAAAACAACCTATTGGAATTATTGATTTATTTGTAGAACTCGGAGAAGGGGAAAAGAAGGTGGTCCGAAAGCAAACTTTTGTGATTGTTGATGAATTCTCCACTTATAATGCTTTCTTGGGACGGACAACTCTTGCCGCATTCAAGGCCATTCTCGCCCCATGGTGCCTAACTATGAAATTCCCCACTGATAATGGTGTCGGTGTTGTGAAGGGGGACCAAAATGCCGGGCGAGAATGCTATTTCATAGAGTTACGGGAAAGAAGGAAAAGAGAGATGGGTAAAGGTGCGGCAGCTCCGCTCTGCATCAAAGAACCCACCTTGTAGCAATTACGGGGTGGACCCTGCACTGGTGAGCACAGTGGTGCACGAAAAGAGATTGATCCCAGAAAAACCAGTGCAGGGGAAAGTAGAGTGGTGCCGGTGGAAGTAACAGTGCCAATATTTGTTGACCTGAATGACCCAAATAAGGTGCTGAATGTGGGTTCACAACTTGGTATGACGGTTCAGAACATGCTGATATCATTCTTGAAAGCAAATCTGGATGTATTCGCTTGGAGTCATGCCGACATGTGTGGAATATCTCCAGAAATCGCAGTGCATGCTTTGAATATTGATCCAAAATTCACACCCGTAAAACAGAAAAGAAGAACCCAAGGTCCTGAATGGTCGACAGTATTAAAAGAAGAAGTAGATCGGTTCATGGAAAATGGCTTCATCAGAGAATCCACTTATCCAAATTGGGTCTCTAATCCGGTGTTGGTTAAAAAAGCTAATAGGAAGTGGAGAGTATGCATCGACTTTTCAGACTTGAACAAAGCATGTCCCAATAACTGTTTCCCGTTGCCCAGAATCGATCAGTTGGTGGATGGAACAGCCGGGCATGAATTAATGTCTTTTATGGATGCTTACTCAGGATATAATCAAATCATGATGCATGAGCCAGATCAGAAGGACACGAGCTTCATCACTGATGTTGGTCTTTACTGCTATAAAGTCATGCCCTTCGGACTAAAGAACGCATGGGCAACTTATCAAAGACTTGTTAATGCCATGTTCAAACCCCAGATTGGCAAGACTATGGAAGTGTATGTCGATAATATGTTAGTGAAATCGAAGAAAGCAGTGGATCACATGGATCATTTGGCAGAAATGTTCGCGGTTCTCCGAAAGTATGGGATGAAGCTAAATCCTCTGAAATGTTCGTTCGGGGTAGAGTCCGGAAAATTCTTGGGTTTCATTGTGAGTGCTAGGGGCATCGAAGCTAATCCTGCTCAGATTACTGCTTTAAGAGAAGTCAAAGCCCCTAGAACAAAGAAGGAATTGCAAAGCCTCAACGGGAAAGTCGCTGCTTTAAGTCGGTTCATTTCCAGGGTCACTGATAAATGCATTCCCTTCTTTGACGCTCTGAAGAAAGGAAAGAAAAACTTTGAATGGACTCCTGAATGTCAGAAAGCTTTTGATGAACTGATTCGTCACATGGAAATGCCTCCAGTACTTTCTCAGCCCAGCAATGGTGAAGATCTTTTCATATACTTAGCGGTTTCATCTCATGCTCTCAGTGCAGCATTTGTACGGGAAGACGCAAAAGTTCAGCACCCGGTTTATTACATCAGCAAAAGATTCACTAGGGTAGAGATGAACTATTCAAAGCTGGAAAAGCTCGCCTATTGTTTGTTAATTGCGTCCAGAAAGTTGAGGCCATATTTCCAGGCTCATCCTATCAAAGTCCTCACTGATCAACCTCTAAAGCAAGTCCTATTTCGCCCTGAAACTTCGGGTCGTCTTCTGAAGTGGAATATTGAACTCAGTCAATACGATATCACCTACCATCCCCGAAGAGCAATCAACGGACAAGCTTTAGCAGATTTCATTGCAGAATACACAGATAAAGGTGGCAGTGAGGAAGAAGTGACTAATGACATCCCGATCCAATGGAAATTATATGTTGATGGTGCAAGAAATGACTATTGCTCTGGAGCTGGGGTTGTGCTTGAAACCCCCGAAGGGCGATCATTGTGCTATGCATTGAGATTATAATTTCCTTCAACAAATAATGAAGCAGAATATGAAGCTCTTATTGCCGGCTTGAAGATTGCTAAAGAACTGAACATCAAAGTATTGCAGATCTTCCGTGATTCCCAGCTTATTGTATGCCAAGTCAAGAAAGAGTTTCAAACTAAAGGAGGAAATCTGCCTGCTTACTTGTCAAAGGCCTGGGAGCTTCTCGATGATTTTGATCATTATACAATCAGCCATATACCCCGGGAAGAGAACATGAAGGCAGATTCTCTCGCAAAATATTCAAGCTCTGGCGAAGCTCAGTTATTAGGATTGGTCCCTGTGGAAGTCTTGTCAGCTCCAAGTACTGATGAGATGGATATTGACTGGATCATGAATGTATCTTAAGAACATGAGTCGTGGATGACGCCTATCAAGGAATATCTACTCAACGGCTCCTTGCCAGAAAACTCAAAAGAGCGCCAGAAGCTGTTAAGAAAAGCCCCGAGATATGTAATTCAAAACGGCCATTTGTACAGACGACGATTCTCAATGCCATTACTCCGATGTGTAACCAAAGAAGAGGCTAAGACAATTTTAGCTGAGGTGCACGGAGGAGAGTGTGGGGATCATTCAGGTGGCCAAACTCTTGCAAAGAAAATTCTCCGCTATGGGTATTTTTGGCCGGATATTAATCGAGATGCTGCTAGCTACTCCCGAAAGTGTGACAGATGCCAGAGATTTGCAAAAATCCCAAGAGCACCTTCCACCGTGCTAACACAGATGGTCAGTCCATGGCCATTCACCATTTGGGTGATAGATCTCATCGGACCTTTGCCGATTGCCAAGTCCGGAATCAAATATGCTATTGTTGCTATTGATTATTTCACTAAATGGGCTGAAGCTGAACCATTGGCTACTATTACCTCTAAAAAGATGATAAACTTTGTGACTAAAAATATCATTTGCAGGTATGGTGTGCCTCAGAAGATAATAATAGACAATGGTACCCAATTCGAAAGCGAAGAATTCCAGGACTTTTGCAGGCAATTCAAGATCCGAAAAAGCTTCTCAATAGTGGCTCATCCGCAGGCAAACGAGCAAGTGGAAGCAGTGAACAAAATTATCAAATCAACCATCAAAAAACAGCTGGAAAAAGCAAAAGGTGGTTGGGTCGATAAGCTGCCACTAGCACTATGGGCATATAGAACCACCCACAAAACTGCGACTGGGCACACTCCATTCTCATTAGCATATAGATCAGAAGCAATGATTCCTGTGGAAATAGAGGTCCCCTCACATAGGAGAGTTCATTTCAACCAAGCTGAAAATGAAAAGCTGCAACTTGAAGCACTTGACTTACTTGACGAAAGGAGGAAAGAAGCTGAGCTCAGAGTTGCAGCTCATCAGCAGAGAATAGCCAGGCACTTCAATTCTAAAGTTCGCCAACGCAGCTTTGAAATTGGGGATCTAGTCTTGAAAAGGATCATGACAGCAACAGGAGTGTTTGGGCCAAACTGGGAAGGGCCATATGTCATAGGCAAAAAACTTCTCGATGGTACTTTCAAGCTCACAACTGTTGAAGGAGATCCAATTCCGAGGGCCTGGGACAGCAATCACTTGCGTCCATATTTTACTTAGAAGCCATGCTTAAATTTGTAAAATAATTACGGATGTACCATTCTTGTATTGTAAGCCATTGTAAAATCAGTGTGAATCAATAATAAGAACTATAAAGTGGATGTAGGCCTGATACTTGACCGAACCACTATAAATCTTGTGTTCTCTACTACTATAAAATGCCTGTCTCATTTCGATGTGCAAACATCTTAAATATGTTGCTAAAATGTCGATTTAATATTGCAGGCTATCAAAGCAAAGCTTACCTATTCGACACATCACAAGGCCAAGCGATTCCTATAAATCACTCGACAAACAAATGTCAAGCCACAAAAATTCCAGATTCAATTCCTACATAAGAAGTACTCTCACAAACAGTTGGTGATTCCACCGAAGGGGCACCTTCCCAAAGTGAAGGTTCCAGGCCCTTGCTAAACCGATTGCGATCGTTTGTGCAAACGGACATCCGGTTAAGTAGCTTGCGTCTGCCCCGTGGATTCACTTAACAGTGAAGTACACTTCTCTGGAAGAATCAAACAACTTGCAAAAGAAAGGGACATGTACTTAGAGGTGATAACGAGGAATCGCTGAGGGACAGATGATGAAAAGACATTGGCAAGCAGACAAAAATAGCCAAAATGGAATCTTGTCTCTCAACAAAAAAAGGTGGGTGGAACCACCGAAGGGGCACCTTCCCAAAGTGAAGGTTACAGGCCCTTGCTAGTTAATTGTGATCGTTTGTGCAAGCAAACATCCAGTTAGGTAGCTTGCGTCTGCTCCGTGGATCCACTTAACTGTGAGATACAACCTTCCCGGCAAACGAAACAAGTAAAGCCCTCTTCGGAGGCACAATTCAAAGCCCTCTTCGGAGGCACAATTCAAAGCCCTCTTCGGAGGCACAATTTAAAGCCCTCTCCGGAGGCACAATTCAAAGCCCTCTTCGGAGGCACAATTCAAAGCCCTCTCCGGAGGCACAATTGAAAGCCCTCCAACGAGGCACGCTGTAAAATGAAACATTTTTCTCAAACAAAAAGGTTGGTGGTACCACCGAAGGGGCACCTTCCCAAAGTGAAGGCACCGGGCCCTTGCTACTTAGTTGTGATCGTTTGTGCAAACAAACATCCAATTAAGAGGCTTGCGTTCGCCCCGTGGAACCATTTAACTGTGAGAAGTAACTTTCAGGCAAAAAAATAAAGCCCTCTTCGGAGGCACACTTCCACAAGTTGAAGTGCCAAATAAAGCCCTCTTCGGAGGCACACTTTAAAGCCCTCTTCGGAGGCACAATTCAAAGCCCTCTTCGGAGGCACACTTCAAAGCCCTCTTCGGAGGCACACTTTAAAGCACTGTAACGAGGCACGTCCAAAAAAGAAGAAATGTTATCTCTTGAAAAAGTCGTTGATGGAACCACCGAAGGAGCACTTTCTCAAAAAGAAGGTTCTAGGCCGCAGCTAACTACTCGCGATTGTTTGTGCAAACCAAATATCCGATAAAGCAGCTAACGTCTGTCCCGTGGGCCCACTTAGCGATGAGATATAACTTTCTGGCAAACAAATCAAAGCCCTCTTCGGAGGCCCGCTTCACTGCGTAGGAGAATCCACTTTTCAAAAATAAATGTTATCATCTCCGAAAGTTGAAGTGTAAAAAAAAAGAAAAGAAAAGAAAACTTCTTTGATACAAAGCACACTCTACTAAAGCAGAATAGTATTTCCTCAAAATGGAAGAATTATTCTCTAGAATAAGAGTACAAGTCTTTTCAGAATGTAGAATATTGCAATAAGCCGTGGTATGGGGGCAATATAGCTACATTAATAAAAAACAACGCTCAAACAGCATACCACGAGCTCACTGCAGTATCATACAAAGAGAATAAAGAAACTTGTGCGAAAATAAGGAACAAATGAATTCAAAAATACAGAAAAAAGGTTGTACAAGTAAAAAGAATCATTTTATTCCATACTATAAAAAGTTTTTATACATGTGCAGGTTTCAAAAAGCGGGGGCCGGTACCCGCACAATCTTCGGTCGATACAAGTCTTTAGATACAACCAAAAAAGCAGAACAAGAAGGATGAAGCCAGAGTCATTTCTTCTTCTTCCCGCCGCCTTTTGAGCCCTCACCTGGCCTAATGGTTAACTTCTTAGGTCGGTTTGAACTCTTTGGGGAAGAAGAAGAAAGAGGTGCAATTGGGTCCTCTTCTGCTTTCTCATCGCCAACAGGAGCGTCCTTCTTTTTCCTTGAAATTCCGCGCTTTCCCCTCTTCTTTGAAGAAGATTCGCTGCCCAGAGAGATAAGACCAGAAAGCTTTGTATCATCGACTGTAAATTTCTCCGGGGTTCTCTCACCCTCCTCAAGTTCTTCAGCTTTCTGCTCTTGTGAAGCCGCCGGGTCATCTAAACCTTGAAGAGCTTCTATTTGTTCTTCTTGTGATCCCGGTTGAGAAGCAGAAGGAGGAGTAACTTGAAGAGGTGGAGGGGCAACAGCGGGAGAAGGCGAAGCCTGTACAGCACTTATTGATTTCACTACAGAAGAAGAAAAGTTAAACATCAATATTCCTCGCAAAAGAGAGGAGATAGTGGCACGTCGAGGCTTAAGTAATAAGCAAGAAATTCATCGAGCTCATGTGAAGCAAACGAGTAGTCCACTTGAGCTGGATTAGTGTTGAAGTTACCTGGAGAGGTCGGCTTTATCACGTCAATTTCATAATCATGGGCTTCGGTGCTTTCTTGGGCCTCATCTTCGGCGTGAGCAGTTTTAGCTTCGGCTTTAGCAGGAGGCGGAGAGTGGGAACTGGAGCCAATAATATCAACGTCGACCGAAGACGAAGGACGAGTTGGGTCAGTCAAAGGTGCCTTCCCTGAATGCTCTCATGCCGCTGCTTCGGCTCGCTCTTTGGCAAGTTGTTCTTTCCCTCTCGCAAGGGAGGCATGACCATCATCGTCCAAATAATTAGCCTCAAAATCCTCCTCGGTGTAGCCAGCGTCTTTAAGAACTTCAACTGCTGCCTCATACACTTCAGCCAATGTAACTTCATACTTTGGGCCCAAGAAAGAAAGACTGCCATGCCCCAAGACGCTGAGAACGTAAAACTTGAAAAGAGTGGAGCTAATGTTGGCCTTGGTTGCCTCATATGAGTGTTCACCTGCTGCTTTCCCAACGATAGCCTCATCACGCTCTCTTTCAGCCTTAGCAAGCTGGGCCTTTAACTTTGTAATCTCCATATCTTGAGAGCTAGTTTTTTCCCGCAGCTGAGCAGCATCTTTGCGGTAAATTTCTACAATTCTCCGCTCCGCTTCAAGTTTAGCCTCAACATCTCGTTGAGTGGCGTGGGCATCTCTTACTTGTTTCTGAAGAACCTCTTCCTTTTGTGTATAAGAAGTGGAAGAGGTGGCAAGATCATCTTTAAGTTTCTTAACTTCAGCCTCAAGCTCCTCGTTGTAAGCGGTGATGCTCTTCATCTCCGCATCATGCTGATCAAGAACTTTCTACCACTCAGACTTATCATTCTCCATGGTCAGCATAGCCTCAAGATTTAAGCGATTTACTCTTTGAAGCTCATCGACTAGTTTTTGCCAGTCGGACATTCTTTTAATATCGAGCTTGACGGCATCAAGATATCTCAGCATGGCTTGTTTATCAATTGGAATTAAATTCAGATCGAAGCGCACTCCTTTCAAGCACCAATGCGGAAATCGGCTTTGGAGTGCAGTCGGAGGCTTCTCAACTTGATAAGGAGGCCTATTAATGATTGATTGAATGTCATCCTTTTAAGGGCAGGAGAGCTGGAAGGGATGTCTAAAGAGATAGAAGCAGCGGGCACTTTAGAAATTTCAGATGAAGACTTGTCGTCGAGTTTGGCCCGCTTGCTTGGATCTTCAGCTATATGACTCTTCCCTTTATCATCGTGAGACTTACTCTTATGGGAGTCATCATCCCTTTGGTAAGAATCGTGACGGTCGTCCCTTCTTCCATACCGCTCCTCATAAGCCTGCCTCTCACGAGCTTTCCTAGCCGCTCTTTCCTCATCAGTCTCCCAAGGGGCAGGAAGATAGCGCCGGAGGTCATAAGAATCACGCCTTGCATAGCGTTGAAAGTCATCGTAATAAGAGCCGCTACGTCCCATGGGAGAACCTGAAAGTGAAGAAGAAACAAAATTTAGAAATCTTCGAAATAAAGAAGCTAAGTGCGCATAATTGCCAAAAAATTTAAGTGTGTGTGTGGCGTGCGAACTACGCGCGTCAAGCTACAAACCACAAACCACTCTTTGGCTTAGGAGTGATGTCAACTTTTGCAGTAGGAGTCAATTCTTGGGCCGGTGGAATTGATCGCAAGGCGGATGTCGCTTCAATTGCTGGAGAAGCAAGTTTAGGAGTGGTGGTGTCATCTTTAAAGAGCTCCTAAGAAGTCACTATGAGATCACTCTGTCCTCCAAAAGTATCAGACTTCCCAGAATGTTGAGGAAATTCCTCTTCTTCAATAACTGGGGGAAGTTTGGATTTGCTAGATAACCCCACACCGTCAGTAGAACTAGAGCATTTTACTAATGAGGTCTCTACAATAAGTTCCTTCGGTGCAGGTTCCTCTGCGGAGACTGGGGCATTTGACGCCTCTGCTTGAGAGTTGGGGGCATCACGGGATTGGATGGATTGAGAAGAGTGCAGGAGTCCGAATTGGTGCAAAAATTCGTTCCTCTGTAAAAACTTAATACTTCTCTCGTTGACATCTACGGCACTCAATCCCTCAAAAGTTGATTTGTGAGCAGAATATTTAGAGGGAGGAGGAAGTGCTGCAAAATTAAAGAATGAAGTTAGCGATTGACAACTCAAATTTTGAAAGGCTTAGAAATGAAGTAAACGGAGATAGGTAGTCTTACTTCCTACTCTCGAGATGCCGTAGAATCCCGGGGGGCAACGGACATAGAAGAATTGGTTTAAAAACCCGTGAGCGCTCTCGGGCAGATCCGTAATTAGCTTGCGGTTCCTTGCGCTTCTAACAATAGTAATGGAGGGGTGATCTTTGTTCCTCCCAAATGTACACAGATAACAGATCTCCTCGAAGCTTGGGAGGCGATTAAGCGTCCTCCTGAATAGTACGCAGAACCCCATTAAAATGGCATAGCCATTAGGGTGCAACTGGAATGGAGAAATAGTTAATCGGAGGAGAAGTGTTCTAAGAAAGTCATTGAAGGGGGGATAGCTCCGTTCAGGCACAAAATCCATTCTACGTTTATACCCAAGGTGTGTTATCTTATAACTCACACACCATATCTATGCAAGTTTATTCCGTATGTATGCTTCGTTTGGGATTACATTAGGGAATTATAGAATTAAAATAAAATTTGATGATGTAGTTTCAATTGGTTGATGCTTGAATTGGTTTGATAGAATGTTTGAAATATTGGATTTGAATCAATAGTTAAAAATGAATTAAATGGTTAAAATAAGATTTACACATTAATATTTATATTGTTCATTGTTAGTTGGGTTGATGGTTGAAAATACATACATTGTTGTATAATCGGAGTTGCCGGAAAGCAACTCGGATTGATAAATAATTTCGTATTGTGGAATTATAATTTTTAGAGCAATGCTGGCTCTATATGTTGAATTTTCGTTGGGTTTATTGTTTGAATTGTTAAATGTTTTAAAAGAATTTCACAAATAAAATTTTATCTATTTTGATCCTTATTGGAATTTAATTTATAAAATATAGTTAAATTATATTATATTCTTAATTTAATTCTTATTTCAAAAATTATATGCAAAGCTTTTTAAGATAAGTAATATTTATTCATAAAACCTATTAAAAATTTACTATTATAAGTATATTATAAAATTTGGAAATGTTATAGAGGCAAAAGATAAAATATAGTATTATTTTATAAAAGCTGTTATGAAGGTAATAATTTCATTTTCAAGTGAGTTAGTTATAAAAGTGGTTTAAATTAATTTTGAAAGCTGTTATTATTTTATAAAAGCCTTGTAAATAAGTAACTCTTTTCTTTTTATATATATGAGTTATTTGATTTTAAAAGTGATTTTGGGAAAAAAATATCTTGGTATATATTTATCATGGATTAACAAAGGTGAGAAGTTTAAAACCGAATTATAGATAAAATATTTTAGAAATCATTGTCTATATTATATATTGTTTTGAATATTTTTAATCGGTGTGTTTATTGCTTTGTACTAATACTGTACACGTCTAAATTTCAGTTTAGATCCTCAAAAAGGTTAATAAGACGTGTCAGTGTTAGTATAAATATCTATTCACATTCGATCGCCCTTAACCAGCCGTATTCTCCGAATTAGCAGACAACATTACTTTTAATGTTCTTTGTTAAACTGGCATAGCGGTGGGGTCATCACATTCTGATTAAAAATCCTACTTTTATTCAATCCTTTTTGAATTTTTGATGGTTTGATTTAGCAATTGAGTTTCTAAATGTTTTGGGTTAAAGATCCTACTTTTAAAGTAGTAAGTCTTTGACGTAAAAGTATTAGAGAAGGGAAATGATTTTACTAACCAAATTTTGAACCTTTAAATTTAGGGTTAAGAATAAAGGTATAAATGTTGTGAAAATTGTGAAACGTTGGATTCAAATGTTTTTGGAAGGTTTTGTCCAAATGTTTAATAAAAATGGAATATATATATATATATATAGAATAAAATAAAACATAGTGTTTATATGTTTTTAAGAATTCAATTTCCCTAACTGTTTTTGAAAGTTGGAAATTCTTTTGGAAAGTATGCTTAAAAAGTTTTCTTTCAAGATCTGGAAATTCTTTTGCAAGTTTGAATTTCAATTGTCACATACTAGCGTGTAGATTACTAAGTTTATATTTTATGGAGTAGATAGGGATCGCTATCAAGGAAAGAAAGATTAAAGGATTTAAGATGTGAATAAAATAAGAATAGTATGTACAACTTGTGCTGGAAATTGGAAATCAGTCCCAAGCATTTATTTGTAGAATGTTGGTACTGTTGTAAAGATACTTCAGATCTATAATTGGGTTAAAAGTTAGGTTGCCATTGGAATATGAATTTCCATATTTTGGTTTACTGGAAGCATGCTCCATGTAATTTCCGTAAATTACCTAATTCCTTAAATGCATAAACATGCGGCGTTTGAATTTACAAGAGATATACCAAAAGGGGAAAGAGATGTGTAAAATATGAATATTCTTTTTCGTAGTTTACACCGTCTATTTCAATAAAGAAAAAAAATCCTTTGTAATTAATATAAGGCAAAAATATCACTTGAGGTTAATTTATGGAAGTATAAACGGTAATTCTTTTAGGAATGATGGCTCTGATAAAATAAAATATGGAAAGAATGTTATATTTTAGAAATTAATAATTAGAAATAAGAAATATATAAATAGCGTAATTTACAACAGTATTCGTATTAATTATAAACATCATAGTAATAATAGGACTAGGATTTATGAACATTAATTACAAATTTAGTGGGTAGTAAATTTGTAATTAATAGAGAAAAAAGGATTATAGGGAATGATTAAGGAATCTAATATGGTATTTATGGAGGAATGAAATACTCATAATAAATAATCTTGTAACTGGTAATAGGTTGGAATGGATTTAATAAGGATTGATTAGAGATTGTTAATTTCGACATTAATGACCAGTTATTATCGATAATGGATATTTATTAGAACTAAGAAGGAAAATTAAGAAGGTGGGTAATGGTGGAAAGACATTCTAGGAATGTACATCCTAAATTAGTAAGGAGCATTAGGACACCAACATCATTAACGCCGGTAAATGATTAAGGATAGCTTTTAGAAAAAATTTCTTTTAGAGTTTTTGGTTTGTAATCACTAGTTGTCTTCTTTGGGAAATTAAAGTGTTTGATATTATATAAGGCATGTTTCTGTTTTATCACTGTGTTGATTTTAGGGACAAGACTAGACCGCTAAATAAATATATATATATATATTAAGGAACATCGTAAATACAGAAATTTCATAAGGACACTTAACTGGCGATAAATTGAAGATAAGACTGGAAGTTAGTAAGGAGATTAGATTAGAATGCTTCAAACCCGAGACTTATGGAGCGTCACCATTCAACCCGAATGTGATAAAATGTACAGAGGTATGAAGAGAATTTTCTAATTGGTCAAGAATGAAGGGAGATCCATTGAACTTGTCTCCAAATATTTGACATGTCAATGGATTAAGGCTAAGCAAGGCAAGCTCGAAGGGATGTTGTTACCATTGGAGATTCAAACTTGAAAATGAGAGCATATATCGATGGGCTTTATAGATAGGTTGCCTAGGAGTCAAAAAGGACAATGATGCTATTTTGGTTACAGTAAATTGGCTCATTTTACTTCAATTGGAAGTAATATGACTGCATCATCTCTAGCACAGGCTATGTCAAGGAAGTGGTGCAACTATGTGGAGTTGTAGTTAGCATTGTTAGTGATAAAGACCCTTTGTTCACTTGGGAATTTTGGAGGAGTTTGCAATCTGCTTTGGAAACGACTTTGAATTTAGAAGATTTGCTGAGAACTTGCTTCATGGATTTTGGCGGACCTTGGAAAGAGTAGAAGTGTTTAGGCGGCGATTGAAGACCAAACAGGACAGTTAGGGTCCTATGCTGACAGACGAAGGAAGGGATTGGAGGTTTTAGTTAGGGACATGGTTTCGTTAAGGTTTCCCCTCTTAGAAAGGTCATGCGGTTTAGTACATTTGGGAAGTTGGTGCTAAGGTTTGTTGGGCCTTTTCCGTTTATGGAAAGAGTGAGGGGAACTAGCTTATTAGGTGGAGCTTCCAAACTGGTTAGCGGGAGTCGATGACGTGCATTTTGCACACTTGAAGAAATGTATGTACGACATTGCCTCAGTAATAGAGCCTGAACAGTTAATTGATGTTGAAATAGAGCCCATCGCCCTCCATGCCATCACACGCATTGTGGAGCATGTTATTAAGAGGCTTTGTAATAAAGAAAATTGGGTTGGTTCGAGTGAATGGGGTGATAACCCAGCAGAAAGCACATGGAAAACCGAAGAAAAGATGAATGTTTCTCATCTTGGGCTTTTCTTTGGTATACTTTTCTCTCAAAAAGATTTTGGTTGCATCGTGGTTGCTAGATTGGATGGTAGGGGATGGTAGCCACAATTTTACTGTTATATTTGTACTCATATAGAATTTCATGCATATTTAGAGTGTTTGCATACATGTCTATATGTCATGACCTTGCATTCATGCTAGGATTGAGCTCACCTATAGTATATTTGCATATATAATCACAATGCATTTTCGGTTGAGTAGATGGTTGTGCAGATTATTGTAAATAAATTGATTGTATAACATGGTTGTTGAGTTCAGGTTACGCTATCTTCTCTTGATGATTTCGGGGGTGAAATCATTTTTAAGGAGGGAGAATGTAACACCCCATAAAATTTAATAAGTAATTTAATAATTAAAATAAGGATAAAAATGGAAATTTTGTAAATGTAGGAATTTGGTCACGGAAGTTGCACCATTGCATCCGTGGCGATCAATTTCCATATATAATATGTTGAAATCGGAGTTCAAAATATTAAGCTATGAATGTTTGAAGTTTTCAAGTTTAAAATTTAAATAATTGAATTTGAATTGAAAATATGAAGTTTAAATTTTATAAATTTAATATGAAAAGTTAACTTAAGGGAGGCTTAATGTTTAAGCAAGGGTTAAATTTAACGTGTAACGTTAAATTAAATTATGTAATAAATAATTAATTAACAAATAATTAATCGCACAAGAAAGTGGATGGTCAGGTAGGGGACCTGTCGACCCCTAAACTACGACCGGTCGGCCGCTAGCGGTCGACCGGTGAGACTCAATGGCGGCTAGGGTTCGCTTAGTTTTAACGGTGCAGATTTTTTTTTAAATCCAACGGTTCTCATTCCTTCTCACCTCTATAAATAGACCCTTAAACCCCCACTTTTATTTTATAAAATTCTGTAGCAACGGCGAAGCTCTTTCAAATTCTTTTTCCTTAAGGTTTCAGAAATAGTAAACTTTCTGGTAAGTAATTCTAATTTCTAATCTCTAATATAAATTAATCCTCCTTCTCACTATCTTCTGATTTCTGAAATCCAATCTGTGTATATACAATCAATTTGTTGTATATTAAAAAAGTCGAAGATCTAACAGAGAATTTGGAGAGGTATAAATCAGATCTCTTCTTCTTCTTATTCTTCTTCTTTAGATTCTAGAATCAATTTGGATTTTTAGGTAAAAGGTTTATATGTTTAGTCCTTTTAATTCCTGATTTTATTCCACTAGTTTCTGATTCTAAATCTAATTTCTATGTACAATTCACTTTTCTTGTATATCTCAAAAGAGGGAGATCTAAAAGAGAATTGGGCAAAATTAAATCCAATTAGGAAGCAAATAGTTCTCTGTGAGTGGAAATATCAAGTTTTCCATATTTTTTTAGTTGAATATTATTTATTTGAGTTTGATGTATGCGTTGTGAAATTTTGGTATATGAAAATATAACATATAAAACCTCCAAAATTTCCCTAAGTAAATATAAATCTTTGTATATGTTGGAATTATAATTGTTTTTGGTATTAATATATTAAAATCTAATTAATTGTTTAGAATCAGATAATCAATGGTCCATTCAACCTATTTCCTTTGTTTTAAATTGGAGTGTTAAAGGGTTCAAAAAGAAATAAATTAGAAATGGTGTGTAAAGTATGAATTGAATTTGTTTGTAGTTTGCACCACCTATTTCTATCACTTAATAAATAAGGAACTTCATTCTCACTCCAAACCAATGTATATAAAGGTTGAATTGAATATAGGCGATCTAATTTTGAATATCTGTTCTTTAAAACATAGAAGGGATTCTAATTTATTAATATGGAACAAGTTTTAAGTATTCCATGTTTGTACAAATCTATTTTATTTGGCTATGATTGCAGCAGTTCTTGTTGGAATTGTAGATTTCTATGAGATTGATATTTCAAATTACCTTGTAAGCGAATTATTATCGAATTTTTGTAACGTATTAATTAGACCCTAAATTCCCTGCTCGTAAATATATATGTATATATATATATATACACATATCTGTGTGTGTAATGTAACGTATTGATTATAGCGTATTGGTTATTGCATATTGAACGTGAAAATTAGTATTATTAGAATAGTTAAGTAATATTAATTTGTATGAAGGGAGTTATAGTAAATTAGGAAATTTATTTGTAATTAGGGGTGTAATAAGGGAGACCTTATTGTGGCCTCATTTATTATTCGGTTAGGATGATGTATGTCCATAGTGAATATACATATAAGTTATGATTAAGTTATAGGGATGCAAGGTTAATCCAAAACTACATGGAAGTCTATCCAGTTAAATCTGGCTACCAGTGATGTGGCTTTGCGGACTAATATGGGACATCATTTATAATAAATAAGCAAAGTGGACATGAGGTTAGTCCCAATTATGTAGGGTAAACCTACCGAGTTAATTTGGCTACAAGTACCTACGAATAGTCGGACTAATGCAAGACGTCACGCGTGAGTTGTCGGTCATAAATTACGTTTTGGATGTGGTAGGTGAAATCCTTCGGAGGGGTCCTCTTCGGGTCTGAGGTATTATGTGGTTATGGTAGGGTTCGCCCCTTTTTAGGAGAAGTATTAAGTGATATGATGGGATTTCTTATGATGCCAGCTAGTGATAACCATGTAGGGACCTGCCTTGGGTTAGGTCTTAAATGACGAGGACCTGCCTATTTTATAGGTCTTAAATGGTCAAAGTCTGCCTAAGTCCCAGGAAAGAGGTATTAAGTGGTTTGGAGTAGGTGTTAAATGACGGGGACCTGCCTATTTTATAGGTCTTAAATGGTCAAAGTCTGCCTAAGTCCCAGGAAAGAGGTATTAAGTGGTTTGGAGGTTTTCTCTCTTGCATCATTAACGATAGTTGCTTTAGAATTTAGAAATAAGTTAGGTATTAAAGGACGTGACATGCCTATTTTATAGGTATTAAATAGTTAGCATCTGCCTAATCACCAATAGAGGGTATTTATTGGTTTGGATTCTTTCTCTTGCATCATTTATGTTAGTTGCGTTAGAATTTTGTAATTAGACTGGAAAGTCCTTTAGGCTTACGGTTAAAGTTATTAGTATTTGCAGCATCACCATTTAGGGTGACTGTTACATTTGGTATAGTCTTAAATAAGTAAGACATATTTCTTATTTAAATAATACTGCCCAAGTACAATTATTGTAGAGCTTGAGTTTTTCATTTCATTAGACATTTGTTGTTCTGGCCACTCCTCATTACAACACAGGTTAGAGAGAGTAATGCCGATTTAGGAGACGAAGGTGGAGATGAAGACTTATGGCATTTATATATCTCTTTATCTTTTTTTAATATTTCTAATGTACCAAGTTCAAAAAATTATGTTATATTGTACTATAGAGATTTTATGTAAACATGTTGTGAGATTTGGTAATAACGTGTATATTTCTGAAATGGTATTCTTTTATGAAATGGTTACTTGTTTTCAATATTATATTTTATCCATTCTGCTGTGGGATTTTGAAAGTATACATAGATAGCTCTGTGCATTGTATATTGTTTTAATTTTATCAACTTAACAGCTCGCCTTGAGATGGGCTTAAGGTTCGACGGGCTTTTGTTGGGTCGAAATATGGTCTGTTTCAGGGCGGGTTGTTACAGTTGGTATGGGAGCTTAGGTTGCCCGATCAATGGGAATAGGTATTTGTATGAGTGGTGTACATGTTGTTTTCTGAATTATCTTTCAAAAGTTTACTATATATAAATATATATGTATACTCAATTTGAATTTACTCTATAGTTTCTGACCGTGGAAATAGTTGAGATCATATTCCGAAATGATGGGCGAGGCGAATATGGGTTGGAAAAATAAATAGAGTAAGGAATGGACGACGAATGTCATATTATAAGGAATGTAAGTGGAAAATTAGTAACTCTAAAATTAATAGCGCGGTAAATGTGCAATAAATAAGGAGTTATAATATAATTTGGATACAAATGGACTAATTAAAGAGACTAGTATGGTAGTTATGAGAGAATAATAAGAAAGATTGGAATGAATAAATAAATGTCTTTTGGGGTTGTCAGGTTAAAATAAGGATCATTTATTACAGGCAATCTACATTTATAGAAATAGAAAATAATTATGCTAGGCAGTAATTAAATACTATGACGTATTATGGTTGTAAACATCCGGAAGTAAGGGATGAAAGAAGAATAAAATGCGATAGAGAAAACAATTATTAAGAAGTAGTTGTTTTGAAAAAAAATTCAAAAATCTAATTCCACGTGAAGGAATTGATAAAAAGATTTTCTTTGGAATTTTTTTGAAATGTTTTGAATAAGTTTTTTAAAAGGATTTATTGAGAAGTTGTTATTTTGATATAAATGTAAGAAAATTTGGAAAATGATAACTTAAAAAGAAGTCGTGGAGTCAAAAGTTCTGTTTAAAAAGGTTTTTGGTAAAAAGGGGTTTTTCATATTTGAGACTCTTAGTCTAAAAATTTGTTGGGTTAAAAAGTTTTCAGTTTAAAGATTTTTCGATAAAGTAATTTTTTTTTGAAATAAATGTAAAATAGAGCATAGGTTGAACTTGATGGTTTTTCCTATTTCATAAATTTGGGAATTCTATAAAATTCTTCTTTTTAAATAGAAATGAAACTTGATTAAAAATGATGAAGAAGCCAATTAAGTAGGAAAAATATAAACAAAGGCAATAGTGGGAGATATAGATAGCAATAGCGCTAGGAACGTATAAAATAGTATTAGTAATCTAGTTAGAGATAATGTACGAGAGAAATAATGAGAATGAGAGATGAAAATGTTGGGGTAGGAGTTTATTTTTTCTACTCCACTTTTTATTTCTTAAAGTTATAGAGGATGTTTTTGTATATTTTGAACTAAAAGACAAACTTTCAAAGGAATGAATCTTTGATGTAGAAAGTTTTTAAAAGAGGAAAATTATTTTGCTCCATTTTGGGATTAATCAATCCTTTTTGAATTTTTGATGGTTTGATTTAGCAATTGAGTTTTTGAATGTTTTGGATTAAAATCCCTACTTTTAAAGAAGCAAGTCTTTGAAGTAAAAGTATTAGGGAACATAAATTATTTAACTAAGAGATTTTAGAACCTTTAAATTTAGGGTTAAGAATAAAGTTATAAATGTTTTGAAAATTGTAAAAAGTTGGATTCAAATATTTTTGGAAGGTTTTGTCCAAATGTTTAATAAAAATAGAATATATATTTGGAATAAAATAAAACATGGTGTTTATATGTTTTTAAGAATTCAATTATTCAAACTATTTTTGAAAGTTGGAAATTATTTTGAAAAGTATGCTTAAAAAGTTTTCTTTCGAGATATGGAATTTTTTTTGCAAGTTTTAATTTCAAATGTCACATACTAGCATAACGTGGATTTCTATATTTACATTTTATGGAGTAGATAGGGATCACTATCTAGGAAAGTAAGACTGAAGGTTTTAGGATGTGAATAAAATAAGAATTGCATGTACAACCTGATATGGAAATTGGAAATCAGTCCTATGCATTTATTTGTAGAATGTTGGTATAGTTGTAAAGATATTCCAGATCTATAATTGAGTTGTAAGTTATGTTTCCCTTGGAATGCGAATTTCCATATCTTGATTTATTGGGAGCAGGCTCTGTGTAATTTCTGTAAATTACCTAATTCCTTAAATGCATAAACGTGCAGCGTTTGAATTTACAAGAGATATACCAAAGAGGGAAAGAGTTATGTAAGATATGGATATTCTTTTTCGTAGTTTACATTGTTTATTTCAGTAAAAGAAAATGAAATATTCCCTTATAATTTAAACCAGGAAAAAATATCACTTGTGGTTAATTTACAGAAATTTTTAACGGTAATCCTATTAGGAAGGATGGTTCTGACAGAATAAAATATCAAAAGGAATGTTATAGTTTAGAAATTAATAATTAGAAATAAAAGATATGTAAATAGCGTAATTTACAATCGTATTCGTATTAATTATAAACATCGTAGTAATTATAGGAATATGATTTATGGACATTAATTACAGATTTAATGGGCAATAAATTTGTAATTAATAAAGAAAAAAGGATTAAATATGGACTGATTATGGAATCTAATATGGTATTTATGAAGGAATGGAATACTCATAATAAGTAATCTTGAAATAGGTAATACATTGAAATGGATTTAATAAGAATTGATTAGAGATTGCCGATTTTGACATTAATGACCAATTATTATCGGTAATGGATATTTATTAGAACTAAGTAGGAAAATTAAATAGGTGGGTAATGGTGGAAAGACATTCTAGGAATGTACATCCTAAATTAGTAAGGAGCATTAGGACACCAACATCATTAACGCCTGTAAATGATTAAGGATAGCTTTCAGTAAAATTTTCTTTTAGAGTTTTTGGTTTGTAATCACTAGTTGTCTCCTTTGGGAAATTAAAGTGTTTGATATGGTACAAGGCATGTTCCTGTTTTATCACTGTGTTCATTTTAGGGATGGGACTAGATCGCTAAACACACACACACACACATTAAAGAACATCGTAAATAAGGAAATTTCATAAGGACACTTAACAAGTGATAAATCGAAGATAGGACTGGAAGTTAGTAAGGAGATTAGGTTAGAATGCTTCAAACCCAAGACTTGTGGAGTGTCACCATTCACCCCGAATGTGATAAGATGTACAGAGATATGAAGAGAATTTTCTAATTGGTCAAGGATGAAGGGAGAGTCATTGAACTTGTCTCCAAATATTTGACATGCCAATGGATTAAGGCTAAGCAAGGCAAGCCCGGAGGGATGTTGTTAACATTGGAGATTCCAACTTGAAAATGAGAGCATATATCGATGGACTTTATATATAGGTTGCCTAGGAGTCAAAAAGGACAATGATGTTATTTTGGTTATTGTAAATTGGCTCATTTTACTTCAATTGGAAGTAACGAGTGTGAACCCGTGCTACGCATACAGGGGTTAGTTTATAATTCTGTTAAAGGTGTATTTTTTTAGATTTTATAGTATATGAAGATGAAAGCACATATTTATGGATGTAAATTTTTGGATCAGTTTTTTCGTGAATACTACTAACAAAAATGTGCTGCTAAATTTACTTAAATAGTCTTAGATCATATAGAGTATAATTAATATTTTAGAAGGCTTTTATATAGAAAAGGTTACATCAACTATTAGTTGTTCCTAACTTGGTAAGCACTATATTACTAAGCATGTCATTTAATTAAATTTCAAATGTAATTTACATTGGTTCAACATAGTTTTATCCTATTTTTAACATATAAATCTAAATATGTACATAATTTTGTGATAATAGTGTTTTCCAAACCTAGAGTAGAGAAATTATGCTCGGAATGAGATTGTATTTAAATTTGGCTTAGTGAAACAACATTTCCATTATTACACATTTCGACGTTATACTATACTAATTAAAGTAGAGAAAATATTATAGTAGTTTTCAAACATCTTGTTCTTTAATACATATAGCATAATATGGCATAGGAAAATATATGAAATGAGCAGTCAAATTTTGTATCTTTTGTATCGAGAGTATCATTTTGGTTTATAGATCATGCAGTAATTTGTTAACTAATAATTATGTATATAGTACTCATTGTATTATTGTTACTATATTAAACTTCTTTTAAAAAACTTGACTGGTTAACTATGCATATTCCAACGTTGATGATTCCAACTAATTAAACATTATCCCTGTTTGTTTCAACTAATTTGAATAAGAGCTACACAACATGATTTAATAAATGTATATTTTTTAAATATACAATGAACTAAAATTAAAAAGTAGTTTTAATTCATCAAAACATAAAATGTTATATTGAACTAAAAGTGGATACTAATTGATTAGCATTAATGAGAATTAGGATGATTTAGAGGACAATTATTATTTGAGGTTAGAGGTTGGAGGTTGTGGTGTTCGTGGACAAATTGGATTAGAGGTTAGACAGAAAGTATTTATGTAATGTATAGTTTTTTCATATATTTGCCATTATTATTAATTATTATTAATTAATGTATAGTATTGAATAGGAAGTATTATTAATTATTTACAAAAAATTCAAAAAAAAAATAGAAATTACGTCCGATTTATCTCAGAAAAGTCGAACATGATTAATACATCTTGTAAAAAGGCTACATTTTTTAAGTCCAAAAGCGAATAATTAAACCGTCGACGTATCAATTATGTCAGACTTATCTCAGATAAGTCGGACGTAATTCTTGCTAACCATTTTTTAGTTAACATTTCCGATGTCCATGGATGAGGACTTAGTGTGTAACTATTCCATAATTAGATTAAATATTAATAAAAAAGAATTAATTACAATAATTCTCAAATTAGTTTGAATAGGAATCAAATGAAATTAGCAACAATTTATTTCTATTTAACACAATTCTTTCCTTTTGAAGTTAGCCTACTCATAAACATTATTATTAACCCATCTTCAATTCGTAATGATTTATAAGCATCTCCACGTTGCAAAAAAATCAAACAATATAGCATAAACAATCTTTATAGAAAATAAAAAGTAATTGCTAAGATGTTCCAAAAGATCTCTAAGTATTCAGTGTTAACCATGTATTAAATAGGAAAATACGTGCTACTTATTAACTTTCATGGTCATTGAAGCATTACCATAGAAAAATGTATTACCGTAGGTCGATTAAGATGAATAATATCTAATATTACAAAAAATAAGCCTAGGTTGCGTATAACAAAATAAAATATTTAGATAAAAATTAAGTTTATAAAATGCCTATTTAGAACTGAACTTTCAACATACTTTTCTCGAAATGCAATATAAAAATTTATTATTTGACTATTCTTTTACATCATAGATGATATTTTCCCTACTTGATTTTCTTAAGTACTTATAGTTCAAAATGGAAAATACATCAACTTTATCTCAGATTATACTCAATTAAAGATTCTTTGATGTACATGTGTTAGTAAACCAATTATGCCTTATAAATTTACGAAGGAAAATAAATTCATGATCGTACTAAACAAACATAAAACAGATTAGAGAATTTATTATGTATTAATTATCTTCGATGCTAACTTAAGAAACTAATTTTCCATAAATATGATCGTATTAATTTTCAGATTATTTGATTGGACTCTATTATAACATCAAAATATCAAATTATAAAATAAACATATTACCAAATTATCAAATTAACTAAATTACTCATACTTTATATTGAGTTAATCTTTTTTTGAAATAAAGCATTTAGCTTTAAAACTAAAAATATTAAAGGAACTAAACCTACCGTTATTTTCGAAACTGAAAGCATGGATGGGAATTAGTAATTGACCTATAATCATTTGACCTTCTATCTTTTGTATCTAGAGTAACATTTAGGTTTATAAATCATGTAATAATTTTTTGACTAATAATTATGTATATATCATCTATTGTATTATTTTTTACTATATTAGGCCTTTTCAAAAAACTTGACTTGTTAACTATGCATATTCTAACTTTGATGATTCCAACTACTTGAACATGATCCTAGTTTTTTTTGAAAATGTACAAATAATATGAATGAGAGCTACACTACATGTTTAATAAAAGTATATTTTAGAGATATACAATTAAGTAAATTTAAAATTAGTCTTAATCCATCATAAAAATAAAATGTTATATTGACTAAAAGTGGACACTAATTGATTAGGATTAATGAAGATTGGTATGTAACTATTCTCTAACAATAAATTTTAGTAAAGAGGATTAATTGTAATAATTCTCAAATTAGTTTGAATTTGAGGTAAATGAATATTCCTTTTAATTACAATAGTTTCCATTTGAAGTTAGTTTACTTGTAAACATTATTAATCACACATCTTCAAATCGTAATGATTTATAAACATCTACAAATTGCAAAAATAAAATCAAAACAATATAGCATCAAATAATCTTTGTAGAAAATAAAAGATAATTGCTAATATGTTTCATAAGATCTCCAAGAATTCAATGTTAACCATGCATTAAATCGGAATATGTGCTATTTATGTACATTTCATGGTCAATGAAGCATCACCATAGGAGAATATATTAAGGGGTTTTGAACCAAATGTCCCTATTCTCAAAGGCCATGCACAAAAAGTCCCTACTCATAAAACCATGTATATTAGGTCCCTATTTTATTATTTTTTACCAAACCTTCCCCTCCGAGAAATTCAGCTTAGCATTGAAATCAGGGGCAAAAGTAGCATAAATTAGCCAAAAATTAAAAATAGGGAACTAATTTTCATTACTATTTCAGGAGGGACTTTTCTTCCATCATCTTTCAATTCTGGGGAATTGTCAAGCATTCCTTGATATATTAAACCATAGGACAATTAAAATGGATAATATCTCATATTACAAAAATGAGTCTAGGTTGAGTATAAAAAATAAAATATTTAATTAAAAATTAAGTTCATATAACACCTTTCTAAAACTAAATTTTCAACATAAAGTTACGTACCATAGACTGAACAAAAGTAATATTTATACATTCATATTTCTTTTCTGAAATATGACATAAAAATTTATTATTTTACAATTCTTTTACTTCATAGATGATATTTTCTCCAACTTTATTTTCTTGAATACGTATGTTTAAAAATGATGAAACATCAATTTTATCTCGGATTATACATAATTTAAGATTGTTTGGTATACATGTGTTAGTAGACTAACTATGCCATCCAAAATATGCAAAGGAAATAAAATTCATGATTGTACTAACGAAACGAATATTAGATGAACGTCGATGTAAATATAAAACTTGAGAACTAAAAAATAGTTCAACATTACATATCAAGGATTTTATAAAAAGATCTATGATATCGATGTATTAGTCAATCCAACAACCTCCTGTAGAATATGAAGGAAACCAGGTTGATAATGATACAGATTGATACTAAAATAATGAGAAGTATAAGATTTTTCCCAACTTGATTTTTGTGTACACTTATATTTCAAAACAAAAAAGATCAACTTTACCTCTTGTGTATTATAAAATGTTTAAGATTATTTTATATCTATATGTTAGTAAGCCAATTATTCCCTACAAAATGAATGAATGAAATGAAAATCATAATCATACTAAACGAATACAAATAAGGTGAACGTCGATGTAAATAGAAAACCTAAGAATAAAAAATAGTTAAGCTTCATGTATTATAGATTTTACAAAATAACCAAAGATTATATGATATCTATCTATTAATAAATCCAATAACCTTCTAAAATATAAAGGAAACCATATTCATATCCATACAAATTGTAACAAAAATAAGAAGAAAATAATTTTTTGAACAAAAAAATTAAAGTAGAGATCTGCAATAATATATTAGAGCTAAAACAAAAAATTCAACCTTAAATTAAATGAAAATAATGATAATAAAATAAAAATCAAATCTTTAAATCTAGCTTGATAGATCAGCAAGAAAGGGTTTTTGGAGGCTTTTTAGACAATTTTTCCATGAAAACTACAACACTGAAAGCAACAGATAAAAACACAATCTCTGCGAAACATGATTAAAATGATATTTTTTTTAAATGAATAGAAATTAAAGAACTAATAATGAATTCAACCAAATTATAGTTAGATAAAAAAATAAAGAGATTGATTAAAAACTATTTGGATAGAATCTTTAAGTTGATTTAGATTGGAAATAGATATTTTAGTTTTTTTTTGAATTGTAGTATACGTATAAACCTGATATATGGGAAGTGATAACATATTGAAAAATAAATAAATGGGAGGAATGTAAAAAAGTGATAGGAAAAAATGACGAATGAAAAAAATGATAATGATAACATCGAGAAGAGGAAGAAATCTCTGTTAGATTGCAAAGAAGTAATTATTATGGGTTTATCAAAAGAAATAACCGTACATAAGACTATTTTATCAAAAGGAATAATAATGATAACATTAATTGCCATGTTAATGATGGTAGTTCTGTGGAAGATTGAAAACTTTTAGGAGGTCTAAAAGGAAAATTGTACCTAAAATTAAGGAGAATGCACTATTCAGTATGAGAGTGAATGAGAGATAAGAATACTAAGAGTTCTATATTCTCTTTCTTATATAATAGAATAGATATGACTGCAGCATCTCTAGCGCAGGATATGTCAAGGAAGTGGTGCAACTATGTGGAGTTGTAGTTAGCATTGTTAGTGATAAAGACCCTTTGTTCACTTGGGAATTTTGGAGGAGTCTACAATCTGCTTTGGAGACGATTTTGAATTTAGAAGATTTGCTGAGAGCTTGCTTCATGGATTTTGGAGGACCATGGAAAGGGTAGAAGTGTTTAGGCGATGAATGAAGACCAAACAGGATCATTAGGGGTCATATGTTGAGAGGCAAAGGAAGGGATTCGAGTTATTAGTTAGGGACATGGTTTCGTTAATGTTTCCACTCTTAGAAATGTTATGAGGTTCAATACATCTGAGAAGTTTGCGTCAAGGTTTGTTGGCCTTTTTCGATTTTGGAAAGAGGGGGGATACTTGCTTATTAGGTGGAGCTTCCGAACTAGTTAGCGGGAGTCGATGATGTTTTTCATGTTGCACACTTGAAGAAATGTCTACACGACATTACCACTGAAATAGAGCCTAATCAATTAGTTGATGTTTAAATGGAGCCCATCGCTCCCCGTGTCACTGCACGCATTATGAAGCACGGTATTAAGAGGCTTCGTAACAAAGAAAATTGGGTTAGTTTGGGTAAATGGAGAGATAACCCAGTGTAAAGCACATGATAAACCAAAGAAAAGATGAATGTTTCTCATCCCAATCTTTTCACCGGTAAACTTTTCTCTCCAAAATTATAGGTTGTTTGTTGCATCGTAGTTGCTAGATTAGATGGTAGGGGATGTTGCTACACTTTTTGCTGTTATTTTTTCACTCATATATAATATCATGTATATTTAGGGTGTTTGCATACTCGCCTATATGTCACAACCTTACATTCACTCTAGGACTGAGCTCACCTATAATATGTGTGCATATATAATCACATTGCAATTTTGGCTGAGTGGATGATTCTGCACATTACAGTAAATAAATTGGTTTTATAACATGGTTGTTGAGTGTGCGTTACACTATCTTTCCTTGGTGATTTCGAGGGCGAAATCCTTTTTACGAGGGAGAATGTAACACCCCGTAAAATTCAATAAGGAATTAAGTAATTAAAATAAGGATAAAAATGGAAATATTGCAAATGTCGGAATTTGGTTATGGAAGTTGCACCATTGAGTCCACAGCAATTTTCTGATTAGTTTCCATATATAATATGTTGAAATCAAAGTTCAAACGGAGAAGCTATGAACGTTTGAAGTGTTTGAATTTAAAATATAAATAATAGAATTTGAATTTGAATTTAAAAATGCGAAGTTTGAATTTTAATAATTTAATCTGAAAAGTTAACGTTAAGAGAGGCTAAACGTTTAAGCAAGGGTTAAAGTTAATGTGAAATGTTAAATTAAATCAAGTAATAAATTACTAATTAACAAATAATTAATCGCACAAGAAAGTGTACGGTCAGATAGGGGACTAGTCGACCCTTAAAATACGACCGGTCCACCGCTAACGATCAACTGGTGGGTCGAGGCAGTTGACCGGTGAGGCTCATTGGCGGCTAGGGTTTTCTTATTTTTAACGATGTCGAATTTTTTTTTAAATCCAACGGTTCTCGTTCCTTCTCACCTCTATATATAGACCCTAAACCCCCACTTTTCCTTCATAAAATTCTGTAGCAACGATGAAGCTCTGTCAAATTCTTTCCCTTTAGGGTTTCAGAAAAAGTAAAATTTTTGTAAGTAATTCTAATTTCTAATCTCTAATTTAAACTAATCCTTTTTCTCCCTATCTTCTGATTTCTGAAATCTAATCTGTGTAGTATAATCAATTTGTTGTATATTTAAAAAGGGGAAGAACTAACAGAGAATTAAGGGCGGTATAAATCAGATCTCATCATCATCATCATCATCACCATCTTCTTCTTCTTCTTCTTCTTTAGATTCTAGAATCAGTTAGGATTTTCAGGTAAAAGGTTTTGATGTTTAGTTCTTTTAATTCCTGATTTTATTCCTCCAGTTTCTGATTCTAAATCCAATTTCTAAATATAATTCACTTTTTTTGTATATCTCAAAAGAGGGAGATCTGAAAGAGAATTAGGTGTGGTGGAATCAAATCTAGTTAGGAAGCAAACAGTTCTCCACGAGTGAAAATATCAAGGTTTTCACATTTTTTATAATTGAATAATATTTATTTGGGTTTGATGTATGCCTTGGAAAAATTTGGTAAGTGAAAATATAACATCTAAAACCCCCAGAATTTCCCTAAGTAAATATCAATCTTTGTATATGTTGGAATTATAATTGTTTTTGGTATTAATATATTAGAAACTAATTATTTGTTTAGAATCGGATAATCAATGGTCAAATCAACCTATTTCCCCTGTTTTAAATTGGAGTGTTAAAGGGTTCAAAAAGAAATAAATTAGAAATAGTGTGTAAAGTATGAATTGAATTTGGTTGTAGTTTGCACCGCCTATTTCTATCACTTAAATAAATAATGAACTCCTTTCTCACTCCAAAATGATGTATATAAAGGTTAAACTGAATATATGCGATCTAATTTGTGAAGATCTGTTCTTCAAAATAGAGAAGGGATTCTAATTTATTAATATGGAACAAGTTATAGGTATTCCATGTTTGTACAAATATATTTTATTTGGCTATGGTAGTAACAGTTCTTATTGGAATTCTGGATTTGTATGAGATTGCTATTTAAAAATACCTTGTAAGTAAATTATTATCAAATTATGGTAAAGTAATGACTATACCCTAAATTCCATGCATAAATATAAGAGTGTGCGTGTGTGTCTATATATATATATATATATATATATATATATAACGTATTGATTATAACGTATTGAACGAGAAAATTAGTGTTATTAGAATAGTTAAGTAATATTAATTTATAGGAAGAGAGTTAGAGTAAATTAGGGAATTAATCCCTAATTAGCGGCATAATAAGAGGACATCTTATATGGCCTCAATTATCATTCTGGTAGGATCATGTATGTATATAGTGGATATACATATATGTTATGACTAGGTTATAGGGATGCGAGGTTAGTCCAAAGCTACATTGAAGTTTGTCCAGTTAAATCTGGCTATCAGCGGTGTGACTTTCCGTACTAATATGGGATATCGTCTATAATAAATAACCATAATTGACCTGAGGTTAGTCCCAATTCTGTTGGGTAAACCTGCCCAGTTAATCTGGCTACCAGTACCTACGAATAGTCGGACTAATGTGAGAAGTCACGAGTGGGTTGTGGGTCATAAATTACATTTTGGATGCGGTAGGTGAAATCCTTCGGAGGGGTCCTCTTCGGGTTTGAGGTATTATGTGGTTATGGTAGGATTCGCCTCTTTTTAGGAGAAGTATTAAGTGATGTGATGGGATTTCTTACAATATTGGCTAGTGAGAACCATGTAGGGACCCTCCTTGGTTAGGTCTTAAATGACGGAGACCTACCTATTTTATAGGTCTTAAATGGTCATAGTTTGCCTAAGTCCTAGAAAAAAGGTATTAAGTAGTTTGGAGGTTCTTTCTCGCATTGTTGTCGATAGTTGAGTTAGAATTCGGAAATCGGTTAGGTATTAAAGGGCAGGGACTTGCCTATTTTATAGTTATTAAATGGTTAGAATCTTCCTAATCACCAATAGAGGGTATTTATTGGTTTGGATGCTTTCTCTTGCATCATTGATGTTAGTTGCGTTAGAATTTTGGAATTGGACTGGAAAGTCCTTTAAGCTTACAGTTAAAGTCATTAATATTAGTAGCACCACTATTTAGGGTGATTGTTATATTTGGTATATGTTATCCCGCCTTTTGGCAAGGCCGTGACACCAAGAACTTGACTATAAACTAAGGACAGTTCGTCCTGGAGATCGGTTATACATAGGTTCACTATGGATACTGTTAAATTTTTCCCGAGTCCAGATCGAGCTACAATTGATATGACATGACAAGCAAAGCTATAAAAGCCGACGTTCCAAATTTCAAGTCAATCGGAGTTCATACGCTCAAGATATTGATCGATCAAGGTTGAGAAATCCAACTCTATTCGTATCCATCCAATTTCATATCCATTCCCCAAGAGAGATTCAGTTCGTATCCATCACCCAATAACTTCCTTCATATCCATCAAAATGAAGCTACTTCGTATCGATCATGTTAACAACACTTTGTATCCATCAACAAATGTCCATTTCGTATCGGTCTCCCTCCATCCATCTCGTATTGATCTCCCACTATCGATACGAACAGCAACAACCACTGATCGATACGAAGAAAGCAACATGAAGCATCGATACAAAGGCGGCCTCCAACCATCGATACGAAGTAGCATGCAAGCATCGATACGAATAGAGCCACGCATGACCGATGCGAAATAGTATCGATACGAAGACGATAATGTCATACAAATCCAAACTTGCATCGATCATAACTCGAGATCTACAAGTCCAAATGCCACCAAATTTTCACAGGAGCTTGCGTACAACATCAAGAATGTACCAGATAAATTTCAGCCAAAAAGGATCAATTCTTGATCGATACGAATTCCATTCGTATCGCTCCCAGATCGAGTCGAAAATACCTGAACTCGATCCCGTGGGTCCACCCACATGAGAGAAGAAGTCCTCCAAGATCTGGGTGAGATATTTGCTGCCTACGCCTATAAATAGCGACCCTGGACCAACAGAAAATGGACTTTTGGCCTCTCTATGCCAATACTCTGCCAAAATTGCTATTGTACTTCGATTGTACTGTTGTAATCCACTTGTAACCAGCGAGTTATAATCAATAAACATCAATCATTTCATAGTGGACATAGGCCATATGCCGAACCACTCTAAATTTGTGTGTTTCAGCATTTTTTCTTATCTGTTAATTGGTGTGTTTGTTAGATTTGCTTTATTTTACATTTACTTTTTTCATTTTATCTCTTCAAACACATCCGAAGAGTGTTGTGCCCAATTTTGGTACAAACGCTATGGTGGTTTCACTGGAAAAAACCCTACTTTTCTCCTGCTTTGTGGATCTACTACTGTCGTTGGATTGCAAAAATCTAAGGAGAAGATCCAGATCTGTCATCTATTGGTTCCTTCTATTCTATTCAGATTGCTTCAGATCTAAGAGAAACTGCATTCAGCATGATTTTCGTATCCAGAAAATAGGATGATTTTCGTATCCATATTTTCGTATCCAGAAAATATGATGACTTTCGTATCCAAGAAAATATGATGATTTTTGTATCCATATTTTCGTATCCATGAAAATATGATGATTTTCGTATCCATATTTTCATATCCAGAAAATATGGTGATTTTTGTATCCATCTTTTCGTATCAAGAAAATATGATGATTTTCGTACCCATGTCTGCGTATCCAGAGAAGATGACTACTTTCATATCGATCAACTTTCGTATCGATCACTTTTCGTATCGATCGGTTTTCATATCGATCAACTTTTGTATCAATCAACATTCGTATCGATCAGATACACTTCGTATCGATCCAGCTGCATCCAATTCATATCGATCCTCGGATACACTTCGTATCGATCCAGCTGTGTCCAATTCATATCGATACACAGATACACTTCGTATCGATCCAGCTGCATCCAATTCGTATTGATACTCAGATACACTTCGTATCGATCCAGCTGCGTCCAATTTGTATCGATCCTCGGATACACTTCATATCGATCAAGCCGTGTGCATTTTGTATCTGCCGTGTGCATTTCATATCTGCCGTGTGCATTTCGTATCGATCCTCAGATACCACTTCGTATCAATCAAGCTGTGTGCATTTCATATCAATCCTCAGATAACACTTCGTATCGATCTAGCTGTGCGCCTTTCGTATTAATCCAAGTGTCCACACTCCAGATCGTTCCATGACTGAACGGGACATAGGGGATTACAGCAGCAAACGCCGAATTGCAATCAAGGAATGGGTAAAAGAAATACTACTCAACCGGTGCTCCTAGGGGTTGGAGAACCTAGCTAATACGCCAATAACTAGAGTTGGTTAATATATCATGCTTCCAAGGTAGATTGCAACTTTTTATGATTGACCAGCTTTCACATTCCTGAATTGACAACTAGGGTACGTTGGCTAATGTGACGACTGCCCTACACTATCTACTCTGCCAACTCAAAGCATAGCTGGTCACCACTGAACCATCTTCAAATGCCCGCATCTTAATCATACAGTATCCATATGACTAGAAGCATGGCATACAACCTTAAGAGGACTTCCTTACTACCTTATATGGGCCTCCTACTTGGGTGAAAATTATAAATAATCACCAATCTATGAGCCCATCTTAACCAACTCACCATCCAATCGGCATTACCAACCACTCAAACGTTGGGCAATCATGCATACATCATTCACTAGTGTTATAAGACCCCATAGCCATAAAATGGACCTGATCATAATGTCGATTGGAGAATCTTTCCCAGTCGAGACCTATTCATTGAAACCATCCTACATGCAGAATTTCCAGTGAAAATTCAACATGTTGACTAAGTTAGTGTACTATGGAAATACAACCCCCGACACTACCTCATGAAGTGAGAATGGCGCATGGATTCCACGAAGAGTGATGAATGCCATCAAATGCAGATGTCTTCCCTCATTCCTCAAAGGAGACTGTCAATCGTGGTTAGACATACCAGTTCTACTTCTCATATTGCTGAAGGGAATAAAGAAGCTGGCAGCCAACGAATTGTTCAAAATCCACAGCCAATTGCTGCCAACACACATAAATGAATTTATCACAAGAGCTTATTCCCAGACTTTGACAAGAGAACTAGTGGATAGCCACCAATAACTACACCAACATATCGTATCCAACTACAACAACTCCATACTCTAAATCGAGAAGCTCCTCTTCCTTAGATGACTACCGTGGACGCCAGCGCCATAATGCTGATCTGGAAAGGAAAGCTTCGACAATATGTGCAAGCCCCATAAAACGATGGGCAGGGAACCCCCGACCCCTATTGAACAAGAACTTTGATTAAATTAAACCACTTGCGTTAAACTTCCTACTAAAATGGGCTGGACCAAAGTGCAATAGCAAGCATACGATTTTGCTCCACTTATTAATGAGATTTGATCTGATCTCTTTAGAATTATTTCTATTTCATTTATGTTGCGAAGTATGACCGACTTGAATTAAACTACTTGCAAATGGTGCAGGTAACCGAGTACTCAAGGTTCGATGCCAAACAACCTCCGCGGACTATGATCAGGTCATTGAGGTATCATTATGACGAGCATGATTCAACCACTGAACGGCTCCTATATGCCCCTGACTTGGGGGTAGGGCATCAAAGCAGAAGAGACTGACAAGGTCAGGACTCTAGTACAAAGTGGATGCAACCGACCATCCACTCATCCGCCTATGCAATTTAATTAGGAGATTTGAAAAAGACTTGGAGTTATATGTCCCAACGATGCACTCTCCATCTCGTACTTGAAGCTCGCCAAAATACTTATGCTTCTTCTGATGCCCAGTAAATTCGGAATCACACCAAGGGTGGACGTGACGTGACCGTCCATGCATCCAATCCTACATTAGACACTTGGAGTTATTTGAGAACACATGTTAAAAGTGGATATGATTTGACCATTTACTCTACAGTTTGCGTCTGTGATTCGGCAAAACAATCATGCCTTAAACCTACTTCATCATGGGCCAACCCTCAATTTAAAGTCGTCGTCAACTGACTTCCTACTCGCTAACCATCATGAGTCATCATTTTAACTCTCTTCCTCAGCTCGATCGAAAAACGCAAAGTATAAAGTGGATGTGACTCGACCGTTTGCTCTCCAATCCTTGCACCCGACTTAAAGGAAAATACACAACTCAAGGTGGATGTAGTTCGACCATCCTCTCCTTTGCTCGAGCTCAAAGCTTTCCATAACATTAATCTTACTCCTTAGGCTTGGCAGAAGCGGAATCCAAATGAACATGGACACGATCTAACCGTCTATAAACAAATCTCATCCTTCGTTGAGGGCAGATAAGTGGAAAGTAATCGGGATCCGTAATCGGGATCCTACCGATCACTCACTAAGTGAAACCCCGAGCTCAGGGACAAGCTATCACACTGAAGCCAAAAGGGATTGATACACGACAATCCTCTAACTAACTCCGGTTCCCAGAGTGCGAGCTGAAGCATAAACTTATGGATGTGGGCTCGAGGAGGGTGGATCCGTCCACCTAACGACTTCGCCCATGTTCAACCTAAACCCAAGGAGGATGGATCTATCCATCTAACGACCTCGCCCTTCATATTTACAAGCTTAAGGAGGGTGGATCCGTCCATATAACGACTTCGCTCGCCTACTCAAGGTGGATGTGATACGACCGTCCATGTACCTGGTCAACTTCTTGTTCCCAGAGTGTGAACGAAATCCTAAAGCCTAAACAAATGTGACTGACCATCTGTCGGCCAACTTCATATTCCCAGAGCGCGAACTGGAGTATAAACATTAACTAACTCTGGTTCCGAGAGCGTGGACTGGAGTATAAACACCAATTGGGTGTGACTGACCACCCATCAACTAACTCCGGATTCCCAGAGTGTGAACTGGAGTATAAAACACCGACTCACTCTAGTCCCGAGAGTGTGGACTGGAGCATAAATGCCAAATGGGTGTGACTGACCACCCATCAACTAACTCCACATTCCCAAAGTGCGAACTGGAGTTAACTCCAGATTCCCAGAGTGCGAACTGGAGTATAAACATCAACTAACTCCAGATTCCCTGAGTGCGAACTGGAGTATAAACATCTACTAACTCTAGATTCCCAGAGTGCGAACTGGAGTATAAACATCAACTAACTCAAAATTCCCAGAGTGCGAACTGGATTATAAACATCAACTAACTTTGATCCTGAGAGTGCAAAATGGAGCATAAAGACCAAATGGGTGTGACTGACCACCCATCAACTAACTCTAGTCCCGAGAGCGCAGACTGAAGTATAAAGACCAAACGGGTGTGACAGACCACCCATCAACCAAATCCAGTCCTCAAAGCTAGGATTGGAATATAAATACCAAAAGGGATGCGATTCGACTATCCGTCTATCAACTCTGATTCCTCAGCAAGTTCTATAGTACAAAAAGCGGATGTGGTTCGACCGTCTGCTTTCCAACTCTTCCCCTGACATGGGGGCACACTTATCATAAAAAATCGGATGCAATCCGACCATCTAGCACTAAGCGGGCACGACCTAACCGTCCATGAATCAACTCTTGTCCTTGGCACGGGATCCGTAACATAAGTTTATAGGGATGCACTCCAATCCTACAAGACAAAATTTCTTCCTTGATTTGACAGGGAGACACAGATTTGCAAAACGAACCTAGCTGAACATCCTATTCTAAATGGATGTGACTACCCATCCTACTGCAAATGAACGTGACACGACTGTTCATCTGCCAACTCTCGCCTATGATCCGACGGGTTGTGCATGCAACATGGACGGATGTGACCTAACCATCCGCCAATCAATTCCTTCCTATAGTTCAGTGGGAGAAGCATTAAATTAAAGTTGTTGTAATTTGACCGACCACATTTCGACTTCTTCCCTTGACTAGGGGCAGAGGAATTGATCGAGGAAAATGCGGTCCGACTATTTTCTATAAAAAAAAATCTTAGTCCCCGGAGTGTGGACAGGGGTATAAACATCAAATAGGTATGATGAATGGCCCTTCAGCTGACTCTGATCCCTAGAGTGCGACTACGAGCATAGACAGACGAATGAATGTGATTCGACCATTTAGTCGCCAACTCTGACCTAAACTCGACAGCAGGAGTATAAACTCACTACAGATGCAATTAAACCATCCACAAACTCATTCTGCTAACCCAAGACTGGGGCAGAGCCACAAATCGTTGAAAGAAGAGAAAGGTGACTCGCTACATCTCCAGCTTAGCGTCCTTTACAACTTAAGGCAATTACCACAAGGAGGCCTTAATGCTAACCAATCAGAATGATGCCCGAAGTTACGAACAACCAATTATATCGTACTACCGGATCGACGGGCAATATCGATCTGCATCTTTCATATCATACCATTGGATTGATAGGAAATGAGGTCCGAGCATTCTATATCGTGCTGTTGAATCGACGGTCAATATCGATCCTCTTCGACTACAAATCGATGTGACCCGAACGTCCATCGAATACCTTTGACCAACAGAGCATGGATATAAGAATAAACCACGAATGAGTGTGACTTGACCATTCGTCCTCCATCGCCTTCCTTCGATCCGTCAGGAAGAGCATGAGACCAGATGAGCATGACATGACTGCATTTGAGCTAACTTTATCCCTAGATCTAACGGGAGAATGTAAATCAAAATGGATGTGGTTGATCGCCCAACTCCAAAAGAATGCAATGCGACCATTCATTCTTTGACTCTTACCACGATCCAACTAAACGAGCAATTCACAACAAGTGCAACCTAAATGTCCGCGCATCGATTCTTACCCTTGATTCGACAAGGGAAGCATCAATCTTGCATTGGATCTGACTGGACGATTCACTCTTCAGTTTTTGCCCAGAGTATGGCGACATAAGTAGCAAAGTGAATGTCATTGACCGTCCAAAACCTAGCTCATGTCCGAATGTCGGCAAAGCAACAATGTATTCCGCCTAGAGGAAAGAACTAGAACATAATGCAGGATAGGCACGACTCAGCCTTCCATCAGTTAACTCGATCCCATGGTTCAACGGGATAGAATAAAAATTGAAGCGGACGTGCTTTACCTTGCCACATATCGGTTAGACTTGTGGGCACGTGCGAAAGATAAGATGAATATGGTTTGATCGTTCATCAAACAACTCCGGCTCTTACAACTTGGACTACAGTATAAACACATCAGGGGCTAGGCTCGACCATTCACACAATACGTCCATCAACCCAAGACTGGGGGTAAAAGTGTGATTATCCAAGAGTTGACTATGACAACTCGATCCTATGACCCATGCCTTATATTCATAACAACTCAGGGTTATGGCCAAAAGGATGCCTAGGGATAGAATCATCAGATTGATGCCCGAAGTTATGGCTGCTGATCATTATTCCGACCCTTACAACGAGCAATGGATCGCGAATACATTGAATGAAAAGCGCATCATTCAGAAACACAAGTAGATTTAGTCTCAAAGCTGGAGCCAGCTATGTAGCAGCAGGCAGTACAAGTGTGATATCCCGGATTTTCGGGCATCAGATAATTGGGTAGTTATCTGATTTAACTTTTAAAAACACTGATTTATAAACTGAACAAATAGCTAGAATTATGATGAATACATATATTTGGGTATATGTATTAAATCTAATAACCTTCTTACATAATTTAAAATTTACAAGAATTATATTTTCTATTGTTTATTTATATATGTAGATTGTAAATAAAACTATGATTTGAAATTCTATATGAAAATCTTGAAAATAAATTAGATTCAAATTCTACATTTTTAAAACACTAGTGTAATAGCTTAGGCTTAAGGTAAGTATAAATAAATAAGTTTTATATTGTTTTCTTTGAGTTATATTCATATAAGTAAAAAGAAGAAATGTATAAATAAAAATACAAAGTATAATATAAAAACCTAAAACAAAAATATAATACATATTAAGACATTTATAAATATATAACTAAATTTAAAATCTATTAATACACATGTTAGCTAATAACATTATCTAATTAACAAGTGTTAACAAATTTGATAAGAATAATGGCAAGTGTCCCATTCTCCTTTTATTTGTAAAAATATTTATTTTAAAAAAATAGAATAGCTTATATTAACATTTTAAAATTCTTTCCTTCATTTCATTCTCTGATCTATTTTCCCGAACTAACTAAGAAACAAGAAGAAATCTGTAACAAAAATGCAGTAAACAAAAATCAAAATCAAAGGAACTCAACAACAATCCAAAACCTAGTAATCAAACTAGAATCAAACAAGCTTCAGCTCATAACAATCAAGTTCAGAGCAAAGCAAGAAGATTCAAGATCCATGCAAACCAAAGTAAACCAAGTCTCAGTTTAAATACAAGAACAGATTTCAAAATTTCAAAAAGCAGGTGAGTGATCTGTCCTAGTTTCCTCTATTTTTAGAAATGCCTGCGAGTAAACATTATCTAAACCTTCCTGATTATCCGGTGCATGTGATATGTTGATGGTAGTGTTGTTTTAAATGGCTTGCATGGACGTATAAATGGTTTACCTGATATATATGAGTGTGTGTGTGCGCTGAATGGTTGTATATATGAGAAGTCATCTCTGTTCTCTGTTTTCAGTAATAAACTGTTTTTTTTAAATCTAATAAATTTGTATAAGATGTTAAGTATAGTTAAAGTAAGAATTTTCAATTTGAATAGGAAGTGTATGCCTATATATAAGTGTGAATGCCTGTATATGATTTTCTTCCTCTGTTCGACTGTGAGTAAACCTAGTTTTAAACTATTTAAATCTGATTGCATGTGAAGGATATTTGAAAGGATTGATGTGTTAGTTGTTTTGCATGAATGAAAATTTGTTTTGCAAGTTGGTTTATTATGTATGAATGTATGTATATATGTTGATATTCGAGTGCATGTCTGTGATTCTAAACTTTGGCTCTGTTCTTCATTTACAAACTTCAAAATTTTTGATAAATTTAAATTCCTTCTTCCCTGAATTTCTTTAGTCATCAATTTATAAACAAAATCTGATAATAATAACAAGGTAAAGATTTTAAAAATATTTTCAGGAAGAATTTGAAGCTAGTTTAATAAGGAGGAAGAAGAACAGTAGCATTTTTAATACATATCAAAATCTCGACATATTTAATTTGTTGTTTTAGGATTATAATCAGATTAGTTATCAAATTCTAGGATTTTTAAAACTAAAATCTTGATTTTTAAGATAGTATATTGAGAGATATTGTGAGATGATCAGAAATTGGATTTTCGTTAAATTCCGACGTTCGATGGAGGTAGGGTAGTCGTGATCAAGGCTGAAGAAGGTTGGAGTCTTAGGGATCGATGAAAAAATGGAAATGGGATTTTTACATCGCCGTGATGGTTGGACGACGTCGAACTAGGGCTCTTTAGTCTTTGTTTGTCGATGATGAAGTCGAGACGTTTTCGTGTTCAAAGGTGTACCGAGTCGATCGATAGCGGGGAAATCGAAGTATGGTGTCGTGGCGGAGCTCTAGACGGAATCACTGGATCGCTGGTGAACTAGAGAATCGTCGGCGATCGTTTTTTTTTCAGATCTGGGTTGGTTCCAGGTTCGACAATGAACCTCGTTTTCGATCGGAGGCTTGTATTGGTGATTTGATGAATGGTTTGGGTTGCTGCATCGAAGTGTGATGTGCTGGAGGGTTCATCGGAGGTCGGAGGTGGCTCTGACGTGGGTGCACGTACACGTGGTGTACGTTTGTCTGGGTAGAATGATCATTTGGGGAAGAAGAGTTTTTATCGGGTAAAACTCGAAGTAGATAGGGAATTGTCTCGAAGTAGCTGAAGATGGTGGATGACTCGGTGGGGTCTTCGGGTTTTTTTGAGTTTTGCTCGGGTTCGATTTGTTTTGGGGTTGTACAGGTTTAAACTTTGTAAAGAAGAATCAAGTTTACCAATCTAAAAGCAAGTTATTTTCTTAATAAATGTCAATCAAGTCTCAAGAGTATTTAACTGAATATATTTCCAAATTTAAATGTTTAAAGTTGTTGATTTCAAAAGTAATTAACTAAATTAATTAATGAGATAATTAAAGGTTAATTACTATTTGTAATTAAGAATAATTACCTAATAGGGTAATTAGTGGATAGTTAATGAAATAAGAGATGAATCATTAACTAAAGATTAAGTGATTAATTGATTTTAAGTTAATTAATTTGTCTAATTAATTATAGATAATCACTTATTAATTAATTAAGTATAATTACTTAGAGAGTAATAAATGAATAATTACGGAATGTAATTAAGAAAAAGGGAAATCATTTATAAAAGTAATTAAATGGAAGTGATTAAGGAATTAATCATTTAGTGTAATTAATTAAAGGATTAATTAAAATTAATTAATTAAAGGGTTAAGGTTAATTAATAATGTGATAAATTACTGGTTAAGGTAATTAATTAATAGAGTAATTAATTAATGAAGTAGTTAGAAGATCATTAATTTATCCATAAAAATAATTTAGGTTAATTAAGATGAATAATTAAGAAATGAATAAATTAATTTGTAATTAATGTTAAGTAAGATGGATTAAGAAATCCAAGTAATTAAAGGTTAGTAATTAATTTAATTGGAGATTAATTAAATTAATTAAGAATGAATCAACTTGTTATGGATGATTAAATTATATTGAATGTTTGGATTGATTAATATCTCTAGTCTGATAAATTATGATGTTATGTGATATGTAATGTTTTGGATGAATTGTGATAATTTAAGTTATCTATCTGTGATAGAATTGCTATATGAATATGATATCCTGAATTTAAATTAAATTGTTTAACTTAAACATCTTGGCTTAAAGTATGACATTTGATTCGAAGAGACCGGGGTCGGGTACCAGTAAATACCCGAAACCACTTCGATTTGAAATCTACTATAATTCTTTATAGATTGATATGTGAAATCAATGGGCTGGATTGGGATAATATAGACCATTTAAACTAAGTTGGATACTTATATATTGTTTGTGAAAATAAGTGATGACTATATAAGTTGTTACTTGTAGTAAAGTACGAGTTACCCTGGGTTGCAAATAAGTTTATAACTTGGCATTTTAAATTATATGGGTTTACTCACGCTGGTTTCCAGCCTGACCCGGGTGTTACTTTGTTGTAATGCTCGGGTCAGACCGAGTATTACAGATTTCAGGTAAGGACGTTTGGAAACTCAGGAGGCAAGCTGGATGGCAGGAACGTATGGAGTGATATCCGTTGTGTATATTATTATTGATTATCTGAGACATCTGAAAATGTCCTGTGTTGTGTAATAGTATAACTCTGATGTATAATGTATAAGTGTATTGATACGGTTCTTTTTGTAAAACTGTTGTTTATGTGATATTATATTTTGATCCGCTGCGAATGTGAGGTTTCTGTGTTGGTGTTTCTGTTTTCTTCTTCTTCTCTTTCTTCTTTTTCTCTAACTATCTGGAATTTTCGGGTTCGAAAATTCCGGGATGTTACATTTGGTATCAGAGCTGAAGGTTAAGAGAGAACCTTGGCTCTGTTGGGATTACTCATTAAGGATAGGGTCAATAGTACCCTAGAATGAGTTGAGTGTATATATATATGAGAGCGTACTTGTTATTTTCTTATATAAAGATTTTAAAATAATTTTAAAATTGAATGATTTTAATATAAGTTTATCTTTTGGTATATAAAGAAATAAATTTTCTAATTATTGAATATATTAAAGAAATTGGTTGTTGAATCATTGGAATTAAATAAAATGATAAGAATTAAGTGGTAATACAACCAAATTAAAATTGAATGAAGATGAGTTTGAAATGAATCCAAACTGAAATTAAAATCTTGAATATGTAGAAGTATTATTGGAATAAAGATAAAAAAATGAATTGGTTTTCAGATATGATAATCTTGGTTATTATCATAAATGGTAGTTGTGTTTAATAATGAATGTTGTTAATGATTAAGCAAAATGAAATGTTTTAGGGAAGTAAACTTTTAGGTGAATATGACTTATAATTTGGAATTGAAGATAATTTGAAATTGTGAAATTTTAAATCTAAATCCAAAAAACTTAAAATTGTTTTAAAGGAATTTGTTTTGAAATAAAAAAAAAACCAAGAACAAATTAAAAAAAAAAATTAAGGTATAACTTGGTGTGTAAAGGAAATAAATATCTATATTTGGAAATAAACTCTAAGGTTGAGTTTTGAATTTTCCTTGGAATGTGATGTAAAACCCAAAGTGAAGTAAGTTTTTAAACTTAAAAGGGAAAGATTATTAATCTGGAGTTTAAAATTTGAATGGGAATTCAAATTGTGTAAAGTTGACCGGATTAAGTAAATTTAATTTAACTTGGAGGAAGTTAAATAAGTTTGAATGAATAACTTGAATTGGAAATTTCAAGATGAAATTTAAATTTAACTTGGGTAGTTAAATGGTTAATTTAAATGGGAATTATGAGTGATTTCAAAATGGGTTTGAAATCTGGAAATTGAAAATGGATAATAAATTAGAATCTGGAGATTTAATTGTTTTTGAATTCTTATTTGAACTTTGTGATAAGTTAAGTAAAGATAATTTAAAATGGAATTTTGAAATTTGGATTCAGAATTTAATGGTTTAAAGATATAAGTTGATTTGATTTAAAGGATTAAATCAACATTAAAAAAAATTAAAAATTAATTAATTAACTCGAATTTATATAACTCGGGATGGTTTAAATTTGAAATTTGAATTGAATTAGTTCAAATTGAATTTGATTTGAATTAATTAGAATTGTGATTGAAGATGGATAAACATAAGTTTAAATGGAAAATTTGAATTGAAATAATTTGAAATAAAATTTAAGTTGAATGAGTTCAAATTCAAATGGGAATTGGAATTTATTCAAACTGGAATTGAAATAAATAAAATTGGTTCAATTTGAAATTTATATGAATTAATTGAAATTGTGATTAAAGTTGAATAAGATTAAAAATCAAATGGAATTTGATTTGAATTTGGAAAGGAATTAAGGTTAATTCAACTTGAATTTTGATTAAATCAATTTCAATAAAAATTGGAATTGAGTCAATTTAAATGGAGGTGGAAATTTAAATTGAATTGATGAGAATTGAACAGTTCGACTCTGGTTTATTTTCAAAATAAATTGTTTTAGTACAAATATATTTTTCCAAACTTTTTACTATACAATCTTTCTTCTCAAACCCCAAACTATCTTATACTTATTTTACAATTATTTTGGAACTATTTAACTATTTTGAAACTGTCTTATAAACTAATTACTATTTTTCAGTTACTTATATCTAATCACTATTTTAAATACTATTTTGCAATTATCTAACCATTTTATACCTACTTAACTATTTTACAGCTATTTTACAAACTAATAACTATTTTTCAACTACTTATCTATTTTAAACTTTTCCAAGCTATTTTTAAATTTAAATTGATTAGAGTTCAAACTGTTTGTAATTGAAATAATAACTCAATTGGAAATGGAAGCAATTGAGAATAAGTGAATGGAATTAAAGGAGAAATTGATTTAGCTAATAATCAATAAAGATAAATACGAAAGATGTACGTATATTATTCTATTCGCATAGTGATTTGATCCAGATTCGAACACAGAATTTCGAGATAGTATTATCGATCCGAGTTGGGATTTTTCGCTCGATTTTCGACGGCGAACCTGGATATGGATTTTTGATTGGTTCTGGATATTCTCTATCATAGCTACGACTATGCAAGGAGAATGACTGATTCTGGTCAAGAAACCAGATCTGAGTCCGCACTAGGAAGTCGGGTGGACGATACTAGTTCGGAAGTGAAATTTTGTGATCGATTGAGCGATCAGACTGATATTGCGTACGGATGATATGTGTATATCGTACGGGTTTGAATGAAATTGATATTGAAGTTGTGGATAAGGATTGTAAAATGATCTTTGAAATGAAAAGTATTTTTGTGAAATATAATGGAATTGGATATTTCTTTGGTTGAAATTTACTTTATGGAGATAAGTAAATGGTAAATAACTTTATAAAGAAATCAAACTTGAATATTTGATTTGGCAATAAATAAAGTTGTATTTTGTAATATGATAAACTTCCCTTATTGAATCTAGCCAGAATAAAAAGGGTTTTGAAATAATTGAAGTATAAAAGAGGTTTTATACAAGTTTGAAATGATCCAAAGATTTTCAAAGTTATATATATCTATATCTATATATATATAAAGCATTTTAGGAGAATGATTTTGGAAAAGGTTTTGGGAACCTATATAATTTGGAAAAGGCTTTTGATTTTTGGAAAATCAATTTTGGATTTTGAAAAGCCTAGTTTGAGAATTATCGATTTTGGTAATCGATTTTGTGTAAAGGAGATTTTGATAAATCATAAAGGGTATGATTTGAAGATACTATAAGTATATAGTATAAAGTGTTTTGAGAATAGCTCTGGGGAAAAAGGCGCTTCCTTGAAATGAACTTCTCAGGAGTACCACTGGGTGGTACTGCCTTGAGCCCCAAGGGGGGGTTCTAAAGTTGATCTTGTGAGGAGTCCGGACAAAACTAGTTCCTGAGGATTATTTGTGTAGCGAAAGTCGAGGGGCTGGTGCCCACAGAGGCATTTGAGTTATGCTGTGACAACAATTTAACTCAATGTCACTGCGATCTACTGCAGACCATAGCGAAAGTCATGTGTGCCGCTGAGAGCCAACTGTCTACGTTTGATTTTATATCGGTAGACTGTGACACTATGGTAACATAGCGAAAGTCGTTTGTGCCGCTGAGAGCCAACAGTCTGCGTTTGATTTTATATCGGTAGACTGCGACCTATGTGGGAGAAGTTTCATTTTGACAGCGAAATCGTGTGTGCCGCTGAGAGCCAACAGTTACATGGACTTTTGCTGCGATGGCAACGTAACCCGTGATGTAACTGTGACCATGGATGGGGGTGATGATTTCCAGAGCATTCTCACAAAAAAAATGTTTCCTCTATTTTCAAAAATGTTTTCTATATTTTCAATAAATTATTTTCCAAGTATTTTCACTGGGTGTTGAAAACGGGTTTGCTAAGTCCTTATAGATTTTCAGTCCTACGTCTGATCAACGTATGACCGAATTTCTGTGAGAACAAGGATGGACTTGTTAAGACATCAACTTTAAAAGTATTTTTATAAAAACTAATTTAGTAATATTATAAAAATTTTTTTTAGTGTTTTAAAAATGGTTCAAAGAGAAAATTTAACTAATATTAAGAATTTTAAATAAATTCTGGCTTCGTTCCTTTTCGAGGACGAAAAGATTTAAAGGGGGGAGGAATGTGATATCCCGGATTTTCGGGCATCAGATAATTGGGTAGTTATCTGATTTAACTTTTAAAAACACTGATTTATAAACTGAACAAATAGCTAGAATTATGATGAATACATATATTTGGGTATATGTATTAAATCTAATAACCTTCTTACATAATTTAAAATTTACAAGAATTATATTTTCTATTGTTTATTTATATATGTAGATTGTAAATAAAACTATGATTTGAAATTCTATATGAAAATCTTGAAAATAAATTAGATTCAAATTCTACATTTTTAAAACACTAGTGTAATAGCTTAGGCTTAAGGTAAGTATAAATAAATAAGTTTTATATTGTTTTCTTTGAGTTATATTCATATAAGTAAAAAGAAGAAATGTATAAATAAAAATACAAAGTATAATATAAAAACCTAAAACAAAAATATAATACATATTAAGACATTTATAAATATATAACTAAATTTAAAATCTATTAATACACATGTTAGCTAATAACATTATCTAATTAACAAGTGTTAACAAATTTGATAAGAATAATGACAAGTGTCCCATTCTCCTTTTATTTGTAAAAATATTTATTTTAAAAAAATAGAATAGCTTATATTAACATTTTAAAATTCTTTCCTTCATTTCATTCTCTGATCTATTTTCCCGAACTAACTAAGAAACAAGAAGAAATCTGTAACAAAAATGCAGTAAACAAAAATCAAAATCAAAGGAACTCAACAACAATCCAAAACCTAGTAATCAAACTAGAATCAAACAAGCTTCAGCTCATAACAATCAAGTTCAGAGCAAAGCAAGAAGATTCAAGATCCATGCAAACCAAAGTAAACCAAGTCTCAGTTTAAATACAAGAACAGATTTCAAAATTTCAAAAAGCAGGTGAGTGATCTGTCCTAGTTTCCTCTATTTTTAGAAATGCCTGCGAGTAAACATTATCTAAACCTTCCTGATTATCCGGTGCATGTGATATGTTGATGGTAGTGTTGTTTTAAATGGCTTGCATGGACGTATAAATGGTTTACCTGATATATATATGTGTGTGTGTGTGTGCTGAATGGTTGTATATATGAGAAGTCATCTCTGTTCTCTGTTTTCAGTAATAAACTGTTTTTTTTAAAATCTAATAAATTTGTATAAGATGTTAAGTATAGTTAAAGTAAGAATTTTCAATTTGAATAGGAAGTGTATGCCTATATATAAGTGTGAATGCCTGTATATGATTTTCTTCCTCTGTTCGACTGTGAGTAAACCTAGTTTTAAACTATTTAAATCTGATTGCATGTGAAGGATATTTGAAAGGATTGATGTGTTAGTTGTTTTGCATGAATGAAAATTTGTTTTGCAAGTTGGTTTATTATGTATGAATGTATGTATATATGTTGATATTCGAGTGCATGTCTGTGATTCTAAACTTTGGCTCTGTTCTTCATTTACAAACTTCAAAATTTTTGATAAATTTAAATTCCTTCTTCCCTGAATTTCTTTAGTCATCAATTTATAAACAAAATCTGATAATAATAACAAGGTAAAGATTTTAAAAATATTTTCTAGGAAGAATTTGAAGCTAGTTTAATAAGGAGGAAGAAGAACAGTAGCATTTTTAATACATATCAAAATCTCGACATATTTAATTTGTTGTTTTAGGATTATAATCAGATTAGTTATCAAATTCTAGGATTTTTAAAACTAAAATCTTGATTTTTAAGATAGTATATTGAGAGATATTGTGAGATGATCAGAAATTGGATTTTCGTTAAATTCCGACGTTCGATGGAGGTAGGGTAGTCGTGATCAAGGCTGAAGAAGGTTGGAGTCTTAGGGATCGATGAAAAAATGGAAATGGGATTTTTACATCGCCGTGATGGTTGGACGACGTCGAACTAGGGCTCTTTGGTCTTTGTTTGTCGATGATGAAGTCGAGACGTTTTCGTGTTCAAAGGTGTACCGAGTCGATCGATAGCGGGGAAATCGAAGTATGGTGTCGTGGCGGAGCTCTAGACGGAATCACCGGATCGCTGGTGAACTAGAGAATCGTCGGCGATCGTTTTTTTTTCAGATCTGGGTTGGTTCCAGGTTCGACAATGAACCTCGTTTTCGATCGGAGGCTTGTATTGGTGATTTGATGAATGGTTTGGGTTGCTGCATCGAAGTGTGATGTGCTGGAGGGTTCATCGGAGGTCGGAGGTGGCTCTGACGTGGGTGCACGTGCACGTGGTGTACGTTTGTCTGGGTAGAATGATCATTTGGGGAAGAAGAGTTTTTATCGGGTAAAACTCGAAGTAGATAGGGAATTGTCTCGAAGTAGCTGAAGATGGTGGATGACTCGGTGGGGTCTTCGGGTTTTTTTGAGTTTTGCTCGGGTTCGATTTGTTTTGGGGTTGTACAGGTTTAAACTTTGTAAAGAAGAATCAAGTTTACCAATCTAAAAGCAAGTTATTTTCTTAATAAATGTCAATCAAGTCTCAAGAGTATTTAACTGAATATATTTCCAAATTTAAATGTTTAAAGTTGTTGATTTCAAAAGTAATTAACTAAATTAATTAATGAGATAATTAAAGGTTAATTACTATTTGTAATTAAGAATAATTACCTAATAGGGTAATTAGTGGATAGTTAATGAAATAAGAGATGAATCATTAACTAGAGATTAAGTGATTAATTGATTTTAAGTTAATTAATTTGTCTAATTAATTATAGATAATCACTTATTAATTAATTAAGTATAATTACTTAGAGAGTAATAAATGAATAATTACGGAATGTAATTAAGAAAAAGGGAAATCATTTATAAAAGTAATTAAATGGAAGTGATTAAGGAATTAATCATTTAGTGTAATTAATTAAAGGATTAATTAAAATTAATTAATTAAAGGGTTAAGGTTAATTAATAATGTGATAAATTACTGGTTAAGGTAATTAATTAATAGAGTAATTAATTAATGAAGTAGTTAGAAGATCATTAATTTATCCATAAAAATAATTTAGGTTAATTAAGATGAATAATTAAGAAATGAATAAATTAATTTGTAATTAATGTTAAGTAAGATGGATTAAGAAATCCAAGTAATTAAAGGTTAGTAATTAATTTAATTGGAGATTAATTAAATTAATTAAGAATGAATCAACTTGTTATGGATGATTAAATTATATTGAATGTTTGGATTGATTAATATCTCTAGTCTGATAAATTATGATGTTATGTGATATGTAATGTTTTGGATGAATTGTGATAATTTAAGTTATCTATCTGTGATAGAATTGCTATATGAATATGATATCCTGAATTTAAATTAAATTGTTTAACTTAAACATCTTGGCTTAAAGTATGACATTTGATTCGAAGAGACCGGGGTCGGGTACCAGTAAATACCCGAAACCACTTCGATTTGAAATCTACTATAATTCTTTATAGATTGATATGTGAAATCAATGGGCTGGATTGGGATAATATAGACCATTTAAACTAAGTTGGATACTTATATATTGTTTGTGAAAATAAGTGATGACTATATAAGTTGTTACTTGTAGTAAAGTACGAGTTACCCTGGGTTGCAAATAAGTTTATAACTTGGCATTTTAAATTATATGGGTTTACTCACGCTGGTTTCCAGCCTGACCCGGGTGTTACTTTGTTGTAATGCTCGGGTCAGACCGAGTATTACAGATTTCAGGTAAGGACGTTTGGAAACTCAGGAGGCAAGCTGGATGGCAGGAACGTATGGAGTGATATCCGTTGTGTATATTATTATTGATTATCTGAGACATCTGAAAATGTCCTGTGTTGTGTAATAGTATAACTCTGATGTATAATGTATAAGTGTATTGATACGGTTCTTTTTGTAAAACTGTTGTTTATGTGATATTATATTTTGATCCGCTGCGAATGTGAGGTTTCTGTGTTGGTGTTTCTGTTTTCTTCTTCTTCTCTTTCTTCTTTTTCTCTAACTATCTGGAATTTTCGGGTTCGAAAATTCCGGGATGTTACAACAAGGCTGAGTTATACTAATCCTTTGATTCAACGTCCCTAAAAGCCTGATCATTTACCATTGCAAATAAGCACATGAAGTGCCTACAACCCATCACGAGTATTGTAGATCAAATAACAACTCAGCGCAATGATGATGAAAGAGTTAATTTCTTTGCTCCAGGTGAATTTGATATGTTCGCTTGGACTCATTCTCATGTATATATGTGGACTATCGCCAGCCATGAAGAACCCTGCATTAAATGTCGACTCGAGGCATGTCTCGATGAATAAAAAAATGTGACGTGGATCCAGAGAGATCTTCTGCACTTAAAGAGGAGGCGAATCTGCTCAAAACCAGTGGGTTTATCCACGATGCCATCTAACCAAAATGAGTATCCAATCCTTTACTTATAAGAAAAACGAACAGAGAGTGAAGGACATACGTCAACTACTTAGTTTTGTACGAGGCATGACAAAGCACAGCTTTCCACTTCCATGGACACAAACTCTAGATACAATCCGATACTGAAGCATGTCCCAGACTAGGAATACAACTGTTTCATTACTAACCTGGGCCTATAGTGCTATGCTGCAATCCCTGGATTCAAACTTGAGAACGCTTATGCTACTTACCAAAGGACGATTAACAGATCATTTAAAAATCAGATTGGCCGATCAATGAAAGTATATGTGATTAATATGCTCATGAGATCATGACCATCAAACAACCACATCGATGACTTGGCAAAGATATTCAGTGCCCTCCAACAACTATAGAATGAAACCTGATCCTTTGAAATGCTCTTTCAGCGTTGCATCAGAAAAATTCTTGGGTTTCATCATCAATTCTTGTGGAATTGAGGCTAATTTCCAGAAAATTCCCACAATTAGAGACATCCATGTACCAAGGAAACCAAGTAGGTACAGAGCTAAGGCAGAAGATTACCGTCCTAAGCTGATTCAACTCTAGGGCCATCTACAAGTGTATTCTCTTCTTCAACCTGACCAAAAGAGGGAAGAGAACTTTTGAATGGACTAACAACTGCGTTGATGCAGTTCTAGCTCTGATAGATCGCTTAGAGAATTTTATTCGAGCTGTTGGATCGCGAAGGTTTATACATCAATTGGGCCGTGTCAACACACGCCATAAGCATCACATTGCTACATGAAGAGAAACGAATCCAAAGATCAGTATATGATGAAAGCTAGCTATCGACAACCTCACCCCGTTAACATCTGTATCGACCAGCCATTACGATAGGTCCTTTGGCAAACTTAGATGTCTGGAAGGTTACTCAAATGAAATATCGAGCTAAGCCAATATGATATCACTTATCTCCCTCAGAGAGCTATCCATGGTCAAACATTAGCATACGTCATATCTGAATTCACTAAATCAAACGATTATCCGAAGAATAGTGGAGAACCGTCCAACCGATGGAGAACATACATAGATGGAACTTCTGATAATCGGCTTTCTAACGTCGAAGTTGCGTTAATGACTCCTGAGGAACAATCGATCCGCTATGCCCTTAAACTCAACTTCCCTGCAACAAATGACGAAGCTAATATGAAGCCTTAGTCGCCACACTCGAACTTGCAAAAAATACTAGGAGTGGAAACTTTGCATATCTTATGTGATTACCGGTTAGTAGTATGCCAAGTCAGGGAACATTATCTGACTAGGGGGCAACGTATTGCTCCTTATCTCAGCTGGGTCCAAGAGCTACTTGCTGACTTCGAGTATTACAACATTACACACATTCTCGAAGAACAAAATGAAAAAGCCGAGTCACTGGCCAAGCTAGCCAGTTCTGTGGATGCACGACAAATAGACTTTGTCCCAGTTGGAATACTTATTATTCCAAGCATTGACAAATGAAGATCGACTAAATCTTAGAGATGGAGCCAGAAAAGGGGTCATGGATGACTCCTATCAAAGACTATCTACCGTGGGGAGTTCTTCTTGAATAGAGGAATGAGAAATAGCATATCCTCCACGAAGCATCACTGCATGATTATGTCTGGATCGTTCAACTCCATCGATACAAAGCATTACTTTTGTATCCATCGATCCGAGACCCAATATTACTTATCCATCAATACGAAGCACACCTTATGTAAGTCCATCTCGTATCGATAACCATCGATACGAAGTCTACCTTAATGCATCCCAGATCGATCCAGGAGAGGATCGATACAAAGAAATGGATCAAAAACAACCATCGACCGTTATTGCAGCTCGAATTTCACATCGATCCAGGAGAGGATCGATACGAAACTCAATCCAAACAAAAACTAAAGAACTTGACAATGACCTGTGAACATACAAACATGAATAGAGGTCAGGTAAACATATGTGCATGTATGATGAACTAACATTCGATTTTCAAAGTTAACAGGGATTGAATGCTCACCTGATGACAATTAAAACAGTGAACAAAAAATGGCTAGCGCTCAACACTCAGTTATGACCAAACACTGCATGATCATTGACAATCAACAGTTCGACATCTACATCACTGAAGATCAATTAAAGGTTACATCTTTTGACGAAAAGATAGCAACTACTCAATGAATCGGATAGAAATTTTTCAGAATGAAGGATGCAGCTTTTCAAAGCACGTCATGTTCACACAAGACATACTTTAGGGGGCAAATGTTATCCCACCTTTTGGCAAGGCCGTGACACCAAGAACTTGACTAGAAACTAAGGACAGTTCGTCCTGGAGATCGGTTATACATAGGTTCACTATGGATACTAGTAAATTTTTCCCGAGTCCGGATCGAGCTACAATTGATATGACATGACAAGCAAAGCTATAAAAGCCGACGTTCCAAATTTCAAGTCAATCGGAGTTCATACGCTCAAGATATTGATCGATCAAGGTTGAGAAATTCAACTCTATTCGTATCCATCCAATTTCGTATCCATTCCCCAAGAGAGATTCAGTTCGTATCCATCGCCCACTAACTTCCTTCATATCCATCAAAATGAAGCTACTTCGTATCGATCATGTTAACAACACTTCGTATCCATCAACAAATGTCCATTTTTGTATCGGTCTCCCTCCATCCATCTCGTATCGATCTCCTACCATTGATACGAACAGCAACAACCACTGATCAATACAAAGAAAGCAACAAGAAGCATCAATACAAAGGCGACATTCAAACATCGATACGAAGTAGCATGCAAGCATCGATACGAACAGAGCCACGCATGACCGATGCGAAATAGTATCGATACGAAGACGACAATGCCATACAAATCCAAACTTGCATCGATCATAACTCGAGATCTACAAGTCCAAATGCCACCAAATTTTCACAGAGGCTTTCCTACAACGTCAAGAATGTACCAGATAAATTTCAGCCAAAAAGGATCAATTCTTGATCCATATGAATTCCATTCGTATCACTCCCAGATCGAGTCGAAACCACCTGAACTCGATCCCGTGGGCCCACCCACGTGAGAGAAGAAGTCCTCCGAGATCTGGGTGAGATATTTGCTGCCTACGCCTATAAATAGCAACCTTGGACCTATATTAAATGGACTTTTGGCCTCTCTACGCCAATACCCTGCCAAAATTGCTATTCTACTTCTATTGTACTGTTGTAATCCACTTGTACCCAGCGAGTTATAATCAATAAACATCAATCATTTCATAGTGGACGTAGGCCATATGTCGAACCACTCTAAATTCGTGTGTTTTAGCATTTTTTTTCTTATCTGTTAATTGGTGTGTTTGTTAGATCTGCCTCATTTTACATTTACTTTCTTCATTTTATCTCTTCAAACACATCCGAAGAGTGTTGTGCCCAATTTTGGTACAAACAATATAGTCTTAAATACGTAAGACATATTTCTTATTTAAATAATACTGTCCAAGTACAATTATGGTAAAACTTGAGTTTTTCATTTCACCAGACATTTTTTGTTCTGACACACTCCTCATTACAATACAGATTAGAGAGAGTAATGCTGAATTAGGAGACAAAAGTGGAGATGAAAACTTGTGGCAGTTATATATCTCTTTATGTTTTTTTTAATATTTATACTGTACCTAGTTCATAGAATTATGTTATATTGTACAATAGAGATTTTATGTAAACATGTTGTAAGATTTGGTAATTATGTGTATATTTCTGAAATGGTTTTCTTTTATGAAATGGGTACTTGTTTCTGATATTATATTTTATTTATTCCATTGTGAGATTTTGAAAGTATAGATAGATAGCTCTATGTACTGTGTATTGTTTTAATTTTATCAACTTAACAACTCGCCTTGAAATGGGCCTAAGGTTCTACAGGATTTTATTGGGTCGAAATTTGGTATGTTTTGAGGTGGGTTGTCACAGAGCTTATGCTTATTGTTGAATATTATCTCATTCCTCTCTTTCCAAAGGACAGTAACAATCACTTTCAGCATACCGAGAAGTTGGTAAGAGGAGGAACATTTCCATTTTGTAGCCTTGTATATGTTTGTCCATTCAATCTTACAATTCCATAAAGGGTTCACATATCCACCTCTAAGTTTGATTCTCTTCCAGAGAAAGAATGAGATAGAATGAGAAAGAACATTTAAAAAGCAGGTGGAGGACATGCTTATCTCTGCATTTGCAGAATACACAGAGAGCGTTAATGGGGATTCCACTGAAAGCATGGTTGCTGGGAGTGTTTGTAGAATTCTTTAAGATTTTCCATAACATGAAATTTAATTTTTCAGAGGTATTTTTGTTTCAGATTCTACGAAACCAAGGGAATTTTAGGAGGTCAGAAGAGGCAGTATGGCTTTGTATCTATTAGCAATAGAGTGTTCCTTTATGTTGCTAGACCATAATAAGCTTCCACATATGAGAAAGCATAACCACTGTTATTCAATTTGTTCCAAATTAATGAAACTCCGTTGTTACTGGTGCGAGGAGGGGATATAATTCCATTACGGATATAGGAGGTAGCTTTAGCATTGATAGGTATACATACCATTTTATTACATACCTTCAAGGGTTAGAAAGTTCATTAAAATAAGGCCTTTCTCAATCCAAGGAACACACCAAAACTTTGCTTGACTTTGAGGATCTAGAGCTAATTTGATATGAGGGAGAAGAGTATCTTTTATCATGAGAAGATGTTTCCAATCCCAGCTTTGAGCTTGCTTAGAGTCAATAAGCCACAAATCATCATTCTTCAGGTTGTGTTTAAGGGACCACTTAACCTACAAGTTGTCATTCTTATTGATTAAGCTATCAAATTGTTTGGAGAAGGCAACATAATTTCAAGCCCGTAGGTTGCTGATTCCAAGACCTCCATTGCATTTTGGCACTTCAGTTTTCCTAAAGGCAATAGAAGATAATTTGCTGTGATTAATAAAGCCAGTCCAAAGAAATCCAGTCATAACAGATCTTATCATGGAAACGAGCTTAAATGGCAGTATAAAAGATCAACACCAGTATACTATCATAGGCATGATCAAAGAATTTATGATAACAAGTCTTCCAAGCTGGGAGAGGTATTTGTCTTGCCATCTGTTGAGGACATTAGTGATCTTTTTATAGAGGGGAATGCACCGATTGATGGATATATTCTTTGTAGCCAATGGAACTCCAAGCTAAGACATATTTTTATTTAAAAGAGGGAGCATTTGAGTTATTGATATGCACTGCTAGTTTAATTTTCAGAGATTCCAACAAGAAGGATATGGGAATTTTGAAGATTTATTCTTAACCTAGAAAATATAGAGATGTCCTTTAAGGTTTTCACAATGGACAACGGGGAATCAACGATGGGTTTAGTGAATATGATTAGATCACTAGCAAATGCAGAGGACGTTATCATAGGAGACTTTCACTTGGGGTGAAGAATAAAATTCTTCTTTAGGGCTTGCTGCTGAAATGCTAGGGTAAATGTTTCCATGACAATGATAAAAAGGTAGGGGGAATCGAGTCTTCCTGCCTTAACCCTTGCAGACCTTCAAAGTAACCAACAGTATAAACATTGAAGACCAAGAAATATCTAATATTAGATATACATTGATACATCCATTTGGTAAATTGGGAGGGGAAGTTCACCTTCTTTATTATGTACATAAGAGCATCCTACTTTATAGAATCAAATGCCTCTTTTATGTCAATTTTAAGCATAGCTCTAGGAGAGATACATTTTGAGAGTACCCATTCGATAATTCATGAGATAGGAGTACATTGTCAAGAATGTTCCTGCCTGGGAGGAAGGCAGCTTGGTTTTGAGAGATCAAAGAGTTTACGGCAAGTTTGATCCTCCAAGTAAGGATTCTGGAAATGCTTTTATATATAATATTGCAACAGGCCCCTGGCCTGAATTGAGAAACATCATAAGGATTGTCAAGCTTGGGAAGAAAGACAAGATTTGTTGAGTTTATGGAGCTCAACATTTTACATTTAGAGAAAAATTATGGACTGCTTTAAGAACATCAGAAGAGATAATGTGCCAACAATGAATAAAGAAAATAGCATTGAATCCATCAAGTCCTCCACAGGCAGATTTCTTTATTGTAAAAAATAGACTTTTTTATTTCATCATCCGAGACCGGGCTAGTAAGGATGTACTATTGGCCTTCATTAAGGACAGAGAGAGGTAGGGAGGAGGAAAATGAGGCATCAAATGGGCATTCAGAACAAGAGCCAAGCAAGGAAGAGAAATAATCAAGTAATGCCTTATCAATATCATTAGGAGTGGATTGAATATCTCCTTTCATATCAAAGATGTTATGGTGAAAGCTTTTGGTTGCTTAAATTTCAGAGAAGCATGGTACAACTAAGATTTTCTATCACCATATAGATCCCAGGCTTCTCTATTTTTCTATTTGATCATATCAGCTTCAATTGTTAAAGCATCTTCAAGTCTCTGTGATAAACTAAATTCAAGAGCACTGAGAGAAGGATCTATAGAAGTGTTCATGATTTGCTGTTGAACTATTTCTAGCTCCTATTTAATTGCAGTAAATAGCTTCATTCCATCTCCAAACTTGTTTATAACCCACAACCTAAGAGAATCTTTTGTGTTTTTAAGTTTTGGTTGAAGATTTAGCATGAGATTTCCAAAAGCATGAATAGCCCAAGCAAACTTAACAACGTGCAAGAAGCCATTACAATCATCAAAAATTTGAAATTTACCTTTTTGTTAATGGCAGCAACACCAAAAGAAAGGATAATGGGGCAATAGTCAGAAAGTTTGGACATAGGAATGTGAATTTGAAATATAGGCCACAAAGAGAGGGATTTGAAATTTGTGAAACCACGATCAATCTTGGTTAGGGTTCTAATAACTTGCCATCTCTTATTGTTCCAAGTGTAGGAGGAGCCATTAGTAGGTATATCAACTAGAGAAGCATTGATCATTGTATCATTGAGAGCAGCAAGACCTTTGAGGGATAAAGGGTGGCTAGCAGAATTGTGTGAAGAGTGGTAAAAGGAGCAACTGAAATCACCAATGACTATCCAAGGATGAGAGTTTTTCCTGAAATGAGGTAGGTATTCATGAAGAATTTGTCTTTAGGCTGTAGAGTTTTCAGCATAAATGAAAGTAAAAGACATTAAAGCGGATAAAGGGAGGTGGTATGCATGAGTATGGATGAATTGCTTATCAACTAAGATTAAGTTGAGTTGAAATATTACAGGGTCAAACAAGACAAGTAATCTTCCATATGGAGCATGAGAGTTATTTAATAGGTTAGACCAGGCTGGATTGATAAATTTGGCAGCTCTTAAAGATAGGGCAGGGTTTAGTTTAGTTTCAAATATAGAAATGAGAGAGAGAGTTTATGATCATGAATTGGGGTTTTAATATGAACGAGTTTGATGTCCTTATGAACGCCCCATAATATTCCAAGCAGTGATGTTGTGCATCATTGGCAAACTAAATTAGGGATTTTGTTAGAGTTTCTTGTACTTCTTTGAGAAGTCGAGGGAGTACCGTCAGGACATACACTGAAATCTATATTATATTCACCATCGGAGTTGAATGAAGAAAAGTATGGAGAGAGGACAAGTCTTTTTTTTATTTAGATGGGAGATAATTGGATTTTGCAGCAAGTCTGAGAGAAGCTAAGGGCCTTGGTATAACCTTCTTTTTATTATTCTTTGCTTGATGTTAAGGAAGATGTGGTAGATTGAACATCAATTTGAATGAATAGCTTTTCAGTAGATAAATATGGAGAAATAGAAGATAAATTAGGGATGTCAAAGGTTGAATTTGCACTAACAGATAGCAATAAAGGAGAAGTAGGTTGGGTGACATTAGTGGGGACATTAGCCAAGGGTGTACCAGTGTGTATGATATCTTGTGCACCTAAGAGTTTTGACTATTAATCGAACTCGATATGTTTGAGTGATATAGTGATGATAAAGAGAAAACATACATTGTTACTTGCAATATATCTCAAGCGATTTAAAATAAGATGTTAACTAGGTCATCAGTAAGTAACCGAACTCATGTCCACTAATGTGTTTTAGCAAAGTCTGTATAAGTTTTAATATTTAAGTTATTTAAATATTACCAATAGCTGAGTTCATAATGGGGAGTCACACAACCGTCACTGTTAGCATTGGTCCACTCAACAACATAAAATAGTTTATAAATGATATAAATTAAAATGTTGAAAATTAATATAAATGTTATATTTATTTATTATGGTTTTTATTTATTTATTTAAGACCTTAAAATTAATTAAAATAATATATAAATGTTGTATACTAATTTAATTAAATACGTGGGCTAAAAATATATACAAATAATAAATATAGGTTACTAATTAGACTTAATTTTGACATATATGATGTATAAGGAGGGGTAGACCATAAAAGAAATAATGGGGAGCTATGTTCCATTTGAAAAAGAATTTTGATGAATAGTTTGCAAAGAGAAAAGGGAAGAGAAATTGATGCAGAATATATTAGATATTTCTTGCCATTTAGAGGCTATAAATACCACCATCTTAACCTTTTTTTAAAATAAAAAAACAAATATAAACTCTAGCCTTCATGTGAGATTGTTGAAACTTCAAGTTGACCTTATAAACCAAACCGTTTGAAGGTTGAAGAAACTTCAAATCAGAGATGCACAGTGCAAGGTGTAATAGACCAACATATTAACTAGGTTATTTTTTCCTTTTACATATTTAGATTATATCCTTAAACACTATATTTTATTTTCGACATCAAATTATTAAAATGATTTTCTTATTTATACAATATTTTGACATATATAAATGTGTGTGTGTATTAAATATATGTATGTATTAGTTTTAAGTATATAAAATTAACATTGTATATATATGTATTGATTTTTGGCAAAAAACATTAATTTTGCAGACAAAATAAAATATTATTATTTTGCATAGGCAAGCCGGATTATAGCGACAGTACCACTTTACAACAATTATTATAGGCGTGAGGCAAAAATTCCATAATAACCACACATATTACAACCCATGCTTACAATGCTTGAAGACTAGCTCACACTAACATAAGCACCATGACAAGATACAATCAAACCATGCACTATGAAATGAAACAAGCACATAACAAAAATGGGACAAGCCCACATAATTACCACCAGAGACAAACTTGCAACAACAACCTAATTTGCATTCAAAGAGGATAGATTTCGTAAAAATATTCCAAATTTCCTTCAAGCTAGTAGCAAAACTGCATTTAAACATGCAATTTCTTTGCAGCAAACATAATATATCGAACACTATAACTTACAAACCAGAATACTATTGATGCCAAAAATGGCACAACACACAAAAACTTGTTGAAATATAGAAATCTATCAGAAAATAACAAGAAAGTAAAAAAACACATAAGAATTTTTATTGTGGTTCAGCAATCTCCGGCCTACATCCACTTTATATTTTATCCATTAGAGGTTTGAGAGAGATTGAAATCACAAGTACAAGGAATTGACAGGTTTTGTAACAACCCAAAACCGAGCTATAATAATTAATTCACGAATTAACTAAATAATAAAATAAGTTCGTGAAATTTTCAGAATCAAGCCACGAAAGTTGCACCATTGGGTCCGTGGTAATTTTCTTATCAATTTCCATATATAACTTGTCAAAATCCGAGCTAGTATGAAGAAGTTACGAAAGAAATAAGAAATCAAAATTTTATAAAAAGAAAACGGAAAAAAAATAACATGTCCATAGGTCAACCCGCATAAGGGTCAGGTCGACCCCCATTGAGTATGGGTCGACCCGCGTTTCTGCCTGGACGTGAAAACGTCCAAGTACGAGCCGATAACCATGTTTTGCATTTTTAGTTTAATCTCGTGTGTTCTTAGCTGCATCCGACGGTTCCTAGTGAGCCTATGACGTGGTTGCACCAGATTTAATCTAAAAATCCGACGGCCTGAGATCCCTATGCCACACTATAAATAAGACCCTAGACCTAGCTATTTTTTTCTCATTCAGATTTTCTCCCAATTGGGTTCATTGCCTGAGGCTGAACCCTAAATAGAAAAAATTTCTGGCGAGAAGATCTTTTAAAAAAAATATTCTATGCCCTAGAGGTGGATCTAGGAAGGCCAAGGACTAGAGCTAAGGACCACAGGTGAGTGTTTTGTAATTATTTTAGATTTGTAAGAAATTTAAAATAATATGGTTCTCAATAGTTGTAGTTTTTCTACAATTTTGAGACAGTTTTTATATAAGTTTATTTACAGTCAGTTTTTAAGAAAATTTCAGAAGTTCTTTTCAGTCTATTTTTATTCAGCTATTTTATTCAGTTATTTACAGCTATTCACAATTATTTACAGTTATTTACATCTGTTTTAAGTTGGAATTTAGCCTGTAAAAGTTTGTTTCTTTATATAAAGATTTAATCCCTTTTTACGCGAATAAATTAAAAAGAGAAGAATTCGCTAATATGGGTTAAAATAGAAAAACACTAAATTTACAGAAATCCGATGTAAAATAAGAAAAACTGAAATAAAATAGAGATGGACTGAAATAGAAAAATTTAAGATATTTGCAAGCATGATTATAACAAGTAGTTATAACTAAAAGAGAAAAATAGAAGAGTAACAGTTGCAAGAATAATTATAACGTAGGTTATAATTATAAAGAAAGAAATAACAGAGGAGGCTTATTTTAAAACTTAAATTAAGTTAATAAGCAAATATAGAAGTAGTGGCCCGTACCGGCAGTATTCTCTTTCAGATCTAGGACTGATAGATTCACAACAAATAGGTGAGGCTGGGACACGTTTATGCTGATTAGGGTAAATAAGTGGCCAATAGATAAAGTCTCAATCTGGGGATTTGGGCAAGGGGCGCAAAACTAGATGATTTGTTTGTTAGGACCAGTACTGGCAGCTTTCCCTTTCAGAACTAGGACCGATGGTCTCACAACAGTTAGGTAAGGCTAGGCAGCATTCCCTTTCAGGTCTAGGACTGATGGTCTCACAACAGTTAGGTGAGGCTGGGCATGCTTATGCTGATTAGGGTAAATAAAGGGTCAAATAGGGGGCGGCAGTTAGTGTGTACCGACGATGACCGAGCATGCGACATCGATTAGGGTAAATAATTCGCTACTGCGTCCTACGCGCTAAAAAGGTGTCTTTTGCTGTGACCAATAGGATTGGTTCACAGTGGCACAACAGAGATAGATAGGACGATCAAAGAGTAGAATTAGGATTTCAGCCTAATCAAAGCAGTTTAAGACAAGTGCAAACAATCAAAGCAAACAGTCAAACAGAATCAGAAACAGTACTTTATCCGAGTTTTATCTTTTCTGTATTTTTCTTTCAAGCTAGAACTATTGCTTAGTCTATTATCTTTGTCTTGCTTAGAAATGCTAGTAATTACTTTCACTCACAAGACTTATTCTCTGACCCACTCCTTTATTTCCCCTTTTTCCCCCAATAGGCCATTAGAGTTGAGTAGATTCAGGTTGCTTTTGATCCATTCCTGGAGTTTTCTCATTTTAGATGTATTCTTCTATTCTTTATGTTTTTCATTTTGCTTATGATGGATTTGGCACTTGTGAGAGGGATTATGATTATTATGATTGTTATCTTTATACTTTGATTTTTGTGAGACTGCGATGTATTTTCATGAGACAAGAGATATTTTGAGTTTTTGAGACATGTTATGTTTTATGACTTATTTTGGAATGAAGTTACATTTTTAATGTCAAGTTATTATTTAAATGTTTCCGCTGTTTTTACTTAATTGTCTTGTGAATCTTAGTCTCTATGATGCTTTAGTTATACCTACAACGCACCACATCCTTTGGCGTGCCGTTTTTGGATATACTAAGGGGCATGGGGGTGTTTCACTTGGTATAAGAGCCTAAGGTTATAGGATTACTAAAAACTTGTTTTAAAAGTGAAGTATTTTTAAAAGGTAACATATCTTCAAACTGAATGTATTTTTCAGAAAGAAACTCTTATTATAGAAATAGTTTTCAAGTATAAGAGAGTTTTTACAAAAATCCCCTCAAAGTCCAGTTCAAGTTCCTTTCGATTTTTTCAAGCCTAAATTTTCTTTTCTTTGCATAGTATGGCGGACGTCCCAAATCTTCCAGAGGGTGTCTAAGCCACTACCTGGTTCCATAGATACCACCAAGCTACGACACTAGAGGTGCAAGGGCAAGCTCCAAACGCAGCACCATTGGGTGGAGATCCCATTAATCCACCTGCAACAGCCAATTTTTCTAACCTATGCAAAGGCTTCGCTAGTCTAGGAGGAAAGACATTTTCTAGCATGGAGGATTTTGTAGAGGCACGAGCTTGGTTAAGGAATACAGAGCGGATATTTGGGCTGTTAGGATTGGAAGACCGGTAGAGAGTTCATCTTGCATCTTGGCAGCTGAAGGGAGAGGCTTCTTACTGGTTGGAGATTTTAGAGATGGAGGGTAGAGACATTGGTTGGTTTGGATTTCGAGAAAGGTTTGAGAGAAAGTTCTTGTCGCAAGCCGAGGAAAACATGCAGTTGGAGAAGTTCATTAGTTTGAAGCAAGGGAGTCTTTCGATGAAGGAGTATATAAATCAGTTTAATGAGTTGTCGCGGTTCGGAATTGAGCTTGTTAATACACCGCATAAGAAAGCCACCAAGTTTTCTAAGGGTTTGAACCAGCCCCTCCAAGGGTTGGCATTGACACATGTGCCTATGGGAGCGACGTATGAATCACTTGTGGAAATGGCTCTCATATCAGATGTTGCTGAGAAAGAAGAGGTTAAGGAGGTTCCTAAATCAGAAAACTCTAAGAAGCAGTGGTGGAAGAATAAGAAGGATAAGGACAAGAAGAAAGGAGGATGACCTCAAAAGAGACAGATCAAGGTGGGCGAGAAATGTCAAAATTGTGGATTGCTTGGGCATTACTCAAAGGACTATAAGAAGGACACGATGAAGGGGAGGTGTTACAACTGTGGGCAGCCTCGACAACTTAGTAGAGCTTGTCCTCAGAAGACGGGACAGAGAGCAAGCGCACCTACGGCGCAAGTTTAGGCTTTTGATGCAGCACCTTCTAGTAGTGGACCGGATCGAGGTAGGAAAGTCCCTGTAGAAGGTTTGATCTCTTTTTTAGATTATCCTATTCGGACTCTTTTTGATTCCGGAGCATCACATTCTTTCATTTCTAGTTCCTTGTTTGATTGTTTACACTTCGATATTTCTCTAGTTGTAGACCTATAGTTGTTTCAAACCTCATAGGAGGATCGGCACATTTATCCATGATTTGTAGGGGTTTGAAAATTTTTATACTAGGCGTAGTGTTTGATTGTGACGCCTATGTACTGCGATTTTCGGGACATGGGATGATTTTGGGGATGGACTGGTGGTCTCACAACAGTTAGGTGAGGCTGGGCACGCTTATGCTGATTAGGGTGAATAAAGGGTCAAATAGGGGGCGACCGTTAGTGTGTACTGGCGATGACCGAGCGTGCAACATCGATTATGGTAAATAATTCGCTACTGCGTCCTACGCGCTAAATAGGTGTCTTTTGCTGTGACCAACAAGATTGGTTCACAGTGGCACAACAGAGATAGATAGGCCGATCAAAGGGTAGAATTAGGATTTCAGCCTAATCAAAGAAGTTTAAGACAAGTGCAAACAATCAAAGCAAACAGTCAAACAGAATCAGAAACAGTACTTTATCCGAGTTTTATCTTTTCTGTATTTTTCTTTCAAGCTAGAACTATTGCTTAGTCTATTATCTTTGTCTTACTTAGAAATGCTAGTAATTACTTTCACTCACCAGACTTATTCTCTGACCCACTCCTCTATTTCCCCGTTTCCCCCCAATAGGCCAGCAGAGTTGAGTAGATTCAGGTTGCCTTGAGATCCATTCCCAGAGTTTTCTCATTTCAGATGTATTCTTCCGTTCTTCATCTTCTTCATTTTGCTTATGATGGATTTGGCACTTGTGGGAGGGATTATGATTATTATCATTGTTGTCTTTGTACTCTGATTTTTGTGAGACTGAGATGTATTTTCATGAGACACGAGATATTTTGAGTTTTTGAGACATGTTATGTTTTTATGACTTATTTTGGAATGAAGTTACATTTTTAATGTCAAGTTATTATTTAAATGTTTCCGCTGTTTTTACTTAATTGTCTTATGAATCTTAGTCTCTATGATGCTTTAGCTATACCTACAACGCACCACATCCTTTGGTGTAGCCTTTTTGGGTATATTAAGAGGTGTGGGGTGTTTCAGGTTCTTAATCCTAGAACTTCCAACAATGTCTGCCTTGGTGACTTTTGTGAAGAGAGATAGAGGATGAAGAAGAAGAAGTGCCAAAAGTCAAAGATGAAGACCTTTTTTTAGTTGCCATGGAGCCAGTATTTATAGGGAAACTGCTCTACATGTCTACATGGTTGAGTTATACAAGGTCCAAATGCAAGCCCGCGGGTTAAGGTGAGAACATGTCAGCCCATTTCTCGATATGGACCTCTTGAGTTTTATATTGGTGAAAAGTTCTCTTTCTTACTTACTTTGCTCTCCTATCTTCGATTCAGTGTATTCCAAACTCTTTTCCACTAGGATTGAGTAGTTCCCGATGATTTGCTTGATTCCATTTATCCCATCACGTTCCTTTACTTTCTTCGTATAGATCCTTGAAGTTGTTCGTCTATTCTCCGAGAAAAACACTTCACCATGATTGTTAAAGGCTAAGCTCAAGTATCAGAATTTTAGGGGGGTGCCAAGTGGAGGAAAATCCTCTCGGTACCGGGAGGTTCCTCTCAGTACTGAGAGCTCCACTTAGCCCCATTTTGCTTCAAACTTGTTGAATATCATCTTCTTGCCCTTCCGAGCGTGTTCCTAAGTTTGTCAGTCGCTTTTCCTTCGTCTTGACGTTCTGGTTCTAGTTGAAAATCCACTTGGTCAAAAATCTTGTAACACTTGCCCGCCAAAGTATGCCTTATGAATGTAAGGTGTACTTTGCTCTAGAACAAGTTTCAGCAATAGTCAACTTCTGCTCAAGCTTTCCTACTATCCATCGATCCAAGTTGTGGTGAATTATCTGGTTCCTTCGAATTCTCGTACGAATCAAAAGTCGTTCCAAATCCGTTATAACTAAGGACTTCAGCCCTTGCTTCAGTGCCAACCAAGAACCATGGTCAGCCTGTCTCTTTTCGGAGGTATCGTGTTATATATCCGGATAATCACGTGTTCGCTCGGGATTTATCTATTTCAATTCGATTAGAAGGTGTTTGAGTCCTTATACCAAGTCAACATTTGTTTAGGGCTCAATCCCCCCGGATCGTTTTATATTCCAAACTAGGATCCGATCTCTCCGGATCATTCAATCATTTAGGGTTCGATCTCTCCATATCCTTACTGAGCCCAATTCACTTGCTCTCCTGTGAAGGGACTCAACACAAGCAAGTCCATCTGCTCACTCTCTGGTGATAGGACTTACGTTTCATCTCTCTCGATCCTTGCTGAGCCCAATCTGCTCATTCTCTGATGAGGGGACTCAACGACAAGCAAGTCCATCCACTTACTCTCTGGTAAGGGGACTTACTTCATACGGTCACCGCACCAGCTCTCCGGACGGGACTTCCATGATCAATATTAGTCATCACATTCAAGTGGATCTCAAAAATCAAATATCCAAATCAAACAAACAAGCAAACATCCTAAGTATTCATTTCAGACATCTGACTCAAAGTGTGCATAGAGACCAATTGAGGTCTCGTTCATGTGCAAGCGGCCCGAGGTTATTATCGTCTTAACTATTCAAAACTGAAAGCAAACTATGGGAAATAAACCTGTTTCCTGTCCATCCCAATCATGGGATTACCAGTCTCGACCTAGGTCCCTGGTCATGTCTTGATGCATTCATCGTAGATGGCGGCTGCTCTGGCTGCACCAACGATGTTCGGTTCCTTTGATACTTTGCAGTTGGTTGCTCCGAACAAACTCTTCTATCAAATCACAAATGTGTCTGCACTCATTCGTTTCATGTCCGTTAATCTCATGGAACAGGCGAAACTTCCCAGATCTTCTTTCCCGGTCCGTGGGTTCCCTCATTGCCAGTCTCTGGTAGGGGATCTGCCCCCTAGTATCTGGGTATATCCTCTCCAGGGTTTCGGTTAGGTAAGTGTGAGAAGAAAACTTCGATTCCCTCCTTTTCCTTTTCAGCCCTTAGAAGTCGTTTTTAGCTTTTCGCTTCTTTTTGTCTTTTCCATATCCCGCTCCAAACGGTACCCCGTTATCTTTAACATTAATATTAGCATTATCAGCTTCAACATCCTCTTAACGCAATTATCTCTCAACTTCATAATAAAACTCTGCCAGATCCATCGGTTGATCTCTTTCTAATGCAATTTTAAAGTCGGTCTTTCTTACGACTTCGGATACCGCTGCCATTAGGATTACCGATGAATTTGGCTTATCGACTATGAAGGCTGCTGCGTTGAATCTCATCAGATAGCTTCTTAAGGTCTCTTCGGGCCTTTCCTTTACACTTGGTAACGTCATCACATTCTTTAGTCGAGAGATATAAACTCTGAACTATCTTAAAAACCTATCCATTAAGTCAGTCCACGTGCTTATGGACCCATTCTCCAGCTATCTGAACCACATTGCTGCTAAATCTATCAGATATAACGGGAAGCACCGTCTCATCACCTCTTCTGAAGCACCCAACACCTACATCTATAGGATGTACTCATTAGATGAACCGTAGGATTTGTCTTCCAGTCGTACATTTCCAACGTTGGAAGTAAATGGATTCCTGTTTACATCTTTCAAACTCTAGTCAGCGGGTCCACCTCTCACTACCCTTCTGATCCTCTCAACTATTCAATTGTTGTCGTTTAATGGTAGTCTCCGCTCTACAGCTATGTTATGCCCCCTTCTCCTACGGGGAAACTCGGCTACATATTTCTATGGCTCTACGCTCGCATTCTGATCTACCCCACCAACTTCATTCTACCCCCCACTTCTACGGGGAAGCTCTGACACATACTCCTCTGGTTACTATGCTATCACATTCAGATTGCTTTTTGGCCCCACGTCTTCCGTTCGCTGCATCTCGGATTGCTCTAAGCCTGAACCGACATTCCCCTTGAGTATATTCCCCTCGGTACCGAGAGGATTAGGATCAGTACTAATAGGTAATGGTCTTGGGGACATAGTTCTAGCTTACTCTGCTCCAATTCCAAATACTCCTGCATTGGCTCCTAGTCCTTTGTTCTGAATTCCAACAGCTCCAGCTGTCCCTTGTTGTCCTAACCTTTGGAAAAACATCTAGCATCTCCTATTGTCGAGCCATTATTTCATCTTGCATTTCTTTCATCATTCTCTTAATCTCTTATATGGTCACATAGATGGATTGATTGGAATTTAAGGATGCTACTTATTGCCACTATGATTTGGTTGACTTCCCCCAATCATAGATCTAGTATTAGGTATATTCATCTTCTCCAAACTTTAGATCCAAGCTTTAGGTTGTGAAATCTAGCTCTCTCTCAGTGAAACCACTAAAATGTTGACGCCAAAAATGGCACAACATCCAAAAACCTGTTGAAATATAGAGATCTGGAAGAAAATAACAAGAAATTAAAAGGCATACAAGAATTTTATAGTGGTTCGACAATCTCCGACCTACATCCACTTTATATTTTATTTATGAGAGGTTTGAGAGAGACTGAAATCATAAATATAATGAATTGGTAGGTATTTAAGCCTAGAACTGCCAACAACGTCTGTCTTGGTGACTATTATGAAGAGAGATAGGGGATGAAGAAGGAGAAGTGCCAAAAGTGGGAGAAGAAGATCCTTCATTATTTTCCATAGGGCCGGTATTTATATTAAAACTACTCTGTAGGTCTACATGGTCGAGTTGTTCAAGGTCCAGATGCAAGCCCATAGGTGGAGGTAAGAGCACGCCGACCCATTTCCAATATGGACCTCTCCGTGCCGAGAGGTTTATATTGGTAAAGGCTTCTCCTTCTTACTTACTTTTCTCTCCTAACTCCGGTTCAGTGTATGTCAAACTCTTTTCCACTAGGTTTGAGTAGTTCTCGATGATTTGCTTGATTCCGCTTATCTCATCTTGTTCCTCTACTTTCTTTTTATGGATCCTTGAAGTTGTTCATCTATTCTCCGAGAGAAACACTTCATCACTGCTGTTAGAGGCCGAGCATCAAGTATCAGAAGTTTGGGGGTGCCAAGTGGAGGAATATCCTCTTGGTACTGAGAGCTCTGCTTAGCCCCTTTTTGCTTCAAACTTGTTGAATGTCAACTTCTTGCCCTTCCTAGTCTGTTCCCAAGTACATGAGTCGCTTTGCCTTCATCTTGATGTTTCGAGTCCAACTGAATATTCGCTTGGTCAAAAAGCGGGTTAATAAATACCAAGTCAAGGCATCAAAATACACAAGCCACCGCCAAGTGTAAAGCATATACTGGCTATCCCCAAATTCCCACCATCCTTTTCCTTGTCTATTGTAATACAACACTCATCCTCAAAGAAAACACACACAAGCTGCATCAAGGCAGTCACAATGTTGAAATGAAGGGAGGATGTAGAGACATAGATTAGAATAGTTAGGGGTAGCAAGAAAAACAAGCCAACAAATAGCACATATCTAAGATGACAAGGCTATTGAAAAATCTACAAGATGAATGATAGACCAGCAATGTGAAAACCCAAAACATATAAACAGCGTAGCCAAAAGTCTAATAGATCCTTACCCATTCTGAATAGCAATCCACATGGTCTCAAAAATTTCCATGATCTAAAATAACGTACGTAGGCATAGGATGAAACAGGCGCTGTATCTTCCAGCTTATGTCGGCCATCTAATGTTGGAGGAAGGTGAGAAAATGGTCAAAAGATGAGCAGAGGAAACATGATAAATGAAGATTCGAGCTGTAAGGTGGTTGGTAGTCAAATCGCTGAGCGGGGAGATCGAATTGGCAAAATCGGGTCAAAAGGAACATAAAGGCATAGTTAGGAAAGAAGAGGGAAGGAGATTAGTTGAAGAAATGTATGTGTCCATATACATATACATTTTTTTTATATGTGTCTATATAATTTAATATAAACCAACATATATACACATATGAATAATACACACATACGCATGCACATGTTACAAACATACATATATAATTAGATCCGGTATTTCATATATATTATATGTTTCCTAGCTATTAAATATCTAACAATTTTAAATTCATATTTAAAACTATAAAATTATATATATATGTATGTATGTATATATATGGATGTATATATGTATAAAAAATAAAATAACAATGAAATTATATTTTCATAAAGGATCGATCCCAAAAATTAATATTGATAATTATTTTGAAACTAAATTTCAAACTAATGAATGTTTATATAAATATAAATACGTATACATACATATATATATATCTATGTGTGTGTATTTTAAATAATATTTTAATATAAATATTAATGATGAAACATTCTAATATATTATTTGTAGGATGAAAATAATATATACTTATGTATATTATATGTATGTATGTATGTATATATGAACATATATATTTTATATAAATATATTAACACTCATATATTCATAGCTCTTCGCACATGTTGGTGCGCACACTCACATATTACTATTAGACCCTATAATAATATATACTTATACATCCTTATTATTAGTCATTGAAGATGTGATATTCCAAACAATGTTACAAATTAAATATAATTTATTTAGTTAAATTAATTATTCAAACAAAATTATAATATCACAAATCCAATTTTAATTTAATTTGCAATTAAATTTAAAATTCAAATCCAATTATATATTTTTAAAACTAAATATGATTTAATGTAAATGAAAAAGTATTCATGATAATACATAAAAAGATCTGGTTCATATAATGAATAAATGATTTTTTTAATTTGCCTTTTAACCTAGCTATCCGATGTATCCGAGTCAACATTGAGAACTGAAAAAAAGAACATCAGTTTATCGAATTTTGCTGTTATTTTTCTTTTAAGCTGCCATAGAGAATCATCACGTGCCTCTTAACCAATGTAATTCATACATTTATCTAGGAAAAAACCAACAAGGTTGTAACGACCCAGGGTTTGGTCGCTTTAAATAGCCAAATACATATATAATATTTATATAGTCAATAAATCGATTTTTATTTATAAATGAACTCATTTTAATTAATTAATAGTGATGGAAAAATCATTTTCAAAATTTGTTTACCAAATTAAATAGTTCGTAGAAAAATGAAAAATGTGACCGAAGGACGTTTTCCGAATTTTCGACCTTTGGCCACCGGAAAATTATCGGGAACGCTGTTCGTCTTTGTGCACTATATATACATATATAAGAGTTAATTAACCAAATAATAATAATGCACTTATAATCTATTATCTTATGTTAATTATGTTTAGCAAGTGATGTGACAAGACATGGTTTTAAAATAATAACTTATATATATACTAAATCATATCATTATCTCTTGTCATTTCCTTAAGTACCATCATCAATACCCATCATGGCTTAGGGGATGTGACTAGAAAGGTGGGAGATGTGACATATGAGGGGAATGAAGGTGGTGATGTGACATGTCAAAATGTTGACATGTTATGATATTTTAAATTAAGGATAAAATGGTAATTTCCCCAATTTTCTTCATCTATAAACACACACCCATAAACACACAATTTTATTTACATTCTCTCCTTCATTTTCTAAAAATTCCTCTCTAAAATTTCCATTGCTTCCAAATCCTTTCCAAGTATTTAAAAATCCTAATTTTTCACTTTAAATCTCTTTCAAATCTAGTTTAAACTTTCCTATATTCATTTCTTCACTTTATTCTTCAAGAAACAAAACCCACAGCCACCCCCACACCACTAGGCCGAGCCCTACACCATTAGGATGAGCCATTTCAACCTCAAAACTCTAGAAAAATCTTCACTCTTCGAAGCTAATGTGTTGTTTCCAAAGTCAAGTCGAAGTTCGCTTTGTACTTGAGGAGTTTCGGTGAGTAAACTACTTTATTTTGGAAAATTTTATTTGACTTTACTATGTGGATTTATTATGATGATAATATGATGTGTAAATTAAATGATTATTATGTTGGTTGATGTTGATTTGATGCATGCTGGTGTTTGGTGTTGAATTTGAGGTTTGAATGCGGTATTGTCAAGTTAGCAAGCATGTAAACAAATATTTTTATATGTGTTTCATTGTGATGTTAAAAAGTATGTTAGTACGGATGTATGGTTGTGATCTAAGAACCAAAGTACGTTGTGTTGAGTCAAAGTTAACAACTTTGTGTGTTGCGACGGACGTGAGATTCGATTCGAAATCAAAAACTATGTTTTTCTTGTTTAAAAGTTTGGAAATTGTTTTAAAGTTTCTATCTTGATTTCTATGTTTCAAAAACTTTAAAAGTTATGTATTAAAACATGAAAAAGAAAAGAATCAAGCTAGTTTTTCGCTTAAAGTATGTTTAAGCGAACTGCGCTCATAGCGATAGTCGCTATGGACGCAATTCGATAAATTTTTCGATTTTCATTTTAAAATGTTTTCTCTTGAAATGGTTTTGCAAAAGTTTTTTTAAAACTTAAATTAGTAATATAAAAAGAGATTAATTTAAATTAAATTTATATTTTTTTATTTAATAAATTAGTTAAAAATAATTAGTACTTAATTGGTAATTAAGTAAGTGATTAAGGGTTAAGTAACACTTAAAGAAGGTTAATGACTAATTAGTCATTAATAAAGTTTTAATTAGAGATTAATGAAGTTAAGAAGTAATTTAATGATTAATTATTATTAAATTAAGTTATTAGTTAACTAATTATTATTTAATTAAGTGATTATCAAATTGAATTTTAATTAATTAGGGTTTAACTAATAATGAATTGTTTTAACCTTAACTAAGATGCATAAGAAGTTTATTAGGACTTAACTAAGTTTATTAAGTTAATTAAAGTTTAATTATGAATTAATCTTGATTTAATTAAGACATAATTAGGGTTTAAGTTAATTAAATATACTTTAATCTTTTCAAAACTATTTTTTTACTTAATTGGTTATGTTTTAAATCAATATTCTTTTCAAGTTAAGTGATTTTAAATCAAAGGATCTCATCGTCTGGACCATTAAGTAGCCAAATGAATTAACGTAGTGATTATAAAACATTGACAGGTTTTATGGAAAGTAAGTTGACTTGTGTTTAGCACAAATGCTGAATATCAGTAACTTGATAAACACAAGGAGGTTAATTTCGATAAGCGGGTCATGATAACTTAAGTATATGGAGTGCAGCATCGTTTTCCCTCGGGTAGCTATAATGCCATTCAGAAACAAGACAAGAAGAAGAAAAAAATCAGTATAGTATTTCGTGTATGTCCATATGTAAATCTTGCACCCGATAGTTGAGTTGTTCACTATCAAATAACTTGACCACTTAAAATTATCGAATGTTGGTTTGAAGAGACCGGGATCGGATGACGAATAGTTATCCGAAACCCACTTCGAACCAACGTAAAGCGTTCGAATTCAATCTATCGAAGTCATGTTCAAGATTCAAAACTTGAAGTGCAAGGGCTATCTTGCCAAAACCTTGAAGGCGATTCCAAAATGGGTGTAGTGGAAGTAGTGCCTTTGGTTCGTTCATCTCTTGAACGACTTGTATGGATAAATGCTAACATTTTGTCAACATCGGGAAGGCAATGTTAGCATTTCAAGAGAGAAGTGCTATATGTGAAAGGTAATGACATAGCCTCAGGCCTCATCAACTGGAAATGACTAAAACATGGGATATGCAGCAGGGCCATGTGAGTCGAACCCATTAGGGTATGATCATTTCCATCTAGAATGAGTCCCTACTCAGATGTACTATAGTTCCAAATGGTTGCTGATCCCAACCAAGGGGGTGATCATATTCGTTACTATCTAGCAAGGGATAGGCCAGTCCTTTGTTGGCAGAGATCGTTCGGTACGATCTCGGTACGCTAATCTAGAGGTGTACTGTGGCAGGCTGTACCCTAGTAGCCTTGTCATCGTATTGAATCCAATCTCCAAACGTGCCTTTACAGTTTTAGTTGTATACCTAAATATGTTGGAATATGATATGCAAGCATTTCAGCTATGTTCTATATATATTTTAAACCATTAGGAATTATAATAATATCACCTGTTTTAAATAGAAAGTGTTTTTGGTTATCGTTAGGTAAAAACCCGTCTGTGTCTAGGTGCGGCGTGGTCTTAACAATACCTTTTGTTTTTCAAAGGAGTTTTTAAATAGAAATATTGATATTTGAGTTTACTCACACCAGACCCATGTCTGACCCAGAGTTTATTTTCCTTTTCTCTAAACTCTTGGGTACTCAATTTTTATGAGTAGTCAAGTGATCCAGGTTTCTCTCGAAAGCATGTCGGAGGAGCTAGAGCAAGTGACTTCATGGATAGCTATTACTAGTATAAATTATTCTGCTGTCTATGTATGCATGGTCTATGTATTTTGTGGACAAGCGGTTGTAAATTGTCCTAATTTAGAACTTGTATTATTGAACTCTGATGTATATTTTGGCTATGAATGTAATATACTACATTTTTTATTATATGTTGTTCCCTGCGTGGTAAGATTCTATGTTTGATTAGTCTTCTTCATATCTTTTTCATTTCTTCAACCTATAATGACTCGTCTTTCGAATGCAAGAAAGGCGGTCCTTACATTTGGTATCAGAGCATTAGGTTAAGTGAACCCCTAGTTATCTTTGGGTTAGGGTCAACTCTGAGAGATCGTATTTGTAATTTTGCTCATATATATATGAATATATATCCCTGATAGGTAGATCAACTTTGATAGTTTGATTAGTACTCTCCTTTTTGGAATTTATCTCATCCAAGGTATTTTAAGAAGTATCTTGCAATGCCTAGGTAGTAAGAAATGAGCAATAGAGGCAGACGAGGTAGAGGAACTAGTAGCACTACGACCACCAATGGTCGAACTCAGACTGGAAGGGTTGGAACTGTCGAAGAACCAACACCAAAGAAGCCAAGGATGAATTTTGCAACTTTATGTAAGGATTACGCAATTCTGGGAGGGAAATCGTTTAAGGGAACCGAGTCTACCGTAGAAGTTCAAGCTTGGTTGCGCACTTGTGATAAGATTTTCAAAGGTCTGGATCTACAGATGAGTAGAAGAGATTTTTAGTATCATGGCCATTGCAGGAAGAAGCCGCAGCCTGGTGGGACTTGCTCACAACCAATGTTCCAGAAGAGGAATTTACTTGTGCTCGTTTTAAGGAAGCATTTGAAGATCAGTTCCTGCCTGTAGCTGGTAAGACTCGGATGTACAGAAATTTCTTAGATTTGAAGTAGGGAGATTCATCTGTGGCAGAATATGAGACGAAGTTCAACGAGTTATCTTGTTTTGGACCGAAATTGATAAATACCCTGCTAAAGAAAAATGAGATGTTCAATTTGGAAATGAGGCAGAATTTCCATGAGAGGATGGCTGCCCATGTTAAGGGTTCATTTGTGGACTTGGTAGACATGACATTAAGGTATGAAGTCTTAGACAAGAAGAAGCGTACTCCAGCAGCAACAAATAATAATGTCGGCAGCAACAATTCAAACAAAAGAAAGTTCAACCTAAACTGGAGTAACCAGGGTAAAGGAAAAAGAACTGCAGGAGGGAATAAGGGGAACAAGTTTAAGGGTACCACTTGTTATATCTGTAAGCAGAAGGGTTATATTGCCAAATTCTGTAAAGACTCTGAAACTTCCAAGCAGCTAGCAGGACCTATCTCTCCAATGGTCCAGAAGATGTTATGCTTCAACTATCACCAGCCTGGACATATGCTAAAGGAATGCCCACTCATGAAGAAGATGCAGCAAGCTAAAGTGTATGCGCTTAAGGACGAGCCATCAACCTCAGGGGATGTGATGGGAAAGGGCATTCTTGAAGGTAGCCTATTAATTAATGGTATTGTTGTTCGAGTTTTGTTTGATACTGGTGCCTTCCACAGTTTTATCTCTTTAGAAGCCGTAAATAAAATTTATTTTATCCCAAATATTATAGAAAACCCTATTTTTGTATCTAATCCTATAGGAGGTGTAGCCCATTTGAACCTAGTGTGTGAAGACGTGCCAATTTCTTATCTTTCCCATCATTTTACTTGTGATATATATATATACATATATCTTAGATTTTAAGAGATTTGACATCATTCTCGGTACGGACTGGTTATCAATATATGGAGCTATCTTAGACTGTAGAGAAAGAATGGTAACATTAGTAACCAAATTGGGAAATATTGCTAAAGTACCTTATGAGGACCCTGGTATTCATATGTGTAGTTTCCTGTATACCTTCGAAGCATCTCAAGAAGGGTTAGGATCCATAGAGGTTGTTAAGAACTTTCAAGATGTGTTTAAAGAAGTTAGGAATTTACCCCCCACTTAAAGAGATAGAATTCCACATTGATCTAGTTTCTGGTGCAAGACCCATAGTTCAACCTAAGAGAAGGATGGCTCCGAGGGAAAGGAGTTAGTAAAGCAAACCCAGGACTTGTTGGAGAGGGGATTGATTAGACCTAGTCAGTCGAGCTGGTGATTAGCAGTAGTCTACGCAGCTAAGTCGATTGGATCTTTAAGATTGTGTGTGGACTATAGAGAGTTGAATAAGTTGACTATTAGAAATAAATATCCCTTGCCCCGTATCGATGACTTATTTGACCAACTTCATAGAGCTACAGTATTTTCCTAAATGGATCTAGCTACTGGATTTCACCAATTAAGGACCGCTGAGGATAGTATACCCTTAACTGCCTGTAGGGGCCCAAACTTTTTTTTTGAATGGTTGGTTATGCCTTTTGGGCTGACCAATGCACCCGCATATTTCGTGGATCTTATGAATCATGTTTTCTGAGAGGTTCTAAATAAGTTCGTGCTTGTTTTTATCGATGGCATCTTAATTTACTCCAAATCGGAAGAGAAACATAGGTATCACTTGGAAGTAGTTTTAGAAACTCTGAGGAGCCATGTTTTGAAAGCAAAGTTTTTTAAATGCCATTTTGGGTAATCGGAGGTAAGATATTTAGGGCATATTGTATCGGGAGATGGTATCTCAGTAGACCCGATAAAGGTGGAAGTAGTACAAGAATGGAAGTGACATCGGACTCCTACCCAAGTTCACATTTTCTTAGGATTGGCCGGTTACTATAGAAGATTCATTCAGGATTATTCTAAAATCTCCTCACATTTGACTAAGTTGACTAAGAAAGGTGAAAAGTTTGAATGGACTCCAAAATGTGAGAAAGCATTTGGAGAACTGAAGAAGAGACTGACCAGTCAACAGTTCTGGCTGTCCTTGATGGAAATAGTGGGTTTACAGTGTTTATCGATGCATGTGGAGTTGGATTGGGAGCTGTTCTGATGTAGAATGGAAGAGTGATTACGTATGCTAGTAGGCAGTTGAAGCCACATGAAAAGAACTATGCTACGCATGACTTAGAGTTATTAGCTGTGGTCTTCGCATTGAAAATTTGGAGGCATTATTTATTGGGTAAAATTCTTTCATTTCTTCTTGATTTCTTTCTTTCTTCTTTCTTTAGATATTCTAGTAAGTAGGATTTTCTTCTTCTTCAATTAGAGGAAAAGTTCGAGCTCTACACTGATCATAAGTCCTTGAAGTATCTTTTCACCCAAAAAGACCTGAATCTCATACAACAAAGATGGTTAGAGTTCTTGGCGGTATACGACTTGGACATTATTTATATGCCGGAAAAAGCTAATGTAGTCGTGGACGCCTTAAGCAGGAATGCAGTTTTGTCTCTTTTGGAAGTTACCCCGACTCTTCAGCTAAGGATAATGGAGAACCAATGGAAGGATAGTGCTATGTAGAAGTTAATTCGAGGAGTCAAGGAAGGTCGATGTACCAATTTTGAGATGGATCACCATGTGTTTTAAGAATCAAGGAAAGATTGTGCGTTCCGGATATAGATGGACTGAGACAGGAAGTGTTGTCGGAATATCACAAATCTAGATTGATTATTCACCTTGGAGTCAACAAGATTTATAAGGACATGAGGAGAGTCTTTTGGTGGCCAGGAATAAAGAAGGATATCTCCACCTTTGTGAGCAGATGTGCAAGTTGCCAACAAATTAAGGGAGATCATTGGAAAACGGCCGGATTACTTCAACCTTTGGAGATCCCTAAGTGGAAATGGGAGATGATATCAATAAATTTCATAGATAGTTTACCCATAACCAAAAAAGGAAACGAAGGAGTGTGGGTCATTGTGGACCGATTAACAAAGAGTGCAAATTTTATTTCGGTCAAGCCAACTAGAAAGGCAGCTTCATTGACAGAAATTTATATAAGAAAAATAGTTCGTCTACATGGAGTTCCAATAAGCATAGTAAGTGATCGAGATCCTATCTTCACAAGCCAATTCTGGGGAGCTCTAGAAAAAGCTTTGGGAACGAAGTTAAGTCTAAGTACTGCCTACCATCCTCAAACCGATGGCTAGGTTAAAAGAGTTAATCGCATTTTGGAAGATATGCTAAGAGCATGTATTCTTGATTTCAGAGGATTATGGGAGGATCATGTTCACTTGGTTGAGTTCTCTTATAACAACAGCTATCAAGCTAGCATTGGAATGATGCCTTATGAAGCTCTGTAAGGGAGACCGTGCAAATCGCCTGTGTGTTGGGTAGAATTTGGAGATTGTTTAGTACTTGGTCCAGATATGATTCGAGAGGTAATGGAGAAAGTTGAAATGGTTAGAAAAAGGATGAAGGAAGCTCAGGATCGTCAAAAGAGTTATGCTGACAAGAGAAGGAATGATTTGGAATTCGAAGTCGGCGATGCTGTGTATGTGAAGATAACTCCCATCAAAGGAGTTGTTTGATTTGGAAAAGCTGACAATCTGGCACCGAGATACATTGGACCATTCAAGATCATGGAAAGGATTGGACCACTCGCTTACAGAGTTGAGTTGCCCGAAAAGTTGTCAGGAGTTCACAACGTGTTCCATGTGTCTCATTTGAGGAAAAGCATGCATGATCCATCTTCAGTGGTGGAAACATCAGTTCAGGATGACTTGGAAAAAAACCGAGCTTAACGATAGTTAGGCATCCAGTCAGTATTGTGGATCAAGATGAGAAGAAATTACGCAACAAAGTGATGCGGCTGGTTCAGATTCAGTGGAGCGATGATCCCAGAGATTGCACTTGGGAAACTGTGGATCACGTAAGGAAGCTTATCATGGATGGATGTTAGGATAGTTGTTGTGTATGTGTCATGGATGTATTATTATTTTGGATGCTTGTATACCTTTTGTACGAATTTTATGGTATGAATATATGATTCCTTTTGTGTTAACTCTTGTTAGTAATTTCGAGGACGAAATTCTTTTAAGTGGGGTAGAATGTAACGACCCAGGGTTTGGTTTAAATAGGAATATATATATAATTTATATAGTCAATAAATCGATTTTTATTGATAAATGAACTCATTTTAATTAAGTAATAATGATGGAAAAATCGTTTTCAAAATTTGTTTACCAAATTAAATAGTTCGTAGAAAAATGGAAAATGTGACCAAAGAACGTTTTCCGAAATTTCGACCTTTCGACACTGGAAAGTTTTCGGGAACATTGTTCGTCTTTGTGAACTATATATACATATATAAGAGTTAATTAACCAAAAAATAATAATATACTAATAGTATATTATCTTATGTTAATTATGTTTAGCAAGTGATGTGACAAGACATGGTTTTAAAATAATAACTTATATATATACTAAATCATATCATTATCTCTTGTCATTTCCTTAAGTACCATCATCATTATCCATCATGGCTTAGGGGATGTGAGAGGGGGAGATGTGACATATGAGGAGGAGGAATGTGGTGATGTGACATGTCAAAATGATGACATGTTATGATATTTTAAACTAAGGATAAAATGGTAATTTCTCCACTTTTCTTCATCTATAAATACACACCCATACACACACATTTTTATTTACATTCTCTCCTTCATTTTCTAAAACTTCCTCTCTAAAATTTCCATGGCTTCCAAACCTTTCTAAGTATTTAAAAATCCTAACTTTTCACTTTAAATCTCTTTCGAATCTAGTTTAAACTTTTCTATATTCATTTCTTCACTTTATTCTTCAAGAAACCAAGCCCACACCCACTCCACGCCACTAGGCTGAGCCCCACACCATCAAGTTGTGCCATTTGAAGCTCAAAACTCCGGAAAAATCTTCACTCTTCGAAGCTCGTGTGTTGTTTCTAAAGTCTAATCGAAGTTTGCTTTATATTTGCGGAGTTTCGATGAGTAAACTACTTTATTTTGAAAAGGTTTTTTTGACTTTACTATGTGGTGTTATTGTGATGATAATATTATTTGTAAATTGAATGGTTATTATGTTGGTTGATGTTGATTTGATGGATGTTGGTGTTTGGTGTTGAATTTGAGGTTTGAATGCGGTATTGTGAAGTTAGTAAGCATGTAAACATATATTTTTATATGTATTTCATTATGATGTTAAAAAGGATGGTAGTATGGATGTTTGGTTGTGATCCAAGAACCAAAGTATGTTGTGTTGAGTCAAAGTTAACAATTTTGTGTGTTGCGATGGACGTGAGATCCGATTCGAAATCAAAAACTAAGTTTTTCTTGTTTAAAAGTTTGGAAATTGTTTCAAAGTTTCTTTCTTGGTTTCTATATATGTTTCAAAAACTTTAAAAGTTATGTTTTAAAACATGAAATAGAAAAGAATCAAGCAAGTTTTTCGCTTAAAGTATGTTTATGCGAACTGCGCTCATAGCGATAGTCGCTATGGACGCAGTTCGATAAATTTTTCGATTTTCATTTTAAAACGTTTTATTTTGAAATGGTTTTGCAAAAGTTTTTTTAAAACTTAAATTAGTAATATAAAACGAGATTGAGTTAAGTTAAATTGATATTTTTTTATTTAATAAATTAATTAAAAATAATCCGTATTTAATTGATAATTAAGTAAGTGATTAAGGGTTAAGTAACACTTAAAGAAGGTTAATGACTAATTAGTGATTAATAAAGTTTTAATTAGTGAATAATAAAGTTAAGAAGTAATTTAATGATTAAATATTATTTAATTAAGGTATTAGTTAATTAATTATTATTCAATTAAGTGATTATTAAATTGATATTTAATTAATTAGGGTTTAACTAATAATGAATTGTTTTAACTTTAACTAAGTTGCATTAAGAAGTTAATTAGGGCTTGACTAAGTTCATTAAGTTAATTAAAGTTTAATTACAAATTAATTTTGATTTAATTAAGATATAATTAGGGTTTAAACTAATTAAATATACTTTAATCTTTTCAAAACTATTTTTTAACTTAATTGGTTATGTTTTAATCAATCTTCATTTCAAGTTAAGTGATTTAAAATCAAAGGATCTCATCGTCTACACCATTGAGTAGCCAAATGAATTAAAGTAGCGATTATAAAACGTTGAAAGGTTTTATGGAAAGTAAGTTGACTTGTATTTAGCACAAATGCTGAATATCAGTAACGTGATAAACACTAGGAGGTTAATTTCGATAAGGGAGTCATGATAACTTAAGTATATGGAGTGTATCTCCATATGTAAATCTTACACCCGATAGTGGAGTTGTTCACTATCAAATAACTTGACCACTTAAAATTATCGGATGTTGGTTTGAAGAGACCGGGATCGGATGACGAATAGTTATCCGAAACCCACTTTGAACTAATGTAAAGCGTTCGAATTGAGTCTATCGAAGTCATGATCAAGATTCAAGACTTGAAGTGCAATGGCTATCTTGCCATTAACCCTGAGGGTGATTCCAAAATGGGTGTAGTGGAAGTAGTGCCTTCGGTTTGTTCATCTCCTGAACAACTTGTATGGATGAACGTTGACATTGTGTCAACATCGGCAAGGCAATGTTAGCATTCCAAGAGAGAAGTGCTATATGTGAAAGGTAATGACGTAGCCTCAGGCCTCATCAACCGGAAATGACTAAAACAGGGGATATGCAGCAGGGTCATGTGGGTCGCACCCATTAGGGTATGATCATTTCCATCTAGAATGAGTCCCTACTCAGATATATTATAGTCCCAAATGGTTGCTGATCCCAACCAAGGGGGTGATCATATTCGGTACTATCCACTAAGGGATAGGCCAGTCCTGTGTTGGAAGGGATCGTTCGGTACGATCTCGGTAAGCTTATCTAGAGGTGTACTGTGGCAGGCAGTACCCCAGTAGCCTTGTCATTGTATGGAATCCAATCTCCAAACGTGCCTTTACGGTTTTAGTTGTATACCTGAATATGTTGGAATGTGAGATGCAAGTATTTCAGCTATGTTCTATATTTATTAAACCCTTAGGCATTATCATAATATCACCTGTTTTAAATGGAATGTGTTTTTGGTTATCGTTAGGTAAAAACCCGTCCGTGTCTAGGTGCGGCGTGGTCTTATGATACCTTTTGTTTTTCAAAGGAGTTTTAAATAGAAATATTGATATTTGAGTTTACTCGCACCAAACCCATGTCTGACCCAGAATTTATTTTCCTTTTCCCTAAACTCTTGGGTACTCAATTTTTATGAGTAGTCAAGTGATCCAGATTTCTCTCGAAAGCATGTTGGAGGAGCTGGAGAAGGTGGCTTCATGGATAGCTATTACTAGTATAAATTATTCCATTGTCTATGTATGCATGGTCTACGTATTTTCTGGACAAGCAGTTGTAAATTGTCCTAGTTTAGAACTTGTATTATTGAACTCTGATGTAATATTTTGGCTATGAATGTAATATACTACATTGTCTATTATACGTTGTTTCCTACGTGGTAAGATTCTATGTTTAATTAGTCTTCTTCTTATCTTTCTCATTTCTTCAACCTATAATGACTCGTCTTCCGAATGCAAGAAAGGCGGTTCGTTACAAAGGTAGTCCATTGGAAACTGTATAGCGGCATATATTATATAATATGTTTTGTTGAAGGATTAATAAATGTTCTGAAAACAAAGTCACGCTTTTTACAAGCATATAGTCTACTCTTTTAACATATAACGAAGTAATAAAGTCCAATGATTCATTTTTAGGTAACAATTCATAAACGATAAAATGAATTCAATGAATTCTATAGAAATTTGAAACATGGAAATTACTAGAATTATCTCTTGGTTATAAACTAATGACATGTAAGTGTGTTTGTCTATACATACATGCACACACATACACACATATATATGTACACACACACACAGAGAGATATATATATATATAAACTAATAACTTAAAGGATGATAGACAAATCTAGGGTAGATTAGTTGATATTTGTTTTTCTCAAGAAGAAGAATTAGACTATTTTAATATATAATTAGAGTTTCGCTATTAGCACATTAAATGCATGATTGTCTATTTATAAGCTTGAAACCCATCAAATGTGCTAATGAAAACAAATTATATTAGAGCATTAAATGCATTACATAATTAAATATAAAATAAAAATTTTATTTAATTATGATTAATGCTCATTCATCCTCACTAATACTCCATAAATTATAATTAATGTATACACTTTAAATTAAAGTCAGCATTAATTATAATCGTTAAATTTGAACTAATATTAGTTCAAAATAATTAATAAATTTATTTGTATTTATTATGATTGTAATAAAAGTTTATTTTCCAATTTCAATCATGTAAGTTGTGTATAGATAAACATGTAAATCAAATGAAAAAATATGCCATTGTTCAATTATCCATAATCTCTATTCTCTGTATTGGTCATACTCATTTCCCATAGCAGTTTACATTATTAATCACCTACCCGCTCCCATACTCCAACTTTTATCACCACATTAAAAGCTTTTTGGCGCATGACCCTACTACTAAAAAATTTAAAGTTTTTGATTTTTAGTGCTATTCTTGGCTATGTTTTTAAGTTTAGGAAATTTCAGTGAAAATTTGCACTTCAATCTTCAAAAGATATGTTCCCAAGGTTTCATTTAAATTATTGCTAGCAAAATATCGCTCGAAATTTACCAATATTTTTGTCCGAAATCATAATTCATTTTTCAAAAAAAAGAGCAAAATATTATTTGTGTAACATCCCTAACTGGAGGCCCGAAGCTAAGCGCTACAGATGCTGCAGTCATCCATAATATTAACTTCCAGTGAATAAATACGGCAATGTTAATGGTATCCATAATATCAGAAGCACTTGAATATGAAACAAAATCAAAGATTTCAAAAACAACATTTCTAATTACATTTCAAAACACATGTTTCATATCCAAATTACATAATCTCATAACATTTTCCAGGTTCAGATAAAATATAATTATTACATAAATACGCCAAGAGCGACATATGATGATGCCCCCTTGGTTGACCAGAGTACTATTTTGTCATAACTGACATAATACAACACAACAGAATCAACAAAATAAAACAGCAACTCCTAAATAGTTATCCATCAGCTACCTACTCGTCTCCGGAAGCTTTATTCACCAACCTACTAAAACCTGAAAATCCTCAACCCTCAGCCTACTCAAATCAATTTTTAGCACCCTAGAGTTTAAGGGGAAAAACATAAACTTCGAGTCAGACGTAAAGCCTGGTGTGAATAAAACTATACATCTCGGTTATATGATATTAAGTGAGACCACGCCGCTTAGCGGAACGGATTCCCCTCACTAATATCCTTTTAAAACGTATCTTTTGCAAATCCATTTCCTGCAACCGAAACTGGTTAAAATGTAAAGCAATATGATGTAAACATACATGTCAGGTAACAAAAGAACTATCTGTCCGAACAATATAGTTTTGTTTGGCTAACTACTAACCTTTGGCTGACTCGGGCTTACCAGACAATATATAAACAAAAATCTAACACCTGTTAGATACTCATATAAACAAATAATCTAACATCTATTAGATACTCCTCTTCTGGACGGTCTATCCCTAACTTATCTTCTTCCAGGATCCACTCATCCTAATGGTTTTACGGGCTCACCAATAACCTAACTCTGTACAAATATATATTCCCTTCCGTGTGTAACTTCATTTTAGTCTAACCTATGACAAAGCCCTACACACTGGAATTTTGGACTAAATTAGCTAGGGCTAATAGCTAATGTATAAGGCGCAACCTTATACCAGTCCCATCTGGTATACAAATATCCGAGTCATTTTACTTTGGGTAATCTTCCCTTAAATTTTTCTTGAAAACCTTTTCTTCTCAAAATGATTTAAACCTTTAAATCAAACTTAAACAAGGAAAATATATACTATATGCTTTACTTAAATCATCTTGCCATGCTGTATATATACTTTACTCAAATCTTTGTTGATGAAAACATTTAAACCTTTGAAAGTACCCCTTTCGAATCCATTGAAAGTGCCCCTTTCGAAACCAATTAAATCCTTCTTTATAACCTAGGCCGAAAGGCCAAAACAATCCTTTCGAAACCATTCATAATCTTCATTTCGAAACCATTGAAAAACCTTTCCTTCGAAAGCTTTAAAACCTTAGACATCCTATTTTTAATACCTTTAACATTGCCTTTCGAAATCATTGGAAAAACCTTTCCTTCGAAAGCAAAGCAGGTGCATTTTCAATTTAAAACAAAGTCACGCTTCGACCCCATCGGAACCTATGGTCTCGACCCAGTTTCTTCCGCCTTTGTCCAATTCACTATGTACCAAGTTATTGATACTATAAGCATTAGTTTCGATGACAATGGAGGCGGAAGCTCTCAATCGAAACCCCTGTGCCGAAAGAGGTGAAACATGCCAAAATCATGTAAAATCTGTTTTTAACTTTAAAAAGAAATACTTTTCAACTAACCTGCCTTGTTAGTCAAAATATTATTGGTTGCTAATTTTCTTTTCTAAAAGTGCTGCCAAAATTTCAGAAGTGATTAATTTAAATAATTTACAAAATACCTCTTCTCCTTTTATAAATATATAAAACATTTAAGTCTCATACCTTAAATAATTTTATACATCTATTAAAATACTTAGGAAAATTCTACAAAAATTCTATTAAGTTCAGACCCAAAACATATATTATTATTTAGCCGTAAATAATTTTGAACCTAAATAATCATTTTCTTCACTAGAAAATTAATGTTAAATCCAAATTAATTCAGAAATTTATGAAATTTGAAACCCATCTCTAAAATATCATTTCTCATCTAAATCTAAAATCGCAAGACATTTGGATGTCATTTAATAAGGTTTTCACATTAAAACATATCGTAAAACTTATATGAATAAGCATAAATCATCAACAAGCATATATAAACCTTTTATCATTCAAAAACATGGCATGACCTTGCAAAATAATTCGAATTCATTTTAAAACCAAAAATAATTAGGAAACAAGAGATGTAGTCATTATTCACCTTAGCTTTGAGATTAAGGAGTTGAGATTTGAATTGATTAATCTTCTTCCTTTAGCTTTTCTTCCTTTTATTCTTGCTAATGGTGGCAGACTTCAATATTCAATTTTTTTTGCAAATGAATGAACATGTGAAATGAACCCCTAAGGGTTTAGGGTATTAGAATGCTCTTATTCCAATTTTACCCTTCTCAATTTCGTTTTAACTCATCTTTAGTTCATTTGTTAACATGGCACGGCTACCCCTTATTAATCACAAATCTTAATCCCCTAATCATTACATTATTTTATTTTATTTTGCTAATTAAATATCCTAAATAATGTTACTAAAAATTAGGGTCGTTACAGACTCCCCTCCTTAAAGAATTTCGTCCTCGAAATTACGATAAGGTACACAACAAATCAATCATAAAGGTAAAACATACCATCAAACAAATCAGGATATGCATCTCTAATCCTGCTCTCAGTCTCCCAAGTACAGTCTCTCTCATTGTCGCTCCACTGGACTTTCACTAATCTGACTGTCTTGTTCCTTAGCCTCTTCTCATCTCTCACGATTATGTCAACTGGCTTTCTAACTATAGTCAAGTCTGGTTCTACTACCAAGCCATCTAACATAGTCGGTGCTATAGTAGACTCTGAATCTCTAACACACTTTCTTAGATGAGAAACATGGAAAACATCGTGGTCTCCTGCCAAACTATTTGGTAACTGTACTCTATATGCGAGTTTCCCGATCCTCTCTACAATAGAAAATGGTCCTATGAATCTTAGTGTCAACTTTCCTGATTTCTCGAATCTAATCACACCCTTCATTGATGATACCTTAATAAACGCATGGTCTCCAACTGAGAATTCTAAGTCTTACCTTCTTTTATCTGCATAACTCTTCTGCCTAGATTGAGCATCCTTCATTCTAACTCGAATCAACTCAATCTTCTTTGCAGCTTCTCTAACTAAATCTGGACCAAGAACCATCCTATCCCTGGTCTCCAACCAACAAACGAGAGATTTGCATGGCCTTCCATACAAAGCTTCAAACAGTGCCATCCCAATACTAGCCTGATAACTGTTGTTATACGAAAACTCAACTAAGTGCAAATGGTCTTCCCATGATCCCCCAAAATCTAACACACAAGCTCTTAACAAATCCTCCAAGACTTTGTTAACTCTTTCCGTTTGTCCATCAGTTTGTGGATGGTAAGTGGCACTTGAGCTTGGTTCCTAAAATCTCATGTAGACTCTTCCAGAACTCACTAGTAAACAAGGAATCTCTATCACTTACTATACTACTAGGAATACCGTGCAGTCTAACCACATTCTTCATAAATAACTTAGCCAAAACAGGTGCCGTCCTAGTTGACTTAACTGGAATGAAATGGGCACTCTTGGTCAATCTATACACTACGACCCATATACTTTCATTTCCTTTACTAGATCTTGGCAACCCATTTATAAAATCCATAGATATAGAATCCCACTTCCATACTAGAATATCTAATGGCCAAAGAAACCCACTTGGCTTCTGATGTTCGGCCTTTACCTTTTGACAGTTCAAACACTGCTTCACCCATAAGCCAACATCTCTCTTCATACCTTCCCAGAAGAAACTTCTTTTCATTTCCTGATACATCTTAGTTCCTCCTGGATGAATAGTGAACTTCGAACGATGGAATTCCTCCAAAACTTCCTTCCTAATGCCTCCCACATTCGGAACACACAACCTCCCTTTCTTTCTCAACCACCCATTATGGTCAAGACTGAAATCCTTCAAGTCATCGCTCTCTATTCCATCTCTTAAATTCTTGATCCATTCAGCCAACACTGGATCCTCCTCCTGTTTAGAAGCAATCTTTTTGATCATTACTATTCGAACTTCTAAATAGGACAACACAACAGATTCTCCACTAGACCCAACCTCAGACCTCCACTGTACTCTGCATGTCGACAACGCTTCTAAATCCTTCCACTCAGCTATCATAGCCAAAACTGCATTCTGATGCTTTCTACTAAGTGCATCTGCAACCTTATTACCTTTCCCCGATGTGTACTCAATTCCAAAATTATAAGCAGCAATAAACTCTAACCATCTCTGCTGTCTCATGTTCAAGTCCTTCTGAGAGAACAAATATTTCAACGACTTATTATCCATATAAAGCTCAAACCTTTCTCACAAAAGGTAATGTCTCCACACCTTCAATGCAAAAATCACCGCGGCTAAGTCCAAATCATGCGTTGGATATCTAACTTCATGCGGTCTAAGCTGTCGGGATGTATAGGCAATCACTTTACCTCTTTGCATTAACACAGCTTCTAGTCTAGTTCCACATGCATCCGTGTAAACTACCAAATCTTGATTTCCTTCAGGAACTACCAGCACAGGTGCATGGGTCAATAAGCGTTTCAAGCTCTGGAATGCTTCATCACACTTATCGGTCCAAATAAACTTCACATCCTTTCGCGTTAGCTTAGTCATCGGTGCTACTATCCGCAAAAAATCCTTAATGAACCTCCGGTAATATCCATCTAATCTAAGAAAACTCTTTATCTCAGTCACTGTCTCGGGTCTCTTCCAATTATTCACCGCTCCAATCTTAGTCGGATCTACATACAACCCTTTCTCTGAGACTACATGACCAAGAAACTTCACTTCCTTCTTCCAAAAATGGCACTTCGAAAACTTCACCTTCGGCTGATGCTGCCTTAGTGTCTCTAGCACCACTCTCATATGAACTTCATGCTCCCTTTCATCCTTAGAGTATATCAAAATATCATCTATGAAAACCAACACAAACCTATTCTAGTACTCTCGGAAAACTCGATTCATCAAATCCACAAAGAATGTCGGCGCATTAGTTAGTCTGAACGGCATTACTAACCATTCGTACGATCCATATCTTGTCCTAAACGCCGGCAAAGGAATACTATCCTCTGCTACTCTAAGCTGATGAAACCCTTTCACCAAATCCAATTGAGAAAATACCTTGGCTCCTCTCAACTGATCGAACAAATCATCAATTCTAGGCAATGGATATCGATTCTTTGTCGTCTTCTCATTCAACTTACGATAATCGATACATAACCTTAACGATCCGTCCAGCTTCTTGGCAAACACTACTGTTGCTCCCCAAGGTGAACTACTAGGTCTGATAAAACTCTTACCTTTCAAATCCACCAACTGCACCTTCTACTCCCTCATCTCTGTAGGTGTCATCCTACTTGGCAGTTTACTCACTGGTTCTGCTCCAAGCACCAAATCTATCTGAAAATCAATTGCTCATTTCGGTGGGAATCCTACTACCGGCTCAAAGACATCCATGAATTCTCTAACCACGAAAACTCGATTCAACTCGTCCTCTAACTCCACAACATCTAACAAAGCATTCACCTCATAGCCAGGGCTTTCTATGGTATATACAATCCGATCGCTACAGTCAGGGTGCCTAAGCGATATTTTCCTATCATGACAAAATATCCTAGCATCATACTTACTTAAGCAGTCCATACCCAAGATAATTCTGAATCCTACAAATTCGAACACATGCAAACTACAACAAAGGTATAACCTAACAAATCAAACTCTAGGTGGTCACACTTCATCCCAAGTGTCGCATACCCTCCTATCGGATTTGCAACCCTTAAGGAAGTAACTAAGTATGAGGGTTCTAGGTTAAGCTTATATACCAAACAATGAGATATAAAAGAACGCGATGCACCGATATCAAACAGAACGCTAACAAACATACCACGGATCTAAAGCGTACCTCCCAATACAGCCTTTCCTTTCTCCTGCGCTGTTGGTCCCGATGTAGCAAGTTCCAATGCATAAACTTTGCCTTTCCCATCCTTAGCAGGCTCCCTTCACTGGTTCTTATAATGACCAATCTAATCGTAGTTGAAGCATATGATATTCTTCTTCCCGATCACTTCCTTCGCCTTTTCAGTACGACTTTCATTAGCAAAATGCCCCTTCTTATCGCACTTAAAGCAAAAAACCTCAGACTTTCCTTTCTTCACGGCTCCACCTTTCTGAGCAGCCTTCATATGAAAGAAATTTCTCTTCTGACTCTTCCCCATCTGGACCTCCTTTGCCTTATTCTTCTCTAGAGAAGCAAGCATCTCCTCATGTCTCAATGCCATCTTTACTACAACATCACAAGGATCCCTAATATGAGGTAATGTAGCCTTGGCCAACTCAGGCTTCAATCCCCTGATGAACTTCTCATTTCTCTTTATCACAGTATCCACAGTCGCATAACCATACCTAGCCAACTCCTCAAAACTTCTAGCGTATTCCAACACAGTCATCTCCCCTTTTCCAACTCAGCAAACTTTCTGATTAAGATAGTCTGTGCCGTCACAGACATGAACCTATCCTGGAACCTTCTCCTGAACTCAGCCCATGTCATCGTTTCCTCATTCACTCTAGCCATCACACTATTCCACCAGAATAAAGCTGCTCCTTGAAGCTATCTTGAAGCAATCCTTCTCTTCTACTCATCATTGAGCCCCAAGTCTGCAAAGATTCGCTCACAGTGTAGCAACCAGCTCTCCACCTCAATAGCATCCTCAGTTCCAATAAATGGATTCTCTCCAAGCCTAACATAGTCTCTACTCAAGATAGCATAATTATTGACCACCAGAGCTTCCTGAACTCCTCATACAGCATTTCCTCTAACCACTCCAGCAGCAATTCCAGCTTGCATCATATTTATGAAAAAGTGATACATATCTCCTATATCCACTTGTAGGACTCTAGCATCGACATTTCCTGCTTGTGCCTGACCTTGGTTCCTTCTTGTATTCGGTATGGCATTACCATTTGTTGTGGTTTTTCCCCCAAGATTCACTCTTCCACTTCTAGTGTCCATATCTGTATTCAAGCCTCGTGAGATACAGAAGAATAGATTAAGGGAGACAAGAGAATAGAGATATATCATATACTTATATATAGCAAATACAAGTACGTTACTATAGTGTTATCTCATACCCCGATCTTATCTCTAATTCCTTAGTATTATTTTTTCAAAAATCATCACAGTTTAAAGTTTTTCATAAACCTATGCTCTGATACCGAGTTGTAACATCCTTTATTTGGAGGCCCGAAGCTAAGCGCTACAGATGCTGTAGTCATCCATAGTAATAACTTCCGGTGACCAAATACGGTAATGTTAGTGGTATCCATAATATCAGAAGCACTTGAATATGAAACAAAATCACAGATTTCAAAAACAAAATTTCTGATTACATTTCAAAACACATGTTTCATATCTAGATTACATAATCTCATAACGTTTCCCAAGTTAAGATAAAATATAATTCTTACATAAATACGCCAAGAGCGACATATGATGATGCCCCCTTGGTTGACCAGAGTACTATATTGTAATAACTGACATAATACAACACAGCAGAATCAACAAAATAAAACGGCAACTCCTAAATAGCTATCCGTCAGCCACCTGTTCACCTCCGGAAGCTTTATTCGCCAACCTCGTAAACCTAAAAATCCCCAACCCTCAGCCTACTCAAATCAATTTTGAGCACCCGAGAGTTTAAGGGGAAAACATAAACTTCAAGTCAGGCATAGAGCCTAGTATGAATAAAACTATACATCTCGGTTATATGATATTAAGTGAGACCACACCGCTTAGCGGAACGGGTTTCCCCTCACTAATATCCTTTTAAAACATATCTTTTGCAAATCCATTTCATGCAACCAAAACTGGTTAAAACTGTAAAGCAATATGATGTAAACATACATGTCAGGTAACAAATGAACTATCTATCCAAACACTATAGTTTTGTTTGGCTAACTACAACCTTTGGCTGACTCGGGCCTACCAGACAATATATAAACAAAAATCTAACACCTGTTAGATACTCATATAAACAAATAATCTAACATCTGTTAGATACTCCTCTTCTGGATGGTCTATCCCTAACTTATCTTCTTCCAGGGTCCACTGATCCTAATGGTTTTACGGGCGCACCAATAACTTAACTCTGTACAAATATATATTCCCTTCTGTGTGTAACTTCATTTTAGTCTTACCTGTGACAAAGCCCTATACACTGGAATTTTGGACTAAATTAGCTAGGGCTAATAGCTAATGTATAAGGCGCAACCTTATATCAGTCCCATCTGGTATACAAATATCCAAGTCATTTTACTTAGGGTAATCTTCCCTTAAATTTTCCTTGAAAACCTTTTCTTCTCAAAATGATTTAAACCTTTAAATCAAATTTAAACAAGGAAAATACAACTATATGCTTTAGTTAAATCATCTTGCCATGCTGTATATATACTTTACTCAAATCTTTGTTGATGAAAACATTTAAACCTTTGAAAGTACCCCCTTCGAATCCATTGAAAGTACCCCTTTCAAAACCAATTAAACCCTTCTTTATAACCTAGGCTTAAAGGCCAAAACATTCCTTTCGAAACCATTCATAATCTTTGTTTCGAAACCACTGAAAAACCTTTCCTTCGAAAGCTTTAAAACCTTAGACATCCTATCTTTAAAACCTTTAACATCGCCTTTTGAAATCATTGGAAAAACCTTTCCTTTAAAACCTTTCAAAGCTATTAGGGAACCATCCCTTCGAAAGAATTATTTAAACCTTGGAAACCTTCCTTTTTAAACCTTTCAAAACCATTGGGGAACCACCCCTTCGAAACCATTCTTTAAAACCTTTCGAAAGCATCAACCTTTACAAACAACAAACCTTTCGAAAACATTTGGGTTCAATTAAACTTGTGGAAACCTTTCAAAACCATTTAAAATTAACTCTTTCAAAACCTTTGGGTTCTACCTTCAATGGAGCAAAAGGGTCATTAAAACATTTAAGTCGAAAGAACTCTTTCGAAAGCAATTCCTTAGTAAAGAATTGATGGTGTCGAATCCAACCCTTCCGAAAGCATTAGAGAAGTATCTTGGGTTTTAAAACAAAGTATTATTTTCTAAACCATTGGCTTTGAAAGGTAAGAAAGCGGCAGCAAGGGGTTTCGACCCCTTCGAAAGAATTTACTTAAAACAAAAGGCGTAACCCATTCGAAACCTTTCCTTTAAGACATTTTGACCCAGCCGATAGCCAACCAGGTCGAAAGCACTTCCTTCGAAAGCAAAGCAGGCGCATTTTCAATTTAAAACAAAGTCATGCTTCGACCCCATCAAAACCTATGGTCTCGACCCAGTTCCTTCCACCTTTGTCCAATTCACTATGTACCAAGTTATTGATACTATGTGCATTGGTTTTGATGGCAATGGAGGCGGAAGCTCTCAATCGAAACCCCTGTGCCGAAAGAGGCGAAACATGCCAAAAGCCTGTAAAATATGTTTTTAACTTTAAAAGGAAATACTTTTCAACTAACCTGCCTTGTTAGTCAAAAAATTTAGGCTGAAGGACACTAAGTTTCATTTTTAGGCTGAAGGACAAATACTAGTTATAATTAGCATTATATTCAACTTTTACACTATACAAAATGCTAGTTATATCTAGCATTATATTCAGTTTTACACTGTACAAAATGCTAGTTATAACTAGAATTGTCCTTCAGCCTAAAAAACAAACTTGTTGTCCTCCAACCTAAATTTTTTGCTAAGTTTGTTCTTGTGCCTATTTTCTTGTTTACAAAATACCCCTGCTTCTTTTATAAATATATAAAACATTTAAGTCTCATACCTTAAATAATTTTATATATGTATTAAAACACTTAGGAAAATTTTACAAAAAATCAAGTAAATTATTTTTAATATGTTTTCTAACATATATTAATTTCAGACCTAAAACATATATTATTTAACCGAAAATAATTTTAAACCCAAATAATCATTTTCTTCACTAGAAAATTAATGTTAAATCCACATTAATTAAGAAAATTATGAAATTTGAAACTCATATCTAAAATATCATTTCTCATCTAAATCTAAAATCGCAAGGCATTTGGATGTTATTTAATAGGGTTTTCACATTAAAACATATCATAAAACTTATATGAATAAACATAAATCATCAACAAGCATATACAAACATTTTATCATTAAAAAACATGGCATAACCTTGCAAAATAATTCAGATTCATCTTAAACCGAAAACAATTAGAAAACAAGAGATGCAATCATTATTCGCCTTAGCTTTGAGATTAAGGAGTTGAGATTTGAATGAAATTGAATTGATTAATCTTCTTCCTTTAGCTTTTCTTCCTCTTATTCTTGCTAATGGTGGCCGGCCTCAATATTTAATTTCTTTGCAAATGAATGAAAGTGTGAAATGAATTCCTAAGGGCTTAGGGTATTAGAATGCTCTTATTCCTATTTTATCCCTTCTCTATTTCGTTTTAACTCGTCTTTGGTTCATTTGTTAACATGGCACGGCTACCACTTATTAATCACAAATCTCAATCCCCTAATTATTACATTATTTTATTTAGTTTAGCTAATTAAATATCCTAAATAATGTTACTACAAATTAGGATCATTACAATTTGTTTAATCAATGTATGTAATAGTAAAGAATATTGATATAAACAAATTAAACTTTTCATATCCGATTGTTGTAAACTATGATTGATTCACTTCTCTTATTATATATATTTTATATTTCCTCATCTTTTTTTACCAAGTGTTTAACTAGAAATGTATGTGTGCAAATCCTACTTCCGTTTTTTGCTTAGATTTCAAATTTGTTTGTTTAATATGTAAAGTTTCTTCTTAAATAGCTAGCTTAGTTACAAATACGTATGATGTGTCACTTATTTTATTTTATATTTGGTACATGTAATTAACATGTCCCTTGTTTCCTCTGTATTATTCGATCTTTTTTTTTGAAAACCTAAGAACTAATTAAGTAAACCTGGGAGAGCCTGAACCGAACTCATAGGCAGACTCCAAGTAAGTCATAAAGCAGCCGATATTATTTTATTGTATGTAGTATTTAAGTATCGATATCCCCAACCTACTGGTAATCAACTTTGAGTATTACTTTCACGTCTTTAACCATTGGGACACTTTGTATTATTCGATATTATCTAAAAAATTAATATAACATGTCTGATATTTCATCGATATTTTTCAATATTACTAAATATCACTTATCAGTACCCAATTGATATGTGCCTACAAACAATATTAATAACATAATTTCTTAGTTAGTTTCATATTCATCTCACAAGCTATCCTCTTGTTCCACTCCTTCTACTTTTTGCTTATTCATTAAGCCAAAGTGCCTATTTTTTCTTGATCCCATAACCTCATACCTTAACACATCTCGGTAATTGGAGCCAAATTAATCTCCGATGTATTCTCATCCTTCAGACCTACCATCCTATCAAATACCTTTTATCCAATATCAACTCTTACAACTTTAATACTAGTTGTTAGGGAAAGATTGTCTGTAATATCAGTGTATCCTAAATCCCAACGAAAGCGTATGTTGGATCGGTTATATATGAGATAAAACAAAGAAATCAAACAATCGAAATTAATTAAATAGTCCACGATCAAACACGGGTGGAAGTGAAATAAATAGAAAATAAATAGGACATATACATTTATAGTGGTACCACTATCGACGCGATAGTGTACATTCACTTTCAAAGAGATGAATTTAATTATTAATTTCAGAGAGGATTGTAAGAGATTGACCAATCTATTTTAATGAAGGCTAAATACAAGAAAAGAGAAGAGATAGAACTTGAGAGGATGTCTTTATTTCAATTGAATGATATCATTTATGTAGAGATTGACACTTGAGGTTGAAGAAACTGATTAATGTTAATAAGTCAATATCATATTAATTCATCAATGATTAAGAATCAATTTCATAAGGAAACATATATTTTCCAATCTTTAATTTCTTCTAATATGCATACGCGTATAACATGTCTTTTTAATTACCTTCATCTCCTAAATTTTAAATAATTACTTGCCTTTTTTTAATGCAATTAATTTGCATTCAGTTGATCAAATCTTAACTAAATAGGCATACTTCGAAGTATATTTGAGTTACAATTTCAACATACACTGACATATAGCTCAGTGAGTAAATAACATATTCAACGCATTTCAACAACCGTGATAACAACGACTCGATTTTCAGCTTCATGAAAGAGTAAGCTACGATTCGTTGGTTCTTTAAACTCCAAGACATTGAGTTATGACTACTATATATATAAGGTAGGAACTTGATAAGATATAATAATCTTTGTTTCTAGCTTAGTCCGCATCATAAAAAGCATGAAGTGATAGACGTGAATTTCGATAGATTACAATACCATGATCAATAGTATCACAAAGATATCATAGTTTTCTCTTTGTTGCAGTCCGATGTTCTGACTTAGGGTAGCATATAAATTGGGATAACTTGTTGATAAAACAAGCAATGTTTAAATGTGTGAGTAATACGCACTATAGGCTTCAAATAATGACTATATTCGATTAGATGAGATAATGATGAACCAAAGTAAAATGTATGAGCTGGAGTTGTGACAAGTGGCATAGACACAGGCTCGACATTAGATATATTATAATGAGTTAAAAGGTCATAAACGTATCATTGATGCAAAACAAAAATGCCTTGTAGATGCTGGATGATTTCAACTTTAAGAAAATATGATTGTGTACCAAGATCATTAAGAGAATTTAGTAGAAAGTAGAAGGATAAACTTTTGTAAAACTTTATTGTTATTATTTCCAATGTATTATAATGTCATCAGTGTAGACTGAGATGCATGTTAAAATACTTGAAGCGATACAAACAAATAGTGATGGATTATCATGAGAATTAGTAAAGTTAGAAACAACGAGAAATCAAGCCATATGATGCAAGTGAGTATTCAAGATAAAGGACAATAAAAGATAGAAGGCTATATTAGTAGTGAAGATTTTTCACAATCATAGTTATTAACGGTGCATGGTGCAACAAAGCCTCTTTGCAGCTTTGGCGTACTGCGTGGGAAATGACATGCATCTTTTTAATTTATTGCGCATGTTTCAATTTTTTTTATAAATTTAATATATAACACTTAATTTAAAAAGTTTAATATAATTTATATATTTTTTCTAAAACATATGTAGTAAAGATACTTTAGACATTTTGTAAAAAACGTTATCAAATATAATATGGTAAGCATATAATTTCAAGCAATCCAAAATGATAGTACATATTACTGATAAACCAAAATTCTGAATTTGATTAAGCAATCGTATTTTTTAAATCGATATCTGCATCATAAAATTCATAACCTTCAGCATCTTCCTCACATATCTCATATCAATTAACAATTTATTCAATGCGATCGTAATAAGAATAGATAGTTCGAAGTTCGTAGGAGAATAATTTGAAAAAAACCATCCATTTGAGATTATTTGTTTGATGCAACAATAACTAGAATATAGTTTGAAATTTGTTCGAGATTAATTTGGAGAATACGACAATTCAAGATTATTTGTCTAGTGCAAGGGTGATAACTAGACCCACCTGGTCGGATATGTGAGGAATACAGATTACAGATCTTAAGGCTAGAAATAACACTAGAGGGGGGTGAATAGTGTTTATAAGAAATTACTAAATCTTTTTGAGTTATTGTTGATTTGTACACAAATGTATGCAATATTCAGACACAAATATAATCACTGAATCAAACACAGATGCAGAAATAAAGTAAATGCAGTAAAGGAAAGAACACACCGGATTTTATACTGGTTCGGAGTTACGCTACATCCAGTCCCGCACAACTAAGTACGGATTTCCTTTCAAAAGCAATTCAACAATTACAACCCTCAGTTTCAAGGCTACAAGGTACACCCTCCAGAATCACAATCCTCTAGGTAGAGATACTTGATTTCCGGGGCAACAAGTTCACCCAATTGATTTCCAAGGCTACAATCACACCTTTTCTCGCTTGATTGATTTCCAAGGCTACAATCACACCTTTTCTCACTAGATAGATTACAAAGAAGCCTATAACTCTGAATAGCACTGGGATCTTGTTGAGATAGTGATAGAGAATCAAACTAGAGATTATCTAGTTAGATTCAATGTTGATTTCGGCAGAGTAATGATAGGATTTTGAATAAGAAAATGTGGAAGAAGAAGAGAAGTGAAAAACCAGAAAATCTGATATTAAATTCGTTGAAACTAACCCCTATTTATAGAAGAACAACAACCATGTCCATTTGTGAAAGGTTATGGCGAATAGACACTTCTTTTGAAATTCAAATTTGTGAATCTAACTATCACTATGTCGACATGGGGTACTAGGGCATGTCGACATCCCAAAGCATTTTTTGAAGATTTGATTTTCTTTGAAAATAACCTTTATCTTATATTAAAAGCTATTTAAACTTTATAAATATTCTTGACTATAGATAAAATACATAGATAAATATAGAGAATAATATATATAATTTTACTATAATTTTATATTTAAATCTAAGTATAAATATATTATAATTAAAAGATAGTTTAAAACAAACGAAGTTTAAAAACAAGAGTTTATTAAAAACAAAAACAAAGAATATTTTAAGGCTAAAACATCTTTTTGAAAATCATTTGAAAAGATAATTTTTAAGGCTAAAACATTTTGAAAAGCAATTTTGAAAATCATTCTGAAGTAGTTTTGAAAATCATTTTGAAGTAGTTTTGCAAGCTTCTTCATGTAGAATATCTCATCATATCAGGACTCGAGGACATGTACAAAACCAGGATGTTCGTTGGTTTGTAAGCCACTTGTCGTAGGTTTGTAAGCTACTTGTCGTGGGTTTGTAAGCCACTAAAAAGGTAGAAATAGGTTTCATCCCAAAAGAAAAATGGAGTGAAGATTTCAGTGCTATTATGAAGTTTTAACATAATTCTAGACTCAATACTTATCTTGAAATCTTGAACCCTTGATAATCTTGATATTCTTGATACTCATGAGTCTTCAATCTTGATATCTTGAATCTCTATACTGTACAGTCTTCATTCTTTGTACCTGCATGGTTAAATCCTGCATATACATATATATCTAAACTATAATGTTAGTATTTATATTTTATAATCTTATTCTAAGGTTGTTGTCATCAAAACCATCAACTCATGGACTAACAATCTCCCACTTTTTGATGATGACAACCTTTGTTTATAAAATATTACTTCTATCCTAATAACTCCCCCTAAATCTAATAACTCCCCCTTAATCTATGCCTAACTACCCTATTTTATATTTCTCCCCCTTTGTCATCAACAAAAACAAACTAACTCTAAACTATATAACTCTTAGTCTAATATCCTATATGATGATAGTGTTATCATCAATACTTACTTGTAAACCTAAAACTTAGTCTTAAACTACTAACATTCCTAACCAAATACATATATAATACTTATATATAACATATATATGAATCATATATAAGAACACACAATATTTATTTATATATATATATATGTTTATATTTACATTTTCGTATAACGTGACAAATATACACATAACGATGAAAAACGAAAAAGATGAAACTACTGAGTATCTTTGACAATTGGAGATCTATGGATCGAACAATTTGGATAATGGAAACAGAAATTTCCACGTTGTTCAACCAAGTTTTCGTCCTTATCAAAACATACTTCGCCAACGCAAATGACTTTGTCGTTGTCTTCCGCATGCTCTTCTTCCATTGGTTCTTCTTCTTCACTTTCCTCTTGTTCATGATCTCCTGAAGAGTCCTCGTCAATCAAGATTGGGTTAGCATGATTATCCATAAGAAATTTTTGCAAATTCCTAAGAATTTTGCCTTGCCTCTCTTGTTCTTTGGCCATTCGAAGTTGCATCACTTGGATTTCAGTCATTAACTGAAGGGTATCCTTCAGAGAATCCTCCATTTTCGTCACACGAGCAAGCGTTGTTTGTTGAAACGGACCAGAAGTAGGCGATGGGAACGAAAAAGTTGATTTTATGTTTGATTTGGAAGAGGAGGCCATTGATAAATTGATTTCAGAAGATAGAACAGAAAGAGAACAGAGAGAATGAAGAAAATTTCGAAATAGGAGAAATTTATAACCACTAATTTGAATTTTGGTGGGAAAAATTTTAAAATTTAAAAAACGTTATATGTCGAAATGGGTCTAGGGAGGATGTCGACATGGTTCTTGAATTTTTTCCTATTAAATTTATTTTGAATTAATTTTTAATTATACTTGTTATTTATATTTTATATTTCAGTTAATGAACAAATACCTAATTCTCTTCTTAATTTAGTAAATGTAGATTCATTTAAGGGTTTTGTTAAGATATTAGCAATTTGATTTTCAGAATTGATATAGTCGAGAGTAATTACTTCTCTACTTATATTATCTCTGAGAAAATGGTGTCTGATATCAATATGTTTAGTTCGAGCATGTTGAGTAGTATTTTTGGATAAATTTATTGCACTAGTATTATCACAATAAATTTGTGATTTTGAGATATTTAAACCAAAATCTTTTAAAGTTTGTTGCGTATATATTACTTGAGAACAAGCCTAAGCAGCAGAAATATACTCTGCTTCAGTTGTTGATAGAGAAACCGTGTTTTTCTTTTTACTAAACCAGGAAATCAAAGAATGCCCTAAAAAGTGACAAGTTCCACTTGTACGTTTTCGGTCTGATTTACAACCAGCATAATCAGCATCACAGTAAGATATTAAGTCAAACGAATCATTTTTAGGATAAAATAAGCCATAATCAAAGGTGTGTTTAACATATCTTATAATACGTTTTACAGCTTTTAAGTGAGTTTCTTTAGGTTGGGATTGATACCTTGCACAGAGACAGACACTATGCATGATATCAGGTCTACTCGCAGTGATATAGAGTAGTGATCCAATCATTCCTCTATATAATTTTTGATCTACATCTTCCGAGAGATCTTCTTTACTAAGGTACTCATTGGTTGCCATGGGAGTGGGTTTTCCACTCGCAGTAGACAAACCAAATTTACTAATTAGGTCTCAAGCATATATTTCTTCACTAATAAAGATACCATTATCTAATTGTTTTATTGTAATCCTAAAAAGAAGTTTAATTCACTCATATGACTCATCTCAAACTCTTTTGTCATTATTTCAGAAAATTCTTTATTCATTTCAAAATTAGTTGATCCAAAAATGATATCATCTACGTAGACTTGTACTAGTTGAATATCATTTTTATTTCTTTTAATAAAAAGAGTATTATCTACTTTACCTATTTCAAAATTTAATTGTAACAAGTAAGATCTTAGTCTATCATACCAAGCTCTAGGAGCTTGCTTTAGACCATATAGAGCTTTCTTAAGTTTGTAAACATGATTTGGAAATTTATCATTTTCAAAAAGTGGTGGTTGTTTAACAAAAACTTCTTCTTTTACAAAACCATTTAAAAATGCACTTTTAACATCCATTTGAAATAATTTGAAATTATTATGATTTGCGAAAGCAAGTAGAATCCTAATGGCTTCTAATCTTGCTACGGGGGCAAAGGTTTCATCAAAATCTATTCCTTCTTCTTGAAAATAACCTTGAGTGACTAACCGGGCTCTATTTCTAACAACCTTTCCTTGTTCATTCATTTTATTTTTATAAACCCATTTAGTCACAATTATTGTTTTATTTTCAGGTCTAGGAACAAGTACCCAAACATCATTTCTAGTAAATTGATTTAATTCTTCTTGCATAGCCAAAATCCATGAATCATCAGTTGATGCTTCTTCTGGATTTTTGGGTTCTAGTTTTAACAACAGATTGCATATCTCTAAGTATATTTTCTATAGGGTGATCTTTTAAAAGTTTAATCCTTTTATTAGGATGATTTAATTCATTATTAGTTTCAGTTGACTCTTGGTTTTGAGTGATTAAATCCTCTTCATCATTTATTTCTTCAAATTTTTTGAAATTTTCATCAAATGAAACATGCATTGTTTCTTCGATGGTATTAGTTCTTAAATTAAATACTCTGTATGCTTTACTTCTATTAGAGTATCCGATAAAGATACCTTTGTCGGATTTAGGATCAAATTTATCTAAGTTATCTTTTGTATTTAAATAAAACATTTACTGCCAAAAATCCTAAAATAAAATACCTTAGGTTTCTTTGAGTAAATAAGTTCATAAGATGTCTTATAAGTTAAAGGTCTAATTAAAATTCTATTTAAAATATAACAGGCGGTAGCAACTGCTTCTACCCAAAAGTACTTTGGTAAATTACTATCAGAAAGCATAGTTCTCGCACACTCTTGAATTGTCCTATTTTTACGTTCTACTACTCCATTTTGTTGTGGAGTTCTTGGAAATGAAAAATTGTGGATTATTCCCTTTTTATTGTAGAATTCTTCAAACTTTTCATTTTCAAATTCACCACCGTGATCACTACGGATGGTTATAATTTTTTGAGAAAATTGATTTTGAACCCTTTTTGAAAAATTCTTAAAATATTCAAAAGTATCACTTTTATGTTTTAAAAATATTGTCCATGTAAATCTTGAATAATCATCTAACATTACAAAAACATATTTACTATTATTTATTGATAGAATTTGAGATGGACCAAATAGATCAATATGAAGTAATTCAAGAGGTTTTGAAGTAGAAATCACATCTTTTAATTTAAAAGAGCTTTTTCTAAGTTTTCCTAGTTGACATGCATCACATAGACTATCTACTTTAAAATTCATTTTAGGGAGGCCTCTTACTAGATCATGTTTTGACAGTCTAGATAAGAGTTTGAAATTCAAATGCCCAAATCTCTTATGCCAAATCCAAGGGTCACTTGCATTTGCCAAAAGACACAAGTTATCATTTGAAATTTTCATACTAAGAATATAAATATTCTTTTTCCTAATCCCCTCAAATATTATGGTTGAATTATTATCTTCAATGTGACACTTCTTTTTTCAAATTTAATTTTATATCCTTTATCGCATAGTTGACTTATACTTAGCAGATTGTGTTTCAGATTCTTAACTAGCAAAACATTAGTAATAATAGGAGTTTCAGAGTTACCGACTTTGCCGATGCCGATCACATAACCTTTTGAATTGTCTCCAAAGTTAACCAGTCCTCCGTCTTTGTATATTATATCATTCAGGATATCTGGATTCCCAGTCATGTGTCTAGAACATCCACTATCGAGTATCCATTTGTTCCTTTTGATCTGCACAGTTTGTTTGTTCTGGATTAATTCCTCAATTTCCATAAAGCATGATTCCTGCACATCAAACAATCTTATTAAACAACTTGTATTTAAATATTGATTATATGCAGACTCAAGAGACAATGATGATCTGAATATTTCTAAACATGCATTACCAAATTTCTTAAACATAGCCATTTAAAAAAAAACTTTTTCAAAAATCAGATTATGAAACTTTTGAAAACCTTGCTCTGATACCAAATGTGAGGAATGCGGATTACAGATCTTAAGGCTAGGAATAACACTAGAGGGGGGTGAATAGTGTTTATAAGAAATTACTAAATCTTTTTGAGTTATTGTTGATTTGTACACAAATGTATGCAATATTCAGACACAGATATAATCACAGAATCAAACACAGATGCATAAATAAAGTAAATGCAGTAAAGGAAAGAACACACCGGATTTTATACTGGTTCGGAGTTACCCTACATCCAGTCCCGCACAACTAAGTACGATTTCCTTTCAAAAGCAATTCAACAATTACAACCCTCGGTTTCAAGGCTATGAGGTACACCCTCCAGAATCACAATCCTCTGGGTAGAGATACTTGATTTCCGGGGCAACAAGTTCACCCAATTGATTTCCAAGGCTACAATCACACCTTTTCTCGCTTGATTGATTTCCAAGGCTACAATCACACCTTTTCTCGCTAGATAGATTACAAAGAAGCCTATAACTCTGAATAGCACTGGGATCTTGTTGAGATAGTGATAGAGAATCAAACCAGAGATTATCTAGTTAGATTCAATGTTGATTTCGGCAGAGTAATGATAGGATTTTGAATAAGAAAATGTGGAAGAAGAAGAGAAGTGAAAAACCAGAAAATCTGATATTAAATTCGTTGAAACTAACCCCTATTTATAGAAGAACAACAGCCATGTCCATTCGTGAAAGGTAATGGCGAATAGACACTTCTTTTGAAATTCAAATTTTTGAATCTAACTGTCACTATGTCGACATGGGGTACTAGGGCATGTCGACATCCCTAAGCATTTTTTGAAGATTTGATTTTCTTTGAAAATAACCTTTATCTTATATTAAAAGCTATTTAAACTTTATAAATATTCTTGACTATAGATAAAATACATAGATAAATATAGAGAATAATATATATAAAATTTTACTATAATTTTATATTTAAATCTAAGTATAAATATATTATAATTAAAAGATAGTTTAAAAAAACGAAGTTTAAAAACAAGAGTTTATTAAAAACAAAAACAAAGAATATTTTAAGGCTAAAACATCTTTTTGAAAAGATAATTTTTAAGGCTAAAACATTTTGAAAAGCAATTTTGAAAATCATTCTGAAGTAGTTTTGAAAATCATTTTGAAGTAGTTTTGCAAGCTTCTTCCTGTAGAATATCTCATCATATCAGGACTCGAGGACTTGTACAAAACCAGGATGTTCGTGGGTTTGTAAGCCACTTGTCGTAGGTTTGTAAGCTACTTGTCATGGGTTTGTAAGCCACTAAAAAGGTAGAAATGGGTTCCATCCCAAAAGAAAAATGGAGTGAAGATTTTAGTGCTATTATGAAGTTTTAACATAATTCTAGACTCAATACTTATCTTGAAATCTTGAACTCTTGATAATCTTGATATTCTTGATACTCATGAGTCTTCAATCTTGATATCTTGAATCTCTATACTGTACGGTCTTCATTCTTTGTACCTGCATGGTTAAATCCTGCATATACATATATATCTAAACTATAATGTTAGTATTTATATTTTATAATCTTATTCTAAGGTTGTTGTCATCAAAACCATCAACTCATGGACTAACAGGATATGGACCGACCCAACGGGTCTCGATTCTAGTCCGATTGGGTTTTATCAAGTCTAACTTGTATATTATAAAATCTTGACCCGACTCGAGGTTTGATTCAAATCGGGTCGGTTCAGGTCCGATTGGGTAATAACACTAATATTGCGTATATTTTCTCATTTTGTGTTTAAACTTCTTGGTCAAACCAGTTTTGATACTATTTTTCATCAACTAGACCAAACCCGGGACCCATCGTTTTTAAGTCGGGTTCAGATCCGTTTGGTTCAGATTTGTGGATCTTGGTTCTAATCGCCCATCGTAGTTCAGTGCAGCAATAATTTAAGTAAATAGTTCAAAGTTTGTTGGAGATCGAATCGAAATGTAATAGTATTATTGTATAAAAAATGTATAATACATTCAATTATTGTTGGAGATTGGTTTTGATTGTGAAAAGCAAAAAATAAATTAAAATGAAGTAATAAAACAATAAAATTATGAAAAGGAATGCCATATCTGCGTCATGTGCCATTTGCGACGTAAGCCCCATTTGCGCCATCCACCACGCATTTCCATGTGCGTTGCATCACAAGGAAGAAATGTACAAATGTCGTGCCATTCCACACCTTGCACCTTGATGGGCGTCGTAGCGAGTCTTTCATAACTATATTCAGGATGAAAAAAAGGAAAGAGTACGATGAGGTCCTTGCGTTGATTGTTCGACATATCTCTATCCGGATTTATTAGCTATTGTTGCTCTTTAGGACATGGAGTTGGAGCAATTTGATATGAAAACAACTTTTTTGCACGGAGATTTGGAAGTGACTATTCATATGAAGTAACCCGATGAGTTTAGATGGAAAATTTGATTGAATTTGCAAATTGAATAACTCACTTTATGCCCCGATAAAGTCATCTAGACATTAGTATAAGAAGTTTGATTTTATTTTAAAGTTTGATACTGGCTTTGATAGAAGTATAAAAGATGCTTGTTTTTATTAAGCATTTGAATAGTGGAAATTGGGTGTACTTACTTCTATATGTGGATAACATTCTTATTTTTTAAAGATAGGAATGGAATCAATCAATTAAAGTTTCTTTTGGAAGTGGAATTCGAAATGTAAAATCTTAGTGCAACAAAGAAGACTTTGGGATGTAGATTTGTAAGGATAGAAAATGTTGAACTATAAGATTGATCTAGAAACAGTATATTAGTAAACTTCTTGCTCGGTTTAGCATGAAGAAGGCAAATGTCACTAGTACATCAATGACTTTACATATAAAGATTTATGAAAAGGCTCTCTAGTCTCTAATGAAGAGATGATCTATATGGTAAAAGTACTATATGCTACTGTAGTTGGAAGTTTGATGTATGTTATGGTTTGTAATAGATCTGATATTGCACATGCTGTTGAAGTGGTTAGTTCTTACATGGGTAATTCTATGAAATCTCATTGCGAAGCTGTTAAAGTTATTTGAGATACCTTAAAGGGACATTGGGTTTTTTGATTGCTATTGGTGATGGAAAGGACTGCAATTTGGTTGGTTACCGTGACTCAGATTATACTAGAGATAGAGATCGAATGAAGTCAACCTTTGGATGTGTATTTATTTCTGGTGGTATTGCTACTAGCTGGAGAGTGAAATTGCAAACTATAGTTGCGTTTTCCACTAAAGAACTGAGTTGATAGCTGTTGTTGAAGCAACTAAAGATGTACTCTATTTGAAGTGGTTACTATGTGACTTAGGCCTTGTGCACGATAATGTGATGATGACTTGCGATAGCCAAAGTGCAATTCACTCTGTTGAAAATTTGGCTTTTGACTCGAGGACAAAACATATAGATGTAAGAAAATCTTTTTTTGTAGCCATGAATAAAGAAAACCTAGTTTGCCTACAGATTCACACAAAAGATAATGTAACAGACATGTCTACTAAGTTGTTGTCGGCCGTTAAGTTCAAGCATTGCCCGAACTTGGTTTGCTTATTGAGATGTTGGGTGCCCTATGGTGGCAAATTGAGAAGGGGGCTTAATTAGAGCTTGTAAGGGATATAGTATTCCTCATGTATATGTGAGATCATTGGTTTCTATTTTTGGATTGTATACTTTCAACACTTCGTTGGTCGATGGTGGCTTTGTCAGAACTCATTTGCAAAGTGCAATGGATGAAAACTTTATCGGAGCTCAATGAGGAAGTATCCGTGTTTATATCATCCTGGATTTGATGAATATTGGTTGAACAAGAGTTTGGAGTAGATATTATTCAAATATATACTTGAGTCAACGTGGATTATTAAATTGTGACTCAAATATATGTTAAAGAATATAAATTGCTTATTTAATCAAGATTTGATTAGCTGAATGCAAATTAATTGCATTAGGAAAGACAAGTAATCATCTACATTGACAAAAATAAATTTAACAGATGAAGGTAATTAAAAAGGCATGTCATTAAACACATGCATATTAGAAGAAATCAGAGATTGGAAAATATATATGTTTCCTTGTACAATTGATTCTCAATCAATGGTGAATTAATATAATATTGATTTATTAACATAAATTAATTTCTTTAACCTTAAATGTCAATCTCTATATAAATGAAATCATCAATTAGAAATAACAATGTCCTCTCAAACTTTAGTTTTCTCTATTCTTGTATTAAGCTTTGATTAAAATAAATACATCAACTCTTATAATTTTCTCTGAAATTATTATTAAAAACTTCCTCCTTCAAAGTGGATGTACACTTTAACGTCGATAGTGGAATCATAATAAATCTCTATGTCATATTTACTTTCTATTTATTTCGATTTTTGATGTGTTTGATCGTGGATTGTTAAATTTAGTTCGATTATTCGACTTTTGAATTAATATTATATGCATTTTTTCCTAATAGTTTACCTCAACAATCGATTGTCTATTGTGATAATGTAGCAACAAATTTGGGCTCAAATCTAGTTTCCCATTTCTGTATCAAACATGTTGCAATTGATAATCGCTTCACTTGGAAACAAGTTCAAGGTGTATTCTTAGAGTTGCTTATGTCAGATGCACTCGCCTAACCTCTCCTTTGTTCTCATTCCAAAAATTGACAAACAATATTGGAATCACCTCTAGATGTTCTAATCTTGCATGGGCATGATAAAGGAAATAAATTATTCGAAGGCATTAAACCCATCACATAATTAAATACAAGATCAAATTTGTATTTAACTGTCATCGGTGCTCGCTCATTCTTACTAATTCTTCTTAAATTTAAACTAAAGTAACCAATTTAAGTCAAGGTTAATAACAATCATGATCAATCTCAACTAAATTTAAACTAATACTAATCCAATTTAATTATTGAATAAAAACTTTCCAGCGACAATGTGCATTTTATAAAAACTTTTCCAGTGATAATGTGCATTTTAAATTACATATATTTGAAGGCAGAACTGTAAATTTTAATTTTATAAAAATGTATAGTTAGAACTGCAAATATTTGCATGTTAAACTACAAATTCTAGTTGTGTATATATACAGTTTAAAATGAATATTTTTGCTTGAAACTTTGATGGTTGTTTCATGAAACTTGTTTTTGAGAAGGTTTTTTAGGTATTCCTTTTCGAAATAAGGGGTGGATTCTAATTTTCAGTAAAATATAGCCGTGTATGTGTTTGTGCGAGTAATACATAAATTTGGGTCTACTTGGTTTTGTTTTGAAGAAGAAAGAGAGAAAGAGAAAATAAAGAAAACTATCAGTCTCACATTGTGAGATATTATAAAAGAAACATGTGTAGATTTTTTAAGTGAAAGGTTGGTCCCTTTAGACATTTACATAAGCCGATGTGTTGAAGGGAGCCATGTACATATTAACATAAATGCGCAAGTGATCGTCATTCGTCCAACCGATCAGACCAAATCCATATTTACTTTGGATGTATATAATGAATAGACTATGATCGTTGGTCAAACGAAGTAATCACACCTCCTCACTTACTATATAAAGATGGTCAATTCGATCAAAGAACACATTAGAAAATTTTGAATTCATTCTTCTTCTTCTTGCTCTAGAGTTTCATACTCTACTACTTATTCAATGTATAAACTCGATACAGTTGTCACGGCAGAGTTCAAGGGGTAGCTTGAGATCAATTTAGTTAGTGTCAATGTAGTTAATCAAAGAGACAATTCTCGGATCCTATGTATTTTAGAAAATATTTTTCCATCCCTCAAGCACTCAATTATTTGCTTAAATAATGGTGAGATCAAATCGCGTTTTAAGGAGAGCAACAATATTGTCATGCCTTGAAGTAGGGGTGACAATTAGACCGGTCTGGTTGGATCTAGACCAGACCTAACAGATCCCGGTTCTAGGTAAGTTGGGTTTTGTTGGAACTAAATTATACACCCTAAAACCTAGATCTGACCTGATTCAAGGTTCAATTTGGACGGTTCGGTTCCAATTTGATAAAAATACTTATATTTAATTTTTATATTTTTTGATTGGGACTTTTGGGTCGGATCGGTTGGGATTGTGTTTTATCGGTTCGTTATGATATTTCCCATCACTCAAACCCGACCCAAGACCCATCAGGTTCGGTTCTGCTTCAGATCATCTCAAATTGGTTAAAATGCATGGGTCTCTGTTTAATTTCCAACCCTACCTTGAAGCAAACTTTATTGCATACACTAGCACAAATGTCACTAGTTCAACCATTGATTAATTATCACCAACAAGCATCTCATCCATGACGTACTTATCTAAAATAAGTGGTCATTGTTTTTCGATTAAGGGGGGGTTTCGTTGACCCTGTTTAGTGGGATGGACTAAGAAAAGTTGAACGAGTATTTATGTAAATTGGATGACAGTTGAACGAGTATTTACGTAAATTGGATGACAGTCAAAATGCTGATGCACACCATTATCTTTAGATATAGATAAAATCTTGTACACAATTGAAATCCCATGCAAACCTTCTTGCACACGATTGGTTCCGCGCATTATTTTCAGATTTGTTGCGTGAAAAATCTTTCTACAAACGTATTATAAAGTAAACCCCTATTTTTAATCCCGGTAGAAAAAATATTCGTGTTTTCGACAATTAAATTTGAACATTAATCGTTTTTGTGATCAAAACTATTTTTTGATTTATTTTTTTAAATGCAAATATTGGTAGAGTTTTCTGAAAAATCCTGGAACTTAATAATATGAGTTTTTTATAACATGTTTTTGAGGGACGATGATGACCGTATATTTTAAAACTTGGAAGGGTGTTTTTACGAAAGTTCTCATTAGGTAGAAAACGAGAATACAAATTTGAAAAGAGAATACGTGCTTCAGGGAAAAATTCCAACATAATAATCGAAGGCATTATTGTTGGAACCAACTAGTGCTTTACCAAGCATCGCAATGTTTGATTCTTTGGTGTGCTAACCTCTACCAAACAAACAGGCTTTAATTAGGATAAGCATATGGCATCACACATGAACTCCTTTTGAGTACATTCGGTAATTCGTTGATCAAATACTAGTATATATTTTGCTCAAATGCACTTTCACACAAACAGGTATACTGGTAATTAAAGATAGGGCTAGATTGGTTTTGGTCAAAGAGATGGTTTAATTGGAGGGATAGAACAGGATGAGGCAAATAATTGTCCTATGCCCTTGTGCAATAACGACACGTAGTTGGCCAATAGAAGTTGAGATGCAGGCCTTAGTACAAACTCTCTTTTTGGTAGAAAATGACAGCAGGAGAGAGAGAGATAGAAAGAATAAGCTTTTGTTAATGCTAACAGTTGTAAAACTCTTTTCTAGATACCATATTCATTTCATTAGTTTCTTCAATGAAATTTGAAAACTAACGAGTTATAAAACTTTAAACAGTAATATCTAGAAACAAAGAAACTTTTGAGTGGAAGCTGCTAAATGAGGTTCATTAAAATTTAAATTGTAGCCGGTATGCCAATGAGTTATCTATATAGAGAGCAAAGAAGAAGCCTTCACTTGTCTTTCTTGTTCAGGTATAGCGGTACGTGTTCAACATAAAAATACATTGTGATTGGATTGGATGCGTACTTGAGTGTAAAACTAAACTATATTATGCTTTCCAACAACTAGTTCTTATTATAGCTAAAAGTGAAGTCAATTTTGTTTTCCCCTAACAATGGGACATGTTAACTCTCAATCTTGATTGGTGTGCATGGTTTAATTTTACGAAAATAAGCAAAGAAGAAGGAAGGCTTTACTAGGTCTTTCCTTAAAAATAGATTGGTTTTTTGGTTTTAATTTATCATCCAATCAATATCCGAGTCGAACATAATCCAGTTGCGAGAGTGGGATAAAAATTTAGAAACTTATCTATCATGTAGGGATATATCTGTTCATTTTGTATGTTGTGTATGAATTCCAAAACTATCATTTTCCACTCTTGCTGTCTAAGGTTTTAACTGTTTTAAGAAAAAGAAAATTATGATTTGGATTAATGAACAGATGTTCACACTTGATTTGGTCTTATAATTAAGTCACTAGTGAAACTTTTGAAATCATAATTCAGACGAACCTTGCCATGACTTTTACATAAATCAGTGCAGTGATCCAACTTGATTGGTCTTGTCCTGTAACTACATGAGTTATGAGTGTGTGCTTTCAATTATATAAATAACTGTGTTCCACCTTCATCTTCATTCCACTTTAGACCTAGTTCCTCCTTTTCATTTGGTCCTTTTGTGTGTTCAATATAGCTAAACATTAAGTACAATACTGTTATGGAGCTCTCTCATATGTTGTACTAAAATATTTATTTCCATCTCCATATTTCTTCTTAAACTAGTTCTTTCTTAGTCCCTTTTCTTGTATCTTCAAACATGTCTACTTCAAAACCCTAACTTTTTTCTTCTAATTTTCACTGCTAAACCATCATGTTTACTTCATACAACACCAATGACCCATATTTTTACCAAGCCACAAATTCTTACCATGATGACATCTTCACAAATGAACTCTTCAATAGACTTAAAGAACAACAAAATCACCAAACCAAAATCATAGATCCATCGACTAACTTTGATAATGCAAGCTCAAACCGAAAGAAAGCAATGACAAGAAAAGACCGTCATAGCAAGATAGTCACTGCACAAGGGCCTAGAGATCGAAGAATGCGCTTAAACCTTCAAGTCGCTTCACAATTCTTCACCATTCAAGACATGCTTGGCTATGACAAGGCAAGCAAAACTATAACATGGCTCATGAAGGAAGCAAACTCCTCTATCGAAAAGCTTAAAGCTGCCTCCAAACTGAAAGGAAACCACCAGAGCTTCAGCGATAGTAACAAAAGCGACAATAACGATGAGCCCATTTCAGAACTAATGGAATGTGAGTCTTCCTTCGCCACTCAGCAAGAGAAAGAAGTTGCAAAAAAAACAAAGAAAAAATTTAAATCTACGAGTAGAAGAAATGCAACGCCGACACCACTTACGAAAGAATCTAGGGCCATGGCAAGGGAAAGAGCAAGGGAAAGAACTAAAGAGAAGAAGGATATTAGTAACATACTGCTTAATACCTTTATTCCAGTTTTAGACGGAGAATCAGGTTGCCATAATCTTGTTTCTAATAATATTGAAGAACAATGCTCACTTTTTTCTGCAAATTACAGTAATGGACAAATATTTGATCAGGATCAGCTTTCAGCTGGTATTTTGAATTATAACATGGAAGGATCTTATTTGCAACCTGAACAATGGATGAATGGGTTTTCGAACTATGGGGATGAGCAAATGCAAGAAGGAATGTGGTAAGTGTAGGAAGAACTTAACAAGTAAGTGTTGGCTTGTAAATTTTCTAGTAAAAATCGTGTCATATTTTATGAATTATCCATCTTTGATTTGTAAAAAAATAAGCAGATTGTAGATTATTATTGGTAATATTGGTATTGCTGTCATCAATTTGCTCTCTATAGCAATTCTATCTTACCTGTATTCATGTTAGAAGTTGTTAAAATGGATTCATTTTCTTCAGTCCAAGGGTATTGTACCTTTTCTCATAGCCTTAAGGTGAAAACTTACTTTCTACCTTTATCCATCTTTTTATCTGTTGTTTTGTCCTCAATTGTAGAAAAAATTTCTTAACTCATCCATTTTCTTTTATGGAATCAATACATTACATTTTTTATATATTTTTATCGAACTATTTGCTGTGCTTTGATATATAGCTTTGATATATATACTTTATCTCATAACCTTAAGGTGCAAACTTACTTTCCACTTTTATCCATCTATTTATCTGCTTTGCCCTCAGTTTCAGATTGTTTTTCCTTTTTTATTCATACATTACTTTTATGAAATTCTATACATTACATTGTTTCTATATATTTTTTTTAAACTTATCAGAGGTGTTCTTATTGCTACCTATGTATTTGTATAAACAAATCATTAAAAAAATTCTATTTATTTTTAACCCTCATAGATACGATATAATTTCCCATGTTTGATTAAATCTTCCTAATTTGCTAGGGTTTATGCACTATTGATTCATCGAAATCTTCTTTTCTGAATTGGCCCTTACTGATTTAGACTATGTACTATATTAATAAACTATTACTACATATGTTTCAATTCGTTTTTAATTCTAAACTACCAAAAATTACCAACAAATCCATTATTTTAACAGAGAAGGAATGAAAACCTACAAAAGAATAAATAATAAAGAATATACAACTTAATTTCAATTGAATTGTTTTATTTTATATTTATTAAAGCAAATTGTAATTAACATCTAACAACTGCACTGATGGTTTAACCTTTGCATATATATTAGTATCAGATGTTTCATTATATGTGCTTTAATCGGTATAACTTAGTACTATACACAGTAATATGTGTTGTAAATTTGAATTCAGTTTAAGATCATGTTGTTGTTATCCGACCACAGTACAAAATTATATGAACTAATACACATTTTGCTTTTCATTAATATTGGAAAGATAGCATTGGATAATTTTCAACAGGAAAAAGACTTGGACAAAACAGTACGTCAATCCGAGTTGTTATATATACACGCAGATAAACATGCTTTTAATTATAAGATGTATATGATTCAATTACTTTATACTGAAAATGACCAGCTACGAGAAATACAAGTATATAGAAATACAAAAGACGCAACTGTGACACATTTAATCAAGCCAAATATTGTACAGTGAGCTTTTTATATATGCTTATCATATAGTGTATGAAACTTAAACTTATCCATTTGCAGAAATAACTGAATAGCATGCTAATATGTATTAGGTAGCTACTGCATAACTGTCTTCGCAACTAAAGTCTTTTGCTTCAGGATTATAAGGATATATATGTTTTGATGCATATCCATCTATGATACTACCTATTCTCATAAATATGTAATACATATCGAGGTATAAATTAATTATAGACAAATACAAAATTCACATTATTAACTAACTGAACCAATAATTCACATGTATAATCAAGTATTGCAGTGTACCTTAATTGAAGCAATTGTCCATATATGCGTACATGATATCAAGTAAGCATTAGCAATTCTGGTGCATATCAATATCAAATGAACTAGTGGCCAGCATATATACACATTTTCCAAAGTTAGTTTTCATATTAAGCCATCACCAACCACTCCACATTCATCCCATAATATTCAACATTTCAGCTTTCAATCTCTCCAACGGACAATTCATAACACGTAAAAAATTTGAAGATTTTATTTTCAATTTAGGAACATTATCGGATCCATGCATGCATTAAAAATGTTGAATTTCGGAATCCGCCTGCACATTTCTCCATGGAGGCAATATAGAGTTTGGTCAATGTTTTTAACAAAAAAAAAATACCCTGTTGTTATATGCAACAAAACTCATGTAGATACACACCCCACCCATCTCTATTATGTTTCATGATGTGAGGGTATTATTTTTGATCTGCGTTCATTACTCATATACAATACGAAACACCCCAACAAAATACAAGTTTGAATCTAGTAGACTATAATAAATATACTCCCAGATGTGTATTTATTTCACGCTCAATTGTTGAGCATGAACTAAATCTACATCCAGCTGTTGGGCATTTTTAATCAATTAAGGCGGTGATATTACGCATTTTAATATTAGCGCACATAGTCTACTGGAAATGCCCTTGTAGTCTAGATACATGTTATTTTTATGTCTCTTATACCGTTACGAACAATAGACCTGTTCAGTCACACAATCTCTCTTCCTTTTACACTGAGCGAACGAGTTCTGCATGCAGAAGAGGGAAAACCAATCACGAATTTAGATTTTAAAAAAATCACCAATAAATATAACGTTAAAGACTTTCCCGTTTTATTATATAAATTAAATAAAATGGCAAACTCTTTACCGTTTTATTTAATTTGCAATAAAAACAGCAAAGGTATTGCTTTTTTATTGTATAAAAAATTAAAACGGCAAACGCTCGTTTTAATCCGTTTTCATAATAAAACAACAATGTCTTCGTCGTTTTAAAAACCAGTTCTCTGTTCAGCTTACCAGCCATAAAATCATCTAAAACTAGCCATGGATAACTGAACAAGTTATATCTGGTTGCGTTATGACTTGTTCAGTTCACTTTTTCAACTGAATGAACCATTACTGATTGTGCTCTTACAAAATGATATACATTATTATTTTCATCTACTTTCTTATTTTATTCTTCAAAAAGTAAATACCTTCTTTTCTCACCAAAAGAGGTGGTCCTTTTGGGAAACTAATTAATGTTTTGTCATTAAACAAAACTAATATCAATCATAGAATTGATCCCGTTAAAAAAGTACGTGATTTGTTCTTTAGAATTGTGTCAAATTAAATCTTTAGAATATGATCAAGATGATTAATAAACTTGCAAAAAAGTATATGTATATAACAACTTAATGTACTAAAAAGACCAATAAATCCACAAGTATGAATGGAATTATATTGAATAAATATGCAACCTGTTACTTAATTTACATGTCTGTCTGGTGCGTGTGTTTTAAAGAGAAAATATAACTGTGTCTGAGAGCATAGTTGATTTGTAAAGCACAAAATGTTTTCCAACTGAAAATCAAAAATAGCAAGATGATTTTACCAGGAATATATATGTATGTATGCATACGTATATATTGTGGATATATGTACGAAAATTAGGGCCCGTTTTGTTTCGTTTTGAGTTTTGAGTTTTGTGTTTTCAACATACACTACAAAATACAAGAAAACATGAGAATTTTTTTTACAATTATTAGCCATTTACAACGATGGACGGGAAACGAAGAGGAGGAATTGTTTTCCGTTCTTTTGTTATGTCTCAAAACACGAAAAATCAAATAAACTTGTTTTCTATTTTCTATATTAATTTCATTTTTCAAAATTGTGTATTTTCCAACAATGCATAAGAAATGCCCATTTTTGTTTAGACGAAAACACAAAACTAAAACCAGCAAACCAAACGGGTCCTTAGTATTTAAATAATATAAGAAATTAACTTGCTACATCGATCAAAAATTTCAGAAAACTATACCTAGAGTTTCTTTCTTTTCCTCCTCCCCTTTTTTTTTGTGGGCTATCAGTAGAACTGTTGCATGGCCTGCATAATTAATTATCATGTGATGGTAATCTTATTTTACCAAAAAATTCAGTACTATTTTTTAGTTATAAACACTTTCTTAACTGCTGTACTCATTGTAAAACACTGTTAAATTTACAAGTTTACACACCGTTATTGATCATGACGAGGAAACAAAAGCTATGATATAACACTCACTAAACATACATGTATAAACTTGGGAGACGTAGAAGGATTTTACAAGTTTATACACAATAATTGATCAAGACAAGGAAACAAAGTCTTGATTATGGTTCACGTGTCCTCTTAGAAACAATGAAAAAATTATTTTGATTTTGAAATTTTTGTGCTAGTGTTTAAAATTATCCTAATCATACCCATAAATAATCACGAGATAAGTTATAGTTTGTAAAATAGTGTTAGAAGAAACATATATTTGATATGGGTATTTGGTCATAAAATATAAGTTTAATATTTTTCTCAAGATATTACTAATCTTCCCTATATCAGAAGGTTCATTTTAATTTATAACTATTTCCCTTATTATATACTTCCGCTTAGCAAATCATTAATTGTAAATAGTAATTGATCCTCATACAAAGGTCCATAAGGTCAATTTAAACATCTATACTTGTTCACATAATATTTTTCAAAACATATTAAATTAATAATATACCTAAACTTGGGGGCGAACCCCAATTTTAGATGATCTAAATAAGGGCACAATAACAAAGGAGTATTTTGATGTCCCTGAAAATTGAAAAATATATACCTGAAAATATCACATCCTGCAGTCCACTTCACAAATTTAACTTATCATATAAAGGAATACACTTTAGTGTGCTAGAATAAGGAGTATGGACTTGAAAGATATCATAGCCTTGTAGGACATGCAGAAAGGTATGTAGGATTATGTTTAATGTTCATATAAGCCAAAAATACGTTCAATCTTCCTAAATTGACTATTAAAATTTGTCACATATGATTTTATATATCTATCATGTAGCTAAAAAAAAAGTTACTTATTTAATTAGTTATAACAGTGCTAATATTAAGTTAAACCCGTACATAAAATCATAAGTTTGAATAATGCTTTAATATTAGATCAACACAGAAATACTATCATAATAACTGTAGTGGCAATAAACTAATTTTGGATACGAATATTTAGGATAAAAATTCAGAATAACTGGAAATAATCAAGAACATTCATATTATATCACTATATTTTATTTTTAATTGATGATTATAATGCAAAATTGTAGACCCTTACTATTTTCGAAGTTTAACTTTATTGATTTGAGCCAATATCAACTAAAACGAAACTGTATTTTATGGAAAAAATAATGAAATAACCAAAATCACTCAATTGAAAAATGAATCAAACTTAAAGATTTTGCAACCTTGGAATAAAAAAAATGAATAAAAAAAAATACAAATGATGGTTCCATTTCGATTTCATCACATTTTTTCCACGAGTAATGATACTCATGATTGAATTAGCTTTATGTAAAAATAAAAAATAAAATAAAAAAGTACCTTGATTAAATTTTTATTTTTGTTGATCGATCCACAGCCGCCATGAATATATAGATTGGAAGAATTGAAGTAAATAAATTACCATGTTTGTGCTTATAATTTGTCTGTGGAGGTAAGAAGAACACTTTCCTTTTTTGTTGCTTGTTCATCAACAGTTCAAAAATAAGCCCTAGTACTTTCTGAACTTTGAACATTATTTTATGTGTTGATTTTACTTTAATCATCGTTGTCCACGAGCCCAAGACAAGGGATTCCGGTATGCCACGTGAACAAAAATGAAAATAAAAAAAGAAAATGGTGGCTGAAGTGAAAAGGGGCCCACGTGAAAGGGAGGAGGGAAGTTTATGTTTAATTTCAAATCTGATTCAACGAGCATTCGATAACGAGCGTTGATTGAATCAGCGTCCGTGATAAATTTAGAATTTTGACTTGACTATTGAATATTCATCTAAATATGCGTAAATGGAACCGTTGAATTGAGATGAATTTCAAACACTGAATATAAAGCCTTAATACGCAACTGTTGGAGATGTCGTTATAGATTTTAGTTTTCCTTTAACTTTTTTTTCCTTTTTTTTTCCTTTTTTTTTAATTCTTGAATAAGTTACAACTATGTTGTACATGCACAATACTTACATGTGGTTGAAAAATTATGCATTTTCAAGTAATGTTATTTTAGCTACAACTAGTCTACGTTTGTTTATATGTTTATATTCAAAAAATCTCTTTTTAATTTTTACTTCAAAATAGACTTTTACCTTTTTTTAGTACAGGAAAATAGATACAAGGACAAACTTTGAAAAAGATTTAGGCTGATTTTACATTGAAAGACAATGCTAATTACAACTAGCATTTTGTATAGTGTAAAACTGAATATAGTGCTAGTTATAACTAGCATTTCGTATAATGTAAAAATTGAATATAATGCTAATTATAACTAGCATTTGTCCTTCAGCCTAACCATAAAACTTGATTTCTTTCAGCCAAATTTTTAGCAAGTAGATTTGGTTTGTTGGTAAATTTAACCTTTTGGCTTATAAAGAAACTTGTCTCTCTTTATTTTTTTATTTTTTGGCTTTTTAAATAATATAAAATCACTTTGCTACTAACAAAATCATTTAATATTAGCGTTCAAACATAGTGAGCTTGAAGTCCTGAAGCATACACACTATAATATTTTTTTAACCTTTTAAATTTTCGCAATTCAATTGGGTAATTCGATAGCTTAATCTTCGTTTTATATAATACCTCAATATCTTAACAATATTCAATTATCTATTTTAACAATTTAAAGTGAATTTAGAATAATTCTTTTTAAAATATAATTACTGCTATAACATTCAATTGAATTCATTGTAGGTTTAAATGTAAAAATTAAAGATTACAACGGTACTAAAAGAATAAAAAAATAGGTTGCGCATTCTAAGTATTGTCATTTTGATTGAAAGTACCAAAAGCAATGTGCAAAGCAGGGTATGTATGGCACAAATAGATAGTTAATATTTAATAATGCATTATTACATCTATTGTTTCTTTTCTTTTCTTTTTTTTCTTTTTTTCAAGATATAATCGATTTAACTTATATTTTTGTCTATAAATCTTGTAGATTTGTATAAATCCTAAGTATTTGTAAAAATCAACTTTCATCATTCAGATTCGAGTCGAACGTTTCCTAATCGACATTCTGATGTGTTTGATGCATCTGCTACCTCTTTTTCAGTTAAGTTCTTCAGTCTCCACATTAGACTTGCGTTCTTTGCTTACAAAGAGACAAAGAGATTGGAGAAAGTAAAGGAATTTGAAAGAATATTATGTTTAATACAAAAAGTGGTTCAGCTTCATATTTTATAAGAAATTGTTTCAAGTAAAGTGAAAATTCATTTGTTACTGTAGAGAAAATTAAAAGGAAAATACATTAAATTGAAAAATCAACTAGCGATGGAAATAAACACTTAGTTGATGGTGCATAGAGAATTCCATATGCTTTACCGATACTCTTTTTTGTTAGCGAATTTCACTAAAAGAAAATTCCTTGATTGGCAACGGAGTTTGCTTATGCACTCCTCCTACCATCGTCGGTTGTGCATTGTAAAAACGTAAGTAGACCTTCAACCCGCAATTATAAACTCCCGTCTGAATTTCTATATAAATGCTTACAAAAGGGATGTTGATGGTGCGTGCAAAATCCACTAGATGACATTGTTAGTACAGTATGGTTTATATTTAATTAAATAATCCTAGTCGGTGGAGCGTATGGAACTCCCTATGCCCTATCGACAATATTTTAAAAAATATTCAATACGTATTACAAGTCAACATATGTTCAGTGTTTCGAATCACATTCGAATTTGTGACCTCATGTATCAAAACCAGAACGTCTAACCATTGAGACAGTGGTGCTGGACTAAATGCATATTTATACTTTTTACAATAATAGTTTCATAATTACAATAATATATAATCCATGAACACAGTGTTTTTAGTCTTAAAAATATATTACTTGTAATCGTTTTAGTTATTTGTTAAAAAATTTTATTTTTTTTATTTTTTAAAATGGTACTTTATATACAACATGTCACTAGGACAACATATCACATGTCAATAAACGTTTGAATCACGCTACTTAAGTTTCGAACTTGTGACCTCTCGCACCAAAACCGAATCACTTAACCACTTGGACAATGATGCTTGTCTAAATATTTGTTATTCTATTGTCCGATGATTTATCTTTTCAAATTTTACAATTTCAAAAGAATATTATGTTTTCAATCGAGTCTTACCATCTCAAACAAATAGCCTAAAACAGTATTATGAAGAGAAATTACAAATATTCAATAAAATTTTAGTGTTTAGTTTATTTTGGATAATGTTTTAAAGTTAAATTTGACTAAAACTTATTTCAAAAGTGACTAAAGAAAAAATATCATGTTTGATTTATTTATCATTCCATCCACACTTATTGGACATATATTTCATATATCACGTTTTTTCGACAAATATTTTTCTTCATTCTAGGTTATTTGATTTTAAATGAGCTGAATAGTTTCTGGTTAAATCACTTGGATCAATAGTAAAACTAAGTCCAATTGACTTGATGCCATATGTTTAAACTTTTGATCAGACAACATTAGTGAATCTATACAGTCTGATTTCGAAAATTCCAAATCTAGATAGGACTATCATTTCAAAACGATCACTTGAGATTGTTGAGGTTTTTCTAGGATCACTATACAATTAGATTTTGGAAGAGATAAGAAGTGAAGAAAAACAACGATAAACATATATTTTGGAAGAGATAATTTCTTACCTGCTCTGACACAATAAAGTATGCAACTAATATTCTTTACCTACTCTTCAAAATCTACAAATAAGGCAATATATTTGAGTCACGTTACACCTTGGCTCACAATATCTTCAAAATCTACTTTGATTTGGAAATATTGTATCACAAAATCTAACAATCTACGTCTTGATACTATATTTCCATACAAGCCTACCAACTCTATTAACATCCCCATACTCCAAACAATCTCCAATATCTCTATGAAAACAAATCTCACCATCCGAAAAAACTTTACCAATCTCCAAACCACATAAGTATGCATATCCTCCAACTGAACATGCATATCATCAATAACTCAAAACTGCTTATAATATCACAAAAGCTTCCATGCACTCTTTGCGACTTTCCGTTGCTGACTCCACCTTGATTCAGATAGATTTACCTCTCCAACACCACTTTGGGAAGTCCTTTCATTCTCCACTGTTCTTTCAAGTAATTTATACACATTGTTGCTTCCACATTTTGCGCGCAACACCGTCCTATTATTATTCCAAAACCTTTGTAACTCCACCTCGAATCGAAAAGTTACAACATTTTCCTTCCAATTACCCTATTGAAATACGATTCTTCTTAATTTTTGGAACATGTTTTACTCCCGTGAGTTTCACCTCCCTTCCATCATACATCTTCAGCCGAAGCAAACCTATACCCTTCACCTCAACGTCTCCACCACTAGCGGGCTCCACCTTGCTCTCTTGCTCTTTATAATCAATGAATGCTTTCTTTTCATGAAATATATGGAAACATGCACCCGAATCAAGCACCCACCCATATCCCTTTCTTCCATCAACATAAAAAATGTCATCACTAATGCCAAAATTAACCTCGTCATCATTGCCTTCGTCAAACTTGTCTTTGCCTCCTCTAATGCTTTCATCTTTTCTTTTTCATTTTTAAGCTTATTGCAAAAACTCAGTTGGTGACCAGGTTTTTCACAGTAACAGCAGATGAAATCTCTTTCCATGTTCAATCTATTTGAGTTCTTTTCATATTCAGATGGTGACCTCTCCTAGCAAGATTGACCTCCATCTGAATTTGAGTTGTTCAATGCAATCACAAGCGTTTACCAACTCTTTAGTAATGCACTTCTCAACATCAAGGCTTGTATTTTATCATCCACCTTATAATTTACGACCGCCAATTGATTCACAATTGTCTGAAAATCATTGAAATGCTCTCCAATTGACTCACGTTTCATAAGCTTTAGATTTATCAATCTTCTTATTAGAAGTACCTTGTTTGTTTTGGAGATCATTGGATAGATTCCTTCTAATTTCTTCCAAATTCCAAAAGAAGATATTTCATTAGCAACAAAGTCGCCGCAGCAGCCTTCCTATCCAAAGATACTCACTTTGCTTTAGATACACTACTAGGTTTCTTCCCTTTGTTCTCAAATGGTTGGTAAAGGGCATCGATGTCTAGAACAACCTCCATCTTCACTTTTCATAAACCCCAATTTCTCTAATTAAGTTTTTCAACACTTATTATCTCCATACCAAAACTTTCTTCAAGAAAATTTGTGTAGTAAGCTACGATATCAATTGTTGGGATTTTTTCTAAGATCCATATTCAATTAGATTGTATAAGAGATAAGAAGTGAAGAAAAATAATAACAAATAGATTCCACTAAACAAAATCTTATTAATTCACCAAAAGATTATAAGAGAAAGTCTAAAAATGGAGAAGAAATCTCAGTCCCCAAAATCCTATAAAAATAAACTTTTTTCCATACACATCTAATGAAAATATACATGTCTATTTATGACAGTCTTGATAAAATGTCTCTTTTAAAAAGTTGTTGGTTACTTCCATCTTCCAAAATAAATCTTTTCCATGTAGATAATTTATTGTCTTTCTTTATGCAACAAAAGATGAAACTGATATTCTTTAACCACTCTTCAAAATCTAAAATCTATAAATAAGGCAATATATTTGTGTCGCACTTACACATTGTTTGCGCCAAAATTGGTCACAAACCCCAAATATCGCGAAAGCACCAATGTATGAACACATATCAGTAGTATATGATCACAAATCACAGATCTAAGTAAAGTAGAGGATAAAAATGAAGAATAATAATGAACTTAAAACAGAAAGAAATAGATAGAGATACAAGATTTATAGTGGTTCGGCTATCTCCGGCCTACGTCCACTTCAAAAGTTAATCTTTTGTTGACTTTGCTCGCTGGTTACAATGGATTACAGCAGTAATTCTCGAGTATAATAGTATAATGGGGATTTTGACAAAGTCTCGACGTTGGAGAATCCAAAAAGTCCTTTTTCTATAGGCTTTGGGATGCTATTTATAGGCGTAGGTTGCAAACATCTCGCTCAGATTTTGGGAGACCTCTTCTGGCACGTGGGCGGGCCCACGCGATCGATCTCAGGTGATTCTGACTCAATCCGTGATGGACACGAACAAATTTCATGTCGATCAAGATTTTTTCCAATCGAGTCGAAATTGAGCAAGAACATTCTTTAGGTTGTACGCAAGCTCTTGTGAAAAATTGGTGGCATTTGGACTTGTAGATTGTCAGTTATGATCGATGCTAATTCTCGTTTTCGGTAGGCTGTGTAGTTCGAATCGATCCTTCCGTATCGCTCTGTTCGTATCGATCGACCGCACTGCTTTGTTCGTATCGAGTGCCACGGCTCTGTTCGTATCAATCAAATGTGTTGCCTCGTTCGTATCGAGTGCCACGGCTCTATTCGTATCGATCTAAGTCGAACTGTTCGCATCGATTGTGTGGTTTTGTTCGTATCGATCGAAGTTGTTCCAACTTGATGGATACGAACGACTGAGGATGTGATGGATACGAATAGATAACGACCTTGCTTGGCCTTGAATACGAACAGTGGTTTCCTGGATACGAACTACCGAAGCTCGATGATTCGAACAAGGCTCTTCATTGGATGGATACGAACAGATGGCTGCATGATGATGGATACGAAATGATGCGATTGTGTTGATTTCCATAGTTTGCATCGATCATATCTTGAGCATACGAACTCCGATTGACTTGAAATTTGAAACGTAGCCTTTCTTAGCCTTATTCATCATTTCTAATCGATTCCGTCTTGATTGGAGCTTGGAAAATTTTTGATGACATCGATCACATCCGCGTTTCCAATCGATCTCCAATCTTGATATCCGTCCTTTTCAGATAATCTGTTGATATTCCGGCCTTGACCAAAAGGTGGGATAACATTTGCCCCCTAAAACATGCCTTTGGTAAGAAGGTGTGTTTTGAATGGTTCCGAATCTGATATCCAAAGTCCATATTCCATCCATAGCTATCCGATAACTAATAATTGAATCCAGGACCTCTCCGGGTTAACATCCAGATCCTTAGCTGTTCGTAGCCGATATTCGTATCCATAATCCGAATCCATAACCTTTCTGGGTTTGACTTTAAATCCATAGACCTCCCCAGGTCACGTTATCCTGTTCTGACCTCGACTCTCCGGTCAAGGGCTTTTATGTTCTCCGGCCTCGGCTCTCCGGCCAAGGACTTTTATATTCTCCGGCCTCAGCTCTCCGGCCAAGGACTTTTATATTCTCCGGCCTCGGCTCTCCGACCAAGGACTTTTATATTCTCCGGCCTCGGCTCTCCGGCCAAGGACTTTTATATTCTGTTCGAGTCCATTCCATCGCTCTCTGGCGAAGGGACCCATAACTTACGATTACTGCCCCGTCTCTCCGGTGGGGACCGTAATCGTGTAGCCGATATTCTTTATTATATCAATCCAAATCCATCATCACAGAATCCAACTAACAAAATGAAAGTTTTTACTACCAAGAAAACAAATAGCCACAGTACCATGAATGAAACCAGAGTCCACAGTAAATAAAAAGAAAACAAGATTTCATAAACCCAAGCATCACGGTTTATCATCATCTCAGAGCATGCCTAGGGACTGTCCTTGATCCCGTACATGTGTTAGTGACTTAGCTGCATCACTTTGGGGTTTACTACTTATTCAAAGCCATAAATCTATTTAGTTGATAACAAGCTGATGACGTCGCCTAGATTCAGTGCCATCTTCGCCTGAAGTGGGCGGTGGCCGTTCCTGTTCCATTGCCACAGCTCGATTCCTTACATATTGTTGTAGATGACCATTCCTTACATGCTCCTCAACGATATCCTTCAAATTCCTACAGTCGTTCGTGTTGTGCCCATCCAGCTCATGGAATAGACAATGCTTTCCCGATGCCCGCTCGTATTCAGAAGGTTCCCTTCTTGCCGGCCTTCGATACTGGAGGTGCCCTCGAGTATCCAAGTAAATCCTTTACAGAGTCTCAGTCAAATCCGTGTAGGAAGTAAACTTTTAACTCCTCGGTGGCCTTTTTTAAGCATTACCGTTGTCGTCCATTTTCCTTTTCCCTTTATCATCTTTATTTGGATCCTCCATGGGTGGGCCTCCACCCCTTACTGCATAAGCTTCAGCCTCTCTCCCTTCTCTCTCAGCCTGTGCATCTTCCTGCCTTAGAAACCTTTCTGCTTCATGGTAGAACTCCCCGAGATCCATCGGTGGGTCCCGTTCCAATGATATCTTGAAATCCGAATTATCCGCAATGCCTAAGACTACTGCCATCAAACCATCGACGGATCAGGTCGATCCACCGAAGCCACTGCCACATTGAATCTGGTCAAGAAGTCCCTGAGCGACTTTCCTTTCCATTGCTTCATCGATGTCAAAGTCATCACATTCTTGAGTCTCACTATGTGGACCCGAAATTGCTTCATAAACTTCTCAATCAGGTCCATCCTAGTGCCAATTGAACTGCTTTCCAGTTGTCTGAACCATAGTGCTACTACATCTGTCAAATACAAAGAGAAGCACCGTCTTGATTGGAGCTTGGCAAAATTTTGATGACATTGATCACATCCGCATTTCCAATCGATCTCCAATCCTGATATCTGTCCTTTTCAGATAATTTGTTGATATTCCGGCCTTGACCAAAAGGTGGGATAGCACACATTGATTCAAAATATCTTTAAAATCTATAACTAACAGTGATTATAGTTCTACAAGTAAGTTAGTTCAAAAGACCACTTTGAACTGGAAGTCTTGTTTACATTTGGAATTTTAAAAACTCGACCATGTTGATTCACTAATGTTGTTTGCAAGATTAAATGTATGCTATTGTGTCATTTAGACTTTTTAATGTAAGAAATCTAATAATTACCTTTTTAGTCATTTTAGGATCAAATACCAAACTAATAAAAAATATGTATTGCTGAAATATATGTCCAATACAACTTGGAATGAATTTTAAATTATCATCTAATTTACTTATAATTCATTATCTAATTTTTTTTTGCTAAACCTAGTTTTAAAATATTATCAAAAATAAGTTGCTCATTAATTTTTCTATATCTCCTAATTTTTATGGTACTGTCGTATACTATATGATACAAATCGTAAGACTTGAAATCAATTTGGTATCATTTTGAAGAATTTGAATATAAAAGTAAAATATGATGAATTTTGAATTTTCGTTTGATTAATTTGACACATATTAAACAATTTCCATTATTTTTATTTTTTATTTTTTTTAAGATTAACAGTGACACTTGATTTAAGCGGAGCATTCATTTTAATATCTAGACGGTTCAAACCTATGACTTTTAAAATCTATATCTAGAGTGCAATTCCACTTGCCAATTGAGCAAGTGGTCCTTCATGCATTAGTTTTATTTATGATATATAAAGAATAATATAATTCATAATTAATTATTCATTATCTTTAAAATAAATTTAATATTGTTTTTAGTGCTTTTATATAATTTAAAAGGTTTTGTTATATAAGAAAATGTTAGGCGTCGAAGGGGAGGTGAGAATTTCCAGCTCCAATCGAAGTGTTATCTTTTATAATTTCAAAGAAGATGTCGAGATGTGTAGCGAATTCCTACTCTCCGTGACTCACCCCCTATGCCAGTTGCTTCTTCCCTTAATCAGACATGATCCTAAATCATTCCCATACCCTAAATAAATAACCCATACTCCTTTTCCTTGAACCACTACAACCGCCAACTATATAACGGACCCCACTACAATCCCCTCCACTGTAATCACCACCACTCATTACCTTCGTTGGCTTCTCCCATCAACTAATGCTTCGAAAAAGTTAAGTATGTTTTTATTTTTATTTCTGAGTAATGTGGAATTTATTCAAGAAAAATGCTAAATTAAATCCTTTGTCAATGTAGACCACTTCATTTAGCATCCTTTGTTGTTGAATTTTGAAACTTTTGAGTGACAGTGATTTTGTGAAATACATAATCTTGTTAAAATATTTAAAATTATGAGTATATCATTAGAGTAAAATTGTGAATTATGAAATATTAAAATTGGTAAATACTTCTAATAATTAGAGAACTCTTTTAAGTGTTTGTATCATAAAACCCGTGGGTTATGTAAAGTACCCTAGTACTTATGCGGAATGGATCTTAAGGCGGTTGTAATGCTAGATGGGGAAATAGTGTATTTAAACTTCTTAATGCTTAACGTATAGTATTCAAATTATTCAAATCAGAATCACGGATATAAGCAGATAAATATGAATAAGTTCAGAAATAAAAAATAGTAAAGTAAAAGGAGAGACACTAGAAATTTTTATACCAGTTTATATTTCCAATCCCACATCTAGTCATGTACCCTGTGCAAAATTTTTGCCTACAACAAACTTGCAATTCCACAGGTGATAAGTACATTTATACAACTTGGATTTGAATCATGTGGTAAGTACACCTATCCTAACTTTCCATGGTAGAAAGGACACACACCGACCTCTTGATTTTCCATGAGTAATCAAGATTAACTATATAGTCCAGACTTTCTAGGGATGCCAGGATACGCCTTTACAATTTAGGTAGCAGTAGAGTAATACAAGAAATCATATTTTTCAAATACAATCTCATAGCCTTTAATACAACAATCCTATAGACATCCCGTAGCAGTTTGTAATTGAAATCTAAGAGGAATTGGATAGATATTGAATGGTAAAGAATTTAAGTAAGAACTCTCTGATCCTTTGTGCTTTGCAAATTCATAAAGAATGAGAGTGAAAAAAATGGAGTTGCAAATTATATGCGCAGAGTAGTAAGAGAACCTGGTCACAAAGTAATTGAGAAGAGAAAAAGATTAGAATTTTTATGAAATTCAATTTCCAGAGCCTTTATATATAAGATGAAGAGAAGTGCCTTTTGACGAAGGGATGAATGGATGTGTCTATTCATTTAAAATCAAAAGTCACATGTAACGACCAGCTTTTTCGACCATTGAAAGTCGACTCCAAATATATCCACGTATTCAAATGCCAAAATACAATTGTCGAAGAGGCAGATTGTTTGGGTAAAATAAAAAGCAAAAGAACATGAGAAATATAATCTCACAGCAGAAATGATAACATATAATATAACAAAGATAGTAAAAGCTGTCACTCTAAAATACATAGTATATTAGAGTTAAAAACAAACCTCATCAGCCTGGACAGTTATAACTTCTTGGCCTTACAATTACTGACGGGTATACATAATAACATAGTGAAAAATAAAAAATACTACGGTACGTGAACATCCAGCTCTACTCCATGAGCTCCATATCCCACCACCGACAACCTGGAAAAAACTCGATCTAACCCGAGCATTATAATAAAATAACACCCAGATTAGTCTGGAAATACCAACGTGAGAAAACTCAAGTAATATGATGAACATATAATAATTCTGCGAGACCACTCTACTACTCACAGAACGGGTTTTACCTCACAAGAACAACTTCCACACATGAACGAATGGAAAAAAATTAAATTAAAACCCAAACTTGAAAGAATTGGCATAAACAAAATAAAAATCCAAACTTAAAGAATGGACATAAATAATTAAACATCGAGAAGAACTCCAGTCACTTCTCAATGCAATTAAGAAAACAATTCAAAGATTTGAATCAACAACAAGGAAAAGGAAGTTTTCCAACAATGACTAGGAGGATGCATCCCCTTACCGAAAGTATACCTCTAATCATATACTTGAGAGGGTCATTTTCTTCCATGACTCCTCTCAGGATCTCCAAGCCGGACCTCGCCAAACTTACTAAGAATCCTAGTATTTCACATCTCCGCATACATACCACTAAAACTAATCTAGAGTAGATATGAAAATACCCTAATGGGAGCAACCTCACATAGCTTGGCCTCCACTCTCTTTCTGGTTTTAATCATTTTCGACAAAGGATATCAACGCTCAAATAAGCAACAAATCGTTTTAAATTGACGAGACGCAAAGAAGAAAGCTGAATCGACAGTCAATAAATAAACTATTGGGAAAAATCATAATGATTGTATATGGAAATTAAATCTCATACTCTTACCACTACTCATTAATTCAAACTTGTACCATCCCTCGGTTGAAAATGAAGCAGGGTAGGTTCAGGTAGTGTTACCTCTAAGCATTGCCTTGACGACATTTCTAATCTTCAAGATAGAAATGAGTTTCCATACCTCGACGTTTAGTGCTAAGAGTATGACTAACTCCTTTGCATATAAGCGATATTGTTTATGAAAATTAAATTTCTTATCCTTTCCATAACCGAATCAAACCTTTAAACTTTTAAAACCCGAACTTGTACTTGAATTTCACATCGCAAATATTTGTAAAACACATTAAAAATACTCTTTAAAATATTCTTTTTAAAGAGTAAATTATATTTTTAAGCGTATTAAAATGAAGGGTCAAAACAAATGTCATTAAAATATTGTTTACTATAAACCCAAAACAATTTACACTTAGCTTTATTTTTAAAAACAATTCCTTTTAAAAGACTTTCTCATTTAAACTACCATTTATAAATTTCAAATAACATTTATTATCCCAAAAGATAATAAATCAACTAAAATGATTTTATAAACTTAAAACAATTTTAATCATCCTGAAAGATAATTGATATAATTTTTTTATAACTTTAAACCACATTCATTATCCCAATAGACAGTTAATCAAACTTATAACTCCTTTAATAAATCAATTAATTAACTTTAAACACCTTTATTAAATCAGTTATTTAACTTTAATCACTTTTGTTAAATCGACCATTTAATCTTTAAAATACTTTTATTAAATCAATTTAATAACTTTAAACATCATTAATAAATTTATTAGTTAACTTTATTAAAGTTAAACAATGATTAAAAATATAATTAATCCTCAATTTTTTTTCAAATACTTATACAATCCTTACAAACCCATTTGAAAAGAATTTACAAATATTTAAGGTAAATAACCTTTATAAATTTAAACAACATTAATTATCCTGAAAGATAACTAAACCAATTTGTAATCTTTTATAAATTCAAATCAACATTAATTAAACAAATTTTATAATCTCTTTATAAATTTGAAACATCGCTAATTATTCCGAAAGACAATTAATTAAATTTATGACTACTTATATAAATTTTAATCAACACTTATCCTTTATTTTCAAAAATTCTCAAAATACTTGAATATATACTTTAAAAAAATTTCAAAGTGCAAAAACATGACCAAACATTTATTTTGTAAAAATACAAGCTTAAGTTTAATACACAACAAGGGTTTAAGGAGATGATATTTCATAAGTGACGGTACAGCGATAATCGCTGTAATGACACTTACACAATCAAACAGTATGTTGCAAATATTACAACCAAACATCAATATAAGCAACATAAGAATATAAGTAAATAAATATTGGCAAGAAACCATTTAAGGTTTCTCTACAAAAGTCCCCTGTAAATCACACAGATGAATGTGTGTTTTTGAAGTGTTCCATAGTGATCTATTCGCTACGTATATACTTCGACTTCCCTTCTGTTTTTGTTTCCTACAACATAATGGTTATTTATGTCATCTGCTTTTCAAGTAGGAATTTAAATCCAAACAAACAATCAAACAACAATATAAACTATCATCCAAACATTTAATAATAATCTATAGTAACATAGATATCATATAATTTATTTAGAGGTGAGTAAACTCAAACGAAATTCCAACGGATGCTTTTGCGTTTCGATTTGATCTAAAATCGAATAGACATTCGATTTTAGCTCAAAATTCTGCTTGCTTCAAACTTAACCAAACCAATTCCATCGTGTAGCTAACATTTCTACGAGTCCAATGTAACTGACCGCGTCCAAATCTGATCTTGCATGAGCAAGATATCAATTTTATAAGAAATTGAGTTAATTAAAAAATTAATTACATTAATTAACTCTTATATTAATTACCCTATGTTAATACTTCTTCTTCCCCAATACTTGCATAGTGATATTTCGTATCACCTGCACACAAAAAACCCAAATCTCGATCGTCCCTCTCCTCCTAGCTACCTCGTCGATGAACGAAATCACGAATGGATTTCGCCTTCAATTCCACTACACGATCTCCACCGCCTGACCCAATCTAGTCACACTCGACTCAACCAACCAGAAAGCGACTTGACGCTCATCATTACCAAAACCTAATGTTGTGTTTCACTAGAAGCGATCGGACCTCCCCTATCGGGTGCTAAATGGCATCTCTTCCACCAAAATTTACAACCGCGGCCTCCGTTTTCCTTCCCATGGCCTCTAGCTCCACCACGTCATCAATCCTAGCATGGCCAAAACAACCGACTTCAACAAAACATGGCCGCACCCTACCATACACATACGGATTTGTAGATCTCCCCCTCCCGAACTCAAAGAATCAAGTTTTGTAATTTTTAGTGAAGTAAATCAATTAGTTTTGATTTTTGAAAGATATGGACATTTTCTTTTTATTGGAAATGATAAAACGAGAGAGAGAGAGGAGAGAAGGATGAAATGAAAATAAATGTGTATGAATTTGAAGTATACTTAAAACTTAAAACCACTGCATTACTTCCCATACAAGCTAACCAATATTTTCAAGCGAACCAAAAATTATAAGCAACACATCATGTCACCTTTAATGTTTGACCCAAATTTAAATTTTGATTTGATTTTGAAAAGGTTTTGCAGTATTCCGCTATATAATATTCCGTTTACGTATGAACCGCAGATGTCAAAAATAAAAATATAATCGTACACCAAAGTGTGACATGATCACAAATTAACAATAAATTACACAGATTATTTCTGTAAAATTTCAAAAATACCATCGTTTGCCGTAAAATACGTCAAATGATAATTTAAATATTTTTTTAATTAAAAATTATAGAAAAATCAAATAAATAAAAATAAAAATACGTCACTAAAAATAAATTTGTTTTATTAACAATTAATTTCCTTATTATTTATTCAAACTATTTATTATCGTAAATAAATTTACAAAATAAGTTCACCATTATTATTTATTAACTAAAAGAAGTTAAATAAGGCTATTAAATCCATTTAGTTAATATTTAATTCACAATTCAAATATTTAAATAATCTCTATATTTGAATGTAAGTTACTTATATTTTAAAAATCAATCATTTAAATATTTAAAATTAATTAAATATTCACAATTAAAATGGTAAAATTTTGGGATTTTACATCACACTAACGGCTAGTATGTCGACATACACTTCATGGTTATGGCAATGTATCCATGTTAAATTTAAAAACATATCAAGGGTTACCATGTCAACAAATATTACTAGGGTATATCGTTGTATACTAATTGATTTTTGAAAAACTCTTTATAAAAATTATTTAAAACTTTATAACTTTTAGAATTAATATTGTACTTTTTGAAAAAGGTTCTAGAGTTGAAAATACAGAATTATGAAAAGAGCAACTCTATAGATGTGCCATGACATCTTTAATAAACATTTGCAAGGCTAATATACAATATTTCTTCAGTGCTGATACTTTTCTAGGGGGATCAATGCTACTAATATTGCTTTAATACCCAAGATTGATGCTCCTACTTCAGTTACACATTACCGCCCTATATCATGCTACAATGTAATATCAAATGCATTACCAAGATCCTTGCTAAGAGAATCAAACCTATCCTTAGCAATATTATTTTTCCCAACCAAACTACCTTTCTACAGAACAAAAATATCACTGATAATATTCTACTGACGCATGAATTACTTAGAGGCTACAATCAAAAGAATATTTCACCTAGATGCATGATGAAGTTAGATATACAAAAGGCTCTCGATTCCATTGGGTGGATAACTATTGTTGCCATAATGACTAGAATGGGTTTTCGTGAGACTTATGTTGCATGCATATACTCTTGTGTATCCACTGCTACTTATATTGTTAGAGTTAATGGACACTCAGCTGGCTATTTCAAATCATCATGAGGGATACGGCAAGGAGATCCCATCTCTCCATATTTGTTCATTATTATTATGGAGCTGCTTAACTCTATCCTCACCTTCCATGCATTGTCCAAAAAAATGAAGACACATCTTAAATGCAAGCATCCTCTTATCACATCACTAATGTTTGCGGATGATATTATCATTTTTGCTAAACCAGATGCTGCTACAATATCCACTATCAATGCAGCCCTTCAATAGTTTCATGTCATCACCGGTCTGCATATCAACTAGAACAAATCTCACATCATCATTGCTGGTCTGTCTACCAGTGAAAAGTTGATCATTACCAACCTGGCTGGTCTTCATGCTATGCCAGAGAACTCTATTTACCTGGGTATCCCTATCACCACTTCTATAATATCGACAACTCAGTGCCTCCCCATGTATGAAAAGATTATATCCAAGCTAAGGTATTGGCCTACACAGCTGCTATCACAGCCTAGGAGAGTTACTATTGTGAAGTCCATCATTTTTGGTATGACATCATACTGGTCTCGTCTATTTATATTACCAAAGAAATTGCTTTCTATGATCAAGGCAGCCATGAACCATTTCTTATGGCATGGAGACTTCCTTTCATGTAAACCCATCCCTATAGCTTTTAACAAAATTTGCAGACCAAGAAAAAACGGGGGGCTGGGCATTATTGACTTACAATACTGGAACATAGTGGCTGCTACGAAACATATCAATGAAATCCTATGTGATAAACCTAATCTATGGGTTAACTGGATCAGAAGGAACTACTTATATGGCAAGAACTTTTGGATAATGGCACCACCTATCGTTGCTAGCTGGTTCTAGAGGAGCATTCTGAACATGAGACATATTATTCTTCCTCTTGTCAAGTACAATATTTTCTCTAATACCCGGACTTCATTTTGGCACTCTCCATGGGCTTCCACTGGTGTGATTCTTAATGATATATTAGACGATATGGAGAAGAACTCCACTGGCATTCCTGACAATGCTAATATTCAACTTTTCATCCTCCATGATAAAGTAATTATGCCATCTACGAGCTCTGTGGTTGTTAGACGAATATGGAATATGATCATGAGAGAAAAACACATTAATACTCCAAACAAAATCCAATGGACTGGTAAACATGGTGCTCACTCCATTGCTTCTACATACAAGAAATCCTTTCGGATCGTATTACGCCAAATTCGCCTTGGTATCACAGAATATGGAATTGCCTAGGATCAGAAAAAGATAATTTCATACTTTGGAAAACTATACATAATTCATTACTCACTAGAGACAAATTATTCGAGAGAGGTTTCATCGTTAATAATATTTGTGTATCCTGTACCGAACACCCTGAGAGTAGAGACCATTTGTTTTTCCAGTGCAAGGTGATCTATCAAATCTGGAAATCGGTGCTTATTACTGCTGGAATTTACTACGGGAATACTGACCGCAACCATCAATGGTTTGAGATTTTCAAGAGATCACGGTGGCGAGATGAACTGGGTAGTCGTATGCTTGTGGTTTTGAAAAGCTTCATCACTGTTTTGTGGCGGGAGAGAAATAAAAGAATTTTTGAAGATAAGTGCAAGAATAGGCGGGACATAATTGCAAAATTTAAAGGAACAGTCAATTCTAGAATGAAATGCTTGGAAGCTAGTGGATCTAGCTTTACGTGGCGTATTAATTAAATTGGTATTGGGCTAATTGGGCTCGAATCCTAATTTGATTAACCGTTTATGTTTTTATTTTTGTTGTCTTTATTTTTCCTTTTTCTATGTTGTACATACGTTTCTATTTCAATTAAGATCTAGTGGAGGACCAGTATAAAACCTTTTTTTCTTTTAAAAAAAATATATTTCCAAGAATCTTTACACACGGTTTTGACTAACCAGTTGTCTTGTGTTCTTTCAGTCTTTGTTTCTTGACTATCTTGTATCATCCTATCCTTTTCCTTGAATCTACTATATTCTTCTAGCCTTATCTTGTTCTTTTAGCCTTGATTCTTCTTGGTCTAATTGAGTTGCTCCATAGTCCTTGTACTAATTTGTCTCAAAGTATAATTCATTTGTACTTGTATAACCCTGCAATATTTCTAAGTAGTATACGTGTATTTCCCTCATTATAGTCTACACAACTTGAAAAGTCATTATCATAATATTTATATAATTGCTGCTGTAAAAATCAATACCAGTGGCACTAACAATTTCCCCTTTTTTGATGAAAATAACCGTTTACATATTCTTGATATAAATAAAATATAGTAATGTTAACTCAACTTTAATTTATCTCCCCCTAAATCTATTGACCCCCTACCCCAAGTTAATGCATATATTACTCCCCTTATAGTTTTGATTATATATATGTATATATATTCTATCGTATACCTTTTCCTTCTCCTTTGTCAAAAAAACGGGTAAATTTTTTATATCATTTATTGGGAGTATAGAGTGTCGATATATAAATATGTGTGTGCATGTGCATGTAAGTGTAAAATCTATGATAGGTAAATATGTATTAAAGACTTCATGAATAAAAACATTTTTTATTTTTATAAACACACTATTCAAATGCCACAATTTACAAACATTCACATAGTTTTTAGTACATTACTTAATTAAGCAAACACATACAAATGTTACAACATAACAACATACATACATCTGTGGTTGTGATTGTTGGGGTGGAAAATACAAAATTTTCACTTTTGTTCGACCAAGTTTCTTGAGCGTCGAAAATTATTTCACCTATGCAACAAACATTGAAATCATCGATTATGATCTAGAGTTCCTCCTCTTTTTCGTTCTTCATTATCCACTAAAGGGTAATGGATAACTAGGTTTGCTTCGGATTCTGGTTTGGTAATGATAACCGGGTTGGTTTGGTTATTGATAAAGTGATATTGGATTTTCTGTTCATTTGCTCTTGCTTCTCTTGTTCATTCTTGAATCTTATTTAAAGAATCTCAATTTCAATAGTCATATCAAGTATATGCTTAATAGGTTCTTCAATATTTTCGATTTTTGAGAATGTGGAGTCTCTAAATGCTGATGAATTTTCTCCTGGCCTTTTGGAATTACTTAAATCTAGTAGAGTTATTGTAGGATTTTTTACAGTAGAGTAATGAAGAAAAACTGGGTTAAAAGTCAAAATTTATTAGTTATATAAGCAGATTTTAAATTTCAAAAATAGGTAGGAAATCCAGTTTTCCTAAAACAACACATTTGTCGATATATAATTCAAGGGTATGTCAGCATACACTTTAAATTTTATTTGTTTTCATATTAATATATATATATAATATTTATTTTATATCTCAAAAAGAGGCACATCCCTAGTTCTCGTGTATTTAATGAATGTATTTTGTATTAAATGTTATTAGCCATTTGATTTTCAGTATTTATAAATTCTAGAGTTATATTTCCTTTACTTGCATTATCTCTTTGAAATTTATGACTTATGTCCATGTGTTTTGTCCTGGCGTGGTCTGATGGATTTTTAGATAAGTTTATTGCGCTTGTATTATCATAATTTATTGGTGATTGTTCAATATTTAGACCAAATCTTTTAACGTTTGATGCATATATATTACCTGAGAACATGCCAATGCTAAGATTTATATTCTACCTTTACAGTGGGTAGAGATACATAAATCTACTTTTTACTAAATCAAGATACAAGTGAATGTCGTAAAAAGTGATTGGTTCCACTTGTATTTTTTCACTCAGATTTCTAGCCTACATAATCTACATCACTATATGATATTAAATTGCATGAATCTTCTTTAGGATAAAATAATCCATGGTCTAAAGTGTTATTATAGTATCTTAGAATTATTTTAACCGCTTTAAAGTGTGTTTTCTTTGGGTTTTGCTGATATCTCGCACAAAGGAATGCACTATGCATTATATCAGGTTTACTGGCGATGAAGCAGAATAAAGAACGAATCATACCACGATATAGTTTTTTTTAATCTACATCTTTAAATTTCTCCCCTTTACTTAGGATTATTCCAGATGCCAACACTCATATTAGACATGCCAAATCTTTTTACAAGTTCCTTAGCTTATTTTTCTTGGCTTATAAATATTTCGTTATTTAGTTGTTTAACTTGAAGTCCTAGAAAGAGAGTTAGTTCTTCCATGTGACTCATTTAAAATTCATTTGTCATTATTTTTGAAAATTCTAAGTTTAGTTGTTCATTTATTAATCCAAAATAATATCATCTACATAAATTTGTATTAATTGTATATCATTGTTAGTTCTTTTTATTAATAATGTTGTATCAATTTTTCCTATTTCAAAACCGTTTGAATTAAGTAGGCCTATGTTTTTCATACCAAGCACGTGGTGCTTGTTTTAAACCGTATAAGGCTCTTTTTAGTTTATAAACATCGTAGGAAAATTTTCATCTTCAAAAAGTGGTGTTTCTCAACATATCATCTTTCTTAATTACTCTATTTAAGAATGCACTTTTTATATCCATTTGATATATTATACTTTGCAAATGCGAGTAATATTCTTATAGATTCTAGTAGTGCTACTAAAGCAAATGTTTCATCAAAGTATATTCCTTCTTCTTTATTATAAATGTTAGTGTCAGAAATGGCCGCCAACACCCAAACAGTATGAAAGCACCATCAATCCAATCACAATTTCCAGATAGAGAACTAAATGCCCAGATCACAAATTCAATAGCAAAAAAATAAATGAACACATGAATTTTATAGTGGTTCGACAAACTCTGTCCTACGTCCACTCCAATAATCTTTTTATTATACTGTAGGATTCCAAATACAGTTTGTTTCAGCCTTAGAAAATTAACGGAGGAAGGAAAGAGAAACAATGAAGAAGAGGAAAAAGAAGATCCCCTACAATGAGCCGATGATCCTGTATTTATTGGAGAAGACGTCGAAATATCCAGTTGAAAATCCGCGTGCAGAAGCCTAGGACTAAAATGAACCGATCCAGAAAGTTTGGGGCCCACCTAGGCCTTCTATAAGAATCGACACCGATCGGTGGTGGGGCCCACATGGTGCAATGCAATCGGTTGTGGTGTTGCCCCTCCACTTCCTCTTCTTATTTCCATAGTTGTTTACTTGGTTCCCCCATTGATTATTGAGATATTGATCGATCGCAATTGAGTTAAGCTGCTAAGTTAAGTGTCCATAGTCATAGTAATCCGATCCAATCCCTTGAAGTGATATGATCCAATCCCCTTCCTAGGGGAAGGTATAGGTACCGATCCTCTGCCTAGGGAAAGTACCAATCCATATTCGGCCATTTCTAGGATGCCATTCACCTGAATCCGCTTGACTATCGTCCATAGCCTTGTTTATATCTGATTTCCAAACTTAATAATCATCTCTCCGGGCTTTCTACCTTGATGATCTTGAAATCCATGGTGTTCTACCTGGTCAAAAGGCGGGATAACATTTGGACCCCAAAACGTGCCTTGCGATAGGAAAGTGTGTTTTGAATTACCATAAATCCAAAGTCCATAATCCATCGATAGTTAAATATTCCATTCCAGAATCCAATCCTTTGCCAAGCCGAATTGCCGTGATCCATGACTGTTTCGAGTCGATAGCCAATTCCAAAACCATTTCAAATCCTTAGCCAAATCCATGTCCTTGGTCTCACTGGATCGTTTGCTAAATCCAAAGCCTTGATCTCATCGAATCATTATCCCAAATCTTCAATCTTTTTGAATCATTGGCCAAATCCAAGGCTCGCCGGACCAATAGCCTGGTTCATGGTCTCTCTGGACCGATCATAGCCTCTTCGAGCTCTTGCTACACCCCATCCAATCACTCTTTGACGAAAAGGGGAACAGTGATAAGTAAATATGAATCATGGCCTCTCTGGGCTAACCATGGTCTCTTCGGACCCTTGCTGGACCCACTCACTCTCCGACGAGAATGGCACAATGATAAGCAGGCCGATCCTATTGCTCTTCGGTGAAGCGACCAACTTCTCGCGCCTTCGGTTCCATCTCTCCAGTAGGACCATAACACGATCTGTGGGGTATTATTCTCCAGTATCGATCCCCAGTCGAGGACTTAATCCACGTACGAGTCCATCTTGTCGCTCTATGATGAAGGGACTCGCACCTTGCGGTTATTGCCCTATCAACCTCGACCCATTTCATTCATTACATTAATGCAGAATTAGCATTCCAAAATCTATTTACTAAATTATAAAATTTAAATTCTTACAACCAATAAACTATAAAACAAGGAAATAAGAAAAATCAAATATTGCCTCTTTGGGCACTACGATTTATCATCATCTCAGAGCATGCCTAGGGACCCACCTCGATCCCATACATGTGTAAGTGAATTAGCCATTTTATTACGAAGTTTATTATTTATTTCATACCATCTCAATCAAGAGATGACAATTTGACGCCTCGATCCAAGGCCATTGTCATTTGACGCGGACGGTGGCTTCTTCTTCCAACTGCCATAGTCCGAGTCCTCAAATATTGTTGCGGTTGATTATTCCTCACATGTTCCTCAACCATATCTTTCAAGTGTCTACAACTATTTGTATTATGCCCATCCAGCTTATGGAATAGGCGGTATTTTCCAGATGCCCGCTTGCGTTCAATGGGCTCTCTCCTTGTCGGCCTTCGGTATGAAAGGCACCCTCGTGTATCCAAATAAATCCTCTCCAAAGTCTCACTTAAATCTGTATAATAAGAGAAGTTTGGTTCTTTCCTTTGCTGCTTTAATCCGTTGAAGCCATCATCTACTTTTCGCTTTCCTTTGTCCTTGCCCGAACCTTCCTCGGACCGTCCTCCGTCCGTCACTATGTTAACCTCTTCTCTACTGGCCTTAGTATCCTCCTTCCATAGGAAACTTTAATCCTCGTGATAAAATTCCCCGAGATCCATTGGTGGATCCTATTCCAGTGCAACCACGAAGTCTGTGTTGTCGGCTATTCCTAATACCGCCGCAATTAAAACCATTGATGGATCCGGCTGATCCACCGAAGCAATCGCCACATTGAACCGTGTTAAGAAATTCTTCAGGGACTCTCCTATCCTTTGATTTAGTGTTGTCAACGTCATCACACTCTTGGGTCTCGTGATGTGGATCCAAAATTGCCTCATGAATTTATTCACCAACTCCGTCCAAGCACTACTACTACCATTCTCCAATTGCCTAAACCATATTGCAGCTATATCTACCAAGTACAAGGGATAACATCGTGCCATCACTTCCTCCGATGCCTCTAGCACCTCCATATGCCTCATGTACCTCATCAGATGAACAGTAGAGTTTGATTTTCCATCATATGACCTCAGTATCAGTAACTTAAACTCTGGTAGATTCCTAGCATGCCTGATATTAGGAATAAATGGACTCCTATTCACATCTTCCAGATCCCTGTTCACCAATCCTCCTCTCATAGTTCGTTTGATCATCTCCGCGAACCTGTCACTGCAATCCGAAGGGAGCCTCCAATCATCATTTCCAGCCTACCGCCCGTTTCTACAAGTGAATCTCGAAACATACTCCTTTGGATGTGCATCCGCATTTTGATTCGCACCACACCTCACAGTATTGACCGCTGGCCTATTGTGAACCAATCTAGCCGGACCTAGTGGCATGCCCCTAGGTCCCGGGTGATCAGTACCGACCCCTCTAGGGGATCGGTGTCTATCCCATGTTGTTGGCGAGGACCATCCCCGGCTGCTTCGTTCTGCTCCTCTGCCTGTTGGCTCCATTTCCAAGCTCTTGTTCCTGATTTTCTATAGCTCATGCTGCTCCAACTTCTTGATCCAAATTGCCAGTAGCTCCTGCTCCAGCCTATCTAATTTGCCTGAGGAAATTTTGCATCATCTCCTCTTGTCTCTTTATCATCTGCTCCTGCATAGCCTCCATCGTAGCCTCCATCTCGTTCCTATTGATGTAGATGGAGGGTTGATTAGCTCTAGCTTCTGAGGATGCCTCCTGACTTCCTCCATGGCGACTCCTATTTGCCAATGCTCTCCTTATTGATTGCCTAGCCATTGATTCCAAGATTCAAGTATCCAAGCCTTCAAATTGGAGATCCAAGCTTCCAAATCCACGGGTGCAAGTCCTGAGTTCAATTCTTAGTGAAAGCACCAAAATGTTAGCGTCAGAAATGGCTGCTATCACCCAAACAGTATGAAAGCACCACCAATCCAATCATAATTTCTAGGTAGGTAATTAAATGCGCAGATCATAGATTCAATAGCAAAAAGTAATTGGGCACACAAATTTTATAGTGGTTCGGCAAACTCTAGCCTACGTCCACTTTGATAATCTTTTTATTATACCGTAGGATTATAAATACAGTTTGTTTTAACCTTAGAAACTTAATGAGGGAAGGAAAGATAAAAAATGAAGAAGAGCCAAATGAAGACCTTGTACAATGAGCCAAGATCCTGTATTTATAGAAGAAGATGCCGAAATATCCAGCTGAATATCCTTGTGCATAAGACCAAGACGAACCGATCCAGAAAGTTTGGGGCCCACCTGGGAATTCAATGGGGATCAGCACCGATCGATGGTAGGGGCCATGTGGTGCCATGTGATCGGTTATGGTGGTCCTCCTTCACTTCCTCTTTGTGTTTCCATAGTTGTTTGCCTGGTTCCCCTGGTGTTTGTTAAGATATTGACCGATCTCTATTGGGTTGAGCTGCTAAGTTAAATGTCCATAGCCATAGTAATCCCATCTGATCCCATGAAGTGATACGATCCGATACCCTGCCTAGGGGAAGGGATAGGTACCGATCCCCTACCTAGGGGAAGTACCAATCCATACCTAGCCATTTCTGAGATGTCATTCGCCTTAATCAACTTGACTATCATCCACAGCCTTGCTTATATCTGATTTTCAAACCGGATAATCATCTCTCTGGGCTTCCTGCCTTGATGAACTCAAAATCCGTATAGCCAAATCCATGGTATCTTGCCTCGTCAAAAGGCGGGATAACACTAACCTTGTGCTGCTAATTGCATTTTTTTTCTTATAACCTCTTTGAGTTCATTTAATCTATTTTTATAGACCCATTTAGTTCCAATAACCGATTGATTTTCAAGTCGCGGAATTAATTCTCAAAATTATTCCTTATAAATTGATTCAACTCTTTCTACATAGCAAAAATCCATGAATCATCCGGTTCTTTTGAATTTTTGTGTTTGTTTGTCAAGATGAACGCCATGTTACTCATATTGTTTAATTGATTCTAATTCTTATGAAGGACTAAATATTTCATAATATTTTTTTAAGATGATCTTTTAAAATTCTGTTCTTAGTTAATTTATTTATGTCTATATCTTCATTAATATTGTTTTCATTATCAATATTTTCATTATTTTCAATCAAATTAGCAATATCTTCTTCGTTGTTATCTATATTAATTGTTTTAAAGTTTTCATCAAATGAAACGTGTAAAGTTTCTTCTATTTTTTAAGTTCTTGTATTATAAATTTTGTATGCTTTGATTTTGTTAGAATATCCAATAATTATCCCTTTATTAGCTTTTATGTTAAATTTATCTAAATTACCAATTTTGTTAAGTATAAAACTTTCACTTCCAAAAACTTTAAATAAGAAACTTTTGGCTTTCTATCAAAAAATATTGCATATGGTGTTTTCTTTCTTTTTGGTCTAATCAAAATTCTATTTAGGATATAACATGTTGTTGCTATTGCTTCAACCTAAAAATTCTTAGGTAAGTTACTATCATTCAACAATGTTCCAGCACATTTTTGAATAGTTCTAATTTTTATGTTCTACTACTACATTATTTGAGGAGTTCCTCGAAAAAAGCATGTGTTTTACCTTTCTTATTAATTTTTTTAAAGGTTTTTACTTACCAATTCTCCTCCATTATCACTCCGTATAATTTTAGTTTTAAAAGGTTTTTTGTTTTGAATTCTTTAGCAAAAAGTTTTAAACATTTCAAAAGATTTATCTTTATGTTTTAAGAAAACTTCCCATGTATATCTTAAAAAATTGTCTACAATTACGAAAACATATTTATTATGATTTATTTATTGTACTTACAATGATCCAAAGATATCAAGATGGAGAAGTTCTAAGGGATGTGAAGTAGATATCCATCTTTAGATTTTAGTGACTTCATGTAAAGTTTTCCTATTTGATAAGCATCACAAAGATTCTCTACTTTAAAGTTCATCCTTGGAAGTTCTCTCATAATTTCATATCTAGCAATTTTTGATAGGTATTTAAAATGCAAGTGGCCGAACGTTCATGCTAAATCCAAAGGTCGTTTGATTCTTCCATAAGATATGGGTTATTGTTTGGTACTTTCATACTTAACACATAGATGTTTCCTTTCCTAATCCCTTCAAATATAGTTTTGGAATCTTAATCTAAGATGTGACAAGTGCCTTTTTCAAAATTTATTTTAAATCTTTTATCACATAATTGACTTATACTTTGCAGATTATATTTTAATTTATTAACTAATAAAACCTTCAAAATAATAGGATTTTTAGAGCTACTGACGTTGTCAATGCCAATGACGTATCCCTTTGAGTTATCTCCAAATTTTACTTTTCCACCATCTTTGTTAGTATCATCGGTTTAATAGTTTTGGAATTCTAGTCATGTTCCTTGAGCATCCATTGTCCGGTATCTATTTTTCCTTCTAAATACTGGGTACTTATTCAAGGTGGAGCCTTGGCACAATGGTTAGGTCACCGCACGGTGATCTAGGCGTCTAGGTTCGAGTCTAGAAATAGCCTCTTCACAATGAGAGGGAAAGACTGCGTACATTATCGACCTCCCAAGGTCCGCTATCGTGCGGGAGCCTCGTGCACTGGATTCCACCTTTAATATTAGGTACCTATTCATTATTTTCCATAAAACATACCTCGGTATTTTCTGTTTCTAAATCTATGTTGCTTGATGTTGTGTCAGAATCATCTCATGTTGCTGTGAATGCTCATTTCCTTTTCTTGATTGAATATGTATTTGGTGAGTTCTTTGACTTCTTTAATGTTGGGAAATCCCATTTCAGATGTCCAAATTTGTCATATTCAAAACACTTGATAGTGCTTCCATTTCTTAAGTTGTTTGCATTGTTATTCAGCCTTGGAATTTGTTCCTTTTCTATACATAAAAAATTTCCTAAAATTTATTGCCATGAATGCGATTTCAACATCATCATCATCTTTGATCATAATTCTCTAATGTAGCATTGAAAGCTAGAGATTTCTTTTCATTTGCTTGGGTTTCTTTCCATTCCTACAACTGTACTTTATATGACATTAGATTACCAATTAACTCTTCTACTTTCGTTATACTAGTGTCATTGGCTTCCTCGACTGCTAAATTCTTTTGATCTCATTCACCGTAATTTTGAGTTCAAGATCTTACGAACTTGGTCCTCTTCAATATAATTCTTTCCTAATGATATTAGGGCATGTAGTATGTCCTGAAATCTAGAATAAATGTCAGAGATAAATTCATTTGGTTTCATCTTAAAAAGTTGAAACTAACTAGTTAACATAGAAATCTTGGTTTATTTTACTTTACTAGTGCCTCGTGTGTGACTTGCAATATCCTCTGATTTTCATATGCACTTTTACAAACATATACTCTATTAAACCCATTTTCACTTAGGGTGCAAAATAAAATATTCATAGCCTTCGAATTATTGAGTGCTTGAATCTTTTATTCATCAGTCCAATGTGCATAAGTCATTTGGGGCTTATTGTATTTACTTTATGTGATGTTTCAAATATCTAAACCCTTAGGCTGTAAATAATTTTTCATTATACATGACGATCATGCATAGTTAATATCAATCAGAAGTAGTCTGGTAGTGAATTGTCCTTCTAAAATGTGTTAAAGAGAGTGTTATTAGTGTTACTAATCATTTAAACTTTTCAAAAATCAGATGACGAGTTTTAGAAAACCCCATGCCCTGATACCAAATTTAGGTTATGTGAGATACCCTAATACTTATGTGGAATGGATCTTAAGGATGTTATAATGCTAGATGGGAGGGGGTTGAATAGTGTACTTAAACTTCTTAATGCTTAACTTGTTTCCAAATTATTCAAATTAGAATCTTGGATATAAGTAGATAAATTTAAATAAATGTAGAAATAAAAGCAGTGAAATAAAAAGAGAGACACCAGAAAGTTTTATACTAGCTTGGATTTTCAATCCTATATCAAGTCTTGTACCCCGTACAAAATTTTCACCATAACAAACCTGTAATCTTGCAGGTGGCAAGTGCACCTATACAACTTGGCTTTAAATCAAGTAGTAAGTACACCTATCCTGACTTATCATGAGTGGAATGACGCACTCGAACAATTAACTTTCCAAGGCGGTCAAGGTCACCTATACAATTCTAACTTTTTACGAGTGGTAGGATACATCTTTACAATTCAAGTAGTAGAGTAATTATACACGAAATCATATCTTTCAAATACAAAATCTCATAATCCTATAGACCTCATGTAGCAGTTTGTAATTGAAATATAAGAGAAATAGGATGAAATCAAAGATAGAATGATATAGAATTCTAGTAAGAACTCTCTTATTTTTTGTGGTTTGCAAATCCGTAAAGTATGAGAGTGAAAGAAAGTGGATTCACAAAGTATATACGTCAAGTAGTAAGATAACTTGATCACAAAATAATTGAGAAGAAAACGTAAGAGAAAAGAATGAGAAATGTTATGAAAATTCATTTTAAAAGCATTTATAAAGAAGACGAAGGGAAGTGTTTTTTTTAACGAAGCGGTGAAAGTATGCGTCTATTAGTTTAAATTCTAAAGTCACGTTAACGACTAGTATGTTGACAGATGTGTAACGGTTATGTCGACATATCTATGTTAATTTTAAAAAACATATCAACGGTTAATATGTAGACATATATTCCTATGGTATCTCGACATATGCTAGTTGATTTTGGAAAACACTTTATCAAAATTGTTTTAAACTTTATAACTTTAAAATCAATATTGTAATTTGGAAAAAGCTTCTAGAGATGAAAATAAAGATCTTAAAATGGGAGACTTCAAAGATGTGCTATGAGGGTTTTTGGCAAATGTTTCTAAGACACTTTACACACAGTTTTAACTAACTGTTGTCTTGTGCTCTTTCATTCATTGCTTCTTAAGTCCCTTGTATCCTCCTATCCTTATTTCTCTTGGTCTCCTTGATCTGCTCTAGAGTCCTTGTACTGATTTGTCACTAAGTATAATTCATTTGTACTTGTATATTTCTACAATTTCTCCGAGTAGAATACATGTTTTTCTTACTTGAGTCTACACAACTTGAAAAGTCATTAGCCATTATATTTATATGGTTGTTGTCATCAAAATCAATACATGTGGTATTAGAATCCATAATTTTTTACAAAAAATTGAATCCTTTATCACAAAAGTGTTATGACTGTATATGAAATTAAGTTTACAAAATTTATTATGAATTTTAAAATGAATTAAGATAAACAAATAATATATCAATTAAATATTTATTAAATTATGTGTTATGATTCAAGTTCCCCAAGCACCTCCCCATCCTATTCCTGTTAAAATCCCTTTGCTCAAACCTCTAGTTTGCCCGTTGAAAGTTAAACCATCACCCTTATGTTGATGCTTTACAGTCTCTTGCTTCTCAGCACTTAATGTTGAGTTTCATCTCTTTCCTTCAAGATTACCCTACCCTTACCAAGAAACTATCTCAATTGTGAAATTTCCTTCCTACAATTGCTCGATTTATGTCATCTTTCTATTGACCCTACTGCTACCATACTTGTGTCATCCTCCACCTACTTCTTTATTGCCTACTTGTGATCTTGATAAGGAGGTTGACTTCTCTTTTGGTGATGTCCATGTTTTGAACTTCATTTGCACCTCCACAAGACTTAATTTCACCTTCACTCCTACCACCATCGTCGCTTCCACCTTCCCCCCATATTCCGTTTCCTATTAAAATCTATGTTTAAGGTAATTATATCGATCCTAATATGGTTCTACATGAAATCTTTCTAAATTAAGTCACATCTTCTTTCACTTGTTATGTGATTTTCAACTTCCGCGAGATGTCCACCTTATTTTTTAGCTTTTATTATAGTGAAAATGTGTTTTATACTGTGTGAGTTGTAGAACTTAATGTATGTTTACCACATTCTTGTGCATGGATTAATTCACAAATAACCCTTGTAGACAATTTTCATTAACTCCACACCTCCCTCACACTTATCATGGTCAACCATAGATGTGTATTAACATGTTATTAGACCACTAAATAATGAGTTATTGTTTAATTAGTTACATACATATTTGAATATAAACCTTTATATGTAATGATTTATACGCCATATTTCAATTTCAATTTCTATTCCATAATAAATAAATTAGCACATAACCATTATGTTCAAATTTCTCCATTTTAATTTGTAACAAATATAAATTATTTTGGTAAACTAATTTCAAATGAAGTTTGAGAATCATAGTTGTGTGACACATAGGTGTGAATTTAGGCTATAGTAATATTTAACACATTAAGTATTAAAATTTGTATGGACTTTGTTGAAGTATATAGCGAACATGAATTCAGATGCTTATTGATAATCTAGGTCAAGTCCTACTGCATAGTCGTTTTTAAGATGCATCCTCAAGCAATGATATGATATGCATATTTTGTCTCTTCCTTATCATTATGCCACTTAGAAATCTAAAACTTGGTCAAAAGTCAACACTCTAATAATGTCTGTATCATTTGCAAAGTTTGACCTACGAAGTAACTGGGTTCAATCCGATAATATTTATCAATTAACTGATTTAATCTATCCAAAGATTTACGAACTCATATAAAATTCCAATTATAGCAACACCAGCTTTTGTATCAAAGAAGATGAATTCTCTCTTGAGTAGTGTTTCACTTCATGGGTCTAAACACAGACCCAATTATGATCGTGACGTGAACCTATATCACGTGGTTGACCATACTCAAAGTAAGGCTGTCAAACATAATATCCACAATTCCCTCAAGTCGATAGACTAATGCACATCGTTACATGAGATGTTCTATTTGACTTAGGTACACTAAAATATAGAAGAATCTCGATGATTCATTTTGTAATTGTTCTAAATAACAGATGTACGTAAACTGTTGGTGCTCCAATAGTCACGAGTAAACCATTAATCATCCTATGGTTTATGTTACGTACACTAATCTTGCCGGTAAATCGACATCCCATTCTCAAAATACCAAACGACTAGAAATATTTGATGATAATTTGTATTTTATTCTTAAAATCCAACACGCATGGTAATGAACTCTTTTGTAACCGCGATTAACTTAAACACTTTGTCCTAGTGATTTCAACAAATGTGTTATAATGTACTCTTAACATTATGTATATTTGCATATAATAAAAATAAAAGAAAAATTCATATTTTATTTTGATTAAAATTTCTTATAAATGCTAAACTACATAATTAAATTACATAACTTCTTCCTAGGGATACACTTAACTCTATCACCGTGAATAATGAGAGTTAAGAAAAAATATAATTATTTCATGTCCATCCATGAAGATAAATTGTAGGGTGTTAGAATGACTGGCCAAGTTGAATATTTTTTACCACAATAATAGAATATTGGAGTCATCTTTACACTAACTAAGTTTAACATTTCGCGATTCTTTGCAGAAAAATCAGGAAATTTATTATTGAAATATTTACATGCTGTAACGACCTTGAATTTCCGACCTAATTTAAAATTTTAAATCCATCGCTTTTATAAAAAAAAAATTGAAATTTATACACGGTCTCAATTAACGTCCAAACTTCATGTATAAGATGCGTTTAGTTAGTTATGGATATTGGAAAAGTTTTGTTGCAAAATATTGCAGTAAATTTCGTTCGTGTTTTTTTATTTTTGAACAACAGTTCATTTTAAACTGCGAAAAATTTATCTTTCGAATCCAAATATTTTTACACAGTAATGTTGTAAAAATTTATCTCATTTAGACGTCGAAATTCGTTTCGTCTAATTCCGTCGTCGCCTGCTTCATTTTAATTGTTTTGTCAAACGAACAATTTGATCGGCGTAAATTTCGAGTTTTTATAAAATTATCGGATCGTAATTATCTGTGTACCGTTGGAAGCGCCTCGTCGCGCTGATCAAACGGTATATTCATTTGTACAAATTGGAGTCCGACGTAAATCATCGCGCAAAATTTAATCGTTCCAAACGGACCGGTTAAACGAATATCCAGTCCATTTTCAGCCCACTCCAATTCATCTGACTGTACCCATTTCTTTCTAAATTAAAGCAAAATCTATTTCAGCCCATTTGCATTTAAAACCTTTGGCTGAAGAGAATTGATTAGGGTGGTTGGCAGCTGACTTAAATGGACATGAAAAGTTGCACAGCAGTTGATAGCATGGGAAATCTACAACATATTTCGTAACTCACACAAATAATATTCTCTGCCTATTACTCCCTGTCCATTGGGATACCCTCTGCACTATAAAACTCTGTTGTTTTCTGCGCAGGCTTCGGTTACCAACATTTTGCTACAGGTAATCTTACGTACTATCAAATCTTCCTTCTCTCCTCTTTTATATTTCCCTTCCTCTTCTCTTTTATATTATTTGGCCATGTTAGAATCCTGGAAGCGAAAAAAAATCTCACCGCAACGTTCCCCTTCACTTGCTTCGCCACTTCGCCCAGTTCCTCCTGCCACCGTGGCCCGCTACTTGCGACCCAAACCATGAAACCCGTTAACCCGAAACCACTGGCATGTTTTCTTCGCGTCACTCCCACCTCCTCCTACGCGACACGAGCACCAACCCTACCCACTCCGGTCACACGTGCGGACTGCGTGCGTCGCTTCCACCCACCCCGGCCGCGTCACTCCTCCATACGCGTGCGCTGCCAAATCCACTTCCCAGCCAATTCGCACTCGAAACCCACCACCTCCCCAGACCTCCCTGCCGAACCCAGCTCCACCGCTCCCTGAACCAGCCGCAACCAGTCCACAACCACACTCCAGACCGCTCACGCGCATCACTTCCAGCCCCCGACATCGCCTACGCCACTTCGTGCGTGCATGTGTATACGGGAATGTATGCGTGCGTGAAATGTTAGCATAGATGAAAATGAAGCATCAGTCTCTGTAAAAAAATAAAAATAAAAATAAATGTGTGTTGTACAGAGGCTTTGAAATTTGCATTGCTTTATGAAAAGTTTACTATGTAATAACAATTGTTCTTCTCTGTTGTGTACAGCAACCAGTTGAAGTTTCCACTTCGCAGCAGCACCCAAATTCCTAGCTTTCTTCCTTTCTTCGTCATTGGTAAGCGCAAATATATATAAATTATAACATATATATGAGCGTTCATTTTGAATTAATATCATCTTTCTTTTGTCAATAATTGCAGTTCCATTGTTCGTGTTAAACCAATTCCATTCGTGCTTCGGTGTGCTCGCCGTTCATTCTCTAACCACGGAAGGTGAATAAATTTTCATGACTTATATTCTTATACAAGTTTGGTTGATAAATGATTGTTATGTGATGTTGAAATTGGATGTTAATTGTTAATGTTAAAGTGATAACTAATATGCAATTGAATTTGATAAAGAATAGTTAAAAATTTAAAATAGATTTATACGTTGAATATTGATTAGTTAAATTTGACCCCCTTTAAAAGTTAAATAAATCGACACGTAGAAATAGTGTAAATTACGCCTTGAACCATTGAATGTATGTTGTATAAATTTATGTAGTATAAATTTGAATAATAGACATCAAGTGAAAACCGTAATGTAATAATCTTTGGTCTACATGAAATGATAGTGTAGATCCTAGGAATGATGTAATTAATTTGCATAAATAACAAATGTAAATTTATACGATTATTTTGGGATTATTTAAATAGATTATTGGATTGTTATTGATGTTGCTATTGCTTGTTTATTTAATTTGACACCATACCAGTTATCACACTGCAAGTTCCCTTTACTATGCTTGGATTTTTGAATTGAAATGGAATCGGGTTGAAATGATAAATACCCAAATAAACTTGACTTGGATAGAAAATTTAATAAAACCCGATCGGTCAATAAATTTGATTTGAAATTAAATAAAGATTTTATTTGAATAATAATAAGGTTTTGGAATAAAATTGGAATGTAAATTTTGATGAAGGAAAATGTTAATATTTGAAATCTGAAACAAAATATTTACGTAGTAATTAATGGAAGAACGTTGTTTAAAATTTATTAATTAATAATTAAGTTTTGAAATTATTAATAATTAAGTTTTGAAATTAGTTAGTAAATTGAGTTTTGAAATTATTTAATAATTAAATAAGATTGAATTATTTAATAATTAAATAAAATTGAATTCTTTGAAATTGAACTTCTTGAATAAGTGAAATTAAGTTCTTTATTAATTAAGGTTTAAAATTGTAACTAAGTAAATAAATAAGTGAAATTAAATTTCCTTAACAAGAAATAAATTGAGATTTATTTAAATTAATGTAAGACTTGCAATTTAAAGAATTTGATTTGACGAATTTAATTAAATTTGAAAGATTTGATATAACGGAGTTGAACTTAAGTAGTTGATTTAATATATTGAAAATCTAATAATAATTGTTTAAATGATAAATTAACTTAACAAAAATTGTATGAAATCGATCAATGAATTTAAATTGTTTTGAATGATAAATAAAATTAATTTAAATTACTACGAAATGAAACTTATATTCGTATTTAAATCAACATTTGAATTGTTTTAAATAAAAATTGAAATTGAATTATGGAGTTTTTGAAATGGTAATTGAGGAGTTCTGAAACACAAAATTTGGAAATTGTTTGGAAAGACAAATGAAATGTTGATTTACAAATTTTAATTGAAATTTAATTTGATTCGCTTTTGAAATATATTGAACGACCAATCGGTGAAATAATTACGGAAGTTATTAAAGAAACCGAAATCGGTTAGGGACTTACTCACTGTCTAAACCGAATACCACTTTAATAACTATACGTGGAGTGTGATCTAGAATGAAGTGGTTGGAATGATGTACGTTGATGATTGAAGAAAGAGAACGATCATGGATAGCCTTGACACTTGTGTCAAATTGGAAATGACTAAAACAGGAGCCGTGTCGGGCCAAATGGGGTTAGCTACCTCGAGCGAACACACTTCTTCGTTAACTACTCATTACTTGTTATTGATTGGTGTGCACCCTTGAATTGGGAGTGTTGTTTTGCGGTGTTGCGATCGTTGCGGTGATGCGTTCTCACCAGTCCGGATCAGGCAAACGGTAGTTTCACTACTTTGGGTATTGCCTCATGTGCCTTGTCATACTTGTAGCCCTATACGCGACCACTACGAATTTGTTTTGTATTATACCTATGGAGTACTCCCTGATAGCCCACTAGTTTACGGTGGAGTTTACAGTGCTGTATAGACTATGATGCTTATATAAAATATGTTAAGGGGAATAATGGTGACGCCTTAACACTACCTTGATATTTTACTTTACTGTTAGACATTATCTACTTATCGTACACTACTATGTATAAATAGTTTAACGGATCCTGAAAGATGTTTATTCCATTCATCTTTGAGTTACTGTTATTTCAAATTCCGAATCATATTATCTGTATAAGAATATATGTCCTGATTCGAGTGTTTGTTTGTGCTTATGCTCGAATCAGACTGAGGATTGCTGTTGCTGTTCTACTTGGAGCTGAAGACCGAAGACTATCGTTATATTTACCTTATCAATATTGCTCTTTCTATTTGGACACTATTGGACATCTATGTTGTTCTATTTCATTTTATTTGAGACATTGTTGTATTTATGGGTAGCTTCATGAACTACTCTTATGACTATGTTGTAATTCCGCTGCACTATTCTGTTATGATGTATTTTCTGTGATTCTGTGATGATTCTCATTTATATACATATACTCCATTAATGATTCGTGTTTTGTACTATTTAAGTTGACATGTGTGGATTATTGTCAATTTAAATGGTCCAAATATACGGGTTGTTACAGTTGGTATCAGAGCTTTGGTTCCCGAAAACCTTAGACTGTGGAGTTTTAAAGCTCATTAGAGATAAGGTAACCAAACCCTAGAATGAGGAGAATCCTTGTAGAATCCATATCCTTTGATTCCATCCTCCTTATTGAATTCGCTGATTAGAATTTCCTTAAGTTCTATAAAATTTCTATCTTTGATTCTAAATCACTTTTGGTATTCCAGGATGAGTACCAGAAGGAATGCTAGAGGTGGGGGTAGAGGAAATGCTCCCGAACCACGTGCCCCAGCTCCCACAGTCAAGTTTTCTACTCTTAGCAAGGAATACACCCAGCTTGGCAGCATAAAATTCTCTGGATCCGAGAGCATCATTGGAGCACAACAGTAGCTGAAGAGCCTGGAAAGGATCTTCACTGGCTTGGAGATTACTGACGCACAGAAGCGCCAATTGGCCGCTTGGCAGCTTCAGGATGCGGCACAGGATTGGTGGGAGTCAGTCACCTCCCATACTGACAAGGAAACTATCACCTGGGCTTAATTTAGGTAGAAATCTATCTGAATTACATCCAAATTTATTCCTTCTATCTCGTCAAATATTGATCCATCTTATATCGCTTGTAAATAGGGATTCCTTTATGGCTCAGTGGATGCCAACTGCCGGAAAGGCTCAGCTCTATCAATCATTTATGGACCTCAAGCAGGGTAACATGACTTTCTCAGAGTATGAAAGGAAGTTTAACGAACTCTCTAAGTTCGGACCGGGCTTGATTGATACACCACTGCTGAAAAATGAGAAGTTCATCCATGGAGCACGTCCAGAGTATTACGATCTCCTCACAGCTCATGTCCATGGCACTTTCACCGAGTTGATGGATTTTGCTCTTAGGTATGAGGGAAAGTCGAAGGGAACACCAGCCACCAAGGCTCCAGTTACTCAGCCATCGTCTAGTCAGGCTGGGAAGAGGAAGCCAAACTTTGAGCAACAGAAGAAGAACTGACAGAAGACAAACGGGCTTGGCTATTCTTAAAAGAAGCCCATTGACTTATCCTCCATCACCTGTTTCAAGTGCGACCAGAAGGGTCACTATGCCAACAGTTGTCCAACATCTGTCAGTGCCGCCATTCCTCCACCTCAGGATACCAGGAACAACCTCTGTCATGTCTGTTTGCAGCCTGGCCATTTCAAGAAGGATTGTCCCATGCATCAAAAGGGAAAGACATCTGGTGTATTTGCTATGACTTCTTCCACTCGTGATCCACCTACCCCACCTGCTCCTAGTGATACCCAAGGTACATTACAGAGTACTTTTATGTTGCATACTTTACCTGTTAGAGTTCTATTTGACACCGGAGCAACACATAGTTTCATATCTATTGATTTATGTAATAAACTTGGAATGGAACCCATTCTTGCATCTACTTTCTTATGTGTATCAAACCCGATTGGAGGACCCTCTAACCTCAAAAGGGTATGAAAATATGTCACGCTTATGTATGGCATGCACCATTTCACTTGGGATTTCTATGTCCTTGGATTCGAGGCATTTGATATTTTATTAGGTGTTGATTGGCTTCAAAAGTTCGAAGCCATTATCTGTTGCAAAGCTCGAACCGTCTCTCTTATAGACGACAAGTGTATACCTTTAGTTATTAAAGGTAAATCACCTCAAGAATGTGTTGGGAGTTTTATATTCTCTCTTGACTCTCATCCGAATGATCTAAACTCTACTCCAGTTGTTCAATTCTTTTCTGATGTGTTTGGAGAAGTTAATTCTCTACCACCCCCGCGGGAAATCGAATTCCGCATTGATCTTATCCCTGGTGCTCGACCAGTAGTTCTTCCTCCCAGGAGAATGGCTCCTAAAGAGAAGACATAACTTAATGCTCAGATTGAAGATTTATTTGCTAAAGGCTTGATACAGGGAAGTCATTCAGAATGGGGAGCTGTAGTTGTATTTGTCATAAAGTCAGACGGCTCTCTCAGAATGTGTGTGGACTATAGAGAGCTGAACAAGCTCACACACAAAAATAGATATCCAATGCCTCGCATTAACGATCTATTCGACCAGCTCCATGGAGCTAAAGTTTTCTCCCAACTCGATCTGGCCACCGGTTTCACCAACTCAGAATTTCTGAGGAGAGTATTCCTAAAACAGCATTCCGCACTGAAAATGGTTTCTTTGAATGGCTGGTTATGCCGTTCGGTCTTACTAATGCTCCAGCTTATTTCGTCGACTTAATGAATAGAGTTTTCCGGGATGTTCTTAACAAGTTCGTTCTTGTTTTCATCGATGATATTCTCGTCTTCTCTAAGGATGAGAAAGAGCATATGTCACATTTGGCTTTTGTTCTTGAAACTCTTCGCAGTCATCAGCTAAAAGCCAAGTTTTCGAAATGCCACTTTTGGAAAGATGAAGTTCGGTTCCTTGGCCATATTGTCTCGGAGAATGGGATTTCGGTCGATCCAGCTAAGATCGCCGTAATCAATGTAAGTCTATCCTTACTTGCAAATTCTATCTAAACATCTCATCACTATCTAAACTCGAATTCCTTGAATTTGCAGGATTGGGAGACTCCCAAAACTCCTACATATATTCGCAGTTTCTTGGGCTTGGTCGGCTATTATCGCAGATTTATAGAAAATTTTGCCCAAATTGCCGCACCACTTACCGCACTGACCAGAAAAAATGTAAAATTTACTTGGAGTGAAAAGTGCGAAGCAGCTTTCAATGAGATGAAGCGAAAGTTGACCTCTGCCCCAGTTCTCACGGTTATTGACGGTAGCGAAGGATTGACCGTCTATACTGATGCCTATCGTGATGGATTAGGAGCAGTTTTAATGCAGAAAGGAAAGGTTATTGCCTATGTTGGTCGCCAGTTAAAGACCCATGAAGCAAATTATGCAACACACGATTTAGAGCTTCTTGCGGTTGTATTTGCTCTTAAGCTATGGAGGCACTATCTATTGGCAACCAAATTCGAGTTATTCACTGACCATAAGTCATTGAGATATATTTTCTCACAAAAGGATTTCAACCAGAGACAAGTCTGATGGCTCAAATTCTTAGCTGCATATGATCTTGATATTAACTACACCCCGGGGAAAGCCAACGCCGTAGCCGATGCTTTGGGCAGAAACCAAGCTATGGTGTGTTGTAATCTTGTCGAGGGAATGTTATTCCAGCTCGTCGTCTCCCCAGCTCTTATGGATCGCATTATCTCCAAGCAATATGAGGACACGTTGCTCTATTGCATTAAAGAAATAGTTCTCGGAAGAGTTGGAAATGCTAATAATAAATTTGGTGCACAAGTTGATAGTAATGGTGTCTTGAGAATTGACAATCGTATTTGTGTTCCTAATGTTGATGGTCTAAGACAGGAAGTGCTGAGAGAAAACCATCAATCGTTGCTTTCATTTCATCTAGGAGTCACCAAGATGTACCAAAATATGAAGAAGCTATATTGGTGGAGTGGGATGAAGCGCGATATTTCTACCTATGTTAGCAGATGCACAACTTGCCAACAAGTTAAAGCTGATCATAGAAAGACGGCAGGTTTGCTTCAACCTCTAGAGATTCCAGGTTGGAAGTGGGAGCAGATTTCTATGCACTTTATTGATGGGCTACCAAGGACTAGAAAGGGTAACGAAAGCATTTGGGTGATTGTCGATAGACTGACGAAATCCGCTCATTTTATTCCAGTCAAGACCACTCGTACTGCTTCGAGTTTGGCCGAGATATACATGAGAGAAGTGGTTAAACTTCATGGTGTACCATCTAGTATCGTATGCGATAGAGATCCTATAAATTCTGGAAAGCATTTCAGGATACCTTGGGCACCAAACTGAATCTGAGCACAGCTTATCATCCTCAGACAGATGGCCAAACTGAGAGGGTGAATCAGATTTTGGAAGACCTTCTCCGGGCTTGTATTATAGACTTTGGTGGATCTTGGGAATACCATCTTCACTTGGTTGAATTCACTTATAATAATAGTTATCAGGTAAATAAATTGAATTTTAAATTTGAATAAGAATATTTGAATTTGAATTAATTACCTTCAATAAACCAGGCAAGCGTTGGTATGGCACCGTTCGGAGCCTTATATGGACGGCCGTGCAAATCGCCAGCTTGTTAGATTGAGTCTGGAGATCGATTAGTGCTTGGTCCAGAAATAATTATGGAAGCTTCCGAGAAAGTTGAAGAAATCAGGAAGAAGATAAAGACGGCATAGGATAGACAGAAGAGCTACATTGACAAAAGGAGAAGGGAGCTCGAATTCAGTGTAGGAGACAAAGTATTTCTGAAAGTGTCGCCTCTGAAGAATATTGTTCGTTTTGGAAGGAAGGGGAAGCTAGCTCCCAGATTTGTTGGTCCGTTTGAGATTACGAAAAGAGTTGGAACCTTGGCCTATAGAATTGCATTACCAGAAAAGTTTGCCAGTGTACACAATGTGTTCCACGTCTCACATCTTCACAAAGTTGCACACGATCCATCTATGACCATTCCCATTGCTCAGTTGGAAGAGTTAGTTATTGAGCCTGACTTGACTATTGAGCGAAAGCCACTTCGGATAGTCGATCGTGAGACAAAGCAACTTAGAAGGAAGTTGGTAAATCTCGTCAAAGTCCAGTGGAGTGCAGATGAGCGATATTGCACATGGGAAACTGAGGATAATATTCGGGATGCAAACCCCGAATTACTAATTTCAGGTATATTTCAATTTTCTTAAAACTATCTCGACTTTTCTGCTTACTTCATTCCTATTTCTCTCGTCTCGTTCCTTTTCGAGGACGAAAAGTTTTGAGTGGGGGAGATAGTAACGACCCTGAATTTCTGACCTAATTTAAAATTTTAAATGCATCGCTTTTAAAAAAAAAATTTGAAATTTATACACGGTCTCAATTAACGTCCAAACTTCATGTATAAGATGCGTCTAGTTAGTTATGGATATTGGAAAAGTTTTGTTGCAAAATATTGCAGTAAATTTCGTTCGTGTTTTTTTATTTTTGAATATCAGTTCATTTTAAACTGTGAAAAATTTATCTTTCGAATCCAAATATTTTTACACAGTAATGTTGTAAAAATTTATCTCATTTAGACGTCGAAATTAGTTTCGTCTAATTCCGTCGTCGCCTGCTTCATTTTAATTGTTTTGTCAAACGAACAATTTGATCGGCGTAAATTTCGAGTTTTTATAAAATTATCGGATCGCAATTATCTGTGTACCGTTGGAAATGCCTCGTCGCACTGATCAAACGGTAAATTCATTTGTACAAATTGGAGTTCGACGTAAATCATCGCGCAAAATTTAATCGTTCCAAACGGACCGGTTAAACGAATATCCAGTCCATTTTCAGCCCACTCCAATTCATCTGACTGTACCCATTTCTTTCTAAATTAAAGCAAAATCTATTTCAGCCCATTTGCATTCAAAACCTTTGGCTGAAGAGAATTGATTAGGGTGGTTGGCAGCTGACTTAAATGGACATTAAAAGTTGCACAGCAGCTGTTGATAGCATGAGAAATCTACAACATATTTCGTAACTCACACAAATAATATTCTTTGCCTATTACTCCCTATCCATTGGGATACCCTCTGCACTATAAAACTCTGTTGTTTTCTGCGCAGGCTTCGGTTACTAACATTTTGCTACAGGTAATCTTACGTACTGTCAAATCTTCCTTCTCTCCTCTTTTATATTTCCCTTCCTCTTCTCTTTTATATTATTTGGCCATGTTAGAATCCTGGAAGCGAAAAAAAATCTCACCGCAATGTTCCCCTTCCCTTGCTTCGCCACTTTGCTCCACCGCGCCACTTTGCCCAGTTCCTCCTGCCACTGTGGCCTGCTACTTGCGACCCAAACCATGAAACCCGAAACCACTGGCATGTTTTCTTCGCGTCACTCCCACCTCCTCCTACGCGACACGAGCACCAACCCCACCCACTCCGGTCACACGCGCGAACTACATGCGTCGCTTCCACCCACCCCGGCCGTGTCACTCCTCCATACGCGCGCGCTGCCAAATCCACTTCCCAGCCCATTCGCACTCGAAACCCACCACCTCCCTAGACCTCCCTGCCGAACCCAGCTCCGCCGCTCCCTGACCCAGCCGCAACCAGTCCACAACCGCACTCCAGACCGCTCACGTGCATCACTTCCAGCCCCCGACATCGCCTACGCCACTACGTGCGTGCATGTGTATACGGGAATGTATGCGTGCGTGAAATGTTAGCATAGATGAAAATGAAGCATCAGTCTCTGTAAAAAAATAAAAATTAAAAAATAAATAAATGTGTGCTGTACAGAGGCTTTGAAATTTGCATTGCTTTATGAAAAGTTTACTGTGCAATAACAATTGTTCTTCTCTGTTGTGTACAGCAACCAGTTGAAGTTTCCACTTTGCAGCAGCACCCAAATTCCCAGCTTTGTTCCTTTCTTCGTCATTGGTAAGCGCAAATATATATAAATTATAACATATATATGAGCGTTCATTTTGAATTAATATCATCTTTCTTTTGTCAATAATTGCAGTTCCATTGTTCGTGTTAAACCAATTCCATTCGTGCTTCGGTGTACTCGCCGTTCATTCTCTAACCACGGAAGGTGAATAAATTTTCACGACTTATATTCCTATACAAGTTTGGTTGATAAATGATTGTTATGTGATGTTGAAGTTGGATGTTAATTGTTAATGTTAAAGTGATAACTAATATGCAATTGAATTTGATAAAGAATAGTTAAAAATTTTAAATGGATTTATACGTTGAATATTGATTAGTTAAATTTGACCCCCTTTAAAAGTTAAATAAATCGACACGTAGAAATAGTGTAAATTACACCTTGAACCATTGAATGTATGTTGTATAAATTTATGTAGTATAAATTTGAATAATAGACATCAAGTGAAAACCGTAATGTAATAATCTTTGGTCTACATGAAATGATAGTGTAGATCCTAGGAATGATGTAATTAATTTGCATAAATAACAAATGTAAATTTATACGATTATTTCGGGATTATTTAAATAGATTATTGGATTGTTATTGATGTTGCTATTGCTTGTTTATTTAATTTGACACCATCCCAGTTATCACACTGCAAGTTCCCTTTACTATGCTTGGATTTTTGAATTGAAATGGAATCGGGTTGAAATGATAAATACCCAAATAAACTTTGACTTGGATAGAAAATTTAATAAAACTCGATCGGTCAATAAATTTGATTTGAAATTAAATAAAGATTTTATTTGAATAATAATAAGGTTTTGGAATAAAATTGGAATGTAAATTTTGATGAAGGAAAATGTTAATATTTGAAATCTGAAACAAAATATTTACGTAGTAATTGATGGAAGAACGTTGTTTAAAATTTATTAATTAATAATTAAGTTTTGAAATTATTAATAATTAAGTTTTGAAATTAGTTAGTAAATTGAGTTTTGAAATTATTTAATAATTAATTAAGATTGAATTATTTAGTAATTAAATAAAATTGAATTCTTTGAAATTGAACTTTCTGAATAAGTGAAATTAAGTTCTTTATTAATTGAGCTTTAAAATTGTAACTAAGTAAATAAATAAGTGAAATTAAATTTCCTTAACAAGAAATAAATTGAGATTTATTTAAATTAATGTAAGACTTGCAATTTAAAGAATTTGATTTGACGAATTTAATTAAATTTGAAAGATTTGATATAACGGAGTTGAACTTAAGTAGTTGATTTAATATATTGAAAATCTAATAGAAATTGTTTAAATGATAAATTAACTTAACGAAAATTGTATGAAATCGATCAATGAATTTAAATTGTTTTGAATGATAAATAAAATTAATTTAAATTACTACGAAATGAAACTTATATTCGTATTTAAATCAACATTTGAATTGTTTTAAATAAAAATTGAAATTGAATTATGGAGTTTTTGAAATGGTAATTGAGGAGTTCTGAAATGCAAAATTTGGAAATTGTTTGGAAAGACAAATGAAATGTTGATTTACAAATTTAATTTGAACTTGAATTTGATTCGCTTTTGAAATATATTGAACGACCAATCGGTGAAATAATTACGGAAGTTATTAAAGAAACCGGAATCGGTTAGGGACATACTCACTGTCTAAACCGAATACCACTTTAATAACTATACGCGGAGTGAGATCCAGAATGAAGTGGTTGGAATGATGTGCGTTGATGATTGAAGAAAGAGAACGATCATGGATAGCCTTGACACTTGTGTCAAATTGGAAATGACTAAAACAGGAGCCGTGTCGGGCCAAATGGGGTTAGCTACCTCGAGCGAACACACTTCTTCGTTAACTACTCAATACTTGTAATTGATTGGTGCGCACCCTTGAATTGGGAGTGTTGTTTCGCGGTGTTGCGATCGTTGCAGCGATGCGTTCTTACCAGTCCGGATCAGGCAAATGGTAGTTTCACTACTTTGGGTATTGCCTCATGTGCCTTGTCATACTTGTAGCCCTATACGCGACCACTACGAATTTGTTTTGTATTATACCTATGGAGTACTCACTGATAGCCCACTAGTTTACGGTGGAGTTTACAGTGCTGTATAGACTATGATGCTTATATAAATTATGTTAAGGGGAATAATGGTGACGCCTTAACACTACCTTGATATTTTACTTTACTGTTAGACATTATCTACTTATCATACACTACTATGTATAAATAGTTTAACGGATCCTGAAAGATGTTTATTCCATTGATCTTTGAGTTACTGTTATTTCAAATTCCGAATCATATTATCTGTATAAGAATATATGTCCTGATTCGAGTGTTTGTTGTGCTTATGCTCGGATCAGACTGAGGATTGCTGTTACTGTTCTACTTGGAGCTGAAGACCGAAGACTATCATTATATTTACCTTATCAGTATTTCTCTTTCTATTTGGACACTATTGGACATCTATGTTGTTCTATTTCATTTTATTTGAGACATTGTTGTATTTATGGGTAGCTTCATGAACTACTCTTATGACTATGTTGTAATTCCGCTGCACTATTCTGTTATGATGTATTTTCTGTGATTCTGTGATGATTCTCATTTATATACATATACTCCATTAATGATTCGTGTTTTGTACTATTTAAGTTGACATGTGTGGATTATTGTCAATTTAAATGGTCTAAATATACGGGTTGTTACACATGCTTGGTCATGTAAATGATACATAAGACCCATACCTTCCGAGTTCATACAATATGCTATCTCATTTAATTCATAGTAGAATTAAATGCATACAGTCTTTGTAACATAGGAATATGTAATGACTCGCCATTCGTAACACCCATAATCCATGCATACAAGCACTTGATACCATAAGTATCACTAATGACGTTCCATTAACGTAGTATTGAATAAACCAAAAAATGGCACAATGCCCCAAAATGAAACAAAACAAAATTATCTAGCCAGATAAAGTAAGAAAGATAAAGGATTTTTATAGCAATTCAGCAAATCTGAGGCCTATGTCCCTGTAATATTATTTCTTATAGATTTTAGTCACAATACAAAGTAGGTTAAGTTATAACAGCTTAGAACAGCAAAAGTAACTGCCTTTGTGTCTAGGTTCATGTAGAGAGAGAGAGAGAGAGAGATTGAGTGAAGAAGATGAATTGCCAAAAGTCCTCACCTAAATACTCTAAGCTTTGTATTTATAGGTAAATCATCCAACAAAATCGTCAGCTCTCGATATACCAAGTCCAACTTCAGATCTGAAAGTGTAGGAGAGAAAGACGGAGTCCCCAAAGCAAGAAAATCATCTTGGTAATGATAAAAAATGATCAGTATCGATCTAATTTTATGATGGGGAGGTGTCCATCTTCCTTCCCTCGATCTTCTATCTTTGATCCATTTAGCTCCAAGCACTTTTCTTTAGAAGTAATGTTGTTTTCAAGAGGTTTTAATATCTCTAGTACTTGTCTTCTTTCCTACAGGGCTTCCTTGAAGTTTCTCATCAACTCCTTCAGAAATGCATCCCAAGAAGATCACTTTAGCCGGAGATTCACAGACTTAAGCTCTAGAATCAAATAAGGTGCTCAAAAAGTGATCGATACCGAACTAAAAGAGGTATGTTTTCTTAACTCCTTTTGTACCCTCATATCTTGATTCCACTTCCTGTTGCTCTTCTAAGCATATTTCCAAGCCCTTGAATTGTTTCATCTTCATCTCGATGTTCAGATTCGATTGAAAGCCATTTGGTCAAAAAGCCGTATAATACTTTCCTCTAGAGTATGCTTCTGTTGGTAATAGAGCATGCTCTGGAACAAAATAAGTGTGTACATTCATCCATGCAAGTCTGTTGGTTATCTAAGAGTTGGTTCAAAGCATTATCTCTATTCTGCAGATATCCATTTGTTTGCTTTATATAGTGGAAGTTCCATTCTCCGTGCTAAGGACTAGATCTACACTCTAGAGATCATTCCATGCCTTGAGCAGGTAGGTACCATTTTTCTTCTTTCTTTCCTTTCTTTTCCATTTTATTTTCAGTCAACACTTCATGTCGGTACCGACCTCTTTAGGTCTAGTATAAATAGCTAGTACTTAGAGTATTTTTCCTACCCTCGCTTTTTCCTTGTTCTCGTACTTAACTTCTTTCCTTTGCCGATTACTCACTACTAGAGATCCTTGCTTCAAACCGTTTGTTGTCGACCTTCTTAGATCATTGTCGACCTCTTGAAAATGCCGCCGCCACCTGATACCCATCTCGACCATCGCTATATCAACTAGAGATCTCGTGACCGTTTTCTTTGAATCCTAGTAAGAATTCAGATCCAAATTGGTATAAAGGTGGATTATTTGAGGCTGTTGGCATGGCGACGACCTTCTGATCACCTCCGGCCTTATGTTGGTTCATCTTTGGCCGCTTTCTAACCTTGGTTTTGGTGATTAGTGATTGACACTTGCTTTGATTTCCTAGTTGTTACAACATTTCCATCTTCCCTGGGTTGGCCCTAAGTATGACCATAAGTCAACACTAAGGCAACCTAAGCTATAACAAAATTTCATATTTTCAATGCCAACTCCAAGTCATCTCAGCCCTCTCTTCGGGTCTTTCCCAATCTTGCATTTGTCCACCACTTTTAAATTTCAAATGCAACCTCCAAGAAAATGTGGTCGATCATTAATTATATAAAGTCCGATAAGACGACTCTTGTCTAAAGAACAACCATGCTGAATGCTCCTTGGTATTCGAATAGTCCCATTGCATCATACTTCCAATTACTGCACTTTCTGTATTCCTGCAAAAGTAACCTCCATGTTGCTCCGGACATCAGTTTTGTTATCGATCATCTTACAATAACGAGTAAAATTCGATGCACAATTCCTTTTATGGCGTGGCTTGTTTTCCAGCATAAGCGGGCTATCTACACAGAATATCCGTTTGTCATGTATGGGACATGTGACTTACACTGTATAGATTGAAACTTTTAATTGCCCTGGTCGACGTTCATAATCTGATTGGTCAACACATGTCGACATCTATTGGATTTTGAAAACCGGTTATACGGGTTCACATTTAAAATACGATTTTGAAATAAAACAATTTTTACCGTGATCACATCAACTTTTCCTATCTAGAATGACACTCCAATCTCCTCGATTCCACGTTGATGTTGAGCCATTAACTATTCCTAAAGCCGGATATACCACATCTTAGGCTTTAACTTCTATACCTGCTGGACAGAGGCGGTCAATCACTGTTGAGTTACAGAGAATGATAATTCCAGCAAAACCAATCCAAGATCAGCCTCCTCCTTTAAATGAATGAATATGTTTGAGAGTTGTGGATGATCCTCCGAAATAGATGCCGATAGTTCTTACTGCAAAATCATTTTGGACCATCTACCGACAACGTGGGATTCCTAAAAGTGATGTTTTGATTCCAACTCAAGGCTAATGGGTGCATCTTCCTTCAATGGGCTATAGGACTTGCAATAAATATATGTGCTTAGGCAGTGCTATACCCCCTTTTAGTCCATTCCTCCACACATTCCTTTAGGAGCTTAAGCTTGCTCCTACTTAGGTCCATCCTAATGGTTACGCCGTGTTCAACTCTATGTACATCCTGTTTATGAATCAATTTCAGTGACCTTCAACTTTCAAAGAGCTAACTCATGTTTAAGCTTCAAACAACGGCGTGAATCGCCTTCTTATATGATCATCGAAGCTTGGTGCCAGTGCAAGGTCATAAAAGCGCTCCATAACAAGCGTTTCTTCTTCAAGAATGAATATTTCTTTGTTCGAAGCCCATACGGTTTCAATTGGCTTTGGCTTTTCAAAAGTTTGACTTTTTCCTTTCTATTTTTCCTGTGCTTAGATTTTTCCGGTCCAAGTTTTTAACTTGTTATCTCCTTCCTTCACAGATACTCCTACTTGAGGCACAAGCGCAGAACATTCTAAAACTCTTAAAACCTTGAATAGTATCCACATCTGATATCACTCTACCACTATCTCCCAATAAATGAGAATCTTCGTCGATGCAACCTTCTACATCCCGATTGCTTTTCCATTCCTGTTGAGACCCTATCAAGTTGTTTCAGGATGCCAACCAGGACTTTTGCCCCCGTTCGAAGTTCCAACAATGACATCCAAGGAGGCGTTGAAGGCTTATTCGACATAGCAAACATTGGTGAGTCTAGAGACAGTGCAGCAAAAACATATGCTGTTGGAGAAGTGTAAATAGAAGGAGAGGAAAGAGACGAAATGGAAACAATCCATAATGAGGGAGGAAGAAGAGAAGAAGGAAAAGAGAGGGAAGAAGAAGAAAGAGAGAATAAAGACGACGACGATGATGAGGACCCTGATTGAGGAGGAGATGAGTTGTATGGAGAGACGTCTATAGAAGGCATCGATCTTCCTACCTCTCCATGCCTGAAACGAATAATCATCAAGACTTCTCAACAGACTGTAGAACCGAGCATGACTCCATTAACCGAGGCGATCCCTCAAGTTAGTTCTTTAGATGATATTTTTGGCTCGTTGAGCGACTTTGATATTCCGATATCTGATCTCCTTAAAGAGGGCTCTCCTGACTTTAGCTTTCTCCCTAAGGGCATCCTTGCCAAAGGAGGTGAGACTCCATCCTTACTTCCTTCCAAACATGATCCGTAGAGTACTTAGGGGGACACCAACACTCCACTCACTCCTAGGATCATGAATCCACATTCGCTCACATTCTAATGTTCCAAAACTAATGCGATCCTTTCTTTCATTTCGGGTACAGTGGGCAAGGACCATATTAGATATCTTTGTTTTGACATCTCTGAGGAAAGGAAATGCACCCCAAGCCATATCCCCATCATTCTACCCCATATTGGGAACAAGAAAAAGACAAAGATAAGTCCCATAGAAAGGAGAAAGAGGCAAAAAGTGACCGTATGGCTAAAAGGGAAAGGAAGGAGAGGCAGTGAGAAGAGAGAGAGAGTCATGGGATCAGGGGAAGAGGTATAAAGACTTATATGATCACCACAGTTCTTCATCCGGCCTTCCTTCGCCTTGACATCAACCACAACTTCCCTCGTAACAACAAATTCCAACTTCACTTTCTCAAGCTTCCATAGTTCATCTATACCCACAATCCAAAGGGGTTTCTACTCATTCAGATCCTCTTCCAGCCCTGTCGAGCTGCATGCAAGTAGCTTTCCCAGAACTTTGCTTGACTAGGGTCATGTCGATCATGACATCAAAGACATTCCTAAGGAGGAGGCATACTATCAGGTCAGAGGTATCCTAGAGCTTATCGACCAGGGTTACGAATAGAAGAAACTCTACTTTGCTTTCTTAAACGTTAACTAAATTAATCAAATAAACATCTAGTCTTTTGAGTCAGAGAAGAAAACTTATTATAGTTTGATAGAGGGATATACGAGGGACCTAGGTTGAAAAAGACAGAGATGCAGCCAGGAATCCGAGATAAAGGCCAAAAACTTGGTCGTAGAAATAACTAGGGCCCACAATCAGGTTAAGATTGTGATGAAAAACATTATAAAGACTGCACACGAAGACAATTCCACTCTCAGAATGTAGCTCCATAGATATGTTTATTCTTAAAAAGGAGAAAGTTATCAAGGACAAAGCAACTGAGATCCAGGAGCTTCGTATTGCAAAGGAAAGACTTAAATCTGACCTGCTACTGTAAAAACAGAGAGATTAGAGGCCTAGGTCAACCATGCTATAGTTGTGCATGACTTAAATGAGCTAAAGAGAGAGCCAAAGAGAAGGAAGAACTAAACTCCACCCTTCAGCAGTTCATTGCCAATGTGATCCAATACAAGAACTTGAAGTAGCCTGGAAGCACATATGCCGTGACGCTCGTCGATGCCTAGGAGGAAGTAATACAACACTCGAAAGTGGCCGGCCACATCGAAGATGAATTGAGAACCAAGTACCTCAATGTCGACGATATTGCAAAACTTAAATAAGGAAAGCTATTCTTACTACTGAAGATGTTGCCGCTGCTGAAGCTACGGCTAAAGCTCCTACTGGCCCAAGTGCATTGGGCTATGCAGAATAGTCATCTCCTAAAATCCTAGAGCTCACAACGACTATTCCAATGCCCGAATGGGCTAGCTCCAAGGCTACCCAAGTTATTCCAGCTTCTATAGCAGTTACTTTCGTTGAAACCTAAATTTCACCCTTTGTTGATCCACTAATGCAACCTGCACTTGAAGAGGGGGAGATACTAAGTCTCTTTCTCAGCAATCAAGTCCGGGCAAAGGTATATCTCTCCTCTCTCCGTTATTCGAGAATTTCTACTTCTCGCCTGAGTTTGTTTCTCACCTTTACCACTCTATTTGTAACCTTGTATGTCATCCTTCTCTTCCACCTTCTCCACCACCATTTACTCAAGGCTCGTACCCTGCTACAATAACTGCCAAGTCAATCTCCATATCTATGGGACTAGTCGTTCCAAGCCTTCCTCTAGCTCTATTCCTTGTCTGGATTAAGAGAGAATCACAGCTTTTGAGAGTTTGGACGACACTTCCCAGTCCTGGGGGAAGACATCACCATAACCAGTGCCTTAGGCCCGATCGTATCCATTTCCATGGTGGAGAAGTTAAAGTGTGATATGTCCAAGGTTAAAGTCAGGATCAAGCCTGGACTCGAAATTCCTGTAGGAACTGAAGAGATGAAGCTTTCTCTAAGAGTCCTCCCTATCACTATCAAGTCCGCTAAGGGTAGTGCGTCGGCGCCACCACAGAGACCTCTAAGCCTCCCATAATAGTCTTGAAGATCTTACATTCATTATCTTTGAAGGAAATACCACTCCATGTGAAGGCAGCACACCGAAGGGTGAGAAGAGTCCAAATAGGTCTCATGATGGTTCGAGTGGGCATGGCAGCAAGGGCATGAAGAAAAAGAAGAAGGCACACAAGAAGTAGACACCTCAGTTAGCCTCTAGAGATGAAGAGACAGTTTCTTTTGGTCTCTTTTTGGGTTGCACATTTGTTTTCCAATTGTACATAGGCCATGATTGTGCGAGACCGGCCCCGCGTCTACTATATATAAAGTTGAATGTAATGAAAGACTACTTTTTCATTTCAATCCTTGTTTCTTTTAAATTTCCACACTTTATATATTATTCCTACCTACATAAAATCACCTGCATATATAACTTAATTGCTTGTACTGTATTTTATCCACATTATTCATGCTTGTGCTTATGCAATGCTTTACTTACTATAAATTTGTACAAATAAGTAAAATTCCTACAATTGCTTTAGTTATATTTCATTATTCATTTATGTTTTATCACCGCAAAGGGTTTCCATTTGGCTAAACAAACTATTATTCAATCAACTTTGTGGTTATTCCTATTTATTTCAGGTCGAATTTCCCTCAGCCATTAAAAATTTACAAATAAACCGAGTTCCGTGATGTTCTTTATCACCGAGGAGAAACAGTTTAGACATTCATATCCCGATGTCTCTGCTCTCACAAATAACCTGGAGTGATCGATGTTATCCATAGAATTCCACCACTTAACTTCTTCTAAGCACATCCAGCCAGGCCATGAGTGAAACCATGCCTTTTGTAATTCTATTTCATACCAAGTCCTATCTTTGGGACTTGGCATTCCAGGCGCTAGAATTCAGGCATCATTACTAATTTAGCCTACCTTCAAGCATCGATCGAAGGTTGATAGTGTGGGGAAAATTATCCAAATACTTCCAATCCGATTATATCTCTCGATCCTAATCCTAGACTGAAAGAGTATGGTGGTACCTATTTTCGAGTTCTTGCTTTCGACCTTACTTGTTTCTTCATGTCAATTAAAAGCATTCACCAACCATCCTCGCTTTATCCTCGGCCAAGCATGTTATGCTAGGCCGAGAGCACGGTCATGAGAATTTCGACTGTTCATTATTTTTCATATCTGAAGCTCTATCATTTTGGATGCCTATCTCTAGACACCCACCATCAGTCTCATCTATCTCCAGGTGTTGAGCAAGGGTATCCATTGACTATCCTCACTTATCCTCGATCTAGCATATCCTATTAGACTGCAAGTGTGGTCATCAAATTTCCATATAGGCACCAGTTTCTATCTTTGGAAACTGGCGCTTTTAACTATCTGATTTCGGATAACCATGCTTATTTTCGGCCAATAGTAAATATCGGAGGGATAGGGTCAAATTATCCGATCGATCCTTGTGATTATACTTTGTTGTCCTGATCCTAGTCTAAAGGAGTCGCTATCTATCTCCGAGTACCAGATTGTACCGCCAAGGCTTTGCTTACAAGAACACAATTCCATTGGTTCAAGAAGCTAAATTTGTTCAGTCATGCCTTGTTACATTGCCCTCAGAATACTTGGGTGGCTATTTTGCAAAAAATAAATTAAAAAAATCTAAGTAAAATAGCGTCGTAAGAAGTCACCATTCCACACCCATGAAATTTGGATTCCACAATTAGTAGCCAGCTTGAAAGTTCTGTCCCCAAGCTTCTACTCGATCGCCTATGGACCTTCCCAATTCGGACCGAGTGCCCTTATACCCAGGAGAACTTGTTTTAAAATGAGATCCCCTACCTTGAAGGTACGATTTCAGACCTTAGTGTTGAAATGCCATGCTATTCTTTTCTAGTGAGTAGTTACCCTTAATTCCACCTCTTCTTGCTTTTCAACAATCAAATCGAGGGACTCAAGTAAATTTTCCTCATTGACCCAAGGTCATAGTACTTTTTTCAATGAGAAGGGACTTCCAGTTCAATTGGAATTATGGCCCTTGATTCGTAGGCTAAAGAAAAAGGTGTATGTCCAATCATTGATTTGTGGGTCATCCTATAAGCCTATAATATCAATGGAAGATCATCAACCCATTTACACTTAGCCTCAGTTATCCATTTCTTTAAGATGGAATTGATGATTTTATTCACCGCCTCTTCCTGTCCATTCATCTATGGGTGTGCAACTGGCAAAAAGCTTTTCTCGATTGTAGAAATCCTTGAGCTCGACACTCTCAAACTGAGTTCCATTATCCATTGATCATCTTTTTCATTGTGATCATGGCTAGTGGTTCCGCTTTAACCCACTTTGTGAAGTAATTTACTATAACAATGGCGTATTTAGCTTCTCCTTTCGACATTGATAGCTGTAACGCCTAAAATTTCAATGCTTTGATTAGTGAATATTTAATTAATTTTAAATATTCAATATATAGATTTTATAATGAAAATAAACTCATTTTAATTAATTAATAATGATGGTAAAATCGTTTTCAAAATTTGTTTACCGAATTAAGTAGTTCGTAGAAAAACTGAAAATGTGACCGAAGAACGTTTTCGAAATTTCGACCATTCGACAACGGAATGTTATCGGGAATATTGTTCGTCTTTGTGCACTATATGTACATATATATAAGAGCTAATTAACTAGATAATAATACACTTAAAAATAAATTATCTTATATTAATTTGGATTAGTAAGTGATGTGACAAGACATAGTATTAAAAATAATAAACATTTTATATAAATATATATATTAAGTATTGTCTCATTAACCATAATTATCTCTTGTCACATCTTAGTTAATTAATAATTAAACTTATATATATATATAAAAGAAAGTGATGTGACTAAACATAATAATTATATATATAAAAAAGAAAGTGATGTGATTAAAAATAATTATATATATATATATACAAGAGTGATGTGATTAAACATAATAATATATATATATATTATAAAAAATTTGTAATGTGACTTGACAAAGTGATTAGGTGTGAAACCTTGCCTATAATAGCCCATATGTTTCTCCATTTTTCCTCCTTTTTTCACCAACCTATCCTTCCTCATTTCTAACTCAAATGGAGTATTTTGTTTTTTGAAATAGTATTGGCTACAACATTCTAATTGATCATGTTTTCAAATTTCTATCATAGCTATGTCAAAATACCCAATCTTTACAAAGCAATTTTTCGCCTAGAATTTCAAGTCCGAAAATTACCCTTCTTCTTTTGATCATAACTTCTTCAAAGCAAATAGATAATGAGTGATTCTTTTTTTTAAATGGTAGAAAAAAGAAATTCAAATAAATTTCTCTTTGAGTCCTTTTTGAATTTCCTTGACTAGTTAGCCTAAAAATCAGTTGCAAAATGACCTATTTTCTAGTTTATTATTGAGAATTTGATGTTTATCCGAAGTCGTTCCACCATACCAAAACAAGTCTCGCTTCCTCTTCCCTTCAAGGCCGAGCCTACCTAGTGCATTCAATGTTCAAGACTCCATCTTGGTGCTTAGGAATGGAAGTTCTATGTCATACTCTAATTTAGCGAGAGTTTGGATAGCTTTCGGTGAGTAAATTCCTAATCTTTTGGAAATGACTTTCCTTTATATGTTGTGTTGATCCTTAGCTATATGTATGTTATATATATGTTGGATCTAGGCATGTTTGAAATGTGATGATAAGTGTTAATGTATTTGTTAGTGTTAAAACTAGAATAAATGTGTTTTTGCAAAGTCAGTAATTGTATATATATTGATATATGTATACAATTTGTTGTATGAATGTGATGTGTGAATAAAAAGGGTTGATGATGAACTTGATTATATTCATAATGGGTTAAAAACAAAGTTGAAGCTTTGTATGTAGTAGCGACAGATTTGAAATCAAACTCGTTTCAAGAGTTTAAAGTTGTTTCGAAGAGACCGGGATCTGATATGTTATCCGAAAACCACTTCGATCCAACTCAAGCATTTCAAAATGAAGACATCTTAAAGCATTGGATCGAAGATGGAGCCATTAAAGTACAAGGGCTGCTTGTTACTAATCCTGAGGGTGATTCCAAAATGGATGTAGTAGAAGTAGTGCCTTCGGTTTGTCCTTATCCTGGACAACTTATATGGATGAATGTTGGCACTGCAGTACTGCATGGAGGGCAGTGTTAGCATTTCAAGAGGGACTGCTATTCAAAAAGGTAAAACGTAGTCTCAAGCCTCATCAACCGAAAATGACTAAAACATGGGATATGCAGCAGGGCTATGTGGGTCGCACCCATTAGGGTATATCATCACCCTTTTAGATATATACACAATCATCAATGAATTCATGTACGTGTGAGTGCTCGGTTATAGGTTGCAAAGCAACCGGGGACCCGGGGTGATGATATATTTGGTACTATCCAGCAAGGGGTAGGCCGGTTCTGTGTTGGCAGGGGTCGTTTGGCACGACCTCGGTATATTTTTCTAGAGGTGTACTGTGGCGGGCGGTACCCCAGTAGCCCAGTCATTAGTTGGAATCCATTCTCTAATACGTGCCTTACATTTTCGATTGTAGAGCCTAGTATGTTAGAATGTGAGATGTAAGCATTTCAGCTATTTTATCTATTTACTTTAAACCTGGACACTGATAATATCACTGGATTTTGATATAAAATGTTTTGGTTATCGTAAGGTAAAAACCCATCTGTTTTTATGTGCGGTGTGGTCTTACGAGACACCCTTTGTTTGAAAGGTTTTCAAATGTAAATATCAGTTTGGTTGTTACTTGTTATTGAGTTTTACTCATGCTGGTTTATTAGACTGACCCAGGCGTTATTCCATGTAATGCTCGGGTCAGACCGAGCATGTTTGCCAGGTTAGCTTTAGTTGCTTTGGAGCTATGGAGTTGAGTTGGAGGCCCAGGACGTACTCTCGTATTTTGGATATCTTCCGATGTGTATGTGTTATATGTAGTTTGTCTGCTATTGTAAGGACATGTGTTATAACTGTCTAACTCTGATATGTATATTTATAAAAAAGGAGGGCCTCATATTTTGTAAAGACTAGATTATATTATATACTATTCCATTGTATTGTGAGATTCCGTGTTTCTTCCTAGTTCTTCTATCTCCTTTCTTTCCTCTAACAATCTATCTTTCCGGCACTTAGTTGTTCGACATGTTAATACCGGGAATGTATTAGTGTCGACTTCTGGGGTTCGGAAAGATGGGTCGTTACAACGTGGTATCAGATTTGAAGGTTAAGCGAGAACCTTGGCTTTGGTAGGGTTTGCCTCATCAAAGATAGGGTAAGTAAGACCCTTGGATGAGTTTGAGTGTGTGTGTGTGTGTGAGAGTGTGTATTAGTTAGTGATATAAAAATATTTTATATTATGTTGTTTGATCTATTGAGTGATTTAAGAATTCTGGTTGATGCTTTGGCCAACGTTATCGATAAGGATATCCTAAACACTTAAACAAGTTTAATCGACACAGTATTATTTTGAAATTGGGCAAATGAAATAAATTTAACTAGAATATATTTTATATATAAAAACAATGGTTTTCAAAAATAGTTTAGTATAATTGGTTGAGATATTAGGAGATAATAATATGTTATTATTATCATTTAAGGCTTGTTTAGTCATGTTCGTCCAGTTGAGCATTGACTATTGTTAGTGTGTATAGGAAGTTTCCATTTAAAGATATGGGTTGGTGTTTGTACCAAAATTGGGCACAACACTCTTCGGAAGGGTTTGAAGAGATAAAATGAAGAAATTAAATGGAAAAAGTGGATTATCTAACAAACACTTCAAAAACAAATAAGAAAGTACGCAGAAACACAGAAATTTAGAGTGGTTCGGCGTGTTGCCTACGTCCACTATGAAATTAATGATTTTATTGATGTTTTCTTGCTGATTACAACTGATTACAGCGGATTACAGTGATGAAATTCGAGTACAACAACAGCCTTGTAGTGCACAAATGTTTTCGGCAGAGTTTGGACGTCAGAGAGCCAAAAGATCCCTTTTCTATAGGCTCTAGGGTGCTATTTATAGGCGTAGGATGGAAATATCTCGCTCAGATCTCGGGATACCTCTTCTGGCACATGGGTGGGCCCACGCGATCGATCCCACGCGATTTTGATCCGATCTGTGATCGATATGAACGAATTTCGTATCGATCAAGATTTGATCCAATCGAGTCGAAACTTGGCATGAACATTCCTTAGGTCGTACGTAAGCTTCTGTGTAATTTTCATAGTATTTGGACTTGTGGATTGTGAGTTATGATCGATGCAAGTTTGGGCTTTTCGGTTGTCGTTCTCTTCGCATCGATGTTCTTCGAATCGATCACTTCGTATCGATGACCACGCACGTGATGCCAGTTGACGTGGCGCTTGCTTTCGGGATCGATCCGATGTTCATGCCGAATTAATCGAGTCTTCCCAATGTTTGCGCCTTGTTCGTATCGATCGCAGTCGCTTCGTTCGTATCGATGGAAATGGCTCATTTCGTATCGAGTGTCGTGGCTTCATTCGTATCGATCCAAGTTGTAAGGTTCGTATCGATAGTGTGGTCTTGTTCATATCGATCAAAGTCGTTCCAACTTGATGGATACGAACAGCGGATAGTGTGATGGATACGAACAGATGGATGCGAGATGACATCGATGGATGGATACGAAGAGTCGATGTTTTATGGATACGAAGAAAGCCTTTCGGCTGATGGATATGAAAAGTGCAGCTCTCCTGATCGATACGAAATATGTGATGACCCTGAAATCGGCCTTCGAAAATTGGCACCCGTACTTCACTTGTACTCAAAATGCCGTAGATTCAAACGCCGAATCTAGTTCACCGGAGCTTATAACACAGTAAGTATAACAACACAGCGGAAGAAAGAAAACAATGATATCATATACAACTCCAATGAATACAATATCCAGAATGATATACAACAATGATATCAATATGATACAACAATATCAGAGATATGATACAATGCTACAGCGGAAATAATAACAATGGAAAAGATCACTCCAAATGATCTCCAAAAGAGAATGACTCCAACAACTCCAATATCAAGCTCGAACCACAAAGAGAAGTAAGTGTAGTCCTGAACTCCAAGAACTGAACCAGCTCCAGATGATCTACTAAACCTGAATATCTGAGAAACCCAACTCTAGACTGCCCGTGTGGAAAATGATGGGCACCCAGAGTTTAGGAAGGGAACAATAAACTCTGGATCAGTCATGGGACTGGTGTGAGCAACAAAAACAGTTTATCTTTAAACAAACAACAAAAAGGCTTTTAAATATTGAAACCCGCAATGCTTTTGGAAAATGAAACTACCATAAGACCTCCAGCCACACACATAATGCAATCGCAGAATTGGAGGAGATTTCTTCTTATGATAGTCAAACATGCTTACTACGCAAAATCTGTTGATATTATTATTAATGTCTAGTGTGGAAAACATTTCGAAAGTATAATATCAATCTTAGCCAACATACAACCATTGTTGTATGTCTACTATAGCTACTACGTTCAGTAGCAGGTTACCGCCATATTCCATAGCAGGTAATACAACTAAAAACCGTACAGGGCGCGTATTGTTTCTTTGGATTTCCAACAAATGGTCAGGCAAAGGAACTTCCTTACAACGAAATAGAAACGCCTCTGGAAAGACGTCCCGAGAACCTAACCGGATCTCTGCAAACACAAGGCCGACGCTACCTCACGCTTTAACCAAGCTGTAACTAGGTAACTAACAGACGAGTCATGTCATCCCCCGGTCGTCACCGACCTTTATTCGAGACGTCTCGATCATAAAGCAACAACCACAAAGTATAATAACTGTGCAGCATCAACATAGGTAAAATATCTGGGCTCCATACCATGATATCACCTTTTATCCAGAAGGAAATGACATACCCTAGGGGCGCTACCCCTACAAACCTTTGCCGCAACATTCCTGTTTCGACCATTACCGGGTTGTGAGGCTCGACGAAGTCTCGTCCACAAAGCTACGCTTTTTCACAAAGCCACGCTTTTTCACAAAGCCACGCTTTTTCACAAAGCCAAGCTTTTTCACAAAGCCACGCTTTTTCACAAAGCCACGCTTTTTCACAAAGCCACGCTTTTTCACAAAGCCACGCTTTTTCACAAAGCCACGCTTTTTCACAAAGCAACGCTTTGACCAACAAATGATCATCAGCACTTCGTATGCCACATTACCAAATTGGGAATGTATCACTAGTAACCATTAACTACATAACCTCTGAGCTCGTACGTCTCAGAGAAGGGTGTTAAGCTAAGAGAATAAATTCTCCGCCACCAACAGAAATGTATTTGATAGAAACCAGCTTTACATCTCAAAGTGTAACGTCAGACACACATCCATACAAGTCTGTTCCGGGTTCGAACAGAACCGAAGGCACTTCCAAAGAAGCCCTTGCAATCCGGGTATTCACAATCCCGATCGGATTTCCCATCACTTAGGAAATCTATATACCGTAGCTACTCAGTGCAGAGACAATCGATAGGTTATCCTATCGCTCTCGCAAATACCCGGTCTTCAACACCGGTCTTCAAATGCTATCCATATACGACATATCATTTATTCGGAATGGGTTATATGACACAAAGGTCCTCTCCCGGCTAAACCGAATAACGAGCGCAATTAAAAATCATATGGATACTGGGGTCTCAGTTAAATCACAGCTTAAAGCCCAAAACTTTTTGATTTGAATGGTTAAAACAAATTACCATTTCCAATCTTTTAAACAAAAAGATTCATTTCAAAAACCTTCAATGGTTTAAACAATTTCCACGCTTTTAATCTTTTAAACAAAAAGATTCAATTCACAAAGTTCACCCCATTCACAAAGATCCATTCATGGATTTCAAAACAATTTCCATTTTAATAGGTTTACTCGTTAAATCTTTAAATCAAGATTTAACTTATAGCTTTCAAAACTCATTTCCAAAGATTCATTCATAGTCTTTCAAAACAATTCTATTTCAAGTTGGATTAACTCATCCGGTCTTTGAATCAAAGACTCATTTCATAGCTTTCAAAACATTTCAATTCCATTTCAAACTTGAAATTCTTTCAACACAAATTGGAAGTTCATTACTTATGTGAAAGCTTTTACTATTTGAAAACAAATAGTTTCGTTTCGAAAAAATCCAGTTATATTTACACGAGTTAAAACCCTTGAATTAAATTCAAAATTCCCAAATCAATACCTTTAAAATGGTTTAACCCATATATAACTTGTACAGCATCTTTAATCCCTAGTTTCAAATCATAGAATTCAATTTCAAACTTGAATTCAAATTTAAATCAAATTATTTAAATTTCAAAACTCGATTAAGTTATTCAAAATAACTTTTATCTTTGAAATTCCATTTCAAAAGCTTTTCACTTTAAATCCAAATTTCCAATTTCAAAATCAATTGAAATTAAAATTTCAATTTCAAAAACATTGAATTAAAATCATTTGTGACTTAACCGATTTCCACGTGAAATCCATATTTGTGTGTGTAAGAGTGTGGTCCAGGGGTTTCACACACAATAGTGCAACATCATCAATCATTACAGATTCAAATATAACAATATATTTGATAAGCGATATAAACTATAACGCTTATCTTTCATACACAGATCACAGATAGATATATGTCACAAATAAATAAATTACAGATCACAACACAAATCAGGATGTATCACAAAGCATCATATATCAGGGATATCAAACAATTCAACATTCACTAGAATCCAAACATCCATAAGTAAGATCAATTACTATCTGATGAAAATTAATTAATACCAGATTAATTACTTATGAATAAACTACAAATCTTGGTTAGTTAATCATTAATTAATTATAAACCATTTTAATTAATTAACCTTTAATTAATTAATTATCCTTAATTAATTACTTTAATTAATTATTCCTCAATTAATTAATTAATCACATTAATCAATTTTATCACCTTGATTTAATAACATTAAGTAATTAACTATCCTTTAATTACTCCTATTAATTAATCAACCCTTAATTACGTTAAAGTAATTAACTTTTAAAACCTTTTATCCTTCTTAATTAACCACTAAATCACATTATTAAGTTTATTTAAAATAAACTTTTAATTAATCACATAATTAAATTATTAATTACCTTGATAAATTAATCTTTAAGTAATTACGTAATTAATCCTTTTAATTACATTAGGTCATTATCCTTTTAATTAGTCACTTTAATTAATTAACCAATTAACTTTAAATCTTTAAGTTAATTAAGGATTAAAATACTTTACCTTCCTTAATTACATCATCATATATTTCCAAATCACTTGTAAGCCCGGCCCGAGAATATTCCCAGTTTACTCGAGTAAACACTCGAGTGCTCTCACTAATTTTCCCGAGTCATTTACCCAGTACGTAACTCTTCTTCTTCTGCTACATATTTTTTTCTACAGTCAAGTTTAAGTTTTAGACTTTGGTACAGGAAACATATTTATACACTTGAATCTAACTCGAAGCAACCCTACCCTTCACCCGCGTAACTATTCGAGGCAAACAATCCTTATACCCGAGGATAACTTCGTCTTCCCCAAATCAGTAGCTTCCCCAGATATCCAACTACACACGTGCACATGCACATGAACCCCAACCACCACTGGCCACTGTCGCGATCCTCAGCAAGTCCACGATGATGCTTTGAAGCCTCACGACCACCCAGACACGTGAGAAGTTCATCGAATCAAAATTGAAAGTTTCGAGACCTGGAAACACAGAAGTTCTGCTGCCTCCAACCTGTCAACATCGCCTCGTCCACGCCATGCCGACCATCTGCGAGCTTCCACCTCCGGTCTCGACTTCGACATCACCCAAACTTCTACCACCCGAAGTATCAAAACACTCGATCGATCATTGAGGCCGAGGTGATCAAATTTCCATCATAGCTAAAAACTAGGTTTACAGATTTTAAATCCAAATCCCAAAATCCACATAGCTTAAATCCTTGATCTAATATTTTTCCTAGCTTCAATGATCACTCCTCTAACCACCGAACCAATCCCGACCTCCCCAGGTTCAAAGAACTGCAGATATACCCAAAAATCCCATTTCTGTTCAACACAGAAATGCACATTCCCCTCTCCACTAAAAATTCCCATTTTAGTTTTAAAATTCAAATTTTGATTTATGCAATTGATTCATGATCCTGACATTATAAATTTTGACCAGTAAATTTTGTTCATTTCAACACTTTATTTACTGCTTGATGTAAACAGAGTCTATCCATATAGATTTTGATCTAATTATACTTCTAAATTTGAATCCATAGGATAACAGCTATCTTTTGTCTATACTTAAGATTTTATACATACTTGTTAAAGAGAAATTTGATTTATTGATCAGGGTTGGATCTGTGAATTTTAAATAGACAGGGTATATCTTTAACAACAAGCATCTCAATATTCATATATACATACATACATCCTCACATTGATAACAGATCATAAGCAACATGTATACAAAGCAATCATCAATTTATGGACCTTTATTTCTGTTTTTAAAAGTTAAGTTACTCACAAGCATCAAGAAAACAAAACAAGTTAAGCTTCTAAAAATAGGAGTTTCTCACCTTGAATTGAAGATAGAGGGCAGAGCAGACTTTGAAAATGAAACTGGAATGCTTTTAAATGGTTATTAAGTTGAATTAGATCTGATCTTTGCATTTGCTTTGCTTTATACTTTGTTTTGATTAAATTTTGTTTAGTTTTGAACTGAAGCTTGTTTACTTTCAGGTCTACATGTTTATATCTTTTATATTTGTTCATACTTATCTTTATATAGTTGAATGTATATTATTTGTATTATTTTGTGTTATAAATGAAATTCTATATTTATTATGTTATTAGAATTTGTTAATGTATTTACTTATATTTTTACATATTTGAATGTAAGTTGTTTTCTTTTGTTTTGTTATTATTACTTCAAAATACAAGTGAACTTCTAATTTTCATTAGCTCTTTCTTTATTATTTTTATTTGTTTTATTCTATTTGTATTGATTTAATAACATGAGATTAAAATATATATTTACTTTATATCTTATATAATTTGTATTTTTAAACCATTTATTTTAGATTTAAACTCAAATTCAATATATATACAATATTTTAAATTTAAATGATTCATCCAAAATTTATTCGAAGATCGGGGAAACTCGCATCACTTAAATCGATTTATTTCACAAATTTTATTCAAAAATTCTTTAAATTATCAATTTAAATTTATATAAAATTCGGGGTTGTTACAGACTTCCCCCCTTAAAAAAAATTCGTCCTCGAAATTGCCAAGGAGACAAAACGATAGATGAAGAATATTTCATCAAATCAAACTGAAAATCTATTCTGCATTTGGCTTACCAAATCAGAATATCAATAACAGATACAAGAACAAATCTGTTGAATTCTTTCACACGATACTCGGGTTATCCAGATCTACGAAATATACAGTGGCATCGGTTAGTTCGAAGGAATAACTAACCATTCGTAGAACATAACTTGGACCCAAAGAATAGATAGATATATAGATACGATTTCAGAACTTTTAGTTTAGAAACTAAAGCATATCTATCAACCATAGCAAACAAAGCTAACAAGGCAACCAATACATCCAAACAAACAATTTTGGCCTATTTGGAGTTTATATCCCATATTAATATATCGAATCTTCTTTCTGGATCTACCAGGAACTATCGAAGAATTGAGAAAAGATGTTGAACAAAAGAGATTGATAGAAAAAAAAAATTATTTCCTTGTTGTTACAGAGTATTGACCATTTATAGTCGTATTCCTCTGTCCACTATCTCATCCTCTTCTTGCACTCATACTCACTATCAGTGGATAGAAAGAGAATTTACTGAGGCATTCGAACGGATATCTGAGGAATACTCATTCTAGGGTATACTTCACCCTATCTCAAATGAGCTACTTAATGTGTTATACTCCTGAGCTAAAGTTCAACCTTCAGCTCTGATACCAAATGTGATGACCCTGAAATCGGCCTTCGAAAATCGGCACCCGTACTTCACTTGTACTCAAAATGCCGTAGATTCAAACGCCGAATCTGGTTCACCGAAGCTTATAACACAGTAAGTATAACAACACAGCGGAAGAAAGAAAACAATGATATCATATACAACTCCAATGAATACAATATCCAGAATGATATACAACAATGATATCAATATGATACAACAATATCAGAGATATGATACAATGCTACAGCGGAAATAATAACAATGGAAGAGATCACTCCAAATGATCTCCAAAAGAGAATGACTCCAAAAACTCCAATATCAAGCTCGAACCACAAAGAGAAGAAAGTGCAGTCCTGAACTCCAAGAACTGAACCAGCTCCAGATGATCTACTAAACCTAAATATCTGAGAAACCCAACTCTAGACTGCCCGTGTGGAAAATGATGGGCACCCAGAGTTTAGGAAGGGAACAATAAACTCCGGATCAGTCATGGGACTGGTGTGAGCAACAAAAACAGTTTATCTTTAAATAAACAACAAAAAGGCTTTTAAACATTGAAACCCGCAATGCTTTTGGAAAATGAAACTACCATAAGACCTCCCGCCACACACACAATGCAATCGCAGAATTGGAGGAGATTTCTTCTTATGATAGTCAAACATGCTTACTACGCAAAATATGTTGATATTATTATTAATGTCTAGTGTGGAAAACATTTCAAAAGTATAATATCAATCTTAGCCAACATACAACCATTGTTGTATGTCTACTATAGCTACTACGTTCAGTAGCAGGTTACCGCCATATTCCATAGCAGGTAATACAACTAAAAACCGTACAGGGCGCGTATTGTTTCTTTGGATTTTCAACAAATGGTCAGGTAAAGGAACTTCCATACAACGAAATAGAAACGCCTCTGGAAAGACGTCCCGAGAACCTAACCGGATCTCTGCAAACACAAGGCCGACGCTACCTCACGCTTTAACCAAGCTGTAACTAGGTAACTAACAGACGAGTCATGTCATCCCCCGGTCGTCACCGACCTTTATCCGAGACGTCTCGATCATAAAACAACAACCACAATGTATAATAACTGTGCAGCATCAACATAGGTAAAATATATGGGCTCCATACCATGATATCACCTTTTATCCAGAAGGAAATGACATACCCTAGGGGCGCTACCCCTACAAACCTTTGCCGCAACATTCCTGTTTTGACCATTACCGGGTTGTGAGGCTCGACGAAGTCTCATCCACAAAGCCACGCTTTTTCACAAAGCCACGCTTTTTCACAAAGCCACGCTTTTTCACAAAGCCACGCTTTTTCACAAAGCCACGCTTTGACCAACAAATGATCATCAGCACTTCGTATGCCACATTACCAAATTGGGAATGTATCACTAGTAACCATCAACTACATAACCTATGAGCTCGTACGTCTCAGAGAAGGGTGTTAAGCTAAGAGAATAAATTCTCCGCCACCAACAGAAATGTATTTGATAGAAACCAGCTTTACATCTCAAAGTGTAACGTCAGACACACATCCATACAAGTCTGTTCCGGGTTCGAACAGAACCGAAGGCACTTCCGAAGAAGCCCTTGCAATCCGGGTATTCACAATCCCGATCGGATTTCCCATCACTTAGGAAATCTCTATACCGTAGCTACTCAGTGCAGAGACAATCGATAGGTCATCCTATCGCTCTCGCAAATACCCGGTCTTCAACACCGGTCTTCAAATGCTATCCATATACGACATATCATTTATTCGGAATGGGTTATATGACACAAAGGTCCTCTCCCGGCTAAACCGAATAACGAGCACAATTAAAAATCATATGGATACTGGGGTCTCAGTTAAATCACAGCTTAAAGCCCAAATTTTTTTCATTCGAATGGTTAAAACAAATTACCATTTCCAATCTTTTAAACAAAAAGATTCATTTCAAAAACCTTCAATGGTTTAAACAATTTCCACGCTTTTAATCTTTTAAACAAAAAGATTCAATTCACAAAGTTCACCCCGTTCACAAAGATCCATTCATGGATTTCAAAACAATTTCCATTTTAATAGGTTTACTCGTTAAATCTTTAAATTAAGATTTAACTTATAGCTTTCAAAACTCGTTTCCAAAGATTCATTCATAGTCTTTCAAAGCAATTCTATTTCAAGTTGGATTAACTCATCCGGTCTTTGAATCAAAGACTCATTCATAGCTTTCAAAACATTTCAATTCCATTTCAAACTTGAAATTCTTTCAACACAAATTGGAAGTTCATTACTTATATGAAAGCTTTTACTATTTGAAAACAAATAGTTTCGTTTCGGAAAAATCCAGTTATATTTACACGAGTTAAAACCCTTGAATTAAATTCAAAATTCCCAAATCAATACCTTTAAAATGGTTTAACCCATATATAACTTGTACAGCATCTTTAATCCCTAGTTTCAAATCATAGAATTCAATTTCAAACTTGAATTCAAATTTAAATCAAATTATTTAAATTTCAAAACTCGATTAAGTTATTCAAAATAACTTTTATCTTTGAAATTTCATTTCAAAAGCTTTTCACTTTAAACCCAAATTTCCAATTTCAAAATTAATTGAAATTAAAATTTCAATTTCAAAAACATTGAATTAAAATCATCTGTGACTTAACCGATTTCCACGTGAAATCCATATTTGTGTGTGTAAGAGTGTGGTCCAGGGGTTTCACACACAATAGTGCAACATCATCAATCATTACAGATTCAAATATAACAATATATTTGATAAGCGGTATAAACTATAACGCTTATCTTTCATACACAGATCACAGATAGATATATGTCACAGATAAATTAATTACAGATCACAACACAAATCAGGATGTATCACAAAGCATCATATATCAGGGATATCAAACAATTCAACATTCACTAGAATCCAAACATCCATAAGTAAGATCAATTACTATCTGATTAAAATTAATTAATACCAGATTAATTACTTATGAATAAACTACAAATCTTGGTTAGTTAATCATTAATTAATTATAAACCATTTTAATTAATTAACCTTTAATTAATTAATTTGTTAATCATTATCATTAATTAATAAACTACAAACCTTTAAACCATTAATTAATTAAGTTGTTTTCTTTTGTTTTGTTATTATTACTTTAAAATACAAGTGAACTTCTAATTTTCATTAACTCTTTCTTTATTATTTTTATTTGTTTTATTCTATTTGTATTATTTATATTGATTTAATAACATGAGATTAAAATATATATTTACTTTATATCTTATATAATTTGTATTTTTAAACCATTTATTTTAGATTTAAACTCAAATTCAATATATATACAATATTTTAAATTTAAATGATTCATCCAAAATTTATTCGAAGATTGGGGAAACTCGCATCACTTAAATCGATTTATTTCACAAATTTTATTCAAAAATTCTTTAAATTATCAATTTAAATTTATATAAAATTCGGGGTCGTTACAAAATAGCCTGCCTATGATCGATTCGAAAAGGATCGATACGAAGTCAGATTTCCCTGGTTTCTTTATGGATACGAACAAGGTAATTGTTGATGGATTCGAACATGATAGATACGAATAAGGCCACCTCGGATCTATTCGAACATGATGGATACAAAGTGAAGTTGATTCTTCTGATTTGCGTCGATCATATCTTGAGCATACGAACTCCGATCGACTTGAAATTTGGAACGTTGGCTTTCATAGCTTCGCTTGTCATGTATTGTCAATTGTAGCTTGATCCGGACTCGGACAAAATTCATCGATATCCATAGCAAACCTGCATATAACCGATCTTCGGGACGAACTGTCCTAGGTTTCCAGTTAAGTTCTTGGTATCACGGCCTTGCCAAAAGGCAGGATAACATTTGCCCCCAAAGTATGTCTTGTGAAAACATGACGTGCTTTGAAAAGCTGCAACCTTCGCTCTGAATATAAACATCTAACATGTTCAGCAGTTATCGTCTTCTCGTCGGAAGTCATAATCTTTGATTGACCCATAGAGACATAAATTATGAACTGTTGACTGTCGACTGTTGTAATTGATTGTTGTATGATAGTGATCAGATGTTTGTTGTTGTAATCGTCATCAGGTCGGCATTCGACGTTTACAAGTCGTTGCCTGTTTTCTCGTAACGAATTCTACATCGATCCTCTCCTGAATCGATGTGAAATTCAAGTTGTAACAACACTTGATGGTTGTTTCGAAGAAGTTCTTTTTTTCTTTTTCTTTTTTTGGTATCGATCCTCTCCGGGATCGGTTCGATGAGTTGAAAGTTTGCGTTCGTATCGATAGAGTTAAACTATCCAATTATTATTCTGTGATGATCTTCGCATCGACGATTGTGAATCCCTGCAACTTTCAACATAGTGGATACAAAGTTATGATCTCGTATCGATAGGCTGTCGAGGGATACGAACAAAGCAACCGGTCACTCGTGTATTGTTTGTATCGACGGATACAAATCTTTAGGGGCTGTGGCTTGATGGATACGAACAGTGCAATTCGTATCTATGGAATCCGAGAGTTCAGAAAAATCTTTGTTGCAAACTTCGTATCGATAAAGCATGAGCTGTTGGATACGAATAACAAATTTGTATCAATACGATGAGGGACCTGTTGGAACCGGTTAGAATGACCGGCAGTCGAATCGTTTCACTTTGGCTACGCATCCATATAAATACGTCTTGTACTCAGCATTTTTTCCCACTTGCTCATTTTACTTCTTCTGTCCTCATATCGATTGAGAGACCCAGGAAAAGGAAAACTGTGCTTGCCTCCGAATCGAACTAAACATCAATTCCTTGAACTAATCGTTGAAATCAGGTAAATAATCAAACAAACTCAATCCTAAAATGATGAGATTCGAATTCTCGTGTCATTCCATTCGAATTCGTGACCAAACATTGTTTGGAGGAGTTGGTTTTATGCGAGGTTGAGGAAGGTTTGGAATGTTTTTGTTTGGGGAAGAAGAACAGAGAAGGGATAAATGGCTTTGACTTCGTATCGAGTCTTGACAGTAACTTTGTGTTGGTGAGTCATTGATCAGGGAAATGGTGAGCTTCGTGTCGATCTTGGAGTGATGGTGGTTCCTATCGACCGGAGTTGATCGATACGAAATCGAGTTGCTTTCAATGGACACGAAACCCATAACAGGCGATCGATACGAATTTCATAGGTTGGGATCGATACGAAGTTGGTGGCTTTTGATCAATACGAGTTTTCTTTTTACAATCTGGTCGATGCGAAGCCAACGTGGTTCGATCGATGCGAGGCCAACAGGTTTCTTATTGATACGAAGTGAAAGCTTCTGACCGATTCGAAAGGGAGTATCGATACGAATTGACCTACCCAATTGATACGAACAATACATCTGGCGATCGATTCGAACTTGCGACCTGATGGACACGAACTGATGACCGTTTGCATACTTAAACGTTTGACTCCGACGAGGTTCAGCCTTGCATAACTGGATTTAACTGTTAAACTGTATATCTGACTATCCTTCGAAGCTCGTCGATGGAACTATAACTTAACCGAACTCACTAAACTCTAATTTGGATCAGTCGCTCAAGTCTGGATGGCACGGTTGTGACGGTCAGCGATGACGGTCACTCAAGTTGAATTTCGAAGTCTCGTTGTTTGCATGTTTTCTTTAACTCTTTAGAATTTCTCAAGTAACATGTAGCACTGCACTTGCACATTCATATTCACGCACTTCACACTAGGGAACACTTGGGTTTTCATTGTGTAATGATGGTTTCTAATAAGTTGATTAGCTATGGAATCCACAAGTTCACAACAGCAAGAGCTTCAGGATTCATCTCCTTTTGTCCTAGAGATTCCGGCCATCGCAGCCGAAGTTATAGACCCAGCTACGGACGAGCTGCCTGGGGCCAAGTTTATCATGAATCCACAGGATTCCGTGACATCTAACATTTCTGAAGACATGTTGGGTCGTATATGCCTAAGGCACGGTTTGTCATTGGACGATGTTCTATTGCCAGGACCAAACGACAGACCACATGCTCCCCTAGAGGGGTTTACTGCCTTCAATCGCCATGCGTGCACAGCAGGAACACTTCCTCCGTTCAACCAATACATTAGGGAAGTGTTGCCTTTCCTCGGAATCGCTCCATCACAATTACACCCCAACGGATACGCTACGCTGAACAGCTTATTTATTGTATTCATGGAGCATCTCTTTCGTCCACCGGCTCCAATAGAGATCAGATATCTTTTTAACGTCAAGAGTAGGGGAGATATTCCATCATTTACATTCCTGTAGGCGGTCAGGAATTGTCAAGTAGTAACCGGATCCTGGACAAGGCTGAGTTACTTTAAAACAGAATGGTTCTACGTCCGATGCCCCCCAGGATTTGCCAGCCGATGGTTAGTCAGACGTAAGTGTTGCAGTCTTCTCTAAGAGTTATCAAGATAATAGTAGTTGATGTAAAACTAATATCTTCTTTTCTTTACAACCGCAATTTCACGGCTTGAAGGCGGGTACTTCAAAGAAATAGTAAGGGTCCTTCAAAAGGTTCCAAGTGAAATGAGGGACATCGATTCGGTTCTAACCGACAGAAATTTGAGAATCGTCGGACTGATTGAGCGGAATCAAAGCATAAGGCTTGAAGGGACACTGAGGGATGCTCCGAAGAAGTAGTTGAAACGCAAAACACCCAGGGTCGTAATAACCGAAGGGGGTGATGAAGAGAGAACGCCCACGGATGATGAACTTGTTGCTGGGTCTTCGGTCGGGTTTCAAGCGAATAAAGGAAGAAGAAAAGGCAAAGCCGTTGCTTATAAATGTCCAAAGTCTTCAAGGTGGAAATCAGTTGTGGTCTCTTTGCCGGCCCCCAGTATTAGAATATCAGAGGCTCCTCCCTCGCCAATAGAGAGTCTTTTTGATGGGCTTGCCGATATTTCAATTCCGGATTATGTGTCACTTCAACATGACACCGGGTTTAAGGAGCTTGATAGTGCTCTTGATCTAAGTGAGTCGCTTGCTATAAGTGCGGCCGGCATTTCTGGTTGGTCGGGGGGTTGCACATACATACACACTTCTTGGCACTACACGATTTCCAATCACAAGTTGTTCAATTCAAGAAACCACTAACTCTGCTTTTCTTTCTTTTTTACAGATACGATGTCCGGACGAGGGTCGATGTTAGGGAGTCTTCGCTCAGCTCGCCGATCTTCTTCATATTATGAGTCACGTAGGAGAGAAGAAGATAGAGACCGCGATCGCGGGTACTCTAGCCAGGAACTTCAAGAGAGAGATAGGGATAGGGACTAAAGTCATCGATCCCGATCCCGCTCTCCTCCTCCTAGAATCCCTACACAACCTTCGGGCCAAGGAGAATAGCTGGTAGAGCCCCCTCGTCACAAACCATCTTCGCATGCTTCTCGGTCTGAGTCGCAACACCATAGAACCGAGGTTGAGCCTCCTGTCGTCGCTGAGCAAGCTATCACTGAGCCCACTGGGGAAAGGGCTATTAAAATTGCTCAGCTAAAGAAGGATTTCCCAAATATATGCTTCGACGGCTACATTTTCCCCCCTCACTTAAAGAGAATTCCATCGGAGGCGGAGAACACAATGCATGATTACATTCATGACATTTATTCCCAGTATAAAGAGTGGGCGAAGGCTGCAGAGAAAGCGTCGAAGGTGGCCTTCGAGCGGGCTAAAATAATCGAAAAGTTAGAATCTGATCTCGGCCAGAAGAACCGCATCGTCCAAGTGCTTAATGATGAAGCCGAGTCCTCTCGGAAATCAGAGATTGAGGCCACAAAAAAGGCCGGTGAGGCGAACTTGGCCGTGGAGAGGATGAGGCAGACACACTTTGCCTTGGTGGAGCAGATGGGCCACCGAAACACCACTGTCACAGCTGAACGGGACGCCGCTCTGAAAGAACTTAATGAGCTCAAAGCCAAATTTTATGAAATCATCAAGGAAAAAGATGATGCAAATAGAGCTTAAGGTCCGTGTGGTGGAGACTGAGGTCGGAGAAAATTAAATCGGCTGAGTCCAGGCTAGAGACAGATATAGAAGATCTCTTGATAACTTACAATGCTAACATACTAAGGCACATAAATCTAGCCTAGCTCGACAACTACCCGACACATTTGTACAATGCTTGGGGCCGATTGGTTGAGGAGGAGAAGGTGGTGCATCTAGGTGAATCAATCGACGAGTTTGAGAATCATATGCTGAATGAAGATGAACGAAAGATTCTCCATGAGTCGATGATTTCGCATGAAAAAGAAAGGCTCGGCACCCAACACTCGGAGGCCGGAGAAGGTTCAGGTGTTGAGCACCAGGATGCAAGTGCTGAAGTTCCTATGCCAACCCAACCTGAATCTACACCTGCGGTTGATTCCCAATCAGTTCCTGCTTACAATCCGGATCATCCGCAGTTATCTCCGGCTAGAGAACCAGTTTCTGAAGCCGTTCAGCCGTCCACGAGTCAAACTGAGGAAGGTACTATGAACATTCTCTATGCTTATCCGAAATCGGAATTGTCATCCGAAGTAGTTACTAACAGTTCTCCTTTTTTCTCTATCCAGTGACTGGAGTTACACCGATTGCGCCTCCTACAACCCAAGAATCACATCAAGCACAGGAGGTCATCATCACTGAAGCGACCACCATAACAACAACTGCGCCGATTGATGGAACGCAAGGGAGCATGCTTATTTTCGATGAACAGATGATGGAGGAACTCCTCGGTCATCACAGCGACCCCTTCGCGGACCTACCATTTGTTATGGGTGGAAATGTACCTGCTACTGGCTCTTCAATGCCAACCACTGATGCTCCCAGCGAGGCCCAAACAATTCGTGAAGAATAAATATTGGCCGAAATCGACGCTGAAATGGAGGCAGCGGCTCGTGGTGGCAGTTTTGGAGGTGGGATGGCGGCACCTGGTCCGACTCCGTTAAGGATGATATCACATGGTGGTAAAGTTATTGATACCAGTATGCCTATCCCGCCTCCTATAGTCAATCCAGTTCCTCCGACTCCACCTTCAAGGAGCATTCCCGTACACTTGAGCTCGGACGAGAAAGTTGATATCATGCCCCCTACTGGAGGTCAGCCGCCGAAAGGCAAAGGCTCGAAGAGAAAAATAAGTGGCAGCTCCAGTGGGTCCACACCGAAGGGAGACCGAAAAAGAAGAAAGAGTAGACGTGCTTCTTCGGTTTATTTTTGGTAGATAGATAGGAATTTATCTTCGTTTTCTTTTGTAGGCCGTGTATAGATGCGGGTTCGGCCCCTGCTAGTAGGAATTTTGGAATCAACTTGTACATAATTTCTTTTCACCAATAGTTGAAATGAAACTTTATTTTGTTTTGAACTTGATGTGTGTCTTATTTGCTTAAGTGTTCCAGCATTTGAATTCCTTGTTCAGTACACTTGTGAAGTTTCAACCTTTAAACTTTGTTTGAGTTTATCCGCCAAGTCCCGAAATCACGGCCACAAGTCATGACTGGATATTAAGTTGAACTCCGATGTTGTACTGCTTCAGTCAGCGATTAACACTTAAGTTCTACCCTCAGTTTCAAGGATGAATTGAGAAGATCAGATAGCGATCATATTTCGCCTTCAATGCAGCATGCTTAACATCGTTGAATTAATGTTGAAACAAGGAGAATTCGAGTGGTCGAATCTCGCTCGCTCTTTTATTGATGATTGTTTCCACGCTCCGAAGACTTAAGTTATTTTCACAGGCGATCAGCCACGTTTGCTTGAGTTTATACTCCGGTCCGCGCTCTGGGGACTTAGAGTCGATTGACGTTTACTTTCCGGTTCGCATTCTGGGAATTCAGATTATTTTGATGTCTATACTCTGGCTCGCACTTTGGGAATCCGGAGTCAGGTGAGGTTTATACTCTAGTTCGCACTTCGGGAACTTAGAGTTAGTTGATGCTTATACTCCGGTTCGCACTCTGGGAATCCGGAGTTGGGTGATGTTTATACTCCAGTTCACACTCTGGGAATCCGGAGTTGGTAAACAGACGGTCAATCACATCTGTTGCGAGTTTTTGAATTTCGTTCGCACTCTGGGAACGAAAGGTGTATCAGGATCGTGGATTTTTGGATCACATCCACCCTGAGTTAACAAGTGAGGTCGTTAGATGGACGGGTCCATCCTCCTCAAACTTGGTTCGAATACGGGCGAAGTCGTTAGGTGGACGGATCCACCCTCTTCGAAACCGTATTTGTAAATTTATACTCCAGTTCGCACTCTGGGAATCCAGAGTTAGGTAAATGATTGTCGTGTATCAATCCTTTTTTGAATTTAGTGTGATGGCTTGTCCCCGAGCTCGAGTTTCACTTAGTGAGTGACCGGTCATACCACAGTCACTCCCTATTTGAATAAATTCCATCGTATGATGGAACTTAGCTCTCCGTGCATAGTGATGGTCATATGAAGTATTTTCAAGTAAATCACAGCTCTGGCCCGAAGAGATTGCACTTTATTGCTGAAATAAGAAAATACGGCAAAATCAGTTGCCTTATTACAAATTCTAATTTCAAAATGAAGAAACAAATTGCAAATGAGAAATAGACTGAATAAATAAAACAGAGCCTGTTATGTGTAGTAGCGATGAAGGCTCTCGCTGTTCCAGGCTCTTGGAAGAGTGAGACCGTCAACGGTCGATAGTTTGAATGTGCCATCTCCGAGCTTTTGTTCAATAACATATGGTCATTCCCAAGTTGGCTTCATATGCGAAGGGACCGGATAAATTCTTTTGAGTACGAGATCACCAAGTTGAAAGGTTCGGGGTCGGACCTTGGCATTGTATAATTGGGCGACTCGACTTCGATATGCGGCTTCCCTCAAGTCAGCCTCTTCACGCTTCTCATCCAATAAATCGAGAGATTCAGCAAGTAATATAGCATTTGTCTTTGGATCGTAGTATGTCACACGATGAGAAGGTACTTCTAATTCGACTAGAATAATAGCTTCTGAACCATAAGAGAGAGAGAACGGAGTGTGACCGGTCGCAGATTTATGGGTTGTACGGTAGGCCCATAAGGCCATAGGAAGTTCATCGACCCATTTGCCCCCGGATTTTTCCAGTTGTTTCTTCAGAATGGATTTTATAACTTTATTAACAGCTTCAACCTGTCCATTCGCTTGAGGGTGTGCAACTACGGAGAATTTCTTTTGAATGTGTAATCGTTGACAGAAATCCTTAAATTCGGCACTATCGAATTGGGTCCTGTTGTCAGTGATGATAGTATGTGGGAGACCAAATCGGCAGATGATGTTGCGCACTACAAAGTTGATCACCTTCTTCGTTGTGATCGTAGCAAGGGGCTCAGCTTCCACCCACTTGGTAAAGTAATCAACTGCTACGATGGTGTACTTCGCAACACCTTTGGCTAGAGGTAAAGAGCCAATAATATCGATGCCCCATACCGCGAATGGCCAAGGGCTGACCATTTGTGTTATCTCGGTAGGTGGGGCTCTAGGAATTTGAGCATGCTTCTGACACTTATCGCATTTCTTGGCATAATCCGATTCATCATGATTTACAGTTGGCCAATAATATCCGTATCGGAGTACTTTCTTGGCAAGAGCTTGCCCCCGGTGTGATCGCCATATTCTCCTTCGTGCACATCATGCAATACTCGTTTGATTTCATCGTGAGCGATACACCGGAGTAAAGGAACAGAGTATCCTCTTCTATACATGACTCCATTCTAAATAGTGAATCGCGAAGCTTTTCGAAGGATTTGTCTCTTTCACTCTTGCGCTCTGGCAGGGTTCTGTGCTCGAGATAATTTCTGAACGAAGTTATCCATGACTCCCTCTTGGAGACGACATCAAATATCCAATCGGTTTCCATCTGATCAATGCTTGGCGAAGATAATGTCTCTACGGGAACAAGTCCCATTTGCCGTGCTTCACCTGTACTGGCTAACTTTGCCAATAAATCAGCTTCCTGGTTGTGTTCTCGTGGTATGTAATAGATGGAATAATAGTCAAACTGATTCAACGTCTCCTGAACCTGAGCAAGGTAAGCGGCCAGTCTTCGATCTCTGGCTTGGTACTCCCCTCTAACTTGACACACGACCAATTGCGAATCACAGTAAATTTCCACTACAATGATTCTCGAGCCTCTTGCAAGTTTTAATCCAGCCAATAGGGCTTCATATTCGGCTTTGTTATTAGTTGCACGGAAGTTGAACTTTAGAGCATTACATATAGATCGACCTTCAGGAGTTTCAAGTACAACCCCTGCACCTGAGCAGCGGTCATTTGATGCACCATCTGTATGCAGCTTCCAGATATACTTGGGAGATTCACTGGTTTCAGGCAAGTCCTCCGGGATGGTAAATTCAGTAATGAAATCTGCTAGGACTTGTCCTTGAATGGCTCGCCATGGATTGTAAGTAAGCTCAAACTGACTTAACTCGATATTCCATTTGAGTAACCTACCAGACGTCTCAGGCCGTGCAAGGACCTATCGTAACGGCTGGTCGGTGTAAACGGTGATCAGATGAGCCTGGAAATACAGATGGAGCTTCCTCGAGGCAATAACAAGACAATAAGCCAATTTTTCTAGCTTCGGATAATTTCTCTCAGCTCTGGTTAGCTGCTTGTTTATGTAGTAGACTGGCTTTTGTATTCGGTCTTCCTCCCGAACTAGGGCAGCACTGATTGCGTTTTCTGATACCGCCAAGTAAACGTACAATTTCTCGTGATCGATAGGCTTTGACAAAATTGGCGGTGTGGAGAGATGTTGAATTAGTGCTCGAAATGTGCCCTCACATTCCGTAGTCCATTCAAAGTTTCGTTTTCCTTTTCGGATCAGGTCGAAAAAGGGAATGCATTTGTCAGTGGACTTTGAAATAAACCTGCTCAGTGCTTCTACTTTCCCGTTGAGACTCTGGACTTGCTTTATAGTTTTCAAAGTTTTAAGATTTCTGATTGCCCAGATCTTTTCGGGATTGGCTTCGATTCCTCGAGCGTTGACGATAAACCCAAGGAATTTTCAGGATGCTACCCAAAAATGACATTTTAAAGGGTTGAGCTTCATTCTGTATTCTCGAAGGATATTAAACTTGACTCCAGGTCTCTGATGTGATCGGTGGAAAATTGCGACTTGACTAGCATGTCATCCACATACACCTCCATGGTTTTTCCAATATGGTTAGCAAACATTCGATTAACTAACCGTTGATAAGTTTCCCCAGTATTTTTGAGTCCAAAAGGCATAAATTTATAGCAATAAAGTCCCATATTGGTTACGAAGCTGGTATGCTATTGGTCGGGCAAGTGCATGGGTATTTGATTATAGCAAGAGTACGCATCCATGAAGGATAAAAGTTCATGTCCAGCCATTGAGTCTACAAGTTGATCAATTTGTGGAAGTGGAAAACTGTCTTTGGGGCAAGCTTTATTCAAGTCTGAGTAGTCAACACATGTTCTCCATTTCCCATTTGGCTTTCGAACTAGTATAGGATTAGACACCCATTTCGGGTATAATGTATCTCGAATAAACCCATTCGTCTTAAGCTTATCTACCTCTTCTTTAAGGGCGGCAGATCTCTCTGGATCCATACCATGCTTTTTTTGCTTGACCGGGACGTACCGCAGGTCAATATTCAGTGTGTGGTTCCCAATGTTCGGCGAGATCCCACACATATCTGAGTGCGTCCAAGCAAACACATCAAGGTTTACCCGAAGAAATTCAGCCAATTCCTCTTGCATTTGTTGGCTTAGCTGAGATCCAATCTTTATCATTTTCGAGTCATCATTATCGTCGATTGGAACATCGATCGTCGGTTCGGTCGGAGAAGCTTGACTATCTTTACCTTTATCTTCACTTTCGGTATCTCTCGGGTCAAGATCCCTTTGGAATTGGTTGTGGTGCCCGGTCCTGGGCCCAGGCGCTAATTGTCAATTATCAGCAAAGCGGACGTAGAGAGATTTCTCTACGCCCTTTCCTTTTTCTTTCAGCTGCGCCTCGCGCAGCTCAGCAACGTAACAGGCTCGTCCTGCGGCCTGATTCCCTTAAACAACTCCGACACCATTGCCAGTAGGGAATTTCAAAGTCAAACACCATGGGGCGATGGCAGCTCTGAATTCAGCTAGGGCTGGTCGGCCCAAGAAAGCATTATATGGGGAGTTTATATCCAAAACAACAAACTGCAGTATCCGGACTCTCCGACGTTCACCAATTCCCAACTCCACTGGCAATTCCACAACTCCAGTGGGTATAGTTGCACTCCTGTGGAAACCATGAATGCGAGACTGACATAGCTTCAAGTCTTTAGTCTCCATTCTCATCTGGTCATAAGCTCATTTAAATAAAATATTCACAGAGCTTCCGCTGTCTACCAAGATCCTCTTCATCCAAGCAGGACCTACTTGAGCTCATATGACAAGCGGATCAATAGTGGGGGTTTCGACCCTGTCGGCATCCTGACCTCGAAATATGATGTCATCTGCCATCGTTTTTTGTTGCTTGGCTAGATCCCCATCTTCAGAATTACTACAACATTCAAAGTCCGCATGCCTAATAGAGCTGGCATACGACTCCATTTCCTTCCAACTTTGGTCTGTTGGATGAGGACCACCACTAACAGTGTTTATCACCAACCTCCTGCCAGTACGAGCGGGTTCCTCCTGTCTAGCCGAATTTGGTACATGATTTTGATTCGATGGGCCCGCACCTCCAGACTGTGGCGCCCGCATAAACTGTTCTAACTTCCTCTCTCTTATCAGCTTTTCGATGAGATCCTGCAAGTGACGGCATTCATTTGTGTTATGGCCGTAGCTTTCGTGGAATCTATAAAATTTTCCCATTTGAATTTGCTTCTCCGATGACTGTTTCAGAGCAGGCTTCTTGTACTGAATGGTATTGCAGGTTTGTAGATATACGTTCTCCAGCGACGTATTCAGGGGAGTATAATTATCAAACATAGGAGCTCTATGTCATGGACCACAGTTCTGATCCCGTTTTCTATTTTGGTTACCATTGCCTTTTTGCTGATCTTGCTTATTCTCAATGTTCAATTGCACTTTTCCGGAACTCTCCCCGGATTGTTTAACATCAATATTACTCTGAACTCCTTCCATATTAGGCCCCACATCATCCTTCTTCCTAGACTGTTTCGCATCCTCCCTTCTCAAGAATTGAGCTTCCTTGGAATAGAAACGGTCCAATGATGTAGGAGGTTTTCCGGCCAACCAGTTGCCGAATTCAGAATCGGGCTCAATCCCCTTAGTCAGTGCCATAAGAATAGAGTTTTCATTTGGGTTGCTGATCTCAGCACATGCAACATGAAATCTCTCGAAATAACGCCTGAGTGTCTCTCTAAGAGCTTGAGTGACACTAGATCAAGTATTGACGTCCTTCGGTCTCACGACATGCATATGAAATTGCTCAATAAACTTTGTTGCCAACTGATCGAAGCATGAGATAGATCGAGGTGGCAGTTGGGTAAACCACATAGTCGCTATGCCCCCCAGTGAGATCGGGAAGCTTCGGCACTTGACTGCATCATCAGTTCGTGCAGCATTCATCAGCCATTCATACTTCAGGATATGCTGATTAGGGTCAGAGTTTCCTTCATAAACGGGTAAAGTCGGCATCCTGAATCGCCGAGGTGGTTCAACATAGAGTATCTCATCAGTAAAAGGGGTATGACTCTGGGAGATTCCCCAGTCATCATTGCTAAGACCTTGACTTTCACGGATCATTTGACGGATCATTGCTGGCAGGTCAGGCATCTGGACATTTTGAGCAGGTTGGGCCAAGATGTGGTCGGGTTCCACAAGATCCGGACATTGAACGCGCTGCCCGTGTCGATCATAATCTTGGAGACAATAAATAGCCCAATTTGTATAGTAATTTGAGGGGGTCATTATGAGGACGATGGACCCTTTTGCGTAGCTCTTGCGGAGTGATCACCAGATTGGGCATTTGGATGTTAAGGTGTGGGTTTTTCATTGGAGGCTCTTCTTGAACAGAATAGATCCCCACTTTGGTCTCTTTGATATATCTGCTTCGGGCCCCCTTACTACTCCCTCCTGGTTGTGGCCCGCCATGGATCACATCAATCCTGTTGATTGGTAGGCTTAAACTCAGAGGGTCCTCATCTTCTAGCACATTCACAGCGTTGCCTGGGCGCTTATACGGAGCATTTTCTATTCGCTGGGCTTTATGCTGGTCTTGAACAAATTCTTTTAGATGGCCTTCCCAGATCAGCTTTTGAATTATTCCAGCCAGAACTCTGCACTCATCAGTTTTATGGCCATTAGCTTTGTGATAAGCGCAGTAATCCCCTCCTTTTTCTACTTTGGATTAATTCTTGGCTTTGAAGGAGGTTGGAAAGTTGACCCTTTCCTTAGCTATAGCATATATGTAAGAAAGTGTCTTGTTTAAAGAAACTGTGTTAGCAACCGGTTCTTCCCATCTAGTCCTTTTGTGGCCACGGTCCAGGTCAAACCTTTCCCCTTCCTTCCTGGGAATTATTTTCTTCTTGGCATAGTAAAGCTCATCCATCCGGATGAACTTGTCAGCTTGAAAGTAGAAGTCCTATAGGTCTTTGCAGCCATTGACAAAGAGCTGCTTTAAGAAAGGGGTATTCTAAATCAAGCCAGAATGGAGAGCTATGAGCTTATCACGATCATTCATACCTTTGGCCTTTAAAGCTTCAACGTTTAACCTTCTCAAGTAGTCCCCCAAAGACTCTCCCTGCCTTTGCTTTATATTTTCCAAGACTGTATAATCAATTGTAGGATCCTTACAGATGCAGAATTGAGCTGAGAACTCGTAAGAAAATTGCTTCCAGGAGTAGATGGTCTTTTCGCTGTATTTCCTATACCATTTGGTTGCTGCTCCTTGGAGAGTAACGGGGAACAGTCTTCATCTGTCTGCCCCAGAAGCATTATACAAATCCATCTGGCTGTCAAAAGCCATAAGATGATCATCGGGGTCCGTAACCCCATGATATTTCATGAACGAGATTTTGACATATGGAGGTATTACTGTATCCATGATCTCGTCGGTGAAAGGTGGCACCTTCTCATTGTCATTGACATTTTTGTCCATAGTTCTTTTTCCCTTGGAATTCATAGCATCTTTGATAGCCTTCTCAGCAGCATCTTTCAGAAAAGCTTCAACATTGTTGTAATTCTTCTGAAATTAGTACTCTTTAGATGTTGAACTACCAGACTGTTCCAATGATTTGTCGACAAATCATCCCTGATTATTGGCTCTTGTTTGGGGAAGTTCCCTCTTTTTCGAGGAGGTCAACTCCACTTTGTCTTTGCATTCTTTGGAATTAGTCTTTAGATTCCTCCTAGAAGAGAACACCTCTTCTCCTTGAGTCTATTTCAGGGTCTTTGAAGATTTTTGAGATAAGGCCATCTTCAGCAACTCCTGCATTTCTTGCAACTATTGTTCCAAGCGCTTGATTTTTGTTGCATTTTCATCTTGTCGTGCTGACGATGAAGTCTGCCGTGGAATGGCCCCATCCAGGTTAAATGATGGAGCTATATGTTCCTCCAAGGTGGTAGTGTGTATTACTTCCTCCATAATTCCACTCAAATGCTTTGACCTCAGCTTTCATATGCAAGAGAAATGAACCACAATTAGTCTATATACAGTGACAAGGTCGGAGGTTCAAGGCCTCCTTCTAGCGCCAAAAATGTTAACAAGAAATCTTATCAGCATCCCCAATGCTATTCGTAAGGTGATTCAGTTCAACCGAGACCAAGTTATTGAGAACATCTACTCCTTCGGAAGCATGGCTTTCGACTAGATTGACATGGTCGAAAGGGTTGAAAGAGTATGCTCAACCCCTTGACCAATTTGACTTAATTGAAAGGATTGATATAGATATCTCAACCTTTCGACCAGCTTGGCTTAATCGAAAGAGTTAATAAAGCTATTCCAACCCTTCGACCAGGTTGGCTTAGTCGAAAGGCTTCAAGGAGTTAACTATAGAATGTAGTTTTGAGAACTACATCTGGTTGAGTCTTATCCTCCAAGTAGGTCGAATGCAGTTTATCATTCATACTCTAAATACCTTTTGATCACGTCGAAAGGTATCATTCAATACCTTCCAATTATGTCGGATGGGGTGCTTACTTCATTAGTATGACCTAACTACTTTCGACTTCATGGTTACGTTACTTTTGCTATGGATTCTCTTCGAAAGGGTCACTGTTATGTTTTGGGGTTGATCCCCTTCGAATGAGTTCCACTATGATTGTTAGCCAATTATAAACTATGGTTCCTGTTGGAAATACCCCTTTCGATCAGGTCTAGATGGGTTTTTCCCTTTCGGAACAATTCTAGCTTATTATTGCCTACAATCCACTTAGTTTTCCTTATATAAGATCGGTTTAGGCGTTTCCAAGTTTCACGAGCTAAACATGGTCGACACCCCATCATCTCTTTAGTCTTTAGTTTTAAGTATAGGTTCTGATGATGATGTGTATCAATTGAAAACTCCCTAGTCGGTCTTATACATAGCATAGATAAAAGGAAATCATGAGAAAAGGTTAGAATCATGTGCAATTGATCATTAGTCTAGCTAATGATCTAAATGATCTTCCTCGTCGCCAATATCCTTAATGATCAAGCCATCTCCCCTTTTTATTCATAAACCAAAATGAGTTACAAGATATAGAGCTTTTTCCTTAATTTGATTTAGGGTTTCTTGAGAATACAATTATCACTAAGAAAGTAGAGTAAAGAAATTGAATCCAGGATTCCAGAATTCATTCCCCAAAACTGGACCCCTTGGGTCTTATTTATAGATACAGGTCAGCCCCCTTCCACGCCTTTGCCTTCGACTGGGTCGGAAGGACCCATTTTTACATGCTTCTCCAAGCTTTTCAACTTGGTCATAAAGCCATGACCCTTTCGATGTTGTCGGAAAGTGTCCTCCTGTGCTTCTTGGTTTAATCTTTTGCCTCCTTTCTCTTTTCTAGACCTTTCGACTAAGTCGAAAGAGGCCTTTATCATCCTTTTGCCTTTGTTGACTTCTGAGTGCTGCTTTCTTCATAGCACCTTTTGACATTCTCAAAAGGTCTTCTAAATGCACCTTCTCTTTCTTTGTTGTTATTGAAAGTAAGTTTGAAGCTTTCGACACCGTCGATAGATCGATTATATTTTTTTTGAAGATATTCAAGTGTGTATGGTTTCGATGAGGTTGTGTAGCCTTTAAAAGCATGCCTTAAGACTGGGGCGGAACTTTCTCTTAAAATTATGGGCCTCGACCAGTTTGAAAGGCTTGCATATGATTTTGAAAAGGTTGTGTTAGGAGGAAACCTTTGACTAAGAAACGTTTGGCATTTAAGTGGGAGAACATCATCTATTGCTTTCGAAAAGGGTTCTGTAGCTATCCTTACTTGTTTATTTATGTCGAAAAGGTTGAAAGTAGCGGAGGGGTATATCTGTTTCCATTTGGGTCGAAAGCCTTTGTACTGTATGAGTAGTTGGTGCTTTCGACCTCCTCGATACCTGCTTGATGCCTTCGAAACATCCTCTTACGACCTTTATGAAGTCAAGATCCGTTTCTTCATCGAAACCTCAATCTTACTAACCTTCTTTCATACTTCTGCTCTTAAGTAGTTCTTATGGCTAATAAAAAGATTTTCAAAGAAAAAGATGAAAGGTAGTTAACATTAAGAAAATGATTGGGACAGTTAGTCCATTTTGATTCGGACAGTTAGTCCAGTTCGAGGATAGTTAGTCCAGATTGCGGACAGTTAGTCCAGTTTGTGACCAGTCAGCCCAGTTTCCGAACAGATAGTCCATTTATTACTCATGGACAGATAGTCCATCAGTTATTTGTTTATAGCATAACAGATATTGCTATATTTGTTATTATAATCAGTTTGATTAACCAGTTTGGTTGCATGAAAGGATTTCAAAATATATGTTTTGAAAAGGATATTAGTGAGGGGAAATCCGTTCCTCTAAGTGGCCTGGTCTCACTTAATATTAGTAAACCGAGATGTAACAGAATTATTCACACCAGGCTTTATGTCTGACTCGAAGTTTTTGTTTCCCCTTAAACTCTCGGGTACTCAAAATTGATTTGAGTAGGCTGAGGGTTAAGGCTTTTTAGTTTTTGAAATTTTGGTGAATAAAGCTTCCTGGAGACGAGCAGGTGGCTGACGGATAGCTAATTAGGATTTACAGATTATTTTGCTTATTTCCACTATGTATTAAGTCAGATATGACTATATTGCTTTGATCAACCAAGGGGGCATCGTCATATGTCGCTCTTGGCGTATTTTTGTAATGATTATAATTAATGTTTACCTGGGAAACGATATGGGATTGTAACTTGGATACGAATTCATTTTGAAATGTAATCAGTAATGTGTTGTTTTTGGAAATCTGTGATTTTCTTCATATTCAAGTGCTTCTGATATTATGGATACCATTAGCATTACCATATTCTATCACCAAAAGTTAATACTATAGATGACTGTAGCATCTGTAGTGCTTAGCTTTTGGCCTCTAGATATAGGATGTTACAACTAGTGTGTTTGGATGAGTCTACAATAGGCTTTGGGCACAAAGTTGAGCTTGAGTACCGCTTATCACCCGCAGACAGATGGACATATAGAGAGGGTGAACCGAGTGTTAGTGGACTTACTTCGGATCTGTATCTTAGATTTCAAAGGCTCTCTTGCCATTGGCGGAATTTACCTATAATAACATTTATCCGGCAAGTATTAGGATGACATCATTTGAGGCGTTATACGGGAGGCCATGTAGATTACCATCTTGCTGGCTGGACACTATAGATAGGATTTTTCTTGGACCGGATATGGTGAGGGAGATATAAGAGAAAGTGGATTTGATCCGTAGAAGGATGAAAACCGCACATGATAGGTAGAAGTCCTACATTGACAGAAGACGCACAGAGTTGGAGTTCGTAGTGGGCGATATAGTTTTTGTGAAGGTCTCACTACTTAGGCTTGTTATGAGATTTGGCAGTTCAAGAAAGTTACCAGCGAGGTTTGTAATGCCTTTTCCGATCACTGGTAGAGTTGGGAAATTAGCGTATAGGGTGAGCTTCCTTAGAAGTTAGCGGGAGTACGCGACGTTTTCCATGTGTCACACTTGCGAAAGGTTGTACATGATATAACCCCTATGGTCCTACTGAATCAGTTAGAGGAGGTAGAGGTAGAGATGGAGTCACCTATTCTAGTGCACCCACTCATAGTCTTGAGCATGATACAAAGCGACTCTATAATAATGTTATCAAGCTTGTTAAGGTCCAGTGGGGAGACGATCCAACTGAGTGTACATAGAAGCCTAAGGAGAGGATCCAAGCCACCTATCCACAATTCTTTTTTGGTACTGTTCCATTCTAATTAAATAACTATAATCTACTTATGTGTAAGGTACTAGCTTAGTATACCCTATAGGTAGGGACAATTGGATGCTAGGAATGGTTGTGAACGTGTCATTATGACATGTTTTGGATGATGGATGCTAATGGATGAATTTATTAAATTGTTCTTTGCACACTTAGGCAAATATATTCTCGATTTAGCATACACTCACACCATCACTTGTTTTATTTCATTCATTTATATGAATATGGTTGTTGCATATGGAAGAATGGTTGTGCATACATGTATAATTGTCAGTATATTTGTTATCCCGCCTTTTGGCAAGGCCGTGACACTAAGAAATTAACTAGAAACCAAAGACAGTCTGTCCCGGAGATCGGTTATACACAGGTTCACTATGGATACCGGTAAATTTTACTTGAGTCCGGATCAAGTTACAATTGATATGACACGACAAGCAAAGCTATGAAAGCCAATATTCCAAATTTCAAGTCAATCGGAGTTCGTATGCTCAAGATATTGATTGATCAAGGTTGAGAAAACTAACTCTATTCGTATCCATCCAATTTCGTATCCATTCCCCAAGAGAGATTCAGTTCGTATCCATCACCCACTAACTTCCTTCTTATCCATCAAAATGAAGCTACTTCATATCCATCATGTTAACAAACCTTTGTATCCATCAACAAATAATACTTCGTATCGGTCCCATGAATACACTCTGCATATCGGTCTTTTAACTACATGGTTTGTATCGATTGTCACTGATCGATACGAAAGAAGCCATGCATCCTCGATGCGAAATCAACTACTCGATGATTGATACAAAGAGGTTGTCCATCTATCGATATGAAGCGGCCATTAAGCTATCGATACGAAATAGCTCCAGGAATCGATACGAAGTGGAGTGCAAAAGATCGATACGAATGGAATTACACTGGTGGATACGAACAAAGCCTATAAATGTGGAAGATTCAGTCGCTCGGCATGGAAAGTGGATCGCTCCTGAACCAACACGCCACGTCGCCCTGATCGATACACATGGCATGGATAAGAATAAATCGATACGAATGAGATCGACACGAACAAACTAGCCTACTACAAAGTCAAACTTGGACCGATCATAACTCAAAATTTACAAGTTCAAATGCCAAAAAATTTTCACAGGTGCTTGCATACCACCTCAAGAATGCTCATGGTCGATCTCAGCCCAAAAGGAGGTGTTTTGGATTGATACAAATTGCGTACCTATTGATCATGGATCAATTCCAAATGGTCAGGGAATGATCACGTGGGCCCACCCACATGAGAGAAGTGGTCTCTCGGGATCTGAGCGAGATATTTGCAGCCTACAACTATAAATAGCAGTCCTAGGCCTTCAGAAAATGGACTTATTGACTCTGGAATGCCGATACTCTGCCGAAGTCTTCTTTGTACCTCAAGTGTTCTGTTGTAAATGATTGTAATCAGCGAGAGTTATCAATAAACAACAAACTTTCTATAGTGGACGTAGGCAACAACGCCGAACCACTCTAAATCTCTATGTTTTCATATTTCTGTTTGTTTGTTTTTGGTGTGTTTGTTAGATTTACCTCATTTTCCATTTATATTCTTCACTTTAATCTCTTCAAACACGCCCAAAGAGTGTTGTGCCCAATTTTGGTACAAACACTTTGGTGCTTTCACTGAGAGAACCTAGCTTTTCTCCCACTCTTTGGATCTACTACCATAGTTGGATATCAAGAATCTAAGGAGAAGATCCAAATCTCGCATCCAGTAGTTCTTCCATCCTATTCAGATTGCGTCAAATCTAGGAGAGAGCTACATCATTCACCATGGTTACTACAAGGACTGCCTCAACCGCTGCAGATCAAGAAGGAAGAGATAGACAGAACCCTGTGCAGCTACCCGCCACAGGCCAGAACTCAGTTGGACCTTCATATCCACAAGGCCCTGTCACCAGGGAGGAGTTCCAGATGTTGATGCAAGAACTGACCCAAAGCCGCTAGTAGCTTACCCAGCAGATCCGTGCTAACATGGAGTTAAACAATTGACCGAATCAGGAAAGATGAAGAAGATCCAAGAGGGATCAAGCTTCCTACTCATCCACCGAGAGCTCAGCTTCCTCCGATTACCATCACAGATCCACACGTCCACGACTGGATGGAAGCTACGCGCAAGCTCCTGGGCATCAGCGCACTCTGAATCTCGGAAAAGCAAGACCTGGTCCATCTGCTAGTCACCAGGCAGGACCCTCCTCCCAAGGAGGGACAATTCCTGATCACATTACCGATAACCATGCTGCTGCCACCGCCGTTGACTTGGAAGCTAACATTCGAGACCGAATAGATCCGAACCCTCGTCAATGCAATCATACTCCTGAATCCTATATGCCCGAAGACCTAGAACCAAGGAGGCAAGGTATGGACCGTCGACCGCTCCCGAGCCATCCTCGCATTGTGGAACCCGACCACACCTTGGCCCAACATGCTCAGAATGTCCAGATGCCAGACATCCCGACCATGATTCATCAAATGATTCGTTAACGTCAGGGCCTCTCCAATGACGACTGGGGAATCTCTCAGAGTCATACACCCTTCACTAATGACATCCTTTATGCTGAACCACCTCGCTGATTCAGAATGCCAACTTTACCTGTTTATGAAGGGAGTTCAGACCCTAACTAGCACATCTTAAAGTGTGAATGGCTTATGAATGCCGCACGAGCTGACGATGCGGTAAAATGCAGAAGATTTCCTATATCCCTTGGAGGTATTGCAACCATGTGGTTTACTCGCATACTACCCCAATCTGTTTCATGCTTTGATCAGTTAGCTACGAAATTTGTCGAACAGTTTCGTATGCACGTCACAAGACTTAAGGATGTTAACACCTTATCTAGCATCACTCAAGCTCCTGGAGAGATGCTCAAACGTTATTTGGAAAGATTCCATGCTGCTTGTGCGGAGATTAGTAACCCTAATGATAGTTACATATTGATGGCGCTAACCAAAGGAATCGATCCTGATTCCGAATTTGGCAACTGGTGCGTTGGAAAACCCCCCGCGTCGCTGGACCGTTTCTACTCTAAAGCGGCCCAATTCTTAAGGAGAGAAGATGCTAAACAATCTAGGAAAAAGGATGACACGGGGCTTAGTGTGGAAGGCGTTCAAAGTAACGTCACTGTGAAGCAAACCAGTGAGTGTTCCGGTAAAGAGCAGTTAAATATAAAGAATAAGCAGAATCAGCAGAAAGGCGATGGAAGTCAAGGTAAAAAGCGGGATCAAAATCGCGGGCCGTGACGCAGAGCTCCCATGTTTGACACCTATACTCCTTTGAATACATCCTTGGAGAATGTGTACCTGCAGACCTGTAATACTGGCCAATATAAGAATCCTGCTCCGAAGCAGTCGTCTGAAAAGCAGATTCAATCTAGAAAATTTTGTAGATTCCATGATTGCTATGGTCACAATATCAATGAATGTCGCCATTTACAGGACATTATTGAGAAGCTAATCCGCGAAAGGAAGTTGGAACAATTTGTCTGGGAGCCGCAGGCTGGAGGTGCGGGCTCATCGAATCAGAATCAAGTACAGAATCAGGCTAGACTGACGGAACCCGCGCGTACTTACGGGAGGTTAGTTATTAACACGGTTAGTGGTGGTCCTCATCCAGCGGATCAAAGCTGGAGGGAAATGGAGTCGTATGCCAGCTCGATTAGGCATGCGAACTTCGAGTGTTGCAGTAACCTAGACAATAGGGCTCCGGCTAAACAACAAAAAACGATGACGGACGACAACGTTTTCCGAGACAGGGATGCCGATAGAGTCGAAGCCCCCACCATTGATCCACTAGTCATATCAGCTAAGATAGGTCCTGCTTGGATGAAGAGGATCTTAGTGGACAGTGGAAGCTCCGTGAATATTCTTTTCAAGCGAGCGTATGATCAAATGAAAATGGAAGCGAAGGATTTGAAGCCGTGTCAGTCTCGTATTCATCGTTTTAATGGAAGTGCAACTATACCCACTCGGATGGTGGAATTACCAGTGGAGTTGGGAATCGGAGATCGCTGGAGAGTCCGAATTTTATAGTACATTGTGTTGGATATCAATTCACCATATAATGCTTTCTTGGGTCGACCGACCCTGGCTGAATTCAGGGCAGCTATTGCCCCTTGGTGTTTAACTTTGAAATTCCCCACTAACAACGGGGTCGGAGTTGTTCAGGGAGATCAGGCGGCAGGATGCGCCTGTTATGTTGCTGAGCTGCGGGTGGCATAGCGGAAAGGGAAAGGCAAGGACGTAAAGGAATCTCTCTGCGTCGGTTTTACCAAAAATTGACAGCTAACGCCTGGGCCTAGGTCCGGGCCTACAACCAGTTCCTAAAGGATCTAGATCCATGAGATGATGATAGTGAAAAGGAGGTCAAGGACGGTCAGGCTTCCCCGGCAGAGTTGACAATTGATGTTCCGATCGACGACGACGACGACTCTAGAATGATAAAGATCGGGTCTCAGTTAAACCAACAAATGAAAGAGGAATTGGTTGAATTTCTCCGGGAAAACCTCGATGTGTTCGCTTGGACGTACTCAGATATGTATGGGATCTCGCTGGACATCGCGAGCCACGCATTAAACATTGACCCGCGGCATGTCCCGGTCAAGCAGAAGAGGCGCGGTATGAATCCAAAGAGATCTGCCGCCCTTAAGGAAGAGGTGGATAAACTCAAGACGAACGGGTTTATCCGAGGTACATTATATCCAGAATGGGTATCCAACCCGGTGCTTGTCAGGAAACAAAACGGGAAATGGAGAACTTGTGTGGACTACTCAGATCTAAATAAAGCATGCCCTAAAGATAGCTTTCCGCTTCCCTGAATTGATCAGCTTGTAGATTCAACGGCCGGACACGGGCTCTTGTCTTTTATGGATGCGTATTCCGGCTACAATCAGATACCGATGCACCTACCCGATCAGGAGCATACTAGCTTTGTCACCGATCTTGGACTCTATTATTACAAAGTGATGCCGTTTGGGCTTAAGAATGATGGGGCGACCAATCAAAGACTTGTCAATCGAATGTTTGCCAGCCAGATCAGGAAAACTATGGATGTGTACGTGGACGATATGCTTGTAATGTTGCGACTCTCCATCAATCATGTCAAAGAACTTGAAACAATGTTTGACATCCTCCAAGGGTACCGAATGAAGCACAACCCGTTGAATTGTCACTTCGGAGTCACATCCGGAAAGTTCCTTGGATTCGTTGTCAATGCTCGAGGAATTGAAGCCAATCCCGAGAAGATATGGGCGATTCGGAATCTCAAAACTCCCAGAACTATAAAGCAAGTACAAAGCCTCAATGGGAAGGTAGCAGCATTAAGCAGGTTCATCTCCAAATCCATCGACAAATGTATTCCCTTCTTCGACCTGATCAGGAAAGGAAAGCTGAACTTTGAATGGACTGAGGAGTGTGAGGGCGCATTCCGAGCACTGGTTCAGCACCTAGCTACGCCGCCTATTCTGTCAAAGTCGATTGACCATGAGAGACTATACATCTACCAGGCAATGTCAGAGAATGCAATCGGTGCTGTATTAATTCGGGAGCAGGATCGGATACAACGACTGGTCTATTACATTAGCAAACGATTGACCGGTGCAGAGAAAAACTATCCGAAGTTGGAAAAGCTGGCATATTGTCTCGTCATTGCCTCGAGAAAGCTCCGTCCCTACTTTCAGGCTCATCCTATCACAATCTACACCGACCAGCCGTTACGACACATCCTTATGTAGCATGAGACGTCTGGTAGGTTGCTAAAGTGGAACATCGAGTTGAGTCAGTTTGATATTGCTTACATGCCAACGTGGGCTATTCAAGGACAAGTTCTGGCGGATTTCGTTGCTGAATTCACTATACCCGGAGGACTTGCCCGAAACCAGTGAATCTCCTAAATATATATGGAAGCTATACACAGATGGTGCATCGAACGACCGTTGTGAAAGGGAGTGCGGATTAAGGATCTTAAGTGTAACATCCCGAAATTTTCGACTTTCGAAAATTCAACATTGATACTCACTTTATCGACTGCTGAGCCATCGAGTGCCGGAAACCCGAAAAGTTATGGTTTTAAGAAGAAGAAAAAGTAGAAGAAAGAGAGTAGAAAAAGAAAAGAAGAACAACACATCAGAACAGAAACAGAAACAATATCAGAATCTCACATATCGCAGCGGAACAATATATAATAGATAACACTAGTCTTTTAAAACAAAGAACTATATCAGTTTATACATACATCAATCATCAGAGTTAATATACAACAATGGACAGTTATATAAACCTGTCCTCATACAGAATACACAGCGGAATAAAATAAAGTCAGATACAAATACTACGTCTCGAACTCCAGCTTATCTCCAAGCTCCAGAATATCCAGAAAACCTAATAATCTAACTCTAGACTGCCCGTGTGAAAATTTGTGGGCACCCAGAGTTTAGAAGGGAAACAATAAACTCCGAGTCAGTCATGGTGACTGGTGTGAGATCGTAAAACAGTTATTCTTTAAAATAATCAACAGAAAAATTTTAAAGAAAATTCGCAATGCTTTTCGGAAAATGAGACTACCATAAGACCTCCCACCACACACACAATGCAAACGCAGACTTGGAGGAGATTTCTTCTTATGATAGTCAAAGATGCTTGATACGCAAAATCAAATCATTTTTTTTTATTATTATTAGTGCATAGTGTAGAAAACATTTCGAAAGTATAATATTAATCTTAGCCAGCATAGGCATTCCGCACTTATGCCTACTATAGCTACCATCCAAACAGTGGTGACCACCATAAGTGAATGATAGGTTCTACAACTAAAACCGTACAAGATCGTATTGTTTCTTTGGATTTCCAACAAATGGTCAGGCTAAGGAACTTCCTTTTCCACGATGGGTACGTCCCTGGAATAGACGACCCGAGAACCTAACCGGATCTCTGCCAACACAAGGCCGGGTTACCTCTGCAAAAATAGGTAACTACTGACACGCGTATGCCATCCCCCGATCGTCACCGATCTTCCCGAGGATCCCCGATTTCCAACAAACCACAAAGTAATAATAACTGTGCAGCAACCACAGAGGTTAAGTATCTGGGCTCCATACCATGATACCACCTTTATCCAGAAGGAATGACATACACTAAGGGGCGCTACTCCCTAGAACCTTGCTGCATTCGTCCTGTTTCGACCATTTCCGGGGTGTGAGGCTCGACGAAGTCTCGTCCACAAAGCTACGCTTTCTCAAAAAGCCCTGCTTCGGGTCAAACAAAATGATCAACCTATGATCACAAAGATATAAGATCAAACAAATGATCATATCACAAATGATCAAACACTGATCATTTCACAGCAACACTCAGTATGCCACGTTACCAAATTGGGATATATCGCTGATAAATTTCAACTACATAACCTCTGAGCTCGTACGTCTCAGAGAAGGGTGTTAAGCTAAGAGAATAAATTCTCCGCCACCAACAGAAATGTATTTGAAAGAAATCAGCTTTATATCTCAAATTGTAACGTCAGACACACAATCCATACAAGTCTGTTCCGGGATCGAACAGAACCGAAGGCACTTCTCACGAAGCCCTTGCATTTCCGGATAATTTTCTAATCACGTCCGGACTTCCCGTCACTAAGGGTGATAAAACCTCTAAACCGAAGATCAGTCGGTGTAGAGTAACTCGACGGTAATCCTTCCGTTTTCAAAAATATCCGGTCTTCAACACCGGTCTTCAAATGCGATTCATAACGACGTATCACATATTCGGAATGGGTTATACGACCCCATGGTCCTTTCCCGGCTAACCCGAATAGTGAGCGATTTTTCAAAAATAAGTGTGGCATTCAAATTCATCCAATCACAACAAATACCTATCTAAAGGTAATTATTGATAGTCGGTTATTTAACTATCAATAAAGATGCGCAACATCATCAGATTCCAAATAATTTTCCAAATTATTTCATCTTCAAAAATATCTTTACTAGATATAAAATTTCCACACTTCAAAATTAAATCAATATTTATCTTTAAACAGATTCCCTTTCTTTTATAAATTCCATAGTGAATTTATATTTCACAAAAATATCTTCTGATATACGATTTTCAAATCGTTTTCAATATTCATTTTCGATTTATCTTTACAAGGATAAATTCTCAAACGTTTTCATTTTATTTTGGAAAAGCATTTCCATACTTAATAATAAGTATTTCACAAATCTATTTATTTTCAACGTTTGAAAATACTCGATATACTTAAATCAAATTAAGTATATATTTCATTCTTTAAGGAAATCATTTACTATAACAACATTTATTTGAGTCAAAACGAATGTTACGTAAAACATCGTTACGACGACTCAAAATCACTAGTATAGGGATTCGGAATTTAGATAGAGATATAAATCCCAATACTATATCAAAACATTTCCTTTCGGAAAACATTTACTATAACAACAGTGTTATAGTCCATCATTTCCTTATTCCTCGAAAACGTCTATTTCAACAAGAACTGTTGAAATCTATGCTTTCGATTCACAATACATTTTAAAACATCTTTAAAATGTTTAACTTCGTTTTTAATATCACTTCTTCAAAAATGAATCCATTTTATTCAATAATATATTCACTGTCCAAAATCGTGAATATACTTCACTAATCACATTTCAGTATTTAATTCATCAAATTCAATTTATTTCGAATTTATAAAACAACGCTTATAAATTCCATTTCTGTTTTATAACAACTTCGGTTTATAAATCTCCTTTTATTAACTTCTATAATACACTTATTAAAATAAGTGATTTCAGATTTATAAAACAACGTTTATAAATTCAACCTTATATTTCACAATAACTTTGATTTATAAATCCCCTTTATTAACAAGTTCGATCAATACTCCCTTTAAAGGTAAAAATCCAATTTTATAAGTTAATTTCTTATAAATCTTTCATTCTACAATTTCATTCATTTTAACTTCACAATTTATAAATCTATAAATTTCATTCTTTTTACTTACAATTTATACATCTATAAATTTCATATCGATTTAACTTTATAATTTATACATCTATAAATTTCATATCGATTTTCCAAATTCGCTTCAATTAGCCAAATAAATTTCAAATTGGACTTCCCACTTATTTCTTTGTCTCTTTCAATCTATTTAAAAATCCAAATTTAAATTAATTTTTTTTTTCAATTTAAAATCACTGTTTTATGAAATCCATTTATTTAGCATTTTCACTTTATTCTGGAATTTATTCGATAAGATTATAAAAACAGCTTTTATACTTTTAAATTCTTTTCTTCAAAATTTCTTCAATTTCAAAAATTGATTCATTCAGAAATTTTCTACTTGAATTTCAAAAATTCCGTTTCGTTTATCTTTGGAATCCAATGATGTCAAAACATCCATTCAGCTAAATTTTAGCTTTCAAACAATTTTCCAGATATCAATATGATTAATAGCATCACTATAATCATTCACAGAATTATATCACAATAGAAATAAATTCAATCAATGTGAGGGGTCCAGTTGGATCCCTCCAACCTGTTTCCCTGCATCCAAAGATGTTAGCACAATACCAATTCCGCTCCAGTACGGAATTATCGCGGTATATAGGTTTTTATAAATCCGCTTACTAACGGCGCAATAGGGTCTCATCCGCTATACGAGGCGGGAAATCATCAATCCAATATATACATATGCCAATATGTATATACTGCTATATATATAGATATATCCTATCATATCTAATAGCACATTCAAACAAATCAATCAATAACTGCAAATCAAAATTTTTTTCCTTCGAGTGAGAAAATCTCACCTTTGATTTTTAATTTGCCATCCATTCCAATCCAATTTGTTTCTTCACCGTTTAGACCTTGTATAAACAATTCAAGATTAATTTCTATTTAAATTGATCAACACTTAATTGTTGTTTAATAATTCAATTAGCTGATCGTTTTACTTAAACCAAATTTTGTCTTTAAAAATTTTAACTTCAACAATTTATTTCCTCTTTAATAATTTAATTGTCTAACCATTTGACAAATTAAATTTACTAACAATTAAATTTAAACAAATGATTTCTTTTCAAACCAAAAACTGTCTAGATATATATATATATATATATATACACAATTTAAATTTCAAAACAACTCTGTTTAAACTTTATATATTTCTTATTTCCTTTTCTGCAAATTAAAACAGCAATAAATTTTACTGTAAAAATTTTCTAACTGGTACGCATATAAATTTAAATTCGAAAATAGATTATACCTTACTGATAATCGAAATTCCCATCGACCATCGTCTGCTTCGATCGAATGACTCGCGACCATCCTCCGCCTCTCGCGCGCGACGCCGAGCCCAAGTCGAACTGCATTCCCTCCAACCTCGCGACTTCATCCACGAACAGCCACCGCCACATTCGCATCCCCCTTGCGATGCCTCCCAGGTCGCGACGAACTCCCCAAATCGAAACCCTAGTCGCTCTGGCAAACGTCTGCCAACCCTTCTCTCGCGCGCGCACTCCCAGGCAACGACGACATCACTTCGACCACTTAAGGACGCGCGTGCTCAAGCCTTGGCTACGTCGCCTCCCAGCCCTCCATTCCCCTCGAATTTCGCGCGCGATGCCTCGCTCGACTGGATGACGTCGTCCATCCTCCCCCACGAATCGCGATTACCCTTCCACCTCGTCGTCAAAGTCGAACTGCAGGAGCCACCAACACTCGATCGAATGAACTTTGTTTTGTTTTCTTTCGATTTTATTTCAGAGAGGGGGGAACGGCCATTATCTGTTTGCGAACGAAGATTGAAATAAGGAAGCTCGACCTTTATTTTAAAACGAGAAGAGAATTTTGCGAACGTGAGTTTCGTTTGAACGAGAAAGGGGCGGCCATGCTTCTGCACGATTACCTTCGTGAAATTAGGCGTGAATTTAGGCGTGGAACGTGGGTACGTTGTTGACCAATTTATAAATTTTAAATTTACTTTAAATCGAATCTCGATAAAAATCCAAGGCGTTTACTCAACGTGTGCTCACGTATTAACACCGAAAAATACGAAATTGGAAATCCAGTAATAATACAATATTACGGATCCAATGGAACTGGTTTCGTCGAATTCCGAGACTCTGTGAAAATTGACTATTTTATAAATATCGGTTCAAGTGATTATTTTCAAAACTGAACAAAACCGTTCGAAATTAAATTCTGAAGCTTCTGTTATCTTCCGAATTATCAATATAAATTTTACAAGCGTTTGAAATATTTTCCTTTAGCTTTGAATTGCAGATTCAAATTTTTATTTAACTTTCAATCGATTAAATTCTATCATTTAATTGCGGATTTCAAAATTATATCGGGGACACAAATTAAATCATCGTTTAAATATTTAAAATTAATTAAATATTCTCAATTTAATTTGGTCAAAATTCTGGGTCGTTACAGACTTCCCTTCTTAAAAGAATTTCGTCCTCGAAATTACAAGTTAGAAAGAAAGGTCCTTAACTCGTCTACTATTTTTCACAATCCAAATAGTTTTATCACTTTTCAAAACAAATCTTTCTACTAAAGATTCGCTATCATTCAACTAAATTTCTAACTTCAATTTTAAGTTCAAACAACATCGTTTAACTTCTAAATTCAAATTCGAGTTTAAATTCAAATTTTTAAACTTCCAAAATTTCTCAAAAATTTACTAACACTCGAAATTTTCGAAAAATTTCGCCAGCGTCTCCTTTGCGCGGTTAACATGGCACGACTACAAAACGTCCCTACGGACTCTCAGATTTCAAAAAGAAAAAGAAAAAGCCAAACGGCTAGACAAGAAATCATCAAAAACTCATATTCAAATTTAAATACATACCTTTAGTCGAGCAATTCAAATTTATCTTCGAAATCAAAATTCCAATCCTTTATAACACCTGTATATCCTACTAGCCATAATATCTAGTTGCATATATTCAAACCATTTTGCAAATTTGATTACAAAATTTTCAATATAAACTGCTTATACATTTTTAGCTTACTTCACTATTGAAGTTACATATTCATATCCATTCAAATTTACATTTCAAATTCATTGAATTCAATTTCACAATTCCAATCTAATTTGGATTCGGTTTACAATTTCAATTCTATTTGAATTCAATTTTATCTTCTTTCTTTAATTCACAACTGCACTCTTTTAAATTAGTTTCAGTTACTAATTCATTTTAATTCTAATTCATTTATTCACATTCATTTTCAACATCCATTTCTAATCTTATTCACGTACAATTGTGAATTCCCTTCATTGAAAATTTATTTATTCTTACTTGAATTCATCTTTAAATTCGAACCATCCCTTTTATTTAGTTCACAATTCAAGGTTTAATTTCACTAATTTAACTTTCAATTTCGCTTTCATTAAATCACAATTGATTCATTTGTACTTACATTTATTTAACTTCATCTTTAAGTTAAATTTATTCTACCAAAATTCAACCGTATAAGTTATCAATTTCATAATATTTCGTAAATATTTTAATATAGCATTCCAGAGTCTTTTTAACATTTCAAAAAAAATCATTTTTGAAAACAATTCAAATTTTCCTTTGAATTTTCTAAAACCAAATCCAAATTTTCAAACAACTTCCATTTAAAAATAATTTGGCAGCAATTCCTCTTTTGGAAACCCGAAAATGAACACCAATGATGCCGCGGTCATCATCGAAGTTATTTTCCAGCGACCGAAAAGAGTTTAGAGCTTTTCATCTCTTCAAAACATTTTTCAAACCTTTAAAATTCATTTTCAAATCAAAAAGATTTAAACTTCCCAAATCTCCAAAATTTTCAAATCTTTTCAAAACATTTTCCAAAACTTCTCTGGAATCCCGTTTTAAATTACAATTCACATTTATAATTTACATTCTTTAAATTCATTCGTATATGAGTTTATTTCTTAACTTTGGAGTTATAATTCCAATTTCTCATTTAATTTCAATGATAATAATTAAATATTATCACTTCTAGCAACCATGTAACCATATACTATAGTAATTTACAGAAAATCATTTATTTTCCATACAAAAATAGATTTGGGTAAAATTATTTCATTTACCCTATTCAAAACAATACTGTGCCGAATTGTTCTATTTAAGTGTTTAGAAACCCCTTCGATACAGTTTTGCAAGACTGTGCCGACGAAGGTCCATATACCACTCAATAAACCAATCATCACAATACAAAACAATTTTATATTCAATAACAAATACGCGCTCATATCTATTATTTCACTCAACTCATTCTAGAGTACTGCTGACTCTATCTCTAATGAGTAACACCCAACAGAGCAGGGTTGTCGCTTAACCATATGCTCTGATACCACTTGTAACATCCCGAAATTTTCGACTTTCGAAAATTCAACATCGATACTCACTTTATCGACTGCTGAGCCATCGAGTGCCGGAAACCCGAAAAGTTATGGTTTTAAGAAGAAGAAAAAGTAGAAGAAAGAGAGTAGAAAAGGAAAAGAAGAACAACACATCAGAACAGAAACAGAAACAATATCAGAATCTCACATATCGCAGCGGAACAATATATAATAGATAACACTAGTCTTTTAAAACAAAGAACTATATCAGTTTATACATACATCAATCATCAGAGTTAATATACAACAATGGACAGTTATATAAACCTGTCCTCATACAGAATACACAGCGGAATAAAATAAAGTCAGATACAAATACTACGTCTCGAACTCCAGCTTATCTCCAAGCTCCAGAATATCCAGAAAACCTAATAATCTAACTCTAGACTGCCCGTGTGAAAATTTGTGGGCACCCAGAGTTTAGAAGGGAAACAATAAACTCCGAGTCAGTCATGGTGACTGGTGTGAGATCGTAAAACAGTTATTCTTTAAAATAATCAACAGAAAAATTTTAAAGAAAATTCGCAATGCTTTTCGGAAAATGAGACTACCATAAGACCTCCCACCACACACACAATGCAAACGCAGACTTGGAGGAGATTTCTTCTTATGATAGTCAAAGATGCTTGATACGCAAAATCAAATCATTTTTTTTTATTATTATTAGTGCATAGTGTAGAAAACATTTCGAAAGTATAATATTAATCTTAGCCAGCATAGGCATTCCGCACTTATGCCTACTATAGCTACCATCCAAACAGTGGTGACCACCATAAGTGAATGATAGGTTCTACAACTAAAACCGTACAAGATCGTATTGTTTCTTTGGATTTCCAACAAATGGTCAGGCTAAGGAACTTCCTTTTCCACGATGGGTACGTCCCTGGAATAGACGACCCGAGAACCTAACCGGATCTCTGCCAACACAAGGCCGGGTTACCTCTGCAAAAATAGGTAACTACTGACACGCGTATGCCATCCCCCGATCGTCACCGATCTTCCCGAGGATCCCCGATTTCCAACAAACCACAAAGTAATAATAACTGTGCAGCAACCACAGAGGTTAAGTATCTGGGCTCCATACCATGATACCACCTTTATCCAGAAGGAATGACATACACTAAGGGGCGCTACTCCCTAGAACCTTGCTGCATTCGTCCTGTTTCGACCATTTCCGGGGTGTGAGGCTCGACGAAGTCTCGTCCACAAAGCTACGCTTTCTCAAAAAGCCCTGCTTCGGGTCAAACAAAATGATCAACCTATGATCACAAAGATATAAGATCAAACAAATGATCATATCACAAATGATCAAACACTGATCATTTCACAGCAACACTCAGTATGCCACGTTACCAAATTGGGATATATCGCTGATAAATTTCAACTACATAACCTCTGAGCTCGTACGTCTCAGAGAAGGGTGTTAAGCTAAGAGAATAAATTCTCCGCCACCAACAGAAATGTATTTGAAAGAAATCAGCTTTATATCTCAAATTGTAACGTCAGACACACAATCCATACAAGTCTGTTCCGGGATCGAACAGAACCGAAGGCACTTCTCACGAAGCCCTTGCATTTCCGGATAATTTTCTAATCACGTCCGGACTTCCCGTCACTAAGGGTGATAAAACCTCTAAACCGAAGATCAGTCGGTGTAGAGTAACTCGACGGTAATCCTTCCGTTTTCAAAAATATCCGGTCTTCAACACCGGTCTTCAAATGCGATTCATAACGACGTATCACATATTCGGAATGGGTTATACGACCCCATGGTCCTTTCCCGGCTAACCCGAATAGTGAGCGATTTTTCAAAAATAAGTGTGGCATTCAAATTCATCCAATCACAACAAATACCTATCTAAAGGTAATTATTGATAGTCGGTTATTTAACTATCAATAAAGATGCGCAACATCATCAGATTCCAAATAATTTTCCAAATTATTTCATCTTCAAAAATATCTTTACTAGATATAAAATTTCCACACTTCAAAATTAAATCAATATTTATCTTTAAACAGATTCCCTTTCTTTTATAAATTCCATAGTGAATTTATATTTCACAAAAATATCTTCTGATATACGATTTTCAAATCGTTTTCAATATTCATTTTCGATTTATCTTTACAAGGATAAATTCTCAAACGTTTTCATTTCATTTTGGAAAAGCATTTCCATACTTAATAATAAGTATTTCACAAATCTATTTATTTTCAACGTTTGAAAATACTCGATATACTTAAATCAAATTAAGTATATATTTCATTCTTTAAGGAAATCATTTACTATAACAACATTTATTTGAGTCAAAACGAATGTTACGTAAAACATCGTTACGACGACTCAAAATCACTAGTATAGGGATTCGGAATTTAGATAGAGATATAAATCCCAATACTATATCAAAACATTTCCTTTCGGAAAACATTTACTATAACAACAGTGTTATAGTCCATCATTTCCTTATTCCTCGAAAACGTCTATTTCAACAAGAACTGTTGAAATCTATGCTTTCGATTCACAATACATTTTAAAACATCTTTAAAATGTTTAACTTCGTTTTTAATATCACTTCTTCAAAAATGAATCCATTTTATTCAATAATATATTCACTGTCCAAAATCGTGAATATACTTCACTAATCACATTTCAGTATTTAATTCATCAAATTCAATTTATTTCGAATTTATAAAACAACGCTTATAAATTCCATTTCTGTTTTATAACAACTTCGGTTTATAAATCTCCTTTTATTAACTTCTATAATACACTTATTAAAATAAGTGATTTCAGATTTATAAAACAACGTTTATAAATTCAACCTTATATTTCACAATAACTTTGATTTATAAATCCCCTTTATTAACAAGTTCGATCAATACTCCCTTTAAAGGTAAAAATCCAATTTTATAAGTTAATTTCTTATAAATCTTTCATTCTACAATTTCATTCATTTTAACTTCACAATTTATAAATCTATAAATTTCATTCTTTTTACTTACAATTTATACATCTATAAATTTCATATCGATTTAACTTTATAATTTATACATCTATAAATTTCATATCGATTTTCCAAATTCGCTTCAATTAGCCAAATAAATTTCAAATTGGACTTCCCACTTATTTCTTTGTCTCTTTCAATCTATTTAAAAATCCAAATTTAAATTAATTTTTTTTTCAATTTAAAATCACTGTTTTATGAAATCCATTTATTTAGCATTTTCACTTTATTCTGGAATTTATTCGATAAGATTATAAAAACAGCTTTTATACTTTTAAATTCTTTTCTTCAAAATTTCTTCAATTTCAAAAATTGATTCATTCAGAAATTTTCTACTTGAATTTCAAAAATTCCGTTTCGTTTATCTTTGGAATCCAATGATGTCAAAACATCCATTCAGCTAAATTTTAGCTTTCAAACAATTTTCCAGATATCAATATGATTAATAGCATCACTATAATCATTCACAGAATTATATCACAATAGAAATAAATTCAATCAATGTGAGGGGTCCAGTTGGATCCCTCCAACCTGTTTCCCTGCATCCAAAGATGTTAGCACAATACCAATTCCGCTCCAGTACGGAATTATCGCGGTATATAGGTTTTTATAAATCCGCTTACTAACGGCGCAATAGGGTCTCATCCGCTATACGAGGCGGGAAATCATCAATCCAATATATACATATGCCAATATGTATATACTGCTATATATATAGATATATCCTATCATATCTAATAGCACATTCAAACAAATCAATCAATAACTGCAAATCAAAATTTTTTTCCTTCGAGTGAGAAAATCTCACCTTTGATTTTTAATTTGCCATCCATTCCAATCCAATTTGTTTCTTCACCGTTTAGACCTTGTATAAACAATTCAAGATTAATTTCTATTTAAATTGATCAACACTTAATTGTTGTTTAATAATTCAATTAGCTGATCGTTTTACTTAAACCAAATTTTGTCTTTAAAAATTTTAACTTCAACAATTTATTTCCTCTTTAATAATTTAATTGTCTAACCATTTGACAAATTAAATTTACTAACAATTAAATTTAAACAAATGATTTCTTTTCAAACCAAAAACTGTCTAGATATATATATATATATATATATACACAATTTAAATTTCAAAACAACTCTGTTTAAACTTTATATATTTCTTATTTCCTTTTCTGCAAATTAAAACAGCAATAAATTTTACTGTAAAAATTTTCTAACTGGTACGCATATAAATTTAAATTCGAAAATAGATTATACCTTACTGATAATCGAAATTCCCATCGACCATCGTCTGCTTCGATCGAATGACTCGCGACCATCCTCCGCCTCTCGCGCGCGACGCCGAGCCCAAGTCGAACTGCATTCCCTCCAACCTCGCGACTTCATCCACGAACAGCCACCGCCACATTCGCATCCCCCTTGCGATGCCTCCCAGGTCGCGACGAACTCCCCAAATCGAAACCCTAGTCGCTCTGGCAAACGTCTGCCAACCCTTCTCTCGCGCGCGCACTCCCAGGCAACGACGACATCACTTCGACCACTTAAGGACGCGCGTGCTCAAGCCTTGGCTACGTCGCCTCCCAGCCCTCCATTCCCCTCGAATTTCGCGCGCGATGCCTCGCTCGACTGGATGACGTCGTCCATCCTCCCCCACGAATCGCGATTACCCTTCCACCTCGTCGTCAAAGTCGAACTGCAGGAGCCACCAACACTCGATCGAATGAACTTTGTTTTGTTTTCTTTCGATTTTATTTCAGAGAGGGGGGAACGGCCATTATCTGTTTGCGAACGAAGATTGAAATAAGGAAGCTCGACCTTTATTTTAAAACGAGAAGAGAATTTTGCGAACGTGAGTTTCGTTTGAACGAGAAAGGGGCGGCCATGCTTCTGCACGATTACCTTCGTGAAATTAGGCGTGAATTTAGGCGTGGAACGTGGGTACGTTGTTGACCAATTTATAAATTTTAAATTTACTTTAAATCGAATCTCGATAAAAATCCAAGGCGTTTACTCAACGTGTGCTCACGTATTAACACCGAAAAATACGAAATTGGAAATCCAGTAATAATACAATATTACGGATCCAATGGAACTGGTTTCGTCGAATTCCGAGACTCTGTGAAAATTGACTATTTTATAAATATCGGTTCAAGTGATTATTTTCAAAACTGAACAAAACCGTTCGAAATTAAATTCTGAAGCTTCTGTTATCTTTCGAATTATCAATATAAATTTTACAAGCGTTTGAAATATTTTCCTTTAGCTTTGAATTGCAGATTCAAATTTTTATTCAACTTTCAATCGATTAAATTCTATCATTTAATTGCGGATTTCAAAATTATATCGGGGACACAAATTAAATCATCGTTTAAATATTTAAAATTAATTAAATATTCTCAATTTAATTTGGTCAAAATTCTGGGTCGTTACATTAAGGCTAATTTAACACTAGAGGGAGGGTGAATAGTGTTTAATGGATTCTAAGTGTAACGACCCACTATTTTGGACCATTCAAATCGACAATAATCCACACATGTCTGACTTGAATAATTCAAAATAACAGATTGTAATAAAATTTGGAGTAAATAAAATCATTCACAGAATCACATACACAGAAATATCAGAATAACTTGCAGCGGAAATAAAATACCATAGTAGTTCATGAAGTTACTACATACAAACTCTCAAAACATATATAAAATCTCATAATCAAAATAAATATAATAGAAGTCAGGATACATAAGACAATAATACAGAGACAATACTGAATAGGAAATAACTTGAATAGAAGTCGAAGAACCGATAGACAAATAAGCTCCAACAAATCTCTAGCTCCAGAAGGTGAATCCAAAACTGTGATTCTCAGGCTGACCCGAGTGTAAAGTAAAAGACAAACACTCGAGTCAAGACATACATACTTATATAATGTAAACCAACTCAAGTGAACTGTAAAAGCAATGCACAATAACTCAAAGGATGCTTGGGATCGCCCATCCTTTAAGTATCCATTAAATCATCAATTAAGCAGTAAGAAACACTATCATAGAAATGTCCATATTAAAATAAACAATGCAAATAACAGTGTTAATGTGACTAGGGTAGCGCAGAGCTGCAGTAATCGCTCACCTCTAGCCACACTCTCAATTCAAGGTGTGCATCAAAACAATCACAAGAAAATCCAATGGCACACAAAGAAATGTACCCGTGGTTATAATTTCAAAATGGTTTATAATTCCGAATTAAAATACTTCATTTAAACCATTTAAAAGTAAATTCATTATACCTTTAAATCCAATATTCAATTCCCAAAAATTTAGCCTTTCTGAGTTCATTTATTCACTTAAATACAATAAAACATTAAAATTCCAGCTTTCACAGCATTTAGAAAGTGCTGCGGTAAGTTATATTTGAAAACAATTCAATTCAGCAAAGACAGCATTTATAAACTGCTGTAGTAGTTCAGTTTCATTTGAAAACAAGTTTAATTCAGAAAAGACAGCATTTATAAACTGCTGTAGTAGTTCAGAGTTCAATTTAAAAATTTCTAGTTCAATTCAGCAAAGACAGCACATGCAAAGTGCTGTGATAGCCCTTAGTTAAATTTTAGCCTTTTAGTTCACTTCTGCAACTACAGCACTTACAAAGTGCTGCAGATTATATAAGTTCAGTTTTTAGTTCATTTTCAGAAACGATAGCATTTCCGAAGTGCTACTAAAAGAATTTCCAGATTTTTAAATAGAATTTCAGCAACAAATAAACTTCAATTTAAACCATTTTAATTATATAAAAAAATCATATTTTTCCACTTTAAAATGGTCATTTAATTACCCTTTAACCTATGATTTTTATAAAGTAAATTCCACAAAAAATATCAAATTTTCATCACTTCACTTATTAAATTCAAGTGTACAATTTTACTATTCTTTACATTCACTTAACACTTTAATTTAATTTATCATTTCACAAATAAAACTTACTTTCCATTTTATTTTCCTTTACTTAAACTTCCATTTTTAAAACCAAATCTCACAAATTCCAAGTCAAGTTAAATTCCAAATTACCATTTTAAGCATTCGTTTGTTTAACATTTTATATTCATAGAAAAATCAATAACACTTTAATAAATCATTTTATATTCCAATTAAATCAAAATGTCATGATTTACATTTTTAAAATACTTAAAAATATCCAGAGAAATATATAAAATAACCACGGGTCTGTATACTATTTTCTAACCTGTCAAGTGATACGGATAATATATCATTTCAATCCGTAATTTACAAAGAAAAATCTAGGTTCTATCATTTCAAACCCGCAATCCCAAGTTAATAAAAATGAATAAAAATCACTCGAGCCTATCATTTCAGCCCATAATGATTTTTCCCTATTCTAAAGTCTGTTCGGGTATGTATCATTTCAACCCATAGTGATTCTATTCTACAGGGAACTTGTAGTGTGAGAAATAGAAATAAACAAACAATATAACAGAATAGGATATAACAGATGATGTGACAAGTTAATAACATGGTTTAACATCATATAAATGATATCACAGGCAGGTACAACCTAATATAAAAGTTTCTACACATTCACTTGGTGTCACTTCACAATTATATATGTATATATGTCATGTGTGAATTACTCATCTCTTTACGCTGGAGTTCGCAAACAACACACACAAAAGAGAATCCGGAAAGCACGATATCACGATTTGATTCAAGGGGAGAGAGAGCCAATATGTATATCTTGTATATAACAATAAACAAAACCATATATAAATATATATACAATACCAAAATTTATTTTGAAACAAATTGAAATAGAGATAAACAAAGACATCACCAAGTTTCAAACAAGTTTTGCTTGCTCTTGACTCAACATGTGCTCGGCCTTAAGGCTAAATTGGTTCAGCCATGACATGTTTCAGGTGGTAAAGGATCAGGTTTGGACTGAAAATAACAAGGCTTGGTCAAGAATAGGAAGGGTTTGGAAGTTACAAAGTGTGGAAGGTCAAAACGCAAGGCTAGAAAGGATTTTGGTTCAACTTGGGCTCGGTCAAAGGCATATTTGGGCTCAGCCAGAGGCTGCTACAGGTCAGGTCAGAGGTTAGTAATGGTGTTCAGAGGTGGTGTTTGCTGCTGGTGGTGGCTAAGGAGGTGGCCGTGGCAAGCAATGAAGGTGGTGTTGCATATAGGGCTCGGTTAGCATGGTTTTGTGGAGTTTTTCATAGTTTTTGTGAAGTTTTGTTCAAGGGGAGGCCATGGCACTTTCAGGTCAGAGGAGTATGGTGGTTAGGCCGTGGATTATGTGCGGAAGAAGTGGTGGTGGTCGGTGGAGGTGATGGTTAAGGGGTTAGGCCGAGAACCATATGTGATGATCAAGCAAAATCAAGTGAAAAACAAGGCAAAACAAAGAAGAAAAGTGGAGAAAAGAGAAGGAAGCCATCACCAATTTTTCCTCAGATGTTTGGCCGTGAATTGCTGAGGAAAAGAGAAAATTTTCACGTGAAAATGTGCTTGAGGCGGCTAGGGTTTAGGATGTATTGGAGTAGTTATGGTAGGAAATCAAAAGGGTGGAAAATATAAAGGCAAGAAATCAAATGAAACGCATGCCTATAATTAAAACAAGTAACGTATCTTAATTGATTCGTTTCCTATAAATTAAAGAAAGATGTACACAAAAGAAGCCTTCAAAAAAAAAAAAATACAAGAACATTTAATAAATAAAATTTAAAAGATATGCATTTAAGTCAATAACGTATATCTATTTGAAATTTCTTTCAAGAAATAAATAAGGGATCTAAACCCATAACCATTCAATTAATAAATGAATGTCTAAATAAATAAAATAGAAAGATAAGGTAGAGATAGATATTATGAAGAATAAGTAAATAGTTTTAGGAAAAATAGAAAATAAATAAAGAAAATACTCTATTTAATTGAAACTAGAATTAAAATTTGTAAACAAAAATACAACTAACATTGGAAAATTTCAACTACACTTAAAAAATGTTTTAAAATAAAATATATATCCATAACATGTCATGTTACACATGTAAACATAAATTAGAACATGACATGGCAAACAAAATATTATTTATATAAATTAAAATAAACACTTTTGTTAAATACAACAATTTACATACAATAGTGTAAAAAGCATAACTTTCACAATATTAATCAGATTTCAACGAAACGAAAAGCTGTATACTTGAAATTTTATTTATTTTCAAAATAAAAGATAAAATTCAAAAATTCAAACTTTTAAATTTAAAAGTCAAAGTTCGACCATATTGACCAAAATTCACATTTCTGGAAAATATTTTATTTATTTATGTTTGGAATTATAATTTACATCAAAATCAAAATTTATATTTAAAATAACAAAAATTATTCATTTTAATAAATAAAATAAAGTTTTTAAATCAGGAAATCAATTAAAAATAATCAAAATATACAATTAAAATAATCACAAAATACAGGGTTGTTACACTCTCCCCCACTCAAATCTTTTCGTCCTCGAAAAGGAATGAGGTACGGAAACCCAGAAAAAGATAGAATGAAATTGGATTAAGACAATATGACAAGAAGGTTAAAATTATACCTGATAACTGTTGTTATAAGTAAGTTTAACAAGGTGGAGAATAGGAATAGCTAAGAAGGAAAATAGGTTGAAAGACAAGGATGAACCATTATTTTAAAACTATATAGATTTCAATTTGAATTTTTTTTATATTTAAACAATTTAAACATTTTATAATATTTAGAGAGGTAAAATAAATGATCAAAATATCCTTTATATAATACTTTATCAAAATACTTTTATAACTCAATGTCAACAAGTTTATCGTCGTTCCTGCAGACTCTGGCAGTGCGTTGATCAGGCGCAAAGCTAGAATTCTCCAGGTACTCAGTAGACCTATTTCAACACCCAGTGAAATTACTGGAAAAAATTTTAAAAACAGATATGGAAAGTACAATCCAAACAAAAAAAACCAAAACATGTCGATCATGGATCGCAGATACACAATGGTTACACCTGGATCCCCCAGGAAATATCTGTACCTGTAGGCCCCCCAGCCCTGCGATTACGCCATGAAGACTGGTAGTACTGCAGATACACAATGGTTACGCCTGGATCCCCCAGGAAACATCCGTACCCTAGGCTCTCGCAGCCCCTGCTGATTTCGCTACCAAGCGACCCAATAGATCGCAGATACACAATGGTTACGCCTGGATCTCCCAGGAAACATCTGTACCCTAGGCTCTCGCAGCCCCTGCGAATTTCGCTATGAAGTCGCGCTCGTAAGACCATGGAGATTGCCATGGAATTCGATGGAAACTCGAGTATCATATCCGGAAAACCAAAAATCAGAGAAAAATATCGATAGAATGAATCCACAATGTGGCCACAAAGCGGATATCAAGCAGAAGGCACTTTCCATATCTTTACTTCGAAAATATGTATCATATAGTACCTTTTCAAATCACTTTCAAATATCGTACTTATTTAAAGTCCATTATATATAAGATTTTAATTTCAAATCAAATACCTTTCCAAAATCAAAAGTATATCAAATCACACTTATATAGACTTCAATTATATAAGATTTCACTTTTCAAATTGAGTACCTTTTTAGTTTTCGAATCAACATCATACTTATACAAACCAATTTTATATAAGTTCGATAACTCCCAAATCAAGTATTTAAAATAAGGTTCTCAATTCAACTTGTTTCAATATCAATAAAATTTTCAAAATCATATACGCTTTCACCAAATTATACTTCCAAATCAAATATCTTCAGTTTCAACGTTTCCAAAATAATAGGTTTGGAGAATAATCCAAGTTTCTAAATCAATATAATTTAAGTCAACCAATTCATTTCCAAAATCAATGGTTTTTAAAATCATCTTATACTTACATAAGGTCCATCTTAAATAAGGATCAAAAATTTTCAAAAATAAATTTTGCTGCATGAAGAGCCATATGGAGTTGAACATCTTTGCTTTATAAAAGGTTTTTGAATTTAGAATAGTTTGTATACAAAATAGTTTGTGAAATAGTTTTGTACATAAAATAGTTTTGTAAAATAGTTTTGTATATAAAATAGAATAAAATAGTTTGTTTAAGAAAAGTAAAAGAAAAATAGTTTTGAAAAATGGTTTTAAGTTGATAGTAGTTTTTCATAAAAGAAAAATTCCAATTAAATTACAAAGATATCCAACCTAACAACTTCCAATTTCAGCGTCAAGTATATCAATGATATTAGAATATAAGATGTACATATGTCATCATTTCGCAACATTACATTCGATCGCTCGCTCGATCACACAAGTTCGCTTTCGAACTAGTATTGTCCATTCGACTTCCCTAATGCGGACTTTGATATGGTTTCTCGACTAGAAGCCATCAGTCTCCTTGCATAGCCATATACTATGATAGAGAATTCTAGAATCAAGCCCAAAATTCATATCAAATATTCACCATCAAGAATCAAATGAAAAATCCTAACACGAAATGGTGTAATTCACCTCGGACTTGTGTACTCAAACCTGGATCAAATTAATTATGCAAATAAAACAGCATACGTACAACTTATGTATCTATTCCAACTTGCTAAATATATAGTTTCATAAAGATGTTACTAAGTTAAAACATTTAAACTAATTTTTTTTCAAAATATTTTGAAGACCAAAATTTTTTCCCAAAACATTTCAAATCTACATTTCATATTAGAAAAAATTCAAAATAGCCTTATTCATTTACTTAACAAAACAGTTTCAACTTATTTAAATCATAATACTACATACTTTAAACATACATACCAAACTTATATACTTTATACTTTTCAAAATTACTTAGCTTTGAAAAGTTAACCTTGATTTGGAAGTGCTTTAACCTTCAAAATAATCGAAGAAATCATATTTCAATCCAAGAGTTGGAAATCACCAACAAATCAGTAAATCAATTCCAAAAGATAGGGTTATATCGAATCAAATCCAAAACTCAAGGACTGAACACCGGCTCATTTTAAATTGTTCAAATATATATACATATATCTTTCAAATATCACATCACACTTCAGAATTTGAAATCAAAAATTGGTTTCACAAATCAATCGCATAGCAAGGCTACCGAAGTGGCCTCTCCCCCACTCTGAAACTCGAAAATCCATATCGATGATGCAAGCATTCATCACCGAAATTATTTTCCAAATGGGTTCTGGACTTCTATTTTCTCAACTTCTTTTGAAATTTCTTCGAAATCATTTGAAACTCATTAAAATCATTTGAAACATTTCATATTCGGAAAATACTTTCAAATCATATTATTTATTATTTCAAAATCTTAAAACCAGTTTCACAAATGCCGGAGTTAAATCACTCAAATTCAGATTCAAAACCTTCAGTTATAAATTATTTTATATGAAACCATTCCTTTTAAAATTTTCAAAATTTCAAATCCTTTCAAAACTTCAAATTCTCATTTCAAAAGGGTATATAATCCTTATCGAAAACATTTCACCTTTATATATAAAATATGGTCATCCTTATCAAAATAACAATTTCGATGTATACACAATTTCAAATTACAATCAACCACAAATTTTCCAAGGGATGATTCGAGGATTGATTTCAAAACAAAATAGAGATTCAAATTTAGAGGAACTCTAATCAAATAGAATTTCAATTCGAAGATAAGCTCGAACAAAGATGAGATAATTAAATTACCAAATAGAGGATGGATAAGCCTATATAAATCGCGAGTGACCTTAACATGGTCAACCGTGACTTCAGGAATATAATCGATGCAAAAAATCTAAGGCAAATAGACCTTCGATTGCCAAAGATAGAATCCAGGTATAGCAGAAGATAGATAACATCGTAAACCAAGGATACAGAAATCTCCGATGAATCGATGCCAATTATAAGGGAGTTTCACCCTTTTACAAATCATTCAAAGATTGGCGGAATCGCCACCTTATAAAGGTCATTCAAAGTTGGGTTATGCAATGCTCTAAAATCAAAAGAATACAGATAGAGGAGACATGAATGGATTACAGAACAAGTGGGAGCATTCCAAAATTCAAAGGAATCCTAATCGATAAAAATCCAAACCAAGATTAGAGATATATAACCTATATTAATACAAAAGAATTCCCATTCAAAATTTGGAAAAGACTCAAATTCATATCATACGAAAACAGGAGCATAAATATCTTTAGTTTGACAATTTCAGCTAAGCAAAAGATACAATAGGGTTCACTTAAAGCAACCTAACATACTACTGATATTTGCCATACCCAAAATAGATTCCTATCAACAATGGATCTAGATCAATCAAGATAGAAGTTCAAAATTTAAGAGGATCCTAATCAAAGAAATTACTAACAAGGTAGATACGAAAGGAATGAAGTTTAGAAAAAATTTACTTTCAAAGCAAGAAAATTTATATCAAAATAATCTTTGAAAATTCCTTAAAATCATTTGAAAATCATTTTATACTTCGAAAATACGTTCTCTCACTAAGAAATGATTCTGAGATTGATTTCACTCATTCTAGGGTATTTCTACCCTATCTCTAATGAGTTTTTGCTCCGCAGGCTAAGGTTTGCCTAAACCCAAAGCTTTGATACCAAATGTAACGACCCACTATTTTGGACCATTCAAATCGACAATAATCCACACATGTCTGACTTGAGTAATTCAAAATAACAGATTGTAATAAAATTTGGAGCAAATAAAATCATTCACAGAATCACATACATAGAAATATTAGAATAACACGCAGCAGAAATAAAATACCAGTAGTTCATGAATTTACTATATACAAACTCTCAAAACATTAATAAAATCTCATAATCAAAATAAATATAATAGAAGTAAGGATACATAAGACAATAATACAAAGACAATACTGAATAGGAAATAATTGGAATAGAAGTCGAAGAACTGATAGACAAATAAGCTCCAACAAATCTCTAGCTCTAGAAGGTGAATCCAAAGCCGTGATTCTCAGGCTGACCCGAGCGTAAAGTAAAACACAAACACTTGAGTCAGGACATACATACTTATATAAAGTAAACCAACTCAAGTGAACTGTAAAAGCAATGCACAATAACTCAAAGGATGCTTGGGATCGCCCATCCTTTAAGGATCCATTAAATCATCAATTAAGCAGTAAGAAACACTATGATAGAAATGTCCATATTAAAATAAATAATGCAAATAACAGTGTTAATGTGACTAGGGTAGCGCAGAGCTGCAGTAATCGCTCACCTCTAGCCACACTCTCAATTCAAGGTATGCATCAAAACAATCACAAGAAAATCCAATGGCACACAAAGAAATGTACCCGTGGTTATAATTTCAAAATGGTTTATAATTCCGAATTAAAATACTTCATTTAAACCATTTAAAAGTAAAGTCATTATACCTTTAAATCCAATATTCAATTCCCAAAAATTTAGCCTTTCTGAGTTCGTTTATTCACTTAAATACAATAAAACATTAAAATTCCAGCTTTCACAACATTTAGAAAGTGCTGCGGTAAGTTATATTTGAAAACAATTCAATTCAACAAAGACAACATTTATAAACTGCTGTAGTAGTTCAGTTTCATTTGAAAACAAGTTAAATTCAGAAAAGACAGCATTTATAAACTGCTGTAGTAGTTCAGAGTTCAATTTAAAATTTTCTAGTTCAATTCAGCAAAGACAGCACTTGCAAAGTGCTGTGATAGCCCTTAGTTAAATTTTAGCCTTTTAGGTCACTTCTGCAACTACAGCACTTACAAAGTGCTGCAGATTATATAAGTTCAGTTTTTAGTTCGTTTTCAGAAACGATAGCATTTCTGAAGTGCTACTAAAAGAATTTCCAGATTTTTAAATAGAATTTCAGCAACAAATAAACTTCAATTTAAACCATTTTAATTATATAAAAAAATCATATTTTTCCACTTTAAAATGGTCATTTAATTACCCTTTAACCTATGATTTTTATAAAGTAAATTCCACAAAAAATATCAAATTTTCATCACTTCACTTATTAAATTCAAGTGTACAATTTTACTATTCTTTACATTCACTTAACACTTTAATTTAATTTATCATTTCACAATTAAAACTTAATTTCCATTTTATTTTCCTTTACTTAAACTTCCATTTTTAAAACCAAATCTCACAAATTCCAAGTCAAGTTAAATTCCAAATTACCATTTTAAGCATTCGTTTGTTTAACATTTTATATTCATAGAAAAATCAATAACACTTTAATAAATCATTTTATATTCCAATTAAATCAAAATGTCATGATTTACATTTTTAAAATACTTAAAAATATCCAGAGAAATATATAAAATAACCACGGGTCTGTATACTATTTTCTAACCTGTCAAGTGATACGGATATTATATCATTTCAATCCGTAATTTACAAAGAAAAATCCGGGTTATATCATTTCAAACCCGCAATCCCAAGTTAATAAAAATGAATAAAAATCACTCGAGCCTATCATTTCAGCCCATAATGATTTTTCCCTATTCTAAAGTCTGTTCGGGTATGTATCATTTCAACCCATAGTGATTCTATTCTACAGGGAACTTGAAGTGTGAGAAACAGAAATAAACAAATAATATAACAGAATAGGATATAACAGATGATGTGACAAGTTAATAACAGGGTTTAACATCATATAAATGATATCACAGGCAGGTACAACCTAATATAAAAGTTTCTACACATTCACTTGGTGTCACTTCACAATTATATATGTATATATGTCATGTGTGAATTACTCATCTCTTTACGCTGGAGTTCGCAAACAACACACACAAAAGAGAATCCGGAAAGCACGATATCACGATTTGATTCAAGGGGAGAGAGGCCAATATGTATATCTTGTATATAACAATAAACAAAACCATATATAAATATATATACAATACCAAAATTTATTTTGAAACAAATTGAAATAGAGATAAACAAAGACATCACCAAGTTTCAAACAAGTTTTGCTTGCTCTTGACTCAACATGTGCTCGGCCTTAAGGCTAAATTGGTTCAGCCACGACATGTTTCAGGTGGTAAAGGATCAGGTTTGGACTGAAAATAACAAGGCTTGGTCAAGAATAGGAAGGGTTTGGAAGTTACAAAGTGTGGAAGGTCAAAACACAAGGCTAGAAAGGATTTTGGTTCAACTTGGGCTCGGTCAAAGGCATATTTGGGCTCAGCCAGAGGCTGCTACAGGTCAGGTCAGAGGTTAGTAATGGTGTTCAGAGGTGGTGTTTGCTGGTGGTGGTGGCTAAGGAGGTGGCCGTGGCAAGCAATGAAGGTGGTGTTGCATATAGGGCTCGGTTAGCATGGTTTTGTGGAGTTTTTCATAGTTTTTGTGAAGTTTTGTTCAAGGAGAGGCCTTGGCACTTTCAGGTCAAAGGAGTATGGTGGTTAGGCCATGGATTATGTGGGGAAGAAGTGGTGGTGGTCGGTGTAGGTGATGGTGAAGGGGTTAGGCCGAGAACCATATGTGAAGATCAAGCAAAATCAAGTGAAAAACAAGGCAAAACAAAGAAGAAAAGTGGAGAAAAGAGAAGGAAGCCATTACCAATTTTTTCTCAGATGTTTGGCCGTGAATTGCTGAGGAAAAGAGAATTTTTTCACGTGAAAATGTGTTGGAGGTGGCTAGGGTTTAGGATGTATTGGAGTAGTTATGGTAGGAAATCAAAAGGGTGGAAAATATAAAGGCAAGAAATCAAATGAAACGCATGCCTATAATTAAAACAAGTAACGTATCTTAATTGATTCATTTCCTATAAATTAAAGAAAGATGTATACAAAAGAAGCCTTCACAAAACAAATAAATACAAGATCATTTAATAAATAAAATTTAAAAGATATGCATTTAAGTCAATAACGTATATCTATTTGAAATTTCTTTCCAAGAAATAAATAAGGGATCTAACCCCATAACCATTCAATTAATAAATGAATGTCTAAATAAATAAAATAGAAAGATAAGGTAGAGATAGATATTATTAAGAATAAGTAAATAGTTTTAGGAAAAATAGAAAATAAATAAAGAAAATACTCTATTTAATTGAAACTAGAATTAAAATTTGTAAACAAAAATACAACTAACATTGGAAAATTTCAACTACACTTAAAAAATGCATTATAATAAAATATATATCCATAACATGTCATGTTACACATGTAAACATAAATTAGAACATGACATGACAAACAAAATATTATTTATATAAATTAAAATAAACACTTTTGTTAAATACAACAATTTACATACAATAGTGTAAAAAGCATAACTTTCACAATATTAATCAGATTTCAACGAAACGAAAAGTAGTATGTATACTTGAAATTTTATTTATTTTCAAAATAAAAGATAAAATTCAAAAATTCAAACTTTTAAAATTTTAAATTTAAAAGTCAAAGTTTGACCATATTGACCAAAATTCACATTTCTGGAAAATATTTTATTTATTTATGTTTGGAATTATAATTTACATCAAGATGTCGACATCCCTTAGTTAAAAACAATGTAGAATTTGTTTTGAAAATGGTATTGAAAGGAAAACAAGATGAAATGATTCTGGAGTAAAATAAACTAATTTTCCTATGTTTTTTAAAATAAAGAAGAGTAGAAAAATATATTTTTAGAATGTATATATAAATTTGATTTTAAATCTCAAGTATATATATATATATATTATAAAAGAATATTTAAAAATCAGAAGATAGTTTTAAAAACAAACGAAGTTTAAAACAAGAGTTTATTTATAAACAAAGACAAAGAATATTTTAAGGCTAAAAAATTTTGAAAAGTAGTTTTGAAAAACCATTTTGAAAAACCATTTTGAAGTAGTTTTGCAAGCTTCTTCCTGCAGAATATCTCATCACATCAGGACTCGAGAACTTGTACAAAACCAGGATGTTCATGGGTTTGTAAGCCACTTGTCGTAGGTTTGTAAGCTACTTGTCGTGGGTTTGTAAGCCACTTGTCGTAGGTTTGTAAGCTACTTTTCGTGGGTTTGTAAGCCACTAAGAAGATAGAAATGGGTTCCATCCCAAATGAAATTTGGAATGAAGATTTCCGTGCTATTATAAAGTTTTAACAATAAACTAGACACATATCTTGAAATCTTGATCTTGATACTCTAGAGTCTTCAATCTTGAGTCTTGAGTCTTTATACTGATCAGTCTTCAGTAATCAATACCTGCATATATATATATATATATTTATCCTGCATATACATATCTATCTAGACAATAGTGTTAGTATATATTTTATAATAAGATAAGTTAAAAAGGTTGTTGTCATCAAAACCAACATCTCAGTTCCTAACAATCTCCCCCTTTTTGATGATGGCAACCTGTATTTATAAAATATACTTACCATACCATAACTCCTATCATAACTCCCCCTTACTCCATGACTCCCCCTTAATCCAATCATAACTCCCCCTTACTCCAAGCCAACTACTATTTTATAACTTCTCCCTCTTTGTCATCAACCAAAAATTCTTACTAATAAATTCCCTGAACTTGATATAAGATGATCAACCATAATACAAACTAGTGTAATCCATATATAAGTGTAATAAATGCTAAGTGTGATCATAAGTATGAAATGTGATCATAAATGTGAAATAAATGCTAAGTGTGATCATAAGTGTAATCCAACAGTAAATCAATCATCATCCAATCATATTTACAGAAATTATTCAATCAATCATATATACAAACCACACCAAATGTTTTTAAATAAATCAAGTCAATTAAGTTTAAAACACACCAATAACATACAAAATGACTAGACATTCCTTGGTACTTCTACCCATCCATCTTCTCCAAAGATAGAGTCTGCTTTGATGGCATCCCATTCTTCTTTATCTTTGTCGAGAGTGACTGGTGGATTTCCTTCAAGATCGTCCTTGTTAAGGGCTGAGATCATCCAACGAAGGGCGTCGAAATGTCTCTCTGGCTCCTTGATCATCTGTATTTGACTCAATTCTAAGTGACACTAATTACGAAGTATGAATGTAAGGATATTCTTAAATGAAGTGAGAGTTTCCTTAAGATTATCACTTAGATTCTTAATCGGAGAGGCCATAATTCAAGAAGTAGGAAGAAATATGAAATAGAGTGATTAGAAATGTGATTTGATAAATTATTCCGGAAGAAACATGTATAAATAGGGGTAGAAAGTTGTTTAAAATGAATATACACAAATTAGTTACATGCAATACAAATTTGAAAGTGTAACTACTTTCTGCCCGTTGTATGTCGACATGGGGGGATGGGGGATGTCGACATGCCTCTGTCTAAAGTGACAATTTGCTTTGTTTTGAATATTATGAACAAATCTATGCAACTATAATTTGTATAATATAAAAAAAAAGCAATTACAGAGACAAGTGAAGTTGAATAAAAGATTTCATTGATGATTCTAGTCAACATTACATAAACTAATATAATATTAACTAAAATAAAGGAAAATACATGGATAGAACTTGAAACAAACAAGATAACATGAACTAAAACTAATTAGATGAAGATGAAGAAGATGATAGTCCAAGCTTTCTACTAACTTTCCCGAAGAACTTGTCGATTTTAGTGGAAATCTTATCCATTTTCTTACTCATTGATCTTTTAAGTGTCTTTTGATTTTCCACTATAATTCTTTGATTATTGAGAATGATCTTATTGGATGGATTTGCGGGATTAGTAGGATATTAAATACTTTCTAAGGAAGTTTCTTGATCCTCCTCTTCTTCCTCTTCAATTTCCATTCCTTCCTCTTCCTCTTCTTCTTCTTCCTTCATTTCTTCCATCTCTTCGTGAGCAAGCCTTTCTTCCTTTTCCGTAAGTGTTTCATATGGTTGAAACACTAATGGAATTTGCATAAGGGAAATGTTTCCATGGTTGAACACTTTTCTAGTAATAAATTCTTCCCTTTTGAAATCAACTCCAAAGTAATTAAAAATCTGAGTGAGATAAATTCCATGATATAATGTGTTTTCACCCATAGTAAAATTCTTGGGCCTTAGCTCATCCAAAATAACTTGAGCCCAATTAATATCATAATTTCTAAAAATTGCAAAAAGAGCTTTGCAAACTTTCAAAGTTGGGTTGTTGTAGTTTCCCGATCTTGGTATAAGGGTGTGTTGAATAAGAAGGTTAATAATTCTTACTTTTGGGCAAAAATAACGATTTTTGAATTCAAAATTGTCATCCCCTTCAAAGATGTGATGAAATGTCTCTAGATCATTTTCATTTATTTGAAATTCCGAGAGATTCATTCCGGTATACTTGCATCCCAAAATATTTCCTAAAATTTCACAATCCAAAACTATTTGTGTTCCTTTAACACTACTCTAAATTTGTCCATCTTGCCCATCATAAAAACCACGATTTAAATTCACATAAAACATCTTAACAAGGCTTGGATAACATACAAAATCATTTTGTTTGTTATCTACTACACTAAGAATAGAACATTGTTGAAAAACATTTTCAATTCATAAGAAGGAAAATCTTCAAAAATAGCAAATTTCCCCGTATGAATTTTACCAAAGTTTACTTAGTTGATGTAAGCTTTGATAGTTTTCGGGTTATTAAAGAGAAAGTTTTTGATAGATTTTGGAAGTCTAATGGTGTTAGGAGTGCTTGAAGAGGCCATTGAAGAAGTTTGAGAGGAGTTGAAGATAATGAAGATAATTTGAAATTTGAAATAAAAGTGAAAAGTGATGATAAAGAGAGTAAATTAAATAGAGATTCTATAGACATGTTCTCTGGTCAAGAGGCATCTTTCCCAAGCATTGAAGTTGGTGAAAAGGTGGTGGGAAATTCAAAAGTTTGAATTCAAATTTTGAAATCAAATTTCTGAGAGGCATGTCGATATGGGGTATCCCGGTATGTCGACATGTGCCTATTGAATCAAAGGACAAGTGACTATTCCTAATTTCTTATAAATATATATATTATTTCCTATATTCTACTTATATAATTCCTGTGACAACATTAAATATAATAATACTTAAATATTAATAATTTAATATTTAAAATATTGTTAAAATAATATTATTTTTGAATTTAAAATTCAAATTTCAAGGGATAAATTTGAATATTAAATTCAGGGAAATTAAAAAATCAATCAAACAAACAAGCATCCATTCAAAAAAGAAAATTAAAAATAATGTAAATGCGTACCTATTTTTAGATCCATACTCCCATCGTCGTCTGATTCATGAATTGCAGTGAAACACAGATTTGAATTATCCATCTTCTTTTCATCATCACTGGATGATGAGTCTGAGTCATCAAGAGTTGCTGTGTATGCTTTCTTTCTTTTCCTTGATGAATCATTGTTTGGAGAGAACAACTGTTTATCTGGATACAGACAATCTTTCCTATGATGCCCGATTTTATTGCAATTGTAGCATCTATCATTGTTGACGTTCTCCGTATTATTTCTGGAATTACTTTGATCATTTCTTCTGTAATTATTCATTTTTCTATATTTAAGGAATTTCTGGAAGTTTCTTGTCATGAAAGCAATCTCCTCATCACTGTCTGGTTCCGAATCTTCAATTGTTGCATTGAATGCTAATGACTTCTTTTCTGTAACCTTGTTTTCTCTTCTTCCTTGCAGTTGAACTTCATAAGACATCAGATTCCCAATCAATTCTTCTATTTTCATTAGACTAATATCATTTGCTTCTTCGATTGCAAGTGTCTTTTGATCCCATTCCGGAGTGAGTTAATTTAGAGTTTTTCTGACTTGGTCTTCCTCCGAAAAGCTTTTTCCCAGTGCAATTAATGAATGGACAATATCTTGAAATCGACAATACATGTCGGAAATGTACTCATTTGCATGCATTTTAAACAATTGAAACTGATTAGTTAATATGTAAATTTTAGTCCGTTAAACTTTGCTTGTTCCTTCATGAGTAACTTGCAAAGTTTTCCAGATTTCAAATGCAGACTTACAAACAGACACTCTATTAAACTCATTCCTATCTAGTGAACAAAATAATATATTCATGGCCTTTGAGTTATTTTGTGCAACATTCTTTTGCTCAGTAGTCCACTGGGCAAAATCGGTAGTTGGTTCAACATACTCAGTTTGTGTGATATTCCAAGTGTTTAATCCTACTGATTGTAAATTAATTTTCATTCTACAAGCCCAATATGCATAATTACTGCCATTGAAAAATGGTAGTCTGACAGTAGACTGACCTTCTACTAATGAACTAATGTTAGTGTTAATAGAACTAGTGCCAGAGTTGACATTACCAGTTTTGGTAGCCATTAAAACAATTTTCAAGTTTCAGATTATGAAAACTATGAAATCCTCGCTGTGATACCAATTGAAAGGGAGTGCGAATTAAGGATCTTAAGGTTAATTTAACACTAGAGGGGTGGTGAATAGTGTTTAGTGGATTCTAAGACTTATATGAACTAAATTAAAATTATGACACAAACAAATGCAGGACTTAATCGCAGAAGCAGAAAGTAAATAAAAAGCAGTAAAAGGAAAGAAAACACCGGATTTTATACTGGTTCGGAGTTACCCTACATCCAATCCTGTACCAAGGCAAAACACCTCATACAGATTTTTATTATACCAATGTCGAGATTACAATCCTCAATTTCTAAAGTCCTTGAGGTACCCTCTTGTCTCATGAGTCCGGGGCAAACTCTCTTGATTTACGGGCCACAAGATTACCCAATTGATTTCCAGGCACAACCACACCTTATAGAGAGACTCGATAAACTTTTGATTACAAATTGATCCTATAACTCTGAATAGCACTTTGATATTCGAGAGAGGGTAGAGAACCAAAAAAGAACGATATTCTAATATTATTCACTTGAGAATTCGGCAGAATTTCGGCACGAACTTAAAATATAAAATTTTTAGAATATGGATTTGTGGAGAAGGAGTGAAGAAAATATGAAATTAGTTAGTTAAAAAATTCGTTTGTGAAGGCTATTTATAGACCAGTAACGGTCATAACCATTCGTGAAGAGATTTAAACGAATAGACACTTCTTTTGAAAATTAAAACTTTTGAATTTAACGGCCACCATATCGACATGGGGTATCCCATGATGTCGACATCCCTTAGTTAAAAACAATGTAAAATTTGTTTTGAAAATGGTATTGAAAGGAAAACAAGATGAAATGATTCTGGAGTAAAATAAACTAATTTTCCTATGTTTTTTAAAATAAAGGATAGTAGAAAAATATATTTTTAGAATGTATATATAAATTTGATTTTAAATCTCAAGTGTATATATATATATTATAAAAGAATATTTAAAAATCAGAAGATAGTTTTAAAAACAAATGAAGTTTAAAACAAGAGTTTATTTAAAAACAAAGACAAAGAATATTTTAAGGCTAAAACATTTTGAAAAGTAGTTTTGAAAAACCATTTTGAAGTAGTTTTGCAAGCTTCTTCCTGCAGAATATCTCATCACATCAAGACTCGAGAACTTGTACAAAACCAGGATGTTCGTGGGTTTGTAAGCCACTTGTCGTAGGTTTGTAAGCTACTTGTCGTGGGTTTGTAAGCCACTAAGAAGATAGAAATGGGTTCCATCCCAAATGAAATTTGGAATGAAGATTTCCATGCTATTATGAAGTTTTAACAATAAACTGGACACATATCTTGAAATCTTGATCTTGATACTCTAGAGTCTTCAATCTTGAGTCTTGAGTCTTTATACTGATCAGTCTTCAGTAATCAATACCTGCATATATATATATATATATCCTACATATACATATCTATCTAGACAATAGTGTTAGTATATATTTTATAATAAGATAAGTTAAAAAGGTTGTTGTCATCAAAACCAACATCTCAGTTCCTAAAACGTTGCTCAGGTGCTGGAGTTGTACTTGAAACCCCAGAAGGTCGATCCATATAATGCTTTGAAGTTTGATTTCTGTGCAACCAATAACGAGGCCGAATATGAAGCTTTACTTGTCGGACTCAGGCTTGCCAGAGACTTGAGAATTATTGTTGTGGATATCTACTGCAACTCACATTTGGTCGTATGTCAATTTCGGGGAGAATACCAAGCTAGAGACCGAAGGTTAGCTGCTTATCTTGCTCGGGTCCAGGAGGTATTAGATTAGTTCGATTATTATGCTATCCATTGCATACTCCAAGATCATAACCAGAAGGCCGATTATTTGGCAAAACTGGCCAGCACCGGTGAAGCACAACAAATAGAACTTGTCCCTGTTGAGACACTTACCTCTCCGAGTATTGATCAGATGGAGACAGACTGGGTTCATGAAGCCACGGCCACGAAAGAGTCATGGATAATCCCTTTCAGAAAATATCTCGAGCATGGAGCTTTGACCGAGCGCAGAAGTGAGAAAAGACAAGTTCTTCGGAAAGCTTCACGAGTCATTATCCAGAATGGAGTCATGTATAGAAGAGGATACTCTATTCCTTTACTCCGGTGTATCACCCATGACGAAATCGAACGAGTGTTACATGATGTGCACGAGGGAGAATGCGGCGGTCACACTGAGGGGCAAGCCCTTGCTAAGAAGGTACTCCGATATGGTTATTATTAGCCCCACCTACCAAAATCACTCAAATGGCCAGTCCATGGCCGTTCGCTATATGGGGCATCGATATAATTGGATCTTTACCTCTGGCTAAAGCTGGTGCGAAGTACGCCATCGTTGTAGTTGACTACTTTACCAAATGGGCGGAAGCTGAGCCCCTTGCTACTATCACGATGAAGAAAGTAATCAACTTTGTTGTCCGCAACATCATCTGTCGTTTTGGCCTCCACATATCATTATCACTGACAATGGAGCCCAATTCGACAGTGTCGAGTTCAAGAACTTCTGCCAAATTTCCACATTCAGAAGAAGTTCTCAGCAGTTGGTCACCCTCAAGTGAATGGACAGGTCGAAGCTGTTAACAAAGTTATCAAACCCATTTTGAAAAAATGACTGGAAAAGGCCGAAGGAAAATGGGTCGATGAGCTTCCCATGGCCCTATGGGCATATCGGACTACCCACAGGTCCACGACCGATGACACTCCATTTTCACTTTCCTACGGCTCAGAAGCCGTCATTCCGGTCGAATTGGAAGTACCTTCTCGTCGTGTGACCTACTATGATCCGAAGAAAAATGCTATATTACTTGCTGAATCTCTGGACTTATTAGACGAGAAGCGTGAAGAGGCTGATTTGAGGGCAGCCGCGCACCAAAGTCGAGTCGCCCGATTGTACAATGCTAAGGTCCAACCCCGAACCTTTGAACTTGGCGATCTCATGCTCAAGAGAATTTATCTGGTTCCTTCGCATATAAAGCCAACATGGGAAGGACTGTATGTTATCGAAGACTTGGAGATGACACATTCAAATTGTCGACTATTGATGGTCTCGCTTTGCCGAGAGCTTGGAACAGCGAAAGTCTCCATCGCTACTACACATAACAGGCTTTGTTTATTTATTTAGTCTACTTTCAATTCGCAATTTGTTTATGCATTTTGAAATTTGAACTTGTAATAAGGCAGCCGACTTTTCCATACTTTCTTATTTTAGCAATAAAATGCAATCCCTTCGAGCCAGAGTAGTGATTTTTGAAATGATTCATGCGACCATCACAATGCACGGAGAGCTAAGTTACATCCCATGGTGGGACTTATTCAAGTAGGGAGTGACTGTGATACGACCGATCACTCGCTAAGTAAAACCCAAGCTCGTGGGCAAGTTGTCACACTGAAGCCAAAAAGGATTGATACACGACAATCCTCTAAATAATTCCGGCTCCCAGAGTGCGAGCTGGAGTATAAACTTAAAATCCAATAACGTGGGCTCGAGGAGGGTGGATCCGTCCACCCACAACTTCGCCTATGTACAATCTAAACTCGAGGAGGATGGATCCGTCCATCTACGACTTTGCTTGTTTACTCAGGGTGGATGTGACTCGACCATCCACGATCCTGATCAGTTTATCGTTCCTAGAGTGCGAACAAGATCTCAAAACTCAAAACAGATGTGATCGACCATCTGTTAACTAACTCCAGATTCCCGGAGCACGAACTGGAGTATAAACGTTAATTGGGTGTGACTGACCGCCCACAACTAACTCTAAGTCCCCAGGGCGCAGACTGGAGTATAAACACAAATTGGGTGTGACTGACCGCCCACAAATCAACCTAAGTCCCCGGAGTGTGGATGCAATTTTGATTACTAAAACGGGTGTGACTGACCGCTCAAAAAACAACTTAAGTCCCCGGAGTGTGGACGTAACTTTAAACATTAAGCAGGCACGGCTGACCGCCAGCTTGCGAGTTCAATCCCTAGAGTGTGGATGTGATTGTCAATACATGAGCGAGTGTGATCTGACCACTCGAACTCATCTCACAACAACTTAGTTCCGACTAAGTAAAATTAAAAGTGTCGAAAGTGAAAAGAAATCATCGCCCGACCACTTCAACTCGTCCCCAGGACTGGGGGCATAACTCGAGCACCAACTACCGATTGAGATAGTACAACATTAGGACTCGACTTAACGTTTGGTTACAGCTCGGGGCCATGACTCTGAGACTTAACAGCCGAACACGAGTCATATCCAAAAGATTAAAGCTTCACAAGTGTATTGAATAAAGGTTCAAGTGCCGAAACACTTAGGCAAATAAACTCAGAGTTATGCCAAAAAGCGAAAGGAGATTTTATTTCATTTATTCTTTAAAGTAAGTACAAAAAAGCTTATTCCAAAAATTCCTACTAGTAGGGGCCAAATCCATATCTATCCACGACCTACTGAAAGCAAAAATGGAATTCCTACTTATATACCCAAAAGGGACACAAAGAGACGTGCCTACTCCCTATGTTTCTTCTTCTTCTTCTTTTTCCCCTTCGGTGTCGATCCACTGGAGCTACTACTGTGGTGCCGTTTCGAACTCTTGCCTTTACCCGACTTATCCACAGCCGGGGGAAGAATTGTAATCACCTCCTCCGAACTCATGGAAATTGGAATGCTTTCGGAATTCGTGGTTGGAGGGAAGGGGGCACTGTCTATATGAGGAGACACATGAGGTACCCTAGGCATGATGATTGTACCACCCGGTGAGACCATATGCAAAGGGGTCGGGCCAGGACCTGCCATTCCACTTCCAATATCGCTACCCAGCGTAGCACTTGCCATCTCGGCACCGATCTCCGCCATTATCGCCTCATCATGAGCTGCTTGAGTATCCGGCGGGATGCTGGCAGTTGGGGCCAAAGAGCTGGCTGTGAACACGCCTTCGCCCGTGACAAAAGGCAAATTTATAAGTGAATGACCGAGGAGTTCTTCCATCATCTGTTCATTGAAGATAAAAGAGCTCACATGAAATTCCTCGGTCGATGCGCTAGCTGTAGTAGTCGTCACCTCCATCATGATAGCCTCCTGTTCTTGATGCTACTCTTGGGTTGCAGGGGGCACGGCCGATGAAGCTCCTACAATTGAATGGAGATAAGAGAAAATATTAGTGACTTATTATAATAACACTCCAGACTTTGAATAAATTCAAGAAGTGTTCAGAATACCTTCCTCAGGTTAGCTTGCGGGTGGAGCCGGGACTCTTTTGGAAATGTGCTGGTGAGCCGGAGACAATTGCAGTCGATCGGGATCGGAAGCAGGCATAGGTGGAGGATCGACTACAGGGGTAGATTTAGGCTGGGTTGGCATAGGGATTTCAGAACTTGTGACATGATGCTCAACACCAGAACCCTCTCCGACCTCCGGATGCTGAGTGACGAGTTTCTCACTTTAAAATGTGACAATGGCCTCATAGAGAAGCCTCCTCTCATCTTCAGTCAACACCCGGTTCTCCAGTTCAAACTCATCAATAGATGTAGTGTGATGTTCAGCTTTCTCATCATCCACCAAGCAGCGCCAGGCATTATGCAAATGGGTTGGATAATCGTCGAGCCAGCTCAGACCGCGGTATTTCAGGACAATGGTGGTATAAGTGATAAGAAGGTCTTCCATATCGCCTTCTAGCCTAGCCTCCGCCGCTCTGCCTTTAGCTTCAATTCTAGCCTCAGCTTCTTGAACCTTTAGAACTGCTGCATCCCGCTCTCCCTTAAGTTCGACAGTCTGATCACATGCCTCCTGAGCAGCCTTATTAGCGTCTCCTTTTCTTTAACAACCTCGGTGTACTTAGATTTAAGCTCATTAAACTCTTTGAGCGCATTGTCTCTTTCGGCTGTGAAGATGGCATTTATGTGGCCCATATCGTCCACCAGTTTCAAGTGCTCTTGCCTCATTTGCTCCATTTTCTTGTTGGCCTCATCGATTTTTTTCAAGGCCTCTGTCTCTGAGTTCCTCAGGGTTGCGTTTTCACCCGTGAGCACTTGAGCTATGCGGTCTTTTTGAGCAAGGTCTTTTTTCAGCTGTTCAATTGCCTTTGCCCAATCGAATGCCACAGCCGAGGCTTTCTCTGCAGTTTTCTTCCATTCCCGATATTGGTTGTAGGCATGGTAAACATAGTCATGCGTAGTTTTCTCTGCCCCTTCTGGGATCAACTGCAAATTTGGAATGAAGTGAAAGCGTCAAAGAAAATGTTAGGGAATTCCTTCTGTAGCTGTTCGGGCAGATCCCTTCCCTGTGAGCTCTGTAGTCGTTGATGTGGTAAAAATAGGAGCATCCACCGCAGTTCTATGGCGCTGCTCGCCAGGTCTTGAAGTTTGTGGAGGCACTAGATGGCGTGGGGTTTCAGCAATGTGTGTTCCAGAACCGGAGGGTGGCAAGGGAACTCTGGGTGGAGAAGAGAGCAATCGGGAGCGGCGCCTATCTCACCACTCTCTCTCTCTCTCTCTTTCTCTGTCTCTCTCCCTATCTTTCTCCCTTTCATAACGATCCCTGTCCTGACTAGTGTAGCGGCGATCATAATCGGACTCGTGCCTGCGAGACTCTCGGTATGAACTGGAAGATTGGCGTGCAGCACGAAGGCTATTGACCATGGATCCTTTCTTCGACATTGTATCTGTAAAGTGAAAGAAGAAATAGTGTTAGTTATCTCCGGAGATTGAACATCTCATGAATATTAGGTGTGTGGTGCCGTGAAGTGTGTGCATGCATGTGTAAACCCCCCAACCAACTGGATGTAGCAGCCGTACTCGGAGGGGTTGGCTCTCCTAAATCTAAGGCACTTTGAAGCCCCTCTAATACAATACCTTGATGAAGAGACACATCATCCGAAATGGGAATATCTGCAAGACCTTCGAAAGGACTTTCCATTTTTGAAGAGGGAGCCTCTGAAATTACAACAGCCGCTACTGGCAAAGACATTACAACAGACTTGCGTCTCGAAGCTTTGTGGGCAGCGACCTTGCCTTTCCTTATCCTCTTTGAATGTCGATGAATTTGTGAAGACTCGGGTGCGGGCTCGTTTCCAGCGGGCATATTTTCATCATCACCTTGCTCGGTGATCACGGTTCCAGGAACTCTTATTCTGACTTGCCTCGCTGGAGCCGTTCTGAGAAATCCTTCAAGACCGATGCTTTGATCTCTATCAATCAGCCCAACGGCCCTCAAATTTTCATCAGTAAGGACCTCATCGATCTCCCTGTGCTAAGCAGGAACCTCTTGAAGAACTCTTACAATCTCCTTAAATCGATTCCCTTCGGGCCGCAGAATCGGAGCTTTGAAAGAATAGAAGTGTTAAAATCTAAAATCGAGTACTATTATCCAGTTAATCGGCATAGAAGTTGAAGCACTTACGTTTGGCTAGCCACCGTTGGGAAAAACTCGATAGGCATCGAACATAGTACCATTCGGTCTTGAAATAACTCAGCTTGCTTCAGGTTCCGATCATGACTTGACAGTTCCTGACTGCCTCTAAGAAAGTGAAGGATGGGTTATCTCCTCGGCTCTTTATATTGAACAAGTATCTGACTTTCTTTGGAGTTGGGGGTCGGAAGAGATGCTCCAAGAAGACGATGAACAAGCTATTCAGCAAGGCAAACCCGTTCGGGTATAGCTGTGACGGGGCAACCTTTAAATAGAACAGCACTTCTCGGATGTATTGATTAAATGGAGGGAGTGTCCCGGCTACGCATGAAAATCTATTACAAGTCGTATACCCTTCCGGGGGAATATGGGCTCTATCTTCCGCTCCCGGCAATAGAACGTCATCGCTCGACAATCCATGCCTTGTACAAATTCTGCCCAGCATGTCATCAGAGATATTGGACGAAACCGAATCTTACGGATGCGCGATTAAGATTGCTCCTGGTAGCTCATCCGGAGCAAGGCTGATAACTTCGGCTGCGATAGCCGACATCTCGATTACAGGAAGAGGCAGACTTTGAACTTCCTGCGGTTGCGAACTTCTGGGTTCCATAGCTAATCAACTCAGCAAAAATCATCATTAGATGATAATAAACTGGTGTTTCCCCCAGTGTGAAGTGCGTGAATGTGTTGTGCAATGCAGTGCTGTATATGACTTAAGAGGTTCTACTAGATTAGAAGGATGCTTGAACAACAAAGACTCCAAAATTCAACCGGAGTGACCGTCACCACCGTGCCATCCAGACTCCGGAGAATGATCCAAGTTAAAGTTTGTCAAATAGGTTGCAGTTCCATCGACGAGCTTCGAAGGGTAGTCAAATATGCAGTGAAACAATTAAGTCCAATTATGCAAGGCAGAAGCTCGTCAGAGTCAAATGTTCGAATGTGGGGAAGATTTTGTATCCATCAAGGTCAAGACTTGGATCGATCACCATAGGCTCTAGTCGTATCGATCATGGAGAAAAAGATTTCATATCGATCACTCAGAAGTCCAGTTTGTATCGATCAAACAGCCCCTCATCTTCGTATCGATCAACAGGACCGCTACTTCGTATCGATTACACAGTTATTTTTTCGTATCGAGCACTCCAGATCGATACGAACTCCCACCATCTCCTGTCGATACGAAGTCGCTCCCTCCTTCGGTATGAATCTCTGCTTTTTTCGATCGGTACGAACTCCAATTACTCTTAGATCGATAGGAATCACTCTTCATCGATCGACACGAACGCCGCCTTCGTATCCCTCTACACTCCTTCTTCTCCAATCGGCCTGAACATCATTTCCTCCTTCCTCAACCTTACTCCGGCCTCAACATCACCAGAGTCGACCTCAATTAGGAACAGATTAGCACTTGAATTCAAGTCTCATCGATTCAGATTGGTTTCAATCGATTAATTACCTAATTAGAGCAGTTAGTTCAAGGGATTAATGAATTAAATTGCTCGAAGACGAAGGCAAGTTCTTTTTCTCTGTTGCTCTGACCGATACGAAGGCAGTGTGTAGGAGTGAAAGCAAGTGGAATTTTTTCTAAGTCCAAAATGTATTAATATGGACTCGAACTCAAAGGAAAAAGGCAATTCATCTCCCAGTAAAATGGACCGGTCAGAACGGTCGAAGCCAAAACAATACGAAGGGCCTTCTTCGTACCAATTCACCCATATCGGTCAGGGGGCAGTTGTTCATAACCATTAATTCAGATCGATCCAGAGCATGCTTTTTCGTATCCATCGGCGATCCATCGATACAAAAGATGCAACAAAGACTTGTTTGAACCATTTATATTCCATCGATACGAACAACAACTTCGTATCCATCTGCTCGAAGACCATCGGGGTTCGTATCCATCGATACAAAGTATTTCAAAGAGCCAACTGATTCGTATCTATAACCATCGATACGAAATTTTTTCCCCATTTCTTGAATCGATCTAGGAGAGGTCGATACGAAGGGACACTCTAAGGCAACCATCGAACGTTGTTACAACTCGAGTTTCACATCAATCCAGGAGAGGATCGATACGAAACTCGATCCAAAATAAAATCAAATAAAAAAAATTGACAACGACCCGTGAACATGCAAACATGAACGGGAGTCAGGTTAACATACACGCATGTATAACAGGCTAATATTCAATTTTCAAAATTCACAGGAATTGAGTGCTCACAGGATGACAACTGCAACAGTGAATGACAAATTGCTAACACTCGACACTCAGTTACAACAATGCACTGTACAATCATTGGCAGTCAACAATCCAATATTTATATTACTGGGAATCTATCGAAGGTTACATCTTTTGATGAAAAGACAACGCCTACTCAACGAATCGGATAGAACTTTTCAGACTAAAGAACACAGCTTTTCAAAGCACGTCATGTTCACACAAGACGTACTTTGGGGAGAAAATGTTATCTCGCCTTTTGGTAAGGCCGTGACACTAAGAAATTTACTAGAAACCAAAGACAGTCCGTCCCGGAGATCGATTATACACATGTTCACTATGAATACCGGTAAATTTTGCCCAAGTCTAGATCGAGCTACAATTGATATGACACGGCAAGTAGAGCTATGAAAGCCAACATTCCATATTTCAAGTCAATCGGAGTTTGTATGCTCAAGGTATTGATCGATCAAGGTTGAGAAAACCAACTCTATTCGTATCCATCCAATTTCATATCCATCTTTGGAGTCGATGTAGGAGTAGGTTTGGGGCTACTAACCCTAACTTGCTGGCAATATTCAACATAATGATGGCGAACATGTTGCAAAATGCCCAAGCAGCCATTTCGAATGTTGCTGTTGGTGGTGGCGCTCAAGTTTAAGCACTTAGAGTTGATTTCGCTAAGCTATCTAAGATTTTTCCAGTCTTGATGGAAAACTATTCCAAGGAACGAATTCAGCTTTAGAAGTGTAGGATTGGTTGGACACCTACGAAATAATTTTTAATGGCCTTGAATTGGATGATGTGGTGGAGAGGAGGTTGGCTTCCCGATAGCGTGAATGGAGAGTTATGAATAGGTGAAACGCTATTAGACTTGCTACACCTTAGGTTCGGTTTACTTGGGACCAGTTCAAAACCCGATTTGAGGAAAAGTTCATTCTGGATATTCAGAAGTCTTTGCTATTTAGGAAGTTTGCTGATGTGAAGTAGGGAGATATGTCTGTCTCTGAATATGTTGTTAAGTTCAACGCCTTGTCAAAATATGAGATGTCTTTCATCGACACTCCGTTGAGGAGGCATATGAAGTTTTTTATAGGTTCGGACGACTATCTAAGGAAGAAGTTAGCGAGTCACATAAATGAGCTATTTGAGAGACCTGTTGAGAAAGCTCTTCACCAGGAGAAGTTATACCCCAAGTCCAAATCAATTATTGTGGTAAAGAAAGAGCCAAAACTTCAACAAGAAGATGGAGGCAAGAAGAAATTAAATGGTAAAAGGAAGCAATTCCGGGGAAAGAATGCCAAGAAGAAGGCTGAGTGAGATCATGTCTATTATGGATGTGGAGACAAAGGTCACTAGACTAGAGACTGCAAAGCTAATGGAAAGAAGAAGTGTTATAATTGCGGCAATTTTGGATATATGTAGAAGAGTTCCCCATAACCAGTACAGCAGAAGCAGGTTGTGAAGGCATATACTTTGGATGTTGTCCCGACTTCGTCAAGTGCTCCCATGCTGAAGAAGAAAGGGGAAAGCATTATTATTCTAGGTATGCTTTCAGTTTATGATGTTTCCATACGTGTTTTGTTCGATGCTAGGGATTCACATTCTTTTATATCTAGTGACCTAATAGATAGAGTGGGATTGAAATCCAAAATAGTTGGCCAAACTTTGATTATGACAAACGCTGTTGGAGGCTCCACTAGCCTTTGTATGGTTTGTCGTGATTTAATCCTATCGGGTCATGGATGCTCTTTTGTTTACGATTGATTTATTTCAAATTTAGTTAGGTTTGGGATTATCTTGGGAATGGACTGGCTGAGAAAGTATGCGATTGTGGTGGATTACGAGAAGCCGTTGGTGACGATTGGGGCTATGGAGAGGCAAATGGTAGTGATTGGTTGCTTGCCAATAGAAGGACTTATGGTAAGCTTTCTATATTCGCTCGAGGGTCCACATGATGAATTTTCTTCTGTGCCTATCGTAAGGGAGTATCCGGATGTGTTTGAGGAGTTGACAGGATTACCGCCACACTGAGAGATTGAGTTCCGTATAGACTTGGTAAAGGATGCCAGATCGATAGTTGTACCTTTAAGGCATATGGAACCCACAGAATAGAGGGAGTTAGAGGTGCAAGTGCATGACTAGTTGAAGCAAGGGTTCATTCATAGAAGCATACCTAAATGGGGTGCACCTGTATTATTCGCCACTAAGGCGGATGGCTCTCCAAGGTTATATGTATATTACCGTGAGCTAAATAAGGCGATGAAGAAGAACAAAAAGAACTAGTATCCACTCCCTTGTATTGATGACTTGTTCGATCAACTCCATGGTGCGAAGGTGTTCTCCTAATTGGATTTGGCGATGGGATTTTATCAGTTGAGAGTAGTGAAGGAGAGTGTGTCGATCACCGCATTTCATATGCTGTCTGATTTTTATGAGTGGTTGATTATGCCGTTGGAGCTAACCAATGCTCTGGCATACTTTGTTTATCTCATGAACCGCGTCTTCAGCGATCAGCTTAACAACTTCATGCATGTATTCGTGAATGATATTTTTGTTTATTCTAGGATAGAGAGGGAACACAAGACACACTTAAGGATTGTGCTTGAGGTATTGAAGAAGCACAGGTTGAAAGAGAAGTTTTCGAAGTGTCACTTCTGGAAAAGGGAAGTAAGATTCTTGGATAATGTCATCTTTTAGTAGGGCATTGCAGTAGATCCTACCTAGATGATATTGGTTCAAGGCTGGAACCAATCCCTACTGATGTGAGGAGTTCCTAAGATTAGTGGGATACTATAGATGTTTTATCAAAGACTTCTCTAAAGTAGTAGCACCATTGACCAATTTGACGAAGAAGAATTAGACTTTTGTTTGGGGCATGAAGTGCGAGTATGAATTTGTGAGTCTAAAAAAGTTGATAAGTGCGCCAGTATTGAGCATTTCGAGCTTGAGTAAGGAGCCAATGGTATACATAGACGCCAGTGGTATTGGACTAGGTGCGATGTTGATGCAAAGGGAAAAAGTTGTCGCCTACGCTAGTCGACAGCTAAAGCCACACGAGAGGAAATATCCAACTCATGATTTGGAGTTGGTGGTGATAGTGTTTGCTTTGAAAATTAGAGGCATTATCTATTAGGAGAAAGGTTCAAGTTATTCATGGACCACAAATCCTTGAAATACCTTTTCTCGCAGATGGATCTCAACCTTTGGCAGTAGCGATGGTTGGAATTCTTGGCATCATATGACTATGATAAATTTATACTTTTGCCTCCATTTTGCCAAATCAACGATATCTTTTCTTAACTACCAAAAAGAACTAATAAACCACATCAAAGCACAACATACAAAATGAAAATATCAACCATACACACCTATACACATAAGAAATTCATCAAAACATGATTCCCATAGAAATTCTAGTCTAGATCTAACCTTTACACTAGAATGTCAATATGATCAAAAAGGGTCGAAAAACCATTTAAAACCCATTTTGAACGTTTTAATTTCGGTCATAAATATGTATAAAAATATGATTAATGTTAGAAAACGTTTTAAAGATCCAAATCATGTTAAAACGCCTAATTTAACTATATGAAAAAACATAGAATAGCGAAAGGTCAAGAACTACTCACCTAAGGCTCCAATTACCGCTGTTAATCCAAATATGAAAATGGACAGTATGGAGAACATATTCAAATCATCGAAAAATGATAGATCTATGATATCCTTCTCTAATTACCCTTTTAATGGTTATTTAGGCAAAGATTAGTAAGGAAAAGATAAGCTTTTTGATGAAATTAGGGCTAATGGAGGTTTTGATCTAATTTGGGAAGAAAAGAATGATTTAGGGCTATTGTTTCAACCACTATTAGCATAAATCCCGAGTTGGGCCTTGGGGTTAGCCCCTAAACTTTTAATTACACTTTAATCTGTCTAGCAATAAAAAGAATTTAAAATGGTCATGTCCCCTAAAAAGTAAGTTCGTTTTTTTATTATGACCACTCTATGGAAAGATAAACCACAAACCTGGTCTACTGGAAGTGGTTTCAAACACTAATTCAATCCCTATCAAAAGTTATAAGCCTTATAAGAACTTATGGTCAAAAATATCCGATAAAAAATCTAACTATGGAAAATGTCCGCAGTTGTTATTTCCAAAAATTTAAGAGCCATAACACCTCATGAAGTAGATAATAATATTTTACAATCCTACGTTATGTAAAATATGGTTCATTACAAAATGGAAATAATAGAGGCGTCTATAACCCTAGCCCCGGATAATTACATTTCTAAAAGTTTTTGTTAGGGGCATTTCTTACCCGTTCGTAATTAAATCAATGTATAGACTTTATACATTGTTAATCAATTTTTAGGCTTTAAATAAATAATTAAAATGCTATTAAAATTCAATACCACATTTGTATTTAATTTTACTATTAATTTATAACATTTATAAATTAAATTTTATGTCGGTTGAACTCAAAAAATAACTTATAATGCAATTGTGTTGACTCTCTTGTGTGAACTCGGACCTTAATCAATATTTAAACAATTTAAATACTAAAGCTTGTACAAACTTCACTAAAGTATAATATCGGACACAAGTTCAATTGCATACTGATCATTTAGGTGAAATCTAATTTCTAATCTTTATTAAACTCACCTTGTAAAGATATTTTGCATATGTTTTCTTCCCGTCGAAACTGTATCACTTTAATATCGGGTGTTTGGTCAAAGGTCAATAACACTCGTAGTTAATTGCTAGACAACATTAGAGTCCTTTTTCATTTTGATAACATATATCAATTAACTTATTTACTCTAGCAAAAGTTTTTCACTTTAAATTGACTACTACATATGATAATTCTAACTTTATACAACAAAGGAGATGAATCCTCTCATGAGTATTATTCCACTTCAAGTAGTTCAACTTATGCCCAACTATGGCCATAACATGGTTCCCATGCCATGTGCTTGACCATACTCAAAGTACAACCTAAGTACTTAAGATCAACAACATCCTTAAGTCTGAAGACTATTGTACGTCATGTGATCTTTTATTTCGATTTAATTGTATTAACTTGTAGAAGACTCTTGTTGGGTCATTTTGTGATTATTTCAAATAACCATATGTACACAACCTCTTGGTGCCCTCAACGATCATGAGTAATTCACCATCCATCATATGGAGAGCATTATGTACATTAGTCTTAACAGATATATCAATATCCTTTTCTTGATGCATGTTGACTAGGTATTTAAGGAGTAATTATTTAAATAGCGATTCAATACTCATATTTACAAACACATTCACAACTGCTATTGATAAAGTACTTTCTCCAAATGATTTTCTACTTATATACGCTTAATGTATTATTATCATCATTTATCACTATATAACAACATGTATAAAATAAAATAAAACAAAAGCCTGCTTCATTTTGACATAAGTTACGTAATAATTTACATAATTGCCCCTATGACACAACTTTAACTCTTGCAATCTCCCACTTAAATCTGGGGCTAACTAAGGTGCCTCATGCCCTACCTTCAACCATTCTACCTAAAATAGAATGAAAAAGGGACTTAGTGAGTGGATCTACGATATTATTATTTTGTATGCTTTTCGATTATACTTCCCTATTATTGATAAACTCTTTTATCAAGTGTTAAATTACAGAGAACATATCTCGAATTCTCATCCAACCGTCGGTTCCTATTGCAATACATATTGCATTCTGTAATCAAAATACATTATTTGATTTTAATGGTGGAAACCACCCCTAGCTCTCTTATAAATTTGCACACATATACTGCTTTTATTACAGGGCTATTTAGGGCTCTTTATTTAGCCTCTATATTTGAATTCGACACAGCCACTCATTTGGAACATTTCCAACTTAAAGCTCCTTATCTAAGGTTGAACACGAATATAAGATCGACTAACTATATTCGATGTCACTTATGAATTCAAGTCTGAATACTCCTTCATAAACAGTTCATTGTTTCCATAAATAATTATCTAGTACTTCGTAAATACTCAAGAATTCTCTTTATTATCATCCAATGACTTTATCTTAGATTTGATATTAGTTTAATACACCAAGTGTATAAGGGAGATCTAATGTACCACACAATATAGCATATATAATGATCCCTATTATGATGCATAGGGGATCTACATCATATGTTCCATATTAAACATTTTAGTATGGTTTGCTTATACAGAATGGGACAGTCCTAATATCCTCGTATACCGAGTATAAAAGATGTCCTTTTGAATTCCTTCATCTAGAATTTTTGTAACACCCATAAAAAATTAATAAGAGATTAATTAATTTAATAATAAAACTAAAAATAAGAATTTCAAAAACATCGAAACTTGGCCACAAAAGTTACACTATTGTATTCGTGGCAATTTTTTGATCAACTTTCATATATATAGTTTTGCGATCGGAACTCAAACGAAAAAGTTATTAACATTTAAAGTTTTCAAATTTAAAATAATTCAAATAAATTTAAATTTACAAATTAAATAACATTAACATCAAATATTAAGAAGGCAGTAAATATTTTAATGTTAAAGAAACATTAACGTTAAGAATTAATGGTCGGAATACTAACGTTAAAAATTAAAAAGGGTAAGAAATAAATCTCGACCGTAGAAAAAGGTCAGTCGACCGCCTAGGGAGGAGCAGTCAATCAGTACATATGTGGTGGCCAGGGTTAGGTTAGCCAGGGATGGCTTGGATTTTACTACATTAAACTTACTTAAATCCTATGGTCTAAGCACATCCTAACCGATATAAGAGGTTGGCCTACTCACTTTTGTTCACAATAAAATTAGAATACTAACGAAACTCCATCGGTCTTCATCTTCCATTCTTCGATTCGAAATCAACTAGATCTAAAGGTAATAGGTTTCAGAAATATATATATATATATATATATACATATACATACACACACACACACATACACATATATGTTTTTCCTGTTTAAGTTCTTACCAAATCTCTTAATTCTGAATCTAATTTATATACATAATTGAATTGTTGTATATTCCAAAAAGAAGGAAACGGAAGGAGGGATTAGGAAAATGTGTGAAGTGAAATCCAAACGGAACCTGGAATAGCTATCTATGAGTGGAAATCTTAGTTTTTCACATTTTATTAATTTGTGTAGTAAAAGTTTTGATTTGTTTTATGTCTTGGGGAATTTTGTCTATGAAAACCCTAAACCTAAAACTCCAAAATTCCCCCAAATAAAATATCAATTCTTGGATTAGTTGGAATTTCAATTGTTTTGCATTAATATATTAGAATTTAATTATTTAATTGCAATTTAAATAATTTATGTTCTATTCAATTTCCACTTTTAATTTTTGTTGTTGCAATAAAGGGTCCAAAGAAGAAAATTATTAGGAAATGGTGTGCAAAGTATGGATTTTTCTAATTGTAGTCTGCACCGCTATTTATGTAATTTAAATAATGAATTCCTTTTTTTCACTTTAATTTTTTATATGTAAAAGTTGAATATAATATAAAAGATTTAAATTGTAAAATTTTGTTTTCTTGAAATAGAGGCATTGATTCTATTATATTAATGTAATAAGTTTGGTATTTTGATTCCATTTTTGAATATATATGTCTGTGTGTGTGTACACACACACACACACACACATATATATATATATACATACAATTTGTATTGCCTAGCTAAGGATACTGGCTATTTTGTAAATTATTATATGGAACCGAGGCTTGCACGAATATGGAAGTTTTGACATTTTAACAATTAGTATAGAAAGTGGAAATCTTAGAATAGGAATATTTCTACGCATGCTTAGGAATATTTAGTTAGCCTAAAATTCACGTATGTATAAATATATTAATAACATATAAATAGTAATGAATAAATCCTACCATATAGAATAAACAGGTTAATAAGTAGTATTAAACCCTACAGGAAGAAGTTAAGGATAATTTTGGATATTAACCATAATTAAAGGTGAAAAAAAGGAATATTCCTTATATAGCCTTAATGCATAAATATGAGTGAGGTATAATATATATATGTATATATATATGTGTGTGTGTGTGTGTATTTATGTATATATGTGTGTGTGTGTGTAGTATAAACGGCAGTATATTTAGAGAGTAGAAATATAACTAAGTTATAAGGATGCGAGGTAAATCAAAAGTACACAGAAGTTTGCCTAGCTAGTCTGGCTACCAGTAGTGTAACTTTGGGATTGATATGAGACATCGCCTATAATAAATACCAATGTGGATGCGAGGTTAGTTCCAATTCTATAGGGTAAGTATTCCCAGCTAATTTGGCCACTGACACCTACGAATAGTCGGACTAATGTGAGATGTCACGGTTGGGTTATGGGTCATAAGACAGATATCACAGTACATGCCTGGTTTTGGGTTAAAGATATTAAAAGGCTATTGTAGGGTCTGCCTCCATCCCACTCAAGAAGTATTAAATGATCAGGATTATCCTTTAGGTGCGGTAGTGGGTAATCCATGGAAAGGTCTGCTTTGGGTTGAGGTATTAAGTGGCTATTATAGGGTCCGCCTCTTCCCATAAAAGAAATATTAAGTGGCCTGATCGGATTTTAGATGATATTAGTTAGGAAGTACCAGAGAGGAGTCTGCCTTGGGTTTAGGTACTAAATAATAGGGATCTACCTATGGTATATGTATTAAATAGTCAGAGTCTGCCTAATTCCCATTATAGATGTATTAAATCCTATTGTTAGGACATGATTGACGGAAATGGATCATTAGAGCCCGTAGTTGCATTGCATTGGCATTAGAGTTATGAAGCTAGACTAGAAAGGACGCTTGGCCTATAGTTAAAGGTACGTTATAAAGCTGGAATGGAAAAGCCTTTGGCTTACAGTGGAGGTATACTTAGTAGAACAAAGTATATGATGCATAAGACATATTACTCATCTAAATGATACTACCCAATACTATTATGGTAAGACTTGATATTTTCATTCATCATACATTGTTGTTCACACTCCCTCCTTATTGCAACCTTTATGTTAGGGGGAACAATGCTAATAGACAAGACAGAGGCGACGGAGAAGATTTGTTGAAGTTTAGTTATTTATCTATGTTTTTGATGTATTTAGATGTACCCATATTTCTGACATGTTGATGTTTTATTTTGAGATATTATATTATGCATATTTTAGGATGATGTGTTTTTTAGATTTAGTTTTTATGACATGGGTACTTTTTATTATTATGTTTATTCTTCCAATGTGAGATTCTGAGAGCATAGATAGATAACTTTATATATTGTTCGTTGTATCAATTTTATCAACCAACGCCAGCTTTAGAATGGACCTAAGGTTTGATGGGATTTTATTGGGTCGGAAATTTGGCTCGTTTCAAAGAAGGTTGTTACATTTTGGTATTAGTGTTTAGGTTACCCGATCAGCGGGATTAGTTATATGTGAGAGTGGGTACTTGTTATTTTTGAAAGTATTTTCAAAACCCTACTGTATATATATATATATATATATTAACTTTTATGAACACACACAAACACACTAGGCAATTTTTTATAGCAAATAATACTATCTTAGAAAGAAATTAACTAAAAAGCTTAAACCTACAAATAGTTGATTATGGCTGAAAACAACTGATTAGAGGTTAGGAACCCCCTACCCAGGAAATTCCCACCATACGAGGGATGCCCAAATGGTTTAAGAAATACTTAAGGCATGTTGGGCCAGTTCCTATTCCTCAACAAGCTGCACCAATTGCTCCACTTGCTAAAGCAGCACCCCGTCCACTAGACTTCCCCAAAATGTGTAAAGGCTTTCGGAATAAGGGTGGATGGCATATACATGGGTTGAATATTTTGTTGAAACAAAGGGGTGGATTAACAACTGTGAACATATATTCCATTAGCTAGGATGGGAAGACCAGATCAAGGGAAGGATAGCTACATGGCATTTAAAGGGGAGGCGCTGGATTGGTGGACCATAGGAGTCGAAGAGAATGCTGAGGAAGGAATTACTTGGGTTGAATTCATGGCTTGCTTTGAGTCGCGATTCATGTCCAAAGCTGAAAATTGGAGAAGTTTATATAATCAAGGCAAGAAGACTCCATGTTGAAGGAGTATATCAATAAGTTCACAGAATTAGCTAAGTTTGGATTGAGTCCGATGGATAACTCTGTGAAGAAGGCTATGAAGTTAGTTAAAGGCCTAAATTCGCCACTTAGGGAGCTGCTTTTGACCTAAGTACCTGCAAGCGCCACTTATGAGATGATAGTTGAAATGGCACTGCTTCAGACTATTGGTATTGAGGAGAAGGAGAAGGTAGGATAGGCAAAAAATCAAGGTTGAGAAAAGAAAGTGGGATTCTAGGATGGTAAGAAAGCCAATGGGAAGATCAAGAAATGTGGTGTGACATGTCGTGGATTTCAAAAGAAGGAAGTAAGTTTGATGAGGAAAGAATTCAAGGGGAGATGCTCTCACTACCATGAGGAAGGAGTCTACAAGAAACAGTGCCCGAAGCTAGCAAAGGAGGGATAAAGTTGGAAAGCTTATGCCATTGAAGCTGTACCGATCTCAAGTAGACCTCCTTCCAGAGATAGGAAAAGCTAAAGTGGAAGATACAACTATTATCTTCGAGTATACTATTCATACCTTATTTGACTTGGGAGCATCACATTCATTCATAGCTAGAAATGTGGTAAACTCCTTGTGTGCAAAAGCCCAAGTTGTCACCAAATCAACAATCATGTCAAATCCTATTAGGAGGTTGATGCATCTTTCTTTGATTTGTAAAGACCTAGTAGTTGATATATGTAACGTTGATTTTACATGTAATGCGTATGTTCTGGGTTTTGAGGGGTATGGACTTATCCTAGAGATGGATTAGTTATATTACCATGGGCTGTCTTAGATTGTGATAGGAGGATCATTCAGTTAAGGAGTTGTAAAGGGTGAGATATTGATGTTCGTTGTGTGCCCCAAAACTCAGTCAGGTTAAGCTATTTATATTCTCTTAGCCTATCATAAGATGATCTCTCATCTATTCCTGTAATCCAAGACTTTCCAAACATTTTTTAAGAAGTCTCCGGTCTCTTATCCCGAAAGGAGATCGAGTTTAAGATTGATTTAGAGAAGGACGCTAGACCTATCGCACAGCCATTAAGGTATATGGTCCCTAAAGAAAGGCAAGAGTTGGATAAGCAGATTTTGAAGTTATTACAGAAAGGATTTATTTGTCGTAGTACTTCAGAATGAGGAGAACATATTATCTTCGCTACTAACACAGACAACTCTTTAAGGCTATGTGTTAACTATCCAAAGCATAAAAAGTTAACCAAGAAAAAAAGATATCCCTTACCTTGGATAGATGACTTATTTGACTAGCTTGTTGGAGCCAAATTTTTCTTAGTTGGACTTAGGCACTAGATTCCACCAATTGAGAATGGCCGAAGGTAGCAAATAGAAGACTACTTGCGCACTTCGTATAGACTGTATAAATGGGATGTAATGCCATTTCGGTTGACAAATGTCCCTGCATACTTTATAGATTTGATGAATAGGGTCTTTTTAGGGCAACTAAATAAGTTCGTCATAGTGTCCGTAGATGATATTCTAGTATTTTCTAAAAGTGAAGGTGAGCATGAAAATCACTTAAGGGAGGTACTAGGAACCTTGAGAAGGCACCACATAAATTTGAATTCTCAAAGTGCCATTTGTCAAAAAGGAGGTGAGATTTCTCGATCATATTGTCTCCAAGAAGGGATTGTCCGTTGATCCTGCTACTGTGGAAGCTATTCAAGACTGAAGAGCATGATGGAAGTTACGGGTTACTGTAGGAAATTCATCAAGGACTTTGCAAAGGTAGATGTCCCACTAGCTTGCCTAACCAAGAAATTTTTTAGTTTTTGCATGGGATGAGAAATGTACAGAAGCATTTGAGTAGCTAGAGGAGATGTTGACTAGTGCGCCTGTACTTACTATTTAGGATGGGTCGAAGCCTTTCACTGTTTACACCGATGCATGTGGTATGGGACTTGGGGCTGTTCTTATGCAAGAAGGCAAAGTGTTGGCCTATGCAAGCAAGGGGTTGAAGGACCTGAGAAAGGGTACCCCACTCATGACTTAGAGTTAGCGGCCATCGTCTTCGCTTCAAAGACATTGAGGCACTATCATTTGGGAGAAAGGCTTGAGTTAGTTAGTCACTGACCACAAATCCCTTAAATACTTTTTTTCCTATAAAGATTTGAATCTTAGGCAGTAGTGGTGTATAGAGTTTATAACATCATATTACTTTGAGATATTATACACCTCCGGAAAAGGGAATGTTGTTGTCGGTGCCCTTAGCAAGAGGCGTGCTGCTCTTGGTGTTATACATGAGTGGAGGTAGTTGGAGTTCCTCTCAAAATTTAATTTCCTACCGCCATTAGAATTTACTCTCGGTTGTCTGGCTGCAATGGAAGTAAGGCCAGCATTACTAGACCGCATCTGGTGAATAGAAGAAAGATATGTCAATAGTAAATATTTTAGACAAGCTAAGTAGAGGAGAATGATTTCCTTATGTCGGTAAGTATGCTGTAGACAAAAGGGGTAGGTTGAGGGATGACGCCGATGTGTTCCAATGGTGGAGGATGTTTTGGAGGAAGTGCTGGCTGAGCGTCACCATTCTAGGATGACTATTCACCCTAATGGAGATAGTGTATATGGAATATGAAGCAAATTTTCTATTAGCCAGGGATGAATAGTAGGGTAACGGTGTATGTCTCTAGGTATTTGACATGCCAAAAGATAATGGTGGAATAAGGGAAGCTAGAAGGACTATTATTGCCGTTATAGGTTCTAACTTTGAAGTTGGAGCATGTACTGATGGACTTTATAGATGGGTTTCCTACGATCCAAAGAGGCAATGAGGCCATTTGGATGATAGTGGACAGGCTCACTAAAAGTGCCCACTTTATTCTTGTAAGGAGTAATAGGACTGCAGCATCTCTGGTGTAAATCTATATCAAAGAAGTGGTATGACTGCACAGAGTTATAGTCATCATTGTCAATGATAGAGACCTCTTATTCACTAGTGAATTCTGGGAGAGTTTGCAGTCAGCTTTAGGAATGATGTTGAATCTTAGCACCGCTCACCGTCCATAGACTAATGGTCGGACAGAAAGGGTGAATAGGATTTTGGAAGATCTGTTGAGAGCTTACATCATGGATTTTGGAGGACATAAGGAGCAGCATTTACCACTAGTAGAGTTTTCATAAAATAACAGTTACTAAGTGACGATTAGCATGGCAACCTTTGAAGCCTTATATGGAAGGCCATGCAAGTAACCTAATTGTTGGTGGGAAACTATTCAAAAAAATTCTACTTGGACTATATTTGATCTACGAGACCTCGGAGAAGGCAGAGATGATTAGACGGCGAATGAAGACCAAAAAGGACCATCGGAAGTCCTATGCTGATAGGCGAAGGAAAGAGTTGGATTTTTCGGTTAGAGATATGGTATTTGTTAAGGCTTCCCCTCTCAGGAAGGTTATGAGGTTTGGGACATCTGGGAAGTTGGCGTCGAGATTTGATGAGCCTTTCTCGATTTGGAAAAGGTGGGGAGACTTTCATATCGAGTAGAGCTTTCAGATAAGTTAGTGGGAGTCCATAATGTTTTCCATGTATCGCATTTAGGGAAATGTTGACATGACACTGCCACTATAGTGGAGCCTAATCAATTAGAAGATGTGGAGACGGAACCGATAGCACCTTATGCCATCGCACGTATAGCGAAGCACAAAGTTAGGAAGCTCTGTAATAAAGAAATTAGACTGGTCTGAGTACAATGGGGAGATAATCCAATGGAAAGCACATGAAAAATCGAAGAGAATATGAGGATTCCTCATCCTGAGCTTTTCTTTGGAAAACTTTCTCCCTCCAAAATTTAGTATTGTATAGATTTTGGTTGCATTGTAGTTTCTAGATTGGAAGGCAGGGCATGGTTGCCACACTTTTTACTGTTATTTTTGCACTTATATAAAATCTTATGCATATTTAGGATGCTTGCATACATGTCATGTAACGACCCATCAGTTCGAACCATTCAAATCGACAATAATCCACACATGTCAGACTTGAATTGCCCAAAACAACAGATTGTTAATATATATTTGGCAAAACTTAGCATATACAGAAAGTAAATCAATCACAGAATCACAGATTCAGAGTGATATAACAATATGCAGTGGAATAGATAAATAGTAGTTCATGAAGCTACTACATAAACATCAGAGTCTGAAACAAATACAACAGAAATCCCAAGTACATAGAAGTAACAAATACAAAAGCAACTGACAAGTCTGAACATAGATAACTGGAAATAACTGAAATAACAACAAGCTGAGTAAATAAAAGATAGATCTCCAAGCAAAGCTCCAAACTCCAAAGGTGAGTCTCAAATGCTGTGACACTCAGGCTGACCCGAGCATAAAGAAAAACACAAAACACTCGAGTCAGGATTAACATTCTTATGCAAGTAAATCAACTCAAGTGAAATGTCCAAGTGAAATGCAATATAACTTAAAGGATGTTTGGGATTCCATCCTTTAAGGATCCGTTAAACTATCAACATACATAGTATAATATGCTACATAGATAACGTCTACAGTAAAGTAAAATATTAAAATAGCGTTAAGGCGTTACCCATATCCCCCTTAACATATTTTATATAAATGTCGTAGTCTATACAGTACCGTAATTCTTTCGTAAACTGGAGGGCTATGAGAGAGCACTCCATAGTGTACGACACAAACCAAACTCATAGTGGGTGCGATAAGGCATATGACAAGGCACGCAAGGCAACGCCAGGGTAGGATTCTACCGTTTGCACTCCCGGACTGGTGGTAATGCATAGCAGCTACTACCGCCCACCTCGGAATACACTCCCATAATCAAATCGAGGGGTGGCCACCAAATCAATCACAAAGTAATAAATATGGTATCGAAGAAATGTGCCCGATCGGAGGAGCGACCTCACTTGGCCCGGTATAGCTCATGTTTTATTCATATCAAGCTGACCCGAGGGGGTCAGGACTACGTTAATACCTCATACATAATCGTTCGCCAAACCATCCTACTTCGTTCTGGATTCTTCACCACGTGCATAGTTGTTAAAGTGGTTTTCGGTATTGGCTGAGGGTATGACAATATCCGATCCCGGTTTTTTTAACAACCAAACGCTTATTTCACACCGTGGTCATCCATTACAAACAGTTCATACTTCATATCAAAATATCATATTCATTTCAAAATCATATCACTTTCAGAATCATATTCACTTTCAAAATCATATTCACTTTCGAAATCATTATTCACTTTAAATCATATTCATTTCCAAAATCATAACCACAAAATAGGTTAAACCATCATATCAAAGTATTCGCATTTAAATCCATTAAATCTAAATCATAATAGTTCCAACTTAAACAGTTTGAACATTGAAAATAATTTATATATTGGAATAGTTATACATTAAAAATAGTTTATATTTAAAAATAGGTTATAGATTAAATTAGTTTATATAATAAAAATAGTTTATATATTTAAAAGAGTTTATATTGAAAATAGTTTCAAATTTAGAATTGTTTCTTCCAATTCCACAAATCAATTCAAATCAACTTTAGTTCCAAAATTCAATTTAAATCAAATCTCACTTCAATGATTTCAATTAAAAAGGTTAAAGGTTCAATTCAAATTCTCATTAAAACCATTTTTAATTTATATCGATTTCACATCCAGGTTTGAACTACAAATTTAAACCACTTCCAATTCAATAGGTTTCAAAGTTTACATATTCAAACATTTACAATAACTCAATTTGATAAATTTCATTTATATTTCAAAATTCAACTTTAATTTTATTTAAATTTGAAAATATTAACTTAATAGTTTTAAATAACATTTAAATAAAATCTCAAACTACAAATTTAATTCAATATTAAATATTCAATTTTATTTAAATTTGAAATTATTCATTTAATCACCTCTAATCAAAAATCTAGTTATCAAGTTATAAAATCATATCTTTAAAATTCCAAAATTAATAAGTTTCAAATCAATTTTTACTTAAATTCACTACTTAAACAAATAAAATTTCAAATCAATTTCAATTCATCTTTTCCACCTTAATTTATTAAAGTTATTACAAAATTTATTTTTAAAATATTAATATAATTTTAAATAAATACTTAAACACAATATATCTCTTTATCAAATTAAGTTTTATTACATTAGATTTTATTATATTAATTATTATTAAATTAAATCTTATTTTATATATATTTTAAAAATAATAAAGTTATAAGTAAAATTTTATAATTTACATTCTAAAACTTAACTTAAAATTTTAAAATTTCCAAAACATATAATTTTAAAAATCTAAATTTTACACATATATTAAAATTAAAATATCTCTATATTATATTCTGAAAATCAATACACATATATTTCTCCTTTTCAAAAATTTGGAAATCATTTGAAAATAGACCAACGGTGTCCATATATAATTTTCTATCCTATGGTCAAGTGATACAGGTATTTATCATTTCAAACCGCAATAATTTAAATTTTATGGGTATATAATTTCAATCCGCAATCCCAAATTTCTAAATCAATAAAATCGCTTGGGTTTATCATTTCAACCCATAACGATTTTCCCCTAGTCTATAAGATCGTTTGAGTATGTATCATTTCAACCCATAGGGATTTCCTAAACTAACAGGGAACTTACTAAGTGAGAACAATGAAAATAATAGCGTAAAATGACATAGCATATCAATTGCAATATGATCATAATTATCAAATTAAATATAATATATATACACTAACAGGTTATTGGTGTTAATATTGTCAATTAACATAAGTGAACAAATGCAAATAATAGCATTTCATATTTAACAATTTAATTATTAATTGTTTGAACAAAAAATAGGCAAACACTAAATTCATTATGTAGAGCAGTAAATATTGTTTGTAGTATATAGTTATTGTTTGATGAAAATTAGTTGCGGATGTTTAAGGTAGAAAATCAGTAATTTGTAATAAAAATATATAAAGGACTTAAATGTAAAAAGACACAGAATTTATAGTGGTTCGGCCTGAATGTGCCTACGTCCACTGTTCCTCTTTTATTATCCCTTTCATTTCTGATTACAATTACAAGCTTTGAATACTAGTAAACATGCTATTAGAACTAAGATTTTCCCTCTCGAAGTTGTCTGCCATTGTTGCTGAAAGCTTCGCTCTTCAGCATCCTCCCTTTTTATGATGTCATGTGCTTGGTATTTATAGAATGAAGATATGAGGAGTGGCAGCTGAGTATATAGTATTTGGAATTTGGTTTGACCTTCATTCCTCCAAGATTTGGTTCAACCTTCCTTACATGACTATCAAGCTATTCCACTTGTGATGACCGCCAAACACCTCCAAGAACCTCGGAATGCGTCATGAATTAATCCACGAAGTGTCGCCACGCCACAACAAAAATATCCAACTTTCATTTTTAGATCGGTTATACCCGGGTTGAGCCTTAATCATACCTTCACCCGACTCCAAGTAGACTTGAGATTTTCAAGGCCCGACTCCAAGCAAGCGCCGAACCAAAGTTTTGGTTCGGTCACCCGACCGACTACAACCAGACTCCAGATTTTCAAGGCCCGACTCCAAGCAAGCGCCGAACCAAAGTTTTGGTTCGGTCATCGGACCGACTCCAAGCAAGTGCCGAACCAAAGTTTTGGTACGGTCATCGGACCGACTCCAAGCATACTCCAGATTTTCAAGGTTTGGCTCCAAGCAAGCGCCGAACCAAAGTTTTGGTTCGAACTTCGGACCAAATCCAAGTAGACTGAAGATTTTCAAGGCCCGACTCCAAGCAAGCGCCAAACCAAAGTTTTGGTTCGGTCATCGGATCGACTCCAAGCAGACTCGAGATTTTCTAGGCCCGACTCCAAGCAAGCGCCAAACCAAAGTTTTGGTTCGGTCACCCGACCGACTCCAAGCAGACTCCAGATTTTCAAGGCCTAACTCCAAGCAAGCGTCGAACCAAAGTTTTGGTTCGTTCATCGGACCGACTCCAAGTAGACTCGAGATTTTCAAGGCCCGACTCCAATCAAGCGCCAAACCAAATTTTTGGTTCGGTCATTGGACCGGTGATCCTGGCTTGCTACTGGACTGTCGACCTTGAATGGCGGTAGAGCATCTCGGTATTGGCCCCACGAGACGGTGGTGGACAAATCTTAAGATGATCATATTTCGCAATCCGTAGCTCGGATTGAGACGCGATTTCGACCTATGTCCATATGTTTATCTCGAGAATACCTCCAAACTAGTTTGAGTCTGTTCCAGAACAATGACGATTTTGTCCCTGACTCCTCATATTCACCATGTAGTGGGCGAAAATGCCCACAACATTTGCCCCCCCAAAGCATACTTTCGTGAATACAAAGTGTGCATTGTTTAATCCAAGACTGTCTTCATAGTCATGCAATGGTTATATTGATGTCTGAAGATCTATATTTCATCTTCGCCTTTGATTTATCGATGAGCCTCTTTTTGCTAGTTTGATGTGGGACTTTGTTCGTTCTGAGGAGGACTTGTTAAATTTTTGAAGCCGTCTTTGATTAGTCTTCATCCGACAGGATGCTGTTTTTCTTGGACTTTTGGTTTCCTATGTCGAGGCATCATACAGTATGCAGACCAATTGATGTATACTTTGCATTATCGACTTTGGATCTATGATGTGGTACTCCGGTCATGTTCATTGTGTTGTTGAGTCAAGTTATCCTGACCATCTCATGTCATCGCCAAGTTTGTGTATTTCTCTACTAATCCTTTCTCCACTCTTGTGCATGCTTTGACAAGATCAATCATTAATGAATTTGATAGAGTAAGAATCTTTGTTGAAGGGTCTATATATGTAGGAGATGATGCAGAGTGTTATCGAGTGAATGTTGGTTATGACTTCCCTAGCCCATGTTTTGGATCTTCTACCTGGACTTTTGTACAAAGATATGTATATTTTATATAAATTTTGGTTGGAATCCTCATACCTGATAAGGTGTAATTGGTTTGTGCAGCATATAGTCTATTAAAGTGATGATCAGTTTTACCAACTTCTTCAGTAGCTTGGTTTGATAATCCTCAGTGTACTTGTACAAACTACATTACTGGTAAGTTTTGACAGATAAGTGTTGGATTATTGAGAAGCTTGGTGAAGGATCAAGGATAGTCGGCCTACGGAATTGGGTTGGTGGAGTTTATTGAACTGAAACAATTTGGTTCGAGAGTGTAAGATGATAGCCAAACCACTTGGTCTGGTACATGAAAAGATGCCGGACCGAGGTGCAAAAAGGGGTCGGACGAAAGTGTTGGTAGGTTGCATGGTCCAAGTTCAAAACAATGATTTGGTGCACTGCCTGTGCTAATCATAAGCCTTTGTTTGGTGTCTTGCAATTGTGACTGAGTCAAAATTCTGGTTTGGCACTAACACAAGACTGTAACTAAACCAATCTTTGAGAGAGTAACATTGGCTTTTTTGTCTAGGGTCTGCGAGGAATTGTCCATACTAGGAGTACTTCTTTTTTCTCATGCGAAGTCATGGTCGCGGCAAAATGTGAGTTATGGATGGCTCGATTGGAAAGCATACTCTGATTGTGGGTAAGAGTGATTCATTATTGCTTGTTTAAGTTATGCCAAGTGCCGATGTTGGATGCCCCTGGTATGTGTTGTTTAGCTGGAATAATCTTTGGACATTGGTAACCTTGATTAGTATCAGTTTATTATTTCCTGTTGATTAGGTAGAATCAATCTTTTAATTCAAACGTCCAGTTCATATCCGAAGTAGTGAACTATCAAGTTCCCTTGTACTCACCTGCAAACCAATGGTCTCTTTCGACCATGTGGGGTCAAGGACTTTCATCCTTGCCTTAAGATTAGTCAAATGTTATTGTCCCGTTTTTACTCGAGGTTTTATTTTATCATAGGAATGTGTTAGAGTCATCTCGCATGCCCCCGGGATTGATTTATTAAGTAAAGATATCAAGTTATTTGAGTTAAAATAGGTTTTTGAAATAAATTGACTAACGTTCTAAGGGTTAGAGATTGAAACACTCATGTTTAGAGGGGATCATATCACTCGGATTAATTTCCTTTTGCGAGGGTTTAGAGAGTAGTCTGGGGACGTGGCTGTCTATAAATACATATCACATCTTTCAACGCACTTCCCGACAACGTCGTCAAGAGTCGATCGGGAGCGCTTACTATTTGTTAGGGTTTGTCCCCAGTATAGTTCTTTTAGTTGCTTCTTACAACATGTTGCTTTGTATCAAGAACAGGTTTTGAACTCACAACCTTAGGGTCGTGATCCCAAGGTGTCGTTACCAAGCTAAGTGGCAAGGTGTGTGCAATCAAGAGGCGGGGTGGTTATATGCCCCTAAGCACTTTTATTAAATTTAAATTAAGTTTTATTCATAACTGTTAATTAAACCTTTGCATTGAGGTAGTCACCTTCCATATGGGTGCTCAGCTTTAGGGGTGTAACATTTCATATTGAGATTGAATTTGATTTCATCTTTGAGACCTTTTTGGGTAGATTACATTCTACTTCTTTTGGCAGAGTTTGCTCCCGTTTCTGGGGCTTGGTGGAATTATACTTCATAGTATCTAGAGAAGTTGAGGAGTTTGCTATTCTTGGAAGATTTAAGTTCATGATCCATGGCCCTTAGGTGCATTGGGTTCGTATCTCACCACCTTGGGCAAAGTCTACTGGAAAGGATATTCCAATTCTTATGAAAGGATTAAATGGATGTTATGCTGTCTTTGATGGTAGTTGAGTTGATTGAAGAACTTGTTGTCTTTGACAGAGTAGGATTTATGTTCTACTATATGGATGGATGATTTCCCCCCAATGATGGTCGGAATTAATGTGCGGCTGGTGGAAGAAACTAAGGCTATCCATCAGAGTGGTGTATAATGTAGGCACGATGAATTCCCAGTTCACTATCGAGGAAATTAAGGCGATCGCCAGAGAATATTTGCTATAGTTTGAGAAAGAAGTAGATGATAATAAAGGAGGGCGAGATGACTTGGACACTGGGGCATAAGTTGATCCTCTGTCTGTGGTCCTCGTTGATGCTTAGAACATGGCCAAAGGTAAGCCATCTATTACTACATCTTCCTTCCTCTGTGCGCATGGGAGAGATGATTGTGAAGGGGAAAAGGGCTCCAAGGGAAGAGCTAGGACATGTCAAGCAACATGGAGTTCTAGATGCGACTACCAAAGGACAGGGGACAGACGTCAAGAATGCCTCACATCCCTAAGATGCTAGTTGACGAATGCACCTTTCTTGTTTGAGGGTTGATTGACGTAAGGGTGTGGATTGGGATTTTGTTTGTGTTAAACATGTAAAAATGTTAGTTTGTTTAACTCTATTCCTTGTTTGCTTATCTAGCTATTTAGTTAAGATTCGGTGACGTTTGAGTTTTCAGTATATTTTTCTGCTTGTGAACTATTATGACATAGTTATTTGCCAATTCAGTATGAGTTGCAGGGAAACAATGATACTGCTGTCACGCTTAAGATTTACGGCCGATCGCTAACAATAACTACATAGACTATGGCCTGTGCCGTGGGTTTTATTCAATTTACTATCGCCGGCGAGCATGGGTGCTAATCGTCAACTATGAACTATCCCTGGCTGCAGCCATGCCTTAATCGTGGGATTTATTATCGGTTCACAGTAGACTCCAATGATGAACTGCCTAGGCTATAGCCGTGCCTACTCTATGGCTTATAATCGGTTCATCATTGCTGGCTGGGGAGCCGATCATCAGCAGTGAACCACCCAGGCTACTGTCGTGCCCTTAGTCATGGCTATCTTGTTTTCACTACTACCAGCAAGCGCTTGAGATGGTTCGCAATAGGAAGAGCACCAGAAAAAGCAATAGAGGGAAAGAGAGTTTTAGATCTAAAAAATAAGTACTAAGAGGACAGTTGTTAAATGGATGTACCGGACTTGTGTACTGATCTAGAGGAAAAGTAAATTAGACCAAACCTTCCGCTTTGGAAGAAGCGCAAAGTACCAGGTTATGTTTCATGCCTAGTGCAAGAAGTATTTTTGGACAAGGATTTTCGCTTGGCATTTCTGCGAGACTTCGCAGGACTTAGGAGCCAATGGTATTGTCTCATGTGAGCACCTCGTAGGGATGAATCACTCCTCATAAGGATTTGCTATATATACTCTATTCGATAGAAGGGACTACTGTGCTGAGACTCTTGTTTGGTGTTTTAGTGCTAACTCCTAGCAGTCATTGGACTAATCATTTGGTCGGGTTGATTTTGACTAGGTTGGTGGACTTATAGTGGATTCCCCCAGCGTGCATCCTGCTATTCTTAGTCCTTGATCAATTTGAATTGTGTTTGCTGATTATTGGATCATGATAGAGTTCGGGAGTTGGTGCCTTGATTGGCAACTATAATGTCCTTGTAGTTTAATATACTTTGCTGATTTGTGTTGAATTAGGATATGAGGAGTAGTGATGAAGGTTTTGAACATCTCACTCATTCATATCGCTTACCAAATTTGTTGGAATCGTTGGGATCCAGTCTTTCAAAGCCTTTTCGCATCAACTATTATGTTATCCAAGTCTTCGTCAGATGTTGTCACCACTGCATCCTCCTTCTTACCTTATCACCATACTCGATGGATGGCTTTTCTCTGATCATTGTTCATCCGAGTTCCAGAGGCAGAGAGTTGTATCCTTTTTGTTTTGTCATGGCACTGGTACTACAAGCGGTGCTATCTTCCTTAAGTGATGGCCTACCTAAATTCCCAACAGCGATGTTCTCTCACCTTCATATGTCTTGCTGACACAGTGGAGAGGTCTTTTATAGTTGGAGGGGCTAGTTTGACTTTTGCTTTACTTTGTGCAGCGTGTAAGCACCCTCGGGTTGATCAAGACATGCAATGGATTTATGAATCCTTCCTTTACCATTTTCCAAGGATGGATGAAGATCCGAGAGTAGACGGTAGAGCCCTACAATAGCGTACGATAGATTAAAATGAAAGAAAAGTAATTACATAGTCCCTCTTTCGTGTCCCCCTTTAACAGTAAGTGCGGGGATCTTAGCAAGTGCCTAAGGGGCTGCTTAAGCCCTTATAAAGGTTTGTAGTGGGCACTTAGAGGTGTCTGGTTCCATGGAGGAGAGACCGATGATCCATCTCCTTATTTCCTCCTCTGTTTTCATTTATTGAACAAATCCCTATGTAAGGTGAGCTATTGAAATTATTCGAACCTTGTCTAGTATGCATTGGAATGGTGATGCCTTTGTGTATGGTAGAAGTGACGAAGTGTTATGTTTGTTATATCCAGACTTTGGATATCAATCGTCATGGCTTCGGTCTTCAAGTTGCAATGTTCCGGTCCATGCATGAAAGTCTATGTGTAGTACTTTGATTTGACGCTGAAAGGAAGAGGGTTGTGTTTAGGTTTCATTTGGTTAGGTGGAATGCCCCATGTGTTCCATAGACTGGGCTTCTCTTGTATTTCAATATTGAGGTTGAATACTTTCATCTGCCTTAAGCGTGTCAAGAGTTTATCCACCAAAGCTTTATATTAAGCAGTGAAGTGTTTACTAATTTAAATCACAACTATTTCGAAGTTATGTCTAGCAATTTTTAGCATGGGGAGGTTGTTAGACTAATCATCCGTCTTTCCACATCTGGATTGGGTGTACTAACAGCAGTTGCATTCTTTGTAGTGGAGTTTCCTTCATTTTAGGAGCCATGTCAGAAAGTTGTTCGCTTTCCCTCTAGAGAGTTTATAATTTTCAAGGGATGATAATTCAAGTTTCGGAAAGAAATAAGAGGTTTCGTAGCTTCGAATGGTTGATGGTCCAACTCTTAAAATAAAGAGAGAATCTTGAGATAGGAGGTATAGCTTCTCAATCCGAGAAATGGTGATTACAAACTTGAAAAAAGGAAAAGAGCAAATCTCTAATTTCAAAGAGACAATGACTTTAGACTAGGAGAAAAGATTTCATGTTTGGAGGGAGAAAAGGATTTTCTTAGAATCGTAATTTTATACCTTACTAGGGGAATAGATTCCTCTTATACGAAAGAGGAAGATAGTTTTCTTATATTAAAGAAGCAATGCTTCCAGATGGAAAGAGAATAATATTTGATTTTAGATCAGAAAAATGATAAGTGTTTCTTTTGGTCAAAACGGTGTTTTTTGATCTGAAATGAGAAAAAGAAGATAGAACGATTTCAGATCTAAGAAATGAATACATGTTTCTTTTTGGTTGAGAAACAGTTCTTGTAGATCTGAAAGGAGATAGAGTGATTTCAGAGCTAAGAAGTGAATACATGTTTCTTGTTGGTTAAGGAACAACGTTTGTAGACTTGAAATAAGAGAAAAGAAAGGTAGAATTTTTTTTATCTTCAAGGAATAGTGATTGCAGATCTGAAAAGATAAATAGATTTTCCTAAAGTAACTGTTTCAGATCTAGTAGATATAGAGATTTTTAATCTAAGAAACAATGATCTCAAACTGGGAAAGTAAGAAAAAGAGAATCTCTCATTCCAAGGAGACAGTGACTTTAGATCTAAAAAGAAAAAGGTTTATATTTTATTAAAAAATGCAATTTCAGATCTTAAGACTAGAAACAGGTTTGCTTTTGTGAAAGAAAATAATGACCCGGATCTAAACAGAGGAAAAAAGGGGTTTCTTATGCCAAGAAACCATGTTTTTGGATTCCAAATGAGAAAAGAGAGGTGGCTTGATTTCAGATCCAAAGAATGAGTGCATGTTTCTTTTTGGTCAAGGGACATGCGTTTGGGGATCCGGAAGAGTAAAAGGAATATCTAAGGGTTTTAGATCTAAGAGATGACTTTTTTTGCTAATAAACTATGTCTGTGGATAGTAAAAGTAAGATCTAAAAAGTGGACAAGAGAATTTCTCTATGTAGTAAAATGGATGTTCAGCTCTAAAGAGAAAAGGAGGATTTTTTGTTTTATGTACAACAGTCAGGGTAGATCTAAAAAGAAACATAGATTTCAGATCTTAGAAATGGAGAGAGAGTTTCTTAAGAGAAGAAACGATAATCTCAAGTCAAAAGAAATAGTAGGTTTCAAAATAAAAAAGAAAAGTAAGAAAGAGAGAATTTCCTTTTAAAAAAGGAAAGTTCAGTTCTCAGTGAAAGCACTTATCAATTTAAATTTAACAACATATTCCAATCATCATTTCATGTGAAATCAATTTACTAAACATAAGAATGTTAATTGTGAGTGATCACTCACCTTTCATGGCTAGAGAAAATAGACAACACAACAAGCTACGATTTTGAATCACGAACTCGATAAATCGACCAATCCAAACAACAATTCTCAAAGCAAGGCAAGATGGACTCGAGATTGATGAAAATAATTTTTTTTAAATCTAAAATTTACTCACATATTTAGAAAAATTCTGTATATTATACTTTAAAAATCAATATTCAATTCAAAACACATATTTAAAATCAAAATATCTATATATCATATTTCAAAATCAATACTTAAAAATCAATATTCTTTTCTATTTTTTTTTATAAATATACAAGAAGAGGAGGCTTTGTTGCTCGATTCAGGCAGAAGGCTATGGGATGGGTTCGACTAGTGGTTGCGGCTTCCAAAAGGGTGGTGTACAGGCGTGGCAGAGGCTGCTGGTGCTTGGGTTGTGGTGGTGCAAGGGTGTGGCAGCTCGGTTCAGGGAAGAGAAGGGTCTGCTCAGTTGAGAGGCAAAGTGGAAGGTGGCTGGGAGTTTGGGTTGGCTGCTGTGGAGTTGGAACTTGGTTGGAGGGAGGGAGAAAGGTGGTTCGGTGATAGGTTCGGCTGATGGAAGACTGCTTCGGTGGGTTTGTGTGCTGACTGGGTGTGGCGGCAAGGTGTAGTTGTGGTCGGGCTGAGTGGTGGCTATTGTCATGGTGGAGAGAAGATGGTCGGTCTCGGGTGGTTCGGTGGCTGTCGTGGCTATGAGCGAAGGGTGGCCGAAGGGAAGAATCAGTGGTGGAGTGGAGAGAGTGGGCGATGGAGGAATGGTTGTTGCTTGGTGGGGATGCTGGGCTAGATAGCTGTCGGTGGAGCTGCTGGGTTCATGGCGGGGGCGATGGGCGCTGTGTGCGAGGTTGTCAGGTGTGAAGGTGAGATGGTGGAAAGCTGGAGAGATAAAAGGAGGTTGTGCTGTCGATGGGGTGGAGTGGGTGCTGTCAGTTGCGGGAGTGCTTGATGCCTGGGTGGAGTTTGGTTGCGTGGGAGGCCAGGGAATGGAGGGAAACGAGGTAAAAGGGGATAGGGCTGTCACGGCGGGGAGGAAGGTGGGGTTTACGTCGCGGGGAAGAAGCTGATGGTCGAGCATGGGAGGTTAGGCGGTGCAGCGGGTGACGCGGAGAGCTGGGATGATCGGGTTAAAACAGAATGAGTAGGGTCCAGATAAAATTATATAAGCAACTTGATATATAACTTAGATTATATTAATTTTCTTTCAGAACGAAAGAGGAGAGAATGAGAAATGCCAGTGGAGAAATGAATCAACACGTAATATTGAAATAGGAATATTGACAGCCAAATATTTAATTTCTGGAAATATTAAAAGGCTACCACTGGTCATTGGTTGTCTCCGAAACAAACGAAAGGACACAAAACCCAAAAGGCCCAAATGCGGAGCCGATACGGCTAATCGTTTTGCAGATTTCACCGTATACCATACGCCGAAATGCACAAATGAATATACTGCGGAGATCAGCACGACGAGACGAACATAATGGTACATAGATATCAGCGATACGACCAACCTATCAAAACTCGATTTTCGCTGCCAAACTGCTGCTAATTCGCCGAAAATAAGATAAACGGGGCTATAGCAGTCCAAATTCGGTGAAACGAAATACGATGTCACACTCAGAAAATGATTTACATTTTTCTTATATAAATATATTCAGATTCCAAAAATATTTTATTTCCATCAAATTAACTGATTTAAATTTTAAATTGAAATTTCACAACTAAACAAAACTTTCATATTTTCCAATGGAAATCTGCCACTTGCAATGCTTCAATAGACGCATACCAAATATCAAATTTTCATTTCAAAATTTTATTGTTTAATTTCATTAAAAAAATTTAGTTAATTACACTATTTAAAACCGTTAAAATTTCCGGGTCGTTACATGTCTGTATGTTACGATCTTGCATTCACGCTAGGATTGAACTCACCTATAGTATGTTACTTACAAAATCACATTGAATTTTTTTATTAAGTATATGATTGTGTAGATAACTTGGTTGTATAACATGGTTATAGAGTGCGCGTTACACTATCTATTACTTAGGGATTTCGGGGGAAAAAAATCCTTTTTAAGCAGGGAGAATGTAATACTTTGTAAAAATAATAATAAGAGATTAATTAATTAATAATAAGGCCAAAAGTGAGAATTTCTAAATGTCGGAATTTAGCCATGAAAGAAACACCATTGTATTTGTGGCTGTGCAGTTAAAGCGCTTAGAGGTTCCATAGTAGTGGAGATGCAAAAAGTTACAGCGGGGATAAAGCGAGGAAAAAGCAAAGATATAACAGATATGCAAAAAGCTTCATTAGATATAAAACCAAATATTTAAAGTTAATTTATTATTATTCTCACATCATTTGTGTAGGAGGAAGAATTATTATTTAATCTTACACAAAAAAATCGAAGAATATCATTATTTATGCAGTTTAAATTTGGCGACTACAATTGATTTCTAACTTATATGAAGCATCAGACCTTAAAATTAGGTCTTTACCCTAACTTTGTTGATTTCGTTCAAAGAAAAACAAGTCAAATTAAACTTTTTATATTACTTGTGCTAAAGCAGGTGCTAAAATGCCTTGATTTATTTGGTGTAGTGGAAAATAGCGGGCTTAAAGTGGATCTACTGTTTATTAGCGCTATATTAAAAAAGCATAGTGGTCGACGAGTGTTATGCGTTATAGCTGAGATTTTGCAAGACTTTAGCGGGGCTTGAACAACACAGATTCATGGAAATTTTTTGATCAACTTTTATATATAAAATTTTGTGATCAGAGCTCAAACGAAAAAATTATTGACCTTTGAAGTTTTCGAATTTAAAATAATTCAAACAAATTTAAAAATTAAATAACATCAACATTAAATATGAAGAAGGCAATAAATATTTTAATGTTAAAGAAACGTTAACATTAAGAATTAATGATCAGAATATTAATGTTAAAAATTAAAAAAGAGAAGAAATAAATCTCGATCGTAGAAGAAGGCAGGTCGATCGCCTAGCGAAGAGCGGTCGACCGGTACATGTATGGTGGCTAGTGTTAGTTAGGCCAGGAATGGTCCGAATTTTATTATATTAAACCGACATAAATCTTAGGGTCTAAGCACATCCTAACCAATATAAATTAAAGGCTAGCCCCTTCACTTTTATTCACCATAAAATTGGCACACTAGTGAAGGTCCGCTTGTCTTTTTCATCAATTTTCGATTCAGAATCAACTAGATCTAAAGGTAATAGGTTTTAGATATACATATACATATACATGCATATACACACACACACACGTTTTTCCTATTTCTATTTTTTCCAAATCTCTAAATTTTGAATCTAATCAATATATACAATTTAATCGTTGTACATTCCAAAAGGAAGGGAAGTGAAGGAGGAATTAGGCATGCAAAGGCTAAACTAAAATCCTAAAGGAATTAGGAAAAGTGATCTATAAGTGGAAATATCAGTTTTTCACTTTTTGGTAATTTGAGTAGTAAAAGTTTGGAATTGTTTTATGCCTTGGGGAATTTTGTATACGAAAACCCTAAACCCTAAAACCCAAAAATTCCTCAAAATAAAATGTCAATTCTTGGCTTAATTGGAATTTCAATTGTTTTACATTAATATAATAGAATTTAATTTCATGTTTGCAATTTAAATAATTTATGTTCTATTCAACTTCCACTTCTAATTTCTATTGTTGCAATAAAGGGTTCAAAGAAGAAAATTATTTGGAATGGTGTGCAAAATATGAATTTTCCTATTTGTAGTATGCACCACCTATTTTTGTAATTCAAACAAATATGAATTCCCTTTTCCGCTTCAAGTTTGTATATGTAAATGTTGAATAAAATATAAATGGTTCAAATTGTAAAGTTTTGTTACCTTGAAATAGTGGCATTGATTCTATTATATCCATGTAAAATAGGTTTGGTATTTTGATTCCATTTTGAATAAATATATAAAAGTCTATATTGCCTAGCAAAGGATATTGACTATTTCGTAAATTATTGCATGGAACTAAGGCTTGTATGAATATGAAAGTTTTGAAATTTTAACAATTATTATAGGATGCAAAAATTGTAGAATAAGAATATTTCTACGCATGCATAGGAATATTTAGTTACCTTAAAATTTACGTACGTATAAGTATATTAGCAGCATATAAATAGTAATGTATAAATCCTATCATATAAAATAAATTGGTTAATAAATAGTATTAACCTTATAGGAAGGAAGTTAAGGATAATTATGGAAATTAATCCATAATTAAAGGCGAAATACGGAAATTTTCTTATATGGCGTTAATGCATAAATATCGGTAAGGTATGTATGTATGTGTGTGTGTCTATATATAATATATGGAAGTATATTCGGAGAGTGGAAATATGACTAAGTTATAGAGATGCGGGGTCAATTGAAAGCACACAAAAGTTTGTCCAGCTAATCTAGCTACCAGCAGTGTCACTTTGGGACTGATGTGAGACATCGCCTATAATAATACCCATGGCAGACACGAGGTTAATCCCAATTCTGTAGGGTAAGTCTACCTAGCTAGTTTGGCCACCAATACCTAAAAATAATCGGACTAATGTTAGACGTCACGGTTGTGCTATGATTCATAAGATAGACATCCCAGTACGGGCCAGGTTCTGAGTTAAAGGTTTTAAGTGGTTGTTGTAGGATCCCCCTTCTTCCAACTCAAGAAGTATTAAATGGTTGGAATTATATTTAGGTGCGGTAGTGGGAAATCTTTGGGAGGGGTCCGCTTTAAGGTTGAGGTATTAAGTGGCTATTGTACAGTCCGCCACTTCCTGTAAGAGAAGTATTAAGTGGCCTGTTGGGATTTCTTACGATATTAGTTTGGAAGTACCAAAAAAGAGTCCTCCTTGGGTTTAGGTATTAAATGACAGGGATCTACCTAGGGTATAGGTATTAAATGGTCAAAGTCTGCCTAATTCTCATTAAAGAGGCATTAAGTGGCTCAGGTGCTTTCTCTCGCATTGTTAGAACATGATTGATGGAGATGGATCATTAGACCCGTAGTTACGTTGCACCCGTGTTAGAGTTATGAAGTTGGATTGGAAAGGTCCCTTGGCCTATAGCTAAAGGTACATTATGGAGATGGACTGGAAAAGCCTTTGTCTCACAGTAGAGGTATACTTACCAGAATAAAGTATAGGATACGTAAGACATATTACTCATTTACTAGGCATTGTTGTTCTGGTTCGCTCCTCATTACAACCCACAGGTCAGGGGGTACAATGCTGATGAAGAAGATAAAGGCGGTAGTGAAGATTTGAAGCAATTCGATTATTTATCTATGTTTTTGATGTATTTGAATGTACCTAATTTCAGACATGTTGATGTTTTATTTTTAGATATTGAATTATGGATATTTTGGGATGATGTGTTTTTTGGTATTTGGTTTTGATGAAATGGGTACTTATTTTTGCTATTATATTTTATTCATTCCGCGATGAGATTTTGAAAGCATAGATAGATGGCTATGTATATTGTTCATTGTGTTAGTTTTACAAACCAATAGCCAACTTTGGAATTGACCTAAGGTTCGATGGGCTTTTATTGGGTCGGAAACCATCCCGTAGAGGGTTGTTACATTTGGTATCAGAGCTTATGTTATCCGATCAACGGAAATAGGTATACATAAGAGCGTGTATATGTTATTTTTGAAAGTAATTTCAAAACCCTATTATATATACACATTTATGAACATATGCAAACATACTAGGCAAATTTTTCAGCAAATAATACTATCTTAGGAAGAATTTAACTAAAAAGCTCAAACATATAGATAGTCGATTATGTCAAAAAAACAGCTGCTCAAAGGCTGGGATCCTTTCCACCTAGGAAATACCTACCATATGATGGATTTGGGCGCTAGCAGCACCAGTTGCTCCGCCTTTTGAAGCAGCACCCCACCCACTAGGCTTTCCCAAAATGTGTAAAGCTTTTTAGAATATGGGAGAATGGGCATATACAGGGGCTGAATTATTTTTGAAACAAAGGCTTTGATTAATGACTGTGAATGTATATTCCAAGAGCTGGGATGGGAAGACTAGATCAAAAGGAGGTCAGATGGATGGAATTTAAAGGCGGGGCACTGGATTGGTGGACCATAGTTGTTGAAGAGAATGTTGGGGAAGGAATTACTTTGGCTGAATTCAAGGTTCGCTTCAAGTCGCGAATCATGCCCAATGCTAAAGTAAGTTTGCAATTGGAGAAGTTTATACAACTAAGGCAAGTAGACTCCATATTTAAAAAGTATATTAATAAGTTCATGAAATTAGATAAGTTTGGATTGAGTCTGATTGACACCTCTATGAAGAAGGCTGTGAAGTTTTTTAAAGGTCTAAATTCTTCACTTAGGGAGCTAATTTTGACCTAAGAACCCATAGGCACCGCTTATAAGATGATAGTTTAAATGGCCCTGCCTCAGACTATTGCTATTGAGGAGAAGGGGAAGGTAGGACATGCGCAAACTAAAGATGGAACAAAGGAAAGGGGATTCTTGGCTGAACATAAAGCTAAGGCGTAGATCAAGAAAGATGGTTTGAAATGTCGTAGATGTCAAAAGAAGGGGTATGTTGTTAAGGACTATAAAGCAAATTTAATGAGGGAAGAATTCAAGGGGAGATGCTATCACTACAATGAAGAAGGATACTACAAGAATCGACGCACGAAGCTAGCAATGAAGGGATAAAGTGGGCAAGCTTTCGTCATCGAAGCTGTGCCTATCTTAGGTAGACCTTCTTCCAGAGGCAAAGGAAAAGCTGCAATGGAAGGCACAACTATTATCTTAGGAAATACTATTCATACTTTATTTGACTCGGGGGCATCAAATTCATTCATAGATAGAAATGCAGTGAAATTATTGAGTCTAAAAACTGAAAATGTCACCAACCAAATAATCGTGTCAAATCCTATTAGGGGGTCGACATATTTTTCTTTTATTTATAAAGACCTAGTAATGGAAATATGTAACGTTGATTTTACATGTAATGTGTATATTCTAGGTTTTTATGGGTATGGACTTATCCTAAGGATGGATTGGTTACCTTACCATGGGGCTGTCTTAGATTATGCTAGGAGGATCGTTTGGTTAAGGAGTTATAAAGGGCGAGATATTAATGTTCGTTGTGCACGCCCCAAAACTCAGTTGGTCAACCTATTTATATTCTCGAAGCCTATCACAAGATGAGCTCTCTTCTTTGCCCATAGTCCAAGACTTTCCAGACATTTTTGAAGAAGTCTCTAGTCTCCCACCCTGAAGGGAGATCAAGTTTAGGATTGATTTAGAGAAGGATGCTAGACATGTCGGGCTGCCATTAAGGGATATGGCCCCTAAAGAAAGGCAAGAGTTGGATAAGAAGATTACAGAGCTATTGAAGAAAGGATTTATTCATCGTAGTACTTCAAAATGAGGAGCACTTGTTGTCTTCGCCACTAAGCCAGATAGCTCATTAAGGTTATGCGTTGACTATTAAGAGCTTAACAAGCTGATCAAGAAAAACAGATATCCCTTACTTACCTCGGATAGATGACTTATTTTACCAGCTTGTTGGAGCCAAAATCTTTTCTCAGTTGAACTTAGCCACTAGATTCCAACAATTGGGAATAGCCGAAGATAGCAGATAGAAGGCAACCTTTTTGCACTTTGGACGCACTGTATGAATGCGAAGTAATATCTTTTTGGTTAATCAAATGTCCCATCATACTTCATAGATTTGATGAGTAGCGTCTTTAGGAGGAAGCTAAATAAGTTCGTTGTAGTGTTCGTAGAAAATATTCTAGTATTCTCTTAAAGTGAAAGTAAGCACAAAAATCACTTAAGGGAGATACTAGGAACCTTGAAAAGGCAACAACTAAAAGGAAAATTCTCAAAGTTCCATTTTTAGAAGAAGGAGGTAAGATTTCTTGCCATATTGTCTCCAAGAAGGGATTGTCCGTTTATCCTGCTAAGATGGAAGCTATTCAAGATTGGTAGATTCAAAATAGCGCAATGGAAGTTAGGTGTTTTCTTGGGTTGGTGGGTTACTATAGGAAATTCATCAAGGAGTTGACAAAGACAGTAGTTCCACTGACTCACTTAACCAAGAATTTTTTTAAAAGGAAAATGAGTGATCCTCAAAAGGAGGAGCGCACTCATATAATTTTATTCTGCACTTAAGAATGAGTTGCCAACAATCCTGCAAGGTAGCATAACCCTTCCATACAAATAAAGAAATAAAAACCCTCCCCAAAACCTATGTAACTAAGGTCCATAATAGAAATATACAACAAAAAAATGTGATAAATGCTCAAATCTTCAAGAACGGTAGAATCCAACCAATCCAGTAACTGAACCTGTAGCTGCTAATAAAAATATACAAAAATTTAAGATCAATACATATCTATATGTATATATGCAAAGTAAAATAAACTAAAATAATAATAAAAGACATAGAACAAGCAACATTTTAATTAGCACTGAGTAAGGAAACAAGATTCAAACTAATTACATAAAAAGAAACAAATAAGAAACAAATAAGAAACATATTAGCTAGAAATTTACAACTAGGCTAATATCCTAATAGAAACGAAAAATCAAAAGTTACCATGTTAAGATTGTTCAAGGAAACTACATTTAGTTTATTGTTATTTTCTCTATTATTTTGAATGATATATTCTTTATAAACTCAATACGAGCTTCCATTTTGTGAGAAACTCTTTAAAACTTAAATTTTTATGTAATTTATAATTAGGATTTGAAATACAATAAAAAAAGAATAGAGAAATTATATATATTAAAATTTCCAACTCAATACTAATGTTATTAAACACACGTTGGTTTCTTTAACCAAATTTACCAACATGTTATTGTGTAAATAGTGTCTAGTAAAAATATGTTATGACCTTTATAATAAAATCTAAAATTATTCCAATATAATTCACAATTAATTCGTTTCCAATTTATATTAGAATCAAAAATATTAAGAATATTTACAAGAACAAATCTAGTTGCATTACATTTAAAATACAAATGTATAATATCTTCCATTTTATCATTACAAAAATAACATTTTTTTTCATTAAATATATTTTCGTTTTTTAAAAGTTCTATAGTACACAATTTCCTATGTAAAATTAACCATATGTGCACTTTAGCTTTAAGTGGAACACTAACTTTCCAAATGTATTTAGATAATTTCAAATTAACTTCCGAAAAATTTATAAAATGAACGAGGTGTATATTTCTTACTCTTATTCTAACACCAAAAATGTAATGTCTTTTTCATCATAAATATTGTAAAGTTCCAGTTTAGCACACAATAATACAAATTGTGTTAAAGTAATTCCCTTTAGCGTACGATTGAAACTAAATTCCCTTTAGCTGAAATCCAACATTCATGCTAAAAGGAAGTGTTGTTACCTGAATGAACAACATTATTAATACCTAGATTGTAAATATCAAAATTTAATACTATCGATTTTCAAAAATAAGAAATATTATTAATATTATTGAAAAATTTAGTTTTTGCATGGGACGAGAAATGCACGAATGCATTTGAGAAGCTAAAGGAGCTGTTGACCAGTGCGCTAGTACTTAGTATTCCGGATGGGATAAAGCCTTTCACAGTTTACATCGACGCATGTGGTTTAGGGCTAGGATCTGTTCTTATGCAAGAAGGCAAAATGAGAGCCAATACAAGCAGGTTGTTGAAGGACCATGAGAAAAGATACCCCATGCACGACTTAGAGTTAGCGACTATCATTTTCGCTTTGAAGACGCGACTATCATATGACTTTGAGATAATGTACACCCTCAAAAAAGGGAATGTTGTTACCAACGCCCTTAACCAAAGGCAAGCTACTCTTGGTGCTATACATGAGTGGAGGCAGTTGAAGTTCCTCTTGAACTTCAATTTCTAACCACCATCAGAACTCACTCTAGGTTGTCTAGAAACAATGGAAGTAAGTTCAGCATAAATAGACTGCATCGGGTAAGAACAGTAGAAAGATGCGGCCATAGTAAACGGAGTCATTTCCTTTAAACATCGCTTTCTATCATTCTAACTACATTTATTTTCTTGTCAATGGCTCACACTTGCGACCAATAAATCATATCCTTTTGGGTAAAATTACCAAAATCATTTTTTTTAACGTACTTCGAATCTATTTTGGATTTAAAACATCAAACCAAGTGGTAGTGTCTATAATATTCATGGTCTATCGACAACTTAGGAGATTGTTATTACTAATAATAAATTTTCTCGACATTGAAAAGAAACTCGTTGCGTTTATCTTATTAGCCATCCTAATGTAACTATGTTTGTTTTAAGGTTTGTTAAATTTATTTCATCTATGTAATTTGTTACTATGCTAGAATTCTAATCGTATCTAAGTCCGTCGCATTACACTTGATTTCTTTAGAAAGAAATTCCTTCGGTAAGAAGGAGGTGTGTATTGAAAAAACAATTAGTTTCCCACTGGAATGGAATAGGCATTTAAAACATTTTACGAACTATCAATAGACTTACATAAAATAGATCTAGTTAAGAGTCACAAAACTTATGTTCATAATGTAAATTAGACAACCCCATATCTTAAACACTTTAGGATTGGGTTTCTTCTGGAACCATATCTTAATGAATTCATAATCTCAAATATTAGATGAAATCAAATTTAATATATGTCCTTACTCTTTAGTACATATCCTTATAGAAAGAAGTAACTCAACTTCTTACAATATTAGCTGCACTTTTTTCCAACAGAGCCAGATTACTCCTTATTGATACATCATATGTAGCATGGATAGGAGTGACTTTGATAGTGATTCTTATTCACTTTTAAATACTATTAGACCTCTTACCCAAAATATTTACCTATCCGATTACATCGAATTGTTTATTCCTTTGCATGTTATATTTTCGACTTCTGTTTCACATTCTATTAACTTACTATGGATATACAACTTGTGCATCAAATACACATGTTCATATCAGATATAATCCATTAGTGAATTTAATGAAGTAAGTAGATCTATTTTTGGAATCTTTAGACCTTGGACTGTGTACATCTATACATATCAATCCAAAGAGTTCGTTAGCCCTTTTTGTCACTCCCATCAAATGGGTGTCTTGCTCCTAATCACTTGAGATACAATCCGCAAGTACCATATGATTCATAATCATACGATTAAAGAATTATGTCTCAATGATAAGGTTTAGTCCATAATTCCAGATTATTAAATATTTCAAATAATTTTATACTATCAATAGCTAATGCATCACTTTTGTTATGAAAACTAATACCATTATCGAAATTCCAAAGCACAGATTTATTTTATAATAATTATACAATATTCATATTATATAAAACTATATCAATTTTCAATCAAAATCAAAATTAGTTATTATTTTGTAAATAATATTTGGCATACATGCAAGTAATCCTTCAAAACATCATTCATCCACTAGCAAGTGTTATACGGTATTCTCTTATTATTTTTGTTGTTACAATAACTACGTTTGAAATACGAAGCTCCATTCAACCACTTACTATAGGCTACTTATTTCTTTCACCGTAACAAATTTACAATTGAGAGTTTTGAACTAAATATCTCAAACTCAAAGAAATAAATTTTATAGAAAACATTTTTTATTATAAAATATATTTGGAATAGAAATCATATTTCTTATTCCTTTATTAAGCGCCTACAAATATCATAAACAAATCAGTTTCTGATTTCTCTTCATGAAGTAGTGATGACCATTCGCTCTCTTATCTCAAAGGTGCAAACATTATTATTTGTCTCAAACTTTCACTTTCTCTTTCGAAGGGTTGTACCGTTCAAAAGGGAAATACTTTACTTCAAGGTTGCACCAAATTTCTTAACAATAAGGTATTCAACCATTCTTAACATTTTAAGGATATCGAATAAGTTGAAATTAAGTAAACAAGTTAAAACTGATATTTCAATTACCAAAATCCTAGGTCTGCATGTAATTCTTGTCCTAGTGTTGTTTCAGACACAACAAGATCCTTATTGTATGCAATTGTGTTTAATATATAATCTCACACTACGGTTTACATTCCTAAGGTAATAGACCATTTTTCGTCAAGACTTCTTATAATAGGAACGTACTATTCACCATACAATTTTTGCACGTGATCGAATATGGATCCAATATCCATACTCTTGTATTGCTTTAGAGTTCAAAACTCATAAAAGACAGTAAATTACCTTGAGAAAACTAATACTTAAGTGATCAAGATACAAATGTTTTTAATGGTTGTATAATTTGGCTCTTGCAAGGGTCGAAGAGAATGCCAAAATAGTTATTGCTAAAAATAGTTTACATTTCTTCGTTAATCTTTTATTTAATTCATTTAGTATATTTTAATTAACAAATTTTTTTATCAACTACATCATCTATGCAAATTTATTTTAGTAGATTATTTTAATATCACGTATGTTCTTATACTTTTTGAAATGGTTTGTTATATTCATGTAATAAGGCTTGCACTGAACTCAAAAATGAATTTTGTAAATTCCTTTAATAGGTGTTAGGATCCATTGGACTCGAGGCGAGACTATAAAAAAGTTGACATGGCATGTGGTTTTATATGTTTTTAAGCTACTTGCAAAACCAAGTTAGTATGATTAATTAATATTAATCAATTGTGTTTTCAAAATATTAAATGGATACCCATTGATGAAAAATATATATTCACTGATACGTGTTATATTCCATTGATGACTATTTAGCGATTTCAATATTTTGATATGTTCATGCCTTGATTTGACTATTTATTATAAAATGCAGTATTGAATATTAATTGTAATTGTTGATTTAAGATGGAAATAACTAATTTGTGCTAAATAGGTGAAATTGTGTAATTTTGGAAAAGTAGGTAATAAATGAAAGCGAAGATTATCTACAAATTTTGAGTGACATTTGTAATTAAAAATAATTCAATAATTTATACCGAAATTAATGGGAAGAACACAAAAGTTGATTGTATATTGATTTCTGGGGAAATTCATAAATAAAAACAATTAGGAAGTTTACTATCATTTAAAAAAAATAAAATGAGATTTCATAAATAATAATACAACTTTTGTAATGGTTGTATTATTTTGAGTAAGTGACAATATAACTAATTCTATGGAATTTATTGGAGGAAATATTATTATTATAGTTTGAGTAATAAGATAAAAGATGGAATGATAGTAATAATACTGAAGTGAAGTATGTTTCCAAAATTATTTTAGGTTAAATTATTGCTATTTTTAGACAAATAGCAATAAAAAGGAGTTTCAAGGTTTAAAATAGAATATTGCTATTTTTGAGATAGCAATACATTGGTTCCCAAGTGTATTAAAGTTGTTTTAGCATATATTATTATTTTTACTTTGAAAAGTTATTTGATGTAAATTACTATTTTTGACCAAATTATGATGTTTCGAGATATTTGGAGTAATAAATGTATAATAAAGGATTTTTAGGGTATATTATCGCTCTTGAAGAATTATTATTATTTTGAGATAAAATAAATAAAGATGTTTTCATAACAAACAATAATATACGATTTTATACTTTAGAGAAAATAATAAATACCATAATTTGGATGGTTGTAATATACGTGATTAATTATTGATTTTAATTATCACCTATGTTTGTTTTTTTGATGATGAAATCACATTAGGATCAATTATGCAATATTTTATCATTATTACTACGAGATGATGGGTAGTTAATTATGGTTTTGGTCATTTAAATGGCATTAATGTTTGTATTACTAATGTTGACTAATTAGTACACATTTGATGATTTGTTGATTTTGTTACTAATGTTGATTGTTATTATGTATTTGATGATATTGACATTTTGTTATTAGTATAAAGTGATTAGTATATGTTTGTTTGATTAGTACTTACATTGATGATATATTTTTAATAAAGGATAATTACTACATACGTGAGTATATTCGTTCTATTGGTTTGTTTGTTGTTTGAGATTAACATTGAGTGTTGTCAAACTTGTGTGATGTTAATGATTCTGAGTTGTCATTGTTGTTGTTAGCCCATATATATGATGATTAATTGTGATGGCCGAGTATAATGTACTATTTTATGCTTGTGTTGGTTGTATGGCTGTTATGGTTGTGCAATATTATATGCTATCGAGTGTTTGATATAGGAGAAGTACAGGAAACAGAACTATGTGGACTTAATACTGAAAGTGTATGTAGGTAGTCTTTTCCTATGCAACATCATTGAGCATATAGCCGGCGTGTATGAGATTAGGCATGGTCCAAACATAGTTGAACATTTTTTTCCTTCTATGCATTTGTGAAGTTTGCGGGCTGGAGTAAAGGAGAGACCAAAGGTTTGGACATAGCTCAGATTTGCTTGTTGTAACTTGGTATATTTCTCTTGCATCATCGATACATTATTTTTAAATTTAATGATGACTAGCGTATCGAAAAATGCAAATGCTATTTTATGTATTGGATCTTGTATGATGTTTAATTGATGTATATTTTTATTTATGATTTTCGATTTTAAATTTACATAATCAATGGTCCATTATTTTTAGTATCTGAAATTAGTGTCCATTTGTTTTTTGATGGCATCTACCATTAATTTTAGTTGACAGAAATAGTGGGTCGTTACACTTGGTATCAGATCTTAGGTTTAGCGTTTCCACGAGCCTTGGGTAGATTTTATTCTTTAGGGTAGGTTAATTTACACCTTAGGTTGGGTTAAAAATATACAATGAGAGAGCGTCTTGATTGATGGTTGTATGCTTTATGTGTATAGGCTATTTGTTTAACATTCATTACCTCACCCTAAGACCATGTCTATTTATGATACCTTTGTATGGAAGATAAATAATGTAGGTGTAGGTCGGGTTAACACTTATAAGAGGGGTTAAGTGTTATTATAACCCTAATGACGCACACACGATGTCAAATTACAATAATGTAGGTGTAGGTCGGGACTCGAGACCACTTCCATTTGATAGGAACATTTTGCTTAAATTTTCTATTGATTCGAAAACATCCTTTGAATGAAACTACGGATAAAGGTATTTTATAACCTTATTATGAATTTTCTGGTTGCTTTGTTAGAAGTATTTTGTTATGGAATCTTTTAGAAAGAAATGATTTTGTTGAAGAATATTTAAAATAAATACTATAAGATTTGTGGATTATTTATTTAAAAGATGTTTTATGGGAAGAATATTTTGATAAAGGTATCAAGATTCCAAATGTTTTGTTAAAAGTACCTTATTAGGGAATAGTTAGTGTAAACCCTTGTTTTAAAGAGAGACTTTGTTGAAAATTTTTTACGATCAATATTGTATGATTTAAAGAGTATTTATTTCAAGATGTTTTTCAAAAAAGTCTATTTTGATAATAGATTTTTGATCATGGAGAAGCATTTTGAAAATTTATTTTATTGATGGAAATATTTTAAAATATTTTGATAGAAATATTTTTATTTGAGAAATATCTTTTGAGTAAGGCATGCGAAAGGCATCTTTATTTGGGAAAGTTTGTTATCCAAAGAGTGCCTTTTATATTGAAAAACTTTTTTATTGGAAGTGGATTTTGGTTGTAAGAACTTTTATCTCAATATTACTCTTTGATAAAAGATTTTAGAAAACAAAAACGTATTTGGGTAAAGGTTTTGATTGGAAAATACCTAATTTGAATTTTTTTTATCGAGAATATGTTTGAAAAATGTTTATTGCGAAATGATACTTTTTAAGATATCTGATTTTAAAAAACATTGGTTTGACGCCCCACCTCTATACTCACACTAGCCAAGGACACAACGGAGTAAAGCCGTCGACTAGCACGAAGAATAAGGCTGTTGAGGAGCGACCATCTGTGTAATTGCTTTGTGCGAGTACCGATATGTCAGATAATATGAACTGCATTTCATTTCAAGAGGAAATCCAACATATCAAATTCAAACTCAAAGCTACCACACAGTGGCTATGTGGCCTTCGGAAACAAATATAGAAATAAGCATAACACAAATCTGTTATAGATATTCATATCACAAAGGCGGAAACAAATATGAATATATCACATAGAAGTGTACATCAAAGTAGGGTCATACAAGATCCACTACATCCCAAAAGAATAGGTACAAGTGCTAGACAAAAGAATATGTATAAATCAAGGAGTCTCTATCTCAAATGTATAATAACAAAAACTACTAAGCTAAAGTAGTTAGCCAAAAGTCAGGTGACGGACCATGATAAGAAGTCAAGCAGAATCACTTGAAATACCACAATCTGACCCGAGTATTATTTAAGAAGAAAATAATAAACGGATCAGTCTAGCTATAAATATCATATAAAATGAGAGAGGACAACGGATATCACAAAAACGTATGATAACAATAATGCCATACTGTGACAAGTATACATCAGATAACAACAAAAATCATACAATATCTCAAATATTCTCAAACACCAAAAAGAATGTCATATTCTTTAATTTATTCACCAAAACACAAATATTGATAGAGCTTATCAATGCATATCATCAAAATTGGTGAAACACAAATTCTAGAAATCAACCACAAGAAGTCCAGAAAACACAAAGGGGGAGGCCTATCACAAACGGGAGCATGAAAATTCACCAACACATGTGTCACAAACGGAACGCTATTCCATGGTCGCTAACCATCAATTTTGAGACCAAGCTCCACAAACGGCCAGAAGACCATGGGTCGCTACCCCACCAAATTGAACCGAAGTTCCACAAACGGGGTTTTTTTAGTCCCCCACACAAACAAAGAGACATCGCACATCGCTAGTCTAAATCACAAAATTATCATCAATGATCGATAAGTGTAAATTACACCAAGCTAGTAAATAAATGAGTTTAGCTTCATGTCCCATAACCACTAGCTTAACTTAAATATTTACGAACAGATTGTAGATTTCCACTCGAAAGTTGTCAAGAGAGTTCAATCGAACAAGTCCAAGAATTAACCGACGAAGTAAACGCAAGAGTTTCATACCACTTGTTTTGCTAAGCCGTTTAATTAGATTTCTCATACGAATGAGGTAAAGGTTTGTATATGCTAATAGATTGGAAAACGGTTTTAAAAACGAGCTTTGTATTTAAAAGTAGTGTTGAAATCGTTTTTTGTGAAAGAGTTTGAGTATTTACTACTAGTATAGAAACTTTTGTATTTTAAAGTGACAAACCACAGAAATGATTGTAGAAACAATCAATCACTAAAAATTCACATACGAGAATGTGAATTAAATCCATAAAAATTGATATCAAATCCATCAAATGGATATTCCCAAAAATCCAAAGAAAGAAGTCATCAAAGTCGATAATAAGTGATAACAACTAACCGGATCAACAAAAATCGATTAAAATTGGAAGTTCACTAAAAAAATAGGCAAAACTGAACAGTTCCAGACGTCTGGGGTTTAATCCAGACGTCTGGATTTAGGTTCTGGAAATATTCCAAAAACCTACCAGACGTCTGAACCTTAATTCAGACGTCTGGAAACTAACCAGACATCTGGTAGGTTTGGACCAGACGTCTGGTCCAAGCTTCTGCCATTTTTTTTTCAACTGCTGCCTAAACCAAACGTCTGGACCTTCAAACCAGACGTTTGGTTGCCTGGTCTGGGCAATAATTTTCCTATGTCAAGATTGCCAAAACGATTCGGAAGCGATCGAACGAGCAACGACGACTAGGGGTTTATGCCAAACGACAACCCAGCCTTATAGGCTCTTCGATACATCTCAAATATCACGTCCAAACATCCATAGTAAGATTTTCATAAAATTGGACCAAAACACCAAAATTTGGAAAATTCACCAAATCAATTCAAATCAAAAGCAAATGAACATGCACAAATGTTAGGAATTCATACCTAACAACAATGAAAGTTATAGACATAGATGTGAGTTAAAGAACTCACCTTTAAACCCAAAGACAACGAATGAGAAGCTTTAAAACAAAGCAAGACCAATTCCTCTTCAGTATACCTCTAGAATCTTCAATCTTTTATCAAAGGTGAAGTTTTTCCTAAGTTAGGTTATAGGAAATTCTACAAATTGAAGAGAGAGAGAGAGAGAGAGAGATGGAGAAGATAAAGAGGATGCTTACCTAAGCTTTTCCTTGATTTTGGACTTGAATTTGAGTTTCCTAATCAAAACTAGGGTTTAGGAATTTCTATTTCCCATTCTTTTTCCCCAATTTTACTTTAGCTTGAGTGTTAGGAAATAGAATGAGTGAATGGATGAATAGTAGAGGAGTTAGGGTATTATGATGGGTTAGTGGGCTGAAACCCAAACCCAAACCCAAAGCCTAAATAGAAAAATAGCAAAATTCTACTCAACTCCAAACATATCGATGTTTATACTCAAAAAAGTTGTAAACGCCATTTTGGACTCAATGGAAGTGGTATCGAGTCCCAATTCGACTGTTTACAAAAAGTAAAATTTCGGACTTTAATCTGATTAAAGATGTTATATTTAAATAAAACATTTAAATATACAATCGTAAAATATACGGGTTGGTACAGACTCCCCTCCTTAAAGAAATTGCGTCCTCATAATACTTAAGAAGAAAATAAAAAGTAACAACCATACTAAGGCATAACAACACAAAAGAAGAAATTTTGAAATGAGAAGTTCACCTTAAGGAGCACAAGAGAGTAGGTCCGGATGTGTTCGCTCGATGAATTCTCTGGATTCCCAAGAGAAATCCTTAGGATTTGAGGACCATTGAACTTTCACAAGAGGAACATCTTTATTCGAAGGCGTTTAACCTCCGTAGCAATGATACAAATTGGATGTTGCTCATAAGTCAAATTTGGTGAAACTTCAATTTCTTCAATTACATCGGGCTCAAGAATAGAATCGGAATCTCTAAGGCATTTCCGTAGTTGAGAAACGTGGAATACGTAATGAATAGCAGAAAACTGAGCTGGTAATAAAAGGCGATAAGCCACGGAACCAATACGTTCGGTGATTGGAAATGGACTAATGTATCGAGGTGCTAATTTTTCCGATCGACTGAAACACACAACACCCTTCATAGGTGAAACACGAATGAACACCAAATCTCCCACAGAAAATTCTAGTTTCCTTATTCGGTTATCGACATAGGATTTTTTTCTACTTTTAGCTTCTTTCATCCTATGACGAATAAGGTCAATCTTTTCTATGGCATCACGAATAAAATCTGGACCTAAAACCAGCTTCTCACCGGCTTCAAGCCAACACGAAGGAGATCGGCATGGCCTTCCGTAGAGTGCCTCGAAAGGTGCTATACCAATACTAGATTGGAAGCTATTATTGTAAGAAAACTCAACAAGAGAAATATGATCTTCCCAACTTCCACCAAAATCAAGAACACATGCACGAAGAAGATCTTCAAGAGTTTGATTCACACGCTCCATTTGTCCATCGAACTGAGGATGATAAGCGGTGCTAAAATTAAGTTTTGTTCCCAAAGCTTTTTGAAGACCTTTCCAAAATCCACTTGTAAATAATGGATCACAATCACTAACAATAGAAGTAGAAACTCAATGCAATTTAACAATTTCTTTGACATAGAGTTTAGCCAAAAGAGGTACGGTCCGATTGGACCGAACGGGAATAAAATGGGCGGATTTTGTAAGTCTATCTACGATCACCCATAAACTGTCATGACCCAAACGAGAATGGGGAAGACCGTCAATAAAGTCCATGGAAATTTGATCCCACTTCCAAACTGGAATGTCCAAAGGTTGCTATAACCCACCGGGCCTTTGATGTTCGGCCTTTATGAGTTGGCAAGTCATGCAACGCTTAATAAAGTTAGCAATATCAGATTTCATTCCATCCCAATAATAAAGTCGCTTCATGTCCGCGTACATTTTACTATTACCGGGATGAATGGTAAATTTAGAACGATGAGAATCTTCTAAAATGTCTTTTCGAAGATCACTAATATTTGGCACGATAAGTCTACCAAATTTTCGAATACCGCCACGAGCATCAATATCGAAGTCTTTCAAACCTTCAATATCAATTTTATCCCTACAACTTTGGCTAAGAAGAGCCAATTCAGGATCATGCCTTTGAGCTTCAAGAATGCGGTCCAAAAGAGAAGGATGAGCCTCAAGGCTACACAAAACAAGAGATGAACATGAATTGGATTCACGATCTCGAATCTCACAAGTAGACAAAGTCTCGAGATCATTCCATTCGGATATCATCATTGAACCAACCGCTTGTTGCTTACGACTAAGGGCATTGGCAACTCGATTACCCTTTCCGGGAGTATATAGAATATCAAGATCATAAGATGCAAGGAACTCGAGCCAACGTTGTTGACGCAAATTAAGTTCCTTTTGAGAAAATAAATACTTCAAAGATTTATGATCGGTGTGGAGAACAAATTTCTCTCTCGAAAGATAATGACGCCAAATTCTAAGGGCGAAAACAATAGCCGCGAGCTCTAAATCATGAGTGCCATATCTAGTCTCGGCAGGCTTTAATTTCCTAGAAGCATAAGCGATAACACGTTCCCTTTGCATGAGAACGGCTCCCAAACCAACACGACTAGCATCGGTATAAACAATAAAGTCTTGGTTCCCTTCGGGAATCACAAGAATAGGAGCATCGGAAAGGAGTTCTTTTAGTTTTTGAAAAGCAGCTTCACATTTGTCTGACCAAATGTATTTAACTCCCTTCTTTGTAAAACAAGTAAGAGGCACGGAAATTTTAGAAAAGTCTTTTATGAAACGACGGTAATAGCCCGCCAATCCAAGAAAGCTACGAATTTCCGTCACACTCTCTGGTCTTTTCCAACTTTGAATCGCTTCAATCTTTGAAGGATCCACGGAAATTACGGATTCAGAAATAATATACCCCAAGAATTTCACACGAGATTGCCAAAAGTGGCATTTAGAAAAAATTTCTTTCAATTGGTTGCTCTTAAGAGTTTCAACACAATCCGAAGATGTTTTTCATGTTCTTCCTCGGTTTTAGAATAAATAAGAATATCATCGATAAAGATGAGAACAAATCGATTGAGGAAGTCATTGAAAACTCGATTCATAAGGTCAACGAAATAAGCTGGAGCATTCGTCAAACCAAATGGCTTAACAAGCCATTCATAAGATCCATAACGAGTACGGAACGATGTCAAAGTAATGCTATCCTCTACAATAAGGAGCTGATGAAAACCGGTTGCTAAGTCTAACTGTGAAAAGACTCTAGCACCGCTAAGTTGATCGAATAGATCGTCAATCCGAGGTAAGGGATATTTATTCTTGATGGTGAGATCATTTAGCTTGCGGTAGTCAACGCAAAGACGAAGTGTACCATCAGATTTCTTCACAAAAATAGCCGAAGCTCCCCATGGAGAGGAACTAGAACGAATAAACTGTTTTCCTTCCAATTCGGATAATTGTTTACGCATCTCCTCATTTTCCTTATTGGACATACGATAAGGAGGACGAGTAATAGGTAGAGCTCCTAGGATTAGATCAATTCTAAACTCAATTGCTCGCTTAGGTGGTAATCCTAAAACGGGCTCAAATATGTCAGGAAATTCACGAACAATGTGAATGAGGGAAATGACATCTTCCTCATCATCATTATCGTCATCATGAGGATTTAGAGAATACAAGGATGCTCCCGAATTGGAATCTGAATCTTTAAGAACAAGAGAAATCTTCTTAACAGATTGAGGATGTCGAAGATATATAGTCCTCTCAGGACATAGGATATGGGCTTTATAACGGTTAAGCCAATCCATCCCCAAAATCATTTCGAAACCTAGGTAACGCATAACATGCAAATCGGCTCGGAAAGCATAATCACATAAAATAATTTCGACATCTTTACAAATGTAAACTGAGTGTTGCGGATCCACCAACCGGATTCGCAATTCTCAATGAAGTCATCAAGCCAATAACATTCAAAGACAAAGCATCAACAAGTTCTTTTGATATAAAAGAGTGAGATGCACCCGTATCAAAAAGAACTCGAATAGGAAGATCACGAAATATAATAATGCCATCAAGGATATAATGAGAAATACCTTGACCAAGAGAAGTGTTACTAGGAGCTTGCACAACATTTAGCTTCCCTTCCTTCTTGCTTTGAAGTTTGGGACATGAAGATATAGTACGACCAGAACTTTTGCAATAGCGGCAAGTAAGGGGCTTCAGACACTTGTTTTCATATGGTCCTTAGAACCACAATTGTAACATTCTCCACGACTAGAGGTAGGAGTCTTTGCTACCGAAGTTGCTTGCTTTCCTTTCTTGTTGGGATAAGGCTTGAACTTAAAAGGCCTCTTCTTATTGATGTTTTGTTCGCCCCCCACAACATCAACATCACTTTCTTTATCGCCCTCTTCGAGTCAAAGAGCGATATCAACAAGTTGATCGAAAGAACTTCTAGTTTCAGAAGTAATGGCTTTTTGAGGTTCTTATTCAACCCATAGACAAATCTCTGATTTTCCTTCAATGGGGTATTAATATACTCGACCCCATATTTAGAGAGAGATTCAAAAGATGCGACGTAATCCGTCACAGAAGATTCACCTTGAACAAGGTCAATAAAGCGTCGAGCTAAAGATACTTTTTCAGCTTCCGGCACTAATTTTAACTCGAACCTTTCCCGGAATTGCTCCAAAGTAAGATCCGCTTCAATAATTTCCGAGATCAGAAGCTCATACCAATCTAATGCTCTCTCCTGGAGCATGCTAGAAGCCACTTGGACTCGATGTAAATCAATAAGATTCATGCAAGTAAAGATGCGGTTGCACGATCTAAGCCAAGCTTGGACTTCTATAACGCTTTCAGAAACATTGAAAGGCCTTCCACCCAAGTTGGTGTAATCACTGCACAAGCGTGCAAACCCAGATTTAGGATGAGTAGGCTCTGGAATGGGTCCGACAGCTTGATCATTCTTCACAAGATCTAAGAGCTGCTGGGCAGACATAAATACTCTATCTTGAGGAGTAGCACTGGATTGACCAGCGCTGGGACGGCCTAGTCTAACCATTTCTCTTCTTTAAGAAAGAAAGAAAGAAGAGGAAAAAGGTTATTCTCAGAATGAATATCAAACAAACTTGATTGATAAAACAAGGCATCACAAAAGAAAATAGGATAGTACGGGTCCAAGGACTCGAATTAAATCCTAAGGCACGACTCCTAAGAAAGACTTAGGACAATGATCCTCGCTAGATTATTCTACATTATTCCGAAGTTTGGCTCTAATACCAAGCTTTGACGTGGCACCTCTATACTCACACTAGCCAAGGACACTACGGAGTAATGCCGTCGACTAGCACGAAGAATAAGGCTGTTGAGGAGCGACCATCTGTGTAATTGCTTTGTGCGAGTACCGATGTGTCAGATAATATGAACTGCATTTCATTTCAAGAGGAAATCCGACATATCAAATTCAAACTCAAAGCTACCACATAGTGGCTATGTGGCCTTCGGAAACAAATATAGAAATAAGCATAACACAAATCAGTCACAGATATTCATATCACAAAGGCGGAAACAGATATGAATATATCACATAGAAGTGTACATCAAAGTAGGGTCATACAAGATCCACTACATCCCAAAAGAATAGGTACAAGTGCTAGACAAAAGAAGATGTATACATCAAGGAGTCTCTATCTCAAATGTATAATAACAAAAACTACTAAGCTAAAGTAGTTAGCCAAAAGTCAGGTGACAGACCCTGATAAGAAGTCAAGTAGAAGCACCTGAAATACCTAGGTCTGACCCGAGTATTATTTAAGAAGAAAATAATAAACGGATCAGTCTAGCTATAAATATCATATAAAAGGAGATAGGATCAGAGATATCACAAAAACGTATGATAACAATAATGCCATACTGGGACAAGTATACATCAGATAACAACAAAAATCATACAATATCTCAAATATTCTCAAACACCAAAAAGAATGTCATATTCTTTAAATTATTCACCAAAACACAAATATTGATAGAGCTTATCAATGCATATCATCAAAATTGGTGAAACACAAATTCTAGAAATCAACCACCAGAAATCCAGAAAACACAAAGGGGGAGGCCTATCACAAACGGGAGCATGAAAAATTACCAACACGTGTGTCACAAATGGAACGCTATTCCATGGTCGCTAACCATCAATTTTGAGCCGAAGCTCCACAAACGGCCCGAAGACCATGGGTCGCTACCCCACCAAATTGAACCGAAGTTCCACAAATGGGGTTCTTTTTAGTCCCCCACACAAACAAAGAGACATTTCACATCGCTAGTCTAAATCACAAAATGATCATCAATGATCGATAAGTGTAAATTACACTAAGCTAGTAAATAAATGAGTTTAGCTTCATGTCCCATAACTACTAGCTTAACTTAAATATTTACGAACAGATTATAGATTTCCACTCGAAAATTGTCACGAGAGTTCAATCGAACAAGTCCAAGAATTAACCGACGAAGTAAACGCAAGCGTTTCATACCACTTATTTTGCTAAGCCGTTTAATTAGATTTCTCATACGAATGAGGTAAAGGTTTGTATATGCTAATAGATTGGAAAACGGTTTTAAAAACGAGCTTTGTATTTAAAAGTAGTGTTGAAATCGTTTTTTGTGAAAGAGTTTGAGTATTTACTACTAGTATAGAAACCTTTGTATTTTAAAGTGACAAACCACAGAAATGATTGTAGAAACAATCAATCACTAAAAATTCACATACGAGAATTTGAATTAAATCCATAAAAATCGATACCAAATCCATCAAATGGATATTCCCAAAAATCCAAAGAAAGAAGTCATCAAAGTCGATAATAAGTGATAACAACTAACCGGATCAACAAAAATCGATTCAAATTGGAAGTTCACTAAAAAAAAGGCAAATAGGCAAAACTGAACAGTTCCAGACGTCTGGGGTTTAATCCAGACGTCTGGATTTGGGTTCTGGAAATATTCCAGAAACCAACGAGACGTCTGAACCTTAATCCAGACGTCTGGAAACTAACCAGACGTCTGGTCCAAGCTTCTACCATTTTTTTTCAACTGCTGCCTAAACCAGACGTTTGGAACTTCAAACTAGACGCCTGATTGCTTGGTCTGGGCAACAATTGCCTAGGCCGTGATGGCCAAAACGATTAGGAAGCGATCGGACGAGCAACGACGACTAGGGGTTCATGCCAAACGACAACCCAGCCTTATAGGCTCTTCGATACACCCTAAATATCACGTCCAAACATCCATAGTAAGATTTTCATAAAATTGGACCAAAACACCAAAATTTGGAAAATTCACCAAATTAATTCAAATCAAAAGCAAATGAACATGCACAAATGATAGGAATTCATACCTAACAACAATGAAAGTTATAGACGTAGATGTGAGTTAAATAACTCACCTTTAAACCCAAAGACAACGAATGAGAAGCTTTAAAAAAAGCAAGACCAATTCCTCTTCAATATACCTCTAGAATCATTAGTCTATTATCAAAGGTGGAGTTCTTCCTAAGTTAGGTTATAGGAAATTCTGTAAATTGAAGAGAGATAGAGATGGAGAAGATGAAGAGGATGCTTACCTAAGCTTCTCCTTGATTTTGGACTTGAATTTGAGTTTCCTAATCAAAACTAGGGTTTAGGAATTTCTATTTCTCATTATTTTTCACCATTTTTACTTTAGCTTGAGTGTTAGGAAATAGAATGAATGAATGGATGAATAGTAGATGAGTTAGGGTATTATGATGGGTTACTGGGATGAAACCCAAACCCAAAGCCCAAATAGAAAAATAGCAAAATTCTACTCAACTCCAAACATATCGATGTTTATACTCAAAAAAGTTATAAACGCCATTTTGGACTCAATGGAAGTGGTCTCGAGTCCCAATTTGACTGTTTACAAAAAGTAACATTTTGGACTTTAATCCGATTAATGATGTTATATTTAAATAAAACATTTAAATATACAATCGTAAAATATGCGGGTTGTTACAATTGGGAAAATATTTGAAAAAGATGAGAATAGTTTGATTCAGAAGAAAATAGTTGAAAAGGTAAAATATTTGGTATGGGTAATGGTGTAACATTCATGAAGCCAATAGTGGTGAAATAATCCTCAACTTAAACAAATATGGTAACATGATCAAGCATAAATTAATCAATATTTACTTAGTTATGCCATCAAGGACAAAATTTTCACTTAAGACTAGTTCATGATGGAATCACTAAAGGATGGATTGGTGACTGCAATAGACAGTTGATGAAAAATGTATGGAAGACCATATGTTTTCTTGGATCATTATGCATGAGATTCCTTAAGGCCATTTTATGTCGTTATATTCAAGAGTCTGGATGGGCTTTCAAAGATAATATTCCGAAAAAACCTATGCCACGTTATATGTTCAATAGAGATATAGAAAATAAGTAAAAAATTCATGCAAAATTCCATTAGGCTCGTTAATGGGCTATGTAGTTTGTCCTGAAATCCCCAGTTCATATAATTTTTAACATATATGCTTATCATAGTTCAAGGTGTTTCTAAATAGTCCACATCAAGTTTGATCTAGATATATATATGCAAGTCTGTATTAATAATGTTCGAAATAGGGCATAGTCGAAGTCAACGAATATGTCCAAGTCTTTCCTTATTTAATTGTTGTATGATTACTATCAAGTAAGATTTGTCCCCAATTCGATTTAGAGTTACAAGGCTTTGATTTAAGAAAAGAGGGAGACAATCAAAAAATCGTCCCTAAATTGGTATCCCTAGATCTGTATTTATAGAGGAGGCGCAGCTCCACTCAGCCTTTCATGACTTCAACATGCTCGACTTCGGCGTGTTTGGCTTCGACAGTGTCAACCTAGCATTAGCTTCGTTGCTGAAGAGGCGGCATTGTCTTAATGTCTTCAACGCGCTTCAGCATCAACTTTAGTGATAGCATTAGCAATGACTTCGATGACTTCAATATTGCTACGTGCTATGCTTCACATTTGGGAAGTGTTGACAACGTCGCTTTTACCTTGTGAATATTGATAGTCTTCGACGTCGCCCATCTTATATACTGGAACACTTTGGATTGATAATTAGAGGCAACTACAAACTATGGCATCAACTGCTTCCATCATGATGGTCAACGTCCTTCTTGAGACTGTACGAGTATGGAGCAATGACAACCACAAGGTAGAATTGATGAATTCATGGATATTGATGGCATTTACCATTAACAGTACTTTCCAAAGACATATGGCGTCCTCCAAATGTTGATGATGAAGTGAGGTGTTGAGTATTAACGAAGAGTGGCATAACATTGTATTCCTTTGTTGTCATCGTAGAACAATATTTCCGAAGTGCTCATGAAGTGCAGTGCTGCTTTGATGTAAAGTTGATAGTCTTCATGGTGATTGGTAACGCGCTTGTTGTGAAGATCAGAGTTGAATAACGGTGCTACTTGAGTCCATCATCAATGAGATGCGATATGAGGCACATCGGCACTCATTGATGGCTTACGATGTCGATGGTGTACGTTTTGTTATTGACCAAGTGCGGCACCCTATTCTTTCGGCGCTAATCTTCAAATTCAATGAGACGCTACTTCGAAGTCAATAAGAGGCGGTACTGGTTAGGTGCATCATCATCCTTAGCCTTTTTGATATGCGGTGATGCTTGAGCGATGTCGTCGTAAAATGTTAACTTTATCTTTCTAAGAGGGCGTCGATTTTGATGATTAGCGATGTGGAATTCATGTGGCTTTATTCAAATGCGACGTCGTCCTTTTTCCTTATTGAAGTAATGCGACGCTAATGAATCACGAAGTGATGAAGTGCGATGTGGTTAAGGGGCAACGCCGAAGAGATATATCACAAGTTTTATATATTATTGATCTCATACTGCCATATTGATCTTCGACGTAGAATCTAGTGCCACCAATTCCTTTGCTATCATTCATTGCATTATCTTTGACATTGAATATATTGTGGATAACATTTAGGCCCCTTGTATGAAAGAATCTTTTTACACTTTAGGGTAAAACCAAGAATTTTCTTGCTTTGCTCAATCGTTAGCGAGATTTTCCTTAAAGTGTTATTTTCCTATAAAACAAATCATGACTTTTATTGTTAATTTTTTGATCGGACTTTCCAGGAGATTATGAAGGATTCTTCGTTTGCAACATAACGCTACTTTATAGATTTTATCAAGTTTTTGAAAATTATTTTATAAATACTTTTATTTGTGAATTGTAATTATTTTAATGGAAGTATCATTGGAAGGAAGACTAGAAACCCTTCTAACAATGATAATAGAAGATCAATTGGTCCATTTAATGACCATAATAGAAAACCACAGAATCCATTTGATAGTAAAGTGTCCTTTTGACAATAAGAAAAGATTAAAAATCCATATTGGGACATAAAAGAAGTCACTAAATCCACATTTGGCAACAGAAGAAGAAAACCAGAAATCCAAATGTCGCAATAATAATAGAAAACCAGAAATCTAAATCTGGCAATAATAGAATACCAGAAATCCAAATCGGGCAACAATAGTAATAGAAAACCTGAAATCTCTATCTAGAAATAATAAAAGAAGACCAAAGGTCCAAATCTGGTAATAATAATAGAAGACCAGAAATCTAAATCTGGAAATAAAAGAAGACCAAAAATCCAAATCTAGCAATAATAGAAGAAGACCATAAATTCGAATCTGGAAATAATACAATACCAGAAATCCAAATCCGACAACAATAATAATAGAAAACCTAAAATCCATATCTGGAAATTATAAAACAAGATTGGAAACTCAATTCTGGCAATAATAATATAAAACCAGAAATCCAAATCTGGAAATAAAAGAAGACCAAAAATCCAAATTTGATAATAATAGAAAAAGACCAGAAATCCAAATCTGAAAATAAAAGAAGAACATAATCCAAATCTGACAATAATAGAATACAAGAAATCCAAATCTGGAAATAAAAAAAGTCAAAAAATCAAAATCTGGAAATAATGGAAGAAGACCAAAAATCCAAATCTAGCAATAATAGAAGAAGACTAGAAATCATTATTTGGCAATAAATAGATCGTGTTTGTTAGAAAGCACAAACGACTTATACTCGATAGATCTTCCTTTCGAAGACTGTTTATCATGAAGCGCTAATTGGCTTTGATTTGGATAGATCTTCCTCTTGAAGATTGACTGGTTTGGAGCACTACTTGGCTCTGATATTGATAAATTTTCCTCTTGAAGATTGACTAATTTGGAGCACTATTTGACTCTAACTTTGATAGATCGTCCTCTTGAAGATTGATTCGTTACTTTCATGAGACCTTTGATGACTAGCGCTAAAGGCTTACTCTGTCCTACCTCTAGGAGGTGCTTCAGTGAGGCCTTTGATGATGGCACTAGAGGCTTAGTCGGTGCTTTATTGAGGCATATGATCACGGCACTAACGGCTTACTACATCCTCCCTCTAGGAGGCACTCCAACCAGGACATGTAGGTAGGGGTTGAAGGCTTTCTCGGTCCTTTAGCAAGGCCTTTGACGACGACACTAAAGGCTTTCTCCGACCTCCCTCTAGAAGGCACTTCAGTGAGGCCTTTCATGATGGAATTGAAGGATTAGATATGGCCTTTGATGACCACAAATCTCTTGCGATCATGAGCCTTTAATGGCTATGGACTTTGATGGCTTGGGACTTCTTGTGCTCATGAGCCTTTGACGGTTAGGGCCTTTGATGTCCTGGGACCTCTTATGGTTATGGGCCTTTGACGACTAGGACCTTTGATGGTTTGGGACCTCTTGCGGTCATGGACCTCTTGTGCTCATGAGCCTTTGATGGCTAGGGCCTTTAATGGCTTGGAACCTCTTACGGTCATGGGCCTTTGACGGTTAGGGCCTTTGATGGCTTGGGACCTCTTGCGGTCATGAGCCTTTAAGGGCTAGGGCCTTGATGGTCTGGGACCTCTTGCGGTTATGAGTCTTTGATGGCTAGGTTTTCCTTCCTTGGGAGAGTCTTACTCCTTTTCATGATTGAACTGATAAATTCTCTTTATTCATTCATCGTCGAAAAATATGGATGCAAATGTTCGGCATTCCATGTTTTTGCTATGACGTTGCCATCGGGTCAACAGAGTTTGTAGTTCCTAGGGGGGATTCCTTTATGTATGATCAAAAGTCCTTCCCAATTTGGTCCAAGCAGCCCATCCGTCGGGTTCTTAGTATTTTCCATGAATCTTCGGAGCACTTGATTTCCTTTTTGAAATGATTTTCTTCTTACTTTGGAGTTGTATTACTTGGATATTCTTCGTTGATACTTAGCTGTTTGTATGACTGCTTCATCTCTTAACTCATTGATTAAGTCCAGGAATTCTCTCTTTAACCCTTGATTTGGACTGAATACATATGCAATCTTTCAATGAGTAGGTACTTCGTGTGAGGAATGTGGAATATGGATCTTAAGGCTAGAATGAACACTAGAGAGGGGGTGAATAGTGTTTATAAGAAGTTACTAAATCTTTTTGAGTTATTGTTGATTTGTACACAAATGTATGTAATATTCAGACACATATATAATCACAGAATCAAACACAGATGCATAAATAAAGTAAATGCAGTGAAGGAAAGAACATACCGGATTTTATACTGGTTCGGAGTTACCCTACATCCAGTCCCGCACAACTAAGTACGGATTTCCTTTCAAAAGCAATTCAATAATTACAACCCTCGATTTCAAGGCCACGAAGTACACCCTCCAGAATCACAATCCTCTGGGTAGAGATACTTGATTTCCGGGCAACAAGTTCACCCAATTGATTTCTCAAGGCAACAATCACACCTTTTCTCACTTGATTGATTTCCAAGGCTATAATCACACCTTTTACTCTATTGATTGCAAAGAAAGCCTATAACTCTGAATAACATCGAGGATCTTGTTGAGATAGTGATAGAGAATCAAACCAGAGATGATCTAGTTAGATTCAATGTTGATTTCGCTAGAGTGATGATAGGATTTTGAATAAGAAAATGTGAAAGAAGAAGAGAAGGGAAAAAACCAGAAAATATGATATAAAATTCGTTGAAACTAACCCCTATTTATAAAAGAACAACATCCATGTCCATTCGTGAAAGGTTATGGCGAATAGACACTTCTTTTGAAATTCAAATTTTTGAATCTAACTGTCACTATGTCGACATGGGGTACTAGGGCATGTCGACATCCCAAAGCATTTTTTGAAGATTTGATTTTCTTTGAAAATAACCTTTATCTTATATTAAAAACTATTTAAACTTTATAAATATACTTGACTATAGATAAAATACATAGATAAATATAGAGAATAATATATATAAAATTTTACTATAATTTTATATTTAAATCTAAGTATAAATATATTATAATTAAAAGATAGTTTAAAACAAACGAAGTTTTAAACAAGAGTTTATTAAAAACAAAAACAAAGAATATTTTAAGGCTAAAACATCTTTTTGAAAATCATTTGAAAAGATAATTTTTAAGGCTAAAACATTTTGAAAAGCAGTTTTGAAAATCATTCTGAAGTAGTTTTGAAAATCATTTTGAAGTAGTTTTGCAAGCTTCTTCCTGCAGAATATCTCATCACATCAGGACTCGAGAACTTGTACAAAACCAGGATGTTCGTGGGTTTGTAAGCCACTTGTCGTAGGTTTGTAAGCTACTTGTCGTGGGTTTGTAAGCCACTAAAAAGGTAGAAATGGGTTCCATCCCAAAAGAAAAATGGAGTGAAGATTTCAGTGCTATTATGAAGTTTTAACATAATTCTAGACTCAATACTTATCTTGAAATCTTGAACTCTTGATAATCTTGATACTCATGAGTCTTCAATCTTGATATCTTGAATCTCTATACTGTACAGTCTTCATTCTTTGTACCTGCATGGTGAAATCCTGCATATACATATATATCTAAACTATAATGTTAGTATTTATATTTTATAATCTTATTCTAAGGTTGTTGTCATCAAAACCATCAACTCATGGACTAACAATCTCCCCCTTTTTGATGATGACAACCTTTGTTTATAAAATATTACTTCTATCCTAATAACTCCCCCTAAAACTAATAACTCCCCCTTAATCTATGCCTAACTCTTCTATTTTATATTTCTCCCCCTTTATCATCAACAAAAACAAACTAACTCTAAACTATATAACTCTTAGTCTAATATCCTATATGATGATAGTGTTATCAAACATAATCAATACTTACTTGTAAACCTAAAACTTAGTCCTAAACTACTAACATTCCTAACCAAGTACCTATATAATACTTATATATAACATATATAGGAATCATATATAAGAACACACAATATTTATTTATATATATATATGTTTATATTTACATTTTCGTACAATGTGACACATAACGATGAAAAACGAAAAAGAAGAAACTACTGAGTATCTTTGACAATTGGTGATCTATGGATCGAACAATTTGGATAATGGAAACAGAAATTTCCACGTTGTTCAACCAAGTTTCCGTCCTTGTCAAAACATACTTCGCCAACGCAAATGACTTTGTCGTTGTCTTCTGCATGCTCTTCTTCCATTGGTTCTTCTTCTTCTTCTTCACTTACCTCTTGTTCATGATCTCCCAAAGAGTCATCGTCAATCAAGATTGGATTAGCATGATTGTCCATTAGAATTTTTTGCAAATTTCTAAGGATTTTCCCTTGCCTTTCCTGTTCTTTTTCCATTCGGAGTTGCACTATTTGAATTTTAGTCATTAACTGAATTGCATCCTTCAGAGAATCCTCCATTTTTGTCACTCGGGCGAGCGTAGTACGTTGGAACGGACCAGAGATACGAGAAGGGAACGAAAAGGTTGATTTTATGTTTGATTTGGAAGAGGAGGCCATTGATAAATTAATTTCAGAAGATAGAACAGAAAGAGAACAGTGAGAATGAAGAAAATTTCGAAAATAAGAAGAATATATAACCAATTATTTGAATTTTGGCGGGAAAAATTTTAAAATAAAAAAAAACGTTATATGTCGACATGGGTATAGGGGGGATGTCGACATGGTTCTCAATATTTTTATTATTTGATTTATTTTGATTTAATTATACTTTGTTATTTATATTTTATATTTCAGTTAATGAACAAATACCTAATTCTCTTCTTAATTTAGTAAATGTAGATTCATTTAAGGGTTTTGTTAAGATATCAGCAATTTGATTTTCAGAATTGATATAGTCGAGAGTAATTACTTCCCTACTTATATTATCTCTGAGAAACTGGTGTCTGATATCAATATGTTTAGTTCGAGCATGTTAAGTAGTATTTTTGGATAAATTTATTGCACTAGTATTATCATAATAAATTGGTTATTTTGAGATATTTAAACCAAAATCTTTTAAAGTTTGTTGCATATATATTACTTGAGAACAAGCCAAAGCAGCAGAAATATACTCTGCTTCAGTTGTTGATAGAGAAACTGTGTTTTGCTTTCTACTAAACCATGAAATTAGAGAAATCCCTAAAAAGTGACAAGTTCCACTTGTACTTTTTCGGTTTGATTTACAACCAGCATAATCGGCATCACAGTAAGATATTAAGTCAAACGAATCATTTTTAGGATAAAATAAGCCATAATCAAAGGTGTGTTTAACATATCTTATAATACGTTTTACAGCTTTTAAGTGAGTTTCTTTAGGTTGGGATTGATACCTTGCACAGAGACAGACACTATGCATGATATCAGGTCTACTCGCAGTGATATAGAGTAGTGATCCAATCATTCCTCTATATAATTTTTGATCTACATCTTCCGAGAGATCTTCTTTACTAAGGTACTCATTGGTTGCCATGGGAGTGGGTTTTCCACTCGCAGTAGTCAAACCAAATTTACTAATTAGGTCTCAAGCATATATTTCTTCACTAATAAAGATACCATTATCTAATTGTTTTATTGTAATCCTAAAAAGAAGTTTAATTCACCCATATGGCTCATCTCAAACTCTTTTGTCATTATTTCAGAAAATTCTTTATTCATTTCAAAATTAGTTGATCCAAAAATGATATCATCTACGTAGACTTGTACTAGTTGAATATCATTTTTATTTCTTTTAATAAAAAGAGTATTATCTACTTTACCTATTTCAAAATTTAATTGTAACAAGTAAGATCTTAGTCTATCATACCAAGCTCTAGGAGCTTGCTTTAGATCATATAAAGCTTTCTTAAGTTTGTAAACATGATTTCGAAATTTATCATTTTCAAAAAGTGGTGGTTGTTCAACAAATACTTCTTCTTTTACAAAACCATTTAAAAATGCACTTTTAACATCCATTTGAAATAATTTGAAATTATTATGATTTGCGAAAGCAAGTAGAATCCTAATGGCTTCTAATCTTGCTATAAGGGCAAAGGTTTCATCAAAATCTATTCCTTCTTCTTGACAATAACCTTGAGCGACTAATCGGGCTTTATTTCTAACAACCTCTCCTTGTTCATTCATTTTATTTTTATAAACCCATTTAGTTCCAATTATTGTTTTATTTTCAGGTCTAGGAACAAGTTCCCAAACATCATTTCTAGTGAATTGATTTAATTCTTCTTGCATAGCCAAAATCCATGAATCATCAGTTGATGCTTCTTCTGGATTTTTGGGTTCAATAGTTGATATAAAAGCTACATTACTCATTAGACTTAGTTGGTTTCTAGTTTGAACAACAGATTGCATATCTCCAAGTATATTTTCTATAGGGTGATCTTTTAAAAGTTTAATCCTTTTATTAGGATGATTTAATTCATTATTAGTTTCAGTTGACTCTTGGTTTTGAGTGATTAAATCCTCTTCATCATTTATTTCTTCAAAATTTTTGAAATTTTCATCAAATGAAACATGCATTGTTTCTTCGATGGTATTAGTTCTTAAATTAAATACTCTGTATGCTTTACTTCTATTAGAGTATCCGATAAAGATACCTTTGTCGGATTTAGGATCAAATTTATCTAAGTTATCTTTTGTATTTAAAATAAAACATTTACTTCCAAAAATTCTAAAATAAGATACCTTAGGTTTCTTTGAGTAAATAAGTTCATAAGATGTCTTATCAGTTAAAGGTCTAATTAAAATTCTATTTAAAATATATCAGGCGGTAGCAACTGCTTCTGCCCAAAAGTACTTTGGTAAATTACTATCAGAAAGCATATTCTCGCACACTCTTGAATCGTCCTATTTTTACGTTCTACTACTCCGTTTTGTTGTGGAGTTCTTGGAAATGAAAAATTGTGAATTATTCCCTTTTTATTGCAGAACTCTTATAACTTTTCATTTTCAAATTCACCACCATGATCACTACAGATGGTTATAATTTTTTGAGAAAGTTGATTTTGAACCCTTTTTGAAAAATTCTTAAAATATTCAAAAGTATCACTTTTATGTTTTAAAAATATTGTCCATGTAAATCTAGAATAATCATCTACAATTACAAAAACATATTTACTATTATTTATTGATAGAATTTGAGATGGACCAAATAGATCAATATGAAGTAATTCAAGAGGTTTTGAAGTAGAAATTATATTTTTAAATTTAAAGGAGCTTTTTCTAAGTTTTCCTAGTTGACATGCATCACATAGACTATCTAATTTAAAATTCATTTTAGGGAGGCCTCTTACTAGATCATGTTTTGACAGTCTAGATAAGAGTTTGAAATTCAAATGCCCAAATCTATTATGCCAAATCCAAGGGTCACTTGCATTTGCCAAAAGACACAAGTTATCATTTGAAATTTTCATACTAAGAATATAAATATTCTTTTTCCTAATTCCCTCAAATATTATGGTTGAATTATTATCTTCAATGTGACACTTATCTTTTTCAAATTTAATTTTATATCCTTTATCGCATAGTTGACTTATACTTAGCAGATTGTGTTTCAGATTCTTAACTAGCAAAACATTAGTAATAATAGGAGTTTCAGAGTTACCGACTTTGCCGATGCCGATCACATAACCTTTTGAATTGTCTTAAAAGTAAACCAGTCCTTCGTCTTTGTATATTATATCATTCAGCATATCTGGATTCCCCATCATGTGTCTAGAACATCCACTATCGAGTATCCATTTGTTCTTTTTGATCTACACAGTTTGTTTGTTCTAGATTGATTCCTCAACTCCCATAAAGCATGATTCCTGCACATCAAACAATCTTAGTAGACAACTTGTATTTGAATATTGATTATATGCAGACTCAAGAAACAATGATGATCTGAATATTTCTAAACATGCATTAACAAATTTCTTAAACATAGCCATTTAAAAAAAAACTTTTTCAAAATTCAGATTATGAAACTTTTGAAAATCTTACTCTGATACTAAATGTGAGGAATGCGGAATATGGATTTTAAGGCTAGAATGAACACTAGAGGGGGGGGGTGAATAGTGTTTATAAGAAGTTACTAATTCTTTTTGAGTTATTGTTGATTTGTACACAACTGTATGCAATATTTAGACACAGATATAATCACAGAATCAAACACAGATGTAGAAATAAAGTAAATGCAGTAAAGGAAAGAACACACCGGATTTTATACTGGTTCGGAGTTACCCTACATCCAGTCCCGCACAACTAAGTATGGATTTCCTTTCAAAAGCAATTCAACAATTACAACCCTTGATTTCAAGGCCACGAGGTACACCCTCCAGAATCACAATCCTCTGGGTAGAGATACTTGATTTTCGGGCAACAAGTTCACCCAATTGATTTCTCAAGGATACAATCACACCTTTTCTCACTTGATTGATTTCCAAGGCTACAATCACACCTTTTACTCTATTAATTGCAAAGAAAGCCTATAACTCTGAATAACACCGAGGATCTTGTTGAGATAGTGATAGAGAATCAAACCAGAGATGATCTAGTTAGATTCAATGTTGATTTCGCTAGAGTGATGATAGGATTTTGAATAAGAAAATGTGAAAGAAGAAGAGAAGGGAAAAACCAGAAAATCTAATATAAAATTCGTTGAAACTAACCCCTATTTATAGAAGAACAACAGCCGTGTCCATTCGTGAAAGGTTATGGCGAATAGACACTTCTTTTGAAATTCAAATTTTTGAATCTAACTGTCACTATGTCGACATGGGGTACTAGGGCATGTCGACATCCCAAAGCATTTTTTGAAGATTTGATTTTCTTTAAAAATAACCTTTATCTTATATTAAAAACTATTTAAACTTTATAAATATACTTGACTATAGATAAAATACATAGATAAATATAGAGAATAATATATATATATAATTTTAGTATAATTTTATATTTAAATCTAAGTATAAATATATTATAATTAAAAGATAGTTTAAAACAAACGAAGCTTAAAACAAGAGTTTATTAAAAACAAAAACAAAGAATATTTTAAGGCTAAAACATCTTTTTGAAAATCATTTAAAAAGATAATTTTTAAGGCTAAAACATTTTGAAAAGCAGTTTTGAAAATCATTCTGAAGTAGTTTTGAAAATCATTTTGAAGTAGTTTTGCAAGCTTCTTCCTGCAGAATATCTCATCACATCAGGACTCGAGAACTTGTACAAAACCAGGATGTTCATGGGTTTGTAAGCCACTTGTCGTAGGTTTGTAAGCTACTTGTCGTGGGTTTGTAAGCCACTAAAACGGTAGAAATGGGTTCCATCCCAAAAGAAAAATGGAGTGAAGATTTCAGTGCTATTATGAAGTTTTAACATAATTCTAGACTCAATACTTATCTTGAAATCTTGAACTCTTGATAATCTTGATACTCATGAGTCTTCAATCTTGATATCTTGAATCTCTATACTGTACAGTCTTCATTCTTTGTACCTGCATAGTGAAATCCTGCATATACATATATATCTAAACTATAATGTTAGTATTTATATTTTATAATCTTATTCTAAGGTTGTTGTCATCAAAACCATCAACTCATGGACTAACAATCTCCCCCTTTTGGATGATGACAACCTTTGTTTATAAAATATTACTTCTATCCTAATAACTCCCCCTAAAACTAATAACTCCCCCTTAATCTATGCCTAACTCTTCTATTTTATATTTCTCCCCCTTTGTCATCAACAAAAACAAACTAACTATAAACTATATAACTCTTAGTCTAATATCCTATATGATGATAGTGTTATCATACATAATCAATACTTACTTGTAAACCTAAAACTTAGTCCTAAACTACTAACATTCCTAACCAAGTACCTATATAATACTTATATATAACATATATAGGAATCATATATAAGAACACACAATATTTATTTTTATATATATATGTTTATATTTACATTTTCGTACAACGTGACACATAACGATGAAAAACGAAAAAAAAACTACTGAGTATCTTTGACAATTGGAGATCTATGGATCGAACAATTTGGATAATGGAAACAGAAATTTCCACGTTGTTCAACCAAGTTTCCGTCCTTGTCAAAACATACTTCGCCAACGCAAATCACTTTGTCGTTGTCTTCCGCATGCTCTTCTTCCATTGGTTCTTCTTCTTCTTCACTTACCTCTTGTTCATGATCTCCTGAAGAGTCATCGTCAATAAGATTGGATTAGCATGATTGTCCATTAGAAATTTTTGCAAATTTCTAAGGATTTTCCCTTGCCTTTCCTGTTCTTTTGCCATTTGGAGTTGCACTATTTGAATTTCAGTCATTAACTGAATTGCATCCTTCAGAGAATCCTCCATTTTTGTCACTCGGGCGAGCGTAGTACGTTGGAACAGACCAGAGATAGGAGAAGGGAACGAAAAGGTTGATTTTATGTTTGATTTGGAAGAGGAGGCCATTGATAAATTGATTTAAGAAGATAGAACAGAAAGAGAACAGAGAGAATGAAGAAAATTTCGAAAATAAGAAGAATATATAACCAATTATTTGAATTTTGGTGGGAAAAATTTTAAAATTAAAAAAAAACGTTATATGTCGACATGGGTATAGGGGGGATGTCGACATGGTTCTCAATATTTTTATTATTTGATTTATTTTGATTTAATTATACTTTGTTATTTATATTCTATATTTCAGTTAATGAACAAATACCTAATTCTCTTCTTAATTTAGTAAATGTAGATTCATTTAAGGGTTTTGTTAAGATATCAGCAATTTGATTTTCAGAATTGATATAGTCGAGAGTAATTACTTCTCTACTTATATTATCTCTGAGAAAATGGTGTCTGATATCAATATGTTTAGTTCGTGCATGTTGAGTAGTATTTTTGGATAAATTTATTGCACTAGTATCATCACAATAAATTGGTGATTTTGAGATATTTAAACCAAAATCTTTTAAAGTTTGTTGCATATATATTACTTGAGAACAAGCCAAAGCAGCAGAAATATAATCTGCTTCAGTTGTTGATAGAGAAACTGTGTTTTGCTTTTTACTAAACCATGAAATCAGAGAATGCCCTAAAAAGTGACAAGTTCCACTTGTACTTTTTCGGTCTGATTTACAACCAGCATAATCAGCATCACAGTAAGATATTAAGTCAAACGAATCATTTTTAGGATAAAATAAGCCATAATCAAAGGTGTGTTTAACATATCTTATAATACGTTTTACAGCTTTTAAGTGAGTTTCTTTAGGTTGGGATTGATACCTTGCACAGAGACAGACACTATGCATGATATCAGGTCTACTCGCAGTGATATAGAGTAGTGATCCAATCATTCCTCTATATAATTTTTGATCTACATCTTTCGAGAGATCTTCTTTACTAAGGTACTCATTGGTTGCCATGGGAGTGGGTTTTCCACTCGCAATAGTCAAACCAAATTTACTAACTAGGTCTTTAGCATATTTTTCTTGACTAATAAAGATACAATTATCTAATTGTTTTATTTGTAATCCTAAAAAGAAGTTTAATTCGTCTGATATTTCTACTTTAGCCGATTTACCATTAGTTGCGAATAACTGAAATTTTCTATTCTAAGGATTTTCACTTGGAGGGCTAGAGTAAGTCCTTCTATCATGGACTCATATTTTACTACATTGTTGGCACCTGGAAACCCTAACTTCATTGAATAGTGCGAACGATGTCCATCAAGAGTTATAATTACATATCCGACTTTGGCACCTTGTTCGCTTGAGGCCCCATTTGTGAATAATTGCCACTTAGGTTTTAGGTCCTTTCCTTTTTCTAATTGCTCTTCGATAAACCCTGTACACTCATTGATAAAATCGGCTCACCTGGGGCAGGAATTCAATATCGTATTGGCTAAGTTCAATTCCCTACTTAACCAACCTTCATGAAGTTTCTGGTTTAGTAAAAAACCCTGCTTGAGTGGGAAATTATTTAATACTTTGATTGAGTGTGCTTGGAAATAAGCCCTTAACTTTTGTGTGGTGAGCATTAAATAGTACGCCAACTTTTCTATAAATGGATATCTAGTTTCCGTATCTTTGAGCCTCTTGCTAGTATAATATACTGGAAGCTGAATTCACTTCTCTTCCCTGATTAGCATTGAGCTAACTACGTTTACAAAAATTGCCATATAGAGATAAAGACTTTCCTCATCCAAAGGGCTAAACTTTCTGCTCTTTAAAAGCTCTCTGACAATCTTCACTCCATTCGAAGTTTTTCTTCTTCTTAATCACATTGAAGAATAGGGGGTATTTATCGATGGCTTTGGAAATGAATCTATTCAATGTTACCTGTTTAACGATGAATTTTCTGTCGGTTTAGAAAATCGTCGAAAATTTTCAAATTAAAATAACCGCAAGTGCACGACGTACTATCGTAGTACGTAGTGAGTACGGGTCAATCCACAGGGAAATGTTAGATTTTAAAAATCTATTCAATCAAATTAACCAAGATTTAAGATGTTTAAGCTAACTACTAAAAATTGCAAAACTATCAACTACAAAAGTGAATGAAAACTATGAGAATAAAATGACAATTTAGAGATAATTCCACTCTCTAGATCATATAGTTCAACCAAACATGAAATTATGATCGCTCTTTTGGCCATTAGTGAAATTAATTGTTGTGTTTATCATAAGTATGGCATATTTGTGCTATTAATTAGCCCAATATAAACCATCAAACTATAACACAACCACTAATACACTTTTAAATCTCATGAAATATGACAACAAAGTTGAAAGCAAAATCTATTTTAAGCATGGCCTATTAACTATTAATTAGAAATATAAGCCATCAAATTTTAATTTCAACATTCACCTCTTTGCCATAATCATATTTAGATGAAGAGGCAATTTATGTTTTGTGATTGTTTAAGCATAGCCTATTTGGTGTCAACAATATAGGCTATCAAATTCAAAGCAAAAACAACAAGTTAAACCACTTTATGCATTCTCATTAAGCGCAAAAAGAGAGCCATAATTGTCAAAATGTCAAAGCTACATGATTAGAGGCTTCATTACCCCTAAATTGAAGGGATTAGCCTCTCATTTGTGTTATCATATCAACATAAGTAGCATGCAACATGAAATACAAAAAAGAAGAAGTAGAAAGCAAAGTAAAGGAAGAGCTATTCTACTTGCATAAAATGAAAGAAGATCTACACTACTTGCATAAAAGTAAATAAACAAGAAAAGACTTGAATTAAAATTGCATAAAAATTTACATAAAAGAAATGGCTAAGTAGCCATGAAAAGAAAGAGAGCACTCATTTTATTTTTGATCTAAACTAAGAGAAGAGAGCCTAAAGGAGAAACTAAAGAAGAGGAGAGAGGGGTTACATGAAACATAAGGGGTATTTATACAAGTTAGAAATCCTAATTCACTTTTTTGGGAACTACCCAAAATACCCTCTTAGGAAGTGTGGTGGACATGTTATCATTAACTTCAAATAATCATCATTTAAGTGTGCATGAAGATTTAATGGCCTTTTCGCATGTGCATTAGCTCCTAAGTGTACATTAAGGTAGGTGGGTAAGTGGGGTCCTCCATGATCATCACTTTGAATTATTTAAATCTCCATTTCTTTGTATTCACTCTTGTGCATGCATATCTTCATGAAGCCACTTGTAAAATTCACTAAAATTCCTACAAAACAACATAGAAAATTTCAAGTAAATTTTCACAAATTAATAAATTCACAAAAATGACCATTCTGCCCCTATATGAAGATGAATACGTGACAATTTGAAAATAATTTGAATTTTGGTTTAAACAAGTTAAAACACCCAGTATGAACATTTATTTAATTTAAATAGATTAAATATGGTGGTAAAAATATGCACATTTACGTGCACATCACTACCCCTCTTCCATTCAAGCTCATTACCTCTTTGCTTGTTTTAGGTTCTGCCATGTTTCTAATAGCTTAAATCTGGTCTGGGTTAGCTTCGATTCCTCTTGCACTAACAATATATCCCAAGAATTTACCGGACTGAATTCCAAAAGAACACTTTTGTGGATTAAACTTCATTTGGTATTTTGTAATACACCAAACATTTCTTCAAGGTCTTTTAGATGACTGGCTCTCTCTTAAGACTTGACCAACATGTCATCTACATATACTTCCATATTAAGACCAATTTGTTCCCTGAACATTCTATTCACTAATCTCTAGTATGTTGCTCTACATTCTTTAATCCAACGGGCATCATTTTGTAGCAATATGTTCCTTAATCTTTTATAAAACTGGTGTTTTCCTCATCTGGTTTGAACATTGGAATTTGATTGTATCCAGAATACGCATCCATGAAAGACAAGAGTTGGTGTCTGCTTGTTTCGTCGACTAACTGGTCTAACCTTGGGAGCGGGTAGCATTCTTCTGGGCATGCTTTATTCAAATCAGTGTAATCAACACACATTCTACACTTCCCATTGGATTTCTTGACTAGCCTTACCATATTCGATGAAGTACGTCTCTAATAAATCCATGCTCGAGCATTCTTTTAACCTCTTCTTTCAAATCATTAGACCGAACTTTATCAAACTGTCTTTTCTTCTACCGGACTGGTGTGATATTTGGGTCTATATTCAGAGCATGGCACATGATGGTTGGATCTATTCCAACCATACTTGGCTTGGTCCATGCAATTACATCTTTGTTAAACTAAAGGAACTGAACTAGCTCTCCCTTGAGTTTGCTATCTATCTCTCTTCCAATTTTGTCTGTCTTTGTTGTATCAACATAATCTATGCATATTTTCTCAAGATATTCTGTAGGCTTCATTCTTTCTTGTTCATTTCTACAGTCTAGTTCAATGATAATTTTATCATCTTCTATTTCGTCTTCCACTAGATTTGCATCATTCTCATTTTCTTCTTGTTTGAGAAGTCAAATTTTCTTAATACACATTTAGTCTTCTTAACGGGCCCTGTTTTCACTTTGGGCGATGAGTTTGAAGAATCACCATCCAAAGGATTTTTTAGTATCATTTCATATTAATTTATTTTTCTCCGAATCATAACAGAAAGGCAATCTCGTCCATATTGTTCAATAGTTGCAAAGTACATCTCGCGAGGAATGAATTGTTCCCCTCTTATGGTTCCCCACTCGCTTTTAGTCAAGAATTTGACCATAAGATACTTAGGGGAGACAAAGGCCTCAACTTTGTCCAAAGCTGGTCTTCCAAGAAAGGCATTATAATATGAAGGTTGATCCATGATGAAGAAGAGAGTTTCAAAGGTCCGAAAGCATGGAGGAACTCCCATTTGCACGAGAGGTCTTATCAGTCCAACATGAGTTGTCCCTTTATTACTGAACCCAAAAATGGGCTCAAAACTTGGTTTAAGCTTTTCTTTCGGAATCCCCATATGATCAAATACATGTTTGAAAATTACATTGACAATACTTCCGGTATCCACCAAAATTTTGGTAACTACAGAAAGTCCAATTTCGCAGTAATCGTGAGCGGGTCATTGTGCGGGTGGCGGACCCCTCTTAGCTCTTCTAGTGTGATGGTCAGATTATGCATCTCGATTTGAAATCATGGATTCTTGAGCAACTATTCCTTTTGAATAGAGAAAATCCCTTCCTTTGCTTCCCTAACATAGTGACTCTCGGCTCCTTTGCTATTTCAAGCTAGGTTCCTCCGTGGATTACGTCAATTTGGTTGAGAGGTGGAAAGAAATCTGGTTGAACATCATCCTCTATCAGATTTGCGGTGTTGGTAGGTGGTATTTGGTTGCCATTTTCAACTTTCTGACCATCCTTAAAAAATTCCTTTAGGCGCCCAGAATGGATCATGTGTTGAATGATGCCTTCCAATATCCGACACTCATCCGTTTTATGTCCATTCGATTCATGACAAGCATAATAATCTCCCCTTTTCCTTAGTTTAGGATTGGTTTTAGCTTTGTAAGAGATAGGAAAGCCATCTCTTTTCTTCATTGTAGCATATATGTAAGATATTGGCTTGTTCAAAGCAACACGGTTAGTGTTTGAGTCTTCTTCCCATCTTGTGGTTGCGGTTGTTGTTAAATTTCCTTATTTCCTTTTTTGCCTGGACCTTCTTTCTGGCGTGATACATTTCATCCATACGGATGAACTTGTTAGCATGGAAATGGAAATCTTGCAAGTCTTTACATCCATTTATATAGAGTTCCCACCAAAATGGAGTTTATTTGAATAGTCCAGAATGTACTACCACCGGCTTATCTCCATCAGTCATATTTGTAACGACCCGTAATTTTCGATAATTAAAATAGTTAATTTAATAAGATTCTATGATTAAATATTGGAAGAAATAAAAATTTAGGATTTATTAATGAAATAATAACTAAGATGAAACGTAACAATGTTAATCAAAGTTAATTATTGATAAATTGAATGAAATTCCAATCAATTGAAATGACAAACATGTATGACATGGTTATAAAGTGAATATAAGAAAACAAATGTAAATATTGAATTAACCAACGAAATAATATGTAGTTAATGATGATTGAACAAAATCTGTGTTATGTAAGCAATGGTGACCTTTGTTTATAAATAATAAACCTATAATGTGATTTAAAGTTAACGGTAACAATTATTATAAGTTACCTATTTAATTAGTCTATAAAATTTAAGTGGAAATCAATTGGAATTAAAATGTAAATAAATGTTACATTAATGGAAGTTAAGGCAATAACCATAATTTGTGAATGTAATAAAATGAATAGAAATGTTGACTATATTCATAATGTAATAATTGATTTAATTAAATAGTGAAATCAAGATAAATAAATCAATTTGGGATTTTAAATTTTATATAATGTGTGAAATTGAAAAAAATCAATATAATTGAAATATAGTAGCTAATACAAATAAAAGATGGAGATTGGAGGATATTAATGTAAGGAAATATAAAACAATGTTAATTATGTTGATAGAATAATAACTGATTTAAATAAAAATATTGAAACCAAATAAAATCAATTTATTGGAATTAAAATAAAATAAATAGGATTGATGGCAATTGAAATTGAACACTTAAATTGGTAAATTAATCAACTTTAAATTGATATCTAAATTTTTCTAAATTATTGTAAATCTTTAAGAAATCAAAATGATAGAAGTTGTGGATTATTAAAGTGGAATTGAAAAGGTGATTTAATTAATTTAATATTAATTTATTTAATTAATGTGAAAATAGCCATTTTTTCCACTGTCTCGGATTTCGACGAAACTAGTTTCATCGGATCCGTAACGGTGAATTATTATAGGATTTCAAATTTCGTAGCGATCAGACTTGTCATTTGATCGTACGGACTCAAAACGCCTAGAAACCAATTTAATTGAAACCAATTGAAATTAATTTAAAATAAGCTGATTTTAACATAACTTCTTCATACGATGGAATTAGGACTTGAAACCTGTTCCATTGAGTTTAAAAATATTGAAAACATCTATTTTGATATATGGGATGCCCCATTTTCATTCCGGAGGCAGAACGGGCTTTTCGGGTTGATTATCGTTTCAATCCAAATCGATCTGGTCCATTCTTTTCTATTTCAGCTATTCATATAAATAGCTCATTATAAACCCTAGGTTATTTCTTATTTCCATTTGTCTGTACGTACATTTCCTTCTCAACTCCTCATTCCAATGGCAAACGAACCCTAATTCCCAAATTTCAAAATTCAATTTCAAATTCAATTCTAAAACCAAACTCCTCAAACCCTATCAAATTATATACTGTTTTGAAGCTCTCGACGAGCGCAAGTCAAATTTGTAGTTTTTTTTCGATTTGAGTTTCGGAGTGGCCAAAATTTGATGATCAAGTCACGGCTGTCCATTGATCACCATCTCATTTAACGGTAGATCATCATCCTTACGGCGATCGGGTGGTGGCAACGGGTAGAGGGCGTCGAGGCATGAAGATCGGTGTGGCTACTTGGGCCTGGAGTTGCTCGATTTCGCCGTGATTAGCCAAAATGTGTGTGCGACGGCGGGTGAACTGAGGGCCACCGGAGGTGGTGGCGCGATGGGCGTGGGGTCGGCTAGGCCTGGGCAGCGCGATGATGTTGGTGGATCAGGTTGTTATCGAACATCATGACAGCGTTTCATGTTTTGAGGTGGCGGCCGATATTGGTTGAGGCTCGTTCGCGAACAGTGAAGGTTAGGGTTCTCTGGAACGAGATGTTAGGTGGTGATGTGGCCTGAGATGCGGTAATTCATTTTTATTATTTAATTTTTTTATTTCATTTTCAAAACTTCAAATATACATAACTTTTACATACGAATTCGGTTTCATGCACGGTTTGTTCCGCTATCGTACCAGATTTCCGGACATTTTGACGCTAGTTCAAACGAATTCTGAGACCGTTTGTGTGACGACCCGGCTTTTTCTCCACAGAAAGTCGGATCATTATGAAGAAAGAAAGGGGTAGAAAATAGAAAAGAAGAGAAGAAAGAAAGGGGTAGAAAATAGAAAAGAAGAGAAGAAAGAAAGAAACAACAACAACGATCTCACAGCGGAACGAATAAATTATATTAATAACATAAACTATTACATAGTATACAACACTTATCAGAGTTATACAACATATACATCACTTACTAGACAGTTATAAACATCTGTCTAGACATTACAACTCAAATACAAGACAAGACACTATCACAGATATCAACACAGCGGAATACTATATCTACGAACGCCGAAGCCTCCTGCTCCATTGCTCCTCCAGAATATTCGTCAAGGCTAAACCTGAATCCCTTGGCTACTCGTAAAAATTTGAGTACCCAAGAGTTTATAAAACAGAAATAAACAACTTGGGTCAGACATGGGTCTGGTGTGAGTAACAGGTTAAACTTGCTTAACTTCAAAACCTTTAGAAAGAAAAGGTATCACGTAAGACTCCCCACAAATAAACATGGGTAAGTTTTTACCTTACGCTAACCAAAACATTTGATAGGAAATCTGATTTTATTATAATAGGGTCTAGGGTTTTCAAGTAAAATATAGAAATAGCTGAAATGCTTACATCTCACATTCCAACATGATTGGGCACAACTAATACGTACGGCACTTATTGGAGTTTGGATTCCATACAATGGCAGGGCTACTGGGGTACCGCCCGTCACAGTACGTGGCCTAGATCACCGTACCGAGGAGTACGCCCACTCCCCTGCAACACAAAGCCGGAACCATCCCTTACTGGATAATCCCGAACAAGATAATCCCGTAGTTGGCGCGACCAACCACACACTAAGACGAATAAAAGAAAAGGGACCTCTAGACAGGGATCTATCTTGCTCTCAGTGGGTGCTACCCACGAAACCTTGCTGCACCTCCCCTGTTTTAGCCATTCCCGGTTGATGAGGCTTGAGGTTACGATTACCTTTAATCAGAACATATCACTTAGAATGCTCATCGTCCGCCTGACGATGTGCTGAAAGCATTCAATCCATACAAGTTCGTTCCGAGTTCGAACGAAACCGAAGGCATTATCTCGTTACACTCGTTTTGGAATCACCCTCAGAGTTAACGACAATAACCCTTGCACTCTGAATCTTCATCTTCACCTGATTCACGACCTATCGTAATTTTGGATCGATGTGGTATTCGGGTCTCCAGACCTGGAATCCCGGTATACGGAAACCCGATCCCGGTCTCATCGAAATCCAAAACGTATCTTTTAAGGCCAAGTTGTTTTAAGGTTAAAACAGTTCAATTCTTATCTATACTACACACAGATAGATAATTTACAATAGATAATCCATATTATCATCCAAATAGATAATTCCTATTATCATTTCAATCCAACCAAACATCTATATCATAGATCAACACATCTTTTATCAGAGATATCAACAATGCAAAGCATTCAATATCATTCATCCATTCTTAAGTAATGATTTATCATCTCTAATCAATTTAAAGTGAATTAAATTAATTACTTCATTCTATAAATCCTGCTTACTTAATTATTAATTAAACCAATTAATTAATCATTACTCTAAGTATCCATCTTAATTAATCATTCCTGATTAATTATCCTTTAATTACTTTAAGTAATTAATACTTAATTAATTTCACAAATTAATTATCTTAAACCATTCAGTAATTAATCTTTAATTACTTCATTAATTAATTAACTATATTTAATTACATTAATCCTTAATTAATTACAATTAATTAATTACTCTTTAATCACTTATTATTGATTAATTAGTTTAATTAATCAATCCTTAATTACATTATTAATTATATTAATTAATGATCCCTAATTAATCTTAATTAGTTATCCTATTTAAATTAATTACATTTAATAATTAATCTTTAATTAGTCATATTTATTAATCACCTTTGATAAATCTTATTTAGTAATTAACTACCCTTAATTACTCCATTTCATAAATTAATTACCCTTTAATTAATTATCTTTTAATTAATCCCTTGATTAATTATACAAAGTAATTAAACTCAAATTACTTTCATTATTAAATCTTCTTTAATTAATTTTATCCAGTAATTACCTTTAATTACTTCCTAAGTAATTACACTTCATTAATTACATTTAAGTAATTATACTTAACCAATTTCATAATTAACTAATTAATCTAATTGATTATCAAAATTAATCATATTAATTAATTATTTAATAATCCCTAATTAATGATCTCTCATTAATTAACAATTCTTTATTTTAGTAATTAAACTTAAATCAACCATTATTAATTACAAATTAATTAATTCTTAATTATCAATTAATTAATCTCTAACTACTTAATCAATTTCTTAATTAATCTTCAATCACTTGATTAATTAATTTCTAACCATTTATTAATACTCTATACTTATCTAATTAAATGATCCTTAATTTCAAATTAATTAACCTTTAATTAATTTACTTAAAATCTTAATTAATTAACACCAAATCATTAATTAATTAAATTATTAAATTACTCTTTAATTTCCTTATTAATTTAATGAATCCTAAATCATTAAACCTTAATTAATCTTTAAAATAAAGATTAGCCTTTATAACTACTTTAACTATTATTATCAAAGGGCTTTGAAACATTTTACTTTAAATCTTTTTTTAATTCATTTCAAATTAAAGATTTAAAAATAAATTACAATTTTAACTTTAACCAAATTTAAATCAAATTTACAAATCCTTTTTAAATCCAAATGTTAAAGAAACACTTAACATTTATAAAAGAAATTTATAAGGTTTTTAAACCAATTCATTTAAATTCAAACCCTTTTAATCTATACTTTCAACATTTTAAATTTATTAAAACATTATAATTTATAAACTTATTTATTTTCAAACTAGGATACAAATTGAAATTAAATCCATACTTTAAAATTTTGATTTAAAACTTTGTTTTAAATCCTACTCTACACTTTTAAAACTCATTTTAAAATTTAAAACCCTGTCAGATTTTAAACTGGGACATCACTAATCTACCCGAGCCCATCTCAATTTACCCCGAGATAAAACCCTCCATGCTTCGAGTCATTTACGCGATCAACTCGAGTACGTCTCATCTACCAAAACCAACTTCACCAGGATACAAATCATCACCGTGCACATGCACGATGAAACTGATCAACTCCGGCCATCCACGACCATTCCTACATGTCGACGATCATCCTCACATTCCATTACGACCATCAGAACATCGAAACTAGCTCGAAATCAAAATCGATTCTACAAACCCAAAACTGGAATAACAATGAAACCTGGAACCATCTCGTCAACGCATCTCCGACCACCGTTGCAACTGAAATTCCGGGGAAGACCTCGTCAACCCACCATCTTTCAGAACCCAAGATATAGTTGAACTCGATCAACTACAATTGCCGAAGTGATCAATTCTTTCCTAACCTAGAAAACTAGGGTTCAAAACTGCAAATCACAATTACAATCTCAAAAACGAAATGTAACCAAATCCAACAATTTTCTCAACATCCCTAATCACTTCACCATCTCCAGAAGAAATTACAACACCTCCAGACACTTAAGGCAGCAGCAATGCTTCAAAATACAAAATGCAGAGAATAGGGAACTGCACTTTGTATAAAGCAATAAAAATTGTGATTTTATTTTTAAAAATCATGATTTAGTATGATGATTTGATTTATAACCCTGAAACTTCGAATCAACATACTTGAAATTTTACTAATTAATGATTTATCACCTGTTTACAAACTCCAGAGATGATACAGAGTTGTTTTCATTTTATTTTAACTTAATAAAATTTTAAACTCTATTCTATGATGAAATAAACAAATTTTGTTTGAACAAAAATCCTTAACAAAGATTAGTTCAAGAGGAATTATATTTTGTTTGAAAATCTTAGTTTTAAAACTAAGAACAGAGATGTCACAGAGACAACAAGCATGCACACATCTATACATCCATATATACAGATAATCTACTTATATAAAATCACACAGAACATATTTATTTCCAGAAATTTAACATGCAAACAGATATCCATACATTTAAGTTTTTTTTTTTAAAATGTTACTCACCATTTATAGAAGATGAACAGAGCACCATGGTTATTTGAAAACAGCTTTGAAACTTTAAAACTTTAATTCATAAACTTGAATTGCCTGTTACTGAATCTTGCATGCATGCCATTTATCTTGTTTGTTGATAGGTGCTTGCTCTAGATCAGGTTGCTTACTTTCAGATTCGAAAAGAAGAAATTGCAGTCTTGCTTAGATTCCAGATTGAAGAAAATGTGCAGGTTTGTTGTTCTCAGATTTACAAATGCAGGTTGAAGAAATGATTATAGATTGTATTTGAGGAATTTGGTTTGAGAGGAGAATTTAGTTACAGACTTTGTTTTTGGGAATTTTCAGGCTGAAAGTTTCTTGTCTTTGAGTTGAAGAAAAATAGAAAAAGAGAATGGAATGAGAAATCTATGTTTATATAAGTTAATTTGTGGTTTAATAAAAATAAAAGAAAACCAAAAATTTAAAAACTTGACATTTGTCATTTACTCTAATTCATTAATTAACACATGTCACCATGGTTACTTAATATATTAACACTTGTCTTTTTTAATTAATTTGTAAAAAAGCCTTTTTCTTTATTTATTAAATATTTATTACTTATTTATATATAGATAACTTTTAAAGAAATAAACCAATTATACTTATAAATAAAAGTTTATACATATATTTAGAAATCCAAAACTATTTAAAATATCACTCTTTTGAATTTCAAAATTAAATCTAATTCAAATTCAAATTATATTTTTAAAATCCAATTTAAAGTCAATTTAAAACAACACATTTAATTTGAAAATAACCATTTGTCAATTTTAAAATAATTTATAAAAGAGATTATAAATTACTACTATTATTAAATGAATTAACATCTCATATGTAAATTGTATTTTAAACTTATATATATATATATTCTTAAACCATATTTATTAAGCAATATAAAATAAACCTTATTATTAACCTTACTTAAAACCATATAGTTATTTGTTTAAATAGCTTTGAAAAGCTTAATATTAAATAAATCATAATTTCCAAACTATCAAAATATATATATTAGAAATTTAAAAACAATATTTTATTTATTTATTAAATTTCAAACCAAAGCTTATCTATATTACAATATATACACACCTATATATACACATTATAAATAGAAATCATTTTATTAGTAAAATTCACTAATTAAATATTTATTTAATTAGATTATTAAACCAATTCAAATTTTATTATCAAAGATTATCAAATCAATTTAATTATTTAAACAGATTATTAAATTGATATTGCCCCAAATTTCCGGGATATTACATTCCTTCCCCCTTAAAATAATTTCGTCCCCGAAATTTAAAACAAAGGTAATTTAATAATCTTTTTAAATCACAAGGATGTATTATCATCCATATGCTAACAATCATAGCAACCAATCGTCCAACAAACAATTCTAACTATCTAGCGAAAAAAAATCTGAATAGAATTTCCTCGAGTTTCCCCAAGTATATATATACCGGGATACTCGCTCTACAAACAATCCAAACAAACAATACTAAGCTATAGAGCTCCTACTTATCTAGATTTACAAAACTAAACAGAATATCAGACTACAGACGAGTCTGACTCAACAACCAAATCCTCCAGAACTGCTGATTCCTAAACCAGAGATTGATCAAACACGTACTCCCTCAGAGATACATAAAATACATTGAATTCCAGTTATCCAAACTGACAATTCAATCCAGTAGATCAAACTCTTATCCAAATCAGAACATAGAAAAGATCCAAAACAACTCGGAGCTGACTTCCGAGACTTACCCAATCTTATAGCTCCCTTTAATCAGAGAAAAACTTCACAACAACGAAGTCTCCAACTTCGAATTTCAAATTCCTTCGTCTCTTATCCACAAAATCTTCAGACGATCTCGGCTTCCTACAAATCCTTTCTGATCAGCTCAACCTTCGCCGATGCTTCTAGAAACAAACTAGACCAAAAATAACCCGACAAAATGATCCTCTCAAAATCTACCCATAATCCAAAACACAAATCTACTCACAACATCAGAAGACCGAACTAACTTCTCCTATCTGGAAAAGACAAACAGATGCACTCGCCAAACTACTTCCGCTGCACCATTCTGATCTGGAGTAGAATGAAAATGCTGATGAAGAACACAAGCACAAACTGGACAACACATCCCAGAAAATCTCAGATAACTCAAGAGAATACTCAATCTATCGCAAGTCACTTTTGCAATCAACCCAGCCTAATTCCAAAGAAACCGTTCTCCCTTTAACCAATCAGAACAGCTCATACTTAACTATCCAATCTATCGAAGAAATGGATCCACTTTACTGCTTCTGAACTCTACCTTCAGAAAAACTGCTCAGCCAGAAAACTTCCTGCCAATGCACAGAATACTCCGAGCTGCACTGCTGCCACAAATGCCAAAGACTTCCTTTTCCAAAGCTCTTCGAGAAACTCGAACCCAAACCAAATAGAAACACCATGCTGAACTCAACCACAACACCGAAGCAGACACACTTCATTAACTTGTTCCAAAGAAAACATCTTCGGGAACATCCATAGTCACTGCATCTCATCACACAGCTACTATTACCTGAGATACCATCACTTGCTTCTGTTCTCCGACAGATCCAACTCTACTCATCCAACTCCTAAGATGAACTCCGAACCTTAACAGGTTTCCTTCAGAGATTGTGAAATCCTTACACAACTGTAAAGTTCACTCGAGACGGTATTAGGTTTACAGTCTCGACAGATACTCTTCCAACCTCAACACTCAGACTCCTAATCCTAGATGATAAATTATTATCATCTCAACCAATCATTTCAAATACCATATACATTTAAAATGATACTTTTTATATATAGAAAATATATCTGGGTAAAATTATTTCATCTACCTTTTTAAAACAATATTGTGTCTGTTGGCCTGGTCCAAGTGTTTAGAGATCCCTATCAATAACGTTAGCTACTCGTATTGACCAGAATCCATATACCACTTAACCGATCAATTAACACAATATAAAATCATTTTATATAACTAACAAATACGCGCTCTCATATATATATATATACACACTCAAACAGGTTGCTACAGATCCTATCTCTAATGAACAACCCTCCCGAACCTAGGTATTCACTCAACCTAGTGTTCTGATATTCACTTAACCAATAGCTTAGGTATTCGCTCAACCTATGCTCTGATACCAAATGTGACGACCCGGCTTTTTCTCCACAGAAAGTCGGATCATTATGAAGAAAGAAAGGGGTAGAAAATAGAAAAGAAGAGAAGAAAGAAAGAAACAACAACAACGATCTCACAGCGGAACGAATAAATTATATTAATAACATAAACTATTACATAGTATACAACACTTATCAGAGTTATACAACATATACATCACTTACTAGACAGTTATAAACATCTGTCTAGACATTACAACTCAAATACAAGACAAGACACTATCACAGATATCAACACAGCGGAATACTATATCTACGAACGCCGAAGCCTCCTGCTCCATTGCTCCTCCAGAATATTCGTCAAGGCTAAACCTGAATCCCTTGGCTACTCGTAAAAATTTGAGTACCCAAGAGTTTATAAAACAGAAATAAACAACTTGGGTCAGACATGGGTCTGGTGTGAGTAACAGGTTAAACTTGCTTAACTTCAAAACCTTTAGAAAGAAAAGGTATCACGTAAGACTCCCCACAAATAAACATGGGTAAGTTTTTACCTTACGCTAACCAAAACATTTGATAGGAAATCTGATTTTATTATAATAGGGTCTAGGGTTTTCAAGTAAAATATAGAAATAGCTGAAATGCTTACATCTCACATTCCAACATGATTGGGCACAACTAATACGTACGGCACTTATTGGAGTTTGGATTCCATACAATGGCAGGGCTACTGGGGTACCGCCCGTCACAGTACGTGGCCTAGATCACCGTACCGAGGAGTACGCCCACTCCCCTGCAACACAAAGCCGGAACCATCCCTTACTGGATAATCCCGAACAAGATAATCCCGTAGTTGGCGCGACCAACCACACACTAAGCCGAATAAAAGAAAAGGGACCTCTAGACAGGGATCTATCTTGCTCTCAGTGGGTGCTACCCACGAAACCTTGCTGCACCTCCCCTGTTTTAGCCATTCCCGGTTGATGAGGCTTGAGGTTACGATTACCTTTAATCAGAACATATCACTTAGAATGCTCATCGTCCGCCTGACGATGTGCTGAAAGCATTCAATCCATACAAGTTCGTTCCGGGTTCGAACGAAACCGAAGGCATTATCTCGTTACACTCGTTTTGGAATCACCCTCAGAGTTAACGACAATAACCCTTGCACTCTGAATCTTCATCTTCACCTGATTCATGACCTATCGTAATTTTGGATCGATGTGGTATTCGGGTCTCCAGACCTGGAATCCCGGTATACGGAAACCCGATCCCGGTCTCATCGAAATCCAAAACGTATCTTTTAAGGCCAAGTTGTTTTAAGGTTAAAACAGTTCAATTCTTATCTATACTACACACAGATAGATAATTTACAATAGATAATCCATATTATCATCCAAATAGATAATTCCTATTATCATTTCAATCCAACCAAACATCTATATCATAGATCAACACATCTCTTATCAGAGATATCAACAATGCAAAGCATTCAATATCATTCATCCATTCTTAAGTAATGATTTATCATCTCTAATCAATTTAAAGTGAATTAAATTAATTACTTCATTCTATAAATCCTGCTTACTTAATTATTAATTAAACCAATTAATTAATCATTACTCTAAGTATCCATCTTAATTAATCATTCCTGATTAATTATCCTTTAATTACTTTAAGTAATTAATACTTAATTAATTTCACAAATTAATTATCTTAAACCATTCAGTAATTAATCTTTAATTACTTCATTAATTAATTAACTATATTTAATTACATTAATCCTTAATTAATTACAATTAATTAATTACTCTTTAATCACTTATTATTGATTAATTAGTTTAATTAATCAATCCTTAATTACATTATTAATTATATTAATTAATGATCCCTAATTAATCTTAATTAGTTATCCTATTTAAATTAATTACATTTAATAATTAATCTTTAATTAGTCATATTTATTAATCACCTTTGATAAATCTTATTTAGTAATTAACTACCCTTAATTACTCCATTTCATAAATTAATTACCCTTTAATTAATTATCTTTTAATTAATCCCTTGATTAATTATACAAAGTAATTAAACTCAAATTACTTTCATTATTAAATCTTCTTTAATTAATTTTATCCAGTAATTACCTTTAATTACTTCCTAAGTAATTACACTTCATTAATTACATTTAAGTAATTATACTTAACCAATTTCATAATTAACTAATTAATCTAATTGATTATCAAAATTAATCATATTAATTAATTATTTAATAATCCCTAATTAATGATCTCTCATTAATTAACAATTCTTTATTTTAGTAATTAAACTTAAATCAACCATTATTAATTACAAATTAATTAATTCTTAATTATCAATTAATTAATCTCTAACTACTTAATCAATTTCTTAATTAATCTTCAATCACTTGATTAATTAATTTCTAACCATTTATTAATACTCTATACTTATCTAATTAAATGATCCTTAATTTCAAATTAATTAACCTTTAATTAATTTACTTAAAATCTTAATTAATTAACACCAAATCATTAATTAATTAAATTATTAAATTACTCTTTAATTTCCTTATTAATTTAATGAATCCTAAATCATTAAACCTTAATTAATCTTTAAAATAAAGATTAGCCTTTATAACTACTTTAACTATTATTATCAAAGGGCTTTGAAACATTTTATAAATCTTTTTTCAATTCATTTCAAATTAAAGATTTAAAAATAAATTACAATTTTAACTTTAACCAAATTTAAATCAAATTTACAAATCCTTTTTAAATCCAAATGTTAAAGAAACACTTAACATTTATAAAAGAAATTTATAAGGTTTTTAAACCAATTCATTTAAATTCAAACCCTTTTAATCTATACTTTCAACATTTTAAATTTATTAAAACATTATAATTTATAAACTTATTTATTTTCAAACTAGGATACAAATTGAAATTAAATCCATACTTTAAAATTTTGATTTAAAACTTTGTTTTAAATCCTACTCTACACTTTTAAAACTCATTTTAAAATTTAAAACCCTGTCAGATTTTAAACTGGGACATCACTAATCTACCCGAGCCCATCTCAATTTACCCCGAGATAAAACCCTCCATGCTTCGAGTCATTTACGCGATCAACTCGAGTACGTCTCCTCTGCCAAAACCAACTTCACCAGGATACAAATCATCACCGTGCACATGCACGATGAAACTAATCAACTCCGGCCATCCACGACCATTCCTACATGTCGACGATCATCCTCACATTCCATTACGACCATCAGAACATCGAAACTAGCTCGAAATCAAAATCGATTCTACAAACCCAAAACTGGAATAACAATGAAACCTGGAACCATCTCGTCAACGCATCTCCGACCACCGTTGCCACTGAAATTCCGGGGAAGACCTCGTCAACCCACCATCTTTCAGAACCCAAGATATAGTTGAACTCGATCAACTACAATTGCCGAAGTGATCAATTCTTTCCTAACCTAGAAAACTAGGGTTCAAAACTGCAAATCACAATTACAATCTCAAAAACGAAATGTAACCAAATCCAACAATTTTCTCAACATCCCTAATCACTTCACCATCTCCAGAAGAAATTACAACACCTCCAGACACTTAAGGCAGCAGCAATGCTTCAAAATACAAAATGCAGAGAATAGGGAACTGCACTTTGTATAAAGCAATAAAAATTGTGATTTTATTTTTAAAAATCATGATTTAGTATGATGATTTGATTTATAACCCTGAAACTTCGAATCAACATACTTGAAATTTTACTAATTAATGATTTATCACCTGTTTACAAACTCCAGAGATGATACAGAGTTGTTTTCATTTTATTTTAACTTAATAAAATTTTAAACTCTATTCTATGATGAAATAAACAAATTTTGTTTGAACAAAAATCCTTAACAAAGATTAGTTCAAGAGGAATTATATTTTGTTTGAAAATCTTAGTTTTAAAACTAAGAACAGAGATGTCACAGAGACAACAAGCATGCACACATCTATACATCCATATATACAGATAATCTACTTATATAAAATCACACAGAACATATTTATTTCCAGAAATTTAACATGCAAACAGATATCCATACATTTAAGTTTTTTTTTTTAAAATGTTACTCACCATTTATAGAAGATGAACAGAGCACCATGGTTATTTGAAAACAGCTTTGAAACTTTAAAACTTTAATTCATAAACTTGAATTGCCTGTTACTGAATCTTGCATGCATGCCATTTATCTTGTTTGTTGATAGGTGCTTGCTCTAGATCAGGTTGCTTACTTTCAGATTCGAAAAGAAGAAATTGCAGTCTTGCTTAGATTCCAGATTGAAGAAAATGTGCAGGTTTGTTGTTCTCAGATTTACAAATGCAGGTTGAAGAAATGATTATAGATTGTATTTGAGGAATTTGGTTTGAGAGGAGAATTTTGTTACAGACTTTGTTTTTGGGAATTTTCAGGCTGAAAGTTTCTTGTCTTTGAGTTGAAGAAAAATAGAAAAAGAGAATGGAATGAGAAGTCTATGTTTATATAAGTTAATTTGTGGTTTAATAAAAATAAAAGAAAACCAAAAATTTAAAAACTTGACATTTGTCATTTACTCTAATTCATTAATTAACACATGTCACCATGGTTACTTAATATATTAACACTTGTCTTTTTTAATTAATTTGTAAAAAAGCCTTTTTCTTTATTTATTAAATATTTATTACTTATTTATATATAGATAACTTTTAAAGAAATAAACCAATTATACTTATAAATAAAAGTTTATACATATATTTAGAAATCCAAAACTATTTAAAATATCACTCTTTTGAATTTCAAAATTAAATCTAATTCAAATTCAAATTATATTTTTAAAATCCAATTTAAAGTCAATTTAAAACAACACATTTAATTTGAAAATAACCATTTGTCAATTTTAAAATAATTTATAAAAGAGATTATAAATTACTACTATTATTAAATGAATTAACATCTCATATGTAAATTGTATTTTAAACTTATATATATATATTCTTAAACCATATTTATTAAGCAATATAAAATAAACCTTATTATTAACCTTACTTAAAACCATATAGTTATTTGTTTAAATAGCTTTGAAAAGCTTAATATTAAATAAATCATAATTTCCAAACTATCAAAATATATATATTAGAAATTTAAAAACAATATTTTATTTATTTATTAAATTTCAAACCAAAGCTTATCTATATTACAATATATACACACCTATATATACACATTATAAATAGAAATCATTTTATTAGTAAAATTCACTAATTAAATATTTATTTAATTAGATTATTAAACCAATTCAAATTTTATTATCAAAGATTATCAAATCAATTTAATTATTTAAACAGATTATTAAATTGATATTGCCCCAAATTTCCGGGATATTACAGTTTGAATTTGGGACCTAAATTGGATTTAAAATCGATTTAAATTCAAAGGTGAATGTTTTGACCCACTCACAACTTCTAAAATTTCTTATGTTAGTTAAATTAAATTTGTGATGTGATTTGAAATTTATTTAGTTCTGTTTGGTATATTTAAATTGTCATTCCAGTTGATTTGAATTTACTTTGGAATTAAATTGTTATTTAATTTATTATTGAATTTAAATTTCCAGTTAAATACCTGTTATTGATAATTAGTTAATTATTGATATTTATTGGTTGAATTGGATGATAATTATGATGGATGTTTGATTTTTAACCTTAGATGATTGGATGATATGTTTGATTTATATATTGTGATCACTCTACAAGTTCCCTTAGTTATTGTTTAGGAAAATCACTATGGGTTGAAATGATACACACCCGAATGATCTATAGATTAGGGAAAAATCGTCATGGGTTGAAATGATAGACTCGAACGATTTTATGGATTTTTAATATTAATTCGGGATGTGGTTTGAAATGATATATAACCGTAAAATATTAAATTGCGAATTGAATTGATAAGTATCTGTATCACTTGACCCTAGGGTAGAGAATTATATATGGACACCGGATTGGTTAAATTAAATGATTTTAAAATTTCTTAATTTTCGAATTTAGTTAAATGAGATGTGAAATGAAATTTGAGTCAAATAAATTGAATTATTATCAAATTTCAAGTTTTATGTTGGAACTGGAATTTATTTAAAGGCATTGTTTAAAGAAATTAAATTGAAATTCTAAAGGTTGAATTTTGAAGTATAATTAAATTTATCGGAACTGGGTTATTAAAATTGTTTGAAATATAACTTTGAAATATATTGAAATTGGAGTAATTAAATTGATATTTCAAACATGGATTGGAAGCGATATAGATTTAAATATTTTATTAAGAGTTTGAACTGAAAGATGTGAAATTGGGTTTTGGAAATTGAAATTGGTCCAAATTTGTTGAAACGAAATAAATAGTTTAAATTGATATAAATTTCAAATTCATGTTTATTACAAATTGTTTTAAAAATAAATTATTTTAAAGATTCTAAATTTAAGATTTTCCAATTATTAAACTATTTTAACCTATATAACTATACAAATTATTTGAACCTATTTTAAACCAATTTAATTTATTTCTAACAAATTAAACCATTTTTACTTATTTTAAATCTAATTAATCTATTTTAAAGCTATTTAATCTATTTAATTATATTTAATCTATTTTCAAATCTATTTAACTATTTTAAACCAATTTAACAGTATCTTTAACCTATAATTAAACTATTTTACAGTACTTAACTATTTATAACTATTTTAACTATTTATAACTATTTTCTAAAGTTTCAGACAAAGTAAAGGGGAAGTGTTATATCCAAATTCATTGGTTTAAAAGCAGATATGGCTAAATGATGTTATAACCTAAGTTGGGATTTAAATGTTATAATTATTTGAATATGATGATTTTGAAGTAAGGATTTACTTAATTGGAATTATGATTTTTGAAAGAAATTGTGATTTCGGGAACGATATGATTTTAAAGGTGATATGACTTCAAAGTGAATACAATTTCGAAAGAATTATGGTTTTGAGAATATGATATTTTTATATAAATTGTGAATTGACCTTTGAAATGTAAAAGAACCATCCGGTGTGAAATAAGCGTTTGGTTGTTAAAGAGACCAGGATCGGATATTGTCATACTCTCCGCCAATACCGAAAACCACTTTAATAACTGTGTACGTGGTGGAGATTCCAGAAATGAAGTAGGATAGTTTGGTGAACGATTTATATATGAGGTATGACGCGACCCTGACTCCCGTGAGTCAGCTTAGATGTAACTAAAATCAGGAGCCATGCCGGGCCAAATGAGGTCATTCCTCCGATCGGGCACACTTCTTCGATACTATATTCTGACTTTGTGATTAGATTTGGTGGCCACCCTTGATTTTGATTTGGGAGTGTGTTCCGAGGTGGGCGGTAGTAGCTGCTATGGTATATCTACCCTGGCATTTCCTTGTGTGCCGTGTTCACATGCCCTAGAGTGCCTTCTACGAGTTTGTTTTGTACCATACCTATAGGGTGCCCTCTGGTTAAACCTCCAATTTACGGAGGAGCTTACAGTACTGTATAGACTATGGGAATATATAAAATGTGTTAAGGGGGATATGGGTAAGGCCTTAACGCTATTTTAATACTTTACTTTACTGTAGACATATTATAATAGCGTATTGTACTACATAGTAGATAGTTTAACGGATCCTTAGGAGATGGAAATCCCGAACATCTCTTAAGTTAGTGCACTCACGTTATACACTGGTAGGAGATGTCAAACCCCGTAAACATCTCCGACTCCGTCACACGCATATTTACCATTGATTTAACTTACATAAGATCTTTTAGTTCTGACTCGAGTGTTTTGTCTTTTCAATTCGCTCGGGTCAGCCTGAGCATTTCAGGATTTCAAAGACCTTATCTCTGGAGGACGAAGACAAAGATTTGTACTATTATTATTTACGATATTTATTCCATTGCATCATGTTGTTCCACTGCATTTATTTATTTATTCCTGTTTATGTAACTCTGATGTTTGTGTTGTAAAGAATAATCAAATGTATTTATAAAATAGCTTCATGAACTGTTATTTGATTATTATATTTTTTCATTCCGCTGCAAGATTCTGTATTTGTGTTCTTTCTTTCTCTTTTCTTATTTATTCCAATAACAATCTGCCTCTTTGTATGGTTTAAGTCGACATGTGTGTCTGCTTAAAACGTCCAAAAAGACAGGTCGTTACAATATTCTTCGCCTTCAGGGCTTCCGCATTGAATTTCATAAAGTAATCATCCAACAACTCTCTTGGTCTCGTTTTGTTATTAACTATCACAGTGTAGTCGATGGCGGGATCTTTATAGATAAAGTACTACGTTGAGAATTCATAAGAAAACCGTTTCCATGAATAGATTGTCCTCTCCCGGTATTGTCGGTACCATTTAGTTGTTGCTCCCTGAAAATTAGTTGGGAGAATCCTACAACGCAAATCTCCGGATGCATTGTATAGGCTCTCAAAGGCTAATAAGTGATCTTCTGGACCAGTTGTTCTGTTATACTTGATGGATGGGATCTTGATATGAGAGGGGATTTTCACGGACATTATTTCATCTCTGAATGGAGCTTCTCGATGATTATCAATGACTCTATCGTCTAGAGTTCTTTTTCCCTTAAGATTAAGCATATCTTTTGCTATTTTTTCTGCCAAGTCTCTCAAGTAAGACTCATCATTATGGTAGTTACTCCTTTCAAGTTTGTATCCTTTAGAAATTGAGCATCCAAATTGTTCCTTCATCTCTAGCACTTGTTGCTCTAAAATTTTTATCTTGGCTTCACTACTAGTAGGTCGTGCCGGCTCTGACTGTTGTCCGGGCTCTGCAATTCCTAAGTTGAAGTTGGGAACTACATTCTCTTATAATCTTGTTGTTTGAATAACCTCTTCATTTAGAGGATTAAGTCATCTTAATCTCATTTTCCTGAATAAAAATTTGCTTCACTAGCTTATAGAAAGTATTGAATAGGACTGGAGGTTCAGACCCACTTTTAGTGCCAAAAATGTTAGACAAAAACTGGTATAACATTCATGATGCCAATAGTGATAAAATAATCTGACGCAGCAGATTAATCAAAACGATGTAAAACGGTGAATGTAGTAATCGGTGGATTGGAAGATACTGAAATGCCCGAATTCGTTGATCCGAAGATACCGAACTCTAGCTATCTCGAACTCGTTGATCGCGCACGATACCGGGTTCAAAGATCTTCAATTCTTCAAGCGTTGATCAAGCGCACTTGATTCCGCGAATCGGCTTCTACAATCGTTGAATCGAGCGCACTCGATTATCCGAAAGAGGAGATAGGAGATTACACTCAACTGCCAATTTGAATGAAAGCACAAAGCAATCAAAGAGAATTTTATTCAAAAATCAACAACCTTTTACAAATGAGAGACCCGGCCTATTTATAGGCGTTTTACAACTCATACAAAAAAAACAACAAAAATTTACATCTCCTAGGTCGGTTCCGAGTTAACAGTCACGACCTAACATAAGTCGTACATGACTTAAGCCCAAACAGTTACAACTCAACACATACAAAAACTTCAAAGAAAATACAAGTACTTAGGTCGTGAGCGACCTACGACCTATAATGGTTCGACCTAAGAATATACGCGACTTAGCATAGGTCGGCAGCGACCTAACAACAAACAGTTACAACACACTGACTTGACGACTTAACAGTATGTACACAAGACACAAGCTTCCATCAACGACAGAGATTAACTCGGTAGAATAATCAACGTCCACAAGCTTCAGCGACTTAAAAATATGTGGCATTCCAGATCAATGACTTAAGGAAATCGATGGCATCCAGAGCTTTGCGACCTAAGAATGAACGGCATCCTTTCGTTTGCGACCTAACAGAAGCGGCTTCAGAAATTCTTCGCGACCTAGGGCCTCGCGACCTAAGTCTCCACGACCCAAGACTTTGCGACCTAAGCCTTCGCGTCCTAGCTTAGCTCGTTCTATTTCCTTGCGACCTATCATAGGTCGTGATTTGTTAGGTCGTAGCACCTTCTCAGCTCGTTCCAGCGACCTATCCCCTTGTTCTAACTCGGCATCCTCAAACCCGTTAGGTCGTAGTTCTTTCCCTGGTGATATGTTAAGTCGTTCCCACGACCTATACCTTAACTCGTTAGCTCGTATGCGACCTAAAAAAAAGTTAGGTCGTTCCAGTATTTCGTTAGGTCGTAGACAACCCAGAACCTTCTCCTTAGGTCGTAAACTCGAGTTAACTCCTTCCCCTGATCTCCAGTTAAGTCGTATCTCCTGCTCACATGCTTCGCATGCCTCCTTAGGTCGAAGACGACCTATAGTTACTTCTTTAAGTCGTGTGCGACTTAGTCCCTTAAGTCGTGTACGACTTAGACCTTCAACCTGAGCTGCATCATCCTCCCCAGGTTGAGAAAAATTCGACCTCGAATTTTCACTCTCTGCATTCACCACAACAAACTCATCCCCATGATATGGGACGAGATTCTTAACATTGAATACGTCAGACGTATACACATCATCCGGCAGCTTCAATTTATAAGCATTTTCATTGATTCATTTCACAACTTCCACCGGACCAATTTTCCTGGCTTTCAACTTGTTATAAGCGCCTACTGGAAAACGATCTTTTGTTAACACTGCATAAACCATATCTCCTTCATTAAACTCAACACTTCGTCGTTTCAAATCTGCAGATTGTTTATATTTCTCATTTGCTTTCTCCAATCGTTCCTGAACGATTTTATGACATTCCGTCAACCCTTCAACAAATTCAGCAGCTTTCTTAACTGTCTTCTTTGATTGTGGCACTACCGTTAAATCCAACGGCCCCTTTGGTAAGCTCGAATAAACAATCTGGAATGGACTGAACCTAGTACTTCGATTCACAGCATGATTATGAGCAAACTCCGCCTGGCATAACTTCACATCCCAACTCTTCAGATTGTCTTGAACAAGACACCTCAACAAATTTCCCAATGATCTATTAACCACCTCTGTTTGTCCATCAGTTTGCGGATGATATGCACTACTGAACTTCAACTTCGTTCCGACCATTTTCCACAAACTCAACCAAAAATGACTCAGAAATCGAGTATCTCTATCCGACACGATAGATTCTGGCAATCCATGTAGTCGATAGATCTCCTTGAAAAACAACTGAGCAACATGAACAGCATCCGCCGTCTTCTTACAAGCAATAAAATGTGCCATTTTCGAAAATCTGTCAACCACCACATAAATGGAATCATTACCACGCTGCGTTCTCGGCAACCCCAACACAAAGTCCATACTGATATCCACCCATGGTTTAACAGGCACGGGTAACGGCATATATAAACCAGCATTAGTCGCAGTTCCTTTCGAAACTTGACAGATATGACATCTCTCAACAAACCTCTCCACTTCTTTCCTCATCGATGGCCAAAAGTAGGATTGTGAAATTAACTGTAAGGTACGGTCTCTTCCAACATGTCCTTCTTCATGTAATTCCTTGATAATCTTCATTCTCAAACTACCCTCCGGTATGCACAATCGATTTTCTTTAAAGAGAAAACCATCTACCATCACGAACTCATCCGTCTCTCCCTCCTTGACTTTATCAACAAACTTTGCAAAATAAGGATCATTGGTAAATAATTCTGGCAATATTTCAAACCCTGTCACCCCAACTTTTAGTGTAGTCAACAAATGACTCCTTCTACTCAAAGCATCAGCCACTCGATTCGTCACCCCTGACTTGTGTTTAACAACAAAAGTAAACTGTTGTAGATATGCAATCCACGATGCATGTCTTGCTGAAATCTTGTCTTGCCCTTGCAAATGCTTCAATGCTTCATGATCAGTATACAGAACAAACTCCTTTTTAAATAGATAGTGTCTCCAGTGTTTAATAGATTGTACAACAACATAGAATTCCACATCATATGTACTGTATCGCATCTTCGCTCCTGACAACTTCTCACTGAAATAGGCAATAGGACGACCCCTTTGACTCAACACTCCTCCAATTCCAACCTTGGATGCATCAGTGTGTAGTTCAAACACTAGCTGAAAATCAGGTAATACTAGAATTGGTGTAGTCGTCAGCAACTCCTTGATCTTCCCAAAAGCATCCCCTACTTCTTCTGACCATGAAAACCGTTTGCCTTTCATACAATCTGTAACAGGTGCCATCACACTACTAAAGTGTGGAATAAACCTTCGATAAAATGAAGCCAACCCATGGAAACTACGAACTTCCGTTATCGTCTTGGGCTGCGGCCAATCTCTGATAGCTTCGATTTTACTTTGGTCAACCTGTATTCCTTTTTTCGACACAACATATCCCAGAAATAAAACACTATGCGTCATGAACACGCATTTCTTTGTTGCAGCATAGAATTGTTCTTGTCGCAATACCATCAGCACTTCTCTAAGATGATTCAAATGTTCCTCTGGACTCCCACTGTAAATCAGAATATCATCGAAATACACCACCACAAACTTCCCAATGAATGGTCTAAAAATTTGATTCATTACCCTCATGAAAGTACTCGGTGCATTGGATAAACCAAATGGCATGACCAACCATTCGTATAGACCCTCCCTGGTTTTAAAAGCAGTTTTCCACTCATCGCCTGGTCTGATACGAATTTGATGATATCCGCTCTTCAAATCAATCTTCGAAAATATATTAGCTCCGCTTATTTGATCTAACAAGTCATCCAACCTCGGCATTGGAAATCTATATCTCACAGTAATCTTATTCAATGCTCGACTGTCAGTGCACATTCTCCACGTCCCATCCTTCTTGGGTACCAATAAAGCTGGTACAGCACAAGGATTCAGACTCTCCTGCACACGCCCTTGCTCAAGCAATTCCTCTACCTGCCTCTGCAACTCTTCATGTTCCTTCGGACTCATTCGATAATGTGGTCTGTGTGGCAACACAGCACCTGGGACAAGATCTATCTGATGTTGTATATCCCTCAACGGTGGCAATTCCGTTGGTAACTCCTCTGGAAATACATCGTCAAATTCTTTCAAAACTGGTTTAACTTCTTCTTGTATTTCAACCTCTTCACTGCTTTCTCGCCCAATCAACAAAAACACTTCAGTCTCTTCCTCAACCTCTTTAACAAACTCTTTCAAAGATAATAAAGTTTTCAGCTCTTCAATTTCTTCTGACTTACTTTCTCCCGGTTGTCTCTTCTTTGGAACTAAGATAATCTTCGTGCCTTCAAACATAAAACTGTAGCTATTGGTCCGACCGTCATGTTGTACTGCTCGATCATACTGCCATGGTCTTCCCAATAATAAATGACAAACATCCATCTCTACGACATCACACCAGATCTCGTCTTTGTATTTCTTCCCGATAGAGAATGGAACTCGAACTTGTCTATCCACTTTCACTTCTCCTCCTTTTCTCAACCATGCTAACTTGTATGGACTCGGATGTTTCTCTGTCTTCAATTTCAACTTTGTCACAGCCTCGGTTGAAATAATATTATCACAGCTTCCTGCGTCAATCACAAACTTACACACCTTCCCCAGAATAGTACATGTCGACTGAAAGATGTTACTCCTCAACCAACTAGCTTCCTCCTGCTTCGGTGTCAAACATGATCTCCTCAGCATTAGATTACAACCTTCATCTCCTGACGCGACATCCTGCTCATCCTCCTCAACTGGACTAGAACAATCTCCATCAACATCCTCATCTTCAACTTCTGCAATCATGGTTCTCTTCTTTGGCTTTGGACACTCACTGCTTTTATGACCCAATTCCTGACAATTGTAACATTTGAAACCATTGTTAACCCTTGCCTTCTCAATCTCCTTCACCACTGGTCTACTGATAGGTTTAGAAACATTAGAACTTCCACCAACACCCTTCGCTTGATTGTTAGAATTAGTAAACACACCACTTCCTCGTCGTCCCTGTTTCTCCCAAGCCAACGCTTTCTGATGTGCCTCTGCCACAGATCTTGGATCGAACATATTAACCATATCCTGGATCTGCATTCGTAGTCCCCCAACAAATCTAGCTGTCAGTTGTTCTTCCGTCTCCATAATATCATTTCGAGCAATCAGTTGGTAAAATTCATCAGCATAGTCATTAACTGTCTTCGTGCCCTGCCTCAAGTTCTGCAAACGTTGATACATCAAAGATTGATAATTGTACGGTAAGAACGTTGCTTTCATCAATTTCTTCATCTTCTCCCAAGATTCAACTTTTGACTTTCCCATCCGTTCACGTGTAAGTTTGGTCTGCTGCCACCACGCCAAAGCTCTACCCCTCAGCCTCGTAGCAACCAACTTCACTCTACGATGTTCTGGAACTTCTTTGAAGTCAAAAATCTCCTCAACATTAGCTATCCAATCCAAAAACTCCTCAGCTTGCATACCACCTTTGAACTCAGGAATTTCAGTCTTCATCCCCGACTCCCATTTGTGATCATACTCAGAATAGTTTCTTCCTTGATCTCTTCCTTGAATACTACCACCATCATACTCCTCTTCAAAATCAGATGCATAACGATGTCGATTCTGACCACCAACATCTCTACTCCCTTCACGTCTACCACCATCCCTTCTATCTACATTCCTCCGTTCACGATCATTCACGTTCCTCCCATGTCCTTGATCATTTTCAACACTTCTGTCTCGATTGGAATGTGGCGAGACTCTACTTCCCCCATGGTTAGATTCAGGTGAAACCCTTCTCCGATTTCGATTCTTCTCCGTCATAAGCTTCTCTAACCGGCCAATTCCTTCGTTAAGCTTTTCACTAAAGTTTTCATTGATTCTTTGCTCCATCTCATCAGCCTCTTCTCTTCGATACAAAGCTTCAACGTTTTGGTGACGATTAGCTCTCCTTGGCGGCATACTTGAAAACTTCACAAACTCTTCAACACTTCAAAATTCAAACACTTTTCGGACTTTGATCCAAAATGAAACTGATCGAAAACTTCCACTTTGTAGCAAATCGCGATGAACACGATGTACAAAGTTTCGGCCTTCAATTCAATTTCGATCAATCAATCTTCGAACAATGATGAACTCTTCTTACTCTCGGTCGTGATAAACAAATTCGAATCTTCACTTCAAGCTCGGCAAATCTCTTCAACTTCTAAATGAATAGGCTCCAAGTCTCGATCTAGCTATGATTGGCTAGAACAAGCTCTGATACCAAAAACTGACGCAGCGGATTAATCAAAACGATGTAAAACGGTGAATGTAGTAATCGGTGGATTGGAAGATACTGAAATGCCCGAATTCGTTGATCCGAAGATACCGAACTCTAGCTATCTCGAACTCGTTGATCGCGCATGATACCGGGTTCAAAGATCTTCAATTCTTCAAGCGTTGATCAAGCGCACTTGATTCCGCGAATCGGCTTCTACAATCGTTGAATCGAGCGCACTCGATTATCCGAGAGAGGAGATAGGAGATTACACTCAACTACCAATTTGAATGAAAGCACAAAGCAATCAAAGAGAATTTTATTCAAAAATCAACAACCTTTTACAAATGAGAGACCCGGCCTATTTATAGGCGTTTTACAACTCATACAAAAAAAACAACAAAAATTTACATCTCCTAGGTCGGTTCCGAGTTAACAGTCACGACCTAACATAAGTCGTACATGACTTAAGCCCAAACAGTTACAACTCAACACACACAAAAACTTCAAAGAAAATACAAGTACTTAGGTCGTGAGCGACCTACGACCTATAATGGTTCGACCTAAGAATATACGCGACTTAGCATAGGTCGGCAACGACCTAACAACAAACAGTTACAACACACTGACTTGACGACTTAACAGTATGTACACAAGACACAAGCTTCCATCAGCGGCAGAGATTAACTCGGTAGAATAATCAACGTCCACAAGCTTCAGCGACTTAAAAATATGCGGCATTCCAGATCAATGACTTAAAGGAAATCGATGGCATCCAGAGCTTTGCGACCTAAGAATGAACGGCATCCTTTCGTTTGCGACCTAACAGAAGCGGCTTCAGAAATTCTTCGCGACCTAAGGCCTCGCGACCTAAGTCTCCACGACCCAAGACTTTGCGACCTAAGCCTTCGCGTCCTAGCTTAGCTCGTTCTATTTCCTTGCGACCTATCATAGGTCGTGATTTGTTAGGTCGTAGCACCTTCTCAGCTCGTTCCAGCGACCTATCCCCTTGTTCTAACTCGGCATCCTCAAACCCGTTAGGTCGTAGTTCTTTCCCTGGTGATATGTTAAGTCGTTCCCACGACCTATACCTTAACTTGTTAGCTCGTATGCGACCTAAAAACAAGTTAGGTCGTTCCAGTATTTCGTTAGGTCGTAGACAACCCAGAACCTTCTCCTTAGGTCGTAAACTCGAGTTAACTCCTTCCCCTGATCTCCAGTTAAGTCGTAGCTCCTGCTCACATGCTTCGCATGCCTCCTTAGGTCGAAGACGACCTATAGTTACTTCTTTAAGTCGTGTGCGACTTAGTCCCTTAAGTCGTGTACGACTTAGACCTTCAACCTGAGCTGCATCATAATCCTTGACTTAAACAAATGTGGTAACATGATTAATCATAAATTAATCAATATTAACTTAGTTATATCATCAAGGACCAATTCATCACTTAAGACTAGTCTATGATGGAATCATTACAGGATGGATTGGTGACTGCAATGAACCTTTGAGGAAAAATGTATGGAAGACCATAAGTTTTCTTGGATCATTCTGCATGAGATTCCTTAAGGCCATTTTAAGCTGTCATATTCAAGAGTCTAGATGGACTTTCGAAGATAATATTCCAAAAAGGCCTATGTAACATCATATGTTCAACAGAGATATAGAAAATAAGTAACAGGTTTATGTAATAATTCATTAGGCTTAATAATGGGCTATGTAAATTATCCTTATGTTCGAAGTCCCATGTTCATATCGTTATGCAAATATATGCTTGTCATAGTTCAAGGTGTTTCTAAATAGTCCACATGGAGTTTGATCTAGATAAGTTCATATATATGCAAGTCCATATCAATAATGTTCGAAATATAGCATAATCGAAGTCAATGAATATGTCTAAGTCTTTGCTCATTTAATTTGTATATTATTACTATCAATTAAGATTTGTCCCCAATTCATTTTGGGTTAAAAGGCTTTGATATAAGAAAAGTAGGAGAGAATCAAAAAATTATCCATAAATTGGCATCCGTAGGTCTATATTTATAGAGGTGGCATAGCTCCACTCTGTCTTTCATGACTTTGGCATGCTTAACTTTGGCGTGTTTGGCTTCGACAGTGTCAACCTAGCATTAGCTTCATTGTTGAAGAGGCGACATTGTCTTGCTTTCAGTGTCTTCGACGTGCTTTAGCATCAACTTTAGTGATGGCATTAGTAACGACTTTGACGACTTCAATATTGCTATATGGTAGGCTTCACATTTGGGAAGTGTCGACAATGTCGCTTTTACCTTGTGAATATTGATAGTCTTCAATGTCGCCTATCTTATGTACCAGAAAACTTTGGATTGATAGTTAGCGGCAACTACAAGCTATGTCATTCGCTGCTTCCATCATGATGGTCGATGTCCTTCTTGACTCAAAAAGAGTATGAAGCAATAAAAACCATAAGGCAGTATTGAATGCTTCGTGGATATTGATGGCGTTTACCATCAACACTGCTTCTCATAAACACGTGGCTTCCTTCAAATGTTACTGATGAAGTGAGGTGTTGAGTATTAATGAAGAGCGGCATAATGTTGTATTCCTTTGTTATCATCATAGAACAATTTTTTGAAGTGCTCATGAAGTGCGGTGCTGCTTTAATGTAATGTTGATAGTCTTCATAATGGTTGGTAACGAGCTTGTTTTGATGATTAGAGGCGAATAACGGCGCTATTTGAGTCCAGCATCAATAAGATGCGATATGAGGCATATTAACACTCATTGATGGCTTATGACATTGATGGTATACATTTTGCTATTGACGAAGTGCGACACCCTATTCTTTCGGTGCTAATCTTCAAAGTCGATGAGAGGCTACATCGAAGTCAATAAGAGGCGATATTGGTTAGGCACGCATCACCTTATATGCAGTGATGCTTGAGTGATGACATCGTAGAATGTTAACTTTACCTTTATAAGAGGGAGTCAACTTTGATGATTAGCGATGTGGAATTCATGTGGCTTTATTCAAATGCGACGTCGTCCTTTTTCCTTATTGAAGTAATGCGACGCTGATGAATCACGAAGTGATAAAGTGCGATGTGGTTAAGGGGCGACGTCGAAGAGTTATATCACCAATTTTATACATTATTGATCACATACTGCCCTATTGATCTTCAACGTAGAACCTAGTGCCACTAATTCCTTTGCTATCATTTGTGGCATTACCTTTGACATTGGAAATATTATGGATAACAGGTAACAAACTATAAAGGTGTTTGTCAAAAACATTTTATTGAAAAGATATCTCATTTGGAAAATATAATTTGTGGACCATGAGACTAAGCTGTGTCATGGATGTGAGATGACAAGGATAAACGACTTTTAAATTTTCCCAACACCCATTATGACAACATTGCATTTATGAATGTTATTTTCCCTTATGATTTGTACGGATGTTTAGTCATTCCCTTCCATGGAGAGTGTCGAGATATGATGTAGGGGCTAGCCATTTTGATGCATGCATAGTGACCTTTTACTTGTATTTGCTTGCTTTGGTCATATTGTTTGTATTTATCTATTCTCTGTTAAGTTATTAGTTATAATTAGGAAAGAAAATCATGTCACTTGTTTGATTATTTTCACCTATTAATTCATGTCATTCTTGTTTGGATTAATGTCTTTTGCATTTATTGTGTTGTTGTTTGATTGCTTGTTTATCTGCCTTATTATAACTGTTTGTACTGTATGCTAGATTATATTGCTTGCTACATTTTATAATTTTATTATGTGGTATCTATACAATGTTGAATTTTAGTGGGATGTACATTGAAGAAACTAGTGAATTATCAAAGGATATATTTGGTTTAGTCATAGTAGGATAGCATAGTGTCCTAAGCTGAGGAAGACTAGAAATTCGAATTGACAAATAGATTTTATGATGTCCCTAGGAGATAAGAAATAGTGACTGGGTAATTTTGGTGACTTTAAACTTTATGGGTACCCCCGAGGAGTCAAAATTATGGGCGGGTGTTCATTTCATCTTTACTCAAATTTGGAGTTTGAAACGTTTTAAAAATCTATTTTTATGTGAGCCATTACTTGCTTCTATAATTTTAATTTCAACAAAGACTTCTATTTTTTATTTTTGAAAAATATTGTATGGTTTCAAACCTTTCAAAGGAAGTCTTTCTCAAAATTCCAAAATCATAATTTTTTTAAAAGAAAAAATGGATCTTTTTATCAAAAAGAATTTTTTATTTGAAAATAACATGGAAGCACTAATTTGAAAGTGAAAATAAATTAGCAACTGGGTCGATTGCTATGGGGTGATTTATTTAACCTTGTACCTTTACCAGGTTGTGACGACCCACCTTTTTGGACGATTCAAGTCGACAATAAACCACACATGTCTAATTCAAACCATTCAAAAGGGCAGATTATCAATTGGTTTAGTAAGAAAATAAGAGAAAAGAAGGAAAGCAAAACACAGAGTCTCGTAGTGGAATGACAAAATATAATAATCAAATAAACAGTTCATGAAGCTATTTTACAATATACATTCGATTTAAATTCTTTACAACAAAATCAGAGTACAATTAATAAACATATCAAAATAATGCAGCGGAATAATAATAGCAAATACGGTTTAGCAAACTCCATCTCCATCTTCAAGGAATAATGTCTTAGAGCACTGAAATGCTCAGGCTGACTCGAGCGTAATGAAAAGATTAAACACTCGAGTAAAAACTAAAAGTTCTTATGAAGTTAAATAAATATCAAGTGAAATACGGGTACAAGTAACTTAAGAGATGTTACAAGGTTTTCCATCTCATAAGGATTCGTTAAACTATTTACAAATAGTAAGATGCACTATATATGTAGTGTCTATTAGTAAAGTAAAGTATTAAAATAGCGTTAGGGCTTTACATTGATCCCCCTTAACGCATTTTAAAGCAGGTAGTCTATGCAGGTCCTGTAACACAACCAGTAATGTCGGTAGCCAGTGAATCCCCTATAGCTACCATACTAAAACAAAATCGTAGCGGGCTCGTATAAGGATAATCGTATGATAAGGCACATGAGGCAATGCCCAAGGTAGGATACTACCGTTTTGCGTTTCCTGACTAGTCATAACCCCTAACGTCCGACAGCGAACATCCATCCTATAATCAGATCAAGGTGCACTAATCAAGTCCAAAAATCAAGATGGTAAAATGAAGAGCAGATGTCGCTAGAGGTAGCTAGCCTCATTGGTCAGGTATGGCTTCTATTTTAGTCATTTCAAATTGACACAAGTGTCGGGGTCTATCCATCCTCATTCTCTTTCTTCAATCCAGCAAAGGTCGCTAATTCAACCTCTACATTATGGATAACATCCACCGCGTACACTTTATTTGAAGTGGTCCCTATATTGACAAAGAGTATGCCAATATTCGGCCCCGGTCTCTTTAACAACCAAATGTCATTTTTCAACAGTTGGTTGCTTCAAATTTCAAGAACAAGTCATACTTCTTTTCAAAATATCAGATTCACTTCAAAATCATTTCAAATTCAGAAATAGGTTATACACTCATATCAAACATTCGTATTTAATTCAATCATTTAAATCTAAATAGTTCCCAATTTTAAAACAGTCTTAATATTGAGAAAAGTTTTGAATAATTAAAATACTTTGAATATTGAAAATAGTTTGGATAATTAGAATAGTTTGAATATTAAAATAGTTTGGATAATTAAAATAGTTTGAATATTGAAAATAGTTTTGATAATTAAAATAGTTTAAAGGATTGAAAATAGTTTGAATATGTGAAATAGTTTATATATTGAAATAATTTGATTATTAAAATAGTTTACATATTAAAATAATTTATACTAAAACTGTTTCTTTCTTTCCCAACAGTTTGAACTCAGGTTCACATTCCAAATCACAACGAATTCAATTTTTTGACTTCCAATTCAAGTCAACTTCATATTCAAAATTCAATTTAAATCAGCCTCAATTCCAAACGATTTCAAACGTTACTTCAAATTCAATTTAAACAACTCTATTCAAAAGAGCTGAAAGTTTCAATTGAAATTCTCATTTTGAAACAGTTTAGTTTAAATCCATTTCACGTCCAAAATTGGAAATACCAATTTAAACAACTTTAATTAAAGTAAATTCAAAGTTTAAATTAAAATTTAAACCTTTAAAATAATTCACTTTAGATAAATATAAATCAAATCTCAATTTCAAATTTAAGATTTCAAATTAAATCCTTTAAACCATTTCATTTAAGCAGCTTCAATTTCAACTTTTCAAGCTCGAATTAGAAAATAATTTAATTCATATAAATCCAATTTTTATTTTCTTTAAAACAATATCATTTAAACCAATTCAAATTTAAGATTTTGAAACCATTTAATTTTTCAAAATCTGGTGTTCGTATATAATTTTCTACCATATGGCCAAGTGATCAATTATTTCAATTTTAGTTACATGGATGGATATATATCATTTCAACCCATTTTTAAACGATATAGGTGTATACCATTTCAACCTATTTCTTAATTCAATTTCAAAACAATTCATATGACAATTTATATGATGTCAATAATATATAGGGTGATATCAAGGATATATCAAAATAAATAGCAACAATACATCTAACATATCAAGCAATAGACATCCAATTGCAATCAACATCCAAAGCAACCAATATACCACAACAATTACTAGTTACCAAATGTATGGTGTTTAACTAGCAATTCAATTTCAATATCAAATTAAAGGTCAATTCTATTGTCAATTTCATATTAACAATCAATTCAATTTTAGTGTTAATTCAAATTCAATATCATTTCAAATGCAAAATTAAATTTCCAAACAACAATCAATGTAATTAATTACTTCATGATTTTGATTCAACTAACATTAGAAAATTTAGTATTGCGTGAGTGGGTTTAATCACTCACCTTTGATTTATAGTCCATTAAAAATCCAACAAAAGCCTAAAATCTTAATAGTCTCCAAATTCAACCAAACCTGTTTCATATTGTCCGGAATTTCGATACATGTCTGATGGAAGAAACCGTGCGTGAATTGAATTTCGTATGCAAAAGTTATGAATGTTAGAACATTTGAATTTTAAAATTGAATAAAATAATATAGGGGCAGAAACGTAAATTGCCATCATCATCCCAGCCTACCGTATCGAATTGAACCCATAGCCTCCGTCTCACCTTTGCTATAGCACACAACTACAAGCCGCTACGCTATGATTGGCACATGCCATCGCGTAGCCCACCTCCGGCCGCCCCTACGCCGAGCTTGCAGCTTCTTCCGGCGTTGCCAAATGACCCCGCAGCCGCACTCAAATCTCGTCCATCTCCCTCAATTTCTGGCAAACTCGTGCATCAATGACATGATCTGACCATATGGATCTGCTCTACTAAGCCTCCTTTACATTGCATCGCTTCCCGATCATCGATTGGATGAAGATCCACCATTGAAACCAAACCCTAGGATGAACGGCTGAGAATGGTTCGCTAATTTCTGGACAAATGGAGCGTCGAATCGAAAAACGAATTTCCAACATTGATTCCATTCATCGGGAGCTTTGTGAAGATATATAATTTGATAGGATTTGAGCAGTCTGAATTTCTAAATTAGATTTGAAATTGGAAATTAAGGTTTTAGGATATTCACCATTGGAAAGGATCAAGTTAGATCTAAAAGTACGTACAGAAAAAAAGAATAAAAGGATATAGAGGCTGCTAGGATTTGAGAACAGTCTATTTATATAGACCAGAGAAAAGCTGATTTGGGCCAAAGCGGTGATAAGACCCAAAACCCATTTCGTTCCCGAAACAAAGGTAGGTCATCCTATATATTGATATATAGGTTTTTAATATTTTTAAACTCAAGAAACTAATTTCAAATCCTAATTCTATTGTATATAGAAGTTAGCTCTAAAATCAAATTATATTTATTTTTACACGTTAATTAAACGAATTATTATTAAACTGATTTAATCACTTTTAAATTCTAAATTGAAAGTTTTCTATCATCATTCTTGATTAAACAGGATTTTAATAATCTTTTGAAATCCAATTTTCCATGTTAGACCCAAGATTTAAATATTAAATTAATTTTAACATTTAATTACAACTGTAATAAACACTAGTTCATTATAATTTAAATTTCAACACATTCTTGTATTTTGATTTATAAGTCCTTTATATTAAATCAATAATTCCTTTATTTATTTTATTTAACATAAGTTTCCATTTATCATACTCTACAGTTAACATCTTCTCTCAAATTAATTGAAACATTTCAATTACATTAAATTCCAACAGTTGTTACATCTTAGAAATTTGAATATCTATAAATTTGTTGTTTACAAACAAGGATTATAAATTTACTTACCAAATAATTGATTTCATATTATATATTAAAACCAATTTCAATTAAACAACATATGATTTCACCATTTGATACATCATTTATTTTATTCCTTATTAAACTATACAATTATATCCAAATTAAAATTTATAATTATATTCCAATTAAAGATAAACATTCATTTTATTCTTTACAACATTAACATTTGTTATTTCAAATCTTGTTATTAATATGCAACTCGACGTTGTTTTACATCAATAAATCATAAATTTTTAATTTTTGATAATTTTGAGTTTCATAGTCTTATTTAATTTAATATTTTTAATTCTAAAAAATATGGGTAATTACACAGGTGGTCTACTTTCCTAGCTACATGAAGTGGCAAGAATTCGTTCATTTATGTAGTTGCGATGCACTTACGGAGATGAGTATTCATTGACCTTATAGGGACGATCATTTATGCTATCATATGTCTAAGAGTATTTGGTACGAGACCTTAGACCTCACAAAGATGGTTTAGACTCGTAGTGGTTCGAAGTGGCATGGATTTCAGCATTGATGAGGTCACGGCGTTGGGTGGTTAATGATTGTATGGAGTGATCATATATCCAGGAGCATGATGCTCTTATGAAGTTGAGTATTCCCCAACCTCGTGTTTGTGGTCATTTATAGAGACTTTATGATGTGGGTTTGAGAATTGAGAGTTGACGTAGTTGCAACATGAGTAGATAGAAATATAATTTTGAGGATTTAGCTATGAGTGGTCACACATTATTTTGAAGTGCGTGTATGTGATGATATATATTGATTATCTTAAGGATGTGACCATTAGGAAGTTTGTCGCTGGTTTTGAGCATATTATGGTGGATGTGTCGTTAGCAAATCAATTAACAGAATGTAATCTATTGGTAGGTGGGTGTGGTGACGATACCATGTTATTTTTAATATGTTTGTTTACTTTGATAAGTCATGTTGATTGTTGATTTATTTATATATTTATTTATTTGTGCATGCATGTTTGGACCATCCTGAGTTTATTGCGTACATTTTATAGGCTATTATCATCAGATTGTTGAGATGCATGATATGACTTGCGGATGGAGTTGATATATGGTAGATATTGTTTCGTTCTTTGTTAATGGAGTGTTAGTTTGCATGCTATAGCTTGGATGATCAAGGAAATGTATATGTTACTATAGTATGTGCGTAGAAAGTTGAATTCAATGTTGTGAATGAATTTTATTGTCTCATGACTGATTGTGATAAGCAGTAGTCATATACAACGTTATGAGTAATAAGTTTATGACTGTAACGACCCGTAAATTTTAACAATTTTTATAACGTAATTAACTAAATTTTTATGAAAATTGAACAATAAAATTTTTGCGATGAAGATTTGATATTTGGTATGCGTCTATTTAAACATAGCAAGTGTCAGATTTTCATTGGAAAATATGAAAGTTTGTATGGTTGTGAAATTTCGAATTTAAATTTAAAATAGTTAAATTGATGGAAATAAAATATTTTTGAAATCTAAATTTTTTTATGTAACAAAAATGTAAACCTTTTTCTGAGTGAGACATCATATTTCGTTTCGCCAAATTTGGATTGCTCTAGCCCCGTTTATCTTATTTTTGGCGTTTTAGCAGCATTTTTGGTAACGAATATCGAATTTTGATAGGATGATCGTATCGCTGATATTTGTGTACCATTTTGTTCGTCTCGTCATGTTGATGTCCGCAGCATATTCATTTGTGCATTTCGGTGTCCGGTACGCGGCGAAATCGGCGAAATGATTAGCCGTTTCGGTTCCGTATTTGGGCTTTTGGGTTTCCTATGCATTTTCATCTATCTACCATGTTAATCAATAGCCATCTGGTTTATTTATTTCATAAAATTCAACTATGGCTTTTAACATTGCTATTTGTTCAATATATATTATGCTATTTGTTTCATTTCTCTCTTCCCCTTTTCGTTTTTGTTCTGTCTGCTCCATTGATAATATATATATATACATATATATATATAAGCCTGCATATTAAGGCTTTGAGATAACAACAGTTTGTTTCCCCTTCATTTTGAAACATGTGCCGAGCTTCCTCCTTGAAACCATGCTTCACGCAACCCTCCACCATTTCAACCTGCTCCAACCGAAACGCCTTAACCCACCCTCTAGCCGCTCCGACCTTCATCCGCACACCTCTCCAATGCAGCTTACCATTTTCCTTCCATCGAAGCCACACCACCACGTAAGCCATTTTCTACCCATGCAACAACAGCCCACGACTTCTTCAAACCCTTCACAGTAGACCTGCATCACTTGCCACAACTTCCGCCTTGCCTTCAAACCCGACCACCAATAGCCTGCCACTTGCTGATCTGCACACCACGCAACCACCCTCAACGCCGAAAGACAACACCTTCAACTTTTTGCCTCACCACCCAAGCCATCTCCACCATAACGACAGATCAGCCACACCTTCCACTTGCCGAACCCGCTCCGACCACAGCCCAGCTTTGCCCCCTCAGACCCGCCGCCTCTCACCAGCACATTTATCACCGTAATTCGCAGCCACTCCTCCTTCGAACTGCCGAGCTTTTTGCCCACTGTCCCTTCGACCTCTCCGCCTTCCACCAATCTCAAACCCGACCCTGGCAGCCCATCTCCACGCAGTTACCTTCCTGCTTCGTCGCAAAACTCTTCGCCTTGTCAACCTCTGAAATGACCCTCCTATTTCTACCCTAATTTCATAAGGATTTTTTTTTCCATCAAAGGGAATTTAAATCACGTAGAAATCAAAATGCCATACAAGCTATTGACATAGCCACTTATTTCTTTCCTAAATAGGCAAATTAGGCAAAATCAGCAGTTCAGACGTCTAAATTCTTATGACAGGCGTCTAAACTTAATTGCAGACGTCTATCTAATTATGACAGACGGCTCATAGATCAAAAATTGAAACAGAGAGAAAAAGACATTTTGAACTGAATTCAGACATCTAATTATTTTGTGACAGACGTCTATATTTAACCTTAGACGTCTAAATTATTTAGACTGTCGTCTAAGTTTAATCTCAGACGTCTAAATTATTTAGACTGTCGTCTAAATTCGATTTCTATGTACATGCATATGCACATTCAATTTATATGTGTCTGGATGTCCACCTACATTCATTTACACTTTTAAGTTCGATTTAAACTTCCTTAGAACTATCAGAGATGATATATAGATTGATCATTTATTACAATTATATTTTCCAGGGTCATTTTCTTTTTCCAATAAACCAAAATACATCCAGGATCAAAACAATTAACCAATATAAATATATCAGTACTTTCACAAAGATAAGCACATACATGTGAGGATGTATATGCCTCTCTTGTTTAAATCAGAGTTCTGGAAAACAAGAGGAGATTGGATTGATTGAATTTAATCAATCCACACATAGTACAGTGTTATATGCAATAAAAATTTCATTCATGTTTGATTTTCTTCTTATAAAATCTGTCTGGAATTTAAAATGCATTTGGTTAAAATCCGAATAAAAATTCAGATTCCTATTACAGATACAAAGGAAAAGGGTGTATTAATATTTGCACAAAACATGTTTATGTGCATATATAACTGCAACTATTTGGATCTGGCTTTCAATTCCCTTATTACAGATCCTTCCTTTATTTAAAAATAAGACATGAAACATTTGTATGAAACAAGTTAGATTATGGGAACCTTGCAGTCATAAAACATTCAACCTATGCCTATTATCTTTTGTATACACTTACCATGTTTGAAAGACAAAACCATTTAATTTTTCTGAGAATCAACTATCCAGATTTCCCAAAACTTAAATCCTTTATAAAGACTCAAAATTGACTAATACATTTATAAAATGTAATCATTCAGTCTTCAACATGGTGTTCTTACTAAATCCACTTACAATATTTTGATTAACTTCTTTAATATCAGATATTAACCAGATTCATAAATTCCAGATACAAGTCAATCTCTTAATAAAATACTTAACAAAATATCCATCCCATATTCAACACTTAATACAAGTAACAATTTAAATCATTAATACATGCGGATTTTATCATTTTGGCTCTTATCTAACTAAGTTTAGCATGATATAATCCTCTTCTCAAAGCCTTGCTCCTACTCCTACTTAGTTGCTGCAATCCCTGAAAAAGCATTTGAAACTGCCTCATTTTTAAATGAGACACCCCAGATGCCATTAGCACACTAGGGTCAGACACATGTCTGGTATGAGAAAATTCACAAAAGCAACTAGTTAATTAGGTTAAAATCAAATTAAATACATATACATAAAGTTCTGCCCTTTGGAATCAGATCATACTTGTGTGCATGCTCTGTGTCATTGTGCATGTGCACACTTTAATTTTTCCTTTCTAGAGACTACATATATCAATATGACATATACATTCAAGCATACAATTCAGACATAATCAAACAATCATTCATACCAAACAGGAAAATAACCAATATGAGTTAAATCATTTATTCAATCCTCATATTTCAATTCTGGGAAAAACTCTAGTTTTCTCATCATCTCAAATATTATTCCCTTGGTATAATTATCTATCCTGGTCTCACCTGCAATATTTATGAATCAATGGACACACTGTAATGAACTAATTCACTCCATTACACAAAGATCTCAGGACTTAAACAAGCCATGTGTCAACTTGTGCTACTCAAGAACACAAGTCAATCCTGCAGTGTTCTTGACCCTAAATTTCCTAATCAGGTTTAAGTTAATAATAACTCTTTTGATTTTTCATGACTAAACCATTCAGTGATCCATTTCACTAGCTAAAACATCCATATCATGGCATCTCATATTATTCAAAACCATACAGAGACAAGCAAGCAAACAACCATTGGTGACTAAATAAATAAGGTTCTGTATGCATATGTATACATTCTGGTATTTTAAAAAGGGTGTAGGCAACTAACATTGGCTTATGGCTTTTGAGAGAGTTTTTTTTTCCTTTTTGCAAACATTTGTGCTTGAGTTAAACTCAGAATGACCTGGTTTCACTGAATCACAAAATTTTGTTTGCTATGCATATGAACATATATATATTTTTTCATTGAATCAGGAGCATCAGCACATAGGCAACCCTATTGCACCCCTAATTCCTTTTTGTCTCAAGCCTCAGCACTTATACATAAGTATATTGCAGCTCAACATTATTTACATCTTTCTGGGTTGAGCCAAAACCAATACTACTTGCCTATTTTCAACATTTTATTTTCTGGGTATTTGTTTATGTTCCTAAACATTAACATATCATAGATCTGGATTTATAAAACATATATGTATACTAACAACACATAAAGCTTTCTTATAATAAAACAAGTGATCAACCAAAGAGAATCAAAACATTTTCAGTTTTAAAATCACAGATAAGCATTCTCATATGAAAGTATATTTTTAAGAAAATTACTTATAGCTGGCTGCCTACATTATGACTTATTGCCTTAGATTTTTGAGTGAGTTTTCTCACCTAGCTCTCTTCTTTGCTTCCTTAATTAATTGATGAACTTCTGCCTTTAGCCTCAAGCTCTCTTCCTTCCCTTGCCTTATGATTTCTATGGTGTTGTTTCCTTTTTTTTTCTCAAAGTTCTTTTCTGAGAAGGAGAGGAGGCTGCTGCATATACATGTATATATACAGGGTCTTCCTTAGGGTTTTGGGTATTGGCTAAAGCCATTTTTGCCCACCAGAAAAATCATGTTATCTGCATTTTATTTAAACCCAAAGTTCTACCCTTCCCGGCTTAATTTAGGTGAAGAGAAAAGTGGTTACATTCTTTTCAGAATTTTGCTTTTCAGAAAATACTTTTTCCTTTGTCTACAATCATGCCAAAAATGTGACTTGATTTTATTATTTATCAAATACTCTTCCTAATTTTGCCTATAGCAAACATTTCCTTGTTTGCCTTATTTTTCCTATTTTTAGCTTTCATGTAAATGGTATGTACCTTCTTTATTTATTTACAAGAGGACTACTCCTTTTTATATATTCAGTTTTTCTTTCTTTCTTCCTATATACTAAAATATGTCTGTATATTTTATCTTACTAATTTGAACTCTAGTATTTTATTAACACATATATATATATTTATATAAGTCTTACTGAAATAATTAGTACACCTATATATATATACATTTATACATCATACTGTATTGACACACACATGCACATGTACACTCAAAATATTCAGTAGCATCCATATATGCATATTTACTTATGCATTCAGCTTTTAAGGATTTAATTTATATATATATATATATATATATATATTTCCATACATATCAATATGTATTTATTCTTAGAGTTCAGGGATTTTAGCTTTTGTTCATGTGCATTTCCTGTGCACACATGTACACACATACTGATACACTATCAAGCTATATCACTCCCCTTTCAAAATTAATTCAAAAATTATTTTGAATTCATTTATATTTTTCAGAATAGATTCCTAAAATCTTGGGTCATTACATACATCCCTCCTTTTAGGAATTGTATCCCACAATTTTCCTAAGCTTAAAATAAATTTTAAACTTAATTTAGAGAACAAATACATTCTCAACCAAATAAATTTTTAGTTCTATGATAACTAAAAACATATGCATCTAATAAAAGAAAACAATCAAAAATCAGAATTACCTTTAATCTGAAAATAGCTTAGGATAATTTATCCTAACTTTATCTTCTAATTCCCATGTGCAATCACTAGGATCAAGACTCCACTGTACCTTCACAAGTTTCAGAGATTTATTTCTCAACTTCTTCACATCTTTAGCCAAAATTCCCACTGGATCCTTTTCATAAATCAAATTAGGATTTATCTGCACTTGGGTTGGGGTCTCAAGAATTTCTGCCTTGTCATGGACCCACCTTCTCAATTGTGATACATGAAAAACATCATGTATACCTTGCATGTTTTCTGGTAATTCCAACTTATATGCCAAGGGACCAATTCTCTCCAGAATTTTGTATGGTCCAATATATCTTGGGGTTAATTTGCCTTGTTTTCCAAACCTCAGCACATTTTTCATAGGTGAGATTTTGATGAAAACAAAATTTCCCACTTCATATTCTACCTGCCTTCTTCTCATGTCTGCAAATTTCTTTTGCCTATCTTGAGCTGCTGCCATTCTTCTTCTTATCAACTCAATTTTCTCCTTAGTTTCTTGTATGTACTCAGGTCCTAAAATAGACCTTTCTCCTGCTTCTACCCAACAAAAAGGTGACAAACAGGGTTTACCATATAAGGCTTCAAATGGAGCCATTCCTATGGTACTTTGGTAGCTGTTGTTGTATGTAAATTCAACTAGATGAAGATAATCTTCCCAGTTGCCCCCAAAATCCAGTATACATGCCGTCAACATGTCCTCCAAAACTTTGTTTACTACCTCAGTCTGCCCATCTGATTGAGGATGGTAGGCAGTACTTAAACATAGTTCACTTCCCATTGCTTCTTGAAAGCTTCTCCAGAATTTTGAAGTGAAGATGGTATCCCTATCACTCACAATGGTTTTGGGAATGCCATGTAACTTTACCACTTCCTTTAAAAAAATTTGAGCTAATTTTGGTGCTGTTCTTTCTGACTTGACTGGGATGAAGTGTGCTACCTTGGTTAGCCTATCAACTATCACCCATATACTTGTATTACCTCTCTTAGATCTAGGCAGTCCATCTATGAAGTCCATAGATATGTCTTCCCACTTCCACTGTGGTACACTAAGAGACTGCATCAACCCTGATGGCCTTTGGGTTTCAGCCTTGACTTGTTGGCAAGTCATACATTTGGCAATGTATTTAGCTACATCAGATTTCATCCCCTTCCACCAGAAGTCTCTTTTCAAATTTTGGTACATTTTTGTGTTGCCTGGGTGTATGGAGTATTTACTTCTATGATATTCATTCAATATCTCTTTCTTCAATTCTGTGTCCTCTGGTACACACATCCTATTTTGGTATCTCATATAACCATTTTTATCAATATGGTGATTCATCACTTCCTCCCCTCTTGAGAGGAGCACTTTCTTCTCTAACAAGTTGGCATCTTGTTCTTGCATCTTTCCTACCTTCAGAATTAAATCTGGTTGGAGTGTCATTAAGCTTAACTTCCCTTTATATTCTTGTGCACCATGCATCTGCTCATCCATGTGCACACAACCATTCTCCCCAATTTCTAACTCAGTTAGCAAAGACAAATCTTTAAATTCTTCTATCATCATCATAGCCAATTTAGCATGCTGTCTACTTAGAGCATCTGCAACTTTGTTTGCTTTGCCTGGTGTATAGAGTATGTCAAAGTCATAGGCAGCTAAGAACTCCACCCATCTATGTTGCCTCATGTTCAAATCTTTTTGTGAAAATAAATATTTTAGAGACTTGTGGTCAGTGTACAGTTCAAACTTTGTGCCTAACAAATAATGCCTCCAAAGTTTTAAAGCATAGATCACAGCTGCTAATTCGAGATCATGTGTGGCATACCTTACTTCATGGGGTTTAAGTTGTCTGGATGCATATGCAATGACTTGGCCTCGTTGCATCAACACTGCACCCAAGCCAAATCCACTAGCATCAGTGTATACCACTAGTTCTTCATTTCCATATGGTACCTTTAAAATTGGAGCATTCACCAATGCCTCCTTCAACTGTTCAAAAGACTTCTCACATTTTTCTGACCAAACAAAAGCTTGGTTCTTCCTGGTTAGGTTAGTGAGTGGGGTAGAGATTTTTGAAAAATCTTTTATAAACCTCCTATAATACCCTGCCATCCCCATAAATGACCTTACTTCACTCACAGTGCTTGGCCTCTTCCATGCTTGAATAGCCACTACTTTATTGGGGTTCACAGAAATTCCTTAAGCAGATATAACATGGCCAAGGAAATGTACTTCCTCTTTCCAAAATACACATTTTGAAAATTTTGCCTTTAAATCTTTTTCCCTTAATCTAGACAAAACCAGGTGCAAATGATGCTTATGCTCTTCCACTGTTTTGGAATAAATCAAAATGTCATCAATAAAAATAAGCACAAACTTGTCTAAATAATCTCTAAAGGTTCTGTTCATTAAATCTACAAAGTATGATGGTGCATTGGTCAAACCAAATGGCATAACCAAAAATTCATACAACCCATACCTAGTGTTAAAGGCAGTGTACTTGATGCTTGATTCTTCCACCTTCATTTGATGAAAACCAGATGCTAAGTCTAGTCTAGAAAATACTTTTGCCCCTGCTAATTGATCAAAAAGATCATCTATTCTTGGCAATGGGTATTTATTTTTAATAGTTACCTTGTTTAATTCTCTATAATCTATACAGAGTCTTAAGGAGCCATCTTGTTTCTTAACAAATACCACTGGTGCTCCCCAGCAAGAATTACTTGGTCTTATAAAACCCTTTTCTTCCAGTTCTTCTAACTGTTTCTTTAATTCCTTTAGTTCATTTGGCCCCATTCTAGTTGGCTTTTTAATCACTGGGCTTGCTCCTGGAACTAGATTGATCTGGAACTCTACTGGTCAATGGTGTGGAACACCCTTGACCTCACCAAACACATCCAAATATTCATTGACTATGAGAATTTCTTCAATGGTTAGTTCAATAGAATTTTTTTCTGAGTCAACTAAGTGATATAGTTTTCCTTCCTTAGCTACTTCACATAAAACTGTGATTCTCTGACCTCTAGAATTTTGCAATGATATGGTGGATGAGTCTAAATTAATTATGGCTTTAAATTGCCTTAACCAGTCTACCCCCAAAATAACACCTATATTTGGGTAATTCAAAACATATAAATTGGAAATAAAAACATTTCCTCCTATGTTTAATTCCACATCCACACAAATCATATTTAAAACACTAGAACTCCCCAGTGGACTTTGTATATGCAATGGGGTTTCAACCAATATGCAATTCAGTTTTAGCATTTTAACTAATTCATAAGAAATTAAAGAGTGAGTTGCCCCAGTATCATATACTACTGCTATGGGCATGGTACAAATAAGTAATGTACCTTCCACTTGGCTATGGTTTTCAGTGTTACTCTCCACTGTGGCTTTGCCTTTTCCTTCCAAATTTGCCAATTTTCCTTGCTGTTTGTACTCAGGACAATTCCTCTTCATATGCCCCTCTTTCCCACATAGATAGCACTTGAAAGCTCCTCCTTTCAATTCTGGACATCTTAGTTTGATATGTCCTTCTTTTCCACACTGATGGCACACAATTTTCTTCTTGGTTTCCTTAGCTTTGACATCTCAAGTGCCTTTGTTACTGGCCTCTTCCTTCTTCTTATCATAAGGGTGATACCTCCCCTTACTCTTCTTGGTATTATTGCTCTTAAAATTTCTGAACTTCTCCCTTTCCTTGTCATGCTGTTCCAACCTCAAAGCTAAGTCTATCACATGGTCAAAAGTCCTGTCTGCATAGGGTAACATGGCTCTGCTAAGTCCTGGGTTCAACCCTTTTATGTACCTATCATTTTTGGATGCCTCATCTGCCACAAGCATTGCTCCATATGTGGAAAGCCCCTCAAACTTTTGAGTGTATTCTGTGACAGTCATGGTTCCTTGTCTAAGTCTAATAAATTCTTCTAGCAAGGTAGTCTTTGCTGATGCTGGTACAAACCTTGCTTCCAACATCTCTTTGAATTGATTCCAAGTGATTTCATTCTCATTTCTTCCTGCAATAATAACTTCCCACCAGCCTAAAGCTACTCCTTTTAGCTGTCTTGAAGCCACTTGCCTCTTTCTTTGATCATCAAGTTGCATGTCATTGAAAATTCTTTCCAATGTTCTCAACCATGTTTGAATTTCCATGATACTCTCTGTCCCTTCAAAGCTTTTGCCTCCTAAATGAGTATATGTCTTAAGTAATTTTGAGAGTTCTTCATAGGGATTTTCTTGCCTTTGTCCTGCCCCATCCCTAAATGCTCTCACCAAGTCTTGCAGATTGACCATTGGGGGTGCATGGGAAGATCCTGCTCCCTGATTTGGTGGTCTCCCTACCATAGTTTGCTAATAATAATTTACATAGCTGGTTAGTTTGATTGGTAATTTTATTATTTCAGTGGTTTTTTTTTTCACACTGAAAACATTGATATATATATTTAGTTCCTTTAAATTTTATTTCTATCTAAGAACTTGATCTTTACTTCTACTATGTTGAATAACATAGCTCTGATACCAACTGAAATGACCCTCCTATTTCTACCCTAATTTCATAAGGATTTTTTTTTCCATCAAAGGGAATTTAAATCACGTAGAAATCAAAATGCCATACAAGCTATTGACATAGCCACTTATTTCTTTTCTAAATAGGCAAATTAGGCAAAATCAGCAGTTCAGACGTCTAAATTCTTATGACAGGCGTCTAAACTTAATTGCAGACGTCTATCTAATTATGACAGACGGCTCATAGATCAAAAATTGAAACAGAGAGAAAAAGACATTTTGAACTGAATTCAGACATCTAATTATTTTGTGACAGACGTCTATATTTAACCTTAGACGTCTAAATTATTTAGACTGTCGTCTAAGTTTAATCTCAGACGTCTAAATTATTTAGACTGTCGTCTAAATTCGATTTCTATGTACATGCATATGCACATTCAATTTATATGTGTCTGGATGTCCACCTACATTCATTTACACTTTTAAGTTCGATTTAAACTTCCTTAGAACTATCAGAGATGATATATAGATTGATCATTTATTACAATTATATTTTCCAGGGTCATTTTCTTTTTCCAATAAACCAAAATACATCCAGGATCAAAACAATTAACCAATATAAATATATCAGTACTTTCACAAAGATAAGCACATACATGTGAGGATGTATATGCCTCTCTTGTTTAAATCAGAGTTCTGGAAAACAAGAGGAGATTGGATTGATTGAATTTAATCAATCCACACATAGTACAGTGTTATATGCAATAAAAATTTCATTCATGTTTGATTTTCTTCTTATAAAATCTGTCTGGAATTTAAAATGCATTTGGTTAAAATCCGAATAAAAATTCAGATTCCTATTACAGATACAAAGGAAAAGGGTGTATTAATATTTGCACAAAACATGTTTATGTGCATATTTAACTGCAACTATTTGGATCTGGCTTTCAATTCCCTTATTACAGATCCTTCCTTTATTTAAAAATAAGACATGAAACATTTGTATGAAACAAGTTAGATTATGGGAACCTTGCAGTCATAAAACATTCAACCTATGCCTATTATCTTTTGTATACACTTACCATGTTTGAAAGACAAAACCATTTAATTTTTCTGAGAATCAACTATCCAGATTTCCCAAAACTTAAATCCTTTATAAAGACTCAAAATTGACTAATACATTTATAAAATGTAATCATTCAGTCTTCAACATGGTGTTCTTACTAAATCCACTTACAATATTTTGATTAACTTCTTTAATATCAGATATTAACCAGATTCATAAATTCCAGATACAAGTCAATCTCTTAATAAAATACTTAACAAAATATCCATCCCATATTCAACACTTAATACAAGTAACAATTTAAATCATTAATACATGCGGATTTTATCATTTTGGCTCTTATCTAACTAAGTTTAGCATGCTATAATCCTCTTCTCAAAGCCTTGCTCCTACTCCTACTTAGTTGCTGCAATCCCTGAAAAAGCATTTGAAACTGCCTCATTTTTAAATGAGACACCCCAGATGCCATTAGCACACTAGGGTCAGACACATGTCTGGTATGAGAAAATTCACAAAAGCAACTAGTTAATTAGGTTAAAATCAAATTAAATACATATACATAAAGTTCTGCCCTTTGGAATCAGATCATACTTGTGTGCCTGCTCTGTGTCATTGTGCATGTGCACACTTTAATTTTTCCTTTCCAGAGACTACATATATCAATATGACATATACATTCAAGCATACAATTCAGACATAATCAAACAATCATTCATACCAAACAGGAAAATAACCAATATGAGTTAAATCATTTATTCATTCCTCATATTTCAATTCTGGGAAAAACTCTAGTTTTCTCATCATCTCAAATATTATTCCCTTGGTATAATTATCTATCCTGGTCTCACCTGCAATATTTATGAATCAATGGACACACTGTAATGAACTAATTCACTCCATTACACAAAGATCTCAGGACTTAAACAAGCCATGTGTCAACTTGTGCTACTCAAGAACACAAGTCATTCCTGCAGTGTTCTTGACCCCAAATTTCCTAATCAGGTTTAAGTTAATAATAACTCTTTTGATTTTTCATGACTAAACCATTCAGTGATCCATTTCACTAGCTAAAACATCCATATCATGGCATCTCATATTATTCAAAACCATACAGAGACAAGCAAGCAAACAACCATTGGTGACTAAATAAATAAGGTTTTGTATGCATATGTATACATTCTGGTATTTTAAAAAGGGTGTAGGCAACTAACATTGGCTTATGGCTTTTGAGAGAGTTTTTTTTCCTTTTTGCAAACATTTGTGCTTGAGTTAAACTCAGAATGACCTGGTTTCACTGAATCACAAAATTTTGTCTGCTATGCATATGAACATATATATATATTTTCATTGAATCAGGAGCATCAGCACATAGGCAACCCTATTGCACCCCTAATTCCTTTTTGTCTCAAGCCTCAGCACTTATACATAAGTATATTGCAGCTCAACATTATTTACATCTTTCTGGGTTGAGCCAAAACCAATACTACTTGCCTATTTTCAACATTTTATTTTCTGGGTATTTGTTTATGTTCCTAAACATTAACATATCATAGATCTGGATTTATAAAACATATATGTATACAAACAACTCATAAAGCTTTCTTATAATAAAACAAGTGATCAACCAAAGAGAATCAAAACATTTTCAGTTTTAAAATCACAGATAAGCATTCTCATATGAAAGTATATTTTTAAGAAAATTACTTATAGCTGGCTGCCTACATTAGGACTTATTGCCTTAGATTTTTGAGTGAGTTTTCTCACCTAGCTCTCTTCTTTGCTTCCTTAATTAATTGATGAACTTCTACCTTTAGCCTCAAGCTCTCTTCCTTCCCTTGCCTTATGATTTCTATGGTGTTGTTTCCTTTTTTTTCTCAAAGTTCTTTTCTGAGAAGGAGAGGAGGCTGCTGCATATACATGTATATATACAAGGTCTTCCTTAGGGTTTTGGGTATTGGCTAAAGCCATTTTTGCCCACCAGAAAAATCATGTTATCTGCATTTTATTTAAACCCAAAGTTCTACCCTTCCCGGCTTAATTTAGGTGAAGAGAAAAGTGGTTACATTCTTTTCAGAATTTTGCTTTTCAGAAAATACTTTTTCCTTTGTCTACAATCATGCCAAAAATGTGACTTGATTTTATTATTTATCAAATACTCTTCCTAATTTTGCCTATAGCAAACATTTCCTTGTTTGTCTTATTTTTCCTATTTTTAGCTTTCATGTAAATGGTATGTACCTTCTTTATTTATTTACAAGAGGACTACTCCTTTTTATATATTCAGTTTTTCTTTCTTTCTTCCTATATACTAAAATATGTCTGTATATTTTATCTTACTAATTTGAACTCTAGTATTTTATTAACACATATATATATTTATATAAGTCTTACTGAAATAATTAGTACACATATATATATATACATTTATACATCATACTGTATTGACACACACATGCACATGTACACTCAAAATATTCAGTAGCATCCATATATGCATATTTACTTATGCATTCAGCTTTTAAGGATTTAATTTATATATATATATATATATTTCCATACATATCAATATGTATTTATTCTTAGAGTTCAGGGATTTTAGCTTTTGTTCATGTGCATTTCCTGTGCATACATGTACACACATACTGATACACTATCAAGCTATATCACTCCCCTTTCAAAATTAATTCAAAAATTCAAAAATTAATTCAAAATTAATTCAAAATTAGCCCTCTCCTCCGCCGTGTTCCCCACTGCCGAACCTCTCCGTCCAGGCCTTGCTTCACTCAACCTCTAGTCTCCTCCCTTCTTTTAAAAAAATTTATGTAGTTTATACATAAGTTTATCTATATATTGATTTTTAAGTATGGATTAAAAAAATGATATATATATATATATATATATAGATATTTTGATTTTAATATATGTGTTTTAATAAATATCGATTTTAAAATACAATATGAAGATTTTATTTTAAATATATGAGAAAATTTTAGATTTTTTTTAAATTATATATTATGTTTTCATCAATCTCGAGTCCACTTGCTTTGCTTTGGATTTGTCGTAGAGTTTGTGGCTCAAAATTCGTAGCTTGTCGTGTTGTCTATTTTCTCTAGCCTCGAAAGGTGAGCGATCACTCACGATTAACATTCTTATGTTTAGTAAATTGATTTCACATGAAATAACGATTTAATATGTTGTTAAATTTGAATTTTTTAGTAATTTGATTGTTGAATATGATATGTTATTCTCTGCAATTGTTTACCTATATTAATTTACATATGACACCATAACCCGTTAAATATATTATATTTAAATTGTTAATTATGATATATGCTTGCTATTAATATGTATGTTCTCACACTGCAAGTTCCCTATTAATTTAGGAAATCCCTAAGGGTCGAAATGATACATACCCGAACGATATTATAGATTAGGGAAAATCGTTATGAATTGAAATGATAAACCCAAGCGATTTTATTGATTTTGAAATTTTGGGATTGCGGGTTGAAATGATATATACCCATAAATTTAAATAATTTCGGATTGAAATGATAAATATCCGTATCACTTGACCAAAGGATAGAAAACTATATACGAACAGCGTTGGTCTATTTTGAAAATGATTTCGATGGTTTTAAAAGGAATTATATGGGTTTTAAATAAATATTGGTTTTTAAATATAATATATATATTTTATTTTAATATATGTTTAAAATTTAGATTTTTAAAACTATATGATTTTGGAAATTTTAAAATTATAAGTTAAGTTTTAAAATGTAAATTATAAAATTTTACTTATAACTTTATTGTTTTTAAAATATATAATTAAGATTTAAAATAGCTTTAATAATAAAATTTAATATAATAAATTTAATAAAAATTTAATTTAACTAATATGTATATATATATTATGTTTAAGTATTTATTTAAAATTTATATTAATATTTTGAAAATATATTTTTATAACTTTAATGAATTAAGGTTGGAAAGATAAATTGAAATTGATTTGAAATTTAATTGGTTTAAGAATTGAATTTAAAAAGGAATGGATTTGAACTTATTGATTGCGACATTTTAAAGATATGATTTTTATAATTTGATAACTTGATTTTTGATTAAAGATGATTAAATGAATATTTCGAATTTAAATAAATTAAAATCAAATATTTAAATTTTATTTAAATGTGTAAATTGAGATTTTATTTAAATATTTATAAAAGTGACTAGGTGAATATTTTAGAATTAAATATAATTGAAGTTGGATATTAAATTTTGCTTTTATTTAAATTTGTAAATTGGAGACTTATTTAAATGTTATTAGAATTATTAAGTGAATATTTCAAATTTAAATAAAATGAAAGTTGAATTTCGAAATATGAATGAAATTTATCAAATCGAGTTATTATAAATTGTTTGAACATTTAAACTTTGAACCCTATTGAATTGGAAGTGGTTTAAATTTGTAGTTCAAACCTGAACTTGAAATTGATATAAATTAAAATGGTTTTAATGAGAATTTGAATTGAACCTTTAAACTTTTAATTTGAAATTGTTGAACTAAGATTGATTTAAATTGAATTTTGGAACTAATGTTGATTTGAATTGATTTATGAATTTGGAAGAAACAATTCTAATTTGAAACTACTTTCGATATAAACTCTTTTTAATATATAAACTGTAACAGCTTGAAATTTTCAACCATTCGCATCCAAACATGTCGGACTTGAATTGCTCAAAATATCAGATTGTTAATTTTTATATTTGGCAAAACTCAGCATATACAATAAATAAATAATCACAGAGTCACAGACACAGAGTAATATAACAATAATGCAGCGAAAACAAAAGAATAGTAGTTCATGAAGCTACTATATATATAACAGAGTAAAATAAGATACAACAGAGGTCTCAAATACATAAATGTCTCAATACAATAGTCAAATACTAAATCTGAACACATCACTGGAATCAATTGAATAACTGCAAACTGAATAAATATAGTTGGATCTCCAAGCGAAGCTCCAACTCCAAAGGTGAGTCTCGAACACTGAGCCACTCAGTCTGACCCGAGCGTAAAGCAAAACACTTGAGTCGGGATTAACATTCTTATATCAATAAATCCAACTCAAGTGAAATATCAACTAAAATACAAGTAACTCAAAGGATGTTTGGGATAACCATCCTCTAAGGATCCGTTAAACTATCTACTATGTAGTAATATACGCTATTATAATAATGTTTATAGTAAAGTAAACTATTAAAATAGCGTTAAGGCATTACCCATATCCCCCTTAACACATTTTATATATTCCCATAGTCTATACAGTACCGTAATCTCCCCCTTAATGGGCGTCGTCAGAGGGCACTCCATAGGTATGGTACAAAACAAACTCGAAGTAAAGCACGCTATGGTAGGTAACACGGCACAACTAGGCAATGCTAGGGTAGATATACCAATTACACTTCCGGGCCGGTGGTAACGCAGAGCCGCAGCAATCGCCCACCTCGAGCCACACTCCCGAATCAAGGGTGCGCACCAAATCGATCACAAAGTAATAGAATGGCATACGATGGTGTGTGTCCGATCAGAGGAGCTACCTCATTAGCCCATCGATTGCTCCTGTTTTAGCCACCTTATGCCAACTCACGGGAGTTGGGTCCACGTATATACCTCATATAGGATCGTCGCCACCATCCTACTTCATTTTGGAATCTCCACCGTGTACACAGTTGTTAAACTGGTTTTCGGTATCGATAGAGAGTATGCCCATATCCGATCCCAGTCTCTTTAACAACCAAACGTTATTATAACACCGCGGTCATTTCAAAATAGTTTATACTTCAAAACCAAAATATCATTTCCATTTCAAAAACCATATCAATACGATATCATTTTCACTTCAATATATCATTTCCAAAATCATATCACTTTCCAAAGTTATAACGCTTTCGAAATCATAAGTCTTTAAAAATCAAAACACTTTGGAAATCAAACCTTGGAACACTTGAAATCATAGCTTTGAAATCATAACATTTTGGAATCCTTAACCTTTCCTCTTATACATTTTAGATATTAAAATATAGTATATATAATAAAATAGTATATAAAATAAAAATAGTTTAATAAAATAGTTATAAGTAAAATAGTTTATAATAAAATAATTTATATTGAAAATGATTTATATTAAAATAGTTTATATTAAAATAATTTATAAAGTAAAATATAAATAGTTTTAGATATAGTTTAAAAATACTTTATATAAAAATAGCTTCCTCAAATTTCACAAATCGATTCAAATCAACTCGAATTCCAAAAATTCAAATTTAATCAAATCTCAAATCATCAATTTCAATTCGATTCAGTTTCTCAATGAACCATTTCAAATTATCGATTTCAAATACATATTTGAACCATAAAATAAGCCATTTCAATTTCAATATATTTCAAAGTTTTAAATATTCAACATTTCAAAACTAAATTCGATAATTTCATATATATATCAAATTCACTTTACTATTATTTAGCTTTGAAATATTTACTTAATCATTTCCATAATATCTAAATACAACTTCAATTTACAAATTTAAATAAACAAAATATCCCCTTTAAATTTATATAAGTTTGAAATATTCATTTAAGTCACTTTTAATCAAATTCAAGTTATAAAACATGTCTTTAAAATTTCAAATTTAATAAATTTCAAATCAAACTTATTTAAGTAAAATTCTTAAATAAATATAATTTCAAATCAATTTCAAATTTATCTTTCCAACCTAGATCATTATAAACTCTATATTTGAAAATATAGATATTAAATAAATACTTAAACATATTATATATCAATTTTATTAAATCAACTTTAATAAATCTTTAAAATCAATATTTATTTAAAACCATATATTTCATTTCAAAACCATAGAAATCATTTTCAAAATATTTATATATAGACCGACGGTGTCTGTATATAATTCTCTACCCTATGGTCAAGTAATACGAATATTTATCATTTCAATCCGTAATTTAAATATATACAGGTATATATCTTTTCAACCCACAATCCCAAATTCAATTCAATGAAAATCGCTTGAGTTTATCATTTCAACCCATAACGATTTTCTCCTATTCTACAGATCGTTCAGGTATGTATCATTTCAACCCATAGTGAATTCTATACTAACAGGGAACTTGCAGAGTGATAATAGATATGATAATAATATAACAACAGTAACAGGCAAATATCATTAGTGATAAATAACATATAATGGTGTCAGATGTCACAGGTGAACAGATACAGATAATGGCATATATATAGCAATGTAAAAATCTAACAGTAGCATATTTCAATTGTCGTTTCAATTGAAATCAAATTTAATAAGTATAAGAACGTTAATCGTGAGTGATTGCTCACCTTTCGAGGCTAGAGATGAACGAGAATACAATGAGTTACGAATTCCAAGCACGAATTCCAAAGCAAAGCAAGATGGCACGAATGAGTCGACAAAGCTGATAGATAGGAATTGATGAAAACAAATCAGAACCATCTTAGTATAACTGAGCAATATATATATATAAAGATTTTTCCTTTAAAACAAATTCTTAACCTATATTTAAATATATATATATATATTTCAAATCAATATTTTAAATCCTAACACCAATAAACAAAAATCTATATATATATTTTTAGAATCCAAACTCATGCGCTCTGATATAACTAGTATATAGAAAAATATTTATTGTAAAATCAATATCCTACATTATAGAAATATAAATATATGAACAACATAACTTACATTGTTATAAACAGAATAAGAGAACCAACCTTAAAACAAATGTATATATATATATATATTTAAACTTAAAAGTCGAAACATATATATGAACATTAGGCAAATACATTTGAAAGATATATATATATATATATATACCAAATTAAATGCACACATATAATATACTACATATATATAAATAAACTGTAAAATATACATATGTAACATATAAAGTTTTTTTTATATAGAACAAGACAACATAGAACTTTGTAATATTGGTGCTTATATATACAACATACAGTTGCAGGTATGAAAAGTGAGTTTATATAGAATCAATACTTTATAAAATCAATATATATAACATATAATAGAACCAGATCCATAACTAGCTTTATCTCCAATCAACCCAAAAATTTTATACTCTAAATCTAAAATATACTGACTCAGCTATACATCAGATATATTAAAATAACAGTATCAACAAATTTTATATATAAAACAAGATATAAATATACAAACAGACAGATGAGTGCAACGTATTAAACTATACCATATATGTATAGAGCTGCACGCGAATCATGGACCTGGACGAAAGTAGATAAATGCATATACTAACATGTACTTTAACAATAACCAACAATATAATATATACCAACATTATTTTAAATCATATACTGACATACATTCTTGTCTATAACAGGAATCTACAAACAAAATATGTATAAACTGACTGTTTATAACTCATTTGCCTAACATGTTACAATTTATACAAGCACATATATTTTATATTAAATGTATGTATATTATAATTAAGTCAAAACAAACTATAAAACAGATTTGAACAAAAATGCATTTCCTATCATACAAAATAAACTATGAAATATATATATACAAGTAATTTAAAATTACAGAAATAATATAAACAACATATAATATAATATATAATTCTGCTCCTCTTCGTAATATATAACATATAAAAAAATATTTTAAACATACATATTGTAAAAGCCAGGACATATTTGTATAATACTATATTATAGGAAGCCGGTTACACATTAAATATGGGCTTTAGAAATATAGGATATATAAACTATATCTTTAAACTTAGACAATATAAAACAACAGTACGTATAAATTAAAAACAAAAAATCGAGAAAATTTATAAACAAATATAATTTAAAGTCCGTAGCAATTCACTGATATAAACATACATATATATCTAAAGTGACTCTAAAACCATTACATACCAACAGCAGCATAACACTTCTATATATACTACAAAAACTTGTTAAATAAACATACTTTTATAACTATATATATAAAATACCTTTTCAAAGAAAGAAGACAGTTGCAGAGGTGGAGTGTGGCCGCGGCAGTAGGGTGACGTGGATCGTGTCGTGCTCGGCGATATAGAAAGAGAGGGGATGGGTTCGAAGTGGAAGCATGGGTTACGTGCAGAGACAAGGTGAGGTCAGAGGGAAGGTAGGCGGAGGTCAGTGGCAGCACGTCGGCGACTTGGAGATGCTGCTCACGGTTGATAGTGGTGCGGTGAATTGATGAGCATGGTGACAGGGGGTTCGACTGCTAGGTGTGGTGAGAAAGAAGCCGGCTTCGGTGGATAGGAAAAGACGAAAGCAAACCTAACTATTTCATTTCGCATTTATTTTAATTTTAATATGCGGAACGAAATGGAGAGAGAAGGTGAACCAAATAATATTGAAATCAATTGGAAACTAAAAGTCATGTCTATTGAAACTAGAATATCAACAGCTAGTGACCATAGATATTTACACGGAGGATAAACGAACAGACACAAGAATTCAGAAAGCTCAATCGGTACCGATACAGATCACTAATTCACAGATTTCGCTGCGTACCTGACTTCAAAACACAGAATTGAATATACCGTAGAGATCAGCATGACGAGACGATCAAAACAGTATACAAATATCAGTGGTACGACCATCCTATCAAAAGTCGATAAACGGTACCGAAAATGCTGCTAATTTGTCGAAAATAAGATAAACGGAGCAATAAAAGTCAAAATTTAGAGAAACGAAATATGACGTCACACTCAGAAGATGATTTACAAATTTATTGTGCAAAAATATTCAGCTTTGGAAAACGTTTTATTATCATCAATTATTAACTGATTTAAATTGAAATAGAATTACACAATAAAATAACCTTTTATATTATTTGATGAAAATTAACCATTTGCTATGTTTAAATATACGTATTTCAAATATCAAAATTTTATTTCAAAATTTTATTGTTAAAAATTTCACAAAAATTCAATTAATTAAATTAACAAACCACTAAAATTTACGAGTCGTTACATAAACTATTTTTAATATATAAACTATTTTAATCTACAACCTATTTTTAAATATAAACTATTTTTAATAACTATTCTAATATATAAACTATTTTCAATATTTAAATTGTTTAAGTTGGAACTATTATAATTTAGGTTTAATGGATTTAAATGTGGATATTTTGATATGATGGTTTAAACTATTTTGTGGTTATGATTTTGGAAATGATATGATTTTGAAAGCGAATATGATTTCGAAAGTGATATGATTTGGAAATGAGTATGATATTTTGATATGAAATACGAACTGTTTGAAATGAAATGACCATGGTGTGAAATAAGCGTTTGGTTGTTAAAGAGACCGAGATCGGATATTGTCATACTCTGCCAATACCAGAAACCACTTTAAAAAACTGTGAAATAAGCGTTTGGTTGTTAAAAAACTCGATTCAGGACTAAAATATTCTTATGTAAGTCAAACCAATAACACATATAACATGAGTGTAATAGCGTCAGAGATGTTTACGGGATTTCACATCTCTTATCCAGTGTATAACGTGCGTGCAATAACTCAAGAAATGTTATAGGATTTTCCATCTCTTAAGGATCTATCAAAATATTTATATATAGTAGAATACGCTACATATATAATGTCTAGTCGGTAAAATAAATATTTTTCTTAGCGTTAAGGCTTTACATTGATCCCTCTTAACGCGTTTATAAGCATTGTCATACAGTTTGCATATAAAACACCAGTAACCCGTCAGTGGATAGGGATGCATCGTGATGCGAAAACACTAAACCAAAATAGTATGGGTCTCGTATTGGGATAAAAGTATGACAAGTCAGTGAGGCAATGCCTAAGGTAGGATACTACCAGTTTGGGTCACAGTGCTGGTGGTAACGCATCATAGCCATGACCACCCACCGCGTCCATCCATCCCATATCGAGTCAAAGGGAGGCTATCCCAAAATCAAGGTGCACCAATCGAACCAACAACAAGAATAATAATATGGACCGAGTCCAAGAAAATCGAAAAACGGATGTCCGCTCAGGGTAATTAGCACAATTGGCCCTGTCAAGCCTATTAGGAACTGATATGTTGGTTTTGATGACAACAACCTTTTTAACTTATCTTATTATAAAATATATACTAACACTATTGTCTAGATAGATATGTATATGCAGGAACTATGCAGGATATATATATATATATATATGCAGGTATTGTTTGCTGAAGACTGATCAGTATAAAGACTCAAGATTCAGAATGAAGATATCAAGATTGAAGACTCTAGAGTACCAAGATCAAGATTTCAAGATATGTGTCTAGTTTATTGTTAAAACTTCATAATAGAACGGAAATCTTTATTCCAAATTTCATTTGGGATGGAACCCATTTCTATCTTTTTAGTGGATTACAAACCCACGACAAGTAGCTTACAAACCTACGACAAGTGGCTTACAAACCCACGAACATCCTGGTTTTGTACAAGTTCTCGAGTCCTGATGAGATGAGATATTCTGCAGGAACAAGCTTGCAAAACCACTTCAAAATGGTTTTTCAAAATGATTTTCAAAACTGCTTTTCAAATTATTTTTGGCTTAAAATATTCTTTGTTTTTGTTTTAAAATAAACTCTTGTTTCAAACTTCGTTTGTTTTTAAAAACTATCTTATGATTTTTTAAATATTCTTTTATAATATATATACTTGATATTTAAAATCAAATTTATATATATATTCTAAAAATATATTTTTCTACTCTTCTCTATTTCAAAACATTGGAAAATTAGTTTATTTTACTCCAGAATCATTTCATCTTGTTTTCCGTTCCATATCATTTTCAAAACAAATTTTACATTATTTTTAACTTAGGGATGTCGACATCATGGGATACCCCATGTCGACATGGTGGCCGTTAAATTCAAAAGTTTCAATTTTCAAAAGAAGTGTCTATTCGTTTAAATTTCTTCATGAATGGTTATGACCGTTACTGGTCATTTTCAAAAGAAGCGTCTATTCGTTTAAATCTCTTCACGAATGGTTATGACCGTTACTGGTCTATAAAAAGCCTTCACAAATGAATTTTTTTAACTAACCATTTTCTTATTTTTCTTCACACCTTCTTCTCCACAAATTCATATTCTAAAATTTTCATATTTTAAGATCGTGTCGAAATTCTGCCGAATTCTCAAATGAATCAAATTAGAATCTCATTCTTGTTTGGTTCTCTACCCTCTCTCGAAGATCAAAGTGCTATTCAGAGTCATAGGATCAATATGTAATTAAAAGTTTATCGAGTCTCTCTATAAGGTATGGTTGTGCCTGGAAATCAATTGGGTAATATTGTGGCCCGTAAATCAAGAGAATTTGCCCCGGACTCGTGAGACATGAGGGTACCTCAAGGCCTTTAGAAATTAAGGATTGTAATCTCGACATTGGTATAATAAAAATCTGTATGAGGTGTTTTTCCTTGGTACAGGACTCGACATAGGGTAACTCCGAACCAGTATAAAATCTGGTGTGTTCTTTCCTTTTACTGCTTTTTATTTACTTTCTGCATCTATGTTTGATTCTGTGGTTGTTCTGTGATTAAGTTCTGCATTTGTTTGTGTCATAATTTTTATTTAGTTCATATAAGTCTTAGAATCCATTAAACACTATCCACCCCCTCTAGTGTTAAATTACCTTAAGATCCTTAATCCGCACTCCCTTTCAATTGGTATCGGAGCAAGGTTTTCATAGTTTTCATAATCTGAAACTTGAAAATTGTTTTAATGGCTACCAACACTGGTAATGTCAACTCTGGCACTAGTTCTGTTAACACTAACACTAGTTCATTTGTAGAAGGTCATTCTACTGTCAGACCACCATTTTTCAATGGTAGTAATTATGCATATTGGGCTTGTAGAATGAAAATTTATTTACAATCAATAGGATTAGACACTTGGAATATCACACAAACTGAGTATGTTGAACTAACTACCGATTTTGCCCAGTGGACTGCTGAGCAAAAGGCTGTTGCACAAAATAACTCAAAGGCTATGAATATATTATTTTGTTCACTGGATAGGAATGAGTTTAATAGAGTGTATGTTTGTAAGTCTACATTTGAAATCTGGAAAACTTTGCAAGTTACTCATGATGGAACAAGCAAAGTTAAACAGACTAAAATTTCCATATTAACTAATTAGTTTCAATTGTTTAAAATGCATGCAAATGAGTCCATTTCCGACATGTATTTTGGAGTTCAAGATATTGTCCATTCACTAATTGCACTGGGAAAAAGCTTTTCGGAGGAAGACCAAGTTAGAAAAATTCTAAATTCACTCACTCCGGAATGGGATCAAAAGACACTTGCAATCGAAGAAGCAAATGATATCAGTCTAATGAAAATAGAAGAATTGATTGGGAATCTGATGTCTTATGAAGTTCAACTGCAAGGAAGAAGAGAAAACAAGGTTACAGAAAAGAAGTCATTAGCATTCAATCCAACAACTGAAGATTCGGAACCAGACAGTGATGAGGAGATTGCTTTCATGACAAGAAACTTCTGGAAATTCCTTAAATATAGAAAAATGAATAATTACAAAAGAAATGATCAAAGGAATTCCAGAAATAATACGGAGAACATCAACAATGATAAATGCAACAATTGCAATAAAGTCGGGCATCATAGGAAAGATTGTCCATATCCAGATAAACAGTTGTTCCCTCCAAACAATGATTCATCAAGGAAAAGAAAGAAAGCATACAAAACAACTCTTGATGACTCAGATTCATCATCCAGTGACGATGAAAAGAAGATGGATAATTCAAATCTGTGTTTCACTGTTATTTATGAATCAGATGACGATGGGAGTATGGATCTAAAACTAGGTACGCATTTACATTATTTTTAATTTTTTTTGAATGGATGCTTGTTTGTTTGCTTGATTTTTTATTTTCCTTGAATTTTAAATTCAAATTTATCCCTTGAAATTTGAATTTTAAATTCAAAAATAATATTATTTTAATAATATTTTAAACATTAAATTATTATTATTTAAGTATTATTATATTTAATTTTATCACAGGAATTATATAAGTAAAATATAGGAAATAATATATACATTTATTAGAAATTAGGAATAATCACTTGTCCTTTGATTCAATAGGCACATGTCGACATACCTGGATACCCTATGTCGACATGCCCCTCAGAAATTTGATTTCAAAATTTGAATTAAAACTTTTGAATTTCCCTCCACCTTTTCACCAACTTCAATGCTCTGGAAAGATGCCTCTTGACCAGAGAACATGTCTATAGAATCTCTATTTAATTCACTCTCTTTATCATCACTTTTCACTTTTATTTCAAATTTATCTTCATTATCTTCAACTCCTCTCAAACTTCTTCAATGGCCTCTTAAAGCACTCCTAACACCATTAGGCTTCCCAAATCTATCAAAAACTTTCCCTTTAATGACCCGGAAGCTATCAAAGCCTACATTAACTATGTAAACTTTGGTAAAATTCATACGAGGAAATTTGCTATTTTTGAAGATTTTCCTTCTTATGAAATTGAAAAACTTTTTCAACAATATTCTATTCTTAGTGTAGTGGATAACAAACAAAATGATTTTGTATGTTATCCAAACCTTGTTAAGATGTTTTATGCGAATTTAAATCGTGGTTTTTATGATGGGCAAGATGGACAAATTTGGAGTAGTGTTAAAGGAACACAAATAGTTTTGGATTGTGAAATTTTAGGAAATATTTTGGGATGCAAGTATACCGGAATGAATCTCTCGGAATTTCAAATAAATGAAAATGATCGAGAGACATTTCATCACATCTTTGAAGGGGATGACAATTTTGAATTCAAAAATCGTTATTTTCGTCCAAAAGCAAGAATTATTAACCTTCTTATTCAACACAACCTTATACCAAGATCGGGAAACTACAACAACCCAATTTTGAAAGTTTGCAAAGCTCTTTTTGCAATTTTTGGAAATTATGATATCAGTTAGGCTCAAGTTATTTTGGATGAGCTAAGGCCCAAGAATTTTACTATGGGTGAAAACACATTATATCATGGAATTTATCTCACTCGGATTTTTAATTACTTTGGAGTTGATTTCAAAAGGGAAGAATTTATAACTAGAAAAGTGTTCAACCATGGAAACATTTCCCTTATGCAAATTCCATTAGTGTTTCAACCATATGAAACACTTATGGAAAAGGAAGAAAGGCTTGCTCACGAAGAGATGGAAGAAATGAAGGAAGAAGAAGAAGAGGAAGAGGAAGGAATGGAAATTGAAGAGGAGGAAGATCAAGAAACTTCCTTAGAAAGTATTGAATATCCTACTAATCCCGCTAGTCCATCCAATAAGACCATTCTCAATAATCAAAGAATTATAGTGGAAAATCAAAAGACACTCAAAAGATCAATGAGTAAGAAAATGGATAAGATTTCCACTAAAATCGACAAGTTCTTTGGGAAAGTTAGTAGAAAGCTTGGATTATCATCTTCTTCATCTTCATCTAATTAGTTTTAGTTCATGTTATCTTGTTTGTTTCAAGTTCTACCCATGTATTTTCCTTTATTTTAGTTAATATTATATTAGTTTATGTAATGTTGACTAGAATCATTAATGAAATCTTTTATTCAACTTCACTTGTCTCTGTAATTGCTTGTTTTTATATTATAACTATAGTTGCATAGATTTGTTCATAATATTCAAAACAAAGCAAATTGTCACTTTAGACAGAGGCATGTCGACATCCCCCATCCGCCCATGTCGACATGCAACGGGCGGAAAGTAGTTACACTTTCAAATTTTAATTTCATGTAACTAACTTATGTCTATTCATTTTAAACGACATTCTACCACTATTTATACCTATTTCTTCCAAAATAAATTATCAAACTTCATTTCTAATCACTCTCTTTTCATATTTCTTTGTAACAACCCATAATTTTGTAAATATTTTTATTAAAATTTTATTTTGAAAACTTTGATTTTTAAATCATTTAAAATTGAATTTTTGGAATTTTCCAATGTAATTTTGGATTTTGTTTGTAATTTATTTTCCAAATATAATAAATTAATGATTTTCTGAAAATTTTATATTTTGGTCAACTTTGGTCAAACTTTGACTTTCAGTTAAAAAATTTAAATTCGAATTTTTAATTTCAAATCTTTTTCTTTGAAGCAGAACATAATTCTAATATTTGTCCTGCTTTTCGTTTCGTCAAATTTTGTTTTGTACTTTTTAAATTTGATAAATTACAACGTCTTACAGGCAATTATTTTCTGTAATTTTATTTTCTAATTCCTATGTTCATTTCTATATTTTATTTTCTATTTTATTTTGTTTATACTCTTGTTTTATTTATTGGATTTTAACTTGTTTATTTTTGATTTTGGGCTTGGAAATTTCAAGAGACTTCGGTTTCTCTTCTTTAAATTGTGCCTTTGCATTTTATAGCCTTTTGATTTCCTAGCCGTGTACTTCCTTTATTCTAGCCGTATGTTTCATTATAAATTCACGTACAAAAATTTCTCAACATCTCATTTCTTTATTTCATTCTCCTGAGCAAAATTACAGTAAGTTTTCCATGGCTTCTCCTTCCTTCTTCCCATTTAAAATCAAGAATTTGAGAATTTAATTTCCGATGATTTCGAACTTTGGTTTTAAAGTTTTAAAGGGTATATTATTTAAAAAATTTCCGAATAGAAACCGTTTCTAAAGAATTTTCAATGTTTTAAATTAGTGCTCTTCTCTTGGTCGTTGGGAAATAGTTTCGGTGATGACTACAGCATCATCGACATTCATTTTCGAGTTTCGAAGTGAAGAGATCATTCTGTAGCTTTGCTACTATTTTTCTTTGAAGGATTAAATTGATTTGAATTTCTAAAAATTGACTTGATTTATAATATATATATTGATATATGGTTTAAAATTTGATTTGATATATATATTGTATATATATATATATTTATTTATCTCTAGAATAGTTTGAAGTTAACCGGAAATTTAATTCTTAAATTTTATCTTAAAGGATGATTTCAATTATAAAATGAAGCCAAAATTTTGAATAAATATTTAAGCTTGAAATAATTGAATTAGAAAATTTTATTTGTATAATATGCTATTGCATTCCAATATGACTTACCTTAATTATTTGGAAGTTAACAATGTAATTGAATAATGTACAATATAAAATGGTGTTAAAGGAATTTATAATAAATTGGAGTAGTTATAATAAGTGTAAATAGACTTAATATATGTGATTAGATACATTAAGTGGAATAAATTTAATAATAATTTGGAATAAAGAAGAATTAAAATTTATTGAATAAATTATGAGTACAATAAATGATTTTCAAATTCATGATTTTAGAAATTGTTAATTGGATAGTAAGATAATGAAATTAGAAATAGTTAAGATTTATTTAACTTAGGTGAAATCAAATGGATGAAATCAATTATTAATTTAAGTTGAAATTTTCATGGTTTTAAATCTAATATCTTATTTTATTTTCCAATCTATTTTTCTTTCGGGTTGTTCCTATTCTCCTACCTCCTAAGTGGGAAATCGAATTTTGAATTGATCTTATTCCTGGAGCTCGACCTGTAGTTCTTCCTCCCAGAAGAATGTCACTCCGTGAGAAGGTTGAGTAAGTCCGATGGTCCTTTGAGGATGTGTGTTGATTATAGGGAGCTGAACAAGCTCACTAGGAAAACAGATATCCAATGCCTGGCATCAATGATGTGTTTGATTCAGCTCTATGGAGTTATTGTTTTCTCTCAGCTTGATCTTACCACAGGCTTCTCTAGCTCACTGTTGCTAAGGAAAGTACTCCCAAGACTGCTTTCCGTATTGAGAATAGTTTTTTTTATGAATGGTTAGTTATGCCTTTTGGTGTGACTAATGCCCCAGCTTTCTTTGTTAATTTGATGAATCGTGTTTTTCGTGTTGTGCTTATCAAGTTTGTTCTAGTCTTTGTGGATAGATTGACCAAGTCATCTCAATTCATTTCGGTCAAGTCTACCTGATCTGCTTCTAGCTTGTCTATCATCTATATGAGGGAGATTGTTTGTCTCCATGGTGCTCTTATCAGTATCGTTTGTGATAGAGATCCTATCTTTACCTGTCAGTTTTGGAAACTTTTCAAGAATCTTTGGGTACTCACTTGAATCTGAGCACTTCTTACCATCCACAGACCGACGGTCAAATAGAAAGGGTGAATCAGATTCTGGAGAATCTTCTTCGTGCTTGTATTCTTGATATTGGAGGATCTTGGGAAGATCATCTCTATCTTGATGAATTCACCTATAACAACAGTTATCAGGTGTAATTTCAATTTTCTTTTCATCTTGTCTTAATCCTATCTCATTTTATCCTTTTGGTGTGACTAATGCCCCAGCTTTCTTTGTTAATTTGATGAATCGTGTTTTTCGTGTTGTGCTTATCAAGTTTGTTCTAGTCTTTGTGGATAGATTGACCAAGTCATCTCAATTCATTTCGGTCAAGTCTACCTGATCTGCTTCTAGCTTGTCTATCATCTATATGAGGGAGATTGTTTGTCTCCATGGTGCTCTTATCAGTATCGTTTGTGATAGAGATCCTATCTTTACCTGTCAGTTTTGGAAACTTTTCAATAATCTTTGGGTACTCACCTGAATCTGAGCACTTCTTACCATCCACAGACCGACGGTCAAATAGAAAGGGTGAATCAGATTCTGGAGAATCTTCTTCGTGCTTGTATTCTTGATATTGGAGGATCTTGGGAAGATCATCTCTATCTTGTTGAATTCACCTATAACAACAGTTATCAGGTGTAATTTCAATTTTCTTTTTATCTTGTCTTAATCCTATCTCATTTTATCTTGTTTTCCTTGTTTTCCCTGTCTCGTTCCTTTTCGAGGACGAAAAGTTTTGAGTGGGGGAGAGTGTAACAACCCATAATTTTGTAAATATTTTTATTAAATTTTTATTTTGAAAACTTTGATTTTTAAATCATTTAAAATTGAATTTTTGGAATTTTCCAATGTAATTTTGGATTTTGTTTGTAATTTATTTTCCAAATATAATAAATTAATGATTTTCTAAAATTTTTATATTTTGGTCAACTTTGGTCAAACTTTGACTTTCAGTTAAAATTTTTAAATTTGAATTTTTAATTTCAAATCTTTTTCTTTGAACCAGAACATAATTCTAATATTTGTCCTGCTTTTCGTTTCGTCAAATTTTGTTTTGTACTTTTTAACGTCTTACACGCAATTATTTTCTGTAATTTTATTTTCTAATTCCTATGTTCATTTCTATATTTTATTTTCTATTTTATTTTGTTTAGACTCTTGTTTTATTTATTGGATTTTAACTTGTTTATTTTTGATTTTGGGCTTGGAAATTTCAAGAGACTTCGGTTTATCTTCTTTAAATTGTGCCTTTACATTTTATAGCCTTTTCATTTCCTAGCCGTGTACTTCCGTTATTCTAGCCGTATGTTTCATTATAAATTCACGTACAAAAATTTCACAACATCTCATTTCTTCATTTCATTCTCCTGAGCAAAATTACAGTAAGTTTTCCATGGCTTCTCCTTCCTTCTTCCCATTTTTCTTTTATTTTTATCTTGTGTTTTCTCCATGCCATGCTTGGCCACCATGCTATTGCCGACCACCAATCCACTCCACCTCCACCATGACCATCCAACTCCTCTACATCATCTCCTTCAACCATGGCCGTGACCCATAGATCCAAAACCACCACCAAAACTTTGATGAGAACCTAGCCGAGCCATGTTTATTCACCTTCCTCCTCCTTATTGCCTCGGCCTTCACCCAATTCCACCGCCTCTCCATCACTTGCTGTGGCCAACACCTACACCATAGCCATGCTTTATGTTGTCTTGACCCAAGACCACACCATGGCCGAGCCAAACAAGTCATAGGGCCGAACCAAAATACATCATAGCCTTTTCCCTTTTCCTTCCATGTGTTATAACTTCCATCTCTTCACATTCTCTAGCCATAGCCGTGCACTATTGCCTACCATAGCCGAGCCTACTTGCATCAAAATCAAGTCATGGCCGAGCACAAGTGAAGATGGTCTAGCCAATTTGCATGGTGGCTGAGCCCAGTGGCATTGGTCAAGCAATTCTAGGTCACTTTGATTCATATTTTTCCCAGTGATTTGATTTATAATCTTTTGTGTTGAATTATATACTTATGTATATTTTGTATTTTATTTGTTGCAAGATCTGAATATTGGCTCATTATCTTCTTCTCAAATCTATTCGTGCTTTGTCGTGCTTTTTAGAGTGTAGTTATTTGTTTTGAATTGTCATCTCTAGCTCTAAAAGGTGAGTTTATCACTCTCGACAAAAGTCGTACTTATATAAATGTGAAGCAATGTCACTTGAATTGTAGTAGTTGATATGCTATGTTATATGCTCACATATGCCTGTTATATGACATTATATGATGATATTACCTGATTTTATACCTATTGCATCACCTAACATCATATGATATGTTTTACTGTTTATTTATTTTCTGTTTCTCACACTGCAAGTTCCATGTTATTATAGAATCACTATAGGTTGAAATGATACGTACCCGAATGGACTTTAGAATAAGGAAAAGTCGTTATGAGCTGAAATGATAGGCTCGAGCGATTTTTATTTTAGTTGACTTGGGATTGCGGGTTTGAAATGATAAAACCCGGGATTTTAATTCATTACGGATTGAAATGATATATCATCCGTATCACTTGACCTAGGTTAGAAAATATTATACAGACCCGTGGTTAATTTTAAATATAAAGATTTTCTGAAAAATGTAAGTATTTGGAATTTAAATTATAGGAGATTTTAACTTAAACTAGATTTAAATAAATTTTATAGTTATTTTCTGTAAGTTGAAATTGTATGAGTTAATAAATGATTGAAAATGTAAATAAAATGTAGATTTTGTTTTAAGTTGGTAATAAAATATTTTATTTATGAAGTGGCCATTTTTAAAAGTAAATAAAATATCTAGTTGTTTGTTAAATTTAAAGCTAAGCAATTTATAATGAATTTTGACTTAATAAATGAATTATAGTAAATTTGGATATTTTAATTATAAAAGTTATTTTATGTAAACTATAAGTAAATTGATATCCAAATGAATATTTCTGAAATGTGAGATATGTTTTATAAGAAAAAAAAGGCTAAAATTGAAGTTTTTAATGTTTCTGAAATGTTATAATAAATCTGGAATTGTATTGGCACCATTTCCAAAGTGTTGCTGTTTCTGAAATTTAACTATGTTCTGAAATAACTAAAATACTACAGCACCTTATAAGTGCTGCTATTTCTGAATTTGAACTATTTCTAAAAATACCAATATGTCTACTACAGCACTTTATAAGTGCTGCTGTTTCTGAAACTGAACTGTTTCGCAACACTAAAATACCTACTGTAGCACTTTATAAGTGCTGCTGTTTTGAATTTGACAATGTTTTGAAATGTTAATATATTTACCGTAACACTTTATAAGTGTCATTGTTGCTGAAATTACAATGAACTTTGGAAATGAATATTATTTTGGAAGATTTTGACATTGAATTTAAATGGCTTAAAAATGAATATGTTTTGAGGTGAAATATAAACCATTTTGAAATTTATAAGTTAATACAATGTTTTCGAAATTGGTATAATTGAACGAATGAACTTAAAAATGCTATAACTTTTGTAATGAACGTTATTTTAAAGGTGTATGATTTTCTAAGTATTATGATTTCCAAATAATAACATTTCAAAAGGGTTATGATTTCAAAGTAGTATGGTTTCAAAGTGTATGGTTTCAAAGGTGCTATAACTTTGAAAGTACTATGATTTTGGAAATAAACTTATTTGAAATAGTATTTAATTAAGAATTGTCTTTAAATATATCAATTTGAAACTTATTGAATTGAAGATTTAAGGATATGACTTTATAACATGGTTTTGGTTTAAGATGATTTAAAAAGGAATATTTCAAGTTTAAACAAATTGAAGGAAATATTTAGTGATTGGAAATTTGGGTTTATTCAAATGATATTTTGGTCTTGAAGTATAAACTAGTTTTGAAATGGATAATGATATTTTGGTCTTGAAGTATAAACTAGTTTTGAAATGGATATGATATTTTGGTTTTGAAGTATAAACTAGTTTGAAATGGATATGATATTTGGTTTTGAAGTATAAATTATTTTGAAATAAATATCCATGGGTTATAATAACAATTGGTTGTTAAGGAGATCGGGATCGGATATGGGCATACTCTCTGTCGACACCGAAAACCACTTTAACAACTGTGTACGCGGTGGAGATTCCAGAATGAAGTAGGATGGTAGCGACGATCATATTGAGGTATATACGTGGACCCGACTCCCGTGAGTTGGCATAAGGTGACTAAAACAGGAGCGATTCCGGGCCAATGAGGTAGCTCCTCTGATCGGACACACTTCTTCGATACCATTCTATTACTTTGTGATTGATTGGGTGCACCCTTTGATTTTTGGGAGTGTGGCTCGAGGTGGGCGGTAGTGGCTGCTATGCATTACCACCAGTCCGGATGCGTAATTGGTATATCTACCCTGGCATTGCCTTGTTGTGCCATGTCACCTACCCTAGCGCACCTTATACGAGTTTGGTATTGTGCTGTAGCCTGTGGAGTATTTAGGGTAGCCTCCCGATTTGGAGGTACGCTGGTACTGGACAGACTACTGGGACAATTTATGTGTTAAAGGGAATATTGGGTCACTCCTTAACGCTATTTTAAAGTAAGTTTATTTTACTATTAGACATTAATATAATAGCGTATATTACTACATAGTAAGTACTTTTACGGTTCCTTAGAGGATGGGCGGTCCCAAGCATCCTTTAAGTTACTTGTGCATTTCTATTACAGTTCACTTGAGTTGGTTTACATTGTATAAGTATGTATGTCCTGACTCGAGTGTTTTGTGTATTTGCTTTACGCTTGGGTCAGACTGAGTGATACAGCATTTGAGACTCACCTTTGGAGTTGGAGCTTCGCTTGGAGATCCAGCTATCTATCCAGCTTTCAGTTATTCAGTTGATTCCAGTGATGTATTCTGATCTTGTATTTGACTATTGTATTGTGACATCTATGTATTCGATACTTCTGTTGTATCTTGCTCAACTCTGTTGTATATATATATAGTAGCTTCATGAACTATTGTTTCTTTGTTTCCGCTGCATTATTGTATAATACTCTGTGTCTATGATCTGTGATTTATTTATTTACTGTATATGATGAGTTTGCCAAATTTTATTTACAATCTATTGTTTTGAATTATTCAAGTTCGAGATGTGTGGATTTATTATCAATTTGAATGGTCCAAAATAGTGGGTCGTTACAATTGGTATCAGAGCTTTGGCTCTAGGAAAACTTAGCATATATAGTAAATTTATTTACAGAATCACTTTCGTTCGAGCTTGAATCTCTTCCTTTTTGACTCGATTTCTTTTGAATTTTGGAACGTCCCCTGCGGTTCCAAAAATCCATCGTTGTTTTCCCCTATTCGCCTTCTTTGATTCTGGAATATTCCATAACTCCACTTCGAATGATCTTTATAATAAATTGGCGGTCTCACCGATCTTTGAATGATTGCAAAGGGGTGAAGCTCCTTTATAAGGAGCATTGATTCACCGAAGATTTCTGCATCCTCGGTTTACAATGCTATCTATCTCTTATTATCCCGAATTCTATCTCTTGAGATCGGATGTAGGTTTGTCCCAGAACTCTACATCGATCTTATTCTTGAAGTCATGGTCGACCCGATTAAGGTTGCCAGTGATTTATATAAGCTTATTCATTCTCTTATTCTGTTATTTAATCATCTTGTCTTTTGTTTCCAACTTATCTTCAAATCATTCTTGAAGTATATTTGTAAACTAATATTTAAAATGTTTTAATATATATGGTGTTGTTTGAGTTGTTGATGTTGATTTGGGTTTCTAATCGATTCGTCTGATCAACGCTATCGTTAGGATCTCCAAAACACTTGAACAGAGCAAACTGATGCCATATTGTTTTCAAACTTGGTAAATGGGATAAATTTTGTATAATTATATTTTATATACGTATAATTTTCTAAATTTTGATAGTTAATTGAATTGGATGTTAAGAAATAATATTTGACTCTGTATATATCTTGTAACCATTTTCTTTTGTTTTGATATATAAATAATTGAAATATAAATATGGTTATAAATTAATTTGGAAATTTAAATGAATTTAAAATCAAGAATTTGAGAATTTAATTTCCGATGATTTCGAACTTTGGTTTTAAAGTTTTAAAGGGTATATTATTTGAAATATTTCCGAATAGAAACCGTTTCTGAAGAATTTTCAATGTTTTAAATTAGTGCTCTTCTCTTGGTCGCTGGAAAATAGTTTCGGTGATGACTACAGCATCATCGACATTCATTTTCGAGTTTCGAAGTGAAGAGACCATTCTGTAGCTTTGCTACTGTTTTTCTTTGAAGGATTAAATTGATTTGAATTTCTAAAAATTGACTTGATTTATAATATATATATTGATATATGGTTTAAAATTTGATTTGATATATATATTGTATATATATATATATTTATTTATTTATTTATCTCTAGAATAGTTTAAAGTTAACCGGAAATTTAATTCTTAAATTTTATCTTAAAGGATGATTTCAATTATAAAATGAAGCCAAAATTTTGAATAAATATTTAAGCTTGAAATAATTGAATTAGAAAATTTTATTTGTATAATATGCTATTGCATTCCAATATGACTTACCTTAATTATTTGGAAGTTAACAATGTAATTGAATAATGTACAATATAAAATGGTGTTAAAAGAATTTATAATAAATTGGAGTAGTTATAATAAGTGTAAATAGACTTAATATATGTGATTAGATACATTAAGTGGAATAAATTTAATAATAATTTGGAATAAAGAAGAATTAAAATTTATTGAATAAATTATGAGTACAATAAATGATTTTCAAATTCATGATTTTAGAAATTGTTAATTGGATAGTAAGATAATGAAATTAGAAATAGTTAAGATTTATTTAACTTAGGTGAAATAAAATGGATGAAATCAATTATTAATTTAAGTTGAAATTTTCATGGTTTTAAATCTAATATCTTATTTTATTTTCCAATCTATTTTTCTTTCGGGTTGTTCCTATTCTCCTACCTCCTAAGTGGGAAATCGAATTTTGAATTGATCTTATTCCTGGAGCTCGACCTGTAGTTCTTCCTCCCAGAAGAATGTCACTCTGTGAGAAGGTTGAGTAAGTCCGATGGTCCTTTGAGGATGTGTGTTGATTATAGGGAGCTGAACAAGCTCACTAGGAAAACAGATATCCAATGCCTAGCATCAATGATGTGTTTGATTCAGCTCTATGGAGTTATTGTTTTCTCTCAGCTTGATCTTACCACAGGCTTCTCTAGCTCACTGTTGCTAAGGAAAGTACTCCCAAGACTGCTTTCCGTATTGAGAATAGTTTTTTTTATGAATGGTTAGTTATGCCTTTTGGTGTGACTAATGCCCCAGCTTTCTTTGTTAATTTGATGAATCGTGTTTTTCGTGTTGTGCTTATCAAGTTTGTTCTAGTCTTTGTGGATAGATTGACCAAGTCATCTCAATTCATTTCGGTCAAGTCTACCTGATCTGCTTCTAGCTTGTCTATCATCTATATGAGGGAGATTGTTTGTCTCCATGGTGCTCTTATCAGTATCGTTTGTGATAGAGATCCTATCTTTACCTGTCAGTTTTGGAAACTTTTCAAGAATCTTTGGGTACTCACCTGAATCTGAGCACTTCTTACCATCCACAGACCGACGGTCAAATAGAAAGGGTGAATCAGATTCTGGAGAATCTTCTTCGTGCTTGTATTCTTGATACTGGAGGATCTTGGGAAGATCATCTCTATCTTGTTGAATTCACCTATAACAACAGTTATCAGGTGTAATTTCAATTTTCTTTTCATTTTGTCTTAATCCTATCTCATTTTATCTTGTTTTCCTTGTTTTCCCTGTCTCGTTCCTTTTCGAGGACGAAAAGTTTTGAGTGGGGGAGAGTGTAACAACCCATAATTTTGTAAATATTTTTATTAAATTTTTATTCTGAAAACTTTGATTTTTAAATCATTTAAAATTGAATTTTTGGAATTTTCCAATGTAATTTTGGATTTTGTTTGTAATTTATTTTCCAAATATAATAAATTAATGATTTTCTAAAAAATTTATATTTTTGTCAACTTTGGTCAAACTTTGACTTTCAGTTAAAATTTTTAAATTTGAATTTTTAATTTCAAATCTTTTTCTTTGAACCAGAACATAATTCTAATATTTGTCCTGCTTTTCGTTTCGTCAAATTTTGTTTTGTACTTTTTAACGTCTTACACGCAATTATTTTCTGTAATTTTATTTTCTAATTCCTATGTTCATTTCTATATTTTATTTTCTATTTTATTTTGTTTAGACTCTTGTTTTATTTATTGGATTTTAACTTGTTTATTTTTGATTTTGGGCTTGGAAATTTCAAGAGACTTCGGTTTCTCTTCTTTAAATTGTGCCTTTACATTTTATAGCCTTTTTATTTCCTAGCCGTGTACTTCCGTTATTCTAGCCGTATGTTTCATTATAAATTCACGTACAAAAATTTCACAACATCTCATTTCTTCATTTCATTCTCCTGAGCAAAATTACAGTAAGTTTTCCATGGCTTCTCCTTCCTTCTTTCCATTTTTCTTTTATTTTTCTCTTGTGTTTTCTCCATGCCATGCTTGGCCACCATGCTATTGCCGACCACCAATCCACTCCACCTCCACCATGACCAGCCAACTCCTCTACATCATCTCCTTCAACCATGGCCGTGACCCATAGATCCAAAACCACCACCAAAACTTTGATGAGAACCTAGCCGAGCCATGTTTATTCACCTTCCTCCTCCTTATTGCCTCGGCCTTCACCCAATTCCACCGCCTCTCCATCACTTGTTGTGGCCAACACCTACACCATAGCCATGCTTTATGTTGTCTTGACCCAAGACCACACCATGGCCGAGCCAAACAAGTCATAGGGCCGAACCAAAATACATCATAGCCTTTTCCCTTTTTCCTTCCATGTGTTATAACTTCCATCTCTTCACATTCTCTAGCCATAGCCGTGCACTATTGCCTACCATAACCGAGCCTACTTGCATCAAAATCAAGTCATGGCAGAGCACAAGTGAAGATGGTCTAGCCAATTTGCATGGTGGCCGAGCCCAGTGGCCTTGGTCAAGCAATTCTAGGTCACTTTGATTCATATTTTTCCCATTGATTTGATTTATAATCTTTTGTGTTGAATTATATACTTATGTATATTTTGTATTTTACTTGTTGCAAGATCTGAATATTGGCTCACCATCTTCTCCTCAAATCTATTCGTGCTTTGTCGTGCTTTTTAGAGTGTAGTTGTGTGTTTTGAATTGTCATCTCTAGCTCTAAAAGGTGAGTTTATTTTGCAAGCTGTGAAACAATGTCACTTGAATTGTAATAGTTGATATGCTATGTTATATGCTCGCATCTGCCTGTTATATGACATTATATGATGATATTACCTGATTTTATACCTATTGCATCACCTAACATCATATGATATGTTTTACTGTTTATTTATTTTCTGTTTCTCACACTGCAAGTTCCCTGTTAGTATAGAATCACTATGGGTTGAAATGATACATACTCGAACGGACATTAGAATAAGGAAAAGTCGTTATGAGCTGAAATGATAGGCTCGAGGGATTTTTATTTTATTTGACTTGGGATTGCGGGTCTAAAATGATAAAACCCGGGATTTTAATTCATTACGGATTGAAATGATATATCATCCATATCACTTGACCTAGGTTAGAAAATATTATACAGACCCGTGGTTAATTTTAAATATAAAGATTTTCTGAAAAATGTAAGTATTTGGAATTTAAATTATAGGAGAATTTAACTTAAACTAGATTTAAATGATTTAAATATATTTTATAGTTATTTTCTGTAAGTTGAAATTGTATGAGTTAATAAATGATTGAAAATGTAAATAAAAATGTGATCTAACTTAATAATTGAAATTTTGATTAAAATGGAGATTTTGGCTTAACTTGGTAATAAAATATTTTATTTATGAAGTAGATATTTTTAAAAGTAAATAAAATATCAAGTTGTTTGTTAAATTTAAAGCTAAGCAATTTATAATGAATTTTGACTTAATAAATGAATTATAGTAAATTTGGATATTTTAATTATAAAAGTTATTTTATGTAAACTATAAGTAAATTGATATCCAAATGAATATTTCTGAAATGTGAGATAGGTTTTATAAGAAAAAAAGGCTAAAATTGAAGTTTTTAATGTTTCTGAAATGTTATAATAAATCTGGAATTGTATTGGCAGCATTTCCAAAGTGCTGCTGTTTCTGAAATTTAACTATGTTCTGAAATAACTAAAATACTACAGCACTTTATAAGTGCTGCTGTTTCTAAATTTAAACTATTTCTGAAAATACCAATATGTTTACTACAGCACTTTATAAGTCCTACTGTTTCTGAAACTGAACTGTTTCGTAACACTAAAATACCTGCTGTAACACTTTATAAGTGCTGCTGTTTTGAATTTGACAATGTTTTGAAATGTTAATATATTTACCGTAAAACTTTATAAGTGCCGTTGTTGCTGAAATTACAATGAACTTTGGAAATGAATATTATTTTGGAAGATTTTGACATTGACTTTAAATGGCTTAAATGAATATGTTTTAAGGTGAAATATAAACCATTTTGAAATTTATAGGTTAATACAATGTTTTCGAAATTGGTATAATTGAACGAATGAACTTAAAAATGCTATAACTTTTGTAATGAATATTATTTTAAAGGTGTATGATTTTCTAAGTATTATGATTTCCAAATAATAACATTTCAAAAGGGTTATGATTTCAAAGTAGTAAGGTTTCAAAGTGTTTGGTTTCAAAGGTGCTATAACTTTGAAAGTACTATGATTTTGGAAATAAACTTATTTGAAATAGTATTTAATTAAGAATTGTCTTTAAATATATCGATTTGAAACTTATTGAATTGAAGATTTAAGGATATGACTTTATAACATGGTTTTGGTTTAAGATGATTTAAAAAGGAATATTTCAAGTTTAAATAAATTGAAGGAAATATTTAGTGATTGGAAATCTGGGTTTATTCAAATGATATTTTGGTCTTGAAGTATAAACTAGTTTTGAAATGGATAATGATATTTTGGTCTTGAAGTATAAACTAGTTTTGAAATGGATATGATATTTTGGTTTTGAAGTATAAACTAGTTTGAAATGGATATGATATTTGGTTTTGAAGTATAAATTATTTTGAAATAAATATCCATGGGTTATAATAACGATTGGTTGTTAAAGAGACCGGGATCAGATATGGGCATACTCTCTGTCGATACCGAAAACCACTTTAACAACTGTGTACGCGGTGGAGATTCCAGAATGAAGTAGGATGGTGGCGACGATCCTATTAAGGTATATACGTGGACCCGACTCCCGTGAGTTGGCATAAGGTGGCTAAAACAGGAGCGATTCCGGGCCAATGAGGTAGCTCCTCTGATCGGACACACTTCTTCGATACCATTCTATTACTTTGTGATTGATTGGGTGCACCCTTTGATTTTTGGGAGTGTGGCTCGAGGTGGGCGGTAGTGGCTGCTATGCATTACCACCAGTCCGGATGCGTAATTGGTATATCTACCCTGGCATTGCCTTGTTGTGCCATGTCACCTACCCTAGCGCACCTTATACGAGTTTGGTTTTGTGCTGTAGCCTGTGGAGTATTTAGGGTAGCCTCCCGATTTGGAGGTACGCTGGTACTGGACAGACTACTGGGACAATTTATGTGTTAAAGGGAATATTGGGTCACTCCTTAACGCTATTTTAAAGTAAGTTTATTTTACTATTAGACATTAATATAATAGCGTATATTACTACATAGTAAATACTTTTACGGTTTCTTAGAGGATGGGCGGTCCCAAGCATCCTTTAAGTTACTTGTGCATTTCTATTACAGTTCACTTGAGTTGGTTTACATTGTATAAGTATGTATGTCCTGACTCGAGTGTTTTGTGTATTTGCTTTACGCTCGGGTCAGACTGAGTGATACAGCATTTGAGACTCACCTTTGGAGTTGGAGCTTCGCTTGGAGATCCAGCTATCTATCCAGCTTTCAGTTATTCAGTTGATTCCAGTGATGTATTCTGATCTTGTATTTGACTATTGTATTGTGACATCTATGTATTCGATACTTCTGTTGTATCTTGCTCAACTCTGTTGTATATATATATAGTAGCTTCATGAACTACTATTTCTTTGTTTTCGCTGCATTATTGTATAATACTCTGTGTCTGTGATCTGTGATTTATTTATTTAATGTATATGATGAGTTTGCCAAATTTTATTTACAGTCTTTTGTTTTGAATTATTCAAGTCCGACATGTGTGGATTTATTGTCGATTTGAATGGTCCAAAATAGTGGGTCGTTACATTTCTTCCTATTTCCTAAATTATGGCTTCTCCGATTAAGAATCTAAGTGATAATCTTGAGGAAACTCTCACTTCCTTCAAGAATATCCTTACATACATACTTCGTAATGAGCGCCACTTAGAATTGAGTCAAATGGAGATGATCAAGGAGCAAGAGAGACATTTCGACGCCCTTCATTGGATGATCTCAGCCCTTAACAAGGACGATCTCGAAGGAAATCCACCAGTCACTCTCGACAAAGATAAAGAAGAATGGGATGCCATCAAAGTAGACCCTATCTTTGGAGAAGATGGATGGAAGTACCAAGGAATGTCTAGTCATTCTGTATGTTATTGGTGTGTTTTAAACTTGATTGACTTGACTTATTTAAAACATTTGCTGTGGTTTGTATATATGATTGATTGAATAATTACTGTAAATATGATTGGATGATGATTGATTTACTGTTGGATTACACTTATGATCACACTCATGATCACATTTCACATTTATGATCACATTTCATACTTATGATCACACTTAGCATTTATTACACTTATACATGGATTACTCTATTTGTATTATGGTTGATCATCTTATATCAAGTTTAGGGAATTTATTAGTAAGAAGTTTTTGTTGATGACAAAGGGGGAGAAGTTATAAAATAGTAGTTGGCTTGGAGTTAAGGGGAGTTATGATAGGAGTTATGGTATGGTAAGTATATTTTATAAATACAGGTTGTCATCATCAAAAAGGGGGAGATTGTTAGGAACTGAGATGTTGGTTTTGATGACAACAACCTTTCTAACTTATCTTATTATAAAATATATACTAACACTATTGTGTAGATAGATATGTATATGCAGGATATATATATATATATATATGCAGGTATTGTTTACTGAAGACTGATCAGTATAAAGACTCAAGATTCAGAATGAAGATATCAAGATTGAAGACTCTAGAGTATCAAGATCAAGATTTCAAGATATGTGTCTAGTTTATTGTTAAAACTTCATAATAGCACGGAAATCTTCATTCCAAATTTCATTTGGGATGGAAGCCATTTCTATCTTCTTAGTGGCTTACAAACCCACGACAAAGTAGCTTACAAACATACGACAAGTGGCTTACAAACCCACGAACATCCTGGTTTTGTACAATTCTCGAGACCTGAAGTGATGAGATATTCTGCAGGAAGAAGCTTGCAAAATTACTTCAAAATGGTTTTTCAAAATGATTTTCAAAACTGCTTTTCAAATTGTTTTAGCCTTTAAATATTCTTTGTTTTTGTTTTTAAATAAACTCTTGTTTCAAACTTCGTTTGTTTTTAAAAACTATCTTTTGATTTTTTAAATATTCTTTTATAATATATATACTTGAGATTTAAAATCAAATTTATATATACATTCTAAAAATATATTTTTCTACTCTTCTCTATTTCAAAACATAGGAAAATTAGTTTATTTTACTCCAGAATCATTTCATCTCGTTTTCCGTTCAATATCATTTTCAAAACAAATTTTACATTATTTTTAACTTAGGGATGTGGACATCATGGGATACCCCATGTCGACATGGTGGCCGTTAAATTCAAAAGTTTCAATTTTCAAAAGAAGTGTCTATTCGTTTAAATCTCTTCACGAATGGTTATGACCGTTACTGGTCATTTTCAAAAGAAGTGTCTATTCGTTTAAATCTCTTCACGAATGGTTATGACCGTTACTGGTCTATAAATAGCCTTCACAAACGAATTTTTTTAACTAACCATTTTCTTATTTTTCTTCACTCCTTCTTCTCCACAAATCCATATTCTAAAATTTTCATATTTTAAGATCGTGCTGAAATTCTGCCGAATTCTCAAGTGAATCAAATTAGAATCTCATTCTTGTTTGGTTCTCTACCCTATCTCGAAGATCAAAATGCTATTCAGAGTTATAAGATCAATTTGTAATCAAAAGTTTATCGAGTCTCTCTATACGGTGTGGTTGTGCCTGGAAATCAATTGGGTAATCTTGTGGCCTGTAAATCAAGAGAGTTTGCCCCGGACTCGTGAGACAGGAGGGTACCTCAAGGCCTTAATAAATTGAGGATTGTAATCTCGACATTGGTATAATAAAAATCTGTATGAGGTGTTTTTCCTTGGTACAAGGCTGGACGTAGGGTAACTCCGGACCAGTATAAAATCCGGTGTGTTCTTTCCTTTTACTGCTTTTTATTTACTTTCTGCATCTATGTTTGAATCTGTGATTGTTCTGTAATTAAGTTCTGCATTTGTTTGTGTCATAATTTTAATTTACTCCATATAAGTCTTAGAATCCATTAAACACTATTCACCCCCCCTCTAGTGTTAAATTAGCCTTAAGATCCTTAATCCGCACTCCCTTTCAAAGTCGTCCTGTTTTAGTCATTTCAAATTGGCACAAGTGCCAGGGTCTATCCATTATCGTTCTATTTCTTCAAATCTAGTAAACGACGCCAAATCCAACCACTTCGTGCTGGAGTCTCCTCCGCGTACATAGTTGTTAAAGTGGTTCCAATATTGACAAAGAGTACGCCAATAAGAGGCCCCGGTCTCTTTAACAACCAAACGTCGTTTTACACACTGGTTGGTACTTTCACATTCCGAAAACAATTCATACTTGATATCAAAATATCATATTCGCTTCAAAATCAATTTCATTTCAAAATCATCATATTTACTCCAAAATATATCAAATTAGTTCGATGCGTCAATTTTAATACAAAAATTCAATTCGAATTACAATTTAGGTTATAACTTCACTTTAACCCAATTCGTATTTAAATGTATGATTTAAATATAAACGATTCCCACTCTGACCAGTTTAAATTTTTAGAAAATAGTTTTAATAGTTTTAAAATTGCTTAAATAGTTAAAATAGTTTAATAGAAAATAGTTTGAGTATTTAAAATGGTTTTACAGTAAAATAGTGTGGAAAATCAAATTAATTTAAACATCTAAAAGATAGGTTTTTAAACAATTTATATAATAAAATAATTAATTTTGAAAATAGTTTTAAAGTCAAACTGATCCAATTCCTAATTTTCCAATTCAAAACAATTCAATTTCCATTTCAATTTAATCGATTCCATTCCGATTTCAATTCGGATTAACTTCGATTCCAGATTCCAATTTCCAATCAAATTAATTTCAATTTCGATTTTCATTTTTTACTTCAAATTGGATTCAACAATTAGATTTAATGGTTTAAATTTCAATTCAATTCTAATTATAAACCATTTCAATTCCAAGTTCAATTTCAAAATATCGATTTAAATCATTTAAATCAAATTTAACTTCAATATTCAATTTAAGATTCAAATCTCCAAAATAATTCAATTTCGAGCTCAATTTTGAAATATCGATTTAAATTACGTTTACTTAACCATATTTCAAAGTTCGAATACAATCCAAATCTTTAAAGAAAACCAATTTTCGAAACACAGATCATATTTCAATTATAACTTCAAAATCTCAAATTTCATTTTTAAACAATTTTGTTTAACACATTTCAATTTCACAATTTAAGCTCAAGTTCGAAAAAATTCGATTTTTACTTCATTAAATCAAACTCATTTACTAATTTCAAATCAAAAATTTGAAAATCATTTAATTTAACCAAACTGATGTACGTATATAATTTTCTATCCTACAGCCAAGTGACCAGTTATTTCAATTTAATTTCAGCGATGGATATATATCATTTCAATCCAAATCATAGTGTCATAGGTATATATCATTTCAACCTATTTCTTAATTTATTCGAAATAATTAAATTTACAGTTTTATATACTGTAAATAATTTTCAGGGTGATAACAGAATATATCAAAATAAATAAACATCAAAATCATCCAAAATATCAACCAATAGCATCCATTACAATCAACATCCAAATCAGCCAATAATTCACAACAATTTCATAGTTATTGATAGCAGGTAATTTACTAGCAATTAATTTCTAATTCCAAATTTAACTATCAATTTTAATATCTACAGTCAATTCATATGTCAATTTCATTTTCTATTAACAGTCAATAAAATTAGATAATCTTCACGATTCAATTTTAATGAACATAAAAATATTATAGTATGTCATGAGCGTTAAAAACACTCACCTTTTATTTGAAAATGAAAATATTTTAGCTTCAAATAATACCACTTTGATTCCAAGCTGTAGACGACGTCGATACGAGCGCACTACGACTCGTTTCACACGAAACAAACATCTTACGGAGAAGTTTTGCAATTCATTAATATACGATTTTAAATATAACGATAATTATAAATTTAATTAACTTAAATAACAATTTAATTAACAATAGTTTACAAAACAATACTTAATCTCTTCACGCGTTCAAGCCTGCATAGTTGCACGAGAACACTGTAAGATCCAGGAATTTTAACGATTTTTATAACGTAATTAAGTGAATTTTTCATGATGATAAAACAATAAATTTTTGCAACAAAAATTTGATATTTGGTATACGTCTATTTAAACATAGCAATTGGCAAATTTTTATCGGATAATATGAAAGTTAGTTCTGTTATGTAATTTTCAATTTCAAATTTAAAATCAGTTAAATTAATGGAGGTAAGATATTTTTGAATCTGAATATTTTTATATAAAAAAATTTGTAAGTCATTTTCTGAGTGAGGTGTCATATTTAGTTTCGCCAAATTTGGACTGCTCTAGCCCCGTTTATCTTATTTTCAGCGTTTTAGCAGCAGTTTTGGCAGCGAATATCGACTTTTGATAGGATGATCGTATCGCTCATATCTATGTACCATACTGTTTGTCTCGTCGTGCTGATCTCCACAGTATATTCACTTTTCTATTTCAGGGTCCGGTACACGGTAAAATCTGCGAAACGGTTAGCTTTATCGGTACCCGTTTTAAGTCTATTTGTTTCCCTATGTCCATTCGTTTGTTCCCGCGAGAAAACCTATGCTGACTAGCCTTTATTATTGTTCAGAATTCAATACCCTATCTTTCACTATTCCCATTGTTTCACTTTATATTTTAACTGTTGGTCCTTTCATTTTATTTTCGGTTCTTGTTTGCTTCGAAAAACTAAAAAAATAAATATAATATATATAGCTACTTATATTTGTTGTTCTTCTCCCTATTGAAGCAACTCCATGCTCGTTCATTTTTCCATTGTCGTGCTTGACCTGTTAGCGCCGAACCCCTCCATCCCATTCTCCTAACCTATAACCGCCTATCACCTTCCTCCTTCATGTCGAACATCACCTCCTCATAGCTTCCCGACCTTGCTTCTGTACCGAACGCATGTGCTTTTCCATCATTGAAACCCACGCAAGCCTCCGTCCACCTAAGTGCCTTCCCATCCTGGCAGCCGCAACCCTATCCCCTTCACTTGCAGTTCGCTACGAACACAACTCGCACCGAAACTCCATCTCCTTTGCACGCCAACCGAGGCCATCTCCACCAATGCCAACGCCTCACCCTACCACATCCCTTCTGACCTTCCGCCTTCTCTTCTCATCCCATTCTCCAACACCGCCATCCCCACCTCCCAGATCACCCAGTTCTGCACCGAGCCCCTCCCATTTGTGCACCTTTCCATGCAAGCCTCCACGCCTGACAAACTTCGGGCTTGCTGAACCTCCTCAACCCATAGCTCAGCCGCCACTGCACAGACCCACCACCAGAACTCCTTTGCCCGGCTCTCCCTCTAAAACCATTTCTTCTTCCTCTTTTCCTATAATTTTTTTTTGAAAGCAGATGATTATGCAGTCTACATAGCAGATGATTATGCATTGATTATGATAACATATAGATCTATTTTGTCACGAAAAGCTTCAGATAATGTATTATGTGGGAGTGCAGACCTGCTCTACTTTCCCTTAGGTTTGATTTGTTTTGTTGGTTATATTATATATATAGCATATGTTTAAAGTATTTTTAAATTTATGTTAATATTTTTTAATATAGGTTTTTGTAATAACTTATGTATATATGTTATGCTTATTGAAGAATTTTGGAAAAATTGGGTTTTAAATAAATATCGAAAAAAGGGTGTGTGTGTGTATATATATAATATGGAGATTTTATTTTTAATATGTATTTTTAAAATTGAATATTAGTTTTAAGAAAAAAAGTAATAATATAATGTATATTTCGTTTCAGTTTATATCAAGCTGATTTTGATTTGTTTTCATTGATTCTTAATCATCAGCTTTGTTCGTCGAATTCGGGTTCACCTTGCTTTGCTTTGAGGTTTGTTGTTTGGATTGGTCGATTGTCAAGTTCGTGATTCAATTCGTTGCTTGTCATGTTGTCTAATTTCTCTAGCCTCGAAAGGTGAGCAATCACTCACGATTAACATTCTTATATTTAGTAAATTTAATTCACATGAAATGATGATTGAAATATGCTGTTATTTGAATTGTTAAGTTATTTAATTGTAAAATATGATATGCTATTATCTGCAATTGTTTACCTATGACATATGACATGATAACATGTTGTATATATTATATTTAAATTGTAACTGATGATATATGCCTATTATTGATATGTTATATTATTATCATATTTATTCTCACTCTGCAAGTTCCATGTTAGTTTAGAATTCCCTATGGGTTGAAATGATACATACCCAAACGATTTTATAGATTAAGGGAAAATCGTTATGGGTTGAAATGGTAAACCCAAGTGATTTTCATTGATTTAAATTTTGGGATTGCGGGTTGAAATGATATATACTCTTAAATATTAATTATTGCGGATTGAAATTGAGACGACCCAAAATTTTCGATCGCGAAAATTCCAGATAGTTAGGAAAAGAAGAAAGAGATAGAAGAAGAAGAAACAGAAACACAGCACTGATTCTCACAAAACGCAGCGGATCAAATATAATATCAAATAATAACAGTTTACAAAAGAATACTATATCTGTCAATTACGTTTTTACATTCAAGTTACACACATACACAAACACTGGACATATACAAATCACAAGTCCCAGATAAACAGAAATAATATCATAGCGGAAACACTCCATACGTTCCTGCCATCCAGTTCGTCTCCTGATCTCCAGAACGTCCTTACCTGAAAATATGTAATACTCGGTCTGACCCGAGCATTACATCAAGGCAACACCCAAGTCAGGCTGGAAACCAGCATGAGTAAACCCATCTAAGAAACAATACGACAACATAAAACTTATTTAAATACCCGGGGTAACTCGTACTTCATTGCAAGTTTACAACTTGTTATAGCCAACACTTATATTCACAAATCGATCCCTAAGTACCTTTACTTAGTTTCAATGGTCCATATTATTCCATTCCCGCCTATTGATTTCACATCTCAAATCTATAAAGAATTATTGTAGATTACAAATCGAAGTGGTTTCGGGTACTTGCTGATACCCGACCCCGGTCTCTTCGAAACCAATATCATCTTAAATCCAAGTTGTTTAAGTGAAAACAATTCAATTTATACATAGAGTAACATATTCACATAGCGATTTTATTACAGATAGATAATCCATAATCACATACCAGGGATAACAAATAATCCAAGGCATTCAATATCATTCAATATTTCATAAGCAAGGTTAATTAGTCACACCATTTCTGATTAATTTAAATAAATTAAATTAATCACTTTTAATACTGCTTACTTAACAGTAATTAATCACTAACCATTAATTAATCATCCCTTAATTATCCTCTTTAATTACATTAAGTAATTAGCCTTTTATTAATAACATAAATTAATTTACTTTCACCCATTCACATTAATTACATTTATCCTTAATTAATTACTCAAATTAATTATCCTATAATCACTTACATTGATTAATCTGGAAATTAGCCACAAGGGCCTCTTTAGCAAGTGGAATTAGTTTCTAGGACACACAAATGAAATAATTACTTTCAAGGACAAAACGCAAAATAATTAGTTTCTAGGGCCTAAAAATCAATGAAATTATGTCCTTGAAAGTAATTGGACTGCTGACTTTGTCCTTGAAAGTAATTATTCTACTGACTTTGGCCTTAAAAGTAATTTCTTTGAATGTGTGTCCTAGAAACTATTTGGACAACAAAGTTTGTCCTTCTGGTGAAATGCCCCTTGATTAATTATCCTTTAATTAATCACACTTATTAATTAACTAACCCTTAATTAACTTCGTCAATTAATCAATCCTTCAATTAATTACACTAAGTAATTAATTCTAAATCACTTTCATAAAGTAATTATCCTCTAATTACTTTATTAAATAATTACCCTTTTTCTTAATTACATTCAGTAATTCTTCATTAATTACTTCACCAAGTAATTTAACTTAATTAATTCATAAGTGATTATCTTTAATTAATCGCTAATTAATTTCTTTAGTTAATTATTCTAACTAATATAAAATTAATTAAATAATTTCTTAAATCCTTATATTTAAAAGATCTTAATTAAGAAAACATTTATCCTAATTAAGTTATTTTCATTAACTAACTATTCTTTAATCATTAACAATAATTGATTAACCCTTATTATCTTCACATATTAATTATCTTTAATCAAAATCTTAATTACATAAAGATAAACTCTTTATGATAATTGATTACTTAATTCTTAACATTAAACTTTATTGAAAATAAAACCTTTTAGGAATCAATTATAATTAAAACAATATAAACATTTAATTTAACTTTTAAAATCTTTAAAACTTTTAAAAGTTATTAAATAAATTTTAATGCAAAAATCATTTTGAAAACCCACTTATTCTATCCTTTTAAAACTTATCAATTTAATATATATAAAACTTGTTAACATTTATCCTTGAACAATTTATTTTCATAAGTAAAAATTTGTCACCTTTTGTTTTTAAAACTTAGGAATATTTACAAAATCCTTGAACAAAACAATGTTGTGTGCTTGCATTTAATTCATGTCATGATGATGTTTCTTCTATGTATATATATATATATATACACATTCATATGTGTAGATTTATATGTAGTCAATTTGACTATATGAACATGTTTTTGACCCATCACTAATATATGTATTTATATAAACCTTTCTTATATTTTATTTCACATGGGCATATACATATATATATTACTCATATGCTTGAAAATATATTTATTTTCACATACCATATTTATATAACTATGTGTATGTACTTACTTATTTTCCATTTTACCTATCATATATATATATATACATGCACTCATGTAGTTTTAATCATCATATATATATATATATATATGTACTCATATATATATACTTTACATCGTACTTTACATCATCAACCTTGTATATGTTATATATATATATTATCCATAATTAAAGTTTGTATAAATTTCTCTATATATATTTATAGGTATTTTATTCTAATTTAAATGATGAGTTTATTATTTATTTATTTTCTATGGGATTTTTCATATCTAGAGATTCATAATCCAACATCAAATATAGTTTTTAAACCAATTTATGTATGTCCTGATATTTTAATTATCAGAATTTTATTTGTTCGACTTATAAAATCAGTATTTTCAATGATTTAATTCAGTTAATTACCAATTAACACACGTTAAAAATTCGGGTCGTCACAGAAATGATAAATATCCGTATCACTTGACCATAGGTTAGAAAATTATATACGGACACCGTTAGTCTATTTTTGAAAAATGATTTCCAAGGTTTTCAAAGGAAATATATGGGTTTTAAATAAAAATTGATTTTCAAAATAAAATATATAAATTTATTTATATATGTGTAAAATTAGATTTTTAAAATTATATGTTTGGAATTTTTAAATTTATAAGTTAGTTTTGAAAATATGAATTTTAAGATTTTACTTATAATTTTATTATTTTTAAATATATAAAAATAAGATTTAATATAAATTTAAATTTAATAATAATATTTAATTTAATAAAATTTAATTTAATTAGTATATATATAATATGTTTTAAATATATATTTAAAATATTAATATTTAAATAGATTTTGTAATAACTTTAAATAAATAAAGGCTGGGAAGATAAATTAAATAAGAATTGATTTTTAATTTAAATGAGTTAATACTTGAATTTAAATGAGTTAATACTTGAATTTAAATAAGAATTGATTTGTAACGCCCTGCCTTTTGGACATTTTAAGCAGACACACATGTCAGACTCAAACCATTCAAAAGGGCAGATTGTTATGGGGTAAATAAGAAAAAGCAGAGAAAGAAAGAAAATAAAAACAAATACAGAATCTCGCAGTGGAATGACAAAAATATAATAATCAAATAACAGTCCATGAAGCTGTTCTATATATACATTTGATTATTCTTTTACAACCTAAAATCAAAGTTACAAAAACAGGAATAAATAAATAAATGCAGCAGACAACATGATGCAGTGGAATACATATAATAAGTAATAATAGTACAGAATCTTCGTCTTCATCCTCCAGAAAGCAATCTTCGATAAACTGAAAAGCTCGGACAGACCCGAGCGAATTGAAAAGACAGAACACTCGAGTCAGAACTAAAAGATCTTATATAAGTTAAATCAACGGTAAATAGGAGTGTGACGGCGTCAGAGATGTTTACGGGGTTTGACATCTCCTATCCAGTGTCTAACGTGAGTGCAATAACGTAAGAGATGTTCAGGATTTCCATCTCCTAAGGATCCGTTAAACTATCTATTATGTAGTACAATATGCTATTATTATATGTCTACAATAAAGTAAAGTATTAAAATAGCGTTAAGGCGTTACCCATATCCCCATTAACACATTTTATATAATGCCATAGTCTATACAGATACTGTAAACTCCACCCGTAGGTGGGCTATCAGGGAGCACTCCATAGGTACGACACAAAACAAACTCGTAGAAGGCGCGATAAGGCATGCGACAAGGCACTCGAGGCAATGCCCAGAGTTGATATACTTATTGCGGATCCAAACTGGTGGTAACGCATAGCATCTACTACCGCCCACCTCGAAACACGCTCCCAAATGAAAATCAAGGTTTGGCCACCAAATCAATCACAAAGTAATAAAATGGTCTCGAAGAAATGTGCCTGATAGGAGGAATGACCTAACTTGGCCCGGTGTCGCTCCTGTTTTAGCCACATCAAGCTGACTCACGGGAGTCAGGGTCAAGTAAATACCTCATATAGAATCATTCACCAAACCATCCTACTTCATTTTCTGGAATCACCAAGACGTACACAGTTGTTAAAGCCGTTTTCGGTATTGACAGAAAGTATGACAATATCTGATCCTGGTCTCTTTAACAACCAAATTCTTATTTCACACCGGATGGTTCTTTTACATTTCCAGAACCATTTCATAATTAATATCAAAGTATCATGTTCGAGTTCAAACCATATCACTTTCGAAATCATATTCACTTTCAAAACTAAATTCACTTTAAACCCCGTATTTACTTCCAAAATCATATTCACTTTTAAATTTATCGATGAGATAGGTTAATTAAATTCTAGTTCCAAGTCATCGTATTTGCTCAAATATGTCATTTCACAAAAGGGTATCAATTCCAAATTCCAAATTAGGTTGTATCATCATCGAGGATTTAAACATAATTACTTCAACTTTACACAGTCTGCGATTTTTAGAAAATAGTTTAGATAGTCATAAATAGTTTTAACAGTTTAAATCCGTCCCCCATATGACCAGTGAACACCACCACGCAACATGCTCGACCTACTCTTCCCAACGTCGCCTCCTGATCATCGTTCGGACGACGATCCACCGTTGGATCGTCAAAACCCTAAAACAAACGGAGGAGTTTCATCCTCAATTTCTGGACAAATGATGATTCAAATGCAAAAACGAATTGCAGATCTGGGTTACACTCGTCGAGAGCTTCGAAACAGTATATAATTTGATATGCTTTGGAGGAGTTTGAGTTTTCGATTTGATTTTTGGTTTGCAATAGAATTTGGAATTGGTTTTGGTTTGTTTGCCATTGGAAAGAGAGAAGCAGATAGAATTTTATGTACAGACAATTGGAATAAGAAATAGTTAGGGTTTATAATGGGCTATATATAGGCAGATCAGAAATAGGAATGAATGGGCTAGATCGATTTGAAAGTTGAACGATAAACGACCCGAAAAGCCCGTTTCGTTCTCGAAATAGAAATGGGTCATCCCATATATCGAAATAGACGTTTTCGATAATTTTAAACTCAATGGAATAGGTTTCAAGTCCAAATTCAATTGCATGAAGAAGTTAGCTTAAAATCAGCTTATTTCAAATTGATTTCAATTGAATTTAATTAAATCGATTTCTACGCGTTTCGAGTCCGTACGATCAAACGACAAGTCCGATCGCTACGAAACTTGAAACCTTACTATAATTCACCGTTATGGATCCGATGAAACTGGTTTCGTCGAAATCCGAGAGAGTGGCCAAAATGGCTAATTTTATATTAATTAAATAAATATTAAATTAATAAATCACTTTTTAATTCAATATTTATAAACTAACAATTTTCATCATTTTTGATTACTTAGACATTTATAATAACTTAAAGCAAATTTACATATCAAATTTAGTGTTTAATATTTCACTAATTACAGTGTTCAATTTCAACTGTAATTAAATCCAATTAATTAAAATTAAATTCCAATAAATTGTTTTAATCTGATTTCAGACTTTTATTCTAACAATTATTACTCTACAGACATAGTTATCATTGTTTATATCTTGTTACACTAACCTTCTACAATTATCATCTTAGTTTTCATTAACATAGTATTTAATTACATTTAATTGCAGTAAATCCATTTATCATAGCTTAAATCCCAATAAATTGATCAAACTTGATTTTAATTCTTTTTATTCAATCAATTATCATATTATGAATAAAATTTACATTGGTTACATCTTATTGAATTAATATTCTACCATTATCAATTTAATCGACATTAACTGCACTAAATAAGTGAACTAATTGTAATTGATTTCAAATTTAAATTTAACAGGCTAAATAAATATGTAACATATAGTAATTCTCACCTTTAACTTTTAGTCACATCTTATAAGTTTATTATCCACAACAAGTGTTATAATTACAACTACAACACTAATTTTTATTCAATTACAATTTATTACACATTATTTTATTAATTAATCAACATTTAAATTATCAATTGCTCTTTTAATCCAATTATCCATTAATACATACATTACTATAATTTATTTACAATCTATATCAATTATAACACTTTAATCCTTTTAATTAATTGGAATTATATTTAAAGCGGTTATTAGTTACCTTAAATTAATACTATTACATTTCATTCAAATTATATTCTTATTATTAAATCACAAATTTTTATTTCTTCCAACATTAAATCACAATATATTATTAAATTAACTATTTTTAATTATCGAAAATTACGGGTCGTTACACTCTCCTCCACTCAAAACTTTTCGTCCCCGAAAAGGAAAAAGAGGGGAAAAGAAGAAATTAAGAAATCAATATATCTTATTCAAAATATTAAATTTATAAATAATTAATTTACATAAATAAAATATATCAATTTATAACAATTAAATCCTTTATATTCAAGTAAATGAAAGTTTGGAAAACATTTCACAAAATTTTCTAAGTCCAAAATTCATGAAAAATTCGACAGAGTCTCCTTTGTACGGAGAGATCTGGGAGAAATTATAATATCAATAATAACAATATATATAATATTTTTCGAAATAAAGTATCCCAACCACGGTAAAACAATATAATATCGCTAGAAAACCATAATCCGAGAACGTACCTATTTGTCGGGCAAACAACGCTTATTTTATGAAACAAAAAGTAGTAGCAATTGCTTTCATAACCTGTATTTCACTTATATAATCCAAAAGAGTTAATAATTATATAAAGTGAAATTGTTCGTCGACGGAAATTCTATCGGTTTAGAAAACCGTCGAACGAATTTAAATTAAAATATAACCGCAAGCGCACGACGTACACTTGTAGTACATGGCGAATACAGGTCGATCCGCAGGGAATTGATGATTTTAAAAATCTATTCAATCAAATTAAACCAAAGTCGAGTGATTTTTAACTAACTAAAAGAAAGTAAAAACAAGCTAATAGAAAATAGATAAAAATATGGGAGTGTTAAGACGATTTAGATATAAATCCACTCTTTAGATCATATAATTCAACAATTAATGAAATTATGATATCTTTTTTGGTCATAAGTGAGTTTAAATGATGTGTTTATCATAAGTATGGCTTATTTGTGCTATTAATTAGCTCAACATAAGCCATCAAACTATAACACACCCCTTAAACCACTTACTAACTCTCATGAAAACAACAACAAAGTTGAAAATGAAATCTATTTTAAGCATGACCTATTAACTATTGTTTAGAAATATAGGCCATCAAATTTTAATTTCACATTCACTTCATTACCATCATCATATGTAGATGAAGAGGTAATTATTGCTTGTGATTGTTTAAGCATAGTCTATTTGTTATGAACAACATAGACAATCAAATTCAACATGAAACAATAAATCACATCAACGTTCCTTTAAGCACAAAAGGGATCAAAATTATCAAAATGTTGAAGCTACATGATTAGAGGCTTCATTACCCCTAAATTGAAGGGGTTAAGCTCTCATTTTTGTTATCATATGAACAAATGTAGCTAGCAACATGAAAGCAAAAAAGAAAGGAAAATGAAAGCTAATGGAAATGAGAAGCTAATTAACAAGAATTAAAACTAATCTACTTTGCATGAATGTAAATTACACTACTAACATAAGAAGAGAAGAAGCATGTAAATAAAAGAGAATTAACATTACATAAAAGAAAGAAAAATTACATGAAATAAAATGGCTAAGTAGCCATGGAAAAAGAAGAGAGAAAATCTTTGATTTATTTCCTAAGCTAAAAACTAAGTAAGAGAGACTAAGGGAGAAGAGCCGGTTACATGAAGATATGAGGTATTTATACAAGTGTTAAACCCTAATTCATATTTTTGGGGAATGCCCAAATTGCCCTTGAGAAAGTGTGGAGGCCAAGTAATCATTAGCTTCTACTAATCATCATTTAAGTGTACATGAAGCCATTAATTCCATAAGCATGTACATTAGCCTTTAATTTGTACATGAAGAAAGGTGGGTAGGTGGGGTCCTCCATTATCTTCACTTTGAATTATTTCCATCTTCATTTGTTTTCTTCACTCTTGTGCATGCATATATCATCATGAAACCACGTGTATATGAATTTAAATTCCTACAAAATAATATAGAAATTTTCAATTAAATTTTAGAGAATTAATATATGCACAAAAATGACCATTTTGCCCTTGGATGAAGATGAATATGTGACAATTTGAAATAATTTTAATTTTGGTTTAAACAAGTTAAAATACCCGATATGATCATTTATTTAATTTAAATAGATTAAATATGGTGGTAAAAATATGCACATTTACGTGCACATTAGAAATATTTAAGTTGTTTCAACTAATAACAAAACAAATCAATACAACATAACAACAATCACTTGCAAACAAACAGTACAAACATCATTTCAACAAAGAAAACAATCATCCATCCATTACAACAAAAACAAATGGTTTGTTCGGGTTCAGAAACTTTTAATCGTATAAAATGATAAATAACTACTAAGTATACCATACACTCAACAGTCGTAGATAACTTTATAGATTATTTATACATCTCTATACAAAATAGAAATGTCCTTTCCCAACCAATCCATAAGTCCAACAAACAAAGAATTCAACACATTTTTAAGTTTACTCTATTTATCTTTCCACATCATTTATTGTTCATTTTTTTCATACAATGATTTTCTTTAATTTACGTTTATTACTTACACATTCATTCATGTAAGGCTTATTTCTTTAATTTACATTCTTTACTTACATAAGTTATATTCATTTCATTTATTTGGATCATAAATGAATTCATTATTAAATTATTGTATACATTTTATTTCAGTTTACTTCACATTTACATTTTAGTTTGATTTTCCCCTATTGTTTGTTTTTTTTCATCGTTTACTTTTCATTTCTTATTCATATAATGTTTATTTTCATTAATTTCATTCGTTATTACTTACAAAAATTCATTTTTCCATTATTCATACAATGTCATTTTCTTTCATTTTATTACTTTAAATCCATTGCTTAAATCGGTTATTTTTATTTCAATTATTGGAGTATACATTATTAGGTAAGTTTCTTTACAATTCAATTCACCATTTATAGATTATTTCTTTTTCTTCACATTCATTCCTCCCATATATAGTATTATTGAATATTAACACCATTTCTAAATCATTTCAATGTTTTCTGAAGTTATAATCGTTCAATTTATATAGTACTCATTTTAATTATAAATGGCTTCAATATTAATTCAAGTTTATAATTATTTACTTACAGTATTCACCCTTTCCATTAAGTTTGATTATAAATGGCTTAAAATGTTAACCTAAGTTTACAATCATTTTTCTTACCTTATTCAATTTTATTATATTTAATTAGTAGAATTTCAAACTATTAACTTCAGTTTACAACGATTTATAACATTAGAATTCTTATTTATAGAAGTAATTCCATTGTACACTTTCATTTTTCCTAGTTTTACTTGTATAATATTCTATTACATTTCCTATTTAACATTGCAACTTTTTACATCTTGGTAAGTTATATATATTGTAACGACCCGTATTTTTACGGATCGAAAAGTTCGTCAAAATCTGGAATTTTAGCACTTTCGAGTCATTTCAGATTTTTAGGCAGATTTGTCTAAGTCCTAGGTCGTGAACGACCTAAGAGCCAAGTCGTGACCGAGTTAAGGAATTCGGCAAGTTAGGAGTTGAGTCGTAGCAGCTTAAGTCGTAGGGTGTTGGAGCGACCTAAGGTAGTGGATGACTTAAGGGGTAGGTCGGCGACAACTTAAGGAAGCTGGGGTTAATAGTGAATGACCTAAGTGATGAGTCATGACCGACTTATAGGATTGGCGACCTAAGATAGGTTGTGGGCTTCTGGGTGAGTTAGCGACCTAAGGGGGATAGGTCGGCAACGACTTAAGGAGTTAGGAAATGGGTAGTTTAGCGACCTAGGGCATAGTTAGGTCGGTAGACGACCTAAGGAGATAAGTCGTAGCTGGGTTAAGTTAGCAGGTCGAAGCTAACTCGGCAAGTGTTAAGTCGGAGGCCCTGTTTAGTGTTGAGTTAGGTCGTAGACGACCTAAGGTAGTTAGGTCGCAAGTTTGCTAAGTCGTAGGTCGCTGATGCGCTATGTTGATTAGGTCGCGCAAGCACTTAAGTGATAGGTCGCACCTGTGGTTAGGTCGCTAAGTGATAAGTCGAAGCCTCGTTAGGTCGTAAGTTGTAGGGCTTTGGTAGGTCGCTTGGGTGCGCAGTTGTGCTAAGTCGCATTCTCTTAAGTCTTAGGTCGTAGAGGCGCAAGCGATAGGTCGCTGAGGGGTTTTGCATAGCATTGTTAGGTCGCTGGGTTTTGTTAAGTCGTAGGGGCTTAGGTCGTAAGTCGGAAGCGACTTAGGGAGATAGCCAGATTTCGACTTAAGGGATTTCAGCTATAAATAGGAGGGGTTGTTCTCACTTTTTGGGATCCGGATTTTTGAAGCGACGAAGTGCTGCCATTTTGAGAGCTCGACTTCTACACTTCTTCACTTCTTTTCTCCACTCTAATCTAGTGCTTCCTTCCATCCAAATCAAAGATCAAGATTGAAGATTCAAGAGCTTAAGTTGAAGATCTTCATCTTTTCAAGAGAGATTTCATCGTTTGAAGCGGATTCGTGATAGATCAAGCTTGATCCTTCGCTGTCCAGATCTGAAGCGTATTGATTTGAGGTTGTTTAGGTGATTTGGTGAGTGGTGATTATCTCTCACACGGATCCAAAGGAGTATATCGGATTGTTGGCTCAATTTGGTGTTAAAATAGGGATTTCCATGCATTTTCTTCATCCAAAGTGTAGATCCATATAGATCCATTGTTCATGATGATGTTACATCCATTTTATCATATGTTAACCTATGCAAGTTCAATCATCAAGTTTGTAGAGATATAATCCATGTTTTCATGCTTATTGGACTTTCAACTCTTTAATTACGAAAATGCCATTATTGTTATAATTGTCTACTTAGATCATTTTTGAATGCTTGATTGCTTGGATTGATGTTTGATTTGATTGATTGTTATAAACTAGATGATTGATGACTAGATTTAGATCGAAGGTGATTCAAAAGCTAAGGGAAAGGCTCTTGAATTGGGAAAGCTGCTCGTGGCATATGTAGCGGGATGATGAAGCTCTTATGCATAGATTTGATGATGTGATGATGAGATGAGGCTTTGCGAGGATGTAATGAAGCGAGGCAATCATGTGATGAAGACTTGGTCTTATCCAGACGGGATCATTCCAAGCATGTTGATAACTCGGTGATATGATTCGAGTTGAGGATAATGAATGGATATGAGAATAGTCGTCGAGGAGGATGACTAGGAGGCTTGGATAGCATCGTTGTTGAAGGTTCTAGCATGCTCTAAGCAAGAGTACGTTTGGGCAGATTCGATAGTCCCAACGGCCAACTGTTGATGGTCGAGTACTCTGGGCAGATTCGATAGTCCTAGGCACGGGCTGCGACGACGTGCGGGAGTTATGTCTAGAACCGGGGTTTTCATTAGCCCTTGACGGACGGCTGAAAGAATGTGCCGGTCATTCAATTAACGATGATATCGAAGCAATGATAACAGTGATAGCCAGAGTCATGGATGTTTGGTTGTATCGTCATTCAGACTCAAGAGCGGTATTTTCTGGGTGCTTATCTGATTTAGGCCTTGGTACTTGGAAAACATCGCCCTTGACTCGAGTGATAGTAGCTTTACTTTAAATTGTATGCTCTGCTATGGTTGCTTCTGCTTAGTGTGTGTCTGGGGGCTATCACTGTAGAATGAGGTTGGAGTGGGAGGGTTGTATTCCTATTCCTTTTCCTTTATGCTCTTTTGGTATGTTGTTAGTTAATTTACTGCTCACTAAGACTGTTGTCTGACTCAAGGCTTTATGTTTTAATTCTTATTGCCTTGGGCTGTTCGTCCATTTTGGGACGGGCAGACTAGGTAGCAGGTGACAGGTGCTGTTCTCTTCTCACGATGCTGATATCGAAGACGAGCTAGAGGGTTGCATATTATCTTCTTATATGTACTGGATATTCCGCTGTTTTGTATTCTCTGAGAGATATGTAGTGAGGCTGGATGTATTGACTATGTGGATGCTTGTATTCAACTATTATGGAGTATTATATGATGTCATTTTGTTCTGTAAAGCTTCACTATACATATGTTCTATTGTATTTTGTCCATGCGTTGTGAGTAATACGATAGATTCTGTTGTTTTAAATCTTACCTTGACAATCGTCCATGGTCGCCTGGCACACTTTACAGCGCTCTATCTCTAGATTCGGTGCAGGGGTCATGGGCGGTCGTCACATTTGGTATCAAAGCATTGGTTAATCGATTTTACCCAACGCTCGCTGAAGTAACTACGTATGAGAGACGTAATTGTATTTTGATGGATGAATACTATATATAATATAGTAGCTTAGTAGAGTTGAGTCCTTTATGCAGTTGTTTCTCTAGATGTTCTAATCATTCCTTTTTATAGATATTGAGAATGAGTCGAAGAGGGAGACCAGCTGCTAGGGAAGGCCGTGCTACTGAAGAGACTGCTGATTATGCAGCCATGTTCGAAGCTATGATGACTTCGATCATGAGAAGGATACCAGTTCCGGGGGCAGCAGTAGATGTTGGAGTTCAAGTCCAAACTCCGAAACCAGTGGATTTTGCTAAGTTGTGCAAGGATTATACTGCTCTTGGAGGGAAGGTTTTCTTGGGAACAGAATCAACTATTGAAGTCCAGAGATGGATTGATGCTTGTAGAAGGATTTTTGGTGATTTGGGAATTGATGATGCAACTAAGAGGAAGTTGGCGTCAAGGCAGCTTCAAGGGAGAGCCTCTGATTGGTGGAACTCTATTACCATCAATACTGCGGAGGAAGAGATTACTTGGGAGCAATTCCAAGCTAGATTTGAAGCTAAGTTCATCTCTACAGCTCAGAAGTCTGTTCTGTTCAAGAGGTTTGTGGAGCTCAAGCAGGGTGGAAGATCTGTTCTTGAGTATGTTTCTGAGTTTGAAGCTTTGTCCAAGTATGCCCGGTCATATATTGAATCTGCTTATCAGAAGAATGAGAAGTTTGTGACCGGCTTGGATAGTTATCTTGGGAGACAGTTGGTGGATCATTTGGACGATTCTTTGAGAAGCTTGTGGAGAAAGCTCTTACGCATGAGAGTCTGTTTCCTAAGGAAGGATCTGTTGTTGCTGTGACTAGGGAAGAGTCTAAACCCCAGCAGGGTGGAAACAAGAAGAGGAAGCAGCAGCAGCAGAAGGGTAAGGATGGCCAGAAGAAGCCGAAAGGCGAGGTGACTTGCTACAACTGTCAGCAGAAGGGCCATTTCTCGAAGGATTGTAAGAATCCTAAGGTGCCGATGAAGTGTCATAACTGTGACAAGCCGGGGCATTTCAGGAAGAATTGTCCAGAACCAAGGAAGGACAGGCAGATTGTGCAAGCCTATGCTTTAGGAGATGTTCCGTCGTCTTCAAAAGCTCCTACTGCTGAAGAGAAGGGAAAGAGTGTGGTTGTTCAAGGTACTCTTTTCCTATGTGGTGTTCCAGTTAGGGTTCTGTTTGATACTGGAGCGTCGCATTCATTTGTTTGTAGTGAACTCGTAGGCCGGTTAGGTTTGGCACCGGATATTGTTGATAGGCCATTGGTTGTGACTAATCCAGTTGGGGGTTTGTCTTGTTTGTGTATGTTATGCCGTGGTCTAGTTGTGTCGAGTCATGGTTGCTCTTTTGCTTGTGATTGCTTTGTTCTGAACTTTGCGGGGTTCGGAATTATCTTGGGTATGGACTGGCTTAGGAAGTATGCGGCTAAGGTTGATTGTGAGAGGCTGGAGGTGACAGTCGAGAATGTGGAAGGGCGAAAGATTGTGATACGATGTAAGCATGAGGAAGGCGTCTTCATGAGCTTCATGTATTCGCTAGTTGTTCCACGGGATGGACTGTCTTTAGTGCCGATCGCAAATAGATTCGAGGATGTCTTTGACGAAGTCAAAGGGTTGCCGCCGCATAGAGAGATCGAGTTTCGCATAGATCTAGTTGAAGGAGCCAGACCTGTTGTGATGCCTCTTAGGCGGATGGCGCCTAGGGAACAGCAGGAGTTGAGGGTGCAAGTTGATGACCTTTTACAGAAAGGATTCATTCGGCGTAGCGTGTCCGAGTGGGGTGCACCAGTTGTGTTTGCAACCAAGGCAGATGGGTCGTTGAGATTGTGTGTGGATTATCGTGAGCTGAATAAAGTGACTAAGAAGAACAAGTATCCATTGCCGAGGATAGATGACTTGTTTGATCAGCTTCACGAAGCCAAGGTGTTTTCTCAGATGGATTTGGCAACGGGATTTCACCAGTTGAGAGTGGCTAAGGATAGTGTGCCGAAGACTGCTTTTCGGACACCATCTGGTTTCTTTGAGTGGCTGGTAATGCCGTTTGGATTGACTAACGCGCCAGCATATTTTGTGGATCTTATGAATAGAGTGTTCAGAGATCAGTTGAACAAGTTTGTACTTGTGTTCGTGGATGATATTCTGATTTATTCCAGAACGGAAGAAGAGCACAAGACGCACTTGCGTATTGTTTTGGAGATCTTACGGAAACATCAGCTGAAGGCTAAGTTTTCGAAGTGTCACTTCTGGAAGAGTGAAGTGAGGTTCTTAGGCCATGTGATTTCTGGAAGTGGAATAGCGGTTGATCCCGCTAAGGTGGCAGCAATCCAGGATTGGGTTAGACCTAAGAATGCATCTGATGTGAGAAGTTTTCTTGGATTAGCAGGATATTATCGACGGTTTATCAAAGACTTCTCCAAGGTAGCTGCACCATTAACAGGATTGACGAAAAAGAACCAAGTGTTCAGTTGGGATGCTAAGTGTGAGCAAGCTTTCGGAATCCTGAAAGAGCAATTGACGAGTGCTCCTGTCTTGACTATTCCAAGTGGGAATGATGAGATGGTGGTTTACACCGACGCATGTGGTACTGGACTTGGAGCAGTGCTGATGCAGAAGGATAAAGTTGTTGCGTATGCCAGTCGACAACTAAAGTCGCATGAAAGGAATTACCCGACTCATGATTTGGAGTTAGCGGCGATTGTATTTGCTCTGAAGATGTGGAGACACTATCTGTTGGGAGTTCGATTCGAGTTGTTTACGGATCATAAGTCGTTGAAGTATCTTTTCTCCCAAAAGGATTTGAATCTTCGGCAGCAACGTTGGCTAGAGTTTTTGGCATCATATGATTTTGGTATAGCTTATACTCCGGGAAAAGGTAATGCAGTGGCAGATGCGTTAAGTCGAAGACATGCAGGATTGGGAGCCATGTTTTCAGAATGGAAGAGTCTCGAGTATTTAGCTAGATTTGACTTCAGGCCTAGATGCGAATTGGAACCTGAGATGTTGGCAAACTTATCAATAAGACCCACTCTTGTGGAAAGGATTGGTGAGAGCCAAAAGCGAGATGATAAGCTTGTCAAGATTATCCGTGAATTGGAATCTGGATTGGATCCAGAAAAGGATAAAGGATTCGAGGTCGATCGAGAGGGTTGGCTTCGGAAGCAAGGACGACTAGTTGTTCCCGATATAGATGAATTGAGGAGTGAAGTTCTGAAGGAAAGTCATCACTCGAAGCTGACAATTCATCCAGGTGGAAATAAGATGTATCGGGATATGAAGAGAACCTACTACTGGGAAGGTATGAAGAAGGATGTTGGAAATTTTATTTCCAAATGTATGAACTGCCAGTTGGTAAAAGCCGAACAGAAGAAGCCAAGTGGATTGCTTCAGCCATTAGAAGTTCCTACATGGAAGTGGGAACAAGTGTCGATGGATTTTATCGATGGGTTGCCTAGAACCAGGACGGGAAATGAAGGGATTTGGGTCATTGTGGATCGTCTGACTAAGAGTGCACGATTCATTCCTGTTCGATCGACTAGGACTGCATCAAAGTTGGCTGAGTTGTATGTTAAGTGGATAGTCCGATTCCATGGTATTCCGAAGAGTATAGTGAGCGATCGAGATCCATTGTTCACTAGTGGATTTTGGAAGAGCTTCCAGGAAGTTTTGGGAACCGAGTTGTGTTTGAGTACAGCTTATCACCCTCAAACAGATGGTCAGACCGAGAGAGTCAACCGAGTTTTGGAAGATCTCCTCAGAGCTTGTGTTTTGGATTTCGGAGGATCATGGGAAGATCACCTTCATTTGGTGGAGTTTGCGTACAACAACAGTTACCAGTCAAGTATTGGTATGGCACCATATGAGGCATTGTATGGAAGACCGTGTAACTCTCCGACATGTTGGTTGGAAACTGGAGAAAAGCTGATGCTTGGGCCAGAGATGATTCGTCAGACTTCAGATTGTATAGAGATCATTCGGCAACGAATGAAGGCAGCCCAAGACCGTCAGAAAAGTTATGCTGATAAGCGTCGAAAGGATTTGGAATTCGACGCAGGGGATATGGTTTTTGTGAAGATTTCTCCACTGAAGAATGTTATTCGATTCGGGAGGAAAGGAAAATTGACTCCGAGATTTGTCGGACCATTCCCGATCATCGAGCGAATTGGAAAGCTCGCCTATAGGTTGGAGTTACCTGAGAAGATGTCGGGTGTGCACAATGTTTTTCATGTATCATATCTACGGAAGTATGTGCACGACTCGAATACAGTGGTTTCTGCTAATAGCTGTGAAGACTTCGAAGTTGATCCAGTTGATAGAAGACCTCGTAAGCCGCTTCGTGTTGTTGAAACTGACACGAAACAGCTTAGGAGGAAGGTAGTTAAGTTGCTCAAGGTACAATGGAGTGATGATGATAACGACTGTACGTGGGAGGTGGAAGAGAGGATGAAGGCAGCTCATCCTGAACTCTTTAAGGTATGGTCCTAAGGTGTCGTGTCATCTCGCGATATTGTAACTTGTTCTAGTTTTAGAATTCTGTACGCTAAGCTAGAATTGGATGCATGGTTTGTTGATTGTTATGGATGATAGGCGTACAGAATAGTCTTTGATTGCTTTGTTGCTTGGAATTTCGGGGGCGAAATTCCTAAGGGGGAGAGAATGTAACGACCCGTATTTTTACGGATCGAAAAGTTCGTCAAAATCTGGAATTTTAGCACTTTCGAGTCATTTCAGATTTTTAGGCAGATTTGTCTAAGTCCTAGGTCGTGAACGACCTAAGAGCCAAGTCGTGACCGAGTTAAGGAATTCAGCGAGTTAGGAGTTGAGTCGTAGCAGCTTAAGTCGTAGGGTGTTGGAGCGACCTAAGGTAGTGGATGACTTAAGGGGTAGGTCGGCGATGACTTAAGGAAGCTGGGGTTAATAGTGAATTACCTAAGTGATGAGTCGTGACCGACTTATAGGATTGGCGACCTAAGATAGGTTGTGGGCTTCTGGGTGAGTTAGCGACCTAAGGGGGATAGGTCGGCAACGACTTAAGGAGTTAGGAAATGGGTAGTTTAGCGACCTAGGGCATAGTTAGGTCGGTAGACGACCTAAGGAGATAAGTCGTAGCTGGGTTAAGTTAGCAGGTCGAAGCTAACTCGGCAAGTGTTAAGTCGGAGGCCCTGTTTAGTGTTGAGTTAGGTCGTAGACGACCTAAGGTAGTTAGGTCGCAAGTTTGCTAAGTCGTAGGTCGCTGATGCGCTATGTTGATTAGGTCGCGCAAGCACTTAAGTGATAGGTCGCACCTGTGGTTAGGTCGCTAAGTGATAAGTCGAAGCCTCGTTAGGTCGTAAGTTGTAGGGCTTTGGTAGGTCGCTTGGGTGCGCAGTTGTGCTAAGTCGCATTCTCTTAAGTCTTAGGTCGTAGAGGCGCAAGCGATAGGTCGCTGAGGGGTTTTGCATAGCATTGTTAGGTCGCTGGGTTTTGTTAAGTCGTAGGGGCTTAGGTCGTAAGTCGGAAGCGACTTAGGGAGATAGCCAGATTTCGACTTAAGGGATTTCAGCTATAAATAGGAGGGGTTGTTCTCACTTTTTGGGATCCGGATTTTTGAAGCGACGAAGTGCTGCCATTTTGAGAGCTCGACTTCTACACTTCTTCACTTCTTTTCTCCACTCTAATCTAGTGCTTCCTTCCATCCAAATCAAAGATCAAGATTGAAGATTCAAGAGCTTAAGTTGAAGATCTTCATCTTTTCAAGAGAGATTTCATCGTTTGAAGCGGATTCGTGATAGATCAAGCTTGATCCTTCGCTGTCCAGATCTGAAGCGTATTGATTTGAGGTTGTTTAGGTGATTTGGTGAGTGGTGATTATCTCTCACACGGATCCACAGGAGTATATCGGATTGTTGGCTCGATTTGGTGTTAAAATAGGGATTTCCATGCATTTTCTTCATCCAAAGTGTAGATCCATATAGATCCATTGTTCATGATGATGTTACATCCATTTTATCATATGTTAACCTATGCAAGTTCAATCATCAAGTTTGTAGAGATATAATCCATGTTTTCATGCTTATTGGACTTTCAACTCTTTAATTACGAAAATGCCATTATTGTTATAATTGTCTACTTAGATCATTTTTGAATGCTTGATTGCTTGGATTGATGTTTGATTTGATTGATTGTTATGAACTAGATGATTGATGACTAGATTTAGATCGAAGGTGATTCAAAAGCTAAGGGAAAGGCTCTTGAATTGGGAAAGCTGCTCGTGGCATATGTAGCGGGATGATGAAGCTCTTATGCATAGATTTGATGATGTGATGATGAGATGAGGCTTTGCGAGGATGTAATGAAGCGAGGCAATCATGTGATGAAGACTTGGTCTAATCCAGACGGGATCATTCCAAGCATGTTGATAACTCGGTGATATGATTCGAGTTGAGGATAATGAATGGATATGAGAATAGTCGTCGAGGAGGATGACTAGGAGGCTTGGATAGCATCGTTGTTGAAGGTTCTAGCATGCTCTAAGCAAGAGTACGTTTGGGCAGATTCGATAGTCCCAACGGCCAACTGTTGATGGTCGAGTACTCTGGGCAGATTCGATAGTCTTAGGCACGGGCTGCGACGACGTGCAGGAGTTATGTCTAGAACCGGGGTTTTCATTAGCCCTTGACGGACGGCTGAAAGAATGTGTCGGTCATTCAATTAACGATGATATCGAAGCAATGATAACAGTGATAGCCAGAGTCATGGATGTTTGGTTGTATCGTCATTCAGACTCAAGAGCGGTATTTTCTGGGTGCTTATCTGATTTAGGCCTTGGTACTTGGAAAACATCGCCCTTGACTCGAGTGATAGTAGCTTTACTTTAAATTGTATGCTCTGCTATGGTTGCTTCTGCTTAGTGTGTGTCTGGGGGCTATCACTGTAGAATGAGGTTGGAGTGGGAGGGTTGTATTCCTATTCCTTTTCCTTTATGCTCTTTTGGTATGTTGTTAGTTAATTTACTGCTCACTAAGACTGTTGTCTGACTCAAGGCTTTATGTTTTAATTCTTATTGCCTTGGGCTGTTCGTCCATTTTGGGACGGGCAGACTAGGTAGCAGGTGACAGGTGCTGTTCTCTTCTCACGATGCTGATATCGAAGACGAGCTAGAGGGTTGCATATTATCTTCTTATATGTACTGGATATTCCGCTGTTTTGTATTCTCTGAGAGATATGTAGTGAGGCTGGATGTATTGACTATGTGGATGCTTGTATTCAACTATTATGGAGTATTATATGATGTCATTTTGTTCTGTAAAGCTTCACTATACATATGTTCTATTGTATTTTGTCCATGCGCTGTGAGTAATACGATAGATTCTGTTGTTTTAAATCTTACCTTGACAATCGTCCATGGTCGCCTGGCACACTTTACAGCGCTCTATCTCTAGATTCGGTGCAGGGGTCATGGGCGGTCGTCACATTTGGTATCAAAGCATTGGTTAATCGATTTTACCCAACGCTCGCTGAAGTAACTACGTATGAGAGACGTAATTGTATTTTGATGGATGAATACTATATATAATATAGTAGCTTAGTAGAGTTGAGTCCTTTATGCAGTTGTTTCTCTAGATGTTCTAATCATTCCTTTTTATAGATATTGAGAATGAGTCGAAGAGGGAGACCAGCTGCTAGGGAAGGCCGTGCTACTGAAGAGACTGCTGATTATGCAGCCATGTTCGAAGCTATGATGACTTCGATCATGAGAAGGATACCAGTTCCGGGGGCAGCAGTAGATGTTGGAGTTCAAGTCCAAACTCCGAAACCAGTGGATTTTGCTAAGTTGTGCAAGGATTATACTGCTCTTGGAGGGAAGGTTTTCTTGGGAACAGAATCAACTATTGAAGTCCAGAGATGGATTGATGCTTGTAGAAGGATTTTTGGTGATTTGGGAATTGATGATGCAACTAAGAGGAAGTTGGCGTCAAGGAAGCTTCAAGGGAGAGCCTCTGATTGGTGGAACTCTATTACCATCAATACTGCGGAGGAAGAGATTACTTGGGAGCAATTCCAAGCTAGATTTGAAGCTAAGTTCATCTCTACAGCTCAGAAGTCTGTTCTGTTCAAGAGGTTTGTGGAGCTCAAGCAGGGTGGAAGATCTGTTCTTGAGTATGTTTCTGAGTTTGAAGCTTTGTCCAAGTATGCCCGGTCATATATTGAATCTGCTTATCAGAAGAATGAGAAGTTTGTGACCGGCTTGGATAGTTATCTTGGGAGACAGTTGGTGGATCATTTGGACGATTCATTTGAGAAGCTTGTGGAGAAAGCTCTTACGCATGAGAGTCTGTTTCCTAAGGAAGGATCTGTTGTTGCTGTGACTAGGGAAGAGTCTAAACCCCAGCAGGGTGGAAACAAGAAGAGGAAGCAGCAGCAGCAGAAGGGTAAGGATGGCCAGAAGAAGCCGAAAGGCGAGGTGACTTGCTACAACTGTCAGCAGAAGGGCCATTTCTCGAAGGATTGTAAGAATCCTAAGGTGCCGATGAAGTGTCATAACTGTGACAAGCCGGGGCATTTCAGGAAGAATTGTCCAGAACCAAGGAAGGACAGGCAGATTGTGCAAGCCTATGCTTTAGGAGATGTTCCGTCGTCTTCAAAAGCTCCTACTGCTGAAGAGAAGGGAAAGAGTGTGGTTGTTCAAGGTACTCTTTTCCTATGTGGTGTTCCAGTTAGGGTTCTGTTTGATACTGGAGCGTCGCATTCATTTGTTTGTAGTGAACTCGTAGGCCGGTTAGGTTTGGCACCGGATATTGTTGATAGGCCATTGGTTGTGACTAATCCAGTTGGGGGTTTGTCTTGTTTGTGTATGTTATGCCGTGGTCTAGTTGTGTCGAGTCATGGTTGCTCTTTTGCTTGTGATTGCTTTGTTCTGAACTTTGCGGGGTTCGGAATTATCTTGGGTATGGACTGGCTTAGGAAGTATGCGGCTAAGGTTGATTGTGAGAGGCTGGAGGTGACAGTCGAGAATGTGGAAGGGCGAAAGATTGTGATACGATGTAAGCATGAGGAAGGCGTCTTCATGAGCTTCATGTATTCGCTAGTTGTTCCATGGGATGGACTGTCTTTAGTGCCGATCGCAAATAGATTCGAGGATGTCTTTGACGAAGTCAAAGGGTTGCCGCCGCATAGAGAGATCGAGTTTCGCATAGATCTAGTTGAAGGAGCCAGACCTGTTGTGATGCCTCTTAGGCGGATGGCGCCTAGGGAACAGCAGGAGTTGAGGGTGCAAGTTGATGACCTTTTACAGAAAGGATTCATTCGGCGTAGCGTGTCCAAGTGGGGTGCACCAGTTGTGTTTGCAACCAAGGCAGATGGGTCGTTGAGATTGTGTGTGGATTATCGTGAGCTGAATAAAGTGACTAAGAAGAACAAGTATCCATTGCCGAGGATAGATGACTTGTTTGATCAGCTTCACGAAGCCAAGGTGTTTTCTCAGATGGATTTGGCAACGGGATTTCACCAGTTGAGAGTGGCTAAGGATAGTGTGCCGAAGACTGCTTTTCGGACACCATCTGGTTTCTTTGAGTGGCTGGTAATGCCGTTTGGATTGACTAACGCGCCAGCATATTTTGTGGATCTTATGAATAGAGTGTTCAAAGATCAGTTGAACAAGTTTGTACTTGTGTTCGTGGATGATATTCTGATTTATTCCAGAACGGAAGAAGAGCACAAGACGCACTTGCGTATTGTTTTGGAGATCTTACGGAAACATCAGCTGAAGGCTAAGTTTTCGAAGTGTCACTTCTGGAAGAGTGAAGTGAGGTTCTTAGGCCATGTGATTTCTGGAAGTGGAATAGCGGTTGATCCCGCTAAGGTGGCAGCAATCCAGGATTGGGTTAGACCTAAGAATGCATCTGATGTGAGAAGTTTTCTTGGATTAGCAGGACATTATCGACGGTTTATCAAAGACTTCTCCAAGGTAGCTGCACCATTAACAGGATTGACGAAAAAGAACCAAGTGTTCAGTTGGGATGCTAAGTGTGAGCAAGCTTTCGGAATCCTGAAAGAGCGATTGACGAGTGCTCCTGTCTTGACTATTCCAAGTGGGAATGATGAGATGGTGGTTTACACCGACGCATGTGGTACTGGACTTGGAGCAGTGCTGATGCAGAAGGATAAAGTTGTTGCGTATGCCAGTCGACAACTAAAGCCGCATGAAAGGAATTACCCGACTCATGATTTGGAGTTAGCGGCGATTGTATTTGCTCTGAAGATGTGGAGACACTATCTGTTGGGAGTTCGATTCGAGTTGTTTACGGATCATAAGTCGTTGAAGTATCTTTTCTCCCAAAAGGATTTGAATCTTCGGCAGCAACGTTGGCTAGAGTTTTTGGCATCATATGATTTTGGTATAGCTTATACTCCGGGAAAAGGTAACGCAGTGGCAGATGCGTTAAGTCGAAGACATGCAGGATTGGGAGCCATGTTTTCAGAATGGAAGAGTCTCGAGTATTTAGCTGGATTTGACTTTAGGCCTAGATGCGAATTGGAACCTGAGATGTTGGCAAACTTATCAATAAGACCCACTCTTTCGAAAGAAATCTTCAAAATCCGGAACTTAAGTTCTCAAATTCTAATTTATATTCATTTGATTTGTAAACCTTATGTTTCAATCAATATTTAAAAAAATTCACAACCTAACAAACAAATATAACAACCAACTATATCATTTATGAAATTATTCTTGTATATACAAAATATATGCCCTATAAAATTATTTCTTTTACTTGTATTTCAAAACCAATATTGTGTCGGTCTGCCCTATTAAGTACTTAGAAATCCTTATCGGTGTCATAGCGTCCTATGCGCCGACCAGAATTTATAAATACAAAATGAAACAAATTAACACAATATAAAAACCTTTTATAACACTAACAAATACGCTCTCTCATATATACACTCAACGACTCATTCTAGGGTATTACTAACCTATTCTATATAAGTCAAACCCCCACAAAGATAAGGTTATCACTAAACCAAAGCTCTTATACCAACTGTAACGACTTGCCTTTTGGACGTTTTAAGCAGACACACATGTCAGACTCAAACCATTTAAATGGTAGATTGTTATGGGGTAAATAAGAAAAAGCAGAGAAAGAAAGAAAATAAAAACAACCACAGAATCTCGCAGCGGAATGACAAAAATATAATAACCAAATAACAGTCCGCGAAGCTGTTTTATATATACATTTGATTATTCTTTTACAACCCAAAATCAAAGTTATAGAAAACTGGAATAAATAAATAAATGCAGCGGACAACATGATGCAGTGGAATACATATAATAAGTAATAATAGTACAAAATCTTCGTTTTCATCCTCCAGAAAGCAATCTTCGATAAACTGAAAAGCTCAGACCGACCCGAGCGAATTGAAAAGACAGAACACTCAAGTCAGAACTAAAAGATCTTATATAAGTTAAATCAATGGTAAATATGAGTGTGACGGCGTCAGAGATGTTTACGGGGTTTGACATCTCCTATCCAGTGTCTAACGTGAGTGCAATAACGTAAGAGATGTTTGGGATTTCCATCTCCTAAGGATTTGTTAAACTATCTACTATGTAGTACAATATGCTATTATAATATGTCTACAGTAAAGTAAAGTTTAAAATAGCGTTAAGGCGTTACCCATATCCCCCTTAACACATTTTATATAATGCCGTAGTCTATACAGATACTGTAAACTCCACCCGCAGGTGGGCTATCAGGGAGCACTACATAGGTACGACACAAAACAAACTCGTAGAAGGCGCGACAAGGCATGCGACAAGGCACTCGAGGCAATGCCCAGGGTAAATATACCAATTGCGGATCCAAACTGGTGGTAACGCATAGCAGCTACTACCGCCTACCTTGGAACACACTCCCAAATCAAAATCAAGGTTTGGTCACCAAATCAATCACAAAGTAATAGAATGGTCTCGAAGAAATGTGCTTGATAGGAGGAATGACCTCACTTGGCCCGGTGGTGCTCTTGTTTTAGCCACATCAAGCTGACTCACGGGAGTCAGGGTCACGTAAATACCTCATATAGAATCGTTCGCCAAACCATCCTACTTCATTTTCTGGAATCACCAACACGTATACAGTTGTTAAAGCGGTTTTCGGTATTGACAGAGAGTATGACAATATCCGATCTCGGTCTCTTTAACAACCAAACGCTTATTTCACACCGGATGGTTCTTTTACATTTCCAGAACCATTTCATAATTAATATCAAAGTATCATGTTCGATTTCAAACCATATCACTTTCGAAATCATATTCACTTTCAAAACTAAATTCACTTTAAAACCCATATTTACTTCCAAAATCATATTCACTTTTAAATTTATCAATGAGATAGGTTAATTAAATTCTAGTTCCAAGTCATCGCATTTACTCAAATATGTCATTTCACAAAAGGGTATCAATTCAAAATTCCAACTTAGGTTGTATCATCATCGAGGATTTAAACAAAATTACTTCAACTTTACACAGTCTGCGATTTTTAGAAAATAGTTTAGATAGTCATAAATAGTTTTAACAGTTTAAAAAATAGTTTAAATGGATTAAAATAGTTTAAATAGTAAAATAGTTTAAATAGATTTAAATTTGATTTAATTAGATTTAAAATCATTTAAATAAATTTAAAATAGATTAAATGGATTTAAATGATCTTAAATAGATTTTAAATAGATTAAATAAATTTAAAATAGATTTAATAGATTTAAATTATATTAAATTGATTTAAAATAGATTAAATAAATTTAAATTGGATTAAATAGGTTATAATAGATTAATATAAATTAAAATAGTTTTAAATTGATTAAAATAGTTAATTTAATTAAAATATTTTAGATTGCTTTAAATTAGATTTCAAAGTTATATCCAACATTTCATTAACTCAATTCCGATAAATTCATTTATATTTGACACCTCAACTTTGAAATTCAAATTTAAATCCTTTGAACAATTCATTAAATAAATTCCAATTTCAACATTTACGCTAGGACTTTCAAAAATAGTTCAGTTTATATAAATCAAATTTCTATTTCAAAATACAAGTTAACTGAATTCAAAATTTAAAGATTCAAAAATCATTTAAGTTAACCAATCCTGTGTCCGTATATAATATTCTACCCTATGGTCAACTGATACGGATATTTATCATTTCAATCTGCAATTTAGAATTTTACGGTAATATATCATTTCAAACCGCAATCCCGAATTAAATAAAATCCATAAAATCGCTCGAGTCTATCATTTCAACCCATAACGATTTTTTCCTAATCTATAGATCATTCGGGTATGTATCATTTCAACTCATAGGGAACTTGCAGTGTTATAACAATATAAAATACAACATCCAGTCATCCAATATCAACAATCAAACATCCATCACAATCATCATCCAAATCAATCAATAACCATCAATGGATAACAGATTATCATTAACAGGAATTAAATTGACAATTAAATTTAATATTAAATTAAACGATGATTAAATGCAATAAAAGTCAAATTCAACTAGAATGACAATTTTAACATACCAAACAAATATCAATTTATTTCTAATCACACCATAAATTAAATTTAACCAACATAAGAAAAATCTAGTAGTTGTGAGTGGGTCAAAACACTCACCTTCGATTTTAAATCGAATTAAAATCCAAATTAGTGCCCAAATTCAAACTGTCTCAGAATTCATCCATACTAGCATCAAAATGTCCGAAATTTTGATACGATCCCAACGGAACAAACCGCGCCCAAATCCGAGTTCGTATGTAGAAGTTATGATTGTTAGAAGATTTGGAGTTGAAATTTATCTTAAATAAAAAATAATAATAAAAAGAACGTACCACGTTAACGTCTCTCTTTCACGCGCACGAACCAGCTCAAGCTCGAACCCTAGCTGATGCATGGCCACAGCCACTTCACCTTATTGTCGTCGCCGCCACGATGAACTTCATTCAGATCAGAAAACGCCAAACTCCTCCCCTCGCCTAGCCGACCCCCCTGGACCCCACCGTGGAAGCCGCGATGCTCCCCCCTTTCGTCCGCCCCCACCAGGCTTTGAACGCCGTTCGAGGCCAACTTCGACCTCCATATAACTAGCGAACACCACCACGCAACGTGCTCGACCTCCTCTTCCCAAGGTTAGATCGTCAAAACCCTAAAACGAACGGCCGAGGTTCATCCTCAATTTCTGGACAAACGATGATTCAAATGAAAAAATGAATTGCAGATCTGGGTTACGCTCATCGAGAGCTTCGAAATAGTATATAATTTGATATGGTTTAGAGGAGTTTGAGTTTTCGATTTGATTTTTGGTTTGCAATAGAATTTGGAATTGGTTTTGGTTTGTCTGCCATTAGAAAGAGTGAAGCAGATAAAATTGTACGTACAGAAAATTGGAATAAGAAATAGTTAGGGTTTATAATGGGCTATGTGACGCCCCACCTCTATACCCACGCTAACCAAGAACACTACGATGTAGTGTTGTCAATTAGCACAGAGAATAAGGCTGTGGAGGAGCGACCATCCATGTAACTTCTTTGTGCGAGCACCGATATGTCAGATAGAATAGAAAATCCGACATACCGATACAAACTCAAAGCTATCACAAAGTGGCTATATATAATCTTCGGAAACAAACATAGAAATAATCATAACATAAATCAGTCACATACATCCATATCACAAAGGCGGAAGAAGATATGAATATATATATAACACATGAAAGTTTACATTAGAGTAGTGGTCAGAAAGATCCACGATAATACAAAAGAATAGCAGCACGTGCTATACAAAAGAATAAGTACCCAATATAGAGTCTTTATCTCAAATGTGTACATCCAAAAACTACTAATCTATGTAGTTAGCCAAAAATCAGAATAATCCTGAAGAGAAGTCAAGCAGAAGCACCTGTAACATCTCGGTCTGACCCGAGTATTATTTATAAGAAAATAATAAACGGATCAGTCTAGCTATAAATATCAGATGATATGGTATAAAGTAATAGACATGGCATGAACATGTAATAACCATGACGGCGTACTACTATACGTATGTAATTGAAAATCAACAAGAGATTAATCAATATCACAAGAACCTTCTCAAAGATAAAATAGGGTATCACACCCTAAACTTGTATTCATAACAAGTCAATGACACACAAATTCACCAATGCACAAAAATTGATAAAACTTATCAATAGAAATCACAGAAATTGGTGAAGCACAAAATTCCAGAAATCATCACAAGAAATCTAGAAATCACAATAAGGGGGAGGCCTATCACAAGAACGGGAGCATGAACACTCACCAACACGTGTAACATAAGAACGAGAAGCTATCTCATGGAAGCTATCCATTAAATTTTGACACACGAACGGCCCGAAGACCATGGGTCGCTACCCCATTTCTATGTGATGGTGAAACATCACACAAGCGGGGTTTAGTCTCCCTCGCAGACAAAGAGACATCGCACAGTTGCTAGTCTAAATCACAAAAATGATCGTCATGATCATCAAGAAGTGTCAATTACACTAAGCTAGTAAATATATGAGTTTAGCTTCATGTCCCATAACCACTAGCTTAACTTAAATATTTACGAACAAACTGTAGATCTCCACTAGGAAATTGTCACAAAATGTTCAGTCGAACAAGTCCAAGAATTAACCGACAAAGTAAACACAAGCGTTTCATACCACCTGTTTTGCTAAGCCGTTTAATTAGATTTCTCATCCGAGTGAAGTAAAGGCTTGTATATACTAATAGATTGGAAAACGGTTTAGGAAAAAGAGCTTTGTAATAAAATAGAGTTGAAATCGTTTTGATGAAATTTTGATATTTACTACTAGTATTGAAACCTTTATATTTTTGAAGTGACAAATCACAAAAACGATTGTAGAAGCAATCAATCATCAAAATTCACATACGAAGACGTGAATCAAATCCAAAGAAATCGATACTAAATCCATAGAAATGGATATTAACATAAAATCCAAAGAAAGAAGTCATCAAATCCGGTAAAAGTGATAACGTCTAATCGGATCGACAAAACTCGATTAACATTGAAAGTTTTACTCAAAATAGGGCAGATAGGCAAAACTAGGAATTTCCAGACGTCTGAGGGGTTGGTCCAGACGTCTGGATTTTGTCTTTGGAAATATTCCAGAAAACGATCCAGACGTCTGAAACCTAGAATCAGACGTCTGAAAGCATTCAGACGTCTGGGGAAAAGTCCAGACGTTTGGAATTGGTTTCTGGAAATATCCCAGAAAACCAACCAGACGTCTGAAACATAAATCAGACGTCTGACATCTTTTCAGACGTCTGGAACTATAGTTCAGACGTCTGAAATTAGTCACTGCCCTTTTTATTTTTCTGCCGTATGTTATTTTTCACCAGGAGGCAAAACCAGACGTCTGGCATTGACCTCCAGACGTCTGAACACCCAATCTGGACAGTAATTTACCTGGGCCAAGATGGCCAAAACGTTATCGGAAGCGATCGAGCAAGCAATGACAACTAAGGATTTACGTCTAGCGACAACCCGGTCTTAAAGGCGCTTCGATACACCCCAAGCAACATATCCAAACATTCACTGAAGGATTTTCACAAGAATTGGACTTCAAAAACCAAGAAATTAGGATGTTCGCCAATTCAATCACAAACAAAAGGAAATGTACATAAATAAGTGTTAGGAATTCATACCCAATCACAAAGATAGATATAGACAAAGATGTGAGATAAAAATCTCACCTTTAAACCCAAAACAAATGAAGAAGAAGCTATAGAGCAAATGGCGAGAGCAATCGCACTTCAATTCCAACTCAACAACCTTGAATCAAGGCTAAAAAGAGAAATACTTCCTAAGTTAGGTTTAGGAATTTTTGAAATTGATAAGAGAATGAGTTGGAGAAGAAGAAGAGGAGGCTTACCAAAGCTTCTACTATTAGTTTAGAGCTAGAACTTGATTTGCAAAAGAAAACTAGGGTTTGGAGTTTTAATTTCTCATTCCTCTCTCCATTGTTGTAAAAGCTTGAGTATAAGGAAATAGAAATGAAGTAATGAAGAGAAGATGGGGTCAGACTTGGGTTAAATGAACTGAAACAACAACCAAAGCCTTATGGGGAAAAGTAGCAAAATTTTACTATCTCCAAACATATCAAAGTTTATACTTAAAAAGATCGCAAACATCATTTTGAACTCAATGGAAGTGGTCTCGAGTCCTAATTTGACCGTATGCAAAAAGTAGCTTTTCGGAAAAAAATCCGACTGACTATAAAATATTTAAATAAAATATTTAAATATAAAATCGATAAATATGCGGGTTGTTACAGACTCCCCTCCTTAAAGAAATTGCATCCTCGCAATATATAAGATGGAAATAAAAAGTAACAACCATAAAAGCATATTAACACAAAAGAAGTTTGAAATAAGAAGTTCACCTTAAAGAGCATGAGAAAGTAAGTCCGGATGTGTACGCTCGATGAATTCTCTAGATTCCCAAGAGCAATCCTTAGGATTTGTGGACCATTGAACCCTCACAAGCAAGACATCTTTATTTCGAAGTCGTTTAACCTCTGAAGCAATAATTCGAATAGGATGCTGCTCATAAGTTAAATTCGGCGAAACTTCAATCTCTTCCACAACACCGGGCTCAAGCATCGAATCGGAATCCCGAAGGCACTTCCGTAATTGAGAAACGTGAAACACGTCATGCATGGCAGAAAACTGAGCCGGTAATGAAAGGCGATAAGCCATAGAACCGATACGTTCAGTGATAGGAAATGGCCCAATATATCGAGGCGCTAACTTTCCCGATCGACTGAAGCGTACAACACCCTTCATAGGTGAAACACGAATAAATACGAGATCACCAACAGAAAATTCTAATTTCCTTCTCCGGTTATCAGCATAGGATTTTTGTCTACTCTGGGCTTCTTTCATCCTATGTCGAATAAGTTCAATCTTTTCTGTGGAATCCCGAATAAAATCTGGTCCTAAAACCAGCTTCTCACCGGCCTCTAGCCAACAAGAAGGAGATCGGCATGGCCTTCCATAGAGTGCCTCGAATGGAGCCATACCAATACTAGATTGGACGCTGTTATTATAGGAAAATTCAACAAGTGAAATATGATCTTCCCAGCTTCCACCAAAGTCAAGAACACATGCACGCAGAAGATCTTCAAGTGTTTGATTCACACGCTCAGTTTATCCATCGGACTGGGGGTGATAAGCGGTGCTAAAATTAAACTTCGTTCCCAAAGCTTTTTGAAGACTCTTCCAAAATCCACTAGTAAACAATGGATCACGATCACTAACAATGGAAGTAGGGACTCCATGCAGTTTAACAATTTCTTTAATAAAGAGTTTAGCCAGAAGAGGAACGGTTCGGTTCGACCGAACGGGAATAAAATGGGCATATTTAGTAAGTCTGTCAACGATCACCCATAAACTATTATGACCTGAACGAGAACGGGGAAGACCATCAATAAAATCCATGTAAATTTGATCCCACTTCCAAATTGGAATTTCTAATGGTTGCAATAACCCACCGGGCCTTTGATGTTCGGCCTTGACAAGTTGGCAAGTCATGCAACACTTAACAAAGTTAGCAATATCAAATTTCATTCCCTCCCAATAATAAAGTCGCTTCATATCCGCGTACATTTTACTACTACCGGGATGAATGGAATATTTGGAACGATGAGAATCTTCTAGAATATCTTTACGAAGATCACTAATATTTGGTATGATAAGTCTACCAAATTTTCGGATGCCGCCACGAGAATTAATATCAAAGTCTTTCAAACCTTCAATATCAACTTTATCCTTAATATTTTGGCCAAGAAGAGCCAATTTGGGATCTAGCCTTTGAGTTTCAAGAATGCGGTCTAAAAGAGAAGGATGAGCCTCAAGGCTACATAAAACAAGAGATGAACATAAATCGGAAACACGATCTCGAATTTCACAAGTGGATAAAACCTCGAGATCATTCCACTCGGATATCATCATGGAAACAACCGCTTGTTGTTTGCGACTAAGTGCATCGGCAACACGATTCCCCTTTCCGGGAGTATAAAGAATATCAAGATCATAAGAGGCAAGGAATTCAAGCCAACGCTGTTGACGCAAATTAAGTTCCTTTTGAGAGAATAAATATTTCAAAGATTTATGATCCGTATAAAGTATAAATTTCTCTCCCAAAAGATAATGTTGCCAAATTCGAAGGGCGAAAACGATAGCGCGAGTTCTAAATCATGTGTGGCATATCTAGTCTCGGCCGGCTTCAATTGCCTAGAAGCATAAGCAATAACACGTTTTTTTTGCATAAGAACGGCACCCAAACCAACGCGACTAGCATTGGTATAAACAACAAAATCTTGATTCCCTTCGGGAATAACAAGAATAGAAGCATCAGAAAGGAGTTCTTTTAATTTCTGAAAAGAGGTTTCACATTTGTCCGACCAAATGTATTTAACACCTTTCTTCGTTAAACCAGTAAGAGGCACGACAATCTTAGAAAAGTCTTTTATAAAACGGCGGTAATAACCTGCCAATCCGAGAAAGCTACGGATTTTAGTCACGCTCTCTAGTCTCTTCCAATTTTGAATCGCTTCAATCTTTGAAGGATCCACTGCTATTCCGGATTCGGAAATAATATGACCGAGAAACTTCACACTAGATTGCCAAAAGTGGCATTTAGAAAATTTTGCTTTTAGTTGATTGCTCCTAAGAGTTTCCAATACAATTTGAAGATGCTTTTCATGTTCTTCCTCGGTTTTAGAATACACAAGAATATCATCAATAAAGATGAGGACAAACCGATCGAGGAAATCTTTGAAAACTCGATTCATAAGGTCAACGAAATAAGCCGGAGTGTTCGTTAAACCAAATGGCATAACTAGCCATTCATAAGATCCATAGTGTGTACGGAACGAAGTTAATGGAATACTATCCTCTACAATACGAAGCTGATGGAAACCGGTAGCCAAGTCCAATTGTGAAAAGACTCTAGCACCACTAAGTTGATCAAACAGATCATTAATCCGAGGTAAAGGATATTTATTCTTAATAGTAAGATCATTAAGCTTGCGGTAGTCGACGCAAAGCCTAAGTGTACCATCGGACTTACTTACGAAAATAGCTGAAGCTCCCCAAGGCGAGGAACTAGAGCGAATAAGTTGCTTCGTCTCTAACTCGGACAATTGTTTGCGCATATCTTCATTCTCCTTATTAGACATGCGATAAGGAGGACGGGTAATAGGTTGAGCTCCAGGTATAAGATTAATTTTGAACTCAATTGCTCGCTTAGGTGGTAGTCCTAAAACGGGCTCGAATATGTCGGAAAATTCACGAACGACGCGAATAAGAGAAATGACATCCTCCTCATCATCATTGTCATCATCACGAGGATTTAAAGAATATAAAGGTGCAACCAAAGCGGAATCCGAATCCTTAAGAACAATACAAATCTGCTTAACAGATAGTGGATGTCGAAGACAAATAGTCCGCTCAGGACATAGGATATGAGCTTCATAACGATTAAGCCAATCCATACCCAAAATCATTCCAAAGCCTAAGTAACGCATGACATGCAAATCGGCTAGGAAAGAAAAATCACATAAAATAATCTCGACATCTTTACAAAGCAGACTAAGAGTTGCGGACCCACCAACTGGATTCGCAATTCTTAAAGAAGTCATTAAAGCAACAACACTTAAAGAAAAAGTATCGACAAGTTCCTTTGATATAAAAGAATGGGATGCACCCGTATCAAAGAGAACTCTAATAGGTTGATCATGAAATATAATGATGCCATCCAGAATAGAATGAGACATACCTTGACCGCGAGATGTGTTGCCAGGAGCTTGAGCAACGTTTAACTTTCCCTCCTTGCCTTGAAGCTTAGGGCATAGGTGCATAAAATGATCTGGGCTTTTACAATAGCGACAAGAGCGGGGCTTTGAACACTTGTTCGAAAAATGGCCCTTAGCACCAGAGTTGAAGCATTTCCCATCACTAGGGGAAAGTGTCTTTGTAGCAGGAGTTGCTTGTTTACCCTTTTTGTTGGGATAATGACCTTTGAACTTGTTAGGCCTTTTCTTGTTGTTGAAGTTTGGCTTAGCAGCCACCACTTCAACATCACTGTCCTTATCGGCCTCTTCCAGACGAAGAGCGATATCAATGAGTTGATCGAAAGAAACTTCTAATTTTAGAAGTAATGGCTTCTTGAGATTCTTGTTTAAGCCATAGACGAACCTCTGGTTCTTCTTCAATGGGGTGTTGATGTATTCAACCCCATATTTGGACAGTGACTCGAAGGAGGCGACATAATCTGTCACAGAGGATTCACCTTGAACAAGGTCTATGAAACGTCGAGCCAATGTCACTTTCTCTGCTTCTGGTACGAATTTTAATTCGAAGCATTCCCGGAATTGCTCCCAGGTGAGATCCGCTTCATTAATTTCAGAAATAAGAAGTTCGTACCAGTCCAATGCTCTTTCTTGGAGCATACTGGAGGCCACCTGAACACGGTGGAGATCGATAAGATTCATGCGAGAAAAGATTCGATCGCATGATCTTAACCAAGCCTGGACTTCAATAATAGTTTCGGAACCTTTGAATGGTTTCCCACCCAAGTTGGTATAATCGTTGCACAAGCGTGCAAATCTAGACTTAGGATGAGTAGGTTCCTGATTAGGGCCAGCTGCTTGAGCATTCTTTACTAAATCAAGAAGCTGTTGAGCGGTCATAAAAACTCCATCCTGGGGAGTAACAGTAGATGGTCCAGCTCTGGGACGACCTGGTCTAGACATTCTCTTCTTTAAGGAAGAAAAAAGAAGAAAAGTTATTCTCCAAATAAATATCAAGCCAATCTTGATAGGTAAGACAAGGATTCATAAAAGGAAAGAGGATAAGTCGGTACGAAGACTCGAAGTAAATCCTAAGGCACGACTCCTAAGTTGGACTTCGGACGATAATCCTTGTTAAGTTATTCTACATTGTTCTGAAGTTTGGCTATGATACCAAGCTGTGACGCCCCACCTCTATACCCACGCTAACCAAGAACACTACGATGTAGTGTTGTCAATTAGCACGGAGAATAAGGCTGTGGAGGAGCGACCATCCATGTAACTTCTTTGTACGAGCACCGATATGTCAGATAGAATAGAAAATCCGACATACCGATACAAACTCAAAGCTATCACACAGTGGCTATATATAATCTTCGGAAACAAACATAGAAATAATCATAACATAAATCAGTCACAGACATCCATATCACAAAGGCGGAAGAAGATATGAATATATATATAACACATGAAAGTGTACATCAGAGTAGTGGTCAGAAAGATCGACGATAATACAAAAGAATAGCAGCACGTGCTATACAAAAGAATAAGTACACAACATAGAGTCTATATCTCAAATGTGTACATCCAAAAACTACTAATCTATGTAGTTAGCCAAAAATCAGAATAATCCTGAAGAGAAGTCAAGTAGAAGCACCTGTAACATCTCGGTCTGACCCGAGTATTATTTATAAGAAAATAATAAACGGATCAGTCTAGCTATAAATATCAGATGATATGGTATAAAGTAATAGACATGGCATGAACATGTAATAACCATGACGGCGTACTACTATACGTATGTAATTGAAAATCAACAAGAGATTAATCAATATCACAAGAATCTTCTCAAAGATAAAATAGGGTATCATACCCTAAACTTGTATTCATAACAAGTCAATGACACACAAATTCACCAATGCACAAAAATTGATAAAACTTATCAATAGAAATCAAAGAAATTGGTGAAGCACAAAATTCCAGAAATCATCACAAGAAATCCAGAAATCACAATAAGGGGGAGGCCTATCACAAGAACGGTAGCATGAAAACTCACCAACACATGTAACACAAGAACGAGAAGCTATCTCATGGAAGCTATCCATTAAATTTTGACACACGAACGGCCCGAAGACCATGGGTCGCTACCCCATTTCTATGTGATGGTGAAACATCACACAAGCGGGGTTTAGTCTCCCTCGCAGACAAAGAGACATCGCACAGTTGCTAGTCTAAATCACAAAAATGATCGTCATGATCATCAAGAAGTGTCAATTACACTAAGCTAGTAAATACATGAGTTTAGCTTCATGTCCCATAACCACTAGCTTAACTTAAATATTTACGAACAAACTGTAGATCTCCACTAGGAAATTGTCACAAAATGTTCAGTCGAACAAGTCCAAGAATTAACCGACGAAGTAAACACAAGCGTTTCATACCACCTGTTTTGCTAAGCCGTTTAATTAGATTTCTCATCCGAGTGAAGTAAAGGCTTGTATATACTAATAGATTGGAAAACGGTTTAGGAAAAAGAGCTTTGTAATAAAATAGAGTTGAAATCGTTTTGATGAAATTTTGATATTTACTACTAGTATTGAAACCTTTATATTTTTGAAGTGACAAATCACAAAAACGATTGTAGAAACAATCAATCATCAAAATTCACATACGAAGACGTGAATCAAATCCAAAGAAATCGATACTAAATCCATAGAAATGGATATTCACATAAAATCCATAGAAAGAAGTCATCAAATCCGGTAAAAGTGATAACGTCTAATCGGATCGACAAAACTCGATTAATTGAAAGTTTTACTCAAAATAGGGCAGATAGGCAAAACTAGGAATTTCCAGACGTCTGAGGGGTTGGTCCAGACGTCTGGATTTTGTCTTTGGAAATATTCCAGAAAACGATCCAGACGTCTGAAACCTAGAATCAGACGTCTGAAAGCATTCAGACGTCTGGGGAAAAGTCCAGACGTCTGGAATTGGTTTCTGGAAATATCCCAGAAAACCAACCAGACGTCTGAAACATAAATCAGACGTCTGACATCTTTTCAGACGTTTGGAACTATAGTTCAGACGTCTGAAATTAGTCACTGCCCTTTTTATTTTTCTGCCGTATGTTATTTTTCACCAGGAGGCAAAACCAGACGTCTGGCATTGACCTCCAGACGTCTGAACACCCAATCTGGACAGCAATTTACCTGGGCCAAGATGGCCAAAACGTTATCGGAAGCGATCGAGCAAGCAATGACAACTAAGTATTTACGTCTAGCGACAACCCGGTCTTAAAGGCGCTTCGATACACCCCAAGCAACATATCCAAACATTCACTGAAGGATTTTCACAAGAATTGGACTTCAAAAACCAAGAAATTAGGATGTTCGCCAATTCAATCACAAACAAAAGGAAATGTACATAAATAAGTGTTAGGAATTCATACCCAATCACAAAGATAGATATAGACAAAGATGTGAGATAAAAATCTCACCTTTAAACCCAAAACAAATGAAGAAGAAGCTATAGAGCAAATGGCGAGAGCAATCGCACTTCAATTCCAACTCAACAACCTTGAATCAAGGCTAAAAAGAGAAATACTTCCTAAGTTAGGTTTAGGAATTTTTGAAATTGATAAGAGAATGAGTTTGAGAAGAAGAAGAGGAGGCTTACCAAAGCTTCTACTATTAGTTTGGAGCTAGAACTTGATTTGCAAAAGAAAACTAGGGTTTGGAGTTTTAATTTCCCATTCCTCTCTCCATTGTTGTAAAAGCTTGAGTATAAGGAAATAGAAATGAAGAGAAGATGGGGTCAGACTTGGGTTAAATGAGCTGAAACACCAACCAAAGCCTTAAGGGGAAAAGTAGCAAAATTTTACTATCTACAAACATATCAAAGTTTATACTTAAAAAGATCGCAAACATCATTTTGAACTCAATGGAAGTGGTCTCGAGTCCTAATTTGACCGTATGCAAAAAGTAGCTTTTCGGACAAAAATCCGATTGACGATAAAATATTTAAATAAAATATTTAAATATAAAATTGATAAATATGCGAGTTGTTACAGGCTATATATAGGCAGATCAGAAATAGGAATGAATGGGCTAGATCGATTTAAAAGTTGAACGATAAACGACCTGAAAAGCCCGTTTCGTTCCCGAAACGGAAATGGGTCATCCCATATATCAAAATAGATGTTTTCGATAATTTTAAACTCAATGGAATAGGTTTCAAGTGCACATTCCATCGCATGAAGAAGTTAGCTTAAAATCAGCTTATTTCAAATTTATTTCAATTGAATTTAATTAAATCGATTTCTACGCGTTTCGAGTTCGTACGATCAAACGACAAGTCCGATCGCTGTGAAACTTGAAACCTTACAATAATTCACCATTACGGATCCGATGAAACTGGTTTCATCGAAATCCGAGACAATGGCCAAAATGGCTAATTTTACATTAATTAAATAAATATTGAATTAATAAATCACTTTTTAATTCAATATTTATAAATTAACAATTTTCATCATTTTTATTACTTAGAAATTTATAATAACTTAAAGCAAATTTACATATCAAATTCAATGTTTAATATTTCACTAATTACAGTGTTCAATTTCAACTGTAATTAAATCCAATTAATTAAAACTAAATTCCAATAAATTGTTTTAATTTGACTTCAGACTTTTATTCTAACAATTATTACTCTACAGATATAGTTATCATTGTTTATATCTTGTTACACTAACCTTCTACAATTATCATCTTAGTTTTCATTAACGTAGTATTTAATTACATTTAATTGCAATAAATCCATTTATTATAGCTTAAATCCCAATAAATTGATCAAACTTGATTTCAATTCTTTTTATTCAATCAATTATCATATTATGAATAAAATTTACATTGGTTACATCTTATTGAATTAATATTCTACCATTATCAATTTAATCTACATTAACTGCAGTAATTAAGTGAACTAATTGCAGGTGATTTCAAATTTAAATTTAACAGGCTAAATAAATAGGTAACATATAGTAATTTTCACCTTTAACTTTTAGTCACATCTTATAAGTTTATTATCCACAATAAGTGTTATAATTACTACTACAACACTAATTTTTATTCAATTACAATTTATTACACATTATTTTATTAATTAATCAACATTTAAATTATCAATTACTCTTTTAATCCAATTATCCATTAATACATACATTACTATAATTTATTTACAATCTATATCAATTATAACACTTTAATCCTTTTAATTAATTGGAATTACATTTAAAGCAGTTATTAGTTACCTTAAATTAATACTATTATATTTCATTCCAATTATATTCTTATTGTTAAATCACAAATTTTTATTTCTTCCAACATTAAATCACAATATCTTATTAAATTAACTATTTTTAATTATCGAAAATTACGGGTCGTTACATGATTTATAATTAAATTTGTTTAGAATTGAACTTAAATAAAGATTGATTTGAACTTATTGATATTGAGATTTTGAAAGGTATGATTGTATAACTTGATTTGATAAAAAAGTGATTGAATGAATATCCTCAACTTTAAATAAAATTGAGATTGAATATTTAATATTAACTTAAAATTGTATTATGAGATTTTATTTAAATGTTATTAAAAGTGATTAGGTGAATATTTTAGAATTAAATATAATTGAAGTTTAATATTTAATTTTGATTTTATTTAAATTTGTAATTCGAGATTTTATTTAAATGTTATTAGAATGATTCAGTGAATATTCAAATTTAAATAAAATTAAAAGTTGAATTTTGAAATATGAATGTGGTTTATCAAATTGAATTATTGTAAATGTTTGAATATTAAACTTTGAAATCTATTGAATTTGAAATGATTTAAATTTGTAGTTCAAACCTGGATTTCAAATCGATATAAATTAAAAATGGTCTAATGAGAATTTAAATTGAACCTTTAACCTTTTAATTGAAATTGTTGAACCGAGATTTGATTTAAATGGAATTCTGGAACTAAGGTTGTAGTGAATTGATTTGTGAAATTGGATGAAACAATTTTAACTTGAAACTATTTTCGATATATATATATATATATATTTTAAATATATAATTTTTTTTAATATATAAACTATTTTTAATTTATAACTATTTCAATACATATAAACTTATTTCAATATTTAAACTGTTTAAGTTAGAACTGTTATGATTTAGATTTAATGGATTTAAATGCAAATACTTTGATATGATGGTTTAACCTATTTTTGGTTATGATTTTTGGAAGTGAATTATGATTTAAAGTGAATATGATTTCGAGAATGATATGATTTCAAAAGTGTATATGATTTCGAAAGTGATATGATTTTGAAATAAATGTGATATTTTGATATGAAGTATGAACTGTTTTGAAATAAAAATGACCAAGGTGTGAAATAAGCGTTAGGTTGTTAAAGAGACCGGGATCAGATATTGTCATACTCTTTGCCACTACCGAAAATCACTTTAACAACTGTGTACGTAGTGGAGAATCCAGAACGAAGTATGATGGTTTGGCGACGATTTTGTATGAGGTATTAACGCAGCCCTGACTCCCACGAGTCAGCTTGATGTGGCTAAAACAGGAGCCATGTTGGGCCAAGTGTGGTCGCACCTCCGATCGGGCACATTCCTTAGATACCATTCTATTACTTTGTGATTTGATTGGGTGCACCTTTAATTTTAGGAGTGTGTCTCGAGGTGGGTGGTAGTAGCTGCTATGCGTTACCACTAGTCCAGATCCGCAAAACGGTAGAATCCTACCCTGGGCATTGCCTCGCATGCCTTGTCACCTGCCTTATCGCGCCCTCTATGAGTTTGGTTTGTAGCATACCTATGGAGTGCCCTCTGACAGCCCTCAAGTTTACGGAGGAATTACGGTACTGTATAGACTATCGGAATATATAAAATGTGTTAAGGGGGATATGGGTAACTCCTTAACGCTATTTTAATAGTTTACTTTACTTTAGACATTATCTATGTAGCGTATTGTACTATGTATTTAGATAGTTTAACGGATCCTTAAAGGATGGGAATCCCAAACATCCTTTAAGTTATTTTGTATTTTAGTTGGCATTTCACTTGAGTTGAATTTACTAGTATAAGAATGTTAATCCTGACTCGAGTGTTTTGTGTTTTGCTTTATGCTCGGGTCAGACTGAGTGACACAACATTTGAGACTCACCTTTGGAGCTTGGATCTTTGCTTGAAGATCTACCTTATATCTAGTCAGCTTTCAGTTGTTTCCAGTGTATGTTCAGACTTGTCTGTTGCTTTTGTATTTGAGACTTCTGTGTATTCGAGATATCTGTTGTATTTTACTTTAAACTCCAATGTTTATATAGTAGCTTCATGAACTACTATTTATCTATTCCGTTGCTTATTGTTATATTACTCTGTGTCTGTGATTCCACTACAACAAAAATACCCTATTACAACTGCCAAAAACAGTTGTAATAGGTCTATTACAACGGTCAGCTCCCTGTCGTTATATCTAGAGTTGTAATAGATAGAGCCCTAATTTTTTACAACTGTCTTCGGTAGTTGTAAAATAATTTTTTACAACTATCTAAAACAGTTGTAAAAGGCTTTTATACAACTGATTTTGGCAGTTGTAGAGGATTTTTGACAACTACTACTGACAGTGGTAGAAGATTCTTTTACGACTGATCTTGGCAGTTGTAAAAGACTTTTCTACGACTGCAATTGGCAGTTGTGGTAAAAAAATGCAAAACAAAAAAAAATTCTACATACATATTGCAAGTATAACAAGAAATAAATAAGCATAAATAATAGAATAAAAATAAAAATTCACTATAAACAATTCAAACATTGCATTATTATTACATCCTAGTTCCAAAACCACATAACTTCCACACAACACTGCAGCCACTCCTTCGACTTCTTGCATCCCTACACTTTCATAACAAGACAATTGTAAAAGCTCGTTGTAGAGCTATGAAGATGTATAACTGGTACACATTGATTTTACATGTAACAGATATAACTACATATTACACATTCATTTCAGTGTGATGAAACTAAGGCCAAGGGCCAATCTGATGTGACTCTCAATTATTCATTCTGAACCGCCTACTGATGATCAATACATGGTTCATCCAGTCAGTTACTCACCAAATTATTATGGATGCTTCTCCCTCTCTATATGCTATTGATTCGTATATTTATTCTGATGCACACTTGCCTAATAATGCACATGTTGTTGTGCAGACCATTAATCATTTGATCTGTTTCAGTAACACTATTATTATTTCTTTCTCTACATTCTTTGCATTGCTAGCTCAAAATTCTTTGTTAATTGCAACAATTTGTTGTCTTGTTGATCTACTATTGTAAATATATTCTAAATAAAATATCATTCATTCTGTTTTTATATCCTAAACTGTTTCTTGGCATAATTAAGATGACTACTAAAGTACCCATCCTAGAATCGAGTTATAAATAATGTACTTTATTGACTGTAAGAAGTTAACAGTCAACAGTTCGATCTTTGGTGCTTTACATTTCATGCTTGAGTATGAAGTCTAAAATAAAATGATTGACTAATCTCAATAACCAAAAAATCTCTAATAGGCACAAATCAAACAAGTATGGATAATAAATTATATCTTAAAAGTCTGAAATTTTATAACTTTAAGATTCTAAAACTCTGGCAGACATATGCTAGAGTTCATAATAAACAAAATCAAATCTAGCTCAAGATTTCCTAGTACTGTATACGAGTGGGTAAATATATTCCACTACTTTAACATATAACATTTGATTTAAAACTCATAAAATAATAAAGTACTTTATTGCAAATGATATTATGTTAAAATACTTTATTGCTAAAGCTAAACGTTCAAATAAAATAAAACCCTTTTTATACAGTCGATATAAAACATCAATAACCAACAGGTATTGCGAAACTGGCTACAAAGTCAGAATAACGCAAACCACCTCTTCTAATTTCAAGGCATCAGCTGAATCAATTCCAATACCAATTAACATAGCACAAACCACAACTAAATCACTGTATTCATAACAATAAAATTGGAGCTATACACCCTACAATTTCATAATCAAGTAAAACAAAAACAAACGAAATTACCACTCCAGATAGACTAGTAGTTGAGATGGTCAATTTCTGATCGTAAGTGTAATCCCTGGTCAACAGATTTGAAATAGAAAACAAATCATATAAAACCAAATCAAAAATAACAATACTACAGAAATACAAAATCTACAAGCTGAAATAAGACATACCTTTGGATTTCTTTCCGATGTCGACGAATAGTCCTGGACCCATTGACATTTTTCTTCTTCTCTTGATTAAAAAGAAGAGGTGGAATTAGCTGAAAAATGAAACGGGAACTGAGGAACGGGTATGAGCAATCCATCATTTATTGTGGAAGAGATTATGACTTGCAAAATACTCTTGACAATAGTGATATTTTTTTAATAGACATAATTACTTCCATTCTATTAAGTGGGTAGAATAAAATTTTAATTGAATTCAAGTTGTTTGAATCAAAATTCAAACTAAATTTGACTTAAAATACAATGAAAAAAAGCTGGATTCAAACCAAAATTCAAATTGAATTTATTTCCACAAATGGACTGGTAATCAAATTTTTATGTATTCAACATATCACCTATTTGTTTTAGCTTTTCATTCCATAATCATGCTCATAAAGGAATGAAATGTAATATGCCACTACTGTCTAGGATGAGATTTTTCCAGTTCAGTGCCAACATCTTTAAATGAGTAAATTAGATGTCTATCATCGGCTTTGTTTGAAAAACACAACCATAAGATGACTTAGGAGTAAAACTTTGATAGTTCGTTGTAGAGCTATGAAATTCAAGCACTGTTTTAATCAAGAACAAAACTTACAAACTCATTTCTAATCCTCAAATGCCTACTGCACTTATCTTATTTTAACAATCAAAAACATCTTGAACCTAGAAAAAAGTGAATAACATATTGTAATTTCATAAAATCTATAATCCATACCGTAAATGGGTGATTACTCTATGAATCATGATCAAGCATTAGGGCTGAAAAAGAGTTTCCATGTCTTCATTTGATAGGAAATAAGAAGATGATAAATTATGTTGCTATATAGCCTTATAGCTTGAAACGAAACTAGGACAAAACATCTATGTTCAGGAAACTGAAGATAACCATATCACTGCTCTTTCCCTTCGTAAAACCATACTTGCTCAAAACACCTTCCTTTACATACCTAACCTTCTCCAATACCCTCCGACTTGATAAATTTTAACATCGACCAAAGCTTCAACCCTTTCTAATTCAGGAATTTTATCAAACACTTCTTTCAGTACCAACCTAATCGCTTCAGAAGCGATGCCCTTACCCCAATACTCTTTGGCGAGCACGTACCCGAGTTTGCCCCTGTATATGTCAGCTATTCTGGAAATGGAGATGTCGTCGATTGGCATGGATTTGTAGCAGATGGCTTCAAAGTAGGGATGGGTAGCACTATGTTGGTTATAAAGGTAAGGAGGTCGGATTTGGAGGTGTAGAAGTCGAATTTGCAGAAGTTGGTTACGGTTGGGTCAGATGCCCAAGTCATGTAGTCATCAACGCCAGAGGTGGTGAATTTTTGAAGCGTGATGGTTCTCTTTTCCATTTCTTTGGATTTGGGGTTTCGAAGTTATTTTAGGGATGGGTTTATAGGGAGGAGATCGAATTACTTTATCATGGGGGTTAGAGGGAAATAATTTCAATCGGAGGGAAACAAAAATTAAAAGTGGAGCCAAAATTTTCCATTGGAGCCAATTTTTCTTATTGGAGTTGTATATGTCAAAATAGATAGTTACAAATAAAACATCTAGAAGCAAATGGAACTAATACCGTGCAGCATAATGTTAATTTGTCAAATTTAAATCTTATAAATATTTTTAAAAATTTCAAAATTTTAGTAATATTAAATATAATTATCAATTATCATTATTAAATACTAAATAATAAATATTACATCTTAATTATTAAATATTACTCAATGATCATTAATTATTATAAATTAAATAGTAAATTAATTACTAAGTAGTAAAGATTACTAAATAGTAAATGAATTGTTATTATTAATTATTAAATACTAAATTTTTAATTATTAAATATTAAACTATAATAAACTGTTAAATATTATTTATTAAAATAATAAACTAATTAATATTAAAAATTAATTATAAATATTAAAAATATTAATTATTAAATGTAATTAATAATTATTAACTGTAATTTACTAGCAATGATAATTAAATATAGTAAATTGTTAAATACAAAATTAAAATATTTATTACTTATTAAATGTAATTAATAAATATTAACTATAATTTAGTAATTATTAAAAATTAATTATACTAAGTTATCAAATATGAAAACAAATTATTGATTATAGATTATTAGTTATTATTACGTAATAGTAATGATCATTTATAAATTATTAATGATTAATTAAATATTTATTATTTATTTATTGGTTATTGATTATTCATTAATTATTAATTGCTAATTATTAATAGAAATTATTTGACATTTTAATTATTATTTAGAAGTAGTTACTACTTATCATATATTAATATTTAATTATTATTTTTAGAGTATTATTTATTAAATTATTATATATTATTAATTTTTGCAATAATTATTATTATGTAACCTAATTATTAATTACCATTATTATTTAATATTAATTTTTAACTTTATATTACTAATATTTAATTATTATTTTGTATTAATTCTTTGTTACTATTAATTGATAATTTATTATTTATAAATTATTGATTAAATATTAATTATTTATTATTGATTATTAATTTATTAATTATTAATACAAATTAAATCGTATTTCAAGTTAATTATTAATTAATTATTAAATATTGATTATAAAATATTTATTATTATTAATATTTAATATGCCACTATTACAACTAGTAAAAAAAGAGCTATTGAAAATAAGTTTATACAACTTTCTTAAAAAAACTCTGTAATTATTAATTACTAAGTATTAAATATACTTCTTAATTATTATTATTAAGTATCACTCTTTAATCATTAATTGTTAACTAATCTTAATTATTAATAATTAGAAAATAATTATTATTTATTAATTATAAATTACTTAATTATAATTATTATCTATTAATTAGTATATTAATTGTTAATTGTTGAATAGTAATTATTCATATTATTTATTAATAGTAGTTATTTCATATGTTATACAAATTATTAATTATTGTAACTATGATAGTAATTATTATTTATTATTAATTTATTATTAATTATTTAAATATTAATTATTAAGTATTATTATTTAATTATAATTATTAATTTATTATTACAACGGGCAAACAAAAAAGGTTGTAGCAAACATCTATTACAACTAGCAAAAAGAAGAGTTGTTAAAAGTAGACATCTGTTACAACTGACCCGAAAGGAAGGTTGTAATAGGCTTCTATTACAACTGACAAAATAAAATAGTTATTGAAAATAGACATCTATTACAACTGACCAAAAGGAAAGGGTTGTAATAAGCATATATTACAACTGGCAAAGTAAAAGAGTTGTTGAAAATAAGTTTATTACAACTGGCAAAATAAAAGAGTTGTTAAAAACCTCTATTACAACTTGCATTTTGTGACAGTTGTAAAATTGCAGTTGTAATAGGGTCATTTTGTTGTAGTGTTCTGTGATCGATTTATTTACTGTATATGCTGAGTTTTGCCAAATATAAATTAACAATCTATTGTTTTGCGCAATTCAAGTCTGACATGAGTGGACGATTGTCGATTTGAATGGTTGAAAATAACGGGTCGTTACAGTTGGTATTAGAGCTCTGGTTTAGGCAAAACTTAGCATATGGAGTGAAAACTCATTGGAGATAGTGTAGTGATTCCCTAGAATGAGTAGAATCAATTATAGAATCATATTCGTTCGAGCTTGAAATTCCTTGTTAGGGTCCTCTTTGATTTGGATTTCTTTTGAATCTTGGAACTATCCCCTTTGTTCTGAAATCCATTCATGTCTTGTCCTATTCGTGTTCTTTTGATATTGGAGCATCCCATGGCTTCAAACTCAACTGTCAACTTCATCCTATGTGTGACTAATCCCATCGGCGGTCCCGCCAACCTTAGCATGATTTGTAAAGGGGTCAACTCCTTTACAACAAGCGTCGATTCACCGGAGATTTCTATATCCTTGGTTATGATGTTGTTATTTCTTACAAAGCCAAAATCGTTTCTCTAGTAAACGATCAGGGTAAGTTCTCTTGTGATTGAATGTCGATGCCTCAGGGTTATGCAGGCAGTTTATCTTCTCGCTTGATTCTGCCTAGTGATCTTGACTCCCCGATGGTCCGGGATTATCCTGATGTTTGGTGAAGTCACTTCTTCTTTCCCAAGCGGGAAATTGAATTCCGCATCGATCTTATTCCTGGAGCTCGACCGGTTGTCCTTCCTTCCGAACGAATGGTTTCTATGAATGGTTAGTCATACCTTTGGATTAACCAATACTCTGGCCTTCTTCCTTGATCTCATGAATTGTGTTTTCCGCAATGATTCTCAACCAGTTTTTCCTAGTTTTCGTCGATGATATTCTCGTTTTTCTAAGTCTCGGATGACCCGGTTAAGGTACCCTCGATTAATATAAGTCTATCCATCTTTCCTCTTTTGTAAATTTAATTATCTTATCTTTCTTTCGAACCTATCTTTGTAGTTAGAATTCTCTTTGATTATGATCCCTCTAAATTTGAACCCATATCCTTGTTCTAAAACCCATTCTTGAATCATCCTATGAGGGAGCGTATTTGTAATTAATATAAAATGTTTTATATTGTGTTATTTGAATTGTTAAGTTTGATTTGGGGTTTCGATCGATTCGTCTGGCCAACGCTATTGATAGGAATTCCAAAACACTTGAACAAAGCAAACTAATACAATACTGTTTCGAAATTGGTAAATGAAATAATCTTATGTATAACTATATTTCATATATAAAAAGTATAATTTTATGAAATTAGATGGTTAAATGAATTGGTTGTTAGAAATGATAATACTAGATTATCATTTATTGAATTGTCAACATTTCTAAACCATTAACTATTGTTATTTATTATAAAGGAATGAAATTTTTATAAACATGATGTATAAATCTGATTTGAAAATGAAAATGAATTTATATTTAGGATTTGAGAAGTTTAATTTTCGATGCTTTTCAAAGTTTGGTTTTCAAACTTTCGGAAATATATATATTATTTGAAATCATTTTCAAGTAGAAATTGTTTCCAAAGAATATTAAAAGAAGTAAGTCAGTACTCTCCTCTTTTGTCGCTGGAAAATAATTTCGATGATGAATGCACCATCACCGACATTCATTTTCGAGTCTCAAAATGGAGAGACCACTCAGTAGCTTTGCTACGCTTTGTTTTGGAAAATGAAATTGATTTGAATTTCTTGAGTATGATTTGATGTGTATGTATATATTTATTTCAAAATGGTTTGAAGTGTAACCAGAAATTTCACTCTTAAGTTATGTTAAGTAATGTTTTTCAATTATTAAAATGAAGCAAAATTTTGAATAATTGGAGTGTTTAAAATGAGAATTGGAATTTGAAAACTTGAAACAGTTGAACTAGAATAAAATTTATTTATATAATACTCAATTGCATTTTAAATACATATATAACTTACCTGGAAAAAGTTTGAATGTAGTGAGAACCTGTAATTGAGTAATATATATAATATGCAACGACCCATATTTTTTCGATAAATAAAATATTAATTAAATAAGATTTTAGAATTGAATATTGAATGAAAACTAAATTTGTGATTTTATAATAAGAGTAATAAGTAGAATGTAATGTTAGTAATGTTAATTTAAGGTAATTGCTAACTTTTTAATGTAATTCCAATTAATTGAAGTGATTGTAAAGTTATAATTGGTTATAAACTGTAAACAAGGAAATACATTGAATGTTGAAATTATATGTGATCAATTCGAATTGGCTAATATTGAAAATGAAATCATTGATGTTGTTTGAATGCTATTGATAACTATTTAATGTAATTTCAATCAATTGAAATAGATTGTAAGGTTATTTGATTATAATTGTAAATAACGAAATAAATTAAATGATGCATTTAATGATGAGATTGTATGTAATTGATTGGAATAGGTTAATTTAGAATATAAAATCATTTTGTTATAACCCTTAGTTGTAAATGATAAGATAATGGATATGAGCTATTATTATAAACGTTGGTTGTAATTATCTTCTCATTAATTTGTCCGTTTGAATATTAAATGGGTAATTAATGGAATTAAGGCAATTGAATGTTGGAATTATATGTTGTAAATTGAAATAGAATATAATCAGTGATATGTAAGTAGTCATAACATTTGTTGTAGATAATAAACTTATAAATATGATTAAATTACTTAAAGGTAACAATTGTTCATTTATCATCCCATTATTTAATATGTTTGGAATTAATTTAAAAATCAATGAAAATTTATGTAATTAATTATTGAAGTTAATATGGTAAAAGATGTTAACGGTAAAATAATGAATGTAATAAAATGTAAACTTATGTTAATATAATTCATAGAGTATTATTGATTAAATAATAAGGATGATAACATAGGTTTGAATATAACTGGATGAGAATTGGATGCGTAGTTAAAGGCATTTAACCTTTTAAATATGATAAGGGGAAACAAATTAATATTGCATTAACTGATATTACATCTTTTAATTAAGATAAAGTGTAACGATCCATAAATTTTAACAACTTTAAAATGAAAGTATTTTGAATTTAAATAAAAATTAATTTTTTTTTGAATTTGTGATGTTGTGTGTTTTATTTGACCAAATTTAATAGAATAAAAATTTTATGAAATTTCAAATTTTGGTCAAACTTAGTCAAAGTTTGACTTTTAGTTGAAAATTTTTAATTTTAATTTTTTTTCTTTTTATATGATACTAGACTGAATTCTGATCTTCCCTCCACTTTTTGTTTTGTCAAAATCAAATTCCTATTGCTCTAAAAATTTGAATTACTGTGAAAAATTAACATGAATTGGTAGTGTTTAGTTGTGTTTTATTTGGCTAAGAAATATTGGGTTTGTTTGGTCAAATGGGCCTTGGTTAACCAAGAGACTCTAGTCAGTCATGTGACCATTCCTTTGCCTACGACCTTATGTTTCTTATCTAATAACATCTACGTACATAATTTTTCTCCTGAGAAACTTTCTCTTCGCACTTCTTCTTCCTCCTCAAAATCTACAGAGAACTCTAGATCTAAAACTCCAAAAACCTCACAAATCAAAACTCTTTTCCTTCTCTCCCTCAAACCTTCCTTCCTCCCCTATAGCCCCCGCCCTATCCACCATCTCCAAGGCCATCTCCTTCCACCTTCCCTCTCCTCTTCTTTCTCCTTTTTCCCTTCTTTTCCCCTTCCCTATTTTCCCTCTTTCTTCCCCTTATTTTCATGGCTTCTATATTGCACTAAATTACTCCAAATCAAATAATTTTTTTTGAAACCGTGTATAATTTCAATGGCAAAAACTTTGTTGTTGAACACTTCTTCCCATTCCCAATATTTATATATCAAAAACTCCACTTTTCAAGTCCTTTCTCGGGTCAAGTTTTGGCCGAAAATACCACATATTTTATCAATCATATCTCCTTCAAGAATGAATCAAATTTTGTGATTCTTTTTATCAAACCATTTATTTTTCCAGTGGCTTCAATTTTATTTTAGATCAGTTCTTCAAATTCCTTAATTTGCTATGCCAAAAACTCAAATCTTTTCGAAGTATTTTTGAACTCAGGAAACACCTCTGTTTGTTTTGACCAGAACTTCCTCAAGACCGAAGCTTTTTGAGTGATTATTTTTTTGTAAGTTGAGAGAAAATAATTTGCAATAATTTTCTAGTTAGTTACTTTTACAGATTCAGTAATATTCTGGTCCGAATATTTTCTTAAAGATGACCTAGTTTCTGGTTTGTCCATAGTTTGGATCTTGGGTTGTTTGGAAGTAGTTGAAACTTGTTTATTGATTCGTGTTCGTGGCTAAGATTTGTTGGATATTCTTCGCATTTGGATCTTTTCTAGGAATCTCCATATTGCTCCATTTTTATCATCACCTTCGTAGCCACGAAAGGTAAGCAAACACTCACAACTACTAGATTTTCTTACGTTAATTAAATTGAATTTATGATGTGATTAGAAATTGATTGGTTGCTATTTAGTATATTTTAAATTGTCATTACAGTTAAATTTGAGTTTTATTGAATTTAATTACCATTTAATTTAATATTGAAATTTAAATTGCCAGTTAAATACCTGTTAATGATAATTAGTAAATTGTTGGTAGTTATTGGTTGATTTCAATGATGATTGTGCTGTATATTCAATTGTTGATATTTGGGTGATTGGATGGATGTTATTGGTTGACATTTTGGATGATTGGATGTTATTTATGTCTATATCTCTATTATCCCTTTGGTTTGAAATGATACATACCCGAATGATCTTATAGATTAGGGGAAAATCGTTATGCGTTGAAATGATAAACCCGAGCGGTTTTCATCAATTTGGAAATGTTGATTTTCAATTTGGAAATGTTGAAATGACATATACCCATATAATTTCTTGAATTTGATTTTTTTTGGAATTGAATTATTTGAAGGGTTTAAGTTAATTCAAACTTCGGATTTGTTTTAATTAGATAATTAAGATTGATATTTCGGATTATTTGAAACCCTTTAAATAATTATATTCACGTTGTACACTTGATAGGAGATGAAAACCCGTAACTTCTATGAAACCATTGCACTAATATTTATACTGTACTTATTTTGATCTGACTTACATAAGATCTTTTAGTTCTGACTCGAGTGTTTTGTCTTTCATTACGCTCGGGTCAGTTTGAGTTTTTCAGTGTATTGAAGACTATTTTCTAGAGGGTGAAGACGAAGATTCAATATATTATTGCTATTTATTATTCCACTGCATTCCGTGTTCCGCTGCATTATTTGTTTATTTCCGATGTATGTATAACTCTAATTTGAATTGTAAAAGTGTAATCAAATGTTATTTGTAAAACAGCTTCATGAACTGTTTATTTGATTATTATATTTTGTCGTTCCGTTGCGAGATTATGTGTTTTGTTTTCTTTTTTTTCTTATTTACCCCATTAACAATCCTTCCTTTTGAATGGTTTGAGTCTGACATGTGTGGTTTATTGTCGATTTGAACCGTCCAAAAAGGTGGGTCGTTACAGTTGGTATCAGAGCTTTGGTTTAGACATACCTTAGCCTGTTGGGGTTAACTCATTAGAGATAGGGTAGTAATATCCTAGAATGAGTTCGTCTGAGTGTATATATATACGAGAGCGTGTATTTGTTAGTGTTATAAAAATGTTTTTTTATAAGTTTTGAAATGAAATAATTTTCCTAATATTATATTTTATATATAAAGGAAATTTTTTATAACTATTATAGTTATTTGTAATGTTTTTGTTTTATGAAATGATAATATTTAATTATTATCATTTATTTTTGACTTGTTGTATTTAGTCAAATTATAAGCATTGGCTATTATTCTTGATTGAATTTATGGACTGAACTAGTTTAATAATGGTGTATTAAAGAGAATTAAGTGAATAATTAGGATATTCGATATGAAAATGAAACGTTGTTGTGAATTTTGGTTATTTGTTGACTGGTAGTTTCACCAATTGAAATAAAATGGAATATCTGGATATTTTGGATAGTCGAAACTTCTGAATTAATATATGGATTAAACTTAGTAATTGTGTTGAATTATGCCATTGGATTTGACAACCTTAATTTGAAAGCAAGTGAAACAAGGTTTAATTTGTTAAATCTATGTTTAGTAAATGAATAGAATTATTATATACGTTATTATCATGTAATGTAATAATATGCAAATGTGAATTTTAAGCCTTTGAATATTAAAAATTGAAATTGTGAACTTAGGTAACAATTTATGAAATGTGTCATAAATAAATTTGGAAAGTAAACTTGAATACTAATTGGATAAACAAATATGAATTAAAATGAAATGAATAAAAATAAAGTCATGACCTGTAAATTGCTTATGAAATAAATGGATGTTGCAAGAAATGGTTATAATTAAAGTTGTGATAACTTTAAACTTGAGTAATGTTTTATAAAAGAAGTCAAGCCTTTATAAATTGGTTCTAAACTTAAGGAAATTTCTTATAAAATGATTCGCAAATGAATGTAGTATTAAATGAGAAATACTACATGTGGAACTGAATGTAATTTAAAATGAATTGAAATATAAGCAATGTTTATGAATGATTAATGTTTATATTAAATTGAGAAATTGTAACAACCCTGAATTTTGTGATTTATTTTAATTGTTATTTTGATTATTTTATTTGAATTTTGATTTAAAAACTTTATTTTATTTATTAAAATGAATAAATTATGTTATTTTAAATATAAATGTTGATTTTTATGAGAATTATAATTTCAAACCTGAATAAATTGAATATTTCCAGAAAAAGTGGATTTTGGTCAATTTGGTCAAACTTTGACTTTTAAATTTTAAATTTAAATATTTGAATTCTTGAATTTTATCTTTTATTACGAAAATAGATTTAATTTCATGAATAATACTTTTCGTTTCGTTGAATTTGGATTTATATTGTGAAAGTTATGCTTTTTACAATATTTTGTGTAAATTGTTTTATTTAACAGTATTGTTTATTTTAAATTATATAAATAACATTTTTATTTGTCATACCTTATTCTAATTTGTATATATATGTTATGTTACATACATTATGTCTTTTAAATATATTTAAAGTGATGTTTAAATTTTCAAAGTTTATTTAATTTATTTTCAATTTTTATAACCTAGTTTCTATTTTTAAGCTATTTTCTTCATTTATTTATATTTATTTTAAAATTTTATTTATTTATTCAGTATTTTTGCCGTGTTTTTATTTTATTTATAATCATTTTCATATATATTTTTAAATACAAAAGGATTTTGGAAATATGAAGAGTTTTATGACCTTTCACTTGCTTTGACCTTTCACCTCCCTGCCTTTTCATTTTTCAACCACCACTTGCATTCAATTGAGGCTGACCATATCTCATTGCTTCAGCTGCTTATCCACTTCATTTTCACGTACACTAAAAGCTTCTCAACCACACAAAAAAAATTCGGCCATCATCCTGAAGAAAGTTTGGTAAATTTTCATCTCTTTTCATTGTTTTCTTCTTGTTTACATGGATTTTTGCACTTGCTTTCTTCTCTCTATGGCTCGGCTCCTCCTTCCTCCTCCACCTTGGCTGCCCCACCACCACCTGACCCATCCACCACCTCCTCCAGTCCAGCACAAGCCCATGGCCATGACCATATATGGACCAGATCCACCAAGTTTTGCACCAAACTCCACCTACAAGCCTAGCCGAGACCATTCACCTATCACCACCACTCTCTTCCACCTAGGCCGACCAAACACCACCTCCACCAGCCAAATTCCAACCTGACACACCTCTGCACACCACTACCTGACCCCACTTGAAATAGCCATGCCCTCCTTGGCTTTGGCCGAGCCCATTAGTTGCCTTGAATCCATGCTAGTGCCTTGTGATGGTAGCTTCTTGCATCACCAACCTTTGCACCATTTTCCCTAGGCTAGGCCGACCCATTTGAGTCCACAACCAGACCCTAAAACAAGCTATAGCCGTGTATTTTCCATCCATGGCCGAGCCTATGATGGTTGAAGGCAAGTGCAATTGGTTTGGAGATGTTTTGTGCATGAATACATATGCTGTTCAAAACTTTGAGAAGTGTTTATTCATGTTGTATTGTATTGTTTTGTTTCATGTATTCAAGACAATTAACTTTGGCTTTCCACTCTCAAATCATATTCGTGTTGTCGTGCCTTCGAAGATCTCTGTTTTGTGTATTTGGTGGCTATCTCCAGCCTGAAACAGGTGAGTAATTCTCACCAGACAATTTGTACTTACATAACTAGTAAACTGACACCATTTGAATCTGTAAACTATATCATCATGTTATAACTGCCTATGCTATGATCATATGATGCTCACCCCTGTTTATACACATGTTATATCATCAGTTACTGTTATATGATGATGTTCTGTTTGTTTATATCAGTTTATCACACTGAAAGTTCCCTGTAGATTAGAATCACTATGGGTTGAAATGATACATACCCGAACGGCCTTTAGAATAGGAAAAAATCGTTATGGGCTGAAATGATAGGCCTGAACAATTTTTATTTATTTTATTTAACTTGGGATTGCGGGTTTGAAATGATAGAACTCGGATTTTCCTTTGCAAATTACGGATTGAAATGATATATTATCCGTATCATTGGATTTAGGTTAGAAAATTTTATACAAACTGTGGTTAAAATATTTTTCTAAATTTTAAAGTATTTGGAAAATTTTGTAATATTATAATATTTTGATTTAAATTTAATTAAAACTAATTTGATAAAAATATTAGTGATTTTCTATAAATTAAATAAGTGAATTAAGTAAATGGTAAAGTAGAATTTGTAATATAAGTTAATTTTGGAACTTATGATTTTGTTTATAAATGGAATTTATGTAAAGTAAGAAAATATGACAATTTTGATTTAAAATGAAATTAAATGATTTTTATAAAGTGTTAATGATTTTTGTATAAATAAAATATGAAATAAACGGATATTTGAGTTGAATTTTTGAAATATAACTTAAATTGGGAATTTGTGAATTTTGTAAAAATGTGAATTTTAATTAAGAAAATAAAATGAAAATAAGTTATATTTGAAATATAAACTTAAATGTTAAGTTAAAATATTTAATTATAAAGAAAAGAAATTAATGCTTGAATTTAATAAGTAAAATTATTATTAAATTTGATTTTGAATGCAAATTTAACTTTATAAAATCATAAATATAACGGTATTTCAATGATTGTTTTAAAGTGTGAAATTATATGATTTTATAAGTTAAATGATTTAAATTTAATTGGTTATTAAATTGTATTTAAGTTCTTGAATTTTAATTGGCAGCATTTTTGAAATGCTATTATATTACAGCATTTTGTAAATGTTGTAATCGTTATAAATGAACTAAATGGCTAAAATGAACTAAGGGCTGTTACTGCACTTTAAAAGTGTTGTAGTTGCTGAATTTAACTAAAGTTTTATTTGAATTCTAAACCTATTACAGCATTTTAAATGCTGTCTTTTGCTAATTGGATTTTTTTTAAACATAACTTTCCGTAGCATTTTCTAAGTGCTGCGAAAGTTGAAATTTCACTGTTCTAATAAATTTAAGTGAATAAATGAATTGTGAAAAGACTAAAATTTTGATAATTGAATATTTGAGTATTAAATATAATAATTTCATTTTGAAATGGTTTAATTGGAATATTTTGATTTGAAAATATTTTGATATTTTGAAATGTGATTTGAAATGGTATTTAAGTTAAATAAAAATGAATGTGGTTTTGGAAAAATATGATATTTGGATATTTTGAAATGGATTTGAAAGGATATTGAATTTTGAAATGATATTTAATTTATATGTATAAAATACCAAAATTTGAAATTTTAACCACGGGATGTATTTAATTTATGGTTTAACTGATCCTTAGAGGATGGGCGATCCCAAGCATCCTTTAAGTTATTATGCATTACTGTTACAGTTCACTTGAGTTGGTTTACATTATATAAGTATATATTGTCCTGACTCGAGTGTTTTGTATTTTGCTATACGCTCGGGTCAGCCTGAGTATTTACAGCTTAGCTTTGGTTCTCTTTCTGGAGCTAAGAATCGCTGGAGATTCTGCTTATCTAGTTATCTATCCATTTCAGTTTCAGTTGTTCTATTTCAGCTCTGGTATTATAAACTTCTATGTATTTGAGATTTCTATTGTATATGTTTTCCAGACTGATAATATGTATTATGTTTTGAGAGTTTGTTATAGTAGCTTCATGAACTACTATGGTATTTTAATTTCCGCTGCGAGTTATTCTGATATTTCTGTGTCTATGATTCTGTGATTGTATTTCATTTGCTCCAAATTTTATTACAATCTGTTATTTTGAATTATTCAAGTCGGACATGTGTGGATTATTGTCGATTTGAATGGTCCAAAATAGTGGGTCGTTACAGTTGGTACCATAGCTTTGGTTTTAGGCAAACCTTAGCCTGCGGAGCAAAAACTCATTAGAGATAGGGTAGAAATACCCTAGAATGAGTGAAATCAATCTCAGAATCATTCTTTTGTGAGAGAACGTATTTTCGAAGTATAAAATGATTTTCAAATGATTTTTAAAATATTTTTAAAGATTATTTTGATATAAAATTTTCTTGTTTTGAAAGAAAATTTTCTGGACTTTATCCCTTTCGTATCCACCTTGTTAGTAATTTCTTTGATTAGGATTTTCTTAAAATTCTGAACTTCTATCTTAGTTGGGATTTCTTCATTTAGGATTCCTTTGAATTTTGGAACGCTCCCACTTGTTCTGAAATCCATTCCTGTCTCCCCTAATTGTATTCTTTTGATTTTTGGAGCATTCCATAACTCCACTTTGAATGACCTCTATAAAGACTGGCGATTTCGCCAAACTTTGAATGATTTGTAAAAAGGTGAAACTCCTTTACAATTGGCATTGATTCACCAGAGATTTCCGTATCCTCGGTTTACGATGTTTTCTACCTTCTGCTATACCTGGATTCTATCTCTGGCGATCGAAGGTCGGTTTGCCTTAGATTTTCGCATTGATTATTCCTGAAGTCACAGTTGACCGGTTACGGTCGTCCGCGATTTGTATAGGCTTATCCATCTTCTATTTGGTAATTTAATTATCTTATCTTCGTTTGAGCTTATCTTTGAATCAGAATTCTATTTGATTAGAGTTCCGCTAAATTTGAATCTCTGTTTTGTTTTGAAATCCATCCTTGAATCATCCATTGGAAACTTTATGGTTGATTGTCTTTTGAAATTTTTGCATTCATCGTAGTTGTTATTTTGATAAGGATGACCATATTTTATATATAAGTGAAATGTTTTCGATAAGGATTATATACCCTTTTAAAAATGAGAATTTGAAGTTTCAAATGGATTTAAATTTTGAAATTTATATAAGAAATGGTTTTATATAAAATAATTTATAACTGAAGGTTTTGAATCTGAATTTGAGTGATTGAACTCCGGCATTTTGGAACTGGTTTTAAGATTTTGAAATAATAAATAATATGATTGAAAGTATTTTCCGAAAATATGAAATGTTTCAAATGATTTTAATGAGTTTCAAATGATTTCAAAAAAGTTTCAAAAGAAGTTTGAGAAAAGAGAAGTCCAGAACCCACTTATGTCGCTGGAAAATAATTTCGGTGATGAATGCATGCATCATCGACATTGATTTTCGAGTTCAGAGTGGGGGAGAGGCCACTTCGGTAGCTTTGTTATGCAATTTATTTGTGAAACCAATTTTGATTTCAAATTCCGAAGTGTGATGTGATATTCGAAAGATATATGTATATATATTTGAACAATTTGAAATGAGCCGGTGTTCAGTCCTTGAGTTTTGGATTTGATTTGATATAACCCTATTTTTGGAATTGATTTACTGATTTAATTGTGATTTCCAACTCTTGGATTGAAATATGATTTCTTCGACTATTTTGAAGGTTCGAGCACTTCCAAATCAAGGTTAACTTTTCAAAGCTAAGTAATTTTGAAAGGTATAAAGTATATAAGTTTGGTATGTATGTTTAAAGTATGTAGTAATATGATTTAAATAAGTTGAAACTGCTTTGTTAAGTAAATGATCAAGGCTATTTTGAATTTTTATAATATGAAATTTAGATTTGAAATGTTTTGAAAAGGATTTGGTCTTTAAAATATTTTGAATAAAATTTAGTTTAAATGTTTTAACTGGGTAACATCTTTAAAAAACTATATAATGAACAAGGTGGAATAGATACATAAGTTGTACGTATGATGTTTTATTCGCATAATTAAATTGATCCAAGTTTGAGTACACAAGTTCAAGGTGAATTACACCATTTCATGTTAGGATTTTTCATTTGATTCTTGATGGCGAATATTTCATATGGATTTTGGGCTTGATTCTAGAATTCTCTATCATAGTATATGGCTATGCAAGGAGACTGATGGTTTCTAGTCGAGAAACCATATCGAAATCCGCATTAGGGAAGTCGAATGGACAATACTAGTTCGAAAACGAACTTGTGTGATCGAGCGAGCGATCGAATGTGATTTTGCGAAATGATGACGTATGTACATTATATATTCTAATATCATTGATATACTTGACACTGAAATTGGAAGTTGTTGGGTTGGATATCTTTGTAATTTAATTGGAATTTTTCCTTTATGAAAAACTACTATCAATTTAAGACCATTTTTCAAAATTACTTTTCTTTTATTCTTCTTAAAACAAACTATTTAAAACTATTTTATTTACAAAACTATTCTAAATTAAAAATCTTTTATAAAGCAAAGATGTTCAATCCCATATGGCTCTTCATGCAGCGAAATTTATTTATTTATTTTTTTGAAAATTTTGATCCTTATATAAGATGGACTTTATGTAAACATAAGATGATTTGGAAATGAATTATTGACTTAAATTATATTGATTTGGAAATTTGGATTTATTTTCTAAATTTATTATTTTGGAAACTTTGGAACTGAAGATATTTGATTTGGAAGAATAATTTGGTGAAAGCGTATGTGATTTTGAAAATTATATTGATATTGAAACAAATTAAAATTTGAGAACCTTGTGTTACTAAATACTTGATTTGGGAGTTATCGAACTTATATAAAAATTGGTTTGTATAAGTATGATATTGATTCGAAAACTATGGATTTGAAAAGGTACTCAATTTGAAAAGTGAAATCTTATATAATTGAAGTCTATATAAGTGTGATTTGATATACTTTTGATTTTGGAAAGGTATTTGATTTGAAAGTGAAATCTTATATATAATGGACCTTATATAAGTACGATATTTGAAAGTGATTTGAAAAGGTACTATATGATACATATTTTCGAAGTAAAGATATGGAAAGTGCCTTCTGCTTAATATCCACTTTGTGGCCACATTGTGGATTCATTCTATCGATATTTCTATGATTTTTGGTTTTCCGGATATGATACTCGAGTGTCCATCGAATTCCATGGCGTTACCCATGGTCTTACGAGCGCAACTGCCTGGCTGAGATGGCCTAGGGGTACAGATTGTTTCCTGGGGGATCCAGGCGTAACCATTGTGTATCTTGCATCTATGTAGGTTGCATTAGTAGCGAAACTGCCTGGTTGAGATGGCCTAGGGGTACGGATTGTTTCCTGGGGGATCCAGGCGTAACCATTGTGTATCCTGCATTCTACTAGTCATCATGGCGTAACTCGCGGGGCTGAGAAAGCTTACTGATATGGATTGTTTCCTGGGGGATCCAGGCATAACCATTGTGTATCTACGAACCATGGTTAGACAAAGGTTTTGGTTGTTTTGTTTGGATTGTACTTTCCATATCTGTTTTTAAAAGTTTTTCCAGTATTTTCACTGGGTGTTGAAACAAGTCTACTAAGTACCTGGAGAATTCTAGCTTTGCGCCTGATCAACGCACTGCCAGAGTCTGCAGGAACGAGGATAAACTTGTTAAGACATCGAGTTATAAAAGTATTTTGATAAAATATTATATAAAGGATACTTTGATCAGTTATTTCCTTTCTAAAGGATTTTAAAGTGTTTTAAATATTTTACCTCTTTAACCAACAATTTTAATTAATGGCCCATCCTTGTCTTTCGTCCTATTTTCCCTTCTAGCTATTCCTACCCTTTCCTCTTCGAGGGTCCTTTCCGCATTGTGGAAAGAGTTGGTTCTTTGGCTTACCATTTGAATTTGTCCGAGAAGCTTTCAGGTGTGCATGATGTATTCCACGTCTCTCATCTTCTCTAGTATCTTCTTGACCCATCTCCTTTTGGTTCAGCCTTCTGCTCTTGATAGTTGGATATTTAACCTAATTTGACTGTCGAGAGGAAGCCACTTCGTATTGTCAACAGAGGTACGAAGCAGCTAAGAGAAGGAAATCTGTTAGTCTGATCAAAGTACTGTGAAGTACTGATGATCGAGATTGTACCTGAAAAACGGAGAAGAGCATTCGTGCTTCGAATCCGGAATTGTTGTTTTCAGGTACTATTTTCTTTTTCTATCTTGCTTTTCCTTATTTTTCCTTGTTCGATCTTTTCGAGGACGAAAAGATTTGAGTGGGGGAGAGTGTAACAACCCTGAATTTTGTGATTTATTTTAATTGTTATTTTGATTATTTTATTTGAATTTTGATTTAAATACTTTATTTTATTTATTAAAATGAATAAATTATGTTATTTTAAATATAAATGTTGATTTTTATGAGAATTATAATTTCAAACCTGAATAAATTGAATATTTCCAGAAAAAGTGGATTTTGGTCAATTTGGTCAAACTTTGACTTTTAAATTTTAAATTTAAATATTTGAATTATTGAATTTTATCTTTTATTATGAAAATAGATTTAATTTCATGAATACTGCTTTTTGTTTCATTGAATTTGGATTTATATTGTGAAAGTTATGCTTTTTACAATATCGTGTGTAAATTGTTTTATTTAACAGTATTGTTTATTTTAAATTATATAAATAACATTTTTATTTGTCATACCTTATTCTAATTTGTATATATATGTAATGTTACATATATTTTGTCTTTTAAATATTTTTAAAGTGATGTTTAAATTTTCCAAAGTTTATTTAATTTATTTTCAATTTTTATAACCTAGTTTCTATTTTTAAGCTATTTTCTTCATTTATTTATATTTATTTTAAAATTTTATTTATTTATTCAGTATTTTTGCTGTGTTTTTATTTTATTTATAATCATTTTCATATATATTTAAAAATACAAAAATATTTTGGAAATATGAAGAGTTTTATGACCTTTCACTTGCTTTGACCTTTCACCTCCCTGCCTTTTCATTTTTCAACCACCACTTGCATTCAATTGAGGCTGACCATATCTTATTGCTTTAGCTGCTTATCCACTTCATTTTCACGTATAGGAAAAGCTTCTCAACCACAAAAAAAAAAATCGGCCATCATCCTGAAGAAAGTTTGGTAAATTTTCATCTCTTTTCATTGTTTTCTTCTTGTTTACATGGATTTTTGCACTTGCTTTCTTCTCTCTATGGCTCGGCTCCTCCTTCCTCCTCCACCTTGGCTGCCCCACCACCACCTGACCCATCCACCACCTCCTCCAGTCCAGCACAAGCCCATGGCCGTGACCATATATGGACCAGATCCCCCAAGTTTTGCACCAAACTCCACCTACATGCCTAGCCGAGACCATTCACCTATCACCACCTCTCTCTTCCACCTAGGCCGACCAAACACCACCTCCACCAGCCAAATTCCGACCTGACACACCTCTGCACACCACTACCTGACCCCACCTGAAATAGCCATGCCCTCCTTGGCTTTGGCCGAGCCCATTAGTTGCCTTGAATCCATGCTAGTGCCTTGTGATGGTAGCTTCTTGCATCACCAACCTTTGCACCATTTTCCCTAGGCTAGGCCGACCCATTTGAGTCCACAACCAGACCCTAGAACAAGCTATAGCCGTGTATTTTCCATCCATGGCCGAGCCTATGATGGTTGAAGGCAAGTGCAATTGGTTTGGAGATGTTTTGTGCATGAATACATAAGCTGTTCAAAACTTTGAGAAGTGTTTATTCATGTTGTATTGTATTGTTTTGTTTCATGTATTCAAGACAATTAACTTTGGCTTTCCACTCTCAAATCATATTCGTGTTGTCGTGCCTTCGAAGATCTCTGTTTTGTGTATTTGGTGGCTATCTCCAGCCTGAAACAGGTGAGTAATTCTCACCAGACAATTTGTACTTATATAACTAGTAAACTGACACCATTTGAATCTGTAAACTATATCATCATGTTATAACTGCCTATGCTATGATCATATGATGTTCACCCCTGTTTATACACATTTTATATCATCAGTTACTATTATATGATGTTGTTCTGTTTGTTTATATCTGTTTTTCACACTGAAAGTTCCATGTAGATTAGAATCACTATGGGTTGAAATGATACATACCCGAACGGCCTTTAGAATAGGAAAAAATCGTTATGGGCTGAAATGATAGGCCTGAACGATTTTTATTTATTTTATTTAACTTGGGATTGCGGGTTTGAAATGATAGAACTCGGATATTCCTTTGCAAATTACGAATTGAAATGATATATTATCCGTATCATTGGATTTAGGTTAGAAAATTTTATACAAACTGTGGTTAAAATATTTTTCTAAATTTTAAAGTATTTGGAAAAATTTGTAATATTATGATATTTTAATTTAAATTTAATTAAAACTAATTTGATAAAAATATTAGTGATTTTCTATAAATTAAATAAGTGAATTAAGTAAATGGTAAAGTAGAATTTGTAATATAAGTTAATTTTGGAACTTATGATTTTGTTTATAAATGGAATTTATGTAAAGTAAGAAAATATGACAATTTTGATTTAAAATGAAATTAAATGATTTTTATAAAGTGTTAATGATTTTTGTATAAATAAAATATGAAATAAATGGATATTTGAGTTGAATTTTTGAAATATAACTTAAATTGGGAATTTGTGAATTTTGTAAAAATGTGAATTTTAATTAAGAAAATAAAATAAAAATAAGTTATATTTGAAATATAAACTTATGTGTTAAGTTAAAATATTTAATTATAAAGAAAAGAAATTAATGCTTGAATTTAATAAGTAAAATTATTATTAAATTTGATTTTGAATGCAAATTTAACTATTTAAAATCATAAATATAACGGTATTTCAATGATTGTTTTAAAGTGTGAAATTATATGATTTTATAAGTTAAATGATTTAAATTTAAATTTAATTGGTTATTAAATTGTATTTAAATTCTTGAATTTTAATTGGCAGCATTTTTGAAATGCTATCATATTACAGCATTTTGTAAATGCTGTAATCGTTATAAATGAACTAAATGGCTAAAATGAACTAAGGGTTGTTACTGCACTTTGTAAGTGCTGTAGTTGCTGAATTTAACTAAAGTTTTATTTGAAATCTAAACCTATTACAACATTTTAAATACTGTCTTTTGCTAACTGAATTGTTTTTAAACATAACTTTCCGTAGCATTTTCTAAGTGCTGCGAAAGTTGAAATTTCAATGTTCTAATAAATTTAAGTGAATAAATGAATTGTGAAAAGACTAAAATTTTGATAATTGAATATTTGAATATTAAATATAATAATTTCATTTTGAAATGGTTTAATTGGAATATTTTGATTTGAAAATATTTTGATATTTTGAAATGTGATTTGAAATGGTATTTAAGTTAAATAAAAATGAATGTGGTTTTTGAAAAATATGATATTTGGATATTTTGAAATGGATTTGAAAGGATATTGAATTTTGAAATGATATTTAATTTATATGTATAAAATACCAAAATTTGAAATTTTAACCACGGGATGTATTTAATTTATGGTTTAACTGATCCTTAGAGGATGGGTGATCCCAAGTATCCTTTAAGTTATTATGCATTACTGCTATAGTTCACTTGAGTTGGTTTACATTATATAAGTATATATTGTCCTGACTCGAGTGTTTTGTATTTTGCTTTACGCTCGGGTCAGCTTGAGTATTTACAGCTTAGCTTTGGATCTCTTTCTGGAGCTAAGAATCGCTGGAGATTCTGCTTATCTAGTTATCTATACATTTCAGTTTCAGTTGTTCTATTTCAGCTCTGGTATTATAAACTTCTATGTATTTGAGATTTCTATTGTATATGTTTTCCAGACTGATAATATGTATTATGTTTTGAGAGTTTGTTATAGTAGCTTCATGAACTACTATGGTATTTTAATTTCCGCTGCGAGTTATTCTGATATTTCTGTGTTTGTGATTCTGTGATTGTATTTCATTTGCTCCAAATTTTATTACAATCTGTTATTTTGAATTATTCAAGTCGGATATGTGTGGATTATTGTCGATTTGAATGGTCCAAAATAGTGGGTCGTTACAGAAATTCTATGAAACAAATATTAAAGTATGAATGATATTTTTGTGAATCAATGAGATTAAAAATGAATTTAATTGAAATGTAATTGTGATGAAACAAATTTGAAATAGATACGTAAGTTGTACGTATATTGTTTTATTCGCAAAGTTAATTTGATCCGGATTTGAATACACAAGTTCGAGGTGAATTGCACCATTTCGTGTTAGGATTTTTCGTTCGATTCTTGATGGCGAATACTGATATAGATTTTTGGTTTGATTCTAGAATTCTCTATCATAGTATATGGCTATGCGAGGAGAATGATGGTTTCTAATCAAGAAACCTTATCGAAGCCCGCATTAGGGAAGTCGAATGAAAAATACTAGTTCAAAAGCGAACTTGTGTGATCGAGCGAGCGATCAAATGTAACTTGGCGAAATGATGACATATGTACATCTTATGTTCTAATATTATTGATATGCTTTGACGCTGAAATTGAAAGTTGTTGGGTTGGATATCTTTGTAATTTAAATTGGAATTTTTTCTTTTATGCAAAACTACTATTAATTTAAAACCATTTTTACAAAACTATTTTATTTACAAAACTATCTTACAAACTATTTTATTTACAAAACTATTTTACAAACTATTTTATTTACAAAACAACTTACAAGCTATTTTATTTACAAAACAATCTTACAAACTATTTTATTTACAAACTATTTTACAAAACTATTTTATATACAAAACTATTTCACAAAATGATTTTATATACAAAACTATTCTAAATTCAATACCTTTTATAAAGCAAAGATGTTCAATTCCATATGGCTCTTCATGCAGCGTAATTGATTTTGGAAATTTTTTGATTCTTGTATAAGACGGACTTTATATAAGTATAAGGTTGGTGATTTTGAAAACTGTTGATTTTGGAAGGTATTTGATTTGAAGAGATAAATCTTATATATAATGGAATTTATATAATAATGATTTGATATATTCGAGACTATTGATTTTGGAAAGTACTCTATCAAATGAAATCTTATATATAATGGAATTTATATAAGTGCGATATTTGAAGCTATGATTTTGAAAGGGTACTATATATGGTATGATATAATTAAAGTAAATGATATGGGAAGTACCTTCCATCGGATCCCTTTGGTGGGTCATTTATCAGATCCCTTTAGTGGGTCATTTATCGGATCCCTTTGGTGGGTCACTTATTATATTCATTTGGTATCATTGGATAGCGTAAATTGAGGGGCAGGATGCCTACAGCTACAAGTGATTCTGCTAGGATAGCGGCATAACCATTGCGTAGCTGCGATCTATCAACCATTGCGTAAGTCGAGGGGTGGGATGCCTACAGTTACAAGTGATTCCGCTGGGATAGCGGTGTAACCATTGCGTAACTGTGATCCACGGGGGAATGGGCTTTCCATATCTTTTTTTAATATTTTTAAGTATTTTCACTGGATGTTGAAACAAGTCTACTAAGTACTTGGAAAATTCTAGCCTTGCGCCTGATCAACGCATGGCTAGAGTCTGCAAGAAAGAGGATAAACTTGTTAAGACATCGAGTTATAAAAGTATTTTGATAAAGTATTATATAAATATAAAGGATATTTTGGTCATTTTTCTTTTCTAAATGCCTTTAAATTATGTAACGACCTGTAAATTTTAACGGTTTTAATAACATAATTAACTGAATTTTTGTGAAATTTTAAATGATTAAATTTGGAAATGAAAATTTGATATTTGAAATACACCTATTTAAACATGCAAATGGTAAATTTTTATCAGAAAATATAGAAGTTTATTTTATTGTGTAATTTTATTTAAATTTAAATCAGTTAATATTTGATGAAAATAAATTATTTCTCAAACCTGAATATTTTTATATAATAAATTTGTAAATCATCTTCTAAGTGAGACGTCATATTTTGTTTCGCCAAATTTGGACTGCTATTGCTCCGTTTATCTTATTTTCGGCGTTTTAGCAGCATTTTTCGATACCGAATATCGACTTTTGGTAGGATGATCGTATTGCTAATATCTGTGTACCGTTTTGATCGTCTCGTCGTGCTGATCTCCACAGCATATTCAATTGTCAATTTCGAAGTCCAGGAGACAGCGAAATCTACGGAACGATTTCTGTATCGGTTCCGCAATTTGACTTTTGGATTTCCCGTGACCATTCATTGCTCACCCTGCATAAACCAACAACCATCAACAATTATCATTTCAGCTTTTGACCCTTTCTATTCCAAGCGTTCAACATATCATGCGGATTGTCCTTTCATTTCTATCAGTTCTGTTCCACTAATATTCCACCTTCTCGTTCATTCTTCTGAGAAAAATTTATTTTAGCTAAAGTTATATATTATATAGTTACGTCAGAGAATGCTTACCTCCTCTAAAGCCTTCTTTCTCTTGCCACACTATCTCGTCCTCCCCTCTTCCCTCTCTCTACCATTCCTCTTCCACAAACTCACCCACCTTGCTTGCATCCCCTTGACTGTTGCCACCACTTAGCATAGCAGCTTTGACCTCCTTACTGCCTATACAGCTCCACGCAAGCCAACTAGCTCCGCCCAGCCTTCGCTTCCCACCAACTGCCGAGGCCACCATTCTCCCCTCCACAAATGCCAACCGATTCCATTCCCTTGATCCACCAAGTTCTCAACCGAGCCAAGAACCCCTCCTTGCCCGAAGCCTTGCTGGCCTCACCATGCCTCTCCACGGCCCGCCAACCAAAGCCGCCCCATCATGAAACCTCCGACGCCGACCACTTGAGATCCCTCCACCCATCTTCCTTGCCGCCCCTCTATCTAACAAGGAACCACACCTCTCCTCTCCATGCCGAGCCCTCATATTTCCTTCCCCTCCACTTCGGCCTCCCTGCCATTTGCCAGCCAATCCCCAAGCTTCCAACGACGCAAGCCCACCACCCAGCCCGAGCCTCTAACCTCTTGCCGACCACCACCTTGAACGTGTTGGCCTTCCCTTTTTCCTACATGCTGCAGCTCGTTTTGGTATGATTATATTTATATATTATGTTATGTTTACATTTATATTAGTATTTTGAAAAGTATTATATATATTATTTTAAAGCTTAGTGTGTTATTTTGTTCAGATTTATTGTTATATATATATAAATACACTTAGCATTCCATTTGTTGCATATATTGCTAGTATTTTAAACATGTATATATAATTATATATAATTGGTTGCATGGTACGTGTTATGTTCGTATACATCTGATATGTATATATGTTTATATAAGATTTGCAATCTGTTTGATTATATATATGAATTTATATAAGTTATATATATTATGTTTGTTGTATATATATATATATATGTTTATTAGTTATATATGATCTATTGATCTATAATTATATTTCAATAAAGTGAGTATGTGTTGTTTTATAATAAATTTTGACTTAAAATATAATATATATATATATGTTTGTAGATTGATCTGGAATTCTAAAAAGAAACATAAAGTGTAAGCTTATATATGATTTACTGAATTAATATATATTTAAGTTATATTGGTTTTTATAATTATTAATTTTTAAATATGGTAAGTATGTAAGTTTATACTTATGTTTATATATTGGTCTATATAGATAAGTATGCATGAGTTTGGTTTTCAAAAATAATATATATATAATTTTAATATATGTTTTAAATTGATTTTTAGAATATATGTATATATATATATAGATAACATATATTTCGTTTCATCGATCTCTTGTCCATCTTAACTTACCATCTCAATATCAATTTATCGCAGCAATTGCTAGCTTGTCGTGTCCCGTGTCGTGCCCATGTCCGTGTGCGTGTCTGTGCCATCTTCTGATTTCTCTAGCCTCGAAAGGTGAGCAATCACTCATGATTAACATTCTTATATTTATTAAATTTGATTTCATCTGAAACGATAATTGAAATATGCTGCTAAATTAAACTGTTAATGATATAATTGCTGTATATTATGCTATTATCTGTATCTGTTCACCTGTGAGATATGACACCATATCCTATTGTTTATATTTTATTAGTTTTATCACTGATGATATATGCCTGTTGTTAATGTGTTATATTATTATCATAACTATTCTCACTCTACAAGTTCCCTGTTAGTATAGAATTCCATATGGGTTGAAATGATACATACACGAAAGATCTTGTAGAATAGGAGAAAATCGTTATGGGTTGAAATGATAAACCCAAGCGATTTTCATTGACTTTAAATTTGGGATTACGGGTTGAAATGATATATACCCGTAGATATTTAAGTTGCGGATTGAAATGATAAATATTTGTACCACTTGACCCTAGGATAGAAAAATTTATTCGAACACCATTGGTCTATATTTTAAAAAATGATTTCCAAAGTTTTGAAAGAAAATATATGGTTTTTATATTTAAATATAATATATATAGGCTATTTTATATAATATATAGAGGCTATTTTAAAATAATATGTTTTGGAAATTTTAATTTATAAGTTAGTTTTGAAAAATATAAATTTTAAGATTTTCTTATAGCTTTATTATTTCAAAAATATATAAAATAGGAGTGAATACAAAATACAATTAATAATAAGATTAATTTAATAAAATTCAATTTAATTAGTATATAATATGTTTAAAAATATTAATTTAAAAAAATTTATATTAATAATTTAAAATAGATTTATAACTTTAATAATAAAGGTTGGAAAGATAAATTAATGTTGACGTGGAATTTAATTTGGTCAATAATTGAATTTAAGACAGATTGATTTAAACTTATTAATCTTGAGATTTTGAAAAGATATGATTGTAACTTGATTTATAACTTGATTTGATAAAAAGTGATTAAACGAGTATTCTTAATTTTGAAAAAAAAATTAAGATTGAATATTTAATATTGATTTAAATATATAAATTGGGATTTTAAATAAATTATTATAAAAATGGTTAAGGGAATAATTTCCAATTTGACTAAATTTAAAGTTAAATGTTGAAATATAAATGGAATTTATATTGTAAATGTTGAATATATAAACTTGAATCTTTAACTTTAAATTTGAAATGGTTAAAATGGAATTTATTTAAATTGAATTTTGGAATTTAGAATGATTTGAATCGATTGGTGAAATTTGAGGAAACTAATATCTATTATATAAAGTATTATAATATATATAAATTATTTTAAAATATAAATTATCTTAATAAATAAACTATTTTAATTTATAACTATTTTAATATATATACTATTTTCAATATCTAAACTGTTTAAGTCGAAAGTGTTATGATTTATGGAAGTGTTATGATTTCCAAAGTGTTATAATTTCCAAAGTGCTATGATTTCAAAATTATTATGATTTCGAAAAGTGTTATAAATTTGAAAGTGTTACGGTTTTGGAAATGAATATTATTAAAAGTGAATAATGATATCGAATTTATATGGTTTTGAATTGGATATGATATTTTTGATATGAAGTATGAACTATTTGAAATGAAATGACCACGGTGTGAAATAAGCATTTGGTTGTTAAAGAGACCGGGATCAGATATTGTCATACTCTTTGCCAATACCGAAAACCACTTTAACAAATGTGTACGTGGTGGAGATTCCAGAACGAAGTAGGATGGTTGGGTGACGATTCTATATGGTATTTACATAGCCCTGACTCCCGTGAGCCAGCTTGATGTGGCTGAAACAAGAGCCATGCCGGGCCAAGTGAGGTCATTCCTCCGATCGGGCACATTCCTTCGATACCATTCTATTGCTTTTGTGATTTGATTGGGTGCACCTTTGATTTGGGAGTGTGTCACGAGGTGAGTGGTAGTAGCTGCTATGCGTTACCACCAGTTCGGATCCGCAAACGGTATATCTACCCTGGCATTGCCTCGAGTGCCTTGTCGCATGCCCTATCGTGCCTTCTACGAGTTTGTTTTATACCGTACCTATGTGGTGTCCTCTGGGTAAACCTCCAGTTTACGGAGGAGCGTACGATATTGTATAGACTACGGGAATATATAAAATATGTTAAGGGGATATGGGTAACGCCTTAATGCTATTTTAATACTTTTACTTTACCATAGAAATATTATAATAGCGTATTGTACTACATAGTAGATAGTTCCACGGATCCTTAGAGGATGGAAATCCAAAACATCCTTTAAGTTATTTGTATTTCAGTTGATATTTCACTTGTGTTGAATTTACTATATAAGAATGTTAATCATGACTCGAGTGTTTTGTGTTTTTCTTTATGCTCGGGTCATACTAAGTGTCACAGCATTTGAGACTCACCTTTGGAGTTAGAGCTTCACTTGGAGATCCATCTATATCTATTCAGCTTTCAGCTATTCAGTTGTTTTGTCAGACTTGTCATCTGTTTGTATTTGAGACTATATTGTATTTGAGATATTCTGTTGTATTTTGATTTAGACTCTGATGTATTAACTACTATTTATCTATTCCGCTGCTTATTGTTATATTACTCTGTGTCTGTGATTCTGTGATTTATTTATTTACCGTATATGTTGGGTTTTGCTAATTATAAATTAACAATCTGATATTTTGAGCAATTCAAGTCCGACATGTGCGGATGCGAATGGTTCGAAATACCGTGTCGTTACAAATTGTTTAAAATATTGTTTATTTATGTACAACTTGGTTTAATAGTTGATTATCAATGTTGTAAATATTATGAGAAGTTATTAATTCAATAAAACATATTTAAAGTTAATGATTATTGATTTATAAATAATGTTTGAAAATTATTTTAGATTTAAAACTAATAAAATTTGTAAATAATAGATTTAAGGTTTTGAATAACCCCTTTTAAAAATAAGTAATGATGTAAATAATTATTTTCAAATAGTTACATATATTTATAAAGGTGTTATTTAAGATTTTAAATGGTGTTTATAAATGAAGCAAGAAATTTTACAAATGAATTTTGTAAAGTATTAAAGATGATTGATTTGCAAATGAAGTTTTCAAATGAATATTTCATGTAAAATTTATGTAAGTTTCTTTGAATGTATAATTTTAAAGATATTAAATGATTCGGGAATTTATTATAGTAATATGCTTGAAAAATAAAGTGGAATTGCTATTTTGAAGTATGGTTTGAAATAATTACTTGATTTTGAATTACTAATAGTTGTATGTGATATATTTGTTTGATAGTAAGTGAACTTTTATAAATATTGATTTCAAAATAGGATTTATAAATAAAATGAATTTAATTGGAAATTTGAGAACTTAAATTTCGGGATTTTTACATTGTTTTCAAAGGATTTTGGAATATAATACTAAATATTATTTGGAAGTATTTTGGGATAAATATTCTCAAACGTGATTTGAAAGAAATGTTTTAAAGGAACCTTTAAAAGGAAATAAGTTCTATACACCCCTAGCTGTCGTTGGAAAATAATTTCGGTGATGAGTGCACGCATCATCGACGTTCACTTTCGAGTTTCAAAGTGGGAAGACCGCCATAGTAGCTTTACTGTACATTTTTTTGATAAACGAAACTTAATTTTAATTTCAAAATTCGATTTGACCTATATAAAAGCTATGAGTATATATATATTATTTCATATGATTCGAAGTAAACCCGGAATTTAGTTCTTAAAACTTTCTGATAATTAGTAGTTTTCAGTTATTGTAATGTAATGAAATTTTGGCTATATTAATAATTGGAAACTTCTAAAATGAAAATAAGAAAATATATGCTAAGTGGTTAAGGAAATATATAAGGTATTGGAAAATTTTAACTTGTAAGTCGGAAGATATGAAATATTAAACATTTTGTTAACTAAAATGAATAAGATAAACTTGTGTAACATTCAAATTCTATAAACATATATATAACTTACCTGAAATGTTTAAAAGGTTGTAATGTTAAATAGGAACATGTAATGGAATATTATACGAGTAAAACTTGAGTAATGGTAGTGTTCAATGGAATTATTTCTATAAATAAGAATTTTGGTGTACAAGAAATGTTATGAACGTAAGTTAATATTGTGAAATAATTTATATAAGTACGTGAAAGAAAGAAAAAGACATTGTATGAATGAATGAAAATAAATAAAAGGTAAATAATGATGTGAAAAGAAATCAATTGAATAAACGTAAATAATATTTGAAATTCTTGGTTGTTTTGGCTTATGGGATGTTTGGGAATGGATACTTCTAATTGTTTAAGGTTGTATGGATAATCTATTACGTAATTATCCAAGGCTGTTGGGCGTAGGGTACACTTGATAGTTTATTTATCACCTAGCACGATTAAAAGTTTCTAAACTAAACAAACCATTGGTTTTGGTTGCTATGGATGTATGATTGATTACTATGGTTGCATATGATGATTGTATGGTTTTGTTTGCAAGTGACTATTGTTATGTTGTGTTGGTTTGTTTTGCTATTGATTACAGCAACTTAAATATTTCTCTTGTACATAATTCTCACTATTTTGGATTATATAAGCGAAGTACAGGTTTATGGAAGCAATAGCTACTGCCTTTGGTTTTATAAATTAAACGTTGTTTGCCAGAGAAATAGGTACGTTCTTGGATTACGGTTTTATAGCGATATTATATTGTTTTCCCGTGGTTTGGGATATTTTATTTTTCAAATATGATATAAATATATATATGTATGGTTATTACCGATATTATTATTATTTCGGGACCTCTCCATACAAAGGAAACTGTGCCGAAATATTTCATGAATTTTTGACTTAGAAAATTTTGTGTAAAGTGAAAATATTTTCAAACTTTAGTAAACTTGAATATGGAGATTTAATTGTTATTAATTAGTATGTTTTTATTTAAAATACTTAATTATGTAAATTAATTGTTTATAAATTGAATACTTTGAATAAAGTATATTAATTCCTTAATCCTTCCTTTTCTCTTTTCGAGGACGAAAAGTTTTGAGTGGGGGAGAGTGCAACGACCCATATTTTTCCGATAAATAAAATATTAATTAAATAAGATTTTAGAATTTAATATTGAAAGAAAACTAAATTTGTGATTTTATAATGAGAGTAATAAGCAAAATGTAATGTTAGTAATGTTAATTTAAGGTAATTGCTAACTATTTTAATGTAATTCCAATTATTTGAAGTGATTGTAAAGTTATAATTGGTTATAAACTGTAAACAAGGAAATACATTGAACGTTGAAATTATACGTGATCAATTAGAATTGGCTAATATTGAAAATGAAATCAGTGATGTTGTTTGAATGCTATTAATAACTATTTAATGTAATTTCATTCAATTGAAATAGATTGTAAGGTTATTTGGTTTGTAAATAATGAAATAAATTAAATGAAGCATTTAATAATGAGATTGTATGTAATTGATTGGAATAGGTTAATATCGAATATAAAATCATTTTAATATAACCCTTGGTTGTAAATGATAAGATAATGGATATGAACTATTATTATAAATGATGGTTGTAATTATCTTCTCATTAATTTGTCCGTTTGAATATTAAATGGGTAATTAATGAAATTAGGGCAATTGAATGTTGGAATTATACGTTGTTAATTGAAATTGAATATAATCAATGATGTGTAAGTAGTCATAACATTTGTTGTAGATAATAAACTTATAAATATGATTAAATTACTTAAAGGTAACAATTGTTCATTTATCATCTCATTATTTAATATGTTTGAATTAATTTAGAAATCAATGAAAATTTATGTAATTAATTATTGAAGTTAATATGGTAAAAGATGTTAACGGTAAAATAATGAATGTAATAAAATGTAAACTTATGTTAATATAATTCATAGAGTATTGTTGATTGAATAATAAGGATGATAACATAGGTTTGAATGTAATTGGATGAGAATTGGATGCATAGTTAAAGGCATTTAACCTTTTAAATATGATAAGGGGGAAACAAATTAATATTTCATCAATTAATATTACATCTTTTAATTAAGATAAAGTGTAACGATTCGTAACTTTTAACAACTTTAAAATGGCAGTATTTTGAATTTAAATAAAAATTAAATAATTTTTTTTTGAATTTTTGATGTTGAGTGTTTTATTTGACTAAATTTAATAGAATAAAAATTTTGTGAAATTTCTAATTTTGGTCAAACTTAGTCAAAGTTTGACTTTTGGTTGAAATTTTTTAATTTTAATTTAATTTTTTTATATGATACTAGACTGAATTCTGATCTTCCCTCCACTTTTCGTTTCATCAAAATCAAATTCCTATTGCTCTAAAAATTTGAATTACTGTGAAAAATTAACATGAATTGGTAGTGTTTAGTTGTGTTTTATTTGGCTAAGACATATTGGGTTTGTTTGGTCTAATGGGCCTTGGTTAACCAAGAGACTCTAGTCAGTCATGTGACCATTCCATTGTCTACGACCTTATGTTTCTTATCTGATAACATCTACATACATAATTTTTCTCCTGAGAAACTTTCTCTTCACACTTCTTCTTCCTCCTCAAAATCTACAGAGAACTCTAGATCTAAAACTCCAAAAACCTCACAAATCAAAACTCCTTTCCTCCACTCCTTCAACACTTCCTTCCTTCCCTATAGTCGCCGCCCTCTCCACCATCTCCAAGGCCATCTCCTTCCACCTTCCCTCTCCTCTTCTTTCTCCTTTTTTCTTTTTCCCTTCTTTTCCCCTTCCCTATTTCCCCTCTTTCTTCCCCTTATTTCCATGGCTTCTATATTCCACTAAAGTACTCCAAATCAAATAATTTTATTTTTGAAATCGTGTATAATTTCAATGGCAACAACTTTGTTGTTGAACTCTTCTTCCCATTCTGAATATTTATATATCAAAAACTCCACTTTTCAAGTACTTTCTCGGGTTCAGTTTTGGCCGAAAATACCCCATATTGTATCAATCATATCTCCTTCAAGAATGAATCAAATTTTATGATTCTTTTTTCAAACCATTTATTTTTCCAGTGGCTTCAACTTTCTTTTAGATCAGTTCTTCAATTCCTTAATTTGCTATGCCAAAAACTCAAATCTTTTCAAAGTACTTTTGAACTCAGATTTTCAACTCAGAAAACACCTCTGTTTGTTTTGACCATAACTTCCTCAAGACGAAGCTTTTTGAGTGATTCTTTTTTAAAAAGTGGAGAGAAAAGAATTTGCCACAACTTTCTAGATAGTCACTTTTACAGATTCAGTAATATTCTAGTCCAAATATTTTCTTAAAGATGACATAGTTTTTGGTTTGTCCGTAGTTTGTGCTTTGCATTTGTATATTTGCTTGGAATCTCTATATTGCTCCATTTTTTTCCATCACCTTCGTAGCCATGAAAGGTGAGAAAACACTCACAACTACTAAATTTTTTTATGTTAGTTAAATTGAATTTATAATGTGATTAGAAATTGATTGGTTGCTGTTTAGTATATTTTAAATTGTCATTCCAGTAAATCTGAGTTTTATTGAATTTAATTGCCATTTAATTTAATATTGAAATTTAAATTGCTAGTTAAATTCCTGTTAATGATAACTAGTAAATTGTTGGTAGTTATTGGTTGATTTCGATGATGATTGTGCTGTATGTTCAATTGTTGATATTTGGGTGATTGGATGGATGTTATTGGTTGACATTTAGGATGATTGGATGTTATTTATTTCTATATCTCTATTATCCCCATGGGTTGAAATGATACATACCCGAATGATCTTATAGATTAGGGGAAAATCGTTATGCGTTGAAATGATAAACCCGAGCGGTTTTCATCAATTTGGAAATTGTGACGACCGCCCATGACCCCTGCACCGAATCTAGAGGAAGTGCGCTGTAAAGTGTGCCAGGCGACCATGGACGATTGTCAAGGTAAAATAAAAACAACAAGATCTATCATATTACTCACAGCGCATGGACAAAATAAAATAGAACATATATATAGTGAAGCTTCACAGAATAGAATCTCATCAATAAAACTTCATAATAGTTGAATACAAACATCTGAATAGTCAATACAACAAGCCTCACTACATATCACTCAGAGAATACAAAGCAGCGGAACATCCAGTACATATAATAAGAAGATAATATGCAACCCTCCAGCTCGTCTTCGATATCAGCATCGTGAGAAGAGAGCAGCACCTGTCACCTGCTACCTAGTCTGCCCGTCCCAAAATGGACGAACAGCCTAAGGCAATAAGAGTTAACATAAAGCCTTGAGTCAGACAACAGTCTTAGTGAGCAGTAAATTAACTAACAACGTACCAAAAGAGCATAAAGGAAAAGGAATAGGAATACAACCCTCCCACTCCAACCTCTTTCTACAGTGATAGCCCCCAGACACACACTAAGTGGAAGCAAACATAGCAGAGCATACAATGTAAAGTAAAGCAATTATCACTCGAGTCAAGGGCGATGTTTTCCAAGTACAAACCCCCAAGGACTAAACCAAGATCAGATAAGCACCCAGGAAATACCGCTCTTGAGACCGAATGACGATACAACCAAACATCCATGACTCTGGCTATCACTGTTATCATTGCTTCGATATCACCGTTAATTGAATGACCGGCACATTCTTTCAGCCGTCCGTCAAGGGCTAATGGAAACCCCGGTTCTAGACATAACTCCCGCACGTCATCGTGACCCGTGCCTAGGACTATCGAATCTGCCCAGAGTACTTGACTACCCAATCAGTAGCCTTCAGGGACTATCGAATCTGCCCAACGTACTCTTGCTTTGAGCATGCTAGAACCTTCAACAACGATGAGATCTCAGCCTTCTAGTCGTCCTCCTCGACAACTATTTCCATACTAGCTCAAGCGCCTCTCGAGCATCCATTATCCTCAACCTGCTTGGAATGATCCCGTCTGGATTAGACCAAGACTATCTCATATCATACTTCGCTTCATCACATCCTCGCAAAGTCTCATCTCAACATCATCATCAAATCTATGCACAAGAGCTTCATCATCCGCTACATATGCCACAAGCAGCTTTCCCAATTCAAGAGCCTTTCTCTTAGCTTTTGAATCATCTTCGGTCTAAATCAAATCATCAATCATCTAATTCAAAGCAATCAATCAAGTCAAACATTAATCCAAGCAATCAAGCATTCAAATATGATCTAAGTAGACAATTATAACAATAATGGCAATTTCGTAATTAAAGAGTTGAAAGTCAAATAAGCATGAAAACATGAACGATATCTCTATAATCTTGATGAATGAACTTGCATAGGTTAACATGTAGTAAAATGGATGTAACATCATCCTGAACAATGGATCTATATGGATCTACACTTAGGATGAAGAAAATGTATGGAAATCACTATTTTAACACCAAATCGAGCCAACAATCCGATATACTCCTTTGGATCCGTGTGAGAGATAATCACCACTCACCAAATCACCTAAACAACCCCAAATCACACGCTTCAGAACTGGACAGCGAAGGATCTAGCTTGATCTATCACGAATCCGCCTCAAACGAAGAAATCTCACTTCAAAGGATGAAGATCTTCAATCCAAGCTCTTGAATCTTCAATCTTGATCTTCGATTTGGATGAAAGGAAGCACTAGATTAGAGTGGAGAAAAGAAGTGAAGAAGTGTAGAAGTCGAGCTCTCAAAATGGCAGCACTTCGTCGCTTCGAAATCCGGATCCCGAAAAGTGAAGCCAACCCCCTTCTATTTATAGGCAAAATTCTCTAAGTCGTAACTCGGAGTTAGGTCGTCTCCGACCTACGACCTAAGACCCCTCCGACCTAAGTCTTCACCGACTTAACAGCTACTCTGCCTAACACATGCGCATACGACCTAGCTACTACGCCGACCTACGACTTAACTGAAATGCGCAACCTAACTCTTCACCGACCTAACAACTCAGACGACTTAACAGCCAGGCGCTTCAACGACCTAACTGCTTAACACCCCTACGACTCAACAAACCCCAAGTCCCTCCGACTTATACCTTCCGACCTAACAGAGCAACAGAGTCACGCCTTAACTATTTAACCACTCTACGACTTAACTCTTAAGCCAACACGCGACTTAAGACTCAGTGCATCTGCAGACCTAACGACTTACAGAGTTACCCACGCGACCTAACAGCTCAACCGAGTTACGACCTAACTGAGTATACAACTTACGACCTAACCACAAGGCCATGACTCAACTAGGCTACGACCTAACTTCGCTGCCACTAGGTCGCTAACCTGCTACCCCAGCTCCTTTAGGTCGTTGCCGACCTAATTATACTAACTCGGTAACATCCTATAGGTCGTTCCAACCGACCTAACTCGGTCAGAACCCTAAGTCGCCCCTATTCCTTAAGTTGGTCACTCAACCTAAGCAACCCTATGACTTAACTTCCTTAGGTCGTCGCCGACCTACCCTTAAGTCAATCCTATAAGTCGGTCACGACTTAATACTTTAACCAAATTCTGCCAAATCTGAAACAACTTAAAAATGCTGAAAATTCCAGATTTTAACGAACTTTTCGATCCGTAAAAATACGGGTCGTTAAAGAAATGTTGATTTTTGATACTGGTTGAAATGACATATACCCATATAATTTCTTGAATTTGGATTTTTATTTGGAATTGAATTATTTGAAGGGTTTAAGTTAATTCAAACTTCAAATTTGTTTTAATTAGATGATTACGATTGATATTTCGGATTATTTGAAACCCTTTAAATAATTATATTCATGTTGTACACTTGATAGGAGATGAAAATCCCATAACATTTATGAAACCGTTGCACTAATATTTCTATTTTACTTATTTTGATCTGACTTACATAAGATCTTTTAGTTCTGACTCGAGTGTTTTGTCTTTCAATACACTTGGGTCAATCTGAGCTTTTCGGTGTATTGAAGACTATTTTCTGGAGGACGAAGACGAAGGTTCAGTATATTATTGCTATTTATTATTCCACTGCATTATGTGTTCCACTGCATTATTTGTTTATTTCTGATGTATGTATAACTCTGATTTGAATTGTAAAAGTGTAATCAAATGTTATTTGTAAAACAGCTTCATGAACTGTTTATTTGATTATTATATTTTGTTGTTCCGCCGCGAGATTCTATATTTTGTTTTATTTTTTATTTTTTTTTATTTACCCCATTAACAATCCTCCCTTTTGAATGGTTTGAATCTGACATATGTGGTTTATTGGCGATTTGAACCGTCTAAAAAGGTGGGTCGTTACATAATATAAATGTAAGTGATAAGATGTCCAAAATGAATTTTTTTAAGAGAATTTATAAATAATAATTCAGTGGTTATAATAAATGTTTATAAACTTAATCTATGTGCAAGATATGTTAAGTGAAATAAATTGAATAATAAAAAGAGAATGCTATTTAAATAAAAAAATTTGATATGTTTGTAAATTAATTAAAAGTGAGCTAACTAGATTGATAATAATAAATGGATGTAAATTAATAAAAATGAAAATTATATGGTTTTAAATAAATTGTTGTATCTGGTACTATGTATTTTGAATCTTTCCTTTCTGTTGCTTCTATTCTCCTATCTCGTTCCTTTTCGGGAATGAAAAGTTTTGAGTCGGGGAGAGTGTAACGACCCGGGAATTTTAATGATTTTTATAACGTAATTAACTGAATTTTTGATGAAAATAAAACAATAAATTTTTAAAACAAAAATTTGATATTTGGTATGCGTCTATTTAAACATAGCAATTGGCGGATTTTTATCGGATAATATGAAAGTTACTTCTGTTGTGTAATTTTCAATATCAAATTTAAAATCAGTTAAATTGATGGAGATAAAATATTTTTGAAATCTGAATATTTTTATATAATAAATTTGTAAATCATTTTCGGAGTGAGGCGTCATATTTCATTTCGCCAAATTTGGACTGCTCTAGCCCCGTTTATCTTATTTTCGGCGTTTTAGCAGAAGTTTTAGCAACGAATATCGACTTTTTATAGGATGATCGTATCACACATATCTGTGTACCATTTTGTTCGTCTCGTCGTGCTGATCTCCATAGTATATTCCCTTGTCTATTTCAGTGTCCGTTACACGACAAAATCTATGAAACCGTTAGCTGTATTGTAACACCCCACACCCCTTAGTATACCCAAAAGAGCACACTAAAAGGTGTGGTGCGTTGTAGGTATAGCTAAAAACTTACAAAGACTAATATTCACAGGACAAAATAAATAAAACAGCGGAACATCTAAAAAAACTTATTATCCAAAACCAACTTCATAAAGTAGAGTCATAAAACCAAATACAAGGTGTCTCAAAATACCAAATACACATCTCACGAAAAACCATAACCTCAATCATAATATTAGAGTACGTAAAAACAAACATCCCTCTCAAAGAAAAGTACCAGTACATCAAATGAAATTGAAAATGAAAAAGAAGAAGTAGAATACATGAGTAAAGATCTCTGCAATTGAACCTCCAAAAGAACCCGAAAGCTACCATCTCTGCCTCTGCTGGCCTATGTGGGGGGAGGGGGGAAGGGGAAATAGAGGAGTGGGTCAGACTAAAAGTCTGGTGAGTGGAAGTAATTGCTAGTATTCTTAAGCAAGGTAAAGATAATAGACTTTGCAACAGTTCTAGTTTAAGAAGGAAATAAAGGAAATAGAAGAAAAGATAAAGCTGGAATAAAATACGGTTTTAAATGTTTGCTTTGCTTAGACAGTTCGATTAGATTATCTTGATTGTTTGCACTTGTCTTGGATAACTGCTTTGATTAGGCTGAATTCCTAATCCTACTTTAATTAGGCTGAAGTCCTAATTCTACCCTTTGATCGGCCTTCTACTCTGTTGTGCCTACTGCGGGCAAGTCCCATCATGTGGGTCCCATGGCAAAAGACACCAGTGCCAACGGAAGACACTTACTAAGCGCTTTGGAACTGAATAGCGAATTTTATCACCGCACCGAGGCCCCATGCTCGACCACCGTTAGGTTCGCGCTATCTGTTTCTCCCCCATGAACCTTCTATTTACCATGCTTCGGAACTCAATAGCGAATTATATCCTCGCATCGAGGTCGCACGCTCGACCACAGTTAGGCGCGCGTTATCTGTTGCTCCCCCTATGAACCTCTTATTTACCACTACTCTAGCATAAGCCTGCCCTTGCCTCACCCATGCTATTGTGAGACCACCCATGTCTATCTAAAAAAAAGGAAATGTTGTTGGTACTGGTCCTTTCCAAAGAAAATCTAGTTGCATCCCTTGCCCAAATCCCTATGATTTGAACTTTTAATTATTGACCTCTTATTTACCACTACTCTAGCATAAGCGTGCCCTAGCCTCACCTAATCTATTGTGAGACCTAACTGAAAAAGGAAATGCTGTTGGTTTGGGTCTTACTACTATCTTTGCTTATTAACTTAGTATAAATTTGTTTAAATAAGCCTCCAATGTTATTCTTGATATCTTTGCTTATTAATTTATTCTAAGTCTTAAGAATAAGCCTTTTCTGTTTTATCTCTAATTATAACCTATGTTATAATTGTGCTTATTAACTTAATCCAAGGTCTAACCGTAAAAATAAGCTACTTCCTCTATTTACTCTTTTTAATCATAATTATATAATTAATCTTGCAAATATCTTTAATTTGCCTATTTCAGTCCAAGTCCAATTTATTATAGTCTTCTTATTTTACATCCCATTTTCTGTAAAATCAGTGTTCTTATTATTTAGTCCATATTCGCAATTTATTCTATTCTATTTATTCCCTTCGCGTAAAAAGGAAATTAAAAAGAAACTGACAATTATAGAGGAAATCCCAAATGTAGAATAGATGTAAATAAAACGTAAATAACAGTAAATAACTATAAATACTGTAAATAACTGTAAATAATTGGAAAAGCTATAATTAACAGTAAATAATTGCAAATAACTAAAAAAGAATAGCTAAAAGAAAATAGACCGAAAAACAAGTCTAAAACTGAAAATAAACTGGTAAAAATATTATCCCAAAATTGTAGAAAAACTACAACTATTGGAAACCCTATTATTTTAAATTACTTAAGAATCTAAAATAATTACTAAACACTCACCTAAGACAAAAGCTAGAATCCCTTTTATAGCAGCCAAAATTCTTTAGAAATCCCTTATAATTTGTACAATCTCCTTCTCTTATTTGAATGTATATAAAATATAATTTTATTTTATAAATGAAGAATGTAGGTAAATATTTGAGAGAGAGAAATGGAGGCTAGGTTTTTATTTTAGAGTGAAAACCTAGGTTAATTTAGGTCCTATTTATAATGTTTTAGGTGTGCTTTTAACCGTAGACTAGAATCTCTAGAAATTTATACTGACTCGTTGGTGTGTCAAATCTTACAATGCACCTTATCAGCACCTTAACTTATATTTAATTTAATTAATTACACACTCAATAATATACAAACTATAAATAACATTTTCTTCTCCTCAATTAATTTCTAATTTGTGACATTTTATTTCAGATTAAATTTCCATGTGTCTCTCTTTATTCGCATGTTTCATTTCAGTTTTCAACATCCCATTTAATTTACATGTTTACGTCCGAAATAAATAAATAAACAACATATCAATATTTTTCCACATTTACATCTGAAATAAGTAAATTAACATGTCAATATTTCTCCATTTTTTTGTCTAAACTAAATTAATAAATGACTAGAAATTCTTATGCTAGTATTGTACATATTCACGTCTGAATTAATTGGATGAATAACATGTGAATTGTTATGTCTACAATTTTTTCCAAATTCACATCCGTTGTAATTAGATAAATAACATATGTCCACAAATGTAACAACCCGCATATTTCTACGATAATATATTTAAACGATTCATTTAAATATAGCATCGTTAGTTGAATTTAAAAGTCCAAAATGTGACTTTTTGTAAACGGTCGAATCCATACTCGAGACCACTTCCATTGAGTCCAAAACGGCGTTTGCGACCTTTTTGAGTATAAACATCGATATATTTGGAGTTGATTAGAATTTTGATATTTTCAATTGGGGCTTTGGATTTGGGTTTCAGCCCACTAACCTAACAAGGTAACCCCAACTCCTCTACCTAATAACTCCCACTCCACTCCTCTTCATTCATTCATAACATTTCCTAACACTCAAGCTAAAGGAAATAATGGGGGAAAAGATGGGAAATTAAAATTCCTAAGCCCTAGTTTTCTTAGGAAATTCAAGTTCTAGTTCTAAAATCAAAGAGAAGCTTAGGTAAGCATCCTCTTCATCTTCTACATCTCAATCTCTCTTCAATTTTTAGAATTCCCTTTAACCTAACTTAGGAAATTCATTTCAATTGATAATAGATTGAAGATTCTAGAGGTGTTGTTGAAGAGAAATCAATCTTAGCTTGTTTTAGAGCTTCTCATTTCTATATTTGGGTTTAAAGGTGAGTTCTTGAACTCACATCTATGTCTATAGCTTTCATTGTTGTTAGGTATGAATTCCTAACATCTATTTCATGTTCAATTGCTTTTGATTTGAATTGATTTGGTGAATTTTTCAATATTGGTATTTTGAAGTCAAAATCTTTAAAGATCCTATCTTGGATGTTTTGACATGTTTTTGGTGGTGTATCGAAGAGCCTATAAGGCTGGGTTGTCGATCGGCATAAATCCCTAGCATCCTTTGCTCGTTCGATCGCTTCCGGTTTGGATTTTTGCCATTTTTGGGCTAGGATGATTTTTGCCTAGCAGGAAAATCCAGACGTCTGGAAGAAAATCCAGACGTCTTGTTGAAAAATTCTGACGTCTGGAAGGGGTCCCTGGAAAAAGAAAAAAAATAACAGTTGCAGAAAAAATGGCAAAGACAAAACTCAGACGTCTGGTTGAAAATCCAGACGTCTGGTTGAAAATCCAGACGTCTGGTTCTGTGCAGTTTTGCCTATTTTGGTTGTTTTTGAGTGGATTTCCAATTTTTATCGATTTTTGTTGATCCGGTTAGTTGTTGTCAATTATTATCGACTTTGATGACTTCATCTATGGATTTTTTGGAATATCCATTTGATTGGGATTTGATATCGATTTTTATGGTTGGAATTCACGTCGTCGAATGTGGATTTTTGGTGATAGATTGTTTTACAATCATTTCTATGATTTGTTACTTTTAATACAAAGGTTTCTATACTAGTAGTAAATACTCAAACTCTTTCACAAAAATGATTTCAACGTTACTTTTAATACAAAGCTCGTTCTTAAAACAGTTTTCTAATCTATTAGTATATACAAACCTTTACCTCATTCGTATGAGAAATCTAATTAAACGACTTAGAAAAACAAGTGGTATGAAACGCTTGCGTTTACTTCGTTGGTTAATTTTTGGACTTGTTCGATTGAAATCTCGTGACAATTTTCAGGTGGAAATCTATAATATGTTCGTAAATATTTAAGTTAAGCCAGTGGTTATGGGACATGAAACTAAACTCATTTATTTACTAGCTTTGTGTAATTTACACTTCTTATTAATCAATGGTGATCATTTTATGATTTACACTAGCGATGTGCGATGTCTCTTTGTCCGCGTGGGGGACTATACCCCGTTCTGTTGAGCTTCGTCTCATTTTTTATAGGCTAGAGACCTATGGGTTTTATGGAGTTCGGTTCATCGGGCGTAACGCTGTACTACGTCGTTGTTATGGCTTATTGGAGTTAGGTTCATCGGGCGTAACGCTGTACTACGTCGTTGTTCCGGATTATTTGAGTTTCAGGTTCCTCGGGCGTTTCACTGTACTACGTCGTGGCACCGACTCTATGGTTAGCGACCATGGGATAGCGACCCGTTTGTGATACACGTGTTGGTGAGTTTTCATGCTCCCGTTTGTGAAAGGCCTCCCCCTTTGTGTTTTATGGATTTCTAATTATTGATTTCTGGGATTTGTGTTTCACCGATTTTTGAGATTGGCATTGATATGTTTTGTCAATATTTGAGGTTTGGTGAATAAGCTAAAGAATGTGATATTCTTTTTAGATATTTGAGATGATTTGGGATATTGTATGATTTTTGTTGTTATCAAATGTATGCTTGTCAAAGTATGGCATTATTGTTATCATATATTTTTGTTGTATCTCTTATCCTATCTCATCTTATATGATATTTATAGCTAGACTGATCTGTTTATTATTTTTCTTCTTAAATAATACTCGGGTCAGACCGAGGTGTTATAGGTGGTTCCACTTGACTTCTTCGCAAGAGCTAGCTTCTGACTTTTGGTTAACTACTTTAGCTTAGTAGTTTTGCTTTTATACATTTGAGATGGAGATTCTTGATGTATACATATTCTTTTGCTCAGCACTTGTACCTATTCTTTTGTGATGTAGTGGATCTTTTATGACCACTATTTTTATGTACACTTTTGTGTGTTATATTCATATCTGTTTCCGCCTTATTGATATGAATATCTGTGACTGATTTGTGTTATGCTTATTTCTATATTTGTTTCCGAAGCCCACATAGCCAATGTGTAGTAGCTTTGAGTTTGTATTTGATATGTCGGATTTCTTCTTGAAATGAAATGCAAGTCATATTATCTGACATATCGGTACTCGCACAAAGTAATTACATAGATGGTCGCTCCTCAACAGCCTTATTCTTCATGCTAGTCGACGGCATTACCCCGTAGTGTCCTTGGCTTGTGTGAGTATAGAGGTGGGGCGTCACAGCTTGGTATCAAAGCCAAACTTCGGAATAATGTAGAATAATCTAGCAAGGATCATTGTCCTAAGTCTTTCTTAGGAATCGTGCCTTAGGATTTAATTCGAGTCTTAGGACCCGTTCTATCCTATTTTCTTTTGTGATGCCTTGTTTTACCAATCAAATTTGTTTGATATTCATTATGAGAATAACCTTGTTCCTCTTCTTTCTTTCTTTCTGAAAAAAGAGAAATGGTTAAACCTGGCCGTCTCAGCGTCGGTCAATCCAGTGCTACTCCTCCGGATGGTGTATTCATGTTTGTCCAACAGCTTTTGGATCTTGTAAAGAATGCCCAAGCTGCCGGACCCATTCCAGAGCCTACTCATCCTAAATCTGGGTTTGCACGCTTGTGCAGAGATCATACCAATTTAGGTGGAAGGCCATTCAAGGGTTCCGAAAGCGTTATAGAAATCAAAGCTTGGCTTAGAACATGCGATCGCATCTTTTCTCGCATGAATCTTGTGAATCTACATCGAGTCCAAGTGGCTTCTAGCATGCTCCAAGAGAGAGCATTAGATTGGTATGAGCTTTTGATCTCGGAAATTGTTAAAGCGGATCTTACTTGGGAGCAATTCCGAGAAAGGTTCGAGTTGAAGTTTGTGCCGGAAGCTGAAAAAGTAACTTTAGCTCGACGCTTTATTGACCTTGTTCAAGGTGAATCTTCCGTGACGGATTACGTCGCATCTTTTGAATCTCTCTCTAATTATGGGGTCGAGTATATTAATACCCCATTGAAGAAAAATCAAAGGTTTATCTATGGGTTGAATAAAAACCTCAGAAAGCCTTTACTCCTGAAACTAGAAGTTCCTTTTGATCAGCTTGTAGGTATCGCTCTTCGACATGAAGAGGCTGATAAAGAAAGTGATGTTGAAGTTGTGGGTGTCAATAAGAACTTCAACAACAGCAAGAAGAGGCCTATTAAGTTCAAAGGCCCTAATCCCATCAAGAAAGGGAAGCAAGCAACTTTGGTAGTGAAGACTCCTACCTCTAGTCGTGGACAATGCTACAATTGTGGTTCTACGGACCACTATGCGAATAGGTGTCCGAAACCACTTTTTTGTCGTTATTGCAAAAGTTCGGGTCATCTTATATCTACATGCCCCATACTTCAAAGTAGGAGAGATGGAGAGCTAAATGTTATGCAAGCTCCTAGTAACACTTCTCTTGGTCAAGGTATTTCTCATTTCGTCCTTGATGGCATAAATTTGTTTCGTGATTATCCTATTCGATTTCTTTTTGATACAGGTGCATCTCATTCTTTTATATCAAAAGAACTTGTTGATACTTTTTCTTTAAATATTATGGGCTTGATGACTTCACTGAGAATTGCGAATCCGGTTGGTGGATCCGCAACACTCATCTTACTTTGTAAAAATGTCGGAATTATTTTATGTGATTATGCTTTCCGATCCGATTTGCATGTTATGTGCTACTTAGGCTTCGTAATCGATTTTTGGGAAAGGATTGGCTTAATCATTATGAAGCTCATATCCTATGTCCCGAGAGGACTATCCATCTTCGACATTCTCAATCTATTAAGCAGGTTTTTAATTTTTCTTAATGATTTCGATTCCAATTCGGTGGCATCATTTTATTCTTTAAACTCACATGATGAGGAAAATGTTATTTCTCTCATTCAAGTAGTTTGTGAATTTTCCGGTATTTTTGAGCTTGTCTTAGGATTACCACCTAAACGATCTATTGAGTGGTGCTAAGGTCTTTTCAGCTCGACCTTGCCACCGGTTTTCATCAGCTACGAGTTGCGGAGGGTAGTATTCCACTTACCGCATTCCGCACTCGTTATGATTCTTATGAGTGACTCGTGATGTCATTCGGTTTGTCCAGCTTATTTCATCCATCTTATGAATCAAGTATTCTGCGAATATCTTGATGAGACCATCCTTGTATTCATTGATTATGGATGAAAACAACAAAAAAAAAATTTGCAAATCTATTTAAATAAGATATTTATAAGTATAATTGGATTTTGTTCTTAAAACGAGCAAAGAATATTCGTAAAATTTTTAAGAGACATGTTTATCATATAGAAGATGATTTTGTGTTATTTTGCCCATTGAGTGCTTTAAGAATTCTGGTCGATGCGCCTGATCAACGTTATCGATAGGAATCTCCTAAACGCTATGATGAGACAGTCAGACACGGTAAATTGACTTGTAATAAGTAAATTTTTCTAAAAAGATGATTACATAAAGTTCATTATAATTTTGAATGTCTTAGCTTTTCGGGAAAGAGGATCGTGGAATAAATGATTTAGCAAAGAAGCTGCTTTTCAAAAATTAAAAGAACTCCTTTTCGATGCTCCTATTCTTGTGATTCCCGAAGGGAACCAAGACTTTATTTTTTGTACCGATGCTAGTCGTGTTGGTTTGGGAGCCGTTCTCATGCAAAGGGAACGTGTTATCGCTTATGCTTCTAGGCAATTAAAGCCTGCCAAGACTAGATATGCCACTCATGATTTAGAGCTCGCGGCCATTGTTTTCGCCCTTAGAATTTGGCGTCATTATCTTTTGGGAGAGAAATTTGTTCTCTACACCGATCATAAATCTTTGAAGTATTTATTCTTTCAAAATGAACTTAATTTGCGTCAACAATGTTGGCTCGAATAACTTGCATCTTATGATCTTGATATTCTCTATACTTCCGGAAAAGGAAATCGTGTTGTCGATGCCCTTAGTCGTAAGCAACAAGCGGTTGTTTCCATGATGATGTCCGAATGGAATGATCTTGAGACTTTGTCCACTTGTGAGATTCGAGATCGTGAATCTGATTCATGTTCATCCCTTGTTTTATGTAGCCTTGAGGCTCATCCTTCTCTTTTAGCACCGCTTATCATCCTCAGTCCGATGGACAAACCGAGCATGTGAATCAAACTCTTGAAGATCTTCTTTATGCATGTGTTCATGATTTTGGTTGAAGTTGGGAGGATCATATTTCCCTTGTTGAGTTTTCTAATAATAATAGCTTCCAATCTAGTATTGGTGTGGCTCCTTTCGAGGCACTCTACGGAAGGCCATGCCGATCTCCTTCGTGTTGGCTTGAAGCCGATGAAAAGCTGGTTTTAGGTCCAGATTTTATTCGTGATGAAACAGAAAAGATTGATCTTATTCGTCATAGGATGAAAGAAGCTCAAAGTAGATAAAAATCCTAGGCCGATAACCGAATAATGAAATTAGAATTTTCTGTGGGAGATTTGGTATTCATTCGAGTTTCACCTATGAAGGGTGTTGTGCGTTTCAGTCGATCGGGAAAGTTAGCACCTCGATACACTGGCCCATTTCCCATCACCGAACGCATTGGTTCCGTGGCTTATCGCCTTTTATTACCGGCTCACTTTTTTGCTATTCATGACGTATTCCACATTTCTCAACTATGGAAATGCCTTAGAGATTCCAATTCTATTCTTGAGCCCGGTGTTATTGAAGAAATTGAGGTTTCATCTAATTTGACTTATGAGTAACATCCTATTCGTATCATTACTACGGAGGTTAAACGCCTTCGTAATAAAGATGTTCCGCTTGTGAAAGTTCAATGGTCCTCAAATCCTAAGGATTGCTCTTGGGAATCTAGAGAATTCATCGAGCGAATACATCCAGACTTACTCTCTCGTGCTCCTGAAGGTGAACTTCTCATTTCAAAATTTTCTTTTGTGTTATTATGCCTTAGTATGGTTGTTACTTTTTATTTTCTTCTTACGTATTACGAGGACGCAATTTCTTTAAGGAGGGGAGTCTGTAACAACCCGCATATTTTTACCATAATATATTTAAAAGATTTATTTAAATATAGCATCGTTAGTTGAATTTAAAAGTCCAAAACGTGACTTTTTTTAAACGGTCGAATCCGTACTCGAGACCACTTCCATTGAGTCCAAAACGGCGTTTGCAACCTTTTTGAGTATAAACATCGATATGTTTGGAGTTGATTAGAATTTTGATATTTTCATTTGGGGCTTTGGATTTGGGTTTCAGCCCACTAACCTAACAAGGTAGCCCCAACTCCCCTACCTAATAACTCCCACTCCACTCCTCTTCATCCATTCATAACATTTCCTAACACTCAAGCTAAAGGAAAGAATGGGGGAAAAGACGGGACATTAAAATTCCTAAGCCCTAGTTTTCTTAGGAAATTCAAGTTCTAGTTCTAAAATCAAAGAGAAGCTTAGGTAAGCATCCTCTTCATCTTCTACATCTCAATCTCTCTTCAATTTTTAGAATTCCCTTTAACCTAACTTAGGAAATTCATTTCAATTGATAATAGATTGAAGATTCTAGAGGTGTTGTTGAAGAGAAATCAATCTTAGCTTGTTTTAGAGCTTCTCATTTCTATATTTGGGTTTAAAGGTGAGTTCTTGAACTCACATCTATGTCTATAGCTTTCATTGTTGTTAGGTATGAATTCCTAACATCTATTTCATGTTCAATTGCTTTTGATTTGAATTGATTTGGTGAATTTTTTAATATTGGTATTTTGAAGTCAAAATCTTTAAAGATCCTATCTTGGATGTTTTGACATGTTTTTGGTGGTGTATCGAAGAGCCTATAGGGATGGGTTGTCGATCAGCATAATTCCCTAGCATCCATCGCTCGTTCAATCGCTTCCGGTTTGGATTTTTGCCCTTTTTGGGCTAGGCTGATTTTTTCCTAGGAGGAAAATCCAAACGTCTGGAAGAAAATCTAGACGTTTGGTTGAAAAATCCAGACGTCTGGAAGGGGTCCCTGGAAAAAGAAAAAAAATAACAAGTGCAGAAAAACTGGCAGAGACAAAATTTAGACGTCTTGTTGAAAATCCGGACGTCTGGTTCTGTGCAGTTTTGCCTATTTTGGCTGTTTTTGAGTGGATTTCCAATTTTTATCGATTTTTGTTTATTCGGTTAGTTTTTGTCAATTATTATCGACTTTGATGACTTCATTTATGGATTTTTGGGAATATCCATTTGATTGGGATTTGATATCGATTTTTATGGTTGGAATTCACGTCGTCGAATGTGGGTTTTTTATGATAGATTGTTTTTACAATCATTTCTGTGATTTGTCACTTTTAATACAAAGGTTTCTATACTAGTAGTAAATACTCAAACTCTTTCACAAAAACGATTTCAACGTTACTTTTAATACAAAGCTCGTTCTTAAAACCGTTTTCTAATCTATTAGTATATACAAACCTTTACCTCATTCGTATGAGAAATCTAATTAAACGACTTAGCAAAACAAGTGGTATGAAACGCTTGCGTTTACTTCGTCGGTTAATTCTTGGACTTGTTCGATTGAAATCTCGTGACAATTTTCGAGTGGAAATCTACAATCTGTTCGTAAATATTTAAGTTAAGCCAGTGGTTATGGGACATGAAGCTAAACTCATTTATTTACTAGCTTAGTGTAATTTACACTTCTTATTGATCAATGGTGATCATTTTATGATTTAGACTAGCGATGTGCAATGTCTCTTTGTCCGCGTGGGGGACTATACCCCGTTCTGTTGAGCTTCGTCTCATTTTTTATAGGCTAGCGACCTATGGGTTTTATGAAGTTCGGTTCATCAGGCGTAACGCTGTACTACGTCGTTGTTACGGCTTATTGGAGTTCGGTTCATCGGGCGTAACGTTGTACTACGTCGTTGTTATGGCTTATTGGAGTTCGGTTCATCGGGCGTAACGCTGTACTACGTCGTTGTTCCGGATTATTTGAGTTTCAGGTTCCTCGGGCATTTCGCTGTACTACGTCGTGGCACCGGCTCTATGGTTAGCGACCATGGGATAGCGACCCGTTTGTGATACACGTGTTGGTGAGTTTTCATGCTTCCGTTTGTGAAAGGCCTCCCCCTTTGTGTTTTCCGGATTTCTAATTATTGATTTATGGGATTTGTGTTTCACCAATTTTTGCGATTGGCATTGATATGTTTTGTTAGTATTTGAGGTTTGGTGAATAAGCTAAAGAATGTGATATTCTTTTTGGATATTTGAGATGATTTGAGATATTGTACGATTTTTGTTGTTATCAAATGTATGCTTGTCAAAGTATGACATTATTGTTATCATATATTTTTGTTGTATCTCTTATCCTATCTCATGTTATATGATATTTATAGCTAGACTGATCCGTTTATTATTTTTCTTCTTAAATAATACTCGAGTCAGACCGAGGTGTTATAGGTGGTTCCACTTGACTTCTTAGCAAGAGCTAGCTTCTGACTTTTAGTTAACTACTTTAGCTTAGTAGTTTTGCTTTTATACATTTGAGATAGAGATTCTTGATGTATACCTATTCTTTTGCTCAGCACTTGTACCTATTCTTTTGTGATGTAGTGGATCTTGTATGACCACTATTTTGATGTACACTTTTGTGTGTTATATTCATATCTGTTTCCGCCTTAGTGATATGAATATCTGTGACTGATTTGTGTTATGCTTATTTCTATATTTGTTTCCGAAGCCCACATAGCCACTATGTAGTAGCTTTGAGTTTGTATTTGATATGTCGGATTTCCTCTTGAAATGAAATGCAAGTCATATTATCTGACATATCGGTACTCGCACAAAGCAATTACGCAGATGGTCGCTCCTCAACAGCCTTATTCTTCGTGCTAGTCGACGATATTACCCTATAGTGTCCTTGGCTAGTGTGAGTATGGAGGCGGGGCGTCACAACAAACATGTATATATGTTGTGTATTAATTAGTAACCTTATTCTTTACCTTTAAATTGAGTAATCAATTACATTAATTGATTGGAATTAATGTTTTTATGTTCAAAAATCAAACTGACCCTTATTCTTTACTAATAAAGAAATAACATACCTTATATTTTCTGTAAGAAATGCAATCCTTCCATAATACACTCTTGCCTTTTCTTTTCAAAATATAATGTTTATTTTATTAAATGCCTTCTTTTTATAAATATATGGTTACATTTTATCTAATTTACAATAACCCATCTCATTTGAACATCGTCATCTTCTTTTTTCAAATTTATAAAAGTAGATGCCTTCTTTTTAAATATACTGTTATATCTTTTTTTTTCTTTTGTAATAAACAAACTCCTTGTTTATAAAATCATACATATATTCAAAAATGAGAAGTTTATTTTATTTATCTCAAAACATGCATTTATTTTTATTTAAAATGTTCATTTCATGTTGACACAAATGCAAGTTCTTATATTAAACTCAATCATTACAATTTAATTCCTCTTTCCCTTTATTTATTGAAACATTTCAATAAATCTACTGCCAATTAATTTCAATACTAATTTCAAACGAATTCTAATTATAAACACTATTTTCTTTTTTTCACTTATAATTATTTATTAATTTCTCCTTAAATTTATGGTTATTACATTCTCCCCTCCTTAAGGGATTTTGTCCCCGAAATCTCTAAGGATAGAAGAATGAAATAAATGTTTTCATCCAAGTTCTACAACCAACTACTCAATCATCACCCATTTCATCCATTGTCCTTATGTTTTTCTAATGCGATTTATGATACTTATGCAATTAGTGTAGTGTCAATGTCCCTAATTAATGCAAAAAGATTAGGCGGTCTACTGATTCAGTGGACCTCCTTTTATGCAATCATGTATGTGCTATGTATCCAAATGAATGCAAATTCCCTAATGATAACTGATAGTTCTATATGTGTGCTACAATCATCATCCAAATGCAACAACCGTGTGATAATCGTCCATTTATAGCAACCATGGAATAAAAATGCAAATACGAACACATCCATATGCATATGCTCTAGTGTCCTAGTTAGACCGATCCCTAAGAGGTAATAGTGCCTAGTGTAAGTATATGCATCCATTAGCATCCACTATCAACCACTCGCAAACACTAGTATCCCTCATACATAACATGTTATAATAACATGTTTACATCAAATCCTACTATCCATAAATTAAATCCTAAGTTCTACCCTCCCAAAGGATAACAAAGGAAAGAACCTATTCAAAACTAAAGATGAAAACAGGAAATTCAAAATTTATTATCAAAGAGATGTGGATAAGCGGTACGTATTCTTTCCTAATCAAATCAATCTTCTCCGAAGTCTCTCTAAAATCAAGAATACACATCCTCAACCGCGTGTCTTACTATCTTACTAATATCACTTTACTATTCTTCTTTAGCCTATGCATATGAAGTAACATTCCTAGGTTCTCACTAGTGCCCCATACACTCTACGGAAACTTCTATTATTACTTCTAAAAGTAATCATTGCTATCTCCTACATAGCCTTACACTTTTTTTCCATCACACCTAGGAAACGATTCCTATCCACTCCACATTTAAGGGTTTGGTTTGGTATTTATCATTTTATTTCAAAACTAAGGTTTCTAAATTTTTTTAAAACATCAAATCCCAAAAATCTTTGTCTTTAAAAGTGTTATCTTTAAGTTTTTATTGAATTTAAAAATACTTGGTTACTTTATCTTTCAAGGCTTGGATCCTTACAACTTTTTGAATTTACATTATTTCCTAAATCGAGAGGGGAAAATTTTCAAATTCTAAGTCGAAAACTTATTCCTCCTTTTCTTTTAAAGACCTTTACAGCTCTTTATAAAAATTGGAATTTTTAAATTTAACCGTTATTAAGTTTTTTTGCTTCCAACAACTTATTTACTTTTTCACCAAACCATTTTTCTTTAAAATATCTTTAAAAAGTCTTCACATGTTTTCAAGCATCTTCTTATTACACCTAATAGTTTTATATTCTCTTATGATAAACATTTTCTAATATCTAACTTACATTTTTTTTCGCAAAAACTTATCTTCAAAAATATTTTAATATACCCATAAGACATTTCCTTATACTTATTCAAGTATTAAGTGTACTGAAAAACCACTATATTTCTATTCTTGGAAATTTTCTTCAAAACACATTTTTATGCGGGTCAAAACAGATGTTGCGTAAAATACTGTTACTACAACCCAAAAATACTAGTGTATGGATTCAAAAATAAATACTAATAAATCTCATATATTATGTAAAAACATTTCCTTTGGGAGTCACCTACTATAACAATAGTGTTATAGTCTATGCCCCCTTTATTTTCTTCACGAAAACATCTATTACAATAATAAATGTTGTAACCTATGTTATCGATACTTAATACACTCTAGGTTTTTATATTTAAAATCTTTGTTTATCTACAAAGAAACTAGCGAGTTATATATATGCTCTATAATTCTTCAAAAAGAATTTTACTTTTTACAAAATTCACATCATATAAAAACCAATTTAAATTTCATACCACTTTTTTTTTCAAAGAACCAATATGTTAAAAATTATATTTTTCAACTTTTTAATTCTAAAAATTTTGTTTTATTGGGCTAGACATAAAGTGGACTTTCTTCTTACTACCCTAGGAGTACCTTTCCTAAACCTTGGAAATCTCATTTCCCTACTAAAGTCTTTTATTCCTAGGCATTACCGTTAAATCCACTTATATGAAACTATTAAAAAAAATTCAATTATTTACACATGGGCTTACTACTCTTTGGATTTCCACAATCCAAACCAAAACGTACAAAACCGTTTCTCAAATTCTTTTCATGTGTTGACCCTCTCTATGCCCCAAGAAACGCACTTCTTTAAAGATGTTTGGGAACTTTCTGAAGACTGGAACCGAATCTAACTCTTCTGATGATGAATCGAGGGGATAAAAGAAGCTTAACATGACTGACCCCTCTGGGTCATAAGAAACCTCGAGAATCCTACTGCTGCATATCTCTTGTCTAATGACTCTCCTCTCGCAGTCTAATAACTTTCCATAAGTGGATACCCAATCCATTCCCAAAATCATCCCATACCCCAAAAATCCCAATACATAGGCATCACATTCAAACTCTATGCCTATAAAAATTTGCAAACCCCTACAAATCATGGATAAATGTGCCGATCCTCCTATGGGTTTTGAAACAACTATGGGGTCTACTACTAAAGAGATATCTAAGTGCAAACAATCAAACAAGGAACTAGGAAAGAGTGTGAGGCTCCAAAATCGAAAAGAGTCCGGATGGTAAAATAAAAAATAGAAATCAAACCTTCAATGGTGACTTTCCTACCTCTATCGAGTCTGCTACTAGAAGGTGCTGCATCCAATGCCTGAATCTATGTTGTAGATGCGCCCGCTCCCTGCCTCGTCTTCTGAAGACAAAATCTACTAATGTGACTGGGCTATCCACAACTATAACACCTTTTTTTCATTCGTAACTCCTTCTTACAGTCTCTTGTGGAATGACCAATCAGTCCACAGCTATGACATTTCCCATTTTTTTATTGATCCGCTTCTGAGGTCCTCCTTCTTTCCTCTTGTCCTTATCCTTCTTGTTCTTCCACCACGGCTTTTTGGAGCTTTTTGACTTAGGAACCTCTTTAAGCTCTCCCTTCGGTTGCCAAGATGCAGGCTGAACTCTCTGTTGGTCTTCCAAGTCTAACAGCCTAAACTTTTGCTCCATATCTCTCAACCTAGCTCGTGTCTCCTCGAAATCCTCCATGCTAGAAAACGTTGTGCCCACTATACTAGTGAAGTCCTTGCATAGCTTAGAAAAATCGGCTGGTGTAGGTGGATTAAAGGGATTTCCACCTACCGGTGTTGTATTGGGCGCTTGCCCTTGCACCTTTGGTACCCGTAGCGCTACGGAACCAGTCAGTCATACTATGCAAAGAAAAGGAAACTTAGGCTTGAAAGAATCGAAAGAAGTTTGAATTGGAATTTGAAAGGACTTTTATAAAAAAAACTTTTATACTTGAAAACTATTTCTAAATTAAAGAGCTTCTTTTCTGAAAAATTCTTTTAAAACAAGTTATTTTGAAAAATACTTTACTTTTAAAATAATTTTTTTAGGAATCCTGTAACCTTAGGTTCTTATACCAAATGTAACACCCCCACACCCCTTAGTATACCCAAAAGAGCACACTAAAAGGTGTGGTGCGTTTTAGGTATAGCTAAAATCTTACAGAGACTAAGATTCACAGGACAAAATAAATAAAACAGCGGAACCATAACACTTTCAAAAATATCATATCAATTCAATATCATTATTCACTTTAAATAAAATTCATTTGAAAAATATCATATTCATTTCAAAACCATATCAATTAAATATCATTATTCACTTTAAATAAAATTCATTTCCAGAACCGTAACACTTTCAAATTTATAACACTTTTCGAAATCATATCACTTTTGAAATCATAACCCTTTGGAAATCATAGCACATTTGAAATCATAACATTTTTTTTAGAATCATAACCCTTCAGAAATCATAGCACTTTGAAATCAAAACACTTCCGACAAAACAGTTTACATTATTGAAAATAGTTTGTATAATAAATAGTTATAAATTAAAATAGTTTATATATTAAAATAATTTATATATTAAAATAGTTTATATATATTAAAAATACTTTATATAATAAAAATAGTTTCCTCCAATTTCTCAAATCGATTCAAATCAGCTTAAATTCCAAAATTTGATTTAAATCCATCTTAGTTCATCAATTACAATTCAATTAAAATTCTCAATAAACCATTTAATTTATATCGATTTCAAATACAGATTTGAAACTACAAATTAAACCATTTCAATTTCAATAGATTTCAAAGTTTAGATATTCAAGCAATTTCAATATAAGTTTCATTTATATTTCAACCTTTAAATTTTATTTTATTAAAATTGGAAAATATTCACTTAATTATTTTAATAACAATCAAATATAATCTTAATTTATAAATTTAAATCAATATTAAATATTTAGTCTCACTTTTATTTAAAATTGAGTATATTCATTTAATCTCTTTTTACCAAATCGAGTTATCAAACATATTTTCCAAAATCTCAAAATCAATAAGTTCAAATAAAATCTTGTTTAAATTCAATTGTTAACCCATTTAAATTCAAAGTCAACATTAATTTATCTTCCCTGCCTTTATTATTAAAGTTACAAAAATCTATTTTTAAAATATTAAAATAAATGTAAATAAATACTTAAACATATTATAAACCAACTAAACTAAATTTTTATTAAATTAAATCTTGTTATTAAATGAAATTTGCATTAAATATTATTTTATATATTTTTAAAATAATAAAATTATAAGAAAAATCTTAAAAATTATATTTTTCAAAACTAACTTATAAATTCAAAATTTGCAAAACATATAATTTTAGAAATCTAGATTTTATACATATATAAAAATAGCCTATATATATTATATTAAAAATCAATACCTTTCAAAATATATTTCCTTTCAAAACTTTGGAAATCAGTTTTCAAAATATAGACCAATGGTGTCCGTTATAATTTTTTATCCTATGGTCAGGTGATACGGATATCTATCATTTCAATCTGCAATTTAAATATCTACGGGTATATATCATTTCAACCTACAATCCCAAAATTTCAAAATCATTGAAAATCTCTTGGGTTTATCATTTCAACCCATAATGATTTGCCCTTAATCTACAATATCGTTCGGGTATGTATCATTTCAACCCACGAGGATTTCTGATTAATAGGGAACTTGCAGAGTAAGAACAAATATGATAAAATATAACATATCAACAACATGCATATATCATCAGTAACAGATTTAAATATAATATAAGTAATAGATTATGGTATCAGATGTCACAGGTGAATATTTACAAATAATGGCATATCATATATAACAATTAAATAATTAACAGTTCAAATTTAATAGCATATTTCAATTGTCATTCCAATGTGAATTAAATTTAACAAATATAAGAATGTTAATCGTGAGTGATTGCTCACCTTTCGAGGCTAGAGAGATTCGACAATGAAATGAGTTACGAATCCAAGCACGAATTCCAAAACAAAGCAAGATTGGCATGAATTTGACGAACAAAGCTGATAAATAGGAATTGATGAGCACAAATCAAATTAGCTTGATATAAGCTGAACAAAATATACGTTATAATTTCTCTCAAAAACCCAATTTTAAAAATGTATACTTAAAACAATATAAAATTTCAAATCAATATTTAATTCAGACACATAAGAAATAAAATCTCCATATATATTGGTATATTGAAAACCAACTCATCTATACTTATATAAACAAATATATATATATATACTAATATATAAACATATATATTAACTTACACGTTTATTATATTTTAAAATCAATAATTATTATAAAACCAATATAAACTTACCTTATTAAAATATATATAAACTCAAACCGATTCAATATAAACTTACATAAACTATATATACAACAACCAAGTTATACATAATTTATATAAACTGACATAATATAAACTATCATATTATACTGATATACAAACATATTTTAAGATTTATATAAACTAACATTTACACTAACATATAATATACTATACTGTAACAACATATAATACTACCTTTATATTGTAACTAATAGATCAACTATAAGCAATGTATAATATACACACTGTATATATAATAATATATAAACTAAACCCATATATAAACTTATACTTTATATAAACAAACACTTATACATAAACTGGCATGTAATATTACATAAGCTTACATAAAGAAAAATATAGGTGACATATCACATACATATAAACAACAGATTTTATATATATAAACTTAAATATATCATGTATAAACTTATATATACCTATGAATATAAACAACAGACTATATATATAACTCACGTTAACATATATATATATATAACCTATTATATTACTACAAATCAATATATATATAATCTATAAACACAAAATATATATACCTCTGTATAAAAGCATGTAGGCTGCCAACTATAAATACCTTATATATATAACAATTATACATACTACTGAAAAGAAGAGATCTATAACAAACATTATAACTTACATATACAAGTATATATATATATGAACTAATAGTAGAATAAAATATCTATATACATTTTCAAAAGCAAGAATAGATGAAGCAAGAAGAAGAAGGTCGAGCATAGTAAGGGGACGTGGGTCTCGGCTGCAAGGTTGGCACGAAGTGGGGATGAAGGCGGAGGGTGGTTCTCGGCGAGATTGCATAGGCTACACGCGGAAGGTCAGGGTGGTTCGGCGGAGGAAGGCGGACGTGGGTTGCTCGTGAAAGGCTGGAGGAGTTGTTCAGGGAGGAAGCAATGGGGTGAAGGCGTGGAGGAGAGAGAGAGAGGGCAGGGCGGTCTTGGTTGTTGCCTTTGGGGTTTGGAGCAGAGGCGCAACGGAGTGGGCAAGGGAATCGGCGAGTTCGGTTGATGGCGATGTGGTGGGGTATGAACGGGAAGGGAGAGATGGAGTGTTTCGGCATTGGGGAGGCAGTGTTGGATAAGCAAGCAACAAGAAAGAAGATGGACCAAAATTGTACAGCTATTTTTTTTTTGATTTACATATTTTATATATTTTCTCTGCAAACATAGAACGAAGAGAGAGAGACAACAACTGACTCGAATATATAAATCATCCAGTGAATAGCAAAGGCCAGTTACGAGAATTTATGAAATAATAAAAGCAAGAGGCCGTTTGTTTTCGACCGTTGGAAAATTCGAATGGACACAGGAATCAAATGGCATGAAAACGGGTACAGATACGGTTATCTGTTTCACAGATTCTGTCATGCATCGGACATCAAAATTGACAATTGAATATACTACGGAGATCAGCCCAACGAGACGTACAAAATGGTACACAGATATCGGTGATACGATCACTCTATCAAAAGTTGATATCCGGTACCGAAAATGCCGCTAAAACGTTGGAAATAAGATAAACGGGGCTAGAGAGGTCCAAATTTGAAGAAACGAATTATGACGTCTCACTCAAATAATGATAAACATTTTTATTATATAAAAATATTCAGATTTCGAAAACATTTTGTTTCGATCAAATTTAACCGTTTTAAATTGAAATAAAATTACACAACAAAACTGATTTCCATATTTTCGCATGAAAATTTACTATTTGCTATGTTTGAATTGACGCATTCCAAATATTAAATTTTCATTTCGAAATTTAATTGTTTTAAATTTCACAAAAATTCAATTAATTACGTTATAAAACCATTAAAATTTACGGGTCGTTACATAATGTATTACTAAGCAGCATTCTCTACATATTATTCTCATTAATCTTGCTGATAATTATTTTTTTAAATATTTCTAATGTTTATGGGCCTAATTCAAAAATTAATCGAAGAATTTTATGGAACGAATGCCTAGAGTTAGATCCTTAGCTTCGGGTTCTTAGATTTTGGGGGGCGATTTTAATGTTACGCATTTTATATGAGAGCGTTCACCTCGGGAGGGGGATTACTCTGCTATGGAGTAATTTGATCAATTTTTTATTAATTCTAATTTTATTGAAATCCCTCTTTCCAATAGAGAATTTACTTGGAGTAATACTAGGGAGTCTCCATCTATGACCCTTCTTGACAGGTTTTTCGTTAGTGATGAGATTGAAGATAAATTTCCAATCTGTAGAGTTTCTGGTTTACCTTACACGTATTTAGATCATTTTCCGATTATCCTCACATGTGAGCATCATAGGGATATTATTAGATCTTTTAAATTTGAAAAGATGTGGCTTTTAGAATCAAATTTCTTGAACTTAATTAATAATAAGTGGATTTCTTTGAGTTATTATAATATTAGAAATAAGGAAAATTCTGCTAAAAATTTTCTTTCAAAACTTAGGGATCTTAGGAATTTTCTAAAAAATTGGAATAAAAATGTTTTTGGTAATATAAAAATCAAAAAAGATAATATTTGTGATGAGATGCTTAAAATAAACAAGATAGAAGAAACTAGACAACTAAATTTAGGAGAGCGTAAGGTTCTCGCAAATCTAAAAGAAGAACTTAATTCTATTTTAGAAAAGGAGGAGGTAATGTGGAAACAGAGATCCAGAATCTAATGGATCAATGGAGGAGATAATAACACTAAGTTTTTTCATAATATGGCTAATGGTAGAAAGCGTAGCAATACGATTAATTCCATTATTGTTAATAATGAAGAGTTAGTTGATCAAAGAGATCTTAATAAGGCTTTCGCAGAGTATTATAGAGATATTTTTGGTAATAAAAACAATCACATAATTAATGTTAGATGGAACGATCTTTATCCGTCAGATTCTATTGTTGAACTTTCTGAGTCCTTTTACTGAAGAGGAAATTCGAAAAGCTATTAATGACTTGACAGGTGATAAATCCCCGGGCCCGGATGGGTTTCCAATTTTCTTTTATAAAACTTTTTGGGTTGTTTTAAAACCAGATTTAATTAATATTTTTAATGATTTCTGTAATGGTAATTTGCAACTAAGGAGATTTAATTTTGCAAATGTTATTTTATTACACAAAAAAGCAGGAGCTAAAAAATTAAAAGATTTTAGACCTATTTCATTGATTAACTGTTCTGTTAAAATTATTTCTAAGCCAATAGACTTTGTTTAAGAATGAATGAACTAATTGATTATTCACAATCTGCTTTCATTAAGGGGAGAAATATCACCGAAGGTGTAGCCGTTGTTAATGCATTAATCATTGTTGTAAGAATAACATAACCTGTGTGATTTTAAAATTAGACTTTGCAAAAGCTTTTGATTCGGTAGATTAGGTTTTCTAGTAGATATTTTTCAAGCTAGAGGTTTTAGTCTTAGATGGATTAGCTGGATAATGAATCTGCTAAGAACTGGTAACTCCAGTATTATGGTTAACGCTATTTTAGGTAATAAAATTCAATCTAAAAGAGGTTTAAGGCAAGGGGATCCGTTATCACCTCTGTTATTTAACTTAGACGCAAACGTTTGTGCTAAGATAATTAAAAAAGCAGTTGATAATGGATCTTTGGGAAATGTAGGTAAAGATATATCGCAAAACGGTATATCTCTCCTTCAATTTGCTGATGAAACCTTGCTTTTTTCCTCCAATCTGCCTAGACATATTATTACTCTTAAGTTTATTTTATATAGTTTCGAACTTCTTTCCGGTTTAAAAATCAATTTTGATAAAAGTGCTATATTAGTTTTAAATGATATCGAAAAAGTTGAAAATTTAGTAGCTAATACCCTCAATTGCAAAACCATGAATTTTCCTTTTGACTATCTTGGTTTTGTGATTAGGCCTACTAAACTTAATCATGATGACTGGTTTATAATCATAGATAAAATTAAAAATAGGATTATAATTGGAATGGGAGATTTCTTTCGAGAGCGGGTAGATTTGTTTTAATTAATTCTGTTTTATCAGCTCTCCCGATCTATTGGATGTCTATGCATCTTTTTCCAGATTGGGTTATAGATAAAATAGATAAAATTAGAGATTTTTTGTGGAGTGGGGAAAACCCTAACGGTGATATTAAATGTTTAGTAAATTGGGAAACTGTTTGTAAATCTAAAAATGAAGGTGGTTTAGGAGTCATTAATTTACGTAATATGAATTTGTCCTTATTAGGTAAATGGTTATGAAAGTTTAAGGATATTAATGATAATACCACTTGGAAAGAAATCATTTCTAAATATTACTATAATGGTAGTAATAATTTATATATTACTAATCCTTCAATCTTCCTGTAACGACTCATAAAAATTTAATTGGTTTTAATAACGTATTTAACTAAATTTTGTGAAATTTTAAATAATTGAATTTTGAAATAAAATTTTTATATTTGGAATACGTATTTAAAAACATAGCAATTGGTAAATTTTCATTAGATAATATGGAAGTTTATTTTATTGTGTAATTCTATTTCAATTCAAATCTGTTAATAATTGATGATAATAAATGTTTTCCAAAAACCTCAATATTTTTATACAGTAAATTTCTAAATCCTCTTCTGAGTGAGACGTCATCTTTCGTTTTTCCAAATTTGGATTTCTATTGCTCTGTTTATCTTATTTTCTGCAAAATAGCAGCATTTTCGGTACCGATTATCGACTTTTGATTGGATAATCGTATCACTGATATATGTATACCATTTTGATCGTCTCGTCACGCTGATCTCTGCGGTATATTCAATTTTGTATTTTGAGGTCCGGTACGCGATGGAAACAATAAAATTATGCGTCGTACCGGTATTGAAATTGTGACTTTTAACTTCCCAATCCTTTTCAAATCTTTACCGTGTAACTCACGCAAATAATCAATTGCATCAAATAGCTTTTCAGCTGAAATCAAGGGAATTGAACCGTTACCTTTATTTTGTTTATATATTTTCATTTCTTTCTCCACTCTCTTCATTTTCCGTTCTTCCTTTCTGTTCCTTTGGGTTCTTCCTTTTTTCCCAGATCTAAAGCTCCTCACGCAAGCTCACACGCATGCCTATCACGAACTTGACGAGTGAGCAGCTCTTTCATCTCCTTGCTGTCGTCACCCGACTCCGCTTGTGCCGCATCCTCACCAAACTCATCACGTCGGCCAATCCTCCGTGCCATGTCCCTTGCCAAGCCTTCCACCATGATCTAGTTCTCCCAAAATGGCTGCCGTATGTTTTCTCCTACCATATACTTGATAAAGAAAATATATATATATATATAACATGTCATTTTAATATTTTGTTTCTTTGGTACTTTGATTCTATATATTTGAGTATATTTTACATTGGTTCTATTTATAAATGGGTTCCCTGTTAGTCATACTTATATTATATAATAGTAGATATATATGATATATATATATATATATATATATATAATTGCGTGAAAGGTATTGATATTTTATATCATATATTTCTCAAGTTTTGTTTTAAATTTGTAACCTGTTTTGACTATAACATAGTAATATATACATAGGTTATATTAACAGTGACTTTAAATTTGCATGTGTTTATATATATTATTTGATTATAATGGTTAGCTGTAAGCATAGGTTATATTTCCTGCTTGTATTATGCTACCTTACTGTTATTTGCATGACACGGATTATACACATTTATATATCTGAATATATATTATCGTATCAAAGTTGCGTGATATTTTGTATAATGTTTATACATCAAAATGTTTCAGATATGTTATATAAACGGTTGTGGTTTAATATGACAGTCAACATACGTTTTAAAATATGTAAATTTATATTGAATAAGTAAGTATATTTTAAAGAAGTTCAGGTTATATGTTTATATATGTACATCTTATGTCCTATATCATTTCGTATATACAATAATTACTATATGTGGACAATATAGTTTTGATGTGTTTGTAAATGTTTATATTGCAGTCTGTACATTAGAAGTGTATATGTATTTAAAAGCGGTATATACATAGAAGTATATATAAATAGATAGTTTGATATTCAAGGACCGTGTATTGTATGGTAGTGTGATTTATAACTGTGTATATTGATATTTTGATTATAAGAAATATATATAGAAAATTTGTTTTAGAGAAAAATTATAACATATATTCTTTTGCAAACCTGTTCGTCTATATTCTTTTGCAAACCTCTACGTATGTATTGTTTTGCTAAGCATATATATATATATATGCATTAGTTTACATCTATATCCTATCTACTTTTATGTATAGAAGTTATATAATTTATCTGTGTCGATTTACCATATATATACTTTTACATACGCCATTTCATATTATATATACTGCACATAAATTTTATACATTTTGCATTTGCTTGATGGGCCTTATCTGTTATAAAAAGATTTTAACTTGTTAAGGTTAGTATTTTATAGGTCTTTTATACATTAGTTATGTATTGTTGATTTCAAAGTATTTGCGTAAGTAAGTTTATAAATACGGATTTATACATATATTAGTTTATATGTATGTAATGTTATGGCTGGGTGTGTGTGTGTGTATATATATATAATGGTTTCAACATATATTGTGTATATATATTTTGACTATACTATATGGGCTTTGGTTTAAAACAATTGATGTTGAAATGTATATATATTTTAATTTAAAGATGTGTTTGTATTTAGGGATGTCTATATATATATTTATACAGTTATATATATATATGGGTTTAATTTAAAACAATAATTTTAATTATATATATATATATATATTTTAATATTTATTTTAAATTAACTATTGATTTCATGGAAATAATAATAATAATATATATATTTCTGTTCTATCAGGCCGATTTTATTTATTTCTTCAATTCTTGATTTTCAGCCTTGTTCGTCCAATTCGTGCCAATCTAGCTTTGTTTTGGGATTCGTAACTCATCTCATTCTCATACATCCCTCTAGCCTCGAAAGGTGAGCAATCACTCACGATTAACGTTCTTTTATTTATTAAATTTGATTCCAATTGAAACGACAATTGAAATATGTTGCAGTTAGTTATTTACATTGTTATATATGCCATTATCTGTATTTGTTCACCTGTGAAATCTGACACCATTATCTGTTATTTATATTGATGATATATGCCTGTTATGTTATTATCATATCTGTTGTCACACTACAAGTTCCCTACTAGTATAGAATTCACTATGGGTTGAAATGATACATACCCGAATGATCTGTAGAATAGAAGAAAATCGTTATGGGTTGAAATGACAAACCCAAGCGATTTTCAATTGAATTGAAGTTGGGATTGCGGGTTGAAATGATATATACCCGTATATATTTAAATTACGGATTTAAATGATAAATATCTGTATCATTTGACCATAGACACCGTTGGTCTATATATAAATATTTTCAAATTGATTTCTACAGTTTGAAAGGAAATATATATGTTTTATTTAAATTTGAAAATATCATGTATATGAATAAGTTTTAATATAGAATAGATTGAAAAATAAGCTTTAAATTTAGTAAAGTTTGATTTAAGTAAATCACAATATGTTTAAGTATTTATTTAAAAATTTAATTTAAAAATAGATTTTTATAATGATTCTATAACTTAAGGGTTGGAAAGATAAATTTGAATTTATTCGAAATTGTGTTTAATTAAGAATTTTGTTTTAATTAAATAGATTTAAAACTTATTGAATTTTAGGGTTTAAGATACAAATTTATAACGTGATTCTGAATTTAAAGTGATTAAATGGATATTTCAAGTTTTAAATAAATTGAAGGAAATATTTAGTTTAATGTAATATAAAGCTATTTAAATGATAATGGATTTATTAAGTGAATATTTCAAAACTGAATAATGATGAAGTAAAAATAAGATATATATATGAAATTATCAATTTAGCTTGGAGAGTGCTATAATTTGGAAATAGATATATTTGAAATGGAAATGATATTTTGGTGTTGAAGTATAAATTATTTTGAAATGGCCACGGTGTTATAATGACGTTTCGTTCCATGGATCCTTAAGAGGATGGTTATCCCAAACATCCTCTGAGTTACTTGTATTTCAGTTGATATTTCACTTGAATTGGATTTATTTATATAAGAATGTTAATCCTGACTCGAGTGTTTTGTGTTTTGATTTACGCTCGGGTCAGACCGAGAAATTCAGCATTTGAGACTCACCTTTGGAGTTTGGAGCTTCGCTTGGAGATCCAACTATCAATTCAGCCTTCAGCTTTCCATTTGATTTGTTCAGAGAGGTCATCTGTTTGTACAGGAGTCTTCACTGTAATTGAGATATTCTGTTGTATTTTATTTCTATCTTTGATGTTTATATAGTAGCTTCATGAATTACTATTTATTTATTCCGCTGCATATTATTGTATTACTCTGTGTTTGTGATTTTGTAACTGATTTATTTACTGTATATGCTGAGTTTTGCCAAATTTAAATTAACAATCCACTATTTTGAAGTATTCAAGTCCGACATGTGTGGATTTATTGTCGATTTGAATGATCCAAAATAGTGGGATGTTACACTTCCGCAATCTATCTAACTTTTGGAAATCTATTTTGAAATGTAATGATATATTTAACTTAGGCATTAATATAATAGTTCATTCAGGAAATAATACCACTTTTTGGCATGATCGTTGGCTTTCCGCTTTCCCACTTAGGACTGAATTTAGAGAGCTATATGAAATCTGTAATTTTAAGTATGCCTTAATTAACGAAGTTTTTTCTCCCGAAAATGATCCTCCTTGGATTTTTAGTTATAATAGAATTTTAGTTGGTACAACCCCTAGACAGCTTTCTTTGCTTTATTCCAGATTAAATTTATATAATATTGATAATGACAATGGTCATATTAGTTGGGAATGGGATAGGAGAAAAATACCTCTAATTCTTTTTATAGATTTATTAATTTTTCGGGCGTTACCAATAATTCTTTTAAATATATTTGGAAATCAAATGCTCCTCCCAAATCTAAAATTCACATGTGGTTAATTATGCATGGAAAACTAAATACTATAGAATTTTTAAAAAGAAAAAACATTCAAATTGAACATAAATGTTATTTTTGTAATTTGCATTTAGAAGACATTAAGCATATCTTCTATGATTGCTTGGATACTCATCTCATCCTAAATAATATCTTTAAAATCTTTAATTTTAATATTACAACTAAAATCACTAATTGTGAATTCTATTGGAATACTTTTAGATATATTTACAAAAAGGATAATAGATTCTTACTTGACACTTTGTTCATTATAACTTGTTCGTATATTTGGTTTGAAAGAAATCGGAGAATTTTTAATAATAACAATAGTCACTTTAACAAATTGATTTTTATAATATCTTCCTTTTGTTTTAATTGGATCTCAAATCCTAAATTTAAATTAGATAATAAGAATCCATTCAAAGATTATCTTAATAAGGTTAGTAGGAATATTAATCTATTTAAACATAATAATAATATTTTTGATATTAACAATCGAAGTATTAATATTTTCTCAAATTTAAATGATGATTTCACTGTGTATCAAAATTTACTTTTGATCAAAGGGTCATAAGGTTGAGTTTAAATTCGTTTTAGTTACTGTTTTAGTTTTAGGTTGTTATAGTCTTTAGATTTTTAGTTCTTTTTGATCATATTTCCTTTTAGCTTTGCTGTCTTATCATTTCTTCTTTTCATTTCTTTAAGCTTTAATAAAGTTCCTTCACCATTATCTCATTTATACATATATATGTATATAAATTTCATTTATATACATATATGTGTATCATTCTAATAATTTGACTTAGATGCTTTTCAGTTACAGGTCTGGGCTAGATAGGTTGCCAGTTTCTCTTTGCAGGTACATAGGATTGTTGATTGGAAGACTGATGATTGCAGCGAAGTATTCTTTTCAGTACATCTTCATCGTCATCTTCTTTGGGACGATCTAGAATCAGGAGGACTCACTACTCAGATTGGCGCTTCTTCTAGTTTATCAGGGACTTCAGAGAGATTTTTTTCCATCCAGCTTTACTAGCAGTTCCACCCTGGACTAGACACATCTTCATTCCTTCAGAGTCAGCTGTATGATGCTCACTTCTCAGATGGTGCTGGCTTCTAGTTCCATTGGCCATGTGTTTTTCATATGTTCTTCAGGTATTTCTAACACCTCACTATTGGGCGGTGGCCATGCCGGAGTTCGATATTGAGGTGTAATGGGCGGTGGCCTTGTCGGAGCTCATTATAGGGGTACCTGAGTTTTTTCATTGTTACTTGTACTTAGAGTTGCTACCTACCAGGCTTGTTGGCGGCACCTTGATTTGTGTTATATATATATAGTTACATGTGTGCTCTCCTCTACTCTTAGAGGACCACACATTTTTCTCAAAAAACATGCATTTATTTTTATTTAAAATGTTCATTCCATTTTGACACAAATGCAAGTACTTATATTAAACTCAATCATTACAGTTTAATTCCTCTTTCCCTTTATTTATTGAAACATTTCGATAAATCTACTACCAACTAATTTCAATACTAATTTCAAATGAATTCTAATTATAAACACTATTTTTCTTTTTTTCACTTATAATTATTTATTAATTTTTCCTTAAATTTTGGGTTATTACATGTATCGGTACCCTTTTTAAGTCTTTTTGTTTCGCTATGTCCATTCGTTTGTTCGCGCGAGAACCTATGCCGACTAGCCTTTATTATTGTTCAGAATTCAATACCCTGTTTTTCACTATTCCCGTTGTTTCACTTTATATTTTAACTGTTGATCTTTTCATTTTATTTTCGGTTCTAGTTTGCTTCAAAAAAATAACGATAAATATAAAATATATAGCTGCTTATATTTTTTGTTCTTCTCCTTGCTGAAGTAACTCCATGCCCGTTCATTTTTCCATTGTCATGCTCGTCCTGTTAGCACCGAACCCTTCCATCCCATTCTCCTAACCTATAACTGCCTATCACCTTCCTCCTTCATGCCGAACATCACCTCTACATAGCTTCCCGACCTTGCTTCCGTACCGAACGCCTATGCTTTTCCATCATTGAAACCCACACAAGCCTCCATCCACCGAAGTGCCTTTCCTCCCTGGCAGCCATAGCCTTATCCCCTTCACTTGCAGATCGCCACGAACACAACTCGCACCGAAACTCCATCTCCTTTGCACGCCAGCCGAGGCCATCTCCACCATTGCAAACGCCTCACCCCACCACGTCCCCTCTGACCTTCCGCCTTCTCCTCCCGTCCCACTCTCTAAGTCTGCTATCCCTACCTCCCTGACCACCCAGTTCTGCACCGAGCCCCTCCTACTTGTGCACCGTTCCATGCAAGCCTGCACGCCTGTCAAACTCTGCGCCTTCTGAACCTCCTCAACCCATGGTTCAACTGCCACTGCACAGACCCACCACCAGATTTCCTCTGCCGGCTCTCCTTCCGAAACCATTTCTTCTTCCTCTTTTCATATAAAAAAAATTGAAAGCAGATGATTATGCATTGATTCTGACAACATATAGATCTATTTTATCACGAAAAGCTTTAGATAATGTATTATGTGGGAGTGCCGACCTGCTTTACTTTCCCCTAGGTTTGATTTGTTTTGTTGGTTATATTATATATATTGCATATGTTTAAAGTATTTTTAAATTTATGTTAATATTTTTTAATATAGGTTTTTGTAATAACTTATATATATATGTTATGTTTATTGAAGAATTTTGGAAAAATTGGGTTTTAAATAAATATCGAAAAAAGGGTGTATATATATATAATATGGAGATTTTATTTTTAATATGTATTTTTAAAATTGAATATTGGTTTTAAGAAAAAATAATAATATAATATATATTTCATTTCAGTTTATATCAAGCTGATTTTGATTTGTTTTCATCGATTCTTAATCATCAGCTTTGTTCGTCGAATTCGGGTTCACCTTGCTTTGCTTTGAGATTTGTCGTTTGGATTGGTCGATTGTCAAGTTCGTGATTCAATTCGAAGCTTGTCGTGTTGTCTAATTTCTCTAGCCTCGAAATGTGAGCAATCACTCACAATTAACATTTTTATATTTAGTAAATTTAATTCACATTAAATGACGATTGAAATATGCTGTTAAATTTGAATTGTTAAGTTATTTAATTGTAAAATATGATATGCCATTATCTGCAATTGTTTACCTATGACATATGACACCATAACATGTTGTATATATTATATTTAAATTGTTACTGATGATATATGCATGTTGTTGATATGTTATATTATTATCATATTTGTTCTCACTCTGCAAGTTCCCTGTTAGTTTAGAATTCTCTATGGGTTGAAATGATACATACACGAACGATTTTATAGATTAGGGGAAAATCGTTATGGGTTGAAATGATAAACCCAGGCGATTTTCATTGATTTAAATTTTGGGATTGCGGGTTGAAATGATATATACTCGTAAATATTAATTATTGCGGATTGAAATGATAAATATCCATATCACTTGACTATAGGTTGGAAAATTATATACGGACACCGTTGGTCTATTTTTGAAAAATTATTTCCAAGTTCTGAAAGGAAATATATGGGTTTTAAATAAATATTGATTTATAAAATAAAATATATAAATTTGTTTATATATGTGTAAAATTTAGATTTTTAAAATTATATATTTGGAAATTTTAAATTTATAGGTTAGTTTTCAAAATATGAATTTTAAGATTTTACTTATAATTTTATTATTTTTAAACATATAAAAATAAGATTTAATATAAATTTAAATTTAATAATAAGATTTAATTTAATAAAATTTAATTTAATTAGTATATATATAATACGTTTTAAATATATATTTAAAATATTAATATTTAAATAGATTTTGTAATAACTTTAAATAAATAGAGGTTGGGAAGATAAATTAAATAAGAATTGATTTGTAATTTAAATGAGTTAATACTTGAATTTAAATAATAATTGATTTATAATTAAATTTATTTAGAATTGAACTTAAATAAGGATTGATTTGAACTTTTTGATTTTGAGATTTTTTTTTTGGCAAAGCCAGCCTGTTTTTATAGTGGACAGTCCACTCTTTATTAAACAAAAGCAACATACAAATTTAAAATACAAAGCAAGTAAACAACTCGCCACCAATAAAATTATCAATCGACAACTACAGGGCAAATTTTCGAAATAAGATCAGAGATAGAAGACGAAGACCCCGCAAATCTTCTCGAATTCCTTTCCTCCCATATCACTACTATCGATAGCTTGAGGTAACGGAGAAACCTATTTGTCGGCAAGGATTTCCACCTAGTTAACTGAAAGATACGAACCCATTCCATTTTGAAATCACGAAGCGGAGGCCTCTCATGAATACGATGAAGAACCTCTTTCCATATCTGATAAGAAACAAGGCAATTGAAAAACAAATGGCCGACATTTTCAGCAGCCCGATTGCACAAGATGCACATAGAATGATTGATAAAGTGCCTTCTGACGAGATTATCTTGAGTGTGAATAGCATTCATCAGACATTTCCAAAGCAACAAATTATGCTTTGGTTTCGATCCAGACTTCCATATACGAGCATGCCAAGGAAACGTAGAAGGGCATTGATTTTGAATGATTGATTTGTAGACTATGGAGATGCTATGAATATTGCCATTCCAGTTGAGCCCATCATGTTCCACAGGCTTAAAGGAAGCAGTAATGGACGACCAAAGATTGTTCAACATAGGCGAGCTGACCTCTGGCAAATGCAGAATCGGCATTAGCATTAATAGGAATACCAGAGTTAAATAAAAGATTATAATCAATATATTGAGACAGAATCATTCCTGGAGCACACCAGGGAGAGTACCAAAAGGAGTTCATAGTGTTGCATTGAACCATAGGCCGGTAATATCTTCTGTAAGTCAACAGTTTTTTCCATAGAAAGCTAGACGAATTGCTAGCATCCATTGTCCAAAAGTTACCAACCTTAAGGTTGTACTGCCTATTCCAGACCTCCCACATCCCCGTACTATTACTGAGCAATCTGTTAACTAGATGGGAAACAGTGGCTATGTTCCAAATTTTAAGATTAATAATACCCTGGCCTCCCATATTAAAAGGATAAATAATTTTCTTATAAGAAATCAGAATGAGTTTAGAGGAGTAAATATTTCCATGCCATAAGAAATGATTAAAAGCCCGATATAACATGTTAATTAGCTTAAAAGGAATGATGAAAAGTTTAAAATAGTATGCACACATAGCAGTGGCAATACTCTGTATGATGACAAGCCTGCCAGCTTGATAAATTTTGGTACCATTATAATTATTGAGTCTGTTAGTTAATTTTTCATATAAAGGAAGGCATTGCGCCTTGGATATTCTAGACTTACACATAGGGGCACCAAGGTACATTGCATTTTGATCAATGTCCTGAAGCCCAGAAACCAGAAGAATATTTTGGTAGATGTTATCTGTAACCCCAGAAATATTAATTTGCGATTTACTTTTATTTATGCCTAGGCCTGTCAGAAATTTAAATTTTTGAAGAACGGAAAGCACATTAGTGATGGATTTAATATTAGGTTTAGTGAAGAGCAGGAGATCATCAGCAAACATTAAGGTGGAAATTTGCTGCTTTTGACACTTAGGATGATAATCTATATTTTTATTATGGCATTCAACACTAATCAATCGAGAAAGCACTTCCATAACTAAAATAAATAAGGAAGAGGAGATAGGATCTCCTTGCCTTATACCTTTTTGAGTTTTGAAATAGCCAAAAGACTCACCGTTGAGAGATAAAGAGACATAAACAGTAGATATGCATGTGTATATCCAAGCTAAGAAAGGTAAGGGAAAGTTCATCTTGGACATAATGGATATGATTGCCTCCCAACTAACAGAGTCATAAGCTTTATGAATATCCAATTTCAGAAAACATCTAGGAGAAATGTTTTTCCTATTGTATCCTTTAATTAGTTCTTGGGAGAGTAAAATATTATCAATAATAGATCTGCCCAAAACGAAACCATTCTGGTTAGGAGAAATTAGGTCAGTAAGGCAAGTTTTCATTCTAGAGGATATAATTTTAGCTATACATTTATAAATGACATTGCAACACGCAATGGGCCTAAACTCAGTAACAGATTGGGGTAGATTAACTTTAGGAATAAGGGTAAGTTTAGTATGATTTATTCCTTTCAGCAAAGTATTGGTTTTAAAGAAATGTTGAATGGCTTTACAAAAATCATGTTTAACAATATGCCAACATTTTTGGAAGAACATAGCAGAAAACCTATCAGGACCAGGAGAGCTATTGCTTTTCATTTTGAAGAGGTTATCATGAATTTCATCAGGGGTAATAAGCTTAATTAAACTATTAGCTTGTTCATTAGTGATATTATTAATAGGTAAGTCATTAAGAACTTGGGTACTAATTACTGTGTCTGAATGAGTAAAAAGAAATTGATAATAATTAAGAAATGATTGCTTTATACTGGCATGAGTGTTAACTTCAAAACCGTGTCTATCTTTAATCCTGTGAATGAAGGCAGTAGTCTTCTTAAGTTTCAAGGAGTTGTGAAAATTTTTGGTGTTTCTATCTCTACCAATCTCCCAGTTAAGTTTATTTTTTTCACGGAGCATTTGAAGTTCAGATTTGATAGCTATTTTCAATCTTTTGGTAAGCAGATTAACATTATTAGAAATAGTTATATTACTTGGATCAGACTGCAGTTGGATATGAGTATCATTAAGTTCAGAGCTTAATTTGGTAGAAAGAAGATTACCAGAACCATACTTATTTGAAGACCAAGCTTTAATGGAAGCTTTGTAATCTTTAAGCTTCGATTGAAGAATAAACATGGGATTGCCAAATTTGGGAATTCTCCATACATGCTCAATCAAAGGAAGAAATTCAGGATCAGCAATCCAACTATTAAAAAACTTAAAAGAAGATGGACCTTTAATACTTCTATTTCCCCATTCCAAAATAATAGGACTATGATCAGATAGAGATGGAGTAGGGAAAATAGAAATCAGAGAAGGCCAAGAGTTGAAAGCAGCAGAATTAAAATAAGAACGATCAAGTTTGCAAAAGGTTCTATTACCTGATCTACTACAGTTATTCCAAGTGTAAAAAACACCTGTTTTTGGAACTTCATTAAGTTGAGAAAGAAAGATTGCATTATTAAGAGGAGCAACATCCACCAGAGCTAATGGTAACCCTCCCAACTTATCCTCAAAGCTTTGCATACAGTTAAAGTCACCAAGGCATATCCAGGGGATAGCAGTGTACAAAGAAGGAAGAATGTCAAGAAAGATCTGCCTATTAGCTTTTATATTGTCTCCATAAACAAAAGTAGACTTAAATTTGAAATTTGTTGGCAAATGATCAATATTACAGTGGATGAACAGTCTGTGAGTTTCAGAAGCAATAATTGAATATACCTGGGGGTTCCACAAAATCAATAGCCTCCCATAAGGGGCAGCAATATGGTTGTGAATAAAAGTCCATCCAGGAGCAATACGATTTGCAAATAAGTAAGTTTCAGTTTCAGAATATTTTGTTTCGCTGATGCAAATAATTCCCAGTTTGTTGCCCTTAGTTAGAAGTTTGATTTCATATACTTTGGCATCATCATGCCCACCACGAATATTCCAATATCCTATGTTATCTAACATCACAATTTTTTGTGTTTATTGGCAGATTGCCGAGTTAACCTTTGTGGCCCTTGAATCTTAGCAGAGGCATTTTTTTTGATTTTTTTTGAACTCTTAGCTGTGAGATTAGCCAAAATTTTCTCTTGATTGTATTCATAGCCGTCATTCATGTCATCTTCCGAACAAAATTCCGCATCAGAAGATGATCCTATATTGGTTTCAATTGTGTTATCCTTTGTTGGAGTAAAAAGAGTAATTTCTTTGGGTGGTTTTAGATTTGCATATGGGCTGACTGATGTGTTAACAGTATTGTTCATGGAAGATAAAGCAACTGGTGTACCATTAATATTCTGCGTATCAGGGGAGCAATTAAGAATTGGGGTCTCCTTTTCATTGTGCTTGCTTCTATTAGATTCAAGCTGGTGATTACTTACATCAGTTTCCTTTTGTATCTGCTTCTTTTGAGAACTATTGAAATGAGTAGAACAACCCATATTCTGCTGACTAACATTAATGTCAGGGTCCACTTGCAAGCTACCTAATGCATCCGGGTCCTCATCTAGTAATTCTCCTTCCTCTATCTCAGTAAGAATGGCAAAAGCATTACTTGTTTCAACTGGGTTTTGAGATACACCCTGTAACTGAATATCTTTGATAACTTGTATTGAGTCTGCATTAATTATGTTACTGATTTCCTTCTCTGAATTCTTTTTTCCTATGTTTGGTTCCACCCCTTTATGGTTCATTTGATTTGCTTTAGGTTTCCAATGCCTATTCTTCATATTGTCACTAAAAGGTTTCCTATGCACTGTAGTATTACTTTTAATTATAGGACCTGAAACATTAGCTGGTTCTTCTTTTTTACTGCTTATTTTCCCTTCCTCAGTACTTTTGTCCTTATCACAATTTTTATTTGAGTGACCAAAGACTTTACAGTCAGTGCATATAAGCGGTCTCCATGAGTATTCAATGTATACTTTTTGACATGTCTCAACTCCATCTCCTATTAATAAATATTCAGGTAACTCTTTGTCAGGAGAAATTTCTACTAAGCACTTTGCATATTCCATTCTTTCACGCTTTTCGGTAGCCTCATTGAAGCAGACAAGTTTCCCCAGGTGACAAGCAATCCAATTGATACCAATTAGGGTCCAAGCAATGTGGGGAATATTATATAGTTGAATCCATATGGGAACTGATTTCACTTGAGATTGAACTGAACCAAACGTTGGTTTCCAAGTAGTAATGACAAACATTTGACCTCGAATAAAGGTCGGATCTGCACGAAGAACAAATTGCTTGTCCTCAGGACAAGAAAACTTGAAAAAATAATTAGCACCATCAGATTTAATGTCATATGAACCTTTCAGTTTCCATATTTTTTTTAGATGTGAAACCACTGCCATGTAATTCACTGGCACACCAAGAAAGAAACCCACCAGATACCCATCCCAATAACTCATACCTTCTGTAACCAGAACTTCAAGAGGTGGAAGCGGCAAACCTTGATAGTCAATATTGAAACCTGTTGGAGTATATGAGCCCGCATTCCTAGGCTTAGACGCAAACAGAGAAGACCAAGACGGCAGCGGGATGGGATCTGGAAGGACAACAGTTGGAGAAGGTAAAGGCGGAGAAGAATCAGGGTCAGGAGGATCTGAAGGTAAAGGTTGAGGATGGTTGAGAGCAGGAGGGATCAAGGCAGGTAACGGTGAAGAAGAGGGGCATGGAGAAGAAGGAGAAGAGGGAATGCCAGATATAGCCGTTGCATTGGACGCCATTATTTCGGATGGGAAATTGATTTTGAGATTTTGAAAGGTATGATTGTATAACTTGATTTGACAAAAAAGTAATTGAATGAATATGCTCAACTTTAAATAAAATTGAGATTGAATATTTAATATTAACTTAAAATTGTATTATGAGATTTTATTTAAATGTTATTAAAAGTGATTAGGTGAATATTTTAGAATTAAATATAATTGAAGTTAGATATTTAATTTTGATTTTATTTAAATTTGTAATTCGAGATTTTATTTAAATGTTATTAGAACGATTGAGTGAATATTCAAATTTAAATAAAATTAAAAGCTGAAGTTTGAAATATGAATGAGGTTTATCAAATTTAGTTATTGTAAATGTTTGAATATTTAAACTTTGAAATCTATTGAATTTGAAATGGTTTAAATTTGTAGTTCAAACCTGGATTTGAATTCGATATGGGGTAAATAATAAAAGCAAAGAAAGGAAGAAAACAAATACAGAATCTCACAGTGGAATGACAAAATATAATAATCAAATAACAGTTTATGAAGCTGTTTACAAATAAATTTGATTATACTTATACAATACAGAATCAGAGTTACAGACAACAAGGATAAATAAATGCAGCAGAACAGCATGATGCAGTGGAATAAATATATATTAAATAATAATAGTACAAATCTTCGTCTTCGTCCTCCAGAAATAAGGTCTTCAACTCTGAAATGCTCAGGCTGACCCGAGCGAATTGAAAAGACAAAACACTCGAGTCAGAACTAAAAGATCTTATGTAAGTCAAATCAATAGTAAATAAATATGAGTGTAAACAGCGTCGGAGATGTTTACGGGGTTTGACATCTCCTATCCAGTGTCTAACGTGAGTGCAATAACTTAAGAGATGTTCGGGATTACCATCTCCTAAGGATCCGTTCAACTATCTACTATGTAGTATAATACGCTATTATAATATGTCTACAGTAAAGTAAAGGTATTAAAATAGCGTTAAGGCGTTACCCATATCCCCCTTAACACATTTTATATATTCCCGTAGTCTATACAATGCCGTAAGCTCCACCAAACCGGTGGTTTACCCAGAGGACACCCCATAGGTACGGTACAAAACAAACTCGTAGAAGGCGCTCCAGGGCATGTGAACACGGCACTCGAGGCAATGCCAGGGTAGATTTACCAATTGCAGAACCGAGCTGGTGGTAACGCATAGTAGCTACTACCGCCCACCTCGGAACACACTCCCATAATCAAAATCAAGGGGTGGCCACCAAATCATCACAAAGTCATAATATGGTATCGAAGAAGCATGTCCGATCGGTGGAATGATCTCACTTGGCCCAGGTATAGCTCCTGCTTTAGTCACATCTAAGCTGACTCACGGGAGTCAGGGTCACATCATACCTTATACAGAAATCGTTCGCCATACCATCCTACTTCATTTCTGGAATCTCAACCACGTACACAGTTGTTAAAGTGGTTTCGGTATTGGCAGAGAGTATGACAATATCTGATCCTGGTCACTTTAAAAACCAAACGGTTATTTCACACCGAATGGTTCTTTTACATTTTAAAAAGTCGATTCATAATTTATATCAAAATATCATATTTGATTTCAAATCATATCTCTTTCGAAATCCATATTCACTTTCAAACTATATTCACTTTCAAAATCAAATTAAATTTCAAAATCATATTTACTCAAATATGTTATATAATCCTAATTTAGGATATTTCATCATTGAATCATATTTCCTTTAAATCAAGGATTGGTATTTTAAATACTTCCACTTTATTAAATCTGAAAATTTGAACATTGTTTAGATAGTTATAAATAGTTTAACATAGTTAAAAATAATTTTTTTGAATAGTTAAAATACTCTATAATATTTAAAGATAGATTAAAGATAGATTAAAGATAGTTTTAAATTAATTTAAGATAGTTAAATAGATTTAAAATAGATTAAATATAATTAAATAGATTAAATAGCTTTAAAATAGATTAATTAGATTAAAAATAAATTAAATGGTTTAATTAGTTTAAAATAAATTAAATTGGTTTAAATAGGTTAAAATAATTTATATAGTTAATGTAGGTTAAAATAGTTTAATAGTTTTGAAATCTTGATAATTAGAAATTTTAAAACAATATATTTTTAAACAGTTTATATTGAAATATGAATTTAGGATTTATATCAATTTAACTATTTGTTTTATTTCAACATACCTGGACCATTTCAATTTCCAAACCAACAAAACCCAATTTCAAATCTTTCAATTCAAATTCTCAATAAACTATTTTATTCTTTATCGATTACAATCCATGTTTGAAATGTCAATTTAAGCTACTCAAATTCAATATATTTCAAAGTCATATTTCACAATTTGAATGGCTCAATTCCGATAAATTCCATTTATGCTTCAAAATCCAACTTAAAATTTCAATTTAATTTCTTTAACCAATTCCTTTAAATCAATTCCAGTTTCAACATAAAACTTGAATTTCGATAATAATTCAATTTATTTGAATCAAAATTTATTTCAAAATATCATTTAACTAAATCCAAAAATTAAGGATTTAAAAATCATTTAATTTAACCAATTCGGTGTCCGTATATAATTCTCTACCCTAGAGTCAAGTGATATGGATATTTATCATTTCAATCCGCAATTTAAAATTTTACGTTTGTATATCATTTCAAACCGCAATCCCGAATTGAATAAAATCCATAAAATCGCTCGAGTCTATCATTTCAACCCATAACGATTTTTCCCTATTCTATAGATCGTTCGGGTATGTATCATTTCAACCCATAGGGAACTTGCAATTATAACAATATAAAATACACATCCAGTCATCCAATATCAACAATCAAACATTCATCACAATCATCATCCAAATCAATCAATAAACATCAATAGATAACTGATAATCAATGCAGGTATTAAATTGAAAAATTAAAATTCAATATTAAATTAAACGATGATTAATTGCAATAAAAGTCAAATTTAACCAAAATGACAATTTAAATATACCAACCATCAATTAATTAATCTATATTCACATCATAAATTAAATTTAACTAACATAAGATAATTTAGTAATTGTGAGTGGGTTAAAATACTCACCTTCGATTTTTAAATCGAATTAAAATCCAATTTAAGCCCAAAATTCAAATAGTCCCAAAATTCGTCCAAACTAGCGTTAAAAAGTCCGAAATTTCGATACGATCCCAGTGGAACAAACTGCACATGAAATAGACCTCGTATGTGAAAGTTATGATCATTAGAACATTTGAAAAAATAAAGTTTAAATTAAAATAAAATAAAAGCCATGTCACTAACCTAAGATCGAAACCCTACCGCCTCTTCGTTCCCGAATGCACGAACATGCCGCCGCCTCATGCTGGATCACCACAATCAAAGACCACCATCGCCTTGCTCTCTCCAGGCCGCACGCAGCCATGGCCGTGTTCCCCCTCCGGTCCCCTCTAGCTCGACCGCCGCCGCCCATGAATATCGGCCATTTCTGGCGATCCAAGCACCCTATAGACCAAACGAACCATACAGATGTGTAAAGCTCACCCTCCTCCACAAGCCAGCACTTTCTGATCGTCGCAAAGGTGACGATCTACCGTCAAATCCAACGACCCAAAATGAATGGCCGTGGATAAACGGTCAATTTCTGGTCAAACCATGATTCGAATCGAAAAACAAATCATAGATTTGGGTTGCGCTCGTCGAGAGCTTTGAATTGGTACATAATTTGATAGGGTTTGGAGGGATTTGATTTTGAGGTTGAATTTTGAATTGAAATTGAACGGAGTAGTTAAGGTTTTCAGCCATTGAAAAGAAGAAGCATACAGCTGAATTGTACGTACAGAAATGAGAAGTAATAAGGCTGCTAGGGTTAAGAACAAGACTATTTATAGGCAGAACAGAAATAGAAATGAATAGACAAGATTGATTTTCAAGTTTAACGATAAACGACCCAAAAAGCCCGTTTTGCCTCCGGAACGAAAATGGGTCATCCCATATATCAAAATAGATGTTTTTCAATATTTTTAAACTCAATGGAACAGGTTTCAAGTCCTAATTCCATTGTATGAAGAAGTTAACTTAAAATCGGCTCATTTCAAATTGTTTTCAATTGAATTAATTTCTAGGCGTTTCGAGTCCGTATGATCGAACGACAAGTCCGATCGCTATAAAACTTGAAATCCTTCAATAATTCACCGTTATAAATCCGATGAAACTGGTTTCGTCGAAATCCGAGTCAGTGACCAAAATGGCTATTTTCATGTTAATTAAATAAATAAAATTAATTAATTAATTAAATCACTTTTTAATTCAATGTTTATAAACTAACAAATTTCATCATTTTTCATTACCTAAACATTTATAATAATTTAAAACAAGCTTACATAAAATTTCAGTGTTAATAAATTTCCAAATTACAGTGTTCAGTTTCAACTACAATTAATCCAATTAATTATAATATAATCCCAATAAATTGATTAAATTTGATTTCAATCTTTATACCCAATCAATTATTACTCAATAACTCAGTTAATATTTGCTTATATCTTATTTCACTAATATGCTACAATTTTCACCTTTTACTTGTGTTAACTACTATATTTCCATTATACTGAATTTTTGTCAATTTTATTATAATTTAAAGTATCAATAAATTAACTTATTTATCTTGATTTCATTATTTTATTAAATCAATTATCACCTTATGAATATAATTAACATTTCTATTCTTTTTATTACATTCACAAATTGGCAGCTATTGTCTTAACTCACATTAATGTAACATTTAATGGCATTCAAATGCAATTGTTTAATGAATTAGTAACAATTAATAATTGTCACCATTTCTATATCTAGTAACATCTGTAAGTTTATTATTTATAAACAATTGTTATAACAACTCTCATTACACTAATTTTATTCAATTTCCATTTATTACACTTTATTTTATTAATAAACACATCTTTCAAATTATCAATTTGTTCTTAAATACAATTATCAATTAATACATACATTATTACAATTAATTTACAATCTATATCCAATTATAACTTTTTAATCATTTTACATTAATTGGAATTACATTTAAAGCGATTATAAATTACCTTTAATTAATACCATTCCATCTCATTCCCGTTATATTCTTATTATTAAATCACAATTTTTTTTATTTCTTCCAAGATTAAATCAAAAATCGTTATGAAATTAACAATTTTTAATTATCAAAAATTACTGGTCGTTACAAGAAGTTTCGAGAAATAGTTGCAAAGCTATAGTCAAATCCGTAGTGACAAAGTTAGCAAAATTGGAAGGAAATATGGTTTAGATCTGAAGTTCCTTGCCTTAAAGTTTGATGGAGTGGAATCCAAAGTGAGTTATTTCTTCCTTAAGTTCATTAAAACCATTGCTAAGTTGAAAGAACATTAAGTGTTAAGTGTTGTTTGAAAACTCTTGTTGAATGCATGTTTACTTTGTTTGCTAAAACAATGGTTTTATTTCCTTGTTTAACTATTTGGATGGTTAATTAAGTATTTTAAAATTTAGAGGTTAAATACTTAATATGGTATGCGGAAACGACTAGTACGCGTGTTTCGTCTATGAGATCCAAGGGGACTTGGATGAGGGACGGAACATATTGAAGGGAAAGCCCGGATGCTCCAAAATAAATATCAAACCGTTTTAACCCAAGATAAAATAAAGTGTTATAAATATTTAATAGAATAAAGAATTGATTATCATTTATTGTTGTGTTTATTTCATTGATTGATTGTTTGAATTAGGCTCGGCCAGTTTATGAACACTGATTATTATTTATTGATTGTTGACTTTGCTCAACCAGTTTTTGAGCAATTAATTATCCATATGCATAGGCTGGGTAGAAAACAGTTGTAGGCTAGCACCTTGTGATTTATTTCACGATTTGACTAAAAGGTGTTTTAACGATAATATTGGTTCATTTAATTGTTATAACTGGTTATAATAATTTAACGCCAATAGAATTGTTTTCAAAGTTGGTTTTCCTAAATGAAAGTTTATGAAATGTTTAAAGAAATGGAAATATTTGGAAATGAATATTTTGAAGTTATATTATATAAAAGTGATTTATAAAAGAATGGTTTTATAAAGGTGTTTTATAAAACGGAAAGAATTTCGAGGACTAAACCCGATGGTTTTAAAATAAATTTTGAAAGGATTTGGAAATGGAAATTATTATAGATTTGAAGTATTTATAATTATTAGTGTAAATGGTTTTTGCCACTTCGGGATATAAAGTGATTTGTTATGTTACCTATGATTCGGATAACCCGTAACTAAAAAGTGGGCAAGGGAGGTGCAGATGTTCTGTAGCCTCAGTATAGGCCGCTCTCGTTGTAGAGGGATATGCATATCTATATTTATTTTTCAGAAGGCTGGGACCCAGTTGCGTTGTTATAGCTTGAAACCTCCCGATCAAGTAGCATATTATTTTGTATGCTTGTATATTGATATCGTTTCAAAAATGCGAATTGTTTTAATATCTCAAAGTAAAGGACTAGTTTGATTATAAAAGATATATACATATACATATATATATATTTCAAAAGCTTTGAAATAAGAATTCGGGAATAAAGTCCAAAGAGATAATTTCCGAAAAGGTAATTAGATTTGAAAAATCTAAATGTAAAGATTAAGGCTAAGTGGGTAGTTTTCGGAATTGCATATTTATTTATTGCATCATAGGCTCTATAAGTCCTATTTGTGGTAGGAGAACTACGCTCGCTTGATCTTATACCTAACTGGGTACCCAATTAGATAGGGGTACCTATACAGTCACAAGTGGTAGCGATGCAGCCCCCAATAATAACAAAACGTTTTTCTCTTTATTGTTCGCTATATATCGTGTATTGATGTATTTTTCCTGCTTATTATTTTTATTCCGCATTTGACAAGTTTATTGAGTCTCCAGGAATGGCTATTGCAGTCTTTTTCATCAAAGTTGTGCAGGGGTAGATTTATTTGTATTTTTATTTGGTATGTATTAAAGTACACCTAGTAGATTAAATTGATTACTCTGATAAATTATATAGTTAAAATTGTATCCTATACATTAAATAGTATTGAATGTTTATCAAATATTGTGTATTAAGTTGGTAGTTTTCATTCGTAGTTTTAGAACGAACAGATTTTTTGGCGATTTTGATAGGTCCGAAAATCCGGGTCATCGCATTTTGTATTAGAGCTTAGGTTAGGTGCCTAAGTAAAATTTGTCGAGGTTAGCAAATCAACCTAGGAATTTTAAAATGAAAACTACCTTAATTTGATAATTAAAGTGGATAGGATAAGGCACCGTACCTCTGACCAGGGTTATGGGTGATGTTTATTTTTAGATGTACTTATTGTTTGGTTTCGCTATATTTTTCCATCCTTGGAATTTCGGGAGAAATTCTTTTAAAGGGGAAGTATGTAACGACCCGTAATTTTACTACTTTGGAAATGAGATATTTAATTTATTTTAAATATTCAGATATAGAATTTTCAAACTTAATAATTATGTTTTATGTGATAAATAAGAATGATAAACTTATTTTCAGAATTTGATTACAAATCAAGAAGTTTGGATTTTCATCGAAAATTAACAAAAACCGGTTTTCAATAAAATTGGATATATATCCAATTAATTGTTGTAAATGGTAAATAACACTTTTTAATGGTTATATAACGGTATGGTAATAATAAATATTTTATTTATAATGATTTTATAAACATATATACTTGTTTTATAAATACTGAAAAATTTCGTCGCATTTTGGTAGATCGACGTCGTATTTTTATAATTGGATTTTAATATTATTTAATATGGTTTTATAACTAAAGTGAACTTGGTTTAGTTATTTTAATATGATAAGAAACTTATTTTTAATTTTTGTTTACATAAATAAATAGTTTAGCAAAAAACATCAAAATATGATAGTAAAACATTTTATCGAAAATCAACATTTTGTCCAAAATAAGTTGTCGCAACGTTGTTGCACCTCTGTTAGCATATTTTAGCATATATATTACAATATTTAATAAATAAACAAGTTTACTTTTACTAATTATGATTAGAAAACTTCTAGAATATAATTAAAAAAAGTAAGTAAGGAAAAGAGTAAACAAAGTAAACATCAAATCAAATCACATTAAAAATCTAAACAAATCTTCTCTTTAATCCCCTTTTCCATTCATATACATTTACTTAAGCCTTAAGTGACTAAGGCATAAAGTAAGATGTTAAAGTTGATGGTAAGTGTTGAAAAAGTAAGTTTACTTTAAGTTGAAGTAAGGGTATTTTTGTCATTTCACATAATAATATTTTATTCCAAACTTTTCCTATAAATACCTACCACTTCTTTCAAAAATTCCACACACTTTCCATTCTTCTTCTTCCTTTTCTAAGCTTCTCCTTCTTCTTCCTTAGAGCTTTAATGGCTTCCATGCCTCTCTAAAATAATTCCAAAAGCATAACAAAGTTATGGCAAAAATAATCGACAAAAAAGTATACCGCTTAAGTGAAGTTCAAGCTAGTAAGTTCCATCCATCCGCCCAAAGCCATGCTCACCTAGAAGCCATCTCCACCTCTTTTCATCTCAACTTCTAGGATAGCGAAGCTATAGCCGGATTTCAAGAAGTTTCGGGAAATAGTTGCGAAACTATAGTCAAATCCGTAGTGACAAAGTTAGCAAAATTGGTTTAGATATGGAGTTCCTTGCATGAAGTTTGGTGGAGTGGAATCCAAAGTGAGTTATTTCTTCCTTAAGTTCATTAAAATCATTGCTAAGTTGAAAGAACTTTAAGTGTTGTTTGAAAACCCTTGTTGAATGGTTGTTTACTTTGTTTGCTAAAACAACGGTTTTATTTCCTTGTTTGACTATTTGGATGGTTAATTAAGTATTTTAAAATTTAGAAGTTAAATACTTAATAGGGTATGCGGAAACGACTAGTACACGTGTTTCGTCTGTGAGATCCAAGGAGACTTGGGCGAGGGACGGAACATATCAAAGGAAAAGCCCGGATGCTTCAAAATAAATATCAAACCGTTTTAACCCAAGATAAAATAAAGTGTTATAAATATTTGATAGAATGAAGCATTGATTATCAGTTATTGTTGTGTTTATTTCATTGATTGATTGTTTGAATTAGGCTCGGCCAGTTTATGAACACTGATTATTATTTATTGTTTGTTGACTTTGCTCGACCAGTTTATGAGCAAATAATTATCCATATGCATAGGCTGGGCAGAAAACAGTTGTAGGCTAGCACCTTGTGATTTATTTCACGATTTGACTAAAAGGCGTTTAACGATAATATTGGTTCATTTAATTGTTATAACTGGTTATAATAATTTAACGCCAATGGAATTGTTTTCAAAGTTGGTTTTCCTAAATGAAAGTTTATGAAATGTTTAAAGAAATGGAAATATTTGGAAACGAATATTTTGAAGTTATATTATATAAAAGTGATTTATATAAAGAATGGTTTATAAAGGTGTTTTATAAAACCGAAAGAATTTCGAGGACTAAACCCGATGGTTTTAAAATAAATTTTGAAAGGATTTGGAAATGGAAATTATTATAGATTTGAAGTATTTGTAATTATTAGTGTAAATGATTTTGCCACTTCGAGATATAAAGTGATTTGTTATTTTGCCAACTTTTCGGATACCCCGTAACTAAAAAGTGGGCAAGGGAGGTGCAGATGTTCTGTAGCCTCAGTATAGTCTGCTCTCGATGTAGAGGGATATACATATCTATATTATTTATTTTTCGGAATGCTGGGACCCAGTTGCCTTGTTATGGCTAGAAAACCTCCCAATCAGGTAGCATATTATTTTGTATGCTTGTATATTGATATCGTTTCAAAAAGGTGAATTGTTTTCAGATCTTGAAGTAAAGGACTAGTTTGATTATAAAAGATATATACATATATATTTCAAAAGCTTTGAAATAAGAATTCGGGAATAAAGTCCAAAGAGATAATTTTCGTAAAGGTAACTAGATTTGAAAAATCTAAATGTAAAGATTAAGCCTAAGTGGGTAGTTTTGGGAATTGCATATTTGTTTATTGCATCATAGGCTCTATCAGTCCTATTTGTGGTAGGAGACCTACGTTGGCTTGATCTTGTATCTAATTAGGTACCCAATTAGATAGGGGTACGTAGGCAGTCACAAGTGGTAGCAATGTAATCTCCAATAATAACGTAACGTTTTTCTGTTTATTATTTGCTATATATGTGTATTGATGTATTTTTCCTGCTTATTATTTTATTCCGCATTTGACAAGTTTATTGAGTCTGTAGGAATGGCTATTTCTGTCTCTCTCATCATGTTTATTGAGTATGTATTAAAGCACACCTAGTAGTTTAAATTGATTACTCTGATAACTTATACAATTAAAATTGTATCATATACATTAAATAGTGTTGAATGTTTATTAAATATTGTGTATTAAATTGGTAGTTTTCGTTTGTAGTTCTAGAACGGATGGATTTATTTGTGATTTTGACTGGTCCGAAAATTCGGGTCGTCACAGAAGGGGTTTCCAAAGGAAGAGGATTCATCATTACAATATGGACTTGAGGGCATCAGTTCAAGGTAAATAATTAGTTTCATAGTAGATGTATGATTATTGTATATTTGATTATTTCTCAAATAAATCTATATATATGAATATATTATTACTGCTTTGTTAGTTAGGCGAGATTCATATAGGTAATGATGTTGTCACAATAATGATTGGTTATGTGCATTAGTTTAAATAAAATATATATACATATATTTTATTAATAATCTGATGCTCCATGAAAAATTACTATATTTTATTTTAAAATTACATTAATTTATATCTCTATATATATACATATTAATATGTAAATCAATTTATTTACTTAATTTATATAAAAGTGTATATATATATATAATTTGGTTAAATAATTTTCTAATGCATATTTATATTAATTATGAATTTTAGAAATCGAAAATAATTTTTTTAAACTATCAGTTATTTTTATTATTTTTTAACCACTATAAGATTTAATAAATTTACAAAAATTAAATCTTGCTTAGAACATTTAATTTAAAAATTTTAAAAATTAGTTTATAAAAAATATCATTTTTACTCGGAAAAATCTATAATAATTTTGCAACCCTTAAAATACCATTCTTGATTTTCTAAAAAGTTAAAATTTGATATTCTATTATATAATTATATTATATTATTTATTTATGAAACTTTGACTAATTAGTTCATAATATATATATGTGTGTGTATATATATATATATATTAATATATTAAAATTATAATAAATTAGGATCAGTAATGTATTTCGATCAGGAATGTTAAGAAAGAAAAAAATTATATATATATATATATGTGTGTGTGTGTGTGTGATTTATAATAATACAAATTTACATTTAAATATTATATATGTTAGTCCATGAGATGATGGTTTTGATGACAACAACCTTAGAATAGATTATAAAATATAAATACTAACATTACAAGTTTAGATATATATGTATATGCCGGATCTAACCATGCAGGTATCAAGAATGAAGACTGTACAGTATAGAGATTCAAGATATAGAGATAGAAGACTCATGAGTATCAAGATTATCAAGAGTTCATGATTTCAAGGTTAAGTTTGTTTTATTAGGAATATTTGTTAAAACTCGTAGAAAAGCACTGGCATCTTAATATCCAATTATTCGTGGAATGGAATCCACTTCGAGCCCGTTAAAGGGATGGAACCCTAAGTAGAATGGAACCTACGAAAATCTAGTGGGACATTGTTTTGTATCCACTAAGCTTAATTCAAATGATTTTTAAAAATTATCTTGTTTTCGAAATGATTTCAAAAATTTCCTTTTAAAAAGATTTAAAACCCTCGATTCCGTTTTAAAATAATTTTAGCCTCAAAACATCTTTATTTTCAGAGTCAAAATTTCTTCTGATTTTAAACTATCTTTTCAAATAATATATTTAACTTTTAAATTATTTATACTTTGGTTTAAATTATAGTTAAATAATATATATATATATATATATTGTTCTTTATATTTACTTATGAATTTCAACTATATTCAAGTATATTTGTAAAGTTTAAAATAGTTTTAATATAAGATAAAGGTTATTTTCAAAGAAAATCAAATCATCAAAAATTGCTTTGGGATGTCGACATGCCTATGGTGACCATGTCGACATGGTGTCAGTTGAGTTCAAAATTCAAATTTCAAAAGAAGTGTCTATTCGCCATAACTCTTCATGAATGGTCATGGCTGTTGCTCTTCTATAAATAGGGGTCAGTTTCAACGAATTTTATATCACTTTTCTTTGATTTAACTTCTCTTCTTCTTCTCCACTTTCTTATTTACAAATTACACCATTACTCTGCCGAAATCAATATCGAATCTAACTAGATAATTTCTTTTTTTGATTCTCTCCACTATCTCTACAAGATCCAAGTGATAATCTGAGTTATAGACTTTTTGTAATCAATTGAGCGAGAGAAGGTGTGATTGTAGCTCTGGAAATCAATTGGGTGAACTTGTTGCCCCGGAAATCAAGTATCTCTACCCAGAGGATTGTGATTCTGGAGGGTGTACCTCGTAGCCTTGAAACCGAGGGTTGTAATTGTTGAATTGAGTTTGAAAGGAAATCCGTACTTAGTTGTGCGGGACTGGATGTAGGGTAACTCCGAACCAGTATAAAATCCGGTGTGTTCTTTCCTTTACTGCTTTTACTTTATATTTGCATCTGTGTTTGATTCTGTGTTCATATCTGTGTCTGATTAGTGTATACATTGTTAACAAAGTAAGATAAACTCAAAAAGATTAACAAATTTCTTAAAACACTATTCACCCCCCCTCTAGTGTTAATTCTAGCCTTAAGATCCTTAATCTGCATTTCTAACATTTGGTATCAGAGCTTTGTTTTCAAAAGTTTCATAATCTGAATTTTGAAAAGTTTTAAAATGGCTATTTTTGAAAAATCTGTTAAAACTAGTTTAGAATTGTTTAAATCATCATTGTTCCATTAGTCTACATATGAATGTTATTTAAATTCTAGTTGTCTACCCAAATTTTATAATGTGCAGGAAAGATGCTTTATGGGTATTAAGGAATTAATCCACAATGGACAATCTGTGCAGATCAAAAGGAATAAGTGGATACTTGATAGTGGTTGCTCTAGACACATGACTGGTAATCCGGATATGCTGAATAATATTATATACAAAGATGGAGGACTGGTTAACTTTGGAGACAACTCGAAAGGATACGTGATTGGCATCGGCAATGTCGGTAACTCTGAAACTCCTATTATTACTAATGTTTTGCTAGTTAAGAATCTGAAACACAATCTGCTAAGTATAAGTCAACTATGTGATAAAGGATATAAAATTAAATTTGAAAAAGATAAATGTCATATTGAAGATAATAATTCAACCATAATATTTGAGGGAACTAGGAAAAAGAATATTTATATTCTTAGTATGAAAGTTTCAAATGATAACCTATGTCTTATGGCAAATACAAGTGACCCTTGGATTTGGCATAAGAGATTTGGACATTTGAATTTCAAACTCTTATCTAGACTGTCAAAACATGATCTAGTAAGAGGTCTCCCTAAAATGAATTTTAAAGTAGATGGTTTATGTGATACATGTCAATTAGGAAAGCTTAGAAAAAGTTCCTTTAAATTAAAAGATATGATTTCAACTTCAAAACCCCTTGAGTTACTTCTTTTTGATTTATTTGGTCCATCTCAAATTCAGTCAATAAATCATAGTAAATATGTTTTTGTAATTATAGATGATTATTCTAGATTTACATGGACAATATTTTTGAAACATAAAAGTGATACTTTTGAAAGTTTTAAGAACTTTACAAAAAGGATTCAAAATCAATTATCTTTAAAAATTATAACTATTCGTAGTGATCACGGTAGTGAATTTGAAAATGAAAAGTTTGAGGAATTCTGCAATAAGAAGGGAATAACTCACAATTTCTCATTTCCAAGAACTCCACAACAAAACGGAGTAGTTGAACGTAAAAATAGAACGATACAAGAGTGTGCGAGAACTATGCTTTCAGATAGTAATTTACCAAAACACTTTTGGGCGGAAGCTGTTGCTACCGCCTGTTATATTTTGAATAGAATTTTAATTAGACCTTTAACTGATAAGACACCTTATGAATTCTTCATGGAAAGAAACCTAAGGTATCATACTTCAGAATTTTTGGAAGTAAATGCTTTATTTTAAATACAAAAGATAATTTGGATAAATTTGATCCTAAATTCGACAAAGGAATTTTTATCGGATATTCTAATAGAAGTAAAGCTTATAGAGTTTTTAATTTAAGATCTAACACCATCGAAGAAACAATGCATGTTTCGTTTGATGAAAATTTAAAAGATTTTGAAATTACAAATGACGAAGAAGATTTAATTACTCAAAATCAGGAATCAACCGAAATTAATAATGAAATTAATCATCCTAATAAAAGGATTAAACTTTTAAAAGAACATCCTATTGAAAATATAAAAGGAGATATGCAATCTATTGTTACAACTAGAAATCAACTAAGTAAAATGAGTAATGTAGCATTTATATCATCTATTGAACCCAAAAATCCTAAAGAAGCATCAACTGATGATTCATGGATTGTGGCTATGCAAGAAGAATTAAATCAATTCACTAGAAATGAAGTTTAGGAACTTGTTCCTAGACCTGAATATAAAACTATAATTGGAACTAAATGGGTCTATAAAAATAAAATGAATGAACAAGGTGAGGTCGTTAGAAATAAAGCACGATTAGTCGCCCAAGGTTACTGTCAAGAAGAAGGTATAGATTGTGACGAAACCTTTGCTCCTATAGCAAGATTAGAAGCCATTAGGATTCTACTTGCTTTCGCAAATCATAATTATTTCAAATTATTTCAAATGGATGTTAAAAGTGCATTTTTAAATGGATTTGTAAAAGAAGAAGTATATGTTGAACAACCACCACTTTTTGAAGATGAAAATTTACCAAACCATGTGTACAAACTTAAGAAAGCTTTATATGGTCTAAAACAAGCTCCTAGAGCCTGGTATGATAGACTAAGATCTTATTTATTACAATCAAATTTTGAAATTGGTAAAATAGATAATACTCTTTTTATTAAAAGAAATAAAAATGATATTCAACTAGTTCAAGTATACGTAGATGATATCATTTTTGGTTCAACTAACTTCGAAATGAATAAAGAATTTTCTGAAATAATGACAAAAGAGTTTGAGATGAGTCATATGGGTGAATTAAACTTCTTTCTAGGATTGCAAATAAAACAGTTAGATAATGGTATTTTTATTAGTCAAGAAAAATATGCTAAAGAACTAGTCAATAAATTTGGTTTGACTACTGCGAGTGGAAAACCTACTCCCATGGCAACCAATGAATATCTAAGTAAAGAAGATTTCTTGAAAGATGTAGATCAAAAGTTGTATAGAGGAATGATCGGATCATTGCTCTATATCACTGCTAGTAGACCTGATATCATGCATAGTGTATATCTCTGTGCAAGATATCAATCTCATCCTAAAGAAACTCACTTAAAAGCTGTAAAACGTATCATAAGATATATTAAACACACCTCTAATTATGGCTTATTTTATCCTAAAAATGATTCATTTGATTTAATATCATACTGTGATGCTGACTATGCTGGATGTAAATCAGACCGAAAAAGTACAAGTGGAACTTGTCACTTTTTGGGACATTCTCTGGTATCCTGGTTTGGTAAAAAGAAAAATACAGTTTCTCTATCAACAACTGAAGCAGAGTATATTTCTGCTGCTTTGGCTTGTTCTCAAGTAATATATATGCAACAAACCTTAAGAGATTTTGGATTAAATATCTCGAAATCGCCAATTTATTGTGATAATACTAGTGCAATAAATTTATCTAAAAATCCTACTCATCATGCTCGAACTAAACATATTGATATTCGACATCATTTTTTAGAGATAATATAACTAAAGAAGTAATTACTCTCGAATATATAAACTCTGAGAATCAAACTGCTGATATCTTAACAAAACCATTAAATGAATCTATATTTACTAAATTAAGAAGAGAATTAGGTATTTGTTCTATAACTGAAATATAAAATATATATAACAAGTATAATTAATAATTAATATTAAAATAAATCATAGAGTTAAAGTATAAGGACCATGCCGACATCCCCTAGGAAGACATGTCGACATGTAACGTTTTTTTTTAAATTTTCCCACCAAAATTCAAAAATTTAGTTATATATTCTTCTCTATTTCGAATTCTTATTCATTCTCTCTGTTTTATCTTCATTTTCTATTCTAAAATATATAAAATAATGGCATCTTCCTCTAAATAAAACATAAAATCAACTTTCTCATTCCCCTCTCCTACTTCTGGTCCATTCCAATACACTACTCTCGCACGTGTAACTAAATTGGAGGAGTCTATGAAGGATACTCTTCAGATGTTGACTGAAATTCAAGTGACTCAACTTCGTAAGGCGAAAGAGCAAGAGAGGCAAGGCAAGATTCTTAGGAATTTACAAAAATTCCTAATGGATAACCATGCCAACCCTATCTTGATCGATGAAGACTCTTCACTCAATCAAGAACATGAGGTCAGCGACGAAGAAGAAGAAGAACCAATGGAAGAAGCACACGAGGAGGATTGTAACGACCCGGTATTTTGGACCATTCAAATCGACAATAATCCACACATGTCTGGCTTGAATAATTCAAAATAACAGATTGTAAATAAATTTGGAGCAAATGAAATCAAATACACAGAATCACAGACACAGAACATATCAGAATAACTCGCAGCGGAATATAAAAAACCATAGTAGTTCATGAAGCTACTACAACAAACTCTCAAAACATAATACATAATATCTGCTTGAAAACATATACAATAGACATCTCAAATAAATAGAAGTTTATGAATACCAGAACTGAAATAGAACAACTGAACTGAAAGGAACAGATAACTAGACAAGCAGAATCTCCAGCGATTCCTAGCTCCAGAAAGAAATCCAAAGCTAAGCTGTAAATACTCAGGCTGACCCGAGCGTAAAGTAAAACACAAAACACTCGAGTCAGGACAATATATACTTATATAATGTAAACCAACTCAAGTGAACTGTAGTAGAAATGCACAATAACTCAAAGGATGCTTGGGATCGCCCATCCTTTAAGGATCTGTTAAACTATAAATTAAATACATCCCGTGGTTAAAATTTCAAAATGGTATTTTATACTTCGAAATCAAATATCATTTCAAAATTCAATATCCTTATAAAATCCATTTCAAAATATCAAAATATCATATTTCAAAATAATTTATATTTCGAAACAAATTACTTCATTTTAAATCATAAAAATGAAGTTAGTATATTTAATAATTAAAATTTTAAATTTCCAAAAATTTAACTTTTCAAAGTTCATTCGTTCACTTAAATTAATTAAAACAATGAAATTTCAACTTTCGCAGCATTTAGAAAATGCTACGGAAAGTCACATTTAAAATAGTTCAATTTAACAAAAGACAACATTTAAAATTCTGTAATATGGTTACATTAGTTTCAAATAAACTTAGTTAAATTCAACCATTATAACATTTACAAAAATGCTATAATAGCCTTTAATTAAATTTAGCCATTTGGTTCATTATTATCAACTACAGCATTTACAGATGTTGTATTATCATTTACATTAGAATTTAATAGCGTTTCAGAAATGCAGTTAACTAACTTCAAATATTCAGTATAATTTCACAAACAATTATATTTTTATATAAATGTTTTTTTTTACTTATAAAATCATATAATTTCACTTTTAAAACAATTATTCAAATACCCTTATATTCATGATTTTATAAAGTTAAAACTCCATTCAAAAATCAAAATTTAATAATAATTCACTTATTAAATTCCAATATTAAGTTATAAATTCATTAAATTAAATTAACTTAACACTTAAGTTTAAATTTTCAAATATAACTTAATTCCATTTTTATTTACTTAACTTAAAAATTCACATTTAAGCCAAATTCACAAATTTCCAATTTTAGATATATTTCAAAATTTCAACTTAAATATTCATTCATTTCACATTTTAACTTTATTCAAAATAACATTAATATATTATAAAATCATTTAAATTCACTTTAATCCAAATTATCATGAATTTATCACATTTCATATTTAATTTAAATTCCAATTATCACCAAATTAAAATTTCCCAAAATAACTTACATTTCAAATTTTCTAATTTTACCATTAATTTATTTCACTTATAAATTTTCAGAAAATCAATAATGCTTTACAAAAATCATTTTTATTTAGTTTAAATCAAAATATTATAATATTTACATTTCTAAAATATTAAAAAAAAATATAAAACATATTTTAACAACGGGTCTATATTTCATTTTCTAGCCTAGGTAAAGTGATACGGGTAATTTATCATTTCAACCCGTAATTTACAAAGATACCCGGGTTTGATCATTTCAAACCCGCAATCCCAAGTAAATGAAAATAATTGAAAATCATTCAGGCATATCATTTCAGCCCATAACGATTTTCTCCTATTCTAAAGTCCGTTCGGGTATGTATCATTTCAACCCATAGTGATTCTAATCTAAAGGGAACTTGTAGTGTGATAAACTGATAAAAATAAAAGAACAACATAATATAACAGTAACATATGATATAACAGGTGTTTAAGCATGGGTGAACATCATATAATCATAACATAGCAGTTATAACAGGATGCAATACATTTACAGATTCAAGTGGTGTCGGTTTATCAGTTATATAGGTACAGATTGTCTGGTGAGAATAACTCACCTGTTAAGCTGGAGATTTGCCAACAAGCACACAACACAAAGATTACGAAGGCACGACAACTCTAATACAATTTGAGTGTGGAGAGCAAATCCAATGATATAGATCTTGTGTTACAACCCAAACAAAAATCAAAGCAAACCATAAATTTCAATACACTAGAAATGAAATAACTTTTAAATAAAGAGAGATACGAATGCCAAATCTTTTGCCATGCTTTCTCTATTCTTTTTTCATGGCCTAGGGATGGTTTTGGCTCTGGTTTGAACAAGTTTGGCTCAGGTTTGGTCATGTGTATGCATGGCCTAGGTAGTAGAATATGAGGAGGAAGTTTATACAAAGGAATATGAAGAGTTTAAGGCAAAATAAGTGGGTTTTGTTCACAAAAATGGCTCGGCCATGGGCTTGTGTGGTCAGGTCAGAGGGGTATGGATCAGGTCAGTGAAAGGAAAGGTGTGTGGTGGTCTGGCCAGAGGTGGTGGAGGCGGCCTAAGGTGGTGGTGGTGGTGGAAAATGGAGTGGTGAAGCAATAGTGGTAAACAATCATGTTTTTATGGCTTGTTTTGCAATTTTTGTGGAGTTTTGGCATCATGGTGGCTCGGCCTTGGTCAAGACCAGAGGAGTAGCTGGTGTTGATGGCAGGGAAGAGATGTAGGAGTTTGTGGCCATGGATGTGGAGGAGAGGCCTATCCAAAAACAAGAGAAAACAAGGCAATTTTCATAGAAAAATAAGGAGAAAAGAAGAAAAATGAAACCGTTACCAAAAGCTTTTGCTTCAGATCTGAAGTGGTCGAATGATGAAATGAAAAATGAGAGTTTTCACGTGAAAACAAAAGTAAAAGTCATGGCCAAAGCATAAAGGAGGGTTATGGCAATTGAAAAGACTTAAGGAGGTGAAAGGAAATCGGTTTCTAAGCAATTTTAAACCCTTCATATTTCTTTTTCTTTTTAATTCCAATAAAACAAAAATAAACTCAGAAATAAGCTCTAACAACTGAAACAAAATATTATAAATAGAAATAAATAATTAATTTTAAAGAAAATGGAAAAAGAATATAAGGAATTGCTTAAAAATTGAAAACAGGGTCCAGAAATTACAAATAAATCACGATTGTCTTTGGAAAATTATCTACTTCATTTTAAAAATATTCTAAAGAAAAATTTTGAAATAAAATAATTTCTAAAGTATTTTCAAAGTGAAATAAATAATTTAATTTAGAAAAAATAGAAAAAAAAAATTAAGAAAAATGTTTAAAAATTGGAAATAAGACATGAAAATTACAAATAAATATCACTAGCCTTATAAAATTTCTATTTCACTTTAAACAAATAAAAGGTCAAATAAATAAAATAAATGAGGAACAAAATAAAGTGGGAATGAGAATAAATAATATTTTAAGAAAAAAATAGAAAAACAAATAAAGAATTACTTTAGTTAATTGAAACTGGAAATTAGAATTTTAAACAAAATACAGCTAACACTGGAAAATGCCAATTATATCTTTAAAATGTTTTAAAACCAAAGTATATACATAACATGTTATTTTACCCATATAAACATAAATTATAATATTACATGACCAAATAAAATATTATTTTTTTATAATTTAAAATAAATAATTTTGTTAAATACAACAAATTACACACAATATTTAAAAGGGTATAACTTTCACATTATAAATCAGATTTTAACGAAACGAAAAGCATTATTCTTAAAATTTTATTTACTTTCATAATAAAAGATAAAATTCAAAGTTTCAAACTTTAAAATTTCTAAATTAAAAGTCAAAGTTTGACCATATTGACCAAAATTCACTTTTCTGGAAAATATCCTTTTTAGTCATGTTTGGAATTCTAATTCACATCAAAATCAAAATTTATATTTAAAATAACAAAATTTATTCATTTAATAAATAAAATAAAGTTTTTAAATCAGGAAATCAATTAAAATAACCAAAATAAATAATTAAAATAATCACAAAATACAGGGTTGTTACACTCTCCCCCACTCAAATCTTTTCGTCCTTGAAAAGGAATGAGGTACGGAAAACACAGAAAAGATAAAATGGAATAGGATTAAGACAAGATGACAAGAAGATTAAAATTATACCTGATAACTATTGTTATGGGTAAGTTTAATAAGGTGGAGAATAGGAATAGCTAGAAGGGAAAATAGGACGAAAGACAAGGATGAGCCATTAATTTAAAATTGTTGGTTGAAGAGGTAAAATATTTAAAACACTTTAAAATCGTTTAAAAAGGAAATAACTAATCAAAGTATTATTTATATAATATTTTATCAAAATACTTTTATAACTCGATGTCTTAACAAGTTTATCCTTGTTCCTGTAGACTCTGGTAGTGCGTTGATCAGGCGCAAAACTAGAATTCTCCAGGTACTTAGTAGACTTGTTTCAACACCCAGTGAAAATACTGGAAAAACTTTTAAAAACAGATATGGAAAGTACAATCCAAACAAAAACAAACAAAACCTTTGTCTAACCATGGTTCGCAGATACACAATGGTTACGCCTGGATCCCCCAGGAAACAATCCATATCCGTAAGCTTTCTCAGCCCTGCGAGTTACGCCATGATGACTAGTAGAATGCAGGATACACAATGGTTACGCCTGGATCCCCCAGGAAACAATCCGTACCCCCAAGCAAGACTCAGCCAAGCATTTGCGCTACTATTCGCGACCTACACAGATTGCAGGATACACAATGGTTACGCCTGGATCCCCCAGGAAACAATCCGTACCCCTAGGCAAGACTCAGCCAGGCAGTTGCGCTATGCAGTCACGATCGTAAGACCATGGGTAACGCCATGGAATTCGAAGGACACTCGAGTATCATATCCGTAAAACCAAAAATCAGAGAGAATAATATCGATAGAATGAATCCAAGATGTGGCCACAAATCGGATATCAAGCAGAAGGCACTTTCCATATCTTTACTTCGAAAATATGTATCATATAATACCTTTTCAAATCACTTTCAAATATCGTACTTATATAAAATCCATTATATATAAGATTTAATTTTCAAATCAAATACTTTCCAAAATCAATAGTATATCAAATCATACTTATAAAGACTTCAATTATATAAGATTTCACTTTCAAATTGAGTACCTTTTCAAATCTATAGTTTTCGAATCAATTTCATACTCATACAAATCAATTTTATATAAGTTTGACAACTCCCAAATCAAGTGTTTAGTAACATAAGGTTCTCAAATTTAAATTTGTTTCAATATCAGTTCAATTTCAAAATCATATACAATTTCACCAAATTATTTTCTTCTCAAATTAAATATCTTTAGTTTCAAAGTTTCCAAAATAATAGATTTTTGAAAATAAATCCAAATTTCCAAATCAATATAATTTAAGTCAACCAATTCATTTCCAAAATCAAATATATACTTACGTAAGGTCCGTCTTATATAAGGATCAAATTTTCCAAAATAAATTTCGCTGTATGAAGAGCCATATGGGATTTGAATATCTTTGCTTTTATAGGTTATATATCTTTGTAATTTAAATTGGAAAAGTAAGCAAAGATATTCTAACCAGACAGCTTTCAATTTCAGTGTCAAAATATATCACTGATATTAGAATATAAGATGTACACACGTCATCATTTCGCAAAATCACATTTGATCGCTCGCTCGATCACACAAGTTCGCTTTCGAACTAGTATTGTCCATTCGATTTCCCTAATGCGGACTTCGATATGGTTTCTCGACTAGAAGCCATCAGTCTCCTTGCATAGCCATATACTATGATAGAGAATTCTGGAATCAAGCCCAAAATCCATATCAAATATTTGCCATCAAGAATCGAATGAAAAATCCTAACACGAAATGGTGTAATCCACCTCGAACTTGTGTACTCAAACTTGGATCAAATTAATTATGCGAATAAAATAGCATACGTACAACTTATATATTTATTTCAACTTGTTAAATATATAGTTTCATAAAGATGTTACTAAGTTAAAACATTTAAACTAAATTTTATTCAAAATATTTTGAAGACCAAATTCTTTTCAAAACATTTCAAATCTAAATTTCATATTTGAAAATTTTAAAATTGCTTTATTCATTTACTTAACCAAACAGTTTCAACTTATTTAAATCATATTACTTCATACTTAAACATTCAAAACAAACTTGTATACTTTATCAAATTACTTTTCAAAATTTCTTAGCTTTGAAAAGTTAACCTTGATTTGGAAGTGCTGGAACCTTTAAAATAGTTGAAGAAATCATATTTCAATCCAAGAGTTGGAAATCACAATTAAATCAGTAAATCCATTCCAAAAATAGGGTTATATCAAATCAAATCCAAAACTCAAGGACTGAACACCGGCTCATTTCAAATTTTACAAATATATATACATATATCTTTCGAATATCACATCACACTTCGGAATTTGAAATCTAAATTGGTTTCACAAATCAATCGCATAGCAATGCTACCGAAGTGGCCTCTCCCTCACTCAGAAACTCGAAAATCAATGTCGATGATGCGTGCACTCATCACCGAAATTATTTTCCAGCGACACAAGTGAGTTCTGGACTTTCATTTACTTTGAAAACTTCTTTGAAATTCCTTCAAAATCATTAAAACCCATTAAAATCATTGAAACATTACTTATTCGGAAAAATAATTTCAATCATATTATTTATTATTTCAAAATCTTAAAACCAGTTCCAAAATTCCGGAGTTCAATCACTTAAATTCAGATTCAAAACCTTCAGTTATAAATCATTTCATATGAAACCATTTCTTATAAAATTTTCACAATTTCAAATCCTTTCAAAACTTCAAATTCTCATTTTTTTAAAAAGGTATATAATCCTTATCAAAAACATTTCATCTTTATATAAAAATATGGTCATCCTTATCAAAATAAAACTACGATGAATACAAAATTTTTAAAAGACAATCAACCACAAAATTTCCAAGGGACGATTCAAGGATGGATTTCAAAGCAAGACAGAGATTCAAATTTAGAAGGACTCTAATCAAATAGAATTCTAATTCAAAGATAGGCTCAAACGAAGATATGATAATTAAATTACCAAATACAAGATGGTTAAGCCTATATGAATCGCGGGCGACCTTAACCGGTCAACCGTGATTTCAGGAATATAATCGATGCGAAAATCTAAGGAAAATCGACCTTCGATTGCCAGAGATAGAATCTAAATATAGCAGAAGATAGAAAACATCGTAAACCGAGGATACAAAACTCTCCGGTGAATCAATGCCAATTATAATCATTCAAAGATTGGCGGAATCGCCACCCTATAAAGGTCATACAAAGTGGAGTGATGCAATGCTCCAAAATCAAAAGAATACAATTAGGGGAGATAGGAATGGATTTTAGAACAAGTGAGCATTCCAAAATTCAAAGGAATCTTATTCGATAAGAATCCAAACGAAGATTAGAGAAATATAACCTATATCGATACAGAAAAATTCCCATTCAAAATTTGGAAAGACTCGAATTCATAACATACGAAAACAGAAGCATAAATATCTTTAGTTGGACAACTTTAGCTAAGCAAAAGATACAACAGAGTTTACTCAAAGCATCCTAACAAACTACTGATTTTGCCATACCCAAAATAGATTCCTATCAACAAAGGATCTAGATCAATCAAGAGAGAAGTTCAAAATTTTAGAGGATCCTAATCAAAGAAATTACTAACAAGGTGGATACGAAAGGAATGAAGTTTAAGAAATATTTTACTTTTAAAGCAAGGAAATTTATATCAAAATAATCTTTGAAAATTCTTTAAAAATCATTTGAAAATCATTTTATACTTCGAAAATACGTTCTCTCACAAAGAAATGATTCTGAGATTGATTTCACTTATTCTAGGGTATTTCTACCCTATCTCTAATGAGTTTTTGCTCCACAGGCTAAGGTTTGCCTAAAACCAAAGCTCTGATACCAACTGTAACGACCCAGTATTTTGGACCATTCAAATCGACAATAATCCACACATGTCTGGCTTGAATAATTCAAAATAACAGATTGTAAATAAATTTGGAGCAAATGAAATCAAATACATAGAATCACAGACACAGAACATATCAGAATAACTCGCAGCGGAATATAAAAAACCATAGTAGTTCATGAAGCTACTACAACAAACTCTCAAAACATAATACATAATATCCGCTTGAAAACATATACAATAGACATCTCAAATAAATAGAAGTTTATGAATACCAGAACTGAAATAGAACAACTGAACTGAAAGGAACAGATAACTAGACAAGCAGAATCTCCAGCGATTCCTAGCTCAAGAAAGAAATCCAAAGCTAAGCTGTAAATACTCAGGCTGACCCGAGCGTAAAGTAAAACACAAAACACTCGAGTCAGGACAATATATACTTATATAATGTAAACCAACTCAAGTGAACTGTAGTAGAAATGCACAATAACTCAAAGGATGCTTGGGATCGCCCATCCTTTAAGGATCAGTTAAACTATAAATTAAATACATCCCGTGGTTAAAATTTCAAAATGGTATTTTATACTTCGAAATCAAATATCATTTCAAAATTCAATATCCTTATAAAATCCATTTCAAAATATCAAAATATCATATTTCAAAATAATTTATATTTCGAAACAAATTACTTCATTTTAAATCATAAAAATGAAGTTAGTATATTTAATAATTAAAATTTTAAATTTCCAAAAATTTAACTTTTCAAAGTTCATTCGTTCACTTAAATTAATTAAAACAATGAAATTTCAACTTTTGCAGCATTTAGAAAATGCTACGGAAAGTCACATTTAAAATAGTTCAATTTAACAAAAGACAGCATTTAAAATTCTGTAATATGGTTACATTAGTTTCAAATAAACTTAGTTAAATTCAACCATTATAACATTTACAAAAATGCTATAATAGCCTTTAATTAAATTTAGCCATTTGGTTCATTATTATCAACTACAGCATTTACAGATGTTGTATTATCATTTACATTAGAATTTAATAGCGTTTCAGAAATGCAGTTAACTAACTTCAAATATTCAGTATAATTTCACAAACAATTATATTTTTATATAAATGTTTTTTTTTACTTATAAAATCATATAATTTCACTTTTAAAACAATTATTCAAATACCCTTATATTCATGATTTTATAAAGTGAAAAATCTCCATTCAAAAATCAAAATTTAATAATAATTCACTTATTAAATTCCAATATTAAGTTATAAATTCATTAAATTAAATTAACTTAACACTTAAGTTTAAATTTTCACATATAACTTAATTCCATTTTTATCTACTTAACTTAAAAATTCACTTTTAAGCCAAATTCACAAATTTCCAATTTTAGATATATTTCAAAATTTCAACTTAAATATTCATTCATTTCACATTTTAACTTTATTCAAAATAACATTAATATATTATAAAATCATTTAAATTCACTTTAATCCAAATTATCATGAATTTATCACATTTCATATTTAATTTAAATTCCAATTATCACCAAATTAAAATTTCCCAAAATAACTTACATTTCAAATTTTCTAATTTTACCATTAATTTATTTCACTTATAAATTTTCAGAAAATCAATAATGCTTTACAAAAATCATTTTTATTTAGTTTAAATCAAAATATTATAATATTTACATTTCTAAAATATTAAAAAAAATATAAAACATATTTTAACAACGGGTCTATATTTCATTTTCTAGCCTAGGTAAAGTGATACGGGTAATTTATCATTTCAACCCGTAATTTACAAAGATACCCGGGTTTGATCATTTCAAACCCGCAATCCCAAGTAAATGAAAATAATTGAAAATCATTCAGGCATATCATTTCAGCCCATAACGATTTTCTCCTATTCTAAAGTCCGTTCGGGTATGTATCATTTCAACCCATAGTGATTCTAATCTAAAGGGAACTTGCAGTGTGATAAACTGATAAAAATAAAAGAACAACATAATATAACAGTAACATATGATATAACAGGTGTTTAAGCATGGGTGAACATCATATAATCATAACATAGCAGTTATAACAGGATGCAATACATTTACAGATTCAAGTGGTGTCGGTTTATCAGTTATATAGGTACAGATTGTCTGGTGAGAATAACTCACCTGTTAAGCTGGAGATTTGCCAACAAGCACACAACACAAAGATTACGAAGGCACGACAACTCTAATACAATTTGAGTGTGGAGAGCAAATCCAATGATATAGATCTTGTGTTACAACCCAAACAAAAATCAAAGCAAACCATAAATTTCAATACACTAGAAATGAAATAACTTTTAAATAAAGAGAGATACGAATGCCAAATCTTTTGCCATGCTTTCTCTATTCTTTTTTCATGGCCTAGGGATGGTTTTGGCTCTGGTTTGAACAAGTTTGGCTCAGGTTTGGTCATGTGTATGCATGGCCTAGGTAGTAGAATATGAGGAGGAAGTTTATACAAAGGAATATGAAGAGTTTAAGGCAAAATAAGTGGGTTTTGTTCACAAAAATGGCTCGGCCATGGGCTTGTGTGGTCAGGTCAGAGGGGTATGGATCAGGTCAGTGAAAGGAAAGGTGTGTGGTGGTCTGGCCAGAGGTGGTGGAGGCGGCCTAAGGTGGTGGTGGTGGTGGAAAATGGAGTGGTGAAGCAATAGTGGTAAACAATCATGTTTTTATGGCTTGTTTTGCAATTTTTGTGGAGTTTTGGCCTCATGGTGGCTCGGTCTTGGTCAAGACCATAGGAGTAGCTGGTGTTGATGGCAGGGAAGAGATGTAGGAGTTTGTGGCCATGGATGTGGAGGAGAGGCCTATCCAAAAACAAGAGAAAACAAGGCAATTTTCATAGAAAAATAAGGAGAAAAGAAGAAAAATGAAACCGTTACCAAAAGCTTTTGCTTCAGATCTGAAGTGGTCGAATGATGAAATGAAAAATGAGAGTTTTCACGTGAAAACAAAAGTAAAAGTCATGGCCAAAGCATAAAGGAGGGGTTATGGCAATTGAAAAGACTTAAGGAGGTGAAAGGACATCGGTTTCTAAGCAATTTTAAACCCTTCATATTTCTTTTTCTTTTTAATTCCAATAAAACAAAAATAAACCCAGAAATAAGCTCTAACAACTGAAACAAAATATTATAAATAGAAATAAATAATTAATTTTAAAGAAAATGGAAAAAGAATATAAGGAATTGCTTAAAAATTGAAAACAGGGTCCAGAAATTACAAATAAATCACGATTGTCTTTGGAAAATTATCTACTTCATTTTAAAAATATTCTAAAGAAAAATTTTGAAATAAAATAATTTCTAAAGTATTTTCAAAGTGAAATAAATAATTTAATTTAGAAAAAATAGAAAAAAAAACTAAAGAAAAATGTTTAAAAATTGGAAATAAGACATGAAAATTACAAATAAATATCACTAGCCTTATAAAATTTCTATTTCACTTTAAACAGATAAAAGGTCAAATAAATAAAATAAATGAGGAACAAAATAAAGTGGGAATGAGAATAAATAATATTTTAAGAAAAAAATAGAAAAACAAATAAAGAATTACTTTAGTTAATTGAAACTGGAAATTAGAATTTTAAACAAAATACAGCTAACACTGGAAAATGCCAATTATATCTTTAAAATGTTTTAAAACCAAAGTATATACATAACATGTTATTTTACCCATATAAACATAAATTATAATATTACATGACCAAATAAAATATTATTTTTTTATAATTTAAAATAAATAATTTTGTTAAATACAACAAATTACACACAATATTTAAAAGGGTATAACTTTCACATTATAAATCAGATTTTAACGAAACGAAAAGCATTATTCTTAAAATTTTATTTAATTTCATAATAAAAGATAAAATTCAAATTTTCAAACTTTAAAATTTCTAAATTAAAAGTCAAAGTTTGACCATATTGACCAAAATTCACTTTTCTGGAAAATATCCTTTTTAGTCATGTTTGGAATTCTAATTCACATCAAAATCAAAATTTATATTTAAAATAACAAAATTTATTCATTTTAATAAATAAAATAAAGTTTTTAAATCAGGAAATCAATTAAAATAACCAAAATAAATAATTAAAATAATCACAAAATACAGGGTTGTTACAAGGATGATGACCAAGTAGTATGCGTTGGAGAAGTGTGTTTCGACAAAAATGGGAATCTTGTCGAACAACGTGGAAATTTATGTTTCCACTATCCAAACTGTTCAATTCATAAATCTCCTATATTCAGAAACACACATTAGTTTCTTCTCTTTCTTTCCGTTGTTATTTATGTTTTTATGCTTTTCAAACGCAAATGTAAATACAACCATACTCGTAATAAATAAACTCGTGTTCTTATATGTGTTAGTATTATTGTGAATTCTTAGTTAGGATAGTTAATAGTTTAGGATTATATTTTTGTATTAGATTTAAGTGTTAATTATTTATGATAACACTATCATTATAATCACACGTCATAGAGTGATAAGTTTTAGGGGGAGTTATATAGTTTGGAGTTATCTAGTTTAGAGTAAGTTTTTGTTGATGACAAAGGGGGAGAAATAAAAAATAGGGTAGTTAGGCATAGACTAAGGGGGAGTTGTTAGTTTTAGGGGGAGTTATTAGGATAGAAGGAATATTTTATAAACAAAGGTTGTCATCATCAAAAAGGGGGAGATTGTTAGTCCATGAGAAGATGGTTTTGATGACAACAACCTTAGAATAGATTATAAAATATAAATACTAACATTACAAGTTTAGATATATATGTATATGCAGGATCTAACCATGCAGGTATCAAGAATGAAGACTGTACAGTATAGAGATTCAAGATATAGAGATATAAGACTCATGAGTATCAAGATTATCAAGAGTTCAAGATTTCAAGGTTAAGTTTGTTTTATTAGGAATATTTGTTAAAACTCGTAGAAAAGCACTGGCATCTTAATATCCAATTTATTCGTGGAATGGAATCCACTTCGAGCCCGTTAAAGGGATGGAACCCTAAGTAGGATGGAACCTACGAAAATCTAGTGGGACATTGTTTTGTATCCACTAAGCTTAATTCAAATGAATTTTCAAAATTATCTTGTTTTCGAAATGATTTCAAAACTTTCCTTTTAAAAAGATTCAAAACCCTCGATTCCATTTTAAAATAATTTTAGCCTCAAAACATCTTTATTTTCAGAGTCAAAATTTCTCCTGATTTTAAACTATCTTTTCAAATAATATATTTAACTTTTAAATTATTTATACTTTGGTTTAAATTATAGTTAAATAATATATATATATATATATATTGTTCTTTATATTTACTTATGAATTTCAACTATATTCAAGTATATTTGTAAAGTTTAAAATAGTTTTAATATAAGATAAAGGTTATTTTCAAAGAAAATCAAATCATCAAAAATTGCTTTGGGATGTCGACATGCCTATGGTGACCATGTCGACATGGTGTCAGTTGAGTTCAAAATTCAAATTTCAAAAGAAGTGTCTATTCTCCATAACTCTTCATGAATGGTCATGGCTGTTGCTCTTCTATAAATAGGGGTCAGTTTCAACGAATTTTATATCACTTTTCTTTGATTTCACTTCTCTTCTTCTTCTCCACTTTCTTACTTACAAATTACACCATTACTCTGCCGAAATCAATATCGAATCTAACTAGATAATTTCTGGTTTTGATTCTCTCCACTATCTCTACAAGATCCAAGTGCTAATCTGAGTTATAGACTTTTTGTAATCAATTGAGCGAGAGAAGGTGTGATTGTAGCCCTGGAAATCAATTGGGTGAACTTGTTGCCCCGGAAATCAAGTATCTCTACCCAGAGGATTGTGATTCTGGAGGGTGTACCTCGTAGCCTTGAAACCGAGGGTTGTAATTGTTGAATTGAGTTTGAAAGGAAATCTGTACTTAGTTGTGCGGGACTGTATGTAGGGTAACTCCGAACCAGTATAAAATCCGGTGTGTTCTTTCCTTTACTGCTTTTACTTTATATTTGCATCTGTGTTTGATTCTGTGTTCATATCTGTGTCTGATTAGTGTATACATTGTTAACAAAGTAAGATAAACTCAAAAAGATTAACAAATTTCTTAAAACACTATTCACCCCCCTCTAGTGTTAATTCTAGCCTTAAGATCCTTAATCCGCATTTCTCACAATATATATATATATATATTTATAACATAATTATTTCATTTTAATTCGTTTGTGTATATATATATAAATTCAATTCTTTAGATTAGAATTCGTACACACACACATATATATGTTTTATTGATATTTATAATACTATATATATGTATACACACACATATATATATAATAGTTTCATAATATATAACTTTATATATACATATGTAATTAATTGGATATATGTATATATTAATTATAAGTATATCAAATATTTGGACAACATACAATACATATAGGATGAGCTAATGTGTTTGTTGCGATGTAAATTCCAGCATCTATATATGGGCATGTTATACCTTGCACGGAATACCATGTTACATATACATATGTGTATGATACATATGTACTCTTATATATATAAAGTGAAAACAAATTAAATAATTTTATATCAACAATTTATAAATTTAAATAAAATATACGATTTTATTTAAGTTAAATTTAGAAATGTTCTAAATAAATTAGACTTCATAGGCCCAATAAAGATCCAATAGGGTAAAAAAATTTAAAATTCACCCATAACTTTTGCTACGGGCTGGCCCAGCTCCAACATCACTCAATTTCACCTTTAGTAAATATACTTGCTTTCTCTTGAATTTTATCATATCTGACCTAATTATGTGAATTGATTACTTGACAAAAGTTTAACCAAGTTTCTAAGATGAACTGCCTTATGCAGCATGGTAAATGGGATGATTTAAAAAACTTTTTTTGAAATTACAAAATATAGTAATGTGTTATTATAAACAAATTCAATTTCCTATTAAATCATATTATGGTTAGTTTTAATATTTGAATCGATATTCAGAATAATAGTATATTATTAATAAGTTTTGTAATTATTATGTGGATGAAAATACCAAATAATATTTAGAGGTAGCATATATATTATTTTATTATAATGCCCATGGGATATATATGTAAATGCATAGTCACTAGGAATTATAACTACGAATTTACATATGTTAGTAACATGTACTATGCACACATATTTGGTTTGGAATATATATGCATACACACACACCGGGTGTGTATGTGTATAAATACATATTTTATACATATATGTATGTACAACTCAACCGCATATTAAATAAATAAATATATAATTTTGTCCTTATTCACTTAAAACATTATATAATAATAAAATAAAACCAGTATCGGATGCACGCACACACATGCATATATACTTAAAGTATAAATAATATATGAATTTATTATTATTTTGGGTTTCAGCCAAAACTATTTTTTTATTTTTAAAAATGTTAAATATGTTACTTTTGATCATCGATCTACATACATATATAAACACACACACACATACATATAAATAAATTGCTATTATAAATACTATAAATGAAAACAAATAATATATACATATTCAAACATATACATGTATTGAAATAATATTTATTACAAAATAAAAACTACTACAGGAGATGTATGCATTTGTGTAACTTACAAAAAAAATTGTACCATACAAATTAATGTAATGTAACTGTTGTCATCAGCTTAAACATTGAATTCATATTTATATGGTTAAATTTTATTATGGCCAAAAATAAAAATAATAATAACTTGACAAGAATATTAATTTTAAAACATTCAAAAAAAGGAAAACAACTTTATATACTATGTAAAATAAATACATAAGTCTTAAATTGTGTGGAACAAAACAAAATCATCAAATAAAATGGGTTAACAAAACATAACAATTTTTTTAAGGGGAATTAAGCCTAAAGGACAGATAATTCAAATTATTAGCGTAAAGGACATGCGGCATTAATTTTAGCATGAAGGACAATACCGTAACCCGCTAAAAACATTTACCGTTCCTTCCAAAGCCTTATTCTCATTTCCAATTCAGTTTTTATTCATTTTCTCTCTCAAATCTAGTAAAACCTAATGCCTAGAAATCCACTTTCTCTCTCAAAACTAGTAAAACCTAGGGCTTAGAAATTGACTAAATCGTTGTTGTAATGGCATGAAAAAGAAAAAATACAACTTCTACTAGCGAAAATGCTGAAGAAACTGATACCTCAAATGCTGCATCAAAGTCGACAAAAGTAGGGCTAACCGTCGACGGTAAAATTCAAAAAAGAGAAAGAAGATACAAGCGAAAGCATGAGATGATTATCGAGACTATGGTAATTATGATACTGTGTAGTATCCTTTTTCGGTTTAAAATGATTTTTATTTTAAATTAGAGAAGGAGTTAATTGAAATTACATGTAAATGCTTTATTTAGTATTTTGTTGAAATTACTTGTAAACTGATACCAAGCAGTGTAATTCTTGGTATTATAGTATACAAACAAATTGATACTGCATAGTAGAAGTATGAGTTTATCTTCAGTTACCACTTTGTTTACATTACTGTTGTTAAATATATTAACAAATTGTTTGTTGTTTTATTGTATCAATGGATTAGTATCAGTTTTGAAGTATTTTTCTATGAAATACTTTTGTACTTATATGGTATCAATTGCATAAAAGAAACTGTGGTAATTATGACACCGTGTAGTATCCACATTAAGTTTAAAATGATTTTTATGTTGACTAGTGTTTTGTATACTTTTTAATAGCATGCTGAAAAAGAAAATGAGGATATAGATCAGTTGAACGAAATAGAGAAGAATACTGATGGCACAAAGCTTGGGGAAGAAGAGGTAAATGATTTATTTAGAAATATGTTGAAGTTACATCCAAACAGATACCATCCAGTATCATATTCTGTATTATAGTTTACAAATAAAATGACATTGCATAGTAGCAATGAGTAAATTATTTCAATGAAAATATTTTATAAAGGTTTTGGAGTTAGATTTGTAAATTGATACTATGTAGTATAATAATATGTGTTGTATGAAGAAGGAGTTTGTAATGAATCGTAAGAAAAGATAATTTGGATTATGTTTGCATAAAAGTATAGTTCCTTCAATTATATCACATACTATTTATTTTTGACCTTAACAATGTTACGTACAAATTATGTACCAGCACATTGTATATAAACAAATTTATACTACATAGTAGCAGCATGAGTTTATCTTCAGTTAGCACTTTGTTCACATTACAGTTGTTAAATATATTAGCAAATTGTTTGTGGTTGTATTGTATTAATGGATTAGTATCGGTTTTGCAGTAATATAGTATCAATTCCTATGAAATACTTTTGTACTTACACGGTATCGATTACATAAAAGAAATTATGGTAATTATGACACCATTTAGTATCCATATTAGGTTTAAAATGATTTTCATGTTGACTAAGCTTGGGGAAAAAGAAAATGAAGAGATAGATCAATTGAACGAAGTAGAGAAGAATACAGATGGCACAAAGCTTGGGGAAGAAGAGGTAAAGGATTTATTTAGAAATATGTTGAAGTATCATATTCCATATTGTAGTTTATAAATAAAATGACACTGTGTAGTAGCAATGAGTAAATTATTTCAATGTAAATATTTTTTAAAAGTTTTGGAATTAGATTTGTAGATTGATACCGTGTAGTACAATTATATGTGTTGTATAAACATGAAGTTTGTTTCAGTCACTGTTAAATACAAATGATTTATACAAATCAGAACATTGCTTATTAAAAATTTGACACTTTATAGTATCAGTATAAGTTTGAATCTCAATTAATACATTACATAATATACTGAAAATGACACTAAATAGTAGCAGTAAATGTTGGTGCAATTTTGACAGATATATTGTATCAGATTCTTAATATCAGTTTTATTTACCATATTTATCTAAATTCGGTTTAATATGATACTGTGTAGTGTCAGGCTTGCAAATTAGTGCTTTCACAAACTTTTGTATAGTATCATTGTTAAAAACAAATTTAAAAATTAAGAAAAACTGCTACTATATAGTAGAGTACTTAAAAATATTGTTAACAAATATTTTTTTGTAGGAAACTTCAAACCTAGAAGAAGCAAATAGGGACAAAAAAATCAGGAACCGCAGCTTATAAATGTGGGCTAAAGGCCACATATCAAATGGTTAAGCTAATAAAAAAATAAAGGAATAATTAAGCTGAGAATGGACTTCATGAAAGCTACTCCATTCTATAATTTCTTTTGCGTCTTCTATGAGAACAAAATAAAAGGAAATGAAATCAAGAAAACACAAAGCAACCTAGATGTTCTAATGGAATCATATTCAATAGGAGTAGAAACATTTTTTCCAGGATATGCAAAAATGAAAATAAACCTAAAATTTGACCACTTCAAAATATAACATTTAAAGTTATTTTAAATATAAAATATATAAGGTTTTAGGATTTAAACAATATTGGATAGGATTTGGAAATAGAAAAATACATAAATAAAGTAACATTTGCTTATATCGACAAAAGTGACAAAATCCGGATTTTAGAAAAGTAAGTTTAAATGTTTAATCCTAGGGTGAATTCCCGACACGATGTGGTAGGAGAGTGCCTTCAGTTTGTCCTGTTTCTGGGCAACTTGTATGGACGAATGTATGACATTGCATTCCTAGTTACATAAGTGATCTCTATGAACGTATCATCTATTTGGTGGCGGAGAAGGCAACTTCTCTTAGCTTAACACCCTTTCCTGAGACGTACGAGCTTAGGAGTTATACGTTTATAGAAATTGTGTGATTATGGAATGGAAATGTGGCATTCAAAGAGGAAAGATGATGTGCTATATGAAAGGTAATCGTTGCCTCAAGCCTCATACCCGAAAATGACCGAAACAGGGTAGATGCGGCAAGGCTATATGGTTCGCAACCATTAGGATATGATCATCCCCTTCTAGATATATTTCTACCCGCTATGATGTTCGGGTTTAAATTATTGTGGTGTATGCTAAGAGACATCTCAGATAGGTCGGTAAAGACCGGGGTGAGGACATATTCGGTACTATCTAGGAAGAGGTAGGCCGGTCTTGTGTTGGTAGAGGAACATCTGTTGGGCCTCGGTACATTCCTCTAGAGATGTACTGCCGAAAGGTAGTCCCTTCACCTGGTCATTTGTATGGAAACCCATTCTCCAATAATTGCCTGCCATTTTGTTTGTAGAACCCGCGTTTGTTGTTAGTATGTTGGAACTTAATAATGCAACAATTTCGGCTAATATTAATAAGTTTACTTGCAAATGTTTTCAAAGATATGTCATTAAAAATAATATCAAGTATTTTGACGTAGAATGATTTGGTTATCATAAGGTAAAAATCTATTCTGTGTTTATGTGCGGTGTGGTCTTATGAGGTACCCTTTTGTTTTCAAACAACGTATTTTGAGTTCTCACACCAGTCCCATGGCTGACCCGGAGTTTATTTTGTTTTCCCTTTAAACTCTGGGTGCCCTATTTTTCCGGGCAGCCATGTAGTCGTGATACCCTAGGAGCATTTTGGAGCATGTTGTGGAGCATTTTGGAGAAGTCTTTCGGAGCTATGAAGCTGAAGAACCTTATGTAGATATTTACCCATATTCCGCTGTGTATGTATTTAGTATGTCCCAGCATATAAGGATAGGCAGTTATAACTATCCTAACTGGATTAGTATTGAACTCTGATGAATCACTTGGAGTGATCACTTATCATATGTATAATTAAAGTGTTGAATGCGATGTGAGAATTGGTGTTTCTATCTTTTATCTTTATTTCACCCCTGATAATCTTCCTCCCGGCACTTGTATTTATGGCGCGTGAATACGGTTGATGTATTAGTGTCGATTTCTAAGGGTCGAGGAGACGAGTTGTCACAAATAACAAGTTTGCTTTTTTGTTTTCCACTTTCAGGAAAAAAAACACAAAACCTATAGTAACAATGACTAGGCATACTATTCCTTCAGAGTTTAAATATTTTGTTACAAGAAATTTTCCTAACATTCAATATATCAAAAGGACTAATGTTGAAAAGAGAATTAAAGAGGAAATAAAAGAATGTCTAAAGAAAAAGTGAAAATTTACCAATTCTTCTAATTGTGGCAATGCTATTGACTTTCTTCTTTCTAAACAACCAGCAAACGGTAAGATTAGGGATACTACCAATTCTTTTAGACCTAGAAAAAATGAAATTAGCCTCATGGCCGTTGATAATAGAATGGTCAATTAACAAGTTCATACAAAAGCCTAGAAACAGGTCAGGCTATTCGATGCTTCCACTAGTAAGTTTTCTATTATAATGCAATGTTAATACAATATATTTCTAGTTAATTTGGTACTATGTAGTATAATTCAGTTTACAGTATTGCAGTATTGCATTTGTGACTTGTTTTAACTATATATTTCTATTCAAATTAAACTCTTTTTACAATACTGCATATGTGAGAAGATGAAGTATTTAATCCCACCAAAAAATGGATATGACATCACATTGCCCAGGTTTGCAAAGTGGAACCTACGAAAATAGAAGGACATTGTCGTGAAGGTAAAATTTAGGAAGATGAGGTACAGTAGCAGTAATATTCTCAAATTATACCACATAGCAGCAGTACTATTGAGCATACTGGTATAAAACAGTTATAAAATGTAACCACACAGCATTACAAAAAATATTTATCACACCAACCAGTATCATAATTTTTTTTATGATACAGCATAGTATAATAAAAACGTATGATACTAAATAGTATTTGTTTTATAGTTAAAAAATGATACTATATTGTATAATTTATATGAAGTTTGTCATTTCCTTCAATTAATTGACAAAAGGTGGGAGCATTTCAAAGCATTCAACCACATGAAATAATGCTATTGTCAACAAAAGTCCAAAAAAACTACTTAAAAGAAAATCCAAGTTGAAAAAAAAGAAAAGAAAATTTGTGGAGGAGGACTCAATTAATACTTACGAAATTGAAATCTAAATATTAAAACAACATCTTGCTGATGTAGAGAAGAAATTGAGTAAGGTAGTTACTGATCTACAAAAAGAATAGACAATTCAGATTCAAACTGAAATGAGTTGACATCTTTAAAGAAGGAAATGAGAGATGCTTGGGTTGACACGGAAAGGAATGCTACAAAAAAAAATTTGGGGAGGGAGAAAAAGTTCAAAATGAAAATTTTGGGGTTGACTCTGAAAGGACTGAAAGTGATCAAGAAAATGTATATAACGAGATTAGAGAGACTGATTCAGAAAACAAAGATGAGGAGCACGCTGCTATAGAAAATATTAACAATGTAGTAGAAACAATAGTGAAACAATTGACATTCAAAACCAAGATGAGGAGCAGATTGCTTTAGGCAAAAATTACAATGAACTAGAAAATGATCGTTAAGAAATAGACAGTGAAAACAAAGAAAAAAGAAGATTAATAATGAATTTGAGCAAAAGACTGATACTACGAACAAAACTGATACTAACGAGAAGGCTGAATTGAGAACAAGACTGATACTGAGAAGAAGCAGAATAAGTCAAGTGAAAAAGATGACGAAAAAGAAAAATGATTGCCTATTGTAGAACACAAAGAACAAACTTTGGATATAACATTACCATCCTTCAAGTTGTATGATTCTGATTAATTTCAAGGAAAAAAAGAGGGCAATGAAGCGACAAAAAAAAGAGGATGAGCAAGATAAAGAAAAGAAAAGGAAAAATAAAAATGACAAAGAATCTAAAAACCCCCTTTCCTACGTTAAAAGATTGAAAGGAAAACAAAGAAAGCGTAAAATTGACAATGAATTCAACTATGATAAGAAAATCGGAAAAAAGCAGAAGCTAGTAGCAAAAACAAAAGAGAAGAAGAAACCAATACCAGAAAAAATGAAAATAAAATGAATGCAGAAACTTAAAAAGGGAAGATAGCAGAAGAAGAAAATTTGGAATTTGCTATAATAAAAGTACTAGGAAATAAAATTTTCAAGGATAAAACATATTCAACTTCATCAGTAGTCATGCTTCTTCCAACAATGAAGTCCATGATGGCAAAGCTCAAAGATACAATAAAATATCTAAGTGAAGAAGAATAGATTACGATAAAAACCTTTTTGTTTTGAGCGATGGCAACATAAAGTAAATTCAATGTATAAAATTTTCTTATATTATATTTTACTCAATAAAATCACTAATCTTATATCAAATATATTAAATACAAGAACAAAGTAGCTTGGGATGACAAAGGAATAATGAATTCGGTAGGAGGTTGCATGATAACAAAATGCTTGCTCAAAAATTTACTGGAAAGTAATCTTATGGATAACTAGGTTTTTAAAAAAAAATTGTTGTTAATAATTAAAAATTAGAAAGACTAGCTCATTTAAAACTACAATAAATATGCTACCATCCCGTAGCATTGTTACAATACTTAAACAGGATTGGTGTTAGCTAAACATACACTAAATATGATTTTTGTTTTTTTAGTTTATTTAGTAGCATTGTAATAATGCGTTTGCATTTTAAATATTTCATTTCACTAAACTCACATCAAATATGACACTATATAGTATCATTGTTGTTTATTAAGTTTGTTCTGGAATTTATCTTTAGCAAGATTTTTGTTATTAACAAATATGCTTAATACTAAAGTTTTTTTCAAGATCATTGGCTGGTGTATGCACAAGGCTAAATTTTATGGACACACCCATGCAATGAGCACATTAATGATAGTAAATAAAATATCTAAATAGTTTGATAACTATATTTAATAAATTATTTAAAACTAACCACTATTTTAATTTGTTTTGGATAGAAATCTAATTCCACAAATAGGGAGAATGTTGTCGATCGCTTGGTACATCCATTTCTTGAAAAAATTTCAATTGATCTATATGCAGAGATAATATTTTTTCCCCTTCACTGCGACAACCACTGGACTTTAGTGATACTATCCTATCCAAATATGGAACGTTATCACTATGACTCGAATACACCAAGAAGGTCTAATGAGATAAACAAGTCAAGCTTTAAAGCTGCCATTTATTTGGTAATTTTTAGTAAACATAATATATTTTACTAACAAATAGCTACATTTACAATGCACACTACTATAATTCTTGCTGAGACAAAGGGTTGAAAAAATACTGCAAAAGATGTGGGAAAAGCATAACAACAAGGAAAAAAGTGAAAACAAATAGTATTAATCCGTGCTCAACAACCTCCAGACTCGTAAGACATTCTTTTATATAAGTTTTTTTGCTAAAAATGACATTACATACTATATTTAGTAACTACTACTGGTATGTTTACTAAAACTGAAACTACATACTATATTTAGTAACTGATACATGTATGTTTGCTAAAATAGCTACTAGTATGTTTGCTAAAACTAATACTGCATGCTATATTTAGTAACAATTACAAGTATTTTGTTAAAACAATTACTAATAAAAATGTTAAATTTCAAACAATGTTGATATTGCTATATATACGTTATTGGGTTTATAACATCAATATGATAGAACTGCTACTATTATATTATTAAAACTATATTATTAAAACTGATACTATCCATGTATCATAAACAAAGTCTTACATTCAATATTATAGCACCGCTATTAACAAAATGTTAAATTTCAACCAGGGTTGATAGTGATATATATATATATATATGTTATTGGGATTATATCATCAATATGATAAAACTATAACTCTTATATTGATAAAACTGCTATTATTAAAGTACCATAAACAGAGTCTTACATACAATATCATAAAACTACTACTAACAAAAATGTTAAATTTCAAATAGGCCTGATTGTGGAATATATGTTATAAAGTTTATAGTAGAATTCAACATAACCAACAAGGTTCCACTAAAATTCGAAAAAGAAAAGATGAAAGCAATAAGTGCCAGAATAGCTCATAGTGTACTCACTGATAAAGGCAAGGGTTGGAGCTTGGAAAATTATTTCTTAAGTCAAGAACATGAAAATAAAGACATATAACGACTGGTTAACAATTTATGGCTGAAGAATTTCTAAATATTTGATACTTAATATGCTACTATAATTTTTTTGAATTTACTTGTAAACTAATACCATGCAGTATAATTCTCGATACTATAGTATACAAACAAATTGATACCGCATAGTAGCAATATGATTTTATCATCATTTAGCATTTTTTTACATTACAGTTGTTAAATATATTAACAAATTGTTTGTGGTATATTGTATCAATGGATTAGTGTCAGTTTTGCAGTAATATAATATTAGTTTCTATGGATCGCTTTTGTAATTACATGGTATTAATTGCATAAAAGAAACCGCAGTAACTATGACTTAATCTCTGCTTTGAGCAGCAATACAAGCAGAAATCCAACATCATTTGCGAAAGGATATTTCCTTTAGTTTCTACAACAGGATGCTTTCTATGGGAGATGTCGATTGAAAAACAAATTTTTTTGATTACTATATAGTAATCACAAAAAAATAAAATATGTCATCTACTTATGATGTGGGATAAGATTGAGAAATTTGTCACTAGACAAAAACATAAACTTCTATTCAATAAAAGAGTCACTTAAAATGATATTAAACAGTATTAGTAGTCTTTAAACTGAAAATGATACTAGACGGCAGGGCCGGCCCAAGCATGTTAGGTGCCCCAGTCCAATAAATATTGGAAGCATAAAAAATAAAAGCATCATACTGAGATTTGAACCCACGTCACCCCAGTCTATAGAAGATAACCTTACCACCAAACTACAAATTCAATTAATAATGGTATGTTACAAAATACTTTTATCATAATAAACTACTAAATCCACCACCACCACCAACCGCTGCCCCCTGCCGGACCGGCTGCCCTAGGCCACTGTCTCGCTCGCCTTGCCCTAGGGCCGGGCCTGCTAGACGGTATCATAATAGTTTATGTGCAATATCAGTTTTTCTATTTAAAAAACAATTAATGATGCACCTTTTCTTTATGTATAGTAGGATAGGTATTGATAGTGATTATGAAGGAGTAAATTTAAATTGGAAAAGTAGAAGTATATGTATTTTTAGCTTATAATGACATTAATGATACTACCTAGTATCATTTTATTTAATAAAAGGAAACTGATACAACATAGTACCAGTGTCGAACCTGCTACTAAAATTTCAGATTTTGGCAATTGTGGTTGTGTTGGGAGCGACGGTGAAGCTAGTGGTGCAGGTGATGGCAGCGGATGGTGGTGCGAGGAGTGGTGGTTGGTAATTTTGACAGTTTTTCCACCTATTAAATAATAACTTCCATAAAATGCTAGTACAAAGCATCACAAAGTAAACTGCACCCAATAAATGATACTAAGCAGTATCAGAACATCAAAAATCCGGTGCAACCTATTTTGCAAAACAAACTACTAACTGATATAAATATGAAACGTCACAAAATACAAAACAATATCATAAACACAGACACCTAGTCAAATAGAACATTAATAAACCCATTCAAAAAAGTATTGTATCACAGTTTAATATCTGAAATAAAAAAATGCCAGCAAAAAAAGTCCTATAACCAAATAATAATTCCAACAAACATAAAAAACCAACTTATCTCTTCTTAGAAGCCTGGCAATTGTGTTTATTATGACCATATTGCTTGCAAACACCGCACCTATTTTGCTTGTTTTGAACATGTGGGAATCCACCTTTCCGTTTGATAGAAGGTCTTTCGGCACCACGTTTTTGCTTTAGGAAGCTTCATAACATCGTCATCGTTAGAATCAACAACTGGCTTATCAAAATTAGAAATGGGATTTATTGCATTAGCATATGAATAATGGTAAGCATCAACGGTAAAATAATACTTAACAAAATCAAAAACGGACAGTTTACTCCTATTCATACCCTTTATAGCATGTGCGCGAGGAAATCCCATTATCTTCCATTGATTGCAACTACAAATCTGTTGTTTCATATCAATGTGATGAGATTTAGATGACTTAACTTCAAAACCTAAATCCGATGACTAAAAAACATCCCACCCAAAACCTTCTTCGATTAATTCACCTAAATGAGCCTCAATTGAAGGACAAAGGGCTGAATTCCACAAATGACTCTCCTCTCTCCATCTAGCCATTTGTTCCATAACTTAATACAAATACCATCTAAACAAGCTGTAATAAGCAAGGCTCATTCATCCAAGATCCAACTATTAAAGCTTTCAGCTACATTAGAACTATACTCTCCATAACGCTTTCTTGGAAAAAAACAAGTCAGTCTATCTATCATAAGGCTTATCCTTCAAAAATTTTAAAGCAACACTACCAACAATTTCAAAAAACTTAGAAATAGGCTATTCAAAATCATACACGGTAGAAGCTCTAGAACGCTTTTTAAATAAATCAACAATGGACACATTAGCATTTTTTTCTTTTATCGTTAAAAGAAGATTTTGTTTCATATGTTGGTTACAATAAATATGAAATGTCAAAGGAAAAACATTACTAACCCCAAAAATTAACCCTTGATGACGATCCGACATAAAAACCAATTCACGATCTTCTTGAATCATTTTCTTTATATTCTTCAGAAACTATTTCCAATTATCTTCGTTTTCACAAGAGACAATACCCATAGCTAATGAAAAAACATACAAAAAATATTTATATATTATAAAACAATTTAATCTGATACTGCATAGTCGCAGTAAAAGCTCATAATGCGTTGTAGAATACTGATACTGCATATCATAACAATTGATACTGCAATTTGAATAATAATAGCATATCAAAAGGTGATAATGAACAGTAGAAAATTGATACTACATAGTAGTATTAAAAGATGATAATGCGTTGTAGAAAACTGACACTATAATGTACTAGTAAATGATGATACTGCATATTAGGAAAACTGATACTACACAATATGTTATAAATTTTTAGTGTTACAATTTATTTTACAAATCTTATGTGACACATTCATCTTTCCTTCACCAATTGATTTTTATACTTATGGTAACCACAATAGCTATCAGCTGGCCAAAGTCCTTATTCAAAAACTACCAACACCAAATTTGAGCTAACACGTTATAAAACATATACTGCATATTACATAAACTGATACTACACAGTAGAAGTAAAAATTGATAAAGCATTGTACATAATAAAAATTGCATAAGAATATCATAAGGAAAACTGATAATGCACATTAGAACTTTTAAGAAAAAAAAGTAAACATAAATTGATTGCCATTTTTTGCCATACCACACATCAATACACCAGGATGTCAGCTTAAATGAGTAGCATCTAAAAATATCAAAGCTCTACAATGTTTAAAACCAAGTCTGCAAGCACCAAATCTAATAAAAACCCTCTCAAACTGATTACTAGAAGTACCAACATCCATATCAACATACGTACCTGGATTACTATTCTTTAATGCCTCAAAATACCAATTTAGATCATTATAAGACATGGCATCATCACCATACAACTCCACCAAAGCAAGTTGTTTTCTATAATAAGCATAATAATAGGTCAAAGTAAACTTGTATTCTCTCTAAAATCATCAATTATGTCTTTTGGCTTTTTACTAGGACAATCACGAATCTCACCCATGATTGATTTCACAAATATACTAGAAATATGTGGATTATTCACATATCTAAGGCCAGCTCCACAAGAATGTTTAATAACAAAAGATCTAATAAAAAATGACTTAACCGACCAATATCACAAGAATGTTTAATAACAATAATTTTATTCTCAAAAATATATGAAACCTCAATGGACATAGGAGTTAGTTGAGACCAATGGCGACAAATTCATTCTTCACATTATAAAAAGAACAACCAACCAATAGCCAAGTACTGAAAGTATTATCATCAAATCTAAAAACAATAAGAATGCTATTAATTATCACCACTCGAAAGAAGAAAATAAGAAAAGTATGATACTACATAAAAGCAGAAAACATTAGAGAAACAAAATAAAACTAATATTGCAAAACAACAAGAAAACCAAACCTTTCACTACTGCCAACATTATCCATAGATCAATATAGAGACGACCCTAAATCAGTTAAATATAAACAAACAAATTAATAATGACGTATTGATAAATAGAAGAACACCGATTAAAAAACAAATCAGAAATCGAACCAATTTCAAAATCCATTTGAATATACTTGGAATTAAATTTTAAAGTGACGGCCTGAAATAGAGTTGAATTTGCTTGAACTCGAGATGAATATCAAAATCGATTTGAATTTCGAAGATGCCTCATAGTTGAATTTCATTCAACGCGAGATGAATATCAAAATCGAGTTAAGGATCGCGTTCGAATTTCAAAATTGAATTGAATCCGGAGTAAGAGCAAAAATCTGAAGAGAGAAATTAAAATCGACATTAACAAAAACACGGTGTAGATTCAAATTGACCGCGATGTCCTGGAGACGTAATATTTGTTTTAGAAACATAACGCATAAAAAAATTTCCTTCCGCAGAAAAAAAGAGCAGTGTTCTAGTGGCTAAAAAATGTGGAAATAGTGTCCTTCACACTATTTTCCAGCTTTCTTAATTATGGCCAAACTAAAATACATATATAAAGAGGACATGACATATTGAAACAAGTTTAGGAATTTTACGTTGATAATTAAGTCAAGTCCTCATGCATTGTACCACTAGACTCTCCTTCCAAAAAGCAGGTTTCAAACTCCAAAATTATGTTAAAAATAGATTTAAAGAATATATAAATTACAGTAAAAATATGGATGAAGATGATGGTGAAGAGATGATATTTTGTGCAATTCATTGGAGGTTTCATTAAAGAATGTTTATAGAGAAGAGTGTCTCTTCTCATTTGTAACTCCTTCATTGAGGTTACTTAATTTTGTATTAAACCATAAGTAACTCATCGATCACTATTTTTAACTTTTCAACCTTGAAACCCCCATGACCATCTATGCCATATGAGCTTATGGGGTTGGGCCATGAAATTTTAAATTGTCACTTAGTTAGCTTATAAGATTGTTTGATTTTAATATTCTTATATAACAATCGATACACTAAAGTTCAGTTTTCAAGCTCGTAAATAATTAACTAAATTAACTTAAAATCACTATGTGTATCTATCTCTGTTTTAATTTATTTATTCAAATTAATTTCAGTTGAATTCTAAGAGTCATTGTTGTTTGACTCTTAGATGTGACACTTGTTCCTTGGTAATAGTTGAACAATTTTAATGTTAGACCTTATACAAACTTTGTTGAGCACAGTATTGGACATGAGATCATACACTTATATATCATTTAGGTGAAGTCCTACATTGTGATAATTATTTAAATGACACCCTTATGCAACGATATATCGTGCATGTTAAGCATCTTTATCAAAAATATTATTGAGAAATCCAAAACTCGATCAATGGTAAAAATTCTAATAAAAACCATAACTAATTTCGATGTTTGGCCTTCAAAATTATTTGTTTCAATTAAGTAACATTTTTTGGTTAACTATATTGCTCTGGACAAAGATTTTATGACTAATGAAAACTCCAGTTACAGGGAAACTAACCTTACATACATATCGAATGAGACAAATTCTCTCTTATTTCTATTTCATGTATCTCAACACATACCCAACTATGGTTATAATACAAAGTGTGATGTGTGATTTGTTTGTAATCGAAGTATGGCCTCTACATATAAGATTCAAAATACTCTCAAGATAAAAGACTATTACACATCGTCATGTTGGATACACTATTTTTACTTAGATATATTTAAGCTATAAAAGAATATTCATGAGTCATTCTATGGTCGTTCCTCAACAACTTCCCTTACATAATATCTTGGTGTCCCTAATTGTTTTAAGGAAATCACTACCCATCTTGTGGAAAGCATTGCGTACACTAATCTCATGAGTGTATTGATGTCCCATTCTCAAAACATCTTTGAATAGAAAAACTTAAGGATAAGTGTTTATTTTTACAATCTTACGAACCATTTCAGAACTGTGACCAACTAAAAACTTCATCATAAAGACTTCTAGTTGCATGTACAACGTAGTAATATTTGCAGATATAAAGATAGATGATAGAAAAAAAAACTAGAAAGCATACATTTTGTAGCAACCCACTTTCTCTATACTCATGTTAAGTCAAAAATCTATCACAACGAGTTATTCAAATTGTATTTAAGTAAATATTATTTTGAGTTATTTCTTTTGAGCTAAAATTCATTGGAATAGGGAAATTTATTTTAGCAGTTTAAAATAATTAAGTCCTTTTAAGAAATTAATGAGCTCTAATAAAATTTACAACGAATATATATATATATATATATATATATATATATTTGTGTGTGTGCTGTAAATAAATTCTACATGATTGAGATAAATGAAAATGATAATTTTATGTTAAGAAACAAAATAAATGAATAAGAAAATGGAGTTAACAATTTAATTAAAGTAAAATCTTTCATTGAAATACAAAAAAATAAATTGAGTAAAAAAATTCACATTTAACTTATAGTTTTATTTAATGAAATAATGTCAAGGATCACTAGCTCAAATGGCTAGTGGTATGGTGCTCTAGCCTGAGGTACTAGTAGTCACGTGTTCGAAACCCCGAGGTATCAAAAATGAGTGCTCTGCTTGAATTATATGTCACTTTTATGACCAAAAAATTATTTAAGGAAATGGATATGTAAATTTTATGTAAATAGATGTATTAAAAATAAAGAGAATAAAGTATCATTCCATAATAAATAAATGATGGAGTAATTCATATATAAATAAAATAAATTCAAATAGGAAAAGGACATGTGTATATCACTTTGAACTAAAAAAAGGTAGGGAATTAAGTGCAAAATTAATTGACCTAGATCCTTAATTAATTTGCCATCTTTCATTTTCACATTACCATAACCCTTTCATACAAATAAAACCCTTGCTCCTTATCCCCACCCCACCACTCAAAATATCGAGCATGAACAAAAAAAGGGCGCAAAGTAGTAGTGGCTGACCTAAGTAAGAAGATTTAAATTGATTTTTAACCCTTGTATATACTCTTCCTTCGTAAGTGGTGGAAAGTTTCAAGATAATCGACTCGTAAGTTATTGGGAATCGACTATCTATCATCATCGAAAAATACTACATTAGACGTACTATTTATATCACTATTTTATCATATAATAATTAAATATTATACTTATTTTGTATACACTAGTACTATATTTATGTTCGGTGTGTGTTTATTTATATATATATATATATATACACACACTCACACACACACACATACATATATAATTACAATATGGTAAAATAAATTGAAAATTTTAAAATGTTGACCTGATTGCTAGGTGCTTTGCATGATTGTTTATTATTTATGTTGTATATTTGAATATATCTAAAAAGCACTTAGAGTTATCTATATTGTGAAAGTAAATTATCCATATTTAATGAACGTTATAATTTTATTTGTAGTAAATCCTCATATCATCATATATTTAATTTCAAGAAGATTGTCGAAGCTGAAATGATTGACAACGATATTGAAAAAATATACATACTTCTAAGTAAGAAAATATTTAATTATAATTTATCCACATTAACGCGTCCGTTGGGTGCTTTGCAAATTCAAGTCGATACGGATGGCAAACATGTTGGAAAGAATTTATAAACATTGAAACATAGATGTCTCCATACAATATATATAAGATAAAAAAATTAAAAAATTAAAAAATGATGACGTTTGAATGTAAAATTCAAATTGAAGGATTTTGTATACATTATTGGGATAGAATTTAAACTATAAATAGGTGAATTTGGTTGAAAAAATGTTTTGTTGAAGTTTAAACTATTTAAAGACGAAATTTTTATTTTAAAGGATTAAAAGATGATAAAATAAAAAAGAAAATTAAGTTGTATTGTATTTAACCGAGTGTTATCATTTAAACTAGAATTTTTCATCTTATGCATGTATTTGTGATGAGGTTGGTGAATATATGTATGTAATATATATATATATATATATATATATATTTGTTGATATGATAACAATTGATTGCTGGAATAAATAAAAAAGTGATAAACATAAATAATTGGCAGTGTGAAGACCCGTCTTCTTGACTCTTGGAAATCGACACTAATACATTCACGGTATTCACGTGCCATTACTCCAAGTGCCGGAGAGGTAGATTTTCAGGGGTAAAGTATAGTAAAAGATAGAAACACAAATTCTCACATTACGTTAAATAGGTAAATTGTACATACAACTACCATCACCAGGGTACATCAGAATTTTTGTATGCACTAACCCAGCCAGGAACATTTATAACTGCCTGCTCCCACATTTGTTGGCATTACTAACTTATAAACAGCGGAAAAACAAAAATAGATAGATAGATATCCCCATCGGTGCTCCAGCTTCATGCTCCAAAAAAATCTCTTCCAGCATGCTCCTCCCAAAACACTCTAAACAGAATCCTGACTATTTAGCTGCCCGGAATAATAGGGCACCCAGAGTTTAAATGGAAAACAAAATAAACTCAGGGTCAGTAACGGGACTGCTGTGAGAACTCAAAATACATGTTTTGAAAATAAAACGGTATCTCATAAGACCACGCCGCACATAAACACGAAACAGGTTATTACCTTATGATAAACAAAACATTTTACTTCAAAATAATTGATATTATTTTTAATGACATATCTTTGAAAACATTTGCAAGTAAACTTACTAATCTTAGCCAAAATTGTCAAATTGATTAAATTCTAGCAATACTAGCCACAAACGCGGGTTCTACAAACAAACTGGCAGGCACTTATTGGAGAATGGATTCCATACAAATGACCAGGTGAAGGGACTACCTTCCGATAGTACATCTCTAAAGGAATGTACCGAGGTCAACAGAACATCTGCACCTCTACCAACATAAGACAGGCCTACCTTTCCTTAGATAGTACCGAATATGTCATCACCCGGTCGTTACCGACCTATCCGAGACGTCTCTTAGCATACACCACAATAATTTAAACCCGACCTTTATATTGGGTAGAAATATATCCAGAAGGGGATGATCATAACCTAATTGTTGCGAACCACATAGCATTGCCGCATCTACCCTGTTTTGGCCATTTCTGGGTGTGAGGCTTGAGGTAGCATTTACCTTTCTCATAGCACACATCTTTCTTTGAATGCCACAATGCCATTCCATCGATCACTATTGACTTCCACAAACATACAACCTCCGAGCTCATACGTCTCAAAGAAGGATGTTAAGCTAAGAGAAGTTGCCTTATCCACCACCAAACAGATGTATGTTTATAAAAGTCAACGATGAAATCTTAAGAATGCATTTTCAAACATCCATCCATACAAGTTCGTTCAGGGACTGAACGAAACCGAAGACACTCTCATACTACCATTAGTAGCGAGAAGTCCTTGCAATTGAAGATTTTTATAACATAGCACTACTGCCACCACAAATATATGGTATGGTAAATTTCACCTCGAAGGACTAGTGGAAAGCAGCCCTTTATCATGAAGATCCTCGTCTTCTAAAATCATCATTATCATGTCTTCACTTTCGAACGTATACATTGGTTGGAGTTGTTTTCAGACAGGAATTATCCAAATCCGACCCCGGTTTCTCCGAACCAATCATCGATAAAAAAAGTCAAGTGAATAGGGAATCATTCTTTAGTTTATTAAGTTCAATTATCGAAATCTCTTTCGGAGATTTACATTTATAAACATTCTTTCCGGTATATATAGAACTACCAAACCTCTCTTATAAAATCCTTTAATAACTTTTACATTCTTTTTAATAGACTCAAAATTGTTTCATTTTTCTTGTAGGAATATTATTGATCTGAGTAAAGCAAATTCACCATTCCCTCCGTCGGGCCAATCCGGATAGCCAGGGAGAGCAGGCAACTGGTTTTCCAAACTCAAGCCTAGACACTATCTCTTTGACACCCATAAGGCGGTCAAATTATTTGATCGACTCTAAATCTTTAATCACTCCAAAAATTCTTTAAATCATCTCTAAAACATTTTACAAAAACATTTATAAAAGATTTGTTAAGTTTAAAACTATTATTCAAAAGTTATAAAAAGTGTTGCGAAAAAGTGCTGCGGAAAGTGCATTTTAAGCTAAATTGATCAAAACGACTTTTAATTATTTGAAAATTCACTTTTATTACTTAAATCTCATTTAACCATTTTAAAACATTTATAAGATTTATTCCACATTGTGACGCCCCACCTCTATACTCACACTAGCCAAGGACACTCGGGGTAATATCATCGACTAGCATGAAGAATAAGGCTGTTGAGGAGCGACCATCTGTGTGATTGCTTTGTGCGAGTACCAATATGTCAGATAATATGACTTGCATTTCATTTCAAGAGGAAATCCGACATATCAAATACAAACTCAAAGCTACTGCATAGTGGCTATGTGGGCTTCGGAAACAAATACAGAAATAAGCATAACACAAATCCGTCACAGATATTCATATCATAAAGGCGGAAACAGATATGAATATAACACATAAAGGTGTACATCAAAATAGTGGTCATACAAGATCCACTACATCACAAAAGAATAGGTACAAGTGCTAAGCAAAAGAATATGTATACATCAAGGAGTCTCTATCTCAAATGTATAAAAGCAAAGCCTACTAAGCTAAAGTAGTTAGCCAAAAGTCAGAAGCTAGCCCCTGCTAAGAAGTCAAGTGGAAGCACCAATAACACCTCGGTCTGACCCGAGTATTATTGAAGAAGAAAAATAATAAACGGATCAGTCTAGCTATAAATATCTTATGAGATGAGAATGGATAAGAGATACCACAAAATGTATGATAACAATAATGCCATACTGTGACAAGTATACATTTGATAATAATAAAAATCATACAATATCTCAAATCTCGTCAAATATCCAAAAAGAATATCACATTCTTTAGCTTATTCACCAAACCCCAAATATTGACAAAACATATCAATGTCAATCGCAAAATTGGTGAAACACAAATTCCAGAAATCAACAATTAGAAATCTAGAAAAACACAAAGGGGGAGGCCTATCACAAACGGGAGCATGAAAACTCACCAACACGTGTATCACAAACGGGACGCTATCCCATGGTCGCTAACCATAGAGCCGGTGCAACGACGTAGTACAATAACAGTACGCTCGAGGAACCTGAAACTCAAATAATTCTGAACAACGACGTAGTACAATAACGGTATGCCCGATGAACCGAACTCCATAAATCCCATAGGTCGCTAGCCTGAAAAAATGAGACGAAGCTCAATAGAACGGGGTATAGTCCCCCCACATGGACAAAAAGACATCGCATATCGCTAGTCTAAAACCACAAAATGATAATCATAGATCAATAAAAGTGTAAATTACACCAAGCTAGTAAATAGATGAGTATAGCTTCATGTCCCATAACCACTGGCTTAACTTAAAAATTTACGAACAAATTGTAGATTTCCACTCGAAAATTGTCACGAGAGTTCAATCGAACAAGTCCAAGAATTAACCCACGAAGTAAACGCAAGCGTTCCATACCACTTGTTTTGCTAAGTCGTTTAATTAGATTTCTCATACGAATGAGGTAAAGGTTTGTATATACTAATAGATTGGAAAATGGTTTTAAAAACAAGCTTTGTATTAAAAGTAACGTTGAAATCATTTTTGTGAAAGAGTTTGAGTATTTACTACTAGTATAGCAACCTTTGTATTTAAAAGTGACAAATCACATAAATGATTGTAAAAACAATCTATCACCAAAAACCCACATTCGACGACGTGAATTCAAACCATAAAAATCGATATCAAATCCAATCAAATGCTTATTCCCAAAAATCCATAAATGAAGTCATCAAAGTCGATAATAATTGACAACAACTAACCGGATCAACAAAAATCGATAAAAATTGGAAATCCACTCAAAAACAGTCAAAATAGGCAAAACTGCACAGGACTAGATGTCTGGTTGTTTTTCCAGACGTCTGGATTTTGTCTCTGCCATTTTTCTGCATTTGTTTTTTTTCTTTTTCCAAGGACCCCTTCCAGACGTCTGGATTTTTCAACCAGACGTCTGGATTTTCTTCCAAACGTCTGGATTTTCGTACTAGGCAAAAATCAACCTATCCTAAAAAGGGCAAAAATCCAAACCGGAAGCGATCGAACGATTGAAATGACCCACCTTCTCATCCTAAAGTTTTTTTTTGCATTTATATACAGTGGTCATTTAATCAAGAAAATATTACACTCTAATTTTCTTCTATCCAGGATCTTTATGCCAATATAAAAATATTGGTTTTCTCAAATCATCATAAACTTACATATGTGAAGATATATAAGTACTTTCTACTTGAATCAGAGTATAAAAGTTTAGAAGTAGAAATATGTTTAGGAATTATTAAAAGAAATAACTCCTTCATAGCAATACTGTTTCAAAAATCTAGATTTTCCAAGCATACTTAGATTTTTGCATGGTTGTTGGTTTCATGTCTCAAGACTTAGCATTTTGCATGTATTCCCATAATCTTGTTACTGTATGAACTGTGCACTTGCATGTGCATGTGTGTGCATGTTCCTGTGCATGTGTGTGTCAATGGGAGATTCAAGTGCCTTATTTTTTTTCTTGTTAGCAAAAATGTCTGAGTCTACCCTATATTTGGGTTGTAAAACAGAACTGAAAATTTAGTTAAAACTCTTTAGTACTGGCTTAACCCAGGCTCAATAAAATGGTCATGTTAGCCATATTCAACTTGCACTTTTTCATAAGCAAATACATGTCATTTTGTTTTCTTTTCAAAGCAACTCAAATCCTCATCCTGCCAGATTTTGTTTCAACTTAAACATGGATTTTCTTATGTTAAATACTTGGACATACATTCAATCCATAAATCCTTTTAATCTCAGGTTTTTTTATCATTATAAACTAATTGTTCTTAAAGCTTAAAATTCCATTTCTTAGCAAAACATTTTGCAAAACAAAACACATAAGTTTCAACTGATACACATATAGGCTCAACACTTCTAAAACAGTAGTTCTAACCATACATTAGTTTTCTAAGCAATTTAAACAAAATATCTTAACATAATTCAGCATAAACATCTATTTTGACTTCAGCAAATCTTTAAATATATCATCCAATTCCTTAAGCAGCTAAACATCCAAAGCCTGATCAAAGGAATTCATACTTTCCTGCAAAATCACCATGAACTGCCCCATATGAATATGAGACACCCAATGGTGCATAAAACACACAAGGGTTAGACTAAAGTCTGGTATGAGTAATCTAACTGAAGACATGATTTATATGGCACTTATTCATATTCAAATAACTTCAAAATGGATAAAGGAATTAAATACCACTCTTGTGCATGTTTCTGTGATACATGTGTATATACATCAGTGCACAACAAATTATATGTGATTCAATGGTTTAGTTCAGTGATAGCAATCATAGGATTCATCCATAAAACATTATAAACCAATCAACATATTCATCAATTCAATCATCAAGTCTTTTCTACTAGATTACTGGCCATCAGGGATTTTACCCAAGCCCTCTCATGAACCTATTTCTATTGTTCACTATCAAGTATGTTATGGTCTTTAGCTACTTTCTCTTGTTAAACCACACACTGCCTGGGACATATCACTGTTAACCCAGCACACTCAGGCCCCTGGGTATAAGCATACCATGTGTGAGCTTGCAATGTTCACCTTGCCAAGCCATATTTTGTAGCCCTAAGATCCAAAAGTCCTTAGTTAAATTACTAAGTGTTATTTTCCTTGTCTCATTCCTATGCTAATCCCTTCTGCATATCATATTTCAATCAGAGAAATAAACATCCAACCAACATGTATTCATCCAGAGATTTGTAAGTCATGTCCTCATAAGCAAGCATTTAATCATGCAAACAGATGTGATTTCTAAGCATATTATTTTTTTCTATGGGTTTCAATAGATCAAGTTACAAACATACGGTCATAGATGGTTTTCTGGTTGTCTCCTTTTACCTCTGGTTCAATCAGACCTTTGTTAATTTAAGATCTGGCTAAACCACAAGTATATGCTTTGATTTGGAGGGTTCATAAAACATAGAAGCTCAGCACATGTATAACATTGCACCTCTACATTTATCTTTATTTTAGTTTATGTGAGACATAAGCAACAGCAAAATGTTGCAGCCCCACATTTCCTTTCATTTTTAGACCATATATCTACAACATCAATTCTGGGTTTTAAGTAAATAAATGTATAAAGAAAACCCATAAAATCTACTTCATCTCAAAGTTAAACCACAACACAGAAAACCATATTCAAACATGAAATTCATGACTCTTTTATACTGGATAATGTCACTATAAAGGGTTTTGCACTGAGAAGATCAATGACAAGCCAAAGTTATCAAATCATAAAATGAACATAGCTTGCAAAAGTGAAATATAAATTTAATTAGGCTGCCTCAATATTCAGGACTTATTGCCAAAGTTTCCAGTGAGGTTACTCACCCTAATCCCCCTCTTTCCCTAAGCCTTTGAATCGTTTTTTTGGTCTTCTGCCTTCTTCTAATTCTAATGGCCAATGCTCCTACTTTTCTCTGGCTTATATTTTTATTTTTCTTTAAATGATGAAGAGCAAATTGTGAAAGGTCTTACTACACTAAGCCTCCTTATACAGAACCCTGGCTGCTACTAGGGTTTAGTGAAATTACCTAATGTCATTTTACCCTATAAAACATGATCTGCCTCTTATTTTGATTCAAGAAAATAAAAGGGTATGTGGTCCTTGTTTTTATTTTCAGAAATAAGCCTTATCCCTTTACCCCGGTCATGTTATATGCATGACTCTCATTTTCCAAATTAAATAAATTACTGGAAATGGATAAAGTGTTTGCGTAAGGGTTCATGCCATTTCCATGCAATTTTTGTTTTCTTCCAGCAAGTGTTTGCTTGTGCACATGTATATGTATGCCTATTTTGCCTAAGTCCTTATTTTCTTTCTTTAAATAATTTTAAGTTTATTTCTGCCTAACATTTATTTTCTTTGTGCCAGATTTATTAAAGACATAATCCTATTTTCATACATATGTATTTCTAAATTATTTATTCTAATTTATATATTGATTTCTGCCTATTTTATTATACAGAAAAACTGTGAGCATGTGTGTGCACTGTCTTGTGCACATGTATATGTTTAAACCATACATTTGCGATCAGTTTCCATTCCATCTTTCTCAATGCAATTTTTAAACAAACATATACTAATTTAAATCATGAAATTATTCACAAAAATCAAGGTTATCACATATACCCCTCCTTTTAGGAATTGTGTCCCACAATTCTCTCATACTTAACTTAAGTATCATCAATCCAGAAAATCAACTTTTCTGATCTCAAACCATTCTCAAGCCAATCATTTGATTAATCCCTATGCATATTTAAAACAAAAATCACAATGCATATTCAATCAAAACATTCATCAGTATATATATAAGTTTACCTTTCATTCAATCAAACAGTTATGGATAATCATTTCTGATTTTGTCCTCCACTTCCCATGTGCAATCATTTGGGTCAAGACTCCATTGCACTTTCACTAGTTTAATTTCTTTGTTTCTCAATTTCTTGATCTCTCTAGCAACTATGCCTACTGGCTCCTTTTCATAAATCATCCTGTGGTCAATTTGCACATCCTTAGGGGATTCTAGGATTGCCTCCTTATCATGAACCCACCTTCTTAGTTGAGACACATGAAAAACATCATGCATTGCTCTCATTTCTTCTGGCAACTCCAGCTTATAGGCTATAGTTCCTATTCTCTCTAGAATTTTATATGGCCCTATGTACCTAGGAATCAACTTTCCTTGTTTTCCAAACCTTAGAACCTTCTTCATGGGCGATATTTTGATAAATACATAATCCCCAACACCATATTGTACTGCCTTCATTCTTTGATCTGCATATTTCTTTTGCCTATCCTGGGCATAAGCAATTCTTTTTCTGATCAAAGCTATTTTCTCTGAAGTTTCCTTCACACTCTCTGGCCCTAAGACCACTTTTTCCCCAGATTCAAGCCAACTTGAGGGTGACAAACATGGTCTCCCATAGAGAGCTTCAAAGGGTGCCATGCCTATGCTACTATGATGGCTATTGTTGTATGCAAATTTAGCTAAAAAGATATGATCCTCCCAACTTTCTCCCCAATCCAATACACAAGCTCTCAACATGTCTTCGAGCAATTTGTTCACAATTTCTGTTTGACCATCAGATTGAGGATGGTATGCTGTGCTTAAGCATAAATCAGTCCCCATTGCCTTGTGAAAACTCTGCCAAAATTTTGAAGTGAAGATGGTATCTCTGTCACTTACTATAGTCTTTGGTATACCATGTAGCCTAACCACTTCCTTGATAAACAACTGAGCTAGTGTACATGCATTTCTTTCTAACTTTACTGGTATAAAGTGGGCTGACTTGGTTAACCTATCAACCACTACCCAAATGCTATCATTTCCCCTCCTAGTTCTAGGAAAACCGTCAATGAAATCCATTGATATATCCTCCCATTTCCACTATGGTATTTGCAAAGGTTAAAGCATCCCTGAGGGTTCTTCATACTCAGCCTTCACTTGTTGGCAAACCATACATTTAGATACATAGGTTGCCACTGCACTCTTCATACCACTCCACCAATAATCCCTCTTGAGGTTGTGATACATTCTTGTGCTCCTTGGGTGTATAGTGTATTTGCTTTTGTGGTAAGCATCCAAGATTTCTTGTTTCAACTTATCAATTGCTGGAACACATATTCTTTTTCCTTTCTTCAAATGGCCATGATCATTCAACTGAAAGCCTTCCACTGCTTCACCATTTAATATCTGAGTTTTCTTTTCAAATAAAAATGGATCTTGGCCTTGTAACTTTACAACTTTGTTTTTCAATTCTGATTCCAGAGTGATAAAGCTTAACTTTCCCATTTCTACATGCTCACTGCATAGGCTCATGTTTTCTACATTATCACTTTCTATCTCTAAATCAGTTAACAATGATAAAGTGTTAAACTCTTCTATCATTAATCTAGCCACTTTAGCATGTTTTCTACTTAGGGCATCTGCTACTTTATTAGCCTTACCAGGGGTATATAATATTTCAAAGTCATATGAGGCTAGGAGTTCAATCCACCTTTGTTGCCTCATATTCAATTCTCTTTGTGAAAACAAATATTTAAGTGACTTATGGTCTGTGTAAACTTCAAACCTTACCCCTAACAAGTAGTGTCTCCATAGCTTAAGAGCATACACTATAGCAGCTAATTCAAGGTCATGAGTAGCATATCTTACCTCACTTGGTTTCAATTGCCTAGAAGCATAAGCTATCACTTGATGATGTTGCATCAATACTGCCCCAAGCCCTTGTCCACTTGCATCAGTATACACCACCAAGTTTTCATTCCCTTCAAGTACTTTGAGGATTGGAGCTTGCACTAGTGCTTCCTTTAATTTCCCAAAGGCTTTCTCACACTCTTCAGTCCAAGTAAACACTTGATTTTTCCTAGTCAATCTGGTTAATGGGATTGAAATTTTTGCAAAATCTTTTATAAACCTTCTATAGTAACCTGCCATTCCCATGAATGATCTGACCTCAATGACATTAGTAGGCCTTTTCCAAGCTTGCACTGCAATGACCTTATTGGGATCCACAGATATTCCTTTTTCTGATATAATATGGCCTAGAAAATTCACTTCATTTTGCCAAAAAGTGCATTTTGAAAACTTTGCTTTCAAGTCTTCCTGTCTCAATTTCTCAAATACCATATGCAAATGATTTTCATGCTCTCTAATTGACTTAGAATAAATTAGTATGTCATCAATAAATATCCATACAAATTTATCCAAGTATTCTCTAAAAATCCTATTCATCAAATCAACAAAATAGGAAGGAGCATTTGTCAAGCCAAATGGCATTGCTAAAAATTCATAAAGTCCATATCTTGTGTTAAAGGTTGTATACCTAATGCTTTCCTCTTCTACTTTCATCTGATGAAAGCCTGAAGCTAAATTAAGCCTAGAAAATATTTTTGCATCACTCAATTGTTCAAAGAGATCATCAATTCTTGGTAAAGGATATTTATTTTTAATTGTGACTTTATTTAATTCCCTATAGTCAATACATAACCTAAGGGATCCATCTTGTTTCTTAACAAAGACTACTAGTGCTCCGCATGATGAGCTACTGGGTCTAATAAAGCCTCTTTCTTCTAATTGAACCAATTGCCTTTTCAATTCTATCAACTCCTTAGGCCTCATTCTGGTTGGTCTTTTAACCACTGGGCTAGCTCCTGGAATTATTCTGATTGAAAACTCAACTGGTCTGTGGTTTGGAACTCCCCTAACTTCACCAAACACATCAATATATTGATTCACTATGGGGATTTCTTCTAATGCAGGCATGGGTTTTTCACTAGACAATGCAAAAAGGTTGGCTATATTTCTATTCTTGTCTGCCTCACAAAGAACAACTACCCTTTGTCCATCAGAAATTCTCAATGATATGGTGGATGTCTCCATATTTGTGATAGCCTTATATTTACTCAACCAATCAACTCCTAGAATAACCCATATGCCCGGATATTGCAACACATATAGGTCTGAGTTAAACACATGTCCCCCTATATCTAACACTAGTTGCATACACATCATGCCCAAAACACATGAGCTACCTATAGGGCTTCTAATAAACAGTGGCTTATCAACAATCATACAATTCAATTTTAATTGTTGTGCAATATCATGGGAGATCAATGAGTGTGTAGCCCCAGTATCATACACTACTGCAAAAGGTATTGAGTGAATAAACAAAGTACCTTCAACTTGGCCATGTTTCTCAACATTTGATCCCTCAGTTGCCTTGCCTTTTCCTTCCAAAGCCCCTAATTTTCCTTGCTTAAAATCTGGACAATTCCTCTTTATGTGACCTTCCTTCCCACAATGGTGACATTTGAAGGATGCTGGCCTAACATTTGTGCACCTGTTCTTCATATGCCCCTCTTGGCCACAGTTATAACAAGTAATCTTCTTCTTAATTTCAGCAGCACTGGCTTCTTCTGGTTTCTTGGTGGAAGCTGTGTCTACTTTCTTCTTATCATAAGGGTGAAATTTGCCCTTTCCTTTCTTGTTTTGGCTATTCTTGAATTCCCTGAAATTCTCTCTAGCCTTATCATGTTGTTCAATGCTCAAAGTCAAGTCCAAAACTTGATCAAAAGTCCTGTCCTTGTATGGTAGCATGGCTCTACTAAGGCTAGGGTTTAGCCCTTGAATATATCTGCCATTCTAAGCCTCCTCAGTGGTGATGAGTACTGCACCATACTTTGCCAATGATTTAAACCTCTGAGTGTACTCAGTGACATTCATAGTCCCTTGCCTTAATTTGATGAATTCCTCTAACAAAGACTCCTTGGCTGATGTAGGGACAAACCTACCTTCTAGCATTGCTTTAAATTGATCCCATGTCACTTCTCCTTCAGGTCTTCCAGCTATGATAACCTCCCACCAATCCAAAGCTGCTCCTCTTAATTGCCTGGATGCAATTTGCCTCTTCCTTTGGTCTTCAACTTGCATGTCTACAAAGATCCTTTCCAAAATCCTGAGCCAATTTTGAACTCCCATAACTCCTTCTGTGCCATCAAAAGTTTTGCCTCCAAGGTTGGTAAAAGTCTTGAGTAGTTTGGAAAGCTCCTCATGTGGATTTTCCCGTCTATTGCCTACTCCATCCCTTATGGCTCTCATGAATTCTTGCACATTCACCATGGGTGGTTCACTTGTTCCTACATTTTGATGTCTGGGTCCTACCATAGCTCTATGGATATGACACTTAGGTTAGTCCATTTTGCCTAATACTCTATAGATTAATTTATTTCAATCTACCCCTATTCAGTTATAATAGATATTAGTAGTATAAGCACTAACAAAACAAAGCATCCAAGGCAGTCAACACTTCCATACATCCAATGCAAACAAGTTCATACAAAATTTTGCTATGTTATTTAACAACATAGCTCTGATACCAAATGAAATGACCCACCTTCTAATCCTAAAGTTTTTTTTTTTTGCATATATATACGATGGTCATTTAATCAAGAAAATATTACACTCTAATTTTCTTCTATCCAGGATCTTTATGCCAATATAAAAATATTGGTTTTCTCAAATCATCTTAAACTTACATATGTGAAGATATATAAGTACTTTCTACTTGAATCAGAGTATAAAAGTTTAGAAGTAGAAATATGTTTAGGAATTATTAAAAGAAATAACTCCTTCATAGCAATACTGTTTCAAAAATCTAGATTTTCCAAGCATACTTAGATTTTTGCATGGTCGTTGGTTTCATGTCTCAAGACTTAGCATTTTGCATGTATTCCCATAATCTTGTTACCGTATGAACTGTGCTCTTGCATGTGCATGTGTGTGCATGTTCCTGTGCATGTGTGTGTCAATGGGAGATTCAAGTGCCTTATATTTTTTTTTCTTGTTAGCAAAAATGTCTGAGTCTACCCTATATTTGGGTTGTAAAACAAAACTGAAAATTTAGTTAAAACTCTTTAGTACTGGCTTAACCCAGGCTCAATAAAATGGTCATGTTAGCCATATTCAACTTGCACTTTTTCATAAGCAAATACATGTCATTTTGTTTTCTTTTCAAAGCAACTCAAATCCTCATCCTGCCAGATTTTGTTTCAACTTAAACATGGATTTTCTTATGTTAAATACTTGGACATACATTCAATCCATAAATCCTTTTAATCTCAGGTTTTTTTATCATTATAAACTAATTGTTCTTAAAGCTTAAAATTCCATTTCTTAGCAAAACATTTTGCAAAACCAAACACATAAGTTTCAGCTGATACACATATAGGCTCAACACTTGTAAAACAGTAGTTCTAACCATACATTAGTTTTCTAAGCAATTTAAACAAAATATCTTATCATAATTCAGCATAAACATCTATTTTGACTTCAGCAAATCTTTAAATATATCATCCAATTCCTTAAGCAGCTAAACATCCAAAGCCTGATCAAAGGAATTCTTACTTTCCTGCAAAATCACCATGAACTGCCCCATATGAATATGAGACACCCAATGGTGCATAAAACACACAAGGGTCAGACTAATGTCTGGTATGAGTAATCTAACTGAAGACATGATTTATATGACACTTATTCATATTCAAATAACTTCAAAATGGATAAAGGAATTAAATACCACTCTTGTGCATGTTTCTGTGATACATGTGTATATACATCAGTGCACAACAAATTATATGTGATTCAATGGTTTAGTTCAGTGATAGCAATCATAGGATTCATCCATAAAACATTATAAACCAATCAACATATTCATCAATTCAATCATCAAGTCTTTTCTACCAGATTACTGGCCATCAGGGATTTTACCCAAGCCCTCTCATGAACCTATTTCTATTGTTCACTATCAAGTATGTTATGGTCTTTAGCTACTTTCTCTTGTTAAACCACACACTGCCTGGGACATATCACTGTTAACCCAGCACACTCAGGCCCCTGGGTATAAGCATACCATGTGTGAGCTTGCAATGTTCACCTTGCCAAGCCATATTTTGTAGCCCTAAGATCCAAAAGTCCTTAGTTAAATTACTAAGTGTTATTTTCCTTGTCTCATTCCTATGCTAATCCCTTCTGCATATCATATTTCAATCAGAGAAATAAACATCCAACCAACATGTATTCATCCAGAGATTTATAAGTCATGTCCTCATAAGCAAGCATTTAATCATGCAAACAGATGTGATTTCTAAGCATATTATTTTTTTCTATGGGTTTCAATAGATCAAGTTACAAACATATGGTCATAGATGGTTTTCTGGTTGTCTCCTTTTACCTCTGGTTCAATCAGACCTTTGTTAATTTAAGATTTGGCTAAACCACAAGTATATGCTTTGATTTGGAGGGTTCATAAAACATAGAAGCTCAGCACATGTATAACATTGCACCTCTACATTTATCTTTATTTTAGTTTATGTGAGACATAAGCAACAACAAAATGTTGCAGCCCCACATTTTCTTTCATTTTTAGACCATATATCTACAACATCAATTCTGGGTTTTAAGTAACTAAATGTATAAAGAAAACCCATAAAATCTACTTCATCTCAAAGTTAAACCACAACACAGATAACCATATTCAAACATGAAATTCATGACTCTTTTATACTGGATAATGTCACTATAAAGGGTTTTGCGCTGAGCAGATCAATGACAAGCGAAAGTTATCAAATCATAAAATGAACATAGCTTGCAAAAGTGAAATATAAATTTAATTAGGCTTCCTCAATATTCAGGACTTATTGCCAAAGTTTCCAGTGAGGTTACTCACCCTAATCCCCCTCTTTCCCTAATCCTTTGAATCTTTTTTTTGGTCTTCTGCCTTCTTCTAATTCTAATGGCCAATGCTCCTACTTTTCTCTGGCTTATATTTTTATTTTTCTTTAAATGATGAAGAGCAAATTGTGAAAGGTCTTACTACACTAAGCCTCCTTATACAGAACCCTGGCTGCTACTAGGGTTTAGTGAAATTACCCAATGTCATTTTTACCCTATAAAACATGATCTGCCTCTTATTTTGATTCAAGAAAATAAAAGGGTATGTGGTCCTTGTTTTTATTTTCAGAAATAAGCCTTATCCCTTTACCCCGGTCATGTTATATGCATGACTCTCATTTTCCAAATTAAATAAATTACTGGAAATGGATAAAGTGTTTGCTTAAGGGTTCATGCCATTTCCATGCAATTTTTGTTTTCTTCCAACAAGTGTTTGCTTGTGCACATGTATATGTATGCCTATTTTGCCTAAGTCCTTATTTTCTTTCTTTAAATAATTTTAAGTTTATTTCTGCCTAACATTTATTTTCTTTGTGCCAGATTTATTAAAGACATAATCCTATTTTCATACACATGTATTTCTAAATTATTTATTCTAATTTATATATTGATTTCAGCCTATTTTATTATATAGAAAAACTGTGTGCATGTGTGTGCACTGTCTTGTGCACATGTATATGTTTAAACCATACATTTGCAATCAGTTTCCATTCCTATCTTTCTCAATGCAATTTTTAAACAAACATATACTAATTTAAATCATGAAATTATTCACAAAAATCAGGGTTATCACATATACCCCTCCTTTTAGGAATTGTGTCCCATAATTCTCTCATACTTAACTTAAGTATCATCAATCCAGAAAATCAACTTTTCTGATCTCAAACCATTCTCAAGCCAATCATTTGATTAATCCCTATGCATATTTAAAACAAAAATCACAATGCATATTCAATCAAAACATTCATCAGTATATATATAAGTTTACCTTTCATTCAATCAAACAGTTGTGGATAATCATTTCTGATTTTATCCTCCACTTCCCATGTGCAATCATTTAGGTCAAGACTCCATTGCACTTTCACTAGTTTAATTTCTTTGTTTCTCAATTTCTTGATCTCTCTAGCAACTATGCCTACGGGCTCCTTTTCATAAATCATCCTGGGGTCAATTTGCACATCCTTAGGGGATTCTAGGATTGCCTTCTTATCATGAACCCACCTTCTTAGTTGAGACACATGAAAAACATCATGCATTGCTCTCATTTCTTCTGGCAACTCCAGCTTATAGGCTATAGTTCCTATTCTCTCTAGAATTTTATATGGCCCTATGTACCTAGGAATCAACTTTCCTTGTTTCCCAAACCTTAGAACCTTCTTCATGGGCGATATTTTGATAAATACATAATCCCCAACACCATATTGTACTGCCTTCCTTCTTTGATCTGCATATTTCTTTTGCCTATCCTGGGTAGAAGCAATTCTTTTTCTGATCAAAGCTATTTTCTCTGAAGTTTCCTTCACACCCTCTGGCCCGAAGACCACTTTTTCCCCAGATTCAAGCCAACTTGAGGGTGATAAACATGGTCTCCCATAGAGAGCTTCAAAGGGTGCCATGCCTATGCTACTATGATGGCTATTGTTGTATGCAAATTCAGCTAAAAATATATGATCCTCCCAACTTTCTCCCCAATCCAATACACAAGCTCTCAACATGTCTTCGAGCAATTTGTTCACAATTTCTGTTTGACCATCAGATTGAGGATGGTATGTTGTGCTTAAGCATAAATCAGTCCCCATTGCCTTGTGAAAACTCTGCCAAAATTTTGAAGTGAAGATGGTATCTCTGTCACTTACTATAGTCTTTGGTATACCATGTAGCCTAACCACTTCCTTGATAAACAACTGAGCTAGTGTACATGCATTTCTCTCTGAATTTACTGGTATAAAGTGGGCTGACTTGGTTAACCTATCAACCACTACCCAAATGCTATCATTTCCCCTCCTAGTTCTAGGCAAACCATCAATGAAATCCATTGATATATCCTCCCATTTCCACTATGGTATTTGCAAAGGTTGAAGCATCCCTGAGGATTTTTGATACTCAGCCTTCACTTGTTGGCAAACCATACATTTAGATACATAGGTTTCCACTGCACTCTTCATACCACTCCACCAATAATCCCTCTTGAAGTTGTGATACATTCTTGTGCTCCCTGGGTGTATAGTGTATTTGCTTTTATGGTAAGCATCCAAGATTTCTTGTTTCAACTTATCAATTGATGGAACACATATTCTTTTTCCTTTCTTCAAATGGCCTTGATCATTCAACTGAAAGCCTTCCACTGCTTCACCATTTAATATCTGAGTTTTATTTTCAAATAAAAATGGATCTTGGCCTTGTAACTTTACAACTTTGTTTTTCAATTCTGATTCCAGAGTGATAAAGCTTAACTTTCCCATTTCTACATGCTCACTGCATAGGCTCATGTTTTCTACATTATCACTTTCTATCTCTAAATCAGTTATAATGATAAAGTGTTAAACTCTTCTATCATTAATCTAGCCACTTTAGCATGTTTTCAACTTAGGGCATCTGCTACTTTATTAGCCTTACCGGGGGTATATAATATTTCAAAGTCATATGAGGCTAGGAGTTCAATCCACCTTTGTTGCTTCATATTCAATTCTTTTTGTGAAAACAAATATTTAAGTGACTTATGGTCTGTGTAAACTTCAAACCTTGCCCCTAACTAGTAGTGTCTCCATAGCTTAAGAGCATACACTATAGCAGCTAATTCAAGGTCATGAGTAGCATATCTTACCTCACTTGGTTTCAATTGCCTAGAAGCATAAGCTATCACTTGATGTTGTTGCATCAATACTGCCCCAATCCCTTGTCCACTTGCATCAGTATACACCACCAAGTTTTCATTCCCTTCAGGTACTTTGAGGATTAGAGCTTGCACTAGTGCTTCCTTTAATTTCCCAAAGGCTTTCTCACACTCTTCAGTCCAAGTAAACACTTGATTTTTCCTAGTCAATCTGGTTAATGGGATTGAAATTTTTGCAAAATCTTTTATAAACCTTCTATAGTAACCAGCCATTCCCATGAATGATCTGACCTCAATGACATTAGTAGGCCTTTTCCAAGCTTGCACTGCAATGACCTTATTGGGATCCATAGATATTCCTTTTTCTGATATAATGTGGCCTAGAAAATTCACTTCATTTTGCCAAAAAGTGCATTTTGAAAACTTTGCTTTCAAGTCTTCCTATCTCAATTTCTCAAATACCATATGCAAATGATTTCCATGCTCTCTAATTGACTTAGAATAAATTAGTATGTCATCAATAAATATCAATACAAATTTATCCAAGTATTCTCTAAAAATCCTATTCATCAAATCAACAAAATAGGAAGGAGCATTTGTCAAGCCAAATGGCATTACTAAAAATTCATAAAGACCATATCTTGTGTTAAAGGCTGTATACTTAATGCTTTCCTCTTCTACTTTCATCTGATGAAAGCCTGAAGCTAAATCAAGCCTAGAAACTATTTTTGCATCACTCAATTGTTCAAAGAGATCATCAATTCTTGGTAAAGGATATTTATTTTTAATTGTGACTTTATTTAATTCCCTATAGTCAATACATAACCTAAGGGATCCATCTTGTTTCTTAACAAAGACTACTGGTGCTCCCCATGATGAGCTACTAGGTCTAATAAAGCCTCTTTCTTCTAATTCAACCAATTGCCTTTTCAATTCTATCAACTCCTTAGGCCCCATTCTGGTTGGTCTTTTAACCACTGGGCTAGCTCCTGGAATTATTCTGATTGAAAACTCAACTGGTCTGTGGTTTGGAACTCCCCTAACTTCACCAAACACATCAATATATTGATTCACTATGGGGATTTCTTCTAATGCAGGCATGGGTTTTTCACTAGACAATGCAAAAAGGTTGGCTATATTTCTATTCTTGTCTGCCTCATAAAGAACAACTGCCCTTTGTCCATCAGAAATTCTCAATGATATGGTGGATGTCACCATATTTATGATAGACTTATATTTACTCAACTAATCAACTCCTAGAATAACCCCTATGCCAGGATATTGCAACACATATAGGTCTGAGTTAAACACATGTCCCTCTATACCTAACCCCAGTTGCATACACATCATGCCCAGAAAACATGAGCTACCTATAGGGCTTCTAATAAACAGTGGCTTATCAACAATCATACAATTCAATTTTAATTGTTGTGCAATATCATGGGAGATCAATGAGTGTGTAGCCCCAGTATCATACACTACTGCAAAAGGTATTGAGTGAATAAACAAAGTACCTTCAACTTGGCCATGTTTCTCAACATTTGATCCCTCAGTTGCCTTGCCTTTTCCTTCCAAAGCCCATAATTTTCCTTGCTTAAAATCTGGACAATTCCTCTTTATGTGACCTTCCTTCCCACAATGGTGACATTTTAAGGATGCTGGCCTAACATTTGTGCACCTGTTCTTCATATGCCCCTCTTGGCCACAGTTATAACAAGTAATCTTCTTCTTAATTTCAGCAGCACTGGCTTCTTCTGGTTTCTTGGTGGAAGCTGTGTCTACTTTCTTCTTATCATAAGGGTGAAATTTGCCCTTTCCTTTCTTGTTTTGGCTATTCTTGAATGCCCTGAAATTCTCTCTAGCCTTATCATGTTGTTCAATGCTCAAAGTCAAGTCCAAAACTTGATCAAAAGTCCTGTCCTTGTATGGTAGCATGGCTCTACTAAGGCTAGGGTTTAGCCCTTGAATATATCAACCATTCTTAGCCTCCTCAGTGGTGATGAGTACTGCACTATACTTTGCCAATGATTCAAACCTCTGAGTGTACTCAGTGACATTCATAGTCCCTTGCCTTAATTTGATGAATTCCTCTAACAAAGACTCTTTGGCTGATGCAGGGATAAACCTACCTTCCAGCATTGCTTTAAATTGATCCCATGTCACTTCTCCTTCAGGTCTTCCAGCTATGATAACCTCCCACCAATCCAAAGCTGCTCCTCTCAATTGCCTGGATGCAATTTGCCTCTTCCTTTGGTCTTCAACTTGCATGTCTGCAAAGATCCTTTCCAAAATCCTGAGCCAATTTTGAACTCCCATAACTCCTTCTGTGTCATCAAAAGTTTTGCCTCCAAGGTTGGTAAAAGTCTTGAGTAGTTTGGAAAGCTCCTCATGTGGATTTTCCTGTCTATTGCCTACTCCATCCCTTATGGCTCTCATGAATTCTTGCACATTCACCATGGGTGGTTCACTTGTTCCTACATTTTGATGTCTGGGTCCTACCATAGCTCTATGGATATGACACTTAGGTTAGTCCATTTTGCCTAAAACTCTATAGATTAATTTATTTCAATCTAGTCCTATTCAGTTATAATAGATATTAGTAGTATAAGCACTAACAAAACAAAGCATCCAAGGCAGTCAATACTTCCATACATCCAATGGAAACAAGTTCATACAAAATTTTGCTATGTTATTTAACAACATAGCTCTGCTACCAAATGAAATGACCCACCTTCTCATCCTAAAGTTTTTTTTTGCATATATATACAGTGGTCATTTAATCAAGAAAATATTACACTCTAATTTTCTTCTATCCAGGATCTTTATGCCAATATAAAAATATTGGTTTTCTCAAATCATCTTAAACTTACATATGTGAAAATATATAAGTACTTTCTACTTGAATTAGAGTATAAAAGTTTAGGAATTATTAAAAGAAATAACTCCTTCATAGCAATAGTGTTTCAAAAATCTAGATTTTCCAAGCATACTTAGATTTTTGCATGGTTGTTGGTTTCATGTCTCAAGACTTAGCATTTTGCATGTATTCCCATAATCTTGTTACTGTATGAACTGTGCTCTTGCATGTGCATGTGTGTGCATGTTCCTGTGCATGTGTGTGTCAATGGGAGATTCAAGTGCCTTATATATTTTTTTTCTTGTTAGCAAAAATGTCTGAGTCTACACTATATTTGGGTTGTAAAACACAACTGAAAATTTAGTTAAAACTCTTTAGTACTGGCTTAACCCAGGCTCAATAAAATGGTCATGTTAGCCATATTCAACTTGCACTTTTTCATAAGCAAATACATGTCATTTTGTTTTCTTTTCAAAGCAACTCAAATCCTCATCTTGCCAGATTTTGTTTCAACTTAAACATTGATTTTATTATGTTAAATACTTGGACATACATTCAATCCATAAATCCTTTTAATCTCAGGTTTTTTTATCATTATAAACTAATTGTTCTTAAAGCTTAAAATTCCATTTCTTAGCAAAACATTTTGCAAAACAAAACACATAAGTTTCAGCTGATACACATATAGGCTCAACACTTGTAAAACAGTAGTTCTAACCATACCTTAGTTTTCTAAGCAATTTAAACAAAATATCTTAACATAATTCAGCATAAACATCTATTTTGACTTCAGCAAATCTTTAAATATATCATCCAATTCCTTAAGCAGCTAAACATCCAAAGCCTGATCAAAGGAATTCTTACTTTCCTGCAAAATCACCATGAACTGCCCCATATGAATATGAGACACCCAATGGTGCATAAAACACACAAGGGTCAGACTAAAGTCTGGTATGAGTAATCTAACTGAAGACATTATTTATATGACACTTATTCATATTCAAATAACTTCAAAATGGATAAAGGAATTCAATACCACTCTTGTGCATGTTTCTGTGATACATGTGTATATACATCAGTGCACAACAAATTATATGTGATTCAATGGTTTAGTTCAATGATAGCAATCATAGGATTCATCCATAAAACATTATAAACCAATCAACATATTCATCAATTCAATCATCAAGTCTTTTCTACCAGATTACTGGCCATCAGGGATTTTACCCAAGCCCTCTCATGAACCTATTTCTATTGTTCACTATCAAGTATGCTATAGTCTTTAGCTACTTTCTCTTGTTAAACTACACACTGCCTGGGACATATCACTGTTAACCCAGCACACTTAGGCCCCTGGGTATAAGCATACCATGTGTGAGCTTGCAATGTTCACCTTGCCAAGCCATATTTTGTAGCCCTAAGATCCAAAAGTCCTTAGTTAAATTACTAAGTGTTATTTTCCTTGTCTCATTCCTATGCTAATCCCTTCTGCATATCATATTTCAATCAGAGAAATAAACATCCAACCAACATGTATTCATCCAGAGATTTGTAAGTCATGTCCTCATAAGCAAGCATTTAATCATGCAAACAGATGTGATTTCTAAGCATATTATTTTTTTCTATGGGTTTCAATAGATCAAGTTACAAACATATGGTCATAGATGGTTTTCTGGTTGTCTCCTTTTACCTCTGGTTCAATCAGACCTTTGTTAATTTAAGATCTGGCTAAACCACAAGTATATGCTTTGATTTGGAGGGTTCATAAAACATAGAAGCTCGGCACATGTATAACATTGCACCTCTACATTTATCTTTATTTTAGTTTATGTGAGACATAAGCAACAACAAAATGTTGCAGCCCCACATTTCCTTTCATTTTTAGACCATATACCTACAACATCAATTCTGGGTTTTAAGTAACTAAATGTATAAAGAAAACCCATAAAATCTACTTCATCTCAAAGTTAAACTACAACACAGATAACCATATTCAAACATGAAATTCATGACTCTTTTATACTGGATAATGTCACTATAAAGGGTTTTGCACTGAGCAGATCAATGACAAGCCAAAGTTATCAAATCATAAAATAAACATAGCTTGCAAAAGTGAAATATAAATTTAATTAGGCTGCCTCAATATTCAGGACTTATTGCCAAAGTTTCCAGTGAGGTTACTCACCCTAATCCCCCTCTTTCCCTAAGCCTTTGAATCTTTTTTTTGGTCTTCTGCCTTCTTCTAATTCTAATGGCCAATGCTCCTACTTTTCTCTGGCTTATATTTTTATTTTTCTTTAAATGATGAAGAGCAAATTGTGAAAGGTCTTACTACACTAAGCCTCCTTATACAGAACCCTGGCTGCTACTAGGGTTTAGTGAAATTACCCAATGTCATTTTTACCCTATAAAACATGATCTGCCTCTTATTTTGATTCAAGAAAATAAAAGGGTATGTGGTCCTTGTTTTTATTTTCAGAAATAAGCCTTATTCCTTTACCCCGGTCATGTTATATGCATGACTCTCATTTTCCAAATTAAAGAAATTACTAGAAATGGATAAAGTGTTTGCTTAAGGGTTCATGCCATTTCCATGCAATTTTTGTTTTCTTCCAGCAAGTGTTTGCTTGTGCACATGTATATGTATGCCTATTTTGCCTAAGTCCTTATTTTCTTTCTTTAAATAATTTTAAGTTTATTTCTGCCTAACATTTATTTTCTTTGTGCAAGATTTATTAAAGACATAATCCTATTTTCATACATATGTATTTCTAAATTATTTATTCTAATTTATATATTGATTTCTGCCTATTTTATTATATAGAAAAACTGTGTGCATGTGTGTGCACTGTCTTGTGCACATGTATATGTTTAAACCATACATTTGCAATCAGTTTCCATTCCTATCTTTCTCAATGCAATTTTTAAACAAACATATACTAATTTAAATCATGAAATTATTCACAAAAATCAGGGTTATCACAACGAGAGGTGGATGCTAGGGATTTATGCCAATCGACAACCCAGCCCTATAGGCTCTTTGATACACCACCAAAAACATGTCCAAACATTCAAGATAGCATCTTTAAAGATTTTGACTTCAAAATACCAAAATTGGAAAATTCACCAAATCAATTCAAATCAAAGCAAATGAATATGAAATAGATGTTTGGAATTCATACCTAACAACAATGAAAGCTATAGACGTAGATGTGAGTTCAAAAACTCACCTTTAAACCCAAAAAACAATCAATGAAGAATCTCTAAAACAAAGGAAAGATCAACCACTCTTCAACTTCAACTCAAGAAGCTCCAATCTAAGCTCATAAGCAAATATTTTCTAAGTTAGGGTTTAGGAATTTCTGAAAATTGAAGAGAGATGGAGATGGAGAAGATGAAGAGGATGCTTACCTAAGCTTCTCTTTGATTTCTAGAACTTGAATTTGAATTTCCTAGTAAACTAGGGCTTAGGAATTTTGATTTCTTTTCTCTTCCCCCATTTTCCTTTAACTTAAGTGTTAGGAAATAATAGAATGAATGAAGAGGAGTTGGGGAGGAGTTAGGGTATTAGATGAGTTGGTGGGCTGAAACCCAAACCCAAAGCCCAATAGAAAAATAGCAAAATTCTACTCAACTCCAAATATATTGATGTTTATATTCAAAAAAGTTGTAAACCTCGTTTTGAACTCAATGGAAGTGGTCTCGAGTCCGGATTCGACTGTTTACAAAAAGTAACATTTTGGAGTTTTAAATTCAACTAACGATGCTATATTTAAATAAATCATTTAAATATATTATCATAAAAATATGCGGGTTGTTAAAGACTCCCCTCCTTAAAGAAATTGCGTCCTCGCAATACTTCAGAAGAAAATAAAAAGTAACAACCATACTAAGGCATAACAAAAAAAATTTTGAAATGAGAAGTTCACCTCAAGGAGCACGAGAGAGTAAGTCTGGATGTGTTCGCTCGATGAATTCTCTGGATTCCCAAGAGCAATCCTAAGGATTTGAGGACCATTGAACTTTCACAAGAGGAACATCTTTATTTCGAAGGCGTTTAATCTCTGTAACAATGACACGAATAGGATGTTGCTCATAAGTCAAATTAGGTGAAACTTCAATTTCTTCAATAACACCGGGCTCAAGATTAGAATCGGAATCTCTTAGGCATTTCCGTAGTTGAGAAACGTGGAATACGTCATGAATAGCAGAAAATTGAGCCGGTAATAAAAGACGATAAGCCACGGAACCAATACGTTCGGTGATGGGAAATGGACCAATATATCGAGGTACTAATTTTCCCGATCGACTGAAACACACAACACTCTTCAAAGGTGAAGCACGAATGAACGCCAAATCTCCCACAGAAAATTCTAATTTCCTTCTTCGGTTATCGGCATAGGATTTTTGTCTACTTTGAGCTTCTTTCATCCTATGACGAATAAGGTCAATCTTTTTTGTGGCATCACGAATAAAATCTAGACCTAAAACCAGCTTCTCACCGGCTTCAAGCCAACACGAAGGAGATCGGTATGGCCTTCCGTAGAGTGCCTCGAAAGGTGCCATATCAATACTAGATTAGAAGCTATTATTATAAGAAAACTCAACAAGGGAAATATGACCTTCCCAACTTCCACTAAAATCAAGAACACATGCATGAAGGAGATCTTCAAGAGTTTGATTCACACGCTCCGTTTGTCCATCGGACTGAGGATGATAAGCGGTGCTAAAATTAAGCTTCGTTCCCAAAGCTTTTTGAGGACCCTTCCAAAACCCATTAGTAAATAATGGATCACGAGCGCTAATAATAGAAGTAGGAACTCCATGCAATTTAACGATTTCTTTAACATAGAGTTTGGCCAAAAGAGGTACGGTCCGGTTGGACCGAACGGGAATAAAATGGGCGGATTTTGTAAGTCTATCTACAATCACCCATAAACTGTCATGGCCCGAACGAGAACGGGGAAGACCGTCAATAAAGTTCATGGAAATTTGATCCCACTTCCAAATTGGAATGTCCAAAGGTTGCAATAACCCACCGGGCCTTTGATGCTCGGCCTTTATCAGTTGGCAAGTCATGCAATGCTTAATAAAGTTAGCAATATCAGATTTCATTCCATCCCAATAATAAATTCGTTTCATGTCCGCATATATTTTACTACTTCCGGGATGAATGGTAAATTTAGAACGATGAGAATCTTCTAAAATATCTTTACGAAGATCACTAATATTTGGCACAATAATTCTACCAAATTTTCGAATACCTCCACGAGCATCAATATCAAAGTCTTTCAAACCATCAATCTTATTTTGATCCCTACAACTTTGGCTACGAAGAGCCAATTCGGGATCTTGCTTTTGAGCTTTAAGGATGCGGTCCAAAAGAGAAGGATGAGCCTCAAGGCTACATAAAACAAGAGATGAACATGAATCGGATTCACGATCTCGAATCTCATAAGCGGATAAAGTCTCGAGATCATTCCATTCAGATATCATCATGGAAACAACCGCTTGTTGCTTACGACTAAGGGCATCGGAAACACGATTTCCCTTTCCGGGAGTATAGAGAATATCAAGCACATAAGATGCAAGGAATTCGAGCCAACATTGTTGATGCAAATTAAGTTCCTTTTGAGAAAATAAATACTTCAAATATTTATGATCGGTGTAGAGAACAAATTTCTCTCCTAAAAGATAATGACGCCAAATTCTAAGGGCGAAAACAATAGCCGCGAGCTCTAAATCATGAGTGGCATATCTAGTCTCGGTAGGCTTTAATTGCCTAGAAGCATAAGCGATAACACGTTCCCTTTGTATGAGAACGGCTCCCAAACCAATAAGACTAGCATCGGTATAAACAATCAAGTCTTGGTTCCCTTCGGGAATCACAAGAATAGGAGCATTGGAAAGGAGGTCTTTTAATTTCTGAAAAGCAGCTTCACATTTGTCTGACCAAATGTACTTAACTCCCTTCTTTTTCAAACTATTAAGAGGTACGGAGATTTTAGAAAAGGCTTTTATGAACCGAGGGTAATAACTCGCCAATCCAAGAAAACTACGGATTTCCGTCACACTCTCCAGTGTCTTCCAATTTTGAATCGCTTCAATCTTTGAAGGATCCACAGAAATTCTGGATTCAGAAATAATATGTCCTAAAAATTTCACATGAGATTGCCAAAAGTGGCACTTAGAAAATTTTGCTTTCAATTGATTGCTCCTAAGGGTTTCCAACATAATTTGAAGATGTTTTTCATGCTCTTCCTCGGTTTTAGAATAAACAAGAATATCATCAATAAAGATGAGAACAAATCGATCGAGGAAGTCTTTGAAAACTCGATTCATAAGGTCAACGAAATAAGCTGGAGCTTTCGTTAAACCAAATGGCATAACAAGCCATTCATAAGATCCATAACGAGTATGGAACAATGTCAAAGGAATGCAATCCTCCGCAATACGAAGTTGATGAAAACCGGTTGCTAAGTCTAACTATGAAAAGACTCTAGCACCACTAAGTTGACCGAATAGATCATCAATCCGAGGTAAAGGATATTTATTCTTGATGGTGAGATCATTAAGCTTGCGGTAGTCAACGCAAAGCCTAAGTATACCATCGGATTTCTTCACAAAGATAGCTGAAGCTCCCCAAGGAGAGGAACTAGAACGAATAAACTGTTTTGCTTCCAATTCGGATAATTATTTACACATCTCCTCATTTTCCTTATTGGACATACGATAAGGAGGACGAGTGATAGGTAGAGCTCCAGGGATTAGATTAATTCTGAACTCAATTGCTCGCTTAGGTGGTAATCCTAAAATGGGCTCAAAGATGTCGGGAAATTCACACACAACGTGAATGAGAGAAATGACATCTTCCTCATCATTATCGTCATCATGTGGATTTAGAGAATATAAGGATGCTACCAAATCAGAATCTAAATTTTTAAGAACAATAGAAATCTACTTAACAGATTGAGGATGTCGAAGATAAATAGTCCTCTCGGAACATAGGATGTGGGCTTCATAACGATTAAGCCAATCCATTCCCAAAATCATTCCGAAACCTAAATAGTGCATAACATGAAAATCGGCTCGGAAAGCATAATCACATAAAATAATCTCGACATCTTTACAAAGTAAACCGAGTGTTGCGGATCCACCAACCGAATTCGAAATACTCAGTGAAGTCATCAAGCCCATAACATTTAAAGACAAAGCATCAACAAGTTCTTTTGCAATATTTAGCTTGCACAACATTTAGCTTTACTTCTTTCTTGCATTGAAGTTTGGGGCATGAAGATAAAAGATGACCCGAACTTTTGCAATAGCGACAGAAAAGGGGTTTTGGACACTTATTTGCATAATGGTCCTTAGAACCACAATTGTAGCATTGTCCATGACTAGAGGTAGGAGTCTTTGCTACCGAAGTTACTTGCTTCCCTTTTTTGTTGGGATTAGGGTCTTTGAACTTAATAGGCCTCTTCTTGTTGTTGTTGAAGTTCTGTGTGGCACCCACAACTTCAACATCACTTTCTTTATCGACCTCTTCAAGTCGAAGAGCGATATCAACAAGCTGATCAAAAGAAACTTCTAGTTTCAGGAGTAAAGGATTTTTGAGGTTCTTATTCAACCCATAGACAAACCTCTGATTTTTCTTCAATGGGGTATTAATATACTCAACCCTATGTTTAAAGAGTGATTCAAAAGATGCGACGTAATCCGTCACAGAAGATTCACCTTGAACAAGGTCAATAAAGCGTCGGGCCAAAGTTACTTTTTCAGCTTCCGGCACAAACTTTAACTCGAAATTTTCCTGGAATTGCTCCTAAGTAAGATCCGCTTCAACAATTTCCGAAATCAAAAGCTCATACCAATCTAATGCTCTCTCCTGGAGCATGCTAGAAGCCACTTGGACACGATATTGATCCATAAAATTCATGCGAGAAAAGATGTGGTCGCATGTTCTAAGCCAAGCTTGGACCTCTATAACGCTTTCGGAACCCTTGAATGGTCTTCCACCCAAATTGGTATAATCACTGCACAAGCGTGCAAACCCGAATTTAGGATGAGTAGGCTCTGGAATGGGTCCGGCAGCTTGAGCATTCTTTACAAGATCCAAAAGCTGTTAGACAGACATGAATATGCCATCCTAAGGAGTAGCACTGGATTGACCGGTGCTGGGACGGTCAGGTCTAACCATTTCTCTTCTTTAAGAAAGAAAGAAAGAAAGAAGAGGAAAAAGGTTATTCTTAGAATGAATATCAAACAAACTTGATTGATAAAACAAGGCATCATAAAAGAAAATAGGATGAAACGGGTCATATGACTCGAATTAAATCCTAAGGCACGATTCCTAAGAGAGACTTAGGACAATGATCCTTGGTAGATTATTCTACATTGTCCCAAAGTTTGGCTTTGATACCAAGCTGTGACGCCCCACCTCTATACTCACACAAGCCAAGGACACTACGGGGTAATGCCGTCGACTAGCATGAAGAATAAGGCTGTTGAGGAGCGACCATCTATGTAATTGCTTTGTGCGAGTACCGATATGTCATATAATATGACTTGCATCTCATTTCAAGAGGAAATCCGACATATCAAATACAAACTCAAAGCTACTACACAGTAGCTATGTGGGCTTCGGAAACAAATACAGAAATAAGCATAACACAAATCCGTCACAGATATTCATATCACAAAGGCGGAAACGGATATGAATATAACACATAAAAGTGTACATCAAAATAGTGGTCATACAAGATCAACTACATCACAAAAGAATAGGTACAGGTGCTAAGCAAAAGAATATGTATACATCAAGGAGTCTCTATCTCAAATGTATAAAAGAAAAACCTACTAAGCTAAATAGTTAGCAAAAAGTCAGAAGCTAGCCCCTGCTAAGAAGTCAAGTGGAAGCACCTGTAACACCTTGGTCTGACCCGAGTATTATTTAAGAAGAAAAATAATAAACGGATCGGTCTAGCTATAAATATCTTATGAGATGAGAAAAGATAAGAGATACCACAAAATGTATGATAACAATAATGCCATACTGTGACAAGTATACATTCGATAATAATAAAAATCATACAATATCTCAAATCTCCTCAAATATCCAAAAAGAATATCACATTCTTTAGCTTATTCACCAAACCCTAAATATTGAAAAAACATATCAATGTCAATCGCAAAATTGGTGAAACACAAATTCTAGAAATCAACAATTGGAAATCCAGAAAAACACAAAGGGGGAGGCCTATCACAAACGGGAGCATGAAAACTCACCAACACGTGTATCACAAACAGGATGCTATCCCATGGTCGCTAACCATAGAGCAGGTGCAACGACGTAGTAAATTAATGGTACGCTTGAGGAACCTGAAACTCAAATAATTCGGAACAACGACGTAGTACAATAACGGTATGCCCGATGAACCTAACTCCATAAATCCCATAGGTCGCTAGCCTAAAAAAATGAGACGAAGCTCAATAGAATGAAGTACAGTCCCCCCACGTGGACAAAAAGACATCGCATATCGCTAGTCCAAAACCACAAAATGATCATCATAGATCAATAAAAGTGTAAATTACATCAAGCTAGTAAATAGATGAGTTTAGCTTCATGTCCCATAACCACTGGCTTAACTTAAAAATTTACGAACAAATTGTAGATTTCCACTCGAAAATTGTCACGAGAGTTCAATCGAACAATTCCAAGAATTAACCCATGAAGTAAACGCAAGCGTTCCATACCACTTGTTTTGCTAAGTCGTTTAATTAGATTTCTCATACGAATGAGGTAAAGGTTTGTATATACTAATAGATTGGAAAATGGTTTTAAAAACAAGCTTTGTATTAAAAGTAACGTTGAAATCATTTTTGTGAAAGAGTTTGAGTATTTACTACTAGTATAGCAACCTTTGTATTTAAAAGTGACAAATCACATAAATGATTGTAAAAACAATCTATCACCAAAAATCCACAGTCAACGACGTGAATTCAAACCATAAAAATCGATATCAAATCCAATCAAATGGATGTTTGCGCCAAAATTGGTCACAAACCCCAAGTATCGTGAAAGCACCAGTGTATGAATACAAATCAGCGAATATTCAAACACAAATATCAGATCTAAGCACACAGAATATCACAATTCAGAAATAAGGAACAGAAACACGAGATTTATAGTGGTTCGGCTATCTCCGCCCTACGTCCACTTCAAAAGGTTTTCTTTTATTGATGTTCTTCGCTGATTACAGTATATTACAGTGGATTACAATGAAGAAATTCGAGTTTAACAGCGATGGTGAAGTGTATAATTGAATCCGGTAGAGTCTGGGCGCTTCTGAATCCCGATCCCCCTTTCTGAATGACCTGGGGCTCTATTTATAGATGTAGGAGGCTGATATTTCGCCTAAAATTAGGGAGACTACTTCTGGCACGTGTGGGGGCCCATGCGCCCGCGTCCAGGAAATCTGGGCCCGCTTCTGGATCGATTCGAACTCCATTCGAATCGATCAAAAAATCATCCGATCGAGCTGAAATTTGGTGTGGACATTATTCAACATGTATGAAAGCTTATGTGAAAATTTCATAGCATTTGGACTTGTAGATCTCGAGATATGGTCGATTCGAAATTGCTTTCTTCATCTGTTCGTCCTGTTCGAATCGATCTATTCGAATCGATTCCTTCGAATCGATTGCCTGCACGTGTTCTCATGGTGATGTGGCGCACAATCTTTGGGTCGATTCGCCTTTCACTCCGGTTTGATCGAGTCGTCTTGAGATTTCGCCGCATTTACTTGATGGATTTGATGACATCAATCGTACCTGGATTCGAACAAGGCTTTGTTCGTATCGATCGTGACGTGCTTCAGTCGATCGATACGAAATAACTATGTCTGGATGGATTCGAGGTGAGGCATCTATATGGATTCGAACATATCATCGTACGTGGACTTCGAAGCGGTGTGTCTTCATCGATTCGAAGGGCTTCAAGTCGAAGGATACGAACCAGATGGTGGCGAAGTCATATTCGAATCGATTGATGCGAACACGATGGATTCGAACACAGGTGCTACTGATGGATACGAGGTCGTGCGTGACGATGGCTGATCGATGCGAGTCAAGGCTAACTGCTGATGGATTCGAATAGGTGTGTTGCCCATGGATTCGAGCAAGGGATATGGATACGAAAACGAGGCTATTTCCTCCAACTTGCATCGATCATAACTTGAGCATACGAATTTGGATTGACTTCAAATTTGGAATGTTGGCTCTTATGGCTTTGCTTGTCCTGTCTTGTCAATTGTAGCCCGATCCGAACTCGGACAAAATTCATTGCTATCCATGGCGAACCTGCGATGCACAATCGATATTCATGACTAGTAATCATTGATTTTCAGTTAATTTTTGGGTATCTCGGCTTTGCCAAAAGGTGGGATAACACTTTGCCCCCCAAAACATGCCTTTTGGTAAAAGATGTGTTTTGATCAGTCTCAAATTGAATGTAGTGAGTTCATCTTTTATTCAGAGCTTATAGCATTTTCAATCAAGTCCATGGCTGTTCGAAGCCGAATCGTTATCCATTTCTTCCAGTGGAAGTTAAGAATGAGATTCTACAGTCTCTCCGTACTATCAATGGTCACTCCGGACCCTTGCCAAGCCCATTCCAGACTTAGCGATCGAATAGAAAGATCCTATTGCACTCCGGCGTTGCTTTCTATTCCTTGCACTCTGGCCCCAGTTAGGGCGTAAAGCGATGTCTTGGTCGTTCTGGACCGATCATAGCCTCTCTGGGCTCCTGCTGGATCCCATCCTGTCACTCTCCGATGAAGGGGAAACAGCGTTAAGTGAGTCAATCCTGTCGCTCTACGGCGAAGCGACTCACTTCTTGCACTCCGGATCAGTGTATCTGAACATTAAGCGATGTCATGGTCTAAATCGTGGGCCGATCATAGCCTCTCCGGGCTCTTGTCGAATCTCCATCCAATCACTCTCCGGTGAATGGGAAACGACGTTAAGTGAGTCGATCCTGTTGCTCTCCGGCGAAGCAACCCACTTCTTGCACTCCAGACCCCGTCTCTCCGGGTAGGGTCATAAAGCGATCATTTTTATATTGATATTTAATACTCATCCTTTAACTCTCCGGTCAAAGGTTTATTTCAAGAAATTCAAGTTTATTTATTAAATTCAGGTCCTAGATGTTCAATCTCAAACATCAAGAAAAAACTAAACATTGCCTCTCGGGGCAGATCGGTCTATCTCCATCTCAGAGCATGCCTAGGGATCTCTCTGGTTCCCGTACATGAGTAAGTGGAGTAGCCGTTTATTCTGAAAACAAATCTAATGAAATTATTTGACCGAAGTCCAAATCCTGAACTTGGCCCTTGCCATCTTAATCAGTTGATGACGAGTCGTGATCCCGATCCAGGATCGTTTCTGTTAGGTGGAGGCGGTAGTTGTTCAGGCCTTACCGCCGCTGCCCGTTCTTTGACATACTGTGGCAATCTACCACACCTGGCATGTTCTTCCACCTCATCCTTTAGGTGGTGGCATTCGTCGGTTGTGTGCCCATCCAGCTCATGGAATAGGCAATATTTTCTGGTTCTACGCTTCCGCTCTGTGGGATTTCTCCTGGGTGGTTTTCGATAGGGGAGTTGCCCCCGAGTTTCAGTGTAAATTCGTTCCAGGCTTGCCGCCAAATCTGTGTATTGCCTGAATCTGGGCTCTCGGAATTTCTTCCGTTTATCAGGACCATCATGTGCGTCATCCTGCTTTCTCTTTCCTTTGTCCACCCTGGGCTGTTCCCTGGCGGTTCCTTCGCTTTGTACAGCGTTTATTTCCTACCTCTCGGCTCGTGATTCTTCTAATCGAATGAATCTTTCAGCTTCATGGTAAAACTCTCCAAGATCTTGCGGTGGGTCTCTTGTTAAAGAATCTTTGAATTCGGTGCCTTCTCCAACTCCTGCCACTGCCGCCATCAAAATCATCGATGGATCCGGGCGATCTACAGAAGCCACCGTTGCATTAAATCGTAGCAGGAAATCTTTTATGGACTCTCTGGTCCTTTGTTTTATTGATGCCAAAGTCATCACACTCTTGGGTCGCGTCACGTGGACCCTAAACTGTCTCATGAAGCAATCTACAAGCTCGCCCCATGTTCTGATCGATCCGGTTTCTAATTGCCTGAACCAAAGTGCAACCAAATCTGCCAAGTATAGAGGGAAGCATCGAGCCATCACTTCCTCAGATGCCCCCAACACTTCCATGTGCCTGATGTATCGAGTAATATGCATCGTTGGGTCTGACTTCCCATCATATGGATCTAGCATAGGCAGTTTGAACTTTGGAGGGTTCCTTGCATTCCTGATATTCGGGGTGAACGGACTCCGACTGACTTCCTCTAGTCCTCCATTGGACAATCCTCCTCTCATAAGTCGTCGGACTAATCCAGCCATCTTTTCATCTCCATCCTAGGGTTGCCCTCTTGGTCTTGAAGGGTATTCTGGTACGTACTCTTCATGTGGCCTGTTAGCATCAGCGTTGGCTCCAGCTTGTTGAGCTCCATCTGAAGGCCTTCCAGCATCAGATCCTGAGGGTATGCCCCCAAGTCCTTGTTGATTGCCTTCTGGATCTGCATTCTGACCTTGAACCTGACCTTCATTGGTTTCCGTAATCCTGACTCCTTGTTCCGCACTTGCAGCTGCTGTGGTTGGTCCAACGTTTTGCACATTTGCTATCCTCATTTGCTCGAAGAAATTCTGCAGCATCTCTTGCTGAGTCTTCATCATCCTCTCTTGCAATGAATTTGCTATAGCTTCCATTTCATCTCTAGTGATGTAAATCGAAGCTTGTCCTTCTCCAGCACCAGAGGATGCCTCTTGACTTCCTCCCTGTTGGCTTCTCTCAGCTCTTTGTCTTGTTTGTCGAGTCATTGTCGAGTCAATCTGAATCCTTCAAACTTTCAAATCTAAACTTTAAATCTGGTGTAGCGGGTGCTAGTTGTTCTCAGTGAAAGCACCAAAGTGTTTGCGCAAAAATTGGTCACAAACCCCAAGTATCGTGAAAGCACCAGTGTATGAATACAAATCAGCGAATATTCAAACACAAATATCAGATCTAAGCACACAGAATATCACAATTCAGAAATAAGGAACAAAAACATGAGATTTATAGTGGTTCGGCTATCTCCGGCCTACGTCCACTTCAAAAGGTTTTCTTTTATTGATGTTCTTCGCTGATTACAGTATATTACAGTGGATTACAATGAAGAAATTCGAGTTTAACAGCGATGGTGAATTGTAGAATTGAATCTGGTAGAGTCTGGGAGCTTCTGAATCCCGATCCCCTTTCTGAATGACCTGGGGCTCTATTTATAGATGTAGGAGGCTGATATTTCGCCTAAAATTAGGGAGACTACTTCTGGCACGTGTGGGGGCCTATGCGCCCGCGTCCAGGAAATCTGGGCCCGCTTCGGGATCGATTCGAACTCCATTCTAATCGATCAAAAAATCATCCGATCGAGCTGAAATTTGGTGTGGACATTCTTCAACATGTATGCAAGCTTCTGTGAAAATTTCATAGCATTTGGACTTGTAGATCTCGAGATATGGTCGATTCGAAATTGCTTTCTTCATCTGTTCGTCTTGTTCGAATCGATCTATTCGAATCGATTCCTTCGAATCGATTGCCTGCACGTGCTCTCATGGTGATGTGGTGCGCAATCTTTGGGTCGATCCGCCTTTCACTCCGGTTTGATCGAGTCGTCTCGAGATTTCACCGCATTTACTTGATGGATTTAATGACATCAATCGTACCTGGATTCGAACAAGGCTTCGTTCGTATTGATCGTGACGTGCTTCAGTCGATCGATACGAAATAACTATGTCTGGATGGATTCGAGGTGAGGCATCTATATGGATTCGAACATATCATCGTACGTGGACTTCGAAGCAGAGTGTCTTCATCGATTCGAAGGGCTTCAAGTCGATGGATACGAACCAGATGGTGGCGAAGTCATATTCGAATCGATTGATGCGAACACGATGGATTCGAGCACAGGTGCTACTGATGGATACGAGGTCGTGCGTGACGATGGCTGATCGATGCGAGTCAAGGCTAACTGCTGATGGATTCGAATAGGAGTGTTGCCCACGGATTCGAGCAAGGGATATGGATACGAAAATGAGGCTATTTCCTCCAACTTGCATTGATCATAACTTGAGCATACGGATTTGGATTTACTTGAAATTTGGATTGCTGGCTCTTATGGATTTGCTTGTCCTGTCTTGTCAAATTTATCCCGATCCGGACTCGGACAAAATTCATTGATATCCATGGCGAACCTGCGATGCACAATCGATATTCATGACTGGAAATCATTGATTTTCAGTTAATTTTTGGGTATCTCAGCTTTGCCAAAAGGTGGGATAACACTTTGCCCCCCAAAACATGCCTTTTGGTAAAAGGTGTGTTTTGATCAGTCTCAAATTGAATGTAGTGAGTTCATCTTTTATTCAGAGCTTATAGCATTTTCAATCAATTCCATGGCTGTTCGAAGCTGAATCGTTATCCATTTCTTCCAGTGGAAGTTAAGAATGAGATTCTACAGTCTCTCCGTACTATCAATTGTCACTCCGGACCGTTGCCAAGCCCATTCCAGACTTAGCGATCGAATAGAAAGATCCTATTGCACTCCGGCGTTGCTTTCTATTCCTTGCACTTTGGCCCCAATTAGGGCGTAAAGCGATGTCTTGGTCGTTCTGGACCGATCGTAGCCTCTCTGGGCTCCTGCTGGATCCCATCCTGTCACTCTCCGGTGAAGGGGAAACAGCGTTAAGTGAGTCAATCCTGTCGCTCTCCGGCGAAGCGACTCACTTCTTGCACTCCGGTTCAGTGTATCTGAACATTAAGTGATGTCATGGCCTAACTCGTGGGCCGATCATAGCCTCTCCGGGCTCTTATCGAATCCCGATCCAATCACTCTCTGGTGAATGGGAAACGACGTTAAGTGAGTCGATCCTGTCGCTCTCCGGCGAAGCAACCCACTTCTTGCACTCCGGACCCCGTCTCTCCGGGTAGGGTCATAAAGCGGTCATTTTTATATTGATATTTAATACTCATCCTTTAACTCTCCGGTCAAAGGTTTATTTCAAGAAATTCAAGTTTATTTATTAAATTCAGGTCCTAGATGTTCAATCTCAAACATCAGGAAAAAACTAAACATTGCCTCTCCGGGCAGATCGGTCTATCTCCATCTCAGAGCATGCCTAGGGATCTCTCTGGTTCCCGTACATGAGTAAGTGGAGTAGCCATTTATTCTGAAAACAAATCTAATGAAATTATTTGACCGAAGTCCAAATCCTGAACTTGGCCCTTGCCATCTTAATCAGTTGATGACGAGTCGTGATCCCGATCCAGGATCGTTTCTGTTAGGTGGAGGCGGTAGTTGTTCAGGCCTTACCGCCGCTGCCCGTTCTCTGACATACTGTGGCAATCTACCACTCCTGGCATGTTCTTCCACCTCATCCTTTAGGTGGCGGTATTCGTCGGTTGTGTGCCCATCCAGCTCATGGAATAGGCAATATTTTCCGGTTCTACGCTCCCGCTCTGTGGGATCTCTCCTGGGTGGTTTTCGATAGGGTTGTTGCCCCCGAGTTTCAGTGTAAATTCGTTCCAGGCTTGCCGCCAAATCTGTGTATTGCCTGAATCTGGGCTCTCGGAATTTTTTCGTTTATCAGGACCATCATGTGCATCATCCTGCTTTCTCTTTCCTTTGTCCACCCTGGGCTGTTCCCTGCCGGTTCCTTCGCTTTGTACAGCGTTTATTTCCTGCTTCTCGGCTCGTGATTTCTTTAATCGAATGAATCTTTCAGCTTCATGGCAAAACTCTCCAAGATCTTGCGGTGGGTCTCTTGTTAAAGAATCTTTGAATTCGGTGCCTTCTCCAACTCCTGCCACTGCCGCCATCAAAATCATCGATGGATCCGGGCGATCTACAGAAGCCACCGTTGCATTAAATCGTAGCAGAAAATCTTTTATGGACTCTCTGGTCCTTTGTTTTATTGATGCCAAAGTCATCACACTCTTGGGTCGCGTCACGTGGACCCTAAACTGTCTCATGAAGCAATCTACAAGCTCGCCCCATGTTCTGATCGATCCGGTTTCTAATTGCCTGAACCAAAGTGCAACCAAATCTGACAAGTATAGAGGGAAGCATCGAGCCATCACTTCCTCAGATGCCCCCAACACTTCCATGTGCCTGATGTATCGAGTAATATGCATCGTTGGGTCTGACTTCCCGTCATATGGATCTAGCATAGGCAGTTTGAACTTTGGAGGGTTCCTTGCATTCCTGATATTCGGGGTGAACGGACTCCGACTGACTTCCTCTAGTCCTCCATTGGACAATCCTCCTCTCATCAGTCGTCGGACTAATCCAGCCATCTTTTCATCTCCATCCTGGGGTTGCCCTCTTGGTCTTGAAGCGTATTCTGGTACGTACTCTTCATGTGGCCTGTTAGCATCAGCGTTGGCTCCAGCTTGTTGAGCTCCATCTGAAGGCCTTCCAGCATCAGATCCTGAGGGTATGCCCCCAAGTCCTTGTTGATTGCCTTCTGGATCTGCATTCTGACCTTGAACCTGACCTTCATTGGTTTCCGTAATCCTGACTCCTTGTCCCGCACTTGCAGCTGCTGTGGTTGGTCCAACGTTTTGCACATTTGCTGTCCTCATTTGCTCGAAGAAATTCTGCAGCATCTCTTGCTGAGTCTTCATCATCCTCTCTTGCAATGAATTTGCTATAGCTTCCATTTCATCTCTGGTGATGTAAATCGAAGCTTGTCCTTCTCCAGCACCAGAGGATGCCTCTTGACTTCCTCCCTGTTGGCTTCTCTCAGCTCTTTGTCTTGTTTGTCGAGTCATTGTCGAGTCAATCTGAATCCTTCAAACTTTCAAATCTAAACTTTGAATCTGGTGTAGCGGGTGCTAGTTGTTCTCAGTGAAAGCACCAAAGTGTTTGCGCAAAAATTGGTCACAAACCCCAAGTATCGTGAAAGCACCAGTGTATGAATACAAATCAGCGAACATTCAAACACAAATATCAGATCTAAGCACACAGAATATCACAATTCAGAAATAAGGAACAGAAACACGAGATTTATAGTGGTTCGGCTATCTCCGGCCTACGTCCACTTCAAAGGTTTTCTTTTATTGATGTTCTTCGCTGATTATAGTAGATTACAGTGGATTACAATGAAAAAATTCAAGTTTAACAACGATGGTGAAGTGTAGAATTGAATCCGGTAGAGTCTGGGCGCTTCTGAATCCCGATCCCCCTTTCTGAATGACCTGGGGCTCTATTTATAGATGTAGGAGGCTGATATTTCGCCTAAAATTAGGGAGACTACTTCTGGCACGTGTGGGGGCCCATGCGCCCGCGTCCAGGAAATCTGGGCCCGCTTTGGGATCGATTCAAACTCCATTCGAATCGATCAAAAAATCATCCGATCGAGCTGAAATTTGGTGTGGACATTCTTCAACATGTATGCAAGCATCTGTGAAAATTTCATATCATTTGGACTTGTAGATCTCGAGATATGGTCGATTCGAAATTTCTTTCTTCATCTGTTCGTCCTGTTCGAATCGATCTATTCGAATCGATTCCTTCGAATCGATTGCCTGCACGTGCTCTCATGGTGATGTGGCGCGCAAACTTTGGGTCGATCTGCCTTTCACTCCGGTTTGATCGAGTCGTCTCGAGATTTCTCGGCATTTACTTGATGGATTTGATGACATCAATCGTACCTGGATTCGAACAAGGCTTCGTTCGTATCGATCGTGACGTGCTTCAGTCGATCGATACGAAATAACTATGTCTGGATGGATTCGAGGTGAGGCATCTATATGGATTCGAACATATCATCGTACGTGGACTTCGAAGCGGAGTGTCTTCATCGATTCGAAGGGCTTCAAGTCGATGGATACGAACCAGATGGTGGCGAAGTCATATTCGAATCGATTGATGCGAACACGATGGATTCAAACACAGGTGCTACTGATGGATACGAGGTCGTGCGTGACGATGGCTGATCGATGCGAGTCAAGGCTAACTGCTGATGGATTCGAATAGGAGTGTTGCCCATGGATTCGAGCAAGGGATATGGATACGAAAACGAGGCTATTTCCTCCAACTTGCATCGATCATAACTTGAGCATACGGATTCGGATTGACTTGAAATTTGGAGTGCTGGCTCTTATGGCTTTGCTTGTCCTGTCTTGTCAATTGTAGCCCGATCCGGACTCGGACAAAATTCATTGATATCCATGGCGAACCTGCGATGCACAATCGATATTCATGACTAGTAATCATTGATTTTCAGTTAATTTTTGGGTATCTCGGCTTTGCCAAAAGGTGGGATAACAATGGATATTCCCAAAAATCCATAAATGATGTCATCAAAGTCGATAATAATTGACAACAACTAACCGGATCAACAAAAATCGATAAAAATCGGAAATCCACTCAAAAACAGCCAAAATAGGCAAAACTTCACAGGACCAGACGTCTGGTTGTTTTTCCAGATGACTGGATTTTGTCTCTGCCATTTTTCTGCATTTCTTTTTTTTTTCATTTTCGAGGGACCCCTTTCAGACGTCTGGATTTTTCAACCAGACGTCTGGATTTTCTTCCAGACTTCTGGATTTTCCTGCTAGGCAAAAATCAGCCTAGCCCAAAAAGGGCAAAAATCCAAACCTGAAGCGAACGAACGAGCGATGGATGATAGGGATTTATTCCAATCGACAACCCAGCCTTATAGGCTCTTCGATACACCACCAAAAATATGTCCAAACATCCAAGATATGATCTTTAAAGATTTTGACTTCAAAATACCAAAATTGAAAAAATTCACCAAATCAATTCAAATCAAAGCAAATGAATATGAAATAGAAGTTAGGAATTCATACCTAACAACAATGAAAGCTATAGACGTAGATGTGAGTTTAAAACTTACCTTTAAACCAAAAAACAATCAATGAAAAAGGTCTAAAACAAAGGAAAGATCAACCACTCTTCAACTTCAACTAAAGAAGCCCCAATCTAAGCTCATAAGAAAATATTTCCTAAGTTAGGGTTTAGGAATTTCTAAAAATTGAAGAGAGATTGAGATGGAAGAGATGAAGAGGATGCTTACCTAAGCTTCTCTTTGATTTCTAGAACTTGAATTTGAATTTCCTAGTAAACTAGGGCTTAGGAATTTTGATTTCTTTTCTCTTTCCCCATTTTCCTTTAACTTAAGTGGTAGGAAATAATAGAATAAATGAAGAGGAGTTGGAGGAGGAGTTTGGGTATTATATGAGTTGGTGGGCTGAAACCCAAACCTAAAGCCCAATAGAAAAATAGTAAAATTCTACTCAACTCCAAACATATCGATGTTTATACTCTAAAAAGTTGAAAACGTCGTTTTGAACTCAATGGAAGTGGTCTCGAGTCCGGATTCGACTGTTTACAAAAAGTAACATTTTGGACTTTTAAATTCAACCAACGATGCTATATTTAAATATATTATCGTAAAAATATGCGGGTTATTACACACATTTTTAAACAATTTTAAATTACCATTTTCAAAGAAATCCAGTTTTGGATTTCGAACTGCAAAATCGGGACTTTTCCAAAACTTGTTTTACTCATATTTCAAAATCTACTTATCGAAGTCTCGATTTCCTTTCTTCTTTGGAAAACTATGGATATAATTGTTTGGAAAATTATTATCTCGAAGAATTCCAAGCTATATTCCACCTTTTATACTGGTTTGATTTTTATAGTGCGAAATCACGAACTACCGTTACACGACGCGCTTATTTTTAACCAAATTCTCCATTTCTTTTCAAACTTCACCAAAACACTTTGTTTATAAAACATTTCAAATACATTATAAACCATTTATAAGAGGTTTAACAATTTCATATACACCATTTCATTAATTTAAGGAAAGTGATTTCCTTTTGTGTTTATCGACGTGTATATTCGTGACTTGCATATATTTTCCATGTTCATATGAAAACAACCAAACCTGATGATCAAAGCATATTAAACATCCATTTGCAACATCATATCATCATCCAACATATACTAGAATAAATTAGGAGTTCTCACCTTGGATTTCCAATGATTCACAAAAAAGAATGTTATAGCTCCACTATTCGAGTTCCGAAGCTCACTAATCTTCGGATTTTTGCTCCTAAATGTCTCGACCAAGCCTTGAGGAAGCTAAGGGGTGCACGGCCTATGGTGTAGCTCGGGTTGGGCTTGGCCTATGATGAAATGAAGAGGGGTTTGTGATGAACAAAGGGAAATTAGGAGTTTTTGGATCGTTTTGAGATGTTTTACTATATATAACTATATTTTATGATTCTAGTTTATTTTTGAAATAATTTTTGCCATTATTTCTTTTAGATTGGAAACCATTAAAGAGGAAGCAAAAGCTTGACAATATATAGAAGAAAATGAATGGAAAAAGAGAGAAGAGGGTAGGGTATTTATAGGAAAAAAGAAGTGTGTAAAAGAAGAAATGTAAACACCACTTTTTCCAAGCTTCTCCAACACACCATCCTCCCTACAAGGCACGGGAAGCCTCCCCCCATGTGCACATCACTTACATCTTCTCTTGTGTACTTATGTTGACTTATAAAGGCTTAAGGAGAAAGTTTGTTTAAAAATATCTTATATATTTTATATTATTTCTTTTAACATAATTATTTATATATATGTTTGTGTTTATGTGCATATTCTTGTACATGTATATGTGTATGTAACTTATACTTACAACATTGCACCACTTCCACACGTTGCATCATTACAAATCCCGATTCCATTCTTCGGTCACATTTTCTCTTTTTTTAAATTTCTATGTATATTTTTGTAAACAAGTTTTGTAAATAAATTTTCCTACCATTCTTAACTAATTAAAATGATCATATTTTATTTATAAAACCATATAAATTAATAATAATAATTTTTCACAGAATTGTTGTTATATCGATAATGCTAAACGATCATTTATTTAAAGAGATATATTTACGGGTCGACTCCCCTCATTAAAAGAATTTCATCCCCGAAATTAAGAAAAGAGAAAAATAACTCCAAAGGAAATATATTTGATATGATGGAACATATACAAAAGTATGAAAAAGCGACTACACTACAGGCGGTGAGTACACTATAATGATACAGTTCATTCTTCAATTCTAAACTCGGGTTATGCCTTTTTCATCCTATCCTTTATTTCCCAAGTGCAATCCTCAGTATCTCCACTCCATTGAACTTTGACTAACCTTACTACCTTCCTCCTTAATCATTTCTCATTGCGATCAACGATCCAAATATGTCGTCGAATAACTGCCAAATTTGGTTCCATCTCCAAGTCTTCCTGAGCAGCTGTTTCTTTGATTTGCTCTGGGTCATGCACATGATTCCTTAAATGAGATACATGAAAAACATTGTACACACCTGCCAACCTTTCTACCAATTGCACTCGATAAGCTAGTGGGCCAATTCGTTAAAGAATGGGAAATGGTCCAATATATCGAGGTGCTAACTTCCCTGTTCTTCCAAACCTCACTACTCCTCTCATCGGAGAGACTTTCAAAAAGACTGAATCTCCAATTGAGAATTCCATATTCCTACGCATTTGATCTGCAAAACTTTTCTATCTGCTCTGGGCTTCCTTTAGCTTCTTCCTAATCACATCAACCTTCTCTGAAGCTTCTCATATCATATCAGGACCAAGTACTAACTGATCTCTGGTCTCGATCCAACATGCCGATGACCTGCACAGACGACCATATAGAGCTTCATATGGTGCCATGCCGATACTGGCTTGATAACTGTTGTCATAAGAGAACTCTACTAAATGCAGATGATTTTCCCAGGAGTCTCCAAAGTCTAGAATACATGCACTTAGAAGATCTTCCAAAATGCGATTGACCCTTTCCGTCTGTCCATTAGTTTGAGGGTGATAGGCAGTACTTATATTCAGCCTTGTTCCCATAGCGGTCTGTAATGCTTCCCAAAAATGACTAGTAAAGATTGGATCTCGATCGCTCACTATACTGCTTGGAACTCCATGCAATCGTACAATTTCCTTCATATATATATATATCAGCAAGGTTTGTCGCGGTCCTTGTTGGCTTAACTGGAATGAAGTGTGCACTTTTAGTTAATCGATCTATGATAACCCAAATGCATTTGTTCCCTTTCCTCATTCGAGGTAAGCCATCAATGAAATCCATTGACACTTGATCCCACTTCCAAGCTGGAATCTCTAGCGGCATAAGTAACCCTGCTACTTTCTGTTGGTCGCTTTTGATTCGTTAACAATTTATGCATTAGCTAACATAAATGGATATGTCCCTTTTCATACTTCTCCACCAAAATGTGCACTTCATATCTCTATATATTTTGTTAACTCCCGAATGAATGCTGAGTTTGGATTTGTGACATTCAGCTAACACCTTCTGCCGAAGATTTTCCATATTTGGAACACCAATTCGCCTATTCAACCTTAACACACCACGGCTATCTATTTCAAAGCTTGAATTTTTCCCTTTGTATTTATTTTTAAAAATCTTCTTTAGGAATTTATCTTCATTTTGCTTGCTGGTAATTCTTTCCAAAAGAGTTGGAGTTACTGCCAAACAAGAAATAGTAGCATATTTCCTACTTAACGCATCAGCTACTGCGTTGGCTTTCCCTGGTGTATATAAAATATCTAGATCATAAGATGCGATACTTTACAGATTTATGATCCGTAAAGAGCTAAAACTTTTGACCTAATTAAAAGAGGAAATTTTATTTATTAAGGTCAATTCAAAGTTTTAATTGAAATAAACAGTGAAAACTTCTTACCCAGCAAATAGTGCCACCATATTTGTAATGCGAATACCACGGCTAATAATTTTAAGTCATGTGTTGCATAATTATTTTCATGAGTTTTTAGTCGTCATCCTGCATAAGCAATCACTTTCCCTTCTTGCATCAGAACTGCACCAACTCCTTCTCCACAAGCATCAATATAAACAGTTAATCCACTATTTCAATTTATAATTGCTAGGACTGGAGTGGTTGTTAATCTCTTTTTGAGATCCTATAATATCCTGCCAAGCCTAAGAAGCTATGAACTTCTTTAGGAGTTTGTGGTTGCTTCCAGTTTAGAACAGCCGCAACTTTTATAGGATCTAGTGAAACTCCATCCTTTGACACTGTATGTCCAAGGAATCTTACCTCCTTCTCCCAAAAATGGCATTTTGAGAATTTGGCTTTAAGCACATTATTTCTCAATATTTCTAACACAATTTCTAGATGTCTCTCGTGTTCTTCTTCTATCTTAGAATAGATAAGGATATCATCGATAAAGCCTAACATGAATTTATTGAGTACATCCTTAAATACTCTATTCATAAGGTCTACGAAATAAGCAGGTGCATTGGTTAGCTCGAAAGGCATAACAAACCACTCGAAGAAAGTGTATGGACCTTTGAATGCATTTAGGTGGATGCATTCTTCTGCGATTCTCAACTGGTAGAATCCTGTAGCAAGATCCATTTTCGGGAATACCCTAGCACCATGTAATTGATCAAACAAGTCATCTATTCGAGGTAGAGGATACTTGTTCTTAATCGTTTGTTTATTCAGATCTCGGTAATCTACGCACAACCTTAGAGATCCATCTGACTTGGCTACAAAAACTATGAACGACTCAGCCTTATTAATCCTTTCTTTAATAGCTCTCGGGCTTGGTTATCTAACTCCTCTCTGTCCAACGGAGCCATCCTTCGGTCTCGTTGTTTAAATGGCATCGCACCGGAAATCAAGTCAATACGAAATTCAATTTCTCAATGTGGGGGTAAACTTTTTATTTCTTCAAAAACGTCTGGGAATTCTTTAACAATGGGTATGGTTCCTAATCTTCCTGGGATGAGTCTAATGCATAAAGAAAACTTCCCTCCTTGGACTAGGATCTTCGCAAGATATTTCTATAAACTTCCCAAAACTGGTCCATAAGGTTATCGTCCTACTAACGCAATCGAGAACAGCTTTATACTTAGTTAACCAATCCATACCAAGCAAAATTTCGAATCCAATAAAATCTAAGACAAATAGGTCAAAAGGAAATTTATGGGAAGAGTGGGTAATTTGGACTTTCTCACAATTCATCAAAGGTTAGTAGTACCACCTATAGGATTTGTCACACAAACAGGGATATCAACTATTTTAGGTTCAAGTTTTAATTCTTCTACAGTTTTCTTAGCAATAAAACTATGAGAAGCTCCTGTATCAAACAATGCTCTAACTAAAATATCTTCAATAAAAATATTACCTTCCAAAACTCCCTTGCCCTTCACATCCTAAGAAGTTGAAGGCTCATACTTAATTGCATAGACCTTAGCTTGCTCTCCCTTCCTCATAATTGGACAGTCCTTGATCATGTACCTCGGTTGATGGCAATTATAGTAGAGGCTATTTTGGACCACAGGAGAGATGGAATCCTGGACCTTTGGACTTCTACAATCCTTCACAATATGGCCCTTCTTCTTGCAACTGTGACAAGTGTATCCTTTAAAACGGGTTCCTTGAGATCCTTCACCGAGTTTTCCTGTCCATGGCTTCTTCCCACTATTATTGAACTTCCTCTTCTTCCAGTTGTTGGCATTGTTGTTGGTCTGAACTTCCATCGAATTCTTCTTGTCCAATGTCTCATAACAGAATCCCATATCCAGCAAATCTATAAATGACCCCTTAACATGGGCAGTCATCCTACTATGGTTCTTCTCATTCGTCCCCGAAATAAACTTCTCATGCTTCTTTAAAGGTGTGTCGATTAGACCTGGCCCAAAACAAGATAATTCATTGAACTTATTCGCATACTCCTCAATAGTCATTTCATCCTGTTTCAAATCCATAAAGCTTCTGTAAAGACGAGATTTCCCGTACGCTAGCATGTACTACTCCTCCAAAACCTCCTTAAATATTTCCCAAGAGAAAGTGTCCTACAACTCACTTAGGGTAATGGGCTCCCACCAAGCCAAAGCCCCTTCCTGTAACTGCCACGAGGCCAAGAATCTCTTTTGTTCATTACGATATCCAATGCTTTAAAGATCCTTTCACATGATTTAATCCAAGCTTGTACTTCTGTACCCTGGAATGGTTTTCCCCCTAAGCTGGTATAATTCTTGCACAAAGTGTCAAAATTAACCTGGGGTTGTACGGGAGCTATTTCTTCTACAGCAGCGGTTGGAGCTTGACCGTTGGTTGTTGTGGTGCTGTTATTTCCCCTTCTTCATCGTCTACCAGTACTCATGTCTTACAACTTGAATTTAGTAAGATTAATTTAGAATACAAAGACAAAATTATCTTTGGGAATGGGTATATAGCATAACTTTATTCGGATAAGGATTCTAAATGCGCACTCTGAAAGTTTAAACTCATTCTAGGGTAATACTAACCTTATCTCTAATGAGTTATACCCCACCAAAGCAAGGTTCTTGCTTAACCTTCAGCTCTGATAACAAATGTGAAGACCCATCTCCTCGACTCATGGAAATTGACACTAATATATCCACGGTATTCACGTACCGTAAATCCTAGTGCTGGAGAGGCAGATTTTCAGGGGTAAAGTATAGTAAAAGATAGAAACAAAAATTCTCATATTACGTTAAATAGGTAAATTGTACATACAACTACCATCACTAGGGTATATCAGAGTTTTTGCATGCACTAACCCAGCCAGGAACAGTTATAACTACCTGCTCCCACATTTGCTCGCATTACTAACTTATATACAGCGGAAAAACAAAAATAGATAGATAGATATCCCCATTGGGTGCTCCAGCTTCATGCTCCAAAAAAATTTCTTCCAGCATGCACCTCCCAAAACACTCTAAATAGAATACTGACTACATGGCTGTCCGGAAAAATAGGGCACCTAGAGTTTAAAGGGAAAACAAATAAACTGCGGGTTAGTCATGGGACTGGAGTGAGAACTCAAAATACGTGTTTTGAAAACAAAAACGCATCTCATAAGACCACGCCACACATAAACACAAAATGGGTTTTTACCTATGATAAACAAAAAAATTTACGTCAAAATAATTGATATTATTTTTAATGACATATCTTTGAAAACATTTGCAAGTTAACTTACTAATCTTAGCCGAAATTGTCAAATTGATTAAATTCTAGCAATACTAGCCACAAACGCGGGTTCTACAAACAAACTGGCAGGCACTTATTGGAGAATGGATTCCATACAAATAACCAGGTGAAGGGACTACCTTCCGACAGTACATTTCTAGAGGAATGTACCGAGGTCAACAGAACATCTGCACCTCTACCAACATAAGACAGGCCTACCTTTCCTTAGATAGTACCGAATATGTCATCACCCCGGTCGTTACCGACCTATCCGAGACGTCTCTTAGCATACACCACAATAATTTAAACCCAACTGTTATAGTGGGTAGAAATATATCTAGAAGGGGATGATCATAACCTAATTGTTGCGAACCACATAGCATTTTCGCATCTACCCTGTTTTGGCCATTTCTGGGTGTGAGGCTTGAGGTAGCATTTACCTTTCTCATAGCACACATCTTTCTTTGAATGCCACAATGCCATTCCATCGATCACTATTGACTTCCACAAACATACAACCTCCGAGCTCATACGTCTCAAAGAAGGATGTTAAGCTAAGAGAAGTTGCCTTCTCTGCCACCAAACAGATGTATGTTTATAAAAGTCAACGATGAAATCTTAAGAATGCATTGTCAGACATCCATCCATACAAGTTCGTTCAGGGACTGAACGAAACCGAAGACACTCTCATACTACCATTAGTAGCGAGAAGTCCTTGCAATCGAAGATTTTCATAACATAGCACTACTGCCACTATAAATATATGATATGGTAAATTTCACCGTGAGGGACTAGTGGCAAGCAGCCCTTTATCATGAAGATCCTCATCTTCAAAATCATCTTTATCATGTCTTCACATTCGAACGTATACATTGGTTTATGTGCATATTCTTGTAAATGTACATGTATATGTATATATATATATATATATATTTGTGTGTGTTTATGTGCATATTCTTGTACATGTACATGTATATGTGTATGTAACTTATACTTACAACGTTGCACCACTTCCTCACGCTGCATCATTACAAATCTGGATGTCGTTCTTCGGTCATATTTTCTCTTTTAAATTTTTATGCATATTTTGTAAACAAGTTTTGAAAATAATTTTCCTACCATTCTTAACTAATGAAAATGATCATATTTTATTTATAAAACCATATAAATTAATAATAATAATAATTGTTTACAAAATTGTTGTTATATCGCTAAGGCTAAACGATTATTTATTTAAAGAGATATATTTATGGGTCGTTACAGGCAGTGGATCCTCCTTTTTGAAGGGGGACTAGTCACTTTTGACTTGTTTTAGTAGTTACGGCCCTACTGCTTAGCTCGTGTTCTATTATTTTTTTAGTTGTTCTGAAGCATGTGTCGAGCACCTGTTATCTAAAGCTTTTAGCAAAAGTGGACGGCCCACTTTAAAGCCGGCTAGTCGTGCTAAAAAATTATTATTATTATTATTATTATTATATATTTGTTTAACAAAAAATTAAGAGAATAAAAATCCCCCTAAACACACATAAACAAACACACACAAATACATATAATTATAAGCAAGATATATCTCGTTGATGTGATATGAAAATTTCAAGTATATTATTGAAATTAGTTCTTGGAGCAATTGATTAACGTGTGTGTACGTATATATGCGTAAAAAATATGCATAGCCTAATATGCAAATGAATGTGGAATATATATATCATGGTGAGTTCATAATATTGATATAAAATTGATAAGTTGGTTGGTTGTAGAAATACAAATTATTTTGAGTAGAGATCGATTATTTAAAAAGAGCTTAGAAAAATAAATTATTTTGAAATAAATATTATGTCAAATAGAAATTTAATTCTGAGCTATTGTACTTCTATTTAAAAATGAATATTAATTTGCCATGATTGAATATAAAAAGATAGATGAATTTTTTGCGATGAATCAATTGTTTAAATAGGGTTTGAGGTTATAAATTATTCTGACATAAATATTGAGTTTGTTTGCTTAGAAAATGGGCAGACACCTCTAAAGAATTTGTACAACTACGGATATTGAATGCACTCTGTGAATGTTTTATGTATGTAATTTATAAATTCCAAAGAGTAAGTCAGCCAAATAGTAAGAAGGTAAATTGTTGTCAAGTAAAGAACACATAAACTTATAGTGGTTCGATTGAAGATTATCTACATCCACTATGAATCATCATTACTTTCCTTATAAATTTCGAAAATAATGCTCCTTTTTTGTTTCAGTTGGATTTGATTCAGTTTGTTAGTGCTTTAATTTTGAAGTTTATGCTCTCAAAGTTGTCCCCCAATACTGTTCATTTCATGGGTGTAACGACCCAGAATTTGATCGCTATTTAAATGAATATTTAATTATATTTTAAATAATTAATGAATGGATTTTTGTTAACAAATAAAACTATTTTAAATAATAATTAATGATGATAAAATCTTTTTCAAATTTTTTTTTACATTATATATAGTTTACAGAGAAATAGAAAATGTGACTAGAAATTATTTTCAGAAATATCGATTTTTCATTAGCTAAAAGTTATCCAAAAGGTTAAAACACTATGTTAAACACACATTCACACATTACAAACTATCTTAAACATGTTGTGTACATATACATATGCATGTACATGTTTCCTCCTTAAGCATATTAACATATAAGAATAAAAGAAAATATATTACAAGGAAAAGTGTGTATATATATACACACACATTTAAAAATACACATTTTCAACACAAAGGACCAGAGCATGGTGTGAATAGTTGAAAGGGAGGAGGTGTAACAGCCCGCACCTCACTTAACGCAGATATTGTGTAACGACCCTAAATTTCCGACCCGATTTAAAATTTTAAATTCATCGTTTCAATAAAAAATTTTGAAATTATAACGATCTCAATTTACGCCCAAACTGTATTTGTGACATACGTCTAGTTAGATATGGACATAGAAAAAGTTTCGTTGAAAAATATTACAGTAAAGTCCGTTCGCGTTTTACTGTATATCAGTCCATATAAAGCTGCGTAAAATTTATCTTTCAAATCCAAATATTTTTACACAGTCCGCTTGTAAAAATCATCCTGATCAAGATTATGTAATTCGTTTCGTCTAAAACTGTCATCGCCTGCTCCGTTTAAATTAATTTGCAAATCGTACAATTTAAGCGGCATAAATGCAAATTTTATAAAATCATCGTATCGCAATAACCTGTGTACCGTTGGAATCGCATCGTCGCACTGATCAAAACGGTATACTCATTTGTGTAAATCGGAGTCCGACGTAAAATTTTTCGTGTTAATTCATCGGTTCCAGACGGACCAATTAAATAATACTCAGCCCAAATTTTGTCAGCCGTTTACAAAAGAAATGTTGAATCATGAATCGGCTGGTAATTAATGTGGTAGTGGGTAGCTAGTACTAGGGGGTAGGTAGGGAATGGGAATGAGCGTGACCTTTTAGGGACTCAATGCAAAATTTCACTGTTACTTAATTTGTGAAAATAAGCAACATTTCACTTCTGTTCACTATCCCCATTCTCATTCGCAAGCTACAGGTAATCAAAATTATCTCTCCCATTCTTCTTCCTATTATATTATTTTTCTGCAAACAAAAGATATAGTCCAAACATTTTTCTCTTTCCTTTCCTATTCACTCCTACTTCACTCACGTACGAGCAACCCCACCTCCCAGTCCTCCACCCTGACGCACTGCCTCCCCTGTCTCCGCGTCGCCACCATCTTCCGCACCTGCTAGCTGGCCCCACCGCCTCACCCAGTTTCCCAGCTGACCACCACCCTCCGCCTGACACCAATCACCACCACCTCGTCTCCCCCTCTGCCTGAACCGAGCTCACCCACCAACCACCGCCTCGCGCGCACTTCCCTCCCTGACATTTGCCTTACCCTTCACCTACATCACCCAGACTTTCCGCCACTCTCCCCACTTCAGCCAACCGCCTACCAGCAACCCAGCCCCATCGCACCACCCCAGTCGAACCGCCTGACAACAACCACCTCCACCTCCTCACCCACCGTGCCAAAGCCCACCTTCCAGTCCACCACGCGGTCAACCCACCGCCGCTGGCCACCAACCACCACCCAGACCGCCGCTGGCCCACCCACGACCACAGCTCTCAGTCCTCCACCCCTGACGCACTGCCCACCCACACCTCCCGCTCCTCCCTGACCGACCACACCGTACCACCACCAGAAATCTCCACTACCTTCCCAGCCCGCAACCAGTCCACAACCGACACCTGTCCCCACTCCAGTCCATTTCCCTCCGACCCATCGTCCCTCTCCACCTTCGCCGCGTGTACGAGGATGCACCCGTGTGTGCTTGGCATGTGTGGGAAGTGGCAGCCGTGTATTTTGTGAATGCATGCATGATGGGGGGGCTGTCTACGTTTCTAGGGTGGAGGCACGGATGAAAAGAAATTAAAAGAAGTATGGTTGGGAAAAGTATGTGTTGCACTGTGTTGGGTATAAAAAAAAAGAAAAGAAAAAGGAAGTGTGTGCGTTGATGGGGTTGCAGCATGTTTTGGGAAGAAATCAGTGTAAAAGAAAAGGGAGAAGTTGCTGTTGTAAATAGTTGGCCATCCAGACTTCTGAAAAATCCATTTTCTTTGTCGTCATTTATTTATATACTGTTGTATATGAGTTGACGTATGGGTTTAAGTGTAACTGACTTTTCTTCTTCGTTGTGTGCAGAAGCAACCGACTGAATTTCTTTTTGCAGCAGCACCGACTTTCAGCTTCGTTCTTTTCTCCGTCGTCGGTAAGCGCATTTATATAAATTTATAAATTATATACAATGTTCATTGTATTAATATCGTTTCCTTTTTGTCGATATTACAGTGTTCGTTGTTCGTGCTGTACCGACTCTGTTCTTGCTTCTTCGTGCTTTTCTTTGTTCGCCGTCAAAATTTCTTTGTCCACGAAAGGTGAATTAATTTTCACGACTATATTCTTATACAAGTTTGAATTGATAAATGATTGCTATGTGATGTTGAATTGGATGTAAATTGTTATTGTTAAGTGATAAATTAATTGCAAGTTAAAATTGGATATAGGATGGTTAACGATTTAAAATGAATTATATATGTCAAATTTTGATTGTTAACTTGACACCTTTATATGATAAATATTGATTAGTTAAATTGAACCTTTAAATTGTTAAGTTAATTGACACGTAGAAATTGATAAATTTCATTTTGGACTCTTGAACGTATTGAATTAACTGTTGTAATTGAAATTGAACGACAAGTGAAACCGAATTGTTATAATCTGTAATCTACTTGAAATGATAAAATAGATTCTAGAAATAGTTATATTAATTGGCGTAAATAAATACGATTATTTCGTGGTTATTTGAAATTGTTGAATTGTTGTGAATGGATGCTATTGCTTGTTTATTTACTTTGACACCATCCCAGCTATCACACTGCAAGTTCCCTTTGTATGTTTTGATTTTGAATTTAAATGGAATCGGGTTGAAATGATAAATACCCAAACAATTTTGACTTAGGATAGAAAATGAAAATAAAACCCGATTGGCCAAATGTTTTGATTTAAATAAAAATAAAGTTTTATTTGACGAATAACAAAGTTTTGAATAAGTTGGAATTTAAACTGAAATGAATGTAAATGTGAATATTTGAATTTGGAACGAATATTAAAGTAGTAATTGACAAAAGAATATTGTTTAAAATTTAATTATTTAATAATTAAACTTAGAATTATTTGATAATTAATTTTTGAAATAATTAATAAGAGTTTTGAAAATTATTAATAGTTAAGTGTGAAATTATTAATAACGAGGTTTGAAATAATTAATAATTAAATTTCGAATTTATGAATAAGTAAGTTTGGAATCATTAATGAATGAGTTTGAATAATAAATAATTAAGATTTGAAATTATTGAAATTTGATGAGATCGAATTCCAAATTAAAAATTGAATTGAATATCTTTATTAAGAGTAATTGAATTTTTGAACAAGTGAAAATAAGTTTTAACTAAGTTTGAAATTTGGAAGGAATATCGTTGATAAGAAATAGAATGCGTTTTATCGAAACAAATGAAAGACTTGAAATTAAAAAGGAATTGGATTCGACAAATGTAATTGTAAATAGGTTGAAACTTTGATAATGAATATGAACTTAAGAAGTAACGTAATGAATTGGAAATTGAATTGAAATTTATTAATGATAAATTAATTTAATGAATATCGAATGGAAGCGATAATAGATTTAAATCGATTTGAACGTTAAATTAGTTAAACGATTTTGGAATGAACTTATATACGAAATGCAATGAATATTTGAATTGTTTTAATTGAAACTTTGAAATTGAATTATGGAAATGTTGAAATTGAAATTGTTTTGGTTTTGAAATATATTAACGACCAATCGGTGTTATAATCACGAAGGTTATTAAAGGAACCGGAGTCGGTTTGGGACATACTCACTGTCTAAACCGGAAACCACTTTAATAACCATACGCGAAGTGATGATCCAGAATGAAGTGGTTGGATTGACGAACGTTGATGATTGAAGAAAGTGAACGATAATGGATAGCCTTGACACTTGTGTCAAATTGGAAATGACTAAAACAGGAGCTGTGCCGGGCCAATGGAGGATTAGCTACCTCAAGTGGACACACTTCTTCGTAAACTATTCTTTTACTTTGTGATTGATTGGTGCGCACCCTTGAACTGGGAGTGTTGTTTCACGGTGTTGCGGGCGCTGCGGCGTTGCGTTCTCACCAGTCCGGATCAGGCGAACGGTAGTATCACTACCTTGGGTATAGCCTCATGTGCCTTGTCATACTTATATTCCATTTATGCGCGACCACTACGATTTTGATTTGTACCTTTAGTATATGGATTGCCCTCTGGTGACTTCCGGTTTTGGGAAACTACGGTCTTGTATATGCTTTTGGGAATAAAAATGTGTTAAGGGTGGAATGGGCCATGACTTAACACTATTTTGATATCTTTATATTATTGATAGACATTATCTACTTATCGTACTCTACTATATATAGATAGTTTATCGGATCCTGAAAGATGTTTATTCCATCCATCTTTGAGTTATTGTTATTTAAAATATTGAACCATATTATCTGTATAAGAATATATGTCCTGATTCGAGTGTTTGTTTGTGCATATGCTCAGATCAGACTGAGTATTTCTGTTGCTGTACTATTGGAAGCTGAAGACTTGAAGACCATCATTTATCTTTATCAGTATTGCTCCATTCTATTTTGTTATTGTATCGGACATCTATGTATTTCTTTTCACTATCTGCTTGTGACATTGTTGTATTTACTTAGTAGCTTCATGAACTACTATTATGACATTGTTGTAATTCCGCTGCACTATTCTGTTATGTTGTATTTCTGTGATTCTGTGATGACTCTCATTTATATACATATACTCCATTAATGATTCGTGTTTTGCACTATTTAAGTTGACATGTGTGGATTATTGTCAATTTAAATGGTCCAAATATACGGGTTGTTACAGTTGGTATCAGAGCTTTAGTTCCCGATAACCTTAGCCTGTGGGGTTTAAAGCTCATTAGAGATGGGGTAAACATACCCTAGAATGAGGAGAATCATTTCAGAATCCACATCCTTGATTCGTCTTGCTAATTGAAATCGTTGAATAGAATTTCCTTAAGTTCTATAAATTTCTATCTTTGATTCTAAATCACTTTTGGTATTCCAGGATGGCTACCAGAAGAAATGTTAGAGGCAGGGGTGGAAATGCTCCTGGTCCACATGCTCCAGCTCCCGCAGTCTGATTCTCCACTCTTAGCAAGGAGTATACTCAGCTTGGAGGAGTCAAATTTACTGGCTCCGAGAGTATTATCGAAGCACAACAATGGCTAAAGAGTTTGGAAAGGATCTTTTCTGGCTTAGAGATCGCAGATGCTCAGAAGCGCAAGTTGGCCGCTTGGTAGCTTCAGGATGCTGCACAAGATTGGTGGGAATCAGTCACTTCTCGAACTGATGAGGAAACTATCACATGGGCCCAGTTTAGGTAGCAATCTATCTAAATTCCAACTAAATAAATTTCTATCTTATCTCGTCATAATTTTGATTCGTTTCATATCACTTGTAATAGGGAGTCCTTTATGGCTCAGTGGATGCCAGCTGCTGGGAAGGCCCAACTCTATCGGTCTTTCATGGATCTCAAGCAGGGCAGTATGACCTTTACTGAGTACGAAAGGAGGTTTAACGAACTCTCCAAGTTCGGACCTGGTTTGATCGACACGCCTCTGCTCAAAAACGAGAAATTCATACATGGCGCACGCCCAGAGTATTACGAGCTCCTCACCGCTCACGTCCATGGAACTTTCACTGAGTTGATGGATTTTGCTCTTCGATACGAGGGAAAGCCCAAGGGAACATCTGTCCCCAAAGCCCCAGTTACTCAGACACCAGCTAATCAGTCGGGAAAGAGGAAGCAAAATTTCGAGCAACAGAAGAAGAATTGGCAACAGAAATCTAGGATTGGCTATTCTCAGAAGAAGCCTATCGACTTATCCTCCATCACTTGTTTCAAATGCAACCAGAGGGGTCACTACGCCAGCAGTTGTCCAGCCTCTGCTAGTGCCGCTGTTCCGCCTCCTCAGAATACCAGGAACGACCTCTGTCACGTATGTCTGCAGCCAGGCCATTTCAAGAGGGATTGTCCTATGTACAAAAAGGGAAAGACGGCCGGGGTATTTGCTATGACTTCTTCCGCCCATGATCCACCTACCCCACCGGCTCCTACTGATAACCAAGGTACATTACAGGGTATTTTTATGTTGCATACTTTACCAGTTAAAGTTCCATTTGATACCGGAGCAACACATAGTTTCATATCTATTGATTTGTGCAATAAACTTGGTTTGGAACCCATTCTTTCATCTACCTTCTTATGTGTATCAAACCCTATTGGAGGGCCCGCTAACCTTAAAAGGGTTTGTAAATATGTCACTCTTATGCATGGCATTCACCACTTCACTTGGGATTTCTATGTCCTCGGATTCGAGGCATTTGATGTTTTATTAGGCATTGATTGGCTACGGAAGTTCGAAGCTGTTATCTCATGCAAAGCTCGAACAATCTCTCTTATCGATGACAAGAGTATGCCTTTGGTTATTAAAGGCAAATCACCTCAAGAATATGCTGGGAGTTTTATATTTTCACTTGACTCCCATCCAAATGAACTAAGCTCTACTCCAGTTGTTCAATTCTTTTCTGATATATTTGGAGAAGTCAATTCTCTACCGCCACCGCGGGAAATCGAATTCCGCATTGACCTTATTCCTGGTGCCCGACCAGTAATTCTCCCTCCTCGGAGAATGGCTCCTAAAGAAAAGGCAGAGTTGAATGTTCAAATTGAAGATTTATTTTCTAAAGGCTTGATTCGGCGAAGTCATTCAGAATGGGGTGCTGCAGTAGTGTTCGTCACAAAATCAGATGGTTCCCTCAGAATGTGTGTGGACTATAGAGAGCTGAACAAGCTCACCCACAAGAACAGATATCCGATGCCCCGCATCAACGATCTCTTCGACCAGCTCCATGGAGCTAAAGTATTCTCTCAACTCGATCTGGCTACTGGCTTTCACCAACTCAGAATTGCCGAGGAGAGTATTCCTAAGACAGCATTCCGCACTGAGACTGGTTTCTTTGAATGGCTGGTTATGCCGTTCGGTCTTACTAATGCTCCAGCTTATTTCGTCGATTTGATGAACAGAGTTTTCCGGGATGTTCTTAACAAGTTTGTTCTTGTTTTCATCGATGACATTCTCGTCTTCTCTAAGGATGAGGAAGTGCATAGGTCGCATTTGGCTTTTGTTCTTGAAACTCTACGCAGCCATCAGCTTAAAGCCAAGTTTTCAAAATGCCATTTTTGGAAAGATGAAGTTCGATTTCTTGGCCATATTGTTTCAGAGAATGGGATTTCGGTCGATCCAGCTAAGATCGCCGTAATCAATGTAAGTTCTATTCTTACTTATCAATTCTATCAAAAACAACTTATCAATTTCTTAATTCGAATCGTTGGAATTTGCAGGATTGGGAGACTCCCAAAACTCCTACAGACATCCGCAGTTTCTTGGGTTTGGCCGGCTATTACCGCAGATTTATAGAAAACTTTGCCCGTATTGCCGCACCACTTACCGCACTGACCAGAAAGAATGTGAAATTTATTTGGAGCGAAAAGTGCGAAGCAGCTTTCAATGAGATGAAGCGGAAGTTGACCTCTGCCCCGGTTCTTATAGTTATTGATGGTAGCGAAGGATTGACTGTATATACAGATGCTTGTCGAGATGGACTTGGAGCTGTTTTAATGCAGGAAGGAAAAGTTATTGCCTATGCTGGTCGTCAGTTAAAGACCCATGAGAAAAACTACGCAACCCACGATTTAGAGCTTCTTGCGGTTGTATTTGCTCTTAAGCTATGGAGGCACTATCTATTGGGAGCAAAATTCGAGTTATTCACTGACCATAAGTCATTGAGATATATCTTCTCGCAAAAGGATTTGAATCAGAGACAAGTCCGATGGCTCGAATTTCTAGCTGCATATGATCTTGATATTAACTACACTCCGGGGAAAGCAAATGCCGTAGCCGATGCTTTGAGTAGAAACCAAGCTATGATATGTTGTAATCTTGTTGAAGGAATGTTATTCCAGCTTTCCGTCTCCCCAGCTCTTATGGATCGTATTATAGCCAAGCAGTATGAGGACACTTTACTTTATCGCATCAGAGAAATAGTTCTTGGCAGAGTTGAAAATGCTGATAATAAAGTGGGTGCACATGTTGATAGTAATGGAATCTTGAGGATTGATAATCGAATTTGTGTTCCTAATGTTGATGGTCTTAGATAGGAAGTGCTGAGAGAAAATCATAAGTCTTCACTTTCATTTCATCCCGGTGTCAATAAAATGTACCAGAATATGAAGAAGTTATATTGGTGGAGTGGGATGAAGCGCGATATTTCTACCTATGTTAGCAGGTGCACCACTTGCCAACAAGTTAAAGCTGATCACAGAAAGACAGCAGGATTGCTCCAACCGCTAGAGATTCCAGGTTGGAAATGGGAGCAGATTTCTATGGACTTTATTGATGGGCTGCCAAGGACTAGAAAGGGTAACGAAAGCATATGGGTGATTGTCGACAGACTGACAAAGTCCGCACACTTTATTCCAGTCAAGACCACTCGTACAGCTTCGAGCTTGGCCGAGATATACATGAGAGAAGTTGTTAAACTTCATGGTGTACCATCTAGTATTGTATGCGATCGAGATCCTATTTTTACCAGTAAATTCTGGAAGGCATTTCAGGATACTTTGGGCACCAAACTGAATCTGAGCACAGCATATCATCCTCAGACAGATGGCCAAACTGAGAGGGTGAATCAGATTTTGGAAGACCTTCTCCGGGCTTGTATTATTGACTTTGGTGGATCTTGGGAAGACCATCTTCACTTGGTTGAATTCACTTATAACAATAGTTACCAGGTAAAGAATTTGAATTTCAAATTTGAATAAGTATATTTGAATTTAAATTAATTATCCTTTATAAACCAGGCAAGCATTGGTATGGCACCGTTCGAAGCCTTATATGGACGGCCGTGCAAGTCGCCAACTTGTTGGATTGAGTCTGGAGATCGATTAGTGCTTGGACCAGAAATGATTATGGAAGCTTCTGAAAAAGTCGAAGAAATCAGATAGAAGATAAAGACGGCACAGGATAGACAAAAGAGCTATGCTGACAAAAGGAGAAGAGATCTCGAATTCAGTGTAGGAGACAAAGTATTTCTGAAAGTGTCGCCTTTGAAGAATGTTATTCGATTTGGGAGGAAGGGAAAGCTTGCCCCTAGATTTGTTGGCCCATTTGAGATTACGGAAAGGGTTGGAACCTTGGCCTATAGAGTTGCATTACCAGAGAAGTTCCCCGGTGTGCACAATGTGTTCCACGTCTCACATCTTCGCAAGGTTGTGCACGATCCATCTATGACCATTCCTACTGCTCAGTTGGATGAGATAGTTATTGAGCCAGACTTGACTATTGAGCGGAAGCCGCTTCGGATAGTTGATCGTGAGACAAAGCAACTCAGAAGGAAGTCGGTAAAACTCGTCAAAGTACAGTGGAGCACAGATGAGCGAGATTGCACATGGGAAACTGAGGATAGTATTCGGGATTCAAACCCCGAACTATTAATTTCAGGTATCATCCAAAATTCTCGAAATCTATCTTGACTTTTCTACTTATTTCATTTCTACTTCACTCGTCTCGTTCCTTTTCGAGGACGAAAAGTTTTGAGTGGGGGAGATTGTAACGACCCTAAATTTCCGACCCGATTTAAAATTTTAAATTCATCGTTTCAATAAAAAAATTTGAAATTATAACGATCTCAATTTACGCCCAAACTGTATTTGTGACATACGTCTAGTTAGATATGGACATAGAAAAAGTTTCATTGAAAAATATTACAGTAAAGTCCGTTCGCGTTTTACTGTATATCAGTCCATATAAAGCTGCGTAAAATTTATCTTTCAAATCCAAATATTTTTACACAGTCCGCTTGTAAAAATCATCCTGATCAAGATTATGTAATTCGTTTCGTCTAAAACTGTCATCGCCTGCTCCGTTTAAATTAATTTGCAAATCGTACAATTTAAGCGGCATAAATGCAAATTTTATAAAATCATCGTATCGCAATAACCTGTGTACCGTTGGAATCGCATCGTCGCACTGATCAAAACGGTATACTCATTTGTGTAAATCGGAGTCCGACGTAAAATTTTTCGTGTTAATTCATCGGTTCCAGACGGACCAATTAAATAATACTCAGCCCAAATTTTGTCAGCCGTTTACAAAAGAAATGTTGAATCATGAATCGGCTGGTAATTAATGTGGTAGTGGGTAGCTAGTACTAGGGGGTAGGTAGGGAATGGGAATGAGCGTGACCTTTTAGGGACTCAATGCAAAATTTCACTGTTACTTAATTTGTGAAAATAAGCAACATTTCACTTCTGTTCACTATCCCCATTCTCATTCGCAAGCTACAGGTAATCAAAATTATCTCTCCCATTCTTCTTCCTATTATATTATTTTTCTGCAAACAAAAGAAATAGTCCAAACATTTTTCTCTTTCCTTTCCTATTCACTCCTACTTCACTCACGTACGAGCAACCCCACCTCCCAGTCCTCCACCCTGACGCACTGCCTCCCCTGTCTCCGCGTCGCCACCATCTTCCGCACCTGCTAGCTGGCCCCACCGCCTCACCCAGTTTCCCAGCCGACCACCACCCTCCGCCTGACACCAATCACCACCACCTCGTCTCCCCCTCTGCCTGAACCGAGCTCACCCACCAACCACCGCCTCGCGCGCACTTCCCTCCCTGACATTTGCCTTACCCTTCACCTACATCACCCAGACTTTCCGCCACTCTCCCCACTTCAGCCAACCGCCTACCAGCAACCCAGCCCCATCGCACCACCCCAGTCGAACCGCCTGACAACAACCACCTCCACCTCCTCACCCACCGTGCCAAAGCCCACCTTCCAGTCCACCACGCGGTCAACCCACCGCCGCTGGCCACCAACCACCACCCAGACCGCCGCTGGCCCACCCACGACCACAGCTCTCAGTCCTCCACCCCTGACGCACTGCCCACCCACACCTCCCGCTCCTCCCTGACCGACCACACCGTACCACCACCAGAAATCTCCACTACCTTCCCAGCCCGAAACCAGTCCACAACCGACACCTGTCCCCACTCCAGTCCATTTCCCTCCGACCCATTGTCCCTCTCCACCTTCGCCGCGTGTACGAGGATGCACCCGTGTGTGCTTGGCATGTGTGGGAAGTGGCAGCCGTGTATTTTGTGAATGCATGCATGATGGGGGGGCTGTCTACGTTTCTAGGGTGGAGGCACGGATGAAAAGAAATTAAAAGAAGTATGGTTGGGAAAAGTATGTGTTGCACTGTGTTGGGTATAAAAAAGAAAAAAGAAAAAGGAAGTGTGTGCGTTGATGGGGTTGCAGCATGTTTTGGGAAGAAATCAGTGTAAAAGAAAAGGGAGAAGTTGCTGTTGTAAATAGTTGGCCGTCCAGACTTCTGAAAAATCCATTTTCTTTGTCGTCATTTATTTATATACTGTTGTATATGAGTTGACGTATGGGTTTAAGTGTAACCGACTTTTCTTCTTCGTTGTGTGCAGAAGCAACCGACTGAATTTCTTTTTGCAGCACCACCGACTTTCAGCTTCGTTCTTTTCTCCGTCGTCGGTAAGCGCATTTATATAAATTTATAAATTATATACAATGTTCATTGTATTAATATCGTTTCCTTTTTGTCGATATTACAGTGTTCGTTGTTCGTGCTGTACCGACTCTGTTCTTGCTTCTTCGTGCTTTTCTTTGTTCGCCGTCAAAATTTCTTTGTCCACGAAAGGTGAATTAATTTTCACGACTATATTCTTATACAAGTTTGAATTGATAAATGATTGCTATGCGATGTTGAATTGGATGTAAATTGTTATTGTTAAGTGATAAATTAATTGCAAGTTAAAATTGGATATAGGATGGTTAACGATTTAAAATGAATTATATATGTCAAATTTTGATTGTTAACTTGACACCTTTATATGATAAATATTGATTAGTTAAATTGAACCTTTAAATTGTTAAGTTAATTGACACGTAGAAATTGATAAATTTCATTTTGGACTCTTGAACGTATTGAATTAACTGTTGTAATTGAAATTGAACGACAAGTGAAACCGAATTGTTATAATCTGTAATCTACTTGAAATGATAAAATAGATTCTAGAAATAGTTATATTAATTGGCGTAAATAAATACGATTATTTCGGGGTTATTTGAAATTGTTGAATTGTTGTGAATGGATGCTATTGCTTGTTTATTTACTTTGACACCATCCCAGCTATCACACTGCAAGTTCCCTTTGTATGTTTTGATTTTGAATTTAAATGGAATCGGGTTGAAATGATAAATACCCAAACAATTTTGACTTAGGATAGAAAATGAAAATAAAACCCGATTGGCCAAATGTTTTGATTTAAATAAAAATAAAGTTTTATTTGACGAATAACAAAGTTTTGAATAAGTTGGAATTTAAACTGAAATGAATGTAAATGTGAATATTTGAATTTGGAACGAATATTAAAGTAGTAATTGACAAAAGAATATTGTTTAAAATTTAATTATTTAATAATTAAACTTAGAATTATTTGATAATTAATTTTTGAAATAATTAATAAGAGTTTTGAAAATTATTAATAGTTAAGTGTTAAATTATTAATAACGAGGTTTGAAATAATTAATAATTAAATTTCGAATTTATGAATAATTAAGTTTGGAATCATTAATGAATGAGTTTGAATAATAAATAATTAAGATTTGAAATTATTGAAATTTGATGAGATCGAATTCCAAATTAAAAATTGAATTGAATATCTTTATTAAGAGTAATTGAATTTTTGAACAAGTGAAAATAAGTTTTAACTAAGTTTGAATTTTGGAAGGAATATCGTTGATAAGAAATAGAATGCGTTTTATCGAAACAAATGAAAGACTTGAAATTAAAAAGGAATTGGATTCGACAAATGTAATTGTAAATAGGTTGAAACTTTGATAATGAATATGAACTTAAGAAGTAACGTAATGAATTGGAAATTGAATTGAAATTTATTAATGATAAATTAATTTAATGAATATCGAATGGAAGCGATAATAGATTTAAATCGATTTGAACGTTAAATTAGTTAAACGATTTTGGAATGAACTTATATACGAAATGCAATGAATATTTGAATTGTTTTAATTGAAACTTTGAAATTGAATTATGGAAATGTTGAAATTGAAATTGTTTTGGTTTTGAAATATATTAACGACCAATCGGTGTTATAATCACGAAGGTTATTAAAGGAACCGGAGTCGGTTTGGGACATACTCATTGTCTAAACCGGAAACCACGTTAATAACCATACGCGAAGTGATGATCCAGAATGAAGTGGTTGGATTGACGAACGTTGATGATTGAAGAAAGTGAACGATAATGGATAGCCTTGACACTTGTGTCAAATTGGAAATGACTAAAACAGGAGCTGTGCCGGGCCAATGGAGGATTAGCTACCTCAAGTGGACACACTTCTTCGTAAACTATTCTTTTACTTTGTGATTGATTGGTGCGCACCCTTGAACTGGGAGTGTTGTTTCACGGTGTTGCGGGCGCTGCGGCGTTGCGTTCTCACCAGTCCGGATCAGGCGAACGGTAGTATCACTACCTTGGGTATAGCCTCATGTGCCTTGTCATACTTGTATTCCATTTATGCGCGACCACTACGATTTTGATTTGTACCTTTAGTATATGGATTGCCCTCTGGTGACTTCCGGTTTTGGGAAACTACGGTCTTGTATATGCTTTTGGGAATAAAAATGTGTTAAGGGTGGAATGGGCCATGACTTAACACTATTTTGATATCTTTATATTATTGATAGACATTATCTACTTATCGTACTCTACTATATATAGATAGTTTATCGGATCCTGAAAGATGTTTATTCCATCCATCTTTGAGTTATTGTTATTTAAAATATTGAACCATATTATCTGTATAAGAATATATGTCCTGATTCGAGTGTTTGTTTGTGCATATGCTCGGATCAGACTGAGGATTTCTGTTGCTGTACTATTGGAAGCTGAAGACTTGAAGACCATCATTTATCTTTATCAGTATTGCTCCATTCTATTTTGTTATTGTATCGGACATCTATGTATTTCTTTTCACTATCTGCTTGTGACATTGTTGTATTTACTTAGTAGCTTCATGAACTACTATTATGACATTGTTGTAATTCCGCTGCACTATTCTGTTATGTTGTATTTCTGTGATTCTGTGATGACTCTCATTTATATACATATACTCCATTAATGATTCGTGTTTTGCACTATTTAAGTTGACATGTGTGGATTATTGTCAATTTAAATGGTCCAAATATACGGGTTGTTACATATTGTCCCCAACTTAGTCACCTCCGCCTCATGGGCCAAGCCAAGGTGTGGGGTTTTGTTCCTCAAAAGGCCTCGACGTTATTATGAGGTGAAGGCTTTGGTAAAAAAACCCCACACCTTGGCTTGGCCCATGAGGCGGAGGTGGCTAATTTGGGGACAATATCTGCGTTAAGTGAGGTCGTGGCTGAACCCTAACCGCAGCGCAAAGCACCCGCATAGTGAATTCAATCACCAATTTAATGAAGGAACATTCCATCCACGCTTCTGATTGTTCCATGACTGAACAAGACATAGGGGATCACAACAACAAATGCTGAATTACAATCAAGGAATGGGTAATGAAATACTACTCAACTGGTGCTCCCAAAGGCTTGAGAACCTAGCGAATACGCCAAGAACTAGAGTTGGTTAGTATATCATGCTTCTAAGGTAGACTTCAACTTCTCCCAATTGACCAGTTTTTAAACACCTGAATTAACAACTATGGTACGATGGCTAATATGACGACTGCTCTACACAGTCTGCTCTGCCAACTCAAAGCATAACTGGTAACCACTGAAACATCTTCAAATGCCCGCATCTTAATCATACCATGTCCATACGGCTAGAAGCATGACATACAACCTTAAGAGAATTTCCTCACTATCTTATATGGCCTCCTACCTGGGTGAAAATTAGAAATAATCACCAATCTATGAGCCCATCTTAACCAACTCACCATCCAATCGGCATTACCAACCACTCGAATATTAGGCGATCGTGCATACATCATTCACCAGTATTACAAGATCCCGTAGCCATAAAATGGACCTTATAATGTTTGATAGAAGTATCTTTCCCTATGAAGTGAGAATTGCGCATGGCTTCCACCAAGAGTGATGACTGCCACCAAATGCAGATGTATTCCCCCATTCCTCAAAGAACACTGTCAATCGTAGTTAGACATACCAGTTCTACTTCTCATATTGTTGAAGGGAATAAAGAAGTTGGCAGCCAACGAATTTATCCAAAGCCCACAGCCAGTTGCTGCCAATACCCATAAATGAATTCATCACCAGAGCTTATTTCCAGACTTTGATAAGAGAACTGGTGGGTAGCTGCCGCCGACGACTACACCAACAAGTCCAGGCCAATATTGAGTTGATGGATCAGATGAAGGATCAACATGGCGAGATAAGGAGGGAACCTACTCCATACTCCAGATCGGAAAACTCTTCTTCTTTAGATGGCTACCATGGACGCCAACGCCGTAAGGCTACTCCGAAAAGGATAGCTCCGACAATATAAGCAAGCCCCATAAAACGAAGGACCGGGAACACCCGACCCCTATCGATCAAGAACTTTGATCAAATTGAACCATTTACGTTAGACTTCCAACTGTGAAGGGCTGGACCGAAGTGAAATAGCGAGCATACGATGCCGCTTCACTTATCAATGAGATTTAATCCGATCTCTTTTGAATTATTTCTATTTCAATTTCGTTTATGTTGCGAGATATGACCGACTTGAATTAAACTACTTGCAAATGATGCAGGTAACCGAGTACTTAAGGTTGGGTGCAAAACAACCTCCGCGGACTATGATCAAATCATTGAGGTATCATCATGACGAGCATGATTCAACCACTCATCGGCTACTATATGCCCCTAACTGGGGGCAAGGCATCAAAGCGCTAGAGACCGTCAAGGTCAGGACTCTAGTACAAAGTGGATGCAACCAACCATCCACTCATCCGCCTATGCAATTTAATTGGAGATCTGGGAAAGACTTGGAGTGATATGTCCCAACAATGTACTCTCCATCTTGTACTTGATGATCACCAAAATACTTATGCTTCTTCTAATGCCCGATAAAATTGGAATCACACCAAGGGTGGATGTGATGTCACCATCCATGCACCCAATGCTACATTAGACATTTGGGGTTATTTGAGTACACATGTTTAAAGTGGATATGATTTGACCGTTCACTCCCCAGTTTGCGTCTGTGATTCGGCAAAACAATTATGCCTTAAACTGACTTCATCAGGGGCCAACCCTCAATTTAAAGTCATCAACGACTAACTGCCGACTCGCTAACCATCATGAGATGTCATTTCAACTCTCTTCCTCAGCTCGATCGGAAGAATGCAAAGTATAAATTGGACATGACTCGACTATATACTCTCCAATTCTTGCACCCGACTTAAGGGAAAATACACAACTCAAAGTGGATGTAGTTCGACCATCCTTTCCTATGCTCGAGCACAAAGCTTGCCAGAACACTAATCTTACTCCTTAGGCTTAGCAAAAGTAGAATCCAAACGAACATGGACATGATCCAACCATCCATAAACTAAATCTCATCCTTCATTAAGGGGCATATAAGTGGAAATTAATCGGGATCCCACCGATCACTCGCTAAGTGAAACCCCTAGAACAGGGACAAGCCATCACACTGCGACAATAAGGGATTGATACACGACAATCCTCTAACTAACTCCGACTCCCAGAGTGTGAGCTGGAGCATAAACTTACGGACGTGGGCTCGAGGAGGGTGGATCCGTCCACCTAACGACTTCGCCCATGTTTAACCTAAACCCGAGGAGGATGGATCTATCTATCTAATGACCTCGCCCTTCATATTTGCAAGCTCGAGGAGGGTTGATCTGTCCATCTAACGACTTTGCTTGCCTACTCGGGGTTGATGTGATACGACCATCCACGTACCAAATCAACTTCTTGTTCCCAAAGTGTGAACGAAATCCTAATGCCTAAACAGATGTGACTGACCATCTACCAGCCAACTCCAGATTCCCAGAGCACGAACTGGAGTATAAACATTAACTAACTCTGGTACCGGGAGCGCGGACTGGAGTATAAACACCAATTGGGTGTGACTGACCACCCATCAACTTACTCTAGATTCCCAGAGCGTGAACTGGAATATAAAACACAGACTCACTCTAGTCTCGAGAGCATACACTGGAGCGCGAATGCCAAATGGGTGTGACTGACCACCCATCAACAAACTCCAGATTCCTAGAGTGCGAACTAGAGTATAAACATCAACAAACTTCAGATTCCCAGAGTGCGAACTGGAGTATAAAAATCAACTGACTCCAGATTCCCAGAGCGTAAACTGGAGTATAAGCTTCAACTAACTCTGGTCCTGAGAGCGCGGACTGGAGTATAAATACCAAATGGGTTTGACTGACAACCCATCAACCAACTCCAGTCCTCAAAGCATGGTTTGGAATATGAATACCAAAAGGGATGCGATTCGACTGTCCATCTATCGGCTCTGGTTCCTCTGCAATTTCTATAGTACAAAAAGTGGATGTGGTTCGACCGTCTGCTTTCCAATCTTCCCTTGACATGGGGGCACACTTAACACACAAAATTGGATGCGATCCGACCATCCAGCACTAAGCGGGCGTGACACAACTTCCATGCATCAACTCTTTCCCCCGGTACGGGACCCATAACATAATTTTATAGGGATGCACTCCAACCCTACAAGACAAAATTTCTTCCTTGATTCGACAGGGAGACGCAGATTAGCAAAACGGACCTAGCTGAACGTCCTATTCTGAATGGATGTTACTACCATCCAACCACAAATGAACATGGCATGACCGTTCATCTCCTAACTCTCGCCTGTGATCCGATGGATTGTGCGTGCAACATGGTCGGATGTGACCTAACCATCCGCCAATCAATTCCTTCCTACAGTTCAGTGGGAGAAGCGTCAAATTAAAGTTGTTGTAATTTGACCGACCACACTTCGACTTTTGCCCTTGACTGGGGGCAGAGGAATTGACAGAGGAAAATGCGATTAGACCATTTCCTACAAAAAAATCTTTGTCACCAGAGTGTGGACAGGGGTATAAACATCAAATAGGTGTGATGAATGGCCCTTCAACTGACTTTGATCCCCAAAGTGTGGCTACAAGAATAAACAAACAAATGAATGTGATTCGACCATTCATTCGCCAACTCTGACCTAAACTTGACATGAGGAGTACAAACTCACTACATGTGCAATTAGACCATCCACGAACTAACTCTGCTAACCCAAGACTGGGGCAGAAGTACAAATCACCGAAAGAAGAGAAAAGTGACTCGCTACATCTCCAGCTTAGCATCCTTTACAACTTAAGGCAATGACTATAAGGAGGCCTTAATGCTAACCAATCAGAATGATGCCCGAAGTTACGGGCAACCAAACCATTGAATTGACGGTCAATATCGATCCTCTTCGACTACAAGTTGATGTGACCTGAACTCCATCAAATACCTTTGAACAACAAAGCATGGATAGAGGAATAAACCACGAATGAGTGTGACTTGACCATTCATCCTCCGTTGCCTTCCTTCGATCCGTCAGGAAGAGCATGAGACCAGATGAGCATGACATGACTGCATTTGAGCTGAATTTATCCCTAGATCTGACAGGAGAACGTTGATCGAAATGGACATGGTTGATCACCCAACTCCAAATGAATGTAACGCGACCATTCATTCATTTATTGACTCTTACCATGATCCGATTAAAAGAGCAATTCAAAACAAGTGCAACCTAAACATATGCACACTGATTCTTACCATGGATTCGACAAGGGAAACATCAATCCTGCATTGGATCTGACTGGACGATTCACTCTTCAGTTTTTGCCCAAAGTATGGCGACATAAGCAGCGAAGTGAATCTCATTGACCATCCAGGATCTAGCTTATGTCTGAATGTCGACAAAGTAACAATGTATTCCGCCAAGAGGAAAGAACAAGAACATAATGCAGGATAGGCACAACTCAGCCTTCCATCGGTTAACTCGATCCCATGGTTCAATGGGATAGAATACAAAATTGAAGCAGACATTATCTACCCTTCCACTTATCGAGATATTCCCCAAACTTGGGGGCACGAGCAAAAGTATAAACACAGCTAGGATGAGACTAGACCGTTCGCGTAATGCATCCGCCAACCCAAGACTGGGGGCAAAAGAGTGATTATCCGAGAGTTCACTATGACAACTTGAACCTATGACCCATGCCCGATATTCATGACAACTGTAGGTTGCGACCGAAAGGATGCCTAGAGATAGTATCAATGGATCAATACCCGAACTTATGGGCAACTGATCATCATTCCGACCCTTCCGATGGGCAATGGATCGCGAGTACATTGAATGGAGAGCGCATTGCTCGAAAACACAAGCAGATTCAAACTCATAGCTGGAGCCAGCTATGCTGCAGCACGCTATACAAGGATAAACTCTACTAAGCCTTTGATTCAACGTCCCTACAAGCCTGATCATTTACCATTGCAAATAAACACATGAAGCGCCTACAACCCATCACGAGGTAGATCAGATCACAACTCTGCGCAATGATGATGAAAGAGTCAACTGTTTTATTTTAGGTGAATCTTGATGTGTTTGCTTGGACTCGATCTCATATATATATATATGGACTGTCGCTAGCCATGAAGAACCCTGCATTAAATGTCGACCCGAGGCATGTCTTGGTGAACTAAAACAATGTGATGTGGATCCGGAGAGATCTGTTGCACTTAAAGAGGAGGCGAATCTGCTCAAAACCAGTGGGTTTATCCATGATGCCCTCCAACCAAAATGAGTATCCAATCCTTTACTTGTAAGAAAAACGAATAGAGAGTGGAAGACATACGTCAACTACTCAGATTTGCATGAGGTATGACAAAGCACAGCTTTCCGCTTCCAATGATCAACCAACTTATGGACCTGACCATTAGACATGAATTACTCACATCCATAGATGCAAACTCCAAATACAATCGGATACTAAAGCATGTCCCAAACCAGGAATACAACTGTTTCATTATTGACCTGGGCCTATAGTGCTATGCTGAAATCCCTATATTCAAACTTGAGAACGCTTATGCTACTTACCAAAGGATGATTAATAGATCATTCAAAAATCATATCGCCGGATCGATGAAAGTTGGTTAATATGCTAGTGAGATCATGACCATTAAATGACCACATCGATGACTTGGCAAAGATATTCAATGCCCTCCAACAACTGCAGGATGAAACTCGATCCTTTGAAATGCTCTTTCACCATTACATCAGAAAGATTCTTTTTTTTCATCATCAATTCTCGTGGAATCAAGGCTATCCAGAAAATTCCGACAATTAGAGACCCATGTACCGAAGACAACCAAGCAGGTACAGAGCCCAAGTCGGAAGATTACCGTCCTAAGTTGATTCAACTCTAGGACCATCTACAAGTGAATTCTCTTCTTCAACCTGACCAAGAGAGGGAAGATAACTTTTGAATGAACTAACAACTGCGTTGATGCAATTCCAGCTCTGATAGATCGCTTAAAGAGACCTCCCATTTTACCCAAACCTTTGGATCGCGAAGATTTATACATCAATTGGGCCGTGTCAACACACGCCATAAGCATCACAATGCTATGAGAAGAGAAACGAATCCAAAGACCAGTATACGATGAAAGCGAGCTATTGAATAGCTCACCCCGTTAACGTCTATATCGACCAGCCATTATGATAGGTCCCATAGAAACCTTAAATGTTTGGAAGTTTACTCAATTAGAATATCAAGCTAAGCCAATTTGATATCACTTATCCCCCTCGGAGAGCTCTCCATGGTCAAACATTAGCATACTTCATATCTGAATTCACTACATTAGACGACTATACGAAGAGTAGCGGAGAACTCTCCAACCGATGGGGAACATACATAGATGGAATTTCCGATAATCGGCTTTTTAACGTCGAAGTTGCATTAATGACTACTGAGGAATGATCGATCTCCTACGCCCTCAAACTCAACTTCCCTGCAACAAATAATGAAGCTAAGTATGAAGCCCTGGTGCTCAAACTTGCAAGAAAACTAGGAGTGGAAACTTTGCATGTCTTATGTGGTTACTGGTTAGTAGTATGCCAAGTTGGGGAAGATTAACTGACTAGGGGGCAACGTCTTGCTCCTTATCTCAGCTGTGTCCAAGAGTTATTAGCCGACTTCGAGTATTACACCATTACACACATCCTCGGAGAACAAAATGAAAAAGCCGAGTCATTGGCTAAGCTAGCCAGTTCCAGGGGTGCACGACATATAGACTTTGTCCCAGTTGAAATACATATTATTCCAATCATTGACAGATAAAGATCGACTAGATCCTAGAGACGAAGCCAAAAAGGTAGTCACGGATGACTCCTATCACAGATTACCTACAACAAGGCATCCCTCTTGAATAGAGGAATGAGAAATGGCATATCCTTCGCGAAGCTGTCCCATGAGTTAACGCTTGTACATTTTGTGTCCATCAGTAACCAGCCATCAACTTCGTATCCATCGATGTGAAGCCCATAGATACGAAAGTCACTACATAATCAAATTTAAGCCACTCAACTCCATCGATAGGAAGCATTCCTAGGGACTATCCATTTCGTGGTCAATAGCCATCGATACGAAGCATATGTTCCAATATCTTAGATCGATCCAGGAGAGGATCGATACGAAGGAAGGAATTAAAAAAACCATCGAACGTTGTTACAACTCGAATTTCACATCGATCCAGGAGAGGATCGATATGAAACTCGATACAAAAAAACTTGACAACGACCCATGAACGTCCAAACATTGATGGGAGTCAGGCTAACATACATGCATGTATGATGGACTAACATTCAATTTTCAAAATTCACAGGAGTTGAATGCTCACCTGATGACAATTACAACAGTGAACAACAAATCGCTTGCACTCGACACTCAGTTACAACAATGCACTGCATAATCATTGGCAGTCAACAAATCAGCACTTATATTACTGGAAATCAATCGAAGGTTACATCTTTTAATGAAAAGATAGCAACTACTCAGCGAATCAGATAGAACTTTTTCAGAATAAAGGATGCAGCTTTTCAAAGCACGTCATGTTCACACAAGACATACTTTAGGGGGCAAATGTTATCCCGCCTTTTGGCAAGGCCGTGGAACCAAGAACTCGACTAGAAACCAATGACAATTCGTCTTGGAGATTGGTTATACATAGGTTCACTATGGATACTAGTAAATTTTTCCCGAGTCCGGATCGAGCTAAAATTGATATGACATGACAAGCAAAGCTATGAAAGCCAACGTTCCAAATTTCAAGTCAATCGGAGTTTGTATGCTCAAGATATGATCGATGCAATTTTAGCAATCACCTTGTTCGTATCCATCCACTAAAAGGCCTTGTTCGTATCCATCAGGCCTCGACTGTTCGTATCCATCCACTGAAAGGCCTTGTTCGTATCCATCAGTCCTCGACTGTTCGTGTCCATCCACTGAAAGGCCTTGTTCGTATCCATTAGGCTTCGACTGTTCGTATCCATCCGTTGAAAGGCCTTGTTCGTATCCATCAACCATCAAATAACCACTCTCTTTGTATCCATTCCAATGACGTCATTCCTAGTCCACTTGCAACACGAAGTGGAGTACGCAAAAGTGATACAAAGTGAGATGCAAGCAATGGATACGAACAAAGCAAAGACTATCGATACGGACAGAGCGAGACTATCGATTCGAACAGAGCAAGACTATCGATACGAACATAGCAAGACTATCGATACGAACAAGACAGTTCTGATCGATACGAACCAAACAGCCTACATAAAACCCGAATTTGCATCGATCATAACTCACAATCTACAAGTCCAAATGCTACCAAATTTTCACAGGAGCTTACGTACAACCTAAAGAACGTCCATGCCAAATATCGACTCGATTGGACCAAATCTTGATCGATATGAAATTCGTTCGTATCGATCACGGACCAAGTGCAAATCACGTGGGATCGATCATGTGGGCCCACCCACGTGCCAGAAGAGGTCTCCCAAGATCTAAGCGAGATATTTGCAGCCTACGCCTATAAATAGCACCCTAGAGCCTACAGAAAAAGGGACTTTTGGCCTCTCTACGCTGATATTCTGCCGAAATGATTGTCAAACTTCAGTCATACTGTTGTAATCTTTTGTAAACAACGAGTGAAATTTCAATAAACATCAATCATTTCATAGTGGACGTAGACAATTCGCCGAACCACTCTAAATCCGTGTGTTTCTGTGCATTTTCTTATCTGTTTATTGATGTGTTTGTTAGATCTGCTTCATTTTACATTTACTTTCTTCATTTTATCTCTTCAAACACATCCGAAGAGTGTTGTGCCCAATTTTGGTACAAACACTATGCATATCGAACGTATGTCCATATTTAAATCTTTACACCTTGATAGTGGGATAGTCCACTATAAACAACTTTACCCTTTAAAATTATTGAACGTTGGTTTGGAGAGACCAGAATCGGATATTAGTTGTTATTTGAAAACTACTTCAAACCAACGTAAACGTTTGAATTGGAAATAGTAAAGGAAAGGTCCAAGATGAAGACTTTGAAGTGCAAAGGCTGCTTTCTACTAACCCTGAAGGTGATTCCATAACGAGTGTAGTGGAGATAATGCCTTCAGTTCGTTCATCTCCTGAACGGCTTGTATGGATGAGTGCTGGCATTGTGTCAACATATGGAAGGCAATGTTAGCATTCCAAGTGGCAGTGCTATAAATAAAGGTAAATGTAGCCCTATGACTCATCAAACAGGAATGACTAAAATATGGGAGATGCAGCAAGGCTAGGTGGGTCGCTCCCATGAGGGTAAGGTCATCCCTATCTAGAGTCCTCACTATTAACTCAATTATGCTTCGGTATGGTTGCTGATCCCAACCGAGGGGTTATCTTATTCGGTACTAACCAGTAAAGGGTAGGCCAGTCTTGTGTTGGCAGGGGTCGATAGGTTCAACCTCGGTGTTATTTTATCTAGAGATGCACAATGACGGGCGGTACCCCAGTCGTTGTATGGAATCCATTCTCCGATAACTGCCTTCGGTCTTAATTGTATATCTATTATGCTGGAATTTAATTAAATGTAAAAATTTCGACTATGTGAATTATTTACTTGAAAACCCTAGACATTATCATAATAACACTAGATTTCTATATAAAGTGTTTTGGTTATTGTACGGTAAAAATGCGTTCGTCTTTATGTGCGGCATGGTCTTACGAGATACCTATGATTTTCATAGTGTTTTATAAATGTAAAATTTTAAGTTGTTTTAAGTTTACTGAGACCAAACCCATGTCTGACCCAAAGTTTTATTTTATTTCCGAAAACTCATGCGTACTCAATTTGTATAAGCTGCCAAGTGATCCAGATTTCTTATGGAAGCATTTTGAAGAAGCTGGGGTATTTGGCTTCACCGTAGCTAATTATATTTATTTCCACTGTGTTTTATGTATGATCTATGTATTTTGTGCGGACATGTAGTTATAACTGTCTGGTTGAAAATTGAAATGAAATGACTCTGGTGTATTATTATTATGGAAATGACTATGTAGTACCTTATGTTATATATTATATGTCGTTCTGATTCATGGTGAGATTCTGTGATTGTGTAGTTTCTTCTTATCTTTCCTTTTCTTCTACCCTTAATGGTTATCTTTCGGTGCAAGAAAGGCGGTCGTTACAATGGGTATTTTTATGTAACGATCCACATTTTCGACCCCCTAATGTCGACACTAATACATCCATGGTATTCACATGCCGAGCACCTAGGTGCCAGAAAGACGAACTGTTAGGGTAAAATAAAAATAATAAGAAATAGAATAAGAAAGAAGAGAATACAATATCAGATCTCACATGCGGAACAATAATATATAATATCTTAGAAGGTCTTTACCAAAATAAAAACCTTTATATACATATATCAATCGGAGAAAACTAACCTATCATCATCCTGGACAGTTATAACAACCTGTCCTCACAAAGGCTGATAGATACAATAAAGTAATGTAGCAGAAAATAAGTACGATAGGAAATCATTCAGCTCCCTCCGAGTGCTCTAATGAACCACAGCTAAATCTAGAAACATACTCAAGCTGACCCGAGCATTAAGAAAGTAACACCAAGATCGGTCTGGTAAACTAGCATGAGAAACTCAAATCACATAGATTTGTTATATCTTAAATCACTTCAAAATAATGGTATCTCGTAAGACCACGTCGCCAATAAACATGGATGGGTTTTTACCTTACCATAACCAAATCTTTTATAGGGAATCCATTAATACTATAATCATATCTAGGGTGAAGAATATAAATATTAATCATAGTTGAAATGCTTACATTGATTACATTCCAGCATAATAGGAGTACAATCAAATCCGGTAAAGGACGTTCGCATAATGGATTTCAATGGATCTCTTCGGGGAAGCCGAATCCAAACTCCATTCATAAGGATCATAAAACACCTTCCGAGCATCGTATATCTATAAATAAAATATACCATAAGGTAAATATAGCGGGCCCATGTTCAAATGAGTGAACCTTGTGACGACCCGGAATTTTTGTATATTTGAAATGTGAATATTTAATTTATTTTAAATATCCGAAGGTTAAATTTTAACTTTAATTTCAAATATACAGTATTTATTTGGATAATTAATTATTAAATTTAATTATCGGGATTGGGTAAAATATTGAATCTTGATTTTAAGCCTGTTAAAAATAGTTCAAAGGTTCAGAAAATTTATATTGTTAATACTGAAGATGATAGAACTTTTAAAATGGAATTTTAAAGAGTTTTGTTTAGTTTTAAAAATATATCGTTGAAATTGAATATAAAAAATAGCCTTCCGAGGCACAGTCTCGGATTTCAACGAAATCAGTTCCATTGGATCCGGAATATGGTATTATTACCGGATTTCAAATTTTGTAGCATTCGGAGTCATTGTATGATCGTACGGTATATAAACGCCTAGAATAATTAGTCGTTCTAATTCAAAATATCGTATATCTTTTCATCTGTCAAAAAATCAAATCACAGCCGTAATCCTTCCCCATCAGCACATTTTCTTTCTGCATCAGATATTTTGTTTCCCTACGGCCAAGCTTCTCCAACACGCTTCATTCTTTTATCTTTTTGATAATACAAATCTCGTTCCCCTTCAATTCAAAAATACAGAATGGCCGAACTCAGAAAGACAATTAGTAACGAACCAAGACCCCGACTCCTTCTCCTCTTTTTCATTTTTCAAATTGAAAATCGAAATCGAATCGATGAATAAAAGAAGAAAAAACGAGGGCAGCTTTCCCTTCAAGTTCGAACGATTTGCGTTTGATGGGTTCGCCGACGCCGTGGCTAAGGGGGGACGCGTGCAGCAGCTAGGTGGAGTCTGAGAGGGCGACGTGGTTTAGGTTGCTTGCTATCGTGAGTTTGCGCGTGTGGAGTAGAAGCCTAGGCATATCGCGATTATCGATGGCAGCGACGTTTCTCGTGCATCGGCTAGGGTTCATAAGGGCGGTTGCAAGCGCTTGGGCTTCGAAGGCACGATTTGGGATTTCGAGCAGAGGCTCAGTAATTGTGAATCACTGTTCGAGTTGAGGTAGTTATTTCTGAACAACTTAATTCAAAAATTACTTAGGTTTAAAACTTATCAATGAATGGTTGATTACTATTTCACTTATCAGAACATTAACAGCTAAGTATTTACGGTTTTGATTAATTTAATAACTATATGAGATAAAATTCTTAATGTTGAAAGGTTTATATAAGATTGGATTCTTATGATCTATATAGATATTTTATAACTATATGTGTAATTCCAAATGAAGAAAAAAATAAATAAATTCATGTTTTCACTTAACTAGTTGTTATAGAGGTTTAATTTGTTTAATTGACTTGTCTAAGCTATTTAAGTTCCTAAAAGATTTTTTTCAGGAAAATTATCTATTAAAAATAAATCAATAAAATAGTAATTGATTTATTCAAGTTCTTTAAGTGATAAATTGGTCATTCGATTTGTTCGAATATTAATAAAACATCTAATGATTTTACAAGGTCTGAAACGTGGAAAACAAATTGAGATTGGATCGGATTGGCAAAATAAAATCAAAGGTGAGTTAATCTCACTCAGCTGAATTTTATTTTAAATTTAAATGGTTAAATTTAAATAATTGATTGAATGGTTGACATGATTTGGATGTGCTATATTATATATAGTAGTATATACCAAAATATACATATTGGCATATGTATATATTGGAGTTGTTGATATTCCCGCATTATATAGCGGATGAGAACCTATGCGCCGCATAATAGCGGATGATATTTTATAAATCCCATATACCGCGATATTCCACCTTGAAGTGGAATTGGTATTGTGCTAACATCTGTGGATGCAGGGAAACAGGTTGGAGGGATCCAACTGGATTCCTCAAAATATTTAATTTTGTTTAAATATTCTGTGATATGATTTTTGATATCCTGTGATGAATTATATGGATAATTGGATGTTATGGTTTGGTTGGACCGATTTGGATGTGCTGAATTATCAAAATCTCTAGAATGGAATTTTTGAAAAGAAATAAAGAGTAAATTTTTAAGTAAAATAATTATAAAGAGTTTTGAATAAATAGAGAAATATTGAATTTAAAGAGAACTTATGTGATGTTATTTAAAGGGATAAAATAATTTATTTTAATTCAATGTTTAAATGTAATTAAAAAGAAAGAAGGAACTTGGGAAATCTGAAACTTGTGTTTCGGTTTAAAGATTTTAAATCATAATGAATAATAAAATCTGGAAGTTAATGAATTTGGAAACAAATGGATTAAGTAAGGAAATTTATTTCAAAGTAAAATAAATTGGGAAATCAATTATAAATTTGATTTAAATATTTGGGAATTTGGAATTTAAAAGAGAAGTGAGATTTTGAAATTTATAAACTGGGTTTATAAAGTAAAATAAAATATCAGAGGATATTTGAAAATATAAATTCAAGGTGGGAATTTATAAAAGAATATGAATTGGTTTAAAAATAAATGTTGATTTATTTTTAAAGGATGTGAAGAGAAGTGTATTTCCTTGGATTGCCAAGTACGTTTTTCAAAGCAATTTTAATATAAGTTAAAAGTTCTAATTTGTTTAAAAAGGCATGTTTTAGAAAATTGATTATTTCTAAATGTTAATTTCCAAAGTAAGTATTTTCAAAAACCTATTATTGTAGTAATTATATAAAAGTGATTTGGAATTATGTTTTAAAAGAGAAATTTAGTTTATATTTATAAAGTGGCTTTATTTTAAATATTCTTAAAGTATATATTTGATAAAGTATTAAAGTGGTTTTAAATTTCAAAGTTATAAAGTATATTTATAATAAAGTGTTTTTAAATTATTTTAAAATCTAAAAGTATTTTGTACTTGGTGTTCCAGTGGAAATAAATATTTGAGATATGTATTCCGTAAGAGGAAACTGTTTTGAACTGTTTTCAAAAGAGGTTTGAAAATAGAAATATATCTTGCGAATATTTGGGCAAATAAATAATGTGGGAAATTATTTATTGTGTGATGGTTGCTTGTGGATGTTAATTGATAGTTAAATAACTGACTATCAATATTGGCCAAATGCACTGATCGTTTCGAAGAGACCGGGATCGAGTTTCCGTATACCGGGATTCTAGGTCTGGAGACTCGAATACCACTTCGATCCGGTTCGTACGTTTCGGGTAACGTGTTCGAAGTCGAAGATGGAGCTGTGAAGTGCAAGGGCTAGTCGCTACTGATCCTGAGGATATTTCCAAAATGGATGTAGTAGGAATAGTGCCTTCGGTTCCGTTCGAACCCGGGACGGACTTGTATGGACGAATGCTTTCGTGACATCGTCAGGTGGGCGATGGGCATTCTAAGGGATATGTGCTATAAAGGTATCGTTTAGCCTCAAGCCTCATCAACCGGGAATGACTGAAAATCAGGGGTTATGCAGCAAGGCTTCGTGGGTAGCCCCCACTTGAGAGTAAGGTCATCCCTGTCTAGATGTCCCTTTTATTTCGGCTTAGTGGTGCGGTTGCTGATCCCAACCGTGGGGTGATTTTATTTGGAATTATCCAGTAAGGGATGATTCCGGCCTTGTGTTGCAGGGGAGCGGGCGTACTCCTCGGTACTGTGATCTAGGCCACGTACTGTGACAGGTGGTACCCCAGTGCCTAGTCATTCGTTGGAAATCCATTCTCCCTACGTGCCTTGTACGAGTTTTGTTTGTATTACCCACTTTGTGGCTAGTATGCCGGAATTTAATAGATGTAACAATTTCGGCTATTTTAATAAGTATTTGTAAATAGACACTATTATAATATCAGAGGATTTTTATAAAAAGTGTTTTAGCTATCGTAAGGTAAAAACCCAGCATGTTTATTTGTGGCGTGGTCTTACGAGATGCTTTTATTTCAAAAGGATTTTTGAAACTTAAATAATCAATTTGAGTGTGATTTTCTCACGCTGGTATTCCAGACTGACTCGGGTATTGTTTTATATGATGCTCGGGTCAGACCGAGATAAACAGGTTCAGGATATGATGCTGTGGAGCTCAGGAGACGAGCTGGATGGCGATACGTACTCCCGTACTTGCTATTATTTTTCCGCTGTGTATTCAGTTGTATGTTATGGATGTTGATGTACTCTGATGATGTATTTTGATGATGTATTGTATAAAACAGATATAGTTTTTGATTTGTGTAAAGATCTGTTATTATATATTATATTTTATTCCGCTGTGATGGTTAAATTCTGATGTTGTTTTCTATTTTTCTTCTTCTACCTCTTTTTCTTAACTAAAATGGTTCGATTTTTCGGGTATGAAAAACTCGGGTCGTTACAAACCTGCATAGCTGCAACTAAGTACCATCAACTCCCGCACGCAACATATCGATAAGGATATTCTAGATATGGAGTTGGTATACCCTATCGTGGGTTTGCAAAACCCTAGACTACACATCCTACTATGTCTTTAGACATTTCCGATGTTGAGGTCGCATTCGACATCTTTTACAAGATTCTTGATCACTCGAACAGAACTTGGAACCACACAGGGATTCCCATATCTCAACACATCTCGGAACCACACATGGATTTTCATACCTCAATAGGTCTTAGAATCACACATGGATTCCCAAATCCTGAAAAGATCATGAACAACTACATGTGTTCGAGCATCTTAAAACAGATCTTGAATCACCATATAGATTCCAGCATCTTGAACATATCCACTTCCAAGAGATAGAACACGTATCTTGGCCTTGAAGTGGTTTTCGATAAGTAGAACACTTACCAATCCCAGTCTCTCCAAGACTGAACTAACAAATTTGGTTATTCAATAATAACGAGGACAATCACATATGGGAACTATGTCCCATATACTACCCATAAGTAAGTAAAACATAAAGCACGATCGAAACACATAAGCGCGGTCAAGTTATATAAACGACTTATAATCCTATTTTTAATTAATCTTTCTTTTTTAATTAAATTACCCTTTTATTAGTAACACCCATTTTACTCAATACCCCTTTATAAATGAACTCCATTAGTTAATTAAACTTTGCTATTTAATTAATCTTCCATTGTTCATTTTCAACACATTTTAATACTCTCAAAAGTATTCACATACTTATCTCAAATGATTTAAGTATATTCACAAACCATTAGCAAGATTTATTACTTTAATCCTTACTTTTTCTATCTTTTCCTAGAAGATTGCCTTACTTATTATTTCCTTTAAAATATCCATTTTAAGGATCTAAGTACCTTCACAAATCAATTCAAAAGTTTTAAGACACATGTTACTAAAACACTATCGCTACAACCTAAGACCATTTCGCTTTTGCTTATCTTTAAATCATCATTTTAAAGATCTATTTAGATCTCTATGTAAAATTAATAAGGGTTAAAGATGAATGTGATTAACACATTATCACAATAACCCAAATCCATTCCATACTTGTATTATCTTCAGAAACATTCTTTTCAAGGATTCATTTATGTTCACAAGTAAAATCAAATTGGTTAAAGGCGAATGTTATTAACACATTGCCACAACAAACCCGAAACCAATTTATACTTGTTATTCTCTTTAAAATTCCGTTTTAAAGATCGAAGTATTTAGCTAAACCATTTAACAATATTTTACCACTTTAAAATAATATCCAAGGGTTTAAAAAAATGTTACTAAAACATAGTTTATGAAAAACCCCAAAACACTTCACTATTCTATAATCTTTAAAACTCCATTTTAAAGATCTAATTACTTTCCAAAAGTGTAGTTGAATGGGTTATAATAGATGTTGTACAAACATCGATACTATAAACCCAAAATCACTTTTATACTTGCTATTAACTTTAAAATATCCATTTTAAAGTTCCAAGTATAGCCTTACTTATTAAACAAGGTAATCTACCTTTTTAATCAATTTATAAAACAATCCATTATAACATAAGTGTTATAATCTAAAACTCCTTTTAAATCCCTTTACAAAATATTCCATTATAATCCTTTATCAATATTCTTTGTAAATATCCTTTATAAATATCCTTTTTTCCCAAATTCCTCTTTAAAAACTTCTAAATACACTAAGTACCTTTAAAAAGATATATATATTTATACTCGTACTAATTTATTTATAAAACTAAGATATTTAATAAATACTATAAACCATTTGTAAAATATTATAATATAAAAACCTTTTATTTCTCAAATAAAATCTTTAATTACTTCTAAAAACATATATATAATAAAAACATACTTTTAAAGTACTTATACATAATTTAAAACCTTTTATTTAAAACTCATTTAAAAACCTGTTTTTTAATTCAAAACCATCACTTTATAAATCCATAAATGAATTTCAAGAATATATTTAAACCCTGTTATTTTCATATTATAAGTACGCTAATAGTATTCACTATAAATATGAATAAGCCATAGGATATATTCTAAAGTTAAATTTAAAATCGCATATCACAGTGATTTCAAAGTGCATCCATCGCGATCGTTTGGCTTCTACCATTTATAACTTCCATTTCCAACTTTCACAAATATCAAAATCAATCCCATTTATGCCTAACACACCAAACTATGTATAGAACAAACCAATATATATGTACATATATATTCCCATAATTTCCCACAATTTATCCAATTTAACATATGTCAGTTATCAAGGATTTTAAAGCACGTCTATCACGATTAAATCGTTTCTAACATTCATAGCATACTATCACTATTCACAAAGCAATAGCAAATATGTAAACAAGTAGTGTGGGTCATGATACATGTTATATATGATCAAATAGAGATTATTATACTCAATAATAATGTTCTCACTTGTTTTACAAAACAAGACGAGGTCCAAAAGTATTAACTTGCATTGTTCGTTATACAGTTTATATTTTCCGTACAATAATAATTATATTACAATGATATATAATTAGTTGTACAGTAAAACTCATCCAAGCTCAAGCCAACGCTTACGCATTTTCGAATAGCCCAAAATTGAACGCTGTTCAATTTTGACTCAAATTCCCACAAGCTCCTAACTCGACGAATCCAACTCCATCGTTTAGATAATCCAAATACGAATGCAACGGCGTAATCGATGCCCTAATCGGACCTCGTATGAATAGGATATGGATTTTATAAAGATTTGGATTTAATAATTTAAATTAATTAAACCAATCAAATTAATAAACTTTTAAATTACCTTCTCCCTCTCCTCATTATCTCTTTTTCCCACGTTCGTGCACGTATGCATACTAATACCTAACCATGCACTTTCTTCCTCAATTTCTTGTTTGATTCTCGATGATTCAACGAGCCTATTCCTCTAACACGTCGCACTCCGCGATCTCCATGCCCTGGTCACCTACACGTCCAATTCGACCCTCGAAATCAAAATGCGACTCCTCCTTCATTTACTGTAGCCCATGCCGCAAATCGCCTCGGCCACCCAGAACCCTCCAAACCATCGTCGACAAAATTCCCTTCATGAGTCAAGTCCCACCATACCACCCAAAATACCTCCAGTGCCCTCCAACAAGTCACGACACCAATGCCCTAAAAATGACAAGGCACGGTCACTTTTTACCCTCTAACGTCGGAGCTCCCCTCGTCGACGCCGATGCCTGCTACTTGCCATGAGAATTTCGCACTATGCCCTCCACTTCGCCTAAAACTTCCTCCATCACCGACAACCAGTAACCCCAGCCTCGACCTGTACAAAATCAACCACAACCGAACCTTGTCGCCTTCAAAACCAAGCACACTACCACGTCGCCCTTGCCAACACAAGTCTAACGGATCAACTCTCGTCAAATTTCATTGATCCAAACTCTGGGAACAATTAAAACTAATAAGCAGCAATGTTCTTTTTGTTTACAAAAAATAAAAGAGGACGGAAATAGAAAAAGTCATTTTTTATGAGATATCAAAGTGAGGATAGATATTTATAACAAAATATATTATAATATTTTAATTTCTCTAAATAATCATCCAGCGTTTGAAGATCATACAATCACATAGGATTATGGATCTTCACGAAACTCGTCGACGTACAACAATTCATTATTCCGGATCCAATGGCACTGGTTTCGTCAAAATCTAAGACAGTGCCCCGAAATGATAATTTCATCTGCTAATCAAAATGAATTATTTTTAAAACAATTTTAATCACTTTTAATTCTAAATTAAAAGCTTTCCATATCATTCTTATTTAAACAAAAATTTAAATAAGCTTTCAAAATCTTTTTTATTCACAGTAAATCTAATATTTTGATATTTAAATAATTTCAATATTTAATTATAAAACGTTCAAAAATCCGAATCATTACATTATATGTATGGGGTTATAAATGGTTAGTTCGACATCCCTAATGTAACACCACAAAAATTTAAATGGAAAAATTAATAAAAGAATTAAATTAAACAAACAAAGGCAAAAGTAAAATTTGCACAAATGTTTGAATTTGGCTACGAAACTTGCACAATTACGTTCATAGTGTTTTTCTAGACAATTTTCATATATAAAACTTTGAAATCGGAGTTAGTACGGAGAAGTTGTGGATGTTTCAAAATTTGAAAATTAAATAAATTAAATATAAAAACTTTCCTAATTAAATTATGTCACCATTCAATACCCTAGGATGTGTCGGTCGATATTTAGCTATCGATCGGTCTAACTTAGCGGTCGACCAATTGACGTTGATTTTTGGGAATCTGGAGTGGCAAATAGACGAATGTGATCGACCAAAATATTTTACTTTCATACGAAATAACTGAGGTGTGTCCCGGATGAAAGTAATATTTCATAGGGTAAATCTAACACTCCATAGTAACTGAGGTGTGTCCCGGATGATTATTTATAGTTAATTTTAATCTACACTATCCGATCAAGGATATTAGTAATTAATTGTACACCATATTGTTGAAATCTGAAATCTGAAATTTGAGGAATAGTTTGGAATGGTATAAATTGGTTAATCTTATTTTAACCCAAGTTAAACCCCTCTTATAACTAAATAGAAACACCTAAAATTGGTTAACCCTAAATTAAACTAATCCATTTAAACTTGTATAAATCTATGAATTCAAAATTAATAAAAAGTAAGGTAAATTACAAAGAATGGTTATTGTAAATTGATATTTAGGGTTCATTGTGGAAGTCCACAACCAATGAAATTAATAACCAACTAAAATCCGATAAAGAAAATAGAAAACCCTAAAATTTACACTATGACCGGTCGACTGTTCACTCTGATCAGTTGACCATAAGCTATCGACCGATAAGATTTGACAATCGACCAGTAAACTGCCCAGATGTGTAATCTGAACCTCAGTCTAAGGCCCTGGTTTAAAATAAAAATATTAGTAGGATGTACCGTTATATTATTACATATTTGGATGTTAGAAATAGTAGGGAAGATAGTTCCGGATGAGTTGCGCTAGGACGTTGCGGGGTGAAGTAAATGCTCTTTCCCCAATGTGGGGTCAATTATTTGGCTGGGGGTAATTCTATCATAAATGGCACTCATAGGAGGTTTTATGGTGGACGCGCAACACTGGTTGATGGTTGATGAAATATGTGGGCCTGGCACAATGGGACTCCTTTGTATTCATGGATTCTGATGCGATGTGATACTTTGCTGTTGATGGATCTTGACGCATGCAATAAGAGGTGTATACTATAATACGGGAAGTGGACACGGATGCAGACAATGAAACACTTCGATGAGTCGGCATCACAGGGTCTCATCCTCGATGCATAGTTTAGGAACATGTAGTCGTAGTTATGGGAAATTCATTCCGATATGGTAATTGTAGGGAAACCTATATGAGATACTTACGCGTAGACGTAATGTAAGATGTAGTCCAATATGGGAAAGTTACAGGATGATCCTATATTGAGGAGCTCTAATAGCGGTGGCCGATTGTTAATTATTGAGTTCGATCCTTGTAGGAGTCTAACAAGTTACTAGTAGGAGAGGCGGCAGGTGAAAACTTGTAGGTTACCCTAGGTCACAGAGAATATGATTAAAGTCAAATACGTATGATCACCATATATTAAACACGTACTCATTCACTAGACTTTTGTCTGATCCACCCTTTTTATTTTCTTTCCCCACCACACGAGAAGAGGACAACAGGTGATTTGGCCCGATTTTGGTATGGGGAGAGGCGGCCTCATCACAGGAGTTGCCTATCCTTTTATTTACTCTCCATGTAACCGTCTATTCTATAACTACTTAATATTTCTTTTATCAGACTATGAGTGGTATTTTTATGTACTTTGTATTTGACTACATATAGTTTTCTAAGACTATGTTTTGAGATATTTTTTGAGACTGTTATTTTCTACATTTATATGTTGTTATATTCCGCTATGAGTTCTAAAAGTGTTAGTATATCTTAGACCATAATATATGTTTATTTTTAATCTCCGTAGTATTATAAAAACCCGATAGCTCATACTTCTTGGCACCGATGCGAGTCTGAAAGTCACCCTAGGCTTTGGATTAGTGAGTCGAGAGGTGATGGTTACCACATTTGGTATTAGAGCTTAGGTTCAAACTTCCTTTGGGACTAGGAGCATATTGAGTGAATGTAGTTGAAATTATTTATGAAAAAAATGGTTTTTCAAAATGTTTTCCTAGGAAGTTCTCAAAGTATATATATATGTATAGATAAAAGTTTTTTAAAAAATCTCCTAGATATTTTATGTAAGTGTAATCTCTTTCTTATTCGTGCCTATGCTATCTGTGGAAAGTTGCTAATCAAATTATTAAAAATCACATATAGAAGATGAGTGATCTCGTAGGTATAGGATCAGGCGACGCGGCCGAGATTCCGATCATGAACGTCCCAATTTGGTTCTACATATATCTTCAAGCAAGGGGACAAGGCAAGCTTAATCCCACTAGAGGCACGAAGAGAGCGACAGGTGCAGTTCCCGCCTACCCACTACCGTTAATTTTACTAGGGAAAGGTGTACGTGGGGACTGAGTTATATGTAGATTCGAGGACATAGATTTTTACTTGTAAGAGGGTTTTTGGGGTTGATGGGTCTTACAGATGAGGAGGTAGTTAGCTACTTGGCTGCTACAAAAAGAGGGTCTTAGTTGGTGGGAGGTAGTTGAGGCAGAGACTGATGGAGGAGAGATCACTTGGGGGGAGTTTCAAAGACGTTTTGAGATGAAGTTTCCTTTTAGAGTAGAGGAAGGAATGTAGTTAGAGAAGTTTATTCACTTGAAGCAAGGAGACATTTTAGTAAAGGAGTATCTTAATCAATTTAAAGGGTTGTTTAGGTTTGGGATGAAGTAGATCGATACCCTACATAAAATGGCTTTAAAGTTTTCTAAAAAGGCTGAACCAACCCTTCAAGGTTTGGTTCTAAGTCATATTCCAATGAGCGCCACTAAATACCATCTCTAACGAAGAAGCGAAGGAAGAACCCAAGAAGACTGGAGGAAAATCGCAGCAGCATAATAAGCGCAAGAGACGATTTGGACCAAAGAAGAAGATCAAGAAGAAGGATATGCATTGCATGAAGTGTGGCAAGAAGGGTCATTTTGCGAAGGAGTGCAAGACAAAGGGCTCAAAGGTCAAGTGTTACAATTGCAATCAGTTTGGGCATATGAAGTGGGAGTGTCCAACATCTCAGATGACCTCTACCCAAGTGGTCCCAGCTTATGCACTGGACGCAATACCTAGATCGAGTACGCCATCACTCGTCGATCAAGGAAAGGTGTGTTGACTTTATCTAGTTTATCTTTCATTTCTATTAGACTTATGGTTGAGTTACACTTAGACACTAGCATAGTTACAGAACCTGTACTTGTGTCAAACCCTATAGGAGGATCAACCTATTTGTCTATAGTATGTAGGGGTTTGAAATTATTCATTTTGGGGTCGAGTTCAATTGCGATGCTTTTATCTTAGGATTTTCTAGGTTTGCGTTGATATCAGGTATGAATTAGATGACGATGTATGGTGCTATCCTAGATTATGATGGGAAGGTTATTAGGTTAAGCACGCATAGTGGACGCAACTTAGAGGTTTATTGCGTTCTTCGAGGATCACTTATGCTGAGTTACTTATATTTATTAGACCTATCACATGACGAGCAAGATTCAGTGCCTATAGTTAGAGATTACCTATATATCTTTTTCGAGGTTACCGGTCTCCTACCACAATGAGAGATCGAGATCTAAATTTACCTCGTGTAGAACACTAGACCTATTGCCTAACCCTTGAGGCGTATGTCTCCAAAGGAGAGACGTTAGTTGAATAAGCTAGTAAACTAGCCATTGGAGAAGGGCTTCATTAAGAGGAGCATTTCGTAGTAGGGAGCACCAGTCGTCTTTTCCACAAAGATGAATGGTTCTCTGAAGCTTTAAGTCGATTATAGGTAGCTTAATAAACTGACAAAGAAGAATCGATATCTATTTCCCCATGTAGAAGATCTCTTTGATTAATTGGTTGGAGCGAAAGTGTTCTTACAGCTTGATTTGGCTACCAGATTCCAACAGTTGTGCTTAGCTAAGGATAGTATCCAAAAGACTTCCTTTTTACACCCGATGTACTATATGAGTGGTTAGTCATATCATTCAGACTTACCAATTCATCTGCTTACTTTTCCTGTTTAATGAGATGAGTTTCTATAGTGTTACTTAACAAGTTCGTCATTGTATTTATGGAAGATATTTTAGTTTATTCGAAGAGCGAGAAGGAGCATGCATTGCATTTAGAAAACGTGCTCAATCCACTCCTTGAGCATAAGTTGAAAGCATAGTTTTTGAAATGCCACTTTTAGTGAGGGGAGGTACGCTTTTGGGACACGTTGTCTCGTAAATTGGGCTGGCGGTTGGTCCCAGTAAAGTTAATGTAGTTCAAGATTGACATGTGCCGATGAATGCCACAAAAGTGAGGAGTTTCGATTGCTTGGCATGATACTATCGGAAGTTCGTTAAGGACTTCACGGAGATCTCTACACCCCTAACCGGCCTCATGAAGAAGAATTTAGTTTTCTTATGGGAAGAGAAGTGTGAGAATGCTTTTATTAAGCTAAAGGAGGCATTGACTAGTGCACCTGTTTTGGTATTACCCGATGGTATGAAAGCATTCACAGTATATACCGATGCTTATGGTATGGGGTTGGGAAGGAAGAGTGGTGAGCTATGCTAGTTGACAGTTGAATGTCCATAAGAGGAACTACCCTACCCACGATCTTGAGTTAGCAACCATTATCTTTATGCATAAGTTATGAAGGCATTATCTTTTATGAGAGCGGTTTGAGCTGTATACGAATCACAATTCTTTGAAGTATTTGTTCTCCCAAAAGGACTTGAGTTTAAGGTGGTATAGGTAGATGGAGTTTTTGGCATCGTACGATTTTGGTATCTCAGATATTCTGGCAAGGGCAATGTAGTGACCGACACCTTGAGTAATCAACATGCAGTATTGAGTCCTTTATTCTTGGAATGGAAGCATTTCGAGTTCATTTCTACATTTAATTTCTGACCGTCGTCAGATATTACTTCGAGATTGCTAATAGCTTTGGATGTGCAACCTACACTTATGGAACGTATTAGATCCAGTCAAAGGCAAGATAAGGATCTAGGAGACATCTTGGAGAAGCATGGTAGAAGAGAGCCGTTGGATCATTTAGGCGTTATGCCATTGACTTGAAGGGATGGTTATGGAGAGATGGTAGGCTATGTGTTCCTCTCATTATGGAGTTAATTGATATGGTACTATCCGAGTCTTATCGTTCGAGGATAACCATTCATCCCGATGGAGAAAAAATGTACCGTGGCATGAAGAGAGTCTTTTATTAGCCTAGTACGAAGAAGCATGTAGCAAAGTATGTAGGTTATGTATCACTTTCCAGAGGGTAAAGGCGGAGCAAAAAAAGCCGGAAGGATTGTTGCAACCCTTGAATATTCCTTAGTGGAAGTGGGAGAGTATTTATATGGATTTTGTCAGTGGATTTTCGAGGAGTAGGAGAGGGAATGAGAGTATTTGGGTCATAGTCGGTCGGCTGACCAAATACGCTTATTTTATACCAGTTAGGAGTACGAAGATGGGGGCATCTTTGGAAACTGTATAGGTGAGGGAGTACGTTAGGTTACACCGAGTTCGTCTTAGCATCGTTAGTGACCAAGACCCGTTTTCACTAGCAAGTATTAGAGGAGTCTACATGAGGCTTTGGGTAATGAGTTGAGCTTGAGCACCACTTATTATCCACAGACGGATGGACAGATGGAGAGAGTGAATCAGGACTTGTAGAACTTGCTTCGAATGTGCATCATGGACTTTGTAGGCTCTTGCGAGGATCACCTACCGTTGGTGGAGTTTAGATGTGATAATGGCTATTAGGCAAGCATTAGGATGGCACTGTTTGAGGCGCTATGCGGTAGACCCTATAGACCACCATCGTGTTCGTGGGACATTAAGGATAGGATTATTGTTGGGCAAGACATGGTGAGGGAGACATCGAAGAAATTAAACTTGATCCATAGAAGAATGAAAACCATGCAGGATAGGCATAAATCTTATGTTGACTAGAGATGTATGGAGTTAGAGTTCACAGTTGGCGATATGGTGTTTGCGAAGGCCTCACCACTTAGGCACATTATGAGATTTGGTAGTTCGGGGAAGCCAGCACCAAGGTTTATAGGACCTTTCCTAATTACTGGTAGGATAGTAAAGTTAGCATATAGAGTAGAGATTCTTGAGAAGGTGGCGGGAGTACATGATGTTTTCCATGTGTCGCACTTGCGAAAGTGCTTGCATGATTTAGCAACCATAGTCGAGTCGAGTCAATTAGAAGAGGTGGAGGTAGAGAGGGAGTCACTTGTTTGCCATACACCCACTTGTATTCTTGAGCATGGTACAAAATGGCTTCGCAACAAAGAAATCAAACTTTTTAAGGTCCAATGAGGAGACGATCCAGGGAGAGTACATATAAGCCCGAGGAGAAGATCCGATCTATCCACCCACAACTCTTTTCTGGTATATTTCCTGTAACAACCCGGTGTCGAGAAGCAATTAATTAAAATTAATAACAATAATCAATTAAGATGCATTTACAATGATTAATTAAGAATAAATTTAATTTTAGATTTTATAATAGAAACATTTATTAAAGAAGTTTATTAATTTTGGGAAGAATTATTTGTTACCAAGACTTTGGACGGAATTATTTCAGAAATTTTGTATTTTGAAGTGATTAATTTTTTGATAAATGATGAATTTAATTATTTTTGAGTAATGTTGGTATTTTAATATTGAATGATTATTAAATATATTAAAATGATTGTAATAATTGTATAGATTTTGGTAATGAAAATAAATAAGGTTTGAAGTTTATTTTAGAAAGAAAAGGAATTTTATTTTTATTAAATGAGAAGTTTTGGATTTTATTTAATAAAAAAATTTAAAATATAATTAAGGAATAATTTAAATAAAATATGTTAAATTGTGGAATTGATATTTTATAAAATCACACAATGAGTGTGAAATGAAGATTTGCGTTAGTAATAATTTTTTAATTGGGAGTTTACATTAATTTTTGGTTAATAAATGAACTTGATTAATAAGTGGGCCTAAGATGTAAATATGGAAATAATTATTTAATTATTGTAAATTTCTAGTAAATAATTATTGTAGAATTTTTTAATGTTAATAAAGCATATAAGCAAAATGAGAATAAATTCTATTTGATGATTTTAGCAAATCTAACATGAGAGAAAATCGGATTAACAAAGAGGGAAAGGAAAGAAAGGAAGAAAAAGAAAAGGAAATAAAGAAAAGAAAGCAAGCCCATTAGCCCAAAGCCCTAACTAAAAAAGGCTACATACTTTTGCCTTTCATGAGAAGCCTAGAGTCTTCCCTCCACTCACAAAAATCATTTCACGTGCATACTTCTCTATATCCTTCTCTTAATCTCAATTATGAAAACTTTAATCCCTCTCCTTCTAAATTCAATTTAAAATCAATCTAAAAATTATGAAATTTGAAACCAAGTTTCTCAACAAGTATCTACACCCCTAGGAATCATCAAAGTGGAATTTTGAGCATGTCGGATGTCATGTAGCATTTCTAGTAAGGAGGAAATTTAGGGTTTGGTGAACTATAGAGTGCCCTGAGATGTTCAGCTAGCTAAGGTGAGTACTTTCACTCATCAAATATATGTCTAAATTATTGGCTTACATGCTTGAATTGTTACCGGTTGTTGATGTGGTCGAATCATGTGATGCACACTCCTCTTGAACCCAATTCTTGCCTTGTTTCTTGATTGAATATTGTAAGATGTTGATGTGCTTTGGATTGGGAAATTTGAATTATAGTGTTGTAGTTAAACAGCCATACCTTTTAATTTTTTAATCAGATTTAAGTGAGATTTTTTTTTCAAATAAAAGATATTTTCATAAGGAATAATTTTTATGTTGATGACTTTTTGAAAATCAAAAGTTATCTAATGCTGAAATGTGTTCGAATATTAAGTAATAACTCTGGTCTGAGTTTTGTTTTGAGTTTAATTTTGGGGTCATTCGTATCATAGAGTTTACTCTAAAGTATTTCGAGAGTTCCAACTTCTAAATTGTACTTTTGGTTGTGATACATAGGTATTATCCCAGCCGAGTTGTTCGATTCACAACCGATGACCACTGACGTTGGGAACGGGATGATAAACCAATTCTTTTGGGAAGCCACTGAGGTGTTTAGTAATTGATGTTGTAATATATATACGAACTTTTTATGATGATTGTATGATTAGTTTAACTGTATATTTGTGTGGAAAAGCTAATAATTTTAGCTCGTTATGGATTTTCCCAACAGAAAATTACAGAGATTCAATTTTCTTAAGGGGGAGTTTGTAACAACTCAGTGTTGAGAAGCAATTAATTAAAATTAATAATAATAATTTTTAATCAATTAAGATGAATTTTTGAAGTTTAATTAAGAATAATTTTAATTTTATGTTTTATAATAGAAACACTTATTAAAGAAGTTTATCAATTTGGTAAGAATTATGTGTTACCAAGATTTTGGAAAGAATTATTTTAGAGATTTCATATTTTGAAGTGATGAATTATTTGATAAATGATGAATTTAATTATTTTTTGGTAATGTTGGTATTTTGAGATTGAATGATTATTAAATATATTAAAATGATTATAATAATTATATAGAGTTTGGTAATGAAAATAAATAAGATTTGAAGTTTATTTTATAAAGAAAAAGAAATTTATTTTTATTAACTGAGAAGTTTTGGAATTTATTTAATAAATAAGTTTAAAATATAATTGAGGAATAATTTAAATAAAATATGTTAAATTGTGGAAATAATATTTTTATAAAATCATATAATGAGTCTGAAATGAAGATATGAGTTAGTAATAATTTTTAAGTGGAAATTTACATTAATTTTAGGTTAATAAATGAACTTGATTAATAAGCGGGCCTAAGATGTAAATATGGAAATAATTATTTAATTAAATAATTGAAAATAAATATTGTAGAATTTTGTAATGTCAATAAAACATATATGAAAAATAAGCATGAATTTTATTTGATGATTTTAGCAAATCTATCATGAGAGAAAATCTAATTAATGAAGAGGGAAAGAAAAGAAAAGAAGAAAAAGAAATGGAAATAAAGAAAAAAAGCAAGCTCATTAGCCCAGAGCCCTAACTAACAAAAGCTACATACTTTTGCCTTTCATGAGAAGCCTAGAGTCTTCCCTCCACTCACAAAAATCATTTCACGTGCACACTTCTCTATCTCCTTCTCTTAATCTCAATTATGAAAACTTTAATCCCTCTCCTTCTAAATTCAATTTAAAATCAAATAAATTTCTAAAATTATAAAATTTGAAACCAAGTTTCTCAAAAAGTATCTACACCCCCAGGAATTATCAAAGTGGGATTTTGAGCATGTCGGATGTCATGTAGCATTTCTAGTAAGGAGGAAATTTAGGTTTTGGTGAACTATAGAGTGCCATGAGATGTTTAGCTAGCTAAGGTAAGTACTTTCACTCATCAAATATATGTCTAAATTATTGGCTTACATGCTTGAATTGTTACTGGTTGTTGATATGGTCGAATCATGTGATGCACACTCCTCTTGAACCCAATTCTTGCCTTGTTTCTTGATTGAATATTATAAGATGTTGATGTGCTTTGGATTGGGAAATTTGATGATGTAGTTAAACAACCATATCTTTTAATTTTATTATTGAATTTAAGTGATATATTTTCGAGATGAATGGAATTTTCATGAGGAACAACTAATATGTTAATCACCTTTTGAAAATCAGAAGTTTTGTAATGCTAAAATGTGTTTGAATATGAAGTAACAACTTCAATCATAACTTTTGATTTTATGATCCGATTTAAATGAGGGTTTTATCAGTGGAAGGTATTTTTATAATGAACAACTTTGATGTTTATATCTTTTTGAAAATATGAGGTTTGCTAAGCTTGAAATATGTTTGAATATGAGGTAATAACTCAGGCCTATGTTTTGGAATTTCAAAATTGTAGCACAGTAATGTTTTGGCCATAACTTTTGACTTCCTTATCCATTTTTTGCAATCTAACTCTCGTTGGAAAGCTATAATAATACAAAACAACTTTTTTTAGAGTTACATGAAATTTTGAGGTTTTCTTGGTGACAATGATGTTTTAAAGGAGTGCTTTCGCTTTTAATAAATCATTTCATAATTTATATTAAATAAATAGTGATTTTGATCCTTTAAATTTAGTTACAAATTGCATATATAAAGATTTAACTTTTTACTCTTATTATATAGAATATCATTATGTTTAAAAATCTTATTATTTTATTATTATCTCTTCCCCTAATCGAATTTGAATACTTTGGATGATTTTATTCTATGTAACGAGAAATTTGAATAAACAAAGTTATAATACGGTTTGATATTGGATTTTCGGTAATATTTCTTCAGTTATTCTTTGGACTTGTTATATAGAATAATTGTGCGATGATGAGTATAATTTATGAGCATTGAGTAAACGGACGAGTAACACCAAGTGTATGGGATGCCTGTGCCGATATTTGTTCAATTACTTTGTGTAAGTCGACGTCACTCTAACAAGGTCGAGTATACAGGATATTATATTTAGGGTGATGCATGCTGAGAGTGTGCAGGATGAGAGCTAAACGAGTGTCCATTTATTATGTCAACTCCTATTATACATCGGGGAGTAAACAAGATTGGCTAGTATCTATCATAATGGCCTGATTGCGGGGTCGCTCCCTGAATCCATGACACACTTGTTGATGTATATGGTTGAGAACCATTGCCTCTGTATCACTTAGGTCGGTTGTCTATTACCATTAGGGGCACATGCAGGGTCATGACCAACGCATAGTGTAGTCTTGACTTTGATGGATATTGGGTCACAATGGCTATGGAGGTAACTAAGACTGTAGGAGTAGCGTTGAGAGTGTGCGAAGAAGGCTCCTGGAGCAGGCTAAAAGCAGCCAGTCTCTCTTCTGATTATTACTATTGATAAGATAGCATGAGATGCTATAGAAACCTAATTATTCACCTATATGAGATCATTATCATTACGGTTGAGATCCGATCCGATTATTTGTCGAGACCGATATCGAAAAGATATTTAGGATGTTGAGAGCACATAGGATTGAGTGTCATGATGTTTATCCATGATACTGAGAGTTGAGTGGATTAGTAGAGGTCTGAGAGACCATATAATTATTTCATTTGGTGAGATCCAAGTTGAGTACTATGAGGTTGAACGCTAGATGACTATTAATGGTTATCGATCTCTTGGATTATTTATGAGACTAAGAGTCTATGCAATTGTGTAACCTTGTATGCAACGATTATACAACTATCGAGGATGGCTGGAAATGCTGAGAGCATGGAGTTGGACCCTATACCTGTTTTTACATGGTTATTTGAGAGAAGACCTTGGCTACCGAGGGTATGCCATATTTGTATTTCAAGTATGATTGATTTGGGTGATTGGTTTGTGTATTTATGTATGTTGAGTAAGATGGAACTTAGGTATGTCTATTTTACAATTATTTGAGAGAAAATTTAGGGCATTGCTGAGAATATGTCCTGCATTGTTAATGAGCTTTATATTTAATGATAGTAAGATTATGGTTGTTTCATCCGCTTATTATATTCCCGTTTGGTGTGTTGGTCGACTTTGTTTGGAAATGGACTATCTTTTGTGTGCATGGTTTTGGGATATGTTGACACTTGGGATATGCATGTGCCACTTGTGTTCCGCTTGTTTATACCGTGCCCGTTGTCAATTCATGTTGACATCCATATTCTAGACATAGTCTGACCCGTGTGTTATTCATATATTACTCGGGTCAGTTCGAGTCATTTTAGGTTCAGGTACTGATGACCAGTATGCTGATGTTGGGCATAGACGGAGGATAGATTATTTGTATATCATTTTGTACATTGTAGTTACATGTGTTCATGTGTTGATGAGATGTACATATTTTGGACATGTTATGTATATTTTTGATGTTAGTGGGCATTTGACTATTTTTGTAAACCCATTTAGACTCATATAGATTTATTATTATATGTTATCGCTACATGAATGACTCTATGTTTTCTATGATTTATATTATATTATGTGTGACGACCGCCCATGACCCCTGCACGGAACATAGGAATAGTGCGCTGTAAAGTGTGCCAGGCAGCCATGGACGATTGCCAAGTTTAGGTTAAAACAGCAGAATCTATCGTATAACTCACAGCGCATGGATAAAATACAATAGAAAATATATATAGTGAAGCTTTACAGAACAGAATCTCTATTAAACCTCATAATAGTTGGATACAAACATCTGAATAGTCAATACATCAAGCCTCACTACATAACACTCAAAGAATATACAAAGCAGCGGAACATTCAGTACATATAGTAAGAAAATAATATGCAAAGCCTCCAGCTCGTCTTCGTCATCAGCATCGTTGGAGAGTAAGAACAGCACCTGTCACCTGCTATCTAGTCTGCCCATCCCAAAATGGATGAACAGCCCAAGGCAATAAGAGTTAAACATAAAGCCTTGAGTCAGACAACAGTCTTAGTGAGCGGTAAATTAACTAACAACATACCAAAAGAGCATACAGGTAAAAGGAATAGGAATCCAACCCTCCCACTCCACCTCTTTCTACAGTGATAGCCCCCAGACACACTAAGCAGAAATAAACATAGCAAAGCAGACATTTAAAGTAAAGCAATTATCACTCGAGTCAAGGTCGGTGTTTTCCAAGTACAAACCCCCAAGGCCTAAACCAAGATCAGATAAGCACCCAGAAAACATCGCTCTTGAGACCGAATGACGATACAACCAAACATCCATGACTCTGGCTATCACTGTTATCATTGCTTTGATACCACCGTTAATTGAATGACCGGCACATTCTTTCAGCCGTCCGTCAAGGGTTAATGGCAACCCCGGTTCTAGACATAACTCCGCATGTCGTCGCAGCCCGTGCCTAGGACTATCGAATCTGCCCAGAGTACTCGACTACAATCATAGTCTTTAGGGACTATCGAATCTGCCCAACGTACTCTTGCTTTGAGCCTGCTAGAACCTTCAACAACGATGAAATCTCAGCCTTCTAGTCATCCTCCTCGACGACTATTTCCATACTAGCTCAAGCGCCTCTCGAGCAAACCATTATCCTCAACTCGAACCATTTCACCGAGTTATCAACATGCTTGGAATGATCCCGTCTGGATTAAACCAAGGCTATCTCATATCATGCCTCGCTTCATCTCATCATAGCAAAGCCTCATCTCAACATCAACATCATCAAATTTATCCATATGAGCTTCATCATCCGCCACATATGCCACGAGCAGCTTTTCCAATTCAAGAGCCTTTCCCTTAGCTTTTGAATCATCTTCGACTAACTTGTCCAAATCAAATCATCAAGCAACTAATTTACAACAATCAATCAAGGCAATCATTAATCCAAGTAATCAAGCATTCAAACATGATCAAATAAACAAATTTAACAATAATGGCAATCTTGTAATTAAAGAGTCTAAATCTAACAAGCATGAATCATGAACAATATTTCTACAACTTGATGAATGAACTTGCATAGGTTAACATATAGTAAAATGGATGTCAAATCATCATGAACAATAGATCTACACTTAAGTTTACAGAAATACATGGAAATCACTATTTTAACACAAAATAAAGCCAATGATCCGATATACTCCTTTGGATCCGTGTGAGAGATAATCACCACTCACCAAATCATCTAAACACCTCAGAAGCAACACACTTCAGATCTGGACAGCGAAGGATCTAACTCGATCTATCACAATCCCGCTTCAAACGATGAAATCACTCTTCGAAGAATGTAGATCTTCAACTTTAGCTCTTGGATCTTCGATCTTGGATGGAAGGAAGTACTAAATCAAAGTGGAGAAAAGAAGTGAAGAAGTGTAGAACTCGAGCTCTCAAAATGGCAGCACTTCGTCGCTTCGAAATCCAGATCCCAAAAAGTGAAGAAATGGACGTGTATTTATAGGCTGATCCTTAGGTCGTCCGCCCCCCCTAGGTCATCCACGACCTAACTATCCACGACCTACGACCTAAAAACACTACGACCTAAAAACACTACGACCTAACACAACTGCGCGACTTAACAACAACGCAGGTGCGCGACCTAACACTCACGCGACCTAACAACGATGCGGCTTAGCGACTTAACGCTACACGACCTAACCCCTTAAGCATCCACGCGACCTAACATAAGTCGCGACCTAACTAGGATACGACCTAACGATCTTTGCCACTTAGCTGGGTTACGACTTAACACCTCACGACCTAACTATACCCAGTACTAACATAGGTCGTCTACGACCTAACTAATCATGCTATAGCGACTCAACGACTTAACTGTCTCCGACCTAAGACTTAGTAGATCTTACGAACTAACCTTAACTTGCTCCTAAGTCGCTCACGACCTATCTCCTTAAGTCATTAACTCGCCCAGTTCCTATGCCGCTAACTCTTAAGTCGCCGCTTCCCTTAAGTCGCCAATTCTATAGGTCGCTAAACCCCTTAAGTCGTTCACTCGACCTAAGCCACCACACGACCTAACTTCCACACGACTTATCCCAATCCTTAGGTCGCCAACTTCCTTAGGTCGCTCCACTTCCTTAAGTCGTCTACTCCGACCTAACTACTATACGACCTAAGCCTTATCTCGTCCACGACTTAGACTCTGGACGACTTATCAACATTACGACCTAATGACAACAGTTTTACGATGTTTCGATCCGTAAAAATACGGGTCGTTACATTCTCTCCCCCTTAGGAATTTCGCCCCCGAAATTCCAAACAAACAAGAACAATCAAAAATATTCTGTATGCCTATCATCCATAGCAATCAATAAACCATGCATCCAATTCTAGCCTAGCATGCAGAATTCTAAAACTGGAACAAGTTACAATGTCGTGAGATGACACGACACCTTATGGCCATACCTTGAAGAGTTCAGGATGAGCTGCCTTCATCCTCTCTTCCACCTCCCATGTACAGTCGTTAACATCATCACTCTATTGTACCTTGAGCAATCTAACTACCTTCCTCCTTAGCTGTTTCGTGTCAGTTTCCACAACACGAAGTGGCTTACAAGGTCTCTTCTCGACTGGATCAATCTCGAAATCATCACAACTATCAGCAGAAACCACTGTGTTTGAGTCATGCACATACTTCCGTAGATACGATACATGAAAAACATTGTGCACACTCGACATCTTTTCTGGTAACTCCAATCTGTAGGCGAGCTTTCCAATTCGCTCGATAATCGGGAATGGTCCAACAAATCTCGGAGTCAATTTTCCTTTCTTCCCGAATCGAATAACATTCTTCAGTGGCGAAATCTTCACGAAAACCATATCACCTACGTCGAATTCCAAATCCTTACGACGCTTATCGGCATAACTTTTCTGACGGTCTTGGGTTGCCTTCATTCGTTGCCGAATGATCTCTATACAATCTGAAGTCTGTCGAATCATTTCTGGCCCAAGTATCAGCTTTTCTCCTGTTTCTAACCAACACGTCGGAGAGTTACACGGTCTTCCATACAATGCCTCATACAGCGCCATACCAATGCTTGACTGGTAACTGTTATTATACGAAAATTCCACCAAATGAAGATGATCTTCCCATGATCCTCCGAAATCCAAAACACAAGCTCTAAGGAGATCTTCCAAAACTCGATTGACTCTCTCGGTCTGACCATCTGTTTGGGGGTGATAAGCTGTACTCAAACACAACTCGGTTCCCAAAACTTCCCGGAAGCTCTTCCAAAATCCACTAGTGAACAATGGGTCTCGATCGCTCACTATACTCTTCGGAATACCATGAAATCGAACTATCCATTTAACATATAGCTCAGCCAACTTTGATGCAGTCCTGGTTGATCGAACAGGAATGAATCTTGCACTCTTAGTCAAACGATCTACAATGACCCAAATCCCTTCATTTTCCGCTCTGGTTCTAGGTAACCCATCGATAAAATCCATCGATATTTGCTCCCACTTCCATGTAGGAACTTCTAATGGCTGAAGCAGTCCACTTGGCTTCTTCTGTTCGGCTTTTACCAACTGGCAGTTGATGCACTTGGAAATAAAATTTCCAACATCCTTCTTCATGCCTTCCCAGTAATAGGTTCTCTTCATATCCCGATACATCTTATTTCCACCTGGATGAATTGTCAACTTCGAGTGATGGCTTTCCTTCAGAACTTCATTTCTCAATTCATCTATATCGGGAACAACTAGTCGTCCTTGCTTCCGAAGCCAACCCTCTCGATCGACCTTGAATCCTTTATCCTTCTCTGGGTCCAACCCAGATTCCAAATCACGGATAATCTTGACAACCTTATCGTCTCGCTTTTGGCTCTCGCCAATCCTTTCCACAAGAGTAGGTCTTATCGATAAGTTTGCCAACATCTCAGGTTCCAATTCACATCTGGGCCTGAAGTCAAATCCAGCTAAATACTCGAGACTCTTCCATTCTGAAAACATGGCTCCCAATCCTGCATGTCTTCGACTTAACGCATCTGCCACTGCGTTACCCTTTCCTTGAGTATAGGCTATACCAAAATCATACGATGCCAAAAACTCTAGCCATCGTTGCTGCCTAAGCTTCAAATCCTTTTGGGAGAAAAGATACTTCAATGACTTATGATCTGTAAACAACTCGAATCGAACTCCCAACAGATAATGTCTCCACATCTTCAGAGCAAAAACAATCGCCGCTAACTCCAAATCATGAGTCGGATAATTCCTTTCATGCGGCTTCAGTTGTCGACTTGCATACGCAACAACCTTACCCTTCTGCATCAACACTGCTCCAAGTCCAGTACCACATGCGTTGGTATAAACCACCATCTCATCATTTCCACTTGGAATAGTCAAAACAGGAGCACTTGTCAGTCGCTCTTTCAGGATTCCGAAAGCTTGCTCGCACTTAGCATCCCATCTGAATACTTGGTTCTTTTTCGTCAATCCTGTTAATGGTGCAGCCACCTTGGAAAAGTCCTTGATAAATCGACGATAATATCCTACTAATCCAAGAAAACTTATCACATCAGATGCATTCTTAGGTCTAACCCAATCCTGGATTGCTGCCACCTTAGCGGGATCAACCGCTATTCCATTTCCAGAGATAATATGGCCTAAGAACCTCACTTCGCTCTTCCAGAAGTGACACTTCGAAAACTTAGCCTTCAGCTAATGTTTCCGTAAGATTTCCAAAACAATACGCAAGTGCGTCTTGTGCTCTTCTTCAGTTTTGGAATAAATCAAAATATCATCCACGAACACTAGCACGAACTTGTTCAACTGATCCCTGAACACTCTATTCATAAGATCCACAAAATATGCTGGTGCATTAGTCAATCCAAACGGCATTACCAGCCACTCAAAGAAACCGGATGGTGTCCTGAAAGCAGTCTTCGGCACACTATCCTTTGCCACTCTTAACTGGTGAAATCCCGTTGCCAAATCCATATGAGAAAACACCTTAGCTCCGTGAAGCTGATCAAACAAGTCATCTATCTTGGCAATGGATACTTGTTCTTCTTAGTCACCTTATTCAGCTCACGATAATCCACACATAACCTCAACGATCCATCCGCTTTGGTTACAAACACAACTGGTGCACCCCATTCGGACACACTACGCCGAATGAATCCTTTCTGCAACAGATCATCAACCTGGACCCTCAACTCCTGCTGTTCCCTAGGCGCCATCCACCTAAGAGGCATCACAACAGGTCTGGCTCCTTCAACTAGATCGATACGAAACTCGATCTCCCTATGCGGCGGTAACCCTTTGACCTCATCAAAGACATCCTCAAATCCATTAGCGATTGGCATCGATGACAGTCCATCCCGTGGAACAACCAGCGAATACATGAAGCTCATGAAGACGCCTTCCTCATGCTTACATCGTATCACAACCTTTCGCCCCTCCACATTCTCGACTGTTACCTCCAACCTTTCGTAATCAACCTTTGCCGCATACTTCCTAAGCCAGTCCATACCCAAAATAATTCCGAACCCCGCAAAGTTCAGAACAAAATAATCACAAACAAAAGAGCAATCATGACTCGATACAATCAGACCACGGCATAACATACACAAACAAGACGAACCCCCAACTGGATTAGTCACAACCAATGGTCTATCAACAATATCCGGTTCTAAACCCAACCGGCCTACAAGTTCATTACAAACAAAAGAATGAGACGCCCCAGTATCGAATAACACTCTAACTGGAACACCACATATGGACAGAGTACCTTGAACCACCACACTCTTTCCTTTCTCTTCAGCAGTAGAGGCTTTCGAAGATGATGGAACAGCCCCCAAAGCATAAGCTTGCACAATCTGTTTGTCCTTCCTCGGTTCTGGACAATTCTTCCTAATATTCCCCGGCTTGTCACAGTTGTGACACTTTATCGGCACCTTCGGATTCTTGCAATCTCTGGAGAAATGGCCCTTCTACTGACAATTGTAGCAGGTCACTTTGCCCTTCGGCTTCTTCTGGCCATCCTTACCCTTCTGCTGCTGCTGCTTCCTCTTCTTGTTTCCACCCTGTTGTGGTTTAAACTCCTCCTTGGTCACAACAACAACAAATCCTTCTTTAGGAAACAGATTCTCGTGCCTGAGAGCCTTCTCCACGAGCTTCTCAAATGGATCGTCCAAATGATCCACCAAGTGCCTCCCAAGATAACTGTCCAAGTCTGTCACAAACTTCTCATTCTTCTAATATGCAGATTCAATATACGAGCGGGCATACTTGGACAAAGCTTCAAACTCAGAAACATACTCTAGAACTGGTCTTCCACCTTGCTTGAGCTCCACAAACTTCTTGAACAGAACGGACTTCTGAGCTGTAGAAATGAACTTAGCTTCAAATCTAGCTTGGAATTGCTCCTAAGTAATTTCTTCCTCTGGAGTATCAATGGTGATAGAGTTCCACCAATCAGAAGCTCTTCCTTGAAGCTGTCTTGATGCAAGCTTCCTTTTAGTTGCATCATCGATTCCCAAATCACCAAAGATCCTTCTACAAGCATCTATCCACCTCTGGACGTCAATGGTTAACTCTATTCCCAAGAAAACCTTTCCTCCAAGAGCAGAATAATCCTTACACAGCTTAGCAAAATCCACCGGTTTTGGAGTTTGAACTTGAACTCCAACATCTACAGATGGCCTCAGAGCTGGCATCCTTCTCATGATCGAAGTCATCATAGCTTCGAACATGGCAACATAATCAGTAGCCCCCTCAGTAGCACGGCCTTCCCTAGCAGCTGGTCTCCCTCTTCGACTCATCCTTAATATATATAAAAAGGAATGATTAATATACCTTGAGAACAACTGCATAAGGGGTTCAAATCATTCTAAGCTACTATATTATATATAGTAATCATCCATCAAAATAAAATTACGTCTCTCATACGTAGTTACATCAGCGAGCGTTGGGTAAAATCGATTAACCAAAGCTCTGATACTAAATGTGACGACCGCCCATGACCCCTTCACGGAACATAGGAATAGTGCGCTGTAAAGTGTGCCAGGCAGCCATGGACGATTGCCAAGTTTAGGTTAAAACAGCAAAATCTATCGTATAACTCACAGCGCATGGATAAAATACAATAGAAAATATATATAGTGAAGCTTTACAGAACAGAATCTCTATTAAACCTCATAATAGTTGGATACAAACATCTGAATAGTCAATACATCAAGCCTCACTACATAACACTCAGAGAATATACAAAGCAGCGGAACATCCAGTACATATAGTAAGAAAATAATATGCAAAGCCTCCAGCTCGTCTTCGTCATCAGCATCGTTGGAGAGTAAGAACAGCACCTGTCACCTGCTACCTAGTCTGCCCATCCCAAAATGGATGAACAGCCCAAGGCAATAAGAATTAAACATAAAGCCTTGAGTCAGACAACAGTCTTAGTGAGCGGTAAATTAACTAACAACATACCAAAAGAGCATACAGGTAAAAGGAATAGGAATCCAACCCTCCCACTCCACCTCTTTCTACAGTGATAGCCCCCAGACACACTAAGCAGAAATAAACATAGCAAAGCAGACATTTAAAGTAAAGCAATTATCACTCGAGTCAAGGTCGGTGTTTTCCAAGTACAAACCCCCAAGGCCTAAACCAAGATCAGATAAGCACCCAGAAAACATCGCTCTTGAGACCGAATGACGATACAACCAAACATCCATGACTCTGGCTATCACTGTTATCATTGCTTTGATACCACCGTTAATTGAATGACCGGCACATTCTTTCAGCCGTCCGTCAAGGGTTAATGGCAACCCCGGTTCTAGACATAACTCTGCACGTCGTCGCAGCCCGTGCCTAGGACTATCGAATCTACCCAGAGTACTCGACTACAATCATAGTCTTTAGGGACTATCGAATCTGCCCAACGTACTCTTGGTTTGAGCCTGCTAGAACCTTCAACAACGATGAAATCTCAGCCTTCTAGTCATCCTCCTCGACGACTATTTCCATACTAGCTCAAGCGCCTCTCGAGCAAACCATTATCCTCAACTCGAACCATTTCACCGAGTTATCAACATGCTTGGAATGATCCCGTCTGGATTAAACCAAGGCTATCTCATATCATGCCTCGCTTCATCTCATCATAGCAAAGCCTCATCTCAACATCAACATCATCAAATTTATCCATATGAGCTTCATCATCCGCCACATATGCCACGAGCAGCTTTTCCAATTCAAGAGCCTTTCCCTTAGCTTTTGAATCATCTTCGACTAACTTGTCCAAATCAAATCATCAAGCAACTAATTTACAATAATCAATCAAGGCAATCATTAATCCAAGTAATCAAGCATTCAAACATGATCAAATAAACAAATTTAACAATAATGGCAATCTTGTAATTAAAGAGTCTAAATCTAACAAGCATGAATCATGAACAATATTTCTACAACTTGATGAATGAACTTGCATAGGTTAACATATAGTAAAATGGATGTCAAATCATCATGAACAATAGATCTACACTTAAGTTTATAGAAATACATGGAAATCACTATTTTAACACAAAATCAAGCCAACGATCCGATATACTCCTTTGGATCCGTGTGAGAGATAATCACCACTCACCAAATCACCTAAACACCTCAAAAGCAACACACTTCAGATTTGGACAGTGAAGGATCTAACTCGATCTATCACAATCCCGCTTCAAACGATGAAATCACTCTTCGAAGAATGTAGATCTTCAACTTTAGCTCTTGGATCTTGGATCTTGGATGGAAGGAAGTACTAAATCAAAGTGGAGAAAAGAAGTGAAGAAGTGTAGAACTCGAGCTCTCAAAATGGCAGCACTTCGTCGCTTCGAAATCCGGATCCCAAAAAGTGAAGAAATGGACGTGTATTTATAGGCTGATCCTTAGGTCGTCCGCCCCCCTAGGTCATCCACGACCTAACTATCCACGACCTAACTGTCCACGACCTACGACCTAAAAACACTACGACCTAACACAACTGCACGACTTAACAACAACGCAGGTGCGCGACCTACCACTCACGCGACCTAACAACGATGCGGCTTAGCGACTTAACGCTACACGACCTAACCCCTTAAGCATCCACGCGACCTAACATAAGTTGCGACCTAACTAGGATACGACCTAATGATCTTTGCGACTTAGCTGGGTTACGACTTAACACCTCACGACCTAACTATACCCAGTACTAACATAGGTCGTCTACGACCTAACTAATCATGCTATAGCGACTCAACGACTTAACTATCTCTGACCTAAGACTTAGTAGATCTTACAACCTAACCTTAACTTGCTCCTAAGTCGCTCATGACCTATCTCCTTAAGTCGTTAACTCGACCAGTTCCTATGCCGCTAACTCTTAAGTTGCCGCTTCCCTTAAGTCGCCGATTCTATAGGTCGCTAAACCCCTTAAGTCGTTCACTCGACCTAAGCCACCACACGACCTAACTTCCACACGACTTATCCCAATCCTTAGGTTGCCAACTTCCTTAGGTCGCTCCACTTCCTTAAGTCGTCTACTCCGACCTAACTACTATACGACCTAAGCCTTATCTCGTCCACGACTTAGACTCTGGACGACTTATCAACATTACGACCTAATGACAATAGTTTTACGATGTTTCGATCCGTAAAAATACGGGTCGTTGCATTATGTATTATTCTATCCTGGAGGCACATGTATTTATTGCTTTGTGTCAATACTGTGTACGTATATGGTGAGTTTTATATTTGATTTTGAGATACGTATCGGTGATAGCCCAATTGAATATTAAATGTATACACAATACAGCCTTATTCTTCATACTATCTGACAGTATTACCCAGTGATACTCTTGAATAAGATGGGTATAGAGGTGGGTAGTTACATAATGGTATCAGAGCAGGTTTAAAAAAATGCAGAGTATAAGAGACACGAGTCCTGGCCTTAGGTGAGACATAGTGACTTTGCCCCCTTGGTTTATTAGGTAGTTACCCTATAGTAAGGGATAATAGAAGTATATATAATACTTATTATATGGTGATTACTAGGATAATCATTAGGGACGTATTTGTATTTTTCTTATTATGTATGTATGTATGTATGTATCATTTCTACCATTCTGAATATAAATCCCTGTATGTGATATAGAGTAGTTCTTATAGGTATAAAGGTAGAAGTTGTCGATCCAATTTGTAGTTATGGGTTAGCTGATAAATATTAAACCTCGGTGTGGCTTTGAATATAGAAAACTGATTAGTTAAGGACCAGGCTGCATTGCGGAAGCTGATGGTTCATTTTCCATTGAGCATCGTGGTCATTTGGTAGTTTTGATTGGCTTGATGGATGTTTTGTTTTCTGTGTGTGGTTGCATCGATTGATGGATGCTTTGGTTTGGGGATCCATCTTGAGTGTGGTGTTCAGTTGGAACTATCACTCAAGGTGTGTACCCACATGAGTTTAATATTTGATACCCGGAGGTGCCTTTGGCTATGAAGTTAACGTAGGGGATAATTGAAATTTGGATCACCTTAAAATAAAACTAAATATTTTTGGGAAAAAGTAAACTGGTACATTTTTATATAAAATTTAAAATGTGGAAAAAATGTAGATAGAAGCTTTCATGTCTATTTGTATGATGGAAGATCAGCTTTGTTTTATTTTCATAAGTAAAGTATTTTTTTAGAAGTACTCTTATAAAATTATTTACAATGTGTTTTAAAAAAAGCAAATATATTTTGTAGTTAACACCATTTTCGATAAAAGGTATATAGCTTTATGTGGTATTAGAAAAGTGTTTTAGTTTTTCAAACAATTGTATCATATAGAAGGTATCTCGTAGTATATAAATGAATTTATTTAAAGAAAAATTTAAAAGTAGTTTTGTGTCAATTAGTTCGTTAAGTGCTTTAAGAATTATAATCGATGCGCTTGATCAACGTAATCAATAAGAGTTCCTAAACTATAGGACGAGACATATGTAACAACCCGTATTTTTGATAATTAAAAATATTAAATTAAATAAGATTTTAGAATTTAATATTGTGAGAAATTAAAATTTATGATTTATTAATGAGAAAAATAATTAGAATATGATTTAAAAATGTTATTTGAATGTTATTGACAAAAATATAATTTCAATCAATTGAAATAGTTGTAAAGTTAATTTGGTTATAATGGTAAATATGGAATAAATTAAATGTTGGATTCAGTGTTGAAATTATCTGTTATTAATTGAAATAAGTTTATTATAGAATATGAAATCACTTTTGGTAAGCAATGTATAACCTTGGTTTTAAACGATAAGTTAATGGATATGAATTACTAACAATTTTTTATTCTCACCTTAGTATTTAATCCGTTGGAATTAAATTGGTAATTAATGGAATTAATGCAATTGAAATATTATAATTAATATGGTAAAAGATGATAACTATAGAATATGAATGTAATAAAATGTAAACTAACGTTAATTATATTCATAGGGTAATAGTTGATTCAATAATAAGAGTGAGAATCAAAATAAAAGAATTTATTGGGATTTAAATTTTAATGAATAAATTAATTGTAGCTGTAATTGAACGCTGAAATTAATGTAATATTCAAACCTTGGAATTAACATGGAAAATTAAAATCTAAAATTTAATAAAAACAAAATGTTTGTGAAATTTTAATTTTTGGTCAAATTTAGTCAAAATTTGAATTTGAGTTGAAAATTTAAAATATGAAACATTTTTCTTTTTTTCTAATTCTAGACTGAATTCTGAGATGGTCTCCACTTTTCGTTTCGTCAAAATTGGACTCCTATTGCTCTAAATTTGCAATTTACAGTGAAAAACTCGCATAAAATAACAGTATATATTGTGTGTATTTTACATAGTATTTCATTTGGTATTTTTTAGTGTATTCTAATTGGTATATGACTCTTGGGCTCTTAGGAAGTCTCTTGGGATTCAACTGACACCTTTAATTCAGAAACCTTTACTCTTCTACGTACAAACTCCTTATCAGAAAAAAACTACGTACAAACTTTCTGTTATCTCATTTCTGTCTTCCTCAAACCAGAAACTTTCTCTTCCACCATTACTCCTCCTCTCTTCCTCCAATCTCCTAAAACTCAAATCCTCCTCTTCCTTATCCCTTTCCTCCTCTCCTGTCTTTCCCTCTTCTCTCTCTCCTCCTCTCCTCTCTTTCCCTCTTCTCTCTCTCTTCATCTCCTCCTCTTGCCTTGCCGTCCATTCCCTTTCCTCTCCTTTGCTTGGCCGAACCTCTTCCACTAAAAAAAGAGAGAAAGGAAAAAACAAGTAAAAGAAAAAAGAAGAGAAAAAAATAGTTTGTTGAGTCTTCATATTCGCGTGTGTGATAACTTGGATCTTGTGTTGGTTGCTTGTGATCTCCATCTCCATCTTGTTTGAATAGTTGTCCACTTCGTTAGCCACGAAAGGTGAGAAATCGCTCACGATTAATATTCGTATGAATAAGTGAATGGATATCATAGAAAATGAATTGGAAATGTTTGTTTAGTTAGGAATTTTGTTAGTTTATAATTATATGGTTTGATATGATTTTATATATTCACTATGTGGTATTTAACATGACATATAATATGACATGATCCACTATTTGTTCCATGTTTTGCTATGTTAATCATATGACATGATATGCTATTTTGACACATAATATGTTATGTTATGTTAGTAATATGTTAAATCACATATATGTTATGTTACTAATACGTTAAATCACATATATGTTATGCTAGTAATATGTTTAGGTCACATGTATGTTATGTTATGTTAAGTAGTATATTTTATGTCACATGATGAGTTGTTATGTTATGTAATATGTTATATGATTCATGTTATGATATGTTATGCAATGATATATTATGTTATTTATTTGTTTCAATCACACTGCAAGTTCCCTTTATATGTTAGTTAGGAAAATCACAATGGGTTGAAATGATACATACCCGAATGACTTTTTAGATTAGGCAATTGACTTGGGATACATGTTGAAATGATATATACCCGCAAATTTAATTATGTTGGGTTGAAATGATATATACACTAATCACTTGATCGTAGGGTAGAAAACTATATACGGACACCGTTGGTCGATTTTAAAGTATTTTTCTAAATTATAAAATATGTTTATTTAATAAATTTGATTTCTTTAAAAAATATTTAATTAAAAGGTTTATTTAAGTCATATTTTTGAAAAATAAAATAAAATTTAAATTATATGTGTTAGAGTTAATTTATAGGTTAAGGTTTTAAAAGTTAAATTTCAAGATTTAGACTTATAATTTTTTTTAATTTTAAAATATATAATTTAATGGTGAAATAGTAAAATATAAAATAAAACACTTTAAAATTTTAGTTTAATAAAATACTTATTATATTTTTTTAAGAGATTTATTTAAAAATTTAATTTAATATAATAAATATAGATTTTTATAACAACTTTAAAAAAAATAAGAAATAGAGATTAAGATTAAATTGTAGATTTAATCTAGTTTAAAGAGCTGAACTCAAATAATATTATTAAATCTATTTGTTTATGAGAGTTCCAAAAGATAAGATTTTGAAATGTAATAACTTGATTTGATAGAAATTGTAAGTTAAAGGTTTTCAAACTAAAATATAACTGAAGTTAAATATTTTAGAAATTGATTTAAATTGTAACTTTGGATTTAAATTATGAAAATGTTTTATAAAATGACCACGGTGTGAAATAAGCGTTTGGTTGTTAAAGAGACCGGAGTCGGATATTGACATACTCTCTATCAATACCGAAACCACTTTAACAACTGTGCACGTGGTGGAGAATCCAGAATGAAGTAAGAGAACGATGATGGATAGCCTTGACTTTCGGGTCATAATTAAAATGACTAAAACAGTAGCTATACCGGGCCAAGTTTGGTCGCTCCCTCTATCGAACATGCTTCTTCGATACCATATCTGTTACTTTGTGATTGATTGGTGGCCACCCTCGAATTGATTATGGGAGTGTGTCTCGAGGTGGGTGATAGTAGCTGCTATGCGTTACCACCAGTCTAGGAGTGCAAAACGGTAGAATCCTACAATGGGCGTTGCCTCGCGTGCCTTGTCATATTTATCCTGATCGAGCCCACTACGACTTTGGTTTGTGTCGTACCTATGGAGTGCTCCCTGAGTATCCCACCAGTTACAGTGGGGCATACAATACCGTATAGACTACGATGCTTACATAAAAATGTGTTAAGGGGGATATGGGTAATGCCTTAATGCTATTTTAATACTTTACTTTATGATAGACATTATATATGTAGCGTATTGTATTATATATGTAGATAGTTTGACGGATCCTTAAAGGATGGAAATCCCAAACATCCTTTGAGTTATTGATGCATTTCACTTGAACATTTCACTTGAGTTGATTTACTTACATAAGAATGTTAATCCTGACTTGATTGTTTTGTTTTTGCTTTATACTCGGGTCAGCCTGAGCTTTTCAGTATTGAAGACTATCTTTCTGGAGGACGAAGACGAAGATTTAGTACATTATTACTATTTATTATATTTATCCCACTGCATCATGTTGTTATGCTGCATTATCCTATTATACTTGTTGTATGTATAACTCTGATTGTATTGTAAAAGTGTAATCAAATGTTATTTGGCAAACAGCTTCATGAACTGTTTATTTGAGTATTATATTTTGTCATTCCGCTGTGAGATTCTGTATTTTGTTTTTCTTTCTTTTCTCTTATTTTCCTGTTTACCCCATTGACAATCCTCCCTTTTGAATGGTTTGAGTTGACATGTGTGGTTTATTGTCGATTTAAACCGTCCAAAAAGGTGGGTCGTTACAACATATGGACACGAAGTTTTGGAAAGCTATGAAAGTTTGGAAAAGTTTTGAAATAATTTGGAAAGCTTTGAAAAGTGATGTAATATTTTGAAATGAAGTAATATATTTTGAGCTATGACGAAATCAATGATCAAAAATAATATTTTAAAGAAATATTTTGAGCTATGTTTGAAAAGAATTTAGATAGAGATCTTAGGAGTTTTATAAAATATTTTGGTAAAAGAAAGGTTATTTTTGAAATAAAGTTTTGCTAAATTATATGTTATGAAGATGTGTATAAAATTTTGAAGTTTTAGAAATTATTTTGATTTCGAAATTTATATTGAGTATATGTATTATAATGGTAATGTTAAGGAATTATTTTGAAGATAATAAAGTTATATTTTCATATGTTTATACAGGATATATATTTTTTATATGATGATTGTAGGCATCGAGCATTAGTCGATAACTAAAGTCGATGGCGAGGCAATGTTGATCACACGGTCAACACTGTAGACAGTCGACAAGGTGAACCACTAGAATTCATGGCAAGGCATCGTCGATATATCTATATATTAGAATTTGAAATTGGTTGGTATATGATGCCGTGATTGTTTGCTTGCCCAGCTCTACATGATTGCTTGTGACTTGACCGTATGTGGTGGATATACATTTGTGGTTTGATGTATTGTGATTTATATTTATATTTCCAACCTAAAAGGGCATTTAAAATTTTATGGCATTAAAAGAGTTAACTAAAATATTTGATTAATTGAGAAAATTATTTAGTGAATAACAAATATTTTGAGAAAATTTTTCAAGAGAGAATTGAAATAAATAACTTGTGCAATTTTATAAAACTAGAGGAAATAAAATTGAATTGAAAATGGTATTTCATGACTATTAGAGAAGTATTAATTTTGTGAATTGCTTTGTGAATTACTTTTGTAAGGTGAAATGTTATAGTAAACAAAGTATTAAATATTTTGCAATGTAAAATGGGTAATTTGTGAAGTTGAAGATGAGTTTTTAGAAAAGTATTCAAAGGAAATTACGTGTATAACAATTTCAAGTATTGATAAACATTTTTCATTAAAAGTGATAAATAAATATGGATAATATAAAGTGAATTTAGAAATGTTTATGTTGTTATTGGTTTATTGAAATTGATTTCTATTTAAAAAGGTAGATTTTAAAGTAAATAAATTATACTAAAATTGTTTTATGTTTGAAGAAGGGTAAATACTATTTTCGAAAATTGGGTTTTAAAGTATTAATGATTTGGAAAATATGTGAAAGCCAGAAGAATTAAATTTTGTAAGTGAAAGAATATTTGGGAAGTTAGATTTTTGAAGTAAAAGATTGTTTAAAAAATGTTTGTGAACTTAGTTAAAAAGTCCTTTTGTAAATTAAAGTTTGAAGTTATTGATTGTAAATTTAAATCCATCTTATGTTTTGATGATTTTTGACTTTGGAAAAGTCTTGAGAATAAGTTAGAAATTTTTTTTGAATGTTTTGTAAAATTTTGAAATTTTATTTATGGAATTGAGATTAAAAGTTTTTTGAAGGAAGCTGGTTTACAAATTACTTCGCATCATTATCTTTGGAAGATATAGACTATTTAATGTTCGGACATTTCGGAGTTCAGTAAGGAATTTTATAATTATAAAAGTTTATGGTAAAAGAAATGGTATGGATTTGTATGAAATATATTTGTGTATTGTATTTGAGTGTTCTGAATTTCGGGGTATATTCATATCATAGAGTTTACTTTGAAGTATTTCGAGTGTTCCAACATCTAGATTGTATTTTTGGTTGTGATTAATGGTGATGCAGCCCAGCCTGACATTCCAATTCAAGATTTGAAGCTGGAACAAGTTAACGACTCAACTAAGTCGTATGAACGAGTTAAAGGGGTGAAAAGGCGGGTAAACGATGATGCAACGCACTGTGATAAGTCGCGTGCCTTAAGTCGCCAGCGACCTACCGATCTCCGACCTAACGAGCTCCGACCTAACGAGCTCCGACCTAGCAAGCTACGACCTAGCAAGTTAAGTCCCTCACCAGCGCATTCTTTAAGTCGTAGATTCCAGAAGCTGATTCCTTATGTCGCAAGTCCTTAGGTCGCGTGAAGCTGTTCATCTTCTTAAGTCGCAATTCCTTAAGTCGTGTAGAAACTGAGTTGCCTTATGTCGCTTATGTTGTTAAGGCGTGGATGTTGTAAGTCGTATGTCGTTTGTATTCTTTTCTTATGTCGTTTGTTGTACTTTGTTAAGTCGCATGTATGTTGTATTGTGTAAGTCGTGTAATGCTGTAACTTGTGTTTGTTGTTAAGTCACGTAACTTTGTAAGTCGTGTGATATGTAGGTCGTTAAGTCGTAAGTCGACTTATGTTAAGTCGTTAAGTCGCATACGACTTATGGGAGGCATGAGTTGTATTTGCATATAAATAGGCGGGTGTTGGTTCATTTGTAGGGAGTTGAATTTTAAATAAAATTTGGTTTGTGCTTCTTGCCTCCATTAAAATTGGTAGTTGAGTGTTATCTCCTATCTCCACCTTCGGCATTCTAGTGCGCTCGAATCAACGACTGTTGAAGCCAATTCACGGAATCAAGTGCGCTTGATCAACGTCCGAAGAATTGTAGATCTTCTCTCACGGCATCATGCGCGATCAACGTGTCGAAGATTGCTAGAATCCGGTATCTTCGTGATCAACGGATTTGGGCATTTGGGTATTCTTAAATTCACCGATTTATCATCGTTTCACCGATTATTTCCGCTAATCGTGTGAGATCCTGGACGGATTCGATTTACATCGTCGAATTCGCTTCCTTGGCTGCATCATTTGGTATCAAAGCGAGGAAACGAACTTTTCCAATTTCGTTGGATTTCAAGTTTCGAGATTTGAAGTTTGTGTGTTTGGATTTGTTGAAGATTTGACAATGCCTCCAAGAAGAGTTAATCGTCATCAGAATGTTGCAGATGTGTATCGAAGAGAAGATGCTGAACAAATGGAGCAACGAATTAGTGATAAATTCAACGAGAAGTTTGATGAGGGAATTGGTCGATTAGAGAGAATGATGCTTGAAATGAATCAAAGTAGAAGAAGGGTTTCACCTGAATCGAGCCATGGGGGAAATAGAGTTTCACCACATTCAGATCGGGAGAGAAGAGAAGATCATGATCGTAGAAATGTTGACGATCATGATAGGAATGTTGATGATCGTGATCGGAGGAATGTAGATCGAAGGGATGGTGGTGGTAGGAATGGTGGTGGTAGAGATGTTGGTGGTCATGATCGACATTGATATGCATCAGATTTTGATGAGGAGTTTGATGGTGGTAGTGTTCATGGTCGAAATCGAAGCCAAAGATGAAATCATTCAGAGTATGATCATAAATGGGAGTCCGGAATGAAAATTGAAATTCCAGAGTTTAAGGGTGGTATGCAGGCTGAAGAATTTCTAGATTGGTTATCTAATGTTGGAGAGATCTTTGAATTCAAGGAGGTTCCGGATGATCATCGAGTGAAGTTGGTTGCTACTAGGATGAGAGGAAGAGCTATGGCGTGGTGGCAGTAAACCAAACTTACACGAGAGCGGATGGGGAAGTCGAATATTGTTGCTTGGGAGAAAATGAAGAAGATGATGAAGGCTACATTCTTTCCTTACAATTATCAATCACTCATGTATCAGAGGTTGCAGAATCTAAGGCAAGGGACAAAGACTATTAATGATTATGCTGATGAGTTTTATTAACTGATTGCTCGAAATGACATTATGGAGACGGAGGAACAATTGACTACTAGGTTTGTTGGGGGGTTGAGGATCCAGATCCAGGATATGGTAAATATGTTTGACCCTAGATCTGTGGCTGAAGCGCACCAGAAGGCGTTGGCTTGGGAGAAGCAGGGAAGACGAGGAGGTGGTGTGTTTCCAAGTTCCAATACTCAGAGCAAGGGTACTAGTGGGAGTTCCAATGTTCCTAAAGCTCTCAGTAAACCAGTTGTGAATGAAGTTGCGAAGTCGAAGGTCAACAACAGTTTCAAGTGTTATAATTGCCAGGAAGTGGGTCACAAGAGTAATGAATGCGCGAAACCGATGAGGCGAGCTATGATTGCTGAAGTGGAAGGTGAGGATGTTGATGAAGGTTATTCTAGTCCAGTTGAGGAGGATGAACAGGATATCGCGTCGGGAGATGAAGGATGTAATCTAATGTTGAGGGGATCATGATTGACACCAAAGCATGAAGAGGAGGCTAGTTGGTTGAGGAGTAATATCTTTCAGTCGACATGCACTATACTGGGGAAGGTGTGCAAATTTGTGATTGACGCAGGAAGTTGTGACAATATCATTTCTACCGAAGCTGTGAGAAAGTTGAAGTTGAAGACAGAGAAGCATCCAAATCCTTACAAGTTAGTGTGGTTAAGGAAAGGAGGAGAGGTGAAGGTGGACATGCGAGTTCATGTTCCATTTTCTATTGGGAAGAAGTATAAAGATGAGATCTGGTGTGATGTGGTGGAGATGGATGTTTGTCACTTGCTTTTGGGAAGACCATGGCAGTATGACCGAGCAGTGCAGCATGATGGTCGAACCAATAGCTACAGCTTTATGTTTGAGGGTACTAAGATCATTTTAGTTCCGAAGAAGAGACAACAAGGAGAGAGCAAATCAGAAGAGATTGTGGAGCTGAAGACTTTGTTGACTTTAAAGGAGTTCGTTGAAGAAGTAGAGGAGAGTCCAGAGGGGTTCTTGTTGATTGGACATGAAGCTACTGAATCTGTTGAAGCTCCATAGGAAGTAAAGCCAGTGTTGGAAGAATTCAGAGATGTGTTTCCTGAAGAGTTGCCAAAGGAGTCACCACCGTTGAGAGATATTCAGCAGCAGATTGATCTTGTGCCAGGGGCGGCATTACCTCACAGGCCACATTACAGGATGAGTCCTAAGGAGCATGAGGAACAGAGAAGGCAGGTGGAGGAGTTGTTAGAACAAGGGCGTGTTCAGGAGAGCTTAAGTCCTTGTGCAGTGCCAGCCTTATTGGTACCGAAGAAGGATGGGACTTGGCGGATGTGTACGGACAGTCAGGCTCTAAACAAGATCACTGTGCGATACAGGTTTCCAATGCCGAGGTTCGATGATTTGATTGATCAGTTGAGTGGGGCTGTTGTGTTCTCAAAGATTGACTTGAAGAGTGGATACCATCAGATTCGTATTAGACCGGGTGATGAGTGGAAGACTGCTTTTAAAACTAGGGAAGGTCTATACGAATGGCTGGTTATGCCGTTTGGCTTGTCAAATGCTCCTAGTACTTTTATGAGAGTGATGAACCAGATTTTCATACCATTTATTGGGAAGTTCGTAGTAGTTTACTTTGACGATATTTTGATCTATAGTGGGAGTATGGAAGAGCATATCCAGCATTTGCGAGAAGTGCTGTTGATTCTACGACAGGAGCAATTCTATGCAGCAACGAAAAAGTGCATGTTCATGACGCACAGCGTTTTGTTTCTGGGATATGTTTTGTCGAAGGAGGGTATTCAAGTGGATGAAAGCAAAGTGGAAGCTGTCAGGAGTTGGCCACAACCCAAGACAATTACTGAAGTGAGGAGTTTTCATGGGTTGGTATCTTTTTATCGAAGATTCATTCCACATTTTAGCAGTGTGATGGCACCTGTAACCGATTGCATGAAAGGAAAGAAGTTCATGTGGACAGAGGAAGCAGAGTTAGTTTTTGAGAAGATCAAGACACTTTTGACGACAGCACCCATTCTGGTACTGCCGTATTTTCAGATATTATTCGAGTTACACACTGATGCTTCGAAGGTTGGTATTGGTGGAGTATTGAGTCAGAATGGAAGACCAGTTGCTTATTTCAGTGAGAAGTTTTCTGGAGCCAAGTTGAGATATAGCACTTATGACGTGGAGTTTTACGCAATTGTTCAAGCTGTGAAGCACTGGAGACATTATCTGTTTCAGAAGGAGTTTGTTCTTTATACAGATCATGAAGCTTTGAAACATTTGCAAGGGCAGGACAAAATTTCAGCTAGACACGCTTCATGGGTCGCATATCTGCAGCAGTTTACTTTTGTTGTAAAGCACAAATCAGGGGTGACAAATCGTGTAGCTAATGCCTTGAGCAGGAGGAATCATTTGTTGACGACGATGAAGGTTGAAGTGACAGGATTTGAACTATTGCCAGAGTTGTTTGAGGAAGATCCTTACTTTGCGAAGATTGTTGAGAAAGTCAAGGATGGGAGTACTGATGAGTTTGTGTTGGTAGATGGATTCTTATTCAAGGGAAATCGATTGTGCGTACCAGATTGCAGCTTGAGAATGAAAATCGGAAAAGAGTTGCATGAAGAAGGACATGTTGATCGGGATCGCACATTGCAGTTGATTTCTCAGTCTTATTATTGGCCCTCGATAAAGCGGGGAGTTGAAAAGTTTGTTCGAAGATGTCATGTTTGTCAAGTTTCGAAAGGGACAGCTACAAATGCGGGTTTGTATATGCCTTTACCTATTCCTACAAAACCATGGGTTGATGTAAGCATGGATTTTGTATTGGGCTTGCCGAGGACTCAACGGGGAAATGACTCTATATATGTTGTGGTGGACCGTTTCTCAAAGATGGTACATTTTGTTGCATGTAAGAAGACGGCAGATGCAGTCCATGTGGCACAGTTGTTCTTTAGAGAGATCTATCGCTTGCATGGTTTACCAGAATCTATAGTTTCGGACAGGGATACCAGGTTTCTGAGTCATTTTTGGCTGAGTGTGTGGAAGATGGTGGGAACAAAGCTGAATTTCAGTAGTGCTTATCATCCGCAGTCGGATGGACAAACCGAGATTGTGAACAGATCATTGGGAAATTTGTTGCGGTGTCTTGTGAAGGATAATCTGAATATCTGAGATGTGAAGTTATGTCAAGCGAAGTTTGCTCATAATCATGCTATCAACCGTAGTACGGGTTTCGGTCCATTTCAAATTGTATATTCAAGCTTGCCAAAGGGGCCGTTGGATTTAACGATAGTGCCACAACCAAAGGGGACAATTAAGAGGGCTGCTGATTTTGTTGATAGGTTGACAAAATGCCATAGAATCGTTTAGGAACGATTGGAGAAGACGAATGAGAAGTATAAACGATCTGCGGATCTAAAGCGAAGAAGTGCTGAATTTAATGAAGGAGATTTAGTATATGCAGTACTAACGAAGGATCGTTTTCCAGTGGGAGCATACAATAAACTTAAAGCTCGAAAGATTGGTCCTGTAAAGATTGTGAAACGGATCAATGAAAATGCTTATAGGTTGAAGCTGCCGGAGGATGTGTACACTTCTGACGTGTTTAATGTTAAACATCTTATACCTTATTATGGAGAGAAACAACCCAATGGGGAAGAACTTTTAAATTCGAGGACGAATTTTTCTCAACCAGGGGAGGATGATGCAGCCCAGCCTGACATTCCAATTCAAGATTTGAAGCTGGAACAAGTTAACGACTCAACTAAGTCGTATGAACGAGTTAAAGGGGTGAAAAGGCGGGGAAACGATGATGCAGCGCACTGTGATAAGTCGCATGCCTTAAGTCGCCAGCGACCTACCGATCTCTGACCTAACGAGCTCCGACCTAACGAGCTCCGACCTAACGAGCTACGACCTAGCAAGTTAAGTCGCTCACCAGCGCATTCTTTAAGTCGCAGATTCCAGAAGTTGATTCCTTATGTCGCAAGTCCTTAGGTTGCGTGAAGTTGTGCATCTTCTTAAGTCGCAATTCCTTAAGTCGTGTAGAAGCTGAGTTGCCTTATGTCGCTTATGTTGTTAAGGCGTGGATGTTGTAAGTCGTATGTCGTTTGTATTCTTTTCTTATGTCGTTTGTTGTACTTTGTTAAGTCGCATGTATGTTGTATTGTGTAAGTCGTGTAATGCTGTAACTTGTGTTTGTTGTTAAGTCGCGTAACTTTGTAAGTCGTGTGATATGTAGGTCGTTAAGTCGTAAGTCGACTTATGTTAAGTCGTTAAGTCGCATACGACTTATGGGAGGCGTGAGTTGTATTTGCCTATAAATAGGCGGGTGTTGGTTCATTTGTAGGGAGTTGAATTTTAAATAAAATTTGGTTTGTGCTTCTTGCCTCCATTAAAATTGGTAGTTGAGTGTTATCTCCTATCTCCACCTTCGGCATTCGAGTGCGCTCGAATCAACGATTGTTGAAGCCAATTCACAGAATCAAGTGCGCTTGAATAACGTCTGAAGAATTGTAGATCTTCTCTCACGGCATCGTGCGCGATCAACGTGTCGAAGATTGCTAGAATCCGGTATCTTCGTGATCAACGGATTTGGGCATTTGGGTATTCTTAAATTCACCGATTTATCATCGTTTCACCGATTATTTCCGCTAATCGTGTGAGATCCTGGACGGATTCGATTTACATCGTCGAATTGAGGAATAATTTAAATAAAATATGTTAAATTATGGAACTGATATTTTATAAATTCACATAATGAGTGTGAAATGAAGATTTGAGTTATTAATAATTTTTTAAGTGGAAATTAACATTAGTTTTTGGTTAATAAATAAACTTGATTTATAAGTGGGCCTAAGATGTAAATATAAAAATAATTATTTAATTAATATAAATCTATAGAAAATAAATATTGTAGAATTTTTTAATGTTACTAAAACATATAAGAAAAATAAGCATGAATTTTATTTAATGATTTTAGAAAATCTAACATGAGAGAAAATCTGATTAACGAAAAGGGAAAGGAAAGAAAAGAAGAAAAAGAAATGGAAATAAAAAAAGAAAGCAAACCCATTAGCCCAAAGCCCTAAAAAACAAATGCTACATACTTTTGCCTTTTATGAGAAGCCTAGAGTCTTCTCTTCATTAACACAAATCGTTTCACATACACACCTCTCTATCTCCTTCTCTTAATCTCAATTATGAAAACTTTGACCCCTCTACTTCTAAATACAGTTTAAAATCAAATGAATTTCTAAAAATAATGAAATTCTAATCCATGCTTCTCAACAAACAAATACACCCCTAGGAATCATCAATGTGGAATTTTGAGCTTGTCATATGTCTTGTAGCATTTCTAGTAAGGAGGAAAGTTAGGTTTGGGTGAACTATAGAGTGCCATGAGAATTAAAGCTTTCGCTAGCTAAGGTGAGTAATTTCACTCATCAAATATATGTTTAAATTATTGGATTACATGCTTGGATTGTTATCAAAGTTGATATGTTCGAATCATGTGATGCACACTCCTTTTGCACTAAATTCTTGCCTTGTTTCTTAATCGAATATTATAAGATGTTGATGTGCTTTAAATTAGGAGATTTGAATTGTAGTGTTGTCGTTAAACAACCATGTCATTTAATTTTTTGATTAGATTTAAGTGGGATTCTTTTTACAGATAAAAGATATTTTCATAAGGAACAACTTTTATGCTCATCACTTTTCAAAAATCAGAAGTTTTATAATGCTAAAATTTGTTTGAATATGAAGTAATAACTCTGGTCTGAGTTTTGTTTTAAGTTGGAGCAATGTAGTATTTTAATCATAACTTTTGATTTTTTGATCCAATTCAAATGATGTTTTTTAAATAGAAAGGTATTATTATAATGAACAACTTTGAGAAGTTTGCTAAGGCTAAAACATGTTTGAATTTGGGTATATGTTTTGGGATTTCAGAATTGTAGTACAATAATGTTTTGGCCATAAGTTTTGACTTCCTTATCCGTTTTCTTCTATCCAACTCTCATTAGAAAGCTATGATAAGGCGGAACAACTTTTGTTTTGAGAGTTATGCAAAAATTTAAGGTTTTCTTGGTGAAAATGATGGTTTAAAGGAGTGGTTCTGGTTTTAATAAATCATTTTAGAATTTGTATCATTGACAAAATTGTCGTAACTTTTTTTATACTCAATATTTTAGTGCATTAAAACATGTTTTGAAAAGATATTTAATTATGTTATAATATATTTTTTGGAAGCATCAAACTACTTAGTGATTTTGACCCTTTGAATTTAGTTACGAATTGCCTATATGAAGATTTAACTTTTTACTCTCATTATATAGAATATCATTATAATTTAAATCTTATTATATTATTATCATCTCTTTCTCAAATCGGATTCGAATTCTTTGGATAATTTTATTTCTGCGTAATGAGAAATTTGAATAAACAGAGTTATAATACTATTTAATATTGGACTTTCGATAATATTTCTCTGATAATTTTTTGGACTTGTTATATAGATTAATTATGCGATGATAATTGTAATTTTCGAGCATTGAGTAGACGGGTCAATTACACCAAGTGGTATGGGACGCTTGCACTGTTATTTGTTAGATTACTTTCTGTAAGTAGATTTCACTCTAACGGGTTTGGGTGTAAGGGATATTATATTTAGGGTAACACATGTTGAGAGTGTGCGGGCTGAGAGCCATAAGGGTGTCTATTTATTTAGTACTCTTATTATACGTCGAGGAGTAAACCAGATTGGCTAGTATCCATCTTAGTGCCCTGATTGTAGGGTTGCTCCTCGAATTTGTGACATATGTTGATGTATATGGCTCAGAGCCATGGTTGAGAGCCACTGTGTCTATGTCACTTAGGTCAGCAGTTTGTTACCATTAGGGGCACTTACAGGGTCGTGACTAATGCATAGCGTAGTCTTGGATTTGATGGATATTGGGTCACGATGGTCATCGAAGCAACTATGACTATAAGAGTAGTGCTAAGGACGTGTGAGGAAGGCTCTTGGAGCAGGCTGAGAGCTATCAGTCTCCCATTTGGTTATTATTATTGATGAGAGAACATTAGATGCTATAGACATCTACTTATTCGCTTATATGAGATTATTGTGTTTATGGTTGGGAGCTGATCCTATTATTTTTCGAGACCAATATCAGAATAGATATTTATGGTGCTTAGAGCACATAGGACTGAGAGTCCCAATGATTATCCACGGTACTAAGAGTTGAGTGGATTAGTAGAGGTCCGAGAGACCATATGATTATTTCATTGGCTAAGAGCCAAGTCGATTAGTATGAGGTTGAAGGTCTAGATGGTATTATATGGTTGTCGATCTCTTGGATTATTTATGAGATTGAGAGTCAATGCAATTACATAATCCCATACACAACGATTATATAGCTATCAAGGATAGCTGGAGATGTTGAGAGCATGGAGTTGGACCATGTACCTATTTTTATATGGTTATCTAAGAGATGACCTGACTACCGAGGGTATGCCATATTTATATTTTGTGTATGATTGATTTGGGTGATTGCTTTGTGTATTTATGTATTATGAGTAAGACGGAACCCGAGTATGTCTATTTTAGGATTATATGATAGATTATCTAGGGCATTACTAAGAGCATGTCCTGTAGTGTTGTTGAGCTTTATATTTGATGATATTGAGATTATGGTTGTTTCACCCACTTAATTATATTCCCGTTTGGTGTGTTGATCGACTTTGTTTGGAAATGGGTTATCTTTTGTGTGCATGGTTTTGAGATATATTGACACTTGGGATATGCACATGCTACTTGTGTTTCACTTGTTTATACCATGCCCATTGTTACTTTATATTGACATATATATTCTAGATATAGTATGTCCTGTGTGTTATTTATATAATACTCGGGTTAGTCTGAGACATTTCAGGTTCAGGGATAAATGACCAGTATGTGGATGATGGGCATAGATTGAGAATAGATTATTTGTATATCATTTTGTATATTGCAGCTACATGTTTTCAAGTGTTGATGAGATGTATAAATTTTGGACATGTGATGTATATTTTTGATGTTAGTAGGTATTTGACTATTTTTGTAAACCCACTTGGACTCGTTTATATTTATTATTATATGTGGTCGTTACGTGGATGACTCTATGTTCTATGTAATTTATTCCATATTATGTATTGTTCTATCATGGAGGTACACATGTCTATACCTTTGTGTCGATACTTTGTATGTATAGGGTAAGCTATGTATTTGATTTTGAGATACGTATAGTGTTAACCCAATGGAATATTCACGTGTGTACCACATACAACCTTATTCTCTGTATTATCTGACAGTATTACCCAGTAATATTGTTGGATAGTATAGATATAAAGGTGGGGTGTTACATTTCCGATTTAAGATTAATAAGCATAGATTACTTATGCATTTGACTTAGCTTAATATACCCATTTAGGTAAAGACCATTGAATGGTAGGAGTGGTTGCAAACGTGCCATTAGGATATATTATGGATGATGGATGTTAGTGGATGTATTATTTGGATTGTTTCTTTTACACACCTAGGACAGTATGTCCTCTAGATAGTGCGCACACACTCACATTGTCTCTTGTTTGTTGTTTTATCTAGTTGATGTTAGTCCATGAGTTGATGGTTTTGATGACAACAACCTTAGACTAGATTATAAAATATAAATACTAACAGTATAAGTTTATATATATATGTATATGCAGGATCTAACCATGCAGGTATCATGAATGAAGACTGTACAGTATAGAGATTCAAGATACAAAGATAGAAGACTCATGAGTATCAAGATTATCAAGACTATCAAGAGTTCAAGATTTCAAGGTTAAGTTTGTTTTATTAGGAATATTTGTTAAAACTCATAGAAAGGCATTGACATCTTAATATCCAATTTATTCGTGGAACGGAATCCACTTCGAGCCCGTTAAAGGGATGGAACCCTAAGTAGGATGGAACCTACGAAAATCTAGTGGGACATTGTTTTGTATCCACTAATTTTAATTCAAATGATTTTTCAAAATTATCTTGTTTTCAAAATGATTTCAAAACTTTCCTTTTAAAAGATTCAAAACTCTCTGTCCTGATTTTAAATAATTTTAGCCTCAAAAACATCTTTATTTTCAGAGTCAAATTACTCCTGATTTTAAACTATCTTTTCAAATAATATATTTAACTTTTAAATATTTATACTTAGATTTAAATATAAAATTATAGTTAAATTATGTATATATTGTTCTTTATATTTACTTATGTATTTTAACTATAGTTAAGTATATTTATAAAGTTTAAAATAATTTTAATATAAGATAGAGGTTATTTTCAAAGAAAATCAAAACACCAAAAATCCCTTTGGGATGTCGACATACCCATATACCTCATGTCGACATAGTGTCAGTTGGCTTCAAAATTCAAATTTCAAAAGAAGTGTCTATTCGCCATAACTCTTCACGAATGGACATGACTGTTGTTCTTCTATAAATATGGGTCAGTTTCAACGAATTTTCAATCATATTTTTCTGGTTTTCACTCCTCTTCTTCTTCCACATTTCTTAATACAAAATCATACCATTACTCTGCCGAAATCAACATTGAATCATACTCGATTATTTCTAGTGTGATTCTCCATCACTATCTCTACAAGATCCAAGTGCTAATCTTAGTTATAGACTTCTTTGTAATCAATCGAGCGAGAAAAGGTGTAATTGTAGCCTTGGAAATCAATTGAGCGAGAAAAGGTGTGATTGTAGCCTTGGAAATCAATTGGGTGAACTTGTTGCCCCGGAAATCAAGTATCTCTACCCAGAGGATTGTTATTCTGGAGGGTGTACCTCGTAGCCTTGAAACCGAGGGTTGTAATTGTTGAATTGGCTTTGAAAGGAAATCCGTACTTAGTTGTGCGGGACTGAATGTAGGGTAACTCCGAACCAGTATAAAATCCGGTGTGTTCTTTCCTTTACTGCTTTTACTTTATATTTGCATCTGTGTTTGATTCTATGTTCATATCTGTGTCTGATTAGTGTATACATTGTTAACAAATTAAGATAAACTCAAAAAGATTAACAGATTTCTTAAAACACTATTCACCCCCCCTCTAGTGTTAATTCTAGCCTTAAGATCCTTAATCCGCATTTCTCACATTTGGTATCAGAGCTTTGTTTTCAAAAGTTTCATAATCTGAATTTTGAAAAGTTTTAAAATGGCTACTAACACTAGTACTGCTATTTCCACCAACACTAGTTCATTTGTAGAAGGTCAGTCTACTGCCAGACCATCACTTTTTAATGGCAGTAACTATGCATATTGGGCATGTAGGATGAAAATATATTTACAATCTATAGGATTAGAAACATGGAATATCACACAAACTGAATATTCTGAACCCACAACTAATTTTGCACAGTGGACCACTGAGCAAAAGACTGTTGCACAAAATAATTCTAAAGCAATGAATATTCTGTTTTGTTCACTTGAAAGAAATGAATTTAATAGAGTGTCAGTTTGTAAGTCTGCATATGAAATCTGGAAAACTTTGCAAGTAACTCACGAAGGAACAAGCAAAGTTAAACAGACCAAAATTTCCATGCTCACAAATCAGTTTCAGTTATTTAAAATGAATACTAATGAGTCTATTTCAGATATGTATAGTCGATTTCAAGATATTGTGCATTCTTTAATATCTTTGGGAAAGGAATTTTCGAAAGAAGATCAAGTCAGAAATTTTTTGAATTCTCTCACTCCAGAATGGGATCAAAAGACACTTGCAATTGAAGAGGAAAATGACATCAGTACTTTAAAGATAGAAGAATTGATTAGAAATCTAATGTCGTTTGAAGTTCAAATGATCGGGAGAAGAGAAAGCAAAGCATCTGAGAAGAAATCAATGGCATTCAATGCAATAACCGATGGATCAGATTCAAACAGTGATAATGATGAAGAGATAGCATTTATGACCAGGAATTTTCGAGAATTTCTGAAATACAGAGAGATGAATAATCTCAAGAGAAACAACTTTAAGAATTCCGGTAATCAGATTACAGTTCAAACTTTGTCAAATGCTTCAATTGTGACGAACTAGGTCATATCAAAAGAGACTGTCCGTATCCAGATAGGCAGAATCCTCCTATGAACAATGAACCAGCAAAGAAACGGAAGCATGCATTTACTGCTACTCTAGATGACTCAGACTCGTCCTCAAATGATGATGATCAAAGGACAGATAATTCGAATTTGTGTTTCACTGCAGTTCACGACTCCGACGAATTCAAAGAAATGGATTCAGAAAAAGGTACACGTTTACAATACAATTGGTTGAAATTGCTTACATAGAATTAGTTGCTTGATTGTTTGATTGATTGATTTTGAATTGATATGTTGTTTGAATTTTAAAATTTATTTTCTATTTTTACTATTATTTTATTGTTACTTTTATTATTTTTTAACACATTCTGAAATATATTATAATTATAATAATATTACAGAAATATAGACATTAATAATAATATTTATATATATATGTATATTAGATAACTTAGGAAAATCATGTCATGAAAATTCAAAGGAACATGTCGACATGGCCCCTACCACGATGTCGACATGCCTACCTGAATTTGAATTTTGAATTTTGAATTCAAATGTTTGAATTTCCCTCCACCTTTTCACTTCATTTATTTCTCTGAAAAGATACCTTTTGACTAGAGAATATGTCCTTTGAAAGTCTATTTATTCACTATCTTTTATCATATCTTTTCACTTTCATTTTCAAATTCAAACTCTCTCTTCATATCCTCAAGCTCTCTACTCTCTACTCTAATGGCTTCTTCAAGCAACCACTCAACCATGAGAATTTCCAGAAAAATCAAAGAGCAATTACTCAATGATTCGGAGGCAATTAAAGCATACATCAATTATGCTAATTATGCCAAAGTCCATCCCGGAAAATTTGCTATTTTTCAAAATTTTTCTTCTTATGAAATTGATTCCCTTTTTGCAAACAATAGTGTTTTAAGTCTTTTTGACTCATCTCAAAATGATTTTGTTTGCTATCCCAATCTTGTCAAAATCTTCTATGCTAATTTAAACCGTGGTTTTTATAATGGAAATGAAAATGAAATTTGGAGTAGTGTCAAAGGCACTCAAATTGTTTTAAATTGTGATCTTTTGGGTACCATTCTTAATTGCAAAAGCACGAGAATGGATCTTTCTAGTTTTAAAATCGATGAACATGATCGTGAGACATTTCATCATATTTTTGAAGGAGATGAAAACTTTGAATTTAAAAACCGAAACTTTCGTCCTAAAGCAAGGATTGTCAATCTTCTCTTACAACATACTTTGACCTCAAGGTCGGGAAATTTTAACAATCCTACCTCAAAAGTGTGCAAAGCACTTTTTTCTATTTTCGGAAACTATGATATCAATTGGGCGCAAGTTATTTTGGATGAACTTCGTCCTAAAAATTTTGAAATGGGAGAAAACACTTTATATCATGGAATTTACCTTACTCGGATTTTCAACTATTTTGGAGTGGATTTCAAAGGTGAAGAATTTGTCTCTAGAAAAGTTTTTAATATTTCAAACATTTCTCTCATGAAAATCCCATATGTTTTTCAACCTTATGAGACTCTTACCGAAAAGGAAGAGCGTTTGGTTCATGAAGAAATGGAAGAGGAAGAAGAAGAAGAAGAAAGGGATGAAATGGAAATAGAAGAAGAAGAAGAAGGTGAAACATCCTTAGAAAGTATTGAATATCCTTCCAATCCATCCAACAAAACCCTTCTCAAAAACCAAAAGATAATTGTGGAGAATCAACGGATTTTAAAACGATCCATTAGTAAGAAGTTGGATAACATGTCTTCAAAGATGAACAAGTTCTTTTCAAAAGTCAGCAAGAAACTTGGATTATCTTCATCATCTTCATCCTCTAACTAGTTTTATCTTTTAGTATCTCATTGTATTTGTCTTAGTTTGTTTTATTTCAAATGTTCGTGTAGTTCTTTATGTTTAATCATTGTATTATCCTATTATGCAACGAAATTGAATTTCCTTCCTGTCATCTAGCTTATTTTATATCTTGAATAAATGTTAGTATAGTATAGAAATATATATACATCATTATTCACAAAATAAAATTATCATCAAAATTCACTATAGTATGTCGACATACCCCTCTAGACCATGTCGACATGTACTGGTCAGAAGTGATTATTGATTTTGAATTTGAAATTGGAATAACTACCAAATGTCTATTCATTTCAAACGAGTTTCTACACCTATATATACCCATTTCTTCCAGAAATTTTCGCTGAAATTTATTTTTCATTCTCAATATCCTTCATTTCTTTCTCTAATTCAATTATGGCCAATCTTATTCACAATCTTTCTGAAAATCTTGAAGAAACACTCAATTCATTCAAGAATATTCTCTCTATCATCCTTCGTAATCAACGTCACTTAGAACTGAGTCAAATGTAGATGATCAAGGAACAAGAGAGACACTTTGATGCAATTCGTTGGATGATCTCCTCCCTACACAAGGATGATAATGAAGCACATCCTCCCGTTTCTCTATCTGTTGATAATGAGAATTGGGATGCCATCAAACAAGACCCTATCTTTGGATAAGAAGGATGGGTTGATGTTCCTCGTATCGTTTAATTTTCTTTCTTTGTTTGATTTGTCTGAATTAATTTGTTTGATTTAATTTAGTTTGATTTGATACTTTGTGTGGATTGATTTTATTTGGTTTGAAGATTGGTGTGTGAAACATATATATACACTGAAATGAATATAGTCTTTAATTAAGTTATTATGCTCATAAGTATCATTATTTCTTAATCTATATATTATATATTCCGTTGTATAGTTTATCAATGCAGGTACTAAAGTCCAAGAGTAAGGGGGAGTAAGTTTTTGTTGATGACAAAGGGGGAGAAATATAAAATAGGGTAGTTAGGCAGAGATTAAGGGGGAATTATTAGATTTAGGGGGAGTTAATAGGATAGAAGTAATATTTTATAAACAAAGGTTGTCATCATCAAAAAGGGGGAGATTGTTAGTCCATAAGTTGATGGTTTTGATGACAACAACCTTAGACTAGATTATAAAATATAAATACTAACAGTATAAGTTTATATATATATATATGTATATGCAGGATCTAACCATGCAGGTATCATGAATGAAGACTGTACAGTATAGAGATTCAAGATATAGAGATAGAAGACTCATGAGTATCAAGATTATCAAGACTATCAAGAGTTCAAGATTTCAAGGTTAAGTTTGTTTTATTAGGAATATTTGTTAAAACTCATAGAAAGGCACTAACATCTTAATATCCAATTTATTCGTGGAACGGAATCCACTTCGAGCCCGTTAAAGGGATGGAACCCTAAGTAGGATGGAACCTACAAAAATCTAGTGGGACATTGTTTTGTATCCACTAATTTTAATTCAAATGATTTTTCAAAATTATCTTGTTTTCAAAATGATTTCAAAACTTTCCTTTTAAAAGATTCAAAACTCTCTGTTCTGATTTTAAATAATTTTAGCCTCAAAAACATATTTATTTTTATAGTCAAATTACTCTTGATTTTAAACTATCTTTTCAAATAATATATTTAACTTTTAAATATTTATACTTAGATTTAAATATAAAATTATAGTTAAATTATGTATATATTGTTCTTTATATTTATTTATGTATTTTAACTATAGTTAAGTATATTTATAAAGTGTAAAATAATTTTAATATAAGATAGAGATTATTTTCAAAGAAAATCAAAACACCAAAAATCCCTTTGGGATGTCGACATACCCATATACCCCATGTCGACATAGTGTCAGTTGGCTTCAAAATTCAAATTTCAAATTTCAAAAGAAGTGTCTATTCGCCATAACTCTTCACGAATGGACATGATTGTTGTTCTTCTATAAATATAGGTCAGTTTCAACGAATTTTCAATCATATTTTTTTGGTTTTCACTCCTCTTCTTCTTCCACATTTCTTAATACAAAATCATACCATTACTCTGCCGAAATCAACATCGAATCATACTCGATTATGTCTAGTGTGATTCTCCATCACTATCTCTACAAGATCCAAGTGCTAATCTGAGTTATAGACTTCTTTGTAATCAATCGAGTGAGAAAAGGTGTAATTGTAGCCTTGGAAATCATTTGAGCGAGAAAAGGTGTGATTGTAGCCTTGGAAATCAATTGGGTGAACTTGTTGCCTCGGAAATCAAGTATCTCTACCCAGAGGATTGTTATTCTGGAGGGTGTACCTCGTAGCCTTGAATCCGAGGGTTGTTATTGTTGAATTGGCTTTGAAAGGAAATCCGTACTTAGTTGTATGGGACTGGATGTAAGGTAACTCCGAACCAGTATAAAATCTGGTGTGTTCTTTCCTTTACTGCTTTTACTTTATATTTGCATCTGTGTTTGATTTTGTGTTTATATCTGTGTCTGATTAGTGTATACATTGTTAACAAATTAAGATAAACTAAAAAAGATTAACAGATTTCTTAAAACACTATTCACCCCCCCTCTAGTGTTAATTCTAGCCTTAAGATCCTTAATCCGCATTTCTCACAGTTGAGCATTATGCATATGGATGTTACATATGGATTGAATGGTTGTGCATATGTGTAGAATTTCAAGTATATTTTCTTAGGACATTGCATACATCTTGGATACATGACATAACCACTTGCATGAGAAGAGGTCGACGAGACCGCCTACTCTTTGCATTTGTCTAAGTTTATGTGCATGTCACTCTTACATATATATATATATCGTATTAGAAATTTACTAAGGAAAGTGATTGTCCCTTGATGGATGAGTAGATGGTTATAGACATTGATTTTTCACAAACGTTCGAATTTGGCTATGAAACTTATACCATTGCGTTCGTAGTGATTTCCTAGTCAATTTTCACATATAACACTTTGAAACGGATTTAGTATAGAGAAGTTACGGACATTTTAAAGTTTGAAAACGAAATAAATTAAATATAAAAACTTTCCAAATTAAACTTTGTCAGTGGTCGACAACCTATGGTGTGTCGGTCGACCGATCTACCTTAGTGGTCAACGGGTTGATGTTGATTTTCAAAGATCTGGAGCGATGAATGGACGAACGTGATGGACCAAAATATTTCACTTGTGTACGAAGTAATTGAGATGCGTCCAGGATGAAAGTAAATATTTCCTAGGGTAAATCTAACGCTCCATTTTTACCTTAAACCCTATAAGTAAACACATAATTTAACCCTAATTCACTAGAAAATTAACAGTACACTGAAGCTCTGCCAAAATCTATTCTCTCCACTTATAAATTTCTTCAAAAATAAATTAAAAACAAAGCAAAGAGAATACAAGTATATCGGATCTCAGAGGGGCCAAGCTATTGCATGTCAATTTTCGAACAAAGGACAGAGTTAGTGCTTCGATCTGATGTGAGTGGGAACATTTTAATAAGTTCATTATTTATAATTAATTTTAACCTATACTACCTGATATAGGATGTTAGCAATAAATTGTACACCATATTTTCAAAATCTGATTTCTGAAGTATAAATTGAAATTGGTCTAAATAGGCTAATCTAATTTTAACCCATGTTAAACTCTTCTTGTAATTGAATAAGAACTCCTAAAATTAGTTAACCCTAAATTAAAATAGTCTATTTAACTTGTATAAATATATGAATATGAAATTAATAAAAAGTAGGGTAGGCTGCAAAGACAGGTTATCGTAAATTGATACTTAGGGTTCACTTTGAAAGTCCAGAACTGATGAAATTAATAACTGATAAAAAATAGAAAACCCTAAAATTTACACTACGACAAATCGACCGTTCTCCTTGAGCAGCCGTTAGGCTTTAGCGGTCGATAAAAAGCCTAGATGTGTAATCTGAACCTCGGCCTAAGGCCCAGGTTTAAAATAAAAATATTAATAGTATGTATTGTTATATTATATACATATATATATATGTGTGTGTGGATGTTAGAAATAGTAGGGAAGCTAGTTCCCTATGAGTTGACGCTAGGTCGTTGCGAGGTTGGGTAAAGCTATTTACCCAATGTTGGATCGATTATTTGATTGAGGGTGATTCTATCGCAAATGGCACTCAAAGAAGGTTCTATGGTGGACACACAGCACTAACCGATGCCAATGAAGTGTGTGGGCCCGACACAACGAGACTCCTTGATATTCACAAATTTTGATACGATGACATGATGTTGTAGTTTTGATGGATACCAGGGCGTGAAGTATAAGGCATATACTATAATTCGGAAGGTGTACACGGATGTAGACGATGAGACACTTCGACGAGTCAGCATTACGGACTCTCCTTGATGCGCAGTTAGGGTACGTGTAGTCGTAGTTGTGGGAAATTTATTCCCATGTGGTAATGGTAGGAAAACCTATGCGAGATAGTTACGTGTAGGCATAATGTGAGATGTAGTCCTATACATGAAAGTTGTAGGATGATCCTATATTGAGTAGCTCTAGTAGTGGTTGCTAATTATTAGTTGTCAAGGTTTGATCCGTAGTTCGATCCTTGTAGGAGTCTGTACAAGTTGTTAGTGTAGGTGTGTGTTAAATAAAAATCCTTAAGTAAATGGCCCTAGAAATACATATGTGGATGTTAGAAATAGTAGGGAAGCTAGTTCCCTGTGAGTTGAGGCTAGGACGTTGATGGGTTGGGTAAATGCTCTTCACCCAATATGGGGTCAATTATACGACTGTGAGTGCCTCTATCGCAAATGGCACTCACAGGAGGTTCTACGGTGGACATGCAACACTGGTTGATGCCTGATGAAGTATGTAGGCCTGGAACAATGAGACTCCTTGGTATTCACAGATTCTGATGCGACGTGATACTTTGTTATTGATGGACCTTGGCACGTATAATAAGTGGTGTATACTACAATTTGGGAGGTGGACACGGACGCAGACGATGAGACACATTAGCGAGTCGGCATTGCCGGCTCGCCGTCGATGCATAGTCGTGGTACGTGTAGTCGTAGTTACGGGAAACTCATTCCAATGTGGTAATTGTAGGGAAACCTATATGAGAAAGCTATGCGTAGGCGTAATGTGAGATGTAGTCCTACATGGGAAAGTTATAGGATGATCGTATGTTGAGTAGCTCTAGTAGCGGTGGCCAATTGTTAGTTATTGAGGTTCGATCCTTGTAGGAGCCTAACAAGTTGTTAGTGTAGATGTGTGTTAAATAAAAACCCTGAAGTAAAGGACCTTAGGAATATATGAACACTTGTAGGACACCTTAGGTCACATAGAATAGGATTAAATTAACTACACATGATCACTATATATTAAAGACATACTCAATCACCAGACTTTTGTCTGACCTACCCTTTTTTCTTTTTTTCTCACCACAGGAGAACAGGGCATTGTTAGAACCTTGTATTTTGATATTTTGATTGTGACAATTATATAAGTAAATATTATGTGAACTAACCATATTTGCAGGAGAAGATACTATTTTACTCAACAAACAGATTACAGACCAGATGCCAGATAGAAGCTTCAATATTGTCTATGGTTTGTCTATGGTCTAAGTCTAGTAGTTAATTTTTGTTAAAATCTCTCCAAAGTGGTATATGCATGCACACGTAATTTAAAAGCTTCCAAATCATAGTTCATATATCAAAGTTGTTACTACACTTGTTCACACAAAAGCATTTTTGACAAATCATGAATATGGCAAAAAACATGAAATTTAGCCGACTGAACTGCCTAGTTCAGTCGACTGAATACCTGTGCTAGTGCACATGCACAATTTAATATGTATGTTCAGTCAACTAAACCATCCATTTCAGGTGATTGAATAATGTGTTTTTGAACTAATTCTTCTCTAATTTGAAATTTAAACATTTCAGCTGGCTGAATTATTTATTCAGTCGACTGAAATTGCATAACGACTATATTTTTGAAAAGTCACTTCACTTCATCGAACAGAAACAACCCTTGATTCAAGATTTTTTTCCATATCTTTTGATCGCTAGTTTTCACGATAAGTTACAACACTTTAATACTATATATAGCCTAGAATTCATTTGTTTTAATTACCTAATTTCAGATTCTATTCTCTTATTCTATTTGTCTAAACATTCTTGCCACTTGCATTCAAACTATCGTTCTAATCATTTGTACATTCAAGCAAAATTTTATTAGTGATTTATTACACTTTCTATCTTCACAAACTACACGAAATACCACAAAGGAGAAGATTATAGGAAGATTGTACATTATTGACTTATCAGTGCTACTCAGGAGCATACTCAGTCAGACACAATTTTACTATTTGTATTAGAAGTCCTGTTCGGTTACTCAGGTGGTTAAAGTCCTATTTTGTTGCTTAGGCGGTAGAAGTCCGATTCAGTTGCTCAGGCGGTGTAATACCTATTCCTCCGGGTTAAGAGAGGGTTGATAGTTAAATTCCAGAAGGAGTCTGGGACTGGACGTATAATGGGAAGTTCGAACCAGCATAAAAATCCCTAGTGTCATTTACTTCACTATTAACATTTTATATTTATATTCCACACTAGTAGATAACTTAGATAATATTCCATATTACGATCCTTAGTCACTTTCAGGCAGCAGGTGATTTGGCCCGATTTCAGTATGTGGAGAGGCAGGCTCATCAGAAGAGTTGCTTATCCTTTTATTTACTCTCCATTTAACTGTCTACCTGATCAGTACTTAGTATTTCTTTTATCAGGTTATGAATGGTATTTCTATGTACTTTTTATTTGACTACGTACTATTTTCTTGAGACTGTGTTTTGAGATATTTTATAAAATGATTATTTTCTATATTTATGTTTTATTCCATTCCTCTATGAGTTCTGAAAGTGTAGTATATCTTAGATTATATCTATTCATTTTTAGTCTCTATAATGTTATAAAAACCCGATAGCTTGTACCTCTTGGCACCAACGCAAGTCCGAAAGTCACCGTTTGCTTTGGATTGGTGTGTCGAGAGGTGCTGGTTGTCACACCTTAATAATAGGTACTTTCCTTATTTGATTCGTTCGATTCGGTATGTATCCGGTCGGATTGATATATTAGTTCATCATATGATCGGTTCGACAATAATTTTGCTAAACCATAATTTCTACTTGGTGGTGTTAACTACTGAACCGAACTTCCCATTCGGTAGTTAACTCCTATGTAACCATTTATGCTTTCCACTGTTGTAACGTTTTTTATTTTTGATGGCCGAACCTTTTTAGTTTACCAAACCTTGAACTTCTCTTCTGACCTTCGAACTATCTTCTATTTTCCCTCTTTATCCTATCCTTATACTTGGGTAATGGTACCGGACTGTCTAGTTATTGTTGTGCTCCTTAACATCTTTTACTATTTGTAGTATTATAGGTATAAATGCCCATAACACTCCCCCCTAGAGCATATTTCATGATTTCAAACTGTATTTTGCTCCATCCAGACTTGTCCCGCCTTGAATGATTCAATCTGCAACTCCGTCTCTCCCGGTAAGCGTTTTACTGATAATTCAATGCAAATTTTCATGTATCCTGGAAAATTTCTTGAGCTTCTTTGAACACTTGATCATTTGTTGTATGAAGGTAGGGACATCTCCCAAATTTATAGAATCTAAAAACCAAGATTTTTCTAGGGTGTTATTACGGTTCAGCAAATTTTGTCTTGGGGTGTTTTGGTTTGGTGCCAGATCAAATGCTTTGCGCTATATAAACTTTGAGCCCTCCTTTCTCAAACACTTTATCTCCTTTTATATAAAATCCTTAAAGCCCCTTCATCTCCTCCTACGCTGTCGCATAGATCCGTGTTAGCTCCTTGCTGAATCCAACTGAATTTTCTTCAAACCTTATTAGGTAACACTTCAACCCATACGTAATTTCATTCAATTTCACACCAATTCCACATTCTCTCTCACGTAAATTCCAATTGGTTGAACTTAGGGCTCAACGGTTACATTAGAATTAGGGCTTTCATTAAAACTTATAGTGCATTATACTCAGTTGATAAATGAACCTGTATTAATGCTAAACTTGAATCTAATCCTAAGATGACCGAATTCTGACATGGTAGAGTTGGGTAGATATTAGCCGAACTCTATTAGGAATTGGCTAGACTACACTAAGGATCTTAGGTAAGTTATCCGAGCAATATGTTCGGATAAAAAATACAAATAACATAGCATGCATAGGGATGCATAGGTTGTTCAAATCTCTTACAGAATGTATGGTATTGCTTAGTTCAGTTAGGGATGGATGCTATCAGACCAAGTATTTAGCAAGCTTTTTGAAAAATTAGTTAAATGATAATTCCTAAGCGAAATTCAAGGTTTGAAATTAATTACATTTGATATTTTAGTGTGTAATTACTTATGATATTTTTATAGTTTTTCCATGTACTGCTAGTCAAAATGTTGTATTCAATCGATTCGGTTTACAGTGGTTCAATAAATATATTGACTAACGTATTATTTGACTAGTTTCATACATGATAAAACAAGCGATGTCATAGTTGTTTATTATTGTATTTTGTATCATATCACTATACCACACTTATTACCACCGCATCATCAGTTTGCAGTATATCAGACAAGCATGTCTACTCATCGTTCAGTAGGTCCACTATTGCTGTTGGCTCTCAGCCCTCCAGTGTTTCGACTTCATCTTCCATTGTTATGGTTAGTTCTGCTTCGATGGTTGTGGTTAGTCAGCCTAGCTTAGCACACTCTCTCTCAATATGGGGTATATGAAACGACCCGTAAATTTTCGATAATTAAAAATTGTCGATTTAATAAGATATTGTGATTTGAAGTTGGAAGAAATAAAAATTTGTGATAATAATAAGAATATGACTAGAATAAAAGTGTAATACTATTAATTAAGGTAGTTGATAACTGCTATAACTGTAAATTCTAATTGCTTGAAAGGGTTAAAAGGTTGCAATTGATATAGATTGTAAATAAATGATAGTAATATATGTATTAATGGGAATTGGATTAAAAGAGCAATTAATAAATTAAGTATTGATTAATTAATAGAATATTGTGTAATAAGTGGAAATTGTATAAATTTGTGTAATGAGGGTGGTTATAACATTTCTTGTATTAATAAACCTATAAAATGTTATTAAATGTAGTAATGGTGACAATTGTTGTTTGTTACCAATATATTTAATCAATTGCAATTAAATGTCATTAAATGTTACATTAATGCGAGTTAAGACAATAACTGCAAATTGTGAAATGTAATAAAATATATAGAAATGTCAATTTCATTCATAATGTAATAATTGATTTAATAAAAGAACGAAACCAAGTAAATAATTAATTGGGATTTTTTATTTTATTTAATTAGTGTGTAAAATTTGGCAAAAATTCAATATAAATGGAAATATAGTGGTCAATACAAATAAAAATGGAAATTGGAGGATATTAATGTAATGAAAGGCAAACAAATATTAACTATATTATTTGAGTAATAATTGATTGAATATAAAGTCTGAAATCAAATTAAAATAATTTATTGGAATTAAATTATAATTAATTTGATTTAATTACGGTTGAAATTGAACATTGTAATTAGTAAAGTTTTAAACATTGAATTAATGTATAAACTTATTTTGAATTATTATAAATGTCTAAGTAATCAAAAATGATAAAATCTGCTAGTTTATAAATATTGAATTAAAAGGTGATTAATTAACTTAATATTAATTTATTTAATTAACGTGAAAATAGCCATTTTGTCAACTGTCTCGGATTTCGATGAAACCAGTTTCATCAGATCCGTAACGGTGAATTATTGTAGGATTTCAAGTTTCGTAGCGATCGGACTTGTCGTTTGATCGTACGGGCTCAAAACGCCTAGAAATCAATTTAATTAAAATCAATTGAAATCAATTTGAAATGAGCTGATTTTAACATAGCTTCTTCATATGATGCAATTTGGACTTGAAACTTGTTCCATTGAGTTTGAAACTATCGAAAACATCTATTTTGATATATGGGATTACTCATTTTCGTTCCGGAGACAGAACGGGCTTTTCGGATCGGTTATCGTTCAACTTCCAAATCAAATCTGATCCATTCATTTCTATTTTTGATTTTCCTATAAATTGTCCGTTATAAACCCTGACTACTTCGTATTTTCACTTGTTTGTACATACAATTTTCTCTGATTTCTTCTTCTCAATGGCAGACAAACCAAACAAATTCCAAATTCAATTGCAAATCAAAATCAAATCAAAATTTCAATCGAAAATTAAAACTCCTCAAACCATATCAAATTTGATATCAATTCGAAGCTCTCGACGAGCGCAAGTCAAATCTATAGTTTACCTTTTGATCTGGGTTTCAATGTGGCCGGAATCGGGTGATGAAGTCTCGGCCATTCATCACTTTCCGATCAACTTCGACCGATCGTCGAATCGTTGGCATGGATGAGTGGAGATAGCAGTGCATAGTTCATCTGTGCTAGTCGTTAGTGGATTCATCGGCTAGATCATCAGAAAAAAATGATTAGGATTTCGGCAAAAAGGAGCGGCGGCTGGAGTTTTGACATCGATCGTCGGCGAGGGGGAATGTCGGGGTTGGCCAGAGAGGTTGCACGAGTGGGGATGCTCGCGTGGGAAGGATCGCGACACGGTAGGAGGTTGCAGCGCGATTTCGATTTAGTGGCAGCGCCGTTACCTGGTTCGAATGAGGCTAGGGTTCAAACAACCTTTTGGGGGTGACGTGTCAGTCTTTGGGTGGGTTCTCCCTTTTTTTTAACTTTGATTTCAAGTCGTTCTAACTTTCATAACTTTTGCATACAAGGTCTGATTCACACGCGGTTTGTTTTGCTGGGATCGTATCGAAATTTCGGACATTTTGATGCAGGTTTGGATGAATTCTGAGACCCCTTGAATTTTGGGCTTAAATTGGATTTTTATTCGATTTAAATTTAAAGGTGAGTGTTTTAACCCACTCACAACTTCTAAAATTTCTTATATTAGTTAAATTAAATGTATGATGTGATTAGGAATTTATTTATGGCTGTTTGGTATATTTAAATTTGAATTTATTTTGAATTAAATTGTCATTTAATTTATTATTGAATTTAAATTGCCAGTAAATTTCCTGTATATAATAATCAGTTGTCTATTGATGTTATTGATTGATTTGGATGATGATTGTGATGTATGTTTGATTTTGATATCGGATGACTGGATGTTGTATTTTATATTGTTATAATATTGCAAGTTCCTTATGGGTTGAAATGATACATACCCGAATGATCTATAGATTAAGGAAAAATCGTTATGGGTTGAAATGATAGACTCGAGCGATTTTATGGATTTTTATTTAAATTCGGGATTGCGGTTTGAAATGATATATAAACGTAAAATTGTAAATTACGGATTGAAATGATAAATATCCATATCACTTGAACCTAAGGTAGAGAATTATATACGGACACCGAATTGGTTAAATTAAATGATTTTAAATCCTTAATTTTTGAATTTAGTTAAATGATATTTTGAATAAAATTGGATTTATATAAATTGAGTTATTATCGAATTTTAAGTTTTATGTTAAATTTGGAAATGTTTACAAAACTGTTAAAGGAATTTAATTGAAATTTTAAAGTTGAATTTGAAATATAAGTGAAATTTATCAGAATTGAGTTATTTGAATTGTTTGAAATATAACTTTGAAATATATTGAAATTGGAATAATTTAAATTGATATTTCAAACATGGATTTGGAAGCGATATAGAATTAAATATTTTATTGGGAATTTGAATTGAAAGGTTTGAAATTGAGTTTTTGGAAATTGAAAATAGTCCAAATGTGTTGAAAGGAAATGAATAGTTAATTTGATATTAAATTCAAATTCATATTTTTAATATAAACTGTTTAAAAAAAATATTATTGTAAAGATTCTAATTTTAAGATTTTCAAATTATTAAACTATTTTAACCTATATTAACTATATTAAATCAATTTAACCTATTTTAAACCATTCAGTTTATTTTAAATCTAATTAATCTATTTTAAAGCTATTTAATCTATTTTAATTATATTTAACCTATTTTTAAATCTATTTAACTATCTTAAATCAATTTAAAAGTATCATAAATCTATACGTAAACCATTTTAGAGTATTTAACTATTTATAACTATTTTAACTATTTATAACCATTTAAACTATTTTCTAAATTTTCAGACTAAGTAGAGGGAAGTGTTTATATTCAAATTCATTGGTATAAAGGCAAGTACGGTTAAATGATGTTATAACCTAAGTTGGGATTTAAATGTTATAATTAATTGAACATAATGATTTTAAAGTGGGAATTTAACCCAATTGGAAATATGATTTTTGAAAGAAATTATGTTTTCCGAAACGATATGAATTCAAAGGTGAATATGATTTCTAAGTGAACATGATTTCGAAAGTGGTATGGTTTCGAGAATATGATATTTTGATATAAGTGAATTGACTTCTGAAATGTAAAAGAACCATCCGGTGTGAAATAAGCGTTTGGTTGTTAAAGAGACCGGGATCGGATATTGTCATACTCTCTGCCAATACCGAAAACCAGTTTAACAACTGTGCACGTGGTAGAGATTCCAGAAATGAAGTAGGATGGTTTGGTGAACGATTCTGTATGAGGTATTTACGTGACCCTGACTCCCATGAGTCAGCTTGATGTGGCTAAAATCAGGAGCTACGCCAGGACAAGTGAGGACATTCCTCCTATCGGGCACACTTCTTTGATACTATATTCTAACTTTGTGATTGATTTGGTGGCCACCTTTGATTTTGATATGGGAGTGTGTTCCGAGGTGGGCGGTAGTAGCTGCTATGCATTACCACTAGTCCGGATACGAAAATGGTATATCCACCCTGGCATTTCCTCGAGTGTCGTGGCATATGCCATATCGAGCCTTCTACGAGTTTGTTTTGTGTCGTACCTATGGAATGCTCCCTAATAGCCCACCTGCGGGTGGAGTTTATAGTATCTGTATAGACTACGACATTATATAAAATGTCTTAAGGGAGATATGGGTAACGCCTTAACGCTATTTTAATACTTTACTTTACTGTAGACATATTATAATAGCATACTGTAGTGCATAACAGATAGTTTAACGGATCCTTAGGAGATGTAAATCTCGAACATCTCTTAAGTTACTACACTCACGTTAGACACTGGATAGGAGATGTCAAAATCCGTAAACATCTCTGACGTCGTTACACTCATATTTACCATTGATTTAACTAACATAAGATCTTTTAGTTCTGACTCGAGTGTTTTGTCTTTTCAATTCGCTCGGGTCGGCCTGAGCATTTCAGGGTTGAAGACTTTATTTCTAGAGGACGAAGACGAAGATTGTACTATTATTATTTAATATATTATTCCTACTGCGCCATACTGTTCCGCTGCATTGTTATTTATCTCTGTTGTATGTAACTCTGATTCTGTGTTGTATAAGTATAATCAAATGTTTTGTAAACAGCTTCATGAATTGTTATTTGATTATTATATTTTATCATTCTGGTGCGAGATTCTGTATTTGTTTTATTTCTTTCTCTTTTTCTTATTTACCCCATAACAATCTGCCCTTTTGAATGGTTTTAGTCTTGCATGTGTGTCTGCTTAAAACGTCAAAAAAGGCAGGTCGTTACATATGCCATCTATGTTAATGGTGTTTCTAGCTGATACCATGCCTGTCCTTACTTCTTAAGCATTTGGGCTCTGAAGCATAGACTAATGGGTTGTCGCAGAAAGAAATTCTCTTGCCATCTCTCAATCAGCAGGCTCATGCTTTCTTTATGAGGTATATTACATATAGCAGATACCACTGCTTGGATGGTGTTCCTAATCCCTTTTATGCTTAGATATCGAAGGTTCTGATCTACCTTAAGATAGCACATTTCAGCTCCAACCTAATGGTTAAACTATTCTAAGCAATCTATACATTATCTTTAAGAGAGTGTTCCAGTCTCCCCCCGTGTATCAACAGCTCCAATTTTTGTATTGGTGAAAAGAAAATCATAGAATTCATCCTTCTTTTATTTAACATCTGCAACTAATTTAAGCCAGTGGAGGATTTTTTTGTAATAACCCCTCTATTGGATACGCCAATTCGATGTTTAAAAGCATCAAACTCACGTCGTACTAAGAAGGACAGATTGTTAGGTTGATATAATCTGTATGGAACAGAGATAAACATAAAATTCAAACATCTACAGCTTCATATTTCATAGTGGAAGGAACAAAACATATATAGCTTAAATAAGCAAAATATCTCGGTTTAAACAAACAGTGACCAAATATAGGAAACAAACCAAGGAATGTTTTTGGTAAATAACTGATAAGTTCAACAAATATTTTTGTGACTAGTAAATTAAGATATATGTAGAATGATTGAAAATAAAATGACTCTAGCATGCATGGTCACCTTTCCCATGTATCTTACTCTAGTCACACCACTCTACCTTCCTGGTCAGTAAGAAATATCACTAACGATTTGGTGTTAATAAGGAGATAAATTATCTTTAACAATCTACATAATCTAGCATTGTTTATCTAAACATGTACACCTACATCTAACAAGTTAGCCAAATTATATCATAGGCGATAATAGGCGATGAGATATTGAGAATCATATAATAGAATTTTTCCTGAAGGTCAAACATTCATAAACTAGATAAACCTAACAATATATCGAGTGTATAATCTTGATAGTAAACCGCTCATATAATTGCACTACCGTGGCATATCGAGTGTACAGTCTCGATGGTAAACTATTTATATAACTATATTATCGTAGCACATCGAGTGTATGGTCTTGATGGCAAACCATTACATACTCACTATTGTTCAATTGATAAAAGCGAGCGAACAAAAAATCAATCCCCATCAGGTAAATCTACCGACACAATGTAAATGCTCCTATATGGATATCTACAATCTCCTAACGATCCATATACTGAAATTTGCGATTTGTGGCAATAACAGTAATGACAGGAGCAATCTAAATGCGATATAATCACATGCCTAAGCTGAGAGTCACATTATATAACATTGAAACTGTTGGAACTAGGCTAGCCTGCAACGAAAGTTATAAGTGAATTTCAAAATAAATTCCTTTTTGGATCAATATTAAACCTATGAAGTCTAATGTATTTAGAACATTTCTAAATTTCATTTAAATAAAATCTCTTATTTTATTTACGTTTGTAAATTATATACAATTTTATTTAATTTATGTTGTATACATACAAATGTACACATATGTATCATATACATATATGCATGTGCATGCATATGTAACATGATAATCCATGCAAGGTATAACATTCCTATATATAGATGTTGAAATTTATATCGCAATGGACATGTAAGCTCATCCGATATGTATTGTATGTTGTCCAAATATATGTGTGTGTGTATATATATATAAGTTTGTTATTTATATAAATATTAAACATATATATGTGTGTAAGTAAATTTTATTTAAATACTTTTATGAGGATGAAATTATTTAAACACATATATATATAGATATATATAACTTATATATATATATATATGTAAAAAATTAATAATTTTATTATATTAATATATATATATATAAACTAATTAGTCAAAATAAAATTAAATATTAATAAAAATATTTTCGAAATATATTTTTCAAAATTTAAATTGAAAATCTAATTTGATATTTTGAGGTTTGAAAAATATTTCCAAATATTTTCTCAATAATAATTTATTTTTTAATAATTAATTAATTTCTACCGTATATCGTAATGATTTTCTAAAAATATAAAAATTGATTATTAAACTCGCAATTTTTGGCTGATAGCTTATTTCATAATAAAATAAATTTTAGAAACATTTTATTCTATATAAATTATTTAAATAGTATATTAATTTAAATAATTGTAAATAATTATTTAAAAATACTTTACTATTACCAAAAATTATAACTATATTAAATATACATGTATAAAATATATGTTTAATTATTAGTATGATATGGTGATATAAATAAATAAGTCATATAATTAAAATTAAATGACATATTAATATACATACATATATACATACATATATATATATATATATATTAATAAAATAACAATTATATATATATAATATTTGGTTGTGCATATCTGATTTATATGTAAAAAAATTGGTTTTTTTATTATATACATACAACTAATCTAATATGTGAGAACACCAGTACATATGAGAATCGTCACCTAACTAACAATATGATAATAATATATATGTATAATAAAATAATATTTTGAAATTATAAGCAGTATGATATAGTGAAGACATACCTAAAACTAATGTTTAAGCACACTTAGTAAAGATGAACTCTCTCTCCTTTGAAAGCTTTTCGATTCGGCAGATTGCTAATCCTTAACCCTAGACCTTTGACTATCGGATAATACTTGTTTTGATTTTATTTGGGTAAAATTTGCTTAAGCTCCTAGGGATGTGATATCACATATATTAATCACCATATTATCCTAGGCTAACATCTCATTTAAGCCCAAACAAATATTATTAATTAAATCTAATTTAATTACTTATCGATATCACATATCGATCGATATATTTATAACTATTATAAATATATATTTAGTAATATCTACTCAAAAAATTTTAATCAATATTTCATAGATATTAATTAATTTAATTAATCTATAAAAATTATAAACTAATTAAAACGTTTGATCTAAAGAGAATTCATCATTCCAATTGTAAGACTCGTTAGGTGTAAATTTGGTCAGTGGTTAACATCGTACTATTCAAATGTTACTGTTCACATGCCACTTAGCAGGTGGTGTGACATTTTGGCCAAATTTATCGCTAACTTAGTTTCGGTAAAACCCAATTTTACTTTATTATGCATTAGCAAGTTGTGACATTTATTTACACCAATTCTCTTCGTCAAAACTATATCACTTTGAATTTTTGGAATTTAGTAGTGGGCGAATTTTCAATATTGTCCATATTAAACTCTATAGTCCAAGCATAATGTCCTTGGTTCAATAATAACAATTATTATTAACCGAAATGCTCTGGCCAGAGAATTTGACTTTGAGTTGACTTGAGTTGACCATGATACCAACCCCATATTACCGAGGAGATGAATCATCTCTTCAATAGTGTTTTACTACAAATACTTCCACTCAAGCCAACTATAGTCACTCGATGGACGCTGTGCCATGATTTGACTATAATCATACCGGAGATTTCATATCGAAGGTCCACGGTATTCTTAAGTCGAGAGAACTACGTAAATAAGTCACATCAATATTTTCAGTTTGTATCTATATTAACCAACAGAAAACTATTGAGTGAGTCATTCCATAGTTATCCAATAACCATCGGTGTGTAACACCTAGTTGCGCCCAGTAGTCATGAGTAATACACTATCTAGCAATTGAAGAGTATTATGTACTCTAGTCTCAAAGGATACATCGATATCTATACTCGATGCATCTTGACTAGGAACATTTAAAATGGTATATTTGTTTTCATTGTGATAAATTAATCACGGTTGCAACACTTTGTAACTACTGTCACAAAACATAATATTTATGGATTTTCTACTAAATATACATTTAATTAAATTAATTAATTAATATAACACATTATATCATGTATATAATAGAAAGAAAACATCTTTATTTCGTACAAGATTGGTCAACGAGTTAGATATACAGAACGAATTACATAATTGCCCTATGCGTACCCCTAACTCTATTAATCTCCCACTTGCACTTAGGGTCAATTATTGAACATTATTCCAACTTTTCCAATTGGTTTTCTCCAAACTAACTAGGTCAGTCCCTCGGCGAACAGGGATTGTATCACGTTTAAATTATATTGTAACAAACTTGTTGTTAGTTACCTGATTAATTAAATTTAGTTAGGGATAATTAATCATAAATTGGGATTTTTGAAATTTAACTATGAAATTAAATATAGTTTAATGAATAATTTAATTGTTTATCTTAATTAATTTTAAGACAACTTTGGAAAATGTTGTAAATGTTGTAAATGTTGTTAAGTGTTAATATTGTGATTTATTATTTTAAAATGAGAAATTGTAATTAATAATTTAATTTGTTTTAATTAAAAATAATTAGAATAACTTGTATTTCAAATGTTACATTTAATTGTACAAAACATTTATATATCTATATAAATGAGAATTTTTAACTTGTGAATGAGTTTGATAAATTATGAATGGTTAAAACAATGGTAACAAAAGCCTTAGTTAAAATGTAAAATAATGCTTTATAAATTATTAACACTTAGGATTTTTGTAACACTTGTAATTGGGTACATACCTTTAACCACTTAGCCCATTTAAGAGAAGTTTCCTTCTCATTTGCTGAAAACAACACGTTCAATTCTAAAAGCTTAGAAAACCAGAGAACTCAATTCCTCTTTCAAAACCTAGAAAAAAATATCAAATCTCTTCTTCAATTCATGGTAAATTAAACATCTTTAGGAGCTTATTTGTGCAGGTAATCATCTCTAGCTTAAATACATCCCAATTGTGATTTGAATTCCCAATTTACAGTAAACTAAATTAGGGCTTTTGGGTATATTTTGGATTGATTTTTGTTTAGGGTTTGCTGGTTTGGAAATTTGGGCTGAAGTGATAATCTCGATTGTTGAATTAAAGGATAGAGGTGAGTTAATCACTCACATACCTATTTCTAAATATTTGTTTGCTGCACATTATTGTTTGAATGATTGTTGATTTAATTGTTTGCAATTTGGTTGAAAACTTGTGTGATTATTGTGTTATTGTTTGCTGGAAATTTGATGAAAAGAATCACTGCAGTAAAACAATGATAATATGCAGTAGAATAATCCAAATTGACTCAATATTTTTATGGTAGAAAGTTATTTCAATTAGCTACAAGTTTTCTTTTAATCATATTTCCAAATTCTGCTGTTAAATCGGTTGGAATTGAGTTTGCAACTAATGTTATAGCACAACCATATAAACATTCTCTGAGTTAATACCTGAGAGTAAAATGAACATAACTTTTTATTGATAAATTCAATTGTGTTGAAACTTTTTGCCGTAGAAAGATAATTTATTAAGGAAGAACTTTTCTTTTAATTACTTTCTCATATTTTGAAGATTTTATGGTCAAAATCGGGTTTTTGACAGAGTAATAGTCTCTGCCCTGTCAAATTTTCTATGCTGAACATTGTTAGTAATTTAAGCATAACTTTCTCATTTCTTATCAGATTTTGATAATATTTAAAGTTCTGGAAAGCATAAACTTTGTGCTACAACTTTCATGCTTTAAGTTTTCTAAAATTATGTGATTTAATGGGTCAAAATTGCATTTTAAAACTGAAACTTATGACTGAGTTGTAATTGGTGAAACGGTTGAATTGGCCGGTGCATTTCCGACCCATTGCTTGAACCCGTTTGAGTGTTTTAGTGTTTGTAATGTTGTGCCCAGATGTTGGAGTGATTATTTTCGTAGCTGGTTGTATATAAATATATATTTACAATAATAAATTTATATTATAAGTTTGATTTGGTATATAGTTAAGAGTTAGAATTCTACGGAGTTAGTTCATGACTAAAATCTTGGGATAATCTAATATTTAGTCATAATGAATTCTAATGTGTTTGTGGATTTTGAATCATTTGATTCAAAGCTTTGGACATAAATAAAGATATGTCTATTTATTTATATAGATAAATATTTAGTTATAAACACCAATAATTTGGTAATGAGAGTTTATTAAAGTTATAAATATTAAACTTGTTTTATAAATTGGCCCAATCTCTTTTATAAATAGTTTTATCAAATATTTACATTTATATTAAGTATTACTGGAATAAATAGTTATGGATTTAAAAATATGTTTTGTGAGATATAGATTTAATTTAATAAAATGTTATGAGATTTAGAAACATGGTTTTGAAGTATACACATAAGTTGTTTTATACAAGTGCACAAATACTAATTTGTACATTTCTAAGAGTAATAAACCGGATTTTAGAGAATAAGTGATTACTTATATATATGGTTTTAAAATATGATTCGTGAATAATACAACTTTACGGAAATTTAAGTATCATTATGGTTGCGGAAAATTGGAAATCTTAGTCATAAAATAAATACAAGTGGAACAATTTGGAATAATTGAAAATTTTAATAAGTGACAACTTAAATAAATGTTTTGAGAACCTTAATTCTATAATTTGGGAAGTACTAATAATTGATATAGTGTTATCAATTGGTTTAAATGCTTTCGAATAACACTTTATTGATTATGGTATAACTCATTGAATAGAATGTTTGAGTGGAATTTACTAACTCATTAGCGAATACATGAATTTCACCGGGTAGTATGGGATGCTTGGTTTAAGTTCTTGTGATCGAATTGGGAAAGTACTTAACACTTTAGAGTTGTATTCTCTTCTGGTGTGCGACAAGTCGTTGCTAGATCCTTAAGAGAATATGGTTCAGGTTTTCCTGTGGTATCCGTAATAAGTGATATTTACTAGCTTTTAGTAAATACTTGAATTTCATCATACGGTATGGGACGTATTAGTTAAATTCTAGTGATTACTGAAGGTGATAGTATTTGGCACTTTAGAGTTTACTCTCTTTTGGTGTGCGGCAAGTGGCTACTAGATCCTTAAGAAGTTTATTCCTGGATTTCTTTTCGAACATAATAATCTAATAATATCAAATAAATGTGGATTTATCGAGTCATGGTTTCTACGATCACCTTGATCGGTATGGACTATCCTTGAGATCATTCTGTGATTCTGTGTTCCCAGTCTGAGTACGATCCTTGGCATTGGATCGGTTCTAGTGATACCAATTTGTTTGTTTGTTTGCCACGAGTTTTGAGTACAATCGTTGTGATTGTTTTGGATGATCATTACGATCGGTTTGGATTAAGATCTCTTGGATTCTGGATATTTGAATTTTGTGACTGTTCTGTGTTCGTGAAATAAGTATATATATTCTTGTGTCTTGTGTTTGTGAAATAAACATATATTCTTGTGTCGTGTGTTCATGAAATAAATATATGTTCTTTTGTCTTAAGATGGATGTTAAGTTAATTCTGTTATTTTGTGTTTATTGACTAGTTCGTGTTTGTGACGTAAACTTATAAAACTGTATTGAGTTAATCATTGATATTTGCGTACTTAGAGATATTGTGTTTTGTTCTGTGAATTCAATCCTAAACATCTGTATTTACTTATATGCTGTTTGTTCTTGTGCTATATCTTGTTCTCACTCTATTTGATATTTAGAGATAGTCTGACCCGGGTGTTATTTTGCTCGGGTCAGGCCGAGACTTTTCAGGTTACAGGACAGGTTGACCTTTGAATGATTGTGCTAGCAACGAGATAAACATTTGGACTTTTAGTTTATCCCATTTAGAAATTTGGACCTTGTATATAAAATGTATAATTGAGATTAGAGAATTGTTAAATTTGTATAACAATCGAGTTTAGTATTTCATTTTGTAAACTAAATAATTTGTATATGTAAGTTGAAATTTATTCCACTGTGATCTGTGACTATTATTTATATGATATATTGTTCTGATTCTGAGAAATCAGTGTGTCTATTACTTCAAATTAATATTGTACATGCCAAATTTAGTTCAGATATTAAGTGAAAAGGTATAAATGACGTGTCAGTATTAGTATAAAGATATATTCACATTCGATCGCCCTTAACAAGCCGTATTCTCCGGATTAGCGAATGACATTACTTGTAATGTTCTTTGCTAATATGGGCATCGCGGTGAGGTCGTTATATATATACTCAGTCAATCAACTCTCTTAGAAGTTGATAAACTTCCTTTGTCATGTGGAACTATTCGGAGTATATCTCTAGACTTTCTGTGAGTTATGTTCTATTACAATCTATGTCATGACATTGTTATCATATAACAATGTTATGGATTTTCAACATTTAGAGTCACCCTTGGCTCAGGTATAAATTAGTGCATTTATTATATATATGCATTGCTTTATCGTGGTGCTATTCAAGTCAATGAATCTGCCACAATATCTTTTGTTTGGAGCATTTCCAACTTAAACATTCTTAATATATTATTGACATGTTATACTCAATATCACTTACAAAATTTGACTTTGAACATTTCTTCATAAAGAGTTCACGGTTTTTGTAAACAATTCTCTAGTATTTCATAAAATACACGAGAGCACCTCAAACAACCATTTAGAGACATCAATTTGGATTTGATATTTGCTTCATGTATCAAATAAATAACGGATTACAATATCGTAGACAGCATTACATATATGATGATTCTTATTACCAATGCATAAGGAATCCATATTACATGTTCCATATTAAACATTTTAACAAGGTGTCATTGCATATATTTTTAGGACAATCCCAATATCTTTAATACTGACTATAAAAGTCAACATTTACAAATCCAACGTTCAGTATTAAAACAACTAATTTTTTTTAACACAAGTACATCATTAAAAATCAGTAATGTGTTGTTTATTTATGATTTAGTAATATTTATGTACCTTTTAACTCTCTTTCTTAAGAGCATACGCTTCCTCTGCATTTTGATTGACAATCAAACTATTTGATATTTCTATCAAAACACTTGTTCAATTTTAGTGCTTTTAAAATGATACTTTCTATCTTTTCTTGGATCATCCAAAAAACCCATAGACTCAATATCGCTCCCATTGTGTTCGAGACAATTTGATTATTATGTGAAAAAATTCTAGTTAAAATCTATATTTAGTTCTTTCTGTTTCAACATATATATACACCAAAACATAAAGTCGTACTAGGCGATAATTTTGTGAGTAAAATCTGAATCAACTTGAGCACATTGAATTGTGAATCTATTATGTTAATTTCAACATTTGAAATTTACAAGATTATTCTTATCAACATTGCTCATTTAATTCCAACCGCATTTGTCTTGCTTATAAAGACTGTAACGACCCGAATTTTGATCACTTTAATTAAAGATATTTAAATAATTTTAAATATTCAAATATAGATTATTTTTCATAAATAATCAAGTTTTAAGTGATAAGCAATAATAGTGAACTTACTTTGGAAAACTGTTCGCAAAAATATTTCCTTTTGAAAGAAATATCGATAAAATGGCAGAAAACCTTTTTATCAATAAATAGCTCTATAATCATAAAACGTCGTACACGGAGCTGAATACATACACTTATTTTTAAAATTGAATAAGGATATGAAATAAAATTATTTATTTTATTTTTGGAAATTAAATTATGTATGACATCCTCAATGATGCCCTTATATTTAATAATTGATTTATGAATTTAAATTGAGATTTAATGATGTAATAATAATTATAATTATTCAGATAATTGTTTTAAATGATTATAATTCATTTTAAATAGTTATAAAGTGATAATAAATAATTTATAATAGTTTTATAAAGATATATAATCGGTTTGAAAATATAAGAAAATCGATATCGGTTTATCGCTGTAATAGAAATATTTGTAAATAATCTAATTTATGTCGTTTTATAATTCAAATGAGATCATTTTAATTAATTAATAATGATGGAAAAATTATTTTCAAACTTTGTTTACAAATATATTTACTTTAACTAATAAGTAAAAATATGATCGGGAATCGGTTTCTCGATTTACAACGGTTTAACGAACAAAAGTCATTTCAAGTCGTTACAACATTGCAAATCACAATAACACATTTTGTATGCATGTATACATATCAAATACTCATGTATACATGCATATAACATATATATACACTTTTATATATATATACATATAGGAAAATATCTAAGATATTTCCATTTACTTCACCTTTAAGCATCCTAAAGTAAAAAAATAAACATTTCTTCACCTTACACATCACATGTAGCATATGGAGGATGTCATGAATGTGGGGCAACGTGTATAACATAAAGGGAATGATGGGAAGTGAGATATTCGTAAAGTTACTTAGCCATTAAGGCTTCTAAGGCTATAAATACATGCCCTCCCTTCATTATATTTTCACATCCGTTCCATACATTCTAAACTCTTTTCTTCTTCTTCTTCTCATGATGCTTCTTTAATGGCTTCTTAAACAAAATAATGAAGAAAAAAATATAGAAAAAGAAATAAGTAAATATACATATACATATACACCATTCCACTTCAAATAAGGCCATATCTTATTCTCTTCTTCTTGCTTCTCCTCTTCTCTTCTTTAGTGTCCATATGGCCGCGAGTAAGGAGGCAAGGCCGTGAGTTTTGGAAGGTGGATGGGCTTGGCCGTGAGCTTGGTGGTGATAGAAGGTCAAGGTCGAGCGCAATAATGAGTAGAAGGATGGTCGAGCCTTTGATGGGAGGTGGAGTTGTTTAGTGAAGTATAAGATGATTTGTTGAAGTGTTGTTTGGATTGAATGTTAGTAGGATGTAATAACCCGAAATTTAACCCGTAATAATTAATTTGTTAATTAACTAAATAATAAAATAACTTTGAGAAATTATCAGAATTGAGCCACGGGAGTTGCACCATTGTGTCCGTGGTAATTTTCTGATCAATTTCCATATATAGAACGTCAGAAACCGAGCTAATATGAACAAGTTATATGATAAATATATATATATATATACATATATATATATATATATATATATATATATATATATTGGCTAGGTCGACCACCAGGTCAACCTAACCTCACCCTAAGTCGACCGGCCGGTCGACCTGGGTATAGGGGCGGTCGACCCGCCTTAGAAATTGGACGCAGGAAAATTCCTTCGTCCAGTAACGTTTATTAGCCTATTTTCTACGTCTTTTGCATTCTTTAACTCAATATGGTCCTTCCATTCTTGAATCCGATGGCTCATATTTAGCCTATGATGTGGTTGCATCCTATTCAGTCCCCAAATCCAACGGTCTGAGATCCACTTCTACCCCTATAAATAGCACCCTAGGCCTAACATTTTTCCTCATTCCAAATTTTCTCCGCTTGGGTTCAGCTTTTCAAGAAGGACCCTAAAAGGAATAATTTTCCACGGAGGGAATCTTTTTAAAAAAAATATTTTAACAACCCCAAGTGGATCCATGAAGGCTTAAAGGGTAGAGCTAAGGACCAGAGGTGAGTGATTGTAATTATTTTAAGATTTCTTTAAGTAATTTAAAATAATAGGGTTTCCAATAGTTGTAGTTTTACTACGATTTTTGGAATAGCCTTTTCAGTTGTTTATTTATTGTTTTTAGAATTATTTTCAGTCTATTTCCTTTCAGCTATTCTTTTCAGTAATTTTAGTTTATTTTGGTTAATTATAATTTATTACTGTTAAGCATAGCTTTTTATTGATTTACAAATTATTTACAATATTTAAGTTTATTTACTGGTATTTATTTCTTATTTACATCTTTTTCGACGTTTTGGATTTTATGCAAGCGTCTATTCACTTCATCCTACTTTTCTTCATGTATGGATTAGAATAAGTTAAACGCGAATATGGATTATATAAGTTAGACTATTGAATGAAGAAAATAAGATGTAAATTATAAAGACTCTAATAAATAATGGAATTGGACTGAAATTATGCCTAATTATAATTAGAATTGAACTGATTAAAGATAATTGGCATAGTTATAACTTAGAATTATAACTAAGTAGAGTAAAAGATGAAAGAAGCTTATTTTCACACTTAGACCTTGGGTTAAGTAACAAGCGTGATTATAACGTAGGTTATAATAAGAAAAAGAACATAATAAGGCATATTGTAACGACCCGTAAATTTTAAGGGTTTTAATAACGTAATTAATTGAAATTTTGTGAAATTTTAAACAATAAATTTTGAAATATAAATTTGATATTTGAAATACGTCTAATTAAACATAGCAACTGGTAAATTTTCATCAAATAATATAAAAGTTTATTTTCTTGTGTAATTTTATTTAAGTTTATATCAATTAAAATCGATGATAATAAAATGTTTTTCAAACCTGAATATTTTATATAGAAAAATTGTAAATCAACTTCTGAGCAAGACATCATTTTTTGTTTTTCCAAATTCGGACTTCTTTAGCTCCGTCGATCTTATTTTTCTACGTTTTGCTGCATTTTCTGCTAATAGAAAATTCGAATTTTTATAATTCAATCATACCACTGATATCTGTATACCATTTTGATCATCCCGCCGTGCTGATCTCCGCGGTATATTTATTTCTGTGTTTTAAAGTCCGGTACGCGAAAGAACCTGAAAACGTCGAACCGTATCGGAAACCGTTTTCAAACCTTTTGATTTCCTTGACTTGACATTTACCTATAGCCGAAATTGAATAATCACTCACCTTTATTATTGATCAGTTCAATGTTGACGTTTGCTTTCCCAAAGTTTTAAATCTCTTTTCAAAATTTAATCAGTTCGCATGCCTGTCCTTCTGAGAAACATAGCATTATAACTTTGCATTCAAATTTTTTTTCTTTTCTCAGTTCTGTTCTTCTCTCCGCTTCCTTTCTTTGTGCCTCCCCTCTTGCTCACATTAGAGCATCATCAGCCACGCAACAAAGCGGCTACAAAAGAAAAAAAAAATATCAAAACCGCAGCAGCTCCTCTTTCCCATCGCGTGCTGCTCCGTGCCGCCTCTCATCGACCCACTGAACCACTGCGCATGGCATCCACCTCCGGAGATCAACGCCTCCCGCTGCCGGCAGCACATGTCGTGCTCTTCCTTGTTCAGCCCGCCTTTCTCCTAGCCCATCAGCTTGACCACCATCAGCTCGCCTACAAGCACCACTATCTCGGCCGAGTTCCTCCCCATGTCCGCCGTGCATGCTTCCTCACCCCATCACCCATCGAGTCAGCAACCTCACCTAGCCCGCCTCTTCCTTGCTCTTCCGTGCGCACACCTCACAACTACCAGCACCGACATTGGCAAGGTGACAGACTCCATATGCGCAAGCAATTTTATTGATGTATATATTGAAAAAAAAGACCTTTCCATATAATTTTCATATAACTTTGCTTTCATTTAAATACGTTTAACATAAAGTTGCGTTTAATATAGTTATTATAAAATATGTAAATATTTTGCTTGCTAGAAATGCATGAACGAAAGCACAGAGGCCAATTTTTCACAACAAAAACACATTGTGTATATACCTGACACCTCATCCCCACTCTTTTGCAATAATCAACCTGGCTCTGTTTTGTTCTGTGTATTAAAAGTTTGCACTATATTCCTGCTTTTGTTTAATTTTTTTTATATATATAGTGTGTTAGTATTTTTCATATGGGTTTAAGCATATAATATAGGTTAAGTTTGGATCTTTTTACGCATAGCCAGAGATTTAGATATGCGTGTTTAAAGGTATAATTTTGGTATCAAAATATAGTATATATGTACACTTTGATGTTATATTGTTTTAAAAATTTATGGTCTTGTTGGAAAAAAATAAGTACGTATATATGTAAAGTTATAAATTTATTTCAAATCTGGGAAGTTACTTCCATTCTTCCTGAGGCTTATATATATAAAAGTACTATATATATTGATCAGTACAATTATGTTTTACTTCTGTGAATCATAGTCGATTTGTTATGCTGCCTTGTTTTACATATTTGTTTTACATATATGTTAATGCTAATAGTAATAATAAAGTGAGCATATGTGTATATGTTTTCAAAATTTGTTTGAATAGTGGCATTGGCTGATTGTGTATATATATTAGTAAATAAAGATTTTATATGAACCTAAGTTAGCAGCACGTCTTTTGTTTCTTTGATTTATATATATACATATTTTAGCTGTTATATTATAAGTTGCTCAAATTTTAAGAAATACATATGCTGTTATTGTACAGTTACTTTGTGTTATACTTTATTTATTTACAACCTTAACAGTTTGAATATATATGTTTGGGAAATATCTATTTTAGGTATTGGAATCTAAAAGACTATATACGTATATATTTTGTTGATGTGAGAAAATAGGTTTTATTTTATATGTGTTTTAAATGTAAACAATGATTTTAATTATATAAATATATATTTTAATACTCGTCTCAAATTTGATATCGATTTCATGGAAAAATAATAATATATGTACTGTCTCTATCTAGATGATTCTAATTCATTCTCATCAATTCAAACTATCAGCTTTGTTCATCGAATCATGTCCATCTAGCATTGTGTTGGAAGTAGTGCTTGCATTTCGCAACTCAACCTTATTGTCTATCTCTCTAACCTCGAAAGGAGAGCAATCACTCACGATTAACTTTCTTTTATTTATTAAATTTGATTTCAATTTAAAGGACAATTGAAATATGCTGATGTTAGTTATTTACACTGTTATATATATGCTATTACCTGTATCAGTTCACCCGTGACATCTGACATCATTATCTGCCAATTTAAATATGCTGATGTTAGTTATTCGCACTGTTATATATATGCTATTACCTGTATCAGTTCACATGTGACATCTGACACTATTATCTGTTATTTATATTGATTATATATGCATGTTATATTATTATCATATCTGTTATCACTCTGCAAGTTCCCTGTTAGTATAGAATCACTATGGGTTGAAATGATACATACCCGAACGGACTTTAGAATAGGAGAAAATCGATATGGGTTGAAATGATAAACCCAAGCGGTTTTCAATTGAATTGAATTTGGGATTACGGGTTGAAATGATATATATATATATACCCGTATATATTTAAATTACGGATTGAAATGATAAATATCCGTATCACTTGACCATAGGGTAGAACATTTTATACAGACACCGTTGGTCTATATATATAAATATTTTGAAAATGATTTCTATGGTTTGGAAAGAAATATATGGTTTTAATAAATATTGATTTTAAAGATTTATTAAAGTTGATTTAATAAAGTTGATTTGAATTAATATAAATATGTTTAAGTATATATGTAAAATTTATATTTCCAAATATAGAGTTTAGATTATTTCAGGTTGAAAGATAAATTTGAATTTGATTTGGAATTTTTAATTATTTAAGAATTATACTTAAATAAGTTTGATTTGAAATCTATTAAATTTGAAATTTTAAAGATATATTTTATAACTTGAATTTGATTAAAAGCAACTTAAAGGAATATTTCAAATTTATATAAATTTAAATGGGATATTTTGTTTATTTAAATTTGTAAATTGAAGTTGTATTCAAATGATATTGAAATAATTAAGTAAATATTTCAAAACTAAATAATAGGAAAGTGAATTGATATATATATATAAAATTATCGAATTTAGTTTTGAAATGTGGATTATTTGAAGCTTTGAAATATATTGAAATTGATATGGTTTATTTGTGGTTCAAATCGGTATTTGAAATCGATATAACTTGGAAATGTTTAATTGAATTGGAATTGAAATTGATGATTTAGATTTGATTAAATTTGAATTTGGAATTCGAATTGATTTGAATCGATTTGTGAAAGTCGAGGAAACTATTTTATTTTATAAAGTAATTTTAAATTATATTTAAAACTATTGATATTTTACTTTATAAATTATGTTAATATAAGCTATTTTAATATAAATCATTTTTAATATAAATTATTTTATTATAAACTATTTTAAACTAATAGCTATTTATATAAACTATTTTATTATATATACTAATTTTAATATCTAAACTGGTTAAGAGGAAAGTGTTATGATTCCAAAGCACTATGATTTCTAAACTTTGATTCCAAAGAATTATGATTTCCAAAGTGTTTGATTTAGAAAGTGTTATAACTTTGAAGTACTAAGATTTTGCAAATGGATATATTTGAGATGGATATATTTGAAATGAAAATGATATCGTATTTGGTTTTGAAATGGAAGTGATATCGTATTGATATGGTTTTGAAATGGCAATGATATTTTGATTTTGAAATATAAACTATTTTGAAAGTTTATTAAATGACCAATCCGTGTAATAATTACGTAGTTATTGAAGAGTCCGGGATTGGTTAGGGACATACTCTCCGTCCAAACCGAAAACCACTTTAATAACTATTATACGCGGAGTGTGATCCAGAATGAAGTGGTTGGAATGATGACGTTGCTGGATTTGAGGAAAGAGAACGATAATGGATAGCCTTGACACTTGTGTCAAATTGGAAATGACTTAAACAGGAGCCGTGCCGGGCCAGTAAGGTTAGCTACCTCTAGCGGACGCACTTCTTCGTAAACTACTCATTACTTGTTTTTGATTGGTGCGCACCCTTGATTTGGGAGTGTTGTTTCGCGGTGTTGCGACCGTTGCGGCGATGCGTTCTCACCAGTCCGGATCAGGCAAACGGTAGTTTCACTACCTTGGGTATTGCCTCATGTGCCTTGTCATACTTGTATCCCTATGCGCGACCACTACGATTTGTTTTGTGTTATACATGTGGAGTACTCCCTGATAGCCCACTAGTTTACGGTGGAGTTTACAGTGCTGTATAGAATATGATGCTTATATAAAATGTGTTAAGGGGGAAAATGGTAACGCCTTAACGCTATTTTGATACTTTATATTACTGATAGGCATTATCTACTTAGCGTACACTACTACATAGTAGATAGTTTAACGGATCCTTAAAGGATGGTTATCCCAAACATCCTTTGAGTTACTTGTATTTCAGTTGTTATTTCACTTGAGTTGGATTTATTGATATAAGAATGTTAATCCTGACTCGAGTGTTTTGTGTTTTGCTTTATGCTCGGGTCAGACTGAGTGTACCAGTATTCGAGGCTCGCCTTTGGAGTTGGAGCTTCGCTTGGAGATCCAGCTATCTATCCAGCTTTCAGATATTCAGTTGATTCCAGTGATGTATTATGATCTTGTATTTGACTATTGTATTCGAGACTTCTGTTGTGTCTTGTTTAACTCTGTTATATATATAGTAGCTTCATGAACTACTATTCTTTTGTTTCCGCTGCATTATTGTTATATTACTCTGTGTCTGTGATCTGTGCTTATTTCATTTACTGTATATGCTGAGTTTTGCCAAATTTTATTTACAATCCATTGTTTTGAATTATTCAAGTCCGGCATGTGTGGATTTATTGCCGATTTGAATGGTCCAAAATAGTGGGTCGTTACAGTTGGTATCAGAGCTCTGGTTTTAGGCAAAACTCAACATATAGAGTAAATTCAATTACAGAATCACGTTTGTTCGAGCTTGTATTCCTTCTTCTTTGACTCGGTTTCTTTGAATTTTGGAACGTTCTCTTCGGTTCCAAAGTCCATTCATATCTCCCCTATTCGTGTCTTTTTAATTCTGGAGTATCCCATAACTCCGCTTTGAATGATCTCTAAATAAATCGGCGGTCTCGCCAATATTTGAATAATTTGTAAAAGAGTGAACTGTACAACCAGCATTGATTCATCGAAGATTTATGTATCCTTGGTTTACGATGCTGTTATCTTTTGCTATACCCGAATTCTATCTCTGGCGATCGAATGTCGATTTGTCGTAGAATTCTACATCGAATTTATTCTTGGAATCACGGTTGACCCGATTAAGGTTACCGGCGATTTATATAAGTTTGTCCATCTCTTGTTTGAAAACTCAATTATCTTATCTCCCTATCGAGTCTACCTTTTAGTTGAATTCTTTTAGTTAGAGTTTCTCTAATCTGAATCTCTATCTTTGTTTTGAAATCCATTCGAGGATATCCGAGTGAGGGAGTGTATTTGTAATTAATATAAATTATTTTATGTTTATAGTGTGTTGTTTGAGTTGTTGATGTTGGTTTGGATTTTCGATCGATTCGACTGATCAACGCTATCGATAGGATTTCCAAAACACTTGAACAGAGCAAACTGACACTGTAACGACCCAAAAATTTTGATTGGTTTTAATAACGTATTTAACGGGAAATTGTGAAATTTTAAACAATAAAATTTGAAATTAAAAATTTATTATTTGGAATACGTCTATTTTAATATAGCAACTGGAAAATTTTCATTTGATAATATTGAAGTTTATTTTCCTGTGAAATTTCATTTCAAATCAAACCGGTTAATAACTGTGAATTTGAAAGTTTTCCGAAACCAAAATATGTCAACAGGAGAAAATTTATTCAGATCATTCTGAATCAGACTGCAAATTCGTTTTTCCAAATTTGGACTTCTACTGCTCCGTTTATCTTAATTCTGGCAAAATAGCAGCATTTCTGGTACCGATTATCGACTTTCGATCGGATGATCGTACCACTAGTATCTGTATACCGTTTTGATCGTCTCGTCACGCTGATCACCGCGGTATATTTATTTTTGTATTTTGAAGTCCGATACACGACGGGAACAATCAAACTATATATTGTATGGGTACCAAAATTCGTGACTTTTGATTTCCTTCTTTCAAATTTGAACCGTTGGCCACAATAGTAAATTGCTTTGAATACTTCAACTGAATCAATGCGAGATTGCTGCCATTCTTTTCCCTTCCGGTTGATTTTTTCAATTATTTCGTACGTTTCTCTCTACCTAATATATTTAGATCGGCATTTCAGATCTTCCTCAAAACTCGTTCTACCCTGCTTCTTCAAAATTCTGCCTTCAGATCTATATTTTTTTTTTCCTCTCAAATTTTTCTCCCACCTCCATTTTCTTTTCTTTCCCTAACACTTCATTCGGCCACAATCGCATCCATCACCACGCAGGCTCGGATCCACATGAACTCCGGAATCCTCCCCTTCGCCCCAGCACCACCGCCTCCAACACCACCGCCTACGACTCACCGTGCTCCGACCAATCGCACCTGACAACCCAGATCCACCCATCACCGTCCAAACACGGTCAAAACAACCAACACACGTCAAGAATTTCTGTCCCGAACCCAACCTCCCTCTCCACGTCAACCGTCCCACCTTCCTCCATCACTCCGACCACCCTGGCACGTTCAGCCACTCACAACTCACGTTCATCCCTCCGCGCACCATCCCATCCCCTTCCTCTGCCTGGACGCGTGCAAGCCCGCATCACCACCTCTATCATCACTTTCCACCTACCCCGAAGCCCACGTGTCACCTCTCACACTCACAGCTTGCCTACCTCTCGACCTTGTTTGCCGAGATCGCCACCTCCTCGACTTTCCCCTAACCCGCGTGAGCCACCCCACCGTGCTCGACCCCATCTATTCTTCCTTATGTATTATATAATAGGTAAGTATTGATATGTATATTGGGTTTACGTATTTTACTAAATAAGTTGTTATATATGAAGTTATAGTTTGGTAAGTTGTATAGTATATAGATTTTTTTATGAAAGCTTTGTTTACTGTACATTAGTTATAATAGTTATAGTTTATACTTTATATATAGATTTTGATTCTTTTAAAACGTGTATGTACAGTCTGTATATATTAGTTACATTTTGAAAATGTTTGATCTGGTATTTCTTTTAGTCATGGTTTAAGTCTATATATAGTTTTTCGTTCACAGTCTTGGGTTAACACGTCTTTATACGTGTATATGTTTTATAAGTATTATAAAGCTTATCAAGCTTGGTTTATTTTAAATGGATAAGACAGTTTTAAAGTATATATATATTAACAAGTTAAGTTGATAATATTTTTAAATCTGGATTCCAGGGATATAACATGTATATATAGTTATAAGTGGTGTTTATGTTTATATTTTGTTGCATACATATTTTTTTTTGCTCGGGCTCGGGCCAGCATGTATAAGTTGGGTTTTATATTGTTTTGGCTTTGATGTATGTAGCCTCTATATTAGTTTATATATATAGTATACATAAGTTTGGGTTTTGATAAATAGGCAGAGCTTTTATTTAATTATGTTTAGATTTAGTAATTTTTGGAAAATATATATATATACTATTTTAAATTTTGAAATATATACAGATTCAAATTTAGGGTTTATATATATATATATTGTTGTTTTAGGTAGTATATATGTTAAGTGATATGTTTGTATATCTATATTAGTATTTATTTCAAATCATATATTATGTATATATGTTAAATTTTGTATGTATTTTGATTTAAACGATGATTTTGAAATACTTATATAATTAATTTAATACATGTTGAATTTAGTATATGATTTATATATGTATATAGTTATATATAGTTATGTGTATATAAAATTCACTTTACCAATTATCTTCATCAATTCGGTTTGATTTGATTTCCTCTATTCAAACTATCAGATTTGTTCGTCGAATCGTATCCCTCTAGCTTTGATCGGAAGTCGTGCTTGCATTTCGTAACTCAATCTCATTGTCTATTCTATCTAGCCTCGAAAGGTGAGCAATCACTCACGATTAACGTTCTTTTATTATTTAAATTTGATTTCAATTGAAATAGCAATTGAAATATGCTGCTGTAGTTATTTTACATTGTTATATATGCTATTATTGTATCTATTCACCTGTGACATCTGACACCAGTATCTAGTATTATATGCCTGTTATTACTATTATTTGTATCTGTTCACCTATGACATCTGACACCCGTATCTGTTATTTATACTGACGATATATGCTTGTTGTTATATTTTTTAGTATCTGTTATCACTCTGCAAGTTCTCTGTTAGTATAGAATTCACTATGGGTTGAAATGATACATACCCGAACGGACTTTAGAATAGGAGAATTTCGTTATGGGTTGAAATGATAAACCCAAGCGATTTTCATTTGAATTGAAATTGGGATTACGGGTCGAAATGATATCTACCCGTATATATTTAAATTTCGGATTGAAATGATAAATATCCGTATCACTTAACCATATGATGTATATATACAGACACCGTTGGTCCATATATAAAATATTTTGAAAATGAATTTTATGGTTTTGGAAAGAAACATATGGTTTTAATAAATGTTGAGCCTTAAATTATTATTTATAAATGGGAATGATGGATTTAAATACATATAATATGTTGAGTATTTAAAATACATTTCAAAATAGATTTTGTAATAATTTGAATAAGTTGAGGTGGGGAAGATAATTTGAATTTAGTTGAAATTGTATTCAATAAAGAATTTTATTTAATTAAACCGATTTGAAACTTATTGAAATTGAGATGTAAGATATGATTTATAACTTGAGTTTGATTTAAATAATTTAATGAATATTTCTTGTTTAAAATAAATTTAAGGAAATATTTAGTAAAAATGAAATTTAAGGCTAGTTAAATGATATTGAATTTATTAAGTGAATATTCCCTGATTAAAAAAAAAATGAAGTTAAATCAAGAGCTATTTGAAACTGTTAAATTTAACTTTGAAATTGTTGAATATTAAAAGCTTTGAAATATATATTGAAAATTTAAATGATCTGTTTAGAAATGAATTAAATTGATGAATTGAACTTTGAATAAATTTGAATTTGGAAATTGAGTTGATTTGAACCGATTTATGGAACTTAAGGAAATTATAAATACTTTATTTTATAAATTATTTAACCTATATATACTATTTTGGAAAATAGTTATATTTGAAATGAAATGATATTTGGGTTTTGAAGTATAAATTAAATTGAAATGACCACGGTGTTGTAATGTATATTTCCACCTTGTAAATAGTTCTGAAGATCCTTAGAGGATGGTTATCCCAAACATCCTTTAAGTTACTTGTATTTCAGTTGATATTTCACTTGAGTTGGATTTATTTATATAAGAATGTTAATCCTGACTCGAGTGTTTTGTGTTTTGCTTTACGCTCGGGTCAGACCGAGTGATACAGCATTTGAGACTCACCCTTGGAGTTTGGAGCTTCCTTTGGAGATCCAACTATCACCTCAGCTTTCAGCTCTTCTAGTTGATTTGTTCAGAGAAGTCATCTGTTGTACTGGAGACTTCACTGCATTTGAGATATTCTGTTGTATTTTATTTCTAACTCTGATGTTTATATAGTAGCTTCATGAACTACTATTTTATCTATTCCGCTGCGTATTATTGTATTACTCTGTGTCTGTGATTCTATGATTAATTTATTTACTACATATGCTGAGTTTTGCCAAATTTTTATTACAACCTGTTATTTTGAATTATTCAAGTCCGACATGTGTGGATTTATTGTCGATTTGAATGGTCCAAAATAGCGGGTCGTTACAGTTGGTATCAGAGCTTTGGCTCTAGGCGAAACTTAGCATATATTGTAAATTTATTTATAGAATCACTTTCGTTTGAGTTTAATCTCTTCCTTTTGACTCGATTTCCTTTGAACTTTGGAATGTTCCCTACGGTTCCAAAATTCATTCTTGTCTCTCTCTATTGGTATTCTTTTGATTCTGGAGTATCCCATAACTCCACTTCGAATAATCTCTATAAGAATAGGCAATCCCGCCAATCTTTGAATGTTGTGTAAAGGGTGAAACTCCTTCAAAATTGGCATTGATTCACTGGAGATTTCTATATCTTTGGTTTAGATGCCACTATCTCCTGCGATCGAATGTTGGTTTTTCTTGGAATTTCTGCATCGATCTTGTTCCTGAAGTCACGGTTGACCTTAGGGTCATCCGCGATTTATATAAGTATATTCATATTCTATTTTGAAATTTAATTATCTCATCTTCGTTCGAGCCTATATTCGAATCAGAATTCTATTTGATTAGAATCCCTCTAATTTGAATTTCTATCTTTGTTTGAAATTCATCCTTGAACCATCCTTTGAAAAAAATCGGGCTTGTTTGTATTTTGAAATTGTTTTTTTATATATTGAAATTATCATATTCTATATATAAAAGTGAAATGTTTTCGATAAAGATTATAAACCCTTTTAAAAATGAGAATTTGAGGTTTCGAAAGGATTTGTAATTTTGGAAAAAAAAACTATATAAGAAATTTGATTTATCTAAAAATGATTTATGACTAAAGGATTTTTAAATTTGAAATTCGAGAATTGAACTCCGGTATTTTTGAAATTGGTTTTAAGATTTTGAAATATATAATAGTAATATGATTTAAAAATATTTTCCGAATAAGAAATGTTTCAAATGATTTTAATGAGTTTCGAAGAAATTTCAAAGAAGTCTTCAAGAAAATAGAAGTCCAGAACTCACTTGTGTCGCTGGAAAATAATTTCGGTGATGAGTGCACGCATCATCGACATTGATTTTCGAGTTTCAGAGTGAGGGAGAGGCCACTCTAGTAGCATTGCTATGCGAGTGATTTTGCGAAACCAATTTTGATTTCAAATTCCAAAGAAATATTTGATATTCGAAAGATATATGTATATCTATATATTTGAAATGATTCGAAGTAAACCGGTATTCATTCCTCGAGTTTCGAATTTGATATAACCCTATCTATTAAAATTGATTTACTGATTTATTGCTGATTTCCAACTCTTGAGTTTGAAAATGATTTCTTCAACTATTTTGAAGGTTCGAGCACTTCCAAATCAAGGTTAACTTTTCAAAGCTAAGAAATTTTGAAAGGTATGAATTATTTGATAAAGTATATAAATTTGTTTTGAATGTTTAAGTATGAAGTAATATGATTTAAATAAGTTGAAACTGTTTTGTTAAGAATATGAATAAGGAAATTTTAAAATTTTCTAATATGAAATTTAGATTTGAATGTTTTGAAAAGAATTTGGTCTTCAAAATATTTTGAATAAAGTTTAGTTTAAATGTTTTAACTTAATAACATCCTTATGAAACTATATATTCAACAAGTTGGAATAAATATATAAGTTATACGTATGTTGTTTTATTCGCATAATTAATTTGATCCAAGTTTGAGTACATAAGTTCGAGGTGAAGTACACCATTTCGTGTTAGGATTTTTCATTCGATTCTTGACGACGAATATTTGATATGGATTTGGGCTTGATTCTAGAATTCTCTATCATAGTATATGGCTATGCAAGGAGACTGATGGCTTCTAGTCGAGAAACCATATCGAAGTCCGCATTAGAGAAGTCGAATGGACGATACTAGTTCGAAAGCGAACTTGTGTGATCGAACGAGCGATCAAATGTGATTTTGCGAAATGATGGCGTATGTACACCTTATATTCTATTATCATTGATATATTTTGACGCTGAAATTGAAAGCTGTCGGGTTAGAATATCTTTGCTTACTAAAAGAAAATTCCCAAAATAAATTACAAAGATATATAACCCATAAAAGCAAAGATATTCAATCTCATATGGCTCTTGATACAGCGAAACTTATTTTTGAAAAATTTGATCCTTATAGAAGATAGACCTTACGTAAGAATAAGATGATTTTGAAAACATTTGATTTTGGAAATGAATTGGTTGACTTAAATTTTTGATTTGGAAATTTAGATTTATTCTCTAAGTCTATTATTTTGGAAACTTTGAAACTAAAGATAATTAATTTGAGAAGAAATAATTTGGGGAAATTGTATATGATTTTGAAATTGAACTGATATTGAAACAAATTGAAATTTGAGAACCTTATGTTACTAAACACTTGATTTGGGAGTTGTCGAACTTATATAAAATTGATTTGTATGAGAATGAAATTGATTCGAAAACTATAGATTTGAAAAGGTACTCAATTTGGAAGTGAAAACTTATATAATTGAAGTCTATATAAGTATGATTTAATATACTATTGATTTTGGAAAGTATTTGATTTGAAAATTTAATCTTATATATAATGGATTTTATATAAGTACGATATTTGAAAGTGATTTGAAAAGGTACTATATGATACATATTTTCGAAGTAAAGATATGGAAAGTGCCTTCTGCTTGATATCCGATTTGTGGCCACATCTTGGATTCATTCTATCGATATTATTCTCTCTGATTTTGGTTTTCCGGATATGATACTCGAGTGTCCTTCGAATTCCATGGCGTTACCCATGGTCTTATCGTTCTCTCGTGACTGCATAGCGCAACTGCCTGGCTGAGTCTTGCCTAGGGGTACGGATTGTTTCCTGGGGGATCCAGGCGTAACCATTGTGTATCCTGCAATCTGTGTAGGTCGCGAATAGTAGCGCAAATGCTTGGCTGAGTCTTGCCTGGGGGTACGGATTGTTTCCTGGGGGATCCAGGCGTAACCATTGTGTATCCTGCATTCTACTAGTCATCATGGCGTAACTCGCAGGGCTGAGAAAGCTTACGGATATGGATTGTTTCCTGGGGGACCCAGGCGTAACCATTGTGTATCTGCGAACCATGGTTAGACAAAGGTTTTGTTCGTTTTGTTGTTTGGATTGTACTTTCCATATCTATTTTTAAAAGTTTTTCCAGTATTTTCACTGGGTGTTGAAACAGGTCTACTAAGTACTTGGAGAATTCTAGTTTTGCGCCTGATCAACGCACTACCAGAGTCTACAGGAACAAGGATAAACTTGTTGAAACATCGAGTTATAAAAGTATTTTCGAAAGAAAATTTGTTTCGTTATAAAGGTATTTTATTATAAAAGTATTTCTAACAAAGAAATTTTGTATCAATATTTGGAATTGAAATTCTAATGGTTTGAATTAATTATTCATGCCCGATACTATTCCTTCGAATCTACCTTATCTGCTCAGCTTTATTTATTCACCTATATTCTGTCTCTCCAAGTCCCTTTTTTCCTTGTTGACTATACCCTTTTAAATATTATTTATTTATATATTATTTGGTTTAATAGAAAATTTTAGTGCTATAGATATTTTAGAGGTTATTAATTAAATGAAACATATTTAAAGTAAATGATTATTGACTTATAAATAATATTTGGAAAGTATTTTAGATAGAATTAATAAATTTATGAACTATGGATTTAATGTTTTCAATTAGCTTATTTGTAAATATAAGTAATAATGTAAATAATTGTTTTCAAATGATTTTCATACATTTATAAAGGTGTCATTTAAACATATAAATGGTGTTTATAAAGGAAGCAAGAAATTTTACAAATGGATTTTTGAAAGGTTTTAAAGTATATAAGATAATTGAATTGCAAATGAAGTTTTCAAATTTTAAGTAAAATTTATATAATTCAAATAAATTGTTTATCCTTGTCTTTTAATCTATCTTTTCTATCTGGTTGTTTCTATTCTCCTACCTCCTTCCTTTTCGGGGACGAAAAGTTTTGAGTGGGGGAGAGTGTAACGACCCAAAAATTTTGATTGGTTTTAATAACGTATTTAACGGGAAATTGTGAAATTTTAAACAATAAAATTTGAAATTAAAAATTTATTATTTGGAATACGTCTATTTTAATATAGCAACTGGAAAATTTTCATTTGATAATATTGAAGTTTATTTTCCTGTGAAATTTCATTTCAAATCAAATCGGTTAATAACTGTGAATTTGAAAGTTTTCCGAAACCAAAATATGTCAACAGGAGAAAATTTATTCAGATCATTCTGAATCAGACTGCAAATTCGTTTTTCCAAATTTGGACTTCTACTGCTCCGTTTATCTTAATTCTGGCAAAATAGCAGCATTTCTGGTACCGATTATCGACTTTCGATCGGATGATCGTACCACTAGTATCTGTATACCGTTTTGATCGTCTCGTCACGCTGATCACCGCGGTATATTTATTTTTGTATTTTGAAGTCCGATACACGACGGGAACAATCAAACTATATATTGTATGGGTACCAAAATTCGTGACTTTTGATTTCCTTCTTTCAAATTTGAACCGTTGGCCACAATAGTAAATTGCTTTGAATACTTCAACTGAATCAATGCGAGATTGCTGCCATTCTTTTCCCTTCCGGTTGATTTTTTCAATTATTTCGTACGTTTCTCTCTACCTAATATATTTAGATCGGCATTTCAGATCTTCCTCAAAACTCGTTCTACCCTGCTTCTTCAAAATTCTGCCTTCAGATCTATATTTTTTTTTTCCTCTCAAATTTTTCTCCCACCTCCATTTTCTTTTCTTTCCCTAACACTTCATTCGGCCACAATCGCATCCATCACCACGCAGGCTCGGATCCACATGAACTCCGGAATCCTCCCCTTCGCCCCAGCACCACCGCCTCCAACACCACCGCCTACGACTCACCGTGCTCCGACCAATCGCACCTGACAACCCAGATCCACCCATCACCGTCCAAACACGGTCAAAACAACCAACACACGTCAAGAATTTCTGTCCCGAACCCAACCTCCCTCTCCACGTCAACCGTCCCACCTTCCTCCATCACTCCGACCACCCTGGCACGTTCAGCCACTCACAACTCACGTTCATCCCTCCGCGCACCATCCCATCCCCTTCCTCTGCCTGGACGCGTGCAAGCCCGCATCACCACCTCTATCATCACTTTCCACCTACCCCGAAGCCCACGTGTCACCTCTCACACTCACAGCTTGCCTACCTCTCGACCTTGTTTGCCGAGATCGCCACCTCCTCGACTTTCCCCTAACCCGCGTGAGCCACCCCACCGTGCTCGACCCCATCTATTCTTCCTTATGTATTATATAATAGGTAAGTATTGATATGTATATTGGGTTTACGTATTTTACTAAATAAGTTGTTATATATGAAGTTATAGTTTGGTAAGTTGTATAGTATATAGATTTTTTTATGAAAGCTTTGTTTACTGTACATTAGTTATAATAGTTATAGTTTATACTTTATATATAGATTTTGATTCTTTTAAAACGTGTATGTACAGTCTGTATATATTAGTTACATTTTGAAAATGTTTGATCTGGTATTTCTTTTAGTCATGGTTTAAGTCTATATATAGTTTTTCGTTCACAGTCTTGGGTTAACACGTCTTTATACGTGTATATGTTTTATAAGTATTATAAAGCTTATCAAGCTTGGTTTATTTTAAATGGATAAGACAGTTTTAAAGTATATATATATTAACAAGTTAAGTTGATAATATTTTTAAATCTGGATTCCAGGGATATAACATGTATATATAGTTATAAGTGGTGTTTATGTTTATATTTTGTTGCATACATATTTTTTTTTGCTCGGGCTCGGGCCAGCATGTATAAGTTGGGTTTTATATTGTTTTGGCTTTGATGTATGTAGCCTCTATATTAGTTTATATATATAGTATACATAAGTTTGGGTTTTGATAAATAGGCAGAGCTTTTATTTAATTATGTTTAGATTTAGTAATTTTTGGAAAATATATATATATACTATTTTAAATTTTGAAATATATACAGATTCAAATTTAGGGTTTATATATATATATATTGTTGTTTTAGGTAGTATATATGTTAAGTGATATGTTTGTATATCTATATTAGTATTTATTTCAAATCATATATTATGTATATATGTTAAATTTTGTATGTATTTTGATTTAAACGATGATTTTGAAATACTTATATAATTAATTTAATACATGTTGAATTTAGTATATGATTTATATATGTATATAGTTATATATAGTTATGTGTATATAAAATTCACTTTACCAATTATCTTCATCAATTCGGTTTGATTTGATTTCCTCTATTCAAACTATCAGATTTGTTCGTCGAATCGTATCCCTCTAGCTTTGATCGGAAGTCGTGCTTGCATTTCGTAACTCAATCTCATTGTCTATTCTATCTAGCCTCGAAAGGTGAGCAATCACTCACGATTAACGTTCTTTTATTATTTAAATTTGATTTCAATTGAAATAGCAATTGAAATATGCTGCTGTAGTTATTTTACATTGTTATATATGCTATTATTGTATCTATTCACCTGTGACATCTGACACCAGTATCTAGTATTATATGCCTGTTATTACTATTATTTGTATCTGTTCACCTGTGACATCTGACACCCGTATCTGTTATTTATACTGACGATATATGCCTGTTGTTATATTTTTTAGTATCTGTTATCACTCTGCAAGTTCTCTGTTAGTATAGAATTCACTATGGGTTGAAATGATACATACCCGAACGGACTTTAGAATAGGAGAATTTCGTTATGGGTTGAAATGATAAACCCAAGCGATTTTCATTTGAATTGAAATTGGGATTACGGGTCGAAATGATATCTACCCGTATATATTTAAATTTCGGATTGAAATGATAAATATCCGTATCACTTAACCATATGATGTATATATACAGACACCGTTGGTCCATATATAAAATATTTTGAAAATGAATTTTATGGTTTTGGAAAGAAACATATGGTTTTAATAAATGTTGAGCCTTAAATTATTATTTATAAATGGGAATGATGGATTTAAATACATATAATATGTTGAGTATTTAAAATACATTTCAAAATAGATTTTGTAATAATTTGAATAAGTTGAGGTGGGGAAGATAATTTGAATTTAGTTGAAATTGTATTCAATAAAGAATTTTATTTAATTAAACCGATTTGAAACTTATTGAAATTGAGATGTAAGATATGATTTATAACTTGAGTTTGATTTAAATAATTTAATGAATATTTCTTGTTTAAAATAAATTTAAGGAAATATTTAGTAAAAATGAAATTTAAGGCTAGTTAAATGATATTGAATTTATTAAGTGAATATTCCCTGATTAAAAAAAAAAAAAAATTAAATTAAATCAAGAGCTATTTGAAACTGTTAAATTTAACTTTGAAATTGTTGAATATTAAAAGCTTTGAAATATATATTGAAAATTTAAATGATCTGTTTAGAAATGAATTAAATTGATGAATTGAACTTTGAATAAATTTGAATTTGGAAATTGAGTTGATTTGAACCGATTTATGGAACTTAAGGAAATTATAAATACTTTATTTTATAAATTATTTAACCTATATATACTATTTTGGAAAATAGTTATATTTGAAATGAAATGATATTTGGGTTTTGAAGTATAAATTAAATTGAAATGACCACGGTGTTGTAATGTATATTTCCACCTTGTAAATAGTTCTGAAGATCCTTAGAGGATGGTTATCCCAAACATCCTTTAAGTTACTTGTATTTCAGTTGATATTTCACTTGAGTTGGATTTATTTATATAAGAATGTTAATCCTGACTCGAGTGTTTTGTGTTTTGCTTTACGCTCGGGTCAGACCGAGTGATACAGCATTTGAGACTCACCCTTGGAGTTTGGAGCTTCCTTTGGAGATCCAACTATCACCTCAGCTTTCAGCTCTTCTAGTTGATTTGTTCAGAGAAGTCATCTGTTGTACTGGAGACTTCACTGCATTTGAGATATTCTGTTGTATTTTATTTCTAACTCTGATGTTTATATAGTAGCTTCATGAACTACTATTTTATCTATTCCGCTGCGTATTATTGTATTACTCTGTGTCTGTGATTCTATGATTAATTTATTTACTACATATGCTGAGTTTTGCCAAATTTTTATTACAACCTGTTATTTTGAATTATTCAAGTCCGACATGTGTGGATTTATTGTCGATTTGAATGGTCCAAAATAGCGGGTCGTTACAGACACAATATTGATTTCAAATTTAGTAAATGAAATAATTTTGTATGATTATATTATAGGTATATAAGTAAAATTTTCTGGAAAAAAAAGAGGTTAATTAATTGGTTGTTTGAAATGATAATATTTGATTATCATTTATTGTTCTGAATGAATTTATAAACATGGTATAAATTGATTTGGAATTTAAATAAATTTACATCAGGAATTTAAGAATTTAATTTCCGATGATTCCAAACTCTGGTTTTAAAATTTTAAATGTATATTATATAAAGTATTTTCGAATATAAATGATTTTCAAAGAATTTTAACGTTTAAATCAGTACTCTTCTCTTTTGTCACTGGAAAATAATTTCGGTGATGGCAGCCGCATCATCGACATTCATTTTCGAGTTTCGAAGTGAAGAGACAATTCAGTAGCTTTGCTACACTTTGTTTGGAAATTTAATTTGATTTGAATTTATGTGGTATGACCCGATTTATTATATATACAAAGATTTAATTTTGATCTGATATATACTATATATATTTATCTCAAAATTGTTTGAAGTAAATCGGAGATTTAAATTCTTAAGTTTACGATTTAAGATGATTTCAATTATAAACTGAAGTCAAAATTTTTGGATAAATATTTAAACTTGAAATAATTGAATTTGAAAATTTTATTTGTATAGTACTAAATTGCATTTCAATATAACTTACCTAAATTATTCAGAAGTTAAAATGTAATTGGATAATATACAATATAGAATGATTTTATAAATAAAATTTTAGTGTTTATAATAAATGTTATACACTTAGATTTTAATTATATAAAAGTGCTAATAAAGAAGATAGAATAATAAGTTAATTGAATGAGATGAATATAATAAATTTTGTTCCGAAAGAATTAACAAATTGAAATTAGATCAACTTATGGAAATACCTTAAAATTAAACCAATTATTGAATATAAATTAATTTAAATTGAAATTTATATGGTTTAAGTTAATTTATATGGTTTAAATTAATTTATATGGTTTAAATTAATTTATATGGTTTAAATATATGTAATAAGATATATTAAGTGGAATAAACTTAATAATAATTTGGAATAAAATAATTAAATTTGTTGAATAAAATATGAGTATAATAAATGATTATACAAATTGATGATCTAGAAATTGTTAATTGAGGATGAGTAGATAATAAGATAATGAAATTAGAAATAGATAGATTGATTTAACTTAAGTGAAATCAAATGGATCAAATCAATTATTAAATACTAATTAATTTAAATTGAAATCTTTATGGTTTGAATTAGTTGTTTATTTTGTTTTCAACCTCTTTTCTCCTGGTTGTTTCAATTCTCCTACCTCGTTCCTTTTCGGGGACGAAAAGTTTTGAATGGGGGAGAGTGTAACGACCCGTAAATTTTAAGGGTTTTAATAACGTAATTAATTGAAATTTTGTGAAATTTTAAACAATAAAATTTTGAAATATAAATTTGATATTTGAAATACGTCTAATTAAACATAGCAACTGGTAAATTTTCATCAAATGATATAAAAGTTTATTTTCTTGTGTAATTTTATTTAAGTTTATATCAGTTAAAATCGATGATAATAAAATGTTTTTCAAACCTGAATATTTTATATAGAAAAATTGTAAATCAACTTCTAAGCAAGACGTCATTTTTCGTTTTTCCAAATTTGGACTTCTTTAGCTCCGTCGATCTTATTTTTCTGCGTTTTGCTGCATTTTCCGCTAGTAGAAAATTCAAATTTTTATAATTCAATCATACCACTGATATCTGTATATCGTTTTGATCGTCCCGCCGTGGTGATCTCCGTGGTATATTTATTTCTGTGTTTTAAAGTCCGGTACGTGGCAGAACCTGAAAACGTCGAACCATATCGGTAACCGTTTTCAAACCTTTTGATTTCCTTGACCTTACATTTACCTATAGCCGAAATTAAATAATCACTCACCTTTATTATTGATCAGTTCAATGTTGACGTTTGCTTTCCCAAAGTTTTAAATCTCTTTTCAAAATTAAATCAGTTCGCATGCCTGTCCTTCTGAGAAACATAGCATTATAACTTTGCATTCAATTTTTTTTCTTTTCTCAGTTCTGTTCTTCTCTCCACCTCCTTTCTTTGTGCCTCCCCTCTTGCTCACGTTAGAGCATCATCAGCCACGCAACAAAGCGGCTACCAAAGAAAATTTTTATATATCAAAACCATAGCAGCTCCTCTTTCCCATCGCGTGCTCCTCCGTGCCGCCTCTCATCGACCCACTGAACCACTACGCAAGGCATCCACCTCCGGAGATCAACGCCTCCCGCTGCCGGCAGCACATGTCGTGCTCTTCCTTGTTCAGCCCACCTTTCTCCTAGCCCATCAACTTGAACACCATCAGCTCGCCTACAAGCACCACTATCTCGGCCGAGTTCATCCCCATGTCCGCCGTGCATGCTTCCTCACCCCATCACCCACCGAGTCAGCAACCTCACCTAGCCCACCTCTTCCTTGTTCTTCCGTGCGCACACCTCACAACTGGCAGCACCGACATTGGCAAGGTGACAGACTCCATATGCGCAAGCAATTTTATTGATGTATATATTGAAAAAAAAGACCTTTCCATATAGTTTTCATATAACTTTGCTTTCATTTAAATACGTTTAACATAAAGTTGCGTTTAATATAGTTATTATACAATATGTAAATATTTTGCTTGCTAGAAATGCATGAATGAAAGCACAGAGGCCAATTTTTCACAACAAAAACACATTGTGTATATACCTGACACCTCATCCCCACTCTTTTGCAATAATCAACCTGGCTCTGTTTTGTTCTGTGTATTAAAAGTTTGCACTATAATCCTGCTTTTTTTTATATATATAGTGTGTTAGTATTTTTCATATGGGTTTAAGCATATAATATAGGTTAAGTATGGATCTTTTTACGCATAGCCAGAGATTTAGATATGCGTGTTTAAAGGTATAATTTTGGTATCAAAATATAGTATATATACACTTTGATGTTATATTGTTTTAAAAATTTATGGTCTTGTTGGAAAAAAATAAGTACGTATATATGTAAAGTTATAAATTTATTTCAAATCTAGGAAGTTACTTCCATTCTTCCTGAGGCTTATATATATAAAAGTACTATATATATTGATCAGTACACTTATGTTTTACTTCTGTGAATCATAGTCGATTTGTTATGCTGCCTTGTTTTACATATTTGTTTTACATATTTGTTTTACATATATGTTAATGCCAATAGTAATAATAAAGTGAGCATATATGTATATGTTTTCAAAATTTGTTTGAATAGTGGCATTGGCTGATTGTGTATATATATTAGTAAATAAAGATTTTATATGAACCTAAGTTAGCAGCACGTCTTTTGTTTCTTTGATTTATATATATACATATTTTAGCTGTTATATTATAAGTTGCTCGAATTTTAAGAAATACATATGCTGTTATTGTACAGTTACTTTGTGTTATACTTTATTTATTTACAACCTTAACAATTTGAATATATATGTTTGGGAAATATCTATTTAGGTATTGGGCTCTAAAAGACTATATACGTATATATTTTGTTGATGTGAGAAAATAGGTTTTGTTTTATATGTGTTTTAAATGTAAACAATGATTTTAATTATATAAATATATATTTTAATACTCGTCTCAAATTTGATATCGATTTCATGGAAAAATAATAATATATGTATTGTCTCTATCTAGATGATTCTAATTCATTCTCATCAATTCAAACTATCAGCTTTGTTCATCGAATCATGTCCATCTAGCTTTGAGTTGGAAGTAGTGCTTGCATTTCGCAACTCAACCTTATTGTCTATCTCTCTAACATCGAAAGGTGAGCAATCACTCACGATTAACGTTCTTTTATTTATTAAATTTGATTTCAATTGAAACGATGATTGAAATATGCTGATGTTAGTTATTTACACTGTTATATATATGCTATTACCTATATCAGTTCACCCGTGACATCTGACACCATTATCTGCCAATTGAAATATGCAGATGTTAGTTATTCGCACTGTTATATATATGCTATTACCTGTATCAGTTCACATGTGACATCTGACACCATTATCTATTATTTATATTGATGATATATGCCTTTTATATTATTATCATATCTGTTATCACTCTGCAAGTTCCCTGTTAGTATAGAATCACTATGGGTGGAAATGATACATACCCGAACGGACTTTAGAATAGGAGAAAATCATTATGGGTTGAAATGATAAACCCAAGCGATTTTCAATTGAATTGAATTTGGGATTACGGGTTGAAATGATATATATATACCCGTATATATTTAAATTACGGATTGAAATGATAAACATCTGTATCACTTGACCATAGGGTAGAACATTTTATACAGACACCGTTGGTCTGTATATATAAATATTTTGAAAATGATTTCTATGGTTTGGAAAGAAATATATGGTTTTAATAAATATTGATTTTATAGATTTATTAAAGTTGATTTAATAAAGTTGATTTGAATCAATATAAATATGTTTAAGTATATATGTAAAATTTATATTTCCAAATATAGAGTTTAGATTATTTCAGGTTGAAAGATAAATTTGAATTTGATTTGGAATTTTTAATTATTTAAGAATTATACTTAAATAAGTTTGATTTGAAATCTATTAAATTTGAAATTTTAAAGATATATTTTATAACTTGAATTTGATTAAAAGCGACTTAAAGGAATATTTCAAATTTATATAAATTTAAATGGGATATTTTGTTTATTTAAATTTGTAAATTGAAGTTGTATTCATATGATATTGAAATAATTAAGTAAATATTTCAAAACTAAATAATAGGAAAGTGAATTGATATATATGTGTATATAAAATTATCGAATTTAGTTTTGAAATGTGGAATATTTGAAGCTTTGAAATATATTGAAATTGAAATGGTTTATTTATGGTTCAAATCCGTATTTGAAATCGATATAACTTGGAAATGTTTAATTGAATTGGAATTGAAATTGATGATTTAGATTTGATTAAATTTGAATTTGGAACTCGAATTGATTTGAATCGATTTGTGAAAGTCGAGGAAACTATTTTATTTTATAAAGTAATTTTAAATTATATTTAAAACTATTGATATTTTACTTTATAAATTATGTTAATATAAGCTATTTTAAGATAAATCATTTTTAATATTATAAACTATTTTAAACTTATAGCTATTTATATAAACTATTTTATTTATAAACTATTTTATTATATATACTAATTTTAATCTCTAAACTAGTTAAGAGGAAAGTGTTATGATTCCAAAGCACTATGATTTCTAAACTTTGATTCCAAAGAATTATGATTTCCAAAGTGTTTGATTTAGAAAGTGTTATAACTTTGAAGTACTAAGATTTTTTAAATGGATATATTTGAGATGGATGTATTTGAAATGGAAATGATATCGTATTTGGTTTTGAAATGGAAGTGATATCGTATTGATATGGTTTTGAAATGGCAATGATATTTTGATTTTGAAATATAAACTATTTTGAAAGTTTATTAAATGACCAATCGGTGTAATAATTACGTAGTTATTGAAGAGTCCGGGATCGGTTAGGGACATACTCTCTGTCCAAACCGAAAACCACTTTAATAACTATTATACGCGGAGTGTGATCCAGAATGAAGTAGTTGGAATGATGATGTTGCTGGATTTGAAGAAAGAGAACGATAATGGACAGCCTTGACACTTGTGTCAAATTGGAAATGACTTAAATAGGAGCCGTGCCGGGCCAGTGAGGTTAGATACCTCTAGCGGACACACTTCTTCGTAAACTACTCAATACTTGTTTTTGATTGGTGCGCACCCTTGATTTGGGAGTGTTGTTTCGCGATGTTGCGATCATTGCGGCGATGCGTTCTCACCAGTCCGGATCAGGCAAACGGTAGTTTCACTACCTTGGGCATTGCCTCTTGTGCCTGGTCATACTTGTATCCCTATGCGCGACCACTACGATTTGTTTTGTGTTATACCTATGGAGTACTCCCTGATAGCCCACTAGTTTACGGTGGAGTTTATAGTGCTGTATAGACTATGATGCTTATATAAAATGTGTTAAGGGGGAAAATGGTAACGCCTTAACGCTATTTTGATACTTTATATTACTGATAGGCATTATCTACTTAGCGTACACTACTACATAGTAGATAGTTTAACGGATCCTTAAAGGATGGTTATCCCAAACATCCTTTGAGTTACTTGTATTTCAGTTGTTATTTCACTTGAGTTGGATTTATTGATATAAGAATGTTAATCCTGACTCGAGTGTTTTGTGTTTTGCTTTATGCTCGGGTCAGACTGAGTGTACCAGTATTCGAGGCTCACCTTTGGAGTTGGAGCTTCGCTTGGAGATCCAGCTATCTATCCAGCTTTCAGATATTCAGTTGATTCCAGTGATGTATTATGATCTTGTATTTGACTATTGTATTCGAGACTTCTGTTGTATCTTGTTTAACTCTGTTATATATATGGTAGCTTCATGAATTACTATTCTTTTGTTTCCGCTGCATTATTGTTATATTACTCTGTGTTTGTGATCTGTGCTTATTTTATTTACTATATATGCTGAGTTTTGCCAAATTTTATTTACAATCCATTGTTTTGAATTATTCAAGTCCGACATGTGTGGATTTATTGCCGATTTGAATGGTCCAAAATAGTGGGTCGTTACACTTATCTTAAGACTTAAGATAAATTAATAAGCACAGATAGTAGAGAAAAGTGTAAAGGCTTAATTAAATAACTTACCTAAGTTAATAAGCAATGATGAAAGTAGGACTTGTACCAAATAGCATTCCTTATTAGACAAAACGGTGGTCCCACATTAGCCTGAAGTGAGACGAGGGCATGCTTATGCTAAAAATGGTAGTAATTGGTTAATTAGAAGTCCAAATCACGGGGGGTTTGGATAAGGGGCGCAAATAGAGATTTTTTGGATGAAGGGCCAGTACCAACAGCATCTCCCTTATTTTCTATGGACACACGGTGATCTCACATTAGCCTGAAGTGAGATGAGGGGCATGCTTATAGTGGAAGTTTGAGGTAATAAGAAGACCCAATAGGTGGAGCAAAAGGTAGCATGGGCATGGTGGCAGTTACGCATGCGACTTCCATTCAGGTGCTCAGATAGCAATGAGTTCCAAACGCTTAGTATGAGTGTCTTTCGTAGACACCATTGCCTTCTGCGTAGTGAGCTATATATGTTGTCTGGATCCACAGTGTTTGCTATGTGCATCTTTCGTAGATACCATTGGCTGCTTTGTAGGGAGTTATATAGCGGCTTGTCCATAGTAAGGTCTATGGATTAGCAGGCCGATCAAAAAGGGTAAAATTAGGGCTACATCCTAATTACAGGATTTGGAATTCAGCCTAACCAAAGCAAAAATCAAGGACAAGTGCAAACAATCAAAGTTAACCTATCTTATAGTTAAATCGTATTTATTTCCAGTTTATCTCTTTCCTATTTCCTTTGTTATCCTTATTTATGCTAGAACTATTGTAGAGTCTATTACTTTTATCTTGCTTAAAGACTCTAGTAATTACTATCATTCACCAGACTTTTAGTCCGACCCACTCCTCTATTTTCTCCTTCCCCCCATAAGCAATCAGGGGAGAAGTTAGTAGATTTCTGTTGCTTGGAGTTTCTTGGAGGAGATTTCTACTATGTATTTCTTTTCTTTCAGCTTTTGTTCTTTCTGTGTACTGGCTTATTATGAGGGATATTATGTACTCTGATTTTTGAGACTATGAGTTTTTGTTTCATGAGACATATTGGATTTTTATACATGTATGTGGTATTTGGTATTTGACTTATTTATGAAGCAATTATGAAGCTTTGTTTTAATTAAGTTATTATTTTAAGTTTCCGATGTTTTTAACTATATTTGTCTTGTGAATCTTAGTCTCTGTTAGCTTTAGTTATACCTACAACGCACCACACCTTTTAATGTGTCCTTTTGGGTATATTAAGGGGTGTGGGGGTGTTTCACATGGTATCAGAGCCTAAAGCTACAAGATTCCTAAAATTTTATTTTAAAAGTAAAGTATTTTTTAAAATAACTTGTTTTAAAAGTATTTTTCAGAAAAGAACTCTTAGAAATAGTTTTTAAGTATAAAAGGATTTTTATAAAAATACCCTCAAAGTCTAGTTCAACCTTCTTTCGATTCTTTTGAGCCTATGTTTCCTTTTCTTTGTATAGTATGGCTGACTGGTTCCGTAAAGCTACGGTACCAGAGGTGCAAGGGCAAGCACCCAATACAACATTGGTAGGTGGAAATCCCTTTCATCCACCTACACCAACCGATTTTTCTAAGATATGCAAGGACTTCACTAGCATAGGGGGCGGAACGTTTTCTGGCACGAAGGATTTTCAAGGAGACACAAGCTAGGTTGGAAGATATGGAGATAAAGTTTAGGCGGTTAGGTTTGGAGGACCGACAGAGTGGACAACCTATATCCTGGCAGTTGGAAGGAGAATTTAAGGAGGTTCCTACAAGCTCTAAGAAACAGTGGTGGAAGGACAAGAAGGATAAGAGGAAAGAAAGGGGACCATAGAAGCGAATCAAGAAAAATGGGAAATGTAAGCGCTGTAGAATGAATGGTCATTACGCAAAAGACTGTAAGAAGGCAGGAATGGAAGGAAGGTGTTTCAATTGTGGATAGCTTGGTCACTTTAGTAAGTTTTGTCCTCAGAAGATGGGGCAGGGAGCGAGTGCATTTGCAGTACAGATTCAGACTTTGGATACAACACCTTCCAATAGTAGACCAAATCAAGGTCGGAAAGTTTGATTTCTATTTCTGATTTTTTTTCCATTCGGACTCTATTCGATTCTAGAGCATCACACCCTTTTCATCTCTAGTTCTTTAGTAAATTGTTTGCACTTAGACATTTCTTTAGCAGACCCCTTTGTTGTTTCAAACCCCATAGGAGGATCGGCATACTTGACTATGGTTTGTAGGGGTTCGAAAATTTATATCCTAGGCGTATAATTTGGCTATGACGCCTATATTTTGGGATTTTCAAGGTATGGGATGATTTTGGGAGTGGATTGGCTATCCAAATATGGAGCTATATTAGATTACGAGAGGAGAGTCGTTAGACTAGAGACATGCATCAGTAGGACTCTCGAGATTTCTTGCGACCCGTAAGGGTCAGTTATGTTGAGCTTCCTTTATTCCCTCCATTCACCATCATCAGAATTAGACTCGGTTCCTGTCGTTAGAGATTTTCCCAGACATCTTTGAGGAGGTTAGGGGACTACCCTCTAAGAGAGAGATTGACTTCAGGATTTATTTTGCTAGCTAGTAGCATTAACCGTAGGGCAAATGGCACCTAGGGAAAGGTAGGGATTGACCAAGCAGATCCGTGAGCTTTAGAGAAAGGTTTCATAAGAAGAAACATATTGGAATAGGGAGCGCCAGTTGTCTTCGCTACCAAAGCAGGTGATTCTCTTCGACTTTTCATTGACTATAGAGAATTGAATAAGCTCGCGAAGAAGAACCTTATCCACTCTCTAGGATAGATGATCTTTTCAACCAGTTAGTTAGCTCTTTAGTATTCTCCCAGCTTGATTTAGCCACTAGATTTCATCCACTTAGGGTCGCTGATGATAACATTGATAAGAATGTATTTAGGACACCAAACGGATTCTTTGAGTGGTTAGTCCTGACTTTTAGGCTAACCAATGTCCAGGCCTATTCTATAGATTTGATTAAACATGTTTTTAGAGATGTCCTAGAATAAAGTTCGTGGTGGTATTCGTGGTCGACATTTTGGTGTTTTCCAAGAAGTATGGAAGAGCATGTTATTCATCTAAAGGAGGTTCTTTGTACGCTTCGTATTCGTCAGTTGAGACCAGATTTCTTGAAGTATCACTTTTGAAGCGCGTTTATTGGGGGCAGAGAGAATGTCTACACATGATAGGGATTTAAGAAACGGTTTTGTACATTTAGGATTGGGATTATGGAAATCCAAAGAGAGGTATTCAAAGGTTAGAGATATACAATAAAATTCAGTAGATATGCAGAGAAGAAAGTCCATGTATAGGTAATTGCAAAAATTATAATTGACTCGGACAAGTGGATTTGACGGTGATACCTTAGAATAAATATGAGTATATAAGAGGAATATAAGTAAAAGCCTTTAGTTTAGTAAAAGTACTCCGAGGTTATTAATTAGGAAGACCCACTCTATGCTAAGCCCAATAAAATGAAATTTTCGAAATTTAAAAAGTTGAATTTTTTCTTTGTAATTGTTGGTATTGAATATTTTCGTTGTTAATATTTTATTTCAGAAAATAAACATGCGGTTTTTGAAGAATGGTGTGAAATTTAAGTTGGTTTTTATACCATGAAAAATTGGAATTCTTTTTGAAGAATTATAGTGTGTATATATATATAACTCACTAGTTTCATTGTAAGTAAACAAAGATTTTAAACATAAAAATCTAGAGTGTATCAAGTATCGAAAACGTAGATTACAACTCTTATTATTGTAATAAATGTTCTCGTGGAAAATAAGTGGAGCATAGGCTATAACAATATTGTTATAGCAAGTGGCTCTCTAGAGAAATATTTTTACATAGGTATATGAGATTTATTGGTATTTATTTAATTAAATCCATACACTAGTAATTTTTTGGTTGTAGTAACGGTGTTTTACGCAACATCCGTTTTAACCCAAATAAAAATGTATTTTAAAAGGTAATTTCTAAGTATAGAAACAAAATGGTTTGTAAAGTACATTTATTATTAATAAGTATAAGGAAGTGTTTTTTGCAGTTATGGAAATATTAAAATAGTTTTGAAGATGAGTTTTTCTGAAAGGAAAATGTGTAAGTTAGATATTAGAAAATATTTATCATGGAAGAGTATAATCTAAACATATTTTAATTTAATGGAGTAAAAATAATAATGGTATGATTTTCTATGAAACCAATAAAAAAAATTGTACAAGTTACAAGGAATACATGAAAGAAATATACTTGGTATGAAAAGCACCATATTTTGTATAACCTATTTCGAAAAATATAAAATAAGTTCCTTGTAATTTCACATAAACATGAAATTCTATTTTAAAAGGTTCATAGGAGATTTTAAAGTTAATAATTTTTCATTTGAGAAAGTAGTCCCAATATATTATGGTATGAGACCGTAAGGTATAATAAGAAGATGTTTTGAAACACATAAAAACAGTTAAATGATATTTTAAAGATATTTTAAAAGAAAATGATTTGGTGAAAAGGTAAATAAGTTTTTGAAATGAAAAACTTAATAAAAGTAAAATTTGAAAATTCAAATTTTTTATTATAGAAAATTGTAAAAGTCTTTAAAAGAAAGAGAGATATAAGTTTTAGACTTAAAAATTTGAAAGTTTTTCCCTCTAGTTTTGGGAAATAATATTAAGTGACCAAGTATTTTTGAAACTAATAGAAACTGAGAAGACAACACTTTTAAAGACAAAGATTTTGGGATTTGATGTTTTAAATTTTAGAAACCTTAGTTTTTAAAACAAGGTGATAAATACTAAACCAAACTCTTAAATGTGTAGTAGATAAGAATCATTTCCTAGGAGTAATGGAAAAGGTGTAAGGAGATAGCAGTAATTACTTTTTGAAGTAATAAGGGAAGTTTCCGTAAAGTGTATAGGACACTAGTAAGAACCTAGGAATGTTGATTCATGAAGAACAATAAAACGAAATTAGTAGGATAGTGAGACAAGCATGGTTGAGAATGAGTATTCTTGATTTTGGAAGAACTTGGGAAAAACATCTTTCTTTAGTGGAATTCATAAGGTAGTGATTTTCAAGCTAGCATTGGAATGAAACCTTTTGAAGCTCTTTTTGGGAAGGCCATGAAAGACGTCTTCATGTTGGTTGAAGTCTACGGAAAGGTAGCTTCTTGGTTCCAACATGGTTAGAGAGATTTCAGAGAAGACTAATTTGATTAGGAGAAAATTCGTATCTCATATCTATGTCTCTTTGATAATAGGTTTTAGAATTTCCTTTTCTATCTTTAGTTTTGAATAGGTTCGTTCCTTTATTATCCTTTGGGAGGGTAGAACTTAGAATTTAACCTATGGATGGTAGGATTTGATGCAAATATGTTAATAGAACATGTTATGAATGATGTATGCTAGTGATTGCAAGTGTTTGCTAGTGGATGCTAATGGATGCATATATGTACACTAGGCACTATTATTTTTTAAGGATCGGCCTAACTAGGACACTAGAGCATATGCATATGAATTTGTGCGCATTTTTATTTTATTTTCATGGTTGCTATAAATGGATGTTTATCACATGATTGTTGCATTTGGATGATGTTTGTAGCACACATATAGAATTATCAGTTATCATTAGTAAATTTTTGCATTCATTTGGATACATGACACGGACATGATTGCATAAAAAGAGGTCAACTGAATCAGTGGACCGCCTAATCTTTTGCATTAGTTAGAAACATTTACACTACACTAATTGCATAAGTATCATAAATTGCATTAATAAAACTTAAGGACAATGGATGAATGGTTGATGATTGAGTAGTTGGTATAGAATTGGATGAAAACATTTAGTACATTCTTTTATCCTTAGAGATTTCGGGGATGAAATCCCTTAAGGAGGGGAGAATGTAACAACCCGAAATTTAACTCGTAATAATTAATTCATTAATTAACTAAATAATAAAATAACTTTGTGAAATTATCAGAATTGAGCCACGGGAGTTGCACAATTGTGTCCGTGGTAATTTTCCGATCAATTTCCATATATAGAACATCAGAAATCGAGCTAATATGAACAAGTTATATGATAAGCAAAAAAAATCAAAAAAAACAAATTGGCTAGGTCGACCTAACCTCACCCTAGGTCGACCGACCGGTCGACCTGGGTATAGGAGCGGTCGACCCGCCTTAGAAATTGGACGAAGGAAAATTCCTTTATCCAGTAATGTTTATTAGCTTATTTTCTACGTGTTTTGCATTCTTTAACTCAATCTGGTCCTTTCATTATTGCATCTGATGGCTCCTATTCAGCCTATGACGTGGTTGCATCCTATTCGGTCCTCAAATCCAATGGCCTGAGATCCACTTCTACCCTTATAAATAGAACCCTAGGCCTAACACTTTTCCTCATTCAAGATTTTCTCCGCTTGGGTTCACCTTTTCAGGAAGGACCCTAAAAAAAATAATTTTCCAAGAAGAGAATCTTTTTGATAAAAATATTTTAACAACCCCAAGTGGATCTGTGAAGGCCTAAAGGGAAGAGCTAAGGACCAGTGGTGAGCAATTGTAATTATTTTAAGATTTCTTTAAGTAATTTAAAATAATAGGATTTCCAATAGTTGTAGTTTTACTACGATTTTTGGAATAGCCTTTTAAGTAGTTTATTTATGGTTTTTAGAATTATTTTCAGTCTATTTCCTTTCAGCTATTCTTTTCAGTAATTTAGTTTATTTCGGTTAATAATAATTTATTACTGTTAAGCATAACTTTTTATTTATTCACAGTATATTTACAGTATTTAAGTTTATTTACTGTTATTTATTTCTTATTTACATCTTTTTCGACGTTTTGGATATTATGGAAGCGTCTATTCTCTTCATTCCCCTTTTCTTTGCGTATGGATTAGAATAAATTAAACGCGAATATGGATTATATAAGTAAGAATATTGAATGAAGAAAATAAGATGTAAATTATAAACACTGTAATAAATAATGGAATTGGACTGAAATTACGCTTAATTCTAATTAGAATTGCACTAATTAAAGATAATGGGCATAGTTAAAACCCAGAATTATAACTAAATAGAGTAAAAGCTGAGAAGCTTATTTTCACACTTAGACCTTGGGTTAAGTAATAAGCATGATTATAACGTAGGTTATAATAAGAAAAAGAACAGAATAAGGCTTATCTTAAGACTTAGGATAAATTAATAAGCACAAATAGTAGAGAAAAGTGTAAAGGATTATTTAAATAATTTGCCTAAGTTAATAAGCAAAGATGAAAGTAGGACTTGTACCAAATAACATTCCCTATTAGACAAAACGGTGGTCCCACATTAGCCTGAAGTGAGATGAGGGCACGCTTATGCTTAAAATGGTAGTAATTGGTCAATTAGAAGTCCAAATCACGGGGGATTTGGATAAGGGGCGCAACTAGATATTGTTTGGATGAAGGACCAGTACCAATAACATTTCCTCTATTTTCTATAGACACTTGGTGATCTCACATTATCCTGAAGTGAGATGAGGGGCACGCTTATGGTGGAAGTTTGAGGTAATAAGAAGACCCAATAGGTGGAGCAAAAAGTAGCATCGGCATGGTGGCTGTTACGCATGCGACTTCCATTCGAGTGCTTAGTAATAACTATGAGTTCCAACCGCTTAGTATGGGTGTCTTTCGTAGACACCATTGCCTTCTGTGTAGGGAGTTATATATGTCATCCGGATACACAATGGTTGCTTTGTGCATCTTTCGTAGATACCATTGGCTGCTGTGTAGGGAGTTATATAGCGGCTGGTCCGTAGTAAGGTCTATGGAGTAGCAGGACGATCAATAAGGGTAGAATTAGGGTTACATCCTAATTACAGGATTAGGAATTCAGCCTAACCAAAGCAGAAATCAAGGACAAGTGCAAACAATCAAAGTTAACCTATCTTATAGTTAAATTGTATTTATTTCCAGTTTATCTCTTTCCTATTTCCTTTGTTATTGTAACGACCCGTATTTTTACGGATCGACATGTTCGTCAAAATCTGGAATTTTAGCACTTTCATGTCATTTCAGATTTTTAGGAAGATTTGTCTAAGTCCTAGGTCGTGGACGACCTAAGAGCTAAGTCTTGACCGACCTATAGGATGGTATCGAGTTAAGAGCTATGTTGTAGACGACTTAGGCATGTGGTGCAACCTAAGTATGTTGGGTTTAGGTCGCAGACGACCTTAGATAGGGGACTTAAGAGTCTCGGGCGAGTTAAGGGTTTTTGAGCGACCTAAGGGATAGGTCGGTAACGACCTAAGGAGGACCAGCAGTTAGATTGCGTAGTGGTTTAGGTCGCGAGTTAGTTTGGGTCAGCCTATAGAATGTTTGCGACCTAAGGGAAGCACGAGCTAAGGAACTTACGACCTAGTGGTTAGCGAGTTAGCGACCTAGTATATAGTTAGGTCGGCAACGACCTAAGGAAGCTGGGGCTGTAGTGAGCGACCTAAGAGTTGAGTGGTAGGTCGTAACACCATTAGGTCGCGTGGGTGCTAAGTTGTTAGGTCGCAGGGTTTTGTAAGTCTTAGGTCGTAGCTTAGTAAGTTGTTAGGTCGCGGGTTGGCTTAAGTGTTAGGTCGCGTGGGAGTCTAAGGTATTAAGTCGTAACCTCGTTATGTCGTAGGTCGGCAAGGCAGTTAAGTGTTAGGTCAGCAACGATCTAAGTTAGGTCGTGGATTTCTATGGTTGTTAAGTCGCGATGTGTTAGGTCGCTGAGGAGTTGAGTCGTAGCCTATGTGTTAAGTCATGCGTTGCGTTAGGTCGTAGGTCGCTGGGTGTTTGGATGCGCAGAAGGGTTAGGTCGGAGAGGTTTAGGTCGTAAGTCGGAAGCGACTTAGGGAGATAGCCAGATTTCGACTTAAGAGATTTTCTGCCTATAAATAGAGAGGGTTGTTCTCACTTTTTAGGATCCGGATTTTGAAGCGACGAAGTGCTGCCATTTTGAGAGCTCGACTTCTACACTTCTTTTCTCCACTCTAATCTAGTGCTTCCATCCATCCAAATCGAAGATCAAGATTGAAGATTCAAGAGCTTAGATTGGAGATCTTCATCTTTTCAAGAGAGATTTCTTCGTTTGAAGCGGATTCGTGATAGATCAAGCTTGATCCCTCGCTGTCCAGATCTGAAGCGTGTTGATTTGAGGTTGTTTAGGTGATTTGGTGAGTGGTGATTATCTCTCACACGGATCCAAAGGAGTATATCGGATTGTTGGCTCGATTTGGTGTTAAAATAGAGATTTCCATGTCTTTTCTTCATCCTAAGTGTAGATCCATGTAGATCCATTGTTCATGATGATATTACATCCATTTTATCATATGTTAACCTATGCAAGTTCATTCATCAAGTTTGTAGAGATATAATCCATGTTTTCATGCTTATTGGACTTTCAACTCTTTAATTACGAAAATGCCATTATTGTTATAATTGTCTACTTAGATCATTTTTGAATGCTTGATTGCTTGGATTGATGTTTGATTTGATTGATTGTTATGAACTAGATGATTGATGACTAGATTTAGATCAAAGGTGATTCAAAAGCTAAGGGAAAGGCTCTTGAATTGGGAAAGCTGCTCGTGGCATATGTAGCGGGATGATGAAGCTCTTATGCATAGATTTGATGATGTGATGATGAGATGAGGCTTTGCGAGGATGTAATGAAGCGAGGCAATCATGTGATGAAGACTTGGTCTAATCCAGACGGGATCATTCCAAGCATGTTGATAACTCGGTGATATGATTCGAGTTGAGGATAATGAATGGATATGAGAATAGTCGTCGAGGAGGATGACTAGGAGGCTTGGATAGCATCGTTGTTGAAGGTTCTAGCATGCTCTAAGCAAGAGTACGTTTGGGCAGATTCGATAGTCCCAACGGCTAACTGTTGATGGTCGAGTACTCTGGGCAGATTCGATAGTCCTAGGCACGGGCTGCGACGACGTGCGGGAGTTATGTCTAGAACCGGGGTTTCCATTAGCCCTTGACGGACGGCTGAAAGAATGTGCCGGTCATTCAATTAACGGTGATATCGAAGCAATGATAACAGTGATAGCCAGAGTCATGGATGTTTGGTTGTAACATCATTTCGGACTCAAGAGCGGTATTTTCTGAGTGCTTATCTGATTTAGGCCTTGGTACTTGGAAAACATCGCCCTTGACTCGAGTGATAGTAGCTTTACTTTAAATTGTATGCTCTGCTATGTTTACTTCTGCTTAGTGTGTGTCTGGGGGCTATCACTGTAGAATGAGGTTGGAGTGGGAGGGTTGTATTCCTTTTCCTTTATGCTCTTTTGGTATGTTGTTAGTTAATTTACTGCTCACTAAGACTGTTGTCTGACTCAAGGCTTTATGTTTTTAATTCTTATTGCCTTGGGCTGTTCGTCCATTTTGGGACGGGCAGACTAGGTAGCAGGTGACAGGTGCTGTTCTCTTCTCACGATGCTGATATCGAAGACGAGCTAGAGGGTTGCATATTATCTTCTTATTATATGTACTGGATATTCCGCTGTTTTGTATTCTCTGAGAGATATGTAGTGAGGCTTGATGTATTGACTATTTGGATGCTTGTATTCAACTATTATGGAGTTTTATATGATGGCATTTTGTTCTGTAAAGCTTCACTATACATATGTTTTATTGTATTTTGTCCATGCGCTGTGAGCAATACGATAGATTCTGTTGTTTTAATCTTACCTTGACAATCGTCCATGGTCGCCTGGCACACTTTACAGCGCTCTATCCCTAGATTAGGTGCAGGGGTCATGGGCGGTCGTCACATTTGGTATCAGAGCGAGGTTAATCGATTTTACCCAACGCTCGCTGAAGTAACCACGTATGAGAGACGTAATTGTATTTTGATGGATGATTACTATATATAATATAGTAGCTTAGTAGGGTTTGAGTCCTTTATGCAGTTGTTTCTCTAGATGTTCTAATCATTCCTTTTTATAGATATTGAGAATGAGTCGAAGAGGAAGACCAGCTGCTAGGGAAGGCCGTGCTACTGAAGAGACTGCTGATTATGCAGCCATGTTCGAAGCTATGATGACTTCGATCATGAGGAGGATACCAGTTCCGGGGGCGGCAGTTGATGTTGGAGTTCAAGTTCAGACTCCGAAACCAGTGGATTTTGCTAAGTTGTGCAAGGACTATACTGCTCTTGGAGGGAAGGTTTTCTTGGGAACAGAATCAACTATCGAAGTCCAGAGATGGATAGATGCTTGTAGAAGAATCTTTGGTGATTTGGGAATTGATGATGCAACTAAGAGGAAGTTGGCATCAAGGCAGCTTCAAGGGAGAGCCTCTGATTGGTGGAACTCTATTACCATCAATACTGCGGAGGAAGAGATTACTTGGGAGCAATTCCAAGTCAGATTTGAAGCTAAGTTCATTTCTACAGCTCAAAAGTCTGTTCTGTTCAAGAGGTTTGTGGAGCTCAAGCAAGGTGGAAGATCAGTTCTTGAGTATGTTTCTGAGTTTGAAGCTTTGTCCAAGTATGCCCGGTCATATATTGAGTCTGCTTACCAGAAGAATGAGAAGTTTGTGACCGGCTTGGATAGTTATCTTGGGAGACAGTTGGTGGATCATTTGGACGATTCATTTGAGAAGCTTGTGGAGAAAGCTCTTAGGCATGAGAGTCTGTTTCCTAAGGAAGGACCTGTTGTTGCTGTTACCAAGGGAGAATCTAAACCACAGCAGGGTGGAAACCAGAAGAGGAAGCAGCAGCAGCAGAAGGGTAAGGATGGCCAGAAGAAGCCGAAAGGCGAGGTGACTTGCTACAATTGTCAGCAGAAGGGCCATTTCTCTAAGGATTGTAAGAATCCGAAGGCACCGATGAAGTGTCACAACTGTGACAAGCCGGGGCATTTCAGGAAGAATTGTCCAGAACCAAGGAAGGACAGGCAGATTGTGCAAGCCTATGCTTTAGGAGCTGTTCCGTCGTCTTCGAAAGCTCCTACTGCTGAAGAGAAGGGAAAGAGTGTGGTTGTTCAAGGTACTCTTTTCCTATGTGGTGATCCAATTAGAGTTCTGTTTGATACTGGAGCGTCGCATTCATTTGTTTGTAGTGAACTCGTAGGCCGGTTAGGTTTGGCACCGGATATTGTTGATAGGCCATTGGTTGTGACTAATCCAGTTGGGGGTTCGTCTTGTTTGTGTATGTTATGCCGTGGTCTAGTTGTGTCGAGTCATGGTTGCTCTTTTGTTTGTGATTGCTTTGTTCTGAACTTTGCGGGATTCGGAATTATTTTGGGTATGGACTGGCTTAGGAAGTATGCGGCTAAGGTTGATTGTGAGAGGTTGGAGGTGACAGTCGAGAATGTGGAAGGGCGAAAGATTGTGATACGATGTAAGCATGAGGAAGGCGTCTTCATGAGCTTCATGTATTCGCTAGTTGTTCCACGGGATGGACTGTCTTTAGTGCCAATCGCAAATGGATTCGAGGATGTCTTTGACGAAGTCAAAGGGTTGCCGCCGCATAGAGAGATCGAGTTTCGTATAGATCTAGTTGAAGGAGCCAGACCTGTTGTGATGCCTCTTAGGCGGATGGCGCCTAGGGAACAACAGGAGTTGAGGGTGCAAGTTGATGACCTTTTACAGAAAGGATTCATTCGGTGTAGTGTGTCCGAGTGGGGTGCACCAGTTGTGTTTGCAACCAAGGCAGATGGGTCGTTGAGATTGTGCGTCGATTATCGTGAGCTGAATAAGGTGACTAAGAAGAATAAGTATCCATTGCCGAGAATAGATGACTTGTTTGATCAGCTTCACGAAGCTAAGGTGTTTTCTCAGATGGATTTGGCAACGGGATTTCACCAGTTGAGAGTAGCGAAGGATAGTGTGCCGAAGACTGCTTTTAGGACACCATCCGGTTTCTTTGAGTGGCTGGTAATGCCGTTTGGATTGACTAACGCGCCAGCATATTTTGTGGATCTTATGAATAGAGTGTTCAGAGATCAGTTGAACAAGTTCGTACTTGTGTTCGTGGATGATATTCTGATTTATTCCAGAACGGAAGAAGAGCACAAGACGCACTTGCGTATTGTTTTGGAGATCTTACGGAAACATCAGCTGAAGGCTAAGTTTTCGAAGTGTCACTTCTGGAAGAATGAAGTGAGGTTCTTAGGCCATGTGATTTCTGGAAGTGGAATAGCGGTTGATCCCGCTAAGGTGGCAGCAATCCAGGATTGGGTTAGACCTAAGAATGCATCTGATGTGAGAAGTTTTCTTGGATTAGCAGGATATTATCGACGGTTTATCAAAGACTTCTCCAAGGTAGCTGCACCATTAACAGGATTGACGAAGAAGAACCAAGTGTTCAGTTGGGATGCTAAGTGTGAGCAAGCTTTCGGAATCCTGAAAGAGAGATTGACGAGTGCTCCTGTTTTGACTATTCCAAGTGGGAATGATGAGATGGTGGTTTACACCAACGCATGTGGTACTGGACTTGGAGCAGTGCTGATGCAGAAGGATAAAGTTGTTGTGTATGCCAGTCGACAACTAAAGCCGCATGAAAGGAATTACCCGACTCATGATTTGGAGTTAGCGGCGATTATATTTGCTCTGAAGATGTGGAGGCATTATTTGTTGGGAGTTCGATTCGAGTTGTTTACGGATCACAAGTCGTTGAAGTATCTTTTCTCCCAAAAGGATTTGAATCTTCGGCAGCAACGTTGGCTAGAGTTTTTGGCATCATATGATTTTGGTATAGCTTATACTCCGGGAAAAGGTAACGTAGTGGCAGATGCGTTAAGTCGAAGACATGCAGGATTGGGAGCCATGTTTTCAGAATGGAAGAGTCTCGAGTATTTAGCTGGATTTGACTTCAGGCCTAGATGTGAATTAGAACCTGAGATGTTGGCAAACTTATCGATAAGACCCACTCTTGTGGAAAGGATTGGCGAGGGCCAAAAGCGAGATGATAAGCTTGTCAAGATTATCCGTGAATTGGAATCTGGATTGGATCCAGAAAAGGATAAAGGATTCGAGGTCGATCGAGAGGGTTGGCTTCGGAAGCAAGGACGACTAGTTGTTCCCGATATAGATGAATTGAGGAGTGAAGTTCTGAAGGAAAGTCATCACTCGAAGTTGACAATTCATCCAGGTGGAAATAAGATGTATCGGGATATGAAGAGAACCTACTATTAGGAAGGTATGAAGAAGGATGTTGGAAATTTTATTTCCAAATGTATGAACTGCCAGTTGGTAAAAGCCGAACAGAAGAAGCCAAGTGGATTGCTTCAGCCATTAGAAGTTCCTAGATGGAAGTGGGAACAAGTGTCGATGGATTTTATCGATGGATTGCCTAGAACCAGAATGGAAAATGAAGGGATTTGGGTCATTGTGGATCGTCTGACTAAGAGTGCACGATTCATTCCTGTTCGATCGACTAGGACTGCATCAAAGTTGGCTGAGCTGTATGTTAAGTGGATAGTTCGTTTCCATGGTATTCCGAAGAGTATAGTGAGCGATCGAGACCCATTGTTCACTAGTGGATTTTGGAAGAGCTTCCAGGAAGTCTTGGGAACCGAGTTGTGTTTGAGTACAGCTTATCATCCCCAAACAGATGGTCAGACCGAGAGAGTCAACCGAGTTTTGGAAGATCTTCTAAGAGCTTGTGTTTTGGATTTCGGAGGATCATGGGAAGATCACCTTCATTTGGTGGAGTTTGCGTACAACAACAGTTACCAGTCAAGCATTGGTATGGCACCGTATGAAGCATTGTATGGAAGACCGTGTAACTCTCCAACATGTTGGTTGGAAACTGGAGAAAAGGTGATGCTTGGGCCAGAGATGATTCGTCAGACTTCAGATTGTATAGAAATCATTCGGCAATGAATGAAGGCAGCCCAAGACCGTCAGAAGAGTTATGCCGATAAGCGTCGTAAGGATTTGGAATTCGACGTAGGAGATATGGTTTTTGTGAAGATTTCTCCACTGAAGAATGTTATTCGATTCGGGAAGAAGGGAAAATTGACTCTGAGATTTGTTGGACCATTCCCGATTACCGAGCGAATTGGAAAGCTCGCTTATAGATTGGAATTACCTGAGAAGATGTCGAGTGTGCACAATGTTTTTCACGTATCATATCTACGGAAGTATGTGCACGACTCAAATACCGTGGTTTCTGCTGATAGCTGTGAAGATTTCGAAGTTGATCCAGTTGATAGAAGACCTCATAAGCCGCTTCGGGTTGTTGAAACCGACACGAAACAGCTTAGGAGAAAGGTAGTTAAGTTGCTCAAGATACAATGGAGTGATGATGATAACGACTGTACGTGGGAGATGGAAGAGAGGATGAAGGCAGCTCATCCTGAACTCTTCAAGGTATGGCCCTAAGGTGTCGTCTCATCTCGCGATATTGTAACTTGTTCTAAGTCTTAGAATTCTGTACGCTAAGCTAGAATTGGATGCATGGTTTGTTGATTGCTATGGATGGTAGGCGTACAGAATAGTTTTTGATTGCTTGGAATTTCGGGGGCGAAATTTCTAAGGGGGAGAGAATGTAACGACCCGTATTTTTACGGATCGACATGTTCGTCAAAATCTGGAATTTTAGCACTTTCATGTCATTTCAGATTTTTAGGAAGATTTGTCTAAGTCTTAGGTCGTGGACGACCTAAGAGCTAAGTCGTGACCGACCTATAGGATGGTATCGAGTTAAGAGCTATGTTGTAGACGACTTAGGCATGTGGTGCGACCTAAGTATGTTGGGTTTAGGTCGCAGACGACCTTAGATAGGGGACTTAAGAGTCTCGGGCGAGTTAAGGGTTTTTGAGCGACCTAAGGGATAGGTCGGTAACGACCTAAGGAGGACCAACAGTTAGATTGCGTAGTGGTTTAGGTCGCGAGTTAGTTTGGGTCAGCCTATAGAATGTTTGCGACCTAAGGGAAGCGCGAGCTAAGGAACTTACGACCTAGTGGTTAGCGAGTTAGCGACCTAGTATATAGTTAGGTCGGCAACAACCTAAGGAAGCTGGGGCTGTAGTGAGCGACCTAAGAGTTGAGTGGTAGGTCGTAACACCATTAGGTCGCGTGGGTGCTAAGTTGTTAGGTCGTAGGGTTTTGTAAGTCTTAGGTCGTAGCTTAGTAAGTTGTTAGGTCGCGGGTTGGCTTAAGTGTTAGGTCGCGTGGGAGTCTAAGGTATTAAGTCGTAACCTCGTTATGTCGTAGGTCGGCAAGGCAGTTAAGTGTTAGGTCGGCAACGACCTAAGTTAGGTCGTGGATTTCTATGGTTGTTAAGTCGCGATGTGTTAGGTCGCTGAGGAGTTGAGTCGTAGCCTATGTGTTAAGTCGCGCGTTGCGTTAGGTCGTAGGTCGCTGGGTGTTTGGATGCGCAGAAGGGTTAGGTCGGAGAGGTTTAGGTCGTAAGTCGGAAGCGACTTAGGGAGATAGCCAGATTTCGACTTAAGAGATTTTCTGCCTATAAATAGAGAGGGTTGTTCTCACTTTTTGGGATCCGGATTTTGAAGCGACGAAGTGCTGCCATTTTGAGAGCTCGACTTCTACACTTCTTCACTTCTTTTCTCCACTCTAATCTAGTGCTTCCATCCATCCAAATCGAAGATCAAGATTGAAGATTCAAGAGCTTAGATTGGAGATCTTCATCTTTTCAAGAGAGATTTCTTCGTTTGAAGCGGATTCGTGATAGATCAAGCTTGATCCCTCGTTGTCCAGATCTGAAGCGTGTTGATTTGAGGTTGTTTAGGTGATTTGGTGAGTGGTGATTATCTCTCACACGGATCCAAAGGAGTATATCGGATTGTTGGCTCGATTTGGTGTTAAAATAGAGATTTCCATGTCTTTTCTTCATCCTAAGTGTAGATCCATGTAGATCCATTGTTCATGATGATGTTACATCCATTTTATCATATGTTAACCTATGCAAGTTCATTCATCAAGTTTGTAGAGATATAATCCATGTTTTCATGCTTATTGGACTTTCAACTCTTTAATTACGAAAATGCCATTATTGTTATAATTGTCTACTTAGATCATTTTTGAATGCTTGATTGCTTGGATTGATGTTTGATTTGATTGATTGTTATGAACTAGATGATTGATGACTAGATTTAGATCGAAGGTGATTCAAAAGCTAAGGGAAAGGCTCTTGAATTGGGAAAGCTGCTCGTGGCATATGTAGCGGGATGATGAAGCTCTTATGCATAGATTTGATGATGTGATGATGAGATGAGGCTTTGCGAGGATGTAATGAAGCGAGGCAATCATGTGATGAAGACTTGGTCTAATCCAGACGGGATCATTCCAAGCATGTTGATAACTCGATGATATGATTCGAGTTGAGGATAATGAATGGATATGAGAATAGTCGTCGAGGAGGATGACTAGGAGGCTTGGATAGCATCGTTGTTGAAGGTTCTAGCATGCTCTAAGCAAGAGTACGTTTGGGCAGATTCGATAGTCCCAACGGCTAACTGTTGATGGTCGAGTACTCTGGGCAGATTCGATAGTCCTAGGCACGGGCCGCGACGATGTGCGGGAGTTATGTCTAGAACCGGGGTTTCCATTAGCCCTTGACGGACGGCTGAAAGAATGTGCCGGTCATTCAATTAACGGTGATATCGAAGCAATGATAACAGTGATAGCCAGAGTCATGGATGTTTGGTTGTAACATCATTTCGGACTCAAGAGCGGTATTTTCTGAGTGCTTATCTGATTTAGGCCTTGGTACTTGGAAAACATCGCCCTTGACTCGAGTGATAGTAGCTTTACTTTAAATTGTATGCTCTGCTATGTTTACTTCTGCTTAGTGTGTGTCTGGGGGCTATCACTGTAGAATGAGGTTGGAGTGGGAGGGTTGTATTCCTTTTCCTTTATGCTCTTTTGGTATGTTGTTAGTTAATTTACTGCTCACTAAGACTGTTGTCTGACTCAAGGCTTTATGTTTTTAATTCTTATTGCCTTGGGCTGTTCGTCCATTTTGGGACGGGCAGACTAGGTAGCAGGTGACAGGTGCTGTTCTCTTCTCACGATGCTGATATCGAAGACGAGCTAGAGGGTTGCATATTATCTTCTTATTATATGTACTGGATATTCCGCTGTTTTGTATTCTCTGAGAGATATGTAGTGAGGCTTGATGTATTGACTATTTGGATGCTTGTATTCAACTATTATGGAGTTTTATATGATGGCATTTTGTTCTGTAAAGCTTCACTATACATATGTTTTATTGTATTTTGTCCATGCGCTGTGAGCAATACGATAGATTCTGTTGTTTTAATCTTACCTTGACAATCGTCCATGGTCGCCTGGCACACTTTACAGCGCTCTATCCCTAGATTAGGTGCAGGGGTCATGGGCGGTCGTCACAGTTATCCTTATTTATGCTAGAATTGTTGTAGAGTCTATTACTTTTATTTTGTTCAAAGACTCTAGTAATTACTATCATTCACCAGACTTTTAGTCTAACCCACTCCTCTATTTTCCCTTTTCCCCCCCATAGGCAATCAAGGGAGAAGTCAGTAGATTTTTGTTGCTTGGAGTTTCTTGGAGGAGATTTCTACTATGTATTTCTTTTCTTTCAGCTTTTGTTCTTTCTATATACTGGCTTATTATGAGGGATATTATGTACTCTGATTTTTGAGACTATGAGATTTTGTTTCATGAGACATATTGGATTTTTAGACATGTATGTGGCATTTGGTATTTGACTTATTTATGAAGCAATTATGAAGCTTTGTTTTAGTTAAGTTATTATTTTAAGTTTCCGATGTTTTTATCTACATTTGTCTTGTGAATCTTAGTCTCTGTTAGCTTTAATTATACATACAACGGACAATGCTTTTAATGTGTCCTTTTGGGTATATTAAGGGGTATGGGGTGTTTCATAGGAAGTTTGGTTTGATTAAGGTGACCACTCAATTTAATTACATTTAGAAAATAATTATATGAATGTTTAAAATTATAAATTTAAATGCTTGGTTGATAACTCGAATGATTAAATGGTTGATTTTATGGATGTTGATATGGTTGATAAATTTGGTTGTGACAAATTATAAGAAATCATCATAGAAATGGTTAATTATGAATTCATATAATATGTCTACGGAGTTTATTGAGCTTCTTAATGGTTTTAATAATATAAGAAGATTGAAAATAAATATTATAATAATATAATATTATGAAATGATTTAAAAGTGAAAAAGAGATTTAATATGGAAAATTTTGTTTTAAATGTTTGAAAATAGTTTATAAATGTTTTATAAACATTAAAATTCAATTTGGAGAAGTTTTGACAAATAATGAATTTAAAGTCAAAAAAAGGCGCGTCGTGTAACGGTAGTTCGCGATTTCGCGCCATAAAAGTTAAATCCTTCTATAGGTAGGAATCGGAGTCGGATTTCTTTGCAATAGAATTTTCCAAACTCTTATGACTACAGTTTTCAAACAAAAGAAAATGATCGAGATTTCAATTAATAGATTTTTAAATTTGAGCTAATCAAGTTTTCGATTAAATCGCACTTTGGCAATTCTACAGCCAAAGTAGCAAATGTTCTAAATATATATTTTTAAAATGTTTAAAATATGGAATAAATTCTATAAATTCTTTAAAATGTTTTAAAAGAGATTTGATTTATAAAGGTGGATTTCTAAATGATCGAAAAGTTGTTTTAATCAAATAAGCCTTGAAAACACTATTTGCAGCAATATTGGCAGCACTTTTTGCCGCACTTTGATAACTTTCGAAATATGAACTTAAACTTAAGTATTCTTTCCCAAATCTTTTATAAATGTTTTGATATAAATAATTAAGTGTTTTAAAGATGATTTGAGGATTTTATAATTTATTATAAAGAGTTTAAATAAATGATTTAAAGAAAAGTTTCCAAAATCAAGTGATTTAATCTTGGCTCTAAAATCCGACGAGTAGACTAGATTTTTCTATTCATGAGATCTGTGATTAAACTAAGGAGATGTTCAAGAGAAACCAGTGTCCTGGCTCACCTGGCCTCTCTTGGGCGAGGGATAGATAAGGTTGAAATGTCGGAAACATGTTAAGTATAATAGATTAAAATTTTCAAATTTAAACAACTTGGATTGCATAGAGATAATCTTCTTACACTTGGTGTTTTATTCCGAGGAGGGAACCCGTAATATCCGTATGAATTTAAAAGGCGATTTCATCGCTATTCGACGGATAGTAAGGGTTGAATACGGAAAATGATATTGTGTAGAATTAATATAATTTCCAAGATCATTTGTACTTAATAATGTTTTTCAATATGAGATTTAAATAAATGTTTTGGAATTATTTTAATTCATATATTTAAAATTAATTGTTTTGGGTTTGCAGTAGACTATGTCTTAAATAACATTGTTTTTGACCCATTTTAAAAGTTATGATTTGAAAATCTTTGTAAAGATTTAAATAAATGATTTAGAAATGTTTTCCTAAATAAAAGGAGAAATGATTTGGAATTATTCCAAGATTCAAAAAGGTTTAATTAACCAAATGATTTGATAAATGAGGCTTAACAATTCCATATACTATTAAGAAGATAAATGGAATAAATAATATGTCTCTCTGATATATTTATGAAGGAAAAGAAGATGAATTAAATTGAATGTTGATTGATAATCACATATGAACTTAACATCTTTTAATCGATGATTGGTTCGAAGGAACCGGAATTGATTTGGGTAACTCCTGTCTGAAAACCACTTCGAACCACTGTATACATTCGGAAGTGAAGACATGTTGAAGATGATGATTATGAAGACCGGATATCTTCAGAATGTAGGGATTGCTGTCAGATTCCCAAGGGTCTACCCCATATTATATTGGGATAGTTTGGTACAGGTCCCTAATAAGTTTCAAAATACACAAAAACCCCAGTAAAAAAAGTTTGTAAATTAGGTCCTTGGAATTAAGTTACCGAATAATGACATACACTTATGCAATTATTCAGTGAATAATTGCAGACATTTATGCAATTATATCAAAAAATTGTAGACATTTCTGCTATTATTCATTAAAAAAATTGCGGAAAATTCTGCAATTATTCACCAAAAAATTTGCGGAAGATTCGCAATTATTCAACAAAAAAATTGCGAAAATTTCCGCAGTTATTCACCGAAAAAATTGCATAAATTTATGCAACTTTTGGATATAATTGCATAAATGTCTGCAATTATTTAGTGAATAATTGCATAACTATATGCAATTACTTAGTAACTTAATTTTAGGGACCTAATTTACATAATTTTTTTATTGGGGTTTTTGTGTATTTTGAAACTTATTAGGGACCTAAGCCTAATATTCACTATTATATTTATATGGTAGTGGTGTCTGCATTTTGAAATCTTTGTTGTATTGAAGATCAGAGATCTTCATAGTGGAAGGACTGCTTGATGACATTCTCTATATAGCTCCCAATATATATACATTTATTATAGCAGTGGTCCTATCGTGTTTGGAAATCTTCAGATTGCAAGGACTACTCGCTATTAATGGTAGTAGGAGGAGTGCCTTCAATTTCATTCAGTCCCAGAACGAACATGTATGGACGAATGTCTAACATTGCATTTCTGAGATCACAACATTGACTTTTACAAACGTACATCTGTTTGGTGGCGGAGAAGGCAACTTCTCTTAGCTTAACACCCTTCTCTGAGACCTATGAGCTCGGAGGTTGTATGTTCATGAAAGTCAATAGTGATCGAAGGAATGGCAATGTGGCATTCAAAGTGGAACCCGATATGATCAAAGCGTGGCTTTGTGAAAGGCAATGCGTGGCTTTGTGGAGCGTAGCCTCACGAGCCTCACATCCTAGGAATAGTACGGGATACTATGTGGTCTAAAGGACATATTTTCAGGCTATTAATGAGGGAAGATGCCCATGTAGACACTTGTTGCCTTATTGTATGAATGGATAGATATTGGAGGTTGACGGAGATCATGTAAAGCCTAGCCGTATAATACTCTGTTCCATAGTAGTATAACAGCGTAGTTCGGAGGCTGACGGAGATCGTGTAAAGCCATGCGGAAACTATGTGTTATACATGGATTTTTCGAGTATGAATGGTCACTGGTTCCATATCATGTCGGAAATCCAATTCTAATACGTTGACTTTACGGTTTTGATTGTAGAACCTACTTTAAAAGGAAGCTAGTAAGCCATCAAATTTAACCAATGTAACAATTTCGGCTATCTTGATATATTGTTTGAAAAGTGTTTTTCAAAGGAATGTCAATAAAAATAATATCAAATTATTTTGGTATAAAGTATAGTGAATATTAGGCTCAGGTCCCTAATAAGTTTTAAAATACACAAAAACTCCAGTAAAAAAAAGTATGTAAATTAGGTCCCTAGAATTAAGTTACTAAGTAATTGCATATAGTTATGCAATTATTCACTGAATAATTGCAGACATTTATGCAATTATATCCAAAAGTTGCATAAATTTATGCAATTTTTTCGGTGAATAATTGCAGAAATTTCTGCAATTTGTTTGGTGAATAATTGCGGAATTTTCTGCAAATTTTTGAAAAAATTGCGGAAATTTCTGCAATTTTTTGGTAAATAATTGAGGAATTTTCCGCAATTTTTCAGTGAATAATTGTGGAAATGTCTGCAATTTTTTGATATAATTGCATAAATGTCTGCAATTATTCACTGAATAATTGCATAAGTGTATGCCATTATTCGGTAACTTAATTCGTGTATTTTGAAACTTATTAGGGACCTGTGCCAAACTGTCCCTAAAGTATATTGGTTATCATAAGGTAAAAACCTGTCCGTATTTATGTGTGGGCATGGTCTTATGAGACACCCTTCTTTTCAAAGGTTTTTAACTAGCATCAATTTATAAATTGAGTATTTCACGCTGGTTTATCAAGCCTGATCCGGGTATTTATAATACTCGGGTCAGATCCGAGTAGTTTCAAGTTTAGTCGAAGACGCTTGGAGTTTCCAGAGAAGAGCTGAAGATCTTCATCTACTTATGGATGTATTCTACAATCTATTGCATCTATTGCATTTGTTTTTATTTTTCAACATTTGTAAGGATAGAGAGTTTATAACTGTCCATATTGAATCTTGCTTAGACTCTGATATTGTATTCAAAATTTTCCGCTGTAAAGATTATTGTTGAAATAATATACGTTATTTCATTCGTGTGAGATTCTGTTCTGTCTTTATTTTCTTTTTCCCTGACAATCGGGATTTCCGACACTTGGATTTGCGACACGTGAATACCAAGGATGTATTAGTGTCGATTTTCAAGGGTCGAAAATCGCAGATGTTACATTTGGTATCAGAGCGCGAGCTTAAGCGAGAACCTTGGTTTTGGTGGGGTAAAGTATCATCAGAGGCAGGGTTAGTTATGCCCTAGGATGAGTAACTCATTAGATATAAGGTTAGTAATACCCTAGAATGAGTTTGAGAGTATTATATATGTGTGCATATTTGTTAATGATATATACAAATGTTTTGGTTTTAAAAATTAGCAAATGAAATAATTTTTCCTAGGATTATATTTTGAATATAAATAATATTTTTAATATAGAGATTTGATTAAGGAAATGATAATACTCAATTATTATCGTTGATTAATTGGTTTGTCTAAAAGTTTAAGTACTAACACCTCGTGAATTTAGTTTCACAATTTCACTATGGGGTATTCGATAAATAATAATGTTGGTTTAAGATTAAAGGAATTTATTTAAGATAAATTAATCTTATGAATATGTTTTATATAAGTGATTTTATAAAATGGATTTATGTACTTTATAAAGGAATTTTTGGGAATTTAAATTCCTGTATTTTTGAAAGGAATTTCAAATGATTTTTGAAAAAGGAATAATAATAGTATTTTCTAAAATGGATTTTCACAATGAAAAACAATCGTATGATTAGTTGATTCAAGTGCCTCGAAAGTAACTAAAAATGGGCAAGAGATGTATTCGGATGGTAAATGCTTCTCTTGCATCCCCTTCTTATTAAGGATATATGCGATACTATTGGTGATACCCATTTCCTTGGTATCATTTTTGAGTTACTCGATCTATATAATTTTCTAAAGTTAAAACGGATAATGTGAACCACTAATTGATGATTGTCAATTTTTATCAAAGTGTATTATCTTAATTGATAAGCATGGGTATTTAAAAGAAATGGTAAAAGTTATTAATGAATGGTTTTTAATAAATGATGTTTTAGCAACATTTGTTTTTAAACCCTTGAATGGCATTTTGGAAGAAATCTTTTAGATCTTTAATAATATACTTTTTAAGATAATAATAAGTATTAAAACTGGTAAAAGTGGATAATTAATAAAATATGTCCTGATTAACAAAAGAAGATTTATTAAATACAAGGGGATTGCATTTAATATTGGTTAAAAGGAGAAAATTATAATATAAGAGGTATATTATAATAAAAGGTAAGTTATCTTTAACTTGAATAATTTCTTAGAAATGTTAACAAATATTTAAATATAAAGAAGCATTTTTATAAAAATGTTTGAATAACGAATGAAAATTTTATGAAATGTTTTCCTAAATTTTTTTTCGAAATATTATTGTATTCATATGAAGTATGTGGATTCTTTTGTCGCGCGATTTAATCTAAGGTTCGAGTACAGAAATTTGACGTGTTTGACACTAATCCGAAAAAGAATTTATCAATCGATTCTTGACGACGAACATTGATGAGGGTCTATGGTTTGATGCTTGAGTTTTCTATCATAGTTGAGAGCTGTGAAAGGAATTACTAAAGTTCTAATGAGAAAGCCTGGTCAGAGTCCGCACTAAAGGATCGGGGGATCAATACTAGTTCAGAAGTAAATTTCTAGATTCGAATAGTAGATCGAATAAGATATTGTATACGGATGATCTATATACATCGTACAGGTGTAAGTTAAATAATAAATATTTTGGGCAAAACCTTTGGGTTTTTGTTTTGGGTAATTCCAGGGACGAAATTCTTTTATGGGGGGAAGTCTATAACGACCCGAATTTTGATCACTTTAATTAAAGATATTTAAATAACTTTAAATATTCAAATATAGGTTGATTTTCATAAATAATCAAGTTTTAAGTGATAAGTAATAATAAAGAACTTATTTTGGAAAACTGTTCACAAAAATATTTCCTTTGGAAAGAAATATCGATAAAATGGCCGAAAATCATTTTGAACAGCTCTTTAATCGTAAAACGTCACGCATGGAGCTAGATACATAAGCTTATTTTTATAATTGAACAAGAATATTAAATAAAATTATTTATTTTATTTTTGGAACTTAAAAGTATGTATGACATCCTCAATGATGCCATTATATTTAATAATTGATTTATGAATTTAAATTGTGATTTAATGATGTAATAATTATTATACTTATTCAAATAATTATTTTAAATGATTATAATTAATTTTAAATAGTTATAAAGTGATAATAAATAATTTATAATAGTTTTATAAAGATATATAATCGGTTTGAAAATATAAGAAAATCGATATCGGTTTATCGATGTAATAGCAATTATTGTAAATAGTCTAATTTATGTAGTTTTATAATTCAAATGAGATCATTTTAATTAATTAATAACGATGGAAAAATTATTTTAAAACTTTGTTTACAAATATATTTACTTTAACTAATAAGTAAAAATATGACCGGGAATCGGTTTCCCGATTTGCAACGGTTTAACGAACGAAAGTCGTTTCAAGTCATTGCAACGTTGTAAATAATACTAAAACATATTTATATGCATGTATAAATATCACATACTCACATATATAAGCATATAACATATAAATACACATATATATACATATAGGAAAATATATAAGATATTTCCATTTTCTTCACCTTTAAGCATCCTAAAGTAAAAAAAATAAACATCTCTTCACCTTATACATCACATGTAGCACATGGAGGATGTCATGGAGGTGGGGCAACATGTATAATTTGATGGGAATGATGGGAAGTGATATATTTATGAAGTTACTTCGCCCTTAAGGCTTCTAAGGCTACAAATACATGCCATCCATTCATTATATTTTCATATCCATTCCATACATTCTAAACTCTCTTCTTCTTCTTCTTCTCATGAAGCTTCTTTGATGGCTTCTTAAATAAAATAATGAAGAAAAAAATATAGAAAAAGAAATTAGCAAATATACATATACATATACATATACACCATTCCACTTCAAATAAGACCATATCTTCTTCTCTTCTTTTTGCTTCTCCTCTTCCCTTCTTAAATGGCCATATGGCCCTGAGTAAGGAGGTAAGGGCGTGAGTTTTGGAGGGTGGATGGGCTTGGCCATGAGCTTGGTGGTGATAGGAGGTCAAGGCCAAGAGCAATAATGAAGGTAGAAGGATGGTCGAGCACTTGATGGGAGGTGGAGTTGTTTAGTGAAGTATAAGATGATTTGTTGAAGTGTTGTTTGGATTGAATGTTGGTAGGAAGTTTGGTTTGATTAAGGTGAGTACTCAATTTAATTACATTTAGAAGATAATTGTATGAATGTTTAAATTATAAATTTAAATACTTGGTTGATAACTCGAATGATTATATGGTTGATTATATAAATGTTGATATGGTTGATAACTTGGTTGTGATAAATTATGAGAAATCATCATAAAAATGGTTAATTATGAATTCATATAATATTTCTACGGAGTTTATTGAGCTTCTTAATGGTTTTAAAAATATAAGAAGGTTGAAAATGAATATTATAATAATATAATATTATTAATTGATTTAAAAGTGAAAAAGAAATTTAATAGGGAAAATATTGGTTTAAATGTTTGAAAATAGTTTATGAATGTTTTGTAAACATTAAAATTCAATTTGGAGAAGTTTTGACAAAGAATGAATTTGGAGTCAAAAATAGGCGCGTCGTGTAACGGCAGTTCGCGATTTCACGTCGTAAAAGTTAAATCCTTCTATATGATGGAATCAGAGTCGGATTTCTTTGCAATAGAATTTTCCGAACTCTTATGACTATAATTTTCAAACAAAAGAAAATGATCGAGATTTCAATTAATAGATTTTGAAATTTGAGCAAATCAAGTTTTCGATAAAATCGCGCTTTGGCAGTTCGGTGGCCAACGTAGCAAATGTTCAAAATATATATTTTTAAAATGTTTAAAAATTTGGAATAAATTCTATAAATCCTTTGAAATGGTTTAAAAGAGATTTGAGTTATCAAAATGGATTTCTAAATGATAAAAAAGTTGTCATAATCAAATAAGCTTTGAAAACACTATTTGCAGCAATATTGGCAGCACTTTTTGCCGCACTTTGATAACTTTCGAAATATGAAATTAAACTTAAGTATTCTTTCCCAAATCTTTTATAATTTTTGTAAATAAATAATTAAATGTTTTAAAGATGATTTGAGGATTTTATAATTTATTTTAAAGAGTTTAAATAAATGATTTAAAGAAAAGCTACCAAAATCAAGTGATTTAATATTGGCTCTAAAAGCTGACGAGTAGACTGGATTTTTCTTTTTGTGAGATCTAGGTGAGGTATTTAAACTTGGGAGATGTTTAGGAGAAACCAGTGCTCTGGTTCACCTGGCTTCTCTTGGGCGAGGGATATATAAGGTCGAAATGTCGGAAACGTGTTAAGTATGAAAGATTAAATTTTCCAAATTTTGCAACTTGGATTGCATGGAGATAATCTTCTTACACTTGGTGTTAAATTCTGAGGAGGAAACTCATACTATCCGTATGAATTTAAATGGTGATTTCACTGCTATTCGACGGATAGTAAGGGTTGAATACAGAAATTGATATTGAGTAGAATCAATATAATTTCCACGATCCTTTTTACTCAATAATGGTTTCGAACATGAGATTTAAATAAATGATTTGGAATTATTTTAATTCCTATAATTAAAATTAATTGTTTTGGGTTTGTAGCAAACTATGTCTTAAATAACATTGTTTTTGACCCGTTTTAAAAATTATGATTTGGAAATCTTTGTAAAGATTTAAATAAATGATTTGGAAATGTTTTCCTAAATAAAAGGTGAAATGATTTGGAATTATTCCAAGATTCAAAAAGGTTTAATTAACTAAATGATTTGATAAATGAGGCTTAATGATTGCATATACAATTAAGAAGATAAATGGAATAACTAATATGTCTCTCTGAGATATTTATGAATGAAAAAAAAGATGAATTAAATTGAATGTTGATTGATAATCATATATGAACTTAACATCTTTTAATCGATGATTAGTTCAAAGGAACCGCGGTTGGATTTGCGTAACTCCTATCCAAAAACCACTTCAAACCAACATATACGTTCGGAAGTTAAGACATGTTGAAGATGATGATTATTTATGATCGGAGATCTTCAGAATGTAGGATTGCTGTCACGAGTCCCAGGGGCTTACCCTATATTATGTTTATATGGCAATGGTGTCTGCATTCTGAAATCTTCGTTGTATTGAAGACCGGAGATCTTCATAGCGGAAAGACTGCTTGTTGAAATTCTCTAGGTAGCTCCCAATATAGAGACATTTATTATAGCAGTGGTCCTATCATGTTTGGAAATCTTCAGATTGCAAGGACTACTCGCTAAGTGGGAGGAGTACCTTCAGTTTCGTTTAGTCCTAGAATGAACTTGTATGGACGAATGTCAGACATTGTATTTCTGAGATCACAACGTTGACTTTTACAAACGTTTGGCAGCGAAGAAGGCAACCTCTCTTAGCTTAACACTCTTCTCTAAGACGTACGAACTCAGGGTTGTTTGTTCGCAAAAGTCATAGTGATCAAAGGAATAGCAATGAGGCATTCAAAGTGGAACCTGATATGATCAAAACGTGGTTTTGCGTATAGCAAAGTGTGGCTTTGTGGAGCGTAGCCTCATGAGCCTCACATCCTTGGAATCGTACGGGATACTATATGGTTTGAAGGACATATTTTCGGGCTATTATTGTGGGAAGATGTCCCTGTAGGCACTTGTTGCCTTATTGTATGAATGGAAAGATATTAGAGGCTGACGGAGATCGTGGAAAGCCTAACCAAGTAATATTCTGTTCCATAATAGTATAACAGCGTAGTTCAGAGGCTGATGTAGATCGTGTAAAGCCATGTGGAAACTATGTGTTATACGTGGATTTTTCGGGTATGAATGGTCATTAGTTCCCTATCATGTTGGAAATCCAATTCCAATCCGTTGCCTTTACGGTTTTTATTGTAGAACCTACTTTTAAAAGATAGCTAGGAAGCCATCAAATTTAACCAATGTAACAATTTCGCCTATCTTGATATATTATTTGAAAAGTTTTTTTCAAAGGAATATGATTAGAAATAATATCAAATTATTTTGGTATAAAGTATTTTTGTCATCATAAGGTAAAAACCTGTCTGTATTTATGTGTGGGAGTGTTCTTATGAGATACCCTTCTTTTCACAGGTTTTGAACTGGCATCAATTTACAAATTGAGTATCTCACGCTGGTTTATCAAGCTTGATCCGAATATTTATAATACGCGAGTCAGATCCGAGTAGTTTAAGGTTTAGTTGAAGACGCTTGGAGTTTCCTGAGGAGAGCTGGAGATCTTCATCTACGTATGGACGTATTCTATTATCTGCTGCGTCTGTTTGCATTTGTTTTTATTTTTCAGCATTTGTAAGGACAAAGGGTTTATAACTGTCCAGGCAGAATCTAGTTTAGACTCTGATATTGTAATCAAATTTTTCCGCTATGATGATTATTGTTGAAATAATATATGGTATTCTATTCGTGTGAGATTCTGTTCTATCTTTATTTTCTTTTTCCCTAACAAGCGAGGTTTTTGGCATTTGGATTTGCAGCACATGAATACCGAGGATGTATTACTGTCGATTTTCGAGGGTTGAAAATCCCAGATGTTACAAAGACATAATCGCAATCGATGGATCACATCCCTTTGGTTATGACTACGAAAATCATATTTTGATAACGTACTTGGAATTCTTTCAAATTTGCGTGTCATACCATATAATAAAGTCAATACTCTTAATGGTTTAAATAAATAACTAAGGATTGTATATTTTTAACACTGATAAGAAACTCATAGTTTCTCTTCAATATGCGAGAATACTCTCTAATGCAATGTGTTCATTTAGGTTAGTTAAATTCATTTCACCTAATGTAATCAGATTTATGTTTGGGTTGTATCCAATTCCATTTTACTACCAATAATTTCTCAAAGAAATTCCATCGCTATGAAGTTGATATTTCTTGAAACAACGATTGTTCCTCGATGTAATGGAATAGGTATTCATAAACATTTTATTAATTTCTTTATATATAAAACTGATATGGTTTTAATTTACAAAACTTATGTTCAAAATATGAATATGTCATCCAAAAAACATCCTTTCCAAATTCCTTTTGAGAGATTCATATAAAATCCCTCATGAACAATTATTACGTGTAGACTTTCATTTTGCACAACCTGCCACCTCCTTAGCTTAGGATATGTTGGGGTTTCTTATAAACCCTTATCTCGTATGATTTTATAAACTATTATTTAGTTGAAATAATATTAAACTTGTGTACTACTCTTAAGTACATGACCTTATAGAAAGAAATTAACTCAACTTAACTCATAATTAATCGTACTTTGTCAAACGAAGTTCGATTACTCCTTATTGATTCATCATTATGTATCACATAGAGAAATGACTTTGGAGATTGAATCTTTATTTTTTTTAGGTATGTTCAGAACTCTTTCCAATATACTCACACATTCGATCAAATCGAATCATTTCTATCGCATATTACATTATTTACTTCCGTTGTATATTTTATGGGCTTACAACAGACTTATACATTCGTATCAAATACACATGTCCATGTCTGTGATAACTCATCGATGGATATAATGAAGTATGTGGAACCATTTTGGTATTAATAGACTTGCAATTGCATATATCAATATATATCAATCCGAAGAGTTCTTCGACTCTTATAACGCTCCTACTTAATGTGTGCATAGTATTTAATTGTTCAAGATATAATTAACTAGTATCATATGATTCATAATCATATAATACAATTACTTCTCAAAACTATAGCTTAGTCTATAATTCCAATATAATTGTAAACAATTTTAGATGCTTTAGCATTTTCAATTGCATCACTTCTGTTTTGAAAAAAAAACACATTATTGATTTATTTCATAACGAATATTCATAATATTCACACTAAAATATAACTTTGTTTATTTTCAGTCGATGTTGAAAAATAGTCATTATTTCATAAATAATGTGTGGTGTTTTTTATGAATTTTTTTTTCATCATTTGATGCAATCGATTAGTGCTACATGTCATGCTCCCACTATTTCTGCCATTACTATAATAGCGTACTAAATTTGAAGGTCCGTTATTCACTTAATAAAGATTATTTATTTCATATACTGGAACTAGTTTACAACGGAGAGTTCTTTAATCAGATATCTTGAACTTAAAAAATTCTCATAGAAAATAATTTTCTATATGAAAATACATTTTAGAATAGAAATCATATTTCTCATTCCAATGTAGTATCAATTATCATTATTACAATTCCCGTTTTCAATTTTTCTTTATGAAGGAGAAGTGACTATTCACCCTCTTATTCCAATTGTACCTTAAGTCACATATACTATTGTACATTCGTTTTTCTTTTCAAATGGTCGAACCATTCAATAGAAAACCTTTACTACAACATGATAACAAACTCTTTACAAGGATGCATTTGATCAACATTTAAGAACATCAAATATGATGCACCTTACATGAACTAATCAAACTGACATTTCAGTGATCGAACTCTTAGATCTTTCTGTAGTTTTGGTCTAGTGTTACATTTAACACAATATGATCCTTTTGTAATTAATCAAATTGAATACTCGATCTCACTATATATTTTACTGGTTTATTTCGAATGAACTAACTTCATCGAAGTATCATACATTACAAAATGTGACTGTTCCCCATATAACACTTATATGCGATAATATATGGATCAAATATCTATAGTTTTGCTTTTAGAGTTAGAAACTGGTAGAATGCAATATACACTCTCGACCAAATAAACACGTACGTGACCAAATTACAAATGTATTTAGTAATTGTAAAATCAGGTGGTTGCATGGGTATTGAAATGTTAATATGCGATAAATATTTATTAGTACGTATATGTTATATTTCCATTTTCCAATCTTCAATTTTGTTCATTTGTATATCTTAATTGATAAACGTTTTATCAATCGTATTAAAATGCACAAATTTATCAATGTTAATTTCTATAACATTATATAGCTAAGCTCTTACAATATAAGAAATTTTAAATATTATCATTTCGTTTTTCTAATAAGGCTCTCACTAGGCTTTTATGTTTCACCAAACCCTAAGAGAAACATAGAAGTCTTTCGACTTCACTATTGAGTGGTAGGACTCATATGCTATGGGATTATGACCTTGATGAATGCTCAATAAACCATTAGCCCACATACAATGGATAACTCTTTATCAGTTGTATCACATAGAACTCCTACCCTGTGGTCTCTTATCTTAACCTCGCCTTTACATTGAGGAATGCTCAAAAAATATGTGTAGTTATCTTACCTTGTCTAATCAATATATTATTAGTACTACACATAACATCCCTAGCTTGAGCCTTGAGGAAAGATCAACAAATAAAAAATTACACAAGCAATCTATTAATATACAAATGATAGAGGACAACTTTATATTAAAGATTCATAACCTTTAATATATTATATCCAATGATATCAACTTATGGAATAATGTGTTTCTTATGAAAAACCCTCGTGATTCAAGTGTCGGACACATTAGAAATCACGGTATACGTACATTTACATATGTATTTATTCCTTAAGTCTATTTATGGTTTCTTAATGTTCTACATTTAATTTATACATTCATATTATATAGGTTTTATTATTATATAACTTTTATATTTCATATTACTTATATAATAGTCTTATGTATAATAAGATATTAATTAAATCTTATTAAATTATTTTTAATCAATTAACATTTTAATTAATTGAATATCCATTTAATATAACATTTATATTGAATAATTATAATATACTATAACTTTAGATTATAACATATATATCATATATATGTATATATTATTTAATTAATTAACCTTTATATAATTTATTTAATTCAAATTTTTAATTAAGTTTCATATTAATTTCTAAATTCATTTATATACATACATGTAGGCTTGTCAATGGGCAGGGTTCGGTCCGGGTATTATAAAACCCGGACCCGAGTCCAATTACAATAATTAAAACCCGAGCCCGGCCCGAACCCGCAGGGTATTTCAACCCAATATCTGAGCCCGGCCCGTCGGGCTTTTTAAGCCCGCTGGGTAATAACTATATATCTAACTCAGAATATTTATGTTAAAACCATATTTTAAAACTGCAACTTTGGTAAAATTTGTATACAAACAATGTTAACATATAAATTGGACGGTGATGTAGTCAAGCTCATAACAAAAGCATGCAAAAACATCTACATGTAAACAAACAAAATGGTAAATAAATAACATACGCACTCATGTTTTGATACGACGAAAAACTAATAGTCGGGCCGGACCCTAACCGGGCCGGGTTTTGATAAAACCGTACCCGACCCGGATCAGGCCTGAGTCGGGCTTGGGTAGTAAAAGGCAAAACCCGTACCGGCATAAATATGACGGGTTCGGGCCGGGCTCGGGCCGAAGCCCGTACCATTGACAGGCCTACATACATGTATACTTATGCCAATTTAACATTTTAAAACAATATAACATATTCCATAATATACAGTACATGTATATATTTATTAATTAATTAACTTATTTAATTAATATATTTCATTAATTCTGTTAATAAATTTTATAAATTTTGAAATTAATTTAAATTAATTTCCAATCATTTTGAAAATTTTCATTATAATATGTATATATTATATTTTAAATTTAACTTTTAAATTTAAATTTGTTACATTTTCAATTTTCAGAATAATTTGCAAATTTATATTATAACATTTATTGTAACAACCCGTAAATTTTCGATTATTTAATTTGTTAATTTAATAAATTTTGTTATTTAATATTGGAAGAAACAAAAAAAAGTTGTAATGTAATAATGAAATGAATACTAAAATAAAATGTAACAATGTTAGTTAAAGTAAATTTTTGATAAATTGAATGAAATTCAAATTAATAGAAATAATAAAAATGTTATACTTGGTTATAAATTGAATATAAGAAAACAAACGTAAACATTGAATTAATTAATGAATTTAAAATATAATAAATGGTAATTGAATAAAATCAATGTTCTGTAAGTAATTATAATATTTGTTTGAAAGTAATAAACTTAATTGTAATTAAAGGTAAATGGTAACAATTGTTATAAGTTACCTATTTTTTTAGTTCACAAAATTTAATTTTAAATCAATTGTAGTTAATTTACTTAATTAGTGCAGTTAGTGTAGATTAAATTAGTAATTGGAGGATGTTAATTCAATAAGGAGTAACCAATGTAAATTCTATTCATAATATGGCAATTTATTGAATAAAAATAATTGAAATTCAAGTTGATTAATTTATTGAATTTTAAGCTGTAATAATTGGATTAATTGCAATTAAATGAAATTAAATATTTAAATATTACTTAATTGAAATGAAGATGAAATTGGGAAACATCAATGTGCTAAGAGATAAACCAATGTTAGTTATACCCTTATTGTAATAAAAGACTTGAATAACAATGATTAAAAATTTAATACATGGATTTTGGAATTTTGATTTATAGTTTCTGAATTTAATGAAATTGAAATTTAACACTGAAATTGATAAATTTATCAACTTTAAATTGACATCGAAATCTGTTTAAATTATTGTAAATGGTTAGGAAAAAAATGATAGAAGTTGTAAATTTTTAAATTTAAACTGAAAATTTGATTTAATTAATTTAATATTAATTTATTTAATTAACTGAAATATAGCCATTTTGGCCACTGACTCGGATTTTGACAAAACTAGTTTCATCGGATCCATAACGGTGAATTATTATAGGATTTCAAGTTTCGTAATGATCGGACTTGTCATTTGATCGTACGGGCTCGAAAAGCCTTGAAATCAATTTAATTGAAATCAATTTGAAATAAATTGGTTTTACCATAACTTCTTCATACGAAAGAATTAGGACTTGAAACCTCTTCTATTGAATTTGAAATCATCAAAAGCATCTATTTTTATATATGGGATGACCATTTTTGTTCCGGAGACAGAACGGGCTTTTCGGGCCATTTATTGTTCAACGTTATAATCAAATCTACCCATTTATCTCTATTTCCAACCTCCCTATATATATATATATTGTAATGACCCATAATTTAATCACTTTGAACATGAATAGTAAATATGTTTTTAAATGATTAAATAATGGATTTTATATCTAGAAGTATTAACCCTGCCTAATAAAACAGAATAGTATAATTACTTGCCTAATAAAACAAAATAGCATAATGATTATTATATTCCATATGGATGGTTGCCATTGGACCAAAATCTGGTCGAATCAGATTATGCCATGCAGATGGTTGCCATTGGACCAAAATATGGTCGAATCAGGTTATGCCATGCAGATGGTTGCCATTGGACCAAAATCTGGTCGAATCAGGTTATACCATGCGGATGGTTGCCATTGGACCAAAATCTGGTCGAATCAGGTTAGGCCATAGTTGATAAGGAGAATTCCTATTGGACCAAATTGTGGTCGAATCAAATTAAGCCACAAGGATGTTTTCTATTGGACCAAAATGTGGTCGAATCAAATTAGGCCATATGGTTGGTTTCTATTGGACCAAAATCTGGTCGAATCGGGTTAGGCTGTAGGAAATAACTAAAGTACCCTTCTCTTCACCTATAAATAGCCAAGTCCATATCTCATTTTAATTCATTCACAAACAAAAGAAAAGAACTAAAATTCATTAGCAAAGGTGAAGTATTCCAAGTCTCCATCAAAGCAAATAGGATGTGAGTATATTCCTTGTTTTCATAGTTTAGTGGGTATAACTTATTCTATGAGTATATTCCTTGCTTTTATAGTTTAGCAAGTATAACTTATTCTGTGAGTATATTCCTTGCTTTCATAGTTTAGCAAGTATAACTTATTCTGTGAGTATATTCCTTGCTTTCGTAGTTTAGCGAGTATTACTTATTCTGTGAGTATATTCCTTGTTTTCATAGTTTAGTGAGTATATTCCTTTTTTTCATAGTTTAGTAAGTATATTCCTTGTTTTCATAGTTCAGTGGGTATAACTTATTCTGTGAGTATATTCCTTGCTTTTATAGTTTAGCAAGTATAACTTATTCTGTGAGTATAATTTAATTATTTTACCGTCAGTGTAATCTTAATCTCTTTTCTTTGACTCATTCACATTTTAACAAATGTTGTGTTAACTATTGATTGAAAATTGTTAATAATAATGAGTATGTTATTATTCTTGTTTGGTTGTTTGATTTGTGCTCGGCCAGTTTATGAGCAATAACTTTGATGTTTAGTTAAAGGGAACTTACACCACCTTTTAACTTAGGATTGACATTTAGTGACTTTTTGGTTAAAAGGAAATAACACCCCTTTTAGCTATCTCATTTGGTTAAGAGGGAGCTTCACCCCTCTTGGTCGTATTCTCCTTTAAAGATGATGGGTTTAAGTTATGATTTGAATGGAAGTTTTAAATCTTTATTTAAAGTATTTTAAAGGAGCTTCAAAATTTATATAACGATTTAAATGGGTTATTTATGGAAAGTAAGTAGTCCTATACTTGGCACTAAAAGCCGATGAGTAGATTGATCCTCTATCTGTGAGATCTGGAACCGAAGTGTCTAGGCAAGGCTAGGAGCAACCAGTGCCCTGACTTACCTGGCTTTGTTTCTGGGCGAGGGGTAGAGTAAGTCAAGAATATCGAAAACGTGAAAGGTGTAGGAGATTTGATTTCCATAAATGATCTTTATAATTATAACGGAAAACATTCACATTTCTTATATACAATTGTTTTTGACCCATCTAAGTATGCTTTTGAAATATGAAATCCTCCCAAATGTTTTGTGAATATACTTATATCGATGAGATAAGTATATGGATATTTTCCAAGAATTGAAAAGTTATAAGTTTAATTTCCATATACGATTGTTTTGTTATCCCCGATAGTTAATATTTTGGCTATCAATTTCGATACCCTTCTTCCTTTTTTTTTGTTTCGTCAATCTAAGATGATTTGTTGCTCATTTAGAGCATTGATATCCTTTATCGGAAATGACTAAATAAAGAGCGAGTGGGGGCCAAGCTATGTGCGGTTGCTCCCATTAGGGTATTTTCACATCTACTCTAGATTGGTTTCGGTTGTATGCGCACGGAGATGTGAAATACTCGGATACTCGGTAAGGTTGGCGGGGTCCGTCTTGGAGGTTTCCGAGAGCCATCGTAGTTCTCAAGTATATTTTCTAGAGGTATACTTTCGATAAGGGGGGCGCACCCTCCTAGTCATTGTTGGAAAAATTCCTTTTCCTTATTTTTGATTCAAATCTTTGGATTGATTCTTTCTTAATTGCATCGGGAAGCGTCTTGCGCTCTTCGCGATGTTTAATTATCTGCATCCATTCTTTTATGCTTGGATGTTGTCCTTGTAAGGGGAAACCCATTCTGTAATTTTGCGATGTGGTCTCACTAGTTACTTTGTGTGTTCTATTTTTGGAGTTTACTCATACCGGACTTATTGTCTGACCCGAATTTTTTATTTTCCCTAAACGTTCGGGTACTCATTTATATTTGAGTAGTCCGGAAATGACAGGTTTCTTTGGGCTCTTTTGAAGATGGTGGATGAGTAGGAGGCTCCTTATCTATCTAGCTATTTATTTCCGCTGTTATGAGATGTTGGTTCTATGTATGTATATTTAAAGGCAGGTTGTTATAACTGCCTAGACTGAAAGTAGTACTTTTGTTGTAACTCTGATAACTCCATGTTGGGGAGTAACCTTATGTACTGTCTTATTTTTATGTTATATTTAACCGTTCAGTTGTGAGATTATTGTTCCTTTCTTATATTTTACCCCATGACAACTCGTCTTTCAGATACTTGGGCAACGGCACATGAATACCATGGATGTATTAAGTGTCGTTCTCGAGGGTCAGAAAGGTGGGTCGTCATAGTTGGTATCAGAGCTTCGGTTGAGCGAACACCTTAGCCTGATTGGGGTACAACTACTTAGAGATAGGGTAAGTGATGTCCTAGATAGAGTTAATCTTGAGAGAGCGTATTTGTATTTTTATAATAATAAGATTTATCCTCTAAATCTAGTTTTAGATCCTTTGGTGTTATTTCCTTAAACCATTTTAATCCTATTTTGTATTCTAAAGATACCTGTTATTTGTTCAGATAATAGAAAATGAATACAAGAAGAGGAGGAAGGAGAGGATCTGGAACTAGCATGGCTACCAATGGCAGGGTACCTAGAAATGCTACTATGTCAGCTGTAGATCCGATAGAGGAAATGTTAGTGCAAGTTCAGACACCTATGAACTTTGCAGCTTTGTGTAAGAATTTTACCACTTTGGGCGGGAAACCATTCTATGGGACTGAAGATATTCTTGGAGTGCAGATGTGGCTTCGAACTTGTGAAAGAATATTTGGAGATCTTCGGTTGGAGGATGCGAAGAAACGGCTGTTGGCATCGCGACAACTTCAAAAGTCGGCAATGGACTGGTGGGATTCAGAAACAGCTAGTACTCCGGAAGGGGAGTTTTCTTGGACCCAGTTCAAGGAAGTTTTTGAAGCACAGTTTATTCCAGAAGCCGGAAAAACTCAGTTATTTAGAAGTTTTATTGACTTAAAGCAGGGTGATATGACTGTGTCGCAGTACGAGCATAAGTTCAATGCTTTATCCCGTTTTGGACTTGGATTGATAGACACACCGCTCAAGAAAAATGAAATGTTTGTGAATGGAATGCGACCAGAGTTCCATCGTGAAATGACCAATCATCTTATGGGTACCCGTTCACCAACATTATTAGCATGGCTTTGAGGTTTGAGGCTCTTGATATTAAGGAAGGAGTCCAGAAGGGTGTAGTACCAGCAATAAGTGCCAAGCCTTTATCAGTTATACCAGTTGAAGGAAAGCCAAACTTCAAGCGTAAGTTTAAGGGAAAGAAGCAGAGTGTAGGGAAGAAACCCTAAGATGGCGCTCCATCACAGAAGAAGCAGACCAACTTGGCCAACATTCTTTGTTTCAAGTGCAATAAGATGGGCCACTTTGCAAATCATTGCCCAATTGCCACATGTTTTAATTGCGGCCAGCCAGGACATATGAAGAATGAGTGCCCTTTTCCTAAAAAGGGATCTCAAGGACAGACTTTTACCATTAAAGAGATACCATCCACTTCTTCGGATCAAAAAGAGAAGCAAGTGTTACAAGGTACATTATCCATCTATGATATTCCTGTAAGGGTGTTATTTGATACAGGAGCTTCCCATAGTTTTATTTCTTATGATCTAATGGACAAACTAAACCTTAAATATGTTATCATAAGTAATCCTCTTTGTGTGTCAAACCTAATTGGAGGTCCGACAAATCTTGACACTGTGTGTCTAAATGTACCTATTTCTTATCAAAAACATCTCTTTCCTTTTGACTTGTTTGTTCTTGGGTTTATGGGTTTTGGAGTGTTGCTGGGAATGGATTGGTTATCTAAGTTTAAAGCTATCTTGGATTGTGGTAGAAGGCTCGTTAAAGTTAGTGATGCAGGAGATGTTGGTGTTGATATTAGTTGTGAAGAGCCTAAGAAGTTACTGAGCAGTTTTCTCTATTCACTCGAAGTGGCTAAAGCGGAGCTAGGAGATGTTCCAGTTGTTTGAGATTTCATAGATATTTTTGACGAGGTGCAAGGTTTACCTCCTCACCGTGAAGTCGAGTTCTGTATTGATTTGGTTCCGGGAACTAGACCTATCGTACAACCCTTACGAAGGATGGCTCCAAAAGAGAAGAGGGAGTTAGAAAGGCAGACTTATGATTTGTTGCGGAAGGGCTTAATCTGACGTAGTACCTCGAGTTGGGGATCGCCAGTCGTCTTTGTTACAAAGGCGGACGGTTCTCTAAGGTTATGCGTAGACTATCGGGAGTTGAACAAAAGGACTATCAAGAATAAATATCCTTTGCCAAGGATCGACGATATGTTTGACCAACTCCACAGTGCTTGGATATTTTCTCAATTAGATCTTGCCACCAGTTTCCACCAATTAAGAGTGGTAGAGGAGAGTGTTCTCTTAACAGCTTTTCGAACTCCTGAAAATTTCTATGAGTGGTTAGTTATGCCGTTTGGATTGACTAACGCACCCGCTTATTTTGTGGACTTAATGAATCGAGTATTTCGAGACATTCTTAATAAATTTGTTCTCGTCTTTATTGATGACATTCTTATCTACTCCAAGACAGAGGAGGAACACAAATATCATCTCCGTGTTGTACTCGATACCTTAAGAAGTCATGTGTTGAAGGCTAAGTTTTCCAAGTGCCATTTCTGGAAATCCGAAGTTAGGTTTCTAGGTCATGTTATTTCGGGAGAAGGCATATCGGTGGACCCAGCTAAAGTTGTGGCGGTTCAAGACTGGAAGAAACCCGAAAGTGCGACGGAAGTTAGAAGTTTCTTGGGATTGGCTGGTTTTTACCGTAGGTTTATCAAGGACTTCTCAAAGATTTCTTCTCATCTGACGAAGTTAACAAAGAAAGATGTTAAGTTTTTTTGGACTTCTAAGTGTGATCAAGCATTCAATGAATTGAAAGAGAAGTTTACTAGCGCTCCTGTATTAAGCATTCCAAATTGGAGCGAAGGTTTAACTGTGTATACAGATGCTTGTGGAACCGGATTGGGAGCAGTTCTGATGCAGCATGGGAAAGTTATTGCCTATGCGAGTCGACAGCTAAAGCCGCATGAGAAAAATTATGCTACACACGATTTGGAGCTTTTAGCTGTTGTCTTCGCACTAAAGATGTGGAGGCATTATCTTTTGGGTGAAAGGTTCGAATTATACACGGACCACAAATCCTTAAAATACCTTTTTACCCAGAATGATTTGAATTTGAGGCAGCAGAGATGGCTGGAGTTTCTCGCCTCTTATGACCTAGAGGTTCTTTATACCCCTGGAAAAGCAAATGTTGTTGTCGATGCATTGAGTAGGAATGTAGCAATGGTTGCAAATTTAGAAGTTAAGCAAGTATTGTTAGAGAGAATTGAATCCAGTCAAGAGGAAGATCCTATTTTAGCTCGACTTAAGAAGGATGTTAAAGAAGGTGTTGTTTCTAGCTTTGAGATTGATCTCCGGGGCATATTGAAAATGAATGGGCGTATTTGTGTTCCAGACTTTGATGGACTTAGGCAAGAAGTGTTAGCCGAATGCCACCATTCAAAGTTATCTTTTCATCCGGGAGTGACAAAGATGTTCAAAGATATGAAGAGGGTATTCTAGTGGAAGGGGATGAAGCGAGATATTTCAATCTTTGTGAGTCGTTGTGCAAACTGCCAGCAGATTAAGAGTGACCAGCAGAAGACAGCTGGATTGCTTCAACCACTTGAGATCCCAAAGTGGAAGTGGGAGCAGATCTCTATGGACTTTATTGATGGGCTTCCTAGGTCAAGAAGAGGTAACGATGGCATTTGGGTTATAGTCGATCGACTAACCAAGAGTGCCCATTTCATTCCTGTTAAGCTGACTAGGACTGCTACGAGTCTAGCGAGTTTGTATGTGAATGAGATTGTGAGACTCCATGGGATTCCTCGTAGTATTGTAAGTGACCGAGACCCGATATTCACTAGTAGGTTCTGGGAGGGACTGCAGAATGCTTTAGGGACTGAGCTAAGTCTAATACAGCATACCATCCCCAAACAGATGGGCAGACGGAGAGAGTGAACCGGATCTTGGAAGATTTATTACGAGCATGCATTCTAGACTTCGGGGGTTCTTGGGAAGATCATTTACCCTTAGTCGAATTCACTTCTAACAACAGCTATCAAGCAAGCATTGGTATGGCCCCTTTCGAAGCTCTTTATGGTCGTCCATGTCGTTCTCCTTCGTGTTGGGTTGAATCTGGAGATAGACTTGTTCTTGGACCCGACATAACCTTAGAAGCCAATGAGAAGGTAGCTGATATTCGAAGAAAGATAAAGGAAGCGCAAGATCGACAAAAGTGTTATGCAGATCAAAGGCGTAGGGATCTAGAATTCTTAGTCGGGGACTTGGTATTTGTAAAAGTCTCTTCTCTGAGAAGTGTCGTGAGGTTTGGAAAGACAGGGAAATTAGCCCCTCAATATATTGGTCCTTTTCCCATACTGGACCGGATTGGTAAACTTGCATATAAAGTGGAGTTACCAGATCGACTATCAGATGTGCACAAAGTATTTCACGTATCTCATTTACGTAAGTATGTACACGACCCTTCGATGATAGTAGAACCGGGACAACAAGTTGATTTGGAGGTTCAGCCTAACCTAACTATTCTTAGGCGGCCAATTCGTATTGTCGCCCGAGATATAAAGCGATTAAGGAAGAAGGTTGTGAATCTTGTTAAGGTTTAGTGGAGTGGAGATGTTAGAGATTGTACTTGGGAAACTGAGGACTATATTAGGGATTCTTATCCCGAGTTGATGTAGTTGTTGTTTGTATTTTGTTGTTTCTTTTTAGTTTACTCACCAATTGTGTTAAGGTCACTTTCCTTGTATCTTTGTGTGGTATATATGATATCATTTGGGTTCTTTAATATCTAGAGTTTATCCGACTAATTTCGAGGACGAAATTTCCTTTAAGGAGGGGAGGATGTAATGACCCATAATTTAATCACTTTGAACATGAATAGTTAATATGTTTTTAAATGATTAAATAATGGATTTTATATCTAGAAATATTAACCCTGCCTAATAAAACAGAATAGTATAATTACTTGCCTAATAAAACAAAATAGCATAATGATTATTATATTCCATATGGATGGTTGCCATTGGACCAAAATCTGGTCGAATCAGATTATGCCATGCAGATGGTTGCCATTGGACCAAAATATGGTCGAATCAGGTTATGCCATGCGGATGGTTGCCATTGGACCAAAATCTGGTCGAATCAGGTTATGCCATGCAGATGGTTGCCATTGGACCAAAATCTGATCGAATCAGGTTAGGCCATAGTTGATAAGGAGAATTCATATTGGACCAAATTGTGGTCGAATCAAATTAAGCCACAAGGATGTTTTCTATTGGACCAAAATGTGGTCGAATCAAATTAGGCCATATGGTAGGTTTCTATTGGACCAAAATCTGGTCGAATCAGGTTAGGCTGTAGGAAATGACTAAAGTACCCTTCTCTTCACCTATAAATAGCCAAGTCCATATCTCATTTTAATTCATTCATAAACAAAAGAAAAGAACTAAAATTCATTATCAAAGGTGAAGTATTCCATGTCTCCATCAAAGCAAATAGGATGTGAGTATATTCCTTGTTTTCATAGTTTAGTGGGTATAACTTATTCTGTGAGTATATTCCTTGCTTTTATAGTTTAGCAAGTATAACTTATTCTGTGAGTATATTCCTTGCTTTCATAGTTTAGCAAGTATAACTTATTCTGTGAGTATATTCCTTGCTTTCGTAGTTTAGCGAGTATAACTTATTCTGTGAGTATATTCCTTGTTTTCATAGTTTAGTGAGTATATTCCTTGTTTTCATTGTTTAGTAAGTATATTCCTTGTTTTCATAGTTTAGTGGGTATAACTTATTCAGTGAGTATATTCCTTGCTTTTATAGTTTAGCAAGTATAACTTATTCTGTGAGTATAATTTAATTATTTTACCATCAGTGTAATCTTATTCTCTTTTCTTTGACTCATTCACATTTTAACAAATGTTGTGTTAACTATTGATTGAAAATTGTTAATAATAATGAGTCTGTTATTATTCTTGTTTGGTTGTTTGATTTGTGCTTGGCCAGTTTATGAGCAATAACTTTGATGTTTAGTTAAAGGGAACTTACACCACCTTTTAACTTAGGATTGACATTTAGTGACTTTTTGGTTAAAAGGAAATAACACCCCTTTTAGCTATCTCATTTGATTAAGAGGGAGCTTCAACCCTCTCGGTCGTATTCTCCTTTAAAGATGATGGGTTTAAGTTATGATTTGAATGGAAGTTTTAAATCTTTATTTAAAGTATTTTAAAGGAGCTTCAAAATTTATATAACGATTTAAATGGGTTATTTATGGAAAGTAAGTAGTCCTATACTTGGCACTAAAAGCCGATGAGTAGATTGATCCTCTATCTGTGACATCTGGAACCGAAGTGTCTAGGAAAGGCTAGGAGCAACCAGTGCCCTGACTTACCTGGCTTTGTTTCTGTGCGAGGGGTAGAGTAAGTCAAGAATATCGGAAACATGACAAGTGTAGGAGATTTGATTTCCATAAATGATCTTTATAATTATAACGGAAAACATTCACATTTCTTATATACAATTGTTTTTGACCCATCTAAGTATGCTTTTGAAATATGAAATCCTCCCAAATGTTTTGTGAATATACTTATATCGATGAGATAAGTATATGGATATTTTCCAAGAATTGAAAAGGTATAAGTTTTAATTTCCATATAGGATTGTTTTGTTATCCCCGATAGTTAATATCTTGACTATCAATTTGATACCCTTCTTCCTTTTGTTTTTGTTTCGTTAATCTAAGACGATTTGTTGCTCATTTAGAGCATTGATATCCTTTATCGGAAATGACTAAATAAAGAGCGAGTGGGGGCCAAGCTATGTAAAGTTGCTCCCATTAGGGTATTTTCACATCTACTCTTGATTGGTTTCGGTTGTATGCGCACGGAGATGTGAAATACTCGGATACTCGGTAAGGTTGGCGGGGTCCGGCTTGGAGGTTTTCGAGAGCCATCGTAGTTCTCAAGTATATTTTCTAGAGGTATACTTTCGATAAGGGGGGCGTACCTCCTAGTCATTGTTGGAAAAATTCCTTTTCCTTATTTTTGATTCAAATCTTTGGATTGATTCTTTCTTAATTGCATCGGGAAGCGTCTTGCGCTCTTCGCGATGTTTAATTATCTGCATCCATTCTTTTATGCTTGGATGTTGTCCTTGTAAGGGGAAACCCATTCTGCATTTTTGCGATGTTGTCTCACTAGTTACTTTGTGTGTTCTATTTTTGGAGTTTACTCATACCGGACTTATTGTCTAACCCGAATTGTTTATTTTCCCTAAACGTTCGGGTACTCATTTATATTTGAGTAGTCCGGAAATGACAGGTTTCTTTGGGCTCTTTTGAAGATGGTGGATGAGCAGGAGGCTCCTTATCTATCTAGCTATTTATTTTCGCTGTTATGAGATGTTGGCCCTATGTATGTATATTTAAAGGCAGGTTGTTATAACTGCCTAGACTGAAAGTAGTACTTTTGTTGTAACTCTGATAACTCCATGTTGGGGAGTAACCTTATGTACTGTCTTATTTTTATGTTATATTTAACCGTTCAGTTGTGAGATTATTGTTCCTTTCTTATATTTTATCCCATGACAACTCGTCTTTCAGATACTTGGGCAACGGCACATGAATACCATGGATGTATTAAGTGTCGTTCTCGAGGGTCAGAAAGGTGGGTCGTCACATATATATATCATTATAAACCCTAGTCCTCCTTATTCTCATGTGTCTGTACGTACAATTCTTCTCAACTCCTCATTCCAATGACAGACAAACAAATTCTAGATCCAATTGTAAATCGAAAACCAAATCAAAATTTCAAACTCCACAAACTATATCGAATTTTATATCGATTTGAAGCTCTCGAAGAGCGCAAGTCAATTCTGCTGCTCGTTTTTCGATCTGGGTTTCTAGGTAGCCAGAATTGGTCAATTTAGCCTCGGCCGTTCATCGCGTTGTGATGAACGTCGATGGATCGTCGAACAAATGGTTTGACTGGGTGGAGATTGTCGAGGGGATGACATCCATGGGGTTCGTAGAGGATGTTAACTGCTAGATCATCGGGTTTAATTCAATAAAGGGTTAGTGTCACGTACCGGATTTTTCGACTTTCGAAAATTCGACATCGATACTCACTTTATCGACTGCCGAGCAATCGAGTGCCGGAAACTCCAATAGTGAGGGTTTTAAAAAGAAGAAAAAGTAGAAGAAGAAGAAAGCAGAAGGAAGAGAGTAGAAAAAGAAAAGAAGAGCAACACATCAGAACAGAAACAGAAAACAATATCAGAATCTCACATATCGCAGCGGAACAATATATAATAGATAACACTAGTCTTTTAAAACAAAGAACTATATCAGTTTATACATACATCAATCAGAGTCATATACAACAATGGACAGTTATATAACTTGTCCTCATACAGAATACACAGCGGAATAAATAATATCAGATACAAATACTACGTCTCGTCATCCAGCTTGCTTCCAAAGCTCCAGAATATCCAGAATATCCTGATAATCTAACTCTAGACTGCCCGTGTGGAAATTGGTGGGCACCTAGAGTTTAGAAGGGAAACAATAAACTCCGAGTCAGTCATGGTGACTGGTGTGAGATCGTAAAACAGTTATTTTTCATAAAGAAAATAAAACAAATTCGCAATGCTTTTGGAAAATGAAACTACCATAAGACCTCCCGCCACACACACAATGCAAACGCAGAATTGGAGGAGATTTCTTCTTATGATAGTCAAAGATGCTTACTACGCAAAATCAAATCATTTTTGATATTATTATTAGTGCATAGTGTAGAAAACATTTCAAAAGTAGAATATAAATCTTAGCCAGCATAGACATTTCGAACTATGCCTACTATAGCTACCATCCAAACAGTGGGGCGCCACCATAAGTGAATGATAGGTTCTACAACTAAAACCGTACAAGTCTCGTATTGTTTCTTTGGATTTCCAACAAATGGTCAGGCTAAGGAACTTCCTTTTCCACGATGGGTACGTCCCTGGAATAGATGACCCGAGAACCTAACGTTACGGTTAGATCTCTGCCAACACAAGGCCGGGTTACCTCTGCAAAAATAGGTAACTACTGACACGCGTATGCCATCCCCCGATCGTAACCGATCTTCCCGAGGATCCCCGATTTCCAACAACCACAAAGTAATAAATTTGCAGCAACCACATAGGTTAAGTATCTGGGCTCCATACCATGATACCACCTCTATCCAGAAGGAATGACATACACTAAGGGGCGCTACTCCCTAGAACCTTGCTGCATCCTTCCTGTTTCGACCATTTCCGAGGTGTGAGGCTCGACGAAGTCTCGTCCACAAAGCTACGCTTCTCAAAAAGCCATGCTTCGGGTCAAACAAAATGACCAACCTATGATCACAAAGATATAAGATCAAACAAATGATCATATCGCAAATGATCAAACACTGATCATTTCACAGCAACACTCAGTATGCCACGTTACCAAATTGGGATATATCGCTGATAAATTTCAACTACATAACCTCTGAGCTCGTACGTCTCAGAGAAGGGTGTTAAGCTAAGAGAATAAATTCTCCACCACCAACAGAAATGTATTTGAAAGAAATCAGCTTTATATCTCAAATTGTAACGTCAGACACACAATCCATACAAGTCTATTCCGGGATCGAACAGAACCGAAGGCACTTCTCACGAAGCCCTTGCATATCCGGATAAATTTCTAATCACGTCCGGACTTCCCGTCACTAAGGGTGATAAAAACCTCTAAACCGGAGATCAGCCGATGTAGAGTAACTCGACGGTAATCCTTCCGTTTTCAAAAATATCCGGTCTTCAACACCGGTCTTCAAATGCAATTCATAACGACGTATCACATATTCGGAATGGGTTATACGACCCCATGGTCCTTTCCCGGCTAACCCGAATAGTGAGCGCTTATTCAAAAATAAGTGTGGCATTCAAATTCATCCAATTCACAACAAATACCCATTCAAGGTAATTATTGATAGTCGGTTATTTAACTATCAATAAAGATGCGCAACATCATCAGATTCCAAATAATTTTCCCAAATTATTTCATATTCAAAAATATCTTTACTAGATATAAAATTTCCACTTCAAAAATAAATCAACGTTTATTTTTAAACAACTTCCCTTTCTTTTATAAATTCCATAGTGAATTTATATTTCAAAAATATCTACTGATATACGATTTTCAAATCGATTTCAATATTCAACTTCAATTTATCTTTACAAGGATAAATTCTCAAAATGTTCATTTCATATTGGAAAAGCATTTCCATACTTATTTAAAAATAAGTAATTCACAAATCATTTATTTTCAACATTTGAAAATATTCAATATACTTAAATCAAATTTAAGTATAAATTCATTTCTTTAAGGAAACCATTTACTATAACAACATTTATTTGAGTCAAAACGAATGTTACGTAAAACATCGTTACGACAACTCAAAATCACTAGTATAGGGATTCGAAATTTAGATAGATATATAAATCCCAATACTATATAAAACATTTCCTTTTGGAAATCATTTACTATAACAACAGTGTTATAGTCCACCGTTTCCTTATTTCTCGAAAACGTCTATTTCAACAATGAATGTTGAAACCTATGATTTCGATATTCGACACATTTTAAAACATCGTTACAACACTTAACTTCATTTTAAATATCACTTTTCTTAAGAATATATTCACTGTCCAAAATCGTGAATATAATTCACTTAACCAAATTTCAATATTTTCTACACATTTATTTCAAGAATTATCCACTGTCCAAAATCGTGGATAAAACTCCCTTAATAATCTCTATATTTAAAATCAATCAAATTTGATTTATTTTCGAATTTATAAAAACAACGTTTATAAATTCTATTCCCATTTTATAACAACTTCGATTTATACATCTTCTTTAATGACCCATTCAATTTATAAGTTAATATAACTTATAATTCATTTATTTTAAAAGAAATCGTTCTTTTAAACTTCACAAAATTTAAAACTTTCAGATTTCATTAACTTATGAAATCCCACTTACACTTCATTTTAACACTTATAGACACTTGTCTTATAATCCCAATATTTCAAATTTACAAATATCCATTTTTGTACATCTTTTAAATAAACCGTTTATAATACTAGAAATCCCAATTTAAATCATTTCATAAATTTCTTAACTTTTATTTCAAAAATCACACTTTGATTTTATTTCACAAAAATCTTAACTTTTATAACTTTAAAATTTTAGACGTTTATTTATTTGAAATAAATCAGTTCAAAAATTCAATAAAACGTCTAATTTCAAAAAAATCACTTTAAAATCCTTTTAAAGTAAAAGTCGTTATTTTTAAACTTCAAAACTTGAATCCGATGATGCAACAGCACCAATTTGTCAATCACAACAACAAACATCATATATCAACATATGATAACAAAATATACATCAATATCTGTAAATAAATAAATACTGGTGAGGAATCCAGTTGGATCCCTCCAACCTGTTTCCCTACATCCACAGACGTTAGCACAATACCAATTCCGCTCCAGTACGGAATTATCGCGGTATATGGGTTTAATAAATATTATCCGCTTACTAACGGCGCAATAGGGTCTCATCCGCTATACGAGGCGGGAAATCAATCAATCCAATATATACATATGCCAATATGTATATATTGCTATATATATATAGATATATCCTACTATATCTAATATCACATCCAAAACAACAATCAATCAAATCAATAACTGCAATATCAATTTTTCATTTGAGTGAGAAAATCTCACCTTGATTTTAAATTCCGTTCCAGCGTTTATTTCGAATGAAACTAAACGGACGTTTAATTTCACTCAAAATTTTCACTGACCCCGATCATTTCCAATCTAGTTTCATCGCGAAGAGCTCGTCCATACGATCCCAATGCACTTCGTTTCGTCAAATTCTGATCACGCAGCAAAAAGTTACGCCGATTTAAAGTTTATACAAATTTATATATATAACAATTTCAACTTATATTTTCTTTTTAAAACCTTCAGCTACATCTGGCCACACGTTTCTGCCTCCACAGATCTCAGCCGCGAATTCCATCATCTTCCCCACCCAGTTTAAACGCACGCGAGAAATACCCATTTGCCGCCTATCAACCCTAATACACGCGACCACTCCAACCACTTCAACATCGATCAAGACGTGCCTTTCCACTCGCAATGACAAGCTCCACCCTCGGCTAAACCAGCTTGAAGCTCGGCCTCAAAGACTCTAGAAAAACGCGTGTGAACCCATGACGAACGCGACCATTTCTTGCCTCCAAATGACGATCATTGCTCGAATCCACCATTGGATATCTTCGTCTCGACGAGATCTATACTTTTCTAGTTAGGGCCGTGGTCTGATATCGTGTGGATTGGAAGAGAATGAGGGAGGAAGAAGAGTGTGTTTCGGCCATTGATAACAAGGGTGGCGGCTGTTGGTTTTGAGAATTAGGGTTTTAGTTTTCTTTTGCAAATGAAAATATGTAGGTGCTTTTATAGAAAATTTCTCAATTTACTATTCATCCGAAATTTTTCGAACTCAAAATCGAGCATGCCGGTTAGCGTTTCTAAGGTTTACCCCGCGTTCCGAACGCAATGGAACATGTTTCGGAAGCTAATTCGATCGTCTGTGCAAGATATGGAATTAAACGATCAATTTAAATTAAACCGATTTAAATCGATTTCGAGGCGTTTTGGCTTGCCCCGGAAAAACGGTACATCCAAAAATTATGAAATTTGAAACCATGCAATAATTTCACATTACGGATCCGATGAAACTAGTTTCGTCGAAATCAGAGACTATTCGAAAATTGGCTATTTTTACAGTCGATAATTAAATATTAAATATTCAATTTTCACAGATTAACTCCAAATTCAATTTTAAAAGTTCTATAACCTTTATATAACTCCAGTATGATTAAATAAAATTTTACAAATCATTTTCAATCATATTAACCTCGATTTTCAATTATCTCTGGAATTTCACTATTTAATTTATCGATTTAATTATCAAATTAAATCCAATATTCGAAAAATAAATCATTCGACTTATTAATTCTACTTATCAATATTTAAAATTAATTAAATATTCAATTTGTAATTGATATAAATTCTGGGTCGTTACAGTTAGGTTTAAGTGGCGGCGCGAGGTGCTTGGGGCGGTTGGAGATTGACCGGGAGGTCACGGCATGGTCGGCCTGGAACGTTAACTTGGTGAGCTTCGATCTGGCCATCGATGGCCATGGGCAGCACGATGGTGGCGTGTTGATGGCGGCGTGCCTCTAGGGTGACGCGGTCGCAATTTTTTGTTAGCTGGTTAGGGTTTTTGTAACGACCCACCTTTTTGGACGGTTTAAATCGACAATAAACCACACATGTCTAATTCAAACCATTCAAAAGGGAGGATTTTTAATGGGGTATATAAGAAAATTATAGAAAAGAAGGAAAAAAACAAAACACAGAATCTCGCAGCGGAATGACAAAATATAATAATCAAATAAACAGTTCATGAAGTTGTTTTACAAATAACATCAGAAAATAAAAAATAATGCAGCGGAACACAAAAAGCAGTGAAATAATAATAATAAATAGCAATAATATACTGAATCTTCGTCTTCGTCCTCCAGAAAATAAAATGGTCTTCAGTACACTGAAAAAGCTCATACTGACCCGAGCATAATGAAAAACAATACACTCGAGTCAGAACTAAAAATTCCTATGTAAGTCAAATCAATCTCAAATAAAAATATGAGTGCAATGGCTTCAGAGATGTTATGGGATTTTTCATCTCCTATAAAGTGTACAACGTGAGTGCAGTAATTTACGAGATTTCAAATAATTTGAAATACCAATTTTAACCACTTTATTTAAAATAAATCCGAAGTATAATTAAAAACTTAAACTTTTTAAAATTCTGTTTCAATAAATAATCCAAATTCAAGAAATTGTATGAGTATATATCATTTCAACCCATAATTTAAATGTCTTAATTATCCAATTCTAAAATGATGTCAATAATATACAAGGTGATAACAGGGACATATTAAAATAAATAAACAATTTTACATCCAACATATCAATCAATAAGCATCCATTTCAAACAACATCCAAATCAACCAATATATTTCAACATACAATAGTTATCAATATCGGGGTTTAACTATCAATTAAATTCCAATATAAAATTAAATGTCAATTCAAATTCAATATCAATTCAAATGTCAACTTAAATCAACAAACAGCAATGAAAAAAAATTATATATCACATCATATATTTTATTTAACTTGCACTGGAATTTTTAGTATTGCGTGAGTGGGTTGAATCACTTACCTTTTAGCTTTCCCTTTTCTAGCTAGATTTGGATCTGCAACTACTTTCTCATTTTTTTTGTTTCCTTATTATCTTAATCTTTTTTTATAGAAAGTTTTGGAGAGAAGATTATATAGATCTGGATTTGAAGAAAAAGACATGGAAAGAAGAGAAGGTTTGAAAAAGAAAAAAAAAATTAAAGAAGAAGAAGAATTGAAAAAAGAAAAGGAAGCTTTGAAAAAGAAGAAGAAGATTTGAAGAATAAGAAGAAGAAAAGAGAGAAAAAAAGCTTTGAAAAAAAAGAGAGAAAAGAGATTTGAAGAAGAAACATGAAAAAAAGGAAGGAGGAAGGTGAAGAGAGACAAAAAATGAAGCTACAAAAGATGAGATTTAAAAAAATAAAATGAAGCTACAAGAATGAAGATTGAAACTAGTGAAAAGCTAATACAGCTAAATATAAACAAAGTAGGAATTGAAACAATGTAAAAATATGAACAACCCAAAAAAATGGTAGGTATTAAAAGAGGTGAAGGGAAGAATTAAAAATATGAAAAGTAGGTAACGTTCATGAAATGAAAAGGCTTTAGACAATGTAAATGGAAATGAGTAATGGAACAAATGAGGAAACAATGAAAAAAGTGTGACAATTATTAATTAGAAAGAGAATGAATGGACTAACTCTACTCTATAAACAAACTTTTGGAATTCAAATTTCAAAACATTTGTTCACTCAATTAATTTTGTTAACCCCAACATACAAAATTTGACATTCATTAAAGATTTAATTACCACAACATAACTAAATTTGAACACACCAATTTACATAACGGGGACCACCGCTACATAAAATAAAATATGAACCATGATTAAAAAAAATCAAATTTAGAAACAACAACTTTCTCGACACGTAATTATGAACTCAAGCATTTAATTTATTTTAAATTTCAAGGTTAGCAATAAAATCACTTCCGTGCAACCTATGCCTGCTGTTTAACTACCGTAAAATGTTGTTTTAAAAATTCAATTTTATCTTTTTACAACGTTATATTTATATTCAGAATGGAAACGTTCACTTTACTTTCCTCAAACATTCTTTTATTTTCCTTAAAATACTTATTCGTTACTTGCAATTCATAAATGTAAACATTCTTATATTTTAAATGGATCAACTTATACAATATTAAATCCATTCTTATATTTCCAAATAATGTACATTCCAAATGAAAACATTCTTACATTAAATTTATTAATTGCACTTTGTTTCTTTTTCCTTTTTCAATTGAAAGATTTCAATAAATTTATTTCCAATTAGTTTTAATCTTCCACTTCAAAACAGACCCTAATCGATGAAATCAATTAAATAAATACGTGAACATTGTAATCCTTGTTTATAGTCATCCAAACACATTTATAAAATTACAGTATCCAACAAGCATTAAATTACATACTAAATAAATTTTTTTCCTCTATCAATCAATATTCATTTAACTCATCATTAAAACTGACATTTATTATTCCAATTCCTGTTATTAAATTATATTCTAATACGCGTTAGAACCTTCCACTTCATTGCTTCATTGTAGTTTGTTGTTTTATAATTTTATTTATGGTCCAACTTATGATCTAATAACATAGTTAACATTTGTTTTACATTTCATTACGTTAATATACTCCAATTTCCATCCTTTATTTGTATTAACAGCTATATTTCCATTTTATTGAATTTTGGTCAATTTCACACATTAATTATAATTAAAGTCTAATTAATTTATTTACCTTGTTTCATTCTCTTATTAAATCAATTAATCAATTATTACCTTACATACATAGTCAACATTGTTATATCTTCCATTTCATCAATATTTTACCATTTCATCTTAACTTTCATTTACGTAACCTTTTGTTTCATTGATTGTAACAAATTCACTTATTACAATTTCCAATTCCAATAAATTTTAGTAAACTGATTTCCATCCTTTTATTCAAATCAAAGGTCATACTATGATAAAAATTTACATTGGTTACATTGTATAGAATCAACCTTTTTACCATTATCAATAAAACCTACATTAACTGCACTAATTAAGGGAATTAATTGCCATTTATTTCCAATTAAAGTTAACAGACCAAATAAATAGGTAATATATATAATAATTGTCACCATTAGCATTTAATTACATTTATAAGTTTATTACTTACAAACAAATGTTACCATTTCTTTCATAACACTGATTTCTGAAGTTACAATCATTAAATTTAATATAGTATTCATTTAATTATTTACTTTAATTATAAATAGCTTCAAACATTAACTTAAGTTCATAATTCTTTGCTTACAATATTCACTTTCTATTTCATTTTATTAAGTAGCACTACAATTATAACTTAGGTTTATAACCATTTTCATATCAAATTTCTTATTTATAAAAGTAAATTTCATTGAACACTTTCATTATTTAAGTTTTTCTTGTATAATATTCCCTTACATATCCTTATTTAACATTTCAAATTTTAATATTCTGGTAAGTTATATATATATATGTATGTATATATGTATGTATGTATGTATGTATGTTTCTAAGAATGTAATTAAAAGTTACACAAGTTTATCTTATTTCATTTTAGTAAATAAACGTTCAATAATTATCATTTCTTATTTTCATATCCTTTTTGTTTACAAGTTAAAAATTTCAAATTCCTTGTATATTTTATTTATAATTTAGCGTTTAATTTCTTACTTTCAACTTTAGAAGTTCCAATTATTAAATAGTTAAAATTTTATTTCATTACAATAATTGAAATCTCTACTTTAAATTTACTTTAGTTTATTCTACTGGTTTTTCTTCTCATTATTTACTTTTCCATTTATTTATTTATATAAAGATCAATCACTTACAAAATTTGTTTTCCGTTAAGGATTTAAGTCATTAATGAATCATTAAAAAAATACTACTTGAGCTTCTACTGCCTTACTTAAGTTTATAACTTAATTCTGTTATTGGATAAAAATTTAAGTTTTTGGTATTCGCCCTTGAAGAGAAAAGAAATATTTCAATTTATCTAAAAATTCAATTAAAGCATTTAACCTCATTCATTTGTAAAAATATAAGATATATTTAAAACATCCTCATAGCATTATGCAAAGATTTTTCAAAAGTCTAAAACAATGTTAAAAATTTATATCAAAACATTATAATAAGCTTTAAAATAAAGTTCCTTAAATCCGATAATTTATTAGACTCATTATTATTTTTTAAATAAGTATAAACTCAAGATTATTAAACTGAAACTAATATTATACTCAAATCTAACATTAAATTTATGAATCAAAGTATAAAATTTTATATCTTCATAATAAATCTTACACACTTGTTTTAAAATGAATATTCAAATCATGGAAAAGCATTTATTATGGTTTAATAAAAAAATTCAAACAGTAAATAAACCAATAAATTTTACTATAAGTACTTCGAAACCAAGTAAATATTCCAAACTATACTTCCAAAATAGAGATTCAAATTTATTTGTCAAGTATATTACTATAAATAAACTTCGCAAATCAATTTTTTTTTCCATTTATATAGTATCTTAAAATTTTACATTCAAAGAAACTTATATAAATTTTTAGTTGAAATATTCATTTGAAAGCTTCATTTGCAAAACAATCACCTTTTATACTTTAATACTTTTCAAAAAAAATCATTTGCAAAATTCCTTGCTTCATGTATAAATACCATTTAAATATTTAAATAACATCTTTATAGATATATGTAAACTATTTGAAAATAATTATTTACATCTTTACTTATATTTACAAAGATGCTATTGAAAACCTTAAATCCATTATTTATAAATTTATTAGTTTTATCTCAAGATACTTTTCAAACATTATTAATAAATCAATAATCATTTATTTTAAATATGTTTTATTTAATAAATAACTTCTCAAATATTTACAACACCAATAATTTACTATTAAACCATGTTGTACATGAATAAAAAATATTTTAAACATTTTAAAGTATTTAGAATTGAAAAAAAAATGATCAAAATATCTTTTATATAATACTTTATCAAAATACTTTTATAACTCGATGTGTGACGACCGCCCATGACCCCTGCACTGAACATAGAAATAGTGCGCTGTAAAGTGTGCCAGGCAGCCATGGACGATTGCCAAGGTTAAGTTAAAACAGCAGAATCTATCGTATTACTCACAGCGCATGGATAAAATACAATAGAGAATATATATAGTGAAGCTTCACAAAAATAGAATCTCATCAATTAAGCTTCATAATAGTTGAATACAAACATCTGAATAGTCAATACATCAAGCCTCACTACATATCACTCAGAGAATTATACAAGCAGCGGAACGTCCAGTACATATAGTAAGAAACTAATACGCAAGCCTCCAGCTCGTCTTCGTCATCAGCATCGTTGGTCACTAAGAACAACACCTGTCACCTGCTACCTAGTCTGCCCATCCCAAAATGGATGAACAGCCCAAGGTAATAAGAGTTGAACATAAAACCTTGAGTCAGACAACAGTCTTAGTAAGCGGTAAATTAACTAACAACATACCAAAAGAGCATAAAGGTAAAAGGAATAGGAATCCAACCCTCCCACTCCACCTCTTTCTACAGTGATAGCCCCCAGACACACTAAGCAGAAGTAAACATAGTAAAGCACACATTTAAAGTAAAGCAATTATCACTCGAGTCAAGGGCGATGTTTTCCAAGTACAAACCCCCAAGGCCTAAACCAAGATCAGATAAGCACCCAGAAAATACCGCTCTTGAGACCGAATGACGATACAACCAAACATCCATGACTCTGGCTATCACTGTTATCATTGCTTCGATACCACCGTTAATTAAATGACCGGCACATTCTTTCAGCCGTCCGTCAAGGGTTAATGGCAACCCCGGTTCTAGACAGAACTTCGCACGTCGTCGCAGCCCGTGCCTAGGACTATCGAATCTGCCCAGAGTACTCGACTACAATCATAGTCTTTAGGGACTATCAAATCTGCCCAGCGTACTCTTGCTTTGAGTCTGCTAGAACCTTCAATAACGATGAAACCTCAGCCTTCTAGTCATCCTTCTCGACGACTATTTCCATACTAGCTCAAGCGCCTCTCGAGCAAACCATTATCCTCAAACTCGAACCCTTTCACCGAGTCATCAACATGCTTGGAATGATCCTGTCTGGATTAAACCAAGGCTATCTCACATCGTGCCTCGCTTCATCTCATCATAGCAAAGCCTCATCTCAACATCATCATCAAATCTATCCATATGAGCTTTATCATCCACATCATATGCCACGAGCAGCTTTCCTTATTCAAGAGCCTTTCCCTTAGCTTTTGAATCATCTTCGACCATCTTGTCTAAATCCAACAACTAATCAACTAATTCATAACAATCAATCAAATCAATCATTAATCCAAGTAGTAAATCATGCAAACAAGATCTAAAAGCAATTATAACTAAAATGGCAATTTTGTAAATAAAGAGTCCAAATCTAACAAGCATGAATCATGAGCAATATCTCTACAATCTTGATGAATGAACTTGCATAGATTAACATGTAGTAAAATGGATGTCAAATCATCATGAACAATGGGTCTATACTTAAGTTTATGAAAATGCATGGAAATCATTATTTTAACACATAATCAAGCCACCAATCCGATATACTCCTTTGGATCCGTGTGAGAGATAACCACCACTCATCGAATCACCTAAACACTTCAAAAGCAACACACTTCAGATCTGGACAGCGAAGGATCTAACTTGATCCACCAAAATTCCACTTCAAACGATGAAATCTCTCTTCGATGGATGAAGATCTTCAATCTAAGATCTTGGATCTTCGATTTGATCTTCGATTTGGATGGAAGGAATCACAAGATTAAAGTGGAGAAAAGAAGTGAAGAAGTGTAGAACTCGAGCTCTCAAAATGGCAGGACTTCGTCGCTTCAAAATCCGGATCCCAAAAAGTGAGGCGAGGACGTGTATTTATAGGTTGTTTCCTTAAGTCGTTCGCCCCCCCTTAAGTCGTCCACGACTTATGAAAACCCCACGACTTAACAAACCCTTCGACTTAACAGATCCTACGACTTAACCAACTCAGGCCTATGTGCATCCACGACCTAACGAGTTAGCAAGTACTACGACTTAACAAAATGCGGCTTCGCGACTTAACAACATAAATCCTCACACGACCTAACTATCCTCACGTGCGCGACCTAATGACCCAACAACCTAGGCCTCAACACTAATACGCAACCTACGACTTAACTGAGACGCGACTTAACGACTTAACTGAGTTACGACTTAAGGACTTTAACGACTCAGGCATACTACAGAAATGTCCTAACGACTTAAGCACCCACTCGACCTAACATAAGTCGTCTACGACCTAACATAGACACGGCCTAAACTTCAACGACTTATCCCATAATCCTTAAGTCGCTCGAATGACCTAGCTTCCTTAAGTCGTTAACCCACTTAACCCCCTAGGTCTTTAACTTCCCTAAGCCGCTAACTCTTAAGTCGCCAACTCTCTTAAGTCGTCTACCCCCTTAAGTCGCTCCACGACTTAACCTTCTTCACGACCTAAGTCCCATCACGAACAAACTCCTTAGGTCGCTCCAATCTCTTAAGTCATCTACCCTCCTAAGTCGCCAACTCCTTAAGTCGCTCCTCCGACCTAACTACTATACGACCTAAGCTCCGAACGACTTAAGCTCTGAACGTTCTAACAACACTAGACGACTTATCAACACTACGACTTAATGACAACTGTTTTACAATCTTTCGATCCGTAAAAATACGGGTCGTTACATTCTCTCCCCCTTAGGAATTTCACCCCCGAAATTCCAAACAAACAAGAGCAATCAAAAACTATTCCGCATGCTTACCATCCATAGCAATCAACAAACCATGCATCCAATTACTAGCCTAGCATGCAGAATTCTAAAACTAGAACAAGTTACAATGTCGTGAGATGACACGACACCTTATGGCCATACCTCGAAGAGTTCAGGATGAGCTGCCTTCATCCTCTCTTCCACCTCCCATGTACAGTCGTTATCATCATCACTCCATTGTATCTTGAGCAACCTAACTACCTTCCTCCTAAGCTGTTTCGTGTCAGTTTCCACAACACGAAGCGGCTTACGAGGTCTCTTATCGACTGGATGTACCTCAAAATCTTCACAGCTATCAGTAGAAACCACAGTATTCGAGTCGTGCACATACCTCCTGTAACATCCCGTATTTTTAAGCCATTGAATTTGAACATTTAATTCATTTTAAATGTTTAATATGGGTTTAAGATTTATTTTGAACTAAAAAGAATTGGTTTAAACTAAAAACAAGTGATAATTTCTAATGTGGAGGTTTAATGTGAGATTGGATAATAACAATTAAATATTCGAAATTGGGATAAAAGGTGAATTTGGGGTAAATGACTATAAAATGATATTTAAATGTATTTTTAGGTTCGATTGGTTATAAACAATAATGTTGGATTTTTAGATGAATTTAAAAGTGAATAAATTAATATTTGGAATTTTATATTAATTTAAAAATGAATTTAATATTATTAAAATGCAATCTAATCAGATTTTGGTATGGAATGAGCCGGAATGATTTTTAATGTGTTTATAAATTTTATATGATTTATTGTTAAGTTATTAAAATTTTAAAAGTAAAATTTTGAGTGTTTCTGATAATTTCAGAAAATCGCCTGATTTAACAGACGAGTTAAAATAGCCTTCCGGGGCACAGTCTCGGAATTCGACGAAACTAGTTTCATTGGATCCGTAATAGTTAGTTATTACCGGATTTCAATTTTCGTAGCAATCAGAGTTGTCGTGTGACCGTGGCAGCTCGAAACGAATCGAAATCGATTTAACCGATTTAATTTTAAATTGATCGTTTAATTCTGTATCTCGCGCATACGATCAAATTAGCTTACGAAACCTATTCCATTGTGTCTGGAACGCGGAAAAACCCCAGGATAGCCTGTCGGAACGTGAAAATTGGAGTTCGTTTGCATGAGTTGTAAAATTTTAAAAGAACGATAATAAAATAATATTAAACCATATAATATATACATTACATTTATTATATTTTCTCTTAACCCTAGCAAGGAGACGCAGGCCGCCACTTTATCAATCAATGGCCGAAAGTCTCCGATGTTTAGCTTAAATTTTTGAGAAATCAATCGATCTATTGCAAAATATTCCAACTAACAAATTGAAGAACTCTTCGAGCTCGTCAGATCCGTACGGTGGAGATGGGTTGTAGTCGACCAGAGGGGGTGCTAGGAGGTGTCGTTCGCCACCGGGTTAGCCTCGTTTTTCGAGATCTATAGGGGATCGAGCTCGCGTGCGTGGGGGTTGGAGGTGGAGGCCGTGTCGAGCTTCGCCGGGGTGGGTCTGGATCGTGCTCGTGTGGATCGTAGGGGTTGTGGTTCGAAACCCTAAGAGTAGCGTCAGTGGGTTCGTTCGCCTGGAGCTCATTCGCGATAATGAGGGAGAACGGGAGCGGCCTTGATCTCGTTTCGAATTTGATGGCTGGGATTTGTTAAGGTTAAAAATAATAATAATATAGAAATTGTTTTTAAAATTAATTTCAGAACTTTGTAAAATCATAACGGGTTCATACGTACTCAGATTTAGATGAAACTGGAAGCGTCGGGATCGCAGAGTCGAGTACTACGCGATGGTGCAGATCCGGAGTCATTCCGGGCAAGTAGAAATTTGGGTTAAATCGGACGTCGTCCGGTTTAATTTAAATTTCGAATGCTCGCCGAACTCAATGTGAGTTATTCTCACTCACATCTGGATGCTAGACATTATAAATAATTGATATTTAAATATCTGTGTGGTTGATTGTCTATATTTGTGTTTATCTGTCTGGATTGATATTTATATTGTGATGTGCTAATATCTGTGGATGCAGGGAGAAACAGGTTGGAGGGATCCAACTGGATTCCTCACAATTATAATCGATAATGATGCCTGTTTATATGTTATGATTGATAAATCTGAAATTAAATTGTACTGTGAAATTGTTGTATAAATTCTAATTACAGAATTTAATTATAAATGGATTGAATTGGGTTCTTATGAAATAAAATGAATTATTAAAAATAAGAATTTCGAAGAATAGAATTTGAAATCTGGTTTGGATGGAAAATGTAAATTGGTCAAATTGGGATTTTTAAATATAATGGGAAGTTTATAAAATGGATAAATGGGAAGTATAAATTTCTGGAAATGAATTCTATGGAGATTATAAAATTGTTAAAATAACGATGGGTTATTTTAATGATGAATAGTGATATCTGGAAAAGTAAAATATGTTAAAATGAAGCTTTCGAATTTAAAGGCACAATTTTAAGTGTTAATAGAATATTTTAAAATACCGTTTTCTTCATTGGGGTTTATTTAAATAAATTGGAAATCTGGCTTTCATTGAAGAATTCACCAAAATGTTTATTCAAAATGTTTTAAACTATAATTTTAAAAATGAATTTTCGGATATGGGAAAATTAGGTGTGAACTTCGGATGAAGTCATAGTTAAATATGGGATTTGGGATTTATGTTGTAAAACATAATTGACTTGAAATAAATCAGTGGATTTATATGAAAGAGTACTTTGGAATGTTTAGAAACGGGAAAGTGTTTCCCTGGGAAAACCAAGTAAATGTTTATAAAAAGATTTTATTTAACTAAGGTTAAGTTTTAACTTGTTTTAAAAGTATTTTTAAGAAATCGTTATTTTTAAAGAAATAAATTAATAACTTTTAATACCGTAAATAATTTGGGAGTATATTAGCAATTATTTTTACAAATGGATTTATTTAAAAGTTGGTTTTAGCTTAAGTTGTTACAATTAGCATTTTCTTCTTATAACGCTATTTTAGTTAAACTAAAACCCTTATTTTTTTTAAATCAAAGTTTATGTGTTAATAACTAGTTTTCTTCACATATTTTAAATTTATATTTTAAGTAAATAAATAGAAGTAATTTTCATATTTTAAAGTATATTTCAGTATAAAGTATTTTTAACTGTTTTAAATGCAAATTGTTTTATACTTGGTTATTCCCGATGGGAATAAAGGGTAAAAGATTTACCTTGTAAAGGAAGAGTTTTGGGAAATTGTTTTCAAACGAGTTTTGAAAATGTGAAAATATCTCTTTGAAAGATATTAGAAGAAAATAAATAATATGGAGATTATTTATTGTGTGATGAATGTGTATGGATGTTTGTGAACATTAATTGATAGTTAAATCACCGACTATCAATATTGGCCAAATGCGCTGATCGTTTCGAAGAGACCGGGATCGAGTTTCCGTATACCAGGATTCTAGGTCTGGAGACTCGAATACCACTTCGATTCGGTTTGTACGTTTCGTGTAACGTGTTCGGAGTCGAAGATGGAGCAGTGAAGTGCAAGGGCTAGTCGCTACTAATCCTGAGGATATTTCCAAAATGGATGTAGTAGGAATAGTGCCTTCGGTTCCGTTCGGACCCGGGACGGACTTATATGGACGAATGCTTTCGTGACATCGTCAGGTGGACGATGGGCATTCTAAGGGATATGTGCTATAAAGGTATCGTTTAGCCTCAAGCCTCATCAACCGGGAATGACTGAAAATCAGGGGTTATGCAGCAAGGCTTCGTGGGTAGCCCCCACTTGAGAGTAAGGTCATCCCTGTCTAGATGTCCCTTTTATTTCGGCTTAGTGGTGCGGTTGCTGATCACAACCGTGGGGTGATTTTACTTGGAATTATCCAGTAAGGGATGATTCCGGCCTTGTGTTGCAGGGGAGCGGGCGTACTCCTCGGTACTGTGATCTAGGCCACGTACTGTGACAGGTGGTACCCCAGTGCCTAGTCATTCGTTGGAAATCCATTCTCCCTACGTGCCTGTACGGTTTTGATTGTGCCCAACTATTGTTGAAATGTGAGATGCAAGCATTTCAGCTAGATTCTATTTTACTTTCTATAGACACTATTATAATATCAGAGGATTTTAATATAAAAGTGTTTTAGCTATCGTAAGGTAAAAACCCGACATGTTTATTTGTGGCGTGGTCTTACGAGATGCTTTTGTTTTTAAAGAATTTTGAAACTTTAATAATCATTTGAGTGTATTTATGATGCGCTGGTATTCCATACTGACTCGGGTGTTATTTTATTATAATGCTCGGGTCAGACCGAGTATATTTTCAGGATAGGTTGCTATGGAGCAGAAGAGGAGCTGGAGCCGAGACGTATTTCTCGTACTTGTATTATTCCGCTGTTGTGATTGTTGAGATTGTTTGACTGGCTATGGTTGGTTGTATTGATATACTCTGATGATGATGTATTGTATATAAAAAGATATAGTTTTCGTTTGTGTAAAGATCTGTTCTATATATTATATTTTATCCGCTGCGACTGTGAGGTTCTGATTTTGTTTAGTTCTTTCTTCTTCTTCTACCTTCTTTCTTTTCCTACAATCTGTCTTTTCCGGCGTTCGATCGTCGGCATATTATACTGTTGAGTATTTTGTGTCGATTTTCGAGGGTCGAGAAGGGCGGGTCGTCACACTTGGTATCAGAGCTTAGATTGGCGACAACCTAGGCTTTGGTGGGAAATTTCTCATTAAATAGAGTCAATAATACTCTATAATGAGTTGAGTGTAATGATAGCTATGAGAGCGTACTTGTTAGTGGATATAAAATTGTTTTTGTACTGTGTTGACTTATCGGTTGAGTGTTTATGTATTCTGGTCGGTACGGGAAGTACAACCGTATCGATAGGGGTTTCTAAACTCTTAAACAAGATAAACCGACATAGTATTATTTTTAAAGTGGGTAAATGAAATAATTTTACCCAAAATTATATTTCGATATAAAAGAAATAATTTTCTAAATTATATATATTGGATGCTTGTTTGGTTGTTCTTCTATAATCAAATAAGAAATCAAAATATGATCTAAAATTTGAAATGATATATATAAGAAAATAAGAATTTAAAATATTAAAATGGTTTATAACCAAATGGAATTGATTGAATATGTTTAAATAAGAAGAAGTGAAATTAAAATTTGATTTAAACTAGAATTTTGACCCCGGGAATTTTGAAAGGAATTTCAATTGGAATTAAACAAAGTTTTGGGAGTTTGACTTTGTGGAAATGTTAGAAATGTTTTCAAAAGCATTTGTAAGAATGGAGTATATTTTGGGGAAATATTTTTGAATAGAAATTGTTTTGAGGTGGATTTTGGAAGTGGAAAGCATTGAACTCACTTCAGTCGCTGGAAAATAATCCTGATGATGCTGGCCACATCATTAGAATTCATTTTCGAGTTTCTAAAGTGATGGATTGCTACCAAAATAGTTGGTTATGACATTGTTTGGACTTGTTTGGGAAACAAGTGATTTTGGAATTTTCAAAGGAAAATTGTTTGGTAAAAGCAGTTTGTTTTGGAATTTGGTATTTGATTTGAATATCAAAAGAGAAATGTGTTGATTTTTATTTCAAATTGGTTTTGAAATAAATCCGGGTAAATTGAATTCTGGAAATCCTGTTTAAATAAAAATGTGAAAGTTGAAATGATTCAACAATATAACTTATAAAGGAAAGTTGATTTAAAGAAGAATTGAGTATACATGGAATGTAAATCTACTTTGAATAAATGAAGGTGAATGGAATATATCTGGATTTAACTTGTGATAAGTTAAATAAAATTAAGAATTTGAAATTGAATTAAATCTAAATGAATTGGAATTAAATGGAAGTTGAGATAACGGTGAAATGTAAATGCTTATGATTGTGCAAATGAATTCATATTCTTAAGTTATTAAGTGTTAAAATTTGATATTGTGATTATAAAAATGTGAATTGGTTTGAAATGAGCAATATAAACTTACAAGTAAATAAGTTGGAGAACTTGAGAATGGAAGATTTGATTTTAACTCAAGTAAAATGGAATTATAATCACAAATGGAAATAATAAATGGAATGGGAATTCGAACTTAGTTTTAAATGGAATGCAAAGTAAGGTGAAACAATTATAAAATATAAAAGAGGTAAGTGAACTGAAGTTAGTAAATAAGTTGAACTTGGATATGGAGAATTGAGATTAAATTGAATTTGGTTTAACTTCGACTAAGATGGAATTAAGCTGAATATTAAAATTCAGTTGTGTTATGGATAAAAATGAATGTAATTAAATTCTTATTTAAAGTAGTAAAGGAAATGATATAAATCCAAGTTGGCTAAATAAAACTTAGATGAACTTGAATTAATTCTGGAGAGGAATTAAATTGAAAATGCATATATAATCTAGTTAACCTTGAATTAAATTTGGATAAGAATTTAATTAAATGGAAATTTAATTTAGTTGAAGTGATGTTGAATGAAGTAAATGTTTACTCAACTAAATCCAAAATGATTGTTTGGAAATAAATCTTGTGTAAGCTAATTTTAAATGGAATTTGTATTGCAATAAATAGGATTTTGATAGTTGGTCAAAGTTTGAAAGGTAAAAAAAAAAAAATCCAGTTTTGGGATGGAATTTAAGTTTGGCAATAAAAGTTGGAAGTGAGAATGAATAATGGAATTAGCTTATAATAGTGATGATTTGAATTGTAAATAAAATTCAAAAGAGAGAAATAATTTAAATGGTCTCTTTGTTGATAAAATAAATCTAAAAGGGATTGGATAAATAAACGAAGAGCATTAAACTTTGTAAATGAATTGGAAATTGATTTAATGGGAATCAAATAAAATTGATATAAGAAGATAATAAAACTATTGTGAAAGAACTTAAGCGAACTGAATTAAAATTGTGGTCGAGCTTTATAATGTAATCTTGAATGGAATTTGTTAGCAAATGAAATGGAAATGTTTGGGTAATTGTATTAATTAATTATTGAGATGAAATAAGGATGTATGGGTTGTAAACAATCCAGAATGGAATGATATTGATATAAACTTGAATTGGTTAATGAGATTAAAATGTAAAGGAAATATTGAATTTAACAATTGCATTCGGAAAAGAAAATACTTGGATTGTGAACAATGCAAAAATTGAATAAGATTAATACACATCCAAGTTGAAATTAATTTTGAATGGTGATAAGCTTAAGTGACAATAATTTTTGCTTGAATGGCGTGAAAATTTGCATGTATTCAGAATTGAGTTGTTTAAAAAGCAATTGGAATTGAATTGTGAATAAATTGATATGAATTGGAATCCAATTCAAAGAGTTTTGTAAATGAATGCAAGTGAATTGGTTTAAATGGCAAGTGGAATTGATTTCAAATCAATTGGAATGAATTGACACTTTAATAAGTAATGTTTGCATATGAATGGAAATGGATCATAACTGAAATGCAAATGTTTCAAGTTTAAAATAAAATTTGTTTGTAAATCAAATTGGGAATGTAAGTTAAAATAAAGAAAATGTAAGTATATCAAATTTAAGAATAAGAATTTGATTGTGAATCAATTTGTAATTGAATTGAAGTAAATTGATGCAAGTGATACGCATGTAATCAAATTGATGTAAATATGAATTGAGAATATTAAACTTGAATGCAAGTCATTCAAGAGAAATAGAATGAAGTTTGGACTTGAATAAGAAATTAAAAGATGATTGAAATCTTTGAATTGTTGATAAAGTATGGTTGACATTGTTAATGATAAAGTTTGCTTGGTTTGGTTATGAAATGGTTATGTTTGGCTTGCATTTACATTGGAAATGTTGTTAAAATGCTCATATCTTGAAACTGATGAGTTTGTTGAGTATAGTACAGGTACGGAAGGCGTTCGAGAGAGTTGGAGCGCGTATATGCGAGATATTAGCCGCTTGCTTTTAAAAATTTGCTAAGAGGTACGCCTACGCAAATATAATTGGGAAAATGATATATATATTGTGATATATTTTGGTTTCCGGCCTTGTGAGCCGATGTATATATATTTGTGTATCCTGCGATATCGCAGAAGCTCCTCCGTGCAAAGGAGACTCCGCCAAAATTTTCCAAAAATTTTAGGAGTTAGAAAATTTTTGGGATTTTGGAAAATTTTATTAACTTGGGAAGTTATTTTGAAATAAAGTTAAAATAAAGGCTTTAGAGTAAATTGTAGCAATTGAGTTTGGGATTGGGCTAAAGGATTTTGGAAAGTGAATATAAGCTTTTAACTAAGCAAATTGGGAAGTAAATAGGTTGGAGAGTATTTTCTACCTTAGCAAATTTCGGGGACGAAATTTTTATAAGGGGGAAGGAATGTAACATCCCGTATTTTTAAGCCATTGAATTTGAACATTTAATTCATTTTAAATGTTTAATATGGGTTTAAGATTTATTTTGAACTAAAAAGAATTGGTTTAAACTAAAAACAACAAGTGATAATTTCTAATGTGGAGGTTTAATGTGAGATTGGATAATAACAATTAAATATTCGAAATTGGGATAAAAGGTGAATTTGGGGTAAATGACTATAAAATGATATTTAAATGTATTTTTAGGTTCGATTGGTTATAAACAATAATGTTGGATTTTTAGATGAATTTAAAAGTGAATAAATTAATATTTGGAATTTTATATTAATTTAAAAATGAATTTAATATTATTAAAATGCAATCTAATCAGATTTTGGTCTGGAATGAGCCGGAATGATTTTTAATGTGTTTATAAATTTTATATGATTTATTGTTAAGTTATTAAAATTTTAAAAGTAAAATTTTGAGTGTTTCTGATAATTTCAGAAAATCGCCTGATTTAACAGACGAGTTAAAATAGCCTTCCGGGGCACAGTCTCGGAATTCGACGAAACTAGTTTCATTGGATCCGTAATAGTTAGTTATTACCGGATTTCAATTTTCGTAGCAATCAGAGTTGTCGTGTGACCGTGGCAGCTCGAAACGCATCGAAATCGATTTAACCGATTTAATTTTAAATTGATCGTTTAATTCTGTATCTCGCGCATACGATCAAATTAGCTTACGAAACCTATTCCATTGTGTCTGGAACGCGGAAAAACCCCAGGATAGCCTGTCGGAACGTGAAAATTGGAGTTCGTTTGCATGAGTTGTAAAATTTTAAAAGAACGATAATAAAATAATATTAAACCATATAATATATACATTACATTTATTATATTTTCTCTTAACCCTAGCAAGGAGACGCAGGCCGCCACTTTATCAATCAATGGCCGAAAGTCTCCGATGTTTAGCTTAAATTTTTGAGAAATCAATCGATCTATTGCAAAATATTCCAACTAACAAATTGAAGAACTCTTCGAGCTCGTCAGATCCGTACGGTGGAGATGGGTTGTAGTCGACCAGAGGGGGTGCTAGGAGGTGTCGTTCACCACCGGGTTAGCCTCGTTTTTCGAGATCTATAGGGGATCGAGCTCGCGCGCGTGGGGGTTGGAGGTGGAGGCCGTGTCGAGCTTCGCCGGGGTGGGTCTGGATCGTGCTCGTGTGGATCGTAGGGGTTGTGGTTCGAAACCCTAAGAGTAGCGTCAGTGGGTTCGTTCGCCTGGAGCTCATTCGCGATGATGAGGGAGAACGGGAGCGGCCTTGATCTCGTTTCGAATTTGATGGCTGGGATTTGTTAAGGTTAAAAATAATAATAATATAGAAATTGTTTTTAAAATTAATTTCAGAACTTTGTAAAATCATAACGGGTTCATACGTACTCAGATTTAGATGAAACTGGAAGCGTCGGGATCGCAGAGTCGAGTACTACGCGATGGTGCAGATCCGGAGTCATTCCGGGCAAGTAGAAATTTGGGTTAAATCGGACGTCGTCCGGTTTAATTTAAATTTCGAACGCTCGCCGAACTCAATGTGAGTTTTTCTCACTCACATCTGGATGCTAGACATTATAAATAATTGATATTTAAATATCTGTGTGGTTGATTGTCTATATTTGTGTTTATCTGTCTGGATTGATATTTATATTGTGATGTGCTAATATCTGTGGATGCAGGGAGAAACAGGTTGGAGGGATCCAACTGGATTCCTCACAATTATAATCGATAATGATGCCTGTTTATATGTTATGATTGATAAATCTGAAATTAAATTGTACTGTGAAATTGTTGTATAAATTCTAATTACAGAATTTAATTATAAATGGATTGAATTGGGTTCTTATGAAATAAAATGAATTATTAAAAATAAGAATTTCGAAGAATAGAATTTGAAATCTGGTTTGGATGGAAAATGTAAATTGGTCAAATTGGGATTTTTAAATATAATGGGAAGTTTATAAAATGGATAAATGGGAAGTATAAATTTCTGGAAATGAATTCTATGGAGATTATAAAATTGTTAAAATAACGATGGGTTATTTTAATGATGAATAGTGATATCTGGAAAAGTAAAATATGTTAAAATGAAGCTTCCGAATTTAAAGGCACAATTTTAAGTGTTAATAGAATATTTTAAAATACCGTTTTCTTCATGGGGTTTATTTAAATAAATTGGAAATCTGGCTTTCATTGAAGAATTCACCAAAATGTTTATTCAAAATGTTTTAAACTATAATTTTAAAAATGAATTTTCGGATATGGGAAAATTGGGTGTGAACTTCGGATGAAGTCATAGTTAAATATGGGATTTGGGATTTATGCTGTAAAACATAATTGACTTGAAATAAATCAGTGGATTTATATGAAAGAGTACTTTGGAATGTTTATAAACGGGAAAGTGTTTCCCTGGGAAAACCAAGTAAATGTTTATAAAAAGATTTTATTTAACTAAGGTTAAGTTTTAACTTGTTTTAAAAGTATTTTTAAGAAATCGTTATTTTTAAAGAAATAAATTAATAACTTTTAATACCGTAAATAATTTGGGAGTATATTAGCAATTATTTTTACAAATGGATTTATTTAAAAGTTGGTTTTAGCTTAAGTTGTTACAATTAGCATTTTCTTCTTATAACGCTATTTTAGTTAAACTAAAACCCTTATTTTTTTTAAATCAAAGTTTATGTGTTAATAACTAGTTTTCTTCACATATTTTAAATTTATATTTTGAGTAAATAAATAGAAGTAATTTTCATATTTTAAAGTATATTTCAGTATAAAGTATTTTTAACTGTTTTAAATGCAAATTGTTTTATACTTGGTTATTCCCGATGGGAATAAAGGGTAAAAGATTTACCTTGTAAAGGAAGAGTTTTGGGAAATTGTTTTCAAACGAGTTTTGAAAATGTGAAAATATCTCTTTGAAAGATATTAGAAGAAAATAAATAATATGGAGATTATTTATTGTGTGATGAATGTGTATGGATGTTTGTGAACATTAATTGATAGTTAAATCACCGACTATCAATATTGGCCAAATGCGCTGATCGTTTCGAAGAGACCGGGATCGAGTTTCCGTATACCAGGATTCTAGGTCTGGAGACTCGAATACCACTTCGATTCGGTTTGTACGTTTCGTGTAACGTGTTCGGAGTCGAAGATGGAGCAGTGAAGTGCAAGGGCTAGTCGCTACTAATCCTGAGGATATTTCCAAAATGGATGTAGTAGGAATAGTGCCTTCGGTTCCGTTCGGACCCGGGACGGACTTATATGGACGAATGCTTTCGTGACATCGTCAGGTGGACGATGGGCATTCTAAGGGATATGTGCTATAAAGGTATCGTTTAGCCTCAAGCCTCATCAACCGGGAATGACTGAAAATCAGGGGTTATGCAGCAAGGCTTCGTGGGTAGCCCCCACTTGAGAGTAAGGTCATCCCTGTCTAGATGTCCCTTTTATTTCGGCTTAGTGGTGCGGTTGCTGATCACAACCGTGGGGTGATTTTACTTGGAATTATCCAGTAAGGGATGATTCCGGCCTTGTGTTGCAGGGGAGCGGGCGTACTCCTCGGTACTGTGATCTAGGCCACGTACTGTGACAGGTGGTACCCCAGTGCCTAGTCATTCGTTGGAAATCCATTCTCCCTACGTGCCTATACGGTTTTGATTGTGCCCAACTATTGTTGAAATGTGAGATGCAAGCATTTCAGCTAGATTCTATTTTACTTTCTATAGACACTATTATAATATCAGAGGATTTTAATATAAAAGTGTTTTAGCTATCGTAAGGTAAAAACCCGACATGTTTATTTGTGGCGTGGTCTTACGAGATGCTTTTGTTTTTAAAGAATTTTGAAATTTTAATAATCATTTGAGTGTATTTATGATGCGCTGGTATTCCAGACTGACTCGGGTGTTATTTTATTATAATGCTCGGGTCAGACCGAGTATATTTTCAGGATAGGTTGCTATGGAGCAGAAGAGGAGCTGGAGCCGAGACGTATTTCTCGTACTTGTATTATTCCGCTGCTGTGATTGTTGAGATTGTTTGACTGGCTATGGTTGGTTGTATTGATATACTCTGATGATGATGTATTGTATATAAAAAGATATAGTTTTCGTTTGTGTAAAGATCTGTTCTATATATTATATTTTATCCGCTGCGACTGTGAGGTTCTGATTTTGTTTAGTTCTTTCTTCTTCTTCTACCTTCTTTCTTTTCCTACAATCTGTCTTTTCCGGCGTTCGATCGTCGGCATATTATACTGTTGAGTATTTTGTGTCGATTTTCGAGGGTCGAGAAGGGCGGGTCGTCACACCTCCGTAGATACGATACATGAAAAACATTGTGCACACCAACCATCTTTTCTGGTAACTCCAATTTGTAGGCGAGCTTTCCAATTCGCTCGATAATCGGGAATGGTCCAACAAATCTTGGAGTCAATTTTCCTTTCCTCCCGAATCGAATAACATTCTTCAGTGGAGAAATCTTCACAAAAACCATATCACCTACGTCGAATTCCAAATCCTTACGACGCTTATCGGCATAACTTTTTTGTCGGTCTTGGGCTGCCTTCATTCTTTGCCGAATAATTTCTATGCAATCTGAAGTCTGTCGAATCATTTCTGTCCCATGTATCAACTTTTCCCCTGTTTCCAACCAACATGTCGGAGAGTTACACGGTCTTCCATACAATGCCTCATATGGTGCCATACCAATGCTTGATTGGTAACTGTTATTATACGAAAACTCCACCAAATGAAGGTGATCTTCCCATGATCCTCCGAAATCTAAAACACAAGGTCTAAGGAGATCTTCCAAAACTCGGTTGACTCTCTCAGTCTGACCATCTTTTTGGGGATGATAAGCTGTACTCAAACACAACTCGGTTCCCAAAACTTCCTGGAAGCTCTTCCAAAATCCATTAGTGAACAATGGGTCTCGATCGCTCACTATACTCTTCGGAATACCATGGAATCGAACTATCCACTTAACATACAGCTCAGCCAATTTTGATGCAGTCCTAGTTGATCGAACATGAATGAATCTTGCACTCTTAGTCAAACAATCTACGATGACCCAAATCCCTTCATTTCCCGTTCTTTTTCTAGGTAATCCATCGATAAAATCCATCGATATTTGCTCCCACTTCCATGTAGGAACTTCTAATGGCTGAAGCAATCCACTGGACTTCTTCTGCTCGGCTTTTACCAACTGGCAGTTCATGCACTTGGAAATAAAATTTCCAACATCCTTCTTCATACCTTCCCAGTAATAGGTTCTCTTCATATCCCGATACATCTTATTTCCACCTGGATGAATTGTCAGCTTCGAGTGATGACTTTCCTTCAGAACTTCATTTCTCAATTCATCTATATCGGGAACAACTAGTCGTCCTTGCTTCCGAAGCCAACCCTCTCGATCGACCTCGAATCCTTTATCCTTTTCTGGGTCCAATCCAGATTCCAAATCACAGATAATCTTGACAAGCTTATCGTCTCGCTTTTGGCTCTCGCCAATCCTTTCCACAAGAGTAGATCTTATCGATAAGTTTGCCAACATCCCAGGTTCCAATTCACATCTGGGCCTGAAGTCAAATCCAGCCAAATACTCGAGATTCTTCCATTCTGAAAACATGGCTCCCAATCCTGCATGTCTTCGACTTAATGCATCTGCCACTGCGTTACCCTTTCCCGGAGTATAGGCTATACCAAAATCATATGATGCCAAAAACTCTAGCCATCGTTGCTGCCGAAGATTCAAATCCTTTTGGGAGAAATGATACTTTAACGACTTATGATCAGTAAACAACTCGAATCGAACTCCCAATAGATAATGTCTCCACATCTTCAAGGCAAAAACAATTGCCGCTAACTCCAAATCATGAGTCGGATAATTCCTTTCATGCGGCTTCAGCTGTCGACTTGCATACGCAACAACTCTATTCTTCTGCATCAGCACTGCTCCAAGTCCAGTACCACATGCGTCGGTGTAAACCACCATCTCATCATTTCCACTTGGAATAGTCAAAACAGGAGCACTTGTCAGTCGCTCTTTCAGGATTCTGAAAGCGTGCTCACACTTAGCATCCCATCTGAATACTTGATTCTTTTTCTTCAATCCTGTTAATGGTGCAGCTACCTTGGAAAAGTCTTTGACAAATCGACGATAATATCCTGCTAATCCAAGAAAACTTCTCACATCAGATGTATTCTTAGGCCTAACCCAATCCTGGATTGCTGCTATCTTGGCGGGATCAACCGCTATTCCATTTCCAGAGATAATATGGCCTAAGAACCTCACTTAACTCTTCCAGAAGTGACACTTCGAAAACTTAGCCTTTAGCTGATGTTTCCGTAAGATTTCCAAAACAATACGCAAGTGCATCTTGTGCTCTTCTTCAGTTCTGGAATAAATCAAAATATCATCCACGAACACTAGTACGAACTTGTTCAACTGATCTCTGAACACTCTATTCATAAGATCCACAAAATATGCTGGCACATTGGTCAATCCAAACGGCATTACCAGCCACTCAAAGAAACTGGATGGTGTCCTGAAAGCAGTTTTCGGCACACTATCCTTAGCCACTCTTAACTGGTGAAATCCCATTGCCAAATCCATCTGAGAAAACACCTTAGCTTCGTGAAGCTGATCAAACAAGTCATCTATTCTTGGCAATGGATACTTGTTCTTCCACTTTATTCAGCTCACGATAATCCACACACAACCTCAATGATCCATCTGCTTTGGTTACAAACACAACTGGTGCACCCCATTCGGACACACTACGCTGAATGAATCCTTTCCGTAAAAGATCATCAACCCGCACCCTCAACTCTTGCTGTTCCCTAGGCGCCATCCGCCTAAGAGGCATCACAACAGGTCTGGCATCTTCAACTAAATCAATACGAAACTCGATCTCTCTATGCGGTGGTAACCCTTTGACCTCATCAAAGACATCCTCAAATCCATTAGTGATTGGCACCGATGACAGTCCATCTCGTGGAACAACCAGCGAATACATGAAGCTCATGAAGACGCCTTCCTCATGCTTACATCGTATCACAACCTTCCGCCCTTCCACATTCTCGATTGTCACCTCCAACCTTTCACAATCAACCTTTGTCGCATACCTCCTAAGCCAGTCCATACCCAAAATAATTCCGAACCCCGCAAAGTTCAGAACAAAACAATCACAAACAAAAGAGCAATCATGACTCGATACAATCAGACCACAGCATAGCATACACAGACAAGACAAACCCCCAACTGGATTAGTCACAACCAATGGCCTATCAACGATATCCGGTTCTAAACCCAACCGGCCTACAAGTTCATTACAAACAAAAGAATGCGATGCCCCAGTATCGAATAACACTCTAGCTGGAACACCACATATGGAAAGAGTACCTTGAACCACCACACTCTTTCCTTTCTCTTCAGCGGTAGGAGCTTTTGAAGATGATGGAACAGCCCCCAAAGCATAAGCTTGCACAATCTGCTTGTCCTTCCGCGGTTCTGGACAATTCTTCCTAATATGCCCCGACTTGTCACAGTTGTGACACTTCACCGGCACCTTAGGATTCTTGCAATCCCTGGAGAAATGGCCCTTCTGCTGACAATTATAGCAGGTCACTTCACCCTTCGGGTTCTTCTAGCCATCCTTACCCTTTTGCTGCTCCTGCTTCCTCTTCTTGTTTCCACCCTGCTGTGGTTTAGACTCCTCCTTGGTCACAGCAACAACTGATCCTTCTTTAGGAAACAGATTCTCGTGCCTGAGAGCTTTCTCCACAAGCTTCTCAAATGAATCATCCAAATGATCCACCAACTGTCTCCCAAGATAACTGTCTAAGCCTGTCACAAACTTCTCGTTCTTCTGATATGAAGATTCAATATATGACCGGGCATACTTGGACAAAGCTTCAACTCAGAAACATACTCAAGAACTGGTCTTCCACCTTGCTTGAGCTCCACAAACTTCTTGAACAGAACAGATTTCTGAGCTGTAGAAATGAACTTAGCTTCAAATCTGGCTTGGAATTGCTCCCAAGTAATTTCTTCCTCCGGAGTATCAATGGTGATAGAGTTCCACCAATCAGAAGCTCTCCCTTGAAGCTGTCTTGATGCAAGCTTCCTTTTAGTTGCATCCTTGATTCCCAAATCACTAAAGATTCTTCTACAAGCATCTATCCATCTCTGTATTTCAATGGTTGACTCTGTTCCCAAGAAAACCTTTCCTCCAAGAGCAGTATAGTCTTTACACAGCTTAGCAAAATCCACCGGTCTTGGAGCTTGAACTTGAACTCCAACATCTACTGCTGGCCCCGGAGCTGGCATCCTTCTCATGATCGAAGTCATCATAGCCTCGATCATAGCAGCATAATCAGCAGCCCCCTCAGTAGCACGGCCTTCCCTAGCAGCTGGTCTCCCTCTTCGACTCATTCTTAATATCTATAAAAAGGAATGATTAATACACCTTGAGAACAACTGCATAAGGGGTTCAAATCATTCTAAGCTACTATATTATATAAAGTAATCATCCATCAAAAATACAATTACGTCTCTCATACGTAGTTACGTCAACGAGCGTTGGCTAAAATCGATTAACCAAAGCTCTGATACCAAATGTGACGACCGCCCATGACCCCTGCACTGAACATAGAAATAGTGCGCTGTAAAGTGTGCCAGGCAGCCATGGACGATTGCCAAGGTTAAGTTAAAACTGCAGAATCTATCGTATTACTCACAGCGCATGGATAAAATACAATAGAGAATATATATAGTGAAGCTTCACAAAAATAGAATCTCATCAATTAAGCTTCATAATAGTTGAATACAAACATCTGAATAGTCAATACATCAAACCTCACTACATATCACTCAGAGAATTATACAAGCAGCGGAACGTCCAATACATATAGTAAGAAACTAATACGCAAGCCTCCAGCTCGTCTTCGTCATCAGCATCGTTGGTCACTAAGAACAGCACCTGTCACCTGCTACCTAGTCTGCCCATCCCAAAATGGATGAACAGCCCAAGGTAATAAGAGTTGAACATAAAACCTTGAGTCAGACAACAGTCTTAGTAAGCGGTAAATTAACTAACAACATACCAAAAGAGCATAAAGGTAAAAGGAATAGGAATCCAACCCTCCCACTCCACCTCTTTCTACAGTGATAGCCCCCAGACACACTAAGCAGAAGTAAACATAGTAAAGCACACATTTAGAGTAAAGCAATTATCACTCGAGTCAAGGGCGATGTTTTCCAAGTACAAACCCCCAAGGCCTAAACCAAGATCAGATAAGCACCCAGAAAATACCGCTCTTGAGACCGAATGACGATACAACCAAACATCCATGACTCTGGCTATCACTGTTATCATTGCTTCGATACCACCGTTAATTGAATGACCGGCACATTCTTTCAGCCGTCCGTCAAGGGTTAATGGCAACCCCGGTTCTAGACAGAACTTCGCACGTCGTCGCAGCCCGTGCCTAGGACTATCGAATCTGCCCAGAGTACTCGACTACAATCATAGTCTTTAGGGACTATCAAATCTGCCCAGCGTACTCTTGCTTTGAGTCTGCTAGAACCTTCAATAACGATGAAACCTCAGCCTTCTAGTCATCCTTCTCGACGACTATTTCCATACTAGCTCAAGCGCCTCTCGAGCAAACCATTATCCTCAAACTCGAACCCTTTCACCGAGTCATCAACATGCTTGGAATGATCCTGTCTGGATTAAACCAAGGCTATCTCACATCGTGCCTCGCTTCATCTCATCATAGCAAAGCCTCATCTCAACATCATCATCAAATCTATCCATATGAGCTTTATCATCCACATCATATGCCACGAGCAGCTTTCCTTATTCAAGAGCCTTTCCCTTAGCTTTTGAATCATCTTCGACCATCTTGTCTAAATCCAACAACTAATCAACTAATTCATAACAATCAATCAAATCAATCATTAATCCAAGTAGTAAATCATGCAAACAAGATCTAAAAGCAATTATAACTAAAATGGCAATTTTGTAAATAAAGAGTCCAAATCTAACAAGCATGAATCATGAGCAATATCTCTACAATCTTAATGAATGAACTTGCATAGATTAACATGTAGTAAAATGGATGTCAAATCATCATGAACAATGGGTTTATACTTAAGTTTATGAAAATGCATGGAAATCACTATTTTAACACATAATCAAGCCACCAATCCAATATACTCCTTTGGATCCGTGTGAGAGATAACCACCACTCACTGAATCACCTAAACACTTCAAAAGCAACACACTTCAGATCTGGACAGCGAAGGATCTAACTTGATCCGCCAAAATTCCGCTTCAAACGATGAAATCTCTCTTCGATGGATGAAGATCTTCAATCTAAGCTCTTGGATCTTCGATTTGATCTTCGATTTGGATGGAAGGAATCACAAGATTAAAGTGGAGAAAAGAAGTGAAGAAGTGTAGAACTCGAGCTCTCAAAATGGCAGGACTTCGTTGCTTCAAAATCCGGATCCCAAAAAGTGAGGCGAGGACGTGTATTTATAGGCTGTTTCCTTAAGTCGTTCGCCCCCCCTTAAGTCATCCACGACTTATGAAAACCCCACGACTTAACAAACCCTTCGACTTAACAGATCCTACGACTTAACCAACTCAGGCCTATGCGCATCCACGACCTAACGAGTTAGCAAGTACTACGACTTAACAAAATGCGGCTTCGCGACTTAACAACATAAATCCTCACACGACCTAACTATCCTCACGTGCGCGACCTAATGACCCAACGACCTAGGCCTCAACACTAATGCGCGACCTACGACTTAACTGAGACGCGACTTAACGACTTAACTGAGTTACGACTTAACGACTTTAACGACTCAGGCATACTTTAGAAATGTCCTAACGACTTAAGCACCCACTCGACCTAACATAAGTCGTCTACGACCTAACATAAGTCGTCTACGACCTAACATAGACACGGCCTAAACTTCAACGACTTATCCCATAATCCTTAAGTCGCTCGAACGACCTAGCTTCCTTAAGTCGTTAACCCACTTAACCCCCTAGGTCTTTAACTTCCCTAAGCTACTAACTCTTAAGTCGCCAACTCTCTTAAGTCATCTACCCCCTTAAGTCGCTCCACGACTTAACCTTCTTCACGACCTAAGTCCCATCATGAACAAACTCCTTAGGTCGCTCCAATCTCTTAAGTCGTCTACCCTCCTAAGTCGCCAACTCCTTAAGTCGCTCCTCTGACCTAACTACTATACGACCTAAGCTCCGAACGACTTAAGCTCTGAACGTTCTAACAACACTAGACGACTTATCAACACTACGACCTAATGACAACTGTTTTACAATCTTTCGATCCGTAAAAATACGGGTCGTTACACGATGTCTTAACAGGTTTATCCACGTTCTTGCAGGCTCTGGCCATGCGTTGATTAGGCGCAAGGCTAGAATTCTCCAAGTACTTAGTAGACCTGCTTCAACACCCAGTGAAAAATACTTAAAAATAGGTATGAGAAGTACTGCTCAAAATCCAATGTCAAATGATGATAATACGATAGCAGCGACCCGCTGCTGATCCCGTATTTACGCAATGGAGACAAAACTTTCCAGAAGATCCTTCTACCTTCCGGATTCTAGAAAAATATCATAGCAATTTCGTAAACAAGGGACCATCGACCCCTGCTACAGTGGTACGCTGTTGATTCAATGATTTACGCAATGGATCACTTCCTTCCCGGAAGATCCATAAACAACAGATCCTAGGATCGAAAGCGCCCCCATTGGGTAAACTAAAGAACCATCTACCATGTGAAAAAAAATCGAGGAACTCATGAGTTTATGTCCGGACAACCATATCAGTTCGAATCCATTTCTGAATTCACCCAAGTCCATTAGGGTTTATCGGTCGAATCCATTCCTGGATTCCCCAAGTCCATCTAGGTCGAAGCATATCATACTATACTTCTTCGCGGAGGGAACTTCCCCCCATACCTTTTACTTCAAAATATAACATACCATATATAGTACCCTTTTAAAATCATAGCTTCAAATATCGCACTTATATAAATTCCATTATATATAAGATTACATTTTCAAACAAAGTACTTTCCAAAATAAATAATCTCGAATATATCAAATCATTCTTATATAAATTCCGTTATATATAAGATTTATCTCTTCAGATCGAATACCTTCCAAAATTAATAGTTTCAAAGTCACTTGTACTTATATAAAGTCCATCTTATACAAGAGTCAAAAAATTTCCAAAATCAATTTCGCTGTATGAAAAGCTATATGGGCTTGAACATCTTTGTTTTATAAAAAGGTTTTGAATTTAGAATGGTTTTGTATAAAAATCGTTTTGTGAAATAATTTTGTATATAAAATGGTTGTGTAAAATAGTTTGTAAATAAAATAATTTGTAAAATAGTTTTATGAATAAAATAGTTTGTAAGATAGCTTTTTTTAAATAAGATAGTTTGTAAAATAGTTTTGTAAATAAAGTAGAATAAATAGTTTGTATAAGAAAAATAAAAGAAAATAGTTTGTATAAGAAAAATGAAAGAAAATTGTTTGTATAAGAAAAATAAAAGAAAATGGTTTTGAAAAATGGGTTTAAATTAATAGTAGTTTGCATAAAAGAAAATTCCAATTTAAATTACAAAGATATCCAACCCAACAACTTTCAATTTCAGCGTCAAAGCATATCAATAATATTAGAACATACGATGTACATATGTCATCATTTTGCAAAATCACATTCGATCGCTCACTCGATAGAACTTGTGTACTCAAATCCGGATCAAATTAATTTTGCGAATAAAATAATTTACATACAACTTATGTAATTATTCCAATTTGTTTCATCCCAATTACATTTCAATTAAACTCATTTTTTAATCTCATTGATTAACACAAATATCACTTCATACTTTAATATTTGTTTCACAGAATTTCTCCATTTAATGTAAAATATTAATATATTCATTCTCATAGTATTGCTTATATTTCTCTTTAATTTAAATTACATTCATTTCTCATGTAATATTTCTCATTTATACTACATTTATTTGCAAATCATTTAATAAGGAATTTTCTTAAGTTTATAACCAATTTATAAAAGCTTAATCCTTTTATAAACATTATTCGGGCATAAAGTTATCACAACTTTAATTATAACTATTTATTGCAACTTCCATTTATTTCATAAACAATTTTACAAGGCATGACCTTATTTATATTCATTTCATTTTTAGTTCACCTTTACCTTTCAATTTATTTATGACAAATTTCATAAATGTTAACTAAGTTCACAATTTCAATTATTAAATATTATTACATTACATGTCAATAATGTATACAATAATTCTACTCAACTATAACAAATTAACCCTGTTTCACTTGCTTTCAAATTAAGGTTATCAAATTCAACTACATAATTCAACAAAATTATTAAGTTTCAACTCATATATTAATTCAGAAGTATTGACTATCCAAATATCCAAATATTCCATTTTATTTCAATAGTTGAAACTATCAATCAACAAACAATAAGTTTCACAACAAAACATTTCAATTCCATAAACAAATACCCAAATTATTCATTTTATTCTCTTTAATACACCATTATTAGTCTAGTGTTTAGCCTAAACAATAATTAGCCAATGCTTATAAACTGACAAAAACTCAACTAATCAATAATAAATGATAATAACTAAATATTACCATTTCATAAATCAAACACATTACAAATAACTATATCAGTTATAAAAATCTATTCCTTTATATATATCATATAATATTAGGAAAAATACTTTCATTTCAAAACTTATATAAAATATTTTTTTATAACACTAACAAATACGCGCTCTTGTATATACACTCAGACAACTCATTCTAGTGTATTACTACCATGTCTCTAATGAGTTAACCCCAATTGGCTAAGGTATGTCTAAACCTAAGCTCTGACACCAACTGTAACGATCCACCTTTTTGGACGGTTTAAATCGACAATAAACCACACATGTCTAATTCAAACCATTCAAAAGGGAGGATTTTTAATGGGGTAAATAAGAAAATTATAGAAAAGAAGGAAAAACAAAACACAGAATCTCGCAGCGGAATGACAAAATATAATAATCAAATAAACAGTTCATGAAGATGTTTTACAAATAACATCAGAAAATAAAAAATAATGCAATGGAACATAATAAGCAGTGGAATAATAATAATAAATAGCAATAATATACTGAATCTTCGTCTTCGTCCTCCAGAAAATAAAATGGTCTTCAGTACTTTAACGACCCACTATTTTGGACCATTCAAATCGACAATAAATCCACACATGTCGGACTTGAATAATTCAAAACAATATATTGTAAATAAATTTGGCAAAACTCAGAATATACAGAAAATAAATCACAGATCACAGACACATAGTAATATAACAATGCAGCGGAAGCAAGAAATAGTAGTTCATGAAGCTACTATATATACATCAGAGTTAACAAGATACAACAGAAGTAATCAAGATACAATAGAAGTCTCAATAGGATAATCAAGTATAAATCAGAATACACCACTGGAATCAACTGGATAACTGAAAGCGAAATAAATAGCTGGATCTCCAAGAAAAGCTCCAACTCCAAAGGTGAGTCTCGAATGCTGTATCACTCAGTCTGACCCGAGCATAAAGCAAAACACAAAACACTCGAGTCAGGACATACATAATTTTACAACGTAAACCAACTCAAGTGAACTATAATATAAAGGTACAAGTAACTTAAAGAATGCTTGGGATCGCCCATTCTTTAAGGATCCGTTAAACTATCTACTATGTAGTAATATTCGCTATTATAATAATGTCTAATATAAAATAAACATACTTTTAAATAGCATTAAGGAGTGACCCAATATTCCCTTTAACACGTAATAGTCTCAGTAGTCTATCCAGTATTAGCATACTCCTAAAAATGGGGGCTACCCTCGATACTCCACAGGCTACGGGAGAAATCACAACTCATAGTAAAGCTCGATATGGTAGGTGACACGACACACAAGGCAATGCCAGGGTAGATATATACCAATTACGCACACAGACTGATGGAAACGCATAACATCCACTACCGCTCCACCTCGAACGACACTCCCAATCAAGGGGTGCACCCCAAACAAATCACAAAGTAATAGAATGGTATCGAAGAAGTGCGTCCGATAAGAGGTGCTACCTCATTGGCCCGAGATCGCTCCTGTTTTAGCCACCTTATGCCAACTCACGAGAGTTAGGTCCACGTATATGCCTTAGGATCGTCGCCACCACCCTACTTCATTCTGGAAACTCCACCGCGTACACAGTTGTCAAAGTGGTTTTCGGTATCGACAGAGAGTATGTCCATATCCGATCCCGGTCTCTTTAACAACCAATCGTTATTATAACCCGTGGTTATATATTTCAAAATAGTTTATATTTCCAATCAAAATACTTCATTTAAACCCTTTAAAAACAAAGTCATTATACCTTTAAATCAAATATTCAATTCCCAAAAATTTAGCCTTTTCTGAGTTCATTTATTCACTTAAAACATTAAAATATAAAAATTTCAGGTTTCACAGCATTTAAAAAGTGCTGCGGTAAGTTATATTTGAAAACAATCCAATTCAGCAAAGACAGCATTTATAAACTGCTGTAATAGTTCAGTTTTAAAGGAAAAATAGTTCAATTCAGAAAAGACAGCATTTACAGAACTGCTGTAATAGTTCAGGGTTCAACTTAAAAGATTTAATTCAATTTAGCAAAGACAGCGTTTAAAAACTGCTGCAGTGGTTCAATTATATTCAAAAATCACATTTCAACCTACTGCAGCACTTAACAAGTGCTACCATAGCCCTTTCATTAGTTTCAGTTTTAAATTTAGTTCCAGCTACCACAGCACTTACCAAGTACTGTCATAGCCTTTAGTTAAATTTAGTTCTTTAGTTCATTTGTATCAACCACAGCACTTACAAAGTGCTGCACTGCAGCATCATTTACTTCAGTTTTTAAGTTAAATTCAGTAACGATAGCATTTCTGAAGTGCTATTAAATGAATTTCCAGATTTTAATTAGAATTCCAGCCATAAATAAACTTCAATTTAAATCATTTAAACTTATAAAAATCACATTTTTCCACATCAAAAAATGTTCATTTAAATATCCTTTAACTTATGATTTTTATAAAGAATTTTTTTTTTCAATAAAAATCAAATTTTTCCTAAGTTTCGCTTATTAAATTCAAGTGTGTCATTTTCCCATTTTCTCAATTTAACAATTTACTTTAACACTTTAAATTTGAATCTCCATTTTCACCATTTAAAACTTAATTTCCATTTTTAATTTAATTAACTTAAATTTCCATTAAAAATCAAATCAAAATTACAATTTAAGTTATATTTGAATCACAATTTTCTATTCATTTATTTAACATTTTTAAAACATAGAAAAATCAATTTCACTTTATTAAATCATTTTAAATTCAATTTAAATCAAATTATCATAATTTTTACATTTTAAAAATACTTAAAAATTTCCAGAAACTTTATAAAATAACCACGGGTCTGTATAATATTTTCTAGCCTAAGTCAAGTGATACGGATAATATATCATTTCAATCCGTAATTTACAAAGACAATCTGGGTTTTATCATTTCAAACCCGCAATCCCAAGTAAATAAAATAATTAAAAGTCACTCAGGCCTATCATTTCAGCCCATAACGATCTTTCCCTATTCTAAAGTCCGTTCGGGTATGTATCATTTCAACCCATAGTGATTCTATTCTACAGGGAACTTGCAGTGTGATAAACAGAATAGAATAAACAGTAAAATAAAATAAAACATAACAGATGATGTGACAAGTTAATTACAGGGTTTAACATCATAAAATTTACATCACAGGCAGGTATAACATAATATAATTATTTCTACACTTTCACTTATTATCAATTCACGATTATATAAGTATAAATGTCAGGTGTGATTACTCACCTTTTAAAAGCTAAAATTGAAATTCAAACCCAAATCTAAACTCCGCAAAGCACGAAAAGGCACGACAAAGCACGACTATATTCTTTTGAGTGGATGAAGAGTCGGATCCAAATCTTATATACAAACAATTACACAAACATAAGTGTATAATTCAACATACAAGATTATGAATCAAACAATGAACAATATGGATCAAAGGGACATTACCTTTTGATAAACAAAGCAAGATGCAAACTTGAGTGAAAAGAGAGCCCAAAATCCACATCTTGTACATAACAAAATAAAGCAAACAAATATCCCAAACATAAGAACATGTTTCATTACAAGGAATAGAGATTACAACAATGAAAAGATAGGAAATAAAATGACATAACCTTGATAACTCAAAGCAAGGTGATCAATACATGGCTTGGTTTGGTCAAAGTTTTGGTGATGTTGTCTTCATGGTGGTCACGGCCTTGGATGGTGGTGAGGAGGAGGGAGATGAGGTCGGCTATTGTAACGACCCGTATTTTTACGGATCGAAAAGTTCATCAAAATCTGGAATTCTTAGCGTTGTTAAGTCATTTCAGATTTTAGGCAGAATTTTGTTCAAGTCCTAGGTCGTAAACGACCTAAGTGATAAGTCGTGACCGACTTAAGTGGTTTAGGTGACCTAAGGAAGTGTAGTTGGCGACCTAAGTATTCTGGGGTTAGGTCGTAGGGGAGATAGGTCGTGTGATAACTTAGGTCGTGGGGTAGAGTTAGGTCGGCAACGACCTAAGGAAACTAGGCGAGTTAGCAACCTAAGGAGGATAGGTCGGCAGCGACATAAGGAGCTAAGTAGTTCAAACGACCTAAGGTGTTGTCGTAGTTAGGTCGTGAGCGACCTATCAGTTATGTTGTGAGCGACCTAAGTGTGAGTGTTGGATAGTTAGGTCGTCTAGACGACTTAGTAGTTAGGTCGCATCCCAGTTGTTCGCGACTTATGTTAGGTCGCAGGGAAGCTTAAGGGATTAGGTCGTAGACTACCTATTAAGTCGTAGGTCTCTGGGTTTTGGCTTAGTGTTAGGTCGTAGCCTATGTGTTAAGTCGCGAGCGACCTAGGAGTTAGAATAGATAAGTCGTGGGGTTTTTTTTAGGTCGCAAGGTTTTATAAGTCGTAGATCGTATCCCAGTTGACTCGTTAAGGCGGTATTGTTGCTGAGTCGAGTGTGTGCCGAGTCGTTAGGTTGTATAGGCACACATGAGCTTAGGTCGTAGGTTGCTGGGTACGTTAAGTCGTAGACGACTTAGGAGTTGAGTCATAACCCGGTTGAGTCTTATCTTGATAGGTCGTAACTCTGATAAATCGGCAAAGTTGCTAAGTTGTTTAGGTCGTATGGGGGTTAAGTCGTAACCTAGTTATCTGTTAAGTCGGAGGCCCTGCTAAGTTATAAGTCGTAGACTAGTGGGTTTTGATAAGTCGTAGGTTGGCATAGCAGTTAAGTCGTAGGTCGTCTGGGGTGTTAAGTCGGAGATGACTTATAGAGGCAGACGACCTAAGATTTCAGCTATAAATACTCGTCCATTTCTCACTTTTTGGGATCCGGGTTTCGAAGCGACGAAGTGCTGCCATTTTGAGAGCTCGACTTCTACACTTCTTCACTTCTTTTCTCCACTCTAATCTAGTGATTCCTTCCATCCAATTCGAAGATCAAATCGAAGATCGAAGAGCTTAGATTGAAGATCTACATTCTTCGAAGAGAGATTTCATCATTTGAAGCGGATTCGTGATAGATCGAGCTTGATCCTTCGCTGTCCAGATCTGAAGTGTGTTGATTTGGAGTTGTTTAGGTGATTTGGTGAGTGGTGATTATCTCTCACACGGATCCAAAGGAGTATATTGGATCGTTGGCTTAATTTGGTGTTAAAGTAGAGATTTCCATGCATTTTCCTAATCATATGTGTAGATCCATATAAATCCATTGTTCATGATGATTTGGCACCCATTTTACTATATGTTAACCCATGCAAGTTCATTCATCAAGATTATAGAGACATTGCTCATGTTTTCATGCTTATTAGACTTTCGACTCTTTAATTACGAAATTGCCATTATTGTTATAATTGTCCATTTAGCTCATATTTGAATGCTTGTTTACTTGGATTAATGTTTGATTTGATTGATTGCTATGGATTAGATGATTGATGATTTGATTTAGACCGAAGATGATTCAAAAGCTAAGAGAAAGGCTCTTGAATCGAGAAAGCTGCTCGTGGCATATGTAGCGGATGATGAAGCTCTTATGCATAGATTTGATGATGATGATGTTGAGATAAAGCTTTGCGAGGATGTGATGAAGCGAAGCATGAGATGAGATAGTCTTGGTCTAATCCAGACGGGATCATTCCAAGCATGTTGTTAACTCGGTGATATGGTTCGAGTTAGAGGATAATGGTTGGCTCGAGAGGCGCTTGAGCTAGTATGGAAATAGTCGTTGAGGAGGATGACTAGAAGGCTGAGATCTCATTGTTGTTGAAGGTTCTAGCATGCTCAAAGCAAGAGTACGTTGGGCAGATTCGATAGTCCCTGAAGGCTAATGATTGATAGTCAAGTACTCTGGGCAGATTCGATAGTCCTAGGCACGGGTCACGATGACATGCGGGAGTTATGTCTAGAACCGGGGTTTCCATTAGCCCTTGACGGACGGCTGAAAGAATGTGCCGGTCATTCAATTAACGATGATATCGAAGCAATGATAATAGTGATAGCCAGAGTCATGGATGTTTGGTTGTATCGTCATTCGGTCTCAAGAGCGGTATTTTCTGGGTGCTTATCTGATCTTGGTTTAGGCCTTGGGGGTTTGTACTTGGAAAACATCGCCCTTGACTCGAGTGATAATTGCTTTACCTTAAAATTGTGTGCTTTGCTATGTTTGCTTCTACTTAGTGTGTGTCTAGGGGCTATCACTGTAGTAAGAGGTGGAGTGGGAGGGTTGTATTCCTATTCCTTTTCCTTTATGCTCTTTTGGTATGTTGTTAGTTAATTTACTGCTCACTAAGACTGTTGTCTGACTCAAGGCTTTATGTTTTAACTCTTATTGCCTTGGGCTATTCGTCCATTTTGGGACGGGCAGACTAGGTAGCAGGTGACAGGTGTTGTTCTTGCTTCCAACGTTGTTGATGGCGAAGACGAGCTAGAGGCTTGCATATTATCTTCTTATTATATGTACTGGATGTTCCGCTGCTTTGTATAAATCTCTGAGTGATATGTAGTGAGGCTTGATGTATTGGCTATACTGATGTTGTATTCAACTATTATGAAGTTTTATTGATGAGATTCTACTTCTGTGAAGCTTCACTATATATATATATATTCTATTGTATTTTGTCCATGCGCTGTGAGTAATGCGATAGATTCTGTTGTTTTAATTTACCCTGACAATCGTCCATGGTCGCCTGGCACACTTTACAGCGCACTATCTCTAGGTTCAGTGCAGGGGTCATGGGCGGTCGTCACAGCTATAGGGCATGAACATGGTGGAGCCGAGCCTATGCATGGAGAAAACACAAGAGAAGAAAAAGAAAATGGAAAGAAGGAAGAAGGAGAAGCCATGGATCTATAGCTTTATTTTATTTTATTTTTCTCACGCGAATAACTTTGAGATGAGAAGCTTTTCACGTGATTTGCAAATATGATATGGCGGCTAGGGTTATGAAGATGAATGGCCAAAAGAATGGCAAGAAATAAAGAGGCTAGTAAATGAGGGGATTTATTTCCTATTTAATCAAATAACTTAATGGATTTAATTAAATTTCCTTTTCTTAGCCGTGAATAAGAATGAAGAGATGGGGAAATGAGATGTTTCTCATGGCTAATAGATGGAGTTATGCACGGCTAGAGATGTGGGAAGTAATTGGCTATGCAAATGGAAAGGCAAGGGAAAAGAAAAAGGCAACAAATAAAATAGTTGTAACGTATGCCAATTAAAGCAAAGTAACATACGCCTAATTAATTTGTTTCCTTGCCATTAATTAAAAGGTATATACAAAAGAAACATTCAATAAACAAAAATAAATAAAAGATATACACAAGAACATTTAATAAATAAAATTTTAAAAAGATATGCCTTTAAGGCAATATAACATATATCCATTGAAATTCTTTTCCAAGAAGTAAATAAGAGATATAAACACATAACAATTCAATAAAAAAATGAATGTCTAAATGAATAGAAATAGAAAGATAAAAATAGAGAAACAAACATAGGGAAATAGAAAATAAAATATAGAAAGTCATTGCGTGTAAACACTGTATTTTTATCTAATTTAAAAGTATAAGTTTAAATTCCCAATAAATCCATATTAACATTGATTTGGATACTAACACATTAATAACCTCCCAATTCATCCAAATTTCAATTAGCAAAGTAATTAATTTCATTCTCTTACCATAATTCTATTTGTTATGAATTGAATTCCCATAAGTTATAATTAATATCAAATAAACTGATTTGATTCAATTCAAAACCATTTATTAAGTCTATACCACTCTACAAATTTCATTACATTAATATATATACAAATATCCATCTTTCCTTTGTATTAACAGTTGTTCTCAATTATATTGAATTTGTTAAATATATACATTTATTATGATTGAATACTCCATTAATTCATTCAGATAGGTTTCATTCTTTTATATTATCTTATGAATAAAATATGCATTTCCATTTATTTCATTACATTCACATCTTACAATTACTGTCCTATCTCAAGTTAATGAACATTTACTTACATTTGAATACAATTGATTTCCAATTCATTTTAATTCAAAATAAACAAAATAAAACTCAGTAAATAAAAATAAAACAAACTAAAATAAAGTGGAAAAGGAAATAAATAATTTGTTTTAGGAAAATAGAAAAATAAATAAAGAAAATAGCTTATTATATTGAGACTTGCTTTAAAATTTGCAAAAAAAATACACTTAACTTTGGAAAAATTTAACTATACTTTAAAATGTTTTTAAAATAAAATATATATAAATAACATGTTGTGTTACACAAGAAACATAAATTAGAACATGACATGACAAAAAAATATTATTTATATAAATTAAAATAAACAATTTTGTAAATAAAACAATTTACATACAATAGTGTAAAAGCATAACTTTCACAATATAAATCAGATTTCAACGAAACGAAAAGCAGTATACTTGAAATTTTATTTACTTTCAAAATAAAAGATAAAATTCAAACTTTTAAATTTTTTAAAATTAAAAGTCAAAGTTTGAACATATTGACCAAAATTCACATTTCTAGAAAATATTTATTTATTCATGTTTGGAATTATAATTCACATACAAATCAAAATTTATATTTAAAATAACAAAATTTATCCATTTTAATAAATAAAATAAAGTTTTTAAATCAAGAAATTCAATTTAAAATAATTACAAAATACAGGGTTGTTACACTCCCCACACTCAAAACTTTTCGTCCCCGAAAAGGAATGAGGTACAGGAGAACACATAAATAGATAGAATGAAATAGGATTAAGACAAGATGACAAGAAGATTGAAATTATACCTGATAACTGTTGTTATAGGTAAGTTTAACAAGGTGAAGATGATCTTCCCAAGATCCTCCAGAATCAAGAACACAAGCACGAAAAAGATCATCAAGAATCTGATTCACCCTTTCCGTTTGACAGTCGGTCTGTGGATGGTAAGTAGTGCTCAGATTCAGAATAGGGAGAATTAAGAACCACAGAAGAGATAGAAAAGTTAAATGATGAAGGAAAAAGAGAAAGAAAGAAAGACTAGAACAAACTTATTGAGCACAATACGAAAAACACGATTCATCAAATCAACAGAGCATGAGCATTAGTCAAACCAAATGGCATGACTAACTATTCATAGAAAAACCATTCTCGGTACGGAAAGCAGTCTCGGGAATACTTTCCTCAGCAACCCTGAGTTGGTGAAAATCAGAGGCATGATCAAGCCGAAAGAGAACAGTAGCTCTAAGACTAACCAATTCGAATTTGATTTCCTACTTAGAAGGTAGGAGAATGGAAACAACTAGAAAGAAAATAGATTGGAAAACAGAATAAGATAATAAATTTAAAACCATGAAAATTTCAACTTACATTAATAATTAATTTAATCCATTTGATTTCACTTGAGTTAAATAAATCTTAATTGTTTTTTAATCTCATTATCTCATCATCAAATCAACAATTTATAAAGTCATGAATTTGAACCATCATTTATTATATTCATCTTTATTCATTAAATTTCATTCTTCTTTATTCCAAATTATTATTAAATTTATTCCACTTAATATATCTAATCCTATATATTAAGTTTATTTCACTTATTATAACTATTTCAATTTATTTATAATTTCTTTTAAATATCATTATATTGTAAATTATTCAATTAACCCTTTTTCTCTATTTACCTCTATTGATCCTTTTAAATAAAATTTTAGTGTATAACATTTATTATAACCACTTAAGTTTTATTTATAAAAATTCTCTTTATTTTGTATTTTCAAATTACATATTCAACTTGTGAATAATTTAGGTAAGTTATATTGGAATGCAATAGAATATTATACAAATAAAACTTTCTGGTTCAGTTATTTCAAGCTTAAATATTTATTCAAAATTTGGCTTCATTTTATAATTGAAATCATCTTTTAAGATAAAATTTAAGAATTAAATTCCGGTTAACTTCAAACTATTCTAGATAAATAAATATATATACATAATATATATCAAATCAACTTTAAATCATATATCAATATATATATTATAAATCAAGTAAATTTTTTTTTAAATGCAAATCAATTTAGTTCCTCAAAGCAAAACTATAGCAAAACTACAAAATGGTCTCTTCACTTCGAAACTCGAAAATGAATGTCGATGATGCTACAGTCATCACCGAAATTATTTTCCAGCGATAAAGAAAAGAACACCTTAAACATTTAAAATTCTTTGGAAACAATTTCTACTCGAAAATACTTTAAATATTATATCCTTTTAAAACTTTAAAACCCAAAGTTTGAAATCTTTGGAAATTAAATTCTCAATTCTTGTTTTAAATTCATTTAAATTTCCAAATTAATTTATAACCATGTTTTATAGTTCAACTATTTATATATGAACAAAGCCAATGATTACAATATATATATACAAAGTCAAATATTATTTCTAATCAATTCAGTTAACTATAAAATTTCAGAAAATTCTACATATTTATAATATGATTATACAAAATTTCTCATTTACCAAGTTTGAAAACAATATGGTGTCAGTTTGCTCTATTCAAGTGTTTTGGAGATCCTATCAATAGCGTTGATTAGACGAATCGATCGGAAACCCAATTCCAAATCAACATCAATAACTCAAACAACACCCTTAATTTTAAACATTTTTTTTAAATATTAGATTTTTCAAATATAGGAATAACTTCTTTTTCTTTCAAAACAAGGATAGAGGTTCAGATTTGATGGACACAAATCAAAGAGAATTCTGATTTGAAGATAAGTTCAAAACAAAAGAAAAGATGATTAAATAACAGAATAAGGAGATGGGTCAGTTTAGATAAATCGCGGGCAACCTTAACCGGGTCAACCGTGACTTAAATAATAAGATCGATGTGGATTTTCTGGGGTAAATCTACATTCGATCTCAAGAGATAGAATTCGGAATAATAAGAGATACTAGCATCTAAACTGAGGATATATATAAATCTCCGATGAATCGATGCTAATTGTAAAGGAGTTTCACCCCTTTACAAGTCAAATTTGAGGTTGGCGAGACCGCCAATTTTATAATGATCATTCGAAGTGGAGTTGCGGGATACTCCAGAATCAAAAGAAGATGAATAGTGAGGGGGCAAGAATGGATTTTGGAACCGCAGGGAACGTTCCAAAATTCAAAAGAAATCGAGTCAAAAGGAAGAGATTCAAGCTCGAATGAAAGTGATTCTGTAAATAAATTTACCATATATGCTAAGTTTTGCCTAGAGCCAAAGCTCTGATACCAACTGTAACGACCCACTATTTTGGACAATTCAAATCGACAATAAATCCACACATGTCAGACTTGAATAATTCAAAATAATAGATTGTAAATAAATTTGGCAAAACTCATAATATACAAAAAATAAATCACAGATCACAGACACAGAGTAATATGACAATGCAGCGGAAGCAAGAAATAGTAGTTCAAGAAGCTAATATATATACATCAGAGTTAACAAGATACAACGGAAGTAATCAAGATACAACAGAAGTCTCAATAGGATAATCAAGTATAAATCAGAATACACCACTGGAATCAACTGGATAACTGAAAGCGAAATAAATAGCTGGATCTCCAAGAAAAGCCCCAACTCCAAAGGTGAGTCTCGAATGCTGTATCTGTAACGACCCGTAAATTTCAACTGTTTTAATAACGTAATTAGTTGAAATTTTGTGAAATTTTAAACAATAAAATTTTGAAATATAAATTTTATATTTGGAATACATCTAGTTAAACATAGCAACTGGTAAATTTTCGTCCGAAAATGTGAAAGTTTATTTCGCGCGTAAATTTACTTCAATTTAATCAGTTAAAAAGAGATGAAAATAAAACGTTTTCGAAACTCAAATATTTTTACATAGAAAAATTCTAAACCATCTTCTGAGCAAGATTTCAGTTTGTCGTTTTTCCAAATTCGGACATCTTTGGCTCCGTCGTTCTTATTTTCTGCAAAATAGCAGTATTCTGGTACCGATATCGATTTTTATCGGATGATCGTACCACTGATTTCTATATACCGTTTTGATCGTCTCGTCGTGCCGATCTCTACGGTATATTCGATTGTCAAATTCGGAGTTCCGTTGCACGTTGCACTTTGCGTAACGCCTACCGTATCGGTACAACTTTGAACTTTCTGAATTCCTTGGTTTGTTCGTTTATACACTGGGAAATCCAATGGACATCAGCTTTTATTTTAGCCTTGAATGCAAACGTATTGACTTCCCTTATTCCCAAAGTTAAATTTATTGCTGGTTCATTGATTTATCTTTTCATTTCTAACCGTATAATACCAACAGCTATTGTCTTTTATTTTTCTCAAAAAAAAAAAATCCATGACTGACTTTTGTAATTCCTAGCGGGTTTATATTTGTATTTGTTCGTTCTCATTCTTTCGGCTCGTTCTTTCCTCCGCTTCCACTTCCCTCTTTTCTTCTAATTCTACTTTCTGTTAATTTTTTTTTTATGTCCTTGCTCACCATTTTTCCTCTCAACCAAACTTCACCACAGTTCGACTATCACCGCCCACTTCGTCGACCACTTTTCACTGTTTCCCACTTACGTGCCCTCGTCCTCCGCCACATCCATGTGAAGAAGACCACACATCAACCCAGCCTTCCTCTCCTATGCGTGAACAGCAGCACGCTAGCCAGCGAACCCAAACTCCTAGCTCCACTTTTCCACGCAGCCCAATACCTCCGCCCGCCATCAGCCATGCCGCACGCAACTCCTTCCCTCTCTTCCCTCCAGCCTTTCCGTCTCCATCCCATCTAGACTGCAGCTCCCGGCCATCCAACAGCAACCCCTAGCACCTTCCACACTCGACCCCCTCCCTAGGACCAACTTCCTGACTCTCAATCCATCTCTTCGAACCCACTCCTTGCCACACCGGCTTCTCGCATGCTGGCCGAGCTTCTTTTGTTTGATATACGCATTAAGGTATATTATATGTTGTCTGATTATATATGTCAATGCATAGTTTTAAAAACTTGTTGTTTACTAAGAATATATATAAAGTTTATAAAAATAAATGTAAATATCAGTTCCTATTAGTTATATTTTTTGAAACCAGTGTTATATGTTGCTGTAGTACATATATATGAGCTATATGTGAGATAAAGCAAGTTATATTTTATTGCTTCATCAGAGTGGTGGATCAGGTTTTTACATTATAAAACTTACTCTAACTGAAGCATCCACATTTATAATTGTCTTCAAAACCGAAGCCTGCTCATGCTCCCTCCCTAAAAACAAAATCTAACCGAGTTTTATAAAAAAAGAAAGAAAAAGAAAGTATACATGTATATATTGGTTATATAAAATATGTTGGGCCTTGATGTATATTTCATGAAAGTTTTATGTAAAGTTTACTTAAATTTTTGTGACAGGTTGGTATATATGATGTGTAAGTAATAACGAAAATTCTATTTACTATATGTGTTTCAAAAATGTGTTTGTATAGTGTGCGTGTGCTGTATATATTTGATTTCGATATATTAGGTGATAATATTAGTTATAGATTATATATAAAAGTTTGTTTTGCTTGTCGTCTAAATAAATAATATTTTTATGAAAATATGTTCATAGTGTATTAGATTATAGATAGTGCGTAGAAAATATATAAGGTATAATTGTTTGAATATACGATACAAGTGACTGTTGTATATTAGCATGAGGCTACAAATAGTTCTATATATACACCAATGTATGCACGCAAGCTGTTTGTGGAAATCTGCATAGTGCATTAAATTGATATTATATATTGTGGGTCTGCATACATATGTAATCATTTATTTCAAACGTTATCATGAAGTTGCGTTTGTTTTATTTTATGTGTTTACTTAAAACAAGGATTTTAAATATACATATACATTTAATTTAATATGTGTTTGGAATTTAAAATACGATTTTTATATATATAGTTATATACGTATGAGTTCACTTTTACCAATTATCTTTATCGACCCCATTCTGATTTGTTCCATCTAATTCTTTTATCAGCTTTGATCGTTGAATTCGGGCCGATGTTGTTTGCTTCGATTCATCATTCAAATTTCAGTGTCCGTATCAGTGTGCGTATCCGTATCATCTTCTGTATTCACTAGCCTCGAAAGGTGAGCACTCACTCACGATTAACGTTCTTTTATTTATTAGATTTGATTTCAATTGAAACGACAATTGAAATATGCAACTGTTAGTTAATTACACTGTTATATATGCTATTACCTGTATCAGTTCACCTGTGACATCTGACACCATTATCTGTTAATTATTTATGCGATGATAATACAGTTTGGCTGATAATTGATTGATTGTTGATGTTTATATTGGATGCTAAATTGTTGATGTTAAAATGATAAACAGTAAGAAATTGAACTTGATATAGGATAATTAAATGTTAAATTTGATTAACTGACATTTGTATAGTATGACCCCTTTAAATGTTAAATAAATTGACACGTAGAATAGTGTTAACTATACCTTGAACCATTGAATTGTATGTTGTTTAAACTGATGATGTATGTAATCGTAATTGATGACAAGTGAAAACCGTAATGTAATAATCTTTAATCTACATGAAATGATAGTGTAGATTCTAGAAATAATTATATTAATTCGTACAAATAACAATGCGAATTAATACGGTTATTTCGGGATTATTTGAATTGATTATTGGATTGTTATTGATTGTCGTTATCGCTTGTTTATTTACTTTGACACCATCCCAGTTATCACACTGCAAGTTCCCTTTGTATGTTTTGATTTTGAATTGAATTGGAATCGGGTTGAAATGATAAATACCCAAAATTGAACTTTGACCTAGGAAAGAAAATTAAATAAAACCCGATTGGTCAATAATTTGATTTGAAAATAAAATTGAAGATTTATTTGAATAAATAATATGCTTTTGAAATGAAGTTGAAATTTGAATTTTAATGAAAGGAAAGTGTTAATATTTAATATTCTGAAATGAAATATTAATAAAGTAATTGATGGAAGAATGTTGTTTAATTTGAGAAATTATTGAATTAAGTTTGAAATTATTAAACTTTGAAATGACTTAATAATTAAGTTTGAAATTATAATTAAGTTTGAAATTATTAAACTTTGAAATTATTTAATAATTTAGTTTTGAATTATTTAATAATTAAATAAGATTGAATTTTTAATGATTAAATTGAATTGGATTTCTAATAAGAAAAATTGAACTTTTGAATAAGTGAATTTTGTTCGTAAATAATTGAAATTGAATTTCTTTATTTATTAAGTTTTGGGAAATTATTTAAGAAAGTAAATAAGTGAAATTGGATTTCTTTAACAAAAATGAAATGTGATATTTTTGGAATCAATGTAAGACTTGTAATTAGAAGAATTTGATTTGATGAATTTAATTTAATTAAATTTGTAAGTTTTGATTTAATGAAGTTGAATTTAAGAAATTGATTTAATGATTTGGAAATTTAATAGAAATTGTTTTGAATGATAAATTAATTTAACGATATTGAATGAAATTGATAAATGAATTTAAATTGATTTAAATGTTGAATAGAATTTATTTAAATGATTTCGGAATGAAACTTATATACGAACTTGAATCAATATTTGAATTGTTTTAAATAGAAATTGAAATTGAATTATAAGATTTTGAAACGGAAAATTGGAAGTTTTGAAACGAAAATTTGGAAATTGTTTTAGAAAGACAAATGAAATGTTGATTTACGAATTCTATTTGAAATTGAAATTGATTTGGTTTTTGAAATATATAAACGACCAATCGGTGTAATAATTACGAAAGTTATTAAAGAGACCGGGATCGGTAATGGATATACTCTCTATCTGAACCGAAACCACTTTAATAACTATACGCGGAGTGTTGATCCAGAACGAAGTGGATGGTTTTGATGAACGCGTTGACTGAAGAAAGAGAACGATTTTGGATGACCCTTGACATGACTAAAACAGGAGCCGCGCCGGGCCATTGAGGTTCGCCACCTCTAGCGGACACACTTCTTCGTTACCATATCTATTACTTTTGTGATTCGATTTGGGTGCACCCCTCGATTATGGGAGTGTTGTTTCGCGGTGTTGGGGTAGTAGCTGCTATGCCCAACATCAGTCCGGATCACGCAACTACTAGTATCCTAGTTGGTATCGCCTCATGTACCTTGTCATACTGATTATCCTATTCGCGACAACTACGATTTTGTTTTGTACCTTTAGTATATGGATTGCCCTCTGGTGACTTCCGGTTTTGGGGAAACTACGGTCTTGTATATGCTTTTGGGAATAAACAGGTTAAGAGGTGTATGGGCCCTGCTTAACCCTACTTTGATATCTTTATATTACTGATAGACATTATCTACTTAGCGTACATTACTACATAGTAGATAGTTTAACGGATCCTTAAAGGATGGTTATTCCAAACATCCTTTGAGTTACTTGTATTTCAATTGCTATTTCACTTGAGTTGGATTTATTAATATAAGAATGTTAATCCTGACTCGAGTGTTTTGTATTTTGCTTTACGCTCGGGTCAGACTGAGTGGTTCAGCTTTCGAGACTCACCTTTGAAGTTGGAGCTTTGCTTGAAGATCCAGCCTTCTATTCTGCTTCAGTATTCGATGATTCCAGTGATGTACTCTGATTTGTATCTGATGTACCGTATTACTCTTCTGTTGTAAACTCTGATGTATTTTTATATATTCATATAGTAGCTTCATGAACTACTATCTCTTTTATTTCCGCTGCATTTATTACTCTGTGTCTGTGATCTGTGATTATATCTATTTACTGTATATGTTCAGTTTTGCCAAATTTAAATAACAACGCGGTATTTTGAGCAATTCAATTCCGGCATGAGTGTCTACCTATACACTTATAATGGATGCAAATGGTCCAAAATGGCGGGTCGTTACAGTATCACTCAGTCCAACCCGAGCGTAAAGCAAAACACAAAATACTCGAGTCAGGACATACATAATTTTACAACGTAAACCAACTCAAGTGAACTGTAATATAAAGGTACAAGTAACTTAAAGAATGCTTGAGATCGCCCATTCTTTAAGGATCCGTTAAACTATCTACTATGTAGTAATATTCGCTATTATAATAATGTCTAATATAAAATAAACATGCTTTTAAATAGCATTAAGGAGTGACCCAATATTCCCCTTAACACATAATAGTCCCAGAAGTCTATCCAGTATTAGCATACTCCCAAAAATGGGGGCTACCCTCGATACTCCATAGGCTACGGGAGAAATCACAACTCGTAGTAAAGCTCGATATGGTAGGTGACACGGTACACAAGGCAATGCCAGGGTAGATATATACCAATTACGCACACGGACTGATTGAAACGCATAACAACCAATACCGCTCCCCCTCGAACGACACTCTTAATCAAGGGGTGCACCCAAACAAATCACAAAGTAATAGAATGGTATCGAAGAAGTGCATCCGATAAGAGGTGCTACCTCATTGGCCCGAGATCGCTCCTGTTTTAGCCACCTTATGCCAACTCACGAGAGTTAGGTCCACGTATATGCCTTAGGATCGTCGCCACCATCCTACTTCATTCTGGAAACTCCACCGCGTACACAGTTGTCAAAGTGGTTTTCGGTATCGACAGAGAGTATGTCCATATCCGATCCCGGTCTCTTTAACAACCAATCGCTATTATAACCCGTGGTTATAAATTTCAAAATAGTTTATATTTCCAATCAAAATACTTCATTTAAACCCTTTAAAAACAAAGTCATTATACCTTTAAATCAAATATTCAATTCCCAAAAATTTAGCCTTTTCTGAGTTCATTTATTCACTTAAAACATTAAAACATAAAAATTCCAGCTTTCACAGCATTTAAAAAGTGCTGCGGTAAGTTATATTTGAAAAGAATCCAATTCAGCAAAGACAGCATTTATAAACTGCTGTAATAGTTCAGTTTCAAAGGAAAAATAGTTCACTTCAGAAAAGACAGCATTTACAGAACTGTTGTAATAGTTCAAGGTTCAACTTAAAAGATTTAATTCAATTCAGCAAAGACAGTGTTTAAAAACTGCTGCAGTAGTTCAATTATATTTGTTGGGTGAATCTTACCCGGAAGACCTCGAGACCCAGAAACGTGATCCATTCGGCAGACCTCATTCGGTAGACCTCCATCGAATCCATTCGGCAGACCCACCGGTCCAACCTCACCATTCCACCACCGGACCAACCACCACCGGTCCAACCTCACCATCCCACCACTGGACCAACTACCACCGGTCCAACCTCACCATCCCACCACCGGACCAACTACCACCGGTCCAACCTCACCATCCCACCACCGGACCAACTACCACCGGTCCAGCCTCACCATTCCACCACCGGACCAACTACCACCGGTCCAACCTCACCATCCCACCTCCGGACCAAGTGATGCCGAACCAAGTCATACCAGGCCAGATCACATCAGCCCAGGCCCATCTGCGACCATACATATCCTGGACCTCTACCCCTAGCCTCACTCTATAAATAGAGGGGCAAGGGTACAACAATGGGGACAAGTTTGAGAGCTCAAGCACGGAAGGAACTTTCAAACAACTTTCTTTTACTGATATCAAAGTTTTGTACTTGTAATCAGAATAAGAGAAGAGAAATAACATATAAAGTGGACGTAGGCACATTCTGGCTGAACCACTATAAATCTGCGTGTCTTTTTACGGTTTAGCCCCTGTTTTTTATATATTTGCATAAATCGCTCAAATCACTAAGAATAACATCAGATCTGCTAAATCATACAACTTTGAGGTGTTTGTCCATTTTTTGTGCAAACATTTTTGGTGCTTTCACTGAGAGATTGAAGCTCGAAGCTTCAGCTTCATCCGCTTAACAAGTTTTCCTAACAGCATCGTCCGCCACTTGGAAAACATGCCTCCCAAACAGAGAAAAGATGTTAACAAAGGAAAAAACATCGCATCCAGTAGCCTTCCTGATCCAGCTATCGCGAATCAAGTAAATCGTCCTCCTCCAGCAACGGTAACAAGTGAAGGACAGGCTAACCCAACCACTCCTGCCACAGAACAGCCTGCAGCAATTACTAGGGCAGATTTGGACAGAGTTGTTGTTGAAGTAACTAACCGCTTCACGTCCCAGCAGGAAGCCTTGGTGGACCATCTCATGTCACGCTTGAGGGACGCTGAAGAATCCAACCACAACACTGAATCATGGGGCGAGTCCCAATCTGGAGGATCTCAGAGACAGCAAAGATCTTCCTTCTTCGAAGGAGCTAACGGCAGGAGTAGCCGTGGTAGGAGCCGAGACCGAGCCCAGCCCGAAGTTAGGCCTGAGGAAACGTTTGGTGCCGAACCTAACGGGGAAGGTACCGGGCGAAGGTCAACTGCAGCTGAGCCTGTCATGCTGCCTAACCACAGAAACACCGGTGAACGGGGCCGAGCTAGAGTTCAGCCCGAAGTTGGACCCGAGGAAGTGCTTAGATCAGAACCCAACAGGGGAAGATCAAGGCAAGGGCCAACTGTAGCTGACCCAAGCATGCTCCCAGAAGATCAAAGGCAGCCACTGGAAAATATGAGGAATGATAGACGATACCATCCCTACAGGTTGTCTGGACGGAATCAACCCCACAGAACAGAACCAAACTCATCTCTGTCTGCTCCAAATTCTGATGAAAGGATGGCGCGCTTATTCAGAGAGTGTGTCCAACGGGAGCAAAGAGATCGAGGGATAGGCGCTAGGGTAACCAGCCCTTTCGCCCGCAATATCGAAGTTGCTATCACCCCCCGAGAATGGAAGATGCCAACAATGGAACCCTACAAAGGAACCTCCGATCCCGTTGTACACTTACAGAGATACACACAGCATATGCTCATGAGTGGAGCAACAGAGGGAGTACTGTGCAAATGCTTTCCGCTCTTCTTAGCAGATCTTGCTACCTCCTGGTTCTGTCATCTACCCCAAGGATCCATCAGCTCATGGGAAATGTTGAAAGAAAAATTCATCAGTCAGTTCCGCATTCATGTGGAGCAACCTAAGGACGCTTATTCCTTATCCAGCGTCAAACAGAAACCTGGAGAAAAGCTGCAGCAATACCTAACCAGATTCAACGCCGCAGCAGCCGCAGTTCAAGACGCCGATGAGAAGCTTATCCTGATGGCCCTCTGCAGTGGGGTGCATCCGGACACTAAATTTGCTAGAAGATTGACAAAAGAAAAACCAGCTACTTTACCCGATTTCTTCCATGAAGCCGGGAAATACATGAGGCTTGAGGATGCTGCCATTGAGGGGCAGTTAGGACAGCAAAGTAAGACGACCCATGGCAACACCCCTGCTGTGGCAAGGGACGCTCGAAGAAATGATTCCAGAGACAATGCTGGGGGCAAGAAAGTAGAGAAACGCCTATATCGGCCAGGACCAAGATTCGACTCTTACACCCCTTTGAACGAGACCGTCGAAAATATCTTCCTTGCCACCCAAGGCGAAGTTAGATACAAACGCCCACCATACAAGAAGGAATCAGATAGCGCACAGAAATCTGGAAAATTCTACCGCTTCCATGAATCCCATGGACATGATACCAACGAATGCCATCATCTCCGAGATCTGATTGAGGAACACATCAGAAGAAAGAAACTGGAACGCTATGTAAAAAGTCAAGACAGGACTCCAGCTCCTGCCAATGAAAACCCAAGGCTACCCTCACCAGGGACCGGCAGAGGCGACCGCAACGCTAGCAGCTCTAGTCAAGAGAAGATAGTGGTCCATACCATCTCAGGAGGTCCGCACATCGCAGACAGAAGTTGGAAAGAGATGGAAAGATATGGGAAGTCGCTCAGAGACAATAGAGACTGTGTCAATACGGTTATAGAAGAGCGCCACCCAAAGCGGAAAGAAAGTGATGACATCACATTCAGTAAACGCGACCTAGAAGGAAGACAGTACCCGCACATGGATCCCATGGTTATCTCTGCCCGACTCGGTCCCGCCGAAGTTTACCGAATACTGGTAGACAGTGGAAGCTCTGTAAATATCCTGTTCAAACACGCATTCGACAAAATGAGGCTATCAATGAAGGATGTATCTCCCTGCGATAAACCGCTACACGGTTTCACTGGAGATGCGAAAATGCCCATCGGGCAGCTGGACCTCTTCGTTGAAATTGGAAGCCATCCCCGCTCCGTTGTAAGGAAACAGACGTTTGTGCTGATAGAAAACCATTCGGCCTACAACGCCTTCCTAGGAAGACCAGCCCTATCTGACTTCCAGATTGTCCTAGCCCCGTGGTGCCTGAAAATGAAATTTCCAACAGACAATGGGGTAGGGGAAGTGGAAGGAGACCAAGATATTGCACGAGACTGCTATGTAACCGAACTTCGCAACAACCACAGGAGAGATAAAGGGAAAGGTGTAGAGATTGCCCTCTACACAAAAAGCCTTGAAGCATAGCAACTAAAGAAAGCCCCTCCTCTTCGATACACCAGCGACCCTTTCAATGAATTAGACCCTAGGGACAAAGAGGAGGAGGCCACCGCCGAGCCTGCAGAGGCTATGGAGTTTATATCTATAGACAAGCACGACTCAAGTAGGCTACTGAAAATTGGGTCGCAGCTGAAAACTGAATTGAAGGAACAACTCATTGATTTTCTCCGCCACAACTTGGATGTGTTCGCTTGGTCACACGCTGACATGACCGGAATCTCCCCCAACATAGCATGCCACGTATTAAAAATTGATCCTACCAAGGCGCCTGTAAAACAAAAAAAGAGAAGTATGGGGGCAGAGCGATCAGCAGCCCTCGATGAAGAAGTAAAGAATCTACTCGCCAATGACTTCATATGAGAAGCTATTTACCCAGAATGGATCGCCAACCCGGTACTAGTAAAGAAGGCTAATGGGAAGTGGCGGACCTGCATTGACTTCTCCAACCTAAACGACGCCTGCCCAAAGGATTGCTTCCCGCTTCCCAGAATCGATCAACTTGTAGACAGCACAGCCGGACATGAACTCCTGTCTTTTATGGATGCATACTCAGGATATAACCAAATTCCTATGCATGCTCCCGACCAAGACCACACTAGCTTCATCACCGACCGGGGTTTATACTGCTACAAAGTGATGCCTTTCGGACTTAAAAATGCAGGAGCCACCTACCAGCGCCTCGTCAACAAGATGTTTGCAGGGCTAATAGGACGAACAATGGAAGTATATGTAGACGACATGCTAGTAAAATCACGGAAAGCCAAAGATCACGTAAGCCACCTAGGCGAAATGTTCCAGGTACTTCGACAGTATGGAATGAAGTTGAATCCACTAAAGTGCTCCTTCGGAGTGTCATCAGGAAAATTCTTAGGGTTCATCGTCCATGCCCGAGGGATAGAAGCAAACCCTGAACAAGTCCGAGCATTAAGGGACATCAAGATACCTTCCACCCGAAAGGAAATGCAAAGCCTAAATGGAAAAGTGGCTGCCCTAAGCCGATTCATCTCCAAAGCAACGGACAAGTGCGTCCCCTTTTTCGAAGCTCTAAAGAAGGATAAAGGAAAGTTCGAATGGACGGATGAATGCTTAACCGCTTTCCTTAACCTAATCGAACACCTCCAGAAACCACCGGTACTCTCGACCCCAAGCGAAGGCGAAGAATTATACCTATACCTTGCTGTGTCATCTCACGCTCTAAGCGCTGCCTTGGTAAGGGAAGACGATCGCACGCAACGACCAGTTTACTTCGTCAGTAAAAGGTTTACTAGGGCAGAAGTCAGATATCCTAAGCTTGAAAAGTTAGCATACTGTTTACTAATCACTTCACGAAAGCTACGTCACTACTTCCAATCCCATTCCATCAAAGTTCTGACCGATCAACCACTGAGGCAGGTACTCCACCGTCCCGACACTTCCGGGCGACTACTTAAATGGTGTATTGAGCTGAGTCAGTATGATATCACCTATCACCCTCGCACCGCCATCAAGGGACAAGCCATGGCTGATTTCATTGCAGAATTCACTACCAACGAGGATAAGGAGCAACTGGAAATAACGGAAGATATCAAGTGGAATCTCTTTGTGGACGGTGCATCTAACGAACAAGGCTCGGGGGCAGGTGTGGTAATAATCACTCCCAGGGGAAATAAACTGCACTATGCTATAAGGTTGGAGTTCGCTGCCACCAACAACGATGCAGAATATGAAGCCGTAATAGCCGGACTAGAAATTGCTATCGAGATCGGAGCCAATTCTTTGTGCCTTCACAGCGATTCTCAGCTTATTGTTAATCAAATACTAGGGGAATTCCAAGCTCGAGAAGAACGACTCATAGCATATCTAAAGAAGACCAAGTCGCTTCTCAACCGATTGGACCACTACTTAGTCAAACACATCCCTCGGGAAGAGAACCAAGAGGCCGACGAATTGGCAAAGCAAGCAAGTATGAGGGACGTCGCCATCTTCGGGGCAGTAACTGTCTCAAAGCAAACGATCCCAAGTTTTGAGCAAGTGAATCTGATAGCTACAACCGAAGAAGCAACTTGGATGACTCCCATCCGAGACTACCTACAAAATGGCACACTACCCGACAGGCGTAACGAAGTCAAGAAAATCTTGAGGAAAGCGTCCCGCTACACGATACAAGGAGACATCCTCTATCGGCACGGGTTCTCTAACCCATTGTTAAGGTGTGTCGCCGGAAGGGAAGCCAAGGAAATCTTATCCAGCATTCATCAAGGAAGCTGTGGAGATCACACCGGAGGGCAAACGTTAGCAAAAAAGATACTCCGATATGGATATTTCTGGCCCACCTTAAGCAAGGACGCCTTAGATTTCGTCAAGAAGTGTGACAGATGCCAAAAATTTGCTAAGATCCCTCGGCTACCAACAACCGATATTACTCAGATGACCAGCCCTTGGCCCTTTGCAGTATGGGGAATTGACTTAATCGGTGAACTGCCAATGGGTCGAGGCGGCGCCAAATATGCTATAGTAGCAGTCGACTATTTCACCAAATGGGTGGAAGCAGAACCGCTAAATAAAGTATCTTCAGCGAAAGTTATCAACTTCTTAATCAAAAATGTTCTGTGCAGGTACGGGGTCCCACTAAAAATCATATCAGACAATGGACTTCAGTTTGACAGCGAGGAATTCGCCAACTGGTGCCAAGAACACGGAATTCACAAAAGCTTCTCATCCGTAGCATATCCCCAAGCAAACGGACAAGTCGAAGCAGTCAACAAAATTCTGAAAACTCTGATCAAAAAGAAGCTCGAAAAGTCAAAGGGCGCTTGGGTGGATGAACTCCCTACGGCACTATGGGCCTACCGCACATCTTTCAGAACATCAACAGGGCACACTCCTTTCTCTTTGGCATATGGATCAGAGGCTATGCTCCCAGTTGAAACCATTGTGCCTTCCCACCGTAGGATCCACTATAACCCAGAAGAGAACGAAGAGCTCCTCAACATGTCTTTGGATCTAGTCGAGGAGAGAAGGAATGATGCAGTCCTAAAAACAGCAGCCCACAAGCAAAAGGTGGCAGCACAATACAACTCCAAAGTTAAGCATCGTACCTTACGAGAAGGGGATCTTGTCCTCAAGCGAATCTTCCCTCGCCCCGGAGCACTAGACCCAATCTGGGATGGACCATATGTAATTCATAAAGATCTCCACAACGGAGCCTATATTTTGTCAACAGTGGACGGAGAGGTGTTCCAGAGGGCATGGAACATCCAACACCTCCGTCGATACTTTTCTTAACTTGTATTGCCCATATGAAGTGAATTAACAAAGAGAATCAGTGGACGTAGGCATTTTTTCATGCCGAACCACTTTAAAAAAGCCTTGTCTCTTTTTTAACTTGTTCCTTTGTATCTTGGCTGCTTGTTAACTTTATCCTTTTCTGTTAAACGAAATCCTGAGCATATAGCATTTCTATTCAAAGCACTCCACAATGCAACTTCACGTGGACAAGACACAACAGGTACTATGCGAATCTATGCCCTCGTCAATGAGACACTTTTGCTCCAGCATCCCTCTGCTGCGGGTTAACTCATTGCTCGCGACGGCCCTTAAAGCCAACTGTAATGAGCCGATTATAAGCCACCGAGAAGGCCGACTATAGCCGAGGCAGCTCATTACGGCGTTAGGCTCGCCGGCGACTGTGAACCGATTATAAGCCCCAACATAAGGTGTGGCCAGCCAGGGGCAGTTCACAGTTGACGATCGGCACCCACGCTAGCCGGCCACAGTAAGTCGAATAATACCCATGAGTACGGGCCATAATGGCCCGGGTAGTTACTGTGCGCGATCTCGGCTCCGGTGTGTCTTAAGTGCGGCTGTGGTAAAAAAGAATTAACTCCCCGCGGAGGCGTAAGATGGGTGACAAATGTCTCCAAGACCCACAGCTAGGGAAAGTGACTACAAAACCCGTTTTCCACGAACTTAAGCACATCGAAGGCCTTCCGTGACTGGAAGTTTTACTATTTCACATATTTCAATTTTACTTAAAAAACTTTCCTCCTATCCTCTATAACAAACCATAAAGTACAGGATGCAGGGTAAGAGATACCCGCCAATGGAGGCAGAGATTCACAATCAGATGGCAGGGCAGTCAACTGCTTTCTATGCTTGGTCATACAAGATATTCGAAACTGCCATTTACAAACAGAACATGAAAGGCGGTATTTTCTTCCTTTATGTACAAATGCATGACTATAATTTAATTTTTTCACACCACACGCTAACATTGCAAGTCATGAGATTATGATTTAAAACCAGAATCTGACATCAAACACAATTTAATTACAAGAATATACATAGCTACATTTCTCATACGATATGTCGAAATAGCAACAAATATTCAAGAAACGACAAAATCAACTTGAGCTAAAAAATTACACGTCAAGAATAATGTTATTACAAGTAGCAAGAATTACAACTTAGAAGTTACTCTACTGTCTTAAGACTAACAGATACAACAATGCCAAGCCTACAAAAAGAATTTTCCAGGTCCAATCAGGGAGCCGGTTGCGTCAAAGTCTTGTCCTTGCTCTTTTGCCCGCCTGTCCGGTCATAAGAAGGATTCATTAGTGATGAATAACCAAGTTAACGGAAAGGCTAGAAAGGAAGACTTACCAGTACCCGCTTCTTGACCGTCCTGGTCGTCATCCTCAACCTGCACACTTGCTTCTTCAGCAGCAAGCAGCCGCATACCCTCCTTTACCGCCACTTTCTCCTCCTTGGTAAACTGAGCAGTGACCACATCCATACTGAAGACCGTTCCACCCTCTTTATCTGCATCAGCCTTAGCCTCCTCCAAAGCCCGAAGATAGGTCTTGGCCATGACCCTGGGATAATCATCCATCCAAGAGAGATTGCCCTGCTTCCAGGTCCGGAAATACATGTCCTGGAGCATGTCATCCATCATTCCCTCGTTCTCCTCAAACTCCCTCATCCGGGCATCGGAGGCCGACAACCTTTCGACGGCAGCATCTCTCTCCAGTCTGTATCTCGAGCAATCAGCCTGAAGGGACCTCCGCATCACCTCCATCTCTTCCCTCAACTTAGCTTGGGCAAGTTCTGCAGCCTCAAGTTTCTCGGACAATTCCTCCACCTGCTCGAGATCCGCTCTCCGAACCTCGTCCACCGTGGCAATAGCCATGTCAATCCGCTCTTTGCAAGCAGCTTCCATTTTCCGCAATTCGGCCCGACTGGCCTCTTCCATGGTTTTCCTTAAACGCCCAGTAGCAGCCTCATGCTGAGAAATCTGGATGGCCTGATCCGCAAGCTGCTTGGCCTGATCCGAAACCACCAATCGAAGTCGGATATTGGCGCTCCCAATCTCCTCTCCGGCCTTAACTAGCCGAGCATGATGCCCCATCAGCTTCTTGGTCTCCTCTGCCACCCGATCTATATTAGCTTTGGCCTCGTCTCCCATAGTGACTATACGAGTAGTGAGTAGATCGAGATCTAAGGACTTGGCTTCGTCAAGTACTCGTACCATGGGGTTACGGGGGAGAAGGTGTTCACCAATGACTTCGTCAAAAGTAATATCATGAGAACCCGGATCCAGATCAGGATGACCTGCGAATGGATTACGGGCCAGGTCGGGACGGTCGATATGAACAACAGAAGGGTTTCCGGACGGGTGTGGAGAAGGTACAAACTCGCTGCCCTCCTCAGTAATATCATGAATAGGCTGAGCCGGAGGCTGAGGACCGAGCGAAGTTTCGGATAAAGGATGACTCCTCTTCCTCTGCTGAATACCCTCTTCGATGACCCCAAGAAGAGGACGGTATCCGACTACATCCCCGGAGCGTTGGGTTGAGGGCTTCGGCTTAGCAGAAATTTTGGAAAGTTTATATTGCTCGAGCCTGTGTCGAAGGTCTGAAGCTTTGGGCGTCTTGCCTGCTCCTGATATAAAGAACAAGTGTCACGATCTTACATTACTATATGATTCAAGAAACGCGGTAGATTACAAGTTAGAAAAGGAAAAGAAACACAGCTGTGGTTGTACAAACCCTGGGGAGGAGTGGGATACTGCAATAAGTCCTGGATTTCATTCCAGGAAGGGAGCGGGTCATAAAATATTCCTAAGTCCCTATCATTAGTGAAGCATGCAGGAGTCAAGAGTTCACCTTGAGTTGTCAGAGCCACCTTGGCCGGGATAGCCGGAGAAGACTCACTTGCACCAGTCCCGGCTTTGTCCGCCTTCCCGGTCTTCTCTACCAAAGCCGGATCATCATCCAACCCCTCAAAAGCTTGGCGGAGAGCATCATCCGTCCACTCTTGCATTTCGCCTACTTGCCCAGAAGATAGAGCCCTGGAACCATCACCACCCTGTCCATCGCCACCATCATCACCAAGACGCTCAACGTCTCTTCCGCCCTCCGCCTCACCTCTTTCTTCCTCCGCATCTATCTCCCCCTGAGTAAGTGGACAATTGCTGGGAGAAGGACCGTCCGACCTCTTAAGTTTCTTACCTCCGATGGCTGGAGGTTTCGTGAATGGTTTTCTCTTTCCGCCCTCTGCCGCAACGCCTCCCTTAGCCTGAGCAGCCGCCCTCTCTTCCGCCGTTTCCCTCAACTTAACTACAGACTGCTGCGGAAGGATCAAGTTATATTCCAGAAGAATCGCATTTCTAATCAAGTAAGCAGATGATCTGTATTTCCCAAGAATGGCTTCTATCTCCGCCGCCGTCTGAACCAGGCGGTCAGTCTCCACAACCGGAAAGCCACCTGTCGCTAGCAAAAATGAGAAAGTATGAGAAGAAGCATCGCAATCGGAATAAGAATTATAAGTAAAAGCATCAACTTACATCCAGAGGTAAAGCGCCGGATGGAGACGGAGTCGTCCCTAACAAAGAACCACTCTTTCTTGAACATGCTGAATTTAGAGTACAGGTCCAAGACCGGCTTGAAGGTCACAGCAGACTCCAAGCTAACATATGGGGACCCCTTCTTATAGCCCCTTAAATTATACAAGTACCGGATCTCCCGGTTGGAGGGGGCGCGACCATACTTCCTCCGAAAAATAACAAAAAGGCTCACCAATATGGCATAAGAGTTGGGCTGAAGCTGGAATGGGGCCACCTTCAGGTACGTGAGGAAGCTGACTATCCAAGCATTGAGAGGCGGGATAGCACCACACATGCAATGGTACCTACTATAAGAAAAGTATCCTTCGGGAGGACTGTATGGCATGACTCCTGGGCCCGGCAGCAGCATGAGGGCTCTATCGATCCCAAAGGAACGAGATATAACATCGAGTTGCTCCTCTTTGAGAGAGCTAGGAAAGCAGTCAGGCGGGGAATCCAGCAGCTCCTGAGGACCATATCCATCCACTAATGACCTCGGGGCGGGCCCATGACGCTCCGATCCTGATTGAGCTGGGGGCACGGCCGAGGACTCTCCCTCGCCCCCGGATCTCTTCTTATCTGATCGAGTTTCAACTTTTCGAGACATTTATCTGCAAACATGGGAAAAATATATCGTTAGAATATACAAGCAGCATAATCTGGAATTTCGCTTAAAAAAAAATTCGAAGTATGAAACACATGTTCACTCGATAGAACAATTCCTTCGACAAACAGATGCAGCACTTCAATAATCTCATTCGGTATTAAAACGTTCATGTGTCATTCGGCATGCAAGCGTACACACACATGTTCATTCGGCATGCAAACGTACACACGCATGTTCATTCGGCATGCAAACGTACACACGCAAGTTCATTCGGCAAAACTTGGTCTGGTTGAAGATCTCACCTGATTCGGCAAAGATAGATTCGGCAGAGGTTTGATTCGGCGTAGGTTCTATTCGGCAAGAGTTGTTCGGTAAGGAAAAGCAAAGGGGGTATAGCCCCTATATATAGCCAAGCGACAGGCAACCGAATCAACCGGTTCGGCATTCCTCGCCAAATGGACCTATTTCAACTACGGGAAACGCCAAAGCACGAAACAAAGCGCGACACATGCAAACACGTGCCCCGCTTTGGGGGGCAAATGTTGGGTGAATTCTTACCCGGAAGACCTCGAGACCCAGAAACGTGATCCATTCGGCAGACCTCATTCGGTAGACCTCCATCGAATCCATTCGGCAAACCCACCGGTCCAACCTCACCATTCCACCACCGGACCAACCACCACCGGTCCAACCTCACCATCCCACCACCGGACCAACTACCACCGGTCCAACCTCACCATCCCACCACCGGACCAACTACCACCGGTCCAACCTCACCATCCCACCACCGGTCCAGCCTCACCATTCCACCACCGGACCAACTACCACCGGTCCAACCTCACCATTCCACCTCCGGACCAAGTGATGCCGAACCAAGTCATACCAGGCCAGATCACATCAGCCCAGGCCCATCTGCGACCATACATATCCTGGACCTCTACCCCTAGCCTCACTCTATAAATAGAGGGGCAAGGGTACAACAATGGGGACAAGTTTGAGAGCTCAAGCACGGAAGGAACTTTCAAACAACTTTCTTTTACTGATATCAAAGTTTTGTACTTGTAATCAGAATAAGAGAAGAGAAATAACATATAAAGTGGACGTAGGCACATTCTGGCTGAACCACTATAAATCTGCGTGTCTTTTTACGGTTTAGCCCCTGTTTTTTATATATTTGCATAAATCGCTCAAATCACTAAGAATAACATCAGATCTGCTAAATCATACAACTTTGAGGTGTTTGTCCATTTTTTGTGCAAACAATATTCAAAAATCACATTTCAGCCTACTGCAGCACTTAACAAGTGCTACCATAGACCTTTCATTAGTTTTAGTTTTAAATTTAGTTCCTGCTACCACGGCACTTACCAAGTGCTGTCATAGCCTTTAGTTAAATTTAGTTCTTTAGTTCATTTGTATCAACCACAGCACTTACAAAGTGCTGCAGCATCATTTACTTCAGTTTTTAAGTTAAATTCAGAAACGATAGCATTTCTGAAGTACTATTAAATGAATTTCCAGATTTTAATTAGAATTCCAGCCATAAATAAACTTCAATTTAAATCATTTAAACTTATAAAAATCACATTTTTCCACATCAAAAATGTTCATTTAAATATCCTTTAACTTATGATTTTTATAAAGAATTTTTTTTTCAATAAAAATCAAATTTTTCCAAATTTCGCTTATTAAATTCAAGTGTGTCATTTTCCCATTTTCTCAATTTAACAATCTCCATTTTCACCATTTAAAACTTAATTTCCATTTTTAATTTAATTAACTTAAATTTCCATTAAAAATCAAATCAAAATTCCAGTTTAAGTTATATTTAAATCACAATTTTCTATTCATTTATTTAACATTTTTAACACATAGAAAAATCAATTTCACTTTATTAAATCATTTTGAATTCAATTTAAATCAAATTATCATAATTTTTACATTTTAAAAATACTTAAAATTTCCAGAAACTTTATAAAATAACCATGGGTCTGTATAATATTTTCTAGCCTAAGTCAAGTGATACGGATAATATATCAGTTCAATCCGTAATTTACAAAGAAAATCCGGGTTTTATCATTTCAAACCCGCAATCCCAAGTAAATAAAATAATTAAAAGTTGTTCAGGCCTATCATTTCAGCCCATAACGATCTTTCCCTATTCTAAAGTCCGTTCGGGTATGTATCATTTCAACCCATAGTGATTCTATTCTACAGGGAACTTGCAGTGTGATAAACAGAATAGAATAAACAGTAAAATAAAATAAAACATAAAAGATGATGTGACAAGTTAATTACAGTGTTTAACATCATAAAATTTATATCACGGGCAGGTATAACATAATATAATTATTTCTACACTTTAACTTGTTATCAATTCACAGTTATATAAGTATAAATGTCAGGTGTGATTACTCACCTTTTAAAAGCTAGAATTGAAATTCAAACCCAAAGCTAAACTCCGCAAAGCACGAAAAGGCACGACAAAGCACGACTATATTCTTTTAAGTGGATGAAGAGTCGGATCCAAATCTTGTATACAAACAATTACACAAACATAAGTGTATAATTCAACATACAAGATTTTGAATCAAACAATGAACAATATGGATCAAAGGGACATAACCTTTTGATAAACAAAGCAAGATGCAAACTTGAGTGAAAAGAGAGCCCAAAATACACATCCTGTACATAACAAAATAAAGCAAACAAATATCCCAAACATAAGAACATGTTTCATTACAAGGAATAGAGATTACAACAATGAAAAGATAGGAAATAAAATGACATAACCTTGATAACTCAAAGCAAGGTGATCAATACATGGCTTGGTTTGGTCAAAGTTTGGGTGATGTTGTCTTAATGGTGGTCACGGCCTTGGATGGTGGTGAGGAGGAGGGAGATGAGGTCGGCTATAGGGCATGAACATGGTGGAGCCGAGCCTATGCATGGAGAAAACACAGGAGAAGAAAATGAAAATGGAAAGAAGGAAGAAGGAGAAACCATGGATCTGTAGCTTTATTTTATATTATTTTTCTCACGCAAATAACTTTGAGATGAGAACCTTTTCACGTGATTTGCAAATATGATATGGCGGCTAGGGTTATGAAAATGAATGGCCAAAAGAATGGCAAGAAATAAAGAGGCTAGTAAATGAGGGGATTTATTTCCTATTTAATCAAATAACTTAATGGATTTAATTAAATTTCCTTTTCTTAGCCATGAATAAGACTGAAGAGATGGGGAAATGAAATGTTTCTCACGGCTAATAGATGGAGTTATGCACGGCTAGAGATGTGGGAAGTAATTGGCTATGCAAATGGAAAGGCAAGGGAAAAGAAAAAGGCAACAAATAAAATAGTTGTAACGTATGCCAATTAAAGCAAAGTAACATACGCCTAATTAATTTGTTTCCTTGCCATTAATTAAAAGGTATATACAAAAGAAACATTCAATAAACAAAAATAAATAAAAGATATACACAAGAACATTTAATAAATAAAATTTTAAAAAGATATGCCTTTAAGGCAATATAACATATATCCATTGAAATTCTTTTCCAAGAAGTAAATAAGAGATATAAACACATAACAATTCAATAAAAAAATGAATGTCTAAATGAATAGAAATAGAAAGATAAAAATAGAGAAACAAACATAGGGAAATAGAAAATAAAATATAGAAAGTCATTGCGTGTAAACACTGTATTTTTATCTAATTTAAAAGTATAAGTTTAAATTCCCAATAAATCCATATTAACATTGATTTGGATACTAACACATTAATAACTTCCAAATTCATCCAAATTTCAATTAGCAAAGTAATTAATTTCATTCTCTTACCATAATTCTATTTGTTATGAATTGAATTCCCATAAGTTATAATTAATTTCAAATAAACTGATTTGATTCAATTCTAAACCATTTATTAATATACCACTCTACAAATTTCATTACATTAATATATATACAAATATCCATCTTTCCTTTGTATTAACAGTTGTTCTCAATTATATTGAATTTGTTAAATGTATACATTTATTATGATTGAATACTCCAATAATTCATTCAGATAGGTTTCATTCTTTTATATTATCTTATGAATAAAATATGCATTTCTATTTATTTCATTACATTCACATCTTACAATTACTGTCCTATCTCAAGTTAATGAACATTTACTTACATTTGAATACAATTGATTTCCAATTCATTTTAATTCAAAATAAACAAAATAAAACTCAGTAAATAAAAATAAAACAAACTAAAATAAATTGGAAAAGGAAATAAATAATTTTTTTTAGGAAAATAGAAAAATAAATAAAGAAAATAGCTTATTATATTGAGACTTGCTTTAAAATTTGCAAACAAAATACACTTAACTTTGGAAAAATTTAACTATACTTTAAAATGTTTTTAAAATAAAATATATATACATAACATGTTGTGTTACACATGAAACATAAATTAGAATGTGATATGACAAACAAAAATATTATTTATATAAATTAAAATAAACAATTTTGTTAAATAAAACAATTTACATACAATAGTGTAAAAAGCATAACTTTCACAATATAAATCAGATTTCAACGAAACGAAAAGCAGTATACTTGAAATTTTATTTACTTTCAAAATAAAAGATAAAATTCAAAAATTCAAACTTTTAAATGTTTTCAAATTAAAAGTCAAAGTTTGAACATATTGACCAAAATTCACATTTCTGGAAAATATTATATTTATTCATGTTTGGAATTATAATTCACATACAAATCAAAATTTATATTTAAAATCACAAAATTTATCCATTTTAATAAATTAAATAAAGGTTTTAAATCAAGAAATTCAATTTAAAATAATTACAAAATACAGGGTTGTTACAAGTACACTTAAAAAGCTCAGACTGACCCGAGCATAATGAAAAACAATACACTCGAGTCAGAACTAAAAATTCCTATTGTAAGTCAAATCAATCTCAAATAAAAATATGAGTGCAACGGTGTGATGCCCCACCTCTATACCCACGCTAACCAAGAACACTACGGTGTAGTGCTGTCAGTTAGCACAGAGAATAAGGTTGTTGAGGAGCGACCATCCATGTAATTTCTTTGTGCGAGCACCGATATGTCAGATGGAATAGAATGCATATCTTTTAAGGAGGAAATCCGACATACCGATACAAACACCAAGCTATCACATGGTGGCTATATATAATCTTCGGAAACAAACATAGAAATAAATGTAACATAAATCAGTCACAGACAATTCATATCACAGAGGCGGAAATAGATATGAATATAACACATGAAAGTGTACATCAGAGTAGTGGTCAAATAAGATCCACAATAACACAAAATAAAAGATACAAGTGCAAGACAACAGAATATGTATACATCAAGGAGTCTCAATCTCAAATGTATACGGCAAAAACTACAAAACTAGAGTAGTTAGCCAAAAAGTTGGATGATGGCTCCAGATAGGAAGTCATGAGGAAGCACCTGTAAAATCTCAGTCTGACCCGAGTATTATTTAAGAAGAAAATAATAAACGGATCAGTCTAGCTATAATTATCAGATAAAATGAGATAGAATATGAGATATGATAATAGAACGTATGATAACAAAAAGGTGTCATACTATAAAAATTATACATTAGAAATCCCACAAAAGTCATACAATATCTCAATAATCTCAAAACAGAGAAAAGAATGTCATATTCTTAATTTAATTCACCAAGCCACAATAAAATGACATACTCATCAATGTCAATGGTAAAAGCTGGTGAAACATAAAATTCCAGAAATCAATAATTAGAAATCCAGAAATCACAAGAAAGAGGATGACCAATCCCATAAACTGAACATCGACGCACCTAGAAAGATACACCCCATGTAAAGTCTAGCATCGATACACCTAGAAAGATGCACCCCATGCAAAGACGAACATCGACGCACCAAGAAAGATACGACCCATGCTCTAGCATTGACGCACCTAGAAAGATACGCCCCATGCATAAATAAACATCGACGCAACTAGAAAGATACGCCCCATGTAATGTCTAACATCGATGCACCTAGAAAGATACACCCCATGAAAAGTCGAACATCGATACACCTAGAAAGATGCACCCCATGCAAAGACGAACATCGACGCACCTAGAAAGATACGACCCATGCATAGACGAACATCGACGCACCTAAATAGATACGCCCCATGCCCCGACTTATTGAGCCGATTGCTCCACGAAGTAAATAAACATCGACGCACCTAAATAGGTACGACCCATGCGAGAAATAAACATCGACGCACCTAAATAGATACGACCCATGCGAGAAGTAAACATCGACGCACCTAAATAGATACGACCCATGAGCCTAAACCATAAAATGATCATCATCGATCATAAAGAGTTTCAATATGTGTGAATCGAAATCACACCAATGAGGCATAGACTAACCTTGAAGATAAAGAGATATGTGTGAATCGAAATCACACAAATGGTGTCTAGTCTAACCTCGCAAACAAAGAGACATCGCACAAACGCTAGTCTAAATCACAAAAATGATCATCATGATCATAAGGAAGTGTCGATTACACTAAGCTAGTAAATATAAGAGTTTAGCTTCATGTCCCATAACCACTTGCTTAACTCAAATATTTACGAACAGATTGTAGATCTGCACTAGGAAATTGTCACAAGAGTTTCAATCGAACAAGTCCATCAATTAACCGACGAAGTAAACGCAAGCGTTTCATACCACTTGTTTTGCTAAGTCGTTTAATTATATTTTCTCATACGAATGAGGTAAAGGTTTGTATATACTAATAAATTGGAAAACAGTTTTATAAACGAGTTTGATATTAAAAATCGAGTTGAAATCGTTTTAATGAAAGAGTTTTGATATTTAATACTAGTATAGGAAACCTTTATATTTTGAAGTGACAAGTCATAGAAGTGATTGTAGAAACAATCAATCATAAAAATTCACGTTCGAAGACGTGAGTAAAGTTCAAAGAAATCAATTCCCAAAACCATCAAAGTAAGAAGTTCTGTTAAACGCTTTTCAGATAAGATTGCCTACGCAGAGTAATACGGGGGTCCAGGGGGCAGCGCCCACGGCGGGGTGCGGGGCAGCGCCCACGGCGGGGTGCGGGGCAGCGCCCCGTCACGGTACGACTTAGTGAAGGCAAGCTGGTCCAGCGACCTAAGGAAAAATAGGTCATACGACCTAAGGAAAATCGCGACCTAGCGAATCACAGGTCATTCGACCTAAGGGTAAGGTCGGGGGCGACCTACGACTTAACAAAGTCGAGCGACCTACGACTTAACAAAGTCAAGCGACCTACGACTTAAGGTCAAGCGACCTAGTGAAATAGCAGTGGGAATGTCAGGTCGGAGACGACCTACGACTTAAGGTCATACGACCTAACAGTTGCGAGCTAGCGGAGTTGGCATGGCCGAGCGACTTAGTAGGAGCAGCGACCTGCGACTTAACGATTTAAAAGCCAACTACCTAGGACTTAAGAGCTAACGACCTAGGACTTAAGCTCAAATACGAGCTACGAGCTAAGGTCTTTACGACCTAACAGTCAAAAGGTCCTACGACCTAACTGGGGAACAAGGCCATGCGACCTAAAGTGCCACGCGACCTACGACTTAAGGCCTGGAACGACCTAGTGGAGTTAGGTCGAGGACGACCTACGACTTAAGCCAGGGCGAGTGAGCTAACTGCAAACGACATAAGGCCAAACGACCTACGACTTAACTCGAGGCGAACGAGCTAACTGCAAACGACTTAAGCCTTTAACTCGTGAACGACTTATTCCTTTAACTCGTGAACGACTTATGCCTTTAGCTCGTGAACGACTTATGCCTTTAGCTCGTGAACGACTTAACATTTTGCCTGGAGATTATAGGTCGGCAACGACCTACGACTTAAGGGCGAACGACCTAACTCCGAACGAGCTAAAAATGGCCAGAACGACCTAGTAGCAGTTTTTCACCAAAATCACTAAATTTTGGAGTTTTTCGCCAATCCAATCCAAACCAAATGCAGATATTCATACAAATGCAATAGAGGATCATTCCCAACAGTCCAAGATAGATATAGGCAAGATGTGAGATAAAAAATCTCACCTTTTCACGGAATTTGATGAAGACAAAGCTCGGGGGCAAAGCAAAGATCAACCACAAGCTTGAATCAATGTCTTCACTTTGAATTTGGAGTTAGATGTTGAATTTGCTAAAGAACTTGAGCTTGGAATTTTAATTTCCTATTCCCTCCACCATTTTTGCTAAAGCTTCAAAGTTTATGCAAGTAGATGAAGAGAAGGAAGGGGTTGGGCTGAGTTAGAAGAGGTGCAGCCCAAACCAAAAGCCCAACACAAAAAGTGACGAAAATTTCACTATCTCCAAACATATCGAAGTTTACACTCAAAAAGATCGCAAACGTCATTTTGAACTCAATGGGGGTGGTCTCGAGTCCTAATTTGACCGTATGCAAAAAGTAGCTTTTCGGACTAACATCCGACTAACGATAAAATATTTAAATATAAAATCGATAAATATGCGGGTTGTTACAAACGGCTTCAGAGATGTTATGGGAGTTTTCATCTTCTATCAAGTGTACAACGTGAGTGCAGTAATTTACGAGATTTCAAATAATTTGAAATACCAATTTTAACCACTTTATTTAAAATAAATTCCGAAGTATAAATTAAAAACTTAAACTTTTTAAATAATTCTGTTTTAATAAATAATCCAAATTCATGAAATTGTATAGATATATATCATTTCAACCCATAATTTATATGTCTTAATTATCCAATTCTAAAATGATTCAGAGGACCACTTAAATGGTGTCAATAATATACAAGTTGATAACATGGAGATATTAAAATAAATAAACAATCATACATCCAACATATCAATCAATAACATCCATTTCAAACAACATCCAAATCAACCAATATATTTCAACATATAATAGTTATCAATATCGGGGTTTAACTATCAATTAAATTCCAATATAAAATTAAATGTCAATTCATATTCAATATCAATTCAAATGTCAACTTAAATCAACAAACAGCAATGAAAAAATTATATATCACATCATATATTTTATTTAACTTGCAATGGAATTTTTAGTATTGCGTGGGTGGGTTGAATCACTCAAATTTTTGCTTTCCCTTTTCTAGCCAGATTTAGATCTGCAACAACTTTCTCATTTTGTTTTGTTTCCTTGTTATCTTAATCTTTTTTTTATAGAAAGTTTTGGAGAGAAGATTATATAGATCTGGATTTGGAGATAAAGACATGGAAAGAAGAGAAGGTTTGAAAAAGAAAAAAATTAAAGAAGAAGAAGAATTGAAAAAAAGAAAAGGAAGTTTTGAAAAAGAAGAAGAAGATTTGAAGAATAAGACGAAGAAAAGAGAGAAAACAAAGCTTTGAAAAAAAAAAGAGAGAAAGGAGATTTGAAGAAGAAACATTAAAAAAAGGAAGGGGGAAGGTGAAGAGAGACAAAAAATGAAGCTACAGAAGATGAGATTTAAAAAAATAAAATGAAGCTACAAGAATGAAGATTGAAACTAGTGAAAAGCTAATAAAGCTAAATATAAACAAAGTAGGAAATGAAACAAAGTAAAAATATGAACAACCCAAAAAAATGGTAGGTATTAAAAGAGGTGAAGGAAAGAATTAAAAATATGAAAAGTAGGTAACGTTCATGAAATGAAAAGGCTTAGACAATGTAAATGGAAATGAGTAATGGAACAAATGAGGAAACAATGAAAAAAGTGTGACAATTATTAATTAGAAAGGGAATGAATGGACCAACTCTACTCTATAAACAAACTTTTGGAATTCAAATTTCAAAACATTTGTTCACTCAATTAATTTTGTTAACCCCAACGTACAAAATTTGACATTCATTAAAGATTTAATTACCACAACATATCTAAATTTGAACACACCAATTTACATAACGGAGCCGCCGCTACATAAAATAAAATATGAACCATGATTAAAAAAAATTCAAATTTAGAAACAACAATTTTCTCGACACGTAATTATGAACTCAAATATTTAATTTATTTTAAATTTCAAGGTTAGCAATAAAATCACTTCCGTGCAACCTATGCCTGCTGTTTAACTACCGTAAAATGTTGTTTTAAAAATTCAATTTTATCTTTTTACAACGTTATATTTATATTCAGAATGGAATCGTTCACTTTATTTTCCTCAAACATTCTTTTATTTTCCTTAATATGCTTATTCGTTACTTGCAATTCATAAATGTAAACATTTTTATATTCTAAAAGGATCAACTTATACAATATTAAATCCATTCTTATATTTCCAAATAATGTACATTCCAAATGAAAACATTCTTACATTAAATTTATTAATTGCACTTTGTTTCTTTTTCCTTTTTCAATTGAAAGATTTCAATAAATTTATTTTCAATTAATTTTAATCTTCCACTTCAAAATAGACCTTAATTGATGAAATCAATTAAATAAATACGTGAACATTGTAATCCTTCTTTATAGTCATGCAAACACATTTATAAAATTACAGTATCCAACAAGCATTAAATTACATACTAAATAAATGTTTTTCTCTATCAATCAATATTCATTTAACTCATCATTAAAACTGACATTTATTATTCCAATTCCTGTTATTAAATTATATTCTAATACGCGTTAGAACCTTCCACTTCATTGCTTCATTGTAGTTTGTTGTTTTATAATTTTATTTATGGTCCAAACTTATGATCTAATAACATAGTTAAATTTTTTTTTTACATTTCATTACTTTAATATACTCCAATTTCCATCCTTTATTTGTATTAACTGCAATATTTCCATTTTACTGAATTTTGGTCAATTTCACACATTAATTAGAATTAAAGTCCCAATTAATTTATTTACCTTGGTTTCATTCTCTTATTAAATCAATTATTACCTTACATACATAGTCAACATTGTTATATCTTCCATTTCATCAATATTTTACCATTTCATCTTAACTTTCATTTACGTAACCTTTTATTTCATTGATTGTAACAAATTCACTTATTAAAATTTCCAATTCCAATAAATTTGAGTAAACTGATTTCCATCCTTTTATTCAAATCAAAGGTCATGCTATGATAAAAATTTACATTGGTTACATTATATAGAATCAACCTTTTTACCATTACCAATTAAACCTACATTAACTGCACTAATTAAGGGAATTAATTGCCATTTATTTCCTATTAAAGTTAACAGACCAAATAAATAGGTAATATATATATAATAATTGTCACCATTAGCCTTTAATTACATTTATAAGTTTACTACTTACAAACAAATGTTACCATTTCTTATTCAATTTCCATTTACAATATATTATTTCATTAATGAATTCAATATTTACATTCTTTTTCCTATGTTCACTTTATAACCAAGTATAACCTTACACTATTTCTATTAATTGGAATTCCATTCAAATTGTTAATAATTAGCTTTAATTAACATTGTTGCATTTCATTTTAGTATTATTCCAGTTATAAATCTTAAATTTTAATTTCTTCTAACATTTAATTACAAAAATCTTATAAAATTTACTATTTTTAATTGTCGAAAATTACGGGTCGTTATAGTTTCAGCGTTTGGGACGATGACGTAGCGAAGCTGGGTGAGTTGTTTTTTTATTTTTATTTTATTTTCCTTTGAATTTCAAAACGTTCTAACTTACGTAACTTGCGCATACTCTCTGTCGATACCGAAAACCACTTTGACAACTGTGTATGAGGTGGAGATTCCATAATAAAATCGGATGGTGGCGACGATCCTATAAGGTATATACGTGGACCTAACTCCCATGAGTTAGCATAAGGTGGCTAAAACAGGAGCAATCGATGGGTCAATGAGGTAGCTCCCCTGATCGGACACATTCCATCGATACTATATTCTGACTTTGCGATTTATTCGGTGGCCACCCTTCGATTTTTACTCGGGAGTGTGTTTCGTGTTGGGCGGTAGTTGCGGCTATGCGTTACCAACAGTCTGGAAGTGTAATTGGTATATCTACCTTGGCATTGCCTAGTTGTGCCGTGTCACTTACCCTAGCACGCCTTCTACGAGTTTGTTTTATGTCGTACCTATGTTGTATCCTCTGGCGGCTCTAATTTACGGGGAGTTACGGTACTGTATAGACTATTGGCATACCTAAAAATGTGTTAAGATGGAAAATGTAAAGCCTTAACGTTATTTTTAAATAGTATACTTTACTTTAGACATTATTATAATAACGTATTGTACTACATAGTAGATAGTTTAACGGATCCTTAGGAGATGTGAATCCCGAACATCTCTTAAGTTACTACACTCACGTTAGACACTGGATAGGAGATGTCAAAACCCGTAAACATCACCGACGCCGTTTACACTCATATTGATTTACCGTTGATTTAACTCACATAAGATCTTTTAGTTCTGACTGGAGTGTTTTGTCTTTTCAATTCGCTCGGGTCAGCCTGAGCATTTCAGGATTTGAAGACCTTATTTCCGGAGGACGAAGACGAAGATTGTATTATTATTATTTACTATATTTATTCCACTAAATTCATATTGTTTCGCTGCAATGTTGTTTATCTCTGATATGTGTAACTCTGATTTTGAGTTGTATAAGTATAATCAAATTTATTTGTAAACAACTTCATGAACTGTTATTTGATTATTATATTTTGTCATTCCGCTACGAGATTCTGTTTTTTTTTTCTTTCTCTGCTTTTCTTATTCACCCAATAAAAATTCCCTCTTCTGTATGGTTTGAGTTGCCACGTGTGTCTGCTTAAAGCGTACAAAAAGGCGGGATGTTACATTTATATATTTTTCTTATTTTAAATTTAACTTTTAAATTTAAAACGTTTATTTTTTATTTCAAAATAATTTTGAAAATTAGCCCGAGGTCCAATTCAAATTTGGGCCTTTTCTATTAGGGACAACTGTTAGGCAGTGATCTAAATAGTTAACTCGAATATGACTAATTTAGACCGCATAGACTACTAGGCTTTGATACCATTATTGGAATTAGGCCAGCTTGTAATGGAAGTTGTAGGTAAAGTTCAAAAAAAAAATCCTTATTAGATCTATATTGGGCTTATGAAGTCTAAGATATTTAGAACATTTCTAAATTTCATTTAAATAAAATCTCTTTATTTAAAAATTTGTAGATTATATATGTGACGACCCGGATTTTCGGACTAGTTAAATGCCAAAAATCCATTCGTTCTAAAACTACTAATGGAAACTACCAACTTAATACACAATATTTGATGAATATTCGACACTATTAAATGTATAGGATACAATTTCAATTATACAACTTATCAGAGTAATTAATTTATTTATTAATCCTACAAAGTGTGCTTTAATACATACCAAATACAATGACTATAAATTTACCACTGCACAACTCTGATGAGAGTGACAACACTATCCTTACCTGAGAATTCAATAAACAATGTAAATGCGGAATAAAATAGTAAGCAGGAAAGATATAATAACACAAGATAAACAACAACCAATAACAAATAAACATGAAAGGGTTATATTATTTTAGGGCCACATCACTACCACTGGTGTCTGCCTACGTACCCCTATCTAATTGGGTACCCAATTAAATACAGGATCAGGCGAACGTAGTTCTCCTACCGCAAATAGGACACATGGAGCCTACGATGCAACAAACAATATGCAATTCCTAAAACTGCCCACTTAGGCTTAATCTTCAAATTTAGATTTTCAAATCTAATTACTTTACGGAAATTATCTCTTTGGACTTTATTATAGAATTCTTATTTCAAAACTTTTGAAATATATATATATATATATATATATATGTAACAACCGGGATTTTTCTCCAGTCAGTTATCGACATTAGTCGATTAGAATTGTTATCAAATACATATCGAAAATTTTAAATTGGGTTGTGATTTTTGAGAATTTGATGAAGGAATTGTATGGGCCTTTAGATGTAAATGGGTCCATTTTGTTTGTTTGTTTTGACCGGGATTATTACCTAGGGCATAATCGTTTTCCCCCTGATTCATTCTCATCGCAACCACAAAACGAAACGAGAAGAAAAAAAAATGGAGGCGACTTCAATCTCGTTCGTTCCTCGTCTCCAAAAAGAATTAGGGCTTCGGCTCTTCGATCGATTGCTGGTCATTCTTGTCTTGCGGTTGTCCGTTCCTCTTTATCACTTGCTCTGGCAAGTTTGAAGCTTTGGAATTAGGGTTTTGGGTCTCTGGCGAAGTCGATTCTTTGTAGCTCTTGCGAATTGGACTTCGGCTTCGTCTCTGTCGATTGATGGAAGTTTGTTGCTCTGAATTAGGGCTTCGTTCGATTCTTCGTACCGTGAATTCGACTGGTGCAAGCGAGAGATGGGTCGCGTTCAGCTTGTCGTCAAATGGTGAGTGTTCCGCTCACATCTAATCCCTTCTCGAGTTATTAGTGTTCGATACCTATGAGTTTTGTTCGTATTTGATTGTTGATTTCGTCATTGGTTTTGTCGACTATTCGACTATGTGGGAAGTTGCTGTTTTCTGATTTGTTTACCTTCTGCGTCTTGATGAGTTGCCGTGATAAACTTCGATTTCTATAAAATTGATTGAATTTGTTTTGTGCTTCAATTTGTTCCTTACCTGACTTTGGCTGGTGATAGGTTGGCTTCGGCATTTAAAATACTCGGCTTTGATGATTTTCGAATGTGAGTGTGGCAATATTATTTTGTTCGACTTGGGTTATATGGTTTACTGTATCTGGTAGTATTTCCATACCAGTTTGATTTTAGTTGCTATTCTATGACCTCTGCAACCTTCGAACTGCAGTTAGTCTTCGACTATAAACTTGACTTTTGTGATATTGACTTTGTTCGACTTTTGCTTGTTGTTTTCTGACCATTTTCACAGCTGCATATTTACCTGTTTACTCAAGGCCGTATATGTGCATACATACATATGTATGTGTGTATGCATATATTCTTGGATTTGCATTGTTGTAGTTTGATTCTCCTTGGCTAATTGGTTAGTTGCACTTCTGTAAGCTTGAGTTTGGTTCTTGGTTCACTTGTAGTTCTTTGGTGCTTGCTTGTATTCATTCTTGCAGTTGCTTGGTACATCTTCATCGAACATAGTTTCTCGACTTGTAGTTAATTTCTTCTGGCTTGAATCACTATCCAGTTGATTCACTGATGCACTTTGATCATGGGTTCGATCACTTGCTATGTCTTGTTCATCTGGTTCTTGTATCACTTTGGTATTGGTGCATTATAGTTGCATCACTGTATGTAGATGTATGCCCTGACCATTTACTTGGTTTTGTTTCTGTAGCTTGATAGTTTAGTCTGCATATGTGAACAGCTGCATTTGTGCTCGATTCTCCACATTCACATAATGCATTGATCATCCACTGTGGCTTTCTACTTTACATTCTCTGTTTTTGACATTAACCACTGTCCTCATTGTATATTCTGTAGCATAGTCTGGAGTTGTTGTACTTGTGGTCTTGCATTTGGTTTAGGGATGCATTCATGTCTGCTTTGTATCATTCTTGAAGTCTTCGTTTTACTGTATGCATCACTAGTCTTTCATTTGACCTGTTTCATTTAGTCGTACTGCCCTATGTTGTCACTTGATCTTGCTGTGACATTGTGACTTCTTGTTCATCCTCCATTAAGAAGTATTGTTGCATTTTAGATGTATCTTGGTCTTATGAACTTGAATTAGTAGTCTACACCTCTGGCTTTTTGTCCGAACTGTTTGTAGTCAATTGCTTTGTCTATTCATTGGCCTTGAGTTGAACCTATTTTGGGTTTGACCTTGTGATCATTTATGACTTTCACTGAGTTTTTGTGTATTCCGTGCGATAGTGGCGAGGCAGTACACGCGTGCGTGTACTGCAGCCCTATCAGATTGACAGTTTTAAATTGATGTTCGATTTGTCGAATTGTTTCGTTGGTTAATTTTAAATGGTTTGGAATTGTATTCTGATTTGGGTTGTTGATTTGTAGTTTAACACTGCTTAGTGTTATATCTGCCGTTATCCAATTCTCGTATCGAGGGTTAGATATACGTGATTTCTGTGACGGTCATCTATTTGAGATTTTTATTGCTTCTATGCACTAATAACTGAGTTTGAATTAGACTGACCCGTGTATTATTTTCTTTTGAATGTAATACTCGGGTCAGACCCGAGTTATTTCAGGTTGTAGATTTTCTTCTTTGAGTTGCTGTTCAGGATATGAAGACTTTTCACATCTTCTGAAGTTGTCAGTGTCATTTTGTAGTAGTCGTGTCATTGTATAGAACGATATGTATTCATCTATATTAGTCGATAATGTACTTGTATATATAACTTCTAGAGTCGACAGTTGTAGTTGTATCATATGTATCGTGTCAACTATATTGTAACTGACATCGGTTATATATATATATATGAGATTTTTGTTAATCTGTGTTCCGCATTTATATTATTTGTGTTATTGTTATATCTAATGTCCTAAACTATTATGAACTATCGTAGTTTGTTTTATACTGATAATTGGATATGTCAATGGGAGTAAATAAATAATAGATGAAAAATAAAAAGTATATACCACTCCTATCGAGATAACCAATATTAGTGTAAGGCCAATTACGGATGGTCGCTCCTATCCAGCCTTATTCTTCATAATAATAGACAGTATTTCTTTTAATACTCTTTGTTATTATGAGTATAGAGGTGGGGCATCACAGTTGGTATCAGAGCTTGGGGTTTATGGACATAATATAAAACATAACTTGGATGGAACATATGTTACAACTATTAGTCGATGTTTTATTGTGATTTGAGTCAAAACTAAAGTATTGAAATTTTGATGCAAGTTTTTAAATATCATTATTTAAAAATAAAAAGTGAAACTGTGTTTTGTTGATTTGATTGAATTGTGTTCTGTTTATCAGAGTGCGCAGCGGAAACAGTGAAACTGTCTTCGCTGAGTACAACTGACAATCTTTTGACTTAAAAATCGAAATACGAAATTGATATGAATTCCAATTGTTGTTTACATAGCTGTAATTATTTGTTTCTTTGAGAATTTCGAATCCAAATTGAGGATTCGAAGAAATTGCAGATATGTGATTTTTGTTGAGATTTTTGGCTGGTTTCTTTTGAGCTAATCATATATTGATTAGATTTTTGGCTGTTTTGAATTATTCTCATTGAAGAGATATTTGAATGATTTCTTTGTTTATATTGTAATGAACGTGCAAAATTTGAATTGCACGTCATTGCATTTATTTTACGTTGAACCGATGCTTGGTTATGATACGTATTTTGTTGCCGTTATTTTTATAACGGGATTTTTACACCAATGCTGAATTTTTGAGGCACGGTGTTTTGTTGACAATTTTAATGGATGAAAATTCACTGATGTCACATTTTGATGTGAATTCTTTTGATGAGATATTTGATGTTTTAAAATTTCTGTCGCTTTGACTTCAGTAACAGTCAAATTTTTAAAAGTGGATTTTCAAGCGGTTATTCCGCAATACTGATGTGTAACCGTTTTTACGGTATTTTGAGAAGTACAATTTCCTTATCGAAATTGTTACTGATTTGCTGTTTTAATCACGTGATTGGAAAATCGTTTTAAAAATGAAAATTGTTTTATAAATTTTTAACAGTTTGCGTTTTCAAAAGAATGAGAAAGTGACTTAAACGATTCAGCAAAATCGAGGATTATGACCCCTTTCTTTTACTGTTTCGCTTAACTCCGGACTTGTCCAGTTGAGAATGTGAATTGTTATTTTTACAAAATAAATAAAATTGTTTTTAGAAATTTTAACAGTTTGCGCTTTCAAAAGAATGAGGAAGCGATTTAAACGTTTCAGCAAAATCGAGGACTATGACCCCTTTCTTTTACTGATTCGCTTAATTCTGGACTTGTCCGTTTGAGAATGTAAAGTGTATTTTTACAGAATACACAATTTTTCACTTTCAAGGAAACGATGAAGTGATTTAAACGATTTAGCAAAAGTGCGGAGTATGGAACCACACTTTTACTATTTCGGTTAATTCCGGACTCGTTAATTGAATATCTGTTGTTTTGATGAATTTGATGATTTCACACTTTCAAGGAAACGATGAAGAGAATCAAACGATTTAGTAAAACACGTGGTATGGGACATGTGCGTTTGCTATTTCGGTTAATTCCGGACTCGTTAATTGAAACATTTTGATGCTTTCGTGTGCTTTCGAGCCACTATGAGGACCTTCAGGTCATTTGTTGGACCTTCGGGTCATTTGTTGGGCTTTCGGGCCACTCTACGGACTTTCGGGTCAAATACCAGTACTAGACCTTCGGGTCACTCTGCGGACCTTCGGGTCAATCTGATGGGCGCCAAAATTATGTTGAGTACTTGGTAGGCTTCGGCCATATGTTGTTGCACGTGCGGCGAATTAAAAACTCGCCATCTGATGGGATCGATCCAAGCTTTTATGTTGATTTTCTAGTCTTCTTAATTGATTTCTAGATATTTGTTGTTTCCAATTATCTGCAGGTAATTGGATATTTGTTGATATGAGTTCTGATTATCGTTTTTGATAATCGGATATTTGTTGTTTCTAATTATCGCTTGTGATAATTAGATATTTGTTGATATGAGTTCTGATTATCGTTTTTGATAATCGGATATTTGTTGTTTCTAATTATCGCTTGTGATAATTAGATATTTGTTGATATGAGTTCTGATTATCGTTTTTGATAATCGGATATTTATTGTTTTTAATTATCGCTTTAGATAATTAAATATTAGTTGATTTGAGATTTAATTATCGCTTGAGATAATTAAATATTTGTTGATTTTGAGATTTAATTATCGCTTTAGATAATTAAATATTTGTTGATTTTAAATTTAATTATCGCTTGAGATAATTAAATATTTGCTGATTTTGAATTTAATTATCGCTTTAGATAATTAAATATTTGTTGATTTTAAATTTAATTATCGCTTGAGATAATTAAATATTTGTTGATTTTGAGATTTAATTATCGCTTTAGATAATTAAATATTTGTTGATTTTAAATTTAATCATCGCTTGAGATGATTAAATATTTGTTGATTTGTTGTTTTAATTATCGCTTTAGATAATTAAATATTTGTTGATTTTAAATTTAATTATCGCTTGAGATAATTAAATATTTGCTGATTTTGAATTTAATTATCGCTTTAGATAATTAAGTATTTGTTGATTTTAAATTTAATTATCGCTTGAGATAATTAAATATTTGTTGATTTTGAGATTTAATTATCGCTTTAGATAATTAAATATTTATTGATTTTAAATTTAATCATCGCTTGAGATGATTAAATATTTGTTGATTTGTTGTTTTAATTATCGCTTTAGATAATTAAATATTTGTTGCTTTGAGATTTAATTATCGCTTTAGATAATTAAATACTTTCTGATTTGGAATTTAATTATCGCTTTAGATAATTAAATATTTGCTGATTTTGAATTTAATTATCGCTTTAGATAATTAAATATTTGTTGATTTTAAATTTAATTATCGCTTGAGATAATTAAATATTTGTTGATTTTGAGATTTAATTATCGCTTTAGATAATTAAATATTTGTTGATTTTAAATTTAATTATCGCTTTAGATAATTAAATATTTGCTGATTTTGAATTTAATTATCGCTTTAGATAATTAAATATTTGTTGATTTTAAATTTAATCATCGCTTGAGATGATTAAATATTTGTTGATTTGTTGTTTTAATTATCGCTTTAGATAATTAAATATTTGTTGCTTTGAGATTTAATTATCGCTTTAGATAATTAAATACTTTCTGATTTGGAATTTAATTATCGCTTTAGATAATTAAATATTTGCTGATTTTGAATTTAATTATCGATTTAGATAATTAAATATTTGTTGATTTTAGATTTAATTATCGCTTGAGATGATTAAATATTTGTTGATTTGAAATTTAAATTATCTCTTTAGATAATCAAATATCGATTGATTTGAAATTTGATTATCGTTTTTGATAATCGAATATTTGTTGAATTTGAAATTTGATTATCGCTTGTGATAATCGAATATTAGTTGATTTGAGAAATTTGATTATCGTTTTGATAATTGAATATTTGTTTTCTGACTATCGTTTGAGATAATCAGATATTTGATTTGTCTTCTGATTATCGTTTGAGATAAGTAAATATTTGCGATTTGAAAATTCAATTATCGTTTTTGATGATTGAATATTTGCGATTTTTGAGATTTGAGCTTCGTCTTTTTCTCTGGCGATTCAGGTGAGTAAATTGATTTACTCACATTCAATTCGTGCTCTGTATGGGATTTCTGCTCTGTTTTTCCTTCTCTTTTAGTTGCTGGAACTCGATTGTTCTTGCTTTTGTTAGTCGTCTGATTTTGATCCCTGATTCCCTCGATGTTGATTCTTTTGATTTGAAGCAGTCGAACCTTTTGATTTCTTATCTAATACTTCCCCGCTGACACTTGCTTTACTTATACATTCGACATTGCCATGCTCTTTTGGTTGTTACCTTTTATCCATTTATTCCCTATGATTGCGTGGACGCAATTTTTATAAGGAGGGGAGTCTGTAACAACCGGGGTTTTTCTCCAGTCAGTTATCGAGATTAGTCGATTAGAATTGTTATCAAATACATATTGAAAATTTTAAATTGGGTTGTGATTTTTGAGAATTTGATGAAGGAATTGTATGGGCCTTTAGATGTAAATGGGTCCATTTTGTTTGTTTGTTTTGACCGGGATTATTACCTAGGGCATAATCGTTTTCCCCCTGATTCATTCTCATCGCAACCACAAAACGAAACGAGAAGAAAAAAAATGGAGGCGACTTCAATCTTGTTCGTTCCTCATCTCCAAAAAGAATTAGGGCTTCGGCTCTTCGATCGATTGCTGGTCATTATTGTCTTGCGGTTGTCCGTTCCTCTTTATCACTTTCTCTGGCAAGTTTGAAGCTTTGGAATTAGGGTTTTGGGTCTCTGGCGAAGTCGATTCTTTGTAGCTCTTGCGAATTGGACTTCGGCTTCGTCTCTGTCGATTGATGGAAGTTTGTTGCTCTGAATTAGGGCTTCGTTCGATTCTTCGTACCGTGAATTCGACTGGTGCAAGCGAGAGATGGGTCGCGTTCAGCTTGTCGTCAAATGGTGAGTGTTCCGCTCACATCTAATCCCTTCTCGAGTTATTAGTGTTCGATACCTATGAGTTTTGTTCGTATTTGATTGTTGATTTCGTCATTGGTTTTGTCGACTATTCGACTATGTGGGAAGTTGCTGTTTTCTGATTTGTTTACCTTCTGCGTCTTGATGAGTTGCCGTGATAAACTCCGATTTCTATAAAATTGATTGAATTTGTTTTGTGCTTCAATTTGTTCCTTACCTGACTTTGGCTGGTGATAGGTTGGCTTCGGCATTTAAAATACTCGGCTTTGATGATTTTCGAATGTGAGTGTGGCAATATTATTTTGTTCGACTTGGGTTATATGGTTTACTGTATCTGGTAGTATTTCCATACCAGTTTGATTTTAGTTGCTATTCTATGACTTCTGCAACCTTCGAACTGCAGTTAGTCTTCGACTATAAACTTGACTTTTGTGATATTGACTTTGTTCGACTTTTGCTTGTTGTTTTCTGACCATTTTCACAGCTGCATATTTACCTGTTTACTCAAGGCCGTATATGTGCATACATACATATGTATGTGTGTATGCATATATTCTTGGATTTGCATTGTTGTAGTTTGATTCTCCTTGGCTAATTGGTTAGTTGCACTTCTGTAAGCTTGAGTTTGGTTCTTGGTTCACTTGTAGTTCTTTGGTGCTTGCTTGTATTCATTCTTGCAGTTGCTTGGTACATCTTCGTCGAACATAGTTTCTCGACTTGTAGTTAATTTCTTCTGGCTTGAATCACTGTCCAGTTGATTCACTGATGCACTTTGATCATGGGTTCGATCACTTGCTATGTCTTGTTCATCTGGTTCTTGTATCACTTTGGTATTGGTGCATTATAGTTGCATCACTGTATGTAGATGTATGCCCTGACCATTTACTTGGTTTTGTTTCTGTAGCTTGATAGTTTAGTCTGCATATGTGAACAGCTGCATTTGTGCTCGATTCTCCACATTCACATAATGCATTGATCATCCACTGTGGCTTTCTACTTTACATTCTCTGTTTTTGACATTAACCACTGTCCTCATTGTATATTCTGTAGCATAGTCTGGAGTTGTTGTACTTGTGGTCTTGCATTTGGTTTAGGGATGCATTCATGTCTGCTTTGTATCATTCTTGAAGTCTTCGTTTTACTGTATGCATCACTAGTCTTTCATTTGACCTGTTTCATTTAGTCGTACTGCTCTATGTTGTCACTTGATCTTGCTGTGACATTGTGACTTCTTGTTCATCCTCCATTAAGAAGTATTGTTGCATTTTAGATGTATCTTGGTCTTATGAACTTGAATTAGTAGTCTACACCTCTGGCTTTTTGTCCGAACTATTTGCTGTCAATTGCTTTGTCTATTCATTGGCCTTGAGTTGAACCTATTTTGGGTTTGACCTTGTGATCATTTATGACTTTCACTGAGTTTTTGTGTATTCCGTGCGATAGTGGCGAGGCAGTACACGCGTGCGTGTACTGCAGCCCTATCAGATTGACAGTTTTAAATTGATGTTCGATTTGTCGAATTGTTTCGTTGGTTAATTTCAAATGGTTTGGAATTGTATTCTGATTTGGGTTGTTGATTTGTAGTTTAACACTGCTTAGTGTTATATCTGCCGTTATCCAATTCTCGTATCGAGGGTTGGATATACGTGATTTCTGTGACGGTCATCTATTTGAGATTTTTATTGCTTCTATGCACTAATAACTGAGTTTGAATTAGACTGACCCGTGTATTATTTTCTTTTGAATGTAATACTCGGGTCAGACCCGAGTTATTTCAGGTTGTAGATTTTCTTCTTTGAGTTGCTGTTCAGGATATGAAGACTTTTCACATCTTCTGAAGTTGTCAGTGTCATTTTGTAGTAGTTGTGTCATTGTATAGAACGATATGTATTCATGTATATTAGTCGATAATGTACTTGTATATATAACTTCTAGAGTCGACAGTTGTAGTTGTATCATATGTATCGTGTCAACTATACTGTAACTGACATCGGTTATATATATATGAGATTTTTGTTAATCTGTGTTTCGCATTTATATTATCTGTGTTATTGTTATATCTAATGTCCTAAACTATTATGAACTATCGTAGTTTGTTTTATACTGATAAGTGGATATGTCGATGGGAGTAAATAAATAATAGATGAAAAATAAAAAGTATATACCACTCGTATCGAGATAACCAATATTAGTGTAAGGCCAATTACGGATGGTCGCTCCTATCCAACCTTATTCTTCGTAATAATAGACAATATTTCTTTTAATACTCTTTGTTATTATGAGTATAGAGGTGGGGCATCACAATATATCTTTTATATTCAAATTATACTTTACTTCGGGATCTTAAATCAAATCACTTTTGAAAAGTTTATTTGGAAATCCCAAATACTGTAATAAAAACATATCAAACAATATGCAACCAGATCGGGAGGTTTCTCCCATTAACAAGGCAACTGGGTCCCAGCCTTCATACAATCGATAAATAAGTACATCCCTCTATTCCAAGAGCGGACTATACCAAAAACATATGCCCACTTTTTAGTTACGGGTTACCCGAATCATTGGTAACATAATAAATCATTTTATATCCCGAAGAGATAAACCATTTCACACTAATATTCACTAGTACTTTCAAATCTATAATAATTTTCATTTCCCAAATCTGTTCAAAAATCATCTTAAACCATCGGGTTTAGTCCTCGAAATTCTTTCCATTTTATAAAACATTTTTATAAAACCATTCTTATATAAATCACTTTTAATATTACTTCAAAATATTCATTAACAAACATTTCTACTTCTTTTAAAGAGGAAACATTTCATAACATTTCCTTTTGAAAACCAATTTCAAAACAATTCATTAAATTGAAGTGAACCAAATATTACTCCTGAACACCTTATAGTCAAATCGTGAAATAAATCACAAGGTGTTAGCCTATAATTATTATCTACCCAGCCCATGCATATGGATAATTAATTGCTCATAAACTGGTCGAGCAAAGTCAACAATCAATGAATATCAATCAATGCTCATAAACTGGCTGAGCCTAATTCAAACAACCTAACAATCAATTAACAAAATAAACACAACAATAAATGATAAATCAATGCTTCATTCTATCAAATATTTATAACACTTTATTTTATCTTGGGTTAAAACGGTTTGATATTTATTTTAGATCATCCGGGATTTCCCATCGACATGTTCCGTCCCTCAACCAAGTCTCCTTGGATCTCACAGACGAAACACATGTACTAGTCGTTTCTGCGTACCCCATTAATTATTTAACTTCTAAATTTTAAATTACTTAATTAACCGTCCAAACATAATATCAAGCAAGGAAATCAAACCATTGTTTTAGAAAACAAAGTAAACAAGCATTCAAGAAAGGTTTTCAAACAACACTTAACACTTAATGTTATTTCAACTTAGCAATGGTTTTAACGAACTTAAAATAAGAAATAACTTACTTTGGATTCCACTCCGTCAAACTTTAAGGCAAGGAATATAAGATCTAACGCATACTTCCTACCATGCTTTGGAACCAAATGAAAATAAGCCCGAATTCCTCCTTTCTAGTGCTTGGCCAAGGCTTGAGATGGAAGTTGGCCGAAAGTATAGAGAAGAAGTGGTAGAGCTTTGAACTTGAATTCTCAAGATTTAGACCCGAAAAATAGGTCATCTTATCTCTTATTTTTGACTCTCTTACTCTCAAAATTTGAAAAACTTGTTAACTGAAAAATTGTTGTAAAATCTTTTCTATTGAATTTAAAAAAATGAATCACTTGATTTTGATTAGTTTTGAGGAAGATATGATAGAATGAAGAAGAGGTATTGTCGGATTGATAAAAATGATGCCCGAAAATGCACTTCAAAGAATTGAGTTTCAGGTATAGCAAAGCTCCAAACTGGAAAATGTGATCAACATAAAAGTTATAGCCACTAGAATTTCATATGGTTAAAAAAATAATTTCTTAATTTGGATCGGTTATTATCAAGTTATGATCAAAACAAAATGGCCTATTCTCTGGCTTAAAAAATGGGCCAGAGAATGCACTGGAAAGAAGTAGATTTTTGACATAGTTAAGTGTAGAATGAGACAAGGTGGTCAACATGAAAGTTTTAGCCACTAGAAAAGTACAGGATTTAAAAAATTAATTTTGCATTTTGGTTCGGTTTTGAAGAAGTTATTGCAGAGAGAAGAAGAGGTAAAATGTGGAGAAAAAATGAGTTTGATTTGAATAGAATGGACATTGATTTCTTTTGAATATTTTGTAAATATTTTGACATTATCTCTTTATAATTTATTCTATGGCTTGGAAGCCATTAAAGAGGAGAGGAAGAAGATGGAGAAGCTTGAGAAAAGAAGAAGAAAAAATGTGAATGAAAGTGAAGAAGGAGGTGGGTATTTATAGAAAAAGAAAGAAGTGGTAAATTTACCAAAATACCCTCTTAGAAAATTACCAAACTAACCTTACTTCAACCTAATGCAATCTCCACTTTTTCAATACTTAATATCATCTTTCACATCCTTACTTTATGTCTTAGTCACTTAAAGATTAAGTAAAGAATATCATAATTATGTTGGCTTTGATTTGGTGTGATTTGATGTTTATTTTTTCTTACTTTTGTTAATTCTTACTTACTTTTACTAATGACTTCTAGAAGTTTTCTAACCTTATTTAGTAAAAGTAAACTTAATTAGCATTAAAATGTGTACATTTATATGTTTCAAATATGTTAACAAAGGTGCGATAACGTTGCGGCAACTTTTAATCGACAAAACATTGATTTTCGACAAAATGTTTTACGGTCACATTTTGACGTTTTTATTAAACTATTTATTCTTGTAAACCAAATTTAAAAATAAATTTGTATAATGCTATTTAAAAATATAAACACTCATAAATTAATTAAAATAATTTATTTAACCATTGAAACTTACTTTTCTAAAATCAGCATTTTGTCACTTTTGTCGATATAGGCAAATGTTACTATTTTTGTGCATACTTCTCTTACCAAACCCTATCTAATTTTGTTTGAATCATATAACCTTACTTAATTCATATTCAAAATCACTTTAAATAGTATATTTTAAAGTGGTCAAATTCTGGGTCGTTACATTCTCCCCTACTTAAAAGAATTTCGTCCTCGAAATTAAAAGGACGAAAAAATATAATGAAAAAACAACAATTAACGAAAGTTAGGCAAACCAAAAATAATAATATCACCCATAACCTCGATCGGAGGTACGGTAACATATCCTATCTATTTTATTTATCAAATTAAGGTAGTTTCATTTTTAAAATTCCTAGGTTGATATACTAACCCTAGATGAATTTCACTTAGGCACCTAACCTAAGCTCTGATACCACGTGTGACGACCCATCTCCTCGACCCTCAGAAATCGACACTAATACATACACGATATTCACATGCCGTAAATCCAAGTGCCGGAGAGGCAGATTATCAGGGGTGTAAAAGAAAACAAAGATAGAAGATAACACAATAATAGAATCTCACATCGCATTCAACATTTTAATTATATATAAATGATCAGAGTCAAATACAAATCCAGCGGGATAGTTATAAATGTCTATCCGTACATATGCTGGGAATTACATACTACATATCACAGCGAAAAATGGGTAGATATCTACATAAGGTACTTCAGCTTCGTAGCTCCAAAAGACTTCTCCAAAATGCTCCCCAACATGCTTCAAAATGCTCCTAAGGTATCCTGACTACACGACTGCCCGAAAAATAGGGCACCTAGAGTTTAAAAGGAAAAAAAACTCTAGGTCAGTCATGGGACTGGTGTGAGAACTCAAAGTACGATGTTTTGAAAACAAAAAGGTATCTCATAAGACCACGCCGCACACAAACACGGAACGGGTTTTTACCTTATGATAACCAAAACCCTTCATTACATAAAATTTAGGGATATTATTTTTTAATGACTTTCTTTGAAAACATTTTCAAATAAACTTATTAATCTTAGCCGAAATTGTTACATTGATTAAATTCTAGCATAATAGGTTTACAATCAAGTCCGAAGGTTCTTATTGGAGAATGTATTTCCATACAAATGACCAGGTGAAGGGACTACCTTCTGATGGGTACACCTCTAGATGGATGTCCCGAGGCACAGAACATCTGCCCTCTACCAACACAAGATCGGCCTACCTCTTTAACTAGGTAGTATGGAATATGTCATCCCCCGGTCATTACCGACCTTTATCCGAGAGTACTCTTCGCATACATCCACATTAATTTACATCCCGAACGTCTTAGCGGAAAGAAATATATCTAGAAGGGGATGATCATACCCTAATTGGGAATGACCCACTTAGCCTTGCCGCATCTAACCCTGTTTCGGTCATTTCTGGTTGATGAGGCTCAAGGCAACAATTACCTTTTTACATAGCACATCTTCTTTCACTTTGAATGCAACATTGCCATTCCACATTCACATGACTGATTTCTACAAATGTATAACTCTGAGCTCATGTGTCTTAGAGTAGGGTGTTAAGCTAAGAGAAGGTGTCTTCTCCGCCACCAAACTGATATACATTTATAGAGACCACTCATTGTGATTTAGAATGCAAGGTCAAACACTCATCCATACAAGTTCGTTCTGGCACAGAACGAAACCGAAGGTACTTTTCTCGGCCATTACTAGACAAGAAGCCCTTGTGGTTTTGAGGTTTTATTTTTTATAACAAAGTGACCACTGCTACAATATAGTGAATCGGGAGTTTATCCCCACTTAATCAACAAGTAGTCCGTCGTTATTATTCGTCTCAATATCTCCATCTTCAAACGTCATTAATCTTCAAACACGTAAAATTGGTTCGAAGTAGTTTTCAGATAGGAATCACCCAAATCCAACCCTGGTTCCTTCGAAATCCAATCATCGATAAAAATGATGTAATTTGGTGATTGTTTTTCGATTCATTCATTTTCCTTTACCAAAATATCTTCGAGAGATACATATTTTCAAAATATTCTTTTAGTGAATACAGAATTATTTAAACCTCTTTTTGTATATTTCTCAAATCATTTTTAAAGAGTATCTTTTGAAAAAATAGGATTATAGAAATCATTCTACTTTTATTCAAAATCAACTTCCGTATTCAACGAGTGCTATGGGCGGAATAACGGTGAGATCACCTTTTAAATTCCACAAATAGGACAAGTTCCCTCTTTAGATTTTAATACTGAGTATAAGAAGATTATTTCTATAAAATCAAAGTTGAGCATCCGGGCTTTCCCTTTGACATGTTCCATCCCTCGCCCAAGTCTCCTTGGATCTCACAGACGAAACACGTGTACTAGTCATTTCTGCATACCCCATTAAGTATTTAACTTCTAAATTTTAAATTACTTAATTAACCGTCCAAACATAATATCAAGCAAGGAAATCAAACCATTGTTTTAGAAAACAAAGTAAACAAGCATTCAAGAAAGGTTTTCAAACAACACTTAACACTTAATGTTATTTCAACTTAGCAATGGTTTTAACGAACTTAAAATAAGAAATAACTTACTTTGGATTCCACTCCGTCAAACTTTAAGGCAAGGAATTTAAGATCTAACACATACTTCCTACCATGCTTCGAAACCAAATGAAAATAAGCCCGAATTCCTCCTTTCTAGTGCTTGGTCAAGGCTTGAGATGGAAGTTGGCCGAAAGTATAGAGAAGAAGTGGTAGAGCTTTGAACTTGAATTCTCAAGATTTAGACCCGAAAAATAGGTCATCTTATCTCTTGTTTTTGACTCTCTTACTCTCAAAATTTGAAAAACTTGTTAACTGAAAAATTGTTGTAAATTCTTTTCTCTTGAATTTAAGAAAATGAATCACTTGATTTTGATTAGTTTTGAGGAAGATATGATAGAATGAAGAAGAGGTATTGTCGGATTGATAAAAACGATCCTTGAAAATGCACTTCAAAGAATTGAGTTTCAGGTATAGTAAAGCTCCAAACTGGAAAATGTGATCAACATAAAAGTTATAGCCACTAGAATTTCATATGGTTAAAAAATGAATTTATTAATTTGGATCTGTTATTATCAAGTTATGATTAAAACAAAATGATCTATTCTCTGGCTTAAAAACTGGGCCAGAGAATGCACTGGAAAGAACTAGATTTTTGACATAGTTATGTTTAGAATGAGACAAGGTGGTCAACATGAAAGTTGTAGCCACTGGAAATATACATGATTATAAAAAAAAGCATTTTGCATTTTGGTTCGATTTTGAAGAAGTTATGGCAGAGAGAAGAAGAGGTCAAATGTGGAGAAAAAATGAGTTTGATTTGAAGAGAATGAACATTGATTTCTTTTGAATATTTTGTAAATATTTTGACATTATCTCTTTATAATTTTTTCTATGGCTTGGAAGCCATTAAAGAGGAGTGGAAGAAGATGAAGAAGCTTGAGAAAAGAAGAAGAAAAAACGTGAATGAAAGTGAAGAAGGATGTGGGTATTTATAGAAAAAGAAAGAAGTGGTAAATTTACCAAAATACCCTCTTACCAAATTACCAAACTAACCTTACTTCAACCTAATGCAATCTCCACTTTTTCAATACTTAAACATCATCTTTCACATCCTTACTTTATGTCTTAGTCACTTAAAGATTAAGTAAAGAATATCATAATTATGTTGGCTTTGATTTGGTGTGATTTGATGTTTACTTTTTCTTACTTTTGTTAATTCTTACTTACTTTTACTAACGACTTCTAGAAGTTTTCTAACCTTATTTAGTAAAAGTAAACTTGATTAGCATTAAAATGTGTACATTTATATGTTTCAAATATGTTAACAAAGGTGCGATAACGTTGCGGCAACTTTTAATCGACAAAACGTTGATTTTCGACAAAATGTTTTACGGTCACATTTTGACGTTTTTGTTAAACTATTTATTCATGTAAACCAAATTTAAAAATAAATTTGTATAATTCTATTTAAAAATATAAACACTCATAAATTAATTAAAATAATTTATTTAACCACTAAAACTTACTTTTCTAAAATTAGCATTTTGTCACTTTTGTTGATATAGGCAAATGTTACTATTTTTGTGTATACTTCTCTTCCCAAACCCTATCTAATTTTGTTTGAATCATATAACCTTACTTAATTCATATTCAAAATCACTTTAAATAGTATATTTTAAAGTGGTCAAATTCTGAGTCGTTACAATATACAATTTTATTTAATTTATATTCTATACATATGAATGTACACATAAATGGTATCATATACATATATGTATGTGTGTGCATTTGTAACATGATAATCTGTGCAAGGTATAACATTGCCGTATATATATATATAGGGTTTACATCGCAACATGCATGCTAGCTCATCGAATATGTACTATATGTTGTCCAAATATATGTATATATAAAAGTTTGTTATTTAAATAAATATTATATATATATGTAAATGTATAAGTAAATTTCATTTAAATAATTTAAACAGTTATATATACATATAACTTATATATATATGTAAAATATTAATAATTTATATATATAAAATAATTATGTATTATTTAATAAATATTAAAATAGTACTTACATATACATAATATATTAAAGTTTTTCTATTTTATTAATACATACACACACACACATATTTATAAAGATATTAATAATATCTAAATATATATATATATATGTATGTATGTATGTATGTATGTACTAATTAATAAAATTAAAAGAAAATTTAATTTGTTTACTTCCAGATCGTATATACAACATAATTTATGTTATTATATTAATATATATGTGTGTGTATATATATATATTAGTCGAAATACAATAGAAATATTTTCAAATTTTATTTTTAAAATTTTAAATTTTTAGAAAATCTAGCATGATAATTGAGGTTTGAAAAAAATCTTCATAATTTTTCTTAGTCAAAATAGATTTTTTAATAATTAATTAATTTCAGTCCTGTATTATAATTATTTTTAAAAAAATGTAAAAATTGATTATTAAATTCTTAATATATTAATTTTAAAAAAATTAAATAACAATAAATAATTATTTAAAAATACTTTAATGTTACAAAAATTATATTTATATGAAATATACATGTATAAATATATGTTCAATTATTAGCATAATATGATGATATAAATAAATACAGATCATATAATTATAATTAAACGACACTTTAATATATATATATAGATATAAATATATATAGATATATATATAGATATATATATATATATATTAATAAAATAATAATTATATATGAAAAATATTTGGCTATGCATATTTGATTTATATGTGAAAAAATTGGTTTTTTATTGTATACATATAACCAAGGAGCATTTCACAAGAAGGACAAACTATGCAGTCCAATTAGTTTCTAGGACACACATTCAAAGAAATTACTTTCAAGGCCAAAGTCAGCAGAATAATTACTTCCAAGGACAAAGTCAGCAGTTCAAATACTTTTAAAGACATAATTTCATAGGTTTTTAGGCCCTAGAAACTAATTATTTTACGTTTTGTCCTTGAAAGTAATTATTTTAGTTGTGTGTCCTAGAAACTAATTCCACTTACTAAAGAGGCCCTTGTGGCTAATTTCCACTATAACCAATCTAGTATGTGACAACACCAATACATATAAGAATCCTCACCTAACAATAAATATAATAATCATAATATATATGTATAATTAAATAATATTTTGAGATTATAAGCAATATAATATAGTAAAGACATACCTATGGTTAATGCTTTAATCACACCAAGTAATGATGAACTCTCTCTCCTTTGAAAGCTTTTTTATTCGGCTGATTGTTAATCCTTGAACCGTAGACCTTTGATTATCAAATAGTAATTGTTTTGAATTGATTTGATTAAGCTCCTAGGGATGTGATAGGCCAGCAATAGAAGAGATAGTGAAGGCCAAAAAAGTTTTTAAATAATTAGGGTTAGAGGTCTTTTTATAGTGGATGAAAAGAGAGAGATATCGATCAAATCTCATACAAATACTCACTAAATTCGAGCCATCCATTTTCAACATCTCTAGCCTATTTTTAGCCACCCTCAATATCCTTCATAACATTTGAATCGTCATCATATCATAATAGGCTAACATCCATTTAAGCCTAAATAATTATTATTAATTAAATCTAATTTAACTGTTTGTCGATATCGCATATCGATCGATATATTTATAACTATTATAAATATATATTTAATAATATTTATTACTCAAATCATATTTAAAATTTTACAATTATTATTTCATAGATATTAATTAGTTTATAACAATTATAAACTAATTAAATTTTTTAGTCTAAAGAGGATTCATCATTTCGGTTGTATGACTCATCAAGTGTAAATTTGTTCAATGATTAACATTGAACTATTCAAATGTTAATGTTAACACATCATTTAGCAGGTGGTGTGACATTTTAGCCAAATTTATCACTAACTTTGTTTCGATAAAATATAATTATTCTTTATTAAGCATTATCTGGTTATAACATTTATTTAAACCATTCTCTTCGTCAAAATAATATCACTTTGGACATACGGAATTTGGTAAGGGTCAAAATTCCAATATCGTCCATATTCAACTCTATAGTCCAAGCACATATTCCTTGGTTCAATAATAAAAATTATTATTAACCGAAATGCTCTAGCCAGAGACATTGACTTTGAGTTGACCATGATACTAACCCCATATAACTAAGGAGACGAATCCTCTCTTAAATAGTGCTTCGCTTCCAATACTTCCACTCGAACCAACTATAGCCACTTGATGGACGTCATGCTATGATTTGATTATAATCAAAGCAGAGTTTTCATATCGAAGATCCGTAGTATTCTCAAGTTGAGAGAACTTTGTAAATCAGTCACATCAATATTTTCTATTTGACCTTAGTTATATTACCCAACAGAAAACGATCAAGTGAGTCATTCCATAGTTATCCAATAACCATCAATATGTAACCCTAGGAGCCTCCAACAGTCATGAGTAATGCACGGTCCAATATTTGGAGAGCGTTACATACTATAGTCTTAATGAATACATCGATATCAAGTCTCAATGCATCTTGAATAGGAACATTTAAAATGATATATTTGTTTTCATTGTGATGAATTACTCATGGTTACAAACACTTTTTAATAACTATCACAAAACATACCATTTATGGATTTTATATTAAATATACTTTTACTAAAATTAATAATTAATATAACACATTACACCAAGAATACAATAGAAAGAAAAATATTACGAACAAGATTGGTCAACAAGTTTGATATATGGAATGAATTACATAATTGCCCCTAGAGCATACCCCTAACTCTATCAAAAAACATTACATGGATTTCTAACACATCCCACGAACTAGGGGTTAACTAACCCTAAACATTATATGTAACGACCGGCTGTTTCGAACCATTCGCATCTGACAATCATCTGCACATGTCAAACTTGAATTGCTCAAAACAACAGATTGTTAATTTATATTTGGCAAAATTTAGCATATACAGTAAATAAATCAATCACAGAATCACAGACACAAAGTAATATAACAATAAGCAGCGGAATAGATAAATATTAGTTTATGAAGCTACTACATAAACATCAGAGTTTAAAACAAAATACAACTGAAATCTCAAATACAATGAATCTCTAATACATAAGCAATTGACGAGACTGAACATAAATGGCTGGAATACACTGAAATAACTGAAAGCTAGATAGATAGATCTTCAAACAAAGCTCCACTCTCCAAAGATGAGTTTCAAATGCTGTGACACTTAGTCTGACCCGAGCAGGAAGCAAAACGCAAAACACTCGAGTCAGGATTAACATTCTTATATTAATAAATTCAACTCAAGTGAAATGTCAACTGAAATACAAGTAACTTAAAGGATAGTTGGGATTTCCATCCTCTAAGGATCCATGGAACTATTTACTATGTAGTAATATACGCTATTATAATATGTCTATAGTAAAGTAAACTATTAAAATAGCGTTAAGGCATTTCCCATATCCCCCTTAACACATTTTTATATATTCCCATAGTCTATACAGTACTGTAATTCCTCCGTAAACTGGAGGGCTATCAAAGGGCACTCCATAGGTATGGTACAAACCAAACTCGTAAAAGGCGCGATAGGGCATGTGACAAGGCACGCGAGGCAATGCTTGGGTAGATATACCGTTTGGGGATCCGGACTGGTGGTAATAGATAGCAGCTATTACCGCCCACCTCGAGACACACTCCCAAATCAAAGGTGCACCCAATCAAATCACAAAGTAATAGAATGGTATCGAAGAAATGTGTCCAATAGGAGGAATGACCTCACTTGGCCCGGCGTGGCTCTTGTTTTAGCCACATCAAGCTGACTCGCGGGAGTCAGGGCTACGTTAATACCTCATACAGAATCGTCGCCAAACCATCCTACTTCATTTTGGAATCTCCACCACGTACATAGTTGTTAAAGTGGTTTTCGGTATTGGCAGAGAGAATGACAATATCCGATCCTGGTCTCTTTAACAACCAAACGCTTATTTCACACCGTGGTCATTTCATTTCAAATAGTTCATACTTCATATCAAAATATCATATTTATTTCAAAATCATACCAATTTGATATCATTATTGAATTTAAAAATATTCATTTCCAGAATCTTAACACTTTCAAAATTATAACACTTTTGAAATCATAGCACTTTTGAAATCATAACACTTTTGAGATCGTAACACTTTTGAAATCGTAACACTTTTGAAATCATAACACTTCCAACTTAAATAGTTTAGATATTGAAAATAGTATATATATTGAAATAGTTATAGATTAAAATAATTTATATATTAAAATAATTTATATATTAAAATAATTTATATATTAAAATAGTTCATATATATTAAAATACTTTATATAATAAAATAGTTTCCTCTAATTTCACCAATCGGTTCAAATCAGCTTAAATTCCAAAATTTAATTTAAATAAATCCATATTCAACACTTTCAATTTAAAAGGTTAAAGATTCAATTCAAATTCTCAATAAACCATTTCAATTTTTATCGATTTCAAATCTTAGTTTGAACTATCATTTCATTTCCAATAAGATTCGAGGTTTAAATATTCAAACAATTTCAATATAAATTTCATTTATATTTCAACATTTAACTTTAATTTTATTCAACTTTAATATATTAACTTGATCATTTTAATAAAAATTAAATAAAATCTCAATTTATAAATTTGAATCAATATTAAATATTCAGCCTCAGTTTTATTCAAAGTTGAGAATATTCATTTAATCACTTTTTATCAAATCAAGTTATAAATCATATCTTTCAAAACCTTAAAAATCAATAAGTTTAAATCAATTCTTATTCAAATTCAATTATTACCCAATTTAAATTCCAAGTCAACATAAAGTTATTCTTCCCAACCTCTATTATTAATGTTATTAAAAATCTATTTTAAAATATTAATATAAATTTAAATAAATGCTTAAACATATTATATATTAATTAAATTAAATTTTATTAAATTAAATCTTATTATTAAATCTATTTTATATAAAATCTAATTTTATATTTTTTTTAAATAATAAAATTTATAAGTAAAATCTAAAGTTTTAAATTTTCCAAACTAACTTATAAATTAAAATTTCCAAAGCATATTATTTCAAAAATCGAAATTTTATACATATATAAAAATAGCATTTATATATTATATTTAAAAAAAATTTCAAAAAAAACCCATATATTTCCTTTCAAACTTTGGAAATCATTTTCAAAATATAGACCAACGGTGTCCGTATATAGTTCTTTATCCTATGGTCAAGTGATACGGATATTTATCATTTCAATCCGCAATTTAAATATTTACGGGCATATATCATTTCAACCCGCAAACCAAAAATTTGAATTCAATGAAAATCGCTTAGGTTTATCATTTCAACCCATAATGATTTTCCCTCAATCTATAAAATCGTTCGGGTATGTATCATTTCAACCAATAGGGAATTCTAAACTAACAGGGAACTTGCAGAGTGAGCACAAATATGATAATAATATAACATATCAGCAGCAGGCATATATCATCAGTAACAAATTTAAATATAATATATACAACAGGTTATGGTGTCGTATGTCTCAGGTAAACAATGGCAGATAATGGCATATCATATTTAACAATTAAAATTTTAACAATTCAAATTTGGCAGCATATTTCAATCGCCATTTCATGTGAAGTAAATTTATTTCATATAAGAATGTAAATCGTGAGTGATTGCTCACCTTTCGAGGTTAAAAAAACAAGAAGATGATACAGACACGCATACGGATACGGACACGAACTAGCGGAACAGCGACATGCTAGGAATTGTTGTAACAAATTCGATATTGGGAAAGTAAGTCAAGATGGACCAGAGATCGATGAAACAAATAAATATATAACTATATATTTTAAAGTGTAAAATTTAAAAACCTATTAAAAATAAAATTCTTTATAATATATATATTTGAAAATCAATATTAAATTCAAACATATATACATATATCACAATCGAAATCTATATATATATATATTTCAAGATCATTATTAAACTTAACACATATATTTAAAATATATATATTATATTATATTTACCATACATGATATCATCTCTTGAAACTAATATATTATATGTATACTAGTATATATGCTACTATCATGTGTACTGACTCTACAGGGAATTTACACTTCAACCAATATATAAACTCACGCATATATGTATTTAACAATTTAAAATCAATATTTAATAAACAAATATTTCACACTTTCAAAATTTTCATATATACACGTATATGTATATATATATATATATAAATTTTCAAATCAATATTTTTATTTTAACACATATTAAACCAAAATATCATCATATGACATATTTATAAAATGAGTAAATTGAAAAACTGGTCCTGTATAAAACGTATATACAAACTCGGTTATACATAAAAGCATAAAAGAATAAACTTTATAGTATATACATATAATATCCGTTTACATATACTTTAAAATCAATAAAATTAAACGTACTATAAAATCAATATTATTATCAACATATATATAAACACTATGCAAATAAATTTTGAAAGATATATATATATATATACCAAAATAACGCAACATATATATATATATATACATCAGCAATTATATACATGAGCATGTGCATGGTTTTCGGCATGGAGAAAAAAATAGTAAGTTTTGTATGTAAAACGTAATATATATATATATATATATAAAAGCAAATGTGACGCCCCACCTCTATGCTCACACTAACAAAGAGTATTAAAAGAAATACTGTCTGTTATTACGAAGAATAAGGCTGGATAGGAGCGGCCATCCGTAGTTGGCCTTACACTAGTATTGGTTACCTCGATAGGAGTGGTGTATATTTTTCAATTTTCATCTCTTATTTATTTACCCCCATCGACATACCCAATTACCAGTATAAAACGAACTACGATGGTTCTTAATAGTTTAGGACAATATATATAATAATAACACAGATACAAAAAAAGAATGAGGAACACATATAACAAAAGTCTCATATATATATAACTGATGTCAGTTACAATACAATTGACACAATACATATGATACAACTACAACTGTCGACTCAAGAAGTTATATATACAAGTACATTATCGACTAATATACATGAATACATATCAACTTAAAACAGACACATTGACTACTACAACAAGACGAAGACCACTTCAAAAGATGTGAAAAATTTTCATAGCTCAAACAGCAACTCAAAGCAGGAAATCTACAACCTGAAATAACTCGGGTCTGACCCGAGTATTAAATTCAAAAGAAAATAATACACGGGTCAGTCTAATTCAAACTCAGTTATTAATGCACAGAAGCAATAATAATCTATATCAAATAGACGATAGCCACAGAAATCTCGTATATCCAACTCTTCAATAAGAGAATCAGATAACGGCAGATATAACGCTAAACTGTGTTAAACAACAAATCAGCAGATTAAAATCATCAACAAAGATAAGTGAAAAGAATATCAATGAAGATAATTTAGAAAACATCAGAATTGTCTAAACGACAATTAACGACAAAATCTAATTATTAAATAAATAATTAGAAACCCATAATCTAATTATCTAGAAGATAATTAGACAACAACAAAATAATCAATTTAAAACATCAACTCTGGTAGGGCTGCAGTATACGCACGTGTATACTGCCTCGCCACTACAACCTGGGAATACACAAAAGCCCAAAGAATCGGAAACAGATGGCATCATACCAAATCAAATCTCTGTGTGGCTGCAGTACACGCACGCGTGCACTGCCTCGCCACTACCGAACGTCAAAACTGCTAGGGTCAAGTTACGACTATCGTAACTCAACACTACTACGAACAAAATGAATCAGAGGAAAGCACCCAAGCTACATGAAGTCAAAAAGGCAAGTGAAGACTACATGAAGCACACGTGCCCAGACTCAAAGACACACTACAGTATGAACTCATGTGGAACAATCGAAAATGCAGACTGGTGGACACATAAGGACCAACAGCAGGTAAACAACAAGCTACATACCATAAATGCTCAGATCAGATGAATATAGTCATATATGCTGCTACAACCCAATATATATGTAATGTGCATACATCAAGTATACATAAACCAGACCCCATGAAGTCATGCAACAGCAATACGAATTCCAAGCATAGACATTCATATCTATACCAAATGAAATAGAGGTGCGACAAGGACAAATGATCATGTGGTCTACAATAATACATGTACAAAGCACATAATCAATATGAACCCATGAACTACAAGCTAACAAACGGCAACTTCAAAAAGTACCAGACTCGAAACTCAAGCATCAAGTCAAAAAGTACATCTGGAACTTCAAAATGATATAAGTGTACATGTATACAAAACCAAAAGTCTTCAATTGATACTAGACCGTATATATGTGGACACACTGGTTATGTGTGGACACAAGAAATCAATGAACAATGAAGTGCAAGTGACAATGCAAGCTACAGGTCGAACTCGAGTGCAAATGGAAACAACTACACCAATCCTATCAGGAGCATATGCAATGTACCAGACTCAAATGCATTCAAGCATGTGCAGACATGCTATCAAACACAATCCACTAAACAAGCAACCTGTACACATAAGTGCAGCAGTGCTAACAAGACAAGGGATAGTTCAATTCAAGTGAAGCTACTGCAGTTTAAAACCAATGCCATGAAATCAAGAATAGAACTCAAAATCCCACTGTACACTGAAACAGTAATTGGTGAAATACTAGACTTCAAACTAGTGTACCACATGATACTAGACTCGAGTAAAACAAGTGAATGCAATTGCGAGATATAACATCAAGACCAATTGCAAATGAATAATGCAATGTATCAGTTTCAAACATATGCCCAAGTGCAAATGCAATATGGACCTGACAGTACCCAAGTGATACTGTCTCGAGGTAAATAGCCTCCAACAACTCAATAAAGCATGGTAAAGACCAACTATAATAAACAAGTTTGCAAACTGTCTCAATTCGGCGAGACAGCTACACTGAATGCTTTAACTCGAAAAATACTCCAACTACAACTACACGGTGTCAAAATTGAATGCATATATAGATGCAGATATGCCAAAATTCTTATGAAGCCGAAAATAAACAAAGTACTAGAGTAAGCAAATTCCATAGGTAGTTCGAACATTACCAAAGTCAAAGAGAAAGTCATGGAATCAAAATCAACTGTCACAAAAATGCCAAGGCCGATATTAAACAATTCAAGTCAATAGCTGTAAGTGTCGAAGTCGACTCGAAATCAGCATCGTCAAAAGAGTTTAACATCGAAAGACAACAAGAACAAAACCAACGACAACAAAACTCAAAACAAGTCCAGAAATCACGACCGAAGTCGAATTACCAAAAATTCAAGACCGATACCACAAAATCACATATACATGAAATCGAATAAGATGTGAGTAATTAAGAAATTACTCACCTTTGCCGAAGACCCTAAACCCAAATCGTTATTGAAGGCATCTTCGATCGAACCACTAAAGTCAGTGACTTCAATTGAAGCAGCGCACCAAAAACCCTAATTTAATTGAAGAGGAAGCGAACACGAGCAGCCATTTGGGAACGAAAATGAATACACGAGACCGCCATTTTTATTATTTTCTTTCCTATGCTAGGGTTTTTGAAATGAATTAAAATGGAGAGGAGGATCGGTTACTACTCGAGATGACACGGTACAAAACCCCATGGGCCAATATAATTTTAAAGCCCACAATATTTAACAATTTTATTAAAAGAATTTTAACCCAATAAATTCCAATAGCAATTAGCTAACAATTTAATCACCTAGCGACGATAATTAATTGTTACGAATTCCCGGGTTGTTACAGACTCCCCTCCTTATAAAAATTGCGTCCCCGCAATTTTCATAATTATGTCATCAACAACAATTATTTTTCTAACATAAACTGGTTAAGCTAGAAAATAAAAGTGGAAAATATAAACACCAAAGAAATCTTTTAATTTCATAAAAGAAATTCACAAATTCTCAACAAAATCTAACTATCAGTAGATAATCAGAATACAGAAATCACAAAACAGCAATATCTAATTATCGATACAATAATTAGAAAACAACAAAATCTAATTATCAACAAAGATAATTAGAAAACACAAATCACAAATCGCAAAACCGCAAATATCTAGTTATTCTACAATTAACTAGAAAACACAAACTCCATAACTAAAAAACTCTTACTATCAACAGAGATAGATAGAAAATAACAATTCAATAAAATCAGCATACTCTAGAATCAATTAGAGACTAGAAAATCTCATAATCAGCAAATCTAGCAAATGTCCAATTATCAAAACGACAATCAGAAAACACAATTATCTAATTAACAAAACAATAATCAGAAATCTCAAATCAACAAATATCTAATTATCAAAAACGATAATCAGAAACACAAATCAACAAATATCTAATTATCAAAAACGATAATCAGAAATCTCAAATCAACGAATATCTAATTATCAAAATGATAATCAGAAACACAAATCAACAAATATCTAATTATCAAAAACGATAATCAGAAATCTCAAATCAACGAATATCTAATTATCAAAAACGATAATCAGAAACACAAATCAACAAATATCTAATTATCAAAAGCGATAATTAAATCTCAAATCAGCAAATATTTAATTATCAAAAGCGATAATTAAATCTCAAATCAGCAAATATTTAATTTATCAAAAGCGATAATTAAATCTCAAATCAGCAAATATTTAATTATCAAAAGCGATAATCAAATTTCAATTCAAAAAATATTCGATTATCAAAAACGATAATCAAATTTCAAATCAACAAATATTCGATTATCAAAAACGATAATCAAATCTCAATTCAACAAATATTCGATTATCAAAAACGATAATCAAATCTCGAATCAACAAATATTCGATTATCAAAAGCGATAATCAAATCTCAATTCAACAAATATTTGATTATCAAAAACGATAATCAAATCTCAAATCAACAAATATTCGATTATCAAAAACGATAATCAAATTTCAAATCAACAAATATTCGATTATCAAAAACGATAATCAAATTTCAAATCAACAAATATTCGATTATCAAAAACGATAATCAAATGTCAAATCAACAAATGTTCGATTATCAAAAACGATAATCAAATCTCAATTCAACAAATATTCGACTATCAAAAACGATAATCAAATCTCAATTCAACAAATATTCGATTATCAAAAACGATAATCAAATCTCAATTCAACAAATATTATATTATCAAAAACGATAATCAAATCTCAAATCAACAAATATTCGATTATCAAAAACGATAATCAAATCTCAAATCAACAAATATTCGATTATCAAAAACGATAATCAAATCTCAATTCAACAAATATTCGATTATCAAAAACGATAATCAAATCTCAATTCAACAAATATTCGATTATCAAAAACGATAATCAAATCTCAATTCAACAAATATTCGATTATCAAAAACGATAATCAAATCTCAATTCAACAAATATTCGATTATCAAAAACGATAATCAAATCTCAAATCAACAAATATTCGATTATCAAAAACGATAATCAAATCTCAAATCAACAAATATTCGATTTTCAAAAACGATAATCAAATTTCAAATCAACAAATATTCGATTATTAAAAACGATAATCAGAATCAACAAATATCTAATTATCACAAGCGATAATTAGAAACAACAATTATCCGATTATCAAAAACAATCATCAGAATCAACAAATTTCTAATTAACACAAGCGATAATTAGAAACAACAAATATCCGATTATCAAAAACGATAATCAGAATCAACAAATATCTAATTATCACAAGCGATAATTAGAAACAACAAATATCTGATTATCAAAACTGATAATCAGAATCAACAAATATCTAATTATCACAAGCGATAAATAGAAACAACAAATATCCGATTATCAAAAACGATAATCAGAATGAACAAATATCTAATTATCACAAGCGATAATTAGAAACAACAAATATCCGATTATCAAAAACGATAATCAGAAATCTCAAATATTTAATTATCGATACGATAATTAAACCTCATAACATCAGATATCTAATTACCTGCAGATAATTAGAAACAACAAATATCTAGAAATCAATTAAGAAGACTAGAAAATCAACATAAAAGCTTGGATCGATCCCATCAGATGGCGAGTTTTTAGTTCGCCGCACGTGCATCAACAAATGGCCGAAGCCTACCAAGTACTAAACATAATTTTGGCGCCCAACAAATGACCAGAAGGTCCGCAGAGTGACCCGAAGGTCTAGTACTGGTATTTGACCCGAAGGTCCATCATATGACCCGAAGGTCCAACATATGACCCGAAGGTCCATCATAGTGGCTTGAAAGCACATGAAATCATCAAATATTTCAATTAACGAGTCCGAAATTAACCAAAATAGCAAACGCACATGTCCCATAACCACGAGTTTTACTAAATCGTTTAATTCTCTTCATCGTTTCCTTGAAAGTGCAAATTCATCAAAATCATCAAAACAGCAGATATTTCAATTAACGAGTCCGGAATTAATCGAAATAGCAAACGCACATGTCACATACCACGTGTTTTACTAAATCGTTTGATTCTCTTCATCATTTCCTTGAAAGTGCAAAATTGTGTATTTTGTAAAAATACACTTCACATTCTCAAACGGACAAGTCCGGAATTAAGCGAATCAGTAAAAGAAAGGGGTCATAATCCTCGATTTTTCTGAAACAATTAAATCGCTTCCTCATTCTTTTGAAAGCGCAAACTGTAAAATTCATGAAATTTTTTTTTATTTATTTTATAAAATAACAATTTACATTCTCAACTGGACAAGTCCGGAGTTAAGCGAATCAGTAAAAGAAAGGGGTTATAGTCCTCGATTTTGCTGAAACGTTTAAATCGCTTCCTCATTCTTTTGAAAGCGCAAACTGTTAAAAAATTTATAAAACAATTTTCATTTTAAAACGATTTTTCAATCACGTGATTAAAGCAACAACATCAGTAGCAATTTCGAAAAGAAAATTGCACTTACCCAGAACATCGTAAAACGAATCTCAGAATCAGCATTGCGGAATAACCGCTTGAAAATCCACTTTTAAAAACTCGACGGTTACTGAAGCCAAAGCGACAGTAATTTTTATACGTCAAAATCTTATCAAAATAATTTACATCAAAATGTAACACCAGTGAATTTCCATTCATAAAAATGTCACAAAACATCGCACTTCAAAAATTTAGCACCGATGTAAAAATCCCGTTATAAAAATAATGGCAACGAAATACGTTTCATAACCAAGCATCGGTTCAACGTAGAACTAATGCAGTAACGTGCAACTCAAATTTGCACGTACTACAAAATGAACAAAGAAATTACTCTATTATTTCAATGAAGATAATTTAAAACAGCTAAATCTAATCAATACATGATTAGCATAAAAGAAAACCAGCGAAGATCTCAACAAAATCACATAACTCCAATCGTTTCAAATCCTCAATCCGGAATCGAAATTCTCAATGAAACGAAATAAATACAGCTAGGTAAACAACAAATGAAATTTATTTCAATTTCGTATTTTGATTTTTAAATCAAAAAGATTATCAGTCGTACTCAGCGAAGACAGTGTCACTGTTTCCGCTGCGCACTCTGATAAACAGAACACAATTTAATCAAATCAACAAAACACAATTTCACTTTTATTTTTAAATAAAGATATTTAAAAATTTCGTCATAATTTCAAAACTTTAGTTTTGACTCAAAGCACAAATAAAACATCAACAAATAGTTGTAACACATGTTCCATCCAAGTTATGATTTATATTATGTCCATAAACCCCAAGCTCCGATACCAACTGTACCGCCCCACCTCTATGCTCACACTAACAAAGAGTATTAAAAGAAATACTGTCTGTTATTACGAAGAATAAGGCTGTATAGGAGTGGCCATCCGTAGTTGGCCTTACACTAGTATTGGTTACCTCGATAGGAGTGGTGTATATTTTTCAATTTTCATCTCTTATTTATTTACCCCCATCGACATACCCAATTACCAGCATAAAACGAACTACGATGGTTCATAATAGTTTAGGACAATATATATAATAATAACACAGATACAAAAAAAGAATGCGGAACACAGATAACAAATGTCTCATATATATATAACTGATGTCAGTTACAATACAATTGACATAATACATATGATACAACTACAACTGTCGACTCAAGAAGTTATATATACAAGTACATTATCGACTAATATACATGAATACATATCAACTTAAAACAGACACACTGACTACTACAACAAGACGAAGACCACTTCAAAAGATGTGAAAAATCTTCATAGCTCAAACACCAACTCAAAGCAGGAAATCTACAACCTGAAATAACTCGGGTCTGACCCGAGTATTAAATTCAAAAGAAAATAATACACGGGTCAGTCTAATTCAAACTCCGTTATTAATGCACAGAAGCAATAATAATCTATATCAAATAGACGATAGCCACAGAAATCTCGTATATCCAACTCTTCAATAAGAGAATCGGATAACGACAGATATAGCACTAAACTATGTTAAACAACAAATCAGCAGATTTAAATCATCAACAAAGATAAGTGAAAAGAATATCAATGAAGATAATTTAGAAAACATCATAATTGTCTAAACGACAATTAATGACAAAATCTAATTATTAAATAAATAATTAGAAACCCATAATCTAATTATCTAGAAGATAATTAGACAACAACAAAATAATCAATTTAAAACATCAACTCTGGTAGGGCTGCAGTATACGCACGCGTATACTTCCTCGCCACTACAACCTGGGAATACACAAAAGCTCAAAGAATCAGAAACAGATGGCATCATACCAAATCAAATCTCTGTGTGGCTGCAGTACACGCACGCTTGCACTGCCTCGCCACTACCGAACGTCAAAACTGCTAGGGTCAAGTTACGACTATCGTGACTCAACACTACTACGAACAAAATTAATCAGAGGAAAGCACCCAAGCTACATGAAGTCAAAAAGGCAAGTGAAGACTACATGAAGCACACGTGCCCAGACTCAAAGACACACTACAGTATGAACTCATGTGGAATAATCGAAAATGCAGACTGGTGGACACATAAGGACCAACAGCAGGTAAACAACAAGCTACATACCATAAATGCTCAGATCAGATGAATATAGTCATATATGCTGCTACAACCCAATATATATGTAATGTGCATACATCAAGTATACATAAACCAGACCCCATGAAGTCATGCAACAGCAATACGAATTCCAAGCATAGACATTCATATCTATACCAAATGAAATAGAGGTGCAACAAGGACAAATGATCATGTGGTCTACAATAATACATGTACAAAGCACATAATCAATATGAACCCATGAACTACAAGCTAACAAACGGCAACTTCAAAAAGTACCAGACTCGAAACTCAAGCATCAAGTCAAAAAGTACATCTGGAACTTCAAAATGATATAAGTGTACATGTATACAAAACCAAAAGTCTTCAATTGATACTAGACCGTATATATGTGGACACACTGGTTATGTGTGGACACAAGAAATCAATGAACAATGAAGTGCAAGTGACAATGCAAGCTACAGGTCGAACTCGAGTGCAAATGGAAACAACTACACCAATCCTATCAGGAGCATATGCAATGTACCAGACTCAAATGCATTCAAGCATGTGCAGACATGCTATCAAACACAATCAACTAAACAAGCAACCTGTACACATAAGTGCAGCAGTGCTAACAAGACAAGGGATAGTTCAATTCAAGTGAAGCTACTGCAGTTTAAAACCAATGCCATGAAATCAAGAATAGAACTCAAAATCCCACTGTACACTGAAATAGTAATTGGTGAAATACTAGACTTCAAACTAGTGTACCACAGGATACCAGACTCGAGTAAAACAAGTGAATGCAATTGCAAGATATAACATCAAGACCAATTGCAAATGAATAATGCAATGTATCAGTTTCAAACATATGCCCAAGTGCAAATGCAATATGGACCTGACAGTACACAAGTGATACTGTCTCAAGGTAAATAGCCTCCAACAATTCAATAAAGCATGGTAAAGACCAACTATAATAAACAAGTTTGCAAACTGTCTCAATTCGGCGAGACAGCTACACTGAATGCTTTAACTCGAAAAATACTCCAACTACAACTACACGGTGTCAAAATTGAATGCATATATAGATGCAGATATACCAAAATTCTTATGATGCCGAAAATAAACAAAGTACTAGAGTAAGCAAATTCCATAGGTAGTTCGAACAATACCAAAGTCAAAGAGAAAGTCACACAATCTAAATCAACTGTCACAAAAATGCCAAGGCCGATATTAAACAAGTAAAGTTAATAGCAGTAAGTGTTGAAGTCGACTCAAAATCAGCATCGTCAAAAGAATTTAACATCGAAAGACAACAAGAACAGAACCAACGACAGCAAAACTCAAAACAAGTCCAGAAATCACGACCGAAGTTGAATTACCAAAAATTCAAGACCGATACCACAAAATCACATATACATGAAATCGAATAAGATGTGAGTAATTAAGAAATTACTCACCTTTGCCGAAGACCCCAAACCCAAATCGTTATTGAAGGCATCTTCGATCGAACCACTAAAGTCGGTGACTTCAATTGAAGCGGCGCACCAACAACCCTAATTTAATTGAAGAGGAAGCGAACACGAGCAGCCATTTGGGAACGAAAATGAATACACGAGATCGCCATTTTTATTATTTTCTTTCGTATGCTAGGGTTTTCGAAATGAATTAAAATGGAGAGGGGGATCGGTTACTACTCGAGATGACACGGTACAAAACCCCATGGGCCAATATAATTTTAAAGCCCACAATATTTAACAATTTTATTAAAAGAATTTTAACCCAATAAATTCCAATAGCAATTAGCTAACAATTTAATAACCTAGCGACGATAATTAATTGTTACGAATTCCCGGGTTGTTACAGCAAACTAGGTCTGGTCGGTTGCAATAGAGGGAGATACGAACTAGGGAAGGAGATGGCTGCTCATGTGCGTGAGGAGGAAAGAGGGAGTTCGGCGGAGTTCGGCTCTTGCCTCATGTGGTTGATGGGAAGGGTTTCGGGTTACGGAGGAATGACGCGGCTGATCTGTGATGAAGGAGAGGAGAAGGCGGAGAAGGGGTTCAGGTGGTCGGGATGAAGGCGGAGGGTGGTCGGGATGAAGGCGGAGGGTGGTCTGTCGGCTCAGTGTGGGTAGGTGGGGAGGCTTCGAGTGATGAATGGAAAGGGACGGTGGCTGCTCGAGGGTGTTGCAGTGGGGTCGGAGCTGTGGAGAGAGAAGCGAGGCCGGATCTGGCGGAGAAGTGGTTCCCTGGCGTGGATCATGGTAAGGGGACGACGGATGTGGTTGGGTGAGGGAAGGCAGCAGGGGAAAGAGGGCGAGGGTGGGCTCTATATATTTTCTCTTCTATAAAACAAGAACAAAAGAGAAAAAGAAAGAGGGGAGAGGAAGAAAGCAGGTAGGGGAGAAAGTAAACAAAAATCTCCAAAACTAATATACAAGTTATGTTATTTTATTTTTAAAAGTATGAACGTAACACGAAGTGACAACTAGTACAACTAATAAAAATGAAAAATAAAACATATTGGTTGAACATTGAGAATGTTAATAGCAATTGGTCATATATATATATATATATATATAGACACACACACACACACACACAAACACACACACACACACACACACGAAGAATACAGAACGTATTGAATTGAAAATGAACCAACATAGAAAAATTGAAACGGTGGGACAACTGTCATGCACGATTTGAATTTTGGAGGTTATTAAAAAAAATGGCCATTTACTTCTGTCGGTTGATAAATGAATGGCATCAGAAAACCAAAAGACTCAACTGCTGGATTTATACGACAAATTGTTTCGTTGATTTTGTTACGTACCGGATGCCAAATTACACCAATGAATATGCTACAAAGATCAGCGCGACGAGACGAATAGAACGGTACAAAGATATTAGTGATATGACCATCGTATCAAAAGTCGATATTTTGCTGGCAAACTTCTGCAAATTCGTCGAAAATAAGATAAACGGGGCTAGAGAAATCCAAATTTGACGAAACAAATTATGACGTCTCACTCAGAAAATGATTTACATTTTTATTATATAAAAATATTAAGATTTCAATAATATTTTATTTACATCAATATTAACTGATTTAAATTGAATTGAAAATTACACAACAGAACTAACCTTCATATTTTCAGAACTAAGCTTGATATTTGCTACGTTTAAATAGACGCATTCCAAATATTAAATTTTCACTGTTAAATTTTGTAATTAAATTTCAAGCAAAATTTCAGTTAATTACGTTATTGAAATAGTTAAAATTTACGGGTCGTTACACTATACAAGGCCTACACAAATTCAATATAAGCAATCCATGGCAATCGATCAACTATAAACACCAAACAATCAACTTTTCATATATATTTTTATCAATGGACTATTCGACCGTTCAGTCGACTGATACCTAAATAGGTTAACTATTTCGCTCTGAAATTACACTATTTCTTCTCAGGTTATCTTTGGGTTTCCCTCAGGTTTTCTTGAGCTCAACCAGTTGACTAATCGGGTAGGGTTAGTTAACCGTTTTCCTAAAGTTGGATTTTTCGATATTTAACTTGTTATCTGTCCAATTTTTTCTCCTCCATCATTCAATCTTCTTTCTGAAATTTGAACACACATTTTAATTTATTTTAATTTCATTTTAAAAATTATCCATATTAATTCACATCTTTTAATATGCCCAAATGATTATTTACTCTCCTATTTCAATTATAGCTCATTTTTGGTGTAACTTTTCAACAGGACCATATAAATTATACAATGATATATATATATATATATATCTGTGTGTGTAATAAACTTTTACTCATCATAAATGGGTATATATCTACAGTTTGATTCATCCTAATTTTCTTATCAAAGTTATAATCTATGGCTTTTAATTTATCAAATTAATAATTATCTCCTATTAAATTATCAAATCATCCCTAAATCAAGTTAATAAACTTCAATAATATATACAAATGATATTCAATGCATATCTTTAACGACCTAGAATTCGGGCACTTTGTATTTAAATATTTGAATTATTTAAATATCTTGGATTAAATGTGATTAAACTGATTTAATAACCTTGTTAAGCCCTTTTTAAATCATAACTAATGACGGTAAACTTGTTTTGGAAAAATGTTTACAAAAATAGTTGCTTTGAAGAAATATCGATAATATGACCAAAAATTGTTTTATCGACAAATAGCATTTTACTCGTCAGAAGTTATTCAAACTTTTTTACATACACATAAACATTTAGGAAATAATTAACAAGGAATAAAAATATTTTGCACTAAGCCAATTTTAGGAATCTTCTAGAAAGGAGGTGTAAAATGGCAATTGGCTAAGGGATGGAAGAGATGTTTTTCTTAGGAAATGAGGAGTAAAGGTGTTAAGTGAGGGTGAGGCTCGTTTGTGACCTTTCATGAAGGGTAGAAGGTGGTAGTGACCTCTTGTTCATACCAACAAATATAACATTAAGGGTTTCACTAATCACTTTTTAGGAAATTAAGAAAATGGTAGAAACTAATTAGTATTAATCTAATTCTATCTCCACTAATCTTTTTCTAATCAAAGAAAATCACGTCCAAACTTCACCAACCTTTCGCTACAGGCCGAAAATATCATAGGAAGCATTAATATCAAGTAAAAATTAGAAAAGGATGGAAGGAGTGCAGGGAGCATGGTTAGGTCGAGAGCAATAGGAGAAAGGGGGAGTGTTGCCTTGGTTTGTAAGTGGTAAAGGTTGGATCTTTATGCTTTTGGGTGATGGTAGGAAGTGGTACTTTGATCTTATGTGTTTGAGCTTGTTGTAAGCTTGGATTTGGGTGAGTTTTCTCACTATCTTGCATGTTTATATTGTGTGTGTGTGTGTGTGTCTGTGTGTGAGTGCTTGCGCGCGCCTGCGCAAATATAAAGTTAAAGCGACATTAACTTAATAAAGTTATAACTTTGGACCCATCTTGCTTTTGAAATAAAAATACAACTTTATATTATATAGTATCAATCATGTTGCCTTTTATAACATGTAGCATGGCCTAAATCTTTTTTTACATGTTTGATTGGCTTGTGTGTTGAGTTGAAATATGTTTGAAATGGTTTGAAGTGAGAATAGTCGCTATAAGTGCACTTCGATATTCCTTAACTTTAACTTGTGTAAATGGAAGATTTATGATCTTAACTTGGGATATTTTGATTTGGTTGTTCCCTATAGGTATTTTGGTGTACGAGATAGTAAAGAATTGGTTTGGAAAGTTATGGAAGTAGTGAAACAAAGTTGGGAAAGTTAGAAGCGAAAAGGTTACCATGGATGCACTTTGAAAATGCCTTGTGTTCGACGATTTTCAAAGTTAACTTTGAGAGAGATCTGTAATGACCCGGGTTTTCGGACCAGTCAAACTCGCCGAAAAATCCATCCGTTCTAAAACTTCAACGAAAACTACCAACTTAATACACAATATTTGATAAATATTCAACAATACTAAATGTATAGGATACAATTTCAATTATACAACTTATCAGAGTAATTAATTAATTTATTCTACAAGGTGTGCTTTAATACATACTAAATACCAATACAAATAAATCTCCCGCTGCACAACTCTGATGAGAGAGACAGCGATAGCCATTCCTACTAACTCAATAAACATGTCAAATGCGGAATAAAATAGTAAGCATGATACATCAACACACGATATATGGCAAACAATAAACAAAAAATTGTTATGTTATTATTAGGGCTGCATCACTACCACTTGTGACTGCCTATGTACCCTTATCTAATTGGGTCCCCAATTAGATACAAGATCAAGCCAATGTAGTTCTCCTACCGCAAATAGGACTCATGGAGCCTACGATGCAACAAACAATATGAAATTCCCAAAACTACCCACTTAGGCTTAATCTTTAATTTTAGATTTCCAAAATCTAATTAACTTTATTGTTTTCAAAATATAACTGTTTTCGAAAATAATCTCTTTGGACCAAACTCCCGATTTCATTTCAAATTATTTGAAATAATAATATATACATACTTTGTATCAAACTATACTTTACTTCGGGATCTTAAAAAAATCACTTTTGAATTATTTATTTGAAAATCCTAAAATACTACTGTAAGAGCATATCAAAATATATGCAACAGAATCGGGAGGTTTCCCACAATAACAAGGCAACCGGGTCCTAGCCTTCCGAAAAATAAATATAGATATGTATATCCCTCTTCAACGAGAGCGGACTATACTGAGGCTACAGAACATCTGCACCTGCCTTGCCCACATTTTTAGTTATGGGTTACTCGAATCTTTGGTAACATAACAAATCATTTTATATCCCAAAGTGACAAAATCATTTACACTAATAATTACAAATACTTCTAATCTACAATAATTTCCATTTCCAAATCCTTTCCAAGATCATCTTAAAACCATCGGGTTTAGTCCTCGAAATTCTTTCCGTTTTATAAAACATTTTTATAAAACTATTTTTCATACAAAACACTTTTATATAAAATCACTTCAAAATATTTATTCTCAAATATCTCTTTTTTCTTTTGAAGGAAAACATTTCATAACATTTGAACTTGAAAACCAATTTTCAAAACAATTCATTAAATTGACGTGAACCAAATATTACCGCTAAACACCTTATAGTCAAATCGTGAAATAAATCACAAGGTGTCAGCTACAATTATTTTCTACCCAGCCCATGCATATGGATAATTAATTGCTCATAAACTGGTCAAGCAAAGTCAACAATCAATAAATAATAATCGATGCTCATAAACTGGCCGAGCCTAATTCAAACAATCGATCAATGAAATAAACACAATAGTAAATGATAATCAATGCTTCATTCTATCAAATATTTATAACACTTTATTTTATCTTGGTTAAAATGGTTTGATATTTATTTTGGAGCATCCGGGCTTTCCCTTCGGCATGTTACGTCTGTCGCCCAAGTCTCATTGGATCTCACAGACGAAACAAGTGCACTAGTCATTTCTGCATACCCATTAAGTATTTAACTTCTAAATTTTAAAATACTTAATTAACCATCCAAATAGTGAAATAAGGAAATAAAAGCTTTGTTTTAGCAAACAAAGTAAACAAGCATTCAACAAGGGTTTTCAAACAACACATAACACTTAAAGTTTCTTCAACTTAGCAATGATTTTAATGAACTTAAAGGAAGCAATAACTCACTTTGGATTCCACTCCGTCAAACTTTAAGGCAAGAAACTCCAGATCTAAACCATACTTTCTACCAATTTTACTAACTTTGTCACTACGGATTTTGACTATAGGTTCGCTACTATTTCTCGAAACTTCTTGAAATTCGGCTATAGCTCTGCTATCCTAGAAGTTGAGATGAAAAGAAGTGGAGATGGCTTCTAAGTGGGCATGGCCTTGGGTGGATGGATGGAACTTACTAGCTTGAACATGACTTAAGTGGTATATTTTTTTGTCGATTATTTTTTCCATAACTTTGTTACGCTTTTGTAATTTTTTTTAAGAGAGGCATATAAGCCATTAAAGAGTGGAAGAAGTGCTTGAAAATGGAGAATAAGGGTGTGTAAAAAAAGTGAGAAAGTGTGTTGGTATTTATAGGAAAGAATTTGGATTAAAATAATATTTTGTAAAAAGACCAAAATACCATTTGCTTATACTTTAAGCAAACTAATTTTTTCAACACTTAACATCACATTTCTAATCATTACTTAATGTCATTTTCAGTTAAGTATTAAGTAAAGAATATAATAATTATGTTTGTTTGATTTAATGTTTACTTTTTGACTTTTATAACACTTTTTTTCTTTTTATGCTTACCTTTTGTTAATTACATTCAAGAATTTTCTAAGTATGTTTAGTAAAAGTAAACTTGATTAGTGAATTAATTAATACTTATACTATTTGAATATATGTTCATATATAAGAAAATAAAGGTGCAACAACGTTGCGACAACTTTAAATCAACAAAACGTTGAATTTTGACAAAATGTTTTACGGTCACATATTGAAGTTTTAGTTAAACTATTTATTTAAGTAAACCAGATTTAAAAATAAATTTGTATAATGTTATTTAAAAAATATAAACACTCATAAATTAATTAAAATAATTTATTTAACCATTGAAACTTACTTTTTTGAGATCAGGATTTTGTCACTTTTGTCGGTATAAGCAATTATTCCTATTTTTGTGTATATTACTCTTTGCAAATCCTATCTAATATTATTTAAAAAATAAAATGTTATATATTTTATATTTAAAATCACCTTAAATAGTATATTTTAAAGTGGTCAAATTCTGGTCGTTTCATTCTCCCCTACTTAAAAGAATTTCGTCCTCGGAATTACAAGGATGGAAAAATATAATGAAAAAACAACAATTAACGAAAGTTAAGTACACTGAAAATAGTAATATTATCCATAACCCTGGTCGGAGGTACGGTGCCTTATCCTATCCATTTTATTATCAAATTAAGGTAGTTTCATTTTTTAAATTCCTAGGTTGATTTACTAACCTAGACAAATTTTACTTTGGCACCTAACCTAAGCTCTGATACCAAATATGACGACCCGTTTCTTCAACTCCAAGAAATCGACACTAATACATCCACAGTATTCACGTGCCATAAATCCAAGTGCCGGAGAAGCAGATTCTCAAGGGTAAGAAAGAAAAATAAAGATAGAACAAAATCTCATATATGTTATTTCAACAAATAATCTTTACATCGAAAATTAAAATACATTTATCAGAGTTAAAAACACGGACAGTTATAAATTCCTGTCCTTACAATGCGGAATACTAAAGTATAAGAGTGTGGTGGAAATATATAACAAATCTTCAGTAAATCTTTTGACTCCATGCTTCAAGCTCCATCCAGCTGTAACGACCCACTATTTTGGACCATTCAAATTGACAATAAAACCACACATGTCAGACTTGAATAATACAAAACAATAGATTGTAAATAATTTTGGAGCAAATAAAACCAATCGCAGAATCACAGACACAGAATATCAGAATAACTCGCAGTGGAAATAAAAATACATAGTGGTTCATGAAGCCACTACAATACAAAGTCTCAAAACAGATATAAAATACCATAGTCTGAAAACAGATACAATCAAAAATCTGAATACATAAGTTCACAAATACATGAGCAAAGCTGAAGGAAATAACTGAAATGGAAATAGACAAATAGATGGACAGATAAACTCCAGAAATCTCTAGCTCCAGAAGGTGAATCCAAAGTTGTAATACTCAGGCTGACCCGAGCATAAAGCAAAACACAAACACTCGAGTCAGGACATACATACTTATACAATGTAAATCAACTCAAGTGAATTATAATAGAAATGCATCAATAACTTAAAGGATGCTTGGGATCGCCCATCCTTTAAGGATCTGTTAAACTTTCTACTATGTAGTAAGATACGCTATTATAATACTGTCTAAAGTAAAGTAAACTATCAAAATAGCGTTAAGGCGTTACCCATATCCCCCTTAACACATTATTATATTCTCATAGTCTATACAGTACCGTAATCTCCCCCATAATGGGCGTCGTCAGAGGGCACTCCATAGGTATGGTACAAAACAAACTCGTAGTAAAGCACGCTAGGGTAGGTGACACGGCACAACTAGGCAATGCTAGGGTAGATATACCAATTACACTTCCGGGCCGGTGGTAATGGAGAGCCGCAGTAATCGCCCACCTCGAGCCACACTCCCAAATCAAGGGGTGCACCCAATCAATCACAAAGTAATAGAATGGTATACGATGGAATGTGTCCGATAAGAGGTGCTACCTTATTAGCCCGTCGATTGCTCCTGTTTTAGCAACCTTATGCCAACTCATGGGAGTCGGGTCCACGTTTATACCTCAAAATAGAATCGTCGCCACCATCCTACTTCATTCTGGAATCTCCACCGCGTACACAGTTGTTAAAGTTGTTTTCGGTATCGATAGAGAGTATGTCCATATCCGATTCCGGTCTCTTTAACAACCAATCGTTATTATAACCCGTGGTTATAAATTTCAAAAATGGTTTATATTCCAAATCAAAATAATCTATTTAAACCATTTAAATGTGAAGTCGATATCCTTTCAAATCAAATATCCAATTTCTAGGATTGTAGCATTTTTAAGTTCATTCATTCAATTATAACAATTTCAAAACATTGTATTTTAGCATTCATAACACTTAGAAGATGTTATAATTCTTATAGTAGCATTTCAGAAAAGTTAGAAAACGTTACTGTAGATATAATAGTATTTCAGAAGTATTGTTTTTCAAGAAACAACAGCATTTATAAACTGTTACAGTAGGTATAATAGTAATTCAGAAAACAGCTCATTTCAGAAACAGCAGCATTTATAAACTGTTACAGTAGGTATAATAGTAATTCAGAAAACAGTTCATTTCAGAAACAGCAGCATTTATAAACTATTACAGTAGGTATAATGGTAATTCAAAAAACAGTTCATTTAAAACCGTAGCATTTCTAAAATGCTACAATTACTGTTATAAGTTTATTATAACAATTTAAAACAATATATTTCAACTTTTCTCATTTTTAACTTATCAAACATATATCACTTTTCAAAATTATTTATTTGGATATCATTTCACTTATGATTTAAATAAAATAACATTTCTAAATAAAATATGTAAATTAAACCATAATTCATTTATTAAGTCATAATTTCATTTAATTTGCTTAGCTTTTAATTTACAAACAGCTAGATATTTTATTTACTTTTAAAAATATCCATTTCATAAATAAAATATTTTATTACCAAGTTAAGCCAAAATTTCCATTTAAATCAAATTTTCGAATATTAAATTAAATCACGTTTTATTTACATTTTCAATCATTTAATAACTCATACAATTTCAACTTACAGAAAATCACTATAAAATTTATTTAAATCATTTAAATCCAGTTTAAGTTAAAATCTCATATATTTAAATTCCAAATACTTACATTTTTCAGAAAATCTTTATATTTAAAATTAACCACGGGTCTGTATAATATTTTCTAACCTAGGTCAAGTGAATACGAATAATATATCATTTCAATCCGTAATGAATTAAAATCCCGGGTTTTATCATTTCAAACCCGCAATCCCAAGTCAAATAAAATAAAAATCGCTCGAGCCTATCATTTCAGCTCATAACGACTTTTCCTTATTCTAAAGTCCGTTCGGGTATGTATCATTTCAACCCATAGTGATTCTATACTAACAGGGAACTTGCAGTGTGAGAAACAGAAATTAAATAAATAGTAAAGCATATCATATGATGTCAGGTGATGTAATAGGTGTATAAACAGGTTATATCATTATATAATGTCAGATAACAGGCAGACATGAACATATAACATAGCATATCAACTACTACAATTCAAATGACATTGTTTCACATTTATATAAGTACGATTTGTCGAGAGTGATAAACTCACCTTTTTTTAAAGCTAGAGATCAAATTCAAACACACAAACAAACTCCGAAAAGAACGACAAAGCACAAATCAATTTCGAGTAGATGGAGAGCCAAGATCCAAGTCTTGTAACAACAAAATATACACATATAAGTATATAATTCAACATAAGAAAATAAAACAAAACAATGTAAAATATGAATCAAAATGAAACAAAATTGGCTTTAACCAAACAAGTGGGCTCGACCATCATGCAAGGAGGCTTGACCACTTTGGTTTGTGCTCGGCCATGGTCAGAACTGAAGCAACTAGGTCGGCTATGGTCAGAAAATAGATGGCAAAGCAATGGGAAGTTGAAGAGATATGGGGTTGTGAATGCAAAGAGGCAAGGCAATGAAAGGTCTTGGGTTTCAAGAGCATTGGGTTCAGCCATGGTGCAAAGTGGTTCGGCCATGGGCTAGGCTTGGGTCATGTCTGGTCATCATCATCAGGTGGTGCGGCCAGTGGTCATGTCAGTCACGGCAAAGGGCTGGAGGAGGTGGAAGACAAGGTGGTGGCCGAAGTCATCAAGGAGAAAGTGGTGATGTATATAGGCTTGGTTAGGGTTTCAAGGCAACTATGTGATGGATTTTTGGATCATGGTGGTCACGGCCAGGTCTGGGTCAGATCAGGGTGAGGCTGTGCAGGTGGTGGTGGAGGTGATGGTGGAGAAGTCGGCAAGGGTTGGTGGTCATATGGTAGAGGCCGAGCAAAGTTTGTAACCAAAAGAAAAAAAAGAAAGGAGGAAGCCATGGACAAAAGAACTTACTTTAAAACTTTTTGTTTTGCTAGAAGTGAAAATGGGAATGAGATGTACGGCTAAGAGAGGTGGAAATACACGACTAAGAAGGAAAAATGAAAAGGCTAGAAAATGAAAAGGCTCCAATTAAACAAATAACTCAAGTCTCTTGAGTTTCCAAGCCCAAAATCAAATAAGTTCAAAACAACAAATAAATAAACAAAGTCCAAAACTAAAATAAAATAGAAATAACATAGAAAAATATAGATAACAAAATACTAAAAATAATTTCTTGTAAAACTATGAATTTATCATATTTAAAAAAAAATATAAAACAGAATTTAACAAAACGAAAAGTAGAACAATTATCAGAAACAAATACTGTTTCAAAGAAAAAGATTGGAAATTTAAAATCCAAATACTGAAAATCAGAGTTTGACTAAAATTGAACAAAATATAAAATTTTCCAGAAAATCATTATTTTATTATATTTGGAAAATAAATTATCAATAAATTCCAAAATTACATTGCAAAATTTCGAAATTCAATTAAAAATGATTTAAAAATCAAAGTTTTCAAATAAATTAATTTTAAAATATTGTTAAAAATATGGGTTGTTACACCAGCTTTCTTCTAAACTAAACCTAACTACTAGGCTGCCCAAGGAAAATTAAGGCACCTAGAGTTTAAGGATAAGGAAAATAAACTCTGGGTCAGTCATGGGACTTGTGTGAGAGCTCAAAATACGCGTTTTGAAAAAAAAGGGTATCTTATAAGACCACGCCACACATAAACACTGAACGGGTTTTTACGTTATGATAACCAAAACATTCTTACGTAAAAATAAGGGATATTATTTTTAATGACATATCTTTGAAAACATTTGCAAGTAAACTTATCAATCTTAGCCGAAATTGTTACATTGATTAAATTCCAGCAATACTAGCCACAAATGCGAATTCTACAAACAAACTAGAAGGCACTTATTGGTGAATGGATTCCATACAAATGACTAGGTGAAGGGACTACCTTTCGGCAGTACATCTCTAGAGGAATGTATTGAGGTCAACAGTTAATCTACACCTCTACCAACACAAGACTGGCCTACCTTTCCTTAGATAGTACCGAATAGGTCATCACCCCAGTCGTTACCGACCTATCCGAGCGCTCGATTACCATACCACATTAATTTACATCTCGAACATCATAGCGGGAAGAAATATATCTATAAGGGGATGATCATACACTAATGGTTGCGAACCACATAGCCTTGCTACATCCAACCATGTTTCGGTCATTTACGGGTGTGAGGCCTGAGGTAATGATTACCTTTTCACATAGCACATCATCTTCCTTTGAATGCCACAATATCATTCTATCGATCACTTGTTGACTTCCACAAACGTACAACCTCCGAGCTCATATGCCTCAGAGATGGGTGTTAAGCTAAGAGAAGTTTTCGTCTCTGCTACCAAACAGATGTACGTTTATAAAAGTCAACGATGTCAATCTCAAGAATGCAATGTCAGACATCCATCAATACAAGTTCGTTCTGAGATTGAACGAAATCGATGGCACTCTCCTACCATATCCTGTCGGGAATTAACCCTAGGATTAGTAGCGAGAAGTCCTTGCAACCCAAAGAAGTTTAGAAATGAAAGGACCACTGCTACTTTAGTATTTGGGAGCTAACTAGAATTATCAACAAGCAGTCCTTTCATCCCGAAAATCCCTAGTCTTCATTCTTCATTCTCTCTATCAGGTCTTCATTTTTCGAATGCATACATTGGGTCGAAGTGGTTTTCGTATAGGGATTTCCCAGATCTGATCCCGGTTCCTTTGATCCAATCATCGGTAAAAAGAGGTTTTGTGAATAGGGAATCATTCTTTAATTGGTTAAGTTCTTTTTATCAAAAATCTCCCTCGGAGATATATATCTTTAAAACATTCTTTCCGGTATGTAAGGAATTATCAAACCTCTCTCATCAAATCTTTAATTAATTAAAACTCTTTTAATTTTGGAATAATTCGAAATCATTTCATTTTACACTTAGGAAAATATTCCCAAAATCATTTCATTTAAATCTTAGCAAATATTTCTTAATCAAAACTCTTTATTTTGATCGAGTCAAAACCATGTTATCTAGGATGTTGATCCCCAGAACCATTAAATATTAAGTGTGCATAATCTATAGAAATCATCTAATTCTACTTAATATCAATCCTCATATTCAACAAACACTATGGCGGAATAACGATGAAATCACCTTTCAAATTCCATGAATAGTACGAGTTCCCTCTTCGGGCTTTAACATCGAGTATAAGGAGATCATATCCATAGAATCAAGCTGTATTTAAATTTAGAAGATTAAATCATTTTATACTTAACTAGTTTTCGACATTTCGACCTTATCTATCCCTCGCTCAGGGAAGACACCAGGTAAGCCAGGGCACTGGTTGCTCTTGAACATCTCCTTAGTTTAAGCACCTCACATCCGTATCTCACGAATAGAAAAATCCAGTCTACTCGTCGGCTTTTAGAGTCAAGATTAAACCACTATTTATAATAGCTTTTCTTTAAATCATTTATTAGAACTTCCTTCAATAAGCTATAAAGTCTCCAAAACATTATTAAAACTCTTGATTATCCATTTGAAAACATTTATAAATGATTTGGATAAGAATCGTTAAGTTTGAAACCATATTTCAAAAGTTATAGGAAAGTGCTGCGAGAAGTGCATTTTAAGCTATATTGATCAAAAGGACTTTTTATTATTTGAAACTCCATTTTTATTACTAAAATCACTTTTAAAATATTTTAAATATTTATAAGATTTATTTCACATTTTTAAACAATTTAAAACATCATTTTCAAAGAAAACCAGTTTTGGATTCCGAACTGCAAATTCAGGATTTTTCAAAAATTTGTTTCTCATATTTCAAAATCTACTTATCAGAATTTCTATTTTCTTTCATCGTTGGAAAACTATGGATATAATAGTTCAGAAAATTCTTATCTTAAAGAATTCTGAGCTATATTCCATCTTTTACACTTGTTTGACTTATATAGTACGAACTCGCGAACTGCTGATACGCGACGCTTTTATTTTTAACCAAATTTTCTATTTTTTTTCAAACTTCACCAAAACACTTTTGAATGTTTATAAAACATTTCAAATACATTTTAAACCATTTTAAAGAGGTTTAACAAATCCATATACACCATTTCATTAGTTCAAGGAAAGTGATTTCCTTTTGTGTTTATCGACGTGTATATTCGTGACTTGCATATATATATTCAACAACAACATTAAACAACAAAACTTGGTGATCAAAGTATATTAAACATCTATTTGCAAACATCATATCATCATTCAAAATATAATATAGAAGTTTAGGAGTTCTCGCCTTATTTTCCCTTCGAGCGAATATAAAATCGGCTATAGCTCCGCCATCTCGAAATCTACGCTAACGATCACTAGCACTATTGCCTTTGGAATGGCTTGTCCATGCTTGGAACTCATGGCCATGACTTGGAAGATGTGGAAGGGCTCGACCTAGGGAAGATCTAATGGTGGCCGTGGGTTTGTCTGGTGGAAAGGAGATGTTTTGACTTGTTTTTAAAGTGGGTTGATATTATACACATGTGTGTATATTTTACTAATATTTTTCTATAACTTTTTTTATCATTATTTCCTAAGGCATGGAAGTCATTAAAGAAGCTCTTAGGAAGCTTAAGAAGAAGGAAGAAGAAGAATGAAAAAGAAGAGAAGAGAGTAGGGCATTTATAGGAAAAAAGAGGAGTATAAAGAAAGATATGCATACACCACTTTTTCCAAGCTTCTCTAACACACTACTCCTTTAAAATACACGGCCATAACCCCTACCCCATGTGCACATCACTTCCATCCACTCATGTACGCATATGTTGACTTGTTTTAGCTTAAAGAGGAAGCTTTACTTAAAATATCTTATATATTTTATAATATATATATATATATATATATATATTTAAGTGTAAATGTATACATGTATATGTTTATGTGTATGTTAGGGTATGTATTTGTATGTTATATATGTGTACATGACATATAAACAATGTTGCATTGATTTCGAACAACTTTCGTTCGATAAACCATTACCAATCAGAGAACCGATTCTCGCTCACATTTTCAATTCTTAGTTAACGTACACATTTTTGTAAAAAAAATTTCAAAATAATTTTCTTATCATTTTAAATGAATTAAAATGATCACATTTCATTTATAAAACCATATAAATTTATATTAACAATTATTTACAAAAATCGCTATTATACCGATAAAGCGATATCAATTTTTCCTTATATTTTCAAATCAAATATATATCTTTATAAAAATATTATAAATGATTTATTATCACTTTATAAATATTCAAAATTGCCTGAAATAACCTGTAATGACCTATAACGACCCGGGTTTTCAAACCAGTCAAAATTGCTGAAAAATACATCCGTTCTAAAACTTCGAATGAAAACTACCAACTTAACACATAATATTTGATAAATATTCAACATTACTAAATGTATAGGATACAATTTCAATTATACAACTTATCAGTGTAATTAATTAATTTATTCTACAAGTTGTGCTTTAATACATACTAAATAACAATACAAATAAATCTACCGCTGCACAACTCTGATGAGAGAGACATCAAAAGCCATTCCTGCTAACCAATAAACATGCCAAATGCGGAATAAAATAATAAGCAGGAAAAGTATATCAATACACGATATATGGCAAACAGTAAACAGAAAAATGTTATGTTATTATTGAGGCTGCATCACTACCACTTATGACTGCCTATGTACCCTTATCTAATTGGGTACCCAATTAGATACAAGATCAAGCCAATGTAGTTCTCTTACTGCAAATAGGACTCATGGAGCCTACGATGCAACAAACAATATGCAATTCCCAAAACTACCCACTTAGGCTTAATCTTTAATTTTAGATTTCCAAAATCTGATTAACTTTATTGTTTTCAAAATATAACTCTTTTCGAAAATAATCTCTTTGGACCAAACTCCCGATTTCATTTCAAATTATTTGAAATAATAATATATACATACTTTGTATCAAACTATACTTTACTTCGGGATCTCTAAAAAATCACTTTTGAAATATTTATTTTAAAATCCCAAAATACTACTGTAAAAGCATATCAAAATATATGCAACCAGATCGGGAGGTTTCCCACAATAACAAGGCAACCGGGTCTTAGCCTTCGGAAAAATAAATATTGATATGTATATCCCTCTTCAACGAGAGCAGACAATACTGAGGCTACAGAACATCTACACCTGCCTTGCCCACATTTTTAGCTATGGGTTACCCGAATCTTTGATAACATAACAAATCATTTTATATCCCGAAGTGACAATATCATTTACACTAATAATTAAAATACTTCTAATCTACAATAATTCCCATTTCCAAATCCTTTCAAAGATCATCTTAAAACCCTCGGGTTTAGACCTCGAAATTCTTTCCGTTTTATAAAACATTTTTATATAACCATTTTTTCTACAAACCACTTTTATATAAATCACTTCAAAATATTTATTCTCAAATATCCCCTTTTTTCTTTTGAAGGAAAATATTTCAACTTGAAAACCAATTTTCAAAACAATTCAATAAATTGAAGTGAACCAAATATTACCGCTAAACACCTTATAGTCAAATCGTGAAATAAACCACAAGGTGTTAGCTACTATTATTTTCTATCCAGCCTATGCATATGGATAATTAATTGCTCATAAACAGGCGAAGTCAACAATCAATAAATGATAATCGGTGCTCATAAACTGACCGAGCCTAATTCAAACAATTAATCAATGAAATAAACAAAACAATAAATGATAATCAATGCTTAATTTTAACAAATATTTATAACACTTTATTTTATCTTTGGTTAAAATACTTAATTAACCATCCAAATAGTGAAATAAGGAAATAAAGCTTTGTTTTAGCAAACAAAGTAAACAAGCATTCAACAAGGGTTTTCAAACAACACATAACACTTAAAGTTTCTTTAACTTAGTAATGATTTTAATGAACTTAAAGGAAGAAATAACTCACTTTGGATTCCACTCTGTCAAACTTTAAGGCAAGAAACTCCAGATCTAAACCATACTTCCCACCAATTTTACTAACTTTATCACTACGGATTTTTACTATAGCTTCGCTACTATTTCCCGAAACTTCTTGAAATTCGGCTATAGCTCCGCTATCCTAGAAGTTGAGATGAAAAGAAGTGGAGATGGCTTCTAGGTGGGCATGGCCTTGGGTGGATGGAGGGAACTTACTAGCTAGAACATGACTTAAGTGGTATATTTTTTTGTCGATTATTTTTTCCATAACTTTGTTACGCTTTTGGAATTTTTTTTAAGAGAGGCATAGAAACCATTAAAGTATGGAAGAAGAGCTTGAAAATGGAGAATAAGGGTGTGTAAAAAAAGTGAGAAAGTGTGTTGGTATTTATAGGAAAAAATTTGGATTAAAATAATATTTTGTAAAAAGACCAAAATACCATTTGCTCATACTTTATGAAAACTACTTTTTTTCAACACTTAACATCACATTTCTATTCATTACTTAATGTTATTTTCACTTAAGTATTTAGTAAAGAATATAATAATTATGTTTGTTTGATTTAATGTTTACTTTTTGAATTTTATAACACTTTTGTCTTTTTTTGCTTACTTTTTGTTAATTACATTCTAGAATTTCTATGTATGTTTAGAAAAAGTACACTTAATTAGTGAATTAATTAATACTTATACTATTTGAATATATGTTTATATATAAGAAAATAAAGGTGCAACAACGTTGTGACAACTTTAAATCGACAAAACGTTGAATTTTGACAAAATGTTTTACGGTCACATTTTGACGTTTTAGTTAAACTATTTATTTATGTAAAACAAATTTAAAAATACATTTGTATAATGTTATTTAAAAATATAAACACTCTTACATTATTTAAAATAATTTATTTAACCATTGAAACTTACTTTTCTAAAATCCGGATTTTGTCACTTTTGTCGATATAAGCAATTATTCCTATTTTTGTGTATATTTCTCTTTGCAAATCCTATCTAATATTATTTAAATAATAAAATTTTATATATATTTTATATTTAAAATCACTTTAAATTGTATATTTTAAAGTGGTCAAACTTTGGGTCGTTTTAAGATCCTAGGGGCCTCTTTGCATTTTTTATAAGTATTACGAGTGTACATTTTAGTAGAAAAATATGGAAGTTTAAATCATTCATTTACTTATGGAACAACGTTACAAAATGTTATAGCGAGATGAAGGGTGCCATATGAGCACTTTAAAATGTCCTATTTTTAGGAATTTTTGTAATTAAATTGAAAGACATCCGTAGGGATTTCTTTCCATTTTTAACAATTGTTATACATTTATTATTAATGGATAAAAAAATTAAAGTTTAAATATTTAGAACTGGTCAAACAAAGTGGCTAAAGTTGGAGTAAAAATGTGTTTATAAATACATTTTGAATTACACTGTTTTCGGGAGTTTTTATAAATAAATTATAGATATACTAGGGGATTTCTCTTAATGATTTTTAAGTACCCTAAGTTTAGTACTTACTATAAATTTTTTAAATCTTAATTCATTTGTTTGAGTGGCTAAAACTGGCCACAAAGTCCATGTTTTTCAATGTTGTTCTTTAACAAGGATTTTAACAGCATTTATAAATGCTGTAGTAAGTTGCTTACAGTTTTAATTGTTTGAAATTGATATTTAAATTTGGTATTTTTCCCTATTCTTTTTAAGGATGTTTTCTAACATATTTTTTAGTATTTTAAAATTTGTTTCAATTTTAAATATATTTTTTAATATTTATCTATGGATTTTGGAAGCAAAGGGATTTTAAATTATAAAATATGGTTTTTTATTATTTTCATCAAATTATAATTAATTATTTTCAAGTAATATTTTACAAACATATTTAAAACCTATATATAAATATTTTTAATGTATTTATATACATAAATTTTGAAAAAGGTAATAGTGCTCTAACCTATCGGCTTTTCCATTTATGAGTGTTAAGATTGATGTTCGAGTAGGGATAAAAGCAATAGTGCTCTAACCTATCGGCTTCCCTCTTGACCAAGGAATAGTTAAGTGGTGAATGTTGAAAATGTGCTAACCGTACACGTTTATAGAAGTAATTAATGCTATACATAACACTAAAAGCCGATGAGGTAGACTTATTTATCTGTGAGAGTCAAGAATGAAGTATCTACGCAATGCTTTGATATGAAACCAGTGCTTTAACGTACCTGGCTTCTCTCTTGAACAAGGGATAGTATAAGTTGGAATGTCGAAAACGAGTTAAGTACACGAACCATGATTTCTATAAGCGATCGTTTTTAACTTGGCAGTCGACTAGTCAAATACCGATCTTTACCAAATATTAACATGGATCTTTAAAAGAATGTTTTTAAAGATAAATCAAGTATGGAATAGTTTTGAGTTTGTTGTGATGATGTGTTGGTAACATTCGTCTTTAACCCTTTTTGATTATACTTATGAATGTAAATAGATCTTTAAAAGAATGTTATAAAGACAATGCAAGTATGGAATGGTTTTGGGTTTGTGGTGATGAAGTGTTAATAACATTCATCTTTAACCCTTTTTTATTATAGTTATGAATGAAAATAGATCTTTAAAAGAATGCTTTAAAGATAACTATAAGTGAAATGGTTTTGGGTTTGTAGTGTCAATATCTAAGCAACATTAGTCTTAAACCTTTTTGAATGGAGTTTTGAAAGTACTTAGATCCTTAATGACTATTTTGAAGGAAATTATAAGTATGGAATTTTGTGGAGAAAAGGATAGAAAAGGTAAAGGTTTATAGTAAAAAATCTTGTTAATAATTTGTGAATATACTTATATCGTATACTTATACTCATACGATGGATGACCCGAAAAGCCCGTTTCGTTCCCGAAACGAAAATGGGTCATCCCATATATCAAAATAGATGTTATCATTATTGTTAAATCCAATGGAACAGGTTTCAAGTCCTAATTCCATCGTATGAAGAAGTTATGTTAAAATCAGCTTATTTCAAATTGATTGCAATTAAATTGATTTCTAGGCGTTTCGAGTTCGTACGATCAAACGACAAGTCCGATCGCTACGAGACTTGAAATCCTACAATAATTCACCGTTACGGATCCGATGAAACTAGTTTCATCGAAATCCGAGTCATTGGCCAAAATGGCAATTTTTACGTTAATTAAATAAATTAATAATTAAACTAATCAAATCACTTTTTCAGTTTAAATTTAACAATTCACAATTTCAATAATTTTTTATTTCTTAATCACTTACAATAATTTAAACAAATTTAGATGTCAATTTAAAGTTGATTAATCCATCAATTCCAGTGTTTAAATTTCAATTTCATTAGATTCAGAAATTATAAATTAAATTTTCAATAATTCCATTTAATTGACCTTTCATCCTATTATTCAATCCATTATTATCAAATGGATGAAATTAACATTGGTTCATGATCTATTACATTAATATTCTCAAATTTCATCTTAATCTCCATTAACGTAATATTTTAAGTATTTAATTTCATTTATTTGCAATTAATCCAATTATTATAGTTTAAATTTCAATAAATGATAAATCTTGATATCCATTCTTTTTATTCAACTAATTATCATATTATGAATAAAATTAACATTATTTAAAAATATTAACTTAATTTACATTAACATAATATTTAATTACATTTATTGAAATTTATTTCCAATTTAAATTAATAGGCTAAATAGATAGGCAACATACAATAGTTTGCCACAGTTAACCTTTAGTCACATTAATAAGCTTTTATTACTTACAAATCAATGTTACCATTTATTTTCATAATACTAATTTCATTCAATTTCCATTAACTATCTATTATTTCCTTGGTTAATCCAATATTCCATTTTGTAATATCCCGGAAATTTTAACAATATCAATTTAATAATCTGTTGAATAATTAAATTGATATGGATAATCTTTGATAATAAGATTTGAATTTAATTTAATAATCTGATTAAATTAGTATTAATTGATGATTTTATCTTTTAAAATCTAATAAGATATTTCTATTTGAATATATATATTTATTTATATATATTGTAAATAGAAGCTTTGATAAATTGGGAATTTATATTTAATTTAATATGGACTTTCAAAGATATTTAAATAAGTAATTTTATAGTTTTAAAATACTTCAAGAAAATATTTAATTGGTTTAAGATATTTTTACTAAAGTTTAAATAAATAAGATTTACAAAAATGGTTTGTTTTATTTCTTTTTAAATATTTCTTGATAATATAATCTCTTGTTTAAATTATAAAATATGTTAATTTCAAATAATAAATATCATGTATTTTTTTTAATATGTATGAATTTTAATGCTAAAAGGAATTGTTATTTTTAAATTGATTAATAATTGTATATTTTAATTGAATCTTAGGATCTAATTTAACTTGAATTTGAATTTAAGTTTTGAAATTCAAAAGAATAGATATTTAAATTGTTTTGGATTTTAGAATATTTGTATAAACTTTTATTTATAAATATAGTTAGTTTTGTTTCTTTTAAAAAGTAATTTATATATAGGATAAGTGTTTAATAAATCAAGAAAAGGTTTTATCTACTTTTAAAATAAATAAAATACTTAAAAAGACAAGTGTCATTATCCTAAGGTTTCATTTTAACAAGTGTAATTTAAGTAACAAGTATATGTGACAAGTGTCTTAATTATGTTCATTTTCTTTTATTTTTATAAAATCATAAATTTATTTATATAAAGATATACATTTCCTTTACTTCATTCTTTCAAATTTCTTTTCAAAAACAAGAAACTCAAAACCTTTTTCTCTAATAAAAATCTGAAAACCAAATCAGTACCACTTCTCAAAACATTCTCTAGTCTAAAATCTGAGATTAAAATCTGATTTTCAAACTCCTCTCAAAACCACAATTTCAATTCATTTTCAAAGCCTGTAACAAACCAATTCTCTAATACAAAATCTGAAAATCAGTAATCCAAACTCCTCACAAAAACCAGATTCACAACCTATAATCTCATCCTTCAAATTCAAGAGAAATCAATCACTGTAATCTCAATTTTTAAATACCAAAACAAGGCCAGTCTGCATTCATTTTCAATCTGGAATCATCTCTAGCCTGCTTGCATTCATCTCTTCAACTCTGGAAACCAGCATGCATGTGGTTCAAAGCAGTTTTAAGCTCAACAACTAAAGTTTAGAATCAAATTAAAAGAAGCATGCAAGTTTCTCAGTTTCAAGTTTTTAAAATGCAAAAGCTATTTCAAAGTTAAACTACCTCTGTTCATACAAATCAGGTGAGTAACTTTTATACTTAAAGTAAAATAGGATTTGCATGCTAATATAATTGAAAAAGGTGAGTAAAATTTTTAATTAAAAGTTTAAGTTGATAAGCAATAGTTGTTTGTGAATTGCTGTGATGATTACTTTGCATATTTGAATGAATGAAAGCTTTGTGTATTTCTGATGATTTTAAAAACATCTCAGTTCTTAGTTTAAGCCTCTGTTTTTAAAACTGTGAATATGAAACACCTTAAATTTGATACATATGCTAAGTAGTTGAAGTAAACTTGTGATGTATGTTTTGAAAATGTGTTTGCATGATGATTTTAAGATTCTGGAAGACATTCATATGTATGAAGCTGCCGTGTATTGGTTGTGCATGTCTGAAATTTAGGCAAATGTATTTTTCCCTGGGTTATAGGCATTAAAATTGTTCAAAAATCTTTTCCCATCCCTCTGATTCATTTTAGACAGTAGAATCTACTCAAAACTTGTTAGTTTTAACAAGATTTAGGTCTTAAAAATAGTTTTAAGAAAATCTAAGCAAAGCTTCTCTGAGAATTTGGGAATCACAGGCAAATTCAAAATATGATAAATTTAAAACATCAAAATTTGTTGTTTCAAAATTATATTTCGAATCCATTTTGAAAATTAAGATTTTTAAAACAAAAATCCAAATTTTTAATATTGAATTGAATGTAAATTTTGGGATTTACTGGAAAATGGTTTTTGGGTGATTCCTGGTGGCCGAAGCATTTGGGGTGGTCGGGGACATTGATGGAGGTGGAGGAGGTAACGGAGGTTCAGGCAAAAATGTTAGAAGAGGTTCCAATTCACTATGACGTCGGCGGTAGGTCATAAGGGTTCTAAACCCTAGTTCGTCTTGAAGCTGGAATTCGAAGCACTGTTCCTCCTCTGTTTGATCGAGTGCCGTGGAACTCGGGGAAATGGTAGCGTGTTGGGTCGGCAAGATGTGGCCAGAGTTGTCTGACCGTTGGTGGTCGGAGTTGTGTGGTCGAAGGGGTTTTGTTGGAGGCTGTTGGTTTCAAATTTCAATTGGGTAGTTCGATCTTGGTTGAGGGATCGTGATCGTGTTTTGGTGGTCGATTTTGGTTGCCACAATGTTCAGTGACATGTCGGAAGCCTTGGTGATGGTCAGAGATGATCAGATGATCGGTGCACGTGCACCAGTGTACGTTTGCGTGTATCTGGGTGGTTGGTTTGGGAAATAAGGGTTGACTCGGGATCGAAATCGCGTAGATGCTGGTGCGACTCGAAGAAGAAGAAGGTACGAGGGATTCTTGTGAGTTGCTCGAGAATTGGCTCGGGATTTCGGTTGTTTGTCTCGGGTTCTTTTGTAAGCTAATAAGTTTTATAAAAAAAACAAAGGAAAATGATCAAGTTTTTAAAAATAAATAAAGTGAAAGTTTCCAAAGAAAATTCAACAAGTTTCCAAGTAAAGTTTCAAAGATTAAATTGTTTTAAACAAATTAAGTGTTTAAATTGTTTTGTTTAAAGTAAATTAGAATTTAAAGATTTGTGTTCATTAAATTTATAAGGAAATTTAATAGATAATTAAATTATTTGATTAATTAATCATTTGGATTAATTAAATAGGTAATTAAAGGTTAAACTAATTTATTTATGATTAAGATAAATTAATTAGGGATGATTAATTTGTAGTTAGGGATTATAAATTAGAGTATTAATTAATGGTTAAGAATTAATTAATAGAGTAATTAAATATTAATTTAGTTATGGTTAACACTTAATTAATTTAGTAATTAGAGATTAATAAATTGGTTATTAAGATTTATTAATTTAGAATTAAAAATAATTAATATAAGTTAATTACTTAAGGAAAGTAATTAAATAATAGTTAATGAAGTCATTAACTATGGATTGTTAAATAATTAATTAATGGGATTAATTTTAATAATTAATTAGATTAATTAATTTAAAGATAATCAAATATAGAATTTGTTTAAATGAATTACTTAATGGAAGTAATTAAGGATTAATTACTTATTGTAATTAATTGAAGTTAATTTGATTTAGTTTAAGTTAATTAATTAAGTTTAATTAATTTAGAATAATCAAGAGATGATTTGATAATAATTACTTAATGTAATTATTAAGGTAAGATTATTTAGGGAGGTAAATAATAAGATAATTACTGGAAGTAATTAATTGAATAATGATTTTATTAATAGAAGTAATTTGAGTTAATTACATTGAATAATTAATCAAGGGATTAATTAAGAAATTAATTAAGGAAGTAATTAATTTAGTTAGTGAAAGTAATTAAGGGTAGTTAATTACTGATTGAAGATTAATCAAGAGTGATTAATAAATGTTGTTTAATTAAAGGTTAATTACTTAATGTAATTAATTTAATTAAGTAATTAATAATTAAGTTGTAATTAAGGATCATTAATTAATATAGTTAATGATGTTATTAAGATTTATTAATTAAGCAATAATTATTAAATGAAGTAATTAATCAATGTAATTAATTAAGGATTAATGTAATTAATTATAGTTGATTAAGTTAATTAATGTTAGTAAATTAATTAATGAAGTAATTAAAGGTTAATTACTATAAGTGGTTAAGGATAATTAATTTAAGTAATTAATTAAGGATAAATTACTTGGATGTAATTAAAAGATAATTAATCAAGATGATTAATTGAAATGAATTATTAGAGGATAATTAATTAATTGATTGTAATTAATTAATGGTTAAGTAAGAAGGATTTATAAAATGAAGTAATTAATTTAATTCAATTTAAATTAAGATGATATAAATCATTACTTATGAATGGGTGTTAGTATTGGATACTTGACATTGATTGATATCTCTGATGAGATATATGCTGTGTGATATGGATGTTAGTTGAATTGTATGGATTATCTGATAATATTGATTATCTGTTGTGAATTATCTTTCTTTGTGTATAAAGATAATGAATTGAATTGTTTTAACCTTTAAAACAACTTGGCCTTAAAAGATACGCTTTGGATTTCGATGAGACCGGGATCGGGTTTCCGTATACCGGATTTCCAGGTCTGGAGACCCGAATACCACATCGATCCAAATTTACGATAGGTCGTGAATCAAGTGAAGATGAAGATTCAGAGTGCAAGGGTTATTGTCGTTAACTCTGAGGGTGATTCCAAAACGAGTGTAACGAGATAATGCCTTCGGTTTCGTTCGAACCCGGAACGAACTTGTATGGATTGAATGCTTTCAGCACATCGTCAGGTGGACGATGAGCATTCTAAGTGATGTGTTCTTTTCTAAGGTAATCGTGACCTCAAGCCTCACAAACCGGGAATGGCTAAAACAGGGGAGGTGCAACAAGGTTAGTGGGTAGCACCCAAGTAGGACAAGATTACCTCTGTCTAGAAGTCCCTTCTTATTTCGGCTTAGTGTGTGCGGTTGCTGATCCCAACCGTGAGGTATCTTGTGCGGGAATTATCCAGTAAGGGATGTTCCGGCCTTGTGTTGCAGGGGATTGGGAGTGATCCTCGGTACGGTGATCTAGGCCACGTACTGTGACGGGCGGTACCCCGGTAGCCCTGCCATTGTATGGAATCCAAACTCCAATAAGTGCCGTACGTATTAGTTGTGCCCAACTATGTTGGAATGTGAGATGTAAGCATTTCAGCTATTTCTGTATTTTACTTGAAAACCCTAGACCCTATTATAATACAATCGAATTTCCTATCAAATGTTTTGGTTAGCGTAAGGTAAAAACTTACCCATGTTTATTTGTGGGAAGTCTTACGTGATATCTTTTCTTTCAAAAGGTTTTGAAGTTAAACAAGTTTAACCTGTTACTCACACCAGACCCATGTCTGACCCAAGTTGTTTATTTCTGTTTTATAAACTCTTGGGTACTCAAATTTTTACGAGTAGCCAAGGGATTCAGGTTAGCCTTGACGAATTGTGGAGGAGCAATGGAGCAGGAGGCTTCAGCGTTGTAGATATAGATAGTAGTTTCCGCTGTGTTGATCTTGTTTAGATCTTTGTTTGTATTGAGATGTAATAACTAGACAGATGTTTATAACTGTCTAGTATATGATGTGAATCTGTGTAACTCTGATAAGTGTTGTATATGATACTATGTAATATTTATGTGATATAATATATTTTGTTTCGTTTCGCTGTGAGATTCTGATATTGTTTAGTTCTTTCTTTCTCTTCTTTTCTCTTTCTATCCCTTTCTTTCTTATTAGCGATACGACTTTCTATGGAGAGAAAGTCGTGGTCGTTACACATTTATTCACTTATTTTCAATTTATAACCAAGTATAGCATTTTTATTATTTCAATTTATTGTCAGTTCATTCTATTTATCAATAATTAGCTTTAATTACCATTGTTACATTTCATTCTTAGTTATTATTACATTATTATGTCTCAAATTTTGATTTCTCCCAATATTAAATCACAAATCTTATTTAATTAACCATTTTAATTATCGAAAATTTATGGGTCGTTACACTCTCCCCCACTCAAAACTTTTCATCCTCGAAAAGGGAAAGAAGGGAAAAAGAGGAATTAAGAAATCAATATATCTTATTCCAAATATTAAATTTATAAACAATTAATTTACATAATTAAATAATTTAAATAAAATATATTAATTTACAACAATTGAATCCTTTTATACTCAAATTAACAAAGTTTGGAAAACATTTCATAAAATTTTTCTAAGTCTAAAATTTTCAGAAAATTTCGGCAGAGTCTCCTTTGTACGGAGAGGCTCGGGAGAAAATAATAATATAAATAAAACAATATATATCATAGATTTCAAAAAATAATATATCCCAACAGCGGGAAAAATATAATATCGCTAGAAAACCGTAATCCGAGAACGTACCTATTTGTCGGGCAAACAACGCTTAATTACGAAACCAAAAGCAGTGGCAATTGCTTCCATAACCTGTATATCACTTATATAATCTAAAAGAGTTAATAATTATATAAAATGAAATATTTAAAGTTGTTTCAACCACTAACAAACAAATCAATATAAACAACAATCACTGGCAACCACGACATACAATCATCATATGAAATCAATAGAATCAACTATCCATCCATAGCAAACAAACAAATGGTTTGTTCGGGTTCAGAAATTTTTAACCTTCTAGAATGACAAATAAACTACTAAGTGCACCATTTACTCAAAGGTCTTAGATGAACTCAATAGATTATTCATACATCTTAAACAATTAGAAGTATCATATCCCAAACAACTCATAAACCAAAACAAACAATAATTTACAATGTACTTGATTTATTCATATTAAATTTCTTTTGCAACATTTTACAGTTTTTTTTTTCATTTCATTCATACAAGGATTATTTCTTTAACTTACATTTATCTCTTACAAAATTTTATTCCCATTCATTCATTCGGTGTTTATTTCATTTATTTTCCTTTATTACTTATAAAAATTCATTTTCATTTATTCATATAATGTCAATTTCTTTTATTGCATTACATTCATTTTATTATTTACTTTAATAATAAAAAGTTTCAATATTAACTTATGTTCAAAATCCTTTACTTACAGTACTCATTTTCTATTTCTTTTAATTAGTAGTATTACAAATTTTAACTCAAGTTTATAACTATTTTCATATCAAATTTCTTATTTATAAAAGTAAATTTCATTGAACACTTTCATTACATAAGTTTTACTTGTAAAAATTTCCATTACATATTCTTTTAACATTTCAACTTTTTTATAATTTGTAAGTTATATATATATATATATATATGTCTTTAAGAATGCAATTGAAAGTTACACAAGTTTGACTTACTTATTCTAATTAACTTAAGGTTCAATAGTTATCATTTCTTATATTCATATTCTTTATGTTTACAAGTTACAAATTTCAAATTCCTTGTATATTTTAGTTATAACTTAGCATTTCATTTCTTATTTTCATTTAGAAGTTTCAATTATTAAATAGTTAAAAATTTTATTTCATTTCAATAATTAAAACCTATAATTCATAGAAATTTAAGAAGTAAATGCAGGGTTCAATTTCAATTATTTCAATATATATATATATATAATCATATCTTTTATATATATCAAATCAAAACTAGAATTCAAAATTAAGATTATCAAAACAATTGTGTAGTAAAACTACTACAACAGTCTTCCCTCTTTGAAACTCGAAAATGAACGTCGATGATGTGTGCACTCATCACATAAATTATTTTCCAGCGACTAAGAGGGGAGTACAGAACTTATTTCTTTCCAAAATTTCATTAAAACAATTCTTTCAAATTATATTAAAATATTTATATCAGAAAATACTTCTAATAATATTATTATTATATCCCAAAATCATTCGAAAGAAATTTTCAAAAAAAAAAACCACCGGAATTTAAGTTCTAAAATTTCCAATTTATATTTATCTTATTTTCAAATCTTATTTCCAACCTATATTTATAAATTTCACTACCTAACAACCAAATATATATCATTTATAAATCATTATTTTTTATACAAAATATATAATAGGCAAAATTATTACATTCAACTATATTTCAAAACAAATATTGTGTCGGTCTGTCCTATTAAGTGTTTAGAAATCCCTATCGATGTCATAGCGTCCTATGCATCAACCAGAATCTATAAATACAAAACGGAACAAATTAACACAAAATAAAAAAACCTTTTATAACACTAACAAATACGCTCTCTCATATATATACTCTCAATGACCCATTCTAGGGTATTACTACCCAATTTTTAAAGAGTCAGATCCCACAAAGCTAAGGTTATCGTTATACCTGGCTCCGATACCAACTGTAACATCCCGCCCTTTTATACGCTTTAAGCAGACACACGTGCCAACTCAAACCATACAGAAGGGCGGATTGTTATTGGCATGAATAAGAAAAAGCAGAGAAAGAAAAAACAACAAAACAGAATCTCACGGCGAAATGACAAAATATAATAATCAAATAACAGTTCATGAAGCTGTATACAAAACATTTGATTATACCTATACAATACAAAATCAGAGTTACACATATCAGAGATAAACAAATAATGCAGCGGAACAGTATGAATAAAGTGGAATAAAATAGTAAATAATAGTGGAACAAATCTTCGTCTTCGTCCTCTAGAAATAAGGTCATCGAATCCTGAAATGCTCAGGCTGACCGGAGTGAATTAAAAAGACAAAACACTCGAGTCAGAACTAAAAGATCTTATGTGAGTTAAAATAACGGTAAATAAATATGATTGGAACGACGTCAGAGATGATACGGGGTTTGACATTCCTATCCAGCGTCTAACGTGAGTGCAGTAACTTAAGAGATGTTCGGGATTCACATCTCCTAAGGATCCGTTAAACTATCTACTATGTAATACAATACGCTATTATAATATGTCTATAGTAATATAACCTATTAAAATATCGTTAAGGCGTTACATTTTCCCCCTTAACACATTTTTATTTTCCATAGTCTATACAGTACCGTAATCCCACCCGTACTGGACGTCATCAGAGGGCACTCCATAGGTATGGTACAAACCAAACTCGTAGAAGGCGCGCTAGGGTAGGTGACACGGCACAACTAGGCAATGCCTGGGTAGATATACCAATTATACTTTCAGACCGGTGGTAACGCATAGCAGCTACTACCGCCCACCTCGGAACACACTCCCGAATCAAAAAAAATCGAGGGTGGCCAACAACTAAATCACAAAGTCAGAATATAGTATCGATGGAATATGCCCGATCGGAGGAATGACCTCACTTAGCCCGTCGATTGCTTCTGTTTTAGCCACCTTATGCTAACTCACGGGAGTTAGGTCCACGTATGTATACCTTTAGGATCGTCGCCACCATCCTACTTCATTTTGGACACCTGTACACAGTTGTCAAAGTGGTTTTCGGTATTGGCAGAGAGTATGACAATATTCGATCCCGGTCTCTTTAACAACCAATCGCTTATTACACACCGGATGGTTCTTTTACATTTCCAAAATCATTTCATAGTTGGTATCAAAATATCATATTCAATTCAAATCATATCATTTTCGAAATCATTACTTACTTTCAAAATCATATTCACCTTTTGAAATCATATCACATTTGAAATCATAGTTCGAAATTATATGTCCTTTCAAAAGTCATATTTCCAAAATAGGCTAAACTCTCATTTTAAAATATCATATTAACCCAAATATGTTATTTAATTCCCAACTTAGGTTATAACATCATTACCCATATTCACTTAAAAAAATCGAGAATTTGAATATAAACCCATCCATTTTACTTAGTTTGGCATTTAGAAGAAAATAGTTATAAATAGTTAATATAGATTTAAAATAGATTAAATATAATTAAAATAGATTAAATAGCTTTAAAATAGATTAATTAGATTTAAAATAAGTTAAAACAGGTTAATTAGTTTAAATAAATTAAATGGTTTAAAATAGGTTAAAATGATTTAATATAATTAATACAGGTTAAAATAGTTTAGTACTTTGAAAATCTTAATAATTAGAAATTTTGAAACAATAATATATTTTTAAAACAGTTTATATTAAAAATGAATTTGGAATTAATATCAAATTAAACTATTCATTTCATTCCAACACCTTTTGACCATTACAATGTCCCAAAACCCAATTTCAAATTTTTCCGATTCAGAATTCTTAATAAATATTAAATTCAATATTGCTTAAATCCGTGTTAAAACATCAATTTAATTACTCCAATTTCAATATATTTCAAAGTTATACTTCAACGATTTTCTATAACTCAATTTCGATAAACTTCACTTATATTTCAAATTCACTATAAAATTTCAATTTTATTCCTTCAACAAATCTTTAAAAACAATTCGATTTTAATATAAACTCGAAGTTCGATAAAAATTCGATTTATGTAACCAAAATTTTATTTCAAAATATCATTTAACTCAATGCAAAATTTAAGGATTCAAAATCATTTAAATTTAACCAATCCGGTGTCCGAATATAATTCTCTACCCAAGGGTCAAGTGATACGGATATTTATTATTTCAATCCGCAATTTACGATGTTACGGTTATATATCATTTCAAACCGCAATCCCCAATTAATAATAAAATCCATAAAATCGCTCGAGTCTATCATTTCAACCCATAACAATTTTTCCTTAATCTATTGATCATTTGGTTATGTATCATTTCAACCCATTGTGAACTTGCAGTTTATAACGATATAAAATAAAACATCCATTCATCCAATATCAACAATCAACATCCATTACAAACATCATCCAAATCAATCAATAAATATCAATATAGAACTGATAATTAATAACAGGTATTTAACTGGCAATTTATATTCAATAATAAATTAAATAATGATTTAATTCAATTAAATTCAAATTAACTGAGATGATGATTTAAAATATACCAAATAGTCATAAATAAATTTCTAATCACATCATAAATTTAATTTAACAAACATAAGAAATTTTAGAAGTTTTGAGTGGGTTAAAACACTCACCTTTGAATTTAGATTGAATTTAAATCCAATTTAGACCCAAAATTCAAACAGTCTCTGAAATCGTCCAAACCAACGTCAAAATGTCCAGAATTTTGATATAATCCCAGCGGATCAAACCGCGCGTGAATTGGACCTCGTATGCGAAAGTTATACAAATTAGGATGATATGAAATTAAAAAAAGAAAATATAAATAAACAAAGTAATTTGTGTTACCACGTCAGCAACCCTCTTCCTTGTCACGAGAGACTACAGTATGACAACCCTAACACACGCGATCAACTGGCTGCCGCCATCTCACGAACGCATCGCTGCCGCTACTGCCAGGCGCTGCCAACCAGAACGACGCGTTGCGCCACCTCGCCGGCCTCCTCAGTCACCGTGAGCCTCAACTGATGCCGATCGACGTCCAAAAACCCACCGGGCCGCCTCCTCTAAACGAACCCAAACAAATTTATTGCATGCGATCAGACCGTTGATTTCTCCTACGAACCACACCGATTGACAACACTCGGTCCCCTCTACACATCCCTACCTCCGATTCGTTGATCGGAAGAAATTGATCAACGCTTGATTGAACGGCCGTCAATAGTTCGACGTTTACTGAACAAACGATGAACCAAAACGAAAAACGAATCACAGATTTGGATTGCGCTCGTCGAGAGCTTTAAATCGATATATAATTCGATATATTTTGAGGAGTTTAAATTTTGGATTTGGTTTTGAATTGCAATTGAATTTAGAATTTGGGAATTTGTTTGTCTGCAATTGGAAAGAGGAGATGAGAAGGAAATGTACGTACTGAAATCAGAGATAAGAAAAGACCTAGGGTTTATAACGATATATATATAGGCAGAACAAAATAGAAAGGATTGGGCTCGATTGGTTTGGAAATTTGAACGATGAATGACCCGAAAAGCCCGTTTCATTCCCGAAACGAAAATGGGTCATCCCATATATCAAAATAGATGTTATCATTATTTTTAAATCCAATGGAACAAGTTTCAGGTCCTAATTCCATCGTATGAAGTAGTTATGTTAAAATCAGTTTATTTCAAATTGATTTCAATTGATTTGAATTAAATTGATTTCTAGGCGTTTCGAGTCCGTACGATCAAACGACAAGTCCGATCGCTACGAGACTTGAAATCCTACAATAATTCACCGTTACAGATCCGATGAAACTGGTTTCGTCGAAATCCGAGTTAGTGGCCAAAATCGCAATTTTTACGTTAATTAAATAAATTAATAATTAAATTAATCAAATCACTTTTTCCATTTAAATTTAACAATTCACAATTTCTATCATTTTTGATTTCTTAATCACTTACAATAATTTAAACAAATTTAGTTGTCAATTTAAAGTTGATTAATCCATCAATTCCAGCGTTTAAATTTCAATTTCATTAGATTTAAAAATTATAAATTAAATTTTCAGTAATTCCATTTAATTGACCTTTCATCATATTATTCAATCCATTATTATCAAATGGATGAAATTAACATTGGTTCATGATCTATTACATTAATATTCTCAAATTTCATTTAATCTCCATTAATGTAATATTTTAAATATTTAATTTCATTTATTTGCAATTAATCCAATTATTATAGTTTAAATTTCAATAAATTGATAAATCTTGATATCCATTCTTTTTATTCAACTAATTATCATATTATGAGTAAAATAAACATTATTTCCAAATATTAACTTAATTTATATTAATATAATATTTAATTACATTTATTGAAATTTATTTCCAATTTAAATTAACAGACTAAATAGATAGGTAACATACAATAATTTGCCACAGTTAACCTTTAGTCACATTAATAAGCTTTTATTACTTACAAATCAATGTTACCATTTATTTTCATAATAATAATTTCATTCAATTTCCATTAACTATCTATTATTTCTTTGGTTAATCAAATATTTCATTAATTCGCTTATATTCAATTTATAACCAAGTGTAGCATTTTTATTATTTGAATTTATTGTAATTTCATTCAATTTATCAATAATTAGCTTTATTTACCATTGTTACATTTCATTCTTAGTTATTATTACATTATTATGTCACAAATTTTGATTTCTCCAAATATTAAATCACAAATCTTATTTAATTGACCATTTTAATTATCGAAAATTTACGGGTCGTTACAGTTGTTCTGGGATGTCTTTAATGGAAAATCCATATGTGAACGTACCTTTGCAATTTTGATTGTACCCTTAATATTGTTGTGGTATGATCAATGTAAGCTTAACAACTGTTTTCTGATTTATATCATTTACCCTAGACATTATCTATTATACTACAATATGTGCTTATTAGATGAGTGGTCCATTTGAGGGGATAGCTGTTATGCATTTTTGCGGTCTCAAAAGTACTATTATATGTTGTTCATATATTTTGAGTTTCTCATACTAGATTTATGTCTGACACGTGGTTTTTGTTTTTCCTAAATTCCTCATATGCTCTTTTGAGGAGTCTGAGAAAAGGTAGGTTTTCGTTGATGTTCTTTGGAGCTCGAGAATATAAGCTAGATGTTTTCACCTACTCCGCTACATTACTATTATGTATTAGCAATTATGGGGACAGGTTGTTATAACTGTCCATGCTAATTATAGTATTTAGAATTGTAACTCTAAAATGCTATGTATCTTAGAGTGACATTTTTCGTACTGTCTTTTGATATTATATGTTATCGTTCCACTGTGAGATTCTGATATTTCATTCTCTTCTTACTTGTTATGTTTTCTTTTTCTTTTATTTCACCCTACCAATCTGTCTTTCCAGCACCTGAATACTCGGTACATAAATCCGTGGAAGTATTAGTGTTGACATTTGGGGGTCGAAAAGGCAGGTCGTTACAATATCAAAAACATAGAGTTTTCAGAAAAAACCATCTCACCTAATTAAGATTGCTGATTTGATTGATTTTTTGTATAATAAGACCGATACTTAATTCAAGAATAGTAGTTATTTTGATATCTCGGGTGGATCAAACCAAAGACCTCTAGAACCACAATATAGAGATGTTTCTACTTGAGCTAATGATTCTTGACCCGATTTGATTGATTTAAGTTGAAATCTCTAAGATTTCTCCTCCAATCTGAATGGAATTGGTGATTATTTCTTTTTATTTAAGGCTGTATTATTTATATCAGGTTTCCCTTGCTTTCCTCTTTGTTTTGATGTTTTATATAATAAATTTGTAGTAGATTTCAGCTAGAAAAGTGGAATTTTGATTTAGGGATCTATAGTGGTTATAGGATGAAGAAGAAAGAGATTAGATTGAGAAATATGTACTTTTCCTCCTATTTCAAACCTTTATCCTAAAATCCCTAGACCCACTCAAGCTTCTAACCCATTTGGCTTAAAAAGCACGTAACGATAACAAATCTATATCTCCTTCATCGGATATCAATTTCTGATGTCTTATATATGAATTTTAGGTAGAAAAATCTACTTGGCACTATAGTAAAGTTAGATTTATGAAATTCTCAATTTATAAAAGTAAGGTTTTCTATATTTTATGTGAAATTATAAAATGCCCTTTAAGGTTGGTTAATTATTTATATTAAAAACCAGGGTATTACATATTCCAAGTACAACATGTTCAGGCAAGAATACTTGTTCATCTGAGAATTGTCTCCCTACTTCCATCAATGGAACTCTAGATGTAATTAACCCTCTTCCCTATACATCAATTTGTTTTGTCGTGTTTGCTCAGATGCTGACTTTTCCTAGTAATTTTATAGGAGCTGTCAAAGCAGCCATTAGGAATCATCTAACAAAGATGCTATTAAGACTAAGAGGGGTCCCTAAAGAGGATTGGGAAGCACCTTGACTCTTGACCAATAAGTTGCTAGGACAATATGGATTAATCACCATGGGGCAATCCATTAGGAGAGTTACGGCCCCATTGGTTGAACGACCTTCGCGTAAGGGAAAAAAATAAGGAACTGATAATGAGGATTGTAGTAGGGGCCCAATTACTCAGTATCCTTCCCCTAGTATTTATGTAAACCCCCTCTTTTCTTTTAGGAAGGTTCAATTCTTTAAGAAATTATAGATAGCACAACTCATGCTGAAGCTACCTCGTCAAAAGATAGTGGCACCACATCTTCTGATGTAGATGTACCCATAGAGGGAGAGGATTATAGGGTTGGTTGGATTACTAAGTTTGATGTTGCTAGGGCTCTCCAAGGCATGATTTTTTTCGATGATGCTATGCCCTCCATATTTCACAATTCACTCCTTGAGTATCTCATGGGACTGGCATGAGCATAGACAAGGGTCCTTCTATGACGTTGGATGAGATCGAGGAGCGGTTATAGCCTGGTGAGGACGTTATAATGTGATTTAATGGTATGTGCATTAGTTTAAGCATGCATTACACAAATGCATGTCTGCACTATAGATGATATAATCCTTCTGAATAGTTTTAATGTGTTATTTACTTTTCTTTGTAGATCCTGTGGCTTCCCGCAAATGCCTAAGCATGTTTAGTAAGAAGTTATCATTGATGCATAGTGAGAAAAATATTTTGTAAGTTGAAAGCTCCTTTTGGATGAGCCATAGTCATCCTCCTTCTGAGCTTATGACAGGTATAGTTGTTAAGTATAGCCCAGCTATTGCCGTGAGCCCAAAAAGCAATCAGCCTAAGAAATGCTCACATTCACCATCTAAGGGCTCGGGATCGAGGTCACCAAGCATCCATTCCTTATCTCCTAGGATTACTCACTTTTTCTACTCAGGATCAGAGAGCCCACGACATTAGGGGAAAGCACACTAGCAAGCTTCTAGTGCTTTCACCCAGCATTTGGCTTGATGACTTTTAGTTATGCTGCCAAGACATCAAGGGCTCTTATGATCACCGACCCCAAAGACCTGCGGTATAATGAGTTTGATCAGGTTTACACTATAAAGAATCAAATGGTTAGACTTTAAGAGAGTGCCCTTGCTTGCTATTTCCCTAACTTGATTACTGGCTTACAGACCCTATTAGACTTCCATGCGATGGATATCCAGGCCAGTAAAGAAACATGAGAATATAAAATATGCTTGGATCATGAAATATTTGTGCTCTAGAGGGAATTTCATGGATGCGACTTGGAGATCAAGAGTTAAAAGGGAGTGGTAGAGTCATTGGAGAGGGCCTAAACAATTGAGCAGTAGGAGCTCAAGGAGGTCCATTCCTTGACGATTGATAAAATGGTGGCTGAGCACAAAGCTCACCTTTAGAAGGCCAAAGCTAAATCCACAAAGGGAGCTAAAGAAATGACAAAGGTGTTCAATGTGACCATGATAAATACAAGGATCGGCTGGGATGACTAAAGGTAAAGGTGGACTCTTGAAGGCCAAGAAAGATGAGTTGTATAACATAGTTGATGCCTAGCGAGAAGAAAGGGCCTTTCTCCAGACCTAGCATACAACTATCAACATTGAGAAAACAACCTTGACGATGTATCTTAAAGAGGCCAAGAAGATGTCTAAAGAGATGGGAAGATCGTACTGAGATTTGGGAAACAAGGCAAATTAACCCCAAGATATATTGGGCCATACAAAATTCTGGAAAGAATTGGTTCCTTGGCATATAAGTTGGAATTACCAGAAAACATGCAAGGGATGCATGATGTTTTCCATGTATCACAATTGAGAATGTGGGTTCAAGACAAGGCAGAAATTCTTGAGACCCCAACCCAAGTGCAGATAAATCCTAATTTGATTCATGAAAAGGATCCAGTAGGAATTTTGGCAAAAGATGTGAAGAAGTTGAGGAATAAATCTCTGAAACTTGTGAAGGTACAGTGGAGTCTTGATCCTAGTGATTGCACATGGGAATTAGAAGACAAAGTTAGGATGAATTATCCTAAGCTATTTTCAGATTAAAGGTAATTCTGATTTTTAATTTGTTTTCCTTTTTAGGTGTATATTTTTTTTTGATAGAACTAAAAATCTATTTGGTTGAGAATGTACTTGTTCTCTGAATTAAGTTTAAAATTTATTTAAGCTTAGGAAAATTGTGGGACACAATTTCTAAAAAAGTGGGGTGTATGTAATGACCCAAGATTTTAGGAATTTATTTTGAAAAATATAAATAAGTTTAAAATAATTTTTAAAATCAATTTTGAAGGGGAATTGATATATCTTGATATGGTGTATCTGTATGTGTGTACATGTGTGCACAGGAAATACACATGAACTAAAGCTTAATTCCTGAATGCTAAGAATGAACACATGATTGATGTGTATGGAAATATTATATATATATATAGATTAAATCCTTAAAAGCTATATGCATAAATAAATATATATATGGATGCTACTGAGTATTGTTGAGTGTACATGTGCATGTGTGTCAGTACAAAATAATGTATAAATATATATATGAGTGTACTAATTAATTCAGTAAGACTTATATACATATATATAGATATGTTAATAAGATACTAGAGTTCAAAACAGCAAAAGTAAAATATACAAACATATTTTAAATTATAGGCAGAAAGAAAAAGAATGAAGATATAAAAAGGAGAAATCCTCTTATAAATAAATAAAGGAAGTACATACTATTTAAATGAAAGCTAAAAATAGAAAAATAAGATAAAACAGAGAAATGTTTTGTATAGGCAGAATTAGGAAGAATATTTGACAAATGATAAAATCAAGTCACACTTTTAGCATGATAGTAGACAAAAGGAAAAGTATTTTCTGGAAAAGAAAATCTCTGAAAATAACCAAAAGAATATAACCACTTTTCTTTCCACAAACTCAAGCCGGCGAGGGTGAGGTTTTGGGTTTAAAAACTAAATGCAAATGGCATGATTTCTGATGGGAAAAAATGACTTTAGCCAAAATCTTAAACCCTAAGAAAAACCCTGCATAAATAGACAGTGAGATGAAAAACCTTCTTCTTCCCGGATAGCTCTTGAGAAAAATATATATATATATATATTATATAAATATAATACAAGTAAAGAAAAAGGGTTGAAGGCAGAAGCTTACCAATCAACTAGGAAGTGAAAGAGAGCTAGGTGAGAAAACTCACTCAAAATCTAAGGCAATAAGTCCTAATGTAGGCAGCCAGTTATAAGTTAATTTTCTTGAAAATGTATTTTCATATGTGATTGCCTATTTGTGATTTTGGAGCTGAAAATGTTTTGATTCTTTTTGGTTGTTCTGTTTGTTTTATTATATGAAAGTCTTAAGTATTATCAGTATATATATATGTGTTCTATAAACTCAGATCTCTCTGATATGTTAATGTTTAAAACATAAGTAAATACCCAAAAAATAAAATGTTGAATATAGGCAAGTAGAATTGGTTTTGGCTCAACCCAGAGAAATGAAAACATATTGAGCTGCAATATACTCATGTATAAGTGTTGAGGCTTGAGACAAAAAGGAATTAGGGGTGCAATAGGGTTGCCTATGTGCTGATGCTCCTGATTCAATGAAAATATATAAATATTCATATACATAGTAAACAAATTTTGTGATTCAGTGAAACTTGGTCATTCTGAGTTTAACTCAAGCACAGATGGTTGCAAAAGGAAAAACTCTCTCAAAAGCCATAAGCCAATGTTAGTTGCCTATACCCCTTTTTAAAATACCAGAATATATATATATATATATGCAGAATCTTATTTAATTAGATACTAATGGTTGCTTGCCTGTTTGTCTCTGTTTGGTTATGAACAATATGTGATGCCATGACATGGATGTTTATGATAGTGAAATGAATCACTGAATGGTTTAGTCATGAAAAATCAAAAGAGTTATTATTAACTTAAACCTGATTAGGAAATGGGGGTCAAGAGCACTGCAGGAATGACTTGTTTTCTTGAGTAATACAAGTTGACACATGGCTTGTTTAAGTCCTGAGATCTTTGTGTAATGGAGTGAATTAGTCCATTACAGTGTGTCCATTGATTCAATTAATTGCAGATGAGACCAACGTAGATAAATATACCAATGTAAAAGAATTTGATATAAAAAGGAATTAGAGTTTTCCTGGAATGAAATCTGGATAGTGAATAAATGATTTAATTCATTTTGGGTGATTTCCTTGTTTGTATGGATGTTTATTTGATTCATGATTGAATTATATGAATGTATGAATGTACCATGTCTTCTTGAGGTTTCTGGAAAGGCAGACTTAAGTGTGCACCTGCACACTGACACAGAACATGCACACATGAATTACTTGTTTTTCTAAAGGCAGAGTTATATACATATATCCATGTTTTAACTTTAACTTGATTTTGCAAACTGTTTTAGTGGATTTTCTCATACCAGACATGTGTCTGACCCTAGTGTGCTAATGGCATATGGGGTGTCTCATTTAATATGGGGCAGCTTCAAATGCATTTTCAGGGACTGCAGCAACTAAGTAGGAGTAGGAGCAAGGCTTTGAGAAGAAGATTATAGCATGCTAAACTTAGTTAGATAAGAGCCTAAATGATGAAATCTGCATGTATTGATAATTTAAATTGCTACTTGTATTGAGTATTGAATATTGGATGGATATTTTGCTAAGTATTGTGCTAAGAAATTGACTTGTATCTGGAATCTATAAATCTAGTTAATATCTGATATGTTAGAGAAGTTAATCAAAATCTTGTAAGTGGATTTAGCAAGAACACTATGATAAATAGGGTGGTTACATTTTATAAATGTATTAGTCAATCTTGAGTCTTTGAAAAGGGTTAAGTTTTGGGAAATCTGGATAGTTGAACCTCAGAAAATTAAATAGTTTTATTTTTCTATCATGACATATGAATACAAGAAATGATAAGCATAGGGAGAATGTATTATGTGTCTGTAATGTTTCCATAATTCAACTTGTTTTACAAAATGTTTTATACCTTGTTTTTAAATAAAGGAAGAATCTGTAATATAGGAGTTGAAAGCAAGGTCTTAATAGTTGCATATATATGCACATTTAAACATGTTCTGTACAGATATTAACACACCTGTTACCTTTGTATTTTTAACATGAATCAGAATTCCTTTTCACTCAGGCTTTGATCAAAATGCATTTTTAAGACCATATGGGTTACACCAGAACAAAGAGCCTGGTTTAACCATGCTATGGATACCCATGGTTACAGGAAACCCATTTAAGTTTGCATTTCATTTAGTTTAGCATACTGGCATCAAAGAATTAAGCCTTTGAAATATGATATCTCACCTAAAAATATTCCAGAAAAGAGTTAGTGCTCTAAACAGATTTTATAAGAAAATCAAACATAGATAATGATAGGAACTTATATCATTTTCCCAGAGCACAAGCACCAAACCATTAATTTATAGACAATCATATTACAATTATTTGGTTTCTAGGATTTATACTCCATAGAGAATTTAGCAAGGAATCAGGAGTTTAAATATATATATATATATAGATACATACATGGATGGAAATTTTATTGTATATATTTGAACTGAACTATGTGTGGATTGATTAAACTTAATCAATCAAATATCTTCTTGTTTTCCAGAACTCTGATTCAAACAAGAGAGGCATATACATCTTCACATGTATGTGCATGTCTTTGTGAATGTACTGATATATTTATATTGGTAAAGATTATGATCCTGGATAAGTTGTTTAGATAAAAAGAAAAAAAATGACTCTAGGATTCAGAAATATATATATATATATATATATATATATATATGTCTCTATGTAAAAAAATCCTTACAAATTTAGGTATAAAAGAGAGGGTCATTTCAAGGCTATTTGAGTGGGATACATCATCCAGGCTAACCTCGTAGAGGAAGAAAAACTAAAGAAAATCTTAGCGACAACCAAAGATTCCTTCGCTACAGCGCCCCTCATCTGAACTTCCTTCTAGCTGGTTTTTTACGTGCTGATGCATGATATGCCTCCTCCATAGTTTCCAATGCTAACCCTTGGTAGTGAAAGCAATTACTTGGTCATACATTATGTTGGTGCTTCTAATGAAGGTAGGATTGTAATTCTTAGTCCACGCCCTTCCTCCCTTCAGGTGTTCTCTTTATCAACAAAGTATGAATCCATCTTGCATGTTTATCTTTATATCGGTAGAATTGATATAGTCGACCCCGTATGGAAAATCATTGCTCATTCTGACTTGGCCATTGTGCCTCTTGGTCCTGTAAAACCCAAGTCCTTAGATTCGTCCGAAAAGATAGCGGTACTACATGATGATTTGGATTTTGAGAAGACTGGGTATATGGACATAACCTAGGATGATACTGGTGTTGGCAATTCTCTTAGGGCCAGGCTAAAGGTGATGCATCCCTAGTCCATAGAATAAGTAAAGACAGAGATTTCTAAGGACCTTGGATTTTTGAAGAAATTAATCATCCACCCCAATCTAATGGTGACAAAGGTGGAAGGGGTTCGAAGCCATCCACCTTAAGGGCTGAAGGGAAGAAAGATCGCAAACTGACAAAGTGACGAGGGCATCATCTTTTACTCTATCCATATCATGACCATCGGTTGTGATGATTTTGATTTGTGCAAGGGCATAAGCCCGAAACTTTAGGCTTTGACTGATGTAAGGGCATAAGCTCATGACTTTTGCAACTATGACTATATGACTTATAGGACATGTGATGGTTTTGTGTTTTGTGGTATGAGATGGATATTTTTTGATTTCTACATATGGTTGGTCTTTGTGTTATCTCTATTTGTTTTACTTGTATAACACCTACATATGCACGTATATGTATCATGTAACTATGTAAGTACATTTTTCATACATTCCTAAGATTAGCAATTATCATGTGTTTTTTAAAACATGTGTACCAAGTTGTCTATCTAATTATCCAATTAGCCAATGGTTCATTTATACCTACATACTTGTTCAATGTATCAATCACGAAATGTTCGACTAGGTAATTGGTTTTCTTTTGCCCGTTAGTCCTTCACATGGGTTGTTTTTGTTTAAATGTTTCTTCATAATTTATGCCATCATAAGCTCGCTCATAAGAGTCTGGTCAGTTTCTAGGTAGACACATCACCTTTATTAAATAAAGACGACTTAACAAATTTTACTAAAACTAAAAGTATGAAATTAAATAGGGTCATTATTTATGAATTTCTTGGGAAATTCATAAATAATAATAGGAAAAACTTTTAGATGGATATTTTGGAAGTTTGTTATTATTAATAACAAGATTTTAAATAATAACAATACGAATTTTAGCAAAATGGTACCGTTTTATGCAAATGAAAAATTGATTGATTTTGTGACATTTATGGTATGAAATATTATTGTTGATTGAGTATTAAAATAATGAAATGTTTTCTAAATAATAATAATAGTACTAATACATGAATGTTCTCTTTTTTAAGATGAATAGAAATAAATAGGAGTTGTGTTGATTTAAACTAGAATATTATATCTTTTAGTTTCAAATATGATGTTTTAGGGTTATTTGTAAAATGGAGTAAAATAAACGAATTTGAAGCATATTACTATTTTGGAAGAAACATTATTATTTTTGAAGATAAATAAATAAAGTTGGATTTAAAATAAACAATAATAAAATGATTTTAGAGAACAATGGATGTAAATATATTATTTTGATGGATGTTAAACCTGTGATTGATTATTAGTTATAATTATCACACATGTTTTAAGTTTGATAATGTATCACGTTTTGATGAGTATGCGAAATTTTACCATTGTTGCTACTAGATAATGGGTAGTTAATTGGTTAATTGATGGTAGATGTTGTGTTACTATTATGAGGTGATTAGTAAACATTTGTTGATATATACTTTTGTAGTTGATGCGTTGCTATAATGGATGGTAAGGGTGTAAGTATATCTGTGATGTTGTGATTTTTGTTAATTGATAGATTGAGGTTATCATAGAATATTATTGATGTTGATGGTTGTGTGCTATTATTATTATTACTTATACCCCATATGAGATTTGTTTAGATGGATGAGTAAGAATCCTATTTTCTGCTTTTACTATTTTCATTGGTTGTGTCGGTTGCAATGGTTGCAATGATTGCACAGATGCTATGGTTGTAATGTACTAACAAGTATTTGAATGTAAAAGAAGAGCAAGAAATAGAACTACGTAGGCTTGATCCCTTAAAAGGGGTAGATAGGAAGTCTTTTCATATGCAGTAGCTATCGATCCTATGGCCATAGTGTAAGGGTTTGCCATAGTGCAAATATAGATGAAACTTTTTTTCTTTTGCTCTATGCATATGTGTTTTTGTAGGTTTGAAGGTGAAAGCGGAGAAAGGAGTAAAGGGTCTGGGAGGAGTCGTACCTACATGAGATCAGTATTTCTCTTGCATTACAATTATAACGATGTTTTAATAGTTGATGTAATAAAATATATAAACTATATGGTGTATCTTATTTGAGTAATATTTGATTGTTAAACCGGTATGTATGTTATTGTATACATTGATGTATAAATTCTGTTGTGCGGTTTCCCTTTTATTTATTATTTTAGAATTTATTTAATTTTTATCTACCCACGGTCAACTTCTTTTAATATCTGAAATTGATTGTAAGCGTATTCTGACATCATATATAATTGATTTTAGATGGTAATAATATGGGTCGTTGTAACAACCCATAAATTTTAACAAATATTTTTATTGAATTTATTTGAAACTTTGATTTTTAAATCATTTAAAAATAGAAATTTTGGAATTTTCCAATGTATTTTGGGATTTTGTTTATAATTTATTTTCCAAATATAATAAAATAATGATTTTCTGGAAATTTTATATTTTGTTCAATTTTTGTCAAACTTTGATTTTCAGTTGAAATTTATAAATTTAAATTTTTATTCTAATCTTTTTCTTTGAAACAGTAATTGTTTCTGATATTCGTTCTGCTTTTCGTTTTGTTAAATTCTGTTTTATACTTTTTAAAATCTAATAAATTCAGCGTTTTACAAGAAATTATTTTTAGTATTTTATTGTCTATATTTTCTATGTTTATTTCTATTTTATTTTGGTTTGGACATTGATTTTGTTTGGGCTTTGAATTTTATTTGTTGTCTTGAACTTGTTTTGTTTTGGGCTTGACAAATGGCTTTGGAAATTTAAAAGACTTAAGTTATTTTCTTTGGTTGCCTTTACATTTTCCTAGCCGTTCAATCACTTCTTGCCGTTCAAAACTATTTCATTTTTTTACATACAAAAATTTTGTTCAGCTTCTCATTTCTCATTTGCATTCCTGAAAGGAAAATTGCAGTAAGTTTCATGGCTTCCTCCTCTTCTTTTATTCTCTTTTCTTTTGTTTTGCCTCATGCTATGCTCGGCCATCATGCCTCCTATTACCGACCATCTCACCACTTCACCACCACCCATTATCGGCCACTACCATCTCAACAACATCCCCATGCCATGTCGTGACCACATAGATCCAAACCCATCACAAAATTGCCTTGCAAACCTTAGCCGAACCCACTATATTCATCCCCTCCCTTTTTGCTTGCCTCGGCCACCACTAGTTCCTCCACAACTCCCCTTACCGTGGCCAAAGGCATCTCCAGGCCGTACCACTCTTGATGATGATCTGACCTGATCCAGATCTTAGCACCCAGGCCGAACCACTTTAGCCTAGGGCCGAACCCAAAGTGGCATGTTGCCTTGCCTCTTTACCTTCCATGACCTTTTGCCTTCATGTAACCCATATCCCTTCACCTTCCAATGCTTTGCCGTGCCTATTTGCTACCCATGGCCGAGCATACTTGCATGTAAACCATGGTGGCCGAGCCATATTGTCATGTGGTCAAGCCTATCTCCTTTGAGGCCGAGCCCACTTATGTGTTTAAGCCACTTTTGTTCCACTTTGTCTTTGTTTTGTATTGTTTAATTCTTATATTCTTTTGTGTTGAATCTTTTCTTATATATATTCTATTTTATTTGTTACAAGATTTGGATTTGGGTGCTACTTCTCCTCTAATCTGATTCATGCTTTGTCGTGCTTTTTCGGAGTTTGTTCTTGTGTCTTGAATTGTCATCTCTAGCTTTAGAAAGTGAGTTATCACTCTCAACTTTGTACTTATTAAACTGTGAAACAAAGTCATGTGAATTGTAGTAGTGATATGCCATGTTGATAGTAAATTCATATATGCCAGTGATGTGATATTATACGATGTTATAACCTGATTATATACCTGTTTAATCACCTGATATGACATGCTATGTTTTACTATTTATTTATATTTCTGTTTCTCACACTGCAAGTTCCCTTTCACTATGGGTTGAAATGATACATACCCGAAAGGACTTTAGAATAGGGAAAAGTCATTATGAGCTGAAATGATAGGCTCGGGCGATTTTTATTTGACTTGGGATTGCAGGTTTGAAATGATAAAACCCGGGATTTTAAATTCATTACGGGTTGAAATGATATATTATCCGTATCACTTAACCTAGTTTAGAAAATATTATACAGACCCGTGGTTAATTTTAAATATAAATATTTTCTGAAAATTCTAAGTATTTGGAATATAAAATATATGAGATTTTAACTTAATTTGATTTTAAAATAATTTAAATAAATTTTATAGTGATTTTCTATAAGTTAAAAATTGTATAAGTCAATAAATGATTAAGATGTAAATTTAAATGTGATTTGACTTAATAATTGAAATTGATTTGAAATGGAATTTTAGGCTTAACTTAGAAATAAAATATTTTATTTATGAAATGGATATTTTTAAAAGTTAATAAAATATTTAGTTGTTTGTTAAATTAAAAGTTAAGCAATATAAATGTAATTTTGACTTAATAAATGAATTATAGTTAAATTTGGATATTTTATTTATAAAATTTTGTTTTATTAAGTCATAAGTGAAGTGATATCCAAATAAATAATTTTGAAAAGTGATATATGTTTTATAAGTTAAAAGTGGTGAAACACTGAAATTATAATGTTTCTGAAATGTTATAGTAAATCTCAGATTTGTATTGGCAGCATTTCTGAAATGCTGTGGTTTTAAGGTAGCATTTCATAAGTGCTGTTGTTTCTGAAATTGTACTGTTTTTCAAATACTACTATCTGTAAGGTAGCATTTTTTAAGTGCTGCTGTTTCTGAAAATGTACTGTTTTCTGAAATAATACTATATCTACAGTAACAGTTTCTAAGTGCTGCTGTTTCTAAAAAAGACTATATTTCTGAAATACTACCATCTACAGTAACAGTTTCTAAGTGCTGCTGTTTCTGAAAAATGATGATTTCGAATGCTAATATATGTATTATCACATTTTCAAAGTGTTACGAATGCTAAAATTACAATGGTTTGAAATTGTTATAATTGAATGAATGAACTTAGAAGTGCTACAACTTTGGAAATGAATATTATTTTGAAGGATATTGACATCGAATTTAAATGGTTTAAAATGAATATGTTTTGATTTGAAATAAAAACCATTTAGAAATTTATAACCACGGGTTATAATAGCGATTGGTTGTTAAAGAGACCGGGATCGAATATGGACATACTCTCTGTCGATACCGAAAACCACTTTAACAACTGTGTACGCGGTGGAGATTCCAAAATGAAGTAGGATGGTGGCGACGATCCTAAGGTATATTTACGTGGACCTAACTCCCGTGAGTTAGCATAAGTTGGCTAAAACAGGAGCGATTCCGGGCTAATGAGGTGGCTTCTCTTATCGGACACATTCCATCGTATACCATTCTATTACTTTGTGATTGATTGGGTGCACCCCTTGATTCGGGAGTGTGGCTCGAGTTGGGAGATTGCTGCAGCTTTGTGTTACCAACAGTCTGGATGCGTAATTGGTATATCTACCCTGCCATTTCCTCGTTGTGCCATTTCACCTACCATAGCGTGCTTTACTACGAGTTTGATTTGTGTCGTACCTTTGGAGTATCCTCTAGTAGCTCCAGTTTACGGGGTATTACGGTACTGTATAGACTATTGGCACACCTAAAAATGTGTTAAGGTGGAAAATGTAAAGCCTTAACGCTATTTTTAAATAGTTTACTTTACTTTAGACATTATTATAATTGTGTATCTTACTACATAGTAGATAGTTAAACGAATCCTTAAAGGATAGGCGATCCCAAGCATCCTTTAAGTTATTGATGCATTTCTATTACAGTTCACTTGAGTTGATTTACATTATATAAGTATGTATGTCCTGACTCCAGTGTTTTGTGTTGTGCTTTACGCTCGGGTCAGCCTGAGTATCACAGCTTTTGATTCACCTTCTGGAGCTAGAGATTGGCTGGAGTTTATCTGTCTATCTAGTTGTCTTTCCATTTCAGTTGTTTCCTATTCAGCTTTGCTTATGTATTTGTGAACTTATGTATTCAGACTTCTGTTGTATCTGTTTTTCAGACTATGGTATTTTGTATCTGTTTTGAGACTATGTATTGTAGTGGCTTCATAAACCACTATGTATTTTTATTTCCGCTGCGAGTTATTCTGATATTCTATGTTTGTGATTCTGTGATTGGTTTTATTTGCTCCAAATTTATTTACAATCTATTGTTTTGAATTATTCAAGTCTGACATGTGTGGATTTATTGTCGATTTGAATGGTCCAAAATAGTGGGTCGTTATATTTGGTATCAGAGCTTAGGTTTTAGGCAAACCTTAACCTATGGAGCAAATACTCATTAGAGATAGGGTAGAAATACCCTAGAATGAGTGAAATCAATCTTAGAATCGTTTCTTTGTGAGAGAAGGTATTTTAAGTATAAATGATTTTCAAATGATTTTAAAGGATTTTAAAAGATTATTTTGGATATAAAATTTTCTTATTTAAAATCTCATTGTCTTAACTTCATTCCTTTCGAATCCACCTTGTTTATTTGAATTCTTGGATTAGGATTTCCATTCTAGTTGAATCTTATCTTTGTCTTTTTGTTTACCTTTGTCCTAAAATTCATTCTTAATTTTTCAGGATGAATCGTAGGAATGCCAGAGGTAGGGGTCATGGTATTGCCCCAGTTCCTGAGCCTGTGCACCCATCAGGTTCACCACTCTTTGCAAGGAATTCACTCAGCTTTGTGGTACCAAGTTTACTGGATCTGAGAGCATCGTAGAGGCTCAGCAGTGGTCGAGGAGTCTTGAGAGGATTTTTACTGGTTTGGAGATTACTGAGGCTCAGAAGCGTCAGTTGACAGCTTGACAGTTGCAGGAGGCAGCCCAGGATTGGTGGGAATCTGTCACAGCTCAAACCGTGGAGGCAGATATTTCTTGGGAGCAGTTTAGGTATCTTCTTCTTGTATTGTCTTGTGTTCTGTTCAGCTTTTTCTCTTTGGAATCTTTCTTAAGCTTATCTATCTTTTCCAGGGAGGCTTTTGTGGCAAAGTGGATGCCAGAAGCTGGGAAGTCCCAGCTATACAGGGAGTTTATGGATCTTAAGAAAGGGAGCATGTCATTTTATGAGTATAAGCGGAAGTTCAATGAACTTTCCAAGTTTGGTCCTGGCCTGATTGACACCTCTCTTAAGAAGAATGAGAAATTTATAGTTGTAGCTCACCCAGAGTTTTATGATCGTCTCATTTCTCATGTTCATGGTACATTCACCGAGTTGATAGACATGGCCATTAGATATGAGAATCCTCTAAGGAAGCTTCTGTTCCTCGTGCTTCTCCATCTTAGCCTGGTTCTGGCAACTCTAAGAAAAGGAAGCCTAATTTCCATCGGTAGAAGCAGAATTGGCTGAAGAATCTTAGTTTAGGATCTACTCCTCAGAAGCATCCTATCGACCTATCTTCTATCAATTGTTTCAAGTGTGATCAGAGGGGACACTATGCAAATAGTTGCCCTACTTCAGTTGGTGCTGCTGTTCCTCCACCTCAGGATACCAGGAACAATCTCTGTCATGTCTGTCTGCAGCCTGGTCATTTCAAGAATAATTTCCCCTTGTATCAGAAAGGCAAGACATCTGGAGTCTTTGCCATGACTTCTTCCACTCCTGCTCCATCTACTCCATCTGCTCCTAGTGATTCCCAAGGTACTCTTCAAGGCACCTTTACTTTGGTTGATTTTCCTGTTCGTGTTTTATTTGATACTGGAGCTTCGCATAGTTTTATTTCTGTGGATCTTTGTGATAAGTTTGAGCATCTTCTTTCACCCTAGTTTGCAGCTGTACCTTTATGTGTTACTAATCCTATTGGGGGTCCCACGAACCTTAGTAGGATTTGTAATCAAGTGAAACTTCTCTATTCTGGCCATTGATTTTCTGGTGATTTCTAAGTTCTTGGTTTCGATGCTTTTGATTTTTTGCTTGGAGGTGATTGGCTTAAGAGGCATGAAGCCGTTATCTCTTGTAAAACCCAAACTATTTCTCTTGTTGATGATCGGGGTAATTCTTTGGTAATTCAGTGCAGTATGCCTCAGGATTTTGCTGGCAATTTTATTTTCTCTTTGGATTCTTCTCCTGGTGATCTTGATTCAACTCCTGTGGTTAAGCTCTATCCCGATGTATTTGGTGAAGTATCTTCTTTACCTCCTAAGCGGGAAATTGATTTCCATATTGATCTTATTTCTGGAGCTCGACCTGTAGTTCTTCCTCCCAGAAGAATGGCACCCCGTGAGAAGGTTGAGTTAAGGAAACAAATTGAGGACTTGTTCTCCAAGGGTCTGATCAGACCTAGTCATTCCGAATGGGGAGCAGTAGTGGTTTTCGTCACTAAGTCTGATGGTTCTTTGAGGATGTGTGTTTTATTTGATTATAGGGAGCTGAACAAGCTCACTATGAGGAACAAATATCCTATGCCTCGTATCAATGATATGTTCAATCAGCTTTATGGAGCTACTATTTTCTCTCAGCTTGATCTTACCACAGGTTTCCACTAGCTCAGAGTTGCTGAGGAAAGTATTCCCAAGACTGCTTTCCGTACTGAGAATGGTTTCTATGAATGGTTAGTTATGCCTTTTGGTTTGACTAATGCCCCTGCTTTCTTTGTTGATTTGATGAATCGTGTTTTTCATGATGTTCTTAATAAGTTTGTTCTGGTCTTCGTGGATGATATTCTTGTCTTCTCTAAGTCTGAGGAGGAGCACAGAGTCCATTTGAATTCTGTTCTGGAGACTCTTAGGAGTCACCAATTGAAAGCTAAATTCTCTAAATGCCATTTCTGGAAGGATGAAGTCCGATTTCTTGGACATATTGTTTCTAGTAATGGAGTTTCTGTTGATCCAGTCAAGATCGCTGCGATCAATGTAAGTCTACCTTTTCTCATTTTTTTCTTTTGTAATCCAATTTCTCTATCTTCTTTGTGGTTCTTATTTTCCCTATTCTATTTCAGGATTGGGAAACTCCTAGGACTCCATCTGATATCCGTAGTTTTCTGGTCCTTGCCGGTTATTATCGAAGATTCATTGAGAATTTTGCTTGGATTGCTGCACCTCTCATTGCTTTGACTTATAAGAATGCTACGTTTATATGGAATAATAAGTGTGAAGCTGCATTCAATGAGTTAAAGCGTAAGCTTACTTCTGTACCAGTTCTTATCGTTCCAAATGGAAATAAGGGATTAACGGTATATACTGATGCTAGTCGTGAAGGTTTGGGAGCTATTCTAATGCAGAATGGGAAGGTCATTGCCTATGCCAGTCATCAGTTGAAGACCCATGAAGCCAATTATGCTACTCATGATTTGGAAGTGCTTGTTGTGGTTTTTGCTTTGAAGCTTTGGAGGCATCATCTTTTGGGGACTAAGTTTGAGCTTTTTACGGATCATCAGTCTTTGAGATATATTTTCACCCAAAAGGATTTGAATCAGAGACAAGTTAGGTGGCTAGAGTTCCTTGCTTCTTATGACCTCGACATCAACTATACTCCTGGGAAGCTAATGTTGTGGCCGATGCGTTGAGTCGGAAGAAGGCAATGTTGTGTCAGCTTGTTGTTTCTTCTCCTCTTTTGGATCGTATCATGGCTAAGCAGGATAAGGATCGGATGCTTAGGCTTATTAAGGAGAATGTTTGTAGCAAGATTGGTGGTAGTAGTCTTGATGGTAGTGGAGCTCAGATCGATGATAGAGGGATTTTGAGGATTAATAATCGAATTTGTGTCCGGAATGTTGATGGATTGAGACAGGAGCTACTTCGGGAAAATCATCGATCCAGACTTTCTATTCATCCAGGAGTGACCAAGATGTATCATGATATGAAGAAGTTGTATTGGTGGAGAGATATGAGGCGTGATATCTCCATTTTTGTTAGTAGGTATGCGACTTGTCAGCAAGTCAAGGCCGATCATCAAAAGACCCCTGGTTTGTTGCAGCCCCTTGAGGTTCCCAATTGGAAATGGGAACAAGTTTCTATGGATTTTATTGATGGATTACCGAGGACTAAGAGGAGTAATGAGTGTATTTGGGTTATTGTGGATAGATTGACCAAGTCAGCTCATTTCATTCCGGTCAAGTCTACCCGATCTGCTTTTAGTTTAGCTGAGATCTATTTGAGGGAGATTGTTCGTCTCCATGGTGTTCCTGTCAGTATTGTTTGTGATTGTGATCCCATCTTTACCAGTCAGTTTTGGAAAGCTTTTCAGGAATCTTTGGGTACTCATTTGAATCTGAGCACTGCTTACCTTCCGCAGACCGATGGTCAAACGGAAAGAGTGAATCAAATTCTAGAGGATCTTCTTCGTGCTTGTGTTCTTGGTTATGGAGGATCTTGGGAAGATCATCTCCATCTTGTCGAATTCACCTATAATAACCGTTATCACGTATAATCTCAATCTTTTATTTGAATCTTGTCTTAATCCTTTATCTATCTAATTTCATCTTTTGAATTCAGGCTAGTATTGAAATGTCTCCGTTTGCTGCTCTTTACGGACGACCTTGCAGATCTCTATCTTGCTGGATTGAATCCGATAATCGTTTGGTTCTTGGTCCTGATATGATTCTTGAGGCTTCTGAGATAGTTGAGGAGATTAAGAGGAAGATGAGGAGTGCTCAGGATAGGCAGAAGAAGTACGCCGATCGGCGTAGGAGGAGTTTGGAGTTTTCTATTGGTGATCTAGTTTTCCTTAAGGTCTCTCCCTTAAGGAATGTGATTCGTTTTGGTCATAGAGGGAAGCTCGCTTCTAGGTTCATTTGTCCTTTCCGCATCTTGGAGAGGATTGGTTCTTTAGCTTATCGCCTGGATTTGCCGGAGAAGTTTTCTGGAGTGCATAATGTATTCCATGTTTCGCATCTTCGCGAGTATCTTCATGATCCATCCCTTATTGTCCAGACTTCTGCTCTCAAGAGTTTAGATATTGAGCCTAATCTAACTGTCGAGATGAAGCCACTTCATATTGTCGATAGAGGAACGAAGCAGCTGAGAAGGAAATCTGTTAACCTGGTCAAAGTGCAGTGGAGTACTGATGACCGGGATTGTACCTGGGAAACGGAGGAGAGCATGCGTGCTTCGAATCCGGAATTGTTTGTTTTAGGTACTATTCGTTATTCTATCTTATTCTCTCTTTCTTTGTTTTCCGTGTCTCGTTCCTTTTCGAGGACGAAAAGTTTTAAGTGGGGGAGAGTGTAACAACCCATAAATTTTAACAAATATTTTTATTGAATTTATTTGAAACTTTGATTTTTAAATCATTTAAAAATAGAAATTTTGGAATTTTCCAATGTATTTTGGGATTTTTTTTTATAATTTATTTTCCAAATATAATAAAATAATGATTTTCTAGATATTTTATATTTTGTTCAATTTTTGTCAAACTTTGAATTTCAGTTGAAATTTGTAAATTTAAATTTTTATTCTAATCTTTTTCTTTGTAACAGTAATTGTTTTTGATATTCGTTCTGCTTTTCGTTTTGTTAAATTCTGTTTTATACTTTTTAAAATCTGATAAATTCAGCGTTTTACAAGAAATTATTTTCAGTATTTTATTGTCTATATTTTCTATGTTTATTTCTATTTTATTTTGGTTTGGACTTTGATTTTGTTTGGGCTTTGAATTTTATTTGTTGTCTTGAACTTTTTTTTGGGCTTGACAAATGGCTTTGGAAATTCAAGAGACTTAAGTTATTTTCTATGGTTGCCTTTACATTTTCCTAGCCGTTCAATCACTTCTTGCCGTTCAAAACTCTTTCATTTTTTTATGTACAAAAATTTTGTTCAGCTTCTAATTTCTCATTTGCATTCCTGAAATAAAAATTGCAGTAAGTTTCATAGCTTCCTCCTCTTCTTTTATTCTCTTTTCGTTTGTTTTGCCTCATGCTATGCTCGGCCATCATGCCTCCAATTGCCGACCATCTCACCACTTCACCACCACCCATGACCACCCACCACCATCCCCATGCCATGTCGTGACCACATAGATCCAAACCCATCGTTGATGCGGAGCGACCATTAGGGGTTTGTAAAGTAAATAAACAATACAAAACCTATCGTATATCTTACAGCGCATCAAATATAATACAATAGTAAACATCTTAGACATAAAATAGGTGAGATAGTAAATAACTAAATGAATCACAAAATCAGAGTGCATATATCCATACAGTATACAGCATAAGAAATAGAGTTATGCATCAAATAATAACTCATAATAACTATCACTAAGTAATACAGCACTAGCAAGCTGCATAGTGGTGTGCAACGGAATAGCAAATGAGTAAATATAATAATATGAGAGAATAGCCTCCTGCTCTCCACCTGTCCAGCTCCACGTCCTCACCATGCCATATATACATAACCTACTCATTTAAGGGTACCTAGATTAATAGGCAAAGCACAAATCCTTATGTCAAACAATAGTCTGGTGTGAGCGGTAATAAATCTCTAAATACTAATATGTTACTATAATTGGACAAATGGTATGAAGATTCATACTTGACCTGTCCCTGAATCCACAACCACATATACAAATTATACACTACTCTACATCATAGTCATCATGGGTATACTATACAACAAAGTACTAAGTGGTGTCTAGGTATCCATGTCAATAATATCGGCCTCATGTGACATCCCTATGGTGATAAGGTGATAAGTAATCAAGCAACATAACATCCATTATCCATCCTCACTTTCACTCACTTAGCATGTTGGACACGTGATAACTCAAACGACCCATCATGGTCAAGGTCTACTCAATGTCCCGATTCATCGGTACTCGAACCCATGCCACTCAGTAGGCCAGGATACTATAACACCCTTTATGGCTAATCCAGGGTAAAAGATTGCCTGTCATGGCTTAAATAGGTACCGTATATTGTCCCTTCTTTATGGGTACTCTCTGAACCTTTGAATATCATCCATCCCTTTGCACACATCATCAGTAGCAGAGCTCATCTTGGAACTGTCCTAACGACTTCCATCATGAATTCATTAAGGTCAGGAACTATCACTAGTCGTAGAATATCGTCATGTGTCCTGTCAATCAGACTCATCATAAGCTACTCTATGTCTCGAAGTATAGCCATCCATCATTGAAGCCATCACTTCACATCATGGAATCATCATCGTCAGTTCACGAGTAGTCATCGTCAACCTACAATTTGCAGACGATACCATCCTCTTTGCCTCACCCAATCCTAATCACCTACACTGCCTCAAAGTTCTCCTCTACGTTTTCGAATTAATCTCTGGCCTTTCCATCAACTTCCACAAAAGCTCCCTTATCATGCTTGGCAATTCCAACCACCTTGGTCCCGCAACCGCTGCCATTCTCAACTGCAAACTTTTCCAGTTTCCAATTTCCTACCTGGGCCTTCCTATTCGGCCCACCAGACTCACGCGTCCTGACTGGTTACCCATCATCAACAAAATAGAATCCCGCCTCGCATCCTGGAAAGCCGCTTCCCTCTCGACAGCTGGTAGATTAATCCTAGTTAAATCGGTCCTCTCTGCCATCCCCTCCTACTGGATTTCCTTCCACAAACTCCCCTCTTGGGTCTCCAATAAAATTGACAAATCCCGCAGGACCTTCTTATGGAATGGCTCCAAAGCAAAATGCCTTATCAACTGGCGCTCAGTCTGCCTCCCAAAATGCCATGGTGGCCTTGGTGTCCCGGATCTCTCCTCGCTCAACACTGCCCTATTAACAAAATGGCTCTGGCGTTTTCTCTCTCCCGAAAATTTCCTCTGGAAGGATTGGATCCTTCTCTCATATCACTACTCTAATCCACACCTAGCTCTACACCTCCCCCCCAGTTGCAGACCTTCTCCATTCTGGTCCAATGTCCTCCACACCATCCCCCGAGTCAAATCCCTCTTTCATGTTTTAATAGGCAATGGCAACAACTGCCTTTTTTGCCATGACACGTGGGTAGCCTCTTTCCCCCTAGCCAAAACACTACCTAACCTCTTCTCCTCCACAAATCTACAACTGGCCACCACTTCTACCCTGTGCCACCTGGGCCCCAGTAGCCTTCATCCCCCCTCCCTTTTTTCCATCGAAACTTTCAATGAACTTCTCGTAGCCTCGAAAATCATACAATCCCTTCGCCTGTCCCACTCACCAGACCGCTTCACCTGGGCACTTAACCCATCCAAAGGCTTCTCTGTATCATCTTGCTACTCTTTCCTCATCCACCCTGGCCGCCTTTTCCCCTACAGCAGGATCTGGAACTGCCATTCACACCCTCGATTTCTCTTCTTCCAATGGTGCCTCATTCGTAACCGTATCAACACCAAAGACAGACTTATTCGCTTAAACATCCCCACTGACCCCCTCTGCGTTCTTTGCTCCTCTCAAGACGAAACAATTACCCACCTTTTCTTAGACTGCGACTTCTCTTTTGCAATTTGGGTCCCAACCAGCGCACATCTTTTGGGTTACATTCCGGATTGCATTTCATTTTTTGAATTGGGGCAGCAAGACCTTGGAAATCACAATCTCGACATCTTTATCACTATTTACTGCTGGTGCATCTGGAAAGAACGAAATGCTTTTGTCTTCAACAAACCTAGATCTTCATCCACGGCCATCTGTAGTAGAATCTCACAACTTTTCTACTACTGGACAGGTACCAGCTCGGCTCCTTTCAGATTTAGGCTGAGGTCCGCTCCTGCTGACTCGGCAGAATCAATGGCCAGTACCAGTGCCTCCCCGCGGTAGCAGCTCCGGCGCGATTCTGTCTGCCCCTTTTTGTTTGCTAAATCCTCGATGTCGGTGATTTTGTCCCATTCTGTATTCCGTTAGCTCTTATGTACATTTCTATGTTAGCTAACTTAGCCTATTTTTTTGGCCACCGGTTGGGCTTGTCAACCGGTCTTTACTTCATATTATCCTAATATTAATATTAACCGGCTGTGTAGTCTATCACTACACAACCGTCTTTCTCAAAAAAAAATCATTAAAAAAGTCACCGAAAAACTTAACTCAGAATTTCCTAGGTTTTGGCCCAAAGCAAAGCCCGAGAATTCGTAGGTTTGGCCCAAAGCAAACCTTGGCCCAAAGTCGTGCCCGGGTAATTTCAAGAAAATGTCCAATGCACGCCTAGGGATCAGTATCGATCCCCGACTTAGCTTTTTTTTCTCTACCTTCACCAATCTGAGAACGCCCTAGGAAAAGCCCGAATTTTTTTTCCTTATTGGCCCGAAGCGCACCCAGGTCGGTACATATCCCTGACTTAACTCATTTTTCTCCTTCTGACACCAAGCAAACCCCTCATGACTCCAAACAACACGAAAATAACACCAAGCACCTTTCGTCACCGAACCATTCCTCATGGTTCGGCACCGACCCCAAGAAATATGCAAATAACTCCAAACGACTTGAAATTTGAAATGTAGTCTTATGGGACCATCCTTATCACCTTATATCGATCGCATGACATTTGAAAAAAAATCATGGATCATCATCACACCCTAAATACATCGATCCTTAAGCTATTCCTAAAACTAATTCGCCATTCTGTCGGTGTTTTTCAACTATTCAAGAATCACAAAATCAAGAAATCATCACGAATAATCTATACTAACAAACATATAAGCAAACACATCAACATGAGCTATAAATCTAAAGGCAGTATCCCTAAGAACATGTATTTAAATATCTAATCCCAATTACTTGAATTTACATTGGTTGTTTAAAAAGGTTTTAAAACGTGTTTTAGAGTTTAAAATCATTTAAAAACATCATTAAACGTCTAATATGGGCTAACTAGAGATTATAGGCTTAAAACCACTCACCAAAGTCCTAAGAAATCCTCTTCAAGATCCAAACTCCAAGAATCCAAGTACGAATAGCAATTCCAAGGTGATCTCCAGCAACCAATCTTCAATCCAAGACGCAATTCTCGGTAATCCCCTCCTAATGACACTTTTTGACTAATTATAGTAACGGTTTGGATGACTTTTTGGGTAAAAGATTGTTAATGGGGAGCCTCTCTCTATTTTTGGTATGAATGAAATGATGGAAGAGAGTCCCATCAACCCTAACCCCATACTAATTCTAAAATGGGCTTTGGACCTACCCATTATCTTGATAATTACCCATTAGGCTGTCTAAGATCAAGTAAAAATTCAAACAGCCATACCTCCCAAACGATAAGTCCGGTTTTCAATAAAGACCACTCTATGAAAAGGGAAACCATCATCTTAATCTAACGGAAGTGGGTTTAGACCCCAGTTCGGCCCTTATCAAAAGTTATAGGCCATACAAGTTTTCTTGGGTCACAATGGTCACATAGGAATTCGGCAAAAATCAAAGATGTGGAAAATGTCCATAAAAGTCATTTTTCAAAATTTTAGAATCATATAATCTCATACTTAAATAATATAAATATTCTACGATCCTACGACATGTAAAATATGGGTCGTTACAAATATAATTTCATTGATTTACTATTCTCATATTATGGATGAGACAACTCAATAGGGATGGTTTCCTGCCCTATAAATCAAGTCGATATAATATTAAGCAATTATCTTAACTATGTACCTAAAACATATCTAAGGTTCCAATCTAGTGAACATGTTATCAAACTCAAGTCATATCCACTGTAAATCATATACTTGTAGTTGCAATCATCACTCAAGTATCAACACATATAACTATTGCTCCAAAACATATATAGCAAGACAACAATCACTTACTTGGAGAATAACATCCATCCAAGTCATATAACACAAATGGTGTAACTTTACCTACCACATCAGGTCGACGATGCCCATCCATAGATCAACTCAAGTAAGTTACCTCTACAACGACATCAAACAACAAAGCACTCTATATAACATTCGTCTTCCATATTCGACTATTACCGCCATGACACAGGATGAAAGAACAAGAATGTCTATTATTTCAATTTCTGCACTATGGATGGATCTTAGAGTCAGATCGCATAGTGGCATTATTGGGTCACCGGGACCCTATCCTAAAATAAACTCTAGGCCCTACAAGAGAAATCTTCATCCATATCTTTAAAATATTTTCAATCAATTGGTTAACGAGAAATAAATTGAAATTCCAATACCCTTTACGCCTCTTACACTAACCAGCTTCAAAGTTTATTTCAACTACATCTTCAAAATTTTCCAATATCAAAGAAGCATAACTTAGACCCAAATATCCTTCATATGAATCTTAACCAATATAATTTGTTATTAGGTAAACGTCTTTTCTTATAATACTTCAACACATTAATTTGGATTTACTTTTCTCTTTCAATCCATAATTAAAATCTTCTTTCATTACTCGAAAGTTCTCTAATCCAATTTCCGACTCTCTTTTAGAGTCATGTGGATGAATAGCTTATTCATATATCTCATGAATTTTATTTACTTGGGGAGGAAGTTCAAAATATTCTTCGATGGCATACACAATTCCAATCTCCATCTAATTTCGTACGATTATCAGGATCATGACTCATAACAACATCAGAAACAGTCTGCTAATCCTTATCCAAATCATATATCCATCTCTATGCAACATCGTATTAGCACCGATCATTTAATCTATCAAAACGTTGATCCATGCACTATATGAGACCTACACTTGAACTACTTACCATCACATTCCTTATAAAAAATCATAACTCACCTTCCTTCATGATCTGTTTTCTCTTCTTTATACACATGGTAGTATATTTGCATTTCGGGCCGCTTTTAGTGCATGGCCTTTCTCTTCCTTATCTTCTTCCAAACACATCAAACAATTCTCAATCTAACAAATTTCAAAATTCCATTTTCATATTTTAAAATAACAGTAAACAAATTTAATGATAAAAAATTCTTCACTACACCAAAATTTTAAAACTTCAATTTGCCTTTAAGATGTATCATCACTTTTATAAATATTGCTTTACCAAAACATATCCTTTACTTTAAAGCCATACGATAAAAACTTTTCATCAAACGTTTACTTTGTCTTTATATTTTAATTTCAACACCAATTATTTTCCTTAACTTCAATAATTTTGAATTAGCCACTTAAAATACATTTAAAATTTAAATAGACTACGGTTGCTTTCTAAAATACTCTTGTTTTATTTCAAACATTATTTCAGATAATTTATAGCCACTTTGTTATATATAGGCATATATCGATTTATTTCTTAAAAAGAAAATTTCTAACACTTTTAAATAACACATCTATCAATTAATAATTTTTGTTATAAATGAAATTTATAATTCCAATTTTCAAAACTAATTTTCTTTTTCGCAATCTCTTAAAAATTTCACTCTTAAAAATATTTTACTTCCACACTCAATCACCTTACCATCCTCACTAGCTTCCTATTTGGAGCATCCATCAAATCAAATTCAAGCGATCACATATACTTTCACAAAGCTTTGCCACGTCTCCATTACAAATTGGGTTCAATTCCAAAATAAATTAAAAATAACTCCTCATACACCAAATGTAGTTAGTGGGGGTTCACTATGGTATGGATCATCGCATAAAGATATCGGTGAAACTGAACGTGTACATCCACACCACAATATCCCTAAGATCGATTCTAGTACTATTCTAGTTGGTTTTATCCTACTAATATCCGTCTATGTTCCAGTTTCCATCCTCACTAACTTACTGATTCTCTACCATTCGTAATTGGGATTCATAGCAGTTCCCAATAGATAGATAGCTCACTACAATAGCAACAACATATTCAGCTCAGACATATTAAATTTATATATCTATTAGAAAATACAAATACGCTCTCTCACTACATTCCTAGTTCTTATCCTAGTTTCTAATCGGGATTTGATATCGAATATAACAATCTTCCCTTTCAACCTCAGATTCAAAGCGCGAACTGATGTCGATAACTCAAGAACTGAAACAACGAGTCATTAGGTTGAGATAAACAAGCATATACAAATATGGGGGGGTACATCATAGAATCTCACAACGCAATAGAATAGTTATGGGAAAGAAAGAAGATAGAAGATAAGAAGAAACTAAAGAATCATAGAATCTCACAACGCAATAGAATTAAATATATTAATCAACATAATTCTTTACAAATTCATTTCCAAAACTATATACATCTGAGTCATACTAATACAAATTCTACCCTAGGATAGTTATAACAGCCCATCCCTACCTAATTGATACATAGATCATACATACATACACAACGGAAATAGATAATAACTAACTAGTGGTGCAGCCACCTACTCCAACTCCTCCAAAATGCAGTCATGAGAAACCTGGATCACTTGGCTACTCGTACAATTTGAGTACCAAAGAGTTTTAAGGAAAGAAATAAAACTCCAGGTCAGACATGGGTCTGGTGTGAGTAAACTCAAACAACTGAATTATTTCTTTAAAAACACTTTTAAATTTAAGGGTATCTTAAAAGACCACGCCACATATAAACACGGATGGGTTTTTAACTTACGATAACCAAAACACTTTTATAGAAAACTGAGTGTGTTATAATAATGTCTAATGGTTCAAGTAAAATATGAATATAGTTGAAATGCTTGCATCTCACATTTCAACATAGTTGGGTACATCTAAAACCGTAAAGGCACGTATTAGAGAATGGATGCCATACTATGATAAGGTGAGGAACAACCTTCCGATTGTACACCTCTAGATAAAATGCACCGGGTTCTGGCAAGAACATCTTATACCCCTACCACATAGGATTGGCCTACCACTTGACTAGTAGTACCGAATATGATCACCCAACTTTGGGCCACGAAGCATACATGAGTGTATATAGTAATAGATCTAGATTTGGGATGATCATACCCTGATGGAAGTGACCCACATGTCCCTACTGCATGTTCGATTTTTTCCATTTCCAGGTTGATGAGGCATGAGGCTACGTTTTACATTTTTATAGCACTTCCCACTTGGAATGCTAAGACTGGCGCAATGTCAATATTTGTCCATAAAAGTCGCTCAGGTGATGAGAATCGAAGGCGCTACCTCCACTACACCCATTTTGGAATCACCCTCAGTTTTAGTAGCAAATAGCCCTTGCACATCAAAACTCCATCTTCGGTGTTATACTCTACAAGATGTCTTCAGTTCGAAATGCTTGTGTTTGATCAAAGTGGTTTTCGGGAAACAAATCGGTCTCTTCGAAACAACTTTCCATAATCTTCAGTAATTTCAACTCCAGTTCTTTAGGAAATAAAAAGACAAGATAAGTGTTTAACGGCAAATTTTCTATTAATTAGAAAATTGCCGATAAATTTTGAAATAAAATAACCGCAAGCGCACGGCGTAGTATCGTAGTACGTAGTGAGTACGGGTCGATCCGTAGGGAATTTTTAAGATTTTAAAATTTCAAATTCAATCAAATTAGACCAAAGTGGGAGGAAATTGTTAACTACAAAAAAAAAGCTAAAGCTAGAATTGAAATGTGATTTAAAAACTATTAGATTAGAGAAAAATTTAGAGGCAAATCCACTCTCGTATTTTTGTAAATCAACAAAAAATAATTTATGATCTCTAATTATGATATTAAGTGAAATAATTGTTGCAATTATCATAAGTATGGTTTGGTTATGTTATTAATTAACATAACTCAAACCATCAAACTATAATACAACAATTATACCACTTATAAATTCTCATGAAAATGAAGCCAAAGAAAAAGCTATTTTAAGAATGATCTATTCACTATTGTAACTAGTAATATAGATCATCAAATTTCATTTTTACTTTCATTTCAAAATCAAAAATTAATTAACAAATAATGATGTAAATTGTGTTTATGTTGGATAATATAGCTCATTTGCATAAGCAATATAAGCTATCAAACTCACTTGTATAAACTTACATCAAAATTCACTTTCATGAAGCACAAGATAAAGAGATCATAAATCATAAAAATGTTGAAATTACATAATATTTGAGAGCTTCATTACCCTTAAATTGAAGGGGTTTAGCTACTCATTTGTGTTATCAAATCAACACATGTAAGTTTCCACATAAAAAAGCAAAAGAAATAAAACTAAGCAAAGAAAGCAAAAGAGATTAGCAACTAACTACTTGCAAAAAAATTAAAGCTACACTACTTGCATGAATGTAGATCTAAGCTATAAACATGAAATAAAAGAAAGCTTAGAGATAAACATCAACATAAAAGCAAGGAAAAGCATGTAGAAAAGAGAGGAGAAAGAGGCTTGAAAGCCATTTTTATTTCACTTTGATTTTTGTTTACAACTTGCTAATTTCCTAAGCAAATATATGAGAGAGTAGAAGGTATTTACATGTACATAAGAGGGCTATTTATACATGCATAAAACCGTAATTCAATTTTTAGGTTGCTTCCTAAAATGCCCTTAAGGAAGTGTGGCCACCAAGTAACCATTAGCCCCTAATTAATCCATCATTTAATGTGCATGAAGCTTTAACCTCTACTTAGTTGTCCATTAGCTCCTAATTGTACATTTAGGTAAGTGGGTGGGGTCCTTCATGATCTTGAACTTGAATTATTTTCTCTTCATTCCTTTGTATTCCATTGTGCATGCATATATTTTCATGAATCCCTCTTCCATATGCATCAAAATTTCCTATAAAAATCATAAAAATTTCCAAGTAAAAATTCTCAAATTGATACATGCACAAAAATGACCATTTTACCCCTGAATGAAGATGAATATATGATGATTTGAAAATAGTTGAATTTTGGTTTTAAACATGTTAAAATGCCCAAATATGATATTTATTTAAATAAAAATAGATCAAATATGGATGTAAATATATGCATATTAACGTGCACATCAATAAGAGCGGAGATCACCTCCTAACCGGTAGTGGACGGATTTCCTTATCATTTATCCTAGAAGAAAAAAAGAGATTTATACGCAGCGTATAGAATCATTAGGGATGACTGTGCCATATAACATATGTGTTTCTCCTAGATATTTCCAAAGTTACGTTTTGGTCCAGGTTTGATAGTCGGTTTTTTAACTATCAAATAAACAATCATTCAAACGTTGATTTAATTCCATATGGGATCCACTAAGCATTTATTAATTTAATCTTTAGTTAAGAAAATCACTTTATAAAACTTGATCAAAAGATCTTTACACAACATTATTCCTAAAACCCATACTTTTCTTTTTTACTTGGAAAATACTTATACTTATCTTAGGGGTATAAGTATATTATCAAAACATTTGGAAAATTCCTCCTTTCAAATTTCTTTTTGAAAACATTACTTACTATAAACCGATGCATTTATCCTTTATAAAAGTTCACTTTTAAACGCTCCCTTCACATTTAAATACCTTTATAAATTTCCAAAATCAATTTATAAAACACTTTTATAAGTCTACAAGTCAATTTACAAAACCTCTTTACAAACCTCTAAAATCGTTTATAAAACATTTCCCCATTTAAAACTCCTTTGATAAATCTTTTTTAAGAAAATCCTTTACATGATATCTTTATCAACTCATTCTTCTAAATCACTTTAAATAAACCTTTTTTATTAGTAAAACCTATTTTTATAAACAAATTATTATTTATAAATACCTTTATAAAATTATAATATAACTTGAAAAATCATTTGTAAATCTTAACCCCAAATTGATTAAAGAATTAAAATTAAATCGAAACCATACTTTATAATTTCAAAAGGAGGCTTAGCAATCCCAATGGTAGTAATTTAAGTTACAATTTAACATCAATTTCACTTTCAAGTAACTTAACCATTTATTTACATAAGTCAACAAATATGTAAATGCAATTCATATCCAAATAAAGGAATAACATATCAATACAACTCAACAAGGATATACATGTCCAAATAACATAATAGCAGGATGGTGATTTGTCCTGCTAAATATATGTCCAAACAATTCACTACTCATAGCAGAACGGGGATTTATTCTGTTGGCACATATTAACATTATCAAACCATTTATATAAATCGTTCACAATTGCTTGTCTACTTAATGGTATAAACATTTGAATCCCTTGTGTCCAAAACCATCGAAACAAAGGATTTAAAACTCCCTATTAAAATGATTAATTACAAGTTAAACCCTTTTTAAATCATAATTAATCTTTATTAAACTTGAACTTAATTTAATTATAAATTAATAAATAATTAAAGCTTTAATAAATAATTTATTTACAAATTAAAACCTTAATTAATCCTTTATTAATTATTAATTAATAATTTAAAACCTTTATTAATAATTAACTATTAATTAATCTCAATTAATTAATTAAATAATCTTTAAATTAAAACCTAAATAATTAATTAAAGCTTAAATAAATAATTATTTTAAATTAAAACCTTAATTAATTTATCATAAAAATAGTTAAACACTTGATTAATTAAATAAATAAATAATTGACCTTATATTTGATTAATAATTAATTTAAAAAAATCATATACTTAACTCATAATTAGCTAAAAAGTAGTCTTACCTTTAAAGGATAATTAATTAGTAACTAATCTTTATTTAATTAAGATGAATGAACCTTATTTAACACTTAATTAATTATTAATTACCAAGCTTAATTAATTAATAATTAATTATTAAAACTTAATTAACTTTCTAAATCCTTTTTATTAAGTTTATAAAACCTTTTCTAAATAATTTTAAAGTATGAAACTGAATTTTCAAAAAGAAAACCGTCCTTTATCGAAGCTTCAACCATAACGATTATCGCTTTTGGTGTCATACTTGTAAATATTTTGGTTTTTCTCTTTGGAAACTTAATACTAGAAAGCTTACTAACTTTTCAAAACACAAAATAAATAATTTGAAATCAATTTGTAACTATTAAAATCGATATTGATTACAAACCAAAACCCGCACTCTTCACAACGGATTCTTCATCGGTAACCAAATCTAATTGTTAACTTTGGTAACTTTTCTTTGCACAACAACCACATAATTATGTCCATGACAAATTATTCATACTACAAACCCAAACAAACAAGATCGCACTTTTACACCATTTACAAACATCTAGAATTTACATTCAAGCGCACACTAACTTAACCACATGCATTCACATATATAAGCAACATATATATGCATCCAAACCATACAATAATCCAACCAAACAATCAAATTATTTTATCACCAAATAGTAACTAAATTCAATGGCAAAATCTTTACCAAAAATTAGGAAGTTAACTCAGCAAAATTTTGTAAAACTCTTTTGAAAACTTGAAATACTTTAGAACTTGCAAAGTTTGGAAAACCACAAAATCAACTCGAAAATGGGTCATTTTTTCTTCGATTTTTGGCTATGTTACTCTCGGAATTTGGAATAGTAGTCAAACGAGAAGTTCTTGAAAATTCTTTTCTCTATCAGTTCAAAAAAAATCACTCAATTTGGATTTTTTTTCAGGGAGATACGGTCAAAAGAAGGAGAGGTATTTTCGGATTTGAAAATATGGGTCCTAAAATGGGTCTGAAAGAAATGAGATATGGATATATCTAAACTCAAAATTTGTAGAACTGATACAAATAAAAGTTGTAGCCACTGAAATTTTACATGGTTTGAAAGAAAGAAAACCTCTTTGGGTTAAGAAATGAGAAAGATAAGGCAAAAAGAAGAGAAGGTTAAATTGAAGAAATGAAAGTGGTATTTATAAGCAAGAACAAACTAAATTACCTAAACACCATTGGTCCTTTACCCTCCATATTCTCTTGCCACCTCACCATGCCACCTCACCTACATGTACCTCAGCCCACACTCATTTCCGCTCTCATTTTCCAAGCTCCAACAAGTTTTTAATGCCAAATGTTCTTATGTTTCTATATGTTACATAAGGCATCTTTTTAATTTTAACTTAAACTATACATATATGTATATGATTTTACTTATTTGCAAATGAATGTGAATACTAACTTATTTACAAATATGTATATCTATATACAAGTTTTCATAACATTTCCTACAACTTTTAGCCGACGAAAAGTCGAAAACTTGGAAAATGAATTCTGATCGCATTTCCAATTTTTCTTCGAACTAAATATTTTTGTAAACACAATTGAAAAATGTTTCACCATCAATAGTTATTATTTAAAAGAGTTTAATTTTCATTATAAAGCCTATTATTTGAATATTTAAAATTAATTAAATATTCGCAAATCAAAGAAGTGAAATTCAGGGTCATTGCATCTCTTCAAGTACAAAATTCTTTTTTGGATTGTAATACTAACCTTCTAGGAAATCATATCCCTCATTGCACTCGGATCCATCTCCTTGACAAAATACCACTACCTCACTTAAGTACATTTGATATTATGTACTTATCTTCCCCGATCTCTGATGAAGAAATAAAGGAAAGTATTTTTAACATGAATATTAATTCTTGTGGAGGCCTAGATGGCTTCAATGCCTATTTTTATATGAAATGTTGGAGCATAATTTCTTCATATCTATTTAAAGATGTTCGCATTTTTTTCAAGCATATCAAAATGTTGACTAGATTTAATTCAACTAATCTAGCCTTGATTCCTAAATCCAAATATGCATCTTTTGTAACTGATTTCAGGCCAATAGCTTTCCATAATTTAGTATATAAACGTATTTCTAAAGTTATAGCAAATAGTTGAAGAAATATTTGCCTTATTTAATCTCTCAAAACCAGGCATCCTTCCTTCCCAAAATAAATATGCTTGACAATGTCTTATTAACTCATGATCTACTAAAAGGGTTTAGTAGAAAAAATATCTCTCGTAGGGTAATGCTGAAGATTGACATTAGACATGCTTATGACAATTTGCAATGAGAGGAAATTATTGCTATTATGGCTGGAATGGGGTTTCCCTCTCATTTTGTCAAATGGATATATACTTGTATTTATATTGCAAGCTACTCACTCATAATTAATGGGGTCTCCTTTAGTTTTTTTAAGGGTTCTTAATGGATTAGGCAAGGGGCCCTATGTCCTCTTACCTTTCTATTATTTTCATGGACGCACTAACTCAAAGTGTCAAATAGCTGTTTGAAGTGAGGAAATTATCCTACACCCTGAGCAAAGATCTACATATATCGTCTTTAATGTTTGCGATAACCCGCTAATGTTCATAAAACCTGCTTCCGATTTCATCCAAGCAATTACTTTACTTCTTAGCAACTTTTATCTGTTTCTGGCCTTCAAATTAATATTGAAAAGTCATGTATTTTAGTTGCGGTTGTTACTTCTACTGAGCTGGATCAGCTGTTTTCTTGTTCTGGTATGCTTTCCTAGAAATACCTCTATGACTTATTTAGGTATTCCTCTAGCTACATCCAGTATAACTCATGCACAATATCTCCTATTATATGAAAAAAAACCTTATCTATGAATATTTGGGCCAATAAATTTCTATCTCAGGCTAGTATGCTTACTTTGATTAGGTCTATTGTGCTTGCAAAGGCAGTTTATTGGTCATCTACTTTTATCTTCCCTAAAAAGATGATTTTGCAAATAAAGGAGGCTATGAATCATTTTCTCTGGACAAGTAATATTCTATGACAACCCACCTATTTGACTCCTAAGAACGACACTTAACACATCCTCAGTGTTCGTGTGTCATTGCCCAATAATCGGAAAGATGAATCGTCGTAGGGTAAAATAAAGAATAGAATAGAAAAACTCATAAGGAAACTGCAAAATAAACCATAACCGTCAAGAGTACATCAGGTTGCTCCTTAAAAGGGAGTTATCAGAGTTACAGAAAAGTACTACAAATCAGCTTAGGCAGTAATAACATCCTACCTTTACATGTGCAGAAACAAAATACACTTACACAAACTTGATAATACATCAGAATAGATAACTAAGAAAATGAAAGCCTCCTGCTCGGACGCCGCCTTCAAAAGAGCCTAAAAAAGACCTATTACTTTCGGACTACTCAAATAAAATGATTACCCGGGAGTTTAGGAAAAACAAACAACTCGGGTCAAATGATATGTAACGACCCGCCATTTTGGACCATTCGCATCCATTATAAGTGTATAGGTAGACACTCATGCCGGAATTGAATTGCTCAAAATACCGCGTTATTAATTTAAATTTGGCAAAACTGAACATATACAGTAAATAAATAATCACAGATCACAGACACAGAGTAATAAATGCAGTGGAAATAAAAGAGATAGTAGTTCATAAAGCTACTATATGAATATATAAAATACATCAGAGTTTACAACAGAAGAGTAATACGATACATCAGATACAAATCAGAATACATTACTGGAATCATCGAATATCTGAAAGCTGGATAGATAGCTGGATCTCCAAGCAAAGCTCCAACTCCAAAGGTGAGTCTCGAAAGCTGAACTACTCAGTCTGACCCGAGCGTAAAGCAAAAACACAAGACACTCGAGTCAGGATTAACATTCTTATATCAATAAATCCAACTCAAGTGAAATAGCAATTGAAATACAAGTAACTCAAAGGATGTTTGGAATAACCATCCTTTAAGGATCCGTTAAACTATCTACTATGTAGTAGTGTACGATAAGTAGATAATGTCTATCAGTAATATAAAAAGATATCAAAATAGCGTTAAGTCATGGCCCATTCCACCCTTAACACATTTTTATTCCCAAAAGCATATACAAGACCGTAGTTTCCCCAAAACCGGAAGTCACCAGAGGGCAATCCATATACTAAAGGTACAAATCAAAATCGTAGTGGTCGCGTATAAATGGAATACAAGTATGACAAGGCACATGAGGCAATACCCAAGGTAGTGATACTACCGTTCGCCTGATCCGGACTAGTGAGAACGCAACGCCACAGCGCCCGCAACACCGTGAAACAACACTCCCAAAATCAAGGGTGCACCAATCGACAACAGTATAAGTAGTTCGAAGAAGTGTGTCCACTTGAGGTAGCAAATCCTCCATTGGCCCGGCACAGCTCCTGTTTTAGTCATTTCCAATTTGACACAAGTGTCAAGGCTATCCATCATCGTTCTCTTTCTTCAGTCATCACGTACATCATTCCAACCACTTCATTCTGGATCATCACTCCGCGTATAGTTATTAAAGTGGTTTCGGTTTAGATAGAGAGTATATCCATTACCGATCCCGGTCTCTTTAATAACTTTCGTAGTTATTACACCGATTGGTCGTTTATATATTTCAAAAACCAAATCAATTACAATTTCAATCAGAGTTCATAAATCAACATTTCATTTGTCCTTCTAAACCAATTTCCAATATTTACGTTTCAAAACTTCCAAATTCACAATTTCAAAATCTTATAATTCAATTTCAATTTCTATTTAAAACAATTCAAATATTGATCCAAGTTCGTATATAAGTTTCAATTCGAAATCATCTAAATTAACTTAAATTTAACATTCAAATCAATTTGAATTCATTTATCGATTTCATTTAATATTCGTTAAGTAAATTTATCATTCAAACAATTTCTATTAAACTTCCAATTCATTAAATCCATTATTTAAGTTCAACTTCATTATATCAAAACTTACAATTTTGAATTAAATTAAATTCGTCAAATCAGTTCTTTCAATTACAAGTCTTACATTAATTCCAAAATTATCACATTTTCATTTCTTGTTAAAGAAAATTCAATTTCAATTATTTATTTTCTTAAATAATTTTCCAAAACTTAATTAATAAAGAAAACTCAATTTCAAGTTATTTACAAAGTAAATTCACTTATTCAAAAGTTCAATTTCTCTTATCAAAGAATTCAATTTTATTTAATTATTAAATAATTCAATCTTATTTAATTATTAAATAATTCAAAACTAAATTATTAAATCACTTCAAAGTTTAATAATTTCAAACTTAATTATAATTTCAAACTAAATTATTAAATCATTTCAAATTTTAATAATTTCAAACTTAATTATAATTTCAACTAAATTATTAAATCATTTCAAAGTTAATTCAATCATTTCTCAAATTAAACAATATTCTTTCATCAATTACATTGTTAATATTTTGTTTCAGATTTTTAAATATTAACATTTTCATTTCATAAAAATTTAAATTCCAACCTCATTTCAAAACCATATTATTTATTCAAATAAAATCTTCGTTTTATTTTAAATCAAATTATTGACCAATCGGGTTTATTTAATTTTCTATCCTAAGTCAAAGTTCAATTTGGGTATTTATCATTTCAACCCAATTCCAATTCAATTCAAAATCAAAACATAGCAAAGGGAACTTGCAGTGTGATAACTGGGATGGTGTCAAAGTAAATAAACAAGCAATAACAACAAACATAACAATCCAATAATCAATTCAAATAATCCCGAAATAACCGTATTAATTCGCATTGTTATTTGTACGAATTAATATACTTATTTCTAGAATCTACACTATCATTTCATGTAGATTAAAGATTATTACATTACAGTTTTTCACTTGTCATCTATTTACAATTTCATACATCATCAATTTAACATCATACATTCAGTGGTTCAAAGTATAATTAAACAAATCCTACGTGTCAATAAATTCAACAGTTAAAGGGTCATATTATACAAATGTCAGTTAATCAAATTTAACATTTAATTATCCTATATCAAGTTCAATTTCATACTATTTATCATTTTAACATTAACAATTTAACGTCCAATATAAACATCAACAATTAATCAATTATCAGCCAAACTGTATTATCATTGCATAATAATTAACAGATAATGGTGTCAGATGCCACAGGTGAACTGATACAGGCAATAGCATATATAACAGTGTAATTAACTAACAGCAGTATATTTCAATTGTCGTTTCAATTGAAATCAAATTTAATAAATAAAAGAACGTTAATCGTGAGTGATTGCTCACCTTTCGAGGCTATAGATGAACGAGACTGAGATGAGTTAGGCATCCAAGCACGAATTTCGATGATCAAAGCTGATAACAAGGAATAGATGCAATCAAATCAGAATTGGGTCGATGAAGATAATCGGTATAAGTAAACTTATATATAACTATATATATCTTTCATGAAATCATATTCATATTCAAACACATTTTATATTTTATATATATTTATATATATATATATATGCATTCCAAAATCATTGTTTAAATTAACACATATATAAGAGTCAACATATGTTCATATATTCAATCAAAAATCTATATACATATATTAAAATCGCCAATACATATATAAGAATATTTTATATCAATTATAAAAACCAATAGAAATCTCACAGAACCCAAATACAATGACAATGCTATTAGAAAAATTTCCAAACAGTAATAACAGTCATATATGTATTATATATACATATACCGTACGAATTATATAAAAAAATTATTTATCTACAACTGACATATAAAAGTTTATATAAACAGCATACATGCAGACTTGAAAATTTATGCAAACTACCCTTATATACATATATAATGTAAAACAACACTTATATAAATCATATATAAACTGACAGAACTTTATACATTAGTAAACATGTATATACTACTAACATGCAACTCATATAGACCAATTAATACGACCTATATATATAAACATAATAGAATTCCCAGAAGGCCGTAAAGAAGAGAATAAAGTCAAAAATAAAATCAATATATATCATATAAAGTGAACATATCAATATAATATATATATAAAATCACGCAAATATCATATACTATAAGTATATATACTGAAATACAACATTGATCTATTATAACTAAATCTACCAAAATATGTATACGAAACTGTTATACATATGCAAACTCGACTGATGTATGTATAAAGCTTCCAAAGGTCAAAATACTACTATATAAACTTAGAAACTAATATGTACTATAGCCTAAACCGCCATATAAATTATAACATAACATATGTATATATAATAACTTAAACTCATGCATATTAAAATCAAAACAATGTGTAAACCGTAACTAAAATAATATTCTTAACATATCTCGTACGTATAAACTGCAATTATAAAATATTGGCAAAACACCCTTTTAAAACTATTATCCGTGGAAACTGCAATTATCAAATGATATGTCTGGTATGAGTAAAACTTTTTAAACAATAGGTGTGAAATTAAACACAAATATGTGAAACCATGCTGCTAAACACAGAACGGGTTTACTCCCACATAAATCAACATCCGAACGTAAAGAATGGATAAATAATTAAACACCACGAAAAGTGGATGACCCTTCCCGATGCAAATAAGGAAATAAATTTGAAGGTTCAAATCAAATAAGAAAAGAAAATCTCCAATAAATGACTAGGAGGGTGCACCCCCTTGAAGTATACCTCTAGTAATATACATCTGAAAAGCTCATTTACTCTATGACACTTCTCGGAAACCTCTAAGCCAGACCTCACCGCTCCAAGAAACAGTTCAAGTTTGAATTCGATGAGCGGTTCACTTATATGTCGTCTTAGAATGATGCTAGTAAAGAAGCTGAAGTAACCGATAGCCGAGAAACAAACTATCGAGGATATAAAACGATCATATGTGGAAATTAAGTATTGTATACTTACCACCGCTCATCGAATTCAAACTTGAACTGTTTCTTGGTTAACAATAGTACCGGACAAGTCATGGTAGTGTTACGTCAAAGTCATGTCCCACGGTCATTAATCAGGGCTAGTTTCTTTAATATGAACTTTTGAAATTAACTAATCATTTTATGTAATGATGTTTAAGGATAATTAAACTTCTAATAATGATGGATTTAAATTAAATAACCAATATACTAATGATGTTTTTAAATTAATTAATCTTTTTATTTAATGACTTTTAGAAGTTAATAAATCTGTTTAACTTTAATTATTCTTTTTTAGCAAAGCTAGTCGGCTTTAAAGTGGGCCGTGCCACTGTACAAAAATAGGAAAATAGGCATTTGTACATGCACAGAATAGCTAAAAGGGTTTAGAAACCAAACCATAAAAAATAAAAGCACAGGAGCTGGACAAAGGTGCCTAAACTACTAAAAAGAACATGACTAAGCACCCTCAGAAGAGGAGGAACAGCCACGTCTATCATCCGACGCTGGTCCAAAAACATGTGAGAAACCAGAGTAAAGAGTAGCCAGAATCGGATCGTAGCCCTCAGAATCAGGAGAGTAAATAAATTTCCTTTCCCAGCTGACATCATAAAAATAACTTTTGTTCGCCTCATTAATCTTGCCAACCCTAGTAAGGGACAGACCCTACCCTCAATGTGATAGGAAAGACTATGACTCTCTCCCTCAATATCGCTGATAAAGGCATAAAAGGTGTCAATCTCAGGAGAGTACCACATATCCGAAGGAACATGAAGCCAGGCCCGTTCATTCAAGTTCGAAATAATATAGTCGGTCAAAGAAGTAGTGTCAGCCTCATTCAGCGAAGGAGACAAACCGGGAGAGGAAGGAGCTATAGAAGCATCATCAATTGGAGCCTCACTAACAGGGTAACAGTGGAAATCAGATCAGATGAGGGTGGCACAACCTTTGGAACCCATTTCTGAATGAGAGGACGTGGAAGTGGAATCCGATCAGCAAGTGGAACAAGGCCAAAGGATGCCGAACTAGAACACGCATCCGTAAGATGCCCAAAAGACTGACATGACATACAAATCTCTGGTTTCCAACTGTAGTGAACTATGACCTCAGCAAAATGGCACTCATCGAGTCTGACTTTTAACACCAAAGGTAAGGTTTTGGTAGGAGTTATTTCAATCAGAGCTTTGGCATATACAACTCTCTTTCTGGCCACAATGTTAGCATCATAACAAATAAACTTACCTACCAGGTCAGCTAGCTAATCAATTCCGATGAGAGGCTGTAGTATAGATGGGATGTGAGAAAAGTGGACACAGACAGGAATAGATAAAACCTGATCAATGGCCCTATCAACAGACAGACTCCAGGTTGTGATAATTAACGGTTTCACTTCGATGAGAATAGGGTCGACCTCTAGAATTCGTTGTCTTTCATTAGAACGGGTGAATTTAAAGTAGAACATAGCATTATCATAATGAACATTCAGACCCCCATGCTTCCAAACCTGATTGCAACGTGCTTTAACAAGGTGATAGGAGGGATTGGAGTCAAGGAAGAAACCAACCAAATAATCTTTCCAATAATCAACACCGACATCTATCACTTCCTTCGGTGGAACCATAATAACATCAAGCTTAACTTTATCAAAACAACAAGGAGAATGTACACCCGCATTCTTTAGCAATTTGGTGAACAAGGACGACCATTTAGGAGCTGCCGTAGGTGGAGAAGCCAAAGGAAAAGAGCGTTTTTCAGCAGGAGCAGCATCAGAGGGAGAAGAACTAGATTTGGGTAATTCAGCCTTTTCGCAAACACCATCTGAGCATGCTCGTTTATTACCAAACTGAGTTGTATTGACTATCGAGTCCTCAAACACAGATCCATGTTAAACACCTCTAATCATTTCATGTGCCACGGACTTATCATTCGAAACCACTTTTTGCCCAATTACTTCTTCAACCAAGCCAACATCAGACTTTGTCCAAGAGGAGCTATTCACAGTGGCTAAGAGAGAGGAGAGTGGATGTTCACCTGGATCTATAGCACTGCGAGGCAACAAAGGAGCAGCGTTTATAGAGGAGTCCATATCGTTCATAAGACTTTCCTTTAAAGATTTTTACAATTAATGAATCATTTTTAAATAATGAGATTTAATTATTCATAAATTAATTTAAATTAAATTTATTTAAATGTTATTGATTAATTGAATTAATGATGTTTAAAGGTAATTTACTTCAAAGGCTATTGAGTTAATTAATTAACTTAGTTAACAAAGTTTTAAAGTTAATTAATCAATGTAATAAGGATGTTTTAAGTCGATAAATCCATTTTGTAATGATGTTTTAAAGTTATTAAAGTCTTTTAACAAAGTGTTTTAAAGCTAATACTTGTAATGTGAATCCGTGTACGAATTTGGGTTTTAAAAGAAAAGGTTGGTTTCTGTGGAAACTGCAATTATCAGTTTCAACAATTATCCGTGGAAACTGCAATTATCAAATGATATGTCTAGTATGAGTAAAACTTTTTAAACAGTAGGTGTGAAGTTAAACACAAACATGTGAGAAAGTGCCACTGAACACAGAACGGGTTTACTCCTACAAAATCAACATCCAAACGTAAAGAATGGATAAATAATTAAACACCATGAAAAGTCTTCCCGATGCACATAAGGAAATAAATTTGAAGATTCGAATCAAATAAGAAAAGGAAAATCTCCAATAAATGACTAGGAGATTGCACCCACCTTGAAGTATACCTCTAGTAATATACTTTTGAGAAGCTCATTTACTCTGTGACAATTCTTGGAAACCTTCAAGTTGGACCCTGCCAAACTTACCAAAAATCTAGATGAGATGTAAAAGTATCCTAATGGAGCAACCCTACATAGCTTGGCCCCCTCTTGCGCTTTGGTTTTAGTCATATCCGACAAAGGATATCAAAGCTCAACGGAGCAACACATCATCTTATAATTATGATAATAAAGAAGCTAAAGTAACCGATAGGAGAGAAACCAACTATCGAGGATATAAAACGATCATATATGGGAATTTAAGTCTTGTATACTTACCGCCACTCATCGAATTCAAATTTGAACTATTTCTTGGTTAATAGTAATACCGAACAAGTCAAGGTAGTGTTACCTCAAAGTCATGTCTCGTGATTATTCTTAACTTTCGAAATAGCAACAAGTCTGCATCTTCAATGTTTAGCGCTAATTACAAAAATAAATCGTTTCGATATAAGTGAATCGCTTAACGGAAATTAATTTATTTCCATAAACGAATCAAACGTTTTCTCTTAAAAACCCAAATTCATGCATGGCTTCACATTACAAGTATAACTTTAAAACACTTTGTTAAAAGAGTTTACTAACTTAGAAACATCATTACAAAAGGATTTAATGACTTGAAACATCGTTATTACATTGATTAATTAACTTTAAAACATTGTTAACTAAGTTAATTAATTAACTTCAATAACCTTTAAAGTAAATTACATTTAAACATCATAAATTCAATTAATTAATAGCATTTAAATATAATTAATTTAAATTAATTTACAATTAATTAAATCTCATTATTAAAAAATGATTCATTAATTGTAAAAAACTTTAGAGGAAAGATTAATTAAAGTTAAACGGATTTATTAAATTCTAAAAGTCATTAATTAAAAAGATTAATTAATTTAAAAATATCATCAGTAAATTGATTATTTAATTTTAATCCATCACTATTAAAAGATTAATTATCCTTAATCATCATTAGATAAAATGATTAATTAATTTCAAAACGTCATTAACCAAGTGATTAGTTAATTTTAAACACATCGTTAATAAGTTAATTAGTTAACTTTAATCCTTCTTGATTAAATAATTAATTAATTAAATTAAATAATCATTTTTAAGGTAATTAATTAATTTTGAAAACATCATTAAGCAAAAACTTGCTTAACTTGTAAAATAGTTTCAAGCACGATAATGAAACCAAACGATTTCGATAAAATGTGATTTTCCAAAAGTGTCGATATAGCGACTATCGCTATACAGGCAGTTCATGATTCAAGTTTATGACATTTGCAATACCACCACACATTACATAGTGAAGTTATAAGCATATATACATGGTGATTTACAATAATACAACATATCAAGCATTTATTAACCATGGAATTAGTTTCACTACTGGATTTTCATATAACTAATGATTCACTTACTAACTTCCCAAAGCGACAAACTTTCCAATAACAAAACTATTATTTCACCAATACAACAAGCATTCAATAGTTGTAACATGAACACAAATATAGTCTTAAAACATTTGGTTTGAAGGTGGAAGTTTTACTCACCTTAACTCAACTAAACCTTAGCAATTATTCTTCGAATTTGCTATTGACTTAGCTCTGGCTCCTAGCATTGGGAAAAACAAAGTTTTGTGGCCACTTGAGTCATGAATGGGCTCGGCCTAGGACTTATTGGACACGGCCCTAGTCCTACGGGGGTGGTGGAGTTATATTTTGGCAGTGGAGTGGTTTTAAATGGATGTAGGGAGTTTGAAATATGGTTTTGAAGTATGAAAGCAAACTTTTTAACTTAGGAAAAATTACAGGAATCCATGGATGAAGATACGAAGAAATGAAGAGGGTGGAGATAAAGAAATGAAGAATTCAAATCGAAGAATGGTGTAGTAATGAGGGTATATATAGAAAAATGGGAAGGGCATTTTAGTAAATGAATTTAAGGCATTAAAAAAGTGATTTCTTTATCATGAAACATGGAAGCTCATGCCTCCCCTACCCTAGGTACACACGTTGCCTCCCTTAGGTCCTATCTCCTCCATGACTTAGGTACTTACCTAAGTAATTTAGGTTATGGGTTGTACTTCCTTAGGTTATTTAGGTTTTATTTTATATTTTTAAGTTAAATCTTGTTTTATTTTAATCTAAGCATGGTTTATTTATTTTAACACAATCATTAACTTATCACAAGACATATGTGCATGTATATGCATGTGTATATGAGTTATACAAAATGTGTATGACGTTTTCGATGATTTTCCGATGTGGAAAAGTCGAAATTTTGGAAAACGTTTTTCGGTCACATTTTCTATTTTTATTTGAACTAATTATTTTGGTAAACAAAACTTAAAAATGATTTTAATATCATTGATTAATATTTAAAATAGGTTTATTTGGCTATTAATATCCATTATTTAAAAAATTTAAAATGATTTAAATAATCAAATATAAAGCGATTAATTTACGAGTCGTTACATATTCATTCGAAGAAACCTATTCAGTTGCTTTTAGGAATGTGGAGAAACCATTAATCTTTAGTGAGTTAGGTATTAGAAATTAGAATGCATGGAATGTGGAAGCTTTTAGTAGACACTTTGATAGTTTCCTGAATAGTGCTAATTCCATCTGGGATAAGTGGGCTAAAAAGCACCACTTAGGAGATAAGGACTTTTGGTCCATTTGAATTCCCCTGGATTGTTCTTTGGTGTAGAGATTTATTCTTAGGATTAGGGAAGTCAGGTTACCTTACATTCAAGTTATTACTAATTTACAAGGTACCACAAAGTTTTGGAAAGATCCATGGGCTGGTAGGGGTCTTAATCTCTCTAATATGCTTTCATATACACAAAACCAACAAACTGGCATTGTAATGACCCCTAAATTAATCGCTTTGTATTTGAATATTTAAATCATTCTTAACTATTTAAATAATGGATTTTAATAATCAAATAAGCATATTTTAAATATCAATTAATGGTATTAAAATCAATTTCAAATTTTGTTTACAAAAATAATTAGTTCAAATAAAAATAAACAATGTGACCGAAAAACGTTTTTCGAAATTCGACTTTTCGGCATCGGAACGTCGTCGAAAATGTTGTACACATTTTGTATAACTCATATACACATGCACACACATGCATATATGTCATGTGATAAGTTAATTAAAGTGTTAAAGTAACTAACCATGCTTAGTTTAAAATAAAACATGATTTGACTAAATATGCACATAAAAATCTAAATAAACCTAAGGAAGTACCACATCCATCACCTAACACACCCTAGGTTAGTACAAAGCATGGCCAAGAAGGGGGTTGACGTGGGAAACAAGGTATGGAGAGAGGTATGGTTCTGTGTATTCATGACAACTTTATGTTATTCTAGTACTTAAATCATTTTACTAAAATGCCCTTCTCATTTGCCTAAAAATATATGTCTCCTCTCACCATTCTTCACTTTAAATATTTACTTCCATATTCATTTCCATTCTCTTCATGTATTCATAAATGTCCATGGCTTCCATTTGTATGTTCATGGCTTAAAACTATAGTTTTTCCACTCCCATCCACTTAAAACTAGCTTATACCTTCTCTACATCACTCTACTTACCAAAACAACACCTTAACTCCCCATTTCAACCCTAGACATGCCTATAACAGCGCATGGCCAAGCCTAAACAACCCATTTAAGGGCCTTAAGGTCCAAGCTTGAGTGGAGTGAAGTATAGTTCGTGTGTCGGTAAGTTGTTGTAGGAGTTCGGCTTAGTTCGGTTGCATTTTTATGAGTAAAGCTTCCACCTTCAAACCAAATGTTTTCAAACTATATTTATATTTATGTTATATCTATTGAATGCTTGTTGTATTGTTGAAACAATAGTTTGGTTGTTGGTTTGGTTTGTTGCTTGAAAGTTAGTCGCTTTGAAAAGTTAGTAAGCGAATCAAAAGACATATGAAATTTTAGAAGTTAAATTTATGCCTTTGTAATAAATGCTTGATATATGTTGTATTATTGTAAATCACCATGTATATATGCTTAAATCCTTGCTATGTGATGTGTGGTTGTATTGCAAATAACATAAACTGGAATTCCGAACTGCTCGTATAACGATAGTCGCTTTATCGGCACTTTCGAAAAATCACCTTTTATCGAAACCGTTTGGTTTTGTTATCGTGCTTGGAATTACTTTATAAGTTAAGCACGTTTTTTATTAATGATTTTTTCAAAAATAATTAATTATTTTAATAATTATTATGTGACTTAATTAATTATTTAATTTATAAGGATTAAAGTTAACTAATCAACTTATTAACAATCTGTTTAAAATTAACTAATCACTTGGATAATATTTGAAATTAATTAATCATTTTATCTAATGATTTTTAAGATTAATTACTCTATTAATAATAATAGATTAAAGTTAAATAATCAATTTACTGATGTTTTAAATTAATTAATCTTTTTAACTAATGACTTTTAGAAGTTAATAAATCTGTTCAACTTTAATTGATCTTCCCTTTAAAGATTTTTACAATTAATGAATCATTTTTAAATAATGAGATTTAATTATTTATAAATTGATTTAGTTAATTATATTTGAATGTTATTAATTAATTGAATTAATGATGTTTAAAGGTAATTTACTTTAAAGTTTATTGAAGTTAATTAATTAACTTAGGTGACAAAGTTTTAAAGTTAATTAATAATGTAATAAGGATGTTTTAAGTTATTAATCATTTTTATAATGACGTTTCAAAGTTAGTAAACTCTTTTAACAAAGTGTTTTAAAGCTAATACTTGTAATGTGAAGCCAGGTACGAACTTGGGTTTTTAAAAGAAAACGTTTGATTCGTTTATGGAAATGAATTAATTTCCGTAAAGCGATTCACTTGTGTAAAAACGATTTATTTGTATATTTAGCATAAAATATCGAAGAAGTATACTGTCACTATTTCAAAAGTTAAGAATAATCATGAGGCATGACTTTGAAGTAACACTACATTGACTTGTCCCGTATTATTGTTAACCAAGAAATAGTGCAAGTTTGAATTCGATGAGTGGTGGTAAGTATACAAGACTTAATTTCCATATACGATCGTTTTATATCCTCGATAGTTAGGTCTCGACTATCGGTTACTTCAGCTTCTTTATTATCATCATTCTAAGATGAAGTGTTGCTCCGTTGAGCATTGGTATCCTTTGTCATAAATAACTAAATCCAAAGTGCAAGAGGAAGCCAAGCTATGTGGGGTTGCTCCCATTAGGGTACTTTCACATCTCATCTAGATTTGGAATCGGTAGCGCTCTTAGATGTGAAATAATCAGATACACAATAAGGTTTGGTGGGGTCCGGCTTGGTATTGTCTGAGAAGTGTTACGATGTATATGAGCTTCTCAGAAGTATATTATTAGAGGTATACTTCAAGGGTGGTGCACCTTCCTTGTCATTTGTTGGAGATTTTCCTTTTTTGATTTGATTCGAACCTTCAAATTTATTTGCATCGGGAAAAATCTACCACTCTTCGCGGAGTTTAATTTTTTATCCATTCTTTATGTTTGGATGTTGATTTATGTGGGAGTAAACCCGTTCCATGTTCGTCGGCGTGGTCTCACATGTTTTTTTTTAATTGCAAACCTATTGTTTAAAGTTTTACTCATACCAGACATATCATCTGACCCGAGTTGTTTGTTTTCCCTAAACTCTCAGGTACTCATTTTATTTGAGTAGTCTAAGAGTAGCAGGTCTTTTGTGAGCTCTTTTAAAGACAGCGTCCGAGTAGGAGGCCCATTACCCACTTAGTTGTCTATTCTGCTGTTTATCTAGTTTGTGTATGTATTTTGTTTTAGTATTTGTAAAGGCTGGATGTTATAACGGTCTAAGCTAATTTATAGTACTTTTGTGTAACTCTAATAACTCCTTATTAAGGAGTAACCTGATGCACTATTGATTGTTATGTTTTATTTAGCAGTTTCATTGTAAGAATTTCTATTTTGCTCTTTATTTCACCCCATGATGATTCATGTAACATCCCCCTACTTAGAGGCCCAAACCTAACGGCTATGGATGTTGTAGTCATTCATAGTTATTAATCCTCGGCGATCAAATACAGCGATGTTAGATTCATTGATACATAGAAACATATGACTATGGAAAAAATTTAAACATCAGACAAAATCACATTCCATTTCAAAACATTTCCATTTAGTTACATAATCCCATAATTATCAACGACGTTCGGAGAAAATATATTTATTAAAACATATGCCAAGAGTGACATATGAAGATACCCCCTTGGATGATCAGAGTATATATTGGCAATATAACAACTTTTTCATTACAAACAACATAGCGGAATCGAATAAAAGGGAACTCTAAATATCTATTATGTCTCATGCACGTCTCCAGAAGCCATATTCGTCTAATGAGGTACCTGAAAATCTCAACTCTAAAACTACTCAAAATAAATTGAGTACCCAGAGTTTAAGGGGAAAACATAAACTTCGAGTCGGACATAAAGCCTGGTATGAATAATAATCTACAATCTCAAATCAATTAGATATCTAGTAAGACCACGCCACTTAGCGTAACAGGTTTTCCCCTCACTAGTATCCTAAACTTTTATAAAACCATATACTGTGCCCCTGCATCCACAATGGTTAAAAACATAGTCATTTCAAAATATTATGATGATATGCATACAAGTTAAAACATTTGGATTTCCCATCCCTTGCTTAATTGACTCCCTGTCAAATTTATAGTTTCTAGGGTCACTATTAACCTATTAGTTTTCATGGGCTTACTAATAACCTTTATATAATGTATGGACTCCCTGCCCTATTTCATAGTTTTCATGGGTGCACTATGAACCTATTGGCCCCCGCCGATTAACTTAATTAATTCATCGGTTCCCTTGAACCTATTGGTGTCCCCAATAACTTCTTTCTTATCCTAGTTTTCATGGGTTGTCTAGGAACCTATTGACAACTGTCAATAACTTAATCCGGATATAGTTTTCAGGGGTGCACTACAAACCAATTGGCCCCTGCCAACCACTCTTCATAACATAGTTTTCATGGGATCACTATGAACTTATTGGTAACCCCAATAACTTCCTAATCATAGTTTTCATGGGTGCACTATGAACCTATCTCCTTAACAACTTCCATATTTAGGTATCCTATATTCTGGTCACCCTGATCTCTTGGATGCAATTCTACTCATCTTGGAGTTTAATCAATTTATATTCACAAAACATTAAGCCCCTGCCTTTTGAAACACTTTAAAACATTACATTTTAAACCTTTCGAATGTAATAAAGTATTACTTAATAACACTTAGAAGCATAGATTCAAAACCATTGAAAGTACCTCTTTCGGAACCATTAGAAGTAACCATTCTGAAACTATTGAAAGTCCCTCTTTCGTAACCATTGGAAATAACCCTCTGAAACCATTGAGTTTATACTTAAAATATTATTTGGGTCAAAGTGAATATATACGAAAGTATCTCCTTCGAAACCATCCTTTATCATATAAAAATGTTGGGGAAAACATGATGGCGTTGGAACCTTCTCTTTCGAAAGCTTTAAATCATTTAAACAAAACATTTAAGGGTAGCGTCGAAACACCTTTCGAAGCCATTTCCTTCAAAACCCTTGGACCCTTTCAAAAGCATTTAGGAAGAGGCTTAAAACATCTTTAAAAACAAACACTACCTCGAAAGCATTGATGACTTCAATACGAACGAAAGGCTAAAGAACAACAACAGGGCTTCGACTATGTCTGAACCCGTTCTTTCACAAGCATTATTTCATAAGTAAGGAACCCTTTCAAAAGCAAACTTAGGTTGATGGCAACCCCTTCAAAAGCTTTTTAAAACCTCTTTCGAAAACATATGCTTCAACTCTTTCGAATGCTTCAATAAAACAAAGGCAGGCGCTCCTCTTTTCAAAACAAACCGAGGTATCGACCCCTTCGGAAGCTATGCTTTCGACACCTAACCTTCCGCCTTTCTCCAATCCACTGCGTACCATCTTTGTGATACCTTGTGTATTGGTTTCGGGTAAGTAGGTTTCGACTGGGTTGAAGGCGGAAGCACTGAGTCGAAAGGTACTTCTAAAGAAGGCGGAACCAACTTTTCTGGGTAAACCTGTTTTAATACTAATTAAAGCAAACCCTTTTTTAACTAACCTACCATGTGTAAACAGAAGATTGGTTGCCTTAACTTTTCAAATTCTTAACTAAAATAACTGCCGCTAATTTCATATTTTAACCACGGTTAAGTTAACAAATAAGCCCTTCCATTAAGCAAAACCAATATTGCAATGAAGTCCCTCTTCTAAAATAATTTAATTTGCATAACAAATCACTTAGAAAAAATCCCCCGAAATTCACATTAATCATGTTATCTAACATATCAAAATTCCAGACCCAAATTCTAAATATATTTTCCAAAATAAATTTATGAACCCAAATTACCATATTTTCCTTTGAAAATTCATAACAATCTTTCCATAGCTTGGAAAATTATCAAAACTAAAAACCAACTCCAAAATCATGTTTTCAATAGCATAAAAATTTTCCATGATATTTAAACATCAACATAAATCGGTTTCTCCCTAAAACCATGAGAAATCATATTTAAACATCCTTGTTTAAATCAAATAAATTGTGATTCATGCATATCAACATCCAAATCATCATAAAATGAATTTACACTTAAATCCAAAAACATATGATTATAAAACAAAATAGAGATGGGATTATTATTCACCTTGATTTAGAAAAGGAGATTGGATTGAGATTGATTTCCCCTAAGCTTGAATCTCTAGCTTTTGATTTTCATTTCTGTTCTCTTGATTATGGCCGGCTATCCTTAATGTTTGCGTTTTGCTTACAAAATGACATGAATGGGAAAATAAATGGTAGGAACGAGAATATATAGGGGTTAAGGGTTATGTGCGACAAAAACCCAATATACCCTTATCTAAATTAATTGGCTTATAACCTAATCTTAGGTCCATTTAATTATTTTATTATGCACGGCCTTAATTAAATTTTTTCAATCTCCACCCCCTTATCGCTTAATATTTACATTATTCTATTTAATTTATATAATTAAATCTCCTGGATAATGTTATCAAAAATTAGGGGTATTACAAACTCCCCTCCTTAAAGAATTTCATCCTCGAAATTCAGCAAGGAGTAAATACTAAACATAGCAATCATCTGTAACGACTCCTATCAAGCATACTAGTCTACCTGACTAGCTAATATCTATATAAATATAATATAGACATACCCTCAAAGCAGATCAAGATAAGTAACTCGAATCATGTCCTCTGTCTCCTAAGTACAGTCCTTCTCGTTGTCGCTCCATTGAAATTTCACCAACTTGACTGTCTTGTTCCTTAATCTTTTCTCATCTCTCACAACAACCCGAACTGGTTGTCTAATAAAAGTCAAATCAGGCTCTACTACTAAGTCTTCCAACCCAGTCGGAGGAATAGTAGTCTCTGGATCATGCATATACTTGCAAAGATAAGATACATGAAATACATTATGGACACCTGCCATACTGTTCGGGAACTCTACTCAGTATGCGAGCTTTCCCATCCTCTCTATAATCTGGAATGGACCAACATATCTTGGGGCCAGCTTCCCCGACTTTCCAAATCGTATCAGACCCTTCATTGGTTACACCTTAATGAAAACCCTATCTCCAACTGAGAACTCTAGGTCTTTACGCCTCTTATCTGTGTAACTCTTCTACCTGGATTGAGCTTCCTTCATCCGTTCTCGAATCAGCTCAATCTTCTTCGTCGCCTTCCCAACCAAATCTGGACCTAAGACCAACCTGTCTCCAACCAACATACTGGTGATTTTCATGGCCTTCCATACCAACCTACCCCTTCTTTCTCAACCATCCTCTCTGGTTAAGACAAAAACCTATCAAATCATCGATCTTAGTTCCAACCTCAAACCTTCTGATCTTCTCGGCTAATAATGGATCCTCATTCTGCTTAGAAGCAATTCTCACGATCAACATTGGTCGAACTTCTAAACAGAACAACATGGCGGTACTCTGACTAGAACTAGTAGTCGATCTTAACTGCACATCACAAGTAGCCAAAGCTTCTAGATCCTTCCATTCTGCCAACATAGCTAACAACACATTCTGATGTCTTCTGCTAAGAGCATCCGCTACTTTATTACCTTTCCCTGGTGTATATTCTATACCAAAATCATAAGCAGCCAAAAACTCTAGCCAAATCTGATGTCTCATATTCAACTCCTTCTGAGAGAATAAGTATCTTAAAGACTTATGATTTGTGTATAGATCAAATATCTCCCCTAAGAGATAATGCCTCCAAATCTTCAGTGTGAAGATCACCGCAGCCAAAACCAAATCATGAGAAGGATATCTCACCACATGCAGTTTAAGCTCTCGTGAAGCGTAGGCAATCACCTTACCCTTCTGCATCAACACAGCTCCTAATCCAGTCCCACATGCATCAGTATACACCACCAACCGTTGGTTTCCGTCTGGAACTACTAACACTAGTGCATCGGTCAACAAATGCTTTAACTTTAGGAATGCTTCTTAACATTTGTCGGACAAAACAAACTTCACCTCCTTCCTGGTAAGCTTAGTCAAAGGCACTGCAAGTCCAAGAAAACTTCAAATCTTGGTCACAGTCTCTGGTCTCTTCCAATTATTAACATCTTCAATCTTATCTGGATCGACTAACAAACCCTTCTCTGAAACCACGTGACCAAGAAACTTAACCTCTTTCTTCCAAAAATGACACTTTAAAAACTCTACCTTTAGTTGATTCCACCTCAGCATCTCAAGCATAACTCTAAGATGATCTCCATGCTCTCTTTCATCCTTAGAGTATACCAAAATGTCATCTATAAACACGAACATGAATCGGTCCAAATACTCTCGGAAGACTCAGTTCATCAAATCCACAAAGAAAGCAGGTGCATTCGTTAACCCAAATGGCATTACTAACCACTCATACGAAACATATCTAGTTCGAAATGATGTCAAAGGAAAGCTATCCTCTGCCACTTTTAACTGTTGGAAACCTTTCGCCAAATCCACCTGGGAATACACTCTGGCTCCACTCAACTGATCAAATAGATCATCAATTCTCGGCAAAGGATACTTATTCTTTATCGTCCTCTCGTTTAGCTTATGATAATCGATACACATCATCAACGACCATCCTGTTTCTTCATGAATACCGTGGCCGCTCCCCAAGGCGAACTGCTTAGTCTAATAAAATTTCTTCCTTCTAGATCCTCTAGCTGGACCTCCAATTCCTTCATCTCAGTCGGTGTCATCCTGTTAGGTGGTGTACTTACAGGTATAGCTTTTGGCACAAGATCTATCTAAAACTCAACAGCTCATTTCAATGGTAGTCCTATGACTGGATCAAAGACATCTGCAAACTCTCTTGCGAATCGAACCTGACTTAGCTCTTCTCCTACTTCCATTGCACTTAACAAAGCACAGCTACTCCAGTCAGAATTCTCCATCGAGAATAAAATTCGGTTATGACTATCAGGGTGTCTCAATGATATCTCCCCATCTTGGCATAATATCCTGGCCTCATACCTTCTCAACCAATCCATATCAAAAATGATTTTGAAATCTACGAAATTGAAAACATACATACTGCGTGCAAGCATATGACAAAACAAATCAAGTTCTAACTGGTCACATCTCATCCCCAAAGTTGCATACCCTCCTATTGGATTCACAACCATTTAGGATGTAATAAGGTATGTGGGTTCTAAGCATAACCTATCAACCAAATATTGTGATATAAATGATTGTGATGCACCGATATCAAATAGTATCCTAACTGGTATACTCAGAATCAAAAATGTACCTTCCATCAAAGTCTTTCCTTTATCAACTGCAGTAGGCTTAGCTGATGATCCAACAGCAAAGACCTTTCCTTTGTTCACCCTCACTGGCTCCGGATACTGGTTCTTGTAATGCCCAACTTGATCACAGTTAAAGCACTTCACATTCTTCTTATCTACAGCCTTCTTCCCCTTGCATGTCCGGCACTCATGAGCATAATGACCCTTCTTGTCACACTTGAAGCACACTATCAACCTTTGCCTTCTTAGCAGCATCCCTTTTCTGGGCTCCCTTCTTCTTAAAGAGTTTCCTCTTCTTTCCCTGAGGACCATGCGATTCAACTGGCTTCTCTCTAGCACAACCAGCCAGCATCTCTTTATGGTGAATGGCCATCTCCACCACCACATTACAAGGATCACGGATATTGGTCATGGTCATTCTAGCTAGCTCAGGTCTCGGTCTCGAATGAACCTCTCATTCCTTCTGATGTCAGTGCCAACCATAGCATATCCATATCGAGACAACTCATCAAATCTAGTAGCATAGTCGATAACCGACATCTCTCCCTGAACTAGATCCATAAACTTTCTCATCAATGCTGACTTAGCAACCTCAGATAGAAACCTCTATTCAAATCTTCTTTTGCATTCAGCCCAATTCAACTCCTCCTCCGAAACTCTGGTAGTGACACTATTCCACCAATGAAGTGCTGACCCTTGAAACTGTCTAGAGGCCAACCTTTGATTCTGCTCATCATCTGAACCTAGATTAGCAAAGACCCTCTCATGGTGCGATAACCAATTTTCAACTTCAACAACATCCTTCGTTCCAGCAAACGGCTTTCCACCCAGAATGGTGTAGTCTTTGGTTAGTCTTGCATAATTATATCCAACTGGAGCTACAGGATTTTCTCCTCCAACGTTACCAGCTAATCCAGCTTGCACAAGATTAGCTAACAACTGATACACCATCCCCGCATCTACTAGTGGATTTCCAGCACCCACATTGGCTTCAGCATTTGGGCTAGCATTAGCCTGTCAACCTTGGTTCCTCCTGGTATTAGGTTGAGCATTTCCATTAGTTGTGGTTCTTCCTCCACCGTGATTTCCTATTCTATTTCCTGCTTCCGTATCTTCTTTCTCGTAAATCTGAATACGAGCCTTAGTAAGATACAAAACAATGGTCTAAGAGAGAGGGGAGTACGTACCTATATATATATATATATATATATATCAAATACAAGTACGTTACTATAACGTTAACCCGAACCTCGATCTTCTTTTCAAATTCATTATATTATGTTTGAAGGCCTTTTAGGTTTAAATTTCTATTAAAGTTTCATAAACCTCGCTCTGATACCAACTTGTAACATCCCCCTACATGGAGGCCCAAAACTAACGGTTACGGATGCTACAGTCATCCATAGTTATTAACACTAGGTGACCAAATACGGCGGCGTTAGATTCATTGATACATAGAAACACATGAATATGGAAAAAAAATTAAAACATCATACAAAATCACATTCCATTTCAAAAAAATTCCAATTCATTACATAATACCATAATCGTCAACCACGTTCGGAGAAAATATATTTATTACAACATACGCCAAGATCGACATATGAAGATGCCCCTTCGGATGATCAGAGTATATACAGGCAATATAACAACTTTCAAATTATAAACAACATAGAGGAATCAAACAAAAGAGAACTCTAAATATCTATCATGCCTCCTGCACGTCTCCTGAAGCCTTGTTCGTCTAATGAGGTACTTGAAAACCTTAACACTTAAACTACTCAAAATAAATTAAGTACCCGAGAGATTAAGGGGAAAACATAAACTTCAAGTCAGACATAAAGTCTGGTATGAATAATAATCTACCATCTCAAATCATTAAGATATCTAGTGAGACACGCCGCATAGCGGAACGAGTTTTCCCCTCACTAGTATCCTAAACTTTTATAAAACCGTATATTGTGCTCCTGCATCCACAATGGTTAAAAACATAGTCATTTCAAAATATTATGATGATATGCATACAAGTTAAAACATTTGGGTTTCTCATCCCTTGTTTAATTGACTCCCTGTCTTATTTATAGTTTCTAGTGTCACTATTAACCTATTAGTTTTCATGGGCTTACTAATAATCTTTATATGATGTATGGACTCCCTGCCCTATTTCATAGTTTTCATGGGTCCACTATGAACATATTGGCCCCTTCCCATTAACTTAATTAATTCATGGGTTCCCCTAAACCTATTGGTGTCCCTAATAACTTCTTTCTTATCCTAGTTTTCATGGTTTGTCTAGGATCCTATTGACAACTGTCAATAACTTAATCCGGATATAGTTTTCATGGGTGCACTACAAACCAATTGGCCCTTGCCAACCACTCTTTATAACATAGTTTTCATGGGATCACTATGAACCTGTTGGTAACTCCAATAACTTCCTAATCATAGTTTTCATGGGTGCACTATGAACCGGTCTCCCTGACAACTTCCATATTTAGGCATCCTATATTCTAGTCTCCCTGGCCTCTTAAACGTATTTCTACTCATCCAGGAGTTTAACAATTTATAGTCACTACTGGGTCAACCTAACTGGTTCTTCTGCTCTTTTTCCCCAAAATGCAGTTATGGGTCTATTATATTGTGAATATATATATATATATATATATATATTTGAAGAATAAAACATAATAACATAACGATACCACTCCTGTGGGTTTTATATCCTTGAAATCATTTTCATAAAAGCATGGTTAACCCCTTTAACCTAACACTTTCAAGGAAAGCCTCTTCTTAAAACCATTACAAAACTCCTTTAATTTGGCCATGGGTTTTTCCTTTAGAAATTGAGTTTGGGTTATTCATTTTGAAAAACAAAGCCTTCGAAACCTTGCTTTCGACCTCATTGGATACCCTCCTTCGAAAGCATAAAAATCTATTCTCAAAACATTTGGCCCATGCTTTTTGGAACACATTAAAACATTTCTTTCAAAACCTTTTGAATGTAATAATGTATTACTTAATAACACTTAGAAGCATAGCTCCGAAACCATTGAAAACCCCCCTTTCGAAACCATTGGAAATAACCCTTCCGAAACCATTGAAAGTCCCCCTTTCGAATGCATTTGAAGTAACCCTTTCGAAAACATTGAGTTTATACTTAAAATATTATTTGGGTCAAAGTAAATATAGACGAAAGTATCTCTTTCGAAACCATACTTTATCATATAAAAATATTGGGGAAAACATGATGGCGTCGACGCAATCTCTTTCGAAAGCTTTAAATCATTTAAACAAAACATTGAAGGGTAGCGTCGAAACCACTTTTGAAGCCATTTCCTTCGAAACCCTTGGACCCTTTCGAAAGCATTTAGGAAGAGGCTTAAAACACTTTAAAAACAAACACTACTATTCGAAAGCATTGATGACTTCAATACCATCGAAAGGCTAAAGAACGGCAGCAGGGCTTCGACTAGGTCAGAACCCCTTCTTTCACTAGCATTATTTCATAAGTAAGTAACCCTTTCGAAAGCAAACTTGGGTTGATGGCAACCCTTCAAAAGCTTTAAAAAACCTCTTTCAAAATCATATCCTTCAACTCCTTCGAAGGCTTAAATAAAACCAAGGCATGCGCTCCTCTTTTCAAAACAAACCGAGGTATCGACCCCTTCGGAAGCCAAGCTTTTGACACCTAACCCTACGCCTTTCTACAATCCACTACGTACCATCTCTGTGATACCTTGTGTATTGGTTTCGGCTTAGTAGGTTTAGACTGGGTTAAAGGCGAAAGCTCTGAGTCGTAAGGTGCTTCTAAAGAAAGCGAAACCAACTTTTCTGGGTAAACCTGTTTTAATACTAATTAAAGCAAGCCCTTTTTAACTAACCTGCCATGTGTAAACAGAAGATTGGTTGCCTTAAATTTTCAAATTCTTTACTAAAATAACTACCGCTAATTTCAGAACTAAACCATGGTTTAGTTAACAAATAAGCCCTTTCATTAAGCAAAACCAATATTGCAAAGAAGTCCCTCTTCTAAAATAATTTAAATTGCATAGCAAATCACTTAGGGAAAATCCCCAAAAATTCACTTTAATCATGTTGTCTAACATATCAAATTCCATATTTTTTCATAGCTTGGAAAATTATCAAAATTAAAACCCCTCTTCAAAATCATGTTTTCCATAACATACAATTTTTTGATGACATTTAAACATCAACATAAATCGATTTCTCCCTAATACCGTGAGAAATCATATTTATACATCCTTGTTTGAATCAAATAAATTGTGATTCACGCATATCATCATCCAAATCATCATAAAAATGAATTTAACCTTAAATCTGAAAACATATGATTATAAAACAAAATAGAGATGGGATTATTATTCACCTTGATTTAGATAAGGAGATTGGATTAAGATTGATTTCCCCTAAGCTTGAATCTCTAGCTTTTGATTTTAATTTCTCTTCAACTTATTATGGCCGGCTCCCTTTAATGTTTGTGTTTTATATACAAAATGACATGAATGGGAAATGAAATGGTAGGAACGAGAATATATAGGGGTTAAGGGTTATGTGCGGCAAATACCCAATATACCATTATGTAAATTAATTAGCTTATAACTCATTCATAGGTCCATTTAATTATTTTATTAAGCACGGCCTTAATTAGATTTGTTCAAATCTCAACCCCGTTATCACTTAACATTTACATTATTCTATTTAATTTATCTAATTAAATCTCTTGAATAATGTTATTCAAAATTAGGGGTGTTACAATTCATCTTTCTGATGCTTGGGTAACGGCACACAAACACCGAGGATGTGTTAAGTGTCGTTCCTAGGGGTCGGAAAGGTGGTTCATCACTGTTGCTATCAGAGCTTAGGTTTAGCGAACCCCTAAGCCCTGATATGGTAAACTCTTTAAGGATAGGATTAGTAATGTCCTAGGATAAATCTGAGAGCATAAATATATATATTGAGTGCGTATTTGTAAGTGTTATAAAAAAATTATATTGTGTTGTTTGATCTGTTGAGTGGTATATGAATTCTACTCGATGCGTCTGATACGCGTTATCGATAGGAATTCCTAAACACTTGATCAGACATACCGATACAGTACTATTTTAAAATGTATATGAAAAAGTTTACCTAGGAATATATTTTATATATATAAAAGAATGATTTAAAAAAAATTAATATAGTGGTATTGATGAGTTTATTATTAGGAGACGATAATATTTTATTATCATCATTTAGGATTTGTTTAGTTATGCTTGTCTAGTTTGAGCATTTACTATTGTTGAATAAGTTCATAAGAGATTTTCCCTAGTAAGGTAAAGGTTAGGTAAATAGGAATTAAGGAACCTTAAGAATGAATCCCTTGTGAATTAAGTTTCAGAGTTTGACTATTAGGTGTTCGGTGAAAGGGTTAAGTTAAAAGTAATCTTTTAATAATGTTAAGCTTAAAGTAAACTTTTAATAAAAAGTTGTTTAATATAATATAAATAAGGTTAAATATTTGAGAAATTAAATTATAATAAAGGAGAATTATTTAAATATGAGTTTACCTCACATTCAATTTTACTATATCATATCTATGATACTATAAACTATTATTGATTCCTTGGATGATAGTCAGATTTGTTTGATTTATTTTTCGATTGAAATTAATCCGGATATTCCATTTAAACTGTCTAACTGTCGTTGTAGCAATTTTCATTATACCGTCATTTATTAAATATCATCCCATAAACCCTTATGTGTGTGTCAGAGCATGAACTTGTGTTTTCACAAAAGTAGATGTTTAAAATTCATTAATCACTTTGATTAATGATATTTTAAATTATTAATCATTTTAACTACTAATGTTAAAATTTTATTAATCTTTTTTATTAATGAGATTTGAATTTAGTTAGGTCCATTTAATTATTGATGTTGAACTTTAATTAATCATTTTAATTAATGACTAGTTAAATTTAATTAATTATTTTAAATAATAGTGTATTGAAATTTCATTAATCATCTTAATTATGATGTTTGAATTTAACTAAATCATTTTAATCAATGATATTCAAAATATAATTAATCATTTTAACTAATGATCATTTTAAATCTAATTATGTTTTTTAATTAATAGTCTGTAAGTTTTATAAATCATTCTAGTTAATGATAGTTGAAATTAATTATTCATTTTAATTAATGATTATTTGAATTTAATAAACGATATTTTAAGTTAGTTAATTGATTTAATAAATGAGTCCAAAGTAAATTAATTAATTTGATGAAAGTTTTTGGAAGTAATTAAGAATTTAAATTTGATTTATTTTCTTTGGAAAATTTATATGGTTTTAAGGTGTAATAAAAGAATATTATAAATCATCCCCCAGGACGATTAACATTGTTTGGAATTTATAAAAGGTATTTAATTTTTTGATTATCCTTTAAGATAATAAATAATAAATGATGGTTTTTAAATGAGCACTTTTAAATAGAATTGTTTATAAATAAAGCTAAGTGTAAATTGTTTTGGATTTTAGTAAACGGTGATTAAAATGAGATTTGTTTTTTAACCTTGTTTTAATACACTTATATTATTAATTTGCCTTTTAAAATAACATTTTAAAGAGTTTTCGGAAAATGTAACGATCAGCCTTTCTTACTTCGAAAGACGAGCCATTAAGGGTAAGACAAAAGGAAAGATAAAATAGAAGAGAAGAAACTAAACAATATAGAATCTCACAACGCAATGGAACTATATATATATATATATATATATTACTCAAGCGTGCCATCCTTTCATCAGAATTTAGAGCAGATAGAAATGAGTTCGGTTCTGCTCTGTGGGATTGATTCCGTCCAGATGACCTGTAGGGATGGTATCGTCTATCATTCCTAATATTTTCCAGCGGTTGTCTTTGGTCTTCTTGGAGCATGCTAGGGTCAGCTAAAGTTGGCCCTTGCCTTGATATTCCCCTGCTTGGTTCTGATCTAAGCACTTCCTCGGGTCCAACTTCGGGCTGGACTCTAGCTCGGCCTCGTTCACTGGTGTTTCCGTGGTTAGGCAGTACGACAGGCTCGGCTACAGTTGACCTCCGCCCGGTACCTTCCCCGTTGGGTTCGGTTCCAAGCGTTTCCTCAGGTCTAACTTCGGGCTGAGCTCGGTCTCGGCTCCTACCATGGCCGCTTCTGTCGTTAGCTCCTTCGAAGAAGGAAGATCTTTGTTGTCTCTGAGACCCTCCAGACTGGGACTCACTCCATGATTCAGTGTTGCGGTTGGACTCTTCAACATCCCTTAAGCGTGACATGAGTTGGTCCACCAAGGCATCCTGCTGGGATGTGAAGCGGTTAGTTACTTCAGTCACAACCCTGTCTAGATCTGCCCTAGTAATTGCTGCCGGCTGTTCTGTGGCAGGGGTTGTCGGATTTGCCTGACCTTCATTTGGTATCGCTGCTGGAATGGGACGATTTACTTGATCTGTGACCACTGGATCTGGAACACTGCTAGTTGTGATGTTCTTTCCTTTGTTAACGTCTTTTTTCTGCCTCGGAGGCATGTTTTCCAAGGAATAAACGACGTTGTTAGGAAGAAGGTTAAGTGGGAGAAGCTGAAGCTTCGAGCTTCTCGCTCTCAGTGAAAGCACCAAAAATGTTTGCACAAAAAATATGCAAACACCTCCAAGTCGTGTGATTTAGTTGATTTTATGTTGTTTTTAGTGGTCTGGGTAATTTATGTAAATATGTAAAAAAGCAGGGACTAAACTGTAAAAGACACACGGATTTATAGTGGTTCAGCCAGAATGTGCCTACGTCCACTTTATATATTATTTCTCCTTTCTTGTTCAGATTACAAGTACAAAGCTTTGATACAAGTATATGAAAGTTGTTTGAAAGTTCTATCCGTGCTTGAGCTCTCAAACTTGTCCCCATTGTTGTACCCCTACCCCTCTATTTATAGAGTGAGGCTGGGAGTAGGGGCCTCGGATGTATATAGCTGTTGGCGGGCCTGGGCTGATGTAATCTGGCCTGGCATTATTGGTTCGGCAGTGGTTGGTCCGGTGGTGAGTGGAGTTGGGATTGGTTCGGTAGTCTCGGTCCGGTGGTGAGTTGTGAGGATTGGTTCGGTGGTCTCGGTCCGGTGATGAGTGGAGTTGTGATTGGTTCGGTAGCCTCAGTCCGGTGGTGAGTTGTGAGGATTGGTTCGGTGGTCTCGGTCCGGTGATGAGTGGAGTTGTGATTGGTTCGGTAGCCTCGGTCCGGTGGTGAGTTGTGAGGATTGGTTCGGTGGTCTCGGAGTTGTGAGGATTGGTTCGGTAATCTCGGTTCGGTGGTGAGTTGACTCGGTGTGGGCTTGGATCGGTGGTGAGAATTCGCCCAATAAAGAGGAAGTAGGTAAAGGCGTGACCTCACGAGCCTCACAAATAGGGAAATGACAAAAACAGGGTATGCAGCAGAGCTATGTGGTTAGCTACCATTAGGAGTCGTCCCTATTCTAGATTTTCCATATTCGAGTTGTTTTGCGCGCAAACAACTTTGTTGTATAGGGCTTCAGTGTCAAAAGGGATGAAGTAATCCGGTTCGCCATGTTAAAGGGGCATCCGACTCTATGTAGCAAGGGTTCAAGAAGTTCTTGTCAGACTCTAGTGCATTTTCTAGGGGTGTTCCATCAAAAGTAGTCCCTTACCTTGCTAAAGTATGGAATCCAATCTCCAATATGTGTCATTACAGTTTTGATTGTAGAGCCTAGTATGCTGGAATTTAATATGGCAATAATTTCAGCTATTTTGATATTTATTTGAAACCATAGATATTATCATAATATCACTAGATTTTTATGTACAAATGTTTTGGTTGTTGTTTGTTATTCGATAGTTAAATAACTGACTATCGAATTTGGACCCAAAACATACTTTGGAAATATATAGGAGAAACACGTGAGTTATATGGCATAGTCATCTGCAATGATGTTGTACTATGCATATAAATATCATTTCGTTCTCGTAGGATAAATGATATGGAAATCCATCCACTAACGGTTAGGAGGTGATCTTCTCTCTTATCATTGACTATTTATTTCCTAAAGAACTAGGGTTAAATTTATCGAAAATTACCAAATGTTGTTTCAAGGAGACCAGATCGAATATGTTAACCAAAACCACTTCGATCTAACTCAAGCATTTGAAGTGAAGACATCTTCAAGATGATGGAATTGAAGATGGAGCTCTTTGAAGTGCAAGGGATGCTTGCTACTAATCCTGGGGGTGATTCCAAAATGGATATTGTAGAGGTGGTGCCTTCAGTTTGTTCATATCCTGAACAACTTGTATGGATGAATGCTGGCATTGCATTGCTTCCTAGAGGGCTGTGTTAGCATTCCAAGTAGGATGTGCTGTATAAAATGTAAAACATAGTCTCAAGCCTCATCAATTGGGAATGACTAACACATGAGAGATGCAGTAGGGCTAAGTGGGTTACTCCCATTAGGGTATGATTATCCCTATCTATAGTCAAAATTATCTCTCATTTGTACGCTTTGGGGTCCATTAACCAAGGGATGATCATATTCGGTACTACTAGTCAAGAGGTAGGCCGGTTCTGTGTTGGCAGGGGATCACAGCGAGGTCCTCGGTGTTATTTTATGTAGAGATGCACCGTGATGGGTGGTACCCCAATAGCCCAGTCATTGTATAGAATCCATTCTCCAATAAGCGCCATGCAGACTTAATTATGCCCAACTATGTTGAAACGTGAGATGCAGGTATTTCAGTTATATTCATATTTTACATTGACCCCTAGACATTATTATAATATCAATGGATTCTCTATAGAAAATGTTTTGGTTATCATAAGGTAAAAACCCGCCTGTGTTTATGTGCGGCATGGTCTTACAAGATGCCTTTGATTTAAAGGTTTTATAAAGTTAAAATGTATGCTTTACTCATACCAGACCCATGTTTGACCCAAAGTTTATTTTCCCTTTTCCTAAACTAGTGGGTGCTCAAATTTGAATGGGCACCCAAGTAGTTCAGGTTTTCATTAGATTCATCTTGGAGGAGCTTGGAGCAGGTGGCTTCATCGATCGCTAGGTTTTTTTTCGCTGTGTTATATGTATATTGTATCTGTTAGGTAGAGACTGGTTGTATAACTGTCCTAGGATAGAATTTGTATTAGTATGACTCTAATATAACATTTTTGAAATGACATTGTAATTTATTATGTTCAGAGAGTGTGTCCAACGGGATCAAAGAGACCGAGGAATAGGCGCTAGGGTAACCAGCCCTTTCGCCCGCAATATCGAAATTGCCATCACCCCCCGAGAAAGGAAAATGCCAACAATGGAACCTTACAAAGGAACCTCTAACCCCGTTGTACACTTACAGAGATACACACAGCATATGCTCATGACTGGAGCAACAAAAGGAGTGATGTGCAAATGTTTTCCGCTATTCTTAGCAGATCTAGCTACCTCCTGGTTCTGCCATCTACCCCAAGGATCCATCAGCTCATGGGAGATGTTGAAAGAAAAGTTCATCAGCCAGTTCCGCATTCATGTGGAGCAACCCAAAGACGCTTATTCCTTATCCAGTATCAAACAGAAACCTGGAGAGAAAGTGCAGCAATATCTAACCCGATTCAATGCCGCAACGGCCGCAGTCCAAGATGCCGATGAGAAGCTTATCTTAATGGCCCTCTATAGCGGTGTGCATCCAGATACTAAATTTGCTAGAAGATTGACTAAAGAAAAACCAGCTACTTTACCTGATTTCTTCCATGAAGCTGGGAAATATATGAGACTTGAAGATGCTGCCACTGAGAGGCAGACAGGGCAACAAAATAAGGCAGCTCACGGCAACACGCCTGCTGTAGCAAAGGACGTTCGAAGAAATGATTCTAGAGACAACGCTGGGGGCAAGAAGGGAGAAAAGCACCTATATCGGCCAGGACCGAGATTTGACGCTTACACCCCGTTGAATGAAACGATCGAAAACATCTTCCTGGCCACTCAAGACAAAGTTAGGTACAAACGCCCCCTGCACAAGAAGGAATCAGATAACGCAATTAAGTCTAGAAAATTCTGCCGCTTCCACGAATCCCATGGGCATGATACCAACGAATGCCATCATCTCCGGGACTTGATTGAAGAACACATCAGAAGAAGAAGACTAGAACGCTATGTAAAAGGCCAGGACAGGACTCCAGTTCCTGCCAATGAGAACCCAAGGCTACCCTCCCCAGAAATAGGTAGAGGAAATCGCAACACCGGCGGCTCCAGCCAAGAGAAGATAGTGGTCCATACCGTCTTGGGAGGGCCACACATCGCCGACGGAAGCTGGGCAGAGATAGAAAGTTACGGAAAGTCGCTTAGAAACAATGAAGAATGCGTCAATTCCATTATGAAGAACGCCACCCGAAGCGGATAGAGAATGATGACATCACATTCAGTAGGCGTGACCTGGAGGGAAGGCAGTACCCTCACACGGATCCCATGGTTATCTCTGCCCGGCTCGGCCCAGCCGAGGTCTTCCGAATTCTAGTAGACACTGGAAGCTCAGTAAATATCCTATTCAAGCATGCTTTTGACAAAATGAAGCTGTCATTAAAGGATGTTCTTCCCTGCAAAAAACCACTACACGGTTTCACAGGAAATGCGAAGATGCCCCTCAGACGACTGGACCTCTTTGTTGAAATTGGAAGTCATCTCCGCTCCGTTGTGCGAAAACAGACATTTGTGCTGATAGAAAACCACTCGGCCTACAACGCCTTCTTATGAAGGCCAGCCTTGTCTGACTTCCAAATTGTCCTGGCCCCATGGTGCTTGAAGATGAAATTTCCAACGGACAATGGAGTAGGGGAAGTAGAGGGAGACCAGGACATTGCTCGAGATTGCTATGTAACCGAACTTCGCAACAAACACAGGAAGGATAAAGGGAAGAGTGTAGAGATTGCCCTCTGCACAAAAAGTTTGGAAGCATAACAACTAAAGAAAGCCCCTCCTCTTCGATATACCAGCGACCCTTTCAATGAATTAGACCCCAGGGATAAAGAGGAGGAGGCCACCGCTGAGCCTGCAGAGGCTATGGAATTTGTATCTATAGACAGACATGACTCGAGTAGACTATTGAAAGTCGGGTCCCAACTAAAACCAAAGCTGAAGGAACAACTCATTGATTTTCTCCGCGACAACTTGGATGTATTTGCGTGGTCACACGCTGACATGACCGGAATCTCCCCTGACATAGCATGCCACGTACTAAACATTGATCCTACCAAGGCGCCAGTAAAACAGAAAAAGAGAAGTATGGGGGGAGAACGATCAGCCGCCCTCGATGAAGAAGTAAAGAACCTACTTGCCAATGACTTCATACGAGAAGCCATCTACCCAGAGTGGATCGCCAACCCGGTGCTGGTAAAGAAGGCTAATAGGAAGTGGCGAACATGCATTGACTTCTCCAACTTAAATGACGCCTGCCCGAAGGATTGCTTCCCACTTCCCCGAATCGATCAGCTTGTAGACAGCACAACCGGGCACGAACTCTTATCTTTTATGGACGCATACTCAGGATACAACCAAATTCCTATGCATACTCCCGATCAAGACCACACTAGTTTTATCACTGACCGGGAATTGTACTGCTACAAGGTAATGCCTTTCGGACTTAAAAACGCAGGGGCCACCTATCAGGGCCTCGTCAACAAGATGTTTGCAGGGCTAATAGGACAAACTATGGAAGTTTATGTGGATGACATGCTGGTAAACTCAAGGGGAGCCGACGATCACGTAAGCCACCTGGATGAAATGTTTCAAGTACTTCGCCAATATGGAATGAAGCTGAATCCCCTAAAGTGCTCCTTCGGAGTATCATCAGGAAAGTTTCTAGGATTCATCGTCCATGCCAGAGGAATTGAAGCAAACCCTGAACAAATCCGAGCTCTGAAAGATATCAGGATACCTTCTACCCGAAAGAAGATGCAAAGCCTAAATGGGAAGGTGGCCGCCCTGAGCAGATTCATCTCTAAAGCGACCGACAAATGCATCCCCTTCTTCGAAGCTCTAAAGAAAGAGAAAGGAAAATTCGAATGGACTGACGAGTTCTTAACAGCTTTCCTTAACTTAATCGAACACCTCCAGAGACCACCAGTACTATCAACTCCGAACAAAGGCGAAGAGCTATACCTATACCTTGCTGTGTCATCTCATGCTCTAAGCGCCGCGTTGGTGAGAGAAGACAAACGCACGCAGCGGCCAGTATACTTTGTAAGCAAGAGGTTTACAGGAGCGGAAGCCGGATATCCTAAACTTGAGAAACTAGCGTACTGTTTACTAATCACATCACGGAAACTGCGTCACTATTTCCAGTCTCATTCCGTCAGAGTTCTGACCGATCAACCGCTAAGGCAGGTACTCCATCGTCCCGACACTTCTGAGCGACTACTTAAATGGTGCATTGAACTAAGTCAATACGATATCACCTACCATCCTCGCACCGCCATCAAGGGACAAGCCATGGCCGATTTCATTGCCGAATTCACTACCAACGAAGGTAAGGAGCAATCGGAAATTGCAGAAGACATCAAGTGGAATCTCTTTGTGGATGGTGCGTCGAACGAACAAGGCTCGGGGGCAGGCGTGGTAATAATCACTCCCAGGGGGAATAAGCTACACTATGCTATAAGGTTGGAATTCGCTGCCACCAACAACGATGCAGAGTACGAAGCAGTGATAGCTGGATTAGAACTTGCCTTAGAAATCGGAGCCAATTCTTTGTGTCTTCATAGCGATTCCCAACTTATTGTAAATCAAATACTAGGAGAATTCCAGGCTCGAGAAGAACGACTCATGGCATATTTAAAGAAGACCAAGTTGCTTCTCAATCGATTGGATCACTATTTAATCAAACACATCCCTCGGGAAGAGAACCAAGAGGAAGACGAATTGGCAAAGCAAGCTAGCATAAGAGACGGCGTTATTTCCGGAGCAGTAGCCATCTCAAAGCAACTGACCCCAAGTTTTGAGAAAGTGAATCTGATAGCTGCAACCGAAGAAGCAACTTGGATGACCCCCATCCGAGATTACTTACAAAGTGGCACACTGCCCAACGGGCGTAACGAAGTCAAGAAAATCTTGAGGAAAGCTTCCCGCTACACAATACAAGAGGGCACCCTCTATCAGCGCGGATTCTCTAACCCCTTATTAAGGTGTGTCGCCGGAAGGGAAGCCAAGGAAGTCTTATCCAACATCCATCAAGGAAGCTGCGGAGATCACACGGGAGGGCAGACTTTGGCAAAAAAGATACTCCGGTATGGATATTTCTGGCCTACCTTAAGCAAGGACGCCTTAGATTTCGTCAGGAAATGTGACAGATGTCAGAAGTTTGCTAAGATTCCGCGGCTACCAACAACTGAGATTACTCAAATGACCAGCCCTTGGCCCTTTGCAGTATGGGGAATTGACTTGATTGGCGAACTGCCAATGGGCCGAGGCGGGGCCAAATATGCTATAGTGGCAGTCGACTATTTCACCAAATGGGTGGAAGCAGAACCCCTAAATAAAGTATCTTCAGCAAAAGTTATTAACTTCTTGATCAAAAATGTTCTATGCAGGTACGGAGTCCTACTTAAAATCATATCGGACAATGGACTACAGTTTGACAGCGAGGAGTTCGCCAACTGGTGCCAAGAGCATGGAATTCACAAAAGTTTCTCATCCGTCGCTTATCCCCAGGCAAACGGACAAGTTGAAGTCGTCAACAAAATTCTTAAAACTCTAATAAAAAAGAAACTCGAAAAGTCAAAAGGCGCTTGGGTGGATGAACTTCCTACGGCACTATGGGCCTATCGCGCATCTTTCAGAACATCAACGGGGCATACTCCTTTCTCTTTGGCATACGGATCGGAGGCTATGCTCCCAGTTGAAACTATAGTGCCTTCCCACCGTAGGATCCACTATAACCCGGAAGAGAACGAAGAGCTCCTCTACATGTCTTTGGATCTAATTGAGGAAAGAAGAAATGATGCAGCCCTCAAGACAGCAGCTCACAAGGAAAAAGTGGCAGCACAATACAACTCCAAAGTCAAGCATCGCAGCTTACAAAAAGGAGATCTTGTCCTTAAGCGAATCTTCCCGCGCCCCGGAGCACTATATCCAATCTGGGACAGACCATATGTAATTCATAAAGATCTCCACAATGGAACTTATATTTTGTCAACAGTAGACGGGGAGGTGTTCCAGAGGGCATGGAACATCCAACACCTTCATCGATACTTTTCTTAACTTGTACTACCCATATGAAGTGAATTAACAAAGAGAATCAGTGGACGTAGGCATTTTCGTGCTGAACCACTTTAAAAAACTTGTCTCCTTTTAACTTGTTCCTTTATATCTTGGCTGCTCGTTAACTATATCCTTTTCTGTTGAACAAAATCCTGTGTAATGACATTCCCATTCAAGACACATCACGGCGCAACCTCACCTGGACAAGACCTAACAGGTACTACGCAAATCTATGCCCTCGCCAATGAGACACTTTTGCTCTAGCATCCCTCTGCTGCGGGTTAACTCATTGCTCGCGATCGGCCCTTAAAGCCAACTGTAATGAGCCGATTATAACCACCGAGAAGGCCGACTATAGACGAGGCAGCTCATTACGGCGTTCGGCTCGCCGGCAACCGTGAACCTACTTTAAGCCCCAACATAAGGTGTGGCCAGCCAGGGGTAGTTCACGGTTGATGATCGGCACCCACGCTAGCCGGCCACAGTAAATCGAATAATACCCACGATTACGGGCCATAATGGCCCAGGTAGTTACTGTGCGCGATCTTGGCTCCGAGTGTCTTAAGTGCGGCTGTGGTAAAAAAGATAAACTCCCCGTAAAGGCGTAAGATGGGTGACAAATGTCTCCAAGACCCACAGCTAGGGAAAGTGACTACAAAACCCGTTTGCCACAAACTTAAGCACATCGAAGGCCTTCTGTGATTGGAAGTTTTACTGTTTCTCATATTTCAATTCTATTTAAAGAACTTTTCTCCTGTCCTCTATAACAATCCCTAAAGTACAGGATACAGAGTAGGAGATACTCTCCAATGGGAGTAGGAACTCACAATTGGATGGCAAGGCATTCGACTGCATTCCATACTCGATCATACAAGATATTCAAAACTGCCATCTACAATCAGAACATGAAAGGCGGTATTTTCTTCTTTTATGTACAAATACATGGCTATAATTTATGCATACATCACACTAGCAGTGCAAGGCATGAAATTATGTTTTAAGCAAGAACTTGACATCAAACACAATTGAATTACAAGCACACGCACAGCTGTATTTCTCACGCAATGTGTCAAAATAGCAAAAACATTCAAAAATGACAGAATCGGCTTTAAAAAAAATTTACACGTCAAGAATAATGTTGTTTATTACAAGTAACATAATTACAACCTAAAAGTTACGTTACTGTTTTGAGACTAACATATACAACAATGTCAAGTCAACAAAAAGATATCCAGGTCAAGTCAAGGAGCCGGCTGCATCGGAGCTTTACCCTTGTCATGTTGCTCACCTGTCCGGTCAAAGAAAGAATTCATTAGTGACAAGCAACCAAGTTAACAGAAAGACTAGAAGGGAAGACTTACCAGCGCCTGCTTCCTTACCATCCTGATCATCATCCTCTACCTGCACACCTACCTCCTCAGCGGCAAGCAGCCGCATACCCTCCTTCACCGCTACCTTCTCCTCCTTGGTAAACTGGGCAGTGACCACATCCATTCTGAACACCGCGCCACCCTCTTTATCCGCATCAGCCCTAGCCTCCTCCAGAGCCCTGAGATAAATCCTGGCCATAACTCGGGGGTAATCATCCATCCAGGATAAGTTACCCTGTTTCCAAGTACGGAAATACATATCATGGAGCATCTCATCCATCATCCCCTCGTTTTCCTCAAACTCCCTCGTTCGGGCCTTAGAAAACCGCAGCTTTGCAACGGCAGCATCCCTCTCCAATCGATATCGTGAGCGGTCAGCCTAAGGGATATCCTCATCGCCTCCATCTCCTCCTTCAACCTAGACTGAGCAAGCTCCGCGGCCTCAAGTCTCCCCGATAATTCCTGTACCCGCTCGAGGTCCGCTTGTCGAACCTCATCCACCGTCGCAATGGCCATGTCAATCCGCTCCTTGCAGGCGGCCTCCATTTTTCGCAACTCTGCCCTGCTGGCCTCTTCCATAGTCTTCTTCAGTTGCCTGGATGCGGCCTCGTGCTGAGAAATTTGAATGGCTTGATCGGCAAGTTGCTTAGCCCGGTCGGAAACCATTAACCGTAACCAAATGTTGGCACTCCCAATTTCCTCCCCAGCCTTGACTAGTCGGGCATGATGCCCCATCAATTTCCTGGTCTCTTCGGCAACCCAGTCGATGTTCGCCTTAGCTTCATCCCCCAGAGTTACAACTCGGGTGGTAAGCAAATTAAGGTCCAGGGACTTAGCTTCGTCAAGCACCCGTACCATAGGATTGCGAGGGAGAAGGTGCTCACCAGTAGCCTCATCGAAGAAGATGTCATGAGAGGCCGGGTCCAGGTCTGGATGACCCGCAAACAGATTACAAACCAAGCCAGGGTGATCTATCGGGGTGATGGTTGGATCCTCAGACGGATGTGGGGAAGGCATAAACTCAGTATCCTCCTCCGTAATATCGTGAATAGACTGGAGTGGGGCCGGAGGGCCAGGAGGAGATTCAAACGAAGATCGACTCCTCTTCCTCTTTTGTATATCTTCTTCAATAACTCCAAGAAGAGGACGATAGCCGACTATGTCTCCAAGGAGGTTAGTAGGAGGCTTCGGTTTGGCAGAAGCTTTGAGAAGTCTGTATTGTTCAAGCCTGTGCTGAAGATCTGAGGTCTTGGCCGTTTGGCCCGCTCCTGGAATGAAAACAAAGTGTCACCAGCATGCATTGAGCGATCATTCAAGAATTAAAAAGAATAAAGAGAAATTCACCTTGAATCGCAGAAGTTGCCTCAGTAGAAGCACTCCCGGAAGATAAACCGGCGCCAGTCCCGGCCTTACCAGCTTTCTTGGGCTTCTCAACCAAGGTCGGTCCTTCCTCCAACTCTTCGAAGGCTTGGCGGAGAGCGTCATCTATCCACTCTTGAATCACGCCTGCCTACCCAGGAGGTAAAGCCCCGGTGCCATCACCAATTTGTCCTTCGCCACCATCATCGCCGTGACGATCAACGTCACCTTCCCTACCACTTCCGCTCTCCGCCTCACCTCCTTCATCCTCGTCTCTTTCCTCCTCCACATTTTCCTCCTCCGGAACATCTGGACATGTGATAGGGGAGGGTCCATCTGACTTCTTGAGTTTCTTCCCCCCGGCAACTGGGTGTATCGAGAAGGGTCTCCTTTTGCTGCTCTTCGCCGTAGCCCCTCCTTTAGCGTTAGCAGTCCTCTCCTCCGCCGTGACTCTCTGCTTGACCACGGACTTATGTGGTAGAATAAGGTTGTGCTCCAGAAGTGTAGCATTCTTGATCAAGTAAGAAGCCGATCTATCCCTTCCCGTAATGGCTTCTATTTCCACAGCCATCTGAACCAGGTGATCGTTTTCCACGACCGCAAAGCCACCTGTCGCTAGCAAGAAATAAAAGCACATAAGAAAAGCATTGCAGTCAGAACGGAAATCATAAATAAGCTTCAACTTACAGCCAGAGGTGAAGCGACGGATGGAAACAGAGTCATCCTTGATGAAAAACCATTCTTTCTTGAACATGCTGAACTTCGAATATAAGTCCAGGACCGGCTTGAAAGATACGGCTGATTCCAAGCTGATGTATGGAGACCCCTTCTTATAGCCTCTCAAATTGTACAAATACCGGATCTCCCAGTTGGAGGGAGGACGCCCGTATCTCCTCTGGAAAATGACAAACAGGCTCACCAGGATGGCGTAGGAGTTAGGCTGAAGCTGAAATGGAGCCACCTTCAAGTAGGTGATGAAGCTGATTATCCAAGCATTGATCGGGGGAATGGCCCCACACATACAATGGTACCTACTATAGGCGAAATGTCCTTCGGGGGGATTATACGGCATCACTCCCTCCCTCGGCAATAGCATGCGCGCTCTGTCAATCCCAAAGGAGCGAGAAATAACATCAAGCTACCCGCCTTTGAGAGAGCTAGGGAAACAGTCAGGAGGTGAGTTCAGAAGCTCCTGAGGGCCGTACCCATCTACTATTGACCTCGGGGTGGGCCCATGACGTCCCGATCCTGACTGAGGTGGGGGCACTGCGGAAGGATCTTCTCTGTCCTGGGATTTCTTCTTTTCTGATCGGGTTTCAACTTTATGAGACATTTATCTGCAACATAAGAAAGTATGAGAGTATGTAGTCTGGAATTTCACTTGTAATTCAAAACATAAGTGCATCCGGTAGTTCAAGGCCAAAGGTCATTCGGCACTCAAAATCCCGAGTTCATTCGGTAAAGCAAGGCAAAAGGCCATTCGGCACTAGTACTTCACAAGGTACATTCGGTGGTTCGGGGCGGAACGCCCATTCGGCACTCGTACTCCCCAAAGTGTCATTCGGTAGTACAAGGCGAAGGTTCATTCGGTGCTTATGCTCCCCGAACTCATTCGGTAACTCTAGCATAAGGTTCGTTCGGTAGAGGGGAACCTCACCTGATTCGACGGTTAAGAATCTGGATCGGTTCTTTCAAATAGTAAGAAATGACGAAGACATGGAGCCCATACTTATAGACAAAAGTAGGGTAGCCGGACCAACTGGTTTGGCACTCGGGTCGAATGAGGGTGTCCAAATAAGCAAAGCGCGACATATGCAGGCATATACCCCACTTTGGGGGGCAAATATTGGGCGAATTCTCACCACCGATCCAAGCCCACACCGAGTCAACTCACCACCGGACCGAGATTGCCGAACCAATCCTCACAACTCCGAGACCACCGAACCAATCCTCACAACTCACCACCGGACCGAGGCTACCGAACCAATCACAACTCCACTCATCACCGGACCGAGACCACCGAACCAATCCTCACAACTCACCACCGGACTGAGGCTACCGAACCAATCACAACTCCACTCATCACCGGACCGAGACCACCGAACCAATCCTCACAACTCACCACCGGACCGAGACTACCGAACCAATCCCAACTCCACTCACCACCAGACCAACCACTGTCGAACCAACAATGCCAGGCCAGATTACATCAGCCCAGGACCGCCAACAGCTATATACATCCAAGGCCCCTACTCCCAGCCTCACTCTATAAATAGAGGGGTAGGGGTACAACAATGGGGACAAGTTTGAGAGCTCAAACACGGATAGAACTTTCAAACAACTTTCATATACTTGTATCAAAGCTTTGTACTTGTAATCTGAACAAGAAATGAGAAATAATATATAAAGTGGACGTAGGCACATTCAGGCTGAACCACTATAAATCTGTGTGTCTTTTACAGTTTAGTCCCTGCTTTTTTTACATATTTACATAAATTACCCAGACCACTAAAAACAACATAAAATCAACTAAATCACACGACTTGGAGGTGTTTGCCCATTTTTTGTGCAAACACTCTTAGCAGACCATCTTGGAATGCTAACACTACCCTCCAAGCAGAGATACAATACCAGCATTCATCCATGCAAGTTGTTCCGAGATCGAACAAACATTCCACATTACTATCTTCCATTTTGGAATCACCCTCAAGAAGAATAGTATAACACCATAGCATACTTCAGTATGATTTAACATCGTTCTGTATTAGTTTGGAGTGGTTCGGATAAATCCAGGGACCAGTGTCTCCAAAACTAAGTGATAATTTTCCAGCTAACTCAATTCTGGATCTTTTGGAAGCGTGCACACTAAGCAATCGAGTCCTCACCGGAAAACTCGAATATACTCAACATATCTCCTAAGTTAAAATAGGTTCAGATTTGATAGTCGGTTATTTAACTATCAAATAAACAAAGAACAACCAATTAATTCCATTTGAGATTTATATATCCAAAGCAACCACTATACCTCAAAACAAATCTTTATTCAACAAATCTCTTTTCAAAACGTTTGTCTGAAACATTCACATACTTATCTCTCTAACATAAGTATATTCACAGAACATTTGTGAATAACTTCTTACTTCCAATTCATGTTAAAAAGGAGTAAACAAATGTTGTTTAAATTGGATGTAAGGACAACCCTAAACACTATTTCCTTGGTGTTAAGAATGGAATAGATGGTCCATACCACCATTTTTAAAAGGTCAGTTTATAGAAACCTAGATCTCAAATTCTTTTTATATTTCCTTCGATAAATCCTTTTGAAACTATATATTTCATTTACGATATCTCTTTTTATTTTTGAAATCAAAACCATTTCAAAATACTTCCCAAAACTTCCAAATTCATTTATAAAACCCTTTTATAAATATTCAAAACCATTTATATAAATTCCATTATAAATATCCAAACTTTTTATATAAATTTCTTATAAATATCCAAACCTTTTTATATACTCCCTTTATGAATATCCAAATCATTTTCTAAAACTTTTTTTATATATACCCCAAAATCATTAATAAACTTCTTTATAAACCTTTCCTATTTAAACAACTTCTTAAATAGCCTTAAGTCAAATTAGCTTCCTTTAATAAGCAATCCATTTTCTAAATCTCCCTTATTTATGAAATCTTCTTTGCTTAAAAACTTAAATCCATTTACCCAAACACCCTATAATTTCCAAATTAATTTATAAAACTCTTTGTTAAAACTTCTTTTTAAAACATGGAAAACCATTCCCATTACTTAAAAACATCTTTAGTAAATCCATTTATCAAATCATTCTTTAAATATCTTGTTCAAACGTACTAACTTTGAAACCATTTCAAAAATAAAATGAAATATTTACCCATACAAAATCAATCGAAGGCTTAGCGACAAAAATGTTGCTTTAAATTTGGTTTTACTTATCTAGTTTAACACGGCATGACTTAGCAACAGGTATATAAGGGATTAACAAATAACAATCAACCAACTTAAGTAAATGTCCAAGTTAATTGTAATAGACGAATGGTATTTTGTTCTGCTAATAGATGTCATCTAGTTTTTCCTAATTATCCGGGGTTACTTAAAGGTAAGCAACACAGAAATCCCTTGATTTAAAAACAAACTTGAAAATGAAACGGTTTAATACAAAACTGATTACTTAAACTCAAAGCGATTTAAAATAAATTAAAACCCTCTTAAATGAGAACCAAATCCTTGTTAAATAGTAATTAGACTCTAATTAAAAGTAATTAAACCTTATTAAAACATAATTAACTTTAATCAAAGGTTAATTAAATAAAACTCTTTTAAAATAATAATCAACTAATAATTATCATGAATAAATAATTAACTAATAATTAATTAATCCTTAGTTAATAATTAAACAATAATTAACTTTAAGTAACAAATCATGATTAACTTAATTGACTAACATTTAAGTTTAAAACCATTGTTAATAATGATTATTTTCTAACTACCTTTACGAATTAATTAATTAGTTAACTATTAAATAAATAATTAATTAATTAATTTAATTATAGTTCTTTAGTTACCAAACTAAAGTTAGAAAACATTTTCTAAAAATATTTTAAGTTAAAACAAGTTTAGCTTAGAAAAATAGTTAGACTTCTGAACTACGCGTATAGCGACTATCGCTATACGGACCCGTAATTTTAAAACTTGAAAATTTGATTTTCCAACTTTTAAAACTTCAACTTTGAACTCTTGCCTTCTCTAAAACATGAAAATAAACTTTTGAAACCAAAATCAAAAATTTAAACATGAAAACTTTTCACTTTGAAAACAAAAATCAAACTTTTGACAAAAAGCAGATTTCTACGTCGTTTTTGGTTAGGGAATCTCTACCTTTGTATCATGAACCCACATACAACATTCAATCACAATACCACATCATAACATTTTATCGCCATCATAAACAAAGTATAACTTCACAATATTAACTAACTTTTCCAATATTCAAGGTAAAACCTTTATCGCCTACTCAAACATCTACACAAGCAACCAACACCAAATCAACATATATGCATGCATACACAACATATAACATCACCACATACTTAAGCAATATTTTAACTCATAAATTTTTCAACTTTAAAAGGTTAGTAACTTGAGTTTTAAAAACGTGAACTTTACTCACCAAACTTTCACTAAATCAAACTAAACTTGCTCTCGACAAAGCTCACTTGCTCCTAGCTCAACAAAGTGAAGATGTGGACCTTTGAAAGGCTAAATGGGCTCGGCCTTGGAGCAATTTGGCTTGGCCATGGCTAGAATAAGGCTCGAACTTGGTGGTTTTTGTGGAGTATAGGGCCTTGTTTAGTAGAGAATGGGTTTGGAAGTAAAATGGAGGAGTTTTTACTAGATTTTTGAGTGAATAACCAGTTTTTTCTCTTAGAATTTGGAAGTGGAAGCCATGGAAATACATGAAGATATGAAGAGGATAGAAATGAATATGGAAATGGTGGTGTAAAGGAAGAATGTGTAGAGATATGAGGTATTTATAGGTAATGAAAAGAATTAATAATTTAAATTAACTTTACATTTAAAATATATTAAATGTTATCATGTAACATGCTTGCCATATCTACCCTCATCTCTCTCCACATGTCCTCCTCCCCTCCATACTCTCATGTACTAACCTAGGTGTTTTAGGTAATGTTTCGGTACTACACTAGGTTATATTATGTATGTATGTATGTATGTATGTATGTATGTATGCATGTAAATATGCATAAATAGTCATATCTTGAATGTATATGTATATATTATTAACTATTCTTGTATATTTACATGTATATGCATGTACATTATTTGCAATTTTAATCAAACCCAAGTTTATAAGTGTGTGCATGTTTTAAACAAATGTGCACAACGTTTTCCGATAACTTTTTGGTGCCAAAAAGTTGAAAATTTGAAAAACGTTCTTCGGCCACATTTTCTATTATTATTTGAACTATCTATATTGGTAAACAAATATTGAAAACTATTTTATTATCATTGTTAAATAATTTAAAATAGTTTTATTTGCTAATAAAAATCCATTTATTGATTATAAAAATTTATTTAAATAGCCCATTTCAAAGTGGCAAAATCCTGGGTCGTTGCAAATCTATTTTACCATCATTTGTTATTATTTAGAAGGGTCATATTATTTTTAATTTATAAAACCTATTATTTGAGTATTTAAAATTTATTAAATATTTGCAAATCAAGGCGGTAAAATCCCAGGTCGTCACACTCTCCCACTCTAAAAGAATTTCGTCCCCGAAATTGTACTACAACCCTAATTCGCAGAAACAGTTAAACTATTCATCAATATGTATGATGTACATAAATCATTCATATGTAAAATCTTATTTTGATAATTCACTCGAACACATAATCTCACTTCCGAACTAGTATCGCTCACCCGACTTCCTAGTGCGGACTTTGATCAGGCCTCTTAATTAGAAATCTATGTTCTCCTTGCATGGCCATAAACTATGACGGACAACATTTGGTTCCAATTAAGAACCCTCATCAATGCTCCCCGTCAAAAATCGAGTGATAAATCCTTATTCGGAATGGTGTAAAAGACCTCAAGTCATATACTTGAATCTAGGATTGAGAACTATCTAAAAAGGAGAAATGATCTTCATACAACCTACGTACTGATCTAACGATTCTTACTATCTAACAACTTTCTAGCCTCCTGTCATATATTCAAATGTCTGATTTTTAATTCTATTTTTTCATAGACACCTCTTAGTAAAAATGTCTATTAGCTAGCCTAATAACATCAAATAAGTCTTCACATCCTAAATGTTCAAATCAAAAGGCACAGTTTAAATAACAAAGTTTATTAAACCTCCTTATTAAATTTAACCTAATTAAAACTTCATTTATTAATCCACCTTTTTAATTTAAATACCTTTCTATTTTGAAAACTCTTCCTTTTAAGGGATCTAAGAACACAACGGCCGAGTTTTATTTCAAAAATCTTTTGAAAACATACATATAGCTTGAGTAACTCCAAAATAATTTCAAGAAACTAGGTGCTACCAAATAGTATCATATACCCCTTACTGAGAAAGGAAATACCCAAGAGAAGTGTTTGCCATCTGAACACATCCCTTACCCATTGTTTAGTCATTTCCGAGACACTTGGACTAGCTAATAAAAAAATATTTCTTCTTGAAACAATACTATTTATAGACAAATAGTTTTTAACAAAATCATCCACTTTCTTCGAATTCATTCGGATTTGAACTTGTTTCGATTTGTACAGTGGCAAAGAGAATAATTTACAAAATGCACCATCATATCTGCCTAAGCAAACATTCGATTGTCACATAGAAGATTATTTTGATCATCACAAAACAAACCAAGACTTATTCCTGAACTGTCCAAAGGGAACCTTACTCTCAAACTTTATTTTAAAATATATATATCATAAAATATCCTTAAGAAACATTACTGCTATTTTCCAAAAAAAATTGGAATTTATCAAAGCCATCGGGATTTAACATTCTCAAAACCTTTTCAATTTTAAAACACATTTAATAGTTCTGATTTGTAAAATCATCTCCCTGAATTCATCTTATAAAACTATCTGAAAATTTTCTTTTGAATAAACACCTTCATTAAAATTTAATTTTTAACCCTACATATCGGCGAACGCCTCATAGTCAAATTGTAAAACTTAATTCGAAAGGTATTAGATTCAATGTTCATACAAATTATATCTGCCCAATCCATAAAGAAAAAAGGAAATCTACTATTAAATTTGACAATAGTCAATGCTCAAAACTGGACGAGCATGACTAGTTAAACCCTAAATGCTAATAATTTAAATATGATTAACTCATAGCCCACTCTCCCCATAAATAACTATACAGATTTTGAAAATCATCCTTTTTTATATATAAAAAATATTTTCCTAGGTAAAATTATTTCATTTACCAATTTTAAAGCAATAATATGCCAATTTAACTAGTTCAAGTGTTTAGGAAATCCCTATCGATAACGTTGATCAGATGCATCGACTAGAATTCTTAAGCCACTCAACAGGTCAAGCAACATAATATAAAACATTTTTATTCCTAGGAAATACGCACTCATATATATATCACTCAGATTCATTCTAGGGCACTGCTGACACCTATCTATACTGAGTTTACCCCCACCAAAGCCTAAGTGTTTGCTCAACCTAAGCTCTGATACCAAATGTAATGATCCGCCTTTCTTACTACCAAAGACGAAACTTAATACATCCTCGGTATTCATGTGTCGTTCATTTAGTCGTTCAAAAAATAGGCCATCAGGGATGAAAGAAAGATATGATAGAAGAGAAGAAAACTTAACAACACGGAATCTCACAAGGCAACGCAACAATATATATTACTCATTGTAATATATTACAAAGTCATTTCAAAAATGTTACATCAGAGTCATACTAATACAAATTCTACCCTAGGACAGTTATAACAGTTTGTCCGTACCTAACTGATGCAACATATATATAATACAGTAGAAGACAAAGTAATAACTAGCTATCAATGAAGCCACTTGCTCCAAGCTCCTCCAAAATGAATCTGTGGAAAAACCTAAACTACTTGGCTGCCCATTCAAATATGAGCACCCAAGAATTTAGGAAAAAGAGAAAATAAACTGCGGGTCAGATATGAGTCTGGTGTGAGTAAAGCATAAGTCTTTAACTTAATAAAAACCTTTAAATCAAAAGCATCTCGTAAGACCACGCCGCACATAAACACAGATGGGTTTTTACCTTACAATAACCAAAACATTTGTATATAAAAATCCAGTGATATTATAATAATGTCTATGGTTTCAAATAAATATCAAAATAGCTAAAATTGTTACCATATCAAATTCCAGCATACCAGGCTCTAAAATCAAAAACTTAAAGGCACGTATTGGAGATTGGATTCCATACCATGGCAAGGTAAGGAACTACCTTTCGATGGTACACCCCTAGAAAATGCACCGAAGTCTAGCAAGAACTTCTTGTACCCTTACTACATAGAGCCGGCTGCCCCTTTAACATGGCGAATCGGATTACCTCATCCCGTTTTAAAATCTGATGCCTTATACAACCACAGTGTTTGCGTGCAAAATAACTCAAATACAGACAATCTAGAATGGGATGGTGGCTACTAATGGTAGCTAACCACATAGCTATGTTGAATACCCTGTTTTTTCCATTTCCCAGTTTGTGAGGCTCGTGAGGTCAGGTTTTTACCTTCTTCCTCCTAGCAAACCATCTTGGAATGCTAACACTGCCCTCTATGCAGAAATACAATGCCAGCATTCATCCATGCAATTTGTTCTGTGATCAAACAAACATTCCACATTACTAACTTCCATTTTGGAATCACCCTTGGGAAGAACAACATAACTCCATAGCATACATCAATATGATTTAACATCGTTCGTTATTAGTTTGGAGTGGTTCGGATAAATCCGAGGACCCGTGTCTCCAAAACTAAGCGATAATTTTTCAGCTAACTCAATTATGATTCTTTTGGAAGTATGCATTAAGCAATCGAGTCCTTATTGGGGAATTCGAATATACCCGACAAATCTCCAAAGTTAAAATAGTTCCAGATTTGATAGTCAGTTATTTAATTATCAAATAAACAAAGAACGGCAAATTCCGTTTGAGATTTATTTATCCGTGGCAACCACTAAGCCTCAAAACAAATCTTTATCTAATAAATCTCTTTTCAAAACATTTGTCTAAATTATTCATACACTTATCTCTTTGACATAAGTATATTCGCAAAATAATTGTAAAAAACTTCTTACTTCCAATTCATGTTAAAAAGGATTAAACAAATGTTGTTTAAATTGGAAGTTAGGACACCCCTAAACACTATTTCCTTTGTGTTAAGTGTGGAACAGATGTTCCATATCTATATTTTTAAATGGTCAGTTTAGAGAAACCCAGATCTCAACTTCTTTTTATATTTCCTTTGATAAATCCTTTTTAAACAAATCTATTTCATTCACGAAATTTCTTTTTATTTTTGAAATTAAAACCATTTCAAAATACTTCCAACCACTTCCAAATTCATTTATAAAACCCTTTTATAAATATTTAAAACCATTTATATAAATTTCTTTATAAATATACAAACTTTTTATATAAATTTCTTATAAATATCCAAACCTTTTTATAAACTCTTTTTATGAATGTCCAAATCATTTTCTAAACCTTCTTTTATAAATATCCCAAAATCATTTATAAACTTCATAATAAACATGTCATGTTTAAACAACTTCTTAAATAACCTTAAGTCAAATTAGCTTCTTTTAATAACAATCCATTTTATAAATCTCCCTTATTTATGAAATCTTCTTTGCTTAAAACTTAAATCCATTTACCCAAAACACCTTATAAATTTTCAAATTCATTTATAAATATCTTTGTAAAAACTTCTTTTTATAACATGGAAAACCATTACCATTAGTTAAAAACACCTTTAGTAAATCCATTTATCAAATCATTCTTTAAATATCTTGTTCAAACGCACTAACTTTGAAACCATTTTAAAAAGAAAATGAAATTTTTACGCTTACAAAATCAAACGAAGGCTTAGCAACCAAAATGTTGCTTTCAATTTGGTTTTACTTATCCAGTTTAACATGGCATATAATAGCAACAGGTATATAAGGGATCAACACATAACAATCAACCAACTTAAGCAAATGTCCAAGTTAATTGTAATAACAGAATGGTGTTTTGTTCTGCTAATAGATGTCATCTAATTTTTCCTAATCATATGAGGTTACTTAAAGGTAAGCGATACAGTGCCGTTAATAGGAAGTTCAGAAAATAAATAGGGATATAAACATGTTAATGGGACAGGTTAAAAGATTTAATATGGCATATATGGGGAAATGAAATAGGCATTATAGGTTGAATTAGAACAGATAAATAAACGTTATTAGAAATTGTCCAATTAGAATAATAATGAACATTTGTTACGGATAATTGAAATTTATTGAATATAATAAATAAGCGTATAAGGTTGGTATTGAATGTTAGAAAGCAATATAATTTTCACTGCAGAAAGTTATAAAGCCTTAATCATACGATTAGAATAAGCATGAATTGTGGGCCTAGCCCAACATTTAAGCTTAGGATGGTTAGTTTGGTTTAGTAGGTTGGGATGCGAGTTCAGTAGAGTTACACAATAAAAGTCTGCCCTTTAACTACAGACTACTAGCGGTTGTGTATACCTACTAATGACATAGGACATCTCCAACCATAGGACCAATGATGAAGGGATATGCATTAGGGATAGGTAGGGGAAAATATACCAAGCATCCGCCTTGGATTTGAAGTATTAAATTGCCTAGTACTTTTGAGGAAATTAGGAATGCTTTATATCTAATAAGAGGAGTTAGGTAACTAAAAAGGGAATTTTCGTTGACTTACATTAGGTTAGTCTAAACGGGATGTCAGCTTTAGAAGGTCGGCGGGCTGTCAGTATTTTTGTTGGTCCGCTATTAAGTAATAGGGCTGACATATAGACTATAACCACCAATGGTCACAAGGGGTCGGTATTAATGACACGGGTTATTCCCTAATGGATTTCGATTTCTATTTATGTAGAATCTTATGAGATACGTATAGACTTCAAAGTTAGTTGGTTAGTTGTTTTTTTTCATATGCGGGCTAGTTAACCCTTAGATGAGTCTTTCAGATGCGTTGGGTATACAGTAAATTATATTATAAAGTCGTATCTAGGGTTCAACAATCTTTATAGCTAGGACCGATTGACTAGCATTTACGTTGCGGGGAGCTCGCTTCGAGGATTAAGGTATTAAATGGTCGTTGGGTCTTCCTCCTCCCTATTTGAGAAGTATTAAGTGGTCAGGGTTTTTGGGTAGAACATCGTTTAGATATATATGTATATAGGTACATATATATAGTTATACCTCGAAGAAGGTTAGACATATCATGCACGCACATAGGATGGAATAGAACAGCAGTAGATAATTGACGTTTGGCATAAATTAGCGTTATAGGTAAAGTATATAATTTTTCCAATCACTAGAACGTTGTTCTAACCCCCTTCCCTGTTACAACCCATAGGATAAATTTAGAGGGATAGTCTAGTTGTGCAATACAAGAATGGTAAATGGTGAAGTCTTTTTATTCATGCTTGACACCAACAAGGCAATTAAATATCCAAGGAATACTATTGATACCAAGGTAGTCGGTATTTATGTTCTATTATATTTTTCTATTCCACTATTAATTTATATTATTCACTCTCTAATATTCTTGTGTTTATTATAGGTTACTAAAACCCACGATGTATACCCTAATGGACTTGGTTTTCGATTTAGTCGAAATTCGAGCCCATTAAGGTGCGGGTTGTTATAATATTATGACAAACTACTTTATAACACTTTGTAATTATTATCAGAAAGCACACTATTTATGGATTTTCTATTAAACATACTTAAATTAAATTATTAATTAATATAACACATTATATCAAATATATAATTGAATGAAAACACCTTTTATTTCAAACGATATTTCATTATAGAGTTAATAATTTACAATATATTATAGAATTTCCCAGATGGAATACTCCTAACTCTATCAAGAAAAAGCTTCAACATTGAGACTTTCACAAACATCATATCACCTACTATGATTTCCATCTCCATATGCCTCCTATCAGCATATATCTTTTTTCCATCTTGTGAATATTTTATTCTCTTTCGTATCAACTCCACCATCTCAAAAATGTCCCTAGCCATATTAGGTCCAAGTATGATTCTATTAATTGCCTCTTACCAATAAGATGAGGATTTCAATGGTCATCTAGACAAAGCCTAGCATAGTGCCATGCATATGCTAGTATCGTAGATATTATTCTAAATGAACTCAACTAATTGCAAGTGATCCTCCCAAACTCCACCAAAATCAAAAATACAAGCCCTTAACTAGTCTTCTAACACCCTACCCTCTTAGTCTGGCCATTTGTCTGTGGGCGATAAACAGTGTTGAGATTCAACTCCGTACGTAATGCACCCTGAAGACACTTCCAAAAATTGCTTGTTAAAAGTAGGTCTCGATCACTGATACTGCTCACTAAAACTCCATACAATCAGATCACCTATCTCATATATAATGTAGCTAATGAAGCTACAGTCCACGTACGTCATATTGGAATGAAGTGAGTATGTTTGGTCAAATGGTCAATGAAGACCGAAATGCTCTCATTTCGTTTTTGGGTCCTTCGCAATCCATCTATAAAATCCATTAATATGTGCTCCCATTTCCACTATAGAACTTCTAGTGGAATTAATAGTCCGCTAGGCGTTTTGTTCATCCTTTAGTTGCTAACAAATCAAGCACTTGATAATATACTCAACCACCTTTCGTTACATCCGTCCATAGAAAATTTGCTACATGTCCTTGTACATTTTGTCATTACCAGAATTAATATTCATTTCAAATTGTTGAGAACTAGCTAAAACCACATCAATTAATTCCTTCGCTTTAGGTACACATAGCCTTCTATTATGCCATAAAAATCCTCTTGAATCAATATAATACCATCCAAATGGAAAGATTTCTCGACCTTCCCAACTACTCTAAAATACTAGTTGATGTTGTATCACTTCTCTAACTTGAACCAACTTCATCCATATGTGTAGGCTTAATCTCCACATCTGTCACCAAAGCAGGTACTCACTCTAACAATGGTTGAAAATAAAAGCAATAAGCTCTAACTATCTCCACTCCATGACTATAGAACCAAGTGTCGTGTGTGTTCAACACAAAGCATCGGTCACTACATTCCCTCTGCCTGGAGTGAATGTTACTAAAATCATATGAAACTATGAAATACATTGTAACGACCTTAATTTTGACTAACATTATTTAGGATGTTTAATTAGATAAATTAAATGAAATAATGCAAATGTTTAAGGGACTGAGATTTGTATGATCATAGGGTAGCCGTGCCTAAATAATCTAAAGCCAAGGAGAATTAAAATGAAGTAAGTAAAGGTAATAAGATAAGGGAAAAGTAGGAATAGGTTATATTCTTATACCCTAAACCCTTATTCCAATTTCATTTACAACATTCACATACAAAACTAAATATAGAGCTTGGTCGGCCACCATTTGAAAAAAATAAGGAGAAGATAAGTAGGAATTCAAGAAGGAAGCTTAACCAACTTAATCCAAGAGCAAATCTCAACCTTCTTAACAATTAAGCTAAAGTGAATAATATATTACCTCTCATTTTTATTGCTTTCAATTTCTAGATAAGATCCGAATTTATTTTGTAAGAAAAATGCCATGTTTTGATTGTTTAAATGGTTATATATGTTTGTTAATGATTTGTTGTTTCATATAGATTTTATGATAAAAATTAATTTGGAAAACCTATTAAACGACGTCCAAATAGCTTGCGTTTTTAATATAAGGTCAGAAACATTATTTTAGAGATTTCAAGTTTCATAATTTTCTAAGTTGTTGTGAATTTATTATGAATTTTTTAGTAAAGAAAATGGTTTAATTGGGTTTAAATTATTTTCGACTATTATATGTTAGCTTTGGGTCAGAAATTTAAAAATGTTAGAAAACATATTGAAAGTGATTTATGTGAATTATTGGAGAACTTTCCTATGTATTTTATTAAAGATATAAAATTATTTAAGGTATAGAACTTAAATATTGTATATGTTTATAAAAGGAGAAGGGGCAATTTGTAAAATGTTTTAAATTGTTAATTACTGAATTCGGCAGACCTTTAAGAAAAGATTTTGAAAAAAATTGGCAACCAATTATATGTTGACAAATAAGGTAGGTTAGTTGGAAAGGTATTACTTTAAAAGGTAAAAAATGAGTTTTGTAAAGGATTACTTCTTCGCCACTTATAGTAGCCACCTTTCGACACCATACTGCCGCCTCTAACCTAGTCGAAACTAATACACATGGTATCAATGCCTTAATACATAGTGGATTGGAGATAGGCGGAAGGTATAGAGTCGAAACATGCCTTCGAAGGGGTATAAGTAGTCTTTATAAACTCAGAACTATTTTGGTTACAAATTTAGGGTTTCAAAGGAAATAGCTTTTGACTTAGTCAAGTATGCCTTTGTTAGAGGAATGGGCTTTCGAAAGAGGTTACTGCCTTTTGTTTTAAAAATAAGCATTCGAAGGGGTCGAAACCCTGCTATCACATTCAACCTTTCGAATCAATGCCTTCGAAAGGGTTCTTTTGCCTTGAACTTTGAAGTCGTCTCTCCATGCTTCCAAAAGGGTTGGTTTCAAAACCATCCACTATCTTTTACTTAGGAATAATGCTTTCGAAAGAGTTGGTTTTACCCCAATTCTTTTAAGAACCTTTGCTTTATTGAAAGTTAAACCCAAAGGTTTCGAAAGGAGTGGTTTTAAATGGTTTCGAAGCTATGTTCCACAAACTTTTAACTCGACCCAATGCTTTCAAAAGGTTTGTTTTAGGTAAAGGACTTTAATGCTTTCGAAAGATATATATTGAAGGTTTAGAAAGAGAGATTTCGCAATGTTTTCGAAAGGTTTACTTTTAGTATTTGAATGAAAGGTTTCCAATGCTTTCGACAGGCAAGTTTAAAGTGTTTTGAAAAGAGGATGTCTAAGGTTTATAAAGCTTTCGAAGGGATACCTTCAATGATTTCGAAAGGTTTATTTTAAAGGGTTCGAAAGGTTTGTTTTGGCCTTTCGGCCTAATGTTTCAAGGTATAGTAGTTAACTTACTTTGAAAGGGGTACTTTCAATGGGTTCGAAAGGTATTGTTTAAAGTTTTTAAGCAAAGGTTTCAAATGGTTTTCCATGGCTTCATGGCCTAAGATCTTTTAAGTTAAAAAGGGTTTTTAACTTACTTTGGATGGATAGATAATCCTATTATATCTCATCAACTTGTTTTGTGTAAAGTGTATATAACATGGCAAAGATATTTGAATAAAGAAAAAGTATATTTTCCTTGTAAGTATGATTTAAAGGGTTAAATCAATTTGAAAAAAATGTTTTCAAGGAAAATTTGATGGGGTAGTTAACCCTAAGCAAATGACTCAGATATTAGAGTACCAGATGGGACTGGTATAGGGTCGCGCCCTATACTTTAGCTAATAAGCCCCTAGCAAATATAAGTCCAAAATTCCAGTGTGTAGGGCTTTGTCACAGGTAAGACTAAAATGATGTTACACACAGAAATGAATCTATAGGGAGAAGATAGGTTATTGGTGAGCCCGCAAAACCATTAGGTTCAATTGACTCTAGAAGAAGATAGAAAAGGGAAGATAGCCCAGTAGCGTGTCTAACAGATGTTAGATAATTGGTTATGTCTGGTAGGCCCGAGTCAGCCAATGGTTAGTAGTTAGCCAAACAAAACGGCATTGTTTGGACAGATAGTCCATTAATTACCTGATTTATGTGCATATATGATATTGCTATTATTGATTTAATCAGTTTGATTGCAGGATCATGATTTGCAAAAGATATGTTTTAAAAAGGGATATTGGTAAGGGGGAACCCATTCCGATAAGCAGCATGGTCTCACTTAATATCCATTAACCGAGATGTAATAGTATTATTTACACCAGACTTTATGTCTGACTCGAAGTTTATGTTTTCCCATTAAACCCTCGGGTGTTCAAATTTTAATTTGAGTAGATTGAGAGTTAAGATTTTCCAGGTTTAGTAGGTTGGACGAATAAGCTTCCGAAGACATGTAGGAGGCAAAGCTATCTATATATGAGCTATTTAGTTTTACTTCCACCGTGATGTAATAAGACTGATATTTCTATTTAGTACTATTATCATCTAAGGGGGCATCTTCATATGTCACTCCTGGCATAATTTGTAATAATTATATTTGATCAAAACCTGGGAATCATTTGGGATTATGTATTTGAATATGAAATATTGATTTGAAATGTAATCAGAAAAATTGTTTTAATTCTGTGTTTATTTTTATTTCATATTCACGTGCTTCTGCTATTATGGATACCATTAACATTACTGTATTTTGTCACAAGAAGTTAATATTATGGATGACTGCAGCATCTGTAGCGCTTAGCTTCGGGCCTCAAGATAGGGGATGTTACATACATCCACCGTTGTTGTCTTAGATTCAAGTCCTTTAGTGAAAATGGGCACATGAGAGATTTTTGATCAATATATATCTCAAATCTATTTCCCAATAGATAATGACTCAAAGATTGGAGTGCAAAGACTATAGTGCTAACTCAAGATCTTGAGTCAGGTAATTCTGCTCATGTGTTTTAGCTATCTATTGGAATACGCCTACAATTTGCCCTTATGCATCAATAAGACACCAAGTCTAGCATTGCAATCGATATAAACTGTAAAAGCCTTCGCATCATCGAGAATCACAAATAGTACCAAACTAGTCAACAACCCCTTTACCCAACAAATGCATGCTTACACTTTGCACTCTACTAGAAAACCAAATTCTTCATAGTAAGCCAAATCTAAGGTGCAGAAACCTTAGCGAAGTCCTTAATGAACTCTTGGTGATACCCATCCAAACAAAGAAGGCTTCTTACCTTGTGCCACATTTCGGTACATGCCAATCCTAAATTGCATCCACCTTGTCAATAGATAATCCATGCTCAGAAACAACATTCCCAAGAAAGCAAACATCTCTTCTACATAAACTACATTTGGATAATTTTTACTTGAACAAGTGTCTCCTTAATACATCGAGCAATACTCTAAAATACTCCTTATTCTTCACCTCATTTCTTGAATTAACCAGAATACCATGCATATAGACCGCCACAGACTTATTAAACTTCTCTTTAAATATTTAACTTGTCAAATCAACAAAATAAGCTGGGGCATTAGTCATTGCGAATGGCATGACCAATCACTCAAATAGTTTGTCTAGTGTGCAAAAAGCAGTCTTCGCAATATTCAATTGATGAAAACCAAAGGCCAAGTCAAATTGGGAAAACATATTTGCTCCCACAAGCTCATCGAATAAATTATCGATGTAAGGTTAAGGTTAATGATTCTTTTTCATTAGCTTATTTGACTCACAATGATTGATCAAGGTTCATAAAGAAGCGCCTGCCTTCGCTGCGAAAACTACCAGTACTCCCCGCTCCAAGATGCTTCTACATATAAAACCCTTTTGTAACAACTTGGAAACCTTCTTATCAAGTTCTCTTCATTCTTTAAGAGCCGTGCGCCTAAGTGGCACAATAACATGCCTAGCATCCTGCTTGAGATCTACTTTGAATTAAATTTCCCTTTAGGAAGGAAGTCCAAAAAACTTGTACAAAGATATCTTGGAACTCTTGAACCATAGGGACCAATAATAACTTATCCTCTGATAGATCGAGCAAATACACTTATCTAGCTCACATTATACATCTATGTCATGCGTTTCTCTGCTCTTCATTTGAATTACCCTCCTATGGTAATTCAACACCATCCCGTAACACCACATCCAATCTATTCACTGAATCGGTCTATTACCCGATAAGCCAAGTACATATGTGTTGAAAAAAATTCCATACCACATATTGATAGTTTCAACCCCATGAGATATCATATATAAGTGTGTTGATCCTACAACAAGATTCGATGCTACTATAGGATTTGGTACTATGTGAGTTTCTTACTGCAAACTATCAACCAAACTACTAGATATAAAAGTATGAGGTGCTCCAGTATTAAACAAAGTGAAAATGGGAAAATTGAAAAGAGCCAATATAAATTCCATCGCAACTTTCTTCCCTTTGTCCATCTCAATTGGTGGTCTGCTTGTGCTCAGGCCAACATCAAATACGTATGATTTCACTATATATCCACCCTTGCCCAAGGCTGGGTACTATCATTTCATGTGTCCATATCAGTTGTAGTTGCATAATTATATCTTGTCCATGTTCACTTTGCAGTTCTTAGCAATATAACCATTTAATTGATGTCTTATGCACCCTTTTGATTTACTTTGTCATCCCCCTTCTTAGGTTCCTCTTTTGCAACCACATTAGTAATGGTTTTAAGAAATGACATCTCATCTAAACTCTCAAGTGTAGCACCCATTGGAATGTGGCTAAGTGCCAATTCCTTAAGCAATGATCTCTATCCTTTCATGAATTTCATACCCTTCTTTGCGAGTGTTCACCAAATCCAATTCAAAATTAGCAAGTTCGTTAGACTAATTCACATACTCTTTCATTGTCATATCTCCTTTTTGTAAATGAATGAACCTCTAAATCGGAAATCTTTTTTCAACTTTCGACTCAAACTTTATTTTGAAGCATTGTTTGAAATTTCCCCCGAGTTATTTCTTCCTCATTTACTCAACAATAATAATATCCTACCAGTTCAAAGCTTCTGTAACACCTTGGAAATTTTAATAATAAATAAAAATAATCATCAGGGCGGAAATGTAATTTTACATAAAATGTAAAATAATAAATTTCATAAACATTGGAATTAGGCCTCAAGAACTATTCTATTGCATTTGGAACATCGTTTATAGCTAAGAAATACATATAACTTGTTAAATTTGATAAAATGAGTCGGAATTTGTGAAAATTATAACCAATGGCATTTTCATAATTATTAATTTCAGGATTTAACCAGCTAACCCTAGTTTCAACTATAAATAAGACTATAACCCTCATTTCTTCTCACTCAAAACCCTAGCCGTCACTTCCCTATATATGTATGCATATTTCTTATTTCTCTTCCTCAAAAACTTCTTGCTGTAAATAGAACTTTTTTCTCCTAAAAAATTCTCAAACAAAATTAATAATAAAATAAAGAGGAAAGCAAATTAGAGAGAAAAAAGGGAGGAGTTATGGATCAAAGACTAAGAGGAATAACAAATTTATGGAAAAGGATGAGTTTTTATAAACAAGGCGAGTGGGTTTATCTAAAATATGTGTATGATGAAGATAAGTAATTGATTTTCAATTATATGTCGTTAGCTACAAGGCTCGTGCTTCATGAAGCTAGTGGATGTGGCGTTTAGTATGGTAAGTAATTAATTGCAAGTAGAAGCTTCTATCATTCGTATTCGGTCCTAAATACCAATGGGTGGGAGCTAGAAAGTGGGATGGTAGAGAAATCTATTATAGTAGGAATCGTTAATCCTCTAAGGAGTTGGTGGATGTGGCATTTAGCTATAAGGCTTAAGCTTCATAAAGGTGGTGGATGTGTGTTTAGCTTAGCAAGCGACTAAATCGCAATTAGAAGCTTCTATCAATCCTTAGCCTGTTCTAAGCACCAGTTTGTAGGAGCTTGAAAGAGGGATGGAAGAGAAATCCATCATGGTAGGAATCATAAATCCTATAGGGAGTGGGAATTGTTAATTCGCTCCAGAATGATATTTGCTTAATGATAGAAACATAGGATACATATACTATGAAAAAGACTAGATTGGGATTGTTAACTCAAAAGAATAAATTTGGGAATGTTAACCCAAAGGAGTAGAATTGGAAATGTTAACTCAAAGAGGAAAATTTGAGATTATTAACCCAAATATATATAAACTTAGCATAGTAATCTATATTTAAATCGGAGTAGCCCAAACAACTATAAATAGGAATGTAAACTCAATAGCTAGCAATATAATAGAAATGTCTTTTTATGAAATATTCAATTGACATTCACATGTGAGTGGAAATATTTATAATAAAAATGGAATATTGTTACCAAAGCAGTAGCTAAACCATATCATGAAAATAGTCAATCATTTGTATAAAGAACATGCAAAATAAAGTACATCCTTAGTTATAGCCTATAGCTGAACTTCAACTACTTGTCAATGTCATACCACAAGTGATATAATTGACTCACCAGACTATGTCCAACCTCTTCATTTCTCCCTCTTTATCTATTTATGAAATCCTATTTACTGCCATTGGAGATATTTTTGTTTGGACCACTGTTTTGATACTGTTATCTGATTTGGTTACTTTTAGTATTTATATTTTATTCCTTCCATTACAAGAACTGAAAGTATAGAAATTTATTAAAGTTATAATTGTCTTTGCACCATGTAAACCATTTTACAACATAATGACTGGTGCTTCTTTGCATGGCGCAAGTTCAAAAGTCACTTTGGACTTCAAACCGGTGTGTCCGGAGGTGTGGGTCATTACAGCTTCTCCCTATAGGTTCTAGGAAGCAAGTTTCATTGTACTTGTATCATCTAATCCCATTATCCAAAATCTATTCACAAGTGTGTAGCTACGCCTTTGTATCCATAAAGGATTCGAATCTAAGATAGGGTTATCCACCCATGCTCAGCTTTGGGAAATTTTGGGTAGATAGATGCATAAGAACTAGTCCTTTTATTAGACACATGTGCACCTGGGTTTGTATTGGCCTGAGCTCAAGCCTGTAGATACCTGCAGAACCAAAGAGGCAGTTTAATGTTAGGAACCACTAAGGCTACGGCTGTTGCCCCATTTCTATTATTGTTATACATTTCAACTATTTTTAATTATGATTCATTAGCAACTCATCAAGATAGTAAACATAACTAGAAATAAAGTGTTGTGTGTGCATATATACCTAACTTGTCTATAAGTGTGTGTGTGTGTGTGTGTGTGTGTGTTTGCATATAAAAAAATATACAAACACATTCTTCCAATACGTCCTAACCAATAGAGATCGGGTAACCTAAGCTCTAATATCAAATGTAATAACCCACCTTTTACGACCTTCTGATTCAATATTCGAATCGAAGCCCGAATACAATATGCCGTAAATGATGTATTAATAGTGTGAGAGAAGGGAAAACTATAAACAGAGCAATCTACCTTAACCACACTTTCAGAAACTCGTAGTAGAAGGAATAATATATAATACAAAATGCATAACAGAAAAATCTAAATAATTCCAGATAACTATCTTAAATGTCGATACATTAAATCAAAATTAATAAAGTCATGGACAAGCAGGTCAAATAGGTATATAATACTAAAATAGTTGATAGCAAAATAAAATGACTTTATCGAGTCGACATATTCGTCATCACACACCAAGCATTACCCTTGTGTCCTATCAACCTATCAAAGATAGGCTAAAATGAAATATAGAATGGATCACATATGCATGCATGAGTGAGAAATATCACCAAGCGTACAATATTAACATGTTTCTAAAACACCGTTATGGACTGATACTACACTTACCAAACATTTTCCACCTATAATTGTTGAGTTAGTTCATCATAATACAGTATACCGGTGTTATTGACTCTAAGATCAGTTTTACATAACATGTGTCATCTATATAGGTTCCATTCTGCCACATAAATGTGACTCGCCTACAATCCGCCTAAAGTCAATATTTTCCAAAGTAAATATACAAAACATTGGGATAATAATATCCCGATAGTAGTGTTAACCCAAAAAGTGGATCAACACCCTGGATTGAGTGTGAAAGCACCAGCCCTGTTTATCAAGGCAAATAGAATAGAAACAAGGATTAGTAGCTTGCAAATAAGGTAAAGAGACAGGAGATTTTTACGGCTGTTAACGAAGCCTACGTCCACTTTATAACTTTTGTTATTAACCGACTATGATTACAAGTTGAATATGCTTACAATTTGCTTGGATCCTATAAGTTAGATCAAGTTACCAGTGTTAGAATTTATTGGAGAATCACAGTGATTCCTTTTGATGAATGTTGTGTGGGAGAAGAAGAGTAAAGAATAGTTTCAGCAGAGTTTCAGCAGCTAGTCCAGAAGAAGATCCTCTTTATGTTGAAGGTAGGATTGTACATATAGGGGCTGGAGAGCACTTGGGCCAAAGCCGCTTCATCAGAGACTTGCATTTGAAGGTACGAAGGCGCTCTAGAAATTCCAAAATGAGTCGACCCAATACGATGGATCGCTAGCAATCCATGTGGCATGGATCTCTAGCGATCCATGGGGTTAGAGTATTTTTGGCTCGTTCCCTTTGGATCTTGTTTCCTACCTTGTTTAAATGCTCTCCATGTAATTTCTTGACTAAATGCTTTGCTTTGATGATGATTCATGTACTGATTGCATTGAACTGCTGATGGAATCAGATGAATGCTCACTTCTCGATTTAAGTAGCTTGGAATGCTCCCAAACTTAGCAAACATTCCTAGAAAACTTATTAGATCATGGTGCAAAAGGATTGGAGGATCCATGAGTGACCCTTATGGATCGCTAGAGATCCATAGGAGATGGGTCGCTAGCGATCCATCACCTTTGAAGATTTTTGACTTCTTTTTACTAAGTCTCCCTTGGTTCCTTCTTCTAGTCCTTTTGGTTGTTTCTTAAGTTGTTATGACTCAACATAGATGTTTTGACTTCCTTTGAATTTCATAGAGTCAAAACCTCATATAACATTTGCCCCCCAATGTATGCTTTCGTTTGAAACAAGGCATGCTCTGGATGTTATTGCTTTTGAGTTCCCATTTGGTGAGGTTCATGCTATCGTGTTGAGGCCATCATGCTAATTCAGCTCTGGTTATTCAGCCGTCTGTTGAATTTGTATGTGAGTCACCATTACTCGTCATAATTAACCAATTTCAATCCCATAATTTTCAAGACGCTTGCAAAAGATACTTAGATCATGCTTGATGAGTATGGCAAAAATAGGTTGCAATTATATGGATCACTAGCGATCCATAGTCCATGGATCGCTAGCGATCCAAGGGCTTAGCATATTTTTCTAGTGCTCTGCCTTATTTATTCCATTCGAGTCGACCGGTTTTCTCACATATCTCCATTCAACGATTCGAGCAAATTCTCCTGTGACCTGACCTAAATCCAATCAAAACATTAAATCCATTCGCGCCGTCGTCGTTGCCGGCCATTCATTGCCAAAGCCTCCTACCGCTAGCCTTGCCTTACCATAGTCTTGGGCCAGCCTTTAGCACCCGAAACTTCATCAATTTGGATCACCATCGACCTACCTACCTTGGATCGCTTCCGACTTAAACCTTGACCATTCTTGCCCTTTCATTTTTGACTTGAGGTAGGTGATATGGAATTTGGCATTTGTTTAGCAATTTGGTGATGAGGTTGGATTTGTGGTGATCGTTATGGAGAATTCAAGTTGATTGCAATTTTGTGGAAGAAGATAGTAAATCGAGTCCTGAGTTCTTCACAGAACGAAACTCGGGCTTTACCCTGGTGCTTTACATGCTCTGCTATCTTCGTCCACAGAAACAGAATTGACTTGCACTGAGTTACATTATTAATCCGACAAGATGTCTCGCGAATTGGTTTTGGTTTTTTCAAGTGGTGATAACAGCTTAGGGTAGCATTTCGCGTGCAGCTTATGTTGTTATCTCCTTCCAAAGAGTTCGGATTACACCCGTTATTACACACTTGGTGTACCTGAAATGGGTAGAGCTTCCCGCGTCGCTTCGGATAGCGGATCCGCTATCGATCGTTGATCGACAACGGGTAAGTGTAGGAGAAATAACTTCAATAAATGATATGAGAGGCTCTTTTCTTTCTTTATTGCAAGAGAACTATCTACATAGGATAAAGCATCTGTAGTGTTCAGGACACCAAGCTCATCATACATAGATAACACACTGTACTTCCCCCTGTGTACACTTGAAACTCGATGTGTCGGCATTAATCGATACTTTTTCGGAGTTCAAGTGTCATAGGGGGACTTTTAGTTAAAGGTCGAATTACCTAACCACATTAGATGCAAGTTATGTTGTATAGAATGAAGCACCCATCCTCTCGCCGTAAGTCCAATGTAGGAAATCCAGAACTTTCAGAAGCTGAGTCGTCATCCGTTGCGCCTTCGCAAATAGTTTCAATAGCGCCCACCTCTTCAGTAGTGCGAGCCGAATACGGTCAACTAGTTCCGATTGGTTCGGTTCTAGACCAGTCTCCTCCAAATTTCAGAGTTCTACTTAATCCCCTGGAGGGAGCTTCATTTGTAATCTCTGCTAAAGTTCTATATAACAATTGCTTACAACACGACATTCCGGACGATGACGTGCGCCTTACGTCGAAGAATGAGTTTGCACATATGCTGCCTTCGGGGTACACCGCTTGCCACAGGTATATGTGCTTAAATGGAGCAGTGCCCCCCTTTAATTACTTCTTGAAAGAAACTCTTCTGAACTTGGTGATTGCTCAATTTTAGATTCATCCTAATGGGTACGCGATCTTGACTTGCCTTCACGTCTTGTTTATGCAGACATTTAATCATGCCTCGAGTTTCAATGAGTTGAGATATTTTCTCTCATTCAAGAAGAGAGACAAGTGTATGTCCCTCGTCGTCATCGAGGCCCCAAAAAACCGCAAGATCGTGTTGCAGCTTCCGAGCAACCTGTCCCAATTTAAGACCCAGAATTTTTTCGTACGTTGTCTTGAGAGGTTCAATCATCTTTGGAAGACGAAGGTAAGCTCTCTCTTTTACTTGTTGATATTTAACACGTCACTATGGGATTTTTGGTAAATCAAATACTTCTTGTAGTTATTCTAAGGCCGAACAAGGATCTATCACTCGATCTGATTTTCCATACTCTGGATGCCATAGATTCCAAGGAGAGATCGGTCAAATATTTGCTGACGGACGAGAACTGGCTTCGGTATGGGATATTGCATCCCAAGAGATCTTCCGTGGCTGTTAAAGTTCCATCTTCTTCCCGTTCTATAATATGAACGCATTCCACTGCTTCATCACACGGCGCCAAAGAGGGTGATCTCCCATAAAGAGAAGGTCCATTTGTTAAGTCAACCAAATAAATTCATAAACAAAGGGATGTTACGACTGAAGCCAGCTGCCCGGCTAGAATGCTCCCGATTCCAGAAGAAGGGGAAGAAGAATTCCAGCAGCTTGAGGGCAAGGCTACAGTGACAATAGAAAAGGAGGAGGGTGAAGCTGAGGGCAGCAGCAATTATGATTCCTCCTCTAATGATGATAAATTCAATGCAACTTCCAGTGATGGGAACTTCAAATCGTGCGATGAAACTCCAGGAATGAGTCCCGTTCTTCCGAATTTGCCTCCTCTAGAGATTCGTGATAAAGATGCTCCCCCAGCAGCCGAGTGACTTCAGGATTCCCCACTTAAGGAAACCGGTATTGAATTTGGGGATTTGAGCAACGTCTATGTAGATATCGATGAACTCATGGGAGAAGATTTCAAATTCGAGGGATCGTCTCCTGGACCCATTTATATTGTGTCTAGAGTCAACCCCATTTCTACCACGGTGGCTTCCCAATCCGGTTTGTGATGTACTTTTAGGCCGCCTAAGACATATTACACATTTCACTAGGGTCACATACACTTACACATGCATTATTTTGATCCATTTTTTTATGGCTAAAGCCCTTTATTTATTCTTCTTATCAGGTACTATAAGAGGTGTGGACTTTACGACGATCTCGAACAATTCACTTATTTGCAACGCTGGTCAAGACGACTTCAAGCCGCCACCAGCCTCGTGAAACCGAAGAAGAGTGGAAAAGGTGGAAAGTCTTGGAAGCCGAAGCACGTCGTCAGGACGATGGAGAATTGAGTAGGGTTTATAAGAGTGGTTACGGAAAGAGAAAAACTCCTGACGACCGCGAGGAGCGGCCCAAGAAGCCGAAGGTAGATCACGGTTCTCATCCCTCTGAGCATCAAACTTTTGCACCGACCCCAATCTTTGTTGGACTTGAAGTTCTAGCTACCACTGTCCAAGTTTCATCTTCATCCCTAGCTCCATCAAACCATGTGGTGCCCGCTTCTGGTCCTTTAAGTTCTCGTAGGAGGCCGAATTATGTTCTTCCGTCCGGTCTCTCTAGACTTGAAGCTGCGCTCCTTGGGTGGTTTCTAAAGGGAGTCAAATTTGACCGCGACCTTCACCCAATCTGCAAAGATTCCTATATGCCCTATCTTCAGGCGATTCAAAGTGATTTAGATCAAGCTGAGGGATGGGAAAAGTTATGCAAGCAGCTGATCGACACGAATCACAACAATTATCAAGAGATCCTCTCCTATGAATCAGAAAAAGACGATTATGAGAGGACGTTAGCAAAATATAACGCTAGAATCGAACGATTAACATAAGAGAAGGCCCACACGGATGACGTTAAGCTGACAGAGGTCAAATAGAAATCATGTTTCGAGACAAAATCAAGAAGGCCCAGCTTGCTGAATGAACTGAAAGAGGCCTACATAAAAATAGAAATCATGTTTCGAGACGAAATCAAGAAGGCCCACACAGATGAAGTTAAGCTGAAAGAGGAGCTTGAAGCCCGTGACATGATCATTGAAGCTTAGAAGAAAACTATTGCTGATCATGAAAAAGTTGTTGAAAGACATAACAAGACAATTGCTGAATAGGCATGAATTATGGAATCCACAACAGGACCATTTCTGATCAAGCTCAAATGATCTCTTCGCTCTAAGAAAAATACGCGCAGCATAGCGCCGAGAAGACCTGAGTTAAAGTTGAGAAGTCCGCCGCAACAGTAGATTACTTGGAGTTGCAGGATACTTTTGAAAAGAAGATTGAGAAGATGGAAGGTGCCATCTTAAATTTCTATGTTAACTCCTTACTGCATCATGGGAGCCTCAGGTATTTGGGTCCTAAATTACCGCGTACTCTTGCCGTGGTGTTAGAAGAAGTTCTGGCCCGTTTCCAAGAGAATGGGGATTTATATATCGAGAAAGAGTTGGAGGATGCCTATCTCAATAAGGAATCGAAGAAAGCTCTGCTAGAGGGTCGAGAGATCATTCGAATTGAGAGGGAATAGGAGGCTGCCGATGTTGCTTTGACTGCAACTTCCAAAACGTTGCCAGAGCCTTTCATTTCCCGGCCTGACGAATCATCAAAACAGCCTCATGATCAGTTAGCGAGTTCAGCCGGCGCTGCCCTATTGTCTGCCCCCGGGAGCTGTCTTTGAAACTTCGCGTGGCCTTGGAACTTCTTTGAAGATCGTGCAGTCATCAAAAAAAGGAGAAGGTGGGGAATATGAGATTGAAATTCTCGGGCATTCCTTTGATGCAGGTAACCTTCTTTTTTCCTCTGAGTTTGAGAATTTTTAGCTAACGCCGCAAGAACAAGACGAACTTAATGCTTACATTTTTGATCTTATAGGTCTGTCTTCTTTACCCGCTGACCTACCAATTTCTTCGATGCCTGGGCCTACCACTTTTTCAACTGCCTCGACGCTTGTTTCCGTAGCTGCTCCGATTGCTGCACCTGTGTCTGGCTCACAACCAGGGCCGAAATACAAGAAGATTACTGCATTGCACAGTCTAAACCACCCTTCCGTATCTTTGGAGGGCAATTTCATGGCAGCTAAAGCTCAAGAGCAGAAGGACCAAACTGACAACTACATAAATCTGAACAACAAATGGTGGTCGTTAAGAAGGAAAAGGTCGAGGAGAGAAAATCTTCGAGGAGCTCCCGCAAATCTCGAAAGCGCAAGACCAAGGGGGAGTCTTCCGGGAAGGTCGAAGTGCAAGGAGGAGATGCTGGTGCCGAGGAGATAGTTGATATTTCAGGCAGCGACACCACTCTTGGTAGGGATTCTGAGAGGAAGAAGAAACTCCCGACTAAAGGTGGGAAGGGGAGCGGTGGAAAGAGGCATTGTTAGGCTCGAGCAACAGTGGAGGCAGATTTTGGGACATTTTGTTTTGTGTGATATGTGTTTTGTTCAAGTGCAGAGTCTGCACTTGTTGCTTTGATTGTTGTAGCATCTGTATTTTCCTTTTTGTTGGTCGATATTGTGTGGGTACGGCCCTCACATTTTGACTTTGTACAGAAAATGATATAAATAATACAAGGTTGAAATTTTGATTGCAACTTTACATGTCTACTTATCTACGTCATACACTTATGCCAATTTTATTTACTGCTATTTTATTTTATCTAGCCCTTTAATTACCTCCAAAATTCTTTGTTTAGAGTAACAGAACTGTGAAGTACTTGGTTCTTTTTGTTTTTGAGTATCGGCGTGTGTGCCTCCTAGTTCATAGGGATGTTTACTTCAAACACTTGACGAATGACCAGTTGATCCAAGTGACTTTTTGGATGTCGGTAACCGGACCTATTTTGTAGTTCCTATCTTCGGCAACTTGTGATTTGAATGCCTTGATTTCAGAGATATTGTCAGTCAATGACCGAAATTCTCTGTCGATTCATAGTCGTTTGACATTGCTAGATTCATACCCATTACTCCCGATGGTTGGAGTGGATTGATTCTTGTTATTCCTGCAATAGACAAGTTTCCCAGCATTACCGGCACAATATCGGTATTTAAGAGTATGTGTGCTTTCGAAATGCGCGGCTTTTGGGAATGTGCGCAGCTTTTGGGATGCGCGGCTTTTGGGATCGATATGACCTGTCAATCCTGAACGGTTTGGAATTTCTTAATGTTACCAACATTCGAGTGACGTGAGGTGTTCGTATTTCGAAAGCATGGTTCCATGGCTCAAGAAGTAATGCACAGCTTATGGGGGTGCGCGCCATCGACATCTGTGCTTGCTTGGATATGATTCCATAATCCAAGAAGCAGTGCATGGCTTACAAAATGCAAGACTTTGATTTGGGCCTTCCCGACGTTACCGAAGCAACATGGGTTCTTAGAAGGCAGGGATCGGGTTTCGCCGATCCAATGGTTTGAGTCGATTTGCTTTCGTCGACCCAGTGGGTAAGTGGGGTGTACTTGAGCGTGGTTCCACTATCTCAAGCAGCAATCAGATGATTTTGAGTCGATTTAACCCCGTCGACTCGGCAGGTTACTTTTGTGAACACAGTTTTATCGGTTAAGAAAGCAGAGCTATTTTATTAATGAAAGTTGGGCAGGTTTTTCCTATTTACAATGCCTCTAATATCCCGGGATGGCTTATTTGCTGGAAATAGGAAATACATAAGATAATTTTAGATAAAGTAATGACACAATGATTCGCTGTTCCATGCTCAGGGAATTTGGATTCCATCAACGGTTGTTAGCTTAAATGTACCATCCCCTAGCTTCTGATGATCACATAGGGTCCTCCCAGTTTGGTTTGAGTGCACCTGGTATAGGGTAGACCCTCTTGAGGACAAGGTCTCCCACTTCGAAGGTGCGATTATGGACTTTGGAGTTGCAGTACCATGCGATCCTTTTTTGGTGAGTGGCGTTTTTTAATTCGGCTTCTTCCCTCTTCTCATCGACCATATCAAGTGGCTCGAGTAGGAGTTGCTTGTTCTGCCTTAGACCGAAGTTTCACCTCCAATGAGAAGGGACTTCTAGCATAACCGAGATCATTGCTTTTGAACCATATGCTAGGGTGAACGTAGAGTGCTCACTTGCATATTTGTGCATTGTCATGTAGGCTTATAGTTCAAGTAGAAATTCATCGACCCAATTGCCATTTACTTTAGTTAGCCATTTCTTGATGGTGGACTAATGATCTTATTTACTGCTTCCACTTGCCCATTTGCTGTGGATATGCGACAATTGAAAACATTTTTTCAAGTTGAAAGCATTTGTAAAAGTTTTTGAACTCATCGCTTTCGAATTGAGTCTCGTTGTCAGTGATTATTTTCTATAGCACCCCAAACCTACAAATAATATTTTTAATAACAAAGTTAATGACTTTCTCTGTGGTAATAGTGGACAGCGGTTCTGCTTCGGCCCATTTAGTGAAATAGTCAATAGCAACAATAGCATATTTGGCCCCCCTTTAGCCATTGGTAATGCGCCAATCAAAACAATTCCCCTGATTGCGAACGACCAAAGGCTGACCATCTGTATTAGCTCCATCGAGGGGGTTCTTTTGATCTTGCTGAATCATTGGCATTGATCGCATCGTCTAGCGTAATCTGCTGTATCGCAGTTTGCTGTTGGCCAAAAGTACCCATACCGGAGAACCTTCTTTGCAAGGGTTTACCCCTCGGTATGATCTCCGTAGTCACCTTCATGAACTTCTTTTAGGAACCTTTGAGCTTCGTTATTGGTCACGCGTCTTAGCAAGGGGGTAGAGAATCCCCTTCGGTAGAGTATCCCATCCTGCATTACAAATCGCGCTGCCTTTCGTAGAAGCTTTTTCCGCTGGTTCCTATCTACGGGAAGAGCTCCTATGAGCAGGTAATATTTAATCGGTGTCATCCATCTCTCTGGTTCCTTGGTCGTCTCAAAAATGCAGTCGATGTCCATTTCGCTTATGCTCGGAGTGGTCAGGATCTCAACTGGGACCAGCCCTAATGATTGAGCATCTTCGAAACTGGCTAGTTTGGCCAGATAATCTACCTTCGTGTTCTGCACCCTCGGGATACGAGTTATGGTGGTAATGCTCAATGTCATTCAACAGCTCTTGTACTTTAGATAGATACGGGGCGAGGTTCTCCCCCCGAGCCTGGTATTCGCCTTTCACCTGACAGACGATTAGCTGAGAGTCGTTGTAGATGTGCATGGATTTTATGTCGAGTTCCCTCACAATCTTTAACCCGGCTATCAATGCTTCGTATTCTACCTCGTTATTTGTTGCAGGGAATTCCAAGCATAAGGCATAGCAAATGGATCGTCCTTTGGGAGTCTTGAGCACTACGCCTGCTCCTGAGCAGAGGTTATTAGATGCACCGTCGATGAACAGCTCCAAACCTGTCTCCACTTCTGGAGTCATTCCTTCCTCGTTATCTCGTACTGTAAATTCGGCAATAAAATCTGCCAACGCCTGCCTGTTAATCGCCTTTCGAGGATGGCATGAGATTTTGTACTGACTTGGTTCAATGTTCCATTCGATAAGCCATCCCGAGGTCTCGGGGAGGTATAACACTTGCTTCAAGGGTTGATCTATCAGCACTCTGATAGGGTATGCCTGGAAGTACGGTCGTAATTTTCTAGATGCAATCAAGAGGCAATATGCCAGTTTCTCTAATTTTGGATAGTTCTTTTCTGCTCCAGTGAACCGTTTACTAATGTAATATACGGGTCGCTGGATCTTGGTTTCTTCTTATACGAATGCGGCACTCAATGCATGTGGCGAGACTGCTAAGTAGGTGTACAAATCTTCTCCGTCTACTGGCTTAGACAAGATTGGTGAGGTTTCCATATTTCGCAGTAGCTCTTCGAACGCAGTTTGACAAGCTTGTTTCATTCAAAGTTTTTCTTTCCCTTCTTTAGCGCGTCAAAGAACAGTATACATTTGTCAGTCGCTTTTGAGATAAACCGGCTCATGCTGCAACCTTTTCATTCAAGCTTTGTAACTCTTTCCTATTCCTTGGGGCCTCGACTTCTCGCAAAGCGGTTATTTGCTTGGGATTAGCTTCGATGCCTCTGGCGCTCATGATAAATCCCAAGAACTTTCCCGAGGCTACCCCGAAATGACACTTAAGTGGACTGAACTTCACTCCATATTTTCATAGAATTTCGAACATTTCAGCGAGGTTGTCCAAGTGATTTCCAGATATGTGTAACACCCCAAATTTTTTATAACATTATTCAGGAGATTTAATTAGATAAATTAAATAGAATAATGGTGATAAAGGGATTGAGATTTGAATAAAATTATAAGAAGGTCGTGCTTAATTTACCTTAAATGGGCTTCAAATGGTTTTTAAATTATTAATTAAAACAAGGGCGTATTAGTAAATATAGCCGCACCTTATTATTCACGGCTATACACTTTATTCGCCCATTCACGTTCATTTTTTCAAAAACTCAAAAAACGCAAATTTAACCTAAGAAGAGCTGGCCATTAACAAGGAAGAAGAGGAAGAGAAATTCAATCAAGCTAAGGAATTAAAGCTAGGGGATTAATTTCAAATCAAATCTCAAAGCTCTTATCATATTTAAGATGAATAATAATTCATTCCATCTCTATCTTGTTTTTATAATCATATGTCTTCGAATTTAAGATTAAATTCGTTTTCATGATGTTTCAGATGATGATCCACTTGAATTATTATATGTTTGATTTAAATCAATTCATTTACATATGAATTTGCATGATTTTAGGGCAAAACCTGTTGTCATTGAATTTAGAGTTCCGTGGGAAAAATTATATGTATGTAAAATATAATTTTAGAGAAGGATTTCAATTTTCATAATTTTCCAAGCTATGGAAAATTTATTATGAATTTCTAAAGAAAATATGATATATTTGGTTTAGAATTTATTTCAATTATTTTAGGAAGAAATTGGATCTGAAATTTTAATATGTTAGATAACATGATGAAATTGATTTTCTGTGATTTTTGGGGATTTTTCCTAATTGATTTACTATGGAAAATAAACTATATTAAAAGGACTTATTTGCAATGTTGGTTTTTCTTAATGGAAGGGCTTAAACGTTAACTTTTCCTTTGATTTAGTTCTGATAAATGTGGCAGTTATTTTGTAAAGTATTTGAAAAGTTTTAAGGCAATCAATTAAAAGATTACACATAGGCAGGTTAGTTAAAGCAATTACTAAAAAGAGCATGATTTCAGCCTTTAATCAAAAAAGAGGGTTCCGCCTCCTTTAGTAGTACCTTTCGACTCCAGTGCTCCCGCTCCAACTCAGTCGAAACACACCTAATCGAAACCAATACACAAGGTATCACTTAGATGGTACGTAATGGATTGGAGGAAAGGAGGAAGCTATGGTGTCGAAAGCAATGCTTCCGATGGGGTCGAAACCTTAGTTCTGTTTTCAAATGTTAAGTCCTGCTTTGTTTTACCTAAAGATTTTGACATAGTCGAAACCTATGTTTTCAAAAGGGGTTTTCCTACATAGCTTTCTAAGTAGGTTTCCATAACATGTTTTAAGTAGTAGCTTTCGAATGGGTTCCTTTGTTTTTATATAATGCTTTCGAAAGAAGTGGTTCCGACCTGGTTGAAACCCAGCCGTTATTCTTTTACCTATCGGATGTATTGCAGCCATCAATGCTTTCGAGTGGTTCTCTTTATTCTAAACATAAGCGAAGTCACTTCCTAAATGCTTTCGAAGGGGTTCAACGGTTTCGAATGCAATGGTGTCGAAAGAGAGTTTCGATGCTATTCTTCAAAGTTTTACTCCAAAATTTTGAGCTTTCGAATAGATGCTTCCGACACCATCAGTTTTTCCCCAAAAATATTTTATTAAAGGTTTCGAAAGAGATACTTTCATGTGTAAACACTTTGACCCAAAAGATGTCTTAAAGAGTAAAACCCAACTTTTTTGAAAAGGGTACTTTCATTGGTTTCGAATCTATATTTCTAAAGATTATTTAGCAATGTTTTGACACATTCCAAAGGTATGATTTGGTTTCGAAATGATTGATTTATAGAGCTTCGAAAGGTATATACTTAGAGTTTTGAAAAGAGGTTTTCTATGCTTTTGATGGAGGTCATCCAGTGGTTTTGAAAGTGATGTTTTAAGGTTTCAAATCAAATAACCCATTCACATTTTAAAGGAAATGCCATGGCATAAATAAATATTTTTGAGAGTATTACTTTGTTGTATTGATTGCTTCTTAATATATTTATTCACATTGTAATTAACCCATAACGGTACTTGGGGAAGGGCAGAATAACCAGCTAGGTTGACCTAGTAGTGAATATAACCTACGAAATATTAAAATCTTAATTAAAGATGTTGGCAGGGGCCAATAGGTTCACAGTAAGCCCATGAAAACTATGTAAAGGGAAAGAATTGGCAGGGGCTAATAGGTTCATAGTCATCCCATGAAAACTATGATTTGATATTGGCAGGGGCCAATAGGTTTATAATCAGCCCATGAAAACTATATCCGGATTAAGATATTGACGGTTAGTCAATAGGTTCCTAGTCAGCCCATGAAAACTAGGATAAGAAAAAAGATATTGGAGTTACCAATAGGTTCTTAGTGATCCCATGAAAACTATGGAATCAGAAAAGCAGTCCATAAACATTTAACAGGTTATTAGTGAGCCCATGAAAAACTAATAGGTTAATAGTAATCATAGAAACTATAATTAAGACAGATAGTCAGAATAAATGGGGATGAGTAATCCAGAATTAACTTACTTGTTTGTTATCATCATATTATTTTGAACTGTTTTAACCATTGTGGATGCAGGACCACAGTATATGGTTTTATAAAGGTTTAAGATACTAGTGAGGGGAAAACCGGTTCTGCTAAGCGGCATGGTCTCACTAGATATCTAAATGATTTGAGATGGTAGCTTATTATTCATACCAGGATTTATGTCTGACTCGAAGTTTTTGTTTTCCCCTTAAACTCTTAGGTACTCAATTAATTTTGAGTAGTTTGAGGTTTAGGTTTTTCAGGTGTTCTTTTAGACGAATAAAGCTTCCGGTGAAGTGCAGGAGGCATCTTAGCTACTTAGAGTTCTTTTATTTCCGCTGTGTTAGGTTGTCGAGGCAAACTTGTTTTATTTCCATATTATATACTCTGATCATCCAAGGGAGCATCTTCATATGTCACTCTTGGCGTATTTTGTAATAAGTATATTTTGTCTGAACGTGGTCTGCGCTCTAGGATTATGTAATAAATTTGAAATATTTTGAAATTGAATGTGGGCTTTGTTTGTTGTTTTAATTTTTTTCCATATTCATGTGTTTATGTGTATCAATGTATCTAACATTGCCATATTTGGTCACCGAGGATTAATAATTATGGATGATTACAGCATGTGTAGCTGTTAGTTTTGGGCCTCTAAGTAGGGGAATGTTACAAGTGGTATGTAACGACCCGGAATTTTCGATCCCGAAAATTCGACACTAATACGTTCACTGTAGAAGTGCCCAGCATTCAAACACCGAAAATTCCATATTGTTAGGGTTAAGAAGAAAAGAGGTGGAAGAAGAAACAGAAAACAAAACACAGAATCTCACATTCGCAACGGATCAAAATATAATATCAAATAACAGCATTTACACAAGAAAGCTGTAAATGTCAATTTACATACAATATATCAGAGTACAACAAAACTGGACAGTTGTAACAACCTGTCCTAGAATACTAACAATACAATCTCAATATACAGCGGAATATACTCCATACGTCCCTGCCATCCAGCTCGCCTCCTAAGCTCCAGAACGTCCTTACTTGAAAATCTGTAATACTCGGTCTGACCCGAGCATTACATTAAAGTAACACCCAGGTCAGGATGGAAACCAGCGTGAGTAAACTCATTTAAATTGAAATACTAAGGTTGTAAAGCTTCCTTGAAACCCAGGGTAACTCGTACCTCACCACGAGTTCTTATCTTATTATAGTCAAACACTTATTTCACCAAATAATATCTAAGTATCATTACTTAGTTTCAATGGTCCAGTTTACTTAATTTATTTCATTTCAATCTCTTTGATTCTATAATCAAATCTATAAAGAATTATAATAGTTACTAATCGAAGTGGTTCCTGATATCGCTGATATCTAATCCCGGTCTCTTCGAATTGAATACCATCTTTTTAAGCCAAGTTGTTTAAGTTAAATAATTCAATTAAACTTCAGAACAACATATTCACACAACAATTCATCACAGATAGATAACTTACATTATCACAGTTCAACCAAAGCATTACATATCACAGAACATCATAATTTATCAGACTAGAGATATTAATCACTCCAAGCATTCTATACAATTTAATCATCCATAAGCAAGATAATTAGTCCATTATTAATTAATTTAATTAACACAAAGTAAATTAATTACTTTTATAAATCCTGCTTAATTAACATTAATTAAACCATTTAATTAATTATTGAAATTAATTAAATATTCTTTAATCATTTAATCATTCACATTAATTAATTAACCTTTAATTACTTACATTAATAAATGATCCCTTAATTACTTACATTAATTAATTATCCTTTAATTTATCACACTAATTAATGATCCTTAAATTACATAAATTAATTATCCTTTAATTATTCACCTTAATTAATTATCCTTTAATTACTTATATTAATTAATAACTTTTAATTAATCACACTGATTAATTATTCATTAATTAATCAAGACCTTAATTAATTTAAGATAAACCATTATCTTAATTAACTACTTAATTACCATTATTAAATTTCAATTGAAACACTTAAGAATATATTTAGAAAATTAACCTTTATAAAATTGTATTAAATCAAACCAAATTAAATTTCAAAATTATTCGAATTTACAATTTATATTGAAACTTGATTAATACCTTGAAAATTTGTTACTAATTTGCTTGAAGCTTGTATGAGTTCTTATGCTTTAATACTTATTAAATCATTTCTACAATTTAAAAACTCGGATAACCAAAGAAACAAACCCGAGCTAAAACTCGAAATCCTCGAGCAAAACCCCGATCAAATTTCCCGAGCCACGCTCATCTACAACCTCGATAACACTCACGTACGAACCCGAGTATATCCTCGAGAAATCCTTCTTCTTCCCGAGCACGAACTACCCAGCAACCAGATATGCAAATGGCACCTGTGCACGTGCACACATCGTCGTCGGCCCTTCAATCATCACCTTTACCATCGGCAAGTCGACGCCAACACTCTCCTACGATTCCGACCTCCTGAACTTTGAAATGAACATGAAATCGAAAAAGAGCTACTAGACTACCTACTGGAACGAACTTGATCGCCAAAAACGACTTTGCGTTGCCACCTCTGGCCACCAGAAGCTTCGACTCCTCTACCGAGACTTCGTCGTCGACCTACGATCCTTTACCCCCTACACCGATCGCCTTCGGTGCTCCATCGATAAAGAAATCGACTCGACACATTGACGAACCCAATAGGGATTAAAACCCTACAATCCTCTCGCCGCGCCAACACGGCGAGTTATAAACCCGCCGACCATTTTTCCTGAGCACCTCTACTCTTGAGATACCTCCAGCGTCGAGCACGACGACCGTCTTCTTCCCGATCACCAGGAATCGACTGAAATGCAATCTCCGTTCAACTAGAGAAATCACAACAATTATGAATCTAAAAATCATGATATGCTTATCAAAATTCACCATTTTTCAATACGATTTAACTTATATAATTCAAATATGAAATCAAGATGATCGGTTTTCCAAATTAAATAAGATTTTCACTGTAATCTCTTCATCTAGTAAAATAACTTGTTAATTAAGCTTAAAAATATTTTTAAAAATCACGTTTAGTTATCACAACCAAATTTTCTTTAAAGATCATAACCTATAGGAGATTGAAAAGGAAGAAATTGATTTTTGAACTTATTTTTAATCTGTTGATATAAGAACAGAGACATATATATATACAGACTTACATACTCAATCAGTTTCATTTTTATATACATGCAAGCAGATTTATATTCATGCAACCATTTTCCCACATCAAACTTTAAGTTTTTATCACATGCAATCAAAGTTAAACAGATTTAAACCTTAAAATGTTAGTTTACTCACAATTTATTTATAAATAGAGACAGCTTCTCATTTTTGATCTGGAACCTATTGTATTTGATTTGTACTGATCTTCTTGCATTGATCTTGAGTTGAATCTACTACTAGCCTTGCTTGCTTAGATCGGGATGACTTGAAATAGTTGTTGTTGTATAATTTGATTTTCAGTTTCCAGTTTGAAAGTTTTAAACTTTGTTTCCTTTCTGGTTTTAGATGAATGAAAGAAAAATGGGAGAGTAGGAGTAGAACAAATAAAAATGTACAGCCTGATTTTCTTTAAACACTTAATCTATACGTGTTTCCATTAAAAAGAAACTAATGCCACTTGTTAATGCATGTTTCTCTAAGCTTACACATGTTTAAATGCATGTATTACAAGCTTACAAATGTTTTAAACCTTTATATTACATACTTTCTTATATTTTTTTTAATTTACTAAACGATTTATCATTTCCAGATATTTATCAGAATTTTATTTGTTCAACTTATAAATCAATACTTTCAATCCAGTTAATTACCAATTAACAGATGTCTAAAAATCCGGGTTATCACATGGTATCAGAGCATAGGTTTATGAAACTTTAAAAGAAACTTAAACCTAAAAAAAAATTCAAACATACTCCAATGAATCAGACAACAAGATTGGGGTTTGGTTTAACGTTACAGTAATGTACTTGTATTTGATATATAGTTATATATATAAGTACGTATTCCCCGCTCTCTTAGACCGTTCTTCTGTATCTTACTAAGGCCCGTATGCAGATTTACGAGAAAGAAGATATGGAAGCAGGAAACGGAAGAGGAAATCTCGGTGGAGAAAGCACCACAACCAATGGAAATGCTCGACATACCACTAGGAGGAACCTAGGTCGATCGGCTAATGCTAATAACCAAAATGCTGATGACAATGTGGGTGCTTGAAATCCACCAGTAGATATGGGGGTGAAGTTTCAGTTCTTCGTCAATATGACGCCAGCAGGAGCTGCTACCGGAATTGTTGGAAACGTTGGAGGAGCTAATCTTATAGCTTCAGGTGGGAATAATTATGCTAGGCTGAGCAGGGACTACACCAATCTTGGTGGGAAGCCATTCATTGGGATGGAGAATGCTATTGGGGTTAAGAATTGGTTGTTGCATTGTGAGTGTATATTTGCTGATTTGGGTTTAGACGAAGCACAAAAGAGAAGGTTGGCTTCTAGACAGTTGCAAGGGTCAGCGCTTCATTAGTGGAATAGTGTTACTTCTGGAATTCCGGAAGAACGGTTGACTTGGGCTGAGTTTAGAAGGAGATTTGAGCAAACGTTTGTGTCTGAGTTTGCTAAGTCAGAGCTGATGAGGAAGTTTATGGATCTGGAGGAGGAAGAGATGTCGGTCATTGAGTATGCCACTATGTTTGAGGAGTTATCTCGTTATGGACATAATACTATAGACACCGTCATCAGAAGGAACGAGAAGTTCATTAGGGGACTGAGGCCCGAGATTGCTAGGGTGACTCTACCACATCTTTGTGACCCTAGTAATTTAGTTGTGGAGATGGCCATTTGCCATGAGAAGATGCTTGCTAGTTGTGCTAGAGAGAAGCCAGTGGAAATTCAGGGTTCTCAGGGGAAAAAGAGAAAGTTCTTTAAAAAGAAGGGAGCCCAGAAGGGAGATACCGCCAAGAAGGTGAAGGCTGAATTTGTTTGCTTTAAGTGTGACAAGAAGGGTCATTATGCGAATGAGTGTTGGTCAAGTAATGGGAAGAAGGCTACAAATAAGAAGAATGTGAAGTGCTTCAACTGTGATCATGTTGGGCATTACAAGAATCAGTGTCCAGAGCCAGTTAGGGAGGACAAAGGAAAGATTTTTGCTGTTGGACTAGCTAGGCCTACTGCAGCTGATAAGGGAAGAGTGTGATGGAAGGTACATTTCTGATTCAAAGAATACCAGTTATAATACTTTTTGATACTGGTGCATCACATTCATTTATATCTCTGTGTTTGGTTGATAGATTACGCTCGGAACCCACCTACCTTGTTACCTCCTTAAGGGTTACGAATCTAATAGGAGGGCATGCAACTCTAGGGTTGAGATGTGACAAGTTAGAACTGAATTGGTTAGGTAATAAGTTTGCATGCAGTCTGCATGTTTTCGATTTCGTAGATTTCAGAATTATCTTGGGTATGGATTGGTTGGGTAGGTATGAGGCTAGAATATTTTTCCAGGATAGGGAGGTGTCACTGAGACATCCTGATAGCCATAACCGAGTAATACTCTCAGTGAAAAATTCTGACCGGAGTGTTAGTACTTGCTTAATGATATGGAGATAGGAGATGATTTAAGTCAGGTTCGGGTAGCAAGAGAGTTTGCAGATGTCTTTGAGCCAGTCATAGTACTACCACCGAAACGAGCAGTTGAGTTTCGAAAAGATCTTTTGCCCAGAGCTGAACCTGTTAGTAGACCACCTAGCAGGATGACACCTATAGAGATGAAGGAATTGAAGGTGCAGATAGTGTATCGCGAAGGAAGGAATTTTATCAGGCCAAGCAGTTCGCCTTGGGGAGCGGCCGTAGTGTTCGTTAAAAAACCAGATGGGTCATTGAGGATGTGTATCAACTATCGTAAGTTGAACGAAAGGACGATTAAGAATAAGTATCCTTTTCCAAGAATAGACGATCTGTTCAATCAATTGAGTGGAGCCAGAGCGTTCGCCTAGTTGGATTTGGCAGCAGGTTTCCATCAGTTAAGAGTGGCAGATGATAGTATTCCTTTGACAACATTTCAGACTAGGTATGGTTCGTATGAGTGGTTAGTGATGCCATTTGGATTGACAAATGCACCTGCTTTCTTCGTGGATTTGATGAACCAAGTCTTCCGAGAGTACTTGGATAGTTTTGTGCTGGTGTTTATAGATGATATTTTAGTATACTCTAAGATTGAGAGAGAGCATGAAGTTCATCTTCGAGTGGTACTACAGACGCTGAGACAGAATTAGCTAAAGGCGAAGTTTACCAAGTGTCATTTTTGGAAGAAAGAGGTTAAGTTTCTTAGTCATGTGGTTTCAGAGAAAGGTTTGTCAGTCGATCCAGATAAGATCGAAGCTATGAATAATTATAAGAGACCAGAGACGGTAACTGAGATTAGAAGTTTTCTTGGACTTGCTGGCTACTACCGGAGATTCATCAAGGATTTCTCGCGGATAGCAGCACCTTTGACTAAGTTAACCAGGAAGGATATTAAGTTTATCTGGTCCGACAAATGTCAGGAATCATTCCTTAAGTTAAAGCATTTGTTGACCAATGCACCAGTTTTAGTAGTCCCAGACGGAAACCAGGGGTTAGTGGTGTATACTGATGCATACAGAACTGGATTGGCAGCAGTATTGATGCAGAAGGGTAAAGTTATTGCCTACGCATCTAGACAGCTTAGACCGCATGAAGTAAGGTATCCTACACATGATTTGGAGTTGGCTGCGGTGATCATTGCATTGAAGATTTGGAGACATTATCTCTTAGGGGAGAGGTTTGGGATTTATACCGATCATAAGTCTTTAAGATACTTATTCTCCCAGAAGGAGATGAATATGGGACAGCAGAGGTGGCCTGGAGTTTTTGGCTGCTTATGATTTCGGTATAGAGTATACACCAGGAAAAGGTAATAAGGTAGCGGATGCTCTTAGCCGAAGACATCAGAATGTGGTATTAGCTATGGTGGCGTAGTGGAAGGATTTAGAAGCTTTGGCCAGTTGTGGTATGCAGTTAAGATCGACTGCTAGTTCTAGTTAGAGTACCGCCATGTTGTCCTGTTTAGAAGTTCGACTAGTGTTGATCGAAAGGATTGCTTCTAAGCAAAAAAAGGATCCAGTGTTAGCTTAGAGGATTAAAAGGCTCGAGATTGGAGATGAGATCGATGATCTAAAAGACTTTAGTCTTGACCAAAGAGGATGGTTGAGAAAGAAGCGAAGGCTGTGTGTCCCGAATGTGGAGGACTTAAGGAAAGAATTTCTTGGAGAATGTCATCAGTCCAAGTTTACGATTGGGAAGGTATGAAGAGGGATGTTGGCTTGTGGGTTAGACAGTGTGCAAACTGTCAACAATGAAGGCCGAACATCAGAAGCCGAGTGGATTGCTTCAACCTCAAGAGATTCTAGTTTGGAAATGGGATTCGATATCCATGGATTTTATAAACGGGTTACCAAGGTCAAATAAAGGAAACGAAAGTATATGGGTTATAGTGGACAGACTGACCAAAAGTGCCCATTTCATTCCAGTTAGGTCAACTAGGACGGCACATGTTTTTGCTAAGTTGTTCATGAAGAACATAGTTAGACTACATGGAGTTCCTAGTAGTATAGTAAGTGACAAAGATGCCTTATTCACTAGTGATTTCTGGAAGAGTCTACAGGAAGTATATAGTACCAAGCTTAATATGAGTACTGCATATCACCCTCAGATGGATGGGCAGACAGAGAGAGTCAACTAGGTGTTCGAGTATTTACTGAGAGCTTGTATCTTAGACTTTGGTGGATCTTAGGAAGATCACCTACATTTAGTTGAGTTTTCCTATAATAATAGTTGCCAGACTAGTATAGGAATGCCGCCTTTTGAAGCTTTGTATGGAAGGCCATGCAAATTACCAGCAAGTTGGTTGGAGACAAGAGACAGATTAGTCTTAGGTCCAGATTTGGTTAGGGAGGCGTCAGAGAAGATCGAGTTAATCCAAGAAAGGATGAAGGAAGCTCAATCCAGACAAAAGAGTTACGCAGATAAGAGGCATAAAGACCTAGAGTTCTCAGTTGGAGATAAGGTTTTTATTAAGGTGTCACCGATGAAGGGTGTAGTACGGTTTGGAAAGTCGGGAAGTTAGCCCTGAGATATGTTGGACCATTCCAAATTATAGAGAGGATTGGGAAGCTCGCATACAGAGTAGAGTTGCCAAGCAGTATGGCAGGTGTCCAAAATGTATTTCATGTGTCTCATCTTCGCAAGTATGTGCATTATCCAGAGACTACTATTCCTCCGACAGGGTTGGAAGACTTGATAGTAGAGCCTAATTTGACTTCTGTTAGACAACTAGTTCGAGTTGTAGCGAAAGATGAGAAAAGATTGAGGAACAAGACAATCAGGTTGGTGAAAGTTTAGTGGAGCGACAATGAGAAGGACTGTATAGGAACAGAAGACGGGATTAGAGATACTTATCCTGATCTATTGTTAGGTATGTCTATATTAGGTTTATATAGATAGTTGCTAGTCAAATATGCTAGTATTGATGTTAGGAGTTGTTATAGATGATTGCTATGTTTAGTATTTAGTCCTTACTGAATTTTGAGGATGAAATTCTTTAAGGGGGGAGCCTGTAACACCTCTAATTTTTGATAATATTATTCAAGAGATTTAATTAGATAAATTAAATAGAATAATGCTGATAAGGGGATTGAGATTTGAATAAAACTATAAGAAGGCCGTGCTTAATTTACCATAATGGGCTTAAAAAGGCTTTTAAATTATTAATTAAAACATGGGCATATTAGTAAATATAGCCGCACCTTATTATTCATGGCCATACACATTTATTCGCCCATTCAAGTTCATTTTCTCAAAAACTCAAAAAACGCAAATTTAACCTAAGAAGAGCCAGCCATTAACTAGGAAGAATAGGAAGAGAAATTCAATCAAGCTAAGGAATTAATTTCAAATCAAATCTCAAAGCTCTTATCATATTTAAGGTGAATAATAATTCATTACACCTCTATCTTGTATTTATAATCATATGTTTTCGGATTTAAGATTAAATTCATTTTTATGATGTTTTGGATGATGATACGCTTGTATTATTATATGTTTGATTTAAATCAATTCATTTACATATGAATTTGCACGGTTTTAGGGCAAAACCGATTTTTATTGAATTTAGAATGCCATGGGAAAAATTATATGTTATGTAAAACATGATTTTAGAGATGGGTTTCAATTTTCAAAATTTTCCAAGCTATGGAAAATTTATTATGAATTTCTGAAGGAAAATATGATATATTTGGGTTTAGAGTTTATTTCGATTATTTCATGAAGAAATTGGGTCTGAAATTTTAATATGTTAGATAACGTGATGAAATTGAATTTCTGTGATTTTTGGGGATTTTTCCTAATTGATTTACTATGGATAATAAATTATTTTAAAAGAAGGACTTATTTGCAATGTTGGTTTTGCTTAATGGAAGGGCTTAAACGTTAATTTTTCCTTTAATTTAGATCTAATAAATGCGGCAGTTATTTTGTGAAGTATTTGAAAAGTTTTAAGGCAACCAATTAAAAGATTATACATAGGCAGATTAGTTAAAGCAATTACTAAAAATGAGTATGATTTCAGCCTTTAATCCGAAAAGAGGATTCCGCCTCCTTTAGTAGTACCTTCCGACTCCAATGCTCCCGCTCCAACTCAGTCGAAACACACCTAGTTGAAACTAATACACAAGGTATCACTTAGATGGTATGCAGTGGATTGGAGGAAAAGCGGAAGCTATGGTTTCGAAAGCAATGCTTCCGATGGGGTCGATACATTAGTTCTGTTTTCAAATGTTAAGTGCTTGCTTTGTTTTACCTAAAGATTTTGACGTAGTCGAAACCTATGTTTTCAAAAGGGGTTTTCCTACATAGCTTTCTAAGTAGGTTTCCATAACATGTTTTAAGTAGTAGCTTTCGAATGGGTTCCTTTGTTTTTATATAATGCTTTCAAAAGAAGTGGTTCCGACCTGGTTGAAACCCAGCCGTTATTCTTTTACCTATCGGATGTATTGCAGCCATCAATGCTTTCGAGTGGTTCTCTTTATTCTAAACATAAGCTAAGTCACTTCCTAAATGCTTTCGAAGGGGTTCAACGGTTTCGAATGCAATGGTGTCGAAAGAGAGTTTCGATGCTATTCTTCAAAGTTTTACTCCAAAGTTTTGAGCTTTCGAATAGATGCTTCCGACACCATCAGTTTTTCCCCAAAAATATTTTATTAAAGGTTTCGAAAGAGATACTTTCGTGTGTAAACACTTTGACCCAAAAGATGTCTTAAAGAGTAAAACCCAACGTTTTTGAAAAGGGTACTTTCATTGGTTTCGAATCTATATTTCTAAAGATTATTTAGCAATGTTTTGACACATTCCAAAGGTATGATTTGGTTTCGAAAGGATTGATTTATAGAGCTTCGAAAGGTATATACTTAGAGTTTTGAAAAGAGGTTTTCTATGCTTTTGATGGAGGTCATCCAGTGGTTTTGAAAGTGATGTTTTAAGGTTTCAAATCAAATAACCCATTCACATTTTAAAGGAAATGCCATGGCATAAATAAATATTTTTGAGAGTATTACTTTGTTGTATTGATTGCTTCTTAATATATTTATTCACATTGTAATTAACCCATAACGGTACTTGGGGAAGGGCAGAATAACCAGCTAGGTTGACCTAGTAGTGAATATAACCTACGAAATATTAAAATCTTAATTAAAGATGTTGGCAGGGGCCAATAGGTTCACAGTAAGCCCATGAAAACTATGTAAAGGGAAAGAATTGGCAGGGGCTAATAGGTTCATAGTCATCCCATGAAAACTATGATTTGATATTGGCAGGGGCCAATAGGTTTATAGTCAGCCCATGAAAACTATATCCGGATTAAGATATTGACGGTTAGTCAATAGGTTCCTAGTCAGCCCATGAAAACTAGGATAAGAAAAAAGATATTGGAGTTACCAATAGGTTCTTAGTGATCCCATGAAAACTATGGAATCAGAAAAGCAGTCCATAAACATTTAACAGGTTATTAGTGAGCCCATGAAAAACTAATAGGTTAATAGTAATCATAGAAACTATAATTAAGACAGATAGCAGAATAAATGGGAATGAGTAATCCAGAATTAACTTACTTGTTTGTTATCATCATATTATTTTGAACTGTTTTAACCATTGTGGATGCAGGACCACAGTATATGGTTTTATAAAGGTTTAAGATACTAGTGAGGGGGAAACCGGTTCTGCTAAGCGGCGTGGTCTCACTAGATATCTAAATGATTTGAGATGGTAGCTTATTATTCATACCAGGATTTATGTCTGACTCGAAGTTTTTGTTTTCCCCTTAAACTCTTAGGTACTCAATTAATTTTGAGTAGTTTGAGGTTTAGGTTTTTCAGGTGTTCTTTTAGACGAATAAAGCTTCCGGTGAAGTGCAGGAGGCATCTTAGCTACTTAGAGTTCTTTTATTTCCGCTGTGTTAGGTTGTCGAGGCAAACTTGTTTTATTTCCATATTATATACTCTGATCATCCAAGGGAGCATCTTCATATGTCACTCTTGGCGTATTTTGTAATAAGTATATTTTGTTTGAACGTGGTCTGCGCTCTAGGATTATGTAATAAATTCGAAAGGGCTTTCTCTAGTTAGCTTTCTAAGTAGGTTGCCATATCATGTTTTAAGTAGGAGCTTTAGAATGGGTTCCTTTGTTTTTATATAATGCCTTCGAAAGAAGTGGTTCCGACCTGGTCGAAACCCATCCGCTATTCTTTTACCTTTCGGATATATTGCAGCCATCAATGCTTTTGAGGGTTTCTCTTTATTCTAAACATAAGCCAAGTCACTTCCTAAATTCTTTCGAAGGGGTTCAGGGGTTTCGAAGGCAATGGTGTCGAAAGGGGGTTTCGATGCTATCCTTCAAAGTTTTACTCCAAGGTTTTGTAACGACCCGGATTTTTCGTCGCTTGGTTTTGAATATTTAAATGGTTTTAAATATTGATTTGGAATTTATAATTGAGTTAATAAGTTTTTAAAACTGAAATTTCTAGTTATTTCATAAATTTTAGAAATCGTCGATTTAATGGACGCGTTAAAATAGCGATCCGGGGCACAGTCTCGAAATTCGACGAAACCAATTCCATTGGATCCGTAATAATGTACTATTATCGGATTTCGATTTTCGTACCATTTGGAGTTATCGTTTGGTCGTACGGTATATAAACGCATTGAAATTTATATCGAAAATTTAATAAAATAATTGGGTCCAAAAGCTATCTTCTCCATCCGATCGAATTAGGACTCAAAACCTTTTCCATTGCGTTTGGAATAGGGGTATAACATTATAAACACCCGACGGCACGCCTCGATGGGAGATCGGAGTTTTAAGTTGCTAAAACGAGATATTTTATAATTAAATAAAATTATATGAAATCAAATCAAAGTCAAATTCTCAACCGACCTATTCCACTAGCCCAAAACCATTCAAACACGCAACCTCCATTTGTTACGTCGTTTCTTTTTCTACTATTCTTCAATTTAAATCGCGCTCTCCTTCATTTATTTTCAAACGAAATCGAGAAAAAAAATTCACAGCTCAAAAGAACGAAATCCTTTCAACACCATAGAAAAGAATCGAATGCTGCCTTTTTCCCTCTTCGGTTAAATTGAGTAAGACCTTCACAATGACATCTGTGCCACTGATTCGGTCGACCCATGGTGATATTCTGGATCGATTTCGAAAGAAATCTCGAATACGGCATCGATGTCGTGAAATTTGGGGAGCTCTGGTTGCTCGCGAAGGCGCGCGCAGGCATAGGGGTGAACCGCGAGGCGATGGCAGTGACCATGGATGGCGAAGGATGGCGAGGTCGACTGCGATTATGGGGTGGTCGCGATTTCTGAAGGTAAGGCAAGTCGTGACAGTTAAGGCGCGAGTGAAGGTCGGTTTTTGGAGCAGAGAAGTCGTGACTGGGTGTCATGAGTTGATGCAAGCAGCGACCAAAGTAGTGAGCAACGTTTTAGCGACGATGGAGTAATCGCGCGAGTTCAGGGGGTGGAGGCACAGTCGACACTGGTGGCGATTTATTAGGGAAAGGCGCGTAGGTCGCGGATGTGGAGGAGCAGCTAAGGTTTGGGAGAAGGTCGCGATTTTTTCAATGGTGTTGTCGCAGGATGGGAGTCTTCGATCAGAGGGGCAGGTGATACTTGTTATTTAAATTAAAAAAAATTAAAATTTAGTATGTTATTGATAGTTAAAATTTATTTCAAGTGTTAATTCACTGTATAACGTTTATAGGAGGTCTAAAATCGTGAAGAAAACAAATCGGGTTTGGATCGGATTGCAAAATAAAAATAAAGGTGAGAAAATTTCTCACTCATTTGGATTACCAAAATTAAAATTTGAAATAGTTGAAATTAAATTTTGGATGCCAGTTGAATTTATAAATTATTGTTTGTTGAATGATATAATATATACAGTAGTATATATATACTAGTATTTGGAGTGATATTCCCGCACATTATAGCGGATGAGACCCTATGCGCCCCGCATAATAGCGTATGACCCTATATACCACGATATCCCCCTCGAAGTGGGATTGGTATTTTTTGTCGTATTAACTTCTGTGAATGCAGGGAAACAGGTTGGAGGGATCCAACTGGATTCCTCAAAAATGTTAAATGTAATTTCATATATTGTGATATATGGATTGTGTAGAATAATCTATATAGATTATTGTGATGTTTGGAATTTATTGGATGCTATTGTAGCACTGGACTGGATTTTGATGATTTAAATACCATAAATATATTTTTAAAATTTAAGGGATAAAAGGGAATTTATGATATAAAAATATTATATTGGAATTGGGGTTATTTTAAAGAAATTGAGTTAGAAAAATATATTGATTTTTGGGTAACACTTAACTATTGAGAATTATTAAATGGAGATTTTAAAAATGAAGTATTTAAAAAGAATTTATAAATGATATTCAGAAAGTATAGAAAGGAGTTGAAGTCGATATTAAAATAGATTGGAATATATAAATGAAAATTTTAAAGGAATGGATTTATAAAAATGGAATTTTATAAATAAGATTGTTTTTATAAACAAGGAAAAAACTCAAAGGAGTTATAAAAATTTATAAACGATGTTTATAAACAAAGGAAATCGATATCAGGATGATAAATTGGAAATATAAAATTCATAGGTGAAATTATATTAGAATATGGAAATAGAGTGAGGAAAATAGTGGATTACTATTTTTGAAAAGTGAAAATGGTTAAGGAAATCGGAATGGAAGCAATGTGATGGAAATCGAGAGGAATTTATAAGTTGAACTAGTTATTGAGATTTTAAAAATATTTTTTAAATTTTAAGAAGTGAGTTTGTTTTAAAAGGAAAATTTTATTACTTTAGAACTATGGAATTTTAAACTAGTTGAGATTGAAATACTTCGGTAAGTAGATTTTCAAATGTTAAGTATTTATTTAATAAATTCTAACTTTAAATTCAGCTTTGGAAATTTATTTGTTCATCTAAAAATGAGTTATAGATGTTATAAAAGTGTTTTCAATATTTTAAATAATAACTTAAACATATTTTAAAATAAATTACTATTCTTTAAATAAAACACTCGTTATATATATATGTATGTATATGTGTATATGTATGTATGTATGTATGTATGGTTTTGAAATGATTGCAAATTTATTTATAAATTCTCTCGAGATGTGTAGACGGGGTTTATTAAAGGATGAGATTTTATAAGTGAAATCTTATAAATGGAATGTTATAGACTTAAGAAAATTTCCGATGTCTAGACGCGATAACTTCGGGAAGATTTTGAATTCATTTAAAGGAGTTATAAATGGTTGGTTGGGATTATAAATAAGTATAATCGGTTTGGAAATCGTAGGAAGAATTTATTAAAATTCCGGTGACTTATGAGATAAGTTATGAAATATTGCCAAGTTTAATCTTAAAATGATTTTGGAAATTATACGTATAAATATTTTCCTAAGTATTGGAAGTAAGGTTTTGAATAACACATTTTTAGTGGGAAATGATTTGGAATAGAAATAATTTCGAAGTGTTATAAAAATGGAAGTTGGAAATATTTCTAAGTATTGAAAATGGTGAAATATCCTGTTATGGATACAAGTGTTGAAATTGTTTCAGATATATAAATATTGAAGAGATTGAATATATATCTTGGTGAAGATGTTTTGGAATAAATATTTTCGAGATTTATAAAATTGGGCCTAGTGACTGCTTATGTATGTTTTATTGATAGTTAAATAACCAAATATCAATATTGGCCAATTTCGTTAATCATTTCGAAGAGACCGGGATCGAATTTAATTATCCGAAAACCACTTTGATCCGGTTTGAACGTTACGAATGAATACCGTGAAGATGATGAAGATGGTGATTCGGTTTGTCCAGACCCAGGACAAATTGTATGGACGAATGTTATCAGTTAATCGCCAATGGAGGACGATGAGCATTCTAAGAAAAATTCTTTCTTGAAAGGTAACGCTTAGCCTCAAGCCTCATCAACAGGGGATGACTAAAACAGGGGAGGTGCAGCAAGGCTAAGTGGGTTGCACCCAATTAGGGTATGTTATCACTTTTCTAGATGTCCTCGAAAACCTATATATTAGGAATATGGTTGTGCATGAAAGTAGGAGCGCTCGATGGCAAGGGTGGGAACACCCGAGGTGACAACATATTCGGTCTATCCAGGTTAGGGGTAGGCAGGCCTTGTGTAGCAGGGGATCCCGGCGAGGTCCTCGTTACATTGTTCTAGAGGTGTACTGTGATGGGCGGTACCCCAGTGACCCAGTCTTTTGTTGGAATCCATTCTCCAATACGAGCTTACGGTTTTATTTGTAGAGCCTAGTATGTTGGAATTTAATTAATGTAACAATTTCAGCTATTTGAATAAGTATTTGTATTTAGACACTATTATAATATCACTGGATTTTCTACATAATGTTTTGGTTATCGTAAGGGAAAAACCCGTCGTGTTTATGTGTGACGCGGTCTTACGAGATACCTTTGTTTTTCGAAGGATTTTGATAACTCTAATAATTCAAATTGAGTGTGTTTTCTCACGCTGGTTTTCCAGACTGACTCAAGTGTTATTTTATTATAATGCTCGGGTCAAACCGAGTATTACAGATTCAGGATAGAATGCTATGGAGCTTAGGAGACGAGCTGGATGACAGAGACGTATCTCCGTACTTGGCTTATATTCCACTGTGTAAGGACAAGTTATATAACTGTCCAGTTTGATGTATTGATTGTTGTACTCTGATGATTGTAATATATAAAACGGTTACAGATACTTTTGTATAAAAATCTGTTATTATATATTATATTTTGTTCTGCTGCAACTGTGAAATTCTATGTTATTGTTTCTATTTCTTCTTCTATCTTTTCTTCTTTACCCTAGTTATTCGCTCTTTCGTACAATTTGGGTTGAACAGGAGTGAATTTTTATCAACTCAAAGGGTACGAAACCGCGGGTCGCTACATTTGGTATCAGAGCTGAAGATTAAGTGAGAACCTTGGCTCTGGTGGGGATTACTCATTAGGGATAGTGTCAGTAGTACTCTAGAATGAGTTGAGTGTAATAATAGAAATGAGCGCATATTTGTTAGTGAATATAAATCATTTTATATTATGTGGATTTATTGGTCGAGTGGTATATAAATTCTGATCAAATAGTGGGACGCCACTTAAGTCGATAGAAGTTTCTAAATACTCGAACACAATAAACTGACACAGTATTGTTTTGAAGGGGGTAAATGGAATAATTTTACCTAAATTATATTTTGGTATAAAAGGGAATAATCTTCTAAAAAATTATTATAGTGATGTGCTAGGTAGTTTTTATTAATCAAAATAAGGTTATAAAAATTGAAATTGATTTATAAAAACCAATATTAAAATTGAATAAGTGTGAATTATACAAATGAGTTAAAAACTACAAATGGTTTCAAACGAGAATTCGGAAAATTTAAATCCCGGAGATTTTTAGAAGTATTTTCCAAAGTGTTTGAAGATAAATAATAGTATTATTATTTTGGAAATATTTTGAATAGGAAAATGGTTTTAAATGGATTTTGGAAGTGTTATAGCATGGAACTCACTTCAGTCGTTGGAAAATAATCCGGGTGATGACGGACGCATCATCAGTATTCATTTTCGAGTTTCTAAGGTGATGGATTGCTACCATAGTAAATTAATATGGAGATTTTCAGTGAAAACAAGTGTTGTTTTGAAATTTCCAAGGGAATTGTTTTGGATAAAATCAAGATTGATTTTGAATTTCGAAGGAAGTAGTTTGTTAAACCAAAGAGAGAGTATGTATATATATATTTGACTTCGAAGTGATTTGAAATAAATACCGGGTGTTTAAAAAATTCTGGAATCCTGCGGAAGATGATATTAATAAGAAGGGAAGTGTGAAAATTGAAGTGGAATAAAATTTAAAGTGAGAAAGTTGAAATGGAATTCAACTTAAGTTAACTGAGTAAATTAAATTTTAGAAATTTAATTGACTGGATTTAAATTGAACTAATATGGTCTATTAATGAAACAGGAGTTAACTTAGCAAAGTAATTAAATTAGTATCGAGACCCTGTAATTGCTTACAAATAAATGTTATCATGTATTGCTTATGAAGTTTACGTGTTTAAATAAGTGAAATGTTAATGAATTTCATATTTTGGTACTTACGTGTTTAAATCGAGTAAGTACAGGTACCCAGAGAAACTATTTGGCTAGAATTGGGGTGTGTATTTGCATATGAAGTAAATGCTTGCTTAATAATGCTTTAAAAACGCTAAATAAAGTACATTTTCGGATAAAATATCGCAAAAATATATATATTTTGTTTTTCGACCGTGTGGGTCGACGTATATATATATATATTTATCTCTCTTGTCATATTACAAAAGGCTCTCCGTACAAAGGAGACTTTGCAAAAAAAATTCGGAAATTTAGGGTGTTAGAAAAATTTTGAAAATTTTTGGAAATTTTTTGTTAACGACAATTTGTTTTTGAATTGTACTCAGGATAAAGGGTTTTGGAAATAGAATTGAAAACTAATTGTTTTGGTTGGAACAAAAAGATTAGAAAAGTGAATGTCGAGTTTAACTAAGTAGGGTTTGGAGCATTTTTTTTGCCTTAGCAATTTCGGGGACGAAATTATTTTAAGGAGGGAGGAATGTAACGACCCGGTTTTTTCGTCGCTTAGTTTTGAATATTTAAATGCTTTTAAATATTGATTTGGAATTTATAATTGACTTAATAAGTTTCTAAAACTGAAATTTCAATTTATTTCATAAATTTTAGAAATCGTCGATTTAATCGACCCATTAAAATAGCGATCTGAGGCACAGTCTCGGAATTCGACGAAACCAGTTCCATTGGATCCGCAATAGTGTATTATTATCGGATTTCGAATTTCGTAGCATTTGGAGTTATCGTTTGGTCGTACGGGATATAAATGCGTTGAAATTTATATCGAAAATTTAATAAAATAATTGGGTCCAAAAAGCTATCTTCTCCATACGATCAAATTAGGACTCGAAACCTTTTCCATTGCGTTCGGAATAGAGGTATAATATTATAAACGCCTAGCGGCACGCCTCGATAGGAGATCGGAGTTTTAAGTTGCTAAAACGAGATATTTTATAATTAAATAAAATTATATGAAATCAAATCAAAGTCAAATTCTCAACCGACCTATTCCACTAGCCCAAAACCATTCAAGCACACAACCTCCATTTATTACGTCGTTTCTTTTTCTACTGTTCTTAAATTTAAATCGCGCTCTCCTTCATTTATTTTCAAACGAAATCGAGAAAAAAAATTCACAACTCAAAAGAACAAAATCCTTTTAACACCATAGAAAAGAATCGAATGCTGCCTTTTTCCCTCTTCTGTTAAATCGAGTTTGACCTTCACAACGACGCCTGTGCCACTGATTCGATCGACCCATGGTGAGATTTCGGATCGATTTCGAAAGAAATCTCGAGTACGGCGTCGATGTCGTGAAATTAGGGGAGATCTGGTTGCTCGCGTGGGCGCGCGCAGGCATAAGGGAGAAACGCGAGGCGATGGCAGTGACCATGGATGGCGAAGGATGGCGAGGTCGACTGTGGTTTTGGGGTGGTCGCGATTTCTAAAGGTAAGGCAAGTCGTGACGGTTGAGGTGGGAGTGGAGGTCGGTTTTTGGAGCAAAGAAGTCGCGACTGGGTGTCACGAGTTGATGCAAGCAGCGGCCAAACCAGTGAGCAACGTTTTGGCGATGATGGAGTAATCGTGCGAGTTCAAGGGGTGGAGGCACAGTCGACACTGGCGGCGATTGATCAGGGAAAGGTGCGTAGGTCGCGGCCGTGGGGGAGCAGCTAAGGTTTGGGAGGAGGTTGTGATTTTTTCAATGGTGTTGTCGTAGAATGGGAGTCTTCTATCAGAAGGGCAGGTGATAGTTGTTATTTAAATTTTAAAAATATTAAAATTTAGTATGTTATTGATAGTTAAAATTTATTTCAAATGTTAATAAACTATATAACGTTTATACGAGGTCTAAAATCCTAAAGAAAACAAGTCGGGCTTGGATCGGATTGCAAAATAAAAATCAAGGTGAGAAAAATTCTCACTCATTTGGATTACAAAAATTTACTGTTGAATTTATAAATTATTGTCTGTTGAAAGATATAATATATATAGTATATTATATATATATTAGTATTTCGAGTGATATTCCCGCACATTACAGCGGATGAGACCTTATGCGCCCCACATAAAAGCGGATGACCCTATATACCGCGATATCCCCCTCGAAGTGGGATTGGTATTTTTTGTCGTATTAACATCTATGGATGCAGGGAAATAGGTTGGAGGGATCCAACTGGATTCCTCAAAAATGTTAAATTTAATTTCATATATTATGATATATGGATTGTGTAGAATAATCTATATAGATTATTATGGTGTTTGGAATTTATTGGATGCTATTGTAGCACTGGCTTGGATTTTGATAATTTAAATAGCATAAATATATTTTTAAAATTTAAGAGATAAAGGGGATTTTTTGATATAAAAGTATTATATTGGAATTGGGGTTATTTTTAGGAAATTGAGTTAGAAAAATATATTGCTTTTTGGGTAACACTTAACTATTGAGAATTATTAAATGGAGATTTTAAAAATGAAGTATTTAAAAAGAATTTATAAATGATATTCAAAAAGTATAGAAAGGAGTTGAAGTCGATATTAAAATAGATTGGAAGTTATAAATGGGATTTTTAAAGGAATGGATTTATAAAAATGGAATTTTATAAATAAGATTATTTTTATAAATAAGGAAAAAACTCAAAGGAGTTATAAAAATTTATAAACGATGTTTATAAACAAAGGAAATCGATATCAGGATGATAAATTGGAAATATAAAATTCATAGGTGAAATTATATTAGAATATGGAAATAGGGTGAGGAAAATAGTGGATTACTATTTTTGAAAAGTGAAAATGGTTAAGGAAATCGGAATGGAAGCAATGTGATGGAAATCGAGAGGAATTTATAAGTTGAACTAGTTATTGAGATTTTCAAAATATATTTTAAATTTTAAGAAGTGAGTTTGTTTTAAAAGGAAAATTTTATTACTTTAGAACTATGGAATTTTAAACTAGTTGAGATTGAAATACTTCGGTAAGTAGATTTTCAAATGTTAAGTATTTATTTAATAAATTCTAACTTTAAATTCAGCTTTGGAAATTTATTTGTTCATCTAAAAATGAGTTATAGATGTTATAAAAGTGTTTTCAATATTTTAAATAATAACTTAAACATATTTTAAAATAAATTACTATTCTTTAAATAAAACACTCGTTATATATATATATATATGTATATATATATGTATGTATATGTATGTATGTATGTATGTATGGTTTTGAAATGATTGCAAATTTATTTATAAATTCACTCGAGATGTGTAGACGGGGTTTATTAAAGGATGAGATTTTATAAGTGAAATCTTATAAATGGAATGTTATAGACTTAAGAAAATTTCCGATGTCTAGACGCGATAACTTCGGGAAGATTTTGAATTCATTTAAAGGAGTTATAAATGGTTGGTTGGGATTATAAATAAGTATAATCGGTTTGGAAATCGTAGGAAGAATTTATTAAAATTCCGGTGACTTATGAGATAAGTTATGAAATATTGCCAAGTTTAATCTTAAAATGATTTTGGAAATTATACGTATAAATATTTTCCTAAGTATTGGAAGTAAGGTTTTGAAAAACACATTTTTAGTGGGAAATGATTTGGAATAGAAATAATTTCGAAGTGTTATAAAAATGGAAGTTGGAAATATTTCTAAGTATTGAAAATGGTGAAATATCATGTTATGGATACAAGTGTTGAAATTGTTTCAGATATATAAATATTGAAGAGATTGAATATATATCTTGGTGAAGATGTTTTGGAATAAATATTTTGGAGATTTATAAAATTGGGCCTAGTGACTGATTATGTATGTTTTATTGATAGTTAAATAGCCAAATATCAATATTGGCCAATTTCGTTAATCATTTCGAAGAGACCGGGATCGGATTTAATTATCCGAAAACCACTTCGATCTGGTTTGAACGTTACGAATAAATACCGTGAAGATGATGAAGACGGTGATTCGGTTTGTCCAGACCCAGGACAAATTGTATGGACGAATGTTATCAGTTAATCGCCAATGGAGGACGATGAGCATTCTAAGAAAAATTCTTTCTTGAAAGGTAACGCTTAGCCTCAAGCCTCATCAACAGGGGATGACTAAAACAGGGGAGGTGCAGCAAGGCTAAGTGGGTTGCACCCAATTAGGGTATGTTATCACTTTTCTAGATGTCCTCGGAAACCTATATATTATGAATATGGTTGTGCATGAAAGTAGGAGCGCTCGATGGTAAGGGTGGGAACACCCGAGGTGACAACATATTCGGTCTATCCAGGTTAGGGGTAGGCAGGCCTTGTGTAGCAGGGGATCCCGGCGAGGTCCTCGGTACATTGTTCTAGAGGTGTACTGTGATGGGCGGTACCCCAGTGACCCAGTCTTTTGTTGGAATCCATTCTCCAATACGAGCTTACGGTTTTATTTGTAGAGCCTAGTATGTTGGAATTTAATTAATGTAACAATTTCAGCTATTTGAATAAGTATTTGTATTTAGACACTATTATAATATCACTGGATTTTCTACAAAATGTTTTGGTTATCGTAAGGGAAAAACCCGTCGTGTTTATGTGTGACGCGGTCTTACGAGACACCTTTGTTTTTCGAAGGATTTTGATAACTCTAATAATTCAAATTGAGTGTGTTTTCTCACGCTGGTTTTCCAGACTGACTCAAGTGTTATTTTATTATAATGCTCGGGTCAGACTGAGAATTACAGATTCAGGATAGAATGCTATGGAGCTTAGTAGACGAGCTGGATGACAGAGACGTATCTCCGTACTTGGCTTATATTCCACTGTGTAAGGACAAGTTATATAACTGTCCAGTTTGATGTATTGATTGTTGTACTCTGATGATTGTAAATATAAAACGGTTACAGATACTTTTGTATAAAAATCTGTTATTATATATTATATTTTGTTCTGCTGCGACTGTGAGATTCTGTGTTATTGTTTCTATTTCTTCTTCTATCTTTTCTTCTTTACCCTAGTTATTCGCTCTTTCGTACAATTTGGGTTGAACAGGAGTGAATTTTTATCAACTCAAAGGGTACGAAACTGCGGGTCGCTACATTTGGTATCAGAGCTGAAGATTAAGTGAGAACCTTGGCTCTGGTGGGGATTACTCATTAGGGATAGTGTCAGTAGTACTCTAGAATGAGTTGAGTGTAATAATAGAAATGAGCGCGTATTTGTTAGTGAATATAAATTGTTTTATATTATGTGGATTTATTGGTCGAGTGGTATATAAATTCTGATCAAATAGTGGGACGCCACTTAAGTCGATAGAAGTTTCTAAATACTCGAACACAATAAACTGACACAGTATTGTTTTGAAGGGGGTAATTGGAATAATTTTACCTAAATTATATTTTGGTATAAAAGGGAATAATCTTCTAAAATATTATTATAGTGATGTGCTTGGTAGTTTTTATTAATCAAAATAAGGTTATAAAAATTGAAATTGGTTTATAAAAACCAAAATTAAAATTGAATAAGTGTGAATTATACAAATGAGTTAAAAACTACAAATGGTTTCAAACGAGAATTCGGAAAATTTAAATCCCGAAGATTTTTAGAAGTATTTTCCAAAGTGTTTGAAGATAAATAATAGTATTATTATTTTGGAAATATTTTGAATAGGAAAATGGTTTTAAATGGATTTTGGAAGTGTTATAGCATGGAACTCACTTCAGTCGTTGGAAAATAATCCGGGTGATGACGGACGCATCATCAGTATTCATTTTCGAGTTTCTAAGGTGATGGATTGCTACCATAGTAAATTAATATGGAGATTTTCAGTGAAAACAAGTGTTGTTTTGAAATTTCCAAGGGAATTGTTTTGGATAAAATCAAGATTGATTTTGAAATTCGAAGGAAGTAGTTTGTTAAACCAAAGAGAGAGTATGTATATATATATTTGACTTCGAAGTGATTTGAAATAAATACCGGGTGTTTAAAAAATTCTGGAATCCTGCGGAAGATGATATTAATAAGGAGGGAAGTGTGAAAATTGAAGTGGAATAAAATTTAAAGTGAGAAAGTTGAAATGGAATTCAACTTAAGTTAACTGAGTAAATTAAATTTTAGAAATTTAATTGACTGGATTTAAATTGAACTAATATGGTCTATTAATGAAACAGGAGTTAACTTAGCAAAGTAATTAAATTAGTATCGAGACCCTGTAATTCTTACAAATAAATGTTAGCATGTATTGCTTATGAAGTTTACGTGTTTAAATAAGTGAAATGTTGATGAATTTCATATTTTGGTACTTACGTGTTTAAATCGAGTAAGTACAGGTACCCAGAGAAACTATTTGGCTAGAATTGGGGTGTGTATTTGCATATGAAGTAAATGCTTGCTTAATAATGCTTTAAAAACGCTAAATAAAGTACATTTTCGGATAAAATATCGCAAAAATATAAATATTGATATATATATTTTGTTTTTCGACCGTGTGGGTCGACGTATATATATATATATATTTATCTCTCTTGTCATATTGCAAAAGGCTCTCCGTACAAAGGAGACTTTGCAAAAAAAATTCGGAAATTTAGGGTGTTAGAAAAAATTTGAAAATTTTTGGAAATTTTTTGTTAGCGACAATTTGTTTTCGAATTGTACTCGGGATAAAGGGTTTTGGAATTAGAATTGAAAACTAATTGTTTTGGTTGGAACAAAAAGATTAGAAAAGTGAATGTCGAGTTTAACTAAGTAGGGTTTGGAGCATTTTTTTTGCCTTAGCAATTTCGGGGACGAAATTATTTTAAGGAGGGAGGAATGTAACGACCCGGTTTTTTCGTCGCTTAGTTTTGAATATTTAAATGCTTTTAAATATTGATTTGGAATTTATAATTGATTTAATAAGTTTCTAAAACTGAAATTTCAATTTATTTCATAAATTTTAGAAATCGTCGATTTAATCGACCCATTAAAATAGCGATCCGAGGCACAGTCTCGAAATTCGACGAAACCAGTTCCATTGGATCCGCAATAGTGTATTATTATCGGATTTCGAATTTCGTAGCATTTGGAGTTATCGTTTGGTCGTACGGGATATAAATGCGTTGAAATTTATATCGAAAATTTAATAAAATAATTGGGTCCAAAAAGCTATCTTCTCCATACGATCAAATTAGGACTCGAAACCTTTTCCATTGCGTTCGGAATAGAGGTATAATATTATAAACGCTTAGCGGCACGCCTCGATAGGAGATCGGAGTTTTAAGTTGCTAAAACGAGATATTTTATAATTAAATAAAATTATATGAAATCAAATCAAAGTCAAATTCTCAACCGACCTATTCCACTAGCCCAAAACCATTCAAGCACGCAACCTCCATTTATTACGTCGTTTCTTTTTCTGCTGTTCTTAAATTTAAATCGCGCTCTCCTTCATTTATTTTCAAACGAAATCGAGAAAAAAAATTCACAACTCAAAAGAACAAAATCCTTTTAACACCATAGAAAAGAATCGAATGCTGCCTTTTTCCCTCTTCTGTTAAATCGAGTTTGACCTTCACAACGACGCCTGTGCCACTGATTCGATCGACCCATGGTGAGATTTCGGATCGATTTCGAAAGAAATCTCGAGTACGGCGTCGATGTCGTGAAATTAGGGGAGATCTGGTTGCTCGCGTGGGCGCGCGCAGGCATAGAGGAGAAACGCGAGGCGATGGCAGTGACCATGGATGGCGAAGGATGGCGAGGTCGACTGTGGTTTTGGGGTGGTCGCGATTTCTAAAGGTAAGGCAAGTTGTGACGGTTGAGGTGGGAGTGGAGGTCGGTTTTTGGAGCAAAGAAGTCGCGACTGGGTGTCACGAGTTGATGCAAGCAGCGGCCAAACCAGTGAGCAACGTTTTGGCGATGATGGAGTAATCGTGCGAGTTCAAGGGGTGGAGGCACAGTCGACACTGGCGGCGATTGATCAGGGAAAGGTGCATAGGTCGCGGCCGTGGGGGAGCAGCTAAGGTTTGGGAGGAGGTTGTGATTTTTTCAATGGTGTTGTCGTAGGATGGGAGTCTTCTATCAGAAGGGCAGGTGATAGTTGTTATTTAAATTTTAAAAAAATTAAAATTTAGTATGTTATTGATAGTTAAAATTTATTTCAAATGTTAATAAACTATATAACGTTTATACGAGGTCTAAAATCCTAAAGAAAACAAGTCGGGCTTGGATCGGATTGCAAAATAAAAATCAAGGTGAGAAAAATTCTCACTCATTTGGATTACAAAAATTTACTGTTGAATTTATAAATTATTGTCTGTTGAATGATATAATATATATAGTATATTATATATATATTAGTATTTCGAGTGATATTCCCGCACATTACAGCGGATGAGACCTTATGCGCCCCACATAAAAGCGGATGACCCTATATACCGCGATATCCCCCTCGAAGTGGGATTGGTATTTTTTGTCGTATTAACATCTATGGATGCAGGGAAATAGGTTGGAGGGATCCAACTGGATTCCTCAAAAATGTTAAATTTAATTTCATATATTATGATATATGGATTGTGTAGAATAATCTATATAGATTATTATGGTGTTTGGGATTTATTGGATGCTATTGTGGCACTGGCTTGGATTTTGATAATTTAAATACCATAAATATATTTTTAAAATTTAAGGGATAAAGGGGATTTTTTGATATAAAAGTATTATATTGGAATTGGGGTTATAATTAGGAAATTGAGTTAGAAAAATATATTGCTTTTTGGGTAACACTTAACTATTGAGAATTATTAAATGGAGATTTTAAAAATGAAGTATTTAAAAAGAATTTATAAATGATATTCAAAAAGTATAGAAAGGAGTTGAAGTCGATTTTAAAATAGATTGGAAGTTATAAATGGGATTTTTAAAGGAATGGATTTATAAAAATGGAATTTTATAAATAAGATTATTTTTATAAACAAGGAAAAAACTCAAAGGAGTTATAAAAATTTATAAACGGTGTTTATAAACAAAGGAAATCGATATCAGGATGATAAATTGGAAATATAAAATTCATAGGTGAAATTATATTAGAATATGGAAATAGGGTGAGGAAAATAGTGGATTACTATTTTTGAAAAGTGAAAATGGTTAAGGAAATCGGAATGGAAGCAATGTGATGGAAATCGAGAGGAATTTATAAGTTGAACTAGTTATTGAGATTTTCAAAATATATTTTAAATTTTAAGAAGTGAGTTTGTTTTAAAAGGAAAATTTTATTACTTTAGAACTATGGAATTTTAAACTAGTTGAGATTGAAATACTTCGGTAAGTAGATTTTCAAATGTTAAGTATTTATTTAATAAATTCTAATTTTAAATTCAGCTTTGGAAATTTATTTGTTCATCTAAAAATGAGTTATAGATGTTATAAAAGTGTTTTCAATAATTTAAATAATAACTTAAACATATTTTAAAATAAATTACTATTCTTTAAATTAAACACTCGTTATATATATATATGTATGTATGTATGTATGTATGTATGTATGTATGTATGGTTTTGAAATGATTGCAAATTTATTTATAAATTCTCTCGAGATGTGTAGACGGGATTTATTAAAGGATGAGATTTTATAAGTGAAATCTTATAAATGGAATGTTATAGATTTAAGAAAATTTCCGATGTCTAGACGCGATAACTTCGGGAAGATTTTGAATTCATTTAAAGGTGTTATAAATGGTTGGTTGGGATTACAAATAAGTATAATCGGTTTGGAAATCGTAGGAAGAATTTATTAAAATTCCGGTGACTTATGAGATAAGTTATGAAATATTGCCAAGTTTAATCTTAAAATGATTTTGGAAATTATACGTATAAATATTTTCCTAAGTAGTGGAAGTAAGGTTTTGAACATTTTTTGTGGGAAATGATTTGGAATAGAAATAATTTCTAAGTGTTATAAAAAAGGAAGTTGGAAATGTTTCTAAGTATTGAAAATGGTGAAATATCCTGTTATGGATACAAGTGTTGAAATTGTTTCAAATATAGAAATATTGAATATATATCTTGGTGAAGATTTTTTGGAATAAATATTTTGGAGATTTATAAAATTGGGCCTAGTGACTGCTTATGGATGTTTTATTGGTAGTTAAATAACCGACTATCAATATTGGCCAATTTCGTTTATCGTTTCGAAGAGACCGGGATCGGATTTAATTATCCGAAAACCACATCGATCTAGTTTGAACATTATGAATGAATACCGTGAAGATGATGAAGACGGTGATTCAGTTTGTCCAAATCTAGGATAACTTGCATGGATGAATGCTATCAGAACATCGTCATTGGAGGACGATGAGCATTCTACGAAAAATTGTTTCTTGAAAGGTAACGCTTAGCCTCAAGCCTCATCAATAGAGAATGACTAAAACAGGGGAGATGCAGCAAGGCTAAGTGGGTCGCACCCAATTAAGGTATGTTATCACTTTTCTAGACGTCCTCGGAAACCTATATATTATGAATATGGTTGTGACGCCCCACCTCTATGCTCATAATAACAAAGAGTATTAAAAGGAATACTGTCTATTATTACGAAGAATAAGGCTGGATAGGAGCGACCATCCGTAATTGGCTTTACACTAATATTGGTTATCTCGATAGGAGTGGTATATACTTTTTGTTTTTCATCTATTATTTATTTACTCCCATCGACATATCCAATTATCAGTATAAAACAAACTACGATAGTTCATAATAGTTTAGGACATTAGATATAACAATAACACAGATAATATAAATGCGGAACACAGATTAACAAAAAAACCTCATATATATATAACTGATGTTAGTTAATACATAGTTGACACAATACATATGATACAACTACAACTGTCGACTCTAGAAGTTATATATACAAGTACATTATCAACTAATATACATGAATACATATCGTTCTATACAACGACACGACTACTACAAAATGACACTGACAACTTCAGAAGATGTGAAAAGTCTTCAAATCCTGAACAGCAACTCAAAGAAGAAAATCTACAACCTGAAATAACTCGGGTCTGACCCGAGTATTAAATTCAAAAGAAAATAATACACGGGTCAGTCTAATTCAAACTCAGTTATTAGTGCATAGTAGCAATAATAATAAGATAGTCAAATAGACGCTAGTCGCAGAAATCTCGTATATCCAACTCTCGATACGAGAATCGGATAACGGCAGATATAACACTAAGCAGTGTAAATCAACAAATCAACAATCTCAAAATGATCAAATACATCAAATTTCTGTGTGGCTGCAGTACACGCTCGTGTGCACTGCCTCGCCACACAGTACATGAAATCATCACGACGGTGAAAACTAACAGAAATCAAAACTGTAGTAGTCAACATAAATATCCCACAATCAACAGGCACTAACTCAAATCAAGAGAAACGAATTACACACGAATGTACCCCGAAAGTTTCCATTCGTGTACAGGGTCAAACCCGGGTCTTTGAGACCGGATTCAACTCACTGTAAAATTTCACAAATCAACTTGAAACAATCAAGAACCAACCAACCAAAATCAACTAACTCAAGCGAAAAGGAAGCAGTGAACAAGTTCACGCTTCCGATCAAAACTGTGATATCGAACAAGCCATGACCGCAGTCAATACTCAAAATTCTCAGATTCAACATGACAATCAAGAGCTCAAAGATAAGGTAATATAACTGTAGCATAGCAATAAAAAGAAAACTGCATATACGACTAAGCAGTATACAGTATTAAAACTAAAATTTCCAAAGTGAAGCAAGAACTAATGTTCATGAACATGAGGGCAACATATATGATCAAGTGAAGTCTAACCATCAAGTTCCAGTTTATCCAAGTTCTAAGTGCAGATATGATAATTTGAATGCAATAGTGGAACAGACCAAAATGCAGACCGAAACCAACGCAAGAGTATTAGACTACCAAGAAGAGGACAGAGCAATGAAGACTACAAGGAAAAACATCACTGCTTCTTATATAGGACAGGCCTGACCACACATGTAAATGGAAGCAAAGACCACATACATTAATGAACTGATATGCAGTGCACCCTGTATGTACAAATTCTAACCTGAAGTACGCTACACCAGCAAGCCTTCGAACAATTCAAGTAACTAAAGCCGTCAAGAATCGAAATCGTGGTGATCACGAACGAACATAAAACTGTCAAACCCAAAACGAACAGTAATTATCCCCGAAAACGAACATCTCAAAACAAATGAGCACAACAAATTAGCTCCAATTGCTCAGAACAACTCATAACCGTGGGTCAACCATCAAAGCCAAGGTCAAGTAGGAAATTCGCTACTGTGACGACTAAGGAGATCGAATGGTTTTGAACAGAAACCGAAAAGTTCAAGAAATTGGGACCAGTCAGTGATTGATCCCAATATTTAAAACAAAAACCGAGTTACCCAGACAAATCATCTACATCAAATTATATTCGAATGGCCGAGGCGAAGACAAGCAACTCTCAGTCGAAACAATTCATACCAACAACAAAAAAAATAACGAACTAGCCAAAGTCACTGAAGAAATTCAATCAACAATTTCCAACCTCAAACGAAAAAGAAATGGCCAGGGAAACCAGTTGATAAACTCAAAATATCATCAGACGAAATCAACCAGTTTCATACGAACGAGAATTCAAGGGACCGAACCCTATACTTTGAAATTAACATCATTGGCAAAAATCGACCGAGAGCATCAAGTATCAAATTTATTCAAATTTGTTAAAATCAACGAAGGCATCAACCACAAACAAAGTCGAGCACAAAAGCATAGTTTTGAGAATGGATTAGATGTGAGTGGTGGTTCACTCACCTCGTTCGAAGAACTCCAAAGATCGCGCAGTACGAATCGAAGCAGGGACGAAGCAGGCATCACGAAGTCGATTGAAGACAATTGACAGAAGCCCTAATTCTTTAATTTGGGGACGAGAATGAATAACCTAGCCGCCTCCATTTTTTTTCTCTTTTGATTTCGAACGAAAAAAATAAGAATGAGGGAAGACCGGGTTTTCGTTTGATAATAAGGCACTCAAATAAAATAAAGCATGGGCTAGCTTTAAAGGCCCACTAACACTTAACAATTTTTATCAAAGGTATTTCCACTCGATATAGAAACTCCAATCACCATTTATATAAACGAATGTCAACTTGAATAAAAATTCGAATTGCAGTTGTTTAACCAATTAAATCGTCATTTGACGATAATCAACTATTTTAAAACCCCGGGTTGTTACAGACTCCCCTCCTTATAAAAATTGCGTCCCCGCAATTTTCATAATTAAGGTCGTCAACCACTATTATTCTTCTAACATAAACTGGTTAAGCTAGAAAAATAAAAGTCGAGGATTCAAATGCCAAAGTAATCTTTTAATTCCATAAAAGAATTTCACAACATCTCAACAAAGTCCAATTATCAAAAGATAATCAGAAAACAATCAAAACCGAATAAATGCAATCATCAGCAATATCCAACTACAGTTAGATATTCAGAAATACAAAAATCTCAAAAATAGCAATATCTAATTATCGATACGATAATTAGAAAACAACAAAATATAATTATCAACAAAGATAATTATGAAGCACAATTCACAAATAGCAAACTGACAATATTCAGTTATTCAACAATTAACTGGAAAACACAATTTCAAAATCAATAAACTCTGACTATTAACAGAAATAGATAGAAAACAGCGATTCAATAAAATCAGCAACCATCCAATTATCCAAACGATAGCCAGGAAACAAATCAACTATCTAATTATCTCAAACGATAATCAGAAAATAAATCAACAATTGTTAGATTATCAAAAGCGATAATCAAATTTCTCAAATCGACAAATATTCGATTATCAAAAACGATAATCAAATTTCACATTCAACTAATATTCGATTATCAAAAACGATAATCAAATTTCAAATTCAACAAATATTCGATTATCAAAAACGATAATCAAATTTCAAATTCAACAAATATTCGATTATCTCAAGCGATAATCAAATTTCCAACTCAAATAAATATTTGATTATCTCAAGCGATAATCAAATTTCAAATTCAATAAATATTTGATTATCTCAAGCGGTAATCAAATTTTTCAAATCAACAAATATTTAATTATCAAAAGCGATAATTAAATCTCAAACCAGCAAATATTTAATTATCAAAAGCGATAATAAAATCTCATATCAACAAATATTTAATTATCTATAGCGATAATTAAATCTCAAATCAACGAATATTTAATTATCTAACAGCGATAATTAAATCCAAAATCAACGAATATTTAATTATCTAACAGCGATAATTTAATCCAAAATCAACAAATAATTAATTATCAAAGACGATAATTAAATCTCAAATCAACAAGTATTTAATTATCTAAAGCGATAATTAAATCTCAAATCAACGAATATTTAATTATCTAAAGCGATAATTAAATCTCAAATCAACGAATATTTAATTATCTAACAGCGATAATTAAATCCAAAATCAACAAATATTTAATTATCAAAGACGATAATTAAATCTCAAATCAACAAGTATTTAATTATCTAAAGCGATAATTAAAAGCAACAAATATCCAATTATCAAAAACGATAATCAGAACTCATATCAACAAATATCTAATTATCACAAGCGATAATTAGAAACAACAAATATCTGATTGTCAAAAACGATCATCAGAACTCATATCAACAAATATCCAATTACCTGCAGATAATTGGAAGCAACAAATATCTAGAAATCAATTAAGAAGACTAGAAAATCAACATAAAAGCTTGGATCGATCCCATCAGATGGCGAGTTTTTAATTCGCCGCACGTGCATCTCAGAGTGGCCGAAGCCTACCAAGTACTCAACATAATTTTGGCGCCCATCAGATTGACCCGAAGGTCCGCAGAGTGACCCGAAGGTCTAGTACTGGTATTTGACCCGAAGGTCCGCAGAGTGGCCCGAAAGCCCAACAAATGACCCGAAGGTCCGCAGAGTGGCCCGAAAGCCCAACAAATGACCCGAAGGTCCGCAGAGTGGCTCGAAAGCACACAAAATCATCAAATATTTCAATTAACGAGTCCGGAATTAACCGAAATAGCAAACGCACATGTCCCATACCATGTGTTTTACTAAATCGTTTGATTCGCTTCATCGTTTCCTTGAAAGTGCAAAATCGTGTGTTTTGTAAAAATACATTTCACATTCTCAAACGGACAAGTCCGGAATTAAGCGAATCAGTAAAAGAAAGGGGTCATAGTCCTCGATTTTGCTGAAACGTTTAAATCGCTTACTCATTCTTTTGAAATCGCAAACTGTAAAATTTTTGAAAACAATTTTATTTATTTTGTAAAAATAACAATTCGCATTCTCAACTGAACAAGTCCGGAGTAAAGCGAAACAGTAAAAGAAAGGGGTCATAATCCTCGATTTTGCTGAATCGTTTAAGTCGCTTTCTCATTCTTTTGAAAACGCAAACTGCTAAAATTTTATAAAACAATTTTCATTTTAAGACGATTTTCCAATCACGTGATTAAAACAGTAAATCAGTAACAATTTCGGTAAGGAAATCGTACTTCTCAAAATACCATAAAAACGGTCACAAAACAGCATTGCGGAATAACCGCTTGAAAATCCACTTTTAAAATTTGACGGTTACTGAAGCCAAAGCGACAGTAGTTTTAAAACGTCAAAATCACATCAAAACAATTTACATCAAAATGTAATATCAGAGAATTTTCATTCATCAAAATGCCACAAAACACCGTGCTTCAAAATATAGCATTGGTGTAAAATCCCGTTATAAAAATAACGGCAACAAAATACGTTTCATAACCAAGCATCGGTTCAACGTAAAAATAAATGCAGTAACGCGCAATTCAAATTTTTGCACGTACTACAGAATGAACAAAGAAATCATTCGAAGGTATCTTCAATGAAGACAATTCCAAACAGCAAAATCTAATCAATAGATGATTAGTACAAAAGAAAGCCAGCGGAAATTTCAACAAAAATCACATATCTGCAATTTCTTCGAATCCTCAATTTGGATTCGAAATTCTCAAAGAAACAAATAATTACAGCTATGTAAACAACAAATGAAATTCATATCAATTTCGTATTTCGATTTTTAAATCAAAAAGATTATCAGTTGTACTCAGCGAAGACGATTTCACTGTTTCCACTGCGCACTCTGATAAATAGAACACAAATCAATCAAATCATCAGAACACAATTTGACTAAACAACAAAACAAAATTCCACTTTTATTTTTAAATAACGATATTTAAAAATTTCATCAAAATTTCAAAACTTTAGTTTTGACTCAAATCACAGATAAAACGTCGACTAATAGTTGTAACATATGTTCCATATAAGTTATGTTTTATATTATGTCCATAAACCCCAAGCTCTGATACCAACTGTGACGCCCCACCTCTATGCTCATAATAACAAAGAGTATTAAAAGGAATACTGTCTATTATTACGAAGAATAAGGCTGGATAGGAGCGACCATCCGTAATTGGCTTTACACTAATATTGGTTATCTCGATAGGAGTGGTATATACTTTTTGTTTTTCATCTATTATTTATTTACTCCCATCGACATATCCAATTATCAGTATAAAACAAACTACGATAGTTCATAATAGTTTAGGACATTAGATATAACAATAACACAGATAATATAAATGCGGAACACAGATTAACAAAAAAACCTCATATATATATAACTGATGTTAGTTAATACATAGTTGACACAATACATATGATACAACTACAATTGTCGACTCTAGAAGTTATATATACAAGTACATTATCAACTAATATACATGAATACATATCGTTCTATACAACGACACGACTACTACAAAATGACACTGACAACTTCAGAAGATGTGAAAAGTCTTCAAATCCTGAACAGCAACTCAAAGAAGAAAATCTACAACCTGAAATAACTCGGGTCTGACCCGAGTATTAAATTCAAAAGAAAATAATACACGGGTCAGTCTAATTCAAACTCAGTTATTAGTGCATAGTAGCAATAATAATAAGATAGTCAAATAGACGCTAGTCGCAGAAATCTCGTATATCCAACTCTCGATACGAGAATCGGATAACGGCAGATATAACACTAAGCAGTGTAAATCAACAAATCAACAATCTCAAAATGATCAAATACATCAAATTTCTGTGTGGCTGCAGTACACGCTCGCGTGCACTGCCTCGCCACACAGTACATGAAATCATCACGACGGTGAAAACTAACAGAAATCAAAACTGTAGTAGTCAACATAAATATCCCACAATCAACAGGCACTAACTCAAATCAAGAGAAACGAATTACACACGAATGTACCCCGAAAGTTTCCATTCGTGTACAGGGTCAAACCCGGGTCTTTGAGACCGGATTCAACTCACTGTAAAATTTCACAAATCAACTTGAAACAATCAAGAACCAACCAACCAAAATCAACTAACTCAAGCGAAAAGGAAGCAGTGAACAAGTTCACGCTTCCGATCAAAACTGTGATATCGAACAAGCCATGACCGCAGTCAATACTCAAAATTCTCAGATTCAACATGACAATCAAGAGCTCAAAGATAAGGTAATATAACTGTAGCATAGCAATAAAAAGAAAACTGCATATACGACTAAGCAGTATACAGTATTAAAACTAAAATTTCCAAAGTGAAGCAAGAACTAATGTTCATGAACATGAGGGCAACATATATGATCAAGTGAAGTCTAACCATCAAGTTCCAGTTTATCCAAGTTCTAAGTGCAGATATGATAATTTGAATGCAATAGTGGAACAGACCGAAATGCAGACCGAAACCAACGCAAGAGTATTAGACTACCAAGAAGAGGACAGAGCAATGAAGACTACAAGGAAAAACATCACTGCTTCTTATATAGGACAGGCCTGACCACACATGTAAATGGAAGCAAAGACCACATACATTAATGAACTGATATGCAGTGCACCCTGTATGTACAAATTCTAACCTGAAGTACGCTACACCAGCAAGCCTTCGAACAATTCAAGTAACTAAAGCCGTCAAGAATCGAAATCGTGGTGATCACGAACGAACATAAAACTGTCAAACCCAAAACGAACAGTAATTATCCCCGAAAACGAACATCTCAAAACAAATGAGCACAACAAATTAGCTCCAATTGCTCAGAACAACTCATAACCGTGGGTCAACCATCAAAGCCAAGGTCAAGTAGGAAATTCGCTACTGTGACGACTAAGGAGATCGAATGGTTTTGAACAGAAACCGAAAAGTTCAAGAAATTGGGACCAGTCAGTGATTGATCCCAATATTTAAAACAAAAACCGAGTTACCCAGACAAATCATCTACATCAAATTATATTCGAATGGCCGAGGCGAAGACAAGCAACTCTCAGTCGAAACAATTCATACCAACAACAAAAAAAATAACGAACTAGCCAAAGTCACTGAAGAAATTCAATCAACAATTTCCAACCTCAAACGAAAAAGAAATGGCCAGGGAAACCAGTTGATAAACTCAAAATATCATCAGACGAAATCAACCAGTTTCATACGAACGAGAATTCAAGGGACCGAACCCTATACTTTGAAATTAACATCATTGGCAAAAATCGACCGAGAGCATCAAGTATCAAATTTATTCAAATTTGTTAAAATCAACGAAGGCATCAACCACAAACAAAGTCGAGCACAAAAGCATAGTTTTGAGAATGGATTAGATGTGAGTGGTGGTTCACTCACCTCGTTCGAAGAACTCCAAAGATCGCGCAGTACGAATCGAAGCAGGGACGAAGCAGGCATCACGAAGTCGATTGAAGACAATTGACAGAAGCCCTAATTCTTTAATTTGGGGACGAGAACGAATAACCTAGCCGCCTCCATTTTTTTTCTCTTTTGATTTCGAACGAAAAAAATAAGAATGAGGGAAGACCGGGTTTTCGTTTGATAATAAGGCACTCAAATAAAATAAAGCATGGGCTAGCTTTAAAGGCCCACTAACACTTAACAATTTTTATCAAAGGTATTTCCACTCGATATAGAAACTCCAATCACCATTTATATAAACGAATGTCAACTTGAATAAAAATTCGAATTGCAGTTGTTTAACCAATTAAATCGTCATTTGACGATAATCAACTATTTTAAAACCCCGGGTTGTTACAATGGTTGTGCATGAAAGTAGGAGCGCTCGATGGTAAGGGTGGGAACACCTGGGATGATAACATATTCGGTCTATCCAGGTTAGGGGTAAGTCGGTCTTGTGTAGCAGGGGATCCCGGCGAGGTCCTTGGTACATTGTTCTAGAGGTGTACTGTGATGGGCGGTACCCCAGTGACCCAGTCATTCGTTGGAATCCATTCTCCAATACGAGCTTACGGTTTTATTTGTAGAGCCTAGTATACTGGATTTTAATTAATGTAACAATTTCAGCTATTTGAATAAGTATTTGTATTTAGACACTATTATAATATCACTAGATTTTCTACAAAATGTTTTGGTTATCGTAAGGGAAAAACCCGTCGTGTTTATGTGTGACGCGGTCTTATGAGATACCATTGTTTTTCAAAGGATTTTGATAACTCTAATAATTCAAATTGAGTGTTTTTTCTCACGCTGGTTTTCCAGACTAACTCAGGTGTTATTTTATTGTAATGCTCCGGTCAGACTGAGTATTACAGATTCAGGATAATATGCTATGGAGCTCAGGAGACGAGCTGGATGACAGAGACGTATCTCCGTACTTGGCTTATATTCCGCTGTGTAAGGACAAGTTATATAACTGTCCAGTTTGATGTATTGATTTTTGTACTCTGATGATTGTAAATATAAAACAGTTACAGATACTTTTGTATAAAAATCTTTTATTATATATTATATTTTGTTCCGCTGCGAATGTGAGATTCTGTGTTGTTGTTTCTATTTCTTCTTCTATCTTTTCTTATTTACCCTTATTATTTGCTCTTTCGTACAATTTGGGTTGAACAGGAGTGAATTTTTATCAACTCAAAGTGTACGAAATCGTGGGTCGCTACAGGTTTTGAGCTTTCCAATAGATAGTTCTGACACCATCAATTTTTCCCCAAAAATATTTTATTAAAGGTTTCGAAATAGATACTTTCATGTGTAACCACTTTGAGTCAAAAGACGTTTTTAAAGAGTAAAATCCAATGTTTTCGAAAGGGGTACTTTCATTGGTTTCAAAGCTATATTTCTAAAGATTATTTAGCAATGTTTTGACACGTTCGAAAGGTATGATTTGGTTTCGAAAGGATTGATTTATAGAGCTTCGAAAGGTATATACTTAGAGTTTTGAAAAGAGGTTTTATATGCTTCTGATGGAGGTCATCCTGTGGTTTCGAAAGTGACGTTTTAAGGTTTCAAATCAAATAACCCATTCTCATTTTAAAGGAAATGCCATGGCATAAGTAAATATTCTTGAGTGTATTACTTTGTTGTATTGATTTTTTCTTCATATATTTATTCACATTGTAATTAACCCATAACGGTACTTTGGGGAAGGGCGGAATAACCAGCTTGGTTGACCCAGTAGTGAATATAATTTAAGAAATGTTAAAATCTTAATTAAATATTTTGACAGGGGCCAACAGGTTTATAGTAAGCCCATGAAAACTATGTAAAGGGAAAGATATTGGCAGGGACTAATAAGTTCATAGTCAGCCCATGAAAACTATGATTTGATATTGGCAGGGGTCAATAGGTTTATAGTCAGCCCATGAAAATTATATTCGGATTAAGATATTGACAGTTAGTCAATAGGTTCCTAGTTAGCCCATGAAAACTAGGATAAGAGAAAAGATATTGGAGTTACCAATAGGTTCTTAGTGATCCCATGAAAACTATGAAATCAGACAGGTAGTCCATAAACATTTAACCAGTTATTAGTGAGCCCATGATAATCTGATAGGTTAATAGTAATCCTAGAAACTATAATTGAGACAGATAGTCAGAATGAATGGGGATGGGTAATCCAGAATTAACTTACTTGTTTGTATATCATCATATTATTTTGAACTGTTTTAACCATTGTGGATGCAGGAGCATAGTATATGGTTTATAAAGGTTTAAGATACTAGTGAGGGGGAAACCCGTTCCACTAAGCGGCGTGGTCTCACTAGATATCTAAATGATTTGACATGGTAGCTTATTATTCATACCAGGCTTTATGTCTGACTCTAAGTTTTTATTTTCCCCTTAAACTCTCGGGTACTCAATTGATTTTGAGTAGTTTGAGGTTTAGGGTTTTCAGGTGTTCTTTTAGACGAATTAAGCTTTCGGTGACGTGTAGGAGGCATGTTCGCTACATAGAGTTCTTTTATTTCCGCTGTGTTTGGTTGTAAAGGCAAACATTTTTTATCGCCATATTATATATTCTGATCATCCAAGGGAGCATCTTCATATAACGCTCTTGGCGTATTTTGTAATAAGTATATTTTGTCTGAACGTAGTCTACGCTCTGGGATTATGTAATGAATTTGAAATATTTTGAAATGGAATGTGGACTTTGTTTGTTGTTTTAAATTTTTTCCATATTCATGTGTTTCTGTGTATCAGTTATCTAACATTGTCGTATTTGGTCGTCGAGGATTAATAACTATGGATGACTGCAGCATCCGTAGCCGTTAGTTTTAGGCCTCCAAGTAGGGGGATGTTACACTGTGCATGATTTAACCAACATATCGTCTACATAAGCTTCCATTGTCTTCCCAATCTGACATTTAAACATGGCATTTACTAGTCGCTGGTAAGTTGCCCCAGCATTCCTTAAGCTAAACGACTTTACTTTGTAGCAATACAGTCCTAGATTGGTAATGAAACTGGTATTTTCTTGATCTGGTTCGTACATCATGATCTGGTGTACCCCGAGTATGCATCCATAAATGATAGCAATTCATGTTCAGTAGTCCCGTCCACAAGCTGCTCAATTCTGGGTAGAGAAAAGCTGTCTTTTGGGCAAGCTTTGTTCAGATTTAAGTACTCAATACAGGTTCGTCATTTCTCATTAGACTTCTTGACCAAGACTGGGTTAGATACCCATTCAGGGTAAGTTGCATCATGGATAAAGCCATTCACCATTAGCTTGTCCACTTCTTCTCCTAGCGCTTTAAACCGCTCGGCTCTAGGCTGCACCTTTTCTGCTTCACGAGTGTATACTTGGGATCAATTTTAAATGTGTGGCGGGTTATTTCTAGCGACACACCACACATATCAGAATGCATCTAAGCGAACACATCCAGATTAGCGAAAAGAAATTTGATGAGTTCAAGTCGCATCCTGTTTCCAAGATGCGATCCAATTTTGAGGACCCGTATTGGGTCATCCATGTCGACTGGGACAGACACCGTCAATTCTACCGGTGTTGCCCGTTCCTCCACTGAACTCTTCTTTCTAATGTTCAAAGCCTTGTCGAATCGGCTATAGTCCCCAAGCCAGGGGTAGCTCTTTCGTTGCTATTTGGCAAGTTCACAAATGTGGAGAGTTCTCCCTACATTCTTCCCCTTTTCTTTTCTTTTAGGTTCACGTAGTTCCACGATATAACATTCCCTAGCAACACTTTGGTCTCCCTTGATTACCCCGACTCCATTTTCCGTCGGAAATTTCATAGTTAGACACCATTAAGCTAAATCAATTCTAAAGTCTACCAAGGTGGGTCGCCCCAAGAAGGCATTATAGGCGGACATCTCATCTACAATCGCAAAGGTTTGGACGAGGGTGACTCTTTGGTCACCTTCTCCGAGTTTTATGGGTAAGTCAATTGTTCCAACGTGTTGTTTGGGTTCACCGGTGAATCCCTCGATCTTTGTTGGCAGGCGGATACATATTTCATACTAATCTTTATCTGATCAAAGGTGCGTTTGAAAAGGATATTCATAGAACTGCCACTGTCTACCAATACTCGTCAGACCATGGTGGTTCTTATTTCTACTGTCATGACCATGGGGTCGAGAGTTGGAGCTTCTATTCCCTCAGTGTCTCAATTTCGGAATACTATGTTGTTGTTCAGGGTTCTCTATTACTTAGCAAGGGTTCCATTTACGATCGCAAAGCACGCACCTTTCGAAGCGTGCTTTAATGGGCTCGCATACCGCTCCATTTCTCCCAAACTCTTATGTGTAGGATGGGGCCCTCCAAATATCGTTCCAATGATGAGTCTCTGGTCAGTCCATCCAGGTCCCTCTTTGCTAATTCCAACTTAGTTTCCTTGGTTTCTAGGAGCTTGGGGCGCTACGGGTTGGTCTGGATTTAGTGGTTTCCTCACTGCCGAAGCTTGTTTTCTCGAATCAACTCCTCAATCAAGTTCTCTAGGTGATGACACTTGTTCGTGTTGTGGCCATATGTCTAATGGATGCAGCAGTACTTTCTGAAACGCTTTTGTTGTTCGGTTGCTTCCTTTTTAGGTGGCTTCTTGTACTCTTCAGTCTGCTGTGTTGCGAGATAGATGTTTTTTGGAGTATCGTTGAGTAGGGTGTAATCTTCGGGCCATAATCCTTTGAGTCACTTGCTACTTCTATTTCGCTTGTTAGAATTCCGGTTCTTCCTTTTCTGATTTCTATTTTTTCCTGTGTTCCCCTCAGCGGTCCCGGAAGTGTTTATATCTTGGTTCATTGCCATACCATTCTGCCCAATGTTGGTCGGTTATAGGTTAGCAGATTTCCTTTCTAATTTATGTGCCTCTTCCAATCCCAAGTACTGGCTCGCCTTTCGGTTGAAGTCCTTCCTAGTGGTGGGTTGTTTCATTTTGATCCATTTCTCAAATTCAATCTCAGGATGAATTGCACGGACTAAGGCCATGAATACCATATCCTCGTTCGTATTACTTACTTCAGTTACTGCAGTGTTGAACCGATTCATGAAAGTTTTCAGAGATTCATTTCATCCTGGAATAAGCCGGACAAGGACATCACATCTTTAGGCTGTGCCCTGTGAAGTTTATATTAATCAAGGAACCTTGTTGCTAGTTGATTAAAGGTGGAGATGGATCTTGGCGGAAGCCTAGTGAACCACATGGAAGCAATCCCCTTTTGAAAAATAGGGAAACATCTACATCGAATGGCATTCGAAGCATTTACTCCGTCCATGTACCAACTATACTTATATAAGTGGGGTTTTGGGTCTCTCGTTCCGTCATAAGATGGAATAGTTGTCATGGTGAACTTTTCAAGGTACCGCTTATTCAATATGTCATCAGTGAAAGGAGTCCGACTTGGAGCGGGTCCCCATTCCTCATCCCTTTTACCCTTAGTTTCATCCATTAGTCGCTTGACCATTTCCGCGATATATGCCTCAGATGTCCGGTAATCCGAGGGTCGGGTGTCAGTAACTACACCAAGTGTTTGGTTTTGCAAACGATCTTGATGAGTGGGCTGAAGCCTAGGCTCTCCTGTCTTTGGGAGAGCCACTCCCTCAGGGTTTTGTTGGCTTGCGATTGGTCTGATGGAGGTAGTTTGGGTCTCCCTGGCATGATTGAATGCATTGGTATTTCCTTTGAACTTGTCGTCATCAAGTCGCTCACTATCTTCTGAGTCGGAGAGATCCATGACTATATCCTCCTGTGGGGTTTTTGCTCATAGATTTAAGTTTGTAGCTGGTTTCCTCGCAGTTGATGGAGTATTTGTGTTTCCTTCAATATTGATTTCTACGGTTCCACCTATCACTTCTTTCTGCGACTGCTTCCCGTTTCACTTATTTAGGCCAGAAATGGAAGAATTTTCTTGTTCCATTGCAGCCGTTGGCTCTGCCATGGTTCTTGGAGTAGCGTGTGACTGTAAGGTCAATAGGGCATTCAATTTGCCCATAAGAGCCCTTTGGTTGTTTTCCATTTTCTGATTAATTTCTTTAACCATTTTATTTAATTCATCTTTAGTGACAACTTCACGCTGAATAGTGGGTCCTGAAACTTGATCTCCAGAGTTAGCTCCTAACTGTATATTGTTGACTTCAGTTTGCTGAGGGTTTGTTTCTTCTCCAGCACTAGTAGCTCCTATGGATCTTTCGGAAGTCATTCTCTTTCTTCCTGGTGCCATTGGTTCTCAACAGCAAATTTTCTAAGAAAAGATTGATGATCTAACTTCTGAACCTATCTGATCCAAAGTAGATAGCTAGATCTGAACCTGAGTTGGGTTCTCAGTGAAAGCACCAAAATGTTAACCCAAAAAGTGGATCAACACTCTGGATTGAGTTTGAAAGCACCAGCCATGTTTATCAAGGCAAATAGAATTGAAACAAGGAATAGTAACTTGCAAATAAAGTAAAGAGACAGGAGATTTTTACAGTGGTTTGGCTGTTAACGAAGCCTACGTCCACTTTATCACTTTTGTTATTGACAGACTTCTATTACAAGTTGAATATGATTATAATTCACTTGGATCTTGTAAGTTAGATCAAGTCACCAATGTTAGAATTTACTGGAGAATCACGGTGAACCCTTTTGATAACTGTTGTGTGGGAGAAGAAGAGTGAAGAATAGTTTCTGTAGAGTTTCAGCAGCCATTCCAGAAGAAGATCCTCTTTATGTTGAAGGTAGGATTGTATTTATAGAGGCTGGAGAGCAGTTGGGCCAATGCAGCTTCGTCGAAGACTTACATTTGAAGGTACAAAGGCGCTCCAGAAATTCCAGAACGAGCCAACCCAATACGATGGATCGCTAGTGATCCATATGGCATGGATCGCTAGCGATCCATGGGGTTAGAGTATTTTACCAAGCTGTAACGACCCCACCGCTATGCCCAGTTTAGCAAAGAACATTACAAGTAATGTCACCTGCTAATCCGGAGAATACGGCTGGTTAAGGGCGATCGAATATGAATATATTTTTATATTAACACTGACGCGTCTTATTTACCTTTTCGAGGATTTAAACTAAAAATTTGACGTGTACAGTATTAATACAAAGTAATAGACACACCGATTAAAATTATTCAGAATAGTATATAATATAGATAAATCAGAATCAAAGTCGCAGATTGTAGCGGACTAATACACAGCATATTTCATAATAAGATGTGAGTCTACAAAATGTCAATACTAGACCCACCCTAATATACATCATTAAATTCAATTAGAAATTCAATTTGAACTTGCATAAGATAGCCAAAAGCTAAACACAATAATGGTCAATAATAGTTTATAGTTGAAAGCAAACATTATCATTTTATCATATAGGAAATGGTTTCTAAAATTGCTTTCTTTATAAATTACTTTCAAACGCTGTAAATTCGTCTTTAAAAAGAAAAAAAGTTTTAAAGTTTTAAATCTTAAAAGTAGAATTTCTTTAAAGATTAGAAATCAACCCAATATTTTCCATAATTAGGAACTTTTTGTATTATAAAAATCTATACATATATATAATTATTTTTCATAAAATCTAAGCAACTTTTAAAACCTTGTTTGTCTATTTCTTTTTAGAATAAAACCTTTTATATATATGTAGAATATATATATATATATATACTTTAAAATAAATCATCAAAAGGGAATTGAAATTATAACAATCAATTGCTACTAGAAATCAGAAGGTATCATAGTCCAAACAAGTTCAAGATTCAAACAATATAGCAACAAATTTCAAAACCATTCACATACAATCCATATAATACCAACCAAATAAATCTAATCGATATCATTCGACGAATTAGATAATCACAACATACAATCAATTGAATCCATATCATGCCAATTTCAATGATTTCAATTAATTACTACCAATAATTTATGCAATTCATAACCCAAACAAAGCACGCAAATGGATATAAATATTGAGATATAGATATGTGGGTTACGTTCCCTTTGGATCATGTTTCTTGCCTTGTGTAGATGCTCTCCATGTAATTTCATGACTAGATGCTTTATTTTGATGATGATTCATGTACTGATTGCATTGAACTACTGATGGAATCAGATGAATGCTCACTTCTCGATCTAACTAGCTTGGAATGCCCCCAAACTTAGCGGATATTCCTAGAAAACTTATTAGATCATGGTGTAAAAGGATTGGAGGATCCACGAGCGACCCTTATGGATCTTTCTTGGTCGCTTCTTCTAGTCCTTTTGGTTGTTTCTTGAGTTGTTCTGACTCGACGTAGATGTTCTGACTTCCTTTGAATTCCATTGGGTCAGAAACACGGATAACAAGTAGCATGAATTTATAATCAAATACCATGCTCTACCTCCTTCACTTATTTCACTCCTAAGCACAAAGAAAGATTAGTCGATCTTACAATCATTCTAGCCTACCAATCAATGGACAAAATAATCAGATTACCAATCAATTGTATTAAAAATTGAAATGTACATCTCATCCCTCTCTGAGAAAGAATCTGCTTTGTACCTTTGCAATTGATTGAAGGGCGCTATTATATACGAGATCATAATTCTTATACTAACCATCCACGGTCATGCCAAAGCATCTGATATCATCTATCTCACTCATCATAACATAAAGCGCTACAAAACACATCTAAATTAGGTATCATATCATATTATACTCTAATATGGCCTATCACATCTTAATGTCAATATGTGATCAATGTAAAGTACCTCAAACCATTTATGCAGGCTCTTTAAGGACTAGGCTCAATCTAGCCTTGAAGTAGGCCATCGGTCGATTGATCGTGTATTTTCTTAAGGAAGTAATTCCTTAGCTTTTCAAACGATGAATAAAAATTTAATCAGCTGATTGTCTTACAGAAATAATTCCTTAGGTTTTAATCGATTGAATAAAAATCTAGTCGACTGGCCATACATTTCAATCGACTAATGTTATTTTCAATCAACGAAAACTCCTTAAATTTTCACTATAAACACTCATATTTCTACCAAAATTGATCGGTTGACTGGTTGTTTTGGGTAGTCGATTGGATGGTTGCAAAACTCTATTTTTTCATTACTTTCGAGTATCCGCTAAGTATTTAAATTTTCTTTTGTTCATACTTTGTACACTTTATTATACATCATTTAGGCATAATCAAAATTCATTTAAGGACGTATTACCATTTTTGTCGCGTTATGCACGCATTCGTTCGGTTTAACACATCGATTACAATATTGATATCTATAATCTTCACATTTTAATTTTCTATTAAGACATCGCTGCAACTTTTATTAATGCGTTGTTGGCATAATTACCATACCGCTACCTTGTTCATACACCGCTACCAATATTGATAACTAAGTTTAATTACAATACTTTCATGTTCATACACTGTTGCTAGTACATTACATGGGATAATCAACCTATAATCTTGTAGCATCCCATAAATATTAATAAAAAATTAATTAATAAATAAATTGATAATAAGGCTGAAAATGGAAGTTTTAAAGGTGTCGAAATCTGGCCATGAAAGTTATGTTGTTGCATTCATGCGATTTTCTGATTAGTTTCCCTATATAAAGTTCTAAAATAGAAGCTCAAACAGAAAAGTTATCGATGTTTGAAGTTTTTGAATTTAAAATAATTCAAATGGAATTCAATTTCAAAATGTAATTAATATTAAAATTTGAAATTCAAATATTAACTATAGTTAAATATTGGGGGTTTAAATGAACGTTAAAAGAAACATGAACGTTAAATATAAATACGGGATTAAATAATGATTAAATGGCTAAAACAAATATGTTCCCATATTTAGGCAATCGGTCGACCGCCTATCTTGGGTCAATTGACCACGTAGGTAGGAGCAGTCGACTGGTGCATGTTATGACGGCCAGAGTTATTTAGACTAAGATATCTGGGAAGAGTTAAAAAGCGGAGTATTTATATCTAAAGGAGAAAGCTAGGAATTATCTGTGAGTGGAAATCTTAGTTTTTCTCATTTTAGTAATTATATAATATAGGTTGGATTTGATATATGCCTTGGGAAATTTTAATTCAGGAAAACTTCAAATCTAAACCGCCAAAATTCACCCCAAAGTGAAATGTCAATCCTTATGTTTTGGAATCTCAATTATTATATATTAAAATAGCAATATTGCAATTTTAATGTTTTACACTCTATTCCACTTCTCACTTTCCTCTTTTGATGTGATTAAGTGTTAGAAATTAAACACAAATCGCTTCTCATTGGATTTCAATTGTAAATTCTATTGATGTTGATTCTACTATGTTAATATAAAATAAGTTTGGTAATTGATTCTATTTTCTTATACAAGTCAATTGTTGAGCTATGGATATTAGCCAATTTGTATGTTATGTTATGGAATTAGGCTTATATAAATTGGTAATTTTGACATTTAACAATTAGTATAGAACGCAAACTTCGCACGTCTAAGAATATTTCAGTTATGTATGTATAAATATATATTAGCGTATGAATAACATATAACTAATAACGTACAATCACGTAATTATTATGTTAGTAAAGCATTAAACCCCATAGGACGGAAGTTAATGATGATTATTATTAGTGGTGGAATAAAGAATCTTTCTTCATAGCCTTAGTGGAATATGGTGAGGTATGTGGTAGTATGATTAGGCGGTGTAAATTATCACTAAGTTATAGGGATGCAAGGTCAGGCAAAAGCACATAGAAATCTGCCCAGCTAATCTGGCTACTAGTAGTGTGACTTTAAAGCCGATATGAGACATCGCCTAATTAAGTACCCACGGAGGACGCGAGGTTAGTCCCAATTCTATAGGATAAATCAGCCCAGTTAATCTAACTACCAATGCCTATGAATAGTCAGACTAATATGAGACGTCATAGTTTGGGTTATGGATCATAATACGTAGGACCTGCTTCGGGGATCGAGGGTAGTAACTGACTGTTCGTACCCTAATTAGGATGTATTAAATGCTCGGATATAGGGTTTAGGCACGGTAGATGGAAATCTCGAGAAGGGTCCGCTTCGGGTTTGAGGTATTAAGTGGCTATTGTAGGATTCGCCTCTTCCAAAAAGAAGTATTAAGGGCCAGATGAAATTTTATGCAATATCGCTAGATTGTACCAAAGAGGGGTCCGCCTTTGGTTAGATATTAAATAACGGGGACCTACTTAAGATATGGGTAATAATTGGTCAGAGTGTGTCTAATTCCCTTTGAAAGGGTATTAAGTGGTCTGGGTACTTTCTCTCACATTGTTAGAACATGATAGACAGTAGATGTGTGAGACTGTGAATGGCCTTGGACCTACATTTGAAGGTAAGTTATAAAGTTGGGTTAGAAAATGTAAGTTATAGGATTGGATTGGGAAAGCCTGTGGGCTTATGGTTGAAGGTATTTATAAGAAATATATTTAAGATACGTAAGAAATATTCTTATCTAAATTATACAGCCCAACTACTATTATGGAAAGACTGGAGATTTTATTCACCAGACATTGTTGTTCTGACTCCCTCCTTATTACAATATAGGTTAGGAAAAATGATGCAGATCTAGGAGATGAAGGCGGAGACAGAGTCTTGTGGCAGCTATCTATCTACTTATGTTTTGGTTATATTTTGATGTACCACGAATATTGAGATGTTATGTTCTATTATTATATTTAATTTTTTTATAAAATGGGTATTGTTATTTATATTATATTTTGTCTTTTTCATTGTGAGATTTAGATAGCATTAGTAGATAGCTTTGTCTACTGATTTTACTAACTAATACCCAGCTCTAGAATGGATCTAATGCTCGATAGGCCTTTTCTAGGTCGAAAATTAAACTCATTATGAGACGGGTTGTTACAAATCCTTTTACATATTCGTTGCCTATTCATCTTCTCTAGTTTCCATAACTTAAGGTCTTCAATCATCTATGACCAATAAAAAAATTCTAACATTCATTTTCAAATACCAATACCCCAACTTAGGTATATTTTACCATCTATATCATACAAAAAAAAGACCTTTAACAACGAGTGGTCTCCTCACATCAAGGACCGCTCGTTCATAAAAAAAAAACCAGGCCATTAACCTAACTTAGGTCATTATCAATGAAATAAAAGCATATAAGATTATACATCATAATTAGTGATTTCTCATTCACCAATTACCAAGTGAAGCCTCTAAATCGAAATGAAACTTATTTTTCTCCGCTATCCCGAAATGCCCAAGCTCTAATGTCCATGAATCGAGTTAAATCTAATAGCTTCATGCAGGTCTCGTTATCTAAATCTGCGCGAGTTATTTTAATCGAGTTATCTAAATCGAGTTATGTTCTGATATGTTCTCAGCTCGAACTTACCATTATTAATACTGGTACGGCTCAACTTTGATTACCCAAGTTTGGATCCAGGTCCAACCCGATTATAGAACCAATTATGGTTTTAATCACTATCCAACCTAATTTAGGTCTAGTCCAATTGAAAATTTCTTTTGTACATAATTGTTTGTAAACTTTATTTGGCATCATTTTTATAAATTTACTAGGCTAGTAGAATTGTTATGATATCAATTATTCAAGGCGACCACGCAATTTACCCAGTGGACTTGAGAAGTTCGATAGAGCTATCTGGAGTAACGAGTTTAAGTACCCAACGGACTTGGATTGCAAGTTTAGTAAATGAGTTCGGCTTTGAGTTTTAAGCTATAAAAATACGATTATGTATATTTGTTACATTCGATTTAGGTTGAAGCATTTTTATTTACACAAGCTGTATTTTCAGATATTCACAAATATGTATCAATATATGTACAACAACACATATTGATGGTTTTCGTAGACTAGTTAGGCATTAGGCATATATTTCTTGATTATAGGCTTCAACCATATGGTTACGTACTAGAGCAAAACAGATAAAATGTTTTCTATAAAGAGGTACTCCACAAAATGAAATTTCGTGTGGTTATTATAGAAGGATGTAGATTTTGTTGCACCAAAGTAAATTTTGTTGAAGAAGACCTAGTAAATAACTTAAAACTCTCGATGTGAGACAAATAAGAGCAACAATCTTACTGCAGTATATCAAATGGAACTGGTCCACCAAAATGGAGTAGAAAGCATAAAACGTAATTGTCAGTGGAGAATTGAAAAGAGAAATAGATGTTGGCCAAACGCAGCCTTCTGCACACAAATGAAAGCGTAAAACAGAAGAAAACAAAAATAAGCTTAGAATAGCGTGAAATATGGCGTCATTTTCTCCAAGAAGGAAAGACAAAGGAAACATGCTGAAACAGTAAGTAGTTGTCATTTTTTTCTCGCCCTAATATATATATATATATATATATATATATATATATATATATATATATATATATATATATATATATATATATATATATATATATATATATATATATATATATGAACGTGCGCTTGCACGGTTATATACACTATATTTTGAGATAGTTTATATATAGCTGGAGCCTGAGTTGGTTTTATTTGTTTAATGTAGGCTAAAGCCCAGTTTATATATAGCTGGAGCCTGAGCCTGAGTTGGTTTTATTCTTATAATTCATACGCCAAGAGACTACTGATTAAACTGGGAGAAGACAAACTGATCGTACAGTCTCACATTTCTTGGTTGCAGGAGCTTTTGACATAAATCTAAGTTCAGTCTACATCACGCTTTCTCATCGCTTTGAAAACAATGAAGTTGAAAGGAAAAAAGGTGTGAAGGTTCACTTCATAGAAATACTTCGAAGGTGTACAACGATTATCATGACCGGGCCGTAAATCTAACAACGACGATTCAAGATTTAAAGTTCTGATGGTTCAACCGATTGAACAACGAATTTTTATTTTGAAAAATTTACGCATTAAAATACAAATTATACGTAAAAGTATTGAAAGAAAAATACTAGATAGGCAGGCTGTAGAGAGTTTTTAATACTTAAAATAAAAGTTCCACAACCGAAATTAATATACAGCTGCAGTGCACAACTACAACAGTTGCGCACAATTGGCTTGATTGCTCTTATGGAACCTCTCATTGCCCCAGAAGGAATTTCTTCTGTCATCTGTTCCTTAGGATTTGGTGGCGGGTCCGCCAACATCTCGGGAAAGATCTGGATTTTATGGTCCAAATCCTTCTCGGTTACCCCCGTTTTTGATTCTCCTCAGCTCCTTTCCTTGTCCTGTTCGTCTCCTTCCTTTCCTTCTGTCTTCTTATTCTCGGCGGTCTACGCCAGTTGCGATCGGTCGATTAGATTAGACCTTTGGTCAGCCCTTCTGGGCCTTGGGTCTACGGGGATTGCTCCCTCTGTGATCGGCGGGGATTTTAATATCGTCGCCTGCCAAGCAGAGAAACGGGGCGGGGCGTCCGTCAACCGTTCTGCAGTGGAGGATTTCAATTCCTTCATTGCCAGCTCTGGCCTCTCCGAGCTTCCTTTTACGGGTTCGGCTTTTACTTGGTCCAACAACCAAGAGGGTCCGAACCGTATACTTTCCCGACTCGATCGTGTCTTTGGATCGGAGGATTGGTTTCGCCTTCCCTTCTCCTTCTCCATCGCTCACCTTCACCGCTCCTTCTCTGATCATGCTCCTATGATTGTTCGGTGCTCTCCGTTCTCCCTTTCGGGGCCTTCTTCCTTTCGGTTTCAGAGCATGTGGATCTCTCATCATTCCTTTATTAAGGAGGTGGAAGATTCATGGATCTCTCCGATTGCAGCCCCTCCCTGTGCTGTTTTCAGCCGTAAACTTAAGCGTCTCAAGGAGAGCCTTAAGGTCTGGAATCGTCTCGTCTTTAAGAACATTTTTGATCGCGTTAGAATGGCTGAAGAGTCTCTAATCTTAGCCGAATCATTGCTTGACGATGATCCGTCTCCGGCAAACAAGGAGGCTTGGACGCTTGCGCAAATCATTTTTTCTTCGGAGCTTCGTATCGAAAATGACTTCCTTCGTCAAAAGGCTAGGATCAAGTGGGTAGTCGAAGGCGATACGAACTCCAAATTCTTCCACTCTTCTATTCGTAAGAAGAATAACCTTCTTACGATTCGTGAGCTTTTGAGGCCTGACCTTTCTACTGCTTCCTCTCCTGAGGAAGTAAAAGATACCATTCTGGCCCACTTTCAATCCTTTCTTGGCTCTGAGTCAGTTGCGGTTTCTGATCCGGCTCTTTTAGCCTTCATCCCTAGTGTCATCTCCTCGTCGGATAGTGTCCTTCTTTCCGAGCTGCCGACCGCTGAGGAAATCCGGAACTGTGTCTTTGCCTTAAGCAAGGACAGCGCTTGTGGACCGGATGGTTTCAACGGCAGCTTTTATCGGTGCTCCTGGCCTATTATTCAGGCTGATTTTTGTCTTGCTATTCAGTCCTTCTTCTCTGGGGAATCCCTTCCTGCCGGATGGACCTCCACCAACCTTATTCTCATTCCAAAGTGCGATAATCCTAGATCGTGCGGGGATTTCAGGCCGATCAGTCTGTGCAACTTTTCTAATAAAGTCATCTCCAAGATCTTAGCCTCTCGCTTGGCCCTTTTTCTTGATCGTATTATCTCTCCCTCGCAAGCAGGTTTTGTCAAAGGTCGTTTGATCACCGACAACGTCCTTCTCGCCCAGGAACTTATTTCCCAAATTGATCGGAAAGTTAGGGGCTCTAATGTTGTCTTCAAACTGGACATGGCCAAGGCCTATGATCGCATGTCTTGGTTCTTCGTCATCAAGGTTTTACGGGCCTTCGGTTTTCCGGAATTCCTTATTGACCTAGTTTGGAGGCTCATCTCTAACTGTTGGTTTTCTGTGCTCATTAACGGATCGGCCAAAGGTTACTTCAGGGCGGGAAGAGGGCTTCGCCAAGGAGATCCTCTTTCGCCTTCCCTTTTTGTGATCGCGGCGGAGGCTTTGATCCGGGGTCTCCATTCCTTGACTATTTATGGGCAAGTTCAACGCTTCGGTATTCCGAGGGGTTGCCCCCTTATTTCTTCTTTATCCTTTGCAGATGACATTGTCATTTTTTCTAACGGCAGTCGCTCCTCCGTTCGACGACTCCTAAGTTTTCTTCATCAATACGAGAGGTCCTCTGGCCAACTCGTTAACCCTTCGAAAAGTTGCTTCGTCCATGCTAAAGACTTGTCTCCGTCTCGTGCTGCCTGGATTGAGTCCGTCTCGGGATTCAAAGAGGCATATCTCCCTTTCCCCTATCTTGGTATTGTCCTATATCGTGGTAGGAAGCTCAATGCCTATTTCGATTCGTTGGCGGACAAAGTCAGGGGTAAGATTTTACGCTGGAATGCGTCTCTCCTATCCCAGGCAGGCAGACTGGTTCTTATCAAGTCTGTTCTTGATTCGATGGGAACTCATATTTTCGCTGCTATGTCCCCTACCTCTTCCTTCTTCCGGGCATATAAGTCTTTGGCCTCGGCTTTTTTTTGGGGGTCAAAGGAAGATGCTCGCCGACACCATTGGGTGTCATGGGAAACGATTTGTCGCCCCAAAATCGAGGGTGGTCTCGGTCTTCGTAATCCCAAGGATCTTTGTGTGGCTTTTGCTTGTAAGCTGTGGCAGAGGTTCGGTGCGAATGATTCTTTATGGGCATCTTTCCTCCATGCGAAATACCGAAGGCTTGCTATCTCTAATTTCTCAGGATCGCCGTCTTATGCTAGCGAAACCTGGAAGCACATGCAATCGGTGAAAGCGTTTTCCGACTCTCATGGAGGTTCCTCTGGGTGGGATGGCGCGCCTTTTTCCATCCTGAAAGCGTGGTCATCCTGCAGATCTCCGAGTCCCAGTAGCCCGGTATTCTCCTTCATTTGGGACTCCCGTATTCCGCCGAAAATTTCTATTCTGATGTGGCGTATCATGCACGATGGTTTGCCACTCGACGTTAACCTTCAACTTATTGGCATCCCTTTTGTTTCGCGTTGCCGCTGTTGTGCCAACGGGGCATCGGAATCTTTAAACCATTTGTTTTTCGATAGTGTCTCGGCTAGATCCTGCTGGAATTATTTCGGCAACCTAGTGGGTGAAAGACGAATGGCCAAATCTCCTTTTGACCTCCTGCTTTCCTGGTGGTCTGGACTGTCTGGGAAATCTCTCCGCTCGTCCGTTTTCCGCTTGATTCCTTGCCTTATCTGCTGGCACCTATGGTGCGCTCGGAATAAAGCTATCTTCGAGAATTCTCCTATGGATCCCCCTTCCATTATTAGGCGTGTTAGGAATGACGTTTTCCTGGCATTTCGTGGTAGACCATTCAGGGGAATTTTGAGCCATCGGTCTAGGCGATTGGTGTCTCTCTTGTCTATATCTTGTGGCCTGGCCTACGCTCGTCAGGGAGTTGGCTGATTTCTTTTCTTGGGTGTTGGGTTTCTCCCATCGTACCCGTCCCCCCCCCCCCTTTGTTTGGTTTTAATGTGTTTGCTAGTTTTGTAGTACAGGTGGCCTCGGCTTGCTTTGTTCTTGCGGATATCTTTGTCTGACCGCTTCTGGTTCTGTGCTACCGCCTAGGAGGCGGCTCCTGCTTCCTTTCTTTGTTATGTCTTGGTTGTTGGGTTGGTTGAGGGATACCTGTCTTCTCTTATCCGCATTGACTTCTTCTTTTAGCCCATGGTTATTGTTTGGGTCGCCTTTGTTCAATGAGGTTTTCGTCCTTGTTGGTGAGACGTCGTTATCCCATTTTTCCATCCTACTCCAGATTTTCATTGAGGTCTCGACTCTGTTACTGTGGTATGGTTTGGAGGTCTGGCCTGCTCTTCTGAGCTCAGGCAGGTTGGCGGGTAGTTTTGTTGGTGGTTGTTTCTGGTCTTCCCTGGCTAGCTGTATTTATTTTCTGCTGGTTTTTCCTTTTCTTGATCTTTGTACTGTTGGTCGGTTTTTTTTCTGTCTGGGAGGTATATGGTCTTCATATGCTTCGCCTATTTTTGTGAGCCACCGGAGAAAGGCGTTTTTTCTCCCTTTATATTTATATACATATTCTTTTTGGAAAAAAAAAAAAAAAAAACAGTTGCGCACAATTGCAGTTGCACAACTGCACCAACACAAATATTGTTGTGCATATATTAGTAATGCTCAACGGAAGAAGTTTAGTAACAGGGAACTGGACGAAGCTTGTAGTGGTCATCGAGGTGCTTGGAGTATCAAAGAACGGAGTGATGAAGCTTGTTGTTTAGATTTTGAGATGTGATGATTTTTTAAGTTTGTTTAAGTTTTTTTCTTCAAAATGGTAGAAAGAAGAGAATGATAGAAGCTGAAAACGTAAGAAGAAATTAAGACAATCATGATACAACCAACTAAAATGGACGGTTGAACTATTGATTTGAAGGTCCGACCTTTGGTTCAAGCACAGCTAAGATCTAATTGAGTTTCGGACTACAGTTGTTGACGTCAAAAATGGACATCGACGTCCAATAGAATCTCGTAAAGATTAAATGATGAATGAAATTATAACAGAGCAGAGAAATAAATAAACACATAGATTTTATAGTGGTTCGGCAATCTTCGCCTACGTCTACTTCATATTTTTATTGATCTTGCACTGGATTATGATTATAAAAATGTTTGGATCAGCTGGAATCCACTAGTACAAGAGTGAAGAATAAAAATGGCCGAGCCTGGGCAGCCAATAGAAGAATCCTCTTTGCGGAGAATGGTCGATGTATTTATAGGAGAAGATGTGCATGAATCGGGCTGAAAATTCGCAAGAAGAATCTTTAGATCCGTAGGGGCCCACCAGAATGATCGGTGGTCTAAATTCTACAAAAACAACGATCGGGACCGATCATTATTTTTGGTTCCAATCAATGTACATCGTTCGTGGGTGGTCCCATAGGCCTCCAGGCCTTGCTCCCAAAACATGATGTTGTTATGGACTATAGTTTTTTAGATATTGCCTATTCTTTGTAGAACACCGATCGTTACGTTGATCGTCCAATAACGTATGTGTCGTTTTATGTTTTTCTTGAGTTTTCTTGTGCGATCGATAATGTAGGCTCTTCATGATGTAAATTACTTGCTCTCCAAATTTTGTGCAATCCAGACGTATCGTTTGTGAGATATCATCCAACCTTCATTTAATATGGATCGTTTTGATGATTCGACGATCGTTCCAATAACGATCGGCCTCTTTTTTCAAGATTTGGGAGTTTTGTCATGCGATCGTTTTTGTGGGCTCCACTCTTCAACATATTGATGCTCTGAAAGTTTCAAGTACATTGACTTTGTAAATTTTGAGATATTGATCGATCTTCGTCGATTTACGCTGTTTTATGGATCATTCTAGATCGATCCATATAAATTCTTCATTTGTCAATAACTTCCGCGTACGAACTTCGATTGGCTTGAAATTTGAAAGGTACTCTCACAGGGCCTTCCTTGTCGCTTCATATTGATTATACATTGATTGGGACCCGGTCCAAATCTGTTCGACCATTGTCCATAATACTGTATATAACCGATTCTCAAGGCTGGTAACCAACCGTTCTCAACCAAATCTACAGTATCACGGCCTTGCCAAAAGGCGAGATAACAGCGGTAGCCCATGAATTGAAGTTTTTCGAGATTGGAAAGCGGTTGGGTCCGGTCATGGTAACATTGATTTCAACTATAATTAAGGTAATAGCCAAGAGGACAAAGTCCATAAATTACAAGGGTTAAAGTTGCATCAGTCATAATCGAGGTCATTGATTTAGTGATAGTTTAATCGTGAACTTTGTAATTAATACCAAAGAACGAATGGCTCAAATATTACAATAGCTTAGGCAATTCAATATTAGTTCAATGCAACTCATTATAGCCCAAACATTACATGCATATTTTCAAGTTTTATAGATCTCTATAGGGCTGTTATGTTAATGGTTACCATTACCATTACCATTTTGTAAATACCGTTACCGTACCGTTTTTACTGGTAAACTAAAATTATTTACCGTTACCGATTGACCGGTATACCGATGACTGGTATACCGCTAAACTAGTAACTGTTATACTGGTAATGGTAAATTACCGTTTGTCTAGAAAAACAATAAGTTGATATATTTTTACACTGAATGATGCTTCATTATATATCTCATTGGGTCACTTAATAAAGGACATAGAAAAGAAGTGTATTTATCATCATTTGAGTTGAATTACTAAAATAAATTGAACTATTTTTTTGCTTCTAAATGGCCGTAATACAACATCTTACATGAATATCAATGTATTATGAATGGACTGGTAAATTACCATTACCGCTAGTTTTGAAATAATATTACCGATGTTTTACTGTAAAAATGGTAAATCTACCGTTACCGTACCGATTATGCTAGTATACCGACTTTATTTTAAAATGGTAACCGATTGACTGGTAATGGTATGGTGATGGTAAATTTACCGTTACCATAACAGCACTGGATCTCTATATTAAGCACCTCAATCAAAACTTGAGGGTGTGTGCTCAAATACCAAAGCTCAAAGACAATGTAACAACCCAAAATTCAATCTATAATAATTAATTAACAAACTAATTAAATAATAAAAGAACTTTATGAAATTATCATAATTGAGCCACAGGAGTTGCACCATTGTGTTCGTGGTAATTTTCTAGTCAATTTTCATATATAGATTGTCAAAATCCGAGCTAAAACGAAGAAGATACAAACTAAACAAGAAAAGATAAATATATAAGGTCAGGTCGACCCTAGGGTCGACCCTCCGCATAGCTAGGTCGACCTATAAGTCGACCCTAGCATGTGTTGGTGGACACTAAGGTCGACCCGCCTATGTGTTTTGGATATTAATTCGTCCAGATGCAAATACGACGTGTTTTTCTATTTTAATTTGATCATGTGCGTTCGTGCTTCTATCCGACGGTTCCTAGCGAGCCTATGACGTGGTTACACCATATTTAATCTTCAAATCCAACGGACTAAGATTCTCAAGTAACCCTATAAATAGACCCCTAGGCACATATATTTTTCTCATTCAGATTTTCTCCTATTCGGGTTCATTGCCAGAGGGTGGACCCTAGAAATAAAAAATTTCTAAGGAGAGAATCTTTTTGAAAAAAATATTTACGCTCTAGGAGAGGATCAAGGAAGACCAAGGACTAGAGATGAGGACCGCAGGTGAGTGTTTAGTAATTATTTTATATTTTTAAGTAATTTAAAATAATAGAGTTCTCAATAGTTGTAGTTTTTCTGCAATTTTGAGACAGTTTTTTATAAGTTTTTTACAGTTAATTTTTAAAGTTCTTTTCAGTCTATTTTATTATGTTATTTTTATTTAGCTATTTTATTCATTTATTTACTGTTATTTATAGTTATTTACATTTTATTTACATCCGTTTTACGTTAGAATTTAGCCTGCAAATGTTAATTTCTTTTTATTCCTTTTTACGCGAATAAAATAATAAAAAGAGAAGAATTCACTAATATGGACTAAAATATAAGAACACTAAATTTACATAAATTGGATGTAAAATAAGAAGAACTGTAATAAAAAGAAAGTAGACTGAATAGGCAAATTTGAGACATTTGCAAGCAAGTTTATAATTAGCAGTTATAACTAAAAGGACAGAATAGAAGAACAATTAAAACATAGGTTATAATTAAATAGAAAGAAAAGAAAGAGGCTTATTTTAAAACTTAGAGTTAAATTAATAAGCAAATATAGCACTGATAACAGAAGAGGCTTATTTTAAAGACTTACACTAAGTTAATAAGCAAAGATAGAAGTAGGGCTCGTACCGGCAGCATTCCCCTTCAGTCAAGAACTGATGGTCTCACAATAGATTAGGTGAGGCTGGGACACGCTTATGCTGATTAGGGTAGATAAGTGGTCAATAAATAGAATCTCAAATCAGAGGATTTTGGCAAGGGGCGCAACTAGATTTTGTTTGTTAGGACCGTACCGGCAGCATTCCTTTTTCAGACTAGGACTGATGGTCTCACAAACACTTAGGTGAGGCTAGGCAGGACCCTGTCAGACTAGGACTGATGGTCTCACATCAGATCAGGTGAGGCTGGGCACGCTTATGCTGAAATAGTAGATAAGAGGTCAAAAGAGGGAGCAACAGATAGTGCGAACCAGCGGTGACCGAGCGTGCGGCATCGAATTAGGAAGATAAGTCGCTATTGAGTTTCAAAGCGCTAAACATGTGTCTTTTTGCTATAGGACACACAGGATGGGACTAGCTCACAGTAACACAACAGAGATAGAAGGCCGATCAAAGGGTAGAATTAGGACTTCAGCCTAATTAAAATAGGATTATGATTTCAGCCTGATCAAAGCAGCTATCTAAGACAAGTGCAAACAATCACTATCAAAGCAAACAGTTAGACGGTATTTTTTTCCAGCTTTATCTTTTCCTTTATTTCCTTTTATACTAGAACTGTTGTCAAGTCTATTACTTTTATCTTGCTTAAAAATACTAGTAATTACTTTCATTCATCAGACTTTTAGTCCGACTCACTCCTCTATTTTCTCTTTTCCCCCCATAGGCCAGTAGAGGCAAGGGCAGTAGATTTTTAGCTTTCTTGGAGAGATATTCTTGGAGATTCTTCATGTATTCTTCTTCTTTTCAGTTTTCTTATTTGGTTTCTGATGTACTGGTACTTATGAGTGGGATGATTATTTTTATTTTACTCTGATTTTATGAGACCGAGATCTGTTTTTCATAGGACATGTGTATTTGGTATTTGAGACCTGTGAGGTTTTTCAGACTTATTTATGAAGTTTTATTTTGAATAATGAATTACCATTTAAATTTTTTCGCTGTTTTATTATTTGTCTTGTGAATCTTAGTCTCTATGATGCTTTAACTATACCTATAACGCACCATATCCTTTAGTGTGTCCTTTTTGGGTATACTAAGGGGTGTGGGGTGTTTCAGACAAGCTCAAGAGCTACTCAAAATACATATGTACAAGATCTATAATCGAAACCCAGACACGGAAGTCTCGATCACTCTGCCATTGGACCAATCAATGAATAACCATCGATTTGCTCAACTTTAATACGTCAGAACTATCTAGATATCTCAAGTCAAATGTCACATCAACTTACATTGGTCAATCAACACCTCAAGCAACCATTAGAGCCACCAAGAAAACGTTAATGTTAGCTACGTACTCCATCAATGTTATTCCATAACATTCAAAGTGCTATCAGCTTATGACAAGTGTCCTCATCAAAACCCACCATTTTTCTATTCAACAAATCACGGGAAGAAACTATTCATCAACGGTCAAGATCCAATACTACCATAAATAGCGGGTTCATTGTACTAAGAAAGGGATCAGATCTGAAAACAACTAGAATTTTCCAAACTGTTACCTCATTCTAATTTTCCTCAAAAGCTTACGAACCCAAATTTTGAACAAGTATATAAAATGGTTACATAGACGATTTCAGCCTTCTCGGGCTAAACCAATAAAAATTTATTTTATAGTGGATGAAGGATAAATATCAAATCACTATAATTCAGTTGTTACTGCTTATTTTCATCTTTTACTTTGTGTCTTCTTAACGGAACTTCAGTCCTTGGTCTCGGGTTTATCTCTAAATTTTGCGACTTAGCTTTCACCTTAGGTGCATCTTCTAGGCATTTTGGTGTTGTAGAAAAAAACTACATCAACGTTTTTGACAATAGAAGGAAAGTCCCCTACCTCCAGTTCTCGTAAGGGCCGACTCTCTAGTTCGAGTTGCCATTGCCCAGCATTGAACCTACACCACTTCTCTTAATGCCTTTGTTGCCCAGCCAAACGAGCTAAAGATAATTACATGATGGATGTATATATCATCCATTATATTTATTAGATGTAGCTATTTCTGCTTTTTCCATCATCAACCATGGTTGCCCCGTCGAGGGGGTTTTCCCTATGTTGTCGCCTAGCTGGCCTAGCCCTAAAACCGGGCCTGCTTCTCATTAGTGTTTGTTGTTGTTGTTCACTACTTGCTTTTTCTAGAACCATGAAAATTACAAGTTCAAATGTTAAGAAAGGAAGTCAACATTCTCCAACTGCAAATGATTATGAGGTGTTGATCAACATACTAGAGTTGATCACATCAAATCAGTTGGAAACATTAATATTACCAATATTGATAATCATCTGACGAAACCTTTATAACATGTTTCTTGCATTCACGAAAAGTTCTTAGCAACAAATTGATGAGCTAAAAGCTATGAAGAGTGGTTTGAGAATGTCGTTGCTAAAAATATTTCTTCTGCTTCAACAAAGAGCCAAGGCGTGTGGATAAAGTCTCGGGAAAAAAGGTGACGACTAAGGAGTATAAAAGAGAGTACGATTGTTGTAACATTATTGCTTGAACGATTTCAGACTTAAATGGTAGGTCGATATTAAATGATGATTAGATTTTTCTGAAGTCACCAATGTTGGCGCAGTCAAACCATTTTCAAAAAACAGAACAATTTCGTTTTGCTCGAGCTACTAGGGTTTATGTTCCTACCTATAAAGACGAGGACGAGGACTTTGATAATAGGAAGCTCTCCCTGGGTGGAAGGTAGACGATGGAAAAGTTGTTTCTTACTTTGGTTAAAAAAATCAAAACGTTGCAGGAAAATTCTCGAGGAGCTTTGGTTGAAGCTAAGGCTGAAAAAGTCTAGCCATTTACTGATAACATAGTGCAAGCTCCCAGTCTATAGGTTACACATTCCTAAAATCATGTATGACTAGTGTGTAACCCGTGCGTTGCACACGGTAATGTTGTTAAAAAATAGTATTTATATTTTAACTATTGCTAAAATATATTTTATTATGCAATATGTGATAAATTTATCCTGATATATTAATCATAAATTAAGATGACATGCGATGATTGGATATAAGATTGATGGTTCAATCTTCACTAACTACACATCTATGTAAAATTAATGTACATTCTCAAAAAAATATAAATTACATTTATTAATATTGTATACGTAAATAATTTATGTTTTTTCTTAATGACAAAAATAATTTATGTTATGTGATATATATTTTATATGTAGGAGTGAATTAGTAACTTTACCAATTTATTAATATGATTATTGTATATATATATATATATATTTATTTATTTATTGTCACCTTTTTAAGGTTATAAATGGATTAATGAACATTAAATAATTGAATTTATTCAAATAATTTGAATTAATGGTCAACATAACTAATTAAATATAAGAAGTCGAATGTAAACGTTGAAGAAAATTGAGAAGAGCTTTATACATATTGTAATATAGAAGAGCATTGGTCTTATGGTTAGTTTATCTACATGTGAACTTTTATCCATATTTAGTTTTCGTATTAAAACAATTTTATCCTTATAATTAACCATATATTTTATACTGTTGTAAAAGGGTCATGATAATTGCAGAATACTGTATGTAGCATTTAATTGAGTTATGAGTTTGGTATGGTTTGATAACATGTTGAAAGCGAGAATGTTTATATAATCTAATATTGATGTAATCTGTGCATTCACATCATAATGTTGTAATAAATTTATCTTTTATAATTGTTCAAAATGAAATTATGTTATGTAATGTACGATAATTTTTTGAGATAAATGAATCAAAAATTAAAAGAGTTAGTATTATTTATATACGTTTTACTTTATGTGATTTAAATATCTTTCTATATATCGGAATAAAGAAAAAATAATTTTATCATTTTTTCCCCATATATATGAATATTGTATATATTGAAATTCTCGTATTTTTAGGATTTATTACATGGATTAATGAATATTAGTTAATCATATTTATGTAAATAGTTTAAATTTACGGTTACACAATTAGTTAAATATATGGATTTGAAATGTAAAATATTAGAAGATAATTGAGAAGGGTTTTAATGTAATTGTAAAAACAGTAAAATTTAGGTATTTGAATTTAACAGAATTTTACAGTGCCATGTATGATAAATTCATTTATTAAATAAATTATAAATTAACTTTATTGTTGTCATTAACGTAAATAATTTATGTTATGTGATTTATATATATTTGCATCTGAATAATTTTTCTAACCAATTTGTTGATGTGCATGTAACATACATATTGAAACTTTCATCTTTTCGGTTTATTATAAATATTAGTTGACTAAATTTAACAATTAGTTTAAAATTTGGATTATGTAATTAATTTAAATGTATGGACTTTAATGTAAAATTTTGATAGAGAACCGTGGTAGATTTGTAATTAATTATAATTTTTTTAAAAGTAAGCATTTGGATGTAGAATAGTATGAGAAATTTAGTAAAATAATTGTAAAATGGTAAATCATATGATTTTAAAAATAAAATATCCAGATTTTGAGAGAATTAAGGAGAATAGAGATAAGTCCTAAAACTAAGGAAAGGGTTTCAAATTCTTCTGCTTTACTATTATTTAATAGATGGGTCCAAAGACCCCGAGGATTTTCTAACTGGATATGAAAATGCAGCTAGAAGCCACTAGGGATTCTAATGAGGTGAAATATTATTCATCGTCAACCCTCTCAGATTTTTTTTTTTTTAAAGAATATATATATAACAGGATGGAGAAAAAAAGCCTTACTCCGGGAGCTTACAGAAATATAATAGACTTTTGAAAATATGCGATTGAAAATAACAGTACAGAAACAAGCCTAACTAGAGTACTGTAGGAACAGAAGGCACCAGAATCCACTACCGAATGAAAACAAAAAGTCCCTCCTGAGAAAAGAAGAGCAACATCCCACACAACCAACTATCCCGCTACACCCAAGAAGGTGTAGGCCAGACCACCTGATAAAAACCAACCACCACCAGAAAAAGAAAGCCCGCAACCAACCAGATCAAAACACCAACAAGCAGATAGACGAGGACAAGCTCTACCCGGCATAGTATGGAAATCCAGATGAGAACATCAGAGTAAAAACCACAACCAAAGGCAGCTGCGAAGACACAACCTACCCAGCAAGAGAGACGAAACACCACAAAAACACCTAAACCTGAAACACTAGCAAAAACATCAAAACTTAAAATAAAGGGGGGAGGGGGGAATAAGATTGCTGGATGAACGCCAGCAATCCGCCATGAGGGCCTAGCCGACGCCAAGTCTGGCGGCACTCGGCGCACAAGAAATGGATAGAAGACGGACAAGACGATGAGCATGGGAGCCCAAGTTACCCCTAAACGGTCTACCACGGAATGCTAGGAATACATCATTCCTAACTTGATGAATAATGGAGGAGGGGACCATAGGAGAGTCGTCGAAGATTGCCTTATTCCGTGCACACCAAATGTGCCAGCAGATAAGACAGGGAACCAAACGATGAATAATCGAACGAAGAGATTTCCCAGAATTCCGCGCCCACCAGGTAGCAGAAAGATCATTAGCAGATCTGGCAACCCCACGGACACTCAAAAGGTTACCAAAGAAATTCCAGCATGCAGTGGTAGTAGAACTGTCGAAGAATAAATGGTTCAAGGATTCAGAATTCCCGATGCCGCAGCATTTGCAACGGGAGACTAATGGAATGCCTACCCTTTTGAGATTCTCATCCAATGGCAGTCCGTCATGAAGGATACGCCACATCAGAAGAGAAACCTTAGGAGGAGAGCGAGAATCCCATATGAATGAAAACAAAGGACGAGAAGGACTAGAAATTCTAACCGAGGACCAAGCTTTCAGGATGGAAAACGGAGCGCCATCCCAGCCCACCAGACCTCCATGAGAATCAGCGAAGGACTTCACAGACTGCATGTGCTTCCAAGTCTCACTTGCATAAGATGGAGTTCCCGAAAAGTTGGAACTAGCCAGCCTTCGGTACTTAGCGTGAAGGAAGTTAGCCCATAACGAGTCATTAGCACCAAATCTGTACCACAGTTTACAGGCAAAAGCAGCACAAATGTCCTTAGGATGCCTAAGCCCCAATCCGCCCTCGGTCTTGGGACGACAAATAGTGTCCCACGAAACCCAGTGGTGGCGACGGCGATCCTCCTTGGTGCCCCAAAAAAAGGACGAGACCAAAGACCGATATGAGCGGAAGAAAGAAGATGTAGGGGTCATTGCCGCGTAGACATGAGTGCCCATAGAATCCAACACAGACTTAATAAGTACCAGTCTTCCGGCCTGGGAAAGAAGAGCCGCATTCCAGCGACAAATCCGACCCCTCACCTTGTCAGTTAAGCAGTCGAACAAAGAGTTAAGCTTCCTACCACGGTATAGAGCAATACCTAGGTATGGTAACGGCAAAGAAGCTTCCTTGAAGCCCGAGAAGGTCTCAATCCAAGTGGATCTAGACGAAGAACAGTCCTTAGCACGAACGAAACAACTCTTGGAAGGGTTAACAAGCTGACCAGAGGACCGTTCGTATTGATGAATGAAACAAAGTAGACGACGAACGGAGGAACGACCCCCGTTTGAGAAGATAACAATGTCGTCAGCGAAGGAAAGAGAAGAAATAAGAGGACAACCCCTGGGGATACCAAACCGCTGTATTTGACCAAAAACCGTAAGGGTATGAAGACCGCGAATGAAAACTTCAGCCACGATCACAAAAAGAGTGGGCGAAAGCAGGTCTCCTTGGCGCAAACCCCTCCCTGCCTTGAAAAACCCGTTAGCAGAACCATTAATAAGCACAGAGACCAGCAGTTGGAAATAAGTCTCCAAACTAGGTCGATGATGGTTTCCGGAAAACCGAATGATCTCAAAACTTTGATGACGAAAAACCAAGACATACGATCGTAAGCCTTAGCCATATCCAATTTGAAGACAACATTTGAACCCCTAACTTTTCTGTCAAGCTGGGAGATCAATTCCTGGGCCAACAGGACGTTGTCAGAAATTAAGCGCCCTTTAACGAACCCCGCTTGAGACAAGGAGATAATACGCTCAAGGAAAGGGGCCAGACGTCTAGCTAGGATCTTGGAAATAACCTTATTCGAGAAGTTGCAGAGGCTAATAGGACGAAAATCCCCACAGGACCGAGGGTTGTCGCACTTTGGGATAAGAAAAAGGTTGTTGGAGGTCCAACTAGAGGGGAGGCATCTACCGGAAAAAAAGACTGGATAGCAAGACAAAAATCCGCTTGAATAATAGGCCACGAGCAACGGTAAAAGGTACCGTTGAAACCGTCCGGGCCGCTCGCACTATCCTTACTTAGGTCGAAAACAGAAGCACGGATTTCCTCAGAGGAAGGGAGGTCCGCTAGAAGGTCTCTCTCAGGCGAGAGAACCAACCTGGGAATGAAGGCAAGCAAAGCCGAATCGTTTGCCACCTCAGACGAAAAACCCATATAGGATTGAAAATGGGCCAAAATGGTATCTTTGACTTCGTCGGGCGAGGATGCCAAAGAATGATCAGGCCGCAAAATCTCACGAATAGTGAGAAGGTTGTTCTTCTTACGAATGTAAGAATGGAAGAATTTGGAGTTCGCATCGCCGTCGACCACCCACTTTACCCTCGTCTTTTGACGAAGGAATTCATTCTCAAGACGAAGCTCCGCAGAGTAGGTGGAATGAGCCAATGCCCACGCCTCCTTATTGTACGCGGACGAAACCTCATCAAACAAAGATTCGGCTATGATAAGCGATTCTTCGGCCACCCGGACACGATCGAAGACGTTCTTGAAAACCTCAGCGTTCCAAACCTTAAGACATCATTTGAGACGCTTCAGCTTGCGACTGAAAACCGAACAGGGAGAGCCAATAATGGGAACGGACCAAGAGTCAGCCACAACTTGATGAAAAGTGTGGTGCGATCTCCACATGCTCTGGAAGCGAAATGAAGAGGGCCCGGAAAGGGAAAAGGGAGAGCAACGAACAACCAGCGGGGAATGGTCTGAGAGGGACCGATGAAGATGAGCTACGGAGAAGGAGAAAGGTAAACCGAACCAATCCTCTGATCCGAAAACCCGATCAAGCCTGGAGAGGATGCGACTAGGGCCAACCTGATTGTTAGACCAGGTGAACGCAGAGCCCACAAAAGGGAGCTCGGAGAGACCAGAGCTGACAATGAAGGAGTTGAACTCCGCCATCGCAAGCCGGTTGATGGCAGCTCCCCCCGTTTCTCTGCCTGGCAGGCGACGATGTTAAAATCGCCGCCCACCAAAGAGTAAGAAAAACCCAAAGAACCAAGACCAATAATGTCTGTCCATAGAGACAACCTCTCCGTTCGGTCACAAATAGCATAAACTGCCGAGAAGAGAAAAGGAGATCCAAAGGAGGGAGAAGAGCAGACCAACGATAGAAGCTAAGCAGAGTCAAAAACAGAATGAGCCGAAAAGGATTTGGACCATAAGATCCAAATCTTACCTGAGACATTGGCAAAGCCACCGCCAAAACCTAAGGATAACACGGTGCTGGTAATGCCTTCCGGAAGTATGAATGGTTCCAGAAGAGCAACCAAGCCAATCGAGTGTTTCCGGACAATGCGTTTAAGTCTAGCCAAAGACGCATCGTTACCTATCCCGCCGACATTCCAGAACAGAAAGTTCGACATGACTGATACCAGACGGAGCCAAAGAAACAGACGAGAAAAACAACAAAGGAGGAGGACAGACCACAACAACCGAGATGACCTAGCGCGCTCAGGCAAGGTACAGAGAGTATCGAGCAGATCTATCAATCTGCTCGGACGTCGCTATAGAGCGTGTACGGATGGTGCGAGGAGTAGACGGGACCCTACGCGATCTACGCCGAGTCGAACGGGCAGGAGAATGATGGGACTGTGAAGAAATCACCGACAACTCCTCACAAACAGATCCCTGAAAAACCGGCTGGGACGCCACAGCAACCACCGGAGCCGAGTTCCTGGACAAGCAGTCAAGGCGCTCATTAAGAAGTGCAATCTCTACCTTACTCATCATCGGGATGGTAATGGACAGAGAACAAGACGAAGATGGGAGAGAGCATGCCGAAGAACAGGAAAAGGACGGCGTGCTCAAGCGAACAGTAGGATCAACAAAAACAGAAGAAAATCGCAGACAAGAGGGAAGACGAGGAAGGCGAAAACCCGCCTGCCACCTGCACCTAACAAGGGCGGTACAGGGGGTAGCGAGGATGGAGTCGGGAAAGGAAGGAGAAGAGCCATCAACGCCTGAGGCCCCAGCTGCTACCGACTGTAAAGCTGAAGAAGAAGGAGAAGCGGAAGGGAAGGCTAAGCTAGACGAACACGACAGGGACCGGTCAAGTGTAAGGAAGCTAGCCATAGGCTGCCCCAATTGCTGTTGGAATCTTTCCAAAGCGAGACTGTCACTGGTAGTGCAGTCCCGAAATGTCGGTAAGATTCGCTGGGCGGACCATACAGAAGGCACGGTAAAACAGAGCACTAAAAGCTGGCAACAATCCAGGCTGTCCGTATAGTGATCACTGGTGATCACTATACGCACAGAGATGGAATACCGCCCAAACCAGTCGTTCCAGGCAAACCGTACCTTCCTATGGCGCCGAATGAAATCTACCGACAACAAGACCCAACTAGAGGACCAGATCACTGAAGGCACAGACCTGGCCTCAAATAGACACAACACCAAAATCCGAAACAAAGAGCCACTCGAACCTAACCAAGCTGACTCGGTTGTAAAGATACAACCGAAGCCGAAGCTATGGGACAACAAAACCGACAGAAGCCAAAAGCACTTCCGCAGGCAACCCAACAAACAGGCAGACGCAACATAAGAACCAGACCAACAGGGACCAGACAAGCAAACAGACGAAGAAGAACAGTCAGGGAGCACACACCAAAGCGTGTCAATGCTCAGCAAGACACAACCAAAATCCACAGCCATAAACTTAAACGGACAGGGCAAACCATCAAAAACAATAAAAAACGAAAGAGAGCGTGATAAGCAAACCTTCCAACACAAAGCCTCAGCAGCCTGGAAAAAAGGAGCATACTGAGCCGCAGCCCCTGAAAAACCCACATCCAGGGTAGGACCCGAAGTCCCACCACCAACCACAGCCAACCTAGGAACGAAGCCCACCAACTCAGAGGAGTGCCCAGGCAAAGCCGATAAGGCAGAAGGCAGGGAACAGGGGCAAGGAGATAAAGCGATGAACTCTTTATCTACCTCACCACCCTCATACGAGCCAAAGCATAAATCACCAGCAAAAGCACCAGCAGGCGAAGAACAACCCAACACCGAAATACGAGGCGAGAAAGGAGTGGTGAACTCTCCCCTCTTCCTCTCCTTGAAACCAACGACGCAAGAATCGACCGAAAAACCACTGCCAGTTACATCACTGAACGAGCCAAAGGAAAGCTCAGACGAACCCAACGGCAACGAACCCACCGAAGCCCCAAACTCCAACCTTGGCACGAATCGGGTGGTAAAATCCCGATTGGCCTACGACGAAGAACCAAGCAAACAGCGATTCAACCCCACAAAGCACGGGGTAACTTCCATAAAAAATCCCTCAACCAACAAAAACTTGAATCTAGCCAAATCGGAGAAAGCCCCAATCGAGTAAACTTCAATCTCGACCGAACAATCATTCAAAAAGCAAACAGACAAAGGGGGAGCCACAACAGAAAGCAAAGCCTCTGCGATGGCGGCGAAAGTAAGGCAGAACCTCACGAATTCTCCTTTAAAGGAGAACACCCCCAAAACCATAGCACCAGCCTAAAGAGAGCAGCAACCAGCGACTGATATATGGACCATTTTTACTCTTATATGCTTCGGTGGATACTTCAACAAGAATTAGTGTGTTAGCTGATTAAAGAAGAAAAGAAATGAGTTCCTCGGAGAATATTACAAAAGATTCAACGACTTAGCCGTAAGATTTAAAGGGGTTGATGACAACTCAAAACTCATTGCTGTTATTTCTAGATTATTGAAGCATACACTATTTCGGAAGAATATAATTATTGAAACTAGGTCAGCCCATAGCAGAGTAATATGTAAATGTTTTCCATTATTGGATATTAAATGGGCCTTTGTAGTCTAATTTATATAGAATTTTTGACACTTTTTGTTAAATAAAATCAATATTTTATCTGAATTTATAAACAAAGTTTATACATAATATATATTATATTTTATATATATATATATATATCTGTGTGTGTGTGTGTGTTTAGCATATACACATATGTGACTACATGAACATGCAACAAAACAATGTGTACATAGTTTGGCATGCCCATGTATAAAAGTTGGGATTTACACCGCAACAAACATGTTAGCCCCTTTTCTATTTGATTCGCTATCTAAATGTGTATATATTTACGTCATAATAATATATACAAGTAAATATATAATATAAATATATATGACAATTTAGTGATATCAATGCACCTATTAACATTTAGTGATATCAATTTAGTGATATCAATATACCTAATATATACAAGTAAATTCATAACACAAACAGTTCTCAAGTATTTCACAAATACATGAGAATACTTCAAACAACCATTTAGTGATATCAATTTGGATTTGATATTATCTTCATGTATCAAATACATAAATAAATCATGATATCGTAGACAGTATAACATATATGACAATTCCTATAGCTAATGCTTACGGAATCCATCTTACATGTTCCGTATTAAACATTTTTTTTAATAAGGTGTCCTTTCAAATCAATTTGGGACATTCCCAATATCTTTTATACATATTATAAAAGAAATCATTTACAAATCCTACGTTAAGCATTAAAACAACCGAGGCTGGTTTTAACACAAGTACATGGTTAAAAATCAACCATGTGTTGTTTACTTATTGTTTAGGAATATCAATGTACCTATTAACATTATTTCTTGTGAACACATGCTTCCTCTGTGTTTTGACAGAAAATTAAACTATTTGATATTTCGATCAGAATACTTATTCGGTTTTTTATGGTTATAAAAAATACTTTCGTATCATTTTTTGGATCATATCCAAAAACTCACAACCTTTATATCGCTCCCACTGACTTCGAAACACTTTGGCTATTATGTGCAAATAGTTTATTCTAAATCATTGTTTATAATTTTCTATTTCAGCCACTACAAGATAAACCGGGATTTTCGACGGCTCGGAGCCATCGGCGGCCGTCGTGAGTCGTCGGAAATGCTGTTAGAATATGGACCACGACTTTCGTCCATTTCCGACAGCTTCAGCGAAGTTATTGCGACAACTGGCGACATGTCTTCTGATTGCAATTCTGATGAGTTTTCCGACGGCGATGTGACGACCCGGAATTTTTGTATATTTGAAATTGGAATATTTAATTAATTTTAAATATTCAGAGATTAATTATTAACTTAAATTTCAAATATCGCTGTTTATTGAGTAATTTAATAATTAAATTAAATTTATTTGAAGTTGGATAAAATAGTAAATCTGGCATTCTAAGCTAATTAAAATATTTGAAAGCTCGTAAAATTCGTAATGATAATACTAAAGATAATAGAAGCTTCAGAATGTAATTTCAAACTATTTTATTCAGTTTTGAAATTATATCGTTTGAATCGATATTTAAAAATAGCCTTCCGAGGCACAGTCTCGGAATTCGACGAAACCAGTTCCATTGGATCCGTAATATTGAATTATTATCGGATTTCAAATTTCATATTAATTGGAGGCAGTATGTGAGTGTACGGAATTTAAACGCGCTGAAAATTCAATTGATATCAATCGAAATAAAACATACTTATAAAAGAAATCAAATGAAAGTCAAATCTTCTTCAGTACGCCTCTTTTCCTATTTGTAAAACCGAGCTTTGTTCTCCTTCAAAAGGAAGTTTGAATCTCAGAAAAACGAAAAGGGGCCGAGCTATATAAAATAGAAATCGTTTCTCCCTTCAGCTCTATAAATCAAAACCCTTAATATGGCAGCTCGAAATAAATTATCGAGGCCAAAGCCTATTCGTGCCTTCCCAGCTCAGCATCGAAGCTTGTGGTCGAGCTTACTGGAATCGCAGTCTCGATCGGAGTGTGTGGGGTTAGGGCTTAGGCCGCGATCGTTGGCAGAGGCGCGTAAATCGAGGAGGAGGCGAGTACGAGGAGGTGGTTTAAGGGCATCGCGGCGTGAAGGAGGGCCGGAGGTCGACGTTGCGGCTAGGGCAGGTCGCTTAGGGTTTTGCGAGGAGGGTCGCAGCCGTGATGGGAGCAGTTCGATTTGGGGCAGGCAACATTTTTGGGTGGTCGTGATTTCTGAATAGGGAAGACGACTCAACTGATGGCGGTGGCGTGGATGAGTTCGGGCAATTAGGTATTCGTATCTTTCATTTTCAATTTTTAAATATATATATAATATATATATATACGTTTCAGTTTCAGTTTAAATTTACAGTAAATAAATTTTAGTTAAAGATGTATTTATAAAGTATGTATACACAGTAATAAGGGAAAGAGAAAAAGAGATATTTATATATAAGTTCGGAAATATAAATTGTTAAGGTTGGACGGTAGAAATAAATAAACATATACAGATTTTAAAATCCACTAGTTAAAATTCTCAAATAATGTATTTCGGGAGATTAATTCGTTTAACTAACTTGTGTAATCTTTTAGTAATTGTTAAAGGGAAATTAGATCGAGATTTAATTATTCATTTAAAATTCAGTTCATTGGTTAAAATTAAATGAAGTTGCAAAATGGAAAATTTATTTGTTCGATTAATGCAAAATATTAATAAATTGAATAATGTTATACAAGGTAAAAATTTGAAGAAAGCAAGACGAATTGGATTGGATTGCAAAACAAAATCAAAGGTGAGTTAATCTCACTCAGTTAAATTATAATTTAAATTTAATTGGTTAAATTTAAATAATTGGTTGAATGATTGATTTGGTTTGATGTGATACTATATATATAGTAGTATATAGCAATATATACATATTAGCATATGTATATATTGGAGTTGTTGATATTCCCGCATTTTATAGTGGATGAGACCCTATGCGCCGCATAATAGCGGATGATATTTATTTAAACCCATATACCGCGATATTTCACCTCGAAGTGGAATTGGTATTGTGCTAACGTCTGTGGATGCAGGGAAACAGGTTGGAGGGATCCAACTGGATTCCTCAAAATATTTAATTTTGTTTAAATATTCTGTGATATGTTTGTTGATATCCTGTGATGATTTATATTGGATAATCTGGTTGGATTGAATTTCCCAGTATAATGAGTTATCAAAAGAAATTGAATTGGATTTTTGGAAAGAAATAAGAGTAAAATTCAAGTTAAATAATTCTAGTGAATTCGAATAAATTAAATAAGGAATTGTAAAAGAAATAAAGAAATTTCTTAATTCGAACAAATATGGGAAAAGAGGATTTTGAATTTAACAAGGAAGAAATAAATCTTTAACTAAAGTGATATTATTTAAAAATATAAAAGAATTGATTTTATTGAAATTTAAAGATTTAATTTAATTAAAATATTAATTGAAGAAGTTTGGAAATCCGAAATTGGTATTTTAGTTAAAAAGGTTTTAAAGCATAAATAAGAAATAAAAGATAAAAGTTAATGTATTTGAAATAATTGAAGTAAATAGGGAAATTTATTTCAAAGTAAAGTAAAATGGAAATCAATTGGAAATTGATTTAAGTGTTTAAAAACTTGGATTTTTAAAAGAGAAATGAGATTTTGAAGATATAAACTGGGTTTATAAAGTGAAATGGAATATCAGTGGATATTAGAAAATATAAATTCAAGGTGGGAATTTATAAAGGAATATGGATTGGTTTAAAAATAAATGTTAGTTTATTTTTAAAGATGGAAATGAGAAGTGAATTTCTCTGGATAGCCAAGTACGTTTTCAAAGAAAATTTTTATATAAGTTAAAAGTTCTAATTTGTTTAAAAATGCATGTTTTAGGAAATTGATTATTTCTAAAGGTTAATTTCCAAAGTAAGTATTTTCAAAAATCTATTATTGTAGTAATTATATAAAGTGATTTGCTATTATGTTTTAAAAAGGAGAAATTTAGTTTATATTTATAAAGTGGTTTATTTTAAAGTATATATTTTTAACAAAGTATTAAAGTAGTTTGATTTCAATGTTATAAAATATATTTAAAATAAAGTGTTCTTAAATTATTTTAAAATTAAAAGTATTTTGTACTTGGTGATTCAGTGGAAATAAACCTTTGGGAAATGTATTCCGTAAGCGGAAACTGTTTGAAATTGTTTTCAAATGAACTTTGAAAATTTGGAAATATATCTTGGAAAGATATTTGGGCAAATAAATAATGTGGGAAATTATTTATTGTGTGATGGTTGCTTGTGGATGTTAATTGATAGTTAAATAACCGACTATCAATATTGGCCAAATGCGCTGATCGTTTCGAAGAGACCGGGATCGAGTTTCCGTATACCGGGATTCTAGGTCTGGAGACTCGAATACCACTTCGATCCGGTTTGTACGTTTCGTGTAACGATTTCGGAGTCGAAGATGGAGCAGTGAAGTGCAAGGGCTAGTCGCTACTAATCCTAAGGATATTTCCAAAATGAATGTAGTAGGGATAGTGCCTTCGGTTCCGTTCGGACCCGGGACGGACTTGTATGGACGAATGCTTTCGTGACATCGTCAGGTGGACGATGGGCATTCTAAGGGATATGTTCTGAAAAGGTATCGTTTAGCCTCGAGCCTCATCAACCGGGAATGACTGAAAATCAGGGGTTATGCAGCAAGGCTTCGTGGGTAGCACCCACTTGAGAGTAAGGTCATCCCTGTCTAGATGTCCCTTTTATTTCGGCTTAGTGGTGCGGTTGCTGATCCCAACCGTGGGGTGATTTTATTTGGAATTATCCAGTAAGGGATGATTCCGGCCTTGTGTTGCAGGGGAGCGGGCGTACTCCTCGGTACTGTGATCTAGGCCACGTACTGTGACAGGTGGTACCCCAGTGCCTAGTCATTCGTTGGAAATCCATTCTCCCTACGTGCCTTGTACGAGTTTTGTTTGTATTACCCACTTTGTGGCTAGTATGCCGGAATTTAATAAATGTAACAATTTCGGCTATTTTAATAAGTATTGTGAATAGACACTATTATAATATCAGAGGATTTTGATAAAAAGTGTTTAGCTATCGTAAGGTAAAAACCCGACATGTTTATTTGTGGCGTGGTCTTACGAGATGCTTTTATTTTCAAAAGGATTTTTGAAACTTTAATAATCAATTGAGTGTGATTTTCTCACGCTGGTATTCCAGACTGACTCGGATATTGTTTTATATGATGCTCGGGTCAGACCGAGTATTATAGGTTACAGGATATGATGCTGTGGAGCTCAGGAGATGAGCTGGATGGCGAGACGTATCTCCCGTACTTGTTTATATATATATATATATATATATTCCGCTGTGTTGATTGTTGTACTCTGTTGTATTGAGGACATGATATGGTTATTGTCCAGTTGTATGTTATGTGTTCTCTGGTGTATACTCTGATGCTATATTATATAAAACTGATATAGTTTTGATTTGTGTAAAGATCTGTTATTATATATTATATTTTATTCCGCTGCGATGGTTAGATTCTGATGTTGTTTTCTATTTTTCTTCTTCTACCTCTTCTTCTTAACTAAAATGGTTCGATTTTCCGGGTCTGGAAAGTCGGGTCGTTACAGGCGACGACGTCCATGTGGCATGGAAATTTTCCATTAAGCCGTCGCTAGCTGTTGTACGCCGTCGAAAATTTAGCCCAAAAAGCCGTCGAAAGCCGTCGGAAATCTGGATAATTTTTTTCTTCTGCATCACAGCATCACTTCCATCCTAATATATAACACAACTCATCAAAATCAATATATAAACCACATATATAAGCTGAAATCAATATCGATATCGATATAAAACTCAAACATCATAATATCAAACCCAAACATATCCAATCAATACAAAACAAACCTTTCATTATCACTCTCGCCCATCCAACTCCAATATTTACATCCAACATCAAACTCCACATATCAACTTCACAAATCAACCAACAAATCATCCACACAAATCAACGTCAAACACCACATGTCCATAAAAAAACTGCAAATCATACCTCAAGACTCATCATCAACTCCGGAACCACCGGACGAAGGGATTGTTCCATGACGCTCCACATACTCGGCCAAACGCTGGTTGAGCCGCTCCATTTGCACTGCTTGGAGGCGGTCCTGCTCCTGCAGCTGTGCAATCTGCTATCTAAGCTCATTAATCTCTACGTTGTCCTGAGCCCTTCGGTAAGCCCTTTATGATGTCCGAGCCTACAAAACAAGTCGAAATATGTTTAAGTTATTACGTAACTTTTATAAAAATTAAGCAAATTTTACAACGTAGTTAATTTTTATAAATCACTGATTGGTTGCTGTAGCCGTAGCACTTGTTTCTCTGGGTCAGGTCCATAACAGAGTCAAAGATTGCGTCCTCCTCGTCAGTAGTCAACTGCTCCCGTCCGAAATGCTCAAGTATCTACGCACGTGCCTGCATAAATTTTTCCTGCAACGCAAAATTAAATACAAATAAATATTACAAGACATTATTATAACATTTTATAACTAATTAATTAAAATAATCATTATTAATAACTTATAACTTAAAATATGCTTACATGTGCGGCGTACACTCTATCATCCTCATGCCAAGCATACGACACTGATCCCTCGTCGTCTGTCTGCCTAATGGCATGAGTATGCTCAAACACGTCCATATACGAGACGGGACCCCCACGCACTCTTTCCAGCAATAATTTGTGTATATTATTGTTGTTCATACAAATTTATACTAAAAATGTAATAACTGTTCGTAATTGCAATTAATTAATTACCAGGTCCTTGCGATGGTGTTGGAATGATTTTGAGCCACCACGGTGTGTGATAGGATTTTTCTACCTGTTCGCAGAGTTCCTGTCCGTCTCCGCTTGCAAATTAATAATTAAGATTATATTTTATAGGTATAAATTATGTATTCTGTACTGAATAAATTAAGGTGATATCTGATAGACTTACATTGAATTCGTCGCTACCCCACAATGCGACCCAAGCATCCCAGATGCTGGCGCCCATCCATTGTGGCTTCTTCCCGGTTTTTCTTATGGTGGACATCGTATCCCTATAATTCTTTGCCACTTTTGAGTTCCAGTGGCACTGGCAAAGAGACACGTCCTCCTCTTGTAAGTCTACTACCCCCTGTATATATGTTGAAAAAATATAAGTTATTCATTTGTACTTAGGTAGTAAATTGAAAAGTGATTATATATAATGGTACATAATTTTACACTTACCAAGAAGTCCTGCCATATGCTCTCTCGTACATGGTCTGGGATCCTGCTCCACTTCGGCCAGCAAGCAGTCATACGGCTCATGTATGCTTGCTTCGATATGCTAAGCACAATGTTAGAATGCTCAAGCTCAAAACCCCTACATTAAATATGATACAAAAAAATCATGACTAATATATCATACAAAATATTTACAATGCTGAAGTAAATTTAATACTTACGAGCCATCAGCTTTCGGTAGCAATCTAACTACCGTACACGACGACTCCTGTGAAGGTCCGCTGTCATCCCATCGCCGCGACATGTCCCTCTCTAAGACCTAGAGGGGGAACCGGACTGTGAAGAACTCCGCCGCCTAAAGAAGGACATCTGAATTACATGTGACATACATATTACTTTATTATGGGAGAATATATCATTCAATTATGAGTAAACATATCAAGATTTTACATCAATACTCGCATGTAACATACAAAAAAGTGTAACATCAATACTCCCATAAATTACTTTTTTTCAACATGTATACTATTAAATTAGTCTTCGTCGTTTTCTAATTCAGACGCTGTCTCATACTCTATATTGTTTTCCGCTGTGGTCTCAAATGCTTCTACTAATACATTTGATTCATAATTTATAGGTCCTAAATCAGTTTGAACATTTGTTATTGCAAATTCGCCATTTTCCTCGATATCCGCTTAGTACGCTTGTTCGTCCGGAATATTCTTTCCATCAAACGTAAATCTTGCCTTCGTTTTAAGACCACCGACCAATCTGCTTTATCTCTTTTTAGAGATGGATAAGGAGCATAATAAACTTGTAGGGCCTGTTTTGCTAGTATAAACGGATCGTATTTATGATAACGTGATGTATGCTTTATTTCAATAATATTATATTTTTGGTGCACGTTGATTCCAGAACCTGGAACATTACTGAACCAGTTGCATCTAAACAAATAAACTTCTTCCGCAGGTCTGCTGAAATATGTTAATTGCAAAACCTGAGTTAACACACTGTAAAAATCATTTATGTGATCATTTGGATCATCACTACCTTTAACATATACACCGGTATTGTTAGTTAATTTTTCAGCCCCGTATTCTTTGGTGTTGAATTTGTATCCACTGACAAAGAATATTGGATATGTCTTGACTTTTCTTTTTGATCCCATCGCAAGATGTTTCAACCCTTCGTCGACCACACAATTTACCGGATCATATACGTTTTGAAAACCAAGTAGCAAATTTTTTGCTCATATCCCGCTTGGATGCTGTGATTCATAAATACTGCATATACAGATAATATATTGCGTTATAATTAATACACACGTGTATTATTCAATTAAATAATTTTAGATGTGTTATTCATTTGTACCTAACAAATCGTGCAACTTCTGCACAGTTAAGAAGAACATATGTGTGGGCTACATGGTAATCTCTGTCTTCTAACCATACTTCTACACATTTTCCAGCAGGGCGTCCATGCTGTCTAAAAATAGATAGCATTGATTTAGAAGAATCTTGTTCAATGCCCTCATCTTCGTGTAGCACTTTCAAAAGATAAGTTCACATGGTCGCTGAAATAATGAGAGAAAAAGAACGAAGCTTCTTCTTCGATATATGATTTGCATATCGAACCTTCAACTCGTGCTTTTTGTCTCACTTTTTTCTTTAGATGATTTTAGTACCTATTAAGAATAATTATAATTAAATTTTATTACATGTGGTTAAACTAAAATTTAACAACTCAATATTAATACTTTTCAAATGGATACATCCATCCATATTGCACAGGACCTCAAAGACGTGCTTCAAACGGAAGATGAACGAGTAAATACTCTACTACATTAAAGAAACCAGGAGGAAAGATTTTCTCCAGTTTGCAGAGCAGTATAGGCATTTCTTCCTCAAGTTTACATAGACGATCAACTTTTAAGGAAGTTGAACAAAGCTCCTTATAAAACAAACTAAGTTCTGTTACAACTGTCTGAACTTTTGTGGGCAACAGTTCTTTGAAAGCGACAGGTAGCAAATGTTCCATTATTACATAACAATTATGACTTTTCATCCCAATCAGTTTACCGTTCTTATAGTCGACACATCTACGATGATTAGAGGAAATCCCAACAGGAATCTTAATCCTTCCACCCACTTTAACAGTACTATAACTTGGTTACTGTCTAGCTCGTAGCATGCTTTGGATTTTTTTTGTCATTTGGCTTCATAGAAGTTCAGGATGATTGCATATTGCTTCTATATCACGACTTGATTTCAAATTGTCTTTAGTCTTTCCTTTAACATTCAGAACTGTGTTAAATACTTTATCGAACATGTTTTTCTCGTTGTGCATCACGTCGATATTATGACGAATTAGGAGTTTTTTCCAATAAGACAACTCCCAAAATATACTTTTTTTGCACCAATTATGAATCGTCGATTTACCTTGTATTTCAATTTGTTCGCCGGTTTCATGTATCTTTGGATAATCCTTTACAAGCTCATAAATATCTTCGCTTGACTAAATTGTTGGTAGTCGCAAGGTCTCAATTCTATTACTTGTAAAGTTTTTTTATCTTTTCTAAAAGGATGATTAATATGGAGAAAACACCGATGACAGTCAAACCACGAAATTTTCTTCCCATGCGGTAAAGAAATTGCTCCTGTTTCTTCCATGCAATAAGAGCAAGCTAGACGACCAGCCGTACTCCAACCCGATAGCATTGCATACGCCGGAAAATCACTTATAGTCCACAGTAGAGAAGTGAACATACGAATTTTTTTTGAAATGTCATATGTTTCAACCCCTTCATACCATAGTGTTTTCAACTCTTCAATCAACGGTTGTAAATATACGTCGATTCCTTGTGTCGGATCATTAGGGTCAGGGATGACAATAGTGAGAAACAAATACAAAGTTTTCATACATATCCATGGAGGTAAATTGTAAGGTGTAACGATTAAAGGCCAAGATAAATATTTTGAACCAAATTGAGAGAACGGTGAAAATCCATCCGTACATAAACCAAGTCTAACATTATGACTCTCTGCTGCGAAAGTAGGGTATGTCTTATCAAAATGCTTCCATGCTTCTCCATCAGCTGGGTGTGTTAATGTACCTTCTTCATGTGTTCTCACATAGTGCCATCTTATATGATGTGCGGTTATAGAAGATGCATATAACCTTTGAAGCTTAGGAGTGATGGGTAAGTAATGCATACGCTCGTACGGAACTTCATTTCCCTTCTTTTTTCTTGATTTGTATCTTTCTTGATTACATATTTTACAATTCCTAAGACTGATGTCTTCTTTCCAAAACAACATGCAACCATTTAAACATGTATCTATTTTTTGATACGGCAAATCAAAAGCAGACATAAGTTTTTTCACTTCATAATGATTTTCACACATTAAATTATCGGGTGGCATATGCCGTTTTGCAGCTTGTACTATAGTTGTAAACCCGGCTTCTGTGAAGTTGTATTTTGATTTCATCGCAATGTATTCTACAGTTACTGATAGTTGAGTACCGCTTGTACAACCATCCCAAAGGGGTTTCTTAGCAGCCTCCAATAAATCATAAATATTTTTTGCTCCAGTACTCGGTTCTTCTTCGACATTAACATCGTTACCATCAATTTCAACTGTAGGGAACATTGAACGTATTGCATCTTCAACCATATCTTCTATGAGATTCGTTAGAATAAGTTCATTATCCACCTCCTCCTCTTGATGTACGGGAGTAGGTGCTATAAGTTCTCCATGACGATCCCACACCAATTAATCCGGCACGAAACCATATTGGCGCAAACGAACTATTACCATATCCGGTATCAAATGCTTCAATAGTTTGCACCTACTACATGGACAACGAATTTCTTCGTCATTTCCATCATTACGTAAAGCGAATTCAATAAAGACATGTACACTATTTTGAAAATGTTCACTTATTGAGCCTCCAATTTCTCTTCTTTGTTGGTAAATCCAGCTCCGATCGATAAAATAATTGACCATTTTTCCTACTTTAAAACATAAAAACGCATTAATCGTTTACGTCTTGACATTTTATTTTTCAAATAAATCATACATTTAAATTTTCGTAAATATATAATATTATTCTATTTAATTTTATTTTCAAACAGATTTACACAAATTATTATATGAATATAATCTACAATTTTTAGGTTATTGTTTTACACTTTGATGGTTGGTCATCCTACTTCTCATTACAAATACAGTAGTAATTATATTTTAAAAATCATTTTATTTTAAGCGATTCAACAAAATTTCGGTAGCACTTCCCCTTTGTTCCCTGTGTCGTACACATATGTGTGTACACAGAGAACAAAACAAAAGTGTTGTCGAAATTTTGTGAACTGTCTAAAATAAAATGATTTGCAAAATATAATACTACTGTGTTTGTAACTTGTCCAATACAGGGACAAATCCGACAAATATTTTATCGGATGAATATAAATGTCTGTTCTGTGATAAAAACGAATATCCATACAACGATCATATACAATATTTGTCGGACGAGGCCAAAAACTCTCTAAGGGGTTTACAAAAAGTAAAACGTATTATACAACAATTTTTACAATAATTTATTTACATTCTAAAAAACGCATATACTAAATCGTCGTTTTCATCATCTTGAAAACGCATACACCAAATTTTGAGCATCGACTCTAATTAATCCAAAGTAGCCCTAATGCGTGTATGCACTAGTTAATCAACGCATATACACCAATTAACGCACATATGCACTAAACAAAAAAATGCTCAACATTTCAATGATAAACAATTATAATAACAATCTAATTAGCATTCAATAGGGTATACCAAACAATCAATGGGGTATTATACAACAATAACAATAAATTAACCCTAATTAACAAATCAAAATTAAATATGGTTTGGGAATTAAACCTTCTTACCGAGAAATAAGTGATGGAGCTAGCTGAAAATTGAAGATGGAGACCCGCTGGTGGCGTGGAAGGTTGTTGACGGCGTGGAGGAGGGGTTGAGGAGGGTTTGGAGGAAGGGAGGGATGATTTGGGGAAGAGAATGAAATGAATGAAACTATCGGCCTGGGCTACAGGTATTCGCGATTTTTCGATGGCTTTCGACGGCGGCCAACGACATCATTTGCGACGGCTTCCGACGGCTAATTTATTTTATTTTCATTTATGCCATGGAAATTTCTTGCCATTGGCAGTTTTCGCAAATACATCAACGCACTGTCGGCGGCCGTCGGAAATGCGTGTCGCAATTTACTGTGTTTCTAGTAGTGAGCATGTTTGTACCGAAACACTAAGTCTTATCAAGCGATAATCTTATGAGTAAATTCGAAATAACTTGATCATGTTGAATGATGAATTTATTACGCTAATTTCAGCAATTGAAATTTATGAGAGAATTCTTATCAACATTGCTCATTTAATTCAACTACATTAGTCTTGCTCATTAAGACACAATCGCGACCGATGGTTCACATCTCTTTGGTTACAACTTCCAAAATCATATTTTGATAACATACTTGGAATTCTATTTGATTTGCGCATCGTACCATATCATGGAGTTTATACTCTTAATGGCTTAGTTAAGATTAGGGGTGTCCCATGGCCCGGTATGAAGAAGCAAGTGGTGGAGTATGTAGCGATATGTATGACTTTCCAAAGGGCAAAGGCGGAGCAAAAGAAGCCGGGAGGACTGTTACAGTCATTAAATATTCCTCAGTGAAAGTGGGAGAATATCTCTATGTATTTTATAGATGGTCTACCTAGGAGTAGGAGAGGGAATGAGAGCATTTGAGTCATAGTAGATCGGTCAACCAAGTTTGCTCATTTCATACCCGTGAGGAGTACTAAGACGGCAGCATCGTTGGCGGCTCTATTCGTGAGAGAGGTCATTAGGTTACATGGAGTTCCTATTAGCATAGTTAGTGACCGAGATTCGCTTTTCACTAGTTAATTTTGAAGGATTCTACAGAAGGCTTTGGGAACTGAGTTGAGCTTGAGTACTGCATTTAATTCGCAGATCGACGAACGAACAAAAAGAGTAAATCGGGTTTTGGAGGATTTGCTATGGATGTGCAATATTGATTTAGGAGGTTCTTGAGAGGATCATTTACTATTTGTGGAGTTTACCTATAACAATAATTATCATGCTAGCATTGGGATGACACCTTTTAAGGCACTGTATGGTAGACCATGTAGATCACCGTCGTGTTGGTAGGATACGATGGATATGAAAATTCTTAGGCCGGACATGGTTAGAGAAACATCGGAGAAGGTGGATCTGATCCATAGGAGAATGAAGGCTGCACAGGATAGGCAGAAGCTATATGCTGACAGGAGGCGTAAGGAGCAAGAGTTTGCAATGGGATACATGGTATCATGAAGGTTTCAACCCTTAGGCATGTGATGAGTTTGGGTACATCAAGGAAGCTAACACCGAAATTTGTAGGACCCTTCCCGATAGTGGCTAGAGTAGGGAAGTTGGCATATAGAGTAGAGCTTCCAGAGAAGTTGGTAGGGGTACATGACATTTTCCGTGTGTCGCACTTGTGAAAGTGCTTATACAATATGGCTACCTTAGTCGAGCCGAGTTAGTTGGAGGAAGTAAAGGTTGAGCGAGAGTCAATAGTTCGTCGTGCACCCACTCGTATTCTAGAGCATGGTACAAAGCGATTCCGCAATAAGGAGATTAGACTTGTCAAAGTTCAATAGGCAGATGATTCAGCGGAGAGTACATGGGAGTCGGAGGAGAAGATCCGAGCCTCCCAATTGCAACTCTTTTCTGGTACGTCTTTAATTTGAATCTTTCATTAGTTTAGAGCTTTGGTGATAGGACATAGGTACCTTAAAGGTAGAGAACTTTGGATGATAGGAATGGTTGTAAACGTGTTGATATGACATGTTATGGGTGATGGATGCTAATGGATGAATATGGATGCTTGTGGATGTATTGTTCATATTTGTATACTTCTACACTTTAGGACAGTATATCCTTTAGGTACACACACACTCATATATTATTGCATGCTATCTCTTGTTGTGAAGTGCTAGTGAATGCTATGCATATGGATGTTGCATATGTTGGATGGTTGTGCATTCATATAGAATCACAAGTATATTATTTAGGATGTTGCATACATTTGGATTCATAGCATGAACATTTTGCACAACAGGAGGTCGACTGAATCAGTAGACCGACTACTTTTGCATTAGTATAGTTTCATGTGCATCTCATGTCGCATATACATGTGCATGTTGCATTAGAAAATTTTTAAGGACTATGGTTGCACGTGGATGATGGATGAGTAGATGGATGCTAGTTATTTGTTGTTATGTGTAAGTTACATTGGTCCATTCTTAGAGATTTTGAGGATGAAATCATTTTTAGACGAGAGAATGTAACACCTTGAAAATTTAGCCGAATTAAATAAGAGGGTTTAATTAAAATTAAAATAAGGACTTAAAAGTAAATTTTCACAAACGTCTGAATTTGGCTGCGAAACATGCACCATTGTATTTGTAGCATTTTCCGGACATTTTTCATATATAACACTTTGTAATCCAAGCTAATATGAGAGAGTTATGGGTGTTACAGCGAGTTTAAAAATTTAAAATAAATATATAAAAATCAACATAGGTCAGGTCGACCCAAGTAGGTCCTAGGTCGACCGGTAGCGGTCGACACAGACCTAGGTCGATTCGACACGGGTTTTATTGATCGTTAACCGATCTGTAATAACGTATATCAATGGCCGAGATTGGTTTCTTGGGTATGAAGTAGTTGATGGGTGGTCGAGAGTATAGCTGGGTTAATTTAATGGTCCTTAGTGTTAATCTAACCCTATAAATAAGTCGGTAAACCAAACTCTAATTTTTTTGTTAAACGAACGGCAGGGGAAACTCTGCCCAATTTTCTACTGTAAACCTTAATTTTTCCAAAACCTAAAATCAAAATTAAACCCAAATCAAACTAGAAGCAAGGGCAAGCAATCAAAGGAGAACTATGCCGATCTAGGGAAGGAGCAATCGTTGATGGCTAATTTCTCGAGATTAAGAGCTTAGGCTAAATTTTGAGTGGGTACATGTTAATAATTTGATTAATGTAGTTAATTTTAAATTAGTCTAATTGATTAGAATGCTATAAACCTAATTAATTTCATATTATTTTAAATGATTAGAACTGTAGAAAGCTCATGATTAACTTGTTAGATTAAAATTGAATTTGTTGCTCCCTAAACCCTAGAATTTAATTTGGAAATGAATTATGAAATTGGGTAATTTGACACTAGTTAATGCAAACTTATAATCCTTAATTCACAAACCCTAGAATTGATTGAAATTGAAAAATTAATTAATTGGAAATTAGGGTTAACTGTAGTCATTAATCGACCTGGGTGAATGACGTGAATTAAAAATCAGTCGACAACTAAAAAATCGAAGAAACCCTACAAAAATAAACGTCGACGATCGACCTAACATTTTCTGGGTCGACCGATGGCGGCCGATCTGGGCAATGCCAGGGTCGACCATTCGAGTTAAAACTGGGCAGGTTGAACCTTGGCCTAAGGCCCAAATTAAAGAGATAAAAATTTGGTAATTGTAACATCCCGTCTTTTATACGTTTTAAGCAAACACAAATGCCAACTCAAACTATACAGAAGGGCGGATTGTTATTGGGGTGAATAAGAAAAAGAGAAAGAAAAAAACAAAATAGAATCTCGCAGCGGAATGACAAAATATAATAATCAAATAACAGTTCATAAAGCTGTTTACAAAAACATTTGATTATATTTATACAATACAAAATTAGAGTTACACATATCAGAGATAAACAAATAATGCAGCGGAACAGAATGAATACAGTGGAATAAATATAATAAATAATAGTAGTACAAATCTTCGTCTTCGTCCTCTAGAAATAAGGTCTTCAAATCCTGAAATGCTCAGGCTGACCCGAGCGAATTGAAAAGACAAAACACTCGAGTCAGAACTAAAAGATCTTATGTAAGTCAAATCAACGGTAAATGAATATGAGTGTAAACGGTGTCGGAGATGTTTACGGGGTTTTGACATCTCTTATCCAGTGTCTAACGTGAGTGCAGTAACTTAAGAGATGTTCGGGATTCACATCTCCTAAGGATCCGTTAAAATATCTACTATGTAATACAATACGCTATTATAATATGTCTACAGTAATATAAACTATTAAAATAGCGTTAAGGCGTTACATTTTCCCCCTTAACACATTTTTATTTCCCATAGTCTATACAGTACCGTAATCCCGCCCGTACTGGACGTCGTCAGAGGGCACTCCATAGGTATGGTACAAACCAAACTCGTAGAAGGCGCGCTAGGGTAGGTGACACGGCACAACTAGGCAATGCCAGGGTAGATATACCAATTACACTTCCGAACCGGTGGTAACGCATAGCAGCTACCACCGCCCACCTCAGAACACACTCCCGAATAAAAAAAAATCGAGGGTGGCCACCAAATAAATCGCAAAGTCGGAATATAGTATCGATGGAATGTCCCTGATCGGAGTAATGGCCTCACTTAGCTCGTCGATTACTCCTATTTTAGCCACCTTATGCTAACTCACGGGAGTCAGGTCCACGTATATACCTCATATAGGATCGTCGCCACCATCCTACTTCATTCTGGAATCTCTACCGCGTACACAGTTGTCAAAGTGGTTTTCAGTATCGATAGAGAGTATGCCCATATCCGATCCTGGTCTCTTTAACAACCAATCGCTTATTACACACCGGATGGTTCTTTTACATTTCCAAAACCATTTCATAATTGATATCAAAATACCATATTCAATTCAAATAATATCATTTTCAAAATCATTACTTACTTCCGAAATAATATCACATTGAAATCATAGTTCAAAATTATATTTCCTTTCAAAAGTCATATTTCCAAAATAGGTTAAACTCTCATTTCAAAATATCATATTAAGCCAAATATGCTATTCAAATCCCAACTTAGGTTATAATATCGCTTAACCACATTCACTTTAAAAATCGAGAATTTGAATATAAACCCATCCATTTTACTTAGTTTGGAATTTAGAAGAAAATAATTTAAATAGTTATAAATGGTTAATATAGATTTAAAATAGATTAAATAAAATTAAATAGATTAAATAGCTTTAAAATAGATTAATTAGATTTAAAATAAGTTAAAACGAGTTAATTAGTTTAAATAAATTAAATGGTTTAAAATAGGTTAAAATGATTTAATATAATTAATACAAATTAAAATAGTTTAATACTTTGAAATCTTAATAATTAGAAATTTTGAAATAATATTTTTTTTAAACAGTTTATATTAAAACATGAATTTGGAATTTATATCAAATTAAACTATTCATTTCATTTCAACACATTTGGACCATTTTCAATTTCCAAGTCAACAAACCAAATTCCAAACTTTTCAATTTAACATTTCAGTAAACTATTGAATTTCATATCGTTTCAATCGATGTTCAAATATCAATTCGGATTACTCCAATTTCAAAATATTTCAAAGTTATTTTCAAACCATTTTTAATAAGTCATTTTTCGATAACTTCACTTACACTTCAAATTCAAATTTAAAATTTCAATTTGATTCCTTTAAAGAATTCCTTTAAACCAATTCCAATTCCAACATAAACTTGATTTCCAAAATAATTCAATTTATATAATCAAATTCTTATTTCAAAATATCATTTAACTCAACTCAAAAATTAAAGATTTTTAAAATTATTTAATTTAACCAATCCGGTGTCCGTATATAATTCTCTACCCTAGGGTCAAGCGGTACGGATATTTATCATTTCAATCCGCAATTTAAAATGTTACGGTTATATATCATTTCAAACCGCAATCCCAAATTAATAATAAAATCCATAAAATCGCTCGAGTCTATCATTTCAACCCATAACGATTTTTCCTTAATCTATTGATCATTCATGTAACGACCCAGTATTTTGGACCATTCAAATCGACAAAAAATCCACACATGCCGGACTTGAATAATTCAAAATAATAGATTGTAAATATAAATTTGGCAAAACTCAGAATATACAGTAAATAAATCACAGATCACAGACACAGAGTAACATAACAATGCAGCGGAAGCAAAGAAATAGTAGTTCATGAAGCTACTATATATGTAATAACAGAGTTCAACAAGATACAACAGAAATCACGAATACAAAGATGTCTCAATACAATAGTCAATATACAAGATCTGAATACATCACTGGAATCAACTGAATGACTGAAAGCAGAATCAATAGATGGATCCAAGCGAAGCTCCAACTCCAAAGGTGAGTCTCGAATACTAGTACAACTCAGTCTAACCCGAGCGTAAAGCAAAACACAAAACACTCGAGTCAGGACATACATACTTATACAATGTAAACCAACTCAAGTGAACTGTAATAAAAATGCACAAGTAACTTAAAGGATGCTTGGGATCGCCCATCCTTTAAGGATCTGTTAAACTATTTAATATGTAGTAATATTCGCTATTATAATAATGTCTAATGATAAAATAAACTTACTTTTAAATAGCATTAAGGAGTTACCCAGATCCCCCTTAACACATAATAGTCCCAATAGTCCATCCAGTATCAGCATACCTCCAAATCGGGAGGCTACCCTAAATACTCCACAGGCTACGGCACAAAACCAAACTCGTAGTAAAGCTCGCTATGGTAGGAGACACGACACAACGATGCAATGCCAGGGTAGATATACCAATTACGCACATGGGCTAGTGGAAACGAATAGCAGCCACTACCGCCCACGTCGGAACACACTCCCAAATCAAAACCGAAGGGTGGCCACCAAATCAATCGCAAAGTAATAGAGTAGTATCGAAGAAATGTGTCCGATCAGAGGTGCTACCTCATTGGCCCGAGATCGCTCCTATTTTAGCCACCTTAAGCCAACTTACGGAAGTCGGGTCCACGTTCATACCTCAATAGGATCGTCGCCACCATCCTACTTCATTCTGGAATCTCCACCGCGTACACGGTTGTCAAAGTGGTTTTCGGTATCGACAGAGAGTATGCCCATATCCGATCCCGGTCTCTTTGCCAACCAATCGTTATTATAACCCATGGATATTTATTTCGAAATAATTTATACCTCAAAACAAAATATCATATCCATTTCAAACTAGTTTATACTTCAAAACCAAAATATCATATTCAAAACTAGTTTATACTTCAAAACCAAAATATCATATCTATTTCAAAACTAGTTTATACTCCAAAACCAAAATATCATATTCAAAACTAGTTTATACTCCAAAACCAAAATATCATTTGAACAAACCCAAATTTCCAATCACTGAATATTTCTTTCAATTTATTTAAACTTGAAATATTCCTTCTTAAATCATCTTATACCAAAACCACTTTATAAAGCCATATTCTTAAATCTTAAATTGCAAATCAATATATTCAAAACAATTCTTAATTAAATACTATATCATATAAATTCATTTCCAAAATCATAGTACTTTCAAAGTTATAACACCCTTGAAACCAAACACTTTGAAACCATATCAATTTTAAAATGTTATCATTTGGAAATCATAATATTTAGAAAAATCATAACACCCATAAAAATAATATTCATTACCAAAGTTATAGCATTATTAAGTTCATTCGTTCAATTATACCAATTTCAAAAACGTTATATTAACTTATAAATTTCAAAAATGGTTTATATTTCACCTCAAAACATATTCATTTAAACCATTTAAATTCAATGTCAAAATCTTCCAAAATAATATTCATTTCCAAAGTTCATTGAAATTTCAGCCACAACAGCACTTATAAAGTGTTACGGTAAATATATTAACATTTCAAAAACATTGTCAAATTCAAACAGCAGCACTTATAAAGTGCTACAGTAGGTTTTAGAATTTCAAAACAGTTCAATTTCAGAAACAACAACACTTATAAAGTGTTGTAGGTATATTAGTGTTGCAAAACAGTTCAGTTTCAAAAACAGCAGCACTTATAAAGTACTATAGTAGTTATTTAGTTATTTTCAGAACTAGTTCAAATTCAGAAACAGCAGCACTTATAAAGTATTGTAATAGGTGTTTACTTATTTCAGAACTTAGTTATATTTCAGAATTGATAGCATTTAGCAAATACTATCTTTAACCACAGCATTTAGTAAATGCTACCAATAAAATTTCAGATTTTATCATAACATTTCAGAAACATTAAAATTTCAATTTTAACCATTTTTAACTTATAAGACCATATCTTACATTTCAAAAATATTCATTTGGATATCATTTAACTTATGATTTAAATAAAATAACTTTTTATAATTAAAATATCCAAATTAACTATAATTCATTTATTAAGTAAAAAGTACACTATTTACTTAACTTTTTATTTTTAACAAATAACTTAACATTTTATTTAAAATACCCATTTCATAAACAAAATATTCTTTATATAAGTCAAACTTCACATTTCCAATTTGAACCAAATTTTCAATTATCAGGTCAAGTAATAATTTAAGATACATTTACCATTTTAAAATCATAATTATTTATCTTGCAAAACAAATCCATTTCACACATAAAATTATTTATTTTACAAAACATATCCATTTCATAAATAAAATATATTAAAATCACTAGGTTAGATTTAAAATTCCATATCAAATCAAATTTAATTATTAAATTATTTACCATCACTGAAGATCTTTAAATTCAATTTAAAACCAATATATCTTTAAAATTCAAGTAAAACCACTTATTGACTTGTATAATTTTAACTTATAGAAAACCAATGTATCTTTATATTGTAAATCATTAAACCACAATTTAAGTTAAAATTTCATAAAATAAAATTCAAAATACTTAATAATCTTTAGGAAAATATTATTTAAAAATTATCCATGGGTCTGTATAATATTTTCTAACCTAGGTCAAGTGATACAGATATGTATCATTTCAATCCGTAATTTAAAAAGAAAAATCCGGGTTCTATCATTTCAAACCCGCAATCCCAAGTCAAATAAAATAAAATAAAATCACTCGAGCCTATCATTTCAGCTCATAATGATTTTTCCTTATTCTAAAGTCCGTTCAGGTATGTATCATTTCCACCCATAGTGAAAGGGAACTTGCAGTGTAAGATACAGAAAATAAAATAACAGTAGAGCATATAATATCGTATCAGGTGAAGTAACAAATATATAAGCAGTATATAACATCATATAATCATATCACAGCATATATGAACATAACATATTAATTTCTACAATTCACATGTCATTGTTTCACAATTATATAAGTACGAATATCGAGAGTGATAAACTCACCTTTTAGAGTTAGAGGTGACAATTTGAAACACACAACTAAAACTCCGAAAAGCACGACAAAGCACGAACAAGATTTTGAATGGATGAAGAGTCAAGATCCAAATCTTGTATATAAAAAAATACACAAACATAAGTATATGATTCAATACAAGATTATAAATCAAAACAATGCAAAGATATGAAAGAAAATGACATAACCTTTGCTTTAAACATCAAGTGGGCTCGGCCATGGTCACAATAGGCTTGACCATCAACACATAAGGCTCGGCCATCATTGTTTGAGGCATCTAGGTTCAGCTATGGTCATACAAGTGCACGGCTATGGCAAGAATATGAAGAGATTGGCAAGTTACAAATCATTGGAAGGCAAAAAGGCAAAGGCAAGCAACCATTGGGTTCGGCCCTAGGCTAAAGTGGCTCGGTCACTATGTGCTAATGGCTTGGTCAAGTCAGATCTGGGTCAAGGCACATGGACTCACGGCTAGGTGATGGAGATGGGTCACGATCAAGGCAAGGTGGTGGAGGAATAAGGAGTGGCCGAGGCAAGCAAAGAGGGGATGATGATCAATAGACTCGGCTTGGGTTTGCAACATGTTGTGGTGGTGGATTTTGAATCTAAGGCTCACGGCAAGGCATAGGGAAGGTGATAAGGTGATGGTGGCCGGTCAAGAGGTGGTGGAGGTGGAGGAAGATGGTCGGCAAAAGCATGGGCATGTGATGGCCGAGCATAGCTTGTAGCAAAACAAAAGAAAATGAAAAGAGAAAGAAAGAGAAGCCATGGAATTAGGGCTAGCTATTTTTTCTTCACGCAAATGAAATGAGGAGATGAGAAATGAAGTGTACGTGAGTTGCAAATGAAATGAACGGCTAAGAAGGGTAAATGTACGGCTAGCAAATGAAAAGGCTAGGGAAAAGGAAAAGGCACAAGTTATAAAGAGAAACCAAAGTCTCTTTAAATTTCCAAAGCAAAAAAAAATCAAAATAAAATTCAATAAATAAATCAAAGTCTAAACAAAATAAAAATAGAAAATAAAATAGAGAAATTAACTTAGGAAAATAGAAAATAAAATACATAAAATCATTGCGTGTAAAACGCTGTATTTTATCCAATTTTAAAAGTATAAAACAGAATTTGACGAAACGAAAAGCAGGACAAATATTAGAAACAAATACTGCTTCAAAGAAAAAGATTAGAAATTTAAAATTCAAATTTAGAAATTTTAACTGAAAGTCAAAGTTTGACCAAAGTTGACCAAAATATAAAATTTTCAGAAAATCATTATTTTATTATATTTGGAAAATAAATTACAAACAAATTCCAAACTTACTTTGGAAAATTCTAAAAATTCACTTTTAAATGATTTAAAAATCAAAGTTTACAAATAAAAATTATTTAAAAATATTTACAAAATTATGGGTTGTTACAATCTCCCCCACTCAAAACTTTTCGTCACCGTAAAGGAACGAGACAGGGAAAACAAGGAAAGATAAGATAGGACGGAGAATAATACCTGAAACAAACAATTCTGGATTCGAAGCACGTATGCTCTCCTCCGTCTCTAGGTACAATTCCAATCATCAGTACAACACTGCACCATGACCAGGTTGACAGATTACCTTCTCAGCTGCTTCGTACCTCAATCGATAATACGAAGTGACTTCCTCTCGACAGTATGGTTTGATTCAATATCCAAACTCTCGAGAGTAGAAGGCGAAACAATAAGAGATGGATCATGAAGATACCGACGAAGATGAGAAACAATGGAATACATTATGCACTCCAGAAAACTTTTCAAGCAAATCAGGACGATAAACCAAAGAACCAAATTTCCCACAATGCGGAAAGGACCAATGAACCGAACGATTACCGGATTTTATCCAGCAAGATGGAGATCTGCTAGGTCGTCCGTAACGAGCAACAAACGGAGACATTGCAATACTAGCCTGGATACAAAAGGTAAAGAAGATAGATAGAAGATTAAGACAAGATAAACAGAAGATTGAAATTACACCTGGCAACTGTCGTTATAGGTAAATTCAACAAGATACAGATTATCTTCCCAAGATCTCAAAATCAAAACACAAGCACGAAGAAGATCCTCTAGAATATGATTCACTCTTTCCGTTTGACCGTCGGTTTGTGGATGGTAAGCAATGCTCAGATTCAAATGAGTACCCAAAGATTCTTGAAAAGTTTCAAACAGACTGGCATAGCAAATAACCTTCCCAATCTTGTAACAAGATAGGGAGAAATAAGGACAATTGAAAAGAGAGAGTTATGGAATGAGATCACAAAGGAAGCTGAGAAGAAAGCCATACATTGATCGCAGCGACCTTAATCGGATCAACATAAATTCCATTACTAGAAACAATATGTCCGAGAAATCGGACTTCATCCTTCCAGAAATGGTATTTCAAAATTTTAGCCTTCAACTGATGATTCCTAAGAGCCTCCAGAACAGATTTCAAATGCGAATCATGTTCTTTCCTTGACATGGAGAAGACAAGATATCATCAACAAAGACTAGAATAGACTTGATAAGCACAACACGAAAAACACGATTCATCAAATCAAGAAAGAAAGCTGGGGCATTAGTCACACAAAAAGGCATAACTAATCATTCATAAAAACTATTCTCAATACGGAAAGCAGTCTCGGGAATACTTTCCTCAGCAACACTGAGCTGGTGAAAATCAGTGGCAAGATCAAGTTGAGAGAAAAAAGTAGCTCCATGGGCTGACCAATTCGAAATTCAATTTCCCACTTAGAAGGTAAGAGAATGGAAACAACCAGAAAGAAAATAGATTGGGAAAACAGAATAAGATAATAAATTTAAAACCATGAAAATTTCAACTTACATTAATAGTTAATTTCATCCATTTAATTTCACTTAAGTTAAATAAATCTTAACTATTTATAATCTCATTATCTCATCATACAATTATCTTAAATTAACAATTTTCCAAAGTCATGAATTTGAAAATCATTTATTATACTCATAATTTATTCACTAAATTTCATTCTTCTTTATTCCAAAAATTATTATTAAATTTATTCCACTTAATATATCTAATCAAATTATTAAGTTTATTTACACTTTTTATAACTGCTCCAATTTATCTATAAATTCCTTTAACATCATTTTATATTGTAATTATTCAATTAACCTTTTATTCTATTTACCTCTATTAATCTTTTATACTAAAATTTAAGTGTATAACATTTATTATAACCACTCAAATTCTATTTATAATCCTTTTATATTGTATATTATCCAATTACATATTCAACTTTTTATTAATTTAGGTAAGTTATATTGGAATGTAATAGAATATTATACAAATAAAATTTTCTAATTCAATTATTTCAAGCTTAAATATTTATTAAAAATTTTGGCTTCATTTTATAATTGAAATCATCCTTTAAGATAAAATTTAAGAATTAAATTTCCGGTTAACTTCAAACTATTTTAGAGATAAATAAATATATATACAATATATATATCAAATCAAATTTTTAAACCATAATCAATATATATATTATAAATCAAGTCAATTTTTAGAAATTCAAATCAATTTAATCTTCAAAGCAAAACTATAGCAAAGCTATAAAATGGTCTCTTCACTTTGAAACTTGAAAATAAATGTCGATGATGCTGCAGTCATCACCGAAACTATTTCCCAGCGACAAAGAGAAGAGCACTGATTTAAAACTTTGAAAATTCTTTAGAAACGGTTTCTATTCAGAAATATTTCAAATAATATATCTTTTAAAACTTTAAAACCAAAGTTCGAAATCATCGGAAATTAAATTCTCAAATTCTTGGTTTAAATTCATTTAAATTTCCAAATTAATTTATAACCATATTTTATAGTTCAATTATTTATATATGAAACAAAAATCAATGGTTACAAGATATATACAAAGTCAAATATTATTTCTTAACAACCAATTCAATTAACTATCAAAATTCAGAAAATTATACATGTATAAAATATAATTATACAAAATTTATTCCATTTACCAAGTTTGAAAACAATATGGTGTCAGTTTGCTCTGTTCAAGTGTTTTGGAGATCCTATCGATAGCGTTGATCAGACGAATCGATCGGAAACCCAAATCAACATCAACAGCTCAAACAACACCTTATACAATAAAACATTTTAAATATTAGTTTACAATTACACTTCAAGAATGATTTGAAGATAAGTTGAAACAAAAGACAAGATGATTAAATAATAGAACAAGGGAATGAATAAGCTTATATAAATAACTGGCAACCTTAACCGGGTCGACAATGACTTCAAGAATAAGATCGATGTGGAGTTCTGGGACAAACCTACATCTGATCTCTAGAGATAGAATTCGAGATAACAAGAGATAGATAGCATTGTAAACCGAGGATGCGGAAATCTTCGGTGAATCAATGCTTCTTGTAAAGGAGTTTCACCCCTTTACAATCATTCGAAGATTGGCGAGACCGCCTATTCATTATAAAGATCATTCGAAGTGGAGTTATGAGATACTCCAGAATCAAAAGAATACAAATAGGGAGAGACAAGAATGGATTTGGAACCGAAGGGAAGGTTCCAAAATTCAAAAGAAATCGAGTCAAAAGGAAGAGATTCAAGCTCGGACGAAAGTGATTCTGTAAATAAATTTACCATATATGCTAAGTTTGCCTAGAGCCAAAGCACTGATACCAACTGTAACGACCCACTATTTTGGACCATTCAAATCGACAATAAATCCACACATGCCGGACTTGAATAATTCAAAATAATAGATTGTAAATATAAATTTGGCAAAACTCAGAATATACAGTAAATAAATCACGGATCACAGACATAGAGTAACATAACAATTTAGCGGAAGCAAAGAAATAGTAGTTCATGAAGCTACTATATATGTAATAACAGAGTTCAACAAGATACAACAGAAATCACGAATACAAAGATGTCTCAAACAATAGTCAATATACAAGATCTGAATACATCACTGAAATCAACTGAATGACTGAAAGCAGAATCAATAGATGGATCCAAGCGAAGCTCCAACTCCAAAGGTGAGTCTCGAATACTGTTACAACTCAGTCTGACCCGAGCGTAAAGCAAAATACAAAACACTCGAGTCAGGACATACATACTTATACAATGTAAACCAACTCAAGTGAACTGTAATAAAAATGCACAAGTAACTTAAAGGATGCTTGGGATCGCCCATCCTTTAAGGATCCGTTAAACTATTTACTATGTAGTAATATTTGCTATTATAATAATGTCTAATAATAAAATAAACTTTCTTTTAAATAGCATTAAGGAGTTACCCATATCCCCCTTAACACATAATAGTCCCAGTAGTCTATCCAGTATCAACATACCTCCAGATCAGGAGGCTACCCTAAATACTCCACAGGCTACGGCACAAAACCAAACTCGTAGTAAAGCTCGCTATGGTAGGTGACATGGCACAACGACGCAATGCCAGGGTAGATATACCAATTACGCACACGGGCTGGTGGAAACGCATAGCAGCCACTACCGCCCACCGCGGAACACACTCCCAAATCAAAATCGAAGGGTGGCCACCAAATCAATCACAAAGTAATAGAGTAGTATCAAAGAAATGTGTCCGATCAGAGGTGCTACCTCATTGGCCCGAGATCGCTCCTGTTTTAGCCACCTTAAGCCAACTTACGGAAGTCGGGTCCACATTCATACCTCAATAGGATCGTCGCCACCATCCTACTTCATTCTGGAATCTCCACCGCGTACATGGTTGTCAAAGTGGTTTTCGATATCGATAGAGAGTATGCCCATATCCGATCCCGGTCTCTTTGCCAACCAATCGTTATTATAAACCATGGATATTTATTTCGAAATAATTTATACCTCAAAACAAAATATCATATCCATTTCAAACTAGTTTATACTTCAAAACCAAAATATCATATCCATTTCAAAACTAGTTTATACTCCAAAACCAAAATATCATATTCAAAACTAGTTTATACTCCAAAACCAAAATATCATTTGAACAAACCATATTTCCAATCACTGAATATTTCTTTCAATTTATTTAAACTTGAAATATTCCTTCTTAAATCATCTTAAACCAAAACCACTTTATAAAGCCATATTTTTAAATCTTAAATTGCAAATCAATATATTCAAAATAATTCTTAATTAAATACTATTTCAAATAAATTCATTTCCAAAATCATAGTACTTTCAAAGTTATAACACCCTTGAAACCAAACACTTTGAAACCATATCAATTTTAAAATGTTATCATTTGGAAATCATAATATTTAGAAAAATCATAACACCCATAAAATTAATATTCACTACCAAAGTTATAGCATTATTAAGTTCATTCGTTCAATTATACCAATTTCGAAAACATTGTATTAACTTATAAATTTCAAAAATGGTTTATATTTCACCTCAAAGCATATTCATTTAAACCATTTAAATTCAATGTCAAAATCTTCCAAAATAATATTCATTTCCAAAGTTCATTGAAATTTCAGCCACAACATCACTTATAAAGTGTTATAGTAAATAAATTAACATTTCAAAAACATTATCAAATTCAAAACAACGGCACTTATAAAGTACTACAGTAGGTTTTAGAATTTCAAAACAGTTCAATTTCAGAAACAACAGCACTTATAAAGTTTTGTAGGTATATTAGTGTTGCAAAACAATTCAGTTTCAAAAACAGCAGCACTTATAAAGTGTTGTAGTAGTTATTTAGTTATTTTCAGAACTAGTTCAAATTCAGAAACAGCAGCACTTATAAAGTGATGTAATAGGTGTTTACTTATTTCAGAACTTAGTTATATTTCAGAATTGATAACATTTAGCAAATACTATCTTTAACCACAGCATTTAGTAAATGCTACCAATAAAATTTCAGATTTTATCATAAGATTTCAGAAACATTAAAATTTCAATTTTAACCATTTTTAACTTATAAGACCATATCTTACATTTCAAAAATATTCATTTGGATATCATTTAACTTATGATTTAAATAAAATAACTTTTTATAATTAAAATATCCAAATTAACTATAATTCATTTATTAAGTCAAAAGTACACTATTTACTTAACTTTTTATTTTTAACAAATAACTTAACATTTTGTTTAAAATACCCATTTCATAAACAAAATATTCTTTATATAAGTCAAACTTCACATTTCCAATTTGAACCAAATTTTCAATTATCGGGTCAAGTAATAATTTAAGATACATTTACCATTTTAAAATCATAATTATTTATCTTGCAAAACAAATCCATTTCATACATAAAATTATTTATTTTACAAAACATATCCATTTCATAAATAAAATCTATTAAAATCACTAGGTTAGATTTAAAATTCCATATCAAATCAAATTTAATTATTAAATTATTTACCATCACTGAAGATCTTTAAATTCAATTTAAAACCAATATATCTTTAAAATTCAAGTAAAACCACTTATTGACTTGTAAAATTTTAACTTATAGAAAACCAATGTATCTTTATATTGTAAATCATTAAAACACAATTTAAGTTAAAATTTCATAAAATAAAATTCAAAATACTTAATAATCTTTAGGAAAATATTATTTAAAAATTATCCATGGGTCTGTATGATATTTTCTAACCTAGGTCAAGTGATACAGATATGTATACTTTCAATTCGTAATTTAAAAAGAAAAATCCGGGTTCTATCATTTCAAACCCGCAATCCCAAGTCAAATAAAATAAAATAAAATCACTCGAGCCTATCATTTCAGCTCATAATGATTTTTCCTTATTCTAAAGTCCGTTCAGGTATGTATCATTTCCACCCATAGTGAAAGGGAACTTGCAGTGTGAGATACAGAAAATAAAATAACAGTAGAGCATATAATATCGTATCAGGTGAAGTAACAAATATATAAGCAGTATATAACATCATATAATCATATCACAGCATATATGAACATAGCATATTAATTTCTACAATTCACATGTCATTGTTTCACAATTATATAAGTATGAATGTCGAGAGTGATAAACTCACCTTTTAGAGTTAGAGATGACAATTTGAAACACACAACTAAAACTCCGAAAAGCACGACAAAGCACGAACAAGATTTTGAATGGACGAAGAGTCAAGGTCCAAATCTTGTATATAAACAAATACACAAACATAAGTATATGATTCAATACAAGATTATAAATCAAAACAATGCAAAGATATGAAAGAAAATGACATAACTTTTGCTTTAAACATCAAGTGGGCTCGGCCATGGTCACAATGGGCTTGACCATCAACACATAAGGCTAGGCCATCATTGTTTGAGGCATCTAGGTTCGGCTATGGTCATACAAGTGCACGGCTATGGCAAGAATATGAAGAGATTGGCAAGTTACAAATCATTGGAAGGCAAAAAGGCAAAGGCAAGCAACCATTGGGTTCGGCCCTAGGCTAAAGTGGCTCGGCCACTATGTGCTAATGGCTTTGTCAAGTCAGATCTGGGTCAAGGCACATGGATTTGTGGTGGATTTTGAATCTAAGGCTCACGGCAAGGCATAGGGAAGGTGATAAGGTGATGGTGGCCGGTCAGGAGGTGGTGGAGGTGGAGGAAGATGGTTGGCAAAAGCATGGGCATGTGATGGCCGAGCATAGCTTGTAGCAAAACAAAAGAAAATGAAAAGAGAAAAGAAAGAGAAGCCATGGAATTAGGGCTAGCTATTTTTTCTTCACGCAAATGAAATGAGGAGATGAGAAATGAAGTGTACGTGAGTTGCAAATGAAATGAACGGCTAATAAGAGTAAATGTACGGCTAGCAAATGAATAGGCTTGGGAAAAGGAAAAGGCACAAGTTATAAAGAGAAACCAAAGTCTCTTTAAATTTCCAAAGCAAAAGAAATCAAAATAAAATTCAATAAAGAAATCAAAGTCTAAACAAAATAAAAATAGAAAATAAAATAGAGAAATGAACATAGGAAAATAGAAAATAAAATACATAAAATCATTGCGTGTAAAACGCTGTATTTTATCCAATTTTAAAAGTATAAAACAGAATTTGACGAAACGAAAAGCAGGACAAATATTAGAAACAAATACTTCTTCAAAGAAAAAGATTAGAAATTTAAAATTCAAATTTAGAAATTTTAACTGATAGTCAAAGTTTCACCAAAGTTGACCAAAATATAAAATTTTCAGAAAATCATTATTTTATTATATTTGGAAAATAAATTACAAACAAATTCCAAACTTACTTTGGAAAATTCTAAAAATTCACTTTTAAATGATTTAAAAATCAAAGTTTACAAATAAATATTAATTAAAAATATTTACAAAATTATGGGTTGTTACAATTCGGGTATGTATCATTTCAACCCATAGTGAACTTGCAGTTTACAGCGATATAAAATACAACATCCATTCATCCAATATCAACAATCAACATCCATTACAAACATCATCCAAATCAATCAATCAATATCAATATAGAACTGATAATCACTAACAGGTATTTAACTGGCAATTTATATTCAATAATAAATTAAATAACGATTTAATTCAAATATGTTCACATTAAATGAGATGATGATTTAAAATATACTAAACAGTCATAAATAAATTTCTAATCACATCATAAATTTAATTTAACAAACATAAGAAATTTTAGAAGTTGTGAGTGGGTTAAAACACCCACCTTGAGTTTTCAATTTCAAATCAAATCGAACAATGTTCGATTTAACCAAAATTTTAACTCACTCCAAACGACTCCAAATCAGTTCTGGAATGTACTACTCGCCGCCACGATTCCAACGCCTCTTGTTTCTTCTGACTTCGACCTCGTATGAATAAGATATGATTTTTATAAGTTGAATATAAATTTATATATAAATTACAATTCCCCTTTTTTTTATACAAACCAAATCTGCCATTCATTCTGGAATATGAAATCGAGACCGCTCCTACTTTCTTCCCACACGCGTATGCTACCAGGGTATCGAACCCATATCCACGTTGCTTCCGCTCGAGGCCGCTCCTCCAATCGATGACTATACGATGATCAGGGGCTACCATCACGAAGCCCTCACCCACGTGCACCCACGCCTTGAACGTCGCCGAGCACGGTCATCTCATGGCCGAGAAATTCACCGATGAACGGCCGGAGTTCAAGCGTCAAATTCTCCCTCCTCGTCACGCTATACACGATCATCACCGTCAGATCTCACGAGCTCACCGAGCTTAATATTTTTGTAGTTGAAAATTTTCGACGATATCGCGTGGATTATGAGAAAAAGGAGGGAGAAGAGGATTTCTTTTCGGCCATTAATCTTTAATGGTGGCGGCTACGTTTTATAGAGGAAGCTTGGTTTTACCGTTCACGTATTTATATACGTTTACACACATTATTTTAATATTATTTCCGATTTTAATGTGCTTTTTCGAACGAAGTCCAAACGAGACGTGACGCTTGGTATTTATAATGTTTTACCCCTATTTCGAACAGAATGTAATGTGTTTCGGAGCCTAATTCGATTGTATGTGTATGATAGCTTTTTGAATCGAATTTAAATATAAAATTTTCGATATTTATTTCAACGTGTTTCCATCTCGTACGACCAAACGGTAACTCCAAACATTAGGAAATTTGAAATCCGATAATAATACACTATTACGGATCCAATGGAACAGGTTTCGTCAAATTCCGAGACTGTGTCCCGGAAGGCTATTTTAACGCGTCGATTAAATCGAGCGATTTTTCAAAATCGTCGAAATCGTTTAAATTTTCAATTTTAAAAACTTACTAACTCCATTATATTTCAAACAGAATTTATATCCATATTAGAAATCATTCTGATTTATATTAAATCCAAATTCAATTATTTACATTATTTCTATATATTAAATTTCACTATTAAATTAATACATAAATTTCCAATAATTCAATTTAATTTGCTTTCCATTTATTATTCAATCAATTTCATCTTATAGTATAATTACCATGGTTTATATCTTAGTGCATTAATAATTTCCAATTCATCTAATTTCAATTAACGTAGTATTTAATCTCATTAAATTGCAAAATTTGATTTCCAATTTCAATTCAACTAACTAAATAAACAGGTAACTTATAATAATTGTCACTATTTACTTTTAATTACATTTATAAGTTTATTACTTACAGCAAATGTTACCATTTCCTTCATCACACTAATTTTATTCCATTTCCATTCATTACACATTATTTTATCAATAAGTCAACATTTAAATTATAAATTACCTTTTATATCCCATTATAAATAAATGCACACACTAATACAACAATTATTATAATTCTTTACACAATGCCGATTTTATTCAATTACCATTAATAAATTAAATATTTACATTTGTTTCCTTATATTCAATTTATAACTAAGTATAACATTTTACATTATTTCATTTATTGGAATTACATTCAAGTTATTAATAATTAGCTTTAATTATCATTTGTTACATTTCATTTAAGTAAATAGTTTACAATTTTTTTTATTTTTCAAACATTAAATCATAAAATCTTATTAAATTAACAAATTTAATTATCGAAATTTACGGGTCGTTACACTCTCCCCCACTAAAAACTTTTCATCCCCGAAAAGGAAAAAGGAGGGAAAAGAAGAAATTAAGAAAATTAATATATCTTATTCAAAATATTAAATCTATAACCAATTAATTTACATAATAAAATAATTTAAATAAAATATGTCAATTTATAACAATTAAATCCTTTTATACTCAAATTAATAAAGTTTGGAAAACATTTCACAAAAAATTTCTAAGTCAAAAATTCACGAAATTTTTTGGTAGAGTCTCCTTTGTACGGAGAGGCTCGGGAGAAAATATAATATCAATAAAACAATATATATCACATAATTCTCAAAATAATATATCTCAACAATGGGAAAAAATAATATAATATCGCTAGAAAACCGTAATCCGAGAACGTACCTATTTGTCGGGCAAATAACGCTTAATTTTATGAAATCAAAAGCAGTAGCAATTGCTTCCATAACCTGTATTTCACTTATATAATCTAAAAGAGGTTAATAATTACATAAAATGGAATGTTTAACGTTGTTTCAACCACTAACAAACAAATCAATATAAACAACAATCACTGGCAACCACGGCATACACTCATCATATGAAATCAATATAATCCACCATCCATCCATAGCAAACAAACAAATGGTTTGTTCGGGTTAAGACACTTTTAATCGTATAGAATGACAAATAACTACTAAGTATACCATTTACTCAACAGTCTTAGATAAAACTCAATAGATTATTCATACATCCAAATAATTAGAAGTATCATTTCCCTAACAATCCATAACCAAACACACAACAGATTTCTAACATTATTTAAGTTTATTATTATTATTATTATTTCACAAGATTTGTTGTTCATTTTTCTTTCATTCATTCAATGATTACTTTCTTTAAATTTTACATTTATTTCTTACAAAATTGTATTCCCATTCATTCATTCAGTGTTTATTTCATTTATTTTTCCTTTATTACTTACAAAAATTCATTTTCATTTATTCATATCATGTCAATTTCTTTTATTGCATTACATTCATTTTATTATTTACTTTAATTATAAATAGTTTCAATATTAACTTAAGTTCAAAATCCTTTACTTACAGTACTCCTTTTCTATTTCATTTAATTAGAAGTATTAAAATTTTAACTCAAATTTATAACTATTTTCATATCGAATTTCTTATTTATAAAAGTAAATTTCATTGAACACTTCCATTACATAAGTTTTACTTGCAAAAATCATTGGAATCTCCACCGCGTACATGGTTGTCAAAGTGGTTTTCGATATCGATAGAGAGTATGCCCATATCCGATCCCGGTCTCTTTGCCAACCAATCGTTATTATAAACCATGGATATTTATTTCGAAATAATTTATACCTCAAAACAAAATATCATATCCATTTCAAACTAGTTTATACTTCAAAACCAAAATATCATATCCATTTCAAAACTAGTTTATACTCCAAAACCAAAATATCATATTCAAAACTAGTTTATACTCCAAAACCAAAATATCATTTGAACAAACCATATTTCCAATCACTGAATATTTCTTTCAATTTATTTAAACTTGAAATATTCCTTCTTAAATCATCTTAAACCAAAACCACTTTATAAAGCCATATTTTTAAATCTTAAATTGCAAATCAATATATTCAAAATAATTCTTAATTAAATACTATTTCAAATAAATTCATTTCCAAAATCATAGTACTTTCAAAGTTATAACACCGTTGAAACCAAACACTTTGAAACCATATCAATTTTAAAATGTTATCATTTGGAAATCATAATATTTAGAAAAATCATAACACCCATAAAATTAATATTCACTACCAAAGTTATATCATTATTAAGTTCATTCGTTCAATTATACCAATTTCGAAAACATTGTATTAACTTATAAATTTCAAAAATGGTTTATATTACACCTCAAAGCATATTCATTTAAACCATTTAAATTCAATGTCAAAATCTTCCAAAATAATATTCATTTCCAAAGTTCATTGAAATTTCAGCCACAACATCACTTATAAAGTGTTATAGTAAATAAATTAACATTTCAAAAACATTATCAAATTCAAAACAACGGCACTTATAAAGTACTACAGTAGGTTTTAGAATTTCAAAACAGTTCAATTTCAGAAACAACAGCACTTATAAAGTTTTGTAGGTATATTAGTGTTGCAAAACAATTCAGTTTCAAAAACAGCAGCACTTATAAAGTGTTGTAGTAGTTATTTAGTTATTTTCAGAACTAGTTCAAATTCAGAAACAGCAGCACTTATAAAGTGATGTAATAGGTGTTTACTTATTTCAGAACTTAGTTATATTTCAGAATTGATAACATTTAGCAAATACTATCTTTAACCACAGCATTTAGTAAATGCTACCAATAAAATTTCAGATTTTATCATAAGATTTCAGAAACATTAAAATTTCAATTTTAACCATTTTTAACTTATAAGACCATATCTTACATTTCAAAAATATTCATTTGGATATCATTTAACTTATGATTTAAATAAAATAACTTTTTATAATTAAAATATCCAAATTAACTATAATTCATTTATTAAGTCAAAAGTACACTATTTACTTAACTTTTTATTTTTAACAAATAACTTAACATTTTGTTTAAAATACCCATTTCATAAACAAAATATTCTTTATATAAGTCAAACTTCACATTTCCAATTTGAACCAAATTTTCAATTATCGGGTCAAGTAATAATTTAAGATACATTTACCATTTTAAAATCATAATTATTTATCTTGCAAAACAAATCCATTTCATACATAAAATTATTTATTTTACAAAACATATCTATTTCATAAATAAAATCTATTAAAATCACTAGGTTAGATTTAAAATTCCATATCAAATCAAATTTAATTATTAAATTATTTACCATCACTGAAGATCTTTAAATTCAATTTAAAACCAATATATCTTTAAAATTCAAGTAAAACCACTTATTGACTTGTAAAATTTTAACTTATAGAAAACCAATGTATCTTTATATTGTAAATCATTAAAACACAATTTAAGTTAAAATTTCATAAAATAAAATTCAAAATACTTAATAATCTTTAGGAAAATATTATTTAAAAATTATCCATGGGTCTATATGATATTTTCTAACCTAGGTCAAGTGATACAGATATGTATACTTTCAATTCGTAATTTAAAAAGAAAAATCCGGGTTCTATCATTTCAAACCCGCAATCCCAAGTCAAATAAAATAAAATAAAATCACTCGAGCCTATCATTTCAGCTCATAATGATTTTTCCTTATTCTAAAGTCCGTTCAGGTATGTATCATTTCCACCCATAGTGAAAGGGAACTTGCAGTGTGAGATACAGAAAATAAAATAACAGTAGAGCATATAATATCGTATCAGGTGAAGTAACAAATATATAAGCAGTATATAACATCATATAATCATATCACAGCATATATGAACATAGCATATTAATTTCTACAATTCACATGTCATTGTTTCACAATTATATAAGTATGAATGTCGAGAGTGATAAACTCACCTTTTAGAGTTAGAGATGACAATTTGAAACACACAACTAAAACTCCGAAAAGCACGACAAAGCACGAACAAGATTTTGAATGGACGAAGAGTCAAGGTCCAAATCTTGTATATAAACAAATACACAAACATAAGTATATGATTCAATACAAGATTATAAATCAAAACAATGCAAAGATATGAAAGAAAATGACATAACTTTTGCTTTAAACATCAAGTGGGCTCGGCCATGGTCACAATGGGCTTGACCATCAACACATAAGGCTAGGCCATCATTGTTTGAGGCATCTAGGTTCGGCTATGGTCATACAAGTGCACGGCTATGGCAAGAATATGAAGAGATTGGCAAGTTACAAATCATTGGAAGGCAAAAAGGCAAAGGCAAGCAACCATTGGGTTCGGCCCTAGGCTAAAGTGGCTCGGCCACTATGTTCTAATGGCTTGGTCAAGTCAGATCTGGGTCAAGGCACATGGATTTGTGGTGGATTTTGAATCTAAGGCTCACGGCAAGGCATAGGGAAGGTGATAAGGTGATGGTGGCCGGTCAGGAGGTGGTGGAGGTGGAGGAAGATGGTTGGCAAAAGCATGGGCATGTGATGGCCGAGCATAGCTTGTAGCAAAACAAAAGAAAATGAAAAGAGAAAAGAAAGAGAAGCCATGGAATTAGGGCTAGCTATTTTTTCTTCACGCAAATGAAATGAGGAGATAAGAAATGAAGTGTACGTGAGTTGCAAATGAAATGAACGGCTAATAAGAGTAAATGTACGGCTAGCAAATGAATAGGCTTGGGAAAAGGAAAAGGCACAAGTTATAAAGAGAAACCAAAGTCTCTTTAAATTTCCAAAGCAAAAGAAATCAAAATAAAATTCAATAAAGAAATCAAAGTCTAAACAAAATAAAAATAGAAAATAAAATAGAGAAATGAACATAGGAAAATAGAAAATAAAATACATAAAATCATTGCGTGTAAAACGCTGTATTTTATCCAATTTTAAAAGTATAAAACAGAATTTGATGAAACGAAAAGCAGGACAAATATTAGAAACAAATACTTCTTCAAAGAAAAAGATTAGAAATTTAAAATTCAAATTTAGAAATTTTAACTGAAAGTCAAAGTTTCACCAAAGTTGACCAAAATATAAAATTTTCAGAAAATCATTATTTTATTATATTTGGAAAATAAATTACAAACAAATTCCAAACTTACTTTGGAAAATTCTAAAAATTCACTTTTAAATGATTTAAAAATCAAAGTTTACAAATAAATATTAATTAAAAATATTTACAAAATTATGGGTTGTTACAATTCGGGTATGTATCATTTCAACCCATAGTGAACTTGCAGTTTACAGCGATATAAAATACAACATCCATTCATCCAATATCAACAATCAACATCCATTACAAACATCATCCAAATCAATCAATCAATATCAATATAGAACTGATAATCACTAACAGGTATTTAACTGGCAATTTATATTCAATAATAAATTAAATAACGATTTAATTCAAATATGTTCACATTAAATGAGATGATGATTTAAAATATACTAAACAGTCATAAATAAATTTCTAATCACATCATAAATTTAATTTAACAAACATAAGAAATTTTAGAAGTTGTGAGTGGGTTAAAACACCCACCTTGAGTTTTCAATTTCAAATCAAATCGAACAATGTTCGATTTAACCAAAATTTTAACTCACTCCAAACGACTCCAAATCAGTTCTGGAATGTACTACTCGTCGCCACGATTCCAACGCCTCTTGTTTCTTCTGACTTCGACCTCGTATGAATAAGATATGATTTTTATAAGTTGAATATAAATTTATATATAAATTATAATTCCCCTTTTTTTTATACAAACCAAATCTGCCATTCATTCTGGAATATGAAATCGAGACCGCTCCTACTTTCTTCCCACACGCGTATGCTACCAGGGTATCGAACCCATATCCACGTTGCTTCCGCTCGAGGCCGCTCCTCCAATCGATGACTATACGATGATCAGGGGCTACCATCACGAAGCCCTCACCCACGTGCACCCACGCCTTGAACGTCGCCGAGCACGGTCATCTCATGGCCGAGAAATTCACCGATGAACGGTCGGAGTTCAAGCGTCAAATTCTCCCTCCTCGTCACGCTATACACGATCATCACCGTCAGATCTCACGAGCTCACCGAGCTTAATATTTTTGTAGTTGAAACTTTTCGACGATATCGCGTGGATTATGAGAAAAAGGAGGGAGAAGAGGATTTCTTTTCGGCCATTAATCTTTAATGGTGGCGGCTACGTTTTATAGAGGAAGCTTGGTTTTACCGTTCACGTATTTATATACGTTTACACACATTATTTTAATATTATTTCCGATTTTAATGTGCTTTTTCGAACGAAGTCCAAACGAGACGTGACGCTTGGTATTTATAATGTTTTACCCCTATTTCGAACAGAATGTAATGTGTTTCGGAGCCTAATTCGATTGTATGTGTATGATAGCTTTTTGAATCGAATTTAAATATAAAAATTTCGATATTTATTTCAACGTGTTTCCATCTCGTACGACCAAACGGTAACTCCAAACATTAGGAAATTTGAAATCCGATAATAATACACTATTACGGATCCAATGGAACAGGTTTCATCAAATTCCGAGACTGTGTCCCGGAAGGCTATTTTAACGCGTCGATTAAATCGAGCGATTTTTCAAAATCGTCGAAATCGTTTAAATTTTCAATTTTAAAAACTTACTAACTCCATTATATTTCAAACAGAATTTATATCCATATTAGAAATCATTCTGATTTATATTAAATCCAAATTCAATTATTTACATTATTTCTATATATTAAATTTCACTATTAAATTAATACATAAATTTCCAATAATTCAATTTAATTTGCTTTCCATTTATTATTCAATCAATTTCATCTTATAGTATAATTACCATGGTTTATATCTTAGTGCATTAATAATTTCCAATTCATCTAATTTCAATTAACGTAGTATTTAATCTCATTAAATTGCAAAATTTGATTTCCAATTTCAATTCAACTAACTAAATAAACAGGTAACTTATAATAATTGTCACTATTTACTTTTAATTACATTTATAAGTTTATTACTTACAGCAAATGTTACCATTTCCTTCATCACACTAATTTTATTCCATTTCCATTCATTACACATTATTTTATCAATAAGTCAACATTTAAATTATAAATTACCTTTTATATCCCATTATAAATAAATGCACACACTAATACAACAATTATTATAATTCTTTACACAATGCCGATTTTATTCAATTACCATTAATAAATTAAATATTTACATTTGTTTCCTTATATTCAATTTATAACTAAGTATAACATTTTACATTATTTCATTTATTGGAATTACATTCAAGTTATTAATAATTAGCTTTAATTATCATTTGTTACATTTCATTTAAGTAAATAGTTTACAATTTTTTTTATTTTTCAAACATTAAATCATAAAATCTTATTAAATTAACAAATTTAATTATCGAAATTTACGGGTCGTTACACTCTCCCCCACTAAAAACTTTTCATCCCCGAAAAGGAAAAAGGAGGGAAAAGAAGAAATTAAGAAAATTAATATATCTTATTCAAAATATTAAATCTATAACCAATTAATTTACATAATAAAATAATTTAAATAAAATATGTCAATTTATAACAATTAAATCCTTTTATACTCAAATTAATAAAGTTTGGAAAACATTTCACAAAAAATTTCTAAGTCAAAAATTCACGAAATTTTTTGGCAGAGTCTCCTTTGTACGGAGAGGCTCGGGAGAAAATATAATATCAATAAAACAATATATATCACATAATTCTCAAAATAATATATCTCAACAATGGGAAAAAATAATATAATATCGCTAGAAAACCGTAATCCGAGAACGTACCTATTTGTCGGGCAAATAACGCTTAATTTTATGAAATCAAAAGCAGTAGCAATTGCTTCCATAACCTGTATTTCACTTATATAATCTAAAAGAGGTTAATAATTACATAAAATGGAATGTTTAACGTTGTTTCAACCACTAACAAACAAATCAATATAAACAACAATCACTGGCAACCACGGCATACACTCATCATATGAAATCAATATAATCCACCATCCATCCATAGCAAACAAACAAATGGTTTGTTCGGGTTAAGACACTTTTAATCGTATAGAATGACAAATAACTACTAAGTATACCATTTACTCAACAGTCTTAGATAAAACTCAATAGATTATTCATACATCCAAATAATTAGAAGTATCATTTCCCTAACAATCCATAACCAAACAAACAACAGATTTCTAACATTATTTAAGTTTATTATTATTATTATTATTTCACAAGATTTGTTGTTCATTTTTCTTTCATTCATTCAATGATTACTTTCTTTAAATTTTACATTTATTTCTTACAAAATTGTATTCCCATTCATTCATTCAGTGTTTATTTCATTTATTTTTCCTTTATTACTTACAAAAATTCATTTTCAATTATTCATATCATGTCAATTTCTTTTATTGCATTACATTCATTTTATTATTTACTTTAATTATAAATAGTTTCAATATTAACTTAAGTTCAAAATCCTTTACTTACAGTACTCCTTTTCTATTTCATTTAATTAGAAGTATTAAAATTTTAACTCAAATTTATAACTATTTTCATATCGAATTTCTTATTTATAAAAGTAAATTTCATTGAACACTTCCATTACATAAGTTTTACTTGCAAAAATTTCCATTACATATTCTTATTAAACATTTCAACTTTTAAATCTTTTGGCAAGTTATATATATGTCTTTAAGAATGCAATTGAAAGTTACACAAGTTTGACTTACTTATTCTAATTAACTTAAGGTTTAATAATTATCATTTCTTATTTTCATGTTCTTTTCGTTTACAAGTTACAAAATTCAAATTCCTTGTATATTTCAGTTATAACTTAGCATATCATTTCTTATTTTCAATTAGAAGTTTCAATTATTAAATAGTTAAATTTTTTATTCCATTTCAATAATTGAATCTCTAATTCATATAAACTTAAGAACTAAATGTCGGGTTCCATTTCAATTATTCAAAATAATAATATCTATATAATCATATCTTTTATATATCGAATCAAAATTGGAATTCAAAATTAAGATTATCAAAACAATTGTGCAGTAAAACTACTACAACGGCCTTCCCACTTTGAAACTCGAAAATGAACGTCGATGATGCGTGCACTCATCATAGAAATTATTATCCAGCGACAGAGAGGGGAGTGCAGAACTTATTTCTTTCCAAAATTTCATTAAAACAATTCTTTCAAATTATATTGAAATATTTATATCATAAAATACTTCTAATAATATTATTATTATATCCCAAAATCATTCGAAAGAAATTTTCAAAAACAAACCCCCGGAACTTAAGTTCTAAATTTTCAAATTTCATTTATTTTATTTTCAAATCTTATTTCCAACCAATATTTATAAATTTCACTACCTAACAACCAACATATTACAACCAAATATATATCATTTATAAATCATTATTTTATATATAAAAATATACAATAGTTAAATTATTTCATTTACCTACATTTCAAAACAAATATTGTGTTGGTCTGTCCTATTAAGTGTTTAGAAATCCTTGTCGATGTCATAGCGTCCTATGCACCAACCAGAATTTATAAATACAAAACGGAACAAATTAACACAATATTAAAACCTTTTATAACACTAACAAATACGCTCTCTCATATATATACACTCAGCGACTCATCATAGGGTATTACTACCCTATTTTTAAAGAGTCAAACCCCACAAAGCTAAGGTTATCGCTAAACCAAAGCTCTGATACCAACTGTAACATCCCTCCTTTTTGTACGTTTTAAGAAGACATACATGCCGACTCAAACCATACAGAAGGGCAGATTGTTATTGGGGTGAATAAAAGGAGAAGAAAAAAAAAACAAAACAGAATCTCTCAGCGGAATGACAAAATATAATAATCAAATAACAGTTCATGAAGCTGTTTACAAAAACATTTGATTATATTTATACAATACAAAATCAGAGTTACACATATCAGAGTTACACATATCAGAGATAAACAAATAATGCAGCGGAACAGTATGAATATAGTGGAATAAATATAGTAAATAATAGTAGTACAAATCTTCATCTACGTCCTCCAGAAATAAGGACTTTAAATCCTGAAATACTCAGGCTGACCCGAGCGAATTGAAAAGATAAAACACTCGAGTCAGAACTAAAAGATCTTATGTAAGTCAAATCAACGGTAAATGATATGAGTGTAAACAGCATCGGAGATGTTTATGGAGTTTTGAAATCTCTTATCCAGTGTCTAACGTGAGTGCAGTAACTTAAGAGATGTTCAGGATTCACATCTCCTAAGGATCCGTTAAACTATCTAATATGTAATACAATACGCTATTATAATATGTCCACAATAATATGAACTATTAAAATAGTTTTAAGGCGTTACATTTTCCCCCTTAATACATTTTTATTTCCCATAGTCTATACAGTACCGTAATCCCACCCGTACTGGACGTCGTCAGAGGGCACTCCATAGGTATGGTACAAACCAAACTCGTAGAAGGCACACTAGGTTAGGTGACACGGCATAACTAGGCAATGCCAGGGTAGATATACCAATTACACTTCCGAACCGGTGGTAACGCATAGCAGCTACTACCGCCCACCTCAGAACACACTCCCGAATAAAAAAAATCGAGGGTGGCCACCAAATAAATCGCAAAGTCAGAATATAGTATCGATGGAATGTGCCCGATCGGAGGAATGACCTCACTTAACCCGTCGATTGATCTTGTTTTAGCCACCTTATGCTAACTCACGGGAGTTAGGTCCACGTATATACCTTATAGGATCGTCGCCACCATCCTACTTCATTCTGGAATCTCCACCGCGTACACAGTTGTCAAAGTGGTTTTCGGTATCGACAGAAAGTATGCCCATATCCGATCCCGGTCTCTTTATCAACCAATTCTTATTACGCACCGGATGGTTCTTTTACATTTCCAAAACCATTTCATAATTGATATCAAAATATCATATTCAATTCAAATCATATCATTTTCGAAATCATTACTTACTTCCGAATTATATCACATTGAAATCATAGTTCGAAATTATATTTCCTTTCAACAGTCATATTTCCAAAATAGGTTAAACTCTCATTTCAAAATATCATATTAAGCCAAATATGCTATTTAAATCCCAACTTAGGTTATAATATCGCTTAACCACATTCACTTTAAAAATCGAGAATTTGAATATAAACCCATCCATTTTACTTAGTTTGGAATTTAAAAGAAAATAATTTAAATAGTTATAAATAGTTAATATAGATTTAAAATAGATTAAATAAAATTAAAATAGATTAAATAGCTTTAAAATAAATTAATTAGATTTAAAATAAGTTAAACAGGTTAATTAGTTTAAATAAATTAAATGGTTTAAAATAGGTTAAAATGATTTAATATAATTAATACAAGTTAAAATAGTTTAATACTTTGAAATCTTAATAATTAGAAATTTTTAAAAGCAGTTTATATTAAACATGAATTTGGAATTAATATCAAATTTAACTATTCATTTCATTTCAACACATTTAGACCATTTTCAATTTCCAAGTCAACAAACCAAATTTCAACCTTCAATTTTTAAGTTTAAATAAACTATGGAATTTCATCCCGTTTCAATTCAGTTTCAAATATCAATTCGAATTGCTCCAATTTCAAAATATTTCGAAGTTGTATTTCAAACAATTTCAATAGCCCAATTCCGATAAAATTTCATTTATACTTAAAACTTTACTTTAAACTTCCACTTTAATTTCTTAAAGCAATTCCTTTAAACCATTTCACATTTCATCATAAACTTGATTTTCCAATAATACTTCAATTTACATAAATCAAATTTTATTTCAAAATATCATTTAACTAAGTTCGAAAATTAAGGATTTTAAAATCATTTAATTTAACCAATCCGGTGTTCGTATATAATTCTCTACCCTAGGGTCAAGTGATACAGATATTTATCATTTCAATCCACAATTTAAAATTTTACGGTTATATATCATTTCAAACCGCAATCCTGAATTAATAATAAAATCCATAAAATCGCTCGAGTCTATCATTTCAACCCATAACGATTTTTCCTTAATCTATTGATCATTCGGGTATGTATCATTTCAACCCATAGGGAACTTGCAGTTATAACAATATAAATACAACATCCATTCATCCAATACAACAAATCAAACATTTAATACAAACATCATCCAAATCAATCAATAAATATTAATATAGAACTGATAATCAATAACGGATATTTAACTGGCAATTTATATTCAATAATAAATTAAATAACGATTTAATTCAAATAAATTCAAATTAACCGAGATGATGATTTAAAATATACCAAACGGCCATAAATAAATTTCTAATCGCATCATAAATTTAATTTAACAAACATAAGAAATTTTAGATGTTGTGAGTGAGTTAAAACACTCACCTTTGAATTTAAATTCGAAATAAGCCCAAAATTTGAATGGTTACAGAATTCATCCAAACAAGAGTCAAAATGTCCAGAATTTCAATACGATCCCAACGCAAGAAACCGCGCGTGAATTGGACCTCGTATGCACAAGTTATTAAAGTTAGAGTTCAACGGTTTTTAAAAATATGAAATAAATAAAACAAAGAGAACGAACCAGTAATACTTTGCCACGTCAGCGCCCCTTAGAAACACGTGACCTGCTGCACCGTAAAATTCGACCACGATCGAAACCTAGCCGCCGCGCTTGAGTCCAAATCGCCGCTAACCATAATTTTAACTCACTCCAAACGACTCCAAATTAGTTCTGGAATGTACTGCTCGCTGCCACGATTCCAACGCCTCTTGTTTCGTCTGACTTCGACCTCGTATGAATAAGATATGATTTTTATAAGTTGAATATAAATTTATATATAAATTACAATTCCCTTTTTTTTATACAAACCAAATTAGCCGTTCATTCTGGAAAACGAAATCGAGGCCGCTCCTACTTTCTTCCCACACGCGTATGCTACCAGGGTATCGAACCCATACCCACGTTGCTTCCGCTCGAGGCCGCTCCTCCAATCGATGACTATACGATGATCAGGGGCTACCATCACGAAGCCCTCACCCACGTGCACCCACGCCTTGAACGTCGTCGAGATCGGTTATCTCATGGCCGAGAAATTCGTCGATGAACGGCCGGAGTTCGAGCCTCAAATTCTCCCTCCTCGTCACGCTATACACGATCATCACCGTTGGATCTCACGAGCTCACCGAGCTTAACATTTTTGTAGTTGAAACTTTTCGACGATATCGCGTGGATTACGAGAAAAACAAGGGAGAAGAGGATTGCTTTTCGGCCATTAATCTTTATTGGTGGCGGCTGCGTTTTTTAGAGGAAGCTAGGTTTTACCGTTCACGTATTTATATACGTTTACACACATTATTTTAATATTATTTCTGATTTTAACGTGCTTTTTCGAACGAAGTCCAAACGAGACGTGACGCCTGGCGTTTATAATGTTTTACCCATATTCCGAACAGAATGGAACGTGTTTCGGAGTCTAATTCGATTGTATGTGGAAGATAGCATTTTGAATCGAATTTAAATATAAAATTTTCGATATGTATTTCAACGCGTTTCCATCTCGTACGACCAAACGGTAACTCCAAACGTTACGAAATTTGAAATTCGATAATAATACACTATTACGGATCCAATGGAACCAGTTTCGTCGAATTCCAAGATTGTGTCCCGGAAGGCTATTTTAACGCGTCGATTAAATCGAGCGATTTTTCAAAATCGTCAAAATCGTTTAAATTTTCAATTTTAAAAACTTACTAACTCCATTATATTTCAAACAGAATTTATATCCATATTAGAAATCATTCTGATTTATATTAAATCCAAATTCAATTATTTACATTATTTCTATATATTAAATTTCACTATTAAATTAATACATAAATTTCCAATAATTCAATTTAATTTGCTTTCCATTTATTATTCAATCAATTTCATCTTATGGTATAATTACCATGGTTTATATCTTAGTGCATTAATAATTTCCAATTCATCTAATTTCAATTAACGTAGTATTTAATCTTATTAAATTGCAAAATTTGATTTCCAATTTCAATTCAACTAACTAAATAAACAGGTAACTTATAATAATTGTCACTATTTACTTTTAAATACATTTATAAGTTTATTACTTACAGCAAATGTTACCATTTCCTTCATCACACTAATTTTATTCCATTTCCATTCATTACACACTATTTTATCAATAAGTCAACATTTAAATTATAAATTACCTTTTATATCCCATTATAAATAAATGCACACACTAATACAACAATTATTATAATTCTTTACACAATGCTGGTTTTATTCAATTACCATTAATAAATTAAATATTTACATTTGTTTCCTTATATTCAATTTATAACTAAGTATAACATTTTACATTATTTCATTTATTGGAATTACATTCAAGTTATTAATAATTAGCTTTAATCATCATTTGTTACATTTCATTCCAGTAAATAGTTTACAAATTTTTTTATTTTTCAAACACTAAATCATAAAATCTTATTAAATTAACAAATTTAAATATCGAAATTTATGGATCGTTACAGTAATTTAATTGAAATTTTTTTAATTAGTGAACTAGTTATCGAGCTAATTGATGTAGGCAAATACACACACACACACACACACACACACACACATATATATATATATATCGCAATAGTTAATTTGGAATAGGCGATGTATATCACATAAACGGAGTTGATTATGGCTGTTCATTTTACAATAGGCTTAGGGGTGTTCCATACGGGTGAGCTAGCGTAGCACCGTCGAAGATGCTTTCTAAGAGAGTTTGGTACTAACGGAAGATCCAAGTACGTACGTTGCTGGCACAAAGTGGTATGGGTGAATGCCGGTGCAATACAATAAAGTGGTTATAGGTATCGATTAAATTAGAGCCCGGTACCAACGGAAGTTTCAATGGAACCCCGGAGCGGTACAATAAGTGGCATGTTGGTATAGTTATGTAGGAAAATAGTTCTCATTTTGGCCAATCATTAATGTGATGTTCGATCAGTAGGTTCGACCCATTGTGTTTGATAAGAATCCCTAGGTGTTGACCTTAGGAGTCCACGGACACTTGCTACACATTCTACGTCACTTAGATTACGTTTAAAGTTAATTGCACTTAATCATCACTTATTAATCTTATTCTCATTCACCAGATTTTTGTTTGATCCATTCCCTTTTCATCTTTTTCCCACCACACGTGGACAGGGCAGTAGGTGATTTGCCTGTTTCGTATATTTGGAGAGAGTCATTTTGCTTGAAATATGCTTTTATCACATCTTCTCTTCATGTATCATTTTATCATATCAGTACAATATTTTCTTGTATCAAACTATAAGGGATATTTTGCTACGTACTCTGATTTGGATCATGTACTGATATTTTGATATTTTCCAAGACCGATATTTTCTATGATATTTACATGTTTTATTTCTTCCGCTGTGATATGGATTTGATAGTTAGTTTATCTTAGATTATATTTGTTTATCTTAGTATCTGAGATGTTAAAGTTTTAAAAACCTCGACATTCCGCATTTCTCGGCACAACGGTTTTGAAGCGTGTCGGAAGGTACGGGTTGTCACATTGCAAGTTTTGAAATTGGTATATTATTGTGGTGACAGAAACAAACGGCCGTAATTAGCAACTTGTAAGTGTATCTACAAATTACTATTGTATATGCCTGAACTCACTAAATTAACGAATTAAACCAAAAAAAAAAAAAACTAAAGTCAGATTGTTCCCAACTATGTAAACAATAATGATTAGAGATCACAAATTTAGAGAGAGACTATTAAACTAAGTTAAAAAATTGATCAATGCCGATTAAAAATTTGATATTGAAAGACGAAAATCCTTACAGGTTTGAAGTATGACGTTCAAAATCATACACGTAACACAGTTTTTTTTTTATTGACACGTACATTGCCCTAACATTTTAATATACATATCCTTGATAAATCGAACCAAAATTAATAGGCAATAGAGTACAGTTGATTTAACACTATGGACGGTTATATAGCCAAAGAAAATGACGTTTTTTTAAATTTATTTGTTCGATGAGAAAGCAAACAAAAAGGGAGAAACCAAAGCAGAGATGCCATCGACTGTAATATAACAGTTTAAAGTGTGGATAATTGGTGCAACTTTACAATTGCCGTACGTGCGCATTTGACAATTGACGTATCCAAGGAGAGTAATAATTAATTGAAGAAGGAATCAGTTCCTGCTCCTCGAAATAAATGGTAGCCAGTAATCGTCGGCCAAGTATATACGTTTCTGACGTGACAGAAAATTATTTATTTAAATACGTCTGTCTGTCTGTCTGTCTGTCATAAGCACGTTGGTATATAAAAACAAAGATGTCCAACCATGAAAGGTAAGCCAAGGCATGCCCAACAACTATGCTCCTACTCTCCATCCTCCTTTTCACCATAATGCGATCAAGTACATTCTTTTCTACTGCTGTATATGATATTACCCACGAAAATGAAACTATTTTAACATTGACGTCCTGAAAGAAATACCCTTTTTCTTTTCCTTTTTTTTATTTTATTTTTCTTCATCTGACCGCTAAATGACAAATTCTGGACAATAAATTTGATTTGAAATATCAACATCCTTCTTCATGCTTTTCGCGTTTGCAGAAGAACTAATCAAAAATGTACAAAGTTCTATCATGTACTTCTTGATTGATCACACTGCTAATTTATAAATATAATTTAATAATAGTTTCAATTTTGGGAGAACTTTTCAGTGGAGTTTAGCTGTGCCTGTAGCAAAGATGATAATAACATTATACCAAAAAAACTTTTTTTTATGCTGAGTTTTTAGGAATTAAGTTTGTTAATAAGGGACAAATGATTATTTCAATGATAATTAAATTAAAAGACGCAAAATTCTAGAAATAAAAAAAAAAAAACTTTAAATCATACGATAACTACCGACATTAGTAGTATGGCATACAAGCAGTTACTCAAAAAGATTCAATCAACAACAATATTACGGACTAGTCTTAATCACGTTCAAAAATGAACACACAAATAATATGATTTTGCTACTGCTGTAGTGGTCATAATCATGTGGATATATTATTTCAGCAAAATTAGCTATCATTAACATTAAACAAATACCAAAATCAGGTATATGCGCTCTGCAGTTTGAGTTGATTTTCTTTTCACGTTCACACTAAAAATAAATTTAGGTCCAAATTATAAAATAATCGGACCCTATTTCACCACTAGGCAATAATACCCATAAGACTGGACCTGGGCCAAAATACATAACTCAATAACATCCTATTGTAAACCTTTAGGCCTTTGAACGTTGAATATCATTTCTAAACGGCACCTAAGATTAAATTAACGTACGATATTTCTCCCACTTAAACAGTGTAATACGAAGAAATGGCATATGAATTTGTAACGAAACGGCACCACAACAGTTGCAACTTTGAATACAGATGGCCGAGCAAATAAACTTTAACTGATTTTACACGATTAAGCGAAGCACAAGGTAAACATCAAACATGTTAATCAATAAGCATGTTACTATTAAATCATATAATTAATAAAACAAAGATTCTATATCACTATACATTCATCTATGTTCATTCTTGAACAATTTATTTAATTATTACATCTGTTAATTTTACAACTTGCAAATTATACATATTTACAGGATACTGCGACCCTTCTCCTATATCCGTAGCCCACCATATAGTAGGTCATGGACTATAATACTATTTGACCTCCTTCATGGTTCCTATACTTGTATTTGTGTAAATACAATAAGTACATGTATATGTACAGAACTGCTACTAGTTTCTGCTCTTCGATGAATAAATCATTATTGCTGGCTTGAATAAGCAGAACTTCTTGCAGTACCTTGGCCTTATCGATGCAGGAAGGGCTTATATACACTATATTTTGCTGTATGCTATTGCTTGCTTCTCATAGTTTGTCTTGCCTACAAACGTAAAGCATCAAAACAATGTAATAATAGCGAGGAAAAAAAATTAGAAGAAAAGATTATGAAGTAATGTACTTTCTGTAAAGGTTATGATCATCGGTTTTAGTCTTGATAGCAATAGTAGAGATGGAGAGATCTTTCTTGTTGCTGCCTTCTTCGTTGGATGACTCCTCAGAGGATGTTCCGAGAAGTTGAACTGCTAAGCTTCCACCTGTTATAACGCAGATGATTTTGCTTCATATATGTTTGATTATGGCATTGTCAAAAATAAAACATTTGATTCATATATATGTTTGTGGTATCTGCCACCATTCACAAATTAATCCAATATTAGTTTTAAGGTACCTTCATTGATTATTTAAAGTCATTTTGGTTTCATTCTCCTGTTACTTAAGGTGTTTCATGCTTAAAGATAATTCCATGTTTTGTACACCGGACATCTCCTCTTAAAGTACTAGTCGGTAAAAGATATAAAGTAACCATACTTCACTGGCATTTGACTACATTATTAGCCTTAGAATAAAGCCCTAAGCATGAACTGGTTTAAGTGGCTACAGAGAATGACTTTATACACCAATGCTGCAGATCTGAATGTAAATGATTCTCATTCCTTGACCTTAACTCAACCATTAAAAAACAATACACATGTTCATACTGAAATATAACTTATCAAGTTTTTGTTTTTGTTTTACTTTTCATTCATTTTTTACTTGCCACTTTTGAAAATCTTGTTACTTCTAAGAACAAGTTCTATTGAACCACATATATGGGTGTACTGGAACAAATATAGAGCATATGGACCAAGGAGAGAACCAACATTTCCCTAGTTCAGAACATAGTGGATAAGAACAAGATAATCAAGAATTTGATATGAAGATAGGTAGTTGATCATATGCAAGTTTTTCCATTCCAAATGATTGTTTATTAGTGGTAAGTAGAAGGTTGCTTACATAATATAAGTGCAGCTCCAACCCATTCAGTGGTGTCCCATCTCTCACCAAGAAGAAACCATGCAAAAGCAGCACCCCATAACGGCTCCAGCCCATATACTATAGCTGTTTCGGTTGCTGATACATTACGCATGGCATCCATCTAAAAAACAAGATGGAATATACATTTAAAGTCTGATTTATCATATGTATATTAAAATTCTAATTTATCAAACTTCTTTGTAGTCTGATGCACAAATTTCTTTTGTCATAAGCCTTGAAACTTATTATTACCAAAAGTCATCTAGGCTTAATTTGCAAAACTATCTGCACACACTCAAACACCTCCTTTCACCCATTCAAACACTTAACTCACCATCTTCGGTCCCTATTGCTATTACTACTACTACTACTATTATCGTGGTTTTTATTTTATTTCTTTATATATTTTTATTTTATACTTTATTTTTATCTTTATTTTTTATTATTATTATTTGTTTAATTATTTTACATTATTTTATTATTATTATTATCATGGTTATTATTGCTTTTAAATTGATTTTGTCATTTAGTTTTGGGTTTCATCTCTAGTCGATTCCAACTTGATTATGAATAATGACTTTTTTATTGTAGTTGTTAAGCACGCCAAATGGACCGTCCTTTCTTCGTTTCCCCAAAAACAACTCTCCAAACCGAGTTACCATCCCATACATTCAAATCGTTCTCTCTTCTTCAAAAATTATTTCTTTCTTTTTAGAAAGCTTAATTTCAAATTCAAATTCTTCGTAATCTACTGGCATGTGCGTAGATTGGTTAAGCTAAAAAAATTGAAACAAAGAATGACAGCAAACACAGAACAAACGGTTCTACAAAGTACATAGACAACAAAAATAATTGGTTTTACGAAATTGTTTTGTTCTAACAGCACATCAATTGCATTGTTCAACAAGAAGAAAACCATACCATGTAATACCTCTATCGTTGTTTTATCCAAAAATATTAATAAAATTAAAGATTGTCGTTATGTCAAACATCATTAGTTACTACTATAAATTTTTCCTAAGAAACAACAAGGATACAAGAAGAATAAGTAACATTCAAAATCTAAATATTGATAAAAAAATCTCTCAAATCAAACACAAATTTCAAAATAATAAAATTTGGTATACTTACGTTGCGCATCTCTTTTTCATCTGTTATTAATGGATGATACGAGAATAGATAATTATGTATGACAGTTAGAGTTTTATTTGTTTATTAAGCTTCGTTTAGTTATGCCTACAATTTTTCCGCTCAATATTCTAAAGTCATACCTGGAGAATGTGTCGTCTCACAACATCAGCTTTTGATATCCGAGTTTCGTCTTCGAATACGTGTTCGACGGGATAAAGAAGTCAAGATTAATCGGACGAAATGATGGAAGTTCAAAGGAGACGTCTCTCAGGTGTTTAAGGATAGAGTGATGGGAGAAGGGGCATGGAATATGGAAGGAGAAGCAAATCACATGTGGAATGAGATGACAACGCGCATTCGAAAAGTGCCTACTGAGGTGTTTGGGATAACGAAAGAAAATAAACGCGAACCTAAATATTCGTGGTGGTGGAACAGTGATGTGCATAAGGCTATCAAAGAGAAGAAGGAATGTTATAAGTGCTTACATCATCACAGGAGCGATGACAACATGCGAAAGTACAAAATGCTAAAGAAGAACGCAAAGAGAGCAGTGAGTGAAGCAAGAGGTCGTGCGTATGAAGATCTATATCAAAAGCTAAGTACAAAGGAGGGTGAAAAAAAATCTGTAGGATAGCTAAGCTCCGCGAGAGGAAGACAACAGACTTCAACCAAGTTAAATGCATCAAAGATGACAATAATAGACTTTTGGTAAAGGACGATGAGATAAAAAATAGATGAAGAGATTACTTTGACAAGCTATTTAATGAAGAAGGTGATAACACTACGATCGAGATAGACGACTCTTTTGATGACACCAGTGACATTTTGTTCGGAGAATTCAAGAATCCAAGGTAAAGGAAGCGCTAAAACGGATGAAAGCAGACAAGGCATTGGGGCCTGATGACATCCCCACTGAGATGTGGAGATGCCTTGAAGATGCAGGGATATCCTGGCTAACTAAGTTGTTTAATAATATTTTCAAATCAAATAAGATGCCAGATGAGTGGAGGAGAAACATATTAGTTTCAATTTTTAAGAATAAAGGAGATATTCAAAGTTGCACAAACTACAGAGGAATTAAGTTTATGAGTCATACAATGAAGCTTTGGTAGAGAGTCATTGAACGTCGATTAAGAAGAATGATAGGTGTTTCAAAAACCAATTTGTTTTCATGCCTGGAGGTCGACCACAGAGGTAATTTTCTTGATAAGACAACTAATGGAGATGTTTAGAGAGCAAAAAAAGGATCTACATATGGTATTTATCGATTTGGAGAAAGCTTATGACAAAGTACAGCGAAAGGTTACGTGGTGGACTCTGGAAAAGAAGAGAGTCCCAACAAAGTACATTACCCTTATCAAGGATATGTACGATGGTGTTGTGACTAGTGTCAGAAAATGCAATGGTGAAACCAGTGACTTTCCCATTAACATAGGATTACATCAAGGGTCAGCTTTGAGCCACTACATTTTTTCCAGAGTGATGGATGAGCTTACGAAGGGTATACAATATGAGATTCCATGGTGTACGCTCTTTGCTGATGATGTTGTGCTAATTGATGAAAGTATGATTGGGGTTAATAGACAACTGGAGCTGTCGAGACAGACTTTAGAATCAAAGGGATTTAAGCTTAGCAGAACTAAAACAGAGTATATGAAGTGCGAGTCCAGCGGTGTCGGGTCAGAGGATAGAGATGTCACTCTGGCAGAACAAATAGTTTCCAAGAAGGAATCTTTTCGATATTGAGGATCACTGTTGCAGTATGATGGTGAGATTGATGAAGTTGTTAGTTTTAAAATTCGAGCGGGATGAGTGAAATGGCGCCAAGCGTCTGGCATTCTCTGTGACAGGAAAGTCCTACAAAAACTTAAAGGAAAGTTCTACAGAACGGCAATCAAGCCTGCGATGTTGTATGATGCAGAATGTTGGCATACTAAAAACCAACACGTCCAGAAGATAAGTGTAGCAGAGATGCGTATGATGCGATAGAGCTGCGGTCATACAAGAAGAGACCGAATTAGAAATGATGATATACGTGATAAACTTGAAGTAGCACAAATTGAGGAGAAACTAATCCAACATCGCTTAAGATGGTTTGGACATCTCCAACGGAGGCCGTCCGAGGCACCTGTGCCCGTTGGAATTATAGGTCGCGTCGAATGCTCAAAGAGAGGTAGAGGTCAACCAAGGTTGACATGGGAAAAAGTAGTAAAAATGGACTTGAATGATTGGAATATATTCGAAGAACTGGTGACGGACAGAAGCGCGTGAAAGTTAGCGATCCACGTACCAGAACCACGAGCTATGAGTTTTATAAGTTTTAATAGGGAACAGAAGCCTAAGACGTATGGAAAGACTGATTCATTCGGATCGACATGAGGGTCCAACTCCATTGCATTGCCAGAATCCATGTTGTATATTTGAAGCAGTTGACCCCTTGCTCGCTCATGGTATAATCCTCTTCCCGCCGAGCCACCTTTCACCTCGGTCCATAGAGACAAAATGTAGGACGAGTGCCAACAGTTCATCACGGAGGAAGGGACCCACCGAGCCGAGATCACTAACTAATACTAATATAATAGAAAAGAAGGGTTTGGTCTTCGATCAATATTATTATTAGTACTATTATTATCATTTTTTTTCTTTATATATTTTCACTTTTATTTTACTTATTATTATTATTAATTTACTTATTTGATTTGATTTTATTATTATTATTGTTATTGTTATGACTTTTAAATTGACTTTGTCATTTAGTTTTGTGTTCCATCTCTATCCGACCCCAACTTGTTTGGAAATAATGACTTATTTGTTGTTGTTGTTGTATTCTAAAACCATCCAGGTTGCGTTTTTGTAGTAGCTTTGATGAATTAATTTTAAAAGCTTTTTAAGTGGCATTAATGATAGTTTTGACGTGTGTGTATGGTACTACCCAATTAAACGACATCCCCGCTCTTTTAAGATTCTACCACTACTTTTCCTTAATCTTTTCTTAAAAAAAGAAGATTACCCCCAAAGAAGTCAGGACCTCAATTAAAATACACGTGAAGTAACGTTTAGCTTCATGATTATGTTCTTATCCGTTTTTTGATGCTGATATAACAAGAATTCGTATGAAACAAAATACGTAGGGTTTGGTCTTCGACCAATATTATTATTAGCACTATTATTATCATTTTTTTCTTTATATATTTTTACTTTTATTTTACTTATTATTATTATTAATTTACTTATTTGATTTTATTTTATTATTGTTATTGTTATGACTTTTAAATTGACTTTGTCATTTAGTTGTGGGTTCCATCTCTATCCGACCCCAACTTGTTTGGAAATAATGACTTATTTGTTGTTGTATTCTAAAACCATCCAGGTTGCGTTTTTGTAGTAGCTTCGATAAATTAATTTTAAAAGCTTTTTAAGTGGCATTACTGATAGTTCTGACGTGTGTGTATAGTACTACCCAATTAAATGACATCCCCGCTCTTTTAAGATTCTACCACTACTTTTCCTTAATCTTTTCTTAAAAAAAGAAGATTACCCCCAAAGAAGTCAGGACCTCAGTTAAAATACACGTGAAGTAACGTTTAGCTTCATGATTATGTTCTTATCCATTTTTTGATGCTGATATAACAAGAATTCGTATGAAACAAAATACGGCAGCACATCAGCAGCTTAACCAACTCCGGAAAAGAGAGAAGATAACCCATACATGAAAATCATATAATAGATAAAGCACAAAAAGATGGTTGTCACTTGAAGTTGATTTAATTTACAGTTTTGACGTCCACACAGAAACTGAATCAAATGATACTCAAAACTGTACTTAACCACTGAAACAGTCATAAAGCATATAACATACAATACGAAAGCTAATTGAGTGTTGCAGCTGAAGTTTCAAATTCATTTGATTTAATATCCCACTGCTGACTGCGCCCCTTTGCTCATTGTAGTAGAGTACAGAGTAATTATGCCAAAAACCAAACTGTATTACCTTAAATGAACCAGGTTCAACCAGACGCTCCTTATGATCAGAAAATACAACTACTTGTTCAAAATCATAAACTTGACAGAAACATGAGTTGCCACTGACATTCACAATATTCTTGTATTTGACAACAGTTATACGATTAAGATATTGCATGACATGTTGCACAAGGAAATTTGCCACATTCTAACCATACTGTTACACACTAGTTGGAGAAACTAAACCAATTATTGACCGAGTTTTACACGAATTTGAGCAAGATTGAATAAAAATAAAATATTGCTGATGTTTCCACATACCACTATGCGTTGCCATTCAATTGGTTGAGTTATTTAATTTACCAGATGCTAACAGTATCTGTACTAAACATGAACACGAGAGGTAACAATAGAAATAAGATATAGATTTCTTTCCAAAAAACTTAAATCGCCAAAATTGCAGAAAACAAATGAATGAGAAATAATATATGGTAACAGAAGAAACCAATATTCAAAAACACACAAACCAATGATAAATCTACCTCACGAGATATTTCACTCAACCACCCTTTATTGATTCCCTATAACCTTTTACAATTAATCTAAAAAATAAAAATAAAAATATTAAATCTACTCAATAACCTAGACTAGACTAAGAACAAAAGCTTATCCTGATGTCAACAAAGCAAGGCTTATTGCGAAAGGATTTCGTCAAATTCAAGATGTTGATTTTGACGAAACTTTTTCGTCTGTAGCAATGCTTAAGTCTATTTGGATAATGCTAGCTATTGCTGCATTATATGACTATGAAATATGACAGATGAATGCAAAGACAACATTTTTAAATGGTGATTTAGAAGAGATCGTCCATATGTCGCAACCCGAGAGTTTCAAAATCAATGAGAGCGAGGGCAAAGCTTGCAAGTTGTTAAGATCCATTAATGGTCTTAAACAATCTTCAAGAAGTTGAAATAAGTGTTTTAATAAGGTAATCAAACAGTTTGAATTTTATCATAACGCAACATGCGTATACCGAAAGAAACAAAAAAGTGCTATCATGTTTTTAGTATGATACAACGATGGCTTATTATTGATTGACAACGACGTTTCGTTATTGCAATCAGTGAAAGCTTGGCTTTCAAAAATTTCTCTATGAAGGATTTAGAAGAAGAAGTTGGGATTGTCCCAATCACTAGACATAGATACCATACTGAAAAGATTCGGCATGGAGAATTCCAAATACGAAAATGTTCTGAAGCAGTCTAGAATCGTCCTTTCTCAGAATGACGCTTCTCAAACCGACGAGGAGAAAGAGCGTATAAAAAAATACTCTATGCATCGGCAATCGGTTCCATAATGTACATTGTGCTATATACTAGATCGGATATGGCTTAAGCATTAGGAAGCGTAAGCCAATATCAGTCCATTCCCGAAGAAAATCATTGAACTGCCGTACAATATACACTTAAATATTTAAAGAATACTAAAGACTTATTCATTATATATGAGAATGGAGACCTCTTTATGAAGGGGGTATACAGACTCTAGCATTCAAAATGATATCGGCAACAGTAAATCAGCGTCAGGTTACATCCTTACTTTAAACGTTGGGACCGGTAGTTGAAAAAATTCCAAACAGAAAACAGTAGTTGATTCCACAATGAAGGCCGAGTATATCGCCTTTAATAAAACAACTAAAGAAGCGATCTGGAGCGCAATTTTATGAGTGAGCTAGGGTTGATTCCCGATACGGAGAATCCAATGGTATTGTTTTGTGACAGCAATCCGGCGATGCAGATCGCAAAGGAGCCTAGAGTACACAAGAAATCGATATATGGTCTTCCAAAATTCCACCTAATTCGAGAATCTGTCGAAAAGAAAAAGGTCGTGATTCAAAGAGTAGATATCAAGAACAACATAGCAGATCCATTCACGAAATGGATTACCTCGATCAGCTTTCATCATACTGATCAAGCGATAGGATTGAGATTTCATAATTAGCCCCAAGAGTAAATAGAATATTGATAGAGTTAGGAGTATACCCTATGTGCAATTATGTAATTTACCGTACATTATTAACTCTGTAATAAATCTTGTTCGAAATAAAAGATGTTTTTCTTTCTATTATATACTGTGTTGTATTAATTAATAGCCTAAACTAGACTGAGCACAAAGCAAGACTAGTTGCGAAAGGATTTTGTCAAATTCAAGGTGTTAATCATGACGAAATATTTTCGTCCGTAGCAATGCTCAAGTCTATTCGGATAATGCTGGCTATTAATGCATTCTAGGACTACGAAATATGACAAATGGACGTAAACAGAACATTTCTAAATGATGATTTAGAAGAGACCGTCTATATGTCGCAGCCCAAAGGTTTTGAGGTCATTGAAAGTGAGGGCAAAACTTGCAAGTTGTTAAGATTCATTTATGGTCTTAAACAAGCTCCAAGAAGTTGGAGTAAGCATTATATTAAATCTAATCAACGGCCTATACTAGATCGAGAACAAAGCAAGGCTACTTGCGCAAGGATTTCGTCAAATACAAAATGATGATTATGACGAAACATTTTCGCCTGTAGCAATGTTTAAGTCTATTCAGATAATGATGGCTATTGTTGTATTCTACGACTACAAAATATGGCAAATGAACGTAAAGACGGCGTTTCTAAATGGTGATTTAGAAGTGACCGTCTATATGTCGCAGTCCGAGGGTTTCGAGCTCAGTGAGAGTGAGGACAAAGCTTGCAAAGCTCGAAAGGTATTAATGTAACGACCTGCCTTTTGGACGTTTTAAGCAGACACACGTGTCATACTCAAACCATTCAAAAGGGCAGATTGTTATGGGGTAAATAAGAAAAAAAATAAAAAATAAAACAAATACAGAATCTCGCAGCGGAATGACAAAATATAATAATCAAATTATAGTTCATGAAGCTGTTTTATAAATACATTTGATTATTCTTTACAACACAAATATCAGAGTTACATAAACAGAAATAAATAATAATAAATGCAGCGGAACAACATGATGTAGTGAAATACATATCATAATTAATAATAGTACAAATCTTCGTTTTCGTCCTCCAGAAATAAGGTCTTCAACCCTGAAATGTTCAGGCTGACCCGAGCGAATTGAAAAGACAAACACTCGAGTCAGAACTAAAAGATCTCATGTAAGTTAAATCAACGGTAAATAAATATGAGTGGAACGGCGTTATAGATGTTTACGGGGTTTGACTTCTCTTATCCAGTGCCTAACGTGAGTGCAATAACTTAAGAGATGTTCGGGATTCACATCTTCTAAGGATCCGTTAAACTATCTACTATGTAGTACAATACGATATTATAATATGTCTACAGTAAAGTATTAAAATAGCGTTAAGGCGTTACCCATATCCCCCTTAACACATTTTATATAATGCCGTAGTCTATACAGATACTGTAAACTCCACCCGCAGGTGGGCTATCAGGGAGCACTCCATAGGTACGACACAAAACAAACTCGTAGAAGGCGCGATATGGCATGTGACACGGCACTCGAGGCAATGCCAGGGTAGATATACCAATTGCACTCCCGGACTGGTGGTAACGCATAGCAGCTACTACCGCCCACCTCGGAACATTCTCCCAAATCAAAATCAAGGGTGGCCATAAAATCAATCACAAAATCAGAATATAGTATCGAAGAAATGTGCCCGATCGAAGGAATGACCTCACTTGGCCCGATATAGCTCATGTTTTAGCCACATCAAGCTGACTCACGGGAGTCGGGATCACGTAAATACCTCATACATAATCGTTCGCCAAACCATCCTACTTCATTTCTGGAATATCCACCACGTACACAGTTGTTAAAGTGGTTTTTGGTATTGGCAGAAAGTATGACAATATCTGATCCCGGTCTCTTTAACAACCAACGCTTATTTCACACCGGATGGTTCTTTTACGTTTCAAAAGTAAATTTACAATTGATATCAAAATATCATATTCGATTTTCAAATCATATCTCTTTCGAAATCATATTCACTTTCAAACTGTATCCACTTCAAAAATCATATTCACTTTCAAATCATATTTCACTTTTAAAAATCATATTTACTCAATATGTAAATTTTCGAAAAAGTATCAATTCTAAATTACAACTTAGGTTGTATCATCATTAAGGATTTAACTATAAATACTTCAACCTTACACACTCTGAAATTTTAGAAAATAGTTTAGGTAATTATAAATAGTTTTAATAATAGTTAAAAATAGTTTGAATGGTAAAATAATTTAAATAGATTTAAATTAAATTTAATTAGATTTAAAAATGATTTAAATAGATTTAAATGATATTAAATAGATTTAAAATAGTTTAAATAGACTTAAATTAGATTAAGTAGATTTAAAACAGTTTAACTAGATTTAAAATAGATTAAATCTATTTAATTTGTTTAAAATTGGTAAAATAGATTAAATTGGATTATATAGGTTAAAATAGATTAATATAAATTAAAATAGTTTAAATTGATTAAAATAGTTAATTTAATGGAAATAGTTTAAATTAATTTTAAATAGATTTCAAAGTTCTAGCCAAACAATTTCAATAACTCAATTCAGATAAATCCATTTATATTTAACACTTCAACTTTAAATTTTCAATTTAAATCCTTTGAACAATTCACTAAATCAATTCCAATTTCAGCATTTACCCTAGGATTAACGAAAATAATTCAGTTTATATAAATCAATTTTTATTTCAAAATACCAGTTAACTGGATTCAAATTTCAAAGATTCAAAATCATTTAATTCAACCAATCCGGTGTTCGTATATAATTTTCTACCCTAGGGTCAAGTAATACGGATATTTATCATTTCAATCCGCAATTTACAAATTTACGGTTATATACCATTTTAAATCGCAATCCCGAATTAAATAAAATCCATAAAATCGCTCGAGTCTATCATTTCAACCCATAACGATTTTTCCTTAATCTATATATCGTTCGAGTATGTCATTTCAACCCATAGGGAACTTACAGTGTTATAACAGTATAAAATACAACATCCAGTCATCCAATATCAACAATCAAACATCCATCACAATCATCATCCAAATCAATTCATAAACATCAATAGATCACTGATAATTAATAACAGGTATTAAATTGAAAAATTAAAATTCAATATTAAATTAAACTATAATTAAATGCAATAAAAGTCAAATTAAATCGGAATGACAATTTAACATACCAAACAGCCATCAATAAATTTCAAATCACATCATAAATTTAATTTAACTAACATAAGAAATTTTAGAAGTTGTAAGTGGGTTAAAGCACTCACCTTGGAATTTAAATCGAATTAAAATCCAATTTAAGTCTAAAATTCAAACAGTCTCAGAATTCGTCCAAACCAGCGTCAAAATGTCCAGAATTTCGATATGATCCCAGCAAAACAAACCGCGTCCAAATCCGAGTCCGTATGTAAAAGTTACGATAGTTAGAAGATTAAACGATTTAAATTTGAAATAAAATAAAATAATAATATAAACTTATACACGTCACCTCTCTCCACTTGGTCACGAACCCGCATGTTCGAACACAACAGGACCCACAAGCAACTTTGACCATCGTCCCCCACCAACTCCGGCCGTCGTTTATCAAGCCACCACCACCATCGCCTTAGGCCCGACCGACTGCACCTAACCCTGGCCTCCCGAAGCGCTCCGCCGCCCCCTCGTAAGCCGCGCCGCCAGCGAACCCTAGGGTTTCGAAACCCTAGTTTGAAAAATCTGGCCACTTCGCTCCGCTTTAGGTCGTGCGACCACTACCCTCCCACTCCACGCAAAAATCTCCACCAAACCCACAAGCCAATTTCGCCGATTGATGTCGAGTAAGGTTCGTGATTTCTTTGCTTTGCCCGCGATTTGTGGTTGATTCGCGCACTGTTACCAAAAACGAACCCTAGACGTAAGTTCCATTCGTTGAGACCTTCCCAACGATATAAAATTTTATAGGGTTTGGAGGAGTTTGATTTTGGAATTGAATTTGCAATTTAGGAATTAGGGTTTTGTTTGTCTGCCATTGGGAAGAGGAGATGAGAAAGAAATGTACGTACAGACAATAAAAAATAAAAAGGTTGTTAGGGTTTATAACGGGCTATTTATAGGTAGATCAGAAATAGAATGAATGGACAAAATTGATTTTACACGTTGAACGATAAACGACCCGAAAAGCCCGTTCTGTCTTCGAAACGAAAATGGGTCGTCTCATATATCAAAATAGATGTTTTCAATATTTTTAAATTCAATGGAACAGGTTTTAGGTCCTAATGTCATCGTGTGAAGAAGTTATGTTAAAATCAGCTTATTTCAGATTGATTTCAATTAAATTGATTTCTAGGCATTTCGAATCCGTACGATCAAACGACAAGTCTGATCGCTACGAAACTTGAAATTCTACAATAATTCACCGTTACGGATCCGATAAAACTGGTTTCGTCGACATCCGAGTCAGTGGCCAAAATGGTTATTTTTACATTAATTAAATTAATATTAAATTAATTAATTACTTTTTCATTTCAATATTTATAAACTAGTAAATCTCATCATTTTTGGATTCCTTAGCCTTTATAATAACTTAAAGCAAATTTACATATCAATTCGGTGTTAATTATTTCACTAATTACAGTGTTCAATTCCAACTGCAATTAATCCAATTAATTATAATTTAATTTCAATAAATTGACTTTATTTGATTTCAATCTTTATATTCAATCAATTATTATTCCATAGACAAGGTTAATATTGTTTTATATTTCATTACATTAATATCCTCCAATTTTCATCTTTTATTTGTATTAACTACTATATTTCAATTATACTGAATTTTGTCAATTTTACACATTAAATTATAATTTAAAATCCCAATTAATTTATTTACCTTGGTTTCATCCTTTTTATTAAATCAATTATTACCTTATGAATAAGATTAACATTTCTATTCATTTTATTACATTCACAATTTGCAATTATCATCTTAACTCACATTAATGTAACATTTATTTCATTTAATTATAATTGATTTCCAATTTAATTTAGCCGACTAAATAAATAGGTAACATATAATAATTGTCACCATTTACCCTTAATCACCTTATAAGTTTATTATTTACAAACAAATGTTACAATTAGCTATATAACTCTAATTTTATTCAATTACCATCGACTATATATTATTTCATTAGTTAATTCAATATTTACATTTGTTTTCCTTATATTCAATTTATAGCCAAGTATAATATTTACATCATTCCGGTTGATTGGACTTTCATTAAAATTGTTATAATTAACTTAAATTAACATTGTTACATTTCGTTCTATTTATTATTTCATTAGTATCACAAATTTTTATTTCTCCTAATATTAAATCACAAAACCTTATTAAATTAACTAATTTAATTATCGAAAATTACGGGTCGTTACACTTAAATACGATTCAAGGAGCTTCTCTGAATTCAACATTCAGGGTGTTATATCAAGGCCACAGTTTAGATAATATCTAATTTATATCTATTTATACATACATACATATTCATTTATGTATTGTATGTGTATAGATTAGAATTATATCACGAATTTATATATTTGTTTGTTGTCAAATCTGTATATATATAGGAATTTAATAAAATTGTATATGTATGTTCTTACTTTCGGCCATTCAGTAAATAAAATCATTTTTAAATATTTTTAAATTAAAATTTGAAATTTAAACTACTGCTAAATACATAATATATATTCATATGTTTATTTAATGAATTTTATATATACATACATAATTCGCAAGTACGTGTAGGTTAAAAAAAGTTAATGTTGATAATTATATATACACACACACTAAAAAAAATTAATGTTGATAATTATATATACACACATACTAAAATCTGTATATATATGAATTGATGTTCGGCATCCTAAAAAGTTTCTAAAATCAACTTTGAACCTTGATTTAGCTCTAATACTGCTTGTTTAGGATTTAAGCGTGTAAAATCCAACATATGTGTATACTTGCATGTCAAATATGTACTTTGAAAATTAATTTGAAGAGATCAAAACTGTATAATATGAAAACATTCAACATTGTAGACTGAAGTCTATTGCAAAAGTAATAAAGTCATACTACTAACCTCTACCCACAAGCATACACCAGTTGAGAACACCCCTGTGTAAATTGCAGGTACCCAAGGGAAAGACACAATCCAACCCCACCATTGTGACCAGTGCCAAACTCCAGATCCGATGTTCAACTGATGCACTTCACTAAACAATTCTTCACACATAAACCATAATGCTGATGACAAAGCCAAAACAGAAACCTGAGTAGACATTCATCAATTACGATAAAGGAAGCGGAAAGCCCCATTTCGGGACCTAGTCAGCTGCACATTCATCTCTAGAATAAGAAGGGCATTCGAAAGAGAAGACGGGCAGATTTGGACATGGAACACAACTTTCATCCAAAAAATGAGGCAGAAGGGAAATTATGTATTGTTATTTGAACCCATTTTTTTTATAAATAAAAGACATTTAAGTATTTAAAAGTACATGATACTATACTATAATTTTCTTGCAATAGTAAGAGTTCAATCGCTTAAGATATGTCCAACCCTTGAACAAGTTGAAATATATTCAAATCAAGTGTTTTTATGCTCAAAGCAAATCACAGTTCAAGCTTCTCTTATGTTACTCAAATGAAATAATAATTCGCATAAAGAAATTTAAGTTCACCTGATATCCAAGAAGAGCCAAGAATTTCTCCTTGTTGGTGCTTCGTGAGATTTGTTCTGTCCTGAATATATGCACCGCAAAGAACACGGCACTCATGATGTTCAATACATCACCAACCTATAAATAAAAAGTAACTGAATCAAACTAAGAATCTAAACTCAGACATTTGACATACAACAAATGTAAACCATGTATATAATTACTTACACAAGGAGGAGAGCCCCCATATTCTAGAATGCCTACTCCTAAGAGAGAAACCAGTGCTCCTGTCCATGTAAGTGCAGGCACCGTAGCTCCAGATAAGCCATCGATTATGGGAACAACTACTATCTGTCCATTTTGGTGACAAGGATTTTTTTTTAGAGCCAACTATGTGAACGGGCTCATCCCTGAAGGTAGCCCACCAATCCCAAGTGGTTGGGCAACCTACAGGCCGAGCACAGAACAATGCATATTAATGTTATTTGATATGTTATTTGCATATTACATATTCTTGCGGTAAAAAGTTCAAATCCTAGAAGCAACATGTTTTTCCCTATAAATTGATGAAAGAAGCTTGGATTTTAATAAGGAAAGTCTGATATGTAAATAACAATTTATATTAATTTTTTGGTTCCTAGAATTATAAGGAATGTTAAAATATGATTACATAGACAAAATTAAACAGAGTCGGCTCTTTCTTTGTTTTAAAAACAAGAAACTACCTTTTATTTGCTTGAAAAATTCTATCACCGTGGCAAAACTGTCAACAGCGTTGATAAGATATTCACAATGCTCATTAATAATATAAATTGTTTAACCATCGTAAGTTGCATGAGCTGAAAAAATATTATTATCCTGCTTATTGTTATATATACTAGATATATCATTTAAGTTGAGTAATATCTCATACATTGGAATTTTATAGTTGATGCAAAAGACAACTAAAGGGTGATTTAATTTGCTTTTGGATCGGCAACGCTCACCATTGGGTCACCAAACTACATGTGATTGACAGCCGTGAAGGCGCAGATGTAAAAATAATACCACAACATTTTTAGACATATCGCACTCGTATATCTTGTTCATTTATTCCTTTGCATAATAGCCTTAAATTTTCTGTGATTAAATGGCATGTTTTATGGACCACGAAATGTTTTAGCAGAAAAGGCAAGAGTAGCTTTAGAAAAACAAAAGTTACTAAATGCAAGTACTAATGGACACAATGCCTCCAATGTGAGAAATTTCACCGTAAAAGCAGTGATGAAAGATGCTTGGCCAGCTTCAGATGTAAGTAAACCAAGAGTCTGACTGTGATAACCCAAACTAACCCAAAGACCCAACTCTAATCCAGCAGCACGAATCTTGCTGTCATTGTGTTCTTTGAGAATAAAGGGTAGAAATGGAATTGCTGTAAAACCAAATCTAACTACAGTGAATAGTGCAGGGTCCATCATCTGTTCCACCTCCTTCACGACTGGAATGTTACTGGCTGAAAATAGGTAAAATCAATGAAGATAGCTTATATGTGCATGCAAGAACTAAAATGTTCAGATAAATACAGTCCACGAATGATAAAACTGCACATAGAAATAATTAAAGTGGTAACTGTAATGGGGTTTAATGTCAGGTAGCTTAAAACTTACTGAATATGTATGAACCTGTCAGGAGCACTGTAAAGCATTGTGTAGCCATAGTTAGTTACCGAGTCAATTAGTAAAAAAAACATTGTCATTAACCCTATCTGCACTCTCATAAACCATTTTACACATATGCTGCTAAGAAAAATAGTTGTGCTTGTTCACTACTTCACGGTGTGTTCTCGGATATTAGATGCAGTGAATGGTGGTTCAATGAACTGTGGTTCTTGGACACTTCGAACGGAAGGGTTGAGTTGGTATGCAAGGTATGGCGTTCATTTAATTAGTTATTAATAGTTAAATAATTATTAACTTGTTTAAATTACAAAAACAATAACTAAAAATTAATAGTCAATAATAAACATCAATTAATTTAACATAAAAATAAAATGTTAATAATATAGTAGTTAATAATTGATAAATACTACTTAAAAACTAATAATTAATTTAATTAATTAAACCAATTAATAATTACTAATTTAAATAGAATAATTAAATTTAATAATTTTATAATTAATATTATTGCTTAATGATTAATATTTGACAATATATAATTTCTATAAAAATTAATAAATAATGTATGTTAGCACCAAAATTGGTCACTAACACCCTTGAATAGAGTTATGTAGAGAGATTAATGAATAAAGTAAATTAAAATAGAGGAAAATCACAATAGAATGCAAAAACAACAATAGAAACAAGAACACCAGATTTATAGTGGTTCGGCGTAACTGCCTACATCCACTTTGAATGTAATCTTTATTACTTTCCCAACTACTTGAGTACAGAAACAATCCGTAAACAAACAACTTGGATACAAGTTCGAACAACAAAGAGATGAATGCAAAAAATGGCAGAGTATCCCTGAAGTTCCCGAAAAAATGTTCCTTCAACTGTACCCATGCCTCTCTATTTATAGACGAAGATAGTCTGGATTCCCTGTGCAAACCCAAGATCAAGGCAGCTCGGCCCATACATGGTACTTTCGAATCGGCCGAACCAGGCATACCGAACGACTTCCGGTCGATCGACAAATGCCGAACCAGGGCGTCTTGACGAATGACTCGAAGCAACTTCTCAGGGGACTCGAAGCGAACGACAGATGACTCGAAGCAGATAACCGTTAGTCACGTCATTCTGTTGTAGGTTGAAGAATTTGTCGACCTCCTCAAGGTTCACCGATCCACTGCGCCGACCCACACGTGCCGAACCAGTCCTTACCGAACGACATTAACTTCCCTATTTCGACCGAACGATATCCGCTAACTCATCTAGGCCGAACGACATATGCTGAACCATCTAGACTGAACCGCTTCGCCTCACCCACATTGGCCGATCCATACATGCTGCTATAAGACCGAACGACACACGACCTTCCTACCTTGGCCGATCCATACATGTTGCCCTATAAGACCGAACGACACACGACCTCCCTTCCTTAGCCGAGCCACGTTTAAAGGCCGAACCATATATACAGGCCAAACTGTACATATGGGCCGAACCATACACTTTTCGTACTACTTGGGCTACACCAGACCTTCATACTTCTACATTCTTTTTGGCTTGAATCCCGTCTAGACCTAGCCATAGCCTCGGCAACTATCGCCTTGTAGCTAGACCACGTAGCTGGGTAACATTTGCCCCCCAAAGTGCGTTGTGTGAACCAATATGACGCGCTTTGAATCAGCGGTCAGTCTTTGCTTTCAAGAGCTAGCTCATTCAGAATGATAATCGTCCATTGTTTAAATCCTGTCTTTAGCTATTCAAAAGCTGGGTGTATACAACTTCTCGAAGGTTGAATAATGGTGGATTTTCTGAACATTACATGTGCATATATTTATATATACATATATACACATATTTATCATTATTATCTTATTTTATTTTATTTTCCATTTTTTTAACGAGTGGGTCGACATTTAAGAGACCGACTCACTCGTTCGGGTACTCCGGCAAAAAGTGGTTCGGCATGTCATCACCGACCCATACGGCTAATCTGAATATTGCCTCACCCCACCGACATACTCAAAGTGCGTGGACCGGTTCTGAAAGCAACCGCCCGTTCGCCTTCCCTTTGCTGCATATAAAAGCTTTGCCCTTTGCTCTTTTCTTTTCTTCTTATTTTCACTTTACCTTCACAAGCCCGCATCCTTTCTATTTTCCTAAATCTATTAACTTGTTCCCACAGAGCCCCGTACCTCTCCCTTCGCGATCTCAGTCGCCCTCAAATTTGATCAACACTTTGACCTAGCAACTCGAAACTCCTGCAAACCACAAGTTTCTCCATAGGTATGAATTTCACTTCAAACTCGGAATCGCATACGAAGTTTGAGTACTCGCTTAGGTGTTTTCCCATTTTCTTTGGTTATAGGAATTGGTTGAGGATAATTGGAAAGGGGAGAAAAGATGACTCAAGAGGAGAGCTGGACTTAAGCTAGGGCTTCAACTGTCTTTGATGGTTGTTGGTAATAATCTCTGAGTAGTTGTTGTTCCCATAATTCGAAGGTTAGGACTTAGGAAACAGGAGGAAGACGTCGCTCGGTGAAGAACTCAAAAGAAGTGGAACGGTGCGGAGGTCCGAGAGCGAATGCAGTTCGATCACAGTAATAGGAACGAGAGTGCGGTTTGGTTATTAGGTGTGACGTTGTGGTTCGGTGAGAGTCCAAAGGAGTGGGTCGATGTGCCGAATGAGGCAGTTGTCATGTATTGAAAAAGAGAGCATGAGTTGTTGTGAAGTTAGGAACGTGGGTCGGTTTAAACCTAGTGGGCTGTTAAGTGATTAGAGAGTGAGTGAAGAGAACGAGCGTAGTGAGTGCGACTCGACATCTAATGAGGTGATGTAGGTCGGTAAGAGTTTAAGTGAGGCCGGTCGGTAATTAGGGTGAGATGGCAAGTGAGTAGGTCGGCATCGGCAATCAAAAGTGTTTAAACCCGACCAAAAGACACATCTGGGTAACTTACCTCCACAATCAATCATAGCATATTGGACCAAGCATGACAAACAACAAAGCATACAAGCACAAGAACCTAATTTGAACTAACTCCCTCATAACTTGAATGATCTTAAACGCGAACTTAACTCAACAAATGCGAACAACAGCCTTCACACTCTATGATGCCAATGTTCGACTCCAAAACTACCACTGTCAACCATATAACAAACTGCAGGAGACGGTCAGCGATGACGGTCTCCGAGAACAATAACTTAAAATTCTATCGCATCACACTTGTGTTTAAAGCTTTAGTTTTCTCTGCACTCGCGTTTGAGTCGTCGCACTAGTTCGCACACAACACGGGGGGGTATATTACTGTCGTTATATCTAATATCTATTGTCTTTCAAGTATAGTTTAAACAGGCATCTACCCATATTAGACGCTTGTTGAAGATGTCCAAAAGATCCAGCTATGCTACAGTTTCTGATAAGCCTGAGCCAAGTTCTCGGCAGGAGGTAGTAGGAACTTCGAATCCACCGACAACTTCTACATAGGGTATTCCGGATCCATCTGCTGTTGTTATAGGCCCGGCTCCTGATGTTATAGACGGAGCAGTTATCCTGGATAATTTTATTGATTCGCAAGCTTCAAAAATCGGCGAAGCCGCTCTTCGTCGGTTGTGCTCAATTCATGGAATCCCTTTCGATGACGTTTTAGTTCCGTCAGGACAAAATCGGCCTCATCTGCCCCCAGTCGGGTATACAGCGTGCAACAAATTCATGTGCTGGGTCGGAAGTGTGCCGCCTTTCAATTCATTTCTCCGTGAAGTGTTACGGTATATCGGGATTGCTCCGGCACAGCTACACCCCAATAGTCACGCGTTTATTCATGGTACTTGTATTCTCTTCATGAGCACCTTATTCAGACTCCCTACTCTCGAGGATATCCGCTATATCTACCGCTTCAAAAGACGATCTGACAGTCCATCCTTCATATTTCTCGAACCACATTTCAAATGTCAAATCTTGACGGGGCGTGGAGTAAATTTTCTCAGTATAAGCAAGAGTGATTTTACGTACGCTGCCCCCCCCCCCCCGGCTTTGCGAGAAGATGGCTGGAAAGGAGTAAGTTTCATTCCTAGACTGGTATTTGTCTAAGGCTCGAAGTGCATCCTTTCTAAACTTCCTTTGACTTTTATAGGTATCCGTCCACGACCTGAAGGCACTAGGTATTCTGAGACCGTCGAGGCCATTCCCATGAGAGACCGTGAGATTAAGTCCGTTATTTCCAACGAATTGCTTTCGAGGTTTGGATTACTGGTGGAGGGTCGCCGAACTAACCTTCCAATTGGCGCCACTACAACTGGATCCGCTGCGGAAAAAGATAAAAAGCAGGCCGGACCTTTGGTGCCTCCTGTAGAAGGGGCCCCCGATACAACTGAGGAAGGTGAAATTATGTAGACCGGGGTGCTAGAAGCGACTGACGAGAATATAAGTTCCAACATAGCACTGATAAATGACGCATCCGACATCGATGAACCGCCTCCCCCTTCAAAGAGGAAAAAGAGCCTAGCCTACAAGCTGAAAAAGAAAACAGTAGGTGGAACTTCAAAAGTTACAATTACTCCAGTTGAAAGAGAGTCGTCTCTTCAAAATTTAAAGGGTTCACTAAAAGGTCTATCAGACCTGACCATCCCTAACGACTTACTAAATTATGGCTTCAACGACCCAAAGACTATGGGACTTAATTCGCCCACGAGAAGTGATGAAGACGATCACGCTCGTCATCAAGGAGAGAAAACTCCAATAAGTAAAGCAAAAAACACTGGTCCGTCGGGGGAAGCACTAGGACACACACAAACACTTACACTTCACCCTACACTTAAATTTTAGTTATCGTATGATTCCACACTAACTTGTCCGTACTTGGTTTCTGTTCAGGTGATATGGGGCGCACACACAGCATTGACCGTCTTCGCGGATCCTCTATCTTCTACCATTCCAGTCGGGATTCAGAATTAGGCAGACGCCGAGATAGGGATGACAGCGGCGATAGAGACAACCGTCCCAGAGATTCATCGTCTTCCAAAAGAAAAACTTACAGTCATCCCTCATACCCAAATGATCCTCCCCTTCAGTCAGAGCACAATAGGGAAAAATCTGCTCAGAAGGGATCCCGATTCGAAACTCCCCGCGACCAACACTCTGGCTCGTCGAGCACCAAACAATCTCGTGAGCCCCATAAGAAGTCTGTGACTCCGGCTAAGCAGACTTCCCCAGCCTCTGCACACGATCCATCGACGGCAGAAAAATTAGCCGAGCTCAAAGCCACATTTCCGAAGATATGTTTCGATGGATTGAAATTTCTCCCTGCGATTCATCCTATTCCCGGACATGTCAAGCAAAGCACCATCGCCTGCAACAACGACGTTTACGTCCAGCATGATGCGTTTGTACATCTGGTGGAGAAAGTTTTAGAGGTTTCCATGGAACGTCACCACGAGATCGATCGTTTGAAACTTGAAGCCATTCACGACAAAGATATCATCAAAGCCCAAGATAAAGAGCTATCCTTGTACAAGTCTCAACTTGAGGCCGTCCAGAAAAGTGCCAAGGAAACGGCAGAGGCAGTCAGTCGCTTGGAGGCCGCTCACAGGAAGGAAATCGATGAGGCAGTCCAACACAGTGGTGCTTTAGCTTTAGAGAAAGACACTATCCAGAAAGAAAAGGATATTCTCGCTCGGTGAGTTAAAGAACTGGAGGAGCTGCTTGCCAAAGAGAAAGAAGAGAAAACTGCCGCACAGGAAGAGTCACAACGATATTGCGATGAAATCGTCGCAACACGACTCTTAAAGACGAAGCTTGATGAGGAACTTTCTAAAGCTGAAGCGTTAAAGGATGCAGCCCCTGAGGAGGGTAAAAGAATGGCGCTGACAGAGGTCGATTCTCGCCTCGAGGCAACTGCTGAAGCCGGCAGGGAAGAAATTAAGTGCCTATTTGATCCGCTTATTGCCGAGTATAATGCTTGAGTTCTCATGCATCGGGATCTATCTTTTCTAGGCGAGGGTTACCTCGAATCATTGGCCGAAGCATAGGATACTTCAATAAAAATTAAAAAGGTTGAGCTGGGCACCGAAGAGGTTGATGAAGAAGCTCTTGTAAAGGAAGTGCTTCGAGGAAACGAGCATTCCGACTTATCTGCAGCAAAAACCCTCTTTGGAAGAGATTCCTCCTCATCGAAGGGGAAGGACGACATTGTTGGCCCATCCGGAACTGAGTCTCCAGTTCCCCTTCTGCTCAGCCGGCTGGTTGCTCATCACTCGATCCTTTGGAGCAGCATGTCGGCTATGATCCAGAGAAACCCAGGCTTAATGTTCATGTTATATCCCCTATCCCAGATGGTGAGACTCCCAAAACAGCTGAGAGTCAGCCGGAAGCCGGTATGTAATTTTTCCTTCCAGGGTCCAAAGAACCATCGCTTTTGACGAATAATAAATGTATTCTAATATTTATCTTTAATGGCTTCATGTAGGCCATTCTGATCCCGAACCAACTCCAAGGAGCGATGTCGCCACGGAGAAGGAAGAGAAAATAGCGGAAGAACTTCACACTGGGGATACCCCTGGGCCCGATGCCCAAGTGATCGGGGCACTCGACGAGGAGAAACTCGAGAATCCCTCGCCTATAGACGAACATGACGAGGTTGAAATCACAGGCGCCTTCGGACCTACTTCAAAACTTAGCATGGGGGAGCGAATCGTGGAAGAGGAGAAAAAGAAAGTCGAAATTAAGATTGAACCTCAGGTGGTGGAACTTGATGATCCTTTAAATAGGCCCTTGAAGATAATTCTCCCCGGGGGAACACACCTCTGGATGTCCCTCTTCCTGCCCCAGATACCACCTCACTGGGAAGAAGAGGGTCCAGGAAGAAGCGCTTGGCTGAGGAGCCTTCGGAGAAGCCGAAGAAGGAGAAAAAGTCAAAAGAAGTAATTATCATCTTGCCATACCTCGTTCAGCCTGAATAAACCTAAGTCATGTAGTTGTTTCTATTTAATTTTTATAGTCGTTTTGAATAGACATTTGCTCCAAACTCTGAAGAAGTTGTAATAGAACTTAATTTTGGATTAGTAAATAAAATTTTGTTTCTTTTGCATTCATAGACTCTCATCGTTTAGCTTATCACCTGACTTGTAGTTGAAATTCAAAGTCTTGTGGGTTACACAAGTTCCAGTCCGCTTCCACATGACTTGGAGATTTTTGAATTATTTATACTTTAGTCCGCGCCCTAAGAACTTAGAGATTTTTGAATCGTTTATACTCTAGTCCGCACTTCAGGGACTCAGAGTACTCTAGTCCGCGCTCCGGGGACTTAGAGATTTTTGAATCGTTTATACTATAGTCCGCACTCCAGGGACTCAGAGTACTCTAGTCCGCGCTCCGGGGACTTAGAGATTTTTGAATCGTTTATACTTTAGTTCGCACTCCGGGGAATCAGAGTACTCTAGTCCGCGCTCCGGGGACTTAAAGATTTTTGAATCGTTTATACTCTAGTCCGCACTCCGGGGACTCAGAGTACTCTAGTCCGCGCTCCGGGAACTTAGAGATTTTTGAATCGTTTAATGATCGACTTTTAATTTTGCATGCACGTTCGTACGCTAAACAGATTAATGCAATTCTATTTTGCCACAGAATTACAAAATACAAGACACTGATAGGACATAGAAAAACAGCTTCAAGCCTTTATTGATTGTAGAAAATAAGAACAAACTAAATTGTCTTATTACATGTCGGAAACAAAAAACAACAAAAGGAAACATACATTGGAAACAACTGCTACTAAAATGCGAAAGAAAAAGACTAAGTGTAATAACAACGTAAATGCTCGCTATTCCATGCTCTGAGGAGTGTCATGCCATCAACAGTCGCTAGCTTGAAGGTTCCTTCCTCAAGCTTCCGTTCGATGACATACGGACATTCCCATGTAGGATTCATATGTGACGGGATTGGAAAAACTCGCTTCAAAACAAGATCACCCACATCAAAGATTCTCGGTCGAACTTTTTCATTATAATATCGAGCGATTCGGTGTTGATACGCAGCCGCCCTTAAATCAATTTCTTCACGTTTTTCGTCGACAAAGTCCAGCGATTCCAGTAAGAGATCCTGATTCGTCTTAGGATCATAATGAGTCACCCGGTGAGAGGGAACTTCAAGTTCCACAGGTATAACAGCTTCAGTGCCGTATGCCAAGGTGAATGGAGTGTGGTCAGTCGCGGACTTGTGGATGGTTCTGTAAGCCCAGAGTGCTGTCGGAAGCTCATCCACCCACTTGCCTCTAGCCTTCTCCAAACGTTTTTTCAATATGGACTTGATTATTTTATTTACGGCTTCAACTTGTCCATTGGCTTTAGGGTGAGCGACTGCCGCAAACCTTTTTTCGATGCAATATTTTTGACAGAATTCTTTGAACTCCCTACTCTCAAATTGAGTTCCGTTGTTTGTGATGATAGTCCGTGGGAGGCCAAAACGGCATATAATGTTTCGCACAACGAAATTAATGACCTTTTTGGTGGTGATCGTAGCCAAGGGCTCTGCTTCTGCCCACTTGGTGAAATAATCGACCGCAACAATCGCATATTTTGCACCACCTTTGGAGATTGGCAAGGAGTTGATTATATCGATCCCTTATATTGCAAATGGTCAGGGACTAACCATTTGCGTGAGTTCCGTCGGCGGAGCTCTCGGGATCTTCGCATACTTTTGACATTTGTCGCATCTTCTCACATAGTAAGCGACGTCTCGATTCACGGTTGGCCAATAGTATACATAGCGGAGGATCTTTTTGGCTAGTGCCTGCCCCCAGTATGGTCGCTACATTCTCCTTCATGAACTTCTTTCAAGACCCGTTTTATCTCGTCGTGGGCGATGCATCGAAGTAAGGAAACCGAGAATCCTTTCTGATACATTACTCCATCCTGCATTATATACCGCGAGGCTTTGCGGACGACTTGTCGTCTTTCGTTCTCTCTCAATCAAAGTTCCATGTAACAGGTATTCTTTGAATGGAGTCATCCACGACTCTTTTAGCTTCTGTCCCTAACATAGAATCTACTTCCATTTCGTTTATGCTCGAGGCATGTAAGGTTTCGACGGGGACTAAGCCCATCTGTTGTGCATCACCAGTACTCGCGAATTTTGCCAATGAATCGGCTTCCCCATTTTGTCCACGCGGGATATGCAAAATATCGTAATATTCAAAGTCTGCCAACAGTTCTTGAACTTGAGCAAGGTATGGGGCAAGTCTCTGCCCCTGTACTTGATAGTCTCTCCATACTTGGTACACCACCAATTGTGAGTCACAAAAGATTTCAACCGATTTTACTCCGAGTTCCCTAGTAAGTTTTAAGCCAGCAATCAATGCTTCATATTCGACTTCGTTATTTGTAGCTGGGAAGTCGAGTTTCAAAGCATAACAAATTGATCGATTTTCAGGAGTTACAAGAATAACACCAGCCCCAGAACAACGGTCGTTGGATGCCCCATTGGTGTATAGCTTCCATCGAGTGGTTGGGATTACATCACCACCACTTGACTCGTCTGATATGGTGAATTCTGCAATGAAGTCTGCTAGCGCTTGCCCTTGGATAGCCCTCAGTGGCAGGTAAGTGATATCGAATTAACTTAACTCAATGTTCCACTTAAGTAACCTTCCAGAGGTTTTTGGTCGTTTGAGCACCTGTCGCAAAGGTTGATCGGTATAAACACTGATCGGGTGTGCCTGAAAATACAAAAGGAGCTTGCGTGATGCAATCACCAAGCAGTAGGCTAGCTTCTCAATCTTAGGATAATTTCTTTCTGCCCCCGTTAAACGTTTACTGACATAGTACACTGGCTTTTGAATTCGGTCCTCCTCACAAACCAAGGTTGTACTGATGGCATGCTGAGATACGACCAAGTAAATATATAATTCTTCATGGTCTACAGGCTTTGACAGAACCGGGGGGACTCTCCAAGTGTCTCACCAGAGCTCGGAACGCATCCTCACAGTCCGGCGTCCATTCGAAATTTCTCTTCCCTTTCCTCATCACGTCGAAGAAAGGAATACATTTGTCGGTCGCTCTGGATATAAATCGACTCAACGCGGCGACTTTCCCATTCAGGCTTTGCACTTGTTTTATAGTCCTGGGTGCTTGTATGTCTCGAATAGTCTGATTTTTTTCTGGATTGGCTTCGATTTCTCACGCATTGACGATAAAGCCCAAAAAATTTCCCGATGCAACGGCGAAAGAACATTTCAGTGGATTGATTTTCATTCCATAGTACCTGAGTATATCAAACATCTCCGATAAGTCTCGAATGTGGTCGTTTGACTGCCGTGACTTCACGAGCATGTCATCCACATAGACTTCCATTATTCTACCAATTTGGTTTTTAAACATCTGATTTACCAAACATTGATAAGTCGCTCCTGCATTCTTCAACCCAAAAGGCATCACTACATAACAGTACAGTCCAACGTCTGTGACAAAACTAGTGTGTTCCTGATCTGGAATGTGCGTTGGGATTTGATTGTATCCCGAATACGCATCCATGAATGACAATAATTCGTGTCCTGCTGTTGAGTCGACCAGCTGATCAATTCTGGGTAAAGGGAAACTATCCTTAGGGCACGCCTTGTTCAGGTCTGAGTAATCAACATAGGTCCTTCATTTTCCATTCGCTTTTCTCACTAGTACGGGGTTAGATACCCATTTAGGGTAGAGGGCGTCGCGGACGAACCAACTTGCGTTGAGTTTGTCCACCTCCTCTCTGAGAGCAGCAGACCTCTCCGGGTCCATACCTCTCCTTTTTTGTTACACTGGCACATGCTTTGGGTCAATGTTCAACATATGACTTGCGATGGCGGGAGAAATCCCGCACATATCAAAGTGGGTCCAAGCGAAAACATCCAGGTTCGCTCGGAGGAAATCAGTAAGATCCTCAATCATCGAGGGGGTGAGTTGTGATCCAATCTTAAGCAACCGTGATGGGTCATCATGGCTGATTGGGATGTCAATCGTCAGTTCAGCCGGTGCTGCTTTAGCCTCCTTGGGTTCTTCATCATCGTCTCTCGGATCTATGTCTCTGTAGATCCGACTCTGCTGCCCGAGCCCCGAGCCAAGGCTCGGGCACTACTTGTCAATTTTAGGCAACATGGGTGCGGACGGAGTTGTCCACAACTATTCCCTTCTCTCTTCGCTGGGCCTCTCTCAGCTCAGCCACATAACATGCACGACCAGTCACTTGATCGCCATGCACTACACCAACTCCTTTATCCGTCGGAAATTTCAAAGTTAAACACCACGGGGCTAAAGCTGCCCTAAACTCCGCCAGGGCCGGTCGGCCCAAAAACATATTATAGGGGAATCAACATCCAAAACAATGAATGGTAGGATCCGTACCCTCCTACGTTCACCTTCTCCCAACTCAACTGACAATTCTACAAAACCTATCACATCAGTGGCCGCACCATTAAAGCCATGAATGCGGGCTTTAGATGGTTTCAGATCCTTCGCCTCCATCTTCATTTGGTCATACGCCTTTTTGAAGATAATATTCACAGAACTCCTACAATCAATCAGTATCCTTCTCACAAGTGTCGGCCCAATCGTGGCTGAGATGACCATCGGGTCAATGGTAGGTGCCTCCACCCGATCGACATCTCTGCTCCTGAATACTATATCATCCGTCATTGTAACAACCCGCATATTTAACGATTATGTATTTGAATATCTTATTTAAATATTTTAATCGTAGGTCGGATCTTAGTCCGAAAAGCTACTTTTTGCATACGGTCAAATTAGGGCTCGAGACCACATCTATTGAGTTCAAAATGACGTTTGCGATCTTTTTAAGTATAAACTTTGATATGTTTGGAGATAGTGGAATTTTCACCACTTTTTCGCTTATGGCTTTGGTTTGGGCTGAACTCTTTTGCCCCTTACTAACTCAACCCAACCCCCTCTCCTCTTTATTAAATCATTCTTCACTTCCTAACTCTAAAGCTTCTTCAAAAATGGTGGAGGGAATGGGAAATTAAAACTTCAAAGCCTTAGTCTTCATTGCTAATCCAACATCTACTCCAAATTCAAGTGAAGACATTGATTCAAGCTTGTTATTGTTCTTGCTTTGCTTTCAAGCTTCATCTCCATCAATTTCCGTGAAAAGGTGAGATTTTTATCTCACATTCTTGTCTATAACTATCTTGGATTGTTGGGAATGACTCCCCATCACTTTAGCATGTACATTTGCATTTGGTTTGGATTGGATTGGCGAAAAACTCCAATTTTTAGTATTTTTGGGTGAATTACTGGGCTTAGGTCGCACTGCCTCGAAGACTCGGCCTGCATATTTTCGTTCGCCCTTAGGTCGTTCGGAATTAGGTCGTAGGTCGTTAGGTCACTCCCTCTGTTGGAAACGGCACCTCGGTGTTAGGTCGCTTGGCTTTAGGTCGCTAGGCCTTAGGTCGTTTGACCTGTTTTACGTTAGGTCGCTCGGCCACATTGAGTCGCTTGGGTCGTTTTGCCTTGAATCTTTAGTTCGCTCGTCCTTAGGTCGCTTGGCCTTTCACATTTTAGGTCGCTCGGCCTCTTCCACCCCTTAAATTGTTAGGTCGCTCGACCTTGCTTGGGACGTTAGGTCGCTCGGCCTTCCCCCTTTAGGTCGATAATCCTTAAGTCGCTCGGCCTCATCACTGCTTAGGTCGTTAGACCTTATTTTCTTTAGGTCGTTAGACCTTATTTCCTTTAGGTCGTTAGACCTTACTTCTTTTTGGTCGCTCGGCCTTACTTCCTTTAGGTCGCTCGACCTCACCACCTTAGGTCGCTTGAACCTTAGGACGCATCACCTATAGGCCGCTCGCCCTATTGCCTTGATAAGTCGCTCGGCCATGTCACCAAGATAGGTCGCGCCCACCTAGGTCGCTCGGCATGCTATCCTTAGGTTGTTCGACCTATTTTACTTTAAGTCGCTACCTCTTTAGGTCGTTGCACTTTAGCTCGGCCATGATTAGGTCGCGTGGGTATTTCTACTTTGATGATTTTGAAACTGATTTCCTTGGATTTTATTCACGTCTTCGAATGTGAATTTTAGTGAATTGATTTGTTTCTACAATCAATTTTGTGACTTGTCACTTTAAAAATATAAAGGTTTCAATACTAGTAGTAAATATTAAAACTCTTTCATCAAAACGATTTCAACACTATATTATTACAAAGCTCTTTTCCTAAACCGTTTTCCAATCTATTAGTATATTCAAGCCTTTACCTCACTCGGATGAGAAATCTAATTAAATGGTTTAGTAAAACAAGTGGTATGAAACGCTTGCGTTTGCTTCGTCGGTTAATTCTTGGACTTGTTCGACTGAACCTCTTGTGACAATTTTCTAATGAAGATCTACAGTTTGTTCGTAAATATTTAAGTTAAGCAAGTGGTTATGGGACATGAAGCTAAACTCATATATTTACTAGTTTAGTGTGATTGACACTTCTTGATGATCAATGACGATCATTTTCGTGATTTAGACTAGCAATGTGCGATGTCTCTTTGATTCGGTTCATCGGACGTTACGCTGTACGACGTCGTTGTTCCGTTTTATCGTGATTTGGTTCATCAGACGTTACGCTGTACGACGTCGTTGTTCCATTTTACTACGTGTTGGTTCATCGGATGTTACGTTGTACGACATCGTTGTTCCTTTTTATCATGTGTTGGTTCATCGGACGTTACGCTGTACGACGTCGTTGTTCCATTTTCCTATGTGTTGGTTCATCGGATGTTACGCTGTACGACATCGTTGTTCCTTTTTATTGTGCTTTGGTTCATCGGACGTTACGCTGTATGACGTCGTTGTTCCTATTTATTGTGTCTCTGGATCATCGGACATTACGGTGTACGACGTCGTTGCTCCGAATGATGTGATTTCCGGATTTCTTGTGTTGATTTCTGGAATTTGTGCTTCACCAATTTTCGTGATTTTCCTTGATAAGTTTTATCAATTTTTGTGCATTGGTGAGTTAGTGTGTCATTGACTTGTTATGAATACAAGTTTAGGGTATGATACCCCATTTTATCTTTGAGAAGATTCTTGTGATATTGATTAATCTCTTGTTGATTTTCAATTACATACTTATAGTAGTATGCCATTATGGTTATTATATGTTCATGCCATATCTTTTATTCTATGCCATATCATCTGATATTTATAGCTAGACTGATCCGTTTATTATTTTCTTATAAATAATACTCGGGTCAGACCAAGATGTTACAGGTGCTTCTGCTTGACTTCTCTTCTGGGATTACTCTGACTTTTTGGCTAACTACTTAGATTAGTAGTTTTTGAATGTATACATTTGAGATATAGACTCTATGATGTATACTTATTCTTTTGTGTAGTTTGTAGCTGTTCTTTTGTATTATCGTGGATCTTTCAGACCACTACTTTGATGTACACTTTCATGTGTTATATATATATATATATATTCGTATCTTTTTCCGCCTTTGTGATATGGATGTCTGTGACTGATTTGTGTTATGTTTATTTCTATATTTGTTTCCGAAGATTATATATAGTCACTGTGTGATAGCTTTGAGTTTGTATCGGTATGTCGGATTTCCTCTTTAAAAGAAATGCATGCTATACTATCTGACATATCCGTGCTCGCACAAAGAAATTACACGGATGGTCGCGACAGCCTTATTCTCCGTGCTAGTTGACAGCATTACTCCGTAGTGTTCTTGGCTAGCATGGGTATAGAGGTGGGGCGTCACAGTCATCATTCGCTGCTGTTTTGCTGGGGTCCCGTCTTCTGTGTTCGAGTAGCATTCGAAATCCGCATGCTTTAGGGAACTAGCATAGTGTTCCATTTCTTGCCAACTCTTGTCTGCCGGGTGAGGCCCACCGACTATCGTGCTTATAACCAATCTACCTCTAGTCCGAGCGGGTTCCTCAGGTCGATGTAGAGTCTGCCCGCGATTAGGGTCGGAGGTCCCCTGTCCGCCTTCCTGCGAATTCTTAACAAACTGTTGTAACTTCTTCTGTCGAATCAGCTTTTCTATAGCATCATGGAGGTGTCTACATTCTTCGGTATTGTGCCCGTAAGTCTCATGGAAGCGACAATACTTACCAGTCTGCTTTTGTTCCTCAGTGGATTCTTTTGGGCGCGGCTTTCGGTATTGAAATGTATTACAGGTTGATAAATAAATATTTTCCAGCGATGCGTTCAGAGGAGTGTATTTGTTATAGGTAGGGATCCTTAGTTTTCACTTTCCTGCTTTCCTCTTTCTTCCAGAATTTCCCCCTTCGGACTCTTTAGACTACCCCGGCTTATTCTGAACATTGACTTGGACCTTGCCAGAGTTTTCACCAGATTGTTTCACGGCGATATTGCTTTGCACCGCTTGGCCCTGGCACGCTGCTTCGCCTCGTCCACCTGGCCTCTTCTCTCCTCATGAATTGGTTCGCCTTTGAATAAAAACATTCCAGGGTATTCGGTGGTTTTCCTACCAGCCAATCACCAAATTCTGAGTCCGGATCTACCCCTCGCATCACGGCCATAAGAATAGCATGGTCATTCGGATTGCTAACTTCGGTAGCAGCAACGTGAAATTTTTGCAAATATTCCTTTAACGATTCCCCTGGGGCCTGTATCACACTGGATAGACATTACGTCCTTTGGACGAGTGGTATGGATCCTGAACTGCTCCACAAATTTCGTCGCTAACGCATCAAACCTGGAGATCGACCGCGGAGGAAGTCTGGTGAACCACATGGTGGCGACTCCGGATAAGGTTATTGGGAAACATCTACCTTTAGTCGCATCATTTGCCCTAGCTGAGTCTATCATCCACTCGTATCTCATTATATGCTGTCGGGGATCAGTTTTCCCTTCATAGGCTGGAATAGTCGGCATACTGAACTTCCGGGGGTACTCGGCCAGTAGGATAGCATCCGTGAACGGAGTATAACTCCTAGATATGCCCCAGTCATTGTTGGATAAACCCTGATTTTCCCTCATCAGCTGTCTGACCATATCTGATAAATCCAGGGTCTGGATAGGAGGTGGCAAGTTGGACTCCGTCCTGCGTGACCGTTCCGGTTGGTGCCTCTTTGGTAAGTGATCTCCCGAATGCAGGTTCTGGGGACCCACTTCGCTACGGCCCTGACGAGGCGGTGGACCAGCCTCCACCTGTGCTCCGGATCTTAAGTTTCCCACCCCAGTTTGCGTGCGATTTCCCAGGTGCAGATGAGGGGCCACTGTTCCAAGTGGGGAACCCGGACCATTTCTGTTAGACTGTTCTATCGCACATGTTTGTGCCATTTCAATCCTGCGGCGTCTACGCCTATGATGTTCATCAGACGAAGCGGAGCTGTAAGCTGATGAGTAGGAAGCGGGGCTTCCTCCAGCATTCTGATGTTGTTGCTGAGCAATCTGGGTCATGAAATTGGCGTTAGCTTGAATTTGTTCGTTAAGTTGTCTCATGTTTTCCACGAGTTCTCTCATCAGCTCATTGAATTCTGCCCTGGTGACAACTTCTGATTGGTTTAGGACGGTGGCGGTCCCTGCACCTGGATTAGCTTGTTGATTGATGGGTCCTACTTGTTGGACGCTGGCGGTCTCGTTGACATCCGCGTTGTGAGAGGCTGATCTGGTACGTGGTCTTCCCATCTTAGAGTATTTCGTCGGAACTCTGAATAGAATCTATGAACTCTTGAAAGTGAACTTAGATCTCCTTCGGAGGATTTCTTCAATCCAGTAGCGACAAAGTATATCCTAACAGCCTGAGAATGCACGCTCTCAGTGAAAGTACCAAAATGTTGGCACCAAAATTGGTCACTAACACTCTTGAATAGAGTTATGTAGAGAAATTAATGAAGAAAGTAAATTAAAACAGAGGAAAATCACAGTAGAATGCAAAAACAACAATAGAAACAAAAACACCGGATTTATAGTGGTTCGGCGTAACTGCCTACGTCCACTTTAAATGTAATCTTTATTACTTTCCCTACTTGAGTACGGATACAATCTGTAAACAAACAACTTGGATACAAGTTCGAACAAAAAAGAGATGAATGCAAAAAATGGCAGAGTGACGCAGCGGAAATAACGGATGACAATGAAGATTTCGTGTCAATCAAATCGATAAACGATTCGATGAAGCAATAGGAATCGGTGAATTAAAGATACCCAAATGCTCTAATCCGTTGATCTCGCGAGATGCCGGACTTTAGCTATCTTCGACACGTTGATCGCGCACGATGCCGTGAGAGAAGATCTACGATTCTTCGAACGATGATCTAGCGCACTAGATTCCGTGAATCGGCTTCAACAATCGTTGATTCGAGCGCACTCGAATGCCGAAAGTGGAGATAGGAGATAACACTCAACTACCAATTTTAATGGTGGCACAAAAGCACACAAAAGAAATTTTATTCAAATTGACTAACTATTACAAGTGACACAAACCCGGTATTTATAGATGTTTACAACCACACACGCTACAACGTAGCATAGGTCGTACACGACCTAACAAATATCACGACCTAACATTACAAACTTCAGCACGACCTAAAAATATAAACGACATAAAAAAATAACGACTGAACAACATACAGCCACGACTTAAAAAAATACAATCAAGCATCACGCGACTTAACAATCTTCTGCTCTGCTTCGCGACTTATCTTCTTGCGACCTAAAGCTTCAGCAACACTTGCGACTTAAAATATGATCGAAGTAAGGACTTGAGCGACCTAAGAGATGATGGCATACTGGAGCGACTTAAAATCTCAGCGACCTAACATAGGTCGTAGCTTGGCAAGATCGTAGCTCGGAAGGTCGTAACGACCTAAGGAATCTGGAGCTTCTCGCGACCTAGGCTGGAATCCATCGCGACCTTCTGGAGCTTCGCGCGCACAACCGGAATTCAGCGACATACAGAAGATCGCTTCGCGACCTAGGCTTCGCGAGGTAAGGTTGGAGCCGCGACTTAAGGATGAGGAGCGACCTAGACTGGAGCGGCTTATGAATTCTTCTCGTCCGCGACCTATGGCTTCTAGGATTTCACGATTTAGGTGAGTGATTTTAGCTCGCGCTGCATCACAGAGTATCCCTGGAGTTCCCGAAAAAATGTCCCTTCAACTGTACCCATGCCTCTCTATTTATAGACGAAGATAAGCCGGATTTTTTGTGCAGGCCCAAGATCAAGGCAGCTCGGCCCATACATGGTACTTACAAATCGGCCGAACCAGGCATACCGAATGACTTCCGGCCGATCGACAAATGCCGAACCAAGGCGTCTTGACGAATGACTCGAAGCAACTTCTCAGGGGACTCGAAGCGAACGACAGATGACTCGAAGCAGATAAACGTTAGTCACGTCATTTTGTTGTAGGTTGAAGAATTTGTCAACCTCCTCAAGGTTCACCGATCCACTGCGCCGACCCACACGTGCCGAACCAGTCCTTACCGAACGACATTAGCTTCCCTATTTCGACCGAACGGTATCTGCTAACTCATCTAGGCCGAACGACATATGCTGAACCATCTAGACCGAACGGCTTCGCCTCACCCACATTGGTCGATCCATACATGTTGCCCTATAAGACCGAACGACACACGACCTTCCTACCTTGGCCGATCCATACATGCTGCCCTATAAGACCGAACGACACACGACCTCCTTTCCTTAGCCGAGCCACGTTTAAAGGCCGAACCATATATACAGGCCAAACTGTACATATGGGCCGAGCCATACATATAGGTAGTGGTGGGCATAAACCGCACCGTTATACAGAAACCGCCCGCACCGGACCGCAAAAAAGGTGCGGAAACCCACACTAAATCTTCTAACTGAAGCAGATACCCTAAATCAGACCGACCCGCATTGATACGGTTCAGTTGCGGTTTGGACGATTGAACCAACCATATTAAACCGGACCGAACCGAAAATTTACATCAGTAATCTTATGATAAAAATATAAGCAACTCCTATCTTATTTTAGATTCTAACGATGTACATTCTATTTTTAGCGTATGTTGTTGTTATATTAATAATAATCGCTGTCATAAAGGAAGAAGTTATAGTTTTAGTATAATATTTTTCATCTCTTTTTTTTGGATAAATGCTAATTATAATCCTAGTCATTTTCCTTAATGATTATGCATTGATTAATGTTGACGTTTGGTTAATCTACCAAAAAAATCTCACTTGTAGGTAAATGTCAAATTGAAATATTCATACAATTAAGAACCAATCTTTCATTTCAGTATAACAGAGTCTTCATCCCCTCACTCGGTGGAAGCTAACTTCACTCCAGAGAGCTCCAATGCTGCTGCTAACCACCCAATCGAAAAAGGATATTATCCAACCGCAGGCCCGAGTCAGACATCAAATTGCTTCGATTTGAATTATCCATTGTGTGTTTAATCTTTAAGTGTAAAAGTTCCACACAGTTGCCTTCGTAAATTGATTGTTGATGAAAGTAATTCTCTTATTTCATATTTAATATGGGTTCAAACCGGACCGGACTGAAACCGAACCATATTACATTCAAACCGGACCGAAACCGAACCGTTTAAAAAATTAGTATAATGGTTTGTATTTTTTATTTACCGTTTGATGCGGTGCGAAAGCGGTTGAGACCCCAAACTGCACCAAACCGACCCGCGCCCACCCCTACATATAGGCCGAACCATACACTTTTTGTAATACTTGGGCTACACCAGACCCTCATACTTCTACATTCCTTTTGGCTTGAATCCCGTCTAGACCTAGCCATAGCCTCGGCAACTATCGCCTTGTAGCTAGACCACGTAGCTGGGTAACAATGTATAATTAGTAATCAATAATTTATGCTTACAATTTAATATAATTTGTGATCATAAAACAAAATACACTCTTACATCTGACTCAAAGAGCTCAAGACGAATGTAAGTCTTACATCAAGCTTGAACTCTTCATTTTCTATAGTTCAAACAGAGGATTCGCTACCAAACGTAACTTTATGTACGATGCATTTTGGGCTTACGTCGGAAGTAAGACTTTGCGTCTAGGGACACGTCTGTTAAAGATGTGCAACAATAGGGTCTAAATAATATTCAAAAGCTGATTATAAACGGTGCTGGTAGTATCATCATATATGTTATATACGTTTTCCATTCTACCATACCACACACATTATCCCCTAAATCAATTGAACCCTAATCATTCAAGTTTGTGATATACTAGAGCAAATCCCCCCATTACAAATTTGGAAATAGCAAAAATGGTTACCACCCCATATACACGGGCAGTAGATTCATGCAAGCTCTCAAATCTCATATTTCAGTTGAAATCTCCACTCGATCCATATCTCGGGTTGATATCTTAGCATCTCGCGTGAGATGAGCGTCAAACAAGTTAAAAATTATGTTTGAAATTTTATCTCGTCCAAGTGCAAAAAGGGGATCTCATGTGAGATTAAGAAGATTTAAAACTCATGTATGCAATTCATTGTGTTTAAAATGATGTAATTTACGTTTGCACTAGTGTAAAGAAAGACAACAATCCAATCCATGAAAATTTATTGGAAAGATAAATAAAAGCATTTGTAAGTACTTGATAAGTAGTAGTAATAGTTATAGTAGCAGACGGAACAAACTAACTAGACTTGGACAAATGAGCTGGAACTGGGCATGAATAATTTTGTCAAACAGAGAGCTTGGCACGCAGCTAGATGAAATAATCCTTCTGGTTCATGTTTACACTGTTTACAAACTATTAGCGAACCATACCAAACTATTTTAATCTTTGAATTGCAGCCAATAGCATAAATAAATTAACATATACTTGTTACACCAATCTAATGCCATATTTAGCTTTACAATTTCTACCAGTGGCCTTGGAATCAATACTCTAATCCAAATCAAGTTCACCTACCATTATAACCTAACATTAATCAAACTTATCGGTGCAATTTATTTGAGAATGTTTATGTTGTTAGATTTCACGTTTACGATTTCACATGTGAACATACATGATGAAAATCATGCAACTTTGATCTCATTTGCACCATACCCCGAACATTTGGAGCTCAAATATTATCAAAATTGAATGAAACTTGGGTGCACTAAAGTATTAGAGCGTTAAGATCGAATCAATGTCCTTATCACATAACACTGAAAAAAATATGAACTAAGAAATCGCATGTAAGTAGACCGATCATTTGAATAACATAATCCCAAAATAAGAGCAAAAATAATTACCATAGACGACAGAAAGAATATTGAGCAAAATAATGCTCCTAACTTTTTTGGAAGCAAAGAAAATCCTCCTCCACAAAATTATAGGACTCCACTTTCGCTTTACTGATTTCATGTTCACGGCGGAAATCACAGTACTTAAATCAGTCCTAATAATCTCCACCTCCTTCTTCTTTATTCTGACATTCAGATCCTCGGAATCAACATTAGATTCTCCGTGCAAGGAAGACTTCGCCAGTAAGATCAATTTATGATTTTTTCTTAATTTGATGATTTTTATAGATTCTGCTGGAAAGATAGATAAATGGCAAATATCCTGCTTTGGAAACTGAAAGATCCATGAGGGGGAAGAAGCCATTGAGTGATTCTGGTTAACTTCTTCTTTCCCTGAATTTATTCACTGAAATGAATTTTGGAAGTACAATTTGAAGCACATAAAAAATAAAAAATAAAAACTGATTTAAATGAATCGATGAATCATAGAAACCGTCAAATAATATGGCCCCTATCAAGATATTGAAACTAAAGCATAGCCCACGAGGTTTGTTTACCTTTTTATTTTCCGTTTTTATTTTGTGGGAATCTGTAGACACGCTTATTTTCATATATATTTTTATCTAATACAACTTTGTAAAACCATCCTATATGAATATTTTAACAAATCGGATTTCCCATTTTGCCGTTATTTTTCTTACACGGCCTGATTCTTTCAAACCCAAACTGTCTGCATTTGTTTTGCATATATTTGCACTTTTGCTACAAATATTTAAAAGAAAATCTACAAAACTCGCAGTATGAACCGTTTATATTTGAGAAAAGTCTTTATCGTTTACAAACAGTTAGGATTTGTAAAATCATCTACGAATATTTGCAAAAGTTATTCATTTTATTTATTTATTTTGCAAACTTTCATTACTTCTGTGGATATTTGCAAAAGAAATGAAAATCTACATTATCTATATTCCTTCTTAATTTTGATACAATCTCTCTTTATGCTTCCTTTTATTTTTCGTTTTAATGATCGTTTTCTTTTTCTTTTTTAATTTTTTTTAGTAGTTAAAATGTCAACAAAATTTTGAGAAAAGATGATTGTGGTGGATTATTTTAGGGTTTTGTGGGTAGTTTGGTAATTTAGATCTAATAATTTCAAAATGAAGGACAGGTTTGTGAAGTTTGATTAAGAGGGGGAGTTTTCTTGTATTTTTTAAGGGCATTGTTAATGACAGTCAATTTTGGATAATGGGGGGTCAAATTAAAAAAAAACTATTTTTGTGCTACGAGGGACACTATTGAAATCAACCACCTCTTAAAATTTGTATTAACCTGACCAAATTACCCTTTTCGCTTTTTACCATAATCTTCTTTTTACTGTTCACTTAGTCAACTATAATCCTGTGATAAAAATGGAGAATTCAAACTCGGCGGAGAAGATTGATTGGTACTCAAGAAAGCATCCGGGGTGCACATATGAATGAAGAAATTAATCGGGTGAGTTAGTCAGAAATTAATTATTAGGGTTTTAGTAGGGTTTTAGGTTAACGGATGAGAAACGAATTTAAAATCGATTGTTCACACAAACCCTAATGTTGAATCATGGTTCAATTGGTAGAAACCGGAAACGACATTGAGTTTCGATTTTAATGGACCGAACATTAGTACGGCAAAGAATTTTGTAAATTATATATAAAGATCGGCGTGAGTGCATCGGTAAAATCATTTTCCTTCAGCCATGTACACCAATTTATCCTATTTGGATTAACGTACCGAACGTTTCTTCGGCAATGTATTTCAGAAAATATATTTTTGGATCGACATAATCACACTGAAATAATCATTTTAATTTGGCTTCATGCCATCGAGTTTTATCATTTTTGATTTGTTTGCTGCTTTTTCATTTCATATGCTAACAAATCCTATCAATTGTAGATATCCTATCATGGTTTAATGCTAGAGTTAAACGAAGCAGGTGGTTGCAATGAATTCACATATGATGATATCAATGAAGATTGTAATGCAGGCTTTGACATATTGATGGATAATAATGTAGATTATCCTGATTTGACTGCTCATTTCACAACCGATATGGTATGATGAATTTATTAACTATTATATTTAGAGTTGATGGTTTTATCATGCTTTTGGCTATGTGATGTAGGTTTTTGAATCAAAGGAGAACGTACGAGAATGGTGCATGGATCATGGATTAGCCGTAAATTGCATTATAGTGACAAAGCGTACAAGAATGAGAAACTTGCACGCTAACGGTAAAGGATCATGGATGGTTCTTGTACGTGAAAGAAGCAGAGAGTATACTGATCATAGAGCAAAGAGTTATGCTCCAAAAACACAACAAAAACGGAGAAGGTCGGGAATCAGAAAACGCGGTTGTCCATTTGAGCTAAGTGCACGTTGTCAAAATGATGTAATATGGACAATGAATGTAAAGAATGGAAGTCCCAATAATATGCTTCCTGATGTCCTTACCGGTCATCCATATGTGGCGAGGCCGAAAGAGTTTGAATTGAAAACCGTTGAAACAATGACCAATAGTGGTGTTAGGCCTCGTAGTATCTTAACCGCTCTTAAAATCGACAACCCAGATAATCAATCAACTATAAGAAATGTTTACAATGCAAAAGTAAAACTAAAGTTACAAAATACGAATGGTAGATCGATTATGCAGCAGTTTATGAAATTGGCTACTAGTCATCATTATTCCATGCAAACTAGAGATGCTACGACGAATCAAGTTTCAGATCTTTTCTTCAGTCACCATAGATGCGTTGTTCTTGCGCAGTGCTTTCACCGGATATTGTTATAGGACTGCACTTTCAAGACAAATCGTTACAAGTTACCATGTTTTCATATGGTAGCGCAAACTTCGGCTGGGGCTACATTTACTGTTGCTATTGCTTTTATAAGTCAAGAGACTACGGAATCATATATATGGACTCTCGAGTGTGTGCGAAAACTATATAGAGAGAAAGAACTTCCCGGTGTTGTTATAACGGATGCTGAAATTGCTCTTATAAATGCAGTGACAGCTATTTTCCCAGCGGCACGACATATACTTTGTGCGTGGCATATATCAAAGAACGTGTAAGCGAATTGTAAGCCAAATTTTATCAAAAAAAGATGAGTGTTGATTGGCGATAAAGAGATTGTGTTAGAAGATGAGGAAGGCAAAAAGAAATATCAAAAATTTTGGGATGGTTGGATTAATGCAATAAACTCTTTGTCAGAAGAAGAGTGCCACGGGAACCTTAATTCTTTTCATGGTGAATGGATGGGAAAACAAAAAAATCATTTACATATGTCATGAAAATTGGTTGAGTAAGTACAAAGAGATGTTTGTTTTGGCTTGAACCAACAAAATTAAGCACTATGATAATGTGTCAACAAACATAGTTGAAAGTGCACACCACCGTTTGAAATTATATTTTGATTTCGCGACAGGTAGTTTTGTACAATGTTGGACGAATGCACATCTTTGTACGGAGAATGAATTAGTTGCAATTGAACATGCTTTCGAGACGAGTACATCTAGGACAATGCATAGATTCCGAAATGAAAACATGTTTAAAGAACTTTTGGGTTTTGTATCTCACAAAGCTTTGGATTTACCTTTACAAGGATTGGGTAGCATTTCGAATGTTGGATCAAGTATCGAGATATGTGGTTGTGTTTTATGGCAGGCGAATGGACTACCATGTGCACATCTTTGTTCCTGCTCTTTTTTGCCTTAGATCCTTCAACTTGTTCCTCTTCGACTGAATGTTCTCCATAAAGCTCAAGCAGTCGATCTTCCTCGATTCTTTCCACCCTTTCTAAAACTTGAGACACTAATTCTTCACTCGAGATACACAATCTAATGATGTCAGCAATATGTCGAAGTCTCCATTTCTACAAGCATTAATTCTTCATTTAAAATAATTAACTTACGTGAATTTATAAAGTAATGAATGAAGTATACACTTACAATGCGTACAATAAGAGAATTGTCTTCGGTAAAACACACGTGGGCTTAGTAACTCGTGATTATAGGTTAGCAATAATGGGATATGACATGGATTCGTACCACTTAATGTACATTGCATCACAATCCTAAGGGCGTACAACACGTGTTGGTGTCAAATTCTCATTGAGAAGATTATTTCTCCACTCATTCTAGCTGAAATCGCCTAAGTTAGAGTAGGCAGCCTTGTAAGATTTTACCGATGATTTCATTTTTTTGGTCTCCAAATTGAAAGTAGTAGCTAGTATTGGTTGAACGAATCCAAATTGACGAAGTATCCTTTGGGGCAGATACAACTCCACTGTTTCAAAATGCACGATAGGACCATTGTACAACGCACAACGTTGAAATGGATATTTATCTCTAATACTTCAAACAATCCCACACAACATCTCTATCTTGAAGGTCGTCAATCTACTCACGAAGGCCGACTAAATCTGTAACATCCCGTATTTTTTAAGCCATTGAATTTGAACATTTAATTCATTTTAAATGTTTAATATGGGTTTAAGATTTATTTTGAACTAAAAAGAATTGGTTTAAACTAAAACAACAAGTGATAATTTCTAATGTGGAGGTTTAATGTGAGATTGGATAATAATAATTAAATATTCGAAATTGGGATAAAAGGTGAATTTGGGGTAAATGACTATAAAATGATATTTAAATGTATTTTTAGGTTCGATTGGTTATAAATAATATTGTTGGAATTTTAGATGAATTTTAAAGTGAATAAATTTATATTTGGGATTTTATATCAATTTAAAAATGAATTTAATATTATTAAAATGCAATTTAATTAGATTTTGGTCTGGATTGAGCCAGAATGATTTTTAATGTGTTTATAAATTTTATATGATTTCTTGTTAAGTTAATAAAATTTTAAAAATGAAATTTTAAGCGTTTTCGTCAATTTTGAAAATCGCCCGATTAATAGACGAGTTAAAATAGCCTTCCGGGGCGCAGTCTCGGAATTCGACGAAACCAGTTCCATTGGATCTGTAATAGTTAGTTATTATCGGATTTCAATTTTCATAGCAATCGGAGTTGTCGATTGACCGTGACAGCTCGAAACGCATCGAAATCGATTTAACCGATTTAATTTTAAATTGATCGTTTAATTCCGTATCTTGCGCATACGATCAAATCAGCTTACGAAACCTGTTCCATTGTGTCCGGAATGCGGGAAAAACCCCAGGATAGCCTGTCGGAACGTGAAAATTGGAGTTCGGTTGCTTGGACGATAAAATTGAGAACTTATTTGAATTAAATAATATAAAAATCTATTATATATGTTAATATCTCCAAACCCTAGTTTATACTCACGGCCGCCACAAATTTCATTCAATGGCCGAAATCTACCATCGTTCTCCTTCAATTTCTAACAAATCTATCAACCTATTGCGAAAATTTTCAACTGGAATGTTGTAGAGCGTAGGGAGTGCTACCGATCCAACGGTTGCTTTGTGTTATTGTCGATCGTAGGAGGCGCTAGGAGGTTCCGTTCAGCGCCGTTCGAGTTCGTCTTCACGTCGAAGGGAGTTGACCGAGTGGGCCCACGTTCTGGGCGGGGTTGGCTAGCGGCGAGGGCGTCGCGATGGTGGTTTCCGATCGAGGTGGAACGGTTTGTGGTGGTCGCGGTTTGGAGCCCTAGCACGCGCTGGTGGGTTCATCTTTCCTGTGTGTTGCGTGAGGAAGATAAGGCAAGGGACGGCCTGATTTCATTTGCGTGATGAGTGGCCTTGATTATTTTTGGTAATTGTATAAAAGAAAATTTGTTATAAATCGTTATTCAAACTTTATAAAATCGTAACTCGTTCATACGTTCTCAGAATTTGACGATTCTCGAAGCGTTGGAATCGCAGAGACGAGCACTTCGCGATGGTGCAGTTCCGGAATCATTCCGGGCGAGTAGAAATTTGGGTTAAATCGAACGTCGTTCGGTTTAATTTAAATTTCGAACGCTCGTAGAAACTCAAGGTGAGTTATTCTCACTCACATCTGGATGCTAGACATTATAAATAATTGATATTTAAATATCTGTGTGGTTGATTGTCTATATTTGTGTTTATCTGTCTGGAATGATATTATATTAAGATGTGCTAATATTTGTGGATGCAGGGAAAAACAGGTTGGAGGGATCCAACTGGATTCCTCACAATTGTAGCAATTATTTTATAATTGTTAGTGAATACCTGTTTATATGTTGTGATTGATAAATCTGGAAATTTAATTGTGTTGTGAAATTGTTGTATAAATCATAATTACAGAATTTAATTTATAAATGGACAAAATTGGGTTTTTACGAAATAAGTAAATTGTTAAATTAAGAATTTTTGAAAAATAGAATTTGAAATCTGGCTTGGAATGGGAAATGAAAAAATTTGGTAAAATTGGGATTTAATATTGTGGGAAAATTTATCAATCGATAAATATGAAATATAAATTTTCTGGAGATTAAATTTATGAAATTATAAATTGTTTAAAATAACGGTGTTTATTTTAATAATGACTAATGTTATCCGAAATTAAAATATGTTAAAATGGAGTTTTCGACTATAAATTAACAAGTTCAAATGAAAAATAGAATGTTTTGAAATGCCGTATTTCATTGGAATTTAATTAAGTGAATTGGAAATTTGGCTTCCATTGAAAATTCACCAAAATGTTTAAACTATATTTAAAAATGAATTTCCGGAAATGAAAAATTGTGATTTAACTTTGGAGGGAGTTATAGTTAAGTATGGAATTGGAAATTTATGTTGAAAACATAATTGACTTGAAATAAATCAGTGGATTTATATGAAAGAGTACTTTGGAATGTTTGAAAACGGGAAAGTGTTTCCCTGGGAAAACCAAGTAAATGTTTATAAAAAAAAAAGATTTTATTTAACTAAGGTTAAGTTTTAAATCGTTTTAAAAGTATTTTTAAGAAATCGTTATTTTTAAAGGAATAAATTTATAATTTTTAATACCGTAATAATTTGGGAGTATATTAGCAATTATTTTTACAAATGGATTTATTTAAAAGTTGGTTTTAGCTTAAGTTGTTAAAATTAGAATTTTTCTTCTTATAACGCTATTTTGAATTTAGTTAAACTAAAACCTTTATTTTTAAAATCAAAGTTTATGTGTTAATAACTAGTTTTCTCCACATATTTTAAATTTATATTTTGAGTAAATAAATAGAAGTAATTTTCATATTTTAAAGTATATTTCAGTATAAAGTATTTTAACTGTTTTAAATGCAAATTGTTTTATACTTGGTTATTCCCGATGTGAATAAAGGGTAAAAGATTTACCTTGTAAAGGAAGAGTTTGGAAAATTGTTTTCAAACGAGTTTTGAAAATGTGGAAATATATATCTTTGAAAGATATTAGAGGCAAATAAATAATATGGAGATTATTTGATGTGTGATGGATGTGTATGGATGTTTGTGAACATTAATTGATAGTTAAATCACCGACTATCAATATTGGCCAAATGCGCTGATCGTTTCGAAGAGACCGGGATCGAGTTTCCGTATACCGGGATTCTAGGTCTGGAGACTCGAAAACCACTTCGATCCGGTTTGTACGTTTCGCGAAAACGATTTCGGAGTCGAAGATGGAGCAGTGAAGTGCAAGGGCTAGTCGCTACTAATCCTGAGGATATTTCCAAAATGGATGTAGTAGGGGTAGTGCCTTCGGTTCCGTTCGGACCCGGGACGGACTTGTATGGACGAATGCTTTCGTGACATCGTCAGGTGGATGATGGGCATTCAAAGTGAAATGTTCTGTAAAGGTAACGTTTAGCCTCAAGCCTCATCAACCGGGAATGACTGAAAATCAGGGGTTATGCAGCAAGGCTTCGTGGGTAGCCCCCACTTGAGAGTAAGGTCATCCCTGTCTAGATGTCCCTTTTATTTCGGCTTAGTGGTGCGGTTGCTGATCACAACCGTGGGGTGATTTTACTTGGAATTATCCAGTAAGGGATGATTCCGGTCTTGTGTTGCAGGGGAGCGGGCGTACTCCTCGGTACTGTGATCTAGGCCACGTACTGTGACAGGTGGTACCCCAGTGCCTAGTCATTCGTTGGAAATCCATTCTCCCTACGTGCCTTGTACGAGTTTTGTTTGTATTACCCACGTTGTGGCTAGTATGCCGGAATTTAATAGATGTAACAATTTCGGCTATTTTATAAGTATTTGTAAATAGACACTATTATAATATCAGAGGATTTTTATAAAAAGTGTTTTAGCTATCGTAAGGTAAAAACCCGACATGTTTATTTGTGGCGTGGTCTTACGAGATGCTTTTGTTTCAAAGGATTTTTCAAACTTTAATAATCAATTGGGTGTATTTATGATGCGCTGGTATTCCAGACTGACTCGGGTGTTATTTTATTATAATGCTCGGGTCAGACCGAGTATTTTACAGGATAGGTTGCTATGGAGCTCAGGAGAGGAGCTGGAGTTCGAGACGTATTTCTCGTACTTGTATTATTCCGCTGCTGTGATTGTTGTATTGACTGATTGACTGGATATTGATGATTGTATTGATATACTCTGATGATGATGTATTGTATATAAACAGATATAGTTTCATTTTGTGTAAAGATCTGTTCTATATATTATATTTTATCCGCTGCGACTGTGAGGTTCTGATTTTGTTTAGTTCTTTCTTCTTCTATCTACTTTCTTATTCTTCTACAATCTGTCTTTCCGGCATTCGATCGTCGGCATATTATACTGTTGAGTATTTTGTGTCGATTTTCGAGGGTCGTGAAGGGCGGGTCGTCACACTTGGTATCAGAGCTTAGATTGGCGACAACCTAGGCTTTGGTGGGAAAATTACTCATTTTAAATAGAGTCAATAGTACTCTATGATGAGTTGAGTGTAATAATAGCTATGAGAGCGTACTTGTTAGTGGATATAAAATTGTTTTTGTACTGTGTTGACTTATCGGTTGAGTGTTTATGAATTCTGGTCGGTGCGGGAAGTACAACCGTATCGATAGGGGTTTCTAAACTCTTAAACAAGATAAACCAACATAGTATTGTTTTTAAAGTGGGTAAATGAAATAATTTTACCCAAAATTGTATTTTGATATAAAAAGAAATAGTTTTCTAAATTATTATATGTATTGGATGCTTGTTTGGTTGTTTCTTCTATAATCAAATAAGAAATTAAAACATGATCTAAAATTTGAAATGATATATATAAGAAAATAAGAAGTTAAAATATTAAAATGGTTTATAACCAAATGGAATTGACTGGATATGTTTTAAATAAGAAAAGTAAAAATTAAAATTTGATTTAAACTAGAATTTTGACCCCGGAAATTTTGAAAGGGATTTCAAATGGAATTAAACAAAGTTTTGGGAATTAAACTTTGTGGAAATGTTAGAAATGTTTTCAAAAGCATTTGTAAGAATGGAGTATATTTTGGGGAAATATTTTTGAATAGAAATTGTTTTGAGGTGGATTTTGGAAGTGGAAAGCATTGAACTCACTTCAGTCGCTGGAAAATAATCCTGATGATGCTGGCCACATCATTAGAATTCATTTTCGAATTTCTAAAGTGGTGGATTGCTACCAAAATAGTTGGTTATGACATTATTTGGACTTGTTTGGGAAACAAGTGATTTTGGAATTTTCAAAGGAAAATTGTTTGGTAAAAGCAGTTTGTTTTGGAATTTGGTATTTGATTTGAATATCAAAAGAGAAATGTGTTGATTTTTATTTCGAATTGGTTTTGAAATAAATCCGGGTGAATTGAATTCTGGGAATTCTATTTTAAAATAAAAATGTGAAAGTTGAAATGATTCAACTACATAATTTATAAAGGAAAGTTGATTTAAAGAAGAATTGAGTATATATGGAATGTAAATTTACTTTGAATAAATGAGGGTGAATGGAATATATTTGGATTTAACTTATGATAAGTTAAATAAAATTTGAGAATTTGAAATTGAATTAAATCTAAATGAATTGGAATTTAAGGGAAGTTGATATAAAGGTGAAGTGTAAATGCTTATGATTGTGCAAATGAATTCATATTCTTAAGCTATTAAGTGTTAAAATTTGACATTGTGATTATAAAATGTGGATTGGTTTGAAATGAGCAATATAAACTTACAAGTAAATAAGTTGGAGAACTTGAGAATGGAAGATTTGATTTTAACTCAAGTAAAATGGAATTATAATCACAAATGGAAATAATAAATAGTATGGTAAATTCGAATTTAATTTTAAAAGGGAATACAAAGGGAGATGAAGCAATTATAAATATAAAGGATGAATGGACTTGAGTTAGCAAATAAGTCTTGGAATAAAATTTAAATAGAATAAAGGAATTCCCTAAAATTTGTACCAGATTTAATGTATTGGATTAAATTGAAAACCAAGTTTTGTTGAGTTTGAATAATATAAACTTTGAATGAACTTACAATAGAAAATAAGTGTCAAACTTATTTATGGAGAAATAAATTGAATTGAAGTGAAATTCAAAATTCAGTTGTATTATAAGCAATATTGAATGGAAATCAAACCTTATTTAAGTGGTATAAGAAGTGGGATGAATTTAATTTGGCTAAACAATATTTAGTTAAACTTGAACAAAATTTGGATAAGAATCGAATTAAATAGAATATTGATTGTTGGCCAAAATTTGAAGGTAAATAAAAATCCAGTTTGGGTTAGAATTTAATTGTGGCAATAAAAGTTGAGAATGTGAAGGAATAATGTAATTAGCTTATAATAGTGATGGTTTGAATTGTAAATAAAATTCAAATGAGAGAAATAATTTAAATGGTCTTTTTGTTAATAAAATAAATTTGTACATGGATTGGATAAATAAACAAAGAGCATTAAAGTTGTAAAGGAATTGAAATTTGATTTGAATGAGAATCAAATGAAAATAAAGTAAAATTGATATAAGAAGATGATGGAAATTTTGTGTAAGAACTTAAGTAACTTGGAAGAAAAACAAATGATTGTGAACGGGCTTATTTAAGTAATTCCGAATGAAATTTGTTAGGAAATAAACTGAAATGCAAGTGAAATGAGTTTTAAATTAATTAATGTGATGAGTTAAAAATATAAGAGTTGTAAATAACTCAGGAATGAATGATATTAATGTAAATTTGAATTGGTTAATGAGATTAAAATGTAAAGGAAATATTGAATTTAACAATTGCATTCGGAAAAGAAAATACTTGGATTGTGAACAATGCAAAAATTGAATAAAATTAATACACATCCAAGTTGAAATTAATTTTGAATGGTGATAAGCTTAAGTGACAATAATTTTTGCTTGAATGGCGTGAAAATTTGCATGTATTCAGAATTGAGTTGTTTAAAAAGCAATTGAAGTTGACCTTTGAATAAATTGATATGGATTGGAATCTAATTCAAAAGTTTGTATATAAATGCAAGTGAATTGATTTAAAGAGAGAATGGAATTAGTTTTGAATCAATCAGAATGGGTTGCATTTTAATAAGTAATGTTTGCATATGAATGGAAATGGATTATAAAAGAAATGCAAATGTTTCAAGTTTAAAATGAAGTTTGATTGTAAATCAAATTTGGAATGTAAGTTAAATTTAAAAATGTAAGAGAGGCATATGTTAATCATATTGAAATAGAAATGGATTGTTTATAATTAATATAGATTGTATGTAGCGAAACTTGAATTTAAGGCATTCAAGTGAAATAAAATGAAGTAGACTTGAATAAGTAATTCGAATGTGATTGAAACCTTTAAATTGTTGATAAAATATGGTTAACATTGTTAATGATGAAGTTTGCTTGGTTTGGTTATGAAATGGATATGTTTGGCTTGCATTTATATTGGAAATGTTATGAAAATGCTCATATCTTTGAAAACTGATGAGTTTGTTGAGTAAGTACAGGTACGGGAGGCGTTCGAGAGAGTTGGAGCGCGTATATGCGTTATATTAGCCGCTTGCTATTAAAATTTGCTTTAAAAGGTACGCCTACGCAAATATAATTGGGAATTGATATATATATTGTGTTATATTTTGGTTTCCGGCCATGTGAGCCGATGTATATATATTTGTGTATCCTGCGATATCGCAGAAGCTCCTCCGTACAAAGGAGACTCCGCCAAAATTTTCCAAAAATTTTGGGAGTTAGAAAATTTTTGGGGTTTTGGAAATTTTTTATTAACTAGTAAAGTTATTTTGGAAAGGTTAAAAATAAAGGCTTTAGAGTAAATGTAGCAATTGAGTATGGGATTGGGCTAAAGGATTTTGGAAAGTGAATATAAACTTTAGCTAAGCAAATTGAGTAAGTAAATGGGATGGGAAGTATGTTCCTACCTTAGCAAATTTCGAGGACGAAATTTTTATAAGGGGGGAGGAATGTAACATCCCGTATTTTTTAAGCCATTGAACTTGAACATTTAATTCATTTTAAATGTTTAATATGGGTTTAAGATTTATTTTGAACTAAAAAGAATTGGTTTAAACTAAAACAACAAGTGATAATTTCTAATGTGGAGGTTTAATGTGAGATTGGATAATAATAATTAAATATTCGAAATTGGGATAAAAGGTGAATTTGGGGTAAATGACTATAAAATGATATTTAAATGTATTTTTAGGTTCGATTGGTTATAAATAATATTGTTGGAATTTTAGATGAATTTTAAAGTGAATAAATTTATATTTGGGATTTTATATCAATTTAAAAATGAATTTAATATTATTAAAATGCAATTTAATTAGATTTTGGTCTGGATTGAGCCAGAATGATTTTTAATGTGTTTATAAATTTTATATGATTTCTTGTTAAGTTAATAAAATTTTAAAAATGAAATTTTAAGCGTTTTCGTCAATTTTGAAAATCGCCCGATTAATAGACGAGTTAAAATAGCCTTCCGGGGCGCAGTCTCCGAATTCGATGAAACCAGTTCCATTGGATCTGTAATAGTTAGTTATTATCGGATTTCAATTTTCATAGCAATCGGAGTTGTCGATTGACCGTGACAGCTCGAAACGCATCGAAATCGATTTAACCGATTTAATTTTAAATTGATCGTTTAATTCCGTATCTTGCGCATACGATCAAATCAGCTTACGAAACCTGTTCCATTGTGTCCGGAATGCGGGAAAAACCCCAGGATAGCCTGTCGGAACGTGAAAATTGGAGTTCGGTTGCTTGGACGATAAAATTGAGAATTTATTTGAATTAAATAATATAAAAATCTATTATATATGTTAATATCTCCAAACCCTAGTTTATACTCACGGCCGCCACAAATTTCATTCAATGGCCGAAATCTACCATCGTTCTCCTTCAATTTCTAACAAATCTATCAACCTATTGCGAAAATTTTCAACTGGAATGTTGTAGAGCGTAGGGAGTGCTACCGATCCAACGGTTGCTTTGTGTTATTGTCGATCGTAGGAGGCGCTAGGAGGTTCCGTTCAGCGCCGTTCAAGTTCGTCTTCACGTCGAAGGGAGTTGACCGAGTGGGCCCACGTTCTGGGTGGGGTTGGCTAGCGGCGAGGGCGTCGCGATGGTGGTTTCCGATCGAGGTGGAACGGTTTGTGGTGGTCGCGGTTTGGAGCCCTAGCACGCGCGTGGTGGGTTCATCTTTCATGTGTGTTGCGTGAGGAAGATAAGGCAAGGGACGGCCTGATTTCATTTGCGTGATGAGTGGCCTTGATTATTTTTGGTAATTGTATAAAAGAAAATTTGTTATAAATCGTTATTCAAACTTTATAAAATCGTAACTCGTTCATACGTTCTCAGAATTTGACGATTCTCGAAGCGTTGGAATCACAGAGACGAGCACTTCGCGATGGTGCAGTTCTGGAATCATTCCGGGCGAGTAGAAATTTGGGTTAAATCGAACGTCGTTCGGTTTAATTTAAATTTCGAACGCTCGCAGAAACTCAAGGTGAGTTATTCTCACTCGCATCTGGATGCTAGACATTATAAATAATTGATATTTAAATATCTGTGTGGTTGATTGTCTATATTTGTGTTTATCTGTCTGGAATGATATTATATTAAGATGTGCTAATATTTGTGGATGCAGGGAAAAACAGGTTGGAGGGATCCAACTGGATTCCTCACAATTGTAGCAATTATTTTATAATTGTTAGTGAATACCTGTTTATATGTTGTGATTGATAAATCTGGAAATTTAATTGTGTTGTGAAATTGTTGTATAAATCATAATTACAGAATTTAATTTATAAATGGACAAAATTGGGTTTTTACGAAATAAGTAAATTGTTAAATTAAGAATTTTTGAAAAATAGAATTTGAAATCTGGTTTGGAATGGGAAATGAAAAAATTTGGTAAAATTGGGATTTAATATTGTGGGAAAATTTATCAATCGATAAATATGAAATATAAATTTTCTGGAGATTAAATTTATGAAATTATAAATTGTTTAAAATAACGGTGTTTATTTTAATAATGACTAATGTTATCCGGAAATTAAAATATGTTAAAATGGAGTTTTCGACTATAAATTAACAAGTTCAAATGAAAAATAGAATGTTTTGAAATGCCGTATTTCATTGGAATTTAATTAAGTGAATTGGAAATTTGGCTTCCATTGAAAATTCACCAAAATGTTTAAACTATATTTAAAAATGAATTTCCGGAAATGAAAAATTGTGATTTAACTTCGGAGGGAGTTATAGTTAAGTATGGAATTGGAAATTTATGTTGAAAACATAATTGACTTGAAATAAATCAGTGGATTTATATGAAAGAGTACTTTGGAATGTTTGAAAACGGGAAAGTGTTTCCCTAGGAAAACCAAGTAAATGTTTATAAAAAAAAAGATTTTATTTAACTAAGGTTAAGTTTTAAATCGTTTTAAAAGTATTTTTAAGAAATCGTTATTTTTAAAGGAATAAATTTATAATTTTTAATACCGTAATAATTTGGGAGTATATTAGCAATTATTTTTACAAATGGATTTATTTAAAAGTTGGTTTTAGCTTAAGTTGTTAAAATTAGCATTTTTCTTCTTATAACGCTATTTTGAATTTAGTTAAACTAAAACCTTTATTTTTAAAATCAAAGTTTATGTGTTAATAACTAGTTTTCTCCACATATTTTAAATTTATATTTTGAGTAAATAAATAGAAGTAATTTTCATATTTTAAAGTATATTTCAGTATAAAGTATTTTAACTGTTTTAAATGCAAATTGTTTTATACTTGATTATTCCCGATGGGAATAAAGGGTAAAAGATTTACCTTGTAAAGGAAGAGTTTGGAAAATTGTTTTCAAACGAGTTTTGAAAATGTGGAAATAAGATATTAGAGGCAAATAAATAATATGGAGATTATTTGTTGTGTGATGGATGTGTATGGATGTTTGTGAACATTAATTGATAGTTAAATCACCGACTATCAATATTGGCCAAATGCGCTGATCGTTTCGAAGAGACCGGGATCGAGTTTCCGTATACCGGGATTCTAGGTCTGGAGACTCGAAAACCACTTCGATCCGGTTTGTACGTTTCGCGAAAACGATTTCAGAGTCGAAGATGGAGCAGTGAAGTGCAAGGGCTAGTCGCTACTAATCCTGAGGATATTTCCAAAATGGATGTAGTAGGGGTAGTGCCTTCGGTTCCGTTCGGACCCGGGACGGACTTGTATGGACGAATGCTTTCATGACATCGTCAGGTGGATGATGGGCATTCAAATTGAAATGTTCTGTAAAGGTAACGTTTAGCCTCAAGCCTCATCAACCGGGAATGACTGAAAATCAGGGGTTATGCAGCAAGGCTTCGTGGGTAGCCCCCACTTGAGAGTAAGGTCATCCCTGTCTAGATGTCCCTTTTATTTCGGCTTAGTGGTGCGGTTGCTGATCACAACCGTGGGGTGATTTTACTTGGAATTATCCAGTAAGGGATGATTCCAGTCTTGTGTTGCAGGGGAGCGGGCGTACTCCTCGGTACTGTGATCTAGGCCACGTACTGTGACAGGTGGTACCCCAGTGCCTAGTCATTCGTTGGAAATCCATTCTCCCTACGTGCCTTGTACGAGTTTTGTTTGTATTACCCACGTTGTGGCTAGTATGCCGGAATTTAATAGATGTAACAATTTCGGCTATTTTATAAGTATTTGTAAATAGACACTATTATAATATCAGAGGATTTTTATAAAAAGTGTTTTAGCTATCGTAAGGTAAAAACCCGACATGTTTATTTGTGGCGTGGTCTTACGAGATGCTTTTGTTTCAAAGGATTTTTCAAACTTTAATAATCAATTGGGTGTATTTATGATGCGCTGGTATTCCAGACTGACTCGGGTGTTATTTTATTATAATGCTCGGGTCAGACCGAGTATTTTACAAGATAGGTTGCTATGGAGCTCAGGAGAGGAGCTGGAGTTCGAGACGTATTTCTCGTACTTGTATTATTCCGCTGCTGTGATTGTTGTATTGACTGATTGACTGGATATTGATGATTGTATTGATATACTCTGATGATGATGTATTGTATATAAACAGATATAGTTTCATTTTGTGTAAAGATCTGTTCTATATATTATATTTTATCCGCTGCGACTATGAGGTTCTGATTTTGTTTAGTTCTTTCTTCTTCTATCTACTTTCTTATTCTTCTACAATCTGTCTTTTCGGCATTCGATCGTCGGCATATTATACTGTTGAGTATTTTGTGTCGATTTTCGAGGGTCGTGAAGGGCGGGTCGTCACAAAATCATATGCCGGGTTGTTACTTGTTTCCATGGCAATATAAAAATCAGCCCTCGGGTCACCAGCCACATGCATATTCTGATAGTGTCATCTCAAAATAGGAAAGTGCTCATATATCCAAACTTGTACAGGAAGCATCAACATTAACAAAATGGAAAAGCAATTAAACTGAATTATAATTTCATACCTGAAGTAGTGTCAAGCACCAGCAATTTGACGTACGCCAATTCTCGTACCTAGAGCCAAATTGTAAAACAACTAACTTAAGCATGTAGTACTCCAAGAGTAAGTTTTCACCTGCCTTAACACACGAAGGCACTGTAAAAAGTATACTGAAAGTTTGTTCCTAGATTTATCACCGTAAACTAACACGCAAATGGTGTATAATAGATATGCAATCGCACATTGCATTTTACGGGCTGTACTATCTGACTCTTGAGATCCAGAGAATGTAGTTCTTAACCATTCCAATCAGACTTTTTTCTCATCCGCCAATAGTTCATCAGCCATTTCCTCGTTGATGCCAAGACATTTATCCAAAAAATCATAAACATTATGTCACCTATCGCTCTTGAACCTCCAAGCGGCCCCGTAACTGCGTTTCCATCAATGGGAAGACCAATTATGTGAAATGCTTCATCAATAGTGATTGTCATCTCATCGAAAGGGAGAAGATGAAAAGTATTTGTTTATGGGTAGAATCTTTTAATGAATGCGTTGATAAAAGTCTTGTCCACTTTTCATTTGCATATTTAATTATTTGCTCGAATCCTGAATCTGCTATTGCATCCTTCACAAAATCACATTCTTTGCTTAAATCCCACCTTTTATGGAGTATAACATGCCTATGAAGCTTAACTACTTTAGCTTCATCCTTTAGTGCCTACATGAACAAAATGATATTCAAAACATACACTCCCAATATCAATGTTTAAAATAATTAAATATAAAAATATAACATATTTATCGAAGAGTTCCATATGCTAGATGCAATATGATCTTTGAAAGTAAGGAGTAGAGATGGTTGCACTTCACTTTCAGAAGCTTGACTCGATGTCATCAACTTTTTGCCTTTATTCTTTCTCTTCAATAGTTCAATTTCGATTTCACTCTTTGTAACACCCTAGATTTTTTGTAACATTCTTTAGAACATTTAATTAGTTAAATAAAATAATGTGTTGATTGGGGGATTGAGATTTGATTTTAATTAAGGTGTAGCCGTGCCATTTAACCATGAATTAAAATAAGAGTTAACTTGAAATAGAGGAGGGGTAAAATAGGAAAGAGGTCATTCCTATATCCTTCAAACTTTGGCCGTGTAAAAATTTTACATTTTCATTTTCAAAATTTTAAATTAAGGGGAGGGCCACCATTAACAAGGAAGAGAGGAAGAAAAGCTAGGAAGAAGCTAATTCAAATCAAATATATTCACATCTTAATCTCCATAATCTCTAAAACTAAGATGAATAGTGTTTACATCTCACTTTTGATTGTTTTTTCGATTTTAATATGAATTTCGAATATTTTGCAATGATTTGCCATGTTTTTGAATGATGGAATGAATATATATACTTGATGAATTTTGGTTATCCATACTGAATTTATGATATGTTTTAAGGTGAAAACCCTATAAAATGACATCCAAATGCCTTGCGAATTTTTATGAAGATCATAAATATTATTTTGGAGATGGGTTTCAATTTTCATATTTTTTTTGAATTTTTGCGGAATTAATATGAATTTTCTAGTAAAGAAAATGTTAATTTGGGATAATAATTATTTCGGTTAAATAATAAAAGATCGGGGTCTGAAATTTTTATATATCGAAAAACATATTAAAATAGATTTTTTGGAATTTTTGTAGATTTTTCCTAAGTGTTTTAAGGGTTATATAAAATTATTTAAGGTATGGGACTTAAATGTTTTATATAATTTAAAGAGGAGAAGGGGATTTTTGTAAAATAACTTAAATTATTAAATCTAGAAAGTCGACAGCCTTTTGACAAAATGCAGTACTTTTTATTGGTAAAGAAAAAGGAAACCAATCACAATTAGACACGTAAGGCAGGTTAGGTGAAAAGAACTGTTTGCTACATGTTTTTCACTGTTTCGACACCGTTGGCACCAGGTTCCACCTCCTCATCTTCGCTTTCGACACAGTCAAAGCCAATGCACATGGTATCAGTTTACTGATACGTAGTGAATTGGATCTAGGCGGAAGGTAGGGAGTCGAACCCAGGGGTTTCGAAGTGGTTGAGGCAATCCTTTGTTTTAAATTAAAGAAATACGCCTGCTTGCTTTCGAATAAATGGCTTTCGATAAAGTAGCTTTCGACCAGGTCAAATGACTTAAAGGAAATGGTTTCGATTGGGTTGCACCTCTGTTTTTAAATAATTGCTTTTTCTGCCGCCTTTTTATACCTTTCGACCCAGATGGTTTCGAAAGGGTTGTTTTGTTTTCTAAAACCTGGCCACCTCTTCAATGCTTTCGAAGGGATTGGTTCGACCATATCACTTCATTACTTAGGAAATGGTTTCAAAGCAGATGATTTCGACTTAAATGTTTTTAAGACCCTTTTTCTATAAGTGAAGTAAAACCCAAATGGCTTCGAAAGAGATAGTTTTAAAAGGTTTCGAAACAGATGCTTTCGACTTTAATGGGTTTCTGATCCTTTTGCTCTACTTAAAGGCAGAATCCAAATGGTTTCGACCGAGACTTTTTTGAATGGTTTTGAAAGGTTTCCACATGTTTTAAACTGAACCCAAAGTGCTTTCAAAAGGATTGAGTTTTGACTGTTTCGAAAGGTTTTAATGAATGGTTTCGAAAGGGATGGTTCCCCAGGGTTTTGAAAGGATTGAAAAGAAGGTTTTCCTATGTTTTCGAAAGGAAATATTTAAAAGGTTTTAAAGGAGGATGTCTGATATTTTGAAGCTTTCGAAGAAAAGAAAGAAAAAAAATTCCAATATTTTCGAAAGGCAATATTTAATGGTTTCGAAAGGGTTTTCCAATGGTTTCGACCTTCAATAGTTTTGAAAGGGTTGTTTAACGGTTTTAAACAAAGGTTTCGAATGTAATAGATAGGCAATGTAGCCTAAGTATTTTCAAGTTAAAAAGGGTTTTGACTTGTTTTGGAAGGATAGTTAATCCTCATTAAATCTCATCAACATTATTTTGAGTAAAGTATATATAACATGGCAAAATGGCTTTGGAGTAAAGCTAAAGATATATTTTCCTTGTATATATATGATTTGAAGGACTAAATCATTTTGAAAAGGTTTTCAAGGAAAATTTAAAGGGTAGTTAACCCTAAGAAAATAATTCGGACAGTTAGTCCATTTTGCAAGCAGTCGGCCTAGATTTCAGACAGTTAGTCCATTTTGCAGGCCATCGGCCTAAATTTCGGATAGTTAGTCCAGTTTGCGGACAGTCAGCTCGGTTGTATGGACAGATAGTCCATATGTAGCATAACGGACCTTGCTATTATATTGTGAGTAGATAGTTCACATATTACTTGTTTTGCGGACAGATAGTCTATTTATTAGCATAAAGGATATTGCTATTTTGATATAATCAGTTTGATTAACCAGTTTGGTTGCAGGAAAGGATTTGCAAAATATATGTTTTAAAGAGGATATTAGTGAGGGGAAACCCGTTCCGCTAAGCGGCGTGGTCTCATTTAATATTAGTAAACCGAGATGTAACAGAATATTCACATCAGGATTTATGTCTGACTCGAAGTTTTTGTTTCCCCTTAAACTCTCGGGTACTCAAAATTGATTTGAGTAGGATGAGTGTTGAGGTTTTCAGGTTTTAGTCTTTTGGTGAATAAAAGCATCCGAAAACGAGCAGGTGGATGACGGATAGCTAATTAGGATTTGCAGTTTCATTTTGTTTTGATTCCGCTGTGAATATAAGTCAGATATGACTATATTGTTTTGATCAACCAAGGAGGCATCGTCATATGTCGCTCTTGGCGTATTTTTGTAATGATATATTTAATCATTGCCTGGGAAACATTAAGGGATTATGTAACATGGATATGAATTATTGTTTTGAAATGTAATCAGCAAAATGTTGTTTTTTGAAATCTGTGATTTTGTTCATATTCATGTGCTTCTGATATTATGGATACCATTATCATTACCATATTTTGTCACCAGAAGTTAATACCATGGATGACTGCAGCATTTGTAGCGTTTAGCTTTTGGTCTCTAGATACGAGATGTTACAACTTGGTATCAGAGCATGGTTTATGAAAAACTTTAAACTATAAATGGTTTTTAAAACATAATCCTAAGGAATTAGAGTAAGATTGGGGGATGTGATAACGCTATACTAAAGTACTTGTATTCGCTATATATAAGTAAGCATTTTATCTCTAGTCTCCTATCTTTGTTAGGATATTTTTCTGTATCTCACGAGGTTTGAATACATATATGGAAGGTAGAAGAGGAAGAGTTAACCCAGGAAGGGAAGGCACCGATGGGAATGTCAGGCCTAATGTGAGAAGAGGTCAAGGTCAGGCACAAGCAGAGAATGTGGGCGCTGAAGTCCCGCAGGTTGGAATGAAAGCTATGTATTAGTTTTTTAGGAATATGGTGTAGGCGGGAGTTGTAGCTGGAGTGTTAGGAGGAAATACTGCAGGAGCAGGGGTTTCGAAAGTTCCGGTAGTTAACCATTATGCTAAGCTAAGTGGAGATTACACCAAGCTTGGAGGGAAGCCGTTTGTTGGAACGGAAGATGCCATTGAAGTAGAAAATTGGTTGTTGCACTACGAAAGGGTTTTTGCAGATCTGGGGCTCAATGATGAGCAGAAGAGGAGGTTGGCATCTAGGCAGCTTCAGGGACCAGCTCTGTTCTGGTGGAATAGTTTGACTGCGGCAGTGGATGAGTAAACTATGACCTGGGAAGATTTCAAGGGAAGGTTCCAGGAGAGGTTTATATTTGCAATGGCACAGTCAGCTCTAATCAGGAAGTTTGTTGATTTAGGGCAGGGGCAGATGTCATTTCTGGAGTATGCTAAAAAGTTTGAGGAGTTGGCTCGACATGGGTATGCTTCAGTGGATACAGTCATGAAGAGGAACAAGAAGTTCATCAGGGGATTGAAGCCGGAGTTAGCTAGGGCCACATTACCTCATATTAGAGATCCTTCTGACTTTGTTGTGGAGATAGCCTTGAGGCATGAGGAGTTGCTTGATTCTCTAGAGAAGAGTAAGGCTAAAGAAGTCCAGGTTGGGCAGAATCAGAAGAGGAAGTTCTTTCTAAGAAAGGTGCTCAGAAGGGTGGAGTAGCTAAGAAGGGGAAGTTTGAGATTGTCTATTTCAAGTGCGATAAGAAGGGGCACTTTGCTAATGAATGTCGTGCTGGGAAAGCTAAGGAAGTGGCTGGAAGGAAGAATGTCAGGTGCTTTAAGATAGGCCACTATAAGAGCCAGTGCAAGGAGCCCGCTAAGGATGAAAGGGCAAGGTGTATGCATTGGAACTTGCTGCTTCTAAGCCAACAGCTCAGGAAAAAGGAAAGGCAGTCTTGGGAGGTATGCTTCAGATTCATAGTATGACTGTTAGCGTTCTATTTGATACTGGTGCATCGGATTCTTTTATATCTAGATGTTTGATGGATAAGCTTAACCTAGAATCCACATATTTAGTTACTTCCTTACGGGTTGCGAATCCAATAGGAGCGTATGCAACTCTAGGGTTGAGATGTGACCAGTTAAAGTTTGACTTGTTAGGTCATACTTTTGTTTGCAGTTTGCATGTGTTTGATTTTATGGGGTTCAGAATTATTCTTGGTATTGATTGGTTAAGTGAGTACGATGCTAGGATATTTTGGCAGGATAAGAAAATATCTCTTAGACACCCAGATTGTAGTGATCGTATAGTTTATGCCGTAGAAGGTTCTTGTGGTAAGATGTATGCTTTTTTGGGTGCTACGGAATTGGATGATGAGTTGAGTCGAGTTTTCGTGGTTAGAGAATTCGTAGATGTTTTTGAGCCTGTAGTTGGATTGCCACCGAAACGAGCCATTGAGTTTCGGATAGATTTGGTTCTGGGAGCAGAACCAGTGAGTAGACCGCCAAGTAGGATGACCCCTTCAGAGATGAGGGAGTTGAATGTGCAGTTGGTGGATTTGGAAGGCAAGAGTTTTATCAACCGAGTAGTTTGCCTTGGGGAGCAGCTGCAGTTTTTGCTAAGAAGCCAGATGGATCGTTAAGGCTATATATTGATTATCGTAAGTTGAATGAGAGGACGATAAAGAATCGATATCCATTGACAAGAATTGACGATTTGTTCGACCAGTTGAGTAGAGCCAAGGTATTTTCGCAGTTGGATTTAGCGACAGGTTTCCATCAGCTCAGGGTAGCAGAGGATATTATACCTTTGGATGGTGTTTAGGACCAGACATGGGTCGTACGAATGGTTAGTTATGCCATTCGGACTGACTAATGCACCGGCTTTCTTTGTGGATTTGATGGACCGAGTTTTCTGAGAGCACTTGGATATGTTCGTATTGGATTTTATAGATGATATCTTGGTATACTCTGAGGATGAAAGAGAGCATGAGGTTTATCTTAGAGTGGTGCTTGAGACGCTGAGGCAACATCAGCTGAAAGCAAAGTTTTCGAAGTGTCATTTCTAGAAGAAAGAAGTGAAGTTTCTAGGTCATGTAGTCTCAAAGGAAGGGTTGTCAGTAGATCCGGCTAAGATTGAAGCAGTGAACAGTTGGAAGAGACCCAAGACAATGACAGAGATAAAGATTTTCCTTGGGTTGGCTGGTTATCATCAGAGGTTTATTAAGGATTTTTCGCGGATAGCGGCACCGATGAGCAAGCTGACAAGAAAGGATGTAAAGTTTGTGTGGATCGATAAGTGTGAGGAAGCATTCCAGAGTTTGAAACACTTATTGACCCATGCACATGTGTTGGTTGTTCCAGAAGGAAATCAAGGTTTGGTGGTTTATACCGATGCGTGTAGAACATGATTAGGAGCTGTGCTGATGTAGAGGGGTAAAGTGATTGCCTACGCTTCTAGACAGCTTAGACCACATGAGGTCAGATATCTGATGCATGATTTAGAATTGGCTGCAGTGATTTTTTGCTTTGAAGGTATGGAGGCATTATCTTTTGGGAGAGAGGTTTGAGTTTTATACAAATCATAAGTCGCCGAAGTATTTGTTCTCTCAAAAGGAGTTGAACATGAGACAGCAGAGGTGGTTAGAGTTTATCGCTGCTTATGATTTTGGGATTGAGTACAAACCAGGGAAAGGCAACAAGGTTGCAGATGCACTTAGCAGGAACATCCGAATGCAGTATTGGCGATGATTACTGAGTGGAAAGATTTGGAAGCCTTAGCAGATTGAAGAGTGCAGTGGAGATCCAAGGCTGGGTCTAGTGGAGATACAGTTGTATTATCTTGTTTGGAAGTTCAACCAGTGTTGATCAAAAAGATTGCTTCTAAACAGATGGAGGATCCGGCATTAGCCGAGTGTATTAGGAAGCTAAGGGAAGGAACCGAGAGTGATGACTTGAAAGATTTCAGTCTTGACCAGAATTAGAGGTTGAGAAAGAAAGGAAGATTATGTGTTCCGAGTGTAGGAAACATAAGAAAAGAAGTCTTGGAGGAATGCCATCGTTCGAAGTTCTCTATTCACCCAGGAGGTACTTAGATGTATCAGGATATGAAGAGAAGTTTCTTCTGGGAAGGTATGAAGTGGGATATTGGGTTGTGTGTGAAGTAGTGTATGATTTGCTAGCAGGCAAAGGCCGAACACCAGAAACCAAGTGGGTTGCTTCAGCTATTAGGTATTCCGGTATGGAAGTGAAATTCTATTTCCATGGATTTTATTGATGGGTTGCCAAGGTCGAACAGAGGAAATGATAGTATATGGGTCATAGTGGACAGGTTGACCAAGAGTGCCCATTTCATTCCAGTTAGGTCCACCAGAACGGCACTTATTTTGGCAAGGTTGTTTATGAAGAATGCGATTAGACTGCATAGAAATCCTGGTAGCATAGTTAGTGATAGAGATCCTTTGTTCACTAGCGAGTTCTGGAAGAGTCTACAGGAAGTTTTGGGAACCAAGCTCAAGATGAATACCGCTTACCATCCACAGACAGATGAGCAAACGGAAAGAGTTAACAAAATCTTGGAAGATTTGTTAAGAGCTTGCGTATTAGATTTTTGGGGATCATGAGAAGACCATATGCATTTAGTCGAGTTTTTGTATAACAACAGTTATCAGATTAGTATTGGGATGGCACCGTTTGAAGCTTTGTATGGAAGGCCATGCGAATCTCCCGTTTGTTGGCTAGAGACTGGGGATAGGTTGGTTCTTGGTCCAGATTTAGTCAGAGAAGCTGCAGAAAAGATTTAGGTTATTCGTGCTAGAATGAAGGAGGCTCAGTCTAGGCAGAAAAGTTATGCAGATAATAGATGGAAAGATCTAGAGTTCTCAGTGGGAGACCAGGTTTTCGTCAAAGCATCATCGATGAAGTGTGTGATTAGGTTTGGGAAATTGGGGAAGTTAGCTCCAAGATTCGTTGGACCTTTTCCTATTGTTGAGAGGATCGAGAAACCCACGTATAGAGTTGAGTTACCGAGCAGTTTGGCAGGAGTCCACGATGTTTTTCATGTTTCTCATCTCAGAAAGTGTGTTAGAGACCCGGAGACTACTATTGCACCGACTGTGCTATATGACGTAGTGGTAGAACCGGATTTGACTACAGTAAGGAAGCCTATTCGTACTATTGTGAGAGATGAGAAGAGGCTTAGAACCAAGACGGTCGGATTAGTCAAAGTCCGGTGGAGCAATGATGATAGAGACTGTACTTGGGAGATTGAGAGCATGATTAGAGATACTTATCCTGACTAATTTGATGATATGTTTTACCTTCTTGTTTGATTTGTTGTGTACCTTACCGTAATTTTGAGGACGAAGTTCTTTAAGGAGGGGAGTCTGTAACAGCCCAGATTTTTGGTAACATTATTTAGAATATTTATTTAGTTAAATAAAATAAAATAATGTGTTGATTAGGGGATTGAGATTTGATTTTAATTAAGATGTAGTCGTGCCATTTAACCATGAATTAAAATAAGAGTTAACTTGAAATAGAGGAGGGGTAAAATAGGAAAGAGGCCATTCCTATATCCTCCAAACTTTGGCCATGTAAAAAATTTACACGTTCATTTTCATTTTCAAAATTTTAAATTAAGGAGCCGACCACCATTAACAAGGAAGAGAGGAAGAAAAGCTAGGAAGAAGCTAATTCAAATCAAATCTATTCACATCTCAATCTCCATAATCTCTAAAGCTAAGGTGAATAACGTTTACATATCACTTTTGATTATGTATTCGGTTTTAATATGAATTCCGAATATTTTGCAATGATTTGCCATGTTTTTGAATGATGGAATGAATATATATACTTGTTGATGAATTATGGTTATCCATATTGAATTTATGATATGTTTTAAGGTGAAAACCCTATAAAATGACATCTAAATGCCTTGTGAATTTTTATGAAGATCATAAATATTATTTTGGAGATGGGTTTCAATTTCCAGATTTTTCTGAATTTTCGTGGAACTAATATGAATTTTCTAGTAAAGAAAATGTTAATTTGGGTTAATAATTATTTTCGGTTAAATAATAAAAGATTGGGGGTCTGATATTTTTATATGTTGGAAAACATATTAAAATAGATTTTCTGGAATTTTTGTAGATTTTTCCTAAGTGTTTTAAGGGTTATATAAAATTATTTATGGTATGAGACTTAAATGTTTTATATAATTTAAAGAGGAGAAGAGGCTTTTTTGTAAAATAACTTAAATTATTAAATCTGGAAAGTCAGCAGCCTTTTAACAAAGTGCAGTACTTTTTATTGGTAAAGAAAGAGGCAACCAATCACAATTAGACACGTAAGGCGGGTTAGGTGAAAAGAACTATTTGCTACATGTTTTTCACTGTTTCGACACCGTTGGCACCAAGTTCCGCCTCCTCATCTTCGCTTCCGACACAGTCGAAACCAATGCACATGGTATCAGTTTACTGGTACGTAGTGAATTGGATGTAGGCGGAAGGTAGGGAGTCAAAACCAGGGGTTTCGAAGGGGTTGAGGCGGTCCTTTGTTTTAAATTAAAGAAATACGTCTGCTTGCTTTAGACTAAATGGCTTTCGATAAAGTAGCTTTCGACTAGGTCAAATGACTTAAAGGAAATGGTTTCGATTAGGTTGCGCCTCTGTTTTTAAATAATTACTTTTGACTAAGTCGAACCTTTTGCTGTCGCCTTTTTACCTTTCGACCCTGATGGTTTCGAAAAGGTTGTTTTTTTTCTAAAACCTGGCCACCTCTCCAATGATTTCGAAGGGATGGTTTCGACACCATCACTTCATTACTTAGGAAATGGTTTTGAAGCAGATGCTTTCAACTTAAATGTTTTTAAGACCCTTTTTCTATAAGTGAAGTAAAACCCAAATGGCTTCGAAAGAGATAGTTTTAAAAGGTTTCAAAACAGATGCTTTCGACTTTAATGGGTTTCTGATCCTTTTGCTCTACTTGAAGGCAGAATCCAAATGGTTTCGACCGAGACATTTTTGAATGGTTTCAAAAGGTTTCCACATGTTTTAAATTAAACCCAAAGTGCTTTTGAAAGGATTGAGTTTTGACTGTTTCGAAAAGTTTTAATGAATGGTTTCGAAAGGGGTAGTTCCCCAGGGTTTCGAAAGGATTGAAAGGAAGGTTTTTCCTATGTTTTCGAAAGGCAATATTTAAAAGGTTTTAAAGAAGGATGTCTGATATTTTGAAGCTTTTAGAGAAAAGAAAGGAAAGGTTTTTCCAATAAATTCGAAAGGCAATATTTAATGGTTTCGAAAGGGTTTTCCAATGGTTTCGAAGGGATTACCTTCAATAGTTTCGAAAGGGTTGTTTAACAGTTTTAAACAAAGATTTCGAATGTAATAGATTGGCAATGTAGCCAAAGTATTTTCAAGTTAAAAAGGGTATTGACTTGTTTTGGAAGGATAGTTAATCCTCATTAAATCTCATCAACATTATTTTGACTTTTGAGTAAAGTATATATTACATGGAAAAATGGCTTAGAGTAAAGCTAAGGATATATTTTCCTTGTATATATATGATTTGAAGGACTAAATCATTTTGAAAAGGTTTTCAAGGAAAATTTAAAGAGTAGTTAACCTTAAGAAAATAATTCGGACAGTCAGTCCATTTTGCAGTCAGTCAGCCTAGATTTCGGATAGTTAGTCCAGTTTGTGGGCAGTCAACCCGGTTGTATGGACAGATAGTCCATTTGTAGCATAACGGACCTTGCTATTATATCGTGGGCAGATAGTTCACATATTACTTGTTTTGCGGACAGATAGTCCATTTATTAGCATAAAAGATATTGTTATTTTGATATAATCAGTTTGATTAACCATTTTTGTTGCAAGAAAGGATTTGCAAAATGTATGTTTTAAAGTGGATATTAGTGAGGGGAAACCCGTTCCGCTAAGCGGCGTGGTCTCACTTAATATCAGTAAAACAAGTTGCAACATAATTATTCATACCAGGCTTTATATCTGACTCGAAGTTTTTATTTCCCCTTAAACTCTCGGGTACTCAAAATTGATTTGAGTAGGATGAGAGTTGAGGTTTTCAGGTTTTAGTCTTTTAGCAAATAAAAGCATCCGAAGACGAGCAGGTGGCTGACGGATAGCTAATTAGGAATTGCAGTTTCATTTTGTTTTGATTCCGTTGTGTATATAAGTCAGATATGACTATATTGCTTTGATCAACCAAGGAGGCATCGTCGTATGTCGCTCTTGGCGTATTTTTGTAATGATATATTTAATCATTGCCTGAGAAACGTTAAGGGATTATGTAACATGGATATGAATTATTGTTTTAAAATGTAATCAGCAAAATGTTGTTTTTTGAAATCTGTGATTTTGTTCATATTTATGTGCTTCTGATATTATGGATACCATTATCATTGCCGTATTTTGTCACCGGAAGTTAATAATATGGATGACTATAGCATCTGTAGCGCTTAGATTTTGGCCTCCAGAAACGGTATGTTACACTCTCCTCCTCGCTTTCATATACTGATTCAACCATATTCTCAACCGCTTCCTCCTGATTCGACCCACCTCCATTTCTCTCTATTATATGGTCATGTTGACTATCATCATCTCCACCCACACCATGTTCGTCGTTATTGCTTTATTCATCTTGTTCAGCACTTTCCTCTTCAATACATTTTTTCATTCGTTCCAATGCTAATTTCTTTTTATTCGAAGCCGTAGGTGGAATACGCGTGCTTGAAGATGAATCCACCGACTTTTTGCTGCAAGAAACCACAATCGATTATCTACACTGTTGACTACAACCATAGGAAAACATTTCATCCCTCTTTATAAAACAATTGCAATTCGACATCAACAAGCCGAACAATTTAAAAAAACAACATAAGCATGCCGAACCACATAAACGGTGGCCTTAGGCTGAATTGAATTAACTAAATCGGCATACCTTAGCCGAACACTATTTGTTTTCCTAAACCCTACCATATGTGAAAAATCGATCATAAATGGCCGAACTAAATTACATAAACCGAAATAGCTAAGTCGAACACTACTTTTTCGTAAACAACTGCCATATGTGAAAAATTGACCTACCATGGCCGAACTAAATTATATAATTCGATAAACCATAGCCGAACACTACTGGTTTCTTAAACCATACGATACATGCACAATCGACCACCACAAGTCGGGATAAATACAACTGTGCGATATACGAATGTCCAATTATATATGATAATAAAATACCCTAGCTTCCAAACTACAAAAAAACAAACTAAGCCCTAGTTTTTGAAGGCGTTGAAGTATCATACCTGGCCATAGCACATTGGACGAGTTTTGGATCGAACAAATTTGAGCGACTTGTATTCTTCATCCTTACCATATAACTTTTACTGCTGCAAACGATAGTGAATTGGGGAAAGTTAAAAAGCCACATAAGTGGAAAAGTTACGAGCAAGGGCTAAAGTAGGTAAAAATTAATTATTTTTTAATATGGTGTGTATCCCTCTTAGTAATTTAATTTCCTATAGAGTTCTTTTAAAATTTGACCCCCCATTATCCAAAATTGGAGTTTCATTAACAATGCTCTTTTTCAATAAAGAATAATGTTTAGACAAATTCAAAATAACCAGGTTCTTTCTTTAAATGAACCCTAAATTAAATGTTTTTAATTTATTTATTTGCGTGTGTGTCTACCTGTAAGTTAAAAGTGAAATTATTAAGGTGAAAATTCTCAAACATGATTTCCCTATAAGGGAACTTTTGTTTCTATCCTCCATTTCTATTAGTTGATCCACACTTGAGTTTATCCGTATCTAATTTGTCAGTTTATCCACATGTGGATGAATTTACTAATTTATTAGTTTATCCGCATGTGTATGGATTTACTAATTGTTTTATTATTATTTTGAGCGTTGAACGTTTTATGTACTTTGTGAAATGCATCCTGCACCATAACGCATGCACAAAAAGTATATTCATGACCCTATTTTCTTATTCATGACCTAAATGTACCTATCTCTTCTTGCTCATGCCCCAACTGCACCTTTCTCCATTGCATACTTGGCTAGCAACAAATCTTGCAAGATATCTGATCATGTTTTGTTGAAACCTCGTGTTTACATTATTTCGTAAATACGATATTTTGACTATGACAACTATACAATCATTTATATACTGTAATGAATATAATGATATAGGTTGATATATTGAGGCTGTGTACATGGTGATTAGTGTGTGGGTGCAGCTGCTTCATTAGTTGCTTAGAGTTTGGGCTTTGGGCCTTGTTTTGCTTGCGGGTTACTTCAAGATTTGAACTGCATATTTTTGTATCTTTCTTTACTTATTTAAGCTGTACATGTACAAGCTTTTTGTAACAAGGGTTTCAATGCCGTATCTGATTTTAATGAAGATAATCAAATTCAAATTCAATTGATTCAATCTCTTGTTATATCCTCTTCTCTCATTATATTCTGAAAGCTTAATCAATTCTCTATCATAATATTTACATGGTACAGAGCATCGGATCTCGATCTAGAGTTTTTGCATCTTACCTCAAAACTCAAATTCAATCTACCAAAGTTTTTATCCTCACAATATGTCTGAAACCAAGAGTTCTACCATGATCGATGTTCTACCAATTACATCCAAGATCACAGATCGCAAGTTAACGAATACTAATTTCCTGGAGTGGAGCAAAACTGTCAGATTATACCTTCGAAGCATTGATAAAGATGATCACCTAACAACAGATCCACCAACAACATCTGAAGAAAAGGATCTGATCTGGTTGCGAGAAGATGCTCGACTGTTTTTGCAAATTCGAAATTCAATAGACGATGAAGTGATCTGTTTGATTAATCACTGTGAGTTTGTGAAGGAACTAATCGAATACCTCGAATTTTTGTATTCTGGAAAAGGAAATCTGACTCGTATGTTTGAAGTGTGTAAATCATTTTATAGAGCTGAGATGCTGGATCAATCTCTTACAAGTTATTTCATGAATTTTAAAAAGACTTATGAAGAATTCAATGTATTACTACCAATGAGTCCTGATGTGAAGATACAACAACTTCAACGTGAACAGATGGCCATTATGTCCTTCCTTGCCGGGTTGCCATCACAATTTGAATCGGCAAAATCTCAAATATTGTCTGGATCCACCATAACATCCCTTCATGAAGTGTTCAGCAGAGTGCTTAGGACTGAAACAACTCTACCCACTACAAATGTGAATAACAGTGCTTTAATAAGTTCAAGCTCTAATACAAATCCTTCACCTTCCACTTGGAGACCTCCATCTGACTTCAGACCACCATGGAGTTCATCACAAAGGCCTGAATCAGGGAGACCCCCATCATCTTCATCCTGGAGACCACAACGAGGTGGATGGAGACCAAGCAATAAAATATGCTCATACTGCAAGAAACCAGGACATCTAATTGGTGAGTTTAGAAAGCTGCAATACATCAATCGGCAAAAGAATCAAGGAACTAATAATAACAATAATGCACCCAAAACTGTTCTTATGACTGCTGAGGAGTTTGATAAATACACAAAGTATCAGGAATCTCAAAACAAACCAGCTATCTCTACTATTGCAAGTTCTGATAAACAAACTTCAAAGTGGATCATTGATTCTGGAGCAACAGACCACATGTCAGGTAACTCTAAACTGTTTGCAGGGATTAATGAACATATAAAAGGTCATGCAGTCACTTTAGCAGATGGGTCACAAGCACATGTTCATGGAGTTGGTAATATAGATACTATGGTCCCATTGAAATCTGCTCTATTTATACCTACTTTATCATATAATCTGCTATCTGTAAGCAAACTCACCAGAGACTTGAATTATAGAGTAGAATTTTCTTCTGAAGAATGTATATTTCAGGATCTTACAACGAGACGGATTATTGGTAAGGGATATGAAGCAGGGGGACTTTACATTTTGGAAAATTCACCTGTAGCATGCTCAAGTATAGGGAATGCCATCAAGCTTCATCAGCAATTGGGGCACCCTTCACTTACTTTGCTCAAGCATCTTTATCCTCAGTACAAGTCTCTAACTCATCTCAATTGTGAGCCATGTCAATATGCTAAACTACATAGGAGTAGCTTAAAGCCTAGAATAAATAAATGTGCTAATGCACCATTTGAATTAGTGCATTCTGATATTTGGGGGCCATCCTCTATTGTGTCTAAATCTGGTTATAAGTACTTTGTGACATTTGTTGATGACTATTCAAGGGTTACTTGGGTATTTTTGATGACTAATAGATCAGAATTGTTTTCAATTTTTTGTACTTTTCATAAGGAAATTCAAAATCAGTTTAAAACTTGCATTAGAACATTAAGAAGTGACAATGCTAAGGAGTATACATCCTTTGCATTCAACTCATACCTAAGTCAGCATGGGATTCTACATGAAACATCATGTGTAGATACTGCTGCCCAAAATGGGGTAGCAGAAAGGAAGAATAGGCACCTCCTTGAACCAGCTAGGGCATTGATGTTTCAAATGAATGTACCAAAATCATTCTGGGGGGATGCTGTTTTAACTGCCTGTTTTCTTATAAATAGGATGCCTTCAACAGTCCTGAATTTTAGTATACCCTACCAAGTGTTATGTCCTAACAAAGATATATATCCAATTAAACCCAAGATATTTGGGTGTGTATGCTTTGTAAGGAATGTTAACCCTCAGATAGGAAAACTGGATCCCAAAGCTCTCAAGTGCATTTTTGTTGGTTACTCAAGACTACAGAAGGGATATAAATGTTATTGTCCAAGTTTAAGCAAGTATATAGTATCTATAGATGTAAAGTTTATGGAGGACAGACCATTCTATCAAAAAGTTAACACATCTAGTCTGGGTGAGAGTGAGGAAATAATTCACACATCAAATCAGGAGGAGATTGAGGAATATGTAATTAAGTCTAACATGCAGACTCCAGAAACTGAACCAATAGTTGAGAATGATAATGATCCTGCACCTTCTGGTGAAATTCCCATTGCTGAAGACCCAAGCCTTAATCTTCCCATTGCTCTTAGAAAATAAAAGAGAAAGTGCACCTACCCCATCTCTAACTATATGTCATATGATAACCTTTCACCCACATCTTATACTTTTGCTACCACTCTAGACACTATTGGAATTCCTAAAAATGTAGCTGAGGCTTTAGTCAAACAAGAATGGAGGGAAGCTATGGTTGATGAAATGAACGCCTTAGAAAGGAATAATACATGGGATCTGGTGAAATTACCAGAAAATAAGAGGGCAATTGGTTGTAGATGGATATACTCAGTGAAGATGAACCCAAATGGAACCATCAACAGATTTAAAGCAAGGCTAGTGGCTAAAGGATATGCACAAGTGTATGGTATGGATTATGCTGAAACCTTTTCTCCTATAGCCAAAATGACCTCTATCAAAGTATTCATAGCATTATCAGCACACTTCAACTGGCATCTTCACCAATTAGATATTAAAAATGCATTCCTACATGGTGACCTTAAGGAGGAGATTTATATGACTCAGCCACCTGGTTTCATTGCACAAGGAGAAAAAGGACTTGTGTGTAAGTTAAAGAAAACTCTCTATGGACTTAAACAAAATCCACGAGCTTGGTTTGGAAAATTTAGCCAAACTTTAGAGGAATTTGGTGTAACCAGGTGCAAAAGTGATCACTCAGTGTTCTACAAACATTCAGACCAAGGTATCATCTTATTAGTGGTATATGTGGATGATATAATCATAACTGGCAATGATGAACAAGGAGTTACCTTATTGAAGCAGTTCATTCATCAGAAGTTTCAAACTAAAGACTTAGGAGAACTAAAATATTTCTTGGGAGTAGAAGTGTTAAGAACCAACAAAGGAATATTACTGAATCAAAGGAAGTATGTGATGGATATACTGACAGAAACTGGTAAATTAGGAGCTAAACCTCAAAGTTCACCAATCATCCCCAACAACTATTTAACATCTGAAGGAGAACCCTTTGAAGATCCAGAAAAATATAGGAGATTAGTAGGCAAATTAAATTATCTCACCATAACTAGACCAGATCTATCCTTTGCAGTAAGCATGGTAAGTCAGTATATGGCTTCACCCACAAAACAACACTGGTTAGCATTAGAACATATACTTGGATATCTAAAGGGGTCATCTGGACAAGGAATTATGTATACTAATCATGGTCACATGAAGATTGAGAGCTTTGCAGATGCTGACTGGGCAGGTTCAAGAGATGATAGAAGGTCAACAACTGGTTTTTGTGTATATCTTGGAGGAAATTTAGTGTCCTGGAAGAGCAAGAAACAACGTATTGTATCCAGATCTAGTGCTGAATCTGAGTATAGGGCTATGTCCAAGGCTGTATGTGAGATTATATGGATCAAACACTTACTAAAGGAGTGTAAACTTGAGTTTGAGGAACCAGCCAGATTATGGTGTGATAATAAGGCAGCAATTCATATTGCTTCTAACCCTATCTTTCATGAAAGAACAAATCATATAGAAATAGATTGTCATTTCATTCGAGACAAAATTCAAGATGGAGAAGTAACTACACATTATGTCAATACACAAGAGCAACCTGCAGATGTCTTAACTAAGGCTGTGAGTGGAGATAGATTGAAATATTTGAAGAGCAAGTTGGGTCTGATAGATATGTATAACCCAACTTGAGGAGGAGTGTAATGAATATAATGATATAAGTTGATATATTAAGGCTGTGTACATGGTGATTAGTGTGTGGGTGCAGCTGCTTCATTAGTTGCTTAGAGTTTGGGCTTTGGGCCTTGTTTTGCTTGCGGGTTACTTCAAGATTTGAACTGCATATTTTTGTATCTTTCTTTACTTATTTAAGCTGTACATGTACAAGCTTTTTGTAACAAGGGTTTCAATGCCGTATCTGATTTTAATGAAGATAATCAAATTCAAATTCAATTGATTCAATCTCTTGTTATATCCTCTTCTCTCATTATATTCTGAAAGCTTAATCAATTCTCTATCATAATATTTACATATACTAACTTGTTTTTGCAGGGATTAATCTATGACAAGATTCGACTATGTATAAATTTATATAAGGTTGCTTCGAGTCCTTGTCTAGAAGTTAAAATATGTTAAAATCTCTCCTATATGATATATGCTGCATCTCATTATCATTTCATATGCATATATTTGGTTTTAAGGCAAAATCTCATTTTCATGTTACATTCAGACGTCTGAATGATCCAATCCAGACGTCTGAATCTGGAAATATGAATGTTGTAAAATACAATATTCAGACGTCTGAATCTGGCAATTTTTTGCCTATTTTCTTTCTGGTTTGATTTCGTTGCATTTCAGAAGTCTGAATATTTACAACGGCTAGTTTTCTAAAAAGGCACTTCCATTCGTGAAGAGTTGCAATCTTTAATCCAACAGATATGATCATAACTCTTGGTGATAACTCTTCACGAACAATTGCAACTATTTATTATCTATATAAACACATTAGAATCAAGTTAAACACATCTGAATTCTTGATTCTAATACACTTGTGCTTTCAACATCATTCAAATTCACTTTCTTACTTCCTTATTCCTCACACATTCACATATATATCATAAAGGAGAAGATTATTGGAAGGGTGTACTATAATTGACAAATTCGTGTTACTCAAGAACACATAGTGTCAAGAAATATTGTTTTGTAAAAGTCCCGTTCTGCTGCTCGGGCAAAGTGAAGTCCTCTTCGGCTGTTGAGGCGAAATCCTGTTCTGTTGCTCAGGTCCCTGTTCGGCTGCTCAGGGGTTGTAAACCTGTTCCTCCGGGTTAAGTGAGGATTGTTGTTAGTGAAATTCCAGAAAGGAGTCTGGGACTGGACGTAGAACGGGAAGTTCGAACCAGTATAAAAATCCTGGTGTGCTCGTTTATTATTTACTATTATCTGCTAATTGTTCTATTATTCCGCACTGCTTTTATACTATTCCATATTACTCGTTCCTATAGTTACTTTCATTTGGTATCAGAGCAAGGCATCTTATAACCGTTACAAAGTTATCTGATACTTTGCTAATATGGAAAATAACACCAGCACTAGCACTAACACTAGTTTTATTAAAGGTCAATCTACTGGACGACCTCCACTATTCAATGGCATGAATTACAACTATTGGGCTACACGAATGCATATTTATATGCAAGCAAATAATTTTGATTCATGGAATGTTACACAAACAAAATACACTACACCCACTACTGCTTATGCAGAATGGACTACTGCTCAAAAGACAGAAGCCACTGCTAATGCTAAAGCCATGAACATGCTATTTTGTGCCTTAGATAGAAATGAATTTAATAGAGTTAGTATGTGCACTACTGCTTATGAAATTTGGAGAACTCTTAAAGTCACACATGAAGGCACTAACAAAGTCAAGCAAAGTAAAATATCCATGCTCAAAAGTCAGTTTCAAAATTTCAGAATGAAGCAGGATGAGTCCATAAATGATATGTACTCTAGATTTCAAGATATCTATCATTCATTACTAGGACTAGGACAAACATTTACAGATTTTGATATTATCTCAAAACTATTAAACTCTTTAACTGATGATTGGGAAAGAAAGGTCTTAGCTATTGAAGAAGCCAATGATCTTTCCACCATGAAACCAGAAGAGTTAATAGGAAATTTAATGTCCTATGAAGTTAATATGCAGGCTAAAAGAGTACAGGCTCAAGACAAAAAGAATGTGGCTTTCCATGCTGAAAAGGAAGAAGAATCAGACTCAGATGAAGAAGACTTAGCCTTTATAGCCAAAAACTTTAAAAAGTTTTTGAAATACAGAAAAGGGAACAAAAATAATAACAAACGGTCTGTCAACAAGCCGTCAACCTCTGTATTAGAATGCTATAACTGCCATAAGAAGGGTCACTTTCAAAAAGATTGTCCAGATCAAAAAAAATCATACAATAACAAAAATAAGAAAGACAAATTCAAGAAAAGGGCATTTTCAGTTACATGGGATGATTCATATTCTTCATCTTCTGATAGTAGCAGTGACAGCGAGAATGAGCAAGCAAATGTATGCTTTATGGCAAAGGAGAATGAGGTTAGTGATCTAACTTTTGATTATATGATTGAAATTAATTCTGAACTTCTTGACACTTTAAAAAATCTCAAAAGAAAATATAAAGAAGCTTTAGAAAATCAAAATAGAGCAGAATTTGAAAGAGATATGTTAAAAGATGAAAAGAAAATATTAGAATAAGAACTTGAGAAAATTCAAGAATCATCTTCTGATAATTCTCAATTTGCTCTATTAAGTCAAGAAATATAAACTCAGAAAGTTAAGAATGATACTCTAGCCTCTGAAAATCATGAGCTTAAAACAAAAATCAAAATGATAGAGTTAGAGAACACCAGTCTTAGAACTAAGCAGACATTATCACCAAGAATGTTTCAAATTTGAATAAAGGTAGAGAAAACCTGTCTAAGATTATTGAAAGTTCTCAACCGGCATCTAATAAAAATGGATTAGGTTATGTTAAGAAATCATGAGCTCCACATACAAAGGAAAATAAAAGGAGAAATGTTTCTAAAATTACACCTTACATGGAACATTCAAAGAGGAAAACCAACGTAAAAACTATAAAAATATTGATTCCTAAAACAAACAATAGTTTGATTAGGAAGAGATATATAAATTACTTCTTTGAATCTGTGCATAAAAATAAAAACTATATTTATAAAGGGAATACTGAACCCTCTTGGGTTTGGTTTCCTAAGACCTAACTCTTAGGACCCTAATAAAAAGGTGGGTACCAATGTCTTCACTTATATTTTTTGCAGGTACCACCAAACAAAAAAGGAAAATGGATACTAGACAGTGGATGCTCAAAACATATGACAGGAAACAAGGAAATGCTAACAAATATCATCTACTCAAATGGAGGTTCTGTCACCTTTGGAGATAATTCTAAGGGATACATCATCGGCAAAGGCGATGTGAGCAATGTGAGCAATGTCGGTACATCTAATTTACCTCTTATTTCTAATGTTTTACTAGTTAAGAATTTAAAACATAATCTATTAAGTATTAGCCAATTGTGTGACAAGAGATTTAAAATCAATTTTTCTGAAGATAAATGTAGCATTTCTAATCACAATAACAATCTTATTTTTGAAGGTTTTAGAGATAAAAATATTTATGTTTTAAACATGAATATAAATTATAATTCAAATATGTGCCTATTAGCCAAAGAAAATGATCCTTGGTTATGGCACAAAAGATTTTGTCATATTAATTTTAGAGCCATATCTAAATTATCTAAAAATGATTTAGTAAGGGGCTTACCAAAAATGAATTTCAAAGTAGATAATCTTTGTGATGCTTGTCAACTTGGGAAATTATCAAAATCATCCTTTAAATCTAAGAAAATTATTTCTACAATGCAACCATTGGAGTTATTACACTTGGATCTATTTGGTCCAACTCATGTTCAATCTATTAATCACAATAGATATGTGTTTGTAATTGTAGATGATTTTTCAAGATATACCTGGACTATATTTTTGAAAAATAAAAATGATACATTTGAAAATTTCAAAATTTTTGCAAAAAGAATTCAAAATCTTAAGGTTTTAAAAATTGAAGCTATTAGAAGTGATCACGGAGGTGATTTCGACAATAAAGCTTTTGAACATTATTGTGATAAAAAGGGTATTTATCATAATTTTTCTTTCCCTAGAACACCACAACAAAATGGTGTTGTAGAAAGAAAGAATAGAACGTTACAAGAATGTGCAAGAACTTTATTAAATGGTAGCACGTTACCAAAACAATTCTGGGCAGAAGCTGTAGCAACTGCTTGTTATGTTTTGAATCGTGTTTCCATCCGACCACCAACAAAGCACACCTCATATGAACTTATAAATGGTAGAAAACCAAATATTTCTTATTTTATAACGTTTGGTTCAAAATGTTTTATTTTAAATACTAAAGATCAGCTTGGAAAATTTGATTCCAAATCCGACGAAGGAATATTCTTAGGATACTCGGAACGAAGCAAAGCTTATCAAATTTTCAATAAAAGATCAAAAAATATTGAAGAAACTCTTCACGTATCTTTTGATGAAAATTTTATATCTAAATATTCTTTTGATGATGATGAGATAACCCCAAAAACAAGCATCAAATCTTCTTCTTATGATGATGGAAACATTGTTCATAACATAAATCAAGTTGATAATTTGATTCAACATGAAAACATTGTTCATAATGAAATATGATCTCCACCAAGAGTTTTGAAGGATCATCCTGTTCAAAACATTATTGGAGAAATTGATTCAAATGTTAGAACAAGAAGTCAAACTAATCAAATAGGTCATGTAGCTTTTCTCTCTTCAATAGAACCTAAAAATATTAAGGAAGCCTCAACTGATGATTATTGGATCATTGCTATGCAAGAAGAACTAAATCAATTCGAACGAAATGATGTTTGGGATTTAGTTCCAAGGCCTAGTGACCAATCAGTCATTGGTACTAAATGGGTTTTCAAAAATAAAGCTGATGAACAAGGAAATATTACTAGGAATAAAGCTAGATTAGTAGCACAAGGATATAATTAAGAAGAGGGAATTGACTATGAAGAAACGTTTGCACCAGTCGCTAGACTAGAAGCAATACGAATCTTACTGGCCTTTGCATGTTTTCATAACATCAAACTATATCAAATGGATGTTAAAAGTGCTTTTCTAAATGGTTATATAAAAGAAAATGTTTATGTTGAACAACCTCCTCTATTTGCTCATGAAAAATTTCCAGACCATGTCTATAAACTCAAGAAAGCTTTATACGGTTTGAAACAAGCACCCCGTGCTTGGTATGATCGTCTTAAAAGATATCTTATAGACTATGGTTTTGACATTGGAAAGGTTGATCAAACTCTTTTCATTAAAAGAACTAAACAAGATATTTTAGTCATTCAAATATACGTTGATGATATTATTTTTGGATCTACTAATGAAAATTTATGTAAAGAATTTTCAAATATTATGACAAAAGAATTTGAAATGTCACATATGGGCGAACTATCATACTTTCTTGGTTTACAAATTAAACAATTACCAAATGGTATATTTATTAATCAAGAAAAATATTGTAATAATTTAATCAAACGCTTCAGAATGGAAAATACTTCTACCAAACCAACTCCTGTGAGTACAACTACCCATCTTGATAGAGATGAAAATGGCAAGAGTGTTGACCAAAAATTATATCGAAGTATGATTGGATCATTACTATATTTAACAGCTAGTCGTCCAGATATTATGATGAGTGTCTGTTTGTGTGCCCGATTTCAAGCTAATCCAAAAGAATCTCACTTAAGAGCAGTTAAACGTATATTACGTTATCTTAGTAATACCAAGGACTTTGGTTTATTCTATCCAAAAGAGTGTCCGTTCGAGTTAGTATCATATAGTGATGCTGATTTTGGTGGATCTCGAACAGATAGAAAAAGTACTAGCGGTACATGCCATTTTATTGGAAAATCGTTAGTATCTTGGTTTAGTAAGAAACAGAACTGTGTTTCCCTCTCTACTTGTGAAGCAGAATATATTTCTGCTGCATTAGCTTGTGCTCAAGTAATTTACATTCAACAAACACTTAGAGATTTTGATATAAATCTTTCAAATTCAACAATATATTGTGATAATTCAAGTGCTATTAATTTATCAAAAAATCCTGTCAATCATTCACGAACAAAACATATTGATATACGTCATCATTTTCTTTGTGATTGTATTGAAAAAGGTTTTATAAATTTAGATTTTGTCTTGTCCGAAAATCAATTGGCTGGTATCTTCACAAAACCACTTCTTGAAAATGTGTTTATCAAATTAAGACGAGAACTCGGAATCATCTCTTTTAAAGATGTATAGTTAATTTTTTCCGAAACTTGTATTCATACCATTTTCTATGATTTAATGTTATCTTCTTTTGTTAAAGTTTGCATTTGTTTTGGTTATATTATATCTTATCTGTTTTTCAATCGGGTGATCTGTTGTTGTCCATTCATTTGTTTTCTATTTTTAGCTTTGAATTTTCATTCTCTGGAACCTATGTTTTCAAGCACATCTACCACCAACCTATGCATTTTTTCTGTTTAGCCACAAGATGTCTTTCTATTTTTATCTCTTGTTACTTCTATATTTTTTCCTTTTTTCGGTTGGGTTTGTCTCATTCATTCTAGCTTCAATTTTTTTTACTAAACTATGGATTTTGTCCATTTCTTTGCAATCTTTTTCTATACCATAGCCTCACATGGTTACTCATCTGAAGGACCTTCTGCATATTCTTCCGAAGATTTTTCTACACCCTCATATGCATATTCTTCGGACTTACCATCTCCAACCCCCACTCATCAACATGCCCGGCATGTTTCTCCAAGCAATCATACCGGTCACATTCTAGAGAAGAAAAAGGCTAGACGTTTCTTGTTTTTCGGTTCTCCTTAAACTAAACAAAAGATAGATGAAATTCATCATTATCAACGAGAATCAATTGAAATTCAACGAGAAATGTACTATGAATCAAAAGTTAACTCGCAACGGCTTAACTTTCTAGAGAATCTGGGTTTTAAAATTTGTGGTGTGTCTCATTCAAATGTTCATCAACCCACTTCATATCATACACCACAACGTCCCCCTGTTTCACCTAACTCATGGGAGCGTGGTAGTACCTGACATTCTTTAGAATCATCTAAAGGGAAGGGAAAACAGAAGATTGAACCAGACGAGTATAAAACACCCAAAAAGTCGCCTTCTTCATCCAAATAATTTATTTGTTGTTATTTATTGTTGTCTGTTCCTATATTGTGTATTCTATGTTCCATTTGTTTTAATATAACATCTTGTTCTTAATTGTTTAAAATACTTTAGTTGTATTCACAAATGTGCATTTTTATTCAAATTCAGACGTCTGAATTGATGATTTCAGACGTCTGAATATTGTCGTGATCACATTTTTTATTTCAGATTCAGACGTCTGAACCCCTTTTTTCAGACGTCTGAAAGTGCCTCAAAATGCACTATTTCAGTTCTGTTTTAAAATTTGCAATTTCAGACGTCTGAAATTGAAATTCCAGACGTCTGAATCTAACTGTCGATTCAAAATTCAAGGGTTTTTTTAAATTTTTCCATCCACCAACCACATTAAAACCTTTCATCTCCTATTTCAAACCCTTCTTCATCCGAACCAGCACCTCTCTATTCTCAAAAATTCCATTTTTATCAAAAAATAAAAGCTTCAAACTCTTCAATTCTACCAATGCCTCCAAGATCAAAACGTCCAAGGGCTTCAACCTCTTCATCTACACCGAATGTAGATCAATGGCTATGGAATGATGAAGCTAAGAGAAGATTTGCTCAAATGGATAGATCTAGTTTCTTCCCGGGAGCTTTTGTAAAATTTGACGAATTTGCACCCTATAGAATTACACAAATTGCTCGCTCAAGTGGGTTAGAATCTCTTTTATCCTTCTCTACAAATAATGTTAAGATAAATCATCTTTTAGTTAAATTATTCTATGCTAATATGAACTTGGACCATCATCATCCCCATAATAGAGAGGACTGTATTTGGACTTGGGTATATGGTGTCAAAATCTATCTTCCCTTAGTTCGTCTTGGAGATATTTTGCAATGTCCTTCATCCAGAACAGATTTGGATGATATTGAAGCTTCACTCTCTTTGGATCAAAGAGATAAAGTCTCCCATAGATTTCTTTCCGATGATATCACTAGGCTTACTTCTGTCCAACTCCGGCCACAAGCTCGTATTCTTCATCGAGCTTTAGTTCGCTCTGTCTTACCGGGAACCGGAAGTTATGAAGTTGTCAACAAACGCAACTTCCAAGCTCTTTATGCCATCTATTCCGGACAATCTATAGATTGGGGTCGTTTTATTCTTGAGGAGTTTATGGATGTTAATCGTCGCCATCGTTATAAAACTTTTCATTATGGTGCCTATATAATGAAAATTCTTAGAAATTATGGAGTAACTTTTCCGGAATCAGAATTTTCACCTATAAAGGAGCTAGGATCCAAAACCTTAGGGCTAATGAACTTGCCTAAGCGTCCACAAAACCTTGACTTTATTTCTTCCCAAGAATGGATCACAAACCGAGATCAAAATAGACCTCAACCTCACCAACCTCATCGACACATTGCTCCATAAGCTCCCGAGCATGATGATGATGACATAGAAGTACTTACTCTCGAATCAACACCAAAACAAGCCTTGGTTACAATTTCTCAAAATCAGGCTAAGCTCTATACCAAGATTGATAGATTCGAGAAGCAAACCAATAGGAAGTTTAATTTTATTCGTGGCTTCCTAAACAAAATTTGGGAACATATTGATTGCTCCACTTCCACTTCTACCGAGGTCTTTGATCCCGCACCCTTTCAATGGTCTTCTAGCTCCAGTACTAACAATAATGAAGATGATGACGACGATAGTAATGAAGGTGAACCTAGTACATCTTTTTAAAATGGTGGTGGTATGGATCTTTCACTTCAATATTTCATAACTAATCCTTTTGGTCTGTTTTTTCAATCATGACTTCTCTAATATTTTTATTGTATGAACCTATTTGGTACTTCCGTTATGTCTTTTGGTATGTAACTTAAACATATGCTACTACTTGTTGGCTCTATGTATTTTGTGATGATTCTGTTGGTTCTTTGCTCTCCTTGTTCTTGTTTATATCTTGTTACACTTATGATATACATGATATTTTTTAAAAATCTCCTTTTTGTCGATGTCAAAGGGGGAGATATATTCCTATCAACATGGGGAGTTTATATTAAGGGGGAGTATTTGTATTTCCTGCTTCTATATGATCATATTGTATACTATAATTTTATATAGTTGTCATTGTCAAAAAGGGGGACAATGTTGAAACTTCGTGTTTACGTTATTTCATAAATACGATATTTTGACTATGACAACTATACAATCATTTATATACTAACTTGTTTTTGCAGGGATTAATCTATGACAAGATTCGACTATGTATAAATTTATATAAGGTTGCTTCGAGTCCTTGTCTAGAAGTTAAAATATGTTAAAATCTCTCCTATATGATATATGCTGCATCTCATTATCATTTCATATGCATATATTTGGTTTTAAGGCAAAATCTCATTTTCATGTTACATTCAGACGTCTGAATGATCCAATCGAGACGTCTGAATCTGGAAATATGAATGTTGTAAAATACAATATTCAGATGTCTGAATTGGATAGTTCAGACGTCTGAATCTGGCAATTTTTTGCCTATTTTCTTTCTGATTTGATTTCGTTGCATTTCAGAAGTCTGAATTTTTAATTTCAGAAGTCTGAATATTTACAACGGCTAGTTTTCTGAAAAGGCACTTCCATTCGTGAAGAGTTGCAATCTTTAATCCAACAGATATGATCATAACTCTTGATGATAACTCTTCACGAACAATTGCAACTATTTATTATCTATATAAACACATTAGAATCAAGTTTTCATATAACAATTCAATTGATTATTATTCTACTCTCTGAATTCTTGATTCTAATACACTTGTTCTTTCAACATCATTCAGATTCACTTTCTTACTTCCTTATTCTTCACACATTCACATATATATCATAAAGGAGAAGATTATAGGAAGGGTGTACTATAATTGACAAATTCGTGTTACTCAAGAACACATAGTGTCAAGAAATATTGTTTTGTAAAAGTCCCGTTCTGCTGCTTGGGCAAAGTGAAGTCCTCTTCGGCTGTTGAGGCGAAATCCTGTTCTGTTGCTCAGGTCCCTGTTCGGCTTTTCAGGGGTTGTAAACCTGTTCCTTCGGGTTAAGTGAGGATTATTGTTAGTGAAATTCCAGAAAGGAGTTTGGGACTGGATGTAGAACGGGAAGTTCGAACCAGTATAAAAATCCTGGTGTGCTCGTTTATTATTTACTATTATCTGCTAATTGTTCTATTATTTCGCACTGCTTTTATACTATTCCATATTACTCGATCCTATAGTTACTTTCATGTTTCAGTGCTGATCACATTCGAATTATCAACCTACTGCAAGCCACATGTTTTGCTCACTTGACACCATCTATTCCATATTTGATAAGCTTCGTGTGCGTCATGCTCCCTGTGCTGCATTTCAGTAGAGCCTTCATTCTTGCTAACCTTTTCATGCTGACACTTTATGATGCCTTCAGTTCAGAACCCAAAGGCATGTCTATTCACCAGTTTAACTGTGCTAGTGCACAGCCGAGCTCAGCGTTGTAAATACTAGCACATGCGTTTCTAGAAAGCAACTACAGATGCTTGCTTATTTCAGTACCAAGCTGCACATATAATGCTTTTTTTAATCATTAATTCATGTGTTAGTGGTGCAATAAAAATTTAAATAACCAGCAGCTAATGTTGAAATTCCTTGTGAAGAATAAAGCCACATGAAATGTAACAACTTAGCATCCAACTAGCACGAAACTAAAGCATGCAATTTAGAGATATAATACTAAATAAACATGCCTAATATTTTTTTTATTGTTTTGCAACTAAATATACTATAGAAGTGTATCAAATAAAAATCAAACATTTATGCAGTATAGGCAGCAAAACATAACAATCAACCAGGACTAAAACCAAATATATCCATCCATACAACTCCAGTTCAGTTATATCATATCCATAGCACAACACTTACAAATTGTTAAAAATACAATTGGAATACAATAAATTGGCCAAATTAGCATTTGTTGCATTTTTATTGAATTTAAACAAATGTGAAATTGATTTTGCGATACCAATGTTGGAAATAAAAATAGTTTCTTAAGGAACTAATTCTTTTTAGATAGTTCGAATGAGCAAGAAATTCTTTTATGCTTCCTCAGTTTTTGGTGGACCTTCCCACTTGAAATTATCCGCGTAAGCTTTTACCTGTATATATGTGTCAAAGGTAAGTCAATTTGAGTTTATAACAGCTGAGAAACTTAAGTGTTATAGCTAGTGAACAATTAAAGTTCTTAAAGCAAAGGATGCAGGCAATTACAACATAACCAAAAAGTGTGTGTGTGTGTATAAATGCATAAGCAAATATTATCTATCAAGTTAAGCCTAATATAAAATTTAACTTTCCGACCAACCTTAAAAGCAGTTGGCAAGCATAAGCAAATATAATCTATCAAGATTATGCCTCTTCATCCTTTATTTTGGTTCCACTGCATGAATCAAATTATAGCATATTAATTTTACCATCTAACCCATGAAAGCATTTTTATATAGAAGAAAATTACTCGATGTATATACACTAAACTAAGAAAAGTTTTTTGTAATAATACCTGGAAAATCAATAGAATTTTTTTCGAGTGAATGAAACTCCGAAGTCATCACTCTGTCCCATTTGAGAATTCTATTCTTAAATACATCAAACCATTTATGCGCATCTGGATAACATTGTTTCTCCCAACCTGGATAAATATGTGGTAATGGTGCTTCTTTTTTCAAATGGACTATCATAAAATGGTTCCCACCCATCAAAACAATTGGTATTACTCTATGTTCATCCTTTGGACCCATTCTTATAGGCAAATATGTCATGCTCTCTTTTGGGGAATAGACATAAAGTACACAATTAAATGATGTTGTAAATATGTAGTCCATGTTCGAAAAACTCAACCAATATTTTTTGCATGCATATTCCCCAAAATTTGCTAATGTCGATTCAACTTGTTAATATCTTTTCACACCACCTAACAAGTTAATATGTTGTTCCTTATGCAATTGTAATTCTTCTATTATGGTTAGACGTACAGTTTTTCATGAATCATCCTCTTTGAGACCGAACAGTCTTGCACAATAACGATATCCACAACGTCCATTTGGTGGAACATCTTCCACACTTTCAAAAACATGTTTCTTAAATGATGAACTAAAATACTTGAATGCAAATTCAGTAGGTGACAACTCATCATCTGAATTAGTAAGCCTGTACCTTTGTTTCTTCTATTTACTTTTATTAGTAATAGATGTTTTTTTGCGAGTTTATTTTGTATTTCCTCCTCTGTTTGTGTAATAGTCCATTTTTCCGTACCCCTTGAATAGACACTAATCTCCATCGATTAACTCAAGATGAACGGAAAACCGAACCATTAGGGTTAAAAAAGAAGAGGTAGAAGAAAACAGAAGAAAAGAGAAAGAAGAAATAACAGGAGAACACAGAAATATCAGAATCTCACATATCGCAGCGGAACAACATATAATAGATAAATGAATAATCTTTAAATCAAAGAACTATATCATTTTATACATTACATCATCATCAGAGTTTACAACACTGGGCAGTTATATGAACTTGTCCTCATACAGAATACACAGCGGAATAATAATATCATATACAAATGGTACGTCTCGCCATCCAGCTCGCCAATGAACTCCACAACATCTCCTGAATCCAGGATAACCTAATAACCTAACTCTAGACTGCCCGTGTGGAAAATGATGGGCACCCAGAGTTTAGGAAGGGAACAATAAACTCCGAGTCAGTCATGGTGACTGGTGTGAGAACTAAAACAGTTTATCTTTAGAAACAAACAACAATAGAATTTTAACATTGAAAACCCGCAATGCTTTTGGAAAATGAAACTACCATAAGACCTCCCACCACACACACAATGCAATCGCAGACTTGGAGGAGATTTCTTCTTATGTTAGTCAAAGATGCTTACTACGCAAAACAAATCATTTTGATATTATTACTAGTGCATAGTGTCAAAATCCTTTCGAAAATACAATATTAATCTTAGCCAGCATAGGTACCATTATATTATGCCTGCTATAGCTGCCTCCTGAGGAGACAGGTTATACAATTTCAATCGTAAAGGGTTCGTATTGTTTCTTTGGATTTTCCAACAAATGGTCAGGCTAAGGAACTTCCTATGCCACGTAGGAAACGCCTCTGGCTGGACGCTCCGAGAGACAAACTGCTCTCTGCCAAACAAGGCCGGGTTACCCCTATAACAGGTAACTCACGAATATGTCATCACCCGGTCCTTTGGGACCTTTATCCGAGCGCTCGATAACATCATCACACATAATAAATCAGGTGTGTCCACATGAGTAAGTATCTGGGCTCCATACCATGATACCACCCCTTTCCAGAAGGAAATGACATACCCTAAAGGGCGCGACCCTCATAACCTTGCCGCAACATTCCTGTTTCGACCATTTCCGGGTTGTTGAGGCTCTGACGAAGTCTCGTCCACAAAGCTACGCTTTATACAAAAGCTATGCTTTAGGTCAAACAAATGATCAAAGTAATGATCACAAAGATAAATGATCAAACAAATGATCATATCACAAATGATCAAACAACGATCATTTCACAGCAACACTCAGCATGCCACATTACCAAATTGGGATATATCGCTGATAAATTTCAACTACATAACCTCTGAGCTCATACGTCTCAGAGAAGGGTGTTAAGCTAAGAGAATAAATTCTCCGCCACCAACAGAAATGTATTTGAAAGAAATCAGCTTTACATCTCAAAATGTAATGTCAGACATGTAACCATACAAGTCTGTTCCGGGTTCGAACAGAACCGAAGGCACTTCCAAAAGAAGCCCTTGCAATCCGGATATTCACAATCCCGATAAAACTTCCCATCACAAAGGAAATCTCTATACCGTAGCTAACGGTGCAGAGACAATCGATAGGTCATCCTATCGTTTTCATAAACATCCGGTCTTCACCACCGGTCTTCAATACGATCCATATCGTCGTATCAAAAATTCGGAATGGGTTATACGACACAAAGGTCCTTTCCCGGCTAACCCGAATAGTGAGCGCTTATTCAAAAATAAGTGTGGCATTCAAATTCAAGCAAATCACAACAAATACCCATTCAAGGTAATTATTGATAGTCGGTTATTTAACTATCAATAAAGATGCGCAACATCATCAGATTCCAAATAATTTTCCAAATTATTTAATCTCCAAAATATCTTTACAAGATATATTATTTCCACACTTAACCATTTGAAACAATTTCAAATCAATTTCCACATTCCAATTTATCTCCAAAAGATAAAATTTCAAACCCTTCATTTCATATTGGAAAAGCATTTCCATACTCATTTTAAAAATAAGTAATTCACAAATCATTTATTTTCAACACTTGGAAAATATTCGATATACTTAAATCACAATTTAGTATATATTTCATTCTTTAAGGAAATCATTTTCTTTCACAAAATTTATTTGAGTCAAAACGAATGTTACGTAAAACATCGTTACGACAACTCAAAATCACTAGTATAGGGATTCAAAATTAAGATAGATATATAAATCCCAATACTATATAAAACATTTCCTTTCGGAAACCATTTACTATAACAACAGTGTTATAGTTCACCATTTCCTTATTTCTCAAAAACGTCTATTTCAACAATAAATGTTGAAATCTATGTATTCGATACTTAACACGTTTTAAAACATCTTTTAAAACAATTACTTCATTTCGTAATATCACTTTTCCAAAACATATCCATTTTATCTAATAATATATTCACTGTCCAAAATCGTGAATATAATTCGTTATCCAAACTCAACATTTCTACACATTTTATTTAAAGGATTATCCACTGTCCAAAATCGTGGATGTAATTCATTTAATTAGCTTCTATAATTCACTTATCAAAATAAGTGATTTCGGATTTATAAACAACGTTTATAAATCACAATTTTATATTTTATAACAATTTCAAGTTATGAAATCCCTTATTTAAACAATTCCATTTGACTCATTTATATAACAAAAATCCAAATCATAAGTTGATAACTTATAATTCATTTAGTTTCAAAATCCTTCATTTTATAACTTCACAAATCGTATATCTATTAATATTACTTACTTATAAAATCCGTTTATAAGTTCATTTTAACATTTATAGAACTCCTAAATAATATCCTTATTTTATTTATAAAATAACAATTTTATACATCTTCTATAAATATAGTCCATTTATAATAAGTCGAAAATTTCAATTTAAACCAATTACAATTTAATCAACTTATATTTCAAAAACCACATTCTTATTATATTTTCACAAACATCCTAATTTTAATTACATAAAAATTTTAACGTTTATTTATTTAGAATGAATCAGTTTAAAAATTTAATAAAACGTATACTTTTCAAAAATCACATTGAAAATCTCTTTTGAAATCAAAATCGTTATTTTTAAACTTCAAAAATGGATCCAATGATACAACAGCACCAATCATCAATCACAGAAATCAAAACATCATATATCATCATATGACAACAGAATATATCACAATATCTGTAAATAATTAATACGGTGAGGAATCCAGTCGGATCCCTCCAACCTGTTTCCCTGCATCCACAGATGTTAGCACAATACCAATTCCGCTCCAATACGGAATTATCACGGTATATGGGTTTAATAAATATTATCCGCTTACTAACGGCGCAATAGGGTCTCATCCACTATACAATGCGGGAAATCAACAACTGCAATATATACATATGCCAATATATATATTGCTATATACATATATAATACCAATTCCACTTCAATGTGAAATTATCGCGGTATATGTTTTTAATAATTAACATCCGCTTAATAACGGCGTATAATGTCTATTTCAACATAACAGATACCAATTTAACATCCAATCACACAATCAATCACTATCAACAATTTTAAATCTCAACTATTTAAAATTTAAATCGAAACAAAATATTCGATTGAGTGAGGAGTTCTCACCTTGATTTTCCGATAGAAATTTGTAGCGTTATATATCGAATAAAATTAAATGGACGTTTAATTTCACTCAAAATTTTCACTGACCCCAATCGCTTCCAATTCAGTTCCATAGCGAAGTGCTCGAAAAAAGAAGCCAACGCCGCTTGTTTCGTAATTTTTCGATCTTGTATGACAAAGATATAGCCTTTTAAAGATTATACAAATTATAATATATATAAATTTACAATTCTATTTTGTATTCTTAACCTAAGATAGCATCACAGCCGTTCGTTTCCATCACCAAATCAAGGCCATCCCCCTGCATCTCTTTCTCCCTTCCAGTTTCACGTTCAAGAAGATAAAACCCATAGCCGCCTCTATGCCCTAATTCACGCGACCACTACACTCGACTTTACGACGATCAGCGACCATCTCTTCGAAGCCCACAACTTGTTCTACTCTCGGCTCTAAGGGTTTGGAACTCGGACCCCCCCACTGCATGCAAAACGAGCACGAACGGCAAGATGTCGCGGCCTCCTAGTGGCCTCCATGTTGCTCGAATACCCATCATTCCCATATGGATTCGAAGAGCTCTTCAATTTCTACAAGGTTGTAGTTGAACAAAATCGCTAATTATTCTTGGATTTGAAGAGATTAACGAAAGAAGTTTGGCAATTCTTGGCCATTGATAACAATGGTGGCGGCCACGAAATTATAAAGCTAGGGTTTCTCGTTAACGTATATATATATATATATACGTATATAATAATATTAAATTCATTTAAAGCAACTTTTTTAAACGACCTCCAAATCACACGAGTCGCCTGGCGTTCGTAAGGTCTACCCCACGTTCTGAACACAATGGAACGTGTTTCGGGAGCTAATTCGATCGTATGTGTGAGATATGACAATAAACGATCAATTTAAATCAAACCAATTTCGATGCGTTTTCGCTTGCCCCGGACAAACGGTACATTCGATTGACACGAAATTTGAACCATACAATAATATCACATTACAGATCCGATGAAACTGGTTTCGTCGAAATCCGAGACTTTTTGAAAAATGACTATTTTAACTCGCCGAATTAATATTAAAACGATATTGATGCGTTTCGAGCAGCCACGGTCACACGACAACTCCGATTACTACGAAATTTGGAATCCGATAATAATAAACTATTACGGGTCTAATGGAACTAGTTTCGTCCAATTCTGAGACTGTCCCAAAAATGGCTAATTTCACTAGTCGATTAAATATTAAAATATTCAATTTTCACAAATTAACTTTTAATTCAATTTTAAAAGTTCTATAACATCTCTATAACTTCAATATGATTTAATATAATTTTATAAATCATTTTCAATCACATTAAATTCAGATTTCAATTATTCCTGGAATTTCACTATTAAATTAACGATTTAATTATCCAATTAAATCCAATATTCGAATTTTAAATTATTCGACTTATTAATTCTACTTATTAATATTTAAAATCAATTAAATATTCGAATTTTAATTAATATAATTTCTGGGTCGTTACAAACTTCCCCCCTTAAAAGAATTTCGTCCTCGAAATTATCAAGTAAGAAGAAGATACAAAATCTATTAATTTTTCAAAACAAACCATTCAAATTAGATTTCACAAATCCCTTTAGTGTTTAACTTTTCCAAAATCCATAGTTAAACTTCTTTCAACAACTTTACTAAGTTTTCCAAATCATACTTAGTTTTCAAAATTTTCAAATTTCTCAAAAATATTCTAACGCCTTAAATTTCCAGAAAAATTCGCCAGCGTTTCCTTTGCGCGGTTCGATCGTAGTAGGATCACAATTGACATAAATATATATACATCGACCCACCCGGTCGGAAAAGCAGAAAAACAGTTCATATTTCCTATTTTTTTTATTGCGTAGGCGTACCTTTTTAGCATTTTTAAGCAAAGCAGTTATTTATTTAGCATTTTAGCGCAACCAAATCAACCGAACGGTAGTCACCGCACCTATACATACTCAATTTAAACATGTAAGTGACAAATATATAAAATTATTAACAATTTATTCTTTTAAACAACTACAACATTTGCATATCAAAGAAATGCATACTAAACAAGTTTTATAAGCAACTTATAAAATTTCAATACTATTTGTAATTGTTTACAATCAATTCATATATAATGACATTCAATCATTCATTTTCAATTAGTTTACATTCACTAATTTACATTCAAATTGGTTCACTTCCAATTCAAATTGAATTCTATTTAAATTTACTTCACTTCAATATAAATCAAATTACATAGCTTCCAATTCCATTTATTCAATTTCATTAACACTAATGAATTATACTACAATCAACTAACAACCAAATAACAACCAATGTATATTCAACATAACCAAATAAATTCAATTTTTTCTACATTCAATTTGGTTCAATACTTTTAATTTCAATTGGTTGATATTAAATTGACTTCCATTCAATTTATTCAATTTCTCAACTTCATTAACTTTTAATGAATTAACACTTATATTCATTGTTTCATATCAATTTATTTACATTCAATTGATTAACATCCATCCATTCACATTTGATTGATTAATATTCAATCCATTTATTCAATTCAATTGCTACTTCATTTTACAAATAAAATTGAATTTCATTTACATAACTCAAGTTCACATTCATCACTTATTCAAATTCACATCTCACTTTGCTTAACAAAATTGTTTAACCATTTTTAACAATCTGTTTTACTTACATTTTCTCACTTTCAATAAGTTATACAACTTATATATTTAAACTTCCAAATCTGATTTAATCTATTTAACTTTCTTTTAGTTAAATTTCACATCATATTTCATTATGCTACTCAAATTCATTAACTTTACCAAAGTTAAATCTATTATCTCATATCATAAGTATAAATCTTATTTCACTTATATTTATCAACTTCAACTTGGATTTTAAATCAAATCTGTTTATTACAACAAAACTTCAATTTCAATTTACTATGGGTAGCAAATCAATCACACAGAAACTCGAAAATGATACTGATGATGCTGCAGTCATCACCGTACTATTTCCCAGCAACAATAGTGAATTTAGTGCTTCAAATTCTTTCCAAAATTTTTTCCTTTATTCATAAATCTCATTACAAATCTCTTACTTATAAAATTTCACTATTTATATATAAGACTTATTTCTCAATTGTAAATCATTTTAATTATAATTTCATACATTATAATTCATTTGCTTATACAAGTTATCCTTTCACAATTGTTGTTTTATTTAACTCATTTAAACAACTTTGATTAACTTATATATATATAAATTTTCAACAACCAAACAATCAATTATATAGACTTTAACAATTTCCGAAAATTATTTCTTTATATACAAAATATAATCGAGGTAAAATTATTTCATTTACCCAATTTAAAACAATATCCTGCCGAATTGTTCTATATAAGTGTTTAGAGATCCCTATCGATAGAGTTGTACAGACTATATCGACCAGAATCCATATACCACTCAACAAATCAATCATCACAATATAAAACAATTTTATATTAACTAACAAATACGCACTCGTATCTATTATTACACTCATCTCATTCTAGAGTACTACTGACTCTATCTCTAATGAGTAACACCCAATAGAGTAGGGTTGTCGCTTAACCATATGCTCAGATACCAAATGTAATAGTCCATTTTTCCGTACCCCTGGAATAGACACTAATCTCCATCGATTAACTCAAGATGAACGGAAAACCGAACCATTAGGGTTAAAAAAGAAGAGGTAGAAGAAAACAGAAGAAAAGAGAAAGAAGAAATAACAGGAGAACACAGAAATATCAGAATCTCACATATCGCAGCGGAACAACATATAATAGATAAATGAATAATCTTTAAATCAAAGAACTATATCATTTTATACATTACATCATCATCAGAGTTTACAACACTGGGCAGTTATATGAACTTGTCCTCATACAGAATACACAGCGGAATAATAATATCATATACAAATGGTACGTCTCGCCATCCAGCTCGCCAATGAACTCCACAGCATCTCCTGAATCCAGGATAACCTAATAACCTAACTCTAGACTGCCCGTGTGGAAAATGATGGGCACCCAGAGTTTAGGAAGGGAACAATAAACTCCGAGTCAGTCATGGTGACTGGTGTGAGAACTAAAACAGTTTATCTTTAGAAACAAACAACAATAGAATTTTAACATTGAAAACCCGCAATGCTTTTGGAAAATGAAACTACCATAAGACCTCCCACCACACACACAATGCAATCGCAGACTTGGAGGAGATTTCTTCTTATGTTAGTCAAAGATGCTTACTACGCAAAACAAATCATTTTGATATTATTACTAGTGCATAGTGTCAAAATCCTTTTGAAAATACAATATTAATCTTAGCCAGCATAGGTACCATTATATTATGCCTGCTATAGCTGCCTCCTGAGGAGACAGATTATACAATTTCAATCATAAAGGGTTCGTATTGTTTCTTTGGATTTTCCAACAAATGGTCAGGCTAAGGAACTTCCTATGCCACGTAGGAAACGCCTTTGGCTGGACGCTCCGAGAGACAAACTGCTCTCTGCCAAACAAGGCCGGGTTACCCCTATAACAGGTAACTCACGAATATGTCATCACCCGGTCCTTTGGGACCTTTATCCGAGCGCTCGATAACATCATCACACATAATAAATCAGGTGTGTCCACATGAGTAAGTATCTGGGCTCCATACCATGATACCACCCCTTTCCAGAAGGAAATGACATACCCTAAAGGGCGCGACCCTCATAACCTTGCCGCAACATTCCTGTTTCGACCATTTCCGGGTTGTTGAGGCTCTGACGGAGTCTCGTCCACAAAGCTACGCTTTATACAAAAGCTATGCTTTAGGTCAAACAAATGATCAAAGTAATGATCACAAAGATAAATGATCAAACAAATGATCATATCACAAATGATCAAACAACGATCATTTCACAGCAACACTCAGCATGCCACATTACCAAATTGGGATATATCGCTGATAAATTTCAACTACATAACCTCTGAGCTCATACGTCTCAGAGAAGGGTGTTAAGCTAAGAGAATAAATTCTCCGCCACCAACAGAAATGTATTTGAAAGAAATCAGCTTTACATCTCAAAATGTAATGTCAGACATGTAACCATACAAGTCTGTTCCGGGTTCGAATAGAACCGAAGGCACTTCCAAAAGAAGCCCTTGCAATCCGGATATTCACAATCCCGATAAAACTTCCCATCACAAAGGAAATCTCTATACCGTAGCTAACGGTGCAGAGACAATCGATAGGTCATCCTATCGTTTTCATAAACATCCGGTCTTCACCACCGGTCTTCAATACGATCCATATCGTCGTATCACAAATTCAGAATGGGTTATACGACACAAAGGTCCTTTCCCGGCTAACCCGAATAGTGAGCGCTTATTCAAAAATAAGTATGGCATTCAAATTCAAGCAAATCACAACAAATACCCATTCAAGGTAATTATTGATAGTCAGTTATTTAACTATCAATAAAGATGCGCAACATCATCAGATTCCAAATAATTTTCCAAATTATTTAATCTCCAAAAATATCTTTACAAGATATATTATTTCCACACTTAACCATTTGAAACAATTTCAAATCAATTTCCATATTCCAATTTATCTCCAAAAGATAAAATTTCAAACCCTTCATTTCATATTGGAAAAGCATTTCCATACTCATTTTAAAAATAAGTAATTCACAAATCATTTATTTTCAACACTTGGAAAATATTCGATATACTTAAATCACAATTTAGTATATATTTCATTCTTTAAGGAAATCATTTTCTTTCACAAATTTTATTTGAGTCAAAACGAATGTTACGTAAAACATCGTTACGATAACTCAAAATCACTAGTATAGGGATTCAAAATTAAGATAGATATATAAATCCCAATACTATATAAAACATTTCCTTTCAGAAACCATTTACTATAACAACAGTGTTATAGTTCACCATTTCCTTATTTCTCGAAAACGTCTATTTCAACAATAAATGTTGAAATCTATGTATTCGATACTTAACGCGTTTTAAAACATCTTTTAAAACAATTACTTCATTTCGTAATATCACTTTTCCAAAACATATCCATTTTATCTAATAATATATTCACTGTCCAAAATCGTGAATATAATTCGTTATCCAAACTCAACATTTCTACACATTTTATTTAAAGGATTATCCACTGTCCAAAATCATGGATGTAATTCATTTAATTAGCTTCTATAATTCACTTATCAAAATAAGTGATTTCGGATTTATAAACAACGTTTATAAATCACAATTTTATATTTTATAACAATTTCAAGTTATGAAATCCCTTATTTAAATAATTCCATTTGACTCATTTATATAACAAAAATCCAAATCATAAGTTGATAACTTATAATTCATTTAGTTTCAAAATCCTTCATTTTATAACTTCACAAATCGTATATCTATTAATATTACTTACTTATAAAATTCGTTTATAAGTTCATTTTAACATTTATAGAACTCCTAAATAATCTCCTTATTTTATTTATAAAATAACAATTTTATACATCTTCTATAAATATAGTCCATTTATAATAAGTCGAAAATTTCAATTTAAACAATTACAATTTAATCAACTTATATTTCAAAAACCACATTCTTATTATATTTTCACAAACATCCTAATTTTAATTACATAAAAATTTTAACGTTTATTTATTTAGAATGAATCAGTTTAAAAATTTAATAAAATGTATACTTTTCAAAAATCACTTTGAAAATCTCTTTTGAAATCAAAATCGTTATTTTTAAACTTCAAAAATGGATCCGATGATACAACAGCACCAATCATCAATCACAGAAATCAAAACATCATATATCATCATATGACAACAGAATATATCACAATATCTGTAAATAATTAATACGGTGAGGAATCCAGTCGGATCCCTCCAACCTGTTTCCCTGCATCCACAGATGTTAGCACAATACCAATTCCGCTCCAGTACGGAATTATCACGGTATATGGGTTTAATAAATATTATCCACTTACTAACGGCGCAATAGGGTCTCATCCGCTATACAATGCGGGAAATCAACAACTGCAATATATATATATATGCCAATATATATATATATTGCTATATACATATATAATACCAATTCCACTTCAATGTGAAATTATCGCGGTATATTTTTTAATAATTAACATCCGCTTAATAACGGCGTATAATGTCTATTTCAACATAACAGATACCAATTTAACATCCAATCACACAATCAATCACTATCAACAATTTTAAATCTCAACTATTTAAAATTTAAATCGAAACAAAATATTCGATTGAGTGAGGAGTTCTCACCTTGATTTTCCGATAGAAATTTGTAGCGTTCTATTTCGAATAAAATTAAACGGACGTTTAATTTCACTCAAAATATTCACTGACCCCAATCGCTTCCAATTCAGTTCTATAGCGAAGTGCTCGACAAAACGAAGCCAACGCCGCTTGTTTCGTAATTTTTCGATCTTGTATGACAAAGATATATCCTTTTAAAGATTATACAAATTATAATATATATAAATTTACAATTCTATTTTATATTCTTAACCTAAGATAGCATCACAGCCGTTCGTTTCCATCACCAAATCAAGGCCATCCCCCTGCATCTCTTTCTCCCTCCCAGTTTCACGTTCGAGAAGATAAAACCCATAGCCGCCTCTATGCCCTAACTCACGCGACCACTACACTCGACTTTACGACGATCAGCGACCATCTCTTCGAAGCCCACAACTTGTTCTACTCTCGGCTCTAAGGGTTTGGAACTCGGACCCCCCCACTGCATGCAAAACGAGCACGAACGGCAAGATGTCGCGGCCTCCTAGTGGCCTCCATGTTGCTCGAATACCCATCATTCCCATATGGATTCGAAGAGCTCTTCAATCTCTACAAGGTTGTAGTTGAACAAAATCGCTAATTATTCTTGGATTTGAAGAGATTAACGAAAGAAGTTTGGCAATTCTTGGCCATTGATAACAAGGGTGGCGGCCACGAAATTATAAAGCTAGGGTTTCTCGTTAACGTATATATATATATATATATACGTATATAATAATATTAAATTCATTTAAAGCAACTTTTTTAAACGACCTCCAAATCACACGTGCCGCCTGGCGTTCGTAAGGTCTACCCCACGTTCGAACACAATGGAACGTGTTTCGGGAGCTAATTCGATCGTATGTGTGAGATATGACAATAAACGATCAATTTAAATCAAACCAATTTCGATGCGTTTTCGCTTGCCCCGGACAAACGGTACATCCGATTGACACGAAATTTGAACCATACAATAATATCACATTACAGATCCGATGAAACTGGTTTCATCGAAATCCGAGACTTTTTGAAAAATGACTATTTTAACTCGCCGAATTAATATTAAAACGATATCGATGCGTTTCGAGCAGCCACAGTCACACGACAACTCCGATTACTACGAAATTTGGAATCCAATAATAATAAACTATTACGGGTCTAATGGAACTAATTTCGTCCAATTCTGAGACTGTCCCAAAAATGGCTAATTTCACTAGTCGATTAAATATTAAAATATTCAATTTTCACAAATTAACTTTTAATTCAATTTTAAAAGTTCTATAACATCTCTATAACTTCAATATGATTTAATATAATTTTATAAATCATTTTCAATCACATTAAATCCAGATTTCAATTATTCTTGGAATTTCACTATTAAATTAACGATTTAATTATCCAATTAAATCCAATATTCGAATTTTAAATTATCCGACTTATTAATTCTACTTATTAATATTTAAAATCAATTAAATATTCGAATTTTAATTAATATAATTTCTGGGTCGTTACAGTTTGTGCGTACTCAAACGCAGATTTATCGTGTTTTGTACTACTTTTTGTGAAGTTTTCTTTTTCTTTTAGACCTTCGTTTGAGCCTTTTATTTTTCTTTGGCAGTTCCATATTTGTACTTTCAGGATAACTACCTTGAAACAAAAAGTATAAGTGATTCAAACTACCAACTAAGAAGCAATAAATAATAAAAAAGTTCAATACCCTACGTACCTTTTTTTTTTATCTCTTTCAACATTTTTAGTTGTTTTTCCTTGATAAAATGATAAAATTTGTATAAAAATGTGGAGATTTCTGGGTTAGGATCAAGTGGACTATCAATAATCTCGTTGGCAACATCATTAAGTTTTTTCTAGAAGGGATGGATAGATGATAATAAGATCAACCTATGTTCTTGTTTTAACTGCACGATCTCATGTGCACAAGGAAGACCATGTGTTCGTTTAATTATGCAACCACATTTGGAAATATCTAAACCATCATTTTTAGATCTTTTCATTTCCTCGATAAATTAATCTAGTGCATGGTGTGACACAAATCCTCTTAGATTGTTGAAAAATATTATGCGATGGTTATGTAAACTAGTACTTAGTGATTTACGAAGAGAAGCTTTGATGGGCACATGTTGTGTTATTACTAATCTATCAATCATAATCAAATTTTGGACCAAATTACCTTGGGATGAAGCCAAATATCTCTTCAATGATAAATGTTGTGATTCTACTCTATTGGTTGTACGATTTCCAAAATGTCTCACATTGCTTATCCATGCAGCAACAAAATTTTCTTTAAATGGCTTAATCCAGTTATCCTCAGTATATAATATGAGATCTTTGAGGTTAGCATTCTTTAAATGGGAGACACTGGGAAATATCACATAAATGGCATTCATTTAGGAAATTTCTCAATCGGTAATAATAACGGAAGGAGTACAATTTGTTGGACCAAAAATTTCATTTAAACAAATGCAAAGCTCATTTGTAGTTATAAACCGTCTCATGATAAAGAAAAGCATGTGCGACTATGAATGTCTTCCATGTGGATGTGACTCCTAATATCTCTAGTAAAGGTTTATCATACGATTAGTTTTATAGGTGCAATCCATGATCAAAACATGCGGAAAACATCTAATAAGTTTGATGGAATATGGATGTGCAAAAAATAAATCAATACCTCTTCTGTATTATCATCTCTCTCGTGAAATTCAGTATACTTGTTTTCATCTGACATATACAATATTTGTTGCATATAAGTCCTTCCTTCCACCTCGATAAGTCAATGCTTAGCCTTAAAATTGTAAATTGTTTGCATCGTAGAGGCATTAATTAGGTTGTTTTATTTGACAATATGAAGCACTTCCCTTGCTTTTACAACACAGGCACTCAATTTTATTACTTCTATCTCTTTATTTTTTGTAAGTCTACCAACATATGAATGCCCTTCAAAATTTGTTTTTTTTCCAATGGATGATTATGAAATCCACATATAACTTCTACACTCCATTAATCATGCATTGATAGTTTAACTCCTTTCAATAAAGAAAGACATCCACATTTCTTTGTTTTCGTCTTTCTAGCCTTCACTTGTTTGTCAGTAGGTGTCTTTTTGTTGATCCCACTGTAAATCCACTTCTCTCACACCAATATGATATTCGACCTCTACGACCATTTTTTGGATTTTCACATTGTTTGATAGTAATAACTACCCCATACGACTTTCCAACATTTTTTCACCATTCAGTAAGTTTATCGCGTGAATTAAAGATCCGAGTTGTAAATAAAAATTAATTGATTTTATATCTTCTATGTTACGTTAAAATTAAAAAAATTACATACACTAGTTCCAAATGCAAAACTGCAATCCCAGTCTAGTACTTTATCTTTTGAGCATTTTAGTTCACTATCCTGGATAAAAAAATATCAGATTAAATGTAAGAAAACAAAATAAAACTCTACATAATAAAATCACAAAAGTTAAAATTTACCGTACTAAAAGTTGATTTCTCGAGATTATCTACACATCGCTCAACTGCATCATTGTTGTGTTTATTCTCATGTTATGTTATAGTTGCATCTAACCACTCCCCATTTATTTCATTACTTATAAATCTTGAATACTCTAACTACCATTCGCTTTCGTTTGCACTAAAAAAATTGATTTTCTCAAGTATATTGGAAGAACTACTCTTTCAGATATATTCATGCTGTACCAAATGAATGGTTTGGCATATTTTCACCAGATCGGATTTTCTACATGATGGAAATTTGTACATGATGAGTCTCCTACTTAGATAAAGAGTGCAATCCTCTACTGCAATCATCATTTTTAGTATATATTGGGTCATAGTCATCTTCCACTGTGTAAATCATTGTAACAGTAGCATTATATACTCTATAGAAGATTTATCATTATAACGGTATCATTATATGCCAACTAAATAAAAAGATTTAAGCTCTAGAAAATTCATGTTAGTATATAAGTTTTATCTCAATAACACTAGAGGAATCATCTTAGAAGAAATATCCTTTTTTTTAAAATATGGCATCTTACCTCAACCTTCTACTCTTATACTTCAAATATGCATCATGTCATATTCATGCTGCATGATAATGAAAAGAACAAGAGAGCAAATTTGGCATCCTACTATCTTTTTTTTTTCTTTTTTTCACCGTAAGGTGATATTTGTGACTTGATTAGGCAACGAAAGAAAGAGAACTAAGAGAAGAAGATGCAACTATATGTTGTATGGATGAACTAATCAATTTTTAAAAATTAAAATAGACCATAAAAGTAGGGAGTAATCCAAAAAATTAGGGTGGATTAACTAATAATTAAGGTGGATATGAATAAAATTTCCCTATAAGAAATGGTAGAGAAATATGATATGAAAAAATATTTAAATAATGTTGAGAATTAATCATGGAAAACGTAACCATATTTAGTGAACTTCTCAACGACAAAGTCTTAGTCATTAAATAGGTACATGGTAAGTAACAAAATTAAGAAGTTGGGAAAATTACACTATTTGATGGGGCTAATTCCATTTGTACATATTAAAATGTTTGCATGCACCGAGCTTTTCCTTTTAGAAAAAAATTGAAGACAAAACTACCCTTATGTACAACAATAAAATATTGAAACCCGAAAATCCTTGTTAACTCAATAAAATATATAAAAAATTAAATTCTTATTATCTAGTAATAAAAATTGAGGAAGAAAAGACTGATTTAGGAATAGAATCTAAGGAAATTATAATTTGAAATAAAAATAGATGATGATTATGATTTTGGAGTAGAATATAAACAAGAGGATTTTTTTCCTTTTTCCTTTTTCCCACGGTAGAGAAGAAGATGCTTGAATTCATGATGAGGTAGTACATAAATGAACCACCCAAAAAGGCTACTAGGATTATATTTTTCCCATACTAGGATTGTCTTTTTATCCTCGTAGTTACCCTTCTAGGACTTTGCTTACGTTACTAACTACGCATAATATTTCCAAAACATTTTTGAATGTAATAGCAAAGATGATGGTGATTGTAGAGATTCGGTAGTTAACTATAGCAACGAATTTACAACATATGATGTATGTGGGATTGCATTAATTGTGGTATATGTCTTATATTTTAATTTTAAGTAACAATATGAAATTTTACAGATATTTCCGAATAGATAAAATTGGTGGAATTAGTATGGAAACGACTTGGTTTTATAATCATTGTGTTACGCTCTGATGTGACTGATTATCGATCGAGATTACGAATCTTTCTTGGATATGAATGTAGTGGTGTTTATAAGGAGTCCTGATCGAAGATATTTACTTCAAAACTAAAAGTAATGAGTAATAAGAAATGTAATTGTCCATTTAAGCTTAAAGGTGTTAAATTTACAAATGTTGATAAATTGAGTTTAGAGGTGGAGAATAGAATTCATAATCATGCCGAGTTTAGAATTAATAAGGGTCATTCATTTTTCGATAGATAGAGTAAAGGGAAAATTAAATTAGTTATTGATATGCATAAAATATGGTTAAACCAAACAAAATTATGCAAACTTTGAAAACAAACGATCTATCAAATTGCACGAGAATTAAGATAATTTATAATGTTATATAGGCACAAAATATGTAATAATCTCAACCTGATAAGGCTTGTTTCAGGGAAGGAAAGTATAAGTGGCAATAATTTCTGTGTCAGATCATCAGTATCCAGTCAGATTTCGTCAAAGGTGAAGACTGGAGATGGCCAGAGCAGATCTGTAGTCGATGGAGTTGCCAGCTGTAGTGAACCTGGCTTAGGGAAGGAGATAGAGTGATGTGTCATTTGTTCATGTGTGCACGTGCACAAATGCAATGCTTGATTTCTGGGCTTACTGATGCATCTGTTTGAACTGCTAAGAATATGGGCCAGTATTGGGCTAAATTGTGTGGTCGAAGGTGTATTGTACTAATTACTATTGTAAATGAGTTTTGATCTGTGAACTGGGCATGAAAATGTATATAAGAGCATGTAAACCTTAGTGAAAGGAAGGGAGGAAAAATTTTGAAGTAATCCATTTTCATTTCTTTTGAATTCCAGTGCAAGTCAGTATCAGTTTTTCTTTTTATCTTTAATCATTCTTGTTCGATTAGCCCTTTTTTTGTTAAATTTTCTATTACATTACATGTTCTTAGTTAGTTACATATATTCAATTTTAGTTGTCCATTTTTTCTGTAGATTGGATTTTAATTCTGTTCTTGTTATCTCTGCAATATAGTATCTGTTATTCTAATTGCCATTTATTCTTCTTGTTATTGATCCCAATTCTTACATTCAGGTTCATTTTCTTGATTAATTGTCAGAAGTTTCACGTTGCTTATTTCAGTTTTGTTTCTTGTTGGTTTGATCTTATCATCATGTGCAGTCCTTTAATTTCTTTTCTTGCAAGTTGTATTTGATTCTGGAAATCTGTTGTTCCATTCTTGACATTCTTCACTAAAAACTCCTCAATTTTCTTCGAGTAAACTCCCTATTTTCTCCGCACTTCCTTCGAGTCACAGTTCCATCATCCTGTTTCTTTACTTTCTTGAAAATTATTATCCTTTGTTCTTTCTTTTTTGAGCGACCTTGGGTACGAGAGCAGATTTGTGCACGTGCATGCAACTACTACTATCTGCTTCTTCCCAACTGATTATCTTCACTCTAGATCCTCCCTCTCATTTGCCATGGCCAACCCCACAAATCAACCGGAGCCTTCGAATTTGGTATTAGAGCCAGTGAAGTGACCCACTTCTCTTATCATTTATTTATAGTGAATTTTCTGTTAGAGATTTTTTTTACAATGTATATATATATATATACTTTTCAATGGATCACTTCTCTTAATTTACTTTCCCAAGATCCTGAATTTTTACTAATATAAATATATCAGTATTTAAATAAATTCTATCATTTATATATATGAGGATATATAAATGGTTCTTTGCTTATCAGAGTAATTAAAATAGCAAAGCAACTCATTCCCACCTTATTTCTCATATTAGAGATTTGGTGTCGCATAGCCATTTCTATTTATCATATATATATATATATATATATATTTCTTTTTAGAACTCAAGCTTGATTAACTTTAGGGTTAGATATCCTAGTTCTCTTATTTTCTTGTTCTACCTCACAAATTAATTGACTCCTGAATTTACAAGCCATACCTTTTAATCCTGGGATTTTGTAATCTGATACTTATTGTTCTATATTAAGTAAAAGGTGTTCAACCTAACTCATGCTTATTAGTTTGGCTTGTGTTACTCGTTTTAATTTCGAACAACTTTTATATCAGGTGAAATATCCATGCTTTGATTTATAAAGTTGCAATAATCATGTGAATGTTGAAATGATAAACTAATTTAAAGGCTAAGCAGAGGAAAACAATTCAGTCAGATCAAAGTGCTAACTCAAACTATAATGCTAAACAGAGGCTAAGATCATGCGTGCAGTCAGTATGCTAAAGGCAAAGTAAACAAAAAGGATCAGACAAAATGCAAGACTTCCAGGTGAACTTATGATGAAGACATCTGATGTTTTCTATGAAAGAGAACAATGATAGTAGTCACTATTCTATTGAATGATGGAATTGCTCATTACAAACAAGACCATATGCATCTACCATTTACCACAGGTTTTGATCATGGCCCCATACTACCAGATTTGAATTAAGTATCTAGATAATAGGAATTAGTTAAGTATAATTGCAGTGAAGTCTACAAGTACCAAGCATGCATATGAGCTTATTACTCCAAGCAATACAAGTTTTCACTGGGAAAATCAAATGCTCTAACCAGATTACAGGCCATGCCTTCCAGCCTTAGCATAGGCTTATATCAATTATAAGTCATGGTTAAGCCTTACTGGTTAGCCAATTTAGGTTCAACTCAACCTTTACAAGATTCATTGATAATGCTATATTCCTTTCTCCCTATGATTGTTTCAACTCTACCATTTTAAAAGTTCATCTGACCTTACTAAAGGAGACATGAGCACATATCAAATTACATGACATGATCTCCTATATCTTACTTCACCAGAGACTATGAAGATCAAATTCTTAAAACAGAAATCCACATATGCATATATATAATACTTAAAAATTCCTACAAGTTCTCTTCTCAGAAAAACAAACACATAACAATCCAGAAAATACTTAAACCATAATAATATTTTTGGCTCGGCCTAATTATTACAACAAATCTGCCAAACTCCTTAAACATTCTAAATGCTAGTAAGTCTTCAATTGTCCATGCATACAAGTTTCCTATGCTTCCTTTCCTGCAGCAATATCTAGAGCTGCCTCCATAAAAATGAGACACCCCAGATGTTACAAAGCAACAAATAGGGTCAGAATATAATTCTGGTATGAGTGAAATCAAAATGTAATATCTTGTCATTTTTAAATTGTAGTGCAGAGTATCAATATGCTTGAGGCAATTTGGATTCATGATGCAACTGGGTATATATATGTATGTATCTAAGCTCCTACCACAGTCATGCACACAAGCAACCATTCAATCATTCAATACAGTATACATGTACACACACTCTTATGGAATTCACTCATTTTAATTTCCATAGTTCAACTTCAAAACTTGATTTATCAATTTAATTTGGTCATGTCTCTTTGCCATTGAACACCATGTGTGCATTGCAAGGGACTCAATTCTGTTAACCCCTGCAAAAAGGCCTATAGGACTTAAACAAGTCATGCACATACCCATCATACTCCTTATGATGAATAGATCAAGGCTTTTCTCCTAGATTAGTTTTATAATCTAGTGACCAGTCTCATTTCTTATTTCAGAAAGATTTATTAACTCCTGGATTGCTTTTACTTTCTTTCTTTTTTCTATGAATCAGATAGAGAGTTAATCTTACTCAGGGATTTCAGCTGACCCTACATTCATTCATGAAAATCATGTTTTCATTTCATTTTTCTTTCCAGTTGTCTCATTCAAAATTTGTTTTATCACTTGTATACTTCTGTATTCCAGAATGTCATGATCTCTTAACAAATCCAGTAGAGTTCCATTAAAAATTCTTATGCTTAATTCTATTGTGATCATAGGGTAAGGTTTTTAGAGAAAAACCCCTAAAACATTTTTAGCCTTAGATCTGAACAAATCAGCACATAAATAATTTATTGCATTGTTCATCTCTAATTTAAAACAAACTAGACATAAGCATGAACCTCCTTTGTTCACACTGCCTAGCTTATCTTTCAAATTTTACCCTACTTCATAATAAAATTGTATTTATCTTACTATCATAAATACAAACTGATGGTTCATGGTACTGGATCCATCTCAGAGATCATGGCATTACTGTTATCAAACAATCAAATGAAACATATCAAAGCATCAACCAAAGATTTATCAATACACCAACCATGCTCAGCATTCATTAATTCAAAGAAAGAAAAACAAGTTGATCAAGCACAAAAGAAAATAAAATGGCTGCCCTTAACTTGGGTCTTAATGCCTTAGCCTCATGAGATTGATTAATCACTCACCTTTCCCTTCTTTTTCCCCGAGATTGCCTAAGCTTGCAAACAATGTATGTTCTTCTTCTTTTTTTCAATATGTTTCTGTTTTCCCTTAGAGAAAAACCTCTGCTTCTTTTCTTGATTTAAATCATTTTCACTAGGGTTTTACTGAAGGGTAAAACCCCTTTTATCCTCACATCACTCAAAGAATTATGTGTGTGCTGTTATGGCTAAATGTGCCATTTTCCCCTGGTTTCTATTTCTGGTAAAAGCAGTTATCCACTGCTTTTCCCTGTGTACATGCAATTTGCATGTTTCACTTGTATATTATTTTCATGTGGCTTATCTTTTTTTTTCTTAATACCTTTTATTATGCCCGAGTTATTTTCCATTCCTAGCTATTACCTCAGCCTATTTGTTTACTCTTGACTTCTTTCAAAATTTTACTTATGTATAACTAATATAAAACTGGTTTTTTAAAGCATTTTAATTTATCAAAGAATATATCATTTTCTCCTTACTTAATTGTTGAAAACAATTTTCTCTTTACAGAATTATTTTTTATTTTCTTTATGTTAAACTGTAATATATATGTATATCCTCTTTATCAATTAACCTCTGGTTAATATTTCAAACCATCTGTTTTCTCTTGATAAGTAAATGTATTCATATTCTTAATTACCCTGGTGTTCTTTCCTTATTTACCTTATGTTTATTCTTTCTGGGTATATATATATATATAAATACAACATATGGTAATATATGTCCATATATACACTCAGTTATATATATATCCTCTTCCCTCTGAAATACCATTTCTTATTACTATTTATATTCAAGATATATATATATATACATGTGAATATAAGACTTACTCAATTTAGCTATTATTGCTTTTAACTCATTTTCAATATTTATCTTCAGACTACATATATATATTTGGTTTTGAAAGTTTTTTTCTTTTTTTTCTAATTATTCTAATCTCAATAATTTGGGTCTTTACATACTCTCCTCCTAAAAGGAATTGTGTCCCACAATTATTCTCTCATACATTTCCATCCAAATGTATACAAAGCTTAATTTCTATTTTAAATGAAATTTCAGGAACTCATTCATTCTCAATCAATCAAACATACTTAAATAATTTTAAGGTCTCATAATAATTTTTTAAACATACCTCAAGCAGAAAACAGCTTAGGATATTTATCCTTTATCCTCTCTTCAACCTCCCAAGTGCAATCATTCCCATCCAAACTCCATTGGATTTTAACTAGTTTAATTATTTTATTTCTCAGTTTCTTTTCTTCTCTAGCCACAATGCCCACTGGTTCCTTTTTATAAACCAGATTTTCTTGAATTTCAACATGTGTAGGAGATTCAAGAATGGACTCTTTATCATGCACCCATTTTCTCAATTGGGATACATGAAATACATCATGTATTTTGCTCAATTCCTCTGGTAACTTCAACCTATAAGCTAAAGTCCCTATTCTTTGAACAATTTCATATGGTCCTATATACCTTGGTGACAGTTTCCCTGCTTTGCCAAATCTCAATATTTTCCTCATTGGTGAAACTTTGAGAAACACATAGTCTCCCACCTCAAATTCTACTGGCCTTCTCTTTTTATCTGCATAGGCTTTCTGTCTCTCTTGAGCTACTCTCATTCTTTGCCTCACTAATTCAATTCTTGCAGAAGTTTCCTTTACATGGTCTGGTCCAAGCAACACCCTTTCACCAGCCTCCATCCAACATGCAGGAGATAAACAAGGCTTCCCATACAAAGCCTCAAATGGAGCCATTCCTATAGTGGACTGGTAGCTATTATTATAAGCAAACTCAGCTAAATAAATATGATCCTCCCAGTTGCCTCCAAAATCAAGTATGCATGCTCTCAGCAAATCCTCTAAAACTTTATTAACAATCTCAGTTTGCCCATCTATTTGTGGGTGGTAGGATGTGCTTAGGCTTAGTTCTGTCCCCATAGCTTCTTGAAAGCTACTCCAAAACCTTGAAGTAAACAAAGTATCTCTATCACTAATGATAGTCTTGGGGATGCCATGCAATCTCACTATCTCCTTCACAAACAATTGATCTAGCTTATGAGCATTTCTGTTTGAACTTATTGGGATGAAGTGTGCTGTTTTTGTGAGTCTATCAACCACTACCCAAATACTATCATTGCCCCTCCTTGTTCTTGGCAAACCATCCACAAAATCCATTGATATACTCTCCCATTTCCAAGTAGGCACTTCCAAAGGTTGTAATAGGCCTGAGGGTCTTTGATAGTCTGCCTTTACTTGTTGGCATGTCAAGCAATTTGCCACATATTTTGCTACTGCTCCTTTCATTCCTGGCCACCAGTAATTTCTCTTGAGATCATGGTACATTTTTGTACCACCTGGATGGATAGTATATTTTGTTTTGTGATGCTCATCCATAACTTCTTGCTTTAGTTCCTCTACATTTGGTATGCAGAGTTTCCCCTTTTTCCTTAAGTATTCTTTATCATCTACCTCATAGTTTTCCACTATCATGCCTTGGGATATCATGTTCTTTTTCTCCTTCAAATTTATATCTTGATTCTGCATTTGTCCTATTTTATCAACCAGTGTTGATTTTAAGGATATGAGGCTTAATTTACTATATTCAATCATCTTACTGTGTGTCTTATCTGATACACTAGTTTCTTCTTTCACTTCCACCTCACTAAGAATTGTCAAATCCTTGAACTCTGCCATCATTAAGCTTGCCAATTTAGCTTGATGTCTACTCAATGCATCTGCTACTTTATTAGCTTTTCCAGGGGTATACAATATATCAAGATCATAGGCAGCTAGAAATTCTACCCACCTATGTTGCCTCATGTTCAAGTCTTTTTGGGAAAACAAATATTTAAGTGACTTGTGATCAGTAAACAATTCAAACTTAGCACCTAATAAATAATGTCTCCATAGTTTTAATGCATAAACCATAGCAGCTAGTTCTAAGTCATGTGTAGCATACCTAGTTTCATTTGGCTTGAGTTGCCTTGATGCATAAGCTATGACTCTACCATGTTGCATAAGCATTGCCCCCAATCCAGATCCACTAGCATCTGTGTAAACTACTAATTCTTCATTACCCTCTGGCACTTGTAAAACTGGAGCTTCTACCAGTGCCTTCTTTAGTGATATGAAAGCTTGTTCACACTTCTCTGTCCACACATAGGGTTGCTCCTTTTTAGTTAACTTGGTCAATGGGATAGCTATCCTTGCAAAATCTTTTATAAATCTCCTATAATAGCCTGCCATTCCCAAAAATGACCTCACCTCAGTCACTGATTTGGGTCTACTCCAAGATTGCACTGCCATCACCTTATTTGGGTCTACACTAACCCCTTGTTGTGATACAATGCGCCCCAAAAATTTTACTTCCTTCTGCCAAAATGTACATTTAGAGAATTTGGCTTTTAAATCATGTGCCCTCAGTCTAGATAAAACCAGATGCAAGTGTTTTGCATGTTCTCCTTCTGATTTTGAATACACTAATATGTCATCAATAAAGACAACCACAAATTTGTCTAGAAAATCTCTAAATGTTCTATTCATTAAATCTACAAAATATGATGGTGCATTTGTCAATCCAAAAGGCATCACCAAAAATTCATATAATCCATACCTTGTGTTGAAGGCAGTATACTTAATACTTTCTTCCTCCACCTTCATCTGATGAAACCCAGAGGCTAAATCTAGCCTTGAAAAGACCTTTGCTCCATTTAATTGATCGAATAGATCATCAATTCTAGGAAGTGGGTATTTGTTTTTAATGGTGACTTTGTTTAATTCCCTATAATCAATGCACATCCTCAAAGTACCATCATGCTTCTTCACAAATACAACTGGAGAACCCCAGTTTGAACTACTAGGCCTTATGAAGCCTTTCTGCTCCAGTTCTTCCAACTGATGTTTCAACTCCACTAGTTCTTTAGGACCCATCCTAGTAGGTTTCTTGATGATTGGACTTGCTCCTGGGATTAGTCTTATTTGAAATTCTACTTGCCTATTTTCTGGAACACCTATGACTTCACCAAAGACATCTGGGTATTCATTTATAATTTGTATGTCTTCCAGTGTTAATTCTTTCTCAGTCATGCTATATATTTGGTTAAGGTAATTGATTTTAGCAATTTCACTCATGATTATAATATTCTTACCATTTTCTGTTTTCAGAGAAATAGTGAAAATTTCCAAATTCAAAATTGCTTTGAATTTGCTCAACCAATCTACCCCTAAAATAATTCCTATTCTAGGGTATTTCAATACAAACAAATCAAATTTAAACACATTTCCTCCTATGTTTAATTCTACCCCCAGACATTTTAATCCTAGCAAACAAGAGCTACCCAGTGGGCTTTGAATAAACAAGGGATTATCAACTAAATAACATGTGAGAGTCAATTTATTCACTATGTCTTGGGATATTAATGAATGTGTTGCTCCAGTGTCATATATAACTGAGATGGGGTGATCTTTAATTAGAAGTATACCTTCCAATTTTCCAGAACTTCCCACTGCAGTTGCTTTTGCTTTGCCCTCAAGTGCTCCTACCTTTGCTCCCCTTTTGAATTATGGGCAGTTCCTTTTAATATGGCCTTCCTTCCCACAGTTATAGCAGCTGAATGGTGCCTTCTTGGCTGCTTGACACTTATTACTCATGTGTCCTTCTTTGCCACAATTGTAACAAGTGACCTTCTTCTTAGCTTCCCCAGTGGTTGTTCCTTCCATTTTCTTATCCACATTCTTTTTGTCATAGGGATGTGTCCTATTTTTCCCTTTCTTTTGATTGTTAGCCCTCATGCTCCTAAATTTTTCCCTTGCATTGTCATGTTGTTCAAAGGAAAGAGCAAGGTCTATGACTTGATCAAATGTTTTATCCTTGTATGGTAACATTGCTCTACCCAGACCTGCATTTAGTCCTTGGATAAATCTTGAATTCTTTGATTCTTCATATCCTATAAGCATAGTTCCATACTTGGATAAACTCTCAAATTTTTGAGTGTATTCAGTCACACTCATTGGTCCCTGCCTTAGCCTTATAAATTCCTCAAGCAATGTTGCCTTAGCTGTTGCTGGAACGAACCTTGCCTCAAGCATCTCCTTGAATTGATCCCATGTTATCTTATTTTCTGGCCTTCCTATGATGATCACCTCCCACCAATCTAAAGCTGCTCCTTTAAGTCTCCTTGAAGCTATCTGCCTCTTCCTTTGGTCATTAATTTGCATATCTGCAAATATCCTTTCCAAAGTTCTCAGCCATGTCTGCACTCCCCTAACTCCCTCAGTGCCTTCAAAATCCTTGCCTCCTAAATTTGAAAATGTCTTCAACAGTTTGGCTAGCTCCTCATGAGGATTCTCTTCCCTATGCACTGCTCCCTCTCTAAATGCCCTCACCAAATCTTGCAAATTGACCATTGGTGTTGTATTGGAGGGTCCTTCTCCATGACTTGGTGGTCTTCCTACCATGATTCACTATTCAATTGCATAGCTAGTTAGTCATTTTTCTAATTTAATTATTTTATGCAATTCATTTCTACTGTGGATATTTATTTCCATCATTATTGTATATACATATTTATTTTTATTTTAGAATTTTATCCCTTCAAGAAAATTGGATAATATATTTATGCTATGTTTTAACAACATAGCTCTGATACCAACTGAAGTGACCCACTTCTCTTATCATTTATTTATAATGAATTTTCTGTTAGAGATTTTTTTTACAATGTGTATATATATATATACTTTTCAATGGATCACTTCTCTTAATTTAATTTCCCAAGATCCTGAATTTTTACTAATATAAATATATCAGTATTTAAATAAATTCTATCATTTATATATATGAAGATATATAAATGGTTCTTTGCTTATCAGAGTAATTAAAATAGCAAAGCAACTCATTCCCACCTTATTTCTCATATTAGAGATTTGGTGTCACATAGCCATTACTATTTATCATATATATATATATATTTCTTTTTAGAACTCAAGCTTGATTAACTTTAGGGTTAGATATCCTAGTTCTCTTATTTTCTTGTTCTACCTCACAAATTAATTGACTCCTGAATTTACAAGCCATACCTTTTAATCCTGGGATTTTGTAATCTGATACTTATTGTTCTATATTAAGTAAAAGGTGTTCAACCTAACTCATGCTTATTAGTTTGGCTTGTGTTACTCATTTTAATTTCGAACAACTTTTATATCAGGTGAAATATCCATGCTTTGATTTATAAAGTTGCAATAATCATGTGAATGTTGAAATGATAAACTAATTTAAAGGCTAAGCAGAGGAAAACAATTCAGTCAGATCAAAGTGCTAACTCAAACTATAATGCTAAACAGAGGCTAAGATCATGCGTGCAGTCAGTATGCTTAAGGCAAAGTAAACAAAAAGGATCAGACAAAATGCAAGACTTCCAGGTGAACTTATGATGAAGACATCTGATGTTTTATATGAAAGAGAACAATGATAGTAGTCACTATTCTATTGAATGATGGAATTGCTCATTACAAACAAGACCATATGCATCTACCATTTACCACAGGTTTTGATCATGGCCCCATACTACCAGATTTGAATTAAGTATCTAGATAATAGGAATTAGTTAAGTATAATTGCAGTGAAGTCTACAAGTACCAAGCATGCATATGAGCTTATTACTCAAAGCAATACAAGTTTTCACTGGGAAAATCAAATGCTCTAACCAGATTACAGGCTATGCCTTCCAGCCTTAGCATAGGCTTATATCAATTATAAGTCATGGTTAGGCCTTACTGGTTAGCCAATTTAGGTTCAACTCAACCTTTACAAGATTCATTGATAATGCTATATTCCTTTCTCCCTATGATTGTTTCAACTCTACCATTTTAAAAGTTCATCTGAACTTACTAAAGGAGACATGAGCACATATCAAATTACATGACATGATCTCCTATATCTTACTTCACCAGAGACTATGAAGATCAAATTCTTAAAACAGAAATCCACATATGCATATATATAATACTTAAAAATTCCAACAAGTTCTCTTCTTAGAAAAACAAACACACAACAATCCAGAAAATACTTAAACCATAATGATATTTTTGGCTCGGCCTAATTATTACAACAAATCTGCCAAACTCCTTAAACATTCTAAATGCTAGTAAGTCTTCAATTGTCCATGCATACAAGTTTCCTATGCTTCCTTTCCTGCAGCAATATCTAGAGCTGCCTCCATAAAAATGAGACACCCCAGATGTTACAAAGCAACAAATAGGGTCAGAATATAATTCTGGTATGAGTGAAATCAAAATGTAATATCTTGTCATTTTTAAATTGTAGTGCATAGTATCAATATGCTTGAGGCAATTTGGATTCATGATGCAACTGGGTATATATATGTATGTATCTAAGCTCCTACCACAGTCATGCACATAAGCAACCATTCAATCATTCAATACAGTATACATGTACACACACTCTTATGGAATTCACTCATTTTAATTTCCATAGTTCAACTTCAAAACTTGATTTATCAATTTAATTTGGTCATGTCTCTTTGCCATTGAACACCATGTGTGCATTGCAAGGGACTCAATTCTGTTAACCCCTGCACAAAGGCCTATATGACTTAAACAAGTCATGCACATACCCATCATACTCCTTATGATGAATAGATCAAGGCTTTTCTCCTAGATTAGTTTTATAATCTAGTGACCAGTCTCATTTCTTATTTCAGAAAGATTTATTAACTCCTGGATTGCTTTTACTTTCTTTCTTTTTTCTATGAATCAGAGAGAGAGAGAGTTAATCTTACTCAGGGATTTCAACTGACCCTACATTCATTCATGAAAATCATGTTTTCATTTCATTTTTCTTTCCAGTTGTCTCATTCAAAATTTGTTTTATCACTTGTATACTTCTGTATTCCAGAATGTCATGATCTCTTAACAAATCCAGTAGAGTTCCATTAAAAATTCTTATGCTTAATTCTATTGTGAACATAGGGTAAGGTTTTTAAAGAAAAACCCCTAAAACATTTTTAGCCTTAGATCTGAACAAATCAGCACATAAATAATTTATTGCATTGTTCATCTCTAATTTAAAACAAACTAGACATAAGCATGAACCTCCTTTGTTCACACTGCCTGGCTTATCTTTCAATTTTTACCCTACTTCATAATAAAATTGTATTTATCTTACTATCATAAATACAAACTGATGGTTCATGGTACTGGATCCATCTCAGAGATCATGGCATTACTGTTATCAAACAATCAAATGAAACATATCAAAGCATCAACCAAAGATTTATCAATACACCAACCATGCTTAGCATTCATTAATTCAGAGAAAGAAAAACAAGTTGATCAAGCACAAAAGAAAATAAAATGGCTGCCCTTAACTTGGGTCTTAATGCCTTAGCCTCATGAGATTGATTAATCACTCACCTTTCCCTTCTTTTTCCCCAAGATTGCCTAAGCTTGCAAACAGTGTATGTTCTTTTTTTTTTCAATATGTTTCTGTTTTCCCTCAGAGAAAAACCTCTGCTTCTTTTCTTGATTTAAATCATTTTCACTAGGGTTTTACTGAAGGGTAAAACCCCTTTTATCCTCACATCACTCAAAGAATTATGTGTGTGCTGTTATGGCTAAATGTGCCATTTTCCCCTGGTTTCTATTTTTGGTAAAAGCAGTTATCCACTGCTTTTCCCTGTGTACATGCAATTTGCATGTTTCACTTGTATATTATTTTCATGTGGCTTATCTTTTTTTTTCTTAATACATTTTATTATGCCCGAGTTATTTTCCATTCCTAGCTATTACCTCAGCCTATTTGTTTACTCTTGACTTCTTTCAAAATTTTACTTATAACTAATATAAAACTGGTTTTTTAAAGCATTTTAATTTATCAAAGAATATATCATTTTCTCCTTACTTAATTGTTGAAAACAATTTTCTCTTTACAGAATTATTTTTTTATTTTCTTTATGTTAAACTGTAATATATATATGTATATCCTCTTTATCAATTAACCTCTGGTTAATATTTCAAACCATCTGTTTTCTCTTGATAAGTAAATGTATTCATATTCTTAATTACCCTGGTGTTCTTTCCTTATTTACCTTATGTTTATTCTTTCTGGGTATATATATATAAATACAACATATGGTAATATATGTCCATATATACACTCAGTTATATATATATCCTCTTCCCTCTGAAATACCATTTCTTATTACTATTTATATTCAAGATATATATATATATATACATGTGAATATAAGACTTACTCAATTTAGCTATTATTGCTTTTAACTCATTCTCAATATTTATCTTCAGACTACATATATATATATTTGGTTTTGAAAGTTTTTTTTTCTAATTATTCTAATCTCAATAATTTGGGTCTTCACAGCCAGCTACTGAGATGAACCCTAATTCTAACCCTCAGAACGATCCTAACAATCCAGAAATTCATGGCCAAGAAATACCCCGAGATCAAGAATCAGATCAACAGTGGCAGCTACAACACGAGTACAACAACAAAACTGATGCGCTTCTGAATAGTCTCATGCAAAAAATTGAAGGATTTGGTAATGTTTTGAATGCTTTTGCACGGCAACCACCTCGAGAGCAGACCTCAACTTCAATGCCGCCACCTCCTCCTCTATTTGCTGCCCCACCTCTGATGAATAATAACATAGCACCCATCAATTCCAATTACATACCACCGCCGCAGCAACCACTTGAATCATACCCAAATTATCATTATATTCCCCAACCCAGAAACATGGCTCCTCCAACCAGACTTCCAAGAAACCCCCATTTTCTTCCAAGAAATACTCAAACGCCAATGAACCCTCCTCTACAACCACATGAACCACCTCATCAACCAAGAAACTACTACCCCAATTATCCTACTGCTGAATATCACCCACCGGCTTACCATCAACCCATTCCCACCATGAAGTTAGATTTCCCCATATTCACTGGAGACAAGGTTATTACTGATTGGTTGAGACAAGTGGAGCAGTACTTTTGATTCCATCATACTGATGTGAGTCAATGGGTCGAGATTACTTCAATTTCATTGAGGAAAGAGGCTTTACAGTGGTACCACTGGTATACTAATACAATAGAAAATTGTGAGTTGTGGCCTGTGTTTAAAGAAGAAGTCTTGGTGAGATTTAATACAGAGGAAATGGAGCGACCATATGAGACCTTATCCAAACTAAAACAGTACACCACTGTCAGAGCTTACTTGAGTAGATTTGAGCAGTTGCAGGCTGTGATTGACACATTACCCCCTAAATTCTTGCTAGACCGTTTCATTGGTGGATTGAAAGAAGAGATTCGATATGATGTGTTGACTTCCAGACCCCATGATTTTAGAGAAGCTGTATCTTTGGCCAAGATGTTTGAATGTAAATATATGCAAGTAAAGAAAAGCTCCAAAAACAGTAACCCCCCATTGTCAAAAAATACCCAGACTGTTTCTACTCAATCCATTAAACCTATTTCAAATCCTAAAGAAAGCAATACCCCCTTGGAAAACTCAGCTCTCACCAAAGGCCTGACCCCTGCTGAAATTGTTGAGATGAGGAGGCAAGGATTATGTTATGGTTGTAAACAGAAGTGGCATAAAGACCATAAATGTCCTACTCCCCGAGTGTATGTGTTAGAGGGGGTGATGACACTCAAAGATGAGGAAACAAACAATAGTGTAACAGAAGATATTGATGAGGCAGAAGAAGAAACAGCAGTGGAAGAGGCTCTCTCTATAACACTTCAAGCAATGTGTGGCATTCCAGCATTATCCACTATCAAAGTTCAAGGAGTTATTAATAACAAACCAGTGCAAATCTTAATTGACTCTGGGTCAACACACAGCTTCATCAATGAGGAATTGGCAAGAAAACTCAAATTAAAAATTGAAGAGTCCAAAGTGTATGAAGTGACAGTAGCTAATGGGGAGAAATTGAATGGATCAAGGGTTTGTAAAGATGTATTGTTGAAATGCCAAGGGTGTAAGATGCCAGTTGAATTGCTTCTTTTTCCTTTAGAGGGCTGTCAAGTAGTGCTTGGTGCTCAGTGGATGAGGGGTCTAGGTGAAGTCACTTTGAATTTGGAACACTTGCAGGTGAAGTTTCAGTATAATAACAAACTATACATATGGCAAGGCCTCAAACCAGATGATGTAAGAATGATTGATAGAAAGACTATGGATAAGGAGAGTTCCCATGCCCAAACCACCATGTTATTATGCCTTCACATGTTACCTACCCATGAACCTGACCCCAATCTTTCCCCTGCCATTGTTGAACTCCTCCACAAATTTCCTATGATTACCACTGATAAACCACCTTTTCCACCTCAAAGAACCCATGATCACAAAATTCCACTTCAGCCTAACACCAAACCCATTTGTATGAAGCCATACAGACACTCATATCACTTGAAAAATGAACTGGAGAAGATTATAGAGGACATGTTGGATACTGGGCTTATCAGGCCTAGCACTAGTTCTTACTCGTCCCCAGTTGTGATGGTTAAAAAGAAAGATGGCACTTGGAGGCTATGTATTGATTACAGAAGCTTGAATTCCCATACTCTCAAAGATAAATTTCCTATTCCCTTGACTGATGACCTCTTTGATGAACTACAGGGCTCTAACTGGTTTTCCAAGCTTGATTTGAGATCAGGCTATCATCAGATACACATGGATGATTCAGATATTCACAAGACAGCCTTCAGAACACATCATGGCCATTATGAATTTCTGGTGATGCCTTTTGGTTTAGTTAATGCTCCTTCTACATTTCAATCCCTGATGAATGATATTTTTAAATCATGTTTGAGGAAGTTTATATTGGTGTTTTTTGATGATATATTAGTATATAGCAAAACATGGTTTGATCATCTGCAACATCTTGAACAAACTTTCCAAGTCTTGCAGAAGAATAAATTAGTAGTGAAGCTATCCAAGTGCAGTTTTGCTAAAGACACTCTGGAGTACTTGGGGCATGTGATTTCTTCACAAGGCCTGGCTGTTGACCCTACGAAAATTCAAGCTATATTAGATTGGCCCTTACCTCAAACATTAAAAGCACTGAGAGGATTTCTAGGACTCAGTGGATATTACAGAAAATTTATAAAAAACTATGGGATAATAGCCAAGCCTATGACAGAGATGTTGAAGAAAAATTCATTTCAGTGGGATGAAGCATCAAAACAATCCTTTGAATAGTTGAAGCAGTGTCTGATTAATCCACCTATCCTAGCTATGCCTAATTTTAACCTACCATTTGTATTGGAATGTGATGCTAGTGGGTATGGGGTGGGTGCTGTGTTGTCTCAGAAGAACAGACCTATTGCATATTTGAGTAAAGCTTTGCATGGAAGGAACTTATCTCTATCCACTTATGAAAAGGAGTTGCTAGCAATTATTATAGCCACAAAAAAATGGAGTCAGTATTTGTTAGGAAGGCAATTTGTAATCAAGAAAGATCATCATAGCCTTAAATATCTTTTGACACAAAAGCTACACACTGGGTTGCAACACAAATGGCTAGTCAAGTTACATGGCTTTGATTACATAGTAGAGTATCGTAGTGGAAAGGAGAATATAGTGGTAGATGCTTTGTCTAGAAGAGATGAAGTAGATGGGGAGCATGGTCTTAACAGTGAGCTACACTTGCAGGCTATAACCATAGTACATGCTTCTTGGTTTCAGGAGATTAAAAAGACTTTACATTCTTCAACATGGTACAAGCAACAGTTGCAACAGCTACAAAATCAGACCCTACCTAACATTAAATATAAAGTAGTGGATGAAGTAATATTTCACAAAGGCAAATTGTTGATAGATCATAACATAAAGGAATTGCTACTACCATTGATAAAAGAACATCATTCATCTCCTCTGGGAGGACACTCTGGCATCAAGGCTACCCTTAAAAAAATTAAACAAGTTTTTTATTGGAAGAAAATGAAAAGAGATGTCGAAGCCTTTGTCAAGACTTGTGATGAGTGTCAGAGAAACAAGGAAGAAAATATACTAATTCCTGGTCTTCTGCAACCTTTGCCTATTCCAGAAAGAATTTGGATTGACATATCCATGGATTTTATCACTTGCTTGCCAAAGTGTTACAGTTACACAGTCATATTTGTAGTGGTTGATAGGTTGAGTAAGTATGCACATTTTTTTCCTCTGAGTCACCCCTTCACAACCAAGGAAGTAGCCACTGTTTTCTTTGATGGTGTCTTCAAATTGCATGGCTTACCTATGTCTATAGTGAGTGATAGAGATGCTATTTTTACAAGCAAGTTTTGGCAAGAATTGTTTAAGTTGCAAGGTTTCACATTGAAGTTAAGCACTGCCTATCACCCACAAAGTGATGGCCAAACCGAAGTGGTGAACAAAATTCTAGAATGTTATTTGAGGTGCTTTATTTGTCACAAGCCACAGGAGTGGGTTAAGTGGCTGTCAGTAGCAGAGTATTGGTACAATACTACGTGGAAGAATCCCACTAATACTACCCCATACAAAGCAGTGTATGGTGTAGATCCCCTAAATTTATTGTCATACGTGCCTAACACAGCCAAAGTGGAGCAAGTGGAGGAAGCATTGTACTCGAGAGACATCATCATAGAGTTCTTGAAGGATAGTATTAAACTTGCACAGAGTAGGATGAAGAGGTATGCAGACAGAAGAAGAACAGACAGGGAATTTAATCAAGGGGATTGGGTGTACTTAAAGCTCCAGCCATATAAACAAATCACTGCGAGAATTCAGAAAAATCACAAGTTATCTCCAAAGTACTATGGTCCATATATGATACTTGAAAGAATTGGAAAAGTTGCATACAAGTTGCAGATGCCAGCTGAAGCAAAGATACATCCAGTGTTTCATGTTTCTCAACTGAAGAAAAGGATGGGAGATGATGTAGTATTACAAGACAATGCACCTAGCTTTACTGAAGAAATTGTGGAGCAACCAGAAGCTATTCTTGACAGGAGGATGGTTCCTCGTGACAATGATGCAGTGGTGCAAATTCTGGTGAAATGGAAAGATAAACCAGTGGAAGAAGCAACATGGGAAGATTATTGGCCAACTATTCGAAGGTTTCCCACCTTGGACCTTGGGATAAGGTCCATTCTTGAAGGAGAAGGGAGATGTAATAACCTCAACCTGATAAGGCTTGTTTCAGGGAAGGAAAGTATAGGTGGCAATAATTTCTGTGTCAGATCATCAGTATCCGGTCAGATTTCGTCAGAGGTGAAGACTGGAGATGGCCAGAGCAGATCTGTAGTCGATGGAGTTGCTAGCTGTAGTGAACCTGGCTTAGGGAAGGAGATAGAGTGATGTGTCATTTGTGCATGTGTGCACGTGCACAAATGCAATGCTTGATTTCTGGGCTTACCGATGCATCTGTTTGAACTGCTAAGAATATGGACCAGTATTGGGCTAAAGTGTGTGGTCGAAGGTGGATTGTACTAATTACTATTGTAAATGAGTTTTGATCTGTGAACTGGGCATGAAAATGTATATAAGAGCATGTAAACCTTAGTGAAAGGAAGGGAGGAAAAAATTTGAAGTAATCCATTTTCATTTCTTTTGAATTCCAGTGCAAGTCAGTATCAGTTTTTCTTTTTATCTTTAATCATTCTTGTTCGATTAGCCCTTTCTTTGTTAAATTTTCTATTATATTACCTGTTCTTAGTTAGTTACATATATTCAATTTCAGTTGTCCATTTTTTTTGTAGATTGGATTTTAATTCTGTTCTTGTTATCTCTGCAATATAGTATCTGTTATTCTAATTGCCATTTATACTTCTTGTTATTGATCCCAATTCTTACATTCAGGTTCATTTTCTTGATTAATTGTCAGAAGTTTCACGTTGCTTATTTCAGTTTTGTTTCTTGTTGGTTTGATCTTATCATCATGTGCAGTCCTTTAATTTCTTCTCTTGCAAGTTGTATTTGATTCTGGAAATCTGTTGTTCCATTCTTGACATTCTTCACTAAAAACTCCTCAATTTGCTTCGAGTAAACTCCCTATTTTCTCCGCACTTCCTTCGAGTCACAGTTCCATCATCCTGTTTCTTTACTTTCTTGAAAATTATTATCCTCTGTTCTTTCTTTTTTGAGCGACCTTGGGTACGAGAGCAGATTTGTGCACGTGCATGCAACTACTACTATCTTCTTCTTCCCAACTGATTATCTTCACTCCAGATCCTCCCTCTCATTTGCCATGGCCAACCCCACAAATCAACCGGAGCCTTCCAAAATAAGATTGAAAGAGCTGAATATTGTCAAGTCAAATATTTTTTATGTAAGCTTGAGAGTTTGGATATTTTGAATGGTAGTTGATGACTTTAGACGGCACAAATATTATAAAGGTGTATTTTTGGGCTCATCCAACTAGCTTAGATTTTTAGGTACATTTCCTTTTGTTATTACTATGGATTGTATGTATATAAAAAAACATAAAATGTCATTGCTTGAATTGTTGGTGTGACATTAACAAACTATACCTTTTGTGTTGCCATCGCATGTTTAGTGGAGGTACATGAAGAAAATTATCTTTTGGCTTTGGTGCGTTTAAAGTATGTTATGACTAACTGTGAAGTATATATGCCAAGTATAATTATTATAAATAGTGAAATTGTATTAATAAATATCATCCAAATGTATTTCCTTAATTTGCACATTTCTTATGCAGGTGGCATATTAAGAACAATTTTATAACTTTCATCAAAATAAAAGTCAAAGCAATATATATAAATGATACTAAGTCATATTTAAATAATTGGAATGAGGTTGTAAGCTCATAAAACATTCTAATGTATAATCAAAATTTACAAACATTGCTTGAACAATATGATGCAAATACATAGCTTACGAAGTACATCACGAGAGTTGGTTGTATTCATAGAAATAATGTTTTGTTCATGCTTGGACCAATGAGCACGTCCATTTTGGTAACTATACCTCAAATATGTAATATTTTGTACTATTAAAATTTATTTTAATTTAATCATCATATTTATTAATTTGCAACAATTCAATTTTGTTGTAGAGCCGAGGCATTCTAATTTGAAAAATCATTTAGCAACCTGCCAATGTAACTTTGAACAAGCTTGGAGAAAGATGCATTCATTATTTGAACTTTCATTCACGGAGCTGGCTTCATTTTACATGGTCATCCTTTGTCCTATACCTTTAATCAAACCCACGAGAAAACATACATATGTGTGTTTATACACACACACATTTCATAATAAATTAAAAAAAACTTATATATTTATCACTAAATCACATCATTAATTAAACAAAAAAAACCAAAAAATATTCTCCCCCACGGTTGCTCCACTAGGGAAAAATGATACCCATGCAGAACTAACACAAGGACTCCATTTATACCATGTGGTGGCTCTACTTGGATAAAATTTTACCTTGCATTTTCACTACGGTGTTTCCCTTAATACCCTCGGATTTAGCCATGTGGAATCTCGACTTTTAAGACCATTGGCGAGATCCAAGTGGTAAAAGAAGAAAAAGAAAAGAAAAGCAATTACTTAGTGACGATGATGAAGGTCTAGTGTGGCTTGGTTGTGACCGAGAGGTTATGTGATGATGTGGCGACATTAGTTCGACAATGGTAAAGTAGTGCAATTTGTGTAGGGGTTTGTATGCATAATGAAGTGTTGTGTAAGAAAGAGAAAATAATTAGTAAAAGAGTAAAGTCACTGAAGGATGGAACTAGAAATTCTAAGATATATGTAAAATAATAAAAGGAGTATAATGATTTGTGCTAATATTTGGGATTGTTTAAAGCAAAATAGGGTGTGTGAACATAACCATCCATTTGATGGTTTAGTGGATTCAACTCAAAATAGTTAATACGTATTAATCAGTCATTTTTTTAGTGAATGAATCATTTAAGATAAAATTAATATTTTTAATCAGCCAGTTGTACGTTAGTGGAATGAATCACTCAATTCATAAATAATACCTAGCAACTGGTTACATCTATTTTAGTGGAAGAATCATTTACATGAAAATAAAAAGCAATTTTGCATGAAGATTTGCCCTTTACCTTATAAATAAAGTTTTTGACACAACTTGGTAAGGAGGTTAGAGAAAATATGAAAACCAAATATATTTCATATTATAGGTTATTAAAAAAAGCTCATACAAGATCAAGTTTGCTTGAAAATAAACTAGCAATGGAAAAAAGTTAGCATTATACATTATATATCTATTGTACTTGCACAAGAAATATCATGTTTGCATGAAGATGAACATACTATAAACCCAGTGAATTGTTAAAGGGAAAAACTATTTGGTTAAGGGGGATGGAAATTAAAGGGAAAATCTTAAAAAGTTTAATTTTTTTAAGCAGAGAAATATCAAACATGTAGCTAATTTATTAAATAAAATTATCTTAAAATTTTCAAATGATGAACTTTTCACTTAATTCCTTTTGTTCAAAATCATGTTCCCACTCTTTTAAATAAACAAAAAGCGTATGACTCCATTCGTCGACTGCCACAATTAATATGTTTTGCCATACCTTACTGTTGCTTTGCAACACCAACTGCCACTCCTCCAAGGGCTGCATCCTTGTTTATCTTGCCATGATCCTAAATCCCTAACATATATTAAGCCATCTTTTGTTTAATTTATGATAAATTTATAATATGGTTTTGTATGGAAGAAAAAAAATCAATAACCATGTAATTAGTTTGGTGGACATTCAGATGAACATTGAGAAATGGAGATTGAGGTTGACCATCTATTGGATCTAAAGGGTCATGTGTAATGACCCACCTCCCATAACACTCAGAATCCATGCATACAAGCAACTGGATCCCCTAACGGTGTCACAGATAACGTTTCATTAAGGTTAAAGTATATAAAACATAATTAATATCATGGATCATATTTATCTCAACAAACTAATTCTCGCAAGGGTAGGATATAAAATATAATATCAACACAAACATGTAACAGATTATATGCATCACATTTAAAAGACATTAGATTCAATATCATCATACACATAGTGTAAACAATACATCAAATCTCACATGAATCCATGTCTTAAAATAATACATATGGCCTACATATAAATACACTAATAATTGGATAGATATAATCATAGCGATAATATGGTTCTGTCTCTATAAATTACCTCTAGCTAATTGAGATTCCCCATCTCTAAATCAGCATACTCAAAGAATAGGCAACAAAAGAAACAATAAAGAGAGTGTCATATATAAAGGCTGGCGAAAAAGAAATATAAAAAATCTGTATGATTACCAATATGTTACTAAATATTAATAATACCAAAATGGTAATACTCGAGGCAATGAAATCATACCTTAACCTGCATTTTCACATGCCAACAAGTTAGCACATTTCTACTACAGTGTTACGTTATACAATAGAACTATCATATATACAAAACAACACGACACTAAACATGACCAAAATGTCACACACCATACTAGTGGGCCATAGGTCCTCCAGTAAGGCCAAACCCACTAAGCACTGTCACTAATATAAGACCAACACTACGATGCTTCAACGCATCGTTTGCCATCATCCGCTACCTACAATCATATCGAATCTGAGTCGATATACACATGCCTAACTACTACTATTTGTTTATCATAAGAACTAATGACAAGTAACTTGAGGCCTGTAACCCTTGCTACAACGTAATCCGAGATCCCTAGCTTATGTTACCAAGATAGAATGTCTCATTTCTCTGTGTCGAAGCAGACCAAAGACGCACAACCAACTCAATAACCGCCTATACTGCAAATGGTCTATAAATATCAAATCCCAAGCCGTAGCCAAGAAATACAGTCTCTCTCCATATATGCAATATTGTATAGGATCGTAGATCATAATACCCTTGTCATCTCAACTCAAAAATCACTTGACAACTTTATAAAAAAAATCACCATACGAATCAAAATGCATCGTAGGCATCACCCATGACCTTCTTGTCATCCAATAATGTCAATACTTCATCTCGGTCCTCTCTGGATCTTTAGTTTTAGGATACATGTCGGAGTGGGTCCCACTTGGGCCTCGAAATCAAAGTATTCCAAAACTTATCTAGTTTTGTGGGTTGTAGTCATTGTAAAATGATGAATATTGGTCCCGTGCCTTAATCCGAGTTTGTGTTCAAAAGTTATCGCATCTCGAAGTTTCAACAAAAATCCCAAAGAAAATCCAAGTTCCCTAGCCTATAGTCGATCCATCGACTGACTTGATGCAGCCAATATTGGTTACATTAAATAGTTGACAAGTCAAGGTTTACCGGTCAACTAAATTCTTGAATAATCAACCGGTTGAACCTGGCCAGTTGACTCTTATAGGCTACTTTTAGCCTATTTCTTTTCTATTCCCATCTTTGTGTTCTCTTTCTTCATTAATCGACTGGTAACCCTACCGATCGATTGTTCTCTTGTACAGATGCAAGCGTGAACCTGGATGTGGTAAATTTCCTTAAAAATTTTTATCCTACCATTTAAACTCCGCTCGACGATCGCCTCAACTTCCCTTTCCCTTACGTCTAATCTCATGGCATTGTGACCTTGCGCTTGCATCTACATCTTGTACTCAAGTTCATACCATCAACGATCCGCCATGGGACGAATATCACTAGACGACAATTCTACAAATTGTCCCGGAACTCAAATACTTTACAAACCATGTGAGTTTAACTACTTCTTGACCACTTCAACTCCGTATCAATCTTTTCACTTCAACTATCATGGAATTATTACTTAACAACTCTAACTATTATCATATCAATAATCAAACAACAGTTCAAACAAACATAATCCATTTCACACCAGACATCCAAACACGTCAAGTTATATAACTTACTTTCCAAAATATTTATAAACTGGGTTCTCATCTCTAAAGTACCAAATCAAACTCATTTCTAATCCATAACCACCATATGTGCATTTATCATGATTATAACATATTTAGTGATCATGGATTGCAGAGAATAGATCCCACTCACCAGATCTCCTAGAATTCCAGGCACATATAAACTCAAATTCGAGAATTTCCTTTAATTTTTGAAATATGTCTTCTATCTTCTTCAAAATGCAAACTTGATGGTATGGACTTATAGTGAATCCCTCAACTTGAATTTAGATATTTAATTTGGAATTTTGATTAAGAAATGCAAAAGGTATGAAGATTCTACTTTTTGATACCTTATTATCTTTTTGTAAAAACTTAGAGGAAGATGAGAATGAATAGATGAAGAGGAGGATGGCTCATTTCAGAATCAAGTACATAATGCTGGCCAAATGACCATTTCCTGATATCTTATATTTTCTTCTCATTTTGAAAATCTTATTCGATTTTAACTAACTTCATATGTATTTAATATATAACAGGCGTTTATGAACGCAATGAAACAGGTCTAGAGTCCTAATTTATTCACCTTAAAAAAAGTTCTTTTAAGTCATTAGTTTATTAAATCTTCAATTAAATTATTTATTATAATTAATCATTAAGCATAAAAATTATGGATTGCTACATTCTCCCCACTTAAAATGATTTCGCCCTCAAAATCATCCAAAGTGGAATAATGTATCGCACTAACAATAACGTGCTCTCGTCACACACACATTACATCATAACAACTAAATCGGTAAACCCATCTTAGTAATACGAAGAAAATTCTAAACTAGCATGGAATTATATTAAACTAAATGGAAACAAAATAATCATCGTAAATGGAGCTACAGTGGTAAAAATTACCGAAAGCATGCATCTTCCTTTCTGGTTTCCAAGTTCTATTTTTGAAATCTTCCCCCACTGGACTCGAACAAACTTCAAAACCTTGTTCCAAAGTCATTGACACTATCATCCACAATTCGAATAGGTCCTCTAGGTATATATTCTTTCGGTACCATAGCCACTTCCTCCAATTTACTTGGCTCTATACTTACACTTTTGTCCATGCACACACTTGCCTAAGTGTGAAACATGAAACATGTTGTGTACACCAGATAACTTTTTGGGAAGATCAACTCGATATGTAAGCTTTTCGACCCGTTCTACAATAGAAAATGGCCTACGAATCTACGTGCAAGCTTTCCCAATTTTACAAATCTCATAACTTTTTTTAATGGAAATGTTTTCACAAAGATCAAATCACCAACTTCAAATCCAAGGTCAATACGTCTCTTGTCGACATAATACTTTTTTCGATCTTGAGTTGCTTTCATCCTTTTCTGCATCATCTCGACTTTCTCCGATGTCTCACGAATCATACCCAGTCCAACTATCACCTTGCAGTTCATCTCCCACCAATACATAGGCGACTTACAAGGTCTTTCATACAAAGCTTCAAACGGTGTCATGCTAATACTAGCTTAAATGCTATTGTTGTAAGCAAACTCAACAAGGGACAAGTGATCCTCCTATGATCCTCCAACATTAAGAACACAAGATCTCAACAAGTCCTCAAGTGCATGGTTCACTCTCTTGGTTTAGCCATCGGTTTGGGGATGATAGGTCGTACTCATGTTCAATTCTATGCCCAATGCATATTGCAAGCTCTTACTAAACTCATTTGTGAAGAGTGGATCTTGATCAATCCAATACTAGAGCGTATGCCATATGACCTTACTATCTCACATGCATACAACATTGCTAAAGATATGGCAGTTCTCGAAACCTTTATCAGAATAAAATGATCGCTTTTTGTCAAGTGGTACACAATGACCCATATGCTCTCATTTCCTCTTCAAATCTAGGCAAACCATATATGAAATTCATGAAAATATGTTCCCACATCCAATGCAAAACTTTTAAAGGCAATAATAAGACGTCGGGCTTTTTTTGGTCGGCCTTGACTTATTGACAATTCATGTAACATCCCTTTTCATATGCTTCCAATAATAGACTTGTTTCACATCATTATACATCTTATTGGGACCGAATGACTTCATCCTAGTACTATGGCACTTTCAAGGTACTTCATTAATCAAATTTTCCACTTCGGGAATCACACAATCCATCATCTATACGAAGTCAACCCTTCACGTCAATAGAATACTGGTCAATATGGTGGACTTCACTCCCTTTCCAATCTAGTCCAAGATCTCTACAATATTTGCATCGATTCTTTGGCTAGAACTATTTCGATTGATAAGTGCGGGTCTAACTTCTAATATCACCAACAAACAGGGTAATAAATCATAAGAAGGTCGTAATCGAACTCTACATTATAATCCAAACCCTTCCATTCAACAAATATAAAATCTAACATAACATGCCTTTTACTCAATGCATCTGCCACAACATTCTCCTTTCTAGGAGTATAGGAAATTCCAAAATATATGATGTTAGGATCCATCTTTTTGCCTAAGATTGAAATCTTTTAGGGAAAATAATTTTTCAAAGATTTACGATAAGTGTATAGCTCTAGCTTATCACCCAATAGGTAGTGCCTCCATTTCTTCAAAGCAAAAACAATGGTCGCTGACTCCATATCATGAGTTAGATATTGCTTCTCATGGGCCTTATGTTGCCTACTAACATACGCAACCATTTTTCCTTCTTATGTAAGAACTACATCGAGACCCATACCACACACATCCATGTATAGAGGTAAATAATTTAACTCCTTTTTGAATAGTAAGAACCAAAGTACTAGTTAGTGATTGCTTCATCTTAATGAAAGATTCATCACTATGTGTATCCCATAAGATTGCTTGGTTTTTCCTAGTTAGATGGGTTAAAGGTGTAGCAACCTTTGTAGAGTCCTTAATGAACTTCTAATAATATCATGCCAACCCATGGAAACTATGGACTTCAGTTGCACTATTCGATACCTTCTTATCTTGCACCACGATAACTTTACTCGAGTCAATGGAAATCACATGCTTGGATATGGCATTACCTAAGAATCAAACTTCCCTCCTCCAAAAGTGACATTTGGAAAACTTTTCCTTCAATCAATTTTGCCTCAACACCTCTAACACTTCCATTAAGTGTAATTTGTGGTCTTCTTCACTTTTGGAGAATATCCAAAGATCATCTATGAACACCACCACAAACCTATTGAGTTGGTCTCGAAATGAATGACTCATGAGATCAACAAAATATGTCGGTGCATTCTTAAGGTCGAATAGCATTACTAACCATTCTTAAGATGCATAGGAAGTTCTAAAGGTGGTTTTTAGAATGCTACCTTTAGCCATCCTTAGTTGGTAAAAAATCATTGTAAGAAAATCTTTGCTCCTTCGAATTGGTATAACAAAGCATCTATATGTGAAAGAGGATGTTTGTTCTTTCTTGTCAACTTACTTGACTTTATATAGTCGACATGCAATCTTAAGGATCCATCTGCTTTAATGGCAAACACAACGAGTTCTCCCCAATTAGACGTACTTTTGTAGATAAGACCCTTCTTCAAAGCTCGAAAACATGAATTTCTAATTCCCTCCTTTCTCTCAGAGCCATGCGTCTAATAGGTAAGAAAATCAATTTCAGATATGCACTAAACCAATAAAGTATTCGATTTCTTGATGAGGAGGTATACCTGAAACTTCTTCAAATACATCCACGAAATCCCTAACAATGAGAACTTGTGCCATTCATCATAAGAGAGATTCAAGGAGTATATATAACTCAACATCATAGAATCCTCAGGTTTATAATAAATTTTAAGCCACTTATCACTACCATCCTTCAATGAACCACACAACTATCATAATCAATAATAACCATATGCTTCATCATCCAATCACCCATAGTATTAATCCATAATCCGCAAATCTGATCACAAAAGCATCAAAGAAAACTAGACCCACCTTTAGATAATTTAATATCTCTAAATATCATAGAAAGATGTAAAGAGGTTGACCTCCTAAGGGAATTTGACATGATAAGAGTGTAATTGATAACATGGGGGCACTCAGTGCAATCTAATAATAAGATGACTAGCAATAAAAGAATGTGAAGCTCTGTATCAGATAAAACATGAATAGAAAAGTCATAAATAGAGATCGCACCTTCCGTGATGGTATTCTTCCTTTTATCGAGCTTTGGCAGAGCGCTCGAACAAGGAGTAGCTTCAGTAGCATAGGCTTTGACAACTTGTCCATCTTTTAGAAGATATGGAAAATCCTTCTTGAAATGTCCCGGTTGATCATAGTTATAAAATTTCTTTGCTTAGAGGTTGGCACTATAATCTTTGGCAATACCCTCTTTAAATGACACCTGTTATAAGTCACCCCTCCCTTCTTTCTTTAGCCTTGCTCATTCTTTGTTCACTTGCCTTTCCTCTTGCCTTGGAACTTAGGCTTGACTTCCATCATAGTTTCTTGCTCTTTAGGAGCCCCTTGAGAAATAGAGTTTAGCACAATCACCTCAAAAAGACTCTCAAAGGTAGCCTCAATAGGAATATGGCTAAGAGTGAGGTCCTTGATATGTTGATTGAGACCCATACAAATTTCTTAGCCTTCTTAGCAGAAGTGTTTGATCATTCCCATCCTGAAACGAGCCAAAAGTGTGAACTCATTGATGTACTCCTTCATGGCCTACTCGTCTTGTTGGAGATACAAGAACTTCTTGCTTGCAAGCCCCTCTAGGCCTCATAAATAAACTAGGCCTCAAATCTCCTTCGGGACTCTTCCTAAGTTGTACATGTTTGTCCACCACTCATATAGCAACATCCCACTAACACAAAGCTTCTTCTTGAAGTTGCTTCGAAGCAAGTTATCTCTTTATCAATGTCTCAAGCACAATGTCATCAAAGATCCACTCACTGGTGTGGAGCCATGCTTAAGTCTCAATGAACGACTCTATCCTCAAATATAGCTTGCCTCACATATGAATGTAATCTCTACAAAGCTAGGGGAAATCAAGGACAGGTGGTGGGGGTGATGGAGGAATAGGCATCACTCCAATTATTACTGGTACACGAGGGATTCCCACTGGAGATGGGGTTCCTTATGCTGTAGCCTAAAGGTATCTTCAAAACCATGCTAGCATATGAAGACCTGATGCCTTAGTACTGTCCCTAACTGCCATTGTTTGGGTGGCATGACTCAGGGTAGCTATCTACACTGGAAATTATTAGTAACATTTCCATTGGATAATATAGAATGTTAGAAACAAAATGTGAGTTCCTAAATGTTATATGCATAAATATAAAAATATAAAAATACGCTCTCTTAACTTATCCTAATTTATGGTGATCGGGTAACCTAAGCTCTGATACCAAATGAAATGAACTGCCTCCTATAACACCCAGAATCCATGCATACAAGGAAACCAAATTCCTCAATGGTGTCATGAACGACATTCTATTTAGGGCAAGGTATATAAAACACAACAAATATCACATAGAATATCTATCTTAATAAACAAATACTCATAACTAAAGGATATAAAATATAATATCAACATAAACATGTAGAAGACTAGAGGCATAACATATCATGAGATGTTGGATTCAATACCATATACACAGTGTTAACCCAAAAAATGGATCAACACCCTGGTTTGAGTGTGAAAGCACCAACCCTGTTCTCATAGAGCAATAATGTAGATAATAAATATAGAAAAAAGCAGTAAGAGAAAGAAGACAAGAAGATCTTTATAGTGGTTCGGCTGTTAATGAAGCCTACGTCCACTTTATAGTTTTTATTATAGACTAATTGCTGGTACAAGGAGTAATTGATCACAAAGCTCTTGATTGTCCTTAGCTAGATTGAATCTTCGAATTTAGAATCCACTGGAGAATCACAGTGGACTCCTCTGAAGATCGTTGTGAGGGAGGTGAAGAGTGAAGAAAGCTTCCAGCAGAGTTTCAGCAACCAGTTCGAAGAAGATCCTGTTTATGTTGCAGATAGGATGGTATTTATAGAGATTGCAGAGCTATTGGGCCAAGTCTACTCGCCAGCTGTTCACAGATGGTCACAAGAAGACACAGTGGAGATTAGCACGCGACCCGAGCCAAAACCATGGATCGCTAGAGATCCATGGTCTATGGGTCGCTAGCGATCCATAGCATTAGGTCGAGTGCAAGCTAATTACTTAGCCTTTTCCCTTGTTTCACTTAGTTTAGGTCGCACTTATACTATGATAATGTATGGATCGCTGGCGATCTATAGTGTATGGATCGCTAGCGATCCATGCACGTAGCATATTTTTGGTCTCTGATGTTTGGAATGCTTTCGTTGTCTTGTGTTGATGTTGTTCATGTAATCCCTTTGCCGTCGCTTTGTTTTGATGATGATTTACTTGCTAGTTGTATTTAGTTGTTGATTGAACTGGATGGATGCTTGTCTCTTAATTCTATTAACTCGAAATCTCATCAAACTCAGTCACTACTTTTGCAATATGGATTGGATCACGATGCTAGAAAAACAGTTGAACCCTGAGCTATATCTATGGATTGCTAGCGATCTATAGGCCATGAATCACTAGCGATCCATGTCCTTAGTGGATATCCTCGTTCTCTTTTCTTGGTTCTCTTTGGCTTGTTGCTTTAGTCCTTTTGGTTGATCTCTGACCTATTCTGACTCCACCAATATGTTCCATCTCCTCTTAGATTCTGCTTGGGTTGAAAACCCGAATAACATTTGCCCCCCAGAGTACGTCTTCGTTGAAAACAAGGCATGCTCTGGATGTAATTTCTTTTAGTATCTGCTCGTTGAATTCCATGTAATCGTGTCAGTGTTTCACAAATGTGAGCTAGGTCATATTGCTGCTTGCTTAGTTTTGATATTGACTGCCATTGCTTGTCATATCAGATCGATTTTCTCTCTATAGCTTCTCAATATGCCTTAAAATTTTATGTAAACATCGCTAGGCAAAAACGAGATAAAGTTCATGCAGCTTCATGGATCGCTAGCGACTTGATAACTTAGAAAATTTTCAGCACTTTTATTTTCCTATTTAAGCTCCTTCGACCCGACCTATTCTTTTATTCAAGCCGAGCTCCTTCCTTTAGCGATCCAAGCCCTTTGCAGCGATTCGACTCTGGCTTTCACCTACGATTCGATCCATCACCTCTAGGAATTCAACCTTGTCTAACGCCTCCGCCGCGATCCCTTCTACACCACCAACACCAGAGCATCGCCGTCGCCTTCTCAAATCGCTTCCAACCGAAACCCTAACTCGCCTATTCCTTAGGTCGCCGTCGATTCATCCCTAGATCGCCATCAGCTCAATTGTATTTCGCTGATCCTAAAGCTTCAATCAACTTTGCATTTAAGTCGTTAATCCAAGGTGGGTTTGCTAATTACAATGTTCGTTTAATGATTTGGCGGCGAAGTTGCATTCGTGATGTTTGTCGTAAGGAGTCGATTGCAGCTTAATGGAGGAGGATAGTAAATCGAGTCTTGAGTTCCTTCTAGAACGACATTTAGGCCTTGCCCCGGTGCTTGACATGTTTTGCTGTCTTCGTCCATTGAGCCAGAATGGACCTGTGCCATGTCCCCATAGCTGATATTGCACGACACATTGTGAATTTGTCCCGGCTCTTCCAGAGTATTTGGACTTATCTTACTTGCTTTTATATGCTCGATGTCCCTGTACTAAAAAGAATTTTCCACATCGCTTCGGACAACGGATTCGTTATCGATCGTTGATCGATAACGGGTAAGTGAAGAGGAAGTTAAAACAAAAGGAAACGATACGGGAAGTCCTTTCTTTTTCTCACTGCGAGCGAACTATCTACACGGGATAGAGCGTTTGTAGTGTTTCAGACACCAAGCTCACCCCAATAGACAACACACTGCACTTGCCCCGGTACATACTTGAAATCCGATGTGTCAGCATGAATCGATGTCTCTCCAGAATTCAAGTGTTGTAGGGTATACTATTAGTTTAGAATAGAATTACTTGACCGTTTTGGATGCGAGTTCTGTTGTTTAGAATGAAGTATCCATCTTCTCGCCGTAAGTCAAGCGGAGGAAGTCCGACACTTTTGGAAGCTGAGTCGTCATCCGTTGCCCTTTCTCCTTCCGCCTCACAGGCTGAGTATGGTCAGTTAGTTCCGGTTGGTCTGGCGTTGGATCGAACTCCCCCTAATTTTAGAGTTCTTCTCAATCCTCTAGAGAGAGCTTCTTCTGTAATCTCTGCTAAGGTCCTGCATAATATCTGCATGCAATATGGCATATCAAAGGAAGACGTGCGCCTTCTAGAGAAGGATGAGTTTGCTCACATGTCACCTCCGGGATATACCGCTTGTCATCGGTATATGTGCCTGAACGGAGCCGTGCCCCCCTTTAACGACTTTTTGCATGAGACCCTTTCGAATTTAGGAATCGCTTCGTTCCAGATTCATCCCAACAGATATGTCATCCTAACTTGCTTGCATGTCCTTTTAATGCGTACATTCAATCGTGCTTCAAGCTTTGACGAGTTGCGGTACTTTCTTTCATTCAAGAGAAGAGATGAGTGTCCATCCTTGGTTGTAATCGAAGCTCAGAGGAACCATAAGATTGTATTATGGCTGTAGAGCAATTTATGTCAATTCAAGACCCAGTACTTCTTTATCAGATGACCTGAGGGGTTTAACCGTCTTTGGACAACAGGGGGTAAGCACTCTTTCTTACTTATTAAGTTCCGACGCGTCGCTACGGAGTTTCTAACAAATTGAATACTTCTTGCAGTTATCCCAAGGTTGAACAGGGACTCGTCCCTTGATGAAGTTTTTCAAACCCTGAAGGTTATCAATGCTGAGGAAGGATTCGTTAAAGTCTCTCCGATCGACGAAAACTTGCTCCGATACAAATTATTGCATCCGGGGAGATCAACTATTCCAGTTGAGGTCCCTTCTCCTTCTTGATCTAGGGTACGCACGCGATCCACCTCCTCTTCTCACAGTTCCAAAGAAGGCGCTTCTCAAGAAAGAGAAGGCTTGTCCGGTGAGTTGGCCGAAGAGACTCGCAAGGAAAGAGATGCTGCCGCGACCAGAGTTAGTTGCTCGATCAGAATGCCTCTGATTTTGAAAGAAGATGAATTTAATCAGAGGGAAGGCAAAGCTGCGATGGACTTAGAAAAAGAGGAGGGTGAGATTGGGAGTAGTAGCGACGAGTCCACTTCAGGTGATGATGTCTATGCAAAATCCGATGATGGGGATTTTGAATCATGCGACGAGACTTCGAGGATGAGTCCTGTTATTCCGAGCTCACCTTCTCCAAACACGAGTGGTAAAGACGGTGCCCCAAAAATCGGACGATGTTGGGATTCTCCAAGTAATGATGCTGGCGTGGACTTGGGAGACTTGAGCGATGTTTATGTCGATTTCGACACGCTCATGGGGTAAGATTTCAAATTAGAGGAGGTGCTTCCTCGTTCGGGCCATGTTGCACCCGAAGTTAGCTCGATTCCTTCCATGGTGCCGGCCCGATCCGGTTTGTGACGTCATTTTAGGCTCTCCTCCCAAACACATCACACGCTTCACTAGGGTCACACTCACTTGCACACATTTCTTTCATGTTTATTTCCTATTTCTAAAACCTTTTATTTATGCTTCGTGTTAATTATGATGAGAGGACGCGACCTCTATGATGATTTTGAAGAATTTACCGACTCTCAGCGCTAGTCCAAGTGTTCTTTCGGCCATCACCAGCCCCGTGAGACGGAGGAAGAGTATAGAAGAAGAAAAGATTTAGAAGGGGAGTGGTGGAAAGAAGCGCTGAGAAGATTGGGTGGTGACTGATCTGATTTTGATTCATTTTTTGTTGTTTTGTTCAAGTGCAGAGTCTGCACTTCGTGTTTTTGTTGTGGTGTCTGTATTTTTATTTTGTTGGTCGACATTGTGTGGGTGCGGCCCCTACATTTTGACCTTGTATAAAAGAAAGTTATAAGTAATACATTGTTGATATTTTGATTGTACTCTTACTTATATGTTCATATGTGTTATGTGCACCTATACTCGTTTTGTTTACACTTATTTGCTTATGTGTGTTCTGTGCACTTACGTTTACTCTATATACTTTCATTTCACTTTATCTAGTCATGTGATTACTGCCAAAATTCTTTGTTTGGAGTAACATAACTTGTGAAATTATTGTTTTTAAGTATTTTTATTTAAGTGATGGTGTATGCCCTCTAGTTCACAGGTTGTTTACTTCAAACAATCGACAAATGATCGATAAATTATGGTTTAAATAGTTTGCATATTAGAACTTGAAATTTGACTAAGTCACAGCTTGATTTTTCTTCATTCGGAAGTTTTGTAGCTATAGCATGTAGTCCAAGCTTTTTGCGATATTCTGGTAAGTATGCAACATATGTATGTTTGAAATGTGCACACTGTATAAGTTAACTGTAGGCAGTTACGCATTATCAATGTTAAATGTTATCGTTAGTCATTGAGCATCAGCAGTTAAAGTTTCCCGTTGGTTTGTAGCACTCCGGTTTTGTTGAAGTCATGCCCATTGCTGCTAATAATGGGAGTGAGTCGATTCTTGTTATTCCTATGGTGGATAAGTTTCATGGTACTGCCGAGGCAATTCCGGTACTTAAAAGTGCACGCGGTTTATGAGATGTGCGGTTTTTCGGAAGTATGCGTGGTTTTTAGGATCGATATGACCCGCTGATCCAAATCGGTTTGATACTTCTCGGTGTTGCATATCTTCGGGCAACGTGAGGAGTGTATGTTTTAAAAGTTAGTGCGCGGCTTATGAGATGCGCATCTTTTCGTACTCCTAGGTGTTGCCTATCTTCGGGCAACGTGAGGAGTGTAAATTTTAAAAGTTAGTGCGCAGCTTATGGGATGCACGGCTTTTCATACTCCTCCATGTTGCCTATCTTCGGGCAACATGAGGAGTATAAGTTTTAAAAGTTAGTGTGCGGCTTATGGGATGCGCGGCTTTTCGTACTCCTCAGTGTTGCCTATTTTCGTGCAACGTAAGGAGTGTAAGTTTTAAAAGTTAGTGCATGGCTTATGGGATGCGCGACTTTTCGTACTCCTTGGTGTTTCCTATCTTTGGGCAACATGAGGATTTTATGTTTGAGCCTTCCTGATGTTCCGAGGCAACACCGGTTCTTAGAAGGCGGAGATCGAGTTCCACCGATCCAACAGTTTGGGTCGATTTGCTTCCGTCGACCTGGCGGGTAATTATTATGAGCACAGTTTTGTTGGTTCAAAAATCGAATCGATTTAATTGAGGAAAGCAGAGAAGATTTTTGCCTATTTACAATGCCTCCGACATCTTGGGGTGGCTTATTTGCTGAAAAATAGTGAATGCATAAGGTAGTTTTCAGACGAAGAAACAGCGGAGCGATTTTCTATTCCATTCCCTGGGAATTTGGATTCCATGATGGTTGCTAGTTTGAAAGTTCCGCCCCTTAGCTTTTGATGGATGACATATGGCCCTTCACAGTTCGGTACAAAGGCCCCGAGAACGGGGGTAGACTCGCTTGAGCACGAGATCTCCCACTTCGAAGGTTTGGTTGTGAACTCTGGAGTTGAAGTATCGCGCGACCCTTTTTTGGTGGGTACCGGTTCTCAACTCAGCCTCTTCCCTTCTTTAGTCAATCATATCTAGTGATTCAACTAGGAGCTGCTCATTTTGTTTTTGATTAAAATTTTGCCTTCGGTGTGAGGGGACTTCTAATTCAACAGGAATAATTGCTTCTAAGCAGTATGCCAGAGCGAACAGAGTGTGGCCGGTTGCTGCTTTATGGGTAGTTCTGTATGCCCACAATGCGAGTGGAAGTTCATCAACTCAGTTTTCTTTTGCTTTAGTTAGTCGCCTTTTGATAGTGGACTTGATGATTTTGTTTATTGCTTCCACCTGCCCATTTGCTTGTGGATGAGCTACCGCGGAAAAGCTCTTCTCAATTCGGAAGCGCTTGCAAAAGTCTTTGAACTTGGTGCTTTCAAATTGAGTTACATTGTTAGTGATGATTTTCTATAGCGTACCAAACCTGCAAATAATGTTTTTAGTAACAAAATTAATGACTTTCTTTGTGGTTATGGTGGCCAACAGTTCTGCTTCGGCCCATTTCGTGAAATAATCAACAGCAACTATAGCATATCTGGTCCCTCCTTTTGCTATTGGTAGGACGCCAATCAAGTCGATTCCCCATATTGCAAATGGCCACTGGCTGACCATCTACGTTAGCTCTATTGAAGGAGTTCTTTTAATTTTACCAAATCTTTGGCAATGATCACATCTTCTGGCGTATTCTGCAGCGTCGCGATTAATCGTCGGCCAGAAGTATCCGTACCGAATGACTTTTTTCGCAAGGGTCTGCCCCCCAGTGTGGTCTCCACATTTGCCTTCGTGTACTTCCTTTAGGATTCGTCAGGCTTCATCATCAGACACACATCTAAGGAGGGGGGTTGAGATTCCCCTTCGAAAGAGTATTCCATCTTGTATCATGAATCGTGGTGTCTTTCGGTAAAGATTTTTCCGTTGATTCCGGTCCGTCGGAAGGGTCCCTGGAAGTAAATAGTCCTTTATTGGCATCTTCCACGTCTCTGGTTCGACGGTGATCTCGAGGATCCAGTCTACATCCATTTCGTCTATGCTCGGGGTGGTTAGAGTTTCAACTAGGACTAGTCCCAATGATTGAGCTTCTCCAGAGCTTGCTAGTTTAGCCAAATAGTCCGCCTTGGTGTTTTGCTCCCATGGGACGTGGGTTATGGTGTAATGTTCGATGTTGCTTAGCAACTCTTGCACTTTAGATAGATATGGCATAAGGTTCTCCCCTCGAGCCTGGTATTCTCCTTTCACTTAGCAGATGACTAGCAGGGGGTCGTTGTAGATGTGAACAGATTTTATCATAAGCTCTTTCACAACTTTTAGTCCTGCTATCAAGGCTTCGTATTCCGCTTCGTTATTTATAGTAGGGAATTCCAAGCATAAAGCGTAGCAAATGGCTCATCCTTCAGGGGTTTCAAGCACTACTCCTGCCCCGAACATAGGTTGTTAGATGCGCCATCAACAAAGAGTCTCCATTGCATTTCCACTTCCGGCGGTGTTTCTTCCTCGTCATCCCGTATAGTAAATTCGACGATGAAATCTGCTAGTGCTTGCCCATTGATGGCCTTCCTTGGATGGTATATGATATCATATTGACTCAGTTCGATGTTCCACTTGAGAAGTCGTCCGGAAGTTTCAGGTCGATACAACACTTGCTTCAGGGGCTGATCGGTCAACACATTGATTGGATGTGCCTGAAAGTATGGTCATAACTTCCTGGACGTGATCAGGAGGCAATATGCTAGCTTTTATAGCTTTGGGTAATTTTTCTCAGCTCTGGTAAACCGTTTGCTAATGTAATACACGGGTCATTGGATTTTCGCTTCTTCACACACAAGGGCGGCGCTCAATGCATGAGGCGAGATTGCCAAGTAAATTAATAGGTCTTCTCCTTCAACAGGCTTTGATAGGGTTGGCGGAGCTTCCATGTGCCGCAGTAGTTCTTCAAATGCTGTTTGACAAGCCTCACTCCATTCGAAGTTTTTCTTTCCTTTCTTCAGTGCATCAAAGAATGGTATGCACTTTTTGGTAGCTTTCGAGATAAATCGACTTAGTGCTGCGACCTTTCCATTCAAGCTTTGCAGTTCCTTCTTATTCTTCGGAGCTTGGACTTCTCGTAGTGCCGTTATTTGTTTTAGATTTGCTTCGATGCCTCTCGCACTTACCATGAACCCTAAGAATTTCCCAAAGGCTACTCCGAAGTGAAATTTAAGTGGATTGAGTTTCATTCCATGCTTTCGGAGTATTTCGAACATTTCAGCAAGATTATCCAGATGGTTGGCAGCTTCTCATTATTTGACCAACATGTCATCCACGTAAACCTTCATAGTTTTCCCGATTTGGCGCTTGAACATGGTATTTACCAATCTTTGGTACGTTGCCCCGACATTCTTTAAACTGAATGGCATAACCCTATAGCAGTATAGTCCTAGATCAGTGATGAAGCTGGTGTTCTCTTGGTCAGGCTCGTGCATCAAGATATGGTTGTAGCCCGAGTATGCATTCATGAATGACAGCAATTCGTGCCCCGCCGTCCTATCATTTTGGCAAGTTTTGTTTTGGTCCGAATAGTCAATACAAGTTCGCCATTTTCCATTAGACTTTTTGACTAAGACCGGGTTAGATACCCATTTAGGGTAAGTTGCATCATGGATGAAACCATTGGCCATTAGTTTATCTACCTCTTCTCTCAACGCCTTGGACCGCTCAGGGCCTAGGCTGCGCCTCTTCTGTTTTACTGGTGTGAATTTGGGGTCAATATTGAGCGCATGACAAGCGATTTCTGGTGATACCCCACACATGTCGGAGTATGTCCAAGCGAACACATCCAAATTGGCATGAAGAAACTTAGTAAGTTCTAACCGCATCTTGTTTCCAAGGTACAATCCAATTTTTAGGACCCTCGTTGGGTCGTCCATGTCGATTGGGACAGACATCGTCAATTCTGCCAGTGCTACTCGATCCTCCCCTGAACTCTTCTTTCTAGGGCCAAATCCTTGTTGAATCAGCTATGGTCCCCGTGCTAGGGGCAGTTCTGTAGTTGCTATTCGGTGGGTTCACGAACGTGGAGAGTTCTCCCTACATCCTTTATTATCCTTTCTTTCCGATTCACGTAATTCTGCAATGTAGCATTCCCTAGCATCGCACTGATCCCCTTTCACCACTCCGATTGCGTTTGCAGTAGGGAACTTCATGGTTAGGCACCATTAGGCCAGAGCTATTCTAAAGACTGCCAGTGCGAGCCATCCTAAGAAGGTGTTATACGTGGCCATTTCGTCCATGATTACGAAAGTTTGAATGAGGGTGACCCTTCGCTCGCCCTCTCCAAGTTCCACTGGCAGGTCAATTGTTCCCACATGTTGTTTGGGTTCGCTAGTAAACCCTTGGATCTTTGTTTGGCATGTAGACACGCTTTCATGCCGATCTTAATTTGATCAAAAGTACGTTTAAAAAGTATATTAATAGAACTGGCACTATCGACCAACACTCGTCGAACCAAAGCGGGACCGATTCCCACCGTCACCACCATCGGATCGGGAGTTGGAGCTTCGATCCCTTCGGTGTCACGATTTCGGAACACTACATTGTTACTTAAAACTTTCTACAGCTTGGCCGAAGTTTTATCTTCTATTGCAAGACATGATTCCTTTGGAGTATGCTTCAACGAACTTGCATACCGCTCCTTCTCTCCCTAACTTCTTTGCGCGGGGTGCGCTCCCCCAGATATTGTTCCAATAATAAGCCTTTGGTCAGTTCGTTTTGACCCTTCTTCACTAGTTCCGGCTTGATTCCTTCGTTCTCTAGGAGGCTGAGGAGTCGCAGGTTGATCAGGGTTCTGTGACTTCCTCATGTACTGCTGGAGTTTGTTTTCCCGGATCAACTCTTCAATGAGATTCTTTAGATGGCGGCGTTCGTTTGTATTGCGATCGTGTGTCTCGTGGAAGCGGCAGAACTTTCCCGAGCGCTTTTTTTGCTCAATTGCTTTTTCCTTAAGGGGTTTTTGTATTCCTTAGTCCCTTGTGTGGCGAGATAAATATTTTCCGAAGTGTCATTTAGAGGGGTGTAGTCTTTGGGCCTAAACCCTTTAAGCCTTTTATTGTTGCCCTTACCATTTCTTTTAATTGAATTTTTTTCCTCTCTTGATTTCCATCTTTCCCTGTGATTCCTTCAGCAGTTCCAGAAGCGTGCGCATTTCGATTCATTACTACGTCGCTCTATCCGATGTTCATCGGTTGCACACTAGTAGACTTCCTCTCCAGCTCATGCGCTTCCTCCAACCTTAAGTATTGTCTTGCTTTTACGATTGAAGTCTTTCCTTGTAGCTGGTTGCTTCATCTTAATCCACTTTCCGAATTCAGTCTCCGGGTGAATGGCACGGACTAACGCCATAAAAACCATGTCCTCGTTGGGGTTGCTTACTTCCGTCACTGCGGTATTGAACCGGTTCATGAAAGATTTTAGCGGTTCGTTGCATCCCTAGAATAATCCGGATAGAGACATGGCATCTTTTGGTTGCACGGTATGGAGCCTGAACTGACCGAGAAATCTTGTTGCTTATTGGTCAAAAGTAGAGATATATCTCGGCAGAAGCCTAATGAACCATATAGACGAAATTCCCTCCAGAAAGATGGGAAAACACCTACACCGAACAGTTTCTGAGGCATTAGCTCCATCCATGTACCAACTGTACTTGTACAGATGGTGTTTTGGGTCCTTTGTCCCGTCGTAGGACGGAATAGTTGGCATTGTGAATTTTTTCGGATACTTCTCATTCAAGATTTCATCAGTAAAGGGAGTCCGACTTGATGCAGATCCCCATTCATCATTTCTCCTATTTTTATTCTCATCCATTAATCGTTTGACAATGGCCGCTATGTATGCCTATGATGTTCGGTAATCCTAGGGGCGACAGTCAGTCACTACACCAACTGTTTGACTTTGCAAACAGTCTTGGCAAGTGGGTTGAAGCCTAGACTCTCCTGTCTTTGGGAGAGCCACTCCCGCGGGATCTCGTTGGCTTGCAATTGGCCTGATTGAGGGCGGTTTGGATGTTCCTAGCATCATCGAATGCGTTGACATTCTCTTCCAAATGGTTGTCTTGCTCTTCAACTTCTGAGTCGGAGAGGTCTATAGCTATATCTTCTTGCAGGGACTTTTCGCCTTGATTAAAGTTCAGACTTGGTTGCCTAGCGGTGAGCGAGGTACTCGCATTTCCTTCCATGTTGAGTCCCATGGTTCCTGTTGTCACCTTTTTTGCGGCTGTTTTCCGTTTCTTCTGTTTAGACGAGAAACATAAGAATTTTATTGTTCTATAATAGCCATAGGTTCAGGCATAGTTCTTGGATTAGGGTTTGACTGTAAGGTTAAGAGAGCGTTGTTCGTCGCATGAAATTCTATTGGTTTAGAAAACCGTCGAACGAATTTAGAAATAAAATAACCGCAAGCGCACGGCATACACTTTGTAGTACGTGGTGAATACGGGTCGATCCGCAGGGAATTGTTAGAGATTAAAAATCTATTCAATCAAATTAGACCAAAGTGGGATGAAAGTTGTTAACTACAAAAGGAAGCTAAAGCTAGAATTAAAATGTGATTAAAAAAAACTATTAAACTAGAGAACAATTTAGAGGCAAATCCACTCTAATATTTTTGTAAATCAACAAACATAGAATTTATGATCTCTAACTTTGATATTAAGTGAAATAAGTGTTGCATTTATCATAAGTATGGTTTGTTTATGTTATTAATTAACATAACTCAAACCATCAAACTATAATACAACAATTATACCACTTATAATTCTCATGAAAATGAAGCTAAAGCAAAAGTTATATTAAGTATGATCTATTTACTATTGTAACTAGTAATATAGATCATCAAATTTCATTTTTACTTTCATTTCAAAATCAAAAATGGATTAGCAAATGATGATGCAACTTGTGTTTATGTTGAATAAGAATAGCTCATTTGCAAAAGCAACATAAGCTATCAAACCCACTTGTATAAACTTGCATCAAAATTTACTTTCATGAAGCATAGACAAAGAGATCATAAATCATAGAAATGTGAAATTACATAATATTTGAGAGCTTCATTACCCCTAAATTGAAGGGTTTAGCTACTCATTTGTGGCATTGAAGCAACACTTGTAAATTTCAACATGAAAGAGCAAAGAAATGAAAACTAAGCAAAGGAAGAAAGAGAGATTAACTAGTAACTAATTGCATAAAAATTAAAGCTACACTACTTGCATAAATGTAAATCTAAGCTATGAACATTAAATGAAAGAGAGCATAGAAATAAACATTAACAATAAAACAAAGAAAAGCATGTAGAAAAGAGAGAAGAAAGATGCTTGGAAGCCATTTTTATTTCATAAAACATTGAGCTTACAATTTGATCTCTTAATTTCCTAAGTAAAATGAAAGAGTAGATGATTTGTTCATGTACATAAGAGGGCTATTTATACATGCATAAAACCCTAATTCTCTTTTTAGGGAGCTTCCCAAAATACCCTTGAGGTGGTGTAGCCTCCAAGTAATCATTAACATTCAATAATCCCCCACTTAATATGTACATGAAGCTTTAAGTCCTTTTAGCATGTGCTTAGCTTCTAATTGGAAGTTAGGTAAGTGGGTGGGGTCCTCCATGATCTTGAACTTTGAATTATTTCCTTCTTCTTACCTTTGTATTCATTTGTGCATGCATGTATCTTCATATAAGCCTCTTCCATATGCATCCAAATTCCTATAAAAATGATCAAAAATGTCCAAGTAAAAATTCTCAAATTTACACATGCACAAAAATGACCAATTTGCCCCTGAATGAAGATGAAAATATGATGATTTGAAAAATAATTGAATTTTGGTTTTAACATGTACACATGCCCAAATATGATGTTTATTTAAATAAAAAGAGATAAAATATGGATGTAAATATATGCACATTTACGTGCACATCAAATACCCCCACACTTATCTTTTTATTCGTCCTCGAATAAAAAAAAACTAAGATAAATCCGTTTTCATAGGGAGCACGATTGCATTGAGCATATGCAACAAGCCGTTAAACCTCTGGGTGTCCCCAGTAGGACGAGTGTTGTCTCGTGAGGGTTTTCAGCGGATACTTCCCACAAAATCCAAATGCAAAGTGAAAATATTTACAAAATGCAATATTTATTTACGATGGGATGAATGCAAGTTCTTGAAAATATTTACAAATGACGGATTTACTCTTAAATCGACACAAAGAAGTTAAATATAAGTCTTCGTCATTATCTTGAAAATTTAAGTCATTTACTCGTCAAAATTTCCAACAAAAATCAAGTCATCATAGGCAATAGTTTAACTCGTTGTTTCGGTTGATAACAAAAGGTAACTATGAAATAAATCCTTAGTTGATTATCAAAGTTTATTAAAGTGGCATTTTCATTTCTTTTCAATAACAAATCAAATCAAATAAGTAAAAATAGTGCTAGGATTTCAATTGCTTGTTCTCTCATTATTTGTAAGAAAAAATTACACACCTAGCTCAGGTAAACTGAGGCCAGATATACCACCCATGCACTGCCTTTCGGGCTTATGTGAGGGGAGTACAGAGCATGGCGAGTGCACACACTTTCATGCATACACCTATCGACCGTAGGTGGTTTTTATTAAGTCTGCTCTTTGTTTTTTTTACATGTGTTCCATACATGCATAACCGTGAGGACTTTTAAATGAGTATGAAAGCACATAATTAAAGATTCCAAGTAATTCACCCATGCATAACTGTGAGGACTTTTAAATGAGAGTGAATACTTTGGATGTTATTTTTTTTTAAATATATATATATTTAAGAGAGAGAGAGAGTTTTGCAAAATCATCTTAGCACCATTTAACTTAGAAGACAAAAATGTTATATTCTTTACTTTAAATTTACCACTCTTTAAACAAAGATTTTCAATTAGAACATACTTCATAATTAACATAGATGAACCTTCCTATATACTAGTTAAACCATTGTTATTTGTAATCAAACTTCATTTTTATTTTTGTTAAGACAAACAAATTTTAAAAAAATTCAATATATTAACCAAAACTTATACTTATCCCATAGTGTTTCTTCAAAAATAAATCAAAATAGTAAAAAGAAAATGTTTTTGAAATATAGGAGTTTTGAGAATTTTTTTTTATTTTTTTTAAAGTAAGAAAATGAAAATTCAAAAATGCCATGAAAAACCATGAAAAACTAAAAAAATTGAAAATGAGACTCCCCTCACACTTAATTTTGACTGTGTCCCCATAGTTAATGAATGATATAATGAGTGTAATGGGAAAAATATGTACATATTTACAAAAGAGAGTTAACATTCTTACTAGACGTAGCTTGGCTCATGAAGGATCATGAGCTCCTCCTCTTGGTTATTTGGCAATTCCAAGAAAGGTTTCAAACGATGACCGTTGACTTTGAAAATTGATCCATCCCTGGGGTTTTCTATTTCTACAACACCATGTGGAAAAACAGTTCGTACCACAAATGGTCCGGTCCATCTTGATTTAAGTTTCCCCGAAAATAAATGAAGTCTCGAGTCATATAAAAGAACTTTCTGGTTAAGCGAAAACGTTTTTCTAAGGATTGACTTGTCATGAAAAACTTTTGTTCTTTCTTTGTAAATTTTCTCGTTTTCATACGCGTCATTCCTAAGTTCTTCTAGTTCATTGAGTTGCAATTTTCGATTTTCGCCAGCTTTTTCAAGGTCAAAGTTTAAGTTTTTTATTGCCCACAACACTTTGTGTTCGATTTCAACGGGTAAATGGCAAGCTTTACCGTAAACTAAACGAAATGGGGACATCCCAAGGCTAGTTTTAAAAGCAGTACGGTAAGCCCAAAGCGCGTCGGTCAATTTCTGAGACCAATCTTTTCGATTTTTGTTGACAGTTTTCTCCAAGATTTGTTTTATTTGTCGATTTGAAACTTCAACTTGGCCACAAGTTTGAGGATGATACAGAATGGATAACTTGTGGGTTATCGAGTATTTTTTCATTAAAATTTCAAAAGAACGGTTGCAAAAATGGGTCCCGTTATCACTGATTATTGTGCGAGGTGTGCCGAACCTCGAAAAGATGTTTTCTTTGAGAAATTTCACAACAATTTTATGGTCGTTGGTTTTGCAAGGAACAGCTTCGACCCATTTTGAGACGTAGTCAACAGCGAGAAGGATATACAAGTTTCCAAAAGAATTGGGAAAAGGTCCCATAAAGTCGATACCCCAAACATCGAAGATTTCGATGGTAAGAATGGGGTTTAGAGGCATCATATCTCGTCGAGAAATTCATCCAAGCATTTGACATCGATCGCAAGTTTTACAAAATTCGAATGAGTCTTTGAAGAGAGAAGGCCAATAGAAACCACACTGAAGCACCTTTTCTGCAGTTTTTCGAGGACCAAAATGTCCACCGCACGCTTGATCGTGGCAAAATGAAAGAACACTTATTATCTCATTATCCGGAATGCAACGTCGGATGATTTGGTCGGGACAATATTTGAACAAGTATGGATCGTCCCAATAGAAGTATTTCACTTGGGACATGAATTTGTATTTTTCCTGTTTGGACCACGATGAGGGAGTTTCTTTAGTGACTAAGTAGTTCACTATATCAGCGTACCATGGGTCGATAGAAATTGAAAGGAGTTGTTCATCGGGAAAGTTTTCATTGATCGGCAAAGAAGATGGTGCGTTCGGAAGACGAGACAAGTGATCGGCTATGACATTATCGGATCCTTTTTTGTCTTTGATTGTAAAGTCAAATTCTTGAAGTAAAAGGATCCAACGAATCAAACGGGATTTAGCATCCTTTTTAGCAAAGAGATATCGGAGCGCATAGTGGTCTGTGTACACAGTAATGTGTGAACCTATCAAGTAAGGTCGAAACTTTTCAAGCGCAAAAACGACAGCTAGAAGCTCTTTTTCAGTTGTTGTGTAGTTGAGCTGAGCGTCGTTCAAAGTCATACTCGCGTAGTAAATGACATGAAGGATTTTGTTGATGCGTTGTCCTAAGACAGCACCAACCGCAAAGTTAGAAGCGTCACACATGATTTCAAAAGGAAGATCCCAATTGGGTGCGCAAATGATTGGAGCAGAAATGAGTCTGTTTTTTAGACGTTCAAAAGAAGAGATACACTCGAAGTTAAAATCGAAAGGAACGTCTTTTCCGAGGAGAGTCGTCAAAGGACGAGCGATCTTGCTAAAGTCTTTCACAAAGCGTCGATAAAAGCCAGCGTGTCCTAGAAATGATCGAATGTCCTTAACAGATTTGGGAATGGGTAGATTTGCAATGACATCGATTTTCGCTTTGTCTACCTCAATGCCTTTATTTGAGATGATATGTCCAAGGACAATGCCTTGTTTGACCATAAAGTGGCATTTTTCCCAATTCAAAGTCAAGTGTTTTTCTTTACATCGATTCAAAACCAACTCGAGATGATGTAAACATTGAGAAAAAGAATCGCCAAAGATTGAGAAATCGTCCATAAAGACTTCTAGAAAGCGCTCAATCATGTCAGAAAAGATTCCAACCATGCATCGTTGGAAAGTCGCAGGAGCGTTACAAAGTCCGAATGGCATACGTCGATAAGCGAAGGTACCGAATGGACACGTGAAAGTCGTTTTCTCCTGATCTTCGGGAGCAATTGGAATTTGGTTATAGCCAGAATAACCATCAAGGAAGCAATAGAATTCGTGGCCGGCTAAACGTTCGAGCATTTGGTCGATAAATGGAAGAGGGAAATGATCCTTACGTGTTGCGGCATTTAGTTTTCGATAGTCAATGCAAACACGCCAACCCGTTTGAGTACGAGTTAGAATAAGTTCGTTAGCGTCATTTTTTATGACGGTAAGTCCGGACTTTTTAGGCACGACATGAATTGGGCTAACCCATTGGCTATCGGAGATGGGGTATATGATACCGTTATCGAGGAGCTTAAGAATTTCGTCACGAACCGCATCTTTCATTTTTGGGTTAAGCCTCCGTTGTGCATCACGAGTGGGTTTGGCTTCTTCAATCAAATGAATGCGATGTTGGACAATAGCAGGGCTAATTCCCTTAATATCGGTAATGGACCACCCAATTGCTTCTCTATTTTTCAAAAGAATAGAGAGAAGAGAAGCTTCTTGGTCAAGAGAAAGATTGTTAGAAATGATGACAGGACAAGTTTCGTTTTCACCTAAGTAAGCGTACTTAAGGTGATCGGGAAGTGGTTTGAGTTCCAACTTCGGGAGTTTTTCGATTGCAGAATTGGGTTGAGATTCGGATTCAACTTGAAGTGATTCAAAGGGAAGAGTGTATTCAATCTCGTTGGGAATTTCATAAAATAATTTTTCGTACTCGGCCTCGCATTCATCGTTAAGATCAAGTGTCTCGTTTTCAAAGTTTTCGTGAATGGCACTAACTTCCAATGCTTGGTCACGAGGTTCATTTGATTGGCTTTCAAGATTGAAAATGTTAAGATCCAAAGTCATGTTTCCAAAAGAAATTTTCATAGAACCGTTACGACAATTGATTAAGGCGTTTGAGGTGGCTAAGAATGGCCGGCCTAAAATCAATGGAATTTGACTCGCGGGATTTGTAACTGGTTGTGTTTCGAGAACGATAAAATCAACTGGGAATATGAATTGCCCAACTTGAATGAGCACGTCCTCGATTTCTCCCACGGGTTTCTTAATCGAGCGATCGGCAAATTGAAGCGTGACTTTTGTGGGTTTGAGCTCACCTAAGCCTAATTGTTCGTAAACGGAGTATGAAATCAAATTGACGCTCGCGCCTAAGTCAATCAAACATTTGTTAATTGTCTTGTCTCCAATTATACATGAAATCGTAGGGCAGCCTGGATCTTTGTATTTGACGGGCATGGATCGGGACAAGACTTCACTAAGACTAGCGGCTAAGAAGACCTTTTTGGGTACTTGAGTGTGTCGCTTTTGGGTACACAAGTCCTTAAGAAATTTTTCGTAAGTGGGGACTTGCTGAACGATGTCAAGAAGTGGGATATTCACTTTCACTTGTTTAAAAATTTCCAACATCTTTTCCATTTGGTCCGAGTGTTTCTTGGGTCGAAGACGATGTGGAAATGGAACACGATACTCGGTAGGCGGGTCTACCTGAGCAGAAGAAGAAGAATTTGGATTGGCATTCGATTCATCGTTTTGCTCCACATTCTGTTCAGATTCGTTCATTGTTTTAGAAGTGTCGAGAGAGGTTTCCGGTAAATCGTTTGGATTAACGACTTGATTATCGATTTGTTTACCGGAACAGAGAGTTGTGATAGCATTCAATTGGGTGACGTTGTTATCTTGAACAACATAGGCTTGATTTGAATTTGTGTTTTGATTTCTGGGATTTGGAAGGGGATGACTTGGGAATGTTTCGCGTTCGCATTCACTTACAGAAGTGGCTAATTGACTCATTTGCATTTCGAGTTTTGCAATCGATTGGTTTGTGTTTTGCATATATGAAGTCAATAAATTTTGCAAATTGCTGTTTGATTGAAGGCTTTGAGTAGTTGCCTTAGCCAATGTTTCAAGAGTTTTCTCAACCAAAGTTAAACGTTTATCGTCTTGGGGAGGATGAGAAGAATTTGGTTGAAAATTTGGTTGTTGCGGTTGATTATGAGATGGGCCCGCAAGGTTTGGTTGAAAATTGTTGGGCTGAAAGGGAGGATTCGAAGGATTATTCGGAAATGCTTGAAAATTGGAACGAATCGTATTTGTGTTGGGATTGTTTTGGTTCCACGCAAAATTCGGATGATTTCTCCAACCAGGTTGTACGTTGGAGAAAACGGGTCGTTTTTGGCTTTATTGAAAGCATTGATTTGTTCGACAGAATTGGGACACTGATCGGCTATATGATTAGGATCGTTGCATTTATAACACATCGGTTGGGAAGCTTGGTTCATTTGATTCGATGAGAAAACATTATCGAATTTTTTAATCATTGCGTCGATCTTAGCTTCCAAAGCAACAGAAGATCCTATCGAGTTTGCACTCGATCGTGAGTAAATAGATTTTTCGTTCGATCGTTCCCATTGGGATGATTTTTCAGCGAGGTTTTCAAGAAATTGCCAAGCATCGTCGTAATGTTGGGCAAGAAAGTTGCCTTGGCACATTGATTCAAGCATGGTTCGTGAGTTGTTTTCGAGTCCATTGTATAAAATTTGGCAAATCGTCCATTTTTCGAAGTTATGGTGTGGACATTTTATCAAAAGTTCTTTGAATCTTTCAAAATATTTTCCAAATGGTTCTCCCTTGAATTGATGAAAATTTACAATTTCGTTTCGGATTCTACTCGTTTTTTCCAAAGGGTAGAACTTTTTTAAGAAGGCTTTTATGAATTCTTCCCATGTTTTAATCGAGTTCGATGGTAAGCTGTACAACCATTTTTCAGCGTAATCCGTGAGAGCGAATGGGATTAATCGAAGTTTGATTCCATCATCAGAAAGTTGTTGGAGTTTAATGGTTGCACAAACTTGTTCGAATTTAGTCAAAAAGATGTATGGATCATCGTGCTCGAAATTGCCAAATTTTGGAAGAGTGGCAATATGGTTTGAGTGAATTTCGAAATGGTTACCCGTAGGGGCGGGTAACGTGATGCAAGATGGAATAGAAACTCTATCGGGATAGATTCTATCTATAAGAGTTCGAGGGGCGTTCTCGTTCGCCATTTCGGGAGGATCCTCTATTCGAGTTAAACGATTAGTTGTCGAGTCGCGAGTCCAACGGTTTGTTGTTGTGTCACGAGTCCAATTACTCATGCACAAGTGAAAGTAGAGAAGAGAAAGAAGTTAGAATCGAGTTTAGCGAATGAAAGAAGATTTGAAAATCGAAGTGAAAAATTTTTTTTAGAGGAAGAAATATATTTACCAAGTGAAATTTATTTTCAAAAGAGAAGTTTGATTTTTGTTTTGTTTTTGGTATTTTAAATTTTTATAATTTTTTTTGTTTTTTTGTTTTTTTTTCAAATTTTTGTTTTTAAGAAGGTTTTTTTTTGTGGAATTAAAAACTAAGTTAAGAAAAATTTACAATTTTTTTTTTTGGATTTTAGTTTTTTTATATATGCATGAACTAATGCAACTAAATGAATGCAAAGGACTTAATTACATTTTTCTATCCTTAGTAGCTCCTAACCCAAAATTGTATAATCACACTTTGTCTTAAATCAACAAAAATATTTCTCAGCCAGGTAACGGGCAGGGGTTATCGGTGCACCATGAATCACCGTAGCAATGCAGCCGAAGGTTTAAGTACCTTCAGAGGAACAACCAGTATAATATTTACGTATCACCATAATTTTTATAACTGGTTATTACTCTGCCGTATCCTAGACACCAAGAAATAAAATTGTTCAAAGAAAACAATTGTGAAGATACAATTAAGCCCTAGATGAGCTCGCGACACCCTTAAGTCGAATGTCTAACCTTTATTATTAGTCAAATTCCACGATGAAATGCGTTTGTGGGCTAAGTAAAGGGTGATGAAATCCCTCACCTTATGTGAATTGGGGTATTGCCCTTAGAAAAGAAAATAAGATGAGATGGATGCAAAACAAAAATTAAACGTGAATTTACAATGCAACTAAAATGAAGTTTGTTTTTGTTTTTGGATTTTGAATTTTTTTTAATATATAATTGCAAATGCAAGCAACCAACAATGCACTAGAGATGAAAGCACAATACCAGAGCGTGCAGATTTTTAGCAAATTTTTTTTAAGCGGCAATTTTTTTAAGCAAGGCAAAGCAGTTTATTTGGGCAAGCACTTCTTCCTTTTGGAATTTCTGCTTTGGCAACCTGAGATGAAACACAAGATATATTCAACAATTTTTATTATTATTATTATTTAGTATGTTTATCAAAGATGAAAAACAAAAACAAGTGAAAACAAATGGAAAATGAAAATTAAACAAAGTTGAACTTTTTTTTTGGACTTTTTATTTTTTTTAATTTTTTTTTAATTTTTTTTTGGAAAGGAAACTCAAAAGTAGCGTTTTACTTAAAAATAAAAAAATAAAATTGGAAGAGTTTTTTTTAAAAAAGAAAGGAAAATAGAAACTAAACAAATGAAATAAGAGAAAAAAAAAGAAAAAAAATCCAACCGGCCCAAGAAGGAAGTTCACAAGCCCACAACAATGCCCTTTTTTTTAAACAAGATAAAGCAATATACAAATCATCTCTCTGTCAAAAGAAAAAGGCAAGCTCTTTTCTTTTCTTCTGAAAAACAAAAAAAAACTGAATTTTTTTTACTTGAATTGAAATTGTGTAATCGCGTTATGAGACTCGCGATTTAATGGAAACGACTGCGTTAGCAAGGCGCTTGGGGAGTTGACCGAGTTTGGGTTAGTGGTTGGTCGCGTGCTTGCTCGCGATTTCGATGTGTGCAGATTGGGGTATATTCAGGCGATTTGTTTTGGTGAGGAGAGTGCTTAAATGGTCGCGATTTAAGGTCGCGGTGGTTTGAAAATTGGGTTCGGTTATTGGCTTATGACAGCAAATGGATTTGAAGCAGCAAGTTTGTCACTGAAATGGGGATTGTGGTGGAGTTCGACTTTGGGGTTGTGGTTGCGGGTGGTTCAGAGGTCAGGGGTTAAGGTGAAGACAATGATTATGTGATGGTACTGGTTTATCTGATGCAGTTTCCTCTTAACTGTATATAATGAAGCAGTGGTATGTAAGGAGATGGTCAAAGAATTGTAGTTGTATTCCACTGTTGATGGTATTAGCAGTTGAAGTGGTGGCTTTCTGGTTGAGGCAGTGGCGTAGGAGATAGATTCTGTGGGGAAGGTGATGCAGAAGTTGTTGAGGTAGACTTGCAGTTGCAAGTTTTGCAGAGGGGATCGTTGAAGTTGCTGAAATGATATCGATTGTTGAGGTGGCTGTAGTTGAGTTTGTCTGGTTGGAAGTGGGATGTTGTGGTAAAGAAGTGGGTTAGTTTGGTGGAGGATGGCGGTACTTGGTTTGTAGAAGTGGACAGCGAGGCCGGTGAAGGATAGAGTTATTGTGGCTGTTTGACTTGCGATATTGTTGAGAATGATATGTGTTGGTTGAAATGGGATAAGGCAGTGTAGTTTTGCCAGAGTAACAGTGGAATTGTAGTGTTTGAACTGTCTGGTGGCAGGTTTGTTGAAGTTTGAACTGCACTGGTTTGAACTTTTGTAAGTGGCAGACAGTGGAAGTTGTGAATTTCTAGGTATGTTTGCTTGTTCTAGGTAGGTAGGTAGCAGTTGATATGTGAGAAGGAAGGTGGAATGATGATATTGGAAAAAATAATGGTGATTTGAATGGTAATGCTTGGGATATTCGATGCTTAGGATATTTGAACGGCAGTGATTGTTGTACAGGGATTGCACTGCAGTGTGGTATGTTTTGTATTGGTTTGGGTAGCTGATGAAGTATGTAGACAGTAGGCAATGGGAACTGTGATGTAGCAGCAAGTTGTTATGGCTGTTTGACAGTTGGGTTGTTGTGATGAATTGCACTGTGTATATGGAGATTGATGTTGCACACAGTTTTGTATTGAAGTGTGTATGGTATGTATGTAAGCACTGCAGTAATATAATTTGTGGTGGATGTATGGTTATTTGTGGTGATCTCTTAATTTCCTAAGTAAAATGAAAGAGTAGATGATTTGTTCATGTACATAAGAGGGCTATTTATACATGCATAAAACCCTAATTCTCTTTTTAGGGAGCTTCCCAAAATACCCTTGAGGTGGTGTAGCCTCCAAGTAATCATTAACATTCAATAATCCCCCACTTAATATGTACATGAAGCTTTAAGTCCTTTTAGCATGTGCTTAGCTTCTAATTGGAAGTTAGGTAAGTGGGTGGGGTCCTCCATGATCTTGAACTTTGAATTATTTCCTTCTTCTTACCTTTGTATTCAATTGTGCATGCATGTATCTTCATATAAGCCTCTTCCATATGCATCCAAATTCCTATAAAAATGATCAAAAATGTCCAAGTAAAAATTCTCAAATTTACACATGCACAAAAATGACCAATTTGCCCCTGAATGAAGATGAAAATATGATGATTTGAAAAATAATTGAATTTTGGTTTTAACATGTACACATGCCCAAATATGATGTTTATTTAAATAAAAAGAGATAAAATATGGATGTAAATATATGCACATTTACGTGCACATTAAGCGTTAAGCTTTTCCATCAAAGCCTTTTGGCTACTTTCCATTTTTTGGTTGATCTCGTCAACCATGTAATTCAACTCATCTCTAGTAATGACTTCGTGCTGACTGGAGGATGTTGGCGCCTGATTTCCTAAGTTAGCACCATTTACTTCAGTTTGTTGAGGATTAACATCTTATCCAGCTATCACTGCCCCTATGGACCTTCCAAAGGCAGATCTCCTTCTTCTAGGAGCTATTGATTCCAAGCGGTAGATTTTTCAAGCAAAGATTGAGGATCTAACTTTTGGACCTATCCAATCCAAAGTAGATAGCTAGATCTGAACCTGAGTTGGGTTCTTAGTGAAAGCACCAAAATGTTAACCCAAAAAATGGATCAACACCCTGGTTTCAGTGTGAAAGCACCAACCCTGTTCTCAATGGGCAATAATGTAGATAATAAATATAGAAAAAAGTAGTAAGAGAAAGAAGACAAGAAGATCTTTATAGTGGTTCGACTGTTAATGAAGCCTACGTCCACTTTATAGTTTTTATTATAGACTAATTGTTGGTACAAGGAGTAATTGATTACAAAGCTCTTGATTGTCCTTAGCTAGATTGAATCTCCGAATTTAGAATCCACTGGAGAATCACAGTGGACTCCTCTGAAGATCGTTGTGAGGGAGGTGAAGAGTGAAGAAAGCTTCCAGCAGAGTTTCAGCAACCAGTTCGAAGAAGATCCTGTTTATGTTGCAGATATGATGGTATTTATAGAGATTGCAGAGCTATTGGGCCAAGTCTACTCGCCAGCTGTTCACAGATGGTCACAAGAAGACGCAGTGGAGATTAGCACGCGACCCGAGCCAAATCCATGGATCGCTAGAGATCCATGGTCTATGGGTCGCTAGCGATCCATGGTTTATGGGTCGCTAGCGATCCATAGCATTAGGTCGAGTGCAAGCTAATTACTTAGCCTTTTCCCCTGTTTCACTTAGTTTAGGTCGCACTTATACTATGATAATGTATGGATCGCTGGCGATCTATAGTGTATGGATCGCTAGCGATCCATGCACGTAGCATATTTTTGGTCTCTGATGTTTGGAATGCTTTCGTTGTCTTGTGTTGATGTTGTTCGTGTAATCCCTTTGCACGTCGCTTTGTTTTGATGATGATTTACTTGCTAGTTGTATTTAGTTGTTGATTGAACTGGATGGATGCTTGTCTCTTAATTCTATTAACTCGAAATCTCATCAAACCCAGTCACTACTTTTGCAATATGGATTGGATCACGATGCTAGAAAAACAGTTGAACCCTGAGCTATATCTATGGATTGCTAGCGATCTATAGGCCATGAATCACTAGCGATCCATGTCCTTAGTGGATATCCTCGTTCTCTTTTCTTGGTTCTCTTTGGCTTGTTGCTTTAGTACTTTTGGTTGATCTCTGACCTATTCTGACTCCACCAAGTTGTTCCATCTCCTCTTAGATTCTGCTTGGGTTGAAAACCCGAATAACATTTGCCCCCCAGAGTACGTCTTCGTTGAAAACAAGGCATGCTCTGGATGTAATTTCTTTTAGTCTCTGCTAGTTGAATTCCATGTAATCGTGTCAGTGTTTCACAAATGTGAGCTAGGTCATGTTGCTGCTTGCTTAGTTTTGATATTGACTGCCATTGCTTGTCATATCAGATCGATTTTCTCTCTATAGCTTCTCAATATGCCTTAAAATTTTATGTAAACGTCGCTAGGCAAAAATGAGATAAAGTTCATGCAGCTTCATTGATCGCTAGCAACCTGATAACTTAGAAAATTTTCAGCACTTTTATTTTCCTATTTAAGCTCCTTCAACCCGACCTATTCTTTTATTCAAGCCGAGCTCCTTCCTTTAGCGATCCAAGCCCTTTGCAGTGATTCGACTCTGGCTTTCACCTGCGATTCGATCCATCACCTCTAGGAATTCAACCTTGTCTAACGCCTCTGCCGCGATCCCTTCTACACCACCAACACCAGAGCATCGCCGTCGCCTTCTCAAATCGCTTCCAACCGAAACCCTAACTCGCCTATTCCTTAGGTCGCCGTCGATTCATCCCTAGATCGCCATCAGCTCAATTGTATTTCGCTGATCCTAAAGCTTCAATCAACTTTGCATTTAAGTCGTTAATCCGAGGTGGGTTCGCTAATTACAATGTTCGTTTAATGATTTGGCGGCGAAGTTGCATTCGTGATGTTTGTCGTAAGGAGTCGATTGCAACTTAATGGAGGAGGATAGTAAATCGAGTCTTGAGTTCCTTCTAGAACGACATTTAGGCCTTGCCCCGGTGCTTGACATGTTTTGCTGTCTTCGTCCATTGAGCCAGAATGGACCTGTGCCATGTCCCCATAGCTGATATTGCACGACACATGTGAATTTGTCCCGGCTCTTCCAGAGTATTTGGACTTATCTTACTTGCTTTTATATGCTCGGTGTCCCTGTACTAAAAAGAATTTTCCACGTCGCTTCGGACAACGGATTCGTTATCGATCGTTGATAGATAACGGGTAAGTGAAGAGGAAGTTAAAACAAAAGGAAATGATACGGGAAGTCCTTTCTTTTTCTCACTGCGATCGAACTATCTACACGGGATAGAGCGTTTGTAGTGTTTCAAACACCGAGCTCACCCCAATAGACAACACACTGCACTTGCCCCGGTACATACTTGAAATCCGATGTGTCAGCATGAATCGATGTCTCTCCAGAATTCAAGTGTTGTAGGGTAAACTATTAGTTTGGAATAGAATTACTTGACCGTTTTGGATGCGAGTTCTGTTGTTTAGAATGAAGTATCCATCTTCTCGCCGTAAGTCAAGCGGAGGAAGTCGGACACTTTTGGAAGCTGAGTCGTCGTTTGTTGCCCTTTCTCCTTCCGCCTCACAGGCTGAGTATGGTCAGTTAGTTCCGGTTGGTCTGGCCTTGGATCGAACTCCCCCTAATTTTAGAGTTCTTCTCAATCCTCTAGAGAGAGCTTCTTCTGTAATCTCTACCAAGGTCCTGCATAATATCTGCATGCAATATGGCATATCAAAGGAAGACGTGCGCCTTCTAGAGAAGGATGAGTTTGCTCACATGTCACCTCCGGGATATACCGCTTGTCATCGGTATATGTGCCTGAACGGAGTCGTGCCCCCCTTTAACGACTTTTTGCACGAGACCCTTTCGAATTTGGGAATCGCTTCGTTCCAGATTCAGCCCAACGGATATGTCATCCTAACTTGCTTGCATGTCCTTTTCATGCGTACATTCAATCGTGCTCCAATCTTTGACGAGTTGCGGTACTTTCTTTCATTCAAGAGAAGAGATGAGTGTCCATCCTTGGTTGTAATCGAAGCTCAGAGGAACCATAAGATTGTATTACGACTGTAGAGCAATTTATGTCAATTCAAGACCCAGTACTTCTTTGTCAGATGACCTGAGGGGTTTAACCGTCTTTGGACAACAGGGGGTAAGCACCCTTTCTTACTTATTAAGTTCTGACGCGTCGCTACGGAGTTTCTAACAAATTGAATACTTCTTGCAGTTATCCCAAGGTTGAACAGGGACTCGTCCCTTGATGAAGTTTTTCAAACCCTGAAGGTTATCGATGCTGAGGAAGGATTCGTTAAAGTCTCTCCGACTGACGAAAACTTGCTCCGATACAAATTATTGCATCCGGGGAGATCAACTATTCCAATTGAGGTCCCTTCTCCTTCTTGATCTAGGGTACGCATGCGATCCACCTCCTCTTCTCACAGTTCCAAAGAAGGCACTTCTCAAGAAAGAGAAGGCTTGTCCGGTGAGTTGGCCGAAGAGACTCGCAAGGGAAGAGATGCTGCCGCGACCAGAGTTAGTTGCTCGATCAGAATGCCTCTGATTTTGTAAGAAGATGAATTTAATCAGAGGGAAGGCAAAGCTGCGATGGACTTAGAAAAAGAGGAAGGGGAGATTGGGAGTAGTAGCGACGAGTCCACTTCTGGTGATGATGTCTATGCAAAATCCGATGATGGGGATTTTGAATCATGCGGCGAGACTTCGAGGATGAGTCCTGTTATTCCGAGCTCACCTTCTCCAAACATGAGTGGTAAAGACGGTGCCCCAAAAATCGGACGATGTTGGGATTCTCCAAGTAATGATGCTGGCGTGGACTTGGGAGACTTGAGCGATGTTTATGTCGATTTCGACACGCTCATGGGGGAAGATTTCAAATTAGAGGAGGTGCTTCCTCGTTCGGGCCATGTTGCACCCGAAGTTAGCTCGATTCCTTCGACGGTGCCGGCCTGATCCGGTTTGTGACGTCGTTTTAGGCTCTCCTCCCAAACACATCACACGCTTCACTAGGGTCACACTCACTTGCACACATTTCTTTCATGTTTATTTCCTATTTCTAAAACCTTTTATTTATGCTTCGTGTTAAGTATGATGAGAGGACGCGACCTATATGATGATGTTGAAGAATTTACCGACTCTCAGCGCTAGTCCAAGTGTTCTTTCGGCCATCACCAGCCCCGTGAGATGGAGGAAGAGTATAGAAGAAGAAAAGATTTAAAGGCCAAATCTCATCGCCGAAACGAGAGGGAACAGAGCCTAATATACAAAGGTGGGTATAAAAAGAGGAAGACTTTCGATGAGAGAGAGGAGCCGTTAAAGAGGTCTAAATTCGATCGTGGTTCTTATTCTTCAAAACAACATGCTTTCATTTCGATGCTCTCTTCAGTGGGTCAGGAAATCCCAATTACTTCTATCCCCGTTCCACCTTCAACTTACATTCCGTCATCTTTTGTTGCTCTTACCCCTCGTGCTTCATGCCCCCACTGGAGATCCATCTATATTCTTCCATCTGGTCCTCCCAGGCTTGAGGAGGCGCTCCTCGGGTGGTTCTTAAGGAGGGTTAAGTTTGATCGTGATCTCCATCCGGTTCGTAGAGATTCATATATGCCACATCTTTAGGCTATCCAGAACGATTTAGAACAAGCCAAAGGGTGGGAAAAATTATGCAAACAACTGGCAGACACAAACTGCAACAACTATCTGAAAATCCTTTCTTTTGAATCGGAGAAGGATGATTTTGAAAGGGCGTTGGCAGAACGCGATGCCAGGATCAAACAGCTGGAGAAGGAGAAAGATGCGGCGCTTCGAGAAAGCAAAAAGAATGCCGACTTGCTAAAAGAATTAAAAGAGGCCTACGAGAGAATTGAGATCGTCTACAGGGACGAAATTAAAAAGGCTCATGCAGAAGAGGCTAAATTGAAAGAGGAGGTGGCAGCTTGCAGCGTGACAATTGAGGCCCAAAATAAAACCATCTTCGATCACGACCTTATCGTAGAGGAGCATAATAAGACCATCTTCGACCAGGCCGAGACAATCGCTAGGCTACAGGATCAAGTTGCTCAGCTTAGCGCCAATAAGTCTCATGTCGAAGTTGAAAAGGCCGCCGTTACGGCGGATTATCTGGAGCTTCAGAACACTTTTGAAAGGAAGATGGAGAAGATGGATGATACCATCTTGAATTTTTATGTCAACTCTCTGCTGCATCAGGAGAGCCTCAACTACTTAGGCCCTAAATTCCCTCGCACTCTCGCTATGGTTTGGGAGGAAATGTTGACCCGCTTTTGTGACAGCGACGATGTTTATACCTAGCGAGAGTTAGAAAACGCCTACCTCAATGAAGAATCAAAGAAGGCGTTGCTAGAGGGCCAAGAGATTTTATGGATCGAGAGGGAGAAAGAAGCTGTTGATTCCACCATGACTGCGGCTATCGAAGCGCTTACAGAGCCTTTCATTTCTGGTGCCGGTGAGCCATCGGGGCAGCCCCGTAATCCGTCAACAAGTTCCGGGCTTGAGGCTTCCCCTTGGATTATAGAGCCGTCGAAGGGAGGTGAAGGCTGTGAGTACGAAGTCGACATTCTTGGTCATTCTTCTGGTGCAGGTAATCCTCTTGTTTCCCTCGAGTTCGAGAGCTTTCAGCTTACCCTGCCAGAGAAGGAGAAATTTAACGCTTTCATTTTTGATCTTATAGGTCCATCCTCCTTGTCTGCCGATATGCCTATTTCTTCGGTGCATGGACCTGCTACTATCTCCACCACTTCCGTGCTAGTTTCCGTACCTACTCCGGTCACTGTGTCTGTGTCTGGCTCGTAGTTGGGGCCGGAGGCCGAGAAGATCGCCGCACTTCATGGCTTGGATGACCCTTCTGTATCTTTGGAAGGTGACATAACGGCGGCCGAAGTTCGGGAGCAAGAAGTTCAAACTGAGCAGCCACGCAGATCTCAAGAATAGCTGGTTGCCGTCAAAAAGGAGGAGGTTGAAGCAATCATGGCCTCCAAGAGCTTTCGCAAGTCACAGAAGCGTAAAACGAAGGGCGAATCTTCTAAGAAGGTTGCAGAGCAGGAGAAGGACATTGGCGCTGAGGATATTGTTGACATTACTGGTAGCGACACCACTCCCGAGGCGAAGCAAAAACTTCAAAAAAAGGCGTAAAGGGGAGTGGTGGAAAGAAGCGCTGAGAAGATTGGGTGGTGACTGATCTGATTTTGATTCATTTTTTGTTGTTTTGTTCAAGTGCAGAGTCTGCACTTCGTGTTTTTGTTGTGGTGTCTGTATTTTTATTTTGTTGGTCGACATTGTGTGGGTGCGGCCCCTACATTTTGACCTTGTATAAAAGAAAGTTATAAGTAATACATTGTTGATATTTTGATTGTACTCTTACTTATATGTTCATATGTGTTATGTGCACCTATACTCGTTTTGTTTACACTTATTTGCTTATGTGTGTTCTGTGCACTTACGTTTACTCTATATACTTTCATTTCACTTTATCTAGTCATGTGATTACTGCCAAAATTCTTTGTTTGGAGTAACATAACTTGTGAAATTATTGTTTTTAAGTATTTTTATTTAAGTGATGGTGTATGCCCTCTAGTTCACAGGCTGTTTACTTCAAACAATTGACAAATGATCGATAAATTATGGTTTAAATAGTTTGCATATTAGAACTTGAAATTTGACTAAGTCACAACTTGATTTTTCTTCATTTGGAAGTTTTTAGCTGTAGTATGTAGTCCAAGCTTTTTGCGATATTCTGGTAAGTATGCAACATATGTATGTTTGAAATGTGCACACTGTATAAGTTAACTGTAGGTAGTTACACATTATCAGTGTTAAATGTTATCGTTAGTCATTGAGCATCAGCAGTTAAAGTTTCCCGTTGGTTTGTAGCACTCCGGTTTTGTTGAAGTCATGCCCATTGCTGCTAATAATGGGAGTGAGTTGATTCTTGTTATTCCTATGGTGGATAAGTTTCATGGTACTGCCGAGGCAATTTCGGTACTTAAAAGTGCGTGTGGTTTATGAGATGCATGGTTTTTTGGAAGTATGCGTGGTTTTTAGGATCGATATGACCCGCTGATCCAGATCGGTTTGATACTTCTCGGTGTTGCATATCTTCGGGCAACGTGAGGAGTGTATGTTTTAAAAGTTAGTGCGCGGCTTATGGGATGTGCGTCTTTTCGTACTCCTAGGTGTTGCCTATCTTCGGGCAACGTGAGGAGTGTAAATTTTAAAAGTTAGTGCGCAGCTTATGGGATGCACGGCTTTTCATACTCCTCCGTGTTGCCTATCTTCGGGCAACATGAGGAGTATAAGTTTTAAAAGTTAGTGTGCGGCTTATGGGATGCGTGGCTTTTCGTACTCCACAGTGTTGCCTATTTTCGTGCAACGTAAGGAGTGTAAGTTTTAAAAGTTAGTGCGTGGCTTATGGGATGCGCGACTTTTCGTACTCCTTGGTGTTTCCTATCTTTGGGCAACATGAGGATTTTATGTTTGAGCCTTCCCGATGTTCCGAGGCAACACCGGTTCTTAGAAGGCGGAGATCGAGTTCCACCGATCCAACAGTTTGGGTCGATTTGCTTCCGTCGACCTGGCGGGTAATTATTATGAGCACGGTTTTGTTGGTTCAAAAAGCAAATCGATTTTATTAAGGAAAGCAGAGCAGATTTTTGCCTATTTACAATGCCTCACTTAAATAATAAGCCTTTGGTCAGTTCGTTTTGACCCTTCTTCACTAGTTCCGGCTTGATTCCTTCGTTCTCTAGGAGGCTGAGGAGTCGCAGGTTGATCAGGGTTCTATGACTTCCTCATGTACTGCTGGAGTTTGTTTTCCCGGATCAACTCTTCAAAGAGATTCTTTAGATGGTGGCGTTCGTTTGTATTGCGATCGTGTGTCTCGTGGAAGCGACAGAACTTTCCCGAGCGCTTTTTTTGCTCAATTGCTTTTTCCTTAAGGGGTTTTTGTATTCCTTAGTCCCCTATGTGGCGAGATAAATATTTGCACGGTATGGAGCCTGAACCGACCGAGAAATCTTGTTGCTTATTGGTCAAAAGTTGAGATAGATCTCGGCAGAAGCCTAATGAACCACATAGACGAAATTCCCTCCAGAAAGATGGGAAAACACCTGCACCGAACAGTTTCTGAGGCATTAGCTCCATCCATGTACCAACTGTACTTGTACAGATGGTGTTTTGGGTCCTTTGTCCCGTCGTAGGACGGAATAGTTGGCATTGTGAATTTTTTCGGATACTTCTCATTCAAGATTTCATCAGTAAAGGGAGTCCGACTTGATGCAGATCCCCATTCATCATTTCTCCTATTTTTATTCTCATCCATTAATCGTTTGACAATGGCCGCTATGTATGCCTATGATGTTCGGTAATCCTAGGGGCGACAGTCAGTCACTACACCAACTGTTTGACTTTGCAAACAGTCTTGGCAAGTGGGTTGAAGCCTAGACTCTCCTGTCTTTGGGAGAGCCACTCCCGCGGGATCTCGTTGGCTTGCAGTTGGCCTGAATGAGTGCGGTTTGGATGTTCCTAGCATCATCGAATGCGTTGACATTCTCTTCCAAATGGTTGTCTTGCTCTTCAACTTCTGAGTCGGAGAGGTCTATAGCTATATCTTCTTGCAGGGACTTTTCCCCTTGATTAAAGTTCAGACTTGGTTGCCTAGCGGCGAGCGAGGTACTCGCATTTCCTTCCATGTTGAGTCCCATGGTTCCTGTTGTCACCCTTTTTGCGGCTGTTTTCAGTTTCTTCTGTTTAGACCAGAAAAAGAAGAATTTTATTGCTCTATAATAGCCATAGGTTCAGGCATAGTTCTTGGAGTAGGGTTTGACTGTAAGGTTAAGAGAGCGTTAAGCTTTTCCATCAAAGCCTTTTGGCTACTTTCCTTTTTTTGGTTGATCTCGTCAACCATGTTATTCAACTCATCTCTAGTAACGACTTCGTGCTGACTGGAGGATGTTGGCGCCTGATTTCCTAAGTTAGCACCATTTACTTCAGTTTGTTGAGGATTAACAACTTATCCAGCTATCACTGCCCCTATGGACCTTCCAAAGGCAGATCTCCTTCTTCTAGGAGCTATTGATTCCAAGCGGTAGATTTTTCAAGCAAAGATTGAGGATCTAACTTTTGGACCTATCCGATCCAAAGTAGATAGCTAGATCTGAACCTGAGTTAGGTTCTTAGTGAAAGCACCAAAATGTTAACCCAAAAAATGGATCAACACCCTTGTTTGAGTGTGAAAGCACCAACCCTGTTCTCACAGAGCAATAATGTAGATAATAAATATAGAAAAAAGAAGTAAGAGAAAGAAGACAAGAAGATCTTTATAGTGGTTCGGCTGTTAATGAAGCCTACGTCCACTTTATAGTTTTTATTATAGACTAATTGCTGGTACAAGGAGTAATTGATTACAAAGCTCTTGATTGTCCTTAGCTAGATTGAATCTCCGAATTTAGAATCCACTGGAGAATCACAGTGGACTCCTCTGAAGATCGTTGTGAGGGAGGTGAAGAGTGAAGAAAGCTTCCAGCAGAGTTTCAGCAACCAGTTCGAAGAAGATCCTGTTTATGTTGCAGATAGGATGGTATTTATAGAGATTGCAAAGCTATTGGGCCAAGTCTACTCGCCAGCTGTTCACAGATGGTCACAAGAAGACGCAGTGGAGATTAGCACGCGACCCGAGCCAAAACCATGGATCGCTAGAGATCCATGGTCTATGGGTCGCTAGCGATCCATGGTTTATGGGTCGCTAGCGATCCATAGCATTAGGTCGAGTGCAAGCTAATTACTTAGCCTTTTCCCCTGTTTCACTTAGTTTAGGTCGCACTTATACTATGATAATGTATGGATCGCGATCTATAGTGTATGGATCGCTAGCGATCCATGCACGTAGCATATTTTTGGTCTCTGATGTCTGGAATGCTTTTGTTGTCTTGTGTTGATGTTGTTCGTGTAATCCCTTTGCACGTCGCTTTGTTTTGATGATGATTTACTTGCTAGTTGTATTTAGTTGTTTATTGAACTGGATGGATGCTTGTCTCTTAATTCTATTAACTCGAAATCTCATCAAACCCAGTCACTACTTTTGCAATATGGATTGGATCATGATGCTAGAAAAACAGTTGAACCCTGAGCTATATCTATGGATTGCTAGCGATCTATAGGCCATGAATCACTAGCGATCCATGTCCTTAGTGGATATCCTCGTTCTCTTTTCTTGGTTCTCTTTGGCTTGTTGCTTTAGTACTTTTGATTGATCTCTGACCTATTCTGACTCCACCAAGTTGTTCCATCTCCTCTTAGATTCTGCTTGGGTTGAAAACCCGAATAACATTTGCCCCCCAGAGTACGTCTTCGTTGAAAACAAGGCATGCTCTGGATGTAATTTCTTTTAGTCTCTGCTCGTTGAATTCCATGTAATTGTGTCAGTGTTTCACAAATGTGAGCTAGGTCATGTTGCTGCTTGCTTAGTTTTGATATTGACTGCCATTGCTTGTCATATCAGATCGATTTTCTCTCTATAGCTTCTTAATATGCCTTAAAATTTTATGTAAACGTCGCTAGGCAAAAATGAGATAAAGTTCATGCAGCTTCATGGATCGCTAGCGACCTGATAACTTAGAAAATTTTCAGCACTTTTATTTTCCTATTTAAGCTCCTTCGACCCGACCTATTCTTTTATTCAAGCCGAGCTCCTTCCTTTAGCGATCCAAGCCCTTTGCAGCGATTCGACTCTGGCTTCCACCTGCGATTCGATCCATCACCTCTAGGAATTCAACCTTGTCTAACGCCTCCGCCGCGATCCCTTCTACACCACCAACACCAGAGCATCGCCGTCGCCTTCTCAAATCGCTTCCAACCGAAACCCTAACTCGCCTATTCCTTAGGTCGCCGTCGATTCATCCCTAGATCGCCATCAGCTCAATTGTATTTCGCTGATCCTAAAGCTTCAATCAACTTTGCATTTAAGTCGTTAATCCGAGGTGGGTTCGCTAATTACAATGTTCGTTTAATGATTTGGCGGCGAAGTTGCATTCGTGATGTTTGTCGTAAGGAGTCGATTGCAGCTTAATGGAGGAGGATAGTAAATCGAGTCTTGAGTTCCTTCTAGAACGACATTTAGGCCTTGCCCCGGTGCTTGACATGTTTTGCTGTCTTCGTCCATTGAGCCAGAATGGACCTGTGCCATGTCCCCATAGCTGATATTGCACGACACATTGTGAATTTGTCCCGGCTCTTCCAGAGTATTTGGACTTATCTTACTTGCTTTTATATGCTCGGTGTCCCTGTACTAAACAGAATTTTCCACGTCGCTTCGGACAATGGATTCGTTATCGATCGTTGATCGATAATGGGTAAGTGAAGAGGAAGTTAAAACAAAAGGAAATGATACGGGAAGTCCTTTCTTTTTCTCACTGCGATCGAACTATCTACACGGGATAGAGCGTTTGTAGTGTTTCAGACACCGAGCTCACCCCAATAGACAACACACTGCACTTGCCCCGGTACATACTTGAAATCCGATGTGTCAGCATGAATCGATGTCTCTCCAGAATTCAAGTGTTGTAGGGTAAACTATTAGTTTAGAATAGAATTACTTGACCGTTTTGGATGCGAGTTCTGTTGTTTAGAATGAAGTATCCATCTTCTCGCCGTAAGTCAAGCGGAGGAAGTCCGACACTTTTGGAAGCTGAGTAGTCGTCCGTTGCCCTTTCTCCTTCCGCCTCACAGGCTGAGTATGGTCAGTTAGTTCCGGTTGGTCTGGCCTTGGATCGAACTCCCCCTAATTTTAGAGTTCTTCTCAATCCTCTAGAGAGAGCTTCTTCTGTAATCTCTGCTAAGGTCCTGCATAATATCTGCATGCAATATGGCATATCAAAGGAAGACGTGCGCCTTCTAGAGAAGGATGAGTTTGCTCACATGTCACCTCCGGGATATACCGCTTGTCATCGGTATATGTGCCTGAACGGAGTCGTGTCCCCCTTTAACGACTTTTTGCACGAGACCCTTTCGAATTTGGGAATCGCTTCGTTCCAGATTCATCCCAACGGATATGTCATCCTAACTTGCTTGCATGTCCTTTTCATGCGTACATTCAATCGTGCTTCAAGCTTTGACGAGTTGCGGTACTTTCTTTCATTCAAGAGAAGAGATGAGTGTCCATCCTGAAAGGGACGCGGAAGATGATCTTAAGGCTATTTAACACTAGAGGGGGGGTGAATAGTGTTTTAAGAATTTCTTTAAAACTTCTTTGATTTAAATTGATTTAACTAACTTAATGCAAATACACAATCACATATCAAATCACAGAATCACAAACAGATGCAAATATAAATAAAAAGCAAGTAAAGGAAAGAACACACCAAGAATTTTATACTGGTTCGGTGTTACCCTACATCCAGTCCCGCACAACTCGTACGGCTTTCTATTCAATAATAATCTAGATTACAATCCCTCGATTCCAAGGCAACGAGGTACACCCTCCAGATTCTCAGGTCTCTGGGTAGAACCACTTGATTCACAGGACACAAGTTCACCCGATCGATTTCCAAGGACACGATCACACCTTTATAACCCTAAACAAGTTTCTTTGAGTACAAATGTATCTATAACTCTGATAAGCACTGAGATTCTTTGAAGAGAGTGGCAGAGAATCAAACTAGAGATATTCTGGTTTGATTCACTTAAGATTTTGGCAGAATATGAATAGGATGATTAGAAAATAAGATAAGAGAATAAAGAGGAGAGAAAATAAAGAAAGTAGTTACTGGAAAACGTCCATAACAGTCTCTATTTATAGAGAATGAATGGATGTGTCCATTCAAAGAGATTTAAACGAATAGACACTTCTTTTGAAAACAACCTTTGCTATAACGAGAAGCATGTCGACATGACGAGTAACTATGATGTCGACATGGTCTAGTAAAAATGATGATTTGCTTTTCTTTGAAAATGATGATTTAAAACATATGCAACTTTATTCAAATGGACTCTATGTATTTGTAGAAGGTATTTAGAAGTAGAAATACTTATGAATATATATATGTATATATACTAAAATATATTTAAAATCAAGGTAAATAAACTAAAGTAAATATAATATTAAAATAGATTTTGAGGCTAAAATATCAAGGACAATTTTGAAATCAAAATATAACAAAATGATAAATATGATTTTGAGGCTAAAACATTTTTGGAAATACGAACGAAGGTTTTTCTTTTGAAAAGGAATATTTGAAAATCATTTTATGAAACAAGAGATAATTTTGAAAATCATTTTGAATCAAAATTAGTGGATAACAAAATAGGGCTACTATCCGTTCCACTAGATATTTCGTGAGTTCCATCTCACTAGGGTTCCATCCCTTTAACAAGAACGAAGTGGATTCCATTCCACGAGTAAATTGGATGAAAAAAGAATGATAGTGCTTTCAAGGAGTTTTAACAAATATCTAACCTAACTATATTATTTGTCTTGAACTCTTGAATATCTTGAATCTCATGAGTCTTCAATCTTGAACTCTTGATCTTTGTCTTCTTTACTGTACAGTTTTCTTTTGTTGATACCTGCATATAGATTTCCTGCACATATATATTTTATAACACTTCTATAGTTGTTGTCATCAAAACCATTATCCTATAGACTAACATTCTCCCCCTTTTTGATGATGACAACCTTTGTTTATAAAATATTTATATTCTCCTTATAACTCCCCCTAAATCTAATAACTCCCCCTTAATCTATGCCTAACTAACCTATTTTATACTTCTCCCCCTTTGTCATCAACAAAAAAAATGACATTAACTCCCCCTAAATCTATGATATTAATGATAGTGTTATCATTAATAATACTGAAACTAGATATAACAATGCTAAATATTGTATACTCAGAATGATATATATGAGTAATATAAGAATGAGAATAATACGTGTAACCACAGATTATTTTATTCATTTCAATATTACTATATACATGACTATTTAAACTTATAAACACATAACTAAAACAAGAAAATAAACAACTCAACGGTTGTTTTTGATGATGGGAGACTTGTGGACAGGACAATTTGGGTAATGGAAACAGAAATTTCCATGTTGTTCCACAATGTTCCCATAAGCATCAAAACAGACTTCCCCTACACATACTGCTTCATCATCAGTTTCTTCCTCCATTGGTTCTTCCTCTTCTTCTTCGTCTTCGTCTTCTTCTCCTTCTTCATTTGCTTCTATGTTAGAAGAATCTTCAATTACAATTGGATTGGCATGATTATCCATGAGGAATTTTTGAAGATTCCTCAGAATATTCCCTTGTTTCTCTTGCTCTCTTGCCATTCTCAATTGTTGAACTTGCATTTCAGTTAACATCTGCAGTGAATCATCAACTTTCTCTTCTATTTTGATGACACGAGCAAGTATGGAGTTTTGGAAAGGGCCTTGTGAAGGAAAAGGGAAAGGAACCGGTGAAATTTGATTAGGATTGGATGTGGAAGCCATGGATTTGATGTTTCCAGAAATTAGTATGAAGAAATAATGATTGGAGGGAAGAGAAACTCGGAATGGGTGAATTAAATAACCACCCATTCAAAAATTAGAGGGAAAAACAAATTGTCATTTTTACCGTTTCATGTCGACATGACGCATGAATACTATGTCGACATGGTGTTGTAAAATGCTATGGTTAAGAAATCATTCATATATACCCTATGTATACTACTATACTATATACTATATTTCAGAAAGAGAACATATACCTAATTCTCTTCTTAACTTGGTGAAGACAGGTTCTCCTAAAGGTTTGGTTAAAATATCAGCTATTTGATTTTCAGAATTAACGAAATCAAGAGATTTTTTTTATTTACGTTATCTCTTAGAAAATGGTGTCTAATGTCAATATGTTTAGTTCGGGCATGGAGAGTTGGGTTTTTGGACAAACTAATGGCACTAGTGCTATCACAGAAAATTGGAGATTTTGTGATAGATATACCAAAATCATTCAAGGTTTGTTGCATATACAAAACTTGAGAACAAGCTAAAGCAGCAGAAACATACTCTGCTTCAGTTGTTGATAGGGAAACAGTATTCTGCTTTTTACTGAACCAGGAGATTAAGGAATGACCTAGAAAGTGACAAGTTCCACTTGTACTCTTTCGGTCTGACTTACACCCAGCATAGTCAGCATCACAGTAGGAAACTAATTCAAATGAATCATTCTTAGGGTAGAACAATCCATAATCAAAGGTGTGTTTAACATATCGAATGATACGTTTCACAGCTTTTAGATGAGTTTCCTTGGGTTGAGATTGATATCTTGCACAGAGACAGATACTGTTCATGATATCTGGTCTACTAGCAGTTATATAGAGAAGTGATCCAATCATTCCTCTATACAAGGTTTGATCTACGTCTTTGGATAGATCATCCTTACTTAACGCTATATTGGTTGCCATGGGAGTTGGTTTTCCACTCACATTGGTCAAGCCAAACTTACTAACTAACTCTCTCGCATACTTCTCTTGACTGATAAAGATACCATTATCTAATTGTTTGATTTGTAATCCTAGGAAAAAGTTAAGTTCACCCATATGACTCATCTCAAACTCTTTTGTCATAATGTCAGAAAATTCTTTGTTCATGTCAGAATTGGTTGATCCAAAAATAATATCATCTATGTACACTTGTACAAGTAGTTTTTCATTTTTATTTCTTTTAATAAAAAGTGTGTTATCTACTTTACCTATTTCAAAATCAGATTGCAAAAGATAAGACCTAAGTCTATCATACCAAGCTCTAGGAGCTTGTTTAAGACCATACAGGGCCTTTTTTAATTTAAAAACATGATTTGGAAATTTTGTATCTTCAAAGAGTGGAGGTTGTTCAACATAAACTTCCTCTTTTACAAAACCATTTAGAAAGGCACTCTTGACATCCATTTGAAAAAGTTTGAAATTATTGAAATTAGCGAAAGCAAGCAGAATTCTAATAGCTTCTAATCTTGCTACGGGTGCAAAGGTTTCGTCATAATCTATACCTTCTTCTTGACAATAACCTTGTGCAACGAGTCGAGCCTTATTTCTAACGACCTCACCTAATTCATTTAATTTATTTTTATATACCCATTTAGTGCCTATAATGGATTTATCCTCAGGTCTAGGAACAAGTTCCCAAACATCATTTCTGGTGAATTGATTCAATTCTTCTTGCATAGCAAGAATCCATGAATCATCAGTTGATGCTTCCTTTGGATTTTTAGGTTCTATTGAGGATATAAAATCAACATGACTCATACTGTTTAATTGATTCCTAGTTTTAACAACAGATTGCATATCTCCTAGAATATTTTCTACAGGGTGATCTTTTAAAAGCCTAATCTTTTTATTTGGATGAAAAGTTTCATTTGTAGCATCTACAGATTCATGATTAGAAATAACTAAGTCATCCTCATCATTAGTCTGATCAACTTCTTTGAAATTTTCATCAAAGGAAACATGTAAAGTTTCTTCAATAGTGTTTGTTCTTAGATTAAAAACTCTATAAGCTTTACTCATGTTAGAATATCCGATAAAGATTCCTTTGTCGGATTTAGGATCAAACTTATCTAAATTATCTTTTGTATTTAAGATAAAACATTTACTTCCAAAAATTCTGAAATAAGATACCTTAGGTTTTTTATTGAAAAGAAGTTCATAAGGTGTTTTATTGGTTAGAGGTCTAATTAGAATCCTATTCAAAATATAACAAGCTGTTGCAACTGCTTCAGCCCAAAAATGTTTTGGTAATTTACTATCAGAAGGTAGAGTTCTAGCACACTCTTGAATCGTCCTATTCTTACGCTCAACTACTCCGTTTTGTTGTGGAGTTCTTGGAAACGAAAAATTGTGAGTAATTCCCTTCTGATTACAGAATTCCTCAAACTTCTCATTTTCAAATTCACCACCGTGATCACTACGAATAGTGATGATCTTGGAAGACAGTTGGTTTTGAACTCTTTTTGAAAAACTTTTAAAATAATCAAAAGTATCACTTTTATGTTTCAGAAAGATTGTCCATGTATATCTGGAATAATCATCCACAATTACAAAGACATATTTACTATGGTTGATTGATTGAATCTGAGATGGACCAAATAAATCTAGGTGAAGTAACTCAAGAGGTTTTGAAGTAGAAATCATATTTTTAAGTTTAAAGGAACTTTTTCTAAGTTTTCCTAATTGACATGCATCACATATACTATCTACTTTAAATTGCATCTTAGGGAGGCCTCTTACTAGATCAAGTTTGGATAGTCTAGATAAGAGTTTAAAATTCAAATGTCCAAATCTCTTATGCCAAGTCCAAGGGTCACTTGTATTGGCCAAAAGACATAGATTATCATTTGAAATTTTCATACTGAGAATATAGATAATCTTTTTCCTAACTCCCTCAAAGATAATACTAGATTTATTATCTTCGATGTGACACTTGTCTTTTTCAAATTTAATCCTATATCCTTTATCACATAACTGACTAATACTAAGTAGATTATGTTGTAGATTTTTAACTAACAAAACATTTGAAATAATAGGAGTTTCAGAATTACCTACATTGCCGATGCCAACTACATAACCTTTTGAATTATCCCCAAAATTAACCAATCCTCCATCCTTGTAAATAATGTCATTGAGTATCTCTGGATTTCCTGTCATATGTCTTGAACATCCACTATCAAGTATCCACTTGTTTTTCCTTATTTGCACAACTTGTCCATTGTGAATAGATTCATTTGTCGCCATGAAGCAAGATTCCTGCACAGTGAGCAACTTTTGTAGATTACCTGATTCTATATAACTATCATGCATCAATTTATGAGACCACAATGATTTGATCATTAAAGAATTATTTTTAGGAAACATTTCAAACTTAGCCATGAACTTTTCAAAAATCAGATTATGAATACTTTGAAAAACTTGCTCTGATACCAAATGAAAGGGACGCGGAAGATGATCTTAAGGCTATTTAACACTAGAGGGGGGGGTGAATAGTGTTTTAAGAATTTCTTTAAAACTTCTTTGATTTAAATTGATTTAACTAACTTAATGCAAATACACAATCACAGATCAAATCACAGAATCACAAACAGATGCAAATATAAATAAAAAGCAAGTAAAGAAAAGAACACACCAGGAATTTTATACTGGTTCGGTGTTACCCTACATCCAGTCCCGCACAACTCGTACGGCTTTCTATTCAATAATAATCTAGATTACAATCCCTCGATTCCAAGGCAACGAGGTACACCCTCCAGATTCTCAGGTCTCTGGGTAGAACCACTTGATTCATAGGACACAAGTTCACCCGATCGATTTCTAAGGACACGATCACACCTTTATAACCCTAAACAAGTTTCTTTGAGTACAAATGTATCTATAACTCTGATAAGCACTGATATTCTTTGAAGAGAGTGGCAGAGAATCAAACTAGAGATATTCTGGTTTGATTCACTTAAGATTTTGGCAGAATATGAATAGGATGATTAGAAAATAAGATAAGAGAATAAAGAGGAGAGAAAATAAAGAAAGTAGTTACTGGAAAACGTCCATAACAGTCTCTATTTATAGAGAATGAATGGATGTGTCCATTCAAAGAGATTTAAACGAATAGACACTTCTTTTGAAAACAACCTTTGCTATAACGGGAAGCATGTCGACATGACGAGTAACTATGATGTCGACATGGTCTAGTAAAAATGATGATTTGCTTTTCTTTGAAAATGATGATTTAAAACATATGCAACTTTATTCAAATGGACTCTATGTATTTGTAGAAGGTATTTAGAAGTAGAAATACTTATGAATATATATATGTATATATACTAAAATATATTTAAAATCAAGGTAAATAAACTAAAGTAAATATAATATTAAAATAGATTTTGAGGCTAAAATATCAAGGACAATTTTGAAATCAAAATATAACAAAATGATAAATATGATTTTGAGGCTAAAACATTTTTGGAAATACGAACGAAGGTTTTTCTTTTGAAAAGGAATATTTGAAAATCATTTTATGAAACAAGAGATAATTTTGAAAATCATTTTGAATCAAAATTAGTGGATAACAAAATAGGGATACTATCCGTTCCACTAGATATTTCGTGAGTTCCATCTCACTAGGGTTCCATCCCTTTAACAAGAACGAAGTGGATTCCATTCCACGAGTAAATTGGATGAAAAAAGAATGATAGTGCTTTCAAGGAGTTTTAACAAATATCTAACCTAACTATATTATTTGTCTTGAACTCTTGAATATCTTGAATCTCATGAGTCTTCAATCTTGAACTCTTGATCTTTGTCTTCTTTACTATACAGTCTTCTTTTGTTGATACCTGCATATAGATTTCCTGCACATATATATTTTATAACACTTCTATAGTTGTTGTCATCAAAACCATTATCCTATAGACTAACACATCCTTGGTTGTAATCGAAGCTCAGAGGAACCATAAGATTGTATTACGACTGTAGAGCAATTTATGTCAATTCAAGACCCAGTACTTCTTTGTCAGATGACCTGAGGGGTTTAACCGTCTTTGGACAACAGGGGGTAAGCACTCTTTCTTACTTATTAAGTTCCGACGCGTCGCTACAGAGTTTCTAACAAATTGAATACTTCTTGCAGTTATCCCAAGGTTGAACAGGGACTCGTCCCTTGATGAAGTTTTTCAAACCCTGAAGGTTATCGATGCTGAGGAAGGATTCGTTAAAGTCTCTCCGACTGACGAAAACTTGCTCCAATACAAATTATTGCATCCGGGGAGATCAACTATTCCAGTTGAGGTCCCTTCTCCTTCTTGATCTAGGGTACGCACGCGATCCACCTCCTCTTCTCACAGTTCCAAAGAAGGCGCTTCTCAAGAAAGAGAAGGCTTGTCCGGTGAGTTGGCCGAAGAGACTCGCAAGGGAAGAGATGCTGCCGCGACCAGAGTTAGTTGCTCGATCAGAATGCCTCTGATTTTGAAAGAAGATGAATTTAATCAGAGGGAAGGCAAAGCTGCGATGGACTTAGAAAAAGAGGAGGGGGAGATTGGGAGTAGTAGCGACGAGTCCACTTCTGGTGATGATGTCTATGCAAAATCCGATGATGGGGATTTTGAATCATGCGACGAGACTTCGAGGACGAGTCTTGTTATTCCGAGCTCACCTTCTCCAAACACGAGTGGTAAAGACGGTGCCCCAAAAATCGGACGATGTTGGGATTCTCCAAGTAATGATGCTGGCGTGGACTTGGGAGACTTGAGCGATGTTTATGTCGATTTCGACACGCTCATGGGGAAGATTTCAAATTAGAGGAGGTGCTTCCTCGTTCGGGCCATGTTGCACCCGAAGTTAGCTCGATTCCTTCCACGGTGCCGGCCCGATCCGGTTTGTGACGTCGTTTTAGGCTCTCCTCCCAAACACATCACACGCTTCACTAGGGTCACACTCACTTGCACACATTTCTTTCATGTTTATTTCCTATTTCTAAAACCTTTTATTTATGCTTCGTGTTAAGTATGATGAGAGGATGCGACCTCTATGATGATTTTGAAGAATTTACCGACTCTCAGCGCTAGTCCAAGTGTTCTTTCGGCCATCACCAGCCCCGTGAGACGGAGGAAGAGTATATAAGAAGAAAAGATTTAAAGGCCACATCTCATCGCCGAAATGAGAGGGAGCAGAGCCTAATATACAAAGGTGGGTATGAAAAGAGGAAGACTTTTAATGAGAGAGAGGAGCCGTTGAAGAGGTCTAAATTCGATCGTGGTTCTTATTCTTCAAAACAACATGCTTTCATTTCGATGCTCTCTTAAGTGGGTCAGGAAATCCCAATTACTTATGTCCCCGTTCCACCTTCAACTTACATTCTATCATCTTTTGTTGCTCTTACCCCTCGTGCTTCATGCCCCCACTGCAGATCCATCTATATTCTTCCATCTGGTCCTCCCAGGCTTGAGGAGGCGCTCCTCGGGTGGTTCTTAAGGAGGGTTAAGTTTGATCGTGATCTCCATCCGGTTCGTAGAGATTCAAATATGTCACATCTTTAGGCTATCCAGAACGATTTAGAACAAGCCGAAGAGTGGGAAAAATTATGCAAACAACTGGCAGACACGAACCGCAACAACTATCAGAAAATCCTTTCTTTTGAATCGGAGAAGGATGATTTTGAAAGGGCGTTGGCAGAACGCGATGCCAGGATCAAACAGCTGGAGAAGGAGAAAGATGCGGCGCTTCGAAAAAGCAAAAAGAATGCCGACTTGCTAAAAGAATTAAAAGAGGCCTACGAGAGAATTGAGATCGTCTACAGGGACGAAATTAAAAAGGCTCATGCAGAAGAGGCTAAATTGAAAGAGGAGGTGGCAGCTTGTAGCGTGACAATTGAGGCCCAAAATAAAACCATCTTCGATCATGACCTTATCGTAGAGGAGCATAATAAGACCATCTCCGACCAGGCCGAGACAATCGCTAGGCTACAAGATCAAGTTGCTCAGCTTAGCGCCAATAAGTCTCATGTCGAAGTTGAAAAGGCCGCCGTTATGGCGGATTATCTGGAGCTTCAGAACACTTTTGAAAGGAAGATGGAGAAGATGGACGAGACCATCTTGAATTTTTATGTCAACTCTCTACTGCATCAGGAGAGCCTCAACTACTTAGGCCCTAAATTCCCTCGCACTCTCGCTGTGGTTTGGGAGGAAATCTTGACCCGCTTTTGTGACAGCGGCGACGTTTATACCTAGCGAGAGTTAGAAAACGCCTACCTCAATGAAGAATCAAAGAAGGCGTTGCTAGAGGGCCTAGAGATTTTATGGATCGAGAGGGAGAAAGAAGCTGTTGATGCCGCCATGACTGCGTCTGTCGAAGCGCTTACGGAGCCTTTCATTTCTGGTGCTGGTGAGCCATCGGGGCAGCCCCGTAATCCGTCAACAAGTTCCGGGCTTGAGGCTTCCCCTTGGATTATAGAGCCGTCGAAGGGAGGTGAAGGCTGTGAGTACGAAGTCAACATTCTTGGTCATTCTTCTGGCGCAGGTAATCCTCTTGTTTCCCTCGAGTTCGAGAGCTTTCAACTTACCCTGCCAGAGCAAGAGAAATTTAACGCTTTCATTTTTGATCTTATAGGTCCATCCTCCTTGTCTGCCGATATGCCTATTTCTTCGGTGCATGGACCTGCTACTATCTCCACCACTTCCGTGCTAGTTTCCGTACCTACTCCGGTCATTGTGTCCGTGTCTGGCTCGTAGTTGGGGCCGGAGGCCGAGAAGATCGCCGCACTTCATGGCTTGGATGACCCTTCCGTATCTTTGGAAGGTGACATAACGGCGGCCGAAGTTCGGGAGAAAGAAGTTCAAACTGAGCAGCCACGCAGATCTCAAGAATAGCTGGTTGCCGTCAAAAAGGAGAAGGTTGATGCAATCATGGCCTCCAAGAGCTTTCGCAAGTCACAGAAGCGTAAAACGAAGGGCGAATCTTCTAAGAAGGTTGCAGAGCAGGAGAAGGACATTGGCGCTGAGGATATTGTTGACATTACTGGTAGCGACACCTCTCCGGAGGCGAAGCAAAAACTTTGAAAAAAGGCGTAAAGGGGAGTGGTGGAAAGAAGCGCTGAGAAGCTTGGGTGGTGACTGATCTGATTTTGATTCATTTTGTGTTGTTTTGTTCAAGTGCAGAGTCTGCACTTCGTGTTTTTATTGTGGTATCTGTATTTTTATTTTGTTGGTCGACATTGTGTGGGTGCGGCCCCTACGTTTTGACCTTGTATAAAAGAAAGTTATAAGTAATACATTGTTGATATTTTGATTGTACTCTTACTTATATGTTCATATGTGTTCTGTGCACCTATACTCGTTTTGTTTACACTTATTTGCTTATGTGTGTTCTGTGCACTTACGTTTACTCTATATACTTTCATTTCACTTTATCTAGTCATGTGATTACTGCCAAAATTCTTTGTTTGGAGTAACATAACTTGTGAAATTATTGTTTTTAAGTATTTTTATTTAAGTATTTACGTTTACTCTATATACTTTCCTTCATTTGGAAGTTTTGTAGCTGTAGTATGTAGTCCAAGCTTTTTGCGATATTCTGGTAAGTATGCAACATATGTATGTTTGAAATGTGCACACTGTATAAGTTAACTGTAGGCAGTTACACATTATCAGTGTTAAATGTTATCGTTAGTCATTGAGCATCAGCAGTTAAAGTTTCCCGTTGGTTTGTAGCACTCCGGTTTTGTTAAAGTCATGCCCATTGCTGATAATAATGGGAGTGAGTCGATTCTTGTTATTCCTATGGTGGATAAGTTTCATGGTACTGCCGAGGCAATTCCGGTACTTAAAAGTGCGCGCGGTTTATGAGATGCGCTGTTTTTCGGAAGTATGCGTGGTTTTTAGGATCGATATGACCCGCTGATCCAGATCGGTTTGATACTTCTCGGTGTTGCATATCTTCGGGCAACGTGAGGAGTGTATGTTTCAAAAGTTAGTGCGCGGCTTATGGGATGTGCGTCTTTTCGTACTCCTAGGTGTTGCCTATCTTCGGGCAACGTGAGGAGTGTAAATTTTAAAAGTTAGTGCGCAGCTTATGGGATGCACGGCTTTTCATACTCCTCCGTGTTGCCTATATTCGGGCAACATGAGGAGTATAAGTTTTAAAAGTTAGTGTGCGGCTTATGGGATGCGTGGCTTTTCGTACTCCTCAGTGTTGCCTATTTTCGTGCAACGTAAGGAGTGTAAGTTTTAAAAGTTAGTGCGTGGCTTATGGGATGCGCGACTTTTCGTACTCCTTGGTGTTTCCTATCTTTGGGCAACATGAGGATTTTATGTTTGAGCCTTCCCGATGTTCCGAGGCAACACCGGTTCTTAGAAGGCGGAGATCGAGTTCCACCGATCCAACAGTTTGGGTCGATTTGCTTCCGTCGACCTGGCGGGTAATTATTATGAGCACGGTTTTGTTGGTTCAAAAAGCGAATCGATTTTATTGAGGAAAGCAGAGCAGATTTTTTCCTATTTACAATGCCTCCGACATCTTGGGGTGGCTTATTTGCTGAAAAATAGTGAATGCATAAGGTAGTTTTCAGACGAAGAAACGACGAAGCGATTTGCTATTCCATGCCCTTGGAATTTGGATTCCATGACAGTTGCTAGTTTGAAAGTTCCGCCCCTTAGCTTTTGATGGATGACATATGGCCCTTCACAGTTTGGTCCGAAGGCCCCGAGAACGGGGTAGACTCGCTTGAGCATGAGATCTCCCACTTCGAAGGTTTGGTTGTGAACTCTGGAGTTAAAGTATCGTGCGACCCTTTTTTGGTGGGTACCGGTTCTCAACTCAGCCTCTTCCCTTCTTTAGTCAATCATATCTAGTGATTCAACTAGGAGCTGCTCATTTTGTTTTTGATTAAAATTTTGCCTTCGGTGCGAGGGGACTTCTAATTCAACAGGAATAATTGCTTCTAAGCCGTATGCCAGAGCGAACGGAGTGTGGCCAGTTGCTGCTTTATGGGTAGTTCTGTATGCCCACAATGCGAGTGGAAGTTCATCAACTCAGTTTCCTTTTGCTTTAGTTAGTCGCTTTTTGATAGTGGACTTGATGATTTTGTTTATTGCTTCCACCTGCCCATTTGCTTGCGGATGAGCTACCACGGAGAAGCTCTTCTCAATTCGGAAGCGCTTGCAAAAGTCTTTGAACTTGGTGCTTTCGAATTGAGTTACATTGTTAGTAATGATTTTCTGTAGCATACCAAACCTGCAAATAATGTTTTTAGTAACAAAATTAATGACTTTCTTTGTGGTTATGGTGGCCAACAGTTCTGCTTCGGCCCATTTCGTGAAATAATCAACGGCAACTATAGCATATCTGGTCCCTCCTTTTGCTATTGGTCGGACGCCAATCAAGTCGATTCCCCATATTGCAAATGGCCACCGGCTGACCATCTACGTTAGCTCTATTGAAGGAGTTCTTTTAATTTTACCAAATCTTTGGCAATGATCACATCTTCTGGCGTATTCTGCAGCGTCGCGATTAATCGTCGGCCAGAAGTATCCGTACCGAATGACTTTTTTCGCAAGGGTCTGCCCTCCAGTGTGGTCTCCACATTTGCCTTCGTGTACTTCCTTTAGGATTCGTCAGGCTTCATCATCAGACACACATCTAAGGAGGGGGGTTGAGATTCCCCTTCGATAGAGTATTCCATCTTGTATCATGAATCGTGGTGTCTTTTGAAAAAGCTTTTTCCGTTGATTCCGGTCCGTCGGAAGGGTCCCTGCAAGTAAATATTCCTTTATTGGCATCTTCCACGTCTCTAGTTCGACGGTGATCTCGAGGATCCAGTCTACATCCATTTCGTCTATGCTCGAGGTGGTTAGAGTTTCAACTAGGACTAGTCCCAATGATTGAGCTTCTCCAGAGCTTGCTAGTTTAGCCAAATAGTCCGCCTTGGTGTTTTGCTCCCATGGAACGTGGGTTATGGTGTAATGTTCGATGTTGCTTAGCAACCCTTGCACTTTAGATAGATATGGCATAAGGTTATCCCCTCGAGCCTGGTATTCTCCTTTCACTTAGCAGATGACTAGCAGGGGGTCGTTGTAGATGTGAACAGATTTTATCTTAAGCTCTTTCACAACTTTTAGTCCTGCTATCAAGGCTTCGTATTCCGCTTCGTTATTTATAGTAGGGAATTCCAAGCATAAAGCATAGCAAATGGCTCGTTCTTCAGGGGTTTCAAGCACTACTCCTGCCCCGAACATAGGTTGTTAGATGCGCCATCAACAAAGAGTCTCCATTGCATTTCCACTTCCGGCGGTGTTTCTTCCTCGTCATCCCATATAGTAAATTCGACGATGAAATCTGCTAGTGCTTGCCCATTGATGGCCTTCCTTGGATGGTATATGATATCATATTGACTCATTTCGATGTTCCAGTTGAGAAGTCGTCCGGAAGTTTCAGGTCGATACAACACTTGCTTCAGGGGCTGATCGGTCAACACATTGATTGGATGTGCCTGAAAGTATGGTCATAACTTCCTGGACGTGATCAGGAGGCAATATGCTAGCTTTTATAGCTTTGGGTAATTTTTATCAGCTCTGGTAAACCGTTTGCTAATGTAATACACGGGTCATTGGATTTTCGCTTCTTCACGCACAAGGGCGGCGCTCAATGCATGAGGCGAGATTGCCAAGTAAATTAATAGGTCTTCTCCTTCAACTGGCTTTGATAGGGTTGGCGGAGCTTCCATGTGCCGCAGTAGTTCTTCGAATGCTGTTTGACAAGCCTCACTACATTCGAAGTTTTTCTTTCCTTTCTTCAGTGCATCAAAGAATGGTATGCACTTTTTGGTAGCTTTCGAAATAAATCGACTTAGTGCTGCGACCTTTCCATTCAAGCTTTGCAGTTCCTTCTTATTCTTCGGAGCTTGGACTTCTCGTAGTGCCGTTATTTGTTTTAGATTTGCTTCGATGCCTCTCGCACTTACCATGAACCCTAAGAATTTCCCAAAGGCTACTCCGAAGTGAAATTTAAGTGGATTGAGTTTCATTCCATGCTTTCGGAGTATTTCGAACATTTCAGCAAGATTATCCAGATGGTTGGCAGCTTCTCATTATTTGACCAACATGTCATCCACGTAAACCTTCATAGTTTTCCCGATTTGGCGCTTGAACATGGTATTTACCAATCTTTGGTACGTTTCCCCGACATTCTTTAAACTGAATGGCATAACCCTATAGCAGTATAGTCCTAGATCAGTGATGAAGCTGGTGTTCTCTTGGTCAGGCTCGTGCATCAAGATATGGTTGTAGCCCGAGTATGCATTCATGAATGACAGCAATTCGTGCCCCGCCGTCCTATCATTTTGGCAAGTTTTGTTCAGGTCCGAATAGTCAATACAAGTTTGCCATTTTCCATTAGACTTTTTGACTAAGACCGGGTTAGATACCCATTTAGGGTAAGTTGCATCGTGGATGAAACCATTGGCCATTAGTTTATCTACCTCTTCTCTCAACGCCTTGGACCGCTCAGGGCCCAGGATGCGCCTCTTCTGTATTACTGGTGTGAATTTAGGGTCAATATTGAGCGCATGACAAGCGATTTCTGGTGATACCCCACACATGTCGGAGTATGTCCAAGCGAACACATCCAAATTGGCATGAAGAAACTTAGTAAGTTCTAACCGCATCTTGTTTCCAAGGTACAATCCAATTTTTAGGACCCTCGTTGGGTCGTCCATGTCGATTGGGACAGACATCGTCAATTCTGCCAGTGCTACTCGATCCTCCCCTGAACTCTTCTTTCTAGGGTCCAAAGCCTTGTCGAATCAGCTATGGTCCCTATGCCAGGGGCAGTTCTGTAGTTTCTATTCGGTGGGTTCACGAACGTGGAGAGTTCTCCCTACATCCTTTATTATCCTTTCTTTTCGATTCACGTAATTCTGTAATGTAGCATTCCCTAGCATCGCAATGATCCCCTTTCACCACTCCGATTGCGTTTGCAGTAGGGAACTTCATGGTTAGGCACCATTAGGCCAGAGCTATTCTAAAGACTGCCAGTGCGGGCCATCCTAAGAAGGCGTTATACGTGGCCATTTCGTCCACGATTACGAAAGTCTGAATGAGAGTGACCCTTCGCTCGCCCTCTCCAAGTTCCACTGGCAGGTCAATTGTTCCCACATGTTGTTTGGGTTCGCTAGTAAACCCTTGGATCTTTGTTTGGCATGTAGACACGCTTTCATGCCGATCTTCATTTGATCAAAAGTACGTTTAAAAAGTATATTAATAGAACTGGCACTATCGACCAACACTCGTCGAACCAAAGCGGGACCGATTCCCACCGTCACCACCATCGGATCGGGAGTTGGAGCTTCGATCCCTTCGGTGTCCCGATTTCGGAACACTACATCGTTACTTAAAACTTTCTACAGCTTGGCCGGAGTTTTATCTTCATTGCGAGACATGATTCCTTTAGAGCATGCTTCAACGAACTTGCATACCGCTCCTTCTCTCCCTAACTTCTTTGCGCGGGGTGCGGTCCCCCAGATATTGTTCCAATAATAAGCCTTTGGTCAGTTCGTTTTGACCCTTCTTCACTAGTTCCGGCTTGATTCCTTCGTTCTCTAGGAGGCTGAGGAGTCGCAGGTTGATCAGGGTTCTGTGACTTCCTCATGTACTGCTGGAGTTTGTTTTCCCGGATCAACTCTTCAATGAGATTCTTTAGATGGCGGCGTTCGTTTGTATTGCGATCGTGTGTCTCGTGGAAGCGACAGAACTTTCCCGAGCGCTTTTTTTGCTCAATTGCTTTTTCCTTAAGGGGTTTTTGTATTCCTTAGTCCCCTATGTGGCGAGATAAATATTTTCCGAAGTGTCATTTAGAGGGGTGTAGTCTTCGGGCCTAAACCCTTTAAGCCTTTTACTGTTGCCCTTACCATTTCTTTTAATTGAATTTTTTTTCCTCTCTTGATTTCCATCTTTCCCTGTGAATCCTTCAGCAGTTCCAGAAGCGTGCGCATTTCAATTCATTGCTACGTCGCTCTATCCGATGTTCATCGGTTGCACACTAGTAGAATTCCTCTCCAGCTCATGCGCTTCCTCCAACCTTAAGTATTGTCTTGCTTTTACGATTGAAGTCTTTCCTTGTAGCTGGTTGCTTCATCTTAATCCACTTTCCGAATTCAGTCTCCGGGTGAATGGCACGAACTATCGCCATAAAAACCATGTCCTCGTTGGGGTTTCTTACTTCCGTCACTGCGGTATTGAACCGGTTCATGAAAGATTTCAGCGGTTCGTTGCATCCCTAGAATAATCCGGATAGAGACATGGCATCTTTTGGTTGCACGGTATGGAGCCTGAACTGACCGAGAAATCTTGTTGCTTATTGGTCAAAAGTAGAGATAGATCTCGACAGAAGCCTAATGAACCACATAGACGAAATTCCCTCCAGAAAGATGGGAAAACACCTGCACCGAACAGTTTCTGAGGCATTAGCTCCATCCATGTACCAACTGTACTGGTACAGATGGTGTTTTGGGTCCTTTGTCCCGTCGTAGGACGGAATAGTTGGCATTGTGAATTTTTTTGGATACTTCTCATTCAAGATTTCATCAGTAAAGGGAGTCCGACTTGATGCAGATCCCCATTCATCATTTCTCCTATTTTTATTCTCATCCATTAATCGTTTGACAATGGCCGCTATGTATGCCTATGATGTTCGGTAATCCTAAGGGCGACAGTCAGTCACTACACCAATTGTTTGACTTTGCAAACAGTCTTGGCAAGTGGGTTGAAGCCTAGACTCTCCTGTCTTTGGGAGAGCCACTCCCGCGGGATCTCGTTGGCTTGCAGTTGGCCTGAATGAGTGCGGTTTGGATGTTCCTAGCATCATCGAATGCGTTGACATTCTCTTCCAAATGGTTGTCTTGCTCTTCAACTTCTGAGTCGGAGAGGTCCATAGCTATATCTTCTTGCAGGGACTTTTCCCCTTGATTAAAGTTCAGACTTGGTTGCCTAGCGGCGAGCGAGGTACTCGCATTTCCTTCCATGTTGAGTCCTATGGTTCCTGTTGTCACCCTTTTTGCGGCTATTTTCAGTTTCTTCTGTTTAGACCAGAAAAAGAAGAATTTTATTGTTCTATAATAGCCATAGGTTCAGGCATAGTTCTTGGAGTAGGGTTTGACTGTAAGGTTAAGAGAGCGTTAAGCTTTTCCATCAAAGCCTTTTGGCTACTTTCCATTTTTTGGTTGATCTCGTCAACCATGTTATTCAACTCATCTCTAGTAACGACTTCGTGCTGACTGGAGGATGTTGGCGCCTGATTTCCTAAGTTAGCACCATTTACTTCAGTTTGTTGAGGATTAACAACTTATCCAGCTATCACTGCCCCTATGGACCTTCCAAAGGCAGATCTCCTTCTTCTAGGAGCTATTGATTCCAAGCGGTAGATTTTTCAAGCAAAGATTGAGGATCTAACTTTTGGACCTATCCGATCCAAAGTAGATAGCTAGATATGAACCTGAGTTGGGTTCTTAGTGAAAGCACCAAAATGTTAACCCAAAAAAATGGATCAACACCCTTGTTTGAGTGTGAAAGCACCAACCCTGTTCTCACAGAGCAATAATGTAGATAATAAATATATAAAAAAGAAGTAAGAGAAAGAAGACAAGAAGATCTTTATAGTGGTTCGGCTGCTAATGAAGCCTACGTCCACTTTATAGTTTTTATTATAGACTAATTGCTGGTACAAGGAGTAATTGATTACAAAGCTCTTGATTGTCCTTAGCAAGATTGAATCTCCGAATTTAGAATCCACTGGAGAATCACAGTGGACTCCTCTGAAGATCGTTGTGAGGGAGGTGAAGAGTGAAGAAAGCTTCCAGCAGAGTTTCAGCAACCAGTTCGAAGAAGATCCTATTTATGTTGCAGATAGGATGGTATTTATAGAGATTGCAGAGCTATTGGGCCAAGTCTACTCGCCAGCTGTTCACAGATGGTCACAAGAAGACGCAGTGGAGATTAGCACACGACCCGAGCCAAAACCATGGATCTCATTGCACATCGCTTTGTTTTGATGACGATTTACTTGCTAATTGTATTTAGTTGTTGATTGAACTGGACGGATGCTTGTCTCTTAATTCTATTAACTCGAAATCTCATCAAACTCAGTCACTACTTTTACAATATGCATTGGATCACAATGTCAGAAAAACAGTTGAACCCTGAGCTATATCTATGGATCACTAGCGATCCATGATCCATAGGCCATGGATCGCTAGCGATCCATATCCTTAGTGGATTTCCTCGTTCTCTTTTCTTGGCTCTCTTTGGCTTGTTTTTTTAGTCCTTTTAGTTGATCCCTGAGTTATTCTGACTCCACCAAGTTGTTAAGTCTCCTCTTGGAATCTGCTTGGGTTGAAAACCCAGATAACACACAATGTAAATAGTACATCAAATCACATACGAAGATATGTCTCAAAATAATACATATGGTCTACATGTCAATACACTAAAATTTAGATAGATATAATCATAACATCAATATAATTATGGCTCTATGAGTTGCCTCCAACTATCAACGATTCCCCATCTCTTAATCAACCCACTCATAGAATAGATAACAAAAGAAATAACAAAAAGAAGGTCAGATATGAAGTATAGTGAAAAGGAAATATCATTGATCTACATATATACCAATATGCTACTATATCATAAATAATATAATACCAAAATGGAAATACTCGAGGTAATGAAATCATACCTTAACCTACATCTTCACATATATCCAATAAGTTAGCACATTTCTGTTGAGACTCGGTTTTGATTCATGACACGAAGTTATCACTACAACATACAGATTTGACGACTGTTACGACAAAAAGATAATATATACTACATGGAGACAAGACATTAAAATTAGTGCATCAATTTTTATTATTTTTGTTTTGAGCCTTAAGTTAATTTTGTTAAGATCTCTCCTCGTTTACATATATATATATATATATATTAGCTTATATATATATAATCTTCTTACTTTCAAATGATTTATACATATATAAGCATATGAAATATATATTATCAAAATTTTCTTTTAGAATCATATATAATATATATATATATATATAAACCTATGAAAACTATGCAGTTTGCACAGAAATTACCAGGTCAGTCGACTGACTTGAAAATTTCTATGCAACATGCACATGTGCACAAATATACAAATATATATTTAAAAATTCGTTTGAATATTTAGTCGACTGACCCAGAGGCTCAGTTGACTGAATATCTATAACAGCTATATTTTCTGAAAAGACAAGACCATTTGCGAAGAGTTACGAATCTCTACAAAGAGATTTGGACGCAACGCTTGAACCATAACTTTTCGTCAATGGTCGCTGCTTTTTAACAACTATAAATACATATCCTAACTTGATTCCAAATCACCGAATTTTCTTATCTTTCTTATCTAACTCTCTTGAATACACTTGCGCCCATATTCTCAAATATTCAGCATTAACATATTCTAAGCAATATTATTCCTTTCTATTCTTTATAAACTTCAAATATATATATTTATACTCGAGGAGAAGATCATAGGAAGGGTGTACTATAAATAGACTTATCCGTGTTATCAGAACACAAAAAGTCAAATAATCTTTTGTATCTGTTGAAGTCCTGTTCTGCTGCTGTAACGACCCACATTTTTGACCGTTCAAGTCGACAAAACATACACACATGCCGACTCAAACAATCCAAAATATAGATAGTTATTGGGGTTAAATAAGAAAAGAAAAGAAAGAACAGAAACAAACTTAGAATCTCGTAGCGGAAGGGACAAGATATAATAATAAAATAACAGTTCATGAAGCTGTTAAATAAATAAATTTGAATATTATTATACATCATAAATCAGAGTTACATACATATCAGAGATAATACAACAATGCAGCGGAAAAATAATACAGTAGTAGAATACAAATGATGTAATACCAAACTCCGTCTTCGTCCTCCAGAATAGATCTTCAACCTTATCTGAAATGCTCAGGCTGACCTGAGCGTAATGAAAAGACAAAACACTCGAGTCAGGACTAAAATATCTCATGTAAGTTAAATCAAATAAGCAAATATGAGTGTGACGGCGTCGGAGATGTTTACGGGTGTTAGACACCTCCTATCCAGTGTTTAACGTGTGTGCATTAACTTAAGAGATGTTCGGGATTTCCATCTTCTAAGGATCCATTAAACTATCTACTATATAATAGAATACGCTATATACAATAATGTCTATCATAAAGTAAAATATCATTCCTAGCATTAAGCCATGGCCCATTCCACCCTTAACACAGTTTATAAATGTCATAGTCTATACAGCACCGTAAGCCCCACCGTAAACTAGTGGTTATCAGAGGGTACCCCATAGGTATAACACAAATCAAAATCGTAGTAGTTGCGAATAGGATAATCAGTATGACAAGGTACATGAGGCGATACCAACTAGGATACTAGTAGTTGCGTCATCCGGACTGATGTTGGGCATAGCAGCTACCACCCCAACACCGCGAAACAACACTCCCATAATCGAGGGGTGCACCCAAATCGAATCACAAAAGTAATAGATATGGTAACGAAGAAGTGTGTCCGCTAGAGGTGACGAGCCTCAATGGTCCGGTAGGGCTCCTGTTTTAGTCATATCAAGGGTCATCCAAAATCGTTCTCTTTCTTCAATCAACGCGTTCACCAAAACCATCCACTTCGTTCTAGATCAATACTCCGCGTATATTAGTTATTAAAGTGGTTTTCGGTATCGACAGAGAGTATGTCCATATCCGATCCCGGTCTCTTTAATAACTACGTATTATTACACCGATGGTCATTTAATATTTAAAGTTCAAACCAAATCAAATCAAAAGTCAACTTCAAATTTACTTTCAAATTTGAATATATCACAATTCAATTCGTTTCAATAGTTAAATCATATTTCCAAATAAATTTAGTTCAACATTTATTTAGCAAATCAATTCAAGTATTCAATTTCAGTTTAATAAGATTCCAATTTCACTTGTTAAATTTATTTCATATTCAATGGATTTAATTTGATTCTTAATTTAATTCAAAATCATTTAAACAAAATTCGATTCATTCACATTTATGTTTACATTCATTACTTCATTAAATATAATTATAAATTCGGTTAAATCAATTTCATTAACTAATCCCCTTTAAATCAAATTGTTTTAGTTAACCCGTTTACAAAATCAAATTTAATTTATATTAAAGAATCTTATTTCACTTTATTTAGTTCATTGATTAATTAACACAATTTTATTTTTCTCAACAAGTTTCAAAACAATTTAACTTCGTAACCAAGTTACAAAATCATAATTAAACTAATTCACTCAATTTAAAATCATTTTATATTTAAGTTATCACTTAATCAAATTCGCAAACTTTACTTAGTTTAAATTCCACTTATGTCAAATTCCATTTAATCTTAAATTAAATTTCATTATCAAGTCTCAAATCCGTTTAATTAAAACCAAGTCTATAGATCTTAAATTTTTACTTAACTTTAAATTTTACTTAATCCAATTCCATATAAACTCAAATCAATTCATTTATTTATTCTATTACAATTCAAATAAATTTATTAGTTTATTCAAATCAAATCCATTAATTTATTTCATTTAAACTCGAGTAAAATCATTTATATGTTCCAAATTAAATCCATTAAGGTTGTTAATTAATTTCGAAACAATTTATTGACCAATCGGTTTCTTATTTTAATTGTCTATCCTAGGCCCAGTTGTTTAATTGGGTATTTATCATTTCAACCCGATCCCATTTTAATTAAATATACATATAAAATAAAATAAACACTATGGGAACTTGCAGTATTAGAACAACATAAAATAATCACTACATTCAAATATCCAAATATCAATAGTTAAACATCCATCACATCATCATCCAAATCAGACAATAGATAACATAATTTTATTGATTATCAATAACGGTTATTAACTGGCAATTTATAAGTTCATGCTAATTAAATGACGATTAAATGAAATAAGGTCATACTTAACTGAAATAATAATTCAAACATTTCAACCATCAATCCATAAACATCAATAGACTATTTATTATCATTAACAGGTATAAACTTGCAAATTGGAATTTAATATTAAATCGAATGGATATTAACTGCAATGAATGTCATATTTAATTGGAATAACAATTTTAACGCACCAAACATCAAACATCAACAACATCATAATTCATCATTTAATCAACAGGTCATAACAAATAACAGGTTATCATAGATGGGTATTTAACTAACAATTAAATTTCAACATTAATTTAAATAACAATTTAATCCAATTCGATTAAATTTCAACTAAACATCAATTTTAAACTACTAACTAGCAACCAGAAACATTCATATTAATTAATGAATTCAAATTAACTAACATAACATATTTAGTCAAGCGTGAGTGGTTAAACACTCACCTTTGATTCAAAGCCCGTTAATAAGGCCCAAAATTTCACAGTCTCAGATCTGAACGAAACCTAGGTCGAAACGTCCGAAATTCAGATACGATCCCAATGGCGAAAACCGCGCGTGAATCCGAGCTCGTATGCAAAAGTTATTCGAGTTAGAACGATTGAATAATTTAATTAAAAATTAATAATAAAAACAACACGTCACCCTTCTTCTACCTCATGGTTGAGAGCACGTAACCCATCCCACGCAACCAAATTTCCATGCGCACCCTTCAATTCTTGACCGGAACTCGATCAGCCGAACCCTATGCGTGCGCCTCGACCTGCTCTCCTTCCACCTCGAACGCCGCGCCCCCAGCCGCTGCCATTCTCTCAAAATCAATGGAAATGTGTGCGAGCTTGGACCTCAGATTCTGGCGATTTTGTGACGAAGTAGCATAGGTCAGCCGTATGGATTTGAAGAGCTCGCCAAGATCTACAACTTTGCTTTTGGAATTTTTCGATTTCGTTGAACGGATTGAGAGATAAAGAGGAAAGAAGATCGGCAATTTTTGGCCATTGGAATAGGTGGCGGCCATGGTTTGAAATTAGGGTTTCTGAAATAAAATAATAATCAAACTGTCTCGGTTTTCGTGCGTATTTATATAGGTAGGTCCAAAATCGTCTAAACTCCAATCGAGACGTGCCGCCAGGCGTTTATAAGGTTTTACCCATATTCCGAACGCAATGGAACTAGTCTCAAGGCCTAATTCAATCGTATGTGGATGATTGCTTTTGAAGTCGATTATTTTAATTAAATTCGAAATTAAATTTCTATGCGTTTCAAGCTCGCACGGCCTAACGACAAGTCTGATTGCTTCGAAAATTGAAATCCTACAAAAGTTCACTATTACGGATCCGATGAAACTAGTTTCGTCGAAATCCGAGACCGTTGCCAAAATGGCTATTTTACTCGTTAATTACAATATAAAAATTCAATTTTAAATTTTCCACATTTAAATCCAATTTTAAATGTTAACCATCTTAATTGTTGCTTATATAAAATTTTAAATCAATTTCCTATATATTAAACCCTATATTCAAATAAATTTACAACTTCAATTATTTAACAACTAATATATTAAACTTCCAATTTACTCAATTTCTATTTTTAATTAAATTCAACTTATTAGTTTTATCCAAATAAAATGAATTCAAATAACCTTATAACTCAACCAAAACCCTATGAATACAATTAACGTCAAATTTATATTTCACTATGCTAATAGCCTATAGTTATCATCTTAACTCAAATTAATTGAATATTTAATTCACTAAATTAAAATCAACTATTTCCAAATTTAATTTCAATTGGATTAAATAAGATAATAAATAAATAATTGTTATTCATTAATATTTCACATTTATTAACTTTTGTTTACAACCAAAATCTTAAATTACTTGCCACAACAGATTGCAAATTCCAAATAAAACCAATTTCATTTACAACAGATAGTTCCAACATTAACTCCAATATTTTGATTTATTCCTTATTTCCAATTATAACCAAATTAAATTAATATTTATTCAATTTATTAAAGTTACAATAATATAGTGGTTACCAACATTCAAACCATATTATTAAGTCATACTCAAACAATTCCCATTTGTCAATCATAAATTTTGATTTCCACTATATTAAATTCGAAAATCTTATCAAATTTTATTATTTAAGTTATCGAAAATTACGAGTCGTTACATTCTCCCCCACTTAAAACTTTTCGTCCGCGAAAAGGCGTAGCAAGGGATTTATCATATGGTATATTTAATAATATAACTTCTACTCAACTTAGAAACATTAACTTATACCAACAGTTTAATATATTTGTCAAGACCCAAAAATCGACCTTCGAAAATCGGCACCCGTACTTCACTTGTACTCAAAATGCCGTAGATTCAAATGTCGAATCTGGTTCTCGGGAGCTTATAACAACATTTAAGTAAACAACACAGCGGAAGAAAAAGAATAATACATTGATATACAATATCTGATACAACAGAGTGATACAATGAATATCAATATACATCAGAGATATGATACAACAAATAGCAGCGGAAAAGAAAACGATAACATCAGCAGCGGAATAGAATGTCTCCAATAGAATGCTCCAAGATAAGCAACGTCAGTCCATGAACTCCAAGAACTGAACTAGCTCCAGATAATCTACTAAACCTGAATATCTGAAAAACCCAACTCTAGACTGCCCGTGTGGAAAATAGTGGGCACCCAGAGTTTAGGAAGGGAACAATAAACTCCGGATCAGTCATGGGACTGGTGTGAGCAACAAAAACAGTTTATCTTTAAACAAACACAAAAGGTTTTTAAACATTGAAATCCGCAATGCTTTTGGAAAATGAAACTACCATAAGACCTCCCGCCACACACACAATGCAAACGCAGAATTGGAGGAGATTTCTTCTTATGATAGTCAAAGATGCTTACTACGCAAAATCAAATCATTTTTGATATTATTACTAGTGCATAGTGCAGAAAGTAATTTTGAAAGTAGAATATCAATCTTAGCCAGCATAGGTACCATTATAGTATGCTTGCTATAGCTACCATATTAAATGGCAGGTTCTACAACTAAAACCGTACAAGGCTCGTATTGTTTTGTTTGGATTTCCAACAAATGATCAGGCTAAGGAACTTCCTTTTCCACGATGGGTACGTCCCTGGAATAGACGACCCGAGAAATAACCTAACATTACGGTTAGATCTCTGCCAACACAAGGCCGGGTTACCTCTGCAAAAATAGGTAACTACTGACACGCGTATGCCATCCCCCGATCGTCACCGATCTTCCCGAGGATCCTCGATTTCCAACAACCACATAATAATAATAATGCAGTAACCACAGAGGTTAAGTATCTGGGCTCCATACCATGATACCACCTTTATCCAGAAGGAATGACATACACTAAGGGGCGCTACTCCCTAGAACCTTGCCGCATCCTTCCTGTTTTGACCATTTCCGGGGTGTGAGGCTCGACGAAGTCTCGTCCACAAAGCTACGCTTTCTACAAAGCCATGCTTCGGGTCAAACAAATGATCAACCTATGATCACAAAGATATAAGATCAAACAAATGATCATATCACAAATGATTAAACACTGATCATCACACAGCAGCACTCAGCATGTCACATTACCAAATTGGGATATATCGCTGATAAATTTCAACTACATAACCTCTGAGCTCGTACGTCTCAGAGAAGGGTGCTAAGCTAAGAGAATAAATTCTCCGCCACCAACAGAAATGTATTTGAAAGAAATCGGCTTTATATCTCAAAGTGTAATGTCAGACATGTATCCATACAAGTCTGTTCCGGGTTCGAACAGAACCGAAGGCACTTCTCACGAAGCCCTTGCAATTCCGGATAATTTCCAATCACGTCCGGACTTCCTGTCACAAAAGAGTGATATAAATCTCTATACCGGCGCGACTCAGTGCAGAGACATTCGACAGGTTGTCCTTTCATTTTCGAAAAATATCCGGTCTTCAACACCGGTCTTCAAATGCTATCCATATACGACGTATCACTATTCGGAATGAGTTATACGACCCAAAGGTCCTTTCCCGGCTAACCCGAATAGTGAGCGAAATATTTAAAAACATACGGATATTGGGATTTCAATTAAGTCACAACTTAAACCCAAACTTTCTTTACAAATGGTTTAACAAATTACCATTTTAATCTTTTTAAACAAAAAGATTCAATTCATAAAGTTCACTTAATTTCACAAAGATATCATTATTTATTTAATATAAGCGACTTATAAAATTATGTATCAAAAATTAAATAAGTTAAAATTTAATTACTTTAAAATCATCTTACCTAAATACTGAATTTAATTTAGAACTTTGATCAAATCGACATTTGAAACCATAGTTTACAAGTGTTTAAAATCTGAAAACATTCACAGTTAAAACTGTTTAATTAGTCAGCCCCGAGACCTGCTCCTAGTCACGCGCGAGAAAATCTCATTTTTGCTTCGGGTTTCTCAGGGATTCAACCCGAGTGCTATACGTTTTCAATTTTTTTTTTTTTTTTTTTTAAGTCTGAAATCGACTCGATACAGCTCCAGATCGTCACGAGTTCGACTTCGAGTTTCCTATCTAAATTCCCGAGTGGTGCTCTGAGCTTTTCTCCATCTTCCCCAAACCATCACAACTACACCACCCATCCACGTGCACGTGCACGGCTACCATCGCCGCCGTTGGTCTGTGCTGCGGCCACCAACGAGTCGCCTCCCATCCCCCAAGACACCATGAACACCCAGAATATGGAAAAAACTCGAAAACGTGAATCGAGACTTTCGACCCAAACCCATCAGAAAACGACATCGGAAATTCGCCTCGCACCGCCTTCCCAGTCCATTATCGGCCCCCAACCTTGGACCCTACCTTCGTACACGTGTCACGCCGCGTCTAGCACCACTGACGTGCAGTCCGATCACCTGAGAACTATGCAGCACCATCATTTTGGTCGTGAACAAAATGGGTTCTTAAACCCTACAAACCCACCGTGCCACCTCCATGATCCACTATAAATTCAACCACTAATTTTCCTGTATTCGCCACCATCCGAGTCTCCTCTGACATTAACCTCGAGCCGCCTATCCTTGCCGATTGCCAGAATTTGGCAAAAACGTCGATTCCGTTCAACTCGTGATTTCTCCATAATTACATACTTAAAAATCTTGATTCGAATTTTAAAAATCAGCATTTTCGATAACGATTTTGATGATATTATCGAAACAAAACAACATGATGTTTGAATTTTGACATAGTTTAGAGTTTCACTGTGTTTGTTTGTTCTCTAGCAACCCTTGACAATTTAAACTTGTAATTAATTTTAAAACTTAGATACTGATCTATATAACTATAATTTACTTAGACATTAAAGCCTCTAAATGATTGTAGGATGAGCTTTTGATTTTCTTTTTCTAAATAGGTTTGAACTCTGTAAAACTTAAAACAGAGATCCATATTTCTTTTTACAGACATGCATAGCCACAACTATATTCTTAGGCATACAATCACATTTCACATTCATACCACCCATATCCAAGTTATCATCATCACAGACTGGAGATAATAAGGAAGATCAAGTAAAAAGAAATGGAAGTTTGCTCACCAGATTTTTTTGAAAAGGCAGAGAGGTTGATCTTTTTGTAAACTGGAAAGGCTTGCAAAACTGAAATTTGAAACTTGAATACTTCTGTTATTTTGATTCCAGAGATCTTTGCCTTGCTTTGACTTAAAAACTGAAAACTTGAAAAGCCTTAAAACTTGAAACTTTGAAACTGGAACTTGATTCCAGGCTTTTGAAAGAGAAGAAAAAGATAACAGGCTTTTTAAATGAATCATGCTATGAATAGCTAGCTGAAATCTTGCTCGTTTGAATTGATTTCCAGGCAAGTTGATAATGTTTGTATGTCTTTGAAAAATTTAAAATGAAAAAATGCTAAGTTTTCTTTTTGGTAAACGAATGAAATGAAAAAGACTAAGGCAGATTGATAAATAGATAGATGGTTTTTACAGGGTATTGTTTATATTGCCTGGTACAAAATTTTCAGAGATTTTAATCTCTATGGGGGCTGAAGTGATCTATACAATGTACACTAGAGATATTAGCATTTAATGACAATGTCCTTTATGTCTACAAATTATCTTATACTTTACATTTCGTATGTACATATGTTTCATGTTTATCCATTTTGGTATGTTGATATTTCTTTTACTTGTCTAGTTTGTGTTTGTTCAACTTGACTATATATTTTCTTTCTTGCTTTCGACTGAGGATGATTCTCTTTTGTATACTAAAGATCTTGTATTAATTATTATTGTCCTTGTTTCCACTAGTGCAGACTTGAATATGTATCTTCTTATGTCTTCATACTTTTTTCTTTGTATTGACTTCGGCTGTACAAATGAAGATATACATACTTGTTGACTTTTTATTTTAAATCTACTTACTTATACTTTGAAGATGTTGTTTAAATTTAGTTATGTTTTTATTTCAAATTTAAATTATTATTGTTAATTTCTTTACTTCTATACTAATTGTCTTATACTTACTTGAATATATTTTATTTTGGTTTATTTCTATACTTTTGTTCTATTAGTTTAAATGAGATTCTATAATTATTTTACTTCATATTTATTAGCTTAAGTATTTTGTATTTGCTTTTATTATTTTATATAACTATAAATTTGTTTAAAATATTTGTTCAAAACAAACATTTATTCGTTTTGGGGAAACTCGACTTCATTTATCGATTAATTTTACAAATTTTTATTCAAAAGTTCTTTTAATTATCCATTTAAATTAAATTAAATTTCGGGGTCGTTACAATATTACTATGGATTATTCCAATTCCAACCAAAATTTTCTAAGTCCTAAATTTACGGAAAATTTCGACAGAGTCTCCTTTGCGCGGCTAGGTCAGAAAAAATCACAATACATATATAATCACAATATACATCTCATCTCAATGATGAGGCACCCCAAACCATGGGGAAACAATATATAATACCAAAATACGATATATAATTCGATATACGTACCTTTTTTTTAGCGTTTATTAGCAATTTAACTTACATTTGCATTAAGCGCATAAGCGAGCTCCATAAGCGAAGCGCAACCCTTTGTCACCTACTAAAATACTCAACAAACAATGATAACCAAGCATACTAAAATACTCAACAAACAATGATTACCAAGCATATAAAGGTAGATTGATATACTTAGCATATACAACATTTATATAACATATTTTAACTTCAAAACTGAGATTCTAAATTAAGGACAGCGAACAAATCCAAGTTTTTAGTCCCATACACGATGAAATTTTGTAAGGGAATCGAAATAAAAGTTGCTGCATTTGTTTCAGGCTTTCCGAAATATCCAAAATCATTGAATTCGGACCATCCGTTCAAAAGTTACGGCCGTTTTACTAAAATGATATGCTTCAGCCCCGGGCAAGTAGCGCAGGCCTGAAATGTAATTTCAGATTTTCGACCTCCTAAATGATAGAAATATGAAAGGCTTATATAACAAAAGTTGGAGATTAGGCTCTAAGCTTTCCAGAAAGTGCAAGATCGTCAAAATTCGATACACCAGTAAAAAGTTATGGCGAGAATACTAAGGAGCTTCAGATTTCTACTTCGCACAGGCCAACGACTAATATTGGTGTTTTAAGCCTTGTGGATGAAGGTATTTATCAAAACATTCTAAACAAAAGATGTAGCATAGTTTCTAGGCTTTCCGAAAAGTCCAAGATCGTCGAATTCTGTTCAACTATTTAAAAGTTATGGCTATTTTCATTTCAGCTCTCTTTGAGTATTTCAAAAATTTTATTCAATTGCTAATATTCATTTCATTAACGTTTGATTTATTCAAATTCAGTACATTGATATTCAACTGGTTAGTTTCCCTTAATTCACATGATTTTCTTTCAATTCAATTGGTTTACATTAAACTCTTCTACGTTCATTTGATTAATAATATATTCATTAATCTCTACATGCATTTTCATTCAATTCAATTGCACATAATTTGTAACACCTATTTACATATAATTTATTCATTTTCAATTCATATTGAATTTATTTACTTTCCCAAACATTCCATAAACCAACAATAACCACAACAACAACCAAGAATTCAAAATTTTATTTAATTTGGTATAATGTACATATCTCATTTGTTTTAATTCGTTTTTATTTACACAAATATTTCATTCTACTTATATTCATTTGTTCACATTCTAACTTACACAAAATTCCCTTATTTATTTAATTAACAAAAGTGTTCGAAAATTTTCATCCTATCTCATTTGATTCATTTTATTAATTTATTCATTCAACAAAATGTTGTTCGTTCATTTCATTAACTTCCATAAGTTATATAAATCTAATAATCCATTTGTTAGTTTATTCTATTGGTCCAATATATTCACTTAACTTATTGGAATTCAATTTCATAACATAACATAACTATATATATCATTTATTTTCACAGTTTAAGTTTTATTCATATTTGCAAACCACTAATTAAATTCATATTTCATTTTTCATACCTATACTTGTATATTATCCAATCACTTATTCATATGGACATTTTGAACTTTTTAAATATTTTGGTAAGTTATATATATATGCTATTGAATCAAATTGAACACTATCCAAGTTTACAGTTTCTAGTTTATTTCAAATTTATACTCCTTTATTCTAAGGGTTTCCTACTTCAATCTATTTTCACTTAACACTTAGGTTCATCCCTTATTTTTCAATTTAGAAGTTCCTTAATGATTCAAGTATTTGTTTATTTCAATAGTTTAAAGTCATTAAATATTAAAGAACTTAAGAATTTCAACTCCAGTTTCATGTTAAATCAAGTTTGGAATAATATATACTTATATTAATATATATCAAGTCATACTATAGAGAATACAAAATAAAATTCAATTTTAATCAAAACAGGGTTTAGAAAAAGCTATTAAGTGATCTCCCCCACTTGGACTCTCGGAAATAACCGTCGATGATGCGTGCACTCATCACCGAAATCATTCTCTAGTGTCAAGAGGGGAGTATAACACTTACTTCATTTGAAAATCCTTTGAAAACAATTTCTAATCGAATATACTATCATATAATACTTATATTATACATTTCAAATTTTTGTTAATAAATTTTCAAAACACCGGAATTAAAATTCTCCATCTTAATTTAAATTCATTTTTATTTTATTTTATTTACCATTTATATTCATTGTCAATCATATTTACAAGTTTCATTTCTTAAAATCATCCAATAGTCAATAGATAGAAATATTGACTAATCAACAATAAACGATGGTAATATAATATTATCATCTCCTAACAACCAATACAATCAAAATTTATAAATCTTCAAGATAATTCTTTTATATATAAAATATAATCCAAAACAATATTATGTCAATCTGTCCTATTCGAGTGTTTAGAAATTCCTATCGATGCCTTGGCGTTCCAAGTACCAACCAGAATTCATAAATACTCAACGTAACAAATTAACATAATATAAAATCATTTTATATCAAAATTACAAATACGCTCTCTCATATACACTCAAACTCATTCATAAGGTTTAACCCTATTTCAATGAGTTATTCCCCACTAGAGCCAAGGTAATCTAAACCAAAGCTCTGATACCAATTGTAACGACCCACATTTTTGACCGTTCAAGTCGATAAAACATACACACATGCCGACTCAAACAATCCAAAATACAAATAGTTATTGGGGTTAAATAAGAAAAGAAAAGAAAGAACAGAAACAAACTTAGAATCTCGCAGCGGAAGGGACAAGATATAATAATAAAATAACAGTTCATGAAGCTGTTAAATAAATAAATTTGATTATTATTATACATCATAAATCAGAGTTACATACATATCAGAGATAATACAACAATGCAGCGGAAAATTAATACAGTAGTAGAATACAAATGATGTAATACCAAACTCCATCTTCGTCCTCCAGAATAGATCTTCAACCTTATCTGAAATGCTCAGGCTTACCCGAGCGTAATGAAAAGACAAAACACTCGAGTCAGGACTAAAATATCTCATGTAAGTTAAATCGAATAAGTAAATATGAGTGTGACGGCGTCGGAGATGTTTACGGGTGTTAGACACCTCCTATCCAGTGTTTGATGTGTGTGCATTAACTTAAGAGATGGTCAGGATTTCCATCTTCTAAGGATCCGTTAAACTATCTACTATATAATAGAATACGCTATATACAATAATGTCTATCATAAAGTAAAATATCATTCCTAGCGTTAAGCCATGGCCCATTCCACCCTTAACACAGTTTATAAATGTCATAGTCTATACAGCACCGTAAGCCCCACCGTAAACTAGTGGTTATCAAAGGGTACCCCATAGGTATAACACAAATCAAAATTGTAGTGGTCGCGAATAGGATAATCAGTATGACAAGGTACATGAGGCGATACCAACTAGGATACTAGTAGTTGCGTCATCTGGACTGATGTTGGGCATAGCAGCTACCACCCCAACAACGCGAAACAACACTCCAATAATCGAGGGGTGCACCCAAATCGAATCACAAAAGTAATAGATATGGTAACGAAGAAGTGTGTCCGCTAGAGGTGACGAGCCTCAATGGTCCGGCATGGCTCCTGTTTTAGTCATATCAAGGGTCATCCAAAATCGTTCTCTTTCTTCAATCAACGCATTCACCAAAACCATCCACTTCGTTCTAGATCAACACTCCGCGTATATTAGTTATTAAAGTGGTTTTAGGTATCGACAGAGAGTATGTCCATATCCGATCCCGGTCTCTTTAATAACTACGTATTATTACACCGATGGTCATTTAATATTTAAAGTTCAAACCAAATCAAATCAAAAGTCAACTTCAAATTTACTTTCAAATTTGATTATTTCACAATTCAATTCGTTTCAATAGTTAAATCATATTTCCAAATAAATTTAGTTCAACATTTATTTAGCAAATCAATTCAAGTATTCAATTTCAGTTTAATAAGATTCCAATTTCACTTATCAAATTTATTTCATATTCAATGGATTTAATTTGATTCTTAATTTAATTCAAAATCATTTAAACAAAATTCGATTCATTCACATTTATGTTTACATTCATTACTTCATTAAATATAATTATAAATTCGGTTAAATCAATTTCATTAACTAAATCCCCTTTAAATCAAATAGTTTTAGTTAACCCGTTTACAAAATCAAATTCAATTTCTATTAAAGAATCTTATTTCACTTTATTTAGTTCATTGATTAATTAACACAATTTTATTTTTCTCAACAAGTTTCAAAACAATTTAATTTCGTAACCAAGTTACAAAATCATAATTAAACTAATTCACTCAATTTAAAATCATTTTATATTTAAGTTATCACTTAATCAAATTCACAAACTTTACTTAGTTTAAATTCCACTTATGTCAAATTCCATTTAATCTTAAATTAAATTTCATTATCAAGTCTCAAATCCGTTTAATCAAAACCAAGTCTATAGATCTTAAATTTTTACTTAACTTTAAAATTTACTTAATCCAATTCCATATAAACTCAAATCAATTCATTTATTTATTCTTTTACAATTCAAATAAATTTATTAGTTTATTCAAATCAAATCCATTAATTTATTTCATTTAAACTCAAGTAAAATCATTTATATGTTCCAAATTAAATCCATTAAGGTTGTTAATTAATTTCGAAACAATTTATTGACCAATCGGTTTCTTATTTTAATTGTCTATCCTAGGCCCAGTTGTTTAATTGGGTATTTATCATTTCAACCCGATCCCATTTTAATTAAATATACATATAAAATAAAATAAACACTATGGGAACTTGCAGTATTAGAACAACATAAAATAATCACTACATTCAAATATCCAAATATCAATAGTTAAACATCCATCACATCATCATCCAAATCAGACAATAGATAACATAATTTTGTTGATTATCAATAACGGTTATTAACTGGCAATTTATAAGTTCATGCTAATTAAATGACGATTAAATGAAATAAGGTCATACTTAACTGAAATAATAATTCAAACATTTCAACCATCAATCCATAAACATCAATAGACTATTTATTATCATTAACAGGTATAAACTTGCAAATTGGAATTTAATATTAAATCGAATGGATATTAACTGCAATGAATGTCATATTTAATTGGAATAACAATTTTAACGCACCAAACATCAAACACCAACAACATCATAATTCATCATTCAATCAACAGGTCATAACAAATAACAGGTTATCATAGATGGGTATTTAACTAACAATTAAATTTCAACATTAATTTAAATAACAATTTAATCCAATTCGATTAAATTTCAACTAAACATCAATTTTAAACTACTAACTAGCAACCAGAAACATTCATATTAACTAATGAATTCAAATTAACTAACATAACATATTTAGTCAAGCGTGAGTGGTTAAACACTCACCTTTGATTCAAAGCCCGTTAATAAGGCCCAAAATTTCACAGTCTCAGATCTGAACGAAACTTAGGTCGAAACGTCCGAAATTCAGATACGATCTCAATGGCGAAAACCGCGCGTGAATCCGAGCTCGTATGCAAAAGTTATTCGAGTTAGAACGATTGAATAATTTAATTAAAAATTAATAATAAAAACAACACGTCACCCTTCTTCTACCTCATGGTTGAGAGCACGTAACCCATCCCACGCAACCAAATTTCCATCCGCACCCTTCAATTCTTGACCAGAACTCGATCAGCCGAACCCTATGCGTGCGCCTCGACCTGCTCTCCTTCCACCTCGAACGCCGCGCCCCCAGCCGCTGCCATTCTCTCAAAATCAATGGAAAAGTGTGCGAGCTTGGACCTCAGATTCTAGCGATTTTGTGACGAAGTAGCATAGGTCAACCGTATGGATTTGAAGAGCTCGCCAAGATCTACAACTTTGCTTTTGGAATTTTTCGATTTCGTTGAACGGATTGAGAGATAAAGAGGAAAGAAGATCGGCAATTTCTGGCCATTTGAATAGGTGGCGGCCATGGTTTGAAATTAGGGTTTCTGAAATAAAATAATAATCAAACTGTCTCGGTTTTCGTGCGTATTTATATAGGTAGGTCCAAAATCGTCCGAACTCCAATCGAGATGTGCCGCTAGGCATTTATAAGGTTTTACCCATATTCTGAACGCAATGGAACTAGTCCCAAGGCCTAGTTCAATCGTATGTGGATGATAGCTTTTGAAGTCGATTATTTTAATTAAATTCGAAATTAAATTTCTACGCGTTTCAAGCTCGCACGGCCTAACGACAAGTCCGATTGCTACGAAAATTGAAATCCTACAAAAATTCACTATTACGGATCCGATGAAACTAGTTTCGTCGAAATCCGAGACCGTTGCCAAAATGGCTATTTTTACTCGTTAATTACAATATAAAATTTCAATTTTAAATTTTCCACATTTAAATCCAATTTTAAATGTTAACCATCTTAATTGTTGCTTATATAAAATTTTATATCAATTTCCTATATATTAAACCCTATATTTAAATAAATTTACAACTTCAATTATTTAACAACTGATATATTAAACTTCCAATTTACTCAATTTCTATTTTTAATTAAATTCAACTTATTAGTTTTATCCAAATAAAATGAATTCAAATAACCTTATAACTCAACCAAAACCCTATGAATACAATTAACATCAAATTTATATTTCACTATGCTAATAGCCTATAGTTATCATCTTAACTCAAATTAATTGAATATTTAATTCACTAAATTAAAACCAACTATTTGCAAATTTAATTTCAATTGGATTAAATAAGATAATAAATAAATAATTGTTATTCATTAATATTTCACATTTATTAACTTTTGTTTACAACCAAAATCTTAAATTACTTGCCACAACAGATTGCACATTCCAAATAAAACCAATTTCATTTACAACAGATACTTCCAACATTAACTCCAATAGTTTGATTTATTTCTTATTTCCAATTATAACCAAATTAACTTCATATTTATTCAATTTATTAACGTTACAATAATATAGTGGTTACCAACATTCAAACCATATTATTAAGTCATACTCAAACAATTCCCATTTGTCAATCATAAATTTTGATTTCCACTATATTAAATTCGAAAATCTTATCAAATTTTATTATTTAAGTTGTCGAAAATTACGGGTCGTTACAGCTGCTCAGGCGTGTAAAGTCCTTTTCGGCTACTGAAGCGAAATCCTGTTTCGCTGCTAAGGTCCTTGTTCGGCTGCTCAAGGGTTGTATAGACCTATTCCTTCGGGTTAAGTGCGGGTTATTGTTTTAGTGAAATTCCAGAAGGAGTCTGGGACTGGACATAGGACGGTGCTCCGAACCAGTATAAAAATCTCTGGTGTTATTTTTATTGTACTTCTCTTATATTCTGCACTATTTACCATATAGCTATCATCACTATATTTTGTATTATCATATATCCATATTACACGATCCATAGCTCACTTTTATTTAGTATCAGAGCAAGGTTCTTCATATAACCGTAACACAGTTATTTGACACACTTTAATATGGAAACTAATGCTAGCACTAGCGTTAACACTAGCTTCATAGAAGGACAATCCACTGCACGTCCACCACTATTCAATGGCATGAACTACAACTATTGGGCCACACGAATGAGAATATATATGCAAGCAAATTGTTTTGATTCATGGAATATAACTCAGTATGAATATATTATTCCTACTGAAGATTATTCTACTTGGTCAAATACACAGAAACTAGACGCTACAGCAAATGTAAAAGCCATGAATATGTTGTTTTGTGCCTTAGATAAAAATGAGTTTAACCGTGTTAGCATGTGCAACACTGCATATGAAATATGGCGTACACTCAAAGTTACACACGAAGGAACTAACAAGGTCAAACAAAGCAAGATATCCATGCTCAAAAGTCAATTTCAAAACTTTAGAATGAAAGACAATGAATCTATAAACGATATGTATTCAAGATTTTTGGATATCTATCATTCATTAATAGGACTAGGAGAAAAATATTCAGATTTTGATATCGTGTCCAAAATCCTTAACTCTTTAACGGATGAATGGGAAAGAAAAGTTCTCGCTATTGAAGAAGCAAACGATATTTCCAAAATAACTCCGGAAGAGTTAATAGGAAATCTAATGTCCTATGAAGTGAATTTGCAGGCTAAACGAGTTCAAGCTCAAGATAAAAGGAATATAGCATTCCATGCAGAACAAGAAGAATCAGATTCAGACAAAGACGACCTAGCCTTTATTGCCAAAAACTCCAAAAAATTCTTGAAGTATAGAAAAGGAAACAGAAATAATGGCAAGAGAAGCTCAAACAGCAATAAACCACCGTCTTCATCAGTTTGGAGTGCTTTAACTGTCACAAAAAGGGACAAATACAGAAGGATTGTCCGGATCAAAAGAAAGAATATCGCAATAAAAGGAAGGAAAATTTCAGAAGGAAAGCTTTCTCAGTTACATGGGATGATTCAGACTCCTCTTCCTCCTCAGAAAGCAAGAGTGACAACAATAATGAACAAGCCAACGTATGCTTTATGGCCAAAGATACCGAGGTTAGTGATTTAACTTTTGATGATATGATAGAGATAAACTCAAAATTGTTAGATACTTTAAAAAGTCTCAAAAGAAAATATAAAGAGGCTGTTGAAAATAAGAACAAGGCAGAATTCGAAAGAGATATGCTTAAAGACGAAAAGAAAATATTGGAAGAAGAACTTGAGAAAACTCAAGAATCACTTTCAAATGTTAATTCTCAACTAATATTATTGAGTCAAGAAATTGAAACTCAAAAAGAAAAGAACGATGTTCTTGTTTCTAAAAATCATGATTTGAAAACTAATATCAAAATGGTAGAACTAGAAAACTCTAGTCTTAAGACCAAAATAGAAGGAATTACTAAAAATGTCTCGAATTTTAATAAAGGCAGAGAAAATTTATCTAGAATTATTGAAAATTCACAACCTGCTAACAAAAAAATGGACTAGGCTATAAGAAAGTCAAGAATTCACAATCCAGTAATTTAAATAATGTTAAGTCTAAATCTTCAAAAAGATTAGCTTCTAAGACTATCAATATATGGGTTCCTAAAACAAATAACAAGTTAATAAGAAATAAGTATATTAGATCATTCATAGAAAACGTTCATAATAATAAGAATTATATTTATAAAAGGGATACTGAACCCACTTGGGTTTGGTTTCCTAAGATCTAACTCTTAGGACCCTATTAAAAAGGTGGGTACCAACATCATCTCATATTTTTTGCAGGTCCCACTCAAGAAAAGAGGAAAATGGATACTCGACAGTGGTTGCTCAAAACACATGACAGAAGACAAAAATATGCTGACTAACATTACATACTCAAATGGAGGTTCTGTCACTTTTGGAGATAATTCCAAGGGATATATCATCGGCAAAGGCAATGTGAGCAATTACGGTACATCTAATTTACCTCTTATTACAAACGTTTTATTAGTTAAGAATCTAAAACATAATCTATTAAGTATAAGTCAATTATGTGATAAAGGATTTAAAATATCTTTCTCTGAAAATAAATGTAGTATCTTCGATCAAAATCAGAATCTTATTTTCGAAGGAAATAGAGATAGAAACATTTACGTTTTAAATATGAAAGTTAATCATAACTCAGACATGTGTTTAATAGCCAAAGAAAATGATCCCTGGCTATGGCACAAACAATTCTGTCATATCAATTTCAAAACTATAAATAAAATTTCTAAAAATAATCTCGTAAAAGGATTACCAAAGAAGAGTTTTAAAGTTAATAATATCCATGACGCATGTCAATTAGGTAAATTAACTAAATATTCATTTAAATCTAAGAAAGTCATTTCAACATTACAACCACTTGAATTACTTCATATGGATTTATTTGGACCAACCCAAGTTCAATCCATAAATCACAATAGATACGTGTTTGTAATAGTTGATGATTTTTCTAGATATACGTGGACTGTCTTTATGAAAAATAAAAGTGATACTTTTGAGAATTTCAAAATATTTGTTAAACGGATTCAAAATTTAAAAGGTACTAAAATTAAGAATATTAGAAGTGATCACGGAGGTGAATTTGAAAACGAACTATTTGATAACTATTGTAAAAAGAAAGGAATATTTCATAACTTTTCATTTCCTAGAACTCCACAACAAAATGGAGTTGTAGAACAAAAGAATCGGACTCTACAAGAATGTGCTAGAACCTTACTAAACGAAAGTATGTTACCAAAACATTTCTGGGCAGAAGCCATTGCAACCGCCTGTTATGTATTAAATCGTGTTTCTATTAGACCCCTCACTAAGAATACATCTTATGAACTTTTTAATGGTAGAAAACCAAACATATCTTATTTTAAAGTATTTGGATCAAAATGTTTTGTGTTAAATACCAAAGATCATCTTGGTAAATTCGATTCAAAATGTGATGAAGGAATATTTCTTGGATATTCGGATCGAAGCAAAGCTTATCGAATTTTCAATAAACGAACTAATACTATTGAAGAAACACTACACATATCTTTTGATGAAAACTTTAAACATATTTCAAGATTTAATGATGACGATGATTTACTTAATGATAACACGAATATAGAAACCAATAATTTAAGAGAAGATGAAAACATTATTCATAATTCTAGAGAAGATGAAAACATTATTCATAATTCAGAAAATAGAAATATCACCAATAAATAAGATCACCTCCAAGAATCTTAAGAAATCATCCTACAGAAAATATAATTGGAGAAATAGATTCAAATGTTCGAACTAGAAATCAACTAAATTTAATGGGTAATGTAGCTTTTCTTTCTACTATAGAACCTAAGAATACTAAGGAAGCATCATCCGATGAAAATTGGATTATTGCTATGCAAGAAGAACTAAATCAGTTTGAACGAAATGAAGTTTGGGAACTAGTACCTAGACCGACCGATCAAACCGTTATAGGAACTAAATGGGTTTATAAAAACAAAGCAGATGAATTAGGAAATATAACTCGAAACAAAGCCAGATTAGTAGCACAAGGGTATAATCAAGAAGAAGGAATAGACTACGAAGAAACGTTTGCTCCAGTCGCTAGACTAGAAGCAATATGAATCTTACTGGCTTACGCGTGTTTTAATAACTTTAAACTCTATCAAATGGATGTTAAAAGTGCATTTTTAAATGGTTTATTAAAGAAAATGTTTTTGTTGAACAACCATCTTTATTTGTTCATGAAAAATATCCAGATCATGTCTATAAACTTAAGAAAGCTTTATATGGTTTAAAACAAGCACCACGTGCTTGGTATAAATGCCTTAAAAGCTATTCAATTGAATCAGGATTCGGAATAGGAAAAGTAGACCAGACTCTATTTATAAAACATTCTAAAAATGATATTTTAATAGTTCAAATATATGTAGACGGCATTATATTTGGTTCAACTAATAATAAATTATGTAAAGAATTTTCTGAAATAATGACTAGAGAATTCGAAATGTCCCATATGGGAGAATTATCGTATTTTCTAGGTCTTCAAATAAAACAAGTTTCAAATGGAATATTTATAAATCAAGAAAAATACCGTAGTAATCTTATCAAGCGATTCGAAATGGAAAAACCTCTGCCAAACCAACGCCTATGAGCACAACAGCACATCTCGATAAAGTTGAAAACGACAAGAGTGTAGACCAAAAACTGTATCGTAGTACGATAGGATCATTATTATACTTAACAGCTAGTCGACCAGATATAATGATGAGTGTATGTCTATGTGCAAGATTTCAAGCTGACCCAAAAGAATCACACTTACGAGCCGTAAAACGAATACTACGTTATCTTAGTATTTCTAAAGATTTCGGACTTTTCTATCCAAAAGATTGCTCGTTCGAGTTAGTGTCATATAGCGATGCTGATTTCGGAGGATCACGAACGGATAGAAAAAGTACAGGCGGTACATGTCACTTCATTGGTAAATCATTAATATCGTGGTTTAGCAAGAAACAAAATTGTGTCTCGCTATCAACTTGTGAAGCAGAGTATATATCTGCAGCATTAGCCTGTGCATAAGTAATCTACATGCAACAAACACTTAAAGATTTTGGAGTTAATTTATCAAAATCAACAATTTACTGTGATAATTCCAGTGCAATAAATCTATCTAAAAATCCAGTAAATCACTCTAGAACTAAACACATAGATATTCGACATCATTTTTTACGCGAGAATATAGAAAAAGATGTGATAAATTTAGATTTCGTTCCATCTGAAAATCAATTAGCTGATATCTTTACAAAACCGCTATTAGAAAATACATTTATAAAACTACGTTGAGAACGCGTATAATGTCAATAAAAGATATATAAATAGTTCTACTATAATAAAATACGCAATTTTAGACCAAAACTCAAATATAAAAATTTTGACAAAAATTCATTTTTCTGACCATGGTGAGACTCGAACCTATGACCTGTTGTGAATAGTCCAGATGTCTTAACCACCTGAGCTATTGATTATTTTCATTATGATCCAGGTCGGGGCTTTTCTTATATGGTTACAACTATACTCTAAATTGTGTATAACACTTACTTTATATATATGTTTGCTGTATAAACAAACATATTACATTTACATAAGTGAATCACAATAACAGAAAAACACCAAAATAGCAATTATCATTCCTAACTAACAACTTTGTTGTAGCTAAAAACAATACAATCCATTCATTTCATCCTTTTTATTCTCCACTATAGTCTATAAATAGGCATTCTTAGTCTCTGTTATTCATACAAACAGCTAAACTAACAAAAATGCAAAATCCTTTCATTATGTCAAATTCCTCTCATTCCACTCATTCCATAGAAATCATAACTTCCGATTCACCAACAAAAACTCCCGTCCATCATTCTATACCACCTTCTACTTCTCACGATCATACCGGATAAACTTCGGAAAGAAAGAAAGGAAAGAAGATGATGTTTGACGTCTCTCCAACTACTAAACAAAAGATAAGTGATTTACATCACTATCAGCAGGAGTCATTGATGCTTCAGCGCGAAATATATTACGAGCAGAAAATCAATTCTAGACGTCTATGTATTATAGAACATATTGCCATGAAATTCTATGGTGCTTCATCCCATCCAATCGACGAACACGCCGTTTCGTCCATTCGTCGACCTTCTACTTCATCCCCGCCACGACCACCAGTCTCACCAAATTCATGGGATCGAAATGAAGCATCCAACGTTCGACACAAACAGCTACAGGGCTACAAGACTCCTGGTCCTTCAAAATAAGAAAAGTGTCATTATATTTCATTTCTTAAATAATTCATGTACAATTTTGTTTATTATTAATAAAAGAATAATTTTCTTTCTTTCGTATATTCAAAACATATATACTGGGTCTATTATACAAATAAATAAATTAACATTTTCATAAGTATTAATTTATAAAATAATAAAATAAAAAGATATGCAAAACACTTCAGAAAAACAGGCTGAGTAAGAAAATTTGCACAGGCCAGTCGACTGAACCAGTAGGTCAGTCGATTGACCCTGAAGTCCAAAAATTATTCTAATAGACTCTGTCAACTGAACCAGTGGGACAGTCGACTGAACCAGAAGTTAAATTTTTACTGACCCAGATTCAGTCAACTGAATCAGGCCTTCAGTTGACTGAACCAGAAGTTCGAAAATATTGAAATTCGGGTTCAGTCGACTGACCACCTGATTCAGTCGATTGATTCGTAGGTCTGAGCCAATTTACTGCTCCTACCCACCCAATCTCACCTTTTAACCTTCAATTTCACCTTTACTCTTCACTATTATTTCAGATTTTCAAACTCTTCAAAAACCCTAGATCTTCAAAAACCTAATTTTTACCCCAAACACTCAAATCCAATGGCTCCAAAAAGAAAAGGTCAAGCATCTTCATCTTCCCAACCTCCTTCCGACGACCAAATCCGACAATGGCTCTTCGACGATACCGTAGTTATACGATGGAGGAGAATGCAAGATTCTCATATTTTTTAAGGTTCGTTTGTCAAATTTGTCGATTTCCCTCCTTATCATATACAAGAATTGTCTCGTCGTAGCAATTTGGAGTCTTTATTCAACTATTGATGAAAACAAACACAAATAAACCAAATCATGGTCAAACTATTCTATGCCAATCTTAATTTAGGTCACCAAAACATTCAAAATCAAGATGATTGTGTATGGAGTTTGGTTTGTGGAAAACTAGTATTTTTTTCTTTAGATCGAATGGCTCACATCTTAAAGTCAGAAAATGAAGGAATTGAATTAAGTAATGTTGATTGTGATATGGTTGTTCGTGATCGTATAAGTCATTTGTTTTTAGAAGATGATATGCGCCAATTCAAATCTATGTCCTTAAGGCCTAAAGCTAGGATTATGCACCGCACGTTAATGAAAAACATAACTCCGAGAACCGGAAGTTATAAACTTGTTTATGAACACAATTTCAAAGCCTTATATGCCATCTTTGGAAATATCAAAGTAAATTGGCTCCGGTTAATTCTTGATGAGTTTTAAATTTTCAACAATGGCCACATTAATGTCATATATTACGGTGAGTACATTATGCGCTTACTAAAAGATTGTGAGATTCTGGAACCCGACTCACCGGTCTCTACCGTCAGATGTTTAAACTCCCGTACTCTAGCTTTGATGAAATTACCGGTTGCTCGACCTCCTCCTATCATTTCTTTTGAAGAATGGACTCAACGCCAATTACCTCAAGATCAACCACCACAACAACAAGGCGAAGCATCATCTCACCGTCCAACTCGCCAAAGATCAACTATTCGTCAACAAGACGAAATTATGATTCCTAATCCGGGCCTTCCTCCACATGTGTCTATTTCCATGATATGCCGTAACCAACAAATTCTTCGGTCACATATCACTTGGGTTGACAAAAAGCTTGATAAAGTTAAGGATTCTTCACAAAGTTATGGCAAGAGATCTCGTGTTCATCCGGCACTTCCATGGCTACACTAGGTGATCCGGGCAAACAACCCGTCTTCACTTGGTCTTACTCTTCCGATGATCAAGTGAGTAGTAGCGACAACGGTGGAAATAGAGGCAATAATGGTGGTCAAAGTTCTCTTGGTGATAGGGGTAAGTGTATAATAGAGTAAGTTGTTGCTTCACTTATGTTCTAAAAACATTAGTCTTTTATTTCAAAACATTTTGGCTTGTACTAAATAGCCAATGTTGTCGTATTATTTCAAAACTCTTGTTTGTGATATTGTAATGTATGAATGTTTGTTTCCTTTTTGAATATCTATGAATACATCATACTATTGTTCATGCTCTTTATTCCTTTTTGTCGATGACAAAGGGGGAGAAAAATTATCACTAACATTAAGAATGCAGGATATAGATCGTCAAAGATTTAGGGGGAGTAAGTATTTATATTATATTATATATACAGTCAAAAAGGGGGAGAATGTTTAGACTTGGTTTTGATTCATGACACGAAGTTATCACTACAACATACAGATTTGACGACTGTTACGACAAAAAGAGAATATATACTACATGGAGACAAGACATAAAAATCGGTGCATCAATTTTTATTATTTTTGTTTTCAGTCTTAAGTTAAATTTGTTAAGATCTCTCCTCGTTTACGTATATATTAGCTTATACATATAATATTCTTACTTTCAAATGATTTATACATATATAAGCATATGAAATATATATATATATATATATTATCAAAATTTTCTTTTAGAATCATATATAATATATATATAAACCTGTGAAAACCGTGCAGTTAGCACAGAAATTACCAGGTCAGTCGACTGACCTTAAAATTTCTATGCAACATGCACAAGTGCACAAATATACAAATATATATTTAAAAATTCATTTGAATATTTAGTCGACTGACCTAAAGGCTCAGTTGACTGAATATCTATAACAGTTATATTTTCTGAAAAGACACGACCATTTGCAAAGAGTTACGAATCTCTACAAAGAGATTTGGACGCAACGCTTCAACCAGAACTTTTCGTCAATGGTCGCTGCTTTTTAACAACTATAAATACATATCCTAACTTGATACCAAATCATCGAATTTTCTTATCTTTCTTATCTAACTCTCTTGAATATACTTGCGCCCATATTCTCAAATATTCAGCATTAACATATTCTAAGCAATATTATTCCTTTCTATTCTTCATAAACTTCAAATATATATATTTATACTCGAGGAGAAGATCATAGGAAGGGTGTACTATAAACAGACTTATCCGTGTTATCAGAACACAAAAAGTCAAATAATCTTTTGTATCTGTTGAAGTCCTATTCTGCTGCTCAGGCTTGTAAAGTCCTCTTCGGCTGCTGAGGAGAAATCTTGTTCCGCTGCTCAGGTCCTTGTTCGGCTGCTCAAGGGTTTTATAGACCTATTCCTCCGGGTTAAGTGAGGGTTATTGTTTTAGTGAAATTCCAGAAGGAGTCTGGGACTAGATGTAGGACGGTGCTTCGAACCAGTATAAAAATCTCTGGTGTTATTTTTATTATACTGCTCTTATATTCCGCACTATTTGCCGTATAGCTATCATCACTATATTCTGTGTTATCATATATCCATATTACACGATCTATAGCTCACTTTTATTTTCTACTATAGTGCTACACTATATGATAAAACTATCAAATACAAAACAATACAGCACTAATACTGAACGAAATGTCACACACTGAGCTAGTAGGCCACGATTCTCCTGGTGAGTCCAAAACCCGCCAAGCAAGGTTACTAATATAAGACTAATACTATGATGCTTCAACGCATTGTCCACCACCTACAATCGTATTGAACCTGAATCAATATAAACGTGCCTAACCGCTATTATTTATTTAGCATGAGAACTAATGTCAAGTAACTTGTGGCCCATAACCCTTGCTACAATGTAGACCGAGGTCCATAACTCATGTTACAAAGATAGAACGTCTCTTATCTTCACGTCAAAGCCACCCAAAGGTGCACTACTATAACAACTGCTCATGCTTCAAATGTTCCACAAATATCAAATCTCAGGTAGTCGCCAAAGGACATAGACTCACTACGTATACGCAATATCGTACTGGACTGTATATTAAATACCCTAGTCGTTTAGTTTCAAAAATCACTAGATGACTCTATAAAAGAAATCATTGTACAAATCAAAATGCATCGCAATCAACACCCATGACCTTATTGTCATCCAATAACATTAATACGTCATCTCAGACCTATTCAAATATCTAGTTTTAGATTATGTGCCAGTTCCACTTGGGCCTCGATATTAACTTATTAAGTACTACAAAATTTACCTAAAACTTCATGGGTACTAGCCATTGAATAATGTGGAACACCGTTGTTTGCACAAAAAATGGACAAACACCTCAAAGTTGTATGATTTAGTAGATCTTATGTTATTCTTAGTGATTTGAGCGATTTATGCGAATATATGAAAAACAGGGGCTAAACTATAAAAAGACACACAAATTTATAGTGGTTCAGCCAAAATGTGCCTACGTCCACTTTATATGTTATTTCTCTTCTCTTATTCTGATTACAAGTACAAAGCTTTGATACAAGTAAAAGAAAGTTGTTTGAAAGTCCCTTCCGTGCTTGAGCTCTCAAAACTTGTCCCCATTGTTGTACCCCTGCCCCTCTATTTATAGAGTGAGGTTGGGAGCAGGGGTCTTGGATGTATATAGCTGCTGGTGGGCCTGGGCTGACGTGATCTGGCCTGGCACGTCTTGGTCCGGTAGCGTTTGGTCCGGTGGTAGGAGGTTGGTTCGGCATTGTCTGAAGGAGGTTGGTTCAGCAGCCTTGAAGAGGGTTGGTTCGGCGTTGTCTGAGGGAGGTTGGTTCGGCGTTGTTTGAGGGAGGTTGGTTCGGCGTTGTTTGAGGGAGGTTGGTTCGGCAGTCTCGAAAGAGGGTTGGTTCGGCAGTCTGGAATAGGGTTGGTTCGGCAGTCTTGAATAGGGTTGGTTCGGCAGTCTTGAATACCGGATGGAACTTATGCGAGCGTGAATGAATCAGCTTCTTGCTGTTGAGCTCTTCTGGGTGAGAACACGCCCAACATTTGCCCCCCAAAGTGGGGCATATGCCGGCATGTGCCGTGCTTTGTTTTGTTTTGTTGTTGTTTTTTTTTTCGTCGACCGGTCCGGTCGTCTACGCATGCCTATAAATAAGGGCCTGGGGTTTTGGTACCTTCTACCGAACAAGACAAATTCAGACAACCGAATCAGTTTTCATCCTACTGCCGAATCAGGTATTCGACTTCCTTTTGCCGAATGAACTTGAGTGAATGCTGAATGAACTTGCGTATATGAAGGCCGAACGAACTTGAGTGATGTGAATGCCGAATGACCGTGCGCACGTGAATGCCGAACGAACTTGAGCGATGTGAATGCCGAATGACCGTGCGCACGTGAATGCCGAACGATCTTGAGTGATGTGATTGCCGAATGACCTTGCGCACGTGAATGCCGAACGAACTTGAGTGATGTGAATGCCGAATGACCTTGAAAATTTTTGCCTGTTTATATCCTTTGTTCTAACAACCTGTCTTTCCTATGTTGCAGATAAATGTCTCGAAAAGCAGAAACTCGATCAGACAAAAGGAAATCCGGGGGTGAAGGAGGTTCCTCTGTCGTGCCCCCAGCTCAGCCGAATCCAGAACGTCACGGACCAACCCCGAGATCATTAGTGGATGGGTAGGTCCGCAGGAGTTCCTGAATTCTCCCCCGGACTGCTATCCCAGCTCCCTTAAGGAAGAGCAGCTTGACATCATCTCTCGCTCTTTCGAAATTGACAGGGCGCGAATGCTGTTGCCAGGGAAAGATGTTATGCCATACGACCCTCCTGAAGGGTTCTTTGCTTACAGCAGATACCACTGCATGTGTGGTGCCATTCCGCCTCTTAACGCTTGGGTAACCAGCTTCCTCACATATCTCAAGGTGGCCCCATTCCAGCTTCAACCCAACTCCTATGCTATACTGGTGAGCCTCTTCGTTATTTTCCAGAGGAAGTATGGTCGTGCTCCTTCCAACCGGGAGATCCGGTACTTGTATAATCTGAGGGGCTATAAGAAGGGGTCCCCATACATTAGCTTGGAGTCAGCCGTGACCTTCAAACCGGTCTTGGATTTGTATTCTAAATTCAGCATGTTCAAGAAAGAGTGGTTCTTTGTCAGGGATGACTCCGTTTCAATTCGGCGCTTTACTTCTGGATGTAAGTTGATGCTTTTACTTATAATTTCCATTCTGATTGCGGTGCTTCTTCTCATACTCTCTCATTTTTGCTAGCGACAGGTGGTTTTGCGATTGTGGAGACTGACCGCCTGGTTCAGACGGCGGCTGAGATAGAAGCTATCCTTGGGAAATATAGATCATCTGCCTTCCTGATCAGAAATGCGATCCTTCTGGAGTACAACTTAATCCTCCCGCAGCAGTCAGTAGTTAAGCTGAGGGAGACGGCGGAGGAGAGGGCGGCTGCTCAGACCAAAGAAGGTGTTTCGGTGGAGAGCAGCAAGAGGAAACCTTTCACAAAACCTCCAGCTGTCGGAGGTAAGAAACTCAAGAAGTCGGACGGTCCCTCCCCCAGCAATTGTCCTCTTACCCGGGAGGAGGAAGACATAGAGGAGGAAAGAGGCGAGGGTGGAGATGGTCGGGATGGTGACAAAAGTGGCGATGGCATCGGGGCTCTACTTCCTGGGCAAGCGGGCGAGATTCAGGAGTGGACGGATGATGCGTTCCACCAGGCTTTCGAGGGGCTGGATGAAGATCCGGCTTTGGTAGAGAAAACCGGGAAGGCGGACAAGGCCGGGACCGGTGCAAGTGAGTCTTCTCCGACTATTCCAGCCAAGGTGGCTCCGGCGACTCAAGGTGAACTCTTGACTCCTGCATGCTTCATTAGTGATAGGGACTTAGGAATATTTTATGACCCGCTCCCGTCCTGGAATGAAATCCAGGACTTATTGCAGTATCCTACTCCTCCCCAGGGTTTGTACAACCACAACTGTGTTTTCTTTTCCCTTTTTTTTTAACTTGTAATTTACCGCGTTTCTCGAATCATATAGTGAAGTAAGTTTGTGACACTTGTTTTTTAAATCAGGAGCAGGCAAGACGTCCAAAGCCTCAGAACTTCGACACAGGCTTGAGCAATATAAGCTTTCCAAAACTTCTGCTAAGCCGAAGCCCACGACCCAACGCTCCGGGGATGTAGTCGGCTACCGTCCTCTTCTTGGGGTCATCGAAGAGGGTATTCAGCAGAGGAAGAGGAGTCATCCTTTATCCGAACCTTCGCCCGGTCCTCAACTTCCGGCTCAGCCTCTTCATGATATCACTGAAGAGGGTAGCGAGTTTGCACCCTCTCCGCACCCGTCCAGAAACCCCTCCGTTACTCATATCGACCATCCTGACTTGGCTCGTAATCCATTTGCGGGTCATCCTGATCTGGATCCAAGTTCCCACGACATTACCTTTGATGAGGTTACTGGTGAGCACCTTCTTCCCCGCAATCCCATGGTACGGGTGCTTGATGAAGCTAAGTCCTTAGATCTTGATCTACTTACCACTCGGATAGTTACCATGGGAGATGAGGCCAAGGCTAATATTGATCGGGTGGCAGAGGAGACTAAGAAACTGATGGGGCATCATTCCCGGCTGGTTAAGGCCGGAGAGGAGATTGGGAGTGCCAACATCCGACTTCGATTGGCGGTTTCGGATCAGGCCAAACAGCTGGCGGATCAGGCTATTCAGATTTCTCAGCATGAGGCTGCTACTGGGCGACTAAGGAAAACCATGGAAGAGGCCAGTCGGGCCGAATTGCGGAAAATGGAAGCTACTTGCAATGAACGGATTGACATGGCTATTGCCACGGTGGACGAGGTTCGGAAAGCGGATCTCGAGCAGGTGGAGGAATTGTCCGGGAAACTTGAGGCTGCAGAGCTTGCTCAAGTTAAGCTGAGGGAAGAGATGGAGGTGATGCGGAGGTCCCTTCAGGCTGATTGCTCGAGATACAGATTGGAGAGAGATGCTGCCGTCGAAAGGTTGTCGGCTTCCGAGGCCCGGATGAGGGAGTTTGAGGAGAATGAGAGAATGATGGACGACATGCTCCAGGACATGTATTTCCGAACTTGGAAGCAGGGCAATCTCTCTTGGATGGATGATTATCCCAGGGTCATGGCTAAGATCTATCTTCGGGCTTTGGAAGAGGCCAAGGCCGATGCGGATAAAGATGGTGGCGTGGCCTTCAGCATGGATGCGGTCACTGCCCAGTTTGCCAAGGGGGAGAAGGTGGCAGTGAAGGAGGGTATGCGGTTGCTCGCTGCTGAGGAGGCAGGGGTGCAAGTGGATGATGACGACCAGAGTGGCCAGTAAGCTTATGCTGGTAAGTTTTTCTTTTTAGCTTCCCGATTAACTTGGTTGCTTATTACTAATGAATCCTTTCTTTGACTAGACAGGCGGTCAACAGGGCAAGGATAAAACTCTACTGCAGCCGGCCCCTTGATTGTACCTGGAAAAACTCTTTTTGTGGATCTGACGAAGTTGTATATGTTAGTCGCAAAATAGCAAAGTAGCCTTTAGGTTGTAATATTTTGCCACTTGTAATAGATAGTCTTATTTCGACGTGTAATTCTTTAGCTGATTTTGTCGTTTCCTGAATGTTTGTTGCTATTTCGACATGTCGTATGAGAAATGTAACTATGTATATTCTTTGTAATTAAATTGTGTTTGATGTCGGGTTCTGGTTTAAGACATAATTTCACGACTTGCAATGTTAGCGTGTGGTGTGAAAAAATTAAATTATAGTCATGCATCTGCACATAAAGGAAGAAAATACCGCCTTTCATGTTCTGTTTGTAAATGACAGTTTTGAATATCTTGTATGACCAAGCATGGAAAGCAGTTGAATGCCTTGCCATCCGATCGTGAACCTCTGCATCCATTGGCGAGTATCTCTTACCCTGTATCCTGTACTTTATGGATTATTATAGAGGATAGGAGGAAAGTTTTTTAAATAAAATTGAAATATGTGAAATAGTAAAACTTCCAATCACGGAAGGCCTTCGATGTGCTTAAGTTCGTGGCAAACGGGTTTTGTAGTCACTTTCCCTAGCTGTGGGTCTTGGAGACATTTGTCACCCATCTTACGCCTCCGCGGGGAGTTAATTCTTTTTTACCACAGCCGCACTTAAGACACATCGGAGCCGAGATCGCGCACAGTAACTACCCGGGCCATTATGGCCCGTAATCGTGGGTATTTTTCGATTTACTGTGGCCGGCTAGCGTGGGTGCCGATCGTCAACTGTGAACAGCCCCTGGCTGGCCACACCTTATGTTGGGGCTTATAGTCGGTTCACAGTTGCCGGCGAGCCTAACGCCGTAATGAGCTGCCTCGGCTATAGTCGGCCTTCTCGGTGGCTTATAATCGGCTCATTACAGTTGGCTTTAAGGGCCGTCGCGAGCAATGAGTTAACCCGCAGCAGAGGGATGCTGGAGCAAAAGTGTCTCATTGGCGAGGGCATAGATTCGCATAGTACCTGTTGGGTCTTGTCCACGTGAAGTTGCATTGTGGAGTGCTTTGAATAGAAATGCTATATGCTCAGGATTTTGTTCAACAGAAAAGGATAAAGTTAACAAGCAGCCAAGATACAAAGGAACAAGTTAAAAAAGAGACAAGGTTTTTTAAAGTGGTTCGGCACGAAAATGCCTACGTCCACTGATTCTCTTTGTTAATTCACCTCATATGGGCAATACAAGTTAAGAAAAGTATCGACGGAGGTGTTGGATGTTCCATGCCCTCTGGAACACCTCTCCGTCCACTGTTGACAAAATATAGGCTCCGTTGTGGAGATCTTTATGAATTACATATGGTCCATCCCAGATTGGGTCTAATGCTCCGGGGCGAGGGAAGATTCGCTTGAGGACAAGATCCCCTTCTTGTAAGGTACGATGCTTGACTTTGGAGTTGTGTTGTGCTGCCACCTTTTGCTTGTGGGCTACTGTTTTAAGGACTGCATCATTCCTTCTCTCCTTGACTAGATCCAAAGACAGGTTGAGGAGCTCTTCATTCTCTTCTGGGTTATAGTGGATCCTACGGTGGGAAGGAACAATGGTTTCAACTGGGAGCATAGCCTCCGATCCGTATGCCAAAGAGAAAGGAGTGTGCCCTGTTGATGTTCTGAAAGATGTGCGGTAGGCCCATAGTGCCGTAGGGAGTTCATCCACCCAAGCGCCCTTTGACTTTTCGAGCTTCTTTTTGATCAGAGTTTTCAGAATTTTGTTGACTGCTTCGACTTGTCCGTTTGCTTGGGGATATGCTACGGATGAGAAGCTTTTGTGAATTCCGTGTTCTTGGCACCAGTTGGCGAATTCCTCGTTGTCAAACTGAAGTCCATTGTCTGATATGATTTTTAGTGGGACTCCGTACCTGCATAGAACATTTTTGATTAAGAAGTTGATAACTTTCGCTGAAGATACTTTATTTAGAGGTTCTGCTTCCACCCATTTGGTGAAATAGTCAACTGCTACTATAGCATATTTGGCGCCGCCTCGACCCATTGGCAGTTCACCGATTAAGTCAATTCCCCATACTGCAAAGGGCCAAGGGCTGGTCATCTGAGTAATCTCGGTTGTTGGTAGCCGAGGGATCTTAGCAAATTTTTGGCATCTGTCACACTTCTTGACGAAATCTAAGGCGTCCTTGCTTAAGGTGGGCCAGAAATATCCGTATCGGAGTATCTTTTTTGCTAACGTTTGCCCTCCGGTGTGATCTCCGCAGCTTCCTTGATGAATGTTGGATAAGATTTCCTTGGCTTCCCTTCCGGCGACACACCTTAACAATGGGTTAGAGAACCCACGCCGATAGAGGATGTCTCCTTGTATTGCGTAGCGGGACGCTTTCCTCAAGATTTTCTTGACTTCGTTACGCCCGTCGGGTAGTGTGCCATTTTGTAGGTAGTCTCGGATGGGAGTCATCCAAGTCGCTTCTTCGGTTGCAGCTATCAGATTCACTTGCTCAAAACTTGGGACCGTTTGCTTTGAGACAGTTACTGCCCCGAAGATGGCGATATCTCTCATACTTGCTTGCTTTGCCAATTCGTCGGCCTCTTGGTTCTCTTCCCGAGGGATGTGTTTGACTAAGTAGTGGTCCAATCGGCTGAGAAGTAACTTGGTCTTCTTTAGATATGCTATGAGTCGTTCTTCTCGAGCTTGGAATTCCCCTAGTATTTGATTAACAATAAGTTGAGAATCGCTGTGAAGACACAAAGAATTGGCTCCGATTTCTATAGCAATTTCTAGTCCAGCTATCACTGCTTCATATTCTGCATCGTTGTTGGTGGCAGCGAACTCCAACCTTATAGCATAGTGCAGTTTATTTCCCCTGGGAGTGATTATTACCACACCTGCCCCCGAGCCTTGTTCGTTAGATGCACCGTCCACAAAGAGATTCCACTTTATATCTTCTGTTATTTCCAGTTGCTCCTTATCCTCGTTGGTAGTGAACTCTGCAATGAAATCAGCCATGGCTTGTCCCTTGATGGCGGTGCGAGGGTGATAGGTGATATCATATTGACTCAGCTCAATACACCATTTAAGTAGTCGCCCGGAAGTGTCGGGACGATGGAGTACCTGCCTCAGTGGTTGATCGGTCAGAACTTTGATGGAATGGGATTGGAAGTAGTGACGTAGTTTTCGTGAAGTGATTAGTAAACAGTATGCTAACTTTTCAAGTTTAGGATATCTGACTTCTGCCCCAGTAAACCTTTTACTGACGAAGTAAACTGGTCGTTGCGTGCGGTTGTCTTCTCTTACCAAGGCAGCGCTTAAAGCGTGAGATGACACAGCAAGGTATAGGTATAATTCTTCTCCTTCGCTTGGAGTTGAGAGCACCGGTGGTTTCTGGAGGTGTTCGATTAAATTAAGGAAAGCGGTTAAGCATTCGTCCGTCCATTCGAACTTTCCTTTATCTTTCTTTAGAGCTTCGAAAAAGGGGACGCACTTGTCCGTTGCCTTGGAGATGAATCGGCTTAGGGCGGCCACTTTTCCATTTAGGCTTTGCATTTCCTTTCGGGTGGAAGGTATCTTGATGTCCCTTAATGCTCGGACTTGTTCAGGGTTTGCTTCAATCCCTCGGGCATGGACGATGAACCCTAAGAATTTTCCTGATGACACTCCGAAGGAGCACTTTAGTGGATTCAACTTCATTCCATACTGTTGAAGTACTTGGAACATTTCGCCTAGGTGGCTTACGTGATCTTTGGCTTTCCGTGATTTCACCAGCATGTCGTCCACATATACTTCCATAGTTTGTCCTATTAGCCCTGCAAACATCTTGTTGACGAGGCGCTGGTAGGTGGCTCCTGCATTTTTAAGTCCGAAAGGCATTACTTTGTAGCAGTATAAACCCCGGTCGGTGATGAAACTAGTGTGGTCTTGGTCGGAAGCATGCATAGGAATTTGGTTATATCCTGAGTATGCATCCATAAAAGATAGGAGTTCGTGCCCGGCTGTGCTGTCTACAAGTTGGTCGATTCTGGGAAGCGGGAAGCAATCCTTTGGGCAGGCGTCGTTTAGGTTGGAGAAGTCAATGCAGGTCCGCCACTTCCCATTAGCCTTCTTTACTAGTACCGGGTTGGCGATCCATTCTGGGTAAATAGCTTCTCGTATGAAGTCATTGGCGAGTAGATTCTTTACTTCTTCATCGAGGGCTGCTGATCGCTCTGCCCCCATACTTCTCTTTTTTTGTTTTACAGGCGCTTTGGTAGGATCAATGTTTAATACGTGGCATGCTATGTCGGGGGAGATTCCGATCATGTCAGCGTGTGACCAAGCGAATACATCCAAGTTGTGGCGGAGAAAATCAATGAGTTGTTCCTTCAATTCAGCTTTCAGCTGGGACCCAATTTTCAGTAGCCTACTTGAGTCGTGCTTGTCTACAGATATAAACTCCATAGCCTCTGCAGGCTCGGCGGTGGCCTCCTCCTCTTTGTCCCTAGGGTCTAATTCATTGAAAGGGTCGCTGGTGTATCGAAGAGGAGGGGCTTTCTTTAGTTGCTATGCTTCAAGGCTTTTTGTGCAGAGGGCAATCTCTACACCTTTCCCTTTATCTTTCCTGTGGTTGTTGCGAAGTTCGGTTACATAGCAGTCTCGTGCAATATCCTGGTCTCCTTCCACTTCCCCTACCCCATTGTCTGTTGGAAATTTCATTTTCAGGCACCATGGGGCTAGGACAATCTGGAAGTCAGACATGGCTGGTCTTCCTAAGAAGGCGTTGTAGGCCGAATGGTTTTCTATCAGCACAAACGTCTGTTTCCTTACAACGGAGTGGGGATGGCTTCCAATCTCAACAAAGTGGTCCAGCTGCCCGAGGGGCATCTTCGCATCTCCAGTGAAACCGTGTAGTGGTTTATCGCAGGGAGATACATCCTTCATTGATAGCTTCATTCTGTCGAATGCGTGTTTGAACATGATATTTACAGAGCTTCCAGTGTCTACCAGGATTCGGTAAACTTCGGCGGGACCGAGTCGGGCAGAGATAACCATGGGATCCATGTGAGGGTACTGTCTTCCTTCTAGGTCACGTTTACTGAATGTGATGTCATCACTTTCTTTCCGCTTTGGGTGGCGCTCTTCTATAACCGTATTGACACAGTCTTTATTGTCTCTAAGCGACTTCCCATATCTTTCCATCTCTCTCCAACTTCTGTCTGCGATGTGCGGACCTCCTGAGATGGTATGGACCACTATCTTCTCTTGACTAGAGCTGCTAGCGTTGCGGTTTCCTCTGTCGGTCCCTGGTGAGGGTAGACTTGGGTTTTCATTGGCAGGAGCTGGAGTCCTGTCTTGACTTTTTACATAACGTTCCAGTTTCTTCCTTCTGATGTGTTCCTCAATCAGATCTCGGAGATGATGGCATTCGTTGGTATCATGTCCGTGAGATTCGTGGAAACGGCAGAATTTTCCAGACTTCTGTGCGTTATCTGATTCTTTCTTGTATGGTGGGCGTTTGTATCTAACTTCGCCTTGGGTGGCAAGGAAGATATTTTCGACGGTCTCGTTCAAAGGGGTGTAAGTGTCGAATCTTGGTCCTGGCCGATATAGGCGCTTTTCTACCTTCTTGCCCCCAGCATTGTCTCTGGAATCATTTCTTCGAATGTCCCTCGCCACAGCAGGGGCGTTGCCATGGGTCGTCTTATTTTGCTGTCCTGACTGCCCCTCAATGGCAGCATCCTCAAGCCTCATGTATTTCCCGGCTTCATGGAAGAAATCGGGTAAAGTAGCTGGTTTTTCTTTTGTCAATCTTCTAGCAAATTTAGTGTCCGGATGCACTCCACTGCAGAGGGCCATTAGGATAAGCTTCTCATCGGCATCTTGAACTGCGGCTGCTGCGGCGTTGAATCTGGTTAGGTAGTGCTGCAGCTTTTCTCCAGGTTTCTGTTTGACGCTGGATAAGGAATAAGCGTCCTTAGGTTGCTCCACATGAATGCGGAACTGACTGATAAATTTTTCTTTCAACATTTCCCATGAGCTGATGGATCCTTGGGGTAGATGACAGAACCAGGAGGTAGCAAGATCTGCTAAGAAGAGCGGAAAGCATTTGCACAGTACTCCCTCTGTTGCTCCACTCATGAGCATATGCTGCGTGTACCTCTGTAAGTGTACAACGGGATCGGAGGTTCCTTTGTAGGGTTCCATTGTTGGCATCTTCCATTCTCGGGGTGTGATAGCAATTTCGATATTGCGGGCGAAAGGGCTGGTTACCCTAGCGCCTATCCCTCGATCTCTTTGCTCCCGTTGGACACACTCTCTGAATAAGCGTGCCATCCTTTCATCAGAACTTGGAGCAGATAGAAATGAGTTTGGTTCTGTTCTGTGGGATTGATTCCGTCCAGACGACCTGTAGGGATGGTATCGTCTATCATTCCTCATATTTTCCAGTGGCTGCCTTTGATCTTCTGGGAGCACGCTTGGGTCAGCTACAGTTAGCCCTTGCCTTGATCTCCCCCTATTGGGTTCTGATCTAAGCACTTCCTCGGGTCCAACTTCGGGCTGAACTCTAGCTCGGCCCCGTTCACTGGTGTTTCTGTGGTTAGGCAGCATGACAGGCTCAGCTACAGTTGACCTTCGCCCGGTACCTTCCCCGTTGGGTTCGGTACCAAACGTTTCCTCAGGCCTAACTTCGGGCTGTGCTCGGTCTCGGCTCCTACCACGGCTACTTCTGCCGTTAGCTCCTTCGAAGAAGGAAGATCTTTGCTGTCTCTGAGATCCTCCAGACTGGGACTCGCCCCATGATTCAGTGTTGCGGTTGGATTCTTCAGCGTCCCTCAAGCGTGACATGAGATGGTCCACCAGGGCTTCCTGCTGGGACGTGAAGCAGTTAGTTACTTCAACCACAACTCTGTCCAGATCTGCTCTAGTAATTGCTGCAGGCTGTTCTGTGGCGGGAGCAGTTGGGTTAGCCTGTTCTTCATTCGTTGCTGTTGCTGGAGGAGGGCGATTTGCTTGATTCGTGACAGCTGGATCTGGGAGACTGCTGGATGCGATGTTTTTTCCTTTGTTAACATCTTTTCTCTGTTTGGGAGGCATGTTTTCCAAGTGGTGAACGATGCTGTTAGGAAAACTTGTTAAGCGGATGAAGCTGAAGCTTCGAGCTTCTAACTCTCAGTGAAAGCACCAAAAATGTTTGCACAAAAAATGGACAAACACCTCAAAGTTGTATGATTTAGTAGATCTTATGTTATTCTTAGTGATTTGAGCGATTTATGCGAATATATGAAAAACAGGGGCTAAACTATAAAAAGACACACAAATTTATAGTGGTTCAGCCAAAATGTGCCTACGTCCATTTTATATGTTATTTCTCTTCTCTTATTCTGATTACAAGTACAAAGCTTTGATACAAGTAAAAGAAAGTTGTTTGAAAGTCCCTTCCGTGCTTGAGCTCTCAAAACTTGTCCCTATTGTTGTACCCCTGCCCCTCTATTTATAGAGTGAGGTTGGGAGCAGGGGTCTTGGATGTATATAGCTGCTGGTGGGCCTGGGCTGACGTGATCTGGCCTGGCACGTCTTGGTCCGGTAGCGTTTGGTCCGGTGGTAGGAGGTTGGTTCGGCATTGTCTGAAGGAGGTTGGTTCAGCAGCCTTGAAGAGGGTTGGTTCGGCGTTGTCTGAGGGAGGTTGGTTCGGCGTTGTTTGAGGGAGGTTGGTTCGGCGTTGTTTGAGGGAGGTTGGTTCGGCAGTCTCGAAAGAGGGTTGGTTCGGCAGTCTGGAATAGGGTTGGTTCGGCAGTCTTGAATAGGGTTGGTTCAGCAGTCTTGAATACCGGATGGAACTTAGGCGAGCGTGAATGAATCAGCTTCTTGCTGTTGAGCTCTTCTGGGTGAGAACACGCCCAACAACCGTTCTAAACTGCAGCTCAATCTAAGTTTTTATGCGAAGGTTATCGCGTCTTGAAGTTTCAACAAAAATCTGGTAGAAAATCCATGTTCCCCAACCTACTGTCCGGTCAGTTGACTGATCGTTGTAGTGAATATTGGCCATTGTTAAATAGCTGATAGGTCAAGGTTCACCAGTCGACCAACTCCTTGAACAATTGACCGGTTCTGACCATTTGACCGTTATATGCTATTTTAGCCTATTTCTTTTATGTTTCCATCTTTACATCCCCTACCTTCATCAGTCGACTGATAACCCCTAACCAGTCGAATGTTTACTTGCAGAGATGCAAGCCTGAACTTGGATGGGGTAAATTTACCCTACCTTTAAAACTCCGCTCGATCATCATCTTGATTTCCCTTACCCCGACGTCGAGTCTCATAGCATTACGACCTTGCACTGCGTAATACATCTGACACTCAAGTTCAAACCACCCACGATCCACCATAGGACAAATATAACTAGAAGGTAATTCGATAAATCATCTTGGAACTCAAACGCTTTACAAACCATACGAGTGCGCTTCAACTCTATATCCATCTTTTAACGACCATTTTAACTATCATAGAATTATTTCTTAACAACTCCAACTACTATCATATCCGCAATCAAACCAACAATTCAAACACACATAATTCATTTTGATACTTAACATCCCAATGCATCAAGTTATATAATTTACTTTTCCAAATTTTTTATGAATTGGATTCTAATCTATAAAGTCCCTAACCAAGTTCATTACTCAAGTCCTAAGCAAAATATGGGAATTTATCATGATTGCAACATATTTAGTTATCATCGATTATAGAGATTAAATCCCACTCATCAAATCTCCTAGAAATCCTAGCTCTTTTGAACCTAAATTCGAAGCTTTCCTTTGATTTCTGAAATCCATCTTCAATCTTCTCCAACATATAAACTTGATGGTATACATTTGTAGAGAAACCTTTACTTGAATTTAGATATTTAATTTGGAATTTTTGGTTAATAAATGCAAGAGTTATGAAGATTTTACTTCTGCAAACCTTATTCTGGCTAAATGACCATTATCCCATACCTTCTCTTTTCTTCTCATTTTGCAAATCGTATCTGAATTTAACTAACTTTATATGTATTCCATATATAAGTGACAATAAGAATGTAGTGGAATAGGTCTAGGTCCTGATTCATTCATCTTTATAAATTATTCTTTTAAATCATTAGTTTGCTAAATCTTTAAGTAAAAGATTTATTACAATTAATTACTAAGCTTAAAATTATAAGTTGTTACATCATGCATCAGAGTAAAAGGGTTGATTCTAAAAAAAATCTTTTAATAAATTTACCCAAAGTTCGATTTTTTGTTATAATGAACAAATGCATAAATTATATTAAGTGGAAAATAGGCACAAGGACAAATTTTTATAAAAATTTTGGCTGAAGGACAACAAGTTTTATTTTTAGGCTGAAGGACAAACTTTGAAAGATAATTAGGCTGAAGGACAATGCTAATACAACTAGCATTTTGTACAATGTAAAACTGGATATAATGCTAGTTATAATTAGCATTTTGTACAATGTTTGCACTGTACAAAATGCTAACTATATTTAGCATTTTCCTTCAGCCTAATTTTCTTTCAAAGTTTGTCCTTCAGCCCAAAAATGAAACTTTGTGTCCTTCAACCTAATTTTTTTTCAAAGTTTGTCCTTGTGCCTAATTCCCTCTTATATTAAATTATAGTATAGTAAATTCATTTTTGGTTTGATTTGGAAATTGTTTTGTTAATAAATTAATTTTTTTTGATGTGACTATCAATATACTCAACATATATATGTTTAGTACATAATAATACAATAATAAAAACATAAACACACACATAGATAAATATATGATACACACACATATAGTTATTAGGATTTATAACTATATATATGTATATGTATATGTATGTATATGTTAATAACTGGCACTATATGCATATATATTTGGTACTTAATATAAACGCATATTGTAAAAGCAAATTATATATATAATAATGTACATAATATTTTTGGCCTAATTGGAGCATCACTACATGGCGAAAAGCCAAGGTATAAAGGCACGAAAGCTGGAAAAAATACAGGAAAAAGGCAAAAATGCAATCCCATAAAAAATAACGGGTTGGTTCAAGACCTACCGAATAGTATTTATTGTTCGGGAGATGTCCCACCGAACAGGAAATCTGGTTCGATAGGTAAAACCGAACTAACGGTTTTGGTCGGAAAGGACACTACCGAATAAACTTCTTTATTCGGTAGGGACACAACCGAACCAATCATGCCGAATGCAATGGTGTCGAGCGGAGGGAGCCTGCAAGCTAATTATGGAAATCCTGAACCAAATTTCTCATACATGGAAAGAATCGAATCTAAGGAGATACATAAGGAAATTACCTATTTTATAAGCCTAGCCTCCCTATATCTCTACTCCTTAAATAAGTAAGCTTACAACAGTAATGTCGAATAATTCTAGAGAAAAATATATCCGAACAGAATCTCAAACATCAGCAACCATTTTTCTTTTGGGCACCCGATCATTATATTTTGTGTTCTAATCAATGTACAAAAAATATATAAAAAAGATAATAAAAATGGATAGTGGAAATAGGCATACTCTAGCTTTATAAATATTTGTGTTCTTTATTTTACCACACTTTACTTTTTTCATAAAATACCTTTGATCTGCTCCTTGAAAATCAATCAAACCAAAAAATGTAACGGTTGTGTCATACACTTTATATACATGGTTCTAGAACAAATTGATTGGAGGTGTTTGCCCATTTTTGAGAAAAATGTTTTGTTGCTTTTGTTGAGATTTGAAATCAAGGTATGCATTCAAAATAAAAAACCATAGCTGGCACTACCAAGGGGAACGTGGGAAAACACCGGCACACTTAATCAGACGACAACTAATCAAGATAATTAGTGGTTTGGTACTCCAACACTAGTATATGCTCTTACCAAAGGCGACCTAGACAGATTTGTGGTAGAACTTAATACCATTTCACTACCTAACATCAAGCTATTGTGGACTAAATTATGACATGCTTGGGGGCATGCATAAACTGCTGGTCACAACATTGAAGCACAAGGATGAACCCGGTCTAAGGGATCTAGAAGGTGAAGGAGGTCATGTTTTGACAATGAATCTAATAAAGAAAATAAAAGAACCCAAAAAGGAAATGTCGAGGAGATGAAATGAGTAAAAGTCCAGCCCAAAGTTGCACCCGTGGATTGGTTCGGTACCGAGCCGAAAATGGGAGGCACTAAACCATAGGCAGCTGCAGATGACTCTACCGGTATCCATTGATATTCTCTTACCCTTGTTAAAGTAGCTATTAATAGAGGACAGTTGGTCATCATGAGCAACTTAGGAGCCAAGACCGAGGCTAGGACTAAAGGTCAAGTCATCATAGAGAGAGGATAAAGACCTTTCATCCTAGGGGGAAAGGTTGATCTAATGTCAGTAATCACCCGAGCCAGAAGATAGAATGATACAAATTATTAGAGAGTGTGTTTGACATGAGAAAGTGGAGTGGGGTATCGAAGCCAAAGTTAGTAGCGCTTTCTCCCTAAAATTGGAACTGCTCAAAACCCCAAAGATTTTCGAATGCCAACTATGGATCTGTACAAAGGGTTAACTAACCCTATAGTACATTTACAATGATACACTCAACATATGCTGATGAGCGGAGCAACATACGAAGTCTTATGTAAATGCTTCCCTCTATTCCTAACAGACTTACTATGTGGTTATGTCATCTACCCTTGGGTTCTATACATCTTAGGTAATGTTAAAGGAAAAGTTTATCAACCATTTTTGGGTGCACGTGGAGTGACCTAGGGATCCATACTCAATGTTTGATGCGAAACAAAAGAGGATAAATCACTGCAATAGTAATTAGTTTGGTTTAATGCCGCAGCTGCCGGAGTTCAAAATGCAGATGAACGACTAACCATGATGGCATTGTGCATTGGAGTGCATTCTTGAATGAAGTTCGTAGGAGATTGACAATGAAAATATCAACTACCCTACAAAATTTCTTCTATGAGGCGGCTAAATATACGAGTTGGAAAATGTTGCGTTTAAAAGATAGCTGGTATAAAAAAAGGTTGTAGAGATATATAATAGTGTAAATGACATGGTAAAGGGAAGTGGAAGCAATATTGTTGAGAAGAAGAAGGACGGTAACCAAGGTAGTACAGGTGGATAGAAGATAGAGCAAACAAGGTTTAGGCTTGGACCAAGCTTCGTTGCTTACACGGACCTAAATGGTATCATGGAAAACATTTTCCTGGCGATGTAGGAAGAATTAAAGTATAATAGGCCTTAACTAATGTCAGTTCCATGATTATCATGGGCATGACCATAATAAGTGTTGCCACTTGCGTGATATTATGGAGGAATACATCAGGAAGAAAAAGTTGGAGGTATATGTCAGAAATCCTAGTGCCCCTCCTATTCTTATATGCCAACCACCAAAACAACCCCGACATGGGGACGATGGAGAAGGAACTAGTGCTAACCATGTAAAGGATGGGATTTTTATTACTAATACCATAAAAGGAGGACCCCACGTGGTAGATAATAGTTGGGCCAAAATGGAAAGATATGCCAAGCCTTAGAAAAATGGTGAAGGTTTCTGTTACACCCAAAACTTCCAAGAGTGAATAAGGTGTGAAACTATCGAAGGTTGGCAATATGAAGCTATTACACATTGAAAGCTATCAAACATTAAGTAATAAGCCATCACATATTGAGAAGTAGAGCCATTGCATATTGGAGATAAACAAGCCATCACATGTTGATGATGATAAAGCTATCACAAGTTGGTAGCAATAAGCTATTGCAAGTTGATAGCAACAAGCTATCACAAGTTGGAGTGACCGAGCTATCGCAAGTTGATAATGTTAAAGCCATCACAAGTTCATAGCAACGAGCCATTGCAAGTTGATAGCAATAAGTTGTCACAGGTGGGAGTAACCAGGCTATCGCAAGTTGACAATGTCAAAGCCATCGCAAGTTGATAGCAATGAGTTATCGCAAGTTGATACGGTCAAGGCCAACATAAGTTGATATCATAGAGCTATCGCAAGCTAATATAGACCAGGCTATCGCAAGGTGTTATCATAAAGCTATCGCAAGTAGAGAATAAAGGAGCTATCGCAAGTCGAGAAGGAAGTTATCGCACGTTGAGAAATTAAGTTGTTGCATGCTGAAAAATTGAAGCCATCATTAATGCAAAAGAGCTATCAAAAAATATAGAAATAAACGCTATTAAATTGGATAAAATATTAAAAAACATAGAGAAGTTAAGGATGCTATAATAAGATATACTTACTGGAATACATTGTGGTTCCACATCAAACAAAATAATTCAAAGATATGCAAAAAGAAGATATGCACGACATTCAACACCAAAGAATAGAAAAAAATCATTTAAAGATGCAGAGATTAATTATAAAGGAAATTCTATGCGATAAAACTTCAAAACACTCCTATACAACCATGCTAACATTGTTGACACCTTAGCCAAGATGGCGATCCACGTGAACTACTATAATCCTAAGGTTACGACATACGGCGCCATTGTTTACGTCCATCTTGCCAAGTCACTAATCTACGTCAACTTTAGTCGATCGATACAAGCAAGCCATGCCATGCTCCAACTACTATAAATAGAGACCTACCCCTATATGATAAGGGATTCCTCTCTTCTTTCTCTTTCGTAGTACAAATCATTTTTTGGAACTTGATATTTCTAAGATTTCTTAAGAGCTTAAGAACACCTATAATGGCCGACGAAGAAGAAGATGACTCGAACTTTTGAGCATAAGGATCTATAGAAATAGAAAATTGCATATACACTCCATTCTTAGCATTTTGGACTGTAACAAAGAAGACGACTTGTATTTTCTACATATTGATCATTGGAAAATGAGTATCGCATATGTACTTGGATTTCATATATTATTTGTATATGAAAGGATGGTGGCTTGAACCTTGGACATTTTATATTTTGATTATGGGCATATTTAGATTTTTATTCGATTCATTTATCCTTTTAGAATATCTTTGATGTTTGATCGAAACTTGGTTTAACATTTTCATATACGATATAGGCGAGCAGCATGACTTTAAATCCTCTTGCCAAGAACAGGTAGAGATAACATTTAGTTACAATGATTTACAAGGGAAACAATATCCACATACCGACCCCTGGTGATTTCGACCATGCTTGATCTAGCAGAGGTGCATCGAATAAGTAGTGTTGGTCACGTTCGAAGGACGAAAATTATGCTATGCCTTATAGTTGGGATTCTGAACAACAAATAATGAGGCAGAATATGAAGGGTTGACAGCACGACTAGAAATTGCAAAGGTGCTAGGGCTTAGGTCATTAAGTATGCACAATGACTCCCAGTTGGTGGTTGACCAGGTGCTTGGGAAATTCAAGGCTAAGAGAAAGCAGTTAGCATCCTGTTTGAAAAAGGTGAAATATTTACTCAATAAGTTAGAACACTATGTGATTAAACACATTTCATGGAAGGAGAATCAGGATGAGAATGGTTTGGCAAAACTGACAAGCTTTAGAAATGGACCACTCATCGGGTTGGTTCCGGTAATGACTTTACAGGCATCGAATTTTGAGGAGGCAACATTGTTTTGACTATTGACAGAGAAGAGATTTAGATGACCCAATGATTGAGTTTTGACATGTGGTGTCTTAATGGTTAGCTGGAACAAAGTTGGAAAGGTATTACTAAAGGCGCCTAGCTTTATGACACTAGACAATATCTTGTACCAAAGAGGATTCTCTACTCCGATGCTAAGTTGTGTTGCTTGAAGGGAGGCCCACAAAATGTTGGATAACATGCATAAAGATAGGTGCAGGGACCGCATTATGAGGCAAACCTTGGCAAATTAGGTGTTGCGTTACATAAATTTTTGCCCAGCATTGAATCATGATGCAATAGAATATGCAAAAAGATGCGACAAGAGCCAAAAGTTTACTGAAATCACAAGGCTACCTCCGAACGAACTAACTCACATGGTCAACCCTCGGCCCTTTTCTATTTGGGGGATCAACTTAATTGGAGAGCTTCCTATGGCATAGGTGGAGATAAGTATGCAATAGTGATAGTAGACTACTTCACTAAGTAGGTCGAAGAAGAACCACTCACTAAAGTGTCTTTCAACAAGGCCCTCAATTGGTTGGAAATGTTATATGTAAGTATGAAGTGACAAGTCCTGCTTCAGATTATCTCTGACTATGGATTACATTTTGATAGTGAAGAGTTCACTGACTTTTGTTAGGAACATGGAATCAAGTAAAACCTTTTAGCGGTTGCACGTTTGTAGGCCAACAGACAGGTGAAAGCAGTCAATAAGTTCCTTAAATCCCTCATTAAGAAATGTTGGAAAAGTATAAGGGGGGCTTAGGTAGATGAGCTCCCGTTGGCACCCGATCTTTATCCAGCTTTAAAATTTAGCCTTAAAATCTTCCACCCTATTTTTTTACATGGCTGTGGTAACTTTGTATATTTTGATGATTTGGGTGGCTTTTTCGTTATACTTGCTCCTTACTGCTTTGAGCGCTTCCTTATGTTCCTTTTTCAACTTAGCCATCTCCTCGATATGAGCCTTCTTGATTTCTCTACCTTAATGGCGTAGACTCTCTTTATTGCATCTATAACCTCCTTTTGTGCCTTATCCTTTTACAATTTACTTTTGAAGATCGAAAATCTTTATGTTTTGTGTAACAGCCAGCCTTTTCTGAACCTCATAACTACATAACAAAGTTTCGAAATGCTGAGTCATTGGGTGATACATATTGATATACAAAGAGAGCATAAGATAAAAACTATACTAACTGATAACTTTTAGAGTCTCATAGCGGATGGTCACAAAAAATATCATATTACATACGTACATATATGATACCACTACATAAGTCTGTATAACCCAAACCCAATCAACTCCACATACTGCCACATCATGTCTTTAAGATACATATTATTTATACAATTTTTACATATAATATTACAATGCATACAAAACTCGCATCCTGGTCCATCACGTTTGTAGAATCAATCAACCTGAGCAATATTGATAAAGAAAATATAGGAGTGGGTAAGACATACATCTGAGTAAGTGAAGCTAATCTAATGCATGTATACTACCGTGATAATGATATAACATGATTCAAGTCTAACATATAACACCTTCTGGTCCTGCCTAATGCGCTATAGAACAATTGTAATGACTCAAAAATTTTAACGTTTCAAATGGGAGTATTTAATTTATTTAAATATTCAAATTTGATTCAAAAATAATAAATAATAAGAAAATCAAAATTTGATAAAATGACTTGATTTTTAATAACATATATTAAATGGATCTTGTAACGACCCAGAATTTCAGTAATTCGAATTTGGAATATTTAATCGATTTTAAATATTGAAAAGATAATTTCATAAGTTAAATAACTTATATTTCAAATATAGCGATTTATTTGATAATTGAATTGTTAAATTTAATATTTGAAATTATTTAAATAATTGAATTGAATTTAATACGAATGGAAACAATTTCAAAGTTGATTTAAATTCTATTTAAATTAGAATGGAGTTAGTGAACTTTTAAATTTGAATAAAAATGATTAAACAGAAATTGAAAATTGTATATTTTTAATTAACGTGTAAAAATAGTCTTTTGAGGCACTGTCTTGGATTTCGACGAAACCAGTTCATTAGATCCGTGGTAGTGAATTATTATATGCTGTCGAATTTCGTAGCGATTGGACGTATCGTTTGGTCGTGCGAGTCCGAAACACGTAGAATTTAATAAAAGGAATTTAAATTAATATAATTTGATTTTGAAAAGCTATCTTCTTAATATGATGGAATTGGCTTTCAATACATATTCCATTGTGTTCGGAATAGGGGCATAACATATAGAACGCCAGGCAGCACGTTTTGTTTGGAGTTCAGAATTTTCATGGATGAATAGTACTTTGGAAAATTTCCTATAAATAGTCCTCAACTTCCTTCATTTGCAAACCCTAACCCTAAAATGTTTCCAGCCGCCATTAAAACTAGTCCATCTAATGGCCATCATCGATCGGAGCCTCTAGAGGCCGAATTAGCCTTTGACTTCAACTAGGAAAATGTAGGGCACGTAGATACGAAGCAAACTACCTGTTAGATCGAGCTATCGTCGACCAAGGCAACAACAAACTTGCTCCATTCGTTGCTGCAGTTTGGGTTCTCGTGCGCGATTTTGTTCGTGTGATGCGCCGCGTGGCATAGGAGGCTTGAGCGGTGGTCAAGGCGGCGACACGTAGGTGGGCGAGGGTGGCGGCTGCGTTCGTTGTGGTGGCGTGATCGTTCAAACGAAATAAAAAAACAAATATGGCGCCAGGAGAAGATGCGTGAGTGAGGGAGATAGAAGAAAGGGTAAAGTTTATATTAAGTTAATTATGTTTATTATAATTTTTAATTATCTCGAATATTATTTAATTCGTAACTTTCTCGTACGAGGTCCGTTTTGAGCGTGACAAGTTGCGTTGCATTCGTTTCAGCGAGCACTTCGCTATGGAGTTGGATTGGACAAATTCGAAGATAATAGAAATTTTGAGTCGTTCAATTTTAATTCAAACCGGAGCGCTTAGGCGATTTCTGGCATTTTTGGTGAGTAAACTCACCCCTCCGGCCTGCTTATATTTTTAAATAAGTGGGAATAAATTTTATTTATGCTCTTTGTTGTTGGATGGTATACTATATTTATTAGTTGGTTTGGATATATTCCCGCCTATTGGAGCGGATGAGAGACTATTACGTTCCCGTGTAAGAGCGGATGATCCTTTGTATACGAATCCCACCTTGAAGCGGTTGATTTTTATATTATTTGATTGTATGCTATTTGTGATGTAGGGGGACAGGCTGGTGGGATCTAACAGGATTCCTCACATTGTTGATTTACTTCTCATATATATGATGATATATGATGTGTTGGATGCCATATTGTTGATTATAACATGATTTGACTTATTTAGTGCTTTAGTAGCACTGGGCCTTATTTTTGGTATTTTGAAATACTAAAAGAATTAATGTGATTTGGAAATGATTTTGGAAGTGATTTTGGAAGTGTATATGATTTAATAATTTTCAAATTTTTAAAAGGATTGAACTTTTTTATATAAATAAAAAGTTATGATTTTTGATGTTATAAAAGTATAGTTTTGATAAATACTTTGATTTGGACATTTTTTAATAAATTTATAAAAAAGGATTTATAGAAATAATATTTTATAAATAAAGAAAGAGATTTATAATCGGAATTTCTAAATGTTAGTAAATGGATTTGAAGTTATTTGGTAAATGGATTTTATAAATAAAATTTGATTTATAAAAAATAAGGATTGAGAAATGGATTTATAAGTGGATTGATAGTAAAATTAGTTTTATAAAAGAATGAATTTGTAAATAGAATTTTGTAAATAAAGGAATTTTATAAAATAGAAGTGAAATTTATAAACGTAGTTTATAAATATAGGAATAATTTATGTTGAGATTTAAATATGGATTTTTATTTAAGGTAATGTTGAAAGAATTATTTTGATGGAGTTAATTGTTTTAAAAGTAATTTATCTTTTGGAAGTAATAATTCCGAATGGAATTTAATAGTTTGAAAAAGGTTTTAAAATGAGATAAGTATCGAAAACATAGTTTTCAACATTTATTGTTGTAATAGACGTTTTTAGGAATGTATGGAAGACATGGACTATAACACTATTGTTATAGTAAATGATTTCCGAAAGGAAATGTTTTATATAGTATACGGGATTTATATATATTATTAATTAATCGAATCCTTATACTATTGTTTTGGGTTGTCGTAACAATGTTTTATACAGTATCCATTTTGACCCAATAAATTATATTTTGACCTTCCATCGTGAAATACATGAATCGGTTCTTATGATCGTACTAAAGGCATAAGAACTGTGGAGAGCATTTCTTCCTATACTTAACACCCATCCGGAGGCGTACGAACTGTGGAGTTGTATGGTTATAGTAATCTATTTGGCGTGTCTCCAAATGGTAGTGTTATTTAATATACTTATACCGTTGATATAAGTTTATGGAAATGTTTTCCATTATCGATATTTTGAAATGGTTTTGCAGATATATCTTTTTAAAGATAATTTGAAGTAAATATTTGGACATTGATTTAAGTAATAAAAGTTTTATTGAATAGGCCTAGTGATTGCTTACGGTGCTAGATGTTGTTTGTTTGCTTTGATATTTAAATAACCGACTATCAAATTTGGCCTCTTTATCATTGTTGATTCGGAGAGACCGGGGTCGGATTTATCCGAGAACCACTTCGAACCAACGTATATGCCTTCAAATGTGCAGGTATTGGAAGACAATAATATTTGGGATTTTCGTAATGAAGGACTGCTCGTTGATCATTTGAGGATAAACTCCCAATATACATATAGTAGTAGTGGTCTCTTCGCTATGAAATATCCATTGCAAGGACTAATCGCTACTGATCCTAGGGGTGATTCCCAAAACAGGATGTGGTAGGAGAAGCGCCTTCGGTTTGTCCTATTCCTGGACAACTTGTATGGACGAATGTATGACGTTGCATTTCTAATTACATTGATTGATCTCTATGAACATATTATCTGCTTGGTGGCAGAGAAGGCAACTTCTCTTAGCTTAACACTCTTTCCTAAGACGTACGAGCTCAGGAGTTATACGTTTGTAGAAATCAGTTGTGTGATGATGAAATGGCAATGTGGCATTCAAAGAGGAAAGACGATGTGCTATGTGAAAGGTAATCGTGACCTCAGGCCTCACACTCAGAAATGACCGAAACATGGTAGATGCGGCAAGGCTATGTGGTTCACAACCATTAGGATATGATCATCCCCTTCTAGATATATTTATTCCCGCTATGATGTTCGGGTTTTAAATTGTTATGGATGTATGCGATGAGGGCCCTCGGATAGGTCGGTGACGGGAGGGGTAATGACATATTCGGTACTATCTAGGAAGAGGTAGGCCAATCTTGTGTTGGTAAAGGTGCAGATGTTTTGTAGGCCTCGGTACATTCCTCTAGAGATGTACTGTCAGAAGGTAGTCCCTTCACCTGGTTATTTGTATGGAAATCCATTATCCGCTACGTGTCTTCCATTTTGTTTGTAGAACCCACTTTGTGGCTAGTATGCTGGAATTTAATCAATGTAACAATTTCGGCTATGATTCATATTATTTGTATACTAGGAACTAGTATAATATAACATGATCTGATATGAAATGTTATAGTAAGGTTAAAACCCGTTCGTGTTATGTGCGGCGTGGTCTTACGAGATACCTTTGTTTTGATGAAGGAAAGTTTTTTATAACTTTAAAATTCAGTTGACATGTGTTTTCTCACGCTGGTTTACCATACTGATCCGGGCGTTCTTCCCTTTAAATTGTCGGGTCAAATCGAGCATATTTATAGATTTAGATTTGGATGCTTTGGAGCTTCAGCAGATGAGCTGGAGGTCTTCTAGTCGTATTCACGTATATGTTTATTTTCTGCTGCATTGTTATTTAAATTATCAACATTTATTAGGACATGTTATTATAACTGTCCAGGCTGATGATTAGTGATTGATTATTGTACTCTGATGGATGTATGTATATTACAGTTTCTGTTTTGTAATGATCATTGATATTATATTATATGTTGTTCCGCTACGATTGTGAGATTCTATGATTGTTTTAGTTTCTTGTTCTCTCTCTAGTTTCTTTCTCTTCTTCTCTCTTTCTTTCTCATAATTATCCTTCTTTTCGTTCGGTTTTCGGTTGGACATGTGTGGTTTATTGTCAGCTTGAATCGGGATGGATTTGCAGGTCATCACATTTGGTATCAGAGCTTAGGATTGTGCGAACACCTAGGCTTTGATGGGTACTCATTATAGATAAGGTTAGCAATGCCTTAGATTGAGTTTGAGTGTATTATATATATGAGCGTGTATTTATTAGTGGTATAAAAATGTTTTATATTGTGTTTATTTATCTGTTGGAATGACTTATGAATTCTAGTTGATATGTGGGATGCCATGTTATCATAGGGATTTCTAAATGCTTGAACAATACAAACTGACACAATATTTTTTTGAAGTGGATAAATGAAATAATTTTACCTAACTTATATTTTATATATAAGGGAATAATTTTTTGAAAATTATTATAGTTATATATAGTGTGTTTGGTTGTTAATGAATGGTAATATTTGATTATTATCATTTATCATTTCTTGTTTATGTTGTAATAAAAGTTTTTATTATTATGATAGAAACAAAGATAAACAATAAGAAATGATTTTATATAACCAAAGTGAAATAAGTAAAATTATATAAGTATAAATTTGTAAATGTGATTTATAAATAAAAAAAGAGAATTTAAAAGAAATAAAAAAGCACTAAACTCAGTTTAGTCGCTGGAATATAATTTGGGTGATGATCGCAACATCATCAGTATTCATTTTCGAGTTTCTAAGTGATGAATTGCTACCTTAGTAATTTACTAATTGAAGTTTTGTTTTGATAAAACAAGTTTTGATTGTAAAATTCCAAGTATACTTTAATGAATAAAAAAATAGTTTTTGCTTATAAATTGAAAAGAGTATAGATAAGAATTAAGTTTACAACTTATGAATTTGAATAGGAAAGTAAATTCAAATTTTAAAATGGTTGAACATTTTGGTTAAGCTAACAAAAGAAAATTTAAATTTGAGATATGAAAAAAAGAAAATTGAGTTAAGTAAAGTTAAATAAATTGAGTTAATGAAATGAAGGTTAACTTTAGAAAAGTTAAATGAAAGTGAATTGGATTTGAAATGAATTATATAAAATAATAAAATGAATATACACTTAAGTCGTAAAGTGATTATATAACTTTGAATTGTAAATATAGTACGTGAATAAACTTAAGTCAAATAAATTTCATGAAATTTTATGTAAATAAGTTTGTATAACTTATAGATTTGAGGAATGTTAAGCTAAAACAAATTTTAAATTTGTTGAATGTGAATGTTAAGAAGAAAAGAAATTTGAATTTGAATTATAAAATGAAATTTAACTCAAGGTTAAGTAAAGTGGGATGAAATGAGTTAAATAGATTAAAATTTGAATATTGAAATGAAAATGAACTTAAGTTATAAAATGCAATTCAATTTGAGGTGTAAAATGAATTGAATATGTTTTAGAATGTTGTTTAATAGAATTGAATATGAACTTAAGTTGTGAAGTAATAATTAACATAAGTAGTGTTGTATAAGAATGTTTAAAATAAACTTAAGTAAGTAATTTCATGGAATGGTTATTAAGTGTTGTTAGTATTAAATAAATATACTAAGTAAATGGAATATGGAATGAAATGTTGTTAAACATAAATTGAATTTTAAGTGAAGATTAATAAGTGAATGTTAATGAGATGAATGTAAGTGATATTTATATGAATAATTGAATTTGATTTAAATTGAATGTAAATAAAAGAATTAGGAAATAAAAAGAATGAGATATAATAAGAAACCAATTGGAATAAATACGTAAGTTGTACGTATATTATTCCATTCGCATAACTGTTGATCCAGATTCAAGTATACGATTTCGAGGTGATTTACACCAATCCGAGTTAGGATTTTTCACTCGATTTCTTGATGGAGAACATTGGATATGGATTTTTGATTGATTCTGATATTCTCTATCATAGTATATGGCTATGCAAGGAGAATGATGGTTTTCTAATCAAGGAACTGGATTTGAGTCCGCACTAGAGTGGTCGTGTGAACGATACTAGTTTGGAAGTGAAATTGTGTGATCGAGCGAGCGATCAGGTATGGTTTTGCGTATGGATGATATATGTACATCGTACGGGGCTTAATAAATCAAATGTTGACATTGGAAAATGTAAATTGATATAGTTATGAATTAGGGATGAATATTAATTGTTTGATGGTTTCTTTTGTTGCATTTGTTGCATTTGCTACATTTGCATATAGGTATTGTATTACTTTCCATATATTGATATTACTTTCCATATACATTTGCTACATTTGCTACATGTTATATATTGATATTACTTTCCATATACATGTTCTCATTTGTTGTTGAGTGTTTAGTAGGTGCAGATGGCGTAAGCTTCGCATTTGGAGCTCGTTTTCGCATTATATTTGTTGTATATGCTTGCTAATATAATAAAAGGTACATTCTCAGATTAGATATCGTATTTTTATATTTTTCCCTATAGGATGCCTCATCCTTGAAGATGAGATGTATATTTGTGATTATATATATATATTGTATATTTCTTATGATCGAACCGCGCAAAGGAGACACAGGCGAATTTTTTCGTAAATCTAAGAGTTAGAAATTTTTTGAGAATTTTCGAAAAAAATTTGACAACTAAGAATTTTGATTTTGAGTTATAACTTGGAATGAATGAATGGATGGTATTAGTTGGTTTTGGAAATTTAATTATGAATTTAAAGATTTAGAAAATGTGATAACGAAGTTTCCACTAATTGATTTCGAAAAGTTAAAAGGTTTAGAAGAATTTGGTAATCTATTTCAACTAATTGTTTTTGAAAAGTTAATGGGTTTTGTGGCATTTTTCTTACTTGGAGATTTCGGGGACGAAATTCATTTAAGGAGGGGAGAATGTAACGACCCAGAATAAGAGTCATTCGAATTTGGAATGTTTAATTGATTTTAAATATTGAAAAGTTAATTTTATAAGTTAAATAACTTATATTTCAAATATAGAGATTTATTCTAAATATTGAAAAGTTAAATTTATAAGTTAATTCACTTGGCCTCCCCATTTTGCTTTTTCCCTCCCCCTTCCCTTTCTGACCATTCACCTATTATTCTCAATTTTGGTAGGATTGCCATGAATAATCCCTCCTCCTTTTCATTTTTAACAACTAGACTGATCATCCTGAATTTTTATGCTTAGTTAATGATAAGTGGAGAACTAATGTCTATGGCAATCCAATGTATGTTTCACAGGTCAGATTAAAAGCTCTTAAGCAAGAATTGAAGAAATGGGCAAAGAATATTTTTGGTGATGGAAACTAAACGTCCTCTAACATAAGGACTCAACTTCATGTTGTTCAATCTTCCATGCAGTCCTTTCCTATTAATTCATCTCTGGTTGAGAAGGAAAAAATTCTAAAGAAATCTTTACAATCTGCCCTTGTTGAAGAAGCAAGGATGGCTAGGCAAAAACCAAAGACTACTGGTTATCTCAAGGTGACAAAATTACTTCTTTCTTCCACAAATCCCTTAAAATTAAACAGTACAATTCTAATATATCCTCAGTGCTTTCCCATGATAACATTTCTTGTAACTCCCCTGACTCCATTCTTAAAGCCTTCCTATCATATTACCATGCTTGCTAACAAATCCACTCCTACTCCTTCATTTGACTGTATCCACCAATACTCCCTCCCTAAAATATCCTCAACTGCTAAACTCTCCTTAATTGCTGATGTCACTCCTGTTGAGATTCAACAAACCATATTTTCCATGAATTCATCCTCTTCCCCTGGCCCTGATGGTTAAACTGCCCATTTCTATAAAACTTGTTGGCATATAATAGGCACTGATGTTGTCAAGGTAGTTAGAAATTTTTTCAAAAGCAACAAGATGCTTGGTGGTATTAATGCTACAAGGCTAGCCATGATTCCCAAGTGTGTTTCCCCCACTTATGTCATCCAATTTCGTCCTATTGCATGTTGTAATGTCATTTACAAATGCATATCAAAAATCATGGCTAACAGAATGAAAAATGTCCTTGCTACTGTCATTTCCTCTAACCAGTTTGCTTTCCTCCCTAATAGAAATATTATAGACAACATTCTCCTTTCCCAAGAACTTATGAGAGGGTATTCCAGAGCCTATTTATCTCCTAGATGCTTACTAAAGATTGATATCCAGAAGGCCTTTGACACGTACTGCAATGGAAATCTATTTTAAACATTTTATATGTTATGGACTTACGCCTCCCCTTCTTAGCTTGGATTTATACTACTATCTCATCAGTTACTTATTCCCTATCCATTAATGGCTGTAGTATTGGTTACTTTAAGGGTACTCAAGGTATTAGACAGGGTGATCCCATCTCTCCTTATCTATTTATCACTGTTATAGAACTGTTAAACTGTATGGTGTGTAAGGCTATGGCAAGCAAGACAATAGATATTCACCCTATGTGCAAAAATCCTCAAATTACAACTCTTATTTTTGCTGATGACTTAATCTGGTTCACCAAACCTAATATAAAATCAATTACCAATGCCATGAATACCCTAGCTAAATTCCATTCAATTACTGGCTTATCAATCAACAGAGAAAAATCAAAAATTCTAACTGCTGGGATCCCTCAATCCCTCATTAATGTCATTCTTCATATTTCATCATTGCAACCTCTTCCCCTAAATGATTTATACTTGGGTGCTCCCCTCCTTTCATCCAGAATCTCTTCATCTCAATATTTGCCTCTATATGATAAGATCATGGCTAAATTATCCTGCTGGCTTGCTGCTAAATTTTCTACTACTGGTAGACTGATAATTATTAAAACAGTTATCTCTCCTATGTGTCTATATTATGCTAGAATATATATCCTACCTAGTAAATTCATTGGTATGATTAACTTGGCCATTAACCATTTTTTTGGCATGGTAACCCCCACTCTTCCAAACTGGTGCCTATTGCATTCAAAAAGGTCATGTTGCCTCCTCGTGCTGGTGGACTGGGTATAATGAATATGAAACTATGGAATAGGGCTGCCCGTTCATCCCTGATAAATAAGCTTCTCTCTCCTTCCTATAACTTATGGGCTAACTGGACTAAAATTAATCTATTGAAAACCTCTAATTTTTGGACTATACTGATTGCAGCTGGATATGGAGATGTCTGTTGAAACTGAGAAATGATCTTCTCCCTTTCTTCAAATACTCCACCCTATATCCTTCTTTGATCTCATTCTGGCACGATCCCTGGTTTGCTAAGGGTATGATCTTCTCTAACATCATAGATTCTAATCTGAGATCAATCATTGGCATTCCTAAAGTTGCTAAGGTGGATGCTTTTCTGCATGATGGTAAGGTTTCTCTCCCTTATTCTAGCTCTTCAATAATCAGGTCTATTTGGAGCTCTATTGAAACCTGCACTTTTGATAGACCCAAATACCACTGCACATGGGATAATGTCAAGCATTCCATCAATCATGTCTATCAACTACTAAACCTCCATAGTTCAGTTATTTTGTTTCCTTGGCACACAAGAATCTAGTCTTCCACTGGCAAGCCAAAAGACAATGTGATGCTTGGAAAGTTATTACCAATGCAATTCATACGCAAGATAATTTGGTCTACAGAGGTCTACTGCAGAACTCTTTGTGTATCCTTTGTAACAAAGCCCCTGAAAACACCCTTCATCTATTCTTTGCTTGTGAGTTCTATCACTTTATCTGGAAGAACACTATGACCAGGTTCGGGCTTCACACTCTACTGCTTGACTTAAAGGCTGAATGGCATAACATATCTAAGGCCACTCGTTAGAGGACAATAAAAGGGAAGTTTCTTTTAAAAATTCTAAAGAAATCCGTAAGTTTAATTTGGGAAGAGCGCAATGCGAGATTGTTTGGTGGTTTGAAGAAAGATATGGCAGCGGTTTTTGTTGCTCTAGTTAGAAATATTTAGTGATTGTTGTTAACCCTGTTTAATTCTTTGGTATTAGATAGGGTTATTGTACTATCACCGGTTTGTATTGTAATATTTTTTTTCCATGTACTTTGATTATGCAATAAATGGCATGGGACCATTAAACCCTGCTGGCTTTGCCAAAAAAAATTATTAAATTTAATATTTGAAATTGTTTAAATAATTGAATCTTGAATTTAATATGAATGGAAACGATTTCAAAGTTGATTTAAATTCTCTTTAAATTAGAATGGAGTTAGTGAACTTTTAAATTTGAATAGAAGTGATTAAACAAAAATTGGAAATTTTATATTTTTAATTAACATGTAAAAATAGTCCTTTGGGGCACTGTCTTGCTTTTTGATGAAACCAATTTTATTGGATCCGTATTAGTGAATTATTATATGCTGTCGAATTTCGTAGCGATTGGATGTATCATTTGGTCGTGCGAGTTCAAAACGCGTAGAATTTAATAAAAGGAATTTAAATTAATATAATTTGATTTTGAAAAGCTATCTTCTGAATATGATGGAATTGGCTTATGATACATATTCCATTGTGTTCGGAATATGGATATAACATATAGAACTCCAGGCGACACGTTTCGTTTGGAGTTCGGAATTTTCATGGATGAATAGTACTTTGGAAAATTTCCTATAAATAGCCCTCAACTTTCTTCATTTGCAAACCCTAACCCTAAAATGTTTCCAGCCACCATTAAAACTAATCCATTTAATGGCCATCATTGATGGGAGCCTCTAGAGGCCGAATTAGCCTTCGACTTCAATTAGGAAAACGTAGAGCACGTCGATACGAAGCAAACTACCGGTTGGATCGAGCTACCATCGACCGAGGTGATGGCAAACTTTCTCCATTCGCTGCTGCAGTTTGGGTTCTCGTGTTTGATTTTGTTCGTGCGATGCGTCGCATGGCAAGAGGGGCTGGAGCGGTGGTCAAGGCGGCGGCGCGTAGGTGGGCGAGGGTGGCGGTTGGGTTCATCATGGTGGCATGATCGTTCAAACGAAATAAAAAAACAAAAATGGCACCAGGAGAAGACGCGTGAGTGAGGGAGATAGAAGAAAGGGTAAAGTTTAAATTAAGTTAATTATGTTAATTATAATTTTTAATTATCTCGAATATTATTTAATTCGTAATTTTCTCAACGAGGTCCGTATCGAGCGCGACAAGTTGCGTTGCATTCGTATCAGCGAGCACTACGCTATGGAGTTGGATTGGAAGAATTCGAAGCTAGAAGGAATTTTGAGTTAAAATGAATGGCCGTTCAATTTTAATTCAAACCGGAGCGCTTAGGCGATTTCTGGCACTTTTGGTGAGTAAACCACCTCTTTGGCCTGCTTATATTTTTATATAAGTGATAATAAATTTTATCTATGCTGTTTGTTGCTTGTTTGGATGGTATACTATATTTATTAGTTGGTTTGGATATATTTTCGCCTATTGGAGCGGATGAGACACTATTATGTTCCTGTGTAAGAGCGGATGACCCTTTGTATACGAATCCTGCCTCGAAGCGGTTGAATTTTATATTATTTGATTATATGCTATTTGTGATGCAGGGTGATAGGTTGGAGGGATCCAACAGGATTCCTCACACTGTTGATTTACTTTTCATATATATGATGCTATATGATGTGTTGGACGCCATATTGTTGATTATGACATGATTTGACTTATTTAGTGCTTTAGTAGCACTGGGCCTTATTTTTGGTATTTTGAAATACTACAAGAATGATTATGATTTGAAAATAATTTTCGAAGTGATTTTGGAAGTGTATATGATATAATAAGTTTTAAATTTTTAAAAGGGTTGATTTTTTTTTTAAATAAATAAAAAGTTTTAAGTTTTGATGTTATAAAAGTATAGTTTTGAGAAATACTTTGATTTAGAGATTTTTGAATAAGTTTATAAAAAAGGATTTATAGAAGTAATATTTTATAAATAAAGAAATAGATTTATAATCGGAATTTGTAAATGTCAGTAAATGGATTTGAAGTTATTTGGTAAATGGATTTATAAATAGATTTTATAAATAAAATTTGATTTAAAAAAAATAATGATTTTGAAATGGATTTCTAAGTGGATTTTGATAGTAAAATTAGTTTTATAAAAGAATGAATTTATAAATAGAATTTGTAAATAAAGGAATTTTATAAAATAGAATTGAAATTTATAAACGTAGTTTATAATTATAGGAATAATTTATGTTGAGATTTAAATATGGATTTTTATTTAAAGAAATGCTGAAAGAATTATTTTGATGGAGTTAATTGTTTTTAAAAGTAATTTATCTTTTGGAAGTAATGTTTTGGAAGTAATAATTACAAATGAAATTTAATAGTTTGAAAAATGTTTTAAAATGAGATAAGTATCAAAAACATAGATTTCAACATTTATTGTTGTAATATTGTATGGAAGGCGTGGGCTATAACACTGTTGTTATAGTAAATGATTTCCAAAAGGAAATGTTTTATATAGTATACGAGATTTATATATATATTAATTGATCGAATCCTTATACTATTGTTTTGGGTTGTCATAACGATGTTTTATGCAACATCCGTTTTTACCCAATAAATTATGTTTTGGCCTTCCATCGTGAAATACACGAATCAGTTCTTATGATCGTACTAAAGGCTTGGTGGTGTAGGAGCATTTCTTCCTATACTTAACACCCGTCTGGAGGCATATGAACTCTGGAGTTATACAATTATAGAAATCTATTTGGCGTGTCTCCAAATGGTAGTGTTATTTAATTTACTTATACCATTGATATAAGTACATGGAAATATTTTCCAAGTGTTGAAAATGAAATGATTTGTAAATATACTTATACCGTTGATATAAGTATATGGAAATGTTTTCCATTATCGATATTTTGAAATGGTTTTGAGGATATATCTTTTTAAAGATAATTTGAAGTAAATATATGGAGATTGATTTAAGTAATAAAAGATTTATCAAATGGGCCTAGTGATTGCTTATGGTGCTAAATGTTGTTTGTTTGCTTTGATAGTTAAATAACCGACTATCAAATTTGGCCTCTTTATCGTTGTTGATCCGAAGAGACCGGGGTCAGATTTATCCGAGAACCACTTTTGACCAACGTATATGCATTCAAATGTGCATGTATTGGATGACATTGATATTTTTGATCTTCGTAATGAAGGACTGCTTGTTGATCATTTGGGGATAAACTCCCAATATACATATAGTAGCAGTGGTCTCTTCGTTATGAAATATCCAATGCAAGGACTAATCGCTACTAATCCTAGGGGTAATTCCCAAAACAAGATGTGGTAGGAGAAGTGCCTTCAGTTCATCCTATTCCTGGACGACTTGTATGGACGAATGTCTGACGATGCATTTCTAATTACGTTGATTGATCTCTATGAACGAATTATCTGCTTCGTGGCTGAAAAGGCAACTTCTCTTAGCTTAATACTCTGACAACCCATAAATCCTACCCTTTGAATCGACAATAAACCACACATGTGTGACCCAAAAACACAGACTGACGGAAAGTCAGGAGAAAGAAAAGAAGAGAGAAGAAGAGAAGAGAAGAAAGAAGAGAGAACTAACAGAACAATACAGAATCTCACATCGCAGCGGAAAACATATAATATCATATCAATAACCTTTACAAAATAGAAACTGTATATACATACATCAATCATAGTTAAACAATCAATCACTAATCATCAGCGTGGACAGCTATAATAACCTGACCTTACAATTGCTGATAATATAAACAACAACAATGCAACGGAAAATAAATAGATACGTGTATATGACATGAAGATCTCCATCTCTCCTGCCGAAGCTCCAAAAGCACCAAATCTGAACCTATAAATATACTCGGTCTGACCCGAGCATTGAAAGGGAAGAACTCCCGGATCAGTTTGGTAAACCAGCGTGAGAAACACACTCAACTGAATTTATTAGATTGCCAAAACTTTTCTTTTCAAAACAAAAGTATCTCGTAAGACACGCCCACACATAAACACGGACATATTTTTACCTCACGATAACCAAAACATTTCATATCAAATCATGTTATATTATACTAGTGTCTAGTATACAAATAATATTAATCATAGCCGAAATTGTTACATTGATTAAATTCCAGCATATAACCCAAAGTGGGTAATACAATCAAAATGCAGGCACGTAGCAGAGTTTGGATTTCCATACAAATGACTAGGTGAAGGGACTATCTTCCGGCAGTACATCTCTAGAGGAATGTACCGAGGACCATCACAAAGGATCCTCTACCAACACAAGACCGGCCTACCTCTATAACTAGGTAGTACCGAATATATCATCCCCGGTCATTACCGACCTTTCCGAGAGCCCTCATACATACAAAGTGTTTGTGCCAAAATTGGTCACAAACCCCGAATGTTGTGAAAGCACCAGTGTGTGAATATAAATCAACAATATTCACACACAAATCTCGAATCTAAGCAAACAGGGTATCACAATTCAGAAATAATGAACAGAAACACGAGATTTATAGTGGTTCGGCGATCTTGCCTACGTCCACTCTGAAGTTGATGATTTTATTGATGTTTACTTGATGATTACAATTTCTTCTGAGATAGTACAACTGATTATACGATTACAATCTGAATCTAAGGAAGCAGTGGTGTTCTGGAGTAAATCTGGCAGAATCTGGGCGCTCTTCAGTATTTAGAATTCTCCGACCTCTTTTCTGAATGACCAGGGGCTCTATTTATAGGTGTAGGAGGCTGATATTTCGCCTAAAATGAGGGGAGACCAGTTCTGGTACGTCAGGGGGCCCACACGGCCGAAATCTGGAGATCCGGGCCCACTTTGGGATCGATTCGACCCTTGGTTTGAATCGATCAAGAAATCATCCAATCGAGCTGAAATTTGGCGTGGACATTCTTCATTATGTGCTTAAGCTACTGTGAAAATTTCATAGCATTTGGACTCGTAGATCTCAAGTTATGATCGATTCAAGTTTGCATTTCTGGTTGATGTGCTTCGTTCGAATCGATCCCTTTCGACTCGATAGGGTCGAATCGATATGCTTGTATGTGAGGATGTTGACGTGGCGCGCGTCTCTCGAATCGATCCACTTTTCTCGCCGAGTTGACTGGGTCGAATCCACGTCCTTAGCTGCTTGTGACTTGGTCGACTTGAAGTAGTGGATTCGAAGTACATGGATTCGAACGTATGCTCTTTCGAAACAATCACGCTATATCTTCCCCACTCGATTCGAAGCTACTCTTGCAAGATGGAATCGGAGCAAAGTCATAGGATGGATTCGAAGGACTTCAACCTGAAGGAAACGAAGTGAGGTGGCATCATGGATTCGAAGTGGCTCGTCTAAATGGATTCGAATGAATGTTTCTCGATGGATTCGAACGTAGACTCTATGCCGATGGATTCGAAGCACAGTGACTTGGTGGATTCGAACATGCGGCTTCGGGTGATGGATACGAAGTTTGGCCATCTGATGGATTCGAACATATCTCTGCTGATGGATACGAAGGAAATATTATTGATGGATTCGAACAGGATGGTTGTGGTGCTAATGTGATGGATACGAACTTCATCGATTCGAACTTAGGGTAATTTCCTCCTATTAGCATTGATGATATCTTGAGCGTACAAACTCGGATTAACTTGAAACTTGGAACGTTGGCTCCCCAGGCTTCGCTTGTCATGTCTTATCAATTGTAGCCTGATCCGGACTCGGACAAAATTCATTGATATCCATGGTGAAACAGTGTATAACGATCTTTTACGATGAGCTGTCTTTAGTTTTCTAGTCGACTTTTTGGTGTCGCGGCCTTGCCAAAAGGCGGGATAACATTTGCCCCCCAAAACATGCCTTGCGAGAGGAAGGTGTGTTTTGTAGTTTCATAAGTTGGATGTTCATATCCTGTTGATGACCTGCAAAGACATTGATAGTTTTATCTGACCTTAAATGACGACCGTTCGCGATCTAGCCATTTTGAGGTGGAATGCGACCGTTCGCGATCTAGTATTTTTGTATGACCTTAAATGACGACCGTTCGTGATCAAGCCATTTGAGGTGAGGGGTGCCGTTCGAGGCGAGTTGTGACCGTTCGCGATCGGGCTTCGTGGAAAGAAGAATGTGATCGTGTGCCGTACAAGGCAAAAAATGTGATCGTTCGTGATCGAATGTCATTTTAGACAGATTACGACTGTTTGAAGTCGGATATCGTTCTAGACGGATTGTGACTGTTCGAAGTCAGATGTCGTTCTAGACGAATTATGATGGATTATGACCGTTCGTGGTCGAGTGCCGTACGAGGCAGAGTGTGATCGTTCGAGGTCGGGTGCCGTTCGAGGCTAATGGTGACCGTTCGAGGTCGGGTGCCGTTCGTGGCGAAGTGTGATCGTTCGCGATCGAATTGTGACCGTTCGCGGTCGGATGCCGTTCGAGGCGAATTGAGTGTGCCCGGGGAGGGACTTAGTATCATCAATACCAGGTTTCACGTTCGGGTGAATCCCCGGATTGTTTCTTGCAACGGTTTATCGCCATCTCAGAGCATGCCTAGGGACCGTTCGTGATCCCGTACATGTGTAAGTGGCTTAGCCGTTATGAAATCACAAGTAGCATTTTTTCATTGAAAATAAGTCTTTAGCAGAAATGTTAAACAAAGTCAAGTTCAGATGTTCAAATCAAAATGAAACAAAAGCAAAGCAAGGATGTCAAAGTGTAAACTCCCACAACGATAGGGTCAGTAGTCATTCACAACATGCCTATGGACCGTTCATGATCTCGCACATGTGTAAATGACTTACCTGTGTTGGTGAGAGGTTTACAACTTGTCCATCGTTATTTCAACTAATTGATAATCATACGATGTCCTGGCTCGGGGGCACCCCTGGCTGATGTAGACGGTGGTCGCTCTGGCTCCACCGCTGGAGCTCGCCTCCTCACATATTGAAGTAGCATACCGTTCCTGATGTGCCCTTCCACCTCATCCTTCAGATGTCTACAGTCGTTAGTGTTATGACCATTCAGTTCGTGGAATAAGCAGTATCTGTCTGATTTCCTCTCGTCAACAGTGGGATCCCTTCGTATTGGCCTACGGTAGGGAACTTGCTCTCGTGTATCTTGGTAGATTCGCTCTAAACTTTCATTCAGCTCTGAATAAGTGGTGAATCGTGGCTCTCTCCGCAGTCGCTTTGACCTGTCACCATTGTCCTCAGCCTTTCGTTTTCCTTTATCCTTACCTGAATCATTTTCGAGAGGCTTTTTGTCTTTAAGCGCATAAACTTCTATTCCTTCTCCTTCTTCTCTCTCAGCATTAGCGTCTTCCAATCGCAAAAACTTTTCTACCTCGTGATAGAATTCCCCTAGATCCATAGGCGGATCCTTAGTTAATGAATTTTTGAACTCTGTGCCGTCAGCTATTCCGGACACAGCTGCCATCATAACCATGGATGGATCTGGCCGATACACCGATGCTGCTGCCGCATTGAATCGCGTCAGGAAATTCCTCAAAGACTCTCCAGCTTTCTGCTTTAGCGTTGCCAAACTCATTACATTCTTGGGTCTTGAAATGTGAACCCTGAATTGTCTCATAAATTTCTCAACCAAATCGGTCCATGTCCCAATGGAGCCGCTCTCTAGCTGTCTGAACCATAAAGCTGCTATGTCTGTCAAATACAATGGGAAGCACCGGGCCATGACTTCCTGTGATGCCCCCAGCACTTCCATGTGCCTTATATACCTCGTTAGATGGACCGCAGGGTCCGTCCTCCCATCATACCCTTCTACTGTTGGCAGTTTGAATTCTGGTGGGTTCCTAGCCAATCTAATTGCAGGAGAAAAGGGACTCCTGTTCACATCTTCAAGATCTCTGTTTACCAATCCACCTCTCATGGCCCGCCTGACCATCTCTGCCAATCTATCATTGTCTCCAAGCTGTAGTCCGCGTTCACTACCTTCGATTTGCCCACCGAGTCCGTGCGAGCTTTCAGGTGTGTGTCCCCCTGATTGAGCGTTCATCCCTCTATTGCTGTCAGGTTGCTCGGATGTCCTTGTCTCTCTTCCCGTGTTCGGATCAACATGTCCTAAGTGTGTGCCCCCCAGCTCCGGTGCCGCGTTGGATGGTCCTGCTTCGTTCTGGGCCCTGGTTGTTCCTTGATTTTGCGCTCCAAGTTGTCCAATTTGTTGAAGCAAATTCTGAATCATCTCCTCCTGTCTCTTCATCATTGTCTCCATCTCATCCCTGGTGATGAAGATCGATGCTTGGTTTGCTCCTGAGGAAGCCTCTTGACTCCCTTCGTGCTGACTTCGCTCTGGTCTCTGCCTTTTACTAGTTTGTCTCGTCATGATTCTTCGGATCTAAATCTCTTAGCCTTCTGATTCAACTTTCAAATGATAGAACTCCTGAGTTCAGTTCTCAGTGAAAGCACCAAAGTGTTTGTGCCAAAATTGGTCACAAACCCCGAATGTTGTGAAAGCACCAGTATGTGAATATAAATCAACAATATTCACACACAAATCTCGAATCTAAGCAAACAGGGTATCATAATTCAGAAATAATGAACAGAAACACGAGATTTATAGTGGTTCGGCGATCTTGCCTACGTCCACTCTGAAGTTGATGATTTTATTGATGTTTACTTGATGATTACAATTTCTTCTGAGATAGTACAACTGATTATATGATTACAATCTGAATCTAAGGAAGCAGTGGTGTTCTGGAGTAAATCTGGCAGAATCTGGGCGCTCTTCAGTATTTAGAATTCTCTGACCTCTTTTCTGAATGACCAGGGGCTCTATTTATAGGTGTAGGAGGCTGATATTTCGCCTAAAATGAGGGGAGACCAGTTCTGGTACGTCAGGGGGCCCACACGGCCGAAATCTGGAGATCCGGGCCCACTTTGGGATCGATTCGACCCTTGGTTCGAATCGATCAAGAAATCATCCAATCGAGCTGAAATTTGGCGTGGACATTCTTCATTATGTGCTTAAGCTACTGTGAAAATTTCATAGCATTTGGACTCGTAGATCTCAAGTTATGATCGATTCAAGTTTGCATTTCTGGTTGATGTGCTTCGTTCGAATCGATCCCTTTCGACTCGATAGGGTCGAATCGATATGCTTGTATGTGAGGATGTTGATGTGGCGCGCGTCTCTCGAATCGATCCACTTTTCTCGCCGAGTTGACTGGGTCGAATCCACGTCCTTAGCTGCTTGTGACTTGGTCGACTTGAAGTAGTGGATTCGAAGTACATGGATTCGAACGTATGCTCTTTCGAAACAATCACGCTATATCTTCCCCACTCGATTCGAAGCTACTCTTGCAAGATGGAATCGGAGCAAAGTCATAGGATGGATTCGAAGGACTTCAACCTGAAGGAAACGAAGTGAGGTGGCATCATGGATTCGAAGTGGCTCGTCTAAATGGATTCGAATGAATGTTTCTCGATGGATTCGAACGTAGACTCTATGCCGATGGATTCGAAGCACAGTGACTTGGTGGATTCGAACATGCGGCTTCGGGTGATGGATACGAAGTTTGGCCATCTGATGGATTCGAACATATCTCTGCTGATGGATATGAAGGAAATATTATTGATGGATTCGAACAGGATGGTTGTGGTGCTAATGTGATGGATACGAACTTCATCGATTCGAACTTAGGGTAATTTCCTCCTATTAGCATTGATGATATCTTGAGCGTACAAACTCGGATTAACTTGAAACTTGGAACGTTGGCTCCCCAGGCTTCGCTTGTCATGTCTTATCAATTGTAGCCTGATCCGGACTCGGACAAAATTCATTGATATCCATGGTGAAACAGTGTATAACGATCTTTTACGATGAGCTGTCTTTAGTTTTCCAGTCGACTTTTTGGTGTCGCGGCCTTGCTAAAAGGCGGGATAACACAAACCACATTAATTTACATCTCGAACGTCATAGCAGGAAGAAATATATCTAGAAGGGGATGATCATATCCTAATTGGGAATGACCCACTTAACCTTGCCGCATCTAACCCTGTTTCGATCATTTCCGGTTGATGAGGCTTGAGGTAACGATTACCTTTCACATATCACATATCATATCATCTTTGAATGCCACATTGCCAATTCCGTTGACTGCTAATTTCCTTCCACAAAAATACAACCCTTGAGCTCGTATGTCTCAAGGAGGGTATTAAGCTAAGAGAAGTTGCCTTCTCCGCCACCACTGATGTACGTTTCTAAAAACCAATGTACGTAATCTTAGAAATGGAATGTCAGACACTCGTCCATACAAGTTGTCCAGGAACAGGACAAACCGAAGGTACTTTCCTACCACATCCTGTAAGGAAATCCCTAGGATTAGTAGCGAATAGTCCTTGCAATGGATATTTCATAACGAAGAGACTATTGCTACTGGATGTATATTGGGATTTTAACCCCAAATGATCAACAAGCAGTCCTTCACTATGAAAATCCTAAATATCAATATCATCAACAACCCGCACAATCGAACGCATATACGTTGGTCCGAAGTGGTTTTCAGATAAATCTGATCCCGGTCTCTTCGCACCAACAACACAAAAGCGTTTCTCAACCTCACACAGAAATTAAGTCTCATAGACTTATCACGTCTCCAACTTTCAACTTGCTATCCTTCGGCCAAGAAGGAAGCTCGATAGATTGGAGTAATCACTCCGCACTACACGAATCAACATCCTCAACACAAACGATAATAAAGCTTACACAGATGGCTACGTACTAAGTGTACGACTAAATAGTTTTCGCATCAAGTTGAGAAACTAAAATGGCCAAAAATATAAATTTAGAACAAAAGTAGTCACTAGGCCTGATTTATTAAATCATTCATTAATTAAATCACTTTTCCAAATTTAATACTTCAAATTATCTTTAAAAATATATATTCTCAAAATCATTTCAATATTTCCCTATTTGGAAAACATTTCCATATACTTATTTTAATAATAAGTGAATTCACAATTTACTTTATTTTCAAACCATTCAAACTTTATTTTAAAATATTACTTCCCAAAACATTTATTCAATTTAAAGGATTATTCACTGTCCAAAATCGTGAATATAATTCCTTTAATAAACTTCCATATTTAACTTATCAAATTAAATTGATTTCAGATTTATAAAATAATGTTTATAAATTCCATTTATATTTTATAAACTTCCATATACAAAATTCCTTTACTAACAAATTCAATTTATCTCTCATTTATATTTCAAAATCCAATTATAAGTTAATTTACTTATAAATCTCTTATTACAAATTCATTCTTTTTATAACTTCATAAATTTATAAATCTTATTTACTTATAAGATGCAATTATAACTTCATTTTAACGCTTATAAAACTCCTTTATAATTCCATTATTTTTATTTATAAAAATTCAATTTTATAAATCTTATACATAAACCATTCATAATAAATCCAAAATTATCAGTTTAAATTATTTTACAAAATAATTAACTTCATATTTCAAAAATCATATTTAGGTATATTTCACAAAACCATAACTTTTATTTTATTTAAAATAAATTCATTTCCTTAACAATTCAAAAATTAATAAAATATATATTTTCAAAATCACTTTGAAATCCTTTTTCAATTTGAAATCATCATTTTAATATTTTTAAAATTCCAAAATATGGCCCAATGCTACAACATCGCTAAATAAGGGAATTCACATCAATCACGGCATCCAAATACCATATATCACATGATAACAGCATATATTACAATATCTGTAAATAAAAATCAACACCGGTGAGGAATCTAGTTGGATCCCTCCAACCTGTCACCTGCAACAAATATACATATGAGAAAATATCTACAATGTCCGCTTCGAGGCAGACACACATACAAAAGGTCATCCGCTCATACACGGGAACATATAGGGTCTCATCCGCTAAAATATGCGGGAATATGTCCAAACCAATCAATATATATATATATATATATAATATCATATATCATCCAAACAATCATCAATCATCATAAATAAATTTTATTCTCATTTATATAAAAATATAAGCGAGTCAGAAAGAGTGAGTTATACTCATTTTCATACCAATAGCCGTTGCAGCATTTTATTTCGAATAAAATTAAACGAATGTTTAATTTTACCCAAAATTTTCACTAGCTTCAATAAACTCCAAACTAGCTCCATCACGTAGTGTTCGTCAATACGAACCCAACGCAACTTGTTTCGTCCAATTTCGACCTCGTATGAACAAGTTATGATATAAATAAGTTTACACGATTTTATAATATAATAATTTACAATTTCTTTTTTTATTTTAAACCTCAATTGATCACAGTCGCACGTTATTAGACCATCAAATCCAAGCCGTGAATCCTTTCTTCCTTCATCATCGTTCAAAAACTCCAGCCGCGTATAAACCCAAAACGCACGTATCTTCCTCCACATGCCGCTCCACCATCGATCATCGAGAGGACGATCGAGTACCACCAAATCGGAGCCCATCGCGAGACATACCATCGACCATGACAACGACAAACTCGATCACCCTCAACCCTTGAAATTGTCGTTCGAATGCCGGCCTTTCAACCTATGCTGCTGCCAATCCCACTCTCTAAACACGATCATGCCGTTGATCTGAGAGATCTCGACGAGCTTGACATTTTTGTAGTTGGAAGTTTTTTGTAAAAGTGAATGGATCGTGTAGAAATTAAGGAGGAAGTGTGGAGTTTTCTAGCCGTTCAAACCATTAGTGGCGGCTAGGGTTAGAGAAAGAGAGGGTTTGCAAATAGAAAAATCTTGTGGCCTTTTATAGAAAATTTCACGCACTATTCATCCGAAAATTTTTCGAACTCCAATCGAAGCGTGCCGCCAGACATTTATAATGATTTACCCCTATTCCAAACACAATGGAATATATATATCGGAAGCCAATTCCATCGTATTTGAAAGATAGGTTTTCGAATCGAATTATTTTAATTAAATTTACTAAAATAAATTTCTAGGCGTTTCAGCTTCGCACGACCAAATCCTACATCTGATTGACACAAAATTTGAAATCGTACAATAATATAACATTACAGATCCAATGAAACTGGTTTCGTCGAAATCCGAGACAGTGTCAAAAATGACTATTTTTACACGTTAATTAAGTATTAAAATTTCCAATTTCTATAAATTTACTTTTAAATCAATTTGAAAAGTTTACCAACATCATTGTGATGCCCCACCTCTATACCCACGCTAACCAAGAACACTACGAGGTAGTGCTGTCAATTAGCACGGAGAATAAGGCTGTTGAGGAGCGACCATCCGTGTAACTTCTTTGTGCGAGCACCGATATGTCAGATAGAGTAGAATGCATATCTATTAAAGAGGAAATCCGACATACCGATACAAACACAAAGCTATCACACGGTGGCTATATATAATCTTCGGAAACAAATATAGAAATAAACATAACATAAATCAGTCACAGACATCATATCACAAAGGCGGAAGAAGATATGAATAAATATACAACACATGAAAGTGTACATCAGAGTAGTGGTCAGAAAGATCCACGATAATACAAAAGAATAGCATCACGTGCTATACAAAAGAATAAGTACACAACATAGAGTCTATATCTCAAATGTGAACATCCAAAAACTACAATCTATGTAGTTAGCCAAAAGTCAGAATAGTCCTGAAGAGAAGTCAAGCAGAAGCACCTGTAACATCTCGGTCTGACCCGAGTATTATTTATAAGAAAATAATAAACGGATCAGTCTAGCTATAAATATCAGATAAAGTGATATAGAATAAGAGATATGACAAAAACGTATCATAACCATAATAGCGTACTGTGATAAGTACGTAATTGAAAATCAACAAGAGATTAATCAATACCACAAGAATCTTCTCAAAGATTAAAAAGAATGTCATACTCTTTATTTAATTCACCAAGCCACAATAAATGACATACATATTAATGCCAATTGTAAAAGTTGGTGAAACATTAAATTCAGAAATCAACACACGAAATCTAGAAATCACAAAAAGGGGGAAGTCCGAGCACACGGACGAGAAGCTATCTCATGGAAGCTACCCATTTAATTTTCCGAACACACGAATGGCCCGAAGGCAAGTCCGAACACACGGACGAGAAAGGCAAGTCCGAACACACGGACGAGAAAGGCAAGTCCGAACACACGGACGAGAAAGGCAAGTCCGAACACACGGACGAGAAAGGCAAGTCCGAACACACGGACGAGAAAGGAAAGTCCGAACACACGGACAAGAAAGGCAAGTCCGAACACACGGACGAGAAAGGCAAGTCTGAACACACAGACGAGAAACATCGCACATTGCTAGTCTAAATCATAAAAATGATCGTCATCGATCATAAAGAAGTGTCGATTACACTAAGCTAGTAAATATAAGAGTTTAGCTTCATGTCCCATAACCACTTGCTTAACTCAAATATTTACGAACAGATTATAGATCTGCACTAGGAAATTGTCACAAGAGTTTCAATATGTGTGAGTCGAAATCACACCAATGAGGTATAGACTAACCTTGAAGATAAAGAGATATGTGTGAATCGAAATCACACAAATGGTGTCTAGTCTAACCTCGCAAACAAAGAGACATCGCTCAATCGCTAGTCTAAATCACAAGAATGATCATCATGATCATAAGGAAGTGTCGATTACACTAAGCTAGTAAATATAAGAGTTTAGCTTCATGTCCCATAACCACTTGCTTAACTCAAATATTTACGAACAGATTGTAGATCTGCACTAGAAAATTGTCACAAGGGTTTAAATATGTGTGAATCGAAATCACACCAATGAGGTATAGACTAACCTGGAAGATAAAGAGATATATGTGAATCGAAATCACACAAATGGTGTCTAGTCTAACCTCACAAACAAAGAGACATCGCACAATCGCTAGTCTAAATCACAAGAATGATCATCATGATCATAAGGAAGTGTCGATTACACTAAGCTAGTAAATATAAGAGTTTAGCTTCATGTCCCATAACCACTTACTTAACTCAAATATTTACGAACAAACTGTAGATCTGCACTAGAAAATTGTCACAAGAGTTTCAATCGAACAAGTCCATAAATTAACCGACGAAGTAAACGCAAGCGTTTCATACCACTTGTTTTGCTAAGCCGTTTAATTATATTTTCTCATACGAATGAGGTAAAGGTTTGTATATACTAGTAGATTGGAAAACAGTTTTATAACCGAGTTTGATACTGAAAATAGAGTTGAAATCATTTTGATGAAAGAGTTTTGATATTTACTACTAGTATTGAAACCTTTATATTTTTAAAGTGACAAGTCATAGAAGTGATTGTAGAAACAATCAATTATAAAAGTTCACATTCGAAGACGTGAATAAAATCCAAAGAAATCAATTCCCAAAACCATCAAAGTAGGAAGTTCTGATAAATGTTTTTCAGATAAGATTGCCTACGCAGAGTAATACGGTGGGGTGCGGGGCAGCGCCCCGTCAAAACGGTACGACTTAGTGAAGACAAGCGACCTAAGTTTAAAAAGGCGGGCGACTTAACAAAGTGGCCGATAATAAATGATAACAACAAAAAGGGAATCAACAAGAATTGATTAGAGTTGGAAATACAAGCACAATAGGGAAATAGGCAAAAGACTGCAGATTCAGACGTCTGAAATAATTGGTTCAGACGTCTGAATCTGGAAAATGAAATATTTTCCAGAACACAGATTCAGACGTCTGAATGAAATATTTCAGACGTCTGAAATAGGCAATTTAAGCCTATTTTCTTTCTGTTTGAAATCGAGCCAATTCAGACGTCTGGAGCCAAAGATTCAACCGTCTGAATCTGGGAATAAAAATCTTCCCAATATAATATTCAGACGTCTGAATCTAACGTTTCAGACGTCTGAAACTGGGCTTCAGGGCATTCCCTGAACCTAGACCAAAAATGGCCAAATGGATACCGGAAGCGATCGATCGAGCGACAACGACTAAGGATTTACACCAAGCGACAACCCAGCCTTAACGGCTCTTCGACACGCCTCAAATACCAATGTCCAAATATCCATAAAAGGATTTTCATAGATTTTGATTTCAAAACACCAAAAATTGGAATATACCCCAAATCAATCTAAACCAAAATCAATTGCACAAGAATAAGTGTTAGGAATTCATACCTAACAATCGAAGATAATTAAAGACTTAGATGTGAGATAAAAATCTCACCTTTGAGCCCAAACAAATGAAGACGAAGCTTTTAAGCAATGTCAAGAGCAATTACTCTTCACTCTCAACACAAGAAGCTCCAACTAAGATCAAAACAAGCATTTCCCAAATTTAGGTTTAGGAAATAAACTGAAATTGGAAAGAGAAAGAGTTGGAGAAGAAGGAGATGAAGCTTACCAATGGGTTCTCTTTGAATTTGGAGTAAGAATTTGAGATTGCAAGAGAAACTAGGGCTTGGAGTTTTAATTCTTTTTCTTCTCCTCCATTAATCTTCTTAGAACTGAAAAGTGGAGGAAGAGGGAGTGAATGAAGAGGGGGTTTCAGTTTGGGGTATTAAGTTGGCTAGTGGGCTGAACCCAAACTCAAAACCAAATAGAAAAAGTAGCAAAATTCGACTTACTCCAAACATATCGAAGTTTACACTCAAAAAGATCACAAACGTAATTTTGGACTCAATGGGGGTGGTCTCGAGTCCCAATTCGACTGTTTGCAAAAAGTAACTTTTCGGACTAAAATCCGACGAACGATGTTATATTTAAATAAAATATTTAAATATAAAATCGACAAATATGCGGGTTGTTACAATCATTCTAATTCAAATAGAATTTATATTAACTTTATAAATCATTTTCATTCACGTAAAATTCAAAATCAAATTATTTCTGCAATTTCAAATATTTAATTATCCAAATAAATCATTATATTCGAAATATAAGTTATTCAACTTATAAAATTAAATTGTGAATATATAAAATCAATTAAATATCCCAATTTAAAATGACTGAAATTCTGGGTCATTACATTCTCCCCTACTTAAAAGAATTTCGTCCTCGAAATTACCAAGTAGGAAAAAGCTACAAAATCCATTAACTTTTCAAAATAATTAGTTCAAACCATATTGCCAAATTCATTTAAATCTTTTAACTTCCCCAAAATCTACTAGTTAAACTTCTTATAAAAACTTTTCTTAGTTTTCAAATTCATACTTAATTATCTTTTCAAAACCAACTAATATCGTTTGACTTTTAACTCAAAAACAAAATTATAGTTATCAATTTTTTTTTCCAAAAATCTTAAAATTTTTCTAACGCATTAAATTTTCAAAAAAATTCGTCATAGCCTCCTTTGCGCGGTTCGATCCAAAAAAATCACAATATATATAATATCACAAATATACACCTTATTTTCGAGGATGAGGCATCCCATAGGGAAAAAATGTAAAAGTACAATATGTAATCCGAGATATGTACCTTATATATTATTAGCGAGCATATATGGCTAATATAGCACGAAAGTGAGCTCCAAATGCGAAGCATACGCCGTCTGCACCTATTAAACACTCAACAAACAATGAGTACATGTATCTATGGAAAGTAATATCAATATACAACATATACCAATACAACAACTATATATGCCAATATAGCAAATGCAACCGAAAGCAACAAATTCAACCACCAAACAACTATCATCCAACTAACATCCAACAAACCAATATCTATCCAAAAAATCCATAACCAAATCAATATAAATTCATTTTTCATTAATATTCATTGAATTGGTTTTCAGTTTAATCACATTTGATTCGTAAACATTGGATTTTTACTAACATTCATTTATTCATATTTAATTAGTTTACATTCACTAATTTACATTCAAGTTAGTTCACTTCAAAATTAAATCAAATTCAATTCTATTTAGTTTCACTTACTTCTAATTTGAATTCAATTATTTAGCTTTCAATTTTATTTACATTCATTCCTCACTAAGTATATTTTCTTGAATGTTATTATCGCTTAACAACCTATACATAAAATTCTTTACTAACAAATTTCATTTATCTCTCATTTATATTTCAAAATCCAATTATAAGTTAATTTACTTATAAATCTCTTATTACAAATTCATTCTTTTTATAACTTCATAAATTTATAAATCTTATTTACTTATAAGATGCAATTATAACTTCATTTTAACACCTATAAAACTCCTTTATAATTCCATTATTTTTATTTATAAAATTTCAATTTCATAAATCTTGTACATAAACCATTCATAATAAATCCAAAATTATCAATTTAAATTATTTTACAAAATAATTAACTTCATATTTCAAAAATCATGGTTAGGTATATTTCACATAACCATAACTTTTATCTTATTTAAAATAAATTCATTTCCATAACAATTCAAAAATTAATAAACCATATATTTTCAAAATCACTTTGAAATCCTTTTTCAATTTGAAATCATTATTTTAATATTTTTAAAATTCCAAAATATGGCCTAATGCTACAACAGCGCTAAATAAGGGAATTCACATCAATCACGGCATCCAAATATCATATATCACATGATAACATCGTATATAACAATATCTGTAAATAAAAATCAACACCGGTGAGGAATCCAGTTGGATCCCTCCAACCTATCACATGCAACAAATATACATATGAGAAAATATGTACAATGTCCGCTTCGAGGCAGACGCGCGTACAAAAGGTCATCCACTCATACACGAGAACGTATAGGGTCTCATCCGCTAAAATATGCTGCAATATATCCAAACCAATCAATATATATATATATCATCCAAACAATCATCAATCATCACAAATAAATTTTATTCTTACTTATATAAAAATATAAGCGAGTCAGAAAGAGTGAGTTGCACTCACTTTGATTCCAATAGCCATTGCAGCGTTTTATTTCGAATACGTTTAATTTTACTCAAAATTTTCACTAAGTCCAATGAACTCAAAACTAGCTCCATCACGTAATGTTCGTCAATACGAACCCAACGCAACTTGTTTCGTCCAATTTCGACCTCGTATGAACAAGTTATGATACAAATAAGTTTACACGATTTTATAATATGATAATTTACAATTTCTTTTTATTTTATTTTAAACCTCAATTGATTACAGCCGCGCGTTCTTAGACCATCAAATCCAGGCCATGAATCCTTTCTTCCTTCATCATCGTTCAAAAACTCCAGCCACGTATAAATCCAAAATGCACGTATCTTCCTCCACATGCCGCTCCACCATCGATCATCGAGAGGACGGTCGAGTACCACCAAATCAAAGCCCATCGCGAGACACACCATCGACCACGACGACGACAAACTTGGTCACCCTCAATGCTCGAAATTGACGTTCGAACGCCGACCGTTCAAACCTATACTGCCGCCAATCTCACTCTCTATACACAATCATAGCCGTTGATCTGAGAGATCTTGACGAGCTTGACATTTTTGCAGTTGGAAGTTTTTTGTAAAAGAGAATGGATCGAGTAGAAATTGAGGAGGAAGTGTGGATTTTTCTGGCCGTTCAAACCATTAGTGGCGGCTAGGGTTAGAGAAAGAGAGGGTTCGCAAATAGAAAAATCTTGTGGCCTTATATAGAAAATTTCACGAAGTATTCATCCGAAATTTTTTCGAACTCCAATCGAAGCATGTCGCCAGGCGTTTATAATGTTTTACCCCTATTCCGAACACAATGGAATATATATCGGAAGTCAGTTCCATCTTATTTGAAAGATAGGTTTTCAAATCGAATTATTTTAATTAAATTTACTAAAATAAATTTCTAGGCGTTTCAGCTTTGCACGACCAAATCCTACATCCGATTGACACAAAATTTGAAATCGTACAATAATATAACATTACGGATCCAATGAAACTGGTTTCGTCGAAATCCAAGACAGTGTCAAAAATGACTATTTTTATACGTTAATTAAGTATTAAAATTTCCAATTTCTATAAATTTACTTTTAAATCAATTTGAAAAGTTTACCAACATCATTCTAATTCAAATAGAATTTATATCAACTTTATAAATCATTTTCATTCACATAAAATTCAAAATCAAATTATTTCTGCAATTTCAAATATTAAATTAACAATTTAATTATCCAAATAAATCATTATATTCGAAATATAAGTTATTCAACTTATAAAATTAACTTGTGAATATTTAAAATCAATTAAATATCCCAATTTCAAATGATTGAAATTCTGGGTCGTTACATTCTCCCCTACTTAAAAAAGAATTTCGTCCTCGAAATTACCAAGTAGGAAAAATACACAAAATCCATTAACTTTTCAAAACAATTAGTTCAAACCATATTGCCAAATTCATTTAAATCTTTTAACTTCCCCAAAATCTATTAGTTAAACTTCTTATAAAAACTTTTCTTAGTTTCCAAATTCATACTTAATTATCTTTTCAAAACCAACTAATATCGTTTGACTTTTAACTCAAAATCAAAATTATAGTTATCAAAAAAACTTTCCAAAAATCTCAAAAATTTTCTAACGCCTTAAATTTTCAAAAAAATTCCCCATAGCCTCTTTTGCGCGGTTCGATCCGAAAAAATCACAATATATATAATATCATAAATATACATCTCATCTTCAAGGATAAGGCATTCCGTAGGGAAAAAAAATGTAAAAGTACGATATGTAATCTGAGATATGTATCTTATATATTATTAGTGAGCATATACAGCTAATATAGCGCGAAAGCGAGCTCCAAATGCGAAGCATACGCCGTTCGCACCTACTAAACACTCAACAAACAGTGAGTACATGTATATATGGAAAGTAATATCAATATACAACATATACCAATACAACAACTATATATGCTAATATAGCATATGCAACCAAAAGCAACAAATTCAACCACCAAACAACTATCATCCAACTAACATCCAACAAACCAATATCTATCCAATAAATCCATATCCAAATCAATATAAATTTATTTCTCATTAATATTCATTGAATTGGTTTTCAATTTAATCACATTTGATTTGTTAACATTAGATTTTTACTAACATTCATTTATTCATATTTAATTAGTTTACATTCACTAATTTACATTCAAGTTAGTTCACTTCAAAATTAAATCAAATTCAATTCTATTTAGATTCACTTACTTCTAATTTGAATTCAATTATTTAGCTTTCAATTTTATTTACATTCATTCCTCACTTAGTATATTTTCTTGAATGTTATTATCGCTTAACAACCTATATATAAAATTCTTTACTATCGAATTCCATTTATCTCTCATTTATATTTCAAAATCCAATTATAAGTTAATTTACTTATAAATCTCTTATTACAAATTCATTCTTTTTATAACTTCATAAATTTAAAAATCTTATTTACTTATAAGATGCAATTATAACTTCATTTTAACACTTATAGAAAATCTCTGTCATTTGTGGTTCATAGGCGAATGGGATATTGTGCAGCAGAGTACCGCAAAGATTTCTTTTCAATTTTTTTTCAAATCAAATCAAATAAAAATTTTCAAATTTAGCCATTAAGTGTGATTTGATTTTGATGGGATGTTGGAGTGTGGGTTTGGGTTTATGTAACAACCTTGGTCGAGATTACCAGGAATTAAAACTAAAATATGATTTAAAATGTGGAAAATAGGCGTAAAGACAAACTTTGAAAAAAATTAAGGCTGAAGGACATCAAGTTTCATCTTTGTTCTGAAGGACAAACTTTGAAAAAAATTAGGCTGAAGGACAATGCTAGTTAGAACTAGCATTTTGTATAGTGTAAAAACTGAATATAATGCTAGTCTATCTAGCATTTTGTATAGTCTAAAAGTTGAATATAATGCTAGTTAGAACTAGCATTGTTCTTCAACCTAATTTTTTCCAAAGTTTGTCCTTCAGCCAAAAAATAAAACTTGGTGTCCTTTAGACTAATTTTTTGTCAAAGTTTGTCCTTTTCCCTAATTCCCTCATTTAAAATTGTCTTAATTAATTTTAAGATGAATTTGGGAAATTTATTAGTTATAATTTTCAAATTAAAATGGCTTTCTAGATGAAAATATATAAATTTAGGAAAATTTATTAAATATCAAAATTGTATAATTTTACTTCTTATGTATGATAATATAAGAATGACCTTGGGAAAGATAAGAAGTTAATAAAATATATGGAAAATAATTTTATAATTAAGATAAGAATAAGGATGTTACATTTATTTATTTATATAAATGGTGATCTGTGATAAATATTTTCCATCTAAAACATTGCAACAAATGTGTAAATTTAATAAAATAATAATATTGAGATTATTTGTTAGAATTTTTTGGCAATTAATAATCAATCCTTATCAAAACACTAAGAATAACTTTTATTTTCAGAGTCATATTGAATATTTTACAAACCATTTCAATATTGATAAAAATGATTAATTTTAGCATATTAGAGCCTGTCAAATTTCAAGAAATCAAATTTGTAGTTTATAAACCATTTTTTAGTGTAAAATAGTGTTTTATAATAAGTAAAACAAAAGGAATTAGCAACATTTCTCCTATTGGGTCCGTGTCATGCTGTAATGACCTGGGATTTTTGCCATTTGAATTCGAATTATTTAATTGATTTTAAATATTGAAAAGGTTATTTTTAAAAGTTAAATAACTTGAATTTCAAATATAACAATTTATTTGATAATTAAATTGTTGAATTTAATATTGAAATTGTTTAAATAATTGAATCTTGAATTTAATATGAATGGAAACGATTTCAAAAGTTGATTTAAATTCTATTTAAATAAGAAGGAAGATAGTAAACTTTTAAATTTAATTTAAAAGTGATTTAATTGTTTTTAGAAATTTATCGTTTTAATTAACTAAAAATAGCCTTTTGGGGGGCATAGTCTCAGATTTCGACCAAACTAGTTCTATTAGATCCGTAATAGTGAGTTATTGTACGCTGTCGAATTTCGTGGCGATTGGACTTACTGTTTGGTCTTGCGAGTTCGAAAGGCTTAGAAATTTATTAAAGGAATTTTAATTAAAATAAATTGATTTTGAAAAGCTATCTTCTGTATATGATGAAATTGGCTCCCGATAAATATTCCATTGTGTTCGGAATAGGTAACATATAAAACACCAGGCGGCACATTTCGTTTGGAGTTCGGAATTTTCATGGATGAATAGTGCCACACGATATTTTCTACAAATAGCCCTCAACTCTTCTCATTTGTAAACCTAACCCTAGAAAATATCCAGCCGCCATTTCTAAACTCCACCATCCGATGACCATCGACGATCGGAGCCACTAGAGGCGAAATTAGCCAACAACTTCAACTAAGGAAATGTAGAGCACGACCATACGAACTCGATCAATGGTTGGATCGAGCTATCATCATCTGAGGTGGTGTCAGTTCACCTCCGTTCGGCGCTGCAATTGGGTTCGGTGGAGAGGATCTACGCGCGTACGTGCGTGGAGCAGGGCGGGGTCACGGAGGTGGAGGCGGCGTCGGTGGCGCGGCGTACGGTGTTTATGGATGGCGCGATCGATTTTGAACAACGCGAAAAAAGAAAAAGAAATCATCGAGCACGTGGGCCTGTAGCTAGAGGGAGATAGGAGAAAGTGGGTAACGTTTAAACTTATATTAATTTATTATGTTAATTATAGTTTTAATTATATCGAATGATTATTAATTCATAACATGTTCATACGAGGTCCGTTGCATTGCGTTCGTATCAGCGAGCGCTACACTATGGAATTGGATTGGACTAATTCCGAGCTAGTTGGAATTTTGGATTAAAATTGGACATTTGTTCAATTTTAATTCAAAATGAAGTGTTTTGACGACTATTAAAATCAAAGTGAGTTAATCTCACCTTTTTGGTTAACTAGGAATATTTTTAGTCGATAAAAATTATCTATTGGATGTTTGGATAATTTACTAATTATTATTAGTTGGATTGGATATATTTTGCCCTATTTGAGCGGATGATACCCAATCACGTTCCCATGTAAGAGCGGATGACCCTTTGTATAGAAATACCACCTCGAAGCGGTTGATTAATATTTTTATGATTATATACTATTTGATGCAGGGAGACAGGCTGGAGGGATCCAATAGGATTCCACACACTGTTGATTTTATTTTCATATATATTGTGACATATGATATGATGGATGTTATAATGGATGACAAGAATATGATTTTGCTTAATTAGTGCTTTAGTAGCACTGGGCCTCATTTTGGTATTTTATATTACTATAAAATGGCGATTTGATTTAAAGGGATTTCAAAGCAATTTTGGAAATTATATATGATTTAAATAATAAGTCTTCAATTATTTGAAGGAGTAATTTATTTAAAAAATCAAAGATATGATTTTTAGATATTATAAATTGATAGATTTATAAAATATTTTAAATAGAGATTTTTGAACGGTAAGATAAATATTTTTGAAAATCTTGAAAATAAGTCCATCTTTTATAATGAAGAGATACAGTTAAAAGGAAATTAGAAATATTTTTACATTAATATTTATTAACCATTTTCAACAAAGTAATATATAGATGTATATGTGTATATATATGAAAGATTAATTACAAAATGTGAGATTTTGTAAATCTAATAATTTATAAAAGTAATATTTACAAATGAAGTAAAGATTTATAAAATCGTATTTTGTTAATAAAAGTATGAATTCATAAACGGGGTTTATAAATTTAAGGAACTATTATCATCTAATAAATTGGAGAATAAATCAAACGATAGATTTATTTTAAGATACAAAATGATATTTTAAAAATAGTTAACTCTATTTGGGAATTGAAGTTAAGGGTAAATTTGGAATGTTAAACGATATTTTATAGATAGAAAGGGATTTATAAAAGGAAGTTTTTATAAAATGGGAAGAGATTCTTAAATATAATTTTATAAATATGGAAATGAATAGGTTGAAGATTTAAATAATGTATTTTTGCCAAGGAAATATATATTGTTTTAAAGTTGGTTAATATTGTTTAAAGTTGTTTATAACCATTTAAATAATTTTGGAAGGTTAATTATTTAAATTATTAATATAGTTTGGAATTAATAATAATGTTTATAAATAATATTTTGGTAATTTATTATTATTATTTATATGGTAAAGATTAACGATTGTTTCATCCATAGTGATTTGGATCATTAACTATTATTTTCAAGAGATTAAAAGTTAATAATTAATTATTTATGATGGTTTCGATGTTCATAAATAGAGTTTTGAAAACAGACTTAGATTTTTATATGATAAGCTTATAAAATGGTTTGAAGATTTAAAGGGAGATTATTTACAAGATAAAGAGGTTTATAAATAGATGGATATTTATGAACGAGTCTAGAAATGGATTATAGATTTATAAAAAGGAATTTATAAATAATTGCATGGTTTTATAAGGGTTTAGAAATGACTTGAGAGATAATTTATAAATGGTTTTAGAAATTTTTAATGGAGTTCATAAATGATTTTAGAATTTGGTAAAAGGGAGATCTTCCTTAGTGTTTGGCAAATATACTTATACCGTTGAGGTAAGTATATGGATATTTTCTAAGTATTGAAAATATAAGGGTTTGTGTAACGACACAGAATTTCTGTCATTTGAAATTCAAATATTTAATTAATTTTAAATATTAACAAGTAAGATTTGTAAGTCGAATTAATTTAATTTCGAATATAGTGATTTAATTGGATAATTAAATTATTAATTTAATATTTGAAATTCCAGAAATAATTGGAAATTGGATCAAATGTGTGTGAGAAATGCGGATTAAGGATCTTAAGGCTAGAATTAACACTAGAGGGGGGGGGTGAATAGTGTTTTAAGAAATTTGTTAATCTTTTTGAGTTTTATCTTAATTTGTTAACAATGTATACACTAATCAGACACAGATATGAACATAGAATCAAACACAGATGCAAATATAAAGTAAAAGCAGTAAAGGAAAGAACACACCGGATTTTATACTGGTTCGGAGTTACCCTACACCCAGTCCCGCAACACAAGTACGGATTTTCTTTCAACAACAATTCAACAATTACAACCCTCGGTTTCAAGGCTACGAGGTACACCCTCCAGAATGACAATCCTCTGGGTAGAGATACTTGATTTCCGGGGCAACAAGTTCACCCAATTGATTTCCAAGGCTACAATCACACCGTTTCTCGCTTGATTGATTTCCAAGGCTACAATCACACCTTTTCTCGCTAATATATTACAAAGAAGTCTATAACTCTGAATAGCACTGAGAACCTTGTAGAGATAGTGATGGAGAATCAAACTAGAAGTAATCGAGTATGATTCGATGTTGATTTCGGCAGAGTAATGGTATGATTTTGTATTAAGAAATGTGGAAGAAAAAGAGGAGTGAAAACCAGAAAAAAGTGATTAAAAATTCGTTAAAACTGACCCCTATTTATAGAAGAGCAACAGCCATGACCATTCATGAAGAGTTATGGCGAATAGACACTTCTTTTGAAATTTGAATTTTGAAGCCAACTGACACTATGTCGACATGGGGTATATGGGCATGTCGACATCCCAAAGGGATTTTTGGTGTTTTGGTTTTCTTTGAAAATAACCTCTATTTTATATTAAAATTATTTTAAACTTTATAAATATACTTAACTATAGTTAAAATAAATAAGTAAATATAAAGAAAAATATATACATAATTTAACTATAATTTTATATTTTAATCTAAGTATAAATATTTAAAAGTTAAATATATTATTTGAAAAGATAGTTTAAAATCAGGAGTAATTTGACTCTGAAAATAAAGATGTTTTTGAGGCTAAAATTATTTAAAATCAGGACAGAGAGTTTTGAATCTTTTAAAAGGAAAGTTTTGAAATCATTTTGAAAACAAGATAATTTTGTAAAATCATTTGAATTAAAATTAGTGGATACAAAACAATGTCCCACTAGATTTTCGTAGGTTCCATCCTACTTAGGGTTCCATCCCTTTAACGGGCTCGAAGTGGATTCCATTCCACGAATAAATTGGATATTAAGATGCCAGTGCTTTTCTACGAGTTTTAACAAATATTCCTAATAAAACAAACTTAACCTTGAACTCTTGAACTCTTGATAATCTTGATACTCATGAGTCTTCTATCTCTATATCTTGAATCTCTATATTGTACAGTCTTCATTCTTGATACCTGCATGGTTAGATCCTGCATATACGTATATATATACAAACTTGAAATGTTAGTATTTATATTTTATAATCTATTCTAAGGTTGTTGTCATCAAAACCATCATCTCATGGACAAACAATGTGTATAAAAATGATTTATAAAGTTATATTAAATCATATTGGAGTTAAAATGATGTTATAGAACTTTTAAAATTGAATTAAAAGTTAATTTGTGAAAATTGAATATTTTAATATTTAATTGACGAGTGAAAATAGTCATTTTTCAAACATTCTCGGATTTCGATGAAACAAGTTTCATCAGATCCGTAATGTGAAATTATTGTAAGATTTCAAATTTCGTGTCAATCGGATTTATGGTTTGTCCGGGGCAAGCTGAAACGCATCGAAATTGTTTTAATCGATTTAATTTTAAATTGATCGTTTATTTCCGTAACTCGCACATATGATCGAATTAGCTTCCGAAACACGTTCCATTGTGTTCGGAACGCGGGTAAAACCTTAGAAACGCCAGCCGGCACGTTTGATTTCGAGTTCGAAATTTTTGGAGATGAATAGTGTTTTGCAATTTTCTATAAAAGGACTTCACTTTCTTCATTTGCATCAAAACCCTAGAGAGGTTAGGTCTGGCCGCCATTTTCGTTTCAAAGGCCAGAAATTCATATCGTTCTTCCTTATTTTGCTTCCAATCCGTGAATAATTAGAGAAAACTTTGAACTACAAAGTTGTAGATTTCGGCATGACGAGTAAATCCAACGGTCGATCTACGTTATCATCGACGAGGGGAGGAGAGAAGAGGCCGCGTTCGCCTGCATTTCGCGTGCGTTCTTTCACATTTTTCAAGGCGTGTGGTCGACCGAGCTTGGCCGCGTTCTGGCCATGGGTGCGTGGGGTTGCGAGCTACGTGGTGGTGGAGGTTGATCGTGTTATAAGCGAGCGATGGAAGCACGAAAATTCAAGGAGGAACGGCGGCTAATGGGTTGCCTTCGTTCGAACAAAACTGGGGAAGGAGAATCAAATTTGCGTGGCCACGATCTTGCCTCCTGAAGTCAACGGCCGTGATTGAGTAGGGATTTGAAATTTAAAAGAAAATTGAAAATAAATTATATATAAAATCGTATTAACTTTAAAATGCTGTAACTTGTTCATACGAGGTCGAAAATCAACGAAACTGGCGGCACCGGAATCGCAGCGACGAGCAGCTCGCTATGGTGCAGACGTGGGATCATTTTGAGCAAGTGAAAATTTTGCATTAAATCGAACGTGTTCGATTTAATGTAAAAATTGAACGCTCGACATTTTAAAAGCGAGGTGAGAACTTCTCACTCAATCGAATATTTGTTTCGATTTAAATTTTAAATAGTTGAATTTAAAATTGCTTGATTGTGTGAATTGATTGATAGTTATTATCTATTGTGCTGAAATAGACCCTATAGGCCGTATATTAAGCGGAGGTTATTTATTAAAAATATATACCGCGATAATTCCACCGTGAAGTGGAATTGGTATTATATATGTATTTGGAGTTGATTTCCCGTATTATATAGCGGATGAGACCCTATTGTGCCGCATAATAGCGGATAATATTTATAAATCCCATATACCACGATATTTCACTTCGAAGTGGAATAGGTATTGTGCTAACATCTGTGGATGCAGGGAAACAGGTTGGAGGGATCCAACTGGATTCCTCAAACATTTGAATTTATTTCATATGTTGTGTATTGATTATTTATAATCTCCGTGTGATTATATTTGTGGATTGGAATTGTTGAAGGCTATAATTTAGCCTAATATATATTTTGGTATCGTTGGATACCAAAAATAAATAAAATTGGATTTTTGAAATTCAAGTTGAAAATTTATCGAAAAATTTATTTTTGAGAATTGGATAAATTTAAAAGGAGTTTTAAAAAGATAAAAGTCTTATTTTTGGACTGTATTGAATTAAATTTCAAATTTTGGGGAAAAAGGCTTAATAAATGGATTTCGAAAATATTATTTATAAGTTGAAGAATTTATTTAAATTTGGATTTTTAAATAGATTTGAAGAGATAAAGGAATTTATTTTAAAAAGGAAATAATTTGGAAATGTTTGGATTATATTGGATGTTGAATTGTTTGACATCTTTAATATGTGATGTTTGTGATATATCCTGATTTGTGTTGTGATCTGTGATTTGTTTATCTGTGATATATATATATATATCTGTGAACTGTGAATGAAAGATAAGCGTTATAGTTTATACCGCTTATCAAATATATTGTTATATTTGATCTGTGATGGTTGAATGTTGTTGCACTATTGTGTTAAACCGTGGACTACACAATACACACACAAATGTGGATTTCACGTGGAAATCAGTTAAATCACAGATTTTTAACAAATTCTAAAGATTGAATTTTTGAATCCAAAATAGTTTTGGAAATTGAAATTGAAAGTTTTTGAAAATGAGTTTCAAAAATAAAAGTTATTTTAAATAACTTAATAAACTTGGAATTTAAATCATTTGATTTGAATTTTGAATTCAATATTTTGAAATTGAATTCGATGAATTGGGAATTTTGGTTTAAAAGATTTTATAAGTGTAAAAGGTGTTTATATGGGTTTTTAACTATTTAAAATATGGTTTTGGAAATTTAAATTTAAATCCAAGATTTGTACTTGGATGGCTTTAACCTGTGTAATTGTAACCAGTTTTTCCCAAAACGAAAACTAATTGTTTTCAAATGATAATAGCTTTCATAAAGTGAAAAGATTTCCAATTTGTATCGAAACATTTCAAGTTGAAATGAAATTGTGAATAGTTTAGAAAAACTATGAATTAACCTTTGTGAAGATGATTAAACTTTATTTTGAAATCAAAGAAGATTTTAAAAGGTGTATCTTTTATATTATAAAAGACTTGAATTGTGTATAGTTTTGAAAGCTATAAGTTAAATCTTAATTTAAAGATTTAATGGGTTAATCCAATTGAAATGGAAATTGATTTGGGAATCTGTAACGACCCAGAATTTTGAACAAATTAAATTGAAAATATTTAATTAATTTTAAATATTTGAACGATAATTTAATTTGAATCCCCGATCTAACTTTGAAATTGACGATTAAATTACAAAATTTAATCTATTGTAAGTTGAACAAAAATTTGAATATTCAATTTTGAGTTGAAGAGAAATATTTTGAAAGCTTTTAAAATTTATATTGATAACACTGAAGAAAATAGAAACTTTCAGAATTGAATTTGAAAATGATTTGTTCAGTTTTGAAATTTAATCGTTCGAACCGATATTTAAAAATAGCGGTCCGGGGCACAGTCTCGGAATTTGACAAAACCAGTTCCATTGGGTCCGTAATAGTTTGTTATTACCGGATTTCAAATTTCGTATTCATCGGAGTTGTTACGTGACCGTACGGTGAGCAAACGCCTTGAAATTAAATCGAATTCAATTTAATTTAAAATTTGAATTTGGTCAATTCAGAACACTGTAGCTTCCCTTCATCCACGCCTAAAATCACGAACGAAATCGTGCAACCCATACCTTCGTTCCTTGTCAAGATAGTTGCCGAACTCTCCCTCCTCAGTTCAAATTAAATAAACAAAACGAAAAACAACTTTCGTTCGAAATCGAATTTATGGCCGACACTTCAGAAATTTCATCTTCCCCCTCTTATAAAATTGAATCGGCAATCAAAAAAATAAAAAAATTAAATAAAGGAGGCAGCGGTGCCTAGGGGAAACATTGTCGACTTCAAAGGCGAGGTCGAAGGGTGTGAGCCCGAGCCGAGCAAGCAAGGGTCGTTCGCAATTTTCAAAGTCACCGCGAACTTCGTGGAGGCACGCGTTCGTTTTGATGGTGAGCAGCGGCTCGAACGAGGCAGTTGACCACGAGTTGGGCGTGTACTTGGCGGCGGAGGCACGTTGGAGGATGCGCGAGCATGGGGATGGCACGCGAGTCGCCAGAAAAAAAAGGGTGAAGCAAAAGGCGGCGAACATCTGGGTTTCTCGTTCGACTGGAAAATTTGCCGAGTTGATGGTGGCAGTAGGTTGCTGGCAAATTCGTGAAGGCTGAGGGTATTTTGATTTTTGTCTTTATTTTAATTTAAATTTATACACGAGTATATTCGTAGACATGTTTTAATTTAAAAACAAAAATATAACATGCAGGATTTATTTTTACAGTAAGTATATAAACTCATATTTTTAATCGAAAACAGTTAACATATATATATATATATATATAGTTTTGATATGTTTAATGAAGAGGAAATAAAATAATGATAGTAGTGATAATAACATAGATAAATGATATTTTAAAAGTTTGAGTTTTAAAATCTATATGGAGTGTTATATAAGTATATATATATATGAAGTTCCAAAAGAAAAATAGATAAACCGTTGTTGTTATATAAAAAATAAAATAAATATAAAGTACGGATTACTAATTTATTAACTTATGTAATTATTTTAGTAACTGGAAAATATTTTGTTAAAGGAGAAATTTGTTTTAAATTTAATTTCGTGTTAAATAATTTTATTAAAAGAAATTGGTTTAAAATAAAATCTTGGGATAATTAGAATTACCAAATGAAAATTGATTATTCCATTTAATTCGAATATTAATAGAATTGTATAATTATTTATACAAGGTCGAAATTGTGAAGAAAACAAAACGGGAATGGAAATTGGATTGCAGATAAAAGCTAAGGTGAGATTTTTCTCACTAAAATGAAAAGTGGAATTTTCAGTTATTGTTTGTTTGTCTGTTTGGATGTGATATTAGATATGATAGGATATATCTACATATATATAGCAATATATACATATTGGCATATGTATATATTGGATTGATGATTTCCCGCCTCGTATAGCGGATGAGACCCTATTGCGCCGTTAGTAAGCGGATTATTTTTATAAAACCCATATACCGCGATATTCAACCTCGAAGTGGAATTGGTATTGTGCTAACGTCTTTGGATGCAGGGAAACAGGTTGGAGGGATCCAACTGGATTCCTCACCAATATTATTATTTGCAGATATTTGTTGTATATGCTTTTATCATATTGATATATGATATTGAATGTTGTGATGGACTAATTGGTGCGTTGCATCATCGGGTTCAATTTTAAAGTTTAAAAATAAACGATTTTTACTTTAAAAGGGATTTTGAAGTGATTTTTGGAAAGTATACGATTTATTAAATTTTTGAATTTATTTATCTTAAATAAATAAATGCTATAAATTTAAAGTTATGAAAATTTTAAATTGTGAAATATAACTGAAAGGTGATTTTGAAATAAATAGTTAAGTAATTTATAAAATAGTTTAAATTTGGATTTTCGAATTATTAAAAACGATGTATATAAAAGATGTACAAAATTGATATTTATCAATTAAAATTTTTGGAATTTAAAACGAGTTTTTATAAATTGTGAAGATAGAAAATTTATAGAATTATAAGTTGTAAAGATAGGAAATTTATAGAATTATAAATTGTGAAGATTTGAAGTTTATAGATTTATAAAGTATGAAGTTATAAAATGAATGAAATTGTAGAATAAAGACTGATAAGAAATTTACTTGTAAATTGGATTTTTGCCTTTAAGTGGAATATTGATCGAATTTGTTAATAAAAGAGATTTACAAATCGAAGTTGTTATAAAATAGAAATAGAATTTATAAACGTGTTTATAAATTCGAAATCGATTGAATTTGATAAATTAAATATAGAAGATTATTAAAGAAGATATATTCGCAATTTTGGATAGCGAATTTTTATTGAAATAAAATGTGTAGAAATGATTGAAATTGGGTTAAGTGAATTATATTCATGATTTTGGACAGTGAATATATTGTTAAGTAAAATGGATATTGTTTTGGGAAAAGTGATATTTGAAATGAAGTAATTATTTTAAACGATGGTTTAAAATGTGTTAAATATCGAAATCATAGATTTCAACATTCATTGTTGAAATAGACGTTTTCGAAAAATAAGGAAATGGTGGACTATAACACTGTTGTTATAGTAAATGATTTCCCAAAGGAAATGTTTTTTTATGTAGTATTGGGATTTATATATCTATCTAAATCCGAATCCCTATACTAGTGATTTTGTGTCGTCGTAACGATGTTTTACGTAACATTCGTTTTGACTTAAATGATTTCCTTAAAGAATGAAATATATACTTAATTTGATTTAAGTATATCGAATATTTTCCAAGTGTTGAAAATAAATAGATTTGTGAAATACTTATTATTAAATAAGTATGGGAATGTTTTCCAAAATGAAATGAAACGTTTTTGAGATTTTATCTTCTTAAAGATAAATTGAAATTGAATATTGAAATCGATTTGAAAATCGAATATTAGTAGATATTTTGAAAATATAAATTCACTATGGAATTTATAAAAGAAACGGAAACTGTTTAGAAAAATAAACGTTGATTTATTTTTGAAGTGTGGAAATTTTATATCTAGTAAAGATATTTTTGAAGATAAATAATTGGGAAAATTATTTGGAATCTGATGATGTTGCACATCTTTATTGATAGTTAAATAACCGACTATCAATAATTACCTTTAGATGGTATTTGTTGTGAATTGGATGAATTTGAATGCCACACTTGTTTTAAATAATCGCTCACTATTCGGGTTAGCCGGGAAAGGACCATGGGGTCGTATAACCCATTCCGTATATGTGATATGTCGTTATGAATCGCATTTGAAGACCGGTGTTGAAGACCGGATATTTTTGAAAACGGAAGGATTACCGTCGAGTTACTCCACATCGACTGATCTTCGATTTAGAGGTTTTATCACCCTTAGTGACGGGAAGTCCCGACGTGATTGAAAATTATCCGGAATTGCAAGGGCTTCGTGAGAAGTGCCTTCGGTTCTGTTCGATCCCGGAACAGACTTGTATGGATTGTGTGTCTGACGTTACAATTTGAGATATAAAGCTGATTTCTTTCAAATACATTTCTGTTGGTGGCGGAGAATTTATTCTCTTAGCTTAACACCCTTCTCTGAGACGTACGAGCTCAGAGGTTATGTAGTTGAAATTTATCAGCGATATATTCCCAATTTGGTAACGTGGCATACTGAGTGTTGCTGTGAAATGATCAGTGTTTGATCATTTACGATATGATCATTTGTTTGATCTTATATCTTTGTGATCATAGGTTGATCATTTTGTTTGACCCGAAGCATGGCTTTGTAGAAAGCGTAGCTTTGTGGACGAGACTTCGTCGAGCCTCACACCCCGGAAATGGTCAAAACAGGAAGGATGCGGAAAGGTTCTAGGGAGTAGCGCCCCTTAGTGTATGTCATTCCTTCTGGATAAAGGTGGTATCATGGTATGGAGCCCAAATACTTAACCTCTGTGGTTGCTGCAAATTTATTACTTTGTGGTTGTTGCGAATCGGGGATCCTCGGGAAGATCGGTGACGATCGGGGGATGGCATACGCATGTCAGTAGTTACCTACTTTTGCATAGGTAACCCGGCCTTGTGTTGGCAGAGATCTAACCGTAATGTTAGGTTATTTCTCGGGTCGTCTATTCCAGGGACGTACCCATCGTGGAAAAGGAAGTTCCTTAGCCTGACCATTTGTTGGAAATCCAAAGAAACAATACGAGCCTTGTACGGTTTTAGTTGTAGAACCTGCCATTTAATATGGTAGCTATAGTAGGCATACTATAATGGTACCTATGCTGGCTAAGATTTATATTATACTTTCGAAATGTTTTCCACTATGCACTAATAATAATATCAAAAAGAATTTGATTTTTTTCGTAGTAAGCATCTTTGACTATCATAAGAAGAAATCTCCTCCAAGTCTGCGTTTGCATTGTGTGTGTGGCGGGAGGTCTTATGGTAGTTTCATTTTCCAAAAGCATTTCGAATTGACTTTAAAATTTTCCTGTTGTTTATTTTAAAGGTAAACTGTTTTACGATCTCACACCAGTCACCATGACTGACTCGGAGTTTATTGTTCCCTTCTAAACTCTGGGTGCCCACAAATTTTCCACACGGGCAGTCTAGAGTTAGGTTATCAGGATATTCTGGAGCTTTGGAAGCAAGCTGGATGACGAGACGTAGTATTTGTATCTGATATTATTTATTCCGCTGTGTATTCTGTATGAGGACAAGTTTATATAACTGTCCATTGTTGTATATTGACTCTGAAGATTGATGTATGTATAAACTGATATAGCTCTTTGTTTTAAAAGACTAGTGTTTATTTATTATATATTGTTCCGCTGCGATGTGTAAGATTCTGATATTGTTTTTCTGTTCTGATGTTGTTCTGTTCTTCTTCTTCTATCTTTTCTTCTGTTTTCTTCTTCTTCTACCTTTTTCTTCTATTTAAAACCCTCACTATTGGAGTTTCCGGCACTCGATTGCTCGGCAGTCGATAAAGTGAGTATCGATGTTGAATTTTCGAAAGTCGAAAATTTCGGTACGTGACAGCGTGGTATCAAAGCATATGGTTAAGCGACAACCCTGCTCTGTTGGGTGTTACTCATTAGAGATAGAGTCAGCAGTACTCTAGAATGAGTTTGAGTGTAATAATAGATATGAGCGCGTATTTGTTATTGAATATAAAATTGTTTTGTATTGTGATGATTGGTTTATTGAGTGGCATATGAACCTTCGTCGGCACAGTCTGCAAAACTGGATCGAAGGGGTTTCTAAACACTTGAATAGAACAATTTGGCACAATATTGTTTTAAAATAGGGTAAATGAGATAATTTTGCCCAAAACTATTTTTGTATAGAAAAGAAATGATTTTCTGTAAATTATTACAGTATATGGTTGCATGGTTGTTAGAAGTGATAATATTAAACTATTATCACTGAAATTGAATAAGAAATTGAAATCATAACTCCAAAGTTAAGAAATAAATCCATATACTAATGAAATTTAAAGAATGTAAATTATAAATGTGAATTGTAATTTAAAACGGGATTCCAAAGAAGTTTTTGGAAATGTTTTGAAAAGAATTTGAAAATTTTGGAGATTTGGAAGTTTAAATCATTTTTGATTTGAAAATGAATTTCAAAGGTTTTGAAAAGTATTTTGAGAGATGAAAGCTCTATACTCTTTTCGGTTGCTGGAAAATAATTCCGATGATGATCGCGACATCATCGGTGTTCATTTTCGGGTTTCCAGAAGAGGAATTGCTGCCAAATGGTTTTAAATGGAAGTTGTTTGGAAATTTGAGTTTGGTTTCTGAAATTCAAGGGATAAATTGAATTGTTTTGAAAATGTTATTAAGACTCTGGAATACTATATAAAAATATTTATGAAATATTATGAAATTGATAACTTATAAAATATTGAAATCTGATTGGAATAAAATTCAAATTGTAAATGAATTTATAACTTGGAATAGAATTCAAGAAGGTAATTGAAAATTTAAAATTCAGTAATGGAATGAAATTGTGAATATGAATTTATAATTGAAAATAGAATTCTAATGGAATGAAATTAGTAAGGTGAATGTATCAATGATCTTATAAATCGAAATGTAAGTAAGTCGAAGACTTATAGAATATTTGAAATTTGATTTGGAAATCAGATTCGAATTGGAAATGAAAGAATTAGTGAATGAGTTTCAGAATGAATAAATAAATTTGAATTTGTAAGTAAGTAAAACTGAAATCGAAGATGAATGTGAAACTTTGTTTTGAATTTGTTAGTAAATGTAATTCAAGCTGAATATTGAAATTTAAAATGAATTAGTGAAAGAAACTAATATAAAGAGTGATATGAATTAGTAAATGAAAGATAATCGATAAAAATTCAATATTCAGAATAGAAGATAAAATTGAATTCAAATAGAAATTTGAAATGCAAAATTGAATGATAATAGATATGAAACTTCAATAGGGAAGTAAAGATGATATAAGAAGTATCGAAATTTTGTAATGGAATTTGCAAATTGGTTTGAATGTTATAACTAGATATTATGGCTAGTAGGACGTACAGGTATAAAGGAATTGGATTTGATTTCAAAGATAAATTTGAATTGCTCGACAAAAGGTAAGTATTTGAATTTCGATATGAGTTTTTGATGATTTCTTGTCTAGCCGCTTGGCTTTTTCTTTTTTCTTTTTGAAATCTGAGAGTCCGTAGGGATGTTTTGTAGTCGTGCCATGTTAGCCGCGCAAAGGAGACGCTGGCGAAATTTTTCGGAAATTTCGAGTGTTAGAAAATTTTTGAGAAAATTTTGAAAGTTTAAAATTTGAATTTAAACTCGAATTTGAATTTTGAAGTAAACAATGTTGTTTGGAACTTATAATTGAAGTTGGAAACGAGTTGAATGATAACGAATCTTTAGTAGAAAGATTTGTTTTGATAAATTGATAAAAACTATTGAATTGTGAAAAATAGTAGACGAGTTAAGGACTCTTTTTCCTAACTTGTAATTTCGGGACGAAATTCTTTTAAGGAGGGAAGTCTGTAACGACCCAGAATTTTGAACAAATTAAATTGAAAATATTTAATTAATTTTAAATATTTGAACGATAATTTAATTTGAATCCCCGATCTAACTTTGAAATTGACGATTAAATTACAAAATTTAATCTATTGTAAGTCGAACGAAAATTTGAATATTCAATTTTGAGTTGAAGAGAAATATTTTGAAAGCTTTTAAAATTTATATTGATAACACTGAAGAAAATAGAAACTTTCAGAATTGAATTTGAAAATGATTTGTTCAGTTTTGAAATTTAATCGTTCGAACCGATATTTAAAAATAGCGGTCCGGGGCACAGTCTCGGAATTTGACAAAACCAGTTCCATTGGGTCCGTAATAGTTTGTTATTACCGGATTTCAAATTTTGTATTCATCGGAGTTGTTACGTGACCGTACGGTGAGCAAATGCCTTGAAATTAAATCGAATTCAATTTAATTTAAAATTTGAATTTGGTCAATTCAGAACACTGTAGCTTCCCTTCATCCACGCCTAAAATCACGAACGAAATCGTGCAACCCATACCTTCGTTCCTTGTCAAGATAGTTGCCGAACTCTCCCTCCTCAGTTCAAATTAAATAAACAAAACGAAAAACAACTTTCGTTCAAAATCGAATTTATGGCCGACACTTCAGAAATTTCATCTTCCCCCTCTTATCAAATTGAATCGGCAATCAAAAAAATAAAAAAATTAAATAAAGGAGGCAGCGGCGCCTAGGGGAAACATTGTCGACTTCAAAGGCGAGGTCGAAGGGTGTGAGCTCGAGCCGAGCAAGCAAGGGTCGTTCGCAATTTTCAAAGTCACCGCGAACTTCGTGGAGGCACGCGTTCGTTTTGATGGTGAGCAGCGGCTCGAACGAGGCAGTTGACCACGGGTTGGGCGTGTACTTGGCGGCGGAGGCACGTTGGAGGATGCGCGAGCATGGGGATGGCACGCGAGTCGCCAGAAAAAAAGGGTGAAGCAAAAGGCGGCGAACATCTGGGTTTCTCGTTCGACTGGAAAATTTGCCGAGTTGATGGTGGCAGTAGGTTGCTGGCAAATTCGTGAAGGCTGAGGGTATTTTGATTTTTGTCTTTATTTTAATTTAAATTTATACACGGGTATATTCGTAGACATGTTTTAATTTAAAAACAAAAATATAACATGCAGGATTTATTTTTACAGTAAAGTATATAAACTCATATTTTTAATCGAAAACAGTTAACATATATATATATATTTAGTTTTGATATGTTTAATGAAGAGGAAATAAAATAATGATAGTAGTGATAATAACATAGATAAATCATATTTTAAAAGTTTGAGTTTTAAAATCTATATGGAGTGTTATATAAGTATATATATATATATATATATATATATATATATATGAAGTTCCAAAAGAAAAATAGATAAACCGTTGTTGTTATATAAAAAATAAAATAAATATAAAGTACGGATTACTAATTTATTAACTTATGTAATTATTTTAGTAACTGGAAAATATTTTGTTAAAGGAGAAATTTGTTTTAAATTTAATTTCATGTTAAATAATTTTATTAAAAGAAATTGGTTTAAAATAAAATCTTGGGATAATTAGAATTACCAAATGAAAATTGATTATTCCATTTAATTCGAATATTAATAGAATTGTATAATTATTTATACAAGGTCGAAATTGTGAAGAAAACAAAACGGGAATGGAAATTGGATTGCAGATAAAAGCTAAGGTGAGATTTTTCTCACTAAAATGAAAAGTGGAATTTTCAGTTATTGTTTGTTTGTCTGTTTGGATGTGATATTAGATATGATAGGATATATCTACATATATATAGCAATATATACATATTGGCATATGTATATATTGGATTGATGATTTCCCGCCTCGTATAGCGAATGAGACCCTATTGCGCCGTTAGTAAGCGGATTATTTTTATAAAACCCATATACCGCGATATTCCACCTCGAAGTGGAATTGGTATTGTGCTAACGTCTTTGGATGCAGGGAAACAGGTTGGAGGGATCCAACTGGATTCCTCACCAATATTATTATTTGCAGATATTTGTTGTATATGCTTTTATCATATTGATATATGATATTGAATGTTGTGATGGACTAATTGGTGCGTTGCATCATCGGGTTCAATTTTAAAGTTTAAAAATAAACGATTTTTACTTTAAAAGGGATTTTGAAGTGATTTTTGGAAAGTATACGATTTATTAAAATTTTGAATTTATTTATCTTAAATAAATAAATGCTATAAATTTAAAGTTATGAAAATTTTAAATTGTGAAATATAACTGAAAGGTGATTTTGAAATAAATAGTTAAGTAATTTATAAAATAGTTTAAATTTGGATTTTCGAATTATTAAAAACGATGTATATAAAAGATGTACAAAATTGATATTTATCAATTAAACTTTTTGGAATTTAAAACGAGTTTTTATAAATTGTGAAGATAGAAAATTTATAGAATTATAAGTTGTAAAGATAGGAAATTTATAGAATTATAAATTGTGAAGATTTGAAGTTTATAGATTTATAAAGTATGAAGTTATAAAATGAATGAAATTGTAGAATAAAGACTGATAAGAAATTTACTTGTAAATTGGATTTTTGCCTTTAAGTGGAATATTGATCGAATTTGTTAATAAAAGAGATTTACAAATCGAAGTTGTTATAAAATAGAAATAGAATTTATAAACGTGTTTATAAATTCGAAATCGATTGAATTTGATAAATTAAATATAGAAGATTATTAAAGAAGATATATTCGCGATTTTGGATAGCGAATTTTTATTGAAATAAAATGTGTAGAAATGATTGAAATTGGGTTAAGTGAATTATATTCACAATTTTGGACAGTGAATATATTGTTAAGTAAAATGGATATTGTTTTGGGAAAAGTGATATTTGAAATGAAGTAATTATTTTAAACGATGGTTTAAAATGTGTTAAATATCGAAATCATAGATTTCAACATTCATTGTTGAAATAGACGTTTTCGAAAAATAAGGAAATGGTGGACTATAACACTGTTGTTATAGTAAATGATTTCCAAAAGGAAATGTTTTTTTTATGTAGTATTGGGATTTATATATCTATCTAAATCCGAATCCCTATACTAGTGATTTTGAGTCGTCGTAACGATGTTTTACGTAACATTTGTTTTGACTTAAATGATTTCCTTAAAGAATGAAATATATACTTAATTTGATTTAAGTATATCGAATATTTTCCAAGTGTTGAAAATAAATAGATTTGTGAAATACTTATTATTAAATAAGTATGGGAATGTTTTCCAAAATGAAATGAAACATTTTTGAGATTTTATCTTCTTAAAGATAAATTGAAATTGAATATTGAAATCGATTTGAAAATCGAATATTAGTAGATATTTTGAAAACATAAATTCACTATGGAATTTATAAAAGAAACGGAAACTGTTTAGAAAAATAATCGTTGATTTATTTTTGAAGTGTGGAAATTTTATATCTAGTAAAGATATTTTTGAAGATAAATAATTGGGAAAATTATTTGGAATCTGATGATGTTGCACATCTTTATTGATAGTTAAATAACCGACTATCAATAATTACCTTTAGATGGTATTTGTTGTGAATTGGATGAATTTGAATGCCACACTTGTTTTAAATAATCGCTCACTATTCGGGTTAGCTGGGAAAGGACCATGGGGTCGTATAACCCATTCCGAATATGTGATACGTCGTTATGAATCGCATTTGAAGACCGGTGTTGAAGACCGGATATTTTTGAAAACGGAAGGATTACCGTCGAGTTACTCTACATCGACTGATCTTCGATTTAGAGGTTTTATCACCCTTAGTGACGGGAAGTCCCGACGTGATTGAAAATTATCCGGAATTGCAAGGGCTTCGTGAGAAGTGCCTTCGGTTCTGTTCGATCTCGGAACAGACTTGTATGGATTGTGTGTCTGACGTTACAATTTGAGATATAAAGCTGATTTCTTTCAAATACATTTCTTTTGGTGGCGGAGAATTTATTCTCTTAGCTTAACACCCTTCTCTGAGACGTACGAGCTCAGAGGTTATGTAGTTGAAATTTATCAGCGATATATTCCCAATTTGGTAACGTGGCATACTGAGTGTTGCTGTGAAATGATCAGTGTTTGATCATTTACGATATGATCATTTGTTTGATCTTATATCTTTGTGATCATAGGTTGATCATTTTGTTTGACCCGAAGCATGGCTTTGTAGAAAGTGTAGCTTTGTGGACGAGACTTCGTCGAGCCTCACACCCCGGAAATGGTCAAAACAGGAAGGATGCGGCAAGGTTCTAGGGAGTAGCGCCCCTTAGTGTATGTCATTCCTTCTGGATAAAGGTGGTATCATGGTATGGAGCCCAGATACTTAACCTTTGTGGTTGCTGCAAATTTATTACTTTGTGGTTGTTGCGAATCGGGGATCCTCGGGAAGATCGGTGACGATCGGGGGATGGCATACGCGTGTCAGTAGTTACCTACTTTTGCAGAGGTAACCCGGCCTTGTGTTGGCAGAGATCTAACCGTAATGTTAGGTTATTTCTCGGGTCGTCTATTCCAGGGACGTACCCATCGTGGAAAAGGAAGTTCCTTAGCCTGACCATTTGTTGGAAATCCAAAGAAACAATACGAGCCTTGTACGGTTTTAGTTGTAGAACCTGCCATTTAATATGGTAGCTATAGTAGGCATACTATAATGGTACCTATGCTGGCTAAGATTTATATTATACTTTCGAAATGTTTTCCACTATGCACTAATAATAATATCAAAAAGAATTTGATTTTTTTCGTAGTAAGCATCTTTGACTATCATAAGAAGAAATCTCCTCCAAGTCTGCGTTTGCATTGTGTGTGTGGCGGGAGGTCTTATGGTAGTTTCATTTTCCAAAAGCATTTCGAATTGACTTTAAAATTTTCCTGTTGTTTATTTTAAAGGTAAACTGTTTTACGATCTCACACCAGTCACCATGACTGACTCGGAGTTTATTGTTCCCTTCTAAACTCTGGGTGCCCACAAATTTTCCACACGGGCAGTCTAGAGTGAGGTTATCAGGATATTCTGGATATTCTGGAGCTTTGGAAGCAAGCTGGATGACGAGACGTAGTATTTGTATCTGATATTATTTATTCCGCTGTGTATTCTGTATGAGGACAAGTTTATATAACTGTCCATTGCTGTATATTGACTCTGAAGATTGATGTATGTATAAACTGATATAGCTCTTTGTTTTAAAAGACTAGTGTTTATTTATTATATATTGTTCCGCTGCGATGTGTAAGATTCTGATATTGTTTTTCTGTTCTGATGTTGTTCTGTTCTTCTTCTTCTATCTTTTCTTCTGTTTTCTTCTTCTTCTACCTTTTTCTTCTATTTAAAACCCTCACTATTGGAGTTTCCAGCACTCGATTGCTCGGCAGTCGATAAAGTGAGTATCGATGTCGAATTTTCGAAAGTCGAAAATTTCGGTACGTGACAGAATCTGTGAATGAATCTTTGTGAAACTGGGTAAACTTTGTGAAGTAAATCTTTTTGTTTAAAGATTTAAAATGGTAATTTGTTTAAACCATTTAAAGGAAAGGATTTGGGTAATAAGTTGTGACTTAATTGAAATCCCTATATCCATATGTTTTAAATATTATGCTCACTATTCGGGTTAGCCGGGAAAAGACCTTTGTGTCATATAACCCATTCCGAATTAGTGATACGACGATATGGATCGTATTGAAGACCAGTGGTGAAGACCGGGTATTTCGAAAATGAAAGGACAACCTGTCGAATGTCTCTGCACCGAGTTGCTCCGGTATAGAGATTTATATCACTCTTCTTGTGATGGGAAGTCCGGACGTGATTAGTGAATATCCGGATTGCAAGGGCCTCTTTGGAAGTGCCTTCGGTTCCGTTCGATCCTGGAACGGACTTGTATAGATGTGTGTCTGACGTTACACTTTGAGATGTAAAGCTGGTTTCGATCAAATACATTTCTGTGGGTGGCGGAGAATTTATTCTCTTAGCTTAACACCCTTCTTTGAGACGTACGAGCTCAGAGGTTATGTAGTTGATGGTTACTAGTGATGCATTCCCAATTTAGTAATGTGGCATACAAAGTGATGTTGATCATTTGTTGATCAAAGCGTGGCTTTGTGAAAAAGCGTAGCTTTGTGGACGAGACTTCGTCGAGCCTCACAACCCGGTAATGGTCGAAACAGGAATGTTGCGGCAAGGTGTTTAGGGGTCACGCCCCTAGGGTATGTCATTTCCTTCTGGATAAAAGGTGATATCATGGTATGGAGCCCAGATATTTTACCTATGTTGATGCTGCAAATTTATTATACTTTGTGGTTGTTGCTTTGTGGTTGAGGATCCTCAGATACAGGTCGGTAACGACCGGGGGATGGCATAGCTTGTGTGTTAGCTACCTAGTTACAACTGTATAGCGTGAGGTAGCGTCGGCCTTGTGTTTGCAGAGAGCAGGTTGACTCTCGGGGCGTCTTTCTAGAGGCGTTTCCATTTCGGTGTAAGGAAGTTCTTTAGCCTGACCATTTGTTGGAAAATCCAAAGAAATAATACGAACCTTGTACGGTTTTAGTTGTAGAACCTGCCATTTACTTATGATGGTCACCACTGTTTAGATGGTAGCTATAGTAGGCATACAATAATGGTTGTATGTTGGCTAAGATTAATATTATACTTTCGAAATGTTTTCCACTATGCACTAGTAATAATATCGAATGATTTGTTTTGCATAATAAGCATGTTTGACTATCATAAGAAGAAATCTCCTCCAATTCTGCGTTTGCATTGTGTGTGTGGCGGGAGGTCTTATGGTAGTTTCATTTTCCAAAAACATCGTGGATGTCTTTTACTTCCTTTATTGTTGTTTTAAAGATAATAACTGTTTTAGTTCTCACACTAGTCACATGACTGACCTAGAGTTTATTGTTCCTTTCCTAAACTCTGGGTGCCCATAATTTTCCACACGGGCAGTCTAGAGTCAGGTTATCAGGTTATTCTGGATTCAGGAGATGCTGTGGAGTTCAGTGGCGAGCTGGATGGCGAGACGTAGCATTTGTATATTATATTATTTATTATGTTGTGTATTCTGTATGAGGACAAGTTTATATAACTGTTCAATGTTGTATTGTTGTTGTAAACTCTGATGATGTAATGTATAAAATGATATAGTTCTTTGATTTAAAGATTATTCATTTATCTATTATATGTTGTTCCGCTGCGAATGTGAGATTCTGATATTGTTTCTGTTGTTTCTTCTTTCTTTCTTCTGTCTTCTTCTACCTCTTCTTTTTTAACCATAACAATTCGGTTTTCCGGCATTCGATTGCTCGGCAGTTGATACAGTGGACGTATTAATGTCGATTTTCGGAAGTCGAAAATCCGGAGCGTTACATGTGGTATCGGAGCATATGGTTAAGCGACAACCTTGGTTCTGTAGGGTGTTACTCATTAGAGATAGAGTTAGTAGTACTCTAGAATGAGTGTGAGTGTAATAATAGATATGAGCGCGTATTTGTTAGTGAATATGAAATTGTTTTGTATTGTGTTGACTTACCGGTTGATTGTTTATAGATTCTGGTCAGTGCAGTCTAGCTAACTGTAATCGATAGGGCTTTCTAAACTCTTAAACAAGATGAACCGACACAGTATCATTTTAAATTGGGTAAATGAAATAATTTTACCTCGATTATATTTTATATATAAAGGAAATAATTCTTTCAGAATTATTAAAGTGTATATAAAATTGAATTGTTTGGTTGTTGAAAATGTAAGAATATATATGAGTTAATAAAAGTTGTTTGAATAATCTAAATGAAAACAACAATTGTAAAAGAATGAAGTATATAAGCAAATGAATTATTAAGTATGGAATTATAATTAAAATTATTTACAATTGTGAAATAATCTTGTATAAGTAAAGTAAAATAGTGAAATTATATGAGAAAAGATTTATAAATGTGATTTATAAATAAAAGGAAATTTTTGAAAGAATTTAAAGCACTGAATTCACTACTGTTACTGGGAAATAATAAGGGTGATGACTGCAGCATCATCAGTATCATTTTCAAGTTTCTGTGTGATGGATTTGCTACCATAGTAAATTGAAAATTGAAGTTTTGTTGTGATAAACAGATTTGAAATTAAAATCCAAGTTGTAATTGATGAATATTAGTGAAACGAGTTTTGAACTTATAATATGAGATAATAAAGTTTAACTTTAGTAAAGTTGAAATAAATTTGGGTTATCATAATAAAATATGTGATTTGAAATTTAACTAAAGGAAAGTTAAATAAATTGAATTGGATTTGATAGGTGATTATTTAATATGATTTGGAAGTTTAAATATATAAGTTGTATAACTTATAGAATGGGTAAAGGTAAGTGAAACCAATTATTAAAGTGGTTAAACAATTTTGTTAAGCAAAATGAGATATGAATTTGAATAAGTGATGAAATTTGACTTTGGTAAAAGTTAAATAGAATTTACTTTAGAATGAAATGTTGTGATGGAATATAACTCAGGTAACGTTGAATGAAGTTGATTTTGATATCAAAGTAAATTAATAAAGTGAATTAATGAAATAAAGTGATGAAGGTGAACTTGAGTTATATAAAGGAGATTCAACTTTATTTGTAAAATGAATTAGCAATTGAATTAATAAATGGATTGAATGTTAATCAATCGAATGTAAATGAATTGATATGGAATAATGGATGTAAGTGTTAATTCATTTAAAGCTAATAAATTGGAATTTGAATTGAAAGTGAACCAACTTGAATTTAAATTAGTGAATGTAAACTAATTGAAAATGAAGAAATGAATGTCGTTGTATATGAATTGGTTGTAAACAATTACAAGTGATGTCGAAATTATATAAGTTGCTTATAAACCTTGTTTAGTATGCATTTCTTTTAATATGCATATGTTGTAGTTGTTTAAAAGAGTAAATTGTTAATAACTTTATATATATGTCACTTACATATTTAAATTGAGTAAGTATAGGTACCGGGGCTACCGTTTGGCTGATTTGGGTCGCGCAAAATGCTTAATAAATAACTGCTTTGCTTAAAAATGCTAAAAAGGTACGCCTACGCAATAAAAATAGGAAATATGAACTGTTTTTCTGCTTTTCCGACCGTGTGGGTCGATGTATATATATTTATGTCTATTGTGATCCTACTACGATTGAACCGCGCAAAGGAGGCTATGGCAAATTTTTCTGAAAATTTAAGGCGTTAGAAAATTTTCAGGAAATTTTGGAAAATTTGTGAAAACTAAATTTTGGATTTGGAATTAAAAGTTAAACGATATAGTATGTTTTGAAAAGTATAACTAAGTATAAATTTGAAAAACTTAGTAAAGTTTTTTAAAGAGTTTAACTATTGGATTTTGGGGCAGTTTTCTTACTTTGCAATTTCGAGGACGAAATTCTTTTAAGGGGGGAAGATTGTAACGACCCAGAATTTCTGTCATTTGAAATTCAAATATTTAATTGATTTTAAATATTAACAAGTAAGATTTGTAAGTCGAATTAATTTAATTTCAAATATAGTGATTTAATTGGATAACTAAATTATTAATTTAATATTTGAAATTCCAGAAATAATTGGAAATAGGATCAAATGTGTATAAAAATGATTTATAAAGTTATATTAAATCATATTGGAGGTAAAATGATGTTATAGAACTTTTAAAATTGAATTAAAAGTTAATTTGTGAAAATTGAATATTTTAATATTTAATTGACGAGTGAAAATAGTCATTTTTCAAACAGTCTCAGATTTCGACAAAACTAGTTTCATCGGATCCGTAATGTGAAATTATTGTAAGATTTCAAATTTCGTGTCAATCGGATTTACGGTTTGTCCGGGGCAAGCTGAAACGCATCGAAATTGTTTTAATCGATTTAATTTTAAATTGATTGTTTATTTCTGTAACTCGCACATATGATCGAATTAGCTTCCGAAACACGTTCCATTGTGTTCGGAACGCGGGTAAAACCTTAGAAACGCCAGCCGGCACGTTTGATTTCGAGTTCGAAATTTTTGGAGATGAATAGTGTTTTGCAATTTTCTATAAAAGTACTTCACTTTCTTCATTTGCATCAAAACCCTAGAGAGGTTAGGTATGGCCGCCATTTTCATTTCAAAGGCCAGAAATTCATATCGTTCTTCCTTATTTTTCTTCCAATCCGTGAATAATTAGAGAAAACTTTGAACTGCAAAGTTGTAGACCTCGGCACGACGAGTAAATCCAACGGTCGATCTACGTTATCATCGACGAGAGGAGGAGAGAAGAGGCAGCGTTCGCCTGCATTTCACATGCATTCTTTCACATTTTTCGAGGCGTGTGGTCGACCGAGCTTGGCCGCGTTTTGGCCATGGATGCGTGGGGTTGCGAGCTACGTGGTGGTGGAGGTTGATCGTGTTATAAGCGAGCGATGAAAGCACGAAAATTCAAGGAGGAACGACGGCTAATGGGTTGCCTTCGTTTGAACAAAACTGGGGAAGGAGAAGCAAATTTGCATGGCCACGATCTTGCCTCCTGAAGTCAACGGCCGTGATTGAGTAGGGTTTTGAAATTTAAAAGAAAATTGAAAATAAATTATATATAAAATCGTATTAACTTTGAAATGTTGTAACTTGTTCATACGAGGTCGAAAATCGACGAAAGTGGCGGCGCCGGAATTGCAGCGACGAGCAGCTCGCTGTGGTGCAGACGTGGGATCATTTCGAGCAAGTGAAAATTTTGCGTTAAATCGAACGTGTTCGATTTAATGTAAAAATTGAACGCTCGACATTTTAAAAGCGAGGTGAGAACTTCTCACTCAATCGAATATTTGTTTCGATTTAAATTTTAAATAGTTGAATTTAAAATTGCTTGATTGTGTGAATTGATTGATAGTTGTTATCTATTGTGCTGAAATAGACCCTATACGCCGTATATTAAGCGAAGGTTATTTATTAAAAACATATACCGCGATAATTCCACCGTGAAGTGGAGTTGGTATTATATATGTATTTGGAGTTGATTTCCCGCATTATATAGCGGATGAGACCCTATTGCGCCGCATAATAGCGGATAATATTTATAAATCCCATATACCGCGATATTTCACTTCGAAGTGGAATAGGTATTGTGCTAACATCTGTGGATGCAGGGAAACAGGTTGGAGGGATCCAATTGGATTCCTCAAACATTTGAATTTATTTCATATGTTGTGTGTTGATTATTTATAATCTCCGTGTGATTATATTTGTGGATTGGAATTGTTGAAGGCTATAATTTAGCCGAATATATATTTTGGTATCGTTGGGTACCAGAAATAAATAAAATTGGATTTTTGAAATTCAAGTTGAAAATTTATCGAAAAATTTATTTTTGAGAATTGGATAAATTTAAAAGGAGTTTTAAAAAGATAAAAGTCTTATTTTTGGACTGTATTGAATTAAATTTCAAATTTTGAGAAAAAAGGCTTAATAAATGGATTTCGAAAATATTATTTATAAGTTGAAGAATTTATTTAAATTTGGATTTTTAAATAGATTTGAAGAGATAAAGGAATTTATTTTAAAAAGGAAATAATTTGGAAATGTTTGGATTATATTGGATGTTGAATTGTTTGACATCTTTAATATGTGATGTTTGTGATATATCCTGATTTGTGTTGTGATCTGTGATTTGTTTATCTGTGATATATATATCTGTGATCTGTGAACGAAAGATAAACGTTATAGTTTATACCGCTTATCAAATATATTGTTATATTTGATCTGTGATGGTTGAATGTTGTTGCACTATTGTGTTAAACTGTGGACTACACAATACACACACAAATGTGGATTTCACGTGGAAATCAGTTAAGTCATAGATTTTTAACAAATTCTAAAGATTGAATTTTTGAATCCAAAATAGTTTTGGAAATTGAAATTGAAAGTTTTTGAAAATGAGTTTCAAAAATAAAAGTTATTTTAAATAACTTAATAAACTTGGAATTTAAATCATTTGATTTGAATTTTGAATTCAATATTTTGAAATTGAATTCGATGAATTGGGAATTTTGGTTTAAAAGATTTTATAAGTGTAAAAGGTGTTTATATGGGTTTTTAACCATTTAAAATATGGTTTTGGAAATTTAAATTTAAATCCAAGATTTGTACTTGGATGGCTTTAACCTATGTAATTGTAACCAGTTTTTCCCAAAACGAAAACTATTTGTTTTCAAATGATAATAGCTTTCATAAAGTGAAAAGATTTCCAATTTGTATCGAAACATTTCAAGTTGAAATGAAATTGTGAATAGTTTAGAAAAACTATGAATTAACCTTTGTGAAGATGATTAAACTTTATTTTGAAATCAAAGAAGATTTTAAAAGGTGTATCTTTTATATTATAAAAGACTTGAATTGTGTATAGTTTTGAAAGCTATAAGTTAAATCTTAATTTAAAGATTTAATGGGTTAATCCAATTGAAATGGAAATTGATTTGGGAATCTGTGAATGAATCTTTGTGAAACTGGGTAAACTTTGTGAAGTAAATCTTTTTGTTTAAAGATTTAAAATGGTAATTTGTTTAAACCATTTAAAGGAAAGGATTTGGGTAATAAGTTGTGACTTAATTCAAATCCCTATATCCTTATGTTTTAAATATTGTGCTCACTATTCGGGTTAGCCAGGAAAAGACCTTTGTGTCATATAACCCATTTCGAATTAGTGATACGACAATATGGATCGTATTGAAGACCGGTGGTGAAGAGATTTATATCACTGCACCGAGTTGCTCCGGTATAGAGATTTATATCACTCTTCTTGTGATGGGAAGTCCGGACGTGATTAGTGAATATCCGGATTGCAAGGGCCTCTTTGGAAGTGCATTCGGTTCCGTTCGATCCTGGAACAGACTTGTATGGATGTGTGTCTGACGGTACACTTTGAGATGTAAAGCTGGTTTTGATCAAATACATTTCTGTTGGTGGTGGAGAATTTATTTTCTTAGCTTAACACCCTTCTCTGAGACGTACGAGCTCAGAGGTTATGTAGTTGATGGTTACTAGTGATACATTCCCAATTTGGTAATGTGGCATACAAAGTGTTGTTGATCATTTGTTGATCAAAGTATGGCTTTGTGAAAAAGCGTAGCTTTGTGGACGAGACTTCGTCGAGCCTCACAACCCGGTAATGGTCGAAACAGGAATGTTGCGGCAAGGTGTTTAGGGGTCGCGCCCTTACGGTATGTCATTTCCTTCTGGATAAAAGGTGATATCATGGTATGGAGCCCAGATATTTTACCTATGTTGATGCTGCAAATTTATTATACTTTGTGGTTATTGCTTTGTGGTTGAGGATCCTCAAATACAGGTCGGTAACGACCGGGGGATGGCATAGTTTGTGTGTTAGCTACCTAGTTACAGCTGTATAGCGTGAGGTAGCGTCGGCCTTGTGTTTGCAGAGAGCAGGTTGACTCTCGGGGCGTCTTTCTAGAGACGTTTCCATTTCGGTGTAAGGAAGTTCCTTAGCCTGACCATTTGTTAGAAAATCCAAAGAAACAATACGAACCTTGTACGGTTTTAGTTGTAGAACCTGCCATTTACTTATGGTGGTCACCACTGTTTAGATGGTAGCTATAGTAGGCATACAATAATAGTTGTATGTTGGCTAAGATTAATATTGTACTTTCGAAATGTTTTCCACTATGCACTAGTAATAATATCGAATGATTTGTTTTGCGTAGTAAGCATGTTTGACTATCATAAGAAGAAATCTCCTCCAATTCTGCGTTTGCATTGTGTGTGTGGCGGGAGGTCTTATGGTAGTTTCATTTTCCAAAAACATCGCGGATGTCTTTTACTTCCTTTGTTGTTGTTTTATAGATAATAACTGTTTTAGTTCTCACACCAGTCACATGACTGACCTGGAGTTTATTGTTCCTTTCCTAAACTCTGGGTGCCCATAATTTTCCACACGGGCAGTCTAGAGTCAGTTTATCAGGCCATTCTGGATTCAGGAGATGCTGTGGAGTTCAGTGGCGAGCTGGATGGCGAGACGTAGCATTTGTATATGATATTATTTATTCCGCTGTGTATTCTGTATGAGGACAAGTTTATATAACTGTCCAGTGTTGTATTGTTGTTGTAAACTCTGATGATGTAATGTATAAAATGATATAGTTCTTTGATTTAAAGATTATTCATTTATCTATTATATGTTGTTCCGCTGCGAATGTGAGATTCTGATATTGTTTCTGTTGTTTCTTCTTTCTTTCTCTTGTCTTCTTCTACCTCTTCTTTTTTAACCATAACAATTCGGTTTTCCGGCATTCGATTGCTCGGCAGTTGATACAGTGGACGTACTAATGTCGATTTTCGGAAGTCGAAAATCCAGAGCGTTACAGTTTGTGAATATATCTTTGTAAAGTATTTTGATACAAGCATTTACAAGATGATTTTAATTAATTAAAGATTAATTAAGGAGGATTAATGTTGTTTGGTGCTTAACCAAATGTTTGTTTTCCTATGGAATTAAATCCCTGATTGAACGTTGTTATTCGATAGTTAAATAACCGACTATCGAATTTGGACCTAAATATAACTTTGGAAATATCTAGGAGAAACATGTGAGTTATGTGTCACTATCATCTCCGATGATGCTATACTGTGCGTATAAATCTTGTTTCGTTCTCCTAGGACAATGATAAGGAAATCCGTCCACCATCGATCCAACTTATGCGTTTCGAAGTAAAGATATCTTGAAGATGATGGAATTGAAGACGCAGCTCTCAATCGTTTCATTCAGTCCCAGAACGAACTTGTATGGATGAATGCTGATATTGCATTATTGCTTGGAGGGCATTGTTAGCATTCCAAGTAGGAAGTGCTATATAAATGGTAAGAGCGTTGTAACGACCCATAAATTTTGACGACTTTTATAACGTAATTAACTGAATTTTTCATGAAATTTAAATAATAAAATTTAGCTGTGGAAATTTGATATCTGGGATACGTTTAGTTAAACGTAGCAAATGTCAGATTTCAATCAGAAAATATGGAAGTTAGTTTTGTTGTGTAATTTTCAATTTCAATTTAAAATCAGTTAAATTGATGAAAACAAAATATTATTGAAATCTGAATATTTTTATATAATAAAATTGTTTATCATTTTCTGAGTGAGACGTCATATTTCGTTTCGCCATATTTGGAATTCTTTAGCCCCGTTTATCCTATTTTCGGCAAATTTGCAGTAGTTTGGCTGCGGAATATCGACTTTTGATGGGATGATCGTATCGCTGATATATATGTATCATTTTGTTCGTCTCGTCGTGTTGATCTCCACAGTATATTCATTTGTGTGTTTTGGCATCCGGTAAGCGGCGAAATTCGCAAAAATGTTGACAATATCGGTAGCGGTTTTGAGCCTTTTGAATTCCTTGTGTCCATTCGTTACCCACCGCGAAAAATCAATAGACGTCATTAATTAATATTATCAATTTTGACCTTCACTATTCTACCTTTTCAATTTACAGTGCTATTTCATTTGTATTTTCTGGTCCATTTTTCTCTGCCCTTTCTTCTTTTGTTTCCATCTTACTTCTGAGAAAAAAATTTGTTTGCTTATATTTTTATGAATCCTGCTCATCCTCTTCTCGCTGAAGCTCCAACATTTGGATTCGAAGCCTACTCAAATTCGATCCGAGAACCGCTCATCCTCTTCAACCTTCGTTTTAATTTTTTTTTGGAGAAATATATATATATATATATATATATATATATATGTATATGTATATATAAGCATTCATATATAAGAAAAGCTTAATTTTTCCTGTAGCTGCTCGTTCACAAAACCCAGATCCACCGCACCCAAGCCTTCCCCTTGCCCACGCATCCGCTTCCCCTCTGAGCAGTTCATCTCCAGCCACACCTCTTCCTTTCGCCACCCTGTCCGCGACCCAGATCCGAACGAAGCCACACACAACCACCTTGCAACGGTCGCATTATCCCACTGTTAATTCAAACAAGACATCCAATCATCCAATATCAACAATCGAACATCCATCACAATCATCATCCAATTCAATTAATAAATTTCAACAGTTAATTAATTATCAATAACAGGTAATTAACTGGCAATTTAAATTCAATAATAAATTAAATGGCAATTTAATTCAAAATAAATTCACATTAACTGGAATAGCAATTTTAAATTACCAAACAGCCATAAATAAATTTCTAATCACACTATAAATTTAACTTAACAAACATAAGAAATTTTAGAAGTTGTGAGTGGGCTAAAACGCCCACCTTTGAATTTAAATCGATTTAAAATCCAATTTAGGGCCCAAATTCAAACGATCTCAGAATTCGACTAAACCAGCGTCATAATATCCAGAATTTAACACAATCCCAGCCAAACAAACCGCATCCAAATCCGAGTTCGTATGTAAAAGTTATACAAGTTAGAACAATTTGAATTTGAAAATTTAAATTAAAAAAAAAAGAGAAATACCAACTCGGCCACGTCATCGCTCGTCATCCCTAACCTCACCGAACCCTAATCTGCACGCTCATTCGCAACTCAAACAAGCCGCCACCGCTAATTGATTGCCGCCGCTCGAGTCTCGTACGCCGCTGCTAGCCTCTGTCCACCATCGATCACCCAGCGCCGCTCCCCCGTGGCCGCGACCACCTCGTGAATGAAACCATCGTGCCCAAAGCAAGCAGCCATCGAAATTTGCAAACCCTAATGAATTAAAGCCGCCGATTCGACCATCAAAACGCCAAACAACCCACACCGATGAACTCCCCTCGGTCCTCTCTACAAAACCGTATCATTGATTTGACGATCAGTCGAAGTTGATCGACGATCAACGAACGACCGAGAATAGTTCGCCTAGTTCTGGCCACATAGAAACCCAAATCAAAAAATAGACTGCAGAATTGATTTGCGCTCGTCGAGAGCTTCATATTGATATATAATTCGATATATTTTGAGGAGGTTAAATTTTAGAATTGAATTTGAAATTGAATTGAGGGTTTGGAATTTTGGATATGTTCTGCCATTGGAAAGGAGGGGATAGACATGAAATGTACGTACTGAAAAATGGAATAAGAAATAGCTAGGGTTTATAATGGACTATTTATAGGCAGATCAGAAATAGAACTGAATGGATCAGATTTGATTTGGAAGTTGAATGATAAATGACCCGAAAAGCCCGTTTCGTTCCCGAGACGAAAGTGGGTCATCCCATATATCAAAATAGATGTTTTTGATAATTTTAAACTCAACGGAACAGGTTTCAGGTCCTAATTCCATCGTATAAAGAAGTTAAGATAAAATCAGCTTATTTCAAATTGATTTCAATTGAATTTAATTAAATTGATTTCTAGGCGTTTCGAGCCCGTACGATCAAAAGACAAGTCTGATCGCTACAAAACTTGAAATCCTAAAATAATTCACTGTTACGAATCCGAGATAATGGCCAAAATGGCTATTTTTCACGTTAATTAGATAAATTAATAATCAATTAATTAAGTCACTTTTTCATTCAAATTTGATGGTTAACAGATTTCATCAATTTTAATCCCTTAGACATTTATAGTGACTTAATACAAGTTTATATAACAATTCAGTGTTGGTTATTACGCTAATTACAGCGTTCAATTTCAACTGTAATTAAATCTAATTAATTAAAATTAAATTCCAATAAAATGTTTTAATTTGATTTCAGACTTTTATTCTAACAATTATAACTCTACAGACATAGTTACCATTTGTCTTATATTTCATTACATTAATACTTTCCAATTTCCATCTTTTATTCATATTAACTACTATAATTCAATTATATTGGATTTGTCAATTTTATACATTAATTAAAATTTAAAATCCCAATTACTTTATTTATCTTGATTTCACTCTTTTATTAAATCAATTATTTCCTTATGAAATAAAGTTAACATTTCTATTCATTTTATTACATTCAAAATTTGCATTTATTGTCTTAACTCACTTAAATGTAACATTTAATTTAATTTAATTTAATTATATTTGATTTATAATTTAATTTAACAGACTAAATAAGTAGGTAACATATAATAGTTTGCCACCATTAACTTTTAGTCACATTAATAAGTAATAATTTATAACCAAATGTTATAATTACTCATATAACACTGATTTTATTCAATTACCATAAATTTTATATTATTTCATTAATTGATTCAGTATTTACATTTGTTCTCCTACATTTACTTTATAACCAAGTATAACCTTTAAATCATGTCAATGGATTGGACTTCCATTAAAATTATTATAATTAACTTAAATTAACATTTTTGACATTTCATTCTATTTATTATTTCATTAGTATCACAAATTTTCGTTTCTCCTAATATTAAATCACTAAAATCTTATAAAAATAACAATTTTAAATTATCGAAAATTACGGGTCGTTACAAACATCAAGGCGGTGGCTGCTCGTTTTGGGCATCGGTCGAGGCACTGTTGTCGCAAGGGGGGTCGTGGCCTTGGGGGAGTGTCGACGGCGAGGTCTAGGTGGCCGCGATGGCCGGCAGCGGCATGGGAAGACGATAGATGGGTGGCGGCGTGTGTTGTCCAGTCGCGTGCGAGCAGTTGTATGCGAGGGTTTCTGAGAGAAGGGATGACGTGGTAATATTATTATTTATTTTATTTAAAATTTTAAATTGTTAAATGTTCTAACCTATATAACTTTCAGATACGAGGTCCAATTCACACGCGGTTTGTTCCGTTAGGATCGTATTTAAATTTTGGACATTTTGACGCAGGTTTGGACGAATTCTAAGACTGTTTGAATTTGGGGCCTATTTTGTATTTCAAATCAATTTGAATTCAAAAGTGAGTGTTTTAACCCACTCATAATTACTAAACTATCTTATGTTAGTTAAATTAAATTTATGACGTGATTAGAAATCAATTGATTGATGTTTGGTATGTTTAAATTGTTATTTCCGTTAAATTTGACTTTTGCTGCATTTAATCATCGTTTAATTTGAATTTTTTTATTTTTAATTAAATTTCCATTTAATTTATTATTGAATTAAATTGCTAGTTAATCACCTATAAATGATAATCTGTTATTTGTTGAAATTTATTGGTCGAATTGGATGATGATTATGATGGATGTTTGGTTGTTGATATTGGATGATTGGATGTTATGTTTGATTTATATATTGTTATCACTCTGCAAGTTCCCTATGGGTTGAAATGATACATACCCGAACAATCAATAGATTAGGTAAAAATCGTTATGAGTTGAAATGATAGACTCGAGCGATTTTATGGATTTTGTTTAATTCGGGATTGCGGTTTGAAATGATATATAACCGTGAAATTTTAAATTACGGATTGAAATGATAAATATCCGTATCACTTGACCCTAGGGTAGAAAATTATATACGGACACCGGATTGGTTAAATTAAATGATTTTTGAACCTTTAAATTTTGAATTCAATTAACGGGTATTTTGAAATAGAAATTGTATTCATATAATTGAATTATTTTCGATAATCCAAACGTAAAGGCTGAAATTGGAATTGATTTAATGATTTGTTCAAAGGATTTAAATTTGGAATTTCAAAGTTGAAGTGGCATAAATAAATGAATCTATTGGAATTGAGTTATTGAAATGTTTGGATATAACTTTGAAATCTATTTTAAACTAATTTAAACTATTTTCATTAAATTAACTATTTTAATCAATTTAAACTATTTTGATTTATATTAAGCTATTATAACCTATTTAATCCAATTTAATCTATTTTACCAATTTTAAACTAATTAAATTTATTTAATCTATGTTAAATTTATTTAATATAATTTAAATCTATTTAATCTATTTTAAATATATATAGATCATTTTAAAGATCTAATTAAATCAAATTTTAATCTATTTAAAACTACTTCACTATTTAAACTATTTTTAATCTATCCAAATCTATTTAAACTATATAACTATTTATAATTACCTAAACTATTTTCTAAAATTTCAGACTGTATAAGTTGCGGCATTTATATCTAAATCCTTGATGATAATACAACCTAAGTTTGAAATTGGAATTGATACCTTTTTGTGAAATGACATATTTGAGTGAATAAGATGATTTTGAAATAAAGAATTAATTAACATATCTTATCAATAATTTCCAAGTGAATATGATTTCAAAAGTGAATATGATTTGAAAGTGAATATGATTTTGAAAGTGAATATAGTTTGAAAGTGAATATGATTTTGAAAGAGATATGATTTGAAATTGAATATGATATTTTGATATAAATTGTGAATTAACCATTTTGAAATGTAAAAGAACCATTCGGTGTGAAATAAGCATTTGGTTGTTAAAGAGACCGGGATCAGATATTGTCATACTCTCTTCCAATACCGAAAACCACTTTAACAACTGTGTCCGTGGTGGAGATTCCAGAAATGAAGTAGGATGGTTTGGCGAACGATTTTGTATGAGGTATATACGTGACCTTGACTCCCGTGAGTCAGCTTAGATGTGACTAAAACAGGAGCCACGCCAGGCCAAGTGAGGTCATTCCTCCGATCGGACACATTTCTTCGATACCATATTTTGACTTTGTGATGATTTGGTGGCCACCCCTTAATTTTGATTTGGGAGTGTGTTCCGAGGTGGGCGGTAGTAGCTACTATGCGTTACCACCAGTCCGGATCCGCAATTGGTATATCTACCCTGGCATTGCCTCGAGTGCTGTGTTCACATGCCCTAAGCGCCTTCTACGAGTTTGGTTTGTACCATATCTATGGAGTGCCCTCTGATAGCCCCTAGTTTACGGTTACGGTACTGTATAGACTATGGGAATATATAAAATGCGTTAAGGGGGATATGGGTAACACCTTAACGCTATTTTAATACTTTTACTTTACTATAGACATATTATAATAGCGTATGGTACTACATAGTAGATAGTTTAACGGATCCTTAGGAGATGGAAATCCCGAACATCTCTTAAGTTATTGCACTCACGTTAGACACTGGATAGAAGATGTCAAACCCCGTAAACATCTCTGACGCCGTCCCCTTCATATTTATTTACCATTGATTTAACCTACATAAGATCTTTTAGTTCTAACTCGAGTGTTTTGTCTTTTCAATTCGCTTGGGTCGGCTGGAGCATTTCAGGGTTGAAGACCTTATTTCTGGAGGACGAAGACGAAGATTTGTACTATTATTATTTATTATATTTATTCCACTCATCATGTTGTTCCGCTGCATTTATTTATTTATTCCTGTTTTATGTAACTCTGATTTTTGTGTTGTAAAAGAATAATCAAATGTATTTATAAAACAACTTCATGAACTGTTATTTGATTATTATATTTTGTCATTCCGCTGTGAGATTCTGTATTTGTTTTATTTCTTTCTCCTTTTCTTATTCACCCCATAACAATCTGCCCTTTTGAATGGTTTGAGTTTGGAATGTGTATCTGCTTAAAACGTCCAAAAAGGTAGGTGGTTACAAGGTGTGTCCCTCGGGTACGTTTTATCTAGAGGTGTACTATACGGAAGGTAGTCCCTTACCTTGCCATGTTGGAATCTAATCTGCAATATGTGCCTTTACGGACTTAGTTGTATACCTATTATGCTGGAATGGAATTAATGTAACCATTTAGGCTATGACTCAATATTTATTTTAAACCCTAGACATTACTATAATATCACTGAATTTTAAAATAAAATGGTTTGATTATGTATGGTAAAAACCTGTCCATGTTTATGTGCGGCGTGACCTTACGAGATACCTTTATTTTTGAAAGGGTTTATAATATTAAAATAATCCATATGATTGCGTTTCTCATGTTGGTTTTACCAGACTGATCCGGGCATTATTTTCTTATAATTCTCAGGTCAGCCCAAGCATATATCCAGATTTAGTAATGGATGCTTTGGAACTTCAGGAGACGAGCTAGATGCCTCCAAGATAGAGTTACGTATTTCTTTTACTCCACTGCATTTATGTTCTGAATTTATCAACAATTGTAAGCATAACTGTTATAACTGTTCAGGGTGATAATAGGTTAGCTACTCTGATTGATCGACGCATGTATATTACAACTTCCTGTTATAAAGATCATTTGTATATTATATATTACTCATCACGTTGTGAGGTTCTATTCTATCTTTATTTTCTTTCACCCCGACAATCTTTCTTTTCGTCACTCGTGTGCTCGGCACGTGAATATCATGGATGTATTAGTGTCGACTTCTGAGGATCGAAAAGGTAGGTCGTCATAGCTTGGTATTAGACCTTAGGTTGAGCGAACACCTATGCTTTATTGGGGTAAACTCATTAGAGATAGGGTAAGTGACACCATAAAATAAGTTTGAGTGTTTATACATACGAGAGCGTACTTGTTAGTGCTATAAAATTGTTTTATATTGTGTTGATTGGTCTTGTAACGACCCATAATTTTCGAAAATTAAAAATAGTTAATTTAATAGGGTTTGGTGATTTAATGTTAGTAGAAATAAAAAAAATTGTGATTTAATAATAAGAATATAACTAGAATAAAATGCAATAGTATTAATTTAAGATAACTGATAACTGCTTTAATTGTAATTCCAATTAATTAAAATGATTAAAGAATTATAATTGGTGATAGATTGAAAACTAACTGTAATAATGTGTGTATTAATTGATAATTGGATTAAAAGAGCAATTGATAATGTAAATGTTGTATTAATTAAGTAATATGTAATAAATTGTAATTGGATAAAATTAGTGTTGTGGTAGTAATTATAACACTTGTTGTGGATAATAAACTTATAAGATGTGATTAAAAGTTAATGGTGACAATTATGATATGTTACCTATTTATTTAGTCTATTAAATTAAATTGGCAATCAATTGCAATTTATTTCACTTAATTAGTGTAGTTAATGTAGATTAAATTGATAATTGTAGAATATTGATTCAATAAGATGTAACCCAATGTAAATTTTATTCATAATATGCCATTTGATTGAATAATAAGAATTTAAATCAAGTTTGACCAATTTCAAATAAATGTTATTAAATGTAGAAAAGGCGACAATCGTTATTTGTTACCAATTCATTTAATCAATTGCAATTAAATGTAATTAAATGTTACTTTAATATGAGTTAAGACGATGACTGAAAAAAGGTAAATGCAATAAAATGTGTAGAAATGTTAATTATATTCACAAGGCAATAATTGAATTTATAAAAGAGTAAACCAAAGATAAATAAATTTATTGAGATTTTAATTATAATAAAATTGACAAAAATTCAATTTAATTGAAATACTGCAACTAATATGGTAAAAGATGACAATTGGAAAATATTAATGTAATAAGATATAAACCAATGTAACTGTGTCTTAACAAAAAGGATTGAAATCAAATTTAATCAAATTATTAGAATTTAGTTATAATTAATTGGATCTAATTACAGTTGAAATTGAACACCGTAATTAGTGAAATATTTAACACTGAATTGGATATACAAATTTGCTTTAAATTATTGTAAATGTCTAAGTAATTAAAAATGATGAAATTTGTTAGTTTGTAAATATTGAATTAAAAAGTGATTAATTAATTTAATATTAATTTATTTAATTAACGTGAAAATAACCATTTTGGCCACTATCTCGGATTTCGAGAAAACCAGTTCCATCGGATCCGTAACAATGAATTATTGTAAGATTTCAAGTTTCGTAGCGATCAGACTTGTCGTTTGATCGTATAGACTCGAAACGTGTAGAAATCAATTTAATTAAATTCAATTGAAATCAATTTGAAATAAGCTGATTTTAAGCTAACTTCTTCATACGATGGAATTAGGACTTGAAACCTATTCCATTGAGTTTAAGAGTATCGAAAACATCTATTTTGATATATGGGATGATCCATTTTCGTTTCGGGAACGAAACGGGCTTTTTGGGTCGTTTATCGTTCAACTTTCAAATCAATCTAGTCAATTCATTTCTATTTCTGATCTGCCTATATATAGCCCGTTATAAACCTTATCTATTTCTTATTCCATTATACTGTACGTATAATTCTATTGGCTTCTTCTTCTCAAATGGCGGAAACAAACTCCAAATACAAATCCTAAAATCCAATTTCAAAATTCAAATCAAAAATTCAAACTCCTCAAAACCCTATCGAATTATATACCGTTTTGAAGTTCTCAACCATACGAGTCTACGGCAAGTGTTCAATTCTTGAAATAGTGATCGAGTCGACGGCAAATCATGGTCAAAGTTGAATTGGGGGGTTTTTTTTGGGCAGCAATCGACGAAATTGGCATATGGGTTTTATAGATATCATCATGAGGAGTCATGTGGCGGTGGCCGTTTGACCTGAAATTACGTTTGGTGACCAGAATTTTTGATTTAGGGTTCGTAACCCTAGAAAACTAGGCGGCGGCAGAGGAGTATTACGGCGATCGAAGGCGGCATGGTAGGCGTCCGTAGGTGCGGCTGGGCCTAAGGAGCACGGCGGTGGGCTTGGTGGAGGCTCCCGTGGCCTATAACGTTGGCGATCAGCGGTCAAAGCTCGTATTTTGGGTTCGGCTTCGTACGTTTCCGCGTGGAGCTTGAGGAAGGTGACGTTTAGTATTTTTTTTAATTTATTATTATATTTTAATTTCCATGTGTTCTAACATCAATAAATTTCACATATGGGGTCCGATTTACGTGCGGTTTGTTCTGCTGCGATCGTATCGAAATTCCGGACATTTTGACACTGGTTTAGACGAATTCTGAGACTATTCAAGTTTAGGCTCTAATTTGGATTTCAAATCAATTTGAAATCAAAAGTGAGTGTTTTAACCCACTCACAATTACTAAATTATCTTATGTTAGTTAAATTAAATTCATGATGTGATTAGAAATTAATTGATTGATGTTTGGTATGTTTAAATTTTCATTCTGGTTAAATTTGACTTTTATTGCATTCAATCATCATTTAATTTAATATTGAATTGAAATTGTCAATTTAATACCTGTTATTGATTATCAGTTATCTATTGATGTTTATTGATTGATTGGGATGATGATTGTGATAGATGTTTGATTATTGATATTGGATGACTGGATGTTGTATTTTGTATTGTTATATCACTGCAAGTTCCCTATGGGTTGAAATGATACATACCCGAATGATCTATAGATTAGGGAAAAATCGTTATGGGTTGAAATGATAGACTCGAGCGATTTTATATATTTTTATTTAATTTAGGATTGCGGTTTGAAATGATATATGACCGTAAAATTTTAAATTGCGGGTTGAAATGATAAATATCTGTATCACTTGACCAGAGGGTAGAAAATTATATACGGACACCGGATTGGTAAAATCAAATGATTTTTAACTCTTAAAATTTTGAATTCAGTTAACTGGTATTTTGAAATAGAAATTGATTTATATAAACTAAATTATTTTCGAAAGTCCAAGCGTAAATGTTGAAATTGGAATTGATTTAATATATTGTTCAAAGGATTTAAATTGAAATTTCAAAGTTGAAGTGTCAAATATAAATAAATTTGTCGGAATTGAGTCATTAGAATGTTTGGGTATAACTTTGAAATCTATTTTAAACTAATTTAAATTATTTTAATTAAATTAACTATTTTAATCAATTTAAACTATTTTAATTTATTTTAATCTATTATAACCTAATTAATCCAATTTAATCTATTTTACCAATTTTAAACTAATTAAATTTATTTAATCTATGTTAAATCTATTTAATATAATTTAAATCTATTAAATCTATTTTAAATTTATTTAATCTATTTTAAAAGAAAATCTATTTAAGATAATTTAAATTCATTTAATCTATTTTAAATCTATATAAATCATTTTAAATCTATTTAAATCAAATTTAAATCTATTTAAACTATTTTTACTATTTAAACTATTTTAATCGATTTTAAACTAATTCTAAAACTATTAAAACTATTTATGACTACCTAAACTATTTTCTAAAATTTCAGACTGTGTAAAGTTGAAGTATTTATATTTTAATCCTTGATGATGATACAACCTAAGTTGGAATTTGGAATTGATACCCTTTTGTGAATTAACATATCTCTAGTAAATATGATGATTTGAAATGAGGGTTTAACCTATTTTGAAAATATGATTTTGAAAGTGAATATGATTTCGAAAGTGATATGGTTTTGAGAATATGATATTTTGATATCAATTGTGAATTGACTTTTGAAATGTAAAAGAACCATCCGGTGTGAAATAAGTGTTTGGTTGTTAAAGAGACCAGGATCAGATATTGTCATACTCTCTGCCAATACCAAAAACCACTTTAACAACTGTGTACGTAGTGGAGATTCCAGAAATGAAGTAGGATGGTTTGGCGAACGATTCTGTATGAGGTATTTACGTGACCCTGACTCCCGTGAGACAGCTTGATGTGGCTAAAACAGGAGCTACGCCGGGCCAAGTGAGGTCATTCCTCCTATCGGGCACATTTCTTCGATATCATTCTATTACTTTGTGATTGATTTGGTGGCCACCCCTTGATTTGATTTGGGAGTGTGTTTCGAGGTGGGCGGTAGTAGCTGCTATGCGTTACCACCAGTCCGGATCCGCGATTGGTATATCTACCCTGGGCATTGCCTCGAGTGCCTTGTCACATGCCTTATTCGCGCCTTCTACGAGTTTGTTTTGTGTCGTACCTATGGAGTGCTCCCTGATAGCCCACCTCTGGGTGGAGTTTACAATATCTGTATAGACTACGGCATTATATAAAATGTGTTAAGGGGGATATGGGTAACGCCTTAACGCTATTTTAATATTTTACTTTACTGTAGACATATTATAATAGCGTATTGTACTACATAGTAGATAGTTTGACAGATCCTTAGGAGATGGTAATCTCGAACACCTCTTAACTTACTGCACTCACATTAGACACTGGATAGGAAATGTCAAACCCCGTAAACATTTCCAACGCCGTTACACTCATATTTCACTGTTGATTTAACTTACATAAGATCTTTTAGTTCTGACTCAAGTGTTTTATCTTTTCAATTCGCTCGGGTCAGTCTGAGCTTTTCAGTTTATCGAAGACTGCTTTCTGGAGGATGAAGACCAAGAATTTGTACTAGTATTATTTATTATATTTATTCCACTCCATCATGTTGTTCCACTGCATTTATTTATTATTTATTCTTGCTGTATGTAACTCTGATTTATATTATAAAAGTATAATCAATGCATTTGTAAACAGCTTCATGAACTGTTTTTATTATTATTATATTTTGTCATTCCGCTGCGAGATTCTGTTTTGTTTTCTTTCTTTCTCTACTTTTTCTTATTTACCCCATAACAATCTGCCCTTTTGAATGTGTTGAGTCTGACGTGTGTGGTTTATCGTCAATTTAAACCATCCAAAAAGGCAGGTTGTTACAGGTCTGTTGAGTGGTTTATGAATTTTCTTCGATGTGCCTAATCAACGTTATCGATAGGGGTTTCTAAACACTTAAATAAGATAAACTGACACGGTATTAGTTTGAAATTGGTAAATGAAATAATTTTACCTAGAATTATGTTTTATATATAAAAGAATAATTTTTAGAAATTGATACAGATTTATGATATGTTTGTTTGTTAGGAAATGATAATATTTAATTATTATTATTTATTGTTTGATTAGTTGTTCTTGGCCATTTTATGAGCAGTTTTACATTTTCACTACATGGGTTGGGTAGATAGTAATTATGAGAACATTAAATATGAACACCTTATGAATTATGTTTCATAATTTGACTATAAGGTGTTTAGTGATAATGCTGGGTTAAAAATTAATTTTAATAAAAGTTGTTTATCTTAATCTAAACAATGATGTACATTTCTGAAATGATTTTATATAGGGAGCGAAATTATATAAGTATGGTTTATAAATATGGTTTATAAATAAAAAGGATTTAAAACTGAGAATTTGAGAATGTAAATTTAGGTTTTTTGAAAATTGTTTTTCAAAGTTTTTTGGAAAATAATAGTAGTACCATTTAAAGGTATTTGTGTATAGAAATGTTTCTAAAAGGATTTTAAAGGAAATAGAAAGCACAGAATTCAATGCTGATGATTATTGCAGCATCATTGGCATTCATTTTCGGCTTTTTAAGTGGGGAAATGCTACCACAGTAATTTACTGTAGGGTTGTTTTAGTAAAACAAATTTTGTTTTAAAATTCTAAAAGTATAATTTGATACACAAAAGGAGATATGTATATTATATTATATTATTATTATTTCAAAATGATTTGAAATAAAAACCCGGTGTTTAGTTTCCAAATTTTCAGTTAAGTGATAATATAGACTCATGTATCATGTGCATTAGAGAAGTTTTGGTTGTGCATCTCATTATGATATGGTGTTTAGTAATTTTAATTTGTTGAAATGAAATTTTTGGCCATTTTAGGCTGTCAAATACTTCCAAATTGACATAAAAACTGAAGCTAAGTGTTTTTGAGAAATTATAAGAAAAGAGTATTTGTAACTTATAAATTTGAGGAGATAGTAAGTTGAAACCAGTTGTAATTTTGTTGAACGTCTTGGTTAAGTAAAATAAATATAATGTTGTATATATACTATTAGGATATTGTAGGGTATTGTACAAGTTAAAACTTAAGTTTAGTTTTTATGAAATATTTTCATAAATGATTTTGGAAGTAAAATGAAATTGGTATAAGTAAAAACCAATAGGAATAAGTACGTAAGTTGTACGTTGATTATTTCTTCGCATGGTTCTTGATCCAAAAATTCGAGTACATGACTTTGAGGAGATTGACACTGGCCCAAATAAGAATTTATCACTCGATTCTTAATGATGAGTACTTGGTGAGAGTTCTTGATATTTTATCGAGGTTTTCTATCATACTATATGCTATGTACAAAGAACAGAGGTTTTTAATCAAAAAGTCTGATCGGAGTCAGCACTAGGGAAGTTGGCTGAGCGATACTGGTTCGAAAGAAAAGTTTATGTATTCAATTAAGTGATCGAATCAGATATTGCATATAGATGATCTATATACATCGTACATGCTTATGAAAAATGTTAAGCATATATATAGGCTTATCTTTTTTAGGGTTTGGTAGTGATGAAATTTCCGGGATGAAATTCTTTTAAGGGGGAAGATTGTAATGACCCGAAATTTTTAACGTTTCGAATGGATATATTTAATTTATTTAAATATTCAAATTCGATTCAATATATGAATAATAAGAAAATAAAAATTTGATTAAAACGAATTGATTTTTAATAACATATTTTTAAATGGATTCATAGGATTTTTCATAATTTTTAATTTGAGAAATATTTAAATTATCGTTTGAGGTATTTAACGGTAAACATTGTTTATTTTGCAAACAAAACATAATAAAATAACTAGTGTGTTTTATAATTATTTTGGGACCGTGTTACATTTCTATGTGCGATCGTATTTTTATTTCTAACATTCGTGGTTAATACGCAAACGAGGTATTGTGTAGCGAAGTACCGCAAAGATTTCTTTTCAAATCAAATCAAACTCAAAATTTTCAAATTTAGCCATTATGTGTGATTCAACTTTGATGGGATGTTTAAGTGTGGGTTTGGGTTTGTCTGAATTTGAAGTAATGTTGTGTTTTGAAAATAAGTATGCATCATCACTTCATTTTTCAACTTCCCCTTCACTTCGGTTACCTTTCTTTTCTTTCTTTCGTTCCTTCCAACTTTTCTTTCTTCATCATTGTATTTACCATTATTTTTATGAGTGAGTTGCCTATACGTATGCACAACATTTCTCCTAACATCGATTTCATATTTTTTTTCAACTTTTCTGTTTAAATCAAAATAAAGAAAATAAAGCCTCCTCATTAATTCAAAAATCCATATCTCCACAACCGTTCGATATTAAACAAAACATCCAACATAAAAGATGTTTGTTTTAATCTCTAGCTTTTTTTAAATAGTCATTCATCGTTTCGTAGAGCGAGGTGGCCGAAATTGGTCAAGAATAGTGGTGGTTTGGGTCGTTTTTCGACGAACATAAATTGGAGAATGGAGGGTATGATCGTGTTCATCTCTATAAGATGAGATTTTTAGAGGTGGTCTCATATTTTTTCATGGCCTGAGTTGGCCGTGGGTGATCTTTGAACATTCTCCGGTCATCTAAGAACTTCTGATGAACCGAGGTCGAGGTAGGTAGCGATGGTAGCTAAAGGAAGCTTGGGAGTGCACGAGCCTTTTGGGATTGGTCAGAGGAGTTTTGGTGGCTGGAGGTGGCTGGAGGTGGCAGAATGGGCTTGCAATAGGGTTTAAAAGGGGTGTTTGGTTAGGTTCGGAAATTGGGTTGCTGGCGGAGGTAGGGCGACTGAGTTCATGAAGGTTGGGGCTGGTGGTGGTTAGGAGGGAGGCGGTTCTAATAGAGATGGCGACGTGGTCTAGAGGTGGTTGGAGCATCGACGCTTGGAGGAGCATGTGCTCATTTTATTCCCTGGACGCGTTTTTAATTTTTGGGTAAAGGGATAAATTCTGATGCTGGTGGCCGAAAGTAAAGGCGAGGGTGCCGTGGGGATGATGGCATGAAGTAGGATAAGTTGGTGGTCGGAGTTCATCGATTGGTGGTGGGGATTGGTTATGCATGTGCATGGGCAAGTTGGGTTTCAAAGTTTGCAAAATTTGATTTGGGGATTTTGAAGGAGGGGTGATAACTACTATAGCTAACGGGTTGAAGGAGAGTTGGTTTGGGCCTTGGGTTTGCTTAAGTTTGGAGGTGGGAAAATAACATTTGTTTGTTTAAATTATTTAAATAAGTAGTTAACTTTAAAAATGTGATATCTTGGTCATCCTAAATCCATTTAACCTGTAGATTTTTGCATTAGGCTCGTATTTACGAGTACAACATGGTATAAATAGTTGTTAGTTTTAGTATAACACAAATTTATGATGAAATAATGGTGGTTAAATTTAGTTACATTATTTTAAGTAATAATGTGGTTAAATTAATTATACTTCATTGGTGATATCTATTTAGCCAAAATAAAACACCGTTCTATTAAATTAATTTACTTGGATTATTTCGGACACATGTTAACAGAATAAATCATCGTTCTGCTATAGCTAAATCGAATTGATTATTGATGCCATTTGTTTAACAGAATAAATCACCGTTCTGCTATAGTTAAATTGAATTGATTATTGATGCCATCTGTTTAGTAGAATAAATCACCGTTCTGCTATTATATTAATTTGTATATTTATTCACATGCCCATTAATTAATACGTGGATTAATAAATATTGGATAAGTGATGGGTTAGCTAGTTTTGTTAATTGTTGATTTTATTTACATATATGCTTGCTTAGTCAAATACCAGTGATATGACTTCGAAAGTAAAATTAAAATAAATGGTAGCTTGTTTAAGTACCATAATGGTCGATAAGCCACTTTTTGAATTTGAAAAGTTATGGAATTAAATTAACTTAAATTGTATAATAATTTGAATTTAATTTGTTATTTTATTAATGATGTTTAGAAATTAATTTATTATTTTATTAATGATGGTTTGAAGTTAATTTATTATTTATTAATGATGTTTTGAAGTTAATTTATTATTTTATTTAATGATGTTTAAAGTTAATTAGTTATTTATGATGTTTAAAGGTGATTAGTTAATTTAATAAAGTTATTTTAAAATAATAAATTGATTTATATAAGGAATTTTACTTTCTAAAAAGGGTTTATCAAAAGGGATGTATAAATGATATTTTATATGAGAGATTTATAAATGTATTTTATAAATAAAAGAGAGATTTATAAAGGGTAATTTATAGTTAAAAGAATGGATTTTATAAGTGATATTTTAAACTACGAAGATTTGTGTTAAATATATAAGATTTACAAAAATGTGTTTTTTTGGGTTTATAGAAGGATTGTTAAAAAGGATTTTTATAAAGAAGTTTATAAAGGGAGATTTATAAAAAAGTTTTATAAATAGGAAAGAGTTATTAAAATAGAAAGGAGTTTTATAAATTAATTTGGAGATTTATAAAAGGATTTGTAAATATGAAATGGGTTTATAAAAGGGGAATTTTATAAAAGGAACGAGACTTGATTTTGATAAATAATCCTTCTTACTTATGGTGGTATGGAAGCATTCTTTCCATACTTAACACCAAAGGAAAAGTAGTTTGGGTTTAGAGTAAGCAATGCTTTAAATGATTTTTGTTTTTGGCCCATGTGAATATAAATTTGGAAAAGAGGAAATCTTCCTTAAGTTTGGTTAATATACTTATACCGTTGAGATAAGTATATGGACATATTTTCTAAGTATTGGAAGTATAATGTTTTGTTAATATACTAATAACGATGAAATAAGCATATGAATGTTTTCCATGTATTGAAAGGAGTATAAGGGGTTTGTGAAATATCCTTTGTGAAGGTAATTTGAATCAAATAATTGAAAAAAGATTTAATTAATGAAAGATTAATTAATAGAGGCTTAGCGGATCCCATATGGAATTAAATCTATGATTGATTGATTATTTGTTTATTTGATAGTTAAATAACCGACTACCAAATCTTGACCGAAATATAACTTTGGAAATATGTAGGAGAAGCACAGGGTTATATAGCACTGTTATCTTCGATGATGCTATACTGTGCGTATAAATCTCGTTTTGTTCTCCTAGGACAAATGATAAGGAAATCCGTCAACTGAAACGGTTAGAAGGTTATCTCCGCTTTTATATATTATTTGATTATTTCCAAAAGAACTGGATTTGAGTTTACTGGAACTATCGACTTGGTTTTGGAGCAACCGGTAAGCGGAGGAGTGTACTAATATGAGATGACTCAAAACCGTAACCACTCCAAAATCATATGCACATTCTACACTTTGAAAGAGGTTCGAGATGTTTTGAGATGAGGAATAGAAGACAGAGTTCTTTGAAGTGAAATGACCACTTGCTAATAATCCCGAGGGTGATTCCAAAATTGATGTAATAGAAGTAGTGCCTTTAGTTAATTCATATCCTGAACAACTTGTATGGATGAATGCTAGCATTACATTATTGCGTAGAGGGCAGTGTTAGCATTCCAAGCAGGAATTACTAGAAGAAAAAGGTAAAAGCATAAGCTCACATGCCTCACAGCTCGGTAATGGCTAAAACAGTAGATCCTCGCGGAGCTATGTTGTGAGCTACCATTAAGAGCACCATTCCTCGACCTACATCAGGATTTTTGGATTTTGGTGTACGCATGGGGCGATTGTGGGGCAATGATTGCAGCCTCAGTGTTCGAGGGATAATGTAATCTAGCATGCCATGTTAAAGGGGCAGCCGACTTTATGTTCACAGGGGGTCCATGTGTGGTCCCCGGGTACATTTTATATAGACTTAGTTTTGTGGTCCCCGACAACAGCGCCAAAAACTTGTTTAACGACGATTTTTCTATCGGTTAGAAAATCATCGAAAAATTGTAATAAAAATAACTGCAAGCGCATAGCGTACAATTTTAGTACGTATCGAGTACGGGTCGATCCGTAGGGAATTGAAATGATTTAAAATCCTACTCAATCAAATTAAACTAAGATTTGAAGTTTTTTTAAGCTAAAAATGTAAAAAACTAGCTAAACAAAGTGAATAAAAATATGAGATTAGAAAACAATTTAGAGGCAAATCCACTCTCATTCTCTCACATAAATCAACAAAAAAATAATTTATGATCTCTCTATTTTGATCTTAAGTAGAAATAGTGATGTATTTATCATAAGTATGGTCTCTCTTATTAATTAACATAACTTAAACCATTAAACTATAATATAACACACAGAACCACTTATCAATTGTAATGAAAATGAAGTCAAAGTAAAAGCTAATTTAAGTATGATCTATTTACTATTGTATTTAGTAACATAGATCATCAAATTTTGATTCTACTTTAATTTCACAATCAAAAATCATTTAGTTAGTCAATGATGTAAATTGTGTTTATGTTTGAATAAGAATAGACTATTTATGATAACAACATAGACTATCAAATTCACTAATAAACTTACATCATAAACTAACTTTTCATGAAGCATAAAAGAGATCATTAATCACACAATATGTTGAATTTACATAATTTTATAGAGCTTCATTATCCCTAAATTGAATGGGTTTAGCTACTCATTTGTGTTATCATTTCAACACATGTAAATTTCAACATAGAAAACACAAGAAGGAATTGCAAGCTAATGAAAATAGAAAGAACTAACTACTACTTGCACAAAAGTAAAATTAAACTAAGTGCATAAAAAAAGCTAATCTACTAACATGAAAGGAAAAGAGCATGTAAATAAAAATAAGCAAGAAAATAAAATAAGAACAAAGAAGAAATAAAAGAAAATGAGGCTTAAGAAGCCATTTTATTTCATATAATTTTGAGGCTTACAACTTGCATAATATGATAAGAGATTAAAGGTTCATTACATGAACATAAGAGTGGTATTTATACAAGCCTAAAACCCTAATCCATCTTTTTGGGAGCTACCCAAATTGCCCTTTAGGAAATGTAACCTCCAAGTAATCATTAGCATGTGCATAATCCTCCATTTAAATGTGCATGTAGCTTTAAACCCCACTAACATGTGCATTAGCTCCTAATTGAAGTTTATGGTTAGTGGTAGGTGGGGTCCTCCATGATGCATGAATTGATTTATTTCTTCATTCCTTTGTTCTTCCATCCTTATGCATGCATACATATATGAAAGCTCTTTCCATTTTTCATCCAAATTTCTACAAATAAAAATAAAATATGCAAGTGAATATTCTCAAAATTAATATATCCACAAAATTACTATTTTACCCCCAAATTGATGTATGAATGATGACTTGAAAGCATTTTTGAAATTTGGTTTTAAACATATAAAAATACCCAATTATGACATTTATTTAAAATAAAAGTAGATTAAATATGGAAGTAAAAATATGCACATTTACGTGTACATCAGGTGTACTGTATGGAAGATAGTCCCTTACCTTGCCATGTTGGAATCTAATCTCCAATACGTGTCTTTATGGACTTAGTTATATACCTATTATGCGGGAATGTAATTAATGTAACTATTTCGGCTATGATTCAATATTTATTTTAAACCTAGACATTATTATAATATTATTAAATTTTCAAATAAAATGATTTGGTTGTCGTAAGGTAAAAACCTATCCATGTTTATGTGCGACGTGGTATTACGAGATACCTTTATTTTTGGAAGGGTTTTATAATATTAAAACAATCTATATGATTGTTTTTCTCACGCGGGTTTCACCAGACTGATCTAGGCATTATTTTCTTATAATGCTTGGGTCAGCTCGAGCATATTTCCAGATTTAGTGATGGATGCTTTGGAGCTTCAGGAGACGAGCCGGATACCTACAAGACGTAGCTACGTATTTATTTTATTCCGCTGCATTTGTGTTCTGAATTTATCAGCAATTGTAACGACACCTATTATAACTGTCCAGGATGATAATAGGTTAGTTACTTTGATTGATCAATGTATATTACAATTTTTTTTGTAACGATCGTTTGTATATTATACATTACTCATCAGTTGTGAGGTTCTGTTCTGTCTTTATTTTCTTTCATCCCAACAATCTGTCTTTCCGACACTCGGATGCTCGACTCATGAAAACCGTAAATGTATTAGTGTCGAAATCCGAGGATCGAAAAGGCAGGTCATTACAACAACGTTGTACCATCTAAGAAAGATTTTGTCCCGAACACATATGATAAAGGATCCCCGCTATGTAATCTAGTCTCGCCACCTATGGTAAAGGATTAGATGTGTACAGCTACTATCTGGTCTAGCCACTTGCGGTAAAGGATAATAATACGCATTGGACACATGCCTAGTCATGCCACGTGCGCTATATGTCAAAGTTTGTCCACATCAATACTCCTGGACCATCTCCGTTACCCTATAGGAGGGCGCTCGTCAATACCATGAATCAAGGACCCACCACGTGTGCTACAGGATTTAGATATCTGTTCATCATTTCGAAATCTTACACACACGTGCACACTTTGCCAAACTGCGCAATCCAAAGCCATATACACTACATTTGTATCTCACCATTCCCGTCAAGGTTTCGGATACTCGGCCATTTGTCCAAAATCGCATACATGACATTCATACCTCGTCATCATCAAGCTACGCACCCATACATGCTTCAAATATTCAACTATCATTCCAAAGCAGCATATACTACACCGATGCATCATCACTAACATAAATCTATGCATCCAAACAGTTGCCATATCATCATAGAGTCGCAAGTGAACACCATGCAGAAAGTCGGATCGTTGCATATCAAATCGGGCTTTCAAACGCCCTATTTAATCAAAAACTGGGTTATACACCAATGGATCATTGTACATCGCTGGTGCACCGACGCACATCTCAGATACGCGTGTTTGTATATTTTGATTCCAGATTCGACAATTTCCTTCATTCTTTGTTCTGGCGATTCTATACTATGTATATGCATTATATACTATGTTTCTAGGGTCCTAATGCATTCATATACATCAATTTGGAATTTCTTTGGGTTTTAATTTGGTTAGTGTCCAATTTAGGTTTTCTGAAGTTTTCTAAAAGGCAAAGTGCATATTTTTATTTCTTAAGTTCAGATATCATCGTTTAGGAAAAACTTTACATCATAGTCTAATCCTAGGATAATCTTAAAGCATCTACACCATTACCAAAGCATTATACAAGATGGAGAGGATTCACTCACCAAATCAAGCCAAAAGAGTCCTCTATCCAGAATTTTTTGAATTCAAATATTCGTAATAGTCTCCAATTCTTACTTCAGACAATAGAGAGCGTCACTATGATTTCAACGCATTTCATCTCGTTGAATTTCGTTGAGAAATGAAGATTTCGGGTTAAGGAGGAAGAAGGTCGTTCGGTCGTATCAAAAATGAGAAAAAGAAAATGAGAACGAAGATACATACTTTTATAACTAATTTAGGAGGGAAAACTGAACTGGTATTTAGTTTTGAATTTGAATTACAAACCCAACCCAATTCGGCCCAGCTTGGCCCACTTCTCGCACATGAATCTAACCCACCTCATTTAATCAATGATATCTCACTCATACGACGTCCAATTTAAACAAATGAATACTCCATCTTGACTAGAAAATGAGAACTACACAATGGTGTGACTCCAGTGAGCAAATTCAACTGTTTGTAAAAATTACTATTTTGCCTCTCTAATCAAAATTTACCAAAATACCCTCCAATTAAAATTTATTTATTATTATTTAAGTTATATAAAAAAAATTAGGGTATTACATTGTCCTCCCTAAAATAATTTCTTCCTCGAAATTCAAACAGAATAGAAAATGCAATAGAGGCTCGCTCTTTCATTTACACACCCGTATCACTCGTGCATGCGCACAACCATTCAAATAAAGCGACCATCTAAATCAAAGCCATTCTAAACAGATATATAGATCTAGTTAAAGCATTAGCATTCCAAACAAGGCATATAACAAAAATGATAATGATACTTGTTAAAATATAGCATGATGCAATAAATGCAATGAATGCAACCTATATGAGTGCAAGAGTGTGACATAGTAGGCATGATGCATTGATGATGCATAGCAATCCTAGAATAAAAACTAGTTGTTCGGTATGAATGCAAATTTAGTAATATGAGAGGTGGCACATAACATAGCATCTAATAAATATCACATACAAGTCCTACATCCAATCTAAGTAACCAAAACCTAATTTTCTAACAAATTACACCAACAAAAAAAACATACCAGAAAGAGTTCGAGATGAGAAGCCCATATTTTCTCCTTAGGCTCCCATGTACACTCCGTTGGATCGGCTCCCCATTGCACTTTCACTAGCTTGATTACTTTATTCCTCGGCCTTCGAACCCCATGCTCCACTATCCGTTCAGGTCCTTTAGATAAAATCGCTCCAGCTTCTAACTCCACTTCTTCCAATTGACAGGGTGCCATAACTATAGCTCAGTCATGTACACATTTTTGCGAACGTGATATAAGGAATGCATCATGAACTCCAACTGTCTACTCTGGTAGCTCCACCTTATAGGCCAATCCTCAAATGCTCCAACACCTTAAATGGTCCAACAAACTTCGATGCGAACTTTCCTGAGCTCCAAAACCTCATCAAATACTCAAGAGACGGTCCCCTCACGAATACAAGATCAACAACTTTGAATTTCAACTCCTTTCGCCTTTTATCAGCATATGATTTTTTCTTATACTGTGCCACCTTTATCCTTTTTCTTATCAGCTCTACTTTCTTTGATATATACCTTATCATCCATGGTCCAAGTATCACCTTATCTATCGAGTCCCACCAACATGAAGGTGACTTCTACGGCCTTCTGTACAATGCTTCATACTATGCCATTCTAACACTAGTCTGATAAATTTTATTATATGTGAATTCCACTAATGGAAAATGATATTTCGAAGCACCTCCAAAATCTAGAATACACGTCCTCAATAAATCCTTTAACACCCTATTCACCCTCTCGGTCTGTCCATCCGTCTATGGGTGATATGCCATGCTCAAACTCAGTTCCGTACCCAAGCTATCCTATAGGCTCTTCCAGAACTTACTAGTAAAGAGTGGGTCTCGGTCACTCACTATAACCCTAAGTATACCATGCAATCTCACCACTTCCCTAATGCATAATGTAGCTAAAGATGTTGCTGCTCTCTTGCTCTTTACAGGAATGAAATATGTGCTTTTAGTCAATCGATCCACCACCACCCAAATACTCCCATTACCTCTTATACTCCTTGGCAACTCGTATACAAAGTCTATTGAAACACTTTCCTATTACTACTGCGGAACTTCTAAAGGCATTAGTAATCCACTCGGTCTCCTCTGCTCCGCTTAACTCTCTAACAAGTGAGACATCTCGCCATATATCCTGCCACATCTCTCTTCATTCCTAGCTAATAATAGACCATCTTCATATCCCTATACATTTTGTCACCACTAGGATGAATGGTTGTCCTCGAATGATGACACACCTTTAACACCTCATCAATTCGCTCCCTCAATTTTGGCACACACAGCCTTCCATCCCTCCTCAAGCATCCTTTCCTATCTTTTGTATATTGCTGCAAATGACTCGACCTCTCACCTTTCTCCAGCTAATCTATGATCTCAACTAACTCAACATACTTCCTTTGATTCATACACTTCTTATCCACTCTTATGGGTCTAACCTCCAGGGTTGCCGATAATCTAGGTGTACCATCCATTGGCGGTCGAAAATCAAATCTAGAAATAAACTCCAACTACTTCATCTCTAACATTATAGCACTCAACGTCGCATGCTTCCTATACAGTGCATCTGCCACCACATTACTCTTTCAAGTGCATAAATAATGCTGAAATCATAAGATGCTAAGAATTCCATCTAGCTCTTTTGCCTTAAGTACATAGGTGTAACACCCCTAATTTTATTAACATTATTCGAGAGATTTAATTAGAATAAATTAAATAGAATAATGTAGGGTGATAATGGAATTGAGATTGGTAAATGAATATAGGTGGTCATGCTTGAATGAACTTATAAATGGTTAAGTGCTAACTAATTAAATATAAGGGCATTAGGGTAAATAACCGCATATATTTCCTACCCTTATAATATTATTTCTTAGCTATACACGTTCATTTTCATCATAAGCAAAAATGTAAGAAAATGATAGAGCAAGGCCGACCATTAAGAAGGTAGAAAAGAAAATCAAGTAAAGCTTAGGATTCAAGCTAGAAGAAATCAATCTCAATCAATCTCCAATTTCCTTATCCAAGCTGAGGTGAATAATAATCACTATATCTCTACCTTTGGTTTTATAATCATATGTTTTCAAATTTGAGGGTAAATTCATTTTTATGATATATTGGATGATGCTATGCTTGATTTATAATTTGTTTAGATTAAACAAAATGGTTTCAAGGGAGATATGCATGGTTTTAGGGTAAAACTGAGGTTAAATGATTTTTAAATGCCATGGAAAAATTATAGTGGAAATTAGCCACAAGGGCCTCTTTAGCTAGTGAAATTAGTTTCTAGGACGCACAACTGAAATAATTACTTTTAAGGACAAAATGCAAAATAAATAGTTTCTAAGGCCTAAAAACCTATGAAATTATGTCCTTGAAAGTAATTGATCTGCTGACTTTGTCCTTAAAAGTAATTATTCTGCTAACTTTGGCCTTGAAATTAATTTCTATGGATGAGTGTCCTAGAAATTTATTGGACTGCAAAGTTTGTCCTTCTAGTGAAATGCCCCAAAATTATATGTTATGAGGAACATGATTTTGGAGTTGGGTTCCAATTTTTATAATTTTCCAAGTCGTGGAGAATTAGTTATGAATTTTCAAAGGAAAATATGGTTATTTGGGTTTACCAATTTATTTCAAAAATTATATTAAGAATTTGGATCTGAAATTTTGATATGTTAGGCTACATGATTAAAGTGAATTTTTAGAATTTTTGGGGATTTTTACTAAGTGATTTAGTATGGAAACTAATTATTTTGAAAGGAGGGCCTAAATGATTTAATTGCTTTATTACTTGGAAGGGCTTATGTGTTAATTGTTAATGGGTTTTAGATCTAAGAAAATGCGACAAATATTAGCTAAATTATTTGAAAGTTTATGATAGCTAATTAAGTGTTTACAAGTGGGTAAGTTTGTTACAAAAAGTTTACTTTATTTGGTCAAAACAGCCTTTTACTCATAAAAGTAGGTTCCACCTCAGGACCTTTCGATTCCGCCTCCAACCTAGTCAAAACCTTCTAGGTCGAAACCAGTAAACCAATACACATGGTATCGGTTAGCTGGTATGTAGTGGATTAGAGAAAGGCGGAAGGTAGGGTATCGAAACGTAGCTTCCGAAGGGGTTGGTTCCTTTGTTTTGTTTTGTTTTAAAAGAAAAGCGCTTGCCTATTTATAAAAAGGTTTCGAAGTAGTCGAACCAATGGTTTCGAAAGGGTATTTCTAAAGAAGCTTTCGAAGGAGAGCTGCCGCCTTTGTTTTATATAGTAGCTTCCGAAGGAGTTACTTAGTTTTTAATTGAAGCTTTCGAAAGGGGTAGTTTTCGACCAAGTCGGAACCCTTCTTTGTTTAGATGGCTTTCGATGGTACCGAAAACATCAATGCTATCGAAAGGTACTGGTAGTTTTTAAAAATATAAGCCACTTCCTACTGCTTTCGAAAGGGGTTAGGGGTTTTGAAGATGGTTTCGGAAGGGGTTTCGAAGCCAACCTTTAATTGTTTTACCCAGATGTTTTAATGCTTTCAAAAGGATGGTTTCGACACCATCAAGTTTCCCCAATACTTTTTGAAATAAAGAATGTTTTCAAAAGATATGCTTTTGCTTATGTTCACTTTGACCCAAAAGTGTTATTTTAAATATAAACCCAATGGCTTCAAAAGGTATTGGTTTTGAATGGTAACCTTCGATGATTTCGAAATGGGGACTTTCAATGGTTTCGAAGGGTAACCTTCAATGGTTTTGAAAGGGGTATTTATGAATGGTTTCGAAGCTATGCTTCTATACTTATATTATAATACTTTAACAAGGTTGAAAGGTTTCGAAAGAGATGTTTTAAAGTATTCGAAAGGCAGGAGCCTAATGTTTTAAAGATGAATTTAATGCTTTCGAAGGAGGTTGTCCAATGAAGTCGAAAGCAAGGTTTCGAGGATGTCGAAAGGCTTTTTAAACCCAAACTCATTTTTAAAAGGAATACCCATGGCTAAATAAAGGAGTTTCAAAAGGATTTCAAGTATTTAAATTTGAAGAAGTATTTCCTTGATAAAAGTATATGTTAAAGGGATTAACCATGTTTTATATGTAAATGTTTTCAAGGACCTTAAACCCACAGGAGTGGTACTGTTAAGTGGTTATGTTTGTTTCTTCAAATATGAATATATTCACATGATAAATTAACCATAACTATATTTCGGGGATAAAGGGGTAGAAGAACCAACTAGGTTAACCCAACAGTGAATATAAATTGATTAAACTCCTGAATGAGTAGAATTGCATCCAGGGAGTCAAGGAGGCCAAAGTATAGGATGCTTAAACCTTGAAGTTGTCCAGGAGAAAGGTTCATAGTAAACCCATTAAACTATGATTAGGAAGTTATTGGGGGTAACCAACAGGTTCATAGTAAACCCATGCAAACTATGTATAAAGGATGGTTGGCAGGGGCCAATTGGTTTGTAGTGAACCCATGGAAACTATATCTGGATTAAGAATTGACAGCAGTCAAAAGGTTCCTAGTCGTCCTATGAAAACTAGGATAAGAAAGAAGTTAAGGGAGGCATCAGTAGATTCCTAGTCAACCCATGAAAACTAGGCTAAGAAGGGAGTTACTGGAGTAAACCATAGGTTCCTAGTCAATCCATAAAAACTAGGATATAAGATGAGTTATTGAAATGACCAATAGGTTCAGGGGAACCCATAAATTAATTAAGTTAATTGGCTGGGGCTGATAGGTTCTTAGTGATCCCATGAAAACTCTGAAATAAGACAGGGTGTCCATGAATTATAAAAAGGTTATTAGTAAACCCATGAAAACTAATAGGTTAATATTAACCCTAGAAACTATAAATATGACAAGGAGTCAATTAAACCGGGGATGGGATATCCAAAATGTTTATATATGTATATCATCATTATATTTTGAAATGTTGTGTTTTAAGCATTATGGATGCAAGAGCACAGTATACGGTTTTATAAAAAAAGGGTTTTAGGATACTAGTGGGGGGGAAACCCGTTCCTTTAAGCGGTGTGGTTTCACTAGATATCTAAATGGATTGAGATATTAGATTATTATTCATACCAGGCTTTATGTCCGACTCGAAGTTTTTGTTTTCCCTTTAAACTCTCGGGTACTCAATTGATTTTGAGTAGTTTGAGGTTTAGAGTTGCCAGGTTCTCTTCTTAGATGAATAAAGCTTCCAGAGGCGTGCATGAGGCAGTTAGTTATTTAGAGTTATCATTTTCCACAGTGTATTTTGGATGTAATGGCAGACTTATTAGCCTTACTATATACTCTGATCAACCAAGGGGGCATCTTCATATGTCGCTCTTGGCGTATGCATAATAATTATATTTTTCTGAACGTGGTTAACGTTTGTGGGATTATGTAATGAACATGAATATTTTGAATGGAATGTGGAAATGTGTTTTTAATTTGTTAAATTTTTTCCATATTCTTGTGATCTGTGTATCAATGTATCTAACACCGCTGTACTTGGTTGCCGAGAATTAATAACTATGGATGACTGCAGCATCCGTAGCCATTAGTTTTGGGCCTCCCAGTAGGGGGATGTTACAAGTTGGTATCAGAGCATAGGTTTATGAAATTTTAAAAGAAAGTTAAACCTAAATGTTTTTGAAACATAATCTAATGAATATGAAAATATGATCGGGGTTTGGGTTAATGCTATAGTATCGTACTTATATTTGATATATAAGTATATATCTAAGTACGTTTTCCCCTCTATCTTAGACCGTTCTTCTGTATCTTACTAAGGCTCATATGTAGATTTACGAGAATGAGGATATGGAAGCAGGAAACAGAAGTGGAAATCTAGATGGAGGAAGCACAACAACCAACGGAAATGCTCGACCTAATACCAGAAGGAACCAAGGTCGACAGGCTAATGCTAATCCAAATGCTGAGGCCAATGTAGATGCTGGAAATCCGCCAGTAGATGCGGGGATGTTGTATCAGTTGTTAGCTAATCTTTTGCAAGTAGGAGCTGTTGGTAATGTTGAAGGAGCTAATCTTGTAGCTCCAGCTGGATATAATTATGCTAGGCTGAGCAGGGATTACACCAGTCTGGGTGGAAAGCCATTTATGGGAACGGAGGACGGTGTTGATGTTGAGAATTGGCTGTTGAGCTGTGAGAGGATCTTTACTGATTTAGGCTTCGATGATGGGGAAAAGAGGAGGCTGGCCTCTAGAAAGTTGCAAGGGGCAGCGCGCCATTGGTGGAATAATATGACAGCCGGAGTTCCGGAGGAAGAACTAACTTGGGCTGATTTTAGAATGAGGTTTGAGCAGAGGTTTCTATCCGAGGTAGCTAAGTCGGCACTGATGAGGAAGTTCATGGATCTTGTGCAGGGAGATATGTCGGTAATCGAGTATGCTGTTAAGTTTGATGAGCTATCTCGACGTGGATATGCTACTATAGACACTGACATTAGAAGGAATGAAAAGTTCATTTGAGGACTAAGGCCAGAGCTAGCTAGAATGATCATGACACATGTTCGAGAACCCTGTAATGTGGTGGTGGAAATGGCTATTCGCCATGAAGAGATGCTTGCTATTTCTGCTAGGGAGAAGCCAGTTGAATCCTAGGATTCTCAGGGAAATAAGAGGAAATTATTTAAGAAGAAGGGAGCCCAGAAAAGGGAGGCTATCAAGAAGGCAAAGGCTGATTTGGTGTGCTTCAAGTGTGATAAGAAGGGTCATTATGCTCACGAGTACCGGACAGGCAAAGGGAAGAAGCCTGTAGAGAAGAAGAATGTGAAATGCTTCAACTGTGACCAAGTTGGGCAATACAAGAACCAGTGTCCAGAGCCAGTCAGGGCGGGCAGAGGGAAGTTTTTGCTATTGGACCACCATCTTCTTTTAGGCCTACTGCAGCAGTGAAAGGGAAAACTATGATGGAAGGTACGCTTTTGATCCAGAGTATACCAGTTAGGGTAGTTTTTGATACCGGTGGATCACATTCATTTATATCACAGTATTTGGTTGATAAGTTATGCATAGAACCCGCATACCTTATTACTTCCTTAAGGGTTGCGAATCCAATAGGAGGGTATGCAATTCTAGGGATGAGATGTGACTAGTTAGAACTTGATTTTTTAGGTCATAAGTTTGCATGCAGTTTGTATGTTTCTGATTTCGTAGATTTCGAGATCATTTTGGGTATGGATTGGTTGGGTAAGTATGAGGCTAGGATATTTTGCCAGGAGAGGTGTTTGTCGGCTAAATCTCTATCGGATTAGAAAAATAGCCGATCAAATTTTAAATTAAAATTACTGCAAGCGCATGACGTAAAATATAAGTACGTGGCGAGTACGGGTCGATCCGTAGGGAATTGTTTAGATTATTAAATTTCTATTCAATCAAATTAAATGAAGATTTGACAATGTCAAGCTAAAAAAATTGTAAAAACTAACAAAAGCTAGAATGGATAGAAATATGAGAATTGAAGGCAATTTGGAGATAAATCCACTCTCTTGATCATATAAATCAACACAACATAAAATTATGATCTCTTTTTTTGGTCATTAGTGAGTTTAATTGATGTGTTTATCATAAGTATGGAATATTTATGCTATTAATTAGCCCAATATAAACCATCAAACTATAACGCACCCATTAAACCACTTCTTAACTCTCATGAAAATTGCAATGAAATGGAAAATAAAATCTATTCTAAGTATGATCTATTAACTATTGACTAGAAATATAGACCAACAAATTTTGATTTTAAAATCACTTGATTACCATAATCATATGTAGATGAAAATGTAATTTGTATTTGTGTTTGTTTAACATAGCCTATTTGGTGTCAACAACATAGGCTATCAAATTCAAAGCTAAACAATTTTTTTAACCAAATCAAACATTGCCATTAAGCACAAAAAGAGATCACGAGTTATCAAACTATGTTGAATCTACATAATTATAGAGCTTCATTACCCCTAAATTGAAGGGGTTTAGCCTCTTATATTTGTTATCACTTCAACAAATATAGATTGCAACATGAAACAAAAACAATAAGAAAATGCAAGCTAATGAAAAAGAGAGATAATTAATATGAAATAAAAGCTAATCTACTTGCATAAGAAATAAACTAAGCTACTAACATGAACGGTAATTGATGTGGACGTAAATGTGCATATTTTTACCACCATATTTAGTCTATTTAAATTTAATAAATGATCATATCGGGTATTTTAACTTGTTTAAACCAAAATTCAAATTATTTCACATATTCATCTTCATCCAAGGGCAAAATGATCATTTTTGTGCATATATTAATTTGAGAAAATTTAATTAGAAATTTCTATATTATTTTATAGGAATTTGGCTTCATATACAAGTGGTTTCATGAAGATATATGCATGCACAAAGAAGATACAAAGGAATGGAGATGGAAATAATTCAAAGGCATGATAATGGAGGACCCCACTTACCCACCTACCTTAATGTACACTTAGGAGCTAATGCACATGCTAAAAGGCCATCAAATCTTCATGGACACTTAATGGATGATTAGGGGATGCTAATGATTACTTGGCCACCACACTACCTCAGGGGCAATTTGGACATTCCCCAAAAATATGAATTAGGGTTTCATACATGTATAAAGACCCCTTATGTTTCATGTAACCCTCTTCTCCCTTAGTCTCTCTTTAGTTTAGTTTAGGCTCAAAAATAAACAAAGCTCTTCTCTTTCTCTTTTCATGGCTACTTAGCCATTTCTTTTATGTAATCTTTTCTTTTTGCAATTTTCAATACATGCTCTTTTCTTCTTTTGTTTATTTCCTTTCATATTAGTAGTGTAGATTTGTTTATTTATGCAAGTAGTGTAGATTTTCTTTTATGCAATTAGAATAATTTTTCCTTTTATTTTGCTTTCATGTTGTTAGCAACATTTGTTAATCAAATGATAAATATGAGAGGCTAAACCTCTTCACTTTAGAGGTAATGAAGCTCTCTAATTATGTAGCTTCAACTATTTGTTAATTCATGCTCTCTTTTTGTGCTTAATGATGATGATAGAAATGGTTTACTAGTTGTTTTTGCGTTGAATTTGATAGCCTATATTGTTGACACCAAATAGGCTATGCTTAAGCAATCACTAACACTAATTGCCTCTTCATCAAAATATGATTTTGGCAAAAGAAAGTGATTTGAAATTAAAATTTGATGGTCTATATCTCTAATCAATAGTTAATAAGCCATACTTAAAATAGATTTCATTTTCATTTTCATTGTCAAGTTTCATGAAAGTTAGTAAGTGATTTAAGGGGTGTGTCAAAGTTTGATGGCTTATGTTGGCTAACTAATAGCACAAATATGCCATACTTATGATAGGCACATCAATTAAAGCACTAATGACCATAAAAGAGAGATCATGATTTCATATGTGTTGAACTACATGATCTAGAGAGTGGATTTATTCTCTAAATTTTCATTTAACTCTTATATTGGCATCTCTTTTCTTTTAGTTAGTTAGTTCATTCTCTAATTCTCTAGCTTAACTTTCACTCAACTTTGGTTTAATTTGATTGAATAGATTTTTAAAAATCATCAATTCCCTGCGGATCGACCCGTATTCGCCACGTACTACAATTGTACGTCGTGCGCTTGCGGTTATTTTATTTCAAAATTCGTTCGGCTATTGCTTAAATGATAGAAATTCCGTTGACGACCAAGTTTTTGGCGCCGTTGCCGGGGAATTTTTTTTTATTTTGATTTTCTATTCTTCGAATTATTTTTGTCTGATTTTATCATGTGTTTGTGTATTTGTATTTAAAAAAAAAGTTGTGTGATTTGTGCTTACATTTGTTTGTTGCCATTTCTATTTGCACTTGCATATATACATTTCTATGTGAAAATTTTTTTTGCATATACATTTGTTATTTTATTTCACATAAGCTTTTTTTTCTTTTTAATGGCCTCTGTTCCCTCCATTCCTCCTCCTGTACTTTCAAACATCCCTCCAACTGTTCGTCCCCTATCCCCTCTTGTACCTCCTGACCCGCCTGACCCAACCCCTCCTCTGCTTTCTGCAACCCCTTCTCCTCCACCTCCTCCGTATGACCTTTCTTCAAATGTCCCCTCTCAGATCTGCACTTCTTCACAGTCAGGTCCCTCTGTCCAATGGAATTCCCTTTTCAAAGAAAAACCCCGTAATGCAGGGCAGCACTCCCCTATACAAGTGCCATTGGTCTTTGATGGAGAAGTACTGGTTCCACCAGAGAATGTTATAAAAGCAGGCAATGAAGTTTGGGGAGACTACTTGGTAGGATTTTTTCTTGATAAACCTCTTTCGTATCTAACGGTTATAGCACATCTTAAAAGAGTATGGAAATTAAAGGGTTCTATTAAAGTCAAATCGAATGGATTTCTGTTCCTATTAAATCTGTATTGTGAGGAAGACAGAAGGAAAATTATTGCTTCTGATCAAATAACCATGAGGAACAAATTATTCATAGTTAAGCAATGGGATCCAAATGTTGGTAATAGCTGCAGTACGATTAGAACAGTTCCAGTGTGGATTAAGGTCTCTAATATACCATTATATTCATGGTCTCACCTGGGCATTAATTGGCTTGCTTCACGTGTTGGAACTTTCATGTGTATGGATGAGCAAACTGAAAGGTTGGAAAGAATTGGATATGCCAAATGTATGGTAGAAATTTCACCATCAGTGGAGTTGTTGGATGAATTTGCAGTGAGGTTACTTGATGGATCAGAGCAGATTGTCAAAGTTGACTACCTATGGAGGCCAGAAATATGTACATGTTGCAATGAATTTGGCCATATGACTGACAAGTGTATGAAAATGAAATTGAATTATGAAGAGAAGGCAAGAACAAAAGAAGAAATAGGTAAGGAATGCAGGGTGAATGAAGTTGAGAATGAAAAACTTATAAGGGTCAATAAAAAAAAGCAGGAGTGGAGAAAGGTTGAACATAGAGGAACAAAAATGAAAAGAGATAAGGAAAGAAATATGCAAAATGAAAACTTTAAAAATAGACAGGAAATTCAGCAGATGTTGCCAAGGGTATAAAGCTACCTGAAGCACAAACTTTCTCTGTGGTAAAAGATAACCCACCAAAAATAAATGAAGAAATCAATAGAGCCAGCAATAGATTTAATGTGTTGATGGAAGATAGTGAGACTGAACCATGCTATGTAATCAGTGATAATGAAGAGCAGGGTGAGGAGGGAGAAATCTTAAGTAATATGCAGACTGATTTAATGGTTAATGTTGACCATGTGCCTACAAACTTACTTGTGCACACTGAAATAGAGGATCAAGCAATTAACAAATACAGGAGAGAATCACCAAAAACATCCATTGGACCACAAGCAGAGCTGAATATGACTCGAAGTAAGACCCAAAGTACGAATAAGGAAGATACACATGTGCACACTGACAATAATATACATGGAAATGCCAGTAACAGTGGAGGATATTCTGAACCACCAAGTGAAACTCGAGCTAAGATTGTAAAAAATGGAAGCACAACAACACATCACATCAAGCAGAAACTCAGTTCAGAGAAACCCTAGAAAATGAAATATATAATTTGTGCATGACTGTGCAAAAAGGAAACACCATCCCCACTGCAGGTTTTTATTCATACACTGGCACCTTGCTTGGATGGATCTCCCCGCCACCATCACCAAGAATCACTCCTCCCTATCCTATGGCAGACAAGAAAAGTGATAAAGGTCTAAACCTTAAAAAAGATGACAATGTTGACCTTACCTCTGGCCATAGGGGTTCTCCTTCAACAAGGAGCATGAAAAATGTAGTTCACCAATCATTGAAGTATACCAAATGATGCAGTCCTATGCAATATGGAATATAAGAGGAGCACATTCCCTAACTAAGTTAGATCAAGTAAAGTATCTCATTAACCATCACAAAATATCACTATTTGCTATTCTGGAAACAAAACTGAATGAAACCTTAACTAATAAAGCTGCTAGGCACATTAATCCTGCTTGGACACTTAACCATAATCTAAACCAAGCTTCTTATGGTCGTATCATGGTTATTCATGAACCATCTGTTTTGACTCTATCCTCTATCCTATGTACTGATCAAGTAATGCACTTCCAAGCCAAGCTGAATGATTCATCTTCTTCCTTCTACCTTTCTATTATTATGCTCACAATTCTTTGAACTCAAGGCAACCTCTTCTTGATCTACTTCCAGCCTTCAGGCAAAATTCCCATTCCTGGCTTGTCATTGGGGATTTCAACTGCTGTCTTTCCCTACATGACAAACTTGGTGGCACCCCCCTTCTCCCAAAAGACATTTATCCTCTCAATAAAGCTATTGAGGATTCTAGTTTGCTTCCTATTCCCACTTCTGGTGCTAAGTTCACTTGGAATAACATGAGTCGAACTGGAGTCAGAACATTTACCAATATAGATCACTCATTTGCTAACCTCCAAGCCTTATCCTCTTGGCCAACAATGTCTTCCTTTATCCCCCAACCAGTCTTATCTGATCACTCTCCTATAATTTTCTCCTCGGGTCAGAAGTTGTTAAAAGAAAAAAAAAAGCTTCAAATTTTATAATACTTGGGTCCTTGAACATGAGTATACTAGTATAATAAATAAAGCATGGTCTGAATTTTTTTATGGAAACCCTATGTTTATTTTTTGCAGGAAATTAAGAGCAACAAAATATGCTTTAAGAGATTGGGCTAGGAACAAGTTTGGTGATGGGACCTTGAAATCAACGTTGCTAAGGAAGAAACTCAAGGAAGCACAAGATTTAATGATGAACAATCCTGCTGATTTAGCAGCTGCTGAAACTGAGAGAAATTACTTTGACGAGTTAAATGAAGCTTTGAGAACTGAGGGGAATATGAAGAGGCAGCAACTGAGGGGGACAACAATACGACATATTTTCATGCAGCCATTAAGGTCAAACATGCAAAGAAGCATATCTCTACTATATATGATGAGTTTGGGGTCCTGCACTCTAACCCATCCGAAGTTGACAAAGCACTACTTAACTATTATAAAAATATGTTAGGAAACAATGATGATTTCATCCCCCAAATTGATGATCTAACCCACTTGCAATTACCAGAAGTGCAGCCTGAGGAAGCTGACAATCTTGTCATTAAGGTAACAGATCAGGAAATAAAAGAAACTCTTTTTTCCATGAATAGGCAATCAAGTGGAGGTCCGAACGGTTTCAATTTTCAATTCTTTATCCATAGTTGGGATATAATCAAGAAAGAATTTTTAAAAGCAGTTCATAATTTTTTCACCAAATTCAAACTGCTAAAGGAAGTGAATGCAACTAATCTGGTACTTATTCCTAAAGTTCAGCCCTCCTCTTCTGTTACATCCTTTAGGCCAATTTCTTGTTGTAATGTAATGTATAAGTGTATATCAAAAATCTTAGCTTCTAGACTTGTTGTGGTTCATAGCAGATTAATATCCAGGAATCAGTCTGCTTTTCTTCCCAGGAGGAATATCCTTGACAACATTATGATTTCTCATGAATTATTAAAAGGGTATGGTCGTGCTCATGCTACCCAAAATGCCATGTTAAAACTGGACTTAATGAAGGCATATGATAGCATATAGTGGTCATCAATTGTGAGAATTATGGCTCTGATGAGATTTCCAAAAGTTTATGTGGCTTGGATTTACAGCTGTATCTCAACTCCCACCTTCTCAATAAAATACAATGGCTTCACATCTGGTTTTTTCAAAAGTAATCAGGGGATCAGGCAGGGTGATCCTATCTCATCTTATATATTTATACTTTTTATGGAAGTTTTAACCAATATGATGACTAAGAGATATGAACAAAAGGATATTTTGTTTCATTTAAAATGTATGTCCCCACATATTTCATCCCTCCTATTTGCTGATGATATCATGATATTTACTAAGCCTGACCAGAGCTCCTTGGAGAATATTATAGCAACGCTTCACAATTTCTACCATATGACTGGCTTGAAGCTGAATGCAAATAAATCACAAATTCTCACATCTGGTATAACTATTGAAGTAGCTAATCGTTTAATTGCCATTACTGGATTGCAAACTATGGATAATAACATGAATTACTTAGGCCTACCACTTTGCACTTCAAGAATTACAACTGTTAACTGCCTGCCTCTGTATTCAAAAATTTGTAACTTAATGACCTGCTGGGCTAATAGATTTCTTTCACAAGCTGGAAGACTTGTGCTCATCAAGTCTGTTATTTCATCTATGATGGTGTATTGGTCTAGAGTGTATATTCTTCCCATTAAGCTGGTGAAAATGGTTAGAAATGCAATGTTGAGATTTTTCTGGACTGGCTCAATTCATTCTAAGAAAATCATCCCGTGCTCCTTTGCCAAAATGGAGTTGCCAAAAAAGAAAGGTGGCCTTGGAATATTTAATTTGCAAACATGGAATAAAGCAGCCTTTAGTGCTCACTTTAATGCCTTGCTAAGTGGTGTTGATTGCTTATGGGTTGAATGGACCAAAAATTATAATCTGGGTAGAAGGAACTTCTGGACTATGACTTAAGAACTACTTTCTCTCCATTTCTAAAATTTGTTCTCTCTCAATCCAGTACAATCAATTTCTGGAATGAACCGTGGATGGCTGAAGGCTTATTGCTTGGGAATATATTTACTCCACATCAAATTGCTCAGTCTGGAATAAGTAGGGCTGCTCATGCTATAGATCACTTGATTGATGGTAAGCTTTTGCTGCCATACACTAGTAATCAGGAAATTAGGGCTGTTTGGAATATATATCAGAGTAATAACTACCATATAGCTCCCACTGACAAAATGCTTTTGAATGGAAAGCCTCACTTAATCTCTGATACTTATGAACTTCTTGCTAATGTGACTGGCAGCCCTGAAATAGTTTGGCATAAGGTAATATGGTCAAGATACTCTCCTGCCAGGGACAACTTACTGATGTGGAAAGTTATCATGAATGTCTTGTTGACCAAGAGTAAAATGTTGTATTATGGTATGGTAGTTGATCCCCTTTGTGTCTTCTGTAAGTTGCAGACTGAAACTGTGGCTCATTTATACTTTGAGTGCTCTGACTTAATGAGTCCTTGGGGAAGATTGGTGAGAAGAATAAATAGAGACCATGTGCATGGTTTGTCTTCAGTAGAGTGGGATATGATAAGCAAGTCAACTAAGTGGAGGAAGCAGGACAGAACAGTTTATTTCTTCTCCTTTAAGAAATATTTGAATTTGGTATGGGAAGAAAGAAATTTAAGATGTTTTGAAAATAAGAGTAGGAGTATGGACCAGCTATGGGAAACCCTTAAGCATGTTATCATCTATGGTATGAAGGAAAGCCTCTATGATTTCAGTAGTCATTTGACTGAAATATGTTTTTAGCTTCTGACCATGTTTTTGTTCCTCTTTCTTCTTCATCTTGTCTTGTTTCCTTTGTGTGTTTTTCTTAGTAGCTAGCCTTTGTGTGGTTTTTTCTATTTTTTATTTTCTGGTGATTATGAGCATGTTCATAATCATTTTCTTTTTTTCTCAATAAACTGGTAGGGGACCAGTCAACCCCGCTTGCCTTGCAAAAAAAAGTGCATACACAATTTCAAAAAAAAATATTTTATTTCATTTTTCATTTGCATTTTACAATTTTTCTTTTACATCTTTCATTTTCCTTTCGCATTTACAAAAAAAACCAATACTATGTGCACTGTTTTTCACTCCTCTGTTACAACACAACTGCAACTCACCCACTCATTCCCATTGCATTCCTTCAACAAACAATCAACAGCACAACCATATTGCCTCTCCATAACAATAGCATACAACCTTTTGCTTTCCGTACTTTCTTTCACAACAAACCACCTCTGCTCACATTGCAACAGCAACCTGCACACAACCATTCATCACTTCACTGAACTCTTCTGCCTTGCCCACCTCTGTCACAACAACTGCATTCTCCCTTACCATCTCCATTACAACAATACTGCCATAACCAAACTTCCTGTCCTCTGCACTGTCCTCTACTTTATTACTTCATCACTTCATTGCTCCATTGCTCCATTGCTTGCTGTGCACCTCATTACTACACCACTTTAGTCACCCAGTACATAACTGCCTGCATCATATCTTAAAATCACCACAAACAAACCACCCAAATACTTCTTTGCCTAACCATCTCTGATCATCACCATTTTCAAACACATTCCACTTCACCACCATCTTAACACAACTACCCCAACTGCCTTCACCATCACCAAAACAATCTTTACCTCTCCACCACTTCAATTCTTACCATCATACAAACATCCTCCATTGCACTATCATTCACCAACATTTTCTTCACCACAGCACAACTGCAACAATCCTCATTTCACCATACGCTACACACATCAAACAAAACTGCCTGTCTTCTACTATCATCTCCTCAAACTTTCGCCATCACAGTCGACAACAGTCTCCTGCAACCCTTCTACAACATCACTCTCCTCACAATTGAACTACCCATAATGCTCAGTTCAACATTCTTACCACTACACTTCTTCACAAAAACAACAATCAACTTCTACTCCTGCATCTACCACTATCTTCCTCTCCTACCATCATGACATACCATACCAGTCATCACAACTCCCCTCTGCCTCACTGCACATATCAAACAGTGCCATCAGACAGCAACATCTACGTATCCCTTACTCCTCTTCGTAACAACCAAACCATCTGCCTCCTTAAACTACTTCAACACCAAAACTGTCGACCTCCTTACACTTCACACAACACCATTCCTACCACACTAACATATTTCATTACTACACAAGCCACAGTCGCATTGTGAATCTCCTCAACCATTTTCCATTTCCAGTCCAAACATTACCATCACCATACCTTCTCTGATATATATCTCTGATATCACTTAACATACACCCCTGAAAAACCAATTCGACTTCAACTTCTCCCCTCAACTTCAACACCCGACCATTAACTCACTGCTTTGAATAGACCTTCCACCACAACTTCCAACAATTCCCGACCATCACTAAAAATTGCAAAATCCACAGCTTGCAATCGACCAGAACCCAAATTCGAAAGCACCTCCAATTCAACGAACGCGAGCAAACACGCAACCAAATTCTCACACCCGAGCTACCAGTCAAATTCCAGCCTCACCGCCACATCAAAATCTCCACATCAACATCCAACCGCATCTTCACAAATCGCCTCACTTCAATTCACCACCATCAACCCAAAATCGCAACAGCACCATAAAACAATCAAACTTCGAAAGTCGTGACCATATTCCACCAAATCGTGAACCACTCAACTCCCTACAGCAAATCACCACCGATCGCGATAAATAACCATGCAACCAACTTGGCTTCGTATTCAACCTTGAACTCACTTCCACCCAAACCCACAAGAACCGTAATCTAAATAGTCGACTTCATCCAAATCCCAAAATCGATCAGCAACCCAATAGCAAATTCCCTTCAAATCGCGACTTGGAAGTTGAATTGGTGGAAGCGCAATTTGTTTTGTTTGGGAATTCAACTACAATTTAGCTTGAAAATTTTGTATGGAGTTAAAAGGAAGCTGTCTATTTTATTTAGTGTTGTTGAGTGTGTTAACGGGCTAGTGGGCCTTGAGTTAATAAATTTTTGTTTTGTTAAGTACATTAGCTTTGTAAAAAAAACCAGTTTTAATTGTTCTTGCTTTCATTTTCACTTGTTTGTTTTCGTTTTAGTTAGCTTTAAAGTCTATCTCTTAAAAAAATTAAGTAAAACTTCACTTTTAAATTTCCTTTTCAAAAAAAAAACTCTCCATAAAAAAACCAAGTTGTTTCATTTTAATTTATTTTGCTTCTTCCTTAAAAAAAAGCAAACAAACAAACAAGTTAGATTTAATGTTGTTTTCTTTTGTATAGTTTCATTCGTTTTGTTTTAGGTTCATTGCTGTTCTGTTTCATTTTTCTTAGTTTCTTCTTTGATATATATATATATATAAATAATCTATGTATATATCTTTGTTTTATTTACAGGTTGCCAAAGCAGAATTACAGAAGGAGCAGAAGTGCCTCCTAAAATAAATTGCTTGATTTGCTGATCTTGCCAAAAAAAATAACTGCTTGCTTATTTATAATTTCATTTGCCTTGCATTGTATATATCTATTGTTTTTGTTTGTCTTGCATTGTTGTTTACTTACATTTGAAAAAAAAATAGAAAACCAAAAACAAAAACAAAATCCATTCGTAGTTGCATTGTTAATACACATTTAATTTCTGCTTTGCATTTCATCCTAGAGTTTTGATTAATAATAACGGTTAGAAATTGATAACTCTTAATTGTATATTGACAATTTGTCTTCCTTGAACAATTTAATTTCTCGGTGTCTAGGCTACGGCAGAGTAATGACCATTTATAAATATTACGGTGGTTCGTAAATATTATAGTGGTTGTTCCTCTAAAGGAACTTAAACCTTCGGCTGCATTGCTACGGTGATTCGTGGTGCACCAATAAATCGTGTCTGTTACCTGGCTGAGAACTATCTTGTTGAACTAAGACAATATGTAATTATACAATTTTGGGTTAACTTAGGATAAATCATTTGTAATTAATCCTTGCATTCATTTAGTTGCATTAGTTCATGCATATTTAAAAAAAATTCAAAATCCAAAATTAAAAAAAATTGTATATATTCCTTTTCCTTTGAAATTTTTAAATCCTTTTTTTTGAAATTTTAAAAATCCAAAAAAAAATATTAAAACCTTTTTAAAAATAAAGAAAAAATTGAAAAACCAAAAAACAAAACAAAAATCAATTTCCCTTTTGAAAAATAAATTTTATTTGTAAATATTTTTCCTTTACAAAAAAAACAAAAACAAAAACATTCTTGAAAATGTCCGAGTTTCCCCACTTACGTGAATTTTACAATAGTTGTGAAAATCAATATAATCCATATGATTTCACTCCAAATTTGTATGGATATTTTAACAACAACTATTACTTAAATGATTCAAATTTTGAACCACAAAATTTTCAAAACGATGACCAACCCTCAAGTCTTGAAAAGAGCATTTCGTCTTTACTTGAAATCTCTACACAACAAAATCAAATGATAAATGATTTGTGTAATTCATATTTGGGCAATGATTCAAGTCAAAGTTTTCAAAATAATCAAAATTTGAATTCACTTCAAAATTCAAACGATTTCGATTATAACCCATGCCAATTCAATTTCGAACTCCAAAATGAATTTCAACCTCAAAATGAAAATGGAAACAACTTTTCAAACGAATTTGGCAATGGGAATAATCTTAACCACGTTACGATTGAAAATCTTTGTTCTCAACAATTTCAAAGTGAAAATCCTCATGTTAATAATTATAAATTGGATTTTGTTGAGCAAATGAACGAAATTTACGATGATCACACGGATTCGTTGTTTGAAACATATTGAAACAACGTGAAAAACAAAACCAAATTCCAACATGTGACGAGTCAAATGATAATCCATCTTTTACCCAAATCACTGATTTTCAAATGACAACTTTTGAAATGGAAAATGATGATCTTAATGAAGTTGTTGAAAATTTGGTAATTGAGTTGGATTTCAATTGTTTTTAGGGTGAGAAACTCAATTTAAATTTCGATCTTCCTTTTTCTAAAAATTTGAATACAACAACTTTGAATTTTGAACTTGATTTATGCAATAAAGTTGTTGATAATCCAACAAAAGAAGTCGAATTTAACGAACACGAGTTTTATGGACTTTTTTAAAACGAGTCGTTAAACTCTAATGGGGAAGATTTAAATCACCACTTTGATTTTTAAATCAATAATTTTGAAGAAGTTTTCAATAATAAGTTTGAATTTCAAATTGGTGAAAATGAACTTGAATTTCAATCAATTGTTTTATGGACCCCAAAAATCATTGAAAAGGAAACAACTTGTAAGATTTTTAATAAAACGACATTCGTTTTCCCAAATCAACATTCAACTTTGAAATCATTTATGGTTTGGTTTTCCGAGCTTAAGCTGTGTCACGCATACTCGACGTGACAAATGAATCGGTCTTTGGAAGACCGTTTCATTTACTTTTTGACGATATACTTTCTGATCTCATGAAAATACCGTTAATTTTCATTTAAATAAAGGTCATGTTTTTGTTTTTGTTTTTCTCCTTCCACTTGGGTTGACTGTAGGGACACAGTCAAAATCAAGTGTGGGGGGGGGAGACTCATCATCTTTTTGATTTTTCATGATTAATTTTTCAATTTTTTTCCTCCAAAACTCAAAAAAAAAATATAAAAAATTTCAAAAACAAATTTTTTTAAAGTATTTTGATTTATTTTTAAAGAAACATTATAAGATAAATATATGGTTTTGGTTTATTAAATTGAAATTATTGAAATTTTATTTGTCTTAACAAAAATAAAAATGAAGTTTGATTACAAATAACAATGGTTTAACTAGTATATAGGAAGATTCATACGTGTTAATTGTGAAATATATCCTAATTGAAAATCTTTTTTTTAAAAAGTGGTGAATTTAAAGTAAAGGATATAACATTTTTTTTGTCTTCTAAGTTAAATGGTGCTAAGATGATTTTGCAAAACTCTCTCTTCGAAAAAAAAGCAAAACAAAAAGAAAAAAATACAAAAAAAATACATTTCTTGTATATATGTATATTTTAAAAAAAATACCTAGAGTCATGTGTTCACACTCGTGTGTTCACTCGCCATGCTCTGTACTCTTCTCACGTAAGCCCGAAAGGCAGTGCACGATCGGTATATCTAGCCTCAGTTTATCTGAGTTAGGTGTGTGTATATAAAAATTATTTTACTAATAACGCCTACAGTCAATAAGTCTTCATACTTGTGTGTTCACTCGCCACGCTCTGTATTCCCCTCACATCAGTCCGCAAGGCAGTGCATGGGTAATATATCTGGCCTCAGTTTATCTGAGTTAGGCATATGTAAATATTGTTAATATCAATAAAATTTTCAAATAAGAGAGAGTAAGCAATTGAAATCCAAGCACTATTTTAACTTGGTTGATTTGATTTGTTATTGAAAAGAAACTTTGATAATCAACTAAGGATCCATTTTATAATTACACTTTGTTATCAACCGAAACAACGAGTTAAACTATAGTCTATTTGTTATAATAACTTAATTTTTGTTGGAAATTTTGACGAGTAAATGACTTAAATTTCAAAATAATGACCAAAACCTATATTTAACTTATTTGTGTCGATTTAAAAGTGAATCCTTTATTGTAAATAATTTCAAAAAACTCGCATTCACCTCTTTGTAAATAATCTTGCATTTTGTAAATATTTTCATCCAGCATTTGGATTTTATGGGTAGTATCCACTGAAAACCCTCACGAGACAACACTCGTCCTACTGGGGACACCCAGAGGTTTAACGGCTTGTTGCATATGCTCAATGCAATCGTGCTCCCTACGAAAACGGATTTATCTTAGTTTTAATTTATTCGAGGACGAATAAAAAGATAAGTGTGGGGGTATTTGATGTGCACGTAAATGTGCATATTTTTACCACCATATTTAGTCTATTTAAATTAAATAAATGATCATATCGGGTATTTTAACTTGTTTAAACCAAAATTCAAATTATTTCAAATTGTCACATATTCATCTTCATTCAAGGGAAAAATGGTCATTTTTGTGCATATATTAATTTGAGAAAATTTAATTAGAAATTTCTATATTATTTTATAGGAATTTGGCTTCATATACAAGTGGTTTCATGAAGATATATGCATGCACAAAGAAGATACAAAGGAATGGAGATGGAAATAATTCAAAGGCATGATAATGGAGGACCCCACTTACCCACCTACCTTAATGTACACTTAAGAGCTAATGCACATGCTAAAAGGCCATCAAATATTCATGCACACTTCATGGATGATTAGGGGATGCTAATGATTACTTGGCCACCACACTACCTCAGGGGCAATTTGGGCATTCCCCAAAAATATGAATTAGGGTTTCATACATGTATAAAGATCCCTTATGTTTCATGTAACCCTCTTCTCCCTTAGTCTCTCTTTAGTTTAGTTTAGGCTCAAAAATAAACAAAGCTCTTCTCTTTCTCTTTTCATGGCTACTTAGCCATTTCTTTTATGTAATCTTTTCTTTTTGCAATTTTCAATACATGCGCTTTTCTTCTTTTGTTTATTTCCTTTCATATTAGTAGTGTAGATTTGTTTATTTATGCAAGTAGTGTAGATTTTCTTTTATGCAATTAGAATAATTTTTCCTTTCATTTTGCTTTCATGTTGTTAGCTACATTTGTTAATCAAATGATAAATATGAGAGGCTAAACCCCTTCAATTTAGGGGTATTGAAGCTCTCTAATTATGTAGCTTCAACTATTTTTTAATTCATGCTCTCTTTTTGTGCTTAATGATGATGATAGAAATGATTTACTAGTTGTTCTTGCTTTGAATTTGATAGCCTATATTGTTGACACCAAATAGGCTATGCTTAAGCAATCACTAACACTAATTGTCTCTTCATCAAAATATGATTATGGCAAAAGAAAGTGATTTGAAATTAAAATTTGATGGTCTATATTTCTAATCAATAGTTAATAGGCCATACTTAAAATAGATTTCATTTTCATTGTCAAGTTTCATGAAAGTTAGTAAGTGATTTAAGGGGTGTGTCAAAGTTTGATGGCTTATGTTGGCTAACTAATAGCACAAATATGCCATACTTATGATAGGAACATCAATTAAAGCACTAATGACCATAAAAGAGAGATCATGATTTCATATGTGTTGAACTACATGATCTAGAGAGTGGATTTATTCTCTAAATTGTCATTTAACTCTTATATTTTCATCTCTTTTCTTTTAGTTAGTTAGTTCATTCTCTAATTCTCTAGCTTAACTTTCACTCGACTTTGGTTTAATTTGATTGAATAGATTTTTAAAAATCATCAATTCCCTACGGATCGACCCGTATTCGCCACGTACTACAAGTGTACACCGTGCGCTTGTGGTAATTTTATTTCAAAATTCGTTCGGCTATTTTCTAAACCGATAGACATTTAGCCGTCCGAACATAAATAAACAAGGAAAGAACATAAAAGAAGAGTGCATGAATTAAAATTGCATAAAAGAAAATTACATAAGAGAAATGGCTAAGAAGACATGAAATAGAAAAGAGAGCTTTTGTTTTATTTTTGAGCCTAAAACTAAACTAACTAAATGGAGGTTCAAAGGAGGCTAAGAGATTAATTACATGAACATATGGGGTATTTATACAAGTTTTGAAACCCTAATCATATTTTTGGAAAATACCCAAACTACCCTCTTAGGAAATGTAACCTCCAAGTAATCATTAGCATTAGCATAACCCTCCATTTAAATGTGCATGTAGCTTTAATCATGCGTATTAGCCCATAAGAGGGGATCATGGTAAGTGGGTAGGTGGGGTCCTCCATGTTTCATGAAATGAATTATTTCCATCTTTATTGTTTTGTTTCCTCTTGTGCATGCATATTTTCCATGAACCCTCTTGTAATTTAAATTCAAATTCCTACAAAATAACAAAGAAATTTCCAAGTAAATTTTCTCAAATTAATATATGCATAAATTTTCTCAAATTAATATATGCACAAAAATGACCATTTTTCCCCGATATGAAGATGAATAAATGATAATTTGAAAATAATATGAATTTTGGTTTAAATATGTTAAAATACCCTATATGATCATTTATTTAATTAAATTCGATTAAATATGGAAGTAAAAATATGCAAATTTACGTGCACATCAAAAACCCCCACACTTATCTTTTTATTTGTCCTCAAATAAACTAAAACTAAGATAAATCCGTTTTCGTAGGGAGCACGATTGCATTGAGTGTATGCAATAAGCCGTTAAACCTCTAGGTGTCCCTAGTAGGACGAGTGTTGTCTCATGAGGGTTTTCAGCAGATACTACCCACAAAATCCAAATGCAAAATAAAAAATTCCTAAATGCAAGATTTATTCGCAAAGAGATGAATGCAGGTTTTTGAAAATATTTACAAATAAAAGATTTGCTTTTAAATTGACGCAAATAAGTTAAATATAGGTTTTGGTCATTATCAAGAAATTTAAGTCATTTTACTTGTCAAAATTTCCAACAAAATTAAGTTATCATAACAAATAGACTATAGTTTGGCTAGTTGCTTCGGTTGATAACATAGTGCAACTATGAAATGGATCCTTAGTTGATTATCAAAGTTTTTCAAAGTGGTATTTTCATTTCTTTTGAATAACAAGTCAAATCAAACAAGTGAAAATAGTGCTTGGATTTCAATTGCTTACTCTCTCTTTATTTAAAATTTTATTGATATTAACAATATTTACATTTGCCTAACTCAGAAAACTGAGACCAGATATATTACCCATGCACTGCATTTCGGGCTTATGTGAGGGGAATACAGAGCGTGGCGAGTGAACACACAAGTATGAACAACTATCGACTGTAGGCGTTATTAATGAAATACTTTTTATATACATACACCTAACTCAAATAAACTGAGGCCAGATATACCGATCGTGTATTGTCTTTCGGCTTACGTGAGAAGGGTACAGAGCATGGCGAGTGTAAACACTTGCGTGTGAACACAGGACTCTAGGTGTTTATAAAATATACACAATTTTTTCTTTATATATATATATATTATGAAAAGAGAGTTTTACAATATCATCTTAGCACCATTTAACTTAGAAGATCAAAAATGTTACATTCTTTACTTTAAATCCACCACTTTTTAAACAAAGATTTCAATTAGGATATACTTCATAATTATCACCCATGAATCTTCCTATATACTAGTTAAACCGTCATTACTTGTAATCAAACTTAATTTTTATTATTGTTGAGACAAATAAATTTTCAACAATTTCAATTTAATAACCACAACCAATACTTATCCTATAGTGTTTGTTTAAAAGTAAATCAAAATGCTAGAATGAAAATTTGTTTTGGATTTCTTTTTGAATTTTTTTTTTGGAATTTTTTTAGTTTTGGAAAGAAAATGCAAAAAATAAATCATGAAAAATAAAAAAAAGAGATGAGACTCCCCCACACTTGAATTTGACTGTGTCCCCACAGTCAACCCAAGTGAAAGGAGAAAAGTAAAATAAAAATAAAATGATGACCTATATTTACATGAAAGATTATTATTTACATAACATCAGAAAGTATACAGTTAAAGGGTAAATGAAACGGTCTTTCAAAGACCAATTCATTTGTCTCATCAAGTATGAGAGACACAGTTTAAGCCCAGAAAACCAAACCAAAAAAGATTTCAAAGTTGACTATTGATTTGGAAAAACGAATGTCATTTTATTAAAAATTGTATGAGTTATTTTATTTTCGATGATTTTTGGGGTCAATAGAATAATTGGTTGAAGTTCAAGTTTATTTTCACCAAATTGAAAGTCAAGCTTATCATTGAAAAATTCCTTAGAATTATCGATTTCAAAATCAAAATGGTGATTTAAATCTTCCCCTTCGAAATTTAACAACTCATCTTTGAAAAGTTAAAAGAAATCGTGTTCATTAAATTAGTCTTCCTTTGTTGAATTATTCACAACTTCATTGCATATATCAAGTTCAAATCCAAAGTTTTTGTATTCATTTTTTCAAAATCGGAAAAAGGAAGATCGAATTTTAAATTTGGTTTCACACTCTCAGAAGAAATGAAATCCAACTCAATTACCGAATTTTCAACAACTTCATTAAGATTGTCGTTTTCAATTTAAAAGTTGTTATTTGGAAATCGTCAATTTTGGTAAAAGGTGGATTATCACTTGACTCGTCACATGTTGGGATTTGATTATGTTGCTCTCATTGTTTCATATATATTTCAAACAACAAATCCGTGTGATCATTGTAAATCTCATCCATTTGCTCAACAAAGTCTAATTTATAATTATTAATTTGAAAATTTGAACTTGTTGAGAATGAAAATTATCAATCGCATCGTAGTCGAGATTATTCTCATTGCCAAAATTATTTGAAAAGTTGTTTCCAATTTCATTTCGATTTTGAAATTCATTTTGGAGTTCGAAATTGAATTGCCATGGGTTATACTAGAAATCATTTGAATTTTGAAGTGAATTCAAATTTTGATAATTTTGAAAACTTTGACTTGAATCATTGCACAAATATGAATTGCACAAATCATTTATCATTTGATTTGTTGTATAGAGAGTTCAAGTAAAGAAGAAATCATTTTAATGCTATTTTCAAGAGTTGAGTGTTGGTCGTCATTTTGAAAATTTTGTGGTTCAAAATTTGAATTTGAGATGACCCACATTTCGGAAGGTTTAAATCAACAATAATCCACACACGTCCGACTTAAACAATCCGGAACATAGATAATCAGTGGGGTTAATCAAGAAAAAAAAGAAAAAAGAAGGAAACAAACACAAAATCACGCAGCGGAATGACAACATCTAATAATCAAATAAACAGTTCATCAAGCAGTTTATATCATACATTTGATTATAATTTATACAACATTTATCAGAGTTATATATACATCAGGGATAAATAAAGTAATGCAGCATACAATATGATGCATGAAATAATAATAATAGTAATAATATACCAAATCTTTATCTTCGTCTTCCAAAGAATAATCTTCAACGCGCTGAAAAACTCAGGACTGACCCGAGCATAATGAAAAGACAAAATACTCGAGTCAAGACTAAAATATTCTTATGTGAGTCAAATCGATATCGCATATAACATTAGTGTCGTGGCGTCAGTGATGTTTACCGGTTTTACATCTCCTATCTAGTGTATAACGTGCGTGCAATAACTCAAGAGATGTTATAGGATTTTCCATCTCTTAAGGATCCATCAATAAATATTTTTCTTAGCGTTAAGGCTTTACATTGATCCTCCTTAATGCGTTTTAAGCATTGTCATGCAGTTTGCAATTAAAACATCAGTAAACCGTCGGTGGATAGGGATGCGCCGTGATACGACAACACTAAACCAAAATCGTAGTGGTCACGAATAAGGATAAAAGTATGACAAGGCACGTGAGGCAATGCCCAAGGTAGGATACTACCAGTTTACCCTTCCCGGCTGGTGGTAACCCCTAACCGCCTACCGCGTCCAACACTCCCAAAATCCGAGGGTGCGCACCAATCAATAACAATGTCATGATAGTAATACGAAGAAGTGTCTCTACTAGAGGTAGCTAACCTTATTGGCTGGTATGGCTCCTGTTTTAGTCATTTCAAATTAACACAGGTGTCAGGCCAATCCATCATTGTTATCTTTCTTCAAATCCAGCAAACGTCGCCAAATCCAACCACTTCGTTCTGGAGTCTCCTCCGCGTACACTGCTGTTAAAGTGGTTCCAATATTGACAAAGAGTATGCCAATAAGAGGCTCTGGTCTCTTTAACAACCAAACGTCATTTTACACACCGGTTGGTACTTTTATATTTCGAAAACGATTCGTACTTGATATAAAAATATCGTATTTGCTTCAAAATCAAATTCATTTCGAAATCATCATATTTATTCAAAATATACTATTTCACTTCAAAATCATTTTCGCCTTAATATCTCAATTTCAGTTCCAATTCAAAATTGCTTCGAATTTCCATTTGGTTTATAACTTCAATTTAACCCAATTCGTATTTAAATCCATGATTTAAACATAAATATTCCAACCTTAACCAGTTTGAATTTTAGAAAATAGTTTGATATTTTTTAAACAGTTTAAATAGTTTGATATAAAGCGATTTAAATATTGAAAAGGTTTTATATAGTAAAATAGTTTGAAAAATCAAAATACTTTGAATATTTAAAAAGATAGATTTTAAATAGTTTATATTAAAATAATTTATTTAAAAATAGTTTCAAAGTCAAACTGATTCAAATCCAAATTTTCCAATTCAAATCAATTTCAATTTCCATTTCAATTCAATCGATTCAATTCCAATTTCAAGTCGAATTCTACTTCGATTCCAATTTCAACTTGAATTAATTTCAATTCAATCCCGGTTTAATTTCAATTTCAATTCAGAATTAATTTCAATTTGAACTATTCGATTCGATGGTTAAATTTAAACTCGATTCTCAAATTTAATCCATTTCAATTTATATCAATTTCGAGTTCGATTTTCAAAATATCGATTCAAAACACTTAAATCAAATTAACCATCAATATTCAATTTAAAATCCAAATCTTCAAATATAATTCAATTGCAAGCTCAATTTTGAGATATCGTTTTATATCACTTTTACTTAGCAATATCCAAAGCTTGAATAAAAGTCCAATCTTTTAAAACAAACCAATTTCTGAAATTCAAATCATATTCCGATTTTAACTTAAAAATCTCAACTTCAATTATTTATTAACACAGTCTTGTTATCAACTTTAAATTTCAACATTTCGAGCTTAATTTCGAAAATGACTCGATTTTCATAAATTCGATTTTTATCTCTTAAAATCAAATCATTTAAATAATTCCAAATCAAAAATTTAAAAATCATTTAATTTAACCAATCCGGTGTCCGCATATAATTTTCTATCCTATGGCCAAGTGAATCGGTTATTCAATTTTAATTCAAGGATGGATATTGTAACGACCTGGATTTTTCAACGATATAAAATAATGATTTAACGAGGATTTTGAAATAAAATTTATTTTTAAAAATAAAAATTTGACAATGAAAATGAGATATTTGAAATGCGTCCATTGAATAAGACCAATAAAATTTGTTTAGCGTCAAAATTTATTCGAAACCCGATCAGCACATTTTTCAGTACGAATTATCAAATTTTGAAGTATGAATATTTTTACATAGAAATGATCTAGAAAATTTTCTGATAAAAATGTCAAAGTTTGTTCCGTCCAATTCCGACCTTGTAGCTCCGTTTATCAAGAATTGCCATTGTCGTTCAATTTTGAAGCGGTATAAGTGGCGACAGATGAAATTTTGCTACGAATACCATAACACAGATTTGGATACATCGTTGGACTCGTCTCGTCGCACTAATCTCCACGGTATATTTTTTTCGTATTTTGGCTTCCGTGGCAAAACGCTAAATGGGCGAGATAGTGGTCCGTGACCATGCCCTAGAATCATAATTGCCTTCATTCTTTTCAAATCTTTTCGCAGCCAACATTTTGTTTTCTAGCCGTTATCCCTTGCGTGAGCAGCCTAACTTACTAAATGCTGCATTTAATGCTTCCCTTCCCTCTGTATGTATATACATGCTCCTCCCTTCCCCCCTCATTCTCTTCGTTCTGCTTTGTTGGAGAATTTTTTTTTACCAAGTTTATAAATATTTATAAAACTAAACATATATATACGTAACCTTTCCCCCCTCCTTTCTTCCTCCTACCTTCTATCCTTTCTTTCTCCTTTATTCTTCCCCACCTGCCTTCCTTGGCCGTACGCGAGCCCACTGACCTCCGCCGGCCTCCACCTCCCTCCACCACAGACCTCCGCCCGCAACTTCCCTCCAGCCACCTCCACAGCCGCATACCCGCACCCTCCGCCTCCTAGTCCAGCCTTCGCCCGAACCGCCTCCAGCTCTTGTCTTCTCTTCCACTGGGAACCCAAATGGAAATTCGAAGCAATTTTGAATTGGAACTGAAATCGAGATATTAAGGTGAAAATGATTTTGAAGTGAAATAGTATATTTTGAATAAATATGATGATTTCGAAATGAATTTGATTTTGTAGCAAATATGATATTTTGATATCAAGTACGAATCATTTTCAAAATATAAAAGTACCGACCGGTGTGTAAAACGACGTTTGGTTGTTAAAGAGACCGGAGCCTCTTATTGACATACTCTCTATCAATATTGGAACCACTTTAACAACTGTGTATGCGGAGGAGACTCCAGAACGAATTGGTTGGATTTGGCGACGTTTGCTGGATTTGAAGAAAGAGAACGATGATGGATTGGCCTGACACCTGTGTCAATTTGAAATGACTAAAACATGAGTCGTATCGGCCAAGCGGGCAAGCTACCCCGAGTGGACATCCGTTCTTCAATTTTCTTGGACTCGGTCCATATTATTACTCTTGTTGTTGGTTTTGATTGGTGCACCTCGATTTTGGGATAACCTCCCCTTGACTCGATATGGGATGGATGTACACGATGGGCGATCATGGCTATGATGCGTTACCACCAGCCGGGAAGGGTAAACTGGTAGTATCCTACCTTGGGCATTGCCTCACGTGCCTTGTCATACTTTTATTCCTATACAAGACCCATATGATTTTGGTTTAGTGTTGTCGTATCACGGCGCATCCCTATCCACCGACGGGTTACTGGTGTTTTATATGCAAACTATACAACAATGCTTAAAAACGCGTTAAAGGGGATTAATGTAAAGCCTTAACGCTAAGAAAAATATTTATTTTACTGATTAGACATTATATATGTAGCGTATTCTACTATATATATATATTTTGACGGATCCTTAAGAGATGGAAAATCCCATAACATCTCTTGAGTTATTGCACGCACGTTATACACTGGATAGGAGATGTGAAATCCCGTAAACATCTCTGACGCTATTACATTCATGATATGTGATATCCATTTGACTCACATAAGGATATTTTAGTCCTGACTCGAGTGTTTTGTCTTTTCATTACGCTCGGGTTAGTCCTGAGTTTTTCAGCTTATCGAAGATTATTCTTTAGAGGACGAAGACGAAGATTTGGTATATTATTATTACTAGTATTATTCCATCATTGTTTGTTCCGCTGCATTATTTTATTTGTTCTGTTGTATATATATAACTTTGATAAATGTTGTATAAATCATAATCAAATGTATAGTAAACAGCTTCATGAACTGTTTATTTGATAATTATATTTTGTCATTCCACTGCAAGATTCTGTGTTTGTTTTCTTCTTCCTTTCTTATTTTTCTTAATCAACCCCATTGATTATCTATGTTCCGGATTGTTTAGATTGGACATGTGTGGATTATTGTCAATTTAAACCTTCCGAAATGTGGGTCGTCACAGTTAGTATCAGAGCTTTGGTTTAGCGATAACCTTAGCTTTGTTGGGTAATTTACTCATTAGAGATAGGGTTAGTAACACCCTAGAATGAGTTTTAGTGTATATGAGAGAGCGTATTTGTTAGTGTTGTATAAAATGTTTTATATTATGTTGTTTGACTTATTAAGTTTGAATTTTGGGTTCTGATCGGTGCGTGGAACGCCACTATATTGATAGGGATTACAAAACACTTGAACAAAGCAAACCAACACAACATTGTTTTTGAAATTTGGTAAATGAAATAATTTTACCTAGGATTATATTTTATATATAAAAGAATGATTTCTGAAATTTAGATAGTTAAATGAATTGGTTGCTAAAAATGATAATATCGATCATTATCGTTTATTGTTGATTAGTCAATATTCTTAAACTATTAGCTATTAGATGATTATAAGAAATGAAACTATATAAATGTAATTTATAAAATATAATTTGCAAGTAAAATGAATATAAAATTGAGAATTTGGGAAGTTTAAATTCCGGTGTATCTGAAATGGTTTTCAAGGTTTTGGAAAATGATATAAGTATTGCTTAAAAGTATATACAAATACAAATTGTTTACAAATAACTTTTAGAAGGAATGAATTCAGTACTCCCCTCTTCTGTTGCTGGAAAATAATTTCGGTGATGACCACGGCATCATTGACGTTCATTTTCGAGTCTCAAGGTAGGAAGGCCACTTAGTAGCCTTGCTACGCATTTGGTTTGATGAACAAAATTTGATTTAAAAATTTCCTAAGTATGATTTTATATACAAAAATATAAGAATATAGTATTTGAAAATGATTTGAAATGAACCCGGTATTTAAATTCTTAAGTTTTCCGTTAATAAATGATTTTCAATAATTGAAATGAAGTGAAATTTTAAAATAATGGAAACTTCTAAAATTTGAAATGAGGAATCTAAGTGTTTAAGTGAAATTATAAATCAAAGTTATAACTCTTAGATTGGAAGATAATGGAAATTTGAGACTTTTGTAACTTATGGAACTTCGTTATTAATTAGACGAATAAGATAAATTTGTATAATACTAAATCGTATTCTAAAACATTTATAAACTTACCAAAATGTTTAAAAAGTTAAATTGTTAATAGGAACATGTGATAGAATATTATACAAGTGAAACTTAAGCAATAAAAATGTTTCAAAAATTAAGCTGCGTTTAGAAATGTTTATAAATGGAAATTTAGTTGTTATAATAAATATTATACGCTTAATTAATGTATTGTGAAATGATTAGTAATTAAACTGAATAGATAAAAATGAGAATACTCTCTAAGTAAATGAATATGAACTTAAGTAGTAGACCAATTTATAAAGACATATCTTGTGAACTGTTTGTAAAATAAATAAGGGAAATAACAAATAAATTTGTAAAGAATGGTTGAAATTAGATTGTAGCCTTTGGAGATAATTCTGGACTTGAATAAGTTGTAATAAAAGGAAATGAACCACTATAAAATGATTATAGACTTAAGAAAATGATAAATGAAATGTTTCACAAATAAATTGAAATCAAATGAAAGTGTGGAAATAAATGTGAATTAAGTTGTAAAGAACTTAAGTAATGATATAAGAAAATTTTCATTAATAATGTTAATGTAAAAAAAATGAATATTTAAGTATTTTTTGAAAGCATAAGAGTTAAACAGGTTGCAACTTATACAACTTATAGATTTGATGAATATAAGTAAAACAAAAATTTTAAATTTGTTATATTGGATGATAGAAAAAGAAAATCCGACATGAGATATGAAAGTTAATCTAACTTATGTAAAATAAAATGAAATGAGTAAATGAAATAAGTTAATGAATGGTTTGGTAAAACGAGTTAAATGAAATAACATTGACTTAAAATGGAAATGAACTTAAGTTGTAGAATGAATGTGAATATAATGAATGTTAACAAGTAAATGTAAATAAATTTGTTTAGGGAAATGTAAATTGATAGAATGTGAATTCATTGAATAGGAGTAAGTAAATGTGAACATAATAAATTTGAAATGAATGTAAATAAATTGAAACAAATGAATTGAATATAAATCATTGAATAATTAATATAATGAAGGTAAGTAAGTGATTTTGAAAAATTCTGAGGTTTTAAAATTCCATAACTCACTTTTATAACTAAATCGATATCAGAGTGGCGAAGCGAAAACGTAGTGGATATTTTACAAATAAGGTTTTCAATGTTTATAAGTGTATATTTATGGCAAAGTATATCTAAATGTTAAATAATTACTTCGTTCCTTTTTTAGGACGAAATGTTTTGAGTGGGGAAGATTGTAACGACCTGGATTTTTCAATGATTTAAAATAATGATTTAACGAGGATTTTGAAATAAAATTCTTTTTACAAATAAAAATTTGACAACTTTGACGGCTCAAATTTTCAACGCTCGAAAATCAACATCAATACATCCACTGTATTACATGCCGAGCAATCGAGTGCCGGAAATACCAGATCGTTAGAGAAAGGAAGAAAGAGGTAGAAGAAGAAAATAGAAATAACAACACAGAATCTCACAATCGCAGCAGAACAATATATAATAGATAATGACATGTCTTTATACAAAGAGAACTACAATTGTTATTTTCATATTACATCATTAGAGTACAACACATCAATAACACAATACCGGACAGTTGTCCTCACAAAATGTTGAATATACAGCATACAATACACAGCGGAATAAATCAAATACGTGTAATACGTCTTCGTCATCCAGCTCGTCTTCTGAGCTCCATAGCATCCTATCCTGTATCTGTAATATTTGGTTTGACCAGAGCATTATAATAAAATAACACCCGAGTCAGTTCGGAAAACCTTCGTGAGAAAACACACTCAATTTGAATTATTAAAGTTATCAAAATCCTTTGAAAAACAAAGGTATCTTGTAAGATAGCGACACACATAAACACGACGGGTTTTTACCTTACGATAACCAAAACATTTTATATCAAAATCATCTGATATTATAATAGTATCTAAGTACAAATACTTATTCAAATAGCCGAAATTGTTACATTAATTAAATTCCAGCATACTAGGCTCTACAACCAAAACCGTAAAGGTACGTATTGGAGAATGGATTCCATACGAATGACTAGGCACTGGGGTACCACCTATCACAGTACACATCTAGAAAAATGTACGAAGGACCATGTCGGGATCCCCTACAACACAAGACCGGACTACCCCTAACCTGGATAGACCGAATATGCTATCACCCCGAGTGTTCCCACCCTTTCCGAGTTCTTCCGTGCACCGTAGTAATAATATCCGAGGGTATCTAGAAAGGTGATAAACATACCCTAATTGAGTGCGACCCACTTAGCCTTGCTGCAACTCCCCTGATTTTCAGTCATTCCCGGTTGATGAGGCTAGAGGCTATGATTACCTTTCAAGGAATTTATACTTGGAATGCTCATTGTCCTCCAATGACAATGTACTGATAGCACTCATCCATACAAGTCCGTTCTGGGTTGGAACTAAACCGAAGGCACTATTCCTACTACATCCATTTTGGAATAATCCTCAGGATTAGTAGCGATTAGCCCTTGCACTTTAATGCTCCATTTTTGATTCCCTGATCTTGTCTTCATTTCGAAACGTATTCATTGGATCGAAGTGGTTTCCAGATAACTTATCCGATCCTGGTCTCTTCGAAATAGCGTTCGATATTTCCAGTAAACTCAACCTCGGTTCTTTAGGAAATAAACAGACGAAAATAAGATCGGTGATCACCTCCTAACCGTTAGTGGACAGATCTCCTTATCATCGTCTTATAAAAACGAAACGAGTTTATACATACAGTATAGCACCTTCGACGGTAAATGTACCATATAATTCCCGTGTTTCTCCTAGATATTCCCAAAGTTATGTTTTGGGTCCGGATTTGATAGTCGTTTATTTAACTATCAAATAAACAGTCATTCAACCAAATATTTGATTTTCCACTGAAAAACACCAAGTCTCATTTAATTTAAAATTTAAATAAATTAAATCTCTTTATAAAAAGGTATGTACTTATCTTATCGGAGTAAGTACGTTCACTAACCATTCTTTTCAAAAATATTTGAAAAATCCTTTAAAATAATTATGGAAAGCACCACGCGGTATCCACCATGGATTCACAGCTTAATGATTACATCTCTATCCCAGAGAAATCCAAAACTTAACTGCAGGCAATCTCTGCCTCTGATTCCGCCATAAAAGTATACTATTACTTTCCGAAAACTTTATTTAATAATTTTCTCAAAAAATACTTATAAAATTCCTATATAAATTTCCAAGTTTAATTTAGGCAAATACTCTTAAATAAAAGTTATTTTATAAAACTATATTAATATTGAATAATTTATCTTTTAAAATAATAATACTGATTAATTCTTAAATAATAATTAACTTAATATCAACTCATTATAAACTGACTTAATTAATAATTAAATATACTTTAAACAATTTAAAATAATTACATAACTTTAAAAAAAATTTGATTTATTAAATAAATTCTAATCGATCTACAAGACTTATTTATAAAACTTATAATTCATTTTGACAATTTAAAAATATAACTAATTTTCTGGAATATTTTTATGCTAAAAACATTTTTAAAATTTCCTAGTTTAATAATTAAAAATTCTCTTTTTAAAATAAACCTATCTTCTCGATAAAGATATACTTTTTCGATTCCAATATAACCAATCTAATTCTTATAAATCTCTCTCGATTTATCACCAATTTGATTTATGTCCCAATTCCATAAATCCTCTTTTCACATTTATAAAAGAAAAATCTATTTTTTTCTTTTTAAACCGATTTACCCATCTCATTATAAATCCTCACCGTGAATTTATAATTCCAATTTATCAACTGATAATCACTTCACTTTATTTATAAACACTGTTTATAAATCTCACCGTTTTCAATTTCTAGTTTATAACGGTTTCACATCACTTAAATACCTTTATAATTTGATTTCTAAATTAAATCCATTTATAAATCAATTCCTTAAATTGAATTCATTTATAAATTAACTTCTTAAATAATCCAACTATATTCCAAAAACAACCAAATCTCGATTTTACTTCCATTCTGTAATTTAGAAATCTTATTGAGGATCTAATATAACCAATTTTATAATTATTTCCAAAGTTCCTTTTTATTTTTTCAATCTATTTTTTAATCTTGATTTTAGAAACCTTTTATATTTAACAGTACCACTTAAGAATTATTATTAAAAATCCTTTATACACATTATTCCAAAATCTATATTTACACTATTATGAAATAGTTAAGTACAAATTTGGAGTCAAACTATTTATTTTTCCCAAATTCATTTCTTTTAATTAATCCAAAATTCACTATAAATATTTTGCTTCCAAATTTCTCTTTAATTTCTTTCCAAATTAAAAACATTTTTTTATGGCACTTTTAAAATACCAAAATCTAGGCCAAAACTACCATAGCATTCAATAAATCCAAATCACACTATAATCTACCATAGATTACTCAAACAAATCATATATCAATATATATGAAATTTAATTCAACATTTTTGAGGAATCCAGTTAGATCCCTCCAACCTGTTTTCCAGCATCCACAGATGTTAATAGAACATAAAAATACTAATCCCACTTCGAGGGGGATGTCACGGTATATAGGGTCATCTGCTATTATGCGGGGCGCAAAGGGTCTCATCCGCTAAAATATGCGGGAATATCAATCCAACTACCAATATATATACTACTATATATAATATCACATTCAACTGATAATAATAATTACCGAATCATCCAATCAATAATTAATTTTAACTATTTTAAATTAACTAGTAATCCAAATTGAGTGAGATTAACTCACATTGTTTTTCATTGTCGTTTTTCGCATTCCGGATCCGATTTAAACAGAACGCATTTGAATTTTGGCTTAAAATTCTACGAGCTTTAAAAGGCTCCAATCCAATTCCATCATGAAGAGTTTGCAATAATGAGTGTAATGCAACTCGTTTCGTTCAATTCCGATCTAAAACGAGCAAGTTACATAATTTATAAATTTCATGATTATTATTATAATTAGTTTACTAATTACAGCTTAAAAAAATTAACCTCCTTTAAAAAAAATCCTGCCGCTAACCTTTCTGCCCCAATTCGCGTTGACCACGCTGCTCCTCTTTTTGACTGCATCGTCCTCCTCCTATGGTCCACTAGAGAACCCGCCGCCACCGCCATCCACCCTCTCTTCGAACAAGCTTCCACCTCCATCTATCGAAGTAGGCCCCACCTCCCCCTAACGATTTCCGACCTGACACTGTTTGCGGTTTCCCCCCTTCAAATTCTAGTACGCCATCGCCTCTACGCCTCATGCCTGCACGCGTGCTGCCCTGTTCCTGCTCTTCACTCCAGCACCAGTCCGGTGTTCCAATACTTCGCCGATGAGGAGGAAATCGGCCAAAGACCAGTGTCCTTCATGAAGGAAATCAGCCACCACAATCACCGTTCGTCGACCGAACTGCTCATAATCCCTGCCCTAGCTCAACGCTCCTTCGCGACCTTCACTGTCTACCTTGTCGAATACACCCTAATGCCGATGAACTATCGCGGCTCCCAATAGAGGACGCTCGAGTTTGAACAGGCCGGTGAGAAATAATGCCGCGATTTGATTTTTGTTCGAACGGCTTAATTTCATTTTTTTTCTTCATAGTTCGGCTGCTTTGAAAAAACTGGAGATAATGAAAACAATAGTGAACGAAATGAAATATGCCAGTTTTTTTTATTGAAGCTTTTAATTTTTTTTACTCGGCTGTGTTGATTGAAATGAAGAAGGACGTGATTTAAAAGGAGGGAAACATGTTTGAATGGGGCATCTACAGTGACTTGAAGTGAGGGAGAAAAGAAACTGATGGAAATATGGTCAATCAACAAATAATTATATTATTTAAATTTTAAAACGTCTCGATTTACACACTCAAAATCTCGAACTCTTATCGAGGCGTGCCGCTAGGCATTTATAAAGTTATACCCCTATTCTGAATGCAATGGAAAAGGTTTCGAGTCCTAATTCGATCGTATGGAGAAGTTTGCTTTTTGGACCCAGTTATTATATTGAATTTTCGATATTAATTTCAGCGCATTTATATCCCGTATGACCAAACGATGACTCTAAACGCTACGAAATTTGGAATCCGATAATAATACGCTATTACGGATCCAATGGAACTAGTTTCGTCGAAATTCAAGACTATCTCCCGGAAGGCTATTTTTACTCGTCAATTCAAACGAGATATTTTTAAAATTGAATAAATCACTTTTAAATTCAATTTAAAAAGTTTTATTATCCTCATTAATATTAATATAAATTTTATAAACCTTTAAATTATTTTTATCAAGCTTAAAACTCAAGATTCAATTATTAAATTAAATAATTAAATTATCCAAGAAATCATTTTATTTGAAATTCAAGTTAAAAAATTAAATTTTTAAATATTTAAAATCAATTAAATATTCCAATTTCAAATACCAAAATTCTGGGTCGTTACAACAACGAAAATGAGATACTTGAAATGCGTCCATTGAAATAAGACCAATAAAATTTGTTTTGCATCAAAATTTGTTCGAAACCCAGTCAGCACATTTTTCAGTACGAATTATCAAATTTTAAAGTATGAATATTTTTACATAGAAAATATCTAGAAAATTTTGTGATAAAAACGTCAAAGTTCGTTCCGTCCAATTCCGACCTTTGTAGCTCCGTTTATAAAGAATTGTTGTTGTCGTTCAATTTCGAAGCGGTATAAGTGGCGACAGATGAAATTTTGCTACGATATCGTAACACAGATTTGGATACATCGTTGGACTGTCTCGTTGTGCTGATCTCCGTGGTATATTTGTTTTGTATTTTGGCTTCGATGGCAAAATGCTAGAAGGGCGAGATAGTGGTCCGTGACCGTGCCTTGGAATCATAATTGCCTTCATTCTTTTCAAATCTTTTCGCAGCCAACATTTTCTTTTCCAGACGTTATCCCTTGCGTGAGCAGCCTAACTTATTGAATGCTGCATTTAATGCTTTCCTTCCCTCTGTATGTATATACATGCTCCTCCCTACCCCCTCATTCTCTCGTTCTGCTTTGCTGGAGAATTTTTTTTACCAAGTTTATAAATATTTATAAAACTAAACATATATATATATATATACGTAACCTTTCCCCCCTCCTTTCTTCCTCCTACCTTCTCTCCCTTCTTTCTCCTTTATTCTTCCCCACCTGCCTTCCTTGGCTGTACCCATGCCCACTGACCTCCGCCGGCCTCCACCTCCCTCCACCACAGACCTCCGCCCGCAACTCCCCTCCGGCCACCTCCTCAACCGCATACCCGCACCCTCCGCCTCCTAGCCCAGCCTTTGCCCGAACCGCCTCCAGCACTAGTTTTCTCCTCCACTTGCTTCCAAATACCTTCTCCGCCGACCCAGCTCCTCCACCCGAGCAACCAGCGCCGGCCTGCATTCCCTCAGCACCCCAGCCGAACTTCCCCACACCCTAACCTCTTCTGCCTCCTAGTCCAGCTACACCCTCATCGAAGTCCCCTGCCACCGCCCTACACCCTGCCACCCAACCCGAAGTCCTCCCCCTCCACCGTGCCACTACTTGAATCACCTGACCCAGCCTACCACCTCCCGACCCAGCAACCCAGCTCTTCGCCTACTCTTCCTTTGTTCCGCAACCACCCCGCGAACCACCCTAACCCACCATCCACTCCAGTCCCGCATCCCACGACCGAACAACTATCCCCACCACCAACCTCCTCCAACCAAAGCATCCCCAGCCGGACCCCGCCTCCCTCCACCTAGCACATGAACCCACAGTGCACCCGCATACCCGAAGCCACCACACGCCACCTACTCGAAGTCCACCATCGTGTGGCCAACCGAATCCACTCGCCAACTTGCCACTTCGCCTAGTCCGCCTATCCGAAGCCTTGCTTCGTACGTCGTCTACTTCGCCGAAGTTTCCGTACAGGACAACGTCCACCCAATGTAGCCGTCATCTTTACGCTTTAGTGTGTGTGCACGTGTACATGTATCCGGATCCGTATCGCCGTGACCGTCCCCATTTTGCTAATCCGCGAAGGTGAGTGTTTTATAACGCTCACAAAGTACTAGAATATTTTTATGCTAGTTAAATTTGAAATTTTGAAGTGATATAATTTATTGATCGTTGTTTGATTGTCATCTAAAATTGACAGTTAAATTTGAATTTGGAATTTAATTGCCAGTAAAATACCCGATATTAATAACTATGAAATTGTTGTGAATTATATTGACTGTTTCGATGTTGATTGTTGTAACAATCCGAATTCCAATGGGTCCGGATTTTTCGCAAAAATGCTAAAATCCAAGCCCACTGAAGCCCAAGTTGGGTATTTGGTATCCTGTAAATAGGCAAAGATAATTATATCAGAGCTCAAATAAATATCTTACAGCGGAACTGACTAAAATATAATAGTAAGTAAATACTCACCAAGGTAATAACACTTTCTAAACAAATGTCACAAAGCTGGAAAATATTTGTCATCTATCTAACCTGTGGGATGATATGAGGAGGGGGTCAGAACTAAAGTTCTGGTGAATGGACAAATTATACACTTCTAAGCATAACTCTACATATACCATTCTATTTCCATTTTTTGTTATATTAGGTTTATTGGGTTCATAATATTCTCGCATCTGTGTGTGAATCGTACCCATCTACTCCCAAGTAGATCAAGACCTAATGACCAATATATATGTAGCTACATGCCCAAAGACCGCATCGGTCCTAGGTACCACCCATAGTACCTTCCGTATCCTCCTCGAAAAGGACTTCATCGTCTCCCTACGAAAGCGTTCTGTAACAACATTCGTAAAGGATAGCTTCGTGAGGCCTACAGTATAGATGTTCCGTCGTCTGCTAGGAAAACGTAAAATTGCGTCCGCAATAGTTCGCGCCGATGCTTGGACATCCACAATGTACCACCCAGTGCGTACATTGAGGACTACACATAATTATTTTGTCTACTTCCTGAGCTCCGCCAACAAGGTCTACCTTGTACGGAACTCGGTCGAGGATTTTCTATATCTGTAAAGGTCCGCTTCGTTAGACCTACAATACAGATATTCTACTTGGTCTGTCTCTTTTCTCATCGTGGCTATGGCCCCACGCAACCCCCCTCAACTAATCGATAGACCTTTCAAGAGCTAAGTGATTGTGCCCTACTACAAAAAATCTACATCCATTTTGCTGTGCCCCTCATCCAATGTCTTGATAGTGAAAGAATCATTGGCCTATTGGTTTAACTCTAGTCTTTCCCGAACTCGCTCTGACTGATGATGGCTGATATCCGCATGCGACTATCCTTATGGGTCCTGCCCACTATAACCTACTCGCAGACTAGAGTACGGTGTCATACAAATATCCTACTCCATCATCAACCTTTTGACTGCCTATAAAGGTCCGCTTCGTTAGGCCTGCAATGCAAAAGCAGTCAAGGCATACTCTCTTGATGGAACACCTACAGACCTGCCTCCGGGGGTGCAGCATCGTTAGAGCTACCCCAGAGGGCCATCCTAGAGTATCCTCATGTCCCATTGAAGTCTCGTACTTCCTTCTAGCCCAAAATAACTAAGTTAGACGTGCTCTTTATGTACTAAAAATCTGCGATGAACAGCTTCGTTAGGCTCTTTATCCAGATTCTCTTTGGGCTACTCCAAATGCACCTTACCATTTTATTATACCCTATGTCTAATCTTTTATTATGCGTTTAGTTTACTTTTCTTATTCCGTTGGCTACTTATTTACCCTAATCAACATACCCAGCCCCACCCATGTGTGAGACCATCAGTCCTAGACCTGAAAGGGAATACTACCGGTACAGGCCACTGCTATTATTTTTGCTTATTAACTTAATCCAGGATCTAAGTTTCATAAAATAAGCCTATTCTATTTCTTTCTTTTTAATTATAACCTACGTGTTACGATTATACTTGCAATTGCCACTTTTATATTCTTTTCTTTCTTTTATAACCTACATGTTATAAATGTAATTGCAAGTGTCTATTTTCTATTCTAGTCTGTCTTCTTTTATTATGATACTAAATTTTCTTTAGTTCTCTTATGTTATATAACAGTCTTAACTTGGGACTACGTCCAACTGTCATAAGTTACTTACCATAATAACTGCTTTACTTTTTACTCTACTATCTGCGCAATAAATGCAGATCTAGTCACATTTTCTGTTTATTGTTTCTAGTCTTGTCAAATAATTAACTTGATTATTCCTTCTTCTTAAATTTCTTTAACGCTTCGCGTTTTTCTCTTTTATTCTGGGAAGTAGTTCTATTTTATTTGGTTGGTTACAAAAACTGTACTATAATACATTTCCATATTTCAATACAAAATAATGCCATAAACGATAACCCATAACTGCAAGATAATTCTTTTGTTATTTCTTTTATTATTGGATAATGCAAAATACAATAATGTCTCTATTTTGCACAAATTCCATTTCTCTTATTTTTATTCCTGCAATTACGTTTACCATTTTACTTACAATATTAAATTATAGAAATGTGTTTCCTTTTCCTAAACAACCAACTAATCTATCACTAACTTCCAAATCAAGTTATTCATTAGATTTCCCCTTTTTATTTCATTCCCCACGTTTTGATATATTTTACTATAATTTCTCACTTTTAGGCCTATGCCTTTCTCTATAATTTTTTAAGCCTAATATCACTTATATTCATTTGGATTTCTTTCTTTTTTCATAAAAATAACATTTGCATATAAGTACACTTTTCTTATAAATTTACAGTTTCAACACAACTAACTTACATAACTAATTGTTGAAATTAGTTCAAGTATAAGAAATGCCAAATTAAAATATTTAACGGGAATCTAACGATATTATATATCATCATCAACATAAAAGAAATATAATTTAAATCCACTCACCTGAAAAGAAAACACTCCAAATTTCATATCTGATTTTTATTCCAGTTCTATTATCCATAGCCTTCCCCTTTGCAACCCTATTTGGATCCACAAACCGGAATTTGTATGGATTTATAAATCTGGATCCAATTGAAGAAAAACAAATAGATAAACTAGAAAACCAGATCTGAAAACTCACCTCATACGGACGGCTTAATTTGGACATCTCTTCTCTAGATCTACAGTTTCTACCTCCAAATTGCAAATCAGAAAAACTAAATCTAATATATTTGATTTTTGAAGAATGGGAGGAGAAAGAAAAGTGACAGGGCTTCCGCGCCCATTCATAAAAATATGGGTTTGAAGGCTAGCCCTGCACGTTTATTTGTAGAGAGCCAAAGCAACGTCGTCCGTTCGTTTAAAGCGATTGAAATCTAGCCGTTAAAAACAAGCAAAACGCGTCAGTTTTGACGTGTCTAGCCTTTTTGTTTTATACGTATTAATTTATTTCCTCTATTTTTAAACATTATAAATTATTAAACGTTAACTTTTAACCGTTGCCTATTCATTCTAATTAATTTCCATCAATTGCAAATTTAATTCCCTTTATAACACATGTTTATTTTGAAATTCAAACGTTGCTAATTAATGTAAATTAATTTCCTTTAACAGGAAATTATTATCAAGGACAAAAATTTTCAATGTTTTTGCCTCAAGGACAGGCCTTCAATATTTTATCCTGAAGGACAACTTTCTTTAGGTATCAGTTTTTAGTCATTGATAGTATCAGTTTGTAGTTATCGGTAACAGTTTTTAGGTATCAGTTTTTAGCTTGGTAGCAGTTTTGTTGTCCTTATGAATAATTTTTGGAAAATATTTGTCCTTATGAATAATTTTTAGAAGAATGTTTGTCCTTATGGTAAAAATATTGAGGTTGTGTCCTTGAGGCAAAAAATATACAAATCTTTGTCCTTTAAATTAATTCCCCCTTCCTTTAATTGCTGATTTGATTAACATTGCCTACTAATGTTAATTAATTACCTCTAATTGCTGATGTTAATTAATTTTCTTTATGACGTGCGTCTATTTTGAAATTCAAACGCGCGTTATTTCTGGAATTTATATGCGCGTATATTTATAAACAAATATATTTTCGCACATTTACACGTATAATTATTTTTCAATATGGAACTTCGAATGTCAATAACTTTTTCATACGAAGTCCATTCGAGGCATATTATATATGTAAATTAATCAAAAAATCGCCACGAACACAATGGTATACGTTTCAAGGCCATATTCTGACAATTTCAAAAATTCTCATTTTCACTATTTATAATTATTTTGGTTATTTAATTATCTAAAAATGCGGGGTGTTACATTCTCCCACCCTTTAGGAAATTTTGTCCCTGAAATTCGATAAGGGTAAAACTATGTAATTCTCTACATCAATCACATCCATTTTGTGTACATCCAATTTTTACAACCATCCGTGTCTTTGTGCAAAGTGTCATTTCACATAAGATATATGCATGTACATGAATTTCTAAGCGGTACCTCCTATACGAATACTTTTCTCTTTAAAAATTTATTTTAAAACATGATACGCACACCCTAAATATACTTGTAATTTTTATATGAATGCAATATTTTGAAAACTCAAAACGTTTTTCATCCAATTTTTCCCACACTCCTACTAAATAGGGGCGTAGTTCAATGAATTTTACATCCAAATCCTACCACACAACTTCTAATATTCGAAATTCAGAAAAATCTAATTTTTACCAAACTCAATTTCTTATGTCAGAAAGAAGGTAGGAAACGGAAAACCTCACATTTACCGTTTTACTTTTGCGCACCTCTTTCTCCGTACTTGGAACGTATGCCGCTATTCTATAAAAATCTCTATTTTCTTTCCTAAGCACGGTTTACATAAGAAAAACTTCCTTTCCAAAAAATTTCCCTAGCTTAATTCTTGGAAAAAAATGTATTTTTATTTTGCAATTCTCAATTATTTTAAGTTGACGTTTCAGTCGCTTTCTTTAAATTTGTTTTCCTTTTAGTTACTCTTTTTGGCTTTTACTCTTCTTTTTTTACTTGCGTCCTATGTTTTTATTCTTTCTTGTGAACATCATAGAAACACAGAGAAAGAGCATCATACTAATCAACACTGACTTGAAATAATAAAAACAAAATGCTTACATAGGAGTACAACCTCATAACTAAAAGAGAAAACAAGTCCTGCTACAAAGTGATACTAAATAAATAAATATGGCAACTAAACACAGCTATCATCTATGGCTAGGAGGCCTAGGACCATGTCCACCCTGACACAGAAAGGTCCTAATCTAGGAATCCAAGTAACTCATATGCTTCTCCTACCGCCTACTACTCGTTACTAACTCACGCTGCATTACTCACGATGAATAAGATCTATTCATCTCTTCCATTCCATACTCAAAATGAAATAACCAAGTCTCATTTACTACAACGAATAAGGATTTCAATCTATGCAGTCTCTATCTAAAAGGCGACTAAGCTTAGGGAAATTTTCTCTTTACCTTTACCTTTCATTTTTCCCCAACTAAAGTCTACCTATCCCAACCATGTGTGTCTTACTATCTCACTAATATCACCTCACTATTCTTCTATAGTTTACACACATGAACTAACATTCCTAGATTCTCACTAGTGTCCTATACACTTTACGGGAACTTCTATTATTACTACTAAAAGTAATTACTACTATCTCCTACATAGCCGCACTCCTTTTCCCATCACACCAAGGCTCTAATTCCCATCTACTCTATATTAAAAATTTGGTTTGGCCTTTATTTTTCTAGACTTGCATCTTTACAGCTCTTTGAATTTAAATTATTCCGCAAACCGAGGGGGGAAAACTTACAAATTCTAAGTTCAAAACTTATTCCTCTTTTCCTTTTAAAGACCTTTACAACTTTCCATAAAAAAAATTGGATTTTTAAATTTAACTATAGGCTAAGTTTTTCTCTTCCAAAAACTTATTTACTTTTTCACATAACCATTTTTCTTTAAAACATGCCTTGCTTGTCCTTAAAACATTTTTTTTCTTGACTTCCAAAAGTGTCCTCACATGTTTTCAAAACATCTTCTTTTCATAGATTTTCAAATTTATGAAAACTGGAGTAGATAAGAACAATTATTTTATCAAAAATCCATTAAATTTCCTACTCTTCCAATTACCTAACCTTGGAGGAGTTTCTAACTTACTACAAATGAGGACTTTCTACAAAGGCAAGCGATCAATGCGCATAATCAATGGAAAAATATGAAATTTCCATTACTTAGTTTTCCTACTAAGGCTCTCTATAATATCCCTCCTAACTAACACTGTCTCTAATTATTACACTTATTATTACACCTAATGGTTTTATAACTTAATGTATTAGAACTACTTTCTCTTATGAGAAACCATTAACGCTAAAACCTTCTATGAATCCTTTAAAAGAGGATTTCATGTTTATGTGAAATTACAAGAAATTTATTTTATAATTTATCGAAATAGGCTATACAAAATATGGTGCTTTCTATACCTTGTACATCTCTTTCACGTATTCCTTATAACTTGCACAAAACATCTTTATTTGTGATTTGGTTTCATAGAAAATTATAACATTATTCATTTCATTCCAATAGATTAAAGTATGTTTAATCTATATTCACTTACAATAGACATTTCCTACGAAAACATCTATTACAACGATAAATGTTGTAACCTACGTTTTCGATACTTAACAAACTCTAGGTTTTTATATTTAAAATCTTTGTTTACCAACAAAGAAACTAGCGATCTATACATGCTCTATAATTCTTCAAAAAGAATTTCACTTTTAACAAAATTTACATCATATAAAAACCAATTTAAATTTCATACCACTTTTTCTCAAAAATCCAATATTTACTTCTTCAAACATATTAACAATTATATTTTTCAACTTTTCAAATCCAAAAGTTTCGTTTTATTAGGCTAGACATAAAGCGGATGTAGCGACTCGGATTTTTGACGACGGTTAATTGGGTGATTAACTGATTTTATTATTGAATTTATTTTTTTTATAAGTCGAACAAACAAATTTCTGATGATTTAAAATATTTGGATATATATATAAATTTATTTAAAAGCTATATTAAATATTGAATTAGAAAATCTCTGAATATGATAAATCTTATAGAAAATAAATAATACATATATATATAAACTCCACCATTTGAATTAAGATAAATATGCATAAATATATATATGTAAAAGATATACAAGCTTGTGGTGTTTGATATATATAAGTATATAAATGTGTGTGTGTGTGTACATATGTATAGATGCCTATATGAAGTAAAATATAGGAAAGTTGTATAAAAGGGGAATAAGTTTATAAAATGACAATATATATATATAAGAATGTGTATAAAAAATATGTATAAATGTAAATGTATGTATATGTGTAAGTGTTATATAAAATAGTGTGTATGAAATCTCCACATATTTGTGTGTGTATATATAAATATAGAATATAGAAAAGTTTTATGATGTTTAAATATAAATATATATAAGTACATAAATATGTATATATATGAGGATTAAAAATACATAAGCATATGTATATATATATATATGTGTTAGATAAAATAATGAATAGGTAGATATACTCGTTTGTGAAATATTGTATATGTAAGTAGGTGTATATACATAGTGGTATAAGCTTCATAAATGACAAATTTTAAAAAAACATGTGAGTACAGTATATGTATATGTCCATCTTAAATAAGAATTTGTAAATAAGCATGTGTATATAAATAAGAGTAAACATATGTATATGATTACAAACACAAACAAAAGTGTGTGTGTATATATATATTAAATAGTGAAATGCAAGCATATATTTATATTAACAACAACATTATGGATAAAATACATAACTATATATATACATACAAAAGATATATATATTCATATATAAACTCATATGAAAATGTTTGTAAACAAAAAAGGGACAACATCATGAATATATATCATTTCAAGCATACAAAACCTATAATCAACGTCAAAGGCAAAGTCAGGTCAAGTTTGGAATGAGGAAATCAAATCAAGTCTATCAAATAAAATAAAATCAAAAAAATGAAATAGATGGAAAACTAATGCAAGCCCGTACAAGCTTCACCTGTACACCTTACCTCCTCTTATATATAGGCCTATAGTTCACATTCATGCAAGAAGAAAAAAATTGTTAAATGAAAAACAAAGTAAATAGTCTGCCATTAAAAAATAAAAGTATACAAGCCGTCTTGTAAAACTTAAAGGAATCAAAGCACTCAAGTGGACAGGAAGTTCAACAACAAAGCAGCACTTTCCTTTCAAAAACCATTGCTTTGTTCAAAGGAGAAGGTGAGTAGAACCAAACCTTTATATACTGTAATCTATGCTTGGATATGAATGTGGAGTTTGTTGATAAGTATGCCTGAACAAGTATATATACATATATACTTATTTATGTGTGTATATTAAGGATATAACCAGAACAAACCATGCCCTGTTCATCTTGTTGCTCTGCTGTAAAATGAAGAACTACCATACTTAACTTCCATACTTAACTTCCAAAACCTCTACCATTCAATCTAATTAGTTTCAGGGTGTAGTTTAAAAAGTAAATCTGCTTGTTGTCGATTATACTTCATTTTAAAAATGCTCTCGTGAAATATTATCAAGTATGAGTGTCGAAATGTAACAACCCATGTTTTAACTAATAATTTTAATTTGAAATTTATTTGAAACTTTGATTTTAAATCATTTTAAATTGAAATATTGGAATTTGCCAATGTAATTTTGGTTATAATTTATTTTCCAAATATAATAAATTTATGATTTTCTGGAAACATTATATTTTGTTCAATTTTAGTCAAACCTTGATTTTCAGTGAAATGTAAATTTTAATTTTATTTTAATCCTTTTCTTTTAAACTGTATTTATTTCTGATATTTGTTCTGCTTTTCGTTTTGTTAAATTCTGTTTTATATTTTGTAAATCTGATATAATTCAGTGTTTTACATGCAATTATTTTCTGTATTTCTATTATCTATTTTCCTATTTTTCATTTCCTATTTTATTTGTTTGGGCTTTGTTTATTTATTTGTTGTTTTGAAATTGTTTTGATATTGGGCTTGGAAATTCAAAAGACTTTGTTTTCTTTTTCTTTAACTTATGACTTTTCCTTTGCCTAGTCTCTTCATTTCTTAGCCATGCATTTACTTCCCATTTGCCGTGTATTTTACTTCTCTTAGCCGTACTCCTCTTTCATTTTTCATTTCTAACAAAAAGATTTTAAAGTAAGTTCTTGTTTACATGGCTTCCTCTTTTCTTTTCTTTTCTATTTTTCTTTTTCTTTCTCTTAAAAACATGTTCGGCCACCACCATGCTATTGTCGACCACAACCCCTTCTCCACCACTTTCCCCTTGTTTTCCTCGGCCTCCACCACCTACTCCTCCTCCAGCCCCTTGCCGTGACCACCCCTGACCACTAGCCGCACCACCTAGTGATGACCAGACCCGACCTGAACCTTGCCTTGAACCAGACCGAGCCCATATTGCCTATGGCCGAACCCAATACCAATGACCTTTCAATTCCTTTGCCTTTTTGCCTTCTACATGACTTTAACTTGCCATCCCTTCATATTATTGTCCATAGCCGTGTTTATTTGTGATCAAGGCCGAGCATACTTGCCTCAAACCATCATGGCCGAGCATTGTTCTAAGGTGGTCAAACCTATTTATAAAGTGGCCGAGCCTACTTGAATGGGTAAAGCCATCTTTGCTTCATTTTGATTTGTTTTGTGCATTTGTCTTGATTCGTATTCCTTTGATAATTATTTACTTATATATGTTGTATATTTGTTATTTACGAGATTTGGATTTTGGCTCTTCATCCACTCAAATCTATTCGTGCTTGGTCGTGCTTTTCGGGGTATAGTTGTGTGTTTCAAATTGTCGTCTCTAGCTTTAAAAGGTGAGTTAATCACTCTCGACAAATCGTACTTATATAAATGTCAAACAATGTCATTTGAATTGTAGTAGTTGATATGTTATATGCATGTTATCTAACATTATATAATGATATAACCTGTTTATATACTTGTTACATCACCTGACAACATAGGATATGTTTTACTGTTTATTTATTTTCTGTTTCTCACACTGCAAGTTCCCTGTAGAATAGAATCACTATGGGTTGAAATGATACATACCCGAATGGACATTAGAATAAGGGAAAATCGTTATGAGCCGAAATGATAGGCTCAAGCGATTTTTATCTATTTTGTCTGACTTGGGATTGCGGGTTTGAAATGATAGAACCCAGATTTTTATTTTTAACTTACGGATTGAAATGATATATTATCCGTATCACTTGACCTAGGTAGAAAATATTATACAGACCCGTGGTTTATTTTAAATAATAGTTTTTTGAAATTTTAAGTATTTTGAAATATTAAATATATGTGATTTTGAACTTAAGTTTGATATAATGTTTTCTGAAACTTTAAGTATTTTGAAATACTAAATATATGTGATTTTGAACTTAAGTTTGATATCATAGTTTTCTGAAAGTTTTTAAGTATTTAGAATTTAAATTATCTGAGATTTTAACTTAAATTGGATTTAAATGATTCAAATAAATTTTATAGTTGTAATGACCCAAGATTTTAGGAATTTAGCTTGGAAAAAAATATAAATAAGATTAAAATAATTTTTAAGTAGTTTTTAAAACCATGTTTAAGGGAAAGATGAGATAGCTTGATGTGGTGTAATAAAATGATGTGCATTTGTGCACAGAAAATACACATGAGTAAAGCTAGATCCCTGGATACTATGAATGAGTACATCATGCTATGTATGGAAAATGTATATATATATATATATGTATATGTATATATATATATATTTATTGATAAATAAAGAAAACCCTCAAATGTGCTATATGCAGAAATATAACTAAGTATACATGTGCATATGTGTATCAGTATAAAATAATATAGATGTATATATGTATATAAGTTATTGTCTGTAAAACATATATGTAAGTATACTAACTAAGTATTAGAATTTAAACTAGTAAGATGAAACACACAAATATGTTTTTCCTCTGGTGGATAAATAAAAAGGAAACACCAGATAATAAAGTAAAGGCTAAAAATAGAAAATGGGAGGAAAACAAAAATGTATTTTGTATGGGCTGAATTAAGAAAGAAAGAAATATGTGTATAATATTGCTGGAAATCAGATCACACATTTAGCATGCAAATAGACAAGAGAAAAAGCATTTTATGGAAAAGCAAGATTTCTGAAAATAACCAAAGTAGATAACCACTTTTCTCTTCACCAAATTAAGCCGGGGAGGGTAGAATCTTGGGTTCAAATAAATGCAGATAACATAATTTTCTGGTGGGAAAAAATGGCTTTAGCCAATACCCAAAACCCTAAGGAGAACTCTATATATATAAGCAGCAGCCTCCTCTCCTTCTCAAAAAGAACTTTGAAAAATAAAACACCATATAAAAACATAAGGCAAGTGAAGGAAAAGAGCTTGAGGCTAAAGGCAGAAGTTATCAATTAATTAAGGAAGCAAAGAAGAGAGCTAGGTGAGAAAACTCACTCAATAACTTAAGGCACTAAGTCCTAATGAAGGCAGCCAGTTATAAATTAATTTTTCTTAAAAGTGTATGTGATTGTCTTTCAGAAATTAAGGATGCTTTAATGCTAGATTGTTGTTCTGGTTGTTTTATTTTGTGAATATTCTAAATATGATCAGTATGCATGAATAAGTATCTTAAAAACCCAGATCTCTTTCTGATATGATACTGGTTAGAAATATAAATAAATACCCAGAAAATAAAATGTTGAATATAAGCAAGTAGTGTTGGTTTTGGCTCAATCCAGAAGAATTGATGAGCATATGGGCTGCAATATACATATGTATATGTGCTAAGGCTTAAGATAAAAAGGAATTAGGAGTGCAATAGGCTTGCCTATGTGCTGATACTCCTGATTCAAAGAAAATATACAATAACCACCTAGCAAATAGATTTTGTGATTTAGGAAGCTTGGTCAATCTGAGTTTAACTAAAGCACAGATGTTTGCAACCAAATCTTCCCATAGAGCCATAAACCAATGTTAGTTGTCTATATCTCTTTAAAATTGCAAAAACATGCTTTAATAAGTACCAATACTTAAATTGCTTGATTGCCTCTGTTTGTTTATGTGAATGATGAGGAATGCTATGAGATGAATGCTTGTTTTTGTAAAATAACTCACTGCTTGGGTTTGCCCTGAAAAATTTAAAAAGAGAGTACCTGAGAACTTGATTAGGAAATGGGGTCAAGATTACTGCAGGAATGGCTTGTGTTCTTGAGTAATGCAAGTTGACATATGGCTTGTTTAAGTCCTGAGATCTTTGTGTAATGGAGTGAATTAGTTCATTACAGTGTGTCCATTGATTCATAAAATTGCAGATGAGACCAGGGTAGATAAATATATCAAGGGAAGAATATTTGACATGATGAGGAACTAGAGTTTTCCCAGAAATGAAATATGAGGAAGGAATAAATGATTTAACTCATGTTGGTTATTTTTCTGTTTTGTGTGAATGATTATTTGATTTATGACTGAATTGTATGCCTGAATGTATGTGCCATATCTATATAAAGTCTCTGGAAAGAAAGATTAAAGTGTGAACATGCACAATGACACAGAACATGCACACAAGTATTACTTGTTTTCAAAAAGGGCAGAACTATATGTATATGTACTTAATTCAATTTTAACTTAATTAATTAATTACTTTAGTGGATTTTCTCATACCAGACATGTGTCTGACCCTAGTGTGCTAATGGCATCTAGGGTGTCTCATTTAAAATGAGGCAGCTTCAAATGCTTTTTCAGGAACAACAGCCTCTAGGTAGGAGTAGAAGCAAGGCATTGAGAAGAAGATTATAGCATGCTAGAATTAGATAGATAAGGGCTTAAAAGATGAAATTTGCATGTATTGATATTTTACTGATATTTCCATTGTAGTAAGTACTAAGTGATGTTGGATATTTGGTTAAGTATTTTAAGAATTTGACTTGTAACTGGAATTTAAAATATCTGAGTTTCATTATCTGGAATGTTGAAAAGTTTTATCTATAATTTTGTAAGTTAGATCCATAATAGGGATTTTATAGGAGGGTGAAGTTAGATCCATATTAGTAATTTTATACATGTTCAGACATGATTTGTCCAGATATAGTTACACCAGTACCTTTGTAATTTTAACATGAATCTGAATTTCTTTTTACTAAAGTTTTGGGCAAAATGCATTTTAAGACCCTCTGAAATATGCCTAAACAGAGAGTCTATTTAACCCATGTTTTTCTTTGCTGAGTATCCATATGTCCCAGGAAACTCACCCCGGACTGCATTTCATTTAGTCTAGTATCTTGGTATCAAGGAATCAAGCTTTTGGAATATGATAATTCACTTAAGAATATCCCAGATATGAGTTTGCATATAAGGTAGATTTTATAGGAAAGCAAACATAGAAAATGATAGAAGCTTATATCATTTTCAGAGCACAGACACTACACTATTAATTTTTATAGATAATCATAACATAATTATCTGGTTTTTATGGATCATATTTCATAGAGGATCCAGCAAGCTATCAAGGATTAAAAATCATACAGTTACCTATATGAATAAGATTTTATTACATAAATAAAAATTAAGCTATGTGGGGATTGATTAAATTTAATCAATCAATGTAACCTCTTGTTTGCCATAACCTGATTAAGCAAGAGGGGCACATGCATCTTCATATGTGTGTGCATATCCTTGTGGTTGCACTGATATATCTATATTGGTAAAACTTTTGATCCTGGATAAAGTTTGTTCATTGGAAAAAGAAAAATGACCCTGGGGAAATATATTTGTTAATAAATGATATATATATATATATATCACTTTGTAAAAAAAATCCTTACAAAATGAAGGTAAAAAAGAGAGGGTCATTCCATTTGGTATCAGAGCTATGTTATTAAACATAGCAGAAATAAAGATCAAGTTCTCTGATAGAAATAAAAATTTAAAGAGACTAAATGTATAACAATGTTTTCAGTGTAAGTAAAACCACTGAAATAATAAAATTACCAATCAAACTAACCAGCTATGTAAATTATTATTAGCAAACTATGGTAGGAAGACCGCCAAATCAGGGAGCAGGATCTTCCAATGCACCACCAATGGTCAATCTGCAAGACTTGGTGAGAGCATTTAGGGATGGGGCAGGACAAAGGCAAGAAAATCCCTATGAAGAACTCTCAAAATTACTTAAGACATATACTCATTTAGGAGGCAAAAGCTTTGAAGAGACAGAGAGTATTATGGAAATTCAAGCATGGTTGAGAACATTGGATAGAATTTTCAATGACATGCAACTTGATGACCAAAGAAAGAGGCAAGTGGCTTCGAGACAGCTAAAAGGAGTAGCTTTAAGCTGGTGGGAAGTAATCATTGCAGGAAGAAATGAGAATGAAATCACTTGGAATCAATTCAAAGAGATGTTGGAAGCAAGGTTTGTACCAGCATCAGCTAAGACTACCTTGCTAGAAGAATTTATTAGACTTAGGCAAGGAACTATGACTGTCACAGAATACACTCAAAAGTTTGAAGGGCTTTCCACATATGGAGCAATGCTTGTGGCAGATGAAGCATCCAAAAATGATAGGTACATAAAAGGTTTGAACCCAGGACTTAACAGAGCTAACCTTATGCTGACAGGACCTTTGACCACGTGATAGACTTAGCTTTGAGATTGGAGCAGCATGACAAGGAAAGGGAAAAATTCAGAAATTTCAAGAACAATAACAGTAAGAAGGGTAAGGGAGATATCATCCTTATGATAAGAAGAAAGAAGAGGCCAGTACTAAGTCTACTGGGGATATTAAAGCTAAGGAAACCAAGAAGATTGTGTGCCATCAATGTGGAAAAGAAGGACATATCAAACCAAGATGTCCAGAATTGAAAGGAGGAGCTTTCAAGTGTTATTTATGTGGGAAAGAAGGGCACATGAAAAGAAATTGTCCTGAGAATAAGCAGCAAGGAAAATTAACAAACTTGAAAGAAAAAGGCAGAACAGTGGAGATCAATGCTGAGAAGCACAGTCAAGTGGAAGGTACACTATTTATTTGTAATGTACCCATAGCAGTAGTATATGATACTGGAGCAACTCATTCCTTAATTTCCTATGAATTAGTTAAAATGCTGAAATTAAGTTGCATATTGGTTGAAACCCCTTTACATATACAAAGTCCACTGGGAAGTTCTAGTGTTTTAAACATGATCTGTGTGGATATGGGATTAAACATAGGAGGAGATACTTTTATTTCCAATTTATATGTTTTAAATTACCCAAATATAGGTGTTATTTTGGGAGTAGACTGGTTAAGGCAATTCAAGACCATAATTAACTTAGACTCATCCACCATATCATTGCAAAACCATGGAAGCCAGAGGATCACAATTTTGTGTGAAGTGTCCAAGGGAAGAAAATTGTGTCATTTGATTGATTTGGGTAAAGATTTCAGTGAACATATTATTGAGGAAATTCCCATAGTCAATGAATACTTGGATGTTTTTGAGGAGGTTAATGGTGTTCCAAACCATAGGCCAGTGGAATTCCAAATTCATTTAGTTCCAGGAGCAAGCCCAGTGATTAAAAAGCCAACAAGAATGGGGCCAAATGAACTAAAAGAATTAAAGAAACAATTAGAGGAATTAGAAAATAAGGGTTTTATAAGACCCAGTAATTCTTGCTGGGGGGCACCAGTGGTGTTTGTTAAGAAACAAGATGGTACCTTGAGACTCTGCATAGATTATAGGGAATTAAACAAGGTAACCATTAAAAATAAATACCCACTGCCAAGAATAGATGATCTTTTTGATCAATTGGCTGGAGCAAGAGTATTCTCTAGGCTAGATTTAGCATCTGGTTTTCATCAAATGAAGGTGGAAGAATCAAGCATCAAGTACACTGCCTTTAACACTAGATATGGGTTGTATGAATTTTTGGTTATGCCATTTGGCTTGACCAATGCACCATCATACTTTGTAGATTTAATGAATAGAATCTTTAGGGATTATTTAGACAAGTTTGTGCTTATTTTTATAAATGACATTTTAATTTATTCCAAAATAATGGAAGAGCATGAAAGTCATCTGCACATGGTTTTGTCTAGACTAAGGGAAAAAGACTTAAAGGCAAAATACTCAAAATGTGAATTTTGGAAAGAGGAAGTGCATTTTCTTGGCCATGTTATATCTGCCCAGGGAATTTCTATAATGACCCGTCACTCATTCCACAGAATGACGCATCATTAATAAGAAAGAAAGGAATAGAAAAGAGAAAAGAAGAGAAGAGAGAAAGAAACAACAACAGATACTCACAGCGGAACGAATAAATTATATTAATAACATAAGTATTACATAATATACAATGACTATCAGAGTTACACAGAATATACATCACATACTAGACAGTTATAAACACCTGTCTAGTTATTACAACTCAATACAATACAAAACACTATCACAGAGATCAACACAGCGGAACTACAATATATCTACAATGAAGCCTCCTGCTCCATTACTCCTCCATAATTCGTCAAAGCTAACCTGAATCCCTTGGCTACTCGTAAAAAATTGAGTACCCAAGAGTTTATAAAACAGAAATAAACACTTGGGTCAGACATGGGTCTGGTGTGAGTAACAGGTTAAAGTTGCTTAACTTTGAAAACCATTTGGAAAGAAAAGGTATCTTGTAAGACTTCCCGCACATAAACACGGAAAAGTTTTTACCTTATGCTAACCAAAACTTTTGATAGGAAATCGAGTTATATTATAATAGGGTCTAGGGTTTTCAAATAAATACTCATATAGCTGAAATTGTTACATTATTAAATTCCAGCATACTAGCCACAAAGTGGGTTATACAATCAAGTACGATGGCACTTATTGGAAGTTGGATTTCCATACAATGGCAGGGCTACTGGGGTACCGCCCGTCACAGTACATGGCCTAGATCACCGTACCGAGGATCACTCCCAATCCCCTGCAACACAAAGCCGGAACCATCCCTTACTGGATAATTTCGAACAAGACAATCCCGCAGTTGTTTGCAACCAACTGCCCACACAGCCGAATAATAAGAAGGGACTTCTAGACAGGGATATATCTCGCTCTCAGTGGGCGCTACCCACGAAGCCTTGCTGCACCTCCCCTGTTTTAGCCATTCCCGGTTGATGAGGCTTGAGGCTACGATTACCTTTAATCAGAACACATCACTTAGAATGCTCATCGCCCTCCTGACGATGTTCTGAAAGCATTCAATCCATACAAGTTCGTTCCGGGTTCGAACGAAACCGAAGGCATTATCTCGTTACACTCATTTTGGAATCACCCTCAGAGTTAATGACAATAACCCTTGCACTCTGAATCTTCATCTTCACTTGAGATTCACGACCTAACGTTAATTTGGATCGATGTGGTATTCGAATGTCCAAATCTAGAAACCCGATCCCGATCTCATCGAAATCCAAAACGTATCTTTTAAGGCCAAGTTGTTTAAAGGTTTAAACAATTCAATTCAATTTAATACTTGAATTCACAGAGCATTAACACAGATAAATATCACACATTTATCACAGATATATCCAATATCACATCATAGAATATCATAGCATATCAACCAATAGATATCAACCAAATCAGACATTCTACTCAAATAATCATCCATAAGCAATCATTTATTAATCCATATTATAATTAATTTAATCAACTTAAATTAAATTAATTACTTAAGAATTAATTCCTATCCTTGCTTAAATCAACTATTAATTAATTACAACCTTTTAATTAATTAATCATTAAATATTAATCACTCTTGATTAATTATTCATTAATTACATGAAGTAATTATCCTTTAATTAATTTTCACAAATTAATTATCCTTAATCATTTATAGTAATTAACCTTTAATTACTCTCATTAATTACAATAATTAATGATCTTTAATTAATTAATTTCTTTAATTAATCTATAATTAATTACATTATTCCTTAATTAATTACATTAATTAATCATACATTAATTAATTACTTTCATTTATCAACCATATGCTAACAACCATAGCAACCAATCATCCAAACAAACAATTCTAACTATCCAGACAAAATTCTGGATAGAATTTCCTCGAGTTTCCCCAACCCATAATCACGAGTACCGCTTCGAGTTGCCCTTCTTCCCCAAAACTCACAGCCCAACCCAGACATGTACGTGCACGTGCACGTGCACAGTCAAACGCGGCGACTCCGACCATCAACGTTGATCTCTCCACATCGGCGATTACACTCACGTCCCAACACGATCAACGAAAACATCAATACGAGCTCGAAATCGAATTCGAACCTTCAACCCATCCTGGAACAAAAGTCTCGAACCACCAAAGCCTGGAAACCCCTTCGTACTCCTGTCTCCGATCATCGGAGTTGCTGAAACTCCGTCTACACCATCGCCAACATCTCCCCTACTATCTCCCTTAATTTCGTTGAACTCGATTCAACAAAGAAACCGTGACGATCAAACACACCAAATCTACCCAAACTAGGGCTACAGACTTCAATCCTCCACCGCAACTACCACGATGATCTGATCTTCTTTCTGCTAATTTTCCCTAACTACCCAATCGTTCTTCCAACTCCAGAAAGAACCCCGACCTCCCAAACCTTTGAGATCATCAGCAATGACCAAAAACTCAAATTTCAGTCAACCCTGAACTACTCTCTGATCCTAATACTAGAATTTGTGATTTTATTTTTAAAAATCATGATTTTGTTTAGGGATTTGATTCATAACCCTGAATCAATAAATTAAGATGTTGAAATTTTAACATAACTCCAACTTATACTGTTCTTCTTGATTTTACAGAGCCATTTCAAATTTAATATACTTAAATAAAATTTTAAACTTTAATCTATGATTAAACATACAAATTTTATTTGAATTCTAAGACTAAACAGAGATTGGTTAAAGGAATAATGGATTTTGACCAAAATCTTAGTTTTAAAACAAAGAACAGAGAAGTTCAGACATTTCACAAACATGCACACATTTATCATCCAAATGTTCACAGAAAATTAATATATATACAAACATTCTTGCTTCAGAGATTCACATGCAACCACATTTATACTTAAGCATTTTTAGAAAAGATGTTACTCCCCTAGAACAAATGATGAACAGATCACTTATAACCAGCATGCACACAAATATCAGACATTCACTTATCAATACACATTTATATTCAACCATCTAGCATGCAACCAATTATATTTTAAATATAAAGTTACTCACCTAATTTTGAAGAAGACAGAGCCTCCATTTTTGAAAAGCTTTGAAAACCTTTAGAGATTTAGTTGCTGGAATTTGTCTTTGTTTGTGAAAAATTTTAAAACTTGAAGCTTTAATTTACAGATGAAATCTGCTTGCTTCTGTCTACATCTCAGGTTTGAAAGAATTGCTTGCAAGCTGAAATGATCCAGCTTCTTAAAACTGAGAAGATTGCTTGCTTTGATTTATCTCAGATTGAAGAAAAAGTGTTCAGGCTTTATTTCTGAGAATTTTGTTTGAGTTTGATTTATTTGAAAATGTATTACAGGTTTTGATTTGAATAAGTTTTCTGGTTTAAGGAGGTATAGATTATCAGATTTGTTTAGAGGAAATGGTTTGAGTTTCAGATTTTTGTTCTGAGATTTTTGGTTTGAGTTCTTCTTGGCTTTGAATTGAAAAAGATAGGAAAGAAATGAATTACAGATCTGTTTTGAGATTTTGTACAGCTGAAACTTTCTTAGTTTTGGAAAAAGAAATAGAAAAAGAATGGAAGGGAGAAAGCAATGTTTATATAAGTGAAAATTGTGATTTATCAAAATAAAAGAAAAATAAAATTAAAGATGACATTTGTCATTAGTATGGTTTATAAATTTACACTTGTAATATATGTGTCTTAATTTTATTACACATGTCTTTTAAGTAATTAATACATATATTTATTTATTTTAAAATGTGAATAAAAGCTTTTATATTAGTTTACTATTTATAAATACTTACCTAAATGTATATATGCATTTCTCTTTTAAAGAAAATGTAAATAAACAAATTATATAAAATTAAAAGCTTATCCAAATATTTTTAGAATGTTTATTCTTTTAATTTCTATTATAAATCCAAATTCATATTCAATTTAAATTTAAAATCCAATTTAAAATCAAATTATATATATATATATTAGAAAACAAGATTTATTTATTTATTACATTTCAAACCAAAGCTCATCTATTTACAATATATATACAATTATATATATACATTATAAATAGAAATATATTTTATTAACTTCTAAAAGATAAACTTCACCAATTAAATATTTATTTAATTAGATTATTAAATTAATTCAAATTTATTAACAAAGATTATCAAATCAATTTAATCTTAAATGTAGATTATTAAATTGATTTTGCCCAAAAATTCCGGGATATCACAATTTCTGTGAACCCCAATAAAGTAGTGGCTATTCAAGCATGGAAGAGGCCAAGCACTGTGAGTGAAGTGAGGTCATTTATGGGGATGGCAGGGTATTATAGGAGGTTTATAAAAGATTTTTCAAAAATTTCTACACCACTTACTAACCTAACCAGGAAGAACCAAGCTTTTGTTTGGTCAGAAAAATGTGAAAAGTCTTTTGAACAGTTGAAGGAGGCATTGGTGAATGCTCCAATTTTAAAGGTACCTCATGGAAATGAAGAATTAGTTGTATACACTGATGCTAGTGGATTTGGCTTGGGTGCAGTGTTGATGCAACAAGGCCAAGTCATTGCATATGCATCCAGACAACTTAAACCCCATGAAGTTAGGTATGCCACACATGACCTTGAATTAGCAGCAGTGATCTATGCTTTGAAACTTTGGACACATTATTTGTTAAGCACTAAGTTTGAACTTTACACTGACCACAAGTCTCTAAAATATTTATTTTCACAAAAAGATTTGAACATGAGGCAACATAGATGGGTGGAGTTCTTAGCTGCCTATGACTTTGACATACTCTATACACCAGGCAAAGCAAACAAAGTTGCAGATGCCTAAGTAGACAGCATGCTAAATTGGCTATGATGATGATAGAAGAATTTAAGGACTTGTCTTTGCTAACCGAGTTAGAAATTGGGGAGAATGGTTGTGTGCACATTGATGAGCAGATGCATGGTGCACAAGAAAATAAAGGGAAGTTAAGCTTAATGACACTTCAACCAGATTTAATTCTGAAGGTAGAAAAAATGCAAGAACAGGATGCAAACTTATTAGAGAAGAAAATTCTCCTCTTAAAAGGGGAGGAAGTGATGAATTACCATATTGATAAAAATGGTTATATGAGATACCAAAATAGGATGTGTGTGCCAGAGGACACCGAATTGAAGAAAGAGATATTGAATGAATATCACAGAAGTAAATACTCCATATACCCAGGCAACACAAAAATGTACCAAAATTTGAAAAGAGACTTCTGGTGGAAGGGGATGAAATCAGATGTAGCTAAATACATTGCCAAATGTATGACTTGCCAACAAGTCAAGGCTGAAACCCAAAGGCCATCAGGGTTGATGCAGCCTCTTAGTGTACCACAGTGGAAGTGGGAAGATATATCTATGGATTTCATAGATGGGCTGCCTAGATCTAAGAGAGGAAATACAAGTATATGGGTGATAGTTGATAGGCTAACCAAAGTAGCACACGTCATCCCAGTCAAGTCAGAAAGGCAGTACCAAAATTAGCTCAGATTTTTATGAAGGAAGTGGTAAAATTGCATGGCATTCCCAAAACCATTGTGAGTGATAGGGATACCATCTTCACCTCAAAATTCTGGAGAAGCTTTCAAGAAGCAATGAGAAGTGAACTATGCTTAAGTACTGCCTACCATCCTCAGTCAGATGGGCAGACTGAGGTAGTAAACAAGGTTTTGGAGGACATGTTGAGAGCATGTGTATTGGATTTTGGGGGCAACTGGGAAGATTATCTTCATCTAGTTGAATTTACATACAACAACAGCTATCAAAGCACCATAGGAATGGCTCCATTTTAAGCCTTATATGGTAAGCCTTGTTTGTCACCTGTTTGTTGGGTAGAAGCAGGAGAAAGGGCTATTTTAGGGCCTGAGTACATACAAGAAACTAAAGAGAAAATTGAGTTGATAAGGAGAAGAATGGCAGCAGCACAAGATAGGCAAAAGAAATTTGCAGACAGGAAAAGGAGGCAGGTAGAATATGAAGTGGGAAATTTTGTTTTCATCAAAATCTCACCTATGAAAAATGTGCTGAGATTTGGGAAACAAGGCAAGTTAACCCCAAGATATATTGGACCATACAAAATTCTGGAAAGAATTGGTTCCTTGGCATATAAGTTGGAATTGCCAGAAAACATGCAAGGCATACATGATGTTTTTCATGTATCACAACTGAGAAGGTGGGTACATGACAAGGCAGAAATTCTGAAGACCCTAACCCAAGTGCAAATAAATCCTAATTTGATTTATGAAAAAGATCCAGTAGAGATTTTGGCAAAGGATGTGAAGAAATTAAGAAATAAATCACTGAAACTTGTGAAAGTACAGTGGAGTCTTGATCCCAGTGATTGCACGTGGGAATTAGAGGACAAGGTTAGGATGAACTACCCTAAGCTATTTCAGATTAGAGGTAAATCTAAATTTTTTTTAATTTGGTTTTCTTTTGGATGCATGTATTTTTAGTTATTATCATAGAACTAGAAATCTAAGTAGTTGAGGAGTACTTGTTCTCTGATTTAAGCTTGGAAAAATTGTGGGACACAATTCCTAAAAGGTGGGGTGTATTTAATCACCCAAGATTTTAGGAATTTATCTTGGAAAAAATATAAATAAGATTAAAATAATTTTTAAGTAGTTTTTAAAACCATGTTTAAGGGAAAGATGAGATAGCTTGATGTGGTATAATAAAATGATGTGCATTTGTGCACAGAAAATACACATGAGTAAAGCTAGATCCCTGGATACTATGAATGAGTACATGATGCTATGTATGGAAAATGTATATATATATGTATATGTATGTATATATATATATTTACTGATAAATAAAGAAAACCCTCAAATGTGCTATATGCAGAAATATAACTAAGTATACATGTGCATATGTGTATCAGTATAAAATAATATAGATGTATATATGTATATAAGTTATTGTCTGTAAAACATATATGTAAGTATACTAACTAAGTATTAGAATTTAAACTAGTAAGATGAAACACACAAATATGTTTTTCCTCTGGTGGATAAATAAAAAGGAAACACCAGATAATAAAGTAAAGGCTAAAAATAGAAAATGGGAGGAAAACAAAAATGTATTTTGTATGGGCTGAATTAAGAAAGAAAGAAATATGTGTATAATATTGCTGGAAATCAGATCACACATTTAGCATGCAAATAGACAAGAGAAAAAGCATTTTATGGAAAAGCAAGATTTCTGAAAATAACCAAAGTAGATAACCACTTTTCTCTTCACCAAATTAAGACGGGGAGGGTAGAATCTTGGGTTCAAATAAATGCAGATAACATAATTTTCTGGTGGGCAAAAATGGTTTTAGCCAATACCCAAAACCCTAAGGAGAACTCTGTATATATAAGCAGCAGCCTCCTCTCCTTCTCAAAAAGAACTTTGAAAAAAAAACCATATAAAAACATAAGGCAAGTGAAGGAAAAGAGCTTGAGGCTAAAGGCAGAAGTTATCAATTAATTAAGGAAGCAAAGAAGAGAGCTAGGTGAGAAAACTCACTCAACAACTTAAGGCACTAAGTCCTAATGAAGGCAGCCAGTTATAAATTAATTTTTCTTAAAAGTGTATGTGATTGTCTTTCAGAAATTAAGGATGCTTTAATGCTAGATTGTTGTTCTGGTTGTTTTATTTTGTGAATATTCTAAATATGATCAGTATGCATGAATAAGTATCTTAAAAACCCAGATCTCTTTCTGATATGATACTGGTTAGAAATATAAATAAATACCCAGAAAATAAAATGTTGAATATAAGCAAGTAGTGTTGGTTTTGGCTCAATCCAGAAGAATTGATGAGCATATGGGCTGCAATATACATATGTATATGTGCTGAGGCTTAAGATAAAAAGGAATTAGGAGTGCAATAGGCTTGCCTATGTGCTGATACTCCTGATTCAAAGAAAATATACAATAACCACCTAGCAAATAGATTTTGTGATTTAGGAAGCTTGGTCAATCTGAGTTTAACTAAAGCACAGATGTTTGCAACCAAATCTTCCCATAGAGCCATAAACCAATGTTAGTTGTCTATATCTCTTTAAAATTGCAAAAACATGCTTTAATAAGTACCAATACTTAAATTGCTTGATTGCCTCTGTTTGTTTATGTGAATGATGAGGAATGCTATGAGATGAATGCTTGTTTTTGTAAAATAACTCACTGCTTGGGTTTGCCCTGAAAAATTTAAAAAGAGAAAGTACCTGAGAACTTGATTAGGAAATGGGGTCAAGATTACTGTAGGAATGACTTGTGTTCTTGAGTAATGCAAGTTGACACATGGCTTGTTTAAGTCCTGAGATCTTTGTGTAATGGAGTGAATTAGTTCATTACAGTGTGTCCATTGATTCATAAAATTGCAGATGAGACCAGGGTAGATAAATATATCAAGGGAAGAATATTTGACATGATGAGGAACTAGAGTTTTCCCAGAAATGAAATATGAGGAAGGAATAAATGATTTAAATCATGTTGGTTATTTTTCTGTTTTGTGTGAATGATTATTTGATTTATGACTGAATTGTATGCCTGAATGTATGTGCCATATCTATATAAAGTCTCTGGAAAGAAAGATTAAAGTGTGCACATGCACAATGACACAGAACATGCACACAAGTATTACTTGTTTTCAAAAAGGGCAGAACTATATGTATATGTACTTAATTCAATTTTAACTTAATTAATTAATTACTTTAGTGGATTTTCTCATACCAGACATGTGTCTGACCCTAGTGTGCTAATGGCATCTGGGGTGTCTCATTTAAAATGAGGCAGCTTCAAATGCTTTTTCAGAAACAGTAGCCTCTAGGTAGGAGTAGAAGCAAGGCATTGAGAAGAAGATTATAGCATGCTAGAATTAGATAGATAAGGGCTTAAAAGATGAAATTTGCATGTATTGATATTTTACTGATATTTCCATTGTAGTAAGTACTGAGTGATGTTGGATATTTGGTTAAGTATTTTAAGAATTTGACTTGTAACTGGAATTTAAAATATCTGAGTTTCATTATCTGGAATGTTGAAAAGTTTTATCTATAATTTTGTAAGTTAGATCCATAATAGGGATTTTATAGGAGGGTGAAGTTAGATCCATATTAGTAATTTTATACATGTTCAGACATGATTTGTCCAGATATAGTTACACCAGTACCTTTGTAATTTTAACATGAATCTGAATTTCTTTTTACTAAAGTTTTAGGCAAAATGCATTTTAAGACCCTCTGAAATATGCCTGAACAGAGAGTCTATTTAACCCATGTTTTTCTTTGCTGAGTATCCATATGTCCCAGGAAACTCACCCCGGACTGCATTTCATTTAGTCTAGTATCTTGGTATCAAGGAATCAAGCTTCTGGAATATGATAATTCACTTAAGAATATCCCAGATATGAGTTTGCATATAAGGTAGATTTTATAGGCAAGCAAACATAGAAAATGATAGAAGCTTATATCATTTTCAGAGCACAGACACTACACTATTAATTTTTATAGATAATCATAACATAATTATCTGGTTTTTATGGATCATATTTCATAGAGGATCCAGCAAGCTATCAAGGATTAAAAATCATACAGTTACCTATATGAATAAGATTTTATTACACAAATAAAAAATTAAGCTATGTGGGGATTGATTAAATTTAATCAATCAATGTAACCTCTTGTTTGCCATAACCTGATTAAGCAAGAGGGGCACATGCAACTTCATATGTGTGTGCATATCCTTGTGGTTGCACTGATATATCTATATTGGTAAAACTTTTGATCCTGGATAAAGTTTGTTCATTGGAAAAAGAAAAATGACCCTGGGGAAATTATTTGTTAATAAATGATATATATATATATATCACTTTGTAAAAAAAATCCTTACAAAATGAAGGTAGAAAAGAGAGGGTCATTCCAATAGTGATTTTATGTAAGTTAAAGAAAATTAATGATTGAAAATGTAAATTTTGATTTGACTTAATAATTGAAATTTAGTGTTAAATGGAATTTTAAGCTTAACTTAGTGATAAGAATATTTTGTTTAGGAAATGGGTATTTTAAATAAAGCATTAAGTTATTTGTTAAAATAAAAGTTAAATAAATTAATGTATTTTGACTTGATAAATGAATTATAATTTAGATTGGATATTGGTTAAATAAATGTTATTTTATTAGAAATTATAAGTTAAGTAATATCCAAATAAATGATTTTGAAAAGTGAAATAAGTTTGATAAGTTAAAAATGATAAAAGTTGAAGATATATTGTTTTAAAGTGTTATAATTGACTTATAACAGAAATTGTAGCGTTTCAGAAATGCTATGATTTTAATGTACTGTTTTCCAATCTAATAATATAGCTACTGTAACACTCCAGAAGTGCTGCAGTTTCTGAAATAGAACTGTTTTGAAATAATAATATAGCTACTGTAATACTTAATAAGTGCTGCTGTTTCTGAAATTGAACTGTTTTGAAATAATAATATAGCTACTGTAACACTTTGTAAGTGCTGTTGCTTCTGAAATTGAACTGTTTCTGAAATAATAATATATCTACTGTAACACTTTATAAGTGCTGTTGTTTCTGAAAATACAATGTTTTGAAATTTTTGTAATTGAATGAATGAACTCAGAAAATGCTATAATTCTTGAAATTGAATATTTGATTTGAAAATATATTGAATTCAAATTAATTGGTTTAAATGAATATGTTTTGATTTGAAATATAAACCATTTTGGAATTTATACTCACGGGTTATAATAATGATTGGTTGTTAAAGAGACCGGGATCGGATATGGACATACTCTCTGTCGATACCGAAACCCACTTTAACAACTGTGTACGCGGTGGAGATTCCAGAATGAAGTAGGATGGTGGCGACGATTCCTATTGAGGTATATACGTGGACCCGACTTCCGTGAGTTGGCATAAGGTGGCTAAAACAGGAGCGATTGACGGGCCAATGAGGTAGCACCTCTGATCGGACACACTTCTTTGATACCATTCTATTACTTTGTGATTGATTTGATGGTCGTCCTCGATTTTTGATTTGGGAGTGTGTTCCGAGGTGGGCAGTAGTGGCTGCTATGCGTTTCCACCAGCCCAGATGCATAATTGGTATATCTACCCTGGCATTGCCTAGTTGTGTCGTGTCACCTACCCTAGCAAGCCTTGTACGAGTTTGGTTTTGTGCCATAGCCTGTGGAGTATTTAGGGTAGCCTCCCGATCTGGAGGTATGCTGATACTGGATAGACTACTGGGAATATTTATGTGTTAAGTTGGAAAATGTAAAGCCTTAACGCTATTTTAAAGTAAGTTTATTTTACTATTAGACATTATTATAATAGCATATATTACTACATAGTAGATAGTTTAACGGATCCTTAATGGATGGGCGATCCCAAGCATCCTTTAAGTTACTTGTGCATTTCTATTACAGTTCACTTGAGTTGGTTTACATTGTATAAGTATGTATGTCCTGACTCGAGTGTTTTGTGTTTTGCTTTACGCTCGGGTCAGATTGAGTTGTACCAGCATTCAAGACTCACCTTTGGAGCTGGAGTTCCACTTGGATCCATCTATTGATTCTGCTTTCAGTCATTCAGTTGATTCTAGTGATGTATTCAGATCTTGTATTTGACTATTGTATTGAGACATCTTTGTATTCATAAATCCTGCCGTATCTTGTTTAACTCTGTTATATACATAGTAGCTTCATGAACTACTATTCTTTTGTTTCCGCTGCATTATTGTTATATTACTTTGTGTCTGTGATTATTTATTTACTGTATATATTGAGTTTTGCCAAATTTATTTACAATCTATTGTTTTGAATTATTCAAGTCCGACATGTGTGGATTTATTGTCGATTTGAATGGTCCAAAATAGTGGGTCATTACATTTGGTATCAGAGCTCTGGTTTTAGGCAAAACTCAGTATATAGAGTAGATTTAATTACAGAATCACTTTCGTTCGAACTTAAATTCCTTCTTCTTCGATCTGGTTTCCTTTGAATTTTAGAATGTTCCCTCGGTTCCAAAATCCATTCTTGTCTCTCCCTATTCATATTCTTATGGATTTTTGAGTATTCCATAACTCCTTACAATAGGCATTGATTCACCGGAGATTTCTGTATCCCCGATTTACAATGCTGCTATCTTTTGTTGTTCTCAAATTCTATCTCCGGCAATCGGATGTCGATTTGCCTCTGAATTCTACCACGATCTTATTTTGAAGTCACGGTTGACCGATTAAGGTTGACCGCGATTTATATAAGTCTAACCATTCTCTTCTAAATCTATTTATCTATCTATCGAGCTTATCTTCCAGTTGAATTCTTTTGGTTAGGATCTCTCTATATTTGAATCTTTATCCTTGATTTGAAACCATCCTTGAATCATCGGAAGAGGGAGTGTATTTTGTATTTTGTATTTTGTATTTTTGTTATTAATATTAAAATGTTTATATATTGTGTTGTTTGAGTTGTTGATGTTGATTTGGATTTTCGATCGATTCGTCTGATCAACGCTATCGATAGGATTTCCAAAACACTTGAACAAAGCAAACTGACACAATATTATTTTAAAAATTGATAAATGAGATTAATTTGTATGTTTATATTGTAAATATATAAGTAAAAAATTTGGAATTTAATAAGTTAATTAAATTGGTTGTTTCAAATGATAATATTTGATTTTCATTTATTGTTCTATAAATGAATTTATAAACATGGTTTATAAAGTAATTTGAAATTTAAATGAATTCAAATCTAGGATTTGAGAATTTAATTTCCGATAATTTCAAACTCTGGTTTTAAAGTTTTAAAAGATATACTATTTAAAGTATTCGTTTCAGAGAATTATAAAATGTTAAAATCAGTACTCTCTTCGTTTGTCGCTGGAAAATAATTTCGGTGATGACTGCAGCATCATCGACATTCATTTTCGAGTTTCAAAGTGGAGAGGCTATTCTGTGGCTTTGCTACACTTTTGTTCGAAGATAAATTTTTTAAATTTCTTAAGTATGATTTGATTTATATATATATGGGTATATTATTTTAAATTTAATTTGATTTGCTATATATAGTAAATATATTTATCTTTAAATGGTTTGAAGTGAATCGGAATTTTAATTCTTTAATATATGTTAAAGGACGATTTTAATTATTGATAAATCCAAAAAATTTGAATAAGTATTTAAACACGAATAATTGAATTGGAATTTTTTTATTGTATAATCCTCTATTGCATTCTAATATAACTTACCTTATTTATTCAAAAGTTAACTATGTAACTGAATATTATACAATATAAAATGTTGTTAAAGGAATTAATTTTAAATAAATTTGAGTGGTTATTATGAGTATGATCAGAAGGGACACTATGCTAATAGTTGCCCTGCTTCAGTTAGTACTGTTGTTCTTCCTTCTACTCCTGCTCCTAGTGATACCTAAGGTACCCTTCCGGGCACCTTTCCTTTATTTTCAGTATCATGTTCATGTTTCATTTGATTTTGGAGCTTTCCATAGTTTTATCTATTGATCTTTGTGATAAGTTTGAACATCTCCTTTCTCCTGAGTATGTTCTTGAACTTTTATGTGTTTCTAATCCTGTTGGGTTCCGCAAACCTTAGTAGGATTTGTAAAAGGGTGAAACTCTTCTATTCTGACCATCGTTTTCTGGTAACTCTTTGGTTATTCTGTGCTGTATCCTAGGGTTTTTCTGGCAGCTTTATTTATTCTTTCGATTCTTCTCCTGGTGATCTTTATTCGACTCCTGTGGTCAAACTCTATCCCGATGTATTTGGTGAAGTCACTGCTTTACCTCCTAAGCGGGAAATTGAATTTCGTATCGATCTTATTCCTGGAGCTATTATTTTCTCTCAGCTTGATCTTGCCTTTGATTTTCATCAGCTCAGTGTTGCTGAGGAAAGTATTCCCGAGACTACTTTCCGTACTGAGAATGGTTTTTCTATGAATGGTTAGTTATGCCTTTTGGTTTGACAAATGCTTCTGCTTCCTTTGTTGATTGATGAATCGTGTTTCCATGTTGTGCTTATCAAGTTTATTCTAGTCTTTGTTGATGATATTCTTGTCTTCTCCAAGTCAAGGAAAGAACATGAGTTGCACTTGAAATCTGTTCTGGAGGCTCTTAGGAATCATCAGTTGACGGCTAAAATTTTGAAATACCATTTCTGGAAGGATGAAGTCTGATTTCTCGGACATACTGTTTCTGGTAATGGAGTTTCTGATTGATCCAGTTTAGATCACTGTGATCGATGTAAGTCTTCTTTCCTTCCCTTTTCTCTTTATCCTTCTATCACTCTATTGTTTATGTTGTCCTTATATCTCTCCCTATTATGTAAAGGATTGGGAAACTCCTAGGACTTCAATTGATATTCGTAGTTTTCTGGGCCTCGCCGATTATTATCGGAGATTCATTGAGAATTTTGCTCGGATGGCTGCACTTTTCCTTGCTTTGACTCGTAAGAATGTTAAGTTTTACGAGAGTATTTGGGTTATGGTGGATAGACTGACCAAGTCCGCTCATTTCATTTCGGTCAAGTCTATTCGCTCTGCTTCCTGTTTGGCTGAGATCTACTTGAGAGAGATTGTTCATCTTCATGGTGTTTCTATCAGTATCACTTATGATAGAGATCCCATATTCACCAGTCAGTTTTGGAGAGTCTTCTGGAATCTTTGGATACTCACTTAAATCTGAACACTGCTTACCATCCACAGACCGACGGTCAAACGGAAAGAGTGAATCAGATTCTGGAGGATCTTCTTTGTTCTTGTGTTCTTGATTATGGAGGATCTTGGAAAGATCATCTCCATCTTGTCGAATTTACCTATAACAACCGTTATTAGGTATCATTTTAATCTTTTGCCTACCCTGTCTTAATCCTTTATCTATCTCATTTTATCTTTTATGTTCTAGCTAGTATTGCAATGTCTCAGTTTGCTGCCCTTACGGATGACCTCGCTGATCTCCATCTTGCTGGATTGAATTCGGTAATCGTTTGGTTCGTTGGTCCTTTCCGCATCTTAGAAAGGATTGATTTTTTAGCTTATCGCCTGGATTTTCCTGAGAAGTTTTTCTGGGATGCATAATGTATTCCATGTTTCACATCTTCGTCGGTATCCTCATGATCCATCTCTGATTGTCCAGCCTTCTGCTGTCGAGAGTTTAGATATTGAATCAACCCTTACTGTCGAGAGGAAGCCACTTCGTATTGTCGATAGAGGTACGAAGCAGTTGAGAAGGAAATCTGTCATCCTGGTCATAGTGCAGTGTTGTACTGATGATCGGAATTGTACCTGGAGACGGAGGAGAGCATACGTGCTTCGAATTCGGAATTGTTTGTTTCAGGTATTATTCTTCGTCCTATCTTATCTTTCTTTGTCCTTCTGTGTCTTGTTCTTTTTCGAGGACGAAAAGTTTTGAGTGGGGGAGAGTGTAACAAACCATATTTTAACTAATAATTTTAATTTGAAATTTATTTGAAACTTTGATTTTAAATCATTTTAAATTGAAATATTGAAATTTGCCAATGTAATTTTGGTTATAATTTATTTTCCAAATACAATAAATTTATGATTTTCTGGAAACATTATATTTTGTTCAATTTTAGTCAAACTTTGATTTTCAGTGAAATGTAAATTTAAATTTTATTTTAATCTTTTTCTTTTAAACTGTATTTATTTCTGATATTTGTTCTGCTTTTCATTTTGTTAAATTCTATTTTATATTTTGTAAATCTGATATAATTCAGCATTTTACACGCAATTATTTTATGTATTTCAATTATCTATTTTTCCTATTTTTCATTTCCTATTTTATTTGTTTGGGCTTTGTTTATTTATTTGTTGTTTTGAAATTGTTTTGATATAGGGCTTGGAAATTCAAAAGACTTTGGTTTCTTTTTCTTTAACTTATGACTTTTCCTTTGCCTAGTCTCTTCATTTCTTAGTCGTGCATTTACTTCCCATTTGCCGTGTATTTCACTTCTCTTAGCTGTGCTCCTCTTTCATTTCTAACAAAAAGATTTTAAAGTAAGTTCTTGTTTCCATGGCTTCCTCTTTTCTTTTCTTTACTATTTTCCTTTTTCTTTCTCTTAAAAACATGTTCGGCCACCACCATGATATTGCCGACCACAACCCCTTCTCCACCACTTTCCCCTTGTTTGCCTCGGCCTCCACCACCTACTCCTCCTCCAGCCCCTTCCCGTGACCACCCTTGACCACTAGCTGCGCCACCTAGTGATGACCAGACCCGACCTGAACCTTGCCTTGAACCAGACGAGCCCATATTGCCTATGTCCGAACCCAATACCAATGACCTTTCAATTCCTTTGCCTTTTTACCTTCTACATGACTTTAACTTGCCATCCCTTCATATTCTTGTCCATAGCCGTGTGTATTTGTGATCAAGGCCGAGCATACTTGCCTCAAACCATCATGGCCGAGCATTGTTCTAAGGTGGTCAAACCTATTTATAAAGTGGCCGAGCCTACTTGAATGGGTAAAGCCATCTTTGCTTCATTTTAATTTGTTTTGTGCATTTGTCTTGATACATATTCCTTTGATAATTATTTACTTATATATGTTGTATATTTGTTATTTACGAGATTTGGATTTTGGCTCTTCATCCACTCAAATCTATTCGTGCTTGGTCGTGCTTTTCGGGGTATAGTTGTGTGTTTCAAATTGTCGTCTCTAGCTTTAAAAGGTGAGTTTATCACTCTTGACAAATCATACTTATATAAATGTGAAACAATGTCATTTGAATTGTAGTAGTTGATATGCTATCTGCCTGTTATCTAACATTATATAATGATATAACGTGTTTATATACTTGTTACATCACCTGACATCATAGGATATGTTTTACTGTTTATTTATTTTCTGTTTCTAACACTGCAAGTTCCCTGTAGAATAGAATCACTATAGGTTGAAATGATACATACCCGAACGGACATTAGAATAAGGGAAAATCGTTATGAGCTGAAATGATAGGCTCAAGCGATTTTTATCTATTTTGTTTGACTTGGGATTGCGGGTTTGAAATGATAGAACCTGGATTTTTCTTTTTAAATTACAGATTGAAATGATATATTATCCATATCACTTGACCTAAGTAGAAAATATTATACAAACCCGTGGTTTATTTTAAATAATAGTTTTCTGAAATTTTAAGTATTTTGAAATATTAAATATATGTGATTTTGAACTTAAGTTTGGTATAATAGTTTTCTGAAACTTTAAGTATTTTGAAATACTAAACATATGTGATTTTGAACTTAAGTTTGATATCATAGTTTTTTGAAAGTTTTTAAGTATTTAGAATTTAAATTATATGAGATTTTAACTTAAATTGGATTTAAATGATTTAAATAAATTTTATAGTGATTTTATGTAAGTTAAAGAAAATTAATGATTAAAAATGTAAATTTTGGTTTGACTTAATAATTGAAATTTAGTGTTAAATGAATTTTAAGCTTAACTTAGTGATAAGAATATTTTGTTTATGAAATGGGTATTTTAAATAAAGCATTTAGTTATTTGTTAAAATAAAAGTTAAATAAATTAATGTATTTTGACTTGATAAATGAATTATGATTTAGATTGGATATTGGTTAAATAAATGTTATTTTATTAAAAATTATAAGTTAAGTAATATCCAAATAAATGATTTTGAAAAGTGAAATAAGTTTGATAAGTTAAAAATGATAAAAGTTGAAGATATATTGTTTTAAAGTGTTATAATTGACTTATAACAGAAATTGTAGCGTTTCAGAAATGCTGTGATTTTAATGTATTGTTTTCCAATCAAATAATATAGCTACTGTAACACTCCAGAAGTGCTGCAGTTTCTGAAATAGAACTGTTTTGAAATAATAATATAGCTACTGTAATACTTTATAAGTGCTGCTGTTTCTGAAATTGAACTGTTTTGAAATAATATTATAGCTACTGTAACACTTTATAAGTGCTGCTGCTTCTGAAATTGAACTGTTTCTGAAATAATAATATATCTACTGTAACACTTTACAAGTGCTGCTGTTTCTGAAAATACAATGTTTTGAAGTTTTTGTAATTGAATGAACTCAGAAAATGCTATAATTCTGGAAATTGAATATTTGATTTGAAAATATATTGAATTCAAATTAATTGGTTTAAATGAATATGTTTTGATTCTAAATATAAACCATTTTGGAATTTATAATCACGGGTTATAATAACGATTGGTTGTTAAAGAGACCGAGATCGGATATGGACATACTCTCTGTCGATACCGAAACTGTAACGACCCGATATTTTCAACCATTCGCATCCATACATGTCGGATTTGAATTGCTCAAGATATCAGATTGTTAATTTAAAATTTTGCAAAACTCAACATATATAGTAAATAAATAAATAATCACAGAATCACAGACATGGAGTAATATAAAATAATGCAGCAGAAACAAAAGAATAGTAGTTCATGAAGCTACCATATATATATAACAGAGTTAAGCAAGATAAAGCAGAAGTCTCGAATACATAGCAGAAGTCTCGAATACATAAATGTCTCAATACAAGAGTCAAATACAAAATCCGAATACATCACTAGAATCATCTGAATAACTGAAACCTGGATAGATAGATGGATCTCCAAGCGAAGCTCCAACTCCAAAGGTGAGTCTCGAATACTGTATCACTCAGTCTGACCCGAGCGTAAAGCAAAACACAAAACACTCGTGTCAGGATTAACATTCTTATATCAATAAATCCAACTCAAGTGAAATATCAACTGAAATACAAGTAACTTAAAGGATGTTTGGGATAACCATCCTTTAAGGATCCGTTAAACTATCTACTATGTAGTAATATGCGCTATTATAATAATGTCTATAGTAAAATAAACTTACTTTTAAATAGCGTTAAGGAGTACCCATATCCCCCTTAACACATAATAGTCCCAGTAGTCTATCCAGTATCAACGTACCCCCAGATCGGGAGCTACCCTAAATACTCCACAGGCTATGGCACAAAACCAAACTCGTAGTAAAGCTCGATATGGTAGGTGACACGGCACAACGAGGCAATGCCAGGGTAGATATACCAATTACGCACACGGGCTAGTGGAAACGCATAGCAGCCACTACCGCCCACCTCAGAACACACTCCCAAATCAAAATCGAAGGGTGGCCACCAAATCAATCACAAGTAATAGAATAGTATCAAAGAAATGTGTCCGATCAGAGGTGCTACCTCATTGGCCCGAGATCTCTCCTGTTTTAGCCACCTTATGCCAACTCACGGGAGTCAGGTCCACGTATATACCTCAATAGGATCGTCGCCACCATCCTACTTCATTCTGGAATCTCCACCGCGTACACAGTTATTAAAGTGGTTTCCGGTATCGACAGAGAGTATGCCCATATCCGATCCCGGTCTCTTTAACAACCAAACGTTATTATAACACCACGGTCATTTCAAAATAATTTATACTTCAAAACCAAAATATCATTTTCATTTTAAAAAAACAAATCAATACGATATCATTTCCATTTCAAATATATTCACCTCCAAAATCATAGTACTTTCAAAGATATAATACTTTCGAAACCAAAATAATTTGAAATAATAATACTTTGGAAATCATAATATTTTGAAATTCATAACTTTGGAAATCATAACCCTTTGAAATCATAACATTTTGGAATCCATAACACTTTCCTCTTAAATAGTTTAGATATTAAAATTATATATATAATAAAGTAGTTTATAAAATAAAAATAGTTTATATAAAATAGTTATAAGTTAAAATAGTTTATAATAAAATAATTTATATTGAAAATGATTTATATTAAAATAGTTTATATTTAAAATAATTTATAAAGTAAAATATAAATAGTTTTGGATATAGTTTAAAAATACTTTATATAATAAAATAGCTTCCTCAAATTTCACAAATCGATTCAAATCAACTCAAATTCCAAAATTCAATTTTAATTCAATCTCAATTCATAAATTTCAACTCAATTCAGTTTCTTAATAAACCATTTCAAATTATCGATTTCAAATATAGATTTGAACCACAAAATAAACCATTTCAGTTTCAATATATTTCAAAGCTTTATATATTCAATATTTCAAAACTAAATTCGATAATTTCATATATATATATATATATATATCAAATTCACTTTACTATTATTTTAGTTTTGAAATATTCGCTCAATAAATCCAATATCATTTAAATACAACTTCAATTTACAAATTTAAATAAAACAGAATATCCCATTTAAATTTATATAAGTTTGAAATATTCATTTAAGTCACTTTTAATCAAATTCAAGTAATAAAACATATCTTTAAATTTCAATTTTTTTTATAAATTTCAAATCAAACTTATTTAATTATAATTCTTAAATAAATAAAATTTCAAATCAATTTCAAATTTATCTTTCCAACCTAAATCATTATAAACTCTATATTTGAAAATATATATATTAAATAAATACTTAAACAAATTAATATCAACTTTATTATATCAACTTTAATAAATCTTTAAAAATCAATATTTATTAAGACCATATATTTCTTTTCAAAACCATAGAAATCATTTTCAAAATATTTATATATATAGACCAACGGTGTATGTATATAATTCTCTACCCTATGGTCAAGTGATACGGATATTTATCATTTCAATCCACAATTTAAAATATATACGGGTATATATCTTTTCAACCCGCAATCCCAAATTCAATTCAATGAAAATCGCTTGGGTTTATCATTTCAACCCATAATGATTTCCCCTATTCTACAGATCGTTCTGGTATGTATCATTTCAACCCATAGTGAATTCTATACTAACAGGGAACTTGCAGAGTGATAACAGATATGATAATAACATAACAGGCATATATCATCAATATAAATAACAGATAATGGTGTCAGATGTCATAGGTGAACAGATACAGATAATAGCATATATAACAATGTAAATAACTAACAGCAGCATATTTCAATTGACGTTTCAATTGAAATCAAATTTAATAAATATAAGAATGTTAATCGTGAGTTATTGCTCACCTTTCAAGGCTATAGAGATTTAACAAAGAAATGAACTACGAATTCCAAAGCAACTCTAGATGGATACGATTCGATGAAGAAAACAGGCACGACGGACAAAGCTGATAGATAGGAAATCAAGAATCAAAATCAGTTTGATATAACAGAAACAAAATGTAAATATATAATATTATAAAATTTTCTTAATTAATATCCAACGAAACCCTTATATTTAAAATTCAAAAATCAATGTTTCAAAAATAAAAATATAAACTTACTTATAATAAATCCAAATACCAATAGATATTATATACTTACATAAACATGTCAATATTTATATATATACTTTAAACATATTATAGGTAAACTAACAGAATATATATACAATGCTAATATAACTGTACAACCAGATAACCATATATTATTAAACAACACACATATAGTTGAATGCAAGTTACTGTATAAACTTTTATTTATAATATAGGTCTAACAAATTTAGATCCTAACCTGACACTCATAAATATATATATATAACTTATATAGTAGTGTAATATATATATATATATCAATCTGGACATATCACTTCCTACAAGATTGCATATAACTAAACTATAACCCAGATACATATTATTGTTAATCAAGTATAAACACATTGCTAGATTTCGAAAATATAGACATATATATATAACTAACCTATATTTATATACTTTATATATAACGGATTTTGAATCATATACTAAATATATAACCAGTTTTTATACAACTTATATTATATACTGAAAATATATGATACATATATAGATAGACAAAATATAAAACTGTAAGTAGTAAGCTGATATTGTTTGTAAACTTCATACTCTAATATAAATAATATAATATATAAAATCATCAATATATATAAACAAACCTTATAGAAAATATAATATAACCCGTATATATAATAACTGGTTTGAAAACTTGCATAAAACTATAATATAAAACAAGCGAAAGCAAAACAGCCTATATGTATATATAACAATGTTATAACAGTAAACACGTTTATAAATATATAACTATATACCTCATACAATATGCTGGAAAGATGGGTGAAAGTGGGCGTAGAGGGTGGCGATGATGCGGCACGTTGGTCGGTAGGTGGATGGCGTGGGTAGTACGGCAGTGGGAATGGGCTGGAGGAGAAGAAAGTAGAATAGTGAGTGGTCAGGTGACTTCGGCCGAGTTGAGGCATGATGCGCGGCAGGGCCAGGCGACGGTCGGAGAGAGGATGCCTCGAGTCTGGCGGAGGTGAGAACATGAGCATGAGATGATGAAGCTTTGCAAGAGAATATAACTTTTAGAAGAAAAGAAAAGAGATGACAGGAGCCTCTTAGGGGGAAGAGCAGACTTTAATTAAAATAAAAGAAAAGAACGGAAGCAACAATGAAGAAGAGGAACAGAAATGAAATAGCAGAGGCAAAATAACGTTGGGAATAGTAACCGACCCTTAAATCCTGGAAAAAATATAAAAGCAACGGCTACACGTGTTGATTCGGAAAATAAAATTTAGAGCAACTAATTGTTGATTGGACAGTACGTTTCAAATTTTGAAACCGATGGAAGAAAATAAAGTCACAATTTATGGCACCGTTACAACGAACAGTTTATTGTTTCCGTCGCGTACCGGACCTCAAAATACAGAAATAAATATACCGCAGAGATCAACACGACGAGGCGATCAAAATGGTATACTGATATCAGTGCTACGATCATCCGATCAAAAGTCGATAATCGGTACCGAAAATGCTGCTATTCCGTATGGAAAAATCCAAACGGAGCTAGAACTTCCAAAATTTTCGAAACGAATTACGCAGTCTTATTCAGAGTGTTCTAAATAAATTTTCTCATGTTGACATACTTAGGTTTCAGAACACTTTTAAATTCAACTGTTATTAACTGATTTAAATTGAAATAAAATTTCACAATAAAATAAACTTCAATATTATCAAATGAAAATTTACCATTTGCTATGTTTAATTAGACGTATTTCAAATATCAAATTTATATTCGAATTTTATTATTTAAAATTTCACAAAATTTCAATTAAATATATTAATAAAACAAATAAAATTATTAAAATTTTACGGGTCGTTACAGAAACCCACTTTAACAACTATGTACGCGGTGGAGATTCCAGAATGAAGTAGGATGGTGGCGACGATTCCTATTGAGGTATATACGTGGACTCGACTCCCGTGAGTTGGCATAAGGTGGCTAAAACAGGAGCGATTGACGGGCCAATGAGGTAGCACCTTTGATCGGAGACACTTCTTCGATACCATTCTATTACTTTGTGATTGATTTGATGGCCATCCTCGATTTTTGATTTGGGAGCGTGTTCTGAGGTGGGCGGTAGTGGTTGCTATGCGTTTCCACCAGCCCGGATGCGTAATTGGTATATCTAATCATGGCATTGCCTAGTTGTGCCGTGTCACCTACCCTAGCGAGCCTTGTACGAGTTTGGTTTTGTGCCGTAGCCTGTGGAGTATTTAGGGTAGCCTCCCGATCTGGAGGTATGCTGATACTGGATAGACTACTGGGACTATTTATATGTTAAGGTGGAAAATGTAAAGCCTTAACGCTATTTTAAAGTAAGTTTATTTTACTATTAGACATTATTATAATAGCGTATATTACTACATAGTAGATACTTTAACGGATCCTTAAAGGATGGGCGATCCCAAGCATCCTTTAAGTTACTTGTGCATTTCTATTACAGTTCACTTGAGTTGGTTTACATTGTATAAGTATGTATGTCCTGACTCGAGTGTTTTGTGTTTTGCTTTACGCTCGGGTCAGACTGAGTTGTACCAGCATTCAAGACTCACCTTTAGAGCTGGAGTTCCGCTTGGATCCATCTATTGATTCTGCTTTCAGTCATTCACTTGATTCCAGTGATGTATTCAGATCTTGTATTTGACTATTGTATTGAGACATCTTTGTATTCATAAATCCTGTTGTATCTTGTTTAACTCTGTTATATACATGGTAGCTTCATGAACTACTATTCTTTTGTTTTCGCTGCATTATTGTTATATTACTCTATGTCCGTGATTCTATGATTATTTATTTACTGTATATATTGAGTTTTGCCAAATTTTATTTACAATCTATTGTTTTGAATTATTCAAGTCCGGCATGTGTGGATTTATTGTCGATTTGAATGGTCCAAAATAGTGGGTCGTTACACGAAAAGTACTATTTACAGTAAGTTAACCCATTTTGGGAAAGTTCGAATATCATAATTTGTGTTTTTACTTATATGAGTGGATTCATTGGTGAAAATGATGATTTTTGTATGTGGTTTTGAAATTTTTAGTGTAGTATCGAGTAGTGATATTGGAGTTAAACGGGATTGGGGTATTTTGGAAATTCAGGCGATGTGACCGATGTGGTGGCGCGATGTTGGGCATGGAGGTGGCTGGGTTAGCAGCGCGCCTGGAAAAATGCTGGAGTATTTTTATGGAGGTCGTAGGGGTTGGTCGAAATTATTTTGGGGTTTAAGTGGGGTTGGTTTGTGGCTTCGGGTTCGAGGGGAATGGCGGCGACGTGGGGGACAGCGGAGCGTGCGCACCTGAGGGAATGGGTAGAGGAGGTGCTAACGTTGCTTTCAGCGAAGTTTGGGGGTCTACGACGGTCTGTAGTGGCGTGGGAAGGTGGTTTGGTGGCTCGGTTTTATTCGTGGGTCGAGCAGCAGTTCGAAATTCGAACTGGGCTTGGATAAGGAGTCTTTGGGGGTTCATTGGAGCGTGAGGGTGGTAGGTGACTGATGGCGATGGTCGGCAGCAAAGGACGTTGGTCGTAGGTCGTGTGTAGGTGCACGGTGGTGCAGAGTTTTCGTGCACAACTTTGAATAATGGAGGAAGAAGAGGTAAAGGGGAAACTAGAAGCAAAGTAAGGAGAAAAGGGGAGAAGAGATGGGTCGGGAAATTAAAGGAAAAGGATAAAGGAAAATGTGAAGAAAAAGAATAAAAGAAAAGAAAAGAAAAGGAATAAAAGAAAAGAAAAGAAAACGAATAAAAGAAAAGAAAAGGAATAAAGGAAGAGAAGAGGAAAGATAATAGGAAAGGAATAAATTTATATATATATATATACACACACACACACATGAATTCAGATTTTCTTCCGTTTAGCTAAAACTCTATTTCTCATTTTAGATTCGTAATTTAAATTTTTCAATGATATTTTATAATTTAATGGAAATTAATTATGTGATTTTTATTATTGACTAAAAACTTATGGGTAATTAATGATATTTTATAATTAGTTAATAAACTGTTTAATTTGGAATTTATTTGGATTAAAATATAAAAGGAATCGGCTAAGTAAAGTAAATAAAATTCTAAGGAGTAAATCGTCTGGATATTTGTTGTTGATAGTTAAATCTATATCTTTGTTTAATCCTGTGGGATATTGGTTTTCAAATTAAAATAATGAGATTAAAACAATGACATGTTTTATTTGAAATAAAATCTGTAATAAAATCCCCGAAAATCGGGCATTGTCTCCATAGACGATAAATGGTTATTTTCAACAACTGACTTCCTTAAATTTATTCTTTAGATTCGAAGAGACCGGGATCGGATATCAGCGATATCCGGAACCACTTCGATTTAATCATCACTATAAATCTTTACAGGTTTGATTTTAGAATCTATTAGGCTAGAATTGAATAAATTAAGTAAATCTGATTATTTTCAATAAGTAACTATACTTAGACATTAGTATAATGTCAGTGGATTTCTGGAAAGTGTTTTTGGTTAAAATCAGATAAAACTCGTCGAGTTATACGAGTTGCCTTCGTTTTTCATGAAGCTTATAACTTAAGTGTTTCATTTTAAGTTGGTTTACTCACGCTGGTTTCTAGCCGTTACAATGGATTTTCTTCTTACTACCCTAGGAATACCCACCCTAAACCTTTGAAATCTCATTTCCTTACTAAGGTCTCTTACTCCTTCCAAAATAAAAAATACTATCCCTAGGGAACTTTCCCACTTCTTATAACATATGGATACCAATCTTCTCTCAAAACATAGCTTATTGTACACTATAAATCAGCAATAACATAGGGCTCAACATCCTTGGGTCATCCCAAACCCAACTAGCAAACTATGCACAAATATACTTCTAAAAACTTTCCATATGTTAAAATCTATAATTGGGGACTATTTGAATTTTAGTACATAATGTATTTATATTTTATTCAAAAATACAAATACGTTCACTCATATTTCCTAATTTACTTAGGATCTACTAACCTAAGCTCTGATACCAATTGTAACAACCTGAATTCCAGTGGGTCCAGAATTTTTGCAAAAATGCTATAATCCAAGCCCACAGAAGCTCGAGTTGGGTATCTGGTATCCTGCAAATAGGCAAAGATAAATATATTAGAGCTCAAATAAATATCTCACATCGGAACTGGCTAAAATATAATAGTAAGTAAATACTCACCAAGGTAATAACACTTTCTAAACAAGTGTCACAAAGCTGGAAAATCTCTGCCATCTATCTAACCTGTGGAATGATATGAGGAGGTGGTCAGAACTAAAGTTCTGGTGAACGGACAAATTATACACTTTTAAGCATAACTCTACATATACCGTACTATTTCCATTTTCTGTTATATTAGGTTTATTGGGTTCATAATACTCTCGCCTATGTGCGTGAATCGTACCCATCTACTCCCTAGTAGATCAAGACCTAATGACCAATTTATATGTAGCTACATGCCCAAAGACCGCATCGGTCCTAGGTACCACCCATAGTACCTTCCGTATCCGCCTCGAAAAGGACTTCATCGTCTCGTTACGAAAGCGTTCTGTAACTACATCTGTAAAGGACAACTTCGTGAGGCCTACAGTACAGATGTTCCGTCGTCTGCTAGGAAAACGTAAAACTGCGTCCGCAACAGTTCGCACCAATGCTCGGACATCCACAATGTACCACCCAGTGTGTACATTAAAGACTACATGTAATCGATCTGTCTACTCCCTATGCTCCGCCAACAAGGTCTACCTTGTACGTAACTCAGTTGAGGATTTTCTATATCTGTAAAGTTCCACTTCGTTAGGCCTACAATACAGATATTCTACTTGGTATGTCCCTTTTCTCATCGTGGGTATGGCCCCACGCGGCCCCACTTCAACTAATCGAAAGATCTTTCAAGAGCTAAGTGGCTGTGCCCTACTGCAAACAATCTAAACATCCAATTGGCAATGCCTCTCATCCAATGTCTCGATAGTGAAAGAATCATTGGTATGTTGGTTTAACTCTAGTCTTTCCCGAACTCGCTCTGACTGATGATGGCTGATATCCGCATGCGACTATCTTTATGGGTCATGCCCACTATAACCTACTAGAAAACTAGAGTACGGTTTCATACGAATATCCTACTCCATCATCAGCCTTTTGACTGCCTACAAAGGTCCGCTTCGTTAGGCCTGCAATGCAAAAGCAGTCAAGGTATACTCTCTTGATGGAACACCTACAAACCTGCCTCCGGGGGTGCAGCTTCGTTAGGCATACCCCAGAGGGCCATCCTAGAGTATCCTCATGTCCCGTTGAAGTCTCACACTTCCTTCTAGCCTAAAATAACTAAGTTGGACGTGCTCTTTCTGTATTAAAAATCTGCGATGAACTGCTTCGTTAGGCTCTTTATCCAGATTCTTTTTGGGCAACTTCAAACGCACATTACCATTTTATTAGACCTTACATCTAATCTTTTATTATGCGTTTAGTTTACTTTTCTTATTCTTTTGGCTACTTATTTACCCTAATCAACATGCCCAGCCCCACCCACGTGTGAGACCATCAGTCCTAGACCTGAAAGGAAATACTGTCGGTACGAACCATTGCTATTATTTTTGCTTATTAACTTAATCCAAGATCTAAGTTTGATAAAATAAGCCTCTTCTATTTCTTTCTTTTTAATTATAACATACATGTTACAATTATACTTGCAATTGTCACTTTTATATTCTTTTCTTTCTTTTATAACCTACATATTTTAACTGTAATTGCAAGTGTCACTTTTCTATTCTAGTCTGTCTTCTTTTATTATGATACTAAATTTTCTTTAGTCCTCTTATATTATATAACAGTCTTAACTTAGGACTAAGTCCAACTGTCATAAGTTACTTATCATAATAACTGCTTTACTTTTTACTCTACTATATGCGCAATAAATGCAGATGTAGTCATATTTTCTGTTTATTGTTTCTAGCTTGTCAAATAATTAACTTGATTATTCCTTCTTCTTTAATTTCTTTAATACTTCACGTTATTCTCTGTAACGACCCATAATTTTCGATGAAAAGAAAAATAATATTTAATTTAATAAGATGTTAGTGTTAATATTGGACGAAATAAAAATTTGTGATTTATTAATAAGAAAAATAACTAGAATGTAATGTTAATAATGTTAATTTAAGGCAATTGATAACTATTTTAATGAGATCTTAATTAATTGGAATGATTGGAAAGTTATAATTGGTCATAAAGTGTAAATGGTAAATAAACCAAATGCTGTATTAAACGGTGAAATTGTATGTAATTATTTGGAGTTGATTAAAATAGAATAATAAATCCATATGTGAATTTATTAGTTTTGTTTGTTAACAATAAACATAGAATTGTATTTGAAATTGTAAGTTGTAACAATGGTTTAATTATCATTTCATTATTTATTCTGTTGAAACTTAATTGTAAATCAATTGCAATAAATGTAGTTAAATATTGCGTTAAATGAATTAAGATGACAATTGTAGAATATTGATGTAATAAATGGAAAACCAATGTTAACTATGTCCATAAAGTAATGATTGATTGAATAAAAAGATTAAAATCAAAATGAATCAATTTATTGGGTTTTAAATTATAATTAATGAATTTATTACAATTGGAATTGGAACGTTGTAATTAGCGCAATATTAATAGTTGAATTTTACATGGAAAATTTGTTTTAAAAGATTATAATTACTTGTTAATCAAAAGTGATAAAAATTTGTTAGTTATAAAATTTGAATTTGAAAAGTGATAAATTTAATTTAATAATAATTTATTTAATTAACATGAAAATAGCCATTTTGGCCATTGTCTCGGATTTTGACGAAACCACTTTCATCGGATCCGTAACAGTGAATTATTGTAGGGTTTCAAGTTTCGTAGCGATCGAACATGTCGTTTGATCATGCGGGCTCGAAACGCGTAGAAATCAATTTAATTGAAATCAATTTGAAATAAGGTGATTTTGAAATCTAACTTTTGTATACAATGGAATTAGGACTTGAAAATTGTTTCATTGAATTTAAAAATATCGAAAACCTATATTTTGATATATTGGATGACCCATTTTCGTTTTGAGAACGAAACAGGCTTTTCGGGCTTTTCGGTATATTTAAATTGTCATTCCAGTTAAATCTGACTTTTATTGAATATTATCGCCATTAATTTAATATTAAATTCTAAATTGCCAGTTAATACCCGTTATTGATAATCAGTGTAACGACCCGTAAATTTCGACCATTTAAATATGTTGATTTAAATTGATTTTTGTAATTTAATGTAAAAAGAAATGAAATCTTATAATGTATATTGGAGCGAATGTTGGAAATTAAGTGTTGCATAGGTAAATATAATAAATTCTTGACAAATTGGAATGAAATCCAATTGAAGGAATAGTAGAAACCATTATAATTTGTTAATTAAATTGATTTATGCAATAAAACATTGTAACGGAAATTGTTCGTAAATTTAGGTAATAAGGTAGTATGTTATTTGGAAATAGAATTAATGGTAGAATAACAACTATTATAAATTACCAAATTAATTGGTCAATGAATATATTTGGAATTAAAGTTCATATAAATATTAAGTAATTATGATGTTATTATTGATAATAAGCGTTACTAATTATTAATATAGTAACGGAAGAGTAAATGAAATGCAAGCGTAGAAACTTAAGCTAAGGATTAACAATCGAAATGAAATGTCTTTTAAATGGAGTACTATAAATTGTCATACTAAGCTAAGAATTGAATATAAGGAAACAAAGGCAAATAGTAAATCAATCAATGAATTTATATAGATTGTAAAGTTATAATGATAAATAGTAATTGGATGTCTTGTACGAAGTTATAATATTGTGTGAATTTTTAATAAAGAATAACTAGAATGAGATTCAAATTTGTATATTAATGGAAAGTTGAATAAAATTCTAATGAATGATAATAATGAAAAACGTATACAATCAATGTAGGTAAGTTATTACAATGTTGTTGTAATTAATAAACGTTTCTTTAATGGTGATTAATAACATAACGGAAGTGTGAATGTAAAGTAATTTATGAATATATATTTGGCGATTAAATCAAATCAATCTATAGAATTAAATTTTAAATTAATTGGAAGGAAATATGTAATAATTGCATTTATTTGTAAGTGGATGAAATTTATTTCTATATAAATTGAATATTAGAATAAGATGATAATTGTTAATGTAATAAGAGTAGGCCAATAATAATTCTTCCCATAAATTGATAATCGACTCAATAATTTAATACTATCCATAATAAGGCAATTAGATTGATGATAGAATGGAAAGTCTATTAAATAGAAATATTGAAAATAAAATTTGTAATTTCTAAATTTTGGAAATTTGAAGCAAGGGTAGTAATTATTGTAATAATTAAATGGGAGTCAACTAAAACTTAATAAACCTTAATGTATATTAATGAAATTGTGGCAATAGTGCAAAACTTTAATCATTTACCCATTCATTTATGCATTGAATTAGGTCTCAATCAAATAGCAACATTGGGCTGGTTATTAATAGCTTTTAAGTGAAATTAAAACGTTAACGATAACAAGTATTTTCAGAATTAACCATCTATTTAGTATATTAAATTATAACTGATAACCAATTGCAATAAATAAAAATAATTATTACATTTACGTTAATTGAAGTAATATTTGAAATTTATGTAAATTCCATTTATAATATAACTATTGGTTGATATAGCATTTGTAAATCAAGATATATTAATATGTATATTTTAGTAATTGGGTTTATTTCAAATAGATGAAATTTAATATTTAGATATTATGTAAATATAAATTTAGATGGAATTCAGAGATACTTACGTAATAAAGTATGAATCCAATGGTAGTCTCATCTATTGGATACTAATAGATTGAGAAATTGAATGAAAATCAAATAAAAAGAAATTTTTGCAAATTTAATTTATAATTTGCGAATATAATTAAAATTGAAATTTAACGCTGAAATGAATAAAATTGTTAACTCTAAATTTACATCTAGATTTGGTTTAAATTAATGTGAAGGATTAAGAAAGTAAAAGTGATAAAGATTGTCAATTTCAGAATTTAAATAGGAAATTTGATTTAATTAATTTATTTTAAATTTATTTAATTAATATAAAAATAGCCATTTTGGCCACTGACTCGGATTTCGACGAAACCAGTTTCATCGGATCCGTAACGGTGAATTATAATAATGTTTCAAGTTTCGTAGCAATCGGACTTGTCGTTTGATCGTACGGACTCGAAACGCCTTGAAATTTATGCAATTGAAATCAATTTGAAAATATTGATTTTTGCATAACTTCTTCATACGACACAATTTGAATCTGAAACCTTTTCCATTGCGTTTAAAATATTTTAAAACATCTATTTTGATATATGGGTTGACCCAATTTCGTTCCGGAGTCGAAACGGGCTTTTGGGCCATTCATCGTTCAGCGCGTTTATAGATCGGGTCCATCTATCTTATTTCGACTTTGCCTATATATATCCAGTTATAAACCCTAGCAGCCTCCATTCCTCATTTCTATACGTACTAATTCTTTTGCTCTTCCTCATTTCCAATGGCTGCAAACCCTAATCTTCCCAATCCAATTTCAATTTTATAAAAAAAAAAAAGAGAAATTTTTTTTTTGCGGATCTGCAGCAACTTCGGGTCGCGCTTCGAGTTTCAGAGGCAAAAACGCTGCATCTACTTCGAGTCAGGAAGAAAACTACTCGGGTCTTCGGGTCGTTTTCGCAAAAACTCCAAGCAAGCACCAGGATTCTTAGGCGCCGGACCAGAGTTAAACCCGAAGTCGACCCAGCACCAGAATTTTCCAATCTTCAAATTTTCATAACTTTTGCATACGGACTCGGATTCATGCGCGGTTTGTTTTGCTGGGATCATATTGAAATTCCGGACCTGATGATGCTAGTTTGGATGAATTCTGAGACGGTCAAATTTTTGGGTTTAAATTGAATTTAAATTCAATTTAAATTCAAAAGGTGAGTGTTTTAACCCACTCACAACTTCTAAGATTTCTTATGTTTGTTAAATTAAATTTTGATGTGATTTAAAATTTATCTATGATTGTTTGGGCATATATTTAATCATCATCTCAGTTAGATAGCATTTAGTTAAATTAAATTGTTATTTAATTTTATTATTGCATATAATTTGCCAGTTAAATTTATTTATTATTGCATATAAACTGTCAGTTGAATAGTTATTCATTTTATTGAATATAAACTATTCGTTGATGCCTGTTATATTTTATATGCTTTATATTGATGTTTTGTTTAAATTGGATGATGATTGTAATGGATGGTTGTTTATTGATATTTGGATGAATGGATGCTATATTTTATATTGTATAAACTTCAAGTTATTATGCATTTTCATTTCATTCGAGATTGCGGTTTGAAATGATATATATAACCGTAAACTTTTATTTTTAAATTACGGATTGAAATGATAAATATCCGTATCACTTGACCATAGGATAGAAAATTATATACAGGCACCATGGTCTATATATAAAATATTTTAAGGGATTTTCTATGGTTTGGAAAGAAATATACGGTTTAATAAATATTAAATTTTGATATTATATAAATATTATTTTATATATGGTTAAATTCTAAATTTAAGCTATGTATATCTTGATGATGTTTTAAGTTTGATTTACGATTATTCCAAGTTTGAGCTTTATTTAAGTGATATTGAATTTATTAAATAGATATTTCTAAACTAAATAATAGTAAATTGGATTAAGGTATATATAAGATTATCATATTTGGTTGGGAATTTTGGAATATTTAAAGACTTGAAATATATCAAAATTGAAATGTTTTATTGAAATTAAGGTATTATTGTTTTCAAAGTATTGGTTTTCGAAATTGTTATAACTTTGGAAGTAATATGGTTTGAAAATGAATTTATTTGAAATAGAACTTATTTAAGAATTATCTTTAAATATATTGATTTGAAACCGATTGAAATTTTGAGATTTAGAATATGACTGCATTATGTGATTTGGGTTTAAGATGGTTTTAAAGAATATTTCAAGTTTTATAATTAAAAGTAAGAATAGTGATTGAAAATTTGGATTTTTTTTATGATATATTATTGAATTTGGTTTTAAAGTATATACTATTTTGAAGTAAATGATATGTTTTGAAATAGCAATAATATTTTGGTTTTAAAGTATATACTATTTTGAAGTAAAGGATATGGTTTGAAATGGCAATAATATTTTGGTTTTTGGTGTATATACTATTTTGAAATAAAGGATATGTTTTGAAAGGGCAATGATTGTGTTTTTAAAAGTATATATATATTTTTTAAATGACCACGGTGTTATAATAACGTTTGGTTGTTAAAGAGACCGGGATCGGATATGGAATACTCTCTGTCGATACCGAAAACCACTTTGACAACTGTGTACGCGGTGGAGTTTCCAGAATGAAGTAGGATGGTGGCGATGATCCTAAGGTATATACGTGGACCCAACTCCCGTGAGTTGGCATAAGGTGGCTAAAACAGGAGCGATCGACGGGCCAAGGAGGTAGCACCTCTGATCGGACACACTTCTTCGATACCATTCTATTACTTGTGATTGATTTGGTGGCCACCCTTGATTTGGGAGTGTTGTTCGAGGTGGGCGGTAGTGGCTGCTATGCGTCACCACCAGTCCGGATGCGTAATTGGTATATCTACCCTGGCATTACCTTGTGTGCCGTGTCACCTACCATATCGAACCCACTACGATTTTGGTTTAAAGATCCGACCGCGTTAAGGTTCACCATCCCCTTAATGCTATTTTCTATATGATTATACTTTACTGATTAGACACTACTGTATATAGCGTATATTACTACATAGTAGATAGTTTAACGGATCCTTAAGAGATGCGAATCCCGAACATTTCTTAAGTTACTGCACTCGCGTTAGACACTGGATAGGAGATGTCAAACCCCGTAAACATCTCTGACGCCGTTTACACTCATATTTATTTCATTGATTTAACTTACATAAGATCTTTTAGTTCTGACTCGAGACATGATGACTTGACGTCATCCTCACCTTCCTCCGGCTTATCACCGGCGCCGAAGAGACTTATTCAATGGTCACTGCTAACCGCATTAATGATTAGGCCTGAACTCTGCAATGGAGCTCCAACTCCCGGTGGTAAGGAAGGCACTTACTCCTAAGCTTCGCAGGTCCCCAATTGATCGGGGTCGCCAATTAATATACTGGATGTTAGTTGCCTATAAGTATACTGGGTGACACTGGACCCAATTATCTTTTCGATTACTCGTTCGAGAACTACGATCTTTAATTAACCGAAGAAATCAAAGAATTCTTTTGATAGATTCGAGTGTTTTGTCTTTTCAATTCGCTCGGGTCAGCCTGAGAATTTCAGGATTTGAAGGCCCTATTTCTGAAGGACGAAGACGAAGATTTTATTATTACTATTTGTTATATATTCTACTACACCATTGTATTCCGCTGCATAATTATCATTCTCTGGTATGTGTAACTCTGATATGTATTGTATAAGTATAATCAAATGTTTTGTAAAACAGCTTCATGAACTGTTATTTGATTATTATATTTTATCGTTCCGCTGCAAGATTCTATTTTGTTTCTTTTATTTCTCCGCTTTTTCTTATTTACCCCATAACAATCCACCCTTCTGTATGGTTTAAGTTGGCACGTGTGTCTGCTTAAGCATACAAAAAGGTGGGGCGTTACATTTGGTATCAGAGCTTTGGTTTAGCGATAAACCTTAGCCTTGTGGGGTTTGACTCTTTACTAATAGGGTAGTAATACCCTATGGGAGTCGTTGAGCGTATATATATGAGAGAGCGTATTTGTTAGTGTTATAAAAATGTTTTAATATTGTGTCAATCTGTTCCGTTTTGTATTTATAAATTCTAGTTGGTGCATGGGACGTTATGACATCAATAGGGATTTCTAAACACTTAATAGGACAGACCGACATAATATTTGTTTTAATATAGGTGAATGAAATAACTTTGCCTATTATATTTTCTATATATAAAAATATTTTATAAAGATATATATTTGGTTGCTATAGATTTGGTGTTAGGTAATGAAAATATAAATAATAGTTGAAACTAAGTTGAAAATAAAATAAATGAAAACTGGAAATTTAGAGCTTAAGTTCCGGGGTTTTTGGAAGATTTCTTTCAATTGATTTTGGAATATAATAATAATATTATTAGAAGTATTTTCTGATATAAATATTTCAATAGAATTTGAAAGAAATGGTTTAAAAGAAATTCCGCAAAGAAATAAGTTGTACTCCCCTCTCTGTCGCTGGAAAATAATTTCGGTGATGGCGGCCGCATCATCGACATTCATTTTCGAGTTTCAAAGTGGGAAGGCCACTGTAGTAGTTTTACTACAAGATTTTTGATAGACAAATAAATAATTTTAAATTGTTTTAAATATAATTGGATATATAAATTTTAAGTATATATTTATCTATTATTTTAAAATGATTTGAAATTTAACTCGGTACTTAATTCTTAAGTTCCGTTAATTAATAGTTTCAATTAAGTATAGTAAATTGGAATATAACTAATTTATAATTGGAACTTTTATTAAAAATAATTGATTAAATGCAAGGGTATAAATGAAATTTAAAAGAAACTTGGAATTGTAACCTATGAAACAAATAATGTAATTATTGAACCATTAATCAATTAGAAGAATTGAGAAAAATTTGTATAACTTTCAATTACATTCTTAAAGGCATATATATAACTTACCAAAAGATATAAAAGTTGAAAATGTTAATAAGAAAATGTATAGGAAAATTGTACAAGTAAACTTATGTAATGAAAATATTCAGTGAATTTCTTTTATTAATAAGAATTAAAGTATAACTGTTATGCCAAGTAACTAAAATTGAACATGAATATTTTTAAGAAATGAATAAATGAAATTAATAAGTATTGATGTTCTAGTTGTTATGGATTTTAGTATTATAAAAAAATAATAATAAACTTAAGTAATAAGTTGAAGTTACCTCAGAATAAAATAAGAATAAAAGATGAATACTGGAAAATGACTGTAAACTTAAGTTAATAAATTTACATGCTAAGGAATTTGATTTAATGTATAAAAATAATTAATAAAGAGAAAATCAAACAACAATATATGGAATGAAATTAATAATAATGAACTTGATCTATTGTTGAATTTGTTGTTTGTTTGGCTTATGGTTGTTTGGGCAAGGATACTTTAATATTGTTTGGATGTAGGAATAATCTATTTAGTTTCACCTAAGACTGCTGAGTGAAGGGTACACTTAGTAGTTTATTCTTCATTCTGTACAATTTAAAGTTATGAACCTGAACAACTATTTCTTTTGTTTGATATGAATGAATGATTGATTTTATGGTTGTATGCCTTGTTGCAAGTGTTTGTTGTATTGATTATTGTTGTGATTGAAACAACCTTAAATATATCATCTTATATAATTGTTAACCCTTTTAGATTATATAAGTAAAATGCAGGTTATGGAAGCAATTGCTACTGCTTTTGGTTCCATAAATAAGCGTTAATTGTCCGACAAATAGGTACGTTTTCGGATTACGGTTTATAGTGCTATTATATTGTTTTTCCCGTGTTGGGATATTAAATTTTGGATATTATATGTTATATATTGTATATTTTGATATTATATTTTCTCCCGAGCCTCTCCGTACAAAGGAGACTCTACCGAAATTTTCCGTAAAATTTTGGACTTAGAAATTATTTTGAAATGTTTTCCAAACTTTATAACAAAAAAAAAAGATTTAAGGGTTATAAATGGGTATATTTATTTAAAGTAATAAATTTTGTAAATTATTTGGTTATGAGATTATTATTTTGAATAAGACGTATTGTTTATTTAATCCACCTTTTCCTTTTTCCTTTTCGGGGACGAAAAACTGAGTGGGGGAGAGTGTAACGACCCGTAAATTTCGACCATTTAAATATGTTGATTTAAATTGATTTTTGTAATTTAATGTAAAAAGAAATGAAATCTTATAATGTATATTGGAGCGAATGTTGGAAATTAAGTGTTGCATAGGTAAATATAATAAATTCTTGACAAATTGGAATGTAATCCAATTGAAGGAATAGTAGAAACCATTATAATTTGTTAATTAAATTGATTTATGCAATAAAACATTGTAACGGAAATTGTTCGTAAATTTAGGTAATAAGGTAGTACGTTATTTGGAAATAGAATTAATGGTAGAATAACAACTACTATAAATTACCAAATTAATTGGTCAATGAATATATTTGGAATTAAAGTTCATATAAATATTAAGTAATTATGATGTTATTATTGATAATAAGCGTTAATAATTATTAATATAGTAACGGAAGAGTAAATGAAATGCAAGCGTAGAAACATAAGCTAAAGATTAACAATCGAAATGAAATGTCTTTTAAATGGAGTACTATAAATTGTCATACTAAGCTAAGAATTGAATATAAGGAAACAAAGGCAAATAGTAAATCAATCAATGAATTTATATAGATTGTAAAGTTATAATGATAAATAGTAATTGGATGTCTTGTACGAAGTTATAATATTGTGTGAATTTTTAATAAAGAATAACTAGAATGGGATTCAAATTTGTATATTAATGGAAAGTTGAATAAAATTCTAATGAATGATAATAATGAAAAACGTATACAATCAATGTAGGTAAGTTATTACAATGTTGTTGTAATTAATAAACGTTTCTTTAATGGTGATTAATAACATAACGGAAGTGTGAATGTAAAGTAATTTATGAATATATATTTGGCGATTAAATCAAATCAATCTATAGAATTAAATTTTAAATTAATTGGAAGGAAATATGTAATAATTGCATTTATTTGTAAGTGGATGAAATTTATTTCTATATAAATTGAATATTAGAATAAGATGATAATTGTTAATGTAATAAGAGTAGGCCAATAATAATTCTTCCCATAAATTGATAATCGACTCAATAATGTAATACTATCCATAATAAGGCAATTAGATTGATGATAGAATGGAAAGTCTATTAAATAGAAATATTGAAAATAAAATTTGTAATTTCTAAATTTTGGAAATTTGAAGCAAGGGTAGTAATTATTGTAATAATTAAATGGGAGTCAACTAAAACTTAATAAACCTTAATGTATATTAATGAAATTGTGGCAATAGTGCAAAACTTTAATCATTTACCCATTCATTTATGCATTGAATTAGGTCTCAATCAAATAGCAACATTGGGCTGGTTATTAATAGCTTTTAAGTGAAATTAAAACGTTAACGATGACAAGTATTTTCAGAATTAACCATCTATTTAGTATATTAAATTATAACTGATAACCAATTGCAATAAATAAAAATAATTATTACATTTACGTTAATTGAAGTAATATTTGAAATTTATGTAAATTCCATTTATAATATAACTATTGGTTGATATAGCATTTGTAAATCAAGATATATTAATATGTATATTTTAGTAATTGGGTTTATTTCAAATAGATGAAATTTAATATTTAGATATTATGTAAATATAAATTTAGATGGAATTTAGAGATACTTACGTAATAAAGTATGAATCCAATGGTAGTCTCATCTATTGGATACTAATAGATTGAGAAATTGAATGAAAAACAAATAAAAAGAAATTTTTGCAAATTTAATTTATAATTTGCGAATATAATGAAAATTGAAATTTAACGTTGAAATGAATAAAATTGTTAACTCTAAATTTACATCTAGATTTGGTTTAAATTAATGTGAAGGATTAAGAAAGTAAAAGTGATAAAGATTGTCAATTTCAGAATTTAAATAGGAAATTTGATTTAATTAATTTATTTTAAATTTATTTAATTAATATAAAAATAGCCATTTTGGCCACTGACTCGGATTTCGACGAAACCAGTTTCATCGGATCCGTAACGGTGAATTATAATAATGTTTCAAGTTTCGTAGCAATCGGACTTGTCGTTTGATCGTACGGACTCGAAACGCCTTGAAATTTATGCAATTGAAATCAATTTGAAAATATTGATTTTTGCATAACTTCTTCATACGACACAATTTGAACCTAAAACCTTTTCCATCGCGTTTAAAATATTTTAAAACATCTATTTTGATATATGGGTTGACCCAATTTCGTTCCGGAGTCGAAACGGGCTTCTGGGCCATTCATCGTTCAACGCGTTTATAGATCGGGTCCGTCTATCCTATTTCGACTTTGCCTATATATATCCAGTTATAAACCCTAGCAGCCTCCATTCCTCATTTCTATATGTACTAATTCTTTTGCTCTTCCTCGTTTCCAATGGCTGCAAACCCTAATCTTCCCAATCCAATTTCAATTTTATAAAAAAAAAAAAATTGCGGATCTGCAGCAACTTCGGGTCGCGCTTCGAGTTTCAGAGCCAAAAACGCTGCATCTACTTCGAGTCAGGAAGAAAACTACTCGGGTCTTCTGGTCGTTTTCGCAAAAACTCCAAGCAAGCACCGGGATTCTTAGGTGCCGGACCAGAGTTAAACCCGAAGTCGACCTAGCACCAGAATTTTCCAATCTTCAAATTTTCATAGCTTTTGCATACGGACTCGGATTCATGCGCGGTTTGTTTTGCTGGGATCGTATTGAAATTCCGGACCTGATGACGCTAGTTTGGACGAATTCTGAGACGGTCAAATTTTTGGGTTTAAATTGAATTTAAATTCAATTTAAATTCAAAAGGTGAGTGTTTTAACCCACTCACAACTTCTAAGATTTCTTATGTTTGTTAAATTAAATTTTGATGTGATTTAAAATTTATCTACGATTGTTTGGGCATATATTTAATCATCATCTCAGTTAGATAGCATTTAGTTAAATTAAATTGTTATTTAATTTTATTATTGCATATAATTTGCCAGTTAAATTTATTTATTATTGCATATAAACTGTCAGTTGAATAGTTATTCATTTTATTGAATATAAACTATTCGTTGATGCCTGTTATATTTTATATGCTTTATATTGATGTTTTGTTTAAATTGGATGATGATTGTAATGGATGGTTGTTTATTGATATTTGGATGAATGGATGCTATATTTTATATTGTATAAACTGCAAGTTATTATGCATTTTCATTTCATTCGGGATTGCGGTTTGAAATGATATATATAACCGTAAACTTTTATTTTCAAATTACGGATTGAAATGATAAATATCTGTATCACTTGACCATAGGATAGAAAATTATATACAGGCACCGTGGTCTATATATAAAATATTTTAAGGGATTTTCTATGGTTTGGAAAGAAATATACGGTTTAATAAATATTAAATTTTGATATTATATAAATATTATTTTATATATGGTTAAATTCTAAATTTAAGCTATGTATATCTTGATGATGTTTTAAGTTTGATTTACGAATATTCCAAGTTTGAGCTTTATTTAAGTGATATTGAATTTATTAAATAAATATTTCTAAACTAAATAATAGTAAATTGGATTAAGGTATATATAAGATTATCATATTTGGTTGGGAATTTTGGAATATTTAAAGACTTGAAATATATCAAAATTGAAATGTTTTATTGAAATTAAGGTATTATTGTTTTCAAAGTATTGGTTTTCGAAATTGTTATAACTTTGGAAGTAATATGGTTTGAAAATGAATTTATTTGAAATAGAATTTATTTAAGAATTATCTTTAAATATATTGATTTGAAACCGATTGAAATTTTGAGATTTAGAATATGATTGCATTATGTGATTTGGGTTTAAGATGGTTTTAAAGAATATTTCAAGTTTTATAATTAAAAGTAACAATAGTGATTGAAAATTTGGATTTTTTTATGATATATTATTGAATTTGGTTTTAAAGTATATACTATTTTGAAGTAAATGATATGTTTTGAAATAGCAATAATATTTTGGTTTTAAAGTATATACTATTTTGAAGTAAAGGATATGGTTTGAAATGGCAATAATATTTTGGTTTTTGGTGTATATACTATTTTGAAATAAAGGATATGTTTTGAAAGGGAAATGATTGTGTTTTTAAAAGTATATTTTTTTTTTAAAATGACCACGGTGTTATAATAACGTTTGGTTGTTAAAGGGACCGGGATCAGATATGGACATACTCTCTGTCGATACTGAAAACCACTTTGACAACTATGTACGCGGTGGAGTTTCCAGAATGAAGTAGGATGGTGGCGACGATCCTAAGGTATATACGTGGACCCAACTCCCGTGAGTTGGCATAAGGTGGCTAAAACAGGAGCGATCGACGGGCCAAGGAGGTAGCACCTCTGATCGGACACACTTCTTCGATACCATTCTATTACTTGTGATTGATTTGGTGGCCACCCTTGATTTGGGAGTGTTGTTCGAGGTGGGCGGTAGTGGCTGCTATGCGTCACCACCAGTCCGGATGCGTAATTGGTATATCTACCCTGGCATTGCCTTGTGTGCCGTGTCACCTACCATATCGAACCCACTACGATTTTGGTTTAAAGATCCGACCGCGTTAAGGTTCACCATCCCCTTAACGCTATTTTCTATATGATTATACTTTACTGATTAGACACTACTGTATATAGCGTATATTACTACATAGTAGATAGTTTAACGGATCCTTAAGAGATGCGAATCCCGAACATTTCTTAAGTTACTGCACTCACGTTAGACACTGGATAGGAGATGTCAAACCCCGTAAACATCTCTGACGCCGTTTACACTCATATTTATTTCATTGATTTAACTTACATAAGATCTTTTAGTTCTGACTCGAGTGTTTTGTCTTTTTAATTCGCTCGGGTTAGCCTGAGCATTTCAGGATTTGAAGGCCCTATTTCTGAAGGACGAAGACGAAGATTTTATTATTACTATTTGTTATATATTCTACTACACCATTGTATTCCGCTGCATAATTATCATTCTCTGGTATGTGTAACTCTGATATGTATTGTATAAGTATAATAAAATGTTTTGTAAAACAGCTTCATGAACTGTTATTTGATTATTATATTTTATCGTTCCGCTGCAAGATTCTATTTTGTTTCTTTTATTTCTCCACTTTTTCTTATTTACCCCATAACAATCCACCCTTCTGTATGGTTTAAGTTGGCACGTGTGTTTGCTTAAGCATACAAAAAGGTGGGGCATTACAATCAGTCACTTGTTATTGTTTATTGATTGGTTTGAATGGCGATTGTGATGGATGTTGGTTGTTGATATTGGATGACTGAATGTTATATTTCATATTGTTATAACATTGCAAGTTCCCTATGGGTTGAAATGATACATACCCGAACGATCTGTTAGATTAGGGAGAAATCGTTATGGGTTGAAATGATAGACTCGAGCGATTTCATGGATTTGAAGTAAAATTTGGGATTGCGTGTTGAACTAATATATACCCGTAAAATTTAAAATATTTGCGGATTGAAATGATAAATATCCGTATCACTTGACCATAGGGTAGAAAATTATATACGGACACCGGATTGGTTAAATTAAACGATTTTAAACCCTTAAATCTTGAATTTGGTTAAATGATATTTTGAAGGAAATTGATTTATATAAACTAAATCATTTTGAGAATCCAAGTTTAAATGTTGGAATTGGAAACTAGTTTAAATTAAAATTTTAAAGTTGAATTTGAAGTATAAACGAAATTTATCGAAATTGAGTTATTGAAATGTTTGAAATTGTAACTTTGAAATCTATTGGAATTGGAATAGCCTAAATTGATATTTCAAGATTTGAAATTGGGTTTTGATTTGAAATCTGGATATGGTCCAGATTGTTTGAAATGGAAGAAATAGTTAAATTTGATGTTAATTTCAAATCTATTATTTTAATATAAACTGTTTAAAATATATTGTTTTTGAAAAATCCCGACTATTAAGATTTTCAACTATTAAACTAATTTAATCTATTTTAAACTATTTTAATCAATTTAAACTATTTTAATTTATTTTAATCTATTATAATCTATTTAATCCAATTTAATCTATTTTACATATTTTAAACTAATTAATCCATTTTAATCTATTTTAAATCTATTTAATATAATTTAAATCTATTTTAAATCTATTTAATATAATTAAATCTATTTAATAATTTTAAATTTATTTAACCTATTTTAAATCTATTTAATTTAATTTAAATCTATTTAATCTATTTTAAATCTATTTAAACTATTTTAAAACCTATTAAAACTATCTTAAATCCATTTAAATTATTTTAATCTATTTTTTTTCTATTTTAGAGTATTCTAACTATTTAAAGGTTTATTTTTAAACTATGCCAAACTAATTAAACTATTTATAACTATCTAAATTATCTTCTGAATTTCAGATTTGTGTAAAGTGGAAGTGTTTATATTTAAATCCTTAATTCAAAAGCGAATATGGTTAAATGATGTTATAACCTAAGTTGGGATTTAAATGATATTTTCTGGTGAAATGACATATTTGATTGAATATGATGATTTTGAAATGAGGTTTAACCTATTTTGTCGATATGATTTCGAAAGTGAATATGATTTTTGAAAGTGATATGTTTGAATTGAATATGATATTTTGATATCAATTATGAAATGGTTTTGGAAATTTTAAAGAACCATCCGGTGTGAAATAAGCGTTTGGTTGTTAAAGAGACCGGGATCGGATATTGTCATACTCTCTGCCAGTAGCGAAAACCACTTTAACAACTGTGTACGTGGTGGAGATTCTAGAATGAAGTAGGATGGTTTGGCGAACGATTCTATATGAGGTAATAGCATAGCCCTGACTCCCGCGAGTCAGCTTGATGTGACTAAAACAGGAGCCACGCCGGGCCAAGTGAGGTCGCACCTCCGATCGGGCACATTTCTTTGATACCATATTATGACTTTGTGATTGATTTGGTAGCCACCCCTCGATTTTGATTATGGGAGTGTGTTCCGAGGTGGGCGGTAGCAGCTGCTATGCGTTACCACCAGTCCGGATCCGCAAAACAGTAGTATCCTACCCTGGGCGTTGCCTCGCGTGCCTTGTCACATGCCTTATCGTGCCTTTTACGAGTTTGGTGTGTGTCGTACCTATGGAGTGCTCCCTGATAGCCCACCAGTTTACGGTGGAGCTTACAGTACTATATAGACTACAGCATTATATAAAATGTGTTAAGAGGGATATGGGTAATGCCTTAACGCTATTTTAATACTTTACTTCAATGTAGACACTATTAATTATAATAGCATATTGTACTATGTATGTAGATAGTTTAACAGATCCTTAGGAGATGGAATCCCGAACATCTCTTAAGTTATTGCACTCACGTTTGACATTGATAGGAGATGTCAAATCCCGTAAACATCTCCGACGTCGTTACACTCATGTTTATTTACTGTTGATTTAACTTACATAAGATCTTTTAGTCCTGACTCGAGTGTTTTGTCTTTTCAATTCGCTCGAGTTAGTCTGAGCTTTTCAATTATCGAAGACTGCTTTCTGGAGAACAAAGGCGAAGATTTAATACTGTTATTATTTATTATATTTATTCCACTACATCATGTTGTTCCGCTGCATTATTTATATATTTTTGTTGTATGTAACTCTGATCTGTATTGTAAAGGTGTAATCAAAAGTATTTGTAAAATAGCTTCATGAACTGTTATTTGATTATTATATTTTGTCATTCCGCTATGAGATTCTGTGTTTGCTTTATTTCTTTCTCTTCTTTTTTTATTTACCTCATAACAATCCTCCCTTTTGAATGGTTTGAGTTGACATGTATGGTTTATTGTTGATTTAACCCATTCAAAAAGGTGGGTCGTGTAACAACCCGCATATTTTATGATTGTATATTTAAATGTTTTATTTAAATATAGCATCGTTAATCGGATTAAAGTCCGAAATGTTACTTTTTGTAAACAGTCGAATTGGGACTCGAGACTACTTCCGTTGAGTCCAAAATGGCATTTACAACTTTTTTAAGTATAAACATTAATATGTTTGGAGTTGATTAGAATTTTGATGTTTTCATTTGGGGCTTTGGGTTTGGGTTTCAACCCACTAACCCAATAAGAGAACCCAACTCCTTTATCAAACACTCTAACTCAACTCCTCTTCATTCATTTCATTCCTCATTTCCTAACACTCAAGCTCAAGAGAAAAATGAGGGAATTGGAAATTAAAATTCCTAAACCCTAGTTTTATTAGGAAATTCAAGTTCTTGCTCTAAAATCAAAGAGAAGCTTAGGTAATCATCCTCTTCATCTTCTCCATCTCAATCTCTCTTCAATTTTCAGAAATTTCTATAACCTAACTTAGGAAAAACTTCACCTTTGATAATAGATTGAAGATTCTAGAGGTTTATTGAAGAGGAATTGGTCTTGCCTTATTTTAAAACTTCTCATTCGTTGTTTTTGGGTTTAAAGGTGAGTTTTTGAACTCACATCTACGTCCATAACTCTCATTGTTGTAAGGTATGAATTCCTAACATTTATTCATGTTCATTTGCTTTTGATTTGAATTGATTTGGTGAATTTTCCAATTTTCGGTTTTGAAGTCCAATTTTATGAAAATCCTACTATGGATGTTTGAACATGATATTTGGGGTGTATCGAAGAGCCTATAAGGCTGGGTTGTCGCTTGGCATAAATCTCTAGTCTTCGTTGCTCATCCGATTGCTCTCGATTCGTTTTGGCCATCATGGCCCAGGCAAACTATTGCCCAGACCAGGTGACCCGACGTCTAGTTGCTCAAGCCCAGACATCTGGTTATAGACCTAGAGGAAAAAATAATAAGCACGCAGAAAATAAAATGGCAGAGATCAATTCCAGACGTCTGATTTATATGTTCAGACGTCTGGTTTGGTCTCAGACGTCTGCTTTGAAATTTCAGACGTCTGGGGGTTTTCTGGAATATTTCCAGAAACCAAATCCAGACGTCTAGATTAAACCCCAGACGTCTAGAACTGCCAATTTTGCCTATTTTGGGCTGTTTTTGAGTGAATTTCCAGTTTTAATCGATTTTTGTTGATCCGGATAGTTGTTATCACTTATTATCGACTTTGATGACTTCTTTCTTTGGATTTTTGGGAATATCCATTTGATGGATTTGATATCGATTTCTATGGATTTAATTCACGTTGTCGTATGTGAATTTTTGGTGATTGATTGTTTTTACAATCATTTTGTGATTTGTCACTTTAAAATACAAAGGTTTCGATACTAGTAGTAAATACTAAAACTCTTTCATTAAAACGATTTCGACACTATTTTAAATATAAAGTTCGCTTTTAAAACCATTTTCCAATCTATTAGTATATACGAACCTTTACCTCATTTGTATGAGAAATCTAATTAAACGGCTTAGCAAAACAAGTGGTATGAAACGCTTGCGTTTACTTCGTCGGTTAATTCTTGGACTTGTTCGATTGAACTCTCGTGACAATTTTTGAGTGGAAATCTACAATTTGTTCGTAAATATTTAAGTTAAGTTAGTGGTTATGGGACATGAAGCTAAACTCATTTATTTACTAGCTTAGTGTAATTTACACTTGTCGATCATTGATGATCATTTTGTGATTTAGACTAGCGATGTGCGATGTCTCTTTGTTTGTGTGGGGGACTAAAAACCCTGGTTGTGGAGCTTCGGTTCAAATTGGTGGGGTAGCGACCCATGGCCTTCAGGCCGTTTGTGAAGCCTCGACTCAAACTTGATGGTTAGCGACCATGGAATATCGTTCCGTTTGTGACACACGTGTTGGTGAGTTTTCATGCTCCCGTTTGTGATAGGCCTCCCCCTTTGTGTTTTTCTGGATTTCTGGATGTTGATTTCTAGAATTTGTGTTTCACCAATTTTGATGATATGCATTGATAAGCTCTATCAATATTTGTGTTTTGGTGAATAATTTAAAGAATATGACATTCTTTTTGGTGTTTGAGTAGGTTTGAGATATTGTATGATTTTTATTGTTATTAAATGTATACTTGTCACAGTATGGCATTATTGTTATCATACATTTTTGTCATATCTCTTATCCTATCTCATTTTATATGATATTTATAGCTAGACTGATCCGTTTATTATTTTCTTCTTAAATAATACTCGGGTCAGACCGAGGTGTTACAGGTGCTTCCACTTGACTTCTTAGTAGAGACTAGCATCTGACTTTTGGCTAACTACTTTAGCTTAGTAGTTTTTGCTTTTATACATTCGAGATAGAGACTCCTTGATGTATACATATTCTTTTGCCTAGCACTTGTACCTATTCTTTTGTGATGTAGTGGATCTTACATGACCGCTACTTTGGTGTACACTTCTATGTGTTATATTCATATCTATTTCCGCCTTTGTGATATGAATATCTGTGACTGATTTGTGTTATACTTAATTCTATATTTATTTCCGAGGCCCACATAGCCACTGTGTAGTAGCTTTGAGTTTGTATTTGATATGTCGGATATCCTCTTGAAATTAAATGTAAGTCATATTAACTGACATATCGGTACTCGCACAAAGCAATTACACAGATGGTCGCTCCTCAACAGCCTTATAGTCGACGGCATTACCCCGTAGTGTCCTTGGCTAGTGTGAGTATAGAGGTGGGGCATCACAGGTCGTTACAGTCTCTTTTATTCTAGGAAGTAGTTCTATTCTATTTGGTTGGTTACAAAAACTATACTATAATCCATTTCCATATTTCAATACAAAATAATTCCATAAACGATAACCCGTAACTGCAAGATATTTCTTTTGTTATTTCTTTAATTATTGGATAATGCAAAATACAGTAATGTCTTTATTTTGCACTAATTCCAATTCTATTTTTTTTATTCCTGCAATTACGTTTACCATTTTGCTTACAATATTAAATTATGGAAATGTATCCCCTTTTTCTAAACAACCAACTAATCTATCACTAACTTCCAAATCAAGTTATTCATTAGATTTCCCCTTTTTATTTCATTCCCCACGTTTTGATATATTTTACTGTAAATTTCTCACTTTTAGGCTTATGCATTTCTCTACAATTTTTTAAACCTAATATCACTTATATTCATTAGGATTTCTTTCTTTTTCCATAAAAATAACATTTGCATATAAGTACACTTTTCTTATAAATTTACAGTTTCAACACAACTAACTTACATATCTAATTACTGAAATTAGTTCAATTATAAGAAATGCCAAATTAAAATATTTAACGGGAATCTAACGATATTATATATCATCAATATAAAAGAAATATAATTTAAATCCACTCACCTGAAAAGAAAACACTCCAAATTCTAGATCTGATTTTTATTCCAGTTCTATTATCCATAGCCTTCCCCTTTGCAACCCTATTTGGATCCACAAACTGGAATTTGTATGGATTTATAAATCTGGATCTAACTGAAGAAAAATAAACAAATAAACTAGAAAACCAGATCTGAAAACTCACCTCATACGGACGGCTTAATTTGAACATATCTTCTCTAGATCTACAGTTTCTCCCTCCAAATTGCAAATCAGAAAACCTAAATCTAATATATTTGATTTCTGAAGAATTGGAGGAGAAAGAAAAGTGACAGGGCTTTCATGCCAATTCAAAAAAATATGGGATTGAAGGCAAGCTCTGCACGTTTATTTATAGAGAGCCAAAGCAGCGTCGTCCGTTCATTTAAAGCGATTGAAATCTAGCCGTTAAAAACAAGCAAAACGCGTCAGTTTTGACGTGTCTTGCCTTTATGTTTTATACGTATTAATTTATTTCCTCTATTTTTAAACGTTATAAATTATTAAATGTTAACTTTTGATCGTTGCCTATTCAATCTAATTAATTTCCATCAATTGCAAATTTAATTCCCTTTATAACACAAGTTATTTTGAAATTCAAACGTTACTAATTAATGTAAATTAATTTCCTTTAATTGATGATTTGATTAACATTGCCTACTAATGTTAATTAATTACCTCTAATTGCCGATGTCAATTAATTTCCTTTATGACGCGCGTCTATTTTGAAATTCAAACGCACGTTTTTCAGGAATTTATACGTGCATATATTTATAAACAAATATATTTACGCACATTTACGCGTATAATTATTTTTCAATACGGAACTTCGAACGTCAATAACTTTTTCATACGGCATATTATATATGTAAATTAATCAGAAAATCACCACGAACACAATGGTATAAGTTTCGAGGCCATATTCTAACAATTCCAAAAATGCTCATTTTCACTGTTTATAATTATTTTGGTTATTTAATTATCTAAAAATGTGGGGTATTACAATTGTGACGGATGCTATTGATTGATATTTTGGATGATTTAGATGTTTTTTATTTTGATATACCTTGTTATCTTCCCGTATATAATTTACAATATATAAAACTATAAACTGAATTATTTCGAATAAATTAAGAAATAGGTTGAAATGATATATACCTATAACACTGTGATTTGGATTGAAATGATATATATCCATCCCTGAAATTAAATTGAAATAACTAACCACTTAGCCATAGGATAGAAAATTATATACGGACACCGGATTGGTTAAATTAAATGATTTTAAATTTTTGATTTGAAATTATTAAAATAATTTGGATTTAAAGAAATAAAATCGAATTTATGGAAATCGAATTCTTTCTCGAACATGAGCTCAAATTATGGAATTTAATTGTGTTAAACGAAATTGTTTAAAATGAAATTTGAGATTTTGAGGTATAATTGGAATATGATTTAAGTTTCAAAAATTGATTTGTTTCAAAGGATTTGGATTTTATTCGAACTTTGAAATATTGCTAGATGAACATAATTTAAAACGATATTTCAAAATTGAGCTCAGAATTGAATTACTTTAAAGATTTGAATCTTAAATTGAATATTGAAGTTAGATTTGATATAAATGATTTAAATCGATATTTTGAAATGGAACTTGGAATTAATATAAAATTGAATTGGTTTAAAATTATAATTAAATTGAAATTTAAACCATTAACTCGAATTGTTGGATCGAATTTGAAGTTAAAAGAAAGTGAAAATCGAAATTGATTTGAATGGATAGTGGAATCGAAGTTAATTCGAATTGAAATCGGAATTGAATCAATTTAAATGGAAATGAAAATTGATTTGAATTGGAAAATTTGGAATTAGATCAGTTTGAATTTGAAACTACTTTTAAATAAATTATTTTATTATAAACTGTTTTAAAAGCTATCTTTTTAAATATACAAATTATTTTGATCTTTCAAGCTATCTTCCTATATAAACCATTTTTAATACTCAAACTATTTTCTATGGAACTATTTTAACTATCTAACTATTTTAAAATTATTTAAGCTATTTTCTAAAAATTCAAACTGGTAAAAAGGGTGAAATGTTTATATTTAAATCTTGGATTTAAGTGCGAATTGGGTTAAAGTGAAGTTATAACCTAAATTGTAATTCGAATCAAAATTTTGAAGTGAAATCGATATATCGAACTGAATTGACATTTTGAAGTAAAATATGATTTGTGAAGTAAATATGATATTACGAAATGAATTTGATTTTGAAGTGAATATGATATTTGATAACAAGTATGAAGCGATTTTCGAAATGTAAAAGTACCAACCGGTGTGTAAAACGACGTTTGGTTGTTAAAGAGACCAGAGCCTCTTATTGGCATACTCTCTGTCAATATTGGAACCACTTTAACAACTTTGTACGTAGAGTGATGATCCAGAATGAAGTGGTTCGATTTGGCATACGTCTGCTGGATTTGCAGAAAGAGAATGATGATAGATTAGCCTGGCACTTATGCCAATTTGAAATGACTAAAATAGGAGTCGTACCGGCCAAGCGGGCTAGCTACCCCGAGCGGACATCCGTTCTTCGATTTTCTTGGACTCGGTCTATATTATTACTATTGTTGTTGGTTTCGATTGGTGCACCTCGATTTTGGGATAATCTTCCCTTGACTCGATATGGGATGGATGTACGCGGTGGGCGATCATGGCTTTGATGCGTTACCACCAGGCGGGAAGGATAAACTGGTATTATCCTACCTTGGGCATTGCCTCACGTGCCTTGTCATACTTTTATTCCTATACGAGACTCATATGATTTTAGTTTAGTGTTGTCGTATCACGGCGCATCCCTATGCATCGACGGGTTACTGGTGTTTTATATGCAAACTGTATGACAATGCTTAAAAACGCGTTAAAGGGAATTAATGTAAAGCCTTAACGCTAAGAAAAATATTTATTTTACTGACTAGACATTATATATGTAGCGTATTATACTATATATAAATATTTTGACGGATCCTTAAGAGATGGAAAATTCCGTAACATCTCTTGAGTTATTGCAGGCACGTTATACACTGGATAGGAGATGTGAAATCCCGTAAACATCTCTGACGCTATTACACTCATGATATGTGATATCGATTTGACTCACATAAGGATATTTTAGTCCTGATTCGAGTGTTTAGTCTTTTCATTACACTCGGGTCAGTCCTGAGTTTTTCAGCTTATCGAAGATTATTCTCTGGAGGACGAAGACGAAGATTTGGTATGTTATTATTACTAGTATTATTCCATCATTATTTGTTCCGCAGCATTATTTTATTTGTTCTATTGTATATATATAACTCTGATAAATGTTGTATAAATCATTATCAAATGTATAGTAAACAGCTTCATGAACTGTTTATTTGATTATTATATTTTGTCATTCCGCTGCGAGATTTTGTGTTTGTTTTCTTCTTCTTTTCTTATTTTTCTTAATCAACCCCATTGATTATCTAAGTTTAGGATTGTTTGGATTGGACATGTGTGGATTATTGTCAATTTAAACCTTTCGAAATGTGGGTCGTCACAAATATATATCATTTCAATCCAAAATAAATGCCATAGGTATATATCATTTCAACCTATTACTTAGTTTATTTGAAATAATTCGATTTATAGTTTTATATACTGTAAATAATATACAGGATGATAATAGGATATATTAAACATAAATAAACATCCAAAATATCAATCAATAGCACCCATCTCAATCCATCATCCAAACAGTCAATAATCAACCAATTATCGATAATCAGGGATCTTACTAGCAGTTAAATTCTAATTCAATTTAACGATCAATTCAAATTCTATCAATTAATTCAGATGTCAATTTAAATGTCAATTAAATTTATCGAACAACTATCAATAAATTTAAATCACTTCTCGATATAAATTTAACTAACATAAAAATTACTTAAGTCAGTTGTGAGCGTAAAAAACACTCACCTCTATTTGAATCAGAAAAAGTCAAACTAGCCAAATTAATACGAAATTAGCTCCATAGCGTAGAGCTTGTCAATACAGTTCCAATGCAAAAATCTACATGCCAATCCGATATCGTACGAAAGAGATACGAATTATTAAACATTTGATAATTAACATACTAAATATAATTAACAGTAAATAATAAAAACGACTAACCCTCTCTCTTCCCTTCGTTCTCTTCCCAGTCGCGACTCGCGGCATCACTCTCCCTTTTTTTAAACGCGATCGATCACCGCCTCGTCGCCCAGCCTACATCGCGCCGCCCCACACCTCCACCATCGCGTCATGCCACCACATGCCTATGCACCACTTCCCGTGCAAACCCTAACGTCGCGCTTCAGATCTCATCATGGATGACGACCACGACTCGCCGCACGATTGCCCAAACCCCAGCGCCTCTCGTCCACGCATTCGGCCGTTGGAGTTTTCTCGATCGTGATTTTTTTCCTTTTTTTTATTTCATTACTTCCATCAGTAGATTTGAGTTGAAAAGGAGAATGACGGGGAAAGCATATGAGAGAAACAAATAGGAAGGTGGGTTGTACGAGATGTTGGAAGGTTGAAAGTCAATATAAATTATTTTATTAGAAAATATCTAGTTAATAGCCCATGAAAATTTTAAATCCAAATGACTCGTGATGCCTAGCGTTCATAATGTTTTAACCCCATTCCAAACACAATGGAACTAGTTTGGAGGTCTAATTCGATCTTATTCAGAAGATAGCTTTTCAAAATCAATTAATTTTAATCGAATTCCATAAATTAATATCTACGCGTTTCAAGCTCGCACGGCCAAACGACAAGTTCGATCGCTACGAAACTTGAAATCCTATAATAATTCACTATTACGGATCCGATGAAACTGGTTTCGTCGAAATCCGAGATAGTGGCCAAAATGGCTATTTTCACTCGTTAATTAAAACGAGCAATTTCCAAAATTTAATTCAATCACTTCATATTCCATTATAAAAGTTAAAAACCTTCATTCATATTTAAATCAATTTTCGATGCCATTTTCACTCACATTAAATCCAGAATTCCATTATTTAAATAATTGCAACATAAATTTAAACAATTTAATTACCCGATAAATCAATATTAATAAATCATTAAATTTCAAATAAATTTTAGTTATCAACATTATTTTATTTCTATCTAAATAATTCACATTTATTATTCAACTTCAGTTATTTATTATAAACACAGTCAACACATAGAATTCCATTTCAATACTGATTATTTCCCAAATCATCGAAATTGGTTATGTCAAAATTTTATCCAACTCAAATTCAATAAATTACATAAATAAACATTTAAATTTTTATTTCTAACCATTATTATTCAATAATCATATTAAATTTAATAATTTAAATAGTTAAAAAATATATGGGTCGTTATAGAATTGTTTACACAATAGTTGTTATTAAAATATCCATATGAATTTGGAGTAAGATTATATGGATTATATTGATTTCACCAACTATTGTAAAATTCTTGTGAGTAGGGAAACTCGGAAATTTTCAAGATGTTTTTTTATAAAGGAAAAGAAAAAATATTTACCAAAGGGAAATTTGATTTTTTTTTTTTTTGGTTTTTCAAATTTTGTTTTGTTTTTGAAATGATTGTTATTTTTTTTTTCTAAAAAAAAACTAACTTAATTTTTTTTTGGATTTTTGATTTTGAAAATTTTCAGAGGAAAAGGATTTAAAAAACTATGTTGAGGAATATTTACAATTTTTTTATTTTTGGATTTTGAAAATTTATTTTTCTTTTTTTAAATATGCATGAACTAATGCAACTAAATGAATGCAAAGGTTTAATTACAAATTTTCTACTTAAGTAGCTCCTAACCCAAAATTGTATAATCACACTTTGTATTAAATCAACAAGATAGTTCTCAGCCAGGTAACGGACATGATTTATCGGTGCACCACGAATCACAGTAGCAATGCAACCGAAGGTTTAAGTACCTTCAGAGAAACAACCACTATAATATTTACGAATCACTGTAATATTTATAAATGGTTTTTGCTCTACCATAGCCTAGACACAAGAAAATTAAATTATCGAAAGAGGACAACTTGTCAATATACAATTAAGCCCTAGGTGAGCTCGCGACATCCTTAAGATGTCTAACCGATACTATTAATCAAAATTCTAAGATGAAATGCAAAACTGAAATTACACGTGTATTAACAATGCAACTACAATGAAATTTTTGTTTTTGTTTTTGAAATTTTTTATAAAATGCAAGCACCAACAATGCAAAACAAAATAAAAACAAGAGATAGGGGCACGATACTAGAGCATGCAGAATTTATTAGCAATTTGTTTTAAAGCGACAATGATTTTTTTAGCAAGCAAAGCAGTTTTTTTGGCAAGCTAAGCAAAGCAAGCAACTTTTCATCTCGATCCCTACAATTCGAAACTTAAAAAAATAATTTGAACAAGAATTATATATATATTTAAGCAAGATCAAGGAAGGCTAAAACAAAATAAAACAACTGAAAACAAAAGAAAATAAAATAACTTAAACTTGTTATTATTATTTTTTATATAAATTTTTTTGGATTTTGAAGGAAACTTAAAAACAAAGAAATAAAACAAGTTTTTTTTTCTTTTTTTTCTATAAAACAAGTTGCTTTAACACTAATATTTTTTTTTTAAATAACATACGGGCCCGACCCAATTGAATAAAAAAAATAAAACAAGTTTTTTTAAACTTCTCTATTAAAAGAAACCGAAGTAACTACAGCAAACACCAGAATTCTCAATCTTCCAAAAATCTTCAAATTGAAAATTTTCGCACCCTAATTTCGCAAAAATAACAATTTAATTAGTATTAGCGACTGCTTTCGTTGTGGTTCAAGGTGAAGTCGTGAATCGCATACATGGGAGTCGCGCTGTGGAAGCTGATGAAGTGGAGGTTGCCGAGCTTAGGGTTGCTGGCGTTATCGGGTGAAGGTGGTTCGGGGCTCGGATTGAAGATTGAGGTGGATTTTAGGTTTGAGGAAATGGCAATTGGTGATGACTTCTGGAGGGGTAGGTGGTTCGATGTTTGCTGGAGTCACAGGTTGGTGGTGCGTATGCGAGGAGCTTTTGGGTGAGGACGATGGAGTTGCGGTTTCAAGTAAGTAAGTCTAGAAGTGGTGAGTTCAGGCGATATTAAGGTAGGTATGGTGATGAATTGTCTATGTGTTGACAGTGAGTAAGTGTTTGATGTGCCGGGGGAATGATGGCCGAGGATAATGGGTATGTTTAATGGTTTGTGTGCAGTGAATGAAGAGGAAAGGGGGAATTTGTCGATGTATGTGAAGAGGAAGATGGTATGATAGTTTGTGGCCGATGTGGTGTTGATTTTGTTTAGGTTGGTGGAGCAGTGACTGCACAGTTGCACAAAATGACTGAAAAATGATAGTTTGTGGCAAAATTAAGTTGGTTTGAAATCGGATATTTCACGAGGGAGAAATGTAGTTGTGAATAGATGGATCATAGGGGAGAATGTAGGTGGTGATGTTGGTTGGATGTATAATATATGCAATGCACAGTTTTGTAACTAGTGAGATGAGAAGGATATGGACTGAAGTGGATAAGAGATGATGGCAAGGCAATTTTGAAATATGCCAGTGAGTTGAGTTGGAGATGAAGTACTTGCAGATGATCAGAAATGCAGTGTTGTGGGTTTTTTGGTCGATTGCGGGTTTCTGGATGAAGAAGAGGGTTGTGACAGTATGTTTGAGGTGAGTTGTTGAGCAACAATGGTTTTTTAGAGGAGGAAGAAATGGTGAAACAGAGGTGGTAGAAAGTGGATGAATGGTTAGAGCAGTTATGGTTGTATGTTTGAGGTAAGTTGTGGATGGGTCACTGTGCAAGCAATTTAAATGGTGGGTTTGTAGGAACTGCAGTGGTTCTGCTTGTATATCGTGGAAAGGTGGATTTTGTTTTGAAGAAGTATATGGTAGATGGGGTTTGGTTAGAGCATTTATGTTGTTGACAGTTGATGTGAATGCAGAAGAGATATTGGTAGATAGCAAGGCAGAGTTGTGGTCAGGTAAGTATGACAGTGAATGGTTATTGGTATGTGGTTGGATGGATGATTGTGGAGTATGCACGCAGCAAGATGGTTTGTAGTTGTGGGATGATGATATTGTATGTATGTGGTAGCAGATGTTGGAAGGGATGGACAGAGGTTGTAGGCAGGGGAATATGTGCACATTGCACTAGGATGATATGCACAATGCAACAGAGAGAGTAACAGAGAGATGGTGAGAGTCTGTATGCAAAAAATGCAAATGTAAACCAAAGAGAAAAGAGAAAAATGCAAATGAAAAAAAATGTAAATACAAAAGTGAGTAATAAAATGTTTTTTTCTAAAATTGTGTATGTTTTTTTAAATAGAAATGCAAATTCAACTCAAATAGAACAACACAATCACACAATCAAAATGTCACAAAAATCACACACAAATTAAATTTTTTTTTTTTGAATGCAATACACACACAAAATAAACACAGAGTAAAATCAAACAAAAATAATTTGAAGAATAGAAATTAAAATCAAGACTATTCCCCGGCAATAGCGACAAAAAAATTTTGTTGGCTAAATCTCTATCAGATTAGAAAAATAGCCGATCAAATTTTAAATTAAAATTACCGCAAGCGCACGGTGTACAATGTTAGTACGTAGTGAGTACGGGTCGATCCGCATGTAATTGTTTAGATTTTTAAATTTCTATTCAATCAAATTAAACCAAGATTTGAGAGTGTAAAGCTAAAAAAATTGTAAAAACTAACAAGAGCAAGAATGGATAAAAATATGAGAGTAGAAGGCAATTTAGAGATAAATCCACTCTCTTGATCACATAAATCAACACAACATGAAATTATGATCCCTTTTTTTGGTCATTAGTGAGTTTAATTGATGTGTTTATCATAAGTATGAAATATTTGTGCTATTAATTAGCCCAACATAAACCATCAAACTATAACACACCCATTAAACCACTTCTTGACTTTCATGAAAATTGGAATGAAATGGAAAATAAAATCTATTCTAAGCATGATCTAATAACGAACGTTGTAATGACCCGTATTTTTGATAATTAAAAATATAAAATTAAATAAGATTTTCGAATTTAATATTGTAAGAAATCAAAACTTATGACTTATAAATGGAAAAAATTTGATTACAATATAATTTAATAATGTTGTTTGAATGTTATTGACAACTATTTTAATGTAATTTCAATTAATGGTAATCATTAGGTTAGTGAGGAATAAAATAAATGTTGTATTTAGAAGAGAAATTACATGTAATTAATTGAAATTGGTCATTATTGAATAGGAAATCAGTTTTGGGTAAGTAATCTATAACACTTGGTTGTAAACGATGAATTAATAGACATGAATGACTAAGTTGTAACAATTGATTTATTATCATCTAATTGATTAAATCAGTTTGAAATTAATTTGGAAATCAATAAAATTAGTGTAATTGAAATATTGCAGTTAATATGGTAAAAGACGTTAACTGTAGAATTATGAGAAAAATAAGATGGAAACTTATGTTAAATATATTCACAAGGTATTGGATGATTTAATAATAAGAACTTAAATCAAAATAAAAGAAATTGTTGGAATTTAAATTATAATAAATTAGGATTTTATTATAGCTGTAATTAAACGTTAAAATTAGTGTAATGCAAATATTGGAATTAACATGGAAAATTGTACTTTAAAGAGATTATTAAATTCCTATTTAATCACGAATGATGAAAACTGTTACTTTTAAATTTTGAATTTAAAAGTGATTAAATTGATTTTTAAATAATAATTCATTTAATTAACGTGTAAAATTAGTGTTTTTGGCCACTGTCTCGGATTTCAATGAAACCAGTTTCATCGGATCCGTAATAGTGTAGGATTTCAAGTTTCATAGCGATCATACTTATCCTTTGATCGTGCGGGTTCGAAACACGTAGAAATCAATTAAAAGAATTTAAATGAATATAGTTTGATTTTAAGAGCTAACTTCTGTATACAATGGAATTAGGATTAGAAACTAGTCCCATTGAGTTTAAAAATATCGAAAACATATATTTCGATATATTGGATGTTGTGCAGTTAAAGCGCCCTACTGCTCCATAGCGTTTGAGGTGCGAAAGGTTGTAGCGGAGATATATCGGGGATATAGCAGGATATAGCGGACGACTTTATAAAGAGGAATGATGAACATTCTACATTAAAAAGAGGAACAAGTATTACTTATTATTTCCCACTAAGCAAAAAAAGTTATAATAAAGTAAAGATAAACAAAGCTTACACTTAAAAAGTTAGAACTAGTTATAATAACCAGCAACGTATATCATTGTTACATCAACTTTGAAGTTACCATAAAACTTAAAAGCAAGACATCAACCAAAATGCTTATTTATAGGAAAGGGGGATATAGCGGGGCAACAAAATCGGGGATATAACGGATTATTGCCGCAATATCGGGGATAATAGTGGATCCGCTATATTGGGCCGCTTTAGGAATATCGTTGCCCCCAAAAGTCCGCTACAGGATATATCGGGGCAATATCGGGGAATTGACTACACAGATTTGATATCTTATTTTCATTATGGGAACGAAACGGGCTTTTCGAGCCATTGTTATCGTTTCGACCCATTCAATCTGTTCCATCCATTCTTATCCATCTCTGTCTATATATAGGCTGTTATAAACCCTAGCAACTTTCTATTTTCATTTTCTATATGTACAATTTCTATCTATCTGTTACATTATCTGTTCCTTCTCAATGGTAGACATTTCAAAACCCTAATAAGAATTTCAAATCAAACTCGAAAATCCAAACTCCTCAAATCCTATCATATAATATATCATCGCGAAGCCCTCGACGAGTGTAATCTACATCTGAAATTATTTTTTCGATTGGAGGTTCGGGTTGGTCATAAATTAGTGAAACATTCTCCTCCATTCATTCTAGGGTTTTAATTCAACGGTGGATCGTCGACCAATCGACGTTCGGGAGGCACTGGCGTACAGAGGATGCCGAGGCGAGTTCATCCATGGGGTTGATTCTTGTCAGTGACGCTCGAAATCACCAGAATTGGCGAGAAAAATGCAGCGGCGGCGGAAGTGCCTGGAGGCATGGTGGTGGGTCGCGTGGCAGAGGAAGTGCGGCGTAGCCTGAGGAGAATGACGCGGAGGTCAGATCGAGGCATAGGCATTTATAGCAGCGACGGCATGGACGTGAACATCGGCGGCTGTAGCATGCGAAGGTGGGTCGCGCGCATCTAGGGTTTTGCTAAGGTGAGGGGATTTACAATTTTTCCCCTATGTTGTTTTTAATATAAATTAAATTTTTAAATGTTCTAACACGCATAACTTTTTCATACGAACTCGGATTTGGACGCTGTTTCTTTCGTTGGGATCATATTGAAATTACAGACAACATGAATGAGGTTTGGTTGAATTCGAAAACCATTCAAATTTTGGGCTTTTATTCGATTTTTAATCGACTATAAATCAATGGTGAGTGATTTAACCCACTCACGCAATACTAAATATTCTTATGTTTGTTGAATTAAATTTATGAAGTGATTAGAATATTATTGGTTGATGTTTGGTAATTTAAATTGACATTTAATCGAAATTGAATTTTATTGAATTAAATTGTCATTTAAATTAATATTGAAATTGAATTGCTAGTTATATACCTGATTGATAACCAGTTAATTGTTGTGAATTATTGGCTGATTTGGATGTTGATTATGATGGATGTTTATTTGTTGACATTTTGGATGGTTGGATGTTTATTTATTTTATATATCTCTGTTATCACTCTGTATATTAAGGGACAACATATAAACTATTTTTTGAATTATTTCAAATAAATTAAGAAATAGGTTGAAATGATATATACCTATGACACTTTGATTTGGATTGAAATGATATATATCCATCCCTATAATTAAAATTGATATAATTGATCACTTGGCCATAGGGTAGAGAATTATATACGAACACTGGATTGGTTAAATTCAATGGTTTTAATATTGATTTTTGCTTGTTGATTAAATGACATTGTTTTAAAGAAAATAAATTGCGGACTTATATGAATTAAATTATTTTCTAATTCAAGCTTAGAATTATTGAAATTGAAATTGGCTAAAGGAAATTGGTTTAAAGAATTGAATTGAAAATGTGAAGTTATGATTGATATATGACTTTAATTTTTGAAATTAAATTATTTTAAAGATTTGGATCTTAAAATTGAACAATGAGGTTTAATTTGATTTAAGTGTTTAAATCAGTAAACTGAAATTGGACTTGAATTTGATCCAAATTGAAATGGTTTAAAATAAGAATTAAATTGGAATTTAGATCATTGAATTGAATTATTGAATTGAATTTGAAGTTACAAATGAATGTTTCGAAAATTGAAGTTATTTCGAACTGAAATTGAAATCAAGTTGATTTGAAACTGAATTGAAATTGTGTCAGTTGAATTGAAATATTTTGAGTTTTGTTGATTTGAAATCGGACATGGGTCTAGATTTTTGGAAATGAAAGGAAACAGTTTGATTAGATACTATTTTCAAAATAAATTATTTAATATAAACTGTTTAAAATCTATCTTTTTAATATTAATTTTTTTTAGATTTTCCAAACTATTTTACTATATTGACCATTTTCAATTCTCAAACCATTTTATATTAAACTGTTTTAAATCCTTAAACTATTTAAATTGTTTTAAACTATTTATAACTATTCAAACTATTTTCTAGAATTTCAAACTATGCAAAGTTGGAATATTTATATTTAAATCGTTGATTTAAATGCGAATGTGGTTAAATGAAGTTATAACCTAAGTTGAAATTTGAAATGATATTTTCAAGTGAAAATGATATTTTGAGTAAATATGATGATTTTGAAATGAAGGATATTTTGAATTGAATATGATATTTTGATATCAAATATGAACCGGTTTTGAAATGTAAAAGAACCAACCGTTGTGAAAAATGACGTTTGGTTGTTAAAGAGACCAGGGCCTCTTATTGGCATACTCTTTGTTAATATTGGAACCAAATTGTGTACGTGGTGGATGATATCCAGAATGTTGAGGTTGAATTGGAGGCGTTTTCTAGATTTGAAGAAAGAGAATGATGATGGATGACCCTGACACTTGTGTCAAATTTGAAATGACTAAAACAGGAGCCATACCCGACCAACGAGGCTAGCTACCTCTTGTGGACACACCTCTTCGTATTGCTATATTGATGTTGGCTTGATCGGTGCACCTTGATTTGATTTATTTTGGGGTGTTGGACGCGGTGGACCGTTAGGGTTACCACCAGTTAGGAAACGCAAAACCGTAGTATCCTATTTTGGGCATCGCCTCACGTGCCTTGTCATACTCTTTATACTTATTCGCGACCACTATGACTTTGTTTTAGTGTTGTCTTATCACGGCGCCTCCCTGGCTACCGACGTTACCGATGATGCTACTAAGGAAAACTGTAGGACAATGCTTAAAAATGTGTTAAGGGGGATCAATGTAAAACCTTAATGCTATTTTAATACTTTACATTACTTGTAGACACTATATATATAGCGTATCTTACCACATATTGATAGTTTAATGGATCCTTAATAGATGGAAAATGTCGTAACATCTCTTAAGTTATTGCATGCACGTTATATACTGGATAGGAGATGTAAAACCCCGAAAACATCTCTGACGCTATTACACTTCTTTTATATGTGTTATTGATTTAACTTACATAAGATCTTTTAGTTCTGGCTCGAGTGTGTCTTTTCATTTCACTCGGGTCAGCCTGAGCATTTCAGTGTTCGAAACATTATTTCTAGAGGACGAAGACAGAGTTTGGTATATTATATTATAAGTAATTTTCTGCTACATCATTATTGGTATGTTGTTGATTGTACTCTGATAATGTTGTAAAATTTGCGTAATCAAATGTATATTGTAAAACAGCTTCATGAACTGGTTATTTGATTATTATATTTTGTCATTTCGCTGTGAGATTCTGTGTTTTGTTTCCCTTCTCTTCTCTTGTTTTCTTATTAAATCCCATTGATAATCCTCCCTTTTAAATGGTTGGAGTTAGACATGTGTGGTTTATTGTCGATTTAAACCATCCAAAAAGGTGGGTTGTCACAGTTGGTATCAGAGCGAGGTTTATAGATACCTTAGCCTGTTTGGGGTTAACTCATTAGAGTTAGTAATACCCTAGAATGAGTTTAAGTGTATATATATGAGGGAGCGTATTTGTTAGTGTTATATAAAAATGTTTTTGTATTGTGTAAAATTTGTGTATTTATGAATTCTGGTCGGTACATAGGACGCTATGGCATCGGTAGGGATTTCTAAACACTTGAACAGGGTAAACCGACACAATATTGTTTTAAAAATAGGTAAATGTAATAATTTTACCTAGTATTATATTATATATGTATATATAATTTTTTCATAAATTGATTTTGTTATTTTGTTGTGTTGGATGTTAGTAAATGATAATATTTAATTATTGTCATTTATTTTTGGGGTAGTCAAAGTTCTTAAAACTATTGACTATTGTATGTTATAAGAAGTGTAATTTTACAAATATGGGTTGTATAATATGATTTACAGGTAAAACGAATATAAATTGAAAATTTGAGAACTTAAATTCTGGTGTTTAATTTAGGTTTTCAAAGATTTTGAAAAATAATATTAGTATTATTTGGAAGTATTTTCAAATAGAAATATTTTCAAAAGAGGTTTGAAAGAAATGTTTTAAAAAGAATTTTAAAATAAATTAAGTTATGTACTCCTTTCTTATGTCACTGGAAAATAATTTCGGTGACGATCGCGACATCATCGATGTTCATTTTCGAGTTTTAAAGTGGGGAGGCCACTTAGTAGCTTTGCTACGCATTTGGTTCGATAAATAGATTTTGATTTAAAATTTTTAAATATGATTTGGTATATGTAAAAGATATGAGTATATATATTATTTCAAAATGATTTGAAATGAACCCGGTATTTGAATTCTTAAGTTCCTATTAATTAATGATTTCAATTGTGGAAATAAAGAGAAAGTTTAATAGTTGGAAACTTCTAAATTGAGAAATAAGGAATTTGGAGCTAAGTATTTAATGAAACTGTAAAGAAATTGGAGATTTGTCACTTGTAAATTAAAAGGTAATGAAAATTAATAGATGTAAACTATTGAACATTTTTGTTAACTAAAATGAATAAGATAAATTTGTATGACACTCAATTACATTCTAAAAAAACATATATAAAACTTACTGGAAATTTTTAAAAGTTGTAATGTTAAATATGAATATTTAATAAAATATTAGACAAGTAAAAGCTTAATAATAAAAATGCTTCAAAATGAACATATGTTTATAAATGAAGATTAAGAGTGACAAGAAATGTTATAAACATAAGTTAATGTTTTGCAATGTTAATAATTAAATTGAATAGTAGAAAGGTGAATACTATTTAAGTAAATGATTATAAACTTAAGAAACGTTGAAATGGTTCATAAATAAAATCAATATTAAATCATACTATATATGAAGAAATAAATTTGAATTAAATTGCAAAGAAACTTATATGATATTTTAAGAATTGAATTATTGATGTTCTAAATTATTGAATGGGAAATAATCTATGTATGTAAATGAATGTAAAATTGATAAGAGATGACCTTGTAGAAATGAATGAATTAAAATAAATGAAAAGTAAATGATGTGTTAGAGAAACCAATAGAATAAAGTATGTAAGTTGTGCGTAGACCATTTTATTCGCATATCAGTTTTGATACAGATTTGAATACATGATTTATGGTGATTCACACCAGTCCGAATCATGACTTTTCGCTCGATTCTTGACGGCGAACATTTGATATGGATTTTTGATATGATTTTGAATTTTTTATCATACTTTATGGCTATGCAAGGGGAATGGAGATTTCTAATCAAGGAATCGGATCAAGGTCTGCACTAGAGTAATTGGGTTAACAATACTAGTTCGAAAGTGAAAAATGTGTATTCAAGCAAGCGATTAGAATTGAGATTGTGAACAAATGATTTATTGCATTGCACAAGTTTAAATAATATTTAATTTCAATGTTGTTTGGCTTATGGGATGTTTGGGGAAATGATACTTCAATTTGTTTGAGGTTGTATGAATAATCTATTAAGTAATTATCTAAGGCTGTTGAGTGTAAGGTACACTTGGTAGTTTATTTATCACCCTTATACGATGAATGTTTTCTAAACCTGAACAAACCATTAGTTTTGGTTGCTATGGATGTGCGATGAATTCTTTTGTTGCACTGCTTTTATTTGCATATGATTATTATATACTGTATGCTACTTGTACTATTAATTGAAACAACTAAAATATTGTTCTTTTTACATAATTGTAACTCTTTTGGATTATATAAGTGAGATACAGGTTTGTGGAAGTAATAGCTGTTGCTTTTGGTTTCATAAATAAAATTGTTTTCCCAACAAATAGGTACGTTTTCGGATTATAGTTTATAACGATATTTTATTGTTTTTTCCATGGTTTGGAATGTTTTATTATTGAAATATGATATATATATATATATTGTAATTATTGATATTATTATTTTTCCAGGCCTATCCGCGCAAAGGAGACTCTACCGAAATTTTTCGTAAATTTAGAACTTAGAAATTTTTGTAGAAGTTGAGTTATTTTCAAATTTTATTAAACTTAAGTATGTAAATTTAATTGTTTATAACTTGATTATTTTGAATAAAATATATCTAATTTCTTGCTTCCTTGTTGTTCTTTTCGGGGACGAAAAGTTTTGAGTGGAGGAGATTGTAATGACCCGTATTTTTGATAATTAAAAATATTAAATTAAATAAGATTTTGGAATTTAATATTGTAACGACATGCCTTTTTGGACGTTTTAAGCAGACACACATGTCAGACTCAAATCATTCAAAAGCGCAGATTGTTATGGGGTAAATAAGAAAAAGCAAAGAAAAAGGAAACAAATACAGAATCCCACAGCGGAAGGACAAAATATAATAATCAAATAAACAGTTCATGAAGCTGTTTACAAATAACATTGATTAAACTTTTGTAACACAGACCAGAGTTACATACAACAAGAATAAATAATAAATAAATGCAGCGGAACAACATGATGCAATGGAATAAATATATTAAAAGATAATAGTACAAAATCTTCGTCTTCATCCTCTAGAAAGTAGTCTTCGATAAACTGAAAAGCTCAGACTGACCCGAGCGAATTGAAAAGACAAAACACTCGAGTCAGAACTAAAAGATCTTATGTAAGTTAAATCAACAGTAAATAAATATGAGTGCAACGACGTCAGAGATGTTTACGGGGTTTGACATCTCCTATTCAGTGGCAAACGTGAGTGCAATAACTTAAGGGATGTTCGGGATTACCATCTCCTAAGGATCCATTAAACTGTCTACTATGTAGTACAATATGCTATTATAATAGTGTCTACAGTAAAGTAAAGTATTAAAATAGCATTAAGGCGTTACCCATATCCCTTTTAACACATTTTATATATTCTCATAGTCTATATAGTACCGTAATTCCTCCATAATCCGAAGGGCTATCAGAGGGCACTCCATAGGTATGGTACAAACCAAACTCGTAGAAGGCGCGATAGGGCATGTAAACACGACACTCGAGGCAATGCCGGGGTAGATATACCAATTGCACTCCCGGACTGGTGGTAACGCATAGCAGCTACTACCGCCCACCTCGGACACACTCCCATATCAAAATCGAGGGGTGGCCACCAAATCAATCACAAAGTCAAAATATAATATCGAAGAAATGTGCCCGATAGGAGGAATGACCTCACTTGGCCCGGTATAGCTCCTGTTTTAGTCACATCTAAGTTGACTCACGGGAGTCAGGGTCACGTAAATACCTTATACAGAATTGTACGCCAAACCATCCTACTTCATTTCTAGAATCTCCACCACGTACACAGTTGTTAAAGTGGTTTTCGATATTGGCAGAGAGTATGACAATATCCGATCCCGGTTTCTTTAACAACCAAACGCTTATTTCACACCGGATGGTTCTTTTACATTTCCAAAACAATTTCATAATTGATATCAAAATATCATATTCTCAAAACCATATCACTTTCGAATCATATTCACTTTCAAAATCTCATTCACTTCAAAATCATATTCGCTTTAAAATTCATATTTACTCAGATATGTCATTTCACAAAATGTATCAATTCCAAATTTCAACTTAGGTTGTCTCATCATCAAGGATTTAAATATAAATACTTCAACTTTACACAGTCTGAAATTTTAGAAAATAGTTTAGATAGTCAAAAATAGTTTTAATAGTTTAAAAATAGTTTAAAATAGATTAAAATAGTTTAAATAGTAGCAATAGTTTAAAATAGATTTAAATTTGATTTAATTTGATTTTTAAATGATTTATATAGATCTAAAATAGAGTAAATAGATTTAAATTATCTTAAATAGATTTTTAATATATTAAATAAATTTAAAATAGATTTAATAGATTTAATTTATATTAAATAGATTTAAAATAGATTAAATAAGTTTAAAATAGATTTAATAGATTTAATTTATATTAAATAGATTTAAAATAGATTAAATAAATTTAAGATAGATTTAATAGATTTAAATTATATTAAATAGATTTAAAATAGATTAAATAAATTTAATTAGTTTAAAAAGGTTCAAATTATATTAAATAGATTTAAAATAGATTAAATAAATTTAATTAGTTTAAAATAGGTAAATTAGATTAAATTGAATTAAATAGGTTATAATAGATTAAAATAAATTAAAATAGTTTTATATTGACTAAAATAGTTAATTTAATTAAATAGTTTAAATTAGTTTAAAATAGGTTTCAAGGTTATATCCAAACTATTCAATAACTCAATTTCGATAAATTCATTTATATTTGACACTTCAACGTTGAATTTCCAATTCAAATCCTTTGAACAATTCATTAAATCAATTCCAATTCCAACATTTACGCTTGGACTTTTGAAAATAATTCAGTTTATATAAATCAATTTCTATTTCAAAATACTAGTTAAATGACTTCAAAGTTTAAAGTTTCAAAAATCATTTAATTTAACCAATCCGGTGTCTGTATATAATTTTCTACCCTATGGTCAAGTGATACGGATATTTATCATTTCAATCCGCAATTTAAAATTTTACGGTTATATATTATTTCAAATCGCAATCCCGAATTAAATAAAAATCTATAAAATCGTTCGAGTCTATCATTTCAACCCATAACGATTTTTCCCTAATCTATAGATCGTTCGGGTATGTATCATTTCAACCCATAGGGAACTTGCAGTGTTATAACAATATAAATATACAACATCTAATCACCAAATATTAACAATCAAACATCCATCACAATCATCATCCAAATCAATCAATAAGCATCAATAGAAAACTGATTATCATAATAGGTATTTAATTGACAATTCAATTCAATATTAAATTAAACGATTATTAAATTCAATAAAAGTCAAATTTAACTAGAATGACAATTTAAATATACCAAACATCAACCAATCAATTCCAAATCACAACATTAATTTAATTTAACTAACATAAGATGATTTAGAAGTTGCGAATGGGTCAAAGCACCCACCTTTGATTTCAAATCGATTTGAAATCCAAAATAGAGCCTAAAATTCAACAGTCTTAGAATTCGTCCAAACCAGCGTCAAAATGTTCGGAATTTCGATACGATCCTAACGGAACAAACTGTGCATGAATTGGACTTCGTATGCAAAAGTTATATCAATTAGAACGATTGATTTAGAAATTTAAATAAATAAAATAAGAAAAAATTTTACCAACCCGCAGCGGCCACGTCATCCCCTCGTGGTCAAACCCTAGCGTATGCACTCAACCGAAAATCGTGCTTCTACCTATAGCCGCTACGAACCTCAACTGCACGCCGCCTCAGATCTTGCTTCGCCGCACGTGCCTGGACTGCCTCCAATCGACCGCCGACCTCCTCTACGGCCCATCGACCCCATCGCGATCAGTCACATCGCCTAACGGCGATGAATTTCCCAACCGCCGCCGTAAGTACCATAACCCTAATCGAATTATCGAGCTCGATCCAGCCGTTGACTCACCAAACAAACTACGTGGATGAACAACGTGCGCCACTCTCCACGCGATGGTACCCTCCAATCGTCGATCCATCGAAGTTGATCACGACACTATGAATGGCCGAGACTTATCCTTTAATTTTTGGACACACGGAGGTTCAAATCGAAAAAAAAACTGCAGATTTGACTTGCGGTCGTCGAGAGCTTCGAATCGGTATATAATATGATATAGTTTGAGGAGTTTTAATTTTTCGATTTGATTTTGATTTGCAATTGAATTTTGGAATTTGGATTTCTGCCATTTGAGAAGGAGGAACAGACAGAAGTTGATGTACGTACAAAATAAGGAAAATGACTGCTAGGGTTTTGAGAAACAAGACAATATATACTAACGAAGCCCGATAAGAATGAATAACATATTGAACTGGTTCAAATTGACAATAACGACCCGAAAAGCCCGTTTCGCTTCCGAAACGAAAGTGGGTCATCCCATATATCAAAATAGATGTTTTTGATAATTTTAAACTCAATGGAACAGGTTTCAGTCCTAATTCCATCGTATGAAGAAGTTAGCTTAAAATCAGCTTATTTCAAATTCATTTCAATTAAATTTAATTAAATTGATTTCTACGTGTTTCGAGTCCATACGATCAAACGACAAGTCTGATCACTGCGAAACTTGAAATCCTATAATAATTCACCGTTACGAATCCGATGAAACTGGTTTCATCGAAATCCGAGACAGCGGCCAATATGGCTATTTTCACGTTAATTAAATAATTTATTATTAAATTGATTAAATCACTTTTTAATTTAATATTTATAAACTAACAAATTTTCATCATTTTTTATTACTCAGACATTTATACTAATTTAAAACAAGTCTACATATAATTTTAGTGTTAATTATTACATCAGTTACAATGTCCAATTTCAACTGAAATTTAAATTCAGTTAAATAAATTTAATTCCAATAAATTTAGTTTAATTTTATTTCAATCTTTTTATTCAATCAATTATTACTCTATAGACATAGTTAACATTTGGTTTATATTTTATTACATTAATATTCTCTAATTATCATCTTCTATCATATTAGTTGCAATATTTCAATTGCATTGAATTTGTAAATTTTATTATAATTTAAAATCCCAATAAATCAATTTATCTTTATTCCACTCCTTTTTATTACATCAATTATTGCCTTGTAAATATAATTAACATTTCTATACATATTATTACATTCAGAATTTGCAGTTATTGTATTAACTCACATTAACATAACATTTTAATTTTATTTAATTATAATTGATTAAATAAATTGGTAACAAATAACAATTTTGTCCATTTCCACATTTAATAACATTCGTAAGTTTATTATTTACAAACAAATGTTATATCAACTTACACTATACTAATTCTATCTCATTTCAATTTATTTCACATTATTTCATTAATTAATCAACATTTAAATAATCAATTGCTCTTTTAAATCCAATTATCAATTAATACACATTATTACAATAAATTTACAGTCTATAACCAATTATAACTTTTAAACCATTTCAACTAATTGGAATTACATTTAAAGAAATTATCAATTACCTTAAATTGATACTATTACATTTCATTCCAGTTATATTCTTATTATTAAATGACAAAACCTTATTAAATTAACTATTTTTAATTATCGAAAATAACGGGTCGTTACAAAAATTGTAAGAAGTCAAAACTTATAACTTATAAATGGAAAAAATTTGATTACAATATAATTTAATAATGATGTTTGAATGTTATTGACAACTATTTTAATGTAATTTCAATTAATGGTAATAATTAAGGTTAGTGAGGAATAAAATAAATGTTGTATTAAAAAGAGAAATTACATGTAGTTAATTGAAATTGGTTATTATAGAATAGGAAATCAGTTTTGGGTAAGTAATCTTTAACCCTTGGTTGTAAACGATGAATTAATAGACATGAATTACTAAGTTATAAAAATTGATTTATTATCATCTAATTTATTAAATCAGTTTGAAATTAATTTGGAAATCAATAAAATTAATGTAATTGAAATATTGCAGTTAATATGGTAAAAGACGTTAACTATAGAATTATGAGAATAATAAGATGGAAACTTATTATAAATATATTCAAAAGGTATTGGATGATTTAATAATAAGAACTTAAATCAAAATAAAAGAAATGATTGGAATTTAAATTATAATAAATTAGGATTTTATTACAGTTGTAATTAAACGTTAAAATTAGTGTAATGCAAATATTGGAATTAACATGGAAAATTATATTTTAAAGAGATTATTAAATTCCTATTTAATCAGGAATGATGAAAACTGTTAACTTTTAAATTTTGAATTTAAAAGTGATTAAATTGATTTTTAAATAATAATTCATTTAATTAACGTGTAAAATTAGTGTTTTTGGCCACTGTCTTGGATTTTGACGAAATTAGTTCCATCGGATCCGTAATAGTGAATTATTATAGGATTTCAAGTTTCATAGCGATCAGACTTATCGTTTGATCTTGCGGGCTCGGAACACGTAGAAATCAATTAAAAGAATTTAAATGAATATAATTTGATTTTAAGAGCTAACTTCTGTATACAATGGAATTAAGATTTGAAACTAGTTCCACTGAGTTTAAAAATATCGAAAACCTATATTTCGATATATTGGTTGACCTATTTTCGTTTCGGGAACGAAACGGGCTTTTCGGGCCATTGTTATCGTTTCAACCCATTCGATCTGTTCCATCCATTCTTATCCATCTATGTTTATATATAGGTTGTTATAAACCCTAGCAGCTTTTTGTTTTTATTTTCTGTACGTACAATTTCTATCTATCTGGTCCATTATCTGTTCCTTCTCAATGGTAGACATTTCAAAACCCTAATTAGAATTTCAAATCAAACTCCAAAATCCAAACTCCTCAAACCCTATCATATAATATATCATCGCGAAGCCCTCGATGAGCGTAATTTACATCTAAAATTCTTTTTTCGATTAGACGTTCGGTTTGGCAAGAAATCAGTGAAACATTCTCGGCCGTTCATTGTAGGGTTTTGATTCAACGGTGGATCGTCGACCAATCGACGATCGAGAGGCACTAGCGCATAGAGGAGGCTGAGGCAAGTTCATCCATGCGGTTGATTCTTGTCAGTGACGCTCGAAATCGCTAGAATTGGCGAGAAAAACGCAGCAGCGGTGGAAGCGCCTGGAGGCATGGTGGTGGGTCGCGTGGCCAGAGGAAGTGCGGCGTGGCCTGAGGAGAACGGCGCGGAGGTCGGATTGAGGCATAGGCGTTCATGGCAGTGGCGGTATGGATGTCAACATCGATGGCTGTAGCATGCGAAGGTGGGTCGTGTGGGTCTAGGGCTTTGCTGAGGTGAGGGGATTTACAATTTTGCCCCTATGTTGTTTTTAATATAAATTAAAATTTTAAATGTTCTAACACGCATAATTTTTCATACGAACTTGGATTTGGACGCGGTTTCTTTCATTGGAATCATATTGAAATTCTAGACAACATGAAATTGGTTTGGTTGAATTTGGAGACTGTTCAAATTTTGGGCTTTAATTGGATTTTTAGTCGAATATAAATCAATCGTGAGTGATTTAACCCACTCACGCAATACTAAATATTCTTATGTTTATTGAATTAAATTTATGAAGTAATTAGAATGTTATTGGTTGTTGTTTGGTAGTTTAAATTGACATTTAATCGAAATTGAATTTTATTGAATTAAATTGCCATTTAAATTAATATTGAAATTAAATTGCTAGTTAAATACTTGATTGATAACCAATTAATTGTTGTGAATTATTGGGTGATTTGGATGTTGATTATGATGGATGTTTATTTGTTGATGTTTTGGATGATTGGATGTTTATTTTTATATGTCTCTATTATCACTCTGTATATTAAGGGACAACATATAAACTATTTTTTGAATTATTTCAAATAAATTAAGAAATAGGTTGAAATGATATATACCTATGACACTTTGATTTGGATTGAAATGATATATATCCATCCCTATAATTAAAATTGATATAATTGATCACTTGGCCATAGGGTAGAGAATTATATACGGACACTGGATTGGTTAAATTCAATGGTTTTAATATTGATTTTTGCTTGTTGATTAAATGACATTGTTTTAAAGAAAATAAATTGCGGACTTATATGAATTAAATTATTTTCTAATTCAAGCTTAGAATTATTGAAATTGAAATTGGCTAAAGGAAATTGGTTTAAAGAATTGAATTGAAAATGTGAAGTTATGATTGATATATGACTTTAATTTTGGAAATTGAATTATTTTAAAGATTTGGATCTTAAAATTGAACAATGAGGTTTAATTTGATTTATGTGTTTAAATCAGTAAATTGAAATTGGACTTGAATTTGATATAAATTGAAATGGTTTAAAATAAGAATTAAATTGGAATTTAGATCATTGAATTGAATTGTTGAATCGAATTTGAAGTTAAAAATGAATGTTTCGAAAATTGAAGTTATTTCGAACTGAAATTGAAATCAAGTTAATTTGAAACTAAATTGAAACTATGTCAGTTGAATTGAAAGATTGGAAATTGAGTTTTGTTGATTTGAAATCAGACATGGGTCCAGATTTTGTGAAATGAAAGGAAACAGTTTGATTAGATACCATTTTCAAAATAAATTATTTTAATATAAACTGTTTAAAATCTATCTTTTTAATATTAATTTTTTTTTAGATTTTCCAAACTATTTTACTATATAAACCATTTTCAATTCTCAAACCATTTTATATTAAACCGTTTTAAATCCTTAAACTATTTATAACTATTCAAACTATTTTCTAGAATTTCTAACTGTGCAAAGTTGGAATGTTTATATTTAAATCGTTGATTTAAATGCGAATGTGGTAAATGAAGTTATAACTTAAGCTAAAATTTGAAATGATATTTTCAAGTGAAAATGACATATTTTGAGTAAATATGATGATTTTAAAATGAAGGATATTTTGAATTGAATATGATATTTTGATATCAAATATGAACCGGTTTTGAAATGTAAAAGAACCAACCGGTGTGAAAAATAACGCTTGGTTGTTAAAGAGACCGGGGCCTCTTATTGGCATACTCTATGTCAATATTGGAACCACTTTAACAACTGTGTACGCGGTGGATGATATCCATAATGTAGAGGTTGAATTGGAGGTGTTTGCTGGATTTGAAGAAAGAGAACGATGATGGATGACCCCGACACTTATGTCAAATTTGAAATGACTAAAACAGGAGCCATACCTGACCAATGAGGCTAGCTACCTCTAGCAGACACACCTCTTCGTATTACTATATTGATGTTGGCTTGATCGGTGCACCTTGATTTGATTTTTTTGGGGGTGTTGGACGTAGTGGGCCGTTAGGGGTTACCACAAGTCATTACCACCAGTCAGGAAATGCAAAACGGTAGTATCCTACATCGGGCATCGCCTCACGTGCCTTGTCATACTCTTTATCCTTATTCGCGAGACCACTACGACTTTGTTTGAGTGTTGTCTTATCACTGTGCCTCCCTGGCTACCGACGTTACTGGTGATGCTACTAAGGCAAACTATAGGTCAATGCTTAAAAATGTATTAAGGGGGATCAATGTAAAGCCTTAACGCTATTTTAATACTTTACATTACTGGTAGACACTATATATATAGCGATCTTACTACATATAGATAGTTTAACGGATCCTTTAGAGATGGAAAATCTCATAACATCTCTTAAGTTATTGCACGCATGTTATACACTGGATAGGAGATGTAAAACTTCAAAAACATATCTGATGCTATTACACTGATGTTATATGTGTTATTGATTTAACTTACATAAGATCTTTTAGTTTCGACTCGAGTATTTTGTCTTTTCATTACGCTCGGGTTAGCCTAAGCATTTCAGTGTTTGAAGACATTATTTCTGGAGGACGAAAACGGAGTTTGGTATATTATATTATTTGTAATTTTTCGCTGCATCATTATTGGTATGTTGTTGATTGTACTCTAATTATGTTGTAAAATTTGTGTAATCAAATGTATATTGTAAAACAACTTCATGAACTATTTTTTTATTATTATATTTTTTCATTCCGCTGTGAGATTCTGTGTTTTGTTTCCCTTCTCTTCTCTTATTTTCTTATTAAATCCCATCGACAATCCTCTCTTTTGAAAAGCTCAAGTTAGACATGTGTGGTTTATTGCCGATTTAAATCGTCCAAAATGGTGGGTCGTCATAATTGATTAGATATATAAACCATCAAATTTTGATTTTAAAATAACTTAATTACCATAATCATATGTAGATAAAAAGGTAATTTGTGTTTGTGTTTGTTTAAGCATAGCCTATTTGGTCTCAACAACATAGGCTATCAAATTCAAAGCTAAAATAACAAATTTTAACCAAATCAAACATTGTTATTAAGCATAAAAAAGATCACAAGTTATCAAATTATGTTGAATCTACATAATAGAGAGCTTCATTACCCCTAAATTGAAGGGGTTTAGCCTCTCATATTTGTTATCACTTCAACAAATGTAGATTGCAACATGAAACAAAAACAATAAGAAAATGCAAGCTAATGAAAAAAAGAGCTAATTAATATGAAATAAAAGCTAATCTACTTGCATAAAAAATAAACTAAGCTACTAACATGAAAGAAAATAAACAAGGAAAGAACATAGAAGAAGAGTGCATGAATTAAAATTGCATTAAAGAAAATTACATAAGAGAAATAGCTAAGAAGCCATGAAATAGAAAAGAGAGCTTTTGGTTTATTTTTGAGCCTAAAACTAAACTAACTAAATGGAGGTTCAAAGGAGGCTAAGAGATTAATTACATGAACATATGGGGTATTTATACAAGTTTTGAAACCCTAATCATATTTTTGGGAACTACCCAAACTACCCTCTTAGGAAATGTAACCTCCAAGTAATCATTAGCATTAGCATTACCCTCCATTTAAATGTGCATGTAGAATGTGCATGTTGTATTAGCTCTTAAGGGGGGATCACGGTAAGTGGGTAGGTGGGGTCCTCCATGTTCCATGAAATGAATTATTTCCATCTTCATTCCTTTGTTCCTCTTGTGCATGCATATTTTCCATGAAGCCACTTGTAATTTGAATGCAAATTCCTACAAAATAACATAGAAATTTCCAAGTAAATTTTCTCAAATTAATATATGCACACAAATGATCATTTTGCCCCTATATGAAGATGAATAAATGATAATTTGAAAATAATATGAATTTTGGTTTAAACATGTTAGAATACCCTATATGATCATTTTTTTAATTAAATTCGATTAAATATGGAAGTAAAAATATGCACATTTACGTGCACATCAATAGAGAAATATCGTTGAGACACCCAGAGAGTCATAGCCGAATCATCTTCTAAGTGGAAAATTCCAGTAGGAGTGTTTGTGCTTTGTTAGGTGCCATGGAGGTTGGAAAAGAGCTTAGTCAGGTTCGAGTAGAAAGGGAATTTGCAGATGTCTTTGAGCCGGTTACGGGAGTACCATCGAAACAAGCTGTTGAGTTTCAGATAGACCTTGTGCCACGAGCTGAACCTGTGAGCAGGCCACCTAGTAGGATGACACCGACGGAGATGAAGGAACTGAAGGTGCAGCTAGTGGATCTTGAAGGAAGGAATTTTATTAGACTAAGCAGTTTGCCTTAGGGAGCGGCCGCGGTGTTCGTGAAGAAACCAGATGGGTTGTTAAGAATGTGTATCGACTATCGTAAGTTGAATGAAAGGACGATAAAGAATAAGTACCCTCCGCCGAGGATAGATGATCTGTTTGATCAGTTGAATGGAGCCAAGGTGTTATCCCAGTTGGGCTTTGCGACAGGGTTCCATCAGTTGAGAGTGGCGGAGGACAGTATTTCTTTGACAGCATTTTGAACTAGATATGGTTCATATGAGTGGTTAGTGATGCCATTCGGGTTGACGAATGCACCTGCTTTCTTTGTGGATTTGATGAACCGAGTCTCCCGAGAGTATTTGGATAGATTTGTGTTGATGTTTATAGATGACATTTTGGTATACTCTAAAGATGAGGGAGAGAATGAAGATCATCTTAGATTTGTGCTAGAGACGCTGAGGCAAAATCAGCTAAGGGCGAAGTTTTCCAAGTGTCATTTTTGGAAGAAAGAGGTTAAGGTTCTTGGTCATGTGGTTTCAGGGAAGGATTGTCATTCGATCCAGATAAGATCGAAGCTGTGAACAATTGGAAGACACCAGAGACCGTAACTGAGATTAGAAGTTTTCTTGGACTTGCTAGCTATAACCGGAGATTCATGAAGGATTTCTCGCGGATAGCGGCATCTCTGACTAAGTTGACTAGGAAAGATGTGAAGTTTGTTTGGTTCGACAAATGTGAGAAAGGGTTCCTTAAGTTAAAACATTTTTTGACCAATGCTCTAGTGTTAGTAGTTCCCAATGGAAACCAAGGGTTAGTAGTACACACAGATGCATGTGGGACTGGATTGGGAGCAGTGTTGATACAGAGGGGCAGAGTCATTGCTTATGCATCTATGCAGCTTAGACCGCACAAAGTAACATATCCTACTCATGACTTGGAGTTAGCTGCGGTGATTTTTGCCTTGAAGATTTGGAGGCATTATCTCTTAGCAGAGAGATTTGAGTTGTATACCGATCATAACCCCGTAAGATACTTATTCTCTCATAAGGAGTTGAATATGAGACAGGAGAGGTGGCTGGAGTTATTGGCTGCTTATGATTTTGGTACAGAGTGTACTCCTGGGAAAGGAAATAAGGTAGCAGATGCTCTCAGTAGAAAACATCAGAATGTGGTGTTAGCTATGTTAGCAGAATGGAAGGATCTTGAAGCTTTGGCCTATTGCGGTATGCAGTTAAGATCTACTGCTAGTTCTAGTCAGGGGACTGCCATGTTGTCTTGTTTAGAAGTTTGTCCAGTATTTATTGAAAGGATAGCTTCTAAACAGAGAGAGGATCTAGTTTTAGCCGAGAGGATCAGAAGGCTTAAGGTTGGAACTGAGGTCGATGGTTTGAAAGATTTTTGTCTTGAACAGAGAGGATGGTTGAGAAAGAAGGGACGGTTATGTGTTCCAGATGTGAAGAACTTGAGAAGAGAAGTTCTTGAGGAATGTCATCGATCCAAGTTTACAATTCATCCTCGAGGGACCGAGATGTATCAAGATATGAAGAGGAGCTTCTATTGGGAAGGCATGAAGAGGGATGTTGGCTTGTGGGTTAGCAGTGTGTAAACTGTCAACAAGTGAAAGCCGAACATCAAAAGCCGAGCGGGTTGCTTCAGCCTTTAGAGGTTCTAGTCTGGAAATGGGATTCGATATCCATGGATTTTATAGATGGGTTGCCAAGGTCAAGGAGAGGAAATGAGAGTATATGGGTTATTGTGGACAGGTTGACCAAGAGTGCCCATTTCATTCAAGTAAAGTCGACCAGGGCGGCACCTGTTTTAACGAAGTTGTTCACGAAGAACATAGTTAGACTTCATGGGATTCCTATTAGCATAGTCAGTGACAGAGATGCATTATTCACTAGCAAGTTTTGGAGGAGTCTACAAGAGGTATTAGGTACCAAGCTCAAGATGAGTACAGCTTATCACCCACGGACGGATGGGTAGACAGAGAGAGTCAATAAGGTACTCGAGAGTTTATTAAGGGCTTGTGTATTGGACTTTGGAGGATCTTGGGAGGATCACCTACATCTGATTGAGTTTTCCTATAGTAATAGTTATCAAAATAGCATAGGAATAGCACCTTTTGAAGTTTTGTATGGAAGGCCATGCAAATCACCCGCATGTTGGTTGGAGACTAGAGACAGATTGGTCTTAGGACGGGATTAGGTTAGAGAGGCGTCAGAAAAGATTGAGTTGATCCGAGGATGGATGAAGGAAACTCAATCCAGATAGAAGAGTTACGCAAATAAGAGGCATACAGACCTAGAGTTCTCAGTGGGAGATAGGGTTTTCAGTAAAGTATCACCAATGAAGGGTGTGGTACGATTTGGGAAATCGAGAAAGTTGGCCCTAAGATATGTTGGACCATTCTAGATTTTAGAAAGGATCGGAAAGCTCGCGTACAGAGTAGAGTTGCCGAGCAGTTTGACAGGTGTCTATAATGTATTTCATGTGTCTCATCTTTGCAAGTATGTGCATGATCAAAAGGCTACTATTCCTCAGACAAAGTTAGAGGACTTGGTAGTAGAGCCTGATTTGACTTTTGTTAGACAACCAGTTCGGGTTGTAGCGAGAGATGAGAAGAGATTGAGGAACAAGACAGTCAAGTTAGTGAAGGTTTAGTGGAGCGACAATGGGAAGGACTGTACTTAGGAGATAGAGGACAGGATTCGAGATGCTTGTCCTGATCTGCTTTGAGGGTATGTCTATAGTAGATTTATATAGATTAGTTGCTAGTTGGGTAAGCTAGTATAGATGTTAGGAGTGGTTACAGATGGTTGCTATGTTTGCTATTTAGTCCTTGCTGAATTTCGAGAACGAAATTCTTTAAGGAGGGGAGCCTGTAACACCCCTAATTTTATTAACATTATTCAAGAGATTTAATTAGAATAATGTAGAGTGATAAGGGGATTGAGATTGGTAAATGAATATAGGTGGCCGTGCTTATTTTGAATTGAATGAACTTATAAATGGTTAAGTGCTAACTAATTAAATATAAGAGCATTAGGGTAAATAGCCACCCATATTTCCCACCTTTATACTATTATTCCTTAGCCATACACATTCATTTTCATCATAAGCAAAAACGTAAGAAAAAGAAAGAGCAAGGTCGGCCATTAAGAAGGTAGAAAAGAAGAGAAAATCAAGTAAAGCTTAGGATTCAAGCTAGAAGAAATCAATCTCAATCAATCTTCAATTTCCTTATCCAAGCTAAGGTCAATAATAACCACTACATCTCTATTTTTGGTTTTATAATAATATGTTTTCGGATTTGAGGGTAAATTCATTTTTATGATATATTGGATGATGATATACTTGATTTATAATTTGTTTAGATTAAACAAAATGGTTTCAAGGGAGATATGCACGGTATTAGGGTAAAACCGAGGTTAAATGATTTTTAAATGCCATAGAAAAATTATATGTTATGAGAAACCTGATTTTGGAGTTGGGTTTCAATTTTTATAATTTTCCAAGCTGTGGAGAATTAGTTATGAATTTTCAAAGGAAAATATGATTATTTGGGTTTACCAATTTATTTCGAAAATTATATTAAGAATTTGGGTCTGAAATTTTGATATGTTAGGCAACATGATTAAAGTGAATTTCTGGAATTTTAGGGGCTTTTTACTAAGTGATTCAGTATGGAAATTGAATTATTTTGAAAGAAGGACCTAAATGATTTAATTGCTTTATTACTTGGAAGGGCCTATGTGTTAATTGTTAATGGGTTTTAGATCTGAGAAAATGCGGCAAATATTAGCTAAATTATTTGATAGTTTATGATAGACAATCAAGTGTTTACAAGTGGGCAAGTTTGTTTCAAAAAGTTTACTTTATTTGGTAAAAATAGCCTTTTACTCATAAAAGTAGGTTCCATCTCCTTTAGAAGGACCTTTCGACCCAGAGCTTTCGCCTCTAACCTAGTCGAAACCTTCTAGGTTGAAACCAGTAAACCAATACACATGGTATCAGTTAGCTCGTATGTAGTGGATTGGAGAAAGGTGGAAGGTAGGGTGTCGACGTAGCTTCCGAAGGGGTTGGTTACTTTGTTTTATTTTGTTTTAAAAGAAAAGCGCTTGCCTGTTTATAAAAAGGTTTCGAAGTAGTCGAAGAAAATGGTTCTGAAAGGGTATTTCTAAAGAAGCTTTCGAAGGAGAGCTACCGCCTTTGTTTTAAATAGCAGCTTCCGAAGGAGTTAATTAGTTTTTAACTGAAGCTTTCGGAAGAGGTAGTTTCGACCAAGTCGGAACCCTTCTATGTTTAGATGCTTTCGATGGTATCGAAAACATCAATGCTGTCGAAAGGTACTGGTTGTTTTTAAAAATATAATCCATTCCTACTGCTTTCGAAAGGGGTTAAGGGTTTCGAAGGCAATGGTTTCGGAAGGGGTTTCGAAGCCAACCTTCAATTGTTTTACCCAGATGTTTTAATGCTTTCGAAAGGATGGTTTCGACATCATCAAGTTTCCAAAATACTTTTTGAAATAAAGAATGGTTTCAAAAGAGATGATTTCACTTGTTCACTTTGAGCCAAAAAAGTTATTTTAAATATAAACCCAATGGCTTCGAAGGGTGTTGGTTTCGAAGGGTAACCTTCAATGATTTCGAAAGGAGGACTTTCAATGGTTTCAAAGGGTAACTTTCAATGGTTTTGAAAGTGGTATTTTTGAATGGTTTCGAAGCTATGCTTCTATACTTATATTATAATACTTCAACAAGGTCAAAAGGTTTCGAAAGAGATGTTTTAAAGTATTCGAAAGGCAGGAGTCTAATGTTTTAAAGATAGAATTTAATGCTTTCGAAGTAGGTTGTCCAATGAAGTCAAAAGCAAGGTTTCGAGGATGTCGAAAGGCTTTTTAAACCCAAACTCATTTTTAAATGGAAAACCCATGGCTAAATAAAGGAGTTTTGAAAGGATTTCAAGTATTTAAATTTGAAGAAGTATTTCCTTGATAAAAGTATAGGTTAAAGGGATTAAGCATTTTTTATATGTAAATGTTTTCAAGGACCTTAAACCCATAGGAGTGGTATTGTTAAGTGGTTATGTTTGCTTCTTTAAATATGAATATATTCACATGATAAAGGACCCATAACTGTATTTCGGGGATAAAGGGGTAGAAGAACAACCTAGGTTAACCTAATAGTGAATACAAATTGATTAAACTCCTGAATGAGTAGAATTGCGTCCAGGGAGTCAGGGAGGCCAAAGTATAGGATGCTTAAACATTGAAGTTGTCCGGGAAATAGGTTCATAGTAAACCCATAAAAACTATGATTAGGAAGTTATTGGGGGTAACCAACAAGTTCATAGTAAACCCATGAAAACTATGTATAAAGGATGATTGGCAAAGGCCAATTAGTTTGTAGTGAACCCATGGAAACTATATCCGGATTAAGAATTGACATCAGTCAAAAGGTTCCTAGTCAACCCATGAAAACTAGGATAAGAAAGAAGTTAAGGGAGGCATCAGTAGGTTCCTAGTCAACCCATGAAAACTAGGCTAAGTAGGGAGTTACTGGAGTAATCCATAGGTTCCTAGTCAACCCATGAAAACTAGGATATAAGATGAGTTATTGAAATGACCAATAGGTTCCGGGGAACCCATGAATTAATTAAGTTAATTGGTAGGGGCCTATAGGTTCTTAGTTATCCTATGAAAACTCTGAAATATGATAGGGTGTCCATGAATTATAAAAAGGTTATTAGTAAACCCATGAAAACTAATATGTTAATATTGACCCTAGAAACAATAAATATGACAGGGAGTCAATTAAACTGGGGATGGGATATCCAAAATGTTTATTTATGTATATCATCATTATATTTTGAAATGTTATGTTTTAACCATTGTGGATGCAGGAGCACAGTATATGGTTTTATAAAAAAAGGTTTTAGGATACTAGTGAGGGGAAAACCCATTCCACTAAGCAGTGTAGTCTCACTGATATCTAAATGGATTGAGATGTTAGATTATTATGCATACCAGGCATTATGTCTGACTCGAAGTTTTTGTTTTCCCCTTAAACTCTCGGGTACTCAATTGATTTTGAGTAGTTTGAGGTTTAGGGTTTCCAAGTTCTCTTCTTAGATGAACAAAGCTTCCGGAGGCGTGCATGAGGCAGTTAGTTATTTGGAGTTATCTTTTTCCGCTGTGTATTTTGGATGTAAAGGCAGACTTACTAGCCTTACTATATACTCTGATCAACTAAGGGGGCATCTTCACAAGTCGCTCTTGGCGTATGTATAATAATTATTTTTTTCTGAACGTAGTTAACGTTTGTGGGATTATGTAATGAACATGAAATGTTTTGAATGGAATGTGGAAATGTGTTTTTAATTTGTTAAAATTTTTCCATATTCATATGATTCATGTATCAATGTATCTAACACCGCCGTATTTGGTCGCCAAGAATTAATAACTATGGATGACTGCAGCATCCGTAGCCGTTAGTTTTGGGCCTCCAAGTATGGGGATGTTACAATAGCCCATGAAAGTGACTAAGGATCGTGCAATATGGAATATTAACTAAGTTATCTACTAGCGCGAAATATAAATATAAAAGTAAATAATAAAGTAAATGACATCAGAGATTTTTATACTGGTTCGAACTTCCCGTTCTACGTCCAGTCCCAGACTCCATTTGGAATTCAACTATAAACCCTCACTTGACCCGGAGGAACATGTATTACACTGCCTAAGCAACCGAACATGACTTCTACCGGCTAAGCAACAGAATAGGACTTCAACCGCCCGAGCAACCGAACAGGACTTCCAATACAAATAGTAAACTTGTTTCTGACTGAGTATGCTCTTGATTAGCACTGTTAAGTCAATAACGTACACACTTCCAATAATATTCTCCTTTGTGGTATATCATGTAATTTGTGAAGATAGGAAGTTTATTAAATCACTAATTAAGTTTGCTTGAATGAACAAGTGATTAGAACAAAAATATTGAATGCAAATGGCAAGATTGTTTAGACAATAAGAATGAGAATTTGAATCGGAATTCAGTAATTAAAACAACGAATTTCATGGCTATATATAGAAATTGAGAGTTGCGATCATTCATTAAAAGTAGCCATGAAAGAATATGGAAGAAACTCTTGAATCATGAGTTGTTTCTATTCGCTGAAATGAAGTGACTTTTCAAATTATAGCCGTTATGAAGATTCAGCCATCTGAATGGAAAGATTCAGCCTTTGAATGGAAAATTTTAGCCAGCTAAATCGATTAAAAATCGAATCAGTAAGAAAACAATGCAAAAGTCATACAATTCAGCCGGTTGAACTTGCAGGTCAGCCATTTGAATGTTCAAAGAAAAGTTGTGCATGTGCACAACATTCAGTCGACTGAGCTATATGGTTCAATCGACTGAATTGTCTGTTTTTTGTCATATCAAGGAATTTTCTGAAAAACTATTGGTATATAAACTATGTTTTTAAAATACTTTAGATTGTGTGCATGCATATACCACTTCGGAGAGATTTTAACATGAATTCACTACTAGACTCAGACCATAGATTAAATATATTACTGAAGCTTCTATTTGTAATCTGGTCTGCAATCTGTTAGATTATTTCTCGAGTCAAACAATATCTTCTCCTGCAAATATGGTTGGTTTATATAATATATATACATATATAGTTGTCACAATCAAAACATCAAAATTCAAGGTTCTAACATTCTCCCCCATTCTGATGATGACAACTATGTAAGTTTTGTAAATATATAAAAGCAATTTTACTCCCCCTGACCGAATACTCCCCCTATCAATTATATTCTCCCCTTTGTCATTGAAAAAAAGGAACAAAACAATTGATATGAGAAATATAGACATATAAGCATATAGATAGGAGAAACAAATAAACATAAACAACATAGACATTAAGCACATATATAGATATGATAAATAAATGACCATCTGACCTAGGAACTTCAAATTACAACAAGCACATAAGAATGTGTCGAAATAATAGTACTACAAGTTTTTCATGAATTAAATGGCAATGAAAAAAAAGAGTCTAGAAATCCTCACTATCTTGTACTTCTTCTTCTTCTTCTAAAGTTGTCTAGGTTTTCAGCAACACCGGTCGAAGATGACCCGGAACAAGAGACCTTTTCCCAAATTTTATTTAAAAAGCCTTTGATCGAGTTTAGCTTTTTGTTAGTTTTAGAAACGTTCTTTTCCACATTAGCTAACGTCGACCAAGTTTGCTATGATTCCACGATAATGTCACAAGAGCTTGCTTTGGAGGCATGTCAACATGAAGTTCTTGAATTTTTTCGTCGTCTTCTTCTTCTTCTTATCGAGGAACTTGAGAGGAGGAAGAAGCAATATTCGTGTCTCTCAATTATTGGATTCCTAGGTTATGATTAGCGACCCATTGTTGAATGCTAATGATTTGTTGGTGTTCGGGATGCTTAGGAAGACCCATTAGACTTAGAGTCTTGGAGTTAAGCTCTTTGATGGTCATGAAATCGAAATCGGGCAAAGGAACTCCAAAATTTTGCAGAATTCACATAATGTAAGCTCCATAGTGAATCGTCTTGTAGCTTCTCTTGTGATTGACGGTGAGAAATTCATCTAATATTATTTTCCCCAATTTACTCATTGGGATGAGTAAATAACATACAGGGCTTGAAAATCCCTTTTGTAGACCTTTTCGTACCTTCCGGTCCGAGGTTGTAACGATCGAATAAGCGCATGATGAATGATTCGTGCCTTTAGACGTAAGGCACTAGATTTCAAAATAGTTAAATCGTCCGATAAGAAGAGATGTGATACTTCTTCACAATTATACATATCAACCTCAACATTGTCAATATGCAACCCTTCGGATGGACATCTTAGAAAATGGCCTAATCATTGAAGAGGTAGATAAATCTTTACTCCACACACCAAGGTCCATATGCAATCATCTTTGTTTCGAGGATCTTGGTAGTCGAGATTCATATTTGCAAAGAAAAGATTAATTAAAAGAGGGTAGATTTTGACATTATTGGAATCATACCCAATGAGCGAATCAAAACCGTGAGCTTCGGCTATTTCTCTAATTGCATAGCCGTTGAAGTCGGGGAATTTAAGGAAAGCTCCATCAAATAATTTGAATTTCTCACGGTGTTGAATCTATTAACCGCCATTTCATTGTGTAACCAAGCTCGATTTGGCTCTTGGATGGTCCGGTTGTTGATTCCTATGCTCTTTTTGATCTTGGAGCCATTTGGTTTATGAAATTTAGATAAAAAATTGAAATTTTTGATGAAAGTAGGGTTTGTGTTTGGGTTTATTGTGAATAGAGAATGTTGTAGGTAAGGTAAGAATGAAGGGTAGATGGGAGTTATGAAGGGTTTGAGTGAATAGGTGCGTTGAAAAATGTGCAAATCTATTTTTAAAAATTGAGAACAGACGGGTCAGTCGGCTGAAAGGGTAAAGAGAGTCGGCTGAAATGCAGAGAATTGAACCCGCGAGTTTTTAATTATAAATTGCCATAATTTAGTCGGTTGAAGGAGGGTGTTCAGTTGGCTTAATTTTGGGGTGTATGTTGGAAGTTTTGAATATTCAGTCGGCTGCTATGTTGAGTCAGCTGGCTGATGTGCAGAAAAGTTCAACCCGCAAAAATATAGTTCAAATTTGATACAATTCAGTCGGCTGACTAGGCTTACTCAGTCGACTGAATTATGAAAGAATTTTAAATTTCTATGAATGTTCAGTCGGCTGAGACCCTATGGTCAGCCAGTTGAAACCGTTACATATCCATATTAGATAACTCAAGTGGTTGTAATGTAGAAATTTTTTTTTGATTTAAACGAAGATTTGGTTAATTTTCCTAATTGACAAGCGTCACAAATAATATTTACCTTAAAATTCATTTTTGGTAAACCTTTTACTAAATTATTTTTAGATAATTTGCTTATTGCTTTAAAGTTTATATGACAAAATCTTTTGTGCCATAACCAAGGATCATTTTCTTTGGCTACTAGACACATATTTGTGTTATGATTAACTTTCATATTTAATATGTACATATTTCGTTCTCTAGTTCCTTCAAAGATTAGATTCTTGTTTTGATCAAATATTTTACATTTATTTTCGAAAAAAGATATATTAAAACCTTTATCGCCTAGTTGACTTATACTTAACAAATTATTTTTTAAATTTTTAACTAGTAAAACATTTGTAATAAGAGGAAAGTTAGATGTATCGTCATTGCTTACATTGCCTCAGCCGATAATGTAACCTTTGGAATTATCTCCAAATGTGACAGATCCTCCATCTGAGTAGATAATATTAGTCAATATATCTTTTTTTCCTGTCATATGTTTTGTGCAACCACTATCAAGTATCCACTTTCCTCTTTTCTTAGTTGGTACATCGTTAGTCGAAGCCATAAAGCAGACATTGGCTTGTTCAGAATCACTGTCAGTGTCACTATCTGATGATAAAGATGATTCTGAATCATCCCATGTAACAGAGAATGCTTGCTTCTTTTTATACTTGTCCTTCTTATTCTTGTACCCATCTTTCTTTCGGTCAGGACAGTTCTTTTTTATGTGACTCTTCTTATGACATTCATAACATTCGAGATTTGTAGCTAGTAGTTTATTGGTATTTTCTCTCATGTTGTTTCTGAATTTCTTATTCTTTCTAAATTTCAAAAACTTTTTGAAATTCTTTGCTATAAATGCGATGTCATCTTCATCCGAATCTGAATCTTCTTGTTCAGTTTAGAAAGCTATTTTCTTTCTATCTTGGGCTTGATCTCGTTTTGCCTGCAAATTTACTTCATACGATATGAGATTTCCTATTAACTCTTCAGGTTTGATGGTAGAAATATCGTTAGCTTCTTCAATAGCTAAGACTTTTCATTCCCATTCATCTGTTAAAGAGTTTAGGATTTTCGAAACAATATCAAAATCAGTGTATTTTTTCTCCTAATGCTAATAGTGAATGATATACGTCTTGGAATCTAGAATACATTTCATTTATAGTCTCATCCGGTTTCATTATGAAATTTTGGAACTGATTTCTAAGCATAGAAATTTTGCTTTATTTAACTTTGTTTGTTCCTTCATGTGTAACTTTCAGAGTTTGCCAAATTTCATAAGCAGTTGTACATATGCTAACTCTATTAAATTCATTATTATCTAAAGCACAAAATAACATATTCATGGCTTTTGCATTTGAGGTAGCATCTATCTTTTGTGTGTTTGACCATTGTGCATATGGTGTAGTAGGTATAGTGTATTCATTCTGAGTGATATTCCAAGTATAATATCCATTTGCTTGCATATAAATTGTTATGCGAGTTGACCAATAATTGTAATTCAAACCATTAAATAGTGGTGGTCGTGCAGTGGATTGACCTTCAATAAAGATTGTGTTAGTGTTATTTTCCATATTAACTGAATATCAAATAACTGTGTTTTGGTTATAAGATGACCTTGCTCTGATACCAAATGAAAGTGACTAAGGATCATACAATATGGAATATTAACTAAGTTATCTGCTAGTGCGGAATATAAATATAAAAGTAAATAATAAAGTAAATGACACCAGAGATTTATACTGGTTTGAACTTCCCATTCTATGTCCAGTCCCAGACTTCTTCTGGAATTCAACTATAAACCCTCACTTGACGCGAAGAAATAGGTATTGCATCGCCTGAGCAACCGAATATGACTTCTACCGCCTGAGCAACAGAATAGGACTTCAACCGCCTGAGCAACCGAACAGGACTTCAAATACAAATAGTAAACTTGTTTCTGACTAAGTATGCTCTTGAGTAGCACTGATAAGTCAATAACGTACACCCTTCCTATAATCTTCTCCATTGTGGTATATCGTGTAATTTGTAAAGATAGGAAGTTTATTAAATCACTAATGAAGTTTGCTTGAATGAACAAGTGATTAGAATGGAAATATTGAATGCAAATGGCAAGATTGTTTAGACAATAAGAACGAGAATTAGAATCAGAATTCAATAATTAAAACAATAAATTTTATGGCTATATATAGGAATTGAGAGTTGCAACCATTCGTGAAAAATAGCCATGAAAGAATATGGAAGCAACTCTTGAATCAAGAGTTGTTTCTATTCGCTGAAATGAAGTGTCTTTTCAAAATATAGCCGTTATGAAGATTCAGCCTTCTGAATGGAATAATTCAGCCGTCTGAATGGAATAATTCAGCCAGCTGAATCAATTAAAAAGTGAGAAAATAATGCAAAAGTCATACAATTCAGCCGGCTGAACTTGCGGAGTCAGCCGTCTGAATGTTCAAAAAAAAGTTGTGCATGTGCACAGCATTCAGTCGCCTGATCTATACAGTTCAGTCTGCCGAATTGCCTGTTTTTTGCCGTATCAAAGAATTTTCTAAAAAACTTTTCGTATTTGAACTATGTTTTGAAATCTTTAGCATATGAGCGATGTTTTTAAAATACTTTAGATTGTGTGTGCGTGCATATACCACTCAGAGAGATTTTAACATGAATTCACTACTAGACTCAGACCATAGATTAAATATATTACTGAAGCTTCTATCTGGAATCTGGTCTACAATCTGTTAGATTATTTCTCGAGTAAAACAATATCTTCTCCTGCAAATATGGTTAGTTCATATAATGTATACTTATATAGTTGTCACAATCAAAACATCAAAATTCAAGGTTCTAACAGCCCATTTGTGAAAAATAAATACCTCAATGATTTATGGTCTATAAACAGCTTAAATCTTCCTCCTCGTAAATAGTGCATCCATGACTTTAAAGCAAATACAGTCTCAGCAATTCAAAATCATGTTTAGGGTAATTCTTCCCATGCATTTTCAACTATCGATTTGCACATGCTACAACACTACCCACTTGCATCAAAAGAGCAGCAAGACCAGTACTACAAGCATTAGTGTGTATGGTAAATGGTTTGGTACCATTCGAGATAACCAAAATGGTTGTTGGTCAATATCTCCTTCAACTTGACAAATGCCCTTCACACTCCGCACTCTAAACATAAACCATATTCTTTTTTGTAAGCTTGGTCAATGGTGCAGAAATCCTTACAAATCCCTTTATAAATTTTTGATAGAACTCGGCTAATCCATGAAACTACATACTACTGAAGCATTCTTCAGAACCTTCCAATTTTAATAGCTGCTACCTTTACTGGCTCTACCACCAACCCATTACTACAACATTCCCTAAAAATCGGATATCACTCCTCCAAAAGTGGCACTTTAAAACTTAGCCCTCAATCGATTACATCTCAGTACCTCCAGTACTTCCCTCAAGTGCAACTCATGCTCCTTTTCATCTCTAGAAAATACCAGGATATCATCAATAAATACAACACAAATTTATTCAACTGCTTCCATAAGACCCTACTCATCAAGTTAACAAAATAAGTTGGGGCATTAGTTGGTCTAAACAACATCACATCCCACTCAAATAATCCATCAGGAGTAGGAAAAGCAGTCTTCGAAATGCTATCCTTGGCAACTCTTAATTGATGAAATCCTATAGCAAGGTCAAGCTATTAGAAAACTTTGCCCTTATAGATTGATTGAAGAGGTCATCAATGCAAGGTAATAATTTAACGGTTCTTCTTCATCGGCTTATTCAATTCCTCGATAGTCGATGCAAAGCCTTAGGGAATCATCCGCCTTAGTAGCGAAAATGATAGGTGATCCCCACTTAGAAATACTTCTCCTGGTAAATCCTTTCTATAAGAATTCTGAAACTTTTTTATCCGACTATCTCCTCCCTTTATGAGTCATATGTCTCAAAGGCATCACCATAGGCCTAGTGTATTTCTCAAGGTCAATACTAAACTCAATTTCTCTATGGGGAAAAGGTCCAAAAATTTAGCGAATATAACTGGAAAATCTTTAACTATGAAAATAAATGCTAACTCGTCGTGTGATAGGTCTAATGAATACAAATACGACTTCATCATGGAAACGTCAAGCTTACATAGAACTATCAAATCACGCTTCCCATGACTAACTACTCAAATGAAAAATCCTCTTATCAGAATCCAAAACTACTCCATACCGAGTCACCTAATCCATTTCCAAGATCAATTTGTATCCCGTAAAGCTAAGAACATACATTCCACAACTTTACTCTACATCTTTTATGACCAACTTAAGATCATGGAATATAATAGATAAATGTGTCGATCTACCAAAAGGATACGACATAGAAATGATCTCATGCACAAATTCAGGGGTTATTCTTAATCTTTCTACTAATGCATTGGCTATAGATGAATGCAATACACCGGTATCAAACAAAATTCAAGGGTTATTCTTAATCTTTCTACTAAGAGCGGTAAGACACCTTCCATAACCGACTTCCCTTTCTCTTGGGTCGTTGGTGCAATGCTAGCAGTGGGTATGGCTTTCAATGCATAAACCTTAACAATTTGACCCTCCTTCTGCAAAGCTGGGCACTCCCTCTTATAATGTCTCATTTAGTCACAATTCTGGTACTTAACCCCCTTAAGACCGTCCTTGTTGTCCTGATGCTTTCAACCTATAACCTCTCGCCAAATGTCCCATCTTACCACACTGATAACATTTTGTTCCCTTCTAGAGGTATGCCCTACAGTTCTTAGCTATGTGTCCAATCTTACTGCACCTCTTACATATAATAGTCTGGTTCTTATTCTGCCAACTTGCGGTTCTTTATTCTAGTGCTTGTTATGTTCTCCAATCGACACTTCCTTAATTAAATTCTATTCAACAAAGCCACCTCAACTAACCCCTCAAAAGTTGATCCAAATGGTACTTGACTCAAAGTCAACTCCTTCTGCGGTGAATTCAATCCTTTAGCAAATTTCATAGCTTTCTTCTCATGGGCATTTATCAACTCAAATCAAACTTTTCCAATTCAGTCAATCGATTCACATATTCCTTTATGGTCATGTCTCCCTGCTTAAGCTGAATAAACTCCTCCAACAACATTCCTCACTCTTCCCCAGAAAAGAATTTCGTCACAAACTTCCTTTTGAAAACTCCCAAGTAATGGTATTCTCCTCTATCTCAGCTATGAAAATCTCCCACCAATGAGATGCCTCTTCCTATAGATGCCAAATCGCTAGCTGCCTCTTAATCATGTCACTTAATCCCAATAAGCCAAATATCTTCTCACGGTTTGTTAGCCATGTCTTGGTTGCTGTAAATATTTTTGTCCCTACATACGGCTTTCCACCTAAGTTGGAAAAATCATTGTAGAGTTTTGGGAAGTCAACAATCGATGGTAGAACAACAACCATAGCTTCGGTTATAGCAACTGGTTCGGTGGAGGTAGTAGTGGTGCTAGTCTGAGCAGTTGCTTGGAGATACCTGTAGAACCAAAAGGGCATATTCATGCTAGGAATCTCAAGGAAATCCGCTCGGGTATTCGCACCTGCTTTGGTATTATTTCTACCAATGTTGGTCCCCGTTCTAGTTTCCTCTGAATTATTCATACTTCGGTTATCTATAAATGAGATTCATTACTAACTCCATAATAGACAACTAGATAATCAAAGACTGGAACAGGATACGGTGTATTCACATATATTAAAGTTGACTCTTATATTGTGTGTGTATATATTATAAAATATACAAGTTGTAATGACCCGCTATTTTGAACCATTCAAATCGACAATAAAACCACACATGTCAGACTTGAATCATTCAAAACAACATATTGTTAATTATTTTTGGGGTAAATAGAATCAATCACACACACAGACATGAAATATGCAGCGGAATAAATAAAACATAGTAGTTCATGAAGCTACTACAGAAAAAACAGAGTCGGAAACAAATACAACAGAAATCAAAATACATAGAAGTTCTCTAATACATAAGCAAATGACAAATGTCTGAACAGAAATAACTGAAATAGCTAAGCAGATAGATAGATAGATCTCCAGCAAAGTCTCCAGCTCCAAAAGGTGAGTCCCGAATGCTGTGAAACTCAGACTGACCCGAGCATAAAGTAAAACAAAACACTCGAGTCAGGACTAACATTGTCATGTAAGTATATCAACTCAAGTGAAATGTAACAAATGAAATGCAACAATAACTCAAAGGATGTTTGAGATTGCCATCCTTTAAGGATCCATTATATTATTTACATATGTAGTAATATATGCTATATATGTAATGTCTATTAGTAAAGTATAATATATTGAAAATAGTGTAAGGCATTACCCATATCCCCCTTAACACATTTTATAAATGCCGTAGTCTATACAGTACTGTAAACTCCACCAAACCAGTGGGCTATCAGGGAGCACTCCATAGGTATGACATAAAACAAAATCGTAGTGGGCTCGATAAGGCATATGACAAGGCACGCGAGGCTATGCCTAGGGTAGGATTCTACCATTTTGCACTCCCGACTTGGTGGTAACGCGTAGCAGCTATTACCGCCCACCTCGATGGAGATGGTTTCGAAGAAGCATGCTTGATCGGAGGAGCGACCTCACTTGGCTCGGTATAGCTCATGTTTAGTCATATCAAGCTGACCAAAAGGTTAGGGCTACGTTTCTTACCTCATACCAATAGCGTCCGCCAAACCATCCTATTTCGTTCTGGATTCTCCACCGCGTGCACAGTTGTTAAAGTGGTTTCGGAATTGGCATAGAGTTTGACAATTTCCGACCCCAGTCTCTTTAACAACCAAACGCTTACATTTTTCACACCGTGGTCATTTTTATAAAACATTTAAATAATAAATCTTAAATTATAATTTAAATCAATACTAAAATATTTAACTTCAATTATATTTTAGATTTAAAACATTTACCTTACAATTCATATTAAGTCAAATTATTACATTCCAAAAATCATGTCTATAAAACTTAAATAAAATCTTATTTAAATTTTAAATCCTTTAAATACAAATTTAATTACAATTTATTCTCTACTTAACTTCTTATATTTATTTATTAAAGTTATTACATAAAATCTATATTTATTATATTAAATTAAAACTATATCTATTATATTATAATAAAACTATATTTATTATATTAAATTAAAACTATATTAAACATTTTATTAAATTTATTTAAATTATATATTTTTAAAACCAAATAAAATTATAAGTTAAAATCTTAAAATTACATTTAAACCATATTTAGCTTATAATTTAAACTTTAAAACATTTAAAATATTATTATTTTCCAAATATAAATTTTAAATAAATCATTAAATTAAATTAATTTTTAAAAATAAAATTTATTAAATCAAAACATACTTTATAATTTAGAAAATGATTTAAAATAATTTAAAACTGACCAACGGTGTCTGTATATAATTTTCTACCCTATGGTCAAGTGATTGGGTATATATCATTTCAACCCAAAATTATAATTAATTTCCGGGTATATATCATTTCAACCCGTATCCCAAATTAATAGTTTCAAATCAATAAAACCGCTTGGGTCTATCATTTCAACCCATGATGATTTTTCTTAATCTAAAAGATCATTCGGGTATGTATCATATCATCCCATAGTTAGGGAACTTGTAGTGTGATATAAATAAATAAATAACATAACATATCTGTACATATCATATTGTGTCACAGGTGAGCATCATATCATATAATATAATATTAACTAAGCAAATCTAACTATAACAACATTTCAATTGGTGTCCGTTCACTTAATCATAAGAAATTAGTTGTGTGTGATTGCTCACCTTTCGTGGCTAACGACGGTGACAACTACACGAACGGACACGAAGCGGATACAGAGATGGAGACTAAAAGCACAAAACGAACTATGCTCCAAACGAAGGCACGAACACGAGCGATCCAAGGTCCAATAATTTTGAAAATAATTTTTCTTTTTTTTAATAAAAGAGGAGAGAAGGAGGCAAAGGGTTCAACCTTAAGCTATGTGGGCTCAGCCTATGGCTATGTGGGCTAGGGTGGGGTGGCCGAATTGTGTGGGTGTGTCTTGGGGTGGCGTGTGGGAGGAGGCCGAAGGTGGGTAGAGGTGTGGCCGAGACAAAGAGAGACAGGGGAGGCTGTGGAGGTGGAGGTCGAGGCTAGAGAGGGAGGATGATGGTTGTGGGTGGAGGCTTGGTGGTGAGGGTGTACGGCCAAGAGGGGAAGGGGGTGCGACCTAGGTGGTGGTGGACGGCAAGGTGGTGGAAGGAGAGGAGAAAGAGATGAGAGAGAGAGAGAGGCTAGAGAAAAGGAGCTAGGGTTTTAGGAATTGGATTGGAGATGGAGATAGAGGAGGAAGAAGATGAAGTTCTGTAAATTTTTTCTCAAGCAGAAAAATGAGAGGGAGGAAGATAGTCAAAAACAAAAAAGTACGTGCATACCTTTTCTCAACAGACACATCCATTCAGAAAAGGTACGTACCCATTTAGCTGACCTCTAGGATTCCAAGCCCAACAACCAAGCCCAAATAAATCAAGCCCAAAACCGAAACAAATAAAAGAAAATAGGAAAAAAAACACACAAATAAACGCGCGTTTTTACGCAGAAAATTGCAGATTTAAAGATGTAGGAATCGGATTTTAACGAAACGAAAAGTGGGGTTGAGATTAGAATTCAGTCTAGTATCATTAAAAAAGAATAAATTTTAAAATTTCGAAATTTAAATTTTCAACCAAAGTCAAACTTTGACCAAAATTTGAATTTTCAGAAAATTTTCCAATTTATTGAATTTGGAAAAATATATTACTCAATGCCCAAAAATCGTTCTTTAAATTCAAATTTATTTAAAATTTTAAAATATTTAATTAAAAATTCTATAAAATTTCTTTCAAAATTTGACTGAATTTACGGGTCGTTACACTCTCCCCAACTCAACTTTTCGTTCCTGAAAAGGAACGAAAAAGAAGAATAGAAACAAGTAGAAAAGATAAGATAGACTCGAAATGAATAGTACCTGATTCGAACAATTCAGGATTCGAAGCACGCATTCTCTCCTCTGTTTCCCAGGTACAATCCCGATCGTCTATATTCTATTGTACTTTGACCAGGTTGATAGATTTCCTCCTCGACTGCTTCGTACCTCTATCGACAATATGAAGTGGCTCCCTCTCGACAGTGAGATTCGGCTCAACATCCAAATTCTCCAGTAAAGCAGGCTGAACAATCAAAGATGGATCATGGAGATACTTGCGAAGATGCGAAACATGGAACACATTATGCACTCCAAATAGCTTCTCAGGCAAATCCACACAATAAGCTAAAGGACTAGCTATCTCTAAGATGCGGAAAGGACCAATGAATCTAGGAGCAAGCTTCCCTTTCCTACCAAAGCGAACCACATTCTTCAGCGGCGAGATCTTAAGAAAAACCTGATCACCCACTGCAAATTCCAAACTCCTCCTCCGCCTATCAGCATACTTCTTCTACCTTTCTTGAGCAATCCTCATCTTCCTCCCGATCTCCTCAACCTTCTTGGATGCTTCTAGAATCATAACATGTCCAAGAACCAAATGATCACTAGATTCAATCCAGCAACATGAAGATTTGCAAGGTTGTCCGTAAAGAGCGGCAAACGGAAACATTGCGATACTAGCCTGAATTCAAAGGATAGGATTAAATAGATTGATGCTTACAGTAACCTTAATTTAAAAATTAAGATTATACCTGATAGTTGTTATTATAAGTGAATTCAATGAGATGGAGATGGTCTTCCCAAGATCCTCCATAATCAAGAACACTGGCACGAAGAAGATCTTCCAAAATCTAATTAACTCTTTCCGTCTGACCATCGCTCTATGGATGATAAGCTGTGCTCAGATTCAGACGAGTACCCAGAGCTTCCTGAAATGCTTTCCAAAACTGGCTGGTAAAGATAGAATCTCTATCGTAAACTATGCTAGATGGAACATGTAACGACCCAAAATTTTCGAATCCGAAAATTCCAGATAGTTAGGAAAAGAAGAAAGAGATAGAAGAAGAAGAAACACAACACAGATTCTCACATTCGCAGGGGATCAAAATATAATATCAAATAATAACAGTTTACAAAAGAATACTGTATCTATCGATTACATTTTAATACATCAGAGTTACACACACACAAACACTGGACATATACAAATCAACATGTCCCAGATAAACAGTAATATATCACAGCGGAAACACTCCATACGTTCCTGCCATCCAGCTCGTCTCCTGAGCTCCAGAACGTCCTTACCTGAAAATCTGTAATACTCGGTCTGACCCGAGCATTACATCAAAGTAACACCCGGGTCAGGCTAGAAACCAGCGTGAGTAAACCCATGCAAATTTGAAATACTAAGCTTTAAACATAATTGAAATCCTGGGTAACTCGTACCTTACTACGAGTTCATAACTAGTTATGGTCAACACTTATTTCACTAATCAACCCCTAAGTACCATTACTTAGTTTCAATGGTCCAGTTCACTTAAATTATTTCATTCCAGCCTATTGATTACACATATCAAATCTATAAAGAATTATAGAAGATTTCAAATCGAAGTGGTTTCGGGTATTTTCTGATACCCGACCCTGGTCTCTTCGAGTCCCATGTCATCTTAACCCAAGTTATTCAAATACAATACAAACTTTAAATACAGGATGTCACTTTATACAACAATTCATCTCGATAGATAACCACATTATCACTATTCAACCCAATCATATCACAAAACATTTCATATTAGAAACATCAAATAATCCAAGGCATTCAATGTCATTCAATCGTTCATAAGCAAGATAAATTAGTCACACCATTCCAATAAATTAAATTAATTTCTCTAATCACTTTTTAATCCTGCTTACTTAACATTAATTAATTACAAACCATTAATTAATCATCCCTTAATTATCCTCTTTAATTACATTAAGTAATTATCCTTTAATTAATAACACAAATTAATTAACCTTCACCCGTTCACATTAATTACATTTATCCTTAATTAATTTAACCTTAATTTGCTAATTAAATTAATTAACCCTCAACAGATTAATCCTTAATTATTAATCTTAATTAATTATCCTTAATTAATTACATTAATTAATCATCCTCTAATTAATTAATTAACCTTTAATTTCAAATTATCTGTAATTACTTACATTAAGTAATTAACCTTTCAATAAATTACATTGAATAATTATTCTTTTAATTACTTCCATTAATTAATTAACTAATACATATAATTATTCAATATTCAAAACAATTTATCTTTAAAACATTAAAATTTTAAAATTTAACTTTGAAACTCGATTTAAAATCTTGTTTAATAATCTCACTTTGGAAAATCTAGTTTACAATCTTTGAAAACTTATTTATTTTAAACAAACTTTAAAAACTTGATTCATTTAAATTTCTAAACTATCATTACCAACACCCGGGACCCAAACAATATTTTCCCAAGCTCAACCAACAAAAACCAGAGCTAATACCCGAGCCTCCCCTCCTTCTTATTTTTAAAACTTTGTTTTGATTTAAAATTTAAAACCCTGTAACCTACTAAGCTAATGCAAACCAACTCGATACATTACTCGAGCCACAACCCAACCTTCCCGAGTACGACTTCGAGTCGAACCCGAGATAGCCTCTTCTTCCCAAATCCTTCAAAGCACAGATATATACATATGCACATACACGTGCACCAACACCACGACCAGCTCCGATCAACGCTGTAGCCACCCGAGCATCATCGATGATCACCAAAATCGATTCGAACAACCCAAAACACAAAATTATTCCTAAATCAAAATCGAGCTAATTCGAGGCCAGATATTTCTTCCTATAACCCACTCGATCATTAAAATTCGATTCGCTCCGCCGCGACAAGCCATCGGAAGCCACGCCATCCTGGCCGAAGATGCTCCGACCATCAACGAACTCATCCCCCTTGGTCCGATCATCTGAAACGCTGGGTCGACGACGAAAATGCCTCGCGACTTCAACTGACAAAATACAGGGCTTAAACCCTAGATCAACTCCAATCACCAACCATGATGAATAAAAATATCATCAACCAATTTTCTAGTGACCTCAGTCCTTCCAACAAGATGCGGTCCAAATCTCGAGGTATAGAAATTCTCCGATCACCGGAATTTCACGAAAACCCATTTTTCGTTCATCCAACAAATACGGCCTCAATTCGCAACTAAAAATCCTGATTTTTGTTTTTAAAATCCTTGTTTTCGAAATGGATTTGGATGATGTTAATGAAACTTGGATCCATGCAAGTTGAAAATTGGATAAACTTTGAATTTCACTGTGTTTCTTCATTCAGACAAAAAAACCATTTCATATTTTCATGGAAATAAAATTTTAAAATTAATTTAGGGTGATTTTAAACATATTTTGTTTTAACATCACTAGCTATAGATGATCAGAGCAAGTGGAATTGAAATTTGAACTAAATCTGACCTGTAAAAAAAAAAATTTTACAGGGGCCTTCATACTTGTTTCCCAGATATATACACAGAGTACATATATACACAGACATATTTATATACCCATACAAGCATAGTTTGATTCATATCTACCCAGATGATCACATGCAAATAGATATTCAAACAGATCTTAGGTTTAAGAATGAGTTTACTCACCTGTTATAAGATGAAGAACAGAGCTTTGAAACAGAAGCCTAAGAACTGGAAGTTACTGCTCTTTTGAAAATTGAAAACTTGATTACTTAAGATCTGAGAATCCTTTAAAACTAAAGCTTACAACTTGTCTTTGATATTTGATTGAATTGTTAGCTTGATATTTTCTTCTTCTCTCAACAACTGCTGTTTGTTTGCCTTTGATTCTTAAGTTCCTATGGGTTTTGAAATGGAAGATTCTTCTTTTTGTTTTGTTTATTATATTTTTTTTACACGTGAACCTCCTAACAAATGAATATAGGCTGCTCTATATTTAAATATGTAGGGAAGTGTATAGTGCAAGCCAAGGAAGGAGATGTAAACCTGTATAGCCTCCTTTCCACAGTTTATATTTTCTTCAAATTTTTGTTTCAGAGATTCTTGACCTGACATAAATTATGAAAGTGAAGTGATTTATTAGAAGGAGATTTGATGCTTTTATGGGCTGAAGGAATATGCATTAAATGTGTGTCCCCTCTTGTGTTTACAAATAATTTTATATGAATTTACATATGTATATGTATGCATAGCTATGTTAACGTATATACTTACATGTTTAAATCACTTTTCAATTTTATCCACACACATACTTCCTGACAAATATATACATATAGATATATTGTTGTCACCCTACACACATATATTCTCACTATTTAATATATATAAATCTACTTGTATTTGTCATCTTATATATATATATAGACCTCCCCATTTATTATTGTTATTTCCATATATATTATTTCATATCAGCATACATTCATATATTTGTATATTTATATTTTTATATATATACTATCAAATGCCATAAAGCGAGTATATATCTATTTATATATTAATGGATATTTTACCTTTAATCTATATGGTGGGGTTTTATATATATATATACATATAAATTTATATTTCCTGTATGATTCAAAGATTATATGATGCAATATTCAATATAGTTTTTAACTCAATTTATATATTCAGATATCTTAATTATCTGAAATTTTATTTATTCCACTAATCAAAATAAATATTTTCAATAATTACATCAGTTAACCACTCAATATTCGATGGCCAAAAATCCGGGTCGTCACAGAACACCATGAAGCCTGACAATCTCTCTAATATAAATCTCAGCTAAACTCGAAGCAGTGCGATTCGACTTGACCGGAATGAAATGAGCTGACTTGGTCAGCTTATCAACAACCATCCATATACTCTCATTACCGCTTCTAGTCCTCGGTAATCCATCAATAAAATCCATAGAAACCTGTTCCCACTTCCAATTGGGAATCTCAAGGGGTTGCAACAATCCAACGGTCTTCTGATGATCAGCCTTAACCTGTTGACAAGTGGCACATCTACTGAGATAAAGGGAGATATCTCGCTTCATACCACTCCACCAATACAGTTTCTTCATATTCTGGTACATCTTCGTAGCTCCTGGATGGATAGAGAGTCTGGACCGATGATTTTCCTTAAGCACTTCTTGCCTTAAACCATCGACATTCGGAACACAAATCTGATTATTAATCCTTAGAATTCCTTTATTATCAATCTGTGCTCTCATTCCATCTTGGTTACCACCTTCCCTATTACGAACATTCTCCTTAATAAGCCTTAGCATATCTTCTTCATCCTGCTTAGCAACAATACGATCCATAAGGGATGAAGAAACAACAAGCTGACATAACATTGCCCTTTTTCGACTTAAGACATCGGCTACCACATTAGCCTTCCCTAGAGTGTACTTGATGTCGAGGTCATAAGAAGGTAGAAACTTGAGCCATCTAACTTGCCTCTGGTCCAAATCTTTCTGGGTGAAAATATACTTCAACGACTGGTGATCCATAAAGAGCTCAAACTTAGTTCCTAAAAGATGATGCCTCCATTACTTTAGAGCAAACACTACAGCAAGCAATTCCAAATCATGAGTTGCATAATTGGCTTCATGAGTCTTCAACTGACAACTAGCATAAGCAATAACCTTCCCATTCTGCATCAAGACAGCTCCCAAACCTTCTCGACAAGCATTAGTGTATACCGTTAATTCTTCACTTCCATTCGGAATGGTAAGAACTAATGCGGAAGTAAGCTTGCGCTTTAACTCATTGAATGCAGCTTCACACTTATCACTCCATATAAACTTGGCATTCTTACGAGTCAAAGCAGTGAGAGGTGCAGCATTTCGAGCAAAATTCTCAATAGACCTTCGATAATAACCAGCTAGGCCCAAGAAACTATGGATATCCGAAGGAGTCTTAGGTCTTTCCCAATCCTGAAACAAAATAGGGTGTTGAATTCAAAGAAAGATAAGATAATTAAGTTACAAAAGGAAGAAAGGTGGATAGACTTACATTGATTGCAGCGACCTTAATAGGATCAACCAAAACCCCATTTCTAGAAACAATATGTCCAAGAAATCAAACTTCATCCTTCCACAAATGACATTTGGAAAACTTAGCTTTCAACTGATGACTCTTAAGGGTTTCAAGAACAAAACTCAAGTGCGCTTTATGCTCCGTCTCTGACTTAGAAAAAACAAGGATATCATCGACGAAGACAAGAACGACTTGTTGAGAACATCACGGAAAACACGATTCATAAGATCAACGAAGAAGGCTGGTGCATTAGTCAAACCAAAAGGCATAACTAACCATTCATAGAAACCATTCTCAATACGGAAAGCCATTTTGGGAATGCTCTCCTCAGCAACTTTGAGCTGATGAAACCGGTGGCAAGATCGAACATGTCATTGATACGAGGCATAGGATATCTATTTTTCATAGTAAGCTTATTCAGCTCCCTATAGTCAACACACTGTTGAAACCGGACTAGCCCGCATCGGAAGTTATGGGTGAATTTCAAAAAATTTACCCTATTGGATCTTTTATTAGGCCTATGAAGTCTAACTGAATTAGAACATTTCTAAATTTCATTTAAATAAAATCATTTATTTTATTTAATTTCAAATATATTAAGATATGAAATTAATTTTATTTGATTTAGTTTATAAATAAATGTATCATATACATATATGTGTGAGTGCATGTGTAACATAATAATCCATGGAAGGTATAATATGCCTACATGTAGATGTTGGGATTTACATCGCTACAGACATATTAGCTCATTTTGTATGTCATGTATGTTGTCCAAATATGTGCATGTATATGTGTTACAAAATATATATATATATATACACACACACATCTGTACGTATAAATATATTATATATAATATATGAATATAAAACATTTATATATAGATAAATGTAAATATAGAAAGAGAGAGAACAATTATTAAAAATTATTTATAATTCAAAATAAACTTAGTTTTGCAAACATAATAATTTTTGTATTTTAATATGTATATATTATGAATTCCATAAATAATTAACATAAAATAATCGATTGATGAAAATTCAAAATTTATAATTTTTGAAAATATAGGACCATAAAATAGAGCTTAGAAAAAATTTGGAGATTTTTCAAATTTGAAATATTATTTTTAAAAACAAATACATTGATTTCGGCAATAATTAATTAATATAAAATAATATATTATTAAAAATTAAAAATTCAAGAAATTCTAGGATCATGAATGAAAGGTTACAAAAAATTTTAAGGAATTTTTCAATTAAATTATTATTTTAAATAAATCATAAACAGTTTTTTCGAAATAATATTAATTATTAAAAATAATAAAATTTCTTGAAATATTCCTAAATTTTTTCTATATTTTTCTTAAATGATATAATATTTTTTTTTTAATATAAAATTGAATTTTTAATGTAACAATTATTTTATATATAATAAACAATTCAAAAATTCAATAAATGTTAATTTAAAAATATGAATATATGTACGATAATTAATTTTTGAATTTGTAAATTCATATTATATATAAATAAGTGTACTAATTTTTTTAAATAATATATATATATATATATTATGCATATATGCTATTATGAGAGAGAAATATACACTAATATATATATATATATAAAATTATTAATAAATATATATAAAACAATTATTAATGACAAAAATTGATTTTGTACGGTAAACAACATTTGTCTATACATAAATCAAATAGTATAATAAACAAATTATGCATATAACCAAACTGATTTGTGACAACCACATCTACTTACAAAATTTCACCTAACTAAACATATAGTAGCAATATATTTAAACAGATATGAAATTGCTCATTATGGGATCATAGAATATAATTTAATTACTGTAATATGAATTAAAATTACAAATTTAATGATGCCTTTGAATCCAGGTGAAGCAATGACTTCCCTTCCTTTTACTGTTCTTGATTCGTCAGATTGCAAGTCTGGAATCACCGACCTCTTACTATCGAATAGTATTATTTTAATTTGAAATATATTTGATAATTTTGGAGTGGATTGAGAGCTACGTTTTAACCAGCAATGTAGAAGGTAATAGCGGCCAAAAAAGGTTAGTAATTGTTTTTAGAGATACATACATACATACATACATACATACACACACACACACACACACACACACACATATATATATATATATGGTTGTATTAGAGAGAAATGAGGAAAAGCTTTTTACCCATTCTCACTTTTTCTCAACCCATTATCCAAGCCAATTCCTTATGTTTTAGCCACCGCTAGACCTTCCCAAAACTGAAATTTTGCAGCCCTAATGATGGGCCTTAAACCTATCTAAGCTCAAGCCAAAATAGTATGCAAATAAATCTAATTTAATCGCTTGTCGATATTGCATATCGATCGATATATTTATAACTATTATAAATATATATAACATTATTTATTTCTCAAATCATATTCAAATTTTATAATTAATATTTCATAAATATTGATTAATTTATAACAATTATAAACTAATTAAATCGTTCGGTCTTAAGGGAATTCATCATTTCGGCTGTGTAACTCTTGGGTGTAAATTTGGTCAGCGATTAACATCGAACTATTATAATGTTAACGTTCACACGTCACTTAGCAGGTGGTGTGTCATTATGGCCAAATTTATTGCTTACTCATTTTCGGTAAAATCCAATTTTAGTTTAATAAGCGTTACCTAGTTGTGACATTGTTTACACCAATTCTCTTCGTCAAAACTATATCACTTTGGACTTATGGAATTTGGAAATGGTCAAAATTTCAACCTCATCCACATTCAACTTTATAGTCTAAATACAAAGTCCTTGGTTCAATAATAACAATTATTATTAACCGAAATGCTCTGGCCAGAGACTTTGACTTTGAGTTGACTTGAGTTGACTGTGATACTAACCGCATATAACCAAGGAGACGAATCCTCTCTTGAATAGTGCTTCACTTCCAATACTTCCACTCGACCGAACTATAGTCACTTGATGGACGCCATGCCATGATTTGGCTATAATCAAAGTGGAGCTTTCATATTGAAGATCCATAGTATTCTCAAGTCGAGAGAACTGTGTAAATCAGTCAGATCGATATTTTCTGTTTGACCTTAGTTATATTAACCAACAGAAAACTAACGAGTAAGTCGTTCCATAGTTATCCAATAACTATTAGTAAGTGACCCCTAGGTGCCCCCAACAGTCATGAGTAATACATTGCCCAACATTTGGAGAGCGTTACGTACTCCAGTCACAACGGATACATCGATATCCAATCTCGATGCATCTTGACTAGGAACATTTAAAATGGTATATTTGTTTTGTTGTGATATATTACTCACGGTTACAACACTTTGTAACTACTATCACAAAATATACCATTTATGGATTTTTCTATTAAATATACTTTTAATTAAGTTAATTAATTAATGTAATCACATTATATCAAGTATATAATAGGAAGAAAATACCTTTTATTTCAATCAAGATTGGTCAACGAGTTAGATATATGTAACAAATTACATAATTGCCCATAGGGCATACCCCTAACTCTATCAATCTCCCACTTGCACTTGGGGTCAATTATGGAATCTAATTCCAACTTCTCCAATCAATTTTCTCAAAACCAATTAGGTCAGTCCATTAGTGAGGTATGCTATTATGTTTTAATTATCCACTTTGTCGATTAACTCTTTCTAACACTGTAAATGCCTTTATCATGTAGAATGATTCGAAGTATGTCTTTTGACTTCTAGTGAGGTTTAAGTTCTATCATGACCAACTTCATGACATTGTTACCTTATAACAATATTATGGGATTCTCAACATTTGGAATCACCTTTGGCTCAATTATAAATTTGTGCATTTATATCTATACACATTGGTTTATTGTAGCACTATTCGAGTTAATGTTCTCAACATTTCGTTGAATCGACCACAATCACTTTTATTTTGAAACATTTTCAAATTGAAGATTTTAACTTGAATTTTATCATTGACATGTTATACTCAATATCACTTATAAAGTTTGCGTCCAAACGTTCCATCAAAATGAGTTCGTTGTTTCTATAAACAATTTTCTAGTTTCATAAATACGCGAGAACACCTCAAACAACCATTTAGTGATATCAATTTGGATTTTATATTTGCTCCATGTATCAAATACATAAACAAAACACAATATCATACACAACATAACCTGTATGATAATTCCTATTGCTAATGCATAAGGAATCCAACTTACATGTTATTCTTTTAATAGGGTGCTCTTGTATATCGTTTTGGGGCAATCCATATATCTTTTATACTCACCATAAAAGACATCATTTACAATCCAAAATTGAGTATTAAAACAACTAAAGTTGATTTTAATACAAGCATATTGTTAAAATCAACAACGTGTTGTTTACTTATAGTTTAGAAATATCAATGTACCTTTTTACGTTCTTTCTTATAAACACACGCTTCCTCTGCACTTTGATTGAAAATCAAACTATTTGATATTTCTATCAAAATACTTATTCAATCTTTATGCTTATAAAATGATACATTCATATCATTTCTTGGATCATATCCAAAGACTCACAAACCTAATATCGCTCCCACTGACTTCGAGGCAATTTTGGTTAATATGTGTAAACGGCTTACTCTAAATCATTATTTAGAATTTTATATTTCAATACATAAGTACCAAACACAAAGTCTTATTGAGCGATAATTTTGTGAGTAAACCTGAATTAACTTTAGCATGTTGAATACTGAATCTGTTATGCTAATTTCAACAATTGAAATTTGTGATATTATTCTTATCAACATTGCTTATCTAATTCCAACTACATCAGTCTTTCCAATAAAGACACAATCTCGGCCGATAGATCACTTCTCTTTGGTTACGACCACCAAAATCATATTTTGATAGCGTACTTGGGATTCTTTCAGATCTGCGCATCATACCATATAGAGTCAATAATCTTACTGGTTTAATTGAACAACCGAGGGTAATGTATATTTTCAAGATTAATAAGAAACTCGTAGTTTCTCTTCGATGTACGAGAGTACTTATTAGACATTCTAATGCTATGTGTTCATTTAGGTTAGTTAATTTCACTTCATTTCATATAATCAGTTCTATCTATGGATCAGATCCAATTCCATTTAACTACCAAGAATTTCTCAAAGAAATTCCTTCACAATGAAGTTAATATATCTTGAAACAACAATTGTTTCTTAATGCAAATAGAATAGGGATTCATAAACGCTTTATGAACCTTTTTATTTATAAAACTGATTTTAGTTTACAAAAATTATGTTCAAAACATAAATATATCATTTGATGACAGACCATTCCAAAAATCTTTTTGGAGATTCATACAAGATCCCTCATGAACAATTATTATGTGCAATCTTTCGACTCGCATAACCTGCCAACTCCTAGGCCTAGGATATGTTGGGATTTCTTACAAACCCTTATCTTGAATGATTTTGTAAACTATTGTTTAGATGAAATAATATCAACCTTGTGTACTAATCTTAAGTACATGACCTTATAGAAAGAAACTAACTCAACTTCACTCACAATTAATCGTAAATTGTCCAATAATGTCTGATTACTCCTTATCGATGCATCATTATGTATCACATGGAGGAGTGATTTTGAGATTGAATCTATATTCATTTTAGGTACATTTGGAACTCTTTCCAATATACTCACTTATTCGACCAAATCAAATCATTTTATAGAGGAGAGTTATTTGATCAAATATCTTGAACCCAAAGAAATAAATGTTATAGAAAACAATTTTGTATATGAAAATACATTTCGGAATAAAAAACATATTTCAAATTCCAATATTAAGTATAAGTTATTATTACAATTCTTGTTTCCAATGTTTCTCTATGAAGCAGAAGTGACTATTCATTCTCTTCATTCCAACTTTACCTTAAATTACATCTATTCTTATACATTCGTTTTTCTTTCAAATGGTCAAACTATTCAAAAGAAAACCTTACTACAATATCATAACAAACCTTTTACAAAAGCGCATTCGATTATTCTTAATATTTAAGACATCAAATATGTTGCACTTTATGTAAACCGATCAAGGTGACATTTCAACGATCGAGTTCTTGGATGTATCTAGTAGTTTATGGTCTTGTGTTACACTAACATAATATGATCCTTTTGAAATCATTCAAGTTGAATACATGATCTTAAAATACTGTTTATTGGCTTACTTCGAATGAACTAACTTCATCGAAATATTGTACCCCACAAACTATGACTGTTCACCACATAACATTTATATGTGAAAGTACATGGATCAAATATCCATAGTCTTGAATTGCATTTAGAGTTCAAAAACTCATAAAATGCAATACACGGTCTAAACCAAATAAACATATAAGTGACCAACTTACGAATGTATTAAGTAGTTGAAATTGGGCACTTGCATGGGTATAGAAACATTATATAACATGCAATTAGAATTATTAGTAAGTATATATTATATTTCTATTTGTCAACTTTCAATTCAGTTTGTTTATATATGTTAATTGACAAATGTTTTATCAATCATATTAAATGCACAAATTTACCATTGTAGATAATTATAACATTATATAGCATATGTTCTTATAATATTAGAAAGGTTAAATGTTACCATCTCATTTTTTAATAAGGCTCCCACTAGTCTTTTATATTTCTCCAAACCCTAAGATGAAACATAGAAGTCTTACAACTTCACTAGTGGGTGTTAGGAATCGTTTGTTTTGGTATTCTGACCTTGAGTTTGCTCAACAAATCATAGCCCCACAAACGATGGATAACTCCTTATCGGTTGTATCATATACAACTCCTAACCCATTTTCCTTGTTCTAATCTCATTTCGAGCTTGAGTTTGCTCAACAAATCGAAAGAGATTATTCACTCATACCTACCATATCGTGATGGCCTAAGTATAGTATATGTAACTTGAGTTTGCTCAACAAATACATATAGTTATCTTACCTCATCTATTTAATATATTAATAATACTACACATAACATCCCTAGCTTGCGTTTGCTCAATAACTAAGGAGTATGTAAGTAATTTATTAATATATATGGTAGAGGACAACATTATATTGAAGATTCATAATCTTCAATATATATATTGAGTGATATCGACTTATAGAATAATATATTTCTTATTAAATACCCCAACGATTCAAGTGTTAGACACATCAGAAATCATGGTATATGTACATTTACATATGTATTTATTTCTCAAGTCTATTTGGGTTTCTTTAATGTTCCACATTTAGTTTATACATATATCATATAAGTTTTATTGTTATATAACTTTTATATTTCATATTACTTATATGATAGTCTTACGTATAATATATCATTAATTAAATCTTATCTAATTAATTTTAATCAATTAACTCTTTAATAAATTTTAAATTAGTATTCCAATATAAGTTTTATATTTGACATATCTACTATAACATTTATAGTGTATACTATAACCTTTATAGTGTAACACACATATATCATATATATGTGTATTTTATTTAATTAGATAACCTTTAATTAATTTATTCAATTAAACAATTTTTATTAAAAAATATTAATTTCTAAATTTATCTTGTATACATATATGTATACTTATGTTATCTTAAACATTTTGAAATAACATAACATATATCAACATATGTATTACATGCATATATGCATTGATTAATTAACATATTTAATTAATTTATTTTATTAATCTTATTAATAAATTTAAAATTTGAAATTATTATATAAATATTTTCAAACATTTTGAAAATATCATTATCCTTTCAAACATTTTGAAAACTTATGTAGTATTATAATTTTTATAATAAACATGTTTTATTTTAAATTTAACTATTAAATTTAAAATCTTTAACATTAATTTTCAAAACGATTTTGAAAATTAGCCCAAGGCCCAAATTAAGTTTGGCATTTTCTATTAGGAGCAACCTTTGGGCTCACTTCACCTTTCGGGCCAGGTCGGTAACTAGGTAGGATAGGTACTTGATTACCCAATTTCAATCCTAGACATTACCTTTCTAGACACCATACTAAGTGGGCAGGCTTAATTAGTTAGTCTTAATATGACTAATTTAGACCGCATAGGCAATTGGGCTCCGATACCATTGTTGGAACTGGACTAGCCCACGGCGGAAGTTATGGGTGAATTTCAAAAAATTTACCCTATTGGATCTTTTATTGGGCCTATGAAGTCTAACTGAATTAGAACATTTCTAAATTTCATTTAAATAAAATCATTTATTTTATTTAAATTCAAATATATTAAGATATGAAATTAATTTTATTTGATTTAGTTTATACATAAATGTATTATATGCATATATGTGTGAGTGCATGTGTAACATAATAATTCGTGAAAGGTATAATATGCACATATGTAGATGTTGCGATTTACATCGCAATAGACATATTAGCTCATTTTGTATGTCATGTATGCTATCCAAATATGTGCATGTATATATGTTACAAAATACACACACACACATATGTATAAATATATTATATATAATATATGAACATAAAACATTTATATATAGATAAATATATATAGAAAGAGAGAGAAAAATTATTTATAATTATTTATAATTCAAAATTAACTTAGTTTTACAAACATAATAATTTTAGTATTTTAGTTTATATATATTATGAATAAAACAATGTTTTCATCCTTAAATAATTAACATAAAATAATCTATGGATGAAAACTAAAATTTTACAATTTTCAAAAATCTAGGATCATAAAATAGAGCTTAGAAAAAATCTGGAGATTTTTCCAAATTGAAATATTATTTTTAAAAACAAATACATTGATTTCAGAAATAATTATTTAATATAAAATAATATATTATTAAAAATTAAAATTTTAAAATTTCAGAAATTCTAGGATCATGAATGAAAGGTAATGAAAAATTTTGAAGATTTTTTCAATTAAATTATTATTTTTAATAAATCATAAATAGTTTTTCGAAATAATATTAATTATTAAAAATAATAAACTTTATTGAAAAATTCCTAATTTTTTCTATATGTTTTTGAAATGATATAATATTTTTAAAAAATATAAAATTAAAATTTTAATGTAATAATTATTTTATATATAATAAAAAATTCAAAAATTCAATAAATGTTAATTTAAAAATATGAATATATGTATGATAATTAATTTTCAAATTTGTAAATTCATATTATATATAAATAACTGTACTAAATTTTTTAAATCATATATATACATCTTATATATGCATATATGCTATTATGAGAGAGAAATATACACTAATATATATATATATATATATAAATTTATTATTAAATATATATAAAAATTATTAATGAAAAATTTTGATTTTGTACAGTAAACAACATTTGTCTATACACAAATCAAATAGTATAATAAACAAATTATGCACATAACCAAACTGATTTGTGACAACCACATCTACTTACAAAATCTCACCTAACTAAACATATAGTAGCAATATATTTAAACAGATATGAAATTGCTCATTATAGGATCATAGAATATAATTTTATTACAGTAATATGAATTAAAATTACCAATTTAATGATGCCTTTGAATCCACATTGAAGCAATGACTTCCCTTCCTTTTACTGTTCTTGATTTGTCAGATTGCAAGTTCGGAATCACCGACCTCTAACTATTGAATAGTATTATTTTAATTTGAAATATATTTGAGAATTTTGGAGTGGATTGAGAGCTATGTTTTAACCAGCAACGTAGAAGGTAATGGCAGCCAAAAAAGGTTAGTAATTGTTTTTAGAGATACATATACATATACATACATATACATATATATATATATAGGGTTGTATTAGAGAGAAACGAGGAAAACCTTTTTACCCATTCTTACTTTATCTCAACCCATTATCTCCAAGCCAATTACCAATGTTTTAGCCACCCCTAGACCTTCCCAAAACCGAAATTTTGCAGCCCTAATGATGGGCCTTAAACCCATCTAAGCCCAAGCCAAAATACTATGCAATTAAATCTAATTTAATCGCTTGTCGACATTATATATCGATCGATATATTTATAACTGTTATGAATATATATAACATTATTTATTTCTCAAATCATATTCAAATTTTATAATTAATAATTCATAAATATTAATTAATTTATAACAATTATAAACTAATTAAATCGTTCGGTCTTAAGGGAATTCATCATTTTGGCTGTGTAACTCTTGGGTGTAAATTTGGTCAGGGATAAACATCGAGCTATTCTAATGTTAACATTCACACGTCACTTAGCAGGTGGTGTGACATTATGACCAAATTTATCGCTTACTCATTTTCGGTAAAATCCAATTTTAGTTTAATAAGCGTCACTCGGTTGTGACATTTGTTTACACCAATTCTCTTCGTCAAAACTATATCACTGTGGACTTATGGAATTTGGTAATGGTCAAAATTCCAACCTCATCCACATTCAACTTTATAGTCTAAATACAAAGTTCTTGGTTCAATAATAACAATTATTATTAACCGAAATGCTCTGGCCATAGACTTTGACTTTGAGTTGACTGTGATACTAACTGCATATAACCGAGGAGACGAATCCTCTCTTGAATAGTGCTTCACTTCCAATACTTCCACTCGATTCAACTATAGTCACTCAATGGACGCTATGCCATTATTTGGCTATAATCAAAGCGGAACTTTCATATTGAAGATCCACAATATTCTCAAGTCAAGAGAACTGTGTAAATCAATCACATCGATATTTTCTGTTTGACCTTATTTATATTAACCAACAGAAAACTATCGAGTGAGTCGTTCCATAGTTATCCAATAACTATTAGTACGTAACCCCTAAGTGCCCCCAGCAGTCATGAGTAATACACTGCCCAACATTTGGAGAGTGTTACGTACTCCAATCTCAACGGATACATTGATATCCAGTATCGATGCATCTTGACTTGGAACATTTAAAATGCTATATTTGTTTCGTTGTGATAATTTACTCACGGTTACAACACTTTGTAACTACTATCACAAAATATACCATTTATGGATTTTTCTATTAAATATCTTTTAATTAAGTTAATTAATTAATATAATCACATTATATCAAGTATATAATATGAAGAAAATACCTTTTTATTTCGAACAAGATTGGTCAACGAGTTATATATATGTAACAAATTACATAATTGCCCCTAGGGCATACCCCTAACTCTATCACACACATCCCCAAAGAACCATCAGACTTAGTGACAAAGACCACTGCTGCTCCCCATTTCGAGTGACTTGGCCTAATCAAACCCTTAGAAAACAAATCTTCAATCTGCTTCCTCAACTCGACCTTCTCTTTGGGTGCCATCCTTTTGGGAGAAAGAACCACTGGTCAGGCTCCAGGAATAAGATCAACGTGGAATTCAATTTCCCGCCTAGGAGGAAGAGAAGAGACTTCAACAAAAACATCAGGAAAAAGTTTGAAAACAAGAGTGGAGTCAAGGTCACTAGGATGAGAATCAAGAGAAAAGATAAAACTGCCAGCATAATCCTGAGACATTCGGCATGCAACCACCAAAGAATTACCCTGGTCGTCTACTAAGGTAACAATTCGGGCTTTGCAAGAGATAACTGCATCAAAACCAAGAACATAGAAATTCCCTATGAATCAATGATTATTGTAAAGGAGTTTCACCCTTTTACAAATCATACTGAGGTTGGCGGGACCGCCTATGGGATTAGAAACACATAAGGATACAATTGCTAGTATGGGTTGCAAGATGTGTTCAAACTTATTACAAAGATCAACAGAAATGAAAGCTATGAGATGCTCCAGTGTCAAATAGAACACAAGCAAGAAAATCAAGCAAAGAAAAGGTGCCTTGGAGAGTACCTTGGGTATCACTAGGAGTAGGAGGAGTGGAAGAGGTAACTACGAAGATTCCAGATGCCTTGCCCTTCTGCTGAGTGGGACAATCCTTCTTGAAGTAACCAGGCTGCAAGAAAATGTGGCAAAGGTTGTTCCTGGGAGTAGCGGCTCCGGATGGACAACTGTTGGCATAATGTCCCTTCTTGTCGCACTTGAAGCAGGTGATGTAAGATAAGTCGATAGGTTGCCTTTGAGAAGAATATCCAATACCCTGAGTATTCTGCCATTTATTCTTCTGCTGAAGGAAGTTGGACTTCCTCTTCTTAGAGCTGCTGGAAGAAGGCTGAGATGGAGGTGCACGAACAACAGTTGCTTCCTTAGAAGTGGGGTTCTCATACCTAATAGCCATATCCATCAATCCAGTAAAAGGGTTGTGCACATGAGCAATCAAATGATCATAATACTTCGGGCGGGCTCTAGCTATAAACTTCTTATTCTTCTTAAAAGGGGTATCAATCATGCTAGGACCAAACTTGGACAGTTCGTTGAACTTCCTCTCATATACAGAAAATGTCATATTCCCCTGCTTAAGGTCCATAAATTCCCTGTATAGCTAAGACTTCTCGGCATCGGGCATCCACTTAGCTACAAAAGCATCCCTGAAATATGGTATTCAAGACTTAAGGTAGATTCCAAAGAGATAACTAAACCAAATTTGAATCCAACTCACGATTTATACCTAAACTGCTCCCAAGTGATATTTTCCTCAACAGTGTGGGCTGTAATAGACTCCTACCAATCCTGGGCAGACTCCCGCAATTGCTAAGCGGCTAACTGATGCTTCTGAGCATCGGTGATCTCAAGACTAGAGAAAATCCTCTCTAAACTACTCAGCCACTGCTGAGCCTCAATGATGCTCTCTGCTCCAGTAAACTTGGTACCACCAAACTGAGTATACTCCTTACAGAGAGTGGTGAATCTGACTGGTGCAACGGGTTCTGGTGCTAGGGCAATTCCTCGACCCCTACCTCTGGCATTCCTACGATTCATCTGGAAGATTCAAGAATGGATTTTAGAACAAAGGAAGAGATTCAAATTCAAGGAAATCCTAATCAAAGAGAATTGTAACTAAGAATCAAGCTGAAACTAGAGTGATTTCGTAATTAATTCTACTCGTTCTAGGGTATTACTACCCTATCTCTAATGAGTTTTTACCCCATAGGCTAAGGTTTGCCTGAACCAAAGCTCTGATACTAACTGTAACGACCCCCTATTTTGAACCATTCAAATCGACAATAAAACCACACATGTCAGACTTGAATCATTCAAAACAACAGATTGTTAATTATTTTTGGGGTAAACAGAATCAATCACAGAATCACAGACACAGATATGCAGCAGAATAAATAAAACATAGTAGTTCATGAAGCTACTGCAGAAACAACAGAGTCAGAAACAAATACAACAGAAATCCAAATACATAGAAGTTCGCTAATACATAAGCAAATGACAAATGTCAGAACAGAAATAACTGAAATAGCTAAGTAGATAGATAGATGTTCGTCGACGGAAATTCTATCGGTTTAGAAAACCGTCGAACGAATTTAGAAATAAATATAACCGCAAGCGCACGGCGTACACTTTGTAGTATGTGGCGAATACGGGCCAATCCGCAGGGAATTGTGAGAGATTAAAAATCTATTCAATCAAATTAGACCAAAGTGAGATGAAAGTTGTTAACTACAAAAAGAAGCTAAAGCTAGAATTAAAATGTGATTTAAAAACTATTGAACTAGAGAACAATTTAGAAGCAAATCCACTCTCATATTTTTGTAAATCAACAAACAAACAATTTGTGATCTCTAGCTTTGATATTAAGTGAAATATTGTTGTATTTATCATTAGTATGGTTTGTTTATATTATTAATTTACATAACTCAAACCATCAAACTATAATACAACAAATAAACCACTTATAATTCTCATGAAAATGAAGCCAAAGCAAAAGCTATTTTAAGTATGATCTATTTACTATTGTAACTAGTAATATAGATCATCAAATTTCATTTTTACTTTAATTTCACAATCAAAAATGGATTAGCAAATGATGATGCAAATTGTGTTTATGTTGAATAAGAATAGCTCATTTGCATAAACAATATAAGCTATCAAACCCACTTGTATAAACTTGCATCAAAACTCACTTCATGATGCATAAACCACATGAGATCATAAATCATAAAATGTTGAAATTACATAATATTTGAGAGCTTCATTACCCCTAAATTGAAGGGGTTTAGCTACTCATTTGTGGCATTGAAGCAACATAAGTAACTTTCAACATTAAAAAGAGGAAAAAAATAGAGAATAAGCAAAGAAGAGAATGTAATTAAACTACTTACAACAAAAGAAATTAAGCTACACTACTTGCATGAATGTAAAACTATTCTACTAACAAAGAAAAGAAAAGAACGTAAATAAAAGCATTAACATAAAAACAAAGAAAAGCATGTAGAAAAAGGAGAAGAAAGAGGCTTGGAAGCCATTTTTATTTTATAGAACATTGAGCTTACAATATGATCTCTTAATTTCCTAAGTAAAATGAAAGAGTAGAAGATCCTTTACATGTACATAAGAGGGCTATTTATACATGCATAAAACCCTAATTCTATTTTTAGGAGGCTTCCCAAAATACCCCTTAGGAAGTGTGGAGGCCAAGTAATCATTAGCTTCTACTAATCATCATTTGAGTGTACATGAAGCCATTAATTCCATAAGCATGTTCACTAGCCTCTAATTTGTACATTAAGGTAGGTGGGTAGGTGGGGTCCTCCATGATCTTCACTTTGAATTATTTCCCTCTTCTTTCCTTTGTATTCATTTGTGCATGCATGTATCTTCATATAAGCCCCTTCCATATGCATCCAAATTCCTATAAAAATCATCAAAAATGTCCAAGTAAAAATTCTCAAATTTACACATGCACAAAAATGACCATTTTGCCTCTGAATGAAGATGAAAATATGATGGTTTGAAAAATAATTGAATTTTGGTTTTAACATGTAAAAATGCCCAAATATGATGTTTATTTAAATAAAAAGAGATAAAATATGGATGTAAATATATGCACATTTACGTGCACATCAATAGATAGATCTCCAGCAAAGTCTCCAGCTCCAAAAGATGAGTGCTGAATGCTGTGAAACTCAGACTGACCCGAGCATAAAGTAAAACAAAACACTGGAGTCAGGACTAACATTCTCATGTAAGTATATCAACTCAAGTGAAATGTAACAAATGAAATACAATAATAACTCAAAGGATGTTTGGGATTACCATCCTTTAAGGATCCGTTAAACTATTTACATATGTAGTAATATACGCTATATATGTAATGTCTAGCGGTAAAGTATAATATATTGAAAATAGCGTTAAGGCGTTACCTATATCCCCCTTAACACATTTTATAAATGTCGTAGTCTATACAGTACTGTAAACTCCACCAAACTGGTGCTCTATCAGGGAGCACTCCATAGGTACGACACAAAACAAAATCGTAGTGGGCTCAATAAGGCATATGACAAGGCACACGAAGCTATGCCCAGGGTAGGATTCTACCGTTTTGCACTCCCGGACTGGTGGTAACGCGTAGCAGCTACTACCGCCCACCTCGAGACACGCTACCATAATAAAAGGTGCACACCAAATCAAATAACAAAGTAATAGAGATGGTTTCGAAGAAGAGTGCTCGATCGGAGGAGTGACCTCACTTTGCTCGGTATAGCTCCTGTTTTAGTCATATCAAGCTGACCAGAAGTTAAGGGCTGCGTTTCTTACCTCATACCAATAGCGTCCGCCAAACCATCCTACTTCGTTCTGGATGCTCCACCGCGTGCACAGTTGTTAAAGTGGTTTCAGAATTGGTAGAGAGTATGACAATATCCGACCTCGGTCTCTTTAACAACCAAACGCTTACATTTTTCACATCGTGGTCATTTTTTAAAACATTTAAATAATAAATCTTAAATTATAATTTAAATCAATACTAAAATATTTAACTTCAATTATATTTTAGATTTAAAACATTTATCTTACAATTCATATTAAGTCAAATTATTACATTCTAAAAATCATGTCTTTAAAACTTAAAATAAAATCTTATTTAAATTTTAAATCCTTTAAATAAAAATTTAGTTATAATTTATTCTCTACTTAACTTCTTATATTTATTTATTAAAGTTATTATATAAAATCTATATTTATTATATTAAATTAAAACTATATTTATTATATTAAAATAAAACTATATTTATTATATTAAATTAAAACTATATTAAACATTTTATTAAATTAACTTTTAAATTTATTTAAATTATATATTTTTAAAACCAAATAAAATTATAAGTTAAAATCTTAAAATTACATTTAAACCATATTTAGCTTATAATTTAAACTTTAAAACATATAAAATATTATTATTTTCCAAATATAAAATTTAAATAAATCATTAAATTAAATTAATTTTTAAAAATAAAATTTATTAAATCAAAACATACTTTATAATTTAGAAAATAATTTAAAATAATTTAAAACTAACCAACGGTGTCTGTATATAATTTTCTACCCTATGGTCAAGTGATTGGGTATATATCATTTCAACCCAAAATTATAATTAAATTTTCGGGTATATATCATTTCAACCCGTATCCCAAATTAATAGTTTCAAATCAATAAAATCGCTTGGATCTATCATTTCAACCTATGACGATTTTTTCTAATCTAAAAGATCATTTGGGTATGTATCATTTCAACCCATAGTTAGGGAACTTGTAGTGTGATATAAATAAATAACATAACATAACATATCAGTACATATCATATAACATATCATATCGTGTCATAGGTGAGCATCATATCATATAATATAATATTGACTAAGCAAATCTAACTATAACAACCTTTCAATTTACATTTCAATTGGTGTCCATTCACTTAATCATAAGAAATTAGTCGTGAGTGATTACTCATCTTTCGTGGCTAACGACGGTGACAACTACACAAACGAACACAAAGCGGATATGGAGATGGTGACCACAAGCCCAAAACGAACTAAGCTCCAAACAAAGGCACGAACACGAATGATCCAAGATCCAAGATCCAAGATCCAAAATCCAGTTATTTTGAGAATAATTTTTCTTATTTTTAATAAAAGAGGAGAGGAGGCAAAGGGTTCGACCTTAAGCTATGTAGGCTCGGCCTATGGCTATGTGGGCTAGGGTGGGGTGGTTGAAGTGTGTAGGTGTGTGGGTGTGTCCTGGGGTGGCGTGTGGGTGGAGGCCGAAGGTGGGAAGGGGTGTGGCCGAGACAAGGAGAGAGAGGGGAGGGTGTGGAGGCTGAGGCTAGAGGGGGAGGAATATGGCCATGGAAGGAGGCTTGGTGGTGAGGGTGTACGGCCGAGAGGGGTATGGGTATGCGGCCTAGGTGGTGGTGGACGACAAGGTGGTGGAAGGAGAGGAGAGAGAGGCTAGGGAAAAAGAGTTGGGGTTTTAGGAATTGGATTGGAGATGGAGATGGAGGAGGAAGAAGATGAAGTTCTGTAAATTTTTTCTCAGGCAGAAGAATGAGAGGGAGGAAGATAGTCAGAAACAAAAAAGTACGTACATACCGTTTCTCAACAGATACACCCATTGAGAAAAGGTACGTACTCATTTAGGCGACCTCTAGGATTCCAAGCCCAAAACCGAAACAAATAAAAGAAAATAGGAAAAAAACATACAAATAAACACGCGTTTTTATGCAGAAATTGCAGATTTAAGGATGTAGGAATTAGGATTTAACGAAACGAAAAGTGGAGTGGAGATTAGAATTCAGTCTAGTATCATAAAAAAAGAATAAATTTAAAATTTTCAATATTTAAATTTTCAACCAAAAGTCAAACTTTGACCAAAACTTGAATTTTCAGAAAATTTTCCAATTTATTGAATTTGGAAAATATATTACTCATTGCCCAAAAATCATTATTTAAATTCAAATTTATTTAAAATTTTAAAATATTTAATTCAATAATTCAATAAAATTTCTTTTAAAATTTGACTGAATTTACGGGTCGTTACACAAGTAGTCTCTCTTGAGACGTCCCTAACCTATAACCAATGCTCTAATACCAAATATAACAACCCGTCTTTTCTGAACCCCCTAACTACACAACGAAATTCAGAAATATTGAGTCATTGGTTGATACATATTGATATACAGAGAGAGCATAAGACAAAAACTATACTAAATGATAACTTTCAGAGTCTCATAGCAGATGGTTATATCATATGACATGAATACATATATGTTTAATTACATATATGATACCACTGCATAAGTCTGTACAATCCAAACCCAACCAACTCCATGCACTGTCACATCATGTGTTTTTGGTACATATTATTTATTCAACTTTTACATATAATATTTACAATATAAGTCTTGCCTCCTAGTCCAACATGTCTCCAGAATCCGTCAACCCGAGTAACATCAATAAAGAAAATATAGGAGTGGGTCAGACATATGTTTAGGTTACCGAAGCTAATCTAATGCATGTATACTACTATGGCAATGATATAACATGATTCAAGTCTAACGTATAACACCTTCTGGTCCTGCCTAATGCTCTATAGAACAATGTTGTATCATTTAAGCAAGATCTACTTCCGAACACCTATAATAAAGGATCCTTGATACTTAATCTGGTCTCGCTACCTGCGGCAAAGGATAGTAATACGCATTGGACTCATTCTTGGTCCTACCACATGCACTACAGGTTGACTTTTGTCCACATCAAAACTCCTGGACCAGCCACGTTGCTCTAAAGGAGAACGCTCGTCATTACCGTGAATTAAGGACCCGCCATGTGCACTACAAGATTCAAATTTTTGTTCATCATTCCAAAATCATATATACACACACACTCTTCGCCAAACTATGAAATCTAAAGCCGTAAACACTACATTCATATCTCACCGTTTCTATAAAGGTTTCACATACTCGCCCATTTGTCCAAAACTGCATAAGAACATTCATACCTTGTCATCATCAAGCTACACACCCATACACACCCAATTCAGATTAGTGTCCAATATAGGGTTTTTAAAGTTTTTTAAAAGGAAAATTACATATCTTTATTTCTAAGTTCAAATATCATCGTTTAGGCAAAATTTTACTTCATGGTTTAATCTTAGGATAGCCTTAAAGCATCCTACATCATTATCAAAGCATTATATAAGATCATAGACGATTCACTCACCAAATCAAGCCAAAAGAACCCACTGTCCAGAATTTCCTGAAATTCAAATCTCTGTAATTGCCTCCAATTCTTACTCCAAATGATAGAGAGCCTCGTTACAATTCTAACGAACTTTATCTCATCAGATTCCATTGAGAAACAAAGATTTTGGGTTAAGTTTATTGAAAGATGAAGAAGGTCGTTTGGTCATTTTAGAAATGACAAAAAGAAAATGGGGATGAAGATGTATGTACTTTTAAAACTAATTTAGAAGGGAAAACTGAAACGATATTTGGTTTTGAATTTGAATTACAAACCCGACCCAATTCAACCCAGCCTGGCCCGTTGCCAGCACATGAATCCAACCCACTTCATTCAGTCAATGATATCTCACTCGTGCGACGTCCAATTTAAACAAATGAATAATCCATCTCGACTAGAAAAATGATATCTATGTAATAGTGCAACTCCTATTAGTAAATTCAACTATCTGTAAAAAATATTTTGCCCTCTAATCAAAATTTACTAAAATACGCTCCAACTAAATTTCATATTTATTATTAATATTTAAGTTATATATAAAATTTTTGGTGTATTACATTTTTGGGTCGCATTCTTCTGGCCAATATCTTCCCCAACTTATACGACCTTGGCGTGAAACACCGAAAGTGCCATTATTTCAGTGGTGTTTCTCCTAAGACTATATATTTCTCCTAAGACTATTAATCAATTCCTCAAAAAGATTAGGAGGAGCACTAGCTAGTAACCCTACCAGGGAGTTTTAGTTAGTAGTCTCGATGAAATTGATCCTAGTCCAGATGGCCGGGATCAGCTATTTTTGCAGTTTTCCCATTCTCCATGATGTGGACCTTGATGATTGCTCCTGAAGTAGAAGTTGTCTTGGAAGATTTTATAGTTTTTATCCTATCTGTTCTATCTTAATGTTCAAATGTATCAAAATTGGAATGAAGAAAAGGTGATGTCCTAGGAGACTTTGGAAGAGTAGGCGTACTAGACGTTGATTTCCCAAGGGAATAGTGTAGAATATAACAGTTTATGATTTTTATTTGATGATAATAAACACAGATATATATATATATGTTTAATGTAACGAACGCGATTTTTCGTCGCTCGAAAATCGACATTAATACGTCCACTGTATCAACTGCCGAGCAATCGAATGCCGGAAAACCGAATTGTTATGGAGAAAAAGAAGAGGTAGAAGAAAGCAGAAGAAAAAGAGAGAAGAAACAACAGAAAATACAGAAACAGAATCAATATCAGAATCTCACATTCGCAGCGGAACAACATATAATAGATAAATGAATAATCTTTAAATCAAAGAACTAATCATTTTATACATTACATCATCATCAGAGTTTACAACAACAATATACAACACAACTGGACAGTTATATAAACTTGTCCATATACAGAATACACAGCGGAAAAATAATATCATATACAAATGCTACGCCTCGCCATCCGGCTCGCCACTGAGCTCCACAGCATCTCCTGAATCCAGAATGACCTGATAACCTGACTCTAGACTGCCCGTGTGGAAATTGGTGGGCACCCAGAGTTTTGGAAGGAAACAATAAACTCCAGGTCAGTCATGGTGACTGGTGTGAGAACTTAAAACAGTTTTATCTTTAAAACAAGAACAACAAAGCAAGTAGAAAATATCCGCAATGCTTTTGGAAAATGAAACTACCATAAGACCTCCCGCCACACACACAATGCAAACGCAGAATTGGAGGAGATTTCTTCTTATGATAGTCAAACATGCTTACTACGCAAATCATTGGATTATTATTATTAGTGCATAGTGCAGAAAACATTTCGAAAGTATAATATTAATCTTAGCCAGCATAGGCATTCCGCACTTATGCCTACTATGCTACTATGTTCAATAGCAGGTTACCGCCACATTCCATAGCAGGTTATACAACTAAAACCGTACAAGGTTCGTATTGTTTCTTTGGATTTTCCAACAAATGGTCAGGCTAAGGAACTTCCTACTGCCAATGGGATCGCCTCTGGATGGACGTCCCGAGAACCTACCCGGCTCTCTGCCAATACAAGGCCGGGTTACCTCTGTCACTAGGTAACTACTACTCGAGTATGCCATACCCCGGTCCTTTGGGACCTTTATCCGAGCGCTCGGTAACCAACATCACACATAATAAATAAAGTGTGTCAACACGAGTAAGTATCTGGGCTCCATACCATGATACTACCCTTTTCCAGAAGGAAATGACATACCCTAAAGGGAGCGACCCTCATAACCTTGCCGCATATTCCTGTTTCGACCATTTTCGGGTTGTGAGGCTCTAACGAAGTCTCGTCCACAAAGCTACGCTTTTTCACAAAGCCACGCTTTGATCACAAATGATCAAATAAATGATCATCACACAGCAACACTCAACATGCTACATTACCAAATTGGGAATATATCGCTGATAAATTTCAACTACATAACCTCTGAGCTCGTACCTCTCAGAGAAGGGTGTTAAGCTAAGAGAATAAATTCTCCGCCACCAACAGAAATGTATTTGAAAGAAATCAGCTTTATATCTCAAAATGTAATGTCAGACATGTAACCATACAACTCTGTTCCGGGTTCGAACAGAACCGAAGGCACTTCAAAAGAAGCCCTTGCAATCCGGGTATTCACAATCCCGATAAAACTTCCCATCACAAAGGAAATCTCTATACCGTAGCTAACGGTGCAGAGACAATCGCTAGGTCATCCTATCGTTGTCACAAATACCCGGTCTTCAATACGATCCATATCGTCGTATCACTAATTCGGAATGGGTTATATGACACAGAGGTCTTTTCCCGACTAACCCGAATAGTGAGCACAATATTTTAAAACATCTGGATATGGGATTTCAATTAAGTCACAACTTATTACCCAAATCCTTTCTTTTAAATGGTTTAAAAAAATTACCATTTTAAATCTTTAAACAAAAAGATTTACTTCACAAAGTTTCATTTACAGATTTCCAAATCAATTTCCACTTTTATTGAATTAACCCATTAAATCTTAAAGTTAAGATTTAATTTATAGCTTTCAAAACTATTCACAATTCAAGTCTTTTATAATATAAAAGATACACCTTTTGAAATACTCTTTTATTTCAAAATAAAGTTTAATTATTTCACAAAGGTTAATTCATAGTTTTCCAAACTATTTACAATTTCATTTCAACTAGAGATGTTTTCGATACAAATTGGAAATCTCTTCACTTTATGAAAGCCATTATTATTTGAAAACAGATAGTTTTCGTTTTGGGAAAAACTGGTTGCATTTATATAGGTTAAAGCCATTCAAGTATAAACTTGAATTTAAATTTAAATTTTCCCAAGACCGTATTTTAATTGGTTAAAAACCCATATAAACAACTTTTATACTTATAAAATCTTTTAACCCAAAATTCCCAAATTATTGAATTCAATTTCAAAATATTGAATTAAAAATTTAAATCAAATCGATTTAAATTCCAATTCTATTAAGTCATTTAAAATAACTTTTATTTCTGAAACTCATTTCAAAAACTTTCAATTCCAATTCCAAAACTATTTTGGATTCAAAAACTCAATTTTCCAAAATTGATAAAAACTGTGACTTAACCAATTTCCATGTGAAATCCACATTTGTGTGTGTATTGTGTAGTCCACGGTTTAACACAATAGTGCAACAACATTCAACCATCACAGATCAAATATAACAATATAATTGATAAGCGGTATAAATTATAACGCTAATCTTCATTCACAGATTTCAGATAAATAGATCATAAATCACACACAAATCAGAATATATCACAAAGCGTCACACATCAAAGATGTCAAACAATTTAACACCCAATATAATCCAAACATCCATAGATAGGATTAACTAAATTATCTGATAATTTTAAATCAGATAAATTTTTAATAAATCAATTTTACTAGTTATAGTAAATTAAAAAAATCAATTAATTTCACATTTATTTTCAAATTTATTTCAAAACACCAAATCAAATTTCCAAACATTTTAAAAATATTTCCCTTCGAAAATAAATTCCTTTATCTCTTCAAATCTATTTAAAAATCTTATTTCAAATAAATTCTTCAATTTATAATTGATATTTCCGAAATCCATTTATTTAGCCCTTTTTCCAAAATTTGAAATTAAATTCCATACGGTTCAAAAATAAGACTTTTATCTTTAAAACTCCTTTTAATTTATCCAATTATCAAAAATAAACTTTTCTATAAATTTCAACTTATATTTTCAAAATTCCAAATTTAAATATTTCTGGTATCCATCGATACCAAAAATATCTTTGGCTAATTTATAACCGTCTACAGATTCCATCACAATATAATCACACAATGATTACAAATAAATCAACACACAACATTGAAATAAATTCAAATGTTTGAGGAATCCAGTTGGATCCCTCCAACCTGTTTCCCTACATCCACAGATGTTAGCACAATACCAATTTCACTTCACAGTGAAATTATCGCGGTATATGGGATTTATAAATATTATCCGCTATTATGCGGCGCAATAGGGTCTCATCCGCTATATAATGCGGGAAATCAACAACTCCAATATATACATATTCTAATATATATATATATATATATTGCTATATACATATATAATACCAATTTCACTTCAATGTGAAATTATCGCGGTATATGTTTTTAATAAATAACCTCCGCTTAATATACGGCGTATAGGGTCTATTTAACACAATAGATAACAATTTATCATCCAATCATCACAATCAACATTATCAACAATTTTAAATCTATCTATTTAAAATTTAAATCGAAACAAAACATTCGATTGAGTGAGAAATTCTCACCTTGATTTTAATAACGGTTGCAGCGTTTTATTTCAAATAAAATTAAACAGACGTTTAATTCTACCCAAAATTTTCACTGACTCCAATTGACTCCAAACAAGCTCCATTGCGAAGAGCTCGTCGATACGGTTCCAACGCAACTTGTTTCGTAATATTTCGACCTCGTATGACAAAGATATGACGGTTTAAAGTTTGAACGATTAAATATAAATCAATTTACAATTTTCTTTTATTTTCTTTCAACCTTTTAATCTCATCCCTTGATTCTTGCTTTATACAAATCAGGGCCGCACAATAATGCTTCTCTTCCCACTCACGAATGTTTCCAGTAAACATCGTTCAAGCAAAATAACCCATAGCCGCCATTATATCATGAATTATCGCGACCAATTCGAGCACTTCTACTTCGATCAGGCGTTGCCTTCACGTGCGCCTAGCCTAGCTCCACCACCGGCCCAATTTTCAATAAGCTCGGCTCTTCCTTTAGCTCAGAAAGATGTGCGAACTCGAGCACGAACGCGGCCCTCTATACCCTTCATCGATGCGCCGATCACCATCGTAGCCGTATGGATCTGAAGTTCTTGCAACACTCTTTAAATTTGTAGTTGAACATTTCTTGAAATATTTCATGGACTGAGAGAGATTAATGGAAGAAAGATAGAAATTTTTGGCCATTAAAACTAATATGGCGGCGGCTGAAGAAAACCCTAGTTAGGTTTTGCAAAACAAAAGAAACAAGGTCCTTTTATAGAAAAATTCCAAATTACTATTCATCTAGAAATTTTTGAACTCGAAATCGAGCGTGCCGGCTGGCGTTTCTAAGGTTTACCCCACGTTCCGAACACAATGGAACGTGTTTCGGAAGCTAATTCGATCGTATGTGAGAGTTACGGAAATAAACGATCAATTTTAATTTAAATCGATTAAACCGATTTTTTGTGCGTTTTGGCTTGCCCCGGACAAACCATACATCCGATTGACACGAAATTTGAAATCTTACAATAATATCACATTACGGATCCGATGAAACTAGTTTCGTCGAAATCCGAGACTATTTGAAAAATGGTCATTTTTAGTCGTCAATTAAATATTAAAATATTCAATTTTCACAATTTAACTTTTAAATCGAATTTAAAAGTTCTATAACATCGTTATAACTCCAACATGATTTAATATAACTTGATAAATCATTTTTAATCACATTTGATTCAGATTTCAATTATCTACCCAATTTCAAGTATTAAATTAATAATTTAATCGCCCAGTTAAATCACTATATCGAAATTAAATTAATTCGACTTCCAAATCTTACTTATTAATATTTAAAATTAATTAAATATTCGAATTTCAAATAATGGAAATTCTGGGTCGTTACATTTAATATAGTACTATTATAAAATTAAAGATAGAAGTAAACACAACAAGTGATTTATTTTAATACAATTTCAAATAGCGCACATTTACAACATAGCTTTTACTATATTTACACTTTCATATCTAGCATTATTTTTCACTCTCTTATACAACACACTTTCTTATATAATACACTCACTCACTCACTTGAATTTGATTTGTTATCTTCTTGCTCCAACCGTCTTTTCTCCAATCAATCGCTTCAACTCAGTAAAAAGTAAAAAGAAACAAATTTAAATTATAAACCTACAAATATAATTGAATACGATATTGCATCAGGTTGTTGGTTTGTTTGATTTCATATTTTAAATAGGAACCAGAAATGTGCACGAACAACCTATGACATGCACAGTGTATCACCGTATATACCATATGGCCGAGCAAATTAAAATATACAAGCAGCCCACAAAAGAAAAGGCAAAGATCAAGCCCGAAGGTGCAACACGGTGCAAGTAAAAGTGTACACGTGGTCAACTTCAAGCTTAACACAAGGAAATAGACACAAGATTAAGGCGCACACACTCAAGCAACCAGATCAGCATGTGATGTGCACGTAAATGTGCATATTTTTACCATCATATTTAATCTATTTAAATTAAATAAATGATCATTTTGGGTATTTTAACTTGTTTAAACCAAAATTCAGTTTATTTTTAAATCGTCATATATTCATCTTCATATATTAAATTGAGAAAATTTTAATTGGAAATTTCTATATTATTTGTGTAGGAATTTGAACTCAAATACAAGTGGTTTCATGAAGATATATGCATGCACAAAGAAGATACAAAGGAATGAAGATGGAAATAATTCAAAGTCATGTATCATGGAGGACCCCACCTACCCACCTTCCTTCATGTACAAATTAGAAGTTAATACACATGCTAATGGCCATTAAAGCTTCATGCACACTTAAATGATGATTATTTGATGCTAATGATTACTTGGCCTCCACACTTCCTAAGAGGGTATTTTGGGCATTCCCCAAAAAAGTGGATTAGAGTTTCATACATGTATAAATACCCCTTATGCTTCATGTAACCTCTCTTTTTAGGCTCTCTTAGTTAGTTTAGTTTAGATCAAAATAAAATCTCTCTTTTCTCTCTTTTCATGGCTACTTAGCCATTTCTTTTATGTAATTCTTCTTTTATGCAATTTTAAATACATGCTCTTTTATTCTTTTGTTTATTTCCTTTCATGCTCAAAAACTTGTTCACGTCGGCCAATTTCCTATCGGATTAGAAAACGGCCGAACGAATTTGTAATAAAATTAACCGCAAGCGCACGGCGTACAGTGATAGTACGTGGCGAGTACGGGTCGATCCATAGGGAATTGTTAGATTTTAAAAATCTATTCAATCAAATTAACCAAAGTTGAGAGTTGTTTAAGCTAGAAAATGTAAAAACTGACACTACAAAAGTGAATGAAAACTATGAGAATAAAATGACAATTTAGAGATAATTCTACTCTCTAGATCATATAGTTCAACAAAATATGAAATTATGATCTCTCTTTTTTGGTCATTAGTGAGTTTAATTGATGTGGTTATCATAAGTATGGTATATTTGTGCTATTAATTAGCCCAACATAAGCCATCAAATTATAATACACTCCTTAAACCACTTACTATTCTCATGAAAAATGACAACAAGTTGAAAGTGAAATCTATTTTAAGCATGGCCTATTAACTATTAATTAGAAATATAGACCATCAAATTTTGATTTCAACATTCACTTCATTACCATAATCATATGTAGGTGAAGAGGTAGTTTGTGTTTAGTTATTGCTTAAGCGTAGCCTATTTGGTGTCAACAATATAGGCTATCAAATTCAAAGCAAAAACAACAAGTTAAACCACTTCGAGCATTGTCATTAAACACAAAAGGAGAGCAATAATTATCAAAATGTTGAAACTACATGATTAGAGAGCTTCATTACCACTAAATTGAAGGGGTTTAGCCTCTCATTTTTGTTATCATATCAATAATTGTAGCATGCAACATGAAATAAAAAAATGAAAAAGAGAGCAAAGTAAAAGAAGAGATAACTAAAAAGAAATAAAACTATTCAACTTGCATGAATAATTGAAACTACACTACTAGCCTGAAAGGAAATGAACATATAATTAAAAGGAAACAATAATTAACATTGCATAAGAAAAGGAAAATTACATAAGATAAAAATGGCTAAGTAGCCATGAAAAGAGAAAGAGAGCTTTCTTTTATTTTTAATCTAAGCTAAAACTAACTAAGAGGAAGAGAGGTTACATGAAGCATAAGGGTTATTTATACATGTATGAAATCCTAATCCACTTTTTTGGGGAATGCCCAAAATATCCTCTTAGGAAATGTGGAGGCCAAGTAATCATTAGCATCAAATAATCATCATTTAAGTGTGCATGAAGCTTTAATGGCCATTAGCATGTGTATTAGCTTCTAATTTGTACATGAAGGAAGGTGGGTAGGTGGGGTCCTCCATGATCCATGACTTTGAATTATTTCCATCTTCATTCCTTTGTATCTTCTTTGTGCATGCATATATCTTTATGAAACCACTTGTATTTGAGTTCAAATTCCTACAAAAATAATATAGAAATGTCCAATTAAATTTTCTCAATTTAATATATGCACAAAAATGGCCCCTATATGAAGATGAATATATGACGATTTGAAATAATTTGAATTTTGGTTTAAACAAGTTAAAATACCCAATATGATCATTTATTTAATTTAAATAGATTAAATATGGTGGTAAAAATATGCACATTTACGTGCACATCAAATACCCCTACACTTTTCTTTTTACTCGTCCTCGAATAAAGAAAAACTAAGATAAATCTGTTTTCGTAGGGAGCACGATTGCATTGAGCATATGCAACAAGCCGTTAAACCTCCGGGTGTCCCCAGTAGGATGAGTGTTGTTTCATGAGGGTTTTCAGCGGATATTACCCACAAAATCCAAATGCATGATGAAAATATTTACAAAATACAAGATTTATTTACAAAGAGATGAATGCGAGTTTTTGAAAATATTTACAATGAAGGATTCACTTTTAAATCGACACACATAAGCTAAATATAGGTTGTGATTATTATCTTTAAAATTTTAGTCATTTACTCGTCAAAGTTTCTAATAAAAACGAAGTTATCATAACAAATAGACTATAGTTTAATTTGTTGTTTCGGTCAATAATACAGTGTAATTATGAAATGGATCCTTAGTTGATTATCTGAAATGACCCACCAAATTATACTCTAATTTCATAAGGAATTTTTTTTTTAAAGAGGATATATATATATATATAGATATATCATCCATTCCAATTATCATTCTCAGGGTCACTTTCTTTTTCCAATAAATCAAATATATCCAGGATCACAATAATCAACCAATATCAATATATCAGTACATTTACAAAAATAAGCACATACATGTGAGGATGTATATGCCTCTCTTGTTTGAATCAGAGTTTTGAAAAACAAGAGGATGTTGGATTGCTAATTTATTTCAGATATTTTTTTTTTTTTGATCAAACAATCCACTGGGAACAAACACATTAGTCTGTTTATACTAACTAAGAAGTGATCAAGAAATAATCAGTAGCAAACAAGCTTTTAATATAGATGTTTGTGTTAAGTTCTGAATAGTGTCAAAATCAGTATAAAATAAAGTGGATCCTAAGGAAACACAAGCAACATCTAGGCGTAATGGAAACGCGCCTAACTTATACATACAAGGTCACGAGTTCGAGTGCTATGCTGGTCGGTTCAAACACAATTTTTGTTTTTCATTTTTTTTTTTTGCATTTTTCTTCTATACAATTTGAAACTTGTTATCTGTCTAAATCTGCACATATATGTCTTATTATTGCCTATATTTCAACATACTAGACAATAATTCTTGTTCAATTATTTTTGAATTCCATTCCTACAACCTAGAAGGCTTCTTGATTGAATGATAAGAGTGTTTATCATTTTCCAGGTTTTGTATTTCTTCTTATAAGATTGGTCTGGCATTTAAAATGCATTTGGTTAGAAACTGAGTAAAATTCAGATTCTTATTTCAAATACAAAGGAAAAGGTTTGGTAAAATCTGCACTTAAACTTGTTATGTGCATATATATCTTCAACTATTTGAATCTGTTTTACTCTTCCCTTGTTACAAATCCTTTCTTAAAAATATAGTACATGAGACATTTGTATGAAACAAGTTTAACTATAGGAACCTTGCAGCCATACAAAACATTTAACTTATGCCTATTTCTTTTGCATACATATGTTATATTAGAAAATAAAACCAGTTTGATTATCTGAGAATCAACTCTCCAGATTTTCCAAAAACTTAAATCCTTTTTAAAGCCTCAAGATTGACTAATACCTTTATAAAATGTAATCATTCAATTTTTTTTAACATAGTGTTCTTGCTAAATCTACTTACAAGATTTGATCAAAATCCTTTTTAAGCATAACAGAAATTTAACTAGGTTCATAGATTCCAGATACAAGTCAAATTCTTAACAAAATGCCTAACAAAATATCAATCCAATATTCAACACTTAATACAAGTAGCAATTTAAATTGTCAATGCATGCAGATTTCAACATTTAGGCTCTTATCTAACTAAGTTTTAGCATGCTATATCTTCTTCTCAAGGCCTTGCTCCTACTCCTATTTAGTTGCTGCAATCCCTGAAAAAGCATTGGAAACTGCCTCATTTTAAATGAGACACCCCAGATGCCAATAGCACACTAGGGTCAGACACATGTCTGGTATGAGAAAATTCACAAAAGCAATTTGTTAATTAGTTTAAAATCAAGTTAAGTACAAATACATAAGGTTCTGTCCTTTGGAATTAGGTAAATACTTGTGTGCATGCTCTGTGTCATTGTGCATGTGCACACTTAAATTTTCTTCCCAGAGACTACATATATATATATAGCACAAACATTCAAGCATACAATTCAATCATAGACAAACAATCATTCATACCAAACAGGAAAATAACTAATATGAGTTAAATCACTCATTCAATACTCATATTTCAAATCTGGGAAAAACTCTAGTTTTCTCATCTGCTCAAGTATTACTTCCTTGGTATATTTATCTATCCTTGGTCTCACCTGCAATACTTATGAATCAATGGACACACTGTAATGAACTAATTCACTCCATTACACAAAGATCTCAGGACTTAAACAAGCCATGTGTCAACTTATGTTACTCAAGCACACAAGTCATTCCTGCAGTGTTCTTGACCCCAATTTCCTAATCAGGTTTAAGTTAATAATAGCTCTTTTGATTGTTCATGGCAAAACCCTTCAGTGATTCCTTTCATTAGCTAAAACATCCATAACCTGGCATCTCATATTATTCATAATCATACAGAGACAAACAAGCAACAACCATTTGTGATTACAAAATAAGGTTCTGTATATACATATATTCATCTTGGTATTCTAGAAGGAGTTTAGGCAACTATCATTGGCTTATAGCTTCTGGGAGAGTTTTCTTTTGCAAACATTTGTGCTTGAGTTAAACTCAGAATAATTTGGTTTCACTGAATCACAAAATTTTGTTTGCTATGTATTCTATTGAATCAGGAGCATCAGCACATAGGCAACCCTATTGCACCCCTAATTCCTTTCTATTTCAAGCCTCAGCACTATATACATGAGTATATTGCAGCTCAACATTATTTGCATTTTTCTGGGTTAAGCCAAAACCAATACTACTTGCCTATTCTCAACATTTTATTTTCTGGGTATTTGTTTATATCCCTAAATATTAACATATCAGAGATCTGAGTGTATAAACAGATTCAACACATAAAACTTTGTTATAATAAAACAAATGATCAATCAAAGAAAATCAAAACATATTCAGATTTAAATTCACAGATAAACATATATATATGAAAATACTCTTCAATAAAAATACTTTTATCTGGCTGCCTATATTAGGACTTATTGCCTTAGATTTTTGAGTGAGTTTTCTCACCTAGCTCTCTCCTTTGTTTCCTTAATTAACTGATGAACTCCTGCTCTTATCCTCAAGCTCTCTTTCTTCCCTTGTCTTATGATTTCTGTGGTATTGTTTTTCTTCTTTTTTTTTCAAAATTCTTTTCTGAAGAGAAGAGGAGGCTGCTGCATATACATGTATATATATGCAGGGTCTCTCTTAGGGTTTTGGGTATTGGCTAAAGCCATTTTTGCCCACCATAAAATCATGTTATCTGAATTTTAACCCAAAGTTTTACCCCCTCCCCGGCTTAATTTGGGTGAAGAGAAAAGTGGTTACACATTTTTCTTTCAGAGATTGCTTTTCAGAAAATACTTTTCCCCCCCTTGTCTACAATCATGCTAAAAATGTGACTTGGTTTTGTTATTTATTAAATACTCTTTTCTAATTCTGCCTATGCCAAGAACTTCTCTGTTTTTATCTTATTTTCCTATTTTTAGCTTTCATGTAAATGGTATGTACCTCCTTCATTTATTTATAAGAGAATTAGTTCTTTTTTATATCTTCTTGCCTTTTATTTTCTGCTTATATTAAAATATGTCTATATATATATATTTTATTTCACTAGTTTGAACTCTAGTATTTTATTAGCACATGTATATGTTTATATATATATCACTCTGTATTGACACACACATGCACATGTATACTTAAGAAAAATATTCAGTAGCATACATATATTTATATTTACTTATGCATTCAGCTTTAAAGATTTTAATATATATATATATATATTTATTTATTCCCATACATATCAATATGTATTTATTCTTAAAGTTCAGAGATTTTTAGCTCTAGTTCATGTGTATACCCTGTGCACACATGTACACACATACTGATACACTATCAAGCCATAACAATCTCCTTCCAAAATTAATTTAAAAATTATTTTAAATTTATTTATATTTTCCAGAATGAATTCCTAAAATCTTGGGTCATTACATACACCCCTCCTTTTAGAAATTGTGTCCCACAATTTTTCCTAAGCTTAAAATAAATTTTAAACTTAATTCAGAGAACAAGTATATTCCCTACCAAATAGATTCTTAGTTCTATACTAACTAAAAATATATTCATCCAGAATAAAGAAAACAATCAAAAATTAGAATTACCTTAATCTGAAAATAGCCTAGGATAATTCATCCTAACTTTGTCTTCCAATTCCCATGTGCAATCACTAGGATCTAGACTCCATTGTACCTTCACAAGTTTCAGAGATTTATTCCTCAACTTCTTCACATCTTTTGCCAAAATTCCCACTGGATCCTTTTCATAAATCAAATTAGGATTTATCTGCACTTGGGTTGGGGTTTCAAGAATTTCTGCCTTGTCATGGACCCACCTTCTCAATTGTGATACATGAAAAACATCATGTATGCCTTGCATGTTTTCTGGTAATTCCAACTTATATGCCAAAGGACCAATTCTCTCCAGAATTTTGTATGGTCCAATATATCTTGGGGTTAATTTGCCTTGTTTTCCAAACCTCAGCACATTTTTCATGGGTGAGATTTTGATGAAAACAAAATTTCCCACCTCATATTCTACCTGCCTCCTTCTCATGTCTGCAAATTTCTTTTGCCTATCTTGGGCTGCTGTCATTCTTCTTCTTATCAACTCAATTTTCTCCTTGGTTTCTTGTATGTACTCAGGTCCTAAAATAGACCTTTCTCCTGCTTCTACCCAGCAAACAGGTGACAAGCAGGGTTTACCATACAAGGCTTCAAATGGAGCCATTCCTATGGTGCTTTGGTAGCTGTTGTTGTATGTAAATTCAACTAGATGAAGATAATCTTCCCAGTTGCCCCCAAAATCCAATATACATGCCCTCAACATGTCCTCCAAAACTTTGTTTACCACCTCAGTCTGCCCATCTGATTGAGGATGGTAGGCAGTACTTAAACATAGTTCACTTCCCATTGCTTCTTGAAAGCTTCTCCAGAATTTTGAAGTGAAGATGGTATCCCTATCACTCACAATGGTTTTGGGAATGCCATGTAACCTTACCACTTCTTTTATAAAAATTTGAGCTAGTTTTGGTGCTGTTCTTTCTGACTTGACTGGGATGAAGTGTGCTACCTTGGTTAGCCTATCCACTATCACCCATATGCTTGTATTACCTCTCTTAGATCTAGGCAGTCCATCTATGAAGTCCATAGATATGTCTTCCCACTTCCACTGTGGTACACTAAGAGGTTGCATCAACCCTGATGGTCTTTGAGTTTCAGCCTTGACTTGTTGGCAAGTCATACATTTGGCAATGTACTTGGCTATATCAGATTTCATCCCCTTCCACCAGAAGTCTCTTTTCAAATTTTGATACATTTTTGTGTTACCTGGGTGAATGGAGTATTTACTTCTGTGATATTCATTCAATATCTCCTTTTTCAATTCTATGTCCTCTGGTACACACACCCTATTCTGGTATCTCACATAACCATCTTTATCAATGTGGTGATTTATTACTTCCTCCCCTCTTGAGAGGAGCATTTTCTTCTCTAATAAGTGAGTATCTTGTTCTTGCATTTTTCCTACCTTTAGAATTAAATCTGGTTAAAGTGTCATTAAGCTCAACTTCCCTTTATTTTCTTGTGCACTATGCATCTGCTCATTAATGTGCACACAACCATTCTCCTCAATCTCTAACTCAGTTAGCAAAGATAAAATTTTAAATTCTTCTAACATCATCATAGCCAATTTAGCATGCTGTCTACTTAGAGCATCTGCAACTTTGTTTGCTTTCCCTGGTGTATAAAGTATGTCAAAGTCATAGGCAGCTAAGAACTCCACCCATCTGTGTTGCCTCATGTTCAAATCTTTTTGTGAAAACAAATATTTTAGAGACTTGTGGTCAGTGTAGAGTTCAAACTTAGTGCCTAACAAATAATGTCTCCAAAGTTTTAAAGCATATATCACAGCTGCTAATTCGAGATCATGTGTGGCATACCTTACTTCATGGGGTTTAAGTTGTCTGGATGCATATGCAATGACTTGACCTTGTTGCATCAACACTGCACCCAAGCCAAATCCACTAGCATCAGTGTATACCACTAATTCTTCATTTCCATGTGGTACCTTTAGAATTGGAGCATTCACCAATGCCTCCTTCAATTGTTCAAAAGATTTTTCACATTTTTCTGACCAAACAAAAGCTTGGTTCTTCCTGGTTAGGTTAGTGAGTGGTGTAGAAATTTTTGAAAAATCTTTTATAAACCTTCTATAATATCCTGCCATCCCCATAAATGACCTCACTTCACTCACAGTGCTTGGCCTCTTCCATGCTTGGATAGCCACTACTTTATTGGGGTTCACAGAAATTCCTTTGGCAGATATAACATGGCCAAGAAAATGTACTTCCTCCTTCCAAAACACACATTTTGAAAATTTTGCCTTTAAATCTTTTTCCCTTAGTCTAGACAAAACCAGGTGCAAATGATGCTTATGTTCTTCCACTGTCTTAGAATAAATCAAAATGTCATCTATAAAAATAAGCACAAACTTGTCTAAACAATCTCTAAAGGTTCTGTTCATTAAATCTACAAAGTAAGATGGTGCATTGGTCAAGCCAAATGGCATAACTAAAAATTCATACAACCCATACCTAGTGTTAAAGGCAGTGTACTTGATGCTTGATTCTTCCACCTTCATTTGATGAAAACCAGATGCTAAGTCTAGTCTAGAAAATACTTTTGCCCCTGCTAATTGATCAAAAAGATCATCTATTCTTGGCAATGGGTATTTATTTTTAATAGTTACTTTGTTTAATTCTCTATAATCTATGCAGAGTCTTAAAGAACCATCTTGCTTCTTAACAAATACCACTGGTGCTCCCCAGCAAGAATTACTTGGTCTTATAAAACCCTTTTCTTCCAATTCTTCTAACTGTTTCTTTAGTTCCTTTAGTTCATTTGGCCCCATTCTAGTTGGCTTTTTAATCACTGGGCTTGCTCCTGGAACTAAATTGATCTGGAATTCTACTGGTCTATGGTGTGGAATACCCTTGACCTCACCAAACACATCCAAATATTCATTGACTATGGGAATTTCTTCAATGGTTAGTTCACTGAAATCTTTTTCTGAGTCAACTAAATGATATAGTTTTCCTTCCTTAGCTACCTCACATAAAACTGTGATTCTCTGGCCTCTAGAATTTTGCAATGATATGGTGGATGAGTCTAAATTAATTATGGCTTTAAATTGCCTTAACCAGTCTACCCCCAATATAACACCTATATTTGGGTAATTCAAAACATATAAATTGGAAATAAAAATATTTCCCCCTATGTTTAATCCCACATCCACACAAATCATATTTAAAACACTAGAACTCCCCAATGGACTGTGTATATGCAATGGGGTTTCAACCAATATGCAATTCAGTTTTAGCATTCTAACCAGTTCATAAGAAATTAAGGAGTGAGTTGCCCCAGTATCATATACTACTGTTATGGGTATGGTACAAATAAGTAATGTACCTTCCACTTGGCTATGGTTTACAGTGTTACTTTCCACTGTGGCTTTGCCTTTTCCTTCCAAATTTGCCAATTTGCCTTGCTGTTTATACTCAGGACAATTCCTCTTCATATGCCCCTCTTTCCCACATAGATAGCATTTGAAAGCTCCTCCTTTCAATTCTGGACATTTTGGTTTGATATGCCCTTCCTTTCCACACTGATGGCACACAATTTTCTTCTTGTCTTCCTTAGCCTTGACATCTCCAGTGTTTTTGTTACTAGCCTCTTCTTTCTTCTTATCATAAGGGTGATACCTCCCCTTACCTTTCTTGTTATTATTGCTCTTAAAATTTCTGAACTTCTCCCTTTCCTTGTCATGCTGCTCCAACCTCAAAGCTAAGTCTATCACATGGTCAAAAGTCTTGTCTGCATAGGGTAACATGGCTCTGCTAAGTCCTGGATTCAAACCCTTTATGTACCTATCATTTTTAGATGCCTCATCTGCCACAAGCATTGCTCCATATGTGGAAAGCCCCTCAAACCTTTGAGTGTATTCTGTGACAGTCATGGTCCCTTGTCTAAGCCTAATGAATTCTTCTAACAAGGTGGTCTTTGCTGATGCTGGTACAAACCTTGCTTCCAACATCTCTTTGAATTGATTCCAAGTGATTTCATTCTCATTCCTTCCTGCAATGATTACTTCCCACCAGCCTAAAGCTACTCCTTTCAGCTGTCTTGAAGCCACTTGCCTCTTTCTTTGATCATCAAGTTGCATGTCATTGAAAATTCTTTCCAATGTTCTCAACCATGTTTGAATCTCCATGATACTCTCTGTCCCTTCAAAGCTTTTACCTCCTAAATGAGTATATGTCTTAAGCAATTTTGAGAGTTCTTCATAGGGATTTTCTTGCCTTTGTCCTGCCCCATCCCTAAATGCTCTCACCAAGTCTTGCAGATTGACCATTGGTGGTGCATGGGAAGATCCTGCTCCCTGATTTAGTGGTCTCCCTACCATAGTTTGCTAATAATAATTTACATAGCTGGTTAGTTAGATATTTTAGTTCCTTTTAATTTTATTTCTATCTAAGGACTTGATCCTTACTTCTACTATGTTGAATAACATAGCTCTGATACCAACTGAAATGACCCACCAAATTATACTCTAATTTCATAAGGAATTTTTTTTTTTTTAAAGAGGATATATATATATATATATATATATATAGATATATCATCCATTCCAATTATCATTCTCAGGGTCACTTTCTTTTTCCAATAAATCAAATATATCCAGGATCACAATAATCAACCAATATCAATATATCAGTACATTTACAAAAATAAGCACATACATGTGAGGATGTATATGCCTCTCTTGTTTGAATCAGAGTTTTGAAAAACAAGAGGATGTTGGATTGCTAATTTATTTCAGATATTATTATTATTTTTTTGATCAAACAATCCACTGGGAACAAACACATTAGTCTGTTTATACTAACTAAGAAGTGATCAAGAAATAATCAGTAGCAAACAAGCTTTTAATATAGATGTTTGTGTTAAGTTCTGAATAGTGTCAAAATCAGTATAAAATAAAGTGGATCCTAAGGAAACACAAGCAACATCTAGGCGTAATGGAAACGCGCCTAACTTATACATACAAGGTCACGAGTTCGAGTGCTATGCTGGTCGGTTCAAACACAATTTTTGTTTTTCATTTTTTTTTTTTGCATTTTTCTTCTGTACAATTTGAAACTTGTTATCTGTCTAAATCTGCACATATATGTCTTATTATTGCCTATATTTCAACATACTAGACAATAATTCTTGTTCAATTATTTTTGAATTCCATTCCTACAACCTAGAAGGCTTCTTGATTGAATGATAAGAGTGTTTATCATTTTCCAGGTTTTGTATTTCTTCTTATAAGATTGGTCTGGCATTTAAAATGCATTTGGTTAGAAACTGAGTAAAATTCAGATTCTTATTTCAAATACAAAGGAAAAGGTTTGGTAAAATCTGCACTTAAACTTGTTATGTGCATATATATCTTCAACTATTTGAATCTGTTTTACTCTTCCCTTGTTACAAATCCTTTCTTAAAAATATAGTACATGAGACATTTGTATGAAACAAGTTTAACTATAGGAACCTTGCGGCCATACAAAACATTTAACTTATGCCTATTTCTTTTGCATACATATGTTATATTAGAAAATAAAACCAGTTTGATTATCTGAGAATCAACTCTCCAGATTTTCCAAAAACTTAAATCCTTTTTAAAGCCTCAAGATTGACTAATACATTTATAAAATGTAATCATTCAATTTTTTTTAACATAGTGTTCTTGCTAAATCTACTTACAAGATTTGATCAAAATCCTTTTTAAGCATAACAGAAATTTAACTAGGTTCATAGATTCCAGATACAAGTCAAATTCTTAACAAAATGCCTAACAAAATATCAATCCAATATTCAACACTTAATACAAGTAGCAATTTAAATTGTCAATACATGCAGATTTCAACATTTAGGCTCTTATCTAACTAAGTTTTAGCATGCTATATCTTCTTCTCAAGGCCTTGCTCCTACTCCTATTTAGTTGCTGCAATCCCTGAAAAAGCATTGGAAACTGCCTCATTTTAAATGAGACACCCCAGATGCCAATAGCACACTAGGGTCAGACACATGTCTGGTATGAGAAAATTCACAAAAGCAATTTGTTAATTAGTTTAAAATCAAGTTAAGTACAAATACATAAGGTTCTGTCCTTTGGAATTAGGTAAATACTTGTGTGCATGCTCTGTGTCATTGTGCATGTGCACACTTAAATTTTCTTCCCAGAGACTACATATATATATATATATATAGCACAAACATTCAAGCATACAATTCAATCATAGACAAACAATCATTCATACCAAACAGGAAAATAACTAATATGAGTTAAATCACTCATTCAATACTCATATTTCAAATCTGGGAAAAACTCTAGTTTTCTCATCTGCTCAAGTATTACTTCCTTGGTATATTTATCTATCCTTGGTCTCACCTGCAATACTTATGAATCAATGGACACACTGTAATGAACTAATTCACTCCATTACACAAAGATCTCAGGACTTAAACAAGCCATGTGTCAACTTATGTTACTCAAGCACACAAGTCATTCCTGCAGTGTTCTTGACCCCAATTTCCTAATCAGGTTTAAGTTAATAATAGCTCTTTTGATTGTTCATGGCAAAACCCTTCAGTGATTCCTTTCATTAGCTAAAACATCCATAACCTGGCATCTCATATTATTCATAATCATACAGAGACAAACAAGCAACAACCATTTGTGATTACAAAATAAGGTTCTGTATATACATATATTCATCTTGGTATTCTAGAAGGAGTTTAGGCAACTATCATTGGCTTATAGCTTCTGGGAGAGTTTTCTTTTGCAAACATTTGTGCTTGAGTTAAACTCAGAATAATCTGGTTTCACTGAATCACAAAATTTTGTTTGCTATGTATTCTATTGAATCAGGAGCATCAGCACATAGGCAACCCTATTGCACCCCTAATTCCTTTCTATTTCAAGCCTCAGCACTATATACATGAGTATATTGCAGCTCAACATTATTTGCATTTTTCTGGGTTAAGCCAAAACCAATACTACTTGCCTATTCTCAACATTTTATTTTCTGGGTATTTGTTTATATCCCTAAATATTAACATATCAGAGATCTGAGTGTATAAACAGATTCAACACATAAAACTTTGTTATAATAAAACAAATGATCAATCAAAGAAAATCAAAACATATTCAGATTTAAATTCACAGATAAACATATATATATGAAAATACTCTTCAATAAAAATACTTTTATCTGGCTGCCTATATTAGGACTTATTGCCTTAGATTTTTGAGTGAGTTTTCTCACCTAGCTCTCTCCTTTGTTTCCTTAATTAACTGATGAACTCCTGCTCTTATCCTTAAGCTCTCTTTCTTCCCTTGTCTTATGATTTCTGTGGTATTGTTTTTCTTCTTTTTTTTTCAAAATTCTTTTCTGAAGAGAAGAGGAGGCTGTTGCATATACATGTATATATATGCAGGGTCTCTCTTAGGGTTTTGGGTATTGGCTAAAGCCATTTTTGCCCACCAGAAAATCATGTTATCTGAATTTTAACCCAAAGTTTTACCCCCTCCCCGGCTTAATTTGGGTGAAGAGAAAAGTGGTTACACATTTTTCTTTCAGAGATTTCTTTTCAGAAAATACTTTTCCCCCCCTTGTCTACAATCATGCTAAAAATGTGACTTGGTTTTGTTATTTATTAAATACTCTTTTCTAATTCTGCCTATGCCAAGAACTTCTCTGTTTTTATCTTATTTTCCTATTTTTAGCTTTCATGTAAATGGTATGTACCTCCTTCATTTATTTATAAGAGAATTAGTTCTTTTTTATATCTTCTTGCCTTTTATTTTCTGCTTATATTAAAATATGTCTATATATATATTTTATTTCACTAGTTTGAACTCTAGTATTTTATTAGCACATGTATATGTTTATATATATATCACTCTGTATTGACACACACATGCACATGTATACTTAAGAAAAATATTCAGTAGCATACATATATTTATATTTACTTATGCATTCAGCTTTAAAGATTTTAATATATATATATATTTATTTATTTATTCCCATACATATCAATATGTATTTATTCTTAAAGTTCAGAGATTTTTAGCTCTAGTTCATGTGTATACCCTGTGCACACATGTACACACATACTGATACACTATCAAGCCATAACAATCTCCTTCCAAAATTAATTTAAAAATTATTTTAAATTTATTTATATTTTCCAGAATGAATTCCTAAAATCTTGGGTCATTACATTATCAATGTTTATCAAAGTGGTATTTTCATTTCTTTTCAATAACAAGTCAAATCAAACAAGTTAAAATAGTGCTTGGATTTCAATTGCTTACTCTCTCTAATTTTTTATTTGAAAATTTTATTGATATTAACAATATTAACATATGCCTAACTCAGATAAAATGAGCCCAGATATATTACATATGCACTGCCTTGCGGACTGATGTGAGGGGAATATAGAGCGTGGCGAGTGAACACACAAGTGTGAACACTTATTGACTTTAGGCGTTATTAGTAAAATAATTTTTATATACACACACCTAACTCAAATAAACTGAGGCCAGATATACCGATCGTGCACTGTATTTTGGGCTTACGTGAAAAGGGTACAGAGCATGGCGAGTGAACACACGAGTGTGAACACATGACTCTAGGTGTTTATTAAAAAATAAACATATATACAAGAAATTTTTTTTGTTTTTGTTTTTTTAGAAGAGAGAGTTTCACACTAACATCTTAGCACCATTTAACTTAGAAGACAAAAAAATGTTATATCTTTACTTTAAATCAACCACTTTTTAAAACAAAGATTTTCAATTAGGATGTATTTCATAATTAACGCATATGAATCTTTCTATATACTAGTTAAACCATTGTTATTTGTAATCAAACTTCATTTTTATTTTTGTTAAGACAAATAAATTTTCAAAAATTTCAATTTAATTAACCAAAACCATATATTTATCCTATAGTGATTCTTTAGAAATAAATCAAAATGCTTATAAAAACATTTGAATTTTTTTTTTGAGTTTTGGAAAGAAAAATGCAAAAATAAACAACGAAAATTAAAAAAATGAAGATAAGCTTCCCCCCACACTTGATTTTGACTTTGTACCCACAGTCAAACCAAGTGAAAGGAACGTTTATTATTATTTACATGAAAATGAAATGTATTTACACGACATCAGAAAGTATATCGTTAAAAAGTAAATGAAACGGTCTTCCAAAGACCGATTCATTTGTCTCGTCAAGTACGCGAGATGCAGCTGAAGCTTGAAAAACCAAACCTTCAAAGATTTTAAAGTTGAATGTTGTTTTGGAAAATCAAATGTCGTTTTATTGAAAATCGTACGAGTTGTTTATTTTCGATTGTTTTCGGGATTGATAAAACGATTGATTGAAATTCAAGTTTATTTTCACCAATTTGAAATTCAAACTTATCATTGAAAACTTCCTTAGAATTATTGATTTCAAAATCAAAGTGGCGATTTAAATCTTCCCCTTTGAAATTTAACAACTCATTTTCAAAAAGTCCATAGAAATCGTGTTCGTTAAATTCGTCTTCCTTTTTTGGATTATCAACAACTTCATTGCGTATCTCAAGTTCAAAATCCAAAGTTGTTGTATTCAAAATTTTGAAATCGAGAAAAGGAAGATCGAATTTTAAATATTGTTCTACACCCTCAAAAGAATTGAAATCCAACTCAATTACCGTATTTTCAACAACTTCATTAAGATTTTCATTTTCAATTTCAGAAGTTTTTGTTTCAAAATCGTCAAATTGGGTAAAAGATGGATTATCACTCGACTCTTCACATGTTGGGATTTGATTTTGTTGTTCACGTAATTTTTTGTATGTTTCAATCAACAAATTCGTGTGATCATCGTAAATTTCGTTCACTTGTTCAACAAAATCCAATTTATAATTATTAACTTGAGGATTTTCGATTTGGACTTGTTGAGAACAAGAATCGTCAATTTCGATAAACGATGGATTATCATTTGATTTTTCACACGTTGGATTTGATTTTGTTTCTCACAAATTTTTTTTGTAGGTTTCACACAATAAATCTTCGTAATCTTTGTCCGTTTGCTCAACTAAATCAAATTCATGATTATTAATTTAAGAATTTTCAATTAGAATTTGTTGAGAACAAATATTTTCAATCGCACCATTATTGAAACTATTCCCATTGCCAAATTCATTTAAAAAGTGGTTCACATTTCCATTTTGAGTTTGAAATTCATTTGGAGTTCGAAATTGAATTGGCATGGTTTATAATCAAAATCATTTTAATTTTGAAGTGAATTCAAATTTTGATTATTTTGAAATCCTTGACTTGAGTTATTGCACAAATCGTTCAAAAGTTGAGAATTCCCCTGATTTTGTAGTGTAACGAGTTCAAGTAAAGATTCCATTCTTGTTTCAAAAGTTGAGAATTGATCGTTATTTTGAAAATTTTGTGGTGCAAAATCTGAATTGTTTGTACAATAGTTACAAAAATATCCATAAGAATTTGGAGTGAAATTATATGGATTATATTGATTTTCACAACTATCGTAAAATTCATGTGAATATGGAAATTCAGATATTTTCAAGAATGTTTTTGGTTTTTTTTTGGATTTTTTTATAAAAGAAAACTATTTACTAAAAGAAATTTATTTTCGAAAGGAAAATTTGATTTTTGTTTTGTTTTTGGATTTTCAAAATTTTATTTAGATTTTTGTTTTTCTATATAAAAAAAACTAACTTAAAATTTTTTCTTGGATTTTTGATCTTGAAAATTTTCAAAAGAAAAGGCAAAGATCAAGCCCAAAGGCCCAACATGGTGCAAGTAAAAGTGTACACGAGGTCAACTTCAAGCTCAACACAAGGAAATAGGCACAAGATTAAGGCGCACACACTTAAGCAACCGGATCAGCATGCTCAAAGTAAAGTAAACACATGTATTCCAATAAAAGTTAAGGCAAAGTGCATCAGGCTAAACAAACATACAACCTAGGCTAATTTGAAAGTACACAACTTAGGATGACACATAGGCATGTACAAACACATAAGAATAGATCATCTTTATTCAACACACAACATAGTGCACAAGGACATAGACTCAAGTAGAGTGAACATTGTATAGACATGTACTGCAAAGTACATGCACACACATCATCATATAAGGACGAGTACACAGTGAAACAACAAGAAGCACAAACAGGCATAACAACAGAATAATTGAGCTAATAACGGCATGGACACAACAACAACTTCAGGCAAATGCATCACAGAACAACATATGTAAGTGCATAGAGGACAACATCAAAGTCATGCAAATAGTACACAGTAAGTAAGTGTACACAGAGATACACATCGACTCATCGCTAGACTACATCTTCCATACTGTCAAGAAAGACACAATTCATCATAAGTAAATAGATCAGGTGGCAGTTTTAGCTCATCCACGTCATCACTAGCAAATAAAATCATAGACAAATACTCAGACAAGGGTAACAAAAATTTAGGTCGAAGTTGATTTAAACGAGTTTACAAAAGTCAAGACCAAAATCAAATCAATCAACTAAAGTCAAATATATTCGAAATATAATTAGAATTTTTGAATATATAACAAAGAATTGAACAATTCAGAAATCATATAACTGTCAATTAGAAAATCAATGGCTAGGCATAATAAGTGAAAAATTAAAACCGAAACCAAAACTAGAATTATTCAAAATATGTGGGATTAATCCACTATAAAAACCCAAATCATTATTGGCAATTTTGGAAAGTTGAGAAAATACACAAAATTCAAAAGGCGAAAATCATACCAAATCAATAATTGGAGAATCAACTCAACACTTGAAGCAACAAGCATCGCACAAGAATAGCATTCTATTGACAAGAGAGGCAAGCTTAAATCCATTGCTCAATCAAAGAACGATGCTTCAATTGAAACCATAATTTCAGATCGCAAGTGCAAAAGGAAAGATAGCATGAAGAAAACGAATAAGGACTGAAGTGAAAATGGGAAGACTTCTTTTCTAATTTAATTAGGCCACATTTTATTTATATAAGGATTTGTATTAGGGTTTCCTTTTATTTTATTGTAATTTACCTTTTAATTATAAAACTCTAGTCTTAACTAGGTTCGAACTATGGGGTGTAGTTTTTTTTTAACTTGAGGATAGATTTGAGGCAAGGTTTTGAGCGTAGGGTTAGAACAATCAGGTAAGCGATAGTTGCAAGTTATAGGCTTTGTAAGCTATCGATTGTTTAATTCTAGTAGAAACCTTTGACGCAGTAGTAGGCAGGTTTTGTCGACGTTGGGTAAAATTGTATATCGCTTTTGTTTTTGCATTTACTCTGTTATTGTCTATGCTGCAATTTTTATTATTCTTGTGAATTTATTATAGACCCTATTCACCCCCACTAGGGTTAATTCAATCCTACAAGTGGTACCAGAGCTAGTTATCAAGTTCACTTGTTTAACTATGCCAGTTTTAATAATGCTTTTTTTGAAGGAAAATCTATTGCTAGGCCACCCATGTTTAATGGTACTAATTATTCGTATTGAAAAACTATGATAAAATTTTTTTTAGATACTATAGATGCATGGAATATTGTTAAAAATGGTTGTAATCTGCCTACGGTAAATATAGATGGTCACAAAGTTCCTAAGGCAAAATATAAGTGGGATGCAAATGAGCTTAGTTTATATCGGTCTAATGTAAAAGCTATGAATTCTATTATTTGTTTCTTATATAAAATTGAATACAATCGTGTTTCTCACTATGTGACTTCACAGAAAATTTGACATACGCTTGAAGTAACTCATAAAGATACAGTATAGGTCATGGAATCTTATCTAGCCATGCTCAGTAATAAATACGAGAACTCTGTGATGATGAAAGCCGAAAATATAAAAGAGATGTATGAATGATTTTCAAATATTGTGTTCAAATCCAAAACGCTAGGAAATGCTTACGCGGAATTGGAGATGGTCCAAAAAATTCTAAGAATCCTCCTGAGAAGTTTCGAAGCGAAAGTGGCCACAATTCAGGAATCCAAAGACTTAAAATAGCTTAAATTGGCGGAACTAATGGGAAATCTCATCACTTGATGAGATGGAACTGAAGGTCAAAGAAGAATGTGAAAACAAAAATTCGAAAAAGAAATCAATTGCCCTAGAAGGTACAGTCGATAGCAATGACGACGACGATGCTGTAGTTGAGCTAGCACTATTGATGAAGCAACTCAAAAGGTGGACTCAAAAACATAGAAATCCAGTGATAACCCAACGAATAAAAACCTGCCTTGCCAAAGCTCTAGGTGATTCTGATGAAGAAGTCATATGCCATAGATGTAAGAAGCTAGGTCACATCAAACCAAATTGTCCGCTGAATCGACGATAAAGGAAAGAAGAAGAAGCAAATGAGTTTTGCAGCCACTTGGGTTGAGTGTATGGAAGAAGAGGAAGAAAGCACTGATAGTGAGAAAGAGGAGACACACTTGTGCTTAATGGCAGAATCAAGTGAGAGCGACGATGGACCTAATGAGGTATCAAAATTATCACACATTGGTTAATTAATTTTATATCATGACTTAAATGGAAGCATTGATAGATTTAAAGAAAATATAATAAACTAGAGTCTGAGAAAAACGGTCTATTTGGTATAAATAATAAGTTAGAACCAACGATTCAAAATATTAAAAAATTCAACTCAAAATGTGTGAAGTGTCCGTCTCTAGAAGAAGAAATAAATAGGTCCAAGGCTAAAATTGAAATCCTCGAAAATGGAATTTTGACTTTGAAAAACAAAGATGACATAAGAGAAAATTCCATTAAAAGATGCACCTCACTTTGGAATGAAATTAATGCTCTTAGATCTAAGGTTCAACAACTTGATTCAATAATAAGAAAATTTTCGAAGGGAGAAAAATCACTGAATGTGTTATTAGGATGTTGGGCTATTATTGAAAATAGAAAAGGACTTGGATGTGATAAAGCTGAACCAATTAAGAAAAGAAATTATGATAATGTCAAGTTTCACAAAGATTTTTCAAAGTGTTTAATTTGTGGAAAAAGTGAGCATAAACAAAATAATTGTTGAAATGGAAACAAAAAAAAACCGTTAAACAAATATGGGTTCCAAAAGCTACAAATATAAGTTCTCTTAAATTTAAACAAGTTTGGATTCCTAAGTTACAATTGTAAATGGTAACAGTTTGTTATGTAGACGAATTTTGGAGCCAAAGGCTATAAACGAAAATATGAGCGGTTTTACATCCTTTGTTAGACCACTCGACTCCTCTATTATTTAGGTACAGAAACAGGCTAAGGAACAACTACAATAGAGGTGACATCTTGTTGTTTTATATATGGTTGAATAGTTATAATTCTAATGTTCCTTAGCCTAGAAAAATGAGTTGGAGATCTACATTATTTGGATAATACGACATCGAAGGTAAGTGATGGTACAATCTCTAAACTCTATTTTCTTTTCATATTGTTAATTCTATTCATGTTGACACTGCTGTAGTATAATTGTCATATCTTGAACTCCTTAACTCGGATTTGCAAAATTCGAGATGTTCTAGAATAATTCTAAAAGTTTTTTTGTGCTTTTCTAGAATCTGAACTTAAACCATTGAATAACCACAAATCATTCAGAATATTGTATGAAAATTGCTTTAGAACTTCTTCAGATAGCTATAGTAATTTGATTGTAACTTGAACATCTTTGCTCCGAATTTTGAAATTCTTAAAGTTCTGGAATGCTAACTAATAACACTACTACTTTACTGTTTTGAGTCTTTGCTGATTCATTTTGAAAAATCTTGAAAAACAGCAATCATTTCGGTACATCACTTGAAAAGTATCTCCGATCTACGCAAACAAGTTGTAGTATTACCAATATAACTTTTGAGTGATATATCATCTTGACTTGAAACCAATTTTTCTAAGTAGAAATTTTGAATATCTAAAACTTTCATGTTTTGTGCTAAATCAAATTACGGACTTAAAGATTTCAAATAGTGGTTTCAAATGGACTGAATTTTCAAAATAGAAATTGTCGATTGCTTTGGTATAACAATTAACTTTCATTGCCGTTCTTCACAACTAAAAAATCAGCGGTTGGAGAATTTCCAATTGTGTGTGCTTTTGCTTGATATAAATGATTTTGACTTTATTTGGTATAAAATAGTTTTGCTGAAATTTTGTGAACCAATTCGAGTGATATTGAGGAGTACACAGTCTACTTGTTTAATAATATACCATTTTGGGCGATTAGAGTACAAGTGGTAATAGATATCACTTCATTTGAAATCATATTTGCATTTTCAACTAATTGTAAAATTAGCAGACATTGTTTTATAAAACCCATTGCAAAAAATAGATTTCCAGAAATTGGATTTAGAATTTTTTTTCAAATAACTCCGATCTTTAACTTTATTTCCTTGAATAAAAATACTCTTATTTTCCTTGGTAATGGATTTACTTTGGAAAAGATGGCCGTTGACTACTTGAACCTTTTGAAATTTATCAAAAATTGTTAATAGTGATTGAGAAAGTGATGGGTAGTGATTAAATTATACCTTATAGCCCGAGCAAGTATATGTTAATAATTTCATAAAAATTGGTCAAGTTTTATAAATTTCTAAATATTAGTACATATTCCATGATCATTTCTGTCACTACCATCCTTCTGCAGTCCTTACACCAAATTTTAATATAGTATACAGAAGTCGGTATTTCGAAAAACAATGAATTATATTTTTAATGTAACTTATATTTCTATCCTAAAGTATTCACTCTCATTTAAAAGTCACGATTATGCATGGTTAGAAAATACTTGACATTCTTTTTTAAGTAACTACTAACCTCAGTTAAAAGTTCTAACAATTATGCATGGTTAGATAATGCTTAACATTTTTTGTATAATATTTAAAAAGTGTATTTACAAAAAATTCCTTTTATTAAAAATACCATATTGCTGTCATTGTATAAAAATTCCTCCTACCATAAACCAATCATCACTCTAAAGTGGAATTTATGTCTAATAAACAAAATATTATGTTTTTGTAATAACCCGCATATTTTATGATTATATATTGAAATATTTTATTTAAATATAACGTCGTCAGTTGGATTAAATTCCAAAATGTGACTTTTTGTAAATAGTCGAATCCGGACTTGAGACCACTTCTATTGAGTTTAAAATGACGTTTACAACTTGTTTAAGTATAAACATTGATATGTTTGGAGTTGATTAGGATTTTGGTATTTTCAATTGGGCTTTGGGTTGGGTTCTAGCCCATTAACCCAATAAGAGACCCAAACTCTTCTACCTGATAGCTCCCACTCCACTCCTCTTCATTCATTCATTCCATTTTCTAAATTCCTAACGCCCAAGCCCTAGGAAAAATGGTGGGAAGAGGAAACTAAATTCCTAAGCCCTAGTTCTCTTAGGAAATTCAAATTCAAGTTCAAAAATCAAGGAGAAGCTTAGGTAAGCATCCTCTTCATCTTCTCCATCTCAATCCCTCTTCAATTCTTGATTTTTCCTATAACCTAACTTAGGAAAAACTTTACATTTTATAGTAGATTGAAGATTCTAGAGGTATAGTGAAAAGGAATTGGTCTAAGCTTGTTTTAGAGCTTCTCATTTCTTGTTTTTGAATTTAAAGGTGAGTTCTTGAACTCACATCTATGTCTATAGCTTTCATTGTTGTTAGGTATGAATTCCTAACATCTATTTCATGTTCAGTTGCTTTTGATTTGAATTGGTTTGGTGAATTTTCCAATTTTGGGTTTGAAGTCAAAATCTTTAAAGATCCTATCTTGAATGTTTGGACATGTTGTTTGGGGTGTATCGAAGAGCTTATAGGGTTGGGTTGTCGTTTGGCATAAATCCCTAGCCTCCATCGCTTGTCCGATCGCCTCCGAATTGATTTGGCCATCATTGGCCTAGGAAAATTCTGCCCCGGCCCAGGCAACCAGACGTTTGGTAGGGGCTTCTGAGAAAAAGATAAATAATAAAAACGAAAATAAATTTCTAGAGCCCAGGACCAGACGTTTGGTTAAACCCAACCAGACATTTGGAAGGCTTCAGGAAATAAAAAGAAAAAGGAGAAGAAATTATAAATTTCCAGAACCCAGGGTCAGACGTCTGGTCAAACCTACCAGACGTCTGGTTCTATTATTTTTTGCCTATTTGCCTATTTTTGCCTAGATTTCTAATTTTTATCGATCTTTGACGATCCAAATAGTTATTGTCAATCAATACCGACTTTGATGATTTCTTTTCTGGATTTTTGGTGTTTCCATTTGATGGAGTTCTATATATATATATTTCTTTTTGTTTTTTCTTCTTCTTTTTTTTAAGAGAGAGTTCTGCAAAATCTTCTTAGCACCATTTAACTTAGAAGATAAATAAATGTTATATCCTTTACTTTAAATTCACCATTTTGTAAACAAAGATTTTCCATTAGGATATACTTCATAATTATCACCCATGAATCTTCCTATATACTAGTTAAATCATCGTTACTAGCAATCAAACTTTATTTTTATTTTTGTTGAGACAAATAAATTTTAAAAAATTTCAATTTAATAACCAAAACCATATAGTTATCCTATAGTGTTTCTTTAAAAGTAAATCAACATGCCAAAAAGAAAATTTGTTTCGTGATTTTTGTTTTTTATAATTTTTTTGAGTTTTGGAAAGAAAATAAAAAAATAAACCATGAAAAATCAAAAATGCAGATGAGACTCCCCCCACACTTGATTTTGACTGTGTCCCCACAGTCAACCTAAGTGAAAGGAGAAAAATAAAACAAAAATAAAAACATGACTTATATTCACATGAAAACGAAAAGATTATTATTTACACGACATTAGAAAATATATCGTCAATGAGTACATGATACGGTCTTCCAAAGACCAATTAATTTGTCTCGACGTAGCTTAAGCACAGAAAACCAAACCATAAAAGATTTCGAAGTTGAATGTTGATTTGGAAAAACGAATGTCGTTTTATGAAAAATCGGTTGAGTTGTTTTATTTTCGATGATTTTTGGGGTAGACAGAACGATTAGTTGAAGTTTAAGTTTATTTTCACCAATTTGAAATTCAAACTTATCATTGGAAACTTCTTCAAAATTATCGATTTTAAAATCAAAATGGTGATTTAAATCTTTTCCTTCGGAATTCAACAACTCATTTTCGAAAAGTCCAAAGAAAACATGTTCACTAAATTCCTCTTCCTTTGTTGAATTATCAACAACTTCATTGCATGTATCAATTTCAAAATTTAAAGTTGTTGTATTTAAATTTTCAAAATTAGGAAAAGGAAGATCGATATTAAATCAAGTTCCACACTCTTAAAAGCATTGAATCCAACTCAATTACCATATTTTCAACAACTTCATTAAGATTGTCATTTTCAATTTCAAAAGTTGTCATTTGAAAATCGTCAATTTTGATAAAATGTGGATTATCACTTGACTCATCATACGTTGGGATTTGATTTTTTTTCATGTCGTTTCATGTAGGTTTCAAACAACAAATCCGTGTGATCACTGTAAATCACTTCCATTTGCTCAACAAAATCCAATTTATAATTATTAATTTGAGAATTTTCAATTGGAACTTGTTGAGAATGAAAATTATCAATCGCACTATATTCGAGATTATTCTCATTACCAAAATTATTTGAAAAGTGGTTTACATTTCCATTTTGACTTTGAAATTCATTTTGGAGTTCGAAGTTGTATTGGCATGAGTTATAATCAAAATCATTTAAATTTTGAAGTGAATTTAAATTTTGATTATTTTAAAATCCTTGACTTGAGTTATTGCACAAGTATTAATTACACAAATCATTTATCCTATGATCATTTTGTGTAGAGAGTTCAAGTAAAGATGAAATCGTTTCAATGCTATTTTCAAGATTTGAGGGTTGGTCATAGTTTTGAAAATTTTGTTTGAAATTCGAATTGTTTGTATAATAGTTGTCATTAAAATATCCATAAGAATTTGATGTGAAATTATATGGATTATATTGATTTTAACAACTATTGTAAAATTCTCGTGAGTAAGAAAATTCAGACATTTTCAAGAATGTTTTTTCTAACAAAGGAGAAATATTTACCAAAAGGAATTTATTTTTCAAAGGGATTTTTTTGTTTTTGAAAAGATTATATATATATATATATTTTGGATTTTTGTTTTTAAAAAGAAAAACTAACTCAAGTAAAAATTTTTTCTTCAGATTATTGATTTTGATTGAAAAATTTCAAAAGAAAGGATTTAAAAACTAAGTTAAGGAATATTTACAATTTTTTTTGTTTTGGATTTTGAATTTTTTTAAATATGCGTGAACTAATGCAACTAAATGAATGCAAAGGATTTAATTACAGATTTTCTATCCTAAGTAGCTCCTAACCCAAATTTGTATAATCACACTTTGTCTTAATCCAACAAGATAGTTCTTAGCCAGGTAACATGCAGGAGTTATCGGTGCACCACGAATCACCATAGCAATGCAGCTGAAGGTTTAAGTACCTTCAGAAAAACAATCGGTATAATATTTACGAATCACCGTAATATTTATAACTGATTATTGCTCTGTCGTAGCCTAGACACCAAGAAGTTAAATGTAACGACTCAGAATTTTCGACCTCGAAAATTCGACATCAATACGTTCACTGTAGAAATGCCGAGCAATCGAACGCCGAAAATTTCAAATTGTTAGGGTAAAGAAGAAAAGAGGTAGAAGAAGAAACAGAAAACAAAACACAGAATCTCACATTCGCTGCAGATCAAAATATAATATCAAATAATAGCATTTATACAAAGAAAAGCTGTACTTGCCAACTCATATACAACACATCAGAGTTACAACCATTTACAAATAAACTGGACAGTTATAAATAACTTGTCCCAGTCTACAACAATATAACACCAATACACAGCGGAAAATACTCCATACGTTCCTGCCATCCAGCTCGCCACCTGAACTCCAGAACGTCCTTACTTGAAAATCTGTAATACTCGGTCCGACCCGAGCATTACAATAAAGTAACACCCGAGTCAGGCTGGAAACCAGCATGAGTAAACCCATATAATTTGAAACTCTAAGGTTGTAAAACTTCTTTGAAAACCAGGGTAACTCGTCCATCGCTACGAGTTCTATCTCACTATAGCCAAACATTTATTTCACAAATCCATAGATATTTTAAAACAATATCTACCGTTACTTAATTTCAATGGTCTAGTTTACTTAATTTATTCCATTCCAGCCTATTTGATTTTCAAATCAAATCTATAAAGAATTATAGATTACTAATCGAAGTGGTTCCGGATATTGCTGATATCCGATCCCGGTCTCTTCGAATTCAATACCATTTTTAATCCAAGTTGTTTAAGTTAAATAATTCAATTAAACTTCAGAACAACATATTCACACATCAATTCATCACAGATAGATAACTTACATTATCTCAGTTCAACCAAAGCATTTCATATCACAAAACACCATAATTTATCAGACTAGAGATATTAATCAATCCAAACATTCAATACAATTTAATCATCTATAAGCAAGATTAATTAGTCCATTTCTAATTAATTTAATTAATACAAAGTAAATTTATTACTTTTATAAATCCTGCTTACTTAACATTAATTAAACCATTTAATTAATTATTGAAATTAATTAATTATTCTTTAATCATTTAATCATTCACATAATTAATTAACCTTTAATTACTTACATTAATTAATTATCCTTTAATTAATTTCATTAAGTAATTATCCTTTAATTACATTAATTAATTATCATATAATTACTTAAGTTAATTGATTAACCCTTAATTACTTAAGTCCTTAATTAATCTAAGATAAACCATTATCTTAATTACTTACTTAATTAAATCATTGAAAAGAATCTGGTTAGTACACTTAACAAAATTCCCGGGCCTAAGCTAAAAAATCCATGAGCCTATACCCGAGTCAACCCACGCCCTCACTTGACTTCGAGACAACTACGAAAATCTTCGAGCAAGTCCCGAGTAACCTCCATCTTCCTCAAATCTACAACAAGGCCAGATATAGAAGTGCACGCATGCACTTGCACCAACGCTCCGGTCACCTCCGACCAACGATGTAACGACCCTGAATTTTTGATATTGGAAATCAGGATATTTAATTGATTTTAAATATCTAAAAGTTAGTTTAATTTGAAATTCGAGATATCAGAATGAATTTGGCGATTTAATTATTGAATTTAATCGTTAAATTTGGGTAAAAATTTGAATCTTCAGTTTTAAGTTGATTAAAAATATTTTTCAAGGCTTAGAAAATTTATATTGATAATACTGAAGATAATAGGACTTTCAGAATTGAATTTGAAACTGTTTTGTTCAGTTTTAAAATTTTATCGTTAAAATCGATAATAAAAAATAGCTTTCTGAGGCACAGTCTCGGAATTCGACGAAACCAGTTCCATTAGATCCATAATATTGTATTATTATCGGATTTCAATTTTCGTAATGTTTGGAGTGATCGTTTGGCCGTACGATAAGCAAACGCGCTGAAATTAAATCGAAAATTTAATATTATAACTGGTCCAAAAAAAAGCTATCTTCTCCATACGATCGAATTCGGACTCGAAACCTTTTCCATTGCGTTCGGAATAGGCGTATAACATTACAAACGCCTAGCGGCACACCTCGATAGGAAGTCAAGATTTTGAATTGCATTTATTGGAACGATTTGAATTTGAATTTAAATTGAATATTTATATTTCTCAACTGCAGTTGATATTATTTCACATCAACTGTGTTTTCATTCACTTCGTATCATTGTAGCTTTACTGGATTCTCACGCAAGACATTTTCTTTTAATCAATAGCCGAACAACAGTTTTTCCTCCCCAATTCAATTCATTCGAAAGCTCAAAAATAAAAATAATGGCCTCTGAAAAGAATCACGAAAACGTTTCCCAAATCAAAATAGAAATTAACCGCTCTCGTTCATTTTAAAATTGAGGAATCGAAAATTCAAATCGAGTAAAATCAATGGCCGTGAAAAATCGAAATCCTCCTTCGTTTCAAATCAAAAAAATCAAGGTCGAGCCCCTTTCGAAATCAAGCAGTGGCCGCTCCTTCAGATCTCGATTTAATCAGGGGCGACGAGTGGGATTCGCGTGCGAAACTTGGCGAGGTGGTCTGTGCGAACTTCGATGGTCAGCGTTTGACGAGAGGCATATCGCGAGTTCGTTCGAGCTGCGTAGAATCTCGGTCGCGAAGTTAGAAGGTTGGATGATGGCGATTTCGAGTGGGTTGTAGTGACGACTCGCGATAGCGGCAGAGGAGATGGATCGAAGAGCAGGTTTGGATGAACAGTTGTCGATCAATTGATGATGGATTCGAGATAGTCGAAGGGCTGTTGCAGGCAGTGAGGTATTTTAGTTAATTTTGTTAATTAGATATATTGGTTACAAGAAAATAAATGAATTAATAAATATGAATAAGAGTTTAAATTTACAGTAAGGTTTAGATGCAGATTGTTTTCAATATATATATATACATATATATAGATATATGTGTGAAAATAGAAAAGAAAATTTAAAGCGGTTTTGTTTTTGATTTAGTATATGTATATAGGTTTGAAAAGGAATTTTGAATATTAAAGGGAATTTGATTTTTAATTAAATAATTAATTAAGTCATTGATTTGAAACCAAAATTTATTGATTAATTGTGTGGTAAATTCGAATATTAATCAACTGTATAAAATTGTTTATACAAGGTCAAAATTGTGGAGAAAATAGTCGAAATGGAAAATGGACTGCTACTTAAAATCAAAGGTGAGATCTTCTCACTCAAATTAAAATTGAATTGCAGTTATTGATTGATTGCCTGATTATGATAGTATATATAATAGTATATATCTATATATATATATATATATATATTGGAATATATATATATTGGAGTTGTTGATTTCCCGCATTATATAGCGGATGAGACCCTATGCGCCACATAATAGCGGATGATATTTTATAAATCCCATATACCACGATATTCCACCTCGAAGTGGAATGGGTATTTAGTTGTTGTGATAACATCTGTGGATGCAGGGAAACAGGTTGGAAGGATCCAACTGGATTCCTCAAATTATATGAATTTGTTTCATATGTTGTATGAATTTGTTTCATATGCTGTGTGATTATTTATTTATAATCTGTGAATGATTATATTTGTGATTGAATTTGTTAAAGGCTATAATTTAGCCGAATGTATTTTTGGTATCATTGGATACCAGAAATAAATAAAATTGGGTTTTTGAATTAAAGTTGGAATTTTTTGTAAATTCCTTTTGAAAGAATTGGATTAATTTAAAAGAAGTTTGAAAAAGATAAAGTTTTATTTTTGAATCATATTGAATAAAATTCCAAATATGGGAAAAAAGCTTAATAAGTGGATTTCGAGTAATATTGTTTATAAGTTGAAGAATTTATTTAAATTTGGATTTTAAAGAGATTGGAAGAGATAAAAGAATTTGTTTTCTTTAAAAAGAATTTGTTTCTTTAAAAGGAATTTATTTTAAAAGGGAAATAAATTTGGAAATCCATTTGAAAGTTGATTTGGAGTTGAAAGTGAATATTTGAGAAATCGATTTGAAAATCGTATAAAAAGTGAATATTTGGGAATGTAAATTCAAAATGGAATTTATAAAGGAAAGGGAAATTTGTTTTAAAAATAAACACTGATTTATTTTTAAAGTGTGGAAATAAATTTACAGATTTGGTATGTAAATTTGAAATAAATCGATAAGGATTTATTTAATTGGTTTAAATGGACCATTTTGAAATGGAAGTGTATTTTCCTTGAAAAGTCGAGTATATTTCAAAAGTAGTTTTAAATTATAAATGAAGAAATTCTGAAATTGGATTTTTAGGGAATATTTGGGAGATAAAGTATTTGAACTCGGCAGATTTCCAGTGGAAATGAATAAATATTTGGAAATATATCCCGTGTAGGGAAATTGATTTGAAATTTGTTTTCCAAAGTTTGAAAGGTGAAAAGTGATTTGAAATTTGTTTTCAAATGGTTGAAGTGTTAAACCATATCTCGCGAAGATATTTGAAATTTAATAATTTGGAAGAATTATTTAAATTGGTTGATTGTTGTGAATGTTGTTGATAGTTACATAACCGACTATCAATATTTGCCTTTGAAATGGCACTTGAATTTGTTTTTAAAATAAGCGCTCACTATTCGGTTTAGCCGGGAGAGGACTTTGTGTCATAAAACCCATTCCGAATAATGATACGACGAAATGGATTGCATTTGAGGACCGGTGGGAAGACCGGGTATTTTCGAAAATGAAAGGACAACCTGTCGAATGTCTCTGCACCGAGTTGCTCCGGTATAGAGATTTATATCACTCTTCTTGTGATGGGAAGTCCGGACGTGATTAGTGAATATCCGGATTGCAAGGGCTTCTTTGGAAGTGCCTTCGGTTCTGTTCTAACCCGGAACAGACTTGTATGGTTGTTTGTCTGACATTACACTTTGAGATATAAAGCTGATTTCTTTCAAATACATTTCTGTTGGTGGCGGAGAATTTATTCTCTTAGTTTAACACCCTTCTCTGAGACGTACGAGCTCAGAAGTTATGTAGTTGAAGGTTATCAGTGATATACTCCCAATTTGGTAGTGTGGCATGCTAAGTGTTGCTGTGTGTTGATGATCATTCGTTGATCATTTGTTGATCAAAGCATGGCTTTGTGAAAAAGCGTAGCTTTATGGACGAGACCTCATCGGACCTCACAACCCGGAAATGGTCGAAACAGGAAAGATGCGGCAAGGTTATGAGGGTCGCGCCCTTTAGGGTATGTCATTTCCTTCTGGAAAAAGGTGATATTATGGTATGGAGCCCAGATATTTACCTGTGTGGTTGCTCCAATCTCATTTACTGTGTGATTGTTGCTGTGTGATCGAGGGCCCTCGGATAAAGGTCCCAAAGGACCGGGGGGTGGCATATTCGTGTAGTAGTTACCTAGTGTAAGGGGTAACCCGGCCTTATGTTGGCAGAGAGCTAGTTAATTCTCGGGATGTCCATCCAGAGGCGTACCCATATGGCAGTAGGAAGTTACTTAGCCTGACCATTTGTTGGAAATCCAGTTCCCAATACGAACCTTGTACGGTTTTAATTGTAGAACCTGCCATTTACTTATGGTGGTCACCACTGTTTAGATGGTAGCTATAGTAGGCATGGTTCGAAATGTCTATGCTGGCTAAGATTAATATTATACTTTCGAAATGTTTTCCACACTAGACATTAATAATAATATCAACTGATTGTTCGTAGTAAGCATCTTTGACTATCATAAGGAGAAATCTCCTCCAATTCTGCGTTTGCATTGTGTGTGTGGCGGGAGGCCTTATGGTAGTTTCATTTTCCAAAAAGAATTGCGAATTTCTTTTATTTTCTTTGTGAAAATAACTGTTTTACGATCTCACACCAGTCACCATGACTGACTCGGAGTTTATTGTTCCCTTTCTAAACTCTAGGTGCCCATAATTTTCCTCACGGGCAGTCTAGAGTTATGCTATCAGGATATTCTGGAGCTTTAGAGACGAGCTGGATGGCGAGACGTACACTCGTACTTATTTATTTATTCCGCTGTGTATTCTGTATGGGGACAAGTTTATATAACTGTCCATTGTTGTATTGAGTTGTATATTGACTCTCATTGTTGTATTGTATAGACTGATATAGTTCTTTGTTGAAAAGACTAGTGACTATTATATATTGTTCCGCTGCGAATGTGAGATTCTGATACTGTTTCTGTTTCTGTTTTTCTGTTCTTTCTTTTCTTCTGTCTTCTTCTACCTCTTCTTTTTAACCCTAATGGTTCGATTTTCCGGCATTCGATTGCGCGGCATTTGATACAGTGGACGTATTAATGTAAACTTTCGAGCGTCAAAAGATCCCAATCGTTACAAACGCCGCGACCATCCACAAGTCATCAACGACCATCCTCACTCACCCGACCACCCAGATCGCCTCAACAACGTCGAACTCGAAATCGAGGTACCTAACACATCCTGGAATAAAACTAATCATCGAAATTCACCTCGATACGCCGACTATGACCACCGGACGCCACACGATCACGACCCGAGCTGCCCCGATGACCCATGCGACTTTTCCCTTGGTGCGATCGACTCCAGTGCCCTATCGACGACGAACAAGCCCCAAAACCTATGTTGACTAAAACCGGGTCTAAAACCCTATTCCTTCATCGATCGGCCACCACGGCGATCTAAAAATCCCTTCACCATTTTTCTGACGATCTCCAGACCTCCAACCACATCCAGCTTCAATCACGACGACCACCCTTCCATCGATCATCGGAATTTGACAAAAATATAGATACCGATCAACTCAAGCTATCTCAACATCCAAATATTTAAAAATCATGAAATTGCTTTTAAAAATCACCATTTCAAAGTTCGAATCTGTTTCTAATATCAAAACATGAAATTAAAATGATTGATTTCTGACCCTTTTTAGATTATCACTGTAATTTATCAAATTTGAATTAATTACTCAACATATACATTTGAAATTATTTTTAAAAAATAAATTTACATTCTTACAACCATTTTTCATTAAGAGATCATAACCTATAGAAGATTGGAGGAAGAAAATTTTAATTTTCAAATTGTTTAAACCCTGTTGGACTTGGAACATAGGCATGTTGCCAGTACACAATCATGCACACAGTCATCCATATATATATACAAGCATGCAAGCACATTTTACATTCATACAAACACATTTCACAACTTACATCAAATACTCATCACATGCAAACCAAAATTTAAACAGATTTTAAGTTTTAGAAGTTAGTTTACTCACAGTTTATTTATAAATAGAGGACAGATTCTCATTTTTGATTTGGAACCTATTTTATTTGATTTGTACTGATCTTCTTGCATTGATCTTGAGTTGAATCTACTACTAGCCTTGCTTGCTTAGATCAGGTTGACTTGAAATAGTTGTTGTTGTATAATTTGATTTTCAGTTTCCAATTTGAAAGTTTTAAACTTTGTTTCCTTTCTGGTTTTAGATGAATGAAAGAAAAATGGGAGAGTAGGAGTAGAACAAATAAAAATGTACAGCCTGGTTTTCTTTAAACACTTAATCTATATGTGTTTCCATTAAAAAGAAACTAATGCCACTTGTTAATGCATGTTTCTCTAAGCTTACACATGTTTAAATGCATGTATTACAAGCTTACGAATGTTTTAAACCTTTATATTACATACTTTCTTATATTTTTTTAATTTACTAAAAGATTTATCATTCCAGATATTTATCATAATTTTATTTGTTCAACTTGTAAATCAGTACTTTTAATCCAGTTAATTACCAATTAACAGATGTCTCCGGGTTATCACATTAAATTGTCGAAAGAGGACAACTTGTCAATATACAATTAAGACCTAAGTGTGCTAGTGACTCCCTTAAAATGTCTAACCGTTATTATTAGTCAAATTCTAAGATGAAATGCAATTTGTGGGCCAAGGAAGGGGTGATGAAATCCCGTACCTTATGTGAATTTGGGTATTGCCCTTAGAAAATAAAAAAATGAGATAAATGCAAAACAAGAATTAAATGTGTATTAAAAATGCAACTACAATGAATTTTTTATATATATAAATGCAAATGCAAGCAACCAACAATGCAACTAAAATAAAATTGGAGATTAGAACACGATACCAGAGCGTGCAGATTATTAGCAATTTCTTTTAAAATGGAATTTTTTTTCTTTTTAAGCAAGCAAGCGTTGCAGTTTTAGCAAGCGATTTTTCCTTTGAAATTCTGCTTTTGCGACCATAAAATTTGACGAAGATATATATATATATATAAGAAATGAATTTACAAACAAAATAAAAAAAAATGAAAAATAAAATTTTCTTAAAACTTAAACTAAAGAACAAAAAGACAAATAAAAAAAATTGAAAACAAACCCACTATTTTTCTTTTAACCTGGCCCAAGAAGTAAAACTAACCAAACCAATTTTTTTCTTCATTCCCCAAAGCAAAACACACCCGAAAAAAAAGAGAAAAAAAATCAATTCCTACAAATTTTCTCGTTCGTTCCCAAAAAAAATTAAGTCGAAATTTCCAAAACACGAAATTAGTTTCCACTTTGAGTCGCTCGAATTCATGGCAATTTGAGATGAAGGCGAGCTTCGTTAATTGGGCGATGTGGTTGCTGAGTTACTGGTTTGGGCGATGGGAGGAATTCATGAACTACGGTGGTGGGTACTGTTTGTAGCTAAGGAGATGTTTGTTGTTTAGAGATTTGTGATTGCGGTGGGGTTGCTGGTTCATGATTTTTGTGCTCGCCAAGGTTGCGGTGATGATGTTGCAGTGGAGTTTGATTATGCAGGATGTTGTAGGTCGTGGATGGAGGACTGTGAAGTATGATATTCAAGTATGTTTACTGACTGTAGTGTGACAGTTACTGATGGTTTGTAGTGTGATAGTTACTGACTGTGAAGTATGACGGTAGGCAGTTAGCCAAGGAGATGGTATGAAATGCAATGAGGAGATTGTAGTTGGTCGTTGTTTGAAGTGGCAGATGTAGATTGGGGTGATGAACTTGCTAGCAGGGGTTTGGTTGGCAATCACTATTTAGGGATGTTGGTAGAATGTTGCTGTGAACTTGATTTTTGGTGTATGGCACTGGTGATGACTGTGATGTGGAGGAATTGTTGTGATGAAGGAGTTAGCAGATGTGGAAGAGGAAGAGATGTATGATTGGTTGAGGACACTTGTATGTGATATTGTGAAACAAGGCAGAGAAGTTTGACAGGGTGAAGAAAGATATTGTATGATGGCAGTAATAGTGTGGATGTTGTAGGCTGTGAGGTTAGAAATGATGAATGGTGTAGCTGAAGTATGGTCTGTGGTTATAGAAAATTTTTGTTTGGGGAGATAAGTTTGAAGTTTTTGTGATGACCAGGCAGAGTGGTTTGTGGAAATGACAATGTAGCTACCGATAGGTGAAGGCTGAGGAGGTGATTGGGAGTTTGTGATGGCTGCAGTGAGGGTTGTATGCAGATACAGTGTGCACTGTGTATTTTTTTGGAGGGGTATGTTTGGTTTTGATGTGCAGTAAGTTGCCCAGAAGAGAAAGGCAGCATACTGGAAATTTGGTGGCAAGGCAAATGGCAGAAATGTTATGGTGGCTGGTGATTTCTATTGAAGTGGATGTGCTGTTGTTTGAGGCAGAGGAGCACTGGTTGTAACTGTTTGGGACAGAGGTGGTTTTTGAGATGTTGATGGAGTGGAAGTAGTCTGAGATATTGGTGGCACAGAGAAGGATGTATGGTTTTGTGAGTATGTATAACAGGTGAGGCAAGTGAAGGATGTTGATGATGAAAGGTAAGGAGGATAGAGAATGAATTGGTGGTAGAAGGGAGTGGATATGTGCACAGTTGCACAGTGAACAATGCACAAAAAAATGTAACTGAAAATGTAGTTGATTAAAACAGAAAATGTAAATGCAATTTTGAGAAATAAAATATATCTTTTTATAAATTGTGTATGTTTTTTTCTTTTTAAATAAAAATGCGAATGGAAAAACAACAAGCACACAATCAAAATGCAAGAAAAAATCAAACAACAACCACACAACACAATTTTTTTTAAATGCAAGTTAACACACAATAAAATCAAACAACTATAATTCGAAGAATAGAAAATAAAATAAAATAAAATCAATTCCTCGGCAACGGTGCCAAAAACTTGTTTAACCGGCCAATTTCCTATCGGTTTAGAAAATAGCCGATCAAATTTAAATAAAAAATAACTGCAAGCGCATGACGTACAATTCTAGTACGTGGCGAGTACGGGTCGATCCGTAGTGTTATGATTTTAAAATTTCTATTCAACCAAATTAACCAAGAGTTTGAAATTGTTTTAAGCTAAAAATGTAGAAAACTAAAAGTGGATAAAAATATGAGTAGAAGACAATTTAGAGGCAATGTCCTTCTCAAGTCACATAAATCAACATATATGAAATTATGATCTCTCTTTTAGTCATTAGTGAATTTAGTTGATATGTTTATCATAAGTATGAAATATTTGTGATATTAACTAGCCCAATATAAACCATCAAACTTTGACATATCCACTAAACCACTTGCTAACTCTCATGAAAATTGACAATGAATTTGAAAATAAAATCTATTCTAAGCATGATCTATTTACTATTGATTAGTAATATAGACCATCAAATTTTGATTTTAAAATCACTTCATTGCCAATATCATATGTAGATGAAGAGGTAATTTGTGTTTGTGTTTGTTTAAGCATAGCCTATTTGATGTCAACAACATAAGCTATCAATTTCAAAGCTAAACAACAAAATTTAACCACATCCAAACATTTCCATTAAGCACAAAAAAAGATAAAAAATTATCAAAATGTTGAATCTACATGATTAAAAGAGCTTCATTACCCCTAAATTGAAGGGGTTTAGCCTCTCATATTTGTTATCATTTCAACAGATGTAGCATTCAACATGAAACAAAAACAAGAGGAAAATGCAAGATAAGTAAAAAGAGAGCTAATTAATATATAATAAAAGCTAATCTACTTGCATAAATAAAAAGATCTTCACTACTAACATGAAAGGAAAAGGCATGTAAATAAACAAGAGAATAAATTAAAATTGCATAAAAATAAAATTACATAAAAGAAAATGGCTAAGTAGCCATGAAATAGAAGAAGAGAGCTTATAATATATTTTTGAGCCTAAAACTAAACTAACTAAAGAGGAGGTTAAGAGCTTAATTACATGAACATATAGGGTATTTATACAAGCCTAAAACCCTAATCATAATTTTAGGAACTACCCAAAATACCCTTGAGGAAGTGTGGCCTCCAAGTTGTCATTAGCATGAGCATAATCCACCATTACATGTGCATGTAACTTTAATCTTCATTAGCATTTGCATTAGCTCCTAATAGGGGATCATGGTAAGTGGGTAGGTGAGGTCCTCCATGTTGTCATGAAATGATTTGTTTCAATCTTCATTTTGCCTTCTTCACTTGCGCATGCATATGTTCATTAATTCTCTTCTAATTTGACTCCAAATTCCTATAAAATAACATAAAAATGTCCAAGTAAATTTTCTCAAATTAATATATGCACAAAAAGACCATTTTGCCCCTATATGAAGATGAATAAATGATGATTTGAAAATAATTGAAATTTTGGTTAAACATGTTAAAATACCTTATATGCTCATTTATTTAATTAAATTAGTTTAAATATGGTAGTAAAAATATTCACATTTACGTGCACATCAGCTCGGCTCGAATGGATGAACAGATCGGCTCGAATAGCCTATATAGGCAAATAAAATTGAAAAGGCAAAAAATCTCTGAGTAATCAGGTCGCTAGCGATCCATCATCCATGGATCGCTAGCGACCCATGACTATGAAGGCAAAATGGTCACTAGAAATTATTGGAGTAATCAGGTCGCTAGCGATCCATCCTCTATGGATCGCTATCGACCCATGTGGTTGTAGGAATATTTTTCTCAAATTTGCGTTGCGACACTTACCCATTACTTCAAAGTACACCGAAAAGCTATGGAGGGAAATTTGATCCATTATGGAAAGCAGTAGCGGTCGAGACCAAAACATAGTGATCAGCAACATAACCTGTTACGTATTCGTAGAACTCTAATACGATTACTTAGAATTCGACAAACAGATACTAAAAGCAATAACTTCCAGAGAACGCCTTGTTTCCAACGAAGACATACTCTGAGGGGCAAATGTTATCCATGTTTTTAACCCATCAGGATCTAAGAGAAGACGGAACAACTTGATGAAGTCAGAATGGCTCCGAACTCAACCGAAAGGGGTAAAGTAACAAGTTAAAGAGAGCCAAGTCATATTACTAAAGCAACGACTGAGTTTGACTAAACCAAGAGACCAGCGTCCATATAGTCCAACCAGCAGCCAAATACAACTAGCTAGTAAATCATCATCAAAACAAAGCAACATGCAATGACATTACATGAACAACGTCAATACAAGGCAATGAAGTCATTCCAAACATCAAACTCCAAAAATAGTCTAAGTTCATGGATCGCTAGCGATCCATACTCTATGGATCCCTGGCGATCCATACAACATCGTGGTTCGCTATGGCACGAGGGGAGCAAAGAAGGCCTAAAAGACAAAGCAAAAAATATGCTAAGTGTATGGATCGCTAGCGATCTATATACCATGGATCGCCAGCGATCCATACCTGATCATGATATCTTGGTGAGTTAACTAAACGAAGAAGGGGAAAGGGAACTAAGTAATTGGCTCACACGTCGCTTGCGATTTATAGACCTTGGACTGCTAGCGATCCATGGTTTTGGCTTGGGTCGCGAGCTAAGGTTCGTTGCCTCTTCCTATGTCCAACTGCAAGTAGTCAGTGAATAGGTCTGGCCCATAAGCTCTTCGATCACTATAAATAACATCCTACCTGCAACACAAATGAGATCTATGTCGGACTGGTTGCTGAAGCTCTACTGGAAACTTTCTTCACTCTTCATCTCCCTCACAACAATCTCCAAAGGGAATCACAATGATGCTCCAGTGGACTCCAACTCTGGGGATTCAATCTAGCTTAGGATAATCAAAATCCTTGTAATCACTACTTGTGACAGTAATTAGTCATAATAAAACTATAAAGTGGACGTAGGCTTCGTTAACAGCCGAACCACTATAAAAATCTTCTTGTCTCCTTTCTTTTACTATTCTTTTCTATACCTATTATATGTATTATTGCTCTGTAAGAAAAGGGCTGGTGCTTTCACACTCAAAGCATGGTATTGATCCATTTTTGGGGTTAACAATTACATAATCCCAGATTCGAGAACCACGTTCAGAGAAAAATATAATTATTACAACATATGCCAAGAGCGACATATGAAGATGCCCTCTTGAATGATCAGAGTATATATATATAAGAAATTAAACAACTTTTCATTTACATCAAAACACAGTGGAATCAAAATAGGAAAGAACTCCTACTAGCTAGCTTGCCTCCTGCACGTCCTCAGAAGCTTATTCGTCTAAGGAGACCCTGAAAACCTCAACTCTCAAACTACTCAAAATCAATTGAGCACCCGAGAGTTTAAGGGGAAAACATAAACTTCGAGTCAAATATAAAGCCTGGTATGAATAATAACCTACCATCTCAAACCATTTTAATATCTAGGTAAACCACGCCGCTTAGTGGAATGGGTTTTCCCCTCATCGGTATCTTATCCAAAAAATTTAAGAACCATATATTGTACTCATGCATCCACAATGGTTAAAACATAGCAATTTAAAATATTATGATGATATACAAACAAGTAAATTATTCTGGATTTCCCATCCCCATTCATTTGACTATCTGTCTCAGTTATAGTTTCTAGGGTCACTATTAACATATTAGTTTTCATGGGCTGACTAATAACCTGTTTAAAGTTAATAGACTACCTGCCATATTTCATAGTTTTCATGGGATCACTAAGAATCTATTGGCCCCTGCCAATAACTTCATTTAATTATTTCGTGGGTTCTCTATATAAAAATCAGTGTCCATGAATTAGTTCTCTTGTGCCGAAAATTAATAGATAATAATAAAGCCTTTGAAATGAAAAATAATAAGTTGAAAAGGGAACAATCTAAACTGCGTCAGAAAAATAATGATTTAGAAAATGAGCTTAAAAATATTAAGAAAAATAAAAATTCTAATTGCAAAAGATGTTTGGACTATGAAAAAGAATTTTCCTGTTTTCAAGAAAACTTTCAAAAGTTAGAAAATGAAATTTTAATTCGGGAGAAAAATAAAACTGAGTTGATTTGTAGAAATAAAATTTTGCAAAAAGAGTTGGATAGTTTTAAGAAGTCAGAAAGTTCTAAATCTTCGATTTTTAAAAAGGAATTAAATGAAGTCAACGAAAAATTCAAAACCCTTGAAAAAGAAAACGTGATTTTGAGCAAATCTGAAATTATTCAATTAAATCACGAGTTTGAAAAGGAGATTGAAAAAATCAAGGATTTTGAAAAAATTGAATTTAAAAAACTCTAACTCTTTGAAACTGAGATAAAAGAAATTGAGACTAAAATTAGAGAGCTTAAAAATGAAAATATGGACTTGAAAATGAAGAATTTTGAAAAGAGAGATAGTACCATTAGTTGTTGTTCGAAGCTAATAAATGAAAATAAACTTCTAAAATCCAAAGTTAATAAACTAGAGTTGGTTACTCGGACATTTTACACTAGAGATAAATCATTTAATATGCTCTTAGAAAATCAACTCTTTGAGAATAAAAGGAAAGGATTTGGATTTGCAAAAGTTTCAAAATATGAACAAACGATTAATAACACTGTTAAGGGGAAAAGTGAGATACCCAAATAAGTAAAGTGTGGAAATATTGGACATGGCAAGAATAATTGTCGAAATATATACAAACACAAAACCATACTAATTTGGGTTCCAAAAGGCACGAATATAAAATCCCTTAAAGTCAAACAAATCTGGGTGCCAAAAGGAACAAATATAAATTGTCTTGGGTCTCCACAAACTTATTTTTCAAAATCTGTTGTCACTAACAACCATGGACCTATAAAAACCAATAGGTCACAAAAATCTTTTCTCGTGTAGGTATGGTGGCAGGCTAAGGAACAACAACAGTGCTACATGTATTCTGGCTGTTCCAGGCACACGACGGGCGACAAATCAAAGTTCCTTAGCCTAGTACAAAGGTGGTAGAGTCACAATGGGTAACAACGAAAAATTATCGTGAAGGTAAAATAGGTAATGGTACATCTATCTTGAACGATATATTAAATGTGAAAATCTGCACCATAATCTGATTTAATTCAGCCAGTTATGTGATGAGGAGATAAATGTTGATTTTGATTCTGAATTATGAAAATTGTTGGCCAATTATCTTTTTATGCTGAGAACACTATAAGTACCTCTAGAGTCTCTAAACTAGTTCATATAGATTCGTTTGGACTAACGATACTTCAAGAGATATTGTCTTATATTGATTACTCTAGATACACATGGATATATGTGTTTATCTTACTGCTTCTAGATCTGACACGATGTTCACTGTTTGCTTATTTGCATGGTTTCAATTCAAATCCAAAAGAATTTCATTTAAAAGCTGTAAAAAGATTTTAAGGTATATGTTGCAACTTCATGATCTGGTCTATAACATCCAACTAATGATAATCTTGAGTCAAAGGGAAACTCGGATGCAGATTACACCGGTAATCTAGTTGATAGAAAAATTACTAGTGGAACGTGTTTTATGAAGAGACATTTATTAGTTGCATCATTTTCAAATAAAATATCTGCATATTTTTCATTTTGAATGATTTTCAATTAGCAGACATTTTCTTTTCTAAAACCCCTTCTAGAAAATAGTTTTTGTTGACCAAGTTTCAGATTAGTTATTTTAGAAAATTTGATTTTATAATTATTTTTGGATTTGATCTTAAATGACTACATTAACTAATCTGACTCTCAAATGATTATCAAAAAGATAAATAGTGATTGAAAAAGTGATGAGTGTTGATATTAATCATATTTATGACTTGAGAAAGTATATTTAGTAAATTTCTTTAAAAATTTAAACAAGATTTATAATAACTTTTGTTGGTAAAAATTCCATGATCATCTCTATTTCTATCATATTTCTAACGACCATCACTCATTAAAATCCAATATAGAATGTCAAAATGTGGTATTTTAAACAGGAAATTATTCGTTTTTATTTTATTTTATTTATTTTTTTAATAAAAACATCCAAAGTATTCACTCTCATTTAAAAGTCCTCACGGTTATGCATGGGTGAATTACTTGGAATATTTGTTTATGTGCTTTCATGCTCATTTAAAAGTCCTCACGGTTATGCATGTATGGAACACATATCAAAATTGGTTATTAAATAGACGAGTTGATTCTAATCTCATTTAAAAGTCCTCACGGTTATGCATGGTTAGAAGATACTTGAAATTTGTTTTTTTTTGTTTTTTAAAAATTTGGGAATACTACTAATCTCATTTAAAAGTCCTAACGGTTATGCATGGTTAGTAGATATTCAAATTCCTGATATAAATATATCATGAATAGACACAACTATATGGTTTTATATGCCGACATCATCCCTATAATTCTAAAGTAGAATATGCGCCTAACAGAGTATTTATGATTTTTTTTGACTTTTTATTGAAATTTAATATTTATACTCGATTAGGTATTAATATTGTATTAATGTCTATCACCTTATCTCTATTTCTCTAACACTGTAACTCTTTTGCTGATAACAAAAGGGAGAGAGAAAAGTTAAGATTTTAGCATATAAAGGTCAAATATTTTATTTTTTATTTGCATATTCTCATCTAGGTTCATTTGCATATTTTATTTATTTTCATGCATATACGAAGGGGGAGCTTTGTTGTAGAGAGGGAGCATTCAAATAGGGGGACCAAATAGATTTCATCAATGACCAAATACATTTAATAAATTCAAAATCTTAATATATGTTTGATATCATCAAAAGGGGGAGATTGTTGAATATGCTAGTATATGATTTTTTTTTATGATAATAAACATATATATATTCATTCAAATGTATTTGTTATTGTACTATTTTATTTTTCACATAATTAAATAAATATTTGTTGAATAAAATAAATAACACAGAATTTAAATTCAAACAGATATTTTATTCAAACAAATATTTTATTACAATTTTTGAATAGTACAAAATTTGAGCTCCCACTATATATACAAAATTTCAAATACAATACAATTTCAAATCATAACACAATTTTTTACTATACAATTGTTATTTACATTTGTACCTCACTACATATCACTCATTCACTCGTATTTATCTTCAACTCTATTCCAGATTGAATCCAGCATCTGAATTATTTGTAAAATAAACACTGACACAGTAAAATTGAAAAAGAATTATTTTTTACAGTGTAAAATAAAATGTGTATTTTGAAAATATTATTTGCCTCGGTTATTTGGGTTGTTCGTCATCATTTATTTTTAATTCATCTTACACGAACAGCTTGTGACATGCACAATGTATCACAGTGCATGCCACAAGGCCGTGCACATCGATATACACTTGACAAAACTGCAGGGACAGGTGATGACAAGGTCAAACCCGAGCCATAAGCTGGATTCAACTTAGGTGCAATACAAAAGCATCACAAAATTGTCGAGCACAAGTTCTCATGCAACAAGAATCCAAAACTAGACCATGCTAACAAGTGCATAAATGTGTACACATGAGAACAGACTCGACAGTGGAGTCTTGAAACACCACAACTAGATCAGTTCCCAAAATCAAAATGACATGTGCAGTGCAAATCAACATAATCAACTGGAAACTGAGGCAAAAACACAATGCAGTAAAGCTTTGAAACAAAATCAAAGGCAACTAGATCATGGAAAAGTCTCAACATACATATATACATGAATACACATGTATACATACATACATATATATATATATATATATATATATATATACAGACAGCAAACTACATGGTGCAACAGACCCAAACATACATATATATACACACATATGAATGCACACATGTATACATATATATGCTATGCACATGAATCAAATGGCCAAGACCAGACACAAGAAAGAAGGCAGCTGAGAAAGGTGCACAAGTGAATGGCAACCACCAAAGAGCAACAAAATTGGAGCATGCACATACATCAGACATGAACCAAAGTTCACTTCAAATTATACAAGACTCAAGACTGCGACATATAACATGAATATGTACATGAACTTCAAATCAGTTCAGGCATGAATGTAGACAGCAGCTCAAATGAGCAAATGTAGGCCAGAGCTACAAAATCTATATGTATGCATATATGTAATTATATACATACACATATTAGCACAAGTTCAGACATGAAACAGAGGTAAGCAGTGGTGAACTCTAAGGAAACAAGAAACTGTTAACAAAGGCATGGCCAGGTCAGTCACAATTCAAGTCAGTGAACAATGAAATGCAAACAAAATGACATATGTATACATATGCATATGGACATGACTCAAAGCAAACAATGAACTGGCTCGAAGCAACAACCTAGTACAAGACTTAAAGTGAACATGCAACAAAAATGAAGTACACAACATTCATGAATGCATATATATGTGTGTGTGCAGTGACAACCATATGAAGATTGAACCGGTGATCAAGGAAAACTATGAACACGGTGACTTCAACCAGACAAGTGCAATCAGTTCAAATTCAACAACAAAGCCTCAAGCAGTCAAAATAATGTCATGTTTCAAAAGGAAATGATATGCAACAGTTTAAACAAAATAATGTCGCAGGGGATTTCAAAATAACCAAGTCAAGTAAAAGTGCCAAAGAATCAAACCCGTGGTGACCAAGGTAGAATCGAATAAGTCAAGATTATTAGAAAATTCAAAATGTCAAAGTCGTAGGAGTAAAATAAGGAACCGACTCAAGCAAATAAAAATGTATCGGTTACGTTTATACAAATGAACAAGTCAGAGTAATCACCAGCATTAAATCGAAAATCAGTGGGCAAGCATATCATGTAAAGAATTCAAACCGAAAATATACGAACGTAGCTATAGGGTTTTCATCCCTATTTAAACCATTAACATCATCGGCAATAAATTCATTCGAGTTCAAGCAATTATCAGAGCATGGCATTGGAATAAATCACAAACATATAACTCGAATCAAAGTCGAGAAAATTCAAATCGAACAAGAAAATCACGTACCAAATCACAACATCGATCTCGACTTAATTGAAGCAGCCATGAACAAATTAATCGATTGAATAAAGCATTCGAAGCATCAGCAATCAATTCAACAAAGCGGCGGCTTCATCATAGAAGCCCTAATTTTTTGAAAGAGGAACGAATGTTCATGAGCAAAAGAAAAGAGGCAGCCATTTTCACAAAGCAAAGAAAGCAGCTGATAATATAAAAAGGAAAAGGGAACGATTTTTTTTCATAGTGTCTATTCTTTCAGGCCAGCCTCTATTAATTTATATTAGGCTTTATTTTTAAATTAGGGTTTTTGTTTTTTGAGTTGTTTTTTAATTTGTATTTTTCTTTTAAACTTCTGTAAAATTCTAGTTGTGTGACTAGGGGACGAACTACGGTGGTGTAGTTCGAGAATTCGCAACTCAGTGGCTGAGCCGTGGTAGGGTTTTGAGCGTAGAGTTAGGTTAGTCGATAGCGGGTGCCGCGTGTTTACGTGTGTAAGCGTCTGACTACTTAATTTCTAGTAGAAACCTTGGGGGCAGCACGTAGTAGGGTTTTGCCGAAGCTGGGTAAATCTATGTTGTTCTATTTCTGCTTTTATTATTCCTCCCCTCTAGAGTGAAATCGATCCTACAGTTTAAACAAAATAATGTCGCAGGGGATTTCAAAATAACCAAGTCAAGTAAAAGTGCCAAAGTATCACCCTATTTACCTCCCCTCTAGAGTGAAATCGATCCTACACTCTCAAACTACTCAAAATCAATTGAGCACCCGAGAGTTTAAGGGGAAAACATAAACTTCGAGTTAGACATAAAGCTTGGTATAAATAATAACCTACCATCTCAAACCATTTAGATATCTAGTGAGACCACACCGCTTAGCGGAACGGGTTTTCCCCTCAATAGTATCTTGTCCAAAATATTTAAGAACCATATACTATACTCTTACATCCACAATGGTTAAAACATAGCAATTTAAAATATTATGATGATATATAAACAAGTAAATTTTCCCATCCCCATTCATTTGACTATCTGTCTCAGTTATAGTTTCTAGGGTCACTATTAACCTATTAGTTTTCATGGGCTGACTAATAACCTGTTTAAAGTTTATGGACTACCTATCCTATTTCATAGTTTTCATGGGATTGCTAAGAACCTATTGGCCCCTGCCAATAACTTCATTTAATTATTTCAGGAGTTCTCCCTGTACCTATTGGTATCTCCAATAACTTCCCTCATATCATAGTTTTCATGGGTTGACTATGAACCTATTAACTTCTATCAATAACTTAATCCAGATATAGTTTTCATGGGTTCACTACAAACATGTTGGCCTCTGCCAATAACTCTCTTTAAACATAGATTTCATGGGTTCACTATGAACCTGTCTAAACTGAAAACTTCTTAACTAGTCTTTGGTTATCCTAAGTTCTGGTCCATCTGGCCTCTTGGATGTAATTCTACTCATACATGAGTTAATTCAGTTTATATTCACTATTGGGTCAACCTAGCTAGTTATTCTACCATTTTTCCCTAAAATACAGATGAGTCCATTACACGGTGAATATGTATTTAGAAGAAGCAAGCATAATAACATAATAATACCAACATTTATGGTTTAATATCCTTGAAATCAAATTTTCACATGAAACATGGTTAATCCCTTTACCTATTATTTTATCATTGAAAGCTTCTTCAAAAACTCCAAATTTAAATGCCATTTAAAATCTCTTTATAGTGCCATGGGTTTTACCTTTAAAAATTGAGATTGGGTTCTTTGTTTTGAAAACCAAGGCTTTCAAAACCTTAGACCATTACTTTCGAAACCATTGGAAAGCCTCTCTCGAAAGCATTCAAATCTTCTTTTCAAAACACTAAGATACGCCTTTCGAAACACTTTAAAACATATCTTTCGAAACCATCAAAACATACCTTTCGAAAGTATTAAAGCATCACTTACTTATTTTTAAAAGCATAGCTTCGAAACCAATTGAAAGTACCCCTTTCGAAGCCATTGAAAGTACCCCTTTTGAAACCATTGGGTTCAATCTTAAACATATCTTTTGGGTCTAAGTGAATACAAATGAAAGTGCCCCTTTCAAAACCATTAACCTTTAAGTAAAAGTGATTGGGGAAAACTGATGGCTTCGGAACCATCCTTTCGAAAGCATTAATCAATTAAGTAAAATATTTGGAAGGATAGCTTCGAAACCCCTTTCGAAAGCTTTAATCCTTTAAGAAAAATATTTGGAAGGATAGCTTCGAAATGCCTTTCGAAGCCATTGCCTTCGAAACCTTTATGTGGCTACTTGAGCCCTTTCGAAAGCTTTGGGAAGTGGGTTATTATATTTATAAAACAAAAGCTACCTTTCGAACTCATTGATGACTTCAATCCCTTCGAAAGGCATGGACACGGCAGTAGGGTTTCGATTGGGTTGAAACTACCTTTTCGAAAACATTGATTTTAAAAACAGGGCAACCCATTCAAAAACTATCCTTTCGAAATAAAAAGGCGGCAACATCTTCGAAAGCTATATTAAACCCTTTCGAAAGCATTCTTTCGAAAACAAGGCAAGTGACATTTCTTTAGGTAGTAAAACAAAGGCCTTGACCCTTTCGAAAGCTTGGTTTCGATTTCATACTTGCCGCCATTCTCCAATCCACTATGTACAAACGCATTGATACCTTGTGTATTGGTTTCGACTGGGTTGAGGCATAAGTATTGTAACGACCCAATATTTTCAACCATTCGCATCCATTATAAGTGTATAGGTAGACACTCATGCCGGAGTTGAATTACTCAAAATACTGTGTTGTAAATAAAATTTGGCAAAACTCATCATATACAGTAAATAAAATAATTACAGATCACAGACACAGAGTAATATAACAATACTGCAGCGGAAACAAAGGATAGTAGTTCATGAAGCTACTATATATATATAACAGAGTTAAACAAGATACAACAGAGGTCTCGAATATAATAGATGTCTCAATACAATAATCAAATACCAGATCTGAATACATCACTGGATCGACGGAATAACTGAAAGCAGGATCGATAGATAGCTAGATCTCCAAGCGAAGCTCCAACTCCAAAGGTGAGTCTCCAATGCTGTATCACTCAGTCTGACCCGAGCGTAAAGCAAAACACAAAACACTCGAGTCAGGATTAACATTCTTATATTAATAAATCCAACTCAAGTGAAATATCAACTGAAAAATAAGTAACTTAAAGGATGTTTGGGATAACCATCCCCTAAGGATCCGTTAAACTATTTACTATGTAGTAATATTCGCTATTATAATAGTGTCTAAATAAGTAAAGTATAATCATATCGGAAAATAGCGTTAAGGGGATGGAGAACCTTAACGCGGTCGGATCTTAAAATCATAATCGTAGTAAAGCTCGATATGGTAGGTGACACGGCACAACTAGGCAATGCCAGGGTAGATATACCAATTACGCACACGGACTGATGGATACGCATAGCAGCCACTACCGTTCCACCTCGAACAACACTCCCAAATCGGAGGATGGCCATCTAGTCAAATCAAAAGTAAGAGTATAATATCGAAGAAATGCGTCCGAGAAGAGGTGCTACCTCACTGGTCCGAGATCGCTCCTGTTTTAGCCACCTTATGCCAACTCACGGGAGTTGGGTCCACGTAACATACCTTAAGAACGCCGCCACCATCTTACTTCATTCTGGAATCTCCACCGCGTACACGGTTGTCAAAGTGGTTTTCGGTATCGACAGAGAGTATGTCCATATCCGATCCCGGTCTCTTTGCCAACCAATCGTTATTATAACACCGTGGTCATTTCAAAATAGTTTATACTTCAAAACCAAAATGTCATTATCATTTCAAAAATCCAATTAAATACGATATCATTTCACTTCAAATATATCCATTTTCAAAATCATATTACTTTCCAAAGTTATAATGCTTTCGAAATCATAGTCTGGAAATCACGGTATTTTGGAAATCATAACACTTTCCTTTTAAACAGTTTAGATATTAAAATTTCGTTATAAAATAAATTAGTTTCCTCAATTTTCACAAATCGATTCAAATTAACTCGAATTCCAAAAATTTAATTTAATCAAATCCCAAATCATTCGTTTCAACTCGATTCAGCTTCTAAATAAACCATTTCAAATTATCAATTTCAAATACGTATCTAAACCATAAAATAAGCCATTTCAAATTTGAATATATTTCAAAGCTTTTAAATATTCATCATTTCAAAACTAAATTCGATAAATTTATATACATATCAAATTCACTTTACAATTATTTAGTTTTGAAATATTAACTTAATCATTTCCATAACATCTAAATACAATTTCAATTTACAATTTAAATAAACAAAAGATCTCATTTAAATATTTATACGTTTGAAATATCCATTTAAGTCACCCTTTCAAATTTCAAGTTGTAAATCACTTCTTTAAATTTCAAATTCAGTACATTTCAAATCAGACTTATTTAAGTATAATTCTTAAATAAATACAATTTCAATCAATTTCAAATCATTACAAATTCTATATTTAAAAATATAGATATTAAATAAATACTTAAACATATTATTTATCAACTTTATTAAATCAACTTTAATAAATCAACTTTAATAAATCTTAAAAATCAATATTAATCAAAACCATATATTTCTTTTTCAAAACCATAGAAATCATTTTCAAAACGTTTATATATAGACCAACGGTGCATGTATATAATTTTCTATCCTATGGTCAAGTGATACGGATATTTATCATTTCAATCCGCAATTTAAAACATATTCGGGTATATATCTTTTCAACCCGAAATCCCAAATTCAATTCAATTGAAAATCGCTTGGGTTTATCATTTCAACCCATAACGATTTCCTCCTATTCTACAGATCGTTCAGGTATGTATCATTTCAACCCATAGTGATTCTATACAAACAGGGAACTTGCAGAGTGATAACAGATATGATAATAATATAACAACAGTAACAGGCATATAACATCAGTATAAATAACAGATAATGGTGTCGGATGTCATAGGTGAACATATACAGATAATGACATATATAACAATGTAAATAACTAACATCAACATATTTCAATTGACATTTCAATTGAAATCAAATTTAATAACTATAATAACATTAACCGTGAGTGATTTCTCACCTTCCGAGGCTAGAGATGGTTGAGAATAAGATGAGTTACGAATCCCAAAACAACGCTAGATGGACACAATTCGACGAAGAAAACAGGCACGACGGACAAAGCTGATAAATGGAAGATCGATGAGAACTAAATCAAATTAGTCTTGATATAAACTGGGAATACATACATATTCAAAAATCATATTCTAAATCCAAATACACATAAAATTTAATAAAATATATATATGAAAATCGATATTAAGTTTTAAACATATATACACATACCCAAATCAAAAATCTATATGTATTAAAATCAAAATACATGTATATAGGTTATATAATAAAAGAAACCTATAGGCAAATTGAAATCAGAGTACCGATATATATAATATATAACAACACAAAAATCTATTTAATATCAATATTTTAATCAATCAATATCCAAGTTTACATACTCTTAAATAAACTCACATACATATACTTAAAACTCATCATATATATTATTAACTAATATGTAAACTGTTGTTGTAATTATAAATGATACATCTTATATGCAGACTGACTTTATATAATATGTATACTAACCAAACATACCATACCCTTACTTATATATAAAACTAATTTATAAACCTATCTATATAAACTTGCATACAAAAATGTTTTGGAATCAACAATATATATATATATACTAACAAATTATGAAACCAGTATATATATTCTTAAAATCAAAAGTATATATATATTTACATACTATATCTTAAAACCAATACTGTAACCTCATATATAAATTAAAACAACAACATATCTAACTAACCTGGCATACATATAACTAATATATATTATATGTACAACTAAATATATTGTTATTTACCATGAATATACATGTTGTAACCACGAAAAGTATATTAGCTATAAACTAATACAACGTTATACATCTTACATAACCTTATATAACCTTAGTATATTCTAGCTATTCTGTATGATGTATTAGGACACCTGTATTGTTAAAATGTACATACTAACATATTTTATATTATATAGGTATGCAGAACAAAGCAGATCCATCACCTTTATGATACATATTTGACAGACCATGAAGTAACAAAAATGCAGACATAAGTTTACCATTTAAAAGGAAAAATGAAGTTTTTTCACGTTCTCAAGAATTTTACAGTTTCATAGAAAATCGATATAATGCAAAAATTAAAAAAATTTGATCTGATAATGGGACAGAATACGAAAACAAAGATTCCGTAGAATTTTTTGAACAAAAAGGAATTTTACACCAAACTACTTGTATTAATACACCCGAACAAAATGGAGTTTTAGAAAGAAAAAATCGATATTTACTTAAAGTCACTAGATCACTTCTTTTTCAAACAAACGTTCCAAAATCTTATCAGTCAGATACTGTACTAACTACAACTTACCTCATAAATAGATTGCCAAGTGTCATGCTTAAAAATATGAGTCCTTTAGAAATTCTTAAGAATATGAAAGTAAATCTTGATCACATAAGAGTTTTTGGGTGTACATGTTTCATACACATAAAAAGACATGACAAGCTAGATAAAAATGTTGTTAAAACCATATTTTTAGGATACCCATCCCAATAAAGGGATATAAATGTTATGATCCAAAAAATCATAAACTTTATATCTCACGAGACGTATCATTTTTTGAAAATGAACCATATTATCAAACAAGTGAACAAGGAAATACACATGGTAAACTGATCATATTGTCTCCAATTAATTTCATGTTTCCTGAAGAAACAAATCAAGAACAAGTTGGTCATACAAATGAAGAACAAATCGAAGAAACAAGTCTAATTCATTCAGGGGGAGAAGAAGAGATAATTCAGTCAAGTGAAGAACTAACTCATGAAGAACCAACTCAAGAAGAAAATGACATAAGAAGATCTACAAGACAAACTCGATCTCCCGTCAAATTAAGGGATTATATATCCCAACAGGTGATGTATCCAATACAAGACTTTATTTCATATAACAGGGTATCCCCTTCATATCGAGCCTATTAAGTAAAATCACTAACCAAATGAATCAACCAACTTTATTGAAGCCAATCAAATCCCAATTTGGTATAAGGCTATGAACGAAGAACTTTAAGCCTTAGAAAAAATTGACACATGGGATATTATTAATTTACCAAAAAGCAAAAAACCCATAGGTTGCAAATTGGTATGCAAAATCAAATACAATAGCGATGGTGTTATTGAAAGGTATAAAGCTAGGTTAGTGGCCAAGTAATTTACCCAAACGTATAGTATTGACTACCAAGAGACTTTTGCACCAGTAGCAAAAATGAATACGATTAGAATTTTTCTGTCAGTAGCCATCAACTTATGATAGAATTTGTTCCAAATGGATGTAAAAAATGCATTCCTTCAAGAAAATTTAGAAGAGGAAGTCCACATGACTTTTTCTCTGGGCTAAAAAAGTGAGACGAACTCATCACTGGTGTGTAAATTAAAAAAGGCGATCTATGGTCTAAAGCAATCTCCAAGAGCATGGTATGCCAAGCTAAGCCTTTCTTTTTTAAATATTAATTTTTTTTAAAAGTACCACTGATTCCTCTATCTTCATTAAACAATCACAAAATATCACTACTATTATTCTGGTTTATGTTGATAACATTATCATCACAAGAAATAATAGTGAGGAAATTGAAAGGGTTAAACAATAGTTAAAAAAGGAATTTGACATCAAAGACCTTAAAAAACTTTCATATTTTCTTAGAATAGAAATAGCCCACTCAAGTAAATAATTATTTTTATCCCAAAGAAAATATGTTCTAGATCTATTAAAAGAGACTAGTAAATTAGGAGCAAAACCAACTAATACTCCTATGGAGACAACAACAACAACAACAACAACTAAGCCATTATTCCCAAACAAGTTTGAGTCGGCTAGAGATGGAACCCAAAACTAAATGGCAAAGTCAGTTTAAAAAATCATAACAACAACAATAATAACCATGATAATAATAATAAAATAAAGTCAAATAAGTAAACAAATAATAATACTAATAATAACCACCAAGTAAAATAAAAGTAAAGATAAAAATAAAATAAAAATATATAAAGGAATTTAAAAAAACCATGTTGATCATAATAATAATACTCATAGTAATAACAGTACTAATAGTAATATTGACCGAAGACCAAACACTATGTTTTAGGATCCTATCCACTAGTCCTATAATCTAAAAGTTATAACACTACCCCTAAACCGGCCCTAGGCAAAAAAACTCCTAGCTCATGGTTTTGGTACATGGATCGCTAACTTCCACGCGCTCCTGTCCGACACCAGCTCTTCAGATATATTCCAATCTTTCAAGTCCCTTTTTACTACTTCCTCCCACATCAACCTTTGTCGACCTTTTACCTCTCTTTGAGCATTCGATGCAGCTTATAATTTCAATGTGCACAGGTGCCTCGGGAGGCCTCCAATAGAGATGTCCATACCATCTTAAGCGGTGTTGGACTAGCTTCTCCTCAATTGGTGCTACTCTATGTTTATCATGTATATCATCATTTCTAATTCGGCCTCTTCTTGTATGATCGCAACTCCATCACAACATACGCATCTCTACTACACTTATCTTCTGGACGTGTTGGCTTTTAGTAGGCCAACATTCTGCACCATACAACATCGCAGACCCGATTGCCGTTCTGTAGAACTTTCCTTTAAGTTTCTGTGGGACTATCCTGTCACAGAGAATGTCAAACGGTTGTCGCCATTTCATCCATCCTACTCGAATTCTAAAACTAACATCTTCATCAATCTCACCATCATACTACAACATTGATCCTAAATATCGAAATGATTCCTTCTTAGGCACTACTTGTCCGGCCAGAGTGACATCTCCATCCTCTGACCTGACAATGCTGAACTCGCACTTCATATACTCTGTTCTAGTTCTGCTAAGCCTAACACCCTTTGATTCTAAAGTCTGTCTCCATAGCTCCAGTTGTCTATCAATCCCTATCCCACTTTCGTCAATTAGCATAACATCATCAGCAAAGAGCATACACCAAGGAATCTCACCTTGTATACCCTTCTTAACCTCATCCATCAATAGGGCAAAAATGTAGGGGCTCAAAGCTGACCCTTGATGCAATCTTATGTTAAAGGGAAAGTCGCTGGTTTCACCATCGCATGCTACGACACTAGTCAGAACATCATCATACATATCCTTGATAAGAATAATGTACTTTGTTGGGGCTCTCTTCTTTTCCAAAGCCCACTACATAACCTTTCTCGATACTTTGTCATAAGCTTTCTCCAAATCGATAAATACCATGTGTAGATCCTTCTTTTGCTCCCTAAACCTCTCCATAAGTTGTCTTATCAAGAAAATCGCTTCTGTGGTCGACCTCCCAGGCATGAAACCAAATTGGTTTTTTGAAAAGCTTGTCATCCTTCTTAATCGATGTTAAATGACTCTCTCCCAAAGCTTCATTGTATGACACATAAGCTTAATTCCTCTATAGTTTGTGCAACTTTGAATATCTCCTTTATTCCTAAAAATTGGAACTAATATGCTTCTCCTCCACTCATCTGGCATCTTATTTGATTTGAAAATATTATTGAACAACTTAGTTTGCCAGGTTATCCCTACATCTCCAAGGAATCTCCACACCTCAATGGGGATGTCATCAAGCCCAATGCCTTGCCCGTTTTCGTCCGTTTTAGCACCTCCTTTACCTCAGACTCTTGAATTCTCCAAACAAAATGTCTACTGATGTGATCAAAAGAGTCATCCAGCTCGATCGTAATGCTATCACCTTCTTCATTGAATAGCATGTCGAAGTAATCCCTCCATCTATTTTTTATCTCATCGTCCTTTACCAAAAGTCTATTATTGTCACCCTTGATGTATTTAACTTGGTTGAAGTCTCTTGTCTTCCCCTTGTGGAGCTTAGGTATCCTATAGATGGTTTTTTCACCCTCCCTCGTACTTAGCTTTTGATATAGATCTTCATACGCCCGACCCCTTGCTTCACTCGTCGCTCTCTTTGCGTTCTTCTTTACCACTTTGTACTTTTACATGTTGTCCTCGCTCCTGTGATGATGTAAGGACTTATAGCATTCCTTCTTCTCTTTGATAGCCTTTTTCACATCACTATTTCACCACCACGATTCTTTAGTTTCACGTTTATTTCCTTTCGTTATCCCAAACACCTCAACAGCCACTTTCCGAATGCATTTTTCCATCTCATCCCATATATTATTTGCTTCTCCTTCCATATTCTATGCCCCTTCTCCCTTCACTCTTTCCTTAAACACCCGTGAGGCATCTCCTTTGAGCTTCCACCATTTCGTCCAATTAATCTTAGCTCCTTTATCCTGTCGAACACGTATTCAAAGACGAAACTCGGATATCAAAAGCTAATGTTGTGAGACGACACATTCTCTAGGTATGACTTTGCAATCTACACAAGCTCATTTGTCATCTCTTCTAGTAAGGACAAAGTCAATCTGGCTAGAGTATTGACCACCACTGAAAGTGACTAAGTGCGATTGTCTCTTTGTAAAAAAGGTATTAGCTATCATGAGGTCATAAGCAATAACGAAATTTAATATTTCTTCTCCTTCTTGGTTCCTATCGCCATATCCAAAACCACCATGCACTCTCTCAAACCACCCACTAATTGTACCAACATGACCATTGAAATCTCCTTCTATGAAAAGTTTCTCGCTACTAAGCACATTTCTAACCATGACATCTAACTTTTCCCAAAAATTTCTCTTAACAGCTTCACTTAGACCTACTTGTGGGGCACATGCACTAATGACGTTCAGGATCATATCACAAACTAGCAGCTTGACTATGATGATCACGTCCCCTTGCCTTCTAACATCGACCACTCTGTTTTTTAAGGCTCTTGTTAATTAAGATGCCTACTCCATTCTTGTTACGTTCTTTTCCCATGTGTCATAACTTGAAGCCTGTGTTCTCCACCTCCTTTACCTTCTGGCTCGTCCATTTGGTCTCCTGAACGCATAAGATATTTACACATCTCCTAGTCATAGTATCAACTATCTCTCTCAGCTTTTCTATTAAGGATCCTGCATTCAAACTACCTAACCGAATCCTACTTTCATCGACTAGCTTCCTTGCCCCTCGCACCCATCGAGTAAAGTGCGAAGACCCTTGCTCATTTACTATGACATCGGGGCATCGATGTAGCGCGCCACTAAGGGAGTTACGACCCAGCCTTTGCATATTTATCACCATACCCGAGCCTCGATATGACGCGCCACTAAGGGAGTGACGATCCAACCCTTGCTCACTTATCACCATACCCGAGCCTCGATATGACGCGCCACTAAGGGAGTGACGATCCAACCCTTGCTCACTTATCACCATACCCGAGCCTCGATATGATGCGTCGCCAAGAGGGTTACGCCCCAACGAAATATAACAAGGTTTCATTTCCATAAGAGAGGCTATGGTTTTTATGTTGGCTCGCCAAGCCTATCACAACCCTCCTCCTTTATCTTGGCTTGGGACGAGCTGCATAGAAAACGACACATGCAGAGTTTAATACTCCTATGGAGACGAATATAAAATTTGGAGTTGAAGATGGTGAGCCATCATTTGATATAGGATAATACCAGAGGATGGTAGGCAAATTAATTTACCTTATAGTAACCAGACCTGATATTGCCTTTACACTTGAAGATGGTGAACCATTATATGATATAGGACAATATCAGAGGATGATAGACAAATTAATTTACCTACACTAACCAAACCTAATATTGCCTTTACAGTTAGTGTCATAAGTCAATTTATGCATGCTCCACGTACCAACCACTTGAGTGCAATTGATAGAATATTGAGATATCTTAAAGGCACTCCAAGTCAAGGAATTTGGATGAAGAAAAACAATTCTAATGATGTGGTTGGTTTTTCTGATGCAGATTGGGCTGGAAGCTATGATAGAAAATCAACCACAGAGTTTTGTACGTTTTAGGTGGTAACTTGGTCACTTGGAAAAGTAAGAAGCAAAATGTTGTAGTAGAAGCAGAATATCGAGCCATGACATCCACAGCAAGTGAGCTTCTCTGGATTAAGCAATTATTTAGTGACATGAAGATAGAGCACACAAAAACAATGCAAATGTACTGTGATAATTAAGCTGCACATCATAATGCATCCAATTTCGTCTTCTATGAGAGGACAAAACATATAGAGGTAGATTGTTACTTTGTTAGAGCAAAAGTGCAATTTGGGGAAATAGAAACTCCATTTGTCAAAAGCAAAGAGCAACCGACAGATATTTTCAGACATCACTCGACAAGACCGGCCATATGAACATACTTGACAAGTTGGGTTTTATAAATTTATTCAAACCCAACTTGTGGGGAAGTGTTGAGAAATAGAAATGATAGCTTCAGAATATTTCATCTAGGCTGAAAATAGGAAACAAATAAAAGGCTAGCATCTATTATACATCTATTAGCTATACTTAGTACTTTGTTGTAATTATCGTGTAATTAGGCAACTATAATTTGGGAAATAAGTAACGGCTAGTAGAATTATAATTTGGGAAACAAGCAACGACCAGTAGAATTATAATTAAGGAAATAAGCAACGGCTAGTAGAATTAAGCTATATATAATCATGTATAAAGAGCTTATAGAATTAAAGAAATTTTTTGCAATAAAATTAATTAATTATTATATTCTCTCTTCTCATCTAAATTCAATAGTTAGTTTACTTCTTATTCCTTAAAGTCTATTTTTCTTTTGCATATCAATCTTAGATTTGTTGTTTTAGATTTTTTGTTGTTATTTTAGGATAAGTTTAATGATCCCATAAATAACATAAATTTGGAGGATATAAATTTTGTTGGTGTCATAATTCTCCATGTAAGTATTTAATTGTAATGTTTTATCATATAACGTTTATGAGATTTTCCCTTATATATTTTTGTTTGTTTGGTTGTTAAATGAAGGATACCAATAATACTAACAGTGAAAAGGCACTTGTCCTTTCGAATGAAAAAGTGTTTGATAGCGAAAATATAGAAGAAGACGGCCGATCAAATGCTTCAAAAGTCATGGAAGTTGATTTAACAAACCATGTTTTAACCGATTAACTAAGTGTCTATTTAAAATTTCATCGTCCTAAATACAGTTGAAAAAATAAATTTTATTATTTTATTTTTGTGTATTTTATGTAATTTTTATTGTGTTTTGAAAATAGTTGAATTTGGTTTAGGAAATAGGAGAGATAATTGTTGCGTTTTGACATATTTGAGCATCTATTTACTTCAAATAAAATAATCGTTGATATTAAGAAGCAGGGAATCAAACTTTATATGGTGGCTTAGTCTTGAGAGTCAAAAGCATTTTTTCTGAGTGCCAATAGTATCACACTATTTTAAATAAGGCCTTAAATGATGAAGAAAGAAATAAAAATTTTAGCATATTATTCGAAATGTATGAGGGCAAAGTAGGTATTTTTATCTTTTTAGTTGCAGCCGAGGTGAGAAAGGAAAATAAGGAAGGCTAATAGATTTAGGCTTCTTTTGTTTAAAATTCTGAAAGCTAGATGCTGAATGCTAAAAGTTGAATACTAAATGTTAATGCTGAATTACAAACGGTTGTTTGTTAATATTTTTAAAACTTCAGACTAGAACTAATGTAAATGTCTATTTGATAATATTGCCCTTTATAATATTTGTTTATTCTTGTGGTAGTTATTAAAATGAAAACTTTGAATCATAAATTTAATTTTTTAACAGCTTGAAATTTGAAAATTTTTAATTTTGAAAATACTTAGGTTTTGTGGAAACTTGAATAATGGATAATTATTTGAAAGTATTTAATTTAGGAAGATTTAAATTTTAGTTTGTTGTATTTCAAGATTTCAATTTTCAAAATATTAAATTTTCATGAATTTAGCTTCCAGAAATTTAGTTGAAAAAAATTTAATCTTTAAAAAATAATTATAAAAATTCTGTAATTTAGAATTGTAGTCAATTTTTGATCTTTTTCATAAATCTAAACATTATTTGATTTGGTTTTCTTTGTTATTTTTTTTAAAATGAATCCGATTTAGAAAAGCAACAAAAATATATAATTTAAAATGTTTTTGAGATTTAAATTTCATTTTGTTATATTTCAAGATTTCAATTTTCAAAAAATTAAATTTTCATGAATTTAGTTTCCAAAAATTTAATTTAAAAAAGATTAATCTCTAAAAAATAATTATCAAAATCTGTAATTAGAAATTTCTAGTTAATTTCCGATCTTTTTGAAAATTATTTTATTTGATTTTTTTTGTTTCCTTTTGTTTTATTTTTGAAAATGAATCCGAATTTAGAAAAGTAACAAAAAATAATAATTTAAAATGTTTGAAATCTTAAGTAAAAGGGATTTTCAAAATATTTTATTTTAATAATTTTGAATTTTTAGTATTTCTTACGGTAACGTAAAAAACGTAACTAGGGGTATATATGAAAGGAATTGCCATAAAACATTCAAAATCAGAAACAACATTATGAAAGTGATTAACACTTTTTCATTAAATAAGTGTTTCATTTCTGAACACTTATCCAAAACAAACAAATTGAAAGGATATTTTTTCTACTAACTCCTACCCGTGGGAAATTTAATTTATGTGTTACTAATAACACACAGAAATTTAATATGGTATCGAAAAGGATATTTTTGGATGTTTTTAGCAACATACTCTAATTCGAGAATTATAGTTAACTAGTGTGAACCCGTGCTACGCACACGGTTCGTTTTAAAAATCTTGTCAAAAATTAATAAAATAAAATGATAGCTATATACTCATTATTGTTAAGTATGTTCCAAAAAGAGCAGCGTTAACACATTTGTACGCATACATAAAGTGTCGGACATTAAAAAAGTTGTGTACACTATTATATCTACTATTATAGGAAGTTGATAGAAAACAAATACTACAAATTAGATATTTTGTTCTATACATAAATATTTTATTCCATTATATGACAATTTCTTTATATCTTTAACTACAACTGTAAATCAGATAAGCAGATGGTCACAAATATCCTAAATTATGCTTTCACGGTGAGCCTCATAGAATTGCAGAATGTAGATGAACAGATCATGCAATGTGCTACTTCTTTTGAAGAGTGATACATTCTGGCCCTAGTGGAATAGCTTGGATGCTAAGCCATTGAATTCCTGCACCCTTTACTTCTGAAATAGAGTAGTTGTTACTATGTTGATGCATTTGTTTAGGAAAGTAATCCAAGCATATAACATAATTAACAACTCAACCATACTAAGATGCGGCTAGTTGATAGTAATTGGAGGACGAATATAAAATAAGTAATTTAATGATTACTAATTGCTTTCACATGATAGTGTCCCCACTATTTTTTCTGAGTATCAATAAGCTAACTTAAAATTGAGCTATCAACGATTGATGCAACATAGTAAATTGCTTATTATACATATCACTATTATTTCTCATTACATCACCATGGATTATATCGTGGAGCTATTACTCCAAGTAGTGGTATTACTCAATATGAATACTTGGATTGCTTATTGATACAATTGGGATTTTAAAATGGAAATTATACCAAGGAGGATATGAGTAGTTGTTAAATATTGACATATACCAATATTTTAATTTTGACTTTGGTTTATAGCTCAATTAATATGTGCAAATATATTAATGTAAGATAAATACCTTAATTTCAAGAATGACCGCTTAATAGGCTGCATTTATCCGAAGTTGTGATATTTACAATGCTTTTGAAGAGAACTTGACCTCCATTCTATTGCCATAAAAAGGAAGAAATTAAAATCTAATATCAGTACATTGCAGTATATTTTGAAACTACAAACATGAAATATAGCTTTTGAAAAAAAGCTAGTATTCTTCTAATATAAGAACATGTATTTATGTGTTGCGTATTCGCATGGAATACAAATTTTATGTAATAGCTAAACAACTCATCTAGCTAAACTTGCATTTATGTGTAGCAAATATTTATGTGATTTATTACCATTCATAAGATGGTTTATATGCATGTATAAGCTGAATAAAGAATGGAAGAACTTATAAAAATATGCCTTAGTGATGGTTGACAGGAAAGTATCAGAATTTTAGTTTTTACCAAGAAAGTGGAAACACAAAATTTGCACCTATGCACCAAGGTGCACATTAATAAACACCATTACTAAATCCCAGTATTAACATCTCCTTATTTATTTCAATTTTGATATTGAAATTAATCACTACAGATGAAGAATAATTGAATATAAATCAAGCTACACCTACTTAGTTTCAAAATCAGTAATCTCCTACAACCTGATAAAGGAGTGAGAATGTACAATCTTGAATCATGAATGTCTAAGAATCAAGCCAATGACTAAAGAAGTAAAAATAAAAGGCAACAAATGGTGAGGTAGAGGAACCAAGAAACATGAGAAAGGAGTTGTGGAAAGACGAAACGACCAAACATATCTTAAAAAAAAGAACCTGTAGCAACAGAGAATCACAAAGAGAAATGCGGCACAACATTAGAAAGTAGGAAGCAAGAAGAAACTGTATTATATAAAAGAAGCATTATGACATCACCAACAAATGATTTAATAACATTAGTACCAATCCATTGTTAGAAAGAATCAGAATACAAATTTTGTCGAAAAATTGAATATAATCTCAAAAACTACCCAAATCTCCATAAGAAATATGAAGTCCAAACATGCAAAAAAATACATCAATCGCAAGTCAAATATAATTTTCCACCTTTAGTATCTATTTCAAGAGTTCAAACATAATAGATAAAAAATTGAAATAAGTCAAAGAGTAGTAAGAAATAAAATTTTGAGGTGTATTCTGCCAAGTCATAGGTAGTCATTATTATGAATATTAACAAAGTTGAACTCATAAAATTACAGGTTAATCCATAATGCTACTATATAGCGTAGTGGATAACATAAAAAAAGAATAAATGTGTAAACTAAAAAATTAACTTTAGCTAAGTTATATTTCAAAGAAATATCAAATTAATATATGATACATGAGATGCACTAAATAACAAAGTCATTTTTGACAAATATTTCGAAATAAATCATCCAAAGTGGCATGTCCTTAAGATATTTAGCATTAATAAATAAGAATAGTCAAATGGCAAAAAATACCCGATCTCCAAATTAGAGGATGAAAGTGACCGACCACTATGGGCGAGAAAAATAAATCCTAAGCAAATAACTGTGTTGAAATTCAAAGAAATATTATTTGAATCAACTGGAAACTGATTCCAAACAATTCTATTTAACAATATATAGAAATGTTATTTATGGAAATGATGAATTCTACTGTAGCTTCAATCTTTAAACTTTACCCTTTTTTAAACCTAAATCTAATAGCTAAATATAAAAAAAAATATTATGTATTAACGTACGAAACTAAATATAGACATACCTTACTATTGTAATAGAATACAAAAACCAGAGCTAATCAAACTTTGGACACGTCAAAAAGGGCAGTGTCTTTTTTTTTGCTGTATATCAAAATAGAACATTAAATTAGTAAAAATAATTATTCAATTTTTACATGTTTATATAAATGAATGAAGATTCAAGACAATTAGTTGCTACCACCATGTAAACGGATGCATGCACCTTATTTCCATTTTAACCATTTTAAGGAAGAAATAAAAATTTAAATTAATTTCTTAAATAGGATATGTTGGTACTGTTAATTTGAGATTGATGATATACCTGACACCAAGGTAAATAAAAACGTCATTAGATATTAGATAAATTAACTAATTTAACACATAAATTTATTTGGAAAGTATGTAAATTTTCAAATCACCATTATAGATATTAGATTAATTAACTATATGTTTAGAATAAATTCAGAAAGGCTTGGAAGAAAATAATCATAAAATGTTTAATCAATGGCTAAAAATAGATATATAATCCAGAAAGAACCAAGCTTAGTAATGCATAACAAATTGAATGGTATAAAAAAACAAAAGCTTGTATTGTTACCTGAAATAGGGTAGATGAAGGCAGATCGTTGTCGGATCGATGATTAAATCATGATCCTATCTTGCATCCCTAAATCTCCATTGCACCTCAAATTCCAGCATCGACAAAATGGAAAATTAAATTATTATGAAAATGATAGCTCCATTTACAGTTTGATGCGAACTAAACATGTAATCGCACTATAAGAACATGTGTTCAAACTATATGTCATTGACAGTGTAAAAACATATAAGGAGTTAGAATCCAAAAACAATAAGTCGATAAATACTTCTACACATAAGAAGTTAGAATCTGAACATAATAACTCAAAATCTTTCTTTAACTTGAAAAATAGTGATGCTGAATTAAAATCAAGTTAGTTAATTAAGTTAGAAGCTCATCTAATGAAGCAATATTCTTGCTATAAAAGTTCAAAAGTAATGGTTGAACCGAAGGAAGTGTTATTGAGGGAATTTAAACAACTATCAATTTTTAGACAACTAACATGAAAGGGAAAATCAAACCAGCCATATAAATTTTTGAAAACACTTTCACTCCTTAAAGAGAAATTAAATAACCAAAAATTATATGCTGTTAATTTGAAACAATGTTTACATGAACACCTCCTAAAAGATGAGTGACAACGGTATGTTTTTAGAAATCCAACGATACCCAAAATTTTGTGGTAAAATCACTGTTAATTTAGAAAAAAATAGTAGTGTATGGGATAACTAATTGATGAATCAATAAAAATCAGTAGCAACACATGATAAAAAAGGAAATGGAAGTCCCTAAATCAAATTAGTACCAAAAGTCACAAATTGTAATCATATTACCTCATTAGATGATCAACAAACTTAATTTAGAAGTAGAGATTAGTTTGGTGATTAATATTAGCACCATGGACTAATATCCACTAATAGACCTTTCAAACAGCATTTTGATAATTCCATGTTGGAGCAGTACTGTAGGAAATACAAATAGAAGTTTAATGGAAACGGTAAACTAATATATCTCTAGCTTTTAGGAAAATGCGAATATCTAAATTAACTAACCTGTATTATGTAGTAACCTATAAAATGGCTGGCTACCTGGCGGAATAAAACTGAGTAAGTATGGGAAAGTCACCGGAAAATAGCAGTGGAGGAAAACGGAGGATGACCAAGCTTCCATCGAAGAACAGCCTTTGGAGATACCCACTCTTGACCATCAATGATCTGCCCGAGGTTTGATAAAAAAAATTTGGATCTAGGGTTAGGTTTAGGTTTAGAGAGAACAGAGAAGGAGATGTGTGGAACAGTAAAAAGGAAATGAAGCGTATGAAGAGAAGAGAATAATAAAAACACGGCTGTTCATTTCAGAAAATTATCACAGGGCATTTGTGATAGGGAAGGGACGAAAGAGAAAGAGGATCCGTGACTGTTCAGTTGCCAAATTTCAAGGAGGCCTGTGAGAGCTTGAAAGTGAACTCACTAATAATAATATAGTATAGATTTGATAAATTTTAAATTTTAACGTTAGACGATTTCATTTGAAATATTTTTCAAAAGATAATCATTGAAGAGATTCTTGGTAAAGTTTGTAGAGTTGCTTCAATAATTGATCATATTTTGTGTAAAATTTTGTATTTTGTGTATATAGTAGCATGTTCAAAAGAGTTATTTTGATCAAAATTTGTGCTATTAACAGAAGACCAGAGAATAAGAATAATAATAAATTTTGTCTTTTACGTTCGAATTTCCTCATAATAGAATGAAGCGGGCAATTGGAGTTGAGTTGGTACATTTGGCAATTCGCTTATCGTTTCCTATTCATTTGTTCTACTTTGAGATGCACAGCGAAACAGTAAATCAAGCTCAAACGGAGACAGCAAAATCCATGAATCGAACTCTTCCATTTAGGTGATTTACAATTTTACGAGTCTTTAACTTTTATGTAAATCTGTTTTTGAATATCACTTAGGTTTCGATTGCTTGAATTTCATTTGAATTTTGGCCTTCAGGTTTGAGATTTCCTTTGGGAATTTAGCTGAATTTGTGCAAGAGAAATGTATATCCAGAATTATATATGCCGATAATTTATAGTTTTATATCTGCGGATCTGTTGCCAAATAATTTCTATTTTTTGAATTATCATTACATTCTCAACTAACAGAAGAATTTATTATTTATCGTACTCTGTATAATGTAGATTGATATGAGCAAAAATTAGTTTTAGATTCCTAGCCAATTATTCCTTTCATTCATCTCATATCTTACTACAAAAATTTGCACTAATTTATATTAGGTTGCTTTATATGCTAACTTGCTAAAGAGTAAGAACTTTATGTATAGCAATGCTATTTGAATATAGAACAACATGTTCCAAATTTTCTATATGTAGATTATTGACATGTTTTTAGCTCGTTGATTGTTAGTAATCATTGATTCATTCTACGTGCAAACATTAGTTTAAGGTAAATCACATAGTAGATCAAATATGACAATGTATCAGTTAAACCTCATATTTCTGCAATGGACATGTTTATGTTGCGACTTTATTTACGATAACAAACTTACATTTCTTTGTGTTGCTCTTCACTTTGCTTGTCACTTATTAGTTAATCATCAGATTATTATTGTAACCAGCTTTCTATAACCCATATAATGATTTGGATTACCAGGTAATATGCTTCAGTAAACATTAAATAAGCAATCAACCATTTATCCCTGACATATAACATAGTTTGTTTGAGTGTGCCTGAAATAAACAGATGCAGTTAATCCATCATTTGGTAGATAACATAGGCATGCCAAAGAAAGAAATTACCCAAACGATTTTCACTTTTATATCATCTCAGCACAAGGGGTAAATAATAGATGGTTTCTACAGGCTTACTAGAGTTTTGAACCTGCAGTTTTGTGTGGATGTGTAACTAGTTTCTTTTTATTTGCCACAGCTACTTATACCCTAGCGGAGGCTTGAAGGTCTTCAGGATTGGTTAAACCGGTCAGTTTGTTCTCTTACAGTTCGTTCCTAGCCGAGGCACCAAGGTCTTCAGGATTGGTTAAACAGGTTAGGCTGGTTCCCATATCACAGTATTATAGGAAGTATAAGATCTATGAATCCAATCAAATTTGTTATCGATATTCTTATTACAACTATTTTTGAATATCCTTTTATCAGCTCTGCGAAGTAAGATTCTTATATTTCATCTAATTAAAAGTGAATCCTGTAATGGGTTTACTTCATTTACTTGTAGTGGCCCATAAAGATTAGTAAGTTTTGAAGTTTTGAATATATCAGTTGGTCGGTGATAACCTATTTGATTTGACAACTGCAAATTTCGATTGAACGAAACAAATACATATTCACGAGAAGATCATTAGTGTATAGATTTTGCTTGTACCTTGTGGTCAAGTGAGTAATACATGCAATTTTCGTCAACTTGTTAATTAACTATAAATATGCATGTAATGTTTTGTCCAGTACATATATAATATATCCACATGGACCAATTGTGGGAAGTATGTCACACACATTCAGCATTATTTTATCTTCTTGATTGAATGCATCTTGAGACTGCAAGTATATGCAAGTAAATGGTATGCAAAAAATATATGTTGCATTCATTTTGCATATCTGAATCGGGTCATTCGTAAAGGTGACTATGAGGCTGTATTGCAGCTAGTGCAATCTGGAACCAGTTAATGGCTTTATCTGATTTGAGAATAAACTGATTAGGAACCAGTTAGTACATTTCTGAATATGTTAGGTAGATTTGTTACAAATTATTAGTTCTTAAGAGGTTGCAGTTTACACTATTTTTTGTGACAAAGTTACTCAAGATGGAGAAAATCCACACTGCACCAGTACTGGGTAACAAAGAATTTGACATACAGGAGAGTACCTCAATGGCTAGGGATGTTTGTTTATGTTTATGAGCCAAACATGAGATATTAACTTGAGCCTATTTAGCAAGATGAACATGGGCTGGTTTATTTCTCATTCCTTGCAGATATATAGTTCTTCAGCATCAGCTCGTTGACCATCATATTTATGGATAAATAGTACGTTAACACTTGCGGCCTGTGTATATATACTGAAAATTTAGTAAATATTCGCTGCAAAATGACGTAGTTTTTTCTAACGAACATGAAAATCTTATAGTAAGTTCCATCTAATGATACTTTTCATGCAATTTACACGATCAATAACATTAAAATTAAACAAGATAGAATAACACAATTAAAAGAACATTAACAATAGGCCAATACAATGAACACTTACATGTTTTGAGTAAATTTGAAAATTTATGCTTGTTTATTCGTACTACTTATTTCAGTGAGGTGCTTATGCAGAAAGCTAAACTTTCAAATATGAAAATGAAAAAGCTAAACTTTCAAATATGAAAGCATTAAAAAGCTAAACACATAAAAAGTTTGTATATATGATATTGTTCAAAATATGATCCAAAAAATCATATTAATATCCAAATATAGTGGAAAAATAAAAAAACTTCCCTCTAGAAAATTATTGTGCAAGGTTTTTAAAATGAGATTCAAATCATAAATCGTAATGTTCAAACTTTAAATCGAAACGATATCTAAATCGCAGATTAAAAGGTTCATATTTTAAGATTTCACACAGTTTGAAATTGATTTTGATATTTAAGCTTCTACATCTAAACCTAAAACTCAATTTTCTCTTTTGTATCATTTTTATTTTGTTTAGAAAACATCAGAATTGAAATTGCAAATTCAAATAAGTACATTGAATATATCGATACAAATTGATTTTTTTCATAATTGCGTTTTTAACTAGATTTGAATCGAAATGTAATTTGAATCATACAGATAGATTCGTTTTGAAATGAGATTTAAATAACAATTTTTTTTTATAATAATGTATAATGATTTTGGCATGAGCAAAGTCATGGGAATGTGGCACTAGTGGCAATATCGCTAGTTACCGACCAACAAATAGTAGAAGGAATAGTGAAAACCATTCAAGATCTTCATAAACAAGTGGCGCGAATGGCAAAACAATTGGAAGCCCATACATGTTTTCTATGAATATAGTCATCTAAGAGCTTTTAATGCGATCGCTTGCCACAAAGATCTAGAGATAACCACTCATGCCATGATCGAGCTCCTCGTAGCTATTTTCTCATAAATGTGGATCAGTGAGCCTACTAAGCTTTGTGAACAACTTTCTATGCAAAAAAGTAGGGACAAGTACTCGAAGAATCAAACTATCCTCCATAAGAGAACCACAATTCGACGATGGACCATGGCCAAGCTAGAATAGATATATTGGAAGGAACTACTGGGCGAATTCATGCTGGAAGAAATGCAAGGGGATCTGACTTAGATTTTAATAATGTGTGTAACACTCGGGTATTTTAATACACATTATCTGGAAATTTAATTAATTGGTAATTAAATAATAATGGGGGAAAATGAATTAAATATGGAGATTTTCCATAATGTTTAAATTTGAATTTAAAATGCAGTAATGCTATGATTAATTTATAATGCAATAATGAAAGATAGATAAGACCTGTAATTTATTTTCACAACTCTTCTCTCCCTCTCCTTTATAATTTTCTGTCATCCTTCATAACATAGAAAACAAAAAGAAAAGAAAACCTCTATTTATTTTCTCCACTAAAAAGAAGAAGAAGAAAGAAGCTTAAGGGCAAATCTCTCCACATTTAACTAATCAAGGTGAGTAATACATCCCTGATTTTTGATGTGTTTTATTTTCGGATTTGGATAAAATCCGAATTGGTTATGATATTAGAACATGATTTTTGAATGAGATGTTCATTATACGGTTTTACATATATCATAGGTAAATTTATAAAGTGAAATCATGTGTTTTCAGATTTAAACCCTAAGTTAATGATCTTCAAATGCTTTGAAATTTGGATATATTGTTTATAACATCAATTCAGAGACGAGTTTTTAATTTCATAATTTTTCAAATTTATTTGGATTTATATAAATTTTCTAAGTTGAGAAAATGTTTAGTTTGGGGTTTTAGTTATTTAAAATATAAAAAATAATTATTCTATCCTGAAATTTTATATGTTAAAAGATAGAAATCTAATTTTAAGGGATTTTTCCATGTATTTTCGAATTGATATGAGCATTTTAAAGATGCAATAACACTTAAGCTAACATGATAGCACTTGTATCTAAAAGTGCAATAACTATGATTTTAGAATTGCGATTGCTATTTATTCGATACCCTTATATATGCGACTGCTATATATGCGACAACCTTATATTAATGGTAGCTTTATACTTGCGGTAACATGTCAGACATGCGATGACTATAAAGATGAAATAACCCTGTTTTACACATTCGATAGCACTTTGTTAATTTTGGGCTGGGATTTTCTTGTTAACCAAGTTGAGTTTTGTTGAATTTAGAAACTTAATCAATGAGATTTTCAAAGAAGGAAAAAAGAATATTTTAGTCCAAATTTATTGAGTTTATATGAAATAAACTTCGTGTTTGTTTATATGTGATATATGCGTGAATGACTATCATGAGAACATATTGTATGGTTGATGATGACTTCATAGCTCATATGTTCAATTATATACTTTGATCAGTTATGCTAATGCTTATGTAAGTTGTTGATATGCTCACATGTACGATATCATCCAATATTTATGACATTGAATTTTGGGAATTGGTGACCAAAAATGTTGTTCAATTAGTGGGTATGACCAAATCAAACTCCTAGTTAGTAAAATTGCATATAGCGGATCAAAAAGATCAAATTGTGTTAGGATGTTCGGAATTGATCAAAAGAAATGACTTGTTCGATGCTTATAAACCATATTTAAGTTGTATGGGCTGGTGTCGAAGTAGCGTCTCACGTTATAGACGATTGAGCCCCTCGGCTATCATGGTCAACAATACTAATGCTTAGAGTTTTGCCAACATCGAGACTAAAATTTTGTTTACGCATCCAAAAAATCTACTGGGGACGTTTGCTATTGTTTTTCTTCTGTCAAGAGGTATCTTTGTATCCTTATGAGCAAGGTTGTCAACTTGAGATTTAATTGTAAATCGTAAAGTTTGAAATTTGAATCGAATCAGGATTTAAATTGTAAATCGTAGATTTAAAATATTTTATATGTTGATATTTTAAGTTTATACATCTTAGTTAAAAATTCATATCTGTTAAATTTTAGCGACACTATATGGAGAATTGTAGAGGTCGGAAGTAACTTCGTAACGGAGAAAACGGTTCGCAAATCGGAGTTCGGAGGTGGAAGTTATAAGGGAAAATGTGAAGTGGGCTGAATTGACAGCGTCAGACGTTTGAGGAAAAAATTCAGATGTCTGACGCTTCAGCAAATTTGCACCAGACCTGTTCCAGAGAGTTAGGTCAGACGTCTGACCAAATGGGTCAGCCGTCTGAGTCTTTGCAGAATTTCTTCAGGGGCTTAAGTCAGACGTCTGACCAAAATGTTCAGACGTCTGAGCCTGCAGAGAACTTTTTCCAGAGGATATGGACAAACGTCTGTCCCTTTATGACAGACGTCTGAGGCGACTTTCATCTGTTTTTCATGCGTGGGCTTGGCGTGAAGATTTGTGATATTTGCAGGGGCAATTTTGGAACATTGCCTAGGGTTTCTATTCTTCTATATAAGCTAGCTTCAGGTTCCAGATCTGGGGCGCGTGCAAGCAACGAAAAGCGATCACAAGAGATTAGCCTCCACTAATTAGGGTTTATCAAAATCATTTTCTTCAATTCTCTTCTCCACAAATCAATTTCTAATTAAAATTTTGATCATTGTAATCAATCTCTTGTACTCTTCTCATCAATATTAATAAAAGCCCACTCTTAAAGTGGATGTATACTAACAAAACGTTAGTGGAACCACTATTAATCGCTGTATGATTTATTTTTCGTTATTGCTTTGATTTCTATATTGCTTGTTTGGGATTGTGATTGTTTTTGGATTGATTGAGATTGGAATTGGGTCATTGATTGGTTGTTTTTACACTTCTTACCACGATTCCGTCTTCCGCCGTGCTTGTGGGGTTTTGATTTGAGTGGTCTCTAGTTGGAATCTCATCCCAGCATTTGGTATCGGAGCATTGGTGTTGGTAGGTGGTTGTAGAAATGCCGGAATCAAGTAATACCTCAAGTAGTTCCTCAATGGGTAATCCAAGTGGTGTAGCTCCTTATGTACGTGGTTCGTACGCAGCTTCAGGATCACAATTGGTAATAGACAAGTGGAATGACGATAATGATTTTGAAAAATGGCAATGGAAGATGAAAGCGGTTCTAAGGAGGAATCGAGTGCATATGGTAGTGTTTGACACACATTTGTTGCCAGCGGACATCTCGGATGTTGAGAGAAAGGAGATGGAAGAGTGGGCATTCACTACACTTCAACTTGCTATGAGAGAGAATGTTATCTTTGAAATTAGTGGTGAGACAACCTCTAAGGGTATTTGAGATAAGTTGGAGAAGTTATATATGAAGAAGTCACTGACAAATCGTTTGATCTTATTGCGAAAGTTCTTTACCTATAAGATGAAGGAAGGTACTTAAGGCGCACTTGAATACTTTTGATGATTTGCTAATGAAGATGAAGGCGGTAGATTTGAAGATTGAGGAAGAGAAAAAAACGATGATATTGTTGTGTTCGTTGTCGGATCGCTATACAGGTTTCTCAAATAGTTTGATCTATAGCCGGGATACATTGACTCTTGATGATGTCAAGACGGGTCTTCTTAGCGAGAAGTTGCAGGATCAATTGAAGGAGTTAGGTGATGGAAATAGTGGTGCTAGTAATGGTCATGGTTTATTTGTGGAGAAGTAGAGGTATGTGAAGAAGGAGAACCGGGGGCGTTTTAAATCAAGGAACCCCGGTTGGAGAGGAAAGTCGAAGGAAAGAAAATGCAAGTGCTATATTTGCAAGAAGCCAGGTCATTGGAAGAATGAGTGTCCGGAAAAGGAGAAAGCAAAGAAGGAAGTAACATCTTCATCGGTAGCGGTGGAGAGTGGATTGGTGAGGGAGATGTAGATGTTTTATCGGCGGTAGCATCGGATGTTTCGGGTAGCGAACGAGTGCTCGATTGGGGGCGTCTTATCATATGACGCCAAATATGAATTGTTTTTCTTCTTACATCGACAAAGAAGGAAATTCAATTGTTATAGGAAATAGTGCTATTTGTAAGTCGAAAGACATTGGTTCCATGCAAATTCGAATGTTTGACGGAGTGGTTCGTACTCTCACTAATGTACGCTATGTTCCGAGACTTAGGAAGTCTCTTATCTCTTTGGGGCAGCTGGATTCTTTAGGTTGTAATATCACTATTGAGAGTGATAGCTTGCGGGTTTCGAAGGGCGCGCTTGTGGTGATGAAAGGTGCTAGGAGTCATGGTATTTATTTGCTTCAAGGAGTGACTGTGGAAGGCGAAACTTGTATAAGAGGTGATAGTTCTCGTGGTTTGGATGCGACTAGATTGTGGCATTTGAGGTTAGGTCATGTCTAGGAGAGGAGTTTAGATGTTCTTCGGAAGAGGGAGATGATCGATGGAGAAAGTTTCAACAAGTTAGAGTTTTGCGAAGAATGCGTCATGAGAAAGCAAACTAAAGTTTCATTCGGTGAGGGAAAATACGATTCGAGAAGGGTTCTTGAATACGTTCATACGGATGTTTGGGGACCTGCACCGGTAGCTTCTTTGGGAGGAGCTCGCTATTATATTTCTTTCATAGATGACTTTTCTCAGAAAGTTTGGATGTATGTAATGAAGGCCAAGTCGGAGGCATTTGCAAAGTTCAAAGCATGGAAGGCTCTTGTTGAGAATGAGAGTGGCAAGACTTTGAAGGTTCTAAGGTCCGACAATGGCAGAGAGTATGTTTTCGGAGATTTTTTTGGAGTTTTGCAAGCATCATGGTATTCAGAGGCATTTTACTACACTTGGAGATCCGCAGTCAAATGGTGTTGCTGAAAGGATGAATCGTACTCTACTTGAGAAAGCTCGATGCTTGAGATTGACATCGGGTTTGGCGAAGGGATTTTGGGCTGAAGCTTTGTCAACCGTGGTGCATATTATTAATCGAATTCCGTGTTCAGCTATTGGTAACAAAATTCCGGAGGAAGTATGGAAGGGAAAGAATATTGACTTGAGTTATCTTCGTGTGTTTGGTAGTCCTGTTTATGTGCATGATCCGAAAAATGATAAGCTTGAACCTAGAGCTTTCAAAGGGATTTTGCTTGGTTATACGGATGGAGTAAAAGGCTACCAGATTTGGAATCCGGAAACAAAGAAGGTAGTAAATTCTCGTCATGTTACTTTTGATGAGTCAGCATTGTTCAAGGAGAATAGAAGATCATCGGATGTTCCAGATTTGGTTCATGATGAATCAAAGGAGAAGGAAATTATTTCTATATTTTGTCGAAGGAGTAGAGAGAGTAGAGAAGTTGGAGATGCTTGCGAGGAGGTAGCGGTTGATGTTACATCACATAGTCCACAGGGTGCCTCTAGTAGTGTTAGTGATGTACATGATTCTAGAGAAAATTCGGTTCAAGGTGGAGCCGAAGGGAGTTTGGGTGATGATATTGCTACTCGGGTTGGTCGTCATATTATAAGACCACCCAAAAGATATGGTGGTTGGAACTATCTTAGCTTTTGTGATAATTTGGACTATGCTCTTCATGTAGTCCAAGATGAGCCGATGGACCTTGATGACGTCATGGAGTCGAGTGATAGCTCGAAATGGATTTGTGCCATGGAGGAAGAGATGCAATCATTGTTGAAGAATCAAACTTGGGATTTGGTTCCACTTCCTAAGGGAAACCGTGCTATTGGGTGCAAATGGATATACAAGGTGAATGACGATGAAAGATACAAAGCTAGGCTAGTGGCTAAGGAGTTTGCACAAAGGAAGGGGAAAGAGTATGATGAGATATTCGCATCGGTTGTGCGTCATACTTCTATCCGGATATTACTTGCTATAGTTGCTATTCACGACTTGGAGTTGGAGCAACTTGATGTGAAAACCGCATTCTTGCATGGTGACTTGGATGAAGACATTTACATGGAGCAACCAGAAGGTTTTGTTGTGGATGGTAAGTCAAATTTGGTTTGCAAGTTGAAGAAATCACTATATGGATTAAAACAATCACCTAGAAAATGGTACAAGAGATTTGATTATTTTATGCTTAAAAATGGTTTTGATAGAAGCATCAAAGATGCTTGTGTTTATTTCAAGAAGTTGAGAAATGATTGTTGGGTGTATTTACTCTTATATGTGGACGACATGCTCATTGCTTCTAAGGATAAGAATGAAATCAACAAGTAAAACTGAGTTTGAAATCGGAGTTCGAAATGAAGGATCTTGAAGAAGCAAGAAGGATATTGGGCATGGAAATTGTAAGAGATCGAAAACATTTTGAGTTGAAACTAATTCAAAAGGAGTACATTGAGAAAGTGTTTTGCCGGTTTAGCATGGAGAATGCAAAGGCATCAAATACACCTTTACCTTTGCATATGAAGCTTTCGAGTAAAGGATCACCTATCTTGGAGGAAGACAAGGCTTATATGGCAAATGTGCCATATGCTAATACGGTTGGAAGTCTAATGTATGCTATGGTGTGTACAAGGCCCGATATTGCAAATGCCGTCGGGATGGTTAGTCGATATATGGCCAATTCGGGGAAATCGCATTGGGAAGCTGTGAAGCTTATATTGAGATACCTTAGAGGCACATCATCTCATGGTCCTGTTTTTGGCGGTAGTAAGGCGATGGATTGCAAGTTGGTTGGTTATTGTGATTCGGACTACGCCGGTGATATAGATCAAAGAAAATCAACTTCTGGATATGTCTTCACACTTGGGGGTATAGCCATAAGTTGGAGATCGAGATAGCAGACCGTAGTTGTTTTATCCACTACGGAGACGGAGTTGATAGGCAGTGGGGACGGCAAAGGATGCACTCTATTTGAAGCGATTGTTGTGTGACTTGAGATTCGAGCATGATAGTATTGATGTTCGATGTGATAGCCAGAGTGCTATTCACTTGGCAGAGAATTTGGCGTTTAGCTCACGGACTAAGCATATTGAGGTGAAAGAGTCATTTCTAGTGGTCATGGATGAGGATAAACAAGTATATCTTCGAAAAGTGCACACAAAGGATAACGCGGCGGACATGTTCACTAAGGCATTGCCGGTTGGGAAGTTCGAGCATTGCTCGAACTTGATTCGCTTGGAGAAGTGCTAGATGCCACGGGATGGCACGGTTAAGAGAGGAGCTTGGTGGTAGATGAAGAAGTGTATCGGTGAGAGATTGATGTTCTATCTTCTTGGTAAGTGCTAGTCGTTGGTGAGATAGCTTAGGATTTGGATGTTTTCAACATTTCATTAGCGGACAGAGGTTTTGCCTGAGCTCGTTGGTGGAGTGCAATGGCGGTGGCTTTGCTGGAGCTCATTGGGAAAGCATTCATGTTTGGTTGAAGGTAGAAAAAGTGATAGTTGATGCTATCAGTTGTCGTTGATGGTATGGTACCATTGGAGTTTGAGATGGATATAGTGTCGAGGTGGAGTGTTAAATTTTGATGACACTATATGGAGAATTGTAGAGGTTCGAAGTAGCTTCGTAACGTAGAAAACGGTTCGCAAATCGGAGTTCGGAGGTGCAAGTTATAAGGGAAAATGTGAAGTGGACTGAATTGACAGCGTCAGACGTCTAAGGAAAAAATTCAGACGTCTGACGCTTCAGCAAATTTGCACCAGACCTGTTCCAAAGAGTTAGGTCAGACGTCTGAACAAATGGGTCAGACGTCTGAGTCTGTACAGAATTTCTTCAGGGGCTTAAGTCAGACGTCTGACCAAAATGGTCAGACGTCTGAGCCTGCAAAGAACTTTTTTCAGAGGATATGGACAGACGTCTGTCCCTTTATGACAGACGTCTGAGGCAACTTCCGCCTGTTTTTCATGCGTGGGCTTGACGTGAAGATTTTTGATATTTGCAGGAGCAATTTTGGAACATTGCCTAGGGTTTCTATTCTTCTATATAAGCTAGCTTTAGGTTCCAGATCTGGGGCGCGTGCAAGCGACGAAAAGCGACTGCAAGAGATTAACCTCCACTAATTAGCGTTTATCAAAACCATTTTCTTCAATTCTCTTCTCCACAAATCAATTTCTAATTAGAATTTTTATTATTGTAATTAATCTCTTGTACTCTTCTCATCGATATTAATAAAAACCCTCTCTTAAAGTGGATGTATACTAACACAACGTTAGTGAAACCACTATAAATCGTTGTGTGATTTATTTTTCGTTATTGCTTTGATTTCTATATTGCTTGTTTGAGATTGTGATTGTTTTTGGATTGATTGAGATTGGAATTGAGTTATCGATTGGTTGTTTTTACACTTCATACCACGATCCCGTCTTCCGCTGTGCTTGTGGGGTTTTGATTTGAGTGGTCTCTAGTTGGAATCTCATCCCAACAATATCAACCTCAAAAATAAATTACCAGTTAATATTTTCTTTTTTCAATTTTAATGATTTTATAGCAAATATATAACTTCACACTATAATTTAGACCGACTTCACAAAATATTACCATGCAGTAAAAAGAAACCTGCTTACTGTACATCACAAATTTAATTTCTAAAAGACAAAAGCTTACAAAAAAATTAGTTTTGACTTCACAAGTTACAAGATTGACTTTTAACCTAATTTAATTGGCTATTTATGTGGTGAGAAATCGAGAATAATGTATAGCTTGCTATACATAGCTTACTTTATACGAAAGAAAACCCAACTTCATAATAAAACAATGGACATAGCTTACTGTAAAAAAACATTACTTTTCCACACATTTCTTAATCAACCAGAAGAAAAGACCAAATTCAGAAGATAAAAATATAGCAGAAAGATGAGTTGCAGGAAAAAAAACCCTAATTCTTCTCTTACCTTCAGCAACTTGCAATGCCAGGTCAGTCTTTTTTTCCTTGTTCCTTTTCATTTTTCTTCTTATCTGAGTCTTTTTTTTGTTTTACTTTCTTAATTTTGTTTTTCTAGGTTTCATTGGTAATTTTACGTCCTTATCTTTTAACTTACTTTCTCTTCGGTTTTGGATATATCAATGGATCTAAAAAATTAGGGTTTCGAACGAATCGATTTGAGCGATCTTTTCAATTTGATAAAAGATCGTACGATTTTAGGAATACACGATTTATTCTCCGCGTCAGATCAGAAGGGGTACGATTCGATCCAAATTGCGATTCAGATCGTACGATTTAACGATCTTTGACAACCATGCTTATGAGAATGGAAGACCATTAATATTTTCCGTCATGGGAGAATCTTTGTAACGACCCTGAAATTTAAATTTATTTAAATTAATAATTAAATGAAATTTTGAATTAAATTGAGTAATAAATAAATTTTTGAATAAAAATAGTAAAATCAATTGATAAATTGATAGCGAGTTTCCCCGAGTCTTGAATAAATTCTGTATAAATCATTTATTTTTATAAATAAAGTAATTATTTTATATATGTGAATATATATATGTATGTACAGTTGATTTGAATTTAAATTGTAAATAAATTGTTTAATAATAAATATTAGAAGGGATGGTTAATAATAATTTGAATTTATAAATTAAATTTTTTGTTAATAGTATTTTCTTTTAAAATAATGTGTATATGATAATAATAAGAAGGATAAAATATAAATATCTTTGGCTTACAAAATAAATACAAATAGGATAGTATGGTTAAAACATAAGTATAATTACATAAGTCAAAAAAATTCATAACATAACTAAAACAACCTTTATAATATGTTTATAAAACAAAAGAACAAAGTAAAAAAGAAAACCTCCCTGAATACATATATTTAACTAAAGTAAAGTAATCCCTAACAATACCTCTAGCATACAAGAGAAGGTATCAGCCGAAGTCAATACCAAGAAAAAGAAAACATAAACAAGAGCTTGTAAACAAATTAGAAGACATACATTTATTAACATCTTCTCTAGTACACTCCCTTGTACCCATCAGCCGAAATGAAAATATTAGCCACCATAATAAGATTCTCAGCCACCAAACCATATTTTATCAGCCGAGACAAAGCATAAGTATACAGATACTTTTATGCAAATTTGTACAAGTATTAAATGCCATGTCCTATAGCCATCACGTTCAAGTACCTCAGCCTCCATTTGCTAGCAAAATCACTTACATATGTTATTAAATAAGAAATTGTACAAATAAAATACATAACCTGTATCACTCTTTCTATATATTACCATCTTCAAGCTTCATCTCAGTTTTGTTCATTCGAAACTGAGTAAACCAGAAAGATAAACATCACTATATCTTATAAACTAAAAGAAATTCAAGTTCTCAAAGCAAGTTCAACCAGAGAATCAAAACTGGAAATTGCAAAAGCCTGGAAAGAAAAATGGAAGCAAACATCATCTATAAAACCAAAAACAACATTCAAATACAAAACATGATTCAAGAAGGAAATCAATCTGATTCAAAACAACAGGGCTGGTCTCTGTCTTCAACATAAAGGTGAGTAACTTCACATTTAAAAAAATAAAATCTTAAAGTAAACCTGGTTGCATGCTATTTTCTGAAACAAATAATGTTTGTATAACTTTCTGGCACTATCTATGAATATATGAAAGTATGTATATACTATGTGTTCCAGTGCTTCCTGTTTGTGTTCCCAGACTCAAGTTTTAATCCAAAAATTTAAATTCTCTTGATTTAATCACTGATATAACTTAGGCTTTGAACAACACTTGATTGGTTTAATATAAGCTTAAAGTTAAAAATTTATTTAAGTCAAAATCACTCAGTATTGTGTCTGGTAACCAAGATAGCTGAACTAAATTTTTGATAGGTTAAAATTCGAATTTATTAATTTATAAATTCAGCTATGTAGGTTGAATTCTCCTACCTAAACATGATTTTTAAAACAAAAATCATAATTTTTAGAGTTAGATGCTAAGAGCAGTTCGAGTTTGGTCAAAATTCATTCTATCGTCGATCTCTGATGACCTACGAAGTTCTGGTGACCGGGATCGTGGCTTGTGGTAGAGGAGTGTAAGTAGATGCTAAGAAAAATGGGTAATGGTGATAGAATTCATCAGAGAGGTTGCGACAGTGAAATTCTTTTGAGAACCCTAATTTTTACTTTGCTTAGTAAATCGATCACCATGTCTTCGATAGTGGATCGAGTGCAGTAGGATTTTGAGAGATGGTAGCGTGGTCGTATACGAGGCTACGGCCGGAGTTGGGGGGTCTCCGGTGGTCGGAGCGTGGAGCGCGAGGTGTTGGCAGGCTTTTGATGTGGGTTCATCTTTGTTCCAGCTTTTGGGATTGGAGCTCGAATTTGGATTTCGAGATTTGGTCTGAGTTTAGATGGTCGGAGTTTGACGTGGGGAGGGTTGTCGACTTGCCTTGATGATCGGCAGGGGACCGGAGGCGGAGGCGGCACGGTGCATGTGCACGCGTGTATGTGGGTGTCAGTAGTTTCGATTTGGGAAGAAGTTCTCGCGTGTTTTGCTCGAGATTTTCGTGGTCGATTCGAAGTTTTGATCGAGTGTTTGGGGTTTCTACTCGAGTTCGTACTCGTGAATTCGTAGGAGATAGGCTGCAGTTTTAAAGTTTTAAAATTTTACTAAGTTTAAAGGAATAAAAGAGGAAGGACGTACGTGAGGGAAGAAAACAACTCGGGAAAGTTGGAGGGAAACTCGAGTGACTGCTCGAGTAAATATGGGGGTATTCTCGGGTTTGTTGATGTTTGGCGAAACTGTTTGCAAACTTCAAAATAAACGAATTGAAGTTATATCACTTAAACAATTTTAAGTGATCATTTTTGTTTAACTGTTTTTAAAAGAAGTAATTAAGAAGGGTTAACTAAATTATACTTGAAATGAATTAAGTAATTAAAGATTTGTATGATAATTAAATCATTTATATGAATTTAATGATTCACTAAATTGTTAGGATAATTAAAAATGGATAATAAATTAATTTAATTAATTAATGCTATGGATGATTAATTAAGTAATCAAGAATTCTGAATTATTAAGTTAATAAAGGAAATTAACTAGAAATTATTAAGTAATTAAATAAATGTGATTTAAATTTGTTAATTAATCAGATTTATTTATCAAGAAAATCAATTGTAAATTGTTAATTACTTAATGAAAGCAATTAAGGGGTTAATTGATTATGTAATTGGTTTAAGGTTAATTAATTAATATGATTTATAAATTAAGGTAATTAATTTGAGGATAATTAATTAATTAAGGCTTAAGTAATAAATGATTTAAAGGTTAATTAATTAAAATGATTAAAGGTTAATTAATTAAAAATGGTTTATAATTAATTAATGATTAATTAACCAAGATTTGTGGTTTATTCATAAGTAATAAATCTGATTTGAATTTACCAGATAATTAAATTGATCTTACTTATGAATGCTTGGATTCTATTGAATGTGAATTGTTTGATATCCCTGACATATGATGCTTTGTGACTCACCCTGATTTATGTTGTAGTCTGTAATTTACTTATCTGTGATATATGTCTGTGAATAAAAGATAAGCGATATAGTTATATCGTTTATCAACTATATTTCTGTATTTTGATCTGTGATGATTGTATGATGTTGCACTACTGTGTTGAACCCCTGGACTACACCTTTACACACACAAATATGGATTTCACGTGGAAATCGGTTAAGTCACAGATAATTTAAAATTGATGTTTTTGAAATTGAAATTTTAATTTCAATTGATTTTGAAATTGGAAATTTGGGTTTAAAGTGAAAAGCTTTTGAAATAGAATTTCAAAGATAAAAGTTATTTTGAATAACTTAATCGAGTTTTGAAAATTTAAATAATTTGATTTAAATTTGAATTCAATATTTGAAATTGAACTCTATGATTCGAAACTAGGGATTTAAGATGCTGTACAAGTTATATGAAGTTAAACCATTTAAAAGTATAATTTTGAGAATTTGGATTTAACCCAAAGACTTTAACTTGTATAATGAGATTAGATTTTTCGAAATGAAAACTGTTTGTTTTCAAATAATAGAAGCTTTCATATAAGAAATGAAATTCCAGTTTAATTAAAGGAATTTCAAGTTTGAGTTGAAAAAAAATGGTTTTCCAAGTTATGAATGAATTGTTTTTGAAAGCTATGAATTGAATCTGTTTATTTTTAACAAATTTAAAATGATGAATTGTTTAACCATTCGAAATGAAAATTGTTTTGAAAGCTATGAGTTAAATCTTTGATTTAAAGATTTAACGAGTTAATCAAATTGAAATGGGAATTAATTTGGAAAATCTGTGAATGAATCTTTTGTTTAAAAGATTAAAGTGTGGAAATTGTTTTAAACCGTTGAAGGTTGTTAAAATGAATCTTTTTGTTTAAAAGATTTGAAATGGTAATTTGTTAAACCATTTGAAAAGAAAGTTTGGGTTTAAGTTGTGACTTAATTGAAATCCCAATATCCGTATATTTTTAAATATTGCGCTCACTATTCGGTTTAGCCGGGAGAGGACCTTTGTGTCACATAACCCATTCTGAATAGTGATACGTCGTATATGGATGGCATTTGAAGACCGGTGATGAAGACCGGATATTTTCGAAAATGAAAGGACAACCTGTCGAATGTCTCTGCACTGAGTTGCTCCGGTATAGAGATTTATATCACTCTTTTTGTGACGGGAAGTCCGGACGTGATTGGAAATTATCCGGATTTGCAAGGGCTTCGTGAGAAGTGCCTTCGGTTCTGTTCGAACCCGGAACAGACTTGTATGGATACATGTCTGACATTACACTTTGAGATATAAAGCCGATTTCTTTCAAATACATTTCTGTTTGGTGGCGGAGAATTTATTCTCTTAGCTTAACACCCTTCTCTGAGACGTACGAGCTCAGAGGTTATGTAGTTGAAATTTATCAACGATATATCCCAATTTGGTAATGTGGCATGCTGAGTGTTGCTGTGTGATGATCAGTGTTTGATCATTTGTGATATGATCATTTGTTTGATCATTTATCTTTGTGATCATAGGTTGATCATCTGTTGACCCAAAGCGTGGCTTTTTGAAAAAGCGTAGCTTTGTGGACGAGACTTCGTCGAGCCTCACAACCCGGTAATGGTCGAAACAGGAATTGTGCGGCAAGGTTTTCAGGGGTAGCTCCCCTAGGGTATGACCATTCCTTCTGGAAAAGGGTAGTATCATGGTATGGAGCCCAGATACTTACTCATGTGGACACACTTTATTTATGACGTGTGATGTTGGATTAGAGGTACCTCGGTTAAAGGTCCCAAAGGACCGGGGGTGGCATATCTGAGGTTTCTTTTATCCCTTGGGAAAAGGGGTTGCCGGCCTTGTTTGGCAGAGAACGGTGTGGTTCTCGGAGCGTCCCGCCAGAGGCGTTTCTTTCGTGGAATAGGAAGTTCCTTAGCCTGACCATTTGTTGGAAATCCATCTTCCAAATACGAACTTTGTACGGTTTTAGTTGTATTACCTGCCATGGAATGTGGTGGTAACCTGCTATTGAACATGGTAGCTATAGTAGGCATAAGTGCGAAATGTCTATGCTGGCTAAGATTTATATTCTACTTTCGAAATTGTTTTCTGCACTATGCACTAGTAATAATATCAAATGATTTGATTTTTGCGTAGTAAACATCTTTGACTATCATAAGAAGAAATCTCCTCCAATTCTGCGTTTGCATTGTGTGTGTGGCGGGAGGTCTTATGGTAGTTTCATTTTCCAAAAGCATTTCGAATTGACTTTAAATTCTCTTGCTATTTGTTTTAAAGATAAACTGTTTTGTTGCTCACACCAGTCTCATGACTGATTCGGAGTTTATTGTTCCTTTCCTAAACTCTGGGTGCTCATAATTTCCTACACGAGCAGTCTAGAGTTGGGGTTTTCAGATATTCAGGTTTAGTAGATTTTCTGGAGTTGGTTCAGTCTTTGGATCAGACTGCACTTGCTTATCTTTGTGCCTCGTTATTGGGAGTTCGAGCTATTTCTGGATCGTGCTTTGGAGATGAAGATTATCCGCTGCTGATGTTATCTATTTTTCTTTCCGCTGCAATTTATTGTATCATATCTCTGATGTATATAGATATTCATTGTATCATCATTGTATCTGGATATTGTATCAGATGTTGTATATCTATATTCTTTTTATTCCGCTGTGATATTTACTTAACTGTGTTATAAGCTCCGGCGACTCGGATTTGAACGCTCGAATCTACGACATTCGAGTACGATGTAAAGTATGGATGTCGATTTTCGAGCGCGAAAATCCGGGACGTTACAATCTTGGTACTTTTATGGGAATGAGAGATCATTATGGATTATTTGGTTTTTGGCCTGAGTTAGCCCGATAGGTTTTTAGTTGGTTTGTAAAAACTAACAATTTTATAGCGACCATGAAAAAACTGTATCGATGTATGGACACAATGGGATAGGCAGATTAGGGACCGTGTGACCTTAAACCATACTGAATACCAGACTATTCATTTTGATCCATTTTCCTCTAAACTCTCGAGTACTCATTTGAGTAGGTCGGGAGTATTGTTACCAGGTTAAGACAACTAAAGCTTTCAAAGACGTGTAAGAGGCAAGCTAATAGTAGTTTATTTTTATTTGTGCTTGCAGTATACATGTATATTTTGCTTGTAAAGACGGGTAGTGTAACCGTCAATAGTTATGACTTTGATCATCCAAGGGGACATCATCATATGACACTCTTGGAATTATATTTTTCATTTATTATATTTTATCTGAATGATGTAATCATGAGGTTAACATGCAATCAATGTGAAATGAATAAATGAATTTGCTTTTCAAATTCTTTATATATTCTTGTGTTTTTGATGTTAATGGTCAAATAACCGATATCATTTTATCGTTGGAAAACAATACTAAAGATGACTGCAACATCCTTAGTGTCTATTTTTTGGTCCTAAATGAGAATGTTACAACTTGGTATCATAACATAGCTTTATTTAAAACTTAATAAGATTTTTGAAAACATAACCCAAATGAATTAGAAAGAATAAAATTGGTGAACATGATAACGCTATAATAACGTACTTGTAATTTGATATATATATATATATATATATATATAAAAATAAGTACGTGTGCCTATTTATGCTCTCTCCTAATTCTTTAGTCCATTCTTCTGAATCGCATGAAGATTCATATGCAGGTTACAAGAAAAGAAGTATGGACACCAAAAGAAGTAGGAGACTTAACTTGGGAGGCGGAAGCACCACAACTAATGGAAACGTTCGGCCTAATACGAGGAATGCTAACCGAGCTATCAATGCTAATGCTAATGTGAACGTCGAAACCACACATGTTGATATGGGGACGATATATCAGTTCTTTGTGAATATGATGCAAGTTGGAGCAGCGACTGGATTGACATGAGGAAATGTTGGTAATGCGGGAGCTACCGTGCTTGAAGTGACTGCTCGAAATAACCATGCTGCTTTAAGTAATGATTTCACCAATCTGGGAGGAAAACTATTTATGGATACAAAGATTGCCATCGAAGTGGAGGATTGACTTCTTCGTTGTGAAAGAATTTTTGCTGACTTGGATTGACTGATGAGTAGAAGCTAAGATTGACTTCTAGGCAGTTGCAAGGAGCTGCTTTGTAATGGTGGAAGTGGAACAATGTAACTATGGATGTGCCGGAGGACGATCGACTGATTCTAGGGGAAGGTTCGAGAAATAGTTCTTGCCTAAAGTAGCAAAATATACTATGTTCAGGAAATTTGCGGAGTTGGAACAAGGGGATATGATAATACTGGAGTATTCGACTAAGTTTATTAAACTCTCAAAGCATGGGCAGGCTATGATTAACACCTTGCTCGATAAGAACGAGAAGTTTATCCGGGAATTTTTTTTGGTATACCTGGGCCTCTAACATTCCAACACAAAATTTTCATCTAATTAAGGAATTTGCCTTATCCCTTTCGTTAGATTTAATGTACTCAAAGTCCGTGTTATCTAATCCATATACAAATCCAGTTTCTTTAGCAAGATAATATGCCAGGTTAGATGATAGAATAGTAAGAATAATTGGGGTAAAAGTGCTTTCTAAAGAACATGTTCACTTGGATTGCTTGCTTATGAGGTTTGACCATGTGAAAATAGAGCAGAACTAGAATCAGCCAGTCTCATGCTTCTACGAACCGTACCACTACAGCTACTAGACCTATGTTTGCGCTTCTTACAGGTCAAAGCAGGAAAAACTGGCTGCAAATCAGACTGGCAGCAAGCCTTACTCGCTGATGCATTAGCAACCACAGTAGAGCAAGATGAGCGATCGTCTAGAACTGGAGTAATTGGAATCCCAATCTGGTCATCAATAACAGATACATCATCCGTATCAGAAGTAATATCAGTATTGAGCACAGGTAATCTTAACACAGCAGTATATTCTAGGGTGATAACGTTAGAGCTAGCTGCACTCGACAATGTGAAGATACAAAAGGACGGCGTCAGAATCGAGAATCGTCAGCGGTTTAGCATTGCTCTCAGCAGTAAACAAGGCAATAAAGTAAAATAATTTATTTTGACATAAAATACGTTGACATAAGAATATTTACGTGACATATTCTTGGTTATTTTCACAGGTCATTTTTTGTCAAAGTACACTGTTATGTCAACATAAAATTTAACAGGGTTGACACATTCAAGTTTATGTCGACATAAAAAAATAAAAACGTCGATATATTCATAAAATATATTGACTTAAAAAACAAACGTGTTGACATAAAACATCAAAAAATTTGAGACACACTTTTAAAAACTTGATAAATGATTTTTTATGAAAAATTTAAGTTGTAAAAGTTATTTTTATAATTCTAAAACATGTATGCTTGTATTGTGAAATATATTATGGGGATTTAACATAAATCTACTAAAATTTGTAATTTTTACTCTTGTGCATGTCTCGTGCATGTCATGTGCACTCTTGTGTATCTTCCACTTTTAACAGCTCAGACTTTGAAACTTCACTTAAAAATTCCTGCAAACACTCTATGAAAATGTTAGCAACATCATTGTATGCTTGTCGTCAGTAAAATGCATTAAAGTGAGTTCTAACAAATAAGTTCCTGAGAGAAAGAAAGGAGAGTTCGGTAGCATGATTGAGTTGTCAAGAAATTCTGTCCGCCACGCATCTAAATTGGCCTAACATAGAGTCCGAACATACAAAGTTTTGAGCGATTCTACAAATGCCAACCAACCTGCTCAAAGACTAGAGAACAAAGACCAGCGACCAAAGATCTGCCTCACTTAACAGCTCCAACTTAAACACACTTCCTGTCGAACATCCAGCTCGTCAAGCCTACCTGATAGGAGATTTGTCTCACATTCTTATGCTCTGACTTCCTAATCTACCTTTTCCCTAATGTACCCAAGTATTCCTTCTTGGCCACGAGGACTGCTTACCCTTAGGTGTGCACAACATTAAGAGAACTTCAAATATTTTTGATACTTTAGCCATTTTTCTACTTTGAGCTCTTACATCTCCTTCCTCTTTACCTCTATTAACTGTAAAAGAGAGAAACTATCACATTGTATGTTGTACTTCTCGTTTCTCCTAAATAATATATAAAGGAACCCGCTTTTCTGCTTGAGGACGTAGGCTCGAGCCTGGTCGAACCTCGTTAAATACCTTGTTCATTTTATTAGCTTTCGTATGTGAGACGGTTCCAAACAAACACAGATCTTATTCTTTCTGTGCTCTGCATCTCAGCCTTTCATCTGAAGGCTATCCTATGGCTGCTATTCCTTCTCCTCTTTGGTTCGGATCGCCAGCCTGTACTTGGGCTTTTGGCCCAAACTGCTTTATTGTTATAAATACTTGTATCTGTATTGTATCTGTAGGTATGAAAGTAATACAGTTTCTTGTAATAAGAGAATACAGATTGAAATACTAAAATTATCTTTTCATTCTTCAATTCAAACTTTAATATGGTATCAGAGCAGTTCTAAAGCTTAACAGCTATTCAAATCATTTCTCATTTCACACCAACCGTTTTCAAGAATCACCATCCACTGTCACAGTGTCATTTGGTGTTCTATTCTCCATCAGATTCAGTCTCATCATTTGGGGTTTCATATAGTTTACATCAAGAAATCGAGTGCCATCCTAAAAGAATAAAGTTCTTGGTTGCATCTAAGACTTCTTGAAAGAAACTATATTAAGGAAATTATACATAACAAGTATTCACTTCTCTAATCAAGAAATCAGAAATCAGCCAGTGCCATACCTGAATCTTAAAGAAATTATCTTCAAAATTGGTTGCATCTGGTCTTGAAATTGTTGATTCATCACATTTCTTGATTAGATAAAGATTCATACCTGCCTGTACTATCTCTCTTCACTGTCTCACTTTCCAACCTTCTCATCAATCATCATGTCTGATGACAGCAATTCAGAAGTTGGTAATGTTGGTAACACTGTTCTTCCAGATCTGACCACTGAAGCAAGTAATCTGATCAAGACCATCATCAGCCCTCAAAGCCAATTGATTACTGTTCAGCTAGATGAAGACAATTATCTTCTCTGGCGAGTACAAGTTGAAACAGCCATAGAAGGCTATGGCCTGGAAGGACACATTCTTGGCACTCTAACCATTCCTCCCAAATTCATCACTGTCGAAAATAAAGTAGTCAGTAATAATGAATACACAAAGTATCATAGGCAAGATAGATTGATAAGTTCATGGCTCATGGCATCCATCACCCCCAAGCTACTACCTCAAATAATAAGTTGCAAAACTGCAAATGAAATTTGGCTCACTACTGAAAGGGTGTTCAACACACAATCAGGTGCAAAGCTAATGCATTATAAAAGAGAACTCCAAAGCATTAGAAAACAAGATGAACCCATGAGAGAATATATAGCCAAGATCAAAAGGCTATATGATCTTCTTGAAGCTGCAGGACGAAAAGTTCCTGAAGATGAACAAGTCTTGACTGTTTTAAATGGATTAAGTACAGACTATGAATCTGTTATAGCAGTTCTTACTACTCAAAGAACTATTCCTGACATGCAGTTTGTTGAGTCTACCCTTCTTGCACATGAAGCAAGAATTGATCACAAAAGGACTACAGATTCTGAAATATCAATAAACTACACTACCAAAAGTAAGAACTTCAATCAAAATAAAGGTGATCAACACAATCAGAGAGGAGGCCTTACTAACAGATCTAGAGGCAGGGGGAGATGGAACAACAACACCAGACCCAAGTGTCAAATTTGTGAGAAAATGGGTCATACTGCTGCAAAATGCTATTTCAGATTTAATCAGAACTACATACCTGGACAGAATTCAAACAATCAAAGGAACAACAACAATGGTAGTGCTAATCTAGTCCAAGCTCAAGGTAACTCTGATTCAAATGATGTCAAAAGCTGTCAGCTAAGTGAAGGCACTAAAACTGATCAGACCCAGGATGATGCATGGTACCCAGATACTGGTGCTACCAATCACATAACCAACAGCCTGGATAATCTTAATGCAGGCAACAGGGAATATAGAGGTACTCAATTAATCTCTTTAGGTAATGGTGACTGTATAAATATCACACACATAGGGGATGCACACATTAAAGGAAAAAGAATGATGTATTTGAATAATCTCCTAAGAGTACCCAAAATAAAAAAGAATCTCATTAGTGTGTCCCAATTTGCTAGAGATAATAATGTGTTCTTTGAATTTTATCCCAAACATTGCTTAATCAAAGATATGCTAACTAGGGAAATTATATTGCAGGGTGAAGCTGATAGAGGATTATACAAGTTTAATTCTGTAAACTGTAAAAAGTCTATAGCTGAAAATTCTTGTAATGTCTCAATGTTGAGCAAAACTGATGGACATATTGATGTAAAACCATGTCAAAATATATCAACTTCTGAAGATAATGTTTGCAATAACTCTATGATATCTAAAAGTAGTGTTAACACATTTGAGCTATGGCACTACAAATTAGGACACCCTAATGAGAAAATAGTTAAGAGAATACTCTTAGAAAATAAAATTTCCTTTAATGAGTATGCATCACCTTATGTATGCACTCATTGTCAACTTGGCAAGAGTCATAAACTGCCATTTGCAAACTCAGAAACTGAGTATAAGCAACCTCTTGATCTGATTGCTTCAGATCTATGGGGTCCAGCACCCTATAGTTCTGACTATGGATACAATTACTACATTTCTTTTGTTGACTCCTACTCTAGATACACTTGGATTTACTTTCTTAAAGCTAAGTCTGACACTTATAATGCTGTTGTTCAATTCATAACTATGGCTGAAAAACAAACAAACTGTCAGCTAAAAACTTTTCAAACTGATGGTGGTAGTGAATACAAACCACTTGATGATTTCTTTAAAAGAAAAGGTATAATTCATAGAACTACTTGTCCTTACACTTCTGAGCAAAATGGGTTAGCAGAAAGAAAACACAGACACATTGTAGAGTCTGGCTTATCACTTCTTGCACATGCTTCAATACCTCTTAAGTTTTGGCCTGAAGCCTTTAGTACAGCTGTTTATCTAATTAACAGGCTCCCAACTAAAGTGTTGAATTACATGTGTCCTATAGAGAAATTACTCAAAACAAAACCAAACTATAAAATGTTAAAAACCTTTGGTTGTTTGTGTTTTCCATGTCTTAGACCCTACAATAAGCACAAGCTAAACTTCAGATCAAAGTCTTGTACCTTTCTTGGATACTGTACAAACCAAAAAGGGTACAAGTGCCTGGATGAAAATGGAAAAATTATCATAAGCAGACATGTAGTATTTAATGAATTTGTGTTTCCTTTTAGTAAGACAGATATAAAGACTACTGCAAAGGTTTACAATCCAAGTAAGTCTATCCCACATCTACCTTTATATACTGACATCCAAGAGGATGTCAATGATGATGATGCCAACAAAGGTGCTTCAAATCCACAACACACTGTACCATCTAAGTCAGGTTGTGAACTGCAAGGCCCTTCAAGTCAGCACAGATTTGTCACAACAGAAAGCAACAACAGTCAAAGTGAGGATCAAAACTTAGCTGAAGAAATTAGCAGTTATGATGACAACATACAGCAAACTAATCAAGCAGAGTCACCACTCATGATAAGTCAACCAACTGCAGGTCATCCCATGATTACAAGAGCCAAAAGTGGCATTTTCAAACCAAAGGTCTACACTATAACATCTTCCCTTGACAAAGAGCCTGAAAACTTCATTCAAGCTGCTAGTAATGAAAATTGGAAAGCAGCCATGGATGAAGAATTCAATGCCCTTATCAAAAATAAAACCTGGAATTTGGTCACACCCCCAGGTAATAAAAACATTATTAACTGCAAGTGGACCTACAGGTTAAAGAAAAATCCTGATGGCACTATAAGCAAGCACAAGGCTAGACTTGTTGCAAAGGGGTATACACAAGAGTATGGTTTTGATTTTTGTGAAACCTTTTCACCTGTGGTAAAACCCTCTACCATTAGACTTGTACTTACTATTGCCTTACATAGAAACTGGTACTTAAGGCAACTAGATGTGAATAATGCCTTCTTAAATGGTGTCTTGCAAGAGGACATTTATATGAGACAGCCACAAGGCTACATACAAGACAATAGTCTTGTATGCAAACTCAACAAGGCTATATATGGCCTCAAGCAAGCACCTAGAGTATGGTTTGACAAACTGAAAACCACTCTAACCAATAAGGGTTTTCAATTCACCAAATCTGACAACTCACTTTTTATCAAAATCACAAATGAATCATCTATATATATACTAATATATGTAGATGACTTGATTATAACAGGTGATAACATTGATGAAATAAATGAGTTAATCAAGTATCTTCACAAGCAATTTTCCATAAAAGATTTAGGTGAACTGAATTACTTCTTAGGTATAGAGGTCTTAAAATCATCCTCTACAGATATATTTCTCAGTCAAAAGAAATACATCTTAGATATCTTAAACAAAACCAAAATGGATGATGCTAAACCTCAATCTACACCTATGATCAGTAACCAAAGATACTCCAAAAATCAAGGTGAGTCTATATCAAATATCAAACAGTACAGGAGTATCATTGGTGCACTGCAATATGTCACTATAACTAGGCCTGATATCACCTTTAGTGTTAATAAATTATCTCAGTTTATGCAGAATCCATTGGATAATCACTGGAAAGGGATCAAAAGAGTGCTCAGATATCTTAAAGGCACTATCAATTTTGGGCTTCATTTTAAAAAAGGCAGAGATCTAAACCTAGTGGGTTATAGTGATGCAGACTGGGCTGGAGACTTAGATGACAGAAAATCCACTACTGGTTACTGCATATATCTTGGTGGCAACTTAATCTCATGGAGTTCAAAGAAACAATCTACCATTTCTAAATCCAGCAGTGAAGCAGAATACAGAAGTGTAGCTAGTGCTACAGCTGAAATTATGTGGCTACAATCACTCTTATCAGAACTTAAAGTCAGCAATAATGAGAAAGCAACTTTATGGTGTGATAATCAAAGTACAATCTATATGTCTGTCAATCCAATTCAGCATTCCAGAACCAAACACATAGAAATCGATCTACATTTTGTTCGAGAACAGGTAACTAAAGGAAAGCTACAAGTATGCCATGTTCCTACATATTATCAAAAAGCAGACATACTCACCAAAGCCTTATCGAAGTCAAGCTTTCATAGGCTAAGAGAAGATTTAAAGGTCAGAGAAATCAAACCAGTAAAAGATGCAGAAGTCTTAGCTGAGTTCAAATCAAGCAAATCCCCTGATCGGAACAAAAGATTTCACCTTGTCGCTGAATCGCCTCGTCGCCATGGCTCTAAACCTAACCCTAGTTTGAATTGAGGGGGAGTATTAGCTTTCGTATGTGAGACGGTTCCAAACAAACACAGATCTTATTCTTTCTGTGCTCTGCATCTCAGCCTTTCATCTGAAGGCTATCCTATGGCTGCTATTCCTTCTCCTCTTTGGTTCGGATCGCCAGCCTGTACTTGGGCTTTTGGCCCAAACTGCTTTATTGTTATAAATACTTGTATCTGTATTGTATCTGTAGGTATGAAAGTAATACAGTTTCTTGTAATAAGAGAATACAGATTGAAATACTAAAATTATCTTTTCATTCTTCAATTCAAACTTTAATACATTTACTTTTCCGCTCTTTGCTACCTTTTTTTTTTTTGTTTTGTACTTATTTCTTCATTAATAACAACCCACATATTAACTAACTAAAATACCGTTGCATTACACTCTAAAACCAAGGGCCTTCACATAAACTCGGGTGAGGGTGTGAAAAATTTCATCCAACAATATCAATTATTACCTCTATATATATATATGCATATATATATATATATATATATATATATAATATTTCTTCTCTCCCATGAGGAGAGAGAAAGGCAATTCAGTTTTCAACTTCTCATGGGATTCCGTATCCCTATCATTGAGTGCCTGAAACTGTATAGTCATGATATCAAACACTTCGCCAAGCCACTACGATTCATCATGCGATTCAGAAATTGGAATGTAGGCGAAAATCGCTCTCCAACTTCAGTTTTCTATGTCGAGTCCTATCATTTCTACAAATCGATTTCGATTTATTGATGAACTCAACGCGATCTAGTATTAGTACCGAAGACTTCTACATTTCTATTTTATATTAAAAAGGCAATTTGCACATTTTAGAATCTGTTTGTATTGTTTTTTTAAGTGTATTGTTCTGTGTATTCTCAAAATAATATCATGAGTACATGTTATTTATGGACATAAAATCAATTGATCGATAAAAATTTATTCTTTTTTCATGTTGTTTTTTATTTTTAAATATGCATTCAGATTATGCTTCTTATAAAAAATGTTTAAAAGTACATGTCAGTCATCACGTTATTATTACTTTAATCTATATATTAAAAAATTAATTTCAACATACAATACAATTTATCAGCCAACCAATGGATATTAAACACTCTGACAAGCAAAGGTCGACTCAAAAATGTGATATATCTCCAAAAACACCTTCAACGGAAGATAGTGTACATGTTCAGAAATCAACAAATGACGATAAAGAAAACCCCTCAAAAGATGATTATGGATGGAATCATAAATTTACTTTTGAAGTGGTAGGTGATATATCATTCAAAAATTTTGAAAAAATAATATAATTAAATGTTATTATCTTGTCGGTTTTCTTTTCCTGTTTTTGCTATCAGCGTAAACTTCCACAAATGCATCTCTATAGATGTTACTAAATGTTATTATCACTTAAAAATAAGATCTAGCAACTATGTTTTTTTACAAATTCAATACGCTCTTCTATATATATTACCAAACTTAGTGTCACTTAAATATGTTAAACACGTATAATTTGTAAAAAAAAATCAATTTACTCGCGAAACATGTGCTATCATCACGTGTGAAGCGCGTGTCATAACACTCGTAATAATAATAAGAGAATACGTGAATTTCACGTGGTTCGACAACTAAATCCTTGGAGCAAGCACCTTCAGTACGATATATGAAGTTACAAGAGAACCAACTAGAAGATTAGGACTTGAAGGAAACATTCTTCTTCTCACCATACAGTACCGCACTGTCAGCTTGGAGTCAAAACTCCATTAACTTCCAACTTGGAGTAAGAATTGGTTTTGATTCTTCAACAAGCTAGACTCCCCTTCCTATATAGGTTACGCCCTTCCTATAAAGGTTACGGGAGAAAGTCTAGAACTTATTTATTCTTAAAACAATAAGAAAATTCCAAACCTCTTAATTAATGCACAATATCCTTCATCAAATATTTAATTATCACATTATGTGTCTATTAATAACATTTTCTGGTTGTATATTCGACTGAAGAAAATGCTGGAACTATAGCTTAGAAAATATTTCATACTCAGCATGGGCCAGTTGTTGTTGGGTTGGGCTTCATTATTACTATACACACACATACACAACCACAATAAAGCAAAATATTATCCTCAAACGTCATTTGCTTTGTAAAAGTTTTGATCATGATTTATAATCATCTGTTATTGCACTCATATTAATCAAGACTGCAATTAAAACTATTTATTGAAAACAACTTGCTCAGCTTTCTACACATTTATTCATAAAAACATGTGGTTAAATCATGCATGATCTCTTATTTTCAACTGAACAATCACGCCACTTGTATTATTATTTTTCCTTCTCTCTAACAAATATTTTATAGTTAGTGCACTACTCGTATCCTAATCTGTTTCGACTGTAAATACTCGTTTTTTAGCTTATTTTGTACTAGTTAATGATAAATTGTTAACCTTTTCTCACCTTCCAGTTTCATCAATTCCTGCTTTTACTAATTTCTACCAATATATATTTCCTTCTTTAAGTAAATATTGTATTAATGGTAATTAATTACGTAACAGACACGGTAGTATTACCATCCTTCCATCTGTGCCTTCTGATTGATACTTATAGGTATTGTCTTCTTAGAGTTGCAGTCTACTCAATGACCAGGTAAGTAAATGGTGGCTGTGGATAATTCCGAAAATGACAATTCTTTTCTTCTATAGCTAAAAAGGGGTATTATTTTACACTGGTTGAGACTAAATATTTTGATATGAATTACAATTTAAGTGGACTAGTCATAATATTTGAATATGCATCGTATAAAGGTAGGAGGCTGGTAAATGCAAGGAATTGAACGGAAGAGAGTAATGGATGTTGCTTTCTTTTGGTTTTGGATGTGAGAGGAGGGAATCTAATCACTTTCGTATTATATCAATATGTTTCGGTGTCAATTTCTTTTGGGATAGGGTAAAAAAGAACGTCTTTCTACTGTTCCTAAAGTAAACATGAAAGACAACACTAAAAGTTTAAATATTTACTGTAGATCACATTAATTTTGTATCGTTATCCTCATAATATATATTTTTAGGGTATACTTCATTCTTTTGATATTTTTTTATATATAATATGTTGCTATGATATCAGATTAGATACCGCTAGAGAGTATACCTTGTAAATACATTGCATGTTCAGGATGGCCACATAAATTTTTGGTTCTGTTTTGTCATTCTCAAATTTGAAATTATTTGAGAGAAACAATTGCACTAAACAAAAAATTAAACATAAAATAAAAAGCTGAGAGAAAATAGGTTGAAAATGAAAAATTAAATAAAGAATATACCGAGCTTTACATAAAGTACAACACAACAACTTATGAACTGATTACGCTTTTGTTACCATATTACAGTGTATGGCTGTACCTTCTACACGACGATTTTGTTTACAAACTTTGCCAAATTATAGTTGGTTTGTATCAGTTTTGCATATACACTAGTTATATATTGTTTGAAGCTAATAGAGAAATAAAATGGTTGGCAACATGCATATAAAAGTTTTTTTTTAAAACATATTGATCAAATGTGTTTTACAATATTCCACATAATTTGTTTTTAAGTTACATACTCCAGATCTTGGCAAAGGCTTTCAATATGTTACTCACATTGTATTGACTAAAGTATTAGTATGCAACAAAGCTTGATATTAGAAGTATTTTACTACGATTGAAAGAACTTCCCCTCCTTTTTTATAGAACTGCATATTTGGCTCTCGGTATAATGCTTTGAGATTGTAGTCGTTAAAATATTGTTGGGTCCTAATATTTACTTACTAAATTTTTTGAAACGTAGAATTACAGAGGATAAATATTTTTTGAAAAAGATACCTGAAGGACTTAAGTAAAAACTGTTTTTTTAGATGTGCTTGACTAAAATGAAACATTAAATGAAAGAATTAAGAACCGACAAAAATACAGAGAACTAAAATGAAAATTATTAATGAAAGGTGAAAAAATTAAAGGTTGAACAGAATTTTGAGGATATGAAGGACTAAAATGAAATAGTTAATGAGAAAATCGAAGAGAGTAGAGAAAAAGCTTCTGTCATATTATTTTGTAATAGATAGATTCCTTTGACTACATACTTATCTGATTGCAATTCTTAAGGTAAACTTGCAATTTGCCTCTGCAACTTGTCCCATCTGTTGATAGAATATTCTTTTTCTTCTGAAGCAGTATAATTTGAATATCCAACTATATAACTTCCGTATCATCATGTCCCTATTTGAAAACATCATGAATATCGAAATTTCGACAAATGTATAAGTAATAAGAAAATAATGTTTAAAAAGCTTTTATTCTTGGTCGATATCATTTTAAGGCTAATATGCTGCGAGCATCGTCATGAAATAATACCAAACTAGCACAAGAAATATTAAACTAACATATATAAACTATTAAAAAAAAGTTCAACTAGCATATGCAAACTTTCAAGATTTCAAATGAAACAATAAAAAGTCAAGAACTATACACGTGATGACACGTAATGCTAAGGTTATGCTTTTTGATTAGAAAGCTAAACTAGGTTTCTTTATGAATCTTCCTAGAGGGTGAAAAGTTAATAAAGAGAAAATAAACTGATAATGTTAGATGACTATCAAGATAGTGTATTATATATGTGGAGATGAAAATTGTATTCAAATGGGCATCCAAATTACATCCTCAACTTGGGCAGGCCATGAATGACATCTATTTCTAATTGAAATGTGAAGGCCCATTTAGTTGAAGTATGGTATAATTGTTATCACGGTAAAAATAAATTAAGTTGCTAGACATAATTGTTGGATAACTACAATAAAACTCAAAGTCTTTTTAATTTTCTCGACCTTTTGTATTATGTATTAATAGGCGACCATTTCTATTTTTATAATGATTATTTATTGACATCAATTTATTTGTGAGAGATACACAGAAAACAATAAGTTCATTTCATCATTGCTCCTTTAAGAAAAAATACAGTAAACAAAATTTATATTCTTCATCTTATCTCTCGATAAATTTCTTCAAAATAAAATCATTTTTGATTTATATTTAAAACTTTTGAGCAACGACTTCTGCAAATCTCTATATTCTTCAACCTTTAGTGCACAAGTTTGAACAATTGTTGTGCTAACTTTGAGGGATGGACGACAATTGTCGGTTGCATCATAGTCCTGTCGAATTTCACTTTTAAAGCAGTGACATCGTCCACGGCACAACAATTCCTATCACTTGCTCTTCGTTGTTCCTACCCATCAATTCTATCAATTTAAAAGCAAAATTTAAATACATCTTTCATGAAGATTATGCTTTTATGTTTTGGATCAAAGATTGGACTATCATGAAGGTTAGTGCATTGGGAGAAGAAAAATCAAGGATTTCGAGCAAATTTAAATTGAACATGGGATATTAAAATCATTAAAAGGTAAGAAATGCAATGAATTAACGCTAACATATGTTCCACAATTACCGTCGACCTTCTTATCTAAATTATTTTTGGATTTTGACAATAACTCCATTACGTTGATATTTATGGAAATGTATAGTGATTTAAGAATTGGTTTTGGCTGGTGATATATGTTAACCAGAGTAACATAAATTTTGAATATGCTATGGTGTCAATTAATTTTTTAATCGAAGTATAAATTTGTGATAATAATAATTGCTAAGGTGGCGGTGAAGTTTGATTATAAATGCATGAATATATGAAATATATACATGGGTATTGTTTATGTGCCAATTTAGGCACTATAAATGAGTAATTTGCAATTTAAATTAGTACATTCTATTTTGGAACAAAATAAAGAATTTGGCATGGTTTAACATACAATTCAGATCACTAGACATATATTATATTGAATGATCACCGAGTCTGGATTAGTTGAAGAAAAAGGAAAAAGATAAGTCTCATGGCACTAGGAGTTTAAAAGAAAAAAAGGTTTTATAATATAATTTAAATAGAGACAAATATAAAATTATATGTTCTTTGAACTTCTATTTATCAAAATTATAAAATTTTCATTTATACAAATGTTGGATAGTAAGTTTTATAAATTCCAACTAAATCTATTAATTTGAACTGTAAGCATCCAATGAAAAATTAATAGCATGAGACCTTTATAATTACGAGGTAATGAAACTCTTATCAGCAAATATAAATTTATCTATGTATGGCTAAGTTACATTCTATAAAGATTACTATATGAAAAAGTTACATAAGTATATATAAATTTCTATTGACTGTGGGCAAACAATAGATAAGTAAAGAAGAAAATAAATAAATTAATGTTTCCTGAAATAAGTGTATAAGTTACAAAGTAATAATTACTGTACTAATGTGCTGAGAAGTCTAACCATTAGCAGTCATTGTCATGCATATAAATATTTCAATTTAGAATGATGTCTTTAATTTATTTACAAAACATTTAGCAATTTGAATAAATACTTTAGTCATTGATATATCTATAATATAATCAATCATTGATTCTAGCATATGAATATAAAATGTTATAAGTTTAAATGCAACTAACATTTATGAGTTGAAAATAAAATGACAAACATTCATTTGTTAATAAGTTGGGTGTTATCTACAAACATAAAAGTAAATGAGTTATAAGTATTTGCAAATTTAATCTATTAATATGGAGATTTTGTTGAACTTCAATATGATAAAAATATTATAGGAAATTAGGAAAAAAAACAAACTTTTAAAAAAATTTAAACTGAAGAATATCAAGTTTTATTTTTAGGCTGAAGGACAAATGCTAGTTATAATTAGCATTATATTCAACTTTTACACTATGCAAAATGCTAATTATAACTAGCATTATATTCAGTTTACACTATACAAAATGATAGTTATAACTAGCATTGTCCTTCAGCCAAAATAAAAAACTTGCTGTCACTCAGTCTAATTTTTTTTCTAAGTTTGTCCTTGTACCTATTTTCCTAAAAATATTATTTTACTTTCTTGTTAATAATTTTATGAGCATTAAAGCTATAATATTCGAATTATTGATTATATAACTGACTTATGATTTATTTGTGGAAGTAAATCATGTGCATTTAATGAGTTGTTCATTGTCGGAAAGGAAAGTGGATTTGAAGGGCAAATAATAATAAGTCAGTTTTAGAGTTGATTAATGAGACTTTATATTTATTAATTTATGAAGTGAGATTTATTGTTATACTTATGACAAGAACATGAATTTAATTGTTTTTATGTACAGATAGTAAGATGTTTTAATAAATCAATGTCATTATAAGTCTATTCTCGAAAATGTTTATTATGGATTTTATGTGCTAAATTTAAGAAGAAACTTTTGTAAAGAAAAATTCTATGGTAAGATATATGTATGTATGTATATGATAATTTCAAAAACAAACTATGAAATGAAATATTTATTTTCAGTGCATGCTTGAATTGGATCAAAGATCACTTTGATTGATATGAGTCATATGTATAAAGCGCTATAAATTGGAAAGGAGAATTTCTGTATTGAAGATGGATATGTGGTATATATTTATGGACGTTCTAATTTAGTTTTGCAAATGAGAAGTATTTATTGATATACATAAATTAACATTGGTTATAAGACTTTATGTTTCACATGTTATATATATAAGTGCATACCTTTTGAGCAATATATGCATGATGGAAGAATGATTCGATTTGAACTGAATTTGAGTTGATGCAAGTAGGTTTTATATGCTACATACCGAGTTGCTGTTTGCTTGTATACTCATACATGATGCACGTATGAATTCGTAGAACATGGTGAATGTATATTGAATGTAACTCATGATATAAATTAAGTATAATTATCTTCGTATGTTAAATTGTATGTGGAGGAAACTAATTTGTTTGGTTGTTACTTATTCAAAGTGGTTCCTCATAAAAAGGCAAAAAGGCTCTTTATGAATAAGGGAAATGCGTTATTCCGAACCTTTTTTTTTTGAAGTGTGGGGGTATCTACCTAACTTGGGTTTACAACTTCAGAAAAACCAGCAATGGACAGTAGATATTTGTTTGTGAATTCATTCTTTTTCTCCTAATTTAAGACAATAGAAGCAGGAGATGCTAATGTGAGAAAACTGAAAATAATTTATGGCTGATCTCATAACATTGAGAAAATCTTGAAATATTTGATTGTTTTGTGTGGTGCCTATGTGATCTCTACATGGTTATGCCACACACTTTAAGAAGAATAAATGGCATAAATTTTCCTCGGATGAATACTCATTCACCTCTCCATTTCACATTTGCTTTATTTTTAAAACAAAACAAACAAAACCCCATCAACCTTAGGCGGCCATATTGCTAAAAAAGAGAGAAGAAATCAAAACTAAAAGATCAAAACTCCCCTTGCCATTGGTGAATGTTTGCTAACACACTAGAGTCTATAGTCGGATCCTTTGAAGTATAAATCTCCCAAAAAAACTCAATAGCAAATTGCATCTAAGAATAAATTGATTTTTCCGAGTACTTACTGTACCACTTGCGAGTAGCTCCGACAAAAGTTATTGGAAAAGTTTGCATCAAACCTCATTTTGAAGCATTGAAAATATCCCTATGATTTTCAAATGCCAAGAGATGATAGCTGGATCAGTAGGTCCATCATATCAGATAGTTGGGATCTTTATGTTGGGTGGAAGGGGTGCTTCCATAATTTTTTCGATAAAGGGTACTGCACGTCGATTATTATTCACGTTGTGGTTCATAGTTGCTTTCCTTTGAGATTCATAATATCTTTCATCATTTTAATTGCCACATCGCGTAAATAAGCTTCATCTGTCTAATAATTTTTCCTCCTTGGTTCATTATCCGTCTTTGAGATCGAGCTAGTGTATTGTTTGAGATTTCCTTATCCTTGGGAATCCCTTTTCCAAATTGTTCATTCGATGTCATGCCTTTTCGATAGTATTTCACTACTCAATGCATTAGCTTATAATACCCAATTCCATTAGCTTCCAAGCATCTATAAAGCTATAGTTTTCTACCTCTTAACTACAAAAGTACTGCAACTACTTCACATGATACCTTTAATAACCACCCACAACAGTTTTCTTTAACCTTTTGTGGTTGCCATCCACGGCTGTTAGCAATAGCTTTAATGGCCCTGTACAATGGCATTTTATGTCTTCTTTAACTTGAATTAACCATCTTGTGCTAAAATTTTGGTATAACAATACTTATTCGATTGAACTGAAAAATATGTTTATATATTTTATAGATTTGGATTTATCTCCATGATTGATATTTGATCTATATTAATTATTTGGACATCTCATTTTATGAGCATACAGTAAAATACATGTTATTATTAGTGTTACCAAAGGATACTTGCAAAATTAGATTAGAGAAGGGATAAGAATTGATTGAAAACAATACACAAATCAATTCCTCTAAACCTCACTTTATTAAATTTCTTTGAGAACCAAATACAAAATCCTAACTTGAGTTTTCAAATTCAAACTCAAAACCGATAAATCTAAAACAATAATTCCCTTAGTCTAACAGAAAAAAAAGATGCCTTGATTTATTAAAAGCAATTACTTGGTACTCAATTTGCCATGCAGATCAATAAATAAATTCTTGCATTCAATTTAACAGAGTGTAATTTTCACTTTTATTATAATATGCATATCCATATACACAATATGGAAAGTCCAAATATACGTTGTTTTTCTTCCTTTTATATTTATTTCCTCAAATATGATTTTGTATTGCAAATTGCAACAGTTATATATGACACATCGACATATTTACATTGAATAGGCTGCTACGAACTTAGTTCATACATTGTTAGATTCAGGTTTTGTGGACATTTAGTTTGTTAACCAAGTTTCAAAAACAGTTTTTCCAGTAACGGGGATAATATAACATAGAACATGTTACCTCTTATCTAGTTCAAGCATGAGTTTTGTTCACCAGATAGATGACGATGACGAAGTTCGTAGTTTGGAGATCTGCATGAACTAAAATATGGATTTGAAATTTTAGTGATATCAACAGTAATTATAGAAAAATAAATGCGTTAAAAAATTGATTTGAGAAAAGATCCATAAGAGGTTTGATGATTGAGATATTCCCTAAAGGATAACCAGTTTAAGAGAACATATGCTTTGTTCTTACATGTAGTCTATTTCCCCCTTGGTTCCAGGAATCTAAAGCCCTCGAGCGATCTATCTGTTTCAATTTTTAAATGGATTAAAAGCGGTCCAGTACATCAAAACATTAGCAACTTCTTTTTTTCAAACCCATCTTTGTTCAAAGCTCATCCGACATATGTATATAAATATCCTTATTTCTTCTACTTTGAAATATACAGCAAAACAGTGAACCAAGCTAAAGTGGAGACATCAAAATGCAATCTAACTGAACTCTTTTTGAATAAGCTGATTTCCACAAGGAGTGCATCCCTCGTGCCCTTAGCAGTGATTGCTATTATGCTTATATTAGTCACAGTATAAGTGTCTGAAAAACTACTAGTTGTAAAGCTTGAGCTAATTAATCAACCAATTTCCTATACAAATGAAACAGTTTGATAAAAAGTACCTGAAATAAATATACAGGCATGCCAAAGAGAGAAATTACCTGGACAAGATTCACTAGTATACCATCTCAGCACAAAGGGTAAATAATGCAAGTAATTGGCAAATGTCAGCATAGAGAATAGCAAGTACCATGTCAACAATATTCACTTGGATAATGCCAAAGAAAGAAACTTCAATTGGTTGTGGCACTGCATAGAGATTAGCAAGTACTACTATATCAGCAAGTTTGTCTGTAACATACTTGACGAGACAATAACAAAGTTACGAAATAATGAGGTTATGAGAACATCGAGAAGATCTTAGTGCAGAGATTTTCCTGGTAACTTGTGGTCAAGTGAGTAATGCGAGTTATTGCTATCAAGTCGACAATTTACACAAGTAAGGAGTACATCATATGCAGTAAGAAATGTTATTTCGGTGTAAGAAGAGTTCACAGTTTCTTGGTGATTCCATACATTGATATAGATTTATGATAAATGATCTCAATCCTTGTGAAAATACGAAGAGAGTCGATTTATGATCTGTATTGCAGCTAATGCAATCTTGAACCAGTTTAAGGTTTTTTATGATTTGAGAATGAACCGATCTTTAGTTCAGCTTAAACATAGGATTTGACATACATGAAATAGTTAAATAATGAAACATAGGTGAACAAAGAACCAGAGAGCAGAACTAATAACATGATTTATCAAGGAATAACACAAGGAGAGTGCCTCAGTGACTAGAAATGTTTATTTCAGTCGATTATAATGGCAGATTAAAAGCTCATTTGAGTTTAACCTGTTGACGAACATGAGATTTTAACCCATGTTAATTATAATAACTGTCCAATTTCGAATTAAGAATCAATTTAGGCCCAACTTTTGTTTGCATAGAGCCCAGTTGATTGGTACATACCATTGACATTTCGGTAACACTAATACAACCTTCTACATAATTTTGTAGCAGGCTTTTTGAACTTCTTCTTTGAGTCATGGCAATATCATGGACATTCTCCTACCCACAGAATAAAAGTCTCAACTGTCCATCTAAAACCACCATATACAAAATATTTTTCTATGCATCATTTTCTCTATGAAATCATTTTTATTATGATTTATCATCATACGGATTGATCAAGACTGCAGACAGAGTCACATAATCAAAAAATTATTTTAGATATGAATGAACACTAACATTTTATGTATAAAAGCAAGTGGTCAAGTCTTGCATGATTTTCTACTTTCTATTTGTTATTTTTTTCCTAGTCCTCTGATAACTATTCTACGGTTGGTATACTAATCGAATCACAGTTTCTTACGACGCAAATACTCGTTTTTTTAAATCTTAGTTTATACAAATGATTGATAAATTGTTAACCTTTTCTCACCTTCCAGTTTTGCTAATTCCTGCTTTTACTCATTTTTATCTATATATATTTCCTTTTGTAGGTAAATACAGTATCGGTGGTAACTAATTACGTAGCAAACACGGTAGTATTATCGTCCTTCCATCTGTTCTTTTTGATTGATACTTGTAGGCATCGTCTTCAGGGAGTTGCAGTTTTCTCAATGACTTGGTAAGTAAACAATGGTTATCGAAAGTTTTGACAAAGACAGTTCTTTTATTAGAACCAAGTATATGATATTATTTCAGGCTGCCTGAGACTAAGTATTTAGATATGAACTGCAATTTAACTGGTCCAGTAGTTGAGCTGATGTTTGAATTTTAAAAATGTAGGAGGGTGGCAAATGCAAAGAACTTGATAGAAGAAAGTAATGGATGTTGCTTTCTTTTGAATTTGGATGTGAAATGGGGAATATAATCACTTTCATATACTATCATGCATGTTCAGACGTCAATTTCTTTGCAAATTTGTGATATATTTTTTTTTGAGATAAGGTAAAAAGAAGAAACGTCTTAGCATAACTTTGCATGGTTTGAAATGATTGTTGAGAGCAGAAATATTTCATGACCGCTAAATTTTATTCGCTCTTTTTTTCTTCAGATGGAATTTGTTAAAAATGTTTCAATATTCAAGGAGGAGATGACTGTTGTTGTTGAGACAACGACAGAAGGTAATATTATTCGCTCTTTGTATACTATGTTTACACAATTTATTAGGCGATATTTGTTAGAACTAGACTTATCAAACATGTTAAGTTCAACAAACTCCAGAATTTTATCAACATGCAAGTAATTTATATAAGTTTTATACCAACCTAAAATTTTGACTTATAAGTTAACAAGTCATAAATATAAAACTGGTACTTGTTTGCATCTTATACCACTAAAATTTAACCAACGTTTTTTTTATTGGATTAAAATCTAGATTTCAGTTAGGTTCCTAAAATTTGCTCTCTGCTCTGCATATTATAGCATATATTTTCGAGTATAATAGCGAAACATAAACACAGGAACATATTTTGTAATAAAAACGTCTACAAATTTTACAAGACATAAAGGAAAAGCACAAACCACAATGTTTGCCTTGGTGCTCTTTTCTCAAAGAATTGACCCTATGGAGTTGAGGGTAAGTGCATTATTTCCAACGTAAGTGGCTGAATATGATATTTGTGGAGCTCTGAGCTGTAAACTTTGCTTTGTTGTTTTATAAACTTTTCAAATCTTTTCTTTAAAGAAATTTAATCTCTATATTTGAATTTGTCCAATACACCCTTGTTAACATGAGCTTCCACTATTTTTTGTGGACCACCTTTTTTGTTGGTTGAAGAACGTAATAACTACTTTCGTTCAACTGAAATATATCTTTTGATTATTTTTTGTTATAGCAAAGATTCTTGACAAGATTTAAAAAAAATTGTTATTATAATAACTATTTACCAAAATAGTTATAAAGAATTAGTTTTATATAAAATCAATAAAGCTGTTTGACTTGTGTTTATAATTCTCTTTCTGTCTAGTATTATTTATCAGGTAGAAATCCCAAGGACACGAACTATTATCTTTTAAGATAACATGATGAGTGGCAGTGAAGTTAGATGAATACTATAAAGCTAACAACGTGGTTATGTTTATAAGTGTAAACGAAGTAGATACATCTTAGCTCTATTATTTAATTTATTGACTACTAACTAATGTTGTTTTTGTTGAGGAAATAAACAAATAACGTTAATTTGTGTATATTCTTACAAAGTTGAATTTATGAATAATGTGTAATTTAGTTATAACATAAAACCACAAACAATATAGAGTTCCATTTGCATTCCATGGTCGATGTTCTGTCTTATTTGATGATGGACTCATATTTCAAAATTTTTACGTAATTTTCATATGGATCTTCAATCTACTTTGGCAGATTTAAGTGTTTAAATTTACTCATACAGTAATCTTTGATCTACTTCATTTACTCATTAATGGTGCTAAGTGTAGATTTTCTTGTCATTTTTTTTTCATACTAGTAACATGGATATTACAAAATATAGATGAACTGAATCATGTCCCTACCTAAGTTATGATCACAATATCAAAGTTAACAAAAAAGATGATAGATTTACAAAAAGTTGAGAAACAAAGTTTTCATGATAACATGCACTGGCTGGACCCTGTCAATGAGTGTGGCATTCATGTGAAATGAATTATCTTCTTTTATCTGGTTTTTACTTATAGATAATATGTATATCTCATTTAGCAAAATAACTTTGGCTCAACTTATTGCTGTAGCGATTGTAAGAAGTTTTAAAATTACCAGTTTTGATCTTAAATGGAAGTAGGTTTTTACAAGGTTTTATGAGGTGCTTATATTATTGATCAGTATATACTCCTGAATTAATTAGTACATCGATTTTAGAAGTTTAGTCACAAAACTAAAATTACTTGTGCAACCATAAAATTATCAAAACCCAAAATTAGAAAAACATTATCAAAGTGAAAAGCATAAACAAAAAAACTTTGATGCACATTCCATTATAGGATAACTTACTAAATCAAAAGAATTATTAAAAAAAAATGTTTGATACAAACTCACTCATAGAATAATAATTACTATATAAGAAGGGTTGCTTCTAATTATTAACCATAAATAATTCTAAATAACCGGACTAACTTAAAATATAATGTCATGCTTAGGGAACTGCGAAAAATGCTTACAAATACCATTGAAAAATAATAATACACAATACATTTTTTATGCTTCTTAGTACCAAAGCCATTTGCAACGGCTATCAACCACCGACCAAAATCAATTTGCACGGCAAACAACCGTCGATCAACACAATTTTACACATCCATCAACCACTAAACTTTAGAACCACCAAACTTCAGTGATTTAGTGGTTGGTGGACATGGAAAACTGTGTTGGTCGGTGGTTGTTTGCCTTGCAAAATAAGTCGAAATCGATGTTTTTGGTAGCCCTTGAAAAGTCCGGTATTATGAATAGTAAAAACCAAAATTATTTGGTATTTTTTTAGCAATGGTATTAGTAAGTATTTTTTGCCATGTCCACAACAACACGCAAAACATATGCTTTAAAATTTATGGGTGTAAATTTTATTGAGTGTCTAATGTTCGTTTTGGTGAAATGTTGGAAAACGTCCATTTGCGTTTGTTTTATTGTCATTTAAGGCATGAATCAGAAAAAGTAAAATGTAGGAAAATGTGTTCATTCAAAAGTTTTCGATGTTCTTTCTTGTTCTTACATTGTCCGTCTATTGTTCATGTTATAAGAGCAATTTTTAGACTTAAACCTTCTCGAGTCCGTGTCCATCCGAATCTACCATGGGGCATGCACGAGCATAGTTATACTAGGTTTGGTCCTACCCATTTAGAGCTCATAGCACAGTGGTGATTTAACTTATTAGTTTTTTGATGTTGTACATTTGAAATTACAATTTTTTTGAAAGAGTCCAGGTTATGAGAAGATAAATACACACTATATATCAAGGAAAATAAAATATCTTAGTCTCAAAATAAAATTAATAAAAATAAAGTATAATAATTAAAATTAATTGAAATATTTTTTCAATGGGAATAAAATATGAGTTAGAGAACTTTGGATTCCAAAGGGTTATGAAATACAGCTAAAATTACACTATACTGATTGATCAATAAGACCCAATGGTTAAAAAAATTCAATAGCGGGGATTTTCTCAAACAGCTCAAAAATCGAAGTCAAATAAGATCAAAACTGATGAGAAAGGGAACTTGTGAGCAAAGGCTCAAACTATAAAGATGCAGTTTTGAATGACAAGAAAGGAGCATGGAAATGAGCATCTTAAAGAGAAACGAAAGAGCATTTAAAAAGAGAATTAAGTGTTTTCTTATTATTAATTATGTTTATAAGTATTAATTATTTTTGTTGCAAAGAGAACAGAGTATTAATATTTGTTTGGAAGAGATCTAAAGTATAAATTGTCATTAATTACCGTTGGTGTCAGACACGTTGGACGTCAATATATAATTTTGATCCGTTCATCCAAATTGACAAAAAGGTAAAACCCGCATTTGATGGAGTGCAATTTTCTTTACACTTTTTTCAAAACGTGAACAAAACACTCGGCTCTTATTGTAGAAATTCAAGAAGGTCCCACGTGTAATCCATCAAATTTCTATTGAAGCAAGCTCAAAAGCAAACAACTTTTTTTTGTTTTCAGAATTTTCTTTAAATATAACTTAAAAATGCAGATGCATTAATTCATATTTTTCAAGAAAGCCAGTAGTTTTCAGCACAGAAACTGAATCTAATATACTCTAATCTTCACGTAGGTACATAATTGTGCCTTCTAACACTAACCAAATCGAATGATTGAGCAAAACAGCCTTTTAATTTCTTAATTAATCAGCTTTAAAAAAAAAAGTTTCTTCCCAAACAGTAATGAGCCTGTCAACAGAACACGAGATTATTCCTCTTGTTACATTTGTTTAATTGTTAAAATCAATCATTTTGCTAAAAAAATCGTCAGTTAACTGCTAAACACTGAATAAAATAATGCGTTCGTGCATACAAAATACCTAACTTAATTGTTTAATACCGATCTGGTTAATTCACATAATATGACTTTTTTGTACACATCACCAAACACTGATTAGTTACATAAAAATATTTCAAGTGCAATTAAATTGTACTTTAAGATGCGAGTCCCCATCTGAATGAACTGCAAAGCATAATCAGAGAATCATTCATTAAACTAATGAGCAATTTACTAATTAATTATATATACGTAGACATCAATCTCGATTGGATTCAACTTGTATTCTCCCTAAGATCGTGATTTACAAACTTAATTTATTGATATTGAATTGTTTAAAATGCTTTGTTTATAAGTTTATTTGTGTCATATTAAAAGTAGCATCAATTGCTTCGCCACTTGATATAATGTAATGGCTCGATATCACATCAAGTTATTAGAGTAGTATAATGTCGATTATGACTAAATTGACGCAGTCTATATCATGGGTTAATTAGCTAGGCCTGCATCGGTGAATTTTGAATCATTTGGTTGAAATGAAATGTTGAAAGATTAGTTTGCCATTTGGACGTTGATAATGAGTAGATATTATAGTAATAGTCTAAAACTATGAGTGCTACATTTTACAAGGTATTATAAAGAGCTCTTGCTATGGCAAAAAGACTCTAATACAGTTTAATTAACAAAGAAGAGTTATAATGACCGTACTTGAAGAAAAAATCAACCTAAGATAAGATTCTGTATCATGTACATACCTTGTTAATTGATATGGATTTTTTAATCCAAACAACTCTACATGTTTTAAATTCAAATATGAAATATCCTCATATCAATATTCAACTAGTCTTAACTAACGTTTCTCAATTAACAGATGATTTCGTGGAGAGGGAAAAAAAAAGAATCTCTCATGAGTGGTTGGTCTGCTATTCTACTTTCACTCAATTAATAGGTTCAAATACCAGTCTTATAGAGCATGTACATATTGACTTTTGTATTTGACAGAAAAGCTAATGTTAACATGAACTGTGCAACAGTATTAAACATACCCCGGCCCGTAGAACACGTTGCGCAAGGCACATTTGAAATTGGTTGCCTTTGCTACATAAAATTTGTTTTATATTTTTACTTTTATTTTTAATATTAATAATAATAAAACACAAACTAAATATCAAATTTTCATACAAATTAATGGTCAACTTTCTTCACATAGTTCAAAGAAAAATGCTTCTTCTTGCATTTTTTATAGTAAATTCTTCAATTATGTCATAGTTAAGTTTCTTTGAAAACCTCTTTTTAATTGAGATCAATGCTAGTCCGTTAAATCGTTCTTGTGACGCAGTAGCTCGGACACTACAAGACATATATAGTTTAGCAATGACAAATAACCGTAGACGCTGGCCATCGCCAGTCGATGGTAAAAGCAGTCGTTTTTTTAATCGTCGATCAAAGAAGAAGCGACGGCCTTAGGGTTTGTCGATTGCTTTTCGACAGCCAGCGATGGATTGATAGTCGCCAACGTCAATAACCAATGGACACGTGTCATAATTTTGTGTATCACGAATAAACCATTGGGTTGTCACTAGCCGTCGGTAACCTGTAACCAATAGGCCGTCACTAAGGAGATAACATGAATAAAAGTGTTAGGAAATAAGGAAGGGCAAAATGGAAAATAGGCTGAACTTATACTCTATACCCTTAGAAAACTAAATACGCGTTCATTTCATTCTCAAGTAAAATATTTTAAGGTTGGCCACCATTTTCAATCTCAAGAGAAGATAAAGCTAGGATTTTCGAGAGAAGAAGTAGATCAATTTATTCAACATCAAATCTCACATCTTTTAATAAAAAAGCTAAGATTAATAATGACTACATCTCATTTTTGTGTGTATGTTTTCGGTTTTAGATGAATTTCGAATTTATCTTGCATGATTTAGCCAAGAGGAAAATGTTTATATATACTTGTTGATGATTCATGCATAATTTTTTTTAAAAAAACTCAACCCAGATTCCTGATGAAATCGAAGGGATGGGAGGAGCCCCCTCCTGCCTGGTCCGACCATAGACAGGAAGGAGGTTAGCCAGCCCAGCACAGAGATTTGATGCCCCCAACCAGTTTTATAGGATTTATGGGGGCCCACCTCCGCGCCTTGAAATTGGGAGTAGGGCAGACAGGACTCGAACCCACGACCTGATTACCAGAAAGCAGGTAACTTACCACTGCGCCACTACTTGCGGACCATGCATATTTATATTGGTTCTTATGATATGTTTGATGTGAAAACGCTATTTAATGACATCCAAATCCCTTGTGATTTTAGATATAGACCATAAATGTTATTTTAGAGAAGAGTTTCAATTTTCATAATTTTCTGAATTAATGTGGATTTTATATTAATTTGCTAGTGAAGAAAATGATTTATTGGGTTATAAATTATTTACCGGCAAATTATAATTGAATTGGGTTTGAAATTTTTATATGTTAGAAAACATATAAAGAGGGATTTTTTGTAGAATTTTCCAAAGTGTTTTGATGAATATATAAAATTATTTAAGGATCGAGACTTAAATGTTTTATATATTTAATTAAGGAGAAAAGACATTTTGCAAATGATTTAAATAAATTAATTCTAAAATTATGGCAGTAATTTTAGAAAAGAAAAATTAGCAACCAATAAGAGTTTGACAAACAAGGCAAGTTAGTTAAAAAAGTTTACTTAAAAATGGTTTAAATCAGAAATTCATGTTAAAAAGCATATTTCGCATATTTTGGTTTCGCCCAGGTTGCTTGAGACTAAGACCCTTTGCCTCCTTCCTTAAACCAATGCACATGGCATCAATTTCGGTACACAGTGAATTGGACAAAGGCGGAAGGTAAGAGTCGAAACCCAGGGGTTCTGAAAGGGTCAAAACGCCTTTATATTTTAAATGAGATAAGCGCATGCTTGCTTTCGACTAAGATGCTTTCGGCTTAGTTGGCTTCCGACTAGGTCAATTGATTTAAAGAAAGGTTTTAAAGTTGCACCATTGTTCTAAGTAATAGCTTTCGACTTAGTGCTTTCGACTAAGTCAATGGTTTTAAAGGTTGGTTATGAAATGGTTGCACCTTTGTTTTTAAATGATAGCTTCCGACTATGTCGAAGCCTTTACTGCCATCTTCTACCTTTCGAAACAGAGCTTTCGAAGGGGGTGTTTTGTTTTATAAAAACCCTGTCGCTTCTCCAATCTTTTTGAAGGGATGATTTCGACACCATCACTTCACTCTATAAATTATAGCTTTCAAAAGGGTATGCTTTCGACTCTGTTGTTGTGACCTTAGTGATTTTTAAAGAATAACCCAAAGGTTTCGACTAGTTCAGTGCTGAATGATTTCGAAAGGTGTTTTCCACATGTTTTAAAATTGAACCTAAATGCTTTCGAAAGGTTTAAGGTTTTAATGCCTTCGAAAAGTTTTTAAGAAAAGTTTTTGAAGGGGTGATTCCCCATGTTTTTGAAAGGCTTTGAAAGAAATGTTTCGAAGGGGTGGTTCCCCTATGGTTTCGAAGGTCTAAAAAGAAGGTTTTTCCAATGGTTTTGAATGGTTTAAAGGAAAGGTTTACTATGGTTTCGAAAGGCAATGTTTAATGGTTAAAAAAAGGGATGTCTAAGGTTTTTAGCTTTCGAAGGAGAAAGGAATTTCAATGGTTTCGAAAGATTTATAGGAGTTGTTTCGAAAGGAAGATTTGGTCTTTCAGCCTAAAAGAAAGAAAGGGTATTACATGGTTTCGAAAGGGGTACTTTCACTAGGATCGAAAGGTGTACTTTTAAATGTTTAAAGGTTTCATCAACAAAGATTTGAGTAAAGTATATATATAACATGACAAGATAATTTTGTGTAAAGCATAGAGTATAAGTGTTTTCCTTGTTTAAGTTTGATTTAAAAGGTTTTAAATCAATTTCAGATGAAAAGGTTTTCAAGGAAAATTATGGGAGGGTATCCCTAAGTAAAAAGACTCAGATATTAGAATACCAGATGAGACTGGTATAGGATCGCGCTCTATACATTAGTTATTGGCCTCAGCTAATTTAGTCTAAAATTCCAGCATGTAGGGCTTTGTAACAGGTGAGACTAAAAATATGATTACACACAGAAGATAATATATGATTGTATACAGGTAGGTTATTGGTGAGCCCGCAAAACCATTAGGATCAGGTGACCCTGGGAGATGTTAACTTAGGGACAGACCGTCCAAAAGAGAAACATTTAACAGATAGTTAAGGACAGATCGTCCAGAAGAAGAATGTCTAACAAATGTTAGATTATTTTGTTGTATTGTCTGGTAGGCCCGAGTCAGCCAAAGGTTAATAGTAAGCCAAACAAAACTATACTGTTCGGACAGATAGTCCATTTATTACCTGATATATATATATATGTTTATATAATGATGCTTTACAGTTTTAACCAATTTTGGTTGCAGGATAAAGGTTTGCTAAAGATATGTTTTAAAAGAAATTTAGTGAGGGGAAACCCGTTCCGCTAAGCGGCGTGGTCTCACTTAATATCAACTAACCGAGATGTATAGTATTACTCACACCAAGCTTTATGTCCGACTCGAAGTTTATATTTTCCTCTTAAACTCTCGGGTGCTCAAAATTGATTTGAGTAGGCTGAGGGTTGAGGTTCTTTCAGGTTTTAGTAGGATGACGAATAAAGCTACCGGAGACGAGCAGGATGCTTACGGATAACTATTTAAGAGTTGCAGTTCTTTGTTGTTATTTATTTCCACTGTGTATGTACTAAGTCAATTATGACTATATGACTCTGATCATCCAATGGGGCATCTTCATATGCCGCTCTTGGCGTATTTTGTACTAAGTATATTTTATCATTGCTTGGGAAACATATTGGGATTATGTAATATGAACATGGAACATGTGTTTTGAAATGTAATGAAAAATTCTGTTTTGAAATCTGCGATTTGTTTCATATTCAAGTGCTTCTGATATTATAGATACCATTAACATAGCCGTATTTAGTCGTTGCAAGTTAATACTATAGATGACTACAGCATCTATAGTGTTTAGCTTTAGGCCTCTAGATAGGGGATGTTACAACTTAATATCAGAGCATATGTTTATGAAATACTTTAACTAAAAATGATTTTTTAAAAGCATAATCCTTAGAAATTAAAGTGAGGATCAGGGTATGAGATAACGCTATAGTAACGTACTTGTATTTGCATATATAAGTATACGCTTTATCTCTAGACTCCTATCTTTGTTAGGCTAGTCTTCTGTATCTCACAAGGCTTGAATACAGATATGGATGGAAGAAGACGCAGAGTCAATCCAGGAGGCGACAGCACCACTACAAATGGAAACGACCGACCAAATGCTAGAAGAGGTCAGGCTCAGGCTGAGAATGTTGGTGCTAGGGTTCCCCAAGTGGACATGGGAGCCATGTATTAGTTTTTCGTAAACATGATGCAAGCTGAGATCGCAGTTGGAGTTGTAGGAGGAAATGCTGCGGAAGGAGTTCAGGAGGCTCCAGTAGTCAATCAGTATGCTAACTTGAGCATAGACTATACCAGGCTCGGAGAAAAGCCGTTTATTGGGATGGAGGATGCCATCGAGGTAGAAAACTGGCTGTTACACTGTGAGAGGATTTTTGCCAACCTAGGGCTCAATGATGAACAGAAAAGGAGACTTGATTCAAGACAGCTCCAAGGAGCTGCTCTGTTTTGGTGGAGCACTATAACTGCTGGCGTAGATGAAGAGACTATGACGTGGGCGGAGTTTAGAAGGAGGTTTCAAGAAAGGTTCATATCAATAATGGCGTAGTCAGTCTTAGTCAGGAAGTTTGCTGAGCTGGAACAAGGAGAAATGTCAATTCTGGAATATGCTAGTAGATTCGAAGAGCTAGCCCGATATGGATATGCCACTATTGATACAGTGTTGAAAATGAACGAAAAGTTTATTAGAGGTTTGAAGCCGGAGTTGGCTAGGGCTACTTTACCGCACATCAGAGATCCTTGTGATGTAGTGGTTGAAATGGCGTTGAGACATGAGGAGATGTTAGTTTGTTTGGAGAAGAAGAAGGAGAAGGAGGTCCAGGTTGGACAGGGCCAAAAGAGAAATTTTTTCCATAAAAAGAATGCTCAGAAAGGAGTAGCGAAGAAAGGCATCTCTGAGGTGGTCTGCTATAAGTGTGATAAGAAGGGCATTATGCTAATGAGTGTCGGACAGGCAAGGGAAAGAAGACCGCTAAGAAGAAAGGGATTAGGTGTTTTAACAGTGATCACATTGGACACTACAAGAACCAGTGCAAAGAGCCAGCAAAAGGGAATAAAGGCCAGGTGTTTGCATTAGAGCCTGCTACGTCAAAGCCGACATCGCAGAATAAGGAAAAGGCTGTGTTAGGAGGTACGCTTCAGGTCCGTGATACATCTGTTAGCATTTTATTTGATACTGGTGCATCTGATTTTTTCATATCTAGATGTTTGGTAGATAAACTTAACCTTGAACCTACATGTTTAGTTACTTAAGAGTTGCAAATCCAATAGGAGGGTACGCGACGCTTGGGATGAAGTGTGACCACGTAGAGTTTGACTTGCTAGGTTACACCTTTGTCTGCAATTTACACATATTTGACTTTGTAGGGTTCGAAATTATATTGGGAATGGATTGGTTAAGTAAATACGATGCTAGGATATTTTGCCTAGATAGGAAAATATCATTTAGACACCCAGATTGTATTGATCGGATAGTTTATACCGTAGAAAATCCTAGTTGTGAGGTAAATGCCTTGTTGGGTGTTATGGAGTTGGAAGATGAGTTAAAACGCGTTTTCATAGTTAGAGAATTCACGGATGTTTTTGAGCCGGTAGTCGGATTACCACCGAAACGAGCTATTGAGTTTCAGATAGATTTGGTGCTTGGAGCAGAACCGGTGAGTAGGCCGTCAAGCAGGATGACGCCAACAGAGATGAGGGAGTTAAAGACTCAGTTGGTAGATTTGGAAGGTAAAAGTTTTATCAGACCAAGTAGTTCGCCCTGAGGAGCAGTCGGTGTATTTGCTAAGAAGTCGGATGGATCGTTAAGGCTATGTATCGATTATCATAAGTTGAATGAAAAAATGATAAAGAACCGATATCCATTGTCTAGGATTGACGATTTGTTCGACCAGTTGAGCGGGGCCAAGATATTCTCTCAGTTAGATCTGACGATGGGATTTCATCAGCTTAGAGTGGCAGAAGCTAGTATACCATTGACGACGTTTAGAATAAGGTATGGGTCATATGAATGGATAGTTATGTCATTCAGACATACTAATGCACCGGCATTCTTTGTGGATTTGATGAATCAGATTTTCCGAGAGCAATTGGACAGATTCATGTCGGTTTTTATAGATGATATCCTGATATAATCTAAGGATGAGAAGGAGCATGATGTTCATCTTAGAGTCGTGCTTGAAATGCTAAGGCGGCATCAGCTAAAAGCAAAGTTTTCGAAGTGCCATTTTTGAAAGAAAGAAGTAAAGTTTCTTGGTCATGTGGTTTCAGAGAAAAGATTGTCAGTTGATCCAGAAAAGATCGAAGCCGTTAATAATTGGAAGAGACCAGAAATGGTGACTGAGATAAGGAGTTTCCTTGGGTTGGCTGGGTATTATCGGAGGTTTATAAAGGATTTCTCGCGGATAGCAGCGTCGATGACCAAGCTAACACGAAAGGATGTAAAGTTTGTATGGACCGATAAGTGCGAGAAAGCATTTCAGAGCTTGAAGCACTTGTTGACCCATGCACCTGTGTTGGTGGTTCTAGAGGGGAATTAAGATTTAGTTGTTTATACCGATGCATATGGTACCGGATTGGGAGCTGTACTAATGCAGATAGGTAAAGTAATTGCCCATGCTTCTAGACAGCTTAGACCACACGAGGTTAAGTATCCGACGCATGATTTGGAATTAGCTGCAGTTATATTTGCATTGAATGTGTGGAGGCATTACCTTTTGGAAGAAAGGTTTGAGCTTTATACCGACCATAAGTCGTTGAAGTACTTGTTCTCTCAGAAGGAGCTGAACATGAGACAACATAGGTGGTTGGAATATTTAGCTGCTTATGATTTTGGAATAGAGTACACACCAGGGAAAGGCAACAAGGTTGCTGATGCGCTTAGTAGAAAGCATCACCATGTGGTGTTAGCCATGATAGCAGAATGGAAAGACTTAGAAGCCTTGATAACTTGCAGAGTACAGAGTAGATCCAAGGCTGGGTCTAGTGGAGGATCTGCTACATTATCTTGTTTGGAAGTTCAACTGGTATTGATTGAGAAGATCGCTTCTAAATAGGAAGAGGATCCAGTGGTAGCTGAAAGGTTCAGGAAATTAAAAGATGGAACAGAGAGCGATGACTTAAAAGGTTTCAGTCTTGACCAAAATGGATGGTTGAGAAAGAAGGGTAGATTATGTGTTCTAAATATGGGAGACATGAAAAAAGAAGTTTTGGAAGAAACCCATCGTTCGAAGTTCACTATTCACCCAGGAGGAACGAAAATGTATCAAGATATGAAGAAAAGTTTCTTCTGGGAAGGCACGAAAAGAGATGTTGGCTTATGGGTGAAACAGTGTTTAAACTGTCAGCAGGTAAAAGCCGAACATCAGAAACCGAGTGGATTGCTTCAGCTATTGGATATCCCAGTATGGAAGTGGGATTCTATTTTTATGGATTTCATAGATAGATTGTCGAGATCTAATAGAGGGAATGAAGGCATATGGGTCATAGTGGACAGATTGACCAAGAGCGCCCATTTCATTCTAGTTAAGGCAAATAGGACAACACCTATATTGGCTAAGTTGTTTATGAAAAATGTGGTTAGGCTGCACGGAATTTCTAGTAGTATTGTTAGTGATAGAGATTCCTTATTCACTAGCGAATTTTGGAAGAGTCTACATGAAAGTTTAGGAACCAAGCTCAAGATGAGTACCGCTTACCATCCGCAAACCGATGGGCAAACGGAAAGGGTTAACAAGATATTAGAGGACTTGTTGCGAGCTTGTGTATTAGACTTTGGGGGATCATGGGAAGACCACACACACCTAGTCGAGTTTTCATATAACAATAGTTATCAGACTAGTATAGGGATGACACCATTTGAGGTTTTGTATGGACGACCATGCAAATCCCCTGCATGTTGGTTAGAGACCGGGGACAGATTGGTACTTGGTCCTGATTTGGTACAAGAAGCAGCATAAAAGATTGAGTTGATAACAGCAAGAATGAGTGAAGCTCAGTCTCAGCAAAAAAGCTATGCAAATAGAAGACGATAAGATTTAGATTTATGAAACACCCAACACCCCACACCCCTTAGTATAACCAAAAAGGGCACACTAAAAAATATGATGCGTTATAGGTATAGGTAAAAACTTTACAGGGACTAAGATTCACAAGATAAATAAATAAAACAGCGGAAACGTTTAAATAGTAACTCATTAAAAATTAAACTTCATAAATACGTCATAAAACCGAATTTGTCTCAAAATACCAAATACACATGTCTTATGAAAAATATCATCTCAGTCACAACATTGGAGTACATAAATTCATAAAATCATCCCTCTCATCAAGTACCAGTACATTCCAAGTCAAATGAAAATAAAACTGGAAAGAAGAAGAAAAAGAATACATGAAGAATCTTCAAGAACATCTCTCTAAGGAAGCTGAAAATCTACTGCCCTTGCCTCTGCTGGCCTATGAGGGGGAGGGAAGGGGAAAATAGAGGAGTGGGTCAGACTAAAAATCTGTTGAATGAAAGTAATTACTAGTATTTTTAAGCAAGATAAAGATAATAGACTTTGCAACAGTTCTAGTATAAACGGTAATAAAGGAAAAGATAAAGCTGGAATAAAATACTGTTTAACTGTTTGCTTTGCTTAGATAGTTTTGATTGGATTGTTCGCACTTTTCTAAAACTGCTTTGATTAGGCTGAAATCTCAATCCTAGTTTAATTAGGCTGAAGTCCTAATTCTAACCTTTGATCGGCCTTCTATCTTTGTTGTGCCACTGTGAGCTAGTCTCATCCTGTGGGTCCTACAGCAAAAAGACACATGTTTAGCGCTTTGGAACTCAATAGCGACTTATATCCCTACTCCGAGACCGCACGCTCGGCCACCGTCGGCTCGCACTATCTATTGCTCCATTATTTGACCTCTTATTTACCTGCTCAACATAAGCGTGTCCAACCTCACCTGATCTATTGTGAGACCATCAGTCCTCGTCTGATAAGGTCCTGCCGGGTCTCACCTAAGTGTTTTGTGAGACCATCAGTCCTAGTCTGAAAGGGAAATGTTGCCGGATACGGGTCCTAACAAAAAAAATCTAGTTGTGCCCCTTGCCCAAATCCCCTGATTTGAGCTTCTATTTATTGATCACTTGTCTACCATTACTTCAGCATAAGCGTGTCCCAGCCTCACCTAATCTATTGTGAGACCATCAGTTCCTGACTGAAGGGGAATGCTGCCGGTACGGGTCCTACTTCTATCTTTGCTTATTAACTTAGTGTAAGCTTTTAAAATAAGTCTCTTTTGTAATTTCTGCTCTGTTTGCTTATTAACTTAATCTAAGTCTTAAAATAACCCTCTACTGTTATCTCTGCTATACTTGCTTATTAACCGAATTATAAGTTTTTAGAATAAGCCTTTTCCGTTATCTCTAATTATAACCTGTGTGTTATAATTTTGCTTATTAACTTAACCCAAGATCTAAGTTTAAAAATAAGCATCTTCTGCTATTTTTTCTATTTTCTATTTTTAGTTATAATTACATGTTATAACTATGCTTGCAAATGTCTTAAATTTGCCTATTTCAGTCTATGTACAATTTATTACAGTTCTTCTTATTTTACATCTAATATCTGTAAATTTAGTGTTCTTATATTTTAGTCCATATTAGCGAATTATTCTCTTCTATTTATTTTATTCACGTAAAAAGGAATAAAAAGCAACTAACATTTACAGGCTAAATTTCAACTAAAAAGGAATAGATGTAAATAACAATAAATGACTGTAAATAATTGGGAAAATGTAAATAACAGTAAATAATTGCAAATAACTGAAATAAAATAGCTAAGAGAAAATAAACTGGGAAGAAAGTCTAAAATTTACTTGCAAATAAATTGTAAATAAACTTGCACAAAGGTTATCCCAAAATTGTAGAAAAACTACAGCTATTGGAAACCCTATTATTTTAAATTACTTAAAAATCTAAAATAATTACTAAACACTCACCTGTGGTCCTTAGCTCTTTTCCTTGGCCTTCCCGGATCCACTTCTAGGGTATAAAATATTTTAATTAAAAAGATATTCTTCTTGGAAAATATTCTTTTTAGGGTCTAGCCTCAAGCAATGAACCCAGATGGAGAAATATGAATGAAAAAAATGGCTAGGCATAGGGTCTTATTTATAGTGTCACTAAGGGATATCAGGCCGTTGAATTTGGAGATTAAATCTGGTGCAACCACGTCATAGGCTCGTTGGGAACCGTAGGATGAAAGCACGAACGCACATGATCGAATAGAAATAGAATGACGTGTTCGAATCGAACAAGACGAAGTTACGTAAAAGAATGCAAGGCGGGTCGACCTACCTGTCGACCAACACATGCTAGGGTCGACCTAGCCATGGTGAGGGTCGACCTTGCCTATATATATATATATATATATATTCTATTTGTTCATTTCTTGTTTATTTCGTAACTCCTTCGCTTTAGCTCGGATTTTACAAACTATATATGGAAATTGACTAGAAAATTACCACGGACACAATGGTGCAACTTTCATGGCTTAATTTTGATAATGTCACAAAGTTATTTTTTTATTTAATTAATTCGTTAATTAATTATTATAACTTAAATTTCGGGTAGTTACAAGTTCTCTGTTGGAGACCATGTTTTCGTCAAAGTATCGCCGATGAAAGGTGTTATCAGGTTTGGGAAGACAGGAAAGTTAGCACCGAGGTTCGTAGGACCATTTCCTATTTTAGAAAGAATCGGGAAACTCGCATACAGAATAGAGTTACCGAATAGATGGGCAGAAATCCATGATGTTTTTCATGTTTCTCATCTGAGGAAGTATGTTAGGGATCCAAATACTACTATAGCACCGGTTGTGTTAGAAGATTTAGTAGTGGGACCAGACATGACTATAGTTAGGAAGTCTATCCGGATAGTCGTGAGATATGAGTTGAAGTTGAGGAACAAGACAGTTAAGTTAGTGAAAGTCCAGTGGAGTGATGATGCTAGAGACTGTACTTAGGAAACTGAGAGCAGGATTTGAGACACTTATCCTGATCTACTTGATGGTATGTTCTACCTTTGATTGTTTGTTGTGTTCCTTATCGTAATTTCGAGGACGAAATTCTTTAAGGAAGGGAGATTGTAACACCCCATATTTTTAATGACATTATTTAAGATATTTAATTAGCTAAATAAAATAAAATAATTGTTGATTCATAGATTGAGATTTGATTTAATCAATGCTAGCCGTGTATATTTGTATAATGAACTAAGGAGATAGCATGAATAAAAGTGTTAGGAAATAAGGAAGGGCAAAATGGGAAATAAGATAAACTTATACCCTAAACCCTTAGAAAACTAAATACACGTTCATTTCATTCTCAAGTAAAATATTTTAAGGCCGGCCACCATTTTTAATCTCAAGAGAAGATAAAGCTAGGATTTTCGAGAGAAGAAGTAGATCAACTTATTCAACATCAAATCTCACATCTTTTAATCAAAATTCTAAGGTGAATAATGACTACATCTCATTTTTTTGTATGTTTTCGGTTTTAGATGAATTTCGAATTTATCTTGCATGATTTAGCCATGTTTTAGAAGAGGAAATGTTTATATATATACTTGTCGATGATTTATGCATATTTATATTGGTTCTTATGATATGTTTGATGTGAAAACGGTATTTATTGACATCCAAATCCCTTACGATTTTAGATATAGACCAGAAATGTTATTTTAGAAATGGGTTTCAATTTTCGTAATTTTCTGAAATAATGAGGATTTTATATTAATTTTCTAGTGAAGAAAATGATTTATTGGGTTATAAATTATTTACGGGTAATTTTTAATTAATTTGGGTCTGAAATGTTTATATGTTAGTAAACATATAAAGAGAGATTTTCTGGAATTTTTGTAGAATTTTCCAAAGTGTTTTGATGAATATATAAATTTATTTAAGATATAAGACTTAAATGTTTTATATATTTATCAAGGAGAAGGGGCATTTTGCAAATGATTTAAATAAATTAATTCTGAAATTATGGTAATACTTTTAGAAAAGAAAAATTAGCAACCAATAAGAGTTTGACAAACACGGCAGGTTAGTTAAAAAAGTTTACTTAAAAAAGGTTTAAATCAGAAATTCATGTTAAAAGCATGTTTCGCCTATTTTGGTTTCGCCCAGGTTGCTTTCGACTAAGACCCTCCGCCTCCTTCCGTAAACCAATGCACATAGTATCAATTTTGGTACACAGTGAATTGGACAAAAGCGGAAGGTGAGAGTCAAAACTCAGGGGTTCCGAAAGGGTCATAGCGCCTTTATGTTTTAAATGAGATAAGCGCCTGCTTGCTTTCGACTAAGATACTTTCAACTTACTTGGCTTCCGACTAGGTCAACTGATTAAAAGAAAGGTTTTAAGGTTGCATCATTGTTCTAAGTAATAGCTTTCGACTCAGTGCTTTCGACTAAGTCAATGGTTTTAAAGATTGGTTATGAAATAGTTGCACCTTTGTTTTTAAATAATAGCTTCCGATTATGTCGAAGCCTTTACTGCCACCTTCTACCTTTTGAAACAAAGCTTTCGAAGGGGGTTGTTTTGTTTTATAAAAACCCTGCTACTTCTCCAATGCTTTCGAAGGGATGGTTTCGACACCATCACTTCACTCTATAATTTATAGCTTTCGAAACGGTATGCTTTCGACTTTGTTGCTGTGACCTTTTGTGATTTTTAAAGAGTAACTCAAATGTTTCGACTGGTTCGGTGTTGAATGATTTCGGACGGTGTTTTCCACATGTTTTAAAATTGAACCCAAATGCTTTCGAAGGGTTTAAGGTTTTAATGCCTTCGAAAGGTTTTTTAAAAATGTTTCGAAGGGGTGATTCCCCTATGTTTTTGAAAGGCTTTGAAAGAAATGTTTCGAAGGGGTGGTTTCGAAAGGTCTATAGGGAAGGTTTTTCCAATGGTTTTGAATGGTTTAAAGGAAAGGTTTCCTATGGTTTCGAATGGCAATGTTTAATGGTAAAAAAAGGGATGTCTAAGGCTTTTAGCTTTCAAAAGAGAAAGGAATTTCAATGGTTTCGAAAGATTTATAGGAGCGGTTTCGAAAAGAAGATTTGGCTTTCGGCCTAAAAGAAAGGGTTTTACATGGTTTCGAAAGAGGTACTTTCAATAGGATCGACATGGGTGCTTTCAAATGTTTAAACGTTTCATCAACAAAGATTTAAGTAAAGTATATGTATAACATGACAAGGTAATTTTGTGTAAAGCATAGAGTATAAGCGTTTTCCTTGTTTAAGTTTGATTTAAAAGGTTTTAAATAAATTTCAGATGAAAAGGTTTTCAAGGAAAATTATGGGAGGTTATCCCTATGTAAAATGACTCAGATATTAGAATATCAGATGGGACTGGTATAGGATCGCGCCCTATACATTAGCTATTGGTCCAAGCTAATTTAGTCCAAAATTCCAGCATGTAGGGCTTTGTCACAGGTGAGACTAATAATATGATTACATACAGAAGTAAATATATGATTGTATACAGGCAGGTTATTGGTGAGCCCGCAAAACCATTAGGATCAGGTGACCCTGGGAGATGTTAAGTTAGGGAGAGACCATCTAGAAGAGAAACATTTAACAGATAGTTAAGTACATATCATTCAGAAGAAGATGTCTAACAGATGTTAGATTATTTTGTTGTATTGTATGGTAGGCCCGAGTCACCCAAAGGTTAGTAGTAAGCCAAACAAAATTATATTGTTTGGATAGATAGTCCATTTATTGCCTGATATATATATATATATATATATGTTTATATAATGATGCTTTATAGTTTTAACCAGTTTTGGTTGCAGGATAAAGGTTTGCTAAAGATATATTTAAAAAGGATATTAGTGAGGGAAAACCCGTTCCGCTAAGTGGCGTGGTCTCACTTAATATCAACTAACCGAGATGTATAGTATTATTCACGCCAGGCTTTATGTCTGACTCGAAGTTTATGTTTTCCCCTTAAAATCTCGGGTGCTCAAAATTGATTTGAGTAGGTTGATGGTTGAGGTTCTTTCAGGTTTTAGTAGGATGACGAATAGAGCTACTGGAGACGAGCAGGAGGCTTACAGATAACTATTTAGGAGCTGCAGTTCTTTGTTGTTATTTATTTCCGCTGTGTATGTACTAAGTCAATTATGACTATATGACTCTGATCTTCCAAGGAGGCATCTTCATATGCCGCTCTTGGCGTATTTTGTAATAAGTATTTTTTATCATTGCTCGGGAAACTTATTGGGATTATGTAATATGAATATGGAACATGTGTTTCGATTTGTAATAGAAAGTTCTATTTTGAAATCTGTGATTTGTTTCATATTCAAGTGCTTCTGATATTATAGATACCATTAACATAGCCATATTTAGTCGCCAAAAGTTAATACTATAGATGACTACAACATCTGTAGCACTTAGCTTTAGGCCTCTATATAGGGGATATTACAACAGTAATAAATAAAATTTATAAATTAGTTAATGAAGTAGTTAAACTCAATAAACATTACCTCCTGATTACCGTAACCGTATCGTCTATTTCGCATCGAACTATCCGTCACAACATCAAAAATCCTATCCTCCTCCTTAACGGTCAACTCCTCTCGGTCGGTCGTCTCCAGCTCTCGAGCTCGCTCCATTTCAAATCTTTCCCGTGATTAGGAATAGAATTTTGCCACAATAAATATTCAGTTAACATTTATGTAATATGAAATAAGAGAAAAAATTAAAGCATGTTCACCATTATAGCTTGAGATTTATGGTCTGTCCATGTAAACATAACCGAGCCATCTTCATTGATCTGCTCGATGGCGTGCATGCGAGTGAAGACCTTCAAATATGTAGGGTCACGACCTCTCTCATTTGCTTGAAATTATATATGATTAAATAATGTTATAAGTATTTTATAATCGTAATTTATAAATTTACCATTTTCTTCCAATATTATTGGAAGGATTTTGATCTACCGCGGTGTATAACAGGATTTGTATTCCTGTTTGCCGAGTTCCACGCAGATACTTCCTATAAATTTAACATAAAAGTTGTACTTACCGTCTATAACTACTTAAATATATGATTGACTAAATTAATGCGATTATTAGACAAACTTTAAACAAATTATAATAAACATATGAAACTAGAAAACTTACTTTCGCGGCGGGATTTTCCATGCGCTCAAGAAAATCAGCCCAAACATTAGCACCCATCCAATCTGGTTTTTTATTTGTTTGTTTTGCGCTCTAGAGGGTGTCCCTGTATTTTTTCCTTATTTTCTTATTCCTGTGGTTTCTAAACAACTGTTGATCTTCCTCATCTACAATAACTACAACCTACATATTGAAATTAAAATGAAATATACATAGTATATTAAGTTTCAAAGATCAAAGATGTCATTTTCAAATGAATTATAAATTTATACTTACCAATAGTCAGCCCATATAGCATACCACGTCGGCCAACAACCCGGCATCCGACTCATGTATGCGTTCCTAAAGACAGCCAGAATATAGTCGGAAGGCTCTAGCTCAAAATCCCTGTATTAATTTTGATGTAGACATTTAATAAATCATAAATAATATACATGCACTAAATATTAATGATGTTGCAATAAATCAAGTTTGATACTCACCCAGACGTTTTAGGAGTCATACTTGCCTTTGGGCGTAAATCAGCCAAGGCACTAGCACCCTCGCCAACAGCAGGAGAACCCGAAGAATGAGATCTAGAAATTCTTCAATGAGACATAATATCTGTTACAGACATATCATTTCATATAATGAAAAAACATATCATTTTATTATTAGAAAATATGTCTGATTAATAATCACATTAATCTTCCACTAAAACTGTAACGACCCACAAATTTTAGCGGTTTTATTAACGTAATTAACTGGAATTTTGCTTGAAATTAAACAATTAAATTTGACAATGAAAATTTGATATTTGAAATGTGTCTATTTAAACGTAGCAAATGTCATATTTTCGTTGAAATTATGAAAGTTTATTTTATTGTGAAATTTTCAATTTCAAATTTGAATATGTTAAATTTGATGGTAATAAAATATTTTTCAAACCTGAATATTTTTATATAATAAAAATGTAAACTATTTTCTGAGTTAGACGTCATAATTCGTTCCGTCAAATTTGGACCTCTCCAGCCCCGTTTATCTTATTTTCGGTGAAATTGCAGCATTTTCGGTAGTGAAAAATCAAGTTTTATAACTTGATCGTATGGTTGATATCGTGTACCGTTCTGTTCGTCTCGTCGTGCTGATCTCCGCAATATATTCATTTGTGTGTTTCGTCGTCCGGTGGATGGCGAAATCTGTGAAACAGTGGACCGTATCGATACCCGTTTTGTGCCTTTTTGTTTCTTATGTCCATTCATTTGCTCACCGTATTATACCAACAGTCACTAGCCTTTTAGATTCCCAGAATTTATTTCTAACGTTTTCTATTCCACTGGTTCAATATGTGATGGTTTCGTTTCTTTTCTTGTTTTCTCGGCTTCACTTCCGTTCTATCATTCATATATATAAAAGTAAAATAAAATAATATGGTTATATATTATTTTATATGGGAATTTGTGCGTACTTCTTCATTTTGAAACCCATCGGCCACGTTTCACTGCCGAACCACCTTCTCAACCCTCTCCTCAGCCCACCATTGCTCCGGCCTTTATCCGCCAATCCACCCGCCTCCACCACCCACGTGCACTGCCTTGTGCCGCCATCTCCCGTGTGCTCCGTCCTCAGCCACACTCCATGCAACGACCTGACAACGCCCACAATAGTGGAGATCGGCCACTACCTTCCCTCTCTCTCTTCACTGCCCTTCCTTCCACTTCTCTCTGTCCTGTCCCCACCAGAGCAACTGCCGAACACCCCAAGCTCCAGATCCTTACGCAACCGATCAGCCTACCTCCGCCCGCTTGGCCTTTGCCACCCAAGCATGGCATCAGCCTGCTCCAGACCTCCCTTTGACCAAACTTCACGCAATCGCATCCCCCTGTCTTCTTATATATAAAAATAAATAAATATATATATAAAGATATATAAAGAGTGGAAAGCTTATACTTTTGCCTGTTCATATCTTTGCAAACAGTACTCGCAAAACTCACCCCCTCATTCTCGACCAAAATGCCCGGACCCATGCTCCGCCTATCTCCACCTCCGCGCTTACCTCTAGTTTGCAGTATACCAGTCTTCTCTTTCTGTACCCTTCCACCAAAGCCCACGTGAAGCACCAAGGCACCCTCCTCAGTTATACCTCTCCGAGCCGCATGCAACAGCTAGCAGCACTCCCATCTCCGCTGTCGTAATGCTCCACGAACAACCGCTGACAGCCTGCTCACCATCTTCCCCTACTGCCGCTCTACCGTGTTCCACTGCAAAGCCTTCTCCTTGTTTTATAAAAGGAAAAATTAAATATATAATATATATAAGCTGTTTATTATGGTTTCTTTCGTTTTATATATTTTATTTATAGTTTTATATGTAATAGAGTGTATTCGATTTTTTTATACATATTGGTTTAAGTATTGATTTCAAAATATAGTGTATATATATACTTTGATTTTAATTATATGTGTTGTAAGAAATGATGATTTTGAAATGTAAATATAAAGATTTTATTTGGATATTGGTTTTAAAATATATGTATATATAGATTTTAAAGATGTATTTTAAATTAAATATTGCTTATATATATATTTGATTTTTATCGAATTCTATGCTTTGCTTGCCAACGTCGAACTTGTCACGGCAATTTCTTAGTGTTGTTGTGGAGTGTCCGTATCCGTGTGCGTGTCCGTGTCACCATCTTCACCATCTTTGTCTCTCTACCCTCGAAAGGTGAGCAATCACTCACGATTAACATTCTTATATTTAGTAAATTTAATTCACATGAAATGACGATTGAAATATGCTGTTAAATTTGAATTGTTAGTTATTTAATTGTTAAGTATGATATGCCATTATCTGTAACTGTTCACCTATGACATATGGCACCATAACCTGTTATTTTTATTATATTTAAATTTATTACCGATGATATATGCCTGTTGTTGATATGTTATATTTTATCATATTTGTTCTCCCTCTGCAAGTGCCCTGTTAGTTTAGAATTCCCTATGGGTTGAAATGATACATACCCGAATGATATTATAGATTAAGGGAAAATCATTATGGGTTGAAATGATAAACCCAAGCGATTTTCATTGAATTCAAATTTGGGATTACGGATTGAAATGATATATACCCATAAATATTTAATTTGTGGATTGAAATGATAAATATCCGTATCACTTGACCATAGGATAGAAAATTATATACCAACATCGTTGGTCTATATTTTGAAAATGATTTTCAAAGTTTGAAAGGAAACATATGGGTTTTTAATAAATATTGATTTTAAAATATACTATATAAATGCTATTTTTATATGTGAATAAAATTTATATTTTAAAATAATATGTTTTGGAAATATTAATTTATAAGTTAGTTTTGAAAATATATAAATTTTAAGATTTTTCTTATTATTTTATTTTATTTTTAAAATACATAAAATAAGATTCAATATAAAACAAATTTAATAATAAGATTTAATTTAATAAAATTTAATTTAATTGGTTTATAATATGTTTAAGTATTTATTTAAATTTATATAAACATTTTTAAAATAGGTTTTTATAACTTTAATAATAAAGGTTGGGAAGATAAATTAATGTTGACTTGGAATTTAAATTGTTTAATAATTGAATTTAAATAAGAATTGATTTGATCGATTAGGAGATTTTGAAGGATATGATTTATAACTTCATTTGGTAAAAAGTGATTAAATGAATATTCTCAATTTTAAATAAAATTGAGACTAAATATTTAATATTGATTTAAATTTATAAATTGAGATTATGTTTAATTGTTATTAAAATGATTAAGTGAATATATTCCAATTTGAATAAAATTGAAGTTAAATGTTGAAAAATAAATGAAACTTATATTGTAAATGTTGGATATTTAAACTTTGAATCTTATTGGAACTGAAGTGATAGTTCAAACTTGGATTTGAAATCGATAAAAATTTGAAATGGTTTATTTAGAATTTGAATTGAATCTTTAACCTTTTAAATTGAAAGTGTTGAATAGGGATTTATTTAAATTGAATTTTTGAATTTAAGTTGATTTGAATCAATTTGTGGACTTTGATGAAATAATTCTAATTGAGAAACTATTTCAGTATAATCTCTTTAAATAAATATATAAACCATTTTAATTTATAACTATTTTAATATATAAATTATTTTAATTGTTATCTATTTTAATTTATAACTATTTTAATATATATACTATTTTCAATACCTAAACTGTTTAAGTCGGAAGTATTATGATTACAAAAGTGTTATGGTTTCAAAGGTGTTATGATTTCGAAGTGTTATAATTTTGAAAGTGTTACAATTCTAGAAATGAATATTATTTAAAGTGAATACCGATATCGAATTGATATGGTTTTGAAATGAATATGATATTTTGATATGAAGTATGAACTATTTGAAATGAAATGACCACGGTGTAAAATAAGCGTTTGGTTGTTAAAGAGACCGGGATCAGATATTGTCATACTCTCTGCCAACACTAAAAACCACTTTAACAACTGTGTACATGGTGGAGATTCCAGAACGAAGTAGGATGGTTTGGTGACGATTCTGTATGAGGTATTTACGTAGCCTTGACTCCCGCGAGTCAGCTTGATGTGGCTAAATCAGGAGCCATGCCCGGCCAAGTGACGTCATTCCTCATATCAGACATAGTTCTTTGATGCCAACATTTGAGACTCACCTTTGGAGATTGGAGCTTTGTTTGAAGATCTATCTATCTAGCTTTCAGTTATTTCAGTTTATTCCAGTCATTTATGTTCAGACTCGTCAGTTGCTTATGTATTAGAGATTCATTTTGTATTTGAGATTCTGTTATATTTTATTTCAGACTTTGAAGTTTTATTGTAGCTTCATGAACTACTATTTATCTATTCTGCTGCTTATTGTTGTAATACTCCGTGTCTGTGATTCTGTGATTGATTTATTTACTGTATATACTAAGTTTTGCCAAATATAAATTAACAATCCGTTGTTTTGAGCAATTCTAGTCTGACATGTGCGGATGCGAATGGTTTGAAATACCGGGTCGTTACAAGTGGTATCAGAGCTCTGGTTTAGGCAAAACTTAGCATATGGAGTAAATATTAATTGCATAATCACCTTGCTCGAGCTTGAATTTCTTCCTATTTGATTCAGATTTCTTTCGAACTTTGGAAGCCTACCTTGTTCTGTAATCCATTCTTATCCTTTCCTATTCGTGTTCTTCTAGATACTGGAGCCTCCCCATAGCTCTACTTCTGTTGAACTCTGTAATAAATTGATCTCATCTTGCCACATCAATTGGCAATTTTATCCGTATCTGTGACTAATCCCATCAGCGGTTCTACCAACCTTAGTATGATCTGTAAAGGGGTGAAACTCTTTTACAACGGGCGTCGATTTACCAGAGATTTCTACATCGTCGGTTTTGATGCTGTTATTTCTTATAATGCCTAAATCGTTTCTCTAGTAGACGACCAGGGAAATTCTCTTGTGATCGAATGTCGATTGCCTCGTGATTTTTCAAGCAGTTTTATCTTTTCAACCTAGTGATCTTGACCTTCACGATAGTCAGGGACTATCTTGATGTTTGGTGAAGTCACTTCTCTCCCTCTCAAGCAGGAATTTGAATTCCGCATCGATCTTATTCCTGGAGCTCGACCTGTTGTCCTTCCTCACGGAGAATGGTTTCTATAAATGGTTGGTCATGCCCTTTGGATTAACGAATGCTCCTGCCTTCTTCGTCGATTCATGAATCTCGTTTCCCCACGATGTTCTCGACTGGTTTGTCCTGGTTTTCATTGGTGATATTCTCATTTCTAAGTCTTGGTTGACCCGGTTAAGGTCGCCGCGATTAATATAAGTCTATCCATCTTTCCTCTTTTGTAATCTGATTATCTTATCTTCCTTTCGAGCTATCTTCCTTGTTAGAATTCTCTTTGGTCAGGGTCCCTCTTAATTTGAATCTCTATTCTTGTTCTAGAATCCATTCTTGAATCATGGTGTGAGGAAGTGTATTTGTAATTGATATAAAAATGTCTTATATCGTGTTGTTTGAGTTGTTAAGTTTGAATTTTGGGTTTCGATCGATTCATCTGGTCAACGCCATCGATAGGAATTCCAAAACACTTGAACAGAGCAAACTAACACAATATTGTTTTTGAAATTGGTAAATGAAATAATTTTTGTATGATTATATTTTATATATAAAAGTAATTTTCTGAAATTTGGTAGTTAAATGAATTGGTTGTTAGAAATGATAATACTATATTATCATTTATTGTTTTGTAAACCATTAACTATTGTTGGAATATGTAAAGAAATAAAATTATAAAACATGGTTTATAAATTGATTTGAAATGAAATAAATTTAAATTTAGGATTTGAGAATTTAATTCCCGGTGCTTTTCTAAATTTGGTTTTCAATGTTTTGAAAAAAAAAATTATTTGAAAGTATTTTCGAATAGAAATTGTTTCCAAAGAATTTTAAAAGAAATAAGTCAGTACTCTCCTCTTTGTCATTGGAAAATAATTTTCGATAATGACTGCAACATCATCGACATTCATTTTCGAGTCTCAAAGTGGAGAGACCAGTTAGTAGCTTTGCTACATTTTGTTTTGGAAAATAGATTTGATTTAAATTTCTTGAATATAATTTGATGTACAATATATATATATATATATAAATATATATATGTATATGTATATGTATATGTATATTTATTTCAAAATGGTTTGAAGTGAAACCGGAAATTTAACTCTTTAGTTTTATATTAGGTAATGGTTTCCAATTATTGAAATGAAGCAAAATTTTGAATAATGGGAGTGCTTAAAATGAGAATTGGAATTTAAAACAACTTGAAACAGTTGAACTAGGATAAATTAATTTGTATAATACTCAATTGCATTCTAAAACATATATAGCTTACTTAAAATACTTAAAAGTTAAAATGAATGTGAATTTGAAATTGAAGGTTATACAAGAGGAAATTTAAATAATAAAATGTTCAAACTAAATTTTTGCTTAATAGAAGTGTTGTAAATAAAAGGAAAATTTGTATAGTGTTAAATTACCTTCGAAACATTAATGAAACTTACCAGTAAAGGTTTGAATGTTAATGTGAGCATGTAATTGAATAATATACAAATGTAAATAAAAATAAAAATGAAATTTATATAATATTAAATTAGTTGTTGTATCTGTTATGTATTTTTAATCTATATTTCCTCTGTATTGTTTCTATTCTCCTACCTCCTTCCTTTTCGGGGACGAAAAGTTTTGAGTGGGGGAGAGTGTAAGGCCTCAGAAATTTTAGCGGTTTTATTAATGTAATTAACGGGAATTTTGCTTGAAATTAAACAATTAAATTTGACAATGAAAATTTATTTTAAATTAAATATTGCTTATATATATATTTGATTTTTATCGAATTCTGTGCTTTGCTTGCCAACGTCGAACTTGTCACGGCAATTTCTTAGTGTTGTTGTGGAGTGTCCGTATCCGTGTGCGTGTCCGTGTCACCATCTTCACCATCGTTGTCTCTCTACCCTCGAAAGGTGAGCAATCACTCACGATTAACATTGTTATATTTAGTAAATTTAATTCACATGAAATGACGATTGAAATATGCTGTTAAATTTGAATTGTTAGTTATTTAATTGTTAAGTATGATATGCCATTATCTGTAACTGTTCACCTATGACATATGGCACCATAACCTGTTATTTTTATTATATTTAAATTTGTTACCGATGATATATGCCTGTTGTTGATATGTTATATTTTATCATATTTGTTCTCCCTCTGCAAGTGCCCTGTTAGTTTAGAATTCCCTATGGGTTGAAATGATACATACCCGAATGATATTATAGATTAAGGGAAAATCATTATGGGTTGAAATGATAAACCCAAGCGATTTTCATTGAATTCAAATTTGGGATTACGGATTGAAATGATATATACCCATAAATATTTAATTTGTGGATTGAAATGATAAATATCCGTATCACTTGACCATAGGATAGAAAATTATATACCAACATCGTTGGTCTATATTTTGAAAATGATTTTCAAAGTTTGAAAGGAAACATATGGGTTTTTAATAAATATTGATTTTAAAATATACTATATAAATGCTATTTTTATATGTGAATAAAATTTATATTTTAAAATAATATGTTTTGGAAATATTAATTTATAAGTTAGTTTTGAAAATATATAAATTTTAAGATTTTTCTTATTATTTTATTTTATTTTTAAAATACATAAAATAAGATTCAATATAAAACAAATTTAATAATAAGATTTAATTTAATAAAATTTAATTTAATTGGTTTATAATATGTTTAAGTATTTATTTAAATTTATATAAACATTTTTAAAATAGGTTTTTATAACTTTAATAATAAAGGTTGGGAAGATAAATTAATGTTGACTTGGAATTTAAATTGTTTAATAATTGAATTTAAATAAGAATTGATTTGATCGATTAGGAGATTTTGAAGGATATGATTTATAACTTCATTTGGTAAAAAGTGATTAAATGAATATTCTCAATTTTAAATAAAATTGAGACTAAATATTTAATATTGATTTAAATTTATAAATTGAGATTATGTTTAATTGTTATTAAAATGATTAAGTGAATATATTCCAATTTGAATAAAATTGAAGTTAAATGTTGAAAAATAAATGAAACTTATATTGTAAATGTTGGATATTTAAACTTTGAATCTTATTGGAACTGAAGTGATAGTTCAAACTTGGATTTGAAATCGATAAAAATTTGAAATGGTTTATTTAGAATTTGAATTGAATCTTTAACCTTTTAAATTGAAAGTGTTGAATAGGGATTTATTTAAATTGAATTTTTGAATTTAAGTTGATTTGAATCAATTTGTGGACTTTGATGAAATAATTCTAATTGAGAAACTATTTCAGTATAATCTCTTTAAATAAATATATAAACCATTTTAATTTATAACTATTTTAATATATAAATTATTTTAATTGTTATCTATTTTAATTTATAACTATTTTAATATATATACTATTTTCAATACCTAAACTGTTTAAGTCGGAAGTATTATGATTACAAAAGTGTTATGGTTTCAAAGGTGTTATGATTTCGAAGTGTTATAATTTTGAAAGTGTTACAATTCTGGAAATGAATATTATTTAAAGTGAATACCGATATCGAATTGATATGGTTTTGAAATGAATATGATATTTTGATATGAAGTATGAACTATTTGAAATGAAATGACCACGGTGTAAAATAAGCGTTTGGTTGTTAAAGAGACCGGGATCAGATATTGTCATACTCTCTGCCAACACTAAAAACCACTTTAACAACTGTGTACATGGTGGAGATTCCAGAACGAAGTAGGATGGTTTGGTGACGATTCTGTATGAGGTATTTACGTAGCCTTGACTCCCGCGAGTCAGCTTGATGTGGCTAAATCGGGAGCCATGCCCGGCCAAGTGACGTCATTCCTCATATCTCCCGTGTGCTCCGTCCTCAGCCACACTCCATGCAATGACCTGACAACGCCCACAATAGTGGAGATCGGCCGCCACCTTCCCTCTCTCTCTTCACCGCCCTTCCTTCCACTTCTCTTTGTCCTGTCCCCACCAGAGCAACTGCCGAACACCCTAACCTCCAGATCCTTACGCAATCGATCAGCCTACCTCCGCCCGCTTGGCCTTTGCCACCCAAGCACCGCATCAGCCGTGCTCCAGGCCTCCCTCTGACCAAACTTCACGCAACTGCATCCTCATGTCTTCTTATATATATATAAAGATATATAAAGAGTGGAAAGCTTATACTTTTGCCTGTTCATATCTTTGCGAACAGTACTCGCAAAACTCACCCCCTCTCTCTCGACCAAAATGCCCGAAATCGTGCTCCGCCTATCTTCACCTCCGCGCTTACCTCCAGTTTGCCATATACCAGTCTTCTCTTTCTTTACCCTTCCACCATAGCCCACGTGAAGCACCCAGCCACCCTCCTCAGTTATACCTCTCCGAGCCGCGTGCAACAGATAGCAGCACTCCCATCTCCACTGTCATAATGCTCCACGAACAACCGCTGACAGCCTGCTCACCATCTTCCCCTACTGCCGCTCTACCGTATTCCACTGCAAAGCCTTCTCCTTGTTTTATAAAAGGAAATATATATATATATATATATAATATATAAGCTGTTTATTATGGTTTCTTTTGTTTTATATATTTTAATTATAGTTTTATATATAGTAGAGTGTATTCGATTTTTTTAATACATATTGGTTTAAGTATTGATTTCAAAATATAGTGTATATATATACTTTGATTTTAATTATATGTGTTGTAAGAAATGATGATTTTGAAATGTAAATTTAAAGATTTTATTTGGATATTGGTTTTAAAATATATGTATATAAAGATTTTAAAGATGTATTTTAAATTAAATATTGCTTATATGTATATATATATATATATTTGATTTTTATCGAATTCTATGCTTTGCTTGCCGCCGTCGAACTTGTCGCAGCAATTTCTGACTGTTGTTGTGGACTGTCTGTATCCGTGTGTGTGCCACCATCTTCGCCATCGTTATCTCTCTAGCCTCAAAAGGTGAGCAATCACTCACGATTAACATTCTTATATTTCGTAAATTTAATTCACATGAAATGACGATTGAAATATGATGTTAAATTTGAATTGTTAGTTATTTAATTGTTAAGTATGATATGCCATTATCTGTAACTATTCACCTATGACATATGGCACCATAACCTGTTATTTTTATTATATTTAAATTTTTTACCGATGATATATGCCTGTTGTTGATACGTTATATTTTATCATATTTGTTCTCCCTTTGTAAGTGCCCTGTTAGTTTAGAATTCCCTATGGGTTGAAATGATACATACCCGAATGATATTATAGATTAGAGGAAAATCGTTATAGGTTGAAATGATAAACCCAAGCGATTTTCATTGAATTTAAATTTGGGATTGCGGGTCGAAATGATATATACCCGTAAATATTTAATTTGCGGATTAAAATGATAAATATCCGTATCACTTGACCATATGATAGAAAATTATATACCGACACCGTTGGTCTATATTTTGAAAATGATTTCCAAAGTTTGAAAGGAAACATATGGGTTTTAATAAATATTGATTTTAAAATATAGTATATAAATGCTATTTTTATATGTGTATAAAATTTAGATTTTATAATAATATGTTTTGGAAATATTAATTTATAAGTTAGTTTTGAAAATATATAAATTTTAAAATTTTTCTTATAATTTTATTTTATTTTTAAAATACATAAAATAAGATTCAATATAAAACAAATTCAATAATAAGATTTAATTTGATAAAATTTAATTTAATCGGTTTATAATATGTTTAAGTATTTATTTAAATTTATATAAACATTTAAAAAATAGGTTTTTATAACTTTAATAATAGAGGTTGGGAAGATAAATTAATGTTGACTTAAAATTTAAATTGGTTAGTAATTGAATTTAAATAAGAATTGATTTGAACTATCGATTTGGAGATTTTGAAGGATATGATTTATAACTTGATTTGATAAAAAGTGATTAAATGAATATTCTCAATTTTAAATAAAATTGAGACTGAATATTTAATATTGATTCAAATTTATAAATTGAGATTCTATTTAATTGTTATTAAAATGATTAAGTGAATATTTTCCAATTTGAATAAAATAAGAGTTAAATGTTGAAAAATAAATGAAATTTATGTTGTAAATGTTGGATATTTAAACTTTGAATCTTATTGGAATTGAAGTGATATTTCAAACCTGGACTTGAAATCGATAAAAATTTGAAATGGTTTATTTAGAAGTTGAATTGAATCTTTAACCTTTTAAATTGAAAGTGTTGAACATGGATTGATTTAAATTGAATTTTGGAATTTAAGTTGATTTGAATCGATTTGTGGAATTTGATGAAACAATTCTAATTGAGAAACTATTTCAGTATAGTCTCTTTAAATAAACATATAAACCATTTTAATTTATAACTATCTTAATATATAAATTATATTAATTGTTATCTATTTTAATTTATAACTATTTTAATATATATATTATTTTCAATACCTAAACTGTTTAAGTCGGAAGTATTATGATTACAAAAGTGCTATGGTTTCAAAGGTGTTATGATTTCGAAGTGTTATAATTTTGAAAGTGTTACAATTCTGGAAATGAATATTATTTAAAGTGAATACCGATATCGAATTGATATGGTTTTGAAATGAATATGATATTTTGATATGAAGTATGAACTATTTGAAATGAAATGACCACGGTGTAAAATAAGCGTTTGGTTGTTAAAGAGACCGGGATCGGATATTGTCATACTCTCTGTCAACACTGAAAACCACTTTAACAACTGTGTACGTGGTGGAGATTCCAGAATGAAGTAGGATGGTTTGGTGACGATTCTGTATGAGGTATTTACGTAGCCTTGACTCCCGCGAGTCAGCTTGATGTGGCTAAAACAGGAGCCATGCCCGGCCAAGTGACGTCATTCCTCGTATCAGACACAGTTCTTCGATACCATTCTATTACTTTGTGATTTGATTGGGAGCACCTTTGATTTGGGAGTGTGTCTCAAGGTGGGCGGTTGTAGCTGCTATGCGTTATCACCAGTACGGATCCGCAAATAGTATATCTACCCTAGGCATTGCCTCGTATGCCTTGTCGCATGCCTTATCGCGCCTTCTACGGTTTGTTTTGTACCGTACCTATGGGGTGTCCTCTGGGTAAACCATCGGTTTGGTGGAGCGTACGGTACTGTATAGACTACGGGAATATATAAAATGTGTTAAGGGGGATATGGGTAACGCCTTAACGCTATTTTAATACTTTACTTTACTGATAGACATATTATAATAGTGTATATTACTACATAGTAGATAGTTCCACGGATCCTTAGAGGATGGAAATCCCAAACATCCTTTAAGTTATTTGTATTTCAGTTGACATTTCACTTGAGTTAAATTTAATGATATAAGAATGTTAACCCTGACTCGAGTGTTTTGTATTTTGCTTTATGCTCGGGTCAGACTGAGTGTCACAACATTTGAGACTCACCTTTGGAGATTGGAGCTTTGTTTGAAGATCTATCTATCCAGCTTTCAGTTATTTCAGTTTATTCCAGTCATTTATGTTCAGACTCGTCAGTTGCTTATGTATTAGAGATTCATTTTGTATTTGAGATTCTGTTATATTTTGTTTCAGACTCTGATGTTTTATAGGAGCTTCATGAACTACTATTTTTCTATTCCGTTGCTTATTGTTGTAATACTCCGTGTCTGTGATTCTGTAATTGATTTATTTACTGTATATGATAAGTTTTGCCAAATATAAATTAACAATCTGTTGTTTTGAGCAATTCAAGTCTGACATGTGCGGATGCGAATGGTTTGAAATACCGAGTCGTTACAAAAACTACAAAAACGGGAGATCTCTAAAATACATAGAATTTATAAAAAAGAATAATATATAGCTCACAACATAGTCATCATTACTAATAATAGCGGAAACTCAAAATATAGATTATACAATGAGCGATACAAATATCTATCATGCATACATTATTTCATCATAATTAATTAATAATCAGTCTTCATCGTTTTCTGATTCAGACTCAGTCTCGTACTCTATATCGTTTTTCTCTGTTCTCTCAAATGCTTCTATTAAAACATTTGATTCATCGTTCAAAGGCCCTAAATCAGTATGATCATCAATTATTAATATTTCATTATTTGGCTCAAGATTTGCTTGATAAGTTGCTTCATCCGGAATATTATTTCGGTCAAACGTAAATCTTGCATTTGTTTTAAAAACAACCAACCAATATACTTTATCTCTTTTTAGGGATGGATACGAAGCAAAATAAACTTGTAATGCTTGTTCGGCTAATACAAAAGGATCACACTTATAGTAACGTGAGGTATACTTTATTGCAATAAGCTTATAATCTTTGTCTATGTTGATTCCAGAACCAGTGACATTGCTAAATCAATGCATTTGAATAAAAAACTTTTTCTATAGGTCATATAAAATATGTCAATTCTAAAACCTGTGTTAAGACGCCGTAAAAATCATTTATATGTTCATCTAGATCATCACCACCTTTGACAAATACACCATTGTTATAGGTTAATTTTTCAACACTATGTTCCTTGGTGTTGAATTTAAATCCATTGACGAAGAATATTGCATAAGTCTTGACATTTTTTTTGGTCCTATCACAAGATATTTCAATTGTTAACAAGAAAACTTGTCAACATCCTCAATGCTACGTGAAAGGTATCCAAGCTATTGAAAAGATCTCTCCTTTCGAGACATACCTTTTGACTAGGTTGATTTAATCGAAAGTGCTTAAGGAAATTACTTTTCCTTTCGAACGGAATGGCTCAATTGAAAGGGTTTTAGGTGTTAACTCTACCTTTCGACTAAGTTGACTGAGTTGAAAGGCTTTAAGAAGCTAGTTTAGGAATGCAGGATAAAGATGTTGCATCTTGCTCGGAACTTTTCCTTTGGGAGCGTCGAATGTAGCTAATCATCTTAGCTAGTTGAAAGGTTTGTTCTGACCTTTTCTATCATGTCGAAAGGGATGTATGTTTCATTAATATGACATAGCTGCTTTCGTCCCTATAGTTTCGCTACTTTTGTTGTGGTCCCCTTCGAAAGGGTTGTAGATGGAGTTGGGGATAAACCCCTTTCGAATGAGTTCCTCTTTGTATAATTGTTAGTCAATTATAAATTGTGACCCCTTCGAAACCCCCTTTCGACTGAGTCGATTGGGGTTTCACCCTTTCAAAACATGTCTAGCTTATAAATGGCTAAGCTTCACTTAGGTTCCCCTACATAAGATCGACCTGGATATCCCCAAGAATTATAGACTCATTAATGTCGAAACCTCATCATCATTCATGTTTTCATTGTTTAATATTGGTTTCGATGATGATGGGTTTCGACTGTTTGTACCCAAGTCGATCCTATGCATAATATAGACAAAAATAAGTTTAGAGAATATGTTATAATCATGTGCAATTGATCATTAGACTAGCTAATGATCAGAATGATCTTCCTCATCATCAAAATTCTTAATGAACCAGCCACTTCTCTTTTATTAATAATCCGAAATGAGTTACAACTAAGGGAGCTTTATCCCCATTTTGATTTAGGGGTTTTAGACTATTTAATTGCGGGTAAGAAATTGGAGTAGAATAAATGAATTTAGGATTCCAACATTCGGTCCTCAAAACTGGACCCCTTGGGTCTTATTCATAGATGTAGGTCGGCCTCCTTCCGCTCCTATGCCTTTGATACGGTCGAAAGGACCCCTTTTGATATGCCGCCTCATGCTTTTCGTCTTGGTCGAAAGGCCATGTCTGCCTTTGATACTATCGAAAGGCATCTTCTCTGAGTTCTTTGATTTTCCCTTGCGCTTTCTTTTTCTTTCTCCAGACCCTCCAACTAAGTCGAAAGGATTCTTTACTAACCTTTTGCCTTTGTTAAGTTGTGAGTATTCTTTCTTGCTGCTTCCTCTTGAACACCTTTCAACGTTGTCGAAAGGTCTCAAAAAGGCGCTTTTTACTTCATGTTGCTTTGTTGTCATTGGAAGTTAGGCAAGTGCTTCTGACTTTGTCGATAGGTTGCTTATAAGGGTTTCGAAGAAGTTGATGTACCGATGGTTTCGATGATGTTGAGTTGCTTTCGAATGCATGCCTGAGAATTGAGACTGAACTTTCCCCTAACATCATTGGCCTTGACCTGTTTGAAAGGCTTGTGTATGCTTTCGAAAGGGTCGGATAAGGGAAAAACCTTTAGTTTTGAAAGGTTCGGTGCACATATGGGAGATTATCATTCATTGCCTTCGAAAGGGGGTTCTGAAGTAGTCTCCGTTGATCCATTTGTGTCGGAAGGTCTTAGAAAGGCAGAAAGGTGGCTTTGCTTCTCCTTTTTCATCTTCTTCGGAGGCTTGTACATGATTTAACATCTGTAAGAATGCTTGCTACTTTCGACTCCTTCGAAAGCTTTCCCAATGCCTTTAGAACCTTTGTTCTTTGTCGAAACCTGCTTTAGAAGATGTTGGTACTTTTCTTATCTTCTTTCATGCCTTTGTTCTTTGAGTGGATTTTATGGCTAACATTTTGCCCCCTAGCATGAAAGAAGCTTTTGTTCTTTAGGAAAAAAATTTCTGAACTTTCTCGCTCTTGATAACTTTATTTTTCCTACAAAATTCAAAGTAAGTGATATTCTCTATTGCTAGATTATTATCATATTTATATGCATGCTTCATGATAAATCAGCACATCAATTCTTCTATATTTAAATAGTTAGTTGGTTTTAAGCCTGACTCAAAAGATATGAGGCCTATGATCAATAACCATTAATGCATATAATAAATGTAGTCTATGGACTCCTTGTGGGAAATAGTCAGTAGCTGCAACTAGGGGCTATAAGTTATTATCAGAAAATAAGCCTTTGTATCCCATCCACTCTAATATGCATTTGAAAATATTCCTAGAGATTTGAATGATCCTGAAGTCTTCATTCAGATGTTGGTGAGCATTATTTAGAGTATTTACACATTAACTCTAATTTAAGTATTAAAAAGATCGGCTTGAAGTTTTTGATTATCTGTAGTAGTCTCAACTCTACTACTTTATACCCTAGGTTTGGGATTTGACTAGGATTAAGAAGCAATGAAATTTAACCCAAATTAGGGTATGAACTTGCGAAATTTAGAAGTTAATAATGGGATTTCCAGAATCCAAATAGCAATATCCAAAAATAGTCATTTGAGTGACATTTCTAAACCCAGATTTGGGTTTTCAGTAACAATGGTCTTTATTTTAAGATCTTGAGCCCAGATCTAAGCGTATGTTGGATAATTAGAGATTATTAGCAATTATCATTGTAAAAGGAACCCCGGCCCATATTAGGGCATATGTTGAGTAGGCAGCAGTAATTGTTGTCATAATAGAAATCCTTGGCCCAGATTAGGGCACATGTTTGTCAACCAGAAGTTCATGGCAATTTTCATTATAGTAGAAACCACAAGCCCAGATTAGGGCATTAAGGCGAAATCATACAATAATCTCGAAACCCAGATTCAGGTATAAAGATTGTAAGTGATTAGTAAAGACCCAAAACCCAGATTCTGGTATTAATAGATGATGCTTAAAATGAGAGTTCCGAGACCCAGATTCGGTTATTTAATAGATGAAATCCCAAAATGAAAAGCCCTAAACCCATATTCGAATATTCAATGGCCAGAATTTGGCTTCACTCTTTAGATTCAATCTTTTTTGACATGCATGAACCCTTCAGGTCTTGTATGTATGTAGTTGTAATTTGATCAATTGCCTCTCGGGCTTGGACGTTTCAGCCCATTGGAGATATACCGCTTCTCAGGTTTGGACATCTTAGTCCACAATTGGAAGAGCCTCTTCTTGGGCTTGGACATCTTAGTCCATTGTTGAATGAGCCTCCACTTGGACTTGGACATCTTAGTCCATTTTTTGATGAGCCTTTTCTCGGGCTTGGACATCTTAGTCCATTATTTGATGAGCCTCTTCTCGGACTTGGACATCTTAGTCCATTATTGTCCAGTGCTCTTGGTTAGCTCATCTTAGAGGCTAAAACCCAGGACTTACCCGACCTCCCTCCAAGAGGCGCCCTGCCCTGGCCCTTGTGCATTGTGGACAAGGGCTTGTTCGGTGCTTTAACCTTACCATCTTATGGCACGGATAAAGGGTTACTCCGTACTCCCTCCAGGAGGTGCCTTACCCTGGCCATAGCGTGGCGTGGATAAAGGTTTATTCGGTGCTTTACCCTAGCCATCTTATGGCGCGGATAAAGGCTTACTCCGTCCTCCCTCCAGGAGGTGCCTTGACCTGACCAGAGGCACGACAAAGGGCTTGTCTGGTGCTTTAACCTGGCCATCTTATGGCGCGGCTAAAGGCTTACCTGCCCTCCCTCCAGAAGGTGCTCTGCTCTGGCCATCTCGGTGCGGACAGAGGCTTTCTACCATCTTAGGTATACTACCATCTTATGTAGTATCCAACTATAAGGAGCATTTCACTCCTAACCATGTAGAGTTTCTTTTTGAAGAAAGAGATGCTATTCACTCATCTTTGGAAAATATGGCCTCAAATGTTTGGCATTCCATGTTCTCGGAACCATATTGTCGTCTAGTCAGCATAATTTGTAAGCTCCTGGGAGGATTACTTTGCAAACGATTAATGGTCCTTCCCAATTTGGCCCCAGGGGTCCATCTACGGAGTTTTTGGTATTTTCCATCACTCTTAGGAGTACCAAATCTCCTTCGTGAAATGACCGAGTTCTCACTTTTGAGTTGTAGTACTTTGAGATTCTTCTTTGATACTCAGTGGTTCTTACCGCTGCTTCATCTCTCAATTCATGTATTAGATCTAAGGATTCTCTTTTCAGCTCTTGATTCTTATTGAATGCGTAGGCGATTCTTCAGTGTGAGGGTATCTCAATCGCAATTGGTTACATCGCCTCACACCTATATGTCGAAGAGTGGAAGTATGTCCCGTCGCCATTTTGGTGGATGTTCGATAAGCCCATAACATAAGCGGCAGTTCTTCTACACAATTTCCTTTTGCCTTGTTTAGCTACTTTTTCAGAATTGTCTTTATAGTTTTGTTTGTAGCTTCAACTTCCCCATTTGCTTTTGGATGTGCAACAGATGAAAAACTTTCAATGATTCCATTTTTGTGGCAAAAGCGAGATAATTCTTCACTCTCGAATTGTGTCCCATTGTCAGAAATTATCTTCTGGGGAATTCCAAACCTGGTTATGATATTCTTGATAACGAATTTGAGTACCTTCCCAAAAGTAATCTTTGGAAGCGGTCTTGCTTCAACCCATTTGGTGAAATAGTCTATGGAGACTACGGCGTAATTTGCTTCTCCTTTTGAAATCGGCAATGGGCCAATTAATTCTATTCTCCATACGTCAAAGGGCCATGGACTTGTAACTGGAGTCAACTGACTTGTGGGAAATCTGGGAATCTTTTAGTATTTTTGACATTTTCACATCCTTTTACATATTCGATGGCCTGGCTTACCATATGTGGCCAATAAAATCCTTGCCTCATTATTTTTTTACCAATTTTGTTCCAATTGAATGATCTCCGCAAAATCCCTCGTGTGCTTCAACCATTAATTTTACTATATCATTCATGCTCACACATCTTAGATAGGGAAGTGCATATCCCTTTTTATAGAGGATTCCATCCATTATTACGAAAGTTGGAGCTTAACCCTTGATTTTCCTTGCTTCACCTTTGTTAGATGGAAGTGTTCCTTTAACAAGGTATTATACAATGGGTGACATCCAGGTGTCATCATATATGTTATTTGGACTCGGTTGGTCAACCCTTTCATATGATATTTCTTTACTACTTTCTCTTCTTTCTTCCCCTTGTGATTTTGCTTGAGACCTTGTCAGAACTAACAATTCTTTCCCCTGTTCGAATGCCACCTCTTTAATACTTGGAATTTCTTGATATCCCACTGGAACAATACGTGTTTCCGGGGCTCCCCTTGAGCTTGCTAGTTTAGCTAGAGAGTCGGCTTGTGAATTTTCTGCTCTTGGGACTTGGTGTATTGAAAAGTCTTTAAACAAAGCAAGCATTCTTAGTATCTTCTTCACGTATAAGGATAGCTTGGGGTCCTTTGTCTGATATTCCTATTTCACTTGGTTCTCCATTAGCTGAGAATCACAAAAGATCTGTATCCATGGAATTTTGAGTTCTAATACCAAGGTTAATCCCGCACCATAGATTCATATTCTGCCACATTGTTAGTTGCGGGGAATCCCAATTTCATAGCATAATGTAAACGGTGTCCATCCGGTGTGATGATTATATAACCTGCACCAGCCCTTTGTCCGTTTGAAGCACCATCAACAAATAATTGCCAAATAGGCCTCTGGTCTTTCTCCTTTTCCGATTGCTCCTTAATAAAGTTAGTGCACTCATTAATGAAGTCTGCTAATGCTTGCCCTTTGATTGCAGCTATGTCATATTGGCTGAGCTCGATTCCCCATTTTACCAACCTTCCTGAAGTTTCTGGTTTACCAAAGACTTGCTTAAGGGAAAAATTGGCAAATACCCTGATTGGGTGTGCTTGGAAATATGCTCTAAGCTTTCGAGCTGTGAGAATCAAGCAATAGGCTAACTTTTCTATCACTGGATATCAGACTTCTGCATCTTTCAACCGTCTGCTCACATAATATACTGGAAGTTGTGCCCCATTCCCTTCTCTAATCAACACTTAACTAACTACATGCTTTAAGACTGTCATATATAGGTATAAGGTTTCCCCATTCTTGGGACTTGAAAGTATTGGTGGCTTTTCCATGTGGCTTTTTAGTTCATGAAAGGCTTTTCTACAATGTTCCCCCCATTCAAAGTTCTTCTTCTTCTTGATTACATCAAAGAAGGGTATACACTAATCGGTAGCTTTAGAGATAAATCTGCTTAGCGCAGCCACCCTTCCATTCAAACTCATCACTTTCTTGCTGGTTTTAGGTTCGACCATGTCCTTAATGACTTGAATTTGATATGGACTAGCTTCGATCCCTTGGGCACTTCCAAGGTAGCCTAAAAACTTTCTAGAATGGACTCCAAAAGAACACTTTTGTGAATTTAGTTTCATTTGATATTTCCACAATACCTTGAACATCTCTTCCAAACCTTTAAGATGATTTTCGGGTTCGCTAGACTTTACTGGCATATTGTCCACATAAACTTCCATGTTCCGGCCAATTTGTTTCTTAAACATTCGGTTGACCAACCTTTGACATGTTGCCCTGCATTTTTCAACCCAAATGGCATTGCCTTTTAACAATAAATCCCCACCTACTTATGAAGCTAGTGTTCTCGTCATCTGGTTTGAACATCGGTATTTGGTTGTACCATGAATAGGCATCCACAAGGGACAACAACTTATGTCCGCTCGTGGCATCTACGGACTGGTCTATTCACGACAATGGGAAACAATATTTCGAACATGCTTTGTTCAAGTCCGTGTAGTCAATGCAAGTCCTCGGTTTCCCATTTGATTTCTTTACCAGGACTGGATTGGCTAACCACTTTGGGTAGTATATTTCCCTAATAAATCCATTATCAAGGAGTCTATTAACCTCTTCTTTCAAAGCATCTAACCATACCTTGTCCATCCGTCTCTTTCTCTACCTTACATGAGTTGCTTCTGGATTAATGTTGAGAGCATGACACATGACCGTTGGATATGTTCCACCATATCGGAATGTGACCAGGCAAATACGTCTTTGTTGAGTTTGAGAAATTATATCAAATCCTTCTTTAAGTCATCATTAAGATATTTTCCCAACTTAACCACTTTGGTAGCTTCATCTGAATCTATGTATGCTTCCTTAAGATCTTCTATGGGTTTTATACTTTCTGTTTCCCCTCGGCAATCGAATTCTATGACTATTGGGCTTTCTTCCACTGAGTTAGCATCAATTCTCTTTCTCTTGCCTCCAAAAGGAATGTACCTTTGATACATACGCTTGTTAGATTTATTAATTTAATTTTTGCTTCGAATGTTGGATGTGAGAATCCATCATCCGAAGGCTGTAAAATAGTAGAAGAATCAAAGTAAGCGGAATACTTCCTTTTATACTGGTTTAGAGTAGCAAAATACATTTCTTGGGAGCTAAACCGCTCCCCTCGGACAGTCACCCATCCTCTTTTTGTCAAGAATTTTGCCATAAGATATTTCGGAAAGACGAAGGCATCTATTTCATCGAGAGCTGGCCTGCCGAAGAAGGTGTTGTAGTATGAGGGTTGGTTGATTATCACAAAGATAGTCTCGAAGGTCCTACAGATTGGTGGCACCCACATCCATACAAGTAGCCTTATCCGTCCCACTGGAGTTGATCCTTTGTTGTTGAATCTGAATATGGGCTCCATGTTTGGCTCTAGTTTGTCTTCAAGAATGTTCATCTGATCGAAGGCGTGCTTGAAGATTACGTTGACTGCACTGCCTGTGTCAACCAGAATTTTAGAGATGATGGATAACCGAATTGGCGCAGTAATCATCAAAGGATCATTATGAGGATGGTGAACCCCCTTTCTTAGTTCTTGAGGAGAGACCACATGGTTAGGCATCTGAATGTTGAGACGTGGATTCTTCATTGGGGGTTCCTCTTGGACAGAGTAAATGCCTTCTTTAGCTTCTTTGATATACCTGTTGCAGGCCCCCTTGCTGTTTCCCGCTGGATGCGGTCCGCTGTGAATTACATTGATTCTATTTATTGGTGGGCTTAAGCTTAGGGGGTCTTCATCTTCCAGTACATTTACAACATTGCCAGGGTGTTTCTGTAGACCATTTTCTATCCGTTGAGCTTTTTGTTGATCTTGAATGAACTCCTTCAAATAACCCTCATGGAACAGTTTCTAGATAATGCCAGCTAGAACCCTGCACTCATCGGTCTTGTGACTATTGGCCTTATGATAAGCGTAGTAATCACCTCCCTTTCTTTGTTCAGGGATGTTCTTGGCTTTAAAGGAGGTCGGAAAGTTGACTCTTTCCATAGCTTTGGCATAGATGTAAGACAGTGGCTTGTTTAAAGCGATTGCGTTAGCGATTGGCTCTTCTGATCTTGTCCTTTGTGTCCTCGGTCTTAGCCAAACCTCCCCCTTCTTTCTTGAGGATAGACTTCTTCTTAGCATAATAAAGCTCATCCATCCGGATGAACTTGTCAGCTCGGAAATGGAAGTATTGTAAATCTTTACAGCCATTGACAAAGAGCTGCTTCCAAAAGGGAGTGTTTTCTATCAAGCTGGAATGAACTGCAATTAGCTTGTCTTGATCCTTCATGTCTTTGGCTTTTATAACTTCTGCATTGAATCTCCTTAGATAATCTCCTAAGGATTCTCCCTGTCTTTGTTTTATATTGGCCAAGATGGTATAGTCGATCGTGGGATCTTTGCAGATGCAAAATTGGGCAGAAAATTCATAAGAGATCTGTTTACATGAGTATATGGTTTTCTCTCGGTACTATCTATACCATTTTGCTGCAGCACCCTAGAGAGTTATCAGGAATAATTGGCATCTGACAACTCCCGATGCATTGTACATATCCATTTGGCTATCAAAAGCCATTAGATGATCGTCCAGGTCTTTAATCCCATGATATTTCATTGATGGGATCTTTATATTTGGCGGGACGACTGTAGCCATAATCTCATCAGTGAAGGGTGGCACTCTTTCATTATCACTAACATTTTCATCAATTGTTCTCTTCCCCTTCGAATTCATAGCATCTTTTATTGCCTTTTCAGCTGCATCTTTTAGATAAGCCTCAATATTATAGTAATTTTTCTGGTCCGGGCAATACTCCTTTGATGTTGAGCTTCCTGATTGTTCAAGCGACTTGTCGAAAATTCTTCCTTGATGGTTAGCTTTTGACTGAAGACGCTCCTTCTTCTTGGAGGATGTTAAGTCTATTTTACTTTTGTATTCAGCAGAGTCGGCTTTCAAATTTTTCCAGGGGAAACCACCTCTTCCCCTTGAGTTGGTTTTGGTATCTTTGAAGTTTTTTGAGATAGTGCCATTTTAAGTAGCTCTTGCATCTCCTATAGTTGCTGTTCCAAGTGTTTAATCCTTGCAGCGTTATCATCTTGCTGAGCTGGTGACGATGGCTACCCTTGAACAGCCCTATCCAGATTAAAGGACGGAGTTATATTCTCCTCAAGTATGGTGGTGTGGACAACTCCTTCCTCAATTCCGCTTAATCGTTTAGATCTCATTTTCCTACGCAAATTAAATTAACCAAAATTAGTCTATAATAGAATGACAAGGTCGGAGGTTCGAGCCCTCCTTCTAGCACCGAAAATGTTAACAAGAAAACATGTCAACATCCTTAATGCTACGTGAAAGGTATCCAAGCTATTGAAAAGATCTCTCCTTTCGAGACCTACCTTTCGAACAGGTTGATTTAATCAAAAGGGTTTAAGCAAATTGCTTTTCCTTTTGATCGGGATGGATCAATCGAAAGGGTTTTAGGTGTTAACTCTACCTTTCGACCAGGTTGACTTAGTCGAAAGGCTTTAAGAAGCTAGTTTAGGAGTGCATGCTAAAGATGTTGCATCTTACTCGGATCTTAGCTTTTCATTCCTTTCAACCACGTTGAAAGGCTTGTTCTGACCCTTTCGATCATGTTGGAAGGGATGTACGTTTCATTAATATGACATAGCTGCTTTCGTCTTTACGGTTTTGCTACTTTTTTTGTGGATCCCTTCGAAAGGGTTGTAGATGGAGTCGGGGATAAACCCCTTTCAAATGAGTTCCTCTTTGTACAATTGTTAGTCAATTATAAACTGTGACCCCTACGAAACCTTCTTACGACTAGTTGATTGGGGTTCCACCCTTTCGAAATAGTCTAGCTTAAAAATGGCTAAGCTTCACTTAGTTTCCCCTACATAAGATTAACCTAGATATCCCCCATAATTATAGACTCATTAATGTCGCTCATCATCATTTATGGTTTCATTGTTTGATGTTGGTTTCGATGATGATGGGTTTCGACTGTATGTACCCAAGTCGATCCTATGCATAGCATAGACAAAAAGAAGTTAAGAGAATAGGTTAGAATCATATGCAATTGATCATTAGACTAACCAATGATCTAAATGATCTTCCTCGTCATCAAAATTCCTAATGAACCAGCCACTTCTCTTTTATTTATGATCCAAAATGAGTCACAACTATGAGAGCTTTATCCCCAATTTGATTTAGGGTTTTTAGAAGATTTAATTGCAACTAAGAAATTGGAGTAGAAGAAATGAATTTGGGATTCCAAAATTCGGTCTCCAAAACTGGACACCTTGGGTCTTAGTTATAGATGCAGGTCGGCCTCCTTCTGCTCCTATGCCTTCGACACGGTCGAAAGGACCCCTTTTTATATGCCGCCTCATGCTTTTCGTCTTGGTCGAAAGGCCATGTCTGTCTTTGACACCGTCGAAAGGCATCTTCTCCGAGTTCTTTGATTTTCCCTTGCGCTTCCTTTATCTTTCTCCAGACCCTCCGACTAAGTCGAAAGGATCCTTTACTAACCTTTCGCCTTTGTTAAGTTGTGAGTATCATTTCTTGCTGCTTCCTCTAGAACACCTTTCGACATTATTGAAAGGTCTCCAAAAGGTGCTTTTTCCTTCATATTGCTTTTTTGTCATTGGAAGTTAGGTAAGTGCTTCCGACTTTGTCGATAGGTTGCCGAAAAGGGCTTCGAAGATGTTGATGTACCGATGGTTTCGATGATATTGAGTTGCTTTTGAATGCATGCCTGAGAATTGAGACGGAACTTTCCCCTACCATCATTGGCCTTAACCTATTCAAAAGGCTTGTGTATGCTTTTGAAAGGGTCGGATAAGGGCGAAACCTTTAGTTCCGAAAGGTTCGTCGTGCATATGGGAGATTATCATTCATTGCCTTCGAAAGGGGGTTCCGAAGTAGTCTTTGTTGATCCATTTATGTTGAAAGGTCTTAGAGAGGCAGAAAAGAGGGCTTCTCCTTTTTCATCTTCTTCGAAGGCTTTTACATGATTTAACACCTATGAGGATGCTTGCTGCTTTCGATTCCTTCGAAATCTTTCCCAATGCCTTCGAAACCTTTGTTCTTTGTCGAATCCTGCTTTAGAAGAAGTTGGTACTTTTCTTATCTTCTTTCATGCCATTGTTCTCTGAGTGGATTTTATGGCTAACATCAATCCTTCATCACCAACCAAATTTCTTGGATCATAAACGTAGTTCGATAACCAATTAGCAAATTCTTTACTGAGATCGCCACGTAGACGTTGCGATTCGTAAATACTGCAAATATATATAATATATTGCATTATGGTCCATAAGTATAATTGAAATAAATATGCATTTGGAAATTCATATATCGAGAATTATTATTTAATATACCGAACAAATGGCGCCACTTCAGCACAATTAAGAACATATGTGCATGTTACATGGTAATCTCAATCGTCTACCCATGGTTCCATATATTTTCCAACAGGTCGGCCATGTTGTCTAAAAATAGATAACATTGCTTGAGAAGAATCTTGTTTAATGGTTCATTTTTATGAGGAATACTTACAAATGATACGTTCACATGGTCACTGAAATAATAAGAGAAAAAGAATGAAATTTCTTTTTCAAGATATGCTTTGCAAATTGAACTTTCAACTAGTGCTTTTTCTTCTTCAGATGATTCAAGTACCTATTAAAAAATAAATTCAATTTAAATTCAAAATTAAAATTAATATTATGGATATTCAATATTACCTCTCAAATGGATACATCCATCTATATTGCGCAACACCTTGAAGAAGTGCTTCAGATAGAAGATGAACAAGTAAATGTTCCATTACATTAAAGAATCCTATAGGAAATATTTTCTCAAGTTTGCAGAACAGTATAGGGATATTTTCTTTTAGTTTACGAATATGCTCGACTTTTAACATAGTCGAAAAAAGCTTTTTATAAAACAAACTTAATTCTGTTATAACATTCCATAAATTTACGGGAAACGGTTCTTTGAAAACCATGGGTAATAATTTTCCATCTCGATATGGAAATCTTGACTTTTTATCCTACTTAGTTTATTGTTTTTAAAGTTAAAACATCTACAAAGATTAAAAGAAATCCCATCAGGACATCTTAGTCCTTCCATCCACTTTAACATAAGTTTTACTTAATTGCTATCTAGCTTATAACATGCTTTGGGTTTTTTTATTGTCATTGGACTTCATATGAAGTTCGGGATGTTTACATAAATATTCTATATCACATCTTGAATTTAGATCATCTATATTTTTCCCTTTAACATTCAAAATCATATTAAACACGTTATCAAATATGTTTTTTCATTGGGCATCACATCAATATTATGTCAAAGTAGAAGAACTTTCTAATTAGGTAACTCCCAAAATATACTTTGTTTGCACCAACTATAAATTATCAATTTACCTAGAGTTACAGTCTTTACTCCAGTTTCATGTATCTTTCGATATCCTTTACACAATTGTATATTTCTACACTTGATTAAATCATTGGTGGTTGTCTAGTCTCTGCTCTAAAATAAAGTTTTTTTATTTCTTCTAAAAGTACGATTAACATGGAGAAAATATCGATGACAATTGAAACACGATATTTTCCTTTCATTCAGTAATGAAAATGCTCGTGTTTCTTTCATGCAGTAAGGACAAGCTAAACGACCAGCCGTACTCTAACCTGAAAGCATTACTGTAACACCCCTTCAAATGAAATAAAATTTAATTATATCTAGTAAGGTAGAATATGGAAATTTTATAAAAGTTGAAATTTAACAACAGAAGTTATTCACTTGTGTTTGTGCCGAAATTCTGATCTGTTTCCATATATGATATGCTAAAAACGGAGCTCAAACAAAGAAGCTATGGGCGTTTGAAGTTTTTAGATTTAAATTTAATTAGTTTGAATTCAAATTTAAATAAGGATTTAAATTTAGGATTTGAATTTTAAAATTTTGCTTGGGGCCTAAGTAAACGTTAATTAACATTTGACTAACATTTAACGTTAAAATTGAACAGGGGAATGAAATTAATTAATTAAGCAACGAAATCAACTAATACCCAAAGTAATCAACCGGTCGACACCCTCACTGCGATCGATCGATGGTAGGAGAGGGGCGGTCTACCGACCGAAGCCAATTTTTGGCAGTGTTTTCTAGGGTTTGAAGGGGTGTGTTATTATTTTAACGCTATAAATTTATTCGTTTCTCACCTACTTCCATCCTACAGTTTTTGTGCGTTTCAACCCCTATAAATAGAATTCTATCCTCTCCACTTTTTATTCATATTATTTTGGAGAATACAACGAAACTTTGCCATTGCTATCTCTCTAATAAGATTCAGAAACTCCGTAAAAAATTCAAGTAAGAGTTCAATTTATTTCTTATTTGTTTCTTCTTCCTCCAATCTATTCTTTTCCTTTTCTTCTCCAATTATTCTGAATCTAATGAATATATATACCTCTTCCCTATTGTGCGTATATATATTAAAATGAGAGATTTTGAAAAGGATTAAAAGGCTACAAATCCATTGAAGTGAAGCTAAGGCAAATCTATGAGTGGAAACCTTAGTATTTCTTTTTTAGTGTATTTAATGTATTTATTTTTGGATTTGAATATGTCGTTGGGATTTCGAAAATACGATAGATAAAATCCCCCAATTTTTTTATTTATTTCGAAATGTCAATTCTATTTTGAGATTCTCAATTATTTACATTAATTTGATGGAATTTGTTTGTTTATGCAATTTTTGATAATTTCATAGTCTATTCCACTTCTCCTTCTTCTTGGGTTCAATTTGTGATTATTTAATGAAAATAAAGGGTTTTGATTACGGATTTTATTTGTAATTTACACCACTTATTTTACACAATTTCCTTCTTATCAATTTCTTTGTAAAAGTGGAGTTGAATATAATATGGGGTTTAGATTGCAATTCCTATTATTTAGGATATTCCATTTTATTAATGTATTAAATTGAGTTTCTAGTTTATTTACAAGTCCGTTATTGCAGTTTTGGGTATGAACATTTATTTCCCGTTTGCATATTGTTATCCCTTATTTTGGATATGTTTAAATCTTGGGAATTTGAAGAGAAAGGGGCTTGTAATAATAATGGGTTAGGGAATTGACATTTAACGCTAGTTTAGGGTGTAAAATCTGTATGTTTAGTACTTAGTAGGCGTGAATATTTATTTATCTCTATTTGCATAATTAACATATAATTATTGCGTATATGACGTTGTTAATTAGGCATTTATTTTCCCCCATTAGGAAGGTAATTGATTGGTAGGCGGAAATAAAAGGAAACTCTTATATAGCCTAATTATTATTTTAAGGCGTAATAAGGAAGATTCCTTATAAGGCCTTATTTACGCAATGGTGAGATGGTTGTGTATGTGTGTGTGTGGAGAGTAATTGATGTATTGCTAGTCATAGTGACATAAGGTCAATAGAGTTACATGATGGAAGTCTGCCTTTCACTTTGAGGCTAACAGTAGCTGTGTACACTTTTTATTGATATGAGATATCCTTATGATGAATATTTGTAATGACGCGAGGTTAGTCCCAAATTTTGTACGGGAAATCTTCTCAGCTAATTTGGCTTTCAGTTCTTACGAATAGTCGGACTAGTATGAGATGTCGTTATGAGTATGGACCATAATACAAGGGGCCTATTTCGGGGTCTCCAGGCATTAAGTGGTAGTTTGAGGGCCCGCCTCTTTTCCCCAAATGAAGTATTAAATGACCTAAGGGACATGTTAGATGGTATCTCTATAGGAGTTCGCTTCTGGATAATTAAGTGACTGATTGAGGGTTTGCCTTTCCAAATAAAGAAGTATTAAGTGACTTGTGATTCCATATGATGCCAACTAGATAGTACCATTGAGAAGCACGTCTTGCAAATATATATTAAATGATGAGGTCTGCCTATTTTCCAATAATAGGTATTAAGTAGCTTGGGTACTATCTCTTGCATCGCTAGTGATTATAACATGGGATTTAGGTTATGGGATTCTGGAAAGTTGCTTCTTTCCTTAAAAAGAAGTATTAAATAATTTCAATGGTTTTATGTTCGTAGACATTTTTATTTTGAAATATACTGCCTAAATACTGAAAAAGATAAGACTCGAAGTTTTTAGTCACCAAACACTTGTTCTGACTCCCTCTTCATTATAACATAGGTTAAAGGACATTGATGGTGAAGGTGATGCTTAAAGACGAAGGTGGTTATGGCAGTATTTATCATTTTCACTTGCTCTTATATGTACCTATGTAGCTAGATTATTGTTGTAACGGATTTACAACACGATTTGATGGTGTAACGACCCAGAATTTTGAACAAATTAAATTGAAAATATTTAATTAATTTTAAATATGTGAACGATAATTTAATTTGAATCCCCGATATAACTTTGAAATTTGCGATTAAACTTTAAAATTTAATCTATTGAAACTGGATAAAAATTTGAATCTTCAATTTAAAGTTGAAGAAAAATATTTCGAAAAGCTTTTAATATTTATATTGATGATACTGAAGATAATTGGAGCTTCAGAATCGAATTTGAAATTGAATTGTTCATTTTTGAAATTAAGTCGTTCGAATCGATGTTTAAAAATAGTCAATTTTCAAACAGTCTCGGAATTCGACGAATCCAGTTCCATTGGGTCCGTAATATTGAATTATTACCGGATTTCAAATTTCGTAGCATTCGGAGTTGTTATGTAACCGTACGGTGAATAAACTTATTGAAATTTAATCAAATCCAATTTAAATTTTAAAATTTAAACTTTTGCCGACATCAAAAGTAAGGCACACGATCTTTTCTCTGAAAAATCACGTTCTCTCTGCAAAGTCGAGTACTCCTTATCTCCCTATCCCTTTACAAATCTTATACGAAATTATTTCGCTCAAAATCAAGATCTGTTCGTTTTAATCAGAAGAAGAAAATGGCCGCATTCCTTATTAATTTCAAAATCAACCTGGCCTCGTTCAAAAATTCAAATTGCTCCTCTCAAAATTAATGGCCGACCGTTTTGTAGTTTCGAAGGCAAGCGCGAGCAGTGACGAACAAATCGAGATTGAGGCAATTGGGCGGCGTCAGGGGAGGCTCGCGATTCGATTTGGAGCGTCGACGAGGATTGGGGGATCGAATTCGAGGCTTGGTCGATGTCGTGGCCAAGGCGTCGAGGTCGTGTACGTCGCGAGTAGAGGAGGAGCGTGGTATCGCCTGTCGCGGCATGGCGCGCGCTCGAGTGGGTCTCGCGTAGGGGCGACATCAGAGCAGGCGCCTTTGTGCGTACTTATGGTGGCGTGTGGGCGATCGCAAGGTCGCGATCTGGAGTGTTGGCAATGGGCGAGAGCACGTGGGAGGCTGTGGGTTCGTCGAGGCGAATTGGGGTATCTCGTGGCAGTGTCGACGAGGTCAGGGGACAATCGCGAGGTAGCAGCTAGGGGGGTAAGGTGTTCGAGGGCGACGACGGTGTTCCAGTTAGGGTTGCTTTCGATTTGGGTAAGGTTTATCAGTTTAAAATAAAATTTATTTTATATATAGTACCTTTAAAATGTTGTAGGGTTCAATCAAGGTTAACTGAAAAATTTATTTGCTGAAGGAAACAATCCTGTTTATATATCTATATGTATGTAGATAATGAAATAAATTAGCAGTAAGGTATTAGTTTCTTTGTTTTTCTTTTAGTTTCAGACAGTAACAATAAGTTTAAAAGTGATTTAAAGATTTAAATATATATATATTTTACATACATATTTAAAACAATAGGTATATGTATAGAGATAAGACTTTTGAAATTGGAGATTTTTAAAATGTTAAGTTTAAAACAGGAATTAAATCATTAGTTCATTAAAATATAAAAAATGAAATCACCGATGAATCAAAATTATCAAATGAAAATTTGTTGCTCGATTTATTCGAATATTAATAGAATTGTATAATTATTTATACAAGGTCAAAATTTGGAGAATACAAACTGGAACAAAAAAATGGATGGCAAATTTAAAGCTAAGGTGAGATCTTCTCACTCAAAATAAAATTGGATTACAGTTATTGATTGATGATTGCTATTGGATGTGATATTAGATATAGTAGGATATATCTATTTTATATAGCAATATATACATATTGGCATATGTATATATTGGATTGATTGATTTCCCGCCTCGTATAGCGGATGAGACCCTATTGCGCCGTTAGTAAGCGGATATTTTTATAAAACCCATATACCGCGATATTCCACCTCGAAGTGGAATTGGTATTGTGCTAACGTCTGTGGATGCAGGGAAACAGGTTGGAGGGATCCAACTGGATTCCTCACCAGTATTTATTTATTTACAGACATTGATGTATATTCTGTTATCATATTGATATATGATGTTTGTTGTTGTGATTGACTAGTTGGTGCTGTTGCATCATCGGATTCAGTTTTTAAATTTAAAAATAACGACTTTTACTTTAAAAGGATTTTAAAGTGATTTTTCAAAAGTAGACGTTTTATTGAATTTTTGAATTGATTTATTTCAAATAAATAAACGCTTGAGATTCTAAAGTTTAGATTTTTGGTGAAATATAACCAAAGCGTGATTTTTGAAATAAAAGTCGATTTATTTATAAAATGATTTAAGTTGGGATTTTTGAATATTGTAAACGGTCTATATAAAAGATTTATAAAGTTGATATCTATGAAATTAAAAGTATTGGAATTATAAAACGAGTTTTTATAAGTGTTAAAAATGAAATATTTATGGAATTCGTAAGTGAATGAAATTTATAGATTTATAAATTGTGGAGTACAAAATGAATAGATTTTGTAAAACAAAAGATTTATGAGTAATAATCTTAAAAATGGGATTTTGGCATTTAATTGAGATAAGAATGGAATTGGTTAATAAGGAGATTTATAAGTTGAAGTTTTTATAAATAGGAATGGAATTTATAAACGTTGTTTATAAATCCGAAACCAATTGAATTTGATAAATTAAATATAGAAGGTTATTAAAGAAGATATATTCACGATTTTGGATAGCGAATTATTTTGAAATAAATGTGTAGAAATGATTGAAATTTGGTTAAGTGAAGTATATTCACGATTTTGGACAATGAATATATTATTGAATAAAATGGATTCATTTTTGAAGAAGTGATATTAAAAATGAAGTTAAACATTTTAAAGATGTTTTAAAATGTATTGTGAATTGAAGGCATAGATTTCAACGTTCATTGTTGAAATAGATGTTTTCGAAAAATAAGGAAATGGTGGGCTATAACACCGTTGTTATAGTAAATGATTTCCGAAAGGAAATGTTTTATATAGTATTGGGATTTAAATATCTATCTTAATTCTGAATCCCTATACTAATGATTTTGAGTCGTCGTAACGATGTTTTACGTAACATTCGTTTTGACTCGAATAAATGTTGTTATAGTAAATGATTTCCTTAAAGAATGAATTTATACTTAATTTGATTTAAGTATATCGAATATTTTCAAATGTTGAAAATAAATGATTTGTGAATTACTTATTTTTAAATAAGTACGGAAATGCTTTTCCAATATGAAATGAACTGTTTTGAGATTTTATCTTCAAAGATAAAATGAAATGTGGAAATTGATTTGAAAATTGTTTTCAAATGGTGAAGTGTGGAAATTTTATATCTAGTAAAGATATTTTGGAAGATAAAATAATTTGGAAAATTATTTGGAATCTGATGATGTTGCGCATCTTTGTTGATAGTTAAATAACCGACTATCAATAATTACCTTGAATGGTATTTGTTGTGAATTTGATGAATTTGAATGCCACACTTATTTTGAATAATCGCTCACTATTCGGGTTAGCCGGGAAAGGACCATGGGGTCGTATAACCCATTCCGAATATGTGATACGTCGTTATGAATTGCATTCGAAGACCGATGTTGAAGACCGGATATTTTTGAAAACGGAAGGATTACCGTCGAGTTACTCTACATCGGCTGATCTCCGATTTAGAGGTTTTATCACCCTTAGTGACGGGAAGTCCGGACGTGATTAGAAATTTATCCGGATTTGCTAGGGCTTCGTGAGAAGTGCCTTCGGTTCTGTTCGATCCCGGAACAGACTTGTATGGATTGTGTGTCTGACGTTACAATTTGAGATATAAAGCTGATTTCTTTCAAATACATTTCTGTTGGTGGCGGAGAATTTATTCTTTTAGCTTAACACCCTTCTTTGAGACGTACGAGCTCAGAGGTTATGTAGTTGAAATTTATCAGCGATATACTCCCAATTTGGTAACGTGGCATACTGAGTGTTGCTGTGAAATGATCTGTGTTTGATCATTTGCGATATGCTCATTTGTTTGATCTTATATCTTTGTGATCATAGGTTGATCATTTGTTTGACCCGAAGCATGGCATTATAGGAAGCGTAGCTTTGTGGACGAGACTTCGTCGAGCCTCACACCCCGGAAATGGTCAAAACAGGAAGGATGCGGCAAGGTTCTAGGGAGTAGCGCCCCTTAGTGTATGTCATTCCTTCTGGATAGAGGTGGTATTATGGTATGGAGCCCAGATACTTAACCTATGTGGTTGCTGCATTATTATTTTGATGTGGTTTGTTGGAAATCGGGGATCCTCGGGAAGATCGGTTACGATCGGGGGATGACATACGCGTGTCAGTAGTTACCTATTTTTGCAGAGGTAACCCGGCCTTGTGTTGGCAGAGATCTAACCGTAACGTTAGGTTCTCGGGTCGTCTATTCCAGGGACGTACCCATCATGGAAGAGGAAGTTTCTTGGCCTGACCATTTGTTGGAAATCCAAAGAAACAATACGAGCCTTGTACGGATTTAGTTGTAGAACCTACCATTCACTTATGGTGGCGCCCCACTGTTTGGATGGTAGCTATAGTAGGCATAGTTCGAAATGTCTATGCTGGCTAAGATTTATATTCTACTTTCGAAATGTTTTCTACACTATGCACTAATAATAATATCAAAAATGAATTGATTTTGTGTAGTAAGCATCTTTGACTATCATAAGAAGAAATCTCCTCCAATTCTGCGTTTGCATTGTGTGTGTGGTGGGAGGTCTTATGGTAGTTTCATTTTCCAAAAGCATTGCGAATTTGTTTTATTTACTTTGTGAAAAATAACTGTTTTACGATCTCACACCAGTCACGATGACTGACTCGGAGTTTATTGTTCCCTTCTAAACTCTGGGTGCCCACCAATTTCCACACGGGCAGCCTAGAGTTATATTATCAGGATATTCTGGATATTCTGGAGCTTTGGAGATAAGCTGGATGACGAGACGTAGTATTTGTATCTGATATTATTTATTCCACTGTGTATTCTATATGAGGACAAGTTTATATAACTGTCCATTGTTGTGCTGTGTTGTATTGAGTCGTATATTGACTCTGATGATTGATGTATGTATAAACTGATATAGTTCTTTGTTTTAAAAGACTAGTGTTATCTATTATATATTGTTCCGCTGCGATGTGTAAGATTCTGATATTATTTTCTGTTTCTATTGTTGTTCTGTTGTTCTTCTCTTCTTTCTTCTTCTGTTTTCTTCTTCGTCTACTTTTTCTTTTTCTTAAACCCTCAAGGTTCGTATTTCCGTGCATTTTGAGTTAATCAATGGAGATTAGTGGTTAATCAAGAGGTACGGATTTGCGGGTCTTGACAGCGTGGTATCAGAGCATATGGTTAAGCGACAACCCAGCTCTGTTGGGTGTTACTCATTAGAGATAGAGTCAGTAGTACTCTAGAATGAGTTTGAGTGTAATAATAGATACGAGTGCGTATTTGTTAGTGAATATGAAATTGTTTTGTATTGTGTTGACTTATCGGTTGATTGTTTATGGATTCTGGTCGGTGCAGTCTAGCTAACTGTAATCGATAGGGGTTTCTAAACTCTCAAACAAGATAAACCGACATGGTATCGTTTTAAAATAGGGTGAATGAAATAATTTTACCCAAAACTATTTTTGTATAAAAAAAAAGAAATGATTTTCTATGAATTATCATAGTATATGGTTGCATGGTTGTTAGGAAAGTGATAATATTGAAATGTTATCATTATTATATGAAATTGAATAAGAAATTGAAATCATAACTCCAAAGTTAAGAAATAAATTCATATACGAATGGGATTTGTTAATTGTAAATGAATTTATAAATGAAACGGAATTCCTGAGAAGTTTTTGAAAATGTTTTGAAAAGAATTTGAAAATTTTGGTGATTTGGAAAGTTTAAATCCTTTTTGAATTTGAAAATGAATTTCAAAGGTTTTGAAAAGTATTTTGGAAAGATGAAAGCTCTAAACTCTTTTCGGTCGCTGGAAAATAATTCCGATTGGTGATCGCGACACTATCGGTGTTCATTTTCGGGTTTCCAGAAGAGGAATTGCTGCCAAATTGTTTTAAATGGAAAGTGTTTGGAAAATTTGGGTTTTTGTTTTGGAAATTCAAATGGAATTTGAATTGTTTTCAAAATGGCTTTGAAATGTTGGTAAACTCTGGAATGCTATATAAAGATATTTATGAAATATTACTAAGTTGATAACTTATACCAATTGAATTTTGATAGAATAAATTTAACTTAAAAGATGGAGTTAAATAAATGTAAGTACAAGTGAATCAATTGAATAAAGTGAAATGATTACTTAAAGAAAATTTATTAAGTTGAAAATAAATTTGGAATAGTAACAAATGAAGATAAAACTGGAATTAGAACTGAATGTTGAAACCGAATTTGAATAAAGAAAATTGGATTTGTGATGAATTAGTAACTGAAACTAATCTAAAATAATGTAGTTATGAATGAAAGATAATTGATAAATTCAATATTCAAAAGAAAACTGAATCCAAATTAGATTGGAATTGTGAATTGAATTCAGATGAAATTGAAATGTAAAAAAAATTGAATGAAAAGAATATATAACTTCAATAGTGAAGTAAAAATTGTATAAGAAGCATATGTTGAAAATTTTGTAACAAAATGGTTTGAATATGTAACTAGATATTATGGCTAGTAGGATATACAGGTGTATTAAAGGGATTGGATTTGATTTCAAAGATAATTTGAATTGCTCGACAAAAGGTAAGTATTTGAATTATAATATGAGTTTTTGCTGATTTCTTCTCTAGCCGCTTGGCATTTTTCTTTTCTTTTTGAAATCTGAGAGTCCGTAGGGACGTTTTGTAGTCGTACCGTATTAGCCGCGCAAAGGAGACGCTGGCGAAATTTTTCGAAAATTTCGAGTGTTAGAAAATTTTTGAGAAAATTTTGAAGTTAAAATTTGAATTTAAACTCGAATTTGAATTTAGAAGTTAAACAAGGTTGTTCTGAACTTAGAATTGAAGTTGGAAATTTAGTTGAATGATAACGAATCTTTAGTAGAAAGATTTGTTTTGAAAAATTGATAAAACTATTAGATTGTGAAAGATAGTGGACGAGTTAAGGACCTTTTTCCCTAACTTGTAATTTCGAGGACGAAATTCTTTTAAGGGGGGAAGTCTGTAACGACCCAGAATTTTGAACAAATTAAATTGAAAATATTTAATTAATTTTAAATATTTGAACGATAATTTAATTTGAATCCCCGATATAACTTTGAAATTTGCGATTAAACTTTAAAATTTAATCTATTGAAACTGGATAAAAATTTGAATCTTCAATTTAAAGTTGAAGAAAAATATTTTGAAAAGCTTTTAATATTTATATTGATGATACTGAAGATAATTGGAGCTTCAGAATCGAATTTGAAATTGAATTGTTCATTTTTGAAATTAAGTCGTTCGAATCGATGTTTAAAAATAGACAATTTTCAAACAGTCTTGGAATTTGACGAATCCAGTTCCATTGGGTCCGTAATATTGAATTATTACCGGATTTCAAATTTCGTAGCATTCGGAGTTGTTATGTAACCGTACGGTGAATAAACGTATTGAAATTTAATCAAATCCAATTTAAATTTTAAAATTTAAACTTTTGCCGACATCAAAAGTAAGGCACACGATCTTTTCTCTGAAAAATCACGTTCTCTCTGCAAAGTCGAGTACTCCTTGTCTCCCTATCCCTTTACAAATCTTATACGAAATTATTTCGCTCAAAATCAAGATCTGTTCGTTTTAATCAGAAGAAGAAAATGGCCGCATTCCTTATTAATTTCAAAATCAACCTGGCCTCGTTCAAAAATTCAAATTGCTCCTCTCAAAATTAATGGCCGACCGTTTTGTAGTTTCGAAGGCAAGCACGAGCAGCGACGAACAAATCGAGATTGAGGCAATTGGGCGGCGTCAGGGGAGGCTCGCGATTCGATTTGGAGCGTCGACGAGGATTGGGGGATCGAATTCGAGGCTTGGTCGATGTCGTGGCCAAGGCGTCGAGGTCGCGTACGTCGCGAGTAGAGGAGGAGCGTGGTATCGCCTGTCGCGGCATGGCGCGCGCTCGAGTGGGTCTCGCGTAGGGGCGACATCAAAGCAGGCGCCTTTGTGCGTACTTATGGTGGCGTGTGGGCGATCGCAAGGTCGCGATCTGGAGTGTTGGCAATGGGCGAGAGCGCGTGGGAGGCTGTGGGTTCGTCGAGGCGAATTGGGGTATCTCGTGGCAGTGTCGACGAGGTCAGGGGACAATCGCGAGGTAGCAGCTAGGGGGGTAGGGTGTTCGAGGGCGACGACAGTGTTCCAGTTAGGGTTGCTTTCGATTTGGGTAAGGTTTATCAGTTTAAAATAAAATTTATTTTATATATAGTACCTTTAAAATGTTGTAGGGTTCAATCAAGGTTAACTGAAAAATATATATTTGCTGAAGGAAACAATCCCGTTTATATATCTATATGTATGTAGATAATGAAATAAATTAGCAGTAAGGTATTAGTTTCTTTGTTTTTCTTTTAGTTTCAGACAGTAACAATAAGTTTAAAAGTGATTTAAATATATATATATTTTACATACATATTTAAAACAATAGGTATATGTATAGAGATAAGACTTTTGAAATTGGAGATTTTTAAAATGTTAAGTTTAAAACAGGAATTAAATCATTAGTTCATTAAAATATAAAAAATGAAATCACCGATGAATCAAAATTATCAAATGAAAATTTGTTGCTCGATTTATTCGAATATTAATAGAATTGTATAATTATTTATACAAGGTCAAATTTTGGAGAATACAAACTGGAACAAAAAAATGGATGGCAAATTTAAAGCTAAGGTGAGACCTTCTCACTCAAAATAAAATTGGATTACAGTTATTGATTGATGATTGCTATTGGATGTGATATTAGATATAGTAGGATATATCTATTATATATAGCAATATATACATATTGGCATATGTATATATTGGATTGATTGATTTCCCGCCTCGTATAGCGGATGAGACCCTATTGCGCCGTTAGTAAGCGGATATTTTTATAAAACCCATATACCGCGATATTCCACCTCGAAGTGGAATTGGTATTGTGCTAACGTCTGTGGATGCAGGGAAACAGGTTGGAGGGATCCAACTGGATTCCTCACCAGTATTTATTTATTTACAGACATTGATGTATATTCTGTTATCATATTGATATATGATGTTTGTTGTTGTGATTGACTAGTTGGTGCTGTTGCATCATCGGATTCAGTTTTTAAATTTAAAAATAACGACTTTTACTTTAAAAGGATTTTAAAGTGATTTTTCGAAAGTAGACGTTTTATTGAATTTTTGAATTGATTTATTTCAAATAAATAAACGCTTGAGATTCTAAAGTTTAGATTTTTGGTGAAATATAACCAAAGCGTGATTTTTGAAATAAAAGTCGATTTATTTATAAAATGATTTAAGTTGGGATTTTTGAATATTGTAAACGGTCTATATAAAAGATTTATAAAGTTGATATCTATGAAATTAAAAGTATTGGAATTATAAAACGAGTTTTTATAAGTGTTAAAAATGAAATATTTATGGAATTCGTAAGTGAATGAAATTTATAGATTTATAAATTGTGGAGTACATAATGAATAGATTTTGTAAAACAAAAGATTTATGAGTAATAATCTTAAAAATGGGATTTTGGCATTTAATTGAGATAAGAATGGAATTGGTTAATAAGGAGATTTATAAGTTGAAGTTTTTATAAATAGGAATGGAATTTATAAACGTTGTTTATAAATCCGAAACTAATTGAATTTGATAAATTAAATATAGAAGGTTATTAAAGAAGATATATTCGCGATTTTGGATAGCGAATTATTTTGAAATAAATGTGTAGAAATGATTGAAATTTGGTTAAGTGAAGTATATTCACGATTTTGGACAGTGAATATATTATTGAATAAAATGGATTCATTTTTGAAGAAGTGATATTAAAAATGAAGTTAAACATTTTAAAGATGTTTTAAAATGTATTGTGAATTGAAGGCATAGATTTCAACGTTCATTGTTGAAATAGATGTTTTCGAAAAATAAGGAAATGGTGGGCTATAACACCGTTGTTATAGTAAATGATTTCCGAAAGGAAATGTTTTATATAGTATTGGGATTTAAATATCTATCTTAATTCCGAATCCTTATACTAATGATTTTGAGTCGTCGTAACGATGTTTTACGTAACATTCGTTTTGACTCGAATAAATGTTGTTATAATAAATGATTTCCTTAAAGAATGAATTTATACATAATTTGATTTAAGTATATCAAATATTTTCAAATGTTGAAAATAAATGATTTGTGAATTACTTATTTTTAAATAAGTACGGAAATGCTTTTCCAATATGAAATGAACTGTTTTGAGATTTTATCTTCAAAGATAAAATGAAATGTGGAAATTGATTTGAAAATTGTTTTCAAATGGTGAAGTGTGGAAATTTTATATCTAGTAAAGATATTTTGGAAGATAAAATAATTTGGAAAATTATTTGGAATCTGATGATGTTGCGCATCTTTATTGATAGTTAAATAACCGACTATCAATAATTACCTTGAATGGTATTTGTTGTGAATTTGATGAATTTGAATGCCACACTTATTTTGAATAATCGCTCACTATTCGGGTTAGCCGGGAAAGGACCATGGGGTCGTATAACCCATTCCGAATATGTGATACGTCGTTATGAATTTCATTCGAAGACCGGTGTTGAAGACCGGATATTTTTGAAAACGGAAGGATTACCGTCGAGTTACTCTACATCGGCTGATCTCCGATTTAGAGGTTTTATCACCCTTAGTGACGGGAAGTCCGGACGTGATTAGAAATTTATCCGGATTTGCAAGGGCTTCGTGAGAAGTGCCTTCGGTTCTGTTCGATTCCGGAACAGACTTGTATGGATTGTGTGTCTGACGTTACAATTTGAGATATAAAGCTGATTTCTTTCAAATACATTTCTGTTGGTGGCGGAGAATTTATTCTTTTAGCTCAGAGGTTATGTAGTTGAAATTTATCAGCGATATACTCCCAATTTGGTAACGTGGCATACTGAGTGTTGCTGTGAAATGATCAGTGTTTGATCATTTGCGATATGATCATTTGTTTGATCTTATATCTTTGTGATCATAGGTTGATCATTTGTTTGACCCGAAGCATGGCTTTGTAGGAAGCGTAGCTTTGTGGACGAGACTTCGTCGAGCCTCACACCCCGGAAATGGTCAAAACAGGAAGGATGCAGCAAGGTTCTAGGGAGTAGCGCCCCTTAGTGTATGTCATTCCTTCTGGATAGAGGTGGTATCATGGTATGGAGCCCAGATACTTAACCTATGTGGTTGCTGCATTATTATTTTGATGTGGTTTGTTGGAAATCGGGGATCCTCGGGAAGATCGGTTACGATCGGGGGATGACATACGCGTGTCAGTAGTTACCTATTTTTGCAGAGGTAACCCGGCCTTGTGTTGGCAGAGATCTAACCGTAACGTTAGGTTCTCGGGTCGTCTATTCCAGGGACGTACCCATCGTGGAAGAGGAAGTTCCTTGGCCTGACCATTTGTTGGAAATCCAAAGAAACAATACGAGCCTTGTACGGATTTAGTTGTAGAACCTACCATTCACTTATGGTGGCGCCCCACTGTTTGGATGGTAGCTATAGTAGGCATAGTTCGAAATGTCTATGCTGGCTAAGATTTATATTCTACTTTCGAAATGTTTTCTACACTATGCACTAATAATAATATCAAAAATGATTTGATTTTGCATAGTAAGCTTCTTTGACTATCATAAGAAGAAATCTCCTCCAATTCTGCGTTTGCATTGTGTGTGTGGTGGGAGGTCTTATGGTAGTTTCATTTTCCAAAAGCATTGCGAATTTGTTTTATTTACTTTGTGAAAAATAACTGTTTTACGATCTCACACCAGTCACCATGACTGACTCGGAGTTTATTGTTCCCTTCTAAACTCTGGGTGCCCACCAATTTCCACACGGGCAGCCTAGAGTTATATTATCAGGATATTCTGGATATTCTGGAGCTTTGGAGATAAGCTGGATGACGAGACGTAGTATTTGTATCTGATATTATTTATTCCACTGTGTATTCTGTATGAGGACAAGTTTATATAACTGTCCATTGTTGTGCTGTGTTGTATTGAGTCGTATATTGACTCTGATGATTGATGTATGTATAAACTGATATAGTTCTTTGTTTTAAAAGACTAGTGTTATCTATTATATATTGTTCCGCTGCGATGTGTAAGATTCTGATATTGTTTTCTGTTTCTATTGTTGTTCTGTTGTTCTTCTCTTCTTTCTTCTTCTGTTTTCTTCTTCTACTACTTTTTCTTTTTCTTAAACCCTCAAGGTTCGTATTTCCGTGCATTTTGAGTTAATCAATGGAGATTAGTGGTTAATCAAGAGGTACGGATTTGCGGGTCTTGACAGATGGTACTTTGTATTTTGACATATTTATGATTTTGAAATAAATGGGTACACTTTTTATTATATTTTGTTCCATTCACTGTGAGTTGTTAAAGTTTAGTTATGTTTTACACTGTTATTTGCTTAGTTATATCAATAGCTTACCTTAGAATGGATCTGAGTTTCGATGGGCTTTTTCTAGATCGAAATTTAGGCTATTCCGGTATGGGTTGTTACATTTGGTATTAAAGCCTAGATTACTCGATCAATGGGGAATACCTATACGTATGAGAGACATACTTGTTATTTTGAAGAGGGTTTTTCAAAAGGATTTTCCAAATTCTTATTATACGCGCGCACGCACACACACATCTATACCCTATCTTCTTGAACGTATGTGTGTACACTAGGCAACACTTTTCTTTCAGCATATAAATACTATCTTAGGAAATCATCACTAAAGGTTTAACCTACAAATAGTTGATATGGCTGATAATCAATCTTCTTCTTGACAAGGGAACCCTACTCGCGGAAGACCACCCATTCGTGGAATGCCTAAATGGTTTAGACAATATCTTAGGACCGTCGAGAAGATTCCTATTCCTCCGGCTACACCGGTGGCACCTTCTGCCCCATCTGCTGATGCAACACCCCATCCTGTCGACTTTCCTAAGTTTTGTAAGGACTTTCTCAATATGGAGGGAAGACATACTCTAGAACCGAAGGATGTTTGAAAGCTAAAGCTTGGGTTAGTAACTACAAGAAGATATTTAGAGGGCTTGGTTGCGATGATCAGCTAAGAAAAAGAATAACAGCTTGGCACCTTAAGGAAGAAGCTTTGGATTAGTGGAAATTTGTGACTGATGAGCATCCTGGAAGGATATTCTCTTGGGATGAATTCAAGGACAGAATTGAGATGAGATTCATGTCTAGAGCAGAGGTTAGCTTGCAAATAGAAAAGTTCATTCAACTGAGACAAGGAGGTTCTACTCTTAAGTAGTACATTGCTAAGTTTACTGAATTACCTAAATTTGGGATAAGCCTAATAGACACACCTATGAAAAAAGCCATGAAGTTTGTGAAGGGCCTAAATTCCGAGCTAAGAGAAATGTTGTTGATCTACGTACCTATTGAAACCACATTTGAGATGTTGGTGGAAATGGCAATGTTGCACGTGGCCAATACGGATGACAAGGAATGTAGTAAATTTTTTAAACCTTCAAACCTAGATGGTCAACAGCCCAATAGAGGTTTCCAATCCCATTGGAGGTTCGATCCATCTTTCTCTTATTTGTAAAGACCTAGCGTTAGGCATATGCAACATTGATTTCATATGAAATGCGTACATTCTAAATTTTGAGGGGTATGGACTTATCTTGGATATGGATTAGTTGTCATACTATGGAGCCATTCTCGATTATGATAAGAAGGTAGTACGATTAAGGAGTTGTGGAGGTCCACCCAAAGATTTAGTTGAGTTAAGCCATTTATGCTCACTAAGTCAATCTATTATTGGAGAACCATCATCCATACCCATAGTTTGTGAATTTCTCGATGTCTCGGGTCTCCTACCCCATAGGGAGATCGAGTTTCGAATCGATTTGAAGAAAGACGCAAGGCCCGTCGCTCTACCTTTGAGGTTTATGGCCCTCAAAGAAAGAAGGGAATTGGATAATAAAATCTCGAAGCTATTGAAAAAATGATTCATCCTTAGGAATATTTCTGAATGGGGAGCCCCTGTTGTTTTACTAATCTTCCTCCGGTCCACGCAGGCTCCTCAGCCCAACATGGAGCTTGTCCTCGATTGCGGTCGGATGTCCCCTGTCCGCCATCCTGTGGAGTTTTCACAAACTGTTGTAACTTCTTTTCCCGAATTAACTTCTCGATAGCATCCTAGAGATGCCTGCACTCGTTCGTATTGTGCCCATAACACTCATGAAATCGGAATACTTTCCAGTCTTTTTGTGTGTCTTTGTTGACTTCTTTGGATGCGGCTTCTTGTATTGAAAAGTGTTACAGGTGGATAGGTAAATATTCTCCAGGGATGCGTTTAGAGGCGTGTAGTTGTCATACATCGGAATCCTATGCCTTGGTCTTCCAGGCTCCCTCTTCCGGTCTTGATTCCCTTCACCATTTCTCTTCTGTTGATTCAGCTTGTTCTGAACATTAACCTGAACCTTCCAAGAACTTTCATCGGACTGCTTTATTGCAATGTTGCTTTGTACCGCCTCTCCTCTCGATCCCACAACATTGCTTTTTCTAGAGGACCTAGCCTCCTCCTTCCTCATAAACTAAGCCGCTTTGAATAGAAGCGTTCCAATGTGGTCAGCGGTTTTTCAGCTATAGAATCACCGAACTCAGATTCCAGGTCAATCCCTCTCATCACTGCCATTAGTATAGCATGGTCATTTGGGTTACTAACTTCAATGGCAGCGACATGAAATCTTTTCAAGTAGTCCTTCAATGATTCCTCCAGAGCCTGTATTACACTGGAAAGTGACATTACGTCTTTAGAGCGAGGAGCGTGGATCCGGAACTGCTCCACAAACTTTGTTGCCAATTCAACAAAGCTTGAAATCGATCGCAGGGGTAATCTTGTAAACCACATCGTCGCGACCCCGGAGAGGGTTATAGGAAAGCATCTACATTTGGTTGCGTCATTGGCTCTCACTGATTCCATCAACCATTCGTACCTCATAATGTGCTGCTTGGGGTCGGTTTTCCCTTATAGGCAGGCATCGTAGGCTTGTTGAACCTTCTCAGGTACTTCGCATGTAAAACATTGTTAGTAAACGGGGTGTGGCTCCTCAAAATTCCCCAATCATCATTCGTCAAACCTTAGTTCTCCCTCACCAGCTGTCTGGCCATCGTTGATAAATCCGATGTCTAGATGGGTGGTTCCAAGTGATGGTCACGCTCTACCTCACGTAAATGGTCCGGTCAATGTCTACGGGCCATTTCACGCCTCCTTGGTCTATCATCCTCTTGACGTGCACCATGAGCATTCATCTCGTCGCCATTCCGGAGGGGTAGTTGGTCAGCATTCAAATGGACTCCTGCATCCAAGCTACCGGAAACAGCTCCAGCTTGATTCCCCAAGTGAAAATGGGGAACCCCTCCTTTGGAGGAGTGATCGGTACCGATCCCTAGGGAGGGATCGATACTGATCCATCTTGGCAAACCATATTGGTCCTCCAAGTGACGCCCCGATGTCCCTACTTGCTCTCCTTCAACCCTTCGACGCTTATGCCTGTGATATTCATCTGATAAGGTTAAACTCTCCAGCGCCAAGTAAAAAGCAAGATCTCTTCTGGCGCTCTGACGCTACTGTTGAGCAATCTTGTTCATTAGGTTAGCATTAGTTTGGATTTGCTCATTTAGCTGCCTACGGCTCTCCATTAACTCCCTCGTCAAGTTGTTGAATTCAGCGGAGTTTCGGACTTTAGCAGGCTCCACATTCAAATTTGCAGGCTGGTTTCTTGGAGCTCCTTGTTGAATGCCGGCAGTTTCATTTGCATCAACATTCTACGAAGTTGATCTGGTATGCCTCACCATTCTAGATTTCTTTGCTTATATTCTAAAATCTAAGTAGTATCTATAAGCTTTTGAATATGAATCTAGATCTCTTTCGGGGGATTTTCTCAATCCAGTAGCAGCAAAGGGGATCCTAATGGGCTGAGAATCAGGTTCTCTGTGAAAGCACTGAAATGTTTGCAAACACCTAAGAATAGATTTGTGTAGTGAAATAAATGATGAAACTAAATTAAAACGGAGGAATATATCAAATTAACAAAAAAATCACAGTAGAAAACAAAAACAACAAGATTTATAGTGGTTTGGCGTTGATTGCCTATGTCCACTTTAAATATTCTCTTTATTGATTCACAATAATCTTGATTACAGTAAGAAACGTCAAGAAACAAGAGAATAATGGAAGAAGTTGCTTACAATAGTGTTATCTTACTAGCAACGCCAAAAGATCCTCAGAATTACCCCCTAAGCCTGTATTTATAGGTGAAGGCGACCACCAATCTGACTGGAATTTCGGCAATTTGATCTTCTCATCCATATGGGCCCACCATTGGGAGTGCTCCCAAATCTCAACGGAGAAGGATCGGTACCCATCCCTCCGTTTGTTGAATTTGGGCAGTGATCCCTATGGTAGCTTCCCCATGCTTAGATATGATGGTGTCTCAAATATCATGATGATTGGATGTGTGAAGCTTGAGTTTTCACTTGATCTTTGGTTTAGTTCCATATTAAATAGTTTCTGCCGAACCCTTCACTTGATGTTGTGTCGATCCATAGTGCTTCAAAACGTTATGCCGACCCCTCTGGCTTCATAGAGCACTGCCGATCCATCTTGCTTCTTAAATATATGCGGATCCCTCTTGCTGTAGGATATTATGCCGATCCTTACTCGTTCGCATATAACCCTTGGTCTTCACCACAACATTCTGATCCCTCCTATGACTCAACACTGCGCCGACCCATATACTTCAACCATACCGATCCCTCTATTATTCCATCTATGCCCACTCTTCGTCCTCTGACTATGCTGATCCTTATTATTTTACTTTGCTATACCAATCCCTCTTATATCTCATCTATGTTGACAATTGACTATGCCGATCCCTATTCCATCCAAGCTAATTTCCATATTTCTGACATTCTACGTTGTTTGTTTATGAACTCTGTTCAATCCGGGTTTTGTATAACTGTCTGAACTCTATTTCTGGGTCCTATAGCCATTGCTTCATGGTCATCCTTCTTGACAACAGTCGAGTCCGTCTTGCATGATCAGTCCAATATAGCCGGGTCAAGGTACCGGGTAACAATATATGTATTCAACTTACAATAAAACATTTGTTTTTATATTTTGTATGCTTAGTTAAAAGATTTAATCCATAATTTGTTTTGATTTTCAAAGGATAACATTTTCGAACAAATTTTTTTTGAAAGAAGGTTCATAACTTTTTTACTAGCAAAACATAAAACTATTTACAAATTATATATAAGTCAACCCAAGGAGTATAGGCCCATTTAACCAAATTTAGCCCAATAGAAAAGAAAACTCATCCTCTCCTAAACCAAACCCTTCCGGACCCGTCATTCGAGCATTCCTCTAAATAATACTTTATCCTCATCATTTAAATCCTCTATTTATAACTCCCCTCTTTCCATATGTCTACTTAGAAATGGCAACCGAAACTCTGAGAATTTCACTTCGCTCTAGCCAAAACTTCTCTAATTTTCAATAAAACAAATTATATATATATATATATATCTTTATATATTATAGTGGCTATAATGTTAAAAGGGTTATTTTGAATAAGTCAAAAATATCTTATTTGAAATTTGATTTAAATTTGAATCAAAAATTATTAAATGGTTATATATATATTGTTTAATTATTTTATAGTAGTCAATAAAATTATTTTAAATATTATATATTTTAATACATATTTCACATATATATGTGCACTAATTTTCAGTTAATTTATATATAAATATTTCAAAAATTAATTTTTAATGATGAAAAGATAAAAATTATCATTAATTATTTATTATTCACTCATATTTAATTATGTTATATTTATTATGTCACACTTTTTCATCCTATAGACCATAGGACAAAGCAGCCAATTTTCCCCCTTAAAACCTAATTAGGATACACACACACACACAGATATATATATATATATACACATATATATACACAAACATACTATTATGATGTCCATATTATGGAAATGGATATCATAACTAATTAAACAATATGATAAACTAATTATAAATAAATTTGTGTAAAAACATAATTACTTTAATCCATAGAATTAAATTAAAATATTAAAACCATCTTTTGTTAATCAAAATACTAAATTTGATTTAGTACTAACAAATATTTATTCACACAAACACAAATTAAAGATCTTGTGCCAGCTAATAAATGGATTTTTATTTAAATTCGCCCTTTAACCTCGTTGCTTGTGCACCTCACCCAACAATCACGGTTCACTTCTTGGATTGAGACCATCTATATTCTTCCTGACAACTGTAGGAATGTATCTGTAATCCTGATTGATGCCAGTCTAATTAGAATGTGGCTACTTGTCCATGGCAAGAGAATGCAAAGGGAAGGGATAAGGGTGGCCAAGTCCAAGATGGCGAAATAGGTGGCCATGATGATCGCCCAGACAGAGGGCGGAGATGGTGAGTTCTACATAGAGATGGACACAAGCACATCCACCGTCAACTATGGTTTGGATCGAGGTGAAAACTTAGGAATGGCTTACCAAGGAGAAGAAGGTGAGTGAAAACAAATGAACCCCACCTTTATGATATAGTTAAGGCCGAGATCTAGGGGACTACCATCAGTTATGAGGGGTTGTGGATGGACATTCTGGTGTTTAAGTGTAATGCTTCTTGGTTGCAACAACCTACCTTTTCGATCCTCGAAAGTCGATGCTAATACATCTATCGTATTCATGTGTCGAACATCCAAGTGGTAGAAAGACAGATCGTTGGGGTAAAAGAAAAGAAAAGACAGAACATAATCTTACAATGTGAAGAGTAATCTATAATATATCAATTAACTTTATAAAAAAAATTATATACATACATCAATTAGAGTACAATTATCTTATCATCAGCCTTTGGACAGTTATAACAACATGTCCTTACGATTGCTGATAAATATAGATAAGAAAAAACAACAAAAGATAAAAGAAATATGGGAGTATGTCTTAGAGGCATCCAACTTGTCTCTTACAGCTCCATGTGTTTAGCTAAATCTAAAAAATATGCTCAGGCTGACCTGAGCATTATAAGAAAAATAATGCTCGGATCAGTCTGGTAAAACCAACGTGAGAAATACAATCAAATGGATTCTTAATGTTATAAAACATTTCAAAATAAAGGTATCTTCTAAGACCATGCCGCACATAAACACGAACAGGCTTTTACCTTACGATAACTAAAACATTTCTATAGAAAATATAATGATATTATAATAATGTCTAGGGGTTTAAAGTAAATTATGAATATAGCCGGAATGTTTGCATCTCACGTTCCAGCATAATTAGGCACAACCAAGTCTGTACGGTGCTTATTGGCACAATGACAAAGCTACTAGGGTACCGCGGGATACAGTACACCTTTAGAAAATGTACCGAAGGCCTCACCAAGATCACCTATGAATCCGGACTGGCCCACCCCTTACTAGATATTACCGAATATGGCACTACCCCGACTGCTTTGCAACCTTTTCCCGGGAGCTCTCATGCACAACCAAATCCATAACTATGTGTGTGTGTGTGTGTGTATGGAAGGGTGATGACATACCCTAATGGTAACAAACCACTTAGCCCTGAAGCATATCCCCTATTTTAGTCATTCTCGGTTGATGAGGCTTGAGGTGACATTTTATCTTTTAGATAGCTATCCCATTTGAAATGGTAACACTACCCTCCAAGCAACAATGCAATGCCAACATTCGTCCACACAAGTTGTTCAAGATATGAATAGACCGAAGGCACTACTACTACATCCATTTTGGAATCGCCCTTAGGATTAGTAGCAAGTGGCCCTTCCACTTCAAAAAACTCTATCTTCAAACCCAACATCTTTAAGATGTCTTCAATTCGAACGCTTGAGTTGGTTCGAAGTGGTTTTTGGATAATTCATACTTATCTTATCCCAGTCTCATTGAACCAACATTAGATAGTTTCTGGTAAACTCAACTTCGATTATTTCAAAAATAAACTAATATATAAGAGTGGGGATCACCCCTTAACCGTTTAAGCAGACAGATCTCCATATCATTTATCCTAGAAGAACGCATGAGTGTATATGTACAGTATAACATCTCTGATGATAACTGTACCATATAATTCTCGTGTTTTCTTCTAGATATTTCCAGAGTTAAAAAGTAGTCCATATTTTATAGTCGGTTAATATGGGATCCACTTAGCCTCTTATTAATTAATCTTTTATTAATTAAATCTTTTTCGATTATTGGATTTAAAATACCTTCACAAAAGATATTTTCATAGACCCCTTATACACTTTTAAATACTTAGAAAAACATTCATGTACTTATCCCAATGGTATAATTATATTTCAAACCATTATATTTTCAATACTTAGAAAATATCCATATACTTATCCTAATGGTACAAGTATACTAACAAAACTTGACTGAGATTTCCTCTTTTCCAAAATCATATTTAAATGGGCCAAAACAAATACTATTTAATGATCATCAATTTCTTTAGACAAGGAAAGATCAGCGAATTTGTAAAAAGAACTTGAGAAAAGATCAATAAAGACCAACTTTCCGAAAATAGAAAGTCTACATGGTTGGGAGTGAAATACTCTTTTAATTTGAATACTACCTAAGATGGTACTCTACCTAAGATGGTAGAAAAGCCTCTGTCCGCCCCGAGATGGTCAGGGCAAAGTGCCTCCAAGAGGGAGGACGAAGTAAGCCTCTATCCACGCCTAAGATGGCCAGGGTAGAGCATCGAACTAGCCCATATCCGCGCCATGCTATGGCCAGGGTAAGGCACCTCCTGGAGGGAGGACGGAGTAAGCCTCTATCTGTGCCTAAGATGGCCAGGGTAGAGCACTGAACAAGCCCATGTCCACGCCACAAAAGGGTCAGGGCAGGGCGCCTCCTGGAGGGAGGTCGGGTAAGTCCTTGGTTCCAGCCTCTAAGATAAGTTAACCAAGAGCACCGGACAATGGACTAAGATGTCCAAGCACAAGAAGAGGCCCATCAAACAATGGACTAAATGTCCAAGTCCAAGGGAGGCTCATTCAATAATGGACTAAGACGTCCAAGCCCAAGTGAGGCTCATTTAATAATGGACTAAGACGTCCAAGCCCAAGAAGAGGCTCAATCAATAATGGAATGAGATGTCCTTGCTCAAGAGGCAGCCAATCAGATTATTCCTATATATATATTCAAAATCTGGAGGGTTCATACATGTCAAAGAAGATGAAAGTAGAGCAGGAGAACAGAACTCCACTTATTAATACCTGAATCTGGGTTTCGGGACTTTCTTAACATCATCTATTAAAGCCTGAATCTGGGCTCTAGGATTCTCATATATGAATTTCAAAATCTAATACCCGAATTTGGGTTTCGAGTCTTTCATATAAAGATTCCATCGTCTAACACACAAATCTGGGTTTCGAATCGTTATCTATCACTAACTTATTATACTTGGATCTGGGTATCAAAACTGCTGTTTATTTAAACCCTAATCTGGGAACAAGATCCTCGGATTTTTATTCATCTTAAATGCCCAAATCTGTGCGAAAGAATATTATCAAAAAGATCGCTATTAAGAGCCTCCAAATGGGAACTATAGGCTTCTAACTTCTTAAATCCCATTAATGTTAAGGAATGGGTGAGAGAGTTACCACTTCAAAATTTCAGACATGGACTCCTGAACCATGTTCTTTATTTAATAAAAGTAATATTTTAACATTCATGACCGTATGATAAGGTGGAATCTACTACCACTAAGTTTTACGCCTTCTGAACAAGTGGAAGGAGTTAAATCCTTGATCAATTCTCATCACGGCTAAAGATGAGATCTTAACATTTTGAATAAATTACTTTTCATACAATTGGCAAGATAATTTGCTAATCTAGGCAAATGATATGCATAGACAAATATGTCAATTTCAAGCTAACAATTAAAGATATTGTTTGCTACATGTTCCTCAGGAAAATCAGAATGACAAGGAGTAAAAAAAATCCACCAAGCACAATTTTTTTTGAATGAGCGATTCAAAGGCATATCAAAAGTTACACTACAGAAAAGGATCACAAATCAGGTGATATTTACAAAATTTCTATAATTTACATAAGTTATGAAGTTGTTTACGAATGAAAAAATTATGTACAATATAGAATTACATGGCTCAAATACATAAATAAATTACAAATCTTGAGCTGCTTTATTTGGAGTCTCCACCACTGAAGGATTTACGACATGATTGATTGCTGCGCGGAGAAATTCCTTAAGCTTCTTTTCCTTTCTCCCTATTTGATTTTCATCATCAATTGCATCGATGTTGGTCTTTAAGGCGCGATGAAAAGCTCTGTTCCCAGCCCTGACTGTTTTATTCTCTCTTTCTAACTCTGCGACCCGCTTATCGACCAAGTAATTATCACGTTCTAGCGTCTGATTTTCAACAGCTTAATCATTGATAGTCTGAGAATACTTCATCTTCTGCTGCTCATAAAAATATTTGGCGATTTCGAATTTGACCCTTCGACACCAGTTCCCCACTACATTGTCGTCTAAGCCGGGGCAAGGGTTGAGCATAGTGGAAATTTTTTGAGCTGCGAGAAGTTTTGACCTAGTAGGCATGGCAGCTGAAGGAGTTGCTTGAAGGGCCGGAAGCTTAATCTTTGGAGTCCTTCCTCCCAAGGTGAATTCTAGAGAGGCATACTACGCTTGGCTATCTTTTTACTTCAACTCTAAATCACTTATTTGTTGAATAAGGTTAGACATCCTTTGGTCAAAATCATCTGTAGGATTGGTCTTCACTTGCCTCTTAAATGCAGTGATCATCTCATCGTTTTTCTTGACACCAGCATCAAGATAGGCTATATGATCTTTGTAACCACTGGCGATGGTCTTTTGAATAAGATATCTTGTATGCCACTTCACGACTTTAGTGTTGCCACCAAAACGCTCGAGAAGGACTTCGTCATGGACCACGATCTCGCCATTCCTTGTTAATAATCTATCTCTAATAGTGTCGGCACGAGAAAGTAAATTTTGAGAATGATGAAACATAGATGGCCGTGGCTCCTATTTAAATAAAAAGAAATGAGAGAAAATCAAAATTAGGATATAAGATATTTTTATTATTGCAGTTTTGAATTACAACTCAAATAACGACAAAGTCAAAAGGTACAACAAACACTTTCATCACATCTAAAGTTGAGAAATCACATTCCTAACTTTGTCTAAAGTATTATCAGAAAGCATGACCGTCGAATCAAAAGGTATAGTGACTCCTTCAGGAGTTATGACCGGTGGACATTTACTATAATCCCATTTTCCAGCTGGAGGACTATCACGACCACAAATTAACTTGGAATGAATGTTCTGATTTCTTTTAAGAATGATTCCTTTTCTTCGCCGAGGAAGTCAAAGCGGAGACGAAGGTATTCCAAGTATAATTTTTGTAAATCCCAAAGAAAACAATACTTCGCTAAATTCGAAGTCTTTAAAGTTGGTGCATTTTTAGAGTAAAATCTCTTCAAATTAACGTATTGACTAAATTGATCTCTTGGGACGACTCGATGTAAAGAATTGATATTCTGAAATAGTACAATTACTCATCAGGTTCATACAAAATAGACTTGAAAAACTCTGAAACAAATTTCTCCTTATAGTACTTAAGCTTTTCAGGAGGAAGATCATGAAGAATCGATTTGACCTACAGTAAGTTCCAGCAAGCTCCAAGATGTGAGTCAGAATAGAATTCGTCTAAGTATGTTTTGTGAAAACGTCTAAGAAGACCCCCACTACATTCCCCTAAGTATGAAAAATCTATGATAGAGTGTCTACAATATGCTTTATATAAAAAATTGACTAAGATGTCTCGCTCTTCCATCATCATCCATAATAGAGTTATTAACTCTCTATTTTCCTTTAATAGAGTGTCGTACTAGTGACGCGCTTTCTTTAATAAAGGAGCTGCCCACTGATATATAGAAGATGCTAAAATGGAGGTACTCCTGTCCAGACTATGATATTTCTGAGATAGAGCATTGTGTTCCTTTATTAATTTGTCTAACTCCCTATATAACTTGTTAATTTCCGCCTGTTTGCTCTCAAATTTTGTTCTATGGAGAGAATTTGACCTCTCCTTTATCTAAGTCAAATGAATTATCACTAATTATTATTTTCGAAGTATAAGACATTTAAACAGAGAAGCCCATACCTGTGAAACTGGAATGGGATCCTGAGGAGCTTGTTCTTTTTCTTATGGATCCTCGGTATGAGTGGGAGCAGTTTCCCCATCTGGAAGGGCAGATGGACTAGGAGGTGTTGGTGGCATATCTTTTAAAGGGGATTGCTCTTTCTCAGGAGCTTTGACTTGATCACCATTGTCCATCCCTGAAGCACCAGAAGGCCCTCCTTTATCTCCACCCGGGCCTTGATCTCTAGAGGGGTTATCATCGTTGTCATCATCATAATCACTATCCCAACCATGGCCATCACCATCATCGTATTTTTCCTCGGGGTCATTATCTTTATCACCCTCATTTTCAGAATCGGGTTCAATGTCGAAGCAGGGAAGTCAAAAGAAAGAGCTTCCGATACATTAACTACCTCCTCCTCGCCTACGGGTTCAGTGCCCTGCTTAATTTGGTTAATTTTATCCATTACTCTTTCGGTTATGGCTGGGTCGAGAGAGGGAAAGCTAAGGTCGGGACATTTTCGTGATTGTCAGCGTAAGCAAACATGAGGGCATCTTTATAATGTTTCAGCATCAGGGGCCCCAAGGTGGATTCAAAAAACTCAGAGACTTGCTTTTTGAAATCGGAGAGGGTTTGAATAGCTAACTTGAGTGAAGCTCTGGTCCTCTGGAATTTATCTTTCAATAAAGTGTTCTTAGTAACCAAGCGAGTTTTCTCCTCTTCTGAATCTTTCAAAGCCAACTCCCTTGCAAAATTTTCATCGAACGTAAGTTGGTGAGCTTGCCTCTTTGCTTCTAGATCGGATTCAGTCCTGGTGAGGGAAGCCTTAATTAACTCCAACTCAGAGGAAGTGTCGTTTTGAGCGGCAGTCAAAGAAGATAGCTGATGTTTCAATTCAGCATTTTCCTTCTGTAGCTTGGAGGATCCAGTAGAAAGCCTAGAGACATGTTCATTTAAAGAAATCCAATTCCTAGAAATCTGCAACAAAAAGAAGAGAAACACAAGTTAGCAATTAAAAAATCCAGTAACGATGGGTAAAAACTTACCAAAATTTGTTGCTCCATCAGAGAGCGATGATTTTCTGCCAAGTCTGGACTAAATGACGGCAAAGAAGAAGAAGTGAAAGATTCTGAATGAAGGATAAGCTCGACGAGTTCATTGAAATTAGTATATGGAGGAAAAGAAGATGAAGACTCTGGGGGAATTTGCACCTTAGAAGGAGTCTCTAAAAGATCAAGTTGCATCTATGCTAGTGCAGCTGGGGAGTCGGTAATGGTAATATGAGGAAAGGGTGTAGGAGTAGGTGGAGTTGGCTCCACTTTGTCTTTAGGAGCTTCAATGGTAAGGCTCTCTAAAGCTTTCTCTAAGGATCTGTGTTTTTCTTCCTCCTCCACATCAATAATTTTTGCAACCTTCACTGGAGGAGCGCCTTTAGAAGGCTCTGTTAGTCTTCTCTTAAAAGGTCTTTTAGATTTGGCGAAAGCCTCCAAGACCGATGTAACATCCAAAGAAGATAGAGGAGGGGCAGCACCACTTGAAGATTCAATGGCCTTGGAGGGAGCTGAAACAAATTAAAACGAATATAAGATCAGTCAGAGTAACTTAAAAAATTTCAGAGACAAAGATGAAAAATTCAAAACTAACAGAATACCAGAAGTGTCAGAACAAATGGGCGACATTGAAGTAAAATGTTCAGCATCGCCTGAGTAAAAGAAGTGCTTGCCACGAAAATTGTGCATGATTGTGGGAGGAGTTCCTAGAATCCTTTGGCCAGGCAGTAGCAAAGAATGTTTCTTTAGATTTTTAGGAGTTAGGGGCCTCAGCTTGCTTCCAATTTGTTCTAAAGCAGCAGTTAGAGAATCGATGGTTTTCTGGTTAGCATCACTAAGTGTTTTGGGAGATTCGCTTGAAAAGGTCATAGATTGGCTAACAGAAAGCATAGAGGAAAGCAAAGACAACATTAAAATAGACTTACGTGGGGAGGCAAAGGCCCCGTGAACGTCCGCAAAGCACTTGACGAAGAAAAATTGATTTTTCCCAGTCCTTAACTTATTGATGCCATTAGAAATCATCTTCTTGTATACATTAACTATATAGATCTTCTTGTTAAGTTTGCTTAACCTTACCAGCTTGGTCAAGGAGTTTAGAACTTCAGGATTGAGCAAAGGAAGTTCGGATTCTAACGCCAACATTACAAGAGACAGAAGATGGGTATAAATATTTGGAGATAGCTGTATTGGAGCAACTCTAACATGGAATAAGTTGGAAAGCAAGAACTCGATAAATGGAAGAAAGCCACCGGGCCATATGTGGATGGCTGTGTATGAAAAATACCTTTCTAGAGGGTTGTCAATGGTATCTATTGGTTTAGGGGGGATGGCTTCGATCCCAGTTATACCAAAGTCTTTGAGTATGGCATTGACTTCGCTCTGAAATTCGATGGAAGATTGCTTAGCAGTGGCTTCAATTTTTGGAGAACTCATGATTCTGTCAGGTAAAAACATTTTAGTTAAAACCCTTGATCAATTATGAATTTAAAAAGCAATTAAGAATTCAAAAGTAAGTAAGTTTGCTTGGATAGCTTAAGTGTGAAGACATATACAAAGTTTTAAAAAAAGGGGCAGAAAGTTTAAATCTAAAACTTGATAGTAAAACTTTCAACAAAGTCGAAAGGTTATAGTAAAGGCTTTCAACAAGGTCGAAAGGTTTATAGAACAAGCTTTCGATAATGTCGAAAGGAATGATGACATTTATCTTAACCATCATACATCAAAATTATTGAAATTTAGAAAGTGAATAAATACTGGCATAAATTCCTTAAGCTTACGACAAAGTCGAAAGGTAGAGATGAAATATAAACCCATTCATTACCTTTCGATAATGTCGAAAGCTCTATGGAAACCTGGATATATTCCAAGTGTAACACAAGGTCAAATACCAAGACCTTTCGACATGGTTGAAACCAAAACCTTAAGGTTTAAGTTAAAAGTGTTGATATTGTTGATGTTGTTGAAAGTTCCGGTCAATGTTGTTAAAACACGTTCTACCCATCGAAGTCGAAAGGTTTCAGGTTTGACTCATGTGTACTTTAAACATTTCGACAAAGATGGGCAGAAGCAGCTCTAAGGTTGAAGAGTTCCAAATTTTCGAAAGCTGGTAGTCGAAAGGTAAAAGAAGAAGAAAGAGATGAGGTGTAATATATAAGAAAAGTCACCAAAATTCTCAACCTTTGGATCAGATTTAAAAGGACGTTCCAGATTAATGCGGAAAGGGCAAGAGGCTGGAAGATTTAAAGCTTTCGACAAATATGACTTGGAAAGTCAACGTCATCCCTTCGAATAGGAGGGCAAAGGTTACACAAAAAACCAACCTTTCGACTAAGTCGAAAGCGCTTTCAACAAAGACAATGGAAAAGAAGCACAACCCAAACATTTCGAAGGAGTCGAAGGGATGCAGACATTAGCGTTTAACAGTTACAAACCTTTCGAACGAGTCGAAATTTCCATCTCTCAGTATCTAAGAAGTTCTTACCTTTCGAAGAGGATGAAGGAGTCAAAGCAAGTGTGAGCAACTCCATAGTGACCTTTTTGAATGCATAGCAAGCCTTACGAACCGGTTGAAACACATCCAGAGTACCTTTCAACAATGTCGAAAGGTTTATGAAGAAAGCAGCACTCACAAGTCAGCAAAGAATGAAAGACAACCTTTCGACAACATTGAAGGGAAACATAGCTCTCGACAACAATCAGATGAAGAGCAACCTTTGTAATGACCCTAAAATAAAATAAAATATATTTATATTAGGAAATTCTGAGATATATAAATATATATATTGCATTAAAACAGAAAAGAATTTGGCAATAAATAAAATTTTCATGGGAGCTTCTGTTTGATAAAATGCAAGGAATTAAGGTGATTAGAAGAAAAATTGGAACTCAAAATAAATATAGCTTTATGTTCAAAGAATTATGTAAATATATATACATTTAATATATATGGGGTATTTGCTGTTTTATATAAAGATAGAATAAAATGAAGTTTAATAAAAAATTGTGGTAAATGTCTTATAATTATGCTGGAAATAATTAATATAATATGTGTAATTTTTATTTAAAAATAGAAGGAGTTACTGATTTTTACAAAGAGGCAGAAATATATATATATACATACAGAATCAAATAAAAATTTGATTATCTTATATTTATTTCAAGAAAATAATATGGGTGAATGATTTTTACATTACATAATAAAGTATGATAGTATGCATGATTGAATGGAGATAATAGATAGGTAGAAAATACAAAGGAGATTTTCAGATTCCTTAAACTTATAAAAAGAAATGAATAAAGGATCACATGCATATGGCATGAATAAAATGGAGACATGAAAATAGCATGCAGTGTTAAAAATGCATGATCCCTGAAATAACTAATTAAAGCAACCTAATGTGTGCATTTCCAACTTAGGACCACACAGGAATGTGATGTGTAAATAAACATCTAAGGGTATCAGGGGAATTACCCATTTTCTTAAACCCTAGAATGGAATTATAAATAACTGCACATAGCCAAAACCATCACTCTCTCGAGATCAAAACAAAAATAAAATAAGCAAGGAGAAACACTAGCTTGAGGCTTTGGGGGATTTACTGTTCTAAGAAATTAAGGCAGCGAAAGGAAAAACATAAGGTGAGTATTTATCCTTTGTATGCAATGGCATTAAGTCCTATTGCAGGCAGCCTAAAATATTATGAGTCATTTAAATCTCTGAAATGATTTGTTATGGGTGATATGGATGTTTGTTTGTGCATTTTTGATTGGAGCATTAATCTGTAAGTGGGCTTTTAGAGTTAACATGTTTTGAGCATTCTTGTTCTATCTTATCATCATTAAACATGGATATAGATTAAATAGGGGAACATGGGGTTGAACCAGAAAATATACAAGTAGTTATATCTTTCTGAAATATGAATGAAAGAAAAACTAAATTGGTCACTTGGGAGTTAGTCAATGATCTGCTTACTTCAGGTGGGAGCAAGTATATGCATGGTGCAACTGCACCCTGAGGCCTTTGTGTGTTGGAATAAATTAAGTAACCTGGGAGTTTCCTTCACAATGCATACATAGTGTTCATTTGACAAGGAGTTAAAGACCATAAAATAAATGGGGACAGGGGTTTAAAAATCTGGGTTATAAATATTCAGATATGGTGTTAGATTTAATCAAGATAAACATTGTTCATTGATTAATTGCTGGGTGAAAACTGGAGTATAAAACCTAAATTTACTTATCTAAGATTTGGTGAGGATGATTTAAGAATTGTACACATGATTATTTTAACTGTTTGCTGTGTATTGTTTAATTTGTTGAAAGTGATTTTGTATCTCTTTGTATGAACCAAAACATGCTAAGTATAAAACCTGTTAAACTAAGAAGGCATTGCAAGATTACTAAAATTATGAATATGTATACAAAATTGATAAATGCTCATACCAGTGTAAACTGACCCTTTTGGTTGCCCTTGCAATCATCTGGGTGTCTCAAAATTTCTTTGGGGCAGCTAAATGATTTGCTTGTAGGAAATTGAAGTTGGCTTGATGAGTAAAGAAGGCATTGGCTGCTAGTATAAATAAGAGAGACTTGTTTTAAAATTTTCAGTTGCATTGTAATGAAATTACTAGACAAATTCTATTTTCTGTAATTGAAGTTACTTGTAGGAAACTTTCTAAGTATTTGGGGTTGAAAATATGTACTTAAGCAAAACCTGTTGTGAGTGATCATTGATGATGTTTGGTTAACTACTAATTTATTTTATGAATGTCTGGTTTGGAGAAAATAAGGAGATAGATATATCATATACATATGATATGTGCATATATATATTTGATCACTGATTTTTATTGCCTATATTTTGCCTTATGGAAATTAAACAGCTAAGGGGATTGATTTTTTTTTTGAAATAAACTCTTAAGATTTTAGTAGAATATTCAAGTGAAATGAATTTGTGCATGGCAGGTAGATGATACTGGCATGTGCATGAATTCTGGAAGTTTGTATGTAATTGAGTATTTAAATTTCAATTGTTAAACCTTTGAGACGTCTGTCATAAAAATTTAGACGTCTGAGATCAAATTTATACGTCTGTTGCAAAAATTTGAGATGTCTGAATTTAGTTCAAAATGTTTTTTACTCTCTGTTTCAATTTTAGATCTCTGAGCCGTCTGTCATAAAAATTTAGACGTCTGAGATCAAATTTAGACGTCTGTCATAAAAATTTAGACGTTTGAGATCAAATTTAGACGTCTGTTACAAAAAATTGAGATGTCTGAATTTAGTTCAAAATGTTTTTTACTCTCTGTTTCAATTTTAAACCTCTGAGACGTCTGTCATAAAAATTTAGACGTCTGAGATCAAATTTAGACGTCTGTCATAAAAATTTAGACGTCTGAACTGCTGATTTTGCCTAGTTTGCCTATTTCGAGTAAATTTCCAAGATTTATCGATTTTTGTCGATCCGACTTATTGTTATTAATTATTATTGACTTTGATAACTATCATGAGATTAAATAAATGCTATTTTATTGATAATAGAATTATCTAGGCAGATAAATATATATAAGTGTTATAATTTGCCAAAGTATACCTCTGGTGGTAAAACAAGACTTAGAAAAGAGACAAGTGACTATGTCAATAGCTTGTATGGTATTTTGATTTCTATTTGATTTAAATTCCCTCTGATAAAAAAAAATAAAGTAACAATTGTATATCATCAAATATACAATTGACTTAATTTGTTTGTACACTGATATGATTATATTGGTAAAACCAGGGTCTTGGGAAAAATATTTGGAAATTATATAAATACTCAAATACAAAAGAATTGGGGTTTAGTGGTGAATTCCTCTTGAAAGTTTTAAAAAAAAATCTATGTGTTATAGAGTGAGGGTCACCACAACCTTCCGACAAGGTCGAAGGGTTCACAACAATCAAGTGAAGAGCAACCTTTCGACAAGGTCGAAAGGTTAAAAACAGTATAAAGGAGACAAACCCTTCAACAAAGTCGAAAGGTTCATGAAGACATAAACAAAAGCAAACCTTTCGACAAAGTTGAAAGGTCTATAATAGCAGATGAAAGGCAACCCTTTCGAAAAAGTCGAAAGGTTCAGAGCTGCATATAAAAGGAAGACCTTCAGACCCAGTCGAGAGCATGGAGTTAAAAGGAGGGTCGTCTACATCTATAAATAAGACCCAAGGGGTCCAGTTTTGGGGGATCCGATTTCTTTCATTCAAATCTTGCAACTTCTTAACCAAAGCATTGTAACCCTAATTGAGATAATTTGGAGAAATTTAATAAAATGAAGCTCTTTCTTGAATACAAAGGGAAGTCATTGGCTTTGTTAATTACTTCACCGTTTGCTTAAATCTTTGTTAGTTTAACTCGTATTTTCAGGTTCAACCCCATCAGAAGGTTCTTGTTGACAAGGTCGATAACGCTTCTACAATAAGTAATCACTGCAACCTTTTGAAGCCTTCAACTCTACTATCTAAACCCTTCGACAAGGTTGACAACTTATTCAGACCAACATTCACTGAAACCTCCCGAAATCATTGGAATAAACCTGTCGACAAGGTTGGAAGTATTATACACTTTGACAACACCTGTACCTTTCGAAGCTATAACCAAAGTGATCAAACCTTTCGACAAGGTCAAAGTCTATCCTTTATAAGGTTTAGTCCAAAAGAGACCATTCACATACCTTTCTACGAGGATGAAGTCTACTTCATATAAGTGATCTTACCTTTCGACAAGGTCGGAAGCTCTTACAAATCCATCAAGGAATTTGATAACTTACCTAAACCCAAAGAGGACTATCAACCCAACCTTCTGATAGGATTAAAATCAACCTTAAAGGGACCATCTCAAAGGACTCTAACCTAACCAAAAGAAAAGGTTTTGTAAAGAGATCTCATACAAGTTAAACTAAGACGAAAGGTAACCTAAATCAAAGACTCAACCTTTCGACGATGTCAAAAGGTTCAACCCAAGAATCAACAACGAGTAAGTCTGAATTTAAAGAAAATCCATAAGGGTATCATATCCTTCATCCAAACTAGTCTACCCACTCTTCTTGGAATAACTTTGGGGTGTTGACAAGAAATATTGTTAACACTTTCTTTTAAATTTTCATAAACCTATGCTCTGATACCAACTTGTAACATCCCCTTACTTGGAGGCCCAAAACTAATGGCTATGGATGCTGCAGTCATCCGTAGTTATCAATCTCAGCGACAAAATACGCGGGTGTTAGATTCATTGATACATAGAAACACATAAATATGGAAAAAATTTAAACTTCATAAAAAATCAAATTCCATTTCAAAATATTTCCAATTCATTACATAATCCCACAGTGGCAAATCACATTTAGAGAAAATATATTTATTTCAGCAGACTCTAAGAGAGACATATGAAGATGCCCCCTTGGATGATCAGAGTATATAAAGGCAATATAACAACTTTTCCATTACAATCAACATAGCGGAATCAAATAAATTAAAACTCTATATACCTATCATGCCTCCTGCATGTCTTCGGAAGCTTTATTCGTCAAATGAGGTACTTGAAAACCACAACTCTCAAACTACTCAAAATCAATTGAGTACCCGAGAGTTTAAGAGGAAAACATAAACTTCGAGTTAGACATAAAGCCTAGTATGAATAATAATCTACCATCTCAAATCATTTAGATATCTAGTGAGACCACGCCGCTTAGCGGAACGAGTTTTCCCCTCACTAGTATCCTAAAATATTTACAAAACCATATACCGTTGTTATCCCGCCTTTTGGCAAGGCCGAGATACCAAGGAACTGACTGGGAGAAGACAAGATCATACGCCCTCAGCTTTGGATGATTGTTGGACGGCTACAAATATCTACGAATTTTGCCCGAGTCCGGATTAGGCTACAATTGACAGGACACGTCAAGTAAAGCAGTAGAAACCAACGTTCTGAATTTCGGAGCAATCCGAGTTCGTATGCTCAAGCTATCGTCATTGGAAAATGGAAGAAGTATGCTTTAGTTCGAATCCTTCTACAGTTCGAATCCATAAAGCAAGTCCTTGCTTCGAATCCATTGGCCCAGAGCCTTGCCTCGAATCCCTCCTCGAAATGCGATAGTTCGAATCCATGGAAACCTAGCCTCACCTCGGCCCTCAGTTCGACTCCATCCAAATGCCCTTGGTTCGAATCCATCAGACTGGCTCCCTACTTCGGGTCCACAAAGGAAGTATTCTTCGAATCCACACGGTTGAGAAAGCTTCGAATCCACCATCTTCGAATCCGTCCCATTAACGCAGTTCCATACCCATCAGACTACGATACAACCTGATCGATTCGAATAGCATTCCATTTGATCGATTCGAAGGAACATTCCTTCGAATCCCCCACTTCGAATCCATTAGGTTGAAGCGCCTGAAACCCAGGGATTTGGCCCAGAATACTCGGAGGAAGTAGAGGACAGACTCGAAGCGCACGCATGCAAAGAGAATCGATTCGAACGAATCAATAAGAACAGATCGATTTGAACGAATCGATTCGAAGGAATCGATTCGAACGACTTCAGGTGGCGGAAGACTCCAACTTGAATCGATCATATCTCAAGATCTACAAATCCAAAAGGCATGAAACTTTCACAGAAGCTTAAGCACATGATGAAGAATGTCCACGCCAAATTTCAGCTCGATTGGATGATTTCTTGATCGATTCGAACCAAGGGTCGAATCGATCCCAAAGTGGGCCCGGATCTCCAGATTTCGGCCATGTGGGCCCCCTGACGTACCAGAACTGGTCTCCCCTCATTTTAGGCGAAATATCAGCCTCCTACACCTATAAATTGAGCCCCTAGTCATTCAGAAAAGAGGTTGGACAATTTTGAGAGCTAAGGAGCACCCAGACTCTGCCAGATTTACTCCAGATCACCATTGCTGCCTTAGATTCAGATTATAATCATAAAATCCGTTGTACTACGCGATAGGAAATTGTAATCTTCAAGCATCGATCAATAAAAGATAAAAACTTTGGAGTGGACGTAGGCCGGAGATAGCCGAACCACTATAAATCTCGTGTTTTTGTTCATTATTTCTGGATTGCTGTTTGTTGTTTGTTTAGATCTGAGATTTGTGTTTGAATATTGCTGATTAGTATTCATACATTGGTGCTTTCACAACATTCGGGGTTTGTGACCATTTTCGGCGCAAACACTTTGGTGCTTTCACTGAGAACAACTAGCACCCGCTACACCAGATTCAAAGTTTAGATTTAAAAGTTTGAAGGATTCAGATTGACTTAACAATGACTCGACAAACAAGGCAAAGAGCTGAGAGAAGCCAACAGGGAGGAAGTCAAGAGGCATCCTCCGGAGCTGGAGAAGGACAAGCTTCGATTTACATTACGAGAGACGAAATGGAAGCTATGACAAATTCATTGCATGAGAGGTTGCTGAAGAGTCAACAGGATATGATGCAGACTTTCTTCGAGCAGATGAGAGCTGCAGGGACACAGAACCTTGGACCAACTACAGCGACTGCAAATGTGGAACAAAGAACTAGGGTTGCGGAACCCAATGGAGGACAGAATATAGAACCGGAAGGCAATCAACAAGGGCTTGGGGGCAGGCCCACAGGATCCAATGCAGAAGGACCTTTGGAAGGAGTTCAGCAGGCTAGAGCCAACGTTGCGGCTAATGAGCCACATGAAGAATATGTGCCGGAGTTCCCTCGGGAGCATGGGGGCAACACCTAACAGGCAATGCTGGATTAATGGAAATCATTAGGAAGACTATGCGTGGAGGTTCGATCAATAGAGACTTGGAAGGAGTGAACAGGAGTCCGTTCGCTCGGGAAACCAGGATGGCTCAAAATCCACCTAAGTTCAAGTTACCTAGCGTGGAAGTATATAATGGAAAGGCTGACCCGACTGATCACTTGATGAGATACACTAGACACATGGAAGTGCTGGGGGCATCGGAGGAAGTGATGGCCAGATGTTTCCCTTTATACTTGACAGATCTAGCGGCAATGTGGTTTAGGCAGCTGGAAGAAGGATCTATCAAGACTTGGAGGGAATTGGTGGATAGGTTTTTGGGACAGTTTCGGGTTCATATCAAAAGACCTAAGAACGTGATGACGTTAACATCGGTAAAGCAAAGGACGAATGAATCACTTAGAGCATTTTTAACTCGGTTTAATGCGGCGGTTGCTTCGGTGGATCGGCTGGATCCATCGATGGTTTTGATGGCGGCAGTGTCGGGAGTCAGAGAGGATTCAGATTTTAAGGTATCTTTAGTACGAGACCCGCCACTGGATCTCGGGGAATTCTTCCATGAAGCTGAAAGGTTCCTTCGGCAAGAAGATGCATGTATGGACTTAAAGTTAAAGGAGGTGAATGTGACTGGGGGTGGAGGACCATCCAACGGAAGCTCGGATAAAGATAAAGGAAAAAGGAAGCTAGACGACGATTCAGGAAAAACCAGGAAGCAATGGAAGGATCCAAAGTTTTCCACATACACAGAATTAAACGAGACGCAGGAGCGGATATACATGGAAACCCGGAATCGCCTTCCTTACCGAAGGCCGGCTAGAAGAGAGCCATCTGAACGGGAAAGGGCATCAGGAAAGCACTGTCTCTTCCATGATTTGGATGGACACGATACCAATAGCTGCAGGCACCTAAAGGACATAATTGAGGAGCATGTGAGGAATGGACAATTGATGCATTATGTTGGGGCTCGGAATGCAGCGGTGGAGCAGGAGCAACCACCGCCCACCTCAAGCCATGATGGCATGAGGCCCAGGAATGATGGTCGATTGGTTATCCATTGACCAGGATAATATGAAATAAGTAACAAACCATTGGCGAGCAACCAAGTCATTTACACATGTATGGGGATGGAGATAGCCCCTAGGCATGCTCTGAATGATGATAAACCGCAAAGTCATGGTTTGCGAAATCTGTCTTTTGTTTTTGATTGGACACTTGGTTTTCTGGTTTGGTTTTTGGGGTTCGGATTGAACTCCTGATTTTGCTTGTTTTTTCTAGTTTTTGCATTCATTCGGATGATTGTTCTCCGTTTTGGATGATGATTTTGATTTTTGGTATGGATTTCTGGCTTTTTGATTTGATTTGGATTCTGATTTGATTCTTTTTGGTTTTTGATAAACGATCGTCAGGTGTGGATTACGCCTGGCAAGGGGTGAGCCCTTTTGTCCGAACGTGGTAAATTGACTCATTCTGGTCGTCGAGTATGGACTATGCTCGGCAAGGGCCCGGAGTGACCAGGATTCGGCCTAGGACTTAGGCCCCCTATTAACGATTATTGTTTTAGGTCGTTGAGTATGGACTATGCTCAACAAGGGTCCGGAGCGACCAGGATTCGGCTTAGGACTTAAGCCATGGCATTACTTACGTCCAGGGACACTGGACCACGGTCGTCGAGTATGGACTATGCTCGGCAAGGGTCCAGAGTGACTAGGATTCGGCTTAGGACTTAAGCCACGGCATTACCAACGCCCAGGGACACTGGGCCACGGTCGTCAGGTGTGGATTGCGCTTGGCAAGAACCCGGAGAGGTTAGCTCAATGTCCAGGGACACTGGACCACGGTCGTCGAGTGTGGATTGCGCTTGGCAAGAGCCCAGAGAGGTTACAGATTTGGATATCGACCCGGAGAGGTCTTGGATTCAGTTGTTGGATAAGAATGGATCAAAGGCTCGGTCTTCGAGTTTGGATGGACATGGAATTGACTATGGACTTTGGATATCAGATACGGAATTATTCAAAACACGCCTTCCTATCATAAGGCATGTTTTGTGGGGCAAATGTTATCCCGCCTTTTGGCAAGGCCGAGATACCAAGGAACTGACTGGGAGAAGACAAGATCATACGCCCTCAGCTTTGGATGATTGTTGGACGGCTACAAATATCTACGAATTTTGCCCGAGTCCGGATTAGGCTACAATTGACAGGACACGTCAAGTAAAGCAGTAGAAACCAACGTTTTGAATTTCGGAGCAATCCGAGTTCGTATGCTCAAGCTATCGTCATTGGAAAATGGAAGAAGTATGCTTTAGTTCGAATCCTTCTACAGTTCGAATCCATAAAGCAAGTCCTTGCTTCGAATCCATTGGCCCAGAGCCTTGCCTCGAATCCCTCCTCGAAATGCGATAGTTCGAATCCATGGAAACCTAGCCTCACCTCGGCCCTCAGTTCGACTCCATCCAAATGCCCTTGGTTCGAATCCATCAGACTGGCTCCCTACTTCGGGTCCACAAAGGAAGTATTCTTCGAATCCACACGGTTGAGAAAGCTTCGAATCCACCATCTTCGAATCCGTCCCATTAACGCAGTTCCATACCCATCAAACTACGATACAACCTGATCGATTCGAATAGCATTCCATTTGATCGATTCGAAGGAACATTCCTTCGAATCCCCCACTTCGAATCCATTAGGTTGAAGCGCCTGAAACCCAGGGATTTGGCCCAGAATACTCGGAGGAAGTAGAGGACAGACTCGAAGCGCACGCATGCAAAGAGAATCGATTCAAACGAATCAATAAGAACAGATCGATTTGAACGAATTGATTCGAAGGAATCGATTCGAACGACTTCAGGTGGCGGAAGACTCCAACTTGAATCGATCATATCTCAAGATCTACAAATCCAAAAGGCATGAAACTTTCACAGAAGCTTAAGCACATGATGAAGAATGTCCATGCCAAATTTCAGCTCGATTGGATGATTTCTTGATCGATTCGAACCAAGGGTCGAATCGATCCCAAAGTGGGCCCGGATCTCCAGATTTCGGCCATGTGGGCCCCCTGACGTACCAGAATTGGTCTCCCCTCATTTTAGGCGAAATATCAGCCTCCTACACCTATAAATAGAGCCCCTAGTCATTCAGAAAAGAGGTCGGACAATTTTGAGAGCTAAGGAGAGCCCAGACTCTGCTAGATTTACTCCAGATCACCATTGCTGCCTTAGATTCAGATTATAATCATAAAATCCGTTGTACTACGCGATAGGAAATTGTAATCTTCAAGCATCGATCAATAAAAGATAAAAACTTTGGAGTGGACGTAGGCCGGAGATAGCCGAACCACTATAAATCTCGTGTTTTTGTTCATTATTTCTGGATTGCTGTTTGTTGTTTGTTTAGATCTGAGATTTGTGTTTGAATATTGCTGATTAGTATTCATACACTGGTGCTTTCACAACATTCGGGGTTTGTGACCATTTTCGGCGCAAACAACCGTGCTTCTGATCCACAATGGTTAAAACAATTTAAAACAGTATAATATGATGTGCAAAACAAATGAATCAATTCTGGGTTACCCATCCCCATTCATTCTGACTATCTATCTCAATTATGGTTTCTAGGATTACTATTAACATATTAGTTTTCTTGGGCTGACTAATAACGAGCAAAACATTGAAGGAATCCCTATCCAATGACATGATTTTCATGGGAACACTATGAACCTCTTGGTAACTCCAATATCTTTACACTAATCCTAGTTTTCTCGGGTTGACTAGGAACCTATTGGTGACTCTAATATCTTCTCTTCCTATCCTAGTTTTCGTAGGCTAAGTAGTAACCTATTGACATCTGCCAATATCTTAATCCGGATATAGTTTTCATGGGCTAACTACAAACCTACTGGCCCCTGCCAGTATCAAATCATAATTTTCATGGGCTTACTATGAACTTGCCATTCTGACATCTTCTTTTATACATAGTTTTCATGGGATAACTATGAACCAATTGGCCCCTACCAATATCTTTTTTCTACACACGGTTTTCATGGGCTTATTGAGAACCATTAGCCCCTGCCAATATCTTTATTTTATATTTTAGCATCCTATATTATGGTCGACCTGACCTCCTGGATGCAATTCTACTCATTCAGGAACTAACTTTAATTTATATTCACTACTGGGTCAACCTAGCTGGTTATCCTAACCGATGTCATGGCCTATGTCCATGATGTGTATAATCAGTACTTCGATTGTAGAAGAATAGTCGAAGCTATCTTCGAAGGTGCCTATAAGAGAAAGGAGCAGCTTAATGGAGTGAAACAAGAAAACGAGCAAGATAAGTGCATCATCTCCATTCTAAGTAAGGAGGTTGAGAGGATAAATGTATCGCTGGATGATGCTAAGAAGCAAGTAGAGGATCCGACTAAGTCTGCTTAGAAGATGCGCTAAAAACAATGGAGGAAACTTGAGGCAGCTCACCACAGGAGCCACACTCTGTCATTATAGAATGAGCAACTCAAGAAGGCTACGTAGGAGAAAGACTCTGAAATAAACCAGTTGGAAAGTTGCTGGAGGACGAAAAGAAGGAGAAGGATGATGCCCTCACCCAAGCGCAAGGCTATTGTGAGGAGTTGTTAGATGCTTATTGCGTGAAAGATGACGTAGAAGCCCGAGCGAAAGGCATTAAAGAGCAAGTCAAAGCCATCGGGGGTCGAGTTTAGCCTGAACTCGAGCCTTTTCTTATGCCGTATAATGCAAATGTAGTGAAGTTTGGTAAGTGGCTGGATGAAGGATATCTACAAGCTTTAGCTATGGCCTAGGAAGGGATCATGAGGCAAGAGAGAGCACTCCGAAGGAGTTGAGGTCAATGAGGATGAACTAAAGCTTGACCTTTTGGATGCTGAAAATCTAGAGGCGCTCAAGCTCGATGAGCACCTATTATATCGTGAATTGTTTGTTGAGGTTCAACAGGATAAAGGAGAAGGTTTCAGTTCTAGTTCCATTCTTCATGATTCAATGGCAAGTGTTACTTCTCCTTTGAATTTAGGGTCGATAGTTTCCAAACATGCAACCGCTCTCTCTGATTCCACTATTATTCCCACTGGTGGGGCAGTCTCCGGAGTTTCAACTGTATCGGTACCTTCATCTGATGCTCAATATAATCCTGATGAGCCTTCGCTTTCAAAGCTGCCAATTTTGTCTTTTATTCTAAAGGGAGGCTTAGGCAATACTCCAATCCATACTGGGTCCACATTTCTTGGAGGTATATCATTAACCTCGCCCGTATTTGAGATGTTTCACATGATACCGATTGACCTCACTAATCTCTACTTTCACATTTTTCAATTTCAGATCAACCTTCCATCATCCCTCTATCCGTAGGGGATATGACATTGGGTACACATGATACTACGACCGAGTCAGTCATTGTGTCTGCTCCAGTGCAAATTCCAGATTCTAATGCAAGTGGCATCCCTAGTCCGTTGTTGAATTGATCCACATTTTAGATGAAGAAACCGAGGGTGATGACCACATGGCTTAGGGAGATGAAGATATTGTCCTTACTGGGGCTAATGAACATTCATCAGGGCTTATAATGTAGGAGTTACATATTTCCTAGGCCATGCCGACCAAGGAGATCGAGAATGAGAAGCTTGAGACATTCCTCCTCCCTTATCTTTTTCACTACCTTCGGTTACCATTGTCGTCTCTGGTTCTATCCCAGTTACTGAAAGTGGTCAAAATGATCCTCTTGACTATTTGGGAAGTGATTATGATTAGGAAAATGGCCCAAGTGGTTTCTTTCTGAAAGAAAGCACAAATTGGGGAAAGGGTAGAAAGAAACCTGGCAAAGGCAGCAGTAGTCATTCCTTTGGGGAAGTAGCAAAAGAGAAGAAGAGGAGGAAGAGAAAGTAACCGCAGCTATCCTCCATTTTTGTTATTTTTTTGTTTAGTTTCACGACTTATGTTCATGGGCTGATTTTGGGCGGGTATAGCCACTACCTTTTGTACTTGTTCAAATTTGTTAATAAAAAGTAAGTTTGTTTCTTTTCAGACTTTGCATCATTCCGTTTATATAATCAATTTTTTGTATCAAATGAGCGGATGACTTTCGTGTCGTCACTTGTTTAACATAATGGTTTGTATTTTCAGCTACGTTTTTTCTCGATTAAAGGTGAAGTCTGATTTATGGACCATTCTTTTTGTCTATGAAGAATGGTGCCAATGGTGTCTATCTCCATACACCCATGCTCGAACGTTTGTCTCCAGACCTTTTTTATTTGATCTTGCCTAACTTCAAGCATTGATCATGTTTGTCCCATTTTTAGGGCAATGTAAGCATGATGCATATCACCGGGCATCACAATGTCTACTATTGGACATTTAGATAAGATCCTGCCTTATTTCGTACGTAGATCATTGGATTTTCCAAACTTCAGGCAATGGTTTAATCACCTATCTTCAGGAAAAGGTTCTTAGCGTAAACTGTCTCGTTTGATCCCCATGTGTCTATACTCTAATGTCCAAGTCACAGCTCAAAGGAGTTATTTGAATGGGTGAGCATAAACCGCACCAACATGCAGAAACGAAACACAGTAAACCACTAAAATGCTCTAGTAAACCGATCCATATATTTTTAATCAAATCAAATATATAAATCGAACTGACCTGATTAATACCGTGCAGTTGCAGTTTGAATAATTGAACCAACCACATCAAGCTGGACTGGACCACTTAGTAGAATTCAAAGATTTTAATGGAATTTAGTATTTTCTTCCACTCAGAATTACTAAAGTATCAAGTTTATGAGCGTTTAAACATCATATGATTAAGTAATGAACAGTTTTTTTACTTGAAATGTATAAAGAAACGCACCATACTAATTATTTATGAAAGTGTGTCTTTTATTTGGGTTCATTTTTCATTAGTATTCTTACTATTTATTCTATAAGTATTTAAGTTGTTTAAAAAACGTAATATGGGTTCAAACCGAATCAAAATGAAACCGGACTGTAGCATTACTAAACTTGACCGCATTAAAAAATTGTGTTATGGTTATTGATTTTAACTAACCGTTTGATATGGTGCGAAAATGCTTTGGACTTCAAACTGGACCGAATGAACGCTCGCCCAACCCTAGTTATTTGGCATCTACTCCGGATGCCTAGAATAGTTACCTTTCTCGGGTCCTCTCATGGAGCATAGAATTAAATTGGTACCTATCTCCAAGCACCTGCATGCATGTATTATATGAGTATAAATCATTTAATTACACTAATGTTCACAACGCAAGATTTAGCTAATGAGAATGCAAATTCATCGATCCCCAAAGCTAACTTATTTTATATCCACAATAACGGCAGATCATGCCTCATTACATTAAAATTAACAAAGTATGCATAACGATAGTTTTAGGCAAAATAGCATCGCAAGTGCTCGCTATTCCATGCCCGTGGAAGTGAAATTCCATCAATAGTTGCTAGCTTGAATGCTCCATCCCCAAGCTTATGTTCGATAGCATATATCCCTTCCCAAGTTGGGACCATATTCACTAGACCAGGCAAGATTGGTTCAAGAATGAGGTCACCTATTTCGAAAGTCTGGCTCCTGACCTTTGTGTTGTAATGTTGGGCTACTCGAGAGCAGCGGCTCTCAAATCAGCTTTGTCGTGCTTATCATCGATCATATTAAGGGACTCGAGCAAGAGTTCCTCATTCTTTCTAGGGTCATCGTAGTTCTTTCGATGAGATGGAACTTCCAATTCAAGTGGAATCATGGCCTCTATCGGTAGGCCAAAGTGAATGGAGTGTGAGCAGTCATCGATTTGTAGGTCGTTTGATAAGCCCAAAGTACTAGCGGCAACTCATCGATCCACTTTCCTTTGGCCTTTGTTAATATCTTTTTAAGAATGGACTTTATAATTTTGTTCATAGCTTCCACTTGTCCAATCGCTTGTGGATGTGCTACTGTTAAAAATCTTTTCTCAATTCGATAGTTGCTGCAAAAGTTCTTGAATTCCACGCTATCAAATTGGATTTTACTGTTAGAAATGATCATTTGTGGGATCCCAAATCGACATATAAAAAAATTTCTATGAAGTTTACCACCTTCTCTGTGGTGATCGTGGCGAGCAATTCTTCCTTAGCCTACTTCATGAAATAATCAACTGCAACGACATCATACTTTGCCCCACCCTTTGACATCGGCAGCACACCAATAATCTCGATTCCCCATACCGTAAATGGCTATGGGCTGACCATTTTCGTAATCACCATAGGCATGGCTCTAGGAATTTTGGCAAATCTTTGGCATCGATCGCACCTCCTGGTGTAATCGACTGCATCTCTATTGTTAGTCAGCCAAAAGTATCCATAGTGTAGAACCTTCTTCGCTAATGTTTGCCTCCTAGATAAATCGCTATATGCCTAATCGTTAACATCTGCAAGGATCCTTTTGGCTTCTTCGTTGGAAACATACTACAAAAGGGGAACTGAGAAACCTCTTTTGTATAATAACCCATCCAAAACAATAAACCACGGGGCCTGGTGTAGAAGTTTTCTTCATTTGCTCCTTCCATCTAGAAGGGTTCCCTTCAGTAGATACTCTTTAATCGATGTCATCCATGATTCTTTCTCAGGTTCAGCCTCCAAGCTCCGATCGCCATCTATCTGTTCAATGCTCGAAGCTGATAATACGTCTACTGGAATTAAACCCATGAGTTGTGCATCCCTGGAGATAGCCAGCTTGGCTAGAGAATCAACTTTCATGTTTTCTTCCATGGGGACATGTGTTATCGTGTAATACTCAAAATCATTGAGCAGTTCAAGAACCTTCATCAAATAAAGGGCCAACTTAGCTCCCTTTTCCTAGAATTCCTTCCTCACCTGGTAGACCGCCAATTGAGAGTCACTGTATATGTGCAAGGCATTGGCTCCTAATTCTTCTGCTATCCTGAGCCCATGATCAGTGCTTCATATTCGGCATCACTGTTCGTTGCGGGGAACTCAAGCTTTAAGGCATAGAAAACTGATCGTTACTCAGGGGTTACAAAAACCACTCCAGCCCTCGAGCAATGTTTGTTGGACGTTTCGTTCGTGTACAACTTCTATTGTGCACTCCGCTCTACTGATTTTTGTTTCTTATCATCTCAAGCGATTAATTCGACAAAGAAATCGACCAATGCCTGGCCTTGGATCACTATCCTAATTCGATAAGATATATCATACTGACTCAGTTCGATGTTTCATTTTAACAATCTCCCAATAGTCTCAAGTCATTGCAAGACCTGTTTTAAGGGCCGATCAGTTAGCACCTTGATTAGATAAGCTTGGAAAACTTTGCCTGAATGCAAGAATGCGAGGATGGTTTCCAAGCCTTAGTCAACTATCTGGAGAGACCTCCAGTCTTGTCAAAGCCTTCGGAAAGAGAGTATTTGGTTGTTTATCTAGCAGTATCTATTAACGCTTTGAGTGCAGCCCTCGTATGAGAAGAAACCAAAATTCAAAAGCCGGTATACTATATTAGTAAGCGATTGGCAGGAGTGGAGAGAAATTATCCAAAGTTGGAAAAGTTGGCATATCGTTCGTTGATCGCATCAAGGAAACTCTAAGTCGAGCTTGTAAAAACTCGGAACATGCTTTGGTTCGAGCATTTAGAAATTTGAAGTTGGGTCTAGATCGTGCACGAAAATTTGTAGCGTGCTCCGAGTCGAGCCGCAAGTTGATTCAGTGTTTACCTGATGTGCGCTTCGATTCAGAGCATCGTTTACCCGAATTATTCAACTGGCCGACTTTGCGTCGAGTCGAGCATGTAAAAACTCGGTTCCTTCTTCGAGTCATATTGCTAGTTACCCGTAATTTGCCTTGTGATATGGATGCTCCGAGTCAGATATGTGAAAATTCAGGGCTTGCTTCGAGTCGACCTACAATCTAACCCGAGAAAGCTATTTTCCCAGATTTCCTACATAGTAGAGACACTTTGGACTACCGAGGTCATATTAGCTAGATTCCAAATTCCTATATTAGGGGGAGATAGTTACCATAGATTGATGCGATGTCGGAAATGATTGTGTTACCACGTACTCGAAACAAGCATCGGGCGAGATGTTCTTTGCCCGGTGCACGGTCCCGGATGAGGTTTATAATTACGAAATTTGTCCGACAAAAATGTCAGTCGATACTTTATTTGGAGCTGACTAAAGGCCAGTACTGGTCAAGCTGGTTGGGTATTACTTCAAGTTGAGATGCGAGACTTTGGGCTTTGGCTCCAAGTCAAGTTGGAAAATGCACTAAGCTTACTATTAGTCGAGCTGGTTAATGATCGGGCATTTGAATTGTCCAATTGGTTCGGTAAATTGGTTCTTTTGTATTCGATGGTTCAACCTGTTTATTTTTCTTGGACTTTTTCTTCTTGTTGACTTATCTCAACATAGCAGGGGTGGCCGAGAACTTAAATGGGTTATGGTCGCGGTGGCATGTGAGTGGTTATAGGTGTGTTTTACCGTTGGGCTCCCTGTTTTGTTGCAGTCAACCAAGGATAACCCATCATTTTTGTACTTGGAGCTTGAGATTTGATATGTGTGGTGTTGCCTTCTAAGGATATTAAAATGGAATTGTTTGTTTGTTACCTGTTTCGTTGTCCCTCGCCGTGTCTTACGGTGATGCGGGGGATGACCAATGGAGGTACCTTCTTTGCCGTTGATTGACGATGTTATTAGTCGTTGGTGAATTTTGGTCGTCGAGTAGTTCCAAAGTTTAGTGATATGGTGTATTGATTAAGATTTCAAGGATGGGTCCCCTATTTAAATACAAATTGTATCTTGATTTGTCTACACTTTGTGAAAAGACATTGCCCGATTGTGTCGTAATCTCTTTTAGTAAGGCTTTGACAAGACTGGTGGTTTCTCCATTTGGTCGACTAAGGATTGGAAAGCATCCTCGCATTCTTGCATCCAGGAAAAGTTTATCTTACCCACTTTAAGGACACCGAAGAACGGTAAGTATTTGTCTATAGCCCTTAAGATGAATCGGCTAAACACAGCTACTTTCCCATTAAGACTCTTTACCTCCTTTAATGTCTTTTGGGCTTTTATGTTCCTCAAGGCTTCAATCTTCTCTGGTCTATCCTTAATTCCACTTGAGTCTACAATAAAACCCAAGAACTTCTCTGACGTGACTCTGAACGAGCACTTAAGCAGGTCTAGCTTCATCCCGCATTTTCGGAGCCTGTCAAACATTTTTGACAAGTCCTATAAAGGGTTCATCGATTGCCACAGTTTTACCAGTGTATCATCTTTGTAGACTTCCATTGAACGTCTAATATGATCTCTAAACAATGAATTCACAAGTCTATGGAAAGTGGCATCGGCATTCTTCTGGCCAAATGGCACGACAAGGTAACGATATAGTCCTAAGTTAGTTATGAAGCTGGTATGTTCCTTCTAGAATGTGCATTGGAATTTGATTATAGCCGGAGTAAGCGTCCATGAATAATAGCAATTTGTGGCCGACGGTTGAATCTCCTAGTTGGTCGATCTTCGGAGTGGGAAACTCTCCTTCGGGCATGCTTTATTCCGACCTGAATAGTCGATGCATGTCCTCCATTTCCCATTGTACTTCTTAACTAGGACAGAATTAGATACCCACTCTAGGTAAAGAGCATTGTGGATGAAGCCATTGTATTTTAGCTTGTCCACCTCTTCTTTCAGCGCATCGAATCACTCTGGACCCAGACTATATAGCTTTTATTTCATAGGGAGACATCTAGGTTTCACATTTAATGCATGGCATGCTATCTTCAATGACATTCCACACATGTCAGAATGCGTTAATGCAAACACATCGAGGTTTGCTTGAAGAAACCCCATCAATTACATCTTCATCTTCATGCGAGTTAAAACCCGAGTAGGATTGTCCTAACTGACCGGGATATAGATCATCAGCTTGGCTAAGGCCACCCTCGCATCCTCCGCCTCTTTTCTCGGATAATAGCTTTGTGGAATCTGCTATGCCAACCAAGCCAGGGCTTAGGCAGTGGTTGCTATCGCTATGCAGTTAAAGCGCTCGACAGATTCAATGCGGTGGAGGGGCAAAAAGTCATAGCGGGGATACAGCGAGGATATAGCGGGATATAGCAGATGACTCTAAAATAACATATAAAAGTCATACTTAATGTTTTTACAAATGTATAAATGGTAATTAAATGAAAAATTAACATTCAATTGAATTATAATTAATACATAAATAATTTTAAATAAAAACATGTGCGAATATATTGTAAACAAACGTAAAACTGTTATATAACATGATTGAATGTAATAGAATATTAGAGTATTTTTGTTTCTGAAAGTATACTAAAAATTCAATTAAATAGATTAATTTCATAATTTTTATAATGTATAAATGTCATTTTTTAATTTATTTCTTTTAAAGGAGATATAGAAGAAATGACGGAATATAGCGGGAATAACGGGATATAGTGGAAATTGCGGGGCTTAAAGCGGAAAGGCTATATTTGAGGCTATATGGAAAAATCGTAGCGGTGGAAATCTGCTATGACATATAGCAGGGTTATAGCAGGGTAATACCGGGGCATTAACTGCACAGGCTATGCGTCCATTGACTTGACCCAGAGAATCTTCTCTATGCCATTTCCTTTAATTAATTGCTTTGCTTCCCTCAGCTTGACGATGTAGCTTTCTCGTGCTAGGTTTTGATCACCTTAAATACCCCTGTTCCATTTTCCATGGGAAATTTCATTGTTAGGCACCAAGGAGTTAGAGCCACTAGGAAACTAGTGAGGGCTGGTCGGCCCAAAAAGGCATTATAGGCTGAAAAAATATCCATTACAATAAAGGTTACAATCTGCACCCTCTTGCAGTCACCTTTTCTTAAAACCATCGATAAATCAACACACCCCACAAGATCTGCAGCCTCTTCAATAGATCCCTGAATTCAGGATTTACATAGCTTTAGATCTTAACCGTCCATCATCTGATCATAGCTCTCTTAAATAGAATATTCATTGAATTTCCATAACTAATAGGCACTTCTAAATACAACGTCATCTTTCATGGTTCTCAATGGCTTCATTAGAGCTTCATCTTTGACGGCAAAGCAACTCTCCTATATTACATGTTTTGGAGAACTCCTGTATCTTTCCATCTCATTCTAACTCTTCTCAACGGGATGAGGTCCATCAAATATCGTGTTGATCACAAGAATTTTTCCAAGCTGCCTAGACTCATCACCACTAGGCCTAGCTTGGCTTCATTAGAGCACTTGCTTCTGGGTTGAGTGTTCTCTTGCTCGCTATAATGCGAGGCTTTTACGTACTACTGATGTTTCTTCTTTTCAGATTAAATTCTCAATCACATTTCATAGCCTTTTGCATTCTTTCGTGTTATGACCATGGGTCTTGTGGAAGCGACCGAACTTCCCAGACCTTTTCTCCCTCTCAGTCGACTCCCTTAGAGCTACCTTCTCATATTGCTCAGTACCCTACATCACAAGGTATATTCTTAACCGAATTATTTTGTGATGTGTAATTTTTGTATTTTGGACTTTCAAGAAATAAAGTTTCCCACCTCCATAACCCTGATTATTCCTCTTCTGGTTGTTGCCTTTGTTTCTCGCATTCAGAGCGATATTTCCAAAATCCTCACTGGACTGTCATAGCAACATTACTTTGAACCACTTTAGTCAATTGTCTACCATCGGCTTTTCTAGCGGTCATACTTGCCTCTTCCAAGTGTAAGAACTGAGTCACTTTTCTATAAAAATCGTCCATAGTCAGTAGGGGTGTCATCTTCAACCATCTTCCAAAATCAATATCAAGATGTATCCCCCTGATCAAAGCCATCAATACTATGTCCTCCTTAGCGTTAATCACTTCAATCACTATTGTATTAAACCTGCTTAAGAAGTCCTTCAATTACTCCCCAGTACTTTGGAAAAGGTTTGAAAACGACATCACATCCTTTGGAAGATTGGTGTGCAAGCAAATTATTTGACAAACCTTCTTGCCAACTGATCGAACAATAATATGGACCTCGGTGGAAGCCGGGTGAACCACATTTTAGCTACATCTACTTCTTTGATTTCCATATGCCCTCGTCATGTGCATTCATCGCCCTCGTCGTGTCCATATGCCATTCGTACTTCAGCAAATGTTGTCTTGGATCTGACGCCCCATTATAAGATGGTATCGTTGGCATAGCGAACATTCGAGGATATTCCTCACATAATATTTCATCAGTGAATGGGTTTCTACTAGGGACAGAGCCCCACTCATTATGGTCTACCCCGAATGTTAGGCCCTACAAATGATTTTGATTGGTTCCATGGTACTTAGGTTCTCTTGTTTCTTTGAGAATCGTTTGTCCAATTCATCTACTTCTTTGATTTCTACGCGGTAAGTCAGCAGTAGCTGTCCGAATTTCTATATCTTGGCCATTCGCAACACGACCATCTACACCACCAACATTATCATCTTAATCAAGACCACCACCGACATCAACATCATTCTGACAGGGTTTGGTACCAATCCCTGGTGATGGATCGGTACCGATCCATACTCTTGGATTATGAGAGTTGTTCAATTTGCTTATGGATGTCCCCATCTCTTTTCTCTTCATTTTCTATTTCCGTTCTCTATGTTTCTCACCAGATGATGAAGAACTATCCTCTTCTGAATCAGAAGGCGATAAATCTATCCTGCTTCTACGACTACGAGCTAACAGGTTTAGCAAGTCAAGACTTTCCCTCATCTGCATCTTGAACTCGTCCTAACTTTCACGCCTTATCATTCATCTCCTTCACCATCTTATATATCTCAATGCACGTTATCATATCTAAGGGACTTTGAACTTCAGCCTTATTGGGTTAAGCAACTTCTTTAACATGCTGAGAACTAGTGTCCTCGGCATTATTAACAGGCCTAAGAGCGATGGATTTCTCCTTTCATGGGGCCATAACTTCAATAACCCAATGATAGATTCTACATAAATCTGAATAGTCACCGGTTATAACAATAACTTTGAGGCATCTACCTCGTAGATTGAAGTAATCCAAAAGTAGGAAATAGATCAAATAGCCTAAAATCAATGCATTCTTAGTGAATGCAGTAAAATATTTACGTTAAAAGTTGGCACAAACACCCAAAGATTAATAGTATAGAATAAAATGAAGGAAATAAATTTAAAATAAGGAAAACTAGAACACACAACAATTATAGTGGTATTCCTAACCAGAGGCTACATTCACTTAAACTTTGTTGCAGTTTCTACTAAGTTTTTACAAGGTTGTTCTTATGGATCGGTGATGATCTGTGAGATTATAGAGAAAATGCATAAATTCATTAAAAAGCTAAAAAGATCTCTCAAACAATGCCCGTTCTCCTTTATTTATAGCCGTAGGTCGACAGAATTCTCTCATCCGTGTTCTTGCCCACGTTCCCAACGTACTAAAGGAGATGTTCTTTGGAGATTATGGCCAGCTTATCAAGATCTAGGGATCGGTACTGAACCATGCTGTATGGATCGGTACTGAACCATGAGTTTGTTTTCTAGTCCTTCTTTTCTCCTCCTTGAATGTTTAGTTGACTTATATCCTTGTCCTTGACATCTTGATTACATTGCTATGGTTTTGAATTTGAATGAATTCCTTGGTTAAGAGGTTGGGCAGAAGCACTTGAATTGTCCATCAATCATTTGGGCCGAGAATAGTAAACGAACTATCCTACATGGCATGAACTAACTTGTAATTGCTCCCTCTTAATGTGGCTTGAGTTGTGTGAAGAGATGGGGCAAACATCAACGATCGGTACCGAACCCTGATCATGCATCGGTACCAAACCGTGTCTTGACGTGAATTTTGGATCTTTGAGCTTGGAATTTGTTGTGGGTGTAGTGTAGGCTACACTTAAAGATAGTTGGTTAGCTTATGACTTAACCACTTGGTCTTGCTCGACATTTGAGCTTGGCAATTATTGCTCTGGATTCATGCTTGGAAACTCTGTTGTTTGACCATTCTGACTTGTCCGAATATGACTTGGTCATAGAGCTGGAAAACCATAACCTGATAGCACCAACCAATGGACCAGTCAAGCTTATAGTGTCGACCAGTGGAGCTTTCTATATTTAATTTTCCTTCCATAAATAATTATTTGATTAATTTTTATTTTGAATTTTCAACCACTAATAAATTTTTCATATTAGCTCCGATTTCAAAACATTTTATATGAAAATTGTCTACAAATTCACTACGAATGCAATGGTGCAAGTTTTGTAGCCAGATTCGGACTTTCATAAAAATTTCATTTTTCCCATGTTATATTTAAATTTATACTTTTATTAGATTTCCGGTTAAATTTTTGGCCTGCTATAAAGATCCATTTTGGTACCCTTAAAATCCCCAGTTATGGTGGCCTATACTGTGACCAATTATGTTCATTCCATTGTTGACTTCAGTTTGAATAACCATTAAATTAACTTTTTTATGACTTCGAAATCGATTAAACCATAGTAAAACTTTTATATATCGTTCTGTCTTATATTAGGCCTCAAATAATTAATCAAAATTAGCCATAAAACATTAGTACAACATTATTATTAATTTATAACATTTATAAATTAATTTTACCCTTGGTCGAATTCGGAAATAACTGACCACACCATTGTATTGACTCTCTAGTTTGAAATTGATCCACAACCAATATTTAAATAGTTTAAATATGGAAGTTTGTATGGGCTATACTGAAGTATAGTATAAAGTCAAGTTCAATGCTTATGAATCAATTAGGATAAATCACATTTTTGATCTAATATATGCTCACCTAGTAACGATGGTTTATACATGTATTCTTTTCATTATCACAATATTACTTTAATATTTAGAGTTTAGTCTAAGATTAAAAACTAAATTAATATCCTTATTAATTGCGGAAATAAATTTTAAATTCCTTAGTTAAATTCAATAACATTTTTCAAGTAACCGTTTTGTTCATACTAGAGACTTTGACTTTTTTTAAAAGGTAAGTCGGTTTTATAGTGGCTCATCCACCATTTATATATCAATAAAAAGCAGTTATGAGGCTTGTTTCCCCAACAAGTGCATACTCACATAACACATTGACAATACAAACATAAATACACATCAGTACATAAACCAACATACGTAATCATAAAAAACAAACAAAATGATGCATAAGATTGAAGTAAATCTGTTATGATGCACTTAATTCCATCATCTAAGTCATCAGGGAACTTGGATGAGCTGAATGGGCCTACAGTAAGTGTGGTGGATCAGTATGAATAGGATGAAAGTTGGAAACAAAAGGAGGAACAATGACAAATGATGTCATTCGGAATCAGGGATATACAATAGAGGTAGTTCAGTGGTGAATACCTTGGAAAGGGAAGCGTCGGATTGGCAACATCAACATGCCGAATATAATAGGAGTGGGATCAATTAGAGGAGCTAAGGGGGAAGATAATGTTAGATCTATAATGGTGGAATCTACTTTCCATTACCTCAGAGGAGACTTCTGAAGAAGTACTTTCTTGGGCAATGGAGGATGTGCAGAGAGAACATCTTTAAATAACACTGGGTAACACGAACTGTGTAAATCAGACTGTCCAAAAGAGCGACAGCAAGACATGATAGGAGGCTTCCATAAATATGAGACATTAACATGGTAATTTCTATTACCATAGAGAGTAATGAAGAGGCGAGATGGCAAAGGTCTATACGAGGTAATTTCAGTATGTGCTCTAGCAAATCTAAGTTGCCCCTTCACTTAATATTTTCATCAAAGCAAATAAGATCTCTAATGTGATCAATCAGCTAGTCAAAGCCATCTAGCAATTGAAGAGGGGATGGTATATAGGAGGACTATTCCTAAAAAGGAATGAACATGTTTTGCCCATGAGAAAAATCAACCGACGAGCTCCAACGTGTGACAATAAAGACTTTTATAAGCATAATACATGGATCTGCTTTTAATATCATTCTTCTTTCTTCCTCGTTGCTAAAGTCAAAGAAATACAAATCGCTATTAAACCTCACATTCAAAGTACCTATTAATTTCCATTTGGCCCTTAAGTGCATCTTAACCATAGAATATGGGTAACCATCTTCAAAGAAAAACCTAACAAGAGTGTTTCTCTGAAAAGCCTCGCCTACATCAACTACAAATTTAGGCAGTATAAGTACTTAGGTAACATTAGATGGAACTTTAAAAAATTTGGAGACTTACCTTCCCTAATTTTATGGTTTTCAAGTGAATGAGGACGACCAAGTTGGTTTGAAAGATTTCCAAAAATATTGCTCATTCCTAATGGAAAATTAATTGACCCCAATGCCTGCAGTATTATTCAAAGCATCATAAAGAGTAACATCATGGATCGAAATAGTTAGCACATCACCATTAGGAGCACGATCTTCACTAATAGAAGGATTCAAATTGGCAGTAGAGTTTGGCTGGCCCGAATGAGATGTAGTAGTAGTAGGTGGAGGAAATATATTAAGCAAGAATTGAGGTAGGGTTACATGCAATACAGATTGGCTTACTAATTACAGTGATACTGACCATCTATAATGAAAAAGTTAGATTCTCTCTTAAGTAGCGTGTCAATTTAAGAGTATTAATATGTACCCAACTATCGTCGTAACACAGTATCTAAGCCACATTATATCCCATAATCAAAGTATAGCTTACACACTCAAGTTTAATAGTATTCTCTATTTAAAAGACTATTGTACATCTTTACTCTAATATATTCTATTTTGATTACATAACATAACTTGTAGAAGACTCAGATTGTGTTGTTATATTATTGTTTCAAATAAACACAAGTATATAGCCTTTTAATGCCCTCGATGGTCATAAATAAATCACCGCCACCATATGAAAAGCGTTACGTACATTAGTCACAATAGATGTACCGATATCATTTTCTCTATACCACTCGACTGGGAACATTTAAGGAATTATGTCTTTTTTTGTATCGATTCATTACTTATGGTTATGAACATCTACAATCGATAAAACACTACTCTTAAGGATTTTCCACATATATAAGTTTAATGTTAATTTATTCACTGTTATGCCATAATATAACAAACATATATAATAGAAAACAAAACAAAAAACATATTTTATATCGAACCAGAGTGTTTTGTAGAATTATGATTATATTACAAAATTTTATAATTGCCTTAGGGCATAACCCTAATTCTATTAGCTTTTGCAATTCTCTCCATATACTGGAGCGGTACCTCACTTTAGAGCAGAGTGTGATCACAAACTTATATTTTTAGCTCCTCTAACGCAGGTTGAATCTTTGTTGAAGCAATTGACGTAGTAGCAGAGTGACTCAATCGGCCCCTATCTAATATTGCACTATTCACCAGCCATTATTATATGTGTTTGAGAACTGAAGAACAAGGTCCTAAATTCAATGCATATCTGGAACCAGGAGTGGAAAGGGCTTATAAATTTAATAATCAGTGGGAGGCCAGTTCAGTTGGGGTGGAAGGGAGCATTAGGCCCTTGGCATTATTGGAGGGTTTATCGGCTTGCGTGATTGAATTAAAATCCATGATACAGTCTAATAGGTTAGAACTTCGATCATAATTTTCAATTAGTGGAAAAGCATACCTCTGATGGATAAAGGTGTTTGTATTTCCTTGGAGAATGGTTCCCCGTTCACATCATCAAAGAAGCCCTCACCATTTAGGTTTCAGATCTGTATTTGGAGCATATATTGCCTTAAAAGTGTAGTATTTTCCCTATGACCATGTCTTCCCTATGATGGAGGGGTGCACCCTCGTTGGTGAGGGTATTTTGTAAGAAAAGGAAATATATGAGGTCGGTAGGTAGGAGTGGGTGTGAGGCGACGTACGAAAAGGGTATGTGACCTTTTATTTATCAAGAGAAGGAGATCTAGGGCGATGGACACACCTCTTATGAGAATAAGGTCTATACACTTCTTATTTGGCCCAAAAGTGAATGAAATTTTTTCTAGGCTTGTTGTTCCTTTCTTGACCTTCCCCTCTCAAGTGGCAAAACATGGGGCATGTTTTCCATCTACTATCATGAGTCACTCGAAGGTAGGCAATCCATTAGGGGAGAGTGAATGGAAAAGAGCTTAACACCTTGGTACTAAAACCGGCTCAGTCTAGGAGCATCACGAGAAAAATCATTGGTGGGCATGTTACATGTATACTTATCCCGTGTTAGGAAAATCCCTATAAGGGTTTCAATGACAACCCTCTTATGGCATCGCGCATAATATTAAATGCACTTTGAACAGCAGCCGAAATAGGGAAATTTCATAGCGGTTAGGATTCTTTGTCAATAGTTGATGGCCTCATGAACTTCTACCTGAGCATGGAGTTCATTCAAGTCATGAGCTACCTTCCTGATATTTGCAATCTCATTGACTAAGCTAAGCTATGCATCATTGCTCAAGACTATAATGGGGTTTATGGCATTGGCTCCAGTGCCACTAGTGATGTTATCGCCATTCGTGTTATCGACTTCAATTGTAGCATTATTCCCAAGAGGATGTACGGAGATTTTTTTTAAGGTGAATAGATTTTTGAGGAGAGAAGAGTGATGAAAAATGTAACAACCTTAACATTGTTAATATTTATTAAATTAAAATGAATTTTAAATAAAAGGGTGATATGGATTTAGTATTTATAACCACTATGTAGGTCTTTACAGGCTGATCAGTTTCGACTATAAGTTTGCTATATCGGGAGTACTATTAAGAAGGATCAATTTTATAAGTCTAAAAGATTTGACCCACCATTAAATGATTTGCAGTGTTCTAGTTTTGAAGAAAAAAAATATGCTTAGTGAAGCTAGTTAAAAGAGTAGACTTCAATTGAATAGGTCATGAGTTTAATCATCGTTAACAACATATTTTTTTAAATTTTTTTAGAAAGATAACAAAAAATACATATTCATGGAGAAAAATGTATGTGTGTATATGCAAGAGAGAGAGATAGTAAATGGAAAATGTATGTAGTATCTTGATATGTTGTGTCTCGATTTGATTGTAAATTGTTAATCGTTGTATCACTGGGTGATGTGTATAATTGTACTTAATTGTTGATTAAAATGGAGATAATTAATTAATTAAAAGAAGTAAAACTGTGTAATTTTCAAAGGTAAGATTATTCACAAATTTCAAGAGATATTCGTAAACAATAATGTTTGAAAATTTTAATTTTAATTTATGTAAGAAATCTAATAAGGTTATTACTTATGATTTTCTAGGAAAATTCATAAATAAAAATAAAAAATCTATTTCAAACTTAAATTGGAGAATTTGTTGTTATTTCTAACATAAAGTGAGACTTAATAAATATTAATTTGGTTTTTGTAAAATTTGTATTGGTTGGAGTAAATGACAATACAATTTATTTTATAGGATTTATGAAAAAAATTATTATTATTGTTAGTGTAATAAAATAAAGAATATTTTGAAATAATAATAGTAGTAGAATTAAAGATATGTTTCCAAAAGTGTTTTGGGTTAAACTTATTACTATTATAAGACAAATAACAAAAAAAGAGTTTTAAAGTTGAATATAGAATATTGTTTTTTTGAGATAAATAGTAATAAATTAGCATTGGAAAGTATTTAAACGATTTTAGTAAATATTATTCTTTAGGTATAAAATAATAATACTATTTTTTCGAAAAGTAATTTGATGTAAATTACTTTTTTTAATTAAATTATGTAGTTTTAAGGCATTTGAAGAAGTTAAAATATAACAAAGGATTTTTAAAGTATATTATAATTTTTGAAGAATTATTATTCTTTTGAGAGTAATAAGTAAATATATTTTTATAATAAACAATAATAAATAATTTTATACTTAAGAGACTACAATGGTCCTAAATATAATATCTGGATGGTTATAATATATGCAACTATTAATTGTAATTATCAAATACGTTTATCGTATAATGACGAAATCGCATTTTGATAAGTATACGTTGTACTACCATTATCTACCAGATGGTGAGTAGCTATTGAATTTTTGGTTGTTCGAGTGATATGGATGTTTGTGTCACTAATGTCATTAGTTAGTACACATTTGATGATTCAATGTTTGTGTTACTAATGTTGATTGGTTAGTACACATTTGATAGTATTGATGTTGTGTTACTATTGTTATTTAGTACATATTTTTTAGATATATACTTGTGTTCATGATGTATTACTAATGGTTGATGGTTAGTATGCATGTAATTATATTTTTCGTTGTTGGTTTTTTTGATGCTTGAGGCTGACATTGAGTATTGTTGATGTTTGATGGTTGTGTAGCTATTATTGTTGTTACCCTATATTTGTGATGATTGATCACTTGATTGCGATGTCTCATGCCTTAGTAAATGTGGTATTTTCTATTTATACTGGCAACATTGGTTCTATGGATGATATGTTTGTGATGTGCTAATAAACATATAAGTGCAAGAGAAGAGTGGGAAACTGAACAACGTGGGCTTGATCCCTAAAAGAGTACATTTTCATTCTTTTCCGATGTTATAGCTCTCAAGCCTATGGTCGAAGTGCATAAGGCTAGGTGCAGTCTAAACGTAGTTGAATTTTTTTCCTTACATGCATTTGTAAGATTGTAGGTGGAAGCAAAGGAGGAAAAAGAGGTCTAAAAATAGAAAACATCTATATGTTGTCGACTTAAATTATATTCCTGTATCACTAAGACATTCCTTTTATAATTTAATAACGACTGATGTATGGGAAAATAAATATGTTTTATTTATTTATTGTATTAGACCTTGTGTATTTAAGGTGTATGTATTCATTGTTGAGATATGTATTTATTTAAATTCTACCAAGAGATTTTTCACTTGCCCATATTAATCCTAGATTTTAAATTATAAAACCCACGATCCATTGTTTTTAATATTTGATATTAGCTGCAAGCATATTTTAATGGTGTTTGTAAGCTATTTTAAACATTAGAAATTGTGGTGCATTGTACTTGGCATCCGGGCTTAGATTTAGCAATTCTTTGAGCCTTGTAGGTTTAAACTAACTAGAACGTGTTAGTTTACACCTTAAACGGGGTTAAAATGTAGAATAAGAGAGTGTTCTTATTGGTGATTGTATGCTTTATATGTACAGGTTGTTTGTGTAACCACCTTGACTACCCCAAGATAATGTTGACTTATGGCGACCATTGTATGGAAGATCAATAAAGTAGGAGGAGGATAAATATAAGTGATTAGGTATTGGTTATAACCCGAGTAACACGCACATGATGATAATTTATAGTTAAGACCTAACCTTAATAGGCGTATTACTTTTTATTATTGAAATTTTGAATAAACAATATTTCCTGGGAAAAGTTATATTAAATTTGCATTTTTTGTGTTAAAGATATTTAATTAAAAAGGGTCAAATGTATAATTTTGGGCATAGGGTGATTTGTTGAATTTTTTACATAAATGAAAATGTAATATTCAATTTGGGGAATAAAATATTTTTATAAAGATATTTTCGTAAGGAAAAGTGATTATTATGAAATAGTTTATTAGAAAGCATTTTTTAAAAGGGTGTTTTATTAAAAAAAATTTGGAAAAAAAGGAATACTTTGATTGGAAACTTGATTCAGTGTTTGAACAAACATTTTTAGTGTAGAACAATTTAATGATTACTAAACATTCTTTTAAATGTATTTCTATAACAATATTATGATTTAGAAAAGCTTTGTTAAAAGTATTTTGTCGATGGACGTTTATGAATCTTATTCAAGAAGAGTGAAATGTTTTTGTTGCAAAATATTTTAATATAAATACTATATGGGTGTGTGGAGTATTTATTCAATTGATAATTTATGGGAAAACTGATTTGAAAAAAGTTTAAACATTTAAAATGTTTTGTGTACCTTAGCGAGGAAGATTTATTTTAAAGGTGTTTTAGAGAAAAGCTATTTTGACAAAAAGTTATTTAATTTTAAAATAGTAATTCAAGAAATTGTTTTATAGAAAGGGATATTTGAATTATTTTGAAATATTTCTATTCGAGAAACATCTTTTTGAGTAGCGTATATGGACAACACTTTCATCGGAGAAAAATGTTGTTTAATGAATACTTTAGATTGAAAATTTTTGTTTGAAAATTGGTTTGGACTTTATTTTAATGATGCTTTTTATAAATGATGTTTTGAAAAGAAAAACACATTTTTCGGTAAAGGATTTTGGTTTTAAAATATCTAATTTGGAAAAAAGATGTTTTATTGAAAATATGTTTGAAAATATATTATCGAGGATGGATGTACTATAAAATATATAGTTCTAGAATACATTGATAAAATATTTTACAAAGATAAGGATGATTGGTTTCAAAAGTAAATAGTAGAGAAAGTCAAATATTCAATTTGAATAACAAACTTGGAGTGGTGTTTGTTAAAATGTATGTTATTGGAAGATATTTTATTTGCAAAAAAAGCCTATTTGAGAATTGTAAGACTAAATTTTGTGAGATAGGTTGTGAGATGACTGGATGAGATAATTTTGGGTTTGCCCATCACTAACCATGGTGACGTTACCTTTATGACTGTTATATTAACATTTCCTAATGAGTTATAGGGATGTCTAGTTATTCCCATCCATGAAGAGAGTTGAGATATGATATAAGGATTACTCATTGCAATGTATGAGATAGTGATCTTTTTCTTGTATTTTTTTGCTTGGGATGAACTTTTGTATTGATTTATACCATGTTCAGTTATTAATTATAGTTAGGAAAATTATACCATTTGTTTGATTGTTCACTTTTTAATTTATATTATGCTTGTTTGAGTTATTTTCTTTTGCTTATGCTATATTGATGTTGGTTGCTGCTTTTGTTGTGGTTAGTTTTAATTTTTTGTTTTTTTGCTTGTTTGTTTGTTTGCTTGCTTTTTGTCTGCCTTGTTGTAACGACCCGTAAATTTTAACGGTTTTATAACGTAATTAACTGAAAATTTTGCTTGAAAATAAAATAATTAAAATCGGTAATGAAAATTTGATATTTGGTATGCGTCTATTGAAACATAACAAATGGCATATTTTCATCAGGAAATTTGGAAGTTAGTTTTGTTGTGTAATTTCAATTTCAGTTTAAATCAGTTCAAATTGATGTAAATAAAATATTATGGAAATCTGAATATTTTTATATAATAAAAATGTAAACTATTTTCTGAGTAAGGCGTCATATTTCGTTTTGCCAAATTCGGACTGCTATAGCCTCGTTTATCTTATTTTCAGCAAATTATCAACAGTTTGGCAGCGAATATCGACTTTTGATAGGATTATCTTAACAATGATATCTGTGTACCATTATGTTCGTCTCGTCGTGCTGATCTCCATAGTATATTTATTTGTACATTTTGGCGTACGGCACTTGACGAAACGGTTAGCCGTATTTGTACCCGTTTTGCCTTTTTGTTTCCTTATGACCCTTCATCAATCCATCGGTTGAATACTAATAGCCAGTAGGCTTTTATAATTACCAGGATACAACTGTTGCCTGTTGTCATTCCATCACTTCAATTTATTATTTGTCGGTTCGTGCATATATCTCCATTCTCTTATTTTATTTCTTTACCTTCTCGGTTATGTTCTTATAAAATAATTTATATTGCAAGCTGCTTATATATAATTGAGATATGTTTTCCTTCTGTTACCCAGGTAATTGACTAGGTAGCGTGAGGATCACCGAATGAGTACATCGCTCGGCACAGAGCTTCGATTGGCATATAGCCTCGTTCTGCAAGAGAGCCTTGTTCGGCAGAGAGCCTCAATCGACATATAGCCTCACTCGGCAGAGAGCCTCGTTCGGCATGTAGCCTCGCTCGGCAGAGAGCCTCGATCGGCATATAGCCTCGTTCGGCAAGATAGCCTCGTTCGGCATATAGCCTCGCTCGGTAGAGAGACTCGATCGGCATATAGCCTCGTTCGGCAAGATAGCCTCGTTCGGCAAGAGAGCCTCGTTCGGCATATAGCCTCGCTCGGCACAGAGCTTCGATCGGCATATAGCCTCGTTCGGTACGAGACCTCGCTCGGCACAAGGCCTCGCTCGGCATCCCTGGATCGTTAACAAACCATCAAGTCCACAACAGAGTGAGAGCATTCTACCACTTGCCTCGTTTCTCTTGAGTGATTACTTCGAGTCACTCGATGGACGACCAGACAGATCTCGCCCGGCATTCCTCGTTCGGCATGCCTCGTTTGGCATGTTTGGCTTGGTGTGCAGGGGTCACTTGCTGTGGGCTGAGATGCCATGTTCCTAGGTCGATGAGGGAAGTTCAACCCATCTTCGTCTATAAATAGAGGGGCAGGGGCATACTAAAAAGGGACCTTTTTTCGAGAACACTGGGGAGACTCTGCCATTTTCAAGACTCTTTCTTTTTCAGTTAAAACTTGTATTCAAGTTGTTGGTGTACGGATTGTATATGTATTTAATTATTGGAAAAGTAATAAAAATTAAACTCAAAGTGGACATAGGCATTTACGCCGAACCACTATAAATTTGGTGTTCTTTCTTCTTACAGTTATTATTGCATTCCACCGTGCTAATCCTCAGTTTTAATTTACCTTCTTCATTAATCTCTCTACAAAAAACTCTCTTTGGGTGTTGGTGACCAATTTTGGTGCTTTCACTGAGAAACGTTCTCAGGCTATTAGGATCTACTTTGAAGCTACTGGATTGAAGAAATCCCCCGAAGGAGATCCAAGTCATTTACAGGAAACCCGTTGATTCTACTCAGAGTTTCTACCAATAACTCTACAATGGGAAGACCATGTACTAGATCAGCCTCCCACAACGCGGATGTCAATGAGACTACAAGTATCCAACAAGTAGGACCCAGCAATCAACAGGTTAATCCGGGCGCAGGGACTGTCACTGCCTAAAATCAAATGGAAGCTGTCACTAGGACAGAGTTCATCGAGCTGATGAGAGAACTCATGGAGAGCAGGAGACAACTTAGCGAACAGATCCAAGCTAATGCTAACCTTATGACTCAGCTTACCCAAAAACAGCATCAGAATGCTGGAGGAAGCCCCACTCATTATTCCTCCTCTGACAGCTCTTCCTCATCTGATGAACCTCCCAGGCGTAGACGTCGTAGAACGGAAACAACGCAAATAGGTGCTGCTGATCGATCAACCAGGGATGGTCCAGGTTCTCTACCTAGAGCAATGGCTCCTCACTTACACCAAGAACATCACACTCAAGCTGGAATGGGAAACTTAGGATCTGGAGTACGAGTGGAAGCTGGACAGCCGGCACACCAAGGTCTTAATGATGCTGGTCTCCAGGATACACACTTGGTAGATCGCCGACGGAGGAGACACTAGCCAGAACGGTCTCACAGGACAGACACCAACCTGCCATCTTCCATACAAACCCCAGACCTATCAACTATGGTCAGACAGCTGATGAAAGAGAATCAAGGCTTATCAAATGATGATTGGGGGATATCCAGGAGTCACACTCTGTTCACAGATGTTATCTTACAGGCCGAGTACCCCAGGAAGTTTAACATGCCGACTATTCCGGCCTATGAAGGAAAGACTGTTCCTCGACAGCATGTGATGAGATATGAATGGATGATGGACTCAACTAGAGCAAACGATGCAACCAAGTGTAGATGTTTCCCAATAACTTTATCTGGAATCGCTACCATGTGGTTCACCCGACTTCCTCCGCGGACTATCTCTAACTTTGATGAGTTAGCGATGAAATTTGTGGAACAATTCAGGATTCATACCACTCATCCCAAGGATGTGATGTCCTTATCCAGTGTAATTCAGGCTCCAGGGGAGTCGTTGAAAGAGTACTTGCAAAGATTTCATGTTGCCGCAACTGAAGTTAGCAACCCCAACGACCATGCTATTTTAATGGTCGTGATGCGAGGGGTAAATCCGGATTCAGAGTTTGGAGATTGGCTGGCGAGAAAGCCTCCGACTACGCTAGAACGTTTTTATTCAAAAGCACACCAATTTATAAGAAGGGAGGAAGCTAGGTGGACGAGGCGAGATAATGCACCGGTACATGGCAAGGAGGCTGTGCAGAGTAACATCGCTGTAAAACAATCCGATGACAACTCTGGAAAGGTACAAGTCAGTGTTCAAAACAAGGCTGAACAACCTAAGGGATCCGGTGGGGAAAATCCCGGAAAGAAAAGGGAAGCTGGAAAGTGGAAACCAAGGATCCCAACTTACAACGAGTACACTCCTCTGAATGCATCTTTGGAAAATATTTACTTGTCAACTTGTAATACTTTCCAATATCTGAAGCCACGGCCAAAAGAGTCTACTGAAGAGCAAAAGCGGACTGGGAAGTATTGCCGCTTCCATGAGACTTACGGGCATAATACCGAGGAGTGTAGGCACCTCCATGACGCTATAGAAAAGTTGATTAGACAGAAAAAGTTGCAGGAGTTTGTAAAGAATCCTCAAGAGGATGGACAAGGAACGTCCAATCCCAGTCGCGCACCAGCTCCACGTCACCTTGAGGAGCCTGCTTGGGCTGTGGGTAGACTAGTCATAAACACAATAGTAGGTGGACCTCACCCTACAGATAAGAACTGGCAAGAAATGGAGCGGTATGCTAACTCCTTGAGGCATGCGGATTTTGAGTGTTGTTCGAATGTGGAGGATGGGACCCCCGCTAAACAACAACGCATGATGACGGACGATATAGTATTCAGGAGCAGAGATGTTGATCAGGTGGAGGCTCCTACCGTTGACCCGATGGTCATATCCGCGACAATCGGGCCAGCATTAGTGAAAATAATTCTGATTGATTGTGGAAGTTCTATTAATATCATCTTCAAAAAATCATATGACCAGATAAAGATGGAGACGAAAGATTTAAAACCATCTAAAGCTCGTATCCATGGCTTTAATGGTGCTGCAACCGATGCGGTGGGTTATGTTGAATTGCAAGTTGAACTAGGGCAAGGTGAACGTAGGAGGGTGCGAATCCTACCTTTCATAGTTTTGGATGTTGATTCTCCATACAATGTATTTCTGGGTCGACCGGCATTGGCGGAGTTCAGGGCAGCTTTGGCCCCGTGGTGTTTAACTCTGAAATTTCCGACAGACAAAGGAGTTGGTGTTGTACATGGTGATCAGGCGACTGGTCGTGCATGCTATGTGGCTGAGCTGAGAGAGGTCCAGCGAAGAGAGAAGGGAAAGGTTGTGGACAGCTCCATCCACAACCGAGTCGTTGAAAATTGACAAGTAATGCCCGAGCCCTGGCTCGGGCAACATGATCGGATCTATAGAGATATAGATCCGAGAGATGATGATGAGGAACCCAGGGAAGAAAAAGCAGCACCGGCTGAACTGACGATTAACATTTCAGTCAGCCGAGATGATCCGTCGCGAGTACTTAAGTTTGGGTCACAACTCAGCCCCTCGATGACCGAGGATCTCACTGATTTCCTCCGAGCGAATCTGGATGTTTTCGCTTGGACACATTCTGATATGTGCGGGATTTCTCCCGCTATTGCGAGTCATATGTGGAACATAGACCTGAAGTACATTCCCGTAAAGTAGAAAAGGAGAGGCATGGACCCAGAGAGGTCCGTGGCTCTCAAAGAGGAAGTGGACAAACTCAAAGCCAATGGGTTCATCCGCGATGCCCTCTACCCAGAATGGATCTCTAACCCTGTATTAGTGAGAAAAGTGAATGGGAAATGGAGGACTTGTGTTGATTATTCGGATTTAAACAAAGCATGCCCTAAGGATAGTTTCCCATTACCTAGAATTGATCAGCTGGTCGACTCAACGGCAGGGCACGAGTTATTATCATTTATGGATGCGTGCTCGGGATATAATCAAATCCCGATGCACATTCTAGATCAAGAACATACCAGTTTCGTCACAGACATTGGACTGTACTGTTATGTAGTGATGCCTTTTGGGATGAAAAACGCAGGGGCGACTTATCAACACTTGGTGAATCGGATGTTTAAAAGACCAAATTGGTAGAACAATGGAATTCTATGTGGATGACATGCTCGTGAAGTCACGGTAGTCAAACGACCACATTCGAGACTTGGCGGAGATGTTTGATATACTCAGGAATTATGGAATGAAAATCAACCCACCGAAGTGTTACTTTGGTGTTGCATCGGGAAAGTTTTTGGGTTTCATTGTTAATTCACGAGGAATTGAAGCTAACTCGGAGAAGATTCAAGCTATCTGAGACATACTAGTACCCAGAACTATAAAGCAAGTACAAAGCTTGAATGGAAAAGTAGCCGCGTTGAGTCGATTCATATCCAGAGCCACAGATAAGTGTATTCCCTTCTTCGATGTAATAAAGAAGGGAAAGAGAAATTTTGAATGGACGCCCGATTGCAAAGACGCATTCCGAGCTCTAGTAAGGCATTTGGAAAGTCCCCCGGTGCTGTCGAAGCCTGTAGACCATGAAGTATTGTATGTATACTTAGCTGTATCCCAACACGCTATCAGTAAAGCTTTGGTTTGCGAGGAGGACAAAGTTCAAAAGCCGGTGTACTATGTCAGTAAACGTCTAACGGGGGCAGAAAGAAATTATCCCAAAATTGAGAAATTGGCCTACTGCCTAGTGATTGCATCACGCAAGCTATGTCTGTACTTCTAGGCACACTTGATCAGTGTCTATACCGATCAACCCTTGTGACAAGTACTCCAACGACCAGAAACCTCTGGAAGGATGTTAAAATGGAATATCGAATTGAGTCAGTTCGATATTGCCTACCTGCCACGAAGGGCCATACAAGGGCAAGCGCTAGCAGACTTCATTGCTGAATTCACCATGTCAGAAGAATCAAACGATTATGATGTCATTCCGCCTATTCGGTGGAAACTGTACACTGATAGGGCATTCAACGACCGTTGTTCTGGGGCTGGTATAATACTTGTGACTCCCAAAAACCGATCAATTTGTTGCGCTTTAAAACTCAATTTCCCAGCCACAAAGAACGAAGCTGAGTATGAAGCATTGGTTGCTGGCTTGAAACTTATCAGGGAACTCAGAATAAATTCGATTGAAATCTTTTGCGACTCACAACTGGTAGTGTACCTAGTTCGAGGAAACTATCAAGCAAAGGGGCAGAGGCTCGCCCCATACCTTGCACGAGTTCAAGAACTGTTGGCAGACCTTCAATACTACGATATTTCCCATGTCCCGCGCGAGCAAAACAAGGAGGCCGATTCATTGGCGAAGTTCGTAAGTACAGGCGATGCACAGCAGCTGGGCTTGGTTCCCGTCAAAACTTTACAATCTCCGAGCATAGACGAAATGGAGATAGATTCTGTTTGGATAACCCCATTCAAACAGTACATATTACACGAAACTTTACCCGATAGAAAGATTGAGAGATGACAAGTCGTTCGTAAAGCTTCAAGATATATAATGCAAGATGGAATAATGTATCAGAGGGGGTTCTCATTTCCCTTACTCCGGTGCATCGCCCATGGTGAGATAAAACGAGTTTTGATGGAAGTGCATGAAGGAGAGTGTAGCGACCATACTGGGGGGCAAACACTCGCGAAAAAGATCCTCCGCTATGGATATTATTGGCCAACTGTAAATCGGGATGCTGCAGACTACGTGAGAAAGTGTTACAAATGTCAAAAGTTTGCGAAAATCTCGAGAGCTCCGCCAGCGGAACTCACACAAATCGTTAGTCCCTGGCCATTTGCAATTTGGGGGATCGATATAATCGGTTCCTTACCGATTTCCAGGGGTGGTGCAAAGTATGCAATTGTCGCGGTTGATTACTTTACTAAGTGGGTAGAAGCAGAGCCTTTAGCTACGGTCACCACAAAAAAGATAATTAACTTCGTTGTACGAAACATCATATGTCGTTTTGGCCTCCTACGAACTATCATCACAGATAATGGAACTCAATTTGAAAGTAGAGAATTCAAAGAATTCTGCCAGAAATATCATATTGATAAAAGGTTTTCGACGGTCGCTCATCCTAAAGCGAACGGGCAAGTGGAAGCCGTAAATAAAATAATCAAGCTAATATTAAAGAAACGACTAGAAAAGGCTAGAGGCAAGTGGGTGGACAAGCTTCCGATAGCACTCTGGGCTTACAGAACCACCCACAAGTCCGCGACCGGCCATACTCCATTCACCTTGGCATACAGCGCTGAAGCTGTGATACCCGTCGAACTTGAAGTTCCTTCTCATCGGGTAACCTATTATGATCCCAAGACGAATCAGAATCTCTTATTAGAATCACTGGATTTTGTTGATGAAAAACGTGAAGAAGCCGATTTAAGAGCGGCTGCACATAGGAACAGAATTGCTCGATATTATAATGAAATAGTCCGACCAAGAAGTTTCGATGTGGGCGATCTTGTTTTGAAGCGAGTCTTTCCGGCCCCATCACATATGAATCCCACATGGGAAGGTCCATATGTCATCGAACAGAAGCTTGGAGAAGGAACTTTCAAGCTAGCGACCGTTGATGGCGCGACACTCCCCCGAGCATGGAATGGCGAACACCTGCGCCGTTATTACACTTAGCACAATTATTTCACGTTTTAGTTGTAATTATTTCCAGTTTACGTTCCTTTCATTGTTTTTAGTTATCGGCATGTAATAAGACAATTTAGTCTGTTTTTATTTGTTATGATCAATAAAGGCTTGAAGCCGTCTTTTCCATGAACTATTGATGTTACCATATAGTGCACTTCAGTGACGAAGATTAAATTGCGTTATTCTATATGGCGTATGAACGCGCATTCAAAACTGAAAAATCTCTAAGTCCCCAGAGTGCGAACTAGAGTATAAATGACTAAAAAATCTCTAAGTCCCCAGAGTGCAGACTAGAGTACTCTGAGTCCCCAGAGTGCGGTCTAGAGTATAAACGACTGAAAAATCTCATAGTCCCCAAAGTGCGGACTAGAGTACTCTGAGTCCCCAGAGTGCGGACTAGAGTATAAACGACTGGAAAATCTCTAAGTCCCCAGAGAGCGGACTAGAGTACTCTGAGTCCCCAGAATGCGGACTAGAGTATAAACGACTGAAAAATCTCTAAGTCCCCGGAGTGCGGACTAGAGTACTCTGAGTCCCCAAAGCGCGGACTAAAGTATAAACAACTTCGAAATCTCCAAAGTCCCCTGAGCGCGGACTAGAATGTTCTGAGTTCCCAGAGTACGGATCAGAGTATAAGCGATTCAAAAAATCTCCGAGTCATATGGAAGTGAACTAGGGCTTATATAACTCACAAGGTTTCAAATTTCGACTACAAGTTATACAGTGAGCCGAACAACAAAAGTCATTTGAAAGACAAAGAACGAAATTTTATTCATTAATTCAAAATGAAGTCCTACTACAACTTCTCCCAAACTCGAGGCAAAGAGTCTATCTACAACGGCTATGAAAATAAATAAAAAATAATTAAATAATCCAGGCTGATTCTCGTTGAACGAGCATGATATTTACTTCTTTGACTTCTTCTCCTTCTTCGATTTCTCAGACGACTCCTCCCCCACGCGTTTTCTCTTGGATGTTTTGCTCACCTGAGAAGGGGTGTCAGAGGAAAGAGGAACTTCTAACGGCCTGGTCCTACCTGGAAGAATAATCTTCAAAGGAATGTTCAGTGGATCGTCGAGTTCTACCACTTGGGGCTCGACCTTAATTTCGGCCTTCTTTCTCCCCTCTTCAACGACATGTTCCTTCATGCTCAGCTTTGCAGTGTGTTTGGAGGCGCCAGTAGTTTCAACTTTGTAATGTTCTTCGACGGGCGACGGATTGTCGGATTTGTCTTCATTAAGCGCCTCAATCACTTGAGCGTCAAGTCCGGGAGTCTCTTCCGCTTGCATCGTTTCTCCCGTCTTCTCCTCCTTCTCCATGGCGGCATCACTCCTTGGAGTAGGCACGGGATCAGGATGACCTACGCTGAATTGTAAGAAACAAATGTTAGAATACATTTATCACTCGCTGAAAGCGAGAACCCTTTGAACTCTGAAGGAAAAGTTATGTACCAGTATCTGGTTGACTCTCAACTGTTCGGGGAGTTTCGCCTTCTGGAATGTGAAATAGAACAGAAATACCAAGACCAGGATCTTCTGGGTCGTAACCAACATGTTTTCGAAGAGGTCAAGTGGTAGGCAATCAGTCGGTTGAGTAGGGGGAGAAATTATAGGCTCGGCTCCAGATGGGCCGGCAATGTCATTTTTTTCTTTCGGTGAGGAGGAGTCTCTGCTATAGAGAGCCTTCGCTGCAGACAACTCCGAAAGCTCATTCCTCCGGAGGAATTCTTTCACTAAAGCTTCCTCATCGACTTCTTCCGTTCCCAACTCGACCTTTTTTATCTTGATTAAAGTCTCACATGCTTCGGCCAAAGATTCGAGATAACCCTCTTCGAGAAATGTTAAGTCACGATGCATGAGGACTCGAGCGTTGTACTCGGCTCGGCTATAAGCGGATCAAATAAGCATTTGATCTCCTCCCTACCCGCTTCAGTGGCCGCCTCGAGGTGAGAATCCATCTCCGTAAATGCTATCCTTTTGCCCTCTTCGCGGGCTTCATCCTTCAGCGTCTTAGCCTTGTAGAGTTCTTCGTCAAGCTTTGTCTTCAGGAGTCGTGTAGCGACAATCTCGTCGCAGTAACGTTGCGACTCCTCTTGAGCAGCAACCTTTTCTTTTTTCTTTTTGAGAAATAGCTCTTCCAGCTCTTTGACTCGTTGAGCGAGCACGTCTCTATCCTTTTGTACATAATCTTTCTCTAAAGCTAAGGCCCCGCAACGTTGAACCGCTTCGTCAATTTCTTTCTTATGTATCGTCTCCAGACGACTAACGGCCTCCGCTGTGTCTTTAGCATTTTTTAGGCAGCTTCAAGTCGAGACTTGTATGAAGAGAGCTCTTCATCCTGAGCTTTAATGATGTCTTTGTCATGAATAGCCGTGAGCTTCAGACGGTCGATTTCATGTTGACGCTCAATAGAGACTTCCGAGACTTTTTCAACCAAATGGACGAATGCGTCATGTTGAACGTAGACGTCATTGTTACATGCAATGGTGCTTTGCTTGACGTGTCCCGGAATGGGATGGATCGTCGGAAGGAACTTCAGACCATCAAAGCATATTTTAGGGAACGTAGCCTTGAGCTCGGCTAGCTTTTCCGATACCGACAGATCTTGTGCGGGAGTAAAAGGAGTTGGTTTTTAAACTACAGTTTTCTTGTGAAGCCTTGTGCTGGAAGAGCCCGAGTGTTGATCGCGGGGAGTATCGGACTGGGACACTTTATGGCCGGATTTCTCCCTGCCTTGTTCCGGGTGAGAAGGAGAATCGTAATGAGATGAAGACTGATGGTAAGTTTTCCTTCGGGATGACGAATCCCGGGAGCGGTAATCTCTGTTGCTGTCATCATCTCTATCCCGACGTTTGTCGGAGCTCGAATCTCGTCCAGAATGATGGAAAATAGAGGAACCGCGGAGGCGGTCAAATCCGTGAGAACGCCCCATATCACCTGCACAGAAATTAAATGAACATGGATTAGCCAGAATCACATGGTGACTGAAGATTGAGTGCAGGGTGAAGTGTAAGTGTTATCGTGTGTGTCCTAGTGTTTCCCCCTAACGGACCATTTTTTTTAGCTTTACTAATTGGAGTTTTCTCTCCTTGATTTTGGTCTTGAGCGCCATCATCGCATTTCGCGGGCGAGCGAAGATTCAGAGCTTCTGGATCATCGAAGCCATAATTAAGCAAATCGTCGGGAATAGTGAGGTCCGACAAGCCTTTCAATGAACTCTCTAAGTGTTGAGGAGAAGACTCTCTCTCTACTGGAATGATTGTGACCTTAGAGGTTCCACCCGCTGTGTTTTTCCTCAATTTGTAAGTCAATTTCTTCTTTTCCTTTGAAGGAGGAGGCGTTACTTCAATGTTGTGTACCTCAACCACCGGTTCCAGAGCGGGATTGACATTTTCACCCGATGCTTCGGGCACCTTAGTTTCTCTAATCTCGCCCTCCTCAGGTGTGTCAAAGGCACCATGTGATGTAGGCCCAACTTGCCTTTTGCCTTTGTTCAAAGCAAGTCCAGTTGTAGTGGCGCCATGAGGAAGACTTATTCGGCGACCTTCCGCCAGCAGCCCAAACTTCGAGAGCGATTCGTTTGAAATAATGGACCTAATGTCCCGGTCTTCCGCAGGGGCAGCTCGGATAGCTTCAACGGCCTCAGAAAACCCAGAGCCTTCGGGACGTGGGCCGATACCTGTAAAAGTATAAAAAGAGTTAGAAAAGGTGCAATTTCCACCAAATGCAAGTATTGATCCAGAAAAGAAACTTACTCCCTTCCACCCATCTCCTTGCAAAGCCAGGGGACAGCGCACGTAAAACCACTCTTGCTTATACTGGGAGAATTTGCTCCACGCCCCTGTGAGGATTTGGCTCTTGCTATGTGGCTCGAGGAATACAAAGGATGGGCTGTCGAACCGTCTCTTGAAACGGTTAATGTAGCGAATATCGCGAGGAGTCGGGAGCCTGAATAAAATACTCATGAAGAGAATGCACGTGCCATATAAAAACGCGTGACTGTTGGGATGTAACTGCGCTGGGGCGATCTCCATATATTGCAGCAGATCGCGGAGGAAAGAGTTGAATGGTGGCACGTTACCAACCCAACACATAAATTTGTTGCAGACCGTATATCCGACTGGGGGCAAGTGAGGACGATCTTGTCCCGACGGAACCAGCACATCGTCAAAAGGAATCCCGTGTATTAAGCATATGTGACGAAGAGCACTTTCGTTAATTCTCGAAGCTTGAGAATCGGCCGGATTGTCTAGGAAGATCGCTGCATCCAAGGTGTCGGGAGCCAAGTCAACGGAAGCGATCGTGGGGCTCGGAATATCTGGTACGGGAGCAGCCGATGGATTCGAGGTTCCAACTTTTTCCTGTTGAGAAGATGGCTCGGGTCTATCCGAGACTGTGGCAGAACTGGATTTTCTAGACATCTCTAATGAACGTTGGATCTGATGAAACACCTGTTTAAACTATACTTGAAAAACAATCAACGTTAGACATAATGACAAGAATACTCCCCCTGTGTGGTGTGTGAACTAGTGCAATCGTTTGAGTATAACTGTCAAAGAATTTAATGTCGTAAAGCTGATAAGATAAAGTAAAGTACAAGTGTCCAATGATGTTTTTTAATTTTGAACTCAGAAGTTGGCAATATATGTCGAAGGTTATAGTCTGTTTTTATCGAGCTAGGAATTCAGATTGACAGTTCTTGAAACGGGGGAGCTGTCTGTCCGAATTAATTCGATATGCTTGTTTTCTTAAGTTCTTGTCCTTGTTTAAATGTCGTGTGATTGGGCATGCTAGGTCAGTGAGTTCGGCGTGAGTTATGTTCAAGTTGGAATGATTTCGACTGTTGTAGTCTACTTCAAGACTCAAGGCCGAGGGACACTCGAAACACGTTTCCTAGATACCGTTCGCCCTGAATGCCGCTCGGCATAAGCCTATCGCTCGACACTCGAATGAATGATTCGACATACGTCGTTCGGCATCCTAGGATCAGACACCTTCGCTCGGCATTCTCTGGCTCGACCGCCTAAGCCAGACATGCCGACCCACTTGCTCACCTCCGTCTCACTTCCTAAATTCACCGAACCATACTCTCTCTCTCCTTAGACCGAACAACACCCTATCCCTTTACCTCCCTGACACTACTCTTACATGGAGACTACCGAGCCACCTACTTCATAGTTAGTCGGTTTTCACCCAAAAAGCAAACGCCGACCCGTCCACAATCACTTCTCCTTCGCTCCTTGTTTACCGAACGACCTCGATCGGCCAACACCTATTGAATTCACCAACACTTACCGAGTCATTACAACTTCCTCCTCCCTCACTCAGTGACCTAACAGGAACCTACGTCTTACCTACTTCCGACATCTTTTTCCTTCTTCCTCTCCATCTAACCCTAAGGCACGTTCAAACCTCAGATCCATCTTCCTCATCTATGCGACGTCCATCATCCGTAAGTTAAAGGAAAGTCGTAAATTCGAATCTCATACAAAATCCTTAATTGGGGAAAGTCGATCAAGTGAGAAGTTCATGCCTAGAAGAATGGGCCAAAGTTTAGGGAAGTGATCGATTTGGAATTAAAATCCGCTCAGGCTCGTTATCGAGAGAAGTTGGGGGGCAAACGTACTGGATTCAGGAAAGAAGAGGAAGATTGGCGAGGTAGCAAGAGTTTGGGGGAAGGAAAGTTAGTAAATCCTGTAGAGTTAAAGTAAAGGTAAAGAGGAAAAGAAGAGAAGTGTGGGCTTTTTATAAGAAGAGGGAGAAGTCGAACAGGCATCTACAGGTGGACCAGGTCAAGGAACGTTGGTGGTTCGACATGCTTATGCCAAGTGGCATGTGACTTGCCGAACGCCTCGCTCGGCATCTATATGGAATAGCTCCTTGTGTATGTCACAAAGGAACAGAGGGAATTGGATATTAGCTCAAAGCGTGTCGTGTTGCCTCACACGGCCTTTGAAGGGCAAGTGTTACCCGGGTAATTGACTCGGTAGCGTGAGGATCACCGAACGAGTACATCGCTCAACACAGAGCTTCGATCGGCATATAGCCTAGTTCGGCAAGAGATCCTTGTTTGGCATATAGCCTCGCTCGGCAGAGAGCCTCGATCGGCATATAGCCTCGCTCGGTAGAGAGCCAGCCTCGATCAGCATATAGCCTCGCTCGGCAGAGAGCCTCGTTCGGCATGTAGCCTCACTCGGTAGAGAGCCTCGATCGGCATATAGCCTCGTTCGGTAAGATAGCCTCGTTCGGCAAGAGAGCCTCGCTCGGCATATAGCCTCGTTCGGCAAGATAGCCTCGTTCGGCATATAGCCTCGCTTGGCACAGAGCTTCGATTGGCATATAGCCTCGTTCGGCACGAGACCTCGCTCGGCATCCCTGGATTGTTAACAAACCATCAAGTCCACAACAGAGTGAGAGCATTCTACCACTTGCCTCGTTTCTCTTGAGTGATTACTTCGAGTCACTCAATGGACGACCAGACAGATCTCGCCCGGCATTCCTCGTTCGGCATGTCTGGCTCGGTGTGCAGGGGTCACTTGCTGTGGGCTGAGATGCCATGTTCCTAGGCCGATGAGGGAAGTTCAACCCATCTTCGTCTATAAATAGAGGGGCAGGGGCATACTGAAAAGGGACCTTTTTTCGAGAACACTGGAGAGACTCTGCCATTTTCAAGACTCTTTCTTTTTCAGTTTAAAACTTGTATTCAAGTTGTTGGTGTACGGATTGTATCTGTATTCAATTATTGGAAAAGCAATAAAGATTAAACTCAAAGTGGACGTAGGCATTTACGCCGAACCACTATAAATTTGGTGTTCTTGCCTTTTACAGTTATTATTGCATTCCACCATGCTAATCCTCAGTTTTAATTTACCTTCTTCATTAATCTCTCTACACAAAACTCTCTTTGGGTGTTGGTGACCAATTTTGGTGCTAACACCTTCCACCTCCAGCCGAGTTCAGAAGCTCATCTACAGCCATCTCCTCTCACCCTCGGCCCTGCTCCACAGAACTCGACCAACCGACACTCCACTGATCGAGCATCTCCATTTGCCTACACGTGCAGCACCCGCATCTTCTTCCCCATTGCATCCATGGTCTCACCCATCTCAGCCGATCTTCCCTTCAACCTATCGCATGTCGTTCATCTTCCTTGCTGCCAGCCTACCCAAGCACAGGCAGAACCGCCCAAAAACCCTACACCATGCTCCACCAAGCCTTTGCCCCACCACAACCATGGCCATTCCTTCCATGATCCAATGCCACATCACCACTGAACTACCACCGTGTTCATCCTCCCCCTCTCCATCATTGACAGCCGCAAGCACAACACCCCACCCTCTCACATCAAACAACATATCTCCACCTCACCGCCAAACCAACGCCGAACCACCTGCTCCAACCCTTCCATCTTCTCCTGCCATAGCAACTCCTCCACCTGCCCATTCCCTTCCCTCCCGAACTCACTCACCACCATTCTCCCTCCAGTTCATCGCCTCCTTCACTCCTTCTTTTGTACAAAGGTACAATATATATATCGTTTATAAATATATGTTAGTTTATATAAGTTTAATAATATATCATTTTATGTATATGTTAGTTTATTCAAATTTATTTATAAGTATGTTTTAATAAATATAAATTGTATATATATATAAATATATATATATATAGTGTCTATTATGTATAAGTTTATATTAGTATTATATATATTATCTGTTTGTATAGGTTTATATTAATATTATATATATAATCTGTTTGTATAAGTTATAATAGTATTATAAATATATTCTGTTTGTATATCATATTTTGTTATTTATAATACATAAGTTTATATTTGTTTATATAAAGTGAATTTGGTATAGTGCAGTTTGTTGTTGTTATATATATAGTAAAGTAAGTTTTTATATATATAAGTTGCATAGCGGCTCGCTGATTTTTTTATGTATAATAATAAAGTAAGTTATCATGTTTCAAAGATGGGGAAAAGTTGTATATGGTATTTAGTTAAATTTATGTTTATATTTTAAATAGGTTTTGAAATATATAATACGTTTAAATATTTATTTGAAGAATGTTGAAAAAATATGTGATATATATCATATGTATATATTTTGTTCCATCGAAATCTAAGTCCAATTTGCTTTGTTTCGCCGCTGTCCAGATGTACAACATCGGTTCTAACCTTGTCACTATCCCGCTTGTTCGATCCGTGTGCTTGTCCGTATCCATTCGCTTTCATTCTCGTTCATCTCTAGCCTCGAAAGGTGAGCAATCACTTACGATTAACATTCTTATATTAATTCACCTTGAAATGACAATTGAAATATGCTATTAAATTTGAACTGTTAATTATATAATTGCTATATATGATATGCCATGATTTGTATCACCTGTGACATATGACACCATAACCTGTTATTTATATTATGATTAAATTTGTTACTGATGATATATGTCTATTGTTGATGTGATATATTTTTATCATATTTATCTCACTCTGCAACTTCCCTGTTAGTTTAGAAATCCTTATGGGTTGAAATGATATATACCCGATCGATCTTGTAGATTAGTGGAAAATCATTATGGGTTGAAATGATAAACCCAAGCGATTTTCATTGAATTCAAATTTTGGGATTGCGGATTGAAAAGATATATACCCGTAAATATTTAATTTGCGAATTGAAATAATAAATAACCGTATCACTTGACCATAGGATAGAAAATTATATATGGACACCGTTGGTCTATATTTTGAAAATGATTTCCAAAGTTTGAAAGGAAACATATGGGTTTTAAATAAATATTGTTTTTTAAAATATAATATATAAATGTTATTTTTATATGTGTATAAAATTTAGATTTTAAAATAATATGTTTTGGAAATATTAATTTCTATGTTAGTTTTGAAAAATATAAATTTTAAGATGTTTCTTATAATTTTATTTTATTTTTAAAATATATAAACTAAGATTCAATATAAAACAAATTTAATAATAAGATTTAATTTAATAAACTTTAATTTAATTGGTTCATAATATGTTTAAGTATTTATTTAAATTTATATAAACATTTTAAAAATAGGTTTTTATAACTTTAATAATAGAGGTTGGGAAGATAAATTAATGTTGACTTGGAATTTAAATTGGTTAATAATTGAATTTAAATAAGAATTGATTTAAACTATCGATTTGGAGATTTTGAAAGATATGATTTATAACTTGATTTGATAAAAAGTGATTAAATGAATATTCTCAATTTTAAATAAAATTGAGACTGAATATTTAATATTGATTTAAATTTATAAATTGAGATTCTATTTAATTGTTATTAAAATGATTAAGTGAATATTTTCTAATTTGAATAAAGTTAAAGTTAAATGTTAAAAAATAAATAAAACTTATATTGTAAATGTTGGATATTTAAACTTTGAATCTTATTGGAATTGAAGTGATAGTTCAAACCTGGATTTGAAATCGATAAAAATTGAAATGGTTTATTGAGAATTTAAATTGAATTTTAACCTTTTAAATCGATAGTGTTGAACAGGGATTAATTTAAATTGAATTTTGGAATTTAAGTAGATTTGAATCGATTTGTGGAATTGGATGAAACAATTCTAATTTGGAAACTATTTCAGTATAATCTCTTTAACTAAATATAAACTATTTTAATTTATAACTATTTTAATATATAAATTATTTTAATATATAAACTATTTTAATATATAAACTATTTTAATTTATAACTATTTAACATATATACTAATTTCAATATCTAAACTATTTAAGTGGGAACTACTATGATTATGGAAGTGTTATGGTTTCAAAAGTGTTATGATTTCAAAGGTGTTATGATCTCGAAAGTGTTGTGATTTCGAAAGTGGTATAATTTTTAAAGTGTTACGATTCTAGAAATGAATATTTTTTTTAGTGAATAATGATATCGAATTGATATGGTCTTGAAATGAATATGATATTTTGATATGAAGTATGAACTATTTGAAATGAAATAACCACGGCGTGAAATAAGCGTTTGGATGTTAAAGCGACCGGGATCGGATATTGTCATACTCTCTGCCAATACCGAAAACCACTTTAACAACTGTGTACGTGGTGGAGATTCCAGAAATGAAGTAGGATGGTTTGGTGAACGATTCTATATGAGGTATTTACGTGACCCTGACTTCCGTGAGTCAGCTTGATGTGGCTAAAACAGGAGCTACGCTGGGCCAAGTAAGGTCATTCCTCCCATCGGACACATTTCTTCGATGCCATTCTATTACTTTTTGATTTGATTTGGGTGCACCTTTGATTTGGGAGTGTGTCTCGAGGTGGGCGGTAGTAGCTGCTATGCATTACCACCAGTCCGGATCCGCAAACGGTATATCTACCCTGGGCATTGCCTCGTGTGCCTTGTCGCATGCCTTATCGCGCCTTCTACGAGTTTGTTTTGTACCACCTATGGGTGTCCTCTGGGTAAACAACTGGTTTGGTGGAGCGTATGGCATTGTGTAGACTACGGGAATATATAAAATGTGTTAAGGGGGATATGGGTAACGCCTTAACGCTATTTTAATAGTTTACTTTACTTTAGACATATTATAATAGCGTATATTACTACATAGTAGATAGTTCCACGGATCCTTAGAGGATGGAAATCCCAACTATCCTTTAAGTTACTTGTATTTCAGTTGACATTTCACTTGAGTTGAATTTACTGGTATAAGAATGTTAATCCTGACTCGAGTGTTTTGTGTTTTGCTTTATGCTCGGGTCAGACTGAGTGTCACAGCATTTGAGACTCATCTTTGGAGTTTGGAGTTTTGCTTGAAGATCTGCCTTTGTCTATCCAGCTTTCAGTTATTTCAGTTTATTCCAGTCATTTATGTTCAGACTCGTCAGTTGCTTATGTATTAGAGATTCATTTGTATTTGAGATTCTATTGTATTTTGTTCCAGACTCCGATGTTTATAGTAGCTTCATGAACTACTATTTATCTATTCCGCTGCTTATTGTTGTAATCCTCTGTGTCTGTGATTCTGCGATTGATTTATTTACTGTATATGCTAATTTTTTCCAAATATAAATTAGCAATCTGTTGTTTTAAGCAATTCAAGTCTGACATGTGTGGATGATTGTCGATTTGAACGGTTCGAAATACCAGGTCATTACACTTGTTGTGATTGCTTGTACTATTTGTTATGTAATACTGCTTGTTGTGTTTGATAATTTAAAAACAAGGCAATTATCCAATGTTGTCTTTTAATGGGTTGTTCATAGGAGTAACTAGTAGTTTTTTAGGGACATATTTGGTTAGTCATAGTAGTATAACATATTTTCCTAAGATGAGGAAGACTAGGTATTCGAACCGACTACATGGTTTGATAACGTCCCTTGAAGATGAGTAATAGTGGTTGGAGAATATTGGTAACCGACGACTTTATGGGTACCACCGAGGAATCAAAATTATGGGTGAGGAGGTCATTACATTTTTACTAAAATTTGAAGTTCTGACAAATGTACGTTTCAAAATCTATTTTATATGAGCGATTGATAGCATCCATCATTTTAATTTCTGAAAAGACTTCTATTTTGATTTCTGGAAAAAATGATTATATGGTTTGAGACTTTTCTAAAGTAATGTTTCCTCAAAATCATTTTTAGTGACTTTTAAAAGAAAAATGACGGTCATAATATTTTGAAAAATAATAATAAGTAAATATTTAAAACTAGAAAAAATGATGATAATATTTTAAGAATGGAAGTTTTGATTTAAAAAGGACGTGGTAGCTTTGACTTGAAAGTGAAAATAATTTGGCAAATATTTTGATTTGGAGATGTATTGGAACCCTCATTACTAGCAATGGCAGGAAGATCCCTCTTTGGTATTTTGAATGAGTTACCCTTGTCACCAAATGAGGAAATCGCTATAAGAGTATTTTAGAATATGATTTTTTTGACATGATCAGATGACTAGAAAATGATGGGGTCCGATGTGGATGTTCAAAACTTTGATGACTCGATGACCTAAGTTAACTGGATGGTACATGGAGGTAATTTCGATGATGTGAACTTGCGAAAAGAACTTGACGTGTTATACTATTGAATGTGTGGTATTGGATCGATGATGACCTAAGGTTTTGATGAGTACCCGGAATGCAAGGGTATGCAAGGAAGCTCAGTTGAATTTTTGATGTTTATCTCGGATCGTTTAAATGATCTATATACCTTGGACTTTTCAACATTGAGTATAGTTTCTTGACAATTTAAATGGCATGGATTCGGACCAACCACAACTCCTTTTGATATCAAATATTTGTAACACCTCAAAATTTTAATAATAGTAAATAATAATTTGAAAATGGCATTTTGGTAATTTTATATTAAGCATGAAAATAGATATTTTACAAATGAAGAATTTAGGGAATCCGACATTTTCATTGTATTAAATAGATTTTTCTAGCCTAAATTCATACATAAAATGCTGAAAAAATAGAGTATGAAAGAAGTATGAATTGTTTGTCATAGCATGTCGAAGCACAACAGATCGAGGCCCAATTAGGAGGCGAGGGGATTTCCCAAATTGACCCTAGCAACCCTAATTTCAGCTATAAACATAACCTAACCTTTACCACTCTTCACTTTAAATTCTAGCCGCCGCTTGGAGGAAAGAAATTCTACCTCTAAAACCCCATTTTCTCTTTCTCCAGAAAAATAAACAAATTCTACCAAACCAAAACCTAAAATTAAATAAGATAAAGGAAGATGATCAACCTATAAATCTAGAGAAGGTGCTAGAGACTCTACAAAAAGGGAGTACAAGGTGAATGCATTTATCTACAATGTAATTAAGATGTAAATAAATATTTAAACTTCATTTATATACCTTTTTAAAGTTAAAATTATGACATTTACTCCAAATCAATGATTTTTAACTGAAAATACATGTGAATTGAACTAACTAAAAAACCCTAGGTATGATTTGATAAGATAATCATTGTAATTTATGAGGGAAGGGTATATTAGATCAAAACCACTTCTAGCTTTATAGATCTGGTTTTGTATGATAAGTTTGGATCGATTCAGAAAGATAATAAAAAGTAAATGAATACACCCTATGGATTTTACCCTGATCTAACTCTATAACTTTGGAGAATACGTAGATAAATGATTAAATTATTTATACAATCGATGGTTAACTACATGAAGTTGGGCATGAATAAAATGGAAATTTCACCGAAATACTTGTTAACTGTAAAGAATTGAACCTTACAGCCATACTGATGTGAACGTAAATGTGCATGTATTTACGTCCATATTTTATCCATTTTTATTTAAATAAATGTCATATTTAGGTATTTTAACATGTTTAAACCAAAATTCAATTATTTTCAAATCACTATATTTTCATCTTCATACAGGGGCAAAATGGTCATTTTTGTGCATGCGCTAATTTGAGAATTTTTACTTGGACATTTTTTATGATTTTTATAGGAATTTGGATGTAAATGGAAGAGGGTTTCATGGAATATTTGCGTGCACAAGAGAATACAAAGGAAGAAGGAAATAATTATAACTCATGATCATGGAGGACCCCACCCACTTACCTAAATCTACAATTAGAAGCTAATGGACAACTAAGTGGAGGTTAAAGCTTCATGTATATTTGATGATGGATTAATTAGAGGCTAATGGTTAGAGGGTGGCCACACTTCCTAAAGGGCATTTTGGGAAGCACCATAAAAAGTAATTAGGGTTTTATGCATATATAAACAGCCTACTTATGTACATGTAGATATCTTCTTACTCTTTCAAATTACTTAGGAAATTAGAATGAAAGTTGTAAGCTCAATGTTTCACGAAATAAAAATGGCTTCCTAGCCGCTTTCTCTTTTCTTTTCTACATGCTTCTTTTTACTTTTATGTCCATTTTTACTTCTATGCTCTCTTCTTTTCTTTGTTAGTAGATTAGATTTACATTCATGCAAGTAGAGTAGCATTATTTTTTATGCAAGTAGTTTAGTAGTTAATCTCATTTTCTTCCTTTGCTTATTTTCTATTTCTTTTTCTTTTTAATGTTGAAATTTACATGTGTTGATATGATAACACAAATGAGTAGCTAAACCACTTCAATTTAGGGGTAATGAAGCTCTCAAATATTATGTAATTTCAACATTTCTATGATTTATGGTCTCTTTTATTTGTGCTTCATGACAGCAGATTTTGATGTAAGTTTATACAAGTGGGTTTGATAGCTTATATTGCATTTGCAAATGAGCTATTCTTGTTCAACATAAACACAATTTACATCATCATTTGCTAATTGATTTTTGATTTTGAAATGAAAGTAAAAACAAAATTTGATGATCTATATTACTAATTACAATAGTAAATAGATCATACTCAAAATAGCTTTTGCTTTGGCTTCATTTTCATGAGAATTGATAAGTGGTTTATTTGTTGTATTATAGTTTGATGGTTTAAGTTATGTTAATTAATAACATAAATAAACCATACTTATGATAAATGCAACAATTATTTCACTTAATATCAAAAATAAAGATCATAGATTATTATTTTGTTGATTTATAAAAATATGAGAGTGGATTTGCCTCTAAATTGTTTTATAATCTCATAGTTTTTAATCTCAATTTCATTCTAGTTTTAGCTTCTATTTGTTTGTAGTTAACAATCTTCTCTCCACTTTGGTCTAATTCAATAGAATAGAAAATTTTAAAATCTTAAAAAAATTCCATGCGGATCGACCCGTACTCGCCACGTACTAAAATTGTACGCCGTGCGTTTGCGGTTAGTTTTTATTATAAATATTTTGGCGATTTTCTAACTTGATCGAAAATTCGTCGTTAAACACATACCTAAGTGTGTGATGAAGGTGGACAATATAAATAAGACAATGGGCCAAGAAATACAAATTCAAGCATTTGAATCCAATATTAGATGTTTGGATTTCAGAAAAATTAAAATAGAAAGGAAATGGTTCAAATCTGACAAGATTCAAATGTCTGAACTTCTATTCAGAAGTTTAGAATCGAAGTTAGACATGTGAATATATGGTCAGACGTATGGATACCTATAGCTAAATTTTACACAGGGGATCATACTTTTGGACCAAAATTCAAACGTCTGAATTGCTGAAGCAAGCCCTGGTCGAACTTGGACCTGGTGCAACCCAAGTAAGATGAATCGGGGAAACTTGTTCCCACTCGCTTGTCTTTCGGGAATTAACATAACTACATGTGTTTGTGCAACAAGATGGATCAGTTTCACATTCGGAGACGTGCCCAAGTTGACACGTCAGAAGGTTGTCAAACGTGACACTCAACATAACATTCGGTTATATCAAAATTAGTTGCTCATATTGTTTAATAACCGGTTCTATTCACCTATTGGTGAAAGCAGAAAAAATTAGGTGGATACATTCATCATAGTAGGATAAGTTAATCCTACATAGGAGTCAGACCGGTTAATCGACCCATGTTGCAACAACTTGAGTAATATAGAGGATAATATACAAGCTCCAATGAGGAGGTTACTCAATGCTTAGGTTATAAGTCATCATTAGCATTGTTAACCCAAATGATTATATCAGGATCGTTAACTTGACGTATAGGCTTGGCATTGTGATGTATACTCAGTTCGGTACAACTCCGGCCTCTACCATTGAGAATGTTCACTCAAGGTATAGTTAGGCAGTCGATTATTTAGACCTTACATTATAGATATTTCTAGGTTTACTTAATTTCAGGATGTCCAACCTTCAGGTGCAAACATTCATAGACCATTATTGGATTTTGGTGCATTAAGGATTGCCAGCGCATAATATGGAAAGTTACTAATTCTTTATACATAGTACGTACACACAATAGAACACCCTAGGTTGTGTAGGTTAAAATTAAATTTTAATTACTTGTCAACACTATACCATCAGTGATATAATTCACTTACCAGACCTTATTTGATCTCTTCTATTTCTCCCTCCTTTTATCTATTATAGAAGGATAGGGAAAGAGATTAAGTGATTAGGATAAGATGTGTGGAGAAGGTGACTTGGTGCTTCATAGATGTATTTATTTATAGTTATTCTCCTATGTATCTTATTATATTCATCATACAAACTTCTATTGTATTACCACTTGGAGACTCCTTTTATCAATACCTGTTTGGACCACAACTATTTTAAAAGAATGATGACGGTTTAGTGCCTATACTCTATGGCTTTTCGCTATGAGATATGGAAGTGTAGATTGTTTGAAAATTGTATTTGTCTCTGTATCATTTAAACCATAAATGCCTAACAATTCATGCTTCTTGGAACAACTAGAGTTCAAACATGTTTTGTGATGGAGTTGGGGGTATGCTCTAGGTACGGTTACATAATTTGTTATATGTATCTAACTTGATAACCAACCTTGTTCGAAATAGAATGTGTTTCCTTTCTATTATATGCTTGATATAATGTGTTATATTAATTATTTATTTAATTAAAAGTATATCTAAAAGAAAATCCACAAATGGTATGTTTTTTATAGAAGTTACAATGTGTTGTAATTATGACTGAGTTATCACAATAAAATGAACATACCATTTTAAATATTCCTAGTCAAGATCTATCAAGATTGGATATTGATACATGTACTAAGACTAGAGTACGTAACGCTCTCCAAATATTGTGTAGTGTATTTGTAACAATCGCCTTTTCGACCCACAAATGATGACAATAATACGTCTACGGTATTCACGTGCCGAGCACCCTAGTGCCAGAAAGACAGAACGTTGGGGTAGAAGGAAAGGAAGAAAAGAAAATGAACAAGAAAGAGGAGAACAAACACATTAGCATCTCACAACAGAATGATGACATATAATACCAAAACGATCTTTTACAAATGAAAAACTGTATGTATACAATAATCAGAGTAAACTAACATATCATCAGCATGGACAGCTATAACTGCCTGTCCACACAATTGCTGATATAAATAAATAAAGTAGTGTAGTAAAAAACTACGGTTGGTACTCATCCAGCTCCTCTCCAAGAGCTCCATGAGCTTCAACGAAATCTAGAAATATACATGGGGCTGACCGGAGCATTATAAGAAATATAACACCCAGAACAGTCCACGAAACTAGCGTGAGAAACTCAAGTCATTTGAATTAATTAATGTTATAAAACCCTTAAAAATAAATGTATCTCGTAAGATCACATTGTACATAAACACGGACGAGATTTTACCTTACGATAACCAAACCATTTCTAATAAAAACTCTAGTGATATTATAATAATGTCTAGGTTGTTCAATACAAATATAAACATAGCAGAAATGGTTACATTAGCTACATTTAACAACATATTTAGGTATACAAACTAAACCGCTAAGGCGCGTTCGTATAAATGGATTTTCCATGGAGACCTCATCAATGAGACTGAATTCCTATGACAAGGATCATAAACTACCTTTTGAACATCGTATATCTCTAGATAAAATATACCATAAGGTAAACACAACTGGACCATCATCCGAACACTCTCATAAACAATGTGTACCAAGTATCATCAACTCCCCGTGCGTAACATATCGACAAGCATACCCTAGATATGGAGTTGATGTACCCCTCATGAGTCAGCTGAACCCCAGGATCATGCAGCCTTCTCTGTGTTTAGTTATTTTTCTGATATTGAGGCTACGTTCGACATCTTCCACACGAGTCATCAATACTCGCATAAATAATGAATCCTGCATGGATTCCATCATCTCAACATAATTCGAAACCACACATCGACTCCATCATTCACTTCCAAAACATAGAACCCGTATCTCAGTCTTGAAGTGGTTTTTGATAAATAGAATACTTCCCGATCCTGATTTCTCCAAGACTGAGTCATTGAATTTGGTCTCATTCAAAAATAATCAGAATGATTGCATAAGGGAACTAAGTCTCGTATACTTTCTCATAATTAAACATATAAGCACGATTAAGTCACATAAATGACTTTTAATCCCTTTCAATTAATTTATTCTTTATTAATTAAAAACCCTTTTTACTAGTAAAACGTCTATTTATCTAATAAAACTTCTTTCTTTAATCCAAATTTCCTTTATAAATTAATACTCCATTATTAATTAAAACTTCCTTTATATACTTGTATATGTGTGTGTATTTAATTTTTCTTTATAAGAGATATATACTTGTACTCTACTATAAACTTAAACTCTTTTCAATACTAAAGTAATATTGATATACTTATCTCAACGGTATAAATATATTCACAAATCACTTAACAAAGTTTTATATACTTTAAAATATAATCAAATAGGTTAAAAACAAATGTAATTACAATATTGTTACTATAAACCCGTCCTTTTTCATAAATTTAACATGTAACTTTTTCTTTCCTTTTATAGAAGATTTTAATTACTTATCATCTTTAAAATTCCATTATTAAAGATCTAATTATATTTATAATATTTTTCCACTTTAAAATATAATTCAATGGTTTAAAAACAAATGACACTAAAATATTATTTACAACAACCCAAAACACCTAACATTTAATCATTATCTTTTAAACTCTCTTTTAAAGGTTTAATTACATTTAAAGGGTTAAAGACAATTGTTACTCAAACACTCGTCACAATAATCCCAAATCATTTCATACCTTGAAAACATTTCTCTTTAAAACACTCTTTTAATGATTTTATTTATATTTAAGGGTTAAAGAAAAATTTTACTCAAATATTTGTCATAACAAACCCAAAACATCCATTTTATAGTGATCTTTAAAATATTCACGATAATGTCATATAAAATCTCTAAGCAAAATTTGTAATAAGGATTAAAAACAAGTGTTATTAAAACACTGTTTACGAAACCCAAAATCATATTTATACATATATTTAACTCCAAAAATATTTATTAAGATCAAAGCATATCTACACTTATTAGTTAAGATAATACGCTTAAAAGTAATTCCATAAAACCACTTATTTTACTTAAGTGTTTAAAACCCAATCTACTTTATTACATTTATAAAATGCTTAATATTTAAAACTTATATATATATATATATATATATCTTTAAAATACTTTAATATGATAAAAAACTTTTAAAACTATTTAATATGAAATTTTTTTAAATAGTATATTATGTAGAAAAGGAAATTTGAAATAAATAGAAAAACAAGTTTTATTTTAAAGCTGCTTAGTTAGAAATTCAAAATTAATTTTTAAAAATATTTTTAAACTTGAAACCATATCTATAACACTCTATTATAAGTTAAAAAACAACCCTCAAAGAATAGAGAAAAATACATAATTTAAATATCGCATTTTAAACAATTTATAGTTTCACACAGCAAACATAGCATTTCTGCAAATGCTACAAAAACAATTCGCAACAGCACAAAAATGTTTCAGAAGGAAAGACAGCACTTTAGAATTGCTACCAAAAGTCCGGGTAGTTCTATTAAGGTGAATTTACTACAACTTTGCACCTAATTTTCATTACCTTAACAAAAGATTTTAGATCCATTCTTTTTAAAATAGTTAGTACAGTTTGGGTACTTGAAAACCATGAAGAGAATTCCAAAAGAATATCTGTTGGTTATTTTATATAAATTTCCAAGGAATTTTTCCAAAGAGCTCATATAACGACTATTTCGCTATAAATTTCGCCTCTTCGTTCAACTAGCTATCAAATGAATTAAGCTTCAGAACTTTTGGAATAAGAATATTATATTATTTAATTGTTAAAATGGTAAAGAAATCCAGAAGATAGTTTCTACAAAAATAAACATTATGTGACGACCCACCCATCTCGACTCGCGAAAATCGACACAAAATACACCACAGTATAATATGTCGACGATCGAGTGCCGTAAAAGACAGATTGTTGAGGAATAAGAAAGAAGATAGAAGAAAGAAGGAACTAAAACAACATCAGAATCTCATAATCGCAGCGGAACAAAATATAATAAATAATAACAGATCTTTACACAAAATGAAACCATATATGTTTTATATAATACATCATCAGAGTATATCACAAGTAAACAACAATTACCAGCCTAGCAGTTATATCAGCCTGCCTCACAACTGCTGGCAATTTCAAAAAACCATAGCAGCGGAATAAACAAGTACGAATTATACGTCTCGAACTCCAGCTCCTCTCCTGAGCTCCACAGCATCCTATCCTGTAATCTATAATACTCGGTCTGACCCGAGCATTATAATGAAATAACACCCGAGTTAGTCTGGAATACCAGCATGAGAAAAATACATCCAAACTGATTCTCAAAGTTTCAAAAATCCTTTGAAATCAAAAGCATCTCGTAAGACCACGCCACAAATAAACATGTCGGGTTTTTACCTTACGATAGCCAAAACATTTCTTATCAAAATGCTCTGATATTATAATAGTGTCTATATACAAATACTTATTAAAATAGCTGAAATTGTTACATGATTAAATTCCAGCATACTAGCCACAAAGTGGGTTCTACAATCAAAACCATAAAGGCGCGTAAGGAAAATGGATTTCCAACTAATGACTAGCCACTGGGGTACCACCTGTCACGGTATCTGGTCTAGATCAGCATACTGAGGACCACTCCCGATCCCCTGCAACACAAGACCGGAGCTACCCTTTACTGGATAGTCCGAATAAGATCACCCCACGGTTGGGATCAGCAACCGCACCACACAGCCGAAATAAAAAGGGACATCTAGACAGGGATGACCTTACCCTAATTGGGTGCTACCCACTTAGCCTTGCTGCATAACCCTTGATTTTCAGTCATTCCCGGTTAATTAGGCTCGAGTCTATGCATTACCTTTTTAGCACACAATCACTTAAAATGCTCATCGCCCTCCTTACGATGGTCTGATAGCATTCATCCATATAAGTCCGTTCCCGGTCCGAACGGAACCGAAGGCACTACTCCTACTACATCCATTTGGAATCACCCTTAGGATTAGTAGCGATTAGCCCTTGTACTTCACTGCTCCATCTTCGACTCCAAACTCTTGTCTTCATCACCAAAACGTACTCGTTGGATCGAAGTGGTTTTCGGATCACAAATCCGATCTCGGTCTCTTCGAAACAACGTCCGCTATTTCCCGGTAAACTCAAACCCGGTTCTTTAGGAAATAAATAGACGAAAATAAGATCGGAGATCACCTCCTAACCGTTAGTGGACGGATTTCCTTATAAACGTCCTAGAAGAACGAACGAGTTTATACGTACAGTATAGCACCTCGAACTGTAACTGTACCATATAATTCTCATACCTCTTCTAGATATTTCCAAAGTTATATTTGGGTCCAGATTTGATAATCGGTTATTTAACTATCAAATAAACAAACAATTCAACCAATTATTCCATTCCAACTGGAAACACCAAGCTTCCTTTAGTAAACATAATACTAATTTACCTTTAAAATAATTAAATACCATAATTACTTAAATAAATATTTATTTTCCACTTAAAAATAATTAAAAATACTAATTTATCTAAAACATTCCAAAACACATTTTTAAACTTCTAGTATATACTTTGAAAGCTTTCCTTTGGAAACGTACTTAGTTTTCTAGGAAATACACTTCCCATCTTTTAAAAATAATCTCACTATTTCTTTTAAAACAATTTGCACTTCTTATAGAAATTCCCACCGGAAATCTATACTTCTAAATTTATTCTCCGATAAATATTCCACTTCATTTATAAACCCAGTTTATAAATTCTCATTACTCAATTCCTTAAATTCATTACTTCAAAATTCTTTTCATTTCCCTTTAATCCCAATTCATTTTACTGATATTTTAAAATACCAGATTATAATCACAGCATAACAAAATTCTAAATCAATCTATCACAGGATATCAATGAAATAAATCACAGATTATGAATATAATTTCTATATTGTGAGGAATCCAGTTGGATCCCTCCAACCTGTTTCCCTGCATCCACAGATGTTAGCACAACAAATAATATCGAACAACCAGATGATAATTATCCCATTCAACTAATCAACCAATCATTTAAATATTAACTATTTAAATCAGCTGAAATTCCAGATGTGAGTGAGATTAACTCACCTTGTATTCGTCGAGCATTTAAATTTTAAATTAAATCGAACCGTTCGATTTAACCTAAAATTTTCGCTTGCTCCAAACGTCTCCGGAACTGTTGCAGTGCGTAGATCACGACGCTGCGATTCCGGTGCTTCTTGTTTCATTGAATTCTGATAATGTATGCTACAGTTATGAATTTTTAAATATTGAAACTAATTTATAAAACAAATTTCCTTTTTATTTTAATTTTATTATACCAGAATAAAATCTCGGCCGCATCCAAACATCAGAACAAATCGAAGCCGTTCGCATGCTTCTTCCTCATCTTCGTTCACACATAGGCAGTTCGAACCCACCACACGCAGTAAAAGAATTGATCGCCACCAACCCCAATCGACGACCAGACCTCGATCATAACCCACCATCACGAAGCCCATCGCGGCACGTGCCCCCGGCCAGAGCGACGCCAAGCTCGGCACCCCCTTTCACCCCAAAATCGAGCACGAACGCGAGTGCTTCCCGGTAGAATTCTGGCCATCTCCTCGAGTTTCGAGCCGACCCACCTTTCGGATGTGTAGATCTCTTCATGATCTACAGTTTCCTTTTAGAAAGTTTTTGGAATTAAAGCTTGGATTAAGAGTAAAATCGAGATGAAGTTTCGAGGGTTTTCGGCCATTCATATCTATGGTGGCGGCCGGTGAAAAAGACTAGGGTGTCTGCTTTTATACGTGTATATATATACGTTTAATAAACATTATTTTGATATTAAACCCATTTTAAAACAACTTTTTCACACGAACTCCATATAGGCATGTCGCCAGGCGATTATAAGGTTTTACCCATATTCCGAACACAATGGAACATGTTTCGGAAGCTAATTTGATCGTATGTGAAAGATAGCTTTTTGAATCGATTTAAAATATTAAATTATCGATTTTAAATCTCAACGCGTTTCTCACCCGTACGAGCAAACGGTAACTCCAAACGCTACAAAATTTGAAATCCAATAATAATTAACTATTACGAGTCCAAAGGAACTAGTTTCGTCGAATTCCGAGACTGTGCCCCGGAAGGCTATTTTAACTCGTCGATTAAATTCGAGCGATTTCCAAAATCGTCGAAATCATTTAAAATCTCACTTTTAAAAATTTACTAACTCAATTATAAATCAAATAGAATTTATATTCGCATTAGAAATCATTCTAATTCATTCGAAATCAAAGTCTGATTGTTTGCATTATTATATTATTAAATCCCATTATTAAATTAATATAAAATTCCAAATTTAACTTATCGACTTTTGATTCCATCCAAAAGTCCAACATTAAAATTCAAATCAAACTAGACTCAAAATAAATCTTAGAAACCATTTTCGTACCTATTTACATCCAGATTCACAAATTATCCCAATTTCAAATATTGAATTATTATTATTCAAACCCAATTGAACTGCCATATTTGAAATTATAACTAATTCAATTAATTTAACCAAAATCTCCTTATTTCAAAATCAAATTATAATTCACATTCAACATTTAAAACGAATTAAATGTTCAAAATCAAACGACCAAAATTCCGGGTCGTTACATTCCTCCCCCATTATAAAAATTTCATCCCCGAAATTTGCTAAGGTAGGAAAATGCTTCCAAACTCATTAACTTACCCAAACTCACTTAGTTAAAAACTTACATTCACTTCACCAAAACTTTTAGCTCAATTCCAAAACCATTTTCTTATTTTAACTCAAAAGCTTTGTTCTCAACATCATTTTCAAAATCAACTATTCTAGTTAACCAAAATTTTCAAAAATTCCCAAAAAGTTTCTAACTCCCAAAATTTTTTGAAATTTTTTGACAACGTCTCCTTTGTACGGAGAGCGATTTACAATATCACAATAGATATAAATATGTATACATCGACCCACATGGTCGGAAAACAAAATATTTCACAATATATAAATCATTTTCAAATTTTATTGCGTAGGCGTACCTTAGATTAGCATTTTAAAAGCAAGCGGCTAATATATTTTGCATTTACGCGCTCTAACTCAATCGATTGCCTCCCGCACCTGTACTTACTCAAACAAACACATGAGTTTTCAATAATATGAAATTTTTAACAACATTCTATTCATTAATCATAGCCAAACATATCAATTACATAGCCCAACCAACCAATTTCCATAAATCCTACATGTTAACCATATTTTATAAGAAATCACAAGGTTCAACACTATTTTAATTTCCCTAACCAATCCAAACTTCATTTTTATTCCACTCGAATGATTTACATTCAAGTTTACTATATACAATTCATATTCACCACCACCAATTCATTTTTACTTCAATATGCTAACATATGCTTTACTTTCATCAATTTACTTCAATCCAATTCCAAATTGATTCACAATCAAATTTATTTAACTTCTATCAACTCATAGAATTTTAATTACTTCGTTTACGTCAAACGACGATTTATTCCATGCAATTTGATGATATCCATGTGAATAAATAATTACTTAAGTTTTACAACCAATTTAAATTGACGCCGGCTCAATTTATATTTAATTCCATTCCATTTTTAAATTTATTCACAATCATTCACTTGAATTTATTTACTATTCAAACCATCACTATTATAATCCAATTTCATTATTCATCCACACTCTCAACTTTTTATTACCAAATTTAAATCCCATTAACATATTCAATTAACTAACTTATTCCAAATTAGTTCACTCCCATCTTACAATTCAATATTTGATTTTTATCTTCAAAAATCACTTTAATTAATTTTCTCGGGTTTAATATATTTTATAATTCATGTTTGGATTTTTATTTCATTCTGAAATACCAAACAAATTTATTTTGGTCCTTATTTCACTATTCAAATTCTCATAGGTCACACGCTTATATTTTCATACTTCCATTCATTTATAATTAAGCACATTCCCCTTTCATTTTATCTCGAGATCCTTACTTAACCCAAGCATATTTTTACTTATTCCAATCCAAGTCAACTAACTTTCATTTATTTAAGTAAGAATTTTTGTATTTCATTCTGAAATTTTCATAACCCAAATATTCTTACTTCCTCACAAATGATAAATTAAATCCTTACTCTTACATTTCAATTTCATTGTCCTTTCAGTTCATTCAAGACCATTTCTTAACCTCAACAATAACCATTTCACTATCTTCTTAAATTATTCCAAATCCCATAATATTCCAATTCCTTCTTACATTAATTTTATTAATAACATAACTATTCCAATTATTCCATACCAGAACTGGATTTTATTTTACCTTTTAAATTTTACAGGCTACCAAAATTTTATCCATCCCAATACAATTTCCATTTAATTCAGCTTACGCTAAATTCATCTTCATACTATTCTTTTGAATTTAGTTGAGTGAGAATTTAATTCATTCAATATCATTTTCAACTTAATTAAAATTTCTTTCAATTCAATTCTTACCCAAATTTAATTCAAATCCAACTAAATTTTATTTAGCCAATTTAAATTCATACCATTCCCTTACTAATTTAAGTAAGAATTTAATCACCTTCAATACTATTTATAACCCAACTAAATCTTGATTTCAATTCAGTCCAAATTCAACTCAATTACTTTAATTTAAATTAAATCCAATTCGATCCAATTTTATTTCCCCATACAAATTAAATTTTTTGAATTTTCCATAAAATACCAACCATTTTATTCTGGTTTCACAATCCATTTCTCTATTTATAAGTTCACCAACTTATTCACTTAAAAGCTTATATTGCTCATTTGAGTCATTTTCATCTTATAATCACAATTCCAGATTATATATATATCACTTAATAGCTTAAGGGTATAAATTTCATTTCACAATTATAACCCATAATTATATCATTTTATACTTCAACTTTATCCAAATCAAATCAATTCCAATTTCAATTTATTTATCTTATCCCGAGTTTAATTCAAATATATTTTATTCACCCCCATATACTCAAATTAAATTTTAACTTCAGGATTAAAATTTCATTCTTCTTTCTTATTAATATCAACTTCTCTTATAAGTTCAATAGTTGATTCGTCTTAACTTTCACATTTTTATTTTAAATAGAATTCCCAGAATTCAATTGCCTGGTTTAATTTCAAAACCATTTTGAAATAATAATCAACACATACCCACTTGGTATGTCAAATCAAATCTCCGGATTCCAAAACAACTTGGTTTTACCAAAACAAATTTTCCTTTTGAAATTTCTAAAACAACTTGTATACCCAACAAGTCCAAACAAATATCATAACCAATCACCACGGTAGCAATCCATCACTTTAGAAACTCGAAAATGAATTCTGGTGATGTGGCCATCATCACCAGGATTATTTTCCAGCGACTAAAGTGAGTACAGTGCTTCTTTACTTCCACAATTCCATTTCAAAACAATTTCCATTCCAAAAATATTTCCCAAAATAATACTCCATTATTTCCCTCAAACACTTTGGAAAACATTTCAAACATTCCCAAGATTCCCAACCTTTGTTTAAATTCATTTAAAACACTTTTCAAAATTTTCGGGATTTAAATTCTGGTTTAAATCAAATTTTAGTTATACTTCTTAGGATAAGTCATACTTATGGAATTTATTTGGGTATAAACCATTTCAAATTTTAGATCCTTATATTTGATTATAATATTAATAATCAAACATCCAAATATATATAATAATTTTAGAAAATCATTTCTTTTATATCAAAATATAATTTTGGGTAAAATTATCTCATTTACCCACTTTTAAAAACAATACTACATAGGTTTACCTTGTTTAAAGGTTTAGAAACCCCTATCGATACGGTTGTACTTCCCGTACCGACCAGGATTCATAAACACTCAACCGATAAGTCAACACAGCATAAAAACAATTTTTATATTCACTAACAAATACGCTCTCATATCTATTATTACTCTCAAACTCATTCTAGAGTACTTCTGACTCTATTTCTAATGAGTAATTTCCCCAAACAAAGCCTAGGTTGTCGCCAACCTAAGCTCTGATACCAACTATGACGACCCACCCTTCTTGACTCGCGAAAATTGACACAAAATACACCACGGTATAATATGCCGACGATCGAGTGCCAGAGAAGACAGATTGTTGAGGAATAAGAAAGAAGATAGAAGAAAGAAGGAACTAAAACAACATCAGAATCTCACAATCGCAGCGGAACAAAATATAATAAATAATAACAGATCTTTACACAAAATGAAACCATATATGTTTTATACAATACATCATCAGAGTATATCACAAGTAAACAACAATTACCAGCTTGGCAGTTATATCAGCCTGCCTCACAACTATTGGCAATTTCAAACAACCATAGCAGCGGAATAAACAAGTACGAATAATACGTCTCGAACTCCAGCTCCTCTCCTGAGCTCCATAACATCCTATCCTGTAATCTATAATACTCGGTCTGACCCGAGCATTATAATGAAATAACACCCGAGTCAGTCTGGAATACCAGCGTGAGAAAAATACATCCAAACTGATTCTTAAAGTTTCAAAAATCCTTTGAAATCAAAAGCATCTCGTAAGACCACGCCACAAATAAACATGTCGGGTTTTTGCCTTACGATAGCCAAAACATTTCTTATCAAAATGCTCTGATATTATAATAGTGTCTATATACAAATACTTATTAAAATAGCTGAAATTGTTACATGATTAAATTCCAGCATACTAGCCACAAAGTGGGTTCTACAATCAAAACCGTAAAGGCGCGTAGGGAAAATGGATTTCCAACAAATGACTAGGCACTGGAGTACCACCTGTCACGGTATCTGGTCTAGATCAGCATACCGAGGACCACTCCCGATCCCCTGCAACACAAGACCGGAGCTACCCCTTACTGGATAGTCCGAATAAGATCACCCCACGGTTGGGACCAACAACCGCACCACACAGCCGAAATAAAAAGGGACATCTAGACAGGGATGACCTTACCCTAATTGGGCGCTACCCACTTAGCCTTGCTGCATAACCCCTGATTTTCAGTCATTCCCGGTTGATGAGGCTCGAGGCTATGTGTTACCTTTTTAGCACACAATCACTTAGAATGCTCATCGCCCTCCTATCGATGACCTGATAGCATTCATCCATACAAGTCCGTTCCCGGTCCGAATGGAACCGAAGGCACTACTCCTACTACATCCATTTGGAATCACCCTCAGGATTAGTAGCGATTAGCCCTTGTACTTCACTGCTCCATCTTTGACTCCAAACTCTTGTCTTCATCATGAAAACGTACTCGTTGGATCGAAGTGGTTTTCGGATCACAAATCCGATCCCGGTCTCTTCGAAACAACTTCCGCTATTTCCCGGTAAACTCAAACCCGGTTCTTTAGGAAATAAATAGACGAAAATAAGATCGGAGATCACCTCCTAACCGTTATTGGACGGATTTCCTTATAAACGTCCTAGAAGAACGAACGAGTTTATACGTACAGTATAGCAACTCGAACGGTAACTGTACCATATAATTCTCATACCTTTTCTAGATATTTCCAAAGTTATATTTGGGTCCAGATTTGATAGTCGGTTATTTAACTATCAAATAAACAAACAATTCAACCAATTATTCCATTCCAACTGGAAACACCAAGCTTCCTTTAGTAAACATAATACTAATTTACCTTTAAAATAATTAAATACCATAATTACTTAAATAAATATTTATTTTCCACTTAAAAATAATTAAAAATAATAATTTGTCTAAAACATTCCAAAACACATTTTTAAACTTCTAGTTTATACTTTGAAAGCTTTCCTTTGGAAACATACTTAGTTTTCCAGGAAATACACTTCCCATCTTTTAAAAATAATTTCACTATTTCTTTTAAAATAATTTGCACTTCTTATAGAAATTCCCACCGGAAATCTATACTTCTAAATTTATTCTCCGATAAATATTCCACTTCATTTATAAACCCAGTTTATAAATTCTCATTACTCATTTCCTTAAATTCATTACTTCAAAATTCTTTTCATTTCCCTTTAATCCCAATTCATTTTACTGATATTTTAAAATACTAGATTATAATCACAGCATAACAAAATTCCAAATCAATCTATCATAGCATATCAATGAAATAAATCACAGATTATGAATATAATTTCTATATTATGAGGAATCTAGTTGGATCCCTCCAACCTGTTTCCCTGCATCCACAGATGTTAGCACAACAAATAATATCGAACAACTAGATGATAATTATCCCATTCAACTAATCAACCAATCATTTAAATATTAAATATTTAAATCAGCTGAAATTCCAGATGTGAGTGAGATTAACTCACCTTGTATTCGTCGAGTGTTTAAATTTTAAATTAAATCGAACCGTTCGATTTAACCTAAAATTTTCGCTTGCTCCAAACGTCTCCAGAACTATTGCAGTGCATAGATCGCGAAGCTGCGATTTCGGCGCTTCTTGTTTCGTTGAATTCTGATAATGTATGCTACAATTATGAATTTTTAAATATTGAAACTAATTTATAAAACAAATTTCCTTTTTATTTTAATTTTATTATACCATAATAAAATCTCGGCCGCATCCAAACATCAGAACAAATCGAAGCCGTTCGCATGCTTCTTCCTCATCTTCGTTCGCACACAGGCAATTCGAACCCACCACATGCAGCAAAAGAATTGATCGCCACCACCCCCAATCGACGACCGGACCTCGATCATAACCCACCATCACGAAGCCCATCGCGGCACGCGCCCCCGGCCAGAGCGACGCTAAGCTCGGCACCCCCCTTCACCCCAAAATCGAGCACGAACGCGAGTGCTTCCCAGTAGAATTCTGGCCATCTCCTCGAGTTTCGAGCCGACCCACCGTACGGATGTGTAGATTTCTTCATGATCTACAGTTTCCTTTCAGAATTTTTTGGAATTAAAGCTTGGATTAAGAGTAAAATCGAGATGAAGTTTCGAGGGTTTTCGGCCATTCATATCTATGGTGGCGGCCGGTGAAAAAGACTAGGGTTTCTGCCCTTATACGTGTATATATATATATATACGTTTAATAAACATTATTTTGATATTAAACCCATTTTAAAACAACTTTTTCACACGAACTCCATATAGGCATGCCGCCAGGCGATTATAAGGTTTTACCTGTATTCCAAACACAATGGAACATGTTTCAGAAGCTAATTTGATCGTATGTGAAAGATAGCTTTTTGAATCGATTTAAAATATTAAATTATCGATTTTAAATCTCAATGCGTTTCTCACCCGTACGAGCAAACGGTAACTCCAAACACTACAAAATTTGAAATCCAATAATAATTAACTATTACGGATCCAATGGAACTAGTTTCATCGAATTCCGAGACAGTGCCCCGGAATGCTATTTTAACTCGTCGATTAAATTCGAGCGATTTCCAAAATCGTCGAAATCATTTAAAATCTCACTTTTAAAACTTTACTAACTCAATTATAAATCAAATAGAATTTATATTCACATTAGAAATCATTCTGATTCATTCCGAATCAAAGTCTGATTATTTGCATTATTATATTATTAAATCCCATTATTAAATTAATATAAAATTCCAAATTTAACTTATGACTTTTGATTCCATCCAAAAGTCCAACATTAAAATTCAAATCAAACTAGACTCAAAATAAATCTTAGGAACCATTTTCATACCTATTTACATCCAGATTCACAAATTATCCCAATTTCAAATATTTAATTATTATTATTCAAACCCAATTGAACTGCCATATTTGAAATTATAACTAATTCAATTAATTTAACCAAAATCTCCTTATTTCAAAATCAAATTATAATTCACATTCAACATTTAAAACGAATTAAATGTTCAAAATCTAACGACCAAAATTCCGGGTCGTTACACATTATTTTCCCAAAACAAGTTATTTAAAACTATCGTTATAGCGACTATTTTGCTATTACCTTTTATAACTTTGGTCTCTATTTTCTATAACTTTGCAAAGCATATAATTTACTTTTCCTAACACTTATCAAAGTGTATAAATCAACTAGAAATATGTTCTTAAATCACTATTTTCACAAATTAAAGTTAAGGGATTTCAAAGTGCGTTTACAGCGATTATCGCTATATGGAAAATTCCGTATTCAGTTCAATATTTAGTGTCATTTCATTTCATACACATATATGATTCCAGATTCAAACCATATTACTAAGAAAAATGTATTAACATATATACCAATCATCATTTCCATTTTAGGTGTTTAAATGTGCTTAATTTAAACAACATAATTCCATTCTCTTTAAGGCAACCACTTTAACAAATCATATTCCTTTGAAAGCATATAGTAAAAGGTTAAAACTTTAAGTAGTTAATGTCTATTATTATATATAATAGCAAGCAATTTCAACAAGCATTAACATCAAGTAGTTAAGTTCATTCAAAGTGAGAATAACTCACTTTAACGCAAATAGTTCCTACCAACATTCAATCTATCAATATTTCTACTATACTTCCATACAACCCAAGAACACATCCATGGCTCCACTCCCTCAACATTTGCTCATGGTCTAAGGCATATTTCCCTCCATGTTTAAGGCCCAAGGCCATTTCCCCATAGCTCCTTCTTCCTTTGACTTTTAGGGGCTAAAGCATGTTCTCTAAGTTATATAAGAACTTTGGTAGAGTTTGGAAGAGAATGGAGTTGAATTGATATAAGTTTAAGAAAGTTAGAGAGGAGGAAGAAGAAGACATTGTTTTAGAAGTGGGGTTGTATAGAAATGAAGAGGCCTCTCCCTTCTATTTATAAGCTTAGGAACTTAGGGTAAAAGATCTCAAAACCCCTTCCATAGCCGTGAAGCAAGTGGACTCCAAGCATGTAAGGCCATACCCTTACACATGCCATACCCATAAATCAAGCCTTAGTTTAGAGGTCCTTTTGTCCTCTCTTCTTTTATTAATTAAATACTTAGTTTAATTATTACTATTTTATAGAAAGAGAAATGTTTAATTCTTGTTAATGTGCATATGATAAATTAATAGTGTACAACTATCCAAACAACTTTTACTTGAAGTAAAATTGATTTTTAACAAAATGTTTTCTGGTCATATTTTCAGTATTTATCCAAAGTGTATATTTTTGTAAACACATTTCGAAAATAAGTATTCTATCATTAGTTATCAATTAAAAAGTGTTTAACAAGATTATAAAATAATATTTAATCACATTAAACCATAAGTACTAATATTTAAATAATTCAGGTATTTAAATATGAAGTGTTTGAAATTCCAGGTCGTTATAATATTACTCATGATCGATAGGGAAACTGAGGGATTATGTGCTAATAGTTATTGGATAATTATTGAGTGGCTCACTCAATAGTTTTCTATTGGTTAATTGACTAAGGTCCAATAGAGAATAATGATGTGACAATTTTATATAATTCCCTCGACTTGAGAATGTTATCGAGCTAACTTGATGCGGAAGCTCTTCCTTAATTATTGTTAAATTATTGCACAATGTCCATCGAATGACTATATTTGGGTCAAATGGAAGCATTTGGGTGAAATACTATTCAATAGAGAACTCATCCCCTCTGTTACATGGGGTTGGCATCGCAGTCAACTATAGTCAACTAAAAATCAAAGTCTTTAGCCAGAGCGGTACCATTAATAATAATTGTTATTATTGAACCAAGGACTTTATGTTTGGAATTACAAAGTTGAATGTAAACAAGGTTTGGAATGCTAAAAACCAAATTCCACAAGTCCTAACGTGACATAGTTTTGATGAAGAGAATTGGTGTAAATAATCAATACTACCAGGTACTGCTTATAATAAGCAAATTTGGATTTTACCATAAAGATGTGTAAACAATAAATTTAGCAAAAATGTCAAACCACTAGCTAAATGACTTGTGAACATTAATATTTAAATTTTTCGGTATTAACTTTTGACTAAATTTAAACCTTTGAGTTGCATAACCATAATGATGAATGCACCAAGAAACCCACACAATTTAATTCATTTATAATTATTGTAAATTAATTAATATTTATGAAATATTAGTTATTAAATTTTATATGATTTGTTTGAATGCCGTTTGTATTTAATGAAGTGTGTTTATAAAAGATCTATACATACATATCGATATACAATATCGATAAATATTTAAATTTGATTTAAATTAAATAACTACTAAGTGGATTTGGAAATTTTGAAGGGTTATCTAAAGCACTTCCTTTTACTAGCTATACACATATAGAATGAGGATTTGATTTTATTTGACTGAGATTTAATGAATAATAAAAGTGGGAAGGCTTTAAGGAAGGAATTGGAAAGGTTTTAATGTTTCCATTAAAAAACAAAATCTCTTTCATTTCTCTTCATTCATTCATCCTTCTACAGACAATTCATTTTTTTCTCTCTCCCCCACTTATATTCCAGCCAAATTAATGGCCTTCAAGGCTTACAAAATATTCAAAAATCAAATTATAATAAAATTAAAACAAAAGGTGGTTCCTATCTCTCGATCTTTGCAACATCTGGAGGTTGATTTCTCGATCTAGAAGTCTTCTCATCATTCAAGGTGCATTATCTTGGCTACATCCAAAGGTAATAATTCTAACTTTATTTGTTCATCATTCACCTTATTCATATGTATGGGATCCGTCACATATCCCATCTCATATGTATATTTGTTTATATGGTCACATAGATTATATTCTCCTTTTGCTACATCTTAATTAATGGCATATTTTCACCATGATATTTTAATTTGAATCCATTTTAAGATATAATTGATTACCAATTCATCTTGTCATCTTTAGATCTACTCTATATGATTTCACATTTAATTAATTGTTAACATAGTTTATACAGTTTACTTCTGAAACCATTGCAACAAATACATATGTGTCTGATTTTTCTTATATGTTTTGTTTTTTTAAATATGTAGTTCAAAAAAATAACTTTTGATTGAAATCAACGTTATAATTAGTGACATAATTCCTTTAATGATTAGATATACAAATGTTAATAAACAACATATGTTTTTTAATTGAAATCGCTTTGGAAATTTTTACACAAATGATTTGTGTTTTTTAATACAATCTTTTGCTTATTACATATTTTGAAAGTTGTTTTAAAAAATTATTAAATAACTATAATTGGACTTTTGTGTAAATATCACCAGTCCTTTAATTTCCTTTTAAATTGAAGTTATACTTTATTTTTTTACTTTAATTCTTAGAGCATTAAATAGATTTGGCAAATTATATGCATATACATATTTATTTAGGTTTGAAACATAATTTACAATGTTTGGTATGTGTGCCTTTATGTGTGTGTGTTGAAAGTCTATATGGATCTATAATATAGTTAAACTACGACTAGCAAGTGCGGAATTATAAATAATAGTAAATGGCAGTAATAAAAATGACACCAGGGATTTTTATACTGGTTCGAACTTCTCGTTCTACGTCCAGTCCCAGACTGCTTCTGGAATTTCTCGAATAACCCTCACTTAACCCGGAGGAATAGGTATTACACCGCCTGAGCAACCGAACAGGACTTTTCCGCCTAAGCAACCGAATAGGACTTTTCCGCCTAAGCAACCGAATAGGACTTTAATTACAATTTGGTAAATTGTTTCTTGACTTGTGTGTTCTTTGAATAACACGAATATAGTCAATGTAGTACACCCTTCCTATAATCTTCTTGATATGATGATTTGAATGTGCAAAGATAGGAAGTATAGATTGAAAATCACTTGAGATTATAACAATATAAGATCAGAAAAGATAGAAAGAATTAGTTGTTGAAATAGTGAATTTTCATCTCTATTTATAGTGTTGAATAGTTTTAATTCAATAGTTGCAACTATTAGAAGGAGTGCAACTGTTGGTGAAGAAGACAACTCTTCAGATTTTGATATTTTATGAAGAGATGCTTCAGTTCGTCAAGTTCAGATGTCTGAGATAAAAGTGACAGATGTCTGAATAATTTTGAATTTCGAAAAAGTAAAAGGAAAACAAAAACAGTTAGTTTAGACGTCTGTCTTTTAATTCAGACGTCTGTCTAGGGTGACAGACGTCTGTTATTTAAATGACAGACGTCTATTTCATATAGAAATAGAGGTATTAACAACATAGTGTTCAGACGTCTGTTATCTTAATTTAGACGTCTGATATTGATGTCAGACGTCTGAATTAATATACAGACGTCAATTTCTATACTGTTCTGTTCCTTTGTCCATTTTAGTATTTTTGAACTTGAGAAAATATATAATTTTGAAAATACCTTTTTATATTTATTTTAAAGCATGATTTTCAAAAGTATATTTGTGTGTGTGTGTTTCATCACCATATCAGAGATTGTACATATATATCTAAATAGATTTTTTAAGAACTTTAATCTTGTTGATGATAATAGCTTCTTTTGACGATTCCTGCAAGAATATTTGACATAATAGTATATAGATTGAAATATATAGTTGTCGCATTAAAATCGAAGAAGGCAGGTTTCAACATTCTCCCCCTTTTTGATGATGACAACTATATAATTCATCGATTAGTATAATCATACCTTTTGCTCCCCCTGTCAATATGACCATATTATATAGCAGAAATATAATTATTTCTCCCCCTTTGTCATTAACAAAAAGAATTGTTGGGGTTGTTTTGGATAAAAAGAAGTAACAAAACTGTGAATAACACACTATTTAAGAGATGTAAACAGACCAAGCAAGATAATAACAAATAAATGTTTAGGATACATCATTTGTTTACCTAACATAGTTGATTTAGGAAAGACAGATAAAATTATACAATTTTATCATTCACCATTGTTTGAACCAAAAAAAATTTTATGAGAGAAGACATTGATTGAACCAAAAGAGAAACCAAAAGAGAGCCATCTTCATTCACCATTCTCCCCAAGTTGGAGAAGAAGGAGGTGAGGATCCATGAGACTTTTTCCATAATTGACGAAGAATTGTCTTGATATTTTTCAATTCTCGTGCATTCTCTTCGACTTTGGCATCTAAGTAATCGAATCTAGAATTGATGGAAGAAAAGCCTTGTGCTATTTGTTGAGAAATTTTCTTTTGATTTTTAGAAATAATGATGTCGGATTTGAGCTTTTCATTTTTAGTATACGAGCGAGAAGTACCAGAAATTAGTTCTATCTCGAAATTTTCCGAATTTGGGCTTTGGATAAAAGCTTGCTCAAAAGCTTCATCTTCATCTTGTTCTTAATCTTCCCTTTCTTCATCATCCTTTTCTTTTTCAGTATCGCCTTCATCTCCATTATGTCCGGAACTACTTACTTTTGCTTTTCCTTTTTCTTTTTGTAAAGCAAGTTGTTCCGCTTTATAATCATTAAATGTTGGAAATGTCGGAGGAGATTCTGGTAATCCCATTAAACTGAAGAAGCAAATGTTGGATACCTTGATTTTTTCAAATTCAATTGATGGACTTTGAATAGAGAAGGCAGTTAGAATTCGAGTAATATAGGGAGCATAGATAATTGAGCGTTTCTTGGAGTCATGATAAGTGCGAAAAGCATCATAAAAGTATTGAGCCCAATTGATTTGAGTATTGGATAGAATTGATTGAAGTGCCTTATCTTCATCATCGTAAATGACCTCATGGCTTCCTTGTCGGGGAAAAATTGTTTTTATTAGCATTCTAAGCAATAGTCGAGGTCGAGGACGAAGATGATTTGATCTATCTGTGGATTTTTCAGGTTCAAAAAGATAATATTCGATTTGTTTAAGTTCCTCTCCTTCTAACTTACAGTCATCTATGTCGACTCCTTCCGAACTACATTTTAAAATTCGTCCAATGTCAGAAGGAGTTATTTGCAGAATGTTTCCAAAAACGCTTGTCCAAAGCATTCCTTTTTCTCGATGAAGTCTAATTTTTGGATTTTTAACATTTGCTAGAAATAATAAAACACTAAGTCTGCAAATGTTGACTTGATTATCTTTGAAATCAATAAGACTTGTAATCTGAGATCTATCAGTATAGAGCCTAAGTTTGTAGAAAGGAAAATGATCAAGATTATGAAAAATACCATGAAATGATTGAAGAGAACATAAATGCTTGTAACGAGCCATGCTTCGAGGTTCGTGGTATAACCAAGCTTCAATTTGATCTTCCGAAGGAAGAATGTGAGGAGGTTGTTGAGATGAATCTCCTTTTTGTTTCTTAGATTTGGGCGCCATATGATTAATTGGAAAAAGCTAGGGTTTCGAGTTCGAGAGACGAGAAGAAGAAAATAAACCGTTTGGAATAACGTATATAGATTTTCTTCTTAACAGGGTTTCGGACGTCTGAAAATTAAACAGACGTCTGAGATTCTGTAGAGTAAGAACAAAGACTAGAAGAACAGACGTCTAAAAATTTATGACAGACGTCTAAGACGTATGACAGACGTCTAAAAATAATTGACAAACGGCTCAGAAGGTTTAAAATGAAACAGAGAGTAAAAAACATTTTGCACTAAATTCAGACGTCTGATAGTTTTATGTTTAGACGTCTATTATGAATAACAGACGTCTGTTATCTTTAAACAGACGGCTAATTGTTGGCTGCAAAAGTATAGTCAGATTTAGACGTCTGTGAAAAATGACTCAGACGTCTGTGTTGCTGAAAAAAGTAAAAATAGTTGTTTTTACAGACGTCTGTTGACAAATATAGACGTCTGTCTGTCTGATAAAAGATTTTCTTTAGGTTGGGCTTAAAAAAAATTAATAGTTTATTTATTTCTATTGATAAGAACATAAAACAAGTATAAATCAACAAATCAAACATACAGACATACATATATTATCTATTTAGGAGTCTTTGGAGTTTTTGGAGACTTCGGAGACTTCCCTTTGGATGATTCGTGTTGATCTTGTTCAGCAGACTGATAAATAGGAGACCATTGAGGTTGACGTTCCCATGAATTTGGGGATACATAAGGACGTTGAGGTGAGAGAATATGTGCATTTGTGTTGATCGGAGATGAACCACATATTTTTGCAGCACATCGTTCAAGAAAACTGAGTCGTCTTCCATGACTCTTTTGTTCAAAATACATTTCTCGCTGAAGATCAAGTGTTTCCCTCTGATAGTGATGTAAATCATCTATCTTTTCCTTAGTAGATGGAGATGGAAATAAATTTCTTCGCGTACGTTTATTTTCCGGCGTATATCCCGTATGATGACTTTGTGGTGGACATATCGGAATATAAGCTGGAGTTGGAGTCGGAAGTTCGGAAGACCCAGAACTAGGAGTTTCAAAATTAATTGAAGAAAATTCAGATGTATAGGAGGGCTCATCTGAAGATGAACCAGCCATGGTATATAAGAATAATGCAAAGTTAAAAAACATATTTGAATAATTTTTTGCTTTCACCTTTGTAAAAAGAATAGATAAGCTGAATGATAATTTTCTTTGGAAAGAAGAAATTTAAAGACAACTAAAAGCTAAAATATAAATGGTTAAGATTAAAAGAAGAGAAAATTTAATATTAACCAGAAACAATATATGTGGGTAAAAAAAATTTAAATAAAGACTGAATAGCTGAAGTATACTTCATAAATTATGTAGAGAGATAATACCAAGTTCTCATCTCAATTTTACAAAAATGTTTTCATTCAAAGGTTTGGTAAAAATATCTGCTAATTGATTTTCCGAAGATATAAATTCTAGATTGATTATATCTTTTTCAATATTATCACGAAGAAAATGATGACGAATATCAATATGTTTTGTCCGTGAATGATTTACTGGATTTTTAGATAAATTAATAGCACTAGAGTTATCACAGAAGATTGTAGATTTAGATAAGTTAAAACCAAAATCTTGAAGAGTTTGTTGCATATAAATTACTTGAGCACATGCCAAGGCTGCAGATATATATTCTGCTTCACAGGTAGAAAGTGATACGCAATTTTGTTTCTTACTGAACCAAGATACTAGAGACCGTCCAATGAAGTGACAAGTCCCACTTGTACTTTTTCTATCCGTTCGACTTCCTCCAAAATCAGCATCACTATATGATACTAATTCAAAAGGACATTCTTTCGGATAAAGTAGTCCAAAATCTTTGGTTTTGTTGAGATAACGTAAAATACGTTTCACTGCTCTAATATGTGATTCTTTAGGATCGGCTTGAAATCGTGCACACAAACAGACACTCATCATTATATCGGGTCTACTAGCAGTTAAATATAATAACGATCCAATCATACTTCGATATAACTTTTGGTCTACACTCTTGCCATTTTCATCTTTTTCAAGATGTATGGTTGTACTCATAGGAGTTGGTTTGGCAGAGGTATTTTCCATACCAAAGCGTTTGATTAAATTATTACAATATTTTTCTTGATTTATAAAAATACCATTATTAATTTGTTTAATTTGAAGTCCAAGAAAATATGTTAATTCTCCCATATGAGACATTTCAAATTCATTTGTCATTATTTTAGAAAATTCTTGACATAATTTATCATTAGTTGATCCAAAAATAATATCATCTACATAAATTTGAACAATTAAAATATCATGTTTCTTTTTCTTAATAAAAAGAGTTTGATCAACCTTTCCAATTTCAAAACCAGAATTGATTAAATAAGTTTTTAAACGATCATACCAAGCACGAGGTGCTTGTTTCAAACCATATAAAGCCTTTTTAAGTTTATAAACATGTTCTGGAAATTGTTCGTGTATAAACAAGGGAGGTTGTTCAACATAAACATTTTCTTTAATAAATCCATTTAAAAAATCACTTTTAACATCCATTTGATATAATTTGAAATCATGAAAGCAAGCATAGGCTAATAGAATTCGTATTGCTTCTAATCTTGCGACAGGAGCAAATGTTTCTTCATAGTCAATTCCTTCTTCCTGATTATATCCTTGAGCAACTAATCTAGCTTTATTTCTAGTGATATTACCATTTTCATCAGCTTTATTTTTAAAAACCCATTTAGTGCCAATAATTGTTTGATCAGTTGGTCGTGGAACTAAATCCCAAACGTCATTTCTTTCGAATTGGTTTAGTTCTTCTTGCATCGCAATAATCCAATAATCATCAGTTGAGGCTTCCTTAATATTTTTAGGTTCTATATTAGAAAGAAACGCTATATGACCCATTTGATTTAGCTGATTTCTTGTTTTAACTCTTTCATCAATTTCTCCTATAATATTTTGAATTGGATGATCTTTTAAAATTCTTGGTGGAGATTTTAATTCAGTTTCAAAATGATTTATAGAAGTGATATTGTCAGGTGTAATGTTGTCAAATGTAGAATTTGAATTTGTTACAATGTCTTCATCATCATTTGTTTTAATTTTGAAATTTTCATCAAATGATACATGAAGTGTTTCTTCAATAGATTTAGTTCTTATATTATAAATTCTATATGCTTTGCTTCGTTCGGAATATCCGATGAATATACATTCATCCGATTTTGGATCAAACTTACCTAATTGATCTTTTGTATTTAAAGAAAAACATTTAGAACCAAAAATTTTAAAGTAAGATATATTAGGTATTCTACCGATGAAGAGTTCATATGGAGTATGTTTAGTTAAAGGTCGAATAGATACACGATTTAGGACATAACAAGCAGTAGCAACGGCTTCTGCCCAAAATTGTTTTGGAAGAGTGGTTCCATTCAATAAAGTCCTAGCACATTCTTGAAGTGTTCTATTTTTACGTTCAACAACTCCATTTTGTTGAGGCGTTCTTGGAAATGAAAAGTTATGAAATATTCCTTTTTTATTACAGAACTTCTCAAACATTTCATTTTCAAATTCTCCTCCATGATCACTTCTAATATTTTTAATTTTTAGATTTTTAATATTTTGAATACGTTTAGCAAAGATTTTGAAATTTTCAAAAGTATCACTTTTGTTTTTCATAAATAAAGTCCAAGTATATCTAGAGAAGTCATCAACTATTACAAAGACATATCTATTGTGATTAATAGATTGAGTCTGAGTTGGTCCAAATAAGTCTAGATGCAACAATTCAAGAGGTTGCAAAGTTGAGATGATCTTCTTGGATTTAAAAGTAGATTTAGTTAGCTTTCCTAGTTGACAAGCATCACAAATGCTATTTACCTTAAAATTCATTTTAGGTAATCCTTTTACCAAATTATTTTTGGATAATTTATTAATAGCTTTGAAATTTATATGACAAAATCTTTTATGCCATAGCCAAAGATCATTTTCTTTGACTAATAAGCACATATTTGTATTATGATTTATTTTCATATTTAAAATATAAATATTATGATCTCTTACTCCTTCGAAAATGATATTTTTGTTATGATCAAAAATATTGCATTTATTTTCAGAAAATACTATGTTAAAACCTTTATCACATAATTGACTAATACTTAGTAAGTTATGTTTTAAATTTTTAACTAATAAGACATTTGTAATAAGAGGTAATTTAGATGTACCGTCATTGCTCACATCGCCTTTGCCGATGATGTAACCTTTTGAATTATCTCCAAAAGTGACAGATCCTCCATCTGAGTAGATAATGTTAGTTAACATATTTTTGTCGCCTGTCATATGTTTTGAGCAACCACTGTCTAGAATCCATTTTCCTCTTTTCTTAATCGGTACCTGCAAAAAATATTGAAATTCTATTGGTACCCACTTCCTCTATAGGGTCCTAAGGGTTAAATCTTAGGAAGCCAAACCCAGTTGGGTTTAGAGTTCCCTTTAAAAATAAAATTTTCATTCTTATGAACAGACATAATAAAAGATTTAATGTAGTTTTTCCTAATCAAATTATTATTCGTTTTTGGAACCCAAATCATAATTGATTTTGGATGAATAATTTTTGAAGAAGATTTTTGAGCAGATATAGATTCCTTTTTCCTAAAATTAGTATATAAAGACCCATTATTTTTAGAATGCTTTTGTATTGGTTTTTTATATCCTAATCCCTTTTTATTTGAACAAGTTTGAGAATTCTCAATTATTTTAGAGAGACTCTCTCTTCCACTGTTAAATTTAGAAATATTTTTAGAAATATTTTCCAGTTTTGTTTTAAGATTAGATACTTCTATATCAAGCGTTTTAATATTAGAGTTTAAATCATAATTCTCTTTTGCTAATTTAACATTCTCATATTTCTGTTTTTCTATTTCACTGCTTAAATCAGTCAATTGAGATATTATATTAACATAAGATTCTTGAGATTTTACTAATTCTTCCTCTAATATTTTCTTTTCATCTTTTAACATGTCAGTTTCTATTTCAGTTCTATTTAATTTTCCTAAAGCATCTTTATATTTACTCTTTAGAATTCTAAGTTTATCTAACAATTCAGAGTTTATTTCTATTAAATCGTCAAAAGTTAGATCACTTACATCATCATTTGTTGCCATAAAACAAACGTTGGCTTGTTCTGAATCATTGTCATTATCACTGTCTGATGAAGAAGATTCTGTATCATCCCATGTAACTGAGAAGGCTTGTTTCTTTTTATATTTGTCCTTTTTGAGATTATTTTCTTTCTTCAGATCAGGACAATCTTTCTTTATGTGGCCCTTCTTGTGACATTCGTAGCATTCAAGAGATGAGCTTGATGGCTTATTAAAACCCTTGTTATTTCCAAATTTATTACTCTTTTTGAATTTTAAAAACTTTTTGAAATTCTTAGCTATAAATGCCATATCATCTTCTGATTCAGAGTCTTCTTTTTCTGCTTGAAAAGCGATAGTTTTCTTGTCCTGTGCTTGTGCTCGTCTTGCCTGCAAATTTACTTCATAAGACATTAGATTTCCTATTAACTCTTCTGTTTTTATGGTTGAAATATCATTAGCTTCCTCGATAGCTAAGTCTTTTCGTTCCCATTCATCAGTTAAAGAGTTAAGAATTTTTGATACAACATCAGATTCAGTAAAAGTGACTTCTAAAGCTAAAAGAGAGTGATAAATATCCTGGAATCTAGAGTACATTTCACTAATACTTTCTCCTTGTTTCATCCTAAAATTTTGAAATTGGTTTTTAAGCATAGAGATCTTGCTTTGTTTTACTTTATTTGTTCCTTCGTGTGTAACCTTAAGAGTATTCCAAATTTCATATCCAGTTTTACAAATACTAACTCGATTAAATTCATTTTTGTCTAATGCGCAAAATAACATGTTCATAGCTTTTGCGTTTGCAGTAGCATCTAGTTTTTGTGTATTAGACCAAGCAGCATATCCTGTAGTAGGAATATGATATTCAGTTTGAATGATATTCCAAGTTTCAAATCCACTTGCTTGCATAAAAATTCTCATTCTAGTTGACCAATAACTATAATTTAATCCGTTAAACAATGGTGGTCGTGTAGTGGCTTGTCCCTCAGTAAAACTGTTGCTAGTGCTATTGTCCATATTTAAAAAAAATATCAGATAACTGTGTTATAGTTATGTGATGACCTTGCTCCGATACCAAATGAAAGTCTACATGGATCTATAATATAGTTAAACTACGACTAGCAAGTGCGGAATTATAAATAATAGTAAATGGCAATAATAAAAATGACACCAGGGATTTTTATACTGGTTCGAACTTCTCGTTCTACGTCCAGTCCCAGACTGCTTCTGCAATTTCTCGAATAACCCTCACTTAACCCGGAGGAACAGGTATTACACCGCCTGAGCAACCGAACAGGACTTTTCCGCCTAAGCAACCGAATAGGACTTTTCCGCCTAAGCAACCGAATAGGACTTTAATTACAATTTGGTAAATTGTTTCTTGACTTGTGTGTTCTTTGAATAACACGAATATAGTCAATGTAGTACACCCTTCCTATAATCTTCTTGATATGATGATTTGAATGTGCAAAGATAGGAAGTATAGATTGAAAATCACTTGAGATTATAACAATATAAGATCAGAAAAGATAGAAAGAATTAGTTGTTGAAATAGTGAATTTTCATCTCTATTTATAGTGTTGAATAGTTTTAATTCAATAGTTGCAACTATTAGAAGGAGTGCAACTGTTGGTGAAGAAGACAACTCTTCAGATTTTGATATTTTATGAAGAGATGCTTCAGTTCGTCAAGTTCAGATGTCTGAGATAAAAGTGACAGATGTCTGAATAATTTTGAATTTCGAAAAAGTAAAAGGAAAACAAAAACAGTTAGTTTAGACGTCTGTCTTTTAATTCAGACGTCTGTCTAGGGTGACAGACGTCTGTTATTTAAATGACAGACGTCTATTTCATATAGAAATAGAGGTATTAACAACATAGTGTTCAGACGTCTGTTATCTTAATTTAGACGTCTGATATTGATGTCAGACGTCTAAATTAATATACAGACGTCTATTTCTGTACTGTTCTGTTCCTTTGTCCATTTTAGTAATTTTGAACTTGAGAAAATATATAATTTTGAAAATACCTTTTTATATTTATTTTAAAGCATGATTTTCAAAAGTATATTTGTGTGTGTGTGTGTTTCATCACCATATCAGAGATTGTACATATATATCTAAATAGATTTTTTAAGAACTTTAATCTTGTTGATGATAATAGCTTCTTTTGACGATTCCTGCAAGAATATTTGACATAATAGTATATATATTGAAATATATAGTTGTCGCATTAAAATCGAAGAAGGCAGGTTTCAACGTGTGTGTGTGTGTGTGTATTTAACCTAAAATTAAAAAAATGGACATTTGTGTAAAGTTAGCATATTAGTCTTAAGTCCTTCCTAACTATGAAACTAGACTCAAGTTGTTGTTTTTAATTTCAAATTTATACAATAGTGAAACTTAATTTTAATATATTCATATGTATGTATGCATGTGTGTATATGTATATAAGTTCTATTATATGTGTGTATTCTAAATAAAATTATGGACAAAAATGGCACATACAAAGGAAACATTAACTATGCACACTTCTTATATGTTGCACTTACACGATATATACTGTTAGTATATTTGGATTTACCTACATTCTTGCCATGTTTAAATTGATCATCAATGACATTTAATGTATCATTAATCTAATCAGAAAAATAAAAATAAAAGGTTAAATGAAAGATTCTCTCTTCAATTAAAGTTATTTCTTCCCTTAGTTGATTTCATAGATTTTAGAGAAGGAAACAAAAGGTTTCTTTCTTAAATTAATTTCAATTAGTAACTGTTACATGCATGAATGTATTTGATAAACACATACATTTAAATTCATATAAAATTCAAACTCTTTCAAACTAATTAAATAAAATAAAAGACTTAATTTAAAATTCTATTTAGATGGATCTGAAATCTCCTTAGACTTCTAGGCACAATAGATCTAAATAAAACAAATTGAAATCTACCTTTTTCACCCACTTTTGACTGGCTTGATTCCAATAATGGTATCAGAGCCAGATAATCCATATGGTCTAAATTAGTCATGTTAGGGCCAACCAATTAAGTTTATCAATTTAGCAGAATGTCTAGAAAAGCTGTATATTGGCTTGGGTTTGGGTAATCAAGTAACATCCCTCCTTAGCCATTGGGCTGGCCAAAAAGTGAAATAGGCCCAAAGGTTACCCTAATAGAAAAGGCCCAATTTGAATCGAGCCTTGGGCTAATTTTCAAAATTGTTTTGAAAATTAAAAATGAAATTTTAAATTTAAAAGCTAAATTTAGAACAATACATACATCACAAATGTTATGATGTGACTTTATAATTGTTTTGAAATTAAAATAAGATTTCAAATTTAAAAATTAAACTTAAATAAGAATTATATTATAAATGTTATAATATGATTTTGAAAGTTGGCTTTAAGGACGATGTAAATTATAATTGTTATGATATAGTTTTCAAAAGTGCTTTGAAAATATAATAAACATATTTCATAAAATTTAATATTTATTAATAAGATTAATAAAATAAATTTATTAATTATATAGTTAATTAATTAAAGTATATACATGTAATATATATATATATATGTTACATTATCTTAAACTGTTTAAGATGATATAAGTATATATGTACATCCATAAGAAAATTTTGAAATTAATATTTAATTAAATTATTTAATTAAATAAGTTAACTAAAAGTTAATTAACAAATAATAAAATACATATATGCCTTGCAAAAAAACAAAAAAATAAAACACACACACATATATATCTATGTGTGTGTGCCATAAATGTTGTGGTATGCATATTCAGTTAAAATGTTTTCTTGAATAACATATAATTAATTAAATAAATAAATTTAAATAATATTTAATTACTGTAATGTACATAAAACTATTGTATAAGTTAACTAAACTATAAAAGTTATATAATAATTAAACTTACATAATATGAATGTATTAAACAAAAGTGGAATAGCAAGAAACCCAAAATAGACATGGAATAAATAAATACATATAGTATGTATACCGTAATTTATGATGTGTCGGATACTTGAATCGCGAGGGTATTTTACAAAAAATACATTATTCCATAAGTTGATATCACTCAATCAAATATATTAAAGATTATGAATCTTTATATAAGTGTTGCCTCTACCATTTATATGTTAAAAAATTACTTGCATACTCTCTAGTTGTTGAGCAAACTCAAGCTAGGGATGTTATATGTAGTATTATTAATATATAGAATAAAAAAGGTAAGAAAATAATACGTATTTATTAAGAAAAATCAATGTACAAATACTATACTTAGGCCATCGCAAAATGGTAGGTATAAGTAAGTAGTCTCTTTCGATTTGTTGAGAAAACTCAAGGTCGAAATGAGTTTAGGACAGGGAACCACGGGTTGGGGTTGTATATGATAAAACTTATAAGGAGTTATCCATTGCTTATAAGGCTACTACTTATTGTTATCCAGCCTTTTGACCAAGCAAAGTTCGGACAAACTGGATGAGTCAAACTCAGAGTTATCAAAGTAGGAAGCCTGAAGAGACAGCATTAGAGTATAGAAACCAAGCACAAACAGAGCCATGGGATAAAAGCATAGCCAACTCAAGCCAGAGGAAATAGGAATCCATCTAAGTCGTGAGTTGGTATCGACCCCACTCCTTGGGACGGTACCGATCCATGTTTTCACCCCCATATTTGTCCATCTTCTGCCTACATTCCCTATATGATGCTAGAAGGCTATACCAGGTATCGTTTGTTGATCTAATGCAATTCTCTATCGATCTCCATGAACACCTGAAACGACAACTCTGTTCTTTTACGGATCCATCATATGGACTCAGAAATAAGCTAACATTGGTACAAAAAACTATGGAATCACGAAGAAACTACAAGATGAGCCAAAATGAAGAGTTCAAGATGACTAGATTTGCCATCTTTTGGGTCGGTACCGACCCAAGTCCTTGGAGTTGTACCAACCCATGCAAATTGCTGAGGCAACGCCTTATTGTTTTGGAGAATCAGTCTACGACATGGAAAACGAGGTGGAGATCTCCCGGGTGAGATTTTAGGCTCCAACCTCTATAAATAAAAGGGTAGGGCTCATTTTTCAGGATCTTTTGGCTATGGTACTTCTTACTTTTAATTTCTTGTAATCATGGTAGGGGTTGCACCGACCCGTAAGAACTTTAGCTTCCAAGTCAAAATATAAGCAATAAAATCATTACGTGGACGTAGGCCTTGATTTACCAAACCGCTATAAACTATTGTGTGTTCTTTCTTACTCATTTTTCAATTTTATTTTTTCACTTTTATTTCTCTAAATAAACTCTTGGGTGTTTGTGCCATTTTTCGTTTTAACATTTTGGTGTTTTCATTGAGAACTCACATTCTACTATTGTATTTCTTAATTCCAAGAGATAGATCCAATTTTCCTACCTTATTATCTACTATTTAGATTTTCTATAATCTAAGAGAAGCTATTTCCAATGACCCCATCAAAAAGAGACCGTTTCAAACCCAGGGAAACAATCGTACAATCGTAGTATGTATGCGAGTATGAGTCGAACCACAGGGAAAGAATTAAATTTTAATAATACTCAATCAAATTAGCACACAGTTTTGAAGTTTGTTTTAAACTAGAAAATTATAGAAAATAAGCTAGAGCAAAAGTGAATAAAATTATGATAATAAGGAGCAATTTAGAGGCAAATCCACTTCCAATCATTCATACAAATCAACATAAAATCCACTTATAATCTCTCATTAAAATATTAATTAGAAATGATAAATGTTCTTATTATAAGTATGATTTATTTGTGCTATTAATTAGCACAACTTAAATCATCAAATTCTAACACACCATTCAAACCCACTTTTCAACACTCATGAAAATGACATGAAAAATAAAAATAATATCTATTTTAAGTATGATATATTTACTATAAATTAGTAATATAGACCATCAAAATTTGATTCTAGCTTAACTTTCATCATCAAAATCACTTAGGCAAATGAGCAAATAGTTTATGTTTATATGGAGTTAAACATAGCCAATTTGAGATGTCAACATAGGCTATCAAAATTCACTAAAAAAGAAACATAAACCACCATCATTCATAATTTTCATTAAGCATATAAGAGAGATCACAAATGAATTCATTATGCTAATTTTATATGTTTCATGAAAGCTTCATTACCTCTAAATTGAAGGGGTTTAGCTACTCATATTTGAAAACATGTTAACATAAAATGATTTCAACATAACATAAAAGGAAAATGAGAGCTAATTACAAGAAAAGAGAGCTAACTACTTGCATGAAATAAAACTAAACTAATTACAACAATAAAATATATGCAACTAACATGAAATAAAAGGAGCACAAAGTAAATAAGAGAGCATATAATAAAAGAGAAATAAAAGTAAGCATGAACTAAAAATGTAAGAAGGTAGAGAGCAAGGCTAAGAAGCCATTAAGGAAACATTTTATTTATCATTGATTTGTGGTAACAATATTGCATAAAAAAGATCATTACATTAAACATAAGGGGTATTTATACATGCTTAAAACTCTAATTCATATTTTAGAGGACCACCTAAAATGCCTTTGAAAAAGTGTAACCTCTAAGTAATCATTTGGGAAATCATTAATCCCCACTAACATGCCTTTAAGCCTCATTTAAAATGTGCATGTACTTTTAATTATGGACCATATGTTAGTGGGTATGTGGACTCCTCCATGTTGCATGAATTCTTTTATTTCCATTCTCCATTTGCTTTCAACATGTGTGCATGCATTCATCCATGAAACTTCTTCATATTTGCATTTCATTTCCTACAAATAAAAATAAAAATGTGCAAATAAATTTTCTTAAAATTAAATCATACACAAAATTACCATTCTACCCCCCAAATGAAGATGAATAAATGTTGATTTGAAAATAATTTAAATTTGGGTTTAAACATGTAAAATACCCTAATATGCTCATTTATTTAAAAAAAGTAGATTAAATATGGGAATAAAAATATACACTTTTACATGCACATCAAATACCCTTACACTTATCTTTTTATTCGTCCTCGAATAAACTAAAACCAAGATAAATCCGTTTTCGTAGGGAACACGATTGCATTGAGCGTACGCAACAAGCCGTTAAACCTCTAGGTGTCCCTAATTGGATGAATGTTGTCTCATGAGTGTTTTTAGCAGATACTACCCACAAAATCCAAATGCGATATGCAGATTCTAATGCGACTACGTGACGCAAGTTCTCGAAAATATTTACAAATTAGGAATTTACTTTTAAATTGACACGAGTAAGTTAAATATAAGTTTTGATCATTATCAAGAAATTTTAGTCTTTTTACTCAACAAAACATCCAATAAAAATTAAGTTATCATCATAATTAGACTCTAGTCTGGCTAGTTGTTTTGGTTGAAAACATAGTGCAACTATGTAACGAATCCTCAGTTGATTATCAAGGTTTTCCAAAGTGGTATTTTTATTTCTTTTGAATAACAAGTCAAATAAAATAAGTGAAGATATTGCTTGGATTTCACTTACTTACTCTCTCTATTTCGAGAAATATTAACATTATTATTATTTACACACCTAACTCAGATAAACCGAGGCCAGGTAAACTGAACATGCACCGCCTTTCGGGCTTACGTTAGAAGAGTACATAACATGGCGAGTGTACACACTTGTGTATGAATACATGACTCTAGGTTGTTATTATTATTAATTTAATTTTATTTGCATAAACTAAACTTAGATAAACTGAGGCTAGATATATCGATCATGCACTGCCTTTCGGGCTTACGTGAGAAGGGTACAGAGCATAGCGAGTGTACACACTTATGTATGAACACCTAACTCCAGGTGTTTCTTATTTTTATAAAAACTTTTTATTATCATTATTATTTTAAAGAGAATTATGCAAAATCATCTTAGCACCACTTAACTTAGGAAATCAAGAATGTTGTCGCCTTTACTTTAAATCAACCACTCTTTGAAACAAAGATTACAATTAGGACATACTTCATAATTATTACCTATAAACCTTCCTAAATACTAGTTAAACTATAGTTACTTGTACTCAAACTTTTATTTTTATTTTTGTGTTGAGACAAGTAAATTTTCAGGAATTTCAATTTAATAACCAAAAACATATACTTATCATATAGTGTTTCTTCAAAAGCAAATCAATATGCAAAAAATAAAATTTGTTTTAGGATTTTTTTCCTTTTTTTAGTTTTTGGAAAGAAAATGCAAAAAATAAACCTTAAAAAATCAAAAACGAACATCAGACTCCCCCTACACTTGATTTTGACCGTGTCCCCATTGTCAAAACATGATATAATAAGCGAAACGGAGAAAAATATGTACATATTTACAAGAGATGATTTCAATTTCTTACTAGACATAGTATAGCTCATGAAGAGTCATGAGCTCCTCCTCTCGATCACTTGCCATCTCCAAGAAAGGTTTTTAATGATGACCATTGACTTTAAAAACGATCCATCCCTAGGGTTTTCAATTTCTATGGCACTGTGTGGAAAAACAGTCCGTCTAATGTATGGTCCGGTCCACCTCGAATTTAATTTCCTATGGAACAAATGAAGTTGAGAGCCATACAAAAGAACTTTTTAGTTTGGCAAAGATATTTTTGCTAGGATTGACTTCTCATGAAATTTTTTTGTTCTTTCTTTATATATTTTCTCATTTTCATATGGGTCGTTCCTAATCTCCTCTAATTCATTGAGTTGCAATTTTCTATTTTCGCCAACTTTATCAAGATCAAAGTTTATGTTCTTAATTACCCACGGCACTTTATGTTCAAGTTCGATGGGCAAAAGGCACACTTTACCATATACAATCTAAAAGAAGACATCCCAAGATTGGATTTATACGCAGTTCTGTAAGCCCAAAGAGCATATAATAATTTTTATGACCAATCTTTTCGATTTTTTTTATAGTTTTCTCGAAAATTTGTTTGATTTGGCGATTTGAAACTATAATTTGACCACGAGTTTAAGGATGATAAAGAGTGGATAACTTGTGGGTTATCATGTATTTCATCATTAGAATTTCAAATGAATGACTACAGAAATGGGTTCCATTATCGCTTATTATTATGCGAGGTGTTCCAAACATCGAAATGATGTTTTCTTTTATGAATCTCACAACAACTTCGTGGCCATTTGTTTTACGAGGAATGGCTTCAACCCATTTAGAGACGTAATCAATAGCCAGAAGAATGCATAGAGTTTTGAAAAAATTGGGAAATGGTCCCATAAAGTAAATACCCCAAACGTCGAAGATTTCGATTGTAAGAATGGGGTTTAAAGGCATCATTCATTATTGGGTTAAGCATTCATTATGCGTCATGAACAGATATGGCATCATCAACTAAGTGGATGCGATGTTGAACAAGAGCGGGACTAATTCCCTTTATATCAGTAATTGACCATCCAATTGCTTCATTGTTTTTCAACAGAATTGAAAGAAGAGAAGCTTCTTGATCAAGAGATGGAGTTGAAGAGATTATGACGGGAAATGTTTCGTTGTCCCCTAAGTATGCATACTTAAGGTGATCGGTAAGAGGTTTGAGTTCCAATCTCAGGGGTGCTCAATCAAAAATTTTGGTTGAAGTTCTGACTCAATAGTGAAGGGTTCAAACTGGAGTGCATTTTCAATTTTGTTAGGCTCTTCTTGAAATAGTTGTTCGTATTCGGTCTCGCGTTCGTGGTTTAGGTCAACTGTTTCATTATCAAAATTTCCTGGAATGGAGCTAACTTCCAATGTTTGGTAAAATGGTTCACTTGTTTGGTTTTCTAGATTGAAAATGTTAAGATCCAAAGTCATATTTCCAAAAGAAATTTTCATCAAACCATTTCGACAATTGATTAAAGCATTTTAAGTAGCCAAGAAAGGTCGGCCTAAAATCAATGGAATTTGACTTATCAAATTGTTCAGAGGTTGTGTCTCTAAAACGATGAAATTGACAGGGAATGTAAATTGACCAATTTTGATGAGTACATCCTTGATCTCTCTCATGGGTTTCTTTATCGAACGATTGGCAAATTGAAGAGTTACTTTTGACGGTTTTAGTTCACCTAAGCCAAGTTATTGGTAAACTGAATAAGGAATCAAATTGACACTCGCGCCCAAGTCTAGTAAGCACTTATTAATCATATTGTCTTCTATTGTGCACGAGATCGTCGGACATCCAGGATCTTTGCATTTGATGGGAATTGATTAGGACAAGACTTCGCTAAGTCGGCAGCTAAGAAAACTTTCTAGGGTACATGAGTGTGTCGTTTTTGAGTACACAATTCCTCGAGAAACTAAGCATAAGTTGGGACTGGTTGAACTATATCAAGAAGAGGAATGTTTATTTTCACTTGTATGAAAATTTCCAACATCTTTTCCATTAGATCAGAATGTTTCTTGGGTCAAAGGCGATGTGGAAATGGAACATGATACTCGGTAGGTCGGTCTACTTGAGTAGAAGAAGAATTTGGAGTGGAATTTGATTTATTGTTTGGCTCAACATTTTGTTCTGAATTGCTTGTCGTTTTTGAAGTGTTAAGAGGAGCTTCTGGTAAATCGTTTGGATTAACAACTTGGTTATCGATTTGCTTACCTGAATGCAAGTTCGTGATAGCATTTACTTGGTTTATGTTGCTATCTTGAACAACATTGGCTTGATTCAAATTCGTTTTGGATTTATGGAATTCGGAACTGGTTGACTTGGGAATGTGCCTCATTTACTTTCACTCACAGACGTGGCTAACTGATTCATTTGCATTTCAAGTTTAGCAATTGATTGACTCGTATTCTGCATGAACAAGGTGAAATTTTTTTGCAAATTGCTATTTGGTTGGAGGCTTTTAGTCCTTGCTTTAGCCAAAGTTTCAAGACTTTTCTCAAGTGAAGACAATCGTTTATCGTCTTGGGGAGCAAAAGATTGTTGCGGTTGAATTTGAGAAGAACCCTCAAAATTTGTTGAAAATGATTAGGTTGAAAGGGAGGATTCGAAGCATTATTCGAAAATGCTTGAAAGTTGGGATGAACCAAATTTGTGTTGGAATTATTTTGGTTCCATGCAAAGTTAGGAGATTTCTCCAACCAGGATTGTATGTTGGAGAAAATGGGTCATTCTTAACCTTATTAAAAGTGTTGAGTTATTCTATCAAATTAGGGCACTGATCGGCTATGTGATCCGGATCGTTGCATTTATAACACATTGGTTGGGAAGCTCGGTTCATTTGGTTAGATGAGAAAACGTTGTTGAATTTATTGATTATTTAATCAATTTTAGCTTCCAAAGCCAAAGATGATCTTATCGAATGTGCGCTCGATCGTGAGTAAATGGATTTTTCGTTAGAACATTCCCATTGAGATGACTTTTCGGCCAAGTTTTCAAGGAATTGCTAAGCATCGTCGTGATGTTGGGTGAGAAAATTGCTTTGGCACATCGATTCAAGCATGGTTCATGAGCTATTTTCAAGTCCATCATATAAGATTTGGCAAAGATTCCATTTTTCGAAATTATGGTGTGGGCATGTTATCAAAAGCTCTTTAAATTTTCAAAATATTTTCCAAAAGGTTCACCCCTAAATTGATGAAAATTCACAATTTTGTTTCGGATTTTGGTCATTTTTTCCAAGTGGTAGAACTTTTTTAAGAAAATTTTAAAGAATTCTTCCCAAGTTTTGATCGAGTTTGATGGTAAGCTGTACCACCATTTTTCAGCTTAATCGGTAAGGCGAATAAAATTAACCGAAGTTTGATTCCATCATCACATAATTGTTGATGTTTAATAGTCCCACACACTTGTTCGAATATCGTTAAGAAAATGTATGGTTCATCATGTTCTAAATTGCTAAATTTTGAAAGCTTGGCAATGTGATTGAATGGATTTCGAAGTGACTACCCATTGGGGAAGGTAATGTGATACAAGAAGGAATATAAACACTACTAGGAAAGATTCTATTAATGAGAGTTCGTGGGGCATTTTCATTAGCCATTGTTGGAGAATCGTTTGTTCGAGTTAAACGAGTAGTTGTTGTGTCACGAGTCCAAGTACTCATGCGCAAGTGAAAAGCTCAAGGAGAGAAAGAAGTGCGAATCAAGTTTAAGAGAATGAAACACGGTTTAGAAAATGAAATGAAGTGAAAAATTGTTTTTTTAATGTTTTTTTAGGAAAAATATTTACTAAAAAGAATTTATTTTTCGAAAGGGAGATTTGATTTTTGTTTTGTTTTTTTGGTAATTTGGATTTTTTTAATGTTTTTTGTTTTTGTAGTTTTTGTTTTTGTTTTTGAAAAGATTACTATTATATTTTTTTGGTTTTTTTTGTTTTTTTTTAAAATAACTCAAGTAAAAATGCTTGTTTTTGGATTTTAGCTTTTGTTTGATTTTATTTTAAAGGAAAAGTTTAAAAAGATTTTTTTTTAATTTAAAAAAAAACTAAGTTAAGTAAAATGTAAAAATTATTTTTTTACTTTTTGATTTCATTTTATATATGCATGAACTAATGCAACTAAATGAATTCAAGGCTTAATTACAAAGTTTCTGTCCGTACTAGCTCCTAAGCCAAAATTGTATAATCACGTTTTGTCTTAACCCAACAAAATAGTTCTTAGCCAGGTAGCAAACATGGGTTATCAATGCACCACGAATCACCGTAGAAATGCAGTCGAAGGTTTAAGTACCTTCGAAGAAACAATCACTATAATATTTACGAATCACCATAATATTTGTATATGATTATTGCTCTGTTGTAGCCTAGATTCCAAGAATTAGATTGTTGAATGAAGAAACTTGTCAAGTTACAATTAAGCCCTAGGTGAGCTTGTGACTCCATTAAGTCCAACATCTAACCATTATTATTAGTCAATTTTTACGATGAAATACAATTTGTGGGCCAAGGAAGGGGCGATGAAATCTTCTACCTTATGTTAATTGGGGTGTTTCCCTTAGAAAATAAAAACCAGATGAAATGAATACAAAGCAGAAATTAAACGTGTATTAACAATGCAACTACGAATGAAATTTGTTTGTTTTAGTTTTTGAAATTTTTTTCTTTCTTTAAAAAAAATGCAAGCAACCAACAATGCAATGAAAACAAAAATAAGGGATAAGAGCACGATAACAGAACGTGCAGATTTATTAGCAATTTTATTTTAAAGCGATGATTTTTTTTAGCAAGCAAGTAGAGTAATGCAATTATTTAGCAAGCAATTCTTCTTCTTTTCTGCTTGCAATTTGAAACCTGTAAAAGTGTTGAAAAAGATTTTTTTTTCTTTTTAAAGGATTGAATGAAAACAAAAGCAAATGAATTTACACTAAAAAGGAAAAATAAAAAATTTCTTGTAAAGTTATTTTTTGAAAAAACTAAAAAAAACCAAACTAAAATAAAGACAAACAAAACCACAAAACAATTTATTTTTGCAAAGTTGTTTTTTTATTTTAACAAAAGAAGAGAAATTCAAGGAGAAAGGAAAATAGAAATTTGAATCTATCTCAGCCCAATACACAAAGCCTACAATGCCCTTACTAGTAATTACAATTCCCTTCTCTTCTCTGTTAAAAAAAACAGAAACACGCAAAGTAATAAAATAAAGACACACGACCTAAAAAAAAGAAAAGGGGAAATCGCTAAAACAAAATCATGAACCAAAAAAAAATTGCGGTGTGATTGGTTTGATTTGGATGAAGACGCGAATTTGATTTGGCTTTGGTGATTTCACAAATTAATTCTAGGCGATGGTTTAGGTCGTAGGAGTTTGAATTTGGAGAATTTTGCTGAGTGTATTGGTTTGGAGAGGAAATAGATTGTGGCAATGGGCTGGTGTTGTACGACGTAGGGTTTATCGGAGGATGGTCAATGAGGTAGCGGCTTGGGTTTGATTTGTTTGAAGGGCGAGGAGGAAGTTTGGTTCTCAGATTTTGATGAAGGTAGGAGAAATTATAGACGATTATTAGTGGTGAAGAGGGGTGTTTCTTCTTTGATTGAGTGCTTTATGTTTGTTTTCTATTTGTTGACAGAGGTAGGGGTGTTATTGAAGTGGATGTCGAGAGATGGTTGCTGGTTGTTGACAGTGGATGGTAGGTGCAATTTTTGGTGGAAGGTGATTGTGGGTTGTTGAGGAAGTGCGACGGGGTTAGAGGAACTGGATGGGTAGGGAAGTGTGGCTATTTGATGATGGTGGTGATTCGGTGATGGTTGGCTTTCAAGTGGTTTCGGCTGATTGTTTCTTGGGTGAAGTTGCAAGTGGAATTGAGTGAAGAGGAGAATGGTGATCGAGCATTGATTCGAAGCGGGTTGTTGTGGAAAGGAAGAGGGATTAGAGTTGTAGCAGTGAGGTATATTGTATGGGAGATGAGGCCGTAAGTGTGCTTCAGGTGATTGTGTTTAGGCTTGGATGGTGGAGTAGTGTTAGGAGGGAAGGAAGTGCTTCGAGGAGGTGGTGATGCCTGTAGCAGATTGTAGGTTGACAGTGAGGTGGATGATTGGGTTTGTTTGTGCTGTGGTGAAGAAGGAAATTTGGGAGAAGGCAATAAGTGTGTACAGGCAGGTTGAGATGTGGAAGTGTTGTTTGTGTTTGTTATGCAGGTGAAATGCACTGAATGTAAAAGTTAACAAAAATGATTAAGGCAATGCATGGAATGGTGATAGAGAATGTAACTAAGTTTGGTATAATAAAACTTAAATAGAGAATATTGTATAAGAATCTTTGTAATGGAAATAGAAATGCACAGTTTGTAGCAATGTAATGAAAAATGAAATGCAATGAATTATATATATATGTATATATATGAAAATGAGATGTGAAACAAAAAACAGAAACGCTATGCTAAGATAATAGGATGGAACAGTGAATAGTTGAAATGCAATTTTTTTAATGAAAAACATCAGTGCAAAAAATGTAAACAAAGAGATGTGATTGAATTATTATTTTTTAATAACAACAAGATCAAAAAACAAGCAAACATAATATGGACAAATGACACAAAACAATTAAAGAAAACAGAAACACTACAAGAAATTTTATTTTTTGTGGCGCACAAAAAACGCTACAAAAACTTTTGGTGGCGTTTTGATAAACGCCGCGAGAAAACATGCGACTAAAAATCCATGATTTTTTGTTGCATTTATTTTAACGCCACTATAAATGCATTTTTGACAGCGTTTTTCAAACGCTACCATAAATCTTTTTGTAGCGTTTAAAAAACGCCACCAAAAGATTTTTTGGCGCTACTATTAGAATTTCCAACTTTACCCATTTTTTACGGTTGCATTTACTCAACGCCACTATATATATTTCGGTAGCGTTTTTGAAACGCTACTAAAAGTTGTTTATTATTTTACACCATTTTTTTATGCTATTATTTCCTGTTAATGGTCTATTTTGGTTCTAATATATCAATCAACAATCACTCACATAATCATCATATTCAAATAAGTTATAAAACACATTAACTATATAATCAAATAAAATATCCATAACCATTCCAATACAATACAATAGTTTTTCGACAAAATGACCTAACTCACATACAATAACCATTTGTATACAAATTTACACATCGGGTACTAATAAATGTTATATCTAACTAGTGCTAACAAAACGTTTGATTATCCATAATTCTTTGTTGCATACACAAGTGAAAGCTAGCATCATCAAGTCCAAATTTGCTCTTTTCAAAATTCCGATGCCTACACAAGTGAAAGCACAACAGATAGTAACTGTAAACCGCAAAACAGAAGGATAGGAAATAATTACAGCCTACTGCAAAACTAATCGAATGCAATCCACCCCAGTGGAATCAAAGGAGCCAAAACCTATATAAGAATACATGTGCAAAAATCGGTAGCTTTATAGTCTATGTTTTTACATCAGTAGGATATAATTGCCGATCAAGTCTTATGAAAACAATGTAAACATGACCGCAAGAAAGATTGTAATCACTCTACACAGTACAAGCAACAATATATTATAATTGAAGAGTTTGTATATATGCATGCATGTGTTGAAGGAGACGTTTGCAATGAAATTATCAAGGTTACTATTATTTTTGTTCTCAGTTTGCTCTTACTAAATTACACATATCATGAGAAGTTAACTGCTTGAAAACTGGGAACATATTAAAATTTAGTTATCAATTATTATTTATATTCTCCTGGCCTGACATTGTTTTACTCTCGGATGCTACAAAGTTTGTATTACTTAAAGTGTAAAAATAGATATATGAGCGCATGAAGTTAAAAATAACACAATGTATTTACAGCCTAATCTGTTAATCCTTAATTGAAAATGTGAACCACACATTATCCTCAGAATGTTTGCTTCAGAAAGACAAGATGTACCACAAAGATATTAACCACAGCATATTCACCCTAATGTTAGTATGCAAATTATGTGTTATAACTTACAAGGTTGATGCATGCTACCTCAATAGTTAAAGAACAGTGTATATTTTATCTGGATATTAAAGCAAAAAGCTCTTTAGTCTTGGCATTTGTTGATGCCCAAGTCCAAACAGTTTTGCAACAGGTCCTGGAGTATATTAACAAACATGTGAATATTTGTGGTTAATTTTATATATGACTTGTATGCATTTTATACACTAATTTAATTAATTAATCAAGGATGATTATATAATTACGATCTTGAATAAAAATATAACATGAGATGCACCTTACTTTACTTGCATAGTTTAGTGGAAATGACAAAATTAAAAAGAGCATTGGGAAATTCTACCAAGCTTAAGAGCATAAGAGTAGCCAAATGAAATTGAGGCCTTAAAATCTAGTTCATCATGACACATATTTGTGGATAAATTTGAGCATATTATAGATATTTTGTGCATTCAACTCCAACGTAGATGCAAATATGATGAGTTTAGAGGTATATTTTTGCTAATCAATCAGCAGAGAACAAGTAACTAGTCAATTATTTATACAGATATTACCAATCAATTAATGTAGTCACGAAAGTAAACCAAGTACTTAATTTAAATATTTAATAAGTAACTCTAGTCAAAATTAATATCCAAACTGGTGCACACAATGACATATACCATTCGAGTATTTAACTCTAACTCCATACAAAATTGTGTCCTATCATGCTTATAATTATAGTAGCAGATGGAAACTCAGTCTGATGTGTTTCCAGCATAAAGATCAAAATTGTGTCCTAGCATGCTTATAATTACAATATGCATGATTCACTTGGTTAACTTTTAGTTAATTTAGTTAATTCAAACTTAGTTAATTTTTGTTAACTTGGTTAACTGAATTAATTTATTATTATTATTAATATTAAACCTTGATTAACTTAATTATATTATTATTATTATCATTATAAACTTAGTTAATTTTTATGAACTTGGTTAATTTTTATAAACTTAGTTAATTCATCATCATCATCTTTATTGTTTATAAAACTTTGTTAAATTATTTATAATATTATTTATAAAATTTAGTTAACTTAAACTTAGTTAATTTTATAAAAAAAATTTAATTTTAACAAAAATTAGTTAATTATGGGTAATCAAGCACCACCTTTAATTATATTGAAAGTAGACGTTTTCACTTGACGATGTGGTGATTAGTGGGAGAAAATATAATTGGAGATGCCCTTAAAACTACAGGGGATCTGTTTTTAGTGTATAATACATTTTAATCAGATACAGTTTGTCCAAACAGAGCATGCACATTCATGAACACCAAAATGTGGACTGACTATAATCACAAATATAAATAAAATGGTTTTAATTATGAAGTAAGGATTATGGCATCCCTATTTATTTACACTTTATTTGCGCGCATCAAAACAAATCTACAAATATATGATGTGAAGTGAATTTTGTGCGTTTTGACCAACTATATTATCATGTGATGTCTTAATGCTATAAAGCTAGAAGCAGCATCTCAATTTAGTTCCTGATCTCACATCTTGATGTTCGTGAGTAAAACATTTGAAAATATTAATACGATCTTGATGCATTTTGGTCAATGAGTCTTCACCACTATCATGGGTACGCATGAAGCTATATAGACATAAAAGAAGGGAAAATTTGTATCCAGATCTTAAAATATCATGTTATACTAAACTAAAAATGACTTGTTACTCGTGATTGGTATGCAACTTACTGTAGGAAAATCATAATTCACTTAGGCCAGAAAAGGTTATACTTTATGTATGTAAAAAAACAACTGTATAAAAAAACTTTTTTAGCTGGGGACAGTTTTACTGTGATTTTGTACGTTTAGATGGATCTTTGTTATGCCAATCTTCTTAGAAAGAATATTGAATTTTGATTTCGATTGAAGCATCCATATTTACTGTTGATTTAGGTTCATCTTTCTGTGAAAACAATTATGTTAGTTTGCCATTGCGTGTATGCACACAGTGATGAAGCACATTTACCAAAAAGGTGATTACGGGGTGGAGAACAACATCAGAATAGCAACTATTTCAGAATTTCATAGTAAAATTTGATTTTGTGTGTTTAATATATTATTAGCTTATTTTGTATTAAAGAAACACTAAAGGACTCAAATTCATAGGCTCCAAAGTGTGTTTAAATATCCATCCTTGATACGTCTTTAATGCGAAGAGAATCTCCAACAACTCTATGGGTTTTTTTATCAAGTATATTGCAATAATATTACATCTAATTAGCAATTCACGACATAGGATGGAAGAAAGTGCTTGTTTTACAAGTTCACATCCACTAGACATGTTTTGTATTTGGGATTCAGCAAGTATTGAACAGTAACATTTTGTAGTTGGGATTCATAAGTTTTCAGAAAACTAATAGGTTAAAAAGAATTAATATCAACTACCTAGCCTATCGATCAATACATGTTAGTAGAATGTCAATGAATAATTGGAAACTTATATATGTATGATTAATTTTGCTTTAAAAGGGAACCGACATTAGACAGGCTTAAAGAATTTTTATGTTTATTTACAAGGCAAAGTATTGTTGTATTGCTTGTGTGTACAAAAGCAGGATGGATACTGGGAAAGGCACAAATAAAGATGAAGTTAAAACTGACTCAGCTATAGGCAGTATATGTAATAAAAAAGTAGAATTCATACAAGTGCCAAGTATACTTACTAGAAGATGCAGGACCGAGGATATCTATATAGTTGTACTCTAGAAATGTTATCACCAGATTTTTCTCTAATCAACGTGTACCTATTTTCTGGATTCTTGGTGGAAAAAAGGTTAGATGAAAATCATGCCATCTATGTTCAACTTCTTACATTATATAAAAAGGTCAAGCTGAGCAATGGACAAGGGATTAAATCTACTGAGCAATCATCATCGTCATCCAACGATTGCAAATTATCAGAATCGCTTCCAACTTTTGACCAAGCAACACCAAATCATCATTCAATTAATAGGTTCCACTAATCGACCTTATATCAAAATTCCCATAAAAAAACAAGAGAATATGTAAGAAACTTACAACATATTGTGTTTGAAGACATGAACTCAAAATTATTTTTATCAAACGCTAACTTTGAGAACTTATCTTAATGGAAAACCTTTTACCCATCACACTGAATGAAACTATAGAAATAATAGAGAATTAAACCAACTAAATTTTACCTGAGTAAATAGATCGGATTGATACTCACTTACTCGACAAGGTTCCGGAAAGCAGTTTTGAAGTTGTAGACATGGCGTAGTGGATCTAGTTCCAATCACGGTACATTTCCTTATTCTAAAACCAAACTGAAGCATTAAAGTTTAAGGTAAAGTCTCGTTTCCCAATTCCCTCTCCGTTTCCGGAATTGAACGCGGGGACTTGATGGGTAATCTCACTGACCATATCATTAGGTGAGTTTGATTCTGAAATAGTAATGGAAAATCCGCATATGGTAATTCCTAGATCTGAAATTCGATTTCAAACGCAAGTGCAAGGACAATTAAACATGAAAATGTGTGTATAAAAGAATGGGTCTGGATGCGGCTTCCTAAGCGAAGAAGAAGACATGTATTTACTGGAGATGTCGGAGAAGCGGTTACAAAAACGTGCTTGTGGGTAATGGGATTTGCGATGTAGTTTCTAACTCACATATGTCACGTGCTTGTGCCGGATTGGAAGACAATTTTGGGGATATCAGATGAGGAAGATGAGGGATTTTGGGGACAAAGATGATGGCTCTGAGGGATTGAAAGACAGAGACTTTTTTTGTTCTCATCGCAATTTTGAGAGGGGGAAAATAAGTGAAAGTGGTGTGAAAGGAAATTTGAGCGGCCACGGAAAATTTTAGCAAAATATCGATGAATAATTGGTGGGACCAATTAGCCATGTTTCATCGTTTCATTTTATATTCTAAAATGACCAACGGCAGCATATGCCTTGAAACGCAACCAATTAATGCAACCAAAAACAAGTTTTGTTGTAGTGAAAAAAATGCACAACTTTTTTTTATGATAACTGGCATAAAATAAAATGATTCCAATATAAAATGAAGGGGTTTAGCTACACATATTTGAAAACATGTTAACATAAAATGATTTCAATATAAAACAAAAGAAAAATGAGAGCTAATTACAAGAAAAGAGAGCTAACTACTTGAATGAAATAAAACTAAACTAATTACAATAATAAAATTTATGCTACTAACATGAAATAAAAGGTGCACAAAGTAAATAAGAGAGCTAGAATAAAAAAGAAATAAAAGTAAGCATGAAATAAAAATGCAAGAAGGTAAAGAGCAAGGCTAAGAAGCCATTAAAGAAACATTTTATTTATCATTGACTTTTCACTACAATATTGCATAAAAAAGATCATTACATGAAACATAAGGTGTGTTTATACATGCTTAAAACCCTAATTCATATTTTAGTAGACTGCCTAAAATACCCTGAGAAAGTGTAACCTCCAAGTAATCATTAGGGAAATAATCAATCTCCACTAACATGCCTTTAATCCTCCACTTATATGTGCATGTGTTTTTAATTATGGACCATATGTTAGTAGGTATGTGGGTTCCTCCATGTTGCATGAATTCTTTTATTTTCATTCTCCATTTGCTTTCAACATGTGTGCATGCATTCATCCATGAAACCTCTTCATATTTGCACTACATTTCCTATAAATGAAAATAAAAATGTGCAAACAAATTTTCTTAAAATTAAACCATACACAAAATTACCATTTTATCCCCCAAATGGAGATGAATGAGTGATGATTTGGAAACAATTTAAATATTGGTTTAAACATGTAAAATACCCTAATATGCTCAATTATTTAAATAAAAGTGGATTATATATGGGAATAAAAATGTACACATTTACATGCATATTAGATGGCGGCGTGGATCTGACTTCTAGTCGTATCGTGGTTAATCCGAATCTAAAAAATCATGTTGCTGTTGATGATACAACTCACAAGAATCAAACACGTGGTACTGCTGGATGAATGGATCCCACGGAGGTTGGGAAACCTAGGTATGAAGAACCAAGCCAAGAGCGTTCGCCGAGACGAATGCTCGAGGCGGATCCCCACTACTACCGTTCAATCAAACCTATGGACCTGAAATACATAGACGAAATCCATTTATTGAGAACATCCTATGCGAGAGATATCCCCAAAGGTTTGCAATGCCAATAATGTCATTGTATGGAGGAACAATGGATCCTAGGTGGCATTTGATGAGATTCGAGTGGCATATATATATTCCTTTAGAGATTCTGATGCCGTGAATTGCCGCTATTTTCCAATTTTTCTAGAAGAATTGGCTATAATGTGGTTCACTCGACTTTCGTCGAGGTCCGTATCATCTTTTGTTGAGTTGTCATGAAACTTTATAAAGTTATTCTGCTTAAATACTTCACGTCTGAAACATGTGATGTCTCTATCAAACCTCTTCCAAGCTGATGGAGAGTCGTTGGAGGATTTCTTGAACCAGTTCCACACTGCCATGACAGAAGTTACATATCCCAGGGATGACAAAGTGTATGGTGCAAATCATAAGGATTCATACCGATATGAAATTCGGGCAATGGTCAGAAAGGAAACACCCACCGACGATAGATGCTTTCTATAGAAAGGCCAATGAGTACTTATGCTTGGAAAAAGCATGCAAACATCTAGGAGAGCTGAGGCCGGGGGTTCAATTGGAGTAGTGCAAAACAATGTCACTGTAAAGTAGTCTAGAGGGAGTTTTGGAAATGTAGATGAGAAAGTTGGCAATAAGAATGATAGTCAAAAGCAGAATGGTGATGGGGCTAAGAAGCGAGAGCCGGATAACAGGAATCGTACTAGGACTCCTAGGTACGGCAGCTATACAAACTAAATAACTCGATAGAGAATATTTATCTGGCAACTCAAGGCACTGATTTGTACAGAAAGCCGACTATAAGAGAGCAGACTGAGAAGGAGAGAAAGTCTGGCAAGTTTTGTAGATTCCCCGAGACCCACAATCATAACACCAATGAATGCATGCACTTGTGTGATATGATTGAGGAGCTGATACGCAAAAAGAAACCGCAACAATATATGAAAGCCCTATAGGATGGTGGGTAAGGAAATTCAAACCCCCCCGAGTCATCCTCCCAATAGGGGAAAGCTGGGCCTAGTGGTAAGGAGCCTAAGCGGCTTGAAAAACGCATAGTGATTAGCACGATCATAAGTGGACCACATCTAGCTGGTAAAAATCTACCTAATATGGGAAGATATGTTGGCACTATAAAGTATGTTGTAGATGAGGGTTGCCTTGCAGTCGAGGATGGAACTCTGGTAAAATAATGCAGAATGATGACTAACGACATTGTCTTCCGTAACAGAGATGTTGATGGAGTAGAGGCTCCAACGATTAACCCACTCATGATTACAGCCATGATTTTCCCTACGGTAGTACGGAAGGTGTTGGTTGACTATGGGAGTTCGGTTAACATCCTATTCAAAAAAGCTTATGACCAAATGCTCTTGGAGGCAATGGATTGGAAACCATGTAAATCTCGAATATAGGGGTTCATTGGGACGGCTACTGAGCTGATTGGACATGTAGAATTACCGGTGGTACTTGGTGAGGGAAACCACAAATGAGTGTGGTTGTACCCTTTTTGGTGTTGGATATTTATTCAAGTTACAATGCATTTTTGGACCAACTGGCCGTGGTTGAATTTAGAGCGGATTCAGCTTCCTGGTGCTTGATAATGAAGTTTCCTATAGAGAATGGTGTAGGTATTGTCTAGGGAGACCAGGTGACTGGCCGCGGATATTACGTCACCCAGCTAAGAGAGGCGAGGTGAAGAGAGAAGGGAAAAGGCATGGAGGGGACTCTCTGCAACAAGGATTTGGACACATAGCAACCAATGCCTGAGCCTTGGCACGGACAGCATAGTCAGTTCCATATGGATATTGACTCCCGAAAAGAGTCACTGGATGGAAGAGCAGATCCAGCAAAGATAATATACCCTGATCAGTCGGGATGACCCAACACGGATCCTGAAAGTCGGATTGCAGCTTGGTGTCAGGATGATGAGGGAGTGGATTGGTTTTCTCTAGTTGAGCCTGGATGTGTTTTCCTGGATGCACTCTGATATGTGTGGGATCTCACTAGAGATAGCAAGCCATGCATTAAACAAAATCCTAAATACATTCCTATGAAATAGAAGCACCGCAACATGGATCAGGAGAGAACCGTTGCACTCAGAGAAGAAGTGGAGAAATTGACGGACAATGGCTTTATCCGCAACACCTTATACCCGAAATGGATGTCCAATTCTGTCTTAGGGAAGAATGCTAATGGAAAATGGAGGATGTGCGTCGATTATTCTGACTGGAATCGATTTATGGATTCGACAATTGGACATGAATTGGTTTCATTTATGGATGCTTATTGTGGATACTACCAAATTCTAATGCACGTCCTGGACCGGGAACATACCAGCTTTATTACCCACTTGGGACTATTTGCTATTTGGTCATGCCGTTTGGGTTAAAGAACAATGGAGCAACCTACCGGAGACTAGTAAATAGGATGTTTAGAGATTAAATTGGACGTTCAATGGAGGTCTATATGGATGACATGCTTGTGAAGTCACGGCGTTCAGAAAACATGATCTGGCAAAAATGTTTGGTGTTCTTCAAAAATACGGGATAAAGCTCAACCTTTTGAAACGCTCTTTTGGCGTTGTGTTAGAGAAGTTCTTAGGCTTCTTTTGAATTCCCATGGAATTGAAGCCAATTCGGAGAAGATAAAGGCATTAAGGTTCATAGAGGCCTCAAAGACAGTCAAAGAATAGAATTTAAATGAAAAGTTTGCTGCCTAAAGTCGCTTCATCTCCAAATCCACCAACAAATGCATCCCTTTCTTTGACGTGATGAAGAAAGGTAAAAGTATGAAGGGAAAAGAACTTCCATTTGGATACAGGAGTGCTCAGACGCATTCCACGCTCTGGTTGATCACTTTTAGGGACCCCTCATTCTCTCAAAGTCGGTAGATGATGAGGACTTGTTCATAATTCTGGCAGTGTTTATGCATGCATTAAGCGCTGCACTCATATGTGAGGAAGCTCGCATCTAATGACTAGTATATTACATCAGTAGGTGATTAACAAGAGGGGAAAGAAATTATCCAAAGCTGGAAAATCTTTCATATTGCCTATCGATTTCTTCAAGGAAGCTTCGCCCTTATTTTCAAGCTCATCCGATCAAAGTTCTTACCGACCAGCCTTTGCGACAAGTCTTGCAACGACCTGAGACTTCTGGAAGGCTGTTGAAATCAAACATTGAATTAAGCTAATATGATGTAACCTATCACCCTTTGAGAGCTATCCAGGGTCAATCTTTAGTAGATTTTATAGCTGAATTCATTGCATGAGACGATACTCCCAAGAGCAGTGGTGAGCAAAATGCTTGGTGGAAGATGTACACGAAGGGTGCATCAAGTAAACGTTGTTTCGGTGCTAGAGTTGTACTTGCACTCTTGAGGAACGTTCAATCTATTATTCCCTGAGACTCGATTTTCTTACAACAAACAACGAAGCGGATTACAAAGCTTTGATTGCGGGACTTAAGATTTCCAAAGCATTGGAGATAAAAATTTATATTTTCTTTGATTCACAGCTAGTGGTGTGTCAAGTGTGAAAAGGGTTTCAGGCAAAAGGAGCAAGGCTAGCCTTTTATCTAAACCAAGTCCTCAAACTGCTTAGTGGAATTGAGTGTTAAACGATAATGCAAATTCCCAAAGAGAAAAATGCGAAGGCAGACTCACTTGCTAAGCTGGCTAGTTTTGGAGAAATGCAGCTTATTGTCTTAGTTTCAATGGAAATATTGTCAGCACCGAGCATTAATCAGATGGATGTCGATTGGATCTTGAAGGCTGAACCTGAAAGAGAATCATGGATGACTCCGATAAAAAAAACTACTTGCGGTGTGGAATCCTTCCTGACAGGAGGAATGAGTGACGAAAACTCCTTCGCCAAGCTCGAAGATATATCATATAGAAAAGATTGTTTCACATGAAGGTTTTTCCTGTCCCTATGCTTCGGTGTGTCACTCATGATGAGCCCAAACAAGTCCTAACAGAAGTGCACGAGGGGGCTTGTGGCAACCACTCTAGGGGAAAACCCTAGCAAAGAAGATTCACCGCTATGGGAACTTATGGCCATCTGTCAACCGAGATGCCGCTGATTACACTAGAAAGTGTAACAAGTGCTAGAGATTTGCTAAATTCCTGGAGCCCCGTCGATAGAGATTACTTAAACGGTCATTTATTGGCTATATGCAGTTTGATGGATTGATATTATCGATGTTCTGCCGATATTTAATGGTGGTGCGAAATACGCCATCGTCACGCCATTGTCACGGTTGGTTGCTAGACCAAATGAATTAAGGCGGAACCATTAGCCACAATTACCATGGAGAAAGTGATTAACTTTGTAGTCTGGAATTTTATCTATCATTCAGGAGTTCCATAGGTAATCGTTAACGATAACATAACCTAATTCGATAGCACCGAGTTTAAGCATTTCTGCCATCGACATCGCATAGAGAAAAGATTTGCTATAGTGGCATGCCCTTAGGCAAATGGACAGGTTGAAGATATAATCAAGGTTATCAAGTCCATTATTACGAAGCGATTGGAAAAGTTTAAGAGAAAGTAGGTCGATGAACTTCCACTGGTAATTTGGGCTTATCGAATAACCAAAGGTTAACGACTTGCTATTCTCCATTCGCCTTAGCCTACGGATCGGAGGTTATGATTCCGGCTGAATTGGAAGTACCTTCTCATCGGTTAATCCATTACAACTCATAGATGAATGAGCGACTCCTTCTAGAGTCCCTTAACATGATCGATGAGAAACGAGACGAAGCTATCTAGAGTGTAGCTGCGCACTACAGTCGAGTCACCCGGTATTACAACAATAAGGTGAGGAATTGTTCCTTTGAGATCGGTGACCTGGTACTCAAATGAATCTTCCCAGGCCTTGAAAACTTAGGCCTCTGAAAGGGAATGTCCATATGCAATAGAACAAAAGCTTGGAGATCGAACTTTTAGGCTTGGAACGGTTGACGGGATCTCACTCCTGGGGCCGTGGAATAGCGAGCATTTACGACGCTATTTCACATAGTAATAAATTTGTACATAATTGAATGAAGCCGTGTAATAAGACAGAATCTTTCATTTTCTGTTTTCCATAAATGGCTTCTCAGATATGTCTTTACAATGCTTAAGAGTTGTGATTTGACCGACTCGAATGAATCTCCTAATCCAGGTGTGCAGGTACTTAGAGATAGGTGCCAACCAAACTTCTATGGTTCAGGATCGAACCCCGAAGTTCTTCTCGATATCCAGAGATTTTTATTGGCTAATTCTTGTCCTTGTATTGTGGCAGGAGTACAAACAGAATTTGAACGAGTCCCAATTGTCCATTTGCCAAATCTTACCCTCAGATTAGGGGCAGGAGTAAAAACTAAATGGACGTAACCCAACCATCCAATGGCTAACTCTTTCCCTTTATGTGAGGCAGGAGTATAAATTTAAATTGAATGTAACATGACCATTCATTCGTTAACTCTAGTCTTGATGTGGAGGAAGGAGTATAAACCAAAACAGATATGATAAGACCGTCCAATCCTTAACATTTTGCCTAGAGTAGGCAAAATGAAAGGTCCATACCCGATGTAAGGTGTAATCTTATCTATGAACTTTGAATCGACGTTCAAAGTTAGGCATGATTGAAAATAAACATCCTGGATGAGGATGTATAGACAATGATCTTAAGTAGTTAATTTATCTAACGCCTGGAGTTCGGCGCAATCAAATACCGTTATCCTATAAAAGGATATCCGGAACGCTGCTCTAAGTGGTAAACCTCAATTAATGCCCAAAGTTTGGCACTTCAACAATTACTTTACATTCACGAGAATGATGAAAGGCCGGTAAATTATAGAATAAGCTAAGGATTTAGTCCGATAATAATTATTAAAAGGAATGGATCACAGGTACTTGAATGGAAAGTGCATTACTAAAACAACTTTGACGAATTCATACCAAGATTTTACGAAACAAAAAGTCTTTGTTATTTCCTTTCAAAATGGAACTTTGAAAGCTAAGCACAAGTTTCATTTACCTCTAAAACAAAACGAAAAAGTGAGGGATGAACCCGCACAAAGCCGGCCAAAAACCAAAATAGACTACTACTGCTAATATTGCAGACTAAAAGTGGGTCTATGTACACAAAACAAACCGACAACTACTTTTTTGACATATGCTTCCTCTTCTTGGTGTCAGGGGATACATCAGTTGAGCTTTTACCTTTCCTTTTTCTCCTTTTTCCACTCTTCCATTGCCTTTAGATGGAGTGCTCTGCAATGATCCAGAGGTACACCTTGAGCACTCTCAAGTAGAGGTAGAGAGACGGGAGCATAGATGGTCTGCCTAGTGGAGGTAATGGATAAAGGAGGAGGGATGAGCTCAAAATTCTCCTGCTTTATCTCTGTAGCGAGGAGGATTTTTTTCTCAATTCTCCCTAGTTTGACCTCTTTAGTAAGGCCAAGTTCCCGCTCATGATCACTTATGGTGAGACCCGACAGGGATTGGAAACACCAGTGATAATAATGTCATCATCAGTCAAAGAACCCTGGGTTCTACCTGTCCCCTCATCTAGCAAAGCATCAATCATTTTCTCATCAAGGTCGGGAGTCTCATCAGCTGGGATGGTTGGGACCATTATTAAAATTATAATGGTTACTGATTATGTTGCAGGCACTTGTTATCCAGGCCGAGAGTTTGTATCTAGATGCAGGACAATTTAAGGCTGACCTGAAACTTGAGTGACATAAGAAGATAGATTAGTGATGTTGATTGACTACACATCAACCCTCTGAAACACAGAGGAATTCAATGAGACACCTTCTTCTGTTTGGGCTTCAGTGTAGGCTGGAGTGCTACCAAAATTAGGGTTGTCAACGGATGCTTTCGAATACGGATAGTGCCATATCCGTATCCGTATCCGAAATCATTTTCGGATATCGGATATCCATATCTGCTTAATTTTCGGATATCAGATATCTGTATCCGCTTAATTCTTGGATACGGACGGATATTTGTCCGCTCCGCCCATAATTAATAAATTTAAAAGTATAAATGAAAAGGTTAGGATCAACATAAAACAGTTTTTGTACCAATGTTCATAAAAAAACCAAGGAATAAAAAAATGTGATGATAAAACATTGTTTTATACTAATATCCGTATGTGTATCAAAAAATATTCGAAAATTAAACACTAAAACCGTCTGTTTTCACTAAAAATGAGCAAAAAAACCATATCGTAGTAACATCCAATGGTTAGGAAATAGTTAAAAATCATATATTAATTAAATATAATTTTAATTAAATATATATATATGCATCAGTTAATCGGACGGATATTTTTCGGATACGAATACCACAATAACCATATCTGTATCCGGAAAGCTTTTCGGATATTGGATATCCGTATCCGCTTTTCGGATAACGGATATTTTTCATATTTTCGGATACTGATTCTGACGGATATCGGATTTTTCGGGTACCCATTGACAGCCCTAGAAAAGATAGTAGGCTTATGCATCTGAGGATTCTCTGGGTCTTACCCAGGATTTGAGGATGCATCTGGAGCAGCTTGGGACCTTGGTGCTTGGCTGGTAGTGGCGTCGATCTTGAGCCTTCCCCCAAGTCCTTCTATATAGTAGCGGCTTGCTCCGGATGAAAAATAAGCTCAAACTTTCTCAACACACTAGGCTCGTCGTTTATCAATACCTCCTTCTCCAGCTGAGTAAGGTCCAACTCGCCACCTTTTAAGAATGCTTTCTCCTCCAAGACAAGCCAGGCCCAGAACCGTGGGATAATCATCACCAAGCCATTTCCAAGTTTTGGAACTTGAGAATTTGGCGTTATATTTGATGAGCCCTGATTCAAACCTCTCCATCATCCGCTGCTCTGCGGCCTCAACCTCCCTCATGACAAGCGCGTCTACATCCTTAGCACATTCGATCGGCTTGTCCCTCTCTTCCTTAGCGTTAAGCGACGCATCACGGTAATGCTGAGATTGTGGAAATGCCTCATCCTTTTCCTTTGTTTCATGATCAAGTTTGGTCTTCAGTTCAGCCACGCTATTATTATTGGCATCTCTCTCTAACACCAGATCATGGTTTTAATGGAACGCTTTCTCCATCTCATCCCGATGCTTGGTCCTCTCATCTTCGAGTGCCTTGATGGCATCCTCGGTCTTCTTCTCAGCTTTGGTTTGAAAAATCCTATGTTTTTCAACCTCAGCATCAAGATGAGCTATGATTCTTTTATTGTCGGCCTCGATGAGTTTCTGATTTTTGATTTGAAGAAGCCTTTCCCATGAGACCTTGGAGATTTTTTTAGCTATTTATGACCATTCATTGTATTGATTACGAACATCGGTCACGCAAGGAATGGTCATCTCTTGGACGTCAGATGGAATTCTCTTTAATTTGGGTACAAACATGAGTCCATCAAAGAAAATATTTTGAAACTATTCCTTCGGCTCAGCCATTCATGCGTCAATGGCGAGTTGTTGCTCCATAGAGATGACTAGAGGTTCAGTAGTTACTTTGCCAGGTCTATGATGAGAAGTCTCAGAACCAATCTTTTGGTACGCACAATCAAAAGATCGAAAGTGATGGGCCAAGGTCAACCTTTGAGCAGGAACAGAAGCTGAAGGTAGAGCACGAGATGTGCCGACTGGTAGGATGTAATCGCGACGATCCAAATGCTTATGCAAGTCCTTTGGAGGAGGAGACGTGGAATTGGGGCAATACTTGGAGCTTGATTCACGTGATGGATAATCTCTACTACGGCTGTCTCTTTCCCGGTCATCTCTATCGCAACTACCTTTATCGTGATCGGATCCGAGAATGGAGTCTGAGTCTCCACCACTACCTTGATGATGATAGCACTTCCATTGTTGAGTTGTATTATCCTTCATAGATTGGACTATATATTTTCTTTTCTCCATGGATCCTGTAAATAAAACTAGAAGTTAGATCCAATAAACAAGGACACAAGTCAAGTGCGAGTGTTGTGAAGTGCACATGTGCGTGAGTGTCCTAGTATCCCCTCGATAAACTGTATATATAGGTGCTTTGCTCATAGGAGTGATCTCTCCCACACTTGCAAGGATGGTGTCCTTATCGAAGCGAATGGGGGAATTGATGCCCTCGAGAATAATGTTACCGACGTTGATGGAGCCAAACTTGATAGGAATTGGCCCTAAGCCAGCAAATGTGCCTGTTGATGGAAGAGAAGGCATCTTTTCTACAGTTGTGGCTGGTGGAAGGTGTGTAGGAGTCTACATCTTGGAAATCTTCATAATTAGTCTCTTTTTCGAAGAAAATTGTTAGTCATCTTTGGGTTGTTCAGTCTAAGACTCATGGCCCACACCAATGTCGTTGTTGCTAGCACCACCTCTTTCGCCCACTATCTTACCTTCTTCAGCATGTTCTAGTACATTTTCAACATTTTCTTCAACCTCAACCTTTGGACTTGGGAATAGGGGCATATTTGGAATAATATTGCCTCCTTCAGGCTAGTTGTCGTGATCATCATCGTCATTGTCATCATCTTCATCACCGGAAACCACTTAGGATAACCAGTACTATGGCCCGCTTCCAACAAACTGTGGACAAGAAGATTCTCGTCTTGTAGAAGGGTTCTGATATCACGATCTTCCACCAGAACGGCCATGAGAGCATTAACCGCATATGAAAGTGTCATGGTATTGGGTCTCGCTGGAACATCCAGAGAACCAAGTTGAGCTAAGCCAATAAATTATAAGGCAAATTCATACAATGCATATGAAATGGAACTTACGTCCAGATAGCCATCTACGTGCGAATCCAGGCAGACAACGTATATAGAACCACTCATTTTTTAAATAGCTTAACTTGTTCTATGTGTCGGAGACTACTTTACAACACTTGATTGGTTCCATGTAGGTTAAGGATGGACTTTCTCTTTGGTTGTTGAAATTGTATATGTATCGAATCTCTTTGTCATGGGTACTCATTTCAAGTGCTCGAAGAAAACCATATATGTGCCAAGAAGAAAGGCATAGCATATGGGTGCAACTACATTGGAGCAAGCCTCATAAAATTCAGAACTCGATGGACGAACTGATTGACCAGTGAAATGTAACCCACCAAGGCATATTTTTTTAGGCAATATAACCCTTTGGGGGATTGTGTTCTCTTTGATTGCGAAACGAGAATAAGACGGCGCCGATTGGAATTCTATGCGTGTTCCATATTCTCTAAAGAGATCCTTCGTTGATTTTGGAGGTAATAGAATCAACAGGATCATCTAAAATTACGGCATTCTCGAGGGTGTCGGGTGCGGGTTTACTTCTGGCCCATCTACTGGCTCTGCTGAATTCTCCAGAACTTTCTGCTCCACCTGTGGACTTTTTGGCTATTGTGTGTGCTCTACCGGAGTTCGCTGTACAAGTGGAGCCGTAATTAAACTCGACTCGGCATCAGATTCAATGTATTTGGAAATGGATGTACCCGTGGCTTAAACGGAAAGATGTTTGGAACATCTCAGATCCATTTCTATAGAAAAAACTCAACAAATGATCAACATTAGATTAATTATAAGCTGTACCCCTGTCCTAAAGTGGAATCTAGTGCAGTTTTGCGTAGTGTTGTGTAGTTCATATTTTCGATATTATTTACTAGGTCATTTTTAAGTTTTCGATATCACTCGAAGTGACTGTCATCACTAACCGTCCCAACGAGCTTCACATTATCAGCCCTGCTTCGAAAATGCTTCGAAAATAAAACGAAGAAGTCCAACACCAATCCACTACGACAAGCTATATTTATGGAACTAGAGTTCGTGATATTCTACGAAGTGTTGGAGTCGTAACGACCCAACTCCAAGGAAAGAATTCATCCACCTCCCTCATGCTTCAACTCCAAAATCACGGCTACCAACACTAGTTCTTGTCCACATCCAAGTCCATCTTTGTTCATGTGTGTCCCCATACTCCTCTAGCTACCTATATCGGGATTGAATGCTTTGGGTTCAGAGTCGGTCAAGTGTTGGATCAGGGTCAAGAAGGTCAAGACTAAAGTCGGTGGATGGAGTTCAATCACGGCAAGGTTGTCGATGTCAGGTGCAGGCGGAGATAGATGGTGGCGATCATAGGTTCGAATGGAGGGATGAGTTCAACTTAAAGGTCAAAAGCTTGTTAATGGCAGAACTTTGAAACTCTAGATCAGCGAAGTGAAAGTGGAAAGATGAAATGAAAGGAATAGGTTTTATAGCCTCTAGACCGTATTCAAAGGCAAAGGACTTGGGACATCTCCCAAGGCTCGAGTCGGTATCGACATACCCAAGAGCTAGGGTCGGTACCGAATCTTAAGATTTTTTAACAAAATCATATATATATATATATATATATTTGTGTGTGTGTGTGTGTATGTATGTGCATGCTAAAGGTTATTCAAGAACAAGCAATATACAAGTACATATCCAAAAAATCCGGCGACTAGAGTCAAAGGGAATCAAATTCGAACCTTAAATCCATGGAAAAAGTCAATTTTAATCCATTAAGTTCAAAATGATAGATCATGATAATACATTCCAAATTTATAGTCCCGGATGTTGGTAGAGCGTCACAACGGATGACTATGGACATAAATTTTCACAGCAATGATCTGCATGAAGGATAACGATAATTCGAAACACAAAGTGGAGTCCTTCGCAGCAGTTCCAACTTGTCTCAATTTAAAGCACATCACATTTGAAACGAGATATACTTTGGGGGCAAGTGCTTTCCAGTCTTTTGACTAGGAAAAGCTTGGACGCGTCAAACTCGAAGTTATCAAGGTAGGATGCCCAGAGAGATAGCCCCAGTTTCCAGAAACCAAGCACAAACAGAGCCACGGAACAAAAGCATAACCAACTCATGCCAAATAAAACAAGAATCCATCTAAGTTATGAGTCGATACCGGCCTCACTCTCTGGGTCGGTACCGATCCATGTTTTCACCCCCATATTCACTCATCTTCTTCCTCCATTCCCTACATGATGCTAAAAGCCAAAACTAGGTGTTGTTTTGGTGATCCAATGCAATTCTCTATCGATCTCCATGAACTCCTGAATTAGTAATTATGTTCTTCTACGAATCCATCATTTGGACTTAGAAACAAGCTAATATCGTTGCAAACAACTACAGAATTACGATGCTAACCACAAGACAAGCCAAAGAGAAGAGTTCGAGATGTCCAGATTAGCCATCTTTCAGGCCAGTATCGCCCCAAGCCCTTAGAGTCATACTGACCTGTGCAAATTGCTGAGGTGGCTCCCTACTTTCTTGGAGAATCAATTTACGGCATGGAAAACGAGTGGTGATCCTCTGGGCAAGATTTTAGGCCTCCTTCCTCTAAAAATAGATGGGTATGGCTCACATTTTGGATCTTTTGACTCAAGTACTTCTTACTCTTAATTTCTTGTGATCGCAATCGGAGTTGTACCAACCTGTAAGAACTTTTGCCTCCAAGTCAGAATATAAGCAATAAAATCATTAAGTGGATATAGGCCTTGATTTTCCGAACCACTATAAACTGTTGTGTGTTCTTTCTTACTCATTTTTCAATTATATTTCTTCACTTTTATTTCTCTATATAAACTCTTGGGCGTTTGTGTCATTTTTGGTTCAAACACCTATTGAGCAAACTCAAGGCCAGAATACCAAGACGAACGAGTCTTAAAATCCATTAGTGAGGTCGAAAGACTTTTATGTTTCATCTTAGGGTTTGGAGAATCAAAAAAGACTAGTGGGAACCTTATTAGAGCGTTTAACCTTTTTAATGCTGTAAGAACATCCATTATATAACGTTATAATAATCTATATTGATAAATTTAAAATTTTGTCCAGTAAATATAATTGATAAAATGCTTATCAACTAAGATTTATAAATAAACTGAATTGATGATTGATAAATAGAAATGTAAAATATACTTACTGGTAAACATTATTTGCGTATTATTGTTTTAAGACCAATGCAAGCATTAAATTTTACAACTACTAAATACATTCATAATTTGTCATTTATATGTTTATTTTCCCATGATTATAGGCATTGTCCTTTATGACTTTCAAACTCTAGCAACAATACTTGAATATAAATATCTAATCCATATTCATTCAAATATAAATGTTATATGGTGAACGATCGCAATTCAAAATGTATGAAACTTCGATTAAATCAGTTTAGTCGAAATAAGCAAGTAAACCATAATGTGAGATAATGTGTCCAATATGATTGATTACAATGAAGATCTTTTCGTGTTAAATGTATCACTAAACCAAGAGCTACATGATTGATCTAAGAATTCAATCACTGAAAAGTTAGTTTGATAAGTTTATGTAAAATGCAACTTACTCGATATTCTTAAATGTTAGGGATGATTGAACGAATTTTTCTAAAACGTTCATTGTGATCATGTAGTAAGGGCTTCTTTTTGAATGGTTCAACCGTTCAGAAATGAAAATAAATGTACGAGGGTAAATTTAACATGCTTGATCTGAAAATTCTCAACTGTAAACCAGTTAGAGTGAATGGAATAAATAGCCTATATTAAGTGGTTGAATGAAGCTTCATATTTCATACGCTATTATAGTAATGGCTAAAATAGTAAGAGTGTGCCGTATAACATATATTGGTCACATTAAGTTAAGAAAATTGTTTTCATAAAACATACCAAACATTATTTGTAAAATAATAACTATTCTCCAGTATTGACTGAAAAATAGACATAGTTTTATTTCAATATGAATGTTATGAATATTCGTTAAAATAATAAAACTATAATAGTAGTATTTCTGATGCATTATAAAATATAGAAGTATCTAAATTAATATGTGATTATTTTGGAATTATGGTGTAATGACCCGTATTTTACGTATCAGAAGAATGAAAAATATTTTTATTTTATTCTTATGAGGTCATATAACTCTAAAATTTTGGAAAGGGACTCTTATGGTTATTTTCCACATCAATGTTTTTTTTTAATTTCTATGTGAAAATCTTAACCCTAAAAATCTTGTTTGGGCTATAACTTTTGATAGAAGCCGAATTAGGGTCTCAAACCATTTTTGTTGTTTTAAGATGATGGTTTCCCATTCCATATAGTGGCCATAATAGAAAAATGGACTTACCATTCGAAAGTTTTAGCTATTTTACGTTTTGGCTGTTGTTCGCCTATATTAGTGGATAATTGACTAAGCCCATGCTTTGGCCCATTAACCCACCTCAAAAATTGGGCTAAGGGTAGGCTGTAGGAACTGATATAAGTCATTTCCATCTTCACCAAAATAGCTCTAAACCTCCATCAACCTAACTTCATCAAAAAGCCTACATTTTCCTTACCAATCTTAGCCAAATCATCAATTAGAGGGTTGATTAGCATATAGGAGCTTGAGATTATCATTCTGGTTGATTTGCATTTCTCTTCCTTATTGTCAACTTCAGATCTAAGGGGAGAAATTGGCATTTTAGTTTCTTGGTTAGTGGTTATTGACCTATCACTCTACTTTGCATGTTTATATAGTTAAAAATGATATTTTTAACATGATTTTTAATCCTGAATTGTTTTCTAACTTTAATCACATTTCAACATTTGTTTATTGCTGAATTTTAGAGGTTTTAAAGTGGGGTTTAAATGGTTTTGCAACCCCTTTTGTTTATGTTCTTATGCCAGTGTAAAATTTAGATTTAGATTAGAATTTACTTGATTACCATGTTCTTATGTATTGCATGTAAGATGTAAATTTACGATATTCCATGTCTGTATGTTGTGCTTTGATGTAGTTTATTAGTGCTTTTATGTAGTTAAAAAAAGGTGCTCAAATTGGCAAATCAAAAGCAAAGATAGTCGAAATTGGATGAAACTTGGAGGATGGACTTTGGAGCATTGGGGTAGCTCGGGATTCAGTCGCATCAAAATTGGAGTTAAGTGGAGGAGTCGGTACCGAGAGGTCGTATTTGTCGATACTTGGAGGTGGGTGAGGATCCTTTAGGTTAGGGACTAGGAGAGATTAGTGAAGGCCAAGTGCAGGCATTTGGCTAAGTGCTGGACTTAATACCGAGAGCTTTGGAGGGCATGGTAATAAAAGCTTTTAGAGTTGGCATTAAGAGCTTTGGAGTTGATGCCAAAAGAAGTGGTAAGGGTCCAAGCACTTAGAAGGTGGAACACTTGAAGAAGAGGAAGAAGGTTAGCCAAAATTGGCTAAGTACACCTCTCGGTGCCGAGAGGACTGGCATGTACCGAGAGGTCTGGTTGAATGGAATTTGGGCGGCACTTCCAAAATGGGGACTGGAGGCTTTACGGGTCGTGTAAAAGGTGTCTGTTTGTTCTCTTGGGGTTTGATGGTGACAAAGTAGCACGATGATAGTGTTAACCTAAAAAATGGATCAACACCCTGGATTGAGTGTGAAAGCATCAGCCCTGTTCTTACAGAGCAATAATATAGAAAATAAATGTAAAAATAGCATAAATAGTAAAAAGACAAGAAGATTTTTATAGTGGTTCGGCTTTTAATGAAGCCTATGTCCACTTTATAACTTTCTATTAACTGGCTGCAGTTACAAATTGAATCGGATTACAATATGATTGAATCTTCTAAGTTAGATCAAGTCACAAGTATAAGAGTTAACTGGAGAATCATAGTGAACCCCTAGATGACTATTGTGTGGGAGGAGAAGAGTGAAGAATAATCTATGTAGAGTTCCAGCAGCCAGTACAGAAGATTCTCTTTAAGTTGCAGGTAGGATTGTATTTATAGGGGTTTGAGAGCACTTGGGCCAAAGCTGCTTTGCTAGAAGCCTGTACTCAGCGTCATAAAGAAGCTTAGAAAATTTGAAGGTGACCCGAGCTAACCTGATGGATCGCTAGCGATCCATAGGCAATGGATCTCTAGAGATCCATGTAATTAGTCTATTTTTGAGTGATCTCCATTTGTTTGTCTTCCTATCTACTATTTGAGTGACTGGTCCAAATATCAAGTCGTTGGAGTTTTTTTGATCATCCGTCTTCATAGGTCATCTAGTCCATAAGAATCATCCATAACTCACTTAAAACTTAACAAAATCATACAAATCTTTGCAGGTACACTCCAGAGGATGTGTGGGACCTACATTATGAATTTCAAATGATGAGAACCAACCTACATGGGTCACTAGCAATCCATCAAGATGGATCGCTACCGATCCATCATATCTACTCCAATCATGCTTATTTTTTCGGTTAGCCTTCTTTTTTTTCTAAGTGTTCTCTCCAAATTTCAAGTCAATACGATTCCATATTAGTTCTCTAGGTCCATTTTAAGCTAGCTGCTTTGGCCGAAAAGTTGGTAAACAACAGCTTGAATCAGATGAGTCTTTACTTCTCAAACTACGCTGCTTAGTATGCTATGAAACTCGGCTAGTATGCTTAGAAGATATAGTATATCATAATGCAAAAGGTTAGGATGACTCGCAATGCATCCTTATAGATTGCCAGCGATCCATAGGTGATGTATCCACTTAGTGTATTCTTGACTTATTTTTTTTGAGGTCCATTGACTTGTTTTCTTAATTGCTTCAATCAAGTTTCAAGTCATTCTGGCTTAGTCTGAATGTTCTAACTCCTTTGGATTCTTGCTTGGTGAAAAACCCAGTTAACAGATAGCTTTGGGATTTCGGTGATGGCAACTCGACAGTGAATAGTGCTAGGTTCCAATGATGGCGGCTCGATGTTCAAAGGATTCAGAAAAATGTTTGTCCACAAAAGGCGGGTTCTAGGAAGATTGACCTATGGATAGAACGTGAGAATGATTCTATCAGGGAATGAAGAAATGTGGAATGGTTCCTCGAGAATAATGGAAACTTGATGGAGCAAGGAAAGGTTCGGATATGCATGCTAAGGGATCTCATGGGTACTTTGTTGGTTACCCTGAGTCGGTTGCTTGGATCCATATATCCTGGACTTGTGGATTTAGGTCTAGTTTCAACTTCGGCCTAGAGATGAATACACTGAAAACCAGGATTTCCATTCGTCCTTAATTTGGGAAAGGTAATACAAGTTATCATATATCATGGGCACATTGAGTGAAAGTGAGGATTGTTTGATGGATGTATGGTTACTTTACCTGTTTTCTTCCATAATCTATCACTCTAGGGATGCTACTGGATATAGGTATTGGGGATAGGGATATCTAGACACCCAACGTCATACTTATTTTGTAGTATACCTTTATGATATTTGTAGAGTAGTATATTATGTTTGTTATGTACAAACTCTTTAGTTGTAGGGATAGGTCAAGTATGGTTCGTACACCCTTGTTCTTTACTATATTGAGTGGTATTGTATTTTGAGATTGATTTACCGCTCACACTAGACTATTGTATGACTTAAGGTTTTATGTTTTGTTTCTTATTATCTCGGGTATTCTTAAACGAGTAGACTAGATAGCAGGTGCAGGTGCGACACAGTGGTTGTGCAGGAGACGAGCTGGATGGAGCTATCTCATATTATGTACGTATTCTCATGTTTATTCGGTTATGCAACACTATGGAGCCTTAACGGTGTTTTCTTACTACTGTTGTTATAAGACAGCTATTTGAGTTTATTTTTGTTTTATATAAACTCTACTGCTTGTAGTATAACTCTGTGGATCAGTACCATGATATTTGGATCACTTAGTTATTACCATTTCTCCAATTTTATATATATGATGAGTATTATATTTTATTCCATGTGCTATAAGATTACGAAAGGTTCTATGTGATTGTTTTCTTTCCTTTTAACCCTTGATGATCATCCTACGTCGGTCGGGCATGTCAGCAGCGCACTATATAGTTATATTGGGTGTCGGTGGTGTCGGACAGTCATCATATATGGACTAAGCCAAATTTTTGAGAATTAATCTATGATTATGCCATTGTAAATCATATGGTACTAGAAAATTATATCTCAAATAATTAAGAGCAAAGCACCCATTTAGCAGGAACGTTATAAGAGTTGGTGAACTCTACGGATTAATACATGTAGATGTATGCAATCAGAAGTTCCAAAGTAGTTCCACGTATGTATTCACCATAAATTATCACAAACATGAATCCTAGTATATCATACACATGCGATATGTTAACGATGAGTTCGTAAAATATAAAGCAGAAGTAAATAAATAATGTGCGATAAAAAATAAAATGATTTGATTTGATCGAATAAATGAGTATATTGTAAAGAGTTTCGAATGTGCCTAAAAATGAACAAAGATTAAATCTCAAAATTCAGTCCTACCTACAATACATAATGATGTATCAATAAGGAGTAATCGAACTTTGTTGAATGAGGTAGTGAGTGAATTTGAGTTAACTTCTTTCTGTAAGGTCGTATATTTAGAAGTAGTACATAAGGTTAAAATTAATTCCATTTAAAGAGTGGTTTACAAAATCATATAAGTTAATGGCTTATAAGAAACCCCAACATATCTAATGCCAAGGAGTTGGCAGGCTATGCAAGTCGAAAGACTACACGTAATAATTGTATGTGATTATCTTGCACGAATCACCCTAAAAGAAATTGGAGAAGGATTGTCATTGGATGAAAAATATATTTTTAAACATAAGTTTCGTAAACTAAAATTAAATCGGTTTAAAATAAGGCAATTCATAAAATTTTAAGAATGCCTATTCGATTACACTGAGAAGCAATTGTTGTTTAAAGAAATACCAACTTCGTAGTGAAAGAATTTCTTCTAGAAATTATTGGATGTAAGATGGATTAGGGTATGATCCAAAGATGAAACTGGTTACAAGGAATGAAATAAAATTAACCAAACCTAAATAGACACGACAATCAGAATGTCTAATGACAAACCTCGCATATTAAAGAGAAATTATGAATTTTATTAATGTTGATAAAAGATCTTTCTCAGTCTTAAGTAAGCCACTAAGAGTATTGAGTCTACCATGTGGCACCATGCACAAATCTGGAATGAATTCCAAGTACGTTATAAAGATACAATTTGATATTTGTACCTGAAAGGATATGATCCATCGGATACAACAGTGTCATCAGGAAGAAGATCAGTGTATTTGGAATATAAGCCACGTCGATTAGAAAAACGTCGTAAATTTTAATTGTTAAAACTAATTAAACAGGTTCGTTATTCAACGTGCTATAGTTAATTCAGATTTTACTCACAAAATTATTGCTTGGCATGACTTTGTGTTTTGGTACATCTATGTTGAAAAGGAAAATACCCAATAATGATTTATAATGGATTATTTTCACATACCAGCCAAAACGTTTCGAAGTCAGTGGGAGCGATATCGAGTTTGTGAGTTTTTGATAATGATCCAAGAACGAGTACGAAAGTATCGTTCAGTGAGCATCAAATTTGAATAAACGTTTTGATAGAAGTATCAAATAGTCTAATTTTCAATCAAAATGCAGAGGAAGCATGTGTCTATAAGAAAGAACATTAAAAGGTATATAGACATTTCTTGGTCATCAGTAAACAATGTACTACAAATTGTTAACAATGTACTAATGTTAAAATCAGTTCTAGTTTGGTTGTTTAATACCAGATATTGGATTAATAAATTATATCATTTATATTAAGTATAAAGGATGTTGGGAATGTCCTAAAGGATATGGAAAGGCACCTTACTAAAACATTTAAAATGAAACATGCAAGATGGATTCTTTATTCATTGCAATTGGAATTACCATACATGTATTGTCTACAATATCGTATTTTATGTGTGCATTGGGTGTAATAAGAAAATATCAAATCCAAATTAAGATCACTAAATGATAGTTTAGAGGGTTATTGACTTTTGTGAAATACTAGCGAATTGTTTATAAAAAACGAACTCCATATAAAGGAGCGCTCGGGCATGAACTTCATAAGAGCCATTGAGTAAGATATGTCAATATCAAATTCATTTTAAAACCTTAGTTAAAGAGCTTTAGGTAGGAAATGTTATGTGGCTGATTCAACGAAAAGGCTAGGTACATCACCTTAAATAAGCACAGCAATAAAAGAGGTATAAATAAATGCACAAATTTATAAATGAGCTAGGGGTGATTTCAAAATTTTAAAATCTCACGGCATTGTAATATGGTAACAATACTATGATACAATCCACATAAAACCAAGAGCTCAATAGAAGTCAAGAGACATACTCTGAATAGTTCCACAAGATAAAAGCGATTTGTTGTTAATACCTTAATTAATGATTTTGATGATAACAACCTTGATAACAATAATAAACATTCATATAAAATATAAATACTAATGTTTAGCCAACTTACATAGTATATGATGTAAGATATTACATAGGTATTGAACCGAAGACTATACAGTATAACAGACTCAAGAGATGGACATGAAGACTCATCGGTACAAAGACAAAGGATGAAGATCTCAAGACTATAATTTAGTGTATAATGTAATGGTATATTCTTAAAGTCTCTGGTAGCAATCTTTGATATATATCTCCTATTTTTCTAATTTTAAAACGAAATAAATTTTCGAAATAAATTTGAAAATATTTTATAAAAGTTTTTTAAAGATCATAATGTTTTATAAACTATGTTCAAATTATTTCACAAAGTATCAAATTAGTTTACAAAGTATAGGACATTCAAAACATTTTAAAAGAAACAAGTTTTCAATTCTACATGCATATGTCGACATACATGCCGCCAAGTGGTTTTTCAAATTTTCAATGGAAGTGTCTAGTCGTCGTAACTCTTTATGAACGGACACATCTGTTGATTTTCTACATAAAGAGGAGTTCAAACGAATTTTAAAGTTTTGATTTTACTCATTTTCTTTCCTCCTCTTTCTTACTTGAAAACTCCATTAAAAATATACTTTATTCTCTTCAAAATCATATAGAATCAATTCAAACTTCATTGTATTGATTCACTACTACTTTCTTACTGTTTTGGAATCATCTCTCTCTCTGTCTCTGAGATCAAAGATCAATTTTTTCTCCAAGAGGCTATAAGATCCATCATATCCAAAGTTCAAGAAATTATCTTCATAAAAACTATCAAATTCTATTTGTATTTGCTTTGGTGTGCTTGTAGCCCGTTTAAATCAAGTGGGTGTGATTAGTAGCCCAGATATCTAGTGGGTGTGCTTGTAGCCCATTCAAATCCAGTAGGTGTACCCTGAGCTCAGAAAATCAAGAAGGTGTGTCTCGTAGCCTCGGAATCGAGATCGTAGTTGGATTTTCCTTCAGTCTATTTAAAGATTGGTATTTGAAAAGAAATATGTACCAACAATTGTACGGGACTGGATGTAGGAGAAATCCGAACCAGTATAAAATCCATAGTGTCATCTCTCTAAATCTTTACTTTTCTTCACTGCTTCTATTTTTATCTTTGATTGCATCATGACTATTGAATAAGTATAATTCTGTGTTGTTAATTTGTGATTTAATATTTAACTAGAAAGAAATTTCAAAAGATTTACAAAAGTTAGAAAACACTATTCCCCCCTTATACTGTTAATTCAGCCTTAAGATCCATAATTCCGCAACCCACATTTGGTATCAACGCACTAGGTTTTCAAAAACTCATAATTTGATTTTTGAAAATTTTAAATGGCTTTAAATTTTACTTTTTTTGACAAAGAAAAATGGGAGACTTTTGAATCAGATTGGATTTTATAAAATATCTATTTTGTAGTGTACAAATGCATGAAACAACAATAATTTTAACACTTTTGTAAAGAAACAATTTTGTGAAACCAACATGTTATTAGAATCTAATTATTTTGAGAAGTCTCTTAATATGTTGGAAAGGTATAATTTTGATTTGCAAGAACAAGTTTGATATATGGCTAACGGGGAACCGACATTGATGTTCTCTAGAAGGATAAATGGATTCTGGATAATGAATGCTCAAGACATATAGCTGAAAATCTGGAGATCTTGAAGGATATTCTCTACAAAGATGGTGGATTATTTAATTTCAAAGACGACTCAAAATGATATGTGATTGGCATTGGCAATGTCTGTAACTCTAAAACTCCTACTATTTCTAATATTTTGCTAGTTAGGAATCTAAAACATAACCTGCTTGCTATTAGTCAATTATATGATAAGGGTTTTTAAATTAAGTTTGAAAAGGATAATTTCCACATCAAAGATAACGAGTCAAACATTATCTTTGAAGGTATTAGGAAACGTAATATTTACATTTTAAGTATGAAAGTGTCTACTGACAATCTTTGTCTTTTGGCCGAATCTAATGACCCTTGGATTTCGCACAAAAGATTTGATCATTTGAATTTTAAATATCTATCTAAATTTGCTAGATATGAACTTGTTAGGGGTCTTCCTAAAATGATTTCTAATGTCAACAATTTATCCGATGTCTGTAAATTAGAAAACGTCATAAAAGTTCTTTTAAATCAAAAGATATGTTTGCCACTTCTCAACTGCTTGAACTTCTTCACCTAGACCTTTTAGAACCATTGTAAATACAATCAAGAAATCAATTTACTTGATATTTTTTTGTAATTGTAGAAGATTTTTCTAGAGTTACATTTCTTAAAACTTAAAAGTGAAGCTTTTGAATGTTTAAAATTTTTACTAAAAAAATTCAAAATCAAATGTCAATCAAAATTAAAACAATTAGAAGTGATCATGGGGGAGGGTTTGAAAATGAAAATTTTGAAAACTTTTGTAGTTAGAATGGAAATTACACATAAATTTTCATTTCTACGAACACCCCAACAAAATGGAGTGGTAGAACCTAAAAATAGAACTATACAAGAATGTTCTAGAACTATGTTAAATGATAGGGATTTACCTAAAAGTTTTTAGGCTGAAGTAGTTGCTATAACATGTTATATTTTAAATAAATTTTTAATAATATCTTCGACCAAGAAAACTCCTTATGAATTATTTAATAATAAAGAGCCTAAAGTATCTTATTTTAGACTTTTTGGTAGTAAATATTTTATATTAAATACAAAAGATAATTTAGGCAAATTTTGTAACAATCTGGAATTTTATCGCTTTGATTTATGAATATTTAATTTATTTTAAATATTTCATTAAAGGTTTATATAATTAAATTACTCTCTTTTAATTAATAACTAACGGTAGAAAATTTATTTTTGAATTTTGTTGACATAAATAGGTAGTTCGATGGAAAACTGAAAGTGTGACCGAAATACGTTTTTTGGATTTTCAGCTTTTTATCGAACGACAAGTAGTAGAAATGTTTTATAACTTGGCATATACTTTAAAACAACATTTAAATGTTTAGAGAAAACTTTTTATTTTGGAATGTAAAGATAAATAAACAAAATAATAATAAAAAGAATTAATAAATATAAATATATTTAAATTAGAATTTAAAGTGATGGGTTTGATGTCTTAAGTATAAAATTGAAGAATGGTACATGGACAATTCAAAAATCCATCGTATTTTAATATGGTTAATACTTTGATAGGTTGGGGGAGTTGAAAACCTGGAGTAAGGGCATTTTGGGCCTTTAGCCTTCTCTACCTTTATTTTATACTTCATCTTATATATACACTTCCCATTTTATATTTCATTTTCACCTTCCTATTTCTTAACTTTTATTTTCACCTTCTCTACCATTCTTAGTTTGTGAGAAAAAATATTCTCTTTTTAGTTTAAAATTTAGAAATTTAGTTGTGTAGTGGTGTTGAGGTTGATTGCTAGGAAAAGCTTGGATTTTGCATTTTCAATAATTTGGGAAGGTGAGAAATCTAAACATTTGTTATGTACTTTTAGTAATAAATGAACGTTGTGAAAACTTTAATCTTTGCTAAACACTTTTGTAGATAATGAATGTAGTGTAAACTGTTAGTAACTTGGTTGTGATTTTGAGATGATGCTTATGTTTGATTTAGTTGATTTAAATCATATTATGTGGATATTTGCTCTGAAAAAGAATGTATATTTACTGTAAATGAAAACATATACATAGACATGAACACATACTACTGACATTTCATCTTTCTTCTTTTTTCTTACTCTATAAATGAAGTCAAACACCCAAGTTCATATTCAAAAATCATTATCTCTTAAACCATAGGAAATTAGCTGAAACGGTCAACTGTAAAGTTGTTTGTCTCAGTCACTAGTTATTTTTAAAAATAATCTCTCATCGCTTTTCGAGCGTGGTGGGGGATATTTTTCGGTATTAGTGAGTGTCGATAAATGATGTAATTTGGAATATCGTGAAATGGGGATTGAAGTTCATAGTTCTGTTCGTATCGTCGAGGCATAAATTTTAGAGGTGGTCGTAGGATTTTTAGGGGTGTAAATCGACGTGGGAAAATAGATGGCTAATTTTCGTTCATGGAAATTTTGATGATCTAGGGTTCGAGGGAAGGAACTATTGAGCAGGGAGGAGGCTGGGATCGGGGCAAAGACATCGATGGTGGTTGTGGGGTCGTTGGTGGTCAGAGTTGTCTTATCGTGCTTGTTTTGGGGTTTTAGGGGTATTCATTTTAAAGGTCGGAAATTGAATCGCGGGCGGCAGGATGAATTGTCGAGTTTGATGTCATGGGGTTTAAATGTGGAGCATGAAGGTGTCGTTCGATTGGTGGTGGCAGCAGAGACTAGAAGTGGATGGAGCGGCGGTGATTGGTGGTCGAACGGGGCTCGGGCTAATGTCGCATTTTATTGCGGTTACCGAAGGTGATGGAGATAGGGTGGCAGAGTCGATAGTAGCAAACGGAGTTTGTGGGTAGGTGTGGTTAGGCGGTTGGTGTTCGGCATCGGGGTGTCAACGTCTGCACAAGTGCACGTTTTGGTGCACAGGTGATGGGTTTAGGGTGAAATCAATTTAGGGAAATTTTGATTTGGTTTTGGTTGGAAAGCAGCTGTAGTAAAGGGGTTTGTGTTTAGTGGACCTTGGGCCTGGGGATATGGGAATTGAATAGTTTAAATTTTAATTAGTTAGTTTAGTAATCAATAGTTCATACTTTGTAAAATCATAATGCACCCTTATGAAGTCTGTTTAACCCGTGGTCTTTGACATTAGACTCGTATTGATGAGTACCACACTTCAGTATAAATAGTTAATAGATTTAAATGAAGTAAAATTTGATGACAAATTAATAATGGTAGAAAATTATTATGTAGTTAGATAATTATATTCAAATACTGACATTCAGCTAGTAGAATAAATCACCATTCTACTATATTTAAATTGAATAGAATATTCTAGATATTTGTTTAGCATAATAAATCCCTTTTCTGCTATTGTATTAATTTGGACATTTATTTATATGCCAGTTGATTTATATCCAATAAGTGATGTGTTCACTAGTGATTGTTAATTATTGGTTTTATTTAAATATATCCTTGCATGTGTAAATTCCAATCATATGACTTGGAAAGTTAAATTGAATTAAATGGTAGCTTGTCTAAGTACCATTTTGGTCGCTAAGCCTCTTCCCGAATTTAAAAAATTATTTAATTATATTATTAACAATGTTTTAAAGATTATTGATTATTTTATTAATGTGTTTAAGTTAATTAATTATTTTATAAATGATGTTTTAGAGTTAATTAATTGTTTAATAATTGATGTAAAAGTTAATTAATTATTTTATTAGTGATATGTTTAAGTTAGTTTATTATTTTATTAATGGTGTTTAAATGTTAATTAATTATTTTATTAACATTATTTAAAGGTAATTAATTATAAGTAATGTTTAAAGTAAATTAATTATTTTATTAATGATGTTTTAAAGTTAATTAATTATTTATTTATGATGCCTAAAGGTAATTAATTAATTTAATAAAGGTGTTTATAAATAATAAATTGTTTTATAGAAGTAATTTTACTTAATAAAAAGGTTTTATTTAGAAGGACATTTACATATGATATTTTATAAAGGGGATTTATAAACGATATTTTGTAAAGTAGTTTTATTAGTGATATTTGCAAGAGAGAGTCAAAAATGATAACCTATAAATAAAAGAATGGATTTATATAGAAGATTTGTATAAAGGAGTTTATAAAGGGTTATTTGTAAAAGAGTTTTATAAATAAAAAAGAGTTTTATTAATAGAAAATAGTTTTATAAATAGAAGTAAATTTTATAAATAATTTTAAAGATTTATAAAAGAAGTTTTATAAATTAATTTGGAGATTTATAAAAGGATTTGTAAATATGGAATGGGTTTATAAAAAGGGAATTTTATAAAAAGAAATGAGATTTGTAACATCCCAGATATTTTCACCCATTCGCATCCGCACATGTCGGACTTGAATTGCTAAAAATATCAGATTGTTAATTTATATTTGGCAAAACTCAGCATATACAGTAAATAAATAAATCACAGAATCACAGACACAGAGTATTGCAATAATAAGCAGTGGAAACAAATGAATAGTAGTTCATGAAGCTACTATATATATATATAACAGAGTTAAAACAAGATACAACAGAAGTCTCGATACAATAGCCAAATACAAGATAAGAATATATCACAGGAGTCAACTGAATAACCGCAAGCTGAATAGATAGATGGATTTCCAAGCGAAGCTCCAACTCCAAAGGTGAGTCTCAAATGCTGTGACACTCAGTCTGACCCGAGCATAAAGAAAAACACAAAACACTCGAGTCAGTATTAACATTCTTATATCAATAAATCCAACTCAAGTGAAATATCAACTGAAATACAAGTAACTTAAAGGATGTTTTTGATAACCATCCTCTAAGGATCCGTGGAACTATCTACTATGTAGTAATATACGCTATTATAATAATGTCTAAAGTAAAGTAAACTATTAAAATAACGTTAAGGCATTACCCATATCCCCCTTAACACATTTTATAGTGCCAATAGTTTATACAGTACTACAATACCTCCTGATCGGGAGGCTACCAGAGGATACTCCATAGGTACGACACAAAAGAAACTCGTAGTGGTCTATATATGGTAGGTGACACGGCACAACTAGGCAATGCCAGGGTAGATATACCAATTACACTTCTGGGCTGGTGGTAACGCATAGCCGCAACTACCGCCCACCTCGAGCCACACTCCCAAATCAAAAGTGCGCACCAAATCTATCACAAAGTAATTGAATGGCAATTGAAGAAGTGTGTCCGATCGGAGAAGCTACCTCACTTGGCCCGTCCATTGCTCCTGTTTTAGCCACCTTATGCTAAATCACGGGAGTCAGATCCTCGTATATACCTCAAATAGAACGTCATCAACCACCTACTTCATTCTGGAATCTCCACCGCGTACACAGTTGTTAAAGTTGTTTTCTGTATTGGTAGAGAGTATGACAATAACCGATCCCGGTCTCTTTAACAACCAATCGTTATTATAACACCGTGGTCATTTCAAAATATCATATTTCAAAACCAAAATATCATATCCATTCAAAACCATATCAATACGATATCATTTCTCACTTAAAATAATATTCATTTCCAAAATCATAACACATTCCAAAATTATAACTCTTCGAAATTATAACACCTTGAAATTATAACACTTTGGAAATCATAACACTTTGAAATCATAGCACTTTGGAAATCATAACACTTTGAAATCATAGCACTTTGGAGATCATAACACTTTGAAATCATAACACTTCTCACTTAAATAGTTTGATATAGAAAATAGTATATATACATAAAATAGTTAAATGAAATAAAAAAGTTTATATAAATTAAAATAGTTAATAAAATAAAATAGTATATATAAATAAAATGGTTTTATATTAAAATAGTATATATATATATATTAAAAATAATTAGTATATTAATAATAGCTTTATATTAAAATAATTTATAAAGTAAAATATTTAGATATATACATTTAAAATACTTTATGTAATAAATAGTTCCCTCAAAGTTCACAAATCGATTCAAACCAATTCTATTTCAAAAATTCAATTTAATTCATTCTCAATTCATCAATTTCAATTCAATTCAGTTTCTAAATAAACCCTTTCAAATTATATCGATTTCAAATATAGATTTGAACCACAAAATAGACCATTCCAATCTCAATATATTTCAATGCTTTAAATATTACACATTTTCAAAACTAAGTTTTATAATTTCATATATATCTAAATTTAACTTCTTTATTATTTAGTTTTGAAAATTTTACTTAATCATTCAATAACATTTAAATAAAACTTCAAATTACAAATTTAAATAAACTAAATATCCCATTTCAATTTATGTAAATTTAAAAATATTCATTTTAATCACTTTTAATCAAAATCAAGTTATAAAATCTTATCTTTAAAATCTCAAATTAAATAAGTTTCAAATCAAATTTATTTGAGTATAATTCTTGAATAAATACAATTTCAAACCAATTTCTATTTCCTGTTCCAACCTTAATTTATTAAAAATTATTATAAACTTTATATTTGAAATATAATTTAAATAAATACTTAAACATATTATTAAATTTATTTATATGTTTGAAATCTATATACATATTTTAAAAATAGTAAAATTATAAATAAATACTTAAATTTTATAATTTCAAAACTAACTCATAACTCTAAAATTTTCAAACATATAATTTTAAAAAAATCAAGAATTTAACTATATATAAAATAACATTTATATATATAATATTTAAAAATCAATATTTATATAAAACCACATATATATATATTTATATATATATCTTTTTAAACCTTGGAAATCATTTCAAAATATATATATAGACCAACGGTGTCTGTATATAATTCTCTATCCTATAGTCAAGTGATACAGATATTTATCATTTCAATCCGCAATTTAAATATCTACGGGTATATATCACTTCAATCCGTAATCCTAAATTCAATTCAATGAAAATTGCTTGGGTTTATCATTTCAACCCATAACGATTTCCTCCTATTCTACAGATCGTTCGGGTATGTATCATTTCAACCCATAGGGAATTCTATACTAACAGGAAACTTGCAGAGTGGGAACATTGATGATAATATATAAAAATCAACAATAGGCATATATCATCAGTGATAAATAAATAACAGATCATGGTGTCAGATGTCACAGGTGAACAGATATAGATAATAACATATATATAGCAATTTAAATAACTAACAGCAACATATTTCAATTGTCGTTTCAATTGAAATTAAATTTAATAGATATAAGAACGTTAATCGTGAGTGATTGCTCACCTTTCGAGGCTAGATAGATTTGACAAATGAAACGATTCCAAGCACGAATTCCAAAGCAAAGCAAGATTGGCACGAATTCGACGAACAGAGCTGATAGCTTGGAATTGATGAAATCAAATCAAAACTGGATTGATGAAGATAAATGGTATAAGTGAACTTATATATATAACTATATATAACTATATATAAAAATTATATTCTAAATTCAAACACATATTAAATTAAATAAATATATATATATATATATATATACATATACCATTGTTTCATATTAAAACACATATATATATATAAAATCAAACATCTGTGCACAATAAAATTTGAAATAATACTTTGGAATCAACAATATATATATATAGACACACACACACTAATATATAAACAAATGTATATAAATATATATAAACTAGCATATAAACCCAATATGCAAAATAAGAACTAATATAACTTATATACACTTTAATATATATACTGTAACTTTTATAGCTCTTTACGTACTGACAGTATAAATATTTATAACTAACATGAATATACTTTATAAAATCTAACATGTATAACTAATATATACAATAGATCATAAGCATAGAACCAGATTATACTTACATAAAAAAATCCATACATATATAACTTACACATTATAACACAACATATTAACCAAGTCATTCATAACAACTAACAAAGTATTATACATACATACATATATATATATATATGTATGTATATATATACAGTTGCAAAATATATACATTCAAAATAGGTGACCAGACATACATTCATATCTTGAAATATAATGTATATAAAACTACAATCTAGACATATATATTATAACTAAATACATAAAAAATTATAACAAAACAGTTATATATACTTGACAAACTGTTATATATACTTTGAAATCAACAAATACACATATATAAAATTAAAATATAAGCTGATATATAACTTACCTATAGATACACCAGTATATAAACATATATACACTAACAGATAATCAAGTAACTCATTTTATTAAAACTTATATACACTAATAGATCCAATATGTATATCTAAAGAAAAATCCAGATATCAATATTTATTAAAAAAAATCAATATAACAATTTATTATAATGTATATATAACTTTATATAGAACAGAACATATATCTATCAATACCTCAACAGAAAAAAAAGATGCTCGGCTAGTGATGAACTCGGCAAGAGGAGATAAAGGCGGGTGGATCTCGGTAGAGGAATGAGTGACTAGGCGGCTCCTGCATGGAAGGTTTGAAGTGATCGCTAGATGATTGGGCGTGAGTTGGCGAACTGTTGGAGCAGTCGGGTGTATGGCATAGGCGGGTGGAGGAGGTTGGTTCGGTGAGGACTTAGGCAGACGTGGATAACAGCTGTGCTACGGAAGGGTCGACCAGTGATGGTGGTGAGGCTCGGTTATCAGGGTGGCAGGCAGAGCTACGGGGTGGAGGTGATAGCGTCTCAGGCTGTGGGTGTGAGGCCGAAGTGCTCGCGGGTTGAAGGGGAAATTGGTTGCAGAGAATGGGTTTTGGTTCCATGCAACGTTTATGTATAAACTTTACATAATTTGTAAACTTTAAATAGTTTTTTTTTGAAAGCATGGGCAAAAATAAAAGGGAGAGAGGAAGATGGGGAGATGAAGAAAACAGCTGGAAGACGTGGCTACCGGAACAAAATGAATACATACTTTATTATAAATTGTTAATTTATCTAAGAAAGAAATGAATCCGAACCGAAACAAAATTTGTATTGAAAATTTGAAATGGTGGAATATCAATGGTCACAGAATATCAGAGGTTTAATAACCGATGGCTTATTTATATATAGCCATTTGGTAATTGAATGGGCACAGAAAGTTCTAGAGACCCGAAACTGGTACCGATACGGCGGACCGTTACGTAGATTTTCACCGCGAATCGGTTACCGAATTACACAAATGAATATACTGCGGAGATCAACACGACGAGACGATCAAAACAGTACACAGATATCAACGATACGATCATCCTATCAAAAGTTGATAATCAGTACCGAAATGCTGCTAATACGCCGAAAATAAGATAAACGGAGCAATAACAGTCCAAATTGGACGAAACAAAGTGTGATGCCTCACTCAGAATATGATTTACAAATTTATTATATAAAAATATTCAGGTTTGGAAAATATTTTATTATCATCCAATATCAACTGATTTAAATTTAAATAAAATTACACAATAAAATAAACTTCCAAATTATCTGATGAAAATTTACCAGTTGCTATGTTTATATATACGTATTCCAAATATTAAATTTTTATTTCCAAATTCAATATTTTAAAATTTCACAAAAATTCAGTTAATTACGTTATTAAAACCATTAAAATTTACGGGTTGTTACACTCTCCCCCACTCAAAACTTTTCGTCCCCAAAAAGGAAGGAGGTAGGAGAATAGAAACAACCAGAAAGAAAATAGATTGAAATACAAAACAAAACAATCAATTTAAAACCATATAAAATTTCAATATAAATTAACTAATATTCAACAATTGATTTTAATACATTTGATTTCACTTAAGTTAATTTCACTTATAATTCAATTTTAACTATTTCTAAATTCATATTTATCTACACATTATCTTATTATTCAATTTATCTCTATTAACATTTTCTATAATCATAAATTGAGTGTATGAACACTTTTTATAACCATACAAATTTATTTATAAATTCCTTTAACATCATTTTATATTGTATACTACTTAATTACATAGTTAACTTCTGAGTAATTTTGGTAAGTTATATATATTGGAATATAATTGAGTATTATACAAGTAAAAAATTTCCCAATTCAATTATTTCAAGTTTTAAATATTTATTCAATAATTTAAGAGTTAAATTTTCAATTTTCTTCAAACCATTTGAGATAAATGTATGCATATATATTCTATATATCAAATCAAATCTATAATTGTATACCTATATATTATAAATCAAATCATACCCAAGAAATTCAAATCAAATTTATTTTCCAAGACAAAAGTGTAGCAAAGCTACTAAGTGGTCTCTCTACTCTGAAACTCGAAAATGAATGTCGATGATGCGGCCGTCATTACCGAAATTATTTTCCAGTGACAAAAGAGAAGAGTTCTGATTTAAAACTTTAAAAATTCCTTGGAAACGATTTATATTCATTTAAATTCCAAATTAATTTATAAACCGAGTTTTATAATTTCATTTATTTATCATTTTGCAATAGTCAATGGTTTACAAAACAATAATGAAAAACAAATATTATCATTTCAAACAACCAATTTATTTAACTTTTTAATTTTAGAAAAATTTATACTTATATATAATATAATCATACAAAATTATTCCATTTACCAATTTTTTTTCAAAACAAATTGTGTCAGTTTGCTCTGTTCAAGTGTTTTGGAATTCCTATCGATAGCGTTGATCAGACGAATCGATCAAAACCCCAAATCAACATAACAACTTAAACAACACACTATATAAGACATTTTATACTAATTACAAATACACTCCCTCACTCGATGATACAAAATAGATTATAGAACAATGATAGAGATTCAAATTTAGAGAGACCCTAATCAAGTAGAAAATCTAACAATAAGTTAAGCTCAATACGAAGATAAGATGATAAATAACAAAAGAGAAATGATGGATAGACTAATATAAATCGCAGGCGACCATAACCGAGTCAACCGTGACTTCGAAATTAAGGTCGATGTAGAATTCTGAAGCAAATCGGCATCGGATCCCAAGAGATAGAATTCAGAAATAACAAGAGGTAGCAGCATCTAAACCGATGATACAGAAATCTTCGGTGAATCGATGCATGTTGTAAAGGAGTTTCACTCCGTTACAAATCATTCTAAGATTGGCGGGACCGCCGATTCATTATAGAGATCAACCGAAGTGGAGCTATGGGATACTCCAAAATTAAGAAGAACATGAATAGGAAGACAAGGATGGATTTCAGAATGAAAAGGGAGAGTTCCAAAATTCAAAGGAATCCGAGTCAAAGAGGAAGAGATTCAAGCACGAACGAAGGTGATTCCGTAATTAAATTTACTACATATGCTAAGTTTGCCTAAAACCAGAGCTCTGATACCACATGTAACATCCCGGATATTTTCAACCATTCGCATCTGCACATGTTGGACTTGAATTGCTAAAAATATTAGATTGTTAATTTATAATTGGCAAAACTCAGCATATACAGTAAATAAATAAATCACAGAATCACAGACACAGAGTATTACAATAATAAGCAGCGGAAACAAATGAATAGTAGTTCATGAAGCTACTATATATATATATATATAACAGAGTTAAAACAAGCTACAACAGAAGTCTCGAATACAATAGTCAAATACAAGATAAGAATATATCACAGGAGTCAATTGAATAACTGCAAGCTGAATAGATAGATGGATTTCCAAGAGAAGCTCCAACTCCAAAGGTGAGTCTCAAATGCTATGACACTCAATCTGACCCGAGCGTAAAGCAAAACACAAAACACTCGAGTCAGGATTAACATTCTTATATCAATAAATCCCATTCAGGTGAAATATCAACTGAAATACAAGTAACTTAAATGATGTTTGGGATAACCATCCTCTAAGGATCCATGGAAATATCTACTATGTAGTAATATATGCTATTATAATAATGTCTAAAGTAAAGTAAATTATTAAAATAGCGTTAAGGCATTACCCATATCCCTCTTAACACATTTTATAGTGCCAATAGTCTATACAGTACCGTAATACCTCCTGATCGGGAGGCTACCAGAGGATACTCCATATGTACGACACAAAACAAACTCGTAGTAGTCTCGATTTGGTAGGTGACACGACACAACTAGGCAATGCCAGGGTAGATATACCAATTACACTTCCGGGCTGGTGGTAACGCATAGCCGCAACTACCGCCCACCTCGAGCCACACTCCCAAATCAAAGGTGCGCACCAAATCAATCACAAAGTAATAGAATGGCAATCGAAGAAGTGTGTCCGATCGGAGGAGCTACCTCACTTGGCTCATCAATTGCTCCTGTTTTAGCCACCTTATGCTAAATCACGGGAGTCAGGTCCACGTATATACCTCAAATAGAACGTCATCAACCACCTACTTCATTCTGGAATCTCCACCGCGTACACAGTTGTTAAAGTGGTTTTCTAAATTTAACTTCATTTAGTTTTGAAAAATTTACTTAATCATTCAATAACATTTAAATAAAACTTCAAATTACAAACTTAAATAAACTAAATATCCTATTTTGATTTATGTAAATTTGAAAATATTCATTTAAATAACTTTTAATCAAAATCAAGTTATAAAATCATATCTTTAAAATCTCAAATTAAATAAGTTTCAAATCAAATTTATTTGAGTATAATTCTTAAATAAATACAATTTCAAACCAATTTATATTTCCTGTTCCAACCTTAATTTATTAAAAATTATTATAAACTATATATCTGAAATATAATTTAAATAAATACTTAAACATATTATTAAATTTATTTATATGTTTCAAATCTATATACATATTTTAAAAATAGTAAAATCATAAATAAATACTTAAATTTTATACTTTCAAAACTAACTCATAACTCTAAAATTTTCAAACGTATAATTTTAAAAAAATAAAGAATTTAACTATATATAAAATAACATTTATATATATAATATTTAAAAATCAATATTTATATAAAACCATATATATATCTTTTTAAAGCTTGGAAATCATTTCAATATATATATATATATATACACACCAACGGTGTCTGTATATAATTCTCTATCCTATGGTCAAGTGATACAGATATTTATCATTTCAATCCGCAATTTAAATATCTATGGGTATATATCACTTCAACCCGTAATCCCAAACTCAATTCAATGAAAATCGCTTGGGTTTATCATTTCAACCGATAACGATTTCCTCCTATTCTACAGATCGTTCGGGTATGTATCATTTCAACCCATAGGGGATTCTATACTAACTGGGAACTTGCAGAGTGAGAACAGTGATGATAATAACATAAAAATCAACAACATGCATATATCATCAGTGATAAAATAAATAACAGATCATGGTGTCAGATATCACAGGTGAACATATACAGATAATAACATATATATAGCAATTTAAATAACTAACAGCAACATATTTCAATTTTCGTTTCAATTGAAATTAAATTTAATAGATATAAGAACGTTAATCGTGAGTGATTGCTCACCTTTCGAGGCCAGATAGATTTGACAAATGAAACGATTCCAAGCACGAATTCCAAAGCAAAGCAAGATTGGCACGAATTCGACGAACAGAGCCGATAGCTTGGAATTGACGAAATCAAATCAAAACTGGATTGATGAAGATAAATGGTATAAGTGAACTTATATATATAACTATATATAAAAATCAAATTCTAAATTCAAACACATATTAAATTAAATATATATATATGCACATATACCATTGTTTCATATTAAAACACATATATACTGCGGACCGTTACGTAGATTTTCACCGCGAACCGGTTACCGAATTACACAAATGAATACACTGCGGAGATCAACATGACGAGACGATCAAAACGGTACATAGATATCAGTGATACAATCATCCTATCAAAAGTCGATAATCGGTACTGAAATGCTGCTAATACGCTGAAAATAAGATAAACGGAGCAATAGCAGTCCAAATTGGACGAAACAAAGTGTGACGTCTCACTCAGAATATGATTTACAAATTTATTATATAAAAATATTCAGGTTTGGAAAATATTTTATTATCATCTAATATGAACTGATTTAAATTTAAATAAAATTACATAATAACATAAACTTCCAAATTATCTGATGAAAATTTACCAGCTGCTATGTTTATATATACGTATTCCAAATATTAAATTTTTATTTCCAAATTCAATATTTTTAAAATTCACAAAAATTTAGTTAATTACGTTATTAAAACCATTAAAATTTACGGGTTGTTACAGATTTGATTTTGATAAATAATCCTTCTTAATTATGGTGGTATGGAAGCATTCTTTCCATACTTAACACCGTAGGAAAAGTGGTTTGGTTTGATATAAGTAATGTTTTAAATGATATTTGTTTTTGATCCATTTAATATGATTTTGAAATAGGAAATCTTTCTTAAAGTTATTTGAATATACTTACACCATTGTGTAAGTATATGGAGCGGTTTCCAATTTTGAAAGTGGAAAAGTTCATGAATATACTTATACCTGTGAGATAAGTATATGAATATTTTTCCTTGATGATAGTTGGGATAGGAGATATATATACTGTAGGGAACACCCGGATTTTGTTTTGGATATTGTGTCTTAGTTTGTAGATTTTTTGCATGTGTTAAGCCCTGGTGGTAGTAATTCATCCTCCTCTTGAGAGGAGGAACCGATGTTTCCTTAGGTCACTTTTATAGCTGCAGAAGCACTTTTGCTTCTCACCTGTTCTGTACTCTAAGTGGAATAGCCACTATAAAACCATATATAGTTATTTTTGTGCATGTGCAGAACACCTTTTCTTCATTTAAATACAATTGCACGACCCACTATAAAGTCGGATGGCTTTGCCAAAAAAAGTGTATGAATATTTTTTTAAATAATTGAAGTGGTTTAATTAATGAGTGTTAATTAAAGAGGCTTAGTGGTTTCCATGGGAAATTATATATCCGATTTGAATGATTTTTTATTTGATAGTAAAATAACCAATTATCAAAATCTTGGCCAAAACATAACTCTGGAAATATTTAGGAGAAACATGGGAGTTTTATGCCACAGTCATCTTCGATGATGTTGTACTATGCGTATAAATCTCGTTTTGTTATCCTATGACGAATGATAAGGAAATCCATCCGCTTAAACGGTTAAGAGATGATTTCCGATCTTATGTATTGTCTATTTATTTCCAAAAGAACCGGAGTTGAGTTTATCAAAACTATCGATTGGTTTTGGAGCAACCGATAAGTGGGGGAGTGTACTTATATGAGATGACTCGAAATCGTAACCACTCCAAATCTGGTATGTCATCTTAAAGAGGTAGCCGGCTCTGTGGTGGCACGGGGTCATAGGTTGGCCCTCGAGTACATATTCTCTAGAGCTGTGTTGTACGGAAGGTGGTCCCTTACCCTGTCATTGTTGGAATCCAATCTCCAATATGTGCCTTACGGTTTTAGTTGTAGAACCTAATACTGTTGAATGTAATTATAGGTAACCATTCTGGATATTTTATATATTTATTTTCAACCCCTAGACATTATTTTAATATTACTGGATTTTCTTGTAAAAGAATTTAGTTATCGTAAGGTAAAAACCCGTCCGCTTTTATGTGCAATGTGGTTTTATGAGATACCTTTATTTATGAAAGATTTTTATAATATTATGTAATTCAAATGGTTTGAGTTTTCTCATGCTGGTTTACCGGACTAATCTAGGTGTTATTTTCTTATAATGCTCGAGTCAGCATGAGCATATTTTTCCGATTTAGCTGGATCCTTTGGAGCTTAATGAGACGAGCTGGATGCCTCTAAGATGTATTCACATATTTTATCTTCCACTATTTTTTTCCTTTCTGTATTTATCACCAATTGTAAGGTCAGGCTGTTATAACTGTCCAGGTTGATGATAGATCATTTGCTCTTGTGATAGTATGTATATTAAAGTTCTTTTCTCTTTCTAAAGATCTATTGTAAATTATATAATACTTGTCATGATGTGAGATTCTGTTCTTTCTTTTCTTTTCTTTCTCCCCAAAAATCTGTCTTTTTAGCACTTGGATGCTTGAATATCATGGATGTATTAGTGTCGACTTTTGAGGGTCGAAAGGTGGGTCCATACAGATTTGACGCTAAATCAGATAAAGGAATTTTTATTTGATATTCAAATAGAAGTAAAGCTTACGGAATTTTTAACACCATAACAAACACAATTAGAGAGACATTACATGTTTCATTTAATGAAAATTTTAAAATCAATAATACTAATGTTGATGAAGAAAAAAAACTAATAATGAAATTACAAATAATGAAATCATAAATGATGTATGTAATAATAACTCTAAAAATTTACATCCAAATAAAAGAACAAAATATTTGAAAGATCATCCTATTGAAAATATTGTAGGAAACATAGGGTCTATTGTAAAAACAAGAAATCAATTAAATAAAATCAGTAATATAGCTTTTATCTCAACTGTTGAACCTAAAATTCCAAAGGAAGCATCACGAAATGATTCATGGGTTCTTGGTATGCAAAAGGAAAAGAATGAGTTTGCTAGAAATGATGTTTGGGAATTAGTCCTAAGACTAAAAAATAAATCTGTTATAGGAACTAAATGGGTCTAAAGAAATAAAATGGATGAACAAGGAGAAGTCATTAGAAATAAAGCACAGCTAGTTGCTCAAGATTATAGTCGGGAAAAAGGTATAGATTTTGATGAAACTTTTGCCCCTGTACTTAGATTAGAAGCTATCAGAATTCTACTTGCGTTTTCAAATCATAATAATTTTAAAATATTTCAAATGGTTGTCAAAAGTGCCTTTTTAAATGGATTTATTAAAGAAGATGTTTACGTTGAACAACCACCACTTTTTGTAGATGGAAAACTTTCTAATCATGTTTATAAATTAAAGAAAGCCATATATGATCTAAAACAAGCTCCTAGAGCATGGTATGATAAACTTAAATCCTATTTATTACAATCTAAGTTTTGAATAGGAAAATTAGATAGTACTCTATTTATCAAAAGAAATAATAATGATATTCAATTTATGCAAATATACGTAGATGATATTATTTTTGGATCAACAAATGAACAGTTAAATGAAGAATTTTCAAATATAATGACTAAGGAATGTGAAATGAGTCATATGTGAGAACTAACATTTTTTTAGGATTACAAAACAGACAATTAATAATGGTAATTTTATAAGTCAAGAAAAATATACTAAGGATTTAGTTAAGAAATTTGGTATGTAAAATACTAGTGGTAAATTAACTCCCATGGCAACAAATGAGAAATTAAATAAGGAAGAAAACTCAAAAGATGTAGATCAAAAAATGTATAGTGGTATGATAGTATCATTACTCTATATAACTGCTTATAGACCTAATATAATGCACAGTGTCTATCTATGTTCAAGATATCAATCTCAACATAAGAAAACTTACCTAAAATCAGCAAAAAGAATACTAAGATATGTAAACAACAAACTGGACTATGTACTCTTTTATTCAAAAGAAGAATCTTTCAATTTAATTTCTTATAGTGATGCTGACTACGTTGGATGCTAACCAGACCGAAAAACTATAAGTGGAACTTGTCACTTTTTAAAACACTCTCTTTTTTTCTTAGTTTAGCAAAAAGAAAAATTCTATGTCTCTATCTACAATAAGAGCAAAATATTTTTCAGCTGCATTAGCTTATTAACAGGTTATTTATATGTAACAGACTTTAAAAGATTTTGGTTTAAATTTTACTGAATAACAAATATTTTGTGATAACACAAGTGCAATTAATCTATCTAAAAATCCAACACATCATGCTAGAACCAACATATAGATATAAGACATCATTTTATGAGAGATAACGTAGATAAAGAAGTAATTTCACTTGAATTTGTAAATACTGAAAATCAAATAGCCGATATTTTAACAAAACCATTGACTCAAACACCTTTTATTAAACTTAGAAGAGAGTAGGAAATATGTTCTTTCTCTGAAATATAAATATAGTAGCATATAAATTGTATATTTAAAAAGAAAATAAAATATCAAAATTAACACATGTATGTTGACATACACTCTATGTATATGTCGACATATATTGTAGAAATCCGAAAATTATTTTTCCCTCTAAAATTAAAAAAATCAAAATTTTATTATATAACCACTAAATTTCAATTTCTTTCTCATTTCCTTGAGCTTTTCTTTATGTAAATTTCAAATAAAATTAAAACAATGGATTCTTCGAGTTCAAAATGCCCAAGAGAAGAAACCGCCCCTTTTCCTTCGAAACCCCTACTCTAGGCCTCTTCTAAACCACCACTATGGCCAAAGTCATCAAGATTGAAGATGTTCTGAAGCATGTCCTCAATATGCTTTCAGAAATAGAGGTTGTTCAACTACGCCTCTTGAAAGAACAAGATAAGTAAGGGGACATCCTTCGCAATCTCTTAAAGCACCTATTTGAAATGAAGCCAATCCAATTGTAGTCCAAGTGGATACTCCTAATCCTATCACTCACAGCCTATGGATAATGAGGAAGGAAAGAGGAGGAAGAAGAGGAAGTACATGATGACGCTGAGATGATGATGAAGTCAAATGTGTTGGCAAAGTTTGCTTCGATCGGGATGGAAATCATGTGGAACAAAAACGAAACTTTTGTCTCCACTATCCCTTTCGCCACATCTGTAAGTCTCCCATAATCAAAAGGAAACCATAATTTAAGTTAAGTATATATTAGTTTGGTTTGTTAGGATTTGATTTTATTTGGATTTTTTATTTATTTTTGGATTGATAGTTTGATATGTACGGTTTGAATTGAATAAATAAAATCTTATTTTAATTATTTATATCTCTCAATATATCATTATCATATCTTATTACATCATGTTCAATATGATTTAATCATTTTTGTTGATTTTGACTACAGAGTTTCTAAGCATTTTAGTTGGGGTTTTTTTATTTTTCACCCATTTTGTTGATGACAAAGGAGGAGAAAAATATAAAATATACACATACATATATTTAGCGAGAGTTATGTACAAAAATATTTAATGGTTGTCATCATCAAAAATGGGGATGGTTAATACCTCAGTTATTGATTTTGATGATAACAACCTTGATAACAATAATAAACATTTATATAAACTATAAATATTAATGTTTTTCTAAGTTATGTAGTATGTAGTGCAGGATATTACATAGGTATTGAATCGAAGACTGTACAATATAAAAGACTCGAGAGATGGGCATGAAGACTTATGAGTACAAAGACTAAGATATGATGATCTCAAGATTATAATTTAGTGTATAGAGTCATAGTATATTGTTAAAGTCCCTGGTAGCAATCTTTGGTCTCAATCTCCTTTTTATTTATTTTTAAGACAAAACAAGTTTTCAAAATATATTTGAAAATATTTTATAAAAGTTTTTCAAAGATCAAAATGTTTTATAATCTATGTTCAAACCATTTTACAACGTATCAAATTATTTTACAAAGTATAGGACTTTTAAAACATTTAAAAAAAAACAAGTTTTCAAATTCTACATGCATATGTCGACATATGCCCAATTGGTATATCGACACACATGCCACCATGTGTTTTTTCAAATTTCGAATGGAAGTGTGTATTCTTCGTAACTCTTCACGAATGGACACATCTGTTGATTTACTATATAAAAGGGAGTTCAATGATTTTTAAAGTTTAGATTTTACTCATATTCTTCCCTCCTCTTACTCTCTTGAAAAATCCATTAAAAAATACTATATTCTCTTCAAAATCATATAGAATCAATTCAAACTTCATTGTATTGATTTTACTGCTGCTTTCTTTCTGTTTTTGAATTATCTCTCCTTCAAACCAAAGATCAAAGTGCTATCCGAGGGGCTATAAGATCCATTGTATCCAAAGTTTAAGAAATTGTCAATGGAAAAACTATCAAACTCTGTTTGTATTTACATGGGCGTGCTTGTTGCCGGTTCAAATCAAGTGGGTATACTTAGTAGCCTGGAACTCTAGTGGATGTGCTTGTAGCCTGTTCAAATCAAGTGGGTGTAACCTAAGCCCGGAAAATCAGGAGGGTGTGTCTCGAACCCTCGGAATTGAGAATGTAATTTGGTTTGTTTTCTGCCTACTTGAAGAGTGGCATTTGAAAAGAAATATGTACGAGCAATTGTACGGAACTGGGTGTAGGAGAAATTCAAACCAGTACAAAATCCCCGGTCTCAACTCTCTAACACTTTACTTTGATTTACTACATTAATTTTTATCCATGATTCCATAAATGACTATTGAATAAGTATAATTCTGCGTTGTTAATTTGTGATTTAGTAATTAATTTGAAAGGAATTTAAAATGATTTACAAAAGTAAGAAAACACTCTTCATCCCCCTCTAGTGTTTAATTAGCCTTAAGATCCATAATTCCACAACCCACAATTGTCAACATCAGAGAGAGTTGATTATCAAAGTAGATAATTAAAACAATATAGCATACTCATTCTCTAAGGGACTAAACAAATAATTTTTGAGAAAACCGATCAATGAAGTTGGAACAAGATTCCATAATTGACCACAAGTGCAAGTGGAAGATTAGTAGAGTAAAAGGTATGCTCTGGAGGCAATTATATAATTTATTACGTGTATCTAACTCAATAACCAAACTTGTTCAACATAAAAGGTGTTTCTTTTCTATTATATACTTGATATAATGTGTTATATTAATTATTTATTTAATTAAAATAATATTTAACGGAAAATCGTAAATTGTATTGTTTATGTCAAAAGTTGGCACAAACACCCAGAGATTAAAAGTAGAGAATAAAATGAACAAAATAAAATGAAAATGAGGAAAACAACAATACATAGCAACTATAGTGGTTAGACTAATCAAAGCCCTATGTCCACTTAAACTTTGGTGAAGTTTCCAATGAGTCTTTACAAAGCTGTTCTTGGGGATCAGTGATAATCTATGAAATTAAAGAAGAAATACAAAGATTCGTTAAAAACACTAAAAGATCACTCAAACTATGCCCCTCCATCTCAAATTATAACTGCGGGTCAACAAAATTATCTCCTCTATGTTCTTTCCTACGCTCTTCATGTCTTAGAGAATTTAAACTGAAAATATTATAGCCAACTCATCTAGTTTCATGGAACGGTACCGATCCATACCACAGGGATAGGTACAGATCCATAAGATGGATTATGAATCCTTCTTCAACACCTTCTGATTGCTTGGTTGACTCGTGTCTTCGTTTTTGATACTTGATTACATAATTGCGGACTTAAATATGAGTGAATTCCTTGGTTCAGAGGTTACGCATAAACACTTGATTTATCCATTAACTGTCTGAGTTGAGATGGCTTGCGAACCACTCCATGTTGGCATGGAATAACTTGTAATTGCTCTATCTTCATATGGCATGAGGCGAGTAGTGATTTGGAGGAGAATTTAGGGATCAATACCGAACCCAGATCAGGGATTGGTACCGATCCATGACTTCTCTTGTGTCTTGAAATTTTGAATTTGATGCTCATTAGTAACAGATGTGTAGGCTTTTGTTTGCAGATTATTTGTTATTTTGGACCTTTTTAGTTGATCTTGCTTGGTACCTAAACTCGGAAGTTTCGCTTTGGATTCTTGCCTAATAATTTTTTGCTTGACTGATCTGATTCGCCTGTATACGACCTGGTCACAAGGCTGGATAACATTTACCCCCTTAAAGTATATCTTGTTTTAACAACATATGTTTTGGAAAGAAACTAATTGAAAGTTCTAAATTAGGATTCAAGCTTTAATTCGAATAGACACCATTTTTCCCTTTGAATGGCTTTCGTTGAGTGTAGCATCTTTTGCCAATTGTTGCAATGCTTTAAGCAGTTTTGAACATGTAACTTCCATGTAGTATAAAGTTGAAGTGTGCTTTTAAAGTTTGTCATTCCAAGTCCATAAAACTTCGACGAATCCCTTTTTCAGATTCTATAGGTTCGACCATGTTCTACCGGAACTTCAATTACTACATTTTACGCATGCACATACATACATTTGTTTACGTGTTGCTTAGACAATAATATGCATACCTACACACATGTACACATACGTACATACACACACGTATATATTATATGTATATATTTTAGTTTTTTTGGGGTTCGGTACTAATCCTTGAGCAGGGATCTGTACCGACCTAAGTCGTCTAGAATTTGTTCATCTCCACTTCTTCTTTTTTGCTTCGCTCCTTTAGACTTTACTCCTCCAAGATTTTGAGTCACCATTGTCAAATCTTCAGTTGACGATCCAAACCTCACTCTAGCACCACCATGTCATCCTCTGGTTTCGATTCGACAAGCCTTCTTGCTACCAACTCTGTTAAAGCTTTCAAATTCCAACCCGATTCACTTTAACAACAAACATTGAACTGTTAGAAAAATATAACACCCCATAATATTTATGATAACTAATTCAAAATAAATTAATTAATAAATAGTAAACGTCAAAAAATATAATTTTTGCGAACTTCAGAAATTGGCTATAAAACTTATTGGGTCCGTGGCCATTTTCTGATCAGTTTTTACATATAAAGTTTTCCGATCGAAATTCAAACGAAAAGTGATTAACGTTTGAAGTTTCTAAATCAGAAATAATTATATATGTAATTATGGTAATTGTTGGGCGAATTCTCACCACCGATCCAAGCCCGCACCGAGCCCACTCATCACCGGACCGAGACCACCGAATCAATCCCAACTCCACTCATCACCGGACCGAGACCACCGAATCAATCCCAGCTCCTCTCATCACCGAACTAGAAGAATGCAACCACCACCGGACCAACTCCACTCACCACCGAACCAATCCACACCCCTCTCATCACCGAACCAGAAGAATGCAACCACTACCGAACCAATTCGCACTCACCACTCTCCACCGGACCAACCACTGCCGAACCAACAATGCCAGGCCAGATCACATCAGCTTAGGCCCACCAACAGCTATATACATCCAAGGCCCCTACCCCCAGCCTCACTCTATAAATAGAGGGGTAGGGGTACAACAATGGCAGACAAGTTTGAGAGCTCAAGCACAGATAGAACTTTCAAACAACTTTCATATACTTGTATCAAAGCTTTGTACTTGTAATCTGAACAGTAAAGGAGAATAACATATAAAGTGGACGTAGGCACATTCCGGCCGAACCACTATAAATCTGTGTGTCTTTTACAGTTTAGTCCCTTCTTTTTATATATTTGCATAAATCACCCAGATCACTAAAAACAACATAAAATCAACTAAATCATACGACTTGGAGGTGTTTGCCCATTTTTTGTGCAAACATTTTTGGTGCTTTCACTGAGAACTGAACACAAGACTTCAACTTCTCCCACTTGACCTTCTTCCTAGCAGCATCACTTATTGCTTGGAAGACATGCCTCCCAAGTAGAGGAAAGATGTTAACAAAGGAAAAAACATCGCAACCAGCAGTATTCCAGATCCAGTGGTCACAGATCAAATAAATCGTCCCATTCCAATAGCAGTACCAAATGAAGGTCAGACAAATCCGATAACCCCTGCCACGGAACAGCCGGCAGCAATTACTAGGGCAGATCTAGACAGGGTTGTGGCTGAAGTGACTAACCGCTTCACATCCCAACAGGAAGCCTTGGTGAACCAACTCATGTCACGCTTAAGGGATGCTGAAGAGTCCAACCGCAACACTGAATCATGGGGTGAGTCCCAGTCTGGAGGATCTCAGAGGCGACAAAGATCTTCCTTCTTCGAAGAAGCCAACGACAGAAGCAGCCATGGTAGGAGCCGAGACCGAGCTCAGCCCGAAGTTGGACCTGAGGAAACGCTTGGAACCGAACCCAACGGGGGAGGTACCGGGCGGAGGTCAACTATAGTTGAGCCTGTCATGCTGCCTAACCACGGAAATACCAATGAAAGGGGCCGAGCTAGAGTCCAGCCCGAAGGTGGAGCCGAGGAAGTGCTTAGAACAGAACCCAGCAGGGGAAGATCAAGGCAAGGGCCAACTGTAGCTGACCCTAACATGCCCCCAGAAGACCAAAGACAGCCACTGGAAAATATTAGGAATGATAGACGATACCATCCCTACAGGTCATCTGGACGAAATCAATCCCACAGAGTAGAACCGAACTCATTTCTATCTGCTCCAAATTCTAATGAAAGGATGGCATGCTTTTTCAGAGAATGCGTCCAACGGGATCAAAGAGATCGAGGGATAGGCGCTAGGGTAACCAGCCCTTTCGCCCACAATATCGAAATTGCCATCACCCCCCGAGAATGGAAAATGCCTACAATGGAACCTTACAAGGGAACCTCTGACCCCATTGTACACTTACAGAGATACACACAGCATATGCTCATGAGCGGAGCAACAGAAGGAGTGTTGTGCAAATGCTTTCCACTATTCTTATCAGATCTAGCTACCTCCTGGTTCTGCCATCTACCCAAAGGATCCATCAACTCATGGGAGATGTTGAAAGAAAAGTTCATCAGCCAGTTCCGCATTCATGTGGAGCAACCCAAGGACGTTTATTCCTTATCCAGTATCAATCAGAAACCTAGAGAGAAGGTGCAGCAATATCTAACCCGATTCAATGCCGCAGCAGCCGCAGTCCCAGATGTCGATGAGAAGCTTATCTTAATGGCCCTATGTAGCGGTGTGCATCCGGATACTAAATTTGCTAGAAGATTGACAAAAGAAAAACCAACTACTTTACCCGATTTCTTCCATGAAGCCGGGAAATATATGAGGCTTGAAGATGCTGCCACTGAGGGGCAGTCAGGGCAACAAAATAAGGCAGCTCACAGCAACACGCCCGCTGTAGCAAAGGACGTTCGAAGAAATGATTCTAGAGACAATGCTGGGGGCAAGAAAGGAGAAAAGCGTCTATATCGGCCGGGACCGAGATTTGACGCTTACACCCCTTTGAATGAAACAATCGAAAACATCTTCCTCGCCACTCAAGACGAAGTTAAATACAAACGCCCCCCGCATAAGAAGGAATCAGATAACGCAATTAAGTCTGGAAAATTCTTCCGCTTCCACGAATCCCATGGGCATGATACCAATGAATGCCATCATCTTCGGGACTTGATTGAAGAACACATCAGAAGAAGGAGACTAGAACGCTATGTAAAAGGTCAGAACAGGACTCCAGCTCCTGCCAATGAGAACCCAAGGTTACCCTCCCCAGAAATAGGCAGAGGAAATCGCAACACCAGCGGTTCCAGTCAAGAGAAGATAGTGGTCCATACCATCTCGGGAGGGCCACACATCGCCGACGGAAGCTGGGCAGAGATGGAAAGGTATGGAAAGTCACTTAGGAACGATGAAGAATGCGTTAACTCTATTATAGAAGAACGCCACCCGAAGCGGATAGAGAATGATGACATCACATTCAGTAGGCGTGACCTGGAGTGAAGGCAATACCCTCATGCGGATCCCATGGTTATCTCTGCCCGACTCGGTCCAACCGAAGTTTTCCGAATTCTAGTAGACATTGGAAGCTCAGTGAATATCCTATTCAAGCATGCATTCGAAAAAATGAAGCTCTCATTAAAGGATGTTTTCCCCTGCAATAAACCACTACACGGTTTCACTGGAAATGCGAAGATGCCCCTCAGGCGACTGGACCTCTTTGTTGAAATTGGAAGTCATCCCCGCTCCGTTGTGCGGAAACAAACATTTGTGTTGATAGAAAACCACTCGGCCTACAACGCCTTCTTAGGAAGACCCGCCTTGTCTGACTTCCAAATTGTCCTGGCCCCATGGTGCCTAAAGATGAAATTTCCAACGAACAATGGAATAGGGGAAGTAGAGGGAGACCAGGACATCGCTCGAGATTGCTATGTAACTGAACTTCGCAACAACCGCAGGAAGGATATAGGGAAGAGTGCAGAGATTGCCATCTGCACGAAAAGTTTGGAAGCATAGCAGCTAAAGAAAGCCCCTCCTCTTCGATATACCAGTGACCCTTTCAATGAATTAGACCCCAGGGACAAAGAGGAGGAGGCCACCACCGAGCCTGCAGAGGCTATGGAATTTGTATCTGTGGACAAACACGACTCGAGTAGACTATTGAAAGTCGGGTCCCAACTAAAAGCAGAATTGAAGGAACAACTCATTGATTTTCTCCGCCACAACTTGGATGTATTTGCATGGTCACACGCTGACATGACTGGAATCTCCCCAGACATAGCATGCCACGTACTAAACATCGATCCTACCAAGGCGCCAGTAAAACAGAAAAAGAGAAGTATGGGGGCAGAACGATCAGCAGCCCTCGATGAAGAAGTAAAAAACCTACTTGCCAATGACTTCATACGAGAAGCCATCTACCCGGAGTGGATCGCCAATCAGGTACTAGTAAAGAAGGCTAATGGGAAGTGGCGAATGTGCATTGACTTCTCCAACTTAAATGACGCCTGCCCGAAGGATTGCTTCCCACTTCCCCGAATCGACCAGCTCGTGGACAGCACGGCCGGGCACGAACTCTTATCTTTTATGGACGCATACTCAGGATATAACCAAATTCCTATGCATGCTCCCGATCAAGACCACACTAGTTTCATCACTGACCGGCGATTGTACTGCTACAAAGTAATGCCTTTTGGACTTAAAAACGCAGGAGCCACCTATCAGCGCCTCGTCAACAAGATCTTTGCAGGGATAATAGGACAAACTATGGAAGTTTATGTGGATGACATGCTGGTAAAGTCAAGGAAAGCCGACGATCACGTAAGCCACCTGGGCGAGATGTTTCAAGTACTTCGCCAATATGGAATGAAGCTGAATCCTCTAAAGTGCTAATTCGGAGTATCATCAGGAAAGTTCCTGGGATTCATCGTCCATGCCAGAGGAATTGAATCAAACCCTGAACAAGTCCGAGCTCTGAAAGATATCAGGATACCTTCTACCCGAAAAGAAATGCAAAGCCTAAATGGGAAGGTGACCGCCCTAAGCAGATTCATCTCTAAAGCAACTGACAAATGCATCCCCTTCTTCGAAGCTCTAAAGAAAGACAAAGGAAAGTTCGAATGGACTAACGAATGCTTGACAGCTTTCCTTAACTTAATCGAACACCTCCAAAGACCACCAGTACTCTCAACTCCGAACAAAGGCGAAGAGCTATACCTATACCTTGCTGTGTCATCTCATGCTCTAAGCGCCGCCTTGGTGAGAGAAGACAAACGCACGCAGCGGCCAGTATACTTTGTAAGCAAGAGGTTTACAGGGGCGGAAGCCAGATATCCTAAACTTGAGAAACTAGCGTACTGTTTACTAATCACATCACGGAAACTGCGTCACTATTTCCAATCTCATTCCATCAGAGTTCTGACCGATCAACCCCTAAGGCAGGTACTCCATCGTCCCGACACTTCTGGGCGACTACTTAAATGGTGCATTGAACTAAGTCAATATGATATCACCTACCATCCTCGCACCGCCATCAAGGGACAAGCCATGGCCGATTTCATTGCCGAATTCACTACCAATGAAGGTAAGGAGCAATCGGAAATAGCAGAAGACATCAAGTGGAATCTCTTTGTGGATGGTGCGTCAAACGAACAAGGCTCGGGGGTAGGTGTGGTAATAATCACTCCCAGGGGAAATAAGCTACACTATGCTCTAAGGTTGGAATTCGCTGCCACCAACAACGATGCAGAGTATGAAGCAGTGATAGTTGGATTAGAACTTGCCTTAGAAATCGGAGCCAATTCTTTGTGTCTTCATAGTGATTCTCAACTTATTGTAAATCAAATACTAGGAGAATTTCACGCTCGAGAAGAACGACTCAAAGCATATCTAAAGAAGACCAAGTTGCTTCTCGATCAATTGGATCGCTATTTAATCAAACACATCCCTCGGGAAGAGAACCAAGAGGCCGACGAATTAGCGAAGCAAGCTAGCATGAGAGACGGCACTATTTCTGGAGCAGTGGCCATCTCAAAGCAACTGACCCCAAGTTTCGAGCAGGTGAATCTGATAGCTACAATCAAAGAGGAAACTTGGATGACTCCCATCCAAAAATACTTACAAGACGGCACACTGCCCGACAAGCGTAACGAAGTCAAGAAAATCTTGAGGAGAGCTTCCCGCTACACAATACAAGAAGGCATCCTTTATCGGCGCGGCTTCTCTAACCCCTTATTAAGGTGTGTCGCTGAAAGGGAAGCAAAGTAAATCTTATCCAGCATCCATCAAGGAAGCTGCGGAGATCACACTGGAGGGCAGGCTCTGGCAAAGAAAATACTCCGATATGGATACTTCTGGCCCACCTTAAACAAAGACGCCTTAGATTTCGTCAAAAAATGTGACAGATGTCAGAAGTTTGCGAAGATTCCGCGGCTACCCACAACTGAGATTACCCAAATGGCCAGCCCTTGGCCCTTTGTAGTATGGGGAATTGACCTGATTGGCGAATTGCCAATGGGCCGAGGCGGAGCCAAATATGCTATAGTGGCAGTCGACTATTTCACCAAATGGGTGGAAGCAGAACCCCTAAATAAAGTATCTTCAGCAAAAGTTATTAACTTCTTGATCAAAAATGTTCTATGTAGGTACGGGATCCCACTTAAGATCATATCGGACAACGGACTTCAGTTTGACAGCGAGGAGTTCGCCAACTGGTGCCAAGAGCACGGAATTCACAAAAGCTTCTCATCTATAGCTTATCCCCAGGCAAACAGACAAGTCGAAGCTGTCAACAAAATTCTCAAAACTTTAATCAAAAAGAAACTTGAAAAGTCAAAAGGCGCTTGGGTGGATGAACTTTCAACGGCACTTTGGGCCTATCGCACATCTTTCAGAACATCAACGGGGCATACTCCTTTCTCTTTGGCATACGGATCGGAGGCTATGCTCCCAGTTGAAACTATAGTGCCTTCCCACCGTAGGATCCACTATAACCCAGAAGAGAACGAGGAACTCCTTCACATGTCTTTGGATCTAGTTGAGGAAAGAAGAAATGATGCAGCCCTCAAAGCAGCAGCTCACAAACAAAAAGTGGCAGCGCAATACGAATCCAAAGTCAAGCATCGTAGCTTACAAGAGGGGGATCTTGTCCTCAAGCGAATCTTCCCGCGCCCCGGAGCACTAGATCCAATCTGGGACGGACCATATGTAATTCATAAAGATCTCCACAATGGAGCTTATATTTTGTCAACAGTGGACGGAGAGGTGTTCCAGAGGGCATGGAACATCCAACACCTTCGTCGATACTTTTCTTAACTTGTACTGCCCATATGAAGTGAATTAACAAAGAGAACCAGTGGACGTAGGCATTTTCGTGCCGAACCACTTTAAAAACTTGTCTCTTTTTTAACTTGTTCCTTTGTGTCTTGGCTACTTGTTAACTTTATCCTTTTCTGTTGAACAAAATCCTATGCATATATCATTTCCATTCAAGGCACTCCACAGCGCGACTTCACATGGACAAGACCTAACAGGTACTATGCGAATCTATGCCCTCGCCAATGAGACACTTTTGCTCCGGCATCCCTCTGCTGCGGGTTAACTCATTGCTCGCGATGGCCCTTAAAGCCAACTGTAATGAGCTGATTATAAGCCACCGAGAAGGCCGACTATAGCCGAGGCAACTCATTACGGCGTTCGGCTCGCCGGCAGCCGTGTACCTACTTTAAGCCCCAACATAAGGTGTGGCCAGCCAGGGGTAGTTCACGGTTGACGATCGGCACCCACGCTAGCCGGCCACGGTAAATCGAATAATACCCACGATTATGGGCCATAATGGCCCGGGTAGTTACTGTGCGCGATCTCGGCTCCGATGTATCTTAAGTACGGCTGTGGTAAAAAACGATAAACTCCCCACGGAGGCGTAAGATGGGTGACAAATGTCTCCAGGACCCACAGCTAGGGAAAGTGACTGCAAAACCCATTTGCCACGAACTTAAGCACATCGAAGGCCTTCCGTGATTGGAAGTTTTACTATTTCTTATATTTCTATTTTATTTAAAAACTTTCCTCCTATCCTCTATAACAATCCCTAAAGTACAGGACACAAGATAGGAGACGCTCACTAAGAACTCACGATTGGATGACGAGTCAATCAACTGCATTCCATACTCAGTCATATAAGACATTCAAAGCAACCGTCTACAACTAAAACATGAAGGGCGGTACTTTCTTCTTTTGTGTATAAATACGTAGCTATAATTTATTCGCACATCACATTAAACATTGCAAGGTATGAAATTACATGTTAAGCCAGAACTTGACATCAAACACGATCGAATCACAGGCATAAGCACAGCTATACTTCTTATGCAACACATCAAAATAACGAAAGCATTCAAATACGACAGTATCGGCCTAAAAGTTATGTTGTTGATTTGAGACTAACATAGACAGCAATGTCAAGTAAACAAAAAATATCCAGGCCAAGTCATGGAGTCGGCTGCATCGGAGCTGTACTCTTGTCCTGTTAGCCCTCCGGGATCTCTTTAACTGTGGAGTGGGAACTCTCAGCATGTTGACCAGAGGAAGTTGGTGCTCCGGAGGTCCCGCCTGTCCAATCAAGGAAAGAATTCATTAATAATAAGCAACCAAGTTACGGAAAGCTAAAAGGGAAGACTTACCAGCATCTGCTCCTTGATCATCATCCTCTAACTGCACACCTACCTCCTCAGCAGTAAGCAGCCGCATACCCTCCTTCACCGCCGCTTTCTCCTCCTTGGAGAATTGAGCCGTAACCACATCCATTCTAAAGGCCACGCCACCCTCCTTATCTGCATCGGCCTTAGCCTCCTCCAAGGCCCTGAGATAAATCCTGGCCATGACTCGTGGGTAATCATCCATCCAAGATAAGTTGCCCTGTTTCCAAGTGCGAAAGTATGTATCCTGAAGCATCTCATCCATTATCCCCTCATTCTCCTCGAACTCCCTTATTCGGTCCTCAGAAGCCGACAGCTTTACAATGGCAGCATCCCTCTCCGATTGGTATCGCGAGTAGTCGGCCTGAAAGGATTTCCTCATCACCTCCATCTCCTCCTTCAGCTTGGTTTGAGCAAGCTCTACGGCCTCAAGTTTCTCAGATAACTCATGTACCCGCTCAAGATCCGCTTGCCGAACCTCATCCACCATTGCAATAGCAATATCAATCCGTTCCTTACAGACGGCCTCCATTTTCCGTAACTCTACCCTGTTGGCCTATTCCATGGTCTTCTTTAATTGCCTAGAGGCAGCCTCATGTTGAGAGATCTGGATGGCCTGATCAGTGAGTTGTTTGGCCTGGTCGGAAACCATTAACCGCAGTCGAATGTTAGCACTGCCGATTTCTTCTCCAGCCTTGACCAGTCGAGCATGATGCTCCATCAGCTTCCTGGTTTCCTCAGCAACCATTCAATGTTTGCCTTAGCTTCATCCCCCAAAGTTACAACCCGAGTGCTAAGCAAATCAAGGTCCAGGGACTAAGCTTCATCTAGTACTCTTACCATAGGATTGCGAGGGAGAAGATGCTCACCGGTAGAATCATCAAAGGTAATATCATGAGAACCAGGATCCAGATCCGGATGACCCGCAAACGGGTTATGAGCCAAGCCGGGATGATCTATCGGGGTAACGGTAGGATTTTCAGATGAGTGCGGAGAAGGTATAAACTCAGTATTCTCATCCGTGGTATCCTGAAGAGGCTGAGTTGGGGGCTGAGGACCAGGTGATGATTCAAACAAGGAGTGACTCCTCTTCTTCTTTTGGATATCCTCTTCGATAACACCAAGAAGAGGACGGTAGCCGACTACGTCTCCAGGGCGGTTAGTCAGAGGCTTTGGTTTAGTAGAAGCCTTGAGGAGTTTGTATTGTTCAAGACGGTGTCGAACATCCGACGTCTTGGCCACCTTACCCGCTTTTGTGATAAAAACCCAGTGTTACAAGCATACATTGAGCTATAATTCAGGAAATACATCAAGTTAAGAAGAGTAAAAAGACGCTTTTGTTATACAAACCCTGGGGAGGAGTAGGATACTGCAATAAGTCCTGAATCCCATTCCAGGACGGGAGCAGGCCATAAAATATTCCTAAATCCTTATCATAAATGGAGTCGGCAGGAGTCAAAAATTCACCTTGAATCGCAGGAATTGCCTTAGCTGAAGCGCTCTTAGAAGAATCAGCACCGATCTCGGCCTTATCAGCTTTCTTAGGCTTCTCCACTAAAGCCGATCCTTCCTCCGATCCTTCCTCCGACCCTTCAAAAGCTAGGCGGAAAGCATCATCTGTCCACTCCTGGATCACACCTGCCTGCTTAGAAGACAAAGCCCCAGTACCACCACCGCTCTGTCCGTCGCCACCATCATCGCTATGACCATCGCCTTCTCCACCACTTCCACTCTCTGCCTCACCTCCTTCATCATCGCCTCTTTCCTCCTCCACATCTTCCTCCTCCGGGACATCTGGACATGTGCTGGGGGAGGGTCCATCGGACTTCTTAAGTTTCTTCCCCCCGGCAATTGGATGCTTCGAGAAGGGTTTCCTTTTACTTCTCTTCGCTGTAGCCCCTCCTTTAGCTTTGGCGGCCCTCTCCTCAGCTGTGTCTCTTTGCTTGACCACAGACTGGCGTGGCAGGATTAAGTTGAGCCCCAAAAGAGTAGCATTCCTAATCAAATAAGAAGCCGCCCTCTCGCCTTCCGGAATGGCTTCTATTTCCGTAGCCATCTGAACCAGACGATCATTCTCTACAACTGCAAAGCCACCTGTCGCTAGCAAGAAATAAAGCACATAAGGAGGAGCATTGCAGTCAGAACGGAAATTATAAATAAGATTCAACTTACAGCCATAGGTGAAGCGGTGGAAAGAAATAGAGTCGTCCTTGACAAAGAACCATTCCCTCTTGAACATGCTAAATTTTGAATATAAGTCCAGGACTGGCTTGAAAGACACGGCCGATTCTAAGCTAATATATGGAGACCCCTTCTTGTAGCCTCTCAAGTTGTACAGGTATCGGATCTCCCGGTTGGAAGGAGGACGCCCATATCTCCTCTAAAAGATGATGAACAAACTCACCAAGATGGCATAGGAGTTGGGCTGAAGCTGGAAAGGAGCCACCTTCAAGTACGTGATGAAGCTGACTATCCAAGCGTTGATCGGAGGGATAGCACCGCACATGCAATGATACCTGCTATAAGCAAAATAACCTTCTGGGGGGTTATACGGCATCACTCCGCTCCCCGGCAACCTCATATACGCTCTGTCAATCCCAAAGGATCTAGATATAGCGTCAAGCTGCTCATCTTTGAGGGAGCTGGGAAAGCAGTCGGGCGGTGAGTTCAAGAGCTCTTGAGGACCGTACCCGTCTACTAACGATCTCGGGGTTGGTACATGTCGTCCTGGTTCTGCCTGAACTGGGGGCACTATGGGGGACTCTCCTTTGTCCTTGGATTTCTTCTTGTCAGAACGAGTTTCTACTTTATGAGACATATATGCAACATGAGAAAACACATCGTCAGAACAAGGGATGTAGACAGACAAATTCAACACATAAAAAACATCATTCGGTATCCCGGGTCTTAGAGTTCATCCGGCGTCCATGTTCCCCAAGTACCATTCGATCGTCCCGGTCTTGGAGTTCATTCAGCACTCGTGTTCCCTAAGTGACATTTGGTAGTTCGAGGCTAGGGGACATTCAGCACTTGTACTTCCCAAGGTGCATTCGGTGGTTCGGGGCGGAAAGCCCATTCGGCACTCGTACTCCCCAAAGTGTCATTCGGAAGTACGAGGCAAAAGTTCATTCGGCGCTTATGCTCCCCGGACTCATTCGGTAGCTCTAGCATAAGGTTCGTTCGGTAGAGGGGAACCTCACCTGATTCGGCAGTTAAGAATCTGGATCGGCTCTTTCAAACAGTAAGAAATGACGAAGACGTGGAGCCCATACTTATAGACAAGAGTGGGGTAGCCAGACCAACTGGTTCGGCACACGGGCCGAATGGGGGTGTCCAAATAAACAAAGCGCGACATATGCAGGCATATGCCCCACTTTGGGAGGCAAATGTTAGGCGAATTCTCACCACCGATCCAAGCCCGCACCGAGCCCACTCATCACCGGACCGAGACCACCGAATCAATCCCAGCTCCACTCATCACCGGACCGAGACCACTGAATCAATCCCAGCTCCTCTCATCACCGAACCAGAAGAATGCAACCACCACCGGACCAACTCCACTCACCACCAAACCAATCCACACCCCTCTCATCACCGAACCAGAAGAATGCAACCACTACCAAACCAATTCGCACTCACCACTCTCCACCGAACCAACCACTGCCGAACCAACAATGCTAAGCCAGATCACATCAGCCCAGGCCCACCAACAACTATATACATCCAAGGCCCTTACCCCCAGCCTCACTCTATAAATAGAGGGGTAGGGGTACAACAATGGCAGACAAGTTTGAGAGCTCAAGCACGGATAGAACTTTCAAACAACTTTCATATACTTGTATCAAAGCTTTGTACTTGTAATCTGAACAGTAAAGGAGAATAACATATAAAGTGGACGTAGGCACATTCCGGCCGAACCACTATAATTCTATGTGTCTTTTACAGTTTAGTCCCTGCTTTTTATATATTTGCATAAATCACCCAGATCTCTAAAAATAACATAAAATCAACTAAATCATACGACTTGGAGGTGTTTGCCCATTTTTTTGTGCAAACAGTAATACAAGTTAATGAATGCTAATTACTAATGATAATGGAAATTAAACGTTAAGAAAGGTTGATATAAAAATAAATCTCAGAGAATAGTTATAGTGGGAAATAAATTATAAAGATCGGTTAAACAATTGTATGATAAACAAAATCAATTGATGTTAATTAATAAATGCAAGAACAAAGAAATAGGTCAACCTATAATACACTCAAGTTGATCCATAGCGATCGACCATAGAGCATAAGCAATTGACTTTTGCTGGTGTTAATTCATGATTATAAAATAATAAGTGGACGATCGTGATAGAGTGTGATATTTTACTTCAGTATGAAGTAATTAAGTTACGTCTAAGATTAAACTAAAGATCGCATAGGATAAATCTAACACTCCAAGTTAACTATAAACACCTATAAATACAAGCATAGTCCTCGTTTCTCTTCTCATATTTTCTGCAGCAGAGCTCTGCTATTCTCTTTTCTCCATAATTATAGACTTTTAAAAATAAAATATTATATTATATATATATGCATATAAGTGGAGAAAAACGGAAATAACAGAAGAGAAGAGTAGAAGTAATTCAGAACGGAAACAAAGGTAAATTCATAAAACTAAACTTTAGTTTAAAATTGATTCAATATTTTCCCAAGATCTGTAGTTTTAATAGATGTATACCTTTTTTATCATTTTGGATTTGAATTAAAAGGGAGTTAAATAAAAGGGAATGAATCGATTTGGTTATTTAATTGCAAGTGCGCAATGATTAGACATAAATCTTGACTTGGAAAATTTATTGTATACGCGTAATGAATTAATGTAAATAATGAATTGGATATTGAATTATATACGTGTAATAATTATGGAATAGATTAATTGATTATGGAATAGATTTGATTTGACTATTTTCGGATTTGTTGTAATTAGGTTGGGATTTGACATATTTTAATTTATTGGAATGTAAAGGGTTAGTAATATAATTCTCTATGAATCATCCAAGTTACAAATAAAGGAGTTTTGTTTGAAATGACAAAGAATGCAAATGTAAAGAAATAGATGTACAAGATAAGGAATATCTCGCATTTTGTACTATCTATTTTAATAAAGAGGTAAAGTATAATTCATTGTAATTTCACACAAAACGCAAGTTCACTATTAAGTAATTCATAGAGAATTATAGAATTAACAATTCCTTTTTAAGGGGAAGTAGTTCCAATGCATTAAAATATAAGATCCTTAAGTATAATAAAATGTGACGTAAATACGAATAAGAACGTTCTAAAATAAAAAATAAATTTGATACCAATAAAATATGAAATTAAATAAGAAGAAATTAAAGAATAGGTAAGAGTATATAAAAGGGTGAAAAGGGAATAAAGATATAAAAGGGAAAAAAAGGTAAAAAGAATGGAAAATGATATTTTGAGCCAGTTAAAAAGGAAATCGGTAAATAATATAAAGAAAGAAAGATATAAATGCATGATGAAGTAAAAAGACTTAGGGTCAACAGTGAAATGTATAGGCAAGATAATTAAGGAACAATGAATAAATGAATATATATATATAAGATATATATATACACACACATATATAAGTTGCCTCAAATATGCGTTCATAACGATTGTGAACTATTAAAGTTAATAGATAATTATATGCATAGAATGGCATTAGTCATTAGAAAAGGCTGGAATACGAGGTCAGTAGTGTTACACAATAGTAGTCTGCCCACTGCATAGGGCTATCAGCAATTATGCATACATTATACTGACGTGGAACATATCTAATCGTAGGACCTACGGAGAGTATATGCTTGCGTATAGATAAAGGAATACCCCAATAGTAAGAGAAGTCTACTTCAAAAATATAAAATGGGAGTTATTGCCTTGATTGCGTTAGGCAATCTAAATAGGATGTTGAGCAGCTTGATGCTATGTTAGCAGGTGCAGGCACTAAATCAGGAGTAGAAGATACATAAGTTGGGTGTGTCATCGGTCCAGAGTGGTCAAATGCGAAAGACGGGCTTACATCTAACTGGCAACGCCTCCTACTATGGTAGGCCACGTTGAGTAATATGCATGACTAACTTTTTTTCTAGTTTGTTGTTATGACACAGCTAATTAACCCATGATAGAGTTCTTTCCAAAATGAACGTGGTAGTCCATGGAGCTGATTCCATAATAGAAAGCCGACGAGTTAGTAAATCTCCAAAGTGATGTGAGATAGAATACGGCTAAATTGTAGTGACGCCGTTATTAGCCACTAAAGGAAGGTTCTAATTTGTTCGTAGGCAATTTGGCCTAGACATTGATGATGATGCCCAGTGGGGTAGGTTTACGGATACTCGTGGCAATATTATGTTGGTTCAAAGAGGGATCATTGTACGTGTATACACACACAGACGCGCTTAGCTACAATCTACAAAGGGCAGATGGAACATATCGTACGCGGACAAGGAGTCGAGACGACTAATTAAATAATAAAAGACATAACATGTGATAGAAAAAAATAGACATAAACTAGTGTTATGTATGAAGTGTATAATTTACCAGTCAGCAGAATGTTGTTCTGACCCCCTCCTCTTACAAACCACATGATACATTGAAGGATAGGTACTGGTACTAGGTGTTTATGGTGCTGACTAGGACACTAAACCTTATAAGTGTCAAATCTTGCTCAGTAATTATGCGGCTCATTATATTTTATTTACTCCCCTATGACTTGTATCATCAATGCTCTGATATGCATTCATTATTTTATTTGTAGGATACCAACCAACGATCCTCACTTTGGTGGACTTGGATTTTCGACATAGCGAAAATCTAGGCCCGTTGGGGTGTGGGTTGTTGCATTTGGTATCAGAGCTTAGGTTAGTCGATCTTAATATTTAGGAAATGATGAGTGAACGTATTGGTACTTTTTCCTATAGATATAAATATATTATACAACGAATCATATAAATTCCGACTATATAGTAACTGTAACCATACACTAAAAAATTGTTTTGTCGGAATAATGGAAGAAGTTGAAGATGTACGCCTACCCGATTACCCCAAGGGAAATAGTTTGTACGAGAAGGTGTTGACTTAAGAAGAGCATGAGTGCAACATATGTAAGATCCATAAAGTTGGATAGTACATGACTCCCTAGTTGGGCCTCGATAGCTCAATGATTGTAACGACCCGTGAATTTATCATTATGAAAAATAATGTTTAAATTTAAAAATATTCAAATATAAGATTTTTAACATTAATAATGGTGTTTTGAAAAATAAATAATATTGGCAATCTTATTTTGAATAAATACTTACAAAATATACACTTTGGAAAATATTGATAAAATGACTGAAAATAATTTTATCGATAAACAACACTCGGACCATCCGACATTAGGCGCGAAGCTGGATACATATACTCATTTATCTATATGAGAGAGAATATGTAATAAAATTGGACATTTTATTTTCGAAAATAGAATGTCTTTATGACGTTCTTAACGATATCACTATTTTGGAATAATTGATTTTTGAATTTAAATTGGGTTTAAATGATTTAATAATTATTTGAAAAGTCAAATGAAACCCTTTTAATTATTATATAATGATAGAAATATCATTTTCAAACTTTGTTTACAAAGATATGTATATTAACTAAAAAGTGAAAATATGACCGGAATTCAGAATCGGATTTCATAACGATTCAACGTAGAAGAGTTGTATAATGTTATGGATCATGTGACATACACATGCACATATACATGTGCACATACATATACCTGCCCATGCATGTCACATGCATATATATACATACATATAGCACATATAAACATTTATGTATATATACATTATAAAATATCTAAGATATTTTCCTAAACTTCATCCTTAAGCATCCTAAAGTCAACCTCTTACACATAGATACATGCACATGAATTAGCCACATGAGGAGGTTTTTTGACCGTGCAATGTGATGGAGGAGGGAGGCAAATGGATGAGGTAATGGTGATGTTTTGGCAAATAAATATCATGATATTTTAGTTCACATTTTTGCCTATAAATGCCACCATCCATCTTCACTTCATTTGCTCACAAATTCCTAAGCTTTCTTCAGTTCTCCTCTCCACTTTAAAGGCGTCCTACCTTAAGAAATTAATGAAGAAAATTATGGAAAAAAGTTATTAAAATTGTATAGTGTATATATATTATCCAAACACCTCCAAAACAAAGCAAATCTCCTCCTTCTCCCTCTCTAAACCCATGGCTACACCATCCACCACCCAAAGGCCAAGCCTTTCCTCTCTTCCAAGCAAGGCCATAAGAACCCAAGCACCAAAGTCCAAGGCCGAGCCCATCTAGGAGCTTTAGTGCAAGCTTAGCAAGCTAAATTTTCTGAATAGCGAAGCTATAGTCGTTTTAAAGTTAGTTTGATTGAATCTAAGGTGAGAAACTCTATTTAGTTTTTGATATTTTGGATGATAAATATGTTTAACTATGCTTCGTTGTGATGCTTGTGAACCATGTTTGGATATGATAATATGTTTGTTTGGATGTGTAAACAATTCACGTTTAATACATGTCGAATATCACAAAGGAAATCACTTTTCTTAAATAAATGAAATAGTGTATATGAGATTGTTAAACCTCTTTAAAATAGTTTAAAATGATTTAGAAACAAAACAACTAAAAGTTTTTCGACAAAGTTTGAAAAGGATATGGAAAATTAGTTAAAATAGAAGCGTGGTGTAACGGTAGTTCGTGATTTCGCATCATAGAAAGTTAAACTCATTTATAGAATGGAATCGGGGTCGGGATTCTTTGGTATAAGAATTTTCAAAACTCTTATAATCATAGTTTTCAAACAAAAGAAAACGATTGAGATTTCATTTAGTAAATTTCGAAATATGAGCAAATCAAGTTTTCAAAATAATCACGCTTTGGCAATTCGGAAACCAAAGCGAAAAATTCTTTAAAATTGATATTTTTAATTCTTTAAAAATATGGAATAAATTCTATGAATATTTTAAAATGTTTTGAAAAAGGTTTTGAGTTATAAAATGAATTTCTAAATGATCGAAAAGTTGTTTTGATCAATTAAGCTTTTAAAACACTATTCGCAGCACTTTTTAGTAACTTTTGAAATATGGCTTTAAACTTAAGTATTCTCTCCCAAATCTTTTATAATTGTTTTCAAATAAATAACTAAGTATTTTAAAGATAATGTGGAGGTTTTATAATTTATTTTAAAGAGTTTAAATAATTGATTTAAAGAAAAGCTGTTATAATTAAGTGATTTAATCTTGGCTCTAAGTCGAATGGAGTTTTTTGTTCGTGAAATCCGGATGTGAGGTGCTTCAACTAAGGAGATGTTCATAAGCAACAAGTGTCCTGGCTCACCTGGACTTTTTCCTGGATGAGGAATAGATACGGTTGAAATGTCGGAAACAAGGCAAATATAAAAGATTTAAATTTACATATTTAATACAACTTGGATTGCGTAGAATCTTCTTATACTTGGTATTAAATACGGAGGAAGAAATCTGTACCATCCATATGAATTTAAAAGGAGATTCCACCATTATTCGATGGTTAGTAACGGTTGAATACGGAAATTGGTATTGAGTAGAATTGGTATAATTTCTATCGACCCTTTTCACACAATAAGGTTGTGCAATGTGATCTATGAGAGATGATTTTGATTTGGTATTTCCAAATTTAAAGAGAGGTATAATGATTCCATATATACTGGAAAAGAATATGATTTAAAGATTTATATCTCTAAAAGAGATATTTTATTTGATAAATGAAATGATAATTACCCTTAAACTTAACATCTGTTATCGATGATTAGTTCGAAGGAACCGGGATCGAATTTGGGTGATTCCTATCTGAAAACCACTTCGAACCAGTACACGCGTTCGAAGTGAAGACATGGAATGTAGGGCTGCTTATCACTGACCCTCGGGGGAAATTTTCCATATCATATATATATGGCAGTAGTATTTTTATTTGATCTTCAATGCAAGGGCTGCTTGCTACTAATTCTAAGGGCGATTTCCAATAGGATGTAGTAAGAGAGTTCCTTTGGTTTTTCATATTCTTGGACAACTTATATGGATGAATGTCAGACATTGCATTTGTGAAATGCACGTACCTTGATTTTTACAAATGTACATCTATTTGGTAGTGTAGGAGGTAACTCTCCTATACTTAACACCTCTCTGAAATGTACAAGCTCAGAGGTTGTATATTTGTTGTAATCAATAGTTTGTGATGGAATTGGCAATGTGGCAGTTAAGTGAAATGTGTGCTATGAGAAAGGTAACCGTTACCTCGAGTCTCATCACCCAGAAATGACAAAAACAAGGTAGATGCGGCAGGGCAATGTGGGTCCCACCCATTGGGATATGGTCATCACCTTTCTAGACTAACCTTTATATGTCGGGTTTGTTGTGTATGCTTTGGGATCCCGGTAAAGGTCGGTAACAACGGGGGTGATGCCATATTCAGTACTATCCGCGTAAAGGTAGGCCAGTTCTATGTTGGTAGAAGATCATATGTTGGTGCCTCAGTGCATTTTCATAGAGATGTACTGTCGGAAGGTAGTCCCTTGCCTTGTCATTGTATGGAATCCATTATCCAATACGAGCCTTTACAGTTTTAGTTTTAAACCTATTATGCTGTCGAATTTAACTAATGTAATAATTCCAGCTATGATTAATATGTAATTTGAAAGGATTTTCAAAGAATGTCATCAAAGATAATAACCCTGGTTTTGCATAGCAAATGTTTTGGTAATCATAAGGTTAAAACATGTTTCGTGTTTATGTGCGGCGTGGTCTTATGAGATACCCTTTGTTTTCCAAATATTTTTGAGTTTCTCATACCATTCCCATGACTGACCTGGAGTTTATTTTCTTTTCCCTTAAACTCTAGGTGCCTTATTTTTCAGGCAGCCAAGTAGTTAGGTAACATGGAGCATTTTGGGAGAAGCTTGGAGCATTTTGGGAGAAACATGAAGCATGGAGGTTCTTATGATGATAATTATCTATCATTAGTTTCCGTTGTATTTTGGTATTATGTACTAGGTATCCACCAGCCCCTGTAAGGGATAGGCAGTTATAACTGTCCCTGGTTAGGATAGTACCTACTCTAACTCTGATAAATCACTTAGGAGTGATTGTATGTACTTTTCACATGTATAACAATAAATTATTTTAAAAACGATGTGAGATTCTATTTTATTCTATCTTTTACCTTTATTTTCCTTTACCACATGATAATCTGCCTCTTCGGCACTTGGATTTACGGCACGTGAATACCGAGAATGTATTGGTGTCGATTTCTTAGGGTCTAGGAGGTGGGTTGTCATGATGTTTATAGATTCTCGTATGATACCGATTGATGATGTACAGAAAGCCCAGATAAGGGGAAAGTAAGAATCCATATGTTGTAGATATCCGAAAATAATGGAGTTCCCGATTGAAGGTGTGAAGTAGTCACTTCAAGTTGATAGCTATATTTTCAATAATGGAAAGAAGACAAGTAAGCAAATTGTAGAAGAAAGGTCCAAAAGAAGGGACAAAAACATCCACTCTAAGTCCGAACCCAAATAAAAGAACTTAATGTAAAAGTTGAAATGATTTTAATATATAAGTTTGAGAAAATATATAAGATATATTTTTAAGATGATTTTCAAAGGAATTATTTGAAAGTAGAAAAACCTTATCTTTGTAAAGTAATTAAATATTAAAGTTTTGAAAAATATGAAATAATAATTATATTAAATAAAAGGGTTTTAGTAGAAAATTTAAAATTTGTTGGACCGGAAATAACATTAAATGGGTTTTAAGAAGAAGGTTAATTCTTTGGAAAAAATGTAGTAGAGCATATGTAGCTCGTTGATTTTTCTAAGATGATAATTTTTTAAAGTTGAAGAATTCTTTTTAGGGATGAACAATAGGTAGTGGTACAAGTTGAAATGGGGTAAAAAGAACGAGAAAGAAGATTAGAACCCGAAAATAAATCAGTAGGTGAATGCACTACAATGGTTCAACTAAGAAGACCATAAGCTGAGAGAAATGTTAATTATTAGAAACCATTAAATAAGAGTAGTTTGGGTAGGATAAAGATAAATAGTAGTAACATTATTAAATATAAATATAAATAATATTAGAAATTGATATAAAATAATATTAGTAATTAGAAATAATGTTAGGAGATTATGTTAAAAATAATGCTAATAATCTAATTAGAAGCAACAAAGGGTATTAAAGGAAAAACAAAGAAAATGGACATTTTCCATTGCTGTACATATTTATTACAAGTATCTTTTAAAAGTCCCTCTCACATGATATTAGAAACTCCATCAAGGATTGGAAATGGAAAGGGTATGAGTGATAAGAAAATATTGGAATGAGAGTTGTCCTTGTCTACTCCAGTTTTGTTGTTAAAAATTATTAAAAAAAATGTTTTAAAAAACATTATAGATTATATTTTTGAAAAAAATGGTTTGGTGAAATAGATAGGTTTTTGAATGGAAGACTTAATAAATAAGTTTGAACTAACAATCCTAATTTCTAAGAGTAAAAGTTGATGTGGAAGGAAAAAGAAAAAAAATTACTAACATTTTCTTTTAGATTCCATGAATAAATTAAATTTAAAAAAATTAGATTATAGTTTTAAAAGGCTAGGACATCAAGTATTTTTGAATTTGATAAAGGTTTCTAAGTTGTACCTTTTAAAGACAAAGGTTATGGGATCAAGTATTTAAAATATATAGAAGTTTTTAATTTTTGTAAAATGGCGTAGACCAAATAAAATTTTAAATTTGGAGTAGATAGGAATGAATGCATAGGTAAGACAGGGTGCAGATTAAGGCTATAAAGAAAATAGTAATGATTACTCATAGAGAAGTAATAAGGAATCCCTATAGTGTAAAGAATAATGATGAGAACCTAGGAATATTTTGTTAGACATGTGTGCAAGCCATAAGAAGAACCCGTAAATGGATGATAAATGGTATTAAAATACGCTTCAATAATTTCTAGGATATGCTCTATGAAGGGTCAAGGATAAAGAAATAAATACAAAGATTTGAGTATCAATGAATTTGGATTAAAAGGAGATGGTAATAGAGGATTATGATGAGGCAAACACACATAGAGGATATTGGTAGGCTCAAAGTTAAGGTAGGAGAATTGCAAAAGGATGGGGCGTTAGAAATGTGCATTTAAGTCAGAAGTGATAGAGCGATAACATCTTTAGTGTTAGTTGATGTTGAAGGGCGGCTTCTAGTAGTTGTTCTATTTAGTGTGGGTGTAAGCATTAGTTGTCTTTATTGGGGTGTAAAAGCACATATGACGTTATAGGAAATGTTCTTTTTATTGTGTTTTCGTTGTGGACCGCAATGTTATGGAAAATAATAAGACAAGGAAATTTCAGGAAAGATTGACAACTAATGCAAAAACCGAAAAGAAAATAGTAGAGACTAGAAGTTGAGAAATAAATTAAGAAAGTTTATTTAATCGACTACTAAAATAGAAATGAATAAGATTGTAGGTTACGAAAAGTTCTTGAAATAAATTTCAGAGAGCGGAGGATAGGGAAAGGATGTTGCGTAGCCATGGTTTAACGTCCGTATGTCTTAAAGACTAAAATTTATATTTGAACTTGTGTGCTAGTTGATAAAAAAATGAAAAGTTTTTGAGAAACTTAAAATTTACCATGAAATTAGGTGAAATCCACTATGGACGTTGGATTGTTAACAAAACACAGATTTCATGAGCTGTGGCACAAGTCTTTTTGAAAAAATATATAATATATCTACTTTTGAAATTTTTGGTTTTGGAAAATATAGTACGTTTGTGAAAAGATTTTGAAAAATTTTATAATGAAAATTTTAGAAGTCTAAAAATTTGTACAAATATTTCAAAGAGTAATATAAAAATATTTTTGAGTAGAAAAGAAGGACTTTTCAAAATTTTGAAATGCCACATACATGACACGGGGGAGTAGTTGATAGGTTAGAAAGTATAGATTTTACTGTATGGCGGAAGTGACAGCAAAAAAATACGGTAAGAGACAAGGAAGTTGTTTTGGCTATGGAATCTTTTCTAGTATGCATCGTCGATAGGTGAACAAAAAGCTGACTTTTGAAATAAACCCAATTTTAGAAATCTAAGATAAAAACTAGCTATGCAAACTGTATTTGCAAAAGTTGGAAAAGAATTAGGTGCAAAAGAGAAGATTCCAAAGTATAGTGGAAAGTTGGGTACCCAAGATAAAAAGGATGGAAATATGGAATTTTCTGTCTAAACTCTTTTTTCTAGCATAAAGAAAATAGGTTTAGAAAATTGGATTTTTCCAAATTTGGATGTTAGTAACAGTGTGTTAGGATTTTGGATGGTATTCGTAGAAGTGTGGGAGAATTTTGATGTAAATACAAGTTTTTAGTTTCAGAAATTTACATACATATAGAACTACTAGTATAATTAGGTTGTTTGCATCATATTTTCAAAATTGTTTCAAAAGATGCATTCATATAGGAGGCGCTGATTTAAAATTACTCAGTATGCATATCATATGTGTTGTGATACACCGTACAGTTGTACTCGATTGGTTGCAAAATTGGTCGCACACAAATTGATTTGTTAGTTTAAAATGGTTGTACGGCATGTTACGTTGTTCAGTCCTTAGGGAATTTCGGGGACGAAATTCTTTTAAGGGGGGAGAATGTAACACCCCAAAATTTTTACGAAAATTAATTTAGAAGAAATTAATTAATAAATAGTAAAAATAGAATTTTTTGCAAACGTCAAATTTTGGCTACGAAACTTATACCGTTGGGTTCATGACAATTTTCAGATTAGTTTTCATATATAAAGTATTTCGATCGGAGTTCAAATGAAAAGGTTTGTTAATGTTTGAAGATTTTGAATCGAAAATAATTATACATTAATTAATGTAATAAGATTTAATCAACGTTAATTACTAACGTTAATGGAAATTAGACATTAACAAAGTTTAACGTAAAAACAAATCTCAGAGAATAATTATAGCGGGAAATAAATTATAAAGATTGATTAAACAAGTTGTATAGTAAACAAAATCAAAGGATGTTAATTAATTAATGCATGAAGAAAGCAATTGGTCAACTAAAAATACACCTAGGATGACCGAAAGTGGTCGACCATAGGGCATAAGTGGTTGACCGTTGTAGGTTTTAAATCGTGATTACGAAATAACAAGTGGACGACCATGAGAGAGTGTGATATTTTACTTTAGTACGAAGTAATTAAGCTGCGTCCAAGATCAAACTAAAGAATACGTAGGATAAATCTAACACTCTAAGTTAACTCCAAACCCTTATAAATACTCCCAACCCCTATAAATACAATACTAGTTCTCACTTCTCTTCTCATTGGAGCGGAGCTCTGCCATTCTCTTTTCTCCACAATTTCTAGATATCAAAAAATAAAATATTATATTATATATATGTATATAGGTAGAGAAAAGCAGAAAATAAGAGAAGAGAAGAATATAAGTAATACAGAACGGAGACGAAGGTAAATTCATAAATCTAAAACTTTAATTTAAAATAGATTCAAACTTTTCCCCGGATCTGTAGTTTTAATAAATGTATACCCTTTTTATTATTTTGGATTTGAAGTAAGAGGGAGTCAAATAAAAAGGAAAGGAATCTAGATCTGGAGAATTTGAGCTAGTTAAAAGGTGGGTGGGAAAATTACATGTTTTGTAATAGTTAGATTTATATCATTATGATCTATTTCATTTATTCGTATTTATAATTAATTTGGATATTTAATTGCAAGTGTGTAATGATTAGATAAAAATCGCAGCATGGATAATTTATTGTATACACATAATGAATTAATGTAAATAATGAATTGGATAATTAATTATATGCGCTTAATGAATTATGGAATAAATTAATTGGTCATGGAATAGATTAATTGATTATGGAATAGATTTGATTTTACTATTTTGGGTTTTTTTAATTATGTTGGGATTTGACATATTTTAATTTATTTTAATGAATAGGGGTAATAATATAGGTCATTTTGAATCATCCAAGTTACAAGTAACGGTGTTCTGTTTGAAATAATAAGGAATGTAAATGTAAAGAAGGAGTTGTACAAAATAAGGAAAAATCTTGTACTTTGTACTTTCTATTTCAATAAAGAGATGAAATATATCTCCTTGTAATTTCACACAAAAGACAAATCCTCTTTTAAGTAGTTCAAAGAGAATTATAGCGTTAATAATTCCTTTTGAAGGGGGAAGTAGTTCCAATGCATTAAAATATAAGATCCTTATGTATGATTAAAAAAAGTGAAGTAAATAGGAATAAGAACATTATAAATTGAAAAGAAACACGATACCAATAAAAATGGAAACTAAATATAAAAAATTGAAGAATATGTAAGAGTAAATAAAAGGGTGAAAATGGAATAGAGATAGAAAAAGAAAAAAAGATAAGAAAAATGGAAAATGATATTATGAGCCTAGTAAAAAGAAAATGACATAAACACATAATGAAGTAAAAAAGACTTAGGGTCAACAGTGAACTGTATAGGAAAGATAATTAAGTAATAATGAATGAATGAACATATATGTAACAACCCGAATTCCAATGGGTCCGCATTTTTCACAAAAATGCTAAAATCCAAGCCCAGTGAAGCCCGAGTTGGGTTTCTGGTATCCTTCAAATAGGCAAAGACAAATATATCAGAGCTCAGATAAATATCTCACAGTGGAACTAACTAAAATATAATAGTAAGTAAATACTCACCAATATAATAACACTTTCAAAACAAGTGTCTCAAAGCTGGAAAGTCTCTGCCATCTACCTAACCTGTTGGATGTTATGAGGAGGGGGTCAGAACTAAAGTTCTAGTGAATGGAAAATTATACACTTCTAAGCTTAATTCTACATATACCATTTTATTTCCATTTACTGTTATATTAGGTTTATTGGGTTTATAATACTCTCGCCTCAGTGCGTGAATCGTGCCCATCTACTCCCTAGTAGATCAAAACCTAATAACTGATATATATGTAGTTAAATGCCCAATGACCGCATCGGTCCTAAATACTACCCATAGTACCTTCCGTATCCTCCTCGTAAAGGACTCCATCGTCTTGCTTCTATGGCGTTCTGTGACTACATCTATAAAGGACTGCCTCATAAGGCATACAATACAGATGTTTCGTCGTCTACTATGAAATGGTAAAACTACGTCCGCACTAGTCTATACTAATGCTCGGACATCCACAATGAACCACCTAGTGCATACCTTGAGGACTATACATAATCGTTCTGTCTACTCCCTGAATCCCGCTTAACAAGGTCTACCTTGTACGGAACTCAGTCGGGGATTTTTTATTTCTATAAAGGACTGTCCTATTAGGCCTACAATACAGATATTCTATTTGGTCTGTCTCTTTTCTTACCATGGCTATGGCCCACGCAGCCACCCCTCAACTAATCAAAAAACCTCTAAAGAGCTAAGTGGTTGTGCCCTACTGGAAACAATCTAAACATCCAATTAGCTATGCCCCTCATCCAATGTCTCGATAATGAAAGAATCATTGGACTGATGGTTTAACTCTAGTCTTTCTCGAACTCGCTTCTTGGTTTTGATGCTGGCCCAATATCCGCATGCGACTATCCTTTTAGGTCCTGCTCACTAAAACTTACTTGCAAGTACTGGGACATACGAATATCCTACTCCAAACATCAACCCCTTTTGACTGCCTACAATGGTCCTGTCATGCAAAAAGCAGTCAAGGCATACTCTTTTGATGGAACACCTACAGACCTGCCTCCGGGGGACTACTCCGTCATGCCTGCCCCAGAGGGCCATCATAGAGTACCCTCATGTCCCGTTGAAGTCTCGTACTTCCTCTAGCCCAAAATAAATAAGTTGGACGTGCTTCTTCTATGCTAAAATCTGTGATGAACTGCTTCGTTAGGCTCTTCGTCCATTGAGATGCTTCAAACGCATCTCACTCTTTTATTAGACCCTAAGTCTAATCTTTTATTTTGCATTTAGTTTACTTTTCTTATTCTGTTGGCTACTTATTTACCGTAATTAGCATAATCTTGTCCCAACCTCACCTAATTATTATGAGACCATCAGTTCCTGACTGAAAGGGAATGCTGTTAGTATGGGCCACTTCTACTATCTTGCTTATTAAATTAATCCAAGATCTAAGTTTATTAAAATAAGTCTCTTTTATTATTTTTGCTTTATTTTCTTATTAACTTCATTTAAGTCTTAAAATAAGCCTTTTATGTTCTATCTACTTAAGTATAACCTATGTTATAATTTTACTTGTAATTTTCTCTTTTATTCTCTTTTATAATCTATATATATTATAAATTTAATTACAAGTGTCTCTTTTCTATTATAGTTTGTCTTCTTTTATTATGATATTGAATTCTTTTTAATTCTCTTATGTGATATGACAATCTTGGATTGGGACTACGTTCTATTGTCATAAATTGACTTATCATAATAACTGCTTTACTTTTATTATATTATCTGCGCAGTAAATGCAGAGCTTCTAGTCTTGCCTAATAATTAACTTGATTCCTTCTTTAATTCCTTTAATTCTTCACTTTAACTTCTTATATTCTAGGAAGTAGTTCTATTTTATTTGGTTGGTTACAAAAACTGTGCTAAAAATCCATTTCCATATTTTAATATCAAATAATGCTATAAACAAAAACTCTAGGAATCCACGTAACTAATATGCTCCTTCTGCGGCCTATTACTTGTTACCAACTTCCGCCGTGTTACTCATGAAGAATCAGATCTATTCATCTCTTCTATTCCAAACTCAAAAAGGAATAACTAAGTCTCATTTACTACAATGGATAAGAGTTTCAATCTATGCAGTCACTATCTAAAAAGGCAACTAAGCTTGGGGAAATTCTCTCTTTAGCTGTAATTTTTCCCCAACTAAGGTCTACCTGTCCAAACCACGTGTGTCTTATCATCTTACTAATATCATTTCACTATTCTTCTATAGTCTACACACATGAAGCAACATTTCTAGGTTTTCACTGGTGTCCTATACACCTTACGGGAACTTTCATTATTACTACTAGGAGTAATTATTGCGATAGCCTTATACTTTTATCATTACACCTAGGAAATGATTCCTACCTACTCCATAATTAAAAGTCTGATATGGTTTGGTATTTATCATTTTTCTTCAAAAATTAAAATTCCTAAATTTCTGAAACATTAAATCCCAAAATTCTTGCCATTGAAAGTGTTATTTTGAAGTTTTCTGTTAAATTAAAAGGTACTTGGTTACTTCAATTTTATCTTTTCAAAAATTTATTTAGTTTTCCACCAAACCATCTTTCTTTAAAACATGTCTTGCTTGTTCTTAAAACAATTTTCTTTCTTTTTTCTTTAAAAAAAACGTCCTCACATGTTATCAAAATAATCTTCTTCTTTTTTCATATATTTTCAAGTTTACTAAAACTGGAGTAGATAAGAACAATTATTTTATCAAAAATCTCTTAACTTTCCTACTCTTCCAATTACTTAACCTTGAAGGAGTTTCTGACTTACTGCACTTAATGGTTTTATACCTTAATGTATTGAAATTACTTTCTCTTATGAGAAACCATTAACACTAAAACCTTCTATGAATCCTTTAAAGGAGGATTTCGTGTTTATGTGAAATTATAAGGAATTTTTTTATATTTTATTGAATTAGGCAATACAAAATATGGTGCTTTCCATACCTTGTACATCTCTTTCACGTATTCCTTATAGCTTGCACAAAACATCTTTATTTGTGATTCATAGAAAATTATATCATTATTCATTTCATTTCAATAGATTAAAGTAGGTTTACTCTATATTCACTACTAAATTTATTAATTTATCGTACATTACTTTTTAAATGAACTCATTTTAAAAAGAGCTTTATAACTAGAAAATATTTTCATATACTTATTTAAATAATAAGTGTACATACAAACCTCTTTAGAAATTATCTCCAAAACTCATTTGGGTCAAAACTGAAGTTGCATAAAACACCGTTACTACAACCCAAAAATACTAATATATGGATTCAATTAAAATAAATATTGATAAATCACATATGCTATGTAAAAACATTTCGTTTGGGAGTAATCTACTATAACAATAGTGTCATAGTCCATGCTTCCTTTATTTTTACTGAAAATATCTATTACAACAAAAAATGTTGCAACCTGAGTTTTCAATACTTAACACACTCTAGGTTTTTATATTTTTCAACTTTTCAATTCAAATGTTTCATTTTATTGGGTTAGACATAAAGTGGATTTTCTTCTTACTAAAACCTCTTATTCCTTTCAAAATAAAAACACTCTTCCTACTACCCCTAGGGAACTTCTCCTCTTCCTATAACATATGGATACCAATCTTCACTCAAAACATGGCTTATTTGTATGTTATAAATCGGTAATTAACATAGGGCTCAACATACTTAGGTCATCCCAAACCCAACTAGCAAACTATCTAAAAACTTTCCATATGTTAAAATCTATAATTGGGGAGTATTTGGATTTTAGTACATAATCTATTTATATTTTATTCAAAAATACAAATACATTCACTCACAATCTACCTAGGAATCCTAAACCTTGCTCTGATACCAAATGTAACAATCCGAATTCCAGTGGGTCCGGATTTTTCGCAAAAATGCTAAAATCCAAGCCCATTGAAGCCCGAGTTGGTTTCGGGTATCCTGCAAATAGGCAAAGACAAATATATCAGAGCTTAGATAAATATCTCACTCCGGAACCGAATAAAATATAATAGTAAGTAAATACTCACCAATATAATAACACTTTCTAAACAAGTGTCTCAAAGCTAGAAAGTCTCTGACATCTACCTAACCAGTTGGATGTTATGAGGAGGGGGTCAGAATTAAAGTTCTGGTGAATGGACAAATTATACCCTTCTAAGCTTAATTCTACATATACCGTTTTATTTCCATTTACTGTTATATTAGGTTTATTGGGTTTGTAATACTCTCGCCTAAGTGCGTGAATCGTGCCCATATACTCCCTAGTAGATCAAAACCTAATAACTGAAATATATGTAGCAATATGCCCAATGATCGCATCGGTCCTAGATACTACCCATAGTACCTTCCGTATCCTCCTCGCAAAGGACTCAATCGTCTTGCTTCTATGGCGTTCTATGACTACATCTATAAAGGACTGCCTCATAAGGCATACAATACAGATGTTCCGTCGTCTACTATGAAAACGTAAAACTACGTCCGTACTAGTCTATACTAATGCTCGGACATCCACAATGAACCACCTAGTGCATACCTTGAGGACTATACGTAATTGTTCTGTCTACTACCTGAATCCCGCTTAACAAGGTCTACCTTGTACGGAACTCAGTCGGGGATTTTCTATTTCTATAAAGGACTGCCCTATTAGGCCTACAATACAGATATTCTATTTGGTATGCCTCTTTTCTTATCGTGGCTATGGCCCCACACAACCACCCTTCAAGTAATCAAAAAAACCTCTAAAGAGCTAAGTGGTTGTGCCCTATTGGAAACAATCTAAACATCCAATTAGCTGCGCCCCTCATCCAATGTCTCGATAGTGAAAGAATCATTGGACTGATGGTTTAACTCTAGTCTTTCTCGAACTCGCTTCTTGGTTTTGATGCTGGCCCGATATCCGCATGCGACTATCCTTTTGGGTCCTGTCTACTAAAACTTACTTGCAAGTACTAGGACATACGAATATCCTACTCCAAACATCAACCCCTTTTGACTACCTATAATGGTCCTGCTATGCAAAAAGCAGTCAAGGCATACTCTTTTGATGGAACACCTACGGACCTGCCTCCGGGGGACTGCTCCGTTATGCCTACCCAGAGGTCTATCCTAGAGTACCCTCACGTCTCATTGAAGTCTTGTACTTCCTCTAGCCCAAAATAACTAAGTTGGACGTGCTTCTTCTGTGTTTAAATCTGTGATGAACTGCTTCATTAGGCTCTTCATCCTTTGGACTACTTCAAACGCATCTCACTCTTTTATTAAACCATATGTCTAATCTTTTATTTTGCGTTTTGTTTACTTTTCTTATTCTGTTGGCTACTTATTTACCCTAATTAGCATAATCTTGTCCCGGCCTCACCTAATTATTGTGAGACCATCAGTTCCTGACTGAGAGGGAATGCTGTTGGTATGGGCCACTTCTACTATCTTACTTATTAAATTAATCCAAGATCTAAGTTTATTAAAATAAGTCTCTTCTATTATATATGCTCTATTTTCTTATTAACTTCATTTAAGTCTTCAAATAATCCTTTTCTATTCTTTCTACTTAATTATAACCTATGTTATAATTTTACTTGTAATTGTCTCTTTTATTCTCTATATATTATAAATATAATTACAAGTGTCTCTTTTCTATTATAGTCTATCTTTTTTTTATTATGATATTGAATTCTTTTTAGTTCTCTTATGTTATATGACAATCTTGTCTTAGGACTACGTCCGATTGTCACAAATTTATTTATCATTATAACTGCTTTACTTTTATTCTATTATCTGCACAGTAAATGCAGAGCTTTTAGTCTTTTCTAATAATTAACTTGATTCCATCTTTAATTCCTTTAATTATTCACTTTAACTTCTTATATTCTAGGAAGTAGTTCTATTCTATTTGGTTGGTTACAAAAACTATGCTAAAAATCCATTTCCATATTTTAATATCAAATAATGCTATAAACAATAATCTGTAATTGCAAGATATCTCTTTTATTCTTTCTTTACTTTTTGGATAGTGTAAAATACAGTAGTTTCTCTATTTTACACTAATTCCCTTTTTCTTTCTTTTATTCTTGCAATTACGTTTATCGTTATCTTTTAAATATTAAACTATAGAAATGTATTCTCTTTTCTAAACCAACCAATTAATCTATCACTTACTTCCAAATCTAGTTATTAGATTTTCCCTTTTTATTTAATTTTCCCCGTTTTAGCATGATTTACTGCAAATTTCTATTTTTATCTTTTTATTTCAGCTTTTCTTATTTTACATCTAATTTATGTAAATCAAGTGTTCTTTCTATTTTAGTCCGTATTTACAAATTTTTCTCTTTAACTAATTTATTCGCGTAAAAAGGAATAAAAAGAAGCTAACATTTACAAGCTAATTTCAACTTTTAAAATAGATGTAATTAACTATAAATTTCTTACTTTTAGGCTTATGCCTTTCTCTAACTATGGAGCCTAATATTAATTAAATATAAGCTTTCTTGTACAATTTACAGTCTCAGCATAACTAATTAATAGAATTAATTACTGAAATAAATACTGAACAAAATTATTTAATGGGAATCTAACGGTAATATATCATAAACGTAAAAGATATATAATTAAATACACTCACCTGTCGTCCTTAGCTTTAAATCTCTATCTTCTAAAATTACCACATTGTTTTACAACTTCTCTCCTTTAATTTGTTGTAATTCCTCTATTTTGTTCACATATATTTTATCTGGATTTATTTGGTGAAGATTTGTAAGAAATAGGAGAAAACAACGAAGAAATAAGCCAATGTTTACTGTAATAGAGGGATGAAGAAAGTGATGGCTGATGAAACGAATTACACTACGTTCTCTCTTAAATAGATGCACCCACCAATTATCTAATTACTCCTCTACTTAATTGATCCTTCAATTAATTTTTATGTGCAACAATATACAGCCTATATGTACACATTCAAATCTAGGTCAACTATTATTTCTTTTCCTTATTAATTGACATTTTCTACTGATTACGTTACAATCCTAATTAATAGCCCCATTATAGATTAACATGTCACCTCTATTAGTTTATTTCCTTAATTAATATTTTACACATTGTATAGTTTCATTAATTGGCATGTCAATTAATTCCGCCATTCAATTAACATATATATTTAATATGCATATATATATATATATATATATATATATATATTAGAATTTGAACGTTTATTTCTTACATTTATATGTAAACCTCTTTAAATTGAGGGATCTGATATATACACACACACACGTTATATATTAATCTCCAATATTAATTCACATATTAATTAATTGCACTTTTTAGCTGATTCTGTTTGCAATGTTAATTATTCCCATTATTTTTTCCTCTTACATCTAATTCTCTTAATAATTTACATTCATTACAAACATAATAATTTGTTACTACTTTTACAAATATCTTATGAATTGATTGTAAATGTTTATAATTGATAAAATTTCCATGATTGCAAATGTAATTGTTTTTTGCTCTAGAACTTCAAACGACTATAACTTCTCCGTTTGAAGTCCATTCAGAAAACATTGTATATGGAAGTTGATCAAAAAATTGCCTCGAATGCAATGGTATAAGGTTCGTGGTCAAATTCCATTATTAGCAAAAATTCATTTTTCACTGTTTTTATAGTTATCAATTAAATTTATTTTTAATTATATAAAAATATAGGGTGTTACAATATATGTGTATATATATAATTAGCCTTCAATATGCTTTTATGATGGGTGTGAAATATTAAAATCAATGGATAATTGTATGAGTAGAATGGCATTGGTCATTAGAATGCATTGGAATGCGAGGTCAGTAGTGCTACACAATAGAAGTCTGCCACCGCAAGGGGCTACCTGCAGTTGTGTATGTATTATACTGACGTGGGACATATCCAACCGTAGGACCAATAGAGAGTATACCCTTGTGTATAGAAAAAGGAATACCCCAATAGTAAGAAGAGTCTGCTTCAAAAATAGAAAAAGGGGCATTGCTCTTGATTGCGTTGGGCAATCTAAATAGGGTGGTGAGCAGTTTAATGCTATGGGCAGGTGCTGGTACAAAATCAGAAGTAGGAGCTACAAAGGTTGGGTGCATCATTAGTCCAGAGCGGTCAAACGGGAAAGACATAGTTACACTTAATGGGTTACACCTCCTACTAGAGTAGGCCACATCAGGTAACGTACGACTATAGTTGTTTGCTAGTTTGTTGTTAGGGCATGGCTAGTTAAACCATGATAGAGTTCTTTCCAAAATGAATGGGGTAGTCTAAGGAGCCGAGTCCGCAATGAAAAGCAGACAAGTTAGCAAATCCCCAAAGCGAAGCGAGATAGAATACAGCAAAATTTTAGTGACGCCGTTATTTGGCACCAACGAGAGGTTCTACTTTGTACACGGGCAATTTGGCTTAGACATCGATGATGATGCCCGATGGTGCAGAATTATGGATACTTATGGGGACAGTATCTTGGTCCAAAAGGAATCGTAGTACTTATATTTATATGTACGTAGCTATAATCTACAAAGAGTAGATGAGACGTATTATAGGCGGATGAGGAATCGAGGCGACTAATTGAATAATAAAAGGCATAACATGTGATAGAAGACAATCGGCATAAACTAATGTTATGTACAAAGTGTATAATTTACCAATCACTGGAACATTATTCTGATCTCCTCCTAATTATAACCAATAGGATATCTTGAAGGATAGGTACTAGTACTAAGCATATACGGTGCTGACAAGGGCAATAGACCTTGGAAGTGTCAAATCTTGGTTAGTGGTTATGTGACTTATTATATTTTGTTTATACCAATGTGACTTATATCGTTAGTGCTCTGATATGCATTCATTGTTTTATCTGTAGGATACCAAACCAACCATCCGCACTTTAGTGGACTTGGATTTTTGATTTAGCAAAAATCTAGGCCCACTGGTGTGTTGGTTGTTACAAAAAAATTCGGTCTCAAAACCATCAGCAGCTTCTTTCTTAGGTAGGTGGCATCGCACTTCGATCGACCTTGCGTTGATTCGCTCCTTGACTATGCTCGACTAAAAGAAATGAAGAAAAAATATCTTCCGTTCATGGGTCAATGTCAATCTAGCACTTGGGAGATTTAGCATCTAAAAATCTGATTGTGTGTATGCTCTTTGCACAAAAAAAGACAAGCATGAGTTTTGATCCTATTTTCCCAAAGGATGACCCAATTCAAGTGCTGGCTAGTGTTTGCTTTGGGTATTACTCGGGGCAGGCTCAAGTTTATCCAAGTGATTCAAATTTTTATGTAAAATTCTCCCAAATGTTCATGGCAAATTATAAATGGAATTTCTATAATAGAGTTTGGTCGAGTCATGGTTAATGGTGCCAGATCTGTTGGAACGGTTAGCGATGATGGCCACTTCGGATATCAAATCGGTGCTTAAGCTAATTGTCTACCAATCTATCTGTCGAATGATAAATCTGAACTACACGACGTTAGATGCACGCACTGCATAAACACATAACATTCAAAAGTATCACTTTTATGTTTCAAAAATACCGTCCATGTAAATCTAGAATAATCATCTACAATTACAAAAACATATTTACTGTGATTTATTGACTGAATTTGAGATGGACCAAATAAATCAAGATGAAGTAATTCAAGAGGTTTTGAAGTTGAAATCATACCTTTTAATTTAAAGGAACTTTTTCTAAGTTTTCCTAATTGGCATGCATCACATAAACTATCTAATTTAAAACTCATTTTAGGGAGACTTCTTACTAGATCATGTTTTGACAGTCTAGATAAGAGTTTGAAATTCAAATACCCAAATTTCTTATGCCAAATCCAAGGGTCACTTGTATTTGCCAAAAGACACAAGTTATCATTTGAAACTTTCATACTAAGAATATAAATATTCTTTTTCCTAATTCCCTCAAATATTATGGTTGAATTATTATCTTCAATGTGACACTTATCTCTTTCAAATTTAATTTTATATCCTTTATCGCAAAGTTGACTAATACTTAGCAAATTATGTTTTAGATTCTTAACTAGCAAAACGATAGTAATAATAGGAGTGTTAGAGTTACCGACATTGCCGATGCCAATCACATATCCTTTTGAGTTGTCTCCAAAGTTAACCAATCCTCCGTCTTTGTATATTATATCATTCAGCATATCCGGATTACCAGTCATGTGTCTAGAACATCCACTATCGAGTATCCATTTATTCTTTTTGATCTGCACAATTTGTCCATTGTGGATTGATTCCTCAACACCCATAAAACATGTTTCCTGCACATCATAAATACCTTGTGAACGATTTGACTTTGAATATAGATTATATGCAGACTTATGATACAATGATGATTTCAATATTTTTAAACAAGTATTAACAAAATTTTCAAATATATCCATTAAAAAAATTTCAAAATTCAGATTATGAAACTTTGAAAACCTTGCTTCGATACCAAATGTGAGAAATGCGGATTACGGATCTTAAGGCTAGTATAAACACTAGAGGGGGGTGAATAGTGTTTTAAGGAATTACTAATTCTTTTTGAGTTTATATTAATTTGAACACAAATGTATGCAATATTCAGATACAGATATGATCACAAATTCAAACACAGATGCAAATATAAAGTAAAAGCAGTAAAGGAAAGAACACACCGGATTTTATACTGGTTCGGAGTTACCCCACATCCAGTCCCGCACACAAGTACGGATTTCCTTTCAAAAACAATCTTTACAATTACAACCCTCGATTTCAAGGCCACGAGGTACACCACTCCAGATTCACAATCCTCTGGGTAGAGATACTTGATTTTCCGGGCAACAAGTTCACCCAATTGATTTCCTAGGCTACAATCACACCTTTTCTCACTTGATTGATTTCCAAGGCTACAATCACACCTTTTCTCACTTGATTGATTACAAAGAAGCCTATAACTCTGAATAGCACTGAGGTCTTGTTGAGATAGTGATAGAGAATCAAACCAGAAAGGATCTAGTTAAATTCAATGGTGATTTCGGCAGAGTAATGGTAAGAATATATAAAGAATTGTGGATGAAGAAGAAGAGGAGTGAAAACCAGAAAAATATTGTTAAAAATTCGTTGAAAACATCCCCTATTTATAGAAGAACAACAGCCATGTCTATTCGTGAAAGGTTATGGCGAATAGACACTTCTTTTGAAATTCAAATTTTGAAACCAACTGCCACTATGTCGACATGGGTATGTCGACATCCCAAAGGAAATTTTGGTGATTTGTTTTTCTTTGAAAATTACTTCTATCTTATATTAAAACTATTTTAAACTTTATAAATATACTTAACTATAGTTAAAATACATAAGTAAATATAGAGAATAATATATATATAATTTTACTGTAATTTTATATTTAAATCTAAGTATAAATATATTATAATTAAAAGATAGTTTAAAACAAACGAAGTTTAAAACAAACGAAGTTTAAAACAAGAGTTTATTTAAAAAACAAAATCAAAGAATATTTTAAGGCTAAAACATCTTTTTGAAAATCATTTGAAAAGATAATTTTTATGGATAAAACATTTTGAAAAGCAGTTTTGAAAATCATTTTGAAGTAGTTTTGCAAGCTTCTTCCTGCAGAATATCTCATCACATCAGGACTCGAGAACTTGTACAAAACCAGGATGTTCGTGGGTTTGTAAGCTACTTGTCGTAGGTTTGTAAGCTACTTGTCGTGGGTTTGTAAGCCACTAAAAAGGTAGAAATGGGTTCCATCCCAAATGAAATATGGAGTGAAGATATCAGTGCTATTATGAAGTTTTAACATAATTCTAGACTCAATACTTATCTTGTATTATTTGATAATCTTGCTATTCTTGATATTCTTGATACTCATGGGTCTTCAATCTTGATATCTTGAATCTCTATACTGTACAGTCTTCAATCTTGATACCTGCATAGTTAAATCCTGCATATACATATATATATATCTAAACTATAATGTTAGTATTTATATTTTATAATCTTATTCTAAGGTTGTTGTCATCAAAACCATCATCTCAAAGACTAACACGTGTTCCTTAGGTCCAATTATGGACTGCAAATTTAGATGGGCACCTATCTCTGGGTACCTGCATGCATGTATTATACGAGTATGTATCAATTGATTATGTCGTTATTCACAGCGCAAGATTTGGCTAATGAGAATGCAAATTCATCATCCCCTAATGCCAATTCATTTCATATTCACAAGAACGGAAAATCCTGCCTTTTTACTTTGAGATTAATAACACATGTACAAATACAGTTCTAAGCAAAATAGCATCGTAAATGTTCGCTATTCCATGCCCTCTGAAGTGAAATTCCATCGGTAGTCGCTAGCTTGAATGTTTCATCTCCAAGCTTGTGTTCAATAGCATATGGACCTTCCCAAGTCGGACCCATGTTCACTGGACTAAGGAAGATTCGTTTAAGAACAAGATCACCAATCTCAAAGGCCTGGTTCCTGACCATTGTGTTATAACGTCGGGTTACTCGCTTCTGATTATCAGCAGCTCTCAAATCATCTTCATCGTGCTTTTCATCGATTATGTCAAGTGAATCGAGCAAGAGTTCCTCATTCTTTTGGGGATCATAGTGGATTATTCGATGAAATTGCACTTCCAATTCAATTAGAATCATGGCCTTCAATCTGTAGGCCAAAGCGAATGCGGTATGAACAGTCATGGATTTATGGATCATTCGATAGATCCAAAGTGCTAATAGCAATTCATCAACCCACTTGCCTTTGGCCTTTGTCAATCGTTTTTTCAGAATGGACTTGAAGATTTTGTTCACCGCTTCCACCTATCCATTTTCCTGCAGATGTGCTACTACAAAAAATCTTTTCCCAATCTGATACTTCCAGCAAAAGTTTTTGAATTCCATGCTGTCGACTTGGTTCCCTTTGTTTAAATAATCATTTATGGGATCCCAAATCGACAGATAATGCTCATGACTACAAAGTTGACTACCTTCTTCATGATGATCATGCTAAGCGGTTCTGCCTTGATCCACTTCATAAAATAATCAACCGCAGCGATGGTGTACTTTGCCCTACCCTTCAACATCGACAGCACACTGATAATGTCAATTCACTATATCACAAATGGCCATGGGTTTACTATTTGCGGGGCTCTAGGAATATTGGCGAATCTATGGCATCAATCACACCTCCTAGTGTAGTCAGCTACATCCCTGTTGACAGTCAGCCAAAAGTATCTATGGCGAAGAATTTTCTTCACTACTGTTTGCCCATTAGTGTGGCCGTCATAGGCTCCTTCATGAATATTCGCAAGTATCTGTTTAGCTCCTTTGTGTGCGACACACCACTGTAGGGGAACAGAGAAACCACTTTTGTATAATAGCCCATCCAAGACAATAAATCACGAAGACAGACGTAGCAATTTCCTCCGTTCACACCTTCCATGTGGAAGAGTTTCCTTCCATATGTACTCCTTAATTAGAGTCATTCATGATTCTTTCTCAGGTTTAGCTTCAATGATCCAATCGAAATCCATCAGGTCAATGCTTGGGGCTAATAATGCCTCCATTGGAGCTAGACCCATGAGTTGTGCATCCCTAGAACTAGCCATCTTGGATAAACAATCGTCTTGCATTTTTTCTCTAGGGATATGCATAATTTTGTAATTCTCAAAATCGTTGAGCAGATCCATAACCTTCATCAAATGAGGGGCTAGCCATGCTTCCTTTCCTTGGAATTCCATCCTTACCTGGAAGACCACCAACTTAGAGTCACTATATATGTGCAAGGCCTTGACTTCCAACTCCTTTGCTATCTTATGTTCCAAGATCAGCACTTCATACTCGGCTCAATAGTTTGTCGTGGGGGACTCAAAATTTATGGCGCAGCAAACCGACCGTTCCTTGGGAGTTACCAAAACTAGTATTGTCCCCTAGCAATATTCGTTTGATGCTCCATCCATGTATAACTTCCATTGAGCAATCCGCTATGCAATCTCTTCTCTTCGTCATCTCGAGCATGGAATACAGCAATGAAATCAGCCAACGCCTAGCCTTGGATCACTCTCCTAAAATGATGCGATATATCATACTAACTTGGTTCAATGTTCCATTTTACCAATCTCCTAAAATTCTCAGGTCATCTGTCTTAAGGGCAGGCCGGTCAGCACCTTAATTGGATGAGATGGAAGTAAGGATGGAGTTTCTTCGAGGCAATCAACAAACAACACTACAACTTTTCTAACTTTGGATAATTCCTCTCCCATCCCACCAATCATTTACTGATACAGTATACTGGCCTTTGGATTCTTATTCCTTCTCGTATGAGTGGAATCAATGCATGAATAGACACTATCAGATAAACAAATAAATCCTCTCCTTTCAAAGGCTTCAATAAGACAGAGGGCCTTTATAGGTGATCGACCAAGACTTGGAAAGCATCCTTGCATTCCTGCATCCAGTCAAAGTTTCTCCTCCCCACTTTCAGGACATCAAAGAATGGTATTCATATGTCTTAGCCTCTAAGATGAATTGACTCAGCACGGCAACTTTCCCATTCAGATTTTGTACCTCCTTTACCGTCTTTGGCACTTTTACATTCCTCAAGGCTTCAATCTTCCCTGAGTTGGCCTCGATTTCTCTTGATTTCACCATAAAACCCAACAACTTCATTAACGCAACTCCGAACAAACATTTTAGTGGGTTTAGCTTTATTCTGTATTTCCAAAGCATGCTAAACATTTCTGACAAGTCCACCAAATGGTTTATCAATCGTCGTGACTTTACCAACATATTGTCCATATAGACCTCTACTGAACATCCAATCTGATCTCTAAACATCAAATTCACCAGTCTTTGGTAGATGGCTCCAACATTTTTCAGATCGAACGGCATGACAAGGTAACAGTATAGTCCTAAATCAGTTACGAAGCTAGTAAGTTCTTGATCTGGAATGTGCATCAGAATTTGATGGTAGCCGGAGTAAGCATCCATGAATGACAACAATTTGTGACCGATGGTTGAGTCTACCAGGTGGTCGATCATTGGTAATAAAAATATTTCCTTTCGGTATGCTTCATTAAGGTCTGAATAATCGATACACGTCCTCTATTTTCCATTGGACTTCTTGATTGGAACTGGATTGGATACACACTATAGGTATAAGCATTATGGATGAAGCCATTGTTTTTTAACTTATCAACATGCTCTTTCAGCACAGCGGATCGCTTCAAACCCATACTATGTCGTTTCTCTTTCACGAGGAGACATCTGGGGTTCACATTCAATGCATGGCATGCTATCTCCGATGATATTCCATACATGTCAGAATGTGTCTAGGCAAACACATCTAGGTTTATCCGAAGAAACCCCATTAATTCCTTCTTCATCTTCATGCCAAGTTAAGACCCGATTTTCAAGGCTCGAGTAGGATCATCCTGACTGACCAGGATTCATATTGTTAGCTTAGTAGGGGCCACCCTCGCATCCACTGGCTCTTTCCTCAGGTCCATAACTTTATGGAATTTTCTATGTCGACCGAGCCAGGGCTTATGCAATAGTTACTATTCTTCCATCTACTTGACGAAGAGATCCTTCTCTATGTCATTTCCCTTTTCGTTCCACTTTGCTTCCTTTTGTTCTCTGGTCTCCTTAAATGACTCCTACTCTATTCTCGGTAGGGATTTCATTATTAGGCACCATGAGGTAAGGGCCACTCAAAAGCTAGCTAGGGCCAGTCGGCCTAAGAAAGCATTGTAGGCAGAAAAAATGTCCATTACATGAAGGTGACAACCCGCACTCTCTTATGGTCACCTTCACCTAGAACCACTGGTAAATCCACACAATTTACAAGCTTGTTGCCACTCCGTTAAATCCCTAAATTTGGGACTTACACGGCTTAAAATCCTGGCCATTCATCAACATTTGATCGTAAGCTTTCTAAGACAGAATGTTCACTGAGCTACCACAATCAACTACACCTTCCTTACAATCATTGGCCCAATTGTGGCCGATATCACCAAGGGTTCTAACGTAGGCGCTTCGACCCCGTTGGCATCCCTGTTCCTAAACACAATAACATCAGTCATGGTTTTGAGTTGCTTTACCAGAGCTCCGTCTTCGGTAGTGAAACAACTCTCACTTACAACACGGTTCAAAGAACTTGTGTTTCTCTCCATCTCATTCAAGATCTTTGCAGATGGATGAGGTCCACCATAAATTGTGTTGATAACCAATATTCTCCCAAGCTTCCTAGGCTCGTCATCACTAGGCCTAGGCTAACCCCTTTAGAGCAGTTGCCTCTAAGGTTGAGCATCGCCTTACCTACTATCCTTTGGGGCCTTTACATACTACTGAAGCTTTTTCTTTCGGGTCAAATCTTCAACAACATCTCGTAGGTGCCTACATTCATTCATGTTATAACCATAGGTCTCATTGAAGTGACAAAACTACCCAGTCTCTTCTCTTTCTTAATCAACTCCCAAGGAGCCGGTTACTTTTTTCGATAGAAGGAACCGGCTTCTTATACTGCTCGGTACCCTACATTGTAATGTATCACTTTAGCTGATTGGTCACTATTGGCCTTCCTGGCAGTCGTGCTTGCCTTTTCGAAGCACAAGAACCGAGTGGACTTTCTATAAAAAACAACCACGGTCGATGGGGATTTCATTTTCAACCATCTTCCAAAGTTAGTATCTGGGTGTATTCCCCTTATCAAGGCCAAAAACACTGTGTCTTCTTAAGCATTATTCTATTCCATCACTACCATGTTAAATCTACTCAAAAATTTCCTTAATGACTCCCCGATACTCTGGAAGAGATTCGATATCGACATCACATCCTTTGGATGGGTAGTGTGCAAGAGAAACTATTCAACAAACCTCCTTGCCAACTGATCAAATAACAATACAGATTTCGATGGAAGTTGGGTGAACCTCATCGTAGCTACACCTTCAAAAAAGATCGAGAAACATTTACATCTCATGGTGTCTGTCACCCTTGCTGTGTTCATATGCCACTCATATTTCAACAAATGCTACCTTGGATCCGTCGTTTAATTATAAGACGGCATCATTGGAATTGCAAACCTCAATGGATACTCCTCACATAGTATCTAATCAGTGAATGGGTTTCTGCTAGGGAAAGAGTCCCAATCATTGTTACCCCTATATTGGTTTTCACTCACTAATTTCATCAACATATCTGAAGTGACTCTGGCTCAACTTGATCTACCGGATGACGATAATCATAGCATGCCCCGGGTGTTTGACTCTGCAAATGGCCTTGGTTAGTTCCATGATACCTAGTTTCTCCTCTCTTTGGAAGGATCATTCATCTAGTTGACACATTCCTACGGTTTCTATGAGGCAGATCAGAAGTAGCCGCTTGAACTTCCATATTCTGGCCATTAGCAACATGACCGACACTACCCCCAACATCACCATCCAAATCAACAGCACCTCCATTACCTAAGTTACAACGGGTGGGTTCGGTACCGATCCATGTGCATGGATCAGTACCTAAAAACTATACTCTTTTGAAACAACTTGTGATTGCTCTATCTTCATATGGCATGAGGATAGTGGTGATTGGGAGGAGATTTTAGGGATCGACACCGAACCCTGGTTATGGATTGGTACTGATCCATGGCTTCTCTTTTGCCTTGGAAATTTGAATTTGATGCTCATTGGTAGGAGGTGTGTAGGATTTTGTTTTAAGATTATTCGTTATTTTTGGACTTCATTCGTTGATCTCGCTTAGTATTTGAACTCGGCAGTTATTGCTTTGGATTCCTATTTGATAATTTTTTACTTTGATTGGTCTAATTTTCCCAGATACGGCCTGGTCACAATGCTGGGTAGCAGGTATATTCTATAATGATAGTTATGATGTGTTGTAATTATGAGTGAGTTATTATAATAAAATAAACATACCATTTTAAATATTCCTAATCAAGATTTATCGAGACTAGATATGTAACGCTCTCCAAATATTGGACAGTGTATTACTCATGACTACTGGTGAAACCAAGGAGATACGTACTAATAGTTAATGCCTAACTATGGAATGACTCACTCGATAGTTTTCTGTTGGTTAATATAACTAAGGGCAAATGGAGAATGTGGATATAACAATTTTACGCAATTCCCTCGATTTGGGAATATCGTTGAGCTTCATTGTAGAAATTCCGGTTTGATTACAGTTAAATCATGGCACATCGTCCATCGAATGACTATAGTTGGGTCTAGCGGTAGAACTGAAAGTGAAACATTATTCAAAGGAGAATTCATCTCCTCGGTTATATGGGGTTAGTATCACATTCAACTATAGTCAACTCCAAATCAAATTCTCTAGCTAGAGCGGTATGGTTAATAATAATTGTTATAATTGAACCAGGGATTTTGTATTTGGAATTACAAAGTTTAATGTGGATAATGTTTGAGTTTTGACCAAAACCAAATTGCATTACTCCTAATGTGATATAGGTTTGATGAAGGGAATTGGTGTAAATAATCGTTACTACCAGGTACTTTTTAAAATAAGTGAAACTGAATTTTACCAAAGAGAAGTGTAAGCGACAAATTCAGCCAAAATTTTACATAACTAGCTAAAATGACGTGTGAATGCTCATTTTCAAATTGTTCAATATTAATTGATGACTGAATTTACACCTTTGAGTCACGCAACCGTAATGATGAGTGCCCCTAAAATCCACACGATTTAATTAATTTATAATCATTGTAAATTAATTAATATTTGTGAAATATTAGTTATTAAATTTTATTTGGTTTGATTGACTGCAATTAGTGCAAAATATTGTGCATTTATAAAAGCTATATACGTACATATTGATATACGATATCGATAATTATTTAAATTTGATTTAAATTGGTTAGTTACTAAATGGATTTGGAAATTTTGAAGGCTTATCTAAAGCACTTTCTTATGCTAGCCATACATGTATAGAAAGGAGATTTTATTTGATTTGATCGAGATTTAATGAGCAATAAAAGTGGGAATATTTTAAGGGAGAAATTGGAAAGTTTTCAATGTTTTCCTTAAAAAACAAAATACCTTTCATTTCATTCATCCTTCTCCAGACAATTCATTTTTTCCTCTCTCTCTCTCCCTCTTCTATTCTAGCGAAAATAATTTTCCATCAAGGCTTAAAAAAATTCCAAATTCAAATCAAAATAAAATTAAAATAAAAGGTGGTTCATATCGCTTGATCTTTGCAACATCTGGAGGTTCATTTCTAAATCTATGAGCTATGTCATCATTCAAGGTGCATTCTTTTGGTTACATCTCAAGGTAATAATTCCAAATTTTATTTATTCATAATTCACCTTGTTTATATGAATTCAATTTGTTACATGTCTCATCTCATCTTTATATTTGTTTATTTGGTCACATAGATTAGATTCTCCTTTTGCTACATCTTAACTAATGACATATGTTCACCGTGTTATTTTAATTTGAATACATTTCAAGATATATTTTGATTTATTACCTGTTCATCTTGGCATCTTTAGATCTATTCTATATGATTTCAAATTCAATTAATTGTTCATATTGTTTATATAGTTTAGATCTGAAACCTTCGTAACAAATGCATATATGCTTGTTTTGTCCTATCTGTTTTGTTATTATTTTTAAATATTGTGTTCAAAAATACTTTAAACTAAAACCTATGTTTTAATTAATGACATAATTCCTTTAATGATTACATATACAAATATAAGTAAACTCCATATGTTTTCTATTTGAAATCACTTTGAAAATTTTGTATGTATGGTTTGTGTTTATTATTTCGCATACAAACTTTTGCTTATTGCATATACTGAAAGTTGTTTAAAAAAATTATTAAATAACTATAATTGGACTATTGTATAAAATATCACCGATCTTTTAATTTCCTTTTAAATTAAAGTTAGACTTTATTTTGTTTCTTTAATTCTTAAAGCATGAATTGGCTCTTATAACTTGTATACATATACATATTGTTTCATTTAAAACATAATTAAAAATGTTTGGCATATGTGTGTGTATCAATTTAACTTAAGGTTAACAAAATGGACATTTGTGTAAAATCATCGTATTAGTCTTAAATCATTCCTAACTTTGAAATTAGGTTCAAAATTGTTGTTTTAAATTTCAAACTTATAAAATAGTGAAACTAAATTTTAACATATTCATATGTATATAAGTTCTATTACATATATGTATTTTAAATAAAACTATGGACAACAAAGGCATATATAAAGGAAACATTAACTATGCACACTTCATATATGTTGTAGTCGCATAAATATATTGTAGTATTTTTGGATTTACTTACATTTCTTACCATGTTTAAATTAATCATCAATGAAATTTAATGAATCATTAATATAATCAAAGAGAGAGAAATGACGGTTTCCTTCCTTGGTTGATTGCATAGGTTTTAGGTTTCCTTCTCAAATTAATTTTGATGGGTAACTGTTACACACATAGGTGTATTTGATGCACTCATACATTTAATTTTACACCAAAATTTAAACACTTCCATACTAATTTAATAAAATAAAGGATTTTATTTAAAATACATTTTAGATTGGATCTCTTTAGACTTCATAAGCCCAATAGCTCCAAATATGAAATTTTCTAAAATCTACATATTTCACTTGTTTCTGACTGGCCTGGTTCTAACATTTAAGGCTTGGAATTGGTTTTTCCAAAGTTGCGGCTTGTTACATTTGGTATTAGAGCATATTTTTAGGAATCTCTAGGGATTATACATGTATTGAGAGAACATACTTGTACATTTTAAAATTTATTAAGTATATATATATATATATATGTTCAACACAAATATACCGATTGAATTCCAGTAGTGCTTATTACTATATGAGGAAAGTTGCTAATAATTTCTAGTTACGAAGAAGTGAGATGTGTAACAAAACTAGGAATAGTTATGGTGAAGAAGTAGAGGTATCAGGTGTGAATGTCCCAGTATGGTTATGTTGGTATCTACAAGCAAGTGGTCGTACTGAACTAAACCCCAATGGAGAACCCACATCACCAGCGCATGAGGCGGCACCAATGCCTCCACCTGGTTTAGACTTTCCCAAGTTATGTCTATATTTTCAGAGTTTGGGTGGAAAGAATTGCTTTGGAACTAAATCATTTGTTGATACATGGGCATGGATGAGAAATTGTGACCGTATATTTTCTATAATGGCAATGGAAGATGCAATGAAGAGGTAACTGGCTTCATGGCATTTGCAAGGGGAAGCCTTGAGCTGGGGGATATTGTTATTGTTGAAGCAGAAAAGACTGAGAGTACTTGAACAATTTTAAGAGGTGCTTTGAGACTAAGTTTATAGCGGAGGTCGAAAGAGGAGTGGGGTTGGAGAAGTTCATTCATTTGGAGCATGGTGACTGCATTGTTAAAAAGTACATCAATAAATTCAGTTAGCTAGCAAAGTATGTTCTGGACCTTATCAATATACCAGTGAAAAAGCTAACAAAGTTTATTATGGGGTTAAATCCATCTTTGATGGATATTACTTTGAGTCATGTACCCACCGAAGCTACTTTTGAGAGCCTAGTTGAAGTGGCACTATAAAATTAAATTGCAAAGGAAGAACCTAAGAAGGTGGAAAGGGTGGATTGGGGACTAAAGAGGATAAAGAAGAAAGTGCCTAAGTTTAGGAAGAGCAATTTCGGGGGCATGTGGCTAAGAAGTGCGAAACAAATCTAGCAAAGATCAAATGCTACAACTGGAACTAGCTTGGCCATATGGAGGGGGAGTGCCTGACCTTTTCTAAAACTTCAACTCAAGTGGATCTAGCTTATGCACTTGATCATGTTCCTAGCTCAAGTGCAGCCCTAGTTGTGGAGAAGAGAAAGAAAGTCATCATAGAGGGTGTGTTAACTCTTTCTGATTTATCTATTTATAATTTATTTGACACTAGAGCATCCCACTCATTTATTTCGAGTAAGCTAGTAGATGAAGTGCATCTTGAGACTTGCATAGTTATAGACCTTGTTATAGTATCGAATCTTGCTGGGTTCTATCTATTTATCTATTATGTATAAAGGCTTAAATTTATATATTTTTGGTGTCGAATTTGATTGCAATGCTTTTATAATGGAATTTTCAGGGTTTGTGTAATTCAACGGATGGACCGGATTGCTATATATGGAGCAGTGTTGGATTGGGTGGCTCGTTTGGGGACTTTTTATAGGCATGGCCTTGAGGTTTATCACGATCTTGAAAGTTCTGTTATGCCAAGTTACTTAATCACCAAACCCATCACAGATGGGTTTGCTTCCATGCCTATAGGTCATGATTTCCTATGTTTTTACTGAAGTTTCAGGTCCTCCTCCTTATCGGGAAATCAAGTTTCAAATTTATTTAGAATAGAATGCTAAACCTGTTGCCTTACTCCTTAGGCACATGGCTCCTAGAGAAAGGCGTGAGCTGAATAAATAAGTGAGTGAACTTTTGGAGGAAGGTTTTATTCGAAAGAATGGGGAGCACCTATTGTCTTTTCTACTAAAGTGGGTGTCTCTTTAAGGTTTTGCATCGATTATCATGAATTGAATAAACAGATAAAGAAGAATCATTATCCGTTGCCACATATAGATGATCTCTTTGATCAGTTTGTTGGAGAAAAGGTATTCTCTCAACTTGACTAGGCTTGCAGGTTCATAAAACCGCTTCTCCAACACCTGATGGACTTTGTGAGTGGTTAGTCATGCCATTTAGACTGACTAATGCATAACATATTTTGTCGACTTTGTCTGTCGAGTCTTTAGTGAGTTAGTGAATAAGTTCATGGTAGTATTTAATGATGATATATTTGTCTATACGAAAAGCTAGGAGGAGCATAATTTTCATTAAGGAGAAGTGCTTAACACTTTCTATATGCATAAGCTGAAGATGAAATATTTTAAATGTCACTTTTGGCATAAGGAGGTTCGCTTTCTAGGAGATGTTGTTTTTTAGCATGGACTATCAGTTGACCCTAGTAAAGTTGTTGCTATATAGGATTGGCACGTACTGAAGAATCCTATTAAGGTGAGGAGTTTTCTTGGTTTGGTTGGCTATTATAGGAAGTTCATTAAGGACTTTGTAAAAGTTTCAGCACCATTAGCATTCCTTAGCAAGAAGAATTTAGTTTTTTTTCCATAAAACTCAAAGTGGGAGCATGCTTTTATTATGGTAAAGGAGTTGTTGATTAGTACACCAACTTTAGTACTTCCTAACTGTTTGAAGCAATTTGCAGTATATACTGATGCTTGTGGTATAGGACTGAGCATTATTTTAATGCAGGAGAGTGGAGTTGTTTGTTATGCTAGTCAACGGTTAAAAGTACACAAGAAAAACTATCTAACCCATGATCTTGAGTTAGCATCTATTGTTTTCGCCCTTAAATCATGGCCATATTATCTTTTGCAAGAGCGATTTAATCTGTTCACAGATCATAAGTCCTTAAAGAATTTGTTCTTGCAAAAATATTTGAATTTGAGGTAGTAGAGGTGGAAAGAGTTCATGGCATCGTTTGATTTTAGTATCTAATATACTCCAAGCAAAGAAAATGATGTAGTCGATGCCTGGAGTAGGAAGCACGTGGTGCTAGGCTTTATATTTTTGGAGTAGAAGCACTTGGACTTCAATCCTACATTTGATTTCTGACCTTCAATGGACCTTAAACTAGGGTTATTAGCAGCTTTAGATGTTCAGCATTCACTTATGGATTGTATTGTTTCAAATCAGAAGCAAGGCACGTAGTTATTGGGTATCTTTAAGAAGCTGAACAAAGGAGAACATTCGAGTCACTTGGACCAATATTCCATTGATTCTAGAGGATAGCTGGGGAAATATGGAATGTTATGTGTTCTTCATACTAAGGAGTTGGTTTACTAGGTATCGTATGAGTCTCATTGTTCTAGGATGATTGTTCATCTTGATGATGAAAAAATGTATCGGGATATGAAGGAGGTGTTTTACTGGCCAAGTATGAAAAACGTGTAGCGGAATTTGTTTTAAACTATGTGGCATGTCAAAGAGTAACAGCAAAGAAGAAGAAATAAGTTAGATTATTATAGCCTTTGAATATTCCATAGTGCAAATGGAAGAGCATCTCTATGGATTTTGTTGATAGGCTGCCTAAAAGTAGGAGGGGAAATGAGAGTATTTGGGTCATTTTTAATCGACTAACCAAATGCACTCATTTTATTCTGGTTAGGAGTTCAAGGATGGGTCTATCATTGGTGACCTTATATTTAAGGGAGATAGTCGATTTGCATGGAATTCCTTCCAATATTGTTGGTGACCGAGATCCGCTTTTCACTAGCGAGTTTTGGTGGAGTCTTCATGAGGCCTTGGGCACTGAACTAATTTAGAGTACTGCATAGATGAATGTACAGATGAGAGGGTAAATCGAGTTTTGGGGGATTTTCTTGGATGTGTATTTTGGACTTTAGAGTTTTCTTGGGAGGATCACTTGCCATTAGTAGAATTTTAAAATAATAACTAGAAAATAGAAAGTATTGGAATGACACCGTTAAAGGTGTTGATAAGAGCCATGTAGATCTCCATCTTACTGGTAGGACACTACAGATAGAATCAATCTTGGGCTAGACATAATTAGAGGGACTTCGGAGGAAGTAGATTTGATCCGTAGTAGGATGAAAACTATGCAGGACGCACAGAAATCATATGCTGACATGAGATGTACGATGTTGGAGTTTGTTGTGGGCGACATGGTTTTTATGATCGCCACATAAACAAGTTATGATATATGGTAGTTTGGGAAAGTTGGAACCGAGGTTTGTAGGGCATTTTCCAATTTCAGAAAGAGTAGGGAAGTTAGCATATAGAGTGGAGCTTTCTGAAAAGTTAGCAGGGATTCACAATGTTTTCCATATGTCACACTAATGGAATTACACAATTCAGCTACCGTGGTCGAGTTGAGTTAATTAGAAGTGGTTGAAGTAAAAAAAGGGCCACTTGTCCATCGTGCAGATATCAATATTGTTAAGCAAGGGATAAAGCGACTCTATAATAAAGTAATTAGATTGGTTAGAGTCCAATGAGGAGATGATCCGACGAAGAGTACATTGGAGCTAGAGGGGTGGATTAGAGCCTCACATCCCTCACTCTTTTCTAGTATGTTTTTCCTATTTTTGGTTATTTAGTTAAGATAGGAAATTGGATGGTGTTGTACGATTTGACTGTGTGATTTTTAGTTCTGTATGACTAATTTTTTCGTACATCATGTTGCATACATATAGAAGTTACCAGTGTATTTAGGATGTTTTACATGCGTGGCTATTTTTCATGATACTGCATTCATATAGGTGTTGCATTCGTATTATGCATTATTCACATTGCCATGAAATACGTTGATTGATGGATGCGTATTATTGTTGGTCCTATTTTACCATTACGATGTATTGTTTATTTGCATTATTTTTACTATTGTTATGCGTTAATGCTTGCATTAAGACTTTGGTAGTATATTATATCTTGTTTCACTAAAAATGTTGGGAAGCATCTATGTTTGTATGTATTGTTTGGATTCTTTATGTGATGTGGTTTGAGTGTATGTATTGCACATACATATGGTTTTAGAGTACAGTTGAGCCCACGAGTTGCATTTTTCCATCCCTTGGAATTTCTAGGATGAAATTCTTTTAGGGAGGGGTAAACGTAACACCCCGAAATATTAATAAAAATGAATAATAATTTGAAAAGGGTGTTGGTAATTTTGTATAAAGCTTGAATAATAAATTTTACAAATGAAGGAATTTATGAAAACTGGCTTTTCCATTGTATTAAGTAGATTTCTCTAGCTCAAATTCATACATAAAATGTACAAAATGGATAGTGCATAAAAGAGATACGAATTATTTACTATGGTGCGCATTACAGAGCAGAATGTGGCAAGGCCCAATTAGGAGGTAGAGGAGGTTTTCGGGATTAGACACCAATACTCCTAATTTCAATAATAAATATAAGCCTATCTCTCATCTCCCTTCACTCTAAACCCTAGCTGGTGCTTGAAGGATAGGAACTCTACTTTAAACCACATTTTTCTCTTTCTCCACAAAAGTAAAAAAATTCTTCCAAACCAAACCTAAAATTAAATAATACAAAGGAAGATAATCAACATACAAAACCAAAAGAAGGAGCTAAAGACTGCGATAAGGGAAAGTAAGGTGAGTGGATTTATCTACGATGTGATTATGAAGTAAATAAGTTTTTAAACTTCATTTATATACTTGTAAAATTTAAAATAGCGACCTTTACTCTAAATCAATGATTTTTAATTGAAAATACAAGTGAATTGAAATAACTTAAGAACCCTAGGTAATGGTTTGACATAATCATTGTAATTTGGAAGGGAAGGGTAACTTGATTGGAACCACATCTAACTTTATAGATTCGATTTTATTGATAAGTTTGAATCGATTTAGATATATAAAAAAGTAAATGAGTCAAACTTTGGAATTTATCTTGATTTGACTTTATAAACTTTAAATAACACATAGATAAATGATTAAAATATTTTATACAATCGATGGGATAAACTGCATGAAGTTGGGTATGAATAAAATGAAAATTTTACCAAAATACTTGTAACCATAATGAAATAAATTGACAACCATACCTAATTCCATGATGACGACGAACAAAATGAATAAGACAACATACCCGGAAATATGAATTCAAGGAATTCAAGATCAAACCTCTAGATTTTAGAAAAAAAATGAAATGGTTTAAATCTGACAAGATTCAAATGTCTGCACTTTTATTCTAACGTATGGAATCGAAGTTAGACGTCTAAATATAAGGTTAGATGTCTAAATCCCTATAGCTAAATTTTGTACAAAGGATCATACGTTTGAACTAATCAATCATCTAAACTGCTGAAGCAAGCCAAGGTTGAATTCGGACCTGGTGCTGGCTTAGTTGGATGGATCGAGGAAACTTGTTCCCATTCTCTTGTCTTTTGGGAGTTCACATAACTACATGGGTTGTACAATAAGATGGATCAGTTTCACACTCAGAGATGTACCTAACTTAACATCATGTGGTTGTCAAATGTGACACTCAACGTGGCTTCCAACTATCTCGTAATTAGATGCTCTTATTGTTTGGTAGCGGGTTCCAATCACCTATTGGTGAAAGCAGAAGAGAGTAGGCAAAGACATTCATCATAGTAGGATAAGTTAATCCTATAGAAAATTCAGATCAGTTAACTGGTCCTTGTTGCTACTAGTTGAATGATATAGGGCGTATGATACGAGCAATAACAAAGAGGTTACTCAATGCTTGGGTGATAAGTTATCACATTGGTACTAAACCAAATGATTATATCGGGACCGTTAACCTGATATTTAGGTGTTAATTGGGTTTTTACCAAGCAGAAGTCAACAAAAGTTAGAACATCAATACGAAGATGAAACGACTCAACAACTTAGGAGTACTCTTAGAAGAGCTAGGGAAGCAACTTGGAAATGTTTCGTTCAAATTGGGAAAAAGGGCATAACTCGACACCAAGTGATATAGGTCGGTGCCAACCTATCTTTCCTCCCTATTTCACTTCCCAAACTCCATACAACTCTAACACTACTCCAAGTAATCATTATCAAGTCATTTTCCCAAAGCTTGGACAACCAATTCAAAGGTTTATGAGAAGGAAATTGAGAAAGTAGGATAACTTAAGTGATATCAGAATGATTGTCATAATTTATAAAGTCGATAAAAAAGAGCTTGAAAAACATTGGGGAGAAGATACAAAAGCAAAGCAAGTAAAACAATTCAACTTACACCTAGATCTATAGGTCGGTATCGATACACAAGCTTTAAGAGGTAGAAGTTGGAGCTCGATCGAATCTTCAGCCCAACATTCTGGAATCTGACGCTGCCCAAAGATTGGCGACATCAAGAAGGCACCGTCTTATAACACTCAGCGGCCTAGCATGATCCGAAGATAGGCAACATCTGGATGGTGTAATCATAAAATCTTCAGAAATCTGATGTTGCCCAGAGACTGGAAACGTTAGGAAGAAATATTCATCTTCGAACCGATCGAATCATTCGACTCTAACCTACAGATATCAGCTATTGCCTAGAGATAAGCAACATCAAGGACAAATCTTTAGAATAGAATCAACAGTGTGCTAGTTTCTGGAGATAGCAACTACTGCACGACTTGATTTCCCACCCTAAACTTCAGGAACTCGGTTGTTGCCCAGAGATAGGTAGCATCAAGAAAGGAATGCTCAAAATTGAGCAATCAAAATGCTAGTTCAAGAAGTCGGGGACTAATGTGCAGACTAGAATCTGTATATCGCAAAGTGGGTGGAATCGTGGACGGTTCCCATTAAGATCCTGAGAGCCCCATCGATAGAACTCACGCAAATTGTCAGCCCATGGCCATTTGTAATTTGGGGAATCAACATTATCAGTGGGCAACTAGAGGCGAAGGGAGAAGCTAAGTTTGCTATAATTGCAGTCGACCACCGACGGCGGAGTGGAACCGCTTGCCACAATCACGATGAAGAAGGCATATAGACATGTGGAAGTATTGAGTAAAAGGTATCGATACCGAGAGGAAGCTCTCGACATCAAAAGGCTCAGAATTGTGTCCTAGATATACCAGTTTTCAGAGTTAGAAACCAGTAGACGGCCAGAGTGTCAACTACAACTATCAGAGCTGTTATTGTTGCTTGGAAATAGACAACTACGAGGAAGAGTAATCAAAATTGGATGATTAGTGCAATTGCTTTTGAAGATTAGAACTAGTGTCCAGCCAGGTTTCTATGACAGTGCTATAGCCAAGCGGGATACGCTCAGTCAAGGATAAGGCGAGGATAGTTGGGGAAGATTGAAAAAAGGTATTATCAGACTAGAGGCAATCAGATAATTTTCCCTACATGTTTAACTTGCACTAATGCCCGGATTTGCGGTAGGAAATTCATAAACAAGACTTAGTTTATAATGGAAACACACGAACGAGGAGTAAATATTATAGATAATGTTCCCCGACGATAGTGAGCAATGCAGAACTTGGACTATTTGCAATGAAAGTCAGCCAAGGGAAACTCAACCCAATTCATCAGGGATATGCCATTCCCCGGAGACAAGCGACAAGAGGAAGGAATAACCATATGGGGATCGAAGGGATTATTTCACCCCAGCTTGCATGAACCGACAGTTACTCGAAGGTTCGTAATGTCAAGGATGCTTGGAATATAAAAAATCACACTCTAGTTTCCAAACATCGAAATAAGTGCATGATTGAACTTCCGCAACAATTCTAATGGCTAAGTGGGACACGCTTGGTCAATAATAAGCAAGGGTAATCATAAAGAAATATAAAGTTGGTATCGTTGGGTTTTCCCGATCAAGATCAGGATAGGTAAAACACACACTCAGACAGGGGGCAATTGGATAATTTTTCCCGCAACATTCAGCCACTACTAGTGTACAGAGTAAGGAATTTTTAAAAATAAGTTTTGTAAGCCAGATTTAGTTCATGGCAAAAATCACACAAAGAGAGGATGGAAATCCCAATTGCTACTCCAAGGCAACAAGGAGCAGCGTGGAACTGAGATTCTTCATAAGTAACAGTTGGTCTAAAGGAACACGACTTATTTTTGAAGCGAAAACAAATAGTACAGAACATATGATCAAAAGTAAGACTGACAAGGCAGTGAGCTTCGGGAAATCCCTACTTACTCTTCCCTCTTCGTCCTAGACTCTTAAGGCTATATACTTATGTAGAAGGGTAGGCGAATTTAACAACAGCTATATAAGAGAAACTGTGCCTTGTAATCCAATTTTGATCAATCCTCTAGGCATAACAGGAATAGAAGCTGAAGGCTGAGCTGTGCAGGACCCAGCTTCAGGAGTAGTAGATGTACCATCGCTAGACATGATGCGAGGCGATCAGTGAGTCATTTTATAGAAGGAAACTTGGTGTTCAACACAATCAAAAACACGGGAAATGAAGAAAAAGGAAAAGCATTGCAATGGAATCATCCAACACAATAATTCCTGAAGCAAACTGTCTTATTGGAATGCAAGCTGCAATAGAAAAATACCCGTGCATTGATAAGTGTTAGCCAAAGGCAGAGAGATGAACATGCCTCCTAAGCAACATGAATACGAGCTAAGACAAGCTTGAGATCAATTATAGGTCAAGTGCATCCCAAACTTTGATTATCTCCACTAAGAAGCAATCAGCTGCACCACCACCATCATCACCATTGCTGTAGCGATCGCCATTCCTCCAACCTTAGATAAATTTCACTCGATGGCAGGGACCAAAAGCTCTTGGGAGCAATAAAAAAAATGAAAGCAATGCACAATAGGGAGAGAGCCTCCTCGTCTAAGTCATGGAACGATTTCCAAAGTGTAGATCTTGTCCTTAGCATGAAGAATGAAGAATGGAACTCCAAACTATTCAAAATGGTTGAAGGAATGTCTACCAAATAAAAGCAATGCTTCGAAGCAGTTTCTTAACGATTGTTCAGAATCAAGGGATAGAAAACGAGAACTTGTCTTGATCCATAGCACTCTTTGTTTTCAATGAAGGCATACTCTGGGGGAAAGTATTAACCAGGTTTTTAACCAAGCAAAAGTCAACGAAAGTTAGAACACAAAGACAAAGACAAAACGACGTGAAAAGTTAAGAATACACTTATAAAAGCTAGAGAAGCAACTTGGAAATGTTTCATTCAAATTGGGACTATGGGAATAACTCGGCATCGAATTATATAGGTTGGTGCCGACCTATCTTTCCTCCCCGTTTCACTTCCCAAATCCCATACTACACCTACGCTACTCCAAGTAATCATGATTAAGTCATTTTCCCAGACTTTGGATGACCAATTCCAAGGTTGATGAGAAGGAAACTAAGAAAGCATGATAACTTGCGTGATACCAGAAGATTGCCAGAATAAATTAAAGTCGATAGAAATGAGCTTGAAACACATTAGACAGAGAAGAGCAAAGAAAGTAAAATAATTCAACTTACACCAAGATCTATAAGTCGGTACCGAGTTAACTTAGGTTGGAACTAAGTTATGGTTTTGGGTCGTAGGGATCTAATTTCTCTTGTATGACTTCAGGCTATCTCCTTGACCCCAAATGCAAGCAGGCTTCTGACCCTGTACCTCTGTTTTCCTATTAATACAAACCATAGTGCAACCAAACCAGGAACTTCTCCCGAATCATTCTTCTTCACTCTGGATCTAGGATTCCACTGCTCTTCACCAGCTTTCACCCTCATATAGTCACCAAGGCAGCTACTCTTTGCAGTTCTAGGCCTAAGAACTTGTTAACTTCTTTTACTTGTGACTCTAATTCTCTGTAATCTCATACAAACTCTTTGAGATCCATAATCAATAAAGCAATAAAGTGGACATAGGCTAGAGATTGCTGAACTACTATAAAAATCTTATGTCTCCATGTTATTTTTTCTTTGATTTTTATTATTATCCTCTAGATATAGGTCTCACATGTTCCCTACAACTCATTCTTGGGTGTTGATTCATATTTGGCATCAATATTTTAGTGCTTCCACTGAGAAAACTGAATCCAGGCTTAGTCTAGGTTGCTATTAGGATTTGGGGATCCATTAGTTAGATCCAAAAAACTAGGTTTAAGAAGTTTGTGAACTTACTATTGGAGGTTAATGGCACCCAAAAAAGGAAAATCTAATGTTGGAAGATCCGTAGAAGAGGTGGCTAATGGTGATGAAGGAAACACTCATCAAACGGAAGTTAATAATTGAAATGCAATACCAGAATATGCCATTTAATAGGAAGTTGTTACCAGAGGAGAGTTTAAAAAATGATTCATGAACTTAACTAGAAGATGGAGAGATAGCCAAAAAGCTCTCATGGATAAGATGGACACGTTGATAAACTTGTAGTCACCAGCGGCAAGGAGAGTTAGAAGAGAAACTCCATATGTTATAGATAAAGAGAACTCTTCAGTTTCCAGCCAACATAAAAGGGATGGAAAGCTAATATAAAAGGAGGTAACTGCTGGAGTTGCAAGAATTGTTGCAGGAGGAATTAGGAGCCTTCTTCCCATAAAGAAACCAACCGGTATCGAGAGGTTCCTCTTGGTACCGAGTCAAATATTAGGGAGAACATTGCCCATGAGGAAGTTGCAATGGTGGTTTCTGACTCTGATGACGATCTAATAAAGGATAATAATGATTTTGAACCAAAAGCTGGAGGAAATGCTGTTAGAATTCAAGCATCCGCAGCTGAATCAACCCAACATCAACGTGATATTATAGGAGTGGTTTTCCCAGAAACGAGAGAACCTATACGCTAGCTAGCAAACCAAGACTGTTTGCAAAGTCAAACATTTGATTAAGCCCCTAGTAGTCACCCTACATAATATAGTCCTAGCGAGGAATACATAGCTAATATGGTTAAGCGGTTGGTCGAAGAAAGCAGAGGCAGTAAGAACAACGATTGGGGTTCTGGACCAAGTAAAACTCCATTCATGGAAAACATCTTGAGTGAGGAATACCACTAGAAGGTCATTATGCCAACAATGTTATCCTACAACGGAACCATGGATCCTAAGCAGCACATATTCAAGTATAAAATAGCATATGGATAGAGCACGATCTACAGATGAAGTTTGATGCAGATGTTTCCCTATCATCTTGGAAGGAGTCACTTCCCTGTGGTTTACAAGGCTCACAATGAAGTCAATTTCTACTTTTGGTGAATTAGCTAAAAAGTTCCTGGAGTAGTTCAGGCTCCATGTTGCCCTACCAAAGGATGTGATGTCCCAATCTAGCTTGTTTCAAGGACCCAAGGAGTCTTTGAAAGCTTTCTTTTACTGATTCAACATTGCTGTTATGGAAATTTGCAATTTGAAGGTGGATCTTAAATTTACAGCCTTGGTTCAGTGCATTCACCTAGATATGAATTACAGTATATGGTTAAAGATGATGCTGCTTACCACCATGTAAGAATTTCACTGAAAGGCGAATTAGTTCCTATGGTTAGAAGAAGCAGGATTGGCCGAAAGAGAGGTTAGTGATGAACAATCGAAGGAAGTAATCCAAAGCAACATCGTAGTTGGAAATTCTGGTAATCAGAAGAAAAGAAGTCAAAACTATGGTAATAGGCATAACATGTATGCGAAACATCCGATGAACTTCGGATTGGAATATTACAGGCCCTTGAGTGATACGTTAGAGAATATATATCTTGCTACTCAAAGAACTGAGCAATATAAGAAGCCATCCAAGAGGGAAGCGACGAAACAAGAGAAACATTCTGGGAGTTGCTTCCAAAAACGCACGAGAATAATACCTATGGATGTCCATACTTTAGGAATCCGATTGAAGAGCTAATAAGAAATAACAAGCTCCAGTAGTATGTTAGAGAACCAGAATAAGGGAGAAACTAAAAAACCCCAAGGTCTACCTGATTAAGGGAAACTGCATGGACCTAGTAGAGAGGAGCCAGGTGAGCTGATGTAAGACTGGTCATCAAATAACCTTCAAGCTAGTCAGTCGCCTTGGAATGAAACAGCATCCTAGAACAATACTGATTCATTCATCCTTATCTAATTTCCTTCCGCAAATAAGCCTCCCAGGGACACTTGGGTATTTTAAATAGGCAGGACTTGTAATTTCTTCTACTCATTAATAAAATCTGCTTCTTGAACTAATGGAACCATGTCTTTGCAAGCAAAACCCATGTGTTGTGCAACCAGCAACACAGCCGAGAAAAAGCTAATCTTCCCTCGAATGAAAGATTGGGAGTGTAATCTCACTAACCTCTGAATTGATGAGTCATATCGATCCCCAACCTTCTAAGAACCGGTGTTGTCCCAAAACTGGCATCATCGGGAAGGTTTAAACCATCGGATCGATGGATCATATCGATCCTCGACCTTCTAAGAACCAGTGTAATCCTAAGACTAGAAATGTTGGGAATGCCTTAACCATCAGACCGATGGGTCGTATCGATCCCCAACCTTCCAAAACTGGTGTTGTCCCAATACTAGCAACGTCAGGAAGGTTTAAACATCGGATCGATGGGTCATATTGATTCCAACCTTCTAAGAACCGGTGGTCCTAAGACCAACATCGTCAGGAAGGTTTAAACCACCGGATCGACAGGTTATATCGATCCCCAATCTTCTAAAATGCGGTGTTGTCCCAAGATTGACAACGTTGGGATGTCTAATCCACGGGATCGATGGTTCATATCTATACTCAACCTTTTGAAAACCGGCATGGCCCCAAGATTGGCAATGCTGGGAAGAGCCAAAATTAATGAGTTGACAGTCAAATTGACCCCTATATTCTAAGAACCGGCGTTGCTCTGGCAACGTTAAAGGTCCAAACCAAAGGATCAATGGTCACATCGATCCCTTACTTTTAGAACCGTCATTGCCCCAGCAAAGTCAGAGAGAGAAGCCAAATTCTAGGAAGCCATTGCTGCCCAGAGACTAACAAGACCACACTATCGCCCATAGACATGCGATAACGGGGGAGGCGCCAAGCCCTCAAGAATACGTCGCTGCCCGAAGATAGATGGTGTCAAGGAGATTTGATAACAAAATCTACCTTCTAGAATTCATTGTTGCCCAAAGATTGGCGACAGCGAGAAGGTTCTCAAAACCAAATTAAGAACCAATCGGATAATTTAGCTTCGGCCTTCAGGAATTTTCCGTTGACTGAAGTCTGGTGATGGCTAGAAGAATTGATAACCTGCTTAAGGACTAACCCGATCATTTTGTCCCAACTTCTAGGAATGTGCCATTGCCCGAAGAATAGCAGTGCTAAGGAGAAACCCTAGAATGGAACCATCGATACACTAGCTTTTAGAGGCATAAGCCAGAGCTTGATCGAATCTTAAACCCAATCTTCTGGAATATGACGCTGCCCAAATATTGTAGACATTTGGAAGTACCGTCTTATAATATTCAAAGGTCTGGCAACACCCAAAGATAGGCAATGTCATGACGGCGTAATCGTAAAATCTTCAGGAATCTGATATTGCCCGAAGACTGGCAACGTTAGGAAGAAGTATTCATTTTTGAGTCGATCAAATCATTCGAATCTAATTTGTAAATATCAGCTATAGTCCGAAGATAACCAACATAAAGGATGAATCTTCAAAATAGAATCATCAATGTGTTAGTTTTCGAAGATAAAAACTGGTGCATGACCTGATTTCCGACCTTGAACTTTAGGAACTCGGTTATTGCCTAAAGATAGGTAGAGTCAAGAAAGGAATGCTCAAAATTAAGCAATCAAACCACTAGCTTCTGGAGTTAGGGACTAGTGTGCAGATTGGATTCAAGAGACGTAAAGGGAGTGGAATCATGAACGATTCCCATGAAGATCCTGAGAGCCTCATCGATAGAACGCATGCAAATGGCCTGCCTATGGCTATTGGTAATTTGAGGAATCAACATTATCAGAGTGCAAATGGAGGTGAACGGAGAAGCTAAGTTTGCTATAATTGTAGTCGACTACCGACAGCGAAGCAAAACTGCTTGCCACGATCACGACGAAGAAGGTAGGCAGACATGTAGGAGCAGTGAGTAAAAAGGTCTCGATATCAAGAGGAACCTTTCAGTATCCAAAGGCTTGGAATTGAGTCATTGATATACCAGTTTCTAGAGACAAAAACCAATACATGGTTGGAGTGTCGACCATGGTCATCGAAGCTGATGTTATTGCCTAGAAGTAGACAACTTTGAGGAAGAGTAATCAAAATCGAATGATTTGTGCGCTAGTTTTGGGAGATTGAAACCAGTGTGACCAGGTTTCAACGACAGCGCTGGCAACTAAGCAGAATATGCTCGGTCATGGAAAAGGCAAGGATAGTAGTGAAAGATTGAAAAAAGGTATTATCGGATTGGCGGAAATCATATAATTTGCCCTACATGTTTAACTCACACTAATTCCCGTATTCGCGATAGAAAATTTCATAAACATGACTTAATTTACAATGTAAACATATGAATGAGGGGTAAATATTATAGATAAAGTTCCCCGGTAACAGGGAGCAATGCAGAACTTGGACATTTGTAAGGAAAGTCAGCCAAGGGAAACTCAACCCAATTCATCAAGGACTTGCCATCGCTTGGAGACAGGCGACGACAGGAAGGAATAACCACACGGGGATCGATGGGATTATTCGACCCCAGCTTATAGGAATCGGCCGATGCTCGAAGGTAGGTAATGTCAATAAGGATGCTCGGAATAGAATAATTCATATGCTAATTTCTAGAGATCGAAACTAGTGCATGATTGAACTCCCGCGACAATGCTATAGGCTAAGCAGGATACGTTTTGTCGAGAATAAGCAAGGGTAATCATAAAGAAATATAAAGCTGGTATCATTGGGTTTTCCCGATCCAGAATCAGGATAGGGAAAACACACTTAGACAGGGGGCAATTGGATAATTTTCCCTACAACATTCAGCTACTACAAGTGCACGGAGTCTGGCATTTTGAAAAATAAGTTCTATAAGCAAGAATTAGTTCACAGAAAAGATCACACAAAGAGAGGATGAACATCATAATCGTTGCTCCAAGACAGCAAGGAGCGGCACGGTACAGGGATTCTTCATGACTAACAGTTGATTGAAAGGAACATGACCAATTTTGAAGCGAAAACAAAGAGTATAGACTATAGGACAAAAAGGAAGACCGACAAGCCAGTGTGCTTCGAAAGATCCCTACTTGCTCTTCCCTATTCGTCCAAGACTCTTAAGGCTATGTACTTATTTACTAGAGGAGATGGATTTAGCAACATCCCTATAAGAAAGCTGTGCCTTGTAATCCAGTCGTGATTGATCGTACATGCATAACAAGAAGAGAAGCTTTAGGAGGAGTAGACGTACCATCATTGGGCTTGAAGCAAGGCGATCAGTGAGTTATTCTAGAAAAGGAAACTTGGCGTTCAACATAATCAGGAACATGGGAAATAAAGCAAAAGGATAAGCATAGAAATGGAATCATCCAACACGACTGTTCCCGAAGCAAACCATCTTATTAGAATGCAAGTGGCAATACAAAAACTATCTTGCATTGGTAAGGGTTAGCAGAAGGCAGAGAGTCAGACATGTCTCCAAAGTGGTGTGAATACGAGCTAAGACAAGCTTGAGATCCATCATAGGTCAAATGCATCCCAAACTTCAACTATCTCCATTAAGAAGCAATCAGTTGCACCACCACCATCACCACCACTGCTGCAGTGCTCACCATTCCTCCGACCTTAGATAAATTTCACTCGATGGCAGGAGCCAAAAGCTCTTGGGGGCAATAGAAAAGAAAATTTGAAAACAATACACAACAGGGAGAGAGCATGCTCTCTTAAGGCATAGAACGATCTCTAGAGCAATCACAAGAGTGTAAATCTTGTCCTTAGCATGAAAGTGAAGAATGGAATTCTAACTGTTCAAAATAGTTGATGAAATGTCTATCAAACAAAAGAAATGCTTCGAAGCAGTTTCTGAACGACTATTCGGAATCAAGGGATGGCAAATCAGAACTTGCCTTAATCCAGAGCACGCTCTGTTTTCAATGAAGGCATAAACTAGGGGCCAGTGTTAACTGGGTTTTTAACCAAGCAGAAGTCAACGGAAGTTAGAACATCAAAAGGAAGATGAAATGACCTGAAAAATTAAGAATACACTTAGAAGAGCTAGGGAAGCAACTTGGAAAAGTTTTATTCAAACTGGGACTATGGGAATAACTCGGCACCGAGTTATATAGGTTAGTGCCGACCTATCTTTCCTCCCCATTTCACTTCCCAAATTCCATACCACTCCTACACTGCTCCACAACTCGTGATCAATCGTTTTCCTAGAGTTTGGACAACCAATTCCAAGGTTGATGAGAAGAAAATTGAGAAAGTAGGATAACTTAAGTGATACCAAAAAGATCACCAGAATCAAACAAAGTCGATAGAAAAGAACGTGGAACATATTGGACAGAAAATAGAAGAGCAAAGCAAGTAAAATAATTCAGTTTACACCAAGATCTATAGGTCGGTACTGAATTATGGTTTTGGGTTGTAGGGATCTGATTTCTCTTGTATGACTTCGGGTTATCTCCTGAACCCAAGTGCAAGCAGGCTTCTAACATTTTACCTTTGTTTCCCTATAAATGCAAACCATACTACAACCAAAATAGTTTCTTCTACCAAATCTTTCTTCTATGCTCTAGATTTGGAATTCTATTGCTGTTCACCATCTTCCTCCCTCAAAATAGTCACCAAGGTAGCTACTCTTGGTAGTTCTAAGCTTAATAACTTGTCAACTTCTTGTACTTGTGACTCTAATTCTCTATAATCCCATACAAACTCTTTGAGATCCATAATCAATAAAGCAATAAAGTGGACGTAGGCTAGAGATTGCTGAACTACTATAAAAATCTTATGTCTCCTTGTTATTTTTTCTTTGATTTTTACTATTATCCTCTAGATATATGTCTCACATGTTCCCTACAACTCATTCTTGGGTGTTGATTCATATTTGGCATCAATATTTTGGTGCTTCCACTGAGAAAACTGAATCCAGGCTTAGTCTAGGTTGCTATTTGGATTTGGAGATCCAGTAGTTAGATCCAAAAACTAGGTTTAAGAAGTTTGTGAACTTACTATTGGAGGTTAATGGCGCCCAAAAAAGGAAAATCTAATGTTGGAAGATCCGTATAAGAGGTGGCTAATGGTGATGAAGGAAACACTCATCAAACGAAAGTTAATAATTGAAATGCAATACCAGAATATGCCATTTAATATGAAGTTGTTGCCAAAGGAGAGCTTAAAAATGATTCATGAACTTAACTAGAAGATGGAGAGATAGTCAAAAAGCTCTCATGGATAAGATGGACACGTTGATAAACTTGTAGTCGCCAGCGGCAAGGAGAGTTAGAAGAGAAACTCTAGATAAAGAGAACTCTTCAGTTTCCAGCCAACATAAAAGGGATGGAAAGCAAATATAGAAGGAGGTAACTGCTGGAGTTGCAAGAATTGTTGCAGGCGGAATTAGGAGCCTTCTTCCCATAAAGAAACCAACCGGTATCAAGAGGTTTCCTCTTGGTACTGAGTCAAATATTAGGGAGAACATTGCCTATGAGGAAGATGCAATGGTGGTTTCTGACTCTGATGACGAACTAATAAAGGATAATAATGATTTTGAACCAAAAGCTGGAGGAAATGCTGTTAGAATTCATGCAGCCGCGGCTGAACCAACCCCACGTCAACGTGATACTATAGGAGTGGTTTTCCCAGAGATGAGAGAACCTAGACGCTAGCTGGAAAACTGAGACTGTTTGCATAGTCAAACATTTGATTAAGCCCCTGGTAGTCACCCTACATATAACAGTCCTAGCGAGGAATACATAGCTAATACGGTTAAGCGGTTGGTCGAAGATAGCAGTGGCAGTAAGAATGACGAAGTCTAACTCCATGGACGTAGGCTAGAGACTGTCGAACCACTATAAAAATCTTATGTCTCCTAGTTATTTTTTTTATTTTTACTGTTATCTGCTAGATTTAGGTCTCACAGGTTCCCTATAACCCATACTTCAGTGTTGATCCATTTTTGGCATCAGCGGTAGGCTTGTCATTATGATGTATACTCGGTTCGGTGCAACTCAAGCAAATAACATTAAGAATGTAAGCTCAATGTATAGTTAGGCGGTCTGTTATTGAGACTATACACTAGAGATATTTCTAGATTTATTTAGTTTCAGGATGTCCAACCTTCTGGTGGAATCTTTCGTAGATCGTTATTGTATTTAGATGCATTAAGGATTGCCAACCTATAATGTGAAAAATAACTAATTCCTTATACATAGTACGTGCACACAAAAGAACATCGCTAGGTTATGTGGGTAATAACTTAAATTTAACTACTTGTATATACCATACCATTAGTGATATAATCCACTCACCAGACCTCATTGAATCCATTCCATTGTCTATCTTTATGTCTATTATAGGAGGGCATGGCAGAGGTGAAGTGATCAAGATAAGGTATGTGGAGAAGGTGAATTCACGCTTTAGTGTTGTATTTATTTATAGTTGTTCTCTCATGTACCTTATTTTAGTTATCATGCATACTTATATTGTATTGCCATTTAGAGACTATTTTATCAGTACTTATATAGACCATAACTATTTTGAAATAATGCCAATTTGGGATTATTTTCATCATTATTTTGTGGACGTAGCCATGAGTGGGCACATGTATTATATTAGAAGGTGCAAAAATGAGATAGTACACCGATTATTTTAAGGATGAGGCTATGAGGAAGTTCATCTATAGTTTTGAGCATACATGTATTACGATGAATGTGCAGTCATCGTCAGGATTAAGACACATACATAATTAGTTGGTAGGATAGTATAGTGATGATAACATGTTATTTTGAGTATGTGTGTTTATTTTGATGAGTTATGCTAATTGTTGATTATTAGTTGGGCCAAACTAAATTTGGTTGTGAACTTTTGTTATGGTTTATAATGGTTGGTTGATTGGGATGCTTGATATGACTTATAGACGGATTTAATTTATGATTGAAGTTATTTCACCCACTATTGATGGAGTATTATTTTTAAATGCTACAGTTTTGATTGAATGGTTGTGGAAATGTATGTGCTGCTATAGTATGTGTGTTGATAATTGAATTGCTTGTTGTGAATGAATTTTATTGCATCATGATTGATTATGTTGTGCAGTCATCATGTCAACTCTCTGTGTGGTTAATGCCTCGCTAAACCCCTACAATATCTTTGTTATAGCTCATTACGTTTTTCGACTACTATGCTTTTTCAATATAGCGCTTTTAAATAGTAGATCCACTTTTAGCCTTACTATTTTCTTCTACACTCGCTAAACCAAGGCTTTATTACATCCACTTTAGCGATATTAATATAAAAATGTTTATCTGACTAATTCTCTTTTGAACCAAATCAACAAAGTTAAGATAAAGAACTAAATTTAAGGCATAATTGCAAAATATAAGTTAGAAATCTATTGTTGTCACCAAATTTGGACTGCATAAATCATGATATTCGTCGATTTTGTTATATGATATTAAAACATATTTTGTTTTCCTACTGAAATTATGTGAATATACGAATAAATTAACTTTAGATATATGATTTTATATCTAATGAAGCTTATTGCACCTTTGCTATTTTCTGCTACATCCCCGCATTATTCGCACTATAACCTTTTGCACCTCCACTGCTATTGAATTAATAAGCACTTTAACTACAGAGACTACTTTAGAGGTAGTTATTTTATGATTAGTATACTTCCCATATTTTGTGGTTAATCCATGATAATGCTTTGTTGACTGAGTTAAGGGTGTTTTTTGTGAAAATTGCGAGGGTGCAATTCCTTTAAGAAGTGAGATTGTAACAACCTATAAATTTGACATTGTTAATAATAAATTAATTAAAATGGATTTTAACTTAGAGGGTGATTTGGGTATTATGCTTATAGCCATTGTGTAGGTCTTTCCGAGCAATTCAGTTCCGATTATAAATTTGTTACTTATAAAGGGTGTTGCACATTGTCATATAGTGATGCCTTTTGTCAGAGGAATAGTACGGTGTCATGGCTTTTTTTGGGGGAATTGTAATTTTTTATGCCTCTTTTAGTAGGGGTGCTTGGGAACTACTGATAAATCTTTGTCCATATATGACAAAGTGAGGCAGGCAAAAAGGTTGGCTGGGAAGACGAGTTAAATGGGCAGAAAGGTTGGTTGGGGAGAGAATTTTGAACTGGCAAGAAGGCGATTAGACAAGACACATAGGTGGACATGTGGATTTGGAACTTAGCTTTATTCAAACGGTTAATATGGTGGTGGAATCCCGAGGAGGTGTCTAGAGGATGGTTCGAAGATGTTGCTTGGTGAAGCTCGAGGATGGACATTGTTGTTGAAGAAGAGATGAATAGAGCTCTACACAGGGATGATGAGGCAAACAAGCCTTGATAGTGATGTTGGATGGACGGATGGACATTTGGCTCATGCGAGATCTTAATCAACACCTTGCTAAGCAGGCCTTTCTATTGGGCTTTGGGTATGATAGGCTTAATTTCATTTTATGAGAAAATCGAGCAACGGTATTGATGTTGATTATGCTCGATCTCGCTACATAATCGGTAGCATTCCTTTGAGTAAATTAACCACTTAAAGGAATATTTTTGCATCAAAATCTAAATTTTGCACCTCTTGTCCTAGGGTACATTTTTTGCGAAGTGAAGAGGGCATGTGGAAGGAGCAATTTGAAAGGGGCACGAAAGGTGAAAGTTCGACGAAACAGGAATGCATTTTTATGGTATGAAAATGGAACGAAAGAGAAATGATTCTTTGTATTTATTTATTTTGAATTTTTTTTAATTATTTTTAAATAAATGTAGTAATTGATATTAAATTATAAATTACTTAGAAAATACGATACATTATAAAAAATGTACCTTTCGTTACAAATTACATTTGAATAAATAAACAATCATCATATCTACCTTAATCTATATTTCTCTACTAAATAATTTAAAAAATGTCAATGTTTATTTTCCTTGTTTAACATAGAATAAGTAAGTTGGCAATATTACGGCTCGTTCAAAAAAGTTAATGTAGTAGTTTGTTTAAATGCATTGGAATTTGGATCTTCCCCTTTTAGAGTAGAGGGTGTTAATTATCTAGCCTAGGATGATGAAGCGAATTTGTACGTCCACCGTTGAGTAGTGGTACTAGAGAATAACTCATGCACTATCTCATAAAAGATATTGGAGCATAGGAGTGCTGATGTGGGTTGGAAGAAATGTTGTGAATGCACTTTTTATTCTCTATTGCATCATCATACATCTCATCCAACTATCTGAATTTGGAGGGATCGTAGTTTTTGAATATGCAGAATTTGTACACAATTGTCTACTTTGGCACAACTATTAACTATCAACCAAGCATTCATTAACAATCCATAACGACACCGATAATTTATCCAAACCAACAATGAGCAAATACAACATCCAAGGAGGTAATAAATAATTTTTGTCTGCTAAATAATATACTGATTAAACAAAAGCTAAGTTTAACTAACCGAATTCCAATTAGCGCTTTCATGTTCCAATTTGAACTAAAATCGAATGACGTCTGATTTTAGTTCAAATTTTCACTTGCTTTGAATTCGACCAAACCAATACCATCACAAAGCTAACGATCCTATGAGTTCAATGCAACTAACTGCGTCTCCAATGGACTCACACAAGCAAGATATTAAATTTATAAGATTTGAATTATAAAATGTAATTAATTACATTAATCACATTAATTAGGCTAATTACCCTAGAAATATCGTCTTTCGCAATGCTTAATTACATGATCCGTAAATAAGAAAACACGGTGCACTCAAATGTGCATGCACACGACTTCACGTCCATCTCTCGATGAAACCCCGAGCCGACTTCACCCTCGACTCCCTCTTAACCTCCTCTCCGCGTTCATCCCCCTCAAGCAAAGCTCGACATCCTTAAAATGATCACGTCTGGAAGTCTTTGACCGCGATACCCGTAATGACGCGCACACCAAACAATGACCAAACTCCTCCATTTCACCGCCACCAAAAGCCCTTGCCAGGAGAAACACGAATCAAAGGTCGAAATCGCCAACCATGGCCTAAAACAGCTAGGGATCAAAACCTTGGTCTCATGATGTTATGGTCACCCATCACCAAACGAGATTGCATCCTATAATATGGGTATTGATTCGAAGATTTTGGCAATACAGATTAATGAAATCAAGTTTCACGACTTTTAGTTGGGAAATGGATTCCATTTTTAAATTTGAAATCTCGTCCATTTTTTTCCCTTTCCTTGAAAATGAAGAACGAAAGAGCAAAAGAGGAAAAGTGGAAAAGTTTTGAAGCGTTTTGAAATTAAGTGTTGACTTAGATTTTAAACTAACAAAATTCCCTTACTTCAAATCAAATGCACTCTTTTATCACCAAGATAATCAAGTTTCCTTAAGTTAAACAATTTTTACAAGTAAACCAATATTTTCCAATCCAATGTCGCATCACCATCAATTGTTTTTTAATTTTGATTTGATTATTTGAAAGGATTTAAAATTTGAGTTTTGCGGTACTTCGCTACCCAAAACCACGTCCACGTACGAACCGCGCACGATAGAAATAAAAATACGTCATCAACAGTAAGTCATTTTTATTAATAATCGATCTTCTTATTATTTTTTTAAACCATTAATTATCGCAAATAGATCTACAAAATGAATTTACCATTACTATTTACTAATTAAATGGAGTTAAATAAAGATATTAAATCCATTTAATTAATATTTAATTCACAATTCAAATACTTAAATAATTACTATATTTGAATTCAAGTTATTGCACATTAAAAACCAATTATTTAAATATTTAAAATTAATTAAATATTTAAAAATTAAAACGATAAAATTTTAGGATGTTACATTATCCTCCTTAAAAGAATTTCGTTCTTGAAATTCCCAAAGGAAGAAAATGTCTCCAAATCCTCAAGTTTTAAAAACTATTAACTAAAATGAGTTATTAAACTTTTATAGTTCCTATCATAAATACAAGAAACATCAGAATACAACAAGATAACAACCATAATAATTAAAAGTACAGAGGACACTCTGTAATAAATTACTAAACATCAAATCTTCTTTTTCAAAAGATATATTTTAGAACTAAATGCCCAAGATTTTATATTCAAAATATAATTTCCAATTCCTCCAAAAAGAAATAAATCGAAATCAAATTCAATTATGACAAGGATGGGCTTCTCCTACTAACACATGGTATAACTCTAGAATCAAACAACATGGACCATCCAGTGGTATTCTTTTTTTGGCAAAGCCGACGGGGTTGAATTGTCCCTTACCATTATATTGATCCACTCGGTAAAGAAATGAACAAGTTACATAAACAAAAGCAATAAAAGCAAAACAACAAAGGACAATGAGAAGGGGAGAAGTGGATCAAAACAAAGGAAGACACTAAATTTAAAAGGAGAAAAAGAAAGCTAAGGACTAAACATAACATAGAGGGAAAGCTAGCCATGAACGGAAGCATCACCAGGCTCAAATGGAAAATTCACATCACATAGCCCTCTCTTCACTTCATATACTATCAAGTCGGTTAGTTGCCTTATAGATTTCTTTTAGTTTCATCAAACACTCTGGTGTTCCTCTCAATCCATATTAGTCCTACAAATTTTTTGAATGACAGTCTATAAATTTTTGCGTGCTCATTATTCCTAGTGATTACCCTTAGGAGAATCGCTCATTCATCCAATATGTTCATTCCTACTATCTTGAAGCCTAGATCAGTTTTTACTTCATGCCATAATCTACTAGTCACAGGATAGTCAAAGTACAGATGATTAATAGTTTCTGGTTGGTCATTACAGAAGCTGCAATAGACAGTAATGTTCATTCCTCTACTGACTAGCTTGACACGCATGAGGAGAGCATTGTTTATTACCTTCTAGAGCAAGAGATTATCAAAGGCTGGACTTAGACTTTTCCAAACTGTTGTGTGCCATTTTCAACGAGGAAGATCATCATCGCCAGTTAGAAGTTTGTATGCAGTTTTAGTGGAGAATATAACACTCTTTGGACCCCAAGCTAATTTATCAATGTGATCAGATTAAAATTCCAAAGCCTGAATTGAATTCTAGAGAGATGTGATGTTTTGGTTTAAACTGTTAGGTAAGACAACTCGGCCAAAAGAGGTGAACAAGCTAACTTTTGCATACTCCCCTACCCCAGATTGAATTAGTTCATGATGGTTAATAAGTCTTCTAAGGATACATCCTTGTTTGTACCACGGATCATCCCAGAAACTAACCTGATTATGTGGTGTTATGACATATTGAACATGTGGAAGAACAACTTCTCTTAACTTGAATAATCTATGCCAAGTCCAACTTATAATTTGCGGCGATATCATATTCCATAGGTTCCTCCCTTTAGTAACATGTTTATACGACCATTGTACCCATAATCTATCTTTTTCATTAATGAAGTTGTCAAGATTTCTGATGGAGGCAGCTTTGTTCCACTGAGCTAGGCTAAGAATTCCCAGCCCTCTTTTGTTAATGGGCTTTTCATTTTGTTTGAATGCAATAAGAGACATGTAGCGACTCTGAGTTCCACCTGTCCAAAAAATCTCATCACTGCCCTTCTTATTAATTTGATAAGCTGGTGAGGTAGAACATATGTCCTAGCCCAGTAAACTGTCATCGAGAATATAATTGATTTAATTAGAGTAAGTTTGCCAGCTTGACTCGGTTTTCTACAAGACCAACATTCAAGCCTTGTTGTAATCTTTTCATACAATGGATAGCACTGACTGGTGGAAATTCGAGATGTTGCCATGTGGACTCCAACATAGGTAACCGTTTCAGAACTAGGTCTGAGCCCAGTGATGTTGAAGATAGTTTCTTTTTGTTCCGACTAATGCCAGCCAACATGATGCGTGATTTATCCAGGTTAACCTTTAGGCCTGTATTTTGGTAAAAAAGGTTAAGGCCTTCAAGGATAGCTGTAATAGTCTATAGAGTAGGCTTGCAAAAGATGACTAAATCATCTGCAAAAATTAGGGAGGTAATTTGTGGATTCTTGCATCTGGGGTGAAGTTGATTCTTGCATCTTAGCAACAAGGTCTTGAAGTATACGAGTTAGAAGCTCCATGACAGCCATAAATATGTAAGCAGACATGGGGTCACCTTGTCGAATTCCACACTTGCTTCCGAAGTAGCCCACATTTGAACCATTTAACTTGATTGTAAATTTCACTGTAGAGATGCATGCGTATATCCTGGTGATGAAATGTTTAGGGAAGTTCATGTACCCAATAATTCGAACAATGGCATCCTAGTGTAATGTGTCGAAAGCCTTAGGTATATCAATTTTCATCAGACCCCTAGGCGAGATCGTTGTAGTGTTATAACCATGCGTAGTTCATGTGATACAAGTACATTATTTAGGATATTTCTTTCAAGTAGGAATGCGGCTTGATTTTTTGATATGATATTAGGAAGAACTGTTTTTATGCGTGTTGCTATAACTTTGGTGATGCATTTGTGTATAGTGTTGCAACAAGAGATAGGCCGAAAATCATGAACACTGTCAGCATTTCTTGCTTTGGGAATTAGGGAAATGTATGTATTATTGAATGTATTTAACATTTCACCTTTATTGAAGAAGTTCTTTATAGCTTTAACTACTTTAACCCAGACGATATTCCAGCATAAGGTGTAAAAGAATGCATTAAAACCATCTGGTCCACCGCATGAGTCTTTATTAAGAGAGAACATTGCTTGCTTAATTTCAAGCTCAGTAACTTCATTGCTAAGTGACATAACGTCTACATGGTTGAGTATGAGCAGTATCATTGGATTAATAGCATCGATTCTGCCAAATATATTAGTAAAGTAACTTATGAATGCATTTGCAATGTTCTCGGGGTCCTGGTGAAGTTTGCCTTATTCATCACGAATTTGGAAAATGTTTTCTATAGTTTGTTTGGCTTTTAGGGCAGCGTGGAAATACTCAGTATTTCTGTCACCACCAACTTTCCACTTGGTTCTTGCTTTTTTCTTTAGCATATCACTCCCTTTGAGAAGGGCTTCAGTATAGAGCTTGGATACCTCTGTCTCCATACCCGCCAGTGATTCATCTAGTGCATCTGTTTGCATTTTCTCTTGAATGGTTTTAAGTTGAGACTTAAGAATGTCGGTTTGCTTTGATCCTGCTCCAAACTTCTTCCTTGACCAAGTTTTCAGCTTCTCCTTTGTTTCTTTAAGCTTCATCTGCAAGACAAACATTGGATTGCTGCTATAGTTAGGTTGTGACCATGATTGCTCAATAATGCTTTGAAATTCAGGTTCATGAACCCATGAGTTAAAAAATTCAAAACTTGAATTTCTTTTCATGACATTGGCATCCAGACTGAGGATTTAAGGAGAATGGTCAGACAATAAGGGACTAGGAAGGTGGTTTATCATGGTTGGTCATTTGGTTAGAGAGGTTCGGTTGATGAAAATGTAATCAATCTTGGAGAAGGTCCTACGACCAGTTCTTCTTTTATTATTTCAAGAATAGGGGGCACCAGAGGTTTTAACTTCTATCAGGTTGGATTGCAGGATAGCCATGTTGAGTGGTTTAACTTTTTTTAAGGAAAGTGGGTTACCTCCTTCTCTGTCAGTTAATCTCAAACAGCAGTTGAAATCACCTCAATGATCTAGGGATGAGTTTCTTGTCGAAGGAAAGGAATGTAATGGAGCAAGGAGGATCTACCATTTACCGAGTTATCGGCATATACAAATGTTAGATAAAATAAGGTGGTTGAATGGTTTAGGAGGGCATGACAGTGAATCATTTGTTTAAAAGAGTCAATGGGAGTTAGGTTAATGGTGTATGGGTCAAATATAATCATAATTCTACCAAAATTTGCATTGTCTTGGTTATGTATCAACTTCCAGTTTGGCTTAATGTACTTCACAGCTTTACATGTGAGCTCCAAGCTTAGTTTAGTTTCTAGAATGGCTAAAATGCTAAGATTGTACTGATGTATAAGATCTTTGCATTGATTCAATTTAATGTGACTGTGAGCTCCTCGAATATTCCAAAACCCAATGTTATGCATCATTAGGTAGACTTGGTGGCCTTGAGTATCTCTTCTTTCATACCCCTAGTAAGGAGGTTGGTTCGCTCAATGTATCCAGGGACAGTTGAACTAAGAGGGGAGTCGGAGAAAAGAGATGATGTATCTAAGAATTTTGAGCTACTCTCTTTGAGTGGAGTGCAGTTGAAATCTTTACCTTCTTGAATGGTTGTTGCGGTGATTGATGAGTTGTGGGTGGTTACATTTGTTTCATTGGGAAAAATGTGGGGCTTATCAGAGATGGGAGAAGCTTGAGCAAGACTAGGAGGGGTTTTCCAAGCTGCGGGTGGTTTGAGGTGGTCATAATGGGGCCAGAAGTGGAGTGTTTGGGGGACAAGGATGGTGGAAATTTATCTAGTACATGTAAAGTGGTAGAAGTTTGGCCAGAGGAGTCATTATGAGGAAAGCATGGAGTTTTGTGCATGCGCACGTGCACATTGTCTGAGATATGTGCGTTTTTACTTGGCAGTTTATCTTTTAATGTTTCTAGAATTACTGGATGGTTGGGAGTTGAACTTTGTTTTGTTGTGTCATTCATGCACATGACTTCTTGTGATACTGATTTGTCTTTCATTTTTGCTTTTTCATTACTATGTTTATTGTTTGGTTTCAGAGCCCCTCTTTTTTCCTTCTTTTCTTTGGTTCTCACTTCGGCAAAATCTTGTAATTCCTGGACCTTTCTTCGAGTCTCCCCCGGCTCCATCATTGATTGCTGTATTACAGTTACAAATCCAGTTTCAATATTCAAGACATTATCATCAATGTTAGTTAGGACATCACTATCATTCTTGCATAGGTTCTGCAGCGTACTAAATGGATTCTTGGTTTGTAAGCAAACACTACTAATTTTATTTTCAACAATTTCAAGATCCAGAATAACTGGCCCTTCTACTTCATTTAATTCAGGTGGTCTTTCATTTTGTATTACTTCCTTCTCAGGTATTTCATTATTTTCCTTCCTTATTAATACTTGAATTCCTTGTTGAAGTGTGGTTGGTTCAGCTGATGGTACATAGTTCATCGTATCCTGTATACCATAGAAATGACTCCAGAGTTATCAAATTCTACTCTTTGCTTTAAACCATCTCCATGCTTTTTGTTATCATTTGATGTTATCGTATTTTATAATTTTTTTCCTGCCTCTACTCACTAATCTCCATTTTTGAACCTTTTTTGTTTTTCCTGCTTTTCTTGATACTCTTTCTATCATTCCTTCTTTAGATTTATTCACCTCTCTATTTTCATTTCTTTCAAATTCAATTGCCATCTTGTTCATTTTGTCACAGTGTAATGTAGTATGTCCAAAAACTTTGCATGAACAACATATATCAGGTATCCACAAATACTTCACCATAATTTTTTGAGTTCCACCCTCCACCAGATGAACTAAGAAATCGTCAACAAGTTCAGAGTTTGGTCTAACTTCTATAAGACATTTTGCATAATCTAACCCCTCCATTTTTTCTGTCATGGCATCTAAACATAGTAATTAGAAATAAAAATGTGTTTTGATGGCTTTTAAACTGTAACATACTCTGTAAACAAAATCAAATATAAAAACAAATTTGTTATCATCAAATAAGTCGTAAACTTCATAAAGATTGCAAAGCTTTTGTTAGGGAAATAGTTCTTTGTCGTGCCTCTTTTGGCAGGAACGGTTGAGATCTAGCAATAGATCCTTGTTCGCATATGACAAAATGGGACATAAAGTTGTCTAGGTAGAGAATCTAAATGGGTAGGAAGTTGGTTAGGATAGAATTTGAATGGGAGGAAAGGTGGTTAGACAAGGCACAAAGGAAAACATGCTGATTTGGGGCATGGCTTTATTCAGACATCTAATATAGTGGTGGATACTAGTGGAGGTGTTCGAGAGATGTTGCTTGGCGAAGCTTGAGGGTGGACATTGTTTTTGCATAAGAGACGAATGGAGCTTCGTGTAGGGATGTTGAGGCGAACAAGCCTTGAGAGTGATGTTAGGTGTACATATAAGCAACGGATCATGCAAAATCTTGGTCAACACCTAGCCTAGCAAGCCTTTTCTATTGGGCATCGGGTATAATGGGCCAAATTATATTTTGTGAGAAAATCAAGCAATAGAATTGATGTTGACTATGCTTAAACTCTCTGCATAATCGGTATCAGCTTAGCATTCCTTGAAATAAATTTACCACTTAAAGGAATATCATGTTCCATTAAAATCAATTTTAAACCTCTTCTCATTAGAGTGCATTTTTACGAAGTGAAAGGGACACGTGGAAGAGGCAATTTTGAATGGGGCACAAAAAGAGAAAGTTCGAAGAAAGAAGTATATGATTTTATGGTGCGAAAAAGGCAGTGAAAAAAGGATGATTCTTTGTATTTATTTGTTTTAAATAAATATATTGATACTTAGAAATATAGAAATACAGTACATTGCAACAAAGGTACATTTCATAAAAAAATAGATTTGAATAAATAAACAACCATACTACCTTGATCTAAATTTCCTTATGAAATAATTCAACTGACGTCAATTTTCAAATTCCTTGTTCAACATAACTAGCACGCTCATAATGTTTTGGCTCGTTTATAAAATTTAATGTAGTAGTTTGTTTGAACACACTGGAATTCGGATCTTCCTCTCTCAGAGTAGCAGGTCTGATTGCCTAGTCCATGACGTTGAAGCGGCATCATATGTCAACCGTTTAGTAGTGGTAGTGAAATTAGAGAATAAACCATGCTCTATCTCATTAAGGATATTGGAGTATAGCTAAGGGTTGAAGTGGGCTGGAAGTGCTGAAGAAATGTTGTGAATGCAATTTTTATTCTTTATTGCACCATCATATATCTCATCCAGCTATCTGAATTTGGAAGGAGCATGCTTTTTGAATCTGCAGAATCTATACACAAATGTCTTTCACTATTCATCATCTCCTTAAACACATAAAATTTAGTTGATCATACATCGCCATCTATTTGTAGGAGTTGTTCAATGACAACTATCATGTTTGTCATAAGTAGTAAGCCTTATAGAGCAAAGATGAAAGCAAGATTTTTCTTCAGATTTTAATAGATGATAGTTCGCATCGAAGTGTCGATATATGAGGACAAAAACAACAACTAATCCATTATTCGCAAAAAGTTGGGGTCGGCTAGAGATGGAATCCAAACTAAATAACAAAGTCGATTTAAAAGTAGTAATAACAATAATAATAAAAAAACCATGATAATAATAATAAAGTAAAATAATTAAACAAATAATAATAATAAATAAGTAAAAAAACAAAGATACAAATAAAATAAAAAATAAAAATATATAAAGAAATTAAAAAAACCATGATAATAATACTAGTAGTAGTAATGGTACTAATAATAATATGGACTGAAGACCAAACACTACGTTTTAGGCTCCTATTCACGTCCTATAATTTAAAACTTATAACACTACCCCTAAACCAACCCTAAGCAAAAAAAACTCGTAGCTTATGGTTCTGGTACATGGATCGCTAACTTCCATGCACTCTTGTCCGACACCAGCTTTTTGGATATATTTCAATCCTTCAAGTTACTTTTTACTACTTCCTCCCATGTCAACCTTGGTCGACCTCTACCTCTTTTTGAGCATTCGATGTGGCCTATAATTCCAATGCGCATGTAACAACCCGTATTTTTCGACAATTAAAACTATTAAAATAAATAAGATTTTGAATTTAATATTGTGAGAAATTAAAATTTATGATTTATTTATGAGAAAATAATTAGAATATGATTTAATAATGTGGATTGAATGAGATTGACAACTGTTTAAGGTTATAGGTTATTGCAATTAATAGTAATAATAAAGGTAAATAAGGATTTAAATCAATGTTGTATTAAAATGAGAAATTATATGTAATTAATTTAAAATTGGTTCATATAGAATGAATGAATATTTGGTAAGTAATTTATCAACCTTTGTTCGTAAATAATAGGTTAATAGAGGTGAATTATTAATGTATAACAATTGATTGATTATCATCTTGATATCAAATCCATTTGAAATTAATTGTAAATAAATTGAAGTCAATGAAATTAAATATTGCAACAAATTTGAGTTAGGATGATAACTGTAGAATATAAATGTAATGAAATGTAAATTAGTGTTAATTATATTCATATGGTATTTTATGATTTAATAATAAGAGTGAGAATCGAAATAAAAGAATCCGATTGAAATTAAAAATATAATTAATTGGGGTTTATTACAGTTATAATTGAACGCGGAAATTTTATGAAGTATTTAAATCTTGGGTTTAATAAGGAAATTTATTTTAAAAGAGTATAAATTTCTATGTGGTCAAAAACGATAAAGGTTGTTAACTTTTAATTTAAAATTTAAAAGTGATTAAATCAATTTAATAATAATTTATTTAATTAACGTGAAAATTAGCCATTTTGGCCACTGCCTCGGATTTCGACGGAACTAGTTTCATCGGATCCGTAACAGTGAATTATTGTAGGATTTCAAGTTTCGTAGCGATCGGACTTGTCGTTTGATCGTGCGAGCTCGAAATGCGTAGAAATCGATTAATGGAATTTAAATTTATATAATCTGATTTTGAAAGCCAACTTCTGGATACGATGGAATTAGGGTTTGAGACTTGTTCCATTGAGTTCAGAAATATGAAAACCTCACTTTCGATATATAGAATGTCATGGTTTCGTTCTGGGTTGGAAAAGAGCTTTTCGGGCCTACGCGACCATTTGGGCCCAATTGATCGTATGATGTGAATATATGTTTATCCTAGCTTATTCTATTATCTTAAACCCTAGCAGCCTTTCATTTTATTTCCTTACGTACCTTTACTTCTCATCTGTTTCTCCCTCTCAAATGTTAGAACATCAAAACCTAATTCCCAAATTCAATTTTAAATCAAAATCAAATCCAAAAAAATTAAACTCATCAAACTATTTCATATTATATATCGTTGGAAAGCTCTCGACGAGCGCAATCTACTACTGCAATTCGTTTTTTTGATTTGATGCATCGTTTGGCCAGAAATCGTTGGAGAAGTCTCGGTCGTTGAAACTAGGGTTGTCGATTCAACGGTGGATCTTCACCCGTTTGACGATTGCTGCTGGTAGAGGGCATCGAGTAGAGTTCATTGGCATGGTTGGTTTGGTCTAAGTGGTCTCGAGTTCACCAGAATTAGCGTGTTAAGGTGGCGGCGACGACCATCACTAGGAGGCGGCGGTGGCGTTCGCGCCTAGGGTGGAGGAGCGACTCGATGAGGGGATGGTAGCGAGGTGGTTCGATCGTGGTGGCATGACCTCTAGCGATCGGCGATCTGGACGTTATGGTGGCAGCTATGTGGGTTAAGTCTTCGAGCGCGTGCGTGAATGACTATTGAGAGAGGTAACGTATTTACCAAAATGCCATTGTTTGATTTTTATTTTTATTTAAACTTTGAACTTCTAACGTGAATAACTTTCTCATACGAGCTCGGATTTGGACGCGGTTTTCCTTGTTGTGATCGTATCAAAATTTCGGAAAACATTGAATTGGTTTAGTCAAATTATGAGACTATTGAATTTTTGGGCTTTATTTGGATTTTAAATCGACTGAAAATTAAAGGTGAGTGTTTTAACCCACTCACAAATGCTAAAACATCTTATGTTAGATAAATTAAATTTATGATGTGGTTAGAAATTTATTGATTGTTGTTTGGTATTTTAAATTTTCATTTAAGTTTAATTTGATGTATATTGAATTAAATTGCCATTTAAATTAATATTGAATTTAAATTGCTAGTTAAACACCTGATAATGATAACCAATTAATTGTTGTGATTTATTTGGCTGATTTGGATGTTGATTATGATGGATGTTATTGGTTGACATTTTGGATGATTGGATATTTATTTATGTCTATATCTCTATTATCACTATGAGTTGAAATGATACATACCTGAACGATCTTATAGATTAGGGAAAATCGTTATGGGTTGAAATGATAAACCTGAGCGATTTTTATTGATTTGGAAATTTTGATTCGGGATACTGGTTGAAATGATATATACCCATACAATTTTTTTAATTTGGATTATGTATTGGAATAGAATTATTTGAGAGGTTAATGTTTTAATTTAAACTTCGGATTTATTTTAATTAAAGTGATTAAAATTAGTACTTCAAATTATTTGAAATCTCTTAAATAATTATATTCACATTGTACACTTGATAAGAGATGGAAAATCCCGTAACATCTCTGAAGCATTTGCACTCATATTTTTATTTGAGATTTATTTGACTTATATAGGAATTTTTAGTTCTGACTCGAGTGTACTGTTTTCATTATGCTCGGGTCAGCCTGAGCTTTTCAGTGTTGAAGACATTATTTTGGAGGATGGAGATGAAGTTTAGTATTATATTATTATTTTATCCCAGTGCATCATGTTGTTCTGCTGCCTTATTTTATTATTATTCTTGTTGTATGTATAATTCCGATTTGTATTGTAAAAGTGTAATCAAATGTATTTGTAAACAACTTCATGAACTGTTTGTTTGATTATTATATTTTGTCATTCCACTGTGAGATTCTGTGTTTTGTTTCTCCTTCTTTTCTCTTATTTTCTTATTTACCCCATTAACAATCTTTTCTTTTGAATGGTTTGAGCTGACATGTGTGGTTTATTGTCGATTTAAACCGTCCAAAAAGGTGGGTTGTTGCAGTTGGTATCAGAGCTTTCGTTTAGAGATACCTTAGCCAGTTGGGTTTAACTCATTAGAGATAGGGTTAGTAATACCCTAGAATGAGTTTGAGTGTGTGTATATATATAAGAGCGCATATTTGTTAGTATTATAAAATGTTTTACATAGTTTTGAAATGAAATAATTTTTCCTAATAAATTTTTATATATAAAGGAATAAATTTTTTTAACTAAAATTACGATGTTTTAGAAATTGGTTTTCTAATATTTTGTAAATAATAGTAGTATTATTCAAAAGTGAATAATTAGGATATTTGTTTACGAAATTGAAATGTTTTGTTGTGAATCTGGTTGTTTTGTTGATTGGTAGTTTCAACTATTGAAATAAAATGGAATGTTATGAAATTCTGGATAGTCCAAAATTTTGAAATTAATTTTAGTGTTAAAACTTAGTAATTTGTAAAATTACAAAAGTTGAAATTGGAAAAAAAAAAGTAGGTTATAAATAAAGTTAAATGGTTGTAAAAGTGTTTATAAACTTAGTTAAAGTTTATGAAATGTGTCATAAATAATTTGAAAAGGTAAAAGTGAAAACTAATTGGATAAACAAATATAAACTAAAAATGTAATGATTATAAATAAAGTCATGACTTGTAAATTATTTATGAAATAAGTGGATATTGCATGAAATGGTTATAATTAAAGTTGTGATAACTTTAAACTCGAATAATGTCTTATAAATGAAGTTAAACCTTTATAAACTGGTTATAAACTTAAGGAAATTTCTTATGAAATGATCCGCAAATAAATGTAGTATTAAATGAGAAATACTATATGTGAAAATGAGTGTGATTTAAAATGAAGTGAGATGTAGTAATGTTATTTATTAATGATTTTGTCATTAAATGGAGAATTTTTTTAATTAATTGATAAGAGATAAATGTGTATAAATGGATGAGATTTATAATATGAATTGAAAATGTAATTGTGATAAAACAAATTGGAATAAATACCTAAGTTGTATGTATATTGTTTTATTCGCATAATTAATTTGATCCGGATTTGAGTACATAATTTCAAGGTGAATTACACAATTTCGTGTTATGATTTTTCATTCGATTCTTGATGGCGAATATTTAATATGGATTTTTGGTTTGATTCTAAAATTCTCTATCATAGTATATGACTATGCAAGGAGAATAATGGTTTCTAGTCAGGAAACCTTATCAAAATCTGCACTAGGGAAGTCGAATGAACAATACTAGTTCGAAAGCGAAATTGTGTGATCGAGCGAGCGATTGAATGTGATATTGTGTGATGATGACATATGTACATCTTATGTTCTAATATAATTGATATGCTTTGACGTTGAAAATGAAAGTTGTTGGGTTGGATATCCTTTGTAATTTAAATTGGAAATTTTTTTATGCAAAACCACTATTAATTCAAAACCATTTTACAAAACTATTTTTTTATTTTATTTTATTTTATTCAAACTAAAAAAACTACTTCGGTCCAAAACTATTTTCAATTCATCACTATTTTACAAAAATATTTTAAATAAAAAACTATTTTAGATTCAAAACTATTCTAGATTCAAAACCTTTTATAAAGCAAAGATGTTCAATCCCATATGGCTTTTTATGCAGCGTAATTGATTTTGGAAAATTTTGATTCTTATATAAGATGGACTTTATATAAGTATAAGGTGATTTTGAAGACTGTTGATTTTGGAAGGTATTTGATCTGAAGAGATGACTCTTGTATACAACGGAATTTATATAAGAATGATTTGATATATTCGAGACTATTGATTTTGGAAAGTACTCGATCTGGAAATGAAATCTTGTATATAATGGAATTTATATAAGTGTGATATTTGAAGTTAGGATTTTGAAAGGGTACTATATATTGTATGATATATTTTGAAGTAAAAGGTATGTAGAAGTACCCTTTGGGAAGAAGTATAGTATGATATGCTTCAACCCAGATGGACTTGAGGAATCCAGGAATGGATTCGACTGGAAAAAAACCCTATTATACTTGGGTGAATTCAAAAATGGATTCGAACCGATATGGTTGGACTTCAACTCATGAGTTCCTCGAAAATTTTCAAGGTAGATGGTTCTTTAGTTTACCCATTGGAGGCGCTTTCAATCCTAGGTACTATTGTTTATGGATCTTTCGGGAAGGAAGTGCATCCATTGCGTAAATCATTGAATCAGCAGCGTACCACTGCAGCAGGGGTCGATGGTCCCTTATTTACGAAATGGCTACGATATTTTTATGGAATCCGCAAGGTGGAAGGATCTTCCGGAAATTTTTGTGTCCATTGCATAAATACTGGATCAGCAGCGGGCCATTGCTATCGTAACATCATCATTTGACATCAGATTTTGAGCGGTACTTTTCATATCTGTTTTTAAGTATTTTCACTGGGTGTTGAAACCGGTCTACTAAGTACTTGGAGATTTCTAGTCTTGCGCCTGATCAACGTACGACCAGAGTTTGTAATAACGCGGATAAACTTGTTAAAACATCGAGGTATAAAGGTATTTTGATAAAAGTACTATATAAAGGATATTTTGATTATTATTTTTTCTTTTTTCCTAAATACTTTAAAATGTTTAAAATATTGTTTATTTATGTACAACATGGTTTAATAGTAAATTATTAGTGTTGTAAATATTGTGAGAAGTTATTAATTAAATAAAACATATATAAAGTCAATGATTATTGATTTATTAATGGTATTTGAAAAGTATTTTGAGATTTAAAAGTAATAAAATTCATGAATAATAGATTTAGGGTTTTCAATAGCTCCTTTTTAAATATAAGTAATGATGTAAATAATTATTTTCAAATAGTTTACATATCTTTTTAGATGTCATTTAAAATATATAAAGGGTATTTATAAATGAAACAGGTAATTTTACAAATGAATTTTTGCAAAGTATTTATGTATTAAAGATGATTGATTTACAAATGAAGTTTTCAAATGAATGTTTCAAATAAAATTTATATAAGTTTCTTTGAATATATAATTTAAAGATATTATATAAATGGACTATAAAAAATATCTGTTCTAAAATTTAATAAAAAAATGATTTGGGAAGTTTTATTTATAGTAATATGCTTGACAAATAAATTTGAATCTCTATTTTGGAAGTATGGTTTGAAATATTTACTTGATTTCGAAGTACTAATAGTAAATTTATAGGTTTATTTACTATTTGAATTTTTGAATCAAACCAAAATAAATGTTTTTCCATGATGTAAATATTCGATTTAAAACAAGTGTGTAAAATTAATTATGAAGATATGAAATTTTATACTTTGATTTGGAAATTTATGTAAGATTTGAGTATACTATTAGTTTCAATTCAATAATCTTAAGTTTATACTTATTTTAAAATAATGAGTCTAAAAAATTATAGGATTTAAGGAACTTTAGTTTAAAGCTTATTATAATGTTTTGATATAAATTTCTAACATTGTTTTAAACTTTTTGGAATTTTTTTGCATAATTCTATGAGGATGTTTTAAATATATCTTATATTTTACTGAGTGATTGAGTTTAAATGTTTTAATTGAATTTTTAGACATACTGAAATATTTCTTTTCCCTTCAAAGACGAATACCAAAAACTTAAAACTTAATTCTATAACCGAATTAAGATATAAACTTAAGTAAGGCGGTAGAACTTAAGTATGAATTGATCCACAAATAAATATTGATATTAAATGGAAATCAAATTATATAAGTAAATAATAATTGTGAATTAAATTTTGCAAAGAAAATTATATAATATATTAAGAATTGATTTATTGATGGTCTAAATAATTGAATGGAAAACAAGATATGTAAGAAATAAATGTAGATTAATGGAAAAATGAAATTGTATTAATAAATTGAAAATAAATGAAATGTATGTAATACTTTAACAATGTATTCAATGATGATTTCAAATATTGAATGGGAAATATATTATGCAAGTAACTGAATGAAAATTTATAAAAGTTGACCTGGCATGAATGGAAACTGAAAATAAATGAAAGTAAATCATGTGTAAAAGGGAAATCGATTGAATAAACTTAAATAACATTTAAATTCTGTATTGGCTGGCTAATGGGAAGTTTGGGAAAGGATACTTCAAAAATTTTAAAGTTGTATGAATAATATATTAAGTAATTATCTAAGGCTGTGAAGCGTAGGGTACGCTTAGTAGTTATTTATCATCCTTGTACGATTAAAATTTTGGAACCTGAACAAACCATTAGTTTTGGTTGCTATGGATGCATGATGGATTCTTTGGTTGCATATGATGGTTGTACTGTTTTGTTTGCATATGTTTTGTGTTGATTGCTTTTGTTACTAATTGAAACAACTAAATATTTCTCTTTTATAAAATTTTAACTCTTTTGGATTATATAAAGTGGAATATAGGTTTATGGAAGCAAAAAAAGTTGTTTGCCCGACAAATAGGTACGTTTTTGGATTACGGTTTTGTAACGATAGTTATTGTTTTTCCCATGGTATGGGATGTTTTATTATTGAAATATGATATATATATATATATTGCAATTATTGATTTTATTATTTTTCTGGACCTAACCGCGCAAAGGAGACTCTACCGAAATTTTTCCGTGAATTTAGGACTTAGAAAAAAATTTTGTAAAAGTTGAGTTATTTTCAAATTTTTATTTAACTTAAATATGTAAATTAATTGTTTATAAATTGAATAATTTGAATAAAATTATATCAAGATTCTTAATTCCTTCTTGTTCCTTTTCGAGGATGAAAAGTTCTAAGTGGGGGAGAGTGTAACGACCCGTATTTTTCGATAATTAAAACTTTTAAATTAAATAAGATTTTGAATTTAATATTGTGAAAAATTAAAATTTATGATTTATTTATGAGAAAATAATTAGAATATGATTTAATAATGTGGATTGAATTAAATTGACAACTGTTTAAGGCTATAGGTTATTGCAATTAATGGTAATAATAAAGGTACATATGGATTTAAATCAATGTTGTATTAAAAGGAGAAATTATATGTAATTAATTGAAAATTGGTTCATATAGAATGAATGAATATTTGGTAAGTAATTTATCAACCTTTGTTCGTAAATAATAGGTTAATAGAGGTGAATTATTAATGTATAACAATTGATTGATTATCATCTTGATATCAAATCCATTTGAAATTAATTGTAAATAAATTGAAGTCAATGAAATTAAATATTGCAACCAATTTGAGTTAGGATGATAACTGTAGAATATAAATGTAATGAAATGTAAATTAGTGTTAATTATATTCATATGCTATTTTATGATTTAATAATAAGAGTGAGAATCGAAATAAAAGAATCCGATTGAAATTAAAAATATAATTAATTGGGGTTTATTACAGTTATAATTGAACGCTGAAATTTTATGAAATATTTAAATCTTGGCTTTAATAAGGAAATTTATTTTAAAAGAGTATAAATTTCTATGTGGTCAAAAACGATAAAGGTTGTTAACTTTTAATTTAAAATTTAAAAGTGATTAAATCAATTTAATAATAATTTATTTAATTAACGTGAAAATTAGCCATTTTGGCCGCGGTCTCGGATTTCGACGGAACCAGTTTCATCGGATCCGTAACGGTGAATTATTGTAGGATTTCGAGTTTCGTAGCGATCGGACTTGTCGTTTGATCGTGCGAGCTTGAAATGCGTAGAAATCGATTAATGGAATTTAAATTTATATAATCTAATTTTGAAAGCTAACTTATGGATACGATAGAATTAGGGTTTGAGACTTGTTCCATTGAGTTTAGAAATATCGAAAACCTCACTTTCGATATATAGAATGTCATGGTTTCGTTCTGGGTTGGAAAAGAGCTTTTCGGGCCTACGCGACCATTTTGGCCCAATTGATCGTATGATGTGAATATATGTTTATCCTAGCCCATTCTATTATCTTAAACCCTAGCAGCCTTTCATTTTATTTCCTTACGTACCTTTACTTCTCATCTGTTTCTCCCTCTCAAATGTTAGAACATCAAAACCTAATTCCCAAATTCAATTTTAAATCAAAATCAAATCCAAAAAAATTAAACTCATCAAACTATTTCATATTATATATCGTTGGAAAGCTCTCGACGAGCGCAATCTACTACTGCAATTCGTTTTTTGATTTGATGCATCGTTTGGCCAGAATCGTTGGAGAAGTCTCGGCCGTTGAAACTAGGGTTGTCGATTCAACGGTGGATCTTCACCCGTTTGACGATTGTTGCTGGTAGAGGGCATCGAGTAGAGTTCATCGGCATGGTTGGTTTGGTCTAAGTGGTCTCGAGTTCACCAGAATTAGCGTGTTAAGGTGGCGGCGACGACCATCACTAGGCGGCGGCGGTGGCGTTCGCGCCTAGGGTGGAGGAGCAACTCGATGAGGGGATGGCGGCGAGGTGGTTCGATCGTGGTGGCATGGCCTTTGGCGATCGGGGATCTGGACGTTATGGTGGCAGCTATGTGGGTTAAGTCTTCGAGCACGTGCGTGAATGACTATTGAGAGAGGTAACGTATTTACCAAAATGCCATTGTTTGATTTTCATTTTTATTTAAACTTTGAACTTCTAACATGAATAACTTTGTCATACGAGCTCGGATTTGGACGCGGTTTTCCTTGTTGTGATCGTATCGAAATTTCGGAAAACATAGAATTGGTTTGGTCAAATTCTGAGACTATTGGATTTTTGAGCTTTATTTGGATTTTAAATCGACTGAAAATTAAAGGTGAGTGTTTTAACCCACTCACAAATGCTAAAACATCTTATGTTAGATAAATTAAATTTATGATGTGGTTAGAAATTTATTGATTGTTGTTTGGTATTTTAAATTTTCATTTAAGTTTAATTTGATGTATATTGAATTAAATTGCCATTTAAATTAATATTGAATTTAAATTGCTAGTTAAACACCTGATAATGATAACCAATTAATTGTTGTGATTTATTGGCTGATTTGGATGTTGATTATGATGGATGTTATTGGTTGACATTTTGGATGATTGGATATTTATTTATGTCTATATCTCTATTATCACTATGAGTTGAAATGATACATACCTGAATGATCTTATAGATTAGGGAAAATCGTTATGGGTTGAAATGATAAACCTGAGCGATTTTTATTGATTTGGAAATTTTGATTCGGGATACTGGTTGAAATGATATATACCCATAAATTTTTTGAATTTGGATTATGTATTGGAATAGAATTATTTGAGAGGTTAATGTTTTAATTTAAACTTCGGATTTAGTTTAATTAAAGTGATTTGTATTGTATGTATTTTTATTATTATTCCTACTGTATGTATAACTCTAATTTGTATTGTAAAAGTGTAATCAAATGTATTTGTAAACAGCTTCATGAACTGTGTATTTGATTATTATATTTTGTCATTCCGCTGTGAGATTCTGTGTTTTGTTTTTCCTTCTTTTCTTTTATTTTCTTATTTACCCTATTAACAATCCTCCCTTTTGAATGGTTTGAGTTGACATGTGTGGTTTATTGTCGATTTAAACCGTCCAAAAACATGGGTCGTTACAGCGCATAGGTGCCTCGAGAGGCCACCATTGGAGATGTCCAAACCATCTTAAGCGGTGTTGGACTAGCTTCTCCTCGATTGGTGCTACTCTAACTTTGTCATGTATATCATAATTTATAGTTCGGTCTCATCTTGTAAGACCGCAGCTCCATCACAGCATATGCATCTCTGCTACGCTTATCTTTAGGGCGTGTTATCTTTTAGTAGACCAACATTATGCAACATTGCAAGCCTGATTGTCATTCTGTAGAACTTTCTTTTAAGTTTTACTGGGACTTCCCTATCACAGAGAATATCAGATGCTAGTCGTTATTTCACCCATCTCGCTCGAATTCTAAAATTAACATCTTCATCAATCCTACCATCATACTGCAACATTGATCCTAAATATCTAAAGGATTCCTTCTGGGGCACTACTTGTCCGGCCAGTGACATCTTCATCCTCTGACCTAACACCGCTGAACTCGCACTTCATACACTCTATTTTAGTTCTACTAAGCCTAAAACCCTTATATTCTAAAGTCTACCTCCACAAGGAATCTCACATTGTATACCCTTTGTAATCTCATCCATCACTAGGGAAAAAATGCAGGGGCTCAAAGCTGACCTTTGATGTAATCATATGTTAATGGAAAAGTTACTAGTTTCACCATCGCATGCTCTGACAGTAGTCAAAACATCATCATTCAGATTCTTGATAAGGGTAATGTACTTTGTTGGAACTCTTTTCTTTTCCATAGCCTACCACATAACCTTTCTCGGTACTCTATCATAAGCTTTCTCCAAACCGATAGATACCATATGTAGATCCTTTTTTGATCCCTAAATCTCTCCATAAGTTGTCGTATCAAGAAAATCGCCTTTGTGGTCGGCCTCCCAAGCATGCAACTAAATTAGTTTTTTGAAACGCTTGTCATCCTTCTTAATCGATGTTCAATGACTCTCTCCCAAAGCTTCATTGTATGACTCATAAGCTTAATTTCTCTATAGTTTGTGCGACTTTGAATATCTCCTTTATTCTTGAAGATTGAAACTAATATGCTTCTCCTCTACTCATCTGGCATCATGTTTGATTTGAAAATTTTATTGAACAACTTAGTTAGCCAGACTAACCCTGCATCTCCAAGGCACCTCCTCACCTCAATAGGGATGTCATCAAGCCCCAACGCCTTGCATGCATTCATTTGTTTTAGCACCTCTTTTACTTTGAACTCTTCAATTCTCCAAACAGAATGTCTACTAATGTCATCAGAAGAGTCGTCCAGCTCGATCGTAGTGTTATCACATTCTTCATTAAATAGTTTGTCGAAGTATTCTCTCCATCTATTTTTAAATCATCGTCCTTCACCAAAAGTCTATTATTGTCATCATTAATGCTTGATATAGGAGGACAACATCCTAAAATTTGTTAGAAAAAAATAAAAAATAAATAGAAAATGTATATGTTAAAAGAATAGCAAAATAAGTAACACTACTGGAACAATAGTAAATAGCGACGGAGGATTCTGACGACCGCCGACGGCTGTTTTCGATGGCTAGCGATGACTTTCGATCTCCATATTGTTTTCGTAAATAAAATATAATAGTCGTCGCAACCCATCGAAAACCGAAGCAAAATAGCTATCGGGGGCCGTTGCTAGCCATCCAAAATTATCGTGTATGCAGGCGCCTGGCCGAGAGCTACTTCATTATTCCATTCTCCCCTAATTAATCAAAAACCCTACCTCCATCACCTCCTCCCCATCATCAGCCAGCCACCACGCCTCCCCGATCATCTCCAACTTCATCATTCTCCACTCTCGACAAACCTAGGCCCTTCATCAACCTCCAATCAGGTTTTATTCCTAAATGCTAATTAATTTTGATTTATTAAATTAGGGTTAATTTGTTGTTATAGTTGTATAATACCTCATTGATCGTTTGGTATACCCAATTGAATGCTAATTAAGTTGTTATTATAATTATTTATCATTGAAATACTGAGAAAAAATTTTGTTTGGTGTATATGTGCATTAATTGGTGTATATACGTTGATTAATTAGTGCATACGCGCATTAGGGCTACTTTGGACTAATTAGAGTCGATGTTCAGAATTTGGTGTATGCGTTTTCAAGATGACGAAAACGACGATTTAGTGTATGCGTTTCTTAGAATATAAATAAATTATTGTAAAAATTGTTGTATAATACGCTTTACTTTTTGTAAATCCCTTAGAGAGTTTTTGGCCCCTCTGACAAATATTGTATATGATAGTTGTATGGATATTCATTTTTATCATAGAACGGACAATTATATTCATCTGATACAATATATTTTGGATTTGTCCCTGTATTGGACAAGTTACAAACACAATAAAGTAATTATATTTTGCAAATCATTTCATTTTAAACGGTTCACAAAATTTCGACAACACTTTCTTTTTGTTCCATGTGTACACGCATATGTGTACGATACAGGGAACAAAAGGAAAGTACTACCGAAATTTTGTTGAATCGTTTAAAATGAAATGATTTGCAAAATATAATTACTACTGTGTTTGTAATGGGAAGTAGGATGACCAACCATCAAAGTGTAAAACAATAACCTAAAAATTGTAGATTATATTCATATAATAACTTGTGTAAATCCGTTAGAAAATAAAATTAAATAGAATAATATTATATATTTGTGAAAATTTAGATGTATGATTTAATTGAAAAATAAAATGTCAACACTTAAATGATTAATGCGTTTTTATGTTTTAAAGTAGGAAAAACGATCAATTATTTTATTGGTCGGAGTTGGATGTACCAACAAAGAAGAGATATTGGAGGCTCAATAAGTGAACATGTTCAAAATGGTGTATACGTCTTTATTGAATTCGCTTTAAGTAATAATGGGAACGACGAAGAAATTCATTGTTCATGTAGTAGGTGCAAATTATTGAAGCATTTGATACCGGATATGGTAATAGTTCATTTGCATCAATATGGTTTCGTGCCGAATTATTTGGTGTGGGGTCGTCATGGAGAATTTATAGTACCTAATCTCATACGTTCAGAGGAGGAGGTAGATAATGAAATTGTTCCGACGAATCTCGTAAAAGATATGGTTGAAGATGTAGCGCGTTCAATGTTCTCTAATGTTGAAGTTAATGGTAACGATGTTCATGTCGAAGAAGAACCAAGCATTGGAGCAAAAAAAATATGATTTATTGGATGCTGCTAAGAAACCCCTTTAGGATGGTTATACAAGCGGTACTCAACTATTAGTAATTGCAGAATACATTGCGATGAAATCAAAATACAACTTCACAGAAGCCAGGTTTACAGCTATATTACAAGCTGCAAAATGGCATATGCCACCCGGTAATTTAATGTGCGAAAATCATTATGAAGTAAAAAAAACTTATGTCTACTTTTGGTTTGCCGTATCAAAAAATAGATACATGTTTAAATGGTTGCATGTTGTTTTGGAAAAAAGACATCAATCTTAGGAATTGTAAAATATGTAATCAGAAAAGATATAAACCAAGAAAAAAAAGGGAAAGGAAGTTCCGTACAAGCATATGCATTACTTATCAATCACTCCTAGGCTTCAAAGGTTATATGCATCTTCCGTAACCACGCATCATATGAGATGACACCGTGTGAGAACACAGGAAGAAGATACGTTAACGCACCCAACTGATGGAGAACCATGGAAGCATTTTGATAAGACATACCCCGCTTTAGCAGTGGAGAGCCGTAATGTTAGACTTGGTTTATGTACGGATGGATTTTCACTGTTCTCTTAATTTGGTTCAAAATATTCATCTTGGCCTATAATCGTTACACCTTACAATTTACCTCCGTGGATGTGCATGAAACCTCCATATATGTTTCTCATTATTGTCATCTCTGCCCTTGTTGATCCGACATAAGGAATAGACGTATATTTACAACCGTTGATTGAAGAGTTAAAAATATTATGGTATGAAGGTGTTGAAACATAGGACATTTTAACAAAAAAATCGTATGTTCGCTTCTCTACTGTGGACTATAAGCGATTTTCCTACATATGCAATGCTTTCGGGTTGAAGTACGGTTGGTCGTCTAGCTTGCTCTTATTGCATGGAAGAAATAGGAGCATTTTCTTTACCGCATGAAAAGAAAATTTCATGGTTTGACTGTCATCGGTGTTTTCTCCATATTAATCATCCTTTTAGAAAAGATAATTTTTTTTACAAGTAATAGAGTTGAGACCTTGCGACCACCAACGATTTGGTCAAACGAAGATATTTATGACCTTGTAAAGGATTAGCTAAAGATACATGAACCCAGCGAAAAAATTAAAATTCAAGATAAATCGACGATTCATAATTAGTGCAAACAAAGTATATTTTGGGAGTTGCCTTATTGGAAAAATCTCCTAATTCGTCATAATATCGACATGATGCACAACGAGAAAAACGTGTTCGATGATGTATTTAACACAGTTCTAAATGTTAAAGGAAAGACTAAAGTCAATTTGAAATCAAGACGTGATATAGAAGCAATATGCAATCGTCCCGAGCTTCATATGAAGCCAAGTGACATAAAAAAAACCCAAAGCATGCTACGAGCTAGACAGTAACCAAGTTAAAGTACTGTTAAAGTGGGTGGAAGGGTTAAGATTTCCTGATGGGATTGCCTCTAATCTTCGTAGATGTGTCGACCATAAAAATGGTAAATTGAGTAGGATGAAAAGTAATGATTGTCATGTAATGATGGAACATTTGTTACCCGTCGCTTTCAAAGAACTGCTGCCCACAAAAATTTGGATGGTTGTAACAGAACTTAGTTTGTTTTATAAGAAGCTTTGTTCAACTACGTAAACTTGAGGAAGAAATTCCTATACTGCTCTGCAAACTGGAGAAAATATTTCATCCTGGTTTCTTTAATGTAATGGAGCATTTACCTATTCATCTTTCGTTTGAAGCACGTCTTCGAGGTCCTGTGCAATATGGATGAATGTATCCGTTTGAAAGGTGTTAATATTGAGTATGTTAAATTCTAGTTTAACCACATGTAATAAAATTTAATTATAATTATCCTTAACAGGTACTTAAATCATCTAAAGAAAAAAGTGAGACAAAAGGCACGGGTTGAAGGTTCAATATGCAAATCATATATCGAAGAAGAAGTTTCGTTTTGTTTCTTTCATTATTTCAGTGACCATGTGAACTTATTTTTTAAAAGTGCTATGTGAAATGATGAGGGCATTGAACAAGATTCTTCTGAATCAGTACTATATATTTTTAGACAACAGGGATGCCCTGTTGGAAAATGTGTGGAAGTATGGTTAGACGATAGAGATTACTGTATAGTCCATACATATGTTCTTCTTAACTGTGCAGAAGTTGCGCCATTTGTTAGGTATTAATGAATAACACATCTAAAATTATTTACTTGAATAATACATGTGTTTATTAATTATAATGCAATATATTATTTATATATGCAGTATTTACGAATCACAGCATCCAAGCGGGGATATCAGCAAACATTTTGCTACTTGGTTTTCGAACTACGTATATGATCCGATAAATTGTGTGGTCGACGAAGGGTTGAAACATCTTGCGATGGGACCAAAAAGAAAAGTCAAGACATCCAATATTCTTTGTTAATGGATACAAATTCAACACCAAAGAATATGGAGCTGAAAAATTAACTAACAATACCGGTGTATATGTTAAAGGTAGTGATGATCCAAATGATCACATAAATGATTTTTACGGCGTGTTAACTCAGGTTTTGCAATTAACATATTTCACCAGACCTGCGGAAGAAGTTTATTTGTTTAGATGCAACTTGTTTAGTAATGTTTTAGGTTCTGCAATCAACGTGAACCAAAAATATAATATTATTAAAATAAAGCATAAATCACGTTATCATAAGTACGATCCGTTTATACTAGCAAAACAGCCCTACAAGTTTATTATGCTCCTTATCCATCTATAAAAGAGATAAACCAGATTGGTCGGCAGTTTTTAAAACGAAGGTAAGATTTACGTTTGATGGAAAGAATATTCCGGACGAACAAACTTACTAAGCGAATATCAAGGAAAATGGCAAAATTACAATAACAGATGATCAAACCGATTTTGGACCTCTAAATGATGAATCAGATGTACTAGTAGAAGCATTTGAGACCATAGAGGAAAACAATATAGAGTATGAGACCGAGTCTGAATCAGAAAAAGACGAGGACTGATTTAATAGTATACATGTTGAAAAAACTTAATTTATGGGAGTATTGATGTTACACTTTTTATATGTTATATGTGATTATTGATGTTAAATCTTAATATGTTTACTCATAATTGAATGATATGTCCTGCCATAATAAAATAATATGTATATGACATGTATTACATATGTCCTTCTTTAGGCGGCGGAGTTCTTCACATTTTGGTTCCCCCTCTTCGTCTCAGAGAGGGACCGGTTGAAGTGGAGGTGATGGCAGCGGCCCTTCACAAGAGGCGCCGCGTACGGTAGTTAGATTGCTACCGAAAGCTAATTGCTCGTAAGTATTAAATTTACTTCAACATTGTAAATATTTTGTATAATATATTAGTCATGATTTGTATGTATCATATTTAATGCATGAGTTTTGAGCTTGAGCCTTCAAACATTGTTCTCAGCATATCGAAGCAGGCATACATGAGCTGTATGACTGCATGCTGGCCGAAATGGAGCAGGATCCCAGACCATGTACGGAAGAGAATCTAGCAGGACTTCCTGGTAAGTGTAAAAGTATATATCATTATATATAATCACTTTACAATTTGCTGACTAAGTATAAATGTATAACTTATATTTTTTCAACATACATACAGGGGGCAGACTTACAAGAGGAGAACGTGTCTCTTTTCCAGCGCCACTGGAACTCTAAAGTGGTAAAGAATTATAGGGATACGATGTCTACTATAAGAAAAAGTGGGAAGAAGCCAAGCTGGATGGGCGCCAGCATCTAGGATGCTTGGGTCGCATGGTGGAGTAACGACGGATTCAGTGCAAGTCTATCAGATATCACCTTAATTTATTCAGTACAGAATACATAATTTATACCTGTAAAATATAATCTTAATTTTTAATTTGTAGGCGGAGTCGGACGTAAACTCTGCGAATAGGCAGAAAAATCCAGTCACACACCGTGGTGGCTCGAAATCATTTCAGCATCATCACGAGGACCTAGTAAATTGATTAATTGCAATTACGAACAGCTATTACCTTTTTAATATAAATTTGTCTGAACAACAATAATATACACCAATGCAAGAAAGAGCGCGTGGGGGTCCCGTCTCGTATATGGACGTGTTTGAGTATAGTCATGCCGTCAGGCAGACGGACGACGAGAGATTAGTGTCGTATGTCTGGCATAAGGATGATAAAGCATACGTCGTACATGTAAGTATATTTTAAGTTATAAGTTATTAATAATGATCATTTTAATTAATTAGTTATAAAATATTATAATAATGTCATGTAATATTTATTTGTATTTAATTTGCGTTGCAGGAAAAATTTATGCAAGCACGTGCGTAGATGCTTGAGCTTTCAGGACGAGAGCAGTTGACCATTGATGAGGAGGATACGATCTTCGACTCTGTTATGGACCCAACACAGAGAAATAGGCGCTACAGCTACAGCAATAAATCGGTAATTTATAAAAATAAACTAAGTTGTAAATTTTGCTTAATTTTTATAAAAGTTACGTAATAAATTAAACATATTTCGACTTGTTCTGTAGGCTCGGGCATCACAAAGGGCTTACCAAAGGGCTCGGAACAGCGTGGAGATTAATGAGCTTCGACAGTAGATTACACAGCTGCAGGAGCAGTACCGCCTTCGAGCAGCGCAAATGGAGCAACCGAACCAGCGTTTGGCCGAGTATATGGAGCATACCCTTCGTCTGGTGGTTCCGGAGCCGATGATGAGTCACGAGGTACGATTTGCAGTTTTTTTTAAACTGGTGTATATAAACATTGAGCGATGGTGAGAGGTTTATTTATGAACATGTGGTGTTTGACATTGATTTGTTTGGTTGTTTTGTGGAGTTGAATTCTGGAGCTTGATGTTTGATGTTGGATGTATATATTGTACATTGATGTTGGATGTAAATATTACGGTCGAATGAGTGAGACTGATGATGGAAGGTTTGTTTTGTACTGATTGAATATGTTTGCGTTTGATATGATGATGTTTGAGTTTTATACTGATATTGATATTGATTTCAGCTTATATATTTGATTTATATATTGACTTTGATGAGTTGTATTATATATTGTTATGGAAGTGATGCTCGGCTGCAAAAAATTATATACCTAGATTTCCGACGGCTCCCGGCGGCTTGCGTGCCAAAATTTTCGATGGCTGGCGACGGCTGTCTGGATGGGACTTTCGACGGCTAGCGACGGCTGTCTGGATGAGACTTTCAACGGCTAGCGACGGTTTATTGGAAAATTTTCATGCCTCGTGGACGTCGCCGCCGTCGTCGAAAAAGCCATCGGAAGAGCCGTCGCAATTACTTCGTCGAAGCCGGTGAAAATGGACGAAATTCGTGGTCCGTATTTCAACAGCATTTTCGACAGCTGCGAGCATTTGGAAATCTCTGTTTCTCTTGTAGTGCAATATCTCAAATGATGATCAGATGAAGTTAGATATTGTGTTGAATTTCGAATTTGGTTGTGGTGAGAGGAAAGAGATATGTGAAAATTGTAAAGGGGGAGAAGAAAGGAAAATACAACCTGAATGAGAATAGTCGTGGACGTCGGATGCGTTATGAGCCAACAATCTACCTCTTTTTTGCTTCCTTGGAACGTGGCAATGAGCCCACGTACCCAATTTTTAACGTATTGGAGACGTCGAATGCTTCGATAATGTGAATGGAACAAGAAGTGTATTTGTAAAACTTAATTTTATTTATTGTTGTTGTTGTTTTCATCGGTTACTTCTGCAAAGCATCGGAAAAAAAAAGTTATATTAGGATAAGAATGGCACATATTTATATTGGTCAGAAACTAGCACCAAAAACCAAAACGTTATATATACTTAAAATAAAAGTAAGAATGTGTCTTGGACCAGCACATGAAAATGTCTTTCTTCCTTCGATGAGTAACATAAAGCGTGGAATGATTTATGATCAACATAGACAGACATGCAAATAATTTATTACTGGACAAGTAAATAAAATTAAAAGCAGTAAAATTAACAGAATTAAAGGACCTGTATGTATAGTGAAGAGTAGCAGGTCCACATGGAAACAGAAAATAGACACGTGTTATAATCGGATGCCTGTAATAGGTCAGCAATTATCGAGTTGGTTATAAAAAAATAAAGAACGTCATCCATCGCCTTGGGAACGCGAATTGCTTCCCTTTTCGAAGCACTATTATTTTATTTTACATCCAACTTTCTTGTGCACTGTCTATCACTTCCACTGTTTACTCTTATTACAGGCTTTTTTTTATGCGAGATACGCATTCATGGCTTAAATCGATCCGGTTGTGATTAAGTCAAGCGCTTACGCTATTCCGGTTAAATCTTTAACAACTTAGTTAGTGTTTTGGTTTGTTATTTTTAGTTTTGGATTTTTGTCCTTATAAAAATGCACACAACGTATTTATATTGTCAGGAACGACCAATTTAGAAAACGAAGTTAATATACAAAATAGAAAACAATTTTTTTTCCCGCTTTTTGATAAATAAAACAAGCACGTGAAACAAACCATTCTTCCGTCATTTCCCTATCCACTTCGCCCTTTCGTCCGTCTTTCTTTCATCCTTTTTGCCGTCCCTCCATTCTTCTCATATTTGAGATACATATTGAAAACCGAAAACACAAAATTCGTTTTTAAACCAAACGCTACCTACGCTTCTTTGCTTTTGGGCTTAGGACACGATAATTCAAAGTTTATAACCCCTGCGTTGGACAATTGATTAGGACATACGATGCTCATTTTAAAGGTCGAGGGTTCAATCATCATTAACCATATCTTTTTGAGAATTACACAATTCTTAGTTCACAAGCGAAATTTAGTTCTCTAGTCTTAAAAAAATTCACTTTTTTTTTATATTTTTAGTATCTAGAAGTACAAAAGTTTCTTGCTTGTGGACATAGGATATTTTAATCACTTTTATACTGTAAATGTAGAAATTGGATTCATATTCAAAAAATATTTGCTCAATAAAATTTGTATTTATTTTTAAAAAAGTGTTGCGGTTTTCTTCTTTAGTTCACTTTCCTTTTAAATGTTAGATTGAAATTTTATATGGAAAAACTATATACTTTTATGTAAAAATAAATAGTATTCAAATATAAAAAAATATTCTAGAAATCGCTATTTGAACTTATTATATATTCAGCAGATGAATAATTGACCCGATCAAACTTTATATTCGAAAGGCCCGATCAAAAAACACAAAAATATGTGTATTTCAAATATAATTACCTAATCGGATCCGAACCAACCCGGCTTACACCGAATCCCGAATCGGGTCGGTTCTAGATTTCAAAATGCATGGTTTAGATCCGACAAAGTATGATTTGTCTAATTGAGACTTGTTGGATCGGGTCATGATCCATCTCGACAGGTCTAATGAATACAAATAATTAATTTCGAATATCCCGTTTACAGTAGAATAGAAGTGATTTCAGTTTTGAAACTAAATAAGACACTATATTTTCCAACCTAGTACGCTAAAATGACAAATAAAATTTTAAAACATGAAAATAGACATAAGGACAAACTTTAAAAAAAAAATTAGTCTAAAAGATAGAAAGTTTATTTTTTTGGATGAAAAACAATACAAATAAAATATTGTGAAATATAACCGCAAACTAACTCATGGCAGCCCATACATATACAAACCAATGGATATTGGATAGGATCATCATCATGTCAGGAGTCCAGTCGGTAGAGAAAGGGATAAGATCCGTTACAGCGTTGGCGTCATCTTCCCAATACCAAACGAAAACGCAACGCGGTCGCAAGTTCCATCCTTCCTTTCGATGGGCCCCGCACGCAATGAACAGACAGTCCTCTCTGGCACCTCCTATGTGCATCCCTTTCATTTGTGCGTGGGCTGTTTCCGTGGGCCCCCACCCGAAACTGACAGCTGTCCCTGCCTTCCCCCACTCACCCTCGTGCGTGGGTGCCGCACCCACGGCCCCACTAACATGCTCTGTTTTTCCTTGCTTTCCTACTTGGGGGTCATCTAACTGGGTTTACTCTCTCTGCATAACCCTCTCTAACTGCATTTCTTGTTAAATCCCACCTATTCGCTTGCTGCTAATTAATTACACTAGTTAGTTCAAATCTAGTTCAGTAAATCTATGGTCTATTCTACATATTGAGCTCCAGTGGTTTTATACTAATCTCGTCGTCGTTCCTTGTTTCTAAATATAAATTTGTTTTATATTAACCACAGTACAATATAGTATCAACTTAGGAACTATTAAACCTAAAATAAAAAAAATTAGCATGTTAATTTGACATCACGTTGCTTAAATCTAATTGGTCCAACAATGAAAGCTTCATAAATATCAGATCTTTGAGCATTTGCACGGAAACGATGATAAGCAAAAATAATCGGATAATCCAACAAACTACTTAGTTATTTGAGATGTTGTAGTACTAATGTCAAAGTTGAGATATGATGAACCAGGCATGTAAACGGATACTTTCGGTCACGAATAGTGTCGTATCCGTATCTGTATCCGAAATCATTTTCAAATATCGAATATTTATATCAGCGGATGCAGACGGATATCAGATATTTTTCGACCAATTCACAACCAATAAATCTAAACAAATAAATAGAAAATTTTGATTTATTGTAAATCCATTTTTGTACTAAATATATATAAAATAATAAATACACCAAGAGAAATAATTTTAAGCGATAAAAATTGATTTTTATATAAATATTAATTTTTTTACCTAAATAAAATAGTATACGACAATCATTTTATGTATTAAAATACATAAAGAATAAATATAACCTTGATAAAAACCGTACGGGTAATTATCGAATACGAATATACCCATATCCATTTTTTAGATATTGGATAATTTTTCATACTTCGGATACGGATACTGACGGATTTTGGACTTTTCTGATACTCATTGACAGCCCTAAGTAGAGAACTCCAATAGAGACGAATATATCAAATATATCAAAATAAATCAAATAGAGACGTTTACAATGGTGAACATGCATTCAGTAATGAGTTAAAAAATCTAATGAAACACAACAATGTTGAAGAATTACTCGAAGATAGACAAACGGGTACAATAATCGGATATTTATCTATCGAGAGTTATGTTAGTCTAGATTTGTTACAACCTCACAAACGATCTCTGAATCACACCCTATTTTGACACAACATTTCAAATATCTTAAAATATATTTAAGAATTTTTTGAAAATTTTCTAAGTGGCCTAAACAGAAATTAAAATGAAAATAAGTTTAAAATAAACAAAAAAACACTTAACAAGCAACACATCTCGACCTATTGATTTGGACAAGTCAACCCGGTTTATAAATGTTGACTTTTGTAAATCAAACAGGTTGACATGTAACTTGGCGTGATTTGTTTCAAAATCTGGTCGACTTCGGGCACATTCATCATTTTCCTCGGGTTTTCATCCTACCCCACCCGAAGTATTCTCATGCAGCCTGAAACCATAACCTGATCTATTCATAATCAATGCCAACTCATATGCCAAACCTAAAGTGTTCACTTGTCGACCGATAGGATTTACTCAGGTCGACATGTGTATCTTTCTACCCTGTGTTTTGAAAACCTATTTTTATCTTTAGTCACTTCTCTTCATTTTGTTCTTCTTCCTCTTCGTTCTGTTGTCACTTCTCTTTGGTTCTAAATGAAAGCAACCACTCATGTGCATCCCCATAACATCTATATAAGGAATTGCTCTCTCCCATATCAAACAACAATTTCTACTCTAATTTTATCTCTGTAATATAATTTTGCTCTATGCATTCAGTAGTAACTAAATTTTCAAAAAATATCCTCCTCTCACCATTTATTTTCATATCTACAATACTCAAAACGCTTCTATAACTCTTGTTCGTTCAATTTGAAGATTTACCGTGTGGGTTGTAGGAGTTTATACTAAAAGTAAACATTTGTATAACAAGATACAAAAGTCTACGAATACATTTTTATATTGAAGTTGAAGTCATATAATGGTCATTGGGCAGCTAGTGAAGTCATGTTTGGTATCTCAGGAAAGGCCATTGTAAACATGCTCCCCCGATGAAGTGAGAGTTGGGTTAGTGAGACTCCAAAAGGGAATTCTATGCTTGAACGTAGGACGAGAGTCCAAACCAGCATAAACTTTCGGTGTGTTTTTTTAATTTACTTTATTTTATTCCGCCGCATTGCATACCTAGTTATATATTTAATAACTTATTAATTAGTAGTTTTTGTAACTTGAGTATATTTCAACACTTAGCCGCATATACCGATACGACCCCCTTGAACTTTCATTTGTATCAAAGCCCAGTCATTTAAAAATCATGACAAAACTTCCAAAATATCAATTGACCACATTCACTAAATTTTTAGATAGAATTTATTGCACCACCACTATTCACTGGATCAAATTATGCATATTGGTCTACGTGTATAAAAATTTATATGGAAGTTAAAAGCTTGAAATGTGGGACGCTACTCAAACACAGTATATAGCTCCTACAAATGCATTGAGCACATAGTCAGTTGCTCAAAAAGCTGAAGCTGTAAATAATTCTAGACCAATGAATTTTTATATTGTGCATTGAATAAAAATGAATTTACATGAGTTATGGACTGCACTACTGCATATGATATTTGAAAAACTTTGAAAATTACACATAAAAGGACTGTATGGTCAAACAAATCAAATTATCTATGTTTAAAAGTCAACTTCATAATTTAAGAATGGAAAATGATGAAAGCATTCATGTTTGCATGGTTTCAAGAAATACAACACGCACTCGTGCAACCAGGAGAAAATATTCTAGATTTTTATGCAATTTCAAAAAAGTTCGATTCATTGCCTAATGAATAGGAAAGGAAAGTGTTCGCTATTGAAGAAGCCAAGGACCTTTCCTAACTTGAAGTTCATGAATTAATATGTAATTTAATGTCATATGAAGTGAATTTGAATGTCAGAAAAGACCAAGCACATGAAAAAAGAATGATAATATTTCAAGTAGAAGATGATGAAGATATTAATGAAGACGATATTGCTTTCAGTGTTAAGAACTACAAAGCATTTTGCAAATTCAAGAAATGCCAAAAAATTGGCAAATCATCTGTAATAAAATATTTCAAATACGAGAAGACAAGCCATATAATGAAAGACTGCCTTAAGGTGGCCGAAAATTACAAGAACGACAAATTCAGAAGAAAATGAAGGAGGTGTTTGAAGTAACATGGGATGATTTACCTTCAAGTAGTAATAGTGACAGTGATGATGAGCAAGCATACGCACGTTGGATTAGATGCATTAGTAGTGGGATTAAAAGGGGGAATTTCAAAAAAATTAATGTACACAAGATCGTATTTTATATTTATATAAATAATAATATTTTTACTAAATCATATTTAGTATTGATTGATAAAAGAGTTTGGGGTATATTTTTAATTATTTAATTTGTAATAAAAGTTTCAGTTTGTTTAGTAGTGGTGTTAAAAGGAGGTGTTTGTTTATTTTGATAATAATATTTTACAATTTATTTAATTTATTAATTTAGTTTTACTTTAATTTCATATTTTGATATTATAATATGTTCATATTCATGATACAAACATTATAACTATATTGAATATAATATCCAACCTAAGGATAACATGATGAATATACTTTATAAGGAGTTCAATTAACCCATGTAATTTAGATTAATAAATAGGTTTAATGTCATAGTTTAATGATGATAATATGCGTGTGTGTGTAAATATTCATATTTATGTCAACATTAATATAATTTATTTATTTTAATTTGATTGCTAATTGATATTTTTGTGTGTGTGTGTATGTAATATAATGTTATTTTAAAAATTAACATATCTACACACACACAACACACACACACACACAGATATATATATATATAATTATCGTTGTTTCATCACACACACACATATATGAACATTATATATATATATATAATTGATACATATATATAACCGTTAATAATTTAAAATTCAAAATTTAGAATAATTTGGCCCTTTCAAAATATTTTATAAAAAAATCTTTAAAAATGTGAGATTTTTTTAAGAAATTAAATATATTTCGTACTGATTATTTTTATTTTGACTTTTTAAGAAAATTCAAAATTAAAACATTTGACTTTAGAAATAAATAAATAAAATGTTTTTTATTTTTATATTTCTAACACCCATTAGAAAAATAAAAAATTATTTTTTATAAAAAATGTAAGTGCGCATTTGTTTGTTCACTTATTTATATATTATAAGATCCAAATTAAATATAAATGAAGAAAAATTAACTAAAACCAAAAACAAAATTGCTTTTATTTAATATTAAAACCATGTGTATTTAATTGATAAATGTTTCAAAACTTAAATTTATATATATATATATATATATGTGTATGTATGTATGTATGTATGTATACACACACACATATGTATGTGTGTACTGATTCGAAAATATTGTTTCTAATTTTATTTTAAAATAGAAAATAATTTTTTATTTATATATATTGTAATTCAATTTTTTACTCATTAATTTATTTATAAAAATTATATTTAATTACTGAAAAATATCTTTTTTAATCTATGGTTGAATTAAACATATGAATTAGTTAAAATTGAAGCTTACCTTATCGTAACCCTAGCGATTGCTAAACAAAAAAGTTGTTAGCGGTTTCCTTCTCTAAACTCCTTATTTTTTCTCCTTGACCACAGGATGTAACTCCATCTACAGGGCTTCACCAACATCAATAACGAAGGCTAAGGTTAGGGTTTGGTTCAAGCGTGAAAAGAGACTAAATGGGGTGGCTATTTATAGCCAACTGATCACGAATATCTTGCCCCGGCCTTGGAGATTAGGTCTTCACCCATCCTCTACATTGTTTTTGCCTGTATTTATTTGGACTTCTGGTCTTTGAGCCAAATTGATTTAACCATTAAATCGGTTATTTAATTTATGTTTAAGCCTATTCTTTAGTAAAATTAACGTATAAATTTTGTACATTGTTTTAATCCAATTTTACGCTGCAAATAAATTATTAAATGACCATTACAATTTAATACAACATTTGTATGTAGTTTTAATATTAATTTATAACATTTATAAATTATTTTTACATTTATCGAACTTGAAACTTAACTAACTAAATGATTGTACTGACTCTCTGATGTGAACTTAGTCCTTAGTTAATATTTAAACAATCTAAACAATGAAGCCTGTACGGACTTTGCGGACGTACGGTATTGGACATAAGTTTAACCATTTACAGATCATTTAAGCATAATCTAATTTCTAATCTTTATTAAGCTTCGCATAGTAACAAGGTATTATACATGTTGTCTTTTCATTAACATAATATCACTTAGATATCTAGAGTTTGGTCTAAGGTCAAAAACATTATTAATATTCATAGCAATTACATAGACTATGTTAAAGACCTTTGTTCAATCCAATAATATTTATCGATAACCGATTTAAGTTGGCTAGGGATTTTGACTTTACGTTGACTACCAATCACGATGACACCAACTTCCTACAATAAAGGAAAAGAATCCTCTTTTGAGTAATGTTTCATTTCAAGTAGTTTAACGTGTACCCAACTATGCTCGTAACACAGTCATCATGCCATGTGTTTGACCAAAATTAAAGTATAGCCTAACTGCTAAGATTGATAATACCCTCGAGTCTAAAAACCACTTTACGTTGTTACAATGAAATCTTCTTTTTGAGTTAGTTGTATTAACCTATAGAAGCTCTCGTCTGGTTATTCTTTGATTATTCTAAACAAGTACAAGTACGTAACTCCTTGGTGTCCCTAAAGATCATGAGTAATTCACCATCTCTCGTATTCTCTATATAGATAGAGGAACTATGCCAGTCAGAAGCAGGTTGATTGGTGAATTTCAAAAATTACCATTTTTGATCTTAGTTAAGTTTGTGAAGCTGAAATAGATTTTAGATCCAATCTAAATATTTTAAATAAAATCATTATTTTTATAATTTTGTTTGGAAGGTTTTCCTATGTTTTAGTTTATAGGTATATCAAATATACTTGTTTGTGTGAAGTGCATGTGCTACAGATAAAATGTGTACATAGTTAATATGAATGTATATAGGTGTTGAGAGTTTCATCATAACGAACCCATTCCCCCTTTACATATGCTTTTGTCATTTAAGATTTTGATTTAAAAATATCTATACATAACAAAAGTGGAGAAGTGTGTGTGTGTGTATACATTGAAAACATATTAGACGATCTAATATGGTTTAAAATCTAAAATTACCAATAGTGAGGTTGGTTTTAATCAAAGAAATGTTTGAAATTAAGTATGACATTTATTACAAATGATCCATCTTGTGATTCCAAATTAGAGCAACACATGTATGTTACCATATAAATATATGTATGTATGTATGTATGTATATGTATATATCTCCCTTTGTGTGTATGCGTGTTTAACTCACAAATGTTTACACATAAACAAACTTTCAGTTTAGAAAAGAAATACACAAAACTTTAAAGTCAAAAAAAATAAAGAATTTAGAATTTACACAAAAGTCCATTTTTAAATTTTGAATCAAAAGCATTTTTTTCTTTTAAAACAGTGGTATAAACATTCATATTCAAAAATCAACCATTTAAAAAAGAATTAATTTTAAAGGTGAAAATTAATTAATTAACATGAGTAGTTTATTTACATTTATGTATATGAATAGTAATTTTTTTTAAGATAGATCTCAATCAAAATTAGTTTTTTATTATCAACAAAATTTCAACGCGATAGAAAAGGCATTGGAGAAGTTAGGCATTTGTAATTTCATGATAATAACATACAAATCTAAAGAACACAAAAGAAATCAACAAAATAACAAAGGTGAAGGGGGTACAAAATCATATCAATACTAATGAACATATTTTGAGATGAGATGGAAAGCAAAAATAGAGCTGAATTAAATCAACATACTTTCAACAGAGATATAGATAAAAGTGTTTGAATTACTTGTTATAAGATAAATCATAAACAACAGATGTATCATATAGGATCCAAACACATGAGTAAAATTAATAAATTTTAGATAATTACCTAGGGAAGTTGCCAAAAATCACACCTTAAAATATGAATTAATCCTCCTAGACTTAGTTCATTCGATCTCCGGATTTTGCAAGAATAAAGAAATGAGAACCACCTTTTATTTTGATTTTGAAATTTTTTTAGGCTTTTGGAAGCTATTGTTTCGGCCGAGATTTAAGAGGAGAATAATGAACGTGAATTATTTAAAGAGTATAATGAAATGAATGAGAGAGAACAAGTTTTAAAGGAAACATTGAAACCTTTAGATTCCCTCCTTTAAAACTTTTTCTATTTAATTCTCCATTAAATCTCATCAAATAATTTCCCTTTCTTTATTGTATGTGGCCAGCCAAATAGGTGCCGCATGACCGTCAAAAATTTCTAAAATCACTTAGCATTTAATCTATTTAAATTGTAACATTACCCATTTAGAGATCTAAAACTCAGCGCTATAGATGCTGCAGTCATCTATAGTATTAATTTTTTCAATGATAAAATGCGGTCATGTTAATGGTATCCATAATATCAAAAGCACAAGCATATGAAATAAAAGCAACTTTCACATTTCATCTCATAGTCATAATTTCATATTCAGTACATAATCCCAAACGTTGCCCAGGTTCAGATAAAATATAATTATTACAAAATACTCCAAGAGTGAAATATGAAGATGCCCCCTTGGTTGATCAGAGTTGCTAAATAGATAGATACGTCTGATGTCAATACATTCATACATCATTTGACATAACATAGCGGATAATAGTAATAGATAGACTCCTACATAGCTAGCTTTGCCTCCTGCACATCTCCGAATGCTTTATTCGTCAAAACCTACTTAACCTACAAAGTCCTTACTCCCGACCTACTCAAATCAGATTTTGAGCACTCTAGAGTTTAAAGGGAAAACTTAAACTTCAAGTCAGACAAAAAGCCTTGTCTGAATAATAATATGCCATTTCGGTTAATTAATATCTAGTGAGACCGCGCCGCTGAGCGGAACGGGTTTTCCCTCACTAATATCCTTTAAAATATATCTTTTGCAAATCAAAGTCCTGCAACCAAAGTGGTTAAAATAAACAGCATAAACAATAATATGCATGTATGCAACATGGGTAATCATAAACAATCTATTTAAATCAATGGACTATCCATCCCAACATCATAGTTTTCTCAGGCTAATTATAAACCTATGGCTGATTCGGGCCTACCAGATATATCAAGTTATCTAACCTACTATTAAAAGATAACTAGACGGTCTGTTTGAAACTTATTATTCCTAGGGTGAACTGTTCCTAATGATTTTGCGAGCTCACCAATAACCTATCTCGTCTATGTGTATTCCATTCTGTGCATACATCTACTTTTACCCATGACAAATCCCTACGCACTAGAATTTTGGGCTAATATTAGCCAGGGGCTACTAGCTAAAGTATAGGGTGCGACTCTACACCAGTATCATCTGGTTTTCTTATCTCCGAGTCAATTCATCCTATCACAATTTACCCAAAGGTGATAAGAATACTGGGCTAAGTACCCTTATTGTTTCCTTGGACACACTTTTCTTCATAAATGATTTAACCCTTGAATCATATTTATAACAAGGAAAATTATAGCCCTTCATTTTGTCTTAAAATAATTATGCCATATATATATATATGCTTTACAAAATCATAGTGATGAAGTTCGAAGTCATTTGAGGTCGTCGCTCTTAAAACCATAAGCCATAAGGCCAAAACAATATAAAACCTTTATATTGATAAAAGCGGCAAGGTGTATAGCCGAAGATGGTATTTGCCCCTCAAAACCAATTAAAACACTTAACTTTCAAAACATAAGCCCATAAGGCCAAAACCATCCTCTTCGCACCTCTTATGGTGTTGAAGTCGAGCAACATTTGCATAATTTAAAATCTTTTAGAAGAATAGGGTCAAGTCGTTAATGTTGGCATCAATTCCTTAAATAAAATAGCGGCCTCAATAGTGCCGAAGTGATTGCTTTGAAAGTATGAGGTCGGCGACGTTATAAAACATGCAGCATAATAAAATGCGGCATCAACCTCTTCGAAGACAATGTCGTCGATGTCGTTACTCTGCTTCCACTACGACCAGGCCAGTACACTATATATCAACCGAAGAGATATCATGTGCATTGGTCTTGGATGACATCGAAGTCCATAGAGGCGGGGTAATAGGTGCGGCGTCATAGCTTTCGGAGTGGCAGAACCTTAAATACCATGAAAACTGTTTTATTTCCTTTAAAAGTAGTTACTTTTCACCAACCCTACTTATTTGTCAAAATACTATTGGATAACATTTTCTTTACCAAAATCTTTTCAAAAAATTGCTAAAGAGTGGAATTTATCATTTCCAAAGTTATTAACAGACCCTATAATTTATATTAGGGAGAATTAGGCACAAGGACAAACTTTGAAAAAAATTTAGGTTGAAGGACACTAAGTTTGTATTTTGGGCTGAAGGACAAACTTTGAAAGAAAATTAGTCTGAAGGACAATGCTAGTTATAACTAGCACTATATTCAGTTTTTACAGTATATAAAATGCTTTTATAACTAGCATTATATTCAGTTTTACACTATACAAAATGCTAACTATATTTAGCATTGTCCTTCAACCTAATTTTTTTCAAAGTTTGCCCTTCAGCCTAAAAACAAAACTTGTTGTCCTTCAGCCTAATTTTTTTTCAAAGTTTGTCCTTATGCCTATTTTTCACTTTATATTAATATCTTAATAATTAATTAAGTCGTTTTAGCTCAAATGATTCATATTAAATCATAAATACTCGGGAAAAATCCCCAAAAATCGCAATAAATCATATTAATCATATTCTTCAACATATAAAAATTTAGGTGCCTAAAACTTTATTTAATTATTTTTAATAATTAAAATACAAAATAACCAATTTTTTACCCTTAGAAAATTCATACTTGCTTGGAAAATTACGAGATTAAAAACCCACTTCTAAAATATTGTTTCTAACATCAAATCAAAATTTCAAGTCATTTAGGTGTCATACGATAGGTTTTCCAACTCTAATATTTCATCAAATTTCATAAATAGATTCTATAAAATCACCAATAAGCATATAATCATTCAAATCTCTGAAACATGCATAATATTAGCAAAAGAATCGGATTTACTCTTAAAACCGAAAATAACACATAAAAATGAGATGCATAATTATTATTCACCTTGAATGGATTAAGAAGGTTGAGATTTGTATTTTGATTTGATGCCCCTAACTTTGATCTTGTTTTCCTAGCTTATCTTCCCTTTGAAACCCCTGTTAATGGTCGGGCTTGGTCTATTTTCATTTTCTTTGAATGAAGTGATAATTAGACAAGAGGATGGAAGGGTGAGTATTAGAAAATAAACCCCTCTTCCTATTTTGCCCCTTGCATGCATTCCTCTTTCTTATTAATGTTTTAATTAATCCCATTAGTCCATTAGTTGAGGCTTGACCCATTCTAATTGTCAAATCTCAATATTATTACCATTTTACATTATTTTATTTTATTTACTAGCTAAATGTCCTAAATAATGTTAATCAAAATTCTAGTTGTTACAGACTCCCTTCCTTAAGGAATTTCTTCCTCGAAATTACGATAAGGTACACACATCAAACATAAAAGCATAGATGTAAAACATACCATCAAATAAGTCAGGATAAATGTCCCTAATCCTGCTGTCTATTTTCCAAGTACAGTCTCTCTCGTCGTCATTCCAATAGACTTTTACTAATCTGACTTGCTTGTTTCTTAGCTTTTTCTCATCCCTAGCCACAATACGAAATGGTTACCAAACAATGGTCATGTTCGGTTCCACTATCAAATCTTCCAATGTTGTCGGAGTAATAATAGTTTTTAGATCTTTAACACACTTCCTTATACGAGAAATGTGGAAAACATTGTGGACTATTGCTAAACTGCTTGGTAACTCTACCCTGTAGCGAGTTCCTCGACCATTTATATAATAAGAAATGGTCCAATAAATCTAGTGCCAATTTCCCTTGCTTCCCAAATCTTACTACACTCTTCATCGTTGATACTTTGACGAAAATATGATCTCCAACTGAGAACTCCAAGTTTTTCCGTCTCTTATCTGCATATTTTTCTGCCTAGATTGAGCTTCTCTCGTTCTTGCGCGAACCAACTCAATTTTTTCTGCGGCTTCTCTTACCATATCCGGACCAAGAGCTAATCTATCTCTGGTCTCTAACCAACATACGGGTGATTTACACGGTCTTTCGTATAAAGCTTCAAAAGGTGACATCCCTATACTAGTCTGATGACTACTGTTATACGAAAACTCGACTAAATGTTGATGGTCTTCCCATGAGCCCCCAAAATCTAGCACATAAGCTCTTAATAAATCCGCCAAGACTTTGTTAATTCTTTTCGTCTGCCCATTGGTCTGTGGATGGTAAGCTGTACTCTCTTGAGCTTGGTACCTAAAATCTCTTGTAGACTTTTCCAGAACTCGCTTGTAAATAAAGAATTTTTGTCACTGGCTATACTACAAGAAACTCCATGTAGTCTAACAATATTCTTCATGAATAACTTAGCTAATACAGGTGCCATTCGTGTCGACTTAACGGGTATAAAGTGTGCACTCTTAGTTAGTCTATCCAGTATAACCCAGATACTTTCATTTCCTCTATTCGACCTTGGCAACCCATCAATAAAATCCATGGATATCGAATTCCATTTCCAAACTAGTATATCTAAAGGTTGAATCACTCCACTAGGCTTTTAATGTTCGACTTTCACTTATTGGAAATTCAGACATTGTTTTATACCCATAAGCCTACCTCTCATTTCATACTCTCCCAGAAGAAACTTTTCTTCATATCCTGATACATCTTAGTTCCTCCAAGATGAATAGTAAATTTGATTGATGACACTCCCTAAGAACTTCTTTCCTTAGGTTATCAACATCTAGAACACACAATCATACCTTCTTTCTTAACCATCCATCATGGTTAAGATAAAAATCCTTCAAATTATCAATTTCAGTTTCACATTCCAATCTTCTATTTCTTTCAGCTAGCAATGGATCATCTTTTTGCTTAGAAGCAATTCTGTCGATCAATACTGGTCGAACTTCAAAACAAGATAACATTGCGATGCTCTGACTAGAACTAGCAGTCCATCTTAACTGCACACTACAAGTAGCCGATGCTTCCACATCCTTCCACTCTGCCAACATAGCTAACACTACATTCTGATGCTTTCTGCTAAGCGCATCTGCAACTTTGTTTCCTTTCCCTGGTGTGCTCAATTCCAAAATCATAAGCAGCTAAAACTCAATCCATCTCTGCTGTCTCATATTCAACTCCTTTTGAGAGAATAAATATCTTAGCAACTTGTGATCCGTATAAACTCGAATCATTCTCCTAAAAGGTAATGTCTCCACACCTTAAAAGCAAATATTATGGTAGCTAACTCTAAGTCATGAGTCAGATATCTAACTTCATGCGGTCTAAGCTATCGAGAAGTGTAGGCAATCACTTTACCCATTCGCATTAACACAGCTCCTAATCCAATCTCACATGCATCTAAATACACCACCAAATCTTGATTCCCATACAGAACAACTAATACATGCACATTGGTCAATAAATGTTTCAACTTCTGAAATTCCTCCTCGCATTTATCGGTCCAAACATATTTCAAATCTTTCCTCATTAGCTTAATCATCGGTGCTGCTATATGAGATAAATCTTTGATGAGTCTCTGGTAGTAGCAATCTAATCTAAGAAAACTCTTGATCTCAGTCACTGTCTCGTGTCTCTTCCAATTATTTACTGCTTCTATCTTAGCTGGATCTATGGACAACCCTTGTTTTGAGACTACATGACCGAGGAACTCTACTTCGTTCTTCCAAAAATGACACTTCGAAAATTTTACCTTTAGTTGATGCTGTCTCATCATCTCGAATACTATTCTAAGGTGAATCTCATGGTTTCGCTCATTACCAGAATATGTCAGAATGTCATCTATAAACACCAACATGAATCTATCCAAGTGCTCTAGGAAGGTCCAGTTCATCAAATCCATGAAGAAAGAAGGTGCATCAGTCAACCTGAATGGCATTACTATCCACTCATACAAACCAAATCTTGATCAAAATGTCGTCAATGGAATACTGTCCTCTGGCACTCTCAATTGATGTAACCCTTTCACCAAATCCAGCTGAGAAAATACTTTGGCTCTACCCAACTGATTGAACAAATCATCAATTCTCGACAAAGGATATCAATTCTTTATTGTCTTCTCATTCAAATTATGATAATTGATACATAGCCCCAATGATCCGTCTGGTTTCTTAACAAATACTGCGGCTGCTCTCCAAGGTGAACTGCTTGGTCTAATAAAACCTTTTCCTTCTAAAACCACCAGCTGCACGTTCAGCTCCTTCATCTCTATAGGTGCCATTCTGCTAGGCGGTCTACTCATGGGTTTAGCTCCAGGTACAAGATCTATTCGAAACTCGATAGCTCGTTTTGGCGGTAGTCTTGTAACAGGCTCAAAGACATCTGCAAATTCTCTTACTACGAAAACCCGATTCAACTCGTCTTCTCCACCTATAGCACCTAACAAAGCGCAAGCATCAAAATTTGGATTCTCTACCAACTATATAATTTGGTCGCTACTATTAGGGTGTCTTAATGATATTTCCCTATCTTGGAAAAATGTCCTAGCATCATATTTACTAAACCGATCCATACCCAAAATGATCCCAAAACCCATAAAATCAAATACATGCAGGCTGCAAGCAAATATATGACCTAATAATGCAAACTCTAAATGGTCACATTTCATCCCTGAAGTTAGATACCCTCTTATGGGATTCATCATCCTTAAGGAAGTCACTAGGTATGAAGGTCTAGGTTAAGCTTATCTATCGAACAACAAGATATAAATGAATGTGATGCACTGGTATCAAACAATACTCTAACAGGTAAGCCATGAATCAAAAGCATACCTCCTATCATAGCTTTCCCTTTCTCCTCAACTGATGGTCTCAAGGTAGCCGATTCCAAAGCGAACACCTTTCCGTTCTTCTGGTAAAACTTTCTTTTCTGATTTTGTCCACTCTGATTCTCTACTGGCTAATTATTACCAAACAAAGCAAGCATCTCTTCATTTTTCAAGGCCATCTCAAGTACGACATCGCATGGATCCTTGAGATGTGGCAAAGTTGCTCTAGAAAGCTCTGGTCTCAACCAGGGATGAACTTCTCATTCCTCTTAAGCACTGTGTCCATAATAGCGTATTCATATCGAGACGACTCCTCAAACCTTGTTTCATACTCAAGCACAATCATATTGCCCTGCACCAATTTAACAAACTTCCTCAACAGAGTTGACTTAGCGATTTCAGACATAAACCATTCCTCGAACCTCCTCTTAAACTTAGCCAAAGTCAAGGTTTCCTCAGCCATTCCAATAGTAAAACTGTCCCACCAGTACATTGCAGCTCCTTGCAACTGCCTGGGCACCAATCTCCTCTTTTGTTCATCATTTACACCAAGACAAGTGAAAATTCTTTCACAATGAAGTAGCCAGTTCTCCACTTCGATTTCATCCTCCGTTCTAATGAATGGCTTCCTTCCAAGTCTTGCATAGTCCTTACTCATAACAACATAGTTGTTGACGATGGGGGTCTCCTGATTCACTCCTCCAGCATTTCCACCAACTAACCCAACAACAGCTCCTACTTGCATCATGTTGACAAAGAATTGATACATTGCTCCCATATCAATCGATGGTATTCCTACATCTAGTTAGCAGTTGCCTGTCGACCCGGATTTATTCTAGTGTTGGGCCAGACATTTCCATTGGTAGTGGTGCTTCATCCACCAAGATTCACAGTTCCATTTCCTGTATCCGTACCTTACTTCCTTAAATCTGCATTCGAACCTTAGTAAGATATGAAAGAACGTTCTAAGAGAGAGGGAGAATTGTGATAAAGTATATACTTATTTATAGCAGATACAAGTACGTTACTATAGCGTTATCCAATACCCCAATCTTATTCTCTGATTCATTTGGATTATGTTTTCAAAAAATCTTTTCAAAGTTCAAAATTCTTTAGTTTTACATAAACCTATGCTCTGATACCAAGTTGTAGCATCCCCCATTTTGAGGCCCAAAACTAAGTGCTACATATGCTGCAGTCATTTATAGTATTACTTTCTGGTGACAAAATACGATCATGTTAATGGTATCCATAATATCAGAAGCACGAGAATATGAAATAAAAGAAAATTTCATATTTCATTTCATAGTCATAATTTCATATTTAGTACATAATCCCAAATGTTGTCCATGTTCAGATAAAATATAATTATTACAAAATACTTCAAGAGCGACATATGAAGATGCCCCCTTGGTCGATCAGAGTTGCTAAATAGATAGATACATCTACTGTTAATACATTCATACATCAATTAACATAACACAATGGATAACAGTAATAGATAGACTTCTACATAGCTAACTTAGCCATCTGCGCGTTTTCGGAAGCTTTATTCGCCAAAACCTACTTAACCTGCAAAGTCCTTACCCCTAACCTACTCAAATCATATTTTGAGCACCCGAGAGTTTAAGGGAAAAACATAAACTTTGAGTAAGACAAAAAGCCCGGTGTAGATAATAATATGTCATCACGTTTAATTGATATCTAGTGAGACCATGCCGCTGAGCGGAACGGGTTTTCCTCTCACTAATATCCTTTAAAATATATATTTTGCAAATCAAAGCCCTGCAACCAAACTGGTTAAAATAAACATTATAAACAATAATATGCATGCATGCAACATAGGTAATCATAAACAATCTGTTTAAATCAACGGACTATCCGTCCCAATATCATAGTTTTATCAGGCTGATTATAAACCTATGGCTGGCTTGGGCCTACCAGATATATAAAATTATCTAACTTACTATTAGAAGGCAACTGGACGGCCTATCCAAAACTTACTATTCCTTGGGTCAACTGATCCTAATGGTTTTGCCGGCTCGCCAATAACCTATCTCATTTGTGTGTATTCCTTTTTGTTCATACATCCATCTTTAGTCTTACACATGACAAAGCCCTAGCCACTGGAATTTTGGACATATATTAGCTAGAGGATACTAGCTAAAATATACGGTGCGACCCTACACTAGTCCCATCTGGTTTTATAATCTCCGAGTCAATTCATCATATCACAATTTACCCAAAGGTGATAAGAACAATAATCTCTTTAATAAAATACGAGGTTAAGTACCCTTATTTCCTTGAAAAATGTAATGAACCGGAATTTTTGAACTTCGAAAATCGACACTAATACGTCCACTGTGTTGCATGTCGAGTAATCGAATGTTGGAAAACCCGATTGTTAGGGAAAAAGAAGCAAGAAGACTAGAAGAACTAAAACAACACAGAATCTCACAGCGGAACGATAATCTATAATATACAACAAACCTTAACACAAAAACAAACTGTAACATATGTATATATAGACATCAATTAGAATATACTAACCTATTTCAGCCCAGACAATTATAACAGCATATCCTCACACTTGTTGATAAATGAAATCAACAGACAACACAGCGGAACACAAAGAAATACGTAGATACATCTTGGACCTCCAGCTCGTCTCCTAAGCTCCAATGCGTCCAAAGCAATTTGTAAATGCTCGGTCTGACCCGAGCATTGTAATAAAATAACATCCGAGTCAGTCTGGAAAATCGGCATGAGAAAACACACCCAACTGGATTTTTAAAGTTACCAAAAGCTTTGAAAATAAAAGTATCATGTAAAGCCACACTACACATAAACACGGATGGGTTTTTACCTTACGATAAACAAAACATTTCTATAGAAAAATCCATTGATATTATGATAATATCTAGGGTCAAAGTAAGATATGAATATAGCCGAAATGCTTGCATCTCACGTTTCGGCATAGTTGGGTACAACTAAATCCGTAAGGCTCGTATTGGAGAATGGATTCCATACTATAACAAGGTAAGGAACTACCTTTCGATGGTACATCTCTAAATAAAATGCACCGGGGTCTGACAAGAATATCTTGTACCCCTACCACACATGACTAGCCTACCACTTGACTGGTAGTACCGAATATGATCACCCTTTTGTTAAGAGGCCCCGAAGCGTACATGAGTAGATAGTAATTGATCTAGATTTTGAAATAACCATACCCTGATGGGGGTGACCCACATGGCCTTGCTACATGCCCGATTTTTGTCATTTCCCAATTGATGAAGCTTGAGGCCACGTTTTACCTTTATATAGCACTTCCCACTTGGAACGCTACATTTCCTTCCAATCGACGACACAATATCAACATTTATCCATACAAGTTCTTTCTGGGACTGACCGAAACCAAAGGCACCTCTTCTACTACATTCATTTTTGAATCATTCTCAGGATTAGCGGCAAGCAGCCCTCGCACTTCAAAGAGCTCTGTCTTCAATTCCATCATCTTCAAGATGTCTTCACTTTGAAACGCTTGAATTGGATCGTAGTGGGTTTCGGATAACATATCTGATCCCGGTCTCTTTGAATCAACATTCAATAGTTTCCGGTAAATTCAACCCCAGTTCTTTATGAAATAAACAGCCAAAGATAAGAGCAAAGATCACCACCTAACTGTTAGTGGATGGATTTCCTTATTGTTTGTCCAAGAAGAACGAAACTAGATTTATACACACAGTACAACATCATCGGAGATGACCGTGCCATATAACCAGGTGTTTCTCGTAGATATTTCTAAAGTTATGTTTTGGGTCCATATTTGATAGTTGGTTATTTAAGTATCAACAAACACACATTCAATATTAAACAAAATTTAAATGATCTTTTGAAATTCAAATTTTCATGTTAAATCCAAGATTTAAATATTAATTTCAACATTTAAATTATAACAGTAATAAACCCTAGTTCATTATAATTTAAATTTCCAACAATTTATTTTATTTTATTTTGTTTTAAATGTTATTTATATTACATCGAATTTCCTTTTCAATTAAAATCTATGTTTCCTTTTTATTTCTCAACTTTCTCTTTTATTTTAATTCAAACATATGTTTCTATTATTACATTCATTAATTACAATTAATGTTCTCTATATTAGCTCAACAATTTTCTTATGTATAAATTAAACATAAGTATCCATTTATTACACTCGTTACTTTATAATTAACGTCTTCGCTCATATTAATTGCAATATTTAATTACATTAATTCCAATTAATTTCAAACTAATTCAATAATAAAATGATAAATAAAAAAATTGTTATACATTAATAATTCATATCTATCAACTTATTGTTTACCAACAAGGATTATAAATTACTTACCACATAACTGATTTCATACTCTATGTTAAAACCAATCATAATCAAATAACATATAATTTCCTCATTAATACATCATTTATTTTATTCCTTCTTAATCTTTATTATTAGCATTGATTGGAATTACATTAAAACAGTGGTCAATTACATTCAATCAACATTATTAAATTATATTATAATACGCGTTGCCGCCTTCCATTTTATTAAAATTAGCTATTTTAAGATTTTATCTTAAGGTTAAAATTTATAATTTAATAAAATTCAAGTTAGTAAATCATAAATTTTAATTTCTGACAATATTAAATTCCAAAGTCTTATTAAATTTAATATTTTTAATTGTCAAAAATACGAGTCGTTACAATCTCCTTCGCTCAAAACTTTTCGTCCCCGAAAAGGAACAAGAAAGAATCAAGAAATTTGACATATTTTATGTAGAATAGTCAATTCATAAACAATTAAATTTACATACTTAAGTTTAATATAAATTTCAAAATAACTCAACTTCTATGACAAATTTCTAGGTCCTAATAGGTCCGGAAAAATAACAATATCAATAATTACATTGTAAATATCATATTTCAATAATATAGCATCCCAACCATGGGAAAAACAATAAAATACCGTTACAAAACCGTAATCCAAAAACATACCTATTTGTTGGGCAAACAAAACTTTATTTATGAAACCAAAAGCGACAGCAATTGCTTCCATAAACCTGTATCTTACTTGTAGAATCCAAAAGAGTTAAAACTATGTAAAAAGAGTAATATTTTAGTTGTTTCAATTAATACCACAAGCAACATACAATATATAATAATCATATGCAAACAAAAGCAGTACGACCATTATATGCAACAAAAGAATCCATCACACATCCATAGCAACCAAAAACTAATGGTTTGTCCAGGTTCAGAAACTTTTCATCGTACAAGGGCGATAAATAAACTACCAATTGTACCTTACGCTCAATAGCCTTAGGTAATTACTCAATAGATTATTCATACGACTTAAAACAATTTGAAGTATCATTTTCCAAACTTCCCATAAGCCAAACGATAAAGAATTTAAATATTATTTAAATTTTGTACGATGTACATATATCATTTGTTCACAATATCAATTCTGATCGCTTGCTTGAATACACAAATTTCACTTCCGAACTAGTATTGTTAACCCAATTGCTCTAGTGCGGACTCTGATCTGGTTCCTTGATTAGAAATCTCGGTTTTCCTTACATAGCCATAAACTATGATAGAAAACTTCAAAATCATATCAAAAATTCGTATCAAATGTTCGCCGTCAAGAATCGAGCGAAAAATCCTAATTCAGACTGGTGTGAATTACTACAAATCATATATTCGAATCTGGATTAGAAATGTTATGCGAATAAAATGATCTACGCACAACTTACGTATTTTATTCTATTGGTTTCTTTTTACACATTATTTACTCTTCATTTATCTTAATTCTCATTCATTCATACAAGGTCATCTTTTATTAATTTACTTTCATTTTCTTACATAAATTATTTCTTATTCAATGTTTGAAACCATCAATGAATACATTCTTAAAGTATTACATACGTTTCATTGCAGTTTAATTCACATTTATTTACTTATATACTTAATTTCCATTTACTATTCATATTCATTAATGAACCGTTTCATACTAAAGTTTTTCTACCTTTTTAATTCACATTTATTCCTTCATATATAGTGTCATTTTATATTAAATATATTTATGAATCATTTCAACATTTTCATAAGTTTATAATCATTTACTTAAATAGTATTCTCCTTTTACTATTCAATTAATTTATTAAGTATTTCAAAGCATTAACTTAAGTTTATAATTTTTATCGTACATCTTAATTCTTTATTTATATACAGACATAATTTTATTTTGAAAATTTTTATTACTTAAGTTCGTATTTGTATAATATTCTATTACATATTCATATTTAACATTTCAACTTTTTTAAACATTTCTGGTAAGTTTTATATATGTTTTTAGAATGTAATTGAGTGTTATACAAATTTATCTTATTCATTTAGTTAGCAAGAATGTTCAATAATTTACAACTATTAAAATTTAACTTCTCATATTTCATTTAAACACTTAGCTTCAATTTCTCATTTTCCATTTTAAAAGTTTACAACTATTAAAATTTCACTTTATTTCTACAACTGAAAATCATTAATTAAGAGGAACTTACAAATTCAAAACAGGGTTCATTTCAAATCATTTTGAAATAATACATATACTCATATCTTTTATATGTATCAAATCATATATGGAAATTTTAAGTCAAAATCTGTTTATTGAACCAAATGCGTAGCAAAGCTCCTAAGTGGCATCCCCAACATAGAGACTTGAAAATGAATGTCGATGATGCGACCTTCATTACCGAAACTATTTTCCAACGACAGAAGTGAAGAGTACGGAACTTACTTCCTCTTTGAAATTCTTTTAAAAACATTTCTTTCAACCTTATTGAAATTATTTCGATCCAAAAATACTTCCAAATAATACTAGTATATTTTTTTCCATAAATCCTTGAAAACTAATTTCAAAACACCGGAATTTAAGTTCTCAAATTTCCACTTAAATTCATTTTATTTGTGAATCATAATTTATACCGTATTTATAAAATTTCATTTCTTATACCATACAATAGTCAATAGTTTTTAAGAACTTTGACTAACCAATAATAAATGACAATAATCAAATATTATATTTTCCTAACAAACAATAGACCAAAAATAACTATCAATTTATGAAAAATTATTCTTTTTTTATATATAAAATATAGTTTTAGGTAATACCATTTCATTTACCAATTTCAAAAATAATATTGTGTCAGTCTATCCTGCTCAAGTGTTTAGAAATCCCTATCGATGCCATAGCGTCCTATGTACCAATCGGAATTCATAAATACTCAACAGAACAAATTAACACAATACAAAACATTTTTTTATAGCACTAACAAAAACACTCTCTCGTATATATATACACTCAAACTCATTCTAGGGTATTACTAACCCTGTCTCTAATGAGTTAACTCCTAGCAGGCTAAGGTATCTATAAACCAAAGCTCTGATACCAACTGTGACGACCCACCTTTTTGGACGATTTAAGTCGATAATAAAGCACACATGTCTAACTCAAACAATTCAAAAGGGAGGATTTTCAATGGGTTTTAATAAGAAAATAAGAGAAAAGAAGGATAGAAAAAACACAGTATCTCGTAGCGGAGTGACAAAATATAATAATCAAATAAACAGTCCATGAAGCTATTTTACAATATACATTTTATTACACAATTTTTGCAACACAATCAGAGTACAATCAACAAACATACCAAAATAATGTAGCGGAATAATAATAGTAAATACGGTCTGGCAAACTCCATCTTCATCTTCAACCAATAGTGTCTTCAAATACTGTAATACTCAGGCTGACTCGAGCGTAATGAAAAGACAAAACACTCGAGTCGGAACTAAAAGTTCTTATGTAAGTTAAATCAACAACAAGTAAACATGAGTGTGGTAGCTTCAGAGATGTTTACGCGGTTTTCCATCTCCTATCCAATGTATAACGTGAGTGCAATAACTTAAGAGATGTTACAGGATTTTTCATCTCCTAAGGATCCGTTAAACTATCTATATGTAGTAAGATATGTTATATATGTAGTGCCTAATCAATAAAATAAACACTTTTCCTAGAGTTAAGGCTTTACATTAATCCCCCTTAACGTGTTTTAAGCATTGTCCTATAATTTGCCTTGTGACACTACCGGTAACGTCGGTAGTCAGGGAGGCGCTGTGATAAGACAACACTAAAACAAAATCATAGTGGTCACGTATAAGGATAAAAGTATGACAAGGCACGTGAGGCAATGCCCAAGGTAGGATTCTACCAGTTTACTTTTCCTGGCTGGTCATAACCCCTAACGGTTGACTGAGTCCACCGCCCCCAAATCAAATCAATGTACACCGATCAAGTCAAAAATCAATATAATACGAAGGGGCGATGGCCCCTAAAGATAGCGAACCCCTTGGCCAGACATAGGCTCCTATTTTAGTCATTTCCAATTGACACAAGTGTCGGGATCATTCATCATCGTTCTCTTTCTTCATTCCAGTAAACGTCGCCAATTCAACCTCTACATTTTGGATAACATCCACCATGTACACGATTGTTAAAGTAGTTCTGGTATTGACTGAGAGTATGCCAATATTCGGCCCCTGTCTCTTTAACAACCAAACGTCATTTTTCACACCCGTTGTTTCTTTTAAATTTCAAGAACAAGTCATACTTCATATCAAAATATCAGATTCACTTCAAGATCATTTCGAATTCAAAATAGGCTATACTTTCGAAATATTCATATTTAAATCAAAGATTTAAATCTAAACAATTCCCATCTTTAAGCAATTTGAATATTAAAAATGGTTTAAATAATGAAAATAGTTTGAATATTGAAAATAGTTTTAATATTGGAAAAAGTTTGGAATAATTAAAATAGTTTGATATTGAAAAATAGTTTGTAATAATTAAAATAGTTTTGAATATTGGAAATAGTTTTGAATATAAAATAGTTTTAATATTGAAAATAGTTGGATAATTAGAATAGTTTATATATAAAAATAATTTGGTTATTAAGATAGTTTATATATTAATGTTATCCCACTTTTTAGCAAAGTCGAGATATCAAAAAATTAACTGAAAATTGATGATTAGTCATCCCAGATATCGATTATACATCGCAGGTTCACTATGGATGTCGATGAATTTTGTCCGAGTCCGGAATGAGCTACAATCAACAAGACATGACAAGCAAAGCTGTGAAAGCCAACATTTCAAGTTTCAAGTCAATCTAAGTTCGTAAGCTCAAGATATGATCGATGCAAGATGAGGAAAACATGCTGTTCGTATCGATCTCGACGCCTTGTTCGAATCGATCCAAAGAAGTTCTGTTCGTATCCATCGAGGAAAGTCTGATTTTGAATCGATCATGTTCGAATCCATCCATGACCGCACTGTTCGAATCAATCGTGTTCGTATCGATCCTGGGCCTCGTATCCATCATGTTCGTATCGATCATGATCACTTCACCTCGCATCCATCGAGTTCGTATCGATCAGATTGATACCCTATTCATATCCATCGTTTACCCGTATGTTCGAATCGATCCAAGAAGTCCTGTTCATATCCACTGATTTGTTCATTTTGTATCGACCACTTACACACGCTGCGTATCGATACAAAATCTCCCATCGATACGAATAGAGCCACAATTGATCGATTCGAACAGTACAATGCGATCGATACGAATAGCGTTGCAGCAATCGATGCAGACGAGGTGCAAATAAGACTCGGTCAACTCGGCGAGAAGGGTGGACCGATCCAGGAATTTCGTGCCACATCATCCTGCGCGCGCGTGCTTTTGATCGAGTCGACGAGATCGATACGAACGTATCGAGTCGAACGAAGCAGCAAACTGAAAATCCCAATTCGTATCGATCGTATCTCCCAATCCACAAGTCCAAATGCTATGAAATTTTCACAGGAGCTTACATTCAAGATGAAGAATGTCCACACCAAATTTCGACCACATTGGATGAAATCCTGATCGATACGAATTACGTTCGTATCGATCACGGATCGAGTCGAAACTTCGTGGGCTCGGTCGCGTGGGCCCACTCACGTGCCAGAAGAAGTCTCCTGAGATCTGAGCGAAATATCAGCCTCCTACGCCTATAAATAGCACCCTGGAGCCTACAGAAAACGGACTTTTGTCTCAAGCAACGACCAGACTCTATCAAAATCAAGATTGAACTCAACTTTATTGTTTGTACTCGAAAATTACCACTGTAATCCGCTGCAATCAGCGAAGAACATCAATAAAAGATTAACTTTTGGAGTGGACCTATGCCGGAGATAGCCGAACCACTATAAACCTTATGTCTCTGTCTATTTCTTTCCGTTTTAAGTTCATTATTCTTCATTTTTTATCCTCTACATCACTGAGATCTGCGATCTGTGATTATATACTATTGATTTGTGTTCATACACTGGTGCTTTCACGACATTCGGGGTTTGTGACCAATTTTGGCGCAAACAATTAAAATAGTTTATATTAAAATTGTTTCTCCTTTCACAACATGGTTCAAATTCCAAATCACAATGAATTCCATTTTCGACTTCCAGTTCAAGTCAACTTCATATTCAAAATTTCGATTTAAATCGGCCTCAATTGAAACAAATTTCAAATTTTAATTCAAATTCAATTTAAACGATTCTATTCAAAGGCTGAAAGTTCTATTTCACATTCTCATTTTAAACAATTTAGTTTAAAACCATTTCACATCCAAAACTTTGAAATACCAATTTAAAACTACTTTAATTATAGTAAATTAAAATTTTAAATTAAAGTTTAAACCTTTAAAATAATTCACTTTCAATAAATTTAAGTCATTTCTCAAATTCAACTTAAGATTTCAAATTTAACTTTAAACAATTTCATTTAACAGTTTCAATTTCAACATTTCAAGGCTCGAATTAGAAAATAATTCAATTTATATAAATCCAATTTTTTTATTTTCTTTAAAACAATATCATTTAAACCAACTTAAATTCAAGACTTTGTAACCGTTTAATTTAACCAAATCCGGTATCCGTATATAATTTTCTACCATATGGCCAAGTGATCAGTAAATTCAATTTTAATTTCAAGGATGGATATATATCATTTCAACCTAAAATTAAATGACATAGGTATATATCATTTCAACCTATTTCTTAGTTTATTTGAAATAATTCAAATGACCATTTACAGGATATTCAATAATAAATGGGGGTAATAACAGGAATATATCAAATAAATCAACAACCATACATCCAACATCGATCAATAGGCATCCAATAACAATCAACATCTAAATCAACCAATATATCATAACAGTTATCAATTATCGTTTGTCGGTATTTAACTAGCATTTAAATTCAATATTAATTTAAATATCAATTCAACTCAATATAAAATTCAAATTAATTTAAATGTCAATTTAAACTACCAAACAACAACCAGTAAAATTCTTATCACTTCATAAATTTAATTAAACTAAAATAAGAAGATTTAATATTGCGTGAGTGGGTTAAATCACTCACCTATGATTTAAAGCCCATTTAAAATTCAACAAAAGCTCCAATCTCAACAGTCTCCAAATTCAATCAAACTAGTTTTATGTTGTCTGAAATTTTGATATTGGTGCAACAGAAGAAACCGCGCACGAATCCGAGTTCGTATGTAAAAGTTATGCAAGTTAGAACAATTGAAATTTTAAAAATTAAATAAAATAAAACAAGAGAGTAAAATCATAAATAACGCTACCTTCACAAACCCTAAATCTACACGAACAGAACCTAAGCACGCACCTTCATCCCCGACATCACCTTCGAATCTCAGCCCCCAGATACCTCTACCCCATGATCTGACCTCGCCACTAAGTTCGCCGTGCCTGGCCGCGCCTTGGCTGAGCTCGCGGCGTGCTCCGTTTCCGCCAAGAAGCCCCGCCGCCGCCGCCTCTAATTTGCGATTTCCAATGAACTGCGGCGTCCTTAAGATCATCAAAGACCATGGATGAACGCTGCTCGACCTCCTCTATATGCCAGTGCCTTTAGATCGCCGAATGGTCGACGTTTCGCCGTTGATCGTGAAACCCTAATTTAAACGGCCAAGACCGCTTTGCCAATTTCCGGACAAATGGAGCCTCCAATCGAAAAATTAATTTTAGATGCTGATTCCATTCGTCCAGAGCTTCGCGATGATATATTATATGATAGGATTTGAATAGTTTGAATTTTTGGATTTGATTTGAAATCAGTAATTAGGATTTTGGCTAGTCTCCATTGAGATGGAGCAGATAAGAACTGAAATTGTACATACAGAAAATAGAATAGAAAGCTGCTAGGGTTTATAACAACATATATTAGGCAACAATGGAACAAGAATGGATGGAACAGATCAACTGGGCCAAAGCGATAACACAGGCCCGAAAAGCCCGTTTCGTTATCGAAACGAAAATATGTCATCCTATATATCGAAATATAGGTTTTCAATATTTTTAAATTCAGTGGACTAATTTCAAACCCTAATTCTATTGTATATAGAAGTTAGCTTTAAAAATCAATTTATATTTATTTTTGCGCGTTAATTAAACGAATTATTATTAAACTGATACAATCACTTTTAAATTCTAAATTAAAAGTCTCCTATCATCATTCTTAATTAAACGGAAATTTAATGATCTTTTGAAATTCAATTTTTCATGTTAAATCCAAGATTTAAATATTAATTTCAACATTTAAATTATAATAGTAATAAACCCCAGTTCATTATAATTTAAATTTCCAACAATTTATTTTATTTTATTTTGTTTTACATCTTATTTATATTACATCAAATTTCCTTTTCAATTAAAACCTGCAACAACCCTGTTTTTGCGATTACCTATTAACGACAATAAAAATAAATTATGATGAGATCATAATTTATTAATCAAGAGATAAATATAATTTGGGATGGATAATTTAAATGAATTATCTAAGTAAAATCAAAAATTTGGGTTTGGAATTTACTTGAGGAAAATAGATATAAACTATGAGTTGGGTTGAATTTGAATTAAAATAAAATAATTTGGAGATGTAAAATCTGTTAAAATTGTTTATGTTAAATAAACAATGGGTTTAGGTGAATAAAATAGAATTAAGATAGTTTGGTTGGAAATAAATGGTGAATAATGATATTTTATTGATTTGGGGATTTATTGAATTAATAAGGTGAGATAAATGGATTAATTCAATATCAATTGTTGTAAATAAATAAATAATGTTGGAAATATTTATACAATGATGGAAATAAAGTTTTAAAACTTTATTACGTTAGTTTGTGATAAAAATAAACATTATATGGTTTTAATTTGAGAGAAAGCAATAATTTTGTAAATTATTGCTAAATATTGAATTTTTATTAATTTTAAAGGAACTATTAGAATTATTTTTGATATTTTATAAATAAAAATATGGAATTTTGTTCTAAAATAATTTTTGGATGTAAAAATGATGTTAATAAGATTTGTTATATTTAAATTGACAAGAAAATGATTTTTGTGTGAATTTTGGAGTTAAAAATAATGTTTTATGTTATTAAAAGTGTAAATTGTAGTATTTATGTAAAAATAAGAATGTTATGATGAAAATAATTTTTAATGGCTCAATTAATCTTTTATATGTTGTGAAACATTTTTGTAAACACAAACATTTGTTTAATAAAATTTATTTGGTTTGATTTTATGTAGATATGTGTAAATATTGGGAATAAAAGTGAAAACATGATTTTACATAGCCAAATTTTCTCTAAGTATTATCACATAGCCTAATGGATATTGGGTGCATGCCCAAAGCCCAACTCTGGAATCATCTGAGAAAGAAAATGTACGTTCTTTCTCTTCTCATTTACTGCTTCTTCTCAAATACAAACAGAGAAAAAGAAACAATGGCTTCCACTTAATTCTTCACAAACTTGCATCTAAATTTAGTGAAATCAAGAAGAAAAATTAGAAAACCAAAGATAAATATTGGTAATCACAACCAAAATCTAAAATTATTTCATCCGTCTTTTGTTTGAAAAGTAATTGTCTTTAACTTTCTTTGTGTTTGCCTGCATGTTATTTTTTCTAGCTTTACAGGTCAGTAGAGCCTCTTTGACCCGAAAAGACATCGACTTGCATCACAAATTCCCTTAAATTCATGATAAGGTGAGTATAACCTCACAAATTCTAACTTGAATGAGTTATAAGCTGAAATTGATTGAATTTGAGCTTATTGTAACTTAAATTTTGTTATTGAAGAGATACAGTGAAAATCTGTTCTATAGTGCTTCTTTGTGTGCTTATAACTTTCTGATTCTGCCATGAAATCATGCCGGATCTTCTCCGGATTGTTGTTTGGGTGCTATAGTTTGTGTATGTAAAATTTCATTGAAAAATTCATCTCTGAACCGCTTCAAATTGTTGCTCAAAATCTGGTTCGAAGAAGCAGAAAACAGGCTATAGAATTTGCATTTTATAGGTCGACCAAGCACCCACATGGGTCGACCTTAGGGTTGACCCAGGCACTTGATAGGTCGACCTATCCACTATGAAGGTCGACTTGAGTAGTTGATTTTTTTTAGCCTTCTTCCTTTTTGTTTTGTGATTTCTCTAGCTTGTTCCACTGATTTTGCCAGCTTGTTTTTGTGATATTTTGGAGTGTTTCCGAAGGGCGTAAAACCTATCAACATGTAAGCCAATATTTCAGTTGATCTGTACTTCGGATTGACAAGTTTCTAAGACGTTTTCATATGCTGAAATTTAAGCGCTATTCGATGATTTCTGTTGATTTCGAGCATGGCTTTCCTAAACGATTTTTGAAACGATTTTTATATTAAAATAGCTTTTGAAATAAATATTTTATAATATTAAAAATTATTTTTAAAGCTATTGAAAATTTATATTCACTATAAATAAGAGAATTTCAAAGGTTTGTTTTTCGAATGATTTTCGAAAATTGTTTTGAAAATTAGATTTCTCAAGGCAAATTATTTTCTATATAAAATACACATTTTTGCACTCTTCGAGCATATGAGAAAGAGAATTAAACGATTTAGTAAAACATGTGGTATGATACACATGCATTACTTTTTCGGTTAATTCCGAACTTGTTCGTTTGAAGTTATGGACCTTCGGGTTAATATTTGTGATTGCCATTCTTTGGCGTGTTTTAAGATTTGTGAATTCCTATTTTTAGGAAATATTTGAGATTGCCATTCTTTGGCAAATTTTGAGATTTGAGATTTCCTATTAAGGAGTTATGGTTTGTGAAAACCATTATGTTGTCCTTTGTACTTGCTAATAATATGAGGCGAGTTATGAGCTTTTTGAGATTTGTGATTTAAATGATTTTTTTTCTAGTGTGGCATTGACTAACAGTTAGTAAAACGTTAAGTGAGAACGTGTGGTATGGGATGCACTGTTACCACTTTTCGGTTCCTATCTGAGAGTTTGTGACACATTCACGATGTTATTACCAGTACTAGACTTTCGGGTCATCACGAGGAATTACGACTTCGGTCATCACGAGGTATGTGACTTCGGTCACCACGAGGTATATGTGACTCCGGTCACCACGAGATGGGTACCTATACATTAGTACTGGACACGAGGTTTGCACGTGCAACATTGCTTCGGCATGCAATCGAGGATTTGGATCCAATCTGGGTTATTTTCTATGTTATGAATTTTATTTATGATTTCACCATTTCTAGATGATTGTTTTATATATTATAGCTTAGAGCTATGTGAGAATTTATGTGTATATGGTGATTTCATTTATGAGGTTTTGAACTCTTAATTGAGTTCCACGAGTTATGAGATTTTTGAAGATTTCCGTGGTTTCCTTCTAAGATTTTATATGATTTTATCGGAGTTTATATTTCGAGTAGCTTTTAAGATGGAAACATTCATATTGAATTGATGATATTCATAAGTAAACCCTTGAGATATTTCAAAGTTTTCCATTACTTTGAATTTGAGTAAATCCGAGTTTATATCATTCCTTTTTTATTAAAGGATTGTTTCCCTTATGAGAAATTATATCTTATTACCATTTTCTAATCATCTTGTTCAAGTTAGACTGACCCGTGTATTTATTACTCGGGTCAGACCAAGTTGCAAGTTAGGTTATTTGACTTTTGCTTAGCTGATCTTTATGGACCTATCTATCGACTCTTTTGGATCTTATGCATAGTTCTTGTGTAGTTTATTTTGTAGTGTGCCCTGGTTATGTATATTCTTTTATGGGGACTTGAAGTATGTATATATTGTGGTTGTATCGCCAACCACGTATGACACGTTGTATTGTACTTGATGTATGTGTATATATATGACTGTGTTTGCTGTTCTGTGATCTGTGTTTATTATTTTTATTGTGTTTTGTTCTGAATAGATCCTGTTGCCACCATAGTATTGAATTAGATGAGAATTAAGTATGGCGAACCACTTAAGATGAAAATGTAAAATGAAAAAAAATGAGCATATTATCGACATACTTAATGCTTATTTAATACAAGACTATGATGGTCGCTCCTAAACAACCTTATTCTCTGCACTAGCAGACAGTATTACCTAGTAATACTCTTTGTTAGTGTGGGTCTCGGGGTGGAGGCTTCACAAAACCTATGTTTTATTTTTATTTCCTCAACTTTCTCTTTTATTTTAATTCAGACATGTGTTTCTATTATTATGTTCATTAATTATAATTAATGTTCTCTATATTTTCTCAACAATTTCCTTATGTATATATTAAACACAAGTTTCCATTTATTACACTTGTTGCTTTACAATTAACATCTTCGCTCATATTAATCACAATATTTAATTACATTAATTCCAATTGATTTCCAAATTAATTTCAAACTGATTTAATAATAAAATGATAAATAAAACAATTGTTATACATTAATAATTCATATCTATCAACTTATTGTTTACCAACAAGGATTATAAATTACTTACCGCATAACCGATTTCATTTTCTATATTAAAACCAATTTTAATTAAATAAAATATAATTTCATCATTAACACACCATTTATTTTATTCCTTATTAACCTTTATTATTACCATTGATTGAAATTACATTAAAATAGTGGTCAATTACATTCAATCAATATTATTAAATTATATTATAATATGCGTTACCGTCTTCCATTTTATTAAAATAAGTTGTTTTAAGATTTTATCTTAAGGTCAAAATTTATAATTTAATAAAATTCAAGTTAATAAATCATAAATTTCAATTTCTGACAATATTACATTCCAAAGTCTTATTAAATTTTATATTTTTAATTGTCAAAAATACAGGTCGTTGCATGCCTTCTCCGCCACCAAGCAGATAATATGTTGATAGAGACTGATTAATATGATAAGAATGCACTGTTAGACATTTGTCCATACAAGTTTGTTTTGGGACTGAACGAAATCGAAGGCACTCTTCCTACTACCATTAATAGCGAGTAGTCCTTGCAATCCAAAGATTTTAAAACATGATAGGACCACTGCTATAATAAATGTCTCTATATTGGGAGCGACTTAGAGAATGTCTGTGACACCTCGCACCTCTAGGCACCCCGAAAATCAGACATGACTAGAAGCACGGGTGGTCAGGTGAAATAAAAATCCATAACATAGCACAAAGACAAGGGCAACATCATAAAATGATTAAAATATTACAGCGGAAGAAAACTGTCACTAATTATTAATTAATAGCAAAACAGCTTCATTAAAAACAACATTATCCCAAATTTATTTCTAAAACCAAAAGTACCAAGTAATCTCTACCCAAACATAAAACATAACAAAGTTCACAATATAGGTCCCCATATATAGAGTAAAGTACGTAAAAGAGAAACAAAGTACATGAAACAAAAGAAACAAAAACTGAAGATAACAACTGCTCCAATGACCCTCCAAGCTGCAAAGAACTACAACCTAGACCTGCCCTCCTGTAATTTAGGGAAAATAGGAATTGGTCAAACATAAAGTCTGGTGAATGAGAAATAAAATGAAGCAGAAAGAATAAAACAGTTTAATTCCAGGTCTTCACCGGATATCGCAGAGGGTGAACAATATAATGCAGTGAATCCTTCTTAGATATAGTTCCTAAGAAGTTAAAGTCCATGGTCACTCTAGGGAAGACAACCATGTAGTAATACTAAACGTCAATCGGTCCGTTGGACCTACTGTCCTTACCTATCCACGTGCTATAGTGTGAAAGTCATGCTCTTCACCCATGCACTGTGACTAAATGCCTCTTATGTCTGACCGGCGCCGACTCAAACAACCTCGTAGGACCCCGAAGTTGCGCTCAGGCTCCACCAAACTGGACTTCTATCCTCCTGTCTCCTCGGTCACCAATGTGGACTAGCCCCTATCCAAAGTGTCGGTCCTCCGAAAGAGCGCCCGCGGCTGGGTCGGCTGCGAAAAATCCTCCATCGATCTACCTAAAGAAGCCTACGTCGGAGCACACTTGTCGTGTTCCGTCCGCGTCGATCTGCCTGTAGAAGCCTACGATTCCGGATGCTATCTATCCTACGTACTAGCAACCTATGAAAGGTAACAAACATCCTTTCGAACCTACTTGCCCGCTCATAGTACGTACAGAAAAACTATATTTTGGTCTTAACTACACGAAACACCTATCCAGAACTTTACAAGGTCTACCTACCAAATCGCTTCTAGATTAATTAATTTCACCGTTATAGTTTACATACTATTTATTTCCATTTATCTGCTTTCGGCCGTTTTTGCATCCGATTTGGTTATTTCACAATTTCTCTTTTTCTTACATAAATGGTGTTTCAATTTCACGTCCGTTCAGTCCATATGGTATGTATGTAATTTTTATGCCATTTTGTTATAGATTTACACTAGCCTTTAGGGTCCATTAAATTTACATTTTTTCCAACCTAATTTACGTTCTCCTTTTAGAGATTTAACCTGTACAAATTTTTTATTCAATAGAAACAAACCATTTAATAACACAAAATTCCAATTTTACATTTTTAGGCCACATATGAAACAAACAATTATGCCAATTAGACTTCCCAATTTTGTTCCCAAACCATATTCAAAATTATGTAATTATATCAATCAAAACCGTAATTTTATTCAAGTAACATATTCTGAAATTATTCAACTAACCTGTTTTATGATTAGAAATTGAATAACAATTCTTGTAATGACCCGCTATTTTGGACCATTCGCATTCATTATAAGTGTATAGGTAGACACTCATGCCGGAGTTGAATTGCTCAAAATACCACGTTGTTAATTTAAATTTTGGCAAAACTCAGCATATGCAGTAAATAAATCAATCACAGAATCACAGACACAGAGTAATACAATAATACGCAGCGGAATAGATAAAATAGTAGTTCATGAAGCTACTATATAAACATCAGAGTTAGAAATAAAATACAACAGAATATCTCAAATACAGTGAAGTCTCCAATCCAAACATATGACTTCTGGGAACGAATCAACTGGAAAGCTGGAAGCTGAATCAAAAGTTGGATCTCCAAACGAAGCTCCAAACTCCAAAGGTGAGTCTCGAATGCTGTATCACTCAGTCTGACCCGAGCGTAAAGCAAAACACAAAACACTCGAGTCAGGATTAACATTCTTATATAAATAAATCCAACTCAAGTGAAATATCAACTGAAATACAAGTAACTTAAAGGATGTTTGGGATAACCATCCTCTAAGGATCTTCAGAACTATTTACAAGGTGGAAATATACATTATAACACCGTGGTCATTTGAATTAAATTTATACTTCAAACCCCAAAAATCATTTCATTTCAAATATAACTATTTTCCAAGATAGTATATATATTAATTAATTTATAAGGTAAAGCATTTAATTTTCTCAAGTCTCACAAATCGATTCAAATTAACTCAAATTCCAAATTCAAATTTTATTCAAGCTCTATTCATCAATTCAATTCAGTTTTAATTAACAAATTCAAATTATATCGATTTCAAATACAAATCTGAATCACAAAATAAACCATTTAAATTTCCAATATATTTAAAACTTTAATATTCAACAATTTCACAGTTAAATTTAACAGTTTCATATAACTCTTGGTTTAACTTCATTTATTATTAAATCAAGGAATATTCACTTAATAAATCCAATATCATTTAACCAGCCTTAAATTACATTTTTACTAAATATTTCCCTAAATTTATTTTAAACAATAAATATTCATTAACTTACTTATAAATCCCCAAGTTATAAATTATATCTTACATCTCAATTTCAATCAGTTTCAAATCGGTTTAATTAAATAAAATTATCTTCCCAACCTTAACTTATTCAAATCATTACCAAAATCTATTTTAAAATATAAATTTTATACTTAACATATTATATGTATTAAATCCATCTTAATTAAATTAAATATCATTATCAAATCTATATATATCATTACCATTTATATATAATTTTTTTTTAAAAATCAACGTTTGTTAAAACCAAATATTTCTTTCCAAAACCATAGAATTCAATTTCAAAATATTTATATATATATGGACCAACGGTGTTTGTATATATATTTATCATATGGTTAAGTGATACGGATATTTATCATTTCAATCCAAAATTTAAATATATACGGGTAGATATCATTTCGACCCGTAATCCCAATTTCAATTCAAATGAAAATCGCTTGGGTTTATCATTTCAACCCATAACGATTTTCTCCTATTCTAAAGTCCGTTCGGGTATGTATCATTTCAACCCATAGTGAATTCTATACTAACAGGGAACTTGTAGGGTGATAACAGATAATATAAAATATAACAACAGACATATATCATCAATATCAATAACAGATACTGGTGTCAGATATCATAGGTGAACATATACAGATAATAGTAATAACAGGCATATAAATACTAGATACTGGTGTCAGATGTCATAGGCGAACATATACAGATAATAGCATATATAACAATTTAAATAACTACAGCACCATATTTCAATTGTCGTTTCAATTGAAATCAAATTTAATAAATACAAGAACATTAATCGTGAGTGGTTGCTCTCCTTTCGAGGCTAGAGAGATTTGACAAAGAAGTGAGCTACGAATTCCAAAGCAACGCTAGATAGATACGATATGATGAAGAAACAGGCACGATGGACAAAGCTGATGAAAACACATCAAATCAGTTTTGATATAAACTGAAAATATATACATTATTAATTTCTTATTAAATCAATATTTCATTTTAAGATAAATATCAAAACAAAATACATATGTAAATAAAATCATTGTTTTGTATTAACACATATATAAACTATAAAATATACATACTAATATAAATAAGTTTAACACCTAACATATATAAGAACATATGCAGGCAGCCTATTGAACACGGCAACAAAGACATATATTACTAATATATATAAAATTAACAAATACATATATATATATATACTCTTGTAAAATCTATCATATACGTAAATTTTTAAAGCTTATAAAAGCTTACAAATATTAAACTTTGAAAACAAAAATATAACAGAAAAGTAATACTTATCGGTGTGCATCCCAGGTAAGAAAATAGTATATAAACTATGTATATATATAACTACATAAACGCTGACACTTTAGACATATTATTAATGTATACTTTCATAAATTTATATAACTTATATACTCAGCATATTCTTAAAACAATATATATATAACATAACAGCTAACATGAATCTTACAATCTTTATAACTAAAATAAACTATGGCATACCAAAAAGCTGAAGTGAGGACACGTACAGGAGAGCTTGCGAAGAGGATCGGCCATTGGAATTTTTTGGTGAGGAGGAGGGCTAGGTGTGGTGTGGCGGTTGCTGGCCAGAGCGGAGGGCGGAGGTGAGAGGGATGCTGGCCGAAGTAGGTGCGAGGCAAGAGCCGGGTGGTGGTGTTTGCCACGCACACGTGAGTAGAAGCAAGGGATTGGAGGTGGGTGGTCAGGTGTTCGGCTGGGCTGATGGTTTGCTGGCAGGGCGGAGGAGACGCCGATGGAGGCTTGGGCGCGGGTGGAGGCTCGTAACAAAGCTGAGGGCGGTGAAGATGGGAGGTAGGTTCGAGCGATAGGAAAAATGGGAAAAGAAAGAAGAAGAATGAAAGGTTTTTGGAAAAATGAACAGGCTAAGATATATAAATGTTAAGTGATACGAAACTAAGAACGTAAATTTTTAGATCTGGAATGAATGCGCTGAAACAAAAATAAAGTAACCGACAAATGAATATGAACGAACCCGCAATTTAAATACAGGGAATAATGAAAGAAATGGCCGTTAGGAATTTGACCGTTGGACAATGGAATGGGCAGAGCAATTCAAAAGGGTAAAACGTACCGATACAGTGAACCGTGGTATGGTTTCATCGCGTACCAGACTTCAAAGTATAGAATTGAATATACCGCAGAGATCAGCATGACGAGATGATCAAAACGGTATACAGATATTAGTGGTACGATTATCCTATCAAAAGTCGATAATCGGTACCGAAATACTGCTAATCTGCCAGAATTAAGATAAACGGAGCAGTTGAAGTCCAAATTTGGAAAAACGACTTTCGCAGTCTGATTCAGAATGATCTGAATAAATTTTCTCCTGTTGACATATTTTGGTTTCGGAAAACTTTTAAATTCACTGTTATTAACCGGTTTGATTTGAAATAAAATTTCACAGGAAAATAAACTTTAATATTATCAGATGAAAATTTATCAGTTGCTATATTAAAATAGACGTATTCCAAATAATAAATTTTTATTTTCAAATTTTATTGTTTAAAATTTCACAAAATTTCAATTAATTTAACAAATAAAATCACTAAAAGTTTAGGGTCGTTACACTCTCCCCCACTCAAAACTTTTCGTCCCCGAAAAGAGAGGAGGTAGGAGAATAGAACAACTAGGCAGAAAAGGTAGGTTAAAAGACAAGATTAACAATTAATTTGAAACTATATATAAATTTTACTTGAAGTATTCATTTGAAAACTTCATTTACAATTCAATTATCTTTAATACTTTAATATCTTCCAAAAACCCATTTGTAAAATTTCTTGTTTCCTTTTTAAATACCATTTATGTTTAAATAACACCTTTATAAAGGTATGAAAACTATTTGAAAACAATTATACATTATTACTTATTTTTACAAAGAAGCTATTAAATCCATAATTCATAAATTTATTAATTTATCTCAAGATACTTTTCAACATTATTAATAAATCAATAATCATTTCTTTAAATATGTTGTATTTAATTAATAACTTCTAAAATATTTAACACTAAAATTTTCTATTTATAACACTATTTTTTTTTAATATATATTAAACCATATAGTATATAAATAAACAATACTTAAAAAGATATAGTCAACAGGGAAAAAAAGGAGGACTTGGAAAAACAGAATATAGGTAAATAAATAAAGCTGAGGGGATAAGGTAGATTCAAGGAATAGTATCGGGCATGAATAGTTAATTTAGAACCATAAGGGTTTTGATTCCAAATATTGATACAAAATTTTCTTTGTTGGAAATACTTTTATTATAAAATACCTTTATAACGAAACAAATTTTCTTTCGAAAATACTTTTATAACTCGATGTTTCAATAAGTTTATCCTTGTTCCTGTAGACTCTGGTAGTGCGTTGATCAGGCGCAAAACTAGAATTCTCCAGGTACTTAGTAGACTTGGTTCAACACCCAGTGAAAATACTGGAAAAAATTTTAAAAACAGATATGGAAAGTACAATCCAATCAAAAACACAAACAAAACCTTTGTCCAACCATGGTTCGCAGATACACAATGGTTACGCCTGGGTCCCCCAGGAAACAATCCATATCCGTAAGCTTTCTCAGCCTTGCGAGTTACGCCATGATGACTAGTAGAATGCAGGATACACAATGGTTACGCCTGGATCCCCCAGGAAACAATCCGTACCCCCAGGCAAGACTCAGCCAAGCATTTGCGCTACTATTCGCGACCTACACAGATTGCAGGATACACAATGGTTACGCCTGGATCCCCCAGGAAACAATCCATACCCCTAGGCAAGACTCAGTCAGGCAGTTGCGCTATGCAGTCACGAGAGAAAAAATAAGACCATGGGTAACGCCATGGAATTCGAAGGACACTCGAGTATCATATCCGGAAAACCAAAAATCAGAGAGAATAATATCGATAGAATGAATCCAAGATGTGGCCACAAATCGGATATCAAGCAGAAGGCACTTTCCATATCTTTACTTCGAAAATATGTATCATATAGTACCTTTTCAAATCACTTTCAAATATCGTACTTATATAAAATCCATTATATATAAGATTAAATTCTCAAATCAAATACTTTCCAAAATCAATAGTATATCAAATCATACTTATATAGACTTCAATTATATAAGATTTCACTTTCAAATTGAGTACCTTTTCAAATCTATAGTTTTCGAATCAATTTCATACTCATACAAATCAATTTTATATAAGTTCGACAACTCCCAAATCAAGTTTTTAGTAACATAAGGTTCTCAAATTTCAATTTGTTTCAATATCAGTTCCATTTCAAAATCATATACAATTTCACCAAATTATTTCTTCTCAAATCAAATATCTTTAGTTCCAAAGTTTCCAAAATAATAAATTTAGGAAATAAATCCAAATTTCCAAATCAATATAATTAAGTCAAACAATTCATTTCCAAAATCAATGGTTTTCAAAATCATCTTATATTTACATAAGGTCCGTCTTTTATAAGGTTCAAATTTTACAAAATAAATTTCGCTGTATGAAGAGCCATATGGGGTTGAATATCTTTGCTTTTATGGGTTATATGTCTTTGTAATTTAAATTGGAAATTTTCTTTTAGTAAGCAAAGATATTCTAACTCGACAGCTTCCAATTTCAGCGTCAAAATATATCAATGATATTATAATATAAGATATACATACGTCATCATTTCACAGAATCACATTTGATCGCTCGCTCGATCACACAAGTTCGCTTTCGAACTAGTATTGTCCATTCGACTTCCCTAATGCGGATTTCGATGTGGTTTCTCGACTAGAAGCCATCAGTCTCCTTGCATAGCCATATACTATGATAGAGAATTCTAGAATCAAGCCCAAAATCCATATCAAATATTCGCCATCAAGAATCGAATGAAAAATCCTAACACGAAATGGTGTAATTCACCTCGAACTTGTGTACTCAAACCTGGATCAAATTAATTATGCGAATAAAACAACATATGTACAACTTATATATTTTATTCCAACTTGTTAAATATATAGTTTCATAAAGATGTTACTAAGTTAAAACATTTAAACTAAATTTTATTCAAAATATTTTGAAGACCAAATTCTTTCCAAAACATTTCAAAGCTAAATTTTATATTAGAAAATTTTAAAATTGCCTTACTCATTTACTTAACAAAACAGTTTCAACTTATTTAAATCATATTACTACATACTTTAACATACATACCAAACTTATATACTTTATACTTTTCAAAATTTCCTAGCTTTGAAAGTTAACCTTGATTTGGAAGTGCTCGAACCTTCAAAATAGTTGAAGAAATCATTTTCAAATTCAAGAGTTGGAAATCAGCAACAAATCAGTAAATCAATTTTAATAGATAGGGTTATATCAAATCCGAACTCGAGGACTGAACACCGGCTTACTTCAAATCATTTCAAATATACATACATATATCCTTTGAATATCAAATCTTACTTCGGAATTTGAAATCAAAATTGGTTTCGCAAAATCACTCGCGTAGCAATGCTACTAAAGTGGCCTCTCCCTCACTCTGAAACTCGAAAATCAATGTCGATGATGCGTGCACTCATCACCGAAATTATTTTCCAGCGACATAAGTGAGTTCTGGACTTCTATTTTCTCAAACTTCTTTTGGAATTTCTTCGAAACTCATTAAAATCATTTGAAACATTTCTTATTCGGAAAATACTTTTAAATCATATTATTATTATATATTTCAAAATCTTAAAACCAATTCCAAAATACCGGAGTTCAATTCTCGAATTTCAAATTTAAAATCCTTCAGTTATAAATCAAATTTCTTATATAGTTTTTTTTTTCAAAATTACAAATCCTTTCGAAACCTCAAATTCTTATTTTAAAAGGGTTTATAATCTTTATCGAAAACATTTCACTTTTATATATAGAATATAATAATTTCGAGATATAAAACAATTTCAAAAATATAAACAAGCCTGATTTTTCAAAGGATGGTTCAAGAATGGATTTCAAAACAAAGATAGAAATTCAACTTAGAGGGACTCTAATCAATAGGATTCTGATTCGAAGATAGGCTCGAACGAAGATGAGATAATTAATTACAAAACAGTAGATGGATACACTTATATAAATCGCGGACGACCTTAACCGGGTCAACCGTGACTTCAAGAATATTATCGATGCGGAAATCTAAGGCATATCGACATTCGATCGCCAGAGATAGAATTCGGCATAACAAGAGATGGCAACATCAAAACCGAGGGATATATAAATCTCCGGTGAATCAATGCCTATTGTAAAGGAGTTCCACCCCTTTACAGATCATTCGAAGATTGGCAGGATCGCCTATGCTTATAGAGATCATTCGAAGTGGAGTTATGGAATACTCCAAAATCAAAAGAATACAAATAGGGAGAGACAAGAATGAATTTTGGAACCGCAAGGAACGTTCCAAAGTTCAAAGGAAATCGAGTCAAAAGGAAGAGATTAAACTCAAACGAAAGTGATTCTGTAAATAAATTTACAATATATGCTAAGTTTCGCCTAGAACCAAAGCTCTGATACCAACTGTAACGACCCGCTATTTTGGACCATTCGCATCCATTATAAGTGTATAGGTAGACACTCATGCCGGAGTTGAATTGCTCAAAATACCGCGTTGTTAATTTAAATTTTGGCAAAACTCAGCATATGCAGTAAATAAATCAATCACAGAATCACAGACACAGAGTAATACAATAATACGCAGCGGAATAGATAAATAGTAGTTCATGAAGCTACTATATAAACATCAGAGTTAGAAATAAAATACAACAGAATATCTCAAATACAGTGAAGTCTCCAATCCAAACAGATGACTTCTGGGAACGAATCAACTGGAAAGCTGGAAGCTGAATCAAAAGTTGGATCTCCAAACGAAGCTCCAAACTCCAAAGGTGAGTCTCGAATGCTGTATCACTCAGTCTGACCCGAGCGTAAAGCAAAACACAAAACACTCGAGTCAGGATTAACATTCTTATATAAATAAATCCAACTCAAGTGAAATATCAACTGAAATACAAGTAACTTAAAGGATGTTTGGGATAACCATCCTCTAAGGATCTTCAGAACTATTTACAAGGTGGAAATATACATTATAACACCATGGTCATTTCAATTAAATTTATACTTCAAAACCCAAAAATCATTTCATTTCAAATATAACTATTTTCCAAGATAGTATATATATTAATTAATTTATAAGGTAAAGCATTTAATTTTCTCAAGTCTCACAAATCGATTCAAATTAACTCAAATTCCAAATTCAAATTTTATTCAAGCTCTATTCATCAATTCAATTCAGTTCTAATTAACAAATTCAAATTATATCGATTTCAAATACAAATCTGAATCACAAAATAAACCATTTAAATTTCCAATATATTTAAAGCTTTAATATTCAACAATTTCACAGTTAAATTTAACAGTTTCATATAACTCTTGGTTTAACTTCATTTATTATTAAATCAAGGAATATTCACTTAATAAATCCAATATCATTTAACCAGCCTTAAATTACATTTTTACTAAATATTTCCCTAAATTTATTTTAAACAATAAATATTCATTAACTTACTTATAAATCCCCAAGTTATAAATTATATCTTACATCTCAATTTCAATCAGTTTCAAATCGGTTTAATTAAATAAAATTATCTTCCCAACCTTAACTTATTCAAATCATTACCAAAATCTATTTTAAAATATAAATTTTATACTTAACATATTATATGTATTAAATCCATCTTAATTAAATTAAATATCATTATCAAATCTATATATATCATTACCATTTATATATAATTTTTTTTAAAAAAAATCAACATTTGTTAAAACCAAATATTTCTTTCCAAAACCATAGAATTCAATTTCAAAATATTTATATATATATGGACCAACGGTGTTTGTATATATATTTATCATATGGTTAAGTGATACAGATATTTATCATTTCAATCCGAAATTTAAATATATACGGGTAGATATCATTTCGACCCGTAATCCCAATTTCAATTCAAATGAAAATCGCTTGGGTTTATCATTTCAACCCATAACGATTTTATCCTATTCTAAAGTCCGTTCGGGTATGTATCATTTCAACCCATAGTGAATTCTATACTAACAGGGAACTTGCAGGGTGATAACAGATAATATAAAATATAACAACAGACATATATCATCAATATAAATAACAGATACTGGTGTCAGATATCATAGGTGAACATATACAGATAATAGTAATAACAGGCATATAAATACTAGATACTGGTGTCAGATGTCACAGGTGAACATATACAGATAATAGCATATATAACAATTTAAATAACTACAGCACCATATTTCAATTGTCGTTTCAATTGAAATCAAATTTAATAAATACAAGAACGTTAATCGTGAGTGGTTGCTCACCTTTCGAGGCTAGAGAGATTTGACAAAGAAGTGAGCTACGAATTCCAAATCAACGCTAGATAGATACGATATGATGAAGAAACAGGCACGACGGACAAAGCTGATGAAAACACATCGAATCAGTTTTGATATAAACTGAAAATATATACATTATTAATTTCTTATTAAATCAATATTTCTTTTTAAGATAAATATCAAAACAAAATACATATGTAAATAAAATCATTGTTTTGTATTAACACATATATAAACTATAAAATATACATACTAATATAAATAAGTTTAACACCTAACATATATAAGAACATATGCAGGCAGACCTATTGTACACGGCAACAAAGACATATATTACTAATATATATAAAATTAACAAATACATATATATATATATATACTTTTGTAAAATCTATCATATACGTAAATTTTTAAAGCTTATAAAAGCTTACAAATATTAAACTTTGAAAACAAAAATATAACAGAAAAGTAATACTTATCGGTGTGCATCCCAGGTAAGAAAATAGTATATAAACTATGTATATATATAACTACATAAACGCTGACACTTTAGACATATTATCAATGTATACTTTCATAAATTTATATAACTTATATACTCAGCATATTCTTAAAACAATATATATAACATAACAGCTAACATGAATCTTACAATCTTTATAACTAAAATAAACTATGGCATACCAAAAAGCTGAAGTGAGGACACGTACAGGAGAGCTTGCAAAGAGGATCGGCCATTGGAATTTTTTGGTGAGGAGGAGGGCTAGGTGTGGTGTGGCGGTTGCTGGCCAGAGCGGAGGGCGGAGGTGAGAGGGATGCTGGCCGAAGTAGGTGCGAGGCAAGAGCCGGGTGGTGGTGTTTGCCACGCACACGTGAGTAGAAGCAAGGGATTGGAGGTGGGTGGTCAGGTGTTCGGCTGGGCTGATGGTTTGCTGGCAGGGCGGAGGAGACGCCGATGGAGGCTTGGGCGCGGGTGGAGGCTCGTAACAAAGCTGAGGGCGGTGAAGATGGGAGGTAGATTCGAGCGATAGGAAAAATGGGAAAAGAAAGAAGAAGAATGAAAGGTTTTTGGAAAAATGAACAGGCTAAGATATATAAATGTTATGTGATACGAAACTGAGAACGTAAATTTTTAGATCTGGAATGAATGCGCTGAAACAAAAATAAAGTAACCGATAAATGAATATGAACGAACCCGCAATTTAAATACAGGGAATAATGAAAGAAATGGCCGTTAGGAATTTGACCGTTGGACAATGGAATGGGCAGAGCAATTCAAAAGGGTAAAACGTACCGATACGGTGAACCGTGGTATGGTTTCATCGCGTACCAGACTTCAAAGTATAGAATTGAATATACCGCAGAGAACAGCATGATGAGACGATCAAAATGGTATACAGATATTAGTGGTACGATTATCCTATCAAAAGTCGATAATCGGTACCGAAATACTGCTAATCTGCCAGAATTAAGATTAACGGAGCAGTAGAAGTCCAAATTTGGAAAAACGACTTTCGCAGTCTGATTCAGAATGATCTGAATAAATTTTCTCCTGTTGACATATTTTGGTTTCGGAAAACTTTTAAATTCACTGTTATTACCCGGTTTGATTTGAAATAAAATTTCACAGAAAAATAAACTTTAATATTATCAGATGAAAATTTACCAGTTGCTATATTAAAATAGACGTATTCAAAATAATAAATTTTTATTTTCAAATTTTATTGTTTAAAATTTCACAAAATTTCAATTAATTTAACAAATAAAATCACTAAAAGTTTAGGGTCGTTACAATTCTAATTCAATTTAATTAAATCAATCTTATTTATGCCATAAACGTGAATAACAATTTGTTTGTTCCAAATTTCAACCCAAACAAGAATTAGAATTGAGAAGTGGAAGAAGAAGAAGATACAATAATTTACATAAATTTCAATCTTATTTATGCCATAAAACGTGAATAGCAATTTATATGTCCCATATTTTAAACCAAACATGAATTAGATTTGAGAAGTGGAAGAAGACGAAGAAGAAGTTGGAATAATTAACATCTATTCTTAGTTAATAACAGAAATTAATTCATACTAACGTGCCATAAAAGAACTAAAATTGAACTACTTTATTTTTCTATTTCATATTAATTCCCACTCACCTGGCACTTAAGCTTGCATAAATTTGAAAAAAATCTTTGCTTTAATCTTTCTCCCTTTGAATCTTCTAAATTCCTCAAATTGCTTGAATATATATAGATAATTTAATTTGGTAGAGATTTGTTTATTTAGTAGAGAAAAGAAGGAAGAATACTACACACTAATTTTACAGTAGAATTGTGGCGACTGCTGAATAAGAAATTAAGTTTAGGTTATATGGTTTATTTATAGATTGTTTGAGTGAATATAATCCATTAGATTATTTTAGATTAAATCTGGTTCTTTCATACACTTAATGGTTATCCATTCTAGCCCATACACATCACTCAACCAATAAAATTTAGTCATCTCATCCTATTACATCACTGGAGCGAATGGGAAGCCGACACATGTCAGAAACAACGCTGAAATACGTAGGAAAATCGCCGAAAATGAACCAACTAAAAAATCATCGCTCCAGATTTTGGGCGACAACGGGACTCGATCCCTGGTCACTAAGGAAGTCAACATGCGCCTTTACCACTATACCAAATGCGCTTTTAATTCCTTTTTAATTATACTTTCCATAAAATATCGGAGTGTTACATTCTCCCCCCTTAAAGGATTTCGTCCCCGAAATCTCCAAAGATGGAAGAACGTAATTAACAACCAACATCCAAGAACTACATCCATATACTCTACCATCATCCATTTCTACCATTGTCCTTATTTTTAACTAATGCAATTTATGATTTATGCAAAGTGAAATGCATATGAACTTACCTAATGTGAAAAGGTAGTCGGTCTACTGATTCAGTTGACCTCCTGTAATGCAAGTATGCTTATGCCATACAACCAAATGTTTGCAATTACCCTAACATAATTGATAATTCTATATGTATGTTTCAATCATTCACCCAAATGCAACATCCATTTACACACACACACATGTATATATACAACCATGTGCAAATGCAATAGATAACAGGCATGCATATGTAGGTGTGTGTACCTAGATTGCCGATTATCATAATAAATATCTATCTAGTGCATGCAATGCATCCATTTGCAAACATTGGCATCCACTTGCAATCATTTTCATCCATCAAACATAACATGACCTAATGACATGTTTACAACCAAGCTACCATCCATAGGTTTCACCTAAAGATTATCAAAAAGACCCTAACTAAGGAAAGATCAAAGATCAAAGATAGGATATTTGAAGTGTACCTTCAATTAGAAAAGGATAAGAAGTTCGAATTCTCTCCTCGGATTCCCATGTGCACTCCTTGGGGTCATCTCCCCACTGAACCTTCACTAGACGAACTTCCTTGTTGCATAATCTCTTGACGCCGTGTTTCAATATACGGGTGGGTGTACGACGCACAAGTGATTCGCGCTCTACCTCCACTTCCCTTAGCTGATCGGGTTCTACTACTACTGTGGAATCATGTAGATACTTAGATGCGAAACATGAAAAACATCATGAACTCCTACCAACTTATCTAGAAGATCAACTCTGTATGCGACTTTTCCAATCCGTGCGGTAATAGGGAAGGGTCATACAAATCTCGGTGCCAACTTACCCACTGAGCTACATCTCATAACGTTTCTCAGAGGAGAAACCTTTACAAAAACCATATCTCCAACCTTAAACTCCAAATCTGAACGTCTTCTGTCGGCATATGACTTTTGTCTATCTTATGCAGTCTTCAAACTCTTGCGAATCAAATCCACCTTCTTGGAAGTTTCCCTCACCAAGTCTGGTCTAAGAAAGATCCTATCGGTGGTATCTCACCAACAGGCTGGTGATCTACTAGTCTGCCATAGAGGGCCTCGAACAGTGCCATCCCAATGCTTGCTTGATAACTATTATTATATGCGAACTATACCAAAGGTCGGTGGTCTTCCCAAGAGCCTTCGAAGTCCATGATGCACAATCCGAGCAAGTCTTCCAAAACCATATTTACCCTCTCAGTTTGTTCATCTATCTGAGGGTGATATGCTGTGCTCAGATTCAATTCCGTTCCCAAGGCTTGTTAAAGACTCCTCCAAAACTCGCTGGTGAATAATGGATCTCTATCGCACACAATGCTGGAGGGAACTCCATGAAGCCTAACTATCTCCCGTACATAAAGAGTCGCCAAAGAAGCTGTCGTCATATTACTCTTAATGGGTATAAAATGAGAGCTCTTCGTCAGTCTATCCACAATGACCCCAATGCTCGTGTTCCCTCTCCGTGGCCTTGGTAATCCATCTACGAAGTCTATAGAAAAGCTCTCCCATTTCCATAATGGAATACCCAATGGCGGCAACAGTCCTATGGGCTTCTTCTGTTCCGCCTTTACCCTTTGGCAAGTGATGCACTTTGATACATACTCCGCTACCCTCTTCTTCATTCCGGGCCAATAGATACCCTCTTCACATTCCAGTACATCTTATCACCACCAGGGTGCACTATCATCCTAGAATGATGTGACTCGTCCAACACCGCATCTACTAAATCCTCACTACGGGGAACACAAAATCTACCATCCCTTCTAAGCCATCCCCTAGTGTCCATGGTATAGCGCCTAAGATGTGGTGATGACTCTCCTTTACCAAGCTTACCTAAAATGTCATTTAACTCTTCGTCCTCACCTTGCTTTGCTCAAATCTGCTCCATCAAAGTAGGATGGATGTCGAGGGCTGCTAACAATCCTGGAGCTAGATCCGATGGAGGTCTAAAATCAAAGGTAGCAATGTACTCAAAATGCTTCCATTCCAAAAACAGAGGACTTAAAACCACTTTGCGTCTACTCAATGCATCTGCCACTACATTACCCTTGCCAGGGGTATAGGAAATCTCAAAGTCATAAGAGGCTAAAAACTCCATCCATCTTTGCTGTCTCAAATTCAAGTCTTTCTGAGAGAATAGATACTTCAAAGACTTACGATCCATGAAAAGCTCAAATCTTTCTCCTAAGAGATAGTACCTCCAAGACTTGAGAGAAAAAACTATAGCTGCCAACTCAAGATCATGCGTCGGGTAGTTCTTCTCATGTGCTTTCAACTATCTACTCGCATAGCACACTACCCTACCCTCTTGCATCAGTACCGCCCCTATCCCCGTACCACAAGCATCGTATAAATTGAGAAAGGCTTGGTTCCATCCGGTAATACCAATACGGGCACGGTAGTCAAAGATTCCTTCAATCGACCAAAGGCATCCTCACACTTGGCATCCCAAACAAAAGCTGAGTTCTTCTTGGTAAGGCGGGTAAGTGGAACTGATATTCTAGCGAAGTCCTTAATGAAATTCCTATAGTAGCCCACAAGACCAAGGAAACTCCTTATGTCCGTGGCATTCTTAGGGGTCTGCCAATCTTGTACTACTGCCACTTTCGCTGGATCTACTACAAGTCCATCCACCATAACGATGTATCCCAAAAAGCAAACCTCATCCCTCCAAAAGTGGAACTTGGACAACTTTGCCTTCAACTTATGTGCTTGTAGGGTCCTAAGCACTTCTTCTAAGTGAACAGTATGCCCCTCCTTGCTTCGTGGATAAACCAAAATTTCGTCGACGAACACCACCACAAACTTGTTCAACGATTCACGAAATACTCGACTCATCAGGTCCACAAAATATGCCGGAGCATTGGTTAGCCCAAATGGCATGACTAAACACTCAAATAACCCATCCGGAGTCCTAAACGCAATCTTCTCGATGCTATCCTCCGCCACACGCAACTGATGAAATCCCGTGGCCAAATCGAGCTGTGAAAATAACTTGGCTCCTACTAGCTGGTCGAAGAGATCATCTATACGGGGAAGAGGATAACGATTCTTCTTCGTCAGCTTATTAAGCTCCCTATATTCCACGCAAAGCCTGAGAGAGCCATCCGGCTTGCTGGAAAAGACGATGGGTGCGCCCCACTCAGAAATTCTCCTATGAATGAAGCCCTTCTCCAAAAGCTCTCCAATCTGCTTGTTAAACTCACGGCGTTCCTTAGGAGCCATACGCCTTACCGGTAAAGCAACTGGTTTGGCATTATCGACAAGATAAATCTTGAACTCGATCTCTCTTCAAGGTGGAAGGCCAGCAACCTCCTCGAACACATCTGGAAAGTCTCTAACAATGTGTATCGAACTAAAACTATCGGGCGATAAATCAAGAGAATAAAGGTAGCTCAACATGACTGATCCTCTAGGATCACAAGATACCTCCAAGGTATGTCCACTATAAGTGCCTAACCTCACTACCCTCTTATCGCAATCAAGAATAGCACCATACATAGATAGCCAATCCATACCAAGAATCAACTCGAACCCGGAAAAGCCCAATAAAAAGGCACTACAGTTAAACTCAACCCCTAAAATAAACAATTTCAAATCCTGACATAACATGGACAAATAGGCCGATCCTCCTACGGGGTTTGATACTACTACCGGGTCGGTCACTAAGCAAGCATCAAGACCAAGACCCTCTACCGGAGTACTAGATATAAAAGAGTGCGAAGCTCCAGAATCAAATAGGGTACGAACAAGAAAATTAGAGATAGATAACACACCTTCGATGATCACCTTCTTTCCCTTGTCCACAACCGGACGAGTACTAGAGGAAGGATCTGCCTCTAAAGCATAAGCCTGAGCAGGTTGTGAAGGTGTCTGTGAACTATCCTTGGGCTTCAACGGACAGTCCTTTTTCATATGCCCCACTTGATCACAAAGATAACACCTCAGTCTCGGTTGCACTCCTGCCCCTCTACAATCCTTAGAAAGATGACCTAGTTTACCATAAGTATTGCACTTCCAGTCCTTCCTTGGAACTTTCTTTTTTCCACCTGACCCTCCTCCTCCTCTCCTCTTTTCTTTCCACTGCTTCTTCACATCACTCTTCTGCGCCACATCTCCTTTCTTCTCAGTATCAGCAAGTATTGTCATCTCTACCAATCCCTCAAAAGTGGCTCCTATCGGAATGTGGCTCACTGCCAAACTCTGCAATGGCTCACTGAAACCCTTAGCAAACTTCAGCGCCTTCTTGTGAGGAGTATTGACCACGTCTAGTCCAAATCTGGCAAGCTCATTGAATTGATTAACATATTCCTTAACTGTCATATCCCCTTGCTTGAGCTGTATAAATTTCTCTAGCTGCACTCCCTCTTCAGCCTGCGATAAGAATTTCCTCTCGAATATGGTACGAAAATCCGCCCAAGTCAAATTATCAGCCTCAGCCTCCATAATCTCCCACCAACAAAGAGCCTCTCTCTGCAACTGCCCTGAAGCCAACTGCCTCCGTGCCAAACTCCTCCAATCCCATAAGTCCAAATACCCGCTCACAACTACAGATCTAAGCTCTCGCCTCAGCATATGACTCGGTGCCAAGAAACGGCTTGCCTCCTAAGCTGGTGTAGTCCTTGCATAACTTGGGAAAATCGGGAATGCCTGGCGGACGGGCTGGAGCCCATTCCGCCGGAGCAGCATCCCTAGCTGGTGGCTCTGCTCTTGCAGTAGCCTGCAAATAACGTCTGAACCAGGCATGCATATTAAGGCCTGGAACTTCAGGTATATTTTGCGGTTCAGACATTTCTATCTGTGGATATTAAAAAGATAGGATTAGGTACTCCATAAATAGTTCAATAGATAGAGAGGAAGAGAAAAGAGTGACCCATTTCTAAAATTTCTTTTTTTTTCTCCAAAATATATACATATACTTTTAAAAGTATTGTTTGGAATATCCTTTAAACATTATTCGAAAACCTTTATATTTTTTAAAATATTTTTAGGATTATCGAAACCTTAGCTCTGATACCAACTGTGACACCCCGCACCTCTAGGCACCCGTAAAATCGAACATGACTAGAAGCACGGGTGGTCGGATGAAATAAAAATCCATAACATAACACAAAGACTAAGGCAACAACATAAAATGATTAAAATATTACAGCGGAAGAAAACTTTCACTAATTATAAATTAATAGCAAAACATCTTCATTAAATATAACATTATCCCAAAATTATTTTTGAAACCAAAAGTGCCAAGTAGTCTCCACCAAAACATTAAACGTAACAAAGTTAACAATATAGGTCTCCATATATAGAGTAAACTACGAAAAAGAGAAATGAAGTACATGAAACAAAAGAAACAAAAGCTAAAGATAACAACTGCTCCAATGACCCTCCAAGCTATAAAGAACTGCAACCAAGACCTGCCCTCCTGTGATTTGGGGAAAATTGGAATAGGTCAGACATAAAGTCTAGTGAATGAGAAATAAAATGAAGCAGAAAGAATAAAATAATTTAATTCCAGGTCTTCCCCGGATATCCCAGAGGGTGAATAATATAATGCAGTGAATCCTTTTTAGATACAGTTCAGCCAAAGTCCGTGGTCACTCTAGGGAAGTCAATCAGCAGTAATACTAAATGTCAATCGGCATGTCGGACCTGCTGTCCTTACCTATCCACGTGCTACAGCGTGAAAGTCATGCTCTTTACCCATGCACTGTGACTAAATGCCTCTTACGTCTGACTGGCGCCGACTCAAACAACCTCGCAGGACCTCGAAGTTGCGCTCAGGCTCTGCCAAACTGGACTCCTATCCTCCTGTCTTCTCGGTCACCAACGTGGACTTGCCTCTATCCAAAGTGTCGGTCCTCCGAAAGAGTGCCCGCAGCTGGGTCGGCTACGCAAAATCCTCCAACGATCTGCCTAAATAATTTTACGTCGGAGAACACTTGTCATGTTCTGTCCGCGTCGATCTGCCTGAAGAAGCCTACGATTGCGGATGCTATCTGTCCTACATACTAGAAACCTATGAAAGGTAACAAACATCCTTGAGAACCTACTTGCCCGCTCCTAGTACGTACAACCAAAACTATATTTTGGTCTTAACTGCATGAAACACCTATCCAAACCTTTATAAGGTCTGCCTACCAAATCGCTTCCAGATTAATTAATTTTACCGTTACAGTTTACATACTGTTTATTTCCATTATTCTGCTTTAGGCAATTTTTACATCCGATTTGGTTATTTCACAATTTCTCTTTTCCTTACACAAATGGTATTTCAGTTTCACGTCCGTTCAGTCTGTATGGTTTGTTTGTAATTTTTATATCATTTTGTTATAAATTTACACTAGCCTTTAGGGTCCATTTAATTTACATTTTTCTTCCACCCTAATTTACGTTCTCCTTTTAGAGATTTAATTTGTACAAAAAATGTATCCAATACCCACAAACCATTTAATTGCACAAAATTCCACTTTTACATTTTTAGGCCACATATGAAACAAAAATTATGCCAATTAGACTTTCCAATTTTGTTCCAAAACCATATTCAAAATTATGTAATTATATCAATAAAAATAATAATTTTATTCAAGTAACATATTCTGAATTTATTCAACTAACCTATTCTACCATTAGAAATTGAATAACAATTCTAATTCAATTTAATTAAACCAATCTTATTTACGCCGTGAAACGTGAATAACAATTTTTTGTTCCAAATTTCAATCCAAACATGCATTAGAATTAAGAAGTGTAAGAAGAAGAAGATACAATAATTTACATAAATTTCAATCTTATTTATGCCGTAAACGTGAATAGACAATTTATATGTCCCATATTTTAAACCAAACATGAATTAGATTTGAAAAGTGGAAGAAGAAGAAGAAGTTGCAATAATTTACATCTATTCTCAATTAATAACAGAAATTAATTCATATTAACGTGCCAGAAAAGAACTGAAATTGAACTACTTTATTTTTCTATTTCATATTAATTCCCACTCACCTGGCACTTGAGCTTGCATAAATTTGAAAAAAGCTTTGCTTTAATCTTTCTCCCTATGATTCTTCTAAATTCCCCAAAGTGCTTGAATATATATGGATAATTTAATTTGGTAGAGATTCGTTTATTTAGTAGAGAAAAGGAGGAAGAATAATACACACTACTTTTACTATAGAATTATGGCGACGACCGAATAAGAGATTAGGTTTAGGTTAGATGGTTTATTTATAGATTGTTTGAGTGAATATAATCCATTAGATTATTTTAGATTAAATCTGGTTCTTTCATACACGTAATGGTTATCCATTCTAGCCCATACACATCACTCAACCAATAAACTTTAGTCATCTCATCCTATTACATCACTGGAGTGAATGGGAAGCCACCACATGTCAGAAACAACGCTGAAATACGTAGGAAAATTGTTGGAAATGAACCAGCTAAAAAACATCACTCCAGATTTTGGGCGACAACGGGACTCGATCCCTGGTCATTAAGGAAGTCAACATGTGCATTTACCACTGTACCAAATGCGTTTTTAATTCCTTTTGAATTATATTTCCCGTAATATATCGGGGTGTTACAATGTTAACAAGCAATCCTTCCGCTATGAAGATCTTCGGTCTTCAATACAACGAAGATTTTTAGACTGCAGATACCACTGCCATATAAATAAAATGTGGGGTAATCCCTTGGGACTCATGACAGCAATTCCTACATTCTGAAGATCCCCGGTCTTCGATAATAATCATCTCCAACATGTGTTCACTTTCAAACGTATACATTGATTCGAAGTGGTTTTCGGATAGGAGTTACCTAAATTCGACCATGTTTCCTTCGCACCAATCATCGATTAAAAAGATGTTAAGTTCATATAAAATCATCTTTTTATTCATTCATAAATATCTCAGAGAGACATATTATTTTAAATTATTCCTTTATCTTCTTAACAGTATATGGAATCATTAAGCCTCATTTTATCAAATACTTTGTTTAATTAAAACCCTTTTTAAATCTTGGAATATCATTTCACCTTTTATTTAGGAAAATATTTCCAAATCATTTATTTAATTATTTTAAAAAGATTTTCCACTTCAAATCATAACTTTTAGATGGATCAAAACAATGTTATTTAAGATATCATTTACTTAAACCCAAATCAATTAATTTAAGTATAAGAATTAAAATAATTCCAAATCATTTATTTACATCTCATATTGGAAAACATTATTTTAGAGTATCTGGGCTTTCCCTTCGATCTGTTCCACCCCTCGTCTAAAAGAGAAAATAGATGCTAGGTAAGTTTAGGGCACTGGTTGCTCCATTCCTAACCTTAGTTACACACTTTGCTTTACCGTTTAGATCTCACAGGCAGGACAAATGTACTAATCGTTTCCGCATACTCCTTTAATTTTTAGAAATGATTTATAAAACTTCCAAATCATTTTTTAAAATACTTATTCATTTATTTGAAAACACTTATAAAAGATTTGGGAAAGAATACTTAAGTTTAAAGCCATATTTTAAAAGTTTTTAAAAACTGCTGCAAAAAGTGCTGCGAACAGTGCTTTAAAGACATATTTGATAAAAATGACTTTTCTATCATTTAGAAATTCATTTTTATAACTCAAATCTCAATTAAAACGTTTTAAAAGATCTATAAAATTTATTTCATATTTTTAAACATTTAAAATATTCATTTTAAATCAATTTCAAATTCGGGTTTTAAACTGCAAAACCGCGATTTTTCTGAAAACTTGTTTTACTCATATGTAAAAATTTACAAGATGAAATCTCGATTTTCTTTCTTCATTCAAAAACTATGGATATAATAGTCTAGAAAATTCATATCTTGAAGAATTCCAAGCTATATTCCATTTTGTATACTCATTTGAAATCTTCGACGTGAAATCGCGAACTACCGTTATGCGGCGCGCCTAGTTTTGACTTGTTTCTCAATTTCTTTTCAAACTTCCTGGAAACACTTTTATATGTTTATAAAACATATCTAAACCATTTTAAACTCATTTAAACAAATACTTTTTATATTTCAAATTCATTTCCATTTCAATTCATATTATAATATTTTATTATTATAATATCAATTTCAACCTTTTTAGATATTTTAAAATCATTAAGAGGCTAAATAATTTCCATACACATCTTTATATGGATTTAATTTTCACTTAATTAACTATAGTTAATTACTAATCATTGCTCTCATCATTTATCAAACCAAGTAATCAACCATCTTGACATCCATATAAGCAACCACATTATCATCCAAGTTAACAAACATATAATCATCCATGTTTAAACTTTCACATCATTATTCTTGAAATATTTTTATAGATTAATTAGTAAAATGTTAGTGCTCACCTTAAACCTACTCAAACTTCCTACCAACATTCAAATCACCACAACACTCCGCTAAATCGTTACTAAACCCAACCAAAACTTCTCCAAATTAACTCCTTATTCGTAACTCTTGACCATCACCTCTACCTTACTTGCTCATGTCCAAGACCATCCATCATCACTTATTGCTCATGGCATCATCTTTCCCTAACCTCTTTGCTCACGGCTCAAGCTCCTATCACCTCCAAGCTTTTTGCCATAGCCCATTCCTTCATCATGCTCTCGGCCTAGGGTGGATCTAATGGTGGTCGCGGATGGTGGAAGGGAAGTGGAGGTGATTCACTATGGTTTTGAGGTGCAGTGAGGATGCTTGTGTATATATATATATATATATATATATATATATATATATATATATATATATTTAAAAAAATTCTAGATATTTTCCCATTAATTTTCTAAGGAGGGAAACCATGGAAAAGGAAGAGAAAGAATTTAGAAATGAAGAGAAGAAATTATGAAATGGAAGAGAAGAGGTGGTGGGTATTTATAGTAATAAAAGTTTACAAAATATCTTTAGATAAAAAGGCCAAAATACTCTTTCCTTAACCATTAAGCTAAGGTCACTTCCATCTTTAATCCACATCACTCCCATCACCTATCATATTGTCCTTTGTCTCTTAAATTAGCTCTTAAGTAAAGTAAGCATTTATGGTGATTATATTTGTGCTTTTTGACTTTTCTTACTTACTTTTACTAGTTACTTTCTAGAATTTTCTAATTATGAATAATAAAAGTAAACTTTTTTAGTTATCACAATGTGTAATATATATGTTAAAACATGCTAACAAAGGTGCAATAACGTTGCGATAACTTATATTAAGCAAAACGTTGATTTTCGACAAAACGTTTTACGGTCACATTTTGACGTTTTTGTTAAACTATTTATTTATGTAAACATAACTTGAAAATAAGTTTCTTATATTAAAATAATTTAAACAAGTTCATTTGAGTTATAAACCCATATTTAATAAAATTTAAAATTCAATTATAAAAATACGACGGCGATTTGTCAACGTGCGACGAAGTTTGTACATTTTTATAAAACAAGTATATATGTTTATAAAATCATTATAAATCAAATTTCAATCACTATCATATCATTATATAACCATTGAAAAGAGTTATTCACCATTTACAACAATTATTTGGATGTATATCCTATTTTATCCAAAACCGGCTTTTGTCCATTTTATAATAAAACTTCAAAATCTCTATTTATTTTTAAAAATAAGTTCATCATTCTTATTTATCACATAAAACATGATTATTTAAGTTTGAAAATTCTCTAATTGAATATTTAAAGTTAATTAAATATTTAAAGTAATAAAATTACTGGTCATTACATTTTCGGTTATATTTCCACTTCTTATTTAATATATATATACACACATATATATACACATATATATACATATATATACACATATATATATAAACAAAGTTTGATAATAATATTTATATCATTATATAATAATCAAAAGGGCTTATTTACTAATTAAAATAATTATTAAATCATTTAAACTCAATTTAAATTCAAAAATCATTTATTCCAAAATAGTGATATCATTGATGATGTTATAAAGAGATTTTATTTTCAAAAATAAAATAAAAATTTTTATTACATATTTCACTCATATATATAAGTTAGTGTATGTACCCAGCTCCATGCACGATGTCGGATGGTCTAAATGCTGTTATTTGATAAAACGGTTTTCAGTCATTTTGTTGATATATATCTTCCAAGCTATATATTTTTGTAAATATTTATTCAAAATAAGATTACTAATATTATTTATTGTTCAAAACATTATCATTTATGTTAAAAAATCTTATATTCGAGTATTTAAAAAAAAATCAAAGTGATGAATTGCGGGTCGTTACAATACCTTTCACCAAGACCTAGAGATCACAATTTGAAATAATGAAATGGCTCCTTGAATCAAATTCTAAGTTCTAGAGTTGCTGGCTCCTAAACTGCTTTACCACGGACGATCGAATCGAAGAATTTTGATGTGACTTAAGCTTGGATTTCTTTTGGGTTTAAATGGTGATTTTCTACTCGTTATTTGAGGGAGGAAGGAGAGCAAAAATTCTCAAAATAAATGGTGTGGAGAGGGACATATAAATAAGTCAAATGGAGATAAAAGTGGATAACATCCTTATCTCTCTCTTACCAATTCCACTCTTTTAAACCACTCAAAAGTCTCCTGCTTTTGCCAATATTTGGTTGGCCTATTCAAGCTATTTTGGCCGAAATTTGCTGGGCTTCAAAACCATTTTCAGTCTGAACATTATCTGTTTCATTTAAATCTAAATTTAAACTTGTATCGATATCGTATATCGATTAATATATTTATAACTACTATAAATACTTTGGTTTATATTGTTTAACACATCAAATACAAAATTTTGTAATTAATATTTCACAAAGATTAACCAATTAAATTAATTTATAACAATTACAAACTAATTAAATCAGGTGATAAAAGATGTATTTATCATTTCGATTGTGTGACTCTTAGATGTAAATTTGGTCAGCGATTAATACTGAACAATTCGAATATTTACGTTCACACATCACCTAGCAGGTGACGTGACATTGTGACCAAATTTATAGCTTATTTGGTTTCGGTAAAATCCAATTTTACATTATTAAGTGTTAGCCAATCGTGACAATTATTTACAATAATTATCTTCTTCAAAACAATATCACTTTGGACTCATGGAATTTCATAATGGTCAAAATTACAATATCATCCATATTCAACTCTGCAGTCCAAACACAAATCCTTGGTTCAATAATAACAATAGATAAACAATATTACAATAATTAACATAAATAAACAAAGGATGAAAAACATGTGCAGATATGAGTTGAATCAAATAATAAGCAAGTTGTTAATTAAGAAAAAAAAGGTTTCGATTCACATGTTTAAAATTTATCTATTAAGCACGCCAAAACATATGAAGGATAAAACATATAAATAAATAAATTAGAGGATCACCTTAGGATGTTGTCTAGAAATCACACCTTGAATGATGATATTTACTTAGATCTTCAAGATCCTCTTCCTATCCTTGCAAGAGATGGATGAACCACTTTTGCTTTATTTTATTTGGAGTTGAAAGATTTTTGAAATTTTGATTTTTTGTTTTCTGCCCTGAAAAGTTAGGAGGAGAGAAAGAAGAAGAATGAATAAGAAAAAATGAATTGTACGTACATAATGAATTAGAGAATATGTTTTATTTGAAAGAATGAAACCTTTCTCATTCTTTAATTAAAACTTCCCTAATTAATTCCCTTGATTGTCTCTCGCTCTCTCCAATCCTTTCTTTTCATATGATATGTCATCAAATGACAGAAAATTTCCATAAATCCTTTCATGCAATTATCTCTTATTAAATTACATCGATATCGTATATCAATGCGCAAAAATATAACTTTTATAAATGCATTAAATAATTACAAACAACTTTCAAACATCAAATAAATCAAATAATAATTGATATTTCTCAAATATCAATTAATTTAATCAACTCACAACATTTTATAAATTAATTTAAATCATGTGGTTTTTCAGAGAATTCATTGTTACGGTTGTGCGACTCAAAGGTGCAAATTCAATCAGCGATTAATATTGAACTATTCAAATATTAATGTTCACACGTCATTTAGCGGGTGGTGTGACATTTTGGCTGAATTTATCGCTTACAAATCTTTTGGTAAAATCCAATTTTATTTATTATAAGCGGAGCCCGAAGTGACAATTATTTACACCAATTCTCTTCGTCAAACTATATCACATTAGGACTTATTGGATTTGGTGATTGTCAAAATTCCAGTATCGTTCACATTCAACTTTATAGTCCAAACACAAAGTCCTTTATTCAATAATAACAATTGTTATTAACCGAACTACTCTGGTCAGAGACTTTGACTTTGAGTTGACATCAGTTGACTGTTATGCTAACCTCATATAATTGAGAAGACGAATCCTATCTTGAATAGTGTTTCACTTCCAATGCTTTCACTCGACCCTACTATAGTCGTTAGATGGATGACATGCCATGATTTAATTATAATCAAAGCGTAGCTTCCACATTGAATATTAAAAGTATTCTTAAGTCAAGAGAACTGTGTAAATTAGTCACATCGATATGCTTTGCTTGACCTAAGTTATATTAACCAACAGAAAACTATCGAGTGAGCCATTCCATAGTTATCCAATAACTATCAGTACATAACCCATTGTGCCCCTAGTAGTCATGAGTAATACACTGCCCAACATTTGAAGAGCGTTACATACTCTAGTCCTAATGGATGTATCGATATCCAGTCTCGATACTACTTGATTAGGAATATTTAAAATGTTATATTTCTTTTCATTGTGATAAATTACTCACGATTACATCACTTTGTAACTATTATCACAAAACATATCATTTATGGATTTTCTACTAAACATACTTTTAATTAAATTAATTAATTAATATAACACATTATATCAGGTATATAATAGAAAGAAAACACCTTTTAGTTTGAACAAGATTGGTTATCAAGTTAGATATATGTAACAAATTACATAATTGCCCCTAGGGCATATCCCTAACTCTATCAATCTCTCACTTGCACTTGGGGTCAATTATGGAATCTTATTCCAACTTTTACAACCAGTTTCCTCAAAACCAATTGGGTCGGTTCCTTAGTGAACAGGTATGATATTATGTTTCAATTATCTACTTTGTCAATCAACTCTCTCCGATGGTAATAAACTATTTTATCATGTGGAACAATTCGGAGTATGTCTATCGACTTCTAGTGAGCTCTAAGTTCTATTACGAACTATATTATGACATTGCCATAATGTTATGGAATTCTCAACATTTGGAATCACCCTTACCTCAGTTGTAAATTTGTGCTTTTATTGCGGCATTATTCAAGACTACGTACGTAGCCTTTTTCATTGAATCAGCCATAGTTTTTTGTTTGGAACATTTCCAACTTAAAGATTCTTAACTTGAATGTATTATTGACATATTATACTCAATATCACTTATGTAGTTTGAGTCCGAACACTCCTTCATAAGGAGATTGTTGCATCTATAAACAATTCTCTAGTATTTCATAAATACACGAGAAAACCTCAAACAACCATTTAGTGATATCAATTTGGATTTGATATTTTCTTAACGTATCAAATATATAAATAAATCATGATATCATAGATAACATAACATGTATGATAATTTCTATAGCCAATACATAAGGAATCTTCCTTATTAAAATTTTAATAAGGTGTCCTCACATATCGTTTGAGACATTCCAAATATCTTTTATACTTTCTATAAAAGACACCATTTACAAATCCAACGTTGAGTATTTAACAACTAAAACTAATTTCAAAACAAGTACATCGTTAACAATCAGTAGTGTGTTTTTTACTTATGATTTAGAAATATCTGTGTGCCTTTTAACTTTTTTTCTTATGAACGCACGCTTCCTCTGCACTTTGATTAACAATTATACTATTTGATATTTCTACCAAAACATTTGTTCAATTTTGATGCTTATAAAATGATACTTTCTATCATTTTTTAGATCATTTCCAAAAAACCCACAAACTCAATATCGCTCCTACTAACTTTGAGACACTTTGGTTATTTATGTGCAAACAGTCTAGTTTAAATCAATATTTAGAACTTTCTACTTCAACATATATATACCAAAATCCAAAGTCATACTAGGCCATAATTTTGTGAGTAAATCTGAATTAACATGAGTGCATTGAATAACGAATCTATTATTCTAATTTCAACAATCGAAATTTATGTGGTTATTCTTATCAACATTGCTCATTAAATTCCAATTGCATTAGCCTCTTAAAGACGCAATCGCGGCCGATGGATCACATCCCTTCGGATATGACTACCAAAATTGTATTTTGATAACGTATTTGGAATCCTTTTGGATTTGCGCATCATAATGTATCATAGAGTCAATACTCTTAATGGTTTTATTAAACAATCGTGGAGTATATATTTTCGATATTGATAAGAAACTCATAGTTTCTCTTCAATATGCGAGAATACTTATTAGACACTCTAATGCGATGTGTTCGTTTGGGTTAGTTAATTTCATTTCATCACATGTAATTAGTTTTATCTTCGGATCGTATCCAATTCCTTTTTACTATCAGTAATTTCTCAAAGAAATTCCTTCACCATGAAGCTGGTATTTCTTGATACAACAATTGTTTCTTAGTGCAACAGAATAGGTATTAATAAAATTTTATGAATTTCCTTATTTATAAAACTGATTTGTTTCTAGTTTACTCGTTCAAAACATAAATGTCATCTAATTATAGTTTTTCCCAAAATCCTTTGTGGGAGATTCATACAAGATCCCTCACAAACAATTATTATGTGCAAACTTTTGATTTGCACAACCTGCCAACTCCATGGCCTAGGATATGTTAGGGTTTCTTATAACCCTTATCTTGTATGATATTGTAAACTATTATTTAGATGAAATAATATTAACCTTGTGTACTACTCTTAAGTGCATGACCTTATAGAAAGAAACTATCTCAACTTCACTCATCATTAATCATGCTTTATCCAACAAAGTTCGATTACTCCTTATTGATACATCATTATGTATCACATGAAGGAGTGACTTTTCAAATTGAATCAGTTATTCCGCCTTTTAACATGGCAGTATACCAAGGATTTGGCTAAATGGATTTCATGATCATAAAGGAGGAAGCCCGGGGGGATGATTATCAGGTTCGAAAATCAGTTATTAACAAGGCTATGGATGATAGTCGACCGGATTCAAACAAATGGCATCCTGGAATTGGCTAAGTGTGGATTGGCACTTCCCCTAGGTAGGGGATCAGATTACTTCATCTAGGCAGGGGATCAGATCGGATTACCGTGGATATGGACACTCAACTCAACAACTCAACTCGATGAAAAATCGACCAATATCATCAAATTTCACCAAGCCAACTATATGAACAACTATCGAAACACGAAGGGAACATCATGGGGGACCACCACTAGGGATCGCCGACCCCCAATCAACATCCATAGGGATCGGTGCCGATCCCTTAGGATGGCCCAGATGGGCTCCAATTTTAGTGAGCGGGTTCATCTAGTCCTTGGTCTTTTGCACGTGGATTTTTAGCTGGATATTTTTTCGCCTTCTCCTATAAATACAAGATCATTGGCTGAGGAAAGGGGGGCTTTTCCTTCCTTCGAGAGCTTCTTCTTCTCTCTTGGCTACATCCAGCCATTTTTATTACTCGGGTTCAAATTATTGGAAAAGTAATCAGCAGTAAAAATAAAAGAAAAATCTTTAGAGTGGACATAGGCCGGAGTTAGCCGAACCACCATAAAACTTCTTGTGTTCATTTCTAACTGTTTTAATCTTTAGAGTGGACTCTGTTTGAAATTGGTTTTTGGATTTATGGTGCTTTCATATTATTTGGGTGTTGTTGGCTATTTTTGACGCTAATATTTTGGTGCTTTCACTAAGAAGAGTTGCACCCGTGGATTTGGAAGCTAGGATCTGGGATTTGGAAGCTTGGATCTAGGAACCAATGGCTAGGCAATCAGCAAGGAGGCCATTGGCAGATAAGAGTCACTATGGAGGGAGTCAGGAGGCATCCTCAGGAGTTGGAGCTAATCAACCCTCGTTCTACATCAGTAGAAACAATATGGAGACTATGATGGAGGCGATGCAGAAGCAGATGATGAAGAGACAAGAGGAGATAATGCATAATTTCCTCAGTGGACAGGTTGGAGCAGGAGCTATTGGCAATATGGATCAAGGAGTCGGAGTAGCAGGACTTGTGGAAAATTAGAATGGGAGCATGGAAATAGGGTTAATAGGCAGGAGAACAGAATGGAGTAGTCGGGGGTAAACCTAGAGCAAGTAGAAGGGAATGACACTGTCCCCTCAAAGGGATCGACTCCAATCCCCTAGGCTTGGGGCCACCCCTAGGTCAGGTCAGTTCAGTTCGAATGTCGATAGGCCAGTGGTCGATGTTGTGCAGGTTGATGTAGATTGGAATGCGAATGCATGTTCGGAGGAGTATGTTCTGAAATACCCTCATGGAGTTGGGGGCAAGCTGGTAATATGGATTGGAGGCTACCTTTGGATGGTAGTGACAGGTTTATAGAGATGATTAGATGAGCTTTGAGAGGAGGATTGGTAAACAGGGATTTGGAAGATGTGAACATGAGTCCATTCACTCCTAATATCAGTCCTGCTAGTTATCCATCGGAGTTTAAGTTACCAATACTGAAAACATATGATGGAAAAATTGATCTTACTATTCATCTGATGAGGTATATGAGGCATATGGAAGTGCTGGGGGCATCAGAGGAAGTAATGAAGCGATGTTTCCCCTTGTACTTGGCTGATATAACTACGCTATTGTTTAGGAAATTGGAGAATGGTTCCTTTGGTACTTGGATGGAGTTGGCGGATAAGTTCATGAGGCAATTTCGGGTCCACATCACGAGAGCCAAGAACATGATGACGTTGACGACGATGAAGCAAAGGGCTGGGGAATCCCTTAGGAATTCTTAACAAGGTTTAATACGGTGGTTGCTTTAGTGGATCGACCCAATCGATTGACGGTTTTGATGGCGGCAGCATCAGGGATACCTGATTACACAGATTTTAAGGTAGCACGAGAACGGGTTCCTCCGATGGATCTTGGGGAATTTTATCAAGAGGCTGTATTAACCCGATATTTTCAACCATTCCCATCCGCATATGCCGGACTTGAATTGCTCAAAATACCGAATTGTAAATATAAATTTGGCAAACTCATCATATACAGTAAATAATTAAAAGATCACAGACACAGAGTAATATGACAATGCAGCGGAAGCAAAAGAAATAGTAGTTCATGAAGCTACTATTTATGGACATTAGAGTTAACAAGATACAACAGAAGTAACAAGATACAACAGAAGTAACAAGATACAACAGAAGTCTCAATATGATAATCAAGTATAAATCAGAATACATCACTGGAATCAACTGGATAACTGAAAGCGAAATAGATAGATGGATCTCCAAGAAAAGCTCCAACTCCAAAGGTGAGTCTCGAATGATGTATCACTCAGTCTGACCCGAGCGTAAAGCAAAACACAAAACACTCGAGTCAGGACATACATACTTATACAATGTAAACCAACTCAAGTGAACTGTAATATAAATGCACAAGTAACTTAAAGGATGCTTGGGATCGCCCATCCTTTAAGGATCCGTTAAACTATCTACTATGTAGTAATATTCTTTATTATAATAATGTCTACTAGTAAAATAAACTTACTTTTAAATAGCGTTAAGGCTTTACATTTTCCACCTTAACACATAATAGTGCCAATAGTCTATACAGTACCGTAATACCCCGTAAACTGGAGCTACCAGAGGATACTCCATAGGTACGACACAAATCAAACTCGTAGTAAAGCTCGGTATGGTAGGTGACACGGCACAACTAGGCAATGCCAGGGTAGATATACCAATTACCCACACGGGCTGGTGGAAACGCATAGCAGCCACTACCGCCCACCTCGGAACACACTCCCAAATCAAAAATTGAAGGGTGGCCACCAAATCAATCACAAAGTAATAGAATAGTATCGAAGAAATGTGTCCGATTAGAGGTGCTACCTCATTGGCCCGAGATCGCTTCTGTTTTAGCCAAATTATGCCAACTCACGAGAGTCGGGTCCACGTATATACCTCAATAGGATCGTCGCCACCATCCTACTTCATTCTGGAATCTCCACCGCGTACACGGTTGTCAAAGTGGTTTTCGGTATCGACAGAGAGTATGCCAATATCCGATCCCGGTCTTTTTGCCAACCAATCGTTATTATAACCCATGGATATTTATTCCAAAATCATTTATACCTCAAAACAAAATATATATCCATTTCAAAACTAGTTTATACTTCAAAGCCAAAATATCACATCCATTTCAAAACTAGTTTATACTTCAAAACCAAAATATCATATTCAAAACTAGTTTATGCTCCAAAACCAAAATATCATTTGAACAAACCCAAATTTCCAATCACTGAATATTTCCTTTAATTTATTTAAACTTGAAATATTCCTTTTTAAATCATCTTAAAACAAAACCACTTTATAAAGCCATATTCTTAAATCTTAAATTGCAATTCAATATATTCAAAACAATTCTTAATTAAATAATATTTCAAATAAATTCATTTCCAAAAGTCATAGTACTTTTAAAGTTATAACACCTTTGAAAGCGAACACTTTGAAACCATAATACTTTGAAACCATATCAATTTTAAGATGTTATCATTTGGAAATCATAATATTTAGAAAAATCATAACACCCCTAAAAATAATATTCATTACCAAAGTTATAGCATTATTAAGTTCATTCGTTCAATTATACCAATTTCGAAAACATTGTATTTAACTTATAAATTTCAAAAATGGTTTATATTTCACCTCAAAACATATTCATTTAAACCATTTAAATTCAATGTCAAAATCTTCCAAAAAAATATTCATTTCCAAAGTTCATTGAAATTTCAACCACAACAGCACTTATGAAGTGTTACGGTAAATATATTAACATTTCAAAACATTGCCAAATTCAAAACAGCAGCACTTATAAAGTGATGCAGTAGATATTTTAGTGTTGCAAACAGTTCGGTTTCAAAACAGGAGCACTTATAAAGTGATGTAGTAGTTATTTAGTTGTTTCAAAGCATAGTTAAATTTCAGAACAGCAGCACTTACAAAATGCTGTAATAGTATTTGGTTATTTCAGAACTTAGTTAAATTTCAGAAATGATAGCACTTAACAAATGCCAGCTTAAAACCACAGCATTTTATAAAGGGTACTTTTGGCACAGGTACCTGGTAGGTTTAAAAATACACGAAAAGAACCTGTCTTAAAACTTTATAAATTAGGTCCCCGTTTTTCGAAAATCAACAAAAAACATCGTAAAATTGCCAAACTTCAAAACTTATTTCAACATATAATCATCTTCATATAAATGCAAGAAAAACACAAAAAAATTTGTCAAAACCCAAAAAAACAACAAAATTCGCACTTCAAGAAATTCTGCAATTTTTCTTGAAATTGTCGATATTTCAGCAAGTTTAGTAAAAAATTGCTTTGTTTCATGCAATTTTTTCTGTTTAGTTCAATCTTCTAAATTTACTATCTACATTTATTCAAACAACACATTATTGTACAACAATCAAGGAAAAAATGATGAAATTGCGTATAATTTAAAAATAATCAATATTGCATAGAACACACAGCTTATTCCCAATAATTGCAGCAAAAAAAGCAATAATTCATAAAAGTTGGAAACAAATCAGCAATAATAAGCCAAAAGTACCTTATTTTATGGAATAGCTGTCCACATATCAGCAACAATGTAGAATAATTGCACATATTGTAGCACTAATATAAATTTTAGTTAATATATAATTATTCAGCAACAATTGCATGATTATCAGCAATAATATTCAATTGTTGCTCACATTTCAGCAACAATATTTACTATCAGCAAGTATTCCTGAATAGTTGCTGAAATGTTAGCAATTATTCTGCAGCAAAAACAGGGACCCGCTTTATAATGAAACTTACACAGGCAGTTGCGGATTTAGAGGGGGCATGTAGGGTCACCGGACCCCACTAGACTTTATATATTTTACCTTTTAGTACTGCTGCTTTTTATCAAATTTATTCCTGCTGCTGCTTTTCTTTTCATCTTCCCTCTTTTTTGCGCTGTTGCTTCTTTATTTCCTTTTTATCTCTTTTTTTGCTGCTGCTTTGATTTGTGATTTTCGTTTGTACTACTACTTTTCTACCAAAAACAAAAAGGCAACCACATTCTACTGCTGCTTCTTTGCTTATTCTATTCAAGTATGCTGCTCTTCTTTTTATCCCGCTTCTTTAAACTGAAATTGCGATTCTAGGGTTCCAAATTAGTACCGACTTTTGATAAAATCTGAATACTGCTTAATTTGATCAATTCTATTCAGTTTTGATTTTTGTAGCACTAAACTTCTTGATTGTTGACTGATTTATTATTTGTTAATTCACTTAAATTGTTAGGCATGGATAAGTATATTATAAGAACTAAACGTCCTCGAGCTGAAGTTGAACAAAGTCAGAATCAGGAAGCTATTCAGGTTGAATCTTTACCTAATCAAAATCAAACTACTGCAAATTCTCCAATGGAAGAAGATATTCCAATTCTTAATAATGTGATTAATGTTGAACAAATGATAGATGATCCTGGATTACGACCTCCTTTGTCTTCAATTGGTTTTAATTCTATGGAACGTGAAAGAATTCGAAGGGCATATTTAACTAAAGGCCCCTGTCAACCAATACTCACCAAGTTCCCTGTTACTATGTTTTCAGGAAAGCCACGCAAGTTTAATCCTAGTTGGTATAAAGAATATCATTATTGGTTGGAGTATAGTGAAAGCAAAGATGCGGTCTTCTGCCTATGTTGTTACCTTTTCAACACCGAATTAGGGGATCATAGATTTAATCATGAGTCATTTGTTGGTGAAGGTTTTCGAAATTGGAAAAAGAAAGATAGGCTAAACACGCACGTGGGTGATCATAGTAGTAGTCACAATAAATGCTTAAAAGCTTGTGAGGATTTGTTGAAACAAAAACAACACGTTGATATCATGATAGCTGGAATATCAACTCAAGCTAAACTTGAGTACCGAATTCGACTTAATGCAACGATTGAATGTGTTAGGATGCTTTTAATGCAAGCATTGGCTTTTCGTGGTCATGATGAGTCGGAGCATTCAAAAAATCAAGGCAATTTTCTTGCATTATTAAAATTTCTTTGCAAGCATAATGATGAAGTAAATAGAGTTTCTTTAAACAATGCTCCAGAGAACAACAAATTGAGTTCACCTACAATTCAAAAGGACATTTGTAATGCTGCATCATTTCTTACTACAAAAGTTATCATTTAAGATATTGGAGGTGATTTTTTCTCTTTGTTAGTCGATGATGCTCGTGATTCTGCAATTAAGGAACAAATGGTCGTGTGTTTGAGGTATGTAAACAAACAAGGGTGTATAGTGGAGCGTATTCTTGGCATCGTACATGTTCAAGAAACCACTTCTCGAGTTCTCAAAATTGCTATTGAGTCTCTTTTTGCTACACATGGATTAAGCATGTCAAGAATTCATGGACAAGGTTATGATGGCGCAAGTAACATGAGTGGCAATATTGGTGGACTTAAAAGTTTGATACTAGAAGATAATCAAAGTGCTTACTATGTTCATTGTTTTGCTCATCAACTACAATTAACACTTGTTGCGGTTGCAAGAAAGAATGATAAGCTTTCTTCATTCTTTGATTATTTGGCATCTTTGGCCAATTTTATTGGTGCTTCATGTAAAAGAAAAGAATTACTTCGAGTGAAACAAATTGAGAAAGTAGTGGAAGGAATTTCTCAAGGCACTTTAGATTCGGGACAAGGCATGAATCAAGTAGTTACTCTAAAACGTCCAGGAGAAACACGTTGGAGTTCACACTATAATACTATTATTAGTGTGATTGCTTTATTCTCTTCTACACTTGAAGTGCTTGAGGAAATGAAAAAATTGCCATCATTTTCTAACCACAAAGGTGAAATAAGCCGACTAATTGAAGTAATGTGTGAGTTTGAATTTGTATTCCTATTATTTTTTATGAAGAAAGTGTTGGGAATTACCAATGATTTATCATAAGCATTACAAAGAAAGGATCAAGACCTTCCAAATGCTATGGGTTTGGTTAAAGTAGCTAAAAGAAGGTTACAAGAACTAAGAGAAGATGGTTGGGATAATTTGTTAGTAGAGGTGAATAGTTTTTGTGAAAAGAATGAGATTGATATTCTAAACATGGATGAACCTTATGTTCCTCGTGGAAGATCAAAGCGTAACGTTCATAAAGTTACAAATCATCATCATTTCAAGACTCAAATACTTCTTGCCGTGGTAGATTTTCAACTTAAAGAGATGAATCAGCATTTTGATAATGTGAATATCGAACTACTTACGTGTATATCATGTCTTGATCCGCGTCATTCTTTCGTAGCTTTTGACAAACAAAAGTTGATTCAACTTGCTAAGTTTTATCCTTTCGAATTTGATGAAACACATCTCTTAGTACTTGAGGATCAACTTGAAAACTATATTCAAGATATGAGAAGTAACGAAGATTTTAGAGATCTAAAGGGGGTTGGAGAACTTGGTCAAAGAATGGTTCAAAAACAAAAGGATATCGGATTTCCTTTGGTTTATATGTTAGTTAAGTTAGCGTTGATCTTGCCAGTTGCAACAGCTACCGTTGAAAGAGCTTTTTCTGCTATGAATCTTATAAAAGGTGTACTTCGTAATACAATGGGAGATACTTGGCTGAATGATTGTCTTGTGACATATATTGAAAGGGATATTTTTGAGAACATAAACAATGAAGCAATTATGCAAAGATTCCAAGATATGAAGAATAGAAGAATGTTAATTTAAAATTGCAAAATTATATGAAGTCAAGTACTTTTGGTTATAAACTATTGCTTTATTAATATGTTTGTATATTTTGGCCCCCACTAGTCTTGATCCTTGGCTCCGCAACTGTACACAGGGACCCGCTTTGCTATATTCTTCCGTTTTAAGGATGCGATCTAAATTTCCACTTTTATAAATGCTACCAATAAAATTCCAGATTTTATTACAACCTTTCGGAAACATTAAAACTTCAATTTTATCCATTTTTAACTTATAAAAAAAATCATATTTCATGCTTCAAAACATTCATTTGGATATCATTTAACTTATGATTTAATAAAATAAAATTTTATAAATAAATATCCAGTTTAAACCATAATTCATTTATTAAGTCAAAATACACTATTTTACTTAACTTTTATTTTTAACCACTAACCTAACACTTTATTTTAAAATACCCATTTCACAAATAAAACTAAATTTCTATTTATTTATTTAACTTAAAATTTCCATTTGAAAAACCAAATTTCCAATTATCAAGTTAGGTCATAATTAAAGTTACATTTTTCCATTTAAAAATCATAACTATTTATTTTACGAAACATAACATTTCACAAAAGAATATTTTATTATAGTTAATATAACAATCAATTTTTTTCTTTTAGATCTATTTATTTAGACATCAATTAACTATGATTGTCTAGTTAAATAAATTTTATTACAAAATGTCCAATTAGAACTGTATTCTGTTTTATCAGTTCAAAATACATTATTTATTACACAAAACATGTCCGTTTCATAAAGTAAAATTCATAACAATTACTAGATTAGATTTAAAATTCCATATTAAGTCCAATTATATTATTAAGTTATTTAACATCAATAAATGTCTTTAAATCCTATTTAAAACCAACACATCTTTATAATTTCAATTAAAGCCACTTATAGACTTATAAAATTTTAACTTATAGAAAACCAACATCTTCTTATATTTTAAATCATTAAATCAATTTTTTAGGCTCAAATTTCATACATTTAAAAATTCAAAATACTAAATAATTTTTAGGAAAATATTCTTTAAAAATATAACCATGGGCCTGTATAATATTTTCTAACATAGGTCAAGTGATACGGATATGTATCATTTCAATCCATAATTTAAAATAAAATCCGGGTTCTATCATTTCAAACCCGCAATCCCAAGTAAATCAAATACAATAAAAATCATTCAAGCCTATCATTTAACTCATAATGATTTTTCCTTATTCTAATGTTCGTTCGGGTATGTATCATTTCAATCCATGGTGATAGGGAACTTGCAGTGTGAGAATCAGTAAATAAATGAACAGTAGAACATATAATCATATCAGATGATGTAACAAATATATAAACAGAATTTAACATCATATAATCATATCACATGCATATATGAACATATTAACATAACATATAAATTTTCTACAATTCACATGCCATTGTTTCACAATTATAAAAGTACGTATGTCGAGAGTGATAAACTCACCTTTTAAAGTTAGAGATGACAATCAAACACAAGATAAACTACTCCGAAAAGCACGACAAAGCACGAATCAAATACGAGTGGATGGAGAGCTAAGATTCAATCTTGTAACAAATAATTACAAAACATATATAAGAATATGATTCAACACATACAAAGATGAATTAAACAATGAAAATATGAATCAAAGTGTGATAAAATGACTTCACCTTTTCATGTAGGCTCGACCATGGTCAAGTGGGCTCGGCCACATCAACGTATGGCTCGGCCATGATGGTTGTATGCATGCTAGGCTCGGCCAAAGTGGTGTGTACACACGGCTATGGCTTGGGAAATGAAGAGGTGGAAGTTACAAACCATAGGAAGGTAAAAGGTCAAGGGGTTGATGGAGTTTGGGTTCGGCCATAGGGCTTGTGTGGCTCGGCCTTGGTTTTGTTTAGGTCAAGTGCATCTCTAGTCACGGCAAGGAGATGATAAGGTCATGGCAAAGCAAGGCATGGGGTTGTATTGAGTGGTGGCCGAGGCTAGGAACAAGAGGAAGGTGGAAATACATGGCTTGTGATGGTTTTGGTCAAGTTTTGGTGGTGGATCTAGATCTAGGTGTCACGGCCATGGTTGGAGGAGGTGATGGAGAGTGGAGGCTGATCTATGAGGATGGTGGAGAGGAGATGTGGTCGGCAATAGAGGAGCATGAGGTGGAGGCCGAGCCAAGCATGAAGAAAACAAAAGAAAAATAAAAATGAAAAAGAGAAGAAGAGGAGGGAAGAGAAGCCATGGAAACTTACAGTATTATCTCTCTGGATGCAAATGAAAATGAGATGTGAAAAAATGTTTTTGTACGTGAATTAGTAATAGAGGAGGCGGCTAGGTTTTGAGGTATGAACGACTAAAAGAATAAATGGTAAGAAAATAATAAAGGGGCTTCAATTCCTATTTAATAAAAGAAACTTACTAAAAAAAATCTTTCAATCAGAAGAGGCAAATGAGGAAGTGAGATATTGAGAAGATTTTTATGTGATTTGATAGAGTAATGCATGGCCAAACAAGGGTGGGAACGACTGAAAAGAAATAAAGAGTAGGCAATTAAAAAGGCAAGCAATTAAGACAATATAACATATGCCCTTTGATTCTTTCCAAGCCATAAGTAAAAGATATATACAAATAATATTCCAATAAATACAATAAAAGTCTAGACAAATAAATAGGGAAATAAACTAAGAGATGGATATAGGAAAAATAAAAATAAAATACAAAATTTTAATTGCGTGTAAAACGCTGTAATTTATCCAATTCTAAAAGTATAAATCAGAATTTAACGAAACAAAAAGCAGAACAGATATCAGCATTATATTCTGCTCCAAAAAAAAAGATTAAAAATTTAAAAATTCAAATTTAAATGATTTAAAAATCAAAGTTTCAAATAAAAATTTAATTAAAAATATTTACAAAATTATGGGTTGTTAAACTCTCCCCCACTCAAAACTTTTCGTCCTCGAAAAGGAACGAGACAGGGAAAACAAGGAAAACAAGATAAAATGAGATAGGATTAAGACAAGATGAAAAGAAAATTGAAATTACATCTGATAACTGTTGTTATAGGTGAATTCAACAAGATAGAGATGATCTTCTCAAAATCTTCCAATATCAAGAACATAAGCACGAAGAAGATTCTCCAGAACCTGATTCACTCTTTCCGTTTGACCGTCGGTCTATGGATGGTAAGAAGTGCTCAGATTCAGGTGAGTACGAAAGATTCTTGAAAAGTTTCCAAAACAGACTGGTATAAGCAATACCCTTCCATTCTCTAACAAGATAGTGAGAAATAAGGACAACCGAAATGATAGAGTTTTGATATGAAATCACAAAGGGAGATGAGAAGAAAGATTTACATTGATCGCAGCGATCTTAACTGGATCAACATAAATTCCATTACTAGAAACAATATGTCCGAGAAATCGGACTACATCCTCATAGAAATGGTATTACGAAAAATTCAGCCTTCAACTGATGATTCCTAAGAGTCTCCATAACAGATTTCGAATGTGACTCATGTTCTTTCCTTCACTTGGAGAGGACAATGAGATCATCAACAAAGACTAAAACAAACTTGGTAAGCACAACACGGAAACACGATTCATCAATCAACAAAGGAAGCAGGGGCATTAGTCAAACCAAAAGGCGTAACTAACCATTCATAGAAAAAACCATTCTTAGTACGAAAAGCAGTCTCGGGAATACTTTCCTCAGCAACACTGAGCTGGTAAAAATCAGTGGCAAGATCAAGCTGAGAGGAAACAGTAGCTCCATGGGCTGACCAATTCGATTTCCCACTTAGAAAGTAGGAGAATGGAAACAACCAGAAAGAAAATAGATTGGAAAAACAGAATAAGATAATAAATTTAAAACCATGAAAATTTCAACTTACATTAATAATTAATTTCATCCATTTGATTTCACTTAAGTTAAATAAATCTTAACTATTTTTTTATCTCATTATCTCATCATACAATTATCTTAAATTAACAATTTTCTAAAGTCCTAAATTTGAAAATCATTTATTATACTCATAATTTATTCAATAAATTTTAATTCTTCTTTATTCCAAATTATTAGTAAGTTTATTCCACTTAATGTATCTAATCACATATATTAAGTATGTTTACCTTTTATTGTAACTACTCCAATTTATTTATAAATCCCTTTAACACTATTTATTGTAAATTATTCAATTAACTTTTATTTTGTTTACCCCTATAAATCTCTTTATAACTAAAATTTAAGCGTATAACATTTATTATAACCACTCAAATTTTATTTATAAAATCCTTTTATATTGTATATTATCCAATTACATATTCAACTTCTTATTAATTTAGGTAAGTTATATTGGAATGTAATAGAATATTATACAAATAAAACTTTCTAATTCAATTATTCAAGCTTACATTTTATCCCAAAAATTTAACTTCAGTTTATAATTGAAATCATCCTTTAAGATAAAATTTAAGAATTAAATTTTCGGCTAACTTCAAACTATTCTAGAGATAAATAAATATATATACAATATATATATATATATCAAATCAAATTTTTAAATCATATATCAATATACATTATAAATCAAGTCAATTTTTAGAAATTCAAATCAATTTAATTCTTCAAAGCAAAACTATAGCAAAGCTACAGAACGGTCTCTTCACTTCGAAACTCGAAAATGAATGTCGATGATGCTGCAGTCATCATCGAAATTATTTTCCAGCGACAAAGAGAAGAGCACTAACTTAAAACTTTAAAATTCTTTAGAAATAATTTCTATTCAAAAATATTTTAAATAATATATCTTTTTAAAACTTTAAAGCAAAGTTCGAAATCATCGGAAATTAAATTCTCAAATTCTTGGTTTAAATTCATTTAAATTTCCAAATTAATTTATAACCATATTTTATAGTTCAATTATTTATATATAAAACAAAAGCTAATGATTACAAGATATATACAAAGTCAAATATTATTTCTTAACAATCAATTCAATTAACTATAACATTCAGAAAATTATACATATATAAAATATAATTATATAGATTTTATCTCATTTACCAAGTTTGAAAACAATACGGTGTCAGTTTACTCTGTTCAAGTGTTTTGGAGATCCTATCGATAGCGTTGATCAGACGAATCGATCGGAAACCCAAATCAACATCAACAACTCAAACAGCACAATATATATTAAAACATTAAAATATTAGTTTACAAAAATACACTTCAAGAATGATTTGAAGATAAGTTGGAAACAAAAGACAAGATGATTAAATAACAGAATAAGGGAATGAATAAGCTTATATAAATCGCGGGCAACCTTAACCGGGTCAACCGTGACTTAAAGAATAAGATCGATGTGGGGTTCTGGGGTAAATCTACATCAGATCTCAAGAGATAGAATTCAGGATAACAAGAGATAGATAGCATTGTAAACCGAGGATGCAGAAATCTTCGGTGAATCAATGCTTCTTGTAAAGGAGGTTCACCCCTTCACAATCATTCGAAGATTGGTGAGACCGCCAAAAGATCATTCGAAGTGGAGTTATGGGATACTCTAGAATCAAAAGAAGACAAATAGTGAGAGACAAGAATGGATTTGGAACTGCAGGGAACGTTCCAAAATTCAAAAGAAATCGAGTCAAAAGGAAGAGATTTAAGCTCGAACGAAAGTGATTCTGTAAATAAACTTACCATATATGCTAAGTTTGCCTAGAGCCAATGCTCTGATACCAAATGTAACAACCCGATATTTTCAACCATTCGCATCCGCACATGCCGGACTTGAATTGATCAAAATACCGAATTGTAAATATAAATTTGGCAAACTCATCATATATAGTAAATAAGTCACAGATCACAAACACAGAGTAATATGACAATGCAGCGGAAGCAAATGAAATAGTAGTTCTTGAAGCTACTATATATGTACATCGGAGTTTACAAGATACAACAGAAGTAACAAGATACAACAGAAGTCTCAATATGATAATCACGTATAAATCAGAATACATCACTGGAATCAACTGGATAACTGAAAGCGAAATAGATAGATGGATCTCCAAGAAAAGCTCCAACTCCAAAGGTGAGTCTCGAATGCTGTATCACTCAGTCTGACCCCAGCGTAAAGCAAAACACAAAACACTCGAGTCAGGACATACATACTTATACAACGTAAACCAACTCAAGTGAACTGTAATATAAACGCACAAGTAACTTAAAGGATGCTTGGGATCGCCCATCCTTTAAGGATCCGTTAAACTATCTACTATGTAGTAATATTCGCTATTATAATAATGTCTAATAGTAAAATAAACATACTTTTAAATAGCTTTAAGGCTTTACATTTTCCACCTTAACACATAATAGTGCCAATATTCTATACAGTACCGTAATACCCCGTAAACTGGAGCTACCAGAGGATACTCCATAGGTACGACACAAATCAAACTCGTAGTAAAGCTCGATATGGTAGGTGACATGGCACAACTAGGAAATGCCAAGGTAGATATACCAATTACGCACACGGGCTGGTGGAAACGCATAGCAACCACTACCGCCCACCTTGAAACACACTCCCAAATCAAAAATCGAAGGGTGGCCACCAAATCAATCACAAAGTAATAGAATAGTATCGAAGAAATGTGTCCGATCAGAGGTTCTACCTCATTAGCCCGAGATCGCTCCTGTTTTAGCCACCTTATGCCAACTCATGGGAGTCGGGTCCACGTATATACCTCAATAGGATCGTCGCCACTATCCTACTTCATTCTGGAATCTCCACCGCGTACACGGTTGTCAAAGTGGTTTTCGGTATCGACAGAGAGTATGCCCATATCCGATCCCGGTCTCTTTGCCAACCAATCGTTATTATAACCCATGGATATTTATTCCAAAATCATTTATACCTCAAAACAAAATATATATCCATTTCAAAACTAGTTTATACTTCAAAGCCAAAATATCACATCCATTTCAAAACTAGTTTATACTTCAAAACCAAAATAGCATATTCAAAACTAGTTTATGCTCCAAAACCAAAATATCATTTGAACAAACCCAAATTTCCAATCACTGAATATTTCCTTCAATTTATTTAAACTTGAAATATTCCTTTTTAAATCATCTTAAAACAAAACCACTTTATAAAGCCATATTCTTAAATCTTAAATTGCAATTCAATATATTCAAAACAATTCTTAATTAAATACTATTTCAAATAAATTCATTTCCAAAAGTCATAGTACTTTCAAATTTATAACACCTTTGAAAGAGAACACTTTGAAACCATAATACTTTGAAACCATATCAATTTTAAGATGTTATCATTTGGAAATCATAATATTTAGAAAAAATCATAACACCCTTAAAAATAATATTCATTACTAAAGTTATAGCATTATTAAGTTCATTCGTTCAATTATACCAATTTCAAAAACATTGTATTTAACTTATAAATTTCAAAAATGGTTTATATTTCACCTCAAAACATATTCATTTAAACCATTTAAATTCAATGTCAAAATCTTCCAAAAAACTATTCATTTCCAAAGTTCATTGAAATTTCAGCCACAACAGCACTTATGAAGTGTTACGGTAAATATATTAACATTTCAAAACATTGCCAAATTCAAAACAGCAGCGCTTATAAAGTGCTACAGTAGATATTTTAGTGTTCCAAACAGTTCAGTTTCAAAATAGCAGCACTTATAAAGTGCTTTAGTAGTTATTTAGTTGTTTCAAAGCATAGTTAAATTTCAGAACAGCAGCACTTATAAAATGCTGTAATAGTATTTTGTTATTTAAGAACTTAGTTAAATTTCAGAAATGATAGCACTTAACAAATGCTATCTTAAAACCACAGCATTTTATAAATGCTACCAATAAAATTCCAGATTTTATTATAACCTTTCGAAAACATTAAAACTTCAATTTTAGTCATTTTTAACTTATAAAAAAAATCATATTTCATGCTTCAAAACATTCATTTGGATATCATTTAACTTATGATTTAATAAAATAAAATTTTATAAATAAATAGCCAATTTAAACCATAATTCATTTATTAAGTCAAAATACACTATTTTACTTAACTTTTATGTTTAACCACTAACCTAACACTTTATTTTAAAATACCCATTTCATAAATAAAACTAAATTTCTATTTATTTACTTAACTTAAAATTTCCATTTGAAAAACCAAATTTCCAATTATCAAGTTAGGTCATAATTAAAGTTACATTTTTTCATTTAATAACTATTTATTTTACGAAACATAACATTTCACAAAAGAATATTTTATCATAGTTAATTAACAATCAATTTTTTTCTTTTAGATCTATTTATTTTGACATCAATTAACTATGATTTTCTAGTTAAATAAATTTTATTACAAAATGTCCAATTAGAACTGTATTCCGTTTTATCAGTTCAAAATACATTATTTATTACACAAAACATGTCCGTTTCATAGTAAAATTCATAACAATTACTAGGTTAGATTTAAAATTCCATATTAAGTCCAATTATATTATTAAGTTATTTAACATCAATAAATGTCTTTAAATCCTATTTAAAACCAACATATCTTTATAATTTCAATTAAAGCCACTTATAGACTTATAAAATTTTAACTTGTTGAAAACTAACATCTTCTTATATTTTAAATCATTAAATCAAATTTTTTATGCTCAAATTTCATACATTTAAAAATTCAAAATACTTAATAATTTTTAGGAAAATATTCTTTAAAAATATAACCATGGGCCTGCATAATATTTTCTAACCTAGGTCAAGTGATACGGATATGTATCGTTTCAATCCAGAATTTAAAAGAAAATCCGGGTTCTATCATTTCAAACCCGCAATCCCAAGTAAATCAAATACAATAAAAATCGTTCAAGCCTATCATTTCAGCTCATTATGATTTTTCCTTATTCTAATGTCCGTTTGGGTATGTATCATTTCAACCCATAGTGATAGGGAACTTGCAGTGTGAGAATCTGTAAATAAATGAACAGTAGAACATATAATCATATCATATGATGTAACAAATATATAAACAGAATTTAACATCATATAATCATATCACGGGCATATATGAACATATTAACATAACATATGAATTTTCTACAATTCACATGCCTTTGTTTCACAATTATAAAAGTACGTATGTCGAGAGTGATAAACTCACCTTTTAAAGTTAGAGATGACAATCAAACACAAGATAAACTACTCCGAAAAGCACGACAAAGCACGAATCAAATACGAGTAGATGGAGAGCCAAGATTCAATCTTGTAACAAATAATTACATAACATATATAAGAATATGATTCAACACATACAAAGATGAATTAAACAATGAAAATATGAATCAAAGTGTGATAAAATGGCTTCACCTTTTCATGTAGGCTCGGCCATGGTCAAGTGGGCTCGGCCACATCAATATATGGCTCGGCCATGATGGTTGTATGCATGCTAGGCTCGGCCAAAGTGGTGTGTACACACGGCTATGGCTTGGGAAATGAAGAGGTGGAAGTTACAAACCATAGGAAGGCAAAAGGTCAAGGGGTTGATGGAGTTTGGGTTCGGCCATAGGGCTTATGTGGCTCGGCCTTGGTTTTGTTTGGGTCAAGTGCATCTCTAGTCACGGCAAGGAGATGATAAGGTCATGGCAAAGCAAGGCATGGGGTTGTATTAAGTGGTGGCCGAGGCTAGGAAAAAGAGGAAGGTGGAAATACATGGCTTGCGATGGTTTTGGTCAAGTTTTGGTGGTGGATCTAGATCTAGGGGTTACGGCCATGGTTGGAGGAGGTGATGGAGAGTGGAGGCCGATCTATGGTGATGGTGGAGAGGAGATGTGGTTGGCAATAGAGGAGCATGAGGTGGAGGCCGAGCCAAGCATGAAGAAAACAAAAGAAAAATCAAAATGAAAAAGAGAAGAAGAGGAGGGAAGAGAAGCCATGGAAACTTACAGTATTTTCTCTCTGGATGCAAATGAAAATGAGATGTGGAAAAATGTTTTTGTACATGAATTAGTAATAAAGGAGCTGGCTAGGGTTTGAGGTATGAATGGCTAAAAGAATAAATGGTAAAAAATAATAAAGGGGCTTTAATTCCTATTTAATAAAAGAAACTTACTAAAAAAAATCTTTCAATCAAAAGAGGCAAATGAGGAAGTGAGATATTGAGAAGATTTTTATGTGATTTGATAGAGTAATGAACGGCTAAACAAGTTTGGGAACGGCTAAAAAGAAATAAAGAGTAGGCAATTAAAAAGGCAAGCAATTAAGACAATATAACGTATGCCCTTTGATTCTTTCCAAGCCATAAGTAAAAGATATATACAAATAATATTCGAATAAATACAATAAAAGTCTAGACAAATAAATAGGGAAATAAACAAAGAGATGGACATAGGAAAAATAAAAATAAAATACAAAATTTTAATTGCGTGTAAAACGCTGTAATTTATCCAATTCTAAAAGTATAAATCAGAATTTAACGAAACAAAAAGCAGAACGGATATCAGCATTATATTCTGCTCCAAAGAAAAAGATTAAAAATTTAAAAATTCAAATTTAAATGATTTAAAAATCAAAGTTTCAAATAAAAATTTAATTAAAAATATTTACAAAATTATGGGTTGTTACAGAGGCCGAGAGGTTCCTGTGGCAGGAAGATGCTAAAGCTGATAGAGAAGAAGAGGTTAACGCAGTAAGGGACAGAGGTCCGTCTAGAGAAGGTTCGGGCAAGGACAAAGGAAAGCGAAAGGTGGATGATAGCTTCGACGGTTCGATGCGGCAAAGGAGAGAACCAAAATTCTCTTCTTATGTGGATTTAAAAGAGACTTTGAAGAGGATTTATTTGGATACTCGAGGACGCCTTCTGTATCGAATATCGACAAGGAGAGAACCCATGGAACATAAGCGGACATCAGGGAAATATTGCTTATTCCATAAGCTTGATGGGCATGATACAAACGATTGCAGGAACTTGAAAGATATGGTTGAGGAACGCATGAGGAATAATCAGCTGCCATAGTACGTAAGGACTCGGGCTGCGGTAATGTAACAGGATTGGCCACCGTCTTCGTCCAATGGAAATGGTCATGGATTGAGGTAACAGATCATCATCTCTTGATCGGGATGGCATGAACTAAATAAATAATAAACTCCACAAAAAAATGGCTAAGTCACTTACACATGTACGGGATCGAGGTCGGTCCCAAGTCATGCTCTGAGATGATGATGAACCGTCATGCCCAAAGAGGCAACATTTGGTTCTCAGTTTGTAAGACCTTAAATTTAATAATATATAATTTAATAAATGGATTTTAGAACACTTGAATCTGCATTAACACGATGAACAATATTAGGTCGCAGTTGTTCTGACCAAAGAGACGGGGCAATAACCGCAAGGTGCGAGTTCCTTCGCCGAAGAGCGACATGATGGACTCATACATCAAGGATTAAGTACTCGACTGGAGAATCGAGGCTAGAGAATAAAATCCCATAGATCACGTTATGCTCCAACCGGAGAGACGGAACCGAAGTGCAAGAAGTAGGTCACTTCACCAGAAAGCGACATGATCGTCCTACTTATTGTTATGCCTTACCTCGCTGGAGAGTGAGTGGGGTCCAACAAGGGTCCGGAGAGACCACGGTCAGCCCGAAGAGGCCATGATTCATATTTACATCACTATATGTCTTGCCGGAGTGTTGGGGCCGGAGTGCAAGGGGTAGATCGCTCCATCAGAGAGCGACATGATTGGCATACTCGTTGTTAAGTTCGGACTGGACTTAGCAAGGGTCGAGAGAGACCATCGATCGATTCGGAGAGACCATGAACTTGGAAAACGATCCGGTGAGATCATGGATTTCGTTACTGGATTTGGTTGGATATGGATTTGGCTAAGGATTTGGAATGGCTCTGGAATTGACTATCAACTCGAAACAATCGCGAATTTCAATAACAGTCCAGATAGATTGAGGGTTCGACATGCAAATACCAACTCCCGGGCGAACATGGGATGGCTCACAGCGATTCGGTTTGGCAAAGGAAAGGATTCTGAATTGGAAAATTTGACTATTAATGGATTACGGACTTCGGACTTATGGTAATTCAAAACACACATTCATATCGTAAGGCATGTTTTGGGGGGCAAATGTTATCCCGCCATTTGACAAGGCAGTATACCACAGATTTGGCTAAACGGATTTCATGATCATAAAAGCAGGAAGCTCGGAGGGATGATTATTAGGTTCGAAAATCAGTTATAAACAAGGCTATGGATGATAGTCGACCAGATTCAAACGAATGGCATCCGGGAATTGGCTAACTATGGATATGGAAACTCAACTCAACAGCTCAACTCAACGAAAATCGACCATTATCAACAATTTCACCAAGGCAACTATACAAACTACTATTGAAACAAGAAGGGGACATCATGGAGGACCACCACTATGGTTCGCCGACCCCCATTCAACATCTATAGGGATCGATGCCAATCCCCTAGGATGGCCCAGATGGGCCCCAATTTTGGTGAGTAGGTTCGTCTAGTCCTTGGTCTTCTGCACGTGGATTTTCAGCTGGATATTTTGTCGCCCTCTCCTATAAAAACAAGATCATTGGTTGAGGGAAAGAAGGCTTCTCCTTCCTTCAGGATCTTCTTCTTCTCTCTTGGCTATACTCTGCCATTTTTATTACTTGGGGTCTAATTATTGTAACTGTAATCGGCAGTATAAATAAAAGGAAAATCTTTGGAGTGCATGTTGGCCGGAGTTAGCCGAACCATCATAAAACTTCTTGTGTTCATTTCTTACTGTTTTAATTTTCTGTCTTCATATTTTATTCTCTACTTTACTCCGTTTTGAATTGATTATTGGATTTGTGGTGTTTCCACATTATTTGGCCGATGGCGGACATTTTGACACTAACATAATTTTATTTATTTTTAGGTACATTCGGAACTCTTTCCATTATACTCGCCTATTCGATCAAATTGAGTCTTTTATTTTATTGCACATAATTTTATTTACTTTCATTTTATACTTTATGATCTTATCATAGACATGCCACATATGTATCAAATATACATGTCCATTCGGTGATAAATTATCAATGAATATAACTAAGTATGTGTAACCAATTTGATATTAATAGACTTGCGATTGCATACATTAATATGTATCAATCCGAAGAGTCCATCAACTCTTATGATGCTCCCACTAAAAGGGTGCATAACCCTTAATTGTTTGTGATATAATTAGCCAGTATCATACGATTTATAATCATATAATAAAAATATTTTGAGAAAATAATCATATAATAAAAATTATTTCTCAAAACTACAGCTTAGTCTATAATTCTAAAATAATTATAAATAATTTTAGATACTTTAATATTTTCCATGCATCATTTTGTTATGAAAACAAATACCACATTATAGTTTTATTTCATAATGCATATTCATAATATTCACGTTAAAATATAACTATGTTTATTTTTTGGTCGACACCGAAAAATAATCATTATTTCATAAATAATGTTCACTATGTTTTACAAAAACAATTTTCATAAGTTGATACAATATATAAGTGTAATATGGCATACTCCCAATATTTTTGAAATTAGTATAATAGCGTACCAACTATGGAGATCCATCATCCACTTAATATAGACTATTTATTTCATATACAACAAGTTTACAGTAGAGAATTCTTTGATCAAATATCTTGAACACATTGAAATAAATCTCATAGAAAACAATTTTCTATACAAAGTTACATTTCAGAATAGAAATCATTTTTCTTATTCCAATGTTAAGTATCATATCATTGTTATTTCTCATTTCCAATTTTTCTTTATGAAGTTGAAGTGACCATTTACTCTCTTCATCCCAGTTGTACCTTAAATCACATTTACTCTTACACATCTGTTTTCCTTTCTAAATGGTCAAACCATTCAAAAGAAAACCTTTACTACAATATCATAATGAACCCTTTACAAAAGCGCATTCGATTAGCCTTGACATTTAAGGACATCAAATGTGTTGCACTTTACGTAAACCGATCAAACTGACATTTCAGCGGTCAAGTTCTTAGATTTATACTATAGTTTTGGCCTTATGTTATAGTTAACGCAATACGATCTTTTATGTAATCAATCAAATTGAATACTCAATCTCATAGTATTGTTTATTGGCTTATTTCGAATGAATTAATTTCATCGAACTATCATACATTACAAACTATGTATGTTCCCCATATAACGCTTATATGCGAAGTATATGGATCAAATATCCATTGCCTTCTATTGCTTTTAGAGTTCGGAACTCATAGAATGCAATAAAGGGTCTTGACCAAATAAACACGTAAGTGACCATATTACGAACGCATTAAGTAGTTGTAAAATTAAGCACTTGCACGGGTATAGAAAATATTAACATGCAATAGGCATTTAATAATGAGTATATGTTATATTTCCATTTGTCAATTTTCAATTTAGTTCATTTGTATATGTTAATTGATGAACGTTTTGTTTATCATATTAAATGCATAAATTTATCATTGTAGATAATTATAACAATATTACGCATATGTTCTTATAATTAGAAAGGTTAAATTTTACCATTTCATTTTTCTAATAAGGCTCCCGCTAGTCTTTTATGTTTCTCCAAACCTTAAGATGAAACATAGAAGACATGTGACTTCACTAATGGGTGTTAGGACTCGTCTGCCTTGTTATTCTGACCTTGGGTTTGCTTAACAAATCATAGTCCCACAAATGATGGAAAACTTCTTATCGATTGTATCACATACAACTCCTAACCCATGTTTCCTTGTCGTAATCTCGTTTCGACCTTGAGTTTGCTCAACAAATCGAAAGAGATTATTCACTCATACTTACCATATCGCGACAGCCTAATTATAGCATATATACCTTGAATTTGCTCAAAATATACATATAGTTATCTTGCCTCATCTATTCAATATATTAATAATACTACACAAAACATCCCTAGCTTGAGTTTGCTCAACAACTAAGGAGTATGTAAGTAATTTATTAATATACACATATGGTAGAGGACAACATTATATTAAAGGTTCATAATCTTTAATATATAAATTGAGTGATGTCAACTTATGGAATAATGTATTTCTTATGAAATACCCTCATGATTCAAATGTCGAACACATCAGAAATCATGGTATACATACATTTACATATGCATTTATCTCTTAAGTCTGTTTGGGTTTCTTTAATATTCCACCTTTAGTTTATACATTCATATCATATAATTTTTATTATTTTACAACTTTTATATTTCATATCACTTGTATAATAGTCTTATGTATAATATTATATTAATTAAATCTTATTTAATTAATTTTGATTAATTAACTCTTTAATTAATTTTAAATAAGTATTCAAATACAACTTTTATATTGGACATATCTATTATAACCTTTATAGTGTATATTATAATCTTTATACTAGAGCACATATATCTTATATATGCGTATTTTTATTTGATTAATTAACCTTTAATTAATTTATTTAATTAAACAATTTTAATTAAATTATTTCAATTTCAAAAATTATCTAACATACATACATGTATACTTATGTTATCTTAAATAGTTTAAAATAACATAACATATATTAACATATATAATACATGCATATAAGTATTAATTAATTAACTCATTTAATTAATATATTTTATTAATCTTATTAATAAATTTTAAATTTTGAAATTAATATTTTAATAGTTTCAAACATTTTGAAATTTTCATCACATTTTGAAAATTTATGTTATGTTAAAGCCTTTTATAAAAAACATGTTTTTATTTTAAATTTAATATCTTGTCTTAATTTTCAAAATTATTTTGAAAATTAGCCGAAAACCCAATTCAAATTTGACCTTTTCTATTAGAGGCAATCTTTAGGCTCACTTCACCTTTTGGGCCAGGCTGGTAACAAGGTAGGATATGGTACTTGATTACCCAATTTTAATCCAAAACATGACCTTTCTAGAACCGTACTAGGTGGGCAAGTCTAATTAGTTAGCCCAAACATAACTAATTTAGACTACATATGCTATTGGCTCTTATAATATTGTTGGAATTAGGCCAACCCTTAGTGGAAGAAATGAGTGAATATAAAAAAATTTACCATTTTGAATCATTAATGAGCCTATGAAGTCTAAATACATTTAGATCTTATCTAAATTTTCTTTTAAATAAAATCAATATTTTATTTAATTTGGTAATTAAAGGAGATTTAAATTAAATTCAAATAAATATGTATATGATGAATGTATCAAATACATTCACGTTTTTGAATGATAAGGATAACATATGAGCAGCACATAAAAGTATAGAAATAAACATGTAAAGGTTAGAGAAAGAAACCTTTTATTTCTTTCTCTTAACACAGATAATTAATTAGGGAAAGATGGACCATAAATGTAGAGAGAGAAACCTTTCATTTCTCTCTCTTTTTAATTAGGTTAAGTGGCAAATTAATGACAATTACTAAAGAATTGATATGTGCCTTTGTTGTCAAAATTTTGTGTGTGTGTGTGTAAGTTCAATTTACACCTATGCATAATATATTTAAAGCTATTTTACTAACTGACAAAAGGTAACTTATATTAACAAAAAGAAAGTTAAGGAATTAAGGTAGACATTTATGAAAACGGAAACATGGAGCATTTTCCTCCTTCCTTTGCTCATTCAATCAATGTCAATTCAAGTTAGTAATCAAACTCTAAATCATATATGCATATAAAATAAATTTTGACCATTATTATAATTTTAAATCTTGAATTAACAAATACAATCAAGTTTCACTTTAGGAAGAATTTTACGATTAAAATTGCGATTGTACGTAAAAGTAAATTTGTAAACCTGAATTAAAACAACACACTCACTCATATATATATATAATTAATTGCAAGCTTGTTTAAAAATTGAAATAAACAAATGAATATGTGAAGTTTTGATTTAGTATGTGTTAGAATAGAAGTTAACAAATTTACACAAAAGTTCAATTATGTGTTTTTTAACAAAAGAATACAATAACAAAAAATCAAACATAAATAATGTAAAATCATATTCAATTCTCAAATGATGTAAAATAGACAACATATGTAATTTATATCAGTTGAGATAAAATAAAATCATATAAATAAATGGTATCAAACAAAAATAAAGGGGACAACTTAGGCACATATAAATCATAGTAGAATTTCAGTTCTGAACTATAAGAACAACATAAACAACAAATTAAATAAGATGTAATATTTCACAACATGAATGCTAAGAATATGGACGTGCAATCAAAATGGAATAGCATAAAATAGATGTAAATAAATTGATATTCTAAATATATATTATTAAAAAAGATGTAATAAAAAGGGAATCAAATCATAAACAATATTAACAATAATTAACATAAATAAACAACGGATGAAAAACATGTGCAGATATGAGTTGAATCAAATAATAAACAGGTTATTAATTGAGAAAAAGGGTTTTGATTCACATGTTTAAAATTAATCTATTAAGCACGCAATGAACCATTCATGTCCAAACATATGAAGGATAAACCATATAAATAAATAAATTAGAGGATCACCTTAGGATGTTGCCTATAAATCACACCTTGAAATACGATATCACCTCAGATCTTCTAGATCCCCATCCTATCCTTGCAAGAGATGGATGAGCCACTTTTGTTTTGTTTAATTTGAAGTTGAAAGATTTTTGGAATTTTTTTTGTTTCTTCCATGAAAAGTTAGAAGGAGAGAAAGAATAAGAATGGATGAGAAAGAAAGAATTGTACATACAAAATGAATTAGAGAAAATGTTTTATTTGAAAGAATGAAATCTTTCTCATTCTTTAATTAAAACTTCCCTAATTAATTCTCTTGATATGTCTCTCTCCAATCCTTTCTTTTCGCATGATATGTCATCTAATGACATAAAATTTCCATAAATCATTTTATGCAATTATCTCTTATTAAATTACATCGATATCGTATATCAATGCGCGCAAATATAACTTTTATAAATGCATTAAAATAATTACAAACAACTTCCAAACATCAAATAAATCAAATAATATGTGGAATTTCTCAAATACAAATTAATTTAATCAATTTACAACATTTTATAAATTAATTAAATCATGTGGTTTTTTAGAGAATTCATCATTACGGCTATGCGACTCAAAAGTGTAAATTCAATCAGCGATTAATATCGAACTATTCGAATACTAACGTTCACACATCACTTAGCAGGTGAGTGACATTTTGGATGAATTTATCGCTACACATCTTCTAGTATAGTCCAATTTTACTTATTGTAAGTGGTACCCGATAGTGACTATTATTTACTCCAACTTTCTTTGTCAAAACTATATCACATTAGGACTTATGGAATTTAGTAGTGGTCAAAATTCGAATAACGTCCACGTTCAACTTTATAGTCCAAACACAAAGTCCTTGGTTCAATAATAACAATTATTATTAATTAACTGCTATGGTCAGAGACTTTGACTTTAAGTTGACATCAGTTGACCGTGATACTAACCTCATATAACCGAGGAGACGAATCCTATCTTAAATAGTGTTTCACTTCCAATGCTTTCACTCGACCCAACTATAGTCGTTCGATGGACGTCATGCCACGATTTAACTATAATCATAACGGAGCTTCCATATTGATGATTAACAGTACTCTCAAGTCGAGAGAACTGCGTAAATTTGTCACATCGACATTCTCTGCTTGACCTTTGTTATATTAACCAACAGAAAACTATTGAGAGAGTCATTCCATAGTTATTCAATAACTATCAATATGTAACCCTTTGGTACCCCCAACAGTCATGAGTAATACACTGCCTAACATTTGGAGAACGTTATGTACTCTAGTCCCTATGGATGTATCGATATCCAGTCTCGATACATCTTTATTAGGAATATTTAAAATGGTATATTTGTTTTCATTGTGATAAATTACTCACTGTCACAACACTTTACAACTACTATCACAAAACATATCATTAATGGATTTTCTATTAAATACACTTTTAATTAAATTAATTAATTAATATAAGACATTATGTCAAGTATATAATAGAAAGGAAACATCTTTTAGTTTGAAAAAGATTGGTTATCAAGTTAGATATATGTAACAAATTACATAATTGCCCCTAGGACATTTCCTTAACTCTTTCACGAACTTGCCAGACTTTGGCTTTGAGTTGACTTCAGTTGATCGTGATACTAACCTCATATAACCGAGGAGATGAATCCCCTCTTGAACAGTGTTTCGCTTCCAATGCTTCCACTCGACCCAAGTATAGTCATTTGATGGACGTCGTGACACAATTTAACTATAATCAAAGTAGAATTTCCACATTGATGCTTGACAGTATTCTCAAGTCAGGGGAATTGTGTAATATTGTCACATCGATATTTTCCTTTTGACCTTAGTTATATTAACCAACAGAAAACTATTGAGTGGGTCATTCTATAGTTACCGAACAACTATCAGTACGCAACCCCTTGGTGCCCCCCAGCAGTCAATATGTCGAGTGGATCATTCTATAGTTATCGAATAACTATCAATACGTAACCCCTTGGTGCCCCCAGTAGTCAACGTGTAATACGTTGCTCAACATTTGGAGAGCGTTGCATATTCTAGTCTCAGTAGATGCATCGATATCCAGTTTCGATACACCTTGACTTGGAATATTTAAACAGTATGTTTATTTTATTGTTATAAATCACTCATGGTTAAACGCATCGTAACTACTATCACAAAACATATAATTTATGGATTTTCTGTTAAATATACTTTGAATTAATTAATTAATATATTATATCAAATATATAATAGAAAGAAAACACCTTTTATTTCGAACAAGATTGGTTATCAAGTAAGATATATGTCACAAATTACATAAATGCCCCTTGGGCATGCCCTTAACTCTATTATAATTATTATTAATCGTATTGCTTTAGCTAGAGTCTTGACCTTGGGTTGACTATAGTTGATCGTGATACTAACCTCATATAACTGAGGAGGCAAATTCTCCATTGAATAGTATTTTACCTCTAATGCTTCAACTCAGACCCAACTATAGTTATTCGATGAGCGCCATGCCATGATTTAACTATAATCAAAGGTGAGTGTTATGGGATCTAGGCTAGTACACAGTGGGTTAAATGGGTAAATTCCAAAAAAATTATTTCATTTTGAATCTTGTTAGGCCTATGAAGTCTAAATTTATTTAGATCTTATCTAAATTAATTTTATGTATAAAAAATATATTTCATTAAGTTGTAAATAATGTTTTAAATAAATGTTATATTTATGTTATATAATATAACATGCATATCATATACACATGTGTGTGTGCGTGTACGTGCACGTGCAACATATACAGTGTACATGGTTTAACATGCCCGTGTGTGTATAAGTGCTAGGATTTACATCGCAAAGGACACGCCAGCACCTTCATATGCATATGTGCTTTCCAATATATATATATATATAATTATATTTGTTAAAAATAAATGTTTATATTTATAAGTGACATTATTTTATAAAGTAATTATAAATGTTAACATAAGTAATTTTGAATTTTAATTCAAATTTTAGATTTAAAATCTAGATCTACATAATACAATATCTACTAATTTCAAATTCAAATCACTGTATTAATTTCCAAACAAATTGATATATATTATATTTCAAAAATATTTTTCTAAATATATATACATAGAATCTTATGTACATATTAAATTAACACTTAGAAATTCTATACGAAATAACTATATACATACATGCATAAATATACATACATATATAAATACATACATACATATATATGTATGTATTTATGTGTGTGTGCGCGTTTATTTAATGAAAATAAATAACTATATATATATTCGACTAATATAATATTTAACAAAATAATTTTTTTTATTAAAACCTTGTAGTTTTAATTTTTTTTAAAGATTTCTATATGGAAATCATTAAAAGAATTAAATATTTTTCTTTTTGAAAACAACTTCATAACATATATATAATTTTTATTAAATATTTATATGTTCATTTTATAATTTATATACACTTTATATAAAAGTTAGGTATTATATTTAAAATCAATTATATATAAATATATATGAGTTTAATTGTATATATATAATTATTATTTTTAAATTTTCCAAATCTATAACATATATATATTTACAATATATATATATATATATGTATATATACTTATATTTATATTATAAAATCAATGTTTTGTTATAAAAGCATTTAAATTATTAATTATTTTCGAAAATTAATGTAACATTTTTTTATTTCTGGCCGAATAACATATACACACATATATACACAAAATATATTTTTAATACATACATGTATATACATCTAATGTTGACAGCACTGACATATGTGGATTCACGATAATGTACATACACTTAAAAGTACTTGAATGACATGATGACCATATATATATGTACGTGTGTTTGTGTGTGAATGTTAATAAAACAATTACCTTGATATAGCCTAATTATAACATGTTAAAAAGTTGAATCAGTTGACTCCTTGGATCTGTATCCAAAACTTCGATAGAGAGCTACTAGACAGAAAGTACCAATCACGGACGTCCTATTTTTTATTATTTAATATTGTGTTTTAATTGCTCGAAACTATGAAGAGAGGAAGGGGATAGGGCCACCCAAAAATGCTGCAGAAGGGGGCAAAAACTAAGATATCCAAAAGTTGGGTTTGAGGTGTTTAAATAGTGGAGATATAAAAAAGCTAAAAGTGTATTCGGATCCATACTTTCCTCTTACCATTTCACACCTTTTGAATCAATATTCAACCCCAATACACCTTATAGTCGGCTATGCTTGCCTATCTTTGGGCCTCCAAATTGCTTCAAGCCTGTAACGACCCGTAAAATTTTAACCGTTTTAATAACGTAATTAGTTGAAATTTTGTGAAATTTTAAACGATAAAATTTTGAAATAAAAATTTAATATTTGGAATACGTCTAGTTAAACATAGCAACTGGTAAATTTTCGTCCGAAAATACGAAAGTTTATTTCGCGCGTAAATTCACTTCAATTTAATCGGTTAAAAAGAAATGAAAATAAAATGTTTCCGAAACCTAAAATTTTTTTACATAGAAAAATTCTAAACCATCTTCTGAGCAAGATTTCAGTTTGTCGTTTTTCCAAATTCGGACATCTTTGGCTCCGTCGATCTTATTTTTCAGTGTTTTTCTCGCATTTTTCTGCCAGTTGAAAAATTCGAATTTTATAATTCAAATCATACCACCGATATCCATATACCGTTTTGATCGTCTCGTCGTGCTGATCCCTACGGTATATTCAATTTCAATTTCGAGATCCGAGAGACAGCAAAATCTACGGAAACAATTTTTATATCGGTTCCGCATTTGACCCTTTAGTTTCCGGTGTCTTTTCAATGGTTAGCGGCATAATATCAATAGCCATCTGCTTTATGTATATCCAGAAATCAATGCGTGGCTATTAATATTCATGTGGTTTCAAAATATATTCCTAGATTTGCTCTTCTCTTGTCCATTTCTCTCCTCTCTTTTTTTTTCCAGATCTGTTCTAAGAAAATATTTTCATTTTTGTTATTGTGATAACTGTTGCTAAAACATTCCCTTCCTGGTGGCCGCATGCAATCTCCCTGCTTCTTCACTTATTTCATGCGCAACTCACACGCCTTTCCCATCTCCCCTTCTATTGCCGCAAGTTCCCCCTTCTCTTCCCCTCTCCTCTTTCCAAAGCCTCTTCCTCCACCTTTGACCGCACCCAGGTCTTGTTTCCATCACCCATCTGACTTCGGCCCACCCTCCTATCAGCCGCGAGATGCCGACCCCAGCCATCTCTCCCTCCAAGAATCGTTCACTACCGCGTTGTGGCAGCCAATACTCCTCCACCCAGTCTGTGCCGTCTCTTCACTGTGCCTCCTCCTTCGCTTTGTTAAGGTATATATGTTTACGTGATATACTTACAGTTTAGTTATATGTTAGTATATGTTTTATGCAAGCTGCTGTTTCATTTGTTTTCTTTCTTTTCGAAACTTATAATAATACCTTTAACACTTTGTTTTATTTTATTTTTAGCTTGTAGAAATTCTAGTTTCATATAGACTGTATGGTATTCTATTATCTGTTATATATTTCAATCTGCATAGGTTTTATTAGGTTGTATATAATGGTTGCAGTATTATATGTTTGTGTATATATTAGAATTATATACAAGTGGTTATAGGGTCTGTATACGTGTATATTATGTTTTGCAAATGCATATTCGATTTTATTATAAAGCTATATGTTACCTATACCAGTTACAATATATATAATCTGTTAATGCCTAGTTAGTTATATATGTTGAAGTATATAGTTTTATACATGTTAAGTTTACTTTGGTATCATCAGTTGATATGTATACATATGATTGTAGTATGTTTTGTATGTATTAGATATATGCATGATTGAAATACCTATACGTGGTTTTGAAGTATATTATATTTTGTTGTGTGATACATAAGTTATATATAAGCTTGTTTACATATTAGTACTTACTAAGTAATTTATGTATAGGCTGTTTTATATGTATATGAGGTCACTTTTATTATTCTGTTTTATATTTTATACGTATAAACCTTAAGTTATTTATGCTCTATTTATTTCTTAGTTTTTCTCGGCTGAAGTCCATATATTATAAAATCCAGAATGTTTTGTATTAAGCTACATGTTTGTATATAAGGCCGTGACCTGTGGCCTTCGATTAAAATAAAGAAAGAGTAATATATTTATAGGATATAAGTTATATATGGGCCAAATATATAAGTGAGATACTCTACAGTTTATGCGGTTATATATGTAAAGTATATAAGGTTATATGTTATATATATACTAATAAAGTAAGTATGGTGATGTTAAAATAAGTTATTTGTTTAATATAAACTGTAAGTTATTTCGCATACGCTGTTTATGAAAAAGTATGTATATAAGATATATAAAGTTTAAAAGTTTATATATGTGGTAGTTTATATGTTGCAATGAACATACATTATATATATAAGTATTTTATATTTTTAATAATTATTATTTCAACACACATATTGCATATATGTTGATTTTATTGTATACGGGTTTAGTTTAAAAACAATGATTTTGAAATGTACGTATATTAAATTTGGAATATGTTTTATATATGTCAACAGTTATATATAATTATATATAAAAATTATAAGTTAACTTATATCATTCATCTTCATCGATCTAGTTCTAATTTGAATTCAAATTTTTTTTCAGTACTAGCTTTGTTCGTCGTGCCTGTTTTCTTCATCGAACCGTGTCCGTCTAGCTTGTTTAAATTTGTGACTGGATTTCGAACTTGATTTCATCGTCAAATTCTCTCTAGCCTCGAAAGGTGAGCACTCACTCACGATTAACGTTCTTTACTTATTAAATTTGATTTCAATTGAAACGACAATTGAAATATGCTACTGTTAGATATTTACGTTGTTTACCTGTATCAGTTCACCTGTGACATCTGACACCATTATCTGTTATATATATGAAATGATAATCCAGTTTGGTTGTTAATTGATTGATTGTTGATGTTTGTATTGGACGTTAAATTATTAATGTTAAAATGATAAATAGTATGCAATTGAACTTGATATAGGATAATTAAATGTTAAATTTGATTAACTGACATTTGTATAATATGACCCCTTTAACTGTTAAATCCATTGACACGTATGATTTGCTTAATTACATTTTGAATCACTGAATGTATGTTGTTAAATTGATGATGTATGAAATTGTAAATAGATGACAAGTGAAAAACCGTAATGTAATAATCTTTAATCTACATGAAATGATAGTGTAGATTCTAGAAATAATTATATTAATTCGTACAAATAACAATGCGAATTAATACGGTTATTTCGGGATTATTTGAATTGATTATTGGATTGATATTGGTTGTTGTTATTGCTTGTTTATTTACTTTGACACCATCCCAGTTATCACACTGCAAGTTCCCTTTGTTATGCTTTGATTTTGAATTGAATTGGAATCGGGTTGAAATGATAAATACCCAAATTGAACTTTGACCTAGGATAGAAAATTAAATAAAAACCCGATTGGTCAAAAAATTTGATTTGAAATTAAACGAAGATTTATTTGAATAAAGAATATGGTTTTGAAATGAAGTTGAAATTTGAATTTTTGATGAAAGGAAATGGTAATATTTAATAATCTGAAACAAAAGATTAACAATGTAATCAATGAAAGAATGTTGTTTAATTTGAGAAATGATTGAATTAAGTTTGAAATGATTTAATAATTAAGTTTGAAATTATAATTAAGTTTGAAATTATTAAACTTTGAAATTATTTAATAATTAAGTTTTGAATTATTTAATGATGAATTATTTAATGATTAAATAAATTGAATTGAATTCTTTAATAAGTGAAAATTTAAATTTTGAATAAGTGAATTTTACTTCGTAAATAATTGAAATTGAGTTTCTTTATTAATTAAGTTTTGGAAAATTATTTAAGTAAGTAAATAAGTGAATTGAATTTCTTTAACAAGAAATGAAAATGTGATATTTTTGGAATTAATGTAAGACTTGAAATGTAAAGAATTTGATTTGATGAATTTAATTTAATTGAATTTGTAAGTTTTGATTTAATGAAGTTGAATTTAAGAAATTGATTTAATGATTTGGAAATTTAATAGAAATTGTTTTGAATGATAAATTAATTTAACGATATTGAATGAAATTGATAAATGAATTTAAATTGATTTAAATGTTAAATTAAATTAATTTAAATGTTTTCGAAATAAAACTTATATTCGAACTTGAATCAATATTTGAATTGTTTTAAATAGAAATTGAAATTGAATTATAAGATTTTGAAACGGAAAATTAGAAGTTTTGAAACGAAAATTTGGAAATGGTTTTAGAAAGACAAATGAAATGTTGATTTACGAATTCTATTTGAAATTGAAATTGATTTGGTTTTTGAAATATATAAACGACCAATCGGTGTAATAATTACGAAAGTTATTAAAGAGACCGGGATCGGTAATGGATATACTCTCTATTTGAACCGAAACCACTTTAATAACTATACGCGGAGTGTTGATCCAGAACGAAGTGGATGGTTTTGGTGAACGCGTTGACTGAAGAAAGAGAACGATTCTGGATGACCCTTGACATGACTAAAACAGGAGCCGCGCCGGGCCATTGAGGATCGCCATCTCTAGCGGACACACTTCTTCGATACCATATCTATTACTTTTGTGATTCGATTTGGGTGCACCCCTCGATTATGGGAGTGTTGTTCGCGGTGTTGGGGTAGTAGCTGCTATGCCCAACATCAGTCCGGATCAGGCAACTACTAGTATCCTAGTTGGTATCGCCTCATGTACCTTGTCATACTGATTATCCTATTCGCGACCACTACGATTTTGATTTGTACCTTTAGTATATGGATTGTCCTCTGGTGACTTCCGGTTTTGGGGAAACTACGGTCTTGTATATGCTTTTGGGAATAAACAGGTTAAGAGATGTATGGGCCCTGCTTAACCCTACTTTGATATCTTTTTATATTACTTATAGACATTATCTACTTAGCGTACATTACTACCTAGTAGATAGTTTAACGGATCCTTAAAGGATGGTTATTCCAAACATCCTTTGAGTTACTTGTATTTCAATTGCTATTTCACTTGAGTTGGATTTATTAATATAAGAATGTTAATCCTGACTCGAGTGTCTTGTGTTTTGCTTTACGCTCGGGTCAGACTGAGTGGTTCAGCTTTCGAGACTCACCTTTGGAGTTGGAGCTTTGCTTGAAGATCCAGCCATCTATTCTGCTTTCAGTATTCGATGATTCCAGTGATGTATTCTGATTTGTATCTGATGTATCGTACTACTCTTCTGTTGTAAACTCTGATGTATTTTATATATTCATATAGTAGCTTCATGAACTACTATCTCTTTATTTCCGCTGCACTTATTACTCTGTGTCTGTGATCTGTCATTATTTAGTTACTGTATATGTTCAGTTTTTCCAAATTTAAATTAACAACGCGGTATTTTGAGCAATTCAACTCCGGCATGAGTGTCTACCTATACACTTATAATGGATGCGAATGGTCCAAAATAGCGGGTCGTTACAGTTGGTATCAGAGCTTTGGTAGCTCTAGGCAAAACTTAACATATAGGGTAAATGTATTTACAGAATCACTCTCATTCGAGTTTCAATCTCTTCCTTTGAATTTTGGAACGCTCCCCTCGGTTCCGAAATTCATTCGTGTCCCTCACTATTCGTCTTCTTTCCATTCTGGAGCATCACATAACTCCACTTCAAATGATATCTATAATAGATCGGCGGTCTCGCCAATCTTCGAATGATTCGTAAAGGATTAAACTCCTTTATAATAGGCATTGATTTACCGGAGATTTCTGTAACCTCGGTTTACGACGCTATCTATCTCCTGCTATACCTGAATCCTATTTCTTGAGATCGAATGTCGATTTATCTCGGAATTCCACATCGATCTTATTCTTGAAGTTACGGATGACCCTGTTAAGGTTGCCCACGATTTATATAAACTTTTCCATCGCCTTATTTTGTTATTTAATTATCTCGTCCTTGTTCAAACCTATCTTCGAGTCTATCAAAAATTTGAATCCCTATCCTGGCTTTGAAATCCATTATTGTATCGTTAAGTGAGGAAGTGTATTGTAAATTAATTTTAAAATGTTTTATATATTGTGTTGTTTGAGTTGCTAATGTTGATTTGGGTTTTCGATCGATTCGTCTGATCAACGTTATCGATAGGATTTCCAAAACACTTGAGCAGAGCAAACTGACACAATATTGTTTTCAAATTTGTTTGACTATATCGTAAAAATATAAGTAAAATTTTCTGAAATTTAATAAGTTAAATAAATTGGTTGTTTAAAATGATAATATTTGATTATCAATTATTATTCTAAATGAATTTATAATTATGGTTTATAAATTGATTTGGAATTTGAAATGAATTTAATTCAGAAATTTGAGAATTTAATTTCCAATGATTTTCGAACTATGGTTTTAAAGGTTTAAAATGCACATTATTTAAAGGTATTTTGACTATAATTTGTTTCCAAAGAATTCTAATGTATATTACTTAAAGTATTTTCGAATAGAAATCGTTTTCAAAGAATTTAAAGTGTTGAAATCAGTGCTCTTCTCTTTGTCGCTGGAAAATAATTTCGGTGATGGCGGCCGCATCATCGACATTTATTTTCGAGTTTCGAAGTGGAGAAACCATTCTGTAGCTTTGCTACCGTTTTGTTTTGAGAAAAAGAAATATTTTGATTTGAATTTCTTCAGTATATTTTGATTTACATATATATAGGTATCTTATTTTAAAATTTGATTTGATTTGATATAAATATATTATATATATCTCTAAGTTGTTTAAAGTTAATCGGAAATCTAATTCTTAAATTTTGTTAAAAGATGATTTTAAATTATAAATAAAACCAAAATTTGGAATAAATATTTAGACTTGAATAATTGAATTGGGAAAATTTTATTTGTATATTGTTCAACTGCATTCTAATACAACTTACCTAACTCATTCAGAAGTTGAAAATGTAATTGGATAATATATAAGATAAATTGAATTTATAGATAAAATTTGAGTGTTTATAATAAATGTTATACACTAAATTTTGATTATAAAGATGTAAATAGAGTTAGATAGGATAATAAGTAAAACTCAGTTAATAATGAAATAAATTTGTTTTGAAGAATTAATAAATTGAAATTTGATCAACTTATGAAAATACTTTGAATTTAAAGGTAATTAGTGAATATAAATTTATTTAAATCGAAACTTTTATGGTTTAAATTAATTTATATGGGTTAAATATATGTAATAAGATATATTAAGTGGAACAAATCTAATAATAATTTGGAATAAAGAAGAATTAGATTTGTTGAATAAAATATGATTACAATAAAAGACTATTTAAATTTATGGTTTTATAAATTGTAAATTGAAGAAATGGGATAATAAGATAATGAATTTAGAAATAGTTGAGATTGATTTTAGTGAAATCAAATGGATTAAATCAATTATTGAATATCAATTAATTTACATTTGAATTTATATGGTTTAAATTAATTGTTATTTTGTATTTAAAAAACTGTTTTCTTTCTGGTTGTTTCTATTCTCCTACCTCGTTCCTTTTCGGGGACGAAAAGTTTTGAGTGGGGGAGAGTGTAACGACCCGTAAAATTTTAACCGTTTTAATAACGTAATTAGTTGAAATTTTGTGAAATTTTAAACGATAAAATTTTGAAATAAAAATTTAATATTTGGAATACGTCTAGTTAAACATAGCAACTGGTAAATTTTCGTCCGAAAATACGAAAGTTTATTTCGCGCGTAAATTCACTTCAATTTAATCGGTTAAAAAGAAATGAAAATAAAATGTTTCCGAAACCTAAAATTTTTTTACATAGAAAAATTCTAAACCATCTTCTGAGCAAGATTTCAGTTTGTCGTTTTTCCAAATTCGGACATCTTTGGCTCCGTCGATCTTATTTTTCAGTGTTTTTCTCGCATTTTTCTGCCAGTTGAAAAATTCGAATTTTATAATTCAAATCATACCACTGATATCCATATACCGTTTTGATCGTCTCGTCGTGCTGATCCCTACGGTATATTCAATTTCAATTTCGAGATCCGAGAGACAGCAAAATCTACGGAAACAATTTTTATATCGGTTCCGCATTTGACCCTTTAGTTTCCGGTGTCTTTTCAATGGTTAGCGGCATAATATCAATAGCCATCTGCTTTATGTATATCCAGAAATCAATGCGTGGCTATTAATATTCATGTGGTTTCAAAATATATTCTTAGATTTGCTCTTCTTTTGTCCATTTCTCTCCTCTCTTTTTTTTTCCAGATCTGTTCTAAGAAAATATTTTCATTTTTGTTATTGTGATAACTGTTGCTAAAACATTCCCTTCCTGGTGGCCGCATGCAATCTCCCTGCTTCTTCACTTATTTCATGCGCAACTCACACGCCTTTCCCATCTCCCCTTCTATTGCCGCAAGTTCCCCCTTCTCTTCCCCTCTCCTCTTTCCAAAGCCTCTTCCTCCACCTTTGACCGCACCCAGGTCTTGTTTCCATCACCCATCTGACTTCGGCCCACCCTCCTATCAGCCGCGAGATGCCGACCCCAGCCATCTCTCCCTCCAAGAATCGTTCACTACCGCGTTGTGGCAGCCAATACTCCTCCACCCAGTCTGTGCCGTCTCTTCACTGTGCCTCCTCCTTCGCTTTGTTAAGGTATATATGTTTACGTGATATACTTACAGTTTAGTTATATGTTAGTATATGTTTTATGCAAGCTGCTGTTTCATTTGTTTTCTTTCTTTTCGAAACTTATAATAATACCTTTAACACTTTGTTTTATTTTATTTTTAGCTTGTAGAAATTCTAGTTTCATATAGACTGTATGGTATTCTATTATCTGTTATATATTTCAATCTGCATAGGTTTTATTAGGTTGTATATAATGGTTGCAGTATTATATGTTTGTGTATATATTAGAATTATATACAAGTGGTTATAGGGTCTGTATACGTGTATATTATGTTTTGCAAATGCATATTCGATTTTATTATAAAGCTATATGTTACCTATACCAGTTACAATATATATAATCTGTTAATGCCTAGTTAGTTATATATGTTGAAGTATATAGTTTTATACATGTTAAGTTTACTTTGGTATCATCAGTTGATATGTATACATATGATTGTAGTATGTTTTGTATGTATTAGATATATGCATGATTGAAATACCTATACGTGGTTTTGAAGTATATTATATTTTGTTGTGTGATACATAAGTTATATATAAGCTTGTTTACATATTAGTACTTACTAAGTAATTTATGTATAGGCTGTTTTATATGTATATGAGGTCACTTTTATTATTCTGTTTTATATTTTATACGTATAAACCTTAAGTTATTTATGCTCTATTTATTTCTTAGTTTTTCTCGGCTGAAGTCCATATATTATAAAATCCAGAATGTTTTGTATTAAGCTACATGTTTGTATATAAGGCCGTGACCTGTGGCCTTCGATTAAAATAAAGAAAGAGTAATATATTTATAGGATATAAGTTATATATGGGCCAAATATATAAGTGAGATACTCTACAGTTTATGCGGTTATATATGTAAAGTATATAAGGTTATATGTTATATATATACTAATAAAGTAAGTATGGTGATGTTAAAATAAGTTATTTGTTTAATATAAACTGTAAGTTATTTCGCATACGCTGTTTATGAAAAAGTATGTATATAAGATATATAAAGTTTAAAAGTTTATATATGTGGTAGTTTATATGTTGCAATGAACATACATTATATATATAAGTATTTTATATTTTTAATAATTATTATTTCAACACACATATTGCATATATGTTGATTTTATTGTATACGGGTTTAGTTTAAAAACAATGATTTTGAAATGTACGTATATTAAATTTGGAATATGTTTTATATATGTCAACAGTTATATATAATTATATATAAAAATTATAAGTTAACTTATATCATTCATCTTCATCGATCTAGTTCTAATTTGAATTCAAATTTTTTTTCAGTACTAGCTTTGTTCGTCGTGCCTGTTTTCTTCATCGAACCGTGTCCGTCTAGCTTGTTTAAATTTGTGACTGGATTTCGAACTTGATTTCATCGTCAAATTCTCTCTAGCCTCGAAAGGTGAGCACTCACTCACAATTAACGTTCTTTACTTATTAAATTTGATTTCAATTGAAACGACAATTGAAATATGCTACTGTTAGATATTTACGTTGTTTACCTGTATCAGTTCACCTGTGACATCTGACACCATTATCTGTTATATATATGAAATGATAATCCAGTTTGGTTGTTAATTGATTGATTGTTGATGTTTGTATTGGACGTTAAATTATTAATGTTAAAATGATAAATAGTATGCAATTGAACTTGATATAGGATAATTAAATGTTAAATTTGATTAACTGACATTTGTATAATATGACCCCTTTAACTGTTAAATCCATTGACACGTATGATTTGCTTAATTACATTTTGAATCACTGAATGTATGTTGTTAAATTGATGATGTATGAAATTGTAAATAGATGACAAGTGAAAAACCGTAATGTAATAATCTTTAATCTACATGAAATGATAGTGTAGATTCTAGAAATAATTATATTAATTCGTACAAATAACAATGCGAATTAATACGGTTATTTTGGGATTATTTGAATTGATTATTGGATTGATATTGGTTGTTGTTATTGCTTGTTTATTTACTTTGACACCATCCCAGTTATCACACTGCAAGTTCCCTTTGTTATGCTTTGATTTTGAATTGAATTGGAATCGGGTTGAAATGATAAATACCCAAATTGAACTTTGACCTAGGATAGAAAATTAAATAAAAACCCGATTGGTCAAAAAATTTGATTTGAAATTAAACGAAGATTTATTTGAATAAAGAATATGGTTTTGAAATGAAGTTGAAATTTGAATTTTTGATGAAAGGAAATGGTAATATTTAATAATCTGAAACAAAAGATTAACAATGTAATCAATGAAAGAATGTTGTTTAATTTGAGAAATGATTGAATTAAGTTTGAAATGATTTAATAATTAAGTTTGAAATTATAATTAAGTTTGAAATTATTAAACTTTGAAATTATTTAATAATTAAGTTTTGAATTATTTAATGATGAATTATTTAATGATTAAATAAATTGAATTGAATTCTTTAATAAGTGAAAATTTAAATTTTGAATAAGTGAATTTTACTTCGTAAATAATTGAAATTGAGTTTCTTTATTAATTAAGTTTTGGAAAATTATTTAAGTAAGTAAATAAGTGAATTGAATTTCTTTAACAAGAAATGAAAATGTGATATTTTTGGAATTAATGTAAGACTTGAAATGTAAAGAATTTGATTTGATGAATTTAATTTAATTAAATTTGTAAGTTTTGATTTAATGAAGTTGAATTTAAGAAATTGATTTAATGATTTGGAAATTTAATAAAAATAGTTTTGAATGATAAATTAATTTAACGATATTGAATGAAATTGATAAATGAATTTAAATTGATTTAAATGTTAAATTAAATTAATTTAAATGTTTTCGAAATAAAACTTATATTCGAACTTGAATCAATATTTGAATTGTTTTAAATAGAAATTGAAATTGAATTATAAGATTTTGAAACGGAAAATTAGAAGTTTTGAAACGAAAATTTGGAAATGGTTTTAGAAAGACAAATGAAATGTTGATTTACGAATTCTATTTGAAATTGAAATTGATTTGGTTTTTGAAATATATAAACGACCAATCGGTGTAATAATTACGAAAGTTATTAAAGAGACCGGGATCGGTAATGGATATACTCTCTATCTGAACCGAAACCACTTTAATAACTATACGCGGAGTGTTGATCCAGAACGAAGTGGATGGTTTTGGTGAACGCGTTGACTGAAGAAAGAGAACGATTCTGGATGACCCTTGACATGACTAAAACAGGAGCCGCGCCGGGCCATTGAGGATCGCCATCTCTAGCGGACACACTTCTTCGATACCATATCTATTACTTTTGTGATTCGATTTGGGTGCACCCCTCGATTATGGGAGTGTTGTTCGCGGTGTTGGGGTAGTAGCTGCTATGCCCAACATCAGTCCGGATCAGGCAACTACTAGTATCCTAGTTGGTATCGCCTCATGTACCTTGTCATACTAATTATCCTATTCGCGACCACTACGATTTTGATTTGTACCTTTAGTATATGGATTGTCCTCTGGTGACTTCCGGTTTTGGGGAAACTACGGTCTTGTATATGCTTTTGGGAATAAACAGGTTAAGAGGTGTATGGGCCCTGCTTAACCCTACTTTGATATCTTTTTATATTACTTATAGACATTATCTACTTAGCGTACATTACTACCTAGTAGATAGTTTAACGGATCCTTAAAGGATGGTTATTCCAAACATCCTTTGAGTTACTTGTATTTCAATTGCTATTTCACTTGAGTTGGATTTATTAATATAAGAATGTTAATCCTGACTCGAGTGTCTTGTGTTTTGCTTTACGCTCGGGTCAGACTGAGTGGTTCAGCTTTCGAGACTCACCTTTGGAGTTGGAGCTTTGCTTGAAGATCCAGCCATCTATTCTGCTTTCAGTATTCGATGATTCCAGTGATGTATTCTGATTTGTATCTGATGTATCGTACTACTCTTCTGTTGTAAACTCTGATGTATTTTATATATTCATATAGTAGCTTCATGAACTACTATCTCTTTATTTCCGCTGCACTTATTACTCTGTGTCTGTGATCTGTCATTATTTAGTTACTGTATATGTTCAGTTTTGCCAAATTTAAATTAACAACGCGGTATTTTGAGCAATTCAACTCCGGCATGAGTGTCTACCTATACACTTATAATGGATGCGAATGGTCCAAAATAGCGGGTCGTTACAAAGCCCGATCAAATAAATATGCATTTAAATCTAATATAAATACACAACAATATCCTATATCGATACATGTGTATACAACTTTTATCTACATACTATTTTCAACACAAATCAAATAAAATTTTATAATTCATATTTCATAAATTCTAATTACTTTAATAAATTTATAACAATTATAATTACTTAAATCTGGTGGTAGTAGGACTATTCAACATTTCGATTTTGTGATTCTTAGGTGTAAATTTGATCAGAGATTAATATCGAACCATTCGAATATTAACGTTCACATGTCACCTTAGCTGATGCCGTGACATTATGGCCAAATTTATCGCTTACATAGCTTCGGTAAAATTCAATTTTTTATATTTTAAGCATTATCCCATAGAGATAATTATTAACACCGTTTCTCTTCGTCAAAACTATATCACATTAGGACTTATGGAATTTGGTAATGGTCAAAATTCTAATATCGTCCATATTCAACGTTATAGTCCAAACACAAAGTCCTTGGTTCAATATTAACAATTATAATTAGCTGAACTGCTTTGGCTAGAAACTTGGACTGTCAGTTTACTTTAGTTGACCATGAGGTACTAACCTCATATAACTGAGGATATGAATCCTTTATTGAATAGTGTTTCACTTCTAATGCTTCCACTCGACCCAAAATAGTCATTTGATGGATGTCATGTCATGATTTAACTATAATCAATGCTAAGTTTACACATCGGAGCTCAATGGTATTCTCAAGTGGAAAGAATTGTATAATATTTTGACATTTTTTGTTTGATCTTAGTTATATTAATAACCATAATACTATCAAGTGAGCCATTTCATAATTATCCAATGACTATCAACAGGTAACCCCTTGGTGCTCCTAGTAGCAAAGAGTAATACACTACCAACATTTGAAGAGCGTTGTGTACTCTAGTTTCAACGAATGTATCGATATCCAGCCTCGATACATCTTGACTAGGAATATTTAAAACCATGTATTTATTACATTGTGATAAATTTTTCATGATTACAACACTATTTATGGATTTTCTGTTAAATATACTTAAATTAAATAATTAATTAAGAGCTAGGATCAATAGCCCCTTTATTTAGCACTATTTGTAGCCCCCGATATCATCCATAAGTTTATATTTAATTATTTGGTCCATGTGACAAGAGAGAGAGAGTATAACAAGTATATTGATCCTAGTTCATTAATTAATTATGATACATTATACAAGTATATAATAGAAAATAAATACCTTTTATTTCTAATGAGATTTTCTTACAGAGTCAATAATTTATAGTAAATCACATAATTGCACCTAGCACATATCCCTGACTCTATCAATCTCCTACTTGTACTTCAGACCAATTATGGAATCTTAATCACATCCTTTTAATCAACTTGACGAGACCACTGTCGAGTCAGTCTCGTCGTGAGTGGATCTGTTATGTTGTCCTTTGTATCTACCCTTTGTATCATGACCTCTTTTTTCTCAATGAATACTCTAATTTGGTGGAACTTTCGAAGAATTTGTCATGACTTCTTATGTGCTCTAGGCTCCTTTGTGATCTGTGTTGCTGCATTGTTGTCATAAAATAATGCTATTGGATTCTCCATGTCGGGAATCACTCCTAGATCACTTAAAAATTTACACATCCAGGCAGCCTCTTTAGATGCTTCATTGAGAGCGATGTAATCGACCTCCATCGTGGAATCAACTACTATTACTTATTTGGAACTTTTCTAACCGACAACCCCAACGTTAATAGTAAAAACATAACCCGACATCGACTTACTATCGTCAATATCACTTTGAAAACTAGAGTCTGTATACCCCTTCGTAAGGACGCTTCCACCCCATATATTAGGAATAAGTCGCTAGTATTTTTTAAATACTTCAGCATACACTTCACAGCTGTCCAATGCTTTTTTCTAGCATTAGACTGGTATTGACTTACGCATCCTAATGCATATGCCACATCCAGTCAAGTACATAGCATAGCGTACATTATGGAACTGATTATGTAAGCATACAGTATCCTCTTCATATGCTTATTCTCCTTATCAGTCTGAGGGGCGTCCTTCTTAGAAAGGACGATTGCAGCAGATTGTGTTGGAACATTTCCACGCTTGGAATTCTCCATACCACACCTTTTCAGTATGGTATCTATGTACAGGGATTGGGATAATCCCAATAGCCTCTTAAATTTATCTTTATAGATCTTTATATCTAGTATATAGGCCGCTTCTCCCAAATCCTTCATGGAGTTATTGAAAATCCAAGCTTTCACCGCAATAATGTCATTGCCAATCAATAGAAGATCATTAGTGTATAGCAATAAGAATATGGTAGCATTTCCTTGTTCCTTTCAGTAAACGCATGCTTGCTATGTGTTTTAATAAAAACCATACTATTTGATCACTTTATCAAAACACTAATGACATGATTCATGACATTCATTTGGTATATCATTTAACCAATATTATACCCGTCGAAGGTGAGGTATGAATTTGCTTTACTACTGGTCTTCTTCGATGTACATATGCTTTAGCAATCACTAAATCATCCATTGTTGATTTCAGATTCAGAATAAGACCTTACAAAGAAGAATGAAGAAGGGAAATGATGTTGATCTAATGAAAAATGTGATATTTCTTATAACTATAGGTTGCAGGATTATGGATCTTAAGACTAAATAAACATTAGAGGGGTGGGGGTGAATAGTGTTTCATAACTTTTGTAAATCTTTTTAAATTTCTTTCAAGTTTAATGTTATATCAAAGATTCTTAACACAGAATTGTATCAACGATCAATCACAGATGCAAATATAGATAAAGTAGAAGAAGTAAAGTAAAGTAGAGAGTTAAAGAGATGACTCCCAAGATTTTATACCGGTTCAGATTTCTCCTACATTTAGTCCGTACAATTGGTTGTATAGATTTCTTTTCAAATGTTAATCTTTAAAGGGGCAGAAGGGTAACCCAATTACAATCTTGATTCCAAGGCAATGAGACACACCCTTTTGATTTTTTGGGCTCAGGGTACACCCACTTGATTTGTACGGGCTACAAGTACACCCACTCAGATTTTTGGGCTCCAAGCACACCAAATTGATTTGAATGGGCTACAATCACAGCCAAGCAAATACAACTAGAGTTTGATGCTTTTTCCATAGCTAATTTCTTGATCTTTGGTTACAATGGATCCTATAGCCTTTTGAGTAGCATTTTGATCTTGAATTGAGAGAGAGAGATGATTGAAATTAGATAGCAAATAGTAGAGAATCAATACAACGAAGATGGAATTGATTCTACTTAAATTTGAAGAGATTTGAATAAATTTCTCACTAGAAATTTTGGCTGAGTAAGAGAAGAGAAGAAACAAGAAATTAATTATTAAAAAAGTCATTTGAAATCCCTTATCCATAGAGAATAAACAGACATGTCCATTCATGAAGAGTTACGATGAATACACATTTCATTTCAAAATTTGAATTTCAAATTCGCGGCATGTATGTCGACATACTCATAGGGTAGTCGACATATCCCTTTGAAAATTGAAAACCCTTTTGTTTTAAATATTTTGAAAATCTTATGCTTTGTAAAATATTTTGATGCTTTATACAATAATTTAAACATAGTTTATAAAAATTTCAAAAATAAAAGCTTTTGTAAAATAATTTTTAGTATATTTAAAAAATATTTTGTTTTAAAAATAAAGTATAAGAAAATGGGAAATAGAGATCAAAGATTGCTACCAGGGATTTTAACAATATTCTATGACTTATATACTATACCATAGCCTTGAGATCTTCATATCTTGGTCTTTATACTCATAAGTCTTCATGCCCTTTTCTTGAGTCTTTATACTATACAATCTTATATTCAACACATGTATAATATCCTACACTATATACTATCTAACTTGGCAAAATATTAGTATCTATATTTTACATGAATGTATTATTGTTATTACGGTTATTATCATCAAAATCAATAACTAAGGTATTAACAATGTTCCCCCTTTTGATGATGACAACCATTAATATCCTGTATGTATAAAATATGATATGACTCTCCCTGAGATAGATAACTCCCCCTAATATATGCATATGTATATTTTATATTTTTCTCCCTCTTTGTCATCAACAAAAATGGGTGAAAAGGTAATAGTTCTCCATTAATCAAATACTTAGAGACTATAGATTCAAAATCAATAACTAATTTAAAATGATATGATTATGATAATGATATATGATGATTCACTATTAAGCATAATGATATGTAATAATGAAGTAAAATTTATATATCTAAGTCAAACTATACATAATTCATATGTACAAACCAATTCAAATCCAATCAAACCAAAACACACAAATCCAAATAGCAATCTAAAATGCATGCAAAACCAAATCTAATCCTAACAAACCAAACTAATACATACTATACTTAAGTCTATGGTTTTCTTTTAATTATAGGAGATTTATGGATAGGACAAAAAAGGCAGTGAAGACAAAAGTTCCCTTTTTGTTCGACGAGATTTCCATCCCGATCAAAGCATACTTCACCAACGCACTTGACTTCTTTGTCATCCTCATCATCATCATGCTCTTCCTCTACTTCCTTTTCCTCATTATTCATAGGATTATGAATGAAATGATTAGGATTATCCTCTTCAATTACAATTGGATTCGTTGGATTACCTAATAGATATTTCTAGAGATTGCAAAGAATTCGCCCTTGCTTCTCTTGTTCTTTCAAGAGGTGTAATTGAACAACCTCTATTTCTGAAAGTATATCGAGTGCATGCTTCAGATCATCATCGATCTTGGTTACTTTGACCATATTGTTGGTTTGGAAAGGGGCCTAGATGGGGAGTTTTGAAGGAAAAGGGTTTATTCTCTTCTCTTGGGCGTTTGGAACTCGAGGAAGCCATTAAATTATTTTTATTCAGAATTTACAGTAGAAAGAAGACAGAGAAATGAGAATTATTTCAAAATTTGGTGGTTATATATATAGTTGCATTTCTAATTTCGAATTTAGAAAGGAAATCTATTTTTAGAAATTTCCAGTATATGTCAACATATAGGGAGGGTGTATGTCGACATATGCAGTTTAATTTTGACATTTTGTTTTTCTTTTAAATATATAATTTATATTATATTATATTTATATTTCGGAGAAAGAACATATTCCTAACTCTCTTCTAAGTTTAATAAAAGATGTCCGAGTTAATAATTTTGTAAAAATATCAACTATTTGATTTTCAGTATTTATAAATTCGAGTGTAATTACTTCTTTATTTACGTTATCTCTCAGAAAATGATGTCTTATATCTATATGTTTGGTTCTAGCATGATGTGCTAGATTTTTAGATTGATTTATTACACTAGTTTTACCATAGTATACTGGTGATTTATTGAAATTTAAACCCAAACCTTTCAAGGTTTGTTGCATATATATAACCTGTGAACATGCTAATGCAGCTGAAACATATTCTGCTTCTGTTGTGGACAGAGATTCAAAATTTTGCTTTTTGCTAAACCAGGAAACAAGAGAGTGTACTAAAATGTGACAAGTTCCACTTGTACTTTTTTAGTCTGATTTGAATCCAACATAGTCGGCATCACTATATGAAATTAAATCGAAAGAATCTTCTTTTGGATAAAAAAATCCATAGTCTAGGGTATTGTTCACATATCTTAGTATTATTTTCACTGATTTTAGATGAGTTTCTTTAGGTTGAGGTTGATATTTTGCATATAGACAGACATTATGCATTGTATCTGGTCTACTAGCAGTTATGTAGAGTAATGACCCAATCATACCTCTATATAATTTTTTATCCATATCTTTTGAGTTTTCTTCTTTATTTAATTTCTCATTTGGTTCCATAAGAGTTGGTATTCCACTAGTATTTGACATACCAAATTTCTTAACTAAGTCTATGACATATTTTTCTTGACTTATAAAATTTCATTATTTAATTGTCTTATCTATAATCCTAAAAGAATGTTAGTTTTCCATATGACTCATTTCAAATTTCTTAGGCATTATATCAGAAAATTCTTTATTTAACTGTTTATTTATTGATCCAAAAATAATATTGTCTACATATATTTGTATAAGTTTAATATCATTATTATTTCTTTTAATAAATGGAGTACTAGCTACCTTTCCTATTTCAAAATTAGACCGTAATAAATAGGATTTCATTGTATCATACCATGCTCTAAGAGCTTGTTTCAGACTACATAAAGTTTTCTTTAATTTATAAACATGATCATGTAGTATTTCATCTTCAAAAAGTGAGGGTTGTTTTACGTAGACATCTTCTTTAATAAATCCATTTATAAAGGAGCTTTTGACATCTATTTGAAATATTTAAAGTTATTCTGATTTGCAAAAGCAAATAAAATTCTGATAGCCACTAATCTGGTTATAGGAGCAAAAGTTTCATCAGAACCTATACCATCTTCTTGACTATAACCATGAGCAACTAAATGTGCTTTATTTCTAATAACTTCTCCTTGTTCATTCATTTTATTTCTATATACCCATTTAGTTTCTATTACAGACTTATCTTCAGGTCTTGGGACTAATTCCCAAATATCATTTTTAGTAAACTTGTTCGGTTCTTCTTGCATAGCAATAAGAATCATCTAATGATGCTTCTTTTGGACTTTTGGGTCCAATAGTTGAGATAAAAGCAACATTACTCATTTTATTTAAATGATTTCTTGTTTTTACCACAGATTCTATATTTCTTAGAATATTTTCTATAGGGTGATCTTTCAAATATTTTGTTCTTTTTTTATATGTAATTTTTCGGAGTTATTATTATTTTCATCATTAGTGATTTCATTATTAGTAATTTCATTAGTTTTATCAACATTTTCTTCTTCATCAAAACTGGTAATATTGATTTTGAAATTCTCATCAAATGAAACATGCAATGTTTTCAATGGTGTTAGTTCTGGTGTTAAAAACTTTATAAGCTTTATTTCTATTAGAATAACCAATAAAAATACCTTTATCTGATTTAGCATTAAATTTATTTAAATTATCCTTTAATACATAACATTTACTACCGAAAACTCGAAAATAAGATACTTTAGGCTTTTTATTATAAAATAATTCATAAGGAGTTTTCTTAGTCAAAGGTCTTATTAAAATTTTATTTAAAATATAACATGCTATAGCAACTACTTCAGCCAATTTTTTTTAGATAATTCACTATTATTTAACATTGGTTTAGCACATTCTTGTATAGTTCTATTTTTGCGTTCTACTACTCCATTTTATTGAGGTGTTCTTAAAAATGAAAAATTATATGTAATTCCTTTCTTATTACAAAATCTAGAAAAATCAACTACAATTACAAATATATCTATTGTGATTTATTGATTGTATTTGCAAAGGTCCAAAAAGATCTAAGTAAAGAAGTTCAAGAGGATGAGAAGTATAAATCATATTTTTAGATTTAAAAGAGCTTTTACGAAGTTTTCTTAATTGACAAGCATCACATAAATTATTGACATTAAAATTCATTTTAGGAAGACCCCTAACAAGTTCATATTTGGCAATTTTAGAATGTTTAAAATTCAAATGACCAAATCTTTTATGCCAAATTCAAGGGTCATTAGATTCAGCCAAAGACATAAATTATCATCGGGTACTTTCATATTTAAAATATAAATGTTACGTTTCCTAATACCTTCAAAGATAATGTTTGACTCATTATCTTCGGTATGACAATTATCGTTTTCAAATTTAATTTTAAAACCTTTACTATACAATTAACTAATACAAAGTAAATTATGTTTTAGATTCCTAACTAGCAAAACATTAGAAATAGTAGGAGTTACAAACATATCTATTGTGATTTATTGATTGTATTTGCAAAGGTCCAAAAAGATCTAAGTAAAGAAGTTCAAGAGGATGAGAAGTAGAAATCATATTTTTAGATTTAAAAGAGCTTTTACGAAGTTTTCCTAATTGACAAGCATCACATAAATTATTGACATTAAAATTCATTTTAAGAAGACCCCTAACAAGTTCATATTTAGCAATTTTAGAATGTTTAAAATTCAAATGACCAAATCTTTTGTGCCAAATTCAAGGGTCATTAGATTCAGCCAAAGACATAAATTATCATTGGATACTTTCATATTTAAAATATAAATGTTACGTTTCCTAATACCTTCAAAGATAATGTTTGACTCATTATCTTCGGTATGGCAATTATCTTTTTCAAATTTAATTTTAAAACCTTTATTATACAATTGACTAATACTAAGTAAATTATGTTTTAGATTCCTAACTAGCAAAACATTAAAAATAGTAGGAGTTTTAGAGTTACCAACATTGTTGATGCCAATCACATATCCTTTTGAGTTGTCTCCGAAGTTAATTGATCCACCATCTTTATAGACAATATCTTTCAAGATCTTTGGATTTTCAATTATGTGTCTTGAGCATCCACTATATAGTATCCACTTGTCCTTCTTGATTTGTGATGTTTGATTTTCAAGTGTCTTTTCACCATTAACCATATAACAAACTTGTTCCTGCCATTCAAAATCATACCTTTCTAAGAAATAAAGTGACTTTAAAAAAAATTAGTTTCCAAAACTATTTTTCTACAAAAGTATTAAGAATATTACCACCCATTTAAACTTTTCAAAAATCAAATTACGAGTTTTTGAAAACTAGTGCTCTGATACCAAGTGTGGGTTGCAGAATTATGGATCTTAAGGCTAAATAAACACTGGAGGGGGGTGTGCGAATGGTATTTTATGACTACTGTAAATCTTTTTAAATTTCTTTCAAGTTTAATGTTATATCACAGATTTTCAACACGGAATTGTATCAACAATCAATCATAGATACAAACATTGATCAAGTGAAAGTAGTAAAGTAAAGTAGAGAGTTAGAGATGTGACATCAGAGATTTTATACTGGTTCAGATTTCTTCTATATGCAGTCCCGTACAATTGCTTTTACAGATTTTTTTTCAAATGTCAATCTTTAAACGGGCAGAGGGAAACCTAATTACAATCTCGATTCCAAGGCTACGAGTCACACCCTTTTGATTTTCCGGGCTCATGGTACACCCATTTTATTTGGATGGGCTACATGCACACCTACTCGGATTTTCGGGCTACCAAGCACACCTTATTGATTTGAATAGGCTACAATCACACCCAAGCCAATACAACTAGAGTTTGATGGTTTTTCCATAGACAATTTCTTGATCTTTGATTACAATGGATCCTATAGCCTCTTAAGTAGCACTTTGATCTTGAATTGAGAGGGAGATGATTGAAATCAGATAGTAAATGGTAGAGAATCAATACATCGAAGATTAAATTGATTATAGTTGAATTTGAAGAGATTTGAATAAATTTTTCACTAGAAATTTTGGCAAAGTAAGAGGAGAGAAGAAACAAGAAATTAGTTGTTATAAAATTCGTTTAAAACCTCCTATTTATAGAAAATAAACAGACATGTCCATTCGCAAAGAGTTACGATGAATCGACACTTCATTTCAAAATTTGAATTTCAAATTCGCAGCATGTATGTCGACATATCCCTTAGAAAATTTAAAACTCTTTTGTTTTTAAATATTTTGAAAATCTTATGTTTTGTAAAATATTTTGATACTTTGTAAAATAATTTAAACATAGTTTATACACATTTGAAACATAAAAACTTTTATAAATTTTTTTTAAGTCTATTTTAAAATATATTTTGTTTTAAAAATAAAGGATAAGAAAATGGAAAATAGAGATCAAATATTTCTACCATATATGGACTTTAATAATATTCCATGACTATATACTATACTATGGTCTTGAGATCTTTATATCTTGGTCTATATGCTCATGAGTGTAACGACCCCAGATTTTAATTTAATTTAAATTGATAATTTATTGAATTTTTGAATTAAATTTGTGAAATTAATCAATAAAGTGATGCGAGTTTCCCCGAATTAAAATAAATTCTGTATAAATCATTTAAAATTTAAAATATTGTATATATATGTATTTGAGCATATATGAATAAATTTGAAATTATATATATATATATTGATAATTGAATTTAAAATCTTAAATATAAATGGTTTGAAAATAAATATAAAAGTATATACATTGACACAAGAAAATAAATAAATGGTTTATATTTGAAATTGATGGGTTATGTTAGAAATAAAAATAAATTAATAATAAAAATTTAAGTCAGAAATAAATAGAAAGAAAAAATAAATAGAAACAGATGTGTATAAGGTAACGATATAAAGCAAACACATAGATAAAATATAACAACAAAAATTCATTTATATTTCAAAGTAACAAGACCAAAACAAATAAAATGTATTCAAGTATACACATGAAAGAAGACAGTAAAAACAAGCAAAAAGATAAGTCTGTAGGCTTAGACAACAAGAAGAAAAATCTAAATATCTTTGTACAAACAAATGAACTAAGTACAAGGCAATTAATATGACACCACAACAAGATCATACCAGCCACCACCATTTCAAATATCTGTACAGCCGAAGAAAAATAAAATGTATGTGGTACAAACTCATAAATGCAAGCCATCACGTTGCACGTATATCAGCCCCCAAAGAAAAAGATCTTTCATCTTATTTTGTACAAACTAAATAATATCTACCCTGTGTTGTACAAAATAGTTTATCACCTGTAAGCTTCCTTTCTTATATAGCAATCCTCACTTCAATTTCGTTCATTTTTACTGAGAATTTTTTTTAAAGAAAGCATCGTCTTCATTTCAAGTTCGTATGTTCTAAGCTTCAGTTTAAAGAAAATTAAAAACAAATTAAACATATCAAAACCAGATATCAAAGAGAAAGGTTTCAACCTTGCCAATTGTCAAAGCCTGTTTCAAAAAGAACTCTGTTCTTCATTTTAGACAAGTGAGTAAACATCTCTATTCAAAACTCAAATCAGTTTTTATCTTGATGCTTATGAATATATTTGTGATAATGTTGTGATAAATGAAATCTGATACTTGTATATGTATGAATATGTATTGGTTTGGTGTGTATGTCTGTGTATACATATATATATATATATATATGCATAGCTCTGTTTCAAGTTTTACAGGGTTCAAACTTGATCAAAAATAAAATAAAATTCAATATATCTTTTTCTGATTCTTGTTAGACCTAGATGTATAAATCAAATTTGATTGTAATGACAAGGTATTTGATTTAAAAATATTTCCAGTGAAAATCTGATGATAGTTTTGATAGGAAGGAAGAAGAACAGTAGAAGTTTAAATATATCAAAATCTCAACTTTAATAACTTGTTGTTTCAGGTATATAATCTAATTCGTTATCAAAATCTATGATTTTTAAAAATAAAATGAGGATTTCTAAGTTGGTATTCTGGGTGGAATCGAATGATGAACGGGAATTGGGTTTCGAGTGTTTTCAGGCGATCGGCGTGAGGAAGTTGGTCGAGACTTAGCCTAGAGATGGCTCGTGCGTCATAGATCTTAGGAAAATTAGCAAGGGAAAGTCTAGATGAACGAGGTGGTTCGTCGGAGAAGTTTTAGGGTTTTCTGATTGGTTTTGGTCGTTGGGATTGTCGGGGCTCGTACGTCATCGACGATGCACCAGAGGCGATCGCATGTAGGGGGATCGGAGCGAGGGAATGTGGGGCAGCTTTGGGTTGGTCGGCGTGAGACTCGGTGGTCTGTGACGCGACGGCGAGGCGTTCTCGTTCAATGGGTTCGAGTTTCAGTTTCGAACGAAAGGCCAGATTTTGATTTACGGGGAAATTCGTGGTTCTGGGTGATCATTCGTGACGAGATAGTCGTCGTCGACTTGGTGGTGGGTGGCGACTCGATCAGAACGGTGGCGGTCAACGGTGCATGTGCACGCGTGTGCACTTATGTTTGGGTTTCTGATGTTTTAGGGAAGAAGCAGTCTTGCTCGGGGACGAGCTCGAGTCGACTAGAGTTTTTCTCGAAGATGAGTGTAAACGTGAGTGACTCGGGACTAGGCTCGGGTTTTTGTTTATTTGGCCCGGGTCGTTTTTCTTTCCAGGTTTTAAATTTTAAAAGAAAAAAAAACTGGTTTCAGGTTTTAGAAATTTAAAGTAAAATTTTGTATGGGTTTTTAAATCTTGTTAGTAATTTTGTACCAGGGTCTAAAACGACCAGAAAATGAAATCTAAGTTTTAAGGTAAAATATTAACTAAATTTTTTCCAAGTGAATTTATTCAAACAAGTTTCAAAGTTTAAAATGTTTAAAGTCAAATATCTTTGAATTGTTTTTAACAATTGGATTAAGTGAGGAATTAAAGGATTATTAATTAAAGGATAATTAACCAAGGGATAATTTATTAATTAAGGGTTAATTATGTGATTGACTTAAGAATGATTTCTTTATGGTAATTAATTAAAGTAATTAAGTTATTTTAATTATGTAATCATTAATTATAAATTAATTCTTAATTTAATTTAATTTAATTTAATAATGTAATAAAAAGGTAAACTAAGATAAAACGTTGTATTGATTTTTGATTAACCTTAATATTCTTGAATTAATAAATGTGTTAATAATGATTTATCATAAGGTTGATTAGTTAAAGATTTTGATAATAATTAAATGACTAATTTAAGATAATCAATAATTTATAATTACTTAATAATTAGTGAAGGTAATTAAGGAATGATAATTAATTGAGGAGTAATTAATTAAAATAATTAATTAAAGATAATTAATTAAAGGATAGTTAAATAATTGATAGTTAATTATTTAATAATCAAAGGTTAATTAATTTATTATTAAAAGTTAATTAATAAATGATTAAAGATTAATTAATTGAAATGGTTTATAATTAATTAATGATTAATTAACCAAGATTTGTAGTTTATTCATAAGAAATTAATCTGGTATAAATTAATTATAATCAGATATTAATTGATCTTATCTATGGATATTTGGATTCTATTGGATGACTTGATTGTTGATATCCCTGATTAGTGATGCTTTGTGATATACCCTGATTTATGTTGTGATCTGTGATAAATTATCCGTGATGTAATTTATTATCTGTGATATATATATCTGTGATCTGTATATGAAAGATAAGCGTTATAGTGTATATCGCTTATCAACTATATTTCTGTATTCTGATCTGTGATGATTGTATGATGTTGCACTACTGTGTAAAACCCCTAGATCACACTATTACACACACAAATATGGATTTCACGTGGAAATTGGTTAAGTCACAGATGATTTAAATTTAATATTTTTGAGATTTAAAATTTTAATTTTCAATTGATTTTGGAAATGGATTTGGGTTAAATGTTAAAACTTTCGAAAAGGAGTTTGTAAGATAAAAGTTATTTTTAATAACTTAATAAAGCTTCCAATTTAAATAATTCAATTTGAATTTGAATTCAATATTTGGAATTGAATTCAATGATTGGAATTTTGATTAAAGATATTATAAATGTGTTTTATATGAATTTAAACCACTTTTAAAATATTGGTTTGAGAATTTGGATTTAACCCAAGAACCTTAACTCGTATAAATGAATCCGATTTCCAAAATGAAAACTGTTTGTTTTAAAAGAATAAAAGCTTTCAGATAAGAGATGAAATTCCAGTTTAATTAAAGAAATTTCAAGATTGAATTGAAAAATGGTTTTTCAAGTTATGAATGAATTCTTTTTTTGAAAACTATGAATTAAATCTGTTTATTTTTAACAGATTTAAAATGATTATTTGTTTAAACCATTTGAAAATGGAATTGTTTTGAAAGCTATAAGTTAAATCTTTGTTTTAAAGATTTAATGAGTTAATCCAATTGGAATGGGAATTAATTTGGAAAATCTGTGAATGAATCTTTTGTTTAAAAGATTAAAGTGTGGAAATTGTTTAAACCATTGAAGGTTGTTAAAATGAATCTTTTTGTTTAAAGATTTGAAAATGGTAATTTGTTAAACCATTTAAAGAAAGGTTTTGGGTAATAAGTCGTGACTTAATTGAAATCCCAATATCCATATGTTTTTAAATATTGCGCTCATTATTCGGTTTAGCTGGGAGAGGACCTTTGTGTCATATAACCCGTTCCGAATAATGATACGTCGTATATGGATTGCATTTGAAGACCGGTGGTGAAGACCGGATATTTTCGAAAACGAAAGGACAACTCGTCGAATGTCTCTGCATCGACTGGTCCCCGATATAGAGATTTGATCACCCTTTGTGATGGGAAGTCCGGACGTGATTAGAAAATTATCCGGATTTGCAAGGGCTTCCTTGGAAGTGCCTTCGGTTCTTTTCGAACCCGGAACAGACTTGTATGGTTACATGTCTGACATTACATTTTGAGATATAAAGATGATTTCTTTCAAATACATTTCTGTTTGGTGGCGGAGAATTTATTCTCTTAGCTTAACACCCTTCTCTGAGACGTATGAGCTCAGAGGTTATGTAGTTGAATGTTATCAGCGATATACTCCCAATTTGGTAATGTGGCATGCTGAGTGTTGCTGTGTGATGATCATTTATTAATCATTTGTGATCAAAGCGTGGCTTTGTGGATGAGACTTCGTCAGACCTCACAACCCGAAAATGGTCGAAACAGGAATATGCGGCAAGGTTATGAGGGTCGCGCCCTTTAGGGTATGTCGTTTCCTTCTGGAAAAGGGTGGTATTAGGTATGGAGCCCTGGTATTTAACCTATGTGGATACTCCGATCTCATTTATTGTGTGATTGTGTGTTTATCGAGGCGCCTCGGATAAAGGTCCCAAAGGACCGGGGGATGGCATATTCGTAAGTTACCTAGTTACAGGGGTAACCCGGCCTTGTGTTGGTAGAGAGCAGTTGTCTCTCGGGACGTCCAGCCAGAGGCGATCCCATTCGGCAGTAGGAAAGGAAGTTCCTTAGCCTGACCATTTGTTGGAAATCCATCTTCCAATACGAACCTTGTACGGTATTAATTGTAGAACCTGCTATTTAACATAGCAGCTATAATAGGCATAATATAATGGTACCTATGTTGGCTAAGATTAATATTGTATTTTCATGATGTTTCTGCACTATGCACTAGTAATAATATCAAAAATGATTTGTTTCGCGTAGTAAGCATGTTTGACTATCATAAGAAGAAATCTCCTCCAAGTCTGCGTTTGCATTGTGTGTGTGGCGGGAGGTCTTATGGTAGTTTCATTTTCCAAAAAAATTACGGATTCCAATGTTTAAAATTCTTTTGTGTTGTTTTAAAGATAAACTGTTTTGTTGCTCACACCAGTCCCACAACTGACTCGGAGTTTATTGTTCCTTTCCTAAACTCTGGGTGCTCATAAATTTTCCACACGAGCAGTCTAGAGTTAGATTTTTCAGATAATCAAATTCAGTTGATATTGGAGCTAGTTCAGTTTTGGAGGTCACGACCGACATTGCTTACCTTGTCTTACGTGTTGGTGGTTCGAGCTGATGTTGGAGATGTTGGAGTCATTCTCTGACTGATCATTTGAAGTTATCACTTCTAATATTTCCACTGTATCATTATTTATCTGTGATATTATTGTATCATATTGATATCATTGTTGTATATCATACTGAATATTGTATTCATTAGATTGTATACGATATCATCTATTTTTATTCTGCTATGTTGTTATATACTTACTGTGTTATAAGCTCCGGGAAGCCAAATTCGGCGTTTTAATCTACGACATTTGAGTACAAGTGAAGTACGGGTGCCGATTTTCGAAGGCCGAGTTTTTGGATTCTTACAATGAGTCTTCATGTCCTTTTATTCAGTATTTATACGGTATAGTCTTCGATTCAATACATGTATAATTTCTTGTACTATATACTATATAACTTGGCAATACATTAGTATCTATATTTTATATGAATGTATTATTGTTATCAAGGTTGTTATCATCAAAATCAATAACCGAGGTTTTAACAACAACCAAAATTTAACGTAAGCATAAAAGCAAGGAATTTATGAAGAATAGATTATATAAGGTGAAGGTTGTGGATAAAGTGTTACCGGGTCTATAAAGCTATCGTACGAATAAAGTGTTATCGACTCTGTAAAATTACCATATGGATGAAGTGTTATCGACTCCGTAGAGCTATCATACAAATGAAGTGTTATTGACTTTATAACGATATTATATGGATAAAGTTCTATCAGGTCCTTAAAGCTTTCGTATGTAGAAGTGTTATCGGGTCTATAAAACTACCGTATGGAAGAAGTGCTATTGTTGCTCAAATTTCTCGCAAGTATAATCAGCTAGCCAGCACATTAAAGCTCGACCCAACTCAAGCCGGCTCAATTCACTTAATGTCGACCCGCACTCAATCTGCCCTACATCGGCCTATCTACTCAACAATGTTTCATGACTAGAGCCAGCCGGCTCAACTCAAGACGTCTATAACAGCCAACTCATCTGATCAGGCTCGGCTCAAGCGTGACCCATTTTGGCTAGGCTTCATCTCAGACCACCATTGACTACCCTGTCTTGTCATCCCATGAATGGCTCGGCACATCCTTTGCAACCTAGTCCTTCGCAATAATCAGCTTCACTCGACAGTCTTCAACAATAAGCGATCGACCGCTATTATCCACATGAAGCTTCTTATCCATCTTGCCACTTGGACAAACAAAAGTAAATGACAAATAGTACGGTTAACTGTACTAGATATAGTAGCATGTTTTCCAAAAGCACGCCTACTTTATAGCAAGCCACCATGCTTAGCTCAAAACACGTGCCAAGTATGGCATTATAACCGGCATGCTTATTAGTCACATATCCATAATGGCTTTACGGCTGTAATTAATCAGCCTATATGACCAGATCGATGGCTAGTAGCATTTTCCATTTGTTTTACTATGCAATCGCAATCATCCATAATCCATACCAACTGCAATAAATAACCAACGCCATACAACTTCAAAGTGTTTGATTTTTGTGCTCATATTTCTCATTTTCAACAGGAACTCCTCTCAAGCAAGCTTAAGTGCTAAATTTTTTATCACTCTTATGATACATTGTAATTGTTAGGGATATACATAGTAAGAGATCTTCATAGTGGATATAGACAAACCTTCCCGAACCACTCTACATCTTATGTCATTTATGTTATTTACTTACCTTATTGCTCATTTTATATTTTTAAGCCTAGTGTTAGCAAGAACTTTTTGTTAATAAAACACATTAGTCTAATTTCGAGGTTGGCTAATTTTTTAGTCAACAACTATCAACTCAATACAGCAATTGTATCGATAAAGAGCCATCAAGTTTATAAGATGAAATGTCATCGGGCTTACATGGCAAAGTGTTATCAGGTTTACAAGGTGAAATGCTATTGGGTTTACATGATAAAAGGTTATCTGGTTTATAAGATGAAATGCTATCGGGCTCACAAGTTAAAGAGCTATCGGGTTTATACGATGAAGAGTTATCATATTTATAAGATAAAAATTTATCGAATCAACTAGACTATCGTGTTAATAGAAATGCAATCATGTTAATAGAATGATATCAAGCCATGATGAAGCTATTGAGTCTATAAGATAAAAACCTATCGTATGAATTAAGCAATTTTGCGTATAAAACTATTTCGCCTACAAAGATATTGGAATTCTGAAGTTATCGGGGTTGGAAAATGTTGTATATTAGGGGCAACAAAGTTGAAATTCTATCTAAATCATAGATTTGCCTATGTGTCATGCTCCGTTAGACAGTTTATGTCACGTCAACAAAATGAGAAGAGTAATCATGGTACAAAAGACCATCTCAAGAATGCCATGTCATCATTCAATTATGATCATCTAAAATCATACATGCGATGTGTCAAGCATCCAAATGTGTAATTTTACTATAAATAAGCATGTATCCCCACATAAAAGTGGGCCTTCTCCGAATCTTCTTCTTCTCTGATCTCATTTGTAATTCATGAAATTTGTAAAATCTTGCTGATGAGTTTAATGTAAGTCAAATTGAAATTGTCAAGTTATAATAAAAGGACAAATGAAAAATAACATTTGCCTATAAGACCTCGATAATTATATTTGTTGCTTAACTACTCTTCGACTTTCAAAAGTTGGCTGAATTTTTGGCTTAATAAGTATTAATAAGGGGTTTTGGAATGGTTTGAAAAGTAGTCGTTGACATCAGATGATGCCGAATAATATTCGTTCGTATTCGTTCTATTTTTAAGAAAAAATATATGAAGTAACGTTTGTCCGAGTTGTCCGATGATTTTTCCATTGTCTGTCCTTGTTTGGCTCATTTGAAAGGTGATCGAGCTAAACACCGTTCGGTCTGTGTCCATCCAAATTTATTATAAAACAAAAACTCACCCCATATCTGGTCCGGTTAGGCCAAGTTTAGGGATGGCAATGGGGCGAGTCTAGGGTCCAAACCCGGTTGACCCGCCCCTGTTTTGGCCCGCCCTATTGGGTCAGCGGGGCGGTTATACCCGTGACCCGTTCTTGAAAGCTTCGGGTCTAGGGCCGGGTCGGGACTTGGCTGACCCGCCCCAACCCGACCCGCAGTACCGAGATCTCATGAAATCGCTTTAGTATTATAATGATGATTTGTTTTTTTATATATATATATATATATATATATATATATATATATATATATATGTCGTTGTGTGTGTGATTGATTATGACATGGATATTATAATGTTCTAATCAATAAGTTATAAAAAATATAGTAATAAGCTGCATTATTGATAATTATACAATAACATATGCATATTTTTTTGAACTATTTAGTACATCACATTTTTATTATCCTCTCTTATCATTATAAACACATTGTTATTTGTATTTAATGTATCATTTAGTAACAAAAAATATAAATATATGTACATTAGTACACAACTTTGAATCAATACAATAAACCTAATCGGATCTCGGAGCGGAACGGGTCTTTCCTGAACTGTACGGGTTTCAGGTTTGAGGTAAAATTCTGAATCAGCACCAGGTCTATGGGGCGGGTTCGGAGCAGGATCTGAAAAACCCGGAGCAGGTCTGGAGCACAAAAAACCCGCCCCAACCCGGCCATTGCCATTCCTAGCGAGTTACACCCCTATGCGAGCTGAATAGAAATGAAGTTAAAAATTACTTCGCATGCAACCAGTTTATTCGTGTTTTGTTAATTCGAATTTGAGACCTGGTTCTCAATTACAGATCATGAATTCTTTGTAATTGTAATATGAAATAACAAAAAGAGAGGTCTATCAAAAGAATTTTCCTTCGGATGCAGGGGGTAAATTTTTGAAACAAATTTAATATTCGAAGCAGCTTCAATTTACAATCACTGTTATCGAAGTTGCTTAAATTACTATTTATACCCTAATTCAAATAGCTCCTAAAATAATTACGGTTGGAACCAAGTAAAACCAGTACAATTGTGTTAACATAGAGAAAATCAGTTTAAATAAATAAGTAAAAAAAAAAAAAAATACTACTGCTATTTTAATGTTAGCAAGGATAGATACCTCCCTATGATTAATTGATGCTCTCATCTCTCATTCCTCATTCATTTCTCTCCTCCCAACCTCAAAACAAAGAAAAACCTCCATAACCAAAAAAACTAAAAAGCAAATAGCAACCATTTTAAGATGAAGCGGGAGCATGCAGAAAGCAGCAGCGGCCCACCGCCACCGTTGAAGAACGGAAAGTTCAAGATGATTGAAGAGGAACCCGACGCCGGCGTCGACGAACTCCTCGCCGCTTTGGGCTACAAAGTCCGCAACACTGACATGGCCGACGTAGCGCAGAAGCTCGAGCAGCTCGACATGGTTATGGGAACCACTGCCGCCTGCAACGACGACGCCATCATCACCAATCACTACAACCCCTCCGATCTGTCCACCTGGCTCGAATCCATGCTTTCCGAGCTCAACGCCCCCCCTCCTCCTCTCCCAAATTCAAACCCTAATAACGGCACTTTCTCCTCTTCCAATGTCAATCCCTTTGATTTTCAGTTCCGTACTAATCATATTCCCAATACCATCATTACCGAAACTACCCCTACTCAAACCTCAGATCTCAGATCGGATCTGACCCGATCGAGCCCAGACCGCAAAAGACCAAGAACGCTGATGGCGTCATCATCGTCATCCATCGCCGAACCTTCTTCTTCCTCATCTCTCCCCGTCGTTGTCGTAGATTCACAAGAAGCCGGAATCCGTCTAGTCCACACTTTAATGGCGTGCGCAGAAGCAGTACAGCAAGAAAACTTCAAAGCCGCTGACACCCTAGTAAAGCAAATTAACATCCTATCTTCAAGCCAAGGCGGTGCCATGAGGAAAGTAGCAGGCTGCTTCGCAGAGGCACTCGCTAGAAGAATCTACAGACTACACCACCAGCAAGACTGCTCCTTAGAATCCGCCTTCTCCGACATCCTCCAAATGCATTTCTACGAGAGCTGCCCTTATCTAAAATTCGCTCACTTCACCGCCAACCAAGCCATTCTAGAAGCCTTCGAAGGGTGCAGAAGGGTCCACGTCATCGATTTTGGCATGAAGCAGGGCATGCAGTGGCCGGCTCTGTTGCAGGCCCTCGCTATCAGACCCGGCGGCCCGCCTTCTTTCAGACTCACCGGTATTGGCCCACCCCAGCCTGATAACACCGACGCTTTACAGCAGGTCGGGCTCAAGCTGGCCCAGTTTGCCGAGAAAATTCAAGTCGATTTTGAATACAGAGGTTTTGTTGCTAATAGCTTGGCCGATTTGGAGCCTTTCATTTTAGAATGGATTCCGAAAACGGATAACGAGTTAGTTGAAGAGGTTGTAGCTGTAAACTCCGTTTTCGAGTTGCATAAGTTGTTAGCAAAGCATGGGGCAATCGAGAAAGTGCTGAGAACGATAAGGGCGGTTAAGCCAAAGATCGTAACGGTGGTGGAGCAAGAGGCGAACCACAACTCCGTTATATTTACGGAACGGTTCAACGAGGCGTTGCACTACTACTCGACGATGTTCGATTCGTTGGAAGGCGGGTGTGGGCCGGACGGGTCAGGTCCGCAGGACCAGATGATGACGGAGATGTATTTAGGCCGGCAGATATGCAACGTTGTGGCCTGCGAAGGGGCGGAGAGGACGGAGCGGCACGAGCCGCTGGAGCAGTGGAAGGGCCGGTTCGGGTGGGCCGGTTTTGAGCCGGTCCATTTGGGGTCCAATGCGTTCAAGCAGGCGAGTATGCTGTTGAGTCTGTTTGCGGGTGGGGAAGGGTACGTGGTGGACGAGAAGGACGGGTGCCTTACGCTAGGATGGCATTCTAGGCCGTTGATTGCCACGTCAGCGTGGAGGGTGGCTGAGGTGGTGTAATTGTTTAGTTTTTATTTATTTATGACGAGTAGTAGTATCTTTTCTATGTGGATTAAGTTTGCGAGGGCCTCTTTTGGGGGGTGAAAACGCTGTGGGCGTGTTAGTGTAATTAGGTATGTAGGGGAGGGCTTATATGAATAAGGGCAAAGAGGTCATTTTTGGGATTAAAAAAAAGTAGTTTTTGCTGTTTTTATTTTTATTGCTGTGGACTGCTATCGTTTTTATTTTTTTATCACTGTTTGTGCACAGCAGAGGAATCTGGTGCAGTGTACGGGTATTTCCTGTTTGGTGTAGGGGGCGCTGGCATGGCTTCTTTTACCTTTCTTTTCTTGCGTTTCTATTCTAATCATTGTAGGTCAAAAAATAATTGTTAATGTTTCGACACTGTGAAAACTCTCACTGCTACTGCTAACACTCGACTGTGAGAATGCATTCATGTACATTTTTACTATTTAGTTTGATGCGTTGGGAAGGTGAGATATTAACCTTTTTAAATGTTTGTAAAAGATTGCTTTATGTCAAATTAGTTAGTTTGTTCAATTCTATTATAAACTCAATTAACATATTTATCTTCTTTAGGGCCTAAGCAATCAATACAAAAGTTAACATTTTCCAACCGAAAGTTTTGCACTGTATGGATAAAACTTGAACTTTCTTCTCGATCCACCACAACAATACATGCATTTGTATACGGCTTCAATAATATGACAGCTATTATTAGGCATATCAAAGCTAATAAGAATGCCTTACGTGTGATAGCTTTAATAGCAACAAGCTTATCCAGAACAGTTGTGCGCAACAAGTTTGTTTTAGTATAGAAATTATAGTTTAAAGAGGTTCCAGAACGTATAAAGTTGAAAACAGAAAGAAATCGGGTACATGCAGACCTCATGTCCGAACCCTACCGAAACGTTTAGAAAGCGTACCGGAATGAAATAAAAGAGAAGGGAGGGACAACAAAGGAGGGAGAGGGTTCAATCAAAAAGGACGGGTAGGGCCAGAGAAATGGGAGAGGGTACAGCTGTCCAATCGAAATCAGGTGAGTGTCAGAACAGTGTTAGTATTATTAGCATTGGGGTAGGGGTATATAATGCGTGGGCCACTACGTGGATAGGAACCAGGCGGGGCCCACCCTGAAAGGTGCCTTTTTACGGGTGTGCGGTTGTGAGCCAGTGACCGGCCCATTGACGTCTTGCAGTTTAGGTGTGGACTCTAATTAAGTTTGCTTGTGGGAGGTGATTTTGATACTGTTGGTTTGTTGGAACGTGAAACATATGCATCTAATTTGTGGTTTATACATGCATGCATTGCACTTTCTGATGTACTGGCTACAATAAAAGAAACATAAGTATTGTATTTTGCTATAGTCCTTTTCAATTTGTTTTCGGATTTGACTTGATCAAATCAATTTATAAATGTTATAAATTAAAATGGAAAAATATATGTAAATGTTAATTTATATTTTATGTGTTTTTATTTACTTATCCGTGATTTTAAAATTAATTAAAATAATACACTAATGGTTATATTGGTTTAGTTGAATAATTAGACTGAATAAATATTTAAATAAAAATATCATATGTGGGTTGAAAATTATTTAAGCGATAAACAATTATGACGGATTTGGTTTATTTGGATGTACGATTTTCTATTCATAGTAATCCAACCACCATCGTCATCTACTTGTTCAAAAGGGATTTTGAAGCAATATGAGGATGAACAGTCTCGGGATGGATGGAAGGGTTATTGGCTACCATTATGTATATCTGTTTATAAATGTTGTTTTATAAAAAAAAATATTTTGTTCTTTAGAAACTCAATTGTTTATCAAAAACAAACATATATGACTAGTACCTCAATTTTCAAAAAACACTGGATTCGTTAATAGGACAATTGTTGATGCCTCGGATCACATTTATCGATAGTCAAAAAATATATGCTACGACTCATGCCCAAAAATTGGGCTAATAAGGTTAAAGGCTACACAAAAATTATGATTGCAAAATTTTACGGTCCTATTAATGATAATACAGGAGAATTTACTACTCTTAAACTGAAGTTATGAATAAAAATGGGGAAAATTGAAAAAAAATGCAATCTACATTTATGCAATTAGGAAGAGATCAAACTATTCATACATTTTTTTGATAACAAGAGTGATAATTTATTCAAGCAGTATTACTCATTTACATGTCTCAGGCTTTCGAACCCATGACCGCTAAAACCCCTCTCTAGGCACCATACCACTTGCCACTTTAACTAGTGGTCCTCGATCGAATTATGTACATTTAAAAACCATGCTCTAAAAATAATAATAGCAAAAGGCAATTTAGACAATCTATACTATTATATTATTACCGAGTTGCATTTCAAGAGCGCAGAAGCACCCTGAATATTTTGTGAAATGAACGGTCGTGTTTTGTACTCCGTGCCCATCTTCTTTCGTTCCTTTTGCTTTTAGCCTCCATTCTTACGAAAGACCATCTTTTAATCATCTCTTCTCATCCTAACCCTAATCTTCATTAATGATCGTCGTCGTCAGGTTTCTTTAACGGGTCTCCTGCTTTGATTCCAGAGCAACCAGCACCCCTAATCTTCTTCATCTATTGAGGTCGGAAACGTTTAAGTTTCACCATCAATTAGATTATTCCATTACGCGACGATGTAAGTCAATTTTGCTCTTCTATTCCAAGATTTAGGCCTATGACCCGATCCTTCTTTCCTTTAACATTGATCACCATTTTCCCCTAGTCTTCTACCCACAATCATACTTGAAAAGTCGCGCTTGGGTTTCTCCGACTGCTATTGTTCACATCTACCTCGGCGGTTTCACTCTTTCTCTTCTCCCACTGCTCTTTTCTGCAACCATCATGTCATTGCCCACAATGAATCTGTGAGACGACAGATCCGTAATTTATTATGTACCAATTTTGTTTAGTAGAGCATTTCCTACCTGTAAATAACCCAATTCCCGCTTTCCTCAAACCAATGAATTTTCTTTCGAAACCCTAACTGCCGAACTTTAGTTCCGCGGCGACCCAAATATATACCTTGTGACGACCCGATTTTTCATTCTCGAAAAATTGAACCATCAGGATTAGAAGAAGAAGGAGGTAGAAGAAAAGAAAACAACACAACAGAATCTCACATCGCAGCGGATTAAAATATAATAGATAATAACTAATCTTTACAGAAAGAAACTATATCTGTTTATACATACATCATCAGAATACAACATCAGAGTACAATACAATCAACATCACAATTCAAGACAGTTATAATAACTTGTCCTCACAAGATGACTATACCACTTATTATACACAGCAGAATACAACAAATACGGGTGATACGTCTCGCCATCCAGCTCGTCTCCTGAGCTCCACAGCATCATATCCTGTATCTGTAATACTCGGTCTGACCCGAGCATTATCATAAAATAACACCCGAGTCAGTCTGGAAAACCAGCGTGAGAAAACACACTCAATTGGATTATTAAAGTTTTCAAAATCCTTTGAAATCAAAGGTATCTCGTAAGACCACGCCACAAATAAACATGCCGGGTTTTTCCCTTACGATAACCAAAACACTTTTTATTAAAACCGTCTGATATTATAATAGTGTCTATAGAAAGTAAAATAGAATCTAGCTGAAATGTTTGCATCTCACGTTCCAGCAATAGTTGGGCACAATCAAAACCGTACGGGCGCTTATTGGAGATTGGATTCCATACAATGGCAGGGCTACTGGGGTACCGCTCGTCACAGTACCTGGCCTAGATCAGAGTACCGAGGATCCACCCTAAATCCCTTGCAACACAAGACCGGACTACCCCTTACTGGATAGTCCGAGTAAGATCACCCCACGGTTGGGATCAGCAACCGCCCAAACAGCCGAAATAAAAAGGAACATCTAGACAGGGATGACCTTACCCTAATTGGTTGCTAACCACTTTGCCTTGCTGCACCTCCTCTGTTTTAGCCATTCCCGGTTGATGAGGCTTGAGTTTATTCGTTACATTTTTAGAACATATCACTTAGAATGCTCACCGTCCTCCTGACGATGTTCTGAAAGCATTCATCCATACAAGTCCGTTCCGGGTTCGAACGGAACCGAAGGCACTATTCCTACTACATCCATTTTGGAATCACCCTCAGGATTAGTAGCGATTAGCCCTTGCACTTCACTGCTCCATCTTCGACTCCAAACTCGTCTTTCTCATGAAAACGTTCAAACCGGATCGAAGTGGTTTTCGGAAAATTAATCCCGATCCCGGTCTCTTCGAAACGATCAGCGCATTGGCCAATATTGATAGTCGGTTATTTAACTATCAAATAACATTCACAAACAATCATCAAGCCATAATAATTTCTCCCAAATTATTTATTTTTAAATACCTTTGCAAGATATTTTCCTACATTTCAATCCTTTGAAATTAGTTTCAAATCACCTTTCTCTCTCTCTCGTGGAAATAAATTTCCACCCAAATGTTTTATTTCCATTGGAAACCGCCAAGTCCTAAATACTTAAGATTTTAAAAATAATTTAAAACACTTTGTTATAAAATATACGTTAAAACATTTACATTAAAACCTACTTTAATACTTTATTAAAAATATATACTTTAAGAATATTTAAAATAAAAGTTAAGCCAAACTAAATTTAAAATAAGAGATTACGAAATTCCATTCAAGTTTTTTTTAAATTAAACTTAAACCAAACTATCTTTAAAATAAAACTATTTTATAAAATATAAATATTAATAATTATCTTTAAAATCATAATGCTAGTCAAACCTTTCAAAAATATTTACCTTTAAAACTTAACAACTTACATAATAATTTCCCAAAAACATTCTTTTAAAATCAACTTTAAAACTTTTAACTTATACTTAAAATTTTGCTTTGAAAACGTACTTGGTTATCCAGGGAAATACACTTCTCTTTCACATCTTTTAAAAATAAATCACTATTTATTTTTAAACAAATTTACCCATTCCTTTATAAATTCCCACCTTGAATTTATATTTTCAAATATCCACTGATATCTTGTTTCACCTTATAAACCCAGTTTATAAATCCCATAGTCTCATCTTCCTTTAAATCACAGTTTCAAACACTAAATCAATTTTCAAATTGATTTTCAAAATTAACTCCATTTAAAATAAATTCCTTTACTTATCTAATTTTATTTCAAAACTTATTAATTTCAGGTTTAACCTCCTTGTGGTGATTTAAAATCTTACTTTAACTGAAAATACAAATTTTCATATTTATTCCAAAATTCTTCTTTTAAAATTCCAATTTCTTTCTAAACCACTTTAATCCTGAATTCAAATATAGACCTTTCACTCCTTAATTAATATTACTTAAGTTTAGAAATCCACTTATCCCTATTTATTCAAAAATCTCCTTCCCCATACTTGGAATTTATTCATTGAAATTTTAAAATCACTTTTATTCTTTTCCAATTCATTCTTTAACTTATTCAAGTTCTCAATAATTATTTTTCTTAAAAATTATCTCTTTTATTTTCTCATCAAAAATCCAATCTATATATTTTTGATAACTCAGAATACCAAAATATATTCAATCAAACACAGCATCCAATATTTCCAATTACCAATGGAATTTATCACAGATTATCAAATAAATCATATCACAGAATATTAAACAATCTAAATATTTTGAGGAATCCAGTTGGATCCCTCCAACCTGTTTCCCTGCAACCACAGAAGTTAGCACAATACCAATTCCACTTCGAGGTGGAATATCGCGGTATGTGGGTTTATAAAATATCATTCGCTATTATGCGGTGCATAGGGTCTCATCCGCTATATAATGCGGGAAATCAATCACTCCAATATATATATACACTACTATATAATATACCACATCCAATCAATTCAATCATTCAACCAGTTATTTAAATTTAATCATCTAAATTTAAATAGCAATCCAGAAGAGTGAGATTAACTCACCTTTGCCTTAAATTTTGTAATCCGATCCAAACCGGCTTGTTTCTTCATGATTTCAGACCTTGTATAAACATTATACGATTTGTTAACATTTGAATTAACCGAACAGTCAATTTGCCCTTTTTAATAATTTAACCAATCAAAAAATAATTTAACTAGTTTCCTTTTAATAAATTATTCTTAGTAACTAAAATAATTAAACAAGTTAATTAACCAAATTAATTACCCTAATTACATTATTTTAAAATAGCTAGTAGATTTAAAATGTGTATTTATTTTATTTTTGAAACTTTATATATATATATATATATATTTTCAAACCTTAGCTTTCATATATATATATATATATATTACTTTTATATCGAAATCAAGATATACCCATATATTTATAAATTCAAATTCTAAAATCAACAAAATAGTAGCCTGTTTACTGTAAAACACCTTCTTCTTTAATATATATGTTCATAATAAAATTAACTACCCCAAATTCTACGAACTAATATCAATTATAGAGATTACCCACTGATCGACGCTGACACCCCACCTACGAACAGTATCACTTTGCGAGAGTGCCCAGATCATCCCGACGACTCTACGTCGACCCTTTCCTCCTCCAGAATTGTCGATTGCCGCTGCTAGGCCATGCCAAAGCCATTCCACGACATCGCCCAACCTTCAATCGAACTCGCGACTCGCTGCCGCCACGTGGGACCAACGATGAGCGCCGCAAATCGCCAATTCCAACCACGACAGACTCGCGACCTCCCCTACAAGCTTGACGACTACCACCGACGATCGCACACGTGAAGGCTTCAACCCAGTCCTAACTGCGACTCGCCCTACACAGTCGCGCCCTCCCTCAAATCTTGATTTAAATTCGTCGATGTAGATCGGGCATATCGATCGCATCGAACAGAGGTAAAGGAGGAGGGAGATTTGGTTTCGTTCACTGTCGATTTATTTTGAATTCCATTCGAATCTAGACATTGAAAGAAGATAGGCTCGAGATTTTCTTTTTACTTATTTATTTTTTGAGTTCTGACTTTGTTTTCATGGGTTTGAAACTGAAATAAGAGATAAGGGAGTGACTCGATTTGACGTGAGGGAACGGGTTGCATGTGGAGTTGAAGGCTACCGTATTCTGAAGGGGAGACAAAAAGCATTGATGTGACATAATTTCAGCTGAAAGTTATATATATATATATAATTTAAATTGTCTCGATTACGTAGCTGAAAATCACGAACCCCTATCGAGGCATGTCGCTAGGTTTTTATAATGTTATACCCCTATTCCGAATGTAATGGAAAAGGTTTCGAGTCCTAATTCGATCGTATGAAGAAGATAGCTTTTTGAACCCAGTTAAAATATTGAATTTTCGATTTTAATTTCAACGCGTTTCTCACCCGTACGAACAAACGGTAACTCCAAATATTATGAAATTTGAAATCCGATAATAATTAACTATTACGGATCCAATGGAACTGATTTCGTCGAATTTCGAGATTGTGCCCCGGAAGGCTATTTTCAAATATCAATTTAAACGATATATTTTTAAAACTGAACAAACCACTTCCAAATCAAATTTAAAACTTTTACTATCTTCAGTATTATTAATATAAATTTTCCAAGCCTTTAAAATATTTTTAACAAGCTTAAAAATCAAGATTCAATATTTTACCCAATTTCAATTTATTTAATTCAATAATTTAATTACCAAATAAATAGTAATATTTGAAATTCAAGTTAAAAATTAACACCTAAATATTTAAAATCAATTAAATATTCTAATTTCAAAAATAAAAAATTCCAGGTCGTTACATACCTCATCCATCCTTACTAATGCCAGGCAACATCTTCTGCACGCTTCCATAATTTTTTCTCCCCCAGTCAATTATTGCATTATGCCATTGATGACTGCGGTTCAAACAGCTGAACGGATAAGGTAACACACCCTGAACATTCAACATTTAAGTTATAAAAATTGTAGAAAAATTAACTTTGTTTCGTTCCAATAAGCATCTTTTCCTCTCTGGTACCACATCCGTTTTTTTTCTATTTTCGGATATTAATTCTTAACTTGAATTATATATGGAAATGATGAGCTTTCTTATTAGGGTGACATTGACATTTATTTTATCTTTTCTTAGATTGAATGAAAAGAAAGATTAATCATGAATTACTCTCATGATTTGCATTGCCTTGACTAAATTAATGGTGATTTTGTGCATTTACATACTAGCTGTACTTCATGTTTTCCTGTATAATTATATGCTAACCAAGTAGGATGCTATGACCCTTTTCTGTATGGCTAATTAATTTAATTGTGTTTAGATTAAATCTTAAATAACTTTTTCGCAAAGAAAATTGCATTTTGCTTCCATGCTTAACTAGATCATGCATGTTGCCTGTTGTATTTCATCTTAGTTTTACTTTCTACTTTCAATTTTTTTTCTTTTTTCTGTACATCTCATAGCTGCATTTTGAATAATATATCAAAAACCTTTATGCGGATTTATCGTATTCCTCATGTATGTGTGTTTTACTCCTATTGTATTTTTTATTATTACATTGTTTGTTTACTACTTTTGTTTCCACTTTAAGGACAAATTTTACAGAATTGACTTATATGGTAGGCGATAGAATTTCTATTCTTTAATTCCATGGGTGATGGATTTTCTATTCTTTAATTCCATATGAAATTGAATTTAAAATTTTGCAACAGTAACAATAATTTGTGAATATTTTAATGCATATTCCATTATTGAATTTCATAAAACAATTAATTATATTGGCTTTAAGTTACTACATTATTTACTTGCTGTTCTGATTTCTTTTGTTCATTAAGAAATTGGATTTTGAATTTTTGCAACAGTGACAAAATTTTGTGGATATTTTAGTATATTTGAAGTTCGAAATTAATTACACTAGGTTTAAGTAACCTTGTGATGTACTTACTATATTAATTTCCATTTTTTGGTGGTTTGATTTGTATGATATGAATAATACAATAGGCGTAGGTGATCTGGTTGATCCTATATTAATCAAGGACTCGGGTATAAATGAGTGTACCGGAAACTATCTTGGATACCAACTGTTTAGAAAAATGATGGCTTCATATGTACACAATATGTATGTTTTTGTCAGTGATTTTTAAAGAATAATAACTTCCTTCATCGAGTAAGAATGATTATTATTGCTTTTGTGTGGTTTTATGACATAAGCTATATAATAGATTGAAATTATGGATTTGGCTATATGAAACCAGGTTAACACTGGCGTTGTATTGATTTATACGAAAACCTCGAATATTAAGTGCTTCATGTATTATTTAATAGATTAAATTAAGGAAGAGATCATTTTTAAATGTGCGTTTAGTTATTTACCTCATGCTCAAATTTGTTTCAGAGATATTTATACTATATTATTAAAGCTGAGTTCAAATATCCCTTCACTCCTCGAATCCTACATTTTCTCCTTGCTTTCCATCGTATTGACACATGTCTTCATCAAATTGCAATGATAGGATAAAGATAATAAGATTTTCCCTTTATTTTACCATGATACTTCATTAGATTTTTTATTACAGTAGTTTCATTCCTTGAATGGAATGTGTGAGTACTATGTTTGCATGTATTAATGATCACATGTGCCAGTTTTTCTAGGTATGGTCCAAGAGTTTCAACTATTCGAGTTTATGAAGACAACTGACCATCATTTATACAATTATGATGCAAACGGAGCATGGTCATATCTAATGGATGAACTTAGGTAGATTCAATCAATAATGGAATAAATAATATTGTCATAAAAAAGGTATGGCCTAAACTGTTTATATACACATTTATTATAATTTGAAATACTATGTATCCTATTTCTTATTGATTTCCAAATTTTTAGCGATAAAAGAAACATAAGGAAGTTAAGGATATTAATGTATCTTTTCATCTCAATACAAAATTAAAAGCTGAAAATTCAAATTATTATAGTAAATGTATTTTTACTTAAGTAGCTTTGTGTTAATATTTAAGTTTAATTAGCTCATAGATTTTGAAAAACATAGCAAAATAACCTGAGTTGATCAGTGGAATTTCATTGCATTCAAGGTAACAAGAAGACAAATATACAAATTATACAATATCCATAATTATGTCAGTGGCTCCTATATCAAATATAATTTGGAGAATGGCCAAGTGGATTACAAGACTAGGGCAAGTGTGAGGGTTGCATTGTTACGAATTTGCAATGTTGCAAGGAGCATAGGATTAATTTTGTATTTTTATCACATAGATTTGATTTCCTATTCGCAACACATAATCTTTTTTTATATAGAAAACTATATGAAGTTTGATATCTAGAAGTAGAACTATAGAAAAACTATATGAAGTTTGGTAGATTTTTCCATTTTTGATTGATTGTTGATGGAATCGTGTACATATAAATTAAAACCGAAAGAGATGTATTTCTTAAAAATTCTCTCTTATCGATTTGACTTTATAAAATTGAATAATACCTATTAGTGTTTTACCTAAGGTATCTACAAGATCAGTTTGAATTAAAATTGCATCTTTTTATCCGATTTCAAGTAATAGTTAATATTTTTCCTTTTATTGATTCATGATACATTTCAATATAATCCTGGTATAAACTTTTCAGCAGTAGACTGCCATACGATAAATGGTTACAAACTGTTCTAAATTCAGTTTTAGTGCTCAGATATTATATTACTAAGATGATTAGTTTTTCTACTGTTACCAATGTCGTACAACTATATGATCTCCATAGTAGAGTTGATGTCGGCTTAATAAAAATAAAAATTGATCTTTTATACATTCTTAGGTAAGATAATTGACTGTGATCGTATTATAAATCTGTCTAGTTTGTCGTTTATTTCCATACAAAGTATTAATTATGTGTCGTAAGCACCATAACGTTTTTTGTAGATGCCAACGAAAATTCACAACAAGAAGGTGCTTGAATTTATAAGGGAACCACCTACTACGATTGCAGGACGATAGAGGTATGTTCTATGAAGTTGCTACAAATCATTTACACATATTTTTATTTAATTCTTTTTTATAATAAGAGAAAAACAATTATTTTATTAACCACAGTTAGTGCCACCAAAACAGTAATCAAAATGTTATTATTTTTTATGTATTATTTTCCCTTTGTTTTGGTATATAAAAACAATATTGCGCTATTCCATTTTGCATTTTCATTTTCATAACTTCCTAAATATCTCAATGGGTGGTTTATCATTTATAATTGTGAAAAAAGTTGCAATAGGTTTCCTCACTCAAATACTAACTTGAAGAGAAATTACACCGAGAAATTTATCACATGGATCTGATTTCCTATTCGCAACACATAATCCTATTTTTATATAGAAAAACTTTATGAAATTTGATATCTAGAACTATAGAAAAATTACATGAAGTTTGGTAGATTTTACCTTTGACTTTGGATGGAACTGTGTACACACAAATTAAATCCGAAAGAGATGTATTTCTAAAAATTCTGTCTTATTGATTCGACTTTACAAAATTGAACAATACTTATTAATGTTTTATCTAAGGTATCTACAAGATCAGTTTGAATTAAAATTGCATCTTTTTTCCGATTTCAAGTAATAATTAATATTTTTCCTTTTATTGGTACATGATTTATTTCAATATAATCCTAATATAAACATCTCAGGAGTAGCTGCCATAAAATAGAATGCTACAAACGGTTATAAATTCAGTTTTAGTGTTATGATATTACATTACTAAGATGATTAGTTTTTCTATTGTTACCAATGTCGTACAAGCATATGATCACCATACTATAGTTGATGTCAGCTTAATAAAAATGAAAATTGATACTTTTATACATTCTTAGGTAAGATAATTGACTGTGATCGAATTATAAATCTGTTCATTTTGTCTTTTATTTCCATACAGAGTGTTAATTAGGTATCCTAAGCACCATAATGTTTTTGTAGGTGCCAGCAAAAATTCACAACAAGAAGGAGCTTGAATTTTTTGAGATAACCACCCACTACTATTGCAGGACGATAAAGGTATGTTCTATGAAGTTGCTACAAATCGTTTACAAATATTTTTTTAAATTCTTTTTTAGAATAAGAGAAAAATAATTATTTTATTAATCACACTTAGTGTCACCATAATAGTAATCAAAATCTTATTATTTTTATATATCATTTTCCCTTTATTTTGGGCACATAAAAAGAATATTGCACTATTCCATTTTGCATTTTCATATTTATAACTTCCTAAATATCTCAATGGGTGGTTTATCGTTTATAATTGTAAAAAAAGTTGCAATAGGTTTCCCCTCTCAAATACTAACTTAAAGAGAAATTACAGAGAAATTTATCACATAGATCTGATTTCCTATTCACAATACGTACTTTTTTTATATAGAAAAACTATATGAAGTTTGATATTTAGGACTATAGAAAAACTATATGAAATTCGATAGTTTTTACCATTTTTGATTGACTTTGGATCGAACAGTGTACACACAATTTGGACCCGAAAGAGATGTATTTCTTAAAATTCTATCTTATTGATTCGACTTTACAAAATTGAATAATACATACTAATGTTTTATCTAAGATATCTACGAGATCGGTTTGAATTAAAATGTATCTTTTTGTCCGATTTTAAGTAATAATTAATATTTTTCCTTTTATTGGTTCATGATTTATTCCAATATGATCCCAATATAAACAACTCAGGAGTAGACTGGCATAAATAGGTGGCTACAAACCGTTCTAAATTCAATTTTAGCGCGCATATATTATATTACTAAGATGATTAGTTTTACTATGGTTACCAATGTCATACAAACATATGATCTCCATACTAGAGTTGATGTCAGCTTAATAAAAATAAAAATTAATACTTTTATACATTCTCCTGTAAGATAATTAACCGTGATCGAATCATAAATCTGTTCATTTTGTCATTTATTTCCATAAAAACTATTAATTATATGTCATAAGCACTATAACGCTTTTGTAGTGGCAGCGAAAATTCACAACAAGAAGGTGCTTGAATTTTATAAGGGAGCCACCCACTACTGTTGCAGGACGATAAAGGTATGCTCTATGAAGTTGCTACAAATCATTTACAAATATTTTTGTATACTTCTTTTCTAGATAAAGAAACGAATAATTATTTTATTAGCCACACTTAGTGCCACAATAACAGTACTAAAATCTTATTGTTTGTAATTTATGCTATATTCCTTAATAGATTTGGCCTAAGTATTTATGAGTTTGTAATGTTAATTGAATTCTTATAAATAACATGCCGATTGGCCCAAGTATTTTTCATGTCATTTTGACAATTATAGTTTCTTTAAAAGAATTATTTTTGCCTCGAATATTTGGTCAAAACATTTGTCTGTTTAACCAGGGTGAATGTTGATGTATTGGATTTTCCAATTTTTTAGAAATAAGGTAAAACCTTATCATTTTTGACATTATCAAAAAAGCTTTGGGACTGTCCTTAATTACCTATTCAATTTTTTTTCTGAACCTTTTTGGGTATTATTTAGGGCTCATTTGCAGAAAGTGTTTGGGATAGAGATTTATTTTAATTGCAAGCTATGGATTCCTCCTAAGAAATGTTGACAACTTTGATTCAAAATATATGGACTTTTGATTGAGAATAGATGATGATGACAAGTAAAATGCTAAGTACCATGGTATATCAAGTAATCATTATTTGAGACGTATCTCTAGAAAAGAAAAGCGGGCCAATTAATTTATATACCAACTGTCCAATTTTTATACATCAGTGTTGTAACAATCTATCTCATCTTCCTAATCCTCTGTTTAGTTTGTTGAAGGATTCAGTTGTTGTGGGATAGAAAACGTTTACAATGTTGGTATACATTATTATAACTAATTAGAATGAAATCAATTTTATTTCTTGGCAGCTGAATTATCATGATTTAATCATAGTTATTTGCATATTAACTCTGAGAGCCTAATTGTATCGACATTTTGATTCTACATTGTATTAGAAGCTGACGTTGCTCCATAGCATCCATCTACTCTAAAGCCCATTTTGGAAGAATCGAAATGTACCACTTGAAAAAAGAAAATACTCCGTCTTGAAAAGGTTCTTACGCCAAAAAATAGGATTTTGATCCTCAAAAAACAAAAACTTGAAAAAAAAACAAAAAAAGGGAAAGATTGAAGTTAAACAAGCATGGTTATTTATTCAACTTACTTTTTCATTCCCTATTCTTAACTTAATTTACTTATGAATTACGGAGCCATGTTGAATGTTAACCAACAATGATTCAACTACATGTGAAGCAGGATATCGGGATTGTTACATTTGTTACTCCATTTTTCATGTAATATTATGATCATTTAGCATGTCATTTAAACCACCCTTCGGTTATTATATGTATGTAACTTAGATGATTGCTTCAACATTATGCAGCTACTGATGTGAGATTTTTTTTATTCCTACAGATAATGAACTACCATTCTGGATAAAAGTCTACTGCGCACCATGCTTCAACATTTGTTGCCTTCGGACTTAGGAGCAGGATCAACTATGTATTATATTCCCATATCACTGTTTTGAAGTACAAAATTTGTCTTTTTCACTGTATATAATAAAATAGAAGTTCTGTCAAAAATATTTTAGTTGCTGTTGGGTTGTTTGCCTTTTACGGCTGCATTCTATTTGTCCAATTATTACTCAAAATTTAATTTTACTGCCAGCTGTTATACTTCCTGATGTACGATTGACCTACTGTGGTAAAAATAATGAGTCGTTGTTACTTCATCCTACTGACATTGTTATGCTTTGCACAGTTTATAAATATTTGAGGTATTTAATATTGTTATCTACTTTCTTGCTTAACTGTAACTGGTTTAAAAATATCCATATATCCACCAAAAAGATGAAGCCTGCATACAGTTTGAAGAGATCAAATTTATGGCAACCTTCTGAACTTGGATTATTTCCTAGCATCGGGTTGTGCAAAAGAAGTAGGCAATTTATATGCACTATACAACTTAATGCGATCATGACTATCTTTGATCATTCATTCTAAGGACATTTTCTCATAATGCTACGTGACACAAATTTTGGTAAACCAATTCTACTCTTTGTAGTAATAATAATAATTTTTAAAAGTCTATTATACACTAAAATTTTCATAATTTCTTTTTCCCATTTCATTATTTATAATTTAGAATAAATTTATAACTGTATGAACTACCAGTATGGTCAAATCCGTATGCGAAGCGCGGGTTCGCACTAGTTATATTAGAGAAAACGAGTTCCATTTAATCAAATTTAATGAAGAAAGAGACACGGTGAAAGTCATAGAAGGTGGTACTTGGTTAATCAATGGAAAAACTCCCATAATCAAAAATGGGTACTTGATCTCAAACTCGACAAAAATCTACTCCTACCAATTCCAGTATTGATCAGGTTACCATTCCTTAGCACAACAATTTTGGATGAAAAAGGTATCTATCATATTACTAGCATGATAGGTAAACCAATAAAACTAGACAATACCATGGAGCGTATGAATAGATTGAATTCTGCAAGAGTTCTCGTTGTACTGAAAGCGGAAGATAAAATCAAAGAACATGTAAGAGCCAAGACAGAAAAAGAAAAAAATCTAATCAATTGAATATAAGTTTGTCCAGCTAAAATATGAAATAAATAAGTGCTTTGGACATACTAGCTCATGATGCCCCATTTCAGTCAAATGCTCAAAATGCAATGTAATAGGGCATACTAGAGCACACTGGAAAAAAAATGGAAATTAGTTTAAAACTACAATTCAGTGGAAAGCGCAACTATGTAAAACACATAAAAGCTAAAAAAACTATTGAATGTGAGAATAAAAAAGAAATGGAAACATGTGAAATTAAACAAAATGATTTAGCGACCAATAAAGAAACAGTTCATAATTCATGCAATACTATAGAAGCATCATGAATCGCATATAAACAAGTGGATCAAATTCTGAAGTCATCATCATTGAGTAACAAGCAGAGCAACCTAAATCCTCGGCTAATTAAGAACGTCTTCGGCCTTTCACACATATCCCCAATGATAATGTATTAATTGACATAGTCAATGCAATATCTGGTGTAGTATTATTTCTTAACAATAACACTAATGCAACCAATTCATTAACTAAAAGAGAGAGTGCAAAAGAAAGAAAAATAGCCGAGTCTCTTGAGCTTCATTTAGAGTTATCCACGTCCATTGAGAGTCATCGATGGAAGAAAACGCAAAAGCAACAACAATATGGAAAAACTCAAAAGGCAAACATCTTCTCCCTAATTCAAATTTAAATTTAAATTATTATTTGTAGGAATCCAATATGGAATTTTTAGAAGTTCCTAACGAAGGGGTCAATTTTCAAATATACCAGTAAAGTTGGTTAAACCAATTGAAAATCAAATAGGTGCAATTTTACATGGATCAATTTCCCAATGCCTTTCAATACCAATAACCCAGCCTCATGAAAGTCTCTATGCATAGGGTCAAAGATGGCCAACAGTTGTAAATAATGTAAATGCAGTGAAAATAGTAAAGTAGATCACACAGTCGATTTTATACTGGTTCGAACTCCCGTTCTACGTCCAGTCCCAAAATCCTTCTGGAATTTAACTATCAACTCTCTCTTAACCCGGGGAACCGGTATTACACTGCCTAAGCAACCGAACATGACTTCTACCGCCTGAGCAACCGAACAGGACTTCCAATACAAATAGTAAAGTTGTTTCTGACTGAATATGCTCTTGAATAGCACTGATAAGTCAATAACGTACACCCTTCCTATAATCTTCTCCTTTGTGGTATAGCGTGTAATTCATAAAGATATGAACTTTATTAAACCACTTAAAGAGGTTTGCTTGAATGAACAAGTGATTTGAATGAAATATTGATTGCAAATGGCAAGATAGTTTAGACAATAAGAATGAGAATTTAAATCAAAAATTGGTGATTAAAACAAATGAAATGAAGGCTATATATAGAGTTAAAGTGTTGTGACTTATCGTGAAAAGCAACGATCAAAAGGTACGGAAACAACTCTTGAATCAAGGGTTGTTTCTGTTCGATGAAGTGAAGTGTCTTTTCAGAGATATACCCGTTATACAATTTCAGTCGACTGAACAAAAGAATTCAGCCAACTGAAATATTAAAAATTTGAATCCGAGAGGAATCAGTACAAAAAACATGCAATTCAGTCGACTGAAATGGCTAGTTCAGTCGATTGAACATTCATATCAAACTGTGCAAAATTATGCATGTGCACAGATATTCAGTCGACTGAATGACCTTTTTCAGTCGATTGAATTCTGTTGTTAAATAATAAATACCATAGCTCATTTGGTTAGAGTACTTGCCTTCTAAACTAGTGACCCGAGTTCGAGTCCTGCTCCATGCATTTTTTTAAAACTTGAATTTTCATTTAGAATATGATTTTACCAATGACCCAAGTTCAAGTATTGCTTCGTATATTATTATTGTTATTATTTTATTTTGTTTTTTTGAAATAAAACTTTTATAACTTTTATAGAATGTTTCGAATGTGTATGTATATGTGTGTATACCACTTTGAGAAGATTTTAACATCTGTAAACTCTAGACATGACACTCTATGACTAATAATACTTTGTTTGTCACCTTCGTCTTGTCTCTATTGTGTATATCTCTTCTTGTATCTCCATATACATACTTTCATCCTCTTTTGTACTGTGTATCTTCAAGTTGAACTTATTTGTTTTTCTCTTTTTGATGCTCATGTACCTGCAAGTTAGCTTAGAGATTCTTTGGCATAATTGTATAGTTGTTGTCATTAAAATCTAACAATAGAGGTCCTAACATTCTCCCCCTTTTTGATTATGACAGCTATACAATTTTTAAAAATATTCATTCTATATAAAATAATATTAATATGTTTAAAGCTCCACATAAGTATAACATCTCCCTCTAAGCATAATATCTTCCTTTATCAATATGCATATGAGTTTCTGCCCCTTTGTCATTATAAAAAATAATGAGGGAATATAATATATTTTATAAAATAACTTGTAAATAGTGGGATAAACCCAATATTAATTATGGAGAAAATAAAATAGATTTTATCGTATTATGTGAAATCCATATTTCATTGTAAGCACGTAATTCTATTAAATGTATGGAACATCCTTTAAAATTCCAAAATCTATCCTTTTCCTTTTGTTTCTCCAAGTACCTGCAACAAATAATAATCATTTTTGGTACCCACTTAGTATCTTAGGGTCCGGGAGGTTAGGTCTTGGGAAACCATACCCATTTGGGTATGGTTGAACCTTTATAAATATAATTTTCATTATTAACTATCACATTAAATAATCATCAATGTATTTTTCTCTATTTTTCCAATTAACAGGAATCCAAATACTTAAATAATTTTTATTCATATTTCCCATCAATGATTTTGTGCTTCTAGAGAAATTATAAACATTATTGGTCATAGCAGTATTTGAATTTCTATAAAGATTAGATTTAGACTTTACTCGAAATTTAGAACTAGCACTAACATTTTTACTATACATGAAAGCGTATCTAGTGCTATTTCTACGATCAGTTTTATTACGTCCTAAATCACTTTTATCATGTAAAGGTCTAGCACTAGATAAAATCATGTTTAAATCGTTATGACCTTTATTAAATTTTGTGATTTCAGTGTTAAGTTTATCAAAATTAGCTTTAAAGTCACAATTATTATTTTCAAAAGAAATATTACTGTTTTTCAAAATATCAATTTGCTTGTTCAATTCAAAATTCTCCTTTTTTAACGTACAGTTCTCATTTTTGAGAAGAAAAATTCGAGATTCTGAATTATCTAAAGATGATTGTAATAAATCATTTTGTCTTTTCAAATCCGTAATTTCTTTTGAAAATTTTTCTTTTTCCTTTTCAAACATAGTATTTTGTTCATCTAGAAAATCTTTAAGAACTTCAACATTATTTTTCAAAACACCATGTTGATTTTCTAAATCTAATTTCTCATTTTTCAGTTTCTCATTTTCAATTTTGATTGATTTCATCTTTTCTAAAATAAGAAAATTATGCTATAAGATTTTATCGCATATACTAACTAATTCATTATTACCATTTACCGAAATTTGTAAATCAGAAAGTACCTTTTGTAGTCCTCATTGGTGGCTTTGACAGGGATTTTGCTTGTTGTATTTCGATTGGATCTTTTTCTGGCCATTATTCTATGATGTTGTGACGATCGATAGAATTTCAGCCTTCGATAACAAATGAAAGTCGCTATGCACAGGATCAAAGATAGCCAACAGCTGTAAACAATGTAAATGTAGCGGAAGTAGTAAAGTAGATCACACAGTCGATTTTATACTGGTTCGAACTCCCGTTCTACGTCCAGTCCATGATTCCTTCTGGAATTTAACTATCAACCCTCTCTTTACCCGAAGGAACATGTATTACACCGTTTGAGCAACCGAATAGGACTTCTACCACCTAGACAAACGAATAGGACTTCTACCGCCTGAGCAACCGAACAGGACTTCCAATACAAATAGTGAAGTTGTTTCTGATTGAATATGCTTGAGTAGCACTGATAAGTCAATAACATACACCCTTCCTATAATCTTCTACTTTATGGTATAACATGTAATTATTGAAGATAGGAACTTTATTAAATCACTTAATGAGGTTTGCTTGAATGAACAAGTGATTTGAATGAAATATTGATTGCAAATGGCAAGATACTTTAGACAATAAGAATGAGAATTTAAATCAGAAATTGGCGATTAAAACAAATGAAATGAAGGCTATATATAGAGTTAAAGTGTTGTAATTTATCGTGAAAAGCAGCGATCAAAAGGTACGGAAACAACTCTTGAATCAAAGGTTGTTTCTGTTCGATGAAGTGAAGTGTCTTTTCAGAAATATAGCCGTTATGCAATTTCAGTCGACTGAACAAAAGAATTCAGCCAACTGAAATATTAAAAATTTGAATTCGAGAGGAATCAGTACAAAAAACATGCAATTCAGTCGACTGAAATGGGTAGTTCAGTCGACTGAACATTCATATCAAACTGTGCAAAATTGTGCATGCGCATAGATATTCAGTCGACTAAATGACCTTGTTCAGTCGATTGAATTCTATTGGTAAACAAAAAATACCATAGCTCATTTGGTTAGAGTACTTTCCTTCTAGACTAGTGACCTAGGTTCGAATCCTACTCCATGCATTTTTTTAAAACTTGATTTTTCATTTAAAATATGATTTTACCAATAACCCAAGTTCAGGTATTGCTTCGTATATTATTATTGTTATTATTTTATTTTGTTTTTTTTAAATAAAACTTTTATTACTTTTATAGAATGTTTCAAATGTGTATGTATATGTGTGTATACTACTTTGAGAAGATTTTAACATCTGTAAACTCTAGACATGATACTCTATGACTAATAATACTTAGTTTGTCACCTTCGTCTTGTCTCTATCGTGTATATCTCTTCTTGTATCTCCATATACATACTTTCATCCTCTTTTGTACTGTGTATCTTCATGTTGAACTTATTTGTTTGTCTCTTTTTGATGCTCATGTACCTACAAGTTAGTTTAGAGATTCTTTGGCATAATTGTATAGTTGTTGTCATTAAAATCCAACAATAGAGGTTATAACATTCTCCCTCGTTTTGATGATGACAACTATACAATTTTTAAAAATATTCATTCTATATAAAATAATATTAATATGTTTAAAGCTTCCCCTAAGTATAACATCTCCCCCTAAGTATAATATCTCCCTCTATCAATATGCATATGAATTTCTCCCCCTTTGTCATTATAAAAAAGAATGAGGGAATATAATAAATTTTATAAAATATCTTGTAAATAGTGGGATAAATCCAATACTAATTATGGAGAAAATAAAATAGATTTTACCGTATTTGCCAAAGTCCATATTTCATTGTAAGCACGTAATTCTATTAAATGTATGGAGCATCCTTTAAACTTCCAAAATCTATTCTTTTCCTTTTGTTTCTTCAAGTACCTGCAACAAATAATAATCATTTTTGGTACCCACTTACTATGTTAGGGTCTAGGGGATTAGGTCTTGGGAAACCATACCTATTTGGGTGTGGTTGAACCTTTATAAATATAATTTTCATTATTAACTATCATATCAAAATAACCATCAATATATTTTTCTCTATTTTTCCAATTAACAGGAACCCAAATACTTAAATAATTTTTATTCATATTTCCCATCAATGATTTTGTACTTCTAGAGAAATTATAAACATTATTGGTCATAATAGTATTTGAATTTCTATTAAAATTAGATTTAGACTTTACTCGAAATTTAGTACTAGCACTAACATTTTTACTATACATGAAAGCGTATCTAGTGCTATTTCTACGATCAGTTTTATTACGTCCTAAATCACTTTTATCATGTAAAGGTCTAGCACTAGATAAAACCATGTTTAAATCATTTTGACCTGTATTAAATTTTGTGACTTCAGTGTTAAGTTTATCAAAATTAGCTTTAAAGTCACAATTATTATTTTCAAAAGAAATATTACTGTTTTTCAAAATATCAATTTGCTTGTTTAATTCAGAATTCTCTCTTTTTAACGTACAGTTCTCATTTTTTAGAAGAAAAATTTGAGATTCTGAATTATCTAAAGATGATTGTAATAAATCATTTTATCTTTTCAAATTCGTAATTTATTTTGAAAAAAATTCTTTTTCATTTTCAAACATAGTATTTTGTTCATCTAGAAAATCTTTAAGAGCCTCAACATTATTTTTCAAAACACCATGTTGATTTTTTAAATCTAATTTCTCATTTTCAATTTTGATTGATTTCATCTTTTCTAAACTAAGAAAATTATGCTTTGAGATTTTATCGCGTATACTAACTAATTCATTTTTACCATTTACTGAAATTTGTAAATTAGAAAGTACCTTTTTGTAGTTCTCATTGGTGGCTTTGACAGGGATTTTGCTTGTTGTATTTCGATTGGATCTTTTTCTAGCCATTATTCTATGATGTTGGGACGATCGATAGAATTCCAGGCTCCGATACCAAATGAAAGTTTCTATGCATAGGATCAAAGATGGTCAACAGTTGTAAACAATGTAAATGCGGCGGAAATATTAAAGTAGATCACACAGTCGATTGTATACTGTTTCGAACTCCCGTTTGACGTCCCGTCCCAGAATCCTTATTAAATTTAAAAATCAACCCTCTCTTAACCCGGGGAACCTGTATTACACTGCCTAAGCAACCGAACATGACTTCTACCGCCTAGACAACCGAATAGGACTTCTACCGCCTGAGCAACCGAACAGGACTTCCAATACAAATAGTAAAGTTGTTTCTGATTGAATATGCTCTTGAATAGCACCGATAAGTCAATAACGTACACCCTTCCTATAATCTCCTCCTTTGTGGTATAACGTGTAATTCATGAAGATATGAACTTTATTAAATCACTTAATGAGGTTTGCTTGAATAAACAAGTGATTTGAATGAAATATTGATTGCAAATGGCAAGATACTTTAGACAATAAGAATGAGAATTTAAACTAGAAATTGGTGATTAAAACAAATGAAATGAAAGCTATATATAGAGTTAAAGTGTTGTAACTTATCATGAAAAACAGCGACCAAAAGGTACGGAAATAACTCTTGAATCAAGGGTTGTTTCTATTTGATGAAGTGAAGTGTCTTTTCAGAAATATAGCCGTTATGCAATTTCAGTCGACTGAACAAAAGAATTCAGCCAACTGAAATATTAAAAATTTGAATCCGAGAGAAATCAGTACAAAAAACATGCAATTTAGTCGACTGAAATGGGTAGTTCAGTCGATTGAACATTCATATCAAACTGTGCAAAATTATGCATGTGCAAAGATATTCAGTCGACAGAATGACCTTGTTCAGTCGACTGAATTCTGTTGATAAACAAAAAATACCATAGCTCATTTGGTTAGAGAACTTGCCTTCTAAACTAATGACCCGGGTTCGTGCCTTGCTCCACGCATTTTTTGAAAACTTGTTTTTCCATTTAAAATATGATTTTACCAATGACCCAAGTTCAAGTATTGCTTCATTTATTATTATTGTTATTATTTTTTTTGTTTTTTTTTGAATAAAACTTTTATTACTTTTATAGAATGTTTCAAATGTGTATGTATATGTGTGCATACCACTTTGAGTAGATTTTAACATCTGTAAACTCTAGACATGACACTCTATGACTAATAATACTTTGTTTGTCACCTTCGTCTTATCTCCATCGTGTATATCCCTTCTTGTATATCAATATACATACTTTCATCCTTTTTGTACTGTGTATCTTCAAGTTGAACTTATTTGTTTCTCTTTTTGATGCTCATGTACCTGCAAGTTAGCTTAGAGATTGTTTGGCATAATTGTATAGTTGTTGTCATTAAAATCCAACAATAGAGGTTCTAACACCTCACCCAGTAATAGATAACTAGGTGGCCATCATATTAGTAGATACATCAATTCAATCCTCCTTTGCAATATACGAAGAAGCATTAAGAGCTTTTGTCGTTAAAAATCAAGTATGGAAAGATTAAACTGATAGAGTCAACAGTGCGCCCTAGGAGAAATTATGTAATTTATTACGTAACTTAACTCTTATAAAAGAAACTTGTTCGAAATGAAGTGTGCTTTTGGTTTTATCTTCTTTTATATATCTTGTTATATATAGTTATAAGTAATGTTAACTAACACAATAAACATATAAAGGTAGAATACCCTTTGGAGGAACATTTTATCGATCCCAGTTACGAATATGTTTGTAATCATAGGTTTTGAATCGATATATACTTATAAATACTTACTCCTTAAATAATATTAGTTAAGATGTATTGAGAAAAGGATATCGATATGTCTATTAAGACTAGTGTATATAACGCTCTCCATACGATGAATGGTGATTTACTCATGATTGTTGGGGAGAAAAAGGGGTTACATACTTGTGGTTGCTTGAAACAATCACGGAATGGATAGACGACAGTCTTCTATAGGTTAATACAACTAATTCAAAATAGAAGATCTCAAGGTAACAATGTATAGTGGTCTTTAGAGTCGAGGGTACTTTCGATCTTGAGTAGCTAGGCTATACATGATTATGGTTAGATACTTGGCAGGGCGACCTTGTTGTGCCATAACTGGGTATACATTAAACTACTTGAAGTGAAACATTACCTAAAAAAGGATTCATCTCCTTCATCGTAGAAGGTTACCATCATCATTATTGGTAGTCAACTTAAAGTTAATTTTTTTTAATGTGTAGTATTTTGGTTTGAAGTTACCTTGCTAGAAAATACTTTGGTTGAAAGATATTCTACTTTGAAATAATTTCTATGAAAATATTTTATGTGAAAACATTTTATTAGAAAAGAAATTAATTAACAAAAAAATACGGTGGGAAAAGTATATTGTTTGGAAAATATTTTCTTGAAAATATCTTGTTGTAAATACATTTGGAAAAGAAGAGGGGGAAAAAAGAATATATCTATATGTATATATCTTATTGATCGAGAAAGATATTTAATTTGGAAATATTTGTAGCAAATATATGAAATATAAATCAACAGGTAGATAGTTAACTTTTATATTAACATGATTGGTTGGGTTTGATATATAGGTATACATAAATAGTACCCTCATTGTATTTTGCGTAAACATGGATTAAATGACGTTTTTGCGAATGGAGTTATTTAGTAGAACATCAATATTGTGTAGCTAATACAATCGTGAGTATACTTATATTTTTATTTGTGTTAGGGGCACATAGTAGAAGCGTAGTTAATATAGTAATCGATGTACTTATGTTGTTGAAGGATGTGTATCTAATACAAGATTAGTGCACATAAGTTGTTTATTAGAAATTTGGCTAATGCTTGTATTGACATATTGGAATTGTGTAGTTAACATTGTGTATGTATATTGGCTTGATGGCTGGCATTCACATTTGATTAGGAACGTGTGAAGCACTTACTCTTATTTTAATGATGTGTTATCAGCTCAAAATTTTGATATTTGATTGGTTTCGGATGATATTTTTTCTTGAAAATGGATATGAGATTAGTTAGGCAGACAAAACATATTTGATCTAACAAAAAATCGTTATGCACTTTGTTTATTATAACAACCCGCTCTATGGCAACCCAAAAAATTTCGTCATCGAATAATAGTGACCAAAGCCTAAGTTCCACAAAGATGGTTGTACAGAGTTAATTTAAAGTTTGATTATTTTTAAGTAAACTTAACTATGGTGTAATGATAGTATCTCACATGGGATGACAATATATAATACACAAAGATACATAGTCAGAACATAGTATACATATACGAGACATAATAATGTGGGAGCAACTGATAGAAATAGCAACAGAATACATTGACTCCATACAAATAGAATACTGAACATAACATCTGATAACACATGTCTCGTATATATAAATATAGGTCTGTCATGTACTACAAAATATACATCTAAGTGCATAATAAAATATCGTCATCCTGCTCTGACTAAAATAATGCGATCCCGAGCTATCCCTCAAGGCTACTGCCTCTCAACCTACTCAATCGAGTACCCGAGAGCTGTCATAAAATAAACAGAGACAAAACGTGGGTCAGACTAAAAGCCTGGTGTAAGGGGAAATAATCTCAAATACTGAATATGAAATTAGTACATAAGTGACTACAATATAAATAAAGGTATATTACTAGTCATATACCTTAACCGTCTCCTCACCTACAACCAATGAGCTAAAACAACTAATATAATGTGACTAGTACTTGGTAGCATACTATGGCAAAGATACTAAATACACAAATGTGGGTAAAGCAAAAATATCATGATATAAGTCTGCAACACAATGATATACGCCAAATAGTGTATGTGATTATTCCCATCATTTCTGATGAGTGAAGTCTGTCGTGGACATCCATTATGATTCAATGATTTACGTCAGAGGTCCAGAATAAATAGAGTCAGTACCTCAGTGTACCATAGACCCCAAGTCACATCCTCGGTGATGAGTCTTGTGTAGATCTCACCGTACCCCTTAGTGAACCTTTGTGATATATGACCTACTCTATTTACTTAGAACCTACGTGGATCTCACCGTACCCCCTTAGTGAGCATAAGTGATCCACCAGTAGATGATTGTCATCATCTCCCCCTCCATAGTCATCAAGGATTTCTTATTAAATTCACGTCCCTACAAAAAGAGAACAATGGGTGTATCCCTTATAGTACGTCATTAGGAACCACAAAAGGAACACCGAAGTCGTACCATATAATGTAGCGCACATGTGTATCCCCAACGATCAGGATACTACAACATCATAACGTCTATGAAACGTTAGGCTTAAGGCACCTCATTGTCATCACGAAATATCCTGAAGCCATTCAGGCAATAGGATGTTCAGTCCGGAGCAAGATGCTCTGGATCTGGGTTGAATTGCCCAACCTACACACCGACCAGCCAACCGGTCGATAATTAAGGTCGACCGGTCAATGATAGAACTAGGCAATTCATGTCCAGTCTAGAGCACTCTTCGGCTCTATTTTGAGTCCCTTCTCCACGTCACCTTCTCTAGTTTGCCACGTACTCCTCCTGCTACATTGCTCTCATCTCACAGCTGAATTTTTGTGTCGTTGACTTGAGTATTTGGTTTGATTGGATAAAGTGTTTAGTTATGGTTTACATTTCCACAAATTCATTTTTCTTTACATACCGAATCACGGTTATGCACTTCCAACAAACCCACTATGCTTTACTACATCGTCCTAGCTCAGGCCCAATTGGTACGAATGCATCCAATTGCACCATACACACATACACCCCTATACATACATATATATATATATATTTCAAGTTCATTTCTACACTTATTCAAATTATTTATTTTCTCCTTCTTAACTCTTTATACTTTGATTCTAACTTTTTTAAACATCTCTTATATGTGTAATAAATTATTTATATCTTTTTTTTCTTTATTAGATATAAAATCGTGTTATTCACTATATTCGTTACATACAACCTAATCAACAAACAAGCAATTAAAATTAACAAATAGCAACAACTGTTCCTACCATTTAATATTTAAATACGACACTACTTAATAATTCTGTTTGATGTGATTTTTTGTTTGATGATAACAAACATATATCAATTTATATATGTGTTTGCAGATTGTACTATACACATATAGGAATAAATATTCATATTGAATAATAATACTATTGTACATAATTTATATAATTCAATCAGTATTTTTTATTCAACATAATATTTTATTTCAACACTTTTACAGTACAAAGTTTTCAGCTCTCTCTATATACATACACCGGTTTCATACATTTCACATTTACATTTTTTTTCTCACCGCAACACTCAACACTTAGTTTTTCACTCTGTCTGCACATCTGCATCTATCTGCATTGTCCAGCTCCAGTTCTTGTCCTGTCTTCTGTGTGCATGTATAGTTAGCAACTACAGCAGTAATCTGAAAATAAACAAATTTGAATTTGCAAAAATATAAATTTCTTTTAATTGGTGCCTCAGATATATGGATTTTTGTCATCATTTTCGATTGTGCAATATATGTGCATATCAGTATTCTTATCAGGGACAGGTGATCATGAGTGGCTGCAATACACACGTGTACATTTATACACGTGTGCAATGCCTCGCCAACTCGTGTGCACAGTCAACAAAAGCAACTACAACAATGCAAACTACAGACCTGAATCCAGACTATATCAAGGCAATACAACAATGTACTACAGTGTTCAACTCACTAACATGCTCGAAGAACCAGAGTACAAAGTGTAAACCAAACAAGAAAAAAACTGATTACAAAGGCTTAAAGACATAGATGACATGCACATGAGCAACCATTTTTTTTCAGAGCAAAGAAAAGTAATCGGACCAAATTCCATATGTCAAGTACACAAAAGACTCAAGTGCACAGCAACAAACCATCACTGATACACTATGACACAAGACCACATACAAGCAACATGGACAATAACCAACACAAGGCATGGCACACTAGAGTATGTAGTGCAACAAAGTGAAGATGCAATTCAACTCAGCATAGATGCATATGCGCAAGTCAAATGATGCACCAGTGATACCAGTGTCAGAAAATCAGAGGCAACTGGCAATAAATAATACAATCAAATCCAGACACAGTGAATCAATGGAACCAGACTCAAGCTCAAGTAATACAAATGACACAGACTCCAATAAACAAGAGTAGGCACACGTTAAAGTGTTATATATAAACCAAAGCATACATGGAGCAATGATCAGAAACTACTCCAGACGAAGAGCAGTTATAAAAAGGTACATGTCGAGTATGCTACAGAGAATCGAAGCCGTGAGCAACTTGAAGCCAGAAGAAATGTAAATGCAGACCAAAGAATCAACATCGTCAAATGAAATCAAGTGTGTGTACAATTTGAAAAAGTCAAAAATCAAAGTTAAAATAAAAGAGGAAAGTTTCTGCCGTATCGATCAAGGAAAGATCGAACGCTTCGAAATCAAAACCGTGTGAATCAAGTCAAAAATATATATGAATTGAACCAGTCATAAATCATCTCAAACGTTCAAGCATTATCAAGCGACTGAGAAAAAGATTTGACGAATTCAAGCAAATTTGTACGAACGAAAAAATAGGGATTAAAACCCTATATAAACAAATCATCATCGACAATAATATCATCGAGTTCAAGTATTCAATCCAGAGAACAAAGGCATAAATTACATACCGAAGTCAGGAGTCGAACCCGATCAACAATCGAGGCAGCCGTGAGCTAAGCAGAGACGATCAATCGATGAAGCAAGCAAAGTAAGATACATACTCGATCAATCAATTGAAGCGGCACTTCAATTTCCACGACAAAGCCCTAATTTCTCACAGAGGAACGGGATCGAGCAAAGCCGCCATTCTCACAAGGGAACGGGCCGACATCAGATAATGAAAGAGGGAAGTTTGTGGGCCGATCCTATTTAATTAATTAATAAGGCTTTGGTATATTTAAATTAGGGTGTTGAGTTATTTTTTTTTAAAATTTAAATTCTGTACTTTTCGAATCAAACCTTGGTAAATCACCACCTAGGATTTAGGTCGTGTCAGATTGTCTAGTTAGGATTAGTTCAGTAAGCAGGGTTTGCGAGTTTGCAAAACTCTATAGGCGGTAGCAGGGTTTGCGAGTCTGTTAGAGTGTTTGTAAGCGGGAGACTGTTTAATTCTAATAGAAATCTGGGAATGCAGCAGTAGGCAGGGGTTGCCGAAGCTGGGTAAATTTTGTGTGTGATTTACTTTTCTGCATATTTACATCTCTGCAGTTTGTTTAATTTATAAATTCGAGAAAATTTGCTATAACCCTATTCACCCCCCTCTAGGGTTAATCTAGATCCTACACAATCAATCTACCATTTCGAAATAATTTATTTACCATCTAATTAATTGATTTTTATATTCTCTAGTTCAAACCCTTTCATTCAAAATTTGTAACTTCTATAAATCATGTTGTAAAATTCCCAAATAAGCTTTCTAAAATCATATATTCACTTATTCATCATTTCATAACTTCACGTTAATTTATTTCTTTATTTAAGTAGCAATTCAAGTCCTAAATGGTTACTGACCTTATCAAATTATTATCATAAATCTCCAAGTTGATTCTTTTAATGTGCCCATACCAGCTCAATGAAGCAACATGCAACATCCTAATCGATTCCAATTTCGTTCAACAAATCATAAATTCCAAATAAGTATAATTAAATTCCATAATAAACATAGGAACATTCCCACTCACCTTTCCAAGAAGAGGAAACAAGAAAACCAAGAAAAACCCCTCTTTGTTTCTCTTGAAAAATCGGATAAAGCCCTCTTCTTCAAATCAAGCTCCAAGGTGTATTTGGTTTCTAACCCTTGCTCTAATTAGAATTATGATGATTTTTATTTAATTGTAGGGAAGTTATTTTGGCTTATAGAAGTTGATCTAGGGTTGAAGCTAAGTGGGTTTAGTTAGGAAATGGGATGTGAGAATGAACATGAAATGAAAAGTAACGAAGAGAGAGAGAAGGGAAAATAGATTATAAAGTCCAACACTTTGACTTTTCATCCTCTTCCTCAAAACATTATTCATTGCTCAAAATTCAAAACTATAAACATATCGAACCCTATACTCATCCAAATTCTAGACGCCATTCTGGACTCAACGAGACTATTCAAGGGTCCTAATTCCAACGTCTGCAAAAGTTGAGTATTTCACATTCCCGCCGATTATCAATTTTAATTAAGTAAAATTTAAAAATAAAATTCTCGATACTCAAATATGTAGGTTGTTACATTCTCTCCTCCTTAAAAAGGATTTTGTCCTCGAAATTTTAAAGTATAGAGAATCTATCTTCAACCCTCGTGAGCATTTTCTTTTCCGAACGATTGTCGGAAATAAAACAACACACAATTTACATACATTATATCCTAACAACCAACCTAGAAAACATAAAGAAACATAACAACAAGCAATTTCTACAAAGTAAATGTAGGCATACCAATGAAAACCTCCGGATGAGAAGCTCAAATCCTATCCTCTGGCTCCCATGATCACCCTATTGAATACAGATTAGGTTGACCACCATGTTCCTAAGCTGTTTAGTCTCCCTATCGTTTATGCAAATTAGTCCTCACATTCTAGTAATGTCCGGCTACTCTTTTACCGCCACTAATAGGCTCGGCTCAATAATAACTCCTGAATCGTGCACATATTTTCGTAAATGTGAAACATGGAACATATTATGCACCCAAGAAATCTTCTCGAGAAGAGCAACCCGATAAGCTAAAGTACCTATCCTCTCAATAACGGGAAAAGGCCGAACAAATCTCGGTGCCAGCTTCCCTGAACCACCAAATCTCATAACATGCTTCAATGGAGATACTTTCACAAAAACATATCTCCAGTAGAAACTCCAAGTCTGAGCACCTCATATCAGCATGACTCTTCTAGCAGTCATGAGCCGCCTTCATCCTCTTCCTAATCAAATCAACCTTCTTCTGGGGACCAAGCATCAATCTATCAGACGTCTCTGACCAACATGATGGTGACTTACACAGCCGCCCGTATAAAGCCTCATAAGGTACAATGCCAATTCTCATCTGATGACTATTATTGTAAGTGAACTCTACCAACGACAAATGGTCCTCCTATGAACCTCTAAAGTCAAATATACATACTATCACCAAATCCTCAAACACGCGATTCACCCTTTCAGTCTGGCCGTCTATTCGTGGGTGATACGTGGTACTCAAGCTCAACTCTGTGCCCAAAGCATCCTTCAAACTCCACTAAAAATGACTACTAAATATCGGATCCAGATCACTAATGATGTTCGTCGGAATGCCGTGGAGTCTAACAACCTCCCTCACATACAAAGTGGCAGAAGATAGAGCTATCATCGAAGAACGAACATGAATCAAATGAGCGCTCTTCGTCAACTGATCAACTATAACCTAAATGCTCTTATTTCCCCGTCTACTTTAAGGCAAGCCATCAATGAAATCCATGGAAATAATTTCCCATTTCCATAGTGGAACCTTGTAACGACCTGTAATTTTTGAGTCTTCAAATTTGGATATTTAATTTATTTAAATATGCGAATTTGAATTTAAATTATAGTTAAATATATGTTTCGAATAATTCTCCAATTTTTGGTGGCATATTTTTAATTTGTTTTATAGATTTTTTCAATAATTTTTGATTTGGAAAATAATTGAATTTTTGTTTGACGTCTTTTACGGCAAACATCAGTATTTTTGTAACTTCACAGAATTTAATAACCTGTCTATTTATTTATGACCGCATCACATTGTTGTGAGCGATTGTATTTTTATTTCTGTTGTTCGTGGTCCGTACGCGAACGGAATACTGTGTAGCGGGATACCGAAAATATTTCTTTTCGAACTATTTTTAAATTTAAAATCAAATCAAATTTCAAATGTACGGTCAAACCTTGAGATGTAATAAAGGATAGTAAAGATTGGTTAACTTGCAAATTTAGTTTAACTTGAGAGAACTTGTATATCTAATGTGTAAAGTAGTGTATTTATTTTGTTTATAAAAGTGAGATCAAGTGAACACCTTTCCATTATTTTTCCAATCTTCCTCTTCCTTTTAGTTTGGCTTCTAGTAAACCAAATTCACATTTTTCCTATTCCAGAAAATTTTGAAATTCAAAATCTATTAGGATACAATACTAAAATCATAGAAAAAATTGTATTATATTTCTCATAGCTAGATGTTCATTTTGATACCGGTAGTGTTGTGTGCGTCGAAGTTTGGGGCTCTCGGCTTAGTCATGGCCGAAAATGAGGAAAGGGTAGCTAAGGGTATGTACTATATTAGGCGTGGCTTTGTCCACAGGCTCACGGTTTGGATGTGTGATTTTAGGTGTGTGTGTTTGGGTGCATGGCTGTGCATGAATTGAGGAATACGGGAGAGGGTAGCTTCGTATGTAGGCTTTTGGCATGGAGGAGGAGGATGACGACATGGGTGGAGGTCAGAAGCGAGGTGGAGTAGGCCAGGACGGAGCAAACAGTGGGTGGGTATGGTGTATGGGATGTGAGCATGCACAATAAGGGTAAAGAGCCTGAAGTGCACATGCTATATAAGAGGAGGGGGATTGGGTACTGTTCATTGCGAATGATTTTGCACTTAGGTCCTATATAATACGTTGTATTGCATGATGGAGGGGAAGGGTACTTTGAGGCGTAGCAAATGCATGATGGGCCTTAGGCCACGTTTGGGTAAGGAGCAAAATTTCCAATTTTCTTATTTATGTTTACTTAAAGTGTGGAATTGTTTAACGTGAATATTTTGCCCATTCTGAATCCGTTCGAGCCATGTATTTTTACGTTGAACTCATACTGTCAAACACAAAATTGTAGTATAACTTGTTGATAAATCTAGTAATGTATAAAATTATTATATAATAATAGGGACTAGATTTAATTACATTGTTTTAAATAATAACGTCGTTAAATTTATTATACCTTAATGGTGACATCTATTTGGCCAAATAAAACACCAATATGTTAAATAAAATTTAATAGATTATTTTGGACATCTATTTAGCAGAATAAAATACCGTTCTACTACAAGTAAATTATGTAGATTTTTGATGACATCTAGTTAGCAGAAGAAATCCCCGTTCTGCTATTATTTCAATTGGATATTTATTCATCTGCCGATTAATTAATCTGTGGATTAGTTAATTGAATACGTGATGGATTAACTAGTGATCGTGAATTGATGATTTTAATTACATATATGATGCTTATGAAAATACAAGTTATGTGACATGAAAGTTAAATTGAACATATGGTAGCTTGTCTAAGTACCATGGTGGTCGCTAAGCCTCCATTTGAATAATGTTTAACGTTGGTTAATTATCATAATTAAGGGTGTTTGAAGTATATTAATTTATTTATTTAAGTTGTTTAAAGGTGTTTAATTATTTTATTAATGATGATTTAAAGTGTTTAATTATTTTATTAAAAATGTTTAGAGTAAACTAATTATTTATATTATGATGTTTAAAGTAATTTAATCAATTATTTTATTTTAGATGGTTTAAGTTATTTAGTTATTTTATTAAAAAGGGTTTAAAGTTATTTAATTTTATTATCAAAGATATTTAGAGAAATTTAATTTTATTTACTATATTGTTTAAAGATATTTAATTATATTTTTAATGTAGTTTAAGTTAATTAATCGGTTAAATTAATAATGGGTTAAGTTAATTAATTACTTCATTAAGAATTTTAATTAAATAAATTTATTTTATTAATACTATTTTAAAGTAAATTAATTTTTTCATTTATGACATTTTAAGATAATTAATTTATTAAATAAAGGGAGGTTGTTAATGATAAATTGGTATATAAAAGGGATTCTATTAAATAAAGGATTTATTTAAAAGAGATGTACGAATGATATTTTGAAAAGGGGATTTATAAATGACATTTTGAAAAGGAGTTTTATAAGTGATATTTGGAAAGAGATTTATAAATGATAATTTATAAATAAAAGAATAAGTGATATTTTTAAAGGGTAACGTAGATTTTGTGAAAATGGGGTTGGTTTATAAAAGGATTTTTATTTAGGATTGTATAAAAGATTTGTATAAAGGAGTTAAAGGGAGACTTGTAAAAGAGTTTATAAATAAAAAAGAATTTCATAAAGAATTTAGAGATTTATAAAAAAATTATAAATTAATTTGGAGATTTATTTAAGGATATGTGTTTTGGGTTAAAGTAAACAAAGTTTTAAATGAAAGTTGTTTGACCCAATTTAATACGGTTTAGGAAACATGATATCTCCTTTAAGTTCGAAATTTACTTATACCGTTGAGATGAGCATATCGTTATATTTTCTAAGTACTGAAAAATATGGTGGTTTGTAAAAATACTTACACCGTCGAGATAAGTATATGGAAATGATTTCCAAGTATTTACAAAGTGTTTTAATTAATGAAATATTAATTAAAGAGGCTTAGCGATTACTGATGTGCTTAATTGAGTTTATTTTCCTATCAAATTAAATCCCTGATTTGTTTGTTTATTTTATTTGATAGTTAAATAACCGAATATTAAATTTTGGTCCAAATACTCCTTCTTAATTTTGGTGGTATGCAAACTCTCTTTTGATACTTAACACTGAAGTATATAACTTTGGAAATATCTAGGAAAAACACATGAGTTATATAGCATAGTCATCTTCGATGATGCTGTATTGTGCATATAAATCTCGTCCTATTCTCCTAGGACTACTAGTAGGGAGATCCATCCACTTAAACGATTAGGGGGTGATCCCCGCTCCTATGTATTGTCTGTATATTTCCAAAAGAACCGGAGTTGAGGTTACTGAAAAATCGTCGATTGGTTTTTAGAGCGCCCGGTAAGCGGAGGAGTGTACTTATATGAGATGACTCGAAACCGTAACCACACCAAAACCATATACATGTTCTATGCTTTGGAGGAGTTTCATGATCTATTGTGATGTGGGGATCCATGAGTGATTCCGGGACCTGTTGAGATGTTCATGTGTGATTACGAGATCTGTTGAGATGAGGGAATCCATGTGTAATTTTGAGACTTGTTGAGGTATGGGAATCCTGTTGGGTTCTGAGATCTGTTCAAGTGGCAACTCGAGTCCTGAAATGCCAGACGTAGCATCACCAGTGATAATGACTAAAACCAGAGATAGGAGGCATAGCTAGTAGAGTTGGCAAACCTATAGGGTGCATGCGACTCCCTTCTAGACATACTTATATGGATGTGCATATGAGAGTGATGCACTCGATCTTAGCAAGACCAGCTATGTTTTTCCTATGGTACATCACTAGGGATGTATGATGCTTCAGAAGGGTATCTCTGATCCTTGTGTAGGAGGACCATTCCTAGAGGTTCTGAGGGCCCCTCCATGGAATCCTACAAAATTAGCGAAAGCTCCTTAGTGGTTTTTTGATTGTATACCATTATTGTTGTGATGTACACTCACTGACATCACAGCTACTTGATTATTATATTTTCAACCCCTAGACATTTTTATAATACCAATATATTTTATAATATAAGTATTTTGGTGTGATCTGATGAGATACTTTTATTTCAAAAAGGTTTAATAACATTAAATAATCCATTTGATTTGTTTCTCATGCTGTTTTTTCCAGACTGACCCGAGCATTGTTTTCCTATAATGCTCGAGTCAACCATAGCATATTTTCTGATTTAGCTGGATACTTTGGAGCTTTTTAGAGATGAGCTGGAGGCCTCCAAGTCGTACTTCCATATTTTCCTTTTTCCACCACTATTTGTTCTTGTGGTATTTATCAGCAATTGTAAGGACATATTGTTATAACTGTCCAGGGCTGATGATAGGATAATTATACTCTGATTGATGTATGTATGATGTATGTATATTAAAGTTCAGTTTGCTTTTGTAAAGATCATTTGTATATTATATGTCACTTGTCACATTTCTGAGATTCTTTTCTGTCTTTTCTTTTTTTCACCCCAATGATTTGTCTTTCCGGCACTTGGATGTTCAGCACGTGAACATCGTGGATGCATTAGTGTCGATTTCTAGGGATTAAAAAGGTGGGTTATTACAAAACTCTAGTAGAAGCAATAACCCACTCGACTTCTTAAACTTTGCCTTGACTCTTTGACATGTTAAGCACTTTGCAACAAACTCAAAAACATGGCGCTTCTTCTTCCTCCAACAGAATGAACGCTGAATATCTCTATACATCTTGTCGCCACCGAGATGAATAGTCGTCCTAGGATGGTGACACTCTCTAAGTACCTCATCAATAAGCCCATCCACGTAGAGAACACATAATCAATCAACATGTCAAAGCCACCTATTTCGGTTAATAGAATACCGATCTAAGTCTCTAGATTTTGCTCCACTCTCAAGCGACCAAAAATCCCCACGAACTCCGCATCACGTCATTGGCAAGAACCTATACGATCAAAGAGAGTAGGTTTCATATATGTATGGAAGTATTATAGAGTTTTAGGAACTTTTCATATAAGCTAAATGACAAAGCGTTAGTTAATCACATACCTCCAGGGTCGCTAACAACCCCGATACAATATCATATGAAGGTCGAAGATCAAATTCCGCAATATACTGCAATCATTGCCATTCAATAAATAAAGATCCCAATGCGGCATGCATTGTGACGACCGCCCATGACCCCTGCACCGAATCTAGAGATAGTGCGCTGTAAAGTGTGCCAGGCGACCATGGACGATTGTCAGGATAAAAAAAAAACAACAGAATCTATCGTATTACTCACAGCGCATGGACAAAATACAATAGAACATATGTATAGTGAAGCTTTACAGAACAAAATGACATCATATAAAACTCCATATTAGTTGAATACATCAAGCCTCACTACATATCTCTCAGAGAATACAGAACAGCGGAATATCCAGTACATATAATAAGAAGATAATATGCAACCCTCCATCTCGTCTTCGATATCAGCACCGTGAGAAGAGAACAGCACCTGTCACCTGCTACCTAGTCTGCCCGTCCCAAAATGGACGAACAGCCCAAGGCAATAAGAATTAAAACATAAAGCCTTGAGTCAGACAACAGTCTTAGTGAGCAGTAAATTAACTAACAACATACCAAAAGAGCATAAAGGAAAAGGAATAGGAATACAACCCTCCCACTCCAACCTCATTCTACAGAGATAGCCCCCAGACACACACTAAGCAGAAGCAAACATAGCAGAGCATACAATTTAAGGTAAAGCTACTATCACTCGAGTCAAGGGCGATGTTTTCCAAGTACCAAGGCCTAAATCAGATAAGCACCCAGAAAATATCACTCTTGAGTCCGAATGACGATACAACCAAACATCCATGACTCTGGCTATCACTGTTATCATTGCTTCGATATCACCGTTAATTAAATGACCGGCACATTCTTTCAGCCATCCGTCAAGGGCTAATGGAAACCCCGGTTCTAGACATAACTCCCGCACGTCGTCGCAACCCGTGCCTAGGACTATCGAATCTGCCCAGAGTACTCGACCATCAACAGTTGGTCGTTGGGACTAACGAATCTGCCCAAACGTACTCTTGCTTAGAGCATGCTAGAACCTTCAACAACGATGCTATCCAAGCCTCCTAGTCATCCTCCTCGACGACTATTCTCATATCCATTCATTATCCTCAACTCGAATCATATCACCGAGTTATCAACATGCTTGGAATGATCCCGTTTGGATTAGACCAAGTCTTCATCACATGATTGCCTCGCTTCATCACATCCTCGCGAAGACTCATCTCAACATCACATCATCAAATCTATGCATAAGAGCTTCATCATCCCGCTACATATGCCACGAGCAGCTTTCCCAATTCAAGAGCCTTTCCCTTAGCTTTTGAATCATCTTCGATCTAAATCTAATCATCAATCATCTAGTTCATAACAATCAATCAAATCAAACATCAATCCAAGCAATCAAGCATTCAAATATGATCTAAGTAGACAATTATAACAATAATGGCATTTTCGTAATTAAAGAGTTGAAAGTCCAATAAGCATGAAAACATGAATTATATCTCTACAAACTTGATGAATGAACTTGCATAGGTTAACATATGATAAAATGGATGTAACATCATCATGAACAATGGATCTATATGGATCTACTCTTAGGATGAAGAAAATGCATGGAAATCACTATTTTAACACCAAATCGAGCCAACAATCCGATATACTCCTTTGGATCCGTGTGAGAGATAATCACCACTCACCAAATCACCTAAACAACCTCAAATCAACACGCTTCAGATCTGGACAGCGAAGGATCAAGCTTGATCTATCACGAATCCGCTTCAAACGAAGAAATCTCTCTTGAAAAGATGAAGATCTTCAATCTAAGCTCTTGAATCTTCAATCTTGATCTTCGATTTGGATGAAAGGAAGCACTAGATTAGAGTGGAGAAAAGAAGTGAAGAAGTGTAGAAGTCGAGCTCTCAAAATGGCAGCACTTCGTCGCTTCGAAATCCGGATCCCAAAAAGTGAGAAAAACCCATCCTATTTATAGCTGAAATTTCACTAAGTCGTAACTCGGCTATCTCCTAGGTCGGTCACGACTTATAGCATGCGCCTACGACTTAACTGAAAAGAGCCTCCGACTTAACCAAGCTACGACTTAACAGACCCAACCTCTTCGACTTAAGACTCAACATAACGTGCGACATAACAGGGTATACGACTTACGACTTAGCGAACTCCTAAGTCGCTCACGACTTAACAACTTGCTGGTATACGACTTAATAGACATACAACCTACTCACTTGGCCCAGCTTCGACTTATCTCCTAAGTCGCTACCCTTCCTAAGTCGTCTACGACTTATCAACCTTAAGTCGGTCACTTCCTTAGATTGTATCCCTTAACTCGGCAACGACTCTTAAGTCTCCTATCTCTTAGGTCGTCTACGACCTAAACCCTTAAACATCTACGCGACCTAACATAAGTCACGAACAAACTGGGATACGACCTATCTACTAAGTCGCCTAGACGACTTAACTATCCAATACCACACTTAGGTCGCTCACAACAGTTTCCTTAGGTCGTTGCCGACCTAACTCTACCCCACGACCTAACTCCAGAATACTTAGGTCGCCTACTACTCTTCCTTAGGTCGTCGCCGACTTACCCCTTAAGTCCTTAACTCGCCCAGACTCATCACTAACTCGTCCAGAACTCATAAGTCGGCTACGACTTAGGACTTAACCAAAATTCTGAAACGACCTAAAATGTTGAAAATTCCAGATTTGAACGAACTTTTCGATCCGTGAAAATACGGGTCGTTACATTCTCTCCCCCTTAGGAATTTCGCCCCCGAAATTCCAAGCAAACAAAGCAATCAAAGACTATTCTGTACGCCTACCATCCATAGCAATCAACAAACCATGCATCCAATTCTAACTTAGCGTACAGAATTCTAAGACTTAGAACAAGTTACAATATCGCGAGATGAGACGACACCTTAGGGCCATACCTTGAAGAGTTCAGGATGAGCTGCCTTCATCCTCTCTTCCACCTCCCACGTACAGTCGTTATCATCATCACTCCATTGTATCTTGAGCAACTTAACTACCTTCCTCCTAAGCTGTTTCGTGTCAGTTTCAACAACACGAAGCGACTTACGAGGTCTTCTATCCACTGGACCAACTTCTAAGTCTTCACAGCTATCAGCAGAAACCACCGTACTCGAGTCGTGCACATACTTCCGTAGATATGATACATGAAAAACATTGTGCACACTCGACATCTTCTCTGGTAACTCCAATCTGTAGGCGAGCTTTCCAATTCGCTCGATGATCGGGAATGGTCCAACAAATCTCGGAGTCAATTTTCCTTTCTTCCCGAATCGAATAACATTCTTCAGTGGAGAAATCTTCACAAAAACCATATCTCCCATGTCGAATTCCAAATCCTTACGACGCTTATTAGCATAACTCTTCTGACGATCTTGGGCTGCCTTCATTCGTTGCCGAATGATCCCTATACAATCTGAAGTCTGCCGAATCATCTCTGGCCCAAGTATCAGCTTTTCTCCAGTTTCCAACCAACATGTCGGAGAGTTACACGGTCTTCCATACAATGCCTCATACGGTGCCATACCAATACTAGACTGGAAACTGTTGTTGTATGCAAACTCCACCAAATGAAGGTGATCTTCCCATGATCCTCCGAAGTCCAAAACACATGCTCTAAGAAGATCTTCCAAAACTCGGTTGACTCTCTCGGTCTGACCATCTGTTTGAGGGTGATAAGCTGTACTCAAACACAACTTGGTTCCCAAAACTTCCTGGAAGCTCTTCCAAAATCCACTATTGAACAATGGGTCTCGATCGCTCACTATACTCTTCGGAATACCATGGAATCGAACTATCCACTTAACATACAACTCGGCCAACTTTGATGCAGTCCTAGTCGATCGAACAGGAATGAATCTTGCACTCTTGGTCAGGCGATCTACAATGACCCAAATCCCTTCATTTCCCATTCTGGTTCTAGGCAATCCATCGATAAAATCCATCGACACTTGTTCCCACTTCCATGTAGGAACTTCTAATGGCTGAAGCAATCCGCTTGGCTTCTTCTGTTCGGCTTTTACCAACTGGCAGTTCATACATTTGGAAATAAAATTTCCAACATCCTTCTTCTTACCTTCCCAGTAGTAGGTTCTCTTCATATCCCGATACATCTTATTTCCACCCGGATGAATTGTTAACTTCGAGTGATGACTTTCCTTCAGAACTTCACTCCTCAATTCATCTATATCGGGAACAACTAGTCGTCCTTGCTTCCGAAGCCAACCCTCTCGATCGACCTCGAATCCTTTATCCTTTTCTAGATCCAATCCAGATTCCAATTCACGGATAATTTTGACAAGCTTATCGTCTCGCTTTTGGCTCTCGCCAATCCTTTCCACAAGAGAAGGTCTTATCGATAAGTTTGCCAACATCTCAGGTTCCAACTCACATCTAGGCCTGAAGTCAAATCCAGCTAAATACTCGAGATTCTTCCATTCTGAAAACATGGCTCCTAATCCTGCATGTCTTTGACTTAACGCATCTGCCACTGCGTTACCTTTTCCCGGAGTATAAGCTATACCAAAATCATATGATGCCAAAAACTCTAGCCAACGTTGCTGCCGAAGATTCAAATCCTTTTGGGAGAAAATATACTTCAATGACTTGTGATCCGTAAACAACTCGAATCGAACTCCCAACAGATAATGTCTCCACATCTTCAGAGCAAATACAATCGCCGCTAACTCCAAATCATGAGTCGGGTAATTCCTTTCATGCGGCTTCAGTTGTCGACTTGCATACGCAACAACTTTATCCCTCTGCATCAGCACTGCTCCAAGTCCAGTACCACATGCGTCAGTGTAAACCACCATCTCATCATTCCCACTTGGAATAGTCAAAACAGGAGCACTTGTCAGTCTCTCTTTTAGGATTCCGAAAGCTTGTTCACACTTAGCATCCCAACTGAACACTTGGTTCTTCTTCGTCAATCCTGTTAACGGTGCAGCTATCTTGGAGAAGTCTTTGATAAACCGTCGATAATATCCTGCTAATCCAAGAAAACTTCTCACATCAGATGCATTCTTAGGTCTAACCCAATCCTGGATTGCTGCTACCTTAGCGGGATCAACCGCTATTCCATTTCCAGAAATCACATGGCCTAAGAACCTCACTTCACTCTTCCATAAGTGACACTTCGAAAACTTAGCCTTCAGCTGATGTTTCCGCAAGATTTCCAAAACAATCCGCAAGTGCGTCTTGTGCTCTTCTTCAGTTCTGGAATAAATCAGAATATCATCCACGAACACAAGTACGAACTTGTTCAGCTGATCTCTGAACACTCTATTCATAAGATCCACAAAATATGCTGGCGCGTTAGTCAATCCAAACGGCATTACCAGCCACCCAAAGAAACCAGATGGTGTTCGAAAAGCAGTCTTCGGCACACTATCCTTAGCTACTCTCAACTGGTGAAATCCCGTTGCCAAATCCATCTGAGAAAACACCTTAGCTTCGTGAAGCTGATCAAACAAGTCATCTATTCTCGGCAATGGATACTTGTTCTTCTTAGTCACCTTATTCAGCTCACGATAATTGACGCACAATCTCAATGATCCATCTGCCTTGGTTGCAAACACAACTGGTGCACCCCATTCGGACACACTACGCCGAATGAATCCTTTCTGCAAAAGATCATCAACTTGCACCCTCAACTCCTGCTGTTCCCTAGGCGCCATCCGCCTAAGAGGCATCACAACAGGTCTGGCTCCTTCAACTAGATCTATTCGAAACTCGATCTCTCTATGCGGCGGAAACCCTTTGACTTCGTCAAAGACATCCTCGAATCCATTCGCGATTGGCACCAATGACAGTCCATCCCGTGGAACAACCAGCGGATACATGAAGCTCATGAAGACGCCTTCCTCATGCTTACATCGTATCACAACCTTTCGCCCCTCCACATTCTCGACTGTCACTTCCAACCTCTCGCAATCAACCTTTGCCGCATATTTCCTAAGCCAGTCCATACCCAAAATAATTCCGAACCCCGCAAAGTTCAGAACAAAACAATCACAAACAAAAGAGCAACCATGACTCGACACAATCAGACCACGGCATAACATACACAAACAAGACGAACCCCCAACTGGATTAGTCACAACCAATGGCCTATCAACAATATCCGGTTCCAAACCTAACCGGCCTACGAGTTCATTACAAACAAACGAATGCGACGCCCCAGTATCAAACAGAACTCTAACTGGAACACCACATAGGAAAAGAGTACCTTGAACAACCACACTCTTTCCTTTCTCTTCAGCGGTAGGAGCTTTCGAAGATGACGGAACAGCTCCCAAAGCATAAGCTTGCACAATCTGCTTGTCCTTCCTCGGTTCTGGACAATTCTTCCTGATGTGCCCTGGCTTGTCACAGTTGTGACACTTCATCGGTGCCTTCGGATTCTTACAATCCTTAGAGAAATGGCCCTTCTGCTGACAATTATAGCAAGTCACCTCGCCTTTCGTCTTCTTCTGGCCATCCTTACCCTTCTGCTGCTGCTGCTTCCTCTTCTGGTTTCCACCCTGCTGTGGTTTAGACTCTCCCCTGGTAACAGCAACAACAGGTCCTTCCTTAGGAAACAGACTCTCATGCCTAAGAGCTTTCTCCACAAGCTTCTCAAATGAATCGTCCAAATGATCCACCAACTGTCTCCCAAGATAACCATCCAAGCCGGTCACAAACTTCTCATTCTTCTGATAAGCAGATTCAATATATGACCGAGCATACTTGGACAAAGCTTCAAACTCAGAAACATACTCAAGAACAGATCTTCCGCCTTGCTTGAGCTCCACAAACTTCTTGAACAGAACAGACTTCTGAGCTGTAGAAATGAACTTAGCTTCAAATCTGACTTGGAATTGCTCCCAAGTAATCTCTTCCTCCGCGGTATCGATGGTAATAGAGTTCCACCAATCAGAAGCTCTCCCTTGAAGCTGCCTTGATGCCAACTTCCTCTTAGTTGCATCATCAATTCCCAAATCACCAAAGATCCTTCTACAAGCATCGATCCATCTCTGGACTTCAATAGTTGATTCTGTTCCCAAGAAAACCTTCCCTCCAAGAGCAGTATAATCCTTGCACAACTTAGCAAAATCCACTGGTTTCGGAGTTTGGACTTGAACTCCAACATCAACTGCTGCCCCCGGAACTGGTATCCTTCTCATGATCGAAGTCATCATAGCTTCGAACATGGCTGCATAATCAGCAGTCTCTTCAGTAGCACGACCTTCCCTAGCAGCTGGTCTCCCTCTTCGACTCATTCTCAATATCTATAAAAAGGAATGATTAGAACATCTAGAGAAACAACTGCATAAAGGACTCAAACTCAACTAAACTACTATATTATATATAGTATTCATCCATCAAAATACAATTACGTCTCTCATACGTAGTTACGACGGCGAGCGTTGGGTAAAATCGATTAACCAATGCTCTGATACCAAATGTGACAACCACCCATGACCCCTGCACCGAATCTAGAGATAGTGCGCTGTAAAGTGTGCCAGGCGACCATGGACGATTGTCAGGATTAAAAAAAACAGAATCTATCGTATTACTCACAGGGCATGGACAAAATACAATAGAACATATGTATAGTGAAGCTTTACAGAACAAAATGACATCATATAAAACTCCATATTAGTTGAATACATCAAGCCTCACTACATATCTCTCAGAGAATACAGAACAGTGGAATATCCAGTACATATAATAAGAAGATAATATGCAACCCTCCATCTCGTCTTCGATATCAGCACCATGAGAAGAGAACAGCACCTGTCACCTGCTACCTAGTCTGCCCGTCCCAAAATGGACGAACAGCCCAAGGCAATAAGAATTAAAACATAAAGCCTTGAGTCAGACAACAGTCTTAGTGAGCAGTAAATTAACTAACAACATACCAAAAGAGCATAAAGGAAAAGGAATAGGAATACAACCCTCCCACTCCAACCTCATTCTACAGTGATAGCCCCCAAACACACACTAAGCAGAAGCAAACATAGCAGAGCATACAATTTAAGGTAAAGCTACTATCACTCGAGTCAAGGGCGATGTTTTCCAAGTACCAAGGCCTAAATCAGATAAGCACCCAGAAAATATCACTCTTGAGTCCGAATGACGATACAACCAAACATCCATGACTCTGGCTATCACTGTTATCATTGCTTCGATATCACCGTTAATTAAATGACCGGCACATTCTTTCAGCCGTCCGTCAAGGGCTAATGGAAACCCCGGTTCTAGACATAACTCCTGCACGTCGTCGCAACCCGTGCCTAGGACTATCGAATCTGCCCAGAGTACTCGACCATCAACAGTTGGTCGTTGGGACTATCGAATCTGCCCAAACGTACTCTTGCTTAGAGCATGCAAGAACCTTTAACAACGATGCTATCCAAGCCTCCTAGTAATCCTCCTCGACGACTATTCTCATATCCATTCATTATCCTCAACTCGAATCATATCACCGAGTTATCAACATGCTTGGAATGATCCCGTCTGGATTAGACCAAGTCTTCATCACATGATTGCCTCGCTTCATCACATCCTCGCGAAGACTCATCTCAACATCACATCATCAAATCTATGCATAAGAGCTTCATCATCCCGCTACATATGCCACGAGCAGCTTTCCCAATTCAAGAGCCTTTCCCTTAGCTTTTGAATCATCTTCGATCTAAATCTAATCATCAATCATCTAGTTCATAACAATCAATCAAATCAAACATCAATCCAAGCAATCAAGCATTCAAATATGATCTAAGTAGACAATTATAACAATAATGGCATTTTCGTAATTAAAGAGTTGAAAGTCCAATAAGCATGAAAACATGAATTATATCTCTACAAACTTGATGAATGAACTTTCATAGGTTAACATATGATAAAATGGATGTAACATCATCATGAACAATGGATCTATATGGATCTACTCTTAGGATGAAGAAAATGCATGGAAATCACTATTTTAACACCAAATCGAGCCAACAATCCGATATACTCCTTTGGATCCGTGTGAGAGATAATCACCACTCACCAAATCACCTAAACAACCTCAAATCAACACGCTTCAGATCTGGACAGCGAAGGATCAAGCTTGATCTATCACGAATCCGCTTCAAACGAAGAAATCTCTCTTGAAAAGATGAAGATCTTCAATCTAAGCTCTTGAATCTTCAATCTTGATCTTCGATTTGGATGAAAGGAAGCACTAGATTAGAGTGGAGAAAAGAAGTGAAGAAGTGTAGAAGTCGAGCTCTCAAAATGACAGCACTTCGTCGCTTCGAAATCCGGATCCCAAAAAGTGAGAAAAACCCATCCTATTTATAGCTGAAATTTCACTAAGTCGTAACTCGGCTATCTCCTAGGTCGGTCACGACTTATAGCATGCGCCTACGACTTAACTGAAAAGAGCCTCCGACTTAACCAAGCTACGACTTAACAGACCCAACCTCTTCGACTTAAGACTCAACATAACGTGCGACATAACAGGGTATACGACTTACGACTTAGTGAACTCCTAAGTCGCTCACGACTTAACAACTTGCTGGTATACGACTTAATAGACATACAACCTACTCACTTGGCCCAGCTTCGACTTATCTCCTAAGTCGCTACCCTTCCTAAGTCGTCTACGACTTATCAACCTTAAGTCGGTCACTTCCTTAGATTGTATCCCTTAACTCGGCAACGACTCTTAAGTCTCCTATCTCTTAGGTCGTCTACAACCTAAACCCTTAAACATCTACGCGACCTAACATAAGTCGCGAACAAACTGGGATACGACCTATCTACTAAGTCGTCTAGACGACTTAACTATCCAATACCACACTTAGGTCGCTCACAACAGTTTCCTTAGGTCGTTGCCGACCTAACTCTACCCCACGACCTAACTCCAGAATACTTAGGTCGCCTACTACTCTTCCTTAGGTCGTCGCCGACTTACCCCTTAAGTCCTTAACTCGCCCAGACTCATCACTAACTCGTCCAGAACTCATAAGTCGGCTATGACTTAGGACTTAACCAAAATTCTGAAACGACCTAAAATGTTGAAAATTACAGATTTGAACGAACTTTTCGATCCGTGAAAATACGGGTCGTTACATGCGTTCTACTATGCGCATCCGCAACAACATTCCCTTTGCCCATGGTGCAATATATGTCGAAGCCATAAGAAGCAAGAAATTCCAACCACCCCTACCGCCTACGATTAAGATCCTTTTAGGAAGAAAGATACTTTCACGACTTATGGTAGGTGTATAGCTTAAATCTTTCGCCCGAAAGATAATGCCACCAAGTCTTCAATGCAAAAACAATCATTACAAGCTCTAAGTCATGCGGGTAAATCTTCTCATTATGATTTCAGTTGTTTACTAGCATAAGCCACAACTCTTCCCTCCTGCATCAAGACTTCACCAAGCCCTGAGCTACATGCATTTGAGTAAACTGTGTGTTATCCCGCCTTTTGGCAAGGCCGTGATACCAAGAAATTTGACTGATTATAATTGTTTACTTGTTTTATAAAACAGGTATACTCGAGGCTATGAATGAAATACGGCCGGCCGGGACACAGGCCCCGATCCGAGTGCAATTAGTATGGAATGATTTACAGAGATCCAGGAAGTCATATGTCAAATTTCAACTCAATCGAATTTCATATGCTCAAGTTATAAGCAAAACAAGCACTCATGTACTCCATCTAGGATCGATACTAGAAACTGTTCAAATTAGCAAGGATCGATCAATATCTCAAAATCTACAAAACCAATCAACTTGAAACTTTTAGAAAGTTAATAAAATAGTGTAAAAATCCCACCCAAAAATTACAAGTCAAAACAATAAGGTTGAAAAATCCTTCGTATCCATCTTTTTCGTATCGATCTGATGGATACGAAAATGTTGCTTTTTGACACAAAACATGGTATATCTCACTCATTTCGAATCCAAACGACTCCAAACTTTGAGGACATGCTTAGAATACTCTAAGAAGCTTACACAATCGATCTCAAGCCAAAATTCAACTGAATAATATTTTCCATATCGATCATTTTCGTATCGATCATATGGATACGAAAAACGCCCATCTTGTTGAGGATCGATAGCTAAACTCACCAGATCGATCTAAAACTTTCACACAATGCTTCTAAGCCTCTGAGGACCCACTCCAGTAAGTTTCATCATCATATGACAAGTGCTCGTATCGATACGGAATTGATATGGGTCGATACGAGGACCACAACTACTCCATAATTGCAATCTCGATCGATTAATAACTCCGCAGCCACAACTCCAAATGCAATGAGATTTTAACAACATGTTACATAACACTTTGGAAACCTCCATGATCAATTACGGCTTGATTGGAGCATTTCTTCATCGATATGAAATGCTACGGGTCGATCAAGGACCGATCCCAAAGACCCCAGATCGATCATGTGGGCCCACCTTGGCTTGAGAAAGAGTATTCCAAGGTCCAAGGCAGATATTTCGAGCTCCACACCTATAAATAGCACCTCCATTGCAACTAAAAAGGACTTTTGGCTGGGGACTCTGCGTGCTGCTACTTTTATTTCTGATTTAATTGTAGTCGGTCATTAGCTATTACAAGCATTGTACTGGAGTAAAAAAGCAATAAAAGATTGATCTTCAAAGTGGACGTAGGTAAAACAACGCCGAACCACTATAAATCTTGTGTTTCTTATTGTTCATCTATTTGTTAAGTGTGATTGCTATATTATCCTCATTATAATTTATTTTCTTCGTTCATTTCTCTACAACTACGCTCAACGAGGTTTGTGACCATTTTTGGTGCAAACACTTTGGTGCTTTCACTTAGAAACCCCATTTTTTCTCAATTCTATCGGATCTCGTCATCTACTAGTGGATTCCATTATCCCTGAGATAAGATCTAGTTTCGCCTTCATAATGTTTTCTATTCGACTCCGAGCTTTCGTATCCAAAAAGCTCCTCCTCTGAGCTCTTCAGAAAACTCCAACTCCTGATTTTCGTATCAAGAAAATATGACTATTTTCATATCCATATTTTCATATCCAGAAAATACGACTATTTTCGTATCCAGAAAATACGACTATTTTCGTATCTAGAAAACACGACTATTTTCGTATCGATCTAGTTGGGCAACTTTCGTATCAATCCAGTTGTGCACCTTTCGTATCGATCCTCAAGCACAACTTTCATATCGATCCAGTTGTGCATCTTTTGTATTGATCCAGTTGTGCACTTTTCGTATCGATCCTCAAGCACAACTTTCATATCAATCTAGTTGTGCACCTTTCATATCGATCCTTAAGCGCAACTTTCGTATCGATCCAGTTGTGCACGTTTCGTATCGATCAAGTTTTCCACTTTTCGGATCGTTCAATTTCACCAACATTTGTATCGTTCCCCAAGGTCTTGTTTTATATCAAACATCCACCTGTATTTTGGATTCGGAACTCAACTTAATGAAGGAACATTCTATCCACTCTCCTGATCGTTCCGTGACTGACCGGGACATAGGGGATTAAAACAACAGATGCTGAATTGCAATCAAGGAATGGGAAAGGAACTACTACTTTAACGGTGCTCCCAGAGGCTGGAGAACCAAGCTAATATTCCAAGAACTAGAGTTGGTTACTATATCATGCGTCCAAGGTGGATTGCAACTTCCCCCAATTGGCCAACTTTCAAATGACTGAATTGACAACTATAGTGTGTAACCTCAAGAGGGCTTCCTGATTGCCTCATACGGGTTTCCTATCTTAATGAAAGTTTGGGACAGTTACCAATCCGTGACCTCACTCTAACTGACTCACCATCCAATCGACGTTACCAACCACTCAAACATTGGACAATTATGCATACACCATACACCAGTATTACAAGCCGTCTTAGCTTGAAAACAGACCTGATTAAAAACAATTGGAGTGTCTTTCCCAGTCACAACCTATTCATTGCAACCATTTTACATGCAAAATATCCATGCCAATTTTGAGTTGATGAACCCGATGAAGGATCAACACGCACGTCGGTGTACTCTGGAGAGGCAGCCTTTGACACTATCTCATGAAGTTGGAGTGGCATATGCACTCCTCTTGAGTGACGGAGGCCCTCAAAGGCAGATGCCTTCCCATATACCTGAGAGGAGACTATCATACTAAGAATTACTAGATCTATTTCTTAGATAACTAAAAGGAGATGAAGAAGCTGGCGGTGGACGAGTTGATTAAGTTCTACAACCAGCTGCTGTCAATACAAAAAAAATGATGAATTCATCACCAGTGCTGACTTCCAGACTTTGATGGTAGAACCGATGGACAGCCGTCACTTACTACATCAACATGGCAAGGCCGGGGAGCTAACCTAGAAAGGAAAGCTTCAACAATATGTGCAAGCCCCATAAAACGACGGGCAGGGAACACCATTGCTGACTTCCAACTGAGAAGGGCTGGACTGAAGTGCAATAGCGAGCATACGACACTGCTTCACTTATCAATGAGATTTAATCCGATCTTTTTTAAATTATTTCTATTTCAATTTCATTTATGTTGCGAAATATGACCAACTTCAATAAACTACTTGCAAATGGTGCAGGTAACTACGTACTCAAGGTTGGGTGCCAAACAACCTCCATACACTATGATTAGGTCATTGAGGTATCATCATGACGAGCATGATTCAACCACTCATCAGCTACTATATGCCCCTAACTTGGGGGCAAGGCATCAAAGTGGAAGAGACCGACGATGTCATGACTCCAGTACAAAGTGGATGCTACCGACCATCCACTCATTCTCCTATGCAATTTAATTGGAGATCTGAGAAAGACTTAGAGTGACATGTCCTAACAATGCACTCCCCATCTCGTACTTGAAGCTCCCCAAAATACTTATGCTTCTTCTGATGCCCAGTAAGATCGGAACCACACCAGGGTTGGACGTGACGTGACCGTCCATGCATCAAATCCTACATTGGACACTTGGGGTTGTTTGAGAACCCAAGTCTAAAGTGGATGTGATTTGACCATTAACTCTCCAGCTCGCGTCTGTGATTCGGAAAAACAATCATGCCTTAAACCGACTTCTTCAAGGCCAGAGCCCCAATTTACAATCATCATGGACTGACTGCCAGCTCGCTATCATTAGGAGCTATTATTTCAGCTCTCTTCCCCGACCTAATCGGAAGAGCGCAAAGTATCAAGTGGATGCAACTCGACTGCCACTCTCCAATTCTTTCCCCTAACATTAGGGGCAAAGACATGACTCTAAGTGGATGTGGTTCGACCATCCACACTTTCGTCCAAACTAAAAGTTCTCCAGAGCATTACTTTTACTCCTTAAGCTTGGCAGAAGCTAAATCTAAATCAAAGACGACACAGTACGACCGTCTATGTGTCGGCTCCTATCCCTGATGCAATGGGCAGTTTGACAGCCCAAGCTTAAATTGGACGTGATCCGACCGTCCAGCTCGAGGAGAATGGATCAATGCATCCACGACCTTACTTTCCAGCTCGAGGAGGATGGATCCGTCCATCCACGACCTCCCTTTCCAGCTCGAGGAGGATGGATTCGTCCATCCACGACCTCGCTTTCCAGCTCGAGGAGGATAGATCCGTCCATCCACGACCTCAAGTTCCAGTTTAAGGAGGATGTGATCCATCCATCCATGATCTTAACTAACTCTTATCCTAGAGTGTGGCTAGGAGCATCTTTCCTAAACAGATGTGATTAACCGTCTATTAAACAACTCCAGATTCCTGGAGTGCGAACTGGAGTATAAACATTAACAAGTGTGATCGACCACCCATCGACCAACTATGGTCCCCAGAACGTGGACTGGAGTATAAACGCCATAGGGGTGTGACCGACCACCCATCAACCAACTCTGGTCCCCAGAGCGCGGACTGGAGTATAAACACAATAAAGACATACGTGGATCGACCATCCATCGACTAACTCTAGCTCCCAAAGCGTGGGATAGAATATAAACTCTAAACGGGTGTAATTCGACCGCCTGTCAATAGAATCTGTTCCCCCAGAGTGGACTACAACATATGCAACAAAGATGGAACACGACCATATGACAAATAGTCCTGCCAACCTTCGACTAGGGGCAGAAATGCATTCATCCAACCACTGAGCTCGACGGCAAAGCGTTAAGGTCTGAACCTGACATACAACAACTGCAAGGAGGCCTTAGAACCGAACCAATCAGAATGACGTCTGAATCTAAGGATGACCAGCTATATCATATTGCCAGATCAATAGGCGATATCGATCTAGACTTTTCATACCATACCTTTGGTCAACAGGCAATGTGATCCGAGCTTTTTATATTGTGCCGCTGAATCGACGGTCAATATCGATCCTCATCGACTATAAATCGATGTGACCCGAACGTCCATCGAATACCTTTGACCACCATAGCATGGATAGAAGAATAAACCATGGATGAGTATGACTTGACCATTCATCCTCCATCACCTTCCTTCGATCCGTCAGAAAGAGCATGAGACCGGATGAGCATGACCCGACTGCATTTGAGCTGACTTTATCCCTAGATCTGATGGGAGAACGTAAATCGAAATGGACGTGGTTGATCGCCCAACTCCAAATGAATGCAACACAACCAATCATTCGTTGACTCTTACCACAATCCGACTAAAAGAGCAATTCAAAACAAGCGCAACCTAAACGTCTGCACACCGATTCTTGCCTTGGATTTGACAAGGGAAGCATCAATCCTGCATTGGATCTGATTGGACGATTCATCCTCCAGTTTCGGCCCAAAGTATGGCGACATAAGCAGTGAAGTGAATGTGATTGACCGTCCAGAACTTAGCTCATGTCCGAATGTCGGTGAAGCAACGAAATATTCCGCCTAGAGGAAAGAACTAGAACATAATGCAGGTAGGAACAACTCAGCCTTCCATCGGTTAACCTAATCCCATGGTTCAATAGTATAGAATATGAAACTGAAGCAGACATGATCTACCTTGCCACTTATGAGACATTCCCCAGACTTGGGGGCATGTGCGAGAAATAAGATGAATGTGATTTGATCATTCATCAAACAACTCCGACTCTTACAGCTTGGACTACAGTATAAACACAGCAAGGGCTAGACTCGACCATTCACACAATATGTCCATTAACCCAAGACTGGGGGCACGAGTGTGATCATCCAAGAGCTGGATGCGACTACTTGATCCTATGACTCGCGCCTAGTATTTATAACAACTTGAGATTACGACCGAAAGGATGCTTGGGGATAGAATCATCGGATCGATACCCAGACTTATGGGCAACTGATCATCATTCCAACCCTTACAATGAGCAATGGATCGTGAGTACATTGAATGGAAAGCGCATCACTCAGAAACACAAGTAGATTCAAACTCACAGCTGGAGCCAGCTATGCAGCAGCACGCGATACAAGGCTAAACTCTACTAAGCCTTTGATTCAACGTACCTATAAGGTTGATCATTAACCATTACAAATCTATTACTTATAAAGGAAAGCAGAAACCAAATCAGTTGAATGACGCCACGTGTCCCTTTTTTCTCCGCCTGTTATCTTCAACTGCAGCAGTCCATGTGTCCCTTTTTTTGCTCCGCCAGTTATCTTCAACTGCAGCAGTTTTCATTCTTCCTCAACTCCTTATCAAATCCCGCCTGTTTTTTTTCTCCCACCCCTATCGCTTCTTCCCCACTACTGCTGTTACTGTCCCCTCCAATCTTCCTTGCCGCTCCTCTTCGCAACTGTTATCCGTACGTGGCTCTCTTCGATTTGGGAATTTACCGACCCATTTTTATCCACACATCGTAGCTGCTTCTCCTTATCTTCTACTTCTACTGGCCGCCCGACTCTTTCTACCCAGTCATGTTCGCAGCGGCTTTTCGGACAGGGTGAACCGGTTCTGTCTTCCAGTTGGGATTTTACCGACAGCAAGGTCAGTAATTGTTTACTATTCATTTTTACAATTTGGGGTTTCCTACATAGTTAGCGGCGGTTGACAGGAAGGTGGGTACGGCCGTGGTCGCGTATTTATATCCCACACCTTACTTACTTACGGTGTAGTGCATTAGTGGCTGTATTGGACTTACGTATTTATATGCCATACGAGCCAATGAATGTACATAGTGGCTTTCGTTTGCTCGCTTCTGAATCCGGTTCGTTATTCATAAGGATATCTGCAAACGTACTGCACGCTCATACTGACAACCATCCACCATATCGTACTGCAATTCATTTGTCTACCGCTATAAGTTCGACTATAGGTTACTGCTCCTTGCATACAGAATACTGATGATGATCTGTTTTGTCTGCTACGTTAGCTAGGTATTGGCCTCAAACTTTTACCTATCGTCTTTGTGGCAAACTTTAATAAGCCTTTATGGTCTGGTTACTGCATCTTCGTCGACCACCTCCCATTCCACGTAGACAAAAAAGTGATAAGTTGCCTTTTTCTATTTCTTTTTATTTTTACACTACTTTAAGCAGATGGTATCCTACATATGTATTTGACATAATGGTAACACATAGTGTGGTGTTATGTATGTGAGTTCGATCCGTTTGAAACACAGAAATAACAGTTCACCAACTCATACTGTGTACGAGAGACAGTGGGAAATATGAAAAGATATCCAGTAGTAGTACAGGAACAGTAAGTTCCAACACCTTGCAATTTGATTAGGGCGATCGGCCATATGTTTTCATACTTTATCGCTGCCTTCTGTTCCCGGTATTACCATTCTGCTATCTCTCCCCAATGTTGTTTTTGTTCAGATCACGCAATTATGTTTCACTTTGTCTACATGTCTGTCTGGTTATGGTAATATCGTTATGTTTAACAGTTTTTTGAGTCCTACCACATTTTCTTTTGTCCTGTACGGCATCATGTTTTCATGGATGGTCCTTTTCGTGCTGCTACAAAACCAATTCCACTGTCTGCCTGTATGTCGACGACAGTTTCCGGATCCTAAGCGGAGTAGGTAACTGCCTACATGGAAGTTGAGGTATAACTTCCGTGTTGTGCTAGAGCAACTATCCTTATATAATCATAATATACATATTTTGACCTGATGTGTAGTTCGTAATTGGAGTACGAGGTTGCGGATTACACCTTTTTTTATACAACTGTGTTTTTAAATGAATAGAAGGTGGAACATATACATTTTACTTTATGGTAGAATAGAGGAAAATGGGAGGCAGAAGCGATGGGTAGAAAATGTAAGGAGTAGATAAATTGACTAGCAACAAAGGCTGGTCATCTTAGGTACTTGAACAAACAAGCAGTGGTTGCGAAACAGTTACTTCCTTTTCTCTGTGAACATCAAACGGTTGGCAGTAGATGGTATTTGAAATAATCTTGCTGCGCAGGTGTTTTGCGAAGGCAATTTTGTGGTAACAAACTGAAGCTGTGTTGTCTGTTGGTATTATATAACCGTACTGTTGTACTGTAGTAAGACGATACCGAGACAATAGTTGCTTCCAAAGTGGTGGTCGTGTACAGATACTGTGAGTACTCCAGCTTTTTGTAATCAAGTTTTCTTAGTACCGTTACATGTTTACAACTGCGTATTGAACTACTGCCACAGTTATCTTTAATCTGTAGGTGCTTCTAACTTCTGTGCATGCTGTTGACTGTCTACAGGTACCAAATTGTAGTTGATGGTTGTAACCGTTTGTAGGTTTTTTATACCCTCACAAGTTATGGCTAGCACTGATGTAGGGAGGAATGCTAGGGCTGAAAGAAGAGTTACAATCAACGAGAGAAAAAGAAAAAGGTCCACAGTTTTGCAGCCTGAGGGAGGACGGTTGGAAGATACACGACAATCACGTGCAGCGGCGTCATATACGTCGAAGATAACTTTGGGATGGAGTGGGAACCATGGTAGGTTCAGTCACTGCACAAAATTTTAATTCAGTACCACGTTAAGATACTACATTCAGTCACTGCACAAAATTTTAATTCATTACCACATTAAGATACTACAGTTAACGCAGTAAGGGGTAATAGTAACAGGGAGGAAGGAAAATTGGAGATGTGCCGCAAAGAGTTCACGCACCAGTTTTTTTGACAGAGTAAGCATAGGTAATGGTACAATTTTGTTCGCTCCGTTTGGTAACAACTGTAAAAATACCGGCATCAACCCAATTTCCTGTTACAGTATAAGTTTGTCTTAAAAATATTTATGTACACTCCTAACTTCCTGATATATGGCATGCTGGACGGAGTAAACAGCAGGTTGTTGTAAATCACACTTACAATGGTTCGACGACATCTTCATTATATCTTACTCGGTTTGCAATATGCATACGTCTGACTATCATTCATTCAACAAATATGATAGGCCATTAAAGCTATGTTTGTTTATTTTGTTATGCTATGTTAACCAACCGGTTGCATGTTTATTTTACTTCTTCATACCTGTCATACAAATATTACGGTCTTGCAGACCTCTATTTTCCGACTAATTTACTCATACACACACCCATATATATATATATATATATATATATACACACACACACATGCATATATATACACACACTTGGTTTTAACTATCACTACATGTAGATGCGAATTATAGGCTGCAGACAGTAGTCTCCACTGAACATGACTCCGGAAAGTTGTACGTAATGGTTCCCTTGTGATTATTATGACTGAGTTGACGTAGACAACATACTTCGACCATGAAAATTGATCCCCTCTGCTGGCAATTTAAAGCTGTGGGTATTACGACCACCAACCGTTGTTAATCATTCAGACGATGACATATACACTAAATTGGTCTGACTGCATATATTTATTACATAGTTATAACATACAGATATGCATTTTTCTACCCTTATTCTTACTGTTTACTATAACTAAATACATATGTTTTGAATTACAGTGAGGCTCTCGACGGTAAATTTGAATAATGTTGCCAAATCATGTGTTGCACATACTGTACAGAAGGTTGAAAACATGAAGCCTTCCTGTCGTGATCATAGTTCGCGTGCGTACTCCCCAACTCTCCTAACAGCATGTGCCAATACGCTTCAGTGACTAATTGTATATTGTGTGGTATCTTTTTCTACTGCACTCCACAGTTCTATTTCTTTCCTTAAAGTTCGCAAACTTTCACACATGCGTACCAAGTTTAACCACAAATTGCTTCACGTTCTTCTCTTATACACTGTACATTGTCTTATATCTACTCCGGTTATTAACAATATATTCACATTTTTTGGAGGTTAAGGGGAAGAACAACGTTGACCATGTTTGTTCAATCAACCAGATGCGCCACTTTATGCCAATTACTGTTGTGATTACTATAGCGTCTACAACCTTAACAACACCTACAACCGACGAGTTTGCTCACACAGAAACATAAACTGGCTACGTTATGGAACCTGGAACCACATCTCACCACGGCCTGTGATGTTGGGGTAATTATCTTACCACAATATTGGCTAATAACACATACGCAAAATTATTTACATACAACTGCCCTTTTCAGGCTATTTCCACAAAGAGTAATGGTAAGCTACAGAACCGTGGAAGAACTTCGGATAACAGAAGGACGAAGTGGGCGTCCAGATGGTAGACCACTTTTGAAAATCACTCTATCCACCAACATCTAAACTGTCTGCTATTTGTCCACTTTTTATTTTAATTCCAACTTGGTTATTCTATTAACTTTGTGCTTTCATTGGATTCAATCCTGTAACTCCTCCTGTTGTAATGTAAGTGTGGTTTGAACATGACCTCCTGTATGTACTACTACCATTCTTTGTCACCAAATCCAGCAGTTTAATAACATATGAGCAGCTGGCCTACTATGTAAACTATGACACAATTCTACCTGTATGTTAACGCAGTACATTTTTTAGCACACTGTTAACTAACACTTTACACCTATTGACGTGAACCTCAGCTGTATTTCGTTACTTTTACAGTCTTGGATGCCTACCTGTGTGGTATTTTACTCTGTAATTACTAACCTCTAATCACAGAGAATATACACCTACACTTCTATTTCTCTACTTTATATCCATTACTATTACAACATAACTTATGCACGCTATCTCAGTGTTCCACGTACAGTTAACATCTACAGCTTGAGTTATATATGTGCCACTATTTTTCCCCACTACGCGCACTTCATTTACATGTGACGCATCAAAATTTAATTGGCAGTTACCACCACAGTACACACTGTGCCTCCTCTGTTCCTCAATACCTAAAACAAGTATATTTAAATGCCTACAGCTATATGTCGCACGTTCAATGACAATGCATAGTGTGATTACTGCGCATAAAAGTATTCCTGACACATCCGGAGATTTGCAATAACATAATTTGGAGTGACGTAGTAAGTTACATGGACAGTAAAAAAATATAAATATATAACTGCCGGTGAGATTTGTTTACACGTAGTAGCTTTCAACCGTCTGCCTACCACAGGACATGTTTCACATCCCATCAACTGTTATCATCCAATTTAGAAATTGTATAACTGCGCAGTACGAGGGGTTTTGCCGCCACCGTCCTTTGAATATACATATTTCCCACTGGTCAACCGATCAAACTCATTTCCTTAAATAACTACACCCACTACCTGTAATTACAACCAGACATGGATACACGTGTTCAGAATAAAGAAATGTACAACTGTGCAGTAGTTACAATCTTCAGTTTACCTCTACAAAAAACTCAAACTGTTCGTCTGCTTCATACTCTTCATCAATAAATTTCAGTCTCAACTTTGTGCTACTGCCCTGGTACGTCCATATTTACCCGACTACTGTTGTTAATGCCTACTCCCTGTACAAAATAATACACTTTCGTATGCCCCTATACCTTCTAAGTCACCATGCCCACTTCAGTTCATCATATTTCACCCTGTTATACTACCATTTTGTTTCTCACTATTGTTAACTCCTTCATTTTGGTAAACAAATATCAGAATGGCCAACAAACATCAACTTCTTTCAGACTTAACAATAGGTCCTAACTGGGATTACATCCACGTAAGACTGTCTAGGATGTGGAATTAAATCTCCAAAGCCGCAAAAGCGGTTTACTCGACAAATCTTCAACTTCTTGATGTAAAGGTACGTTTTTAACCCAGTTATTATATGTACATCTTATCTACCAAATACTGTTATGCTGCTATACGATAACATTGCACTGTATCATAAGGCAACCAAAAGCATGTTGTCGTGCCAAAGAGTTTGGTGGAGAAATACTCCTATACGTTTGAAGAACATTGTTTATACGAGATTGAAATATTCAACGTCTACACTTCGCAGGCTACTTACCGTCCTATAGACGAAGACTTGATGATCATCTTCCGTAATGACACCCACGTAAAACGGCTGCCACCTACACTGTACAATATTTCAAGATATAAATTTGGTTTTGTTGACAATGACACTCTCGCCCAACGCATTAATAAGGTGGCTCAACTTACAGGTGAACTCTATTTCTGTACTACTACACACACTGTACTATTAGTCTACCCTTTCCGTTTACACTACTCCACATATTTCTCTGGTCCTCCACTTTTTTACATACTTCTATCAGATATTGGCGATGTACTACGAGGAATATCCGATGTTGTTCAACTAACAACGAGGACCGGATGTCAAACATCTAAGCAAGAGATTACTGTTTCCACTAGAAGGTTTCACACTAACCGCTTTGTCAACCTTATGTTCTCCTATTTGATTCTTAACACCCTCCATTTCGTCGTTACGCAGTTCAAAAAATATATCTGTTACTTTGTGGGCTGACAAAACAAAACTCATAGATATGGCAGCTATTGAATCGGAAAACCATCCACCCTCCCTGGTCTTTACTTCTATGGTAGTAAAACTTTTCAAAGATAAAAATTTTAGTCCTAACTTAACTTTCATGTCTTTGTTTCCAAACGTATCACCACGCCGATAACTTTAGGAGAGTTTACATTTTCATTCACCAATGCTACACAAATGTATTTCGACATTGACTATCCAGAGGTAGCTAAATTAATTTCCAGGTATAGCTCTGATTTAGTCCTACCAACTACTTCTGCTGCCTAACTTCTGTCCTCCACCTAACCATGATTGTATTACATTTTAGTGCCACGGAGAGCAGCGGCAGTACCATTACATCAATTGAGCGTCACCCACCTTCAACTTCAACAAGTTACGATCTAGAAATTAAAAGTACCTTAGCTACTATGTTAGAAGACATAAGAGCTAATGACTGCCACGTAAGTACATATCGTTTATTTCTGCGGCTACAATACCTTCATTACTTGGTTAACATTTTTCGCTATCTCTATCATTTGTAGTCTAAGAAGTATGTTATAAACGCAACATTGATGAAGATTAACACAACATCTAGATGGAGTTATCTTTCCTGTCCAATTTGTAGAAAGGTGGTGAAAAAGGAAGCAACCTGTTTTACCTGCCCTAAATGCAATAATAACATTGCCCATCCAGTGAACAGGTCTGTGTAATTCAAATTGTCGTACAGATTACATTCCCTTACTATCTACTATATGTACATAGGTATCGGTTGTCAATGGAGATTTTTGACCATACTGGTTCCATAACTGTAGTTGCTTTTGATAAAGATGATACCTGCCTACTCAAACGAAGCGTGGATGAGATGATGGATCCACAAAGGTACACATCACCTATCTTCATTGGGTTGTTAAACTACACTAACTATTTCCAACCATATAACCATAACATACCACTACTGCCCCACTACTCCAGCCTCTACTATCTCAATCTGACTAACACCACTATTTTTGTTTGTTTAGAGCATCGGCGATGAATTGATTGGGAAACTGTTCAACGGCTTTATGGGTTCAGAAGCTCAGTTTGAATTCAGACCTTCGAACTATGACATAATGAATCATAGGAAAACAATGACTGTTAGTACAATTTCAAATATTCACCAACCGTACAACACCACGACTGATCGACTTAACTCCATGGAGCCAAACGACATAAATGAGGTTGAAGGTACATAACTATTTATCGAGTCAAGCAATCATCGCACAATGAGTACGAACCTTTCTTATACTTCTCCCAATTCTACATCACGTATTTTATATTGTACTCTAACTACCATTTATGTGCTTCCCTTACTCAGGTGTGGGGAATAAAGGAAAGCGGAAAGTTAAGCAGGTTAATATCTCAAATCAAAGTCCACACTGTTTGACAAGTAACAACCACATTAACTCTCATACCCACTGTGCTTTCCTGTAGTAGACTGAAGACTGTTTCCAGCATGCCAACATAACAAAAATCTCTGCTGGTCTAGAGAATGAAACTAAATGTGACATGCCTATTGGTGGTAAGCAAAAAAAACATGGACGAGGGATAGACAGGAAGAGAAAGAAATAGTCAGTCCCCTGAATAAGCGCAAGACGAAGCAACTTCTTTCCACAACACCACCCTACTTATGCATTCCCCTGTCGTTATTTCCGTGTTCCGTTTACACTTTTCCATCTCCGTTTTTACTGTTGCACTTATTTCCCTGTCCCACTCCACAACGGATAGGCTACCCTATTTCTGTACTGTAATTTATGTATGATAAACCGTGTGTTTTACTGTTTGTTCCCATTTCTTTTCGGCCACTGTTCAACTGTAATAAATATCACATTATTATGCTGTCAAACTCTCTGTACTTTATGCAATGTGCACACAGTATAAATACCCCAATTTCTACTGCTCAGTCCGAATTCCTGGAAATATATTACCCACCTTTGTATTCTACTCCTCTTAATGTTACCACAGGCTTCCTCACAGCTCATTATTCACTGCGCTTTAATTCCTGCTTTTACTCCCCTACTTTATATGACTGTTTGTCACCCCATCTATTCCACGGCAACGACAACCCAACGGCTGTTTCACTACATACAAGATCACCATGTACAGTCTACAACAGCTACCACCTAAATAGTGTACTACGCCAGATTCTATTACATTCAACACAGGTCTTCGGCTCGACTGCAACATCATGGAGACGGGTGACATATGACCCAGTTTCCGACATCCTTTTCAATGGGTAGGTTTCCGCGCTAATGGTGATAAACTTTTCTAGCAACATACTCTCTTTCCCGTCCGCCCATGTGACGATACTCAACCTCTGTCAACTTCTGGTCACCGTGTTGCTTCTGATCCAATGTTGCAACACCATGATAGTGGCATGTCCTGCATACCACGTACTGCCTGCATATTATTCCTCCATTTTTTTCCCATACTGCTCCATTTTATGCTGACAGTCGTTAGTTCGCCTCTGCCATATCCCATTCTGTTGTAGTTACTAACCTCAGCTGTGAAAGCAGAATGCATCTCAGTCAACAAACTGAATCAACATAAGTGCCCACCCTACGTACACTGCACACATAACATTTTCCCCCTCCGCCACTTGGTTCGCACAACACATTCAACCATCTTTTAGAGTAGACAGATTTGTTACCTTTTTTTCATCCATTCTCTATTCACTTTTTCCATACACCCTTGACCTAACTTATTCCTACTTCCTGACATTGCTTTACCCCTGTCTCACTGTTTGAAAATTTTTATACTGCATACTAATCTAACGTACATATCAGAGAGTCACACATCCGTGAGGTCACTAATACGGTTGGGTTCCTCGAAAACGATATTTCCATTAACTCCTGCCTACAACAACGACTACATGATCACTGCTACTATCTAACGTCTTCTTCGAAAGAACCATTACTCCGTCCTTCCATTTACACCTTCGAACAACTCCCCTACAAAGATGATTTATGACTCCACTGTTTTGACGCATGGCAATTCTACCACCCTGGCTGATTCGAAGTCCACCAAAACATTGTTTCCATCTCCACTGCCAAAGACGGAAAATGCTTACCACGTCGCAACAACTTACTGCCAAGTAGTGGCATATATGTTCCCCCTGTTTCTACTCCAACTGCAACTTCAGTACCGTAAAAGGAACTACCTATTAGCTATGTTATTCCAATCTGCGCCCTCTGTCTTTTATATAGGTAAAATGAAGCATGCATTTCTGGTTTCCATATTATCACACATTCCTATTTTACATGGTTATCAGATTACAATACACACGGGTTTTCACCTTCAAATTACATACATCAACGTACATACATATTACACTATATTGAACATCAAACCTCTATAAACATATGTACAAATATATATATATATTTATATATATATATCCATATATACATATATAGACAAACACACACAAACATACATATACATACACACAAAAAAACATATATATGCACAGACACACACATATATGTCTATCTGCTTACAAATCCACACACACAGATATAAATATATATATATATATATCTACATATATATATATATCTACATACATATATATATATATATATGCATATATTTCAGTGTGCGTGAATAACATTCGCCTACGACTCGAACATATACATATATCTAGACATACATATACATATATCTAGACATATACATACATACATACATACAAACCACTATCCTCCTCTTTACCACCAGATATCTCACAGCCCATCCTTCTTGCTTCATTTCTTATATTCCCGCACCTCCCATACATCCCCAACAAACACATGCTTAACCGCCCTACGCCCACCCCTTCTGCTTCTCCACAAAATTCACCATTTTAGAAGGCTTTACCGCTTCCACATATATTTCACCACATACACACATACTTTGGTATGCCGACACACTGCACTTCCTCACACCCATCATCATATTCCACAAATATACTTTCCAATACTGCATACAATCGTATTACAATGACACATCAACCCCTAAAATAGTTTTAACTACCTACTTGACTACCAACACTGCCCGTGTGCGTAGCACGGGCCACGCACTAGTAAGCACATGAAGCGCCTACAACCCATCACGAGTATTGAAGATCAGACCGCAACTCAGCGCAATGATGATGAAAGAGCAGGTGAATCTTGATGTGTTCGCATGGACTCAATCTCATATATATATATATATATATGGACTCTCCCCAGCCATTGAGAACCCTACATTAAATGTCAACCCGAGGGATGTCTTAGTGAATAAAAATGATGCGACGTGGATCCGGAAAGATCTGCTGCACTTAAAAAGGAGGCGAATCTACTCAAAACTAATGGGTTTATCCATGATGCCCGTTACCCGAAATGAGTATCCAATCCTTTATTTACGAGAAAAACAAATGGAGAGTGGTGGACATACGTCGACTACTCAAATCTGCACGAGGCATGACAAAGCACGACTTTCCACTTCCAAGGACCAACCAACTGGTGGACTCGATCATCAGACATGAATTACTCACTTCCATGGACGCAAACTCCAGATACAATCAGATACTGAAGAATGCCCCAGACTAGGAATACAACAGTTTCGTTACTGACCTGGGCCTATAGTGCTATGTTGCAATCTTCGGATTTAAACTTAAGAACACTGGTGCTACTTACCAAAGGACGGTTAACAGATCGTTCAAAAATCATATCAGCCGATCAATGAAGGTATATGTGGTTAATATGCTTGTGAGATCACGACTATCAAACGACCACATCGATGACTTGGCAGAGATATTCAGTGCTCTCCAAAAAATGCAGAATGAAACTTGATCCTTTGAAATGCTCTTTCAGCATTGCGTCAGAAAAATTCTTGGGTTTCATCATCAATTCTCATGGAATTGAGGCTAATGTCCAGAAAATTCCGATAATTAGAGACATCCATGTACCGAGGACAACCAAGCAGGTACAAAGCCTAAGTCGGAAGGTTACCATCCTAAGCTGATTCAACTTTAGGGCCATCTACAAGTGTATTCTCTTCTTCAACCTGACCAAGAAAGGGAAGAGAACCTTTGAATGGAATAACAACCGCGTTGTGCAATTCCAGCTCTGATAGATTGCTTAGAGAAACCTCATATTTTAGCCAATGGATCACGAAGATTTATACATCAATTGGACCGTGTCAATACATGCCATAAGCACCGCACTGTCACGCGAAGAGAATTACATCCAGAAAGTCAATTTTCCCTACAACAAATAACGAAACTTAACATGATGCCATGATTGTCAGGCCCAAATTTGTTAGAGGACTGGGATTGAAATCTCTACAGATGTTTTGAGAGTCCCGGATAGTAATATCTCAAGCCAGAGGAAATTGTCAAGCTAAGGGGGGAACGACTTGCTCCTTGTCTCGTCCGAGCCCAAAAATCATTGATCGATTTTGAATATCGTATCGTAACACACATCCCCAAAGAACAAAATGAAAGAGCTGACTTACCAGCTAAGCTAGCCAATTCAAAGGATACGTAGCAAATGGGCTCATTCGTAGTTGGAGGACTTAATGCTCCAAGCATTGACTATATAGAGATCGACAAGGTTTTAGAGATAGGGCTTTAAAAAAACAGAGCCATGGATGAATCCTACCAAAGATTATCTACAACAAGGAATCCTTCTTGAAAAGAGGAATGAGAAATGGTATATCCTCCGCGATGCTTCCTGCTACATCATCCATAAAGGAATCGTGAACAAAAAGGGTTTCTTCGTATCCCTACTCTGATGTATCGCTTACGATATAATCAAACGAGTATTGAGAGAATTCCTACATAAAAATTCATTTTTGGTGGAATACCATTCTCTTTCCATCAAAAATGCAAATGATTGAATTGCATTTCACTAAATTGGCAACGATCCACAGCGTACGAGCATATCCGGGAGCAAATGACATAAACATGTACATGAACGTGCATGTGTGCATCCTAAAAATTCGATTTTTTGAAACCGACAGAAATTGAATACTCACCTGGAATAAACCAGAAATAGAAACAGCAAATCGTTGACACTTGATATTTACCAAAGATGAGAACTGCATAATCTTGGCATGCTACAACTCGGTATTTATACTACTGGAAATCGAAAGGAGCCACAACTATTAGGAACTACGACGAAACCCTTTTTGTTCATGATTCCTTTATGGATTGAATTGCATTTCACCAAATTGGCAACGACCCACGAGCGTACGAGCATATCTGGGAGCAAATGAAATAAACATGTACATGAACGTGCATGTGTGCATCTTAAAAATTCGATTTTCTGAAACCGATAGAAATTGAATACTCACCTGGAATCAACCAGAAATAGAAACAACAAATCGTTAACACTTGATATTCACCAAAGATGAGAACTGCATAATCTTGGCATGCTACAACTCAGTATTTATACTACTGGAAATCGAAAGGAGTCACAACTATTAGGAACTACAACTCTGGGCGAAAGTATAACGATTATTCAACGAACTGAATGGGGATCTTTCCGACTGGAGATAACAGCTTTTCAAAGCACATCATGTTCAAACAAGACGTACTTTGGGGGGGAAATGTTATCCCGCTTTTTGGCAAGGCCATGATACCAAGAAATTTGATTGATTATACTTGTTTACTTGTTTCAGAAAACAGGTATACTCGAGGCTATGAATGAAATACGACCGGCCGGGACCCCTGCCTCGATCCAAGTGCAATTAGTATGGAATGATTTACAAAGCTCCAGGAAGTCATATTTCAAATTTCAAGTCAATCGGAGTTCGTATGCTCAAGTTATAAGCAAAACAAGCACTCATGTACTTCATCTAGGATCGATACTAGAAACTGTTCAAATTAGCAAGGATCGATCAATATCTCAAAATCTACAAAGCCAATCAACTTGAAACTTTCAAAAAGTCAATAAAATAGTGTAGGAATCCCACCCACAAAATTACAAGTCAAAACAATGAAGTTGAAAAATCATTCGTATCTATCATTTTTGTATCTATCTGATGGATACGAAAATGTTGCTTTTTGACACGAAACAAGGTATATCTCACTCATTTCGGATCCAAACGACTCCAAACTTTGAGGACATGCTTAGAATACTCTAAGAAGCTTGCACAATCGATCTCAAGCCAAAATTCAATAGAAAAATATTTTCCATATCGATCATTTTCGTGTCGATCATATGGACATGAAAAACGCCCATCTCATTGAGGATCGATAACTAAGCTCACTGGATCGATCTCAAACTTTCACACAATGCTCCTAAGTCTCTGGGGACCCACTCCAGCAAGTTTCATCATCATATGACAATTGATCCTATCGATACAGAATTGATATGGATCGATACGAGGGCCACAACTACTCCATAATTGCAATCTTGATTGATCAATAACTCCGCAACCACAACTCCAAATGCAATGAGATTTTCACAGCAAGTTAAATAACACTTAGGAAGCCTCCATGATCGATCACGGCTTGATTGGAGCATTTCTTGACGATACGAAATGCTACGGGTCGATCAAAGACCGATCCCAGACGACCCCGATCGATCATGCCGGCCCACCTGGGCTTAAGAAAGAGTATTACGAGATCCAAGGCAGATATTTCGAGCTTCACACATATAAATAGCACCTCCATTGCAACTAAAAGGACTTTTGGCTAGGGACACTACGCGCTGCTACTTTTATTTCTAATTTAATTGTAGTCAATCATTAGCTATTACAAGCATTGTACTGGAGTAAAAAAGCAATAAAAGATTGATCTTCAAAGTGGACGTAGGCAAAACAGCGCCGAACCACTATAAATCTTGTGTTTCTTATTGTTCATCTATTTTCTAAGTGTGATTGCTATATTATCCTCATTTTAATTTTACTTTCTTCGTTCATTTCTCTACAATTACGCTCAATGGGGTTTGTGACCATTTTTGGTGCAAACACTGTGTATGGTCTAGAACTCCGAGGAATGATAACAACAGGTGCAAAGGTAAGCAACCACTTCAAGTCTACAAAAGCATGCTCACACTTAGAGTCCCAAACAAACGGTTTACCCTTCCTAGTCAAGCATGTCAATGGTGTGGCTATCTTTGAAAAGTCTCAAATGAATTTTTGGTAATATCCAACCAATACAAGGAAGCTACAGATATCCATAACCATCCTAGGTACTCTCTAGTCCTGAATTATCACCACCTTACCATGGTCTACTGAGATCTCTTATCCTATCATGACATAGCCTAAGAAACGAACCTCCTTCTGCCAAAAGGGGCACTTCATATACACTCTCTTCATATCTTCAAGCTCTCTACTCTCTACTCTAATGGCTTCTTCAAGCAACCCCTTAACCATGAGAATTTTCAGAAAAATCAAAGAGAAATTATTCAATGATCCGGAGGCAATTAAAGCATACATCAATTATGCTAATCATGCCAAAGTCCATTCCGGAAAATTTGCTATTTTTCAAGATTTTTCTTCTTATGAAATTGATTCTCTTTTTGCAAACAATGGTGTTTTAAGTCTTATTGACTCTTCTCAAAATGATTTTGTTTGCTATCCTAATCTTGTCAAAATCTTCTATGCTAATTTAAACCGTGGTTTTTATATTGGAAATGAGAATGAAATTTGGAGTAATGTCAAAGGCACTCAAATTGTTTTGAATTGTGACCTTTTGGGTACCATTCTCAATTGCAAAAGCACGGGAATGGATCTTTCTAGTTTTCAAATCGATGAACATGATCGTGAGACATTTCATCATATTTTTGAAGGAGATGAAAACTTTGAATTTAAGAATCGAAACTTTCGTCCTAAAGCAAGAATTGTCAATCTTCTCTTACAACATACTTTGACCCCAAGATCGGGAAATTTTAACAATCCTACTTTAGAAGTGTGCAAAGCACTTTTTGCTATTTTCGGAAATTATGATATCAATTGGGCGCAAGTTATTTTGGATGAACTTCGTCCTAAAAACTTGGAAATGGGAGAAAAGATTTTATATCATGGAATTTACCTTACTCGGATTTTTAACTATTTTGGAGTAAATTTCAAAGGAGAAGAATTTATTTCAAGAAAAGTTTTTAATATCTCAAACATTTCTCTCATGAAAATCCCATATGTTTTTCAACCTTATGAAACCCTTACTGAAAAGGAAGAGCGTTTGGCTCATGAGGAAATGGAAGAAGAGGAAGAGGAAGAAAGAGAAGAAGAGGATGAAATGGAAATTGAAGAAGAAGAAGAAGGTGAAACCGCTTTGGAAAGCATCAAATATCCATCCAATCCATCCAACAAAACCCTTCTCAAAAACCAAAAGATAATTGTGGAGAATCAACGGATTTTAAAACGATCCGTTAGTAAGAAGTTGGATAACATTTCTTCGAAGATGAACAAGTTCTTTTCAAAAGTCAGCAAGAAACTTGGACTATCTTCATCATCTTCATCTTCTAACTAGTTTTATCTTTTAGTATCTTATTGTAGTTGTCTTAGTTTTATTTTTTTCCGAATGATTCGTGTAGTTCATTATGCTTAATCTTTGTATTATCGTAATGAAATAAAATTTCCTTTCTGTTGTCTATCTTATCTTATCTCTAGAATAACTGTTAGTATATTATATAAATATATACATATAAACAATTATTCACAAAATCAAAATTGTCATAAATTTTCACTAACCCATGTCGACATCCCCTAGAAGACCATATCGACATGTACTGGTCAGAAGTGATTATTGATTTTGAATTTGAAATTTGAATAACTACCAAATGTCCATTCATTTCAAACGAATTTCTACACCTATATATACCCTTTTCTTCCAGAAATCTTCACTGAAATTTATTTCTCATTATCTGTATCCTTTATTTCTTTCTCTAATTCAATTATGGCCAATCCTATTCACAATCTATCTGAAAATCTTGAAGAAACACTCAATTCATTCAAGAATATTCTCTCTTTTATTCTACGAAACCAGCGTCACTTGGAGTTGAGTTAAATGCAGATGATCAAGGAGGAAGAAAGGCATTTCGATGCAATACGATGGATGATCTCCTCTCTACGCAAGGATGATAATGAAGCACATCCTCCTGTCTCTCTCACCAATGACAATGAAAATTGGGATGCAATTAAAGCATACCCTATATTTGGAGAAGATGGATGGGTAGATGTTCCTCGTAACGTTTAATCTTCTTTATTTGTTTGAATTAATTTGTTTGATTTGGTTTGAATTGATACTTTGTGTGGATTGATTTTATTTGGTTTGAAGTTTGGTGTGTGAAACATATATATACACACTGAAATGAATATAGTCTTTAATTAAGTTATTATGCTTATAAGTATCATTATTTCTTAATCTATATATTATATATTCCGTTGTATAGTTTATCAATGCAGGTACTGAAGTCCAAGAATAAGGGGGAGTAAGTTTTTTGTTGATGACAAAGGGGGAGAAGTATAAAATAGGGTAGTTAGGCATAGATTAAGGGGGAGTTGTTAGTTTTAGGGGGAGTTATTAGGATAGAAGGAATATTTTATAAACAAAGGTTGTCAACATCAAAAAGGGGGAGATTGTTAGTCCCTGAGGAGTTGGTTTTGATGACAACAACCTTTGAATAGATTATAAAATATAAATACTAACATTACAAGTTTAGATATATATGTATATGCAGGATCTAACCATGCAGGTATCAAGAATGAAGACTGTACAGTATAAGGATTCAAGATATAGAGAGAAAGAAGACTCATGAGTATCAGGATTATCAAGAGTTCAAGATTCCAAGATAAGTTATATAGTTAGGAATATTGTTAAAACTCATAGAAAGGCACTGACATCTTAATATCCAATTTATTCGTGGAATGGAATCCACTTCGTGCTCGTCAAAGGGATGGAACCCTAAGTAGGATGGAACCTACGAAAATCTAGTGGGACATTGTTTTGTATCCACTAATTTTATTTCAAAATGATTTTACAAAATTATCTTGTTTTCAAAATGATTTCAAAACTTTTCTTTTAAAAGATTCAAAACTCTCTATCCTGATTTTAAATAATTTTAGCCTCAAAAACATCTTTAATTTCAAAGTCAAATTACTCCTGATTTTAAACTATCTTTTCAAATAATATATTTAACTTTTAAATATTTATACTTAGATTTAAATATAAAATTATAGTTAAATTATGTATATATTGTTCTTTATATTTACTTATGTATTTCAACTATAGTTAAGTATATTTATAAAGTTTAAAATAATTTTAATATAAGATAGAGGTTATTTTCAAAGAAAATCAAAACACCAAAAATCCCTTTGGGATGTCGACATACCCAAGTAACCCATGTCGACATAGCGTCAGTTGGTTTTAAAATTCAAATTTCAAAAGAAGTGTCTATTCGCCATAACTCTTCATGAATGGTCATGGCTGTTGCTCTTCTATAAATAGGGGTCAGTTTCAACGAATTTTTAATCACTTTTTTCTGGTTTTCACTCCTTGTCTTCTTCCACATTTCTTAATACAAAATCATACCATTACTCTGCCAAAATCTATATCGAATCATACTCGATTACTTCTAGTGTGATTCTCCATCACTATCTCTACAAGATCCAAGTGCTAATCTGAGTTATAGACTTTTTGTAATCAACCGAGCAAGAGAAGGTGTGATTGTAGCCCTGGAAATCAATTGGGTGAACTTGTTGCCCCGGAAATCAAGTATCTCTACCCAGAGGATTGTTATTCTGGAGGGTGTATCTCGTAGCCTTGAAATCGAGGGTTGTAATTATTGAATTGAGTTTGAAAGGAAATCCGTACTTGTGTTGCGGGACCGGATGTAGGGTAACTCCGAACCAGTATAAAATCCGGTGTGTTCTTTCCTTTACTGCTTTTACTTTATATTTGCATCTGTGTTTGATTATGTGTTCATATCTGTGTCTGTTTAGTGTATACATTGTTAACAAAGTAAGATAAACTCAAAAAGATTAACAAATTTCTTAAAACACTATTCACCCCACCTCTAGTCTTAATTCTAGCCTTAAGATCCTTAATACACATTTCTCACAATGCTATCTTCCCAATACTATGGGAAGCAACCCTAAGCTGATGGAAACCTGTAGCTAGATCCAATAGTGAAAATATCTGTGCTCCTGCAAGCTGATCAAACAAACCATCAATACGTGGTAAAGGATACTTGTTCTTTCTTGTCAGCTTGTTCAGTTCTCTATAATCAACACATGGTCTTAAAGATCCATCGGCCTTGGTGGCAAAGACCGTGGGTGCTCCCCACTTAGACATACTCCATCGAATGAAACCTCTACGTAATAAATTATAAATCCGAGTCTCTAGCTCACGGCGTTCCTTAGGTTCCATCCGCCTAATGGGTAATACATCGGCCCTGGCATCCCTCACCAAGTCCATACGAGACTCTATCTCACGGTATGGGGGCAAACAAGTAACCTCACTAAAGACATCAACAAATCTACTAACAATGGGAACAGTGGCTAGCCCCTCATGAGAAACAACTAGAGAATATAAATAGCTAATCATTGAGGTGGTTTTAGACTTGCACGATATGTCAAGCCAATTCCCCTTACTATCTCTCATGTGAACCACTCTCCCATTACAATCAAGAACAACTCCATGCCCCGACATCCAGTCCATACCCATAATCAAATCATATCCTACAAACCCTAGTACATAAACATCAAAAGAAAACCAAAAATCCTGATATGAAAATAAAACCCCTTGACAGATTATAGAAAGAGACGTCGATCCCCCAACAGGATTCGACACCATAAGATGATCATATATAATATCTAGCTCAATATGCAACGAATCAACCAAGGAACTAGAAATAAAAGTATGCGAAGCCCCGATATGAAAAAGAACTCGTAGTGGGAAGTCATGAATAAAACTCACACCTTCCAACACAATGCCCTTTCCTTTCTGCTGCATTGTAGGCTTAGTCAAACTCGGAATAGTTTAAATAACATAAGCCTTTACTACTGTCGCCTTGAGGAGCCGACAGACGTTTCCACCTATGATGACCCAACCACTGGCAACTACCGCACTTCTTCTGCAAGATATCTATCCTGTAGCTCTACTCCACGTGATCTTTAAAAAGAATGGAAATGATTTAATATCTAAATGAATCACATGATTATTTACGTGTCTAAGTATGAGAATCCTTACCTTTTCCACCACCACACTTATAAAAAGTTCCCTTCTTTCTTAGGATAGGACTTCCCAATGGAGCCCTTCTTCATAGGAAAGAACTTCTTCTTTCCTCCTACCTTTGTTACCTCCATGGACCTACCTTGGTGCTCTTATGCAAAAGAGCCGTCTCCATAAGACTCTCATAAGTAGCCCTAATTGGGATATGTGTAAGATCCAAATTCCTAAGCGGTAGACTGAGCCCTCTAATAAATTCCTCTAAAAAATATCATCCAAGCCTATGTTGTTCAAAGCCTTTTCAACCGTGCATATCCAAGCCCGAGTCTCCACAAATGTCTCAGTGCCCAAATAAGGCTTCCCACCAAAACTAAGAAAATCCCTGCACAACTTTAGGAAATCCAAAGCTGGCGGAGCTATAAATACCAATGCCTTATGAGCTACACCTTCAACGCCAACCGTAGGTGCCAAAACTCCCTTAAGGTGGCCAAGAACTCTTTGAACAAATCGGGTATAACTGCTCTCCTAGCTGCTGCTGCCCATGTACCTCGTTCGCTTATAATGCTTAGCCTAAAACAAATATACTTTTAGCAACTTGCAATAGGAGTAAACTAAAGTACAGAAAGTTTGAGGAGCAAACAATATTATTTTAATAACAAAATACAAGTACGTTCTCTCATGTCTTAATTTACATAACCTCATATGGTTAGTTTGGTCCGAAGTGTAGAACTTGGCTCTGATGCCAAATGTAACAGCCTGCTCTATGGCAACCCAAAAATTTTCACAACCAAATAACAGTGACCGAACCTAAGTTCCATAAAATAGGCTATACAGAGCTAATTTAAAGTTTAAATATTTTTAAGTAAATTTAACTATGGTGTAATGACAATATCTTACACGGGATGTGTATATATAATACACAAAGATACATAACCAGAACATAGTATACATATATGAGACATAATAATGCTGGAGCAACTGATAGAAATAGCAATAGCCAGAATACATCGACTCCATAAATATAGAGTACCGAATGTAACATCTGACAATACATGTTTCGTACATATAAATATAGGCCCGTCATGTACTACAAAATATACATCTAAGTACATAACAAAATATCATTGTCCTCCTCTGATCCAAAATAATGTGATCCTGAGCTATCTCAAAAGCTACCTGTCTCTTAACCTACTCAATCGAGTACTCGAGAGTTGTCATAATATAAAAAGAGAAAAGGTCAGACTTAAAGCCTGGTGTAAGGGGAAATAATCTCAAATACTGCATATGAAATCAATGGATATATATAAGCGACTATAACACAGATAAAGGTATACTACTAGTCATATACTTTAACCCGCTTTTCACCCGCAACCAACAAGTTAGCTGTTTCCTAGGGATTTGACCAGGCAACTAGTGCTCGGCATCAGGTAGCACTCGGCATCAGGGAATGTCCGGCATCTAGGAGTGATCGGCGAAACACACGGCATCCAGTGGGACTCGGCATCCATAGCGTTCGGCATCCGTAGTGCTCGGCGACCAGAAGACTCGGCGTCAAGTAGTGTTCGGCGTCAACTGGCACTCGGCGACAACTAATGCTCAGCGTCAGCTAGCGTTCGGCATCATTAGAACTCGATGATATGAGAACTCGGCAACAAGAGCGCTCGGCATCCCATGGTACTCGACGTAGTATTCGGCAACAGGAGTACTCGGCATCCCAAGGTACTCGGCGTAGTACTCGGCAACAGGAGTACTCGGCATCCCAAGGAACTCGGCGTACTCGGCAGCAGGAGTACTCGGCATCCCATGGTGCTCGGCGTAGTACTCGGCATCCAGAAGACATTCAGTATGCACAACTACTCGAGGTAACAATGTCGTTCGGCCTGCATGCACTGTTCGTTCAAGAGCTTCGGATAGAGACACGTTCGGCCTCAACTGACAATCATCCTGCACTTCCCACACATCCAGCGTACCGTTCGGCATAGAAAGGACTGTTCGGCATCAGAGCGTTCGGCATACCAGGTTCGGCATGCAGCGACCACAACACCTGGGCTAGAGCGTTCGGCCACCAAGCCCACTTAGGAAGTCCAGCCCATATTTGCCTATAAATAGAGGGGCAGGGTCACGGTGAAAGGGATCCTTTTTTGGGGAGAGAACACTGGGGAGACTCTGCCATTTTCGAGACTCATCTTCTCTACTTAAACAACTTCATGCAAGCATTTGATTCACGAATTGTATTTGTAATTAACTATAAAGAAGATCAATAAAGTTTAACCTCAAAGTGGACGTAGGCAATTACGCTGAACCACTATAAATTTGGTGTTCTTACTTTCTGCAGTTAGATTAGCATTATCTTCTCTGTTTAATTTACTTTCATCACTTATATCTCTACACAATCTTTCTCTACGAGGTTAGTGGCCAATTTTGGTGCTAACACTTTGGTGCTTTCACTGAGAATTGAATTCTCAGACCTTAAGGATCTGCTTTGAAGCTACTGGATTGAACAAATCCCCCAAAGAAGATCCGACTCACTAATAGGACATCCGTTGATTCTACTCAGATTCATACCAATAACTCTACAATGGCAAGACCACGTACCAGGTCAGCTTCTCATAATGCGGATGCCCACGAGACTGCTAGCGTGCAACAAGCAGGGCCTAGAAATCAACCAGCAATTCCAAATGCAGGAGTTGCCGCTCAGGACCAAACTCCAGTTGTCACCAGAATAGAGTTCAACGACTTGATGAGAGAGCTCAGGGAAAGTAGGAGACAACTAGGAGAGCAGATGCAAGCTAACGCCAACCTGATGGCACAACTCACTCAACAGCAGCAACAGAATGCTGGGGGCAATCCCGCTCCTTACTCTTCATCTGACAACTCAACTTCCTCTGATGAACCTCCCAGGCACAGACGCCGCAAGACTGACGCTGCACGAGCAGAAGCAGCTGTTCAAACAACTGGAGACCGTGACCAAGCAAGAGCTAGAAACTTCAGGACCGGGGTACAGACGGAGGATAAAGGCCTGGATCATCAAAATGCTAACGATGTCGAACCTCAAGACGCACGATTGGCAGATCGCCAGGAGAGGAGGCATCAGCATGGACATGCGCGTAGAACAGACACTAACCTTCCGCCTTCCATACAGACACCAGATCTGACAGCCATGATCAGGCAGTTGATGAAGGAAAATCAGGGTTATCGAATGATGATTGGGGAGTGTCAAGAAGTCATACTTCGTTCACGGATGTTGTGTTGCAAGCGGCGTACCCCAGGAAGTTTAGTATGCCTACTATCCCTGTGTATGAAGGGAGGACTGACCCCAGACAGCATGTCATGAGGTACGAATGGATGATGGATTCAGCTAGAGCGAATGATGCCACCAAGTGTAGGTGCTTTCCGATTACTCTATTTGGGATCACTACTATGTGGTTCACCCGACTTCCTCCGTGATCCGTATCAAATTTCAAGGAGTTGGCAAAGAAGTTTATTGAGCAGTTCAGGATACACACTACGCGCCCAAAGGACGTGATGTCTCTGTCAAGTGTAATCCAAAATCCCGGGGAGTCGTTGAAGGAATATTTACAAAGATTCCACGTAGCAGCAACTGAAGTCAGTAATCCCAATGACCATGCAATTCTGATGGCTGTAATGAGAGGTGTGGATCCAAACTCTGAGTTTGGAGACTGGCCGGCAGGAAAACCTCCGGCTACACTAGAGCGTTTCTACTCAAAGGCACACCAGTTCATAAGAAGAGAGGAAGCTAGGTGGGTACGACGAGATAAGGTGCCAGGACCTGTCCAAGAGTCAATAAAGAGCAACATTGCTGTGAAGTAGTCTGGAGACAGCTCGGGAAAGGTCCAAGTCAATGTCCAGAACAAGCCTGGGCAACCCAAGGAGTCCGGCGGAAGGAGTCAAGGGAAAAAGAGAGAAGCGGGGAAGTGGAAGTCGAGAATCCCAAGCTACAGCAAGTATACTCCGCTGAACGCACCGCTTGAGAACATTTACTTATCCACCTGCAATACATTTCAATACAGAAAGCCACGTCCGAAAGAATCAACCGAGGAACAGAAGCGGACCGGGAAATATTGTCGCTTCCATGAGACTTATGGGCACAATACGGAGGAGTGCAGACACCTACACGACGCTATTGAGAAGTTGATCAGGCAGAAGAAACTGCAAGAATTTGTGAAGGATCCACAAGAAGGAGGACAGGGAATGTCCAACCCAAGTCGTGCACCAGCTTCGCGTCATCCCGAGGAGCCTGCCCGAACCGTAGGTAGACTAGTCATAAATACAATTATCAGCGGACCTTACCCCGCGGATAAGAATTGGCGAGAGATGGAGCGATATGCAAGTTCCCTGAAGCATGCCGATTTTGAGTGTTGTTCGAACGCGGAGGACGGGACCCCTGCTAAGCAGCAGCGCGTAATGACAGACGATATTGTGTTCAGAAACAGGGACGCTGATCAGGTAGAGGCTCCGACCATCGACCCGATGGTCATATCTGCAACGATCGGACCAGCTTATGTAAAGAGAATTCTGATTGATTGCGGAAGTTCAGTCAACATCATCTTCAAGAAGGCTTATGACCAAATGAAACTGGAAACAAAAGACCTGAAACCGTCCAAGGCTTGTATACACGGCTTTAACGGCGCAGCAACCGATGCCGTGGGGTACGTTGAGTTACCAGTTGAACTGGGACAAGGCGAGCGTCGGAGGGTGTGGATTCTACCCTTCGTAGTTTTGGATGTGGATTCTCCATATAACGTTTTCTTGGGCCGGCCGGCCCTGGCTGAGTTTAGGCCAGCGTTAGCCCCTTGGTGTTTAACTTTGAAGTTCCCGATTGACAAAGGAGTAGGTATTGTTCATGGCGATCAAGCAGCTGGTCGTTCCTGTTATGTGGCTGAGCTTCGAGAAGCCCATCGGAGGGAGAAGGGAAAGGTTGCGGACAATCCCATCCGCATCCTTAATGCGGATAATTGACAAGTAGTGCCCGAGCCCTGGCTCGGGCATAGTTCTCGGATCTTCGGAGATATAGATCCGAGAGACGACGATGAGAAACCCAGGGAAGAGAAGGCGGCACCGGCTGAATTAACAATTGACATCTCAATTAGCCGTGACGACCCTTCGCGAATTCTGAAAATCGGATCGCAGCTTGGTCCCGCGATGACTGAAGACCTTAGCGACTTCCTCCGGGCGAATCTTGATGTTTTCGCCTGGACGCATTCTGATATGTGTGGGATTTCTCCCGCCATCACGAGTCATATGTTGAACATAGACCCGAAATACGTCCCAGTCAAACAAAAAAGGAGAGGAATGGATCCGGAGAGATCCGCCGCTCTTGGAGAGGAGGTGGACAAACTCAAAGCAAATGGGTTCGTCCGCGACGCCCTTTACCCTAAATGGGTATCCAACCCCGTGCTCGTAAAAAGGCGAATGGGAAATGGAGAACTTGCGTAGATTATTCCGACTTGAACAAAGCGTGCCCTAAGGATAGTTTCCCGTTGCCTAGGATCGATCAGTTGGTCGACTCCACCGCAGGACACGAGCTGCTGTCATTCATGGACGCGTACTCAGGGTACAACCAAATCCCGATGCATATTCCGGACCAAGAACACACCAGCTTCGTTACGAATGTCGGACTGTATTGCTATGTAGTGATGCCCTTTGGTTTGAAGAATGCAGGAGCAACTTACCAGCGTTTAGTGAATTGAATGTTCAAGGACCAGCTGGGTAGAACGATGGAAGTCTATGTGGATGACATGCTCGTGAAGTCACGATGGTCAAATGACCACATTCGAGACTTGGCTGAAATGTTCGACATACTCAGGTTTTATGGGATGAAGATCAACCCTTTGAAGTGTTCCTTCGGCGTTGCATCAGGGAAGTTTTTGGGATTCATCGTCAATGCTAGGGGAATCGAAGCCAACCCAGAAAAGATCCAAGCTATTCGAGATGTGCAAGCGCCCAGGACCATAAAGCAAGTACGTAGCTTGAACGGAAAAGTAGTTGCGCTAAGTCGATTTATATCCAGGGCAACTGACAAGTGCATCACATTCTTCGATATAATAAAGAAAGGGAAGAGAAATTTTGAATGGACGTCTAGTTGTGAGGAAGCATTCCGGAATCTGGTGAGGCATCTGGAGAGTCCACCAATGCTATCAAAACCAGTTGACCATGAAATGTTGTACGTATACTTGGCTGTATCCCCGCATGCGATAAGTGCGGCTTTGGTTCGTGAGGAGGATCGAGTCTAGAAGCCGGTGTATTATGTTAGCAAGCGTTTAACAGGGGCAGAGAGGAATTACCCTAAAATCGAGAAATTGGCTTATTGCTTGGTGATTGCATCACGTAAGCTGCGCCCATACTTTCAAGCACATTCAATCGGTGTTTATACCGATCAACCCCTGAGGCATGTACTCCAACGGCCGGAAACTTCTGGAAGATTGCTAAGATGGAACATCGAGTTGAGCCAGTTCGATATCGCATACTTACCGCGGAGAGCCATCCGAGGGCAAGCATTAGCAGATTTCATCGCCGAGTTTACCATACCCATCAAACCGGATGACCACGACATCATTCCCCCCGTTCGATGGAAATTATACACTGACGGTGCATCAAACGACCGTTGCTCCGGCGTGGGCGTAGTTCTTATAACTCCGGAAAACCGATCAATCTGTTATGCCCTGAAGCTCGATTTCCCGGCTACAAATAACGAAGCTGAATATGAAGCACTGATCGCTGGCTTGAAGCTCATCAGGGAACTCGGGATCGAATCAGTCGAAATCTTTTGTGACTCACAGCTGGTAGTTTACCAAGTACGGGGAGACTACCAAGCAAAGGGACGAAAGCTCGCTCCGTACCTTGTTCAGGTCCAAGAGCTACTCTCGAGTCTTGAGCGTTATGACATTTCACATGTCCCGCGCGAACAGAACAAAGAAGCCGACTTGTTGGCTAAGTTTGCGAGTACCGGCGATGCACAACAAATGGGATTGTATCCCATTGAAGTCTTGCATGCCCCGAGCATAGACGAGATGAAATTCGATCGCGTGTTGGAAACGAAAATCGAGAAGGAATCGTGGATAACCCCATTCAAACTGTACCTGACGACCGGGGCTTTACCAGGAAAAAGGAGCGAAAGACGGCAGGTCCTTCGAAAGGCCGCGCGATACGTAATGCAGGATGGGTCAATGTATCGAAAAGGATTCTCAGTCCCATTATTGCGATGCATCGCTCATGATGAGACAAAGCGGGTCTTAAGAGAGGTTCACGAAGGGGAATGTGGCGACCATTCTGGGGGGCAAACGCTAGCAAAGAAGATCCTCCGCTATGGATATTACTGGCCCACCGTAAACCGGGACGCCGCGGACTACGCAAGAAAATGCAACAAGTGTCAAAGATATGCGAAAATCCCGAGGGCTCCATCAATGGAACTCACACAAATGATTAGTCCCTGGCCATTTGCGATCTGGGGAATCGACATAATCAGCTCTTTGCTTATATCCAAAGGTGGCGCGAAATATGCGATAGTTGCAGTCGACTATTTCACAAAATGGGCTGAGGCAGAACCTTTGGCCACAATCACCTCTAAGAAGGTCATTAACTTCGTTGTACGAAACATTATATGCCGCTTTGGCCTTCCACGCACCATCATTACGGACAACGGGACGCAATTTCAAAGCAGAGAGTTCAAAGAGTTCTGTTTAAAGTATGGCATCGAGAAGAAGTTCGCCGCCGTGGCACACCCGAAAGCTAACGGGCAAGTCGAGGCCGTCAACAAAATAATCAAGTCCATACTGAAGAAGCGTCTGGAGAAGGTTGGAGGCAAGTGGGTAGATGAACTCCCGACAACATTATGGGCATATAGAACTACCCACAAGTCCACGACCGGCCACACTCCATTCGCCTTGGCATACGGCTCTGAAGCCGTTATACCCGTGGAACTTGAAGTTCCATCACACCTAGTGACATACTATGATCCCAAGACGAACCAGAATCTCTTATTGGAATCACTGGACTGCATCGATGAAAAGCATGAAGAAGCCGAATTAAGGGCGGCAGCGCATAGGCACCGAGTCAAGCGCTACTACGACGGCAGAGTCTGCCCAAGGATCTTTGATGTGGGTGATCTCATTCTGAAACGAGTTTTCCCGGTACCATCACGTATGAATCCCAGCTGGGAAGGTCCGTACGCCATTAAACGGAAGCTTGGAGAGGGAACATTCAAGCTAGCGACCGTTGATGGCACGACACTCCCCCGAGCATGGAACAGTGAACATCTACGGCACTATTACATTTAGCATGTTTCCTTTCTTGTTTTAGGCACTGTTATTTCCTGCATCTTTCCATTCAGTAATAACTTAGTTTCTTTTTAAAAGTTGTAATCGAGCAGTTTAGTTGATTTTCATTAATAAAGGCTTGAAGCCGTACCTTCCATGAATCACTAACGTTTCTATATCTCGTAATTGAATAACATTACATTATCTTGTACGACGTACGGACTCGTATAAACGATTTCAAATCTCCGAATCCCCAGAGTGCGGAGCGGAGTACTCTAAGTCCCCTGAGCGCGGACTAGAGTATAAATGATTTCAAATCTCCGAATCCCCAGAGTGCGGAGCGGAGTACTCTAAGTCCCCAAAGCGCAGGCTAGAGTATAAACGATTTCAAATCTTCGAATCCCCAGAGTGCGGAGCGGAGTACTCTAAGTCCCCATAGCGCGGGCTAGAGTATAAACGATTTCAAATCTTCGAATCCTCAGAGTGCGGAGCGGAGTACTCTAAGTCCACAGAGCGCGGACTAGAGTATAAACGATTTCAAATCTTCGAATCCCCAGAGTGTGGAGCGGAGTACTCTAAGTCCCCAGAGCGCGGGCTAGAGTATAAACGATTTCAAATCTTCGAATCCCCAGAGTGCAGAGCGGAGTAATCTAAGTCCCCAGAGCGTGGACTAGAGTGTAAACGATTTCAAATCTCCGAATCCCCAGAGTGCGGAGCGGAGTACTCTAAGTCCCCAGAGCGCGGACTAGAGTATAAACGATTTCAAATCTCCGAATCCCCAGAGTGCGGAGCGGAGTACTCTAAGTCCCCAGAGCGCGGGCTAGAGCATAAACGATTTCAAATCTCCGAATCCCCGGAGTGCGGAGCGGAGTACTCTAAGTCCCCAGAGTGCGGACTAGAGTATAAACGATTTCAAATCTCCGAGTCCCCAGAGCGCGGGCTAGAGTATAAACGATTTCAAATATTTGAATCCCCAGAGTGCGGAGTGGAGTACTCTAAGTCCCCAGAGCGCGGACTAGAGTGTAAACGATTTCAAATCTCCGAATCCCCAGAGTGCGGATCGGAGTACTCTAAGTCCCCAGAGCGCGGACTAGAGTATAAACGATTTCAAATCCCCGAATCCCCAGAGTGCGGAGCGGAGTACTCTAAGTCCCCAGAGCGCGGGCTAGAGTATAAACGATTTCAAATCTCTGAATCCCCAGAGTGCGGAGCGGAGTACTGTAAGTCCCCAGAGCGCGGACTAGAGTATAAACGATTTCATATCTCCGAGTCCCCAGATCGCGGACTAGAGTATAAACGATTCCAAATCTCCGAATCCCCAGAGCGCGGATCGGAGTACTCTAAGTCCCCGGAGCGCAGACTAGAGTATAAACGATTTCAAATCTCCAAATCCCCAGAGCGCGAATCGGAGTACTCTAAGTCCCCAGAGCGCGGACTAGAGTATAAACGATTTCAAATCTCCGAATCCCCAGAGCGCGGATCGGAGTACTCTAAGTCCCCAGAGCGCGGACTAGAGTAGAAACGATTTCAAATCTCCGAATCCCCAGAGCGCGGATCAGAGTACTCTAAGTCCCCAGAGCACGGACTAGAGTATAAACGATTTCGAACCTCCGAATCCCCTGAACGCGGATCAACTTACTCTAAATCTCCGAAGCGCAGATTTAGAAAAAAGGTCCAAGTACTCGAGAAATGTGGAATAAGGAGTATGCCACGTCCGGAGATGTTTGAACAACATGAAAATGGACTGGGAGATAAGGCAACTCATAAGAACTTGAGTTATGGCTGCAATTAGTCATCAAACCAAAGAAAAGCAAGAGAATCATTCGAACGAAAAAGAAACTAAAAACTTTATTCGATCAGTCCAAAATGGGGTTACATGATCACTCCTACAAAATTCAGACCTGTCTATACAAACTACAAGCTACGGAAGATAAAAGCAATTACAAGACTTAAGCAAGAAGCTCGTTGAACGAGTGTATCGATTATTTCTTCGATTTCTTCTTCTTGTCTTCCTTTGTCTTTTCCGATGACTCCTCTCCCTCACGCTTTTTCTTGGACTTCTTGCTTGCTAAGGAAGCGGAGTCAGGAGTAGGAGACAGAACATCTAGTGGTTTGGACCTGCCCGGGAGGATGATTTTCAAAGGTCTGTTCCGTGGGTCGGTAAGTTCCAGGATTCCAGGTTCAACTTTGACCTCGGCCTTTTTCTTCTCCTCTTCGGCGAGGCGGTCCTTCATGCTCATTTGCGAGGTATGCTCAGAGGCGCCGGTGATTTCAATTTCATCATTCCCTTCGGCGGGAGATGAAGTGTCGAGCTTATCATCATCCAGCGCCCCGATCACCTGAGCATCGGGACCAGGGAGTACTCCCGCATGGACAGCATCGCTTGTTTTCCTTGCCTCCTCCTTGGCGTCATCGCTCCTCGGAGTTTGCTCGGTGTCAGAACAACCTGCACGAAAACATAAAGATTGAGCGTTAGAACGAGTAGCCACTGCTGAAAAATGACGGGATCTTTCAACTTTTAGAGAAAGGAGAATTTCCTACCCGGTTCCGGTTGGCTATCGGTGGCGCGTGGGGTTTCACCCTCCAGGATAGGGGATAGCACATGAGCACCAAGCCCGGGATCTTCGGGGTCATAACCAGCATGCTGCTCGAATGGATCAAGTGTCGGCCGACCGACCAATTGAGCAGCGGGAGGAGCAGCAGTATGAGGAGCAGATGTACTGACCCCGGACGGGCCGGCTTCATCATTTTTCTCTTGTGGAAGGGGAGAGCCTTTGCCGTAAAGTGCCAATGCTGCGGATAAATCCTATGGCTCATTCCCCCTAAGGAACTCCTTCACCAAGGCCTCCTCATCGACCTCTTCGGAGCCCGACTCGATCTTCCTGATCCTTATCAAAGTTTCCCAGGCCTCAGCTAGGGATTCGAGATAGCCGTCGCCCAAGAACATTAAGTCGCGATGCATGAGGATGCGGGCTCCGTATTCGGCAATCAACGGGTCAAACATGCACTTGACCTCTTCCCTGCCGGCCTCTGCGGCCGCCTCGAGGCGAGAATCAATCTCCTCCGCAGCCACTCTTTTGCCCTCCTCACGGGCCTCATCCTTCATTTTCTCAACCCCAGCAAGTTCGTCATCGAGCTTCGCTTTTAGGAGACGAGTAGCGACGATTTCATCACAGTATCGCTGCGATTCTTCTTGAGCAGCTACTTTGTCCTCCTTCTCCTTGGAGAGTAATTCTTTCAGCTCTCTGACTTGCACGACGAGCGCATCCCTCTCTTTTTGGACAGAGTCTTTCTCTAGGGCGAGGGCACCGCTGCGCTGGACTGCTTCGTCAAGCTCTTTTTTGTGAGCCGCCTCTAAACGAGTAACTGCCTCAGCAGTATCTTTTGCGCTTTGTTCAGCGGCTTCCAGCTTCGACTTGTACGAAGCGAGCTCTACGTCTTGGTGCTCGATGATGTTTTTGTCGCAGCCAGCCTCCAGTTTCAGGCGATCAATCTCATGTTGGCACTCAACGGATACCTCTGAGATCTTCTCCACCAAGTGCACAAACGAGTCATGTTGAACATAGACGTCGTTATTGCAGGCAATGGCACTCTGTTTCACATGCCCGGGAATATGATGAATGGCTGGGAGGAACTTCAGACCGTCGAAGCAAATTTTCGGAAACTTGGCCTTAAGATCGACCATCTTTTCCGCAACAGTCGGGTCCACCGCAGGAGTAGGAGGAGGAGGCTTTGAAAGTTCCACTCTTTTTCGTTGCTCCCGAACTTGACTCATACTCGATGAACCGGAGTGTTGTTCTCGAGGAGCATCAGAGTGGTAACCCTTCTGTGAAGTTTTATCTTTATCCGGCACAGTTGGAGGAAGGGGATCACGAGACTGCGAAGATTGAGAATGTGCCTTCTTGCGGTGAGACGACTCACGGGGACGGTTGTCTCTATCTTCATAATTGTCTCTGCCCCTGCGTCTGCCTGAACCAGAGTCTTGTCCAGAGTGATGAAATATGGAAGAGCCATGAAGGCGATCGAGTCCATGAGAACGCCCCATATCACCTGCAAAGAATGGAAATAACAACGAGTTAAGAAAAATCCATAAGATAAGAAAAAACTTGAAGTGTATGATGGAATGCGTATGTGCGTGTGTGTCCTAGTGTTCCCTCCGACAGACCAGTTCGTTTATCTTTACTAATCGGAGTGTTGTCTCCTTGGATCGGTAGTTGAACTCCCGCATGGCCACTAGCGGGTGAAGAAAATTTGAGGGCTTCAGGATCATCAAACCCGTAATTAAGTATGTCTTTGGGAATAGAAAGGTTCGATAGACCCCTCAAGGAACTTTACAGATGTTGCGAGGAAGCCTCTTTCTCAGGTGGGATAGGCGTAACTTTTGAAGTGCCACCAACTTTCTCCTTTTGAACTGTATATTTTAACTTCTTCTTCCCCTTCGAAGGGGAGGATGACGTCTCAATATCTTGAACTTCGATTGCCGGATTCCAAGCGGGACCCACGTTCTCGCCCTGAGTCTCAGGAGCTTCGTCTTCTTTGCGCTCACTATCTTCATGCATATCGGGAATGCGGCACGACGACGACCCGGCCTGTTTTTTCCCTTTACCGGACGGAGGTTTGGGAATGGTGACACCTTCTGGAAGGCTGATCCGACGACCAGGAGCTAGCAAGCCAAACCCCGACAGTGATTCATTTGAAATGATAGTCCGGATGTCTCGTTCCTCGGCAGGAAGAGCTCTAATGGCTTCAACAGCCTCAGAATATCCTCGGCCTTCCGGACGCGGGTTGATACCTGAAAAGATGAAATAAAGAATTAGGAAAAACATGACTCCGGTTAAATGCAAATGGTGACTGAGCAGAGAAACTTACTGCCTTCAACCCATCTCCTCGCAAAACCAGGAGGGCAGCGCACATAGAACCATTCCTGTTTGTACATGGCGAATTTACTGCATGCCCCTGTCAAGATCTGGCATTTGTGGTACGGCTCGAGGAACATAAAGGAAGGACTGTCTTTCCGTCTCTTGATCATATAGATATATCTGATATCACCGGCGGTTGGAGGTCTGGAGAAGACGACCATGAAAAGTAAGTAAGTCCCATATAGAAATGCATGGCCGTTCGGGTGCAGCTGCGACGGAGCTATGTCGATATACTACAATACATCCCGGAGAAATAAATTGAATGGAGGCACGCTGCCCATCCAACACATGAACTTGTTACAGGTTGTATACCCGACTGGGGGCAGATGAGGACGATCGTGTCGCGAAGGAACTAACACGTCGGCAAAAGGGATGCCATGAATGGAGCATATCCGTCGAAGAGCGGCTTCGTTGACCTTCGAAGCTTGTGAATCGATCGGATTGTCTCCTCCAGGGCATCAGGTGCTAGGTTATGAACATGAGAAGTCGACGAATTAGAAGTATCAGCGGCTACTTGCCTTGATGACGGCCCAGGCCTGTCAGATATAGTGGCGGAGCTAGACTTTCTCGACATTCCCGATAAATAACGAACCTGGCTAAGTGCTTGAGAGAACTATACTTAAAAACGTTGAACGTTAGAATTAGCAACACAAGTTTTCCCCCCACGTGGTGTGTGAACTAGTGCAAGCATTCGTGTACAAGCAATAAGAATCTAAAGATTTCAAAGATATAAGAATAAGCTTCGAATCGTCGCCTTCGAAGACCGTCATCGCTGACCGTCTCAAAGAGCCCGCCTGGTGGTGATTACAGTTCCAGATTCAGAAAACACATGATTTATAGAGTGACCGGCCTAAGTGTAGTTTCATATTTATACTGTTCGGCATTTAAATGGTGTTCGGCAACTGTATTGTTCGGCCTAAGTATAGGTCAGCGTGTATGTTAGTTCGGCGTGTCAATTGTTCGGTTAGGTCCTGTTCGGCATTCAGACTGTTCGGCCTAGGTATAGTGTTCGGCTTTGTTTGGCTCGGTCTAAATAATGTTCGTCAATTGTACTGTTCGGACTAAATTATGTTCGGCATTTGGAGTGTTCGGCCTAAACATGGTTCGGCATGTCAGTTGCTTAATATTTATGACGTTCGGCATTGATACAGTTCGGCGTCTAAGTGTGTTCGGCTCGAGTTCGATTCGGCTAAATTATTGTTCGGCATTTGTGTTTGGCTTTGGTTTGGTTGGCTAAGTTATCGTTCGACATTCCTTAGTTTATTCAGATAAAATACTGTTCGGCAGCCTCCACCATTCGGCGCATGACAGCCTACGCCGAACCAGAGCTGTGCCATCCAACACCCTTACCACCTCCAACGTTTTCCTTTTCCTTCTTTAACTATAGTTCGGCACGATGAAGCTAAATACAATGACCATATGTGCAAACACCCCGAATCCTTCCTCCTCGCCTCGCGTTATCGTTCGGAAATATACTCGAAAGCTTTCTACGTGACACACTTCCATCTCGTTTGAAACCTATTCGAGTTATACGAGGAATAGTACCTAGTTTGCAGAATTGGAGATTATGAAGGAATGGTCAGGTTTTAAATCTGACCGTCTAGCGAAAATTGCTAATCTTTGAAGAGTGGCAGAAGTGAAAAGGTAGAGGAGAGAAGACGGGGAGGACCTGGTTATATAAGGGGAAGGGAGAAGTTGAAAAGGCTATACCCGGTAGAACCGGTCAATACCAGAGTGTTCGGCATCATAGCAAAGTGACGTTCGACACACGAGGATTGTTCGGCTTCGAACATATCGTCCGGCATCCAGGCCACGCTCGCCACACACCTCCGTTACAGGCACTCTCGAGAAGGCATCATCAAGGAAAATTGAACCAGATTCAAAGCGCATCACGTTCGGCCAAGCGATACACTTTGGGGGGAAAGTGTTTCCTGGGGATTTGACCAGGCAACTAGTGCTCGGCATCAGGTAGCACTCGACATCAGGGAATGTCCGGCATCCAGGAGTGATCGGCGAAACACACGGCATCCAGTGGGACTCGGCATCCATAGCGTTCGGCATCCGTAGTGCTCGGCGACCAGAAGACTCGGCATCAAGTAGTGTTCGGCGTCAACTGGCACTCGGCGACAACCAATGCTCAGCGTCAGCTAGCATTCGGCATCATTTGAACTCGGTGATAGGAGAACTCGGCAACAAGAGCGCTCAGCATCCCATGGTACTCGGCATAGTATTCGGCAACAGGAGTACTCGGCATCCCAAGGTACTCGGCGTAGTACTCGGCAATAGGAGTACTCGGCATCCTAAGGAACTCGGCGTACTCGGCAGTAGGAGTACTCGGCATCCCATGGTGCTCGGCGTAGTACTCGGCATCCAAAAGACATTCAGTATGCACAACTACTCGAGGTAACAATGTCGTTCGGCCTGCATGCACTGTTCGTTCAAGAGCTTCGGATAGAGACACGTTCGGCCTCAACTGACAATCATCCTGCACTTCCCACACATCCAGCGTACCGTTCTGCATAGAAAGGACTGTTCGGCATCAGAGCGTTCGGCATACCAGGTTCGGCATGCAGCGACCACAACACCTGGGCTAGAGCGTTCGGCCACCAAGCCCACTTGGGAAGTCCAGCCCATATTTGCCTATAAATAGAGGGGCAGGGTCACAGTGAAAGGGATCCTTTTTTGGGGAGAGAACACTGGGGAGACTCTGCCATTTTCGAGACTCATCTTCTCTACTTAAACAACTTCATGCAAGCATTTGATTCACGAATTGTATTTGTAATCAACTATAAAGAAGATCAATAAAGTTTAACCTCAAAGTGGACGTAGGCAATTACGCTGAACCACTATAAATTTGGTGTTCTTACTTTCTGCAGTTAGATTAGCATTGTCTTCTCTATTTAATTTACTTTCATCACTTATATCTCTACACAATCTTTCTCTACAAGGTTAGTGACCAATTTTGGTGCTAACATTAGCAGAACTAATATAATGTGACCAGTACTTGGTAGCATACTATGGCAAAGATACTAAATACAAAATTGTGGGTGTAGCATTAATATCATAATGTAAGTCTGCAACACAATGATATAAGCCAAATAGTGTGTGTGTGTGTGTGATTATTCCCATCATTCCTAATGAGTGAAGTCCGTGGTGGACATTTATCGTTATTCAATGATTTCTGTCGGAGGTCCAGAATAAATAGAGTCAGTACCTCAGTGTACTATAGACCCCGAGCCACATCCTCAGTGATGAGTCTTGTGTAGATGTCATTGTACCCCTCATTGAGCTTAGGTAATATATGACCTACTCTATTTACTTGGAACCTATGTGTATCTCACCATACCCCTCAGTGAGCATGAGTGATTAGTGATCCACTAGTAGATGATCATTATCATCTCTCCCTCCATGGTTATCAAGGATTTCTTATTAAATTCACACCGCATCTCTAGAAAAAGAGAACAACGAGTGTGCCCTATATAGTCGCCATTAGGAACCACAAAAGGAACACCGAAGTCATACCATATCATGTAGCGCACATGTTTATCCCCATCGGTCATGATACTACATCGTCCTCACATTTCCGGACTGTCATTCTTAAGGCACCTCAATGTCATCATGAAACATCCTAAAGCCATTCGGGCCATAGGATGTTCGGTTTGGAGCGAGGTGCTCTGGATCTGGGTTGAATTGCCCAACTTACACACCGATCGATCGACCAATCGGTGATCATGGTCGACCGGTCAGTGATAGAACTGGGCAATTCATGCCCAGTCCAGAGCACTCCCCGGCTCCATTTCGAGTCCCATCTCCACGTCGCCTTCTCTAGTTCACCACGAACTTCTCCCGCTATGTTGCTCTCACCTCACGGTTGAAGTTTGGTGTTATTGACTTGAGCATTTGGTTTGATTTCATAAAGTGTTTAGTTATGGTTTACATCGCCATGAATTTATTTTTCTTTGCATAGCTATCAAATCACGGTTATGCACTTTCGACAACCCAACATTGTTTTATTATATCATCCTGGATCAGGCCCAATGTATTCGAATGCATCCAATTGCACCACACACATACACCCCATATACATACATACATACATACATACATACATACATATATGTATGTATATATCAAGTCATTTCTACACTTTTTCAAATATTTAGTTTTTCCTTTTAAACTCTTTATACTTCGATTCCAACTTTTATGAACATCTCTTATATGTATAAAAGTTCATTTCTACAGTTCTTCAAAATACTTAGTTTTTCCTTCTAAACTCTTTATACTTTGATTCCAACTTTTATGGATATCTATTATATGTGCAATCACTCATTCTTATCTTTTTTTCTTTATTTGATATAAAAATCAAGTTATTCGCTATATTCACTATAATAGAATTAACAAACAATAACAATTATTCCTACCATTCAACAATCAAGTACTACACTACTTAAGCAATCAACCTACCATTCCGAAATAATTTTTTTTATCATCTACTTAATTTATTTTTAAATTCTCTAGTTCAGACTCTTTCATTCAAAATTTAGAACTTCTATAAATCATGTTGTAAAATCCCCAAATATGCTTTCTAAAATCATATATTCACTTATTCATCATTTCATAGCTTCACATTGATTTATTTCTTTATTTAATTAGCAGTTCAAGTCCTAAATGCTTACTGACTTTTTCAAATCATTATCATAAATTCTCAAGTTGATTCTTTTAGTACGAAACCAAGTTTAGTGTGCTCATACTAGCTCAATAAAGCTACTTACAACATCCTAACCGATTCCAATTTCATTCAACAAATCACAAATTCCAAATAAGTATAATTAAATTGCATAATAAATATAGGAGCATTCCCACTCACCTTGCCAAGAGGAGGAAACAAGAAAACCAAGAAAAACCCCTCCTTTTCTTCTCTTGAAAAATCGAATGAAGCCTTCTTCTTCAAATCAGGCTCCAAGGTGTATTGGGTTTCTAGCTCTTACTCTAATTAGAATTATGGTGATTTTTATTTAATTTTAGGTATTTACTTTGGCTTGTAGAAGTTGATCTAGGGTCGGAGCTAAGTGGGTTTAGTTTGGAAATGGGATTCGAGAATGAATGTGAAATAAAAATAACGAAAAGAGAGAAGGAAAAATAGATTATAAAGCCCAACACTTGGACTTTTCCTCTCTTTCCTCAAAACACTATTCATCATCCAAAATTCCGAACAACAAACATATCGAACCTTATACTCTTTCAAATTCTAGATGTTATTCCAGACTCAACGGGACTATCTATAGGTACTTATTCCAATTTTTGCGAAAGTTAAATATTTTGAATTCCCATTGATTATCAATTTTAATTAAGTAAAATTTAAAATAAATTCTCGATACAATAGTGTGTGGGTTGTCACATTTATGGATAACTATCGTTGGATTGTTTGGATGTATGTTATGCCTGCTGAATGGCTATAATCAATAATTAATTATTCACTCTATATTAGTAGAGTGTTATTCTGGAATGCTATGGTTGTCATGTTTGTAAAATGTATGAGTTACCACAAAAATATGAGGATTTATTTCTTGTTGGGAAAATTGGTTTGATTTTGCCATAGTTGATTTGGGCTAGTGATTCTTTTTTGTATTTTGTGAATGTCTATATAACCGGACATAGGATATGCATCCATATACATATGCATATAAATTTTATGATATTTTCATGCTTTTTTTTAATTTTAAGGTGAATAGTAGAGACACAATTTCTTTAAGGAGGGATAAATGTAACAACCCTAGATTTACAAGTATATAGTTTATTAATAAACTGTGAATCATTGTAAATAATAGAGTAACGAGTTAGAATGAAAGTTGAACATCATGATGATTTAGATGTTGTATTTATAACTATTGCGTAGACCTTTTCGAACTGAACAACTTAGAGTCTAAGTTCGATAAATTTGGAGTATCGGTTTTTAAAATAACGATTTTAATATATTAAAATGAGGTACCTAAATGATTATGGATCCCATTTAACTCTCAATAAAAATGAACTTTGAAAACTCTACTAGACAACATCCACTATAGAAATTTCTTCTTAGTCTCGAAATTCCTTTGATCATGGTTTAGTGGTACATAGATTTACTAAATACAAACCATTCCAAAGGTTCAACGTGTCCAAACTAAATTATATATCAAATCATTCGTCTCAATGAGACAAAGAGATGTCAATAATTCATTTTCTAATATCATGTTCGAATTGACTAGGAATCATAGTCAAAGGTGGCGGTGGCGAAAGCCTAAGATTGAAAGAGGCATTTTTCACTATGAGGAAATTAGGAGATGAGACCGGTTGCAATCAAAATATCTTGCCATTCTGAGTCCAATGGTGGCATCAATATCATGAATGACATCGGGGTTGGCTAGAATTTTCATTTCAAATTGATGTTGGGAAAATTGGGATAAACCTATTTCGGCCATCAGGGAGGTAATGGTCGGTCGGAATTATGGTGCTCGACACTGGAAGCTATATGTTGTTGTCGCTTGTCCTATTGTAAGTAGAGGTGTGCGAAATAATTGTCAAAATTAGGTGTGGCGGCGTTTATGGATTTGGGGTTGAAGATATTTTATTGATTTAGTCCTTTTTTATTTACCAATTAGATTCTAGATCTTGTAATCATTATAACTTTTACATACGCCTCTATTTTAAGTACAGTTTGTTGAGTTTGCTTCATGGTAAGATTCTAGAAATTTTGACATTGGTTTGGATAGATTCAGATACTATGATAAAAATGAGCTTATAGGTATATTCTTTCCTTATTAATTTCATTATTTGTTTCTTATATGATTTTATTGCACGGTGTGATTTCTTATTTATTAGTTTGTGATAGATGATGTTTATATATGATACTGGATTAATATATTGGTTGAATAGCATTTCTTGTTTTAGTATTGTTATTTTCTCATTATTGCACATTACAAATTATTGAGTTATTGTTTATTGAGTATTAGACCTCTATGTTATTTATTTATAGAATGTGATATTATAATTAAATATTTGTATATAATAAAAATTATCATTTGTAAATTTTTGAGGAAATCCATAAATAATATTGGTAATATCCGTTTATTTAACGTAATTAAATAATTGAATTAAAATGGTAAAATCGTAATTTTACATAAATGACAAAATAATAAATTTATACAAAAGTTGGAATTAGGCATCGAGACTATCTCATTGCATCTGGAATGTCGTTTACAATCAAAAAACATGTGTTACCTATTCAATTTGGTTAAATATGCTAGAAACGAGAAGAAGTCAAAACCAGTGGCATTTTCATAATATATTGATCGAGAAATTTCAGCCTAGATACTATCGTTTTCAGCCTATAAATAGATCTTTAACCCAACTTCTTTTGCTTTATAAATATTTGTTAATAACTGATTTTATTCCGGAATTGGAAAATCTCCACTTATAAAACCCTAATCCTTAAATCAATTCTAAATACACCAAATAAATTCCAAATTTATATATGAGATCGATCACCGTGGAGGGAGCAATACAAATAATTTAACGTTATTTAGAAATTTTGAGTTTTAAAGCCGTGCAATTTCTGGACAGCGTAGGAGAAGGAGGATCTACATCAAATTGAAGAAGATGCACGACTAATCGGTGAGTAGGACTAAATATATTTGTATATATGTTGATAAGGCACAGTAATTCACCTCTTATGGCCCTAAATCAAATTGCAAATGATGAATTTGATAATTAAATGTGATTATTATATACAATGATTAGGATGTAGTATGTCATGGCTAGATGACTAAAAAATAATTTTTTATCGACTATAATTAGTTAAAATTAATCACTCCTTAAATAAAAAGTGTGAAATACAAAACTGTACCAAATTAGGCATATTATATATCACAATTGTAGTTCTTGATGGTGCAAATAAACTGATGGTGTTCATTCTTGATTGGGTGTACAGACTAATCTATAAACATGTAGGAAGTTCAAAATCATAAATCGTCCATTTTGATCTAACGGTGAAATGACGATGGTACATTGATCGGGAAGCGTAGCTATGTAGAGAAGGCTAAGCAGGTTTGCATGATGGTTGCCGATCGACCCACATCGACATGTGATGGTAGGAACTCACCAAAGAGCGGCCGGAGGCAGGTGTTCATGGTGGAGCATCACGGGAAGAGGTGAGAGTGGCACTGGGACTGCTATCGCGTGGTGAAGTCATTGGTATAGTCAGATTTTCAGCATGGGACTGCAGTGAGGTAGCGATGTAATTTTGGGTGCAACCATGCCAAGATTCATGGGGGAGGGAAGGAAATGTGACACTGTAACAGATAAAACGTGTATGTAATTAAATTACTAAATAATTAATTAATAATAATATATATAATTGGTACAAATTAATCAAATAATATTATATATTTCAAAGGCTTATAACTCTCGCATACGACCACCTTTTCATGTGCAGTTCTCAGCATCGAGATCGTGGTGAGACAGGGAACATTTTGGTATGTTGTTTGTTGTGTTTTGAGACACTTCCAAAAAGTGTCTTGTTTTAGTAAATTTGCTATACATTGTTCGATACGACGATAGTGAACTGAGGCATTTTATTCCTTCATAGCGAGTCGCTTATGATTGGACGATAGTGGCCTGCGCATTTTGTTCCTTAGTAGCGAATTGCTTATGGTTTGGTGATAGTGGGCTGAGACATATAGTTCCTCAGTAGTCAGTCATTTATGATTTGGCGATAGCGGACTCAGACATATAGTTCCTCAATAGTGAGTCGTTTACGGTTTGACGATAGCACGTTGAGAATTATCGCTCCTTATTAGCGAGTCGCTTACGATATGGTGATAGTGGGCTGAGACATGTAGTTCTTCGGTAGATTTTTGGCGATAGTGGGCTAAGACATATAGTACCTTAGTATCAAGTCGCTTGTGATTTTACTATAGTGGGTTGAGACATATAGTTCCATAGTAGCGAGTCGCATACGTTTTTGGCAATTACGAGTTAGAACTTTGGGTTCAATCGTATCGTAACCGGTCTTCAACATGCAATTTGGGACTTCGGGTTCGATCATGTGCATATGATTAAATAAGGATAGATTTTAGTGAGACCTTAGCATATGATGTCAATATAGTATTATATTGTGTTTAGATGACTCGTTTTGTGCAGGTGACATAGGTTAGGGTATGCTTTTCGAGCATAAGTGTTATTTTATTAGCCTATTATTATACACTTACATGATGTGTTTCACCAATAAGATGTATGTCTAACCTCCTCTAGTATTTTCTTAATTTTAGTTGTAATCTCATAGATCGATATAGAGGACTAGCGGTAACTTAGAGGCATGATGGTACGATGGAGATGCGCATTTATCTGTTAGCCATCTACTATTTTATTCCATTTAATTCCAGACATTATACTATGTCTGTTACAAGTAGAGAGATGTTGTGGTCGGATTTTATTTGATATTATATTGTTTTATCTGTAGGATTGTATTATTGCTTACTATTATATTTTATTCCTTCCATTATGAGTTTCAGAAAATGTATAATATTATAGACAGCTCTATGTTATGCTTTATATTTTACTTCAAAACAATTCAATTTCCGCGAGGTCCGTGACATCAACGTCTTTCTAAGCATGAATAAGGGTATCGTAGATGGTAGGTTCTTTCATTTTGTATCAATGCTCATGTTAGAAGATTCCTACTAGATTACGGCATATGAGAGAGCTTATTTTTAATTTTCTATTATTTATTATATATATACACATAATCCACATCCCATATATTTTGACTCATTGAGGTAGTTGTTGGCTTACCCTTCATAGACTTAAACAACTACGAGTTAGATAAATGCTAATAAGTGGTTTTGAGGTGAAAACCAACTCCATCCCATTTGTTGTAATTTACTCCATTAATAATTGCTAATAGAGGGTATTTTTACCAACTATCAATAGAGTAAATTGTGGGGCTACAGATGACTAAGAAGAAAAGTAGTATCCTTGAGTCAATAGAAAATAAGCGTGATGTCTATATGGCATAATGAAGGTACTTATAGCAGTAGTAGATTGCATGACCTAGTTAGGCTTGTGTAAGTTATGTTATTTACTCCAATTAAAGTATTTAATCGTTTTAAAATATTTCCTAAAATGTTGAAAACATTAGTATTTGAGATATTTTTGGGAAAAAACAGAAGTTGAAATTTGGTTGCTATATTGAAATAATAACCTCTTATTTGAAGTTTTCAAAATGAAAAAAATCTTATTAAAAAGTAATTTTCTATAAATATTTTAAAGTGTTTTTCGACAAAATTTATGTAAGGTGCATTGTTGCCCTAATATTTTGTTGCGTACTTTTCTTTTGATAAAGAAACTTTTTAAAGTAAATTAGCAAGTACAAACACATTTATTTGACTGTATTTTACAAAAATTTCGGCCACACTTGGAAAAAATTAATTAAACTCAAATATTACATTTTCTTTACACTTTTGTGAACATTTCTTAATTATAAAAGAAAATTTTAAAATGATACATTTTACATCTTATTTTCTAAGTCAAATTTAAACCAATTCAGATAGAATCCAAATTAGAAAAGAGATTTAAAATTATGGATGTTTTCAATTTTAATATGTACGTATTCTTGAATGAAAATTGAAGAATTTGTGGTATAAACTCTTTAAAATATGCATTAGTAAATAATTTAACATTTTGGAAATTATTTCAAAATTAGATATGAATATGATTTGCTGCCAAAAAAAATGAATTTCAAAGTATATTTTATTTATATACACGATGTATTATTTCAAGGTGTTGTAAATTGTCTAATTATTAAATACAACGATACACACACATACATACTTACATGTATATGTATGATAAATTGGTTTTGTATAAAATAATATAGTAAAAATGTAGATGAGTATTTTTGAAAACAACCAAAATCATGATTAAATTAAATTTTAAGTAATTAATATTAAATTGGTAAAACTATAAATGATTGAGTTATGGAATTTCACTATTTTTTGGAAAGAAAGTAGCTTTAGAAATTGAAATTATATAAATTGTTTTATGGAGAGACCTACTAGTAGATATGAAAAGATTAACTTGAAATAAATTTGGTTTATGATTTCTTATGAAATGATTTAACATGAAACATTTAAGGGTAGACTTTTTGAAAATTTATTTAAGAAGAATTAAATGAATATCGTTTGAAAAATGAACATAGAATCAATGGTTTAGACATAAAACTAAAATGAAAATTATGATTTTCACTTAAACTCAAAAATTTGGATTGGAGTTAGAAAAGATTTACACAGCCCATAAAGTTTGAATTGATTATGGCTAACTAGCTTAATATGCCAGTATGCTAACGACTTGCTAGTACTAAAATTATGGATTTTCAAGCATTAGAAAGGTCGAGATAAAGAAAAACTAGATAGAAATTTAGTGGCCTTTTCAATCGACGTTCGAGTTGGAAAGGCAAAGTACCAAATTGAAAATTTTTGTAATAATAAAGGACAAATTCCATTCGTGTTGTTTACCTAAAATATGGTTTAAGTTATGAAAGCTTTTCATAAAATGACTTGAGAGATGGAATTTGGCTAAACATATTTGATTTTAAAGCGAGACTAGAGTAAGCCAAAATATTTTGCCATAGAGTTATAGAAGAGATACATTAAATCAAATGGCAATATGTTGATGCTAAGGGCTGGATACACTCACATAAGACGTTGTAAAGAATGAGAGTGCAATTGGGTGTGAATTTCCCCAAAGGATTGAATAAAAGAAGATTGTTGCATGAAACAATCGGCGATTGAGGGCGACTATACTTATTTACGGAGTATATAGAGGTATCGGTTAGCATTACAATGTAGTTTCTTGTTTTGATATATGGTATGCCTACGTATTGGTAGTTATTTTGCAATAGATGGTCTTGGGTTATTGTTGTGCTATGTTATACTTGGGTTGTCATTGCAACTACAGATATGTTGCTCTTTAGCCATGATTATGTATAGCATACCCAAAGTGTGAAATCATTTCCATTTGGGTCATAGTTTTAGCATTTGAGTGTGTACCATTAGGTTGTGATTTTGATATCACTTATGAGTAGTTAAATATGATAGCCGCTCAACGCCTTGTTCATTATGTTAGGACATCGATCCATTTTCCAATGTTCCTATATGAAGTTTATGGAGTTTATGGAGGCTATGACATTGGGTGACTAAACGTTATATTTTTAAGTTAGTATAGTGATGCACTATTCGATATAGGGTTGCATCGTTTCTTATACTTCAGAAGCAAGTCAATGAGGGCTCTATGTTAGAAACGGTACCATCAAGGAAATATTTGTAAAGAGTTTTTAGAGTACGGTAATGCATATAAAGATACTATAGCCCTATGTTTGTTTAGAGGACTTCACAAGCTTATGGAATTAATATTATTATCGAAGTATCTAGTGTTATGTAATTCCATGATATGAAATAAATGTCACGACTTGCACATACTAAGGGATGAAGGTGATTTTTTTAATATAGAAAGGCGAGATTTGATGGGTTGGAAGAAAATTTACCAAGATGTAAGATTAGTTCTTTTTAGTCATCACCTGGATTGAAAGAACTATCTTATTAAGTCAATTTTCTAAAATAGTGTTTTTTTGCATTACCTAATTTTAGTGCCCGATGCACGTGAAAAATAAGTGAAGAATGAACGGCTTATTCAATGAGTTTGTTATGGTAATTGCTAGGCTGAATTTTAGTACAATATTGGGATATTCCTTAGATTTTATTTTATTTTATTTAGGACTTGTTAGGTTCATAGTTAGTTACGTTTAATTTTCATTTAGTTACTTGGTTGAAGTAAAATTTTGCTCACCAAAATAAGGCAATATCCGTCTGTAATGTCTATAATTAAACAGTAATGGAGTATGGGTTTTATCAAAGCATCCTAACTTTTAGTCCACTTGGAGGGGAGACACCATTTGTTATCATGTTGTCATGCCTATGGACTTAAAGAAGAGGTTTAGTAAGGTATGACAAACTATACGAATAATGTTTTCAAGTAGTCGGGGATGAATAAGCAAGTGGCAAAATATGTTGCAAGGCATCTAACGATGGAGATATGACAGTAGTAAAGTCTATTCAAATAATAGTTATACTTGGGCATTATATAATTAGAAACACCTCAATGATAAGCAAAGAAATAGAAACTGCATTAGATAGGCATGCATAAATAGTTAATAGTAGTTGGATGGTGTAGGTGAAGGACCCTCTATTGAGATAGGTAATGTGGGGAAAGCTAGCACCATCAGTTGTTGGGCCTTCCCGATTGTATTGGGAGCAGTGAAGTCCACACTCTTGAGTGGGCTTCTTGAAAATATTGGTGGATGTTTATATACATTTTATTTATCACATTTGTAAAGATACGATGATGGTTTAATGGTAATGGTAGAGCCTAGTTGATTTGATGACTTAAAATTAGAGGCAGAGTCTAGGATACTCCATAGGCGTATTCACATCATAAGGTTTAATGTGGTACAACATAAGAAAGAAGAAATAAACTTGGTCAAGTACGATGAGGAAAAGGTTAGGATAGGATTATGTGGAAACTCGAGGAGAGAATCCTAGTTTTCCATCACGAGTTCTCTCCCAAAAAGTTCATCTTTTAGTTAATGTGTAGGTGAGTTTGTTCTTTAGGTCGTTGTTTGTTTGCATGGTCACTTTAACTAGCTAGTTGACATGGGCATGGATGTATGGACACTAGGATTAGTTGTATGCACATCTTTTGATGTGTTTTGGTTGTTATGGTTTCTTTGTTTGAGTCATACAAGTTTAGCTTATACCATATTAGCTTGTATGTATATACATTCGTACCGGATAGATTCCTATATTTAGGTGTTCTAATTTATGCACGATGATTATGTATATGCTATTTATTCATTCTTTATATGCATCCACTAGTTATGTTTATGAACCTAGTTATTTACCTATACTTTGATATGGATGTTGCGTATAGATGTATGGATGCGCATAGATAAAGAAATATATATTCCATATATTAGAATATTTGCATACATTTTTTGTTGTCACTGCATGTGAATTCATATAGGAGGTCGATTTAGTTGCATTTTCAGTCATCCCACATTACATTATTATGGGAAATTTCACCCATGGAGCCAACAATCAAAAGACAAGGCTGAAAGCAAGGCTAGGAATAAGCAAAGGCAAAAAATATAGAGGAATGGGGAGAAACGTGGCCTCTCCTCCCCTGTTCGGTAGCCCAAACATGGAAGAGGAAATCCTATTCGGTATCATAGGCACAGGACCGAATCTTCTGTTCGGTGGAAGGAGAACTACCGAGCCATGAACCTTGATGATGTATTAAACCGGTGCTAGATCATGGCAGAATGCTTATACCGGCCCGAGCCCAAAGAGAGCCTACCAAACCAAGGAGAGTTGAAGCAATATGAACTTAGCCAACAATGTGTCCACGTACACTTGCACCGAACTAGCCTACCCCAGACAGAGTTCCCAGCTGAAACGAGAAGGCTATATATGAATAAAATTTTCCTATATCGGGAAGCTATTAATCACGTTTAGCATATTAAGGAATATTCCATCTAAACAAGTTATACAGGGAAACTTCCTCTCTCTCTCCAGAACACCTCATTTTTACCCTTATAAATAGAAAGCATTTGACATTTAAAGAACAAAATTTTGGGATCTACAAGATTTCAAGCTACAGACTCAATTGCGCGGAGCATCCAGATCACCATTTTCTGTTATAAGTCATTGTACTCATTATTAATTACTTTTTACTATCAAAAGTATAAGAGAAAGGAATAAAAATAAATAGTGGATGTAGGCCCATTATGGCTGAAAAACTATAAACCCAGGTGTACTTTACTATTTCCACTCTTTATTCTTCATTTAATATACCGTGAAAAAATGATTGGAGGTGTTTACCCATTTTTTGTGCAAATTTTTTTGGTGCTTTCATTGAGAGCCAAACATTTCCAACATGCCTCCTAAATCTAAGAGAAGGATCATTGGTACCAATAGGGGTGTCAATTGTGATACTGCATAGTAGGATAACCATTCTTCCAGTACCCCAGCTCTGGAAACTATCACTACGGGTGACTTAGATAGAGTTATGATGGATCTTGATACTCGCTTCACTGCTTAGCAGTAAGCCATTATAGATCAGATCATGACATGCTTAGGGAAGACACATCCAAACGCGCACAACATTGAAACTAGAGGGAGGACCCAATGTCGGGGGCCTAGGATACAAAGGAGGCCGCACTCTAGTGGCGAATTAGATCAAGGAATCAAGGAGCTGGATAAGCCAACATCGAGGAAATAGGTCAAATAGGAGTTAAATCGCATGTGCACCCAACGACCGGTTCAGAACCGAACCAAACTGGGGAAGCAACAAACCAGGGGCGGACACGGCTGAACCTCGTCGACCTAGGCGATGCTCTCTAGTTTTGATAGAGCTAAACGCTGATTGAAGGCAGGTTCATCATTGTGAATGATACCGAAGCTTGGATCAAAGCCGGGATCGCAGACCAAACCATTATAGAAAGCATGAGAGAAGTCTCTCGCCTTGACAGAAGAGGTTGACCTAGCTCAGCTCATCCCCAAAACCGAAAGATCGCATAGCACGACTTATAAGGGAATGTGTCCGTCATGAGCTGATAGAGCTTGGAATCGACCTGAGAGTTGGTAACCCATTTTCTATGGAAATAGAGACTGCCTATAATCTAAGGAGCTTTCAGATGCCTCCTATGGATCCTTACCATGGTTTAATTGATCCCATAGTACATTTATAATGATACATGCAGCATATGCTAATGAGTGGAGCTATGGAGGAAGTTGTGTGTAAGTGCTTTCCCTTCTTCTTAACAAATTTGGCGACCATGTAGTTCTATCGTGTTCCCTTGGCACGATCCACTCATGGGAAATGTTGAAGGAAAAATTTATCAGTTAATTCCAAGTCCACATAGAACAACCCGAGGACCCGTATTCTTTGTCGAATGTAGAATAATCGGAGGATAAGACTCTGCGATAGTATTTGGCTCGCTTCAACGCTGTAGCTACCAGCATTTAGAACGCTGATAAATGATTGACTTTGATGGCATTGTATGGAGGTGCATATCCCGATATGAAGATGACTTGGAGATTAACTAAGGAGAAACCAACCATATTTTAGGATTTCTTCTATGAAGCTGCGAAGTACATGTGATTGGAGGAAGCCGCATTGGGGTGGCTGATTGATACTATCACCAAACCATCAGGAACTTTTAGTAGTGTGAATATTATGGTTAAGAACGGCGGGGACAGTAATGTGGAGAAAAAGAAAAACAACGACCCTCGCAACCCCGACAAAAGGAAAACTGACCGAAGGAGGTTTAAGCCTGGCCATAAGTTTGACACCTACACAGACTTGAATGACACAATTAAGAACATCTACCTCACCATGCAAGCGGTGCTCAAATATAACACGCCTGGTCTGAAGAAAGGGACTGAAGCTGAAATGAACACCGAATAATATTGTAGGTTCCATGACTCTCATGGACATAACACAAATGAGTGTCGCTATTTACAAGATGTAGTTGAAGAGCATATGAGGAGAGGAAAGTTGGAGCGGTACATCAAAAACCTAGAGGCACTTCCTGTTCCCGAGAAGCAGGCTTCAAAAAAGCCCCTACTAGGGGATGGAGGTGAAGGATCTAGTGCCAACCGTGGAAAAGACGGAGACTAGTGATTAATACCATTGCAAGGGAGGGGAGGAGGGCTCATGTAGCAGATATAAGTTGGGTTGAGATGGAAAGGTATGCGAGTCATTAAAGAATAGAGATGCTTATGTATGCACTGTAAGCGAGGAGCAAAGGGCTATGACTCCTTGCCGGGAGTAGGAGACGATAGCCTTTGATGATAATGACTTGCGAGGAAAGCAATATCCACATACATATCCAATGGTTATCACAGCTATGCTTGGTCTAGCAGAGGTACATCGAATTTTGGTACTTAATGGAAGTTTAGTGAACATTTTATTCAAAGATGTTTTTGACAAGATGGGATTGTCCATGGATGATGTTACGCCCTACAACCAACGACTACATGATTTCACGGGGAAAGGCACCATTCCCTTAGGAAGGTTTGGTTAATTTGTTGAGATAGATAACCATCCCCAATCAACCATATGAAAACTAACTTTCATATTAGTGGAAGGATTCTCGGCTTACTATGCCTTCCTAGGGCATCCAACCTTATCTGATTTTCATGCAGTAGTGGCTCACTAGTGCTTGATAATAAAGTTCCCGACAGCCAACAGGATAGGAGTGGTAGAAGGAAACCAAGACACAACCAGGGAATTGTTTGCACCAAAAATGGCACAAACACCCAAGTATCAGATGAAAGCACCAGTTGTTGTAAAATAAAATAAAAGGCAGAAAAGAAAAAGAAGACACAGGAATTTTTGTAGTGGTTCAGCGTAATCTCTTGTCTACGTCCACTTTAATCTTTGTTATTAGTTGTTTTCTCTCTAGATTACAATTAGTTATATCGAATCTGACCACAACCTAGTGGATCTCAGATTTACAATATAGTTTTTAGAGTATTTAAGGAAGAAGATAGGAGTAAGGAAGAAGTAGAGTGTAAAGCAGAATCAAGAAGATCCTTTTCTGGTTGCCATAGGGCTGGTATTCATGTTGAAACAGAGGTACTGGGTTAGAAGCCTGCTTGCATTGAGCTCCAGGAGATAGCCCAAAGTTGTACAAGAGAAATCAAAGTCCTATGAGTCAAAACCATAACTCGGTACCGACCTATGTTAGCTTGGTACCGACCTATAGATATTGGTGAAAAGTTAAGTCTTTCACTTGTTAGTTCTTTATATCTTCTACCTGAGTTGTTCTAAGCTCTTTCCCATCGACTTCGAGTTGATTCTAGTGATCCCTCCATTAACACTTGAGTTATTCTGCTCTCTTAACTTCTTTCTCATCAATCCTTAGAAGTGCTCGTTCAAACTTTGGGAAAATCACTTGATCATGAGTAGTTGGAGTAGTACAAATGGTGTAAGGAGTTTAGGAAAAGGAATATCGTGAATACTGTTACTACTAACATCATCGTCGAAGATGCTCAAGGAAATATTGCCGAAGAATAGCGACGTCACATAAAGTTCATTAGCCTCGATAAAGCCTAGAACTATGAAGCGTGAACGTCATCTTCCATAAGTCACGACGAATGTCGAATAGTACTATGATAGACGTCGAGACTCATGATTTCCGAAGCAATGGTAAATGAAGTTATATCTGATCCATGACGATGTAACCAAAGTCAACCATTCTTAATGCTGCTTGTGTTCAGAATTATTAAGTACTAATGGTGTTCTCCATCCCAACATTGGTGCTCATCGAAACTGCCTTATAAATGGAAACACAAATTATAAATGTTGCCGAGATTCAATACTATTACAATGTCGGCTCTTATGAACATGCTTGTGAGACACCATACATCTACACATGCGATGTTGATGATCGTCGTCGTCAATATCTGCAAGTGCAGTTAATGCCACATTTAGTAAGCTACTAAATATCGACATCGAGGGTTATCAATGTCGCCGCTGTTCAATGTCGCCAACCATCAATCAAAGAAGGTCTCAAGATATGGAGTCATCGTCATCGATATTCATGCTGAAAACCATCAATACACCTAAAAGGGTTGTCGAACCCACTTTTACTAATGCCATCTTTCATCGATGTTAATGTGTGGTGGTAATGAAAGTTGGTCGACGAAGAAGAAACTCGAATTTAGAAATACCGAGCATCGACCTTTTTGAACCAATGTCGAAGTCTAGCTATGTGAATACAAGAATGCCGGCGCTGATATTCGACGACGCTGCTAATGTCGAAGCCGATAGAGCATTAACCTTGATGATCAACGATGCTACGAATGCCGAAGCCTGTCACAAGCCAAACATTATAAATATGGACCTAGGGGCTTCGTGGATGAGGCTGAGTCCTCTCTTCTCATTTCTTACTTTTAAAACTTTGTAAACCCTAAATTGAATTAGGAATTTTGCCTATTGTAACACTTGAACAATTATAAACATAAGGATTTAGAAATTAAACGAGTACATAGCCTTTTTGACTTGATTTGGAGTATGACTTGCATATTCGCTTGACTTTGTACATCGATTGACTTGAACTTGTGACTTGCATAGCATACTAAACTTCCTTAAACTTATGATTTGACTTTAACCGTGCACATTGACTTGAACGTCGAACTCCATATTAACTTATACTTTGTATACTGCCTCGAGCCCTTAATGGCGACGATGGCTAAACTCAAAGTCGATATGGATGAATACTTAGATTTGATGACTTTGATTAGCCTTGACAAGGCCTCACTTTAAAATTGCTCTATTTTCCACACACTTTTAAGGTTAGCAAATTTATTCGTTAACATTTTGGCGCTAGAAGGAGGGTCTGAACCTCCAACTTTGTTAAAACCCCAAATGGAACTACCCTAACTTGCATATTTTTGGTTTAGAGAACTTTACCCTACCAAGCATATCCCATTCAAAGCCAACCTACCCTTAATTCCCAACACCAATTAATTGCATAAATTGATTATTTCTTAGCCATGTTAGCTAATCATGCCATGTTCTCCAAATAAGGATCTTCCAAGCCTCAAATGACTAGGCCAATCTATCGAGCCATTAGTGATCTTCAGCATCATAAAGAACCAGTGCTAAGATTTATAATATTACGAGTTATGAAAGAAAAGAAAAGGCAAATAGTTCATTACAATCTTGAAAGATGGAATTTTAATCCATTCCATGTAAGACCGACACCAAACTTGGCTCTAAAAGGACAATGTAAAGAGGATAACACCTTCTCGAAACTAAGAAAGGAGATCCAGCTTAAAGCTCAAGGAACTACCTTTGAAAATGAGATAAAAAGGACTTTTATCATTTTACTAAATAGTGAAAACTGTACTCTATCAGTCTTACAAGATAAATGAAGCACTAAGAAAACGAAGTTCACCCCTTACGAGAAACCTAAATTGAGCAACAAAAGAGCTAAGCTTCAGCTAAAAGGGATATTCTTTAAGTCACAGCTTCCTAAAGATCACATTCTCACCACTTATCTTGAGAACATCTATTTTCCGACGAAGGATGAGCTTGACTATTGGCTTTCGAAGACCCAAGTTCGAACGGAATTATGGACAGTCATATTGTCACTATCATCTTGCAATTGGACATGATACCAATTAATGCCCAAGCTTAGAAGGAATGATTATCAATTTTATAAGGCAAAGAAAAATCAATCAGTTTGTACAAAGATGTTAAGCCAATCATCAATAAAGGTCTTTTGAATGAAATAAGTGCATCCATGTAGCCATCAAAGGCTCAAGACCGCAAGAGGTCCCGGCCATCAAAGGCCCCAGCCATCAAAGACTTTACAGCTAGAGGTCCCGACCACCAAAGGCCCCAACCATCAAAGGCTTAACTGCAAGAAGTCCCGACCATCAAAGGCTCTAAGCCTTCAATGCTTGCTATCAAAGGCCTCACTGAAGCGCCTCCTAGAGGGAAGTCGGGTAAGCCTTTAGTGCCTGCCATCATGTGGCCCTACTAAAGCATTGAGAAAGCCTTCGGCACCGTCAACAAAGACCTCACTGAAGCGCCTCCTTGAAGGAGGTTGGGTAACCTTTAGTTCTATAATCAAAGTCCTCACTAAAGCACCGTGAAAGCCTTTAACCCCTACTTACGTGGCCTGGTTAAAGCGCCTCCTAGAGGGAGGATTGGGTAAGCCTTTATTGCCTGCCATCAGAGGCCTCATTAAAGCATTGAAACCTTCAAAAGGAAGACCAATCAACGTCGAGAGCCAAGTAGTGGTCCCAAGGCGATCAAAATCGAGAGCCATGTAGCGCTTCAAATCAAATCAAGTTTCCTAAAGGAAGGTCCATCAAATATGGGTTATTTTTGTCCCCTAATAAATGCAATTCTTAGCCACCAGACAAGAGATTCCTACTATTTCTAGAAATGGATTTCTGGACTTCTGTTATTATTGTCAGATGTGGATTTCTGGTCTTTGTCGTATATGGATTTCTGGTCTTCTTTTAGATATAGATTTCTGGTTTACTACTGTTATTGTTAAATTTGGATTTCTAATCTTCTTCAAATTCCAGATTAAGTTTCAAGGCTTCTTTAAGTCGGTTTTCAACTCAAATTCATTGAACATGAATCTCCATTACTAAAGAAAACTACCGAATGCTCAAATCGAGCTCAATCAGCAAAATTCTCGATTGCCAAAGCAAGCGAAAAGTTAATCTACACATCGGAAAGCTCAAATATGGAAAAGTGAAAGCAATTTCAGATCAAAATTGAAATTTAATTCACGATTATATACCTTATATTTGAGGTAACATTTATCCAATTGTAAATTTATTATAATCTAATAAATTATGTACAGAGTGGTAGGTACAAAAGTCAAATGGAAAAAAGAAGCTAGCAAATCATCACTAAAGCTCAAGATTTTGTGCAGTCTTCTCTAAATCCTAGGCAATTATAGGGTTAACCACATGGCAAAGAGCAGCATCCCAGATTTCTTTGAATTTCTTTTCCTTTTTTTGAATCGTATTTGCATCATCAACTGAAGCAATTTGGACATTTAGAGCACGCTGGAGAGTCTTGTTAGCTTATTGTAAAATTTTGAGTGTGTTATTCAACTCTTCGATCTTTTGTTTGAAAGTATATCTCTTACGCTCAAGCTTTTGAACTTTGTTCTCTTATTCACTTATATGTTAAGAAACTTTCTCATCCCATTTCTTACCAAAATGTTGCATGATCTCAAATTTGACGTTTTTGCCCCATGACGAGATTATTTTATTGTTTAAAGCTGGAGGCGGGTTTGGCAAAGTAGGGAATTCTTGGCTCGCTGAAGAACAAGATCTAGTAATTCTTCCAGGAATGGGGGTAGGGAGGCCGGCTTCACTCTGATTCACAGTAAGCTCTAGTGATTGACAATGGACTTGACTCTTTACTAAGTCCACTTCAAAGTCGTTTATTCTTTGATATAATTTAGCAATCACTGCGTCAGCTTCGATTGAAGGACCGAGCTCACAAATTGAGTTAATTCTCTTTTTTACCACCTAAAGCTCTTTCTCCCTTTCTTTAAGCTGCTCCTCAATATGAGTAGTCATTTCCTTATAAGTCCTAAACATCGATTTCAATATAAAGTAATTCCTACGCCATTCTTGCGCTATAGGATTATTTAGGAATCGCAGAGTTGAGTCATCTTGAAACGATTTTTTTATTCTACGTAAGTGAGCAACTTTACTTAATTTCAATAATTCGCGAAGCATCCAGAGAATCAAATGCACACACTAATTGAGTTTCCTATTAAGGATAAAGAAGACGAGAATTAATATATGAAAAACAAAAATTTCTATTGATAGTAAGCAGAGTTCAAAAGTTATAAAAAATTAAGGTTACATCACAGTTCTATTTTCAAATAACATTTAATCAACATTCAAAGTTTCGAGACTGCGGTTTTAGCTTTTTCAAATGACTTAGCAGATAACATAAGTATTGAATTGAAGGAGACCTTAATTCCTTTTGGGTGTAAATGGGAGAGAACCGACAATAATCCCACTCCCCAACTTGAGGACTATCACAACCACATATCATTTTGGTGTGATAAGATCGGATTTCACTGAGCAACTTGTCCTTTTCATCACCTAGAAAGTCAAAAAAGAAACAAAGGTAACGCATGTAGACTGATGTGCACGTAAATGTGCATATATTTACTTCCATATTTTATCTCTTTTTATTTAAATAAACATCATATTTGGGAATTTTACATGTTAAAACAAAAAATTCAATTATTTTCAAACCATCATATTTTCATCTTCATTCAGGGGCAAAATTGTCATTTTTGTGCATGTGTCAATTTGAGAATTTTTACTTGGACAATTTTTATGATTTTTATAGGATATTTTGATGCATATGGAAGAGGGATTCATGATGTTATATGCATGCACAAGGAAATACAAATGAATAAAGAGGAAATAATTCAAGACCATGAACATGGAGGACCCCACCCACTTGCCTAAAGCTACAATTAGAAGCTAATGAACAACTAAGTGGAGGTTAAAGCTTCATGCACTTTTAATGATGGATTAATTAGTGGCTAATAGTTACTTGGTGGCTACACTTCCTAAAGGGCATTTTAGGAAGCACCATAAAAATAGAATTAGGGTTTTATGCATGTATAAATAGCCCTCTTATGTACATGAACATATCTTCTACTCTTTCACATTAGTTAGGAAATTAAAAAGAGCAAGTTGTAATGGCAATATTACATGAAATAAAAATGGCTTCCAAGTCTCTTTCTTCTCTCTTTTCCACATGCTTTTCTTTGTTTTATTGTTAATTTCTATGCTCTCTTTCTTTTAATGTTCATAGCTTAGATTTACATTTGTGCAAGTAGTGTAGCTTTAATTTTTATGCAAATAGTTAGTAGTTAATCTCTCTTTCTTCCTTTGCTTAGTTTTAATTTCTTTGCTTTTTAATGTTGAAATTTACAAGTGTTGATTTGATAACACAAATGAGTAGCTAAACCCCTTCAATTTAGGGGTAATGAAGCTCTCTGACTTTATGTAATTTCAACATTTTTATGATTTATGATCCCTTTGTCTATGCTTCATGAAAGTGAATTTTGGTGTAAGTTTATACAAGTGGGTTTGATAGCTAATATTGCTTATGCAAATGAGCTATTCTTATTCAACATAAACACAATTTATATCATCATTTGCTAATCCATTTTTGATTTTGAAATGAAAGTAAAAATGAAATTTGATGATCTATATTACTAGTTACAATAGTAAATAGATCATACTTAAAATATCTTTTGCTTTGGCTTCATTTTCATGAGAATTATAAGTGGTATAATTGTTGTATTATAGTTTGATGGTTTGAGTTATGTTATAGACTTCTTGCAAATCTCTAAGGAAGCAATGTTTTGCGAATTGCGATGTTTTGAAAATCGAGGATTTTTCCATAAAATCTCTCTTTAACTTGATAAATTTACTCAAGAGGTCCTTAGGAACCAGACTATGCAAGAGGTTTTTATTCTGTAATAACATGTTGAAATGAAATTAAACTAAGCATAAGAAAATAAAACGATAAAATTCATAAGTAAACCGAGTAGAATATTACAAACATTCGGGTTTATACAAAATTGATTTCTTATACATTTCAGAAATGAATCTCTTCTTATTTTACTTGAGGTTTCAGAAATGAATCTCTTCTTATTGTACTTGAGGTTTTCAAGGGGAAGAGAACTAGATGAAAGTGGGAGGACACCACTCTTGGAAGGTTCCAACACATCCTAGGGTGGGGATCGAACCCATATTCGTCCATATATCTGTGATGAAAATGTCGAAGCAAACCTCCATAGTTATCACCTAAGTAGTAGAAATCGACAAATTTACCCCTACAATAAGCTTTGTACAGAAACTCCACTAGAGCATTTCTATCATCAATTAGCATTTAGAAGAGAGTCATCAGCTTAGAATTACCTTTCATGAGTATTTTCCAGTGATGACGTGCTTTCTTCATCCGAGGAGCAATTTCTCTTTCTTTGAAGAATCTTAAGTTTGATGCGTTTTTAGCAAGATTCTTATTTTTTCGGACAGCTCATTATAATCTTCCATTTGCTTGTCCAATTCTCTATTTAATCGATCAATCTCTATTTCTTCCTTTCAAGTATAGTTTCATAGTAGTGTTTCAATTTTCTTCTTAACTAAAATAATCGATGTGTTAACTAAAAATAATTTCGTAACTTAACACATTTAAATAGAATGACCTATACCTGAGAAAGTGGAATCGATGACGAAGAGATTTTTCCTCTGTTCTTGGGTCCTTGGTCTTGAGAAGCACCGCCTATCTTAGAAGGATCATTTTCTGGAAGATCTGGTAGGTCGGTTGCTTCAGCATCCTGGACAGTTGAGTCCAAATTAGCTTCACTAGATTCATAATTGTCACATGCCTTCCAGAAAATCCCACTCCATCACCTCCATCATCACCATCATCATAATCATCATTATCATCTCCTTCATCATGATCATCATCGTCGTCGTCGTCATCATCATCTTTGCCTTCCTCCACATTAAGTTTTGGCTCTTCATCAATGGGAGCATCGTCGAATGATAACCACTCTCTAACATCAATTTCTTGCTCGGTAGGGAACTCCGCATCAAGATCCTTCTTGACTTTCTTTATTCTAAGAGTGAATTTCCTCTTGCATTTTTCATTCTAGGCAGGAAGAGATGGAAAATCAAGATTTGGGCATTTCTTGATGTTATTGGCATATGCCTCATACAGAACGTCTTTATAATATTTCTCGGTGATCTTGGGAAGAGTGATATCAAGAAAGGAAGTAACCTTTTTCTTAGCATCATTGATGAAGTTATTTGAATAATCTAGGAGATTAGATTTTCTTTGAAGTTGATCTTCTAATGATTTGTTCTTCTTGGATAATTCTGAATTTTCTTTAGTAAGCTCGAAATTTTCTTTGGTCACCTTCTCCAGTTCTGCTTTATGTCCGTTGAACGACTCAAGATCAGCTTCCAAATTTTTCACTCTCTCTTCTAATAGTTGCCTAGTTTTCCTTTCTTCCTCAAGAGAAGAAGGAGTTTGCCATGTTCTAAGATCGCCTCGTCTCTTGCAATAGTAATGTCGATCATATCATTTTGGAGCGAAAAAACATTCCCTTTAAGCTCAACTACTTCGTTTGAAGGTCCCTGAGAGGCGCCTCATAGGTTTAACATATGCTTTCCTACCTAAAATATGTAATCCGTATAAGTTAAAACAGAATCTATAAATTAAAGCTAACCGATTGAGCAAGAAAACATACCAATATAAGATGTTTAAGAATAAGAAAAAGATGGTAATCAGAGTAAATTGGAGGTTGCAATGATCCGAGAGAATAAAGGGAAGGAGATTGAATAGCCATTTGTGCAAAATCTTCAAAATTCACTGATGAAGTTCGAGTTTGAGTCCTCGAAGGAAGAGGATCGTCTGGATAGAGAATTAGATCGAGTTCAGCACACATGCGGCTGATAGACATTGGAGAAGTAGGGAATATAATATTAAGAAGAGGGTTGGAGCCTCCTTGGATATCTCAGTTTAAACCTCTACAGGCTTTTCCAGAGCTTTGCCCTAATAAGTTATTACTAGACTTGGATCAACATTTACATGCTCCGGCTCATCTATGGTAATGGTAGTGAAGGCACTTGCAAATTTGGGCCTCTTATCTTGGGGAGAAAAAGGAGCATCAATGGAAACATCGTCACCTATTTCATCTTCATCTAATTCCTCAATGGTTGAGCAATGGAATCTTTAAACGAGACAGTCTTAGTTGGTTGGAACGAAGCCTGAAACATCCTGCATTTTTTTGTACGTTTTAAGCAGACACACATGCTGACTGAAACCATACAGAAGGACGGATTGTTATTGGGGTGAATAAGAAAAAAATAGAGAAAGAAAGAAAAAAAAATAGAATCTCGCAGCGGAATGACAAAATATAATAATCAAATAACAGTTCATGAAGCTGTATACAAAACATTTGATTATACTTATACAATACAAAATCAGAGTTACACATATCAGAGATAAATAAATGATAATGCAGTGGAACAGTATGATGTAGTGGAATAATATAGTAAATAATAATAAAATCTTCGTCTTCGTCCTCCAGAAACAAGTCTTCGAATCCTGAAATGCTTAGGCTGACCCGGGCGAATTGAAAAGACAAAACACTCGAGTCAGAACTAAAAGTTCTTATGTGAGTTAAATCAACGGTAAATAAATATGAGTGTAAACGGCGTTGGAGATGTTTACTGGTTTTGACATCTCCTATCCAGTGTCTAACGTGAGTGCAGTAACTTAAGAGGTGTTCGGGATTCACATCTCCTAAGGATCCGTTAAACTATCTACTATGTAGTACAATATGCTATTATAATATGTCTACAGTAAGATAAACTATTAAAATAGCGTTAAGGCGTTACCCATATCCCCCTTAACACATTTTATAGGTATGCCAATAGTCTATACAGTACCGTAACTCCCCGTAAACTGGAGCCGCCATAGGATACCACATAGGTACGACATAAAACAAACTCGTAGAAGGCGCGTTAGGGTAGGTGACACGGCAGAACTAGGCAACGCCAGGGTAGATATACCAATTACACTTCCAGACTGTTGGTAATGCATAGCCGCAACTACCGCCCAACTCGAAACACACTCCCGAATAAAAAAAATCGAGGGGTGGCCACCAAATAAATCACAAAGTCAGAATATAGATCAATGGAATATGCCCGATCGGAGGAATGACCTCACTTAGCCCGTCAATTGCTCCTGTTTTAGCCACCTTATGCTAACTCACAGGAGTCAGGTCCACGTATATACCTTATAGGATCGTCGCCACCATCCTACTTCATTCTGGAATCTCCACCGCGTACACAGTTGTCAAAGTGGTTTTCGGTATTGACAGAGAGTATGACAATATCTGATCCCGGTCTCTTTAACAACCAATCGCTTATTACACAACGGATGGTACTTTTACATTTCCAAAATCATTTCATAATTGATATCAAAATATCATATTCAATTCAAATCATATCATTTTCGAAATCATTACTTACTTCCGAAATCATATCACATTGAATTCATAGTTCGAAATTATATTTCCTTTCAAACTTTTATATTTCCAAAATAGACTAAACTCTCATTTCAAAATATCATATTAAACCAAATATGCTATTTAAATCCCAACTTAGGTTATAACATCATTAACCATATTCACTTAAAAATCGAGAATTAGAATGTAAACCCATCCATTTTACTTAGTTTGGAATTTAGAAGAAAATAGTTTTAAATAGTTATAAATAGTTAATATAGATTTAAAAATAGATTAAATAGCTTTAAAATAGATTAATTGGATTAAAAATAAGTTAAAACAGGCTAATTAGTTTAAAAGTTGAAAATCTTAATATATAAAGTCTTTTAAAATAATATATATTTTTTAAAATAGTTTATATAAAAATATGAATTTGAAATTTATATCAATTTAAACTATTTATTCCATTCTAGTACATTTGGACCATTTTAATATCCCAAAACCCAATTTCAAATTTTTCCGATTCAGAATTCTAAATAAATATTAAATTCAACATCGCTTAAATCCATATTAAAACATCGATTTAATTACTCTAATTTCAATATATTTCAAAGTTATACTTCAACGATTTTAATTACTCAATTTCGATAAGCTTCACTTATATTTCAAATTCACTATAAAATTTCATTTTTTATTCCGTTAACCATTCCTTTAAACAATTCAATCTTTTTATATAAAACTTGAAATTCGAAAAAATTCAATTTATATAAATCAGATTTTATTTCAACAATATCACTTAATTCAAAGCAACATTTAAGGGTTCAAAATCATTTAAATTTAACCAATCCGGTGTCCGTATATAATTTTGTACCCTAGGGTCAAGTGATACAGATGTTTATCATTTCAATCCGCGATTTTAAAATTTTTATATTTACGGATATATATCATTTCAATCCGCAATCCCAAAAATATTAAAATCCATAAAATCGCTCGAGTCTATCATTTCAACCCATAACGATTTTTCCTTAATCTATTCATCATTCGGGTATGTATCATTTCAACCCATAGTGAACTTGCAGTTTATAACGATATAAAATAAACCATCCATTCATCCAATATCAACATTCAACATCCATTACAAACATCATCCAAATCAATCAATAAATATCAATATAGAATTGATAGTCAATAACAGGTATTTAACTGGCAATTTATATTCGATAATAAATTAAATAACGATTCAATTCAAATAAATTCAAATTAACGGAGATGATGATTTAAAATATACCAAACAGTCATAAATAAATTTCTAATCACATCGAATATTAAATTTAACAACATAAGAAATTTTAGAAGTTGTGAGTGGGTTAAAATACTCACCTTTGAATTTAAATTGAATTTGGATCCAAAATAAGCCCAAAATCTGAACGGTCTTAGAATTCGTCCAAATCGCGCGTGAAACGGACCTCGTATGTGAAAGTTAATCACATTAGAAGTTATACGAATTTAAATTTTAAAACAAAATAAAATAAATAATCATCTTCCACGTCACCTCAATTCACGCGGCAAAGCACAAATTCGAACCTGAAGCCGCCTCCAATACCAGACTTTGACCAACCACTACGCATGCCACCGATCACCTGAGAGCGCCGCGCCCCTGCCACATGCTTGCTTCGATGAGCCGCACCAAACGAGCTAGGTCCGGTCCTCCCCCTTCGCCGCCGGCCGCCACCTAGGTTTAGGGTTTTCGAACCCTAAAACTCGAATTCCGATCACCTCCCTCAACAATAAGTGATGCGACCACCACTAATCAACTCCAGACACAAATCTCGACAAAACCCATAAGTTCATTTCGTCGATTGAAGCTAAAATCAGAAAGCCCCAAATCGAATTAACGGTTTCGCGATTTTGAAGCTTTGACCATGATTTCTGGCTGACTCGAGCATCGTTTGCAGAAATAGACACCAGACGCAGATTCATATCGTTGAGATCTTCGATTCTATAATTTTTCAAATTTTTTTGGGGAGTTTGAAATTTTTATTAAAATTTGATTTGAAATTGAATTTGCAATTTGGAAATTAGGGTTTTGTTTGTCTGCCATTGGCATGAGGAGTTGAGAAGGCAATGTACGTATAAACAAATGGAATAAGAGACAACTAAGTTTTATAACAGGATATTTATAGACAAGAGCTGAAATTAGAATGGACCAGATTGATTTGGATTGATAGTTGAACGATAAATGACCCGAAAAGCCCGTTCTGACTCCGGAATGAAAATGGGTCATCCCATATATCAAAATAGGTGTTTTCAAATTTTTTAAATCAATGGAACTGGTTTCAAGCCCAAATTCCATCGTATGAAGAAGTTATGGTAAAATCAATTTATTTCAAATTGATTTCAAGGCGTTTCGAGCCCGTACGATCAAACGATAAGTCTGATCGCTACGAACTTGAAATCCTACAATAATTCACTGTTACGGATCCGATGAAATTGGTTATGTCGAAATCCGAGTTAGTAGCCAAAATGGCTATTTTCACATTAGTTAAATAAATTAATAATTAATTAATTAAATCACTTTTCAGTTTAAATTTTAATAATTTACAACTTCTATCAAATTTTGATTTCTTAATCACTTACAATAATTTAAACAAATTTAGATGTCAATTTAAAGTTGATTAATCCATCAATTTCAGTGCTTAATTTCAATTTCATTAAATTCAGAAATTATAAATTAAATTTTCAATAATTCCATTTAATTGACCTTTCATCCTATTATTCAATCCATTATTATCAAATGGATGAAATTAACATTGGTTCATGATCTATTACATTAATATCCTCAAATTTCATCTTAATCTCCATTAACATAATATATCTAAATATTTAATTTCCTTTATTTGCAATTAATCCAATTACTATAATTTAAATTCAAATAAATTAATAAATCTTGATTTCCATTCTTTTTATTCCCAATTATCATATTATGAATAAAATTAACATTATTTCCAAATATTAACTTAATTTACATTAACATAATATTTAATTACATTTATTGAAATTTATTTCCAATTTAATTTAATAGGCTAAATAAATAGGTAATATACAATAATTGTTACCGTCAACTTTTAATGACACTATAAGTTTATTACTTTCAAAGAAAGGTTATAAATACTTACATAACACCAATTTTATTCAATTACCATTTTATGTATTATTTCGTTAGTTAATTCAATATTTCCAGTTGGTTTCCTCATATTCGATTTACAGCCAAGTATAACTTATATATATTATTTCAATTATTGGAATTACATTCAAATTGTTAATAATTAGCTTTAATTATCATTTTTACATTTCATTTTAGTATTCATTTCATTATTAAATTACAGATTTTAATTTCTTTCAATATTATATTACCAAAATCTCATTATATTAACAAATTAAATTATCGAAAATTCCAGAACTTCATCTTTACTTTTTATCTTTTTGAAACTTTTTCTTTAACTTTTACTTCTTTGGAAGCGGTAAAGAGCAGATGAACCTAAAACGAAAATGAAGTTTGTAAGTTGATAACGTTAGAATTTTTTTTAGCTATATTAAATTTACCAATAGCATCGGGCTGAACTGGAGAGTTGGAGGTGAAGGATTCTGATTTTCCCATTACCAATGAGCATCCACCTCTAACATTGAGTCTGACTGTCGGGGGCTCTACCAAGACCTTATTACAGTCCAAAATGACAGAATACTTAAGGAGGTTGGCTGTAGTCAGTAATCTGAGCCTATTTCCATACTTTCTGCTACTTTGGTTAAGGATAGCACGATCTTCTGATCTTCAGTTTTTTGCTGTTTAGGAGTAGAATTTGGCAAGAAGCATCCATTAGAAAGATAATGAGTGGACATGGTGTAAAAACAACAACAATAGTAACAACTTATTGGGAGTAGAAAACATTCCTCTAATGTTAGAAAAACATTTTATGAAAAAGTACCGAGTCTCCCATTCCCTTACTTTGTTAACACCTTCAGAGATCATGCCTTTTGGGTAAGGTCGAATGCGCTGTAATTGAAGATCTGGTGGGTTACCAACTTTAGCAGGAATTGTTATGGAATAGAGGATTTCAGCGCTGGGGGAAGAAAGCCCTACTTTCTGAGCCAAACCTCAAAGCAGGTCAAATATGTGTATGAATTGGGTAGGAATTGGATGGGAGCAATGCCTAAGTGCTCCAAATATCTCTGAAGTAAACCTGGGAATGGAAGATAGCCAGTGTGCCAAATATGTACCGAGGCGAAGGCAAAGTATCCCTTCGGTGGATTGGTAATACTATCTAAAGGACCTACATGAATGGCTTCTATTCCAGGAACGCCAAACTGTCCAAGGATCGAATCCACTTCTTCTTGGGTCGTTATATACGATGGATTCAAAAGATTGTCTTCTTCCTTGCCAATTAAGGGTAAAGATTTGGAACCCTTGCTAGACTTCTTAGTGAGCTTCATGTTGATTTGTTATCCTTCCATTAACCTGCCAGGTGATATTATTCTAAAATTAAAAAACGATCATGTTCATGCTATAGGACAATTTAATACGTTGTTGTCTAAATAATCTATCATTATAACAAAATTTGAACTAACTATAAGGAAACAATCCTTAAATGTCAAATAAAGAATTTTTTAGTGAATCTTAATAAAAGAGCCCTATGAGGGAACAATACAAAAGTTGACTAGGAATGAACATGTAATAAACTCATGATTTAAAATGACAATTAACAATGAAGTAATACATGTCGTTGACAAAAATGAGTAATGACAACGTGGATTGTTGACAAGCTAACCTGTTAAATTGCTCATAATGTGTTAAGGAAGATAGTCTGTAGATAATGATGTTGAATGAATCCTAATTCATGACATGGAAGTACTCACAAAATAGCAACGATAAATGAAGAGCTCGCCGATGTTAAATTAAGGCTCCATGAATTAATGTCAAAAGCAAGTAACATCGACTATGATTGAATGTCGTCGCCTTTAACTAGTATATATTTTCTCCTAACAATGGGACATGCTAGTGCCGCAACGTTGGCTTTAATTAATACAAAGATGATTGATATCTCATTCTAATAACGATGACGTTTATAATTTTGTGTCGATCATCAACATGAATAAGTAACAAAGACAGGATTTAATAGTGGTTAGGCGACACTAATAAACCTAGGTCAAGAGTTATAATGACGACAAGTATCACAAAGTATTAATGAACACTACTACTATAGGGAAAATTAAAGTGATGAAAATCATCAACATTAATGAATGACGACGACAAAAAGTAACGTCTATCAATGAATGGCAACAACGTGAGTTAATACATATCAGTATGTGGCCACGTTAACTGTAATCAAATAACTCTGCAACTAATGCACTATTTTTCGGTAATTAAAAGTTGTTGCATCACATCTTGATCAATAGTAGGCTTATGATTTAAGTGTCCTAATTAAAACAAAAATGGTCGATGTGGTATCTAATCGATTTAAGTGTCCTAATTCTGGATAGATTACTTACAATATAAAATCTTTGAATCAATAAAGTCTGGTGATAAAATAATAAGAAAATTTAGCACTTTGTTAATTTTAAGTGGAATGGCAACATTGATGAGCATTATGTTGACATCATTAACGACGTCGTGAATGAAGATAGTGAAAATTGATACCGAGTTTTAAGCCTAGCACGTCACTTTCGTTAATAAATAAATTTAGAACATATTAGTTTTCATACCAATATTGACTAGTATCAAGGCATATTTAGGCGATGCAAAAACGTTACGCTAGTGAATTAACTACTAGGTTAACAAACCTACCTCGAATTTATGGCAACATAAACGATGACATCAACACGAGTCTAAGTAGTAGTGGGTCTGGGTTTGATATACTACCTGTTTCGTCATAAAGCAGAAAATGCCCAAATCCCCAAGTCAACACCGCTTAGCAACTAATCCAATGTTATGGAAGAGTAATAATAACAATTCACAACTTGAGTTATTAGGACTAGATAACCAAACTCGATTACCGATTTCAAAAGTAATAGAATTTAAGCAAAACCCTAGTTACAATTTAAACATAAACTTCATGAAAAACTAATTATGGATTAATTAAGACAAGAGCCATACATGATTGTAGAAAATTGCTATTAAAGAGCTTGGGCTTGCAGCTAATTTTGAGAATTTAATTATTTGTTCAAGTTTTTGAAATTGCAGGTAATGGAGAAAAGGAAGAGAAGCTTACGTATTTATGAGAAGAAGTAAGCAAATGGGTGCCATTGGAATTAATTCAAATGAATGGATAGATCAGCATAAGAAGACCAAAAGGCGGGAAAAAGGAAGACGCCTAGAATATTGACATGAAAAGTCAATGGTTTCTTTATATTGGAGGGTGGGGAGGGAGGAGCGCAAATGTTACTGCTATAATCATTGTCGAAGATGTTCAAGGAAATAGCACCGAAGAATAGCGATGCCACATAAAGTTCATTTGCCTCGATAAAGCCCAGAACTTTGAAGCATGAATGTTGTCTTCCATGAGTCACGACGATTTACGAATAGTACTATGATTGACGTCGAGACTCATGATTTCCAAAGCAATGTTGAATGCAGTCATATCCTATCAATGTCGATGTTACCAAAGTCAATCATTCTTAATGCTGCTTGTGATCAGAGTTATTAAGTACTGATGGTGTTCTCCATCCCAACGTCACTGCTCATCGAAACTGCCTTATAAAGTAAACACAAGTTATAAATGTTGTCGAGGTTCAATACTATTACAACTTCGGCTCTTATGAACATGCTTGAGAGACACCATACATCTACACATGCGATGTTGATGACTGTCGTCGTCAGTATCCACAAGTGCAGCTAATGCCACATTTAGTAAGCCAATAAATATAGACATCAAGGGTCATCAATGTCGCCGCTTTTCAATACCGCCAACCAACAATCAAAGAAGGTCTCAAGATATGGAGTCATCGTTGTCGATATTCATGCCGAGAACCATCAATACACCCAAAAGGTTTGTCATAGACACTTTTACTAGTGTCTTCTTTCATCAATGTTAATGTGTGGTCGTAATGAAAGCCGATCGACGAAGTAGAAACTATCAACGCTGAGTTTAGAAATGCTGAGTATCGACTTTATTAAATCAATGTCGAAGTTTAGCTATGTGAATACAAGAATGCTGGCCTTGATTTTCGATGACGCTGCTACTGTCGAAGCCGATAGAGCATCAACCTTGATGATCGATGACGTTGCTAATGCCAAAGCCTATCACAAGCCGAACCTTATGAATATGGACCTAGGGGCTTCGTGGAAGGGACCGAATTCTCTCTTCTCATTTCTTACTTCTAAAACTTTGCAAACCCTAAATTGAATTAGGGATTTTGCCTATTGTAACACTTGACCAATTGTACATATAAGGATTTGGAAATTAAACAAGGACATAGCCATTTTGACTTGACTTGGACTATGACTTGCATATTCACTTGACTTTGTACATCGATTGACTTGGACTTGTGACTTGCATAGCATATCGAACATCCTTGAACTTATGATTTGACTTTTACCATGCACATTGACTTGAACATCGACCTCCATGTTGACTTATACTTTTCATATTGCCTCGTGCCCTTAATGACGATGATGACTAAACTCAAAGTCGATATGGATGAATACTTCGATTAGCCTCGATAAGGCCTCGCTTTGAATTGCTCTATTTTCCACACACTTTTGGGGTAGCAAATTTATTCGTTAACAAATACATAAGTCAGTACTAACTTACATAACTCAGTATCAAGTTATGTACTTTGCTCCAATTTGAATGAAAATCCTCCCAGTTGTTTCTCTAGCTCTTCTAAGTGTACTTCCAAGTCCATGAATCATTTTGTCCTTATTTTGATCTTCTAAGTCCAGTTGAAATTTTCTTTGGCTAAAGAGCGGGTTAATAGGAATGCTACGTTGCAGAGCTTCAAGAAAGCAAATGGAGGGAAAAAAGAAGGGCATAGAAATCGCTTTCTGTGCTAAGAACTCCTTCGCACAGCAATTAAAAGAGGGCCCTCCTCTCGGGTTCACAAATGATCCTCATAACGAGCTAGAATTGAGAGATGGAGGAAAGAGGGCCACAACAACCCCAAAGAGGCTATGGATTTTGTGAAGGTTGATGACAGTGATTCTACAAAACTTATGAAAATTAGATCTGGTCTGAAGCAAAGTCTGAAAATGCAGCTGATTGGGTTTCTATGGGACAACCAAGATGCATTCGCCCGGTCTCACGTAGACATATGCAGAATTACTCCCTCGGTTGGTTGCTATGCTTTTAACATCAACCCAAGGAAACCTCCTATGAAACAAAAGTAAAGAAATATGGGTCCAAAACGATCTTCCGCGCTAAACGAAGAAGTGAAAACCTTACTGGCAAACGGTTTCATTTGAGAATGATCGTATCCCGAATGGATAGTCAACCCGGTTCTCGTTAAAAAGTCAAAGGAAAATGGCAAACTTTTATTGACTTCTCTAACTTAAACGATGCATGTCCTAAGGACCGCTTTTCACTCCAGAGGATTGATCAATTAGTAGATGGAACAACATGACATAAGCTCTTATCCTTCATGGATGCTTACTCTGGAGTCTGGGTATAAACAAATCACGATGCATGTCCCTGACTAGAAACACACAAGCTTTATCATCGACGTGGGGCTCTACTGCTGCAAAGTTATGCCATTCGAACTCAAAAATGCAGGAGATACGTACCAACGTCTAGTAAATAAGATGTTCGCCGAACAGATTGGCAGAATCATGGAAGTATACGTTCATGGCATGTTGGTGAAGTTAAGGAAGGTCAGAGTCCATATATAGCACTTGGATGAAATGTTTCAAATTCTGTGGAGATACGGGATGAAGCTAAACCCGCTAAAATGTTCTTTCGGAGTTGCTTCTGGAAAGTTCTTGGGTTTTATCGTGCATGTAAAGAGAATAAAGGCTAATCCGGAATAGGACCGGGCTCTGCGAGATATCAAAATCCTTGAAACACAGAAGGTAATGGAAATTCTAAATGGAAAGGTAGCAGCTTTGAGCAGATTCATATCCAAAGCCATGGATAAGTGTGTTCCATTCTTTGAAGCACCCAAAAAGGAGAAAGCCAAGTTCATCTGGACAGATGGATGCTTGGCCGCATTCTTAAATTTATTAGAGCACTTATTGAAGCCACCAATCCTGTCTACACCAGTTGAGGAGGAAGGCCTTTACATCTACTTGGTAGTGTCACATCATGATTTGAGTGTGGCATTGGGTCGGGAGGAAGACTGAGTGTAGTGCCCTATGTACTACATAAGTTAACGTTTCACCGGGCCAAAGTCTAGATATCCTAAGTTGGAGAAGCTAGCATACTATTTGTTGATTATATCCAGGAAACTAAGGCATTACTTCCAGTCACATCCTATTCGAGTACTCACAGATTAGTCACCGAGGTGGTTCTGCACAGGCTGGACACTTTAGGAAGACTTACTAAATGGAGCATCGAGTTGAGTCAGTATGACATAACCTTCACACGCAGACTGCAATCAAAGGGCAAGCACTAGCGGACATTATGGCTGAGCTTACCATTCGAGACGATGAAGTGAAGCCCCAGGAGTAGGAGGCCCTTAAGTGGCAAGTGTATGTCGATGGAGCATCTAATGATCACGACCCTAGTGCAAGGGTAGTATTTTTGACCACCAAAGGGAGGAAGTTGAGTTATGCGATTAGACTGGGATTCAAAGCAATGAACAATGAGACGAAGTATGAGTCTTTGGTAGCCGGACTGGAGTTGGCGAAGGAACTGGGGATCAGGTCGGTGTGAGTACGTAGTGATTCTCAATTGGTGGTGAATCTAGTAATTAGGGAATTCTAGGATAAATGAGAATGCTTGAAATCTTATTTGGAAAAGGTAAAGGTCTTGTTTACATAAATGGAGCACTACATGCTTAAACACATTCCGTAGAGGGATAATTAAGATGATGACGAGCCAACAAGGTTGGTAAGCTCTGGGAATGAGTCTCTATTGGGATTGGTACCTATTACGATCCTACATAGACCCAGTTTCGAGAAAGTGAATGTGCTTGCAGCTATTGGAGACGAGGAGACCTGGATGACCCCGTTGGTAAGGTATCTGAGTGAAGGAACACTACTCGACAGGCAAAACAAGGATAGGAAGATCCTACGATATGCGCCTTACTTTGTTATTCAGGATGAACAACTACATCGGAGAGGATATTCGAGTCCACTGCTAAGATGCATTGCTGGGTAGGAGGTCGAACATGTATTTAGAGACGTACATCAAGGGAGCTACAGAGACCGTACATGGGAGCATATTTGGCGAAGAAGGTGTTGCGGTATGGGTACTTCTAGCCGATCATGAATCATGATGCAATGGAGTACGCAAAGAGGTGTGATAAGTGCCACCGTTTCTTTAAAATTCCCAGGCTATCCCCAACTGAACTAACTCACATGGTTAGCCCTTAGCCCTTTGCAGTCTGGGGATAGACCTAATCGGAGAGCATCAAATGCTGCAAGGCAGAGCTCAGTATGCCATAATGGCGGTTGACTACTTTACTAAGTGGGTGGAAGCAGAACCCCTTACTAAAGTGTTAATGGACAAGGTCATAAAATTTTTATTCAGAAATGTGATATGCAGGTATGGAGTTCCCCTTCAGATTATCTCAGATAATGGATTGCAGTTCGACATTGAGGAGATCACTGACTTCTGTCAGGAGCACGGAATAAGAAAGAGTTTTTCAGCTGTAGCATACCTACATGCTAATGGGCAAATGGAAGTAGTCAATAAGGTTTTGAAAACTCTCATAATGAAGCGACTGGAGAATGCAAAAGGAGCATGGGTAGATAAGCTTTCTCTAGTATTATGAGCCTGTCGCACTTACTTCCCGGACAGGATTATGGGTCAGAGGCAATGTTGCCAGTAGAGATGACAATACAATCACACCAGAGGATTTACTATGTCCCAAACGAGAATAAGGAATTGCTGAACATGCCGCTTGACTTAATTGATGAAAGATGCAAGGAAGTCACCTAAAAGGCTGAAGCATACAAACGAAGGATAGCTGTGCAATACAACTCCAAGGTTAAACACCGTCCGCTCAAGGAAGAGGAGTTGGTCCTAAAAAGAAAATTTCCTCCATTAGGGGCACTAGATCCAGTTTGGGAAGGACCATTTGTCATTCACAAGGATTTGGAAAATGGAGCTTTCATCCTCTGTACTGTAGATGGAGCCGTATTCTGGAAGGCATGGAATGCACACCATCTCCATCGTTATTTTGCTTTAACTTTTATCATACTACTTGTATTGCAACCTTGTTATTGAAACAATTATGAAATGGATTCTAATAACATGTGCTTTCCGTGATTTATTGTCATGTTAGGTAACTAGTTGGAAAAGTAACCTCGTATCACCAATTGAAACGCGATAAACTAACAATAGCACCTTGAAGGAGCATCGCTCGAGTCTCAAGTGTTGACTAGGCGGCAAAGCCATACCGGGCATGACATTACCCCTCAACCTTATTAGCCGGCAATGGTGGAACGGAGTATCCCTATTCGGGTGTCCACAGCTGACGATCTGCTTAACCTTCTTAGCCGGTAGTAGTGGGCCGAAGTGATCCCTATTCGGGTATCCACATCCGACGACGGACTCAACCTTCTTAATCGGTAGTGGTGGATCGGAGTGATCCCTATTCAGGTGTCCACAATTGAGGTTCGGCTAAATCTTCTTAGCTGGCAATGGTGGACTGGAGTGATCCCTATTCGGTTGTCCACAGATGACGATTGGCTCAACCTTCTTGGTCGACAATGGTAGACTGGAGTGATCCCAATTTGAGTGTCCACAGCTGACGATCGGCTCAACCTACTTAGCCGCCGGTGATGGACTGGAGTCATCCCTATTTGGGTGTCTACAGCTGACGATTGACTTAGCCTTCTTAGCCGGCAGTGGTAGACCGGAGTGATCCCTATTTGGGTGTCCACAGCTCACGATTGGCTAAACCTTATTAGCCGACAGTGGTGGATTGGAGTGATCCCTATTCGGGTGTCCACAACTGACGATTAATCAACCTTCTTAGCCATCAGTGGGTGGACCGAAGTAATCCCTACTTGGGTGTGTGTAGCTAACGATCGGCGCAACCTTTTTAGTTGACAATGATCGACTAGTGATCCCTATCCGGGTGTCCATAGCCGACGATCAGTTTAATTTCTTCGATCAACAATACTAAGCCAGAGTAATAGTACTTCGATGTTAACTATCGTTGAGGTCTCGAATTCATGAAGGATCAAGGAGAACCTGACTTACCGGCAATTAGGACATGAAAGTTTCCTAGTTGGTTCTCTCCTGGCATACGGATGAGTTCGATGACAATAAATGGTGAATAATAGTTCAAATTTGCCCAAAGGCATGAGGGTTGCATCATACGCAATAAAAGATAGAAATAAAATGGAAATCCACAAGGATAATAACTGATACAAAATCATGCATTCAAGTAATACTCGTCAAACATACAGATGATTATAAGTCAAGAAATCACAAAGCAATAGGAAACAACGCACGCTCGATGTCAATAACCCTTCAAAACTGGTCGAGCATGAGTGGGAATGTTTAATACAAAAACATGCATATATAGCGAATTTATTACAAACAAAGAGAAAAATACTCAGATAGAATATAAATGTAGCATCATTTGACCTAGAATTAGAAATGGTCTTCTTGCTGTGATGCCTCGAGCCTTTGTGTTCACTTTTCTTTCTCTCCTCTTCCTTCTTAGCAGTGGCAGCTATGTCAAGTTCAGCTTGTTTCTTCTACATTTTGTTCAACACCTCGTGGGCTTCAAGCTTAACCCTTGCTAAGTCACCAGGATATTTTAGTAGGATTTGTTGCCTCAAAGATTCCCCCTATCAAAGTCCTTTGTAGGATCGGAAGTACCCGTGATCTCAATGCTTAGTTAACAGCCGAACCACTAGAAAAATCTCTGTGTCTCATTTACTTTTCCGCTATTTTCTATTATATTTGCTCTGTTCTAACAAGGCTGGTGCTTTCACATCATACTCCAGGGTGTCGATCCATTTATTGAGTAAATATTTTGGTGCTTTCACTGAGACCTAGTGAACCCAAGCTTAGATCTAGCTTTTAACTTTGGATTGGACAGATCCAAAAGTTAGAGCCACAAAATCATCTTCGAAATGTCTGAAGGCTTGCCATTGAAGACCAATGGAGGGAAGAAAGAAGAGTTGTACTAGGAGATCTATAGGAGCAACAATTGATGGTAATGAAGTAAATCCCCAACAAACTGAAGTGAATAATACTAACAACCTACCAACGGGGATTAATGTAACAACCTGTGATTGCAATTACCAAATAATAAATTAAAATTTTGATTTTAATTTAATTGGAGCTATTAATGAATTTTTAATGTGGCTAATTTGTTCAAAAGTTAGTTATTTTGAATAAATTAATATTTTGGGCTTAAGTGTAAAATGGAGAATTTAATGGAAATTAATTAGGGTAAATAGAAATCTATAATATTGTAAAATTTTATATGTGTAAAATAGTGCAATATTTGAATTGGGAATTTAATTTACAATTTAATTGCAAAACGGTGATTTTTGGGCAATTTTGACTAAAAGATGTTTTGGAATAATTAGGGGTTAAATTGTAAGTTGGCAAATATTGTGATGTAAAATTTTATAACTATAGCTAAATTATTTTGGTAACATATTTTAAAATTTTATGGGTAAATAATGTGTAGTTTGTATTTAGAGAAATTAGCTAACTTGAGATATAGAACATATTCCAAGTCCTAATAGGTATTAGGCCCACTAACCCACTTCCATTAGCCTATAAACCATCTTCTACCCATTTGTTTCAGCCAACATCTCATTCCATCAACCCTTAAACCCTAGAGAAAAACCTAATTAATGGCCTCCATTTGGTAGAAGATCCATTTTCCTCTCCACATAGCTAATCTAGGTTAATACAAGTTAAAAGGTAAAGCAATCATTCTCTAATCACTCTCTAATCTTCATTCTAATTTCTAAAATTAATTTTTAATACATGGTTTTTGGTTTATTTTTGTTATGAAGCCTCTTGATCTCCTCTCTCTAGCTTTTGGAGTGCACATCAAGTGTTTGTGCATATTTTTCTTGCTTGGGAAAGAGGTAATATATGCTAGCTGAAATTATAATTAGTTTATTGCTGTTAGTAAATTAGGTATATCTCATTCATCTTAAATAGGAATTAAGATTTTCTTGATGTTCTGGAAAGCTTATTCTGTAGACTATAACTTTTATGTTTTGTGCTTTGCCTAATTTTGTGGTTTGAATGGTCGAAATCACGTTTGTTTGTCGCTGACCTGACAACAAACTACAGGGTTGATAAAATAAAAATCTGAAATTGATTTGGCCATAAGTTACTCGTTTCTTATCCAAATCTAATAATTTTGGATGTTCTGGAAAGCTTAGATTTAGGGCTAAAACTTTCATGTTTTGAGTTTCATGAAATTTCGAAGTTAATTTGGTCAAAACTGTGCATTCTTACTACTATCCCGAGAGCACATTGACAGTGATATAGAATTTAAATATGAGAATTGTTTTAGTCATAAAATTTTCATCCCCGATCGGAATTTGACGATCTTGGTCATTCCGGAAAGCTTAGAAACTAAGCTACAACTTTTATTTATTCATTTTGTCAGAATTGGAAGTTTACTATGCCAAAATGTGGTTTTTTATCTCTGGTCTGTTAGTGCATAACTATAGGCCTTAGTCGCTTTTCTCCCGTTGTTTTCAGTACAGAACCCCGAATTTGCGACGCCATCTCGGGCTCGTCCTTTGTCGGATTTCATCGATTTTGGACTCGTTGGAAAGCTGGAGTTCCGAACTCCATCTCCAGAAAGTTTGATTACTATCCGAGTTCATTTGACTCTTCGAAATTGCTGTCGAAGAGGGACCTGGATCTCAGCCTGAAACAGTGTATTCACTGTTTCCGGGTCCGATTTTGGAGCGTCGCTGCGACTTCGTTTCAAGTCGGAATCGAGTAATTCCTTTTGCGTTCTGAATTGAGAATGTCGGACTACGTTCTTACCAATTTTCATGCCATTCGGATTCAGTTTGCTGGTCCGAATAATTTTCCGAACTTGGGTTCGCGTCAGTTTTGGACTATTTTCCAACACTAGAATATTTTCAGTGATTTTCTGGTTTTATCGATTTCTTTGAGATTGGTCGCTGGATTTTGTACACGGGCCTTATAAAAAGGTTTTAAAAGGATTTTTCACTCCGAAATGGCTTTCGAAATTATTATATATTATTATTTTTAATTAATAAATTAATTACTCCATAATAGGGGAGTTTTCAAAGGCCGTTTTAAAGTGATTTCAAACCAATTATAAATCCGTTTTTCGTAATTATTTTCTATAATAAAATCCCACACTCACACTTTAGCACTTCGAGCAAAGTGGAAAGGTGCTTAAACGGTTGAGAAAAACTCTGGCCTATGAAACCGTGTGTATTTCCTTTCCGGTTAATCCCCTACTTATTCGATTGATCGTTTTGGCCTTTCGGCCTAGTTTACCGATGACATGAGGTGAACTTTGTACTGCTTTCAGTGTGGAAGCTTACGATTGGTTAGTTAACCGTTTAGTGCGAACGTGGGGTATGAGACTCACGTTAACACTTTACGGGTTCCTTGCTAATAGTTCGTGACACATTCCTTTTATTACCTTTGGGATAGTGTCTTCGGACTGTCTCCCTTAGAGGTATCGTTTTGGCATCTCTACTTAGATGGTCGTTATACATCTCTACATAGATGTATCGTTTTTGGCATCTCTACTTAGATGGCCGTTATACATCTCTACATAGATGTATCGTTTTTGGCATCTCTACTTAGATGGCCTGTTATACATCTCTACTTAGATGTATCGTTTTTGACATCTCTACTTCGATGTTTTTGTTTTGGCATTTGTGCTTACGTTATGCCGATGATATGAGGCTTATTATACATCTCTACGTAGATGTTTTTGTTTTAGCATTTGTGCTTACGTTATGCCGATGATATGAGGCTTATTATACATCTCTACTTAGATGTTTTGTTTTGACATTTGTGACTATGTTATGCCAATGAGACAAGGTTTGCTATACATCTCTACTTAGATGTTTATTTCTTCTCTATGTGAGAGTTTGTGGTCTATAGTACTATGTTATATATCGCCTCATTATCTATCATGTTTATCTCAGTTTATTAACTGATTGTTTAGCTAGCCTGACTCGAGTGTTTTTTTCACTCGGGTCAGACCAAGTTGTTTCAGGTTAGGCCTCTGGACTTAGCTTTCCGTGCTTCCGCTTGGACATTATCTGCTATGCTGATAGATAGCTCTTTATATTTGTCAACTATTTTGATACTCTGATTATTCAGTATCTTATGTACATATTTTTGACTCACTTGTGTGAGTGGTGGCTTTGTACCCACCTTATGATATATTTGGATCTGTATTGACGATGTATTTTCTAAGACTCTGTGCTGTTATGTGATACTGTTCTGTGATGCTATTTCATTATGTTATTATGCTTTGTTCTGATAGATCTTTAGCCATTTGTAATTTCGTTATAAGTATTTATCGAATATGTCGAACCACCTGATTGAGAAAAATTTAAATAGATTCCACCTTTCGATGTATTCGGTAGATAGTTATAGCATAATTACATTTGGTCGCTCCTATTATACTCTATTCTCCGCATTAGCAGACGGAATCACCTCCGTGATTCTCTTTGCTAATAAGGGTCTTGGAGTGGGGCGTTACAATTAATGCTGGTAATGCAGCTCCAGGATCCTCTTTCCAATAGGAGGTTGTGATCAGAGGCGAACTAAACCAAATGGTCAACCAACTTAACCAGAAAAAGACGGATAGCCAAAAGGCTCTTATAGACAAGATTGACACTTCGCTAGCACTGCGGCCACCAACTTTGCCAAGAACAAGGCTAGAAACTTCTGCTACTATGGAACAGGAGAATTCCTCCATCTCAGGCTTGAATATGAGTGATGGGGAGCAAAAACAAAAGGGATAGTTGGTGGAGCTATATGGACCGCTATTGATGGTAATGGAAGTACTCCTCCTACTGGAGGATTCCTTGCTATAAATCCTAACCTAGGTGTGAAGCCTCCACAAGGGAATAGTGCAATGCTTCTTTCTGATTCTGAAGATGACATGCAACTTGACAACAAAGGATTGAAATTGAATGCCGACATAGGCAGGCAAAATGCTGGAAAGGAAGTTCAAACTACTGCTATAAGGCCAACCGCATACCAATGGAATTCTGCATGAGTGGTGCTCCGAAATCGATCCCTGCCTTCTGAAAACCGACATTGCTCCGGCAATGTCAGGAAGGCCCAAAACCGCCAAACCGACTCAAACCATTGGATTGACTGAAAAATTGATCCCCGCCTTCTGAAAACCGACGTTGCTCCGGCAAAGCCGGGAAGGCCTAAAACCACTAGATCAATAGGGAAAATAAATCCCAACCTCATAAGTATCAATGTTGCCCCGAAAATGCCGAGAAACTCCCATATTTCCTATATACCGGTTTTGCCCCAGGAACCCCGAGAAACTTTCTATTTTCTAAGTACTGGTGTTATCGCAGCGACGCTAAGTCTATTTTCTAAGTGCTAGGGTTGCCCCGACACCGTTGGGAAGCTTTCTATTTTCTAAGTATCGGTGTTGCCCTGGCAATCCAGGAAAACTTTTAGCTGCAGGATCGACGAGAAACACTCATAGCAGTAAACCATCGATGCACTAGCTTTCAGAGATAGAGGTTAGTACTCAACTAAGTTTCTATCCTTGTCATTAGGAAACTATCATTGCTCGAAGATATGTGACAATGGGAAGATATAACCATTCATCGGCTAATCGAATTGTCCGTCCCTTCATTACAGGAATCAACCGCTGCCCAGAGATAAGGCAGCATCGAAGGAAAATCCCCAGGATCGAATCGCTCATGCACTAGTAAAATGGTGCACAACTGAATTTCCAGTATTCAACTTAGAAAGAGTTTTGACGCAGCCCAGAGATAGGCAGCCTCAATAACATGTTGCTTGGAACATAGCAGCTAAATCATCAATTCTCAAAGATACGGACTGACACATGTACATGACTTCCATGATGATGTTAGAAGTCAAGCAAGGCATGCACATCAAAGGAAAAGCAGGAAAAACATGGAAAGTTAGGGGTTAAATCATCAAGACTTCCTCAATTTCAGAGTAGGATTGAGTGCCATACTAGGGGAAATTGAATCATTTGCCCCACACCTACCCACCTCTCATAAACGCCCAAATATAGGCGTTCGAAATAGCTAGTCCCGCAAACAGGGATAGGCACACGTATACATGGTCAAAGGAAACATCGCCAAGTCTGAATACTAATAATCACAAAGTTGATTAGATAACAGTTATGTTTTGCATAGTAGAGCATTCATGCAACAAATTACCACCTAGGGAAATGAAGGTCTTAACGTTCAGAAATTTGACATTGCCAGAAGATAGGCGATGTCGAGAAGGAACCAACTTCCCACCTGCGGCAATCTGGCATTGCACGAAGATAGATGGTGTTACAAAGGAAAACCTTTAACCTCCAGGAATCTACCATTGCCCAAAGATAGGCTATGATAGGGAGAGGAAGTACCTTGTCTCAATAGTTCAGTGCTGCCCGAAGATCGGTGACAGCGAAAAGGTTCTCAAAACCAAACAAAGAACTAGGTTGATAATTCAGCATTGACCTGCATAAATTTTCCATCGCCCGAAGTATGGTGCTGACTAGAAGGATTGATAACCTACTTATGGAACAACCATATCAGTTAGTGCCAACTTGCTCGGATATGCCATCGCCTGATGATTGCGATGCTAAGGAGAAACCCCTAGAATGGGACAATCATTACACTATCTTTTGAAGGTAGAAGTAGAAGCTCGATCGAATCTTCAGCCATACCCTCTGGAATCTGACACTGCCCGAAAATTCACAACATCAAGGATCTCAATACTGGGGTTGAAAGGATTTACTAAAAAAAGATGACATTGGCTGATGAAGTCAACTTGAGAAAATTCGATTGCAGTCAAGGAATTAATAGCATTGAAAATTCAGATTTTGGAATCGAATAGCAAAGTCACTAGTTCCTAGATATGGGAACTACCTTGTGAATCGGGCAGGGGGTGGTCAAACGTACTGCTCAGGAAATCTAGTCTCTCGAAAATGTATAGATTTAGTATTCAAAGTGATCAGCCCTATGGACTGGGGCATATACACCTACACTTGGTTGAAATGAACTCGACCGAGCCTAAATAGAAACATAACTAATGAAATTGCTAGGATTATATCTGTTTGCACAAAGTTGTGAGACAACGGAGACCACTCCCACGTATGCACAACTAAAAAGAAGACCGACATGACAACAAGCTTCAGGGAATCCCTGTTTGCTCCTCCCACTCGTCCATGACCCTTAAGGCCATGTACTCATTTATAGGAGGAGGTGGATTTTGCAACAGCTCCACAAAAGCAAATGTTTCTTGCAATTCAACCATAATCAATTGTCCTGGTATGACAGATAAAAAGCAAAGCCTAAGCTATGAAGGATCCAACTTCTGGAGGAGTTGAAGTTACTTTGCCAGACTAAAGATGGGATGACCAGAAAGTCATTCAAAATAATAAAACTTGATGTTCAACATGTCGGGTATGTTTTACCTTGAATAATATTCCTGTATAAGCAATGCCCGGAATCTAAGGGAAGTTGATATATGTTGACTAGTCGGATTTCGAGCATTGACCGGGGTAAGTGTAGTGTGTTATCTATGCAAAGTGAGTCCAGTGTCACGAACACCATGAACGGACCATCCTGCGTAGAAAGCTCTCTTGAACTAGAAAAACGAGCCGCGTAGTACTTTAATACTATCCTTTTGGGACTTACCCGTTATCGACAAAAAATCGATAACAGAGCCGCTCTTCGAAGCAACGTAGAAAGCTTTTCTTTTCAAGATCACCAAGATAGCAGAAATGTGAAACGCGATACAATAGAATCATCCACTACGTTCGATTTTGGAATAAATCATCGCACTAGAATTCAAACAGAGATAGGAACTTAGCCAAATTCTCAAAATGAGACGGTTGAAGCTAGAGAATAGGACTTGAATTTGGAACAACGTGCATTTAGCCGAGGCAAAACTCAGCTTCACCATTGGCCAAGTACAATTTAAAATTCAGCCATCTCCCTTCGAAATTGCCATCATCCCGAAATCATCACGAAAGAGTTTCTATTCCAACCTAAAGCGCGACGTAATCTCCAAAGTGTAGATTGCATCGCCAATCCAAATGAATGGAATTTCAACTATAATTAAACAAACGGTTAATGGACAATCAAACAAATGAAAACAACATCTCGAGACAGAATCCAACGATCAATTGAGACTTACAGGATAACAGCTCAAGGCTAACCTCGTTCCAGAGTACACTTTGTTTACAATGAAAGTATACTCTGGGGGCAAATGTTAACTGGCTTTTTAACCAAGCAGAAATCACGAGGGATTAGAATGTTGAAACGAGAACAAAATGACCTGAAGCTTAGCAAAGATACTCAGAAGGACAAGAGCAAAGGCTCAAGAAAAAAAAAGCAAAAACTAAACTAAGTGGCAAACTTGTCTCGAGTATACCCCTTGACTCGATACCGGCATATTTTTGGCAAGTGGTCCCAGAATCTTCCTAAGCATGATCAAGAAGTTTCGTATAGTTCTAGTGAGCCAATCGTAAGAAATGAAGACGTGACGGTTTAAACTGTAGGATAATCCAATTCGTGAAAGAATGATAATCAAAACCCATCAGTAATCTACCAAATTACATTGAAGATATCTAGATGAAGCATGGAGCTCGAAATTAAAGTTTGTAGCCAAGTTATTGCTAAGGATTAGACTCGGCCTCGAGTCAAGGGCTTGACTCGGTACCGAGTCTAAACCATTACTCGGGTTGTCACAATATTTCTTATACCACCTTGGGCCGGTCTCTGGACTACCCTGATAGTGGGCTTCTAATCCGATATAAATGCTACCACTAAAAATACAAACCATAGAGCAACCAAGAAAGGATCGGGATTCTGCTATCACTATTCGGGATCTTAATCTCTTCTTCAACTCTTTCCTCTACACCATAGTCACCAAGGTAGCTACTCTAGGAAATTCTAGGACTTAGACTTAGTCTAACCCCTGTACATGTGACTAATTCTTTCTCAATCACCTTGTATTCTCATTCAAGTTAGATCAAACCAATAATCAAAGCTATAAAGTGAATGTAGGCATAGTTAACAACTGAACCACTATAAAAATCTCTGTGTCTTATTTACTTATATGCTATTTTTTATTGTATTTGTTTTGTTCTAATAGGGCTGGTGCTTTCACATCATACTCTAGGGTGTTGATCCATTTTTTGGGTTAACACTTATCGTTGTACTCCTTATTGGTGGCTTTGATATTTTCTAAGCAATCCCTCTTCAACCGTTCCAATTCTTCAACCTAGAAAACTTTGAGCTTTTAGATCTCTTTAACCTGAGATCTTTCCAGGGCATCCACCACTTGTTTATGATCCAAGTCTTTCTGGTGCAGCTGTTTTCTTAGGTCGAAGATGCTTAGATTTTGATTGACGATTTTCTTGCTGATATCTTTCCCCACCTTGATCACTCTATCATGGAAGTTCGATAAAGCCTTGATATTGCCTAATCCATCTACAAGAAGCTCAATCAACCCTACGAAAGAGGGCGGAGGTGCCTCAACAAGTAGACGCGTCAAAAGATCCATCGGTTGATAAGGTTACCGGAACTCGTCGAAGAATGGATCTAAGGGGTCGGTAGTGACGGTTGCCCCCTCAATCTCCTTTCCTTTATCTATTTTCCCAGGGCAGGAATAATTGCTCCTCTTTTATCCATTTTCTCCTACTGCTTGGAGGCTTCTGAATCAGACAATGGGATATGGTAAAGCGGAGGGGACTTAGAAGGTTGAATTGGAGTCTGGGATCCTGATTTACCACCAGAGGAGCGAGATCTCTTCTGTGAACCGTTTTTGGTCCCTTGGCCGCCCATGTCCCCAATTGGGCGGTACTGAATGGTCTCTCCTATTTTCAACTCCATCGGCGATTGTCCGATATTTACACTGGGCCCGAATAAAGATGCTACCTCTTTCACATCCTTGGGAGGCGCTTTTAACCCTATCTGCTTCATCTTAGAGAGCAATTTTTTCCTTCTCGAGCTTATACTACCTGCAATGACAAAGCACCACAAGTTAGAATAAGAATAGACACTTAAGGAATATGTGATTGTGGCATGTACATGCAGTGGTGCAAATGTGAAATGTGAGAGCATGTGGAAACTACATGAACCCTTGTGGTCGTCATGGGTCTCCAACTGACGTTGAATTTCCAATATAGACTCAGAATCCCCGTAATCGATCCTAATTTCTAGATCTTGGAGATGGTAAAAAACAGTGATATTCCCGAGAATGAAGGCTTCCTCCTCCTCACGACCAAAAGCATTGCGTAAGGTCTCGTCCACCTATGAATTAGGCTGGGTAGCTAAACCAATGTTTCCAAAAATGGTACGGTCGCTGTCATAGGAGCCTGCCTCTTCTGCCATCTTTGTATAGATGTTATCATCCTCCCACTCCCCTAAAGCCTTAAGCCATCCGCTTTTATGAGGTTTAACCCTGAAGGGATCTAACTTTGGCTCCTTTAAACACGTAAGGATGGTAGGAGCGGCGCCACGTGGGTTTGTAATCAAGAGGGTACCAGAAATAAAAGGATGAGAGGAAGGCATGTCACTTGTTTCACTGGTAGCCGAATCCTTTTCTTTCTTTTTCTTGACAGGCTTCTGCATAGAAATTTGCATGCCTCTCCTTATTGAGAGACCGGCTGTGAGCAGTCTGGCTGCCTCAAATTTTCATCAGTCACAAAGCGGGGAACCTCTCAGAGCTCCTTCAAGATTCACCATAGTCTGTGCAACATCTCTTCCAAGTCATCTCTAGCTTCCGCTCTGATTACTCCTAAAAGGAAATCTAAAGAAAGAAATTTACCCTCTAATATGAGATTCTTTTGGAATAATGAAGGAAGGCAAATGGGAGGAAGAAACTTACATCCCAAGTGCCATTGATGAAAAAACAGGGAGTTGTCTTAGATGAAGAAGTACTCCCGCTTGAATATACGATATCTGGAGTAAATATTCTCAATCAGATTGAATTTTCTACCTACCTCAAGATAAATAAAGGAGGATCCCTCCATCTTACTCTTTATGGAATATAGAAACCTGATCTGGCGATGAGTAGGGGCACTCGAAAATCCCCCATGAAGATAGGGTACAAGCTAGCGAGGATAGCATATCCGTTGGCATGCGGCAAAAATGGGGCAATTTTAAAATATATAAGAAACCCAGCCATCCACTGAGGAAGAGGAGGTAGAGCTCTGACTGTGCAACGGTAGTGATAGTAAGCCGTATACCCTTCGGCCGGGGCATGCGCTCGTTATTCTAGAGTAGGCAGTAGAAGGTTCTCCATTGGGATACTATAGGTGGCAATAATGAGGTGTATCTATTTGGCGGTCAAGCTCAAAGCTTCTACGTCGATGGGGTTCACTAGCAGTTCAAATAGTCTGTATCCGTGCATAAGAGAATGGGAAGAGCTAGGTTAATTAGAGCGACACACCGACTGCATTGAACCCGAAGGTGCAGATGAAGAAGGAGCTTGATCACCAAAAGCAGTGAGGGAGTGGGTCTGACGATGGCCCGATATACCTATCTTACTTGATAGATCATCTCATGCATTATCGTAAAAGATGGAAGTGTTCACATGTGTGCATGTGTGTATGCATGTCCATTACATATAAAGAACAAGAGCAAAAAAAACTCTCCAACATTTCTGTCTTCCTACCCACTTCTATTTGGCTACCCACTTCTGTTCGGCAACCAAACGAACCACTTTATCCCTAACCTGAGTGTCGAACTAGACAAGGAGCCTAACACGATCAAGCTACATGAATTATGGCTTACGAATCGATGATATGAATGATAAGGTAAAGAGAAGATGCTAACCAGATCGTGTGGTAGTTTTGAATTGAAGTTGGAATTAGACTGGAGGCCTGGAGGGAGAGCACAACAATGGCAGTTCGGGGAGATGAAGGGTCATGAAAATTTTGGGGCCTAGAAAAGTGAACGCATGTATTCGGTGGAGAGGGCTGCTGCAGCTTTTATAAGGGTAGAGGCATAGCCAATACTGGACCAGTCCCATACCAAACCAGCAACAAGCTGGACCAACCAAACATCTACCATCGGGCTGTATGGATGCCGAACCGGGACAAGAAAAAGTACCAACCCCGGTAGGAAAAGGAAAGGAATTGACCGTGTTCATCAAAGTGTTCATCCAAAAGCTTATTCAACAAAGCCCACCTCGTAATTTACAAGGTGGACTTTAGGGGCAAGTGTTTTGGGCAATTTCGCCCACGGAGCCAACAATCAAAATGTAAGGCTAAAAGCAAGGCTGGAGATATGCCAAGGAAGAAAACATGGAGGAATAGAGAGAAACGTAGCCTCTCCTCCCTTGTTTGGTAGCCCAAGCACCAAACTGATTTTTCTATTCGGTACATATGGTACTGAATAGGAAATCCTATTCAGTACCATAGGCACCAGACCAAATCTTCCATTCAGTGAAGGGAGAGCCACCAAGCCATGTATCTTGATGACCTACCGAAATGGTGTCGGATCTAGGAAGATTGACCATACCATACCGAGCCCAAAGAGAGCCTACCGAACTAAGGAGAGTTGAAACAATATGAACTTAGCCAATAATGTGTCGACATACACTTGCACCGAATCGACCTACCCCGAATAGAGCTCCTAACCGAACCGAGAAGGCTATATATAGAGTAAATTCTTCCAGTATTGGGAAACTATTAATCACGTTCAACACATTAAGGAATATTCCATCTAAACGAGTTATATATGGAAAATTCCTCTCTCTCCGGATCAATTACACCTCATTTTCACCCCTATAAATATCTAAGCATTTGACATTCAAAGAATAACGTTTTGGGATCTACAAGACGTCGAGTTACAAAATCAATTGCAGGGAGCATCCTGATCACCATTTTCTGTTATAAATCATTGTACTCTTTATAAGTTACTTATAATATTAAAAGTATAAGAGAAATAAATAAAAACAAATAGAGGACATAAGCCCATTATGGCCGAACCACTATAAACCCGGGTGTACTTTACTGTTTCTGCTCTTTATTATTCATTTACTCTACTATGAAAAATCGATTGGAGGTATTTGCCCATCTTTGTGCAAACACATATCATTCTATTTTATCTATCATATGTGATATATTCTCTTAGTTTTTTTACTGCTTGTATTGTATGATGAACGTTAGATAGACAAATCTAGGTTTATTTCGTATGTTATTACGTTGTAAAGTGAGTTGCATTGTCCATCTCTTGGAATTTCAGGAACGAAATTCTTTTAAGGAGGGAAATGTAACACCCTATTATTTTACGTAATTAAATAATTAAATTAAAAGGGTAAAATCATAACTTTACATAAAGGGCAAAATAGTAAATTTCTATAGGAATTGGAATTAGGCTTGTGATCTACCCATTGCATCCAGAATGCCATTTACAGACTGAAAACATGTATTACTTAATGAATTTGGTTAAATGGACTATAAATTAGAAGAAGTCAAACCCGGTGGTATTTTCTTAATATATTGATTACGAAATTTCAACGTAAATATTATTGCTTTCTGCCTATAAATAGATCAGTCGAGAAGCATAGCTATGTAGAGGAGGTTGAGTAAGTTTATAGGATTGTCGCCAATCGACCTAGATTGATGAGTGGTGGTAGGAATTCACCAAAGAGTGGTCGGAGGTGGTGTTCATGGTATAGCATCATAGGCAGTGGTGAGGGCAGCGTCGGGATTGCCATTGAACGGTAAAGATGTTGTTGTAGTCAGATTTTCGACACGGGGCTGTAATGACGGCGCCGATGCAATTTTGGGTGTAGCTGCATCTAGATTCATGGGGGAGTTTAGGAAATGTGGCACCGTAATAGAGAAAACGCATACGTAATTAATTAAATAAATAAATATTATACTTAATTGTGTATAAATTAATTTAATAATATTATATATTTCAAACACTTATAACTTTCGCATATGACCTTTGTTTCACTTGTGGTTCTCGGCATCAGAATTATGGAAAGACAAAGAACGTTTTGGTATATTGTTTATTTTGTGCCTTATTTTGGTAGATTTGTTATACATTGTACGATATAGTGATACAATATTTGATATAGTGATAATGGGCAAAGATGTTTTGTTCCTCAGTAGCGAGTCGCTTACGATTAAGGGATATTGGACTAAAACACCTTGTTCTTCAGTTATGATTCACTTATTCTTTGACGATAGTGGACTAAGAGATATAATTCCTCAGTAGTGGTCATTTATGATTTAGAAATAACGACTAAGTTGTATAGTTCCTTAGTAGTGAGTCGTTTACAGTTTGACGATAGTGGGTTGAGAAATATAGCTCCTTAGTAGCGAGTCGTTTCCAATATGACGATAATGGGTTGAGACAAGTAGTTCCTCGGCAATGAGTCACTTACGATTTGGTGATAGTGGGTTGAGACCTATAGTTCCTTAGTAGCAGGTCGCTTGCGATTTGGCAATAGTGGGCCGAGACATATAGTCATATGTTTTCAATGATAAATGATTTGGGAATTTGGCCTCAATCGTATTGCAGTCGGTCTTTGACATGCAAGTTGGGACTTTGGGTTCAATCATGTGCGTACGATTAGATAAGGATAGATTTTAGTGAGATCTTAGCATATAATGTGACTATGATATTTTGTCATGCCCCGGCCCTAGTGACCGAAATATCAAAGGGAGTTTACCATCCAATAGTTTGGATCGATGGGCAACGAAGGAGTGACCTCTAGTATACATTACTTTGGGTCAACATGAATACGTCTCAATACCTGAATACATATGAAATCAAACATATCTCTTCTAGATGCAAGGCAATGTACACAAGTTCTAGAATTGAATAATACAGTATTGGAGACACAAATAAAATTTGTGCAACTAACAGAATCAGAGTGAAAAAATGTTAGAATTTTATATCATATTTGAAAATCTGATACATTATCTTATACATATACAACTCATCACGCAAGTATATCACATTGACCAATACAATAACATTTCAATATAATTATAAACAATGTGAATAATCATCATCGTCACCTGCTCCTACTCCATGTAGTAGCCCAAGAAGTACATACACTCATAATATTGACCTGTTGAACAATCTTAGATTGGCCCGAGGTTGTTAAACAAATAACAAACTGAGTCGGGAAAGAAATCTAGCTGTGAGTATAATAATGCTTAATTATAATATATAAGTGTGGCATCATGCATCAGTACGTGACGTATCAATCAACATAACATTATCGCTTACACCCTGTGTAGTTAAAGGCACTTAGTGGTTCTATAGCCGTGGAGGTATAAAAAGTTCTAGTGGGGATATAGCGAAAATAACGAAGGTGAAAAAAGCTTTATTAAATATTAAACCAAATATTTGAAGTTAATTTATTCTAATTCGCACATCATTTATATATGAAAAATAAATATTGTTTAATATTATACGATAAAACCGAAGAATATCATGATTTATTCAGACGAGATTTGGTGACTACAATAGATTTCTAACTTATATTGAGCACTTATGCCTTAAAATTAGGTTTTTAACCTAACTTCTTTGATTTGGTTTAAAAGAGGACAAGTAAAATCAACCTTTGTATATTAATGTTACTAAAGCGGGTACTAAAAAGTCTTGACTTAGCGGGCGGAGCGGAAAATAACCGGGATTAAAGCGGATCTACTGTTTGATAGCACTGAATTGAAATAACTTAGCGGTCCAAGAGCGTTATGAGCTATAACGGGGATTTTACATAGCTTTGGTGGGGCTTTAACTAAGCAGCTCACACCAAACAATATCCCACACATATAATGAGTATATGAATTGATTTCAATTTAAATTCAAGTATATTGTTTTCATATCTTTGGAGTCTGATTTCATTATTTACCAAAGTATGGTCTTTTTCAATAACATACCTAAACAGTTAACAGCTGTACAAATTCGTTGTTTACGATAGTACAGTCTTTTTTAACCACATATCTAAACAATGTTTATATATATTACGAGGTCGATAAATATAAATGAGAGTCAGACCTTAACTCTCTTCTTTGAGTTCCTACCAGGAATACTCTTAGGTAACCCCTTCTGTATTCATACTCTACATAGACTAACTGCCTCGAAAAGCCAGTTGGTATTTTTCACCTACTTCATTCGACTAGTTGTGAGTGCACTTCACACGATCCCTTAAATGCACTGCTCTTCTGGCTTCTGAAGACGTATACATTTTATATGTTGTAGCCACCTGCCAATTCCACCTTGAGTTGCTAGCTCCCATGGCACTATGTGTCCAATATCTTACTATTCATTATATATTCCATGAAATAGATCGTTGAACTTTGTGAAGAGGGATAAAGTAGGTCATGATTTGGGTTGCGATCGATGAATTAGTCCGCTTGGATGGATGCTAGCAGTCTATAGTCATACCTCATATTGTTTTCATCAAATGTTAAATTTCATCTTTTAAAAACATTTGGCTTCCCAATGCAACATTATTTCCCAAAATGATTTTATATCCTAAATAAATGTCATCCGTAATTCAATAAATCATCGATCAATAATATATTCAAATATTTCGATTCAAACATAACAATCAATCTATTCAAACCAGTAATATTGGGATATAATAGACATACTTATATATAATGGGTGAAAATACATATTATAATCCTATACTTATATTTCTAAAATCGAACAAGTATTCCAAATCACCCAAATTTAGTCATCTCATACAATTCATTAATTCAAGACCAAATCAAGCAAGTTTCCAGTCATAAATCTTATCATGAGTATTCTAACATAGCACTGGTGAAATATCAACACTTAACATCGAAATCAAACTAATATTTTATTCGCCTAACTTTAAATTCTTATGTCTCATATTTAGTAAAATAATACTCATGCTTCTCAAAATATAAACATAGATATATATACTTGGTTTATCTTCTTCTAAAAATCATGCTAAATCCTTTAAAATTCAACCGAGTATTATTTAATGCCATTTTGTATTCAAATCAAAATAAAATACCTTTATTGGTATACAAAATGAATTTCAAATTCATTTATAAAATATCTCGAATAATTCTCAAAATTCTTTTATAGAAAAATTTATATATATATATATATATATATATATATATATAAACCACTCATCATTTGTGGTTTAAATTCAAATTCAAATTATTTTGAAAATAAATTAGCTTCGTTTCCTCCAAGCTTTTCTAGTTACAAATCTCAAATAAAAATATTCATATTGTATAGATGGGATTTTAAATTCCAACTTAATTTAAATTCTATTATTTTCAATGTGAAAATAATTCAAATTCAAATTCCATTATCTCCAAAATAGTTCAAAAATCCATTTACACAAAACCTTTCTTGTTATTGGATCTGTCAAAATTCCTTTCAAAGAAATTAAATATAAAAACCCTCCTTTCCTATGATTTAAATTCAAACCAAGTTTGAATAATAATACACTACTTTTATTCTTGGAATAACATTCTTCAAAATTCTGTTTATAGGAAAGCAAATATATTTAAACCTTTTATCACTTATGGTTTAAATTCAAATCAAATTATTTCTAATTTAAATAAATCTTTATTTTATAAAAATAGTTTCTACTTCAAAATCGAAATGAAAATATACATATAGGATTTTAAATTCAATTTTAATATAAATCTCGTTATTTTCCACTTGAAAATAATTTAAACTCAAATTCAAATTCTATTAATTTAAAAATAGTTCAGAATCATTTTCCTATTTGTAAAATTCCATAGAGTTCACTTTTAAAGAATTTAAGTATAAAAACCCTCTTCTTTCTTCAAATCTAAATAAACCAAATAATTTTAATAAAATTTAAGTTTTGTGTTTAAATTATTCTTTTATACTTAAAAGATTCATTTAATTCAATATTGATAATATATGAAATTCAATACAATTAGTCAATTCAATTTAGTTTTTGACATACAATATAATCAATATCATAACAATATTTATTATCCAATCTTCATGCAGACAACATTCACTTTAATTAACACATACATCTTATTCATTAATGGTTATTTAAATCATTCGTCAGCGAAACCAATATATCCATATATTTATTTAAATAATTCATCTCTTATATTAAAAATTCAAATCAGATTCTTAAAAAAATAATTCAAATTTCACTTATATAAAATTATTTCAAATAAATCTACACTTTCTATATTTATAAAATGTTTAACTGTTTGGTGCAGGCATCAACTTATCGAATAATATGGGATCTTCGAGCTATTGTAAAATCATTCTACGATCAAACATCCATAAAATAACATATTTATCAATTATAATTCAAGCCAAATAGGCTACCAAGCCATCCACATTCAATATGGATTTTGAATTAAATCAGTTTGTATCCACTGTCATTATAGCTATATATTCACTAAAATTAGAAAAAGTAAGTCATATTCACTAAATCAAGCCAAAGATGACCAAGATTGATGTAAAACTTTCTACCAACATTCACTAATACAATTATTCTTTTGCGTTCAACGCTTCACTTCATCACCGCTGACATTTTATTTCTCCCTTATATGGACACAATAACTTTTATGCATCACTGATGCCAGCCCTAGCTACTAGCCACCATGCTTGCTCCCAAAAATCGGCCGCCAACAGCTGCACATGAATTTCACCGCTTGGACCGTCATCCGCTTACCTAAAACTCATCGTAGCTCTTCCCTGATGTTGATGCACACACTTCCATGGACAAATCGACATCGCCTTCGTCAATCATGTGCATCTTCTCTACCATGCCTCAGCCGTGATCTACCCTCGAAGTTGCCGCTGATTGAAATGTGCGGCACCTCCTCTTCTCGCATGCGATTATGATTGTTTTTTTCATGTTGAATTGATAATATTAGGGCAGGAGGAGAAATATGATTTAGGTCAGGTTTCTTAAAGGAGAGGGAGGCCGTATATTACGTTTGCTTAGGATTGAAGAATGAGATAAAGGGATAAGGATGGGACGTGTGGTCCAATGAAAATTAAAGAAGAATTTAATATTTCATTTTAAATGAAATAACACCATTAACCACTCTATTACTCGACCGCTATTTGATATCCGATAAGAATTCTGCTCAAGACATTTTAATCTAAATTTTCTTTCATTTGTGTAATGATTTTTTCTTTATTAAAACATCACTTTTCAATTTTTAATGATTATAAAATAATTGTTTTGTTTCCAAAATAATTCCAAAATTTTATAAATATGATTTGTTTTGCCAAAATAATTTTTCAGACAACTTTCGAATTTCAAAACACAATCCAATTTCAAAATTTGAATTCTAAATCAATATTCTTTATTTTATTATCAAATAAATCCAGAAATCCAATTTACTGAATTAAGTTCAATAAAATATCCAAAATTCCTTTTTAAAATCCAACTTTTAAATATCCAACTTTTATATGTCCAACTTTTAAATATCCAATTTAGTTTTTAATCCCAATTCCAAATTTTATATTCAAATATTTGAATTTACAATTTAAATATCCAACTAAATTTCCAAAATCAATTTTAATATATTCGCTATATTTTAACTATGAAACAAGGATGTTACATATAAGATTGTGTGAGTTGACTTGTTGGGTGCATGTGACACATGTTAAGTTATGGTTTTCGAGCATAAGTGTTGTTTACTATCTTATTAGTATTATACACTTATATGATGTGTTTCACTCACCAGACATATGTTTGACCTCCCCTATCATTTTCTTCTTCTTGGTTACACTCCGATAGGTCGATAGAGAGGACTGGTGATGGTACAACAAAAGCAAGAATTTATTTATTAATTATTTAGTATTTTATTTCATTTATTTCCATATATTATACTATTTCCGTTACCAACAAAGAAATGTTGTGGTTGGATTTTATTTGAATAAGTATTATTTGTTTATCATTTTGTTTATTTGGGATTGTATTATTAATTACTATAATAATTTATTCTTTCTACTGTGAGTTTTAGAACGTTTAAAATATTGTAGATAGCTCTGTATTATGTTTTATATTTTACCTCAAAACGATCTAGATTCGTGATGTCAGCGTCTTTTTATGCGTGAATCGGAGGGTCATAGATGCAGCTTGTTTCAATACTGGTAAAATGTTGTAATTTGAATTTAGGAACAATTAAAGTTATTCATCAATAAGAGGGGAATTTATGAAACACGGATATTGTTGTTGAAAAATATTTGTAGTTGGGTCATTTTTTTTGAAATAAATTAATTATTATAAGATGATTGTTATAACTCCTTATTTTGAAGTAATCAATGACACTGTTCTTGAAAGAATATTTAGGATGGATTATTTTAAAAGATAACTAATATTATTGGAACAAAATTTTGTTATTTTGAAAAAAAATTACTATTTTGAAAGTGAGCGTAAGCAAACTATTACTATACAGGTGGGTAACAATAATGTCATTTTAAGAGATATCGAAAGACCCTATTATTTTGAAATAAATAATAGTAATATTTATTTAGAGAAGTTTAAAATCAATTATAATTTCTATTTTATGGGATTTCTCATAACCTTTGAAATATATTATATATTTGTGATGAACAATAATGAAATTGAGTTTTCAATATATATGAATTCGGATGGAATATTATGAATAATATTTTAAAACTGAATTTTAAGGATATTTTTTTTTTCTACACACCCACACACACATATATATGTATAAGGATCATTTTAATTAAGATTATCATCTACAAATTTTTGATTAAATTCATCGATAATAATGGTAAATATTTATATCTAAATTTAGAATTTATTATTAATATTTATAAAGTAAAGGTAAACTTAAATAAATCATGATAACATAGTTTTGGAAATATACATAATATAATTTAATATAGAATGGATAAACTAAAGGTTGAATTCTCTTATTACAAAGATGAATAATAATGAACCTTTTAGAAATATTTTTAGTTAAACCATTATTCTTTTATAAACAAGGTATATGTTTTAATATTGCAAGAAATAAAATATTATATTTCAAAAGTGATTAAGTTGGATTATTATTATCTTAGTTTGATGAACTACAATTAATTAAGAAATGAGTTTATAGTTAAATATTATGATGTTGGGGAAAATGATAATTGTTATGTTTAAAAGGATTAAATGAAAATTAACGTTATTTTGGGCAAAGTAATAATAACTTTGGTTTTGCTATATTTGCATATATTATGTTTATGGGAATAAAAAGTAGTTACCTCATTTTAAGATAGGATGACAAATTATTATTATTACATCTGAAAATTAATAATGGTAACAAGACTATGAAATATTCTTATTTTGGGGGATGAATGGTAACACTATATTTGAAGTGGATATATATTATTTTCAGCATAGAAAATGTATAACGGCCGGAAATTTTCAACCCTCAAAAATCAACACTAATACATCCACAGTATTGCATGCCGCAAATTCAAGCGCCATAAACCCGATCTTTAAGGGTAAGAAAGAAAATAAAGACAGAACATAATCTTACATGAATGGAATAACATATATTATTTCAATATATAATCTTTACAGTGGAAATTTAAATACATCATCAGAGTCTATCCTCAGCTCAGCTGGACGGTTATGAATACCAGTCCTTACAAATGTTGAAAAAATAAAACAAATAAAGCGAAAGTGGGACTGGGAATGGATAACTATCAATAAGGAATCTTTAGCTCTAGTTTCATGAAATTGCTCGAAGCTAAACTTGAACTACTAGGGTGCCTGGGAAACTTAGGGCTCCCAGATTTTAAGAAAAAAGAAAAATAAACTCGGGGTCATTCATGGGACTAGTGTGAGAAATTCAAAAATCAGATATTTGAAAATAAAGGTATCTCATAAGACCACACTGCACATAAACACGGAACGTATTTTTACCTTATGATAACCAAAACATTTGTTGTGAAAAATCATTTGATATTATTTTTAATGAATTTCTTTGAAAACCTTTTCAAGTAAACTTATATGAATCTTAGCCGAAATTGTTACAATCAAAATCTTACAAGGCTCGTTCAGAGAATGGATTCCATACAATAACAAGGTGTTGGACTACCTTCCATACATTACACCTCTAGAGGGATGTACCTAGGGTTTAGATACTGAACGCATATACCAACACAGAACTGGCCTACCCCTTCGTCGGATAGTACCAAATATGACACCACCCCAGTCGTTCTTGACCTATTTGAGACGTCTTATTGCATACACTATATACCCGATATATAGAGGGTTATCTAGAAAGGTGATGATCATATCCTAATGGGAGTGACCCACATAGCCCTACCGCTTTTTTCCTATTTTTGCCATTTCCGGGTGTCCCAAAGGTGACGTTTTACCTTTCATATAGCACATTCCACTTTAAATGCCACAGTACTATTCCACAATCATATAACTAATTTCTACAAACATATAACTCCTAAGCTCATATGTCTCAGGAAAGGGTGTTAAGCTAAGAGAATTTTCCTTCTCCGCCACCAAACAAATGATACATTTATAGAGATTAATCAATGTGATTTAAAAATGCAACGTCAAACATTCGTCTATACAAGTTGTCCAGGAGCAAAACAAACCGAAGACACTCTCCTACCACATCTTGTCGGGAATTACCCCTAGGATTAGTAACGAGAAGTCCTTGCATCGAAGATCTCAAATGAAGAACTATCGTCACATAAAAGTGAAATGGGGAAATTACCTCGAGGGTCAGTGACAAGTAGCCCTACATTCCATCTTCTAAATCATATCATTACATGTCATTTTTTTCGAACGCGTAAATTGGTTCGAAGTGATCTTCGGATAAGAATTTCCCAAATCTGACCCCGATTCCTTCAAACCAATCATTGATAAAAGAGGTCAACTATATAGGTGAATAATATTTCATTAATTCATTTCTTTTATCAAAAATATCTTTTAGAGATATATAACTTTAATCATTTCTTTCTAGTATATACAGAATTATTAAACCGCTCTTATCAAATTTTATGGTTAATTAAACCTTTTAAATCAAGAAATAATTCCAAATCATTTCGCCTTTTACTTAGGAAAATATTTCCAAATCATTTATTTAAATCTTTAATAAAGATTTCTTATTTCAAACCATAACTCTTAATTGAGTTGAAACCATGTTATCTACGAGGGTAATTCAAAAACTAGATAATATTGAGTATAAAGGATCCATGGAAATTATACTAATTCCACTTAATATCAATTTCCGTATTCAACAAGTACTATCTGTCGAATAATGGTGAAATCAATTTTTAAATTCATATGGTTAGTATGAGTTCCCTCCTCGGAATTTAACACCAACTTTAAGAAGATTATCTTCATTCAATCCAAGTTATTTAAATTTGAAAAATAATATCTTTTATACTTTGGGAAATTTTGATCCGAGTAAATCAAATTTACTATCACCTCCATCGGACAAGTCCGGGTAGCTAGGGAGGAAAGGCAACTGGTTTCCCAAATCCAAGCCTAGAGACTACCTCTCTGTCATCCATAAGGTGGTCAAGTTATTTGATCAATTCTAAACCTTTTGACACACTTAATTAATTTTTAATTATTTTGGAGCGTCCAGGCTTTCCCTTCGATCTGTTCCATTCCTCGGTCGGATTTTCTTTGACACTCACAAATGGAACAAATGTACTAGTCATTTTCACATACCCATTTTTAAACTTCTTAATCATTTTTAAATTACTTAATTATTCATTTGAAAAGTTCATAAAAGACTCGGGAAAGAATAATTAAGTTAAAACAATTGTTAGCAAAAGTTATTAAAAAGTGCTCCAAATAGTGTTTTGAAAGCTTACTTGGTTAAAACAACTTTTCTATCATTTGGAAGTCCATATTTATAACTCAAATCTCTTTTAAAACATTTTAGTATATTTATAAAGATTTTTCCACATTTTTAAAGAATCAAAATATCGATTTAAGGCATTTACTACTTTGGCCTCTGAACTGCCAAAGCGCGATTTTATTTAAAACTTGATTTGCTCATATTTTAAAATGTGCTAAAGGAAATCTAAATCATTTTCTTTTGTTTGAAAACAATGATTAGTTTAGAAATTTCTTATTTCAAAGAAATCCGCGTCTGAATCCAACCTATAAATGGATTTAATTTCTAAGACGCGAATCGCGAACTGCCGTTACGTGACACGCCTATTTTTGACTAAATTTTCAATACTTATTTAAACTTTGCCAAAACACTTTTAAATGTTTATAAAACATTTCTAAACCATATTAAACCATTTTTTTGGAGGTTTAAACATTCCTTGTACACCATTTCTTTAATAAAAGGAAAGTAATTTCCTTTGTAATTTTCTACGTGTATTAAACATGACTTGTTAATACAATTAAATAACAATATTAAACAACCAAACATGATGATCAAATCATAGTAAACATCCATTACAAAAATCATATCATTATCTAAAATATAATATAAGTAAGAGTTTCTCACCTTAGATTCAAACGAACTAACTTTAAAACGACTATAGCTCCGCACGACGGACAAAGCTTAATGGAATTGAGCCTTGGACCCTAGGGAAGTCACAGCCTAGGCTAGAAAGTGCAGGAGGCTCTTCCATGCAAGGTAATGGAGTACGGCCGTGAGTTGCAAGGAGGAAAGAGACTTCGGATTATCATCGAATTCACAAAACTAGACCTGAAATTAGGTCATTTTCTCTCGGGTTTTGACCATTTTACTCACTGAATTTGGAAAAGTGGTCAACATAAAAGTTGTTGAAAATTCTTTTCTCTATGTTTTAAGAAAATATTTCTTGATTTGGATCTATTTTGAGGATGTTATGGCCAAGAGAAGAAGAGGTGTTCTCATATTCATTAAAATCAAACACGAGAATGGGTCGACTTCTAACTGATTTTTGGACATGTTGTTCCAGAAGTTTTGAAAAGTTGTCAAAAGAAAAGTTCTTGAAATATTTTTCTCTATAATTTGAAAAAAAGAAACACTTAATTTTGATTGGTTTTAAGGGAGATATGATCAAAAGAACAAGAGGTATTCTCGGACCCAAAACTCTAGGCTCGAAAATGAGCATGAAAGAATAGAAATTTTCACATAATAACTCTCTGATTTGGAAGAAGTGATGTTAAGAAAAATTGTACCCAACTCAATTCTCTTCAATTTGGAAAAAATAGTTTCTTGATTTCATGGAATTTGGAGAGTGTAATGGCCGATTGAAGTTGGAGTAAAAATGAAGAAGGTGGGATGTGTATTTATAGGAAACGTTTTACAAAATATCCCACATTACCTCACCTTTCTTCCATCACCCATGTGCTCTCCTTCACCATCCGTCACTTGGCTGCCCATACCAATCCATCATCACCCCCATGTGTGTGTCCATGTGCTTGTCCTTATGTGTAAGATGGTTGACTTAAGGAAGCTTATGTCTTAAGCAAACTAAAATAACTTTGATATTTTTAATCTACATATATTTTGATGTGTATATAGGTATGTATGAATTTATATGTATATGTGTGCACATGAAATGTTTTTGCATGTGTGTGTGTGTGTATATATATATATATGTGCACAATATAGCAAACAATGTTTTAACGACTTTGAACAACTTCCGTTTTTTAAACCGTTGAGAATCGGAAAACCGATTCCCGGTCATATTTTCACTTATAATTTAAATCACATATAAATGTAAACAAAATTTGAAAACTAATTTCTTATCATTATTAACAAATTAAAATGATATAATCTGAATTATAAAACTATATAAATTAATATTACTCAATTGTTTATACAAAGTGTTATTATACCGATTTAATATTTTCTAATTACTTTTATAACTTTATAAAACCATTATAAATGACTTATCATCACATTATAACTATTAAAAATGAATTATACCATTTAAAAATCAATTATTTGAATAATTATAATAACCATTAAGTCATTAATCTTAATTTAAAATTCTAGAAAATCTAAAATTTATAATATCCGGATGATGTCATAAATACATTTTATTTCCCAAAAATAATATAATTAATTTTATTTCATATTCATGTTCAATTATAAAAATAAGTGTATGTACCCAGCTCTGTGCACGATGTTCTGACGATTATAGAGCTGTTTATCGACCAAACGTGAATTAAATATCCTTAATTAAAGTAATCAAAATTATGGTCGTTACATAATGATAATAGAAGTTGATCATTTAAAGGTAATATTATTTCTTTGAGGGGAATAATAATCTGTTGTTTGAAGATGGACTATTATTAATTATAAATTAAATATAATAAAGAGTTTAAGTGCAAGATTTGAATACTATTATTTTAATCGTAAATAATAATAAGAAGCTTTAAGGTCTGGTTGAATCCTTGATTGTTTTATACATCTTATGGATAATTACATTGATTTGTTGAGTGTCTTGGTTACTTTGGGCTATTTTCCCAATGATGGATTATGTTTGATATTTTGTCATGTTTATGTTACATTTGTGAGATGGTTGTTGGCATGAACATATGGATGTGAGATAGATAACATATGAAAGCGATTGATTGTAGAGTTAGTGGTATGCCCTAGGGGCCATTATGCAATTCGTTACATGTATTAACTCAATTACCAATCTTGTTCAATATAAGACGTGCTTTATTTCTATTATATACTTGTTATAATTCTATATAACTAGTTAAGTAATTAATTTAAAAGTATATAACATAGAATATCCTTAAATGATATGTTATGTGAGAGTAATTACAATGTGTTGTACTCATGAAAATTTATGACATTAAAATAGCACATACTATTTTAAATATTCCTAGTCAAGATGTCTCGAGATAGGATATCAATACATCCATTGGGACTAGAGTATATAACAGTCTCCAAATATTGAATAGTGTATTACCCATGGCTGTTGGGGGTACAAAGGTTCTACAACTGATATTTATTGGATAACTATGGAATGACTCACTCGAGAGTTTTCTATTGATTAATATAACTTAGGCCAAATAGGGAATCTCGAAGTAACAAAGTTACCCTCGACCTGAGAATACCATGGAACATCAATGTAGACACTTCACTTTTATTATGGTTAAATCGTGGTATGACATCCTTTGAACGACTATAGTTGGGTTTGAGTTAAAGCATGCGAAGTAAAACATTATTCATTAGAGAATTCATCTCCTCAGTTGTATAAGGTTAGTATCATTGTCAACTGTAGCTAACTCAAAGTCAATGTCTTCGGCCAGAGCAACATGGTTAATAATAATAATTATTAGTGAACCAAGGATTTAGTGTTTGTACTAATCAAGTTGAATATAGACAATGTTGGAATTTTGACCAAAACCAAATTCCATAAGTCGTAATATGATATAGTGTTGATCGAGGGAAATAGTTTAAATAATCATTACTACTTGGTACCGCTTATAATAGTAAAAGTGAATTATACTGAAAAGATCTGTAAGCGTTAAACTCAGCCAAAATATTATAGCACTAGATAAGGTGATGAGTGAATGTTAATATTCAAATTGCTCGATATTAATCGCTGATTGAATTTACACCTTTGAGTCACACGATCGTAATGTTGAACACTTCAGACAACCACACGATTTAATTAATTTATATTCATTGCCAATTGGTTAAATTAATTAATATATATAGAATATTAATTCTTATATTTTATTCTTGATTTTGATTTTTTAATTCCATTAGTATTTAATGAAAAGTGTATATATAAAAGTTATGTCTGCGCGTATCAATTATGGTGTTCATAGAATATTTAAATTTGACTTAATCAATTAAGTACCAAGTGGATTTAGGAGTTATTAAACCCACCTTGCTTCTTGTTTTTGCTAGCCAAATGGGAGTATTGGAAATGTTTTCAAATATGATTTGAAATATTAAAGGATAGAAAGAGATCTCTCTCTTTAATTCTCATTGTTTACCTTCTTAATTAACATATTTTCTTTTATTCATGCACAAATTCACCCTCACAATAATTCATCTCTCTCTCTCTCTCTTTTCTCTCCCTCTCATGGCTAAAATTTCATGGCTGCCATGGAGAAATATTCCTAAAAGAAAACTCAATTAAAATTAAAATAATACAAATAAAAGGTGGTGCTTCAGATCCCTGCAAAATTTGGAGATGATTCAATCAGATTTAGTAGTTCTCTTCTTTATTCAAGGTGTGATTTTTGGCTACATCTATAAGATAATTTGTAATTTTAGTCAATTGTGATGTATATGACGGTAACTCAATTAGATCTCATACATGCTCTATCACTTTTGATTATTTTCTCATTTTATACGTATATTTTTTACTCCTATCATTCTTCGAAGAATTTATATATGCCAAAGTTTTTTGATCTATTTTCTTATTTTAAAATTGATGCTTATAAAAAAAATTATATAAATTTTTTTGAAAACTAATTTTAGTTAATCATTGTAATTTTGTAACTATTATATACACAAACAAAGTGTTAAATCAATTTTGAAAGCCGATTTAATGTTTGTGTGTTAGTTAGTTTTGAATGTAAATTATTTTATTTTTTCGTATGTTTAAAGGGTTTTTTAATCCATAATTTGTATGTGGACTTTTATGCAAAATCACAAACCTACTTTGAATCCTCCTTAATTTAAGTCTAGTTTTAATCTATTACATTTAACTTTTAAAATATCCTAAAAGTATAACTTTATATACATATGTTATCTTAGATTTAATTTTAATACAGATTAATACATACATATATATATATCTATGTGTGTGTGTTTATATGTATGTATGTTATATTTTATCTCAAAGTTTGAAAAAGGGACTTTTGTGTAAAATCATCAATTTAATTTTAAATCTTTTCTAAATTAAAATTAGACTTGAAATTTTTGTTTTAGATTTCAAAGCATATTTTTTGAAATTAGGATGTGTTTGAATGTTCAAAATTATGGCATTAGAGGATGAGTAAATGGAAGGTGATATATCCTCCACCTTTTCTTCTCCCTCCTAACTTCGTACTTAAATATAGTTGATTGTCATTTTGAATATAAGTGAACTTTTAAATAGTTAAAATAACCTTATAACAATTTTATACATGTGTAAATATAAATAGGCTATATATATTGTTATTTTATGTATATAAAAAAATATGGATAATAAAAGCATATATAAAGGACAAATCAACCCATTACATTGTATATCCAAATATATATATATATATATATGATCACATTAGCTGTGTACACTACTTATATGTTGCACTTGCACTTTACACGCATAGATCTATTTGATATACTGAGTAAATATATATATATATATATATATATATATATATATATATTCAAATTTTGTCAAATAAACTAAATAGAATAAATATTTTTTTTAAATATATTTGGTTGGATCTAATAATCCTTTAACTTCACAAGCTCAATCGATCTAATTTTTTTTAATTTACCTATTTCACCTGCTTTCGATTAGTCCAGTTCCTTCAATAATATCAAAGCTCAATAGTTTATGCGGCCTAAATTAGAAATATTAGGGCTAACATATTAAAGCCTACTATTTATAGAGTGTCTTGAATGGTAGTGTCTAACGTTGGGTTTTAGGTAATAAGTATTATGTCCTACTTGGTTACTGGTCTGACCCGAAGGATGAAGCAAGCCCAAAGGTTATCCCGAATACAAAGGCCCAAATTGATTTTGGGCCTTGAGCTAATTTTAAATTTTGTTTAAAAATTTATAAGGTATTTTAAATTTAAATGTTAAGTTTAAAATATAAAATTTATAAAATGCATTGAATTTTTTTAAAACTGTTTTGAGAAAATAAATAATTATTTTGAAATTTAAAATTATGGTTACTTAAATTAAATAATTAATTAAAAGTTAATTGAGTAATATATATATATATTGATATATTTGTATAAATATACTTGTAGTTATTTATTTATCCTAAATTGTTTGTGATATATTAAAATAAAATTTCAAATTAATTAAATTTTTTAATTAAATAAAATTTATTAAATAAAATCAATTAAATGTTAATTAATTAAATGTGTACATATATGATATGTAAACAAAAACAAACTGTAAATGTTATAGTTGATTAACTATCTTAAATTGTTTACGATGAGTAGTATAAAATTTTGGAAATTTTATATCAAATAAATTAATTTAATAAAATATAATTTATAAAATAATAATTAATATTAATCAAATAATATTTTGTTGACAAGATACATGTATATATTATATAAGTGAATTAATTATAAAACGTTATAAAGGAAATAAACTTATATAATATGAATGTATAAAACTTAAGAGGAACTGTAAGAAACCCAACTTAGATATAAGGAACAAGTACATATGTTTTGTATATATACTATGATTTTAGATGTATCCAACACTTGAATTACGAGGGTATTTCATAAGAAATACATTGTTCCCTAAATCGATATCACTCAATATATATTAAAGATTACGAATCCTTTTTATATTATTTGTCCTATACAATATATATCTTAATAGATTACTTGCAAATTCTTTATTTATTAATCTCCTCAAGCTAAGGATGTTATGTGTAGTACTATTAATATATTTACTAGATGAGGTAAGATGCATGGATGTATTTGTTGACTTTTTCAAGGTATGTGCATTATACTTAGGCCATCGTGAAATGGGGGGTTCGAGTGAATAATCTCTCTTGACTTGTTGATCTTCCTTAAGGTTGAGATGAGATTAGGAAGAAATCCATGGGTTTGGAGTATTATATGATTCGATTGATAAATATTATTCATCACTTGTGGACCTATGATTTGTTGATCATCCTCAAAGTTAGAATCCCAAGGCAAATGAGTTCTGAAGCCCACTAAAGATATCAAAAGTTTCAATGTTTTCTCTTAGGGCTTTGAGAAAAATAAAAATCTAGTGGAAGCCATATTAAGATGAAACGATAACATTTTACCTTTCTAATATTGTAAGAATATATGTTATACAAGTCGAAATAATCAACTTCAATAAATTTGTTCATCTAATATAATTGAAAAAATGTTTATTAGCAAAATTATACAATTGAACTAAATTAAGACTGACATAGAAATATAAAATATACTTACTAATAAATCTTTTGACATGTTGTCACTTCTAAGACCTCCCCAAGCATTAATTTATACAACCACTAAAACATTCGTGCCTTAGTCCCTTAACTATTTCATTGTATAGAACCTTGTATTGTCTTCTATGAGTAACAAACTCTAATTGCAATATGAGAATATGGATATTTAATCCATATTCAATCGCATGTAAATGTTATACGGTAAACAGTCGCGGTCTGCAAATGTATGAAACTACAGTTAAATTCGTTCATCGGAAATAAGCAAATGAACCATAATGCAAAATCATATATTCAATACGATGGATTACAATAAGGATATCCTTTGAATGGCTCTACTATTTTTGAAAGTAAACCAAATGTTTGATAGTATGTGCAACTTAGATAGAGTTGGAATGAGGAGAATGAATGGTCATTTCTGCTTCATGAAGAGACATCAGAAATGAGAATAGTATAAATTATAAAGAATAGTTAATATGGAATGAGAAATGTGATTTCCATTCCTAATGTTTTTTCATATAGAAAATTATTTTCAATTAAAGTTATTTCTTCAAGTTCAAGATAATTGATCTAAAACTCATGATTTTAACTAGTATAGTGAATGAAATAAAATCCCGTCATAAGTGGTTGAATGGAGCTTCATATTTCGTAAGCTACTATAATAACAACGTAACTAATGGAAGCACACCATATAACACTTCTTAGTGGATGCATTAAGTTACTAAATTTTTTTTTTCATAAACACACCAAATATTATTAACAACCATTTCTAGTTTTAACCAAAATCAGACAGTTTTATTTCAGTATGAATATTAAGAATATTTGTTATAAGATAAAACTAAAATAATGGTGCTATTTTCATAAAAAAATGATGCATTTGAAAATATAGAAGTATCTAAAGTTTTACAATCACTTTAGAATTATGGACTAAGCCCTAGTTTTGTGAAATAGTTCATTTATTATATGATTATGAATTATATGGTACATGTGAATGTATTTTAAAAGGTTAAGGACAAAGCATTCATTCAGTGGCAGCAATGTAAGAGTTGATGAACTCTTAGGATTGATAAATATAGATATACACAATCATTAGTCTAATTATTCCAAAACAGTTCCACATTCTTCATTGAATTCACTAAAGAATTATCATAGACATGAGTGTGTGTACTTAATACACATGTAGTATGTTTATGATAAGTTCATGGAATATAAAACAAAAGTAAATAACATGACTTGTAAAAGAAAAGAAAATAATTCAATTTGATCAAATATGTGAATGCATTGGACAACAGTTCCACTTATATCCAAAACAAATAAGATTCTATCTAAAAAGTCACTCCTCTCTATATAGAAAGGAGTTCCACATGTACCAAATATGAATAAGTAACTATCTCAAAAGTCACTCCTCCCTATGATATATAATGATGTATTGATGAGGAGTAATTGTTTAACGGCAAATTTTCTATCGATTAGAAAATCGCCGATAAATTTTGAAATAAAATAACCGCAAGCGCACGGCGTACAAAAGTTAGTACGTGGCGAGTACGGGTCGATCCGTGGGGAATTTTTAAGATTTTAAAATTTTCAATTCAATCAAATTAGACAAAAGTGAGATGAAATTGTTAACTACAAAAAAGAAGCTAAAGCTAGAATTAAAATGTGATTTAAAAACTATTAGACTAGAGAACAATTTAGAGGCAAATCCACTCTCATATTTTTGTAAATCAACAAATAAATAATTTATGATTTCTAACTTTGATATTAAGTGAAATAATCATGCATTTATCATAAGTACGGTTTGTTTATGTTATTAATTAACATAACTCAAACCATCAAACTATAATACAACAACTATACCACTTATAATTCTCATGAAAATGAAGCCAAAGCAAAAGCTATTTTAAGTATGACATATTTACTATTGTAACTAGTAATATAGATCATCAAATTTCATTTTTACTTTCATTTCAAAATCAAAAAATTAATTAGCAAATGATGATGTAAATTGTGTTTATGTTGAATAAGAATATCTAATTTGCATAAGCAATATAAGCTATTAAACCTACTTGTATAAACTTACATCAAAATTCACTTTCATTAAGCACAAGCTAAAGAGATCATAAATCATAAAAATGTTGAAATTACATAATATTTTAGAGCTGCATTACCCCTAAATTGAAGGGGTTTAGCTACTCATTTGTGTTATCTAATCAACACATGTAAGTTTCAACATTGAAAATGAAAGAAAGTAGAGAATAAACAAAGAAAAAGAAGATTAACTACTAGAAGAAAATTAATTAGACTAGTGCATAAATGTAAATATAAGCTATGAACATTAAAAGAAAGAGAACATAGAAATAAACATTAACAAAGAAGCAAAGAAAAGCACGTAGAAAAGAAAGGAGAAAGAGGCTTGGAAGCCATTTTTATTTCAGTTTGATTTTTGTTTACAACTTGCTAATTTCCTAAGGAAATATATGAAAGAGTAGAAGATATGTTCATGTACATAAGAGGGTTATTTATACATGCATAAAACCCTAATTCCATTTTTAGGGAGCTTCCCAAAATACCCTTTAGGAAGTGTGGCCACCAAGTAACCATTAGCCACTAATTAATCCATCATTTGATGTGCATGAAGCATTAACCTCCACTTAGTTGTCCATTAGCTCCTAATTGTACATTTAGGTAAGTGGGTGGGGTCCTCCATGATCTTGAACTTGAATTATTTCCTCTTCATTCCTTTGTATTTACTTGTGCATGCATATATCATCATGAATCCCACTTCCATATGCATAAAAATATCCTATAAAAATCATAAAAATTATCTAAGTAAAAATTCTTAAATTAACACATGCACAAAAATGACCATTTTGGCCCTGAATGAAGATGAAAATATGATGGTTTGAAAATAATTGCATTTTGGTTTTAACATGTAAAAATTCCCAAATATGATGTTTATTTAAATAAAAAGAGATAAAATATGGATGTAAATATATGCACATTTATGTGCACATCAAATACCCCCACACTTATCTTTTTATTCGTCCTCGAATAAAGGAAAACTAAGATAAATCCATTTTTGTAGGGAGCACGATTGCATTGAGCGTATGCAACAAGCCGTTAAACCTCTGGGTGTCCCAAGTAGGACGAGTGTTGTCTCGTGAGGGTTTTCAGCGGATACTACCCACAAATCCAAATGCAGAGTGAAAATATTTACAAAGTGCAAGATTTATTTACAAAGGGATGAATGCAAGTATTTGAAAATATTTACAAATGAAGGATTCACTTTCAATTCGACACTCATAAGTTAAATATAGGTTTTGGTCATTGTCTTGAAAATTTAAGTCATTTACTTGTTAAAACTTCCAATAAAAACAAAGTTATCGTAACAAATAGACTATAGTTTAACTCGGTGTTTTGGTTGATAACATAGTGCAACTATGAAATAGATCCTTAGTTGATTAGCAAAGTTTATCAAAGTGGTATTTTCATTTCTTTTCAATAACAAGTCAAATCAAATAAGTAAAAATAGTGGTCGGATTTCAATTGCTTACTCTCTCTTATTTGAAAATTTTATTGATATTAACAATATTTACATATGTCTAACTCAGGTAAGTTGAGGCCAGATATATTTACCCGTGCACTGCCTTGTGGACTGATGTGAGGGGAATACAGAGCGTGGTGAGTGAACACACAAGTGTGAACAGTTATCGACTATAGGCGTTATTAAAAAGAATTTTTATATACATACACCTAACTCAGATAAACTGAGGCCAGATATACCGATCGTGCACTGCCTTTCGGGCATACGTGAGAAGGGTACAAAGCATGGCGAGTGAACACATGGCTCTAGGTGTTAAAAATATATACATATATACAAATGTTTTTTTTCTTTTTTTTAGAAAGAGAGAGTTTTGCAAAATCATCTTAGCACCATTTAACTTAGAAGATAAAAATGTTATATCTTTTACTTTAAATTTACCACTTTTTTTAAAAAAGATTTTCAATTAGAATATACTTCATAATTAACACATATGAATCTTCCTATATACTAGTTAAACCATTATAATTTGTAATCAAACTTCATTTTTATTTTTGTTAAGACAAATAAATTTCCAAAAATTTCAATTTATTAATCAAAACTTATACTTATCCCATAGTGTTTCTTCCAAAATAAATCAAAATGCTAAAAAGAAAATGTTTTTGAGATTTTGAAATTTTGAGATTTTTTTATATGTTAAAAGAAAATGAAAATTCAAAAATGTCATGAAACTAAATAAAAATGAAAATGAGATTCCCCCCTACACTTAATTTTGACTATGTCCCCACAGTCAATGCATGATATAATGAGTGTAACGGGGAAAATTATGTACATATTGAAATAAGAGGGTTAACATTCTTACTAGACATAGCTTGGCTCATGAAGAATCATGAGCTCCTCCTCTTGGTTACTGGGCAATTCTAAGAAAGGTTTAAAACGATGACCATTGACTTTGAAAATCGATCCATCCCTGGGGTTTTCTATTTCTATGGCACCATATGGAAAAACATTTCATACCACAAATGGTCCGGTCCATCTTGATTTAACTTTCCCAGGGAATAAATGAAGTCTTGAGTCATATAAAAGAACTTTCTGGTTAGGCAAAAACGTTTTCCTTAGGATTGACTTGTCATGAAATTTTTTGGTTCTTTCTTTGTAAATTTTTTCGTTTTCATACGCGTCGTTCCTAAGTTCTTCTAGTTCATTAAGTTCTAGTTTTCGGTTTTCGCCAGCTTTCTCAAGATCAAAGTTTAAGTTCTTAATTGCCCACAACGCATTGTGTTCGATTTCAACGGGTAAATGGCAAGCTTTACCGTAAAATAAACGAAATGGGGACATCCCAAGGTTAGTTTTAAAAGCAGCACGGTAAGCCCAAAGCGCGTCGGTCAATTTTTGAGACCAATCTTTTTGATTTTTGTTAACAGTTTTCTCCAAGATTAGTTTTATTTATCGATTTGAAACTTCAACTTGGCCACAAGTCTAAGGATGATGTAGAGTGGATAGCTTGTGGGTTATCGAATATTTTTTCATTGAAGTTTCAAAAGAACGGTTGCAAAAATGGGTTCCGTTATCACGGATTATTGTGCGAGGTGTGTCGAACCTCGAAAAGATGTTTTCTTTGAGAAATTTCACAACAATTCTATGGTCGTTGGTTTTGCAAGGAACGGCTTCGACCCATTTTGAAACGTAATCGACAACGAGAAGGATATACAAGTTTTCAAAAGAATTGGGAAAAGGTCCCATAAAGTCGATACCCCAAACATCAAAGATTTCGATCGTAAGAATAGGGTTTAGAGGCATCATATCTCGTCGAGAAATTCGTCCAAGCATTTGACATCGATCATAAGTTTTGAAAAATTCAAACCAGTCTTTGAAAAGAGACGACCAATAGAAACCACACTGAAGCACTTTTTCCGCAGTTTTTCGAGGACCGAAATGTCCACCGCATGCTTGATCGTGGAAAAATAAAAGAACACTCCTGATCTCATTATCCGGAATGCAACGTCGGATGATTTGGTCATGGCAAAATTTGAACAAGTATGGATCGTCCCAATAGAAATATTTCACTTGGGACAAGAATTTGCATTTGTCCTGTTTGAACCAAGATGAGGGAGTTTCTTTAGTGACTAAGTAATTCACTATATCATCGTACCATGGATCGATAGAAATTGAAAGAAGTTGTTCATCGGGGAAGTTTTCATCGATTGGCAAAGAAGATGGTGCGTTCGGAAGACGAGACAAGTGATCGGCTATGACGTTATCAGATCCTTTTTTGTCTTTAATTATAAGGTCAAATTCTTAAAGTAAAAGGATCCAACGAATCAGACGAGATTTGGCATCCTTTTTAGCGAAGAGATATCGAAGCGCAGAGTGGTCCATGTACACAGTAATGTGTGAACCTATCAAGTAAGATCGAAACTTTTTGAGCGCAAAAACGACAGCTAGAAGCTCCTTTTCGATTATTGTGTAGTTGAGTTGAGCGTCGTTCAAAGTCATACTCGCGTAGTAAACGACATGAAGGATCTTGTTGATGTGTTGTCCTAAGACAGCACCAATGGCAAAGTTCGAAGCATCACACATTATTTCGAATGGAAGATCCCAATTGGGTGCGTAAATGATTGGAGCATAAATGAGTTCGCTCTTAAGACGTTCAAAAGAAGAGATACAATCAGAGTTAAAATCGAAAGGAACGTCGTTTCCAAGAAGAGTCGTCAAAGGACGAGCGATTTTGCTAAAGTCTTTCACAAAGCGTCGGGTAAAAGCCAGCGTGTCCTAGAAATGATCGAATTTCCTTAACAGATTTGGCAATGGGTAGATTTGCAATGACATTGATTTTCGCTTTTTCTACCTCAATGCCTTTATTTGAGATGATATGTCCAAGGACTATGCCTAGTTTGACCATAAAGTGGCATTTTTCCCAATTGAAACTCAAATGTTTTTCTTTACATCGATTTAGAACCAACTCGAGATGATGTAAATATTGGGAAAAAGAATCGCCAAAGATAGAGAAATCGTCCATAAAAACTTCTAGAAAGCGTTCAATCATGTTAGAAAAGATGCCAACCATGCATCGTTGGAAAGTTGCAGGAGCGTTACAACATCCAAATGGCATACATCGATAAGCAAAGGTACCGAATGGACACGTGAAAGTCGTTTTCTCTTGATCTTCGGGAGCGACAGGAATTTGGTTATAGGCGGAATAACCATCAAGGAAGCAGTAGAATTCATGGCCGGCTAAGCGTTCGAGCATTTGGTCAATGAAAGGAAGAGGGAAGTGATCTTTACGTGTTGCGGCATTTAGTTTTTGATAGTCAATGCAAACACGCCAACCCGTTTGAGTACGAGTTGGAATAAGTTCGTTTGAATCGTTCTTGACAACGGTTAGCCTAGACTTTTTTGGTACAACGTGAATTGGGCTAACCCATGAACTATCAGAGATTGGGTAAATGATTTCGTTGTCGAGAAGTTTAAGAATTTCATCATGCACCGCATCTTTCATTTTTGGATTAAGCCTTCGTTGCGCGTCACGAACAGGCTTGGCATCGTCGATTAAATGGATGCGATGTTGAACAAGAGTGGGACTAATTCCCTTAGTATCGGTAATCGACCATCCAATCGCTTCCTTATTTTTTGAAAGAATAGAGAGAAGAGAAGCTTCTTGGTCAACAGAAAGATCGTTAGAAATTATGACAGGACAAGTTTCATTATCACCTAAGTATGTGTACTTAAGGTGATCGGGAAGTGGTTTGAGGTCCAACTTCGGGAGTTTTTCAATCAAAGATTTCGGTTGAGATTCGGACTCAACTGGAAGAGATTCAAAGGCAAGAGTGTATTCAGTTCGTTGGGAATTTCATGAAACAATTTTTCGTACTCGGCTTCACGTTTGTCGTTAAGGTCAAGTGTCTCGTTTTCAAAATTTTTGTGAACGACATTAACTTCCAACGTTTGGTCACAAGGTTCGTTCGATTGGTTTTCAAGATTGAAAATATTAAGATCCAAAGTCATGTTTCCAAAAGAGATTTTCATCGATCTGTTATGACAATTGATTAAGGCATTTGAGGTGGATGGTCGGCCTAAAATCAATCGAATTTGACTCGCGGGATTTGTCACGGGTTGTGTTTCGAGAACGATAAAATCAACGGGGAATATGAATTGCCCTACTCGATTGAGCACATCTTCGATTTCTCCCACAGGCTTCTTAATGGAACGATCGGCGAATTGAAGCGTAACTTTTGAGGGTTTGTGCTCACCTAAGCCTAATTGTTCGTACACGAAGTATGGAATCAAGTTGACACTCGCGCCTAAGTCTATCAAACATTTGTTAATCGTCTTGTCTCTAATTGTACACGAAACCGTAGGGCAGCCAGGATCTTTGTATTTGACGGGCATGGATCGAGATAAGACTTCACTTAAACTGGCGGCTAAGAAGACTTTTTTGGGCACTTGGGTGTGTCACTTTTGGGTGCACAAGTCCTTAAGAAATTTTGCGTAATTGGGGACTTGCTGAACGATGTCAAGTAGCGGGATGTTAACTTTCACTTGTTTAAAAATTTCCAACATCTTTTCCATTTGGTCCTAGTGTTTCTTTGGTCGAAGGCGATGTGGAAATGGAACATGACACTCGGTAGGCGGGTCTACTCGAGTAGAAGAAGAAGAATTTTGATTGGCATTCGATTCAACATTTGGCTCCACATTCTATTCAGATTCGTTCGTTGTTTTAGAAGTGTCAAAAGCGGTTTTCGGTAAATCGTTTGGGTTAATGACTTGATTATCTATTTGTTTACCGGAACGTAAAGTTGTTATAGCATTCAATTGGGTGACGTTACTATCATGAACAACATGGGCTTGATTTGAATCTGTGTTTTGATTTCGGAGATTTGGAAGGGGATGGCTTGGGAATGTGCCTCGTTCGCGTTCACTTATAGACATGGCTAATTGACTCATTTGCATTTCAAGTTTTGCAATTGATTGGTTCGTGTTTTGCATATATGAGGTCAATAAATTTAGCAAATTGTAGTTTGTTTGAAGTCTTTGAGTAGTTGCTTTAGCCAATGTTTCAAGAGTTTTCTCAAGTGAACTTAAATGTTTATCGTCTTGGGGAGGATGAGTAGAATTTGGTTGAAAATTTGATTGTTGCGGTTGATTATGAGATGGGCCCGTAAAGTTTGGTTGAAAATTGTTGGGCTGAAATGGAGGATTCGAAGCATTATTCAGAAATGCTTGAAAATTTGGACAAACCGTATTCGTGCTGGGATTGTCTTGGTTCCAAGCAAAATTCGGATGATTTCTCCAACCAGGGTTGTACGTTGGAGAAAATGGGTCGTTTTTGGCTTTATTGAAGGCATTGATTTGTTCGACAAAATTAGGACACTAATTGGCTATATGATTAGGATCGTTGATTTATAACACATCGGTTGGGAAGCTTGGTTCATTTGATTCAACGAGAAAATGTTATTGAATTTTTTAATCATTGCGTCAATCTTAGCTTCCAAAGCAAAAGAAGATCCTATATAGTGTGCGCTCGACGTGAGTAAATTGATTTTTCGTTCGAACGTTCCCATTGGGATGTTTTTTCAGCGAGGTTTTCAAGAAATTGCCAAGCATCGTCGTGATGTTGGGCAAAAAAATTTCCTTGGTACATTGATTCGACCATGGTTCGTGAGCTATTTTCGAGTCCATCGTATAAGATTTGGCAAATCGTCCATTTTTTGAAGTTATGGCGTAGACATTTTATCAAAAGCTCGTTGAATCTTTCAAAATATTTTTCGAATGGTTCTCCAAGGGGTAGAACTTTTTTAAGAAAGCTTTTACAAATTCTTCCCAAGTTTTAATCAAGTTCGATGTCAACCATTTTTCAGCCTAATCCGTAAGAGCAAATTGGATTAATCGAAGTTTGATTCCGTCATCGGAAAGTTGTTGGAGTTTAATGGTTGCGCAAACTTGTTCGAATTTAGTCAAGAAAATGTATGGGTCGTCGTGCTCGAAATTGCCAAATTTCGGAAGTGTGGCAATATGGTTTGAGTGAATTTTGAAATGGTTATCCGTAGGGGCGGGTAACGTGATGCAATATGGAATAGAGACTCTATCGGGAAAGATTCTATCCATAAGAGTTCGAGGGGCGTTTTCGTTCGCCATATCGGGAGGATCATTTGTTCGAGTTAAACGATTAGTTGTTGAGTCGTGAGTCCAACGATTTGTTGTTGTGTTACGAGTCCAAGTACTCATGCATAAGCGAAAGTCGAGAAAAGAAAGAAGTTAGAAACGAGTTTAGCGGATGAAAGAAGATTTGGAAAATGAAGCGAATTTTTTTTTTTTTAAAAAGGAAGAAAACAATTTACTAAGTGAAATATATTTTCAAAAGAGAAATTTGATTTTTGTATTATTTTTGGTTTTTCAAAAAAAAATTTATATGTTTTTTTGTTTTTGAATTTTCAAATATTTACCAAAAGGATTTTTTTTTTCAATTTTTTTTTGTTTTTAGAAAATGGAAACTTGTTTTTTGTTTTTGTTTTTGAATTTTTAAATTTTTTTTTCTTTTTGAAAAGATTTTATATTTTTTTTAGATTTTTGTTTTTGATTGAAAATTTTCAAAGGAAAGGAAAGAAGGATTTTTTTTTGGATTAAAAACTAAGTTAAGTAAAATTTACAATTTTTTTTTGGATTTTGGTTTTTGTTTTTGTTTTTTAAATATGCATGAATTAATGCAACTAAATGAATTCAAAGGACTTAAGTACAGTTTTCTATCCTTAGTAGCTCCTATCCCAAAATTGTATAATCACACTTTGTCTTAAATCAACACAAATATTTCTCAGCCAGGTAACGGGCAGGGGTTATCGGTGCACCACGAATCACCGTAGCAATGCAGCCGAAGGTTTAAGTACCTTTAGAGGAACAACCACTATAATATTTACGAATCACCGTAATATTTATAAATGGTTATTACTCTGCCGTAGCCTAGACACCAAGAAATAAAATTGTTCAAAGAAAACAAATATGAAGATACAGTTAAGCCCTAGATGAGCTCGTGACACCCTTAAGTCGAATGTCTAATCTTTATTATTAGTCAAATTCTACGATGAAATGCGTTTGTGAGCTAAGGAAAGGGTGATGAAATCCCTCACCTTATGTGAATTAGGGTATTGCCCTTAGAAAAGAAAATAAGATGAATGCAACACAAAAATTAAACGTGAATTTACAGTGCAACTAAAATAAAGTTTGTTTTTGTTTTTGGATTTTGAATTTTGAATTTTTTTTATATATATAAATGCAAATGCAAGCAACCAACAATGCAATTCAAATAAAAACAAGGGATGAAAGCACGAAATCAGAGCGTGCAGAATTACTAGCAATTTATTTTTAAGGGGCGGTTTTTTTAGCAAGCAAGCCGAGCAGTTTTAGCAAGCAATTCTTCCTTTTATTTCTTGCAGTCTGAAAATAAGACAAAGATATATATACATATTTTTTTTCGTTATATATATATATATATATCAAGAAAACAAAATAAGTGATAAACAAAATAATTGAAAACTTGTTGTTTTTTTTTCTTTTTTTTAAAGAATAAACAAAATAAAATTAAAAGAAAACCAACACTTTTTTTTGTTTTTTTAGTGCAAATCAAAACAAAAGCAAAAAAACAAAACCAAAACAAAACAAATCAAAGCCAAAACAAATCAAAACAAAAGAGTTTGCAAAAAAAAATTATCAGACTCGGCCCGTTCAACAAACCCAACCGGCCCAACAACAATGATGCCTGTCTTTTTATTTTAAACAAAAGAAATCACAACGCAAATCCTATTCTCTTGTCTAAAACAAAAGCTTTCTCTTCCTTTTGTTTTCTGAACACAAATCAATCGAAAATGTAAAAGAAAAATGACTCGAATCGAGGTAATGCAATCACGTTATTGAACTCACGATTTAGTCGAGGTGATTGCTGAAGGGAGGCAACTGCGGGGTGGTTGTGATTTGGTTTTGAGGGCGATGGGGTTGGGCAGTTCGATGGTCGATTTTGGTGAATTTATGAGTTCGACGGCAGTGAAGGTCGAGGATGGATGTGGTTTGTTAGTGGAAGTCGCGATGGGTTTTGTGGTGATTGAGTGTGGGCTTGGTAGCGGTTGTATTGTATGGTGGTGGTGGCTATGCCGATGGCTGTGCAGGGTGTAGCAGCAGTTTGAAGGAAGGCAAAGACTGTGGTAATGGTTTTGGTGAAGTACTGCAATGATATTGTTTAGCAAGTGGGAATTTTTGCAGTGTTTCAGTAGTATTTTGGCAGGGCAGGGAGAGTGAATCAGTGGGTGACTGTTTGCAGTGATGATGTTGAAGTGTCGTGACAGTGTCAGTGGATGATTAAGTAGTAGTTTTGGCTTTGTTGTTGAAATTTGTAGTTACTTGAAGTGTCAGTGGATGTAGTTGCTTGAAGTGGTGGACTGTGATATGTATATGGTATGATGACAGTGGCCAGTACAAGTGTTGATTTGGTTGTAGCAATTAAGTTTCAGTGAAGTGAAGTTGAAGTGAATTGAGTTATAGTGAATTGTATTCACAGTGCCTTGAGTTTTAGTAAATTGAAGTTGAAGTGACTGTTGTGGTGGGCAGACTGTTGATGGTGATGTCTGGTGGTTTGTTTGGTTGAGGAGTTGTGGCAACAGTTGAAATGCTGAGGAGATAGAGCAGTGGCTGTTTATGGCGAAGGCTGCAGTGGAAGGTGATTTTGTTGGTTAGACATGGTGGTTTGGAGGTGATGCTGAAGTGCAGGCAGAGGAAAGTATGATATGGTTTTGTGGCAGTTTTGAGTAGAGGCAGAAATGAAATGGATTGGTCTTGGAGGTATGTAATGTGAATGCCAGTGTACAGGGGCTAATGTAATGACTTGGACAAGGGGTGGGTTAGAGGCAGTTCTGTTGTTATGAGTTGAGTAATGTTGACAGTGGAAAATGAAGTGAAGGAGGCTGGTTATGGTTATAGGCAGTTTAGTTGTTGTATTGTGGCGAGGGTAGAATGTTTGGATGGAAAGATGAAGGCAATGGTGTTAATGAAGGGGAAGTGAGGCAGTAGTAATGAACAGAGAGGCACACAACAGCAGAAATTGAAATAGCTTAAAAAAAAGAGATTGGCAATGAACGGAAATTGTAAAATGAAAACAGAGATTGTAAAATGAAATGGAAATAAAATATTTTTGTTTTTGTTTTGAAATTTTGTATTTTTTTAAAATATGAATTGCAAATAGAAAACAAGCACACAATGAACACAAACAAATGAAAGCAAAATTCACACAAAAACGCACAATTTTTTTATAAGAAACGAGCACACAAAACAAACACATAATAAAAAAAATCAAAAAATAATAATTCGAAGAATATAAAATAAAAATCAAAACAAGTTCCCCGACAGCGGCGCCAAAAACTTGTTTAACGGCAAATTTTCTATCGATTAGAAAATCGCCGATAAATTTTGAAATAAAATAACTGCAAGCGCACGACGTACAAAAGTTAGTTCGTGGCGAGTACGGGTCAATCCGCTGGGAATTTTTAAGATTTTAAAATTTTTAATTCAATCAAACTAGACCAAAGTGAGATGAAATTATTAACTACAAAAAAGAAGCTAAAGCTAGAATTAAAATGTGATTTAAAAACTATTAGATTAGAGAACAATTTAGAGGCAAATCCACTCTCATATTTTTGTAAATCAACAAACAAATAATTTATGATCTCTAACTTTGATATGAAGTGAAATAATCATGCATTTATCATAAGTATGGTTTGTTTATGTTATTAATTAACATAACTCAAACCATCAAACTATAATACAACAACTATACCACTTATAATTCTCATGAAAATGAAGCCAAAGCAAAAGCTATTTTAAGTATGACCTATTTACTATTGTAACTAGTAATATAGATCATCAAATTTCATTTTTACTTTCATTTCAAAATCAAAAAATTAATTAGCAAATGATGATGTAAATTGTGTTTATGTCGAATAAGAATAGCTCATTTGCATAAGTAATATAAGCTATCAAACCCACTTGTATAAACTTACATCAAAATTCACTTTCATTAAGCACAAGCTAAAGAGATCATAAATCATAAAAATTTTGAAATTACATAATATTTTAGAGCTTCATTACCCCTAAATTGAAGCGGTTTAGCTACTCATTTGTGTTATCAAATCAACACATGTAAGTTTCAACATTGAAAATTAAAGAAAGTAGAGAATAAACAAAGAAAAAGAAGATTAACTACTAGAAGAAAATTAATTAGACTAGTGCATAAATGTAAATCTAAGCTATGAACATTAAAAGAAAGAGAACATAGAAATAAACATTAACAAAGAAGCAAAGAAAAGCACGTAGAAAAGAAAGGAGAAAGAGGTTTGGAAGCCATTTTTATTTCACTTTGATTTTTGTTTACAACCTGCTAATTTCCTAAGGAAATATATGAAGGAGTGGAAGATATGTTCATGTACATAAAAGGGTTATTTATACATGCATAAAACCCTAATTCCATTTTTAGGGAGCTTCCCAAAATACCCTTTAAGGAAGTGTGGCCACCAAGTAACCATTAGCCACTAATTAATCCATCATTTGATGTGCATGAAGCTTTAATCTCCACTTAGTTGTCCATTAGCTCCTAATTGTACATTCAGGTAAGTGGGTAGGGTCCTCCATGATCTTGAACTTGAATTATTTCCTCTTCATTCCTTTGTATTTCCTTGTGCATGCATATATAATCATGAATCCCACTTCCATATGCATCAAAATATCCTATAAAAATCATAAAAATTGTCCAAGTAAAAATTCTTAAATTGACACATGCACAAAAATGACCATTTTGGCCCTGAATGAAGATGAAAATATGATGGTTTGAAAATAATTGCATTTTGGTTTTAACATGTAAAAATTCCCAAATATGATGTTTATTTAAATAAAAAGAGATAAAATATGGATGTAAATATATGCACATTTATGTGCACATCAAATACCCCCACACTTATCTTTTTATTCGTCCTCGAATAAAGGAAAACTAAGATAAATCCATTTTTGTAGGGAGCACGATTGCATTGAGCGTATGCAACAAGCCGTTAAACCTCTGGGTGTCCTAAGTAGGACGAGTGTTGTCTCGTGAGGGTTTTCAGCGGATACTACCCACAAATCCAAATGCAGAGTGAAAATATTTACAAAGTGCAAGATTTATTTACAAAGGGATGAATGCAAGTATTTGAAAATATTTACAAATGAAGGATTCACTTTCAATTCGACACTCATAAGTTAAATATAGATTTTGGTCATTGTCTTGAAAATTTAAGTCATTTACTTGTTAAAACTTCCAATAAAAACAAAGTTATCGTAACAAATAGACTATAGTTTAACTCGGTGTTTTGGTTGATAACATAGTGCAACTATGAAATAGATCCTTAGTTGATTAGCAAAGTTTATCAAAGTGGTATTTTCATTTCTTTTCAATAACAAGTCAAATCAAATAAGTAAAAATAGTGGTCGGATTTCAATTGCTTACTCTCTCTTATTTGAAAATTTTATTGATATTAACAATATTTACATATGTCTAACTCAGGTAAGTTGAGGCCAGATATATTTACCCGTGCACTGCCTTGTGGACTGATGTGAGGGGAATACAGAGCATGGTGAGTGAACACACAAGTGTGAACAGTTATCGACTATAGGCGTTATTAAAAAGAATTTTTATATACATACACCTAACTCAGATAAACTGAGGCCAGATATACCGATCGTGCACTGCCTTTCGGGCATACGTGAGAAGGGTACAAAGCATGGCGAGTGAACACATGACTCTAGGTGTTAAAAATATATACATATATACAAATGTTTTTTTCTTTTTTTTAGAAAGAGAGAGTTTTGCAAAATCATCTTAGCACCATTTAACTTAGAAGATAAAAATGTTATATCTTTTACTTTAAATTTACCACTTTTTTTAAAAAAGATTTTCAATTAGAATATACTTCATAATTAACACATATGAATCTTCCTATATATTAGTTAAACCATTATAATTTGTAATCAAACTTCATTTTTATTTTTGTTAAGACAAATAAATTTCCAAAAATTTCAATTTATTAATCAAAACTTATACTTATCCCATAGTGTTTCTTCCAAAATAAATAAAAATGCTAAAAAGAAAATGTTTTTGAGATTTTGAAATTTTGAGATTTTTTTATATGTTAAAAGAAAATGAAAATTCAAAAATGTCATGAAACTAAATAAAAATGAAAATGAGATTCCCCCCTACACTTAATTTTGACTATGTCCCCACAGTCAATGCATGATATAATGAGTGTAACGGGGAAAATTATGTACATATTGAAATAAGAGGGTTAACATTCTTACTAGACATAGCTTGGCTCATGAAGAATCATGAGCTCCTCCTCTTAGTTACTGGGCAATTCTAAGAAAGGTTTAAAACGATGACCATTGACTTTGAAAATCGATCCATCCCTGGGGTTTTCTATTTCTATGGCACCATATGGAAAAACATTTCGTACCACAAATGGTCCGGTCCATCTTGATTTAACTTTCCCAGGGAATAAATGAAGTCTTGAGTCATATAAAAGAACTTTCTGGTTAGGCAAAAACGTTTTCCTTAGGATTGACTTGTCATGAAATTTTTTGGTTCTTTCTTTGTAAATTTTTTCGTTTTCATACGCGTCGTTCCTAAGTTCTTCTAGTTCATTGAGTTCTAGTTTTCGGTTTTCGCCAGCTTTCTCAAGATCAAAGTTTAAGTTCTTAATTGCCCACAACGCTTTGTGTTCGATTTCAACGGGTAAATGGCAAGCTTTACCGTAAAATAAACGAAATGGGGACATCCTAAGGTTAGTTTTAAAAGCAGCACGGTAAGCCCAAAGCGCGTCGGTCAATTTTTGAGACCAATCTTTTTGATTTTTGTTAACAGTTTTCTCAAAGATTAGTTTTATTTGTCGATTTGAAACTTCAACTTGGCCACAAGTCTAAGGATGATGTAGAGTGGATAGCTTGTGGGTTATCAAATATTTTTTCATTGAAGTTTCAAAAGAACGGTTGCAAAAATGGGTTCCGTTATCACGGATTATTGTGCGAGGTGTGTCGAACCTCGAAAAGATGTTTTCTTTGAGAAATTTCACAACAATTCTATGGTCGTTGGTTTTGCAAGGAACGGCTTCGACCCATTTTGAAACGTAATCGACAACGAGAAGGATATACAAGTTTTCAAAAGAATTGGGAAAAGGTCCCATAAAGTCGATACCCCAAACATCAAAGATTTCGATCGTAAGAATAGGGTTTAGAGGCATCATATCTCGTCGAGAAATTCGTCCAAGCATTTGACATCGATCATAAGTTTTGCAAAATTCAAACCAGTCTTTGAAAAGAGACGACCAATAGAAACCACACTGAAGCACTTTTTCCGCAGTTTTTCGAGGACCGAAATGTCCACCGCATGCTTGATCGTGGAAAAATAAAAGAACACTCCTGATCTCATTATCCGGAATGCAACGTCGGATGATTTGGTCATGGCAAAATTTGAACAAGTATGGATCGTCCCAATAGAAATATTTCACTTGGGACAAGAATTTGCATTTGTCCTGTTTGAACCAAGATGAGGGAGTTTCTTTAGTGACTAAGTAATTCACTATATCATCGTACCATGGATCGATAGAAATTGAAAGAAGTTGTTCATCGGGGAAGTTTTCATCGATTGGCAAAGAAGATGGTGCGTTCGGAAGACGAGACAAGTGATCGGCTATGACGTTATCAGATCCTTTTTTGTCTTTAATTATAAGGTCAAATTCTTAAAGTAAAAGGATCCAACGAATCAGACGAGATTTGGCATCCTTTTTAGCGAAGAGATATCGAAGCGCAGAGTGGTCCATGTACACAGTAATGTGTGAACCTATCAAGTAAGATCGAAACTTTTTGAGCGCAAAAACGACAGCTAGAAGCTCCTTTTCGATTATTGTGTAGTTGAGTTGAGCGTCGTTCAAAGTCATACTCGCGTAGTAAACGACATGAAGGATCTTGTTGATGTGTTGTCCTAAGACAGCACCAATGGCAAAGTTCGAAGCATCACACATTATTTCGAATGGAAGATCCCAATTGGGTGCGTAAATGATTGGAGCATAAATGAGTTCGCTCTTAAGACGTTCAAAAGAAGAGATACAATCAGAGTTAAAATCGAAAGGAACGTCGTTTCCAAGAAGAGTCGTCAAAGGACGAGCGATTTTGCTAAAGTCTTTCACAAAGCGTCGGGTAAAAGCCAGCGTGTCCTAGAAATGATCGAATTTCCTTAACAGATTTGGCAATGGGTAGATTTGCAATGACATTGATTTTCGCTTTTTCTACCTCAATGCCTTTATTTGAGATGATATGTCCAAGGACTATGCCTAGTTTGACCATAAAGTGGCATTTTTCCCAATTGAAACTCAAATGTTTTTCTTTACATCGATTTAGAACCAACTCGAGATGATGTAAATATTGGGAAAAAGAATCGCCAAAGATAGAGAAATCGTCCATAAAAACTTCTAGAAAGCGTTCAATCATGTCAGAAAAGATGCCAACCATGCATCGTTGGAAAGTTGCAGGAGCGTTACAACATCCAAATGGCATACATCGATAAGCAAAGGTACCGAATGGACACGTGAAAGTCGTTTTCTCTTGATCTTCGGGAGCGACAGGAATTTGGTTATAGGCGGAATAACCATCAAGGAAGCAGTAGAATTCATGGCCGGCTAAGCGTTCGAGCATTTGGTCAATGAAAGGAAGAGGGAAGTGATCTTTACATGTTGCGACATTTAGTTTTTGATAGTCAATGCAAACACGCCAACCCGTTTGAGTACGAGTTGGAATAAGTTCGTTTGAATCGTTCTTGACAACGGTTAGCCTAGACTTTTTTGGTACAACGTGAATTGGGCTAACCCATGAACTATCAGAGATTGGGTAAATGATTTCGTTGTCGAGAAGTTTAAGAATTTCATCATGCACCGCATCTTTCATTTTTGGATTAAGCCTTCGTTGCACGTCACGAACAGGCTTGGCATCGTCGATTAAATGGATGCGATGTTGAACAAGAGCGGGACTAATTCCCTTAGTATCGGTAATCGACCATCCAATCGCTTCCTTATTTTTTGAAAGAATAGAGAGAAGAGAAGCTTCTTGGTCAACAGAAAGATCGTTAGAAATTATGACAGGACAAGTTTCATTATCACCTAAGTATGTGCACTTAAGGTGATCGGGAAGTGGTTTGAGGTCCAACTTCGGGAGTTTTTCAATCAAAGATTTCGGTTGAGATTCGGACTCAACTAGAAGAGATTCAAAGGCAAGAGTGTATTCAGTTCGTTGGGAATTTCATGAAACAATTTTTCGTACTCGGCTTCACGTTTGTCGTTAAGGTCAAGTGTCTCGTTTTCGAAATTTTTGTGAACGACATTAACTTCCAACGTTTGGTCACAAGGTTCGTTCGATTGGTTTTCAAGATTGAAAATATTAAGATCCAAAGTCATGTTTCCAAAAGAGATTTTCATCGATCTGTTATGACAATTGATTAAGGCATTTGAGGTGGATGGTCGGCCTAAAATCAATCGAATTTGACTCGCGGGATTTGTCACGGGTTATGTTTCGAGAACGATAAAATCAACGGGGAATATGAATTGCCCTACTCGATTGAGCACATCTTCGATTTCTCCCACAGGCTTCTTAATGGAACGATCGGCGAATTGAAGCGTAACTTTTGAGGGTTTGTGCTCACCTAAGCCTAATTGTTCGTACACGAAGTATGGAATCAAGTTGACACTCGCGCCTAAGTCTATCAAACATTTGTTAATCGTCTTGTCTCTAATTGTACACGAAACCGTAGGGCAGCCAGGATCTTTGTATTTGACGGGCATGGATCGAGACCAGACTTCACTTAAACTGGCGGCTAAGAAGACTTTTTTGGGCACTTGGGTGTGTCACTTTTGGGTGCACAAGTCCTTAAGAAATTTTGCGTAATTGGGGACTTGCTGAACGATGTCAAGTAGCGGGATGTTAACTTTCACTTGTTTAAAAATTTCCAACATCTTTTCCATTTGGTCCTAGTGTTTCTTTGGTCGAAGGCGATGTGGAAATGGAACATGACACTCGGTAGGCGGGTCTACTCGAGTAGAAGAAGAAGAATTTTGATTGGCATTCGATTCAACATTTGGCTCCACATTCTATTCAGATTCGTTCGTTGTTTTAGAAGTGTCAAAAGCGGTTTTCGGTAAATCGTTTGGGTTAATGACTTGATTATCTATTTGTTTACCGGAACGTAAAGTTGTTATAGCATTCAATTGGGTGACGTTACTATCATGAACAACATGGGCTTGATTTGAATCTGTGTTTTGATTTCGGAGATTTGGAAGGGGATGGCTTGGGAATGTGCCTCGTTCGCGTTCACTTATAGACATGGCTAATTGACTCATTTGCATTTCAAGTTTTGCAATTGATTGGTTCGTGTTTTGCATATATGAGGTCAATAAATTTTGCAAATTGTAGTTTGTTTGAAGTCTTTGAGTAGTTGCTTTAGCCAATGTTTCAAGAGTTTTCTCAAGTGAACTTAAATGTTTATCGTCTTGGGGAGGATGAGTAGAATTTGGTTGAAAATTTGATTGTTGCGGTTGATTATGAGATGGGCCCGTAAAGTTTGGTTGAAAATTGTTGGGCTGAAATGGAGGATTCGAAGCATTATTCAGAAATGCTTGAAAATTTGGACAAACCGTATTCGTGCTGGGATTGTCTTGGTTCCAAGCAAAATTCGGATGATTTCTCCAACCAGGGTTGTACGTTGGAGAAAATGGGTCGTTTTTGGCTTTATTGAAGGCATTGATTTGTTCGACAAAATTAGGACACTAATTGGCTATATGATTAGGATCGTTGATTTATAACACATCGGTTGGGAAGCTTGGTTCATTTGATTCAACGAGAAAATGTTATTGAATTTTTTAATCATTGCGTCAATCTTAGCTTCCAAAGCAAAAGAAGATCCTATATAGTGTGCGCTCGACGTGAGTAAATTGATTTTTCGTTCGAACGTTCCCATTGGGATGTTTTTTCAGCGAGGTTTTCAAGAAATTGCCAAGCATCGTCGTGATGTTGGGCAAGAAAATTTCCTTGGCACATTGATTCGACCATGGTTCGTGAGCTATTTTCGAGTCCATCGTATAAGATTTGGCAAATCGTTCATTTTTTGAAGTTATGGCGTAGACATTTTATCAAAAGCTCGTTGAATCTTTCAAAATATTTTTCGAATGGTTCTCCAAGGGGTAGAACTTTTTTAAGAAAGCTTTTACAAATTCTTCCCAAGTTTTAATCAAGTTCGATGTCAACCATTTTTCAGCGTAATCCGTAAGAGCAAATTGGATTAATCGAAGTTTGATTCCGTCATCGGAAAGTTGTTGGAGTTTAATGGTTGCGCAAACTTGTTCGAATTTAGTCAAGAAAATGTATGGGTCGTCGTGCTCGAAATTGCCAAATTTCGGAAGTGTGGCAATATGGTTTGAGTGAATTTTGAAATGGTTATCCGTAGGGGCGGGTAACGTGATGCAATATGGAATAGAGACTCTATCGGGAAAGATTCTATCCATAAGAGTTCGAGGGGCGTTTTCGTTCGCCATATCGGGAGGATCATCTGTTCGAGTTAAACGATTAGTTGTTGAGTCGTGAGTCCAACGATTTGTTGTTGTGTTACGAGTCCAAGTACTCATGCATAAGCGAAAGTCGAGAAAAGAAAGAAGTTAGAAACGAGTTTAGCGGATGAAAGAAGATTTGGAAAATGAAGCGAATTTTTTTTTAAAAAAAAAGGAAGAAAACAATTTACTAAGTGAAATATATTTTCAAAAGAGAAATTTGATTTTTGTTTTATTTTTGGTTTTTCAAAAAAAAATTTATATGTTTTTTTGTTTTTGAATTTTCAAATATTTACCAAAAGGATTTTTTTTTTCAATTTTTTTTTTGTTTTTAGAAAATGGAAAGTTGTTTTTTGTTTTTGTTTTTGAATTTTTAAATTTTTTTTCTTTTTGGAAAGATTTTCTATTTTTTTTTAGATTTTTGTTTTTGATTGAAAATTTTCAAAGGAAAGGAAAGAAGGATTTTTTTTGGATTAAAAACTAAGTTAAGTAAAATTTACAATTTTTTTTTGGATTTTGGATTTTGGTTTTTTTTTGTTTTTTAAATATGCATGAATTAATGCAACTAAATGAATTCAAAGGACTTAAGTACAGTTTTCTATCCTTAGTAGCTCCTATCCCAAAATTGTATAATCACACTTTGTCTTAAATCAACACAAATATTTCTCAGCCAGGTAACGGGCAGGGGTTATCGGTGCACCACGAATCACCGTAGCAATGCAGCCGAAGGTTTAAGTACCTTTAGAGGAACAACCACTATAATATTTACGAATCACCGTAATATTTATAAATGGTTATTACTCTGCCGTAGCCTAGACACCAAGAAATAAAATTGTTCAAAGAAAACAAATATGAAGATACAGTTAAGCCCTAGATGAGCTCGTGACACCCTTAAGTCGAATGTCTAATCTTTATTATTAGTCAAATTCTACGATGAAATGCGTTTGTGAGCTAAGGAAAGGGTGATGAAATCCCTCACCTTATGTGAATTAGGGTATTGCCCTTAGAAAAGAAAATAAGATGAATGCAACACAAAAATTAAACGTGAATTTACAGTGCAACTAAAATAAAGTTTGTTTTTGTTTTTGGATTTTGAATTTTGAATTTTTTTTATATATATAAATGCAAATGCAAGCAACCAACAATGCAATTCAAATAAAAACAAGGGATGAAAGCACGAAATCAGAGCGTGCAGAATTACTAGCAATTTATTTTTAAGGGGCGGTTTTTTTTAGCAAGCAAGCCGAGCAGTTTTAGCAAGCAATTCTTCCTTTTATTTCTTGCAGTCTGAAAATAAGACAAAGATATATATACATATTTTTTTTCGTTATATATATATATATATATCAAGAAAACAAAATAAGTGATAAACAAAATAATTGAAAACTTGTTGTTTTTTTTTCTTTTTTTTAAAGAATAAACAAAATAAAATTAAAAGAAAACCAACACTTTTTTTTGTTTTTTTAGTGCAAATCAAAACAAAAGCAAAAAAACAAAACCAAAACAAAACAAATCAAAGCCAAAACAAATCAAAACAAAAGAGTTTGCAAAAAAAAATTATCAGACTCGGCCCGTTCAACAAACCCAACCGGCCCAACAACAATGATGCCTGTCTTTTTATTTTAAACAAAAGAAATCACAACGCAAATCCTATTCTCTTGTCTAAAACAAAAGCTTTCTCTTCCTTTTGTTTTCTGAACACAAATCAATCGAAAATGTAAAAGAAAAATGACTCGAATCGAGGTAATGCAATCACGTTATTGAACTCACGATTTAGTCGAGGTGATTGCTGAAGGGAGGCAACTGCGGGGTGGTTGTGATTTGGTTTTGAGGGCGATGGGGTTGGGCAGTTCGATGGTCGATTTTGGTGAATTTATGAGTTCGACGGCAGTGAAGGTCGAGGATGGATGTGGTTTGTTAGTGGAAGTCGCGATGGGTTTTGTGGTGATTGAGTGTGGGCTTGGTAGCGGTTGTATTGTATGGTGGTGGTGGCTATGCCGATGGCTGTGCAGGGTGTAGCAGCAGTTTGAAGGAAGGCAAAGACTGTGGTAATGGTTTTGGTGAAGTACTGCAATGATATTGTTTAGCAAGTGGGAATTTTTGCAGTGTTTCAGTAGTAGTTTGGCAGGGCAGGGAGAGTGAATCAGTGGGTGACTGTTTGCAGTGATGATGTTGAAGTGTCGTGACAGTGTCAGTGGATGATTAAGTAGTAGTTTTGGCTTTGTTGTTGAAATTTGTAGTTACTTGAAGTGTCAGTGGATGTAGTTGCTTGAAGTGGTGGACTGTGATATGTATATGGTATGATGACAGTGGCCAGTACAAGTGTTGATTTGGTTGTAGCAATTAAGTTTCAGTGAAGTGAAGTTGAAGTGAATTGAGTTATAGTGAATTGTATTGACAGTGCCTTGAGTTTTAGTAAATTGAAGTTGAAGTGACTGTTGTGGTGGGCAGACTGTTGATGGTGATGTCTGGTGGTTTGTTTGGTTGAGGAGTTGTGGCAACAGTTGAAATGCTGAGGAGATAGAGCAGTGGCTGTTTATGGCGAAGGCTGCAGTGGAAGGTGATTTTGTTGGTTAGACATGGTGGTTTGGAGGTGATGCTGAAGTGCAGGCAGAGGAAAGTATGATATGGTTTTGTGGCAGTTTTGAGTAGAGGCAGAAATGAAATGGAGTGGTCTTGGAGGTATGTAATGTGAATGCCAGTGTACAGGGGCTAATGTAATGACTTGGACAAGGGGTGGGTTAGAGGCAGTTCTGTTGTTATGAGTTGAGTAATGTTGACAGTGGAAAATGAAGTGAAGGAGGCTGGTTATGGTTATAGGCAGTTTGGTTGTTGTATTGTGGCGAGGGTAGAATGTTTGGATGGAAAGATGAAGGCAATGGTGTTAATGAAGGGGAAGTGAGGCAGTAGTAATGAACAGAGAGGCACACAACAGCAGAAATTGAAATAGCTTAAAAAAAAGAGATTGGCAAAGAACGGAAATTGTAAAATGAAAACAGAGATTGTAAAATGAAATGGAAATAAAATATTTTTGTTTTTGTTTTGAAATTTTGTATTTTTTTAAAATATGAATTGCAAATAGAAAACAAGCACACAATGAACACAAACAAATGAAAGCAAAATTCACACAAAAACGCACAATTTTTTTATAAGAAACGAGCACACAAAACAAACACATAATAAAAAAAATCAAAAAATAATAATTCGAAGAATATAAAATAAAAATCAAAACAAGTTCCCCGACAACGGCGCCAAAAACTTGTTTAACGGCAAATTTTCTATCGATTAGAAAATCGCCGATAAATTTTGAAATAAAATAACTACAAGCGCACGACGTACAAAAGTTAGTTCGTGGCGAGTACGGGTCGATCCGCTGGGAATTTTTAAGATTTTAAAATTTTTAATTCAATCAAACTAGACCAAAGTGAGATGAAATTATTAACTACATAAAAGAAGCTAAAGCTAGAATTAAAATGTGATTTAAAAACTATTAGATTAGAGAACAATTTAGAGGCAAATCCACTCTCATATTTTTGTAAATCAACAAACAAATAATTTATGATCTCTAACTTTGATATGAAGTGAAATAATCTTGCATTTATCATAAGTATGGTTTGTTTATGTTATTAATTAACATAACTCAAACCATCAAACTATAATACAACAACTATACCACTTATAATTCTCATGAAAATGAAGCCAAAGCAAAAGCTATTTTAAGTATGACCTATTTACTATTGTAACTAGTAATATAGATCATCAAATTTCATTTTTACTTTCATTTCAAAATCAAAAAATTAATTAGCAAATGATGATGTAAATTGTGTTTATGTCGAATAAGAATAGCTCATTTGCATAAGTAATATAAGCTATCAAACCCACTTGTATAAACTTACATCAAAATTCACTTTCATTAAGCACAAGCTAAAGAGATCATAAATCATAAAAATGTTGAAATTACATAATATTTTAGAGCTTCATTACCCCTAAATTGAAGCGGTTTAGCTACTCATTTGTGTTATCAAATCAACACATGTAAGTTTCAACATTGAAAATTAAAGAAAGTAGAGAATAAACAAAGAAAAAGAAGATTAACTACTAGAAGAAAATTAATTAGACTAGTGCATAAATGTAAATCTAAGCTATGAACATTAAAAGAAAGAGAACATAGAAATAAACATTAACAAAGAAGCAAAGAAAAGCACGTAGAAAAGAAAGGAGAAAGAGGCTTGGAAGCCATTTTTATTTCACTTTGATTTTTGTTTACAACCTGCTAATTTCCTAAGGAAATATATGAAGGAGTAGAAGATATGTTCATGTACATAAAAGGGTTATTTATACATGCATAAAACCCTAATTCCATTTTTAGGGAGCTTCCCAAAATACCCTTTAAGGAAGTGTGGCCACCAAGTAACCATTAGCCACTAATTAATCCATCATTTGATGTGCATGAAGCTTTAATCTCCACTTAGTTGTCCATTAGCTCCTAATTGTACATTCAGGTAAGTGGGTAGGGTCCTCCATGATCTTGAACTTGAATTATTTCCTCTTCATTCCTTTGTATTTACTTGTGCATGCATATATCATCATGAATCCCACTTCCATATGCATCAAAATATCCTATAAAAATCATAAAAATTATCTAAGTAAAAATTCTTAAATTAACACATGCACAAAAATGACCATTTTTCCCCTGAATGAAGATGAAAATATGATGGTTTGAAAATAATTGAATTTTGGTTTTAACCTGTAAAAATTCCCAAATATTATGTTTATTTAAATAAAAGAGATAAAATATGGATGTACATATATGCACATTTACATGCACATCAGTAATCATACTTTGTTGGAAAAAGTATGACTGTGGTGAGTGAACTTAAGTTAACTTCTTTCTATAGGGACATGTACTTAAGAGTAATTGAGTAGGTTAAACTTAATTTCAACTAAAAATAAGTTTACAAATTCATTTAAAAATTAATAAAACAACCCTTACATATTCTTGGTGAAGGAGTGAACATGATGTGTGAGTCGAGAGTGTACACGTAATACTTATTTGCAAGGGATCTTATGTGGACTATCCCAAATGAGTTTGTGATTTATCAATATTGATTGTTCAATTTATATTATAAACATAAGTTTCATAAACTTAAACATCAAATCAGCTTTATACATATATATTACCAGTTCATAAAATGTTTGTGAATACCCATTCAGTTGCACTAAGAAATAATTGTAGTTTCAAGAAACACCAACTTCACGATAAGGCAATTTCTTTTAAAATTATTGTTAACAAGAAATTTTGTCAACACCCCAAAGTAAGGTTGGAGGAGTGAATGACCCCTTCGAAACCCCTTTCAAATTAGTTGAAGTAATCTAAGGTCGTAACCTAATGGGAACAAAAGGTATTAATTGAGTCGAAAGGATCTTATTGCTTCGAAAGGAACCCCTTCGAAAGGTATAGATGTGCGTGTTCCATAGATGAAACCACATATAAGCAGTGTATCAGACTCCATGCATTCGAAAGTGCTATGTATTTACTTTATTGATAATTTTTATGAATACGAGGGCTTAGGTATTAAAATGAAGTGAAATCCCCAATTTAATTTAGAAATTAGGGTTTACAAACTCAAGGAAAGTTCAAGCATGGAAGCAATGAATTCGGGCCCTTCAAACAACATCCCAAGGGTCTTATTTATAGGCGCAGGCTGGACCCTTTCGCATCCGTCCTTTCGACTCAGTCGAAAGGATGCCTTTATGACCTTCTGCCGCTGTTGACTCCTAAGTGCCTCTCTATTGTTGTTTCGCATAAGATCCGGAAGCCTTCGACTTCGTCGGTAGGTAAAAAAGCAGTACTTATGTTGCTGTAGATGTCTTGAATAAGCACGGAAGGGTGTCCAAACATGTGCGGAAGGTATATAAACAATACTTGTGAAAGGTGACAATGCTTTCAAAAGATTGTATTCTGATGGTTGCAGAAGCATTCATTTAGGATGGAATGGTAAATGATGATGTGAACCTCGTGGAAGGGTCATATGCTTTGAAAGCATCTACTTGGTTGGTTGTGAAAGATAGCTTTCGAAGGCAACCCCCTTGATTAATGCGGAAGTCCATATTTTGACGCTTCCAAAAGCATTACCGACATATGTGAAATCTCCTTAATAATTGTGGAAAGGTTCAACCGATTCGAAAGGCTAGTCTTTGCAAAACCATGTTTTTGAAAGGGAAGTTTCGGTTGAATCTTCTCATGTGGAAGGTAGACAGTGGTGGAACCAATCGTTTCGAAAGGTTTGATATATGTGGAAGGGGTAATGTCAAAGGAAGCCCTTACTTTCAATTCTTACGGAAGGTATCAACTGAAGCGAAAGGGTAGTCTTGACCCCTTTCGACCCCTTCGGAAGCCCATAATTCATTTAATACTTGAAGAAGCATCCCTCCGACTCTATCGAAAGGCCTTGATATCACTATTGTTCTTCATGAAGCTCTCCTTCATAATCTTTTAGGCTTCGACAGGGTTGAAGTGATTTTTGGTAGTAACATTTGCCTCCCTCGGCGAGGGGATGCTCTTAACTTTTCATGTCAACTATTTTGATATGGCACCTTCCATTACTTCGGCACAAAACTTTTCCGCCTATTGGTATTCTTGAGCTGATCTCGACTGTTTATTTGAATTCGATCGAATGGTCGTCCTCCATCCATTCAGTTTATAAATTGCACTCCTTGTTTTCCTCTCTCTTCACCTGCAATTGAAAATTTCTAAAATAAGAATCATATTCTTCAAATTTCCTTCAATCTCAAAATTTAAAAGGCAAAACTCTCATATTTGAGGTGAGTATTTACGATTTCAAATTGAAACTAGCTTTTTTAAATTCAAATTTCTAGGGTTTAAGTCCGTGTTACTGTTTTAAATTTTGAAAATGATTCGAGTTAATCAGCCGTGTAAGATGATCCTAGACTCGAATTTTATGCTAATTTTGATTAATCCACGGCGTCAATTCGGGTTCGAACGTGAATCTGCCTAATTTGGGGTTATTTGCCGCTGTTGAATGCGGATTCAAACACAAAACCCATTATGCCCAATTTTAACTTATCTTGAAGGATACCAAGAGTTAAAATTAATGGCCCTTACTGTAAAGTAAGTTAAGAAACATATACTTTCTGTCATCGTCGAAACCATTAATTAACCTTCGACTTAGTCGAAACCCCAAGACTGAGATTAGCTCAGCTGTTTGCATTATCTCAATTTGGTGTTAACACTTTCGAAACACAATTATGCCTTTTCGACTTATTCGAAACCCACAATAGTCAATAGGAATGTAGCTATTATCACTTTTCCAACACAAACATTGTCGAAACGTCTTAATGTCCTTTCGTTAGTGTCAACACCACTTTGTTTTAAGTCTTTCGACTTAATTGGAGTATGGCGTTTCGACAATGAATTTTTAAATAGATATGACGTGGATAGCTACGTTTATTATAAAATAGAGTAAAATATGTGGGCTTCGACGTTGTCTAAGGGTAAGTCTAGGTGAATTTATGCCATAAAATGAGGAATATTGATAATGGTTTCTGCACTGTTGAAAGCTCAATGATTCATACAATTCTAATTAGCTTTGACCCTTTCGAAGGCATGGACCAAGTGCTACGGCGGGTACTTGAGCCGTTGTAATAGTCTTCTGACACCTTCGAAAGGTATTAGTAGTTGAATTAATTATAATTTTGATTAAATTATTTCACCTGGTAGGATCATGGATATTAATAGAATCTCTAAGAAATCTAACAAGCATATTGTTCTGGAATTAGAATCTTCTCCAAAAAAGGTTGAGGCAGTTTTAATCCACTCTTCCATAACTTCTCAAGATGAAGTAGATGCGATTCTCAATAATTTTGGGATTACAGGGGTTGAAGCTATCTCTCCTGACGATAACGACACAATTCAAAGTCCTTCTGAGGGATACTTTGCTTGTACCGCCATTCATATTTGGCATGGGGGTTTTATCCCATTTCCAGAGTTCTTGTCGAGATTCTTAAGTCATCTTGGCATTGTTCCTATCCAACTATCACCCAATGTATACACGTACCTTTTCTGTTCGGAGATTATGGCCCTAGAGTCGGGAATTCCTTCTCTGAGTGCTGAAGTTCTTAACTATTTAGCACGCCTTGTTAAACACATTAATTTGAACAGCCAGATTTTCCAGACTAATCCCCCCAAAAAGTTGGTTTCAGAGGGAATAAACAAATTTAAGGATTGGGAAACATAGTTCTTCTACATCAAATGCTTTCCAAACATCAATGGAACCTTTTCTTTCCCCCGTAAGTAGACAATTGCCCTTATTTCTATTAACTCGTTTTCTTTTGCTGAATAATGTTTTCTTATTAGGCCATGCTCCTAAGGATCTTGATGAAGAAGGCAAGAAAATCATAAAGTTGATGACTGCTGCTTCAAATCGTATTAGGAATAAACTTACGTTGCTGACTCCTAGCAACCTCTAGAAACATTCCCTCGTACTAGAAGGCCAAAAGATCCTTGGACATCCTCCTCTTGTCCAACACACTTCGAAAAGCAAATGCTTCTTAGCTTTGGTTGACCCTAATTTTTTCATCTTTGTCCCCAATTTGTAAAGATCTACCCGGTAAATTTAAATGTATTGTTTGTAACTTGCTGTCATGTTATTCCTTAAATTGTGTTGCTAATCTATGCCTTTTGGTTTCAACAGCCGCTCCTCCAGCTGAATTAATTACTAATGATCCACCCCCTTAGTCTTCGAAATCTGATGCTCTGGCTCTGACACAAGCTATTGCTAGGTCTAGAATGATCGCAAAAAGGAAATTAAGCGGGGTGACTACCACAGGCTCTGCTCCTAAGAAAGCCAAGACTACTAATATCCGGTCTTCTCCTACCCCAAAAGAGGGTGAATTTGTTGGTGCAGACAAGGCTTTAGAGGGTCCTAACCCTGATCCCACTTCTTCTGTGGTGACTTACCTTCTGCAACTGCTGATCAAACTAAAATAGTTCCTTCGAAGGATGACTTTATATCTCATATTATTGTATCTGATTCTCCCAGCGTTATTGACCAAATGCATAAGGATCTAGGCACTTCAACTCCTTCCCGGGATTTGAATCCCTCAAGACCCTCATCACCAGTGCCTACTACTGAATTTGAGAATGTTGTGCAGTCGATTATGCACTCTTCATTGTTTTCTACTGTTCAGCTACCCACCTCTGTACCAGATTCATCGAGTTATTGTCGATCTCTTGTCGAACAACAACTTCTGGTATATTCTGTACTACCTAATTTTCTTATTACTATTTTTTATACTGAATCTTGACTCATGTTTTACTTTTCCTATTAGATTATCAAAAGTTGGTACTCTCTTCATGAAGATGTTTCTTAGTCCTCTGTTGAAACATCAAAGCTCAAGGAAGAAGTCTCGACTTTAAATAATCAGATCACTACCCTGACTATTGCCAAAGATAACGCAGTGAGGGAACAAGAAGAATTGAGTACTGCTCTATCTCAGGTAGAGTCTATAATTTCTGAGGGGAGGAAGGCTAAATAGGTTTTAGCTGATGAAGTTTTGGCTCTGAAAATGACTTTGAAAGGGTTTGAGGATGAAAAAGCCAAGGTTAATGTTAGACATGTTTCACTTAAGAAGGAGTGTACTTCTCTTAGAAAGAGGTTAGAGAAGAAAAAGGATTCTTTATCCAAAGTTTTCAACACTATTTTTTAGGCTAAGTAAAAAGTGCCTCAATTTCTGAGCACTTCTTTGAATGACATTATTGTAAATTCTTATGAGGATGCGCTCATGATAGCCTATTCCAAGAACATAAAAAATTGCTTGGATTTAAGTTTTCCTTCCCTTGACACTGTGCTAATCAAAAGATTCATGGCTATTCAAAAAAAATTTAAGTTAGAAATATTCCAAAAAAATAAGTAGTGGCTGATTCAACCATAGGCTGAGTACATCGCCTTGAATAATGTAATAATTCAAGAAATATAAACAAATGCACAAATTTATAATTGAGCTTGGGGAGTTTTCAAATGTTGAGAATCCCATGACATTGTTATATGATAACGGTGTTACAATACAGTTCATAAAAGATCCTAAACCTCACCAGAAGTTGAAAAGAATACTCAAAAGGGTTTCATATGTAAAGGCAGTTTTTCAGCATTGGAAAACGTTAATCGATACAGTTTAAAACAAAATAGCATTACTCTTTCCCTAAGGTAGTGGGTTGATTACTTTTAAGCAAATCAATCAAAAGAGTTGGAATAAGATTCATAATTCATCCTAAGTACAAGTGGGAGATTGATTGAGATAGTGGTTTTCCCAAGGGGCAATTATGTAATTTTCTACATGTATCTAATTCGATAACCACTCTTGTTCAAAATAAGAGGGGTTTTCTTTATATACTTGTTATATTATCATAAAATTAATTAAGTTATTAATTTAAAGGTTTATTAAATAGAAAATTCTTAAATGATATGTTATGTTATAGTATATACAATGTGTTGTAATCATAAGAAATTTATCACATTAAAATTACATATTATTTTAAATATTCCTAGTCAAGATGTTTCAAGAAAGGATATCGATATATCTGTTGAGGCTAGAGTATGTACGCTATCCAAATGTTGGGTAGTGCATTACTTATGGCTGCGGACTCACTCAAGAGTTTTCTGTTGGTTAATATAACTAAGGTCAAACATAGAATCTCAAAGTAACGATGTTCTAAAGTTCACTTGACTTGAGAATACCATGGAACTTCAATGTGGACGCTCCACTTTGATAATAGTTAAATCATGGCATGGCGTCCATCGAATGGTCATTGTTTGGTCTGAGTTCAAACATTAGAAATGGTTTACAATTCTATAGAGAATTCGTCTCCTTGGTTATATAAGGTTGGTATCATAGTCAATGATAGTCAACTCAAAGTCAAAGTTTCTGCCTAGAGCAGCATGGTTAATAATTACTATTATCATTGAATGGAGGATTTTGTGATTGGACTAATCAAGTTGAATGTGGATGATCTTGGAATTTTGATCAAAACCAAATTCCATAATTCCTAACGTGATAAAGCGCTGACGAAGAGAATTGGTGTAAATAATCATTGCTATCAAGTAATGCTTATAATAGTATAATTGGGTTTTTACCAAAAAAGATGCGTAAGCATTAAATTCGACCAAAATGTCATACCATTAGAAAATGAGGCAAGTTAATGTTAATATTTGAATTGTTCAATATGAATCGTTGACTCAATTTACACCTTTGAGTCACACAACCGTAATTGTAAATACTCCGAAAAATCACACATTTAATTAACTTATAGTCGATGTAAATCAATTAAATTAACTAATATTTATGAAATATTAATTATTTTATTTTATTTTTGAATTTTATGTTTGAATGCCATTAGTATTTTATAAAATGCGTATATATAAAAATTATGCGCGCGCATATTATCGATAGAATATTAAAATTTGATTTAATCAATTAAGTACTAAGTGGATGCGGGAGTTATTGAGGCTTATCTCGCCTTTTGTTCTGGCTGACCAAAGTTGGGATTTGAAAAGCCTTTAAATGGGATTTCAAAAGGGAAAGAGTAACTAAAGGAAGAAAAGAGGTCTCTCCCTTTAATTTTCATCGATTACCTTCTTAATTAACATATTTTCTTTCATTCATTCATAGATTCACTCTTCTGACAAATCAAATTATATTTCTCTTCTCTCCCCCCTCTCATGGCTGAAATCAATGACTTCAACGGAGAAAATTTCTAAAAAAACAAATTCAATTAAAATTAAAAGAAAATGAATAAAAATGGCGCTTCAGATCCTTCAAAATCTGGAGATGGTTCAATCAGATCTAGAGGTTCTCTTCTTCATTCAAGGTGCGATTTTTGGCTGCATCTATAAGGTAATTGGGAAGTTTAGTCAATTATCAAATATATGATAGTAATATAGTTAAATCTCATACATGTGTCATTTTGTTTATTTATTCATTTTGTATGTATATTTTTTATTCCTATCATTCTTAACCGAATTTATATATGCCTAAGCCTTCTAATCTGTTTTGCTCTTTAAAATTGATGTTTATAAAAAAATTATATAAACTTTTTTTGAAAACTAATTTCAATTAATTCTTGTAATTTTGTACATATGATACATAGAAACCTATATTGAAACTATTTTGAAAGCCGATTTAATGTTTTGTATGTTTGTTAGTTTTGAATGTAAATTATTTTGGTTATGTTTACATATGTTTAAAGTTGTTTTGGTTCAAAATTTATAAGTATACTTTTGCGCAAAATCATAAAGCTAGTTTGAATCCTCCTAAGTTTTAGGCTGGTTTCAATCTATTAGATTTATTATTTAAAACATACTAAAATTACAAGCTCCATATACGTACGTTATCTTAATTTTAAACATAATTTACAAATATATATATATATATATATATATCTGTGTGTGTTTCGTATCTTAAATTCTGTAATGGGGATTTTGTATAAAATCTTCAATTTAATTTTAAATCCTTCCTAAATTAAAACTAGACTTGAAATTTTTTGTTTTGGATTTCAAAACATATTAATCAAAATTAGGATACGTTTGAATCTTCAAAATTGTTTTGAAATGGCACTAGAAGATGGGTAAACTTTTGATTAGTTAAAATAACGTTATAACATATTATATATATGTGTAAATACACGTGTGTATATATTGTTACTATATATATAACTATGGACAACAAAGGCATTTATAAAGAGGTAATTGGGTTTGTAATAACCTAACTTTTCGACCGTCAAAAGTCGATACTAATACATCCACAGTATTCACGTGCTGAGCATCCAAGTGTCAAAAAGACAGATTGTTGAGGTACAATAAGAGAAAACACAACAGAATCTCACAACTGGCAAGTAATATATGATATACAACATCTCTTTACAAAGGAAACTTTAATCATCCGAGTATCAACCTATCATCAGCCTGGCCAGTTATAACAGTGTGTCCTTAAAATTACTGGTAAATACAACAAGAAAATGCAGCGAAAATAAAAAGATATGTGAATATGTCTTAAAGGCATCCGGCTCATCACTTGAAGTCCAAAGCATCCAGAACTAAATCCGAAACATACTCGGGTTGACCCGAGCATTATAAGAAAATAACGCCCGAATCAGTTAAGTAAACTAGCGTGAGAAAACTCTATCAAGTCACATTGATTTCTATATTTATAAAACCCTTCAAAATAAAAGGCATCTCGTAAGACCACGCCGCACATAAATACAAATGGTTTTTTACCTTATGGTAACCAAACCATTTCTATAAGAAATCCACTGATATTTTAATAATGTCTAGGGTTTAAAACAAATAATGAATCATAGCCGAAATTGTTACATTAATTAAATTCCAGCATAATCGGTATACAATCAAGTCCAAAGGATCTTATTAGAAAATAAATTCCCACTATGAAAGGGAAGGGTCTACCAACCGAATCGGTACACCTCTAGATAAAATGTACTCTACAACACGTTGCACATCTACTACTCAAGACCGACCCAACCCGCTACTGGATAATGCTGAATATGATCAACCTAGGTAGATAAACAACCATAATGAGCCCCGAAGCATACATACATATCGACTCTAGATAAGGGATGATCATACCCTAATGGGAGTTACCCACTTAGTCCTGCTGCATGTCCCTGCTTTAACATTTTATCGGTTGATAAGGCTAGAGGCTACGTTTTACCTTTTAGATTGCAATTCCACTTGGAATGCTAACACTGCCCTCCACGCAGAAGTGCAATGCCAGCATTCATCCATACAAGTTTGTTCTGGGTTTGAATAAAACCGAAGACTACTTCTATTACATCCATTTTGGAACCACCCTCAGGATTAGCACCAAGTAGCCCTTGCACTTCAAAAACTCCATCTTTAAAACATCATCTTCAAGATGTCAACCATTCAAATGCTTATGCCAGTTCACAGTGGTTTTTTGATAACATATCCGATCCTGGTTTCCCCGAACCGATAACGATAGTTTAAAAGTGGCTAAGTTTTGATAGCAGGTTATTTAGCTACCAAATAAAAACAACAATCAAATTAGGGATTTATTTCCATTGGGAAACCAACATTGGTTTAGCACTTAAGCAACCATTAACCTCTTTAATTAATTCTTACATTAATTAAAATCACTTTGTAAATACTTGTCTCAAAATACTTTTACAATGGTATATTTGCAAACTCTACACTCCTTTCAATACTTGGAAAAATATCCATATACCTATCTCAACGGTGTAAGTATATTCACAAAACATCATGAAAGATTTTTTATTTCAAAATCATATCGAAAGGATTAAAAAGGTATTGTTTTAAAAGAAACATAGATAAGGATAAATCCAAATACTATTCCTTCAGTGTTAAGCATGGAACAAATGTCCAAACCACCAAGATTAAGAAGGTTAATTTAGGGAAATCAAATCTCAATTTCTTTTATAAATTTCTTCAATAAATCCTTTTTAATAAAACTCTTTCATTTATGAACATCTCCTTTACTAAAATTCCAAATCCATTTATAGAACTCTTAATAAGTCTCCAAGTTTATTTATAAAACTCCTTTATAAATATCTAAAGTGAAACACCCTATGCCCCTTAGTATACCCAAAAAGGACACACTAAAGGATATGATGCATTATAGGAATAGCTAAAACTTTATAGGGACTAAGATTCATAAGACAGATAAATAAAACAGCGAAAATATTTAAATAATATCTCATTAAAAATTAAACATCATAAATAAGTCATAAAACCGAGTATATATCAAAATACCAAATACACATGTCTTATGAAAATTACCATCTTAGTCACATCATCAAAGTACATAAAAATAATCATCCCTCTCAAGAAGTACCAGTACATCAAAATCCAAATGAAATGAAAACTGAAAAGAAGAAGAATACATGAAGAACTCCGGAAATATCTCCAAGCAAGTCTGAAATCTATTGCCCTCGCTTCTGCTGGCCAATGGGGAAAAAAAAGGGAAATAGAGGAGAGTGTCAGACTATAAGTCTGGTGGGTGGAAGTAATTACTAGCATTTTTAAGCAAGGTAAAGATAATAGACTTAACAACAGTTCTAGTATAAAAGGAAATAAAGGAAAAGATAAAGATGGAATAAAATACAGTCTGTTTGCTTTGCTTAGATAGTTTTGATTGGATTGTTTGCACTTTTCTAAAACTGCTTTGATTAGGCTGAAATCCAAGTCCTAGTTTAATTAGGCTAAAATCCTAATTCTAGTTTAATTAAGCTGAAACCGTAATTCTACCATTTAATCGGCCTTCTATCTCTGTTGTGCCACTGTGAGCTAGTCCCATCCTGTTGGTCCCATAGCAAAATGACACATGTTTAGCGCTTTGGAACTCAATAGCGACTTATATCCCTGCTCCGAGGCCGCACGCTCGGCCACCGTCGGCTCGCACTATCTGTTGCTCCCTCTTTTGACCTCTTATTTACCATTACTTCAGCACAAGCGTGCACAGCCTCACCTAATCTGTTCTGAGACAATCAGTCCTAGTCTGACAGGGTCCTGCCTAGCCTCACCTAAGTGTTTGTAAGACCATCAGTCTTAGTCTGAAAAAAGGGAATGCTACCAGTACAGGTCCTAAAAACAAAATCTAGTTGCGCCCCTTGCCTAAATCCCTCGACTTGAGCTTTTATCTATTGACCTCTTATTTACCATTACTTCAGCATAAGCGTGTCCCAGCCTTACCTATTCTATTATGAGACCATCAGTTCCTGACTGAAGGGGAATGCTGCCGGTACGGGTCCTACTTCTATCTTTGCTTATTAACTTAGTGTAAGTCTTTAAAATAAGCCTCTTCTGTTATTTATGCTCTGTTTTCTTATTAACTTATTCTAAGTCTTAAAATAAGCTTCTTCTGTTATCTCTGCTATACTTGCTTATTAACTTAATTATAAGTTCTAAAATAAGCCTTTTCTGTTATCTCTAATTATAACATGTGTGTTATAATTTTGCTTATTAACTTAACCCAAGGTCTATGTTTAAAAATAAGCTTCTTCTGTTATTTCTTCTATCTTCTCTTTTTAGTTATAATTACATGTTATAACTATGCTTGCAAATGTCTTAAATTTGCCTATTTCAGTCTATGTCCAATTTAGTACAGTTCTTCTTACTTTACATCTAATTTTCTATAAATTTAGTATTCTTATATTTTAGTCCATATCAGCGAATTATTCTCTTCTATTTATTTTTCGCATAAAAAGGAATAAAAAGCAACTAACATTTACAGGCTAAATTTCAACTAAAAAGGAATAGATGTAAATAACAATAAATGACTGTAAATAATTGGGAAAAACTGTAAATAATCGTAAATAACTGCAAATAACCGAAATAAAATAGCTAAAAGAAAGTAGACTGGAAAGAAAGTCTAAAATTTACTTACAAATAAATTGTAAATAAACTTGCATAAAGGTTATCCCAAAATTGTAGAAAAACTACAACTATTGGAAACTCTATTATTTTAAATTACTTAAAAATCTAAAATATTTACTAAACACTCACCTATGGTCCTCTGCTCTAGTCCTTGGTCTTCCTTGATCCACTTCTAGAGCGTAGAATATTTTTAACAAAAAGATCTTCTCCTAAGAAATTTTTTCTTTTTAGGGCCCAGCCTCAGGCAATGAACTTAGATAAGAGAAAATCTGAATGAGAAAAATAGCTAGGCCTAGGGTCTTATTTATAGTGTCACTTGGGGATCTCAGACGATTCGAAGATTAAATCTGGCGCAACCACGTCATAGGCTCGCTAGGAACCGTTGGATGGAAGCACGAACGCACATGATTGAATAGAAATAGCAAAATGACGTGTTCGAATCAAACTGGACGAAGTTATGTAAAAGAATGCAAGGCGGGCCAACCTACCTATCGACCAACACATGCCAGGGTCGACCTAATCATGGTGAGGGTCGGCCTTGCATATATATATATATATATATATATATTCTTTTTGTTCATTTCTTGTTTATATCGTAACTCCTTCGTTTTAGTTACAAACTATATATGGAAATTGACCAGAAAATTACCACGGACATAGTGGTGCAACTTCCGTAGCTTAATTCTGATAATTTCACAAAGTTATTTTATTATTTAATTAATTCATTAATTAATTATTATAGCTTAAATTTCGGGTTGTTACATTCTCCCTCTTTGAAGGATTTCGTCCCTGAAATCTCCAAGGACAGAAGAATGAAATAAATATTTTCATCCAAATTCTACAACCAACTACTCAACCATCATCCATTACATCCATTGTCCTTAAGTTTTTCTAATGCAATTTATGATGTATACGCAAATAGTGTGGTGTCAATGTCCTTAACTAATGCAAAAGATTAGGCAGTCTACTGATTCAGTCGACCTCCTTTTATGCAATCATGTCCGTGCTATATATCCAAATGCATACAAATTTCCTAATGATGACTGATAGTTCTATATGCATGCTACAATCATCATCCAAATGCAACAATCATATGATAATCATCCATTTATAGCAACTATGGAATAAAATAAAATGCAAATGCGCACACATCCATATGCATATGCTTTAGTGACCTTGTTAGGCCGATGTCTAAGAGATAATGGTGCCTAGTGTATATATATGCGTCCATTAGCATCCACTAGCAAACACTTGCAACCACTAGCGTCCAACATACATAACATGTTTTAGTAACATGTTTACATTCAGTGCTACCATCCATAGGTTAAGTCCTAAGACCTACCCTCCCAAAGGATAATAAAGGAAAGAACCTATAAAAACTAAAGATGGAAACAGGAAATTCAAAATTTATTATCAAAGAGATGTGGATAAGAGGTACGTATTCTCTCCTAATCAAATCAATCTTCTCTAAAGTCTCTTTAACCATGTTGGGGCAAAGTAGCAATCTCTCTATAGACTCTAACCCATACGAAGGCGACTTGCACGGTCTTCCATAAAGAGCTTCGAAAGGTGCCATTCCAATGCCAGCTTGAAAACTATTTTTATATGCTAATTCCATTAAAGGAAGACGTTCCTTCCAAGTTCCTCCAAAATCAAGAATACACATCCTCAACCACGTGTGTCTAACTATCTTTCTAATATCACCCTACTATATAGTCTACACACATGAAGCAACAGTCCTAGGTTCTCACTAGTGTCCTATACACTTTACGGAAACTTCTATTATTACTTCTAAAAGTAATCACTGTTATCTCCTATATAGCCTTACACTTTTTCCTTCACACCTAGGAAATGATTCCTATCTACTCCACATTTAAAAGTTTGGTTTGGTATTTATTATTTCATTTCAAAAACTAAAGCTTCTAAATTTTTAAAACATCAAATCCCAAAAAAATTTCAAGTTTCTATTAAATTCAAAGGTACTTGGTTACTTAACATTTTATCTTTCTAGACTTGCACCCTTACAGCTTTTTGAATTTACATTATTCCCCAAACCTAGAGGGGAAAACTTACAAATTCTGAGTTCAAAACTTATTCCTCGTTTTCTTTTGACGACTTTTACAGCTTTCCATAAAAAAATTGGATTTTTATATTTAACTGTTACTAAGTTTTTTTTTCGCTTCCAAAGACTTATTTACTTTTTCACCAAACCATTTTTCTTTAATATATCTTTAAAATGTCATCACATGTTTTCAAAACATCTTCTTTTCATAGATTTTCAATTTTGTAAAAACTGGAGTAGATAAGGACAATTATTTTATTAAAAACCCTTAACATTCCAATTACTTAACCTTGTTGGATTTCCTAACTTACTACAAATTGGGACTTTCTACAAAGGCAAGCAACCAATGCACATAATCAATGAAATTTCCATTGCTTAACTTTTTCTACTAAGTCTCTCTATAATATCTCTCCTAGCTAACACTGTCTCTAATTATTACACTTCTTATTACACCTAATGGTTTTATACCTTAATATATTGGAACTACATTCTTTTATAGGAAACTATTAATGCTAAAACCTTATATTAATCCTTTAAAAGAGGACTTCAAGTTTATGTGAAATTATAAGGAACTTATTTTATATTTTTCGAAATAAGCTATACAAAATATGGTGCTTCCCCTACCTTGTACATCTCTTTCACTTATTCCCTATAACTTGCACAAAACATCTTTATTTGTGACTTGGTTCCATAGAAAATTATATCATTATTCATTTCATTCCAATAGATTAAAGTATGTTTAATCTATATTTTCTTACGATAGACCTTTTCTATGAAATTTATTAATTTCCTAATATTTAACTTACACCCCTTTTTCCAGAAGAACTCATTTTCAAAACTTTTTTTTTATATTTTCATAACTAGAAAACATTTCCTTATACTTATTTAAACAATAAGTGTACTTACAAACCACTTTATTTCGATACTTAGAAATTATCTTCAAAACACATTTTTATTTGGGTCAAAACAGATGTTGCGTAAAACACCGTTACTACAACCTAAAAATACTAGTGTATGGAGTCAAAAATAAATACTAATAAATCTCATATACTATGTAAAAGCGTTTCTTTTGGGAGTCACCTACTATAACAGTAGTGTTATAGTCTATGCTCTCTTTATTTTTCATGAAAACATCTATTACAACAATAAATGTTGTAACCTATGTTTTTGATACTTAATACACTCTAGTTTTTTATATTTAAAATCTTTGTTTACCTACAAAGAAACTAGCCAGCTATTTATGCTCTATAATTTTTCAAAAGAATTTCACTTTTAGCAAAATTTACATCATATAAAAACTAATTCAAATTCCATACCACTTTTTTTTCTTCAAAAAACCCAATATTTTCTTCCTAAAAAATGTTAACAATTATATTTTTCAACTTTTCAATTCTAACAATTTCATTTTATTGGGCTAGACGTAAAGTGGATTTTCTTATTACTACCCTAGGAGTACCCTTCCTAAACCTTGGAAATCTCATTTCCTTACTAAAGTCTATTATTCCTATTCCTCTATTATGCTTATATTTATTCCAAGGCACTACCGTTAAATCCACTTATCTGAAACAATTATAATTTTTGTAATTATTTACACATGGGCTTTCCTCTTTTTTTTTCAACTGAATCTACTGTACATCTCCAATCAATCTTTCCCTATAACTCTTTGGATTTCCAAAATCCAAACCTAAATGTACAAACCCGTTTCTCAAACTCTTTCCATGTGTTGACCTTCTCTATGCCCTAAGAAACGTACTACCTTACGCCAAAAAGTGACACTTCAAGAATTTTTCCTTCAACCGATGATCGCGAAGTGTACGAAGAACCTCCTCTAGATGAATAACATGCTCTTCTATACTCTTGGAAAACACCAAAATGTCTTCCATGAATACTACTACGAATTTATTTAGGACATTTCCAAAAACATGGCTCATCGAATCTACAAAATAGGCTGAGGCGTTGATTAGCCCAAACGGCATAACCAACCACTCAAAAAATTCGTCTGATGTAGCCTTTCTCACCAATCTGCTCACTTAACTCCTTCCTTTCATGTGTCTCACAGGCAATGCCACTGGCTTAGCATTGTCATTCATATAGATCCTAAAATCGATCTCTCTCTTAGGGGTTGTCCCCTAACCTCCTCAAAAATGTCTGGGAAATCTCTAACGACTGGAACGGAATCTAGCTCTCCTAGTGATGAATCAAGGGAATAAAGGAAGCTCAACATGACTGACCCCTATGGGTCGCAAGAAACCTCGAGAGTCCTACAACTACATGTCTCTAGTCTAACGACTCTCCTCTCACAGTCCAATATCGCTCCATAAGTGGATACCCAATCCATCCCCAAAATCATCCCATACCCTGAAAATTCCAATACATAGGCGTCACAGTCAAACTCTACACCTAGGATAAAAATTTTCAAACCCCTACAAATCATGGATAAATGTGCCGATCCTCCAATGGGGTTTGAAACTACTATAGGGTCTACTACAAGAGAAATGTCTAAGTATAAACAATCAACTAAGGAACTAGAAATGAAAGAGTGCGATGCTCCGGAGTCAAAAAGAGCTCGAATCAGAAAATCCGAAATAGAGATCAAACCTTTTATAGAGACTTTCCTACGTCAATCTAGTCCACTAGTAGAAGGTACTGCATCCAAAGCCTGTACTTACACTGAAGGTGCTCCTGCTCTCTGCCCCGTCCTACGAGGACAAGCTCTACTAAGGCGACCAGGCTGCCCACAGTTGAAACACCTTCCCTTCATCATTTTATTCCTACAGTCCTTTGCGTAATGACCAACCAATCCATAGTTATTACATTTCCTGCTTTTCTTGATCCGCTTCTGAGGTCCTCCTTCTTTCCTCTTGTCCTTATCCTTCTTGTTCTTCCACCACGACTTCCTAGAGCTTTCTGACTTAGGAACCTCTTTAAGCTCTCCCTTTAGCTGCCAAGATGCAGGCTGAACTCTCTGTCGGTCCTCCAATCCTAATAGCCTAAACATTCGCTATGTATCCTTCAACCTAGCTCGTGCCTCCTCGAAATCCTCTATGCCAGAAAACATCTTGCCTCCTAGACTAGCGAATTCCTTGCATAGCTTAGAAAAATTGGCTGTTGTGGGTGGTTTAATGGGATCTCCATCTGCTGGTGCTGTATTGGGCGCTTGCCCTTGCACTTCTGGTACCATAGCCCTACGAAACCAGTCAGCCATACAATGCAAAGAAAAGAAAATTTACGCTCGAAAGAAGGTTGAACTGGACTTTGAGGGGATTTTTATAAAAAACTCTCTTTTATACTTAAAAAACTATTTCTATAATAAGAGTTCTTTTTGAAAAATACTTCAAGTTTGAAGGTATGTTACTTTTAAAAATAGGTTACTTTTGGAAAAATACTTTATTTTTAAAACAAGTTTTTAGGAATCCTGTAACTTTAGGTTCTGATACCAAGTGAAACACCCCACACCGCTTAGTATACCCAAAAAGGACACACTAAAGGATATGGTGCGTTATAGGTATAGCTAAAACTTTACAGAGACTAAGATTCACAAGAAAAATAAATAAAACAGCGGAAACATTTAAATAGTATCTCATTAAAAATTAAACTTCATAAATAAGTCATAAAACCGAGTATGTATCAAAATACCAAATACGCATGTCTTATGAAAAATACCATCTTAGTCACATCATCAGAGTACATAAAAATAATCATCCCTCTCAAAAAGTACCAGTACATCAAAATCCAAATGAAATGAAAACTGAAAAGAAGAAGAATACATGAAGAACTCCGGAAATATCTCCAAGCAAGTCTGAAATCAACTACCTTCGATTCTACTGGCCTATGGGGGAAAAGGGGAAATAGAGGAGTGAGTCAGACTATAAGTCTGGTGAGTGGAAGTAATTACTAGCATTTTTATGCAAGGTAAATATAATAGACTTAGCAATAGTTCTAGTATAAAAGGAAATAAAGGAAAAGACAAAGCTGGAATAAAATACAGTTTAACTGTTTGCTTTGCTTAGATAGTTTTGATTAGATTGTTTGAACTTTTCTAAAACTGCTTTGATTAGGCTGAAATCCCAATCCTAGTTTAATTAGGCTGAAATCCTAATTCTAGTTTAATTAGGCTGAAATCCTACTTCTACCCTTCGACCGGCTGAAATCCTAATTCTACCCTTCGATCGGCCTTCTATCTCTGTTGTGCCACTGTGAGCTAGTCCCATTCTGTGGGTCCCACAGCAAAAGGACAACTGTTTAGCGCTTTGGAACTCAATAGCAACTTATATCCCTGCTCCGAGGCCGCACGCTCGGCTATCATCGGCTTGCACTATCTGTTGTTCCCTCTTTTGACCTCTTATTTACCATTACTTCAGCACAAGCGTGCACAGCCACACCTAATCTGTTATGAGACCATCAGTCCTAGTCTGACAGGGTCCTGCCCAGCCTCACCTAAGTGTTTGTAAGACCAACAGTCTTAGTTTGAAAAAAAGGGAATGCTGCCGGTACAGGTCCTAAAAAGTAAAATCTAGTTGCGCCCCTGCCTAAATCCCCCGATTTGAGCTTCTATCTATTGACCTCTTATTTACCATTACTTCAGCATAAGCATGTCCCAGCCTCACCTAATCTATTGTGAGACCATCAGTTCCTGACTGAAGGGGAATGCTGCTGGTACGGGTCCTACTTCTATCTTTGCTTATTAACTTAGTGTAAGTCTTTAAAATAAGCCTCTTCTGTTATTTCTGCTCTGTTTGCTTATTAACTTATTCTAAGTCTTAAAATAAGCCTCTTCTGTTATCTCTGCTATACTTGCTTATTAACTTAATTATAAGTTCTAAAATAAGCCTTTTCTGTTATCTCTAATTATAACATGTGTGTTATAATTTTGCTTATTAACTTAACCCAAGGTCTAAGTTTAAAAATAAGCTTCTTCTGCTATTACTTCTATTTTCTCTTTTTAGTTATAATTCGTGTTATAACTATGCTTGCAAATGTCTTAAATTTGCCTATTTCAGTCTATGTCCAATTTAGTACAGTTCTTCTTACTTTACATCTAATTTTCTATAAATTTAGTGTTCTTATATTTTAGTCCATATTAGCGAATTATTCTCTTCTATTTATTTATTCGCGTAAAAAGGAATAAAAAGAAACTAACTGTATAGGCTAAATTTCAACTAAAATGGAATAGATGTAAATAACAATAAATGACTGTAAATAATTGGGAAAAACTGTAAATAACTGTAAATAATAGGTCGATCTAGCCATGGTGAGGGTCGACCCTAGGGTCGACCTTGCCTATATATTTATTTTTTCATTTTTTTTCTTTTTGTTCATTTCTTGTTTATTTCGTAACTCCTTCGTTTTAGCTCGGATTTTTACAAACTATATATGGAAATTGACCAGAAAATTACCACGGACATAATGGTGCAACTTCCGTGGCTTAATTCTGATAATTTCACAAAGTTATGTTATTATTTAATTAATTAATTATTTATTTATTATAGCTTAAATTTCGGGTTGTTACACAAAGCCATTTATAAAACTCTTTTACATATATCTAAAATCATTAGTAAAACTTCTTTTATAAACATCCAAAAATCCTTATAAAACTTCTTTCCAAATTTCAAGATCTTTTTAAGTTATAAAATTCCCATATTAATCTCTAAAACAATTTATAAAACTCTTTTTATTAATTTCTAAAACCATTTATAAAACTTTATTCTTTTATAAACTCCTTTATAAGATCCTTATACGAATCCCTTCTTAACCCCTTATATAAAATCCTTTATAAAAATTCTTATAAATCCAAACTCCATTTTCATTTACAAACTCTTAAATAAATCTCTTTTATTAAATGAGATTCCTTATATATATCAATTTATTATTTATAAATACAATTAATTAGATAAGTTAATTTACTTTAAACATGCTAATTAATTAATAAATTTACTTTCGAACATCATTAATAAAATAATTTATTAAATCCAAAACATTATTCATATAATAATTTATAACTTTAAAAAATTATAAATAAATAATTGTTAACTTCAAAACAATATTACATAATAATTATTAATAGCAAAACATTACCAATAAATAATAATTATCAACTTCAAACATTATAAGTATAATAGTTAATAATTTCAAACATTATTAATAAAACAATAATAATTAATTTTAAGCATTACTATAATAAATAATAATAATTAATAAACTTAAGTTTTCCTGGCAAAGGTTATCTTGAGTCACCCACCGAAGCCTGAGAGTGTATCATCGAGATGAAAAAGAGGGAGTTGGGCTAAGCTGAGTTAGATGAAGATAAATTAGTGCGGAAGATCCTCCTTGGAAATGAACCTCTATACCTTGCCGCCGTGAGACTCGGATATTTTAACATTTTAGCGCCTTCCGGTAAAGGGAAAAATATTGCTTAATCCTCGAAATCTGATCCCGAGGGCCCCTCTTCTTTCCAAGCGGCTGGAGCATCGGTTTCTTTTAGCCCGAGCCAAGACTTGAGCTACGATCCAGATAAACGTGGTTACTAATCCAAAGTGCTGATCCCTATTCTGGAAGGGGGCACTCTAGCGACAACCGAGAGCTATCCAAATGTAGGTATTCCACTTTACTCTCCACTCTACGAGAGGTTTTGTTTTTCGTGCCCAATGGTTTTAGGCTTATCTCCTTGTTTCGACAAATCTGCAGGTCTTCTAGGTCCCGACAAAACTCCTAAAAGTGTCACTGCCATGGAGTAACAAGAGAAATCAACAGAGATTCTGGTGGCCACCGATGTTCCAGGGCCCGATGCTCGAGTCATCGAAGCACTCAACGATAACAAGGCTAAAGATCTACTACCGGTGGATGAATATGATGATGTTGTGATTACCAGCACCTCTGAACGCATTGATGAGATCAGCCTGAAGGAGCGCATTAAGAAAGAGGAGTTTCTGAAGAGAAAGGCTAAAGCTGAGCCTACCGAGGTGGGCATTGATGATCCATACCTTATCTCACTACAAGTCATTCCGCCCAGTAGGTCGATTCCTAGAGAACTCCCTCCAAGCTTCAAACGCTCTCCCGCCAAAGGCGGTAAGTGATCAAGGAAGAGAACAAGAGGAAGTTCAGACAGTGCCACTCCTGAAAAATCCAAAAAGAAAAGAAGATCAAAGAAGTAGCCGTCATTTCGGCTCGATGTGTATATAGTTTGCATAATGGTTTTTCGTCATTTTTTTATTAGTCGTGGTTATACGTGTACGACCCCTGGTTTTTTGAATAAACCCGAACCACAATTTTAAAACTTATCATGTGAATAAAAGTTTTTATTTTCTCTTGAGCTCTCGTGTGAATTGTTATTTAAGTAATTGAACTATTACTTTCCATTCAATGTACTTGTAATTCGTTGTTCATTAATTCTGATAATAATCCACTAGCTTTATCCCAAGGCCTCCATGTGGTCATGGCCCTGAGTTGCATCCAACGCTAGGCTCGAGCCTTAGAGTTACGCCATCGAATTCAGCGGTTTGAGTAATTATACTCCTGCCCCCAGTCTTGGGTTAGCGGGGTTAGACGTCGGATGGTCGAACTGCATCCTTATCGAGTTTATACTCCTTCTGTCGGTTTCAGGCCGGAGTTCATGGAATAGTGGATGGTCGAACCGCATTCATCTATCTGTTTATACTCATATCCACACTATGGGGATAAGAGTTAGTTAATGAGTGGTCGAACCACACACAATTTATGTTTATACTCTAGTTTGCACTCTGAGGACTTAGAGTTATTTCGCGGGTGGTCGATTCACACCCGATTTATGTTTGTACTCTAGTCCGCACTTTGGGGACTTAGAGTTTTTCAGAGAGTAGTCTGATCGTACTTTCCTTAATTATTAGATTTTCCACCCAAGATCCGGCGTTTGATTGAGCGAGCTATCGGTCGTGTCACGATCGCTCTTGTTTTATTTCAGTCCCGTCATTCGGCGAGATTTATCTAATCATCGGATGGTCGAGTCACATCATTCCTCATTATTATCTCGTCCATTGGGTTATGAATGAGATTTATCAAATGAACAATCAAACCATGCTCATCTTGTTTAGTTCCATTGGGAACTAGTGTGATTGATTAATTCCGGACTCTAGGAACCTGTTCGAACATATCGACATCAATCAGTTTCGTAATGTAATTAAAACATAATGCTACAGAAAACATAAATATAAAGGAAGTTCAAAACTTTATTTTCTAAATGGAAAGGAATGACATAATTTGTCTTATTACATATCTAGAAAGTCAAATGCTAAAGCCAATTCTGAAAGCAAATACAACTAAATGAAAAAGAAATAAACTAAGTGAAATAGCATCGTAAATGCTTGCTATTCACGCCCTTTGGAGTGTGATGCCATCAACAGTCGCTAGCCTGAAAGTTCCCTCTCCAAGCCTTTATTCAATGACATACGGTCCTTCCCAGATTGGATTCATGTGCGACGGGGCAGGAAAAACCCGTTTCAAGACAAGAACGGCGATTTCAAAGGTTCAAGGTCGTACTTTAATGTTGTAGTATATGGCAACTTGGTGTCGATGTGTAGCTGCCCTCAAATCGGCTTCCTCGCGTTTCTCATCTATAAAGTCAAGAGATTCCGAGCGGAGATCTTTATTTGTTTTCATATTGTATTAAGTCACTTGATGAGAAGGAACTTCGAGCTCAAACGGAATGACAGCTTCAGAACCGTAAGCAAGGGCGAATGGAGTATAACCAGTTGTGGACTTTTGGGTGGTCTTGTAAGCCCATAGCACTGTCGGGAGTTCGTCCACCTACTTACCTCTATCCTTTTCCAAGCGCTTCTTTAGAATGGACTTTATAATTTTGTTCACAGCTTCAACCTATCCATTTGCTTAAGAGTGAGCGACTGCTGCAAAACTCTTTTCAATATGATACCTCCGACAAAAGTCTTTGAATTCAGCACTGTTGAACTGTGTCCCATTATCTGTTACAATAGTTCATGGAAGATCGAAATGGCAAATGATGTTCCAGACAATTAAGTTGATTACTTTCTTGGTCGTGATCATGGCTAAAGGTTCTGCTTCGGACCATTTGGTGAAGTAATCAACTGTGACGATAGCGTACTTTGCACCACCTTTAGAGATTAGTAAGTAATTGATAATATCTATACCCTACATGGAAAACGGCCATGGGCTGACCATTTGCATGATTTCCATTGGCGGAGCTCTTGGAACTTATGCATATATCCGACACTAGTCATATCGTCTTACATAGTCAGCAACATCTCGATTGACAGTTGGTCAATAATACTCGTAATGGAGTATTTTCATTGCTAGAGTTTGCCACCCAGTGTGATCGTCACATTGCCCTTCATGAACTTTTTTTAGGACATGTTTTATCTCATCATAAGCGATACACCGGAGTAGGGGAACAGAGAAACCCTTTACGTACATAATTCCTCCTTGCATGACATATCGCGAAGCTTTAGGAAGGATTTGCCGCTTTTCTTTCTTTCGATCTGGTAGGAATCCATGTAGAAAAGAGTCTTTGATCAGAGTCATCCATGATTCCCTCTTAGGCTCTACTGTACCCGATTGGTTTCTACCAGGTTTATACTTAGGGAATTTAATACTCTGACCGGAACCAAGCCCATATGTTGTGCGTCGCCGGTGCTAGCAAACTTTGCCAATGAATCATCCTCTCTGTTTTGATCCCGCGGAATATGCATAATGTCATAGTATTCACATTCAATCAACAACTCTTTTACATGGGTAAGGTATGAGGCAAGCCGTTGCCCTTTAGCATGATAATCTCCCCTGACTTGGTATACTACCAATTGTGAATCGCAAAAGATTTCAGGAGACTGTATTCCTAGTTCTCTAGCGAGTTTAAGTCCAGCAATCAGAGCTTCATAATCAACTTCGTTGTTTGTCGCTGGGAAATCGAGCTTAAAAGCATAACAGATCGACCGATCTTCGAGAGTTACAAGCACAATTCCAGCTCTAGAACAATGATCATTGGATGCTCCATTAATGACGCAGCGGATTAATCAAAACAATGTATATCGATGAATGTAGTAATCGATGGATTGGAATATACTGAAATGCCCGAATTCGTTGATCCGAAGATACCGAATTCTAGCTATCCCGAACTCGTTGATCGCGCACGATACCGGGTTCAAAGATCTGCGATTCTTCACATGTTGATCTAGCGCACTAGATTCCGTGAATCGGCTTCTGCAGTCGTTGAATCGAGCGCACTCGATTATCCGAAAGAGGAGATAGGAGATTACACTCAACTACCAATTTGGGTGAAAGCACAAAGCTAACAAAACAAGAGTTTTATTTCAAATCAACTTACTATTACAAATGACTCACACGGCCTATTTATAGGCGTTACAACTCATTCACAATTCTGTCCAAACTCATAAGTCGGCTCCGACTTAGACCCCTTTCCGACTTACGACTTAAGAGTAACGACCTAACACACCCAGTCACATTACAACACCATATCAACGGCTTACGACTTATAAATGCACGACCTAAAATCATACGACTCAAGACTTACGTACAGAACGACTCAACTTAGGTCGGCGACGACCTAATTACAATTTACAATGATTTACAGTCATGGTCGACCTAACCTGGTACGACCTAAAATTTACAACACATTAGAAGTATACGACTTAGGACACAGACGACATACAACTCAACTTAAGTCGGTAACGACTTATCAGCAACTCGTTCTTCGACTTAAAGCATCAATGGTTCCGATTAACGCGGCATAAGGATCTTCGGTCTTCAGGCTTCAGCAACATAAGATGGTACGACTTAACTGAGTCGTAACTCGGTGCCGACCTATCATTTTCCTTAAGTCGTATCCGACTTATCCCTTGTGTATTCTCAACTGCTCCTCCCATATCATCCTTGTTAAGTCACGCGAGCGCCTTTCCCTGTAGCTGGTTAACTCGCGTTTCTCGGTCACGACTTAGTCCCTTTAGCTTGTTAACTCGCCGCTCTCTACTAGGTCGGTCACGACTTATGGTTGCCTTAAGTCGGTCATGACTTAGGACTTTCTCACGAACTTCCTTGATAGCTTCCTCGGTGATAGGTCATAAACGACCTATCATTCCCAAACGACTTAAGCTTTTACTAGGTCGGTCACGACCTAGTACTTGACCTGCATCATCCTCCCCTGGTTTAGAGAAATTCGTCCTCGAATTTGCATCATCCTCCTCTGCAACACACTCATCCCCATGATACGGTACGAGATGCTTAACATTGAATACGTCCGACGTGTACACACCCTCCGCCAGCTTCAATTTATAAGCATTTTCATTAATCCGTTTGACGATTTCTATCAGACCAATTTTTCTGGCTTTCAATTTGTTATAAGCGCCCACTGGAAAACGGTCCTTTGTTAATACAGCATACACCATATCTCCTTCATTGAACTCAACACTTCTTCGCTTCAGATCTGCAGATCGTTTGTACTTTTCATTTGCTTTCTCCAAACGTTCCTGAACGATTTTATGACAATCTGTCAACCCTTCAACAAAATCAGCAGCTTTCTTAACTGTCCCCTTCGAGTGTGGTATTACCGTTAAATCCAACGGTCCCTTCGGTAAGCTTGAATACACTATCTGAAACGGACTGAAACCCGTACTACGGTTCACTGCATGATTATGAGCAAAATTTGCCTGGCATAACTTCACATCCCAACTCTTCAGATTGTCTTGCACTAGACATCTCAACAAATTTCCCAATGATCGGTTCACAACCTCGATCTGTCCATCTGTCTGCGGATGATAAGCGCTGCTAAAGTTCAAGTTTGTTCCCACCATCTTCCACAAACTTAGCCAAAAATGACTTAGAAAACGAGTATCCCTATCCGACACAATAGATTCTGGCAATCCATGAAGTCGATATATTTCTTTGAAAAACAACTGAGCAATATGAACAGCATCCGCCGTCTTCTTACAAGCAATAAAATGTGCCATTTTCGAAAATCGATCAACCACCACATAAATGGAATCGTTTCCCCGCTGTGTTCTCGGCAACCCCAACACAAAGTCCATACTCACATCAACCCATGGTTTAGTTGGTACAGGTAACGGCATATATAAACCAGCATTAGTCGCAGTTCCTTTCGAAACCTGACAGATATGACATCGCTCCACAAATCTCTCCACTTCTTTCCTCATTGATGGCCAAAAGTAAGACTGTGAAATCAACTGTAATGTACGGTCTCTCCCAACATGTCCTTCTTCATGTAGTTCTTTTACAATCTTCATTCTCAAACTACAATTAGGTATGCACAATCGATTTCCTTTGAATAGAAAACCGTCTACCATCATAAACTCATCAGTCTTTCCCTCCTTGACTTTATCAATACACTTCGCAAAGTAAGGATCATCGACAAATAATTCTAGCAACACATCAAACCCTGTCACCTCAACTTTCAGTGTAGTCAACAAATGACTCCTTCTACTCAAAGCATCAGCCACTCGATTCGTCACCCCTGACTTTTGTTTAACAACAAAAGTAAACTGTTGCAGATATGCAATCCACGATGCATGTCTCGCTGAAATCTTGTCTTGTCCTTGTAAATGCTTCAATGCCTCATGATCGGTATACAGAACAAACTCTTTCTGAAATAGATAATGTCTCCAGTGTTTGATAGCTTGCACAACAGCATAGAATTCCACATCATATGTACTGTATCTCATCTTCGCTCCTGATAACTTCTCACTGAAATATGCAATCGGGCGTCCCCTCTGACTCAACACCCCTCCAATTCCAACCTTTGATGCGTCAGTATGTAATTCAAACAACTGAAAATCAGGTAATGCTAGAATTGGTGCAGTCGTCAGCAACTACTTGATCTCCCCAAAAGCAACCCCTGCTTCCTCCGACCATGTAAACTGCTTGCCCTTCATACAATCTGTAACAGGCGCCATCACACTACTAAAGTGTGGAATGAACCTTCGATAGAATGAAGCCAACCCGTGAAAACTACGAACTTCCGTTATCGTCTTGGGCTGCGGCCAATCTCTAATTGCTTCGACTTTACTTTGGTCAACCTATATCCCTCCATCCGATACAATATACCCCAGAAATAAAACACTATGCGTCATGAACACGCATTTCTTCGTTGTAGCATAAAATTGTTCTTGTCGCGGTACCATCAACACTTCTCTCAGATGATTCAAATGTTCCTCTGGACTCCCACTGTAAATCAGAATATCATCAAAATACACCACCACAAACTTCCCAATGAATGGTCTAAAAATCTGATTCATCACCCTCATGAAAGTACTTGGTGCATTTGATAAGCCAAATGGCATAACCAACCATTCGTATAGACCCTCCCTGGTTTTAAAAGCAGTCTTCCACTCATCTCCTAGTCTGATACGAATTTGATATCCGCTCTTTAAATCAATCTTCGAAAAGATAGTAGCTCCGCTTATTTGATCTAACAAGTCATCCAACCTCGGCATTGGAAATCTATATCTCACAGTAATCTTATTCAATGCTCGACTGTCAGTGCACATCCTCCACGTTCCATCCCTTTTGGGTACCAATAAAGCTGGTACAGCACAAGGACTTAAACTCTCCTGCACACGCCCCTGTTCAAGCAATTCTTCCACTTGCCTCCTCAATTCTTCATGTTCCTTTGGACTCATTCGATAATGTGGTCTGTGTGGCAACACAGCACCTGGAACAAGATCTATCTGATGTTGAATATCTCGCAATGGTGGCAACTCTGTTGGTAACTCCTCTGGAAATACATCGTCAAATTCTTTCAAAACTGGCTTCGCTTCTTCCGGAATTTCAACCTCTTCACTGCTCTCTCGCCCAATCAACAAAAACACTTCAGGCTCCTCCTCTACTTCCTTCACAAACTCCTTCAAAGATAACAAAGTTTTAAGCTCTTCAATCTCCTCCAACTTGTTTTCCTCCTGTTGTCGCTTCTTTGGAACTAGAGTAATCTTTGTGCCTTCAAACATGAAACTGTAACTGTTGGTACGCCCATCATGTTGTACCGCCCTATCATACTGCCACGGTCTCCCCAACAACAAATGACAGACATCCATATCTACCACATCGCACCAGATTTCATCTTTGTATTTCTTTCCAATTGAAAACTTCACACAAGCCCTTCGTCCAACCTTCACCTCCCCGCCTTTCCTCAACCAATCTAGCTTGTACGGTTTCGGATGTTTCTCAGTCTTCAATGCCAACTTCCTCACAGCTTCTGAAGAAATTATATTATCACAGCTTCCAGCATCAATAACAAATTTGCAAACCTTCCCCAGAATGGTACATGTTGACTGAAAAATATTGCTCCTTAACCAACTATAATCCTCCTCTTGCTTTGGTGTTAAACAGGACCTCTTCATCATTAGATTATAACCTTCGTCTCCTGACACTTCTTCTTCCTCCTCATCAGGTGGTGAATTGGAACATTCAGCTTCTTCATCCTCATCCTCAACCTCCGCTATCATAGCTCTCTTCTTCGGCTTTGGACATTAGCTACTTTTGTGGCCCATTTCTTGGCAATTATAACATTTGAAACCATTATTGACTTTCGCCTTTCCAACCTCATTCACAACTGGTTTTGCAACGACTTTTGAAACATTAGAACTTCCACTAACACCCTTCACTTGATTATTGGAATTTGTAAACATACCACCTCCTCGTCTTCCCTGTTTCTCCCAAACCAACGCTTTCTGATGAGCTTCCGCTACAGATCTGGGATCAAACATGTTAACCATATCCTGAATCTGCATTCGCAATCCCCCATGAATCTAGATGTCAGCTGCTCTTCCGTTTCCATAATATCATTCCTCGCAATAAGCTGATAAAATTCATCTGCGTAATCATTAACATTCTTTGTGCCCTGCCTCAAATTCTGCAAACGTTGATACATCAACGGTTGATAATTGTAAGGTAAGAATGTTGCTTTCATCAATTTCTTCATCTTCTCCCAAGATTCAACCTTTGACTTCCCCATCCGCTCACGTGTAAGTTTGGTTTGTTGCCACCACGCCAAAGCTCTACCCCTCAACCTCGTAGCAACCAACTTCACCCTACGATGTTCTAGAACTTCTTTGAAGTCAAAAATCTCCTCAACATTAGCCACCCAATCTAGAAACTCCTCCGCTTGCATACCACCTTTGAATTCAGGAATTTCAGTCTTCATCCCCGACTCCCACTTATGATCATACTCAGAGTGATTTCTTCCTTGTCCTCGTCCTTGTCCTCGAACACTACCACCATCATACTCCTCTTCAAAATCAGATGTATATCGTTTTCTATCTCGTCCACGCACATCTCTACTACCATCACATCTTCCACCTTCATCCCTTCTATCTACATTCCTCCGATTACGATCATTCACCTTTCTATCTCGACTTCGATCATCATCAACACTTCTGTCTCGATTGGAATGTGGTGAGACTCGACTTCCCCCATGGTTAGATTCAGGTGAAACCCTTCTCCGATTTTGATTCATTTCTAACATCATCTTCTCTAACCGACCAATTCCTTCGTTAAGCTTTTCACTAAAGTTTTCATTGATTCTTTCCTCCATCTCATCAGCTTCTTCGATACAAAGCTTCCACGTTTTGGTGACGATTAGCTCTTCTTGGCGGCATGATTTGAAAACTTCACAAAACTCTTCAACACTTCAAAATACAAACACCTTTCGGACTTTGATCCAAAATGAAATGGATCGAAACTTCCACTTTTGTTGCAAATCTCGATGAACACGATGAACAAAATTCTTGGCCTCCAACACAAATCCGATTGGAACAACTTCGAACAAGCTCTACTAACTCGGCCGACTTGATATCTTCAAAACTCCAAAATGATTAGGCTCCAAGTCTCGATCTAGCTATGATTGGCTAGAACAAGCTCTGATACCAAAACTGACGCAGCGGATTAATCAAAACAATGTAGATCGATGAATGTAGTAATCGATGGATTGGAATATAATGAAATGCCCGAATTCGTTGATCCGAAGATACCGAATTCTAGCTATCCCGAACTCGTTGATCGCGCACGATACCAGGTTCAAAGATCTGCGATTCTTCACACGTTGTTCTAGCGCACTAGATTCTGTGAATCGGCTTCTACAGTCGTTGAATCGAGCGCACTCGATTATCCGAAAGAGGAGATAGGAGATTACACTCAACTACCAATTTGGGTGAAAGCACAAAGCTAACAAAACAAGAGTTTTATTTCAAATCAACTTACTATTACAAATGACTCACACGGCCTATTTATAGGCATTACAACTCATTCACAATTCTGTCCAAACTCATAAGTCGGCTCCGACTTAGACCCCTTTCCGACTTACGACTTAAGAGTAACGACCTAACACACCCAGTCACATTACAACACCATATCAACGGCTTACGACTTATAAATGCACGACCTAAAATCATACGACTCAAGACTTACGTACAGAACGACTCAACTTAGGTCGGCAACGACCTAATTACAATTTACAATGATTTATAGTCATGGTCGACCTAACCTGGTACGACCTAAAATTTACAACACATTAGAAGTATACGACTTAGGACACAGACGACATACGACTCAACTTAAGTCGGTAACGACTTATCAGCAACTCGTTCTTCGACTTAAAGCATCAACGGTTCCGATTAACGCGGCATAAGGATCTTCGGTCTTCAGGCTTCAGCGACATAAGATGGTACGACTTAACTGAGTCGTAACTCGGTGCCGGCCTATCATTTTCCTTAAGTCGTATCCGACTTATCCCTTGTGCATTCTCAACTGCTCCTCCCATATCATCCTTGTTAAGTCGCGCGAGCGCCTTTCCCTATAGCTGGTTAACTCGCGTTTCTCGGTCACGACTTAATCCCTTTAGCTTGTTAACTCGCCGCTCTCTACTAGGTCGGTCACGACTTATGGTTGCCTTAAGTCGGTCACGACTTAGGACTTTCTCACGAACTTCCTTGATAGCTTCCTCGGTGATAGGTCGTAAACGACCTATCGTTCCCAAACGACTTAAGCTTTTACTAGGTCGGTCACGACCTAGTACTTGACCTGCATCAATTAATATACAATTTCCACCGAATGGTAGGGATTTCATTGCTCTCCGGGGAATCATCCTGCGTAGTGAGTTCAACTATAAAATCTACCCGTGCTTGATACTGGATAGCCCTCCGAGGGAGGTAAGTTATATCGAATTGACTAAGCTCGATATTCCATTTGGGTAATCTTCCAGACGTCTCAGGTCGCTACAAGACCCGTCTTAACGGCTAGTCGGTACAAACATTGATCGGGTGAGCCTGGAAGTACGTGCGGAGCTTTTGTGATGCAATCATAAAGCAGTATGCCAGTTTTTCTTTTTCGGATAGTTCCTTTCAACTCCCATCAGTCGCTTGCTAACGGAGTAAACCACTAATTTCGATTCTCCCCACGTAGTAATGCATCACTTATAACATGTACCGACGTGGCCAAATAGATGTATAAATCTTCATGATCCACCAGCTTTGACAAGATGGGGGTCTCTTCAAATGATTCACCAAAGCTTGAAATGCGTCTTTACAATCCTATGTCCATTCGAAGTTTCTTTTCTCTTTCCTAATCAAGTCAAAGAAAGGAATGCATTTGTCGATAGCTCTGGAAATGAATCGGCTTAATGCAGCAGCCTTCCCTTTCAGACTATGTACTTGTTTGATAGTCTTTGGTGCTTAGATATTGCGGATAGTCTGAATCTTTTAGAAATTAGCTTCGATGCTATGGGCGTTAACAATAAATCCTAAGAATTTCCCTGATGCTACACCATAAGAACACTTCAAAGGATTAATTTTCATCTTGTAATGTCGGAGGATGCCGAACATTCTGCCAAGTCTTTAATATGGTCGCTTGATCGTCGTGACTTCACGAGCATATCGTCCATATATACTTCCATTGTTTTTCCAATCTGATCTTTAAACATCCTATTGACCAGGCGCTGGTGAGTAGCTCCTGCAGTCTTTAGTCCAAACCGCATCACCACATAGCAATATAATCAAACATCAGTAATGAAACTGGTCTGCTCTAGATCGGGAATGTGCATCGAGATTTGGTTATATCCCGAGTACGCATCCATGAAAGATTGCAATTCGTGTCCCGCTGTTCAGTCCACTAGCCGGTCGATCCTCGGAAGGGGAAAATTGCTTTTTGGACAAGCCTTGTCCAAGTTTGAGTAATCAATGCATGTTCTCCATTTCCCATTCGCCTTTTTAACAAGTACAGGATTAGATACCCACTTAGGATAGAGGGTGTCGTGGATAAACCCATTATCTTTTAGTCTATCCACCTCCTCTTTGAGAGCGGCAGATCTCCCCGATCAATGTCGCTTTTTTTTGCTTCAATTGGAGGTGCCTCGGGTCAATATTCAATGCATGGCTCGTAATGGCAGGCAAGATTCCACACATTTCATAGTGAGTCCAAGCGAACATGTCTAGATTCGCTCGGAGAAATCCAACAAGTTCTTTCATCATCGGGGGGCTAAGTTATGATCCGATCTTTAGAACCCATGATGGGTCGTCGTGGATGACTGTGATTGTAACATCCTCTATCTTGAATCCTGAAGCTAAGTGCTATAGATGCCGTAGTAATCCATAGTATTAACTTCCGGTGATAAAATACGATAATGTTAACGGTATCCATAATATCAGAAGCACATGAATATGAAATAAAATCAACACAGATTTCAAAACAGCTTTTCTGATTACATTTCAAATCAATATTTCATATTCAGATACATGATCCCAAAACGATTCCCAGTTTTTGCTCAAATATATTGTTACAAATTACGCCAAGAGCGACATGTGAAGATGCCTCCTTGGATGATCAGAGTACTGAATTAACATATCAGTCTTAATACATTACAGCGGAAATAATACTAAATAGCTCCTACATAGGTAGCTTTGCCTCCTGCACGTCTTCGGTCCAACCTACTAAACCAGAAAAGTCCTTAACTCTCAATCTACTCAAATCAAATTTTGAGCACCCAAGAGTTTAAGAGGAAAACATAAACTTCGAGTCAGACATAAAGCCTAGTGTGAATAATACTATTACATCTCGATTTACTGATATTAAGTGAGACCACGCAGCTTAGCGGAATGAGTTTCCCCTTACTAATATCCCTTTAAAAGCATGTCTTTTGTAAATCATAATCCTGCAATCAAACTGATTATAACAATAACAGCAGTAAGTACATATATGCATAAAATTTGGAAATTAATGGACCATCTGTCCACACTATAGTTTTACTTGGCTAACTATTAACCATTGGTTGACTCGGGCCTACCATACATAATAAAAAATCTAACTTTTTTAGACACAATACTGGGCTGACTGCCCTTAACTTTCTTTTTCTAGGGTCAACTGAACCTAATGGTTTTATGGGCTCACCAATAACTTATCATTACTCTGTATATTCTCTTCCGCGGCTACCCTCAGTTTAGTCCCTCCTCTTCCGCGGGTACCCTCAGTTTAGTCCCTCATGTGACAAGCCCTACACTCTAGAATTTTGGACTTATTTTACCTAGGGGCTAATAGCTAAAGTATAGGGCGTGACCCTACACCAGTCCCATCTAGTCTTCTAATATCTGAGCCATAGACCTAGGGTTATCTACCCTATTCAAATTTCATTTCTTGTCATATGCTTAGGGTTAACTACCGTATTAAAATTTCATTTCCTTGTAAAAAATCTTTGTAATTGATTTACCCCTGAAATCATATCTTTATAAAACAAGGAAATCACATATTTTTGCTCTACTTAAAATACTTATGCCATGAGATATGTTTTACACAAAATAATGTTGATAAAACCCTATCAATGGGATTATCTATCCTTTCAAAGTAAGTTAAAAACCCATTCTATCTTAGGAGAGTGTAGGCCATGGAGACATGGTAAAACCTTTGAAACCCTTTTTTAAAAACTTTAAACAATGTCTTTCAAAATCACTAAGAACAACCCTTTCGAAAGATTTATTAAAACCTTAAACATCCTCTTTTAAAACCATTTTAAGCTTGCCTTTCGAAAGCATTGAAATTCTTCACTTAAAACGTACCTTTCGAAAGTATCGGGTTCAAGTAAATGTTTGTGGAATGCTTCGAAACAATTTAAAACTATTCCTTTCGAAACCTTTGGGTTTAACTTTTAATATAATCAAGGGTCGTAAAGAACTAGGGCGAAAGCATTGCTTTCGAAAGCATTGGTCCTAAGTAAAAGAAAGAGATTGGTTTTAAAACAAACACTTTCTAAACCATTGAGAAGACAGTTTCAAAGTAAGAAGGCGAAAGCACCATTTCAAAACCATTATTTTAAGGCTGTATGGAAGCGGCCTTAACTAGTTCGAAAGGTAGAATGCGACAGCATAGTTTTATCCTTTCGAAAGCTTCTTTTATAACATAAAGGTGGCAACTCATTCGAAAGCTCTTTTATATAAACAAAGGCAAGCTGATTAAGTCGAAAGCTAATATAACCCCTTCGAAAGCATCCTTTGTAAACAGAAGTAATTCAAAGTTAATAAGGGTGGCTTCTACCCTTTCGAAGGCTAGGTTTCGACGTTGTACCTTCCGCCTTTCTTCGAAGCACCATGTATTAATTGTTTGATACCATGTGCATTGGTTTTGACTTGGTTTGGTGGAGGTATGGTGCCGAAAGCCAACAGACGGAAGTGGAAAGGTAGTAAATCTATGTAAGTCTGGAAAAAAATTGCTTTTCACCTAACTTGCCTTATTTGTAAAAATGTTACTGGTTGCCCATTTCTTTATCAAAATCCTTTCAAAAAGTGCTACCGAATTCATAAATTATCAAATTAAAACATTTTAACAAATAAGCCCTTCTCGTTGGATAAACATATAAAAAATTTAAGTCCCATACCTTAAATAATTTTATAATATAGTAAAATACTTAGAAAAATTCCCCAAAAATTACAATAATTCACTTTTAATATGTTTTCTAACATATTTAAATTTCAAACCCAAAAGCAATATTTAATTGCTGTAATTAATTAAACCCAATTTTAGCTATTTTCTTTTATAGAAAATTCATAATAAATCCACAACAACTTAGAAAATTATGAAACTTGAAACCTAAATGTTTTCGACCACATATTAAAAACGCAAGTCATTTGGATGTCAATTAATAGGTTTTTCAAATCTAAACTTATCATAAAATATATATGAAGCAACATAAATCATCAACGTGTGTATATATCCATTTAAACAATCATGTCATGGTATATTATTTGCAAAATTAGCTTGGATCTTACTAGAAACCAAAACCAATAAAAATGGGATGTATGATCATTATTCACCTTAGCTTGTTAAGAAGGCTGAGATTTGCTCTTTGATTGATTTGCTTAAGCTTCCTACTTGAATCCTATCTTTTCTTCTTCTTGAACCTCTTAATGGTGGCCGACCAAGCTTTGTTTAAGACTTTAGTTTTTATTTGCAAATGTTGAAAATGAATAAGGAATGAAGGTAAGAAGGGTTTAAGGTATAAGAACATAGCCTATTCCTATTTTACCCTTATCATATTCCTCCTACTTACTCCTCTTTAATTCTCTTTGGCTTATAGATTCATTAAGGCATGACCCTCTTATTGGTTAACAAATCTCAATCCCTTAACCATCTGCATTATTTCATTTAATTTATCTAATTAAATGTCCTAAATAATGTTAGTCAAAATTAGGGTCATTATAGACTCCCCTCCTTAAAGAATTTCGTCCTCAAAATTACGATAAGGTACCCATAACAATCAAACATAAAGGTAAAACATACCATGAACCAAGTTAGGAAAAGTATCTCTAATCCTGCTCTCAGTTTCTCAATACTTGTCTCTCTCGTCGTCACTCCACTATACTTTGACTAATCTGACCGTCTTGTTCCTTGGTCTCTTCTCATTCCCTGCGACTATATGAACTAGTTTTCTATTTATAGTCATATCCGGTTCCACAACCAAATCATCTAACACAGTCGGTGCAAAAGTGGTTTCTAGATCTCGAATACACTTCCTTAAATGAGAAACACGAAGAACATTGTGGACTCCTGCTAAACAGTATGGTAACTCTACTATATACGCAAGTTTCCCAATCCATTATGTAATAAGAAATGGTCTAATGAATCTCGGAGCCAGTTTTCTTGATTTTCCAAATCGGATTACACCTTTCATCGGTGATATCTTGACTAAAACATGATTCCGACTGAGAACTCTAAGTCTTTCCGTCTTCTATCAGCATAACTCTTCTACTTAGACCGAGCTTCCTTCATTCTAGCTCGAATTAACTCAATCTTTTCTACAGCTTCTCTATCCAAATCCGGACCAAGAACTAACATATCCCCGGTCTAAATCCAACAAACGGGAGATTTTCATGGCCTTCCATACAAAGCTACAAACGGTGCCATCCCTATACTAGTATGATAATTATTGTTATACGAAAACTCGACTAAGTGTAGATGGTCCTCCCATGATCCCCCAAAATCTAGCACACAAGCTCTTCACAAATCCTCTAAGACTTTGTTAACTCTATCTATTTATCCATCTGTCTACGGATGATAAGCGGTACTCGTCTTGAGGTTGGTACCCAAAGTCTCCTGTACACTTTTCCAGAATTCGCTAATGAATAAGGAATCTTTGTCACTTACTATACTACTAGGAATTCCATTCAGTCTAACTATATTCTTCATGAATAATTTAGCTAAAACAGGTGCCGTCTTGGTTGACTTAACTGGGATAAAATGGGCACTCTTAGTCAACCTGTCCACTATGATTCATATACTTTCATTTCCTCGATTTGACCTTGGCAACCTGTCTATAGAATCCATTGAGATAGAATCCCATTTCCAAATTAGGACATCCAAAGGCTGAAGTAACCCACTTGGTTTCTAATGTTCGGCTTTTACCCGTTGACAGTTCAAACACTATTTCACCCATAAGCCAACATCTCTTTTCATACTTTCCCAGAAGAAACTCCTTTCATGTCCTAATACATCTTAGTACCTACCAGATGAATAGTGAATTTTGCACGATGGCATTCTCCAAGAACTTCCTTCCTAATGTTTCCAACATTCGGAACACATAATCGTCTTTTCTTTCTCAACCACCCATTCTGGTCAAGCTATAATCTTTCAAGTCATCGCTCTCCGTTCCATTCCTTAATTTTATGATCCGTTCAACTAATAATGGATCCTCCCCTTGCTTAGAAGAAATCCATTTGATCATTACTAGTCGAACTTCTAAACATGACGACATAGCAGCTTCTTACTAGAACTAGCTTCAGAACGCCACTGTATTCTGCATGTAATCAATGCTTCTAAATCTTTCCACTCAGCTATCATTGCCAATACTGCATTCTGATGTTTTTTGCTAAGTGCATCTGCAACCTTATTTCCTTTTCCCTGTGTGTACTCAATTCTACAGCTATAAGCGACTAAATTCTCTAACCACCTCTACTGTCTTATATTCAAATCCTTCTAGGAGAATAAATATCTTAGTGACTTATTATCCGTATACAACTCGAATATTTCTCCCAAAAGGTATTGTCTTCACACCTTCAATGCAAAAATTACTGTAGCAAATTCCAAATCATGAGTTGGGTATCGAATTTATGTGGTCTAAGCTATCGTGAAGCATAGACAATCACTTTACCCCTTTGCATTAACACAGCTCCTAACCATGTTCCACACGCATCCGTGTACACCACTAAATCTTGATTCCCCTCTGGAACAACCAATACAGGTGCATTAGTCAATAGGTGTTTCAGTTTCTGAAATGCCTCCTCACACTTATCAGTCCAGACAAACTTCACATCCTTTCGAGTTAGATTAGTCATCGGTGCCACTATCCGCGAAAAATCCTTAATGGATCTCTGATAATAACCAGCTAATCCAAGAAAACTCTTTATCTTAGTCACTATCTCAGGTCTCTTTTAATTATTTACCGTCTCAATCTTAGCCGGATCTACGGACCACCCTTTTTTGAGACTACATGACCAAGAAACTTCACTTTCTTCTTCCAGAAGTGACACTTCGAAAATTTCGCTTTGAGTTGATGCTGCCTCAACGTCTCAAGCACTACTCTAAGATGAACTTCATGCTCTCTTTCATCTTTAGAGTATATCAAAATGTCATCTATGAACACTAACACGAATTTCTCCAGATGCTCCCGGAAGATTCTGTCCATCAGGTCTATGAAAAATGCCAGCGCATTAGTTAGCTCGAACGGCATTACTAACCATTCGTACGATCCATATCTTGTTCTAAATGCCATCAAAGGGTTACTATCTTCCGCCACTCTAAGCTGATGGAATCCCGTTGCCAAATCCAACTGGGAAAATACTTTGGCTCCACTCAACTGGTCGAACAAATCATCAATTCTAGGTGACATATATCAATTTTTTATTATCTTCTCATTCAACTTACGATAGTCGATACACAACCTTAACGATCCATCCAGTTTCTTTGCAAACACTGTGGCTGCTCCCTAAGGAGAATTACTTGGTCTGATAAAGTTCTTTCTTACCAAATCCACCAGCTACACCTTTAGCTCCTTCATCTTGGTAGGTGCCATTCTACTTGGCGGTCTACTCACTGGTTTTGCTCTTGGTAGTAAATCTATCTGAAACTCAATGGTTCGTTTCGGCGGTAGTCTTACTACGGGCTCAAAGACGTCTACGAACTCATCTTCTTTCTCCATAACATCTAACAAAGCATTTACCCCAAAACTAGGGTTTTCTATGGAGTATATAACCCGATCACTACAACTAGGGTATCTAAGTGATATTTTCCTATCATGGAAAAATATCCTAGCATCATACTTACTTAACCAATCCATACCCAAAGCAATTCCGAACCCTTTGAAATCAAATACATGCAAACTGCAAGCAAATATATGACCTAAAAATTCAAACTGTAAGTGGTCACATCTCATCCCAAGAGTTACATACCCTCCTATCGGATTTTCAACCCTTAAGGAAGTAACTGGATACGAGGGTTCTAGGTTAAGCTTTTCTATAAAACAATGAGATATAAAAGAATGTGATGCACCAGTATCAAATAGAAATCTAACTGATACATCATGAATCAAAAGCATATCTCTCAACACAGCTTTTCCTTTCTCCTCAACTGTTGGTCTTGAGGTAGCTGGCTCCAATGCAAACATCTTGCCTTTCCCTTTTTAGCGAGCTCTTTGCAACGGTTCTTATAATGTCCAATCTGATCATAGTTAAAGCACCTTACTTCTTTCTTATTTACAGCTTTCTTCCCTTTATCTATCCGACATGCGTGAGAATAGTGTCCCTTCTTGTCGTACTTTTAGCAAACTATATTGTCCTTCTTTTTCTTGGCTGCTCCTTCTTTTTGAGCGCCCTTCTTATGAAAAAACTTTTTCTTCTGGTTCCGCCCACTTTGAGCTTCCCCTGCTTTGCTACCATCATGAAAAGCAAGCATCTCCTCCTGCCTCAAAGCCATCTCAACAACTACATCACACGGATCCCTAATATGTGGTAGAGTCGCTTTAGCTAGTTCAGGTTTCAGCCCGCGGATGAACTTCTCATTTCTTTTTATAACTGTATCAACTATAGCATATCCGTATCTCGATAGCTCCTCAAATCTGGTTGCATACTCAAGCATTGTCATGTCTCCATGCACTAACTCCATAAACTTCCTGAGAAAAGTTGACTTAGTAATTTCTGACATGAATCTTTCCTCAAACCTCCTTCTAAATTCAACCCAAGTCATGGTCTCCATATTAACTCCCACAGTAACACTGTTCCACCAGTACAGTGCTGCTCCTTGCAACTGTCTAGAAGCAATCCTCCTCTTTTGCTCATCATTCAGTCCCGATAAACGGCTTTCCTCCAAGCCTGGCATAGTATCTGCTCAATATTGCATAGTTATTGACCACTGGAGCCCTTTGATATCCTCCTCCAACATTTCCTTCGACTAAACCCGCAGCAACTCTAGCCTGCATCATATTAAAAAAGAACTGATACATAGCTCTCATATCAGCTTGTGGCACTCCAGTACCCACATTATCAGCTGGTGCCCGACTTGGATTCCTTCTATTGTTAGGTCTGGCTTTCCTATCAGTTGTGGTGCTTCCTCCACCAATGTTAACTCTTCCACTCCTATTTTCCATATCTTACATCCTTAAAATATGCATTCGAGCCTTTGTAAGATACAAAAGAATAGCCTAAGAAAGATGGAGAATAGAGATAAAGCGCACACTTATATATATATAATACAAGTACGTTACTATAACGTTATCCCATACCCTAGTCTTTGTTAACTCTCATATCTGAATACACACACACACACATAGCTATGATACTAAGTTGTAACATGCCCTATCTTGAGGCCCAAAGCTAAGCACTACATATGTTGTAGTCATCCATAGTATTAACTTTCGGTGAAAAAATACGGTAATATTAATGGTATCCATAATATCAAAAGCACATGCATATGAAATAAAATCAACACAGATTTCAAAATAGCTTTTCTGATTACATTTCAAATCAATATTTCATATTTAGATACATGATCTCAAAATGATTCCCAGGTTTTGATCAAATATAATTATTAAAAATTACGCCTAGAGCGACACTGTAACGACCTTAATTTAGATTAACATTATTTAGGACATTTAATTAGTTAAATAAAATAATGTAAATGGTTAAGGGAATTGAGATTTGATAATAAAAGGGTAGCCATGCCAAATTAAACAATGAACAAGAGAGAATTAAAATGGAACAGTTAGGGTAATAAATAAGGGCAAGATAGGAATAAGATATACTCATATACACTAAACCCTCATACCTCTTTCATTTTACACGTTCACAAACTTTCTACACTAAGAGAGGCCGGCCACCGTTAGAGGGCATCTAAAGGAAGATAAGCAAGAATCTAAAGAAGGAAGCTTAATCAAATTCATTCAAGCAGCAAATCTCAAACTCCTTAATCACAAGCTAAAGGTGAATAATAGGTTACATCACATATTTTCTTATTTTTGATTATGGTTGAGATCAAAAATTATTTTGCAAATGAGTTTCCATGTTTTGATTGTTTAAATAGGGATATATGTTTGTTGATGATTTATATTTCATACAGATTTTATGATAAGGTTTAACTTGAAAAACCAATTAAATGACGTCCAAATGCCTTGCGATTTTGATATAAGATCATAAATATTATTTTAGGGATGGGTTCCAAGTTTCATAATTTTCTGAATTAATGTGGATTTATTATGAATTTTCTAGTGAAGAAAATGGTTAATTGGGTTTAAATTAATTACGGTTATTTTATATTAGCTTTGGGTCAGAAATTTATATATGTTGGAAATCATATTAAAACTAATTTATGGGAATTTTTGGAGAATTTTCCTAAGTATATTTAAATAAGTATATAAAATTATTTAAGGTATGGGACTTAAATGTTTTATATGTTTACAAAAGGAGAAGGGGCAATTTGTAAATTTTTTAAATTAATTATTTCTGAAATTTGGTAGCACTTTTAGAAAAAAATTTGGAAAAAGAAATTTGCAACCAATCATATATTGACAAACAAAGCAGGTTAGTTGAAAAGAAATGACTTTTTAAAGTCAAAAATCAGTTTTTATAAGTTTTTGCTGTTTCGCCACTTTTTGCGGTTACCTTTATACTTCCGCCTCTACCTCAATCAAAATCAATACACATGGTATCAAAGTCTTGGTACGTAGTGGATTAGGGATAGGTGAAAGGTATAGAGTCGAAACAGGGCTTTCGAAGGGGTCGAGACCTTGTTTTACTTTCAAAAGAAAATGCCACTTGCTTTGCTTTCGAAAAGAATGCTTTCGAATGAGATGGCTTTCGACTTGGTTAATTGTTTTAAAGAAAGGTTTCAAAACAGGTTGCCGCCTTTGTTTTAAATGGAAGCTTTCGAAGGGGTCGTAACCCTGCTATCGCATCCTACCTTCCAAAGTAATGCCTTCGAAAGGGTTCTTTCGCTTTAAACCCTGAGCTACTTCTCCAATGCTTTCAAAGGGGTTGGTTTCGACACCATCCACTTCTTTTTACTCGGGAAATTGCTTTCGAAAGAGCTGCTTTCGACTTAGTTCTTTTAAGACCCTTTATGAGATTTTGAAAGTTAAAACCTAAGGTTTCAAAAGGAATGGTTTTAGAGGGTTTCGAAAGCTTTTTCCACATGTTTTCACTTGAACCTAATGCTTTCGAAAGGTTTGATTTATGAAAAGGACTTAATGCTTTCGAAAGATATATAACAAAGGTTTCGAAGGGGTGGTTTCCCAATGTTTTCGAAAGGTTTGCCTTAGTGTTTAAATGGAGGGTTTCCAATGTTTTCGAGAGGCATATTTAAAGTGTTTTGATAAGAGGATGTCTAAGGTTTCATAAAGCTTTCAAAAGGATACTTCCAATGTTTTCGAAAGGTCTATTGTAAATGGTTTCGAAAGGTATGTTTTGGCCTTTTGACCTAAGAATATAAAGTAAAGTAGTTTATTAGTATTGAAAGGGTTACATTCAATGGTTTCGAAAGGGGTACTTTTAAAGGTTTCGAAAGAGATTGTTTAAAACAAAGTCTTCAAATGTTTTCATCAACAATGTTTTGTGTAAAGTAAATATAACATGGCAAAATGATTTGAATAAAGCATAGAGTATATTTTCCTTGTTTAAATATGATTTAATGGGTTAAATCAATTTGAAGAAAATGTTTTCAAGGAAAATTTGATGGGGGTAGTTGACCCTAAGTAAATGACTCAGATATTAGAATACCAGATGGGACTGGTATGGGGTTGCGTTCTATACTTTAGCTATTAGCCCCTAGCTAATATAAGTCAAAAATTCTAGTGTGTAGGGCTTTGTCACAAGCAAGACTAAAATGATGTTACACATAGAAAGGAATATATAGAGTAAAGATAGGTTATTGATGAGCCCGCAAAACCATTAGAATCAGTTAACCCTAAGAGAAGTAAGTTTGGGACAGACCGTCCAGAAGAGTATCTAAGAGAAGTTAGATTATTTGTTTATTTTGCCTAGTAGGCCCGAGTCAGGCAAAGGTTAGTAGTTAGCCAAACAAAACTATGTTGTTCGGACAGATAGTCTATTTATTACCCGATTTGTATACATACATGATATTGTCATTATTGCTTCAACTAGTTTGGTTGTAGGATTTTGATTTGCAAAAGGTATGTTTTAAAAAGGGATATTAGTGAGGGGAAACCCATTCCACTAAGCGGCGTGATCTCACTTAATATAAATAAACCGAGATGTATAGTATTATTCACACCAGGATTTATGTCTAACTCGAAGTTTATGTTTCTACTTAAAGTCTCGGTTGCTCAAAATATGATTTGAGTAGGTTGAGAGTTGATGATTTATAGGTTTTAGTAGGTGGACGAATAAAGCTTCTGAAGATGTGCAAGAGGCATGGATAACTATTTAGGAGTTGTTATTTTTATTTCCTCTATGATGTATTAAGATCGTTATGTCTATTTAGTACTCTGATCATCCAAGGGGGCATTTTCATATTTTGCTCTTGGAGAATTTTGTAATAATTATATTTGATCAAAACCTGGGAAACGTTTGGGATTATGTGATGGAATATGAAACATGTTTTTAAAATGAAATCGGTAAAGTTGCCAATTTTTGAATCTGTGATTTTGTTTCCTATTCATGTGCTTCTGATATTATGGATACCATTAACATTATCGTATTTGGTCACCTGAAGTTAATACTATAAATGACAGCAGCATCTATAGCGCTTAGCTTCAGGCCTCAAGATAGGGGATGTTACAGATATATGAAGATGCCCCCTTGGATGATCAGAGTATTGAATAGACATATCAGTCTTAATACATCACAGCGGAAAAAATACTAAATGGCTCCTACATAGCTAGCTTTGCCTCCTACACGTCTTCGAAATCTTATTCGTTCAACCTGCTAAACCTGAAAAGTCCATAACTCTCAATCTACTCAAATCAAATTTTGAGTACCCGAGAGTTTAAGGGGAAAACATAAACTTCGAGTCAGACATAAAGCCTGGTGTGAATAATACTATTACATCTCGGTTTACTGATATTAAGTGAGACCACGCCGCTTAGCGGAACGGGTTTCTCCTCACTAATATCCCTTTAAAAGCATGTCTTTTGCAAATCAGAATCCTGTAAACAAACTGATTATAACGATAACAACAAGTACATATATGCACAAAATTAGGAAATCAATGGATGATCTGTCCACGTTATAGTATTACTTGGCTAACTATTAACCATTGGCTGACTCATGCCTACCACACATAATCAACAATATAATTTTTGTTAGGCACAATATTAGACTGACTGCCCTTAACTTTCTTTTCCTTGGGTCAACTGAACCTAATGGTTTTACGGGCTCACTAATAACCTATCTTTCTGTATATTTCCTTCTACGGGTAACCTCGGTTTTGTCCCTCCCATGACAAGCTCTACACACTAGAATTTTGGACTTATTTTAGCTAGGGGCTAATAGCTAAAGTATAGGGCGCGACCCAACATTAGTCCCATTTGGTCTTCTTATATCTGAGTCATAGACTTAGGGTTATCTACCCTATTCAAATTTCATTTCTTGTCATATACTTAGGGTTAACTACCTTATTGAAATTTCATTTCCTCGTAAACAATCTTTGTAAATGATTTACCCCTAAAATCATATCTTTATAAAACAAGGAAATCATATATTTTTACTTTACCCAAAATACTTATGCCATGAAATATGCTTTACACAAAACTATCTTGATGAAACCTTATCAATGGTATTATCTATCCCTTCAAAGTAAGTTAAAAACCCATTCTACCTTAGGAGAATTTAGGCCATGGAGCCAAGGTAAACCTTCGAAACTCTTGTTTAAAAACTTTCAACAATGTCTTTCAAAATCATTAAGAACAACCCTTTCGAAAGCTTTATTAAAACCTTAGACATCCTCTTTTAAAACCATTTTAAACTTGCCTTTCGAAAGCATTGGAATTCTTCACTTAAAACATACCTATCGAAAGTATTGGGTTCAAGTAAAAGTTTGTGGATTGCTTTCAAACCATTTAAAATCATTCCTTTCGAAACCTTTGGGTTTAACTTTTAATATAACCAAGGGTTGTAAAGAACTGGGGCGAAAGCACTACTTTAGCTTTGTTTGCAAATGTTGAAAATGAATAAGGAATGAAGGTAAGAAAGGTATAAGGTATAAGAACATATCCTATTCCTATTTTACCCTTATCATATTCCTCTTACATACTCCACTTTAATTCTCTTTATCTTATAGATTCATTAAGGCACGATCCCCTTATTGGTTAATAAATATCAATCCCATAACCATCTACATTATTTCATTTAATTTATCTAATTAAATGTCCTAAATAATGTTAGTCAAAATTAGGGTCATTAAAGTTATATCAATCGTCAGCTCTACCGGTGCAGCTTTGGTCTCTTTGGGCCCTCCTTATAATCTCTCGGATCTATATCTCTATAGAATCGACTATAGTGCCCCAGCCAAAGCTTAGGCGCTAGTTGTCACTCTTCGGTAACTTGGATGCGGACAGTCTTGTCCACGCCCTTACCTTTCTCTTTGCATTGAGCATCCCTCAACTCAGCAACATAACAGGCACGTCCAATTTGCTTGATCACCGTGAAAAACTCCAACACCATTATCTGTCGAAAACATCAAAGTCAAATAACAAGGGGCAAGGGCTGCTTGGAATTCGGCTAAGGTTGGTCGGCCCAGAAAAACATTGTAAGGAGTGTCAACATCCAAAACAACAAACGGCAAGGTACGCACTCTCCTATGGTCACCTTCTCCCAACTCTATAGGTAATTCAACATAACCAATGGCTTTAGTTGCAACACCTTAAATCTGCGTATGCGGGCGGTAAATAGCTTTAAGTCCTTAGTTTCCATTTTCATCTGATCGTAAGCTTTTTGAAAATTATATTTACCGAACTTCCACAATCAATCATATCCTTCTCACCCAAGTGGGACCGATCATGGCTGAAATGACCATTAGGTTGATCGTCGAAGCGACTACCTTGTCCGCATCTCTGTTTCTAAACACGATATCATCTGTCATAGTACGTTGATGTTTTGCCGGAGCTCCACCTTCTGTATTCGAACAATCTTCAAAATCTACATGCCTGATCGCGCTAGCATAGCACTCCATCTCTTTCCAACTTTTATCTATTGGGTGTGGTCCTCTGACTATCGTATTTATCACCAATCTTCCACCAGTTCGGCATGCTCCTCAGCCCTGCGTGGTACTTGTCCTCGGTTGGGGTCGGATGTCCCATGTCCGCCATCCTGTGGGGTTTATATAAATTGTTGCAACTTCCTTTCTCGAATCAGCTTTTCGATAATGTCCCGGACATGCCTGCATTTATTCGTGGCATGTTCATAGCATGCGTGGAACAGACAATATTTTTCAGTTTACTTCTGCTTCTCAGCTGATTCTTTTGGAGGCGGCTTCTTGTATTGCTTGGTATTTCAGGTAGACAAATAGATATTCTCCAAGGACATATTCAACGATGTGTAAGTACCGTACATTGGAATCCTAGGATTTCCTTTTCCAGAATCCCTCTTTCGTTCCCGGCCCTTATCTACGCCTTTCTTTTATTGATTCAGCTTGTTTTGGACATTCACTTGAACTTTTCCTGAGCTATCATCAGACTGCTTTACTGTGATGTTACTTTGTACTCTTTCTCCGCTTGGTCCCGCAACATTCTTTTTCATGTAGGACTTGGCTTCCTCCTTTGTCAAATTCTGAGCTGCTTTTGCGTAAATGCGGTCCAATGTTGTGGGCGGCTTGCCAACTAACCAATCGCCGAAATTAGATTCTAGATCTATCCCTCTCGTCATGGCCATCAATATCGCATGGTTATTCGAATTAATAGTTTCCATAACAGCTATATGAAATCTCTCTAAATAATCTTTCAATGATTCTTCTGGAGCGTGAAGCACACTGGATTGGGACATCACGTCCTTGGGACGAGTTTCATGCATTTGAAACTACTCCACAAACTTTGTTGCCAAATCATCGAATCTAGCAATCGATCGTGGGGTTAATCTTGTAAACCACATCGTTGCTATTTCAGAGAGAGTTTTGGGAAAGCGTCTACACTTGGTTGCATCATCCGCTCGTACAGAATCCATCAGCCGTTCGTATATCATGATATACTGCCTGGGGTTGGTTTTTCCCTTGTAGGCGTGCATCGATGGCATGTTGAACCCCCTTGGATACTTCGCATGTATAACATTATCAGTGAACGAGATATGGCTTCTCAAGATTCCCCAGTCATCGTAAGTCAAGCCCTAGCTCTCTTTCACTAACTGTCTGACCATTGCCTATAAGTCCGACGTTTGGACGATTGGTGCCAAGCTATGGTCGCGTTCCACCTCTCGTGAATGGTCCGGTCGTTGTCTGCGGGCCGTTTCACGCCTTCTTGGTTCACCATCTTCCCGATGTGCATCTTATAGATTTATTTCATCATCGTTCCGGGGAAGGACTTGGTCAACATTTAATTGAACTCCAACTTTCAAAACAACTGAAGCACCTCCAACTTGATTGCCATGAGGCATGGGTGGATTCTCCCTTCTGATGGAGGGATCGGCACCGATCAATCTTGGCAGACCACGATGGTCTACCGATTGATGCCCTGAAGTTTCTATGTAATATTCGTCTGTTCAGTGACGCTTATGCATGTGATACTAGTCTAATGAGCCAGAACTCTCCGATGCCGAGTAAGGAGTGGAGTCTCTCCTAGCTTTCCCCCACTACTGCTAAATTAGTTGGTTCATCAAGTTGATACTAGTCAGAATCTGTTGGTTTAATTGTCGACGGCTCTCCATCAGCTCTTTCAGTAAATTATGAAATTCAGCTCTTATAATAGAATCAGTGGGAATCCGAACTTCAACTGGTTCAGCATTCACATCCATTGGTTGATTGCTTGGGTCTCCTTGCTGGATGCTAGTATTCTCATTTCCTTCCATGTTTTGAGAAGTAGATCTAGTATTCCTCACCATTATTGATAGCTCTGCTTAGATTTCTACAAATCTGAGTAGTATGAGCAACTTCTTGAAGATAACTGCAGAACTCCTTTGGGGGATTTATCCAATCCAGTAGCAACAAAGGGATCCTAATAAGCTGAGAATCAAGCTTCTCAGTGAAAGCACCAAAATGTTTGCAACTAAACTGGTCACAAACACCCAAGGATAGTATTTTGTAGAGAAGTAAGTGAAGAAAAACAAAATAAAACTAAACTAAGTCAATGAATTAGTAAGCAACAGAGAATAAGCTATAATCAGAGACACAGAAATTTATAGTGGTTTGGAGTTGTATGCCTACATCCAGTTTGAAGATTATCCTTTATTAATCACTTATAAATCTGATTACGGTAGTAGAAAATAGCAAGTACTTGCTTACAACAGAGTCTAGAGTAACAAGCAGCGTAAAGATCCTCGGAATGACCCATCAGGCCAGTATTTATATTTGAAGATGACCGAGTATCTCTCTGAAATCTCGACTGAATAACCTTCTATGCCTTATGGGCCCATTAGGGGGATCGTTGGGCCCAATTCCAAATAGGAGGGATCAGTTCCGATCCCTACTTTGGTCGAGTTTTGGGGAGCGATCCCTATGGTGGTATCCTTATGCAAAAACATGTTTAGCCTCCAATTTTCATTTCATTTGGATCATTGGAACTCGAGTTGTTGCTTGATCTTGATTCAACATGACTTGCATGCTGCCTTCTATTGATCCCTCCCAAAGAATGTATACCGATCCCTCCAAACTTGTCCTTTTGATGTGTGATCCCTAAGGTAGGTTCCCTAGGGTCCTTATATCTTGCTCCTCAAATTTCATAGGGATTGGACTTGTATATCTTGAGATATTGATTGTTTTCTATAAGAATACGCTTGTACTTTGATGTATGTCGATCACTCTTGTTAGAGCCAAACTATGACGATCCTTCTTATGCATTGAGCCATATTCCATACTTTGAACATTCTACGTTGTGCATCTATTAATTTCGTTCAATCCTGACTTCATATTACCACTCTAGAGTCATCGATCTTGATGGTAGCCGAATCTAACTTGTGTGATCAGTTCAATATAGCCGAGCTAGAATGCCGGATAACAATTAGGATATGTATATTTCAGGAAGCAAGGGCAGTTCAATAGAAAATGATAAATATCTCAATATACGTAAGTCCAATGCTTATGAAATTTTGTGAGGAAGATGTGGGGACCCTAGGGATCACATCTTAAAAGGATGGGGTAAGAGAGATCTGCCCTCTTCCCTCAATACGGATCGGCAAAAATCTGAAGGCAGTCCATATTGAAGTAAAGACCGATCTAACTTAAGTTCTACTAATCCAATTGGAATGAAATTTGGAGGCTAAGCATGTTTCGACTTAGGGAAGCTACCTTAGGGATCGAATCCCAAAATTCCACCAAAAGAGGGATCAGTACCAATCCCTATTCTTTGGGATTTGGGCAATGTGAACCCTCTTACAGTTCCATATGGTTTTGAAGATCCTTCTGCCAAATTTTCAGAGGTATATTTCGTCATCTTCGTCTATAAATACAATTGGTTGTTCATTTTGGGGACTTTGATGCTACTAGTTGCTTTGTACTCTATTGTAACCAAGGATTTTCACCCTATCCCTATTGTACTCAGGTAAGATAGTGATTAACAAAGCAATCTATTCAAAGTGGACGTAGGAAAACAACGCCGAACCACTATGAATCGTTGTGTCTATGTTCTTGCGTTGATTTTCTTCTATTAAATTTTATAATTTCTGTTTTCGTTTTATATTCTTCATTTGTTTCCTTTTAAAACTTCTATTGGGTGTTTGTGCCAAGTTTTGATGCAAACATTTTAGTGTTTTAACTGAGAAACTTGATTCTCAGCTTATTCGGATCCCATTGGGTCTACTGGATTGCATAAATCTCCGAAGGAGATCCATAACTATCTTCATGAAACTTGCTTGCTCTATTCAATTTTGCAAAGGTCTAAGTAAAGCTATCAACAACGGTTAGGAACACCAGATCTACTTCTCACAACGTAGAAGGAAAGGATAACGCTTGCATCCAGCAAGGAGGCTTGAGCAATCAACAAGTGAATGTGAATGCTACCAATCCAGTTGATTTCCAGAATCTAGCTGATTCCATTAAAAGTGCTAAATTCCAGAATTTGATGAGGGAGCTAGTGGATAGCCGTCGACAATTGAACCGGTAAATTCAAGCTAATATCGATCTAGTGAACCAACTCGGTCAACAATAGCGTGGGAAAGCTAGGAGGGATCCTACCCCTTACTCTGCATCGTAAAGTTTTAGTTCATCAGATGATTATCATATGCGTAGACATCACAGAATTAACAAATATCGCACAAAAGCATCGAGGCATCAACAGGAAAATTTACCTAGTCTGCCAAGACCGATCGGTGCCAATCCCTCCATAGGGATCAGCGCCCATCCCTTCTCCAAAGGTGGGAGCTTACCTATCCATGCTGGAATCCAAGATGGAGCTGCTACAACTGATTTCGATGCTGGAGTTAGGGTGGATATCGACTAGTTGCTTCCTCGGAATGAAAATGAAGTAAACACACTTGACATACATCAAGAGGATGTTGAACCAAGAAGGCATGGAACGGCCTGTAGACATCGACCGAACCATTCACGTGAGGTGGAACACGACCACCGCATGGCTCCAACTATCTAAACACCGTACTTGTCAGCTATGGTTAGACAATTAGTGAGAGAGAGCCAAGGCTTGACCAATGACGACTGGGGAATCTTGAGCCATACCCCATTCATTGATAATATCTTACATGCAGAATATCCAAGGAGGTTCAGCATGCCGTCAATACCTGCCTATGAGGGAAAGACCGACCCCAGGTAGCATATCAAGAGATATGAATGGATAGTGGATTCCACACGAGCAAATGATCCAGCCGAGTGTAGATGTTTTCATATTACTCTCTCTAGAATAGCAACGATGTGGTTTACAAGATTACCCCCATGGTCGATCTCTAGATTTGACGTTTTAGCAATGAAGTTTGTGGAGTAGTTCCGTATGCACACAACTAGCCCCAAAGATGTAATGTTCGTATCCAGCATGATCCAGGCTCCGGGGTTATCGCTGAAAGATTATTTGGAGAGATTCCATACAGATCTCATAGAAATCAGTAGTCCAAATGACCATGCAATATTGATGGCGGTAACAAAAGGGATCGATCCAGAACTCGATTTTGGTTATTGGTTAGCTGGCAAATCACCGCAACATTGGAACGTTTCTATGCAATGGCAGTTAAGTATTTGAGGAAAGAGGAAGCCAGATGTTCTAGGAAGAAGAATGTTGTGGGACCAAGTGGAGAGGGAGTACAGAGTAACATTGCGATAAAGCAGTCAGATGAAAGTTCTGGAAAATTTCAAGTGAATGTCCAAAATAAACCGAATCAGCAAAAGAAAGGCGAAGATAGGAGCCGAGAACGAAAGAGAGATTCTAGAAGATGAAAGCCTAGGATTTCGATGTACGATACCTACACACCACTAAATACATCCCTAGAGAATGTCTATCTGTCAACCTGCAATACCATGCAGTACGGGATGCCGCCTCCGAAAGAGTCAACGAAAAAGCAGAAACATACCAGAAAGTATTGTCGGTTTCATGAATGTTATGGTCATGACACATATGAGTGTAGGCATCTCTAGGATATTATTGTGATTCAAGAAAGTTACAGCAGTATGTTAAAGCCCCGCAGGATGGCGGGCAAGGGATATCCGACCCCAACCGAGGACAAACACATCACAGTGCTGAGGAGCCTGCATAGACTGGTGGAAGATTAGTAATCAATACAATAGTCGGAGGACCGCGATCCAGCTGATAAGAGCTGGCATGAGATGGAGCGCTACGCTAGCGCGATCAAGCATGTGAATTTTGAATTTTGTTCGATTATAAAAGACGGAGCTCAGACAAAGCAACAACGTATAATGACAGATGACATTGTGTTCAAGAACAAAGAGGCAGATAAGGTGGAGGCACCGATAATCGACCCAATGGTCATTTCAGTCATGATCAGCCCCGCCTTGGTGAGGAGGATTTTGGTTGATTGTGGAAGCTTTGTGAATATAATTTTCAAAAAAGCTTATGACTAGATGAGGATGGATGCCATGGACTTGAAACCAACGAAAGCTCGCATTTATGGCTTTTACGGTGCTGCGACCGAAGCTGTTGGTTATGTTGAATTGCCGTGGAGTTTTACTTTTTCATCCAGTTATATTTAATTTTAGGATTTGCTTTAGCATTTGGTTTTTCAAATATGTAATAAGATAAATTATGTCATTTCTTTCCATTCAGCAATAGAGCTTCCAATTTTCTATCATATATGTGACATGCCGTTGCAGTACATGTTAGTTGCAATATACGACCGACTAAATCCCATTGTTCAATGAGACTGACATAATGTAGGAGTAATTGAGATTCAACCGGTCACTTGATGAGTCAAACCTCATATTTGAGGGTAGAACAATGAACCAAATAGAACTGAACTCGACAGTGTTTCGAATACACATGTCCCTAGAGTGCGAATATAAGTATAAATGCTAAGTGGGTGTAACTGATCACCTATGAAATAACTCATGTCCCCATAATGCGAATATGGGTATAGATGCTAAAAGGGTGTGATCCAACCGCCCATTAATTAACTCTCATCCGTAGAGTGTGGATATGAGTATAAACAAATAGATGGGTGCGGTTCGACCACTCACTATTCCATAAAGTCTGGCCTGAAACTGATAGAAGGAGTCTAAACTCGCTAAGAATGGAGTTCGACTATCCACTATCTAACTCTGCTAACCTAAGACCGCGGGCAAGAGTATAATGACCCAAACTGCTGAATTCGATGGTGTAAAACTAATGCCCGAGCCCAGTGTTTGACACGAATCTAGACCACGACCTCAGAGAAGCCTTGGGATGGTTAAATCGGATCGATATCCGATCCAACGAGCAATGAATCCCAAATATGTTAAATAGAAAACATAATAGCTCGATCATTTAAACAAGCATATATGAGAATTCTACACAAGAATAAAAGAATTCTTATTTACACTAAACTTGCCGTTCACAATACAAGTTTGTCCAAAATGAGAAGTAAAAGTGGGGGTCGTACCCGTACAAACACGACCAACAAAAAGAAAAGGTAGCCATCTAAAATATTTACACATCGCGTCAACCCAATTATTATTTCTTAGATTTCCTATCCTTCTTTTGTTTCTTGGGAGTGGCTCCATATGAACTGCCACTCGATCCTCTCTTCAATCCTTTTTCGCCTCGGCTTTTCTTCGAAGATGCATCTTTAGTTATGTGAATCGAGGCGGCATCACCTTTAGAAGTAGGAGGGATCGAGGCACTCTCAACACTGGAAGCAAGGTGGACCTCATCTCGGGGAATTGTCCCACCAGGAGGGATCATCTGGAGCGGGATAGTAATCAGCTCATTGAAATTCATATCAACAGAATCAGCTTTCACCTTCTTTTTCAACAACTCTTCCTTCATAATGCGCCCTTTCATGCTAAGCTCATCAGTAGGGTTGGAAGAGCCAGTGATTATGACATCCTCGTCAAAAGGAATTTCATGGTGTGGGTCGCCTCCGTCCTGGAGCAATGCCTCCATGAATTGATCATCAATAAAAATAGCTTTCTTCTTGAGCATCCTGACAAGCGGTCGAAGTTATAACTTTAATGGATTCTGTCATGGCCGCTTGTGATCCCAATTGAGGCTCTTGTAAGGGAAGAGGAATGACACCTGACAGATTTAAAGGTGAGAAAAAATAGGCGAAAATATTAGAAATATCAACTGATAACACTCCAACTTTTTGAAAGACGAAAGATGTCGACGAAATACCTTCCTCGGTGTGGCTCCTAAGTTGATCCTAAATACCCTCAGAACTGCATTCAGGAATTGGAGAAAGCCGAGGCTTGTCTGGGTCATAACTGAGGATGGTTGAAGAATCTGCCATGGAACTAGGGATAGCCTGGGATATTGGGGGCAATTCAGTCGTAACATCGGGTTGTGCCGACCCGGATCCTTCACCCACTTTATGTGAAGAGGCAGCAACAACAAAAATTTGAACTGTAAGCTGGATATCATGCAATGTTTTGGGTTCCTCACCCAATAGCATTTTACCTTCAAGTCTGGATAGATCGATTTCCTTGGTATTGAGGAGTCTCTTTTCCTTTGCAACAAGAAATTCCCATGCACGCCAGAGCTGGTAGGGATAATCATCACCAAGCCATGTTAGATTTCTATGCTTAAGAATGTTGGCGTTGTAAATAATAAGAAGAAGGTCAAGCTCGTTCATTATCTCTTCCCTAACCTTAACCTTGATAGCTTATACTTCGCATTGAATGAGTGCATCGACATATTTGGCCCTTTCAACTGCCATATCACTCTCAAGTCTAACATTCACCAGCTCATCACAAGCACCTTAAGCGATTTTCTGAGCATCATCTTTCTCCTTGTTTGCGTACTCGAGCTTAGCCTTGAGTTCCGCTATCTCCTTCAAGGCTGCAGATTCATTACTCGAGCTGTATCTCTCTCGAGTGTTATTTTTTATTTCAATGATGTAACACCATGACCATATCAAGATGACTGGACTTCATCTCCTCCATGGATTTGACAGCAGCATTAGCTTTTCCCTTGGCCTCTACTAGGAAATCCCTAAAAGCCTTAACTCATTTGTCAACACTGGAAGCAGGGGGACCTCATCTCGGGGAATTGTCCCACTAGAAGGGATCATCTGGAGTGGGATAATAATCAGCTCGCTGAAATCCATATCAACAGGATCAGCTTTCACCTTCTTTTTCAACAACTCTTCCTTCACAATGCGTCCATTCATGCTAAGCTCATCAGTAGGGTTGGAAGAGCCAGTGATTATGACATCCTCGTCAAAAGGAATTTCATGGTGTGAGCCGCCTCCGTCCTAGAATAATGCCTCCATGAATTGATCATCAATAAAAAAAGGTTTCTTCTTGAGCACCCTGAGCAGCGGTCGAAGTTATAACTTTAATGGATTTTGTCACGGCCGCTTGTGATCCCAATTGAGGCTCTTGTGAGGGAAGAGGAACGACACCTGACAGATTTAAAGGTGAGAAAAAAAGGTGAAATTATTGCTGGGTCGTGTGTTGATGCCTGTAAAAAGAATTACTTAGTTAGGAGTACAGCCTGAATATCGGTTTTCCACACTAATATAAAGATAGTTGATAACACTTACTTCTTTCCAGCCATTGTCGAGCAAAACCAGGAGGACATTGAACAAAGAACCACTCGCTTTTGGAAGCACTTAATTTATTCCATGCGCTAGTTACTCAATAAATGTAAACGAAAGACTCCATGTTCGTCGCTTGATAGAGAATATGAACCGAATGTTATCGATGGTCAGAGGACGATGCAAGAACTCCATAAATACTATATAAATACAATTGAGAAGAGCGTAGCCATTCGGATGAAGCTGCGCTGGAGCTATCCTTAGATGTTGGAGAATTTCCCGGATGTATGAATTAAATAGCGGGAAGCATTCGACCCAGCGCATGAATTTATTGCATGTTGTATATCCTTCTGGAGGTCTATGAGCCCTATCATCCTGCGACGGAACCAATACATCGTCAAAGGAAATTTCATGCCCTACGTAGATTCGGCAAAGAGTATCTTCCTTAATTTTGGAGGCTATGGAATTAGTAGAATCCTCCAGAACAACTGCATCCTCCAGAGTGTTAGGAGCAGGGTCAACAACCTCAGGTGGAAGATTGGGAACTACGTCAAAAAAATCAAACTGTGGGCATGGGCTTTCCGGTTGGTCTAAATGATGACTAGAGGATGGACTATCAAACTTAGTTGCAAAACTTGATTCTATGCCAGGATTATCCTGCTGAGAAGATGGTCCAGCTTGTAAGACGTCAAGAACGTCTAGAACCTATTGCTATTAAACTCAGTAAAAATCATGATTAGATAAAGTAACTTATACCCCCAGTGCATAGTGAGTGCTATTGTGGTGTGGTGAAGTGCTATGAAACATAGTAATAAGTTATGCGGAATTTAAAATAGAAAAGACGACAAGACTTTGAGGTTCGACCGGAGAGACCGTCATTCCTGACCGTCTCAACCATTTCTCTGTGTCATTAGAGAATGATGCAGTTTGAGTTTCACGATCGATTGTCAGCAAGTAAAAGTATAATTTATATATTCAAGTCACTGATGAGCTCCAAGAGAACAGTCAAAGGCATTAGTTTATGGCAAAGTTCAAATGTCATATATTATCGAATATACAGTTCAAGTCCTATACAAGTCATATGAATTCACTTAAATGTACAAAGCCGAAACTCATCATTGGATTCAAGTTTATTTAATTAGGTTCCACTTTTAAGGTTCATGACAATCGACCATTCATTTTAGCAACATCGGTCGTTTCCCATGCCTCACTACTGATCGTTCAACTTAAATCTCTTAAACCGATCATTCGAGCTTCACCCCAACCGATTATTTCTACGCCTAGTCCTACCGATCGTTTCTGATTGATTCATTCCCACCGATCGTTCTCTGTATCCTTCCAAAACAATCATTGTCTCTACTCTATCCATACGATCGTTCTGCTAATCGATCCATTCGCTTCAAAATTCAATAAATCCAAAGCTCTACTGATCATCCAAGGACTATGGCCATGCGTCGATCTGCATCATTCGCCACACACAGCAACTCCATCTTCCCCAATTCCCATCCTCTCCAGCATGATTTAGATCGAACGATTCGATCAACTAAACTAACTAACACAAGATTTAAGGCACTCAAAGTCTCGTCCTTGAATCATAAAGTGAGTCCAAATCATTCTACCTAAGTGTGAGATCCAAAGGAAAAGGGAAGACTCGAATTTGATTCGAAGTGAGATCTGAAGCAACAACAATGAATAAGAGAAGAAGGTGATCGACTAGAGCTCGAGTGGAGAAAAGATGTTTCTTAGTTGGAGATTTTTGATCGTTGTTTGGAGCGATGGAAGAAAAGAGGGGGAACGATTCTATGATGCCCCACTCCGAGACCCACATTAGCAAAGAGTATTACAAGGTAACACCGTCTGCTAATGCGGAGAATAGAGCTGGTTAGGAGCGACCATCTATAGCCTTGTCTTAATTATCTATCGAATATGCCGATAATGCCACTTCTTACTTAAATGGATCGACATATCCAATAAATACTTAATACAAAGCCATAGGTGGCTGAGGACCTATCAGAATAAAATATAACAACTCAAATGTAATATACATCACAGAACAGTAAATCATCACTTACATTTACACATACACAGATACATTACAGAGTTTACAAATTGAGACATGTCAAGTGGTAAAGCAAACCACAATATACAGACGAGTCAAAAGAATACATATCAGAGATACAAAAAAAAGGACTACACAAAAAGCTATGACAAAAAGGAGCTAGCGGAGTAGTCCATGCGGAAGCAAAACAGGCTAAGTCCAAAGTACCTAACCTGAAACATCTCGGTCTGACCCGAGTATAAAATACACGGGTCAGTCTGGCTAAACAAATCAGTTAGATATACTAATGATAATGAACATACAAGATCATAAGGTACCACCATTATCTCCAAAAGAGATAACCAAATCATCTATCATAAGATGAATCAAAACAAGCCTCGTATCATAGGCAATTCAAAACAAAGGACATAAATGCCCAAATAAGCAAAAAGGCAATTGACGAATACCAACAAAGGTAACACAAGTTTCCATAAGGTAATCGCTAAATATCGTGCGGTTCAAAGAACCTACACCGAAGGGCGATACACTAGGGAAATGTAATAGTCAAAGAAACAAAAGATGCTCGAGCTCAGTACAAGGATCCATACGCCCGAAGGCAACACCCGAAGGCAACGCCAAAAGGCAACGCCCGAAGGCAACAAACCGTAGTGGCGGTACTGGACACCACTGTCCGGTGGAATGTGTCACAACTCTCAGAAAGGAACCCGAAAAATGTTAACGTCAGTCCCATACCCCACGTTCGCACTAAACGGTTTACTAACCGTTAGCCAATTTCACACTCAAAGTAGTACAAAGTTCACCTCATCTCATCGGTGAACCAGACCCAAAGGTCAAAACGGTCAAACGAATAGATTGGAAATTAATTGAAAGGATGAACGCACGTGTTCATAGCACGCGTTTTATCCAATCATTTAATTCTCCTCCCTCTTCGCTCGAAGTGCAAAAGCGTGTGTGTTTAAATAGAATTTATAAATTGGAGAAGAGAGCTTTTAATACGATTTGAATGGATCATTTATAAAAAACCCGTGAATGAAATCTAAAAAGAAGCCATCAAAATCAATCATGAATGATAACAACAAACCAAGTCGACAAAAATCGATAAACATTGAAACTTCAACCAAAAATAGGCAATTAGGCAGAACTGGGGAAATCCAGACGTTTGGGGGTCAATTCAGACGTCTAGTTTTGGCCTCTGAAAAATTCTAGAAAAGCCAACCAGACGTCTGGTACGTCAAACCAGACGTCTGAAACCATCCAGATGTTTGGGTGTTTATCCAGACGTCTGGTTTCGGTTTCTGGAAATATTCCAGAAACCCTACCAAACGTCTGACATTGCAAAACAGACGTCTGACCTCCATACAGACGTCTGAAACGCTAGTTCAGACGTCTGAAAATAGTTACTGCTTTTTTTTAAAAATCTCTGCCATAAAAACTTTTGCTCCAGGTTTAAAACCAGACGTCTGAGCTTGCATTTCAGACGTCTGAAGACCTGGTCTGGGCAGCAATTTTCCTAGGCCAAAGTGGCCAAAACATACCGGAACAAGCCAATCCAAAACAAAAGCAATGAACATGAATAGGGGTTAGAAATTCATACCCAACTACAGCAAAACGATAGACTTAGATGTGAGTTCCAAAAACTCACCTTTTTAACTCAAAAACAAAGGTAAGAAGCACGAACACAAGAAGAAGATTAACCACTCTTCACTTCAACTCCACAAGCTTCAATCTAAGCTCAAAACAACCATTTCCTAAATTAGGGCTTAGGAAATTTCTGAAATTGAAGAGGAGAAGAGATGGAGAAGATGAAGATGGAGCTTACCTTAGCTTCTACTTCAATTTGGAGCAAGAATTTGGAGTTTGCAATTGGATCTAGGGTTTGGCAATTCTAATTTCCCATTCCTCTCCCCATTTTCAGTTTAAATAGAGAAAAAGAAATGAATGAGCTAATGAATGAAGAGAGGGCTGAGCTAGGGTATAAAGATAGAACATTGGGTTGAACCCAAACCCAAAACCCAATAGAAAAGGTAGCCAAATTCGACTTACTCCAAACATATCGAAGGTTATACTAAAAAAGATCACAAACGTCATTTCGGACTCAATGGAAGTGATCCCGAGTCCTAATTCGATCATTTGCAAAAAGTAACATTTCGGACCTAAATCCGACTAACGACGTTATATTCAAATAAAACATTTAAATATAAAATCGTAAAATATGCGGGTTGTTATAGATCTCCCCTCCTTAACAAAATTGCGTCCATGCAATTTCTAGAGAAGAATTTGCAACAACTACATACTTACATCCAAAAGGAAAGAAAATAAGCTTGAGATAAAAAGATATTCTCACCATTTCTAAGCAAAGATAGAAAACCCGGATATGATCGCTCGATAAACTCTCTGGTTTCCCAAGTGCAGTCATTGGGATTAGCGGACCATTGAACTTTAATGAGCGGCACGTCCTTGATCCGAAGGTGTCTCACCTCTGTGGCAAGTACGCGAATAGGTTGCTGAACAATAGATAAATCTGGTGAGATCTCAAGCCCTTGCAAATCAGGAGAATCGATAATAGAATCCGACTCTCGAAGACACTTCCGAAGCTGAGAGACGTGAAACACGTTGTGAACTCCGGCTAGATGAGCTGGAAGTGAAACTCTATAAGCCACAGGGCCAATATGTTCAGTAATAGGAAATGGTCCTACAAAGCGAGGAGCCAATTTCCCTGTCGTACTGAAGCGCATAACCCCTTTCAAAGGAGAAACACGAATAAAGACAAGATCACCAACCGAGAACTCGAGAGGCTTCCTACGGTTATCCGCGTAGGATTTCTGGTGGCTTTGTGCCTCTTTCATTCTCTGACGAATAATAACAATCTTCTCAGAAGAATCATGAACAAAATCTGGGCCAAGAATAAGCTTCTCCCCAGATTCCAACCAACAAGAAGGTGATCGACACGACCTTCCGTATAAGGCTTCGAAAGGAGCCATACCGATACTAGACTGAAAACTATTGTTGTAGGAGAACTCTACAAGGGGTAAATGATCCTCCCAACTACCTCCAAAATCAAGATTACAAATACGGAGGAGATCTTCCAAGATACGATTCACCCGTTCAATCTGTCCATCAGACTGCGGATGATAAGCTGTGCTGAAATTAAGCTTTGTTCCCAAAGCTTGCTGAAGACTCTTCCAAAAATGACTGGTGAATAAAGGATCACGGTCACTGACAATCGAACTAGGAATACTGTGAAGTCTCACGATTTCCTTGATGAATAACTTAGCCAAAAGAGAAGCGGTCCGAGTGCACTTAATCGGAATAAAGTGAGCGGACTTGGTCAATCGATCAACTATGACCCAAACAGAAGTATGGCCCGACCTCGATCGAGGTAGACCATCAATGAAATCCATCGAAATCTGATCCCATTTCCACAATGGAATCTCTAACGGCTGAAGAAGACCAGAAGGGCGCTGATGTTCGGCTTTAATACGTTGACAAGTCATGCAATATCTCACATAACTTGCTACATCGCGCTTCATGCCTTCCCAATAATATAAGCGACACATGTCGGCATACATCTTGCTAGAACCAGGATGAATGGTATACTTAGAACGATGACAATTGTCAAGAATGTCACGCCTAAGTGCAGGATCAGAAGGCACAATAACCCGGTTCTTCTTGCGAAGGCACTGATGAGAATCAATACTGTAATCCAATGACGTCTCATCACTGGATCCAGTCTCACAAAGCTGACTAAGATGCACAAGATCAGGATCACGCCGCTGAGCATCGGCAATACGATCCAATAGAGAGGGTCGAGCTTCCAAACTGAATAATGCTACCTGAGAATCAGAGGATGGAGCTCGATCACGAATATCACAAAAAGATAGAGTCTCAAGAATATCCCATTCGGCAAGCATCATAGAAACGACAGCCGAATGTCTGCGGCTAAGCGCATCAGCAACACGATTTCCCTTACCAGGGGTATATTGGATATCAAAGTCATAGGAAGCGTGAAACTCGAGCCAACGCTGTTGCCTCATATTGAGTTCCTTCTGAGTGAACAAATACTTCAAGGATTTATGATCGGTATAGAGAATGAAGCGCTCGCCTAACAAATAGTGTCGCCAAATCTTCAAGGTGAAGACGATGGCGGCTAACTCAAGATCATGAGTGGCATAGCGAACTTCATTCGGACGTAGTTGCCTAGAAGCATAAGCAACTACCCGATCCTTCTGCATAAGCACGGCACCGAGACCACTACCACAAGCATCGGTGTAGACAACAAGATCATGATTCCCCTCGGGAACCACGAGAATAGGAGCATTAGTGAGAAGTTCCTTTAATGTCTGAAAGGAAGCTTCACACTTGTCGGACCAAATATAACGAATGCCTTTCCGAGTAAGGCTGGTGAGAGGAAGCACAACATGAGAAAAATCCTTAATGAACCGACGGTAATAACCCGCCAATCCAAGGAAACTACGGATCTCATGAACATTCTCAGGCCTCCTCCATTTCTGGATAGCTTCGATCTTTGAGGGATCGATAGAGATGCCGTCAGAAGATACAACATGGCCTAAGAACTTAACCTTATTCTCCCAAAAATGGCACTTGGAGAATTTGGCTTTTAGCTGATGGTGATGAAGAGTACTCAAGACAATTCTCAAGTGATTAGCATGCTCGGCTTCAGACTTAGAATAAACAAGAATGTCGTCAATGAACACAAGAACGAACTTATCGAGATATTCCCAGAATACCAAATTCATAAGATCAACAAAGAAAGCCGGAGCGTTCGTCAAACCGAACGGCATAATGAGCCACTCAAAAGAATCATATCGAGTGAGGAAAGCTGTAAGGGGTATGCTATCTTCCGCGACTCGGAGCTGATGAAAACCAGTGGCAAGGTCGAGCTGAGAGAAGACCTTAGCGCCACTCAATAGATCGAACATATCATCGATCCTCGGCAAAGGATACCTATTCTTGATGGTCAACTCGTTAAGCTTGCGATAGTCAATGCAAAGCCTAAGAGTTCCATCAGACTTCTTCACGAAGACAACCGCGGTACCCCACGGTGAAAAACTGGACCGAATCAACTGCTTGGACTCAAGCTCTAAAAGCTGCTTCTTGAGTTCCTCATTTTCTTTTGTAGACATCCTCGTGGGAGGACGCCCAACTGGCTTTGCGCCTGGAATGAGATCAATGTGGAACTCGATCGCCCGCTTGGGTGGCAAACCCGAAACCGGCTCAAAAACATCAAAGAAGTCACAAACAATCGGAATATGAGATATATCATCATCATCTCGTGAGTCAAGAGAATATAAAGCCATTTCGGAATTATCCACATTCCGAAGAACAAGTGATAGCTGCGTAGACGAATCTGGATGTCGAAGATATAAAATTCTTTCAGAACAAATAATCCTGGCATCGTATCTCACTAGCCAGTCCATACCCAAAATCATATCAAAATCCAAATAAGAAATAATGTGCAGATTCGCACGAAAAGAAAAGCCACATAAAACAATCTCAACATTATCACAAAGCATGCTAAGGGTTGCGGATCCCCAATAGGATTTGCAATCCTCAACGAAGTAACCAAACAAGAAACATCCAAAGACAAATCATCGACGAGCGTCTTCGATACGAATGAATGCGAAGCACCTGTATCGAAAAGAACTCGAATACTATGGTCATGAAATAAAATAGAACCTTCCAAAATAGATGGAGATATACCTCCGGGCTGATACGGACCTCCAGAAGTTTTAGCAACATAAAGCTTTCCAGAGTTAGCACTAGCAGGAGCAGTAGGGCAAGTGGAAACACGATGACCTTCTTTCTTGCAATAATGATAGAAGAGAGGCTTAGGACAAGCTCGAATCATATGATCAGGAGAACCACAATTGAAACACTTCCGAATGGAAGGTGTTCCAGCAGATTGAGAGTTAGAGCCAGATTCAACTGGCTTCTTCTTCTTAGAAGGAAGAAGTCCCTGCTTATTAAAAGGAAACTTCTTCTTATTGGGGTTCTTTCGAACCTCAACATCATCACCACTATCACACTCCTTCTCGATGGCCTCGAGATGAAGCGCCGAATCAACCAACTCCTCAAAGGAAAGCTTAAGATGGAGCATTAAAGACTTCATAAGATATTTCTTAAGACCAGAAATAAACTTCAGATTCTTCTTATAAGAAGTGCTAATGAATTCAAGACCATACTTAGATAAGGCCTCGAAAGATGCAACATAATCAGAAACGGAAGACTTCCCTTGCTTCAACTCAAGGAAGCGACGGGCTAATAAAACTTTCTCAGATTCAGGAACGAATTTGAGTTCGAAGCGTTCCCGGAACTGAGTCCAAGAAAGAACAGACTCATCAAGTTCAGATATAAGAAGCTCGTACCAATCAAGGGTACGCTCTTGCAATAAGCTAGAAGTTACGAGAACTCGATCATGGTCAGAAAGATCCATGCGAGAGAAGATACGTTCACATGTGCGAATCCAAGCTTGAACTTCAAGAATGGACTCGGAGCCTTTGAATGGCTTTCCACCAAGATGAGAAAAATCACTACACAGGCGTGCAAAAGCAGACTTGCGTGGAGGAGATGCACGAATAGGAGCTGGAGACTGAGTGCTCCTAAATAACTCCATGAACTGATCAGCAGACATATAAACGCCGTCCGGATGCGAGCCACTGGATTGCCCAACATCCAAGTGTCGTCCTCTGCCTCTTCCGGCCATTAGCTGAAAGATAAGATAAGAAAAAGATTATTCACAAGGTAGATATCATTAATTCAAATATGGAATACTACGGAATAAAATGCATTCCTAGACGTATTCCCAAAATTCTATCTACCCCGAAGGCACGGAAAGAATAAAGGCACAATGATTCAAAGATTCGTAACATTCGTACTACCCTTTGATGTACCGTAATATGTGTCTATGTTCTATGTTTATCATATTTTGTTCTGAACTCAGCTCTGATACCAAGCTGTGACGCCCCACTCCGAGAACTACATTAGCAAAGAGTATTACAAGGTAACACCGTCTGCTAATGCGGAGAATAGAGCTGGTTAGGAGCGACCATCTATAGCCTTGTCTTAATTATCTATCGAATATGCCGATAATGCCACTTCTTACTTAAATGGATCGACATATCCAATAAATACTTAATACAAAGCCATAGGTGGCTGAGGACCTATCAGAATAAAATATAACAACTCAAATGTAATATACATCACAGAACAGTAAATCATCACTTACATTTACACATACACAGATACATTACAGAGTTTACAAATTGAGACATGTCAAGTGGTAAAGCAAACCACAATATACAGACGAGTCAAAAGAATACATATCAGAGATACAGACAAAAAGGACTACACAAAAAGCTATGACAAAAAGGACCTAGCGGAGTAGTCCATGTGGAAGAAAAACAGGCTAAGTCCAAAGTACCTAACCTGAAACATCTCGGTCTGACCCGAGTATAAAATACACGGGTCAGTCTGGCTAAACAAATCAGTTAGATATACTAATGATAATGAACATACAAGATCATAAGGTACCACCATTATCTCTAAAAGAGATAACCAAATCATCTATCATAAGAAGAATCAAAACAAGCCTCGTATCATAGGCAATTCAAAACAAAGGACATAAATACCCAAACAAGCCAAAAGGCAATTGACGAATACAAACAAAGGTAACACAAGTTTCCATAAGGTAATCGCTATATATCGTGCGGTTCAAAGAACCTACACCGAAGGGCGATACACTAGGGAAATGTAATAGTCAAAGAAACAAAAGATGCTCGAGCTCAGTACAAGGATCCATACGCCCGAAGGCAACGCCCGAAGGCAACGCCCGAAGGCAACGCCAAAAGGCAACGCCCGAAGGCAACGCCCGAAGGCAACGCCCGCAGGAAACGCCCGAAGGCAACGCCAAAAGGAAACTCCCGAAGGTAACGCCCGAAGGCAACAAACCGTAGTGGCGGTATTGGACACCACTGTCCGGTGGAATGTGTCACAACTCTCAGAAAGGAACCCGGAAAATGTTAACGTCAGTCCCATACCCCCACGTTCGCACTAAACAGTTTACTAACCGTTAGCCAATTTCACACTCAAAGCAGTACAAAGTTCACCTCATCTCATCGGTGAACCAAACCCAAAGGTCAAAACGGTCAAACGAATAGATTGGAAATTAATTAAAAGGATGAACGCACGTGTTCATAGCACGCGTTTTATCCAATCATTTAATTCTCCTCCCTCTTCGCTCGAAGTGCAAAAGCGTGTGTGTTTTAAATAGAATTTATAAATTGGAGAAGAGAGCTTTTAATACGATTTGAATGGATCATTTATAAAAAACCCGTGAATGAAATCTAAAAAGAAGCCATCAAAATCAATCATGAATGATAACAACAAACCAAGTCGACAAAAACCGATAAACAGTGAAACTTCAACCAAAAATAGGCAATTAGGCAGAACTGGGGAAATCCAGACGTCTGGGGGTCAATTCATATGTCTGGTTTTGGCCTCTGAAAAATTCCAGAAAAGCCAACCAGACGTCTGGTATGTCAAACTAGACGTCTGAAACCATCCAGACGTCTAGGTGTTTATCCAAACGTTTGGTTTCAGTTTCTAGAAATATTCCAGAAACCCTACCAGACGTCTGACATTGCAAAATAGACATCTGACCTCCATACAGACGTCTGAAACGCTAGTTCAGACGTCTGAAAATAGTTACTGCTTTTTTTCTAAAAAATCTCTGCCATAAAAACTTTTGCTCCAGGTTTAGAACCAGACGTCTGAGCTTGCATTTCAGACGTCTGAAGACCTGGTCTGGGCAGCAATTTGCCTAGGCCAAAGTGGCCAAAACATACCGGAACAAGCCAATCCAAAACAAAAGCAATGAACATGAATAGGGGTTAGAAATTCATACCCAACCACAGCAAAACGATAGACTTAGATGTGAGTTCCAAAAACTCACCTTTTTAACTCAAAAACAAAGGTAAGAAGCACAAACACAAGAAGAAGATTAACCACTCTTCACTTCAACTCCACAAGCTTCAATCTAAGCTCAAAACAACCATTTCCTAAATTAGGGCTTAGGAAATTTTTGAAATTGAAGAGGAGAAGAGATGGAGAAGATGAAGATGGAGCTTACCTTAGCTTCTACTTCAATTTGGAGCAAGAATTTGGAGTTTGCAATTGGATCTAGGGTTTGGCAATTCTAATTTCCCATTCCTCTCCCCATTTTCAGTTTTGATAGAGAAAAAGAAATGAATGAGCTAATGAATGAAGAGAGGGCCGAGCTAGGGTATAAAGATAGAACACTGGGTTGAACCCAAACCCAAAACCCAATAGAAAACGTAGCCAAATTCGACTTACTCCAAACATATCGAAGCTTATACTCAAAAAGATCGCAAACGTCATTTCGGACTCAATGGAAGTGGTCCCGAGTCCTAATTCGGCCATTTGAAAAAAGTAACATTTCGGACCTAAATCCAATTAACAACGTTATATTCAAATAAAACATTTAAATATAAAATCGTAAAAGATGCGGGTTGGTACAGATTCTTTCTTTTTCTTTCTTGGTTGAAAGCTTAAACGACATGAAAGTGAAGTGGAGATAGAAGTTTCTAAGTAAAATGCTTTTATATGGATTGACAGGCTGATCCTTCGTAACCTATAAATTATGTCTATCATTCTAAAATGATCCAAAAAATTTTAAGCCAAGAAACGATCGACCAAGATTATAAAAAATGGTTGAGGATGAAAATTTTATAGGAATGGCATATACCGACCGTTCAACCTATGAGATATACCAATTGTTCAAACTAGATCCTACCAATCGTTCCGCCACCAGGAACGATCCAAAACTCCTTTATGAGGACTAACGATCGACAATGGTCATTAATATATATATATATATGTATATATGTCTGTATAAGTATAAAATGGCAACAATTGACAAGGACGATCGTAGATGGATGGATATGAACAATCCATTCAAAAATAACGATCGGCCTTGGTCATTAGTTTTTTTATATAAAAAAATAGATCGTACAAAGGCAATCCAACTTTCCATTCAATGAATAACGATCGGTCGTGATCGTTCATACAAAACAAGGAATAACTTTGAAATTTAACAACGACCCAGGACGTGCAATCATAATCGTGGGTTAGGTATGGACACGTATACGAACCAATATACATTCTAAAGTTTAATTTTTTGAAATCGATAAAAATTGAATTCACACCTGAAATCAACCAAAGGAAGACTAAAAGCCAAATTATTGTGGCCTGAAAATCACCATAAATACAAAAAGATGATCATCGATAAGCCGTGATCTAGTATTTATATTATTTAAAATCAACCAATAGTCATAATGAATAAAAGGAGACACGACCCTCAACAAGAAAGCGACTCAACAAAAGGATAATGACCATTCAACGAACTAAATGGAATCCTTTTTCGACAATTGTAGTTCGCGAATTTTCAAAGCACGTCAAGTTTAGACAAGCCTTACTTTGGGGGGTAAATGTTATCTCACCTTTTGGCAAGGTCGTGATATCATCGACTTTGCTAGAAACGGATTACTACCAGCCTTGAGAATCAGTTGTATACTATACTATGGACGATGGTCGAGTAGATTTGGACCGGACCCAATCGAGGTGCAATCAGCATGGAGCAACAGGTATAGCCCCGTGAAGCTATATTCCAAATTTCAAGTCGGTCGAAGTTCATATGCTTGAGCTACGACCAAAGCAAGGATTAATATGGATCGATCGAAAACGATTGATAAAATAGCTCAAATCAGCAAAGGTCGGTCGATATCTCAAAATCCACAAGACCAATTCACTTGAAACTTCCAGGGCATTAATATATTGAAGAGTGGAACCCACAAAAATGATTGCAGGTCAAAACTCTAAGGTTCAAGGAATGCCGATCGTTTTATGCAGATCCTTCATAACGAATTGTGTAACTCAGCAAACAATCCAAATGAAACAAAGATTGATCCATATCTCGTGATCTACAACTTAGAATGACTTCATATTTTAGGAGCAATGAATAGAGGCATGTGTGACCCCCCACAAATGATCGCATGACAATTAGAGGTAAAATAATGATAGGTATAATTTATACCGATCGTTCCAAAATAACATGTTATGTTCACCGATCATTATTGTGGGTCCCTAATGACCTAAACAGCCTTCTGCCAAAATCTTAGCGAAATATCTCGTTATCTCACCCTATAAATACAAACCTATAGGTTTGTTTATAGGATCTTTACACTGATTGTTACTCTAGACTCCATTGTAATCAAGTGCTAGCTTTGTTCTACTATTGTAATCAGATTCACAAGAGAGTAATAAAGGATAATCTTCAAAGTGGACGTAGGCATACAACGCTGAACCACCATAAACCTCTTTGTCTTTGATTACTGCTTATTCTATATTGCTTACCTTTTCTTTTACTTGGTTTAATTTTGCTCTTCTTTATTTACTTCTCTACAAAATCTATTATTGGGTGTTTGTAACCATTTTTGGTGCAAACATCGACCATCCGTTATCTAACTCCGCTAACCCAAGACTGGGGACAAGAGTATAATCGCTCAAACTGGAGAATTCGACAGCATACATTAGGGCTCGAGCCTGGTGTTTGGTGAGACTCAAGGCCACAATAACATGGAGGCCTTGGGATAGAATTAACGTACTATCATCCAAATCAGCGAGCAGTGAATTACAAGTACATTGAATGAAAAAGTAATAGTTCGACTACTTAGACAAATTTCACACAAAAGTTTGACAGAAAACAAAGAGCTTTTATTTGCTTGCTAAACTTCTTAGTGTATTCAGAAAAAGGGGAGGGGGTGTACCCACATATTCACGGCCAATAAAAGAGAAAAACAGCTATGCAAACTATATACAAACCAAGCCGGAGTGATGACTATTTCTTCCACACTTTCAACTTTCTGGATTTCTTAAGAGTGCCACTACCCAAACGTCCACCTGTCCGTTTCCTGATCATTTTCTGCCTTTGGCAGAAGAGCTTTCTAAGGTAGGAGAGAGTTCTACCAGAGCTGACCTGTCGGATGGAATGCTTTGTAGAGGGACGAGATTTGGATCATCGATGTCCACATCAGTAGGTTCAGCCTTAACTTTTTTCTTTAGCAACTCCTCTCTCTCGGTTCGCTCTTTTAAGCTCAGCTCATCGGTATGTTCAGTGGTGCCCGTAATCAAAACGTCATCTGATTCATCTGGCAATGACAGGTTTTCAGCCTTATCATCATCAAGTGCTCTGATAACTTGAGCGTCGGGCCTTGGAGCGTCGGAGGCCGTCGGAATCTCAATAGATGTCGATTGTTGCTCCACGGTGGCACCGCTTCTTGGAGTTTGGCTGGGACATGGGAGACCTGCAGATTCGAAGAAACAAGAGAATAAGCCCATGACTATTGGGCATGAAGAACGAAATCTCTCAAAAACTGGACATAAAGTGGAATACTTGTGTCCGGCTGACTCTCATTTATCGTTGGAGTGCTCCCCTCTAGGATAGGAGTCAGCACCTTAGATTGATAACCGGGTCCGTCCGGACCGTAGCTTAGATCCTGCCCCGGACGAGAGAACTTGACACTTTAGCTATTTGAGAAGAGGAAGGGCCCTTGGGATCAAACTCCGAAGATTCAGTAGTTTTTTCCCTTTACCGGAGGGTGCTAGGATGTCAAAGTATCGGAGACTTGCAGCAGCAAGGTCTAAAGGTTCATACCAGCGAAGAATCTCCCATACCAGCTTCTTTTTGTATAAATCAGCTTCACCGAGGGTTTTCTTTTTCATTTCGACAATTTATTCCCAGGCTTCGGCAAGCGACTCGAGGTAGCCCTCTCTAAGAGAACTCAAGTCGCGATGGAAAAGGACTTTATGTCATATTTAATGATTAGGGGATCGAACATGTCCCTGATTTCATTTCGACCGGCTTCCGTGGCATCTTCTAACTAGGCCTCGATTCTCTAATCTCAGTGTAGCCCACTTCTCTTGCCACTTCCTTGAGGGCTTCGATTTGGGCGAGTTGCTCATTAAGCTTAATTTTCAGCCCTCGGGTTTCAATGGCCTCTTCGCAATGTCTTTGCGACAGCTCCTAGCTTCGATTTTTTCTTCCCTCTCTTTTTTAAGGAGTTCTTCAAGCTCCTCAACGCGGTGGGCCAAAATATTTTTCTCCTTTTGCAAGGTATATTTTTACAAGGTAAGCACACCACTGCGGCTAAGGGCGGAGTCTAATTCCTTCTTGTAGGCAGCTTCTAGGCGACTCACCGCCTCTAATGTTTCCTTACCACTTTTTTTGCCTCGATTAGTTTCACAATCCAATCTGAGATCCCAAAATCCTAATGTTTTATTATATCTTTATCGTGGACCACCTCTAGTTTAAATGATCGATTTCATGTTGTCACTAAATAGACACCTCAGAGATTTTTTTCGTCTAAGTTTTGGAATGACCCGTGTTGCGCAAAAACGTCGTTGACGCATGCAAGGGAATTTTCTTTAGCTGTCCTTGGGATTGTATGAATGGAGGGAAGGAACTTGAGACCATCGAAGCAAATCTTTGGGAAATTGACCTTAAGTTTGGCCAATTTTTCCATCATGGCAGACTCAGGAGCTGCTGTCGGCAAGATGGATCAGAAGTAACAATTAGGCATTTGCTCGACCTTCGATCATGGGACTGTCTGGAGCTTGATGAACCAGAATATTGCATAGGCGGTACAACAACTTGAGGACCATGAAAAGAAGTCTGATGTCCACTATGTACATGAAGATTAGGCTGAACTTCATGATGAGACGACTGAGACTGGGAGTTATGTTTGGAAGATGAAGATTCCCTCGAACGATGGCTTCTTTCCCTACTGTCATCTCTCTCTCTCTACGCCTACTCGATTCTGAACCGCGACTGGATCCGAACTACGTCGAGGAACCTTCAAACAATCAAAAGAACGGGATTGAGTCATCGCACCTACAAACCAAACAAAAGTATATGAGTGACCATTGAACAAAAGATAGATGAAAATCATGCAGTAAAGTGTGCGTGATTGTGAGTGTCCTAGTTTCCCCCTGACGGACCAGTTGTTGCAGCTTTGCTCATTGGAGTTTTCTCCCCTTTACCAGTGGGAAGAAAGTCATCACCTCTTCTGGTGAGAGAATTAATCCCTCCAAAACTGATGTTAGAAAATACATAAGTAATGATGTCATCAGGGATTGGAAGGTTCACGAATCCTTCCATCGAACTTTCTAAAAGTTGAGTGGAAGACTCTTCATCGACGGAAGTGATAATAAACTGAAGAAGTCTTGCCGTTTTTCTCCTATGGAGTTTAAGCTTTTTCTTCTCCTTGGTAGTATGTGAAGTTGTGAACCTTTTTACGTTCGACCACGGATGCATTTCCTAGACCTGCATCAGCATCGCTAGGCTTGTTTACTTCGGCACCCCTGATTTCCCTCTTTTCGATGTCATCCCGAGTCTCCTCGACTACGGGCATGACAGGGTTATAGGTATTGTCTTCTTGGTCTTCAACATTTCTTGGTGATGCAGCACTTCCTGAAAACCCAATGCTGCGACCTTCTTCCAGCAGCCCAAACAGAGATAGCCATTCATCGGTTACAAGGAACCTAATGTCCCTGTCTTCAACCGGGGTAGTGCGAATTGCAAAAATTACCCTTGAGAAAATATCACCCTCTGGACATGGGTGGAAGCATGTAGATTTTCAAAATATTAGTTGGTTCAGGATATGACTTGGACTAAGGAAAAGTGAAGACAACATTTACGTCCTTCCAACCATCGCCGGGTAAAGCCAGGCGGACATCGAACATAGAACCATTCATGTTTAAAGAGGCTGAGTTTGTTCCAAGTACCTGTTAATACTTGAAAATTAGGCGAAGGCTCGAGGAAAGTGTAGGAAAGGCTTCATGTTCATCATTTGAAGTTATAAATGAACCTGATATCCTCAGGTAATGGCGGGTGGAATATAATGTTCATGAATTGTAAGAACGTGCCATGAAGAAAGGCATAGCTATTCGGGTGTAGTTGAGCGGGGGCTACTACGAGATATTTTAGAATTTCCCAGATAAAAGAATTGAAGGGCGGCACACAGCCGTCCCAGCACATGAACTTATTGCATGCTGTGTACCCCTTTGGGGGAAATGAGCCATGTCATTCACCGACGGAACTAGAACGTCTCCAAACGAAATCCCATGTCTAGAGCATAGTCTGCGAAGAGCGGGTTCGCCGATCCTTGGGGCTTGGGAATTCGTACGGAATCCCATGTCTACGGCATCGGGGGCAGGACTTACATCTTCCGCCGAGAGACATCGGAGAAAAGGTCGAATGATGGGCTGGAAGCCTCCGGTTGTTCAGTTTGACAATCAAGGGAAAGTCTGCCAGATTCAGTTGCGGAACTAGATTTGGCTCCAGGGTTGCCATGTTGTGAAGTTGGTCTAGAGGACATTACAGCTAGACGCTTTAAACGTTTGTTGTCTATATCAACTAAACTCGGTAGATAATCGAGATTAAATTTTTTACTTGTCCCTCCATGTTAAGTGTAAGCTAGTGTCGTGCAGTGTCGTGCAGCAAAGAGATAAGTAGATCAAAATTAAAAGCAAAAGTAAATGGCAAGACTTTGGATTCCGACCAGAGTGACCGTCATCACTAACTGTCTCAACTGGCATATAGATTGATTGGTCGTGTAGGCTTTGGGATCAACCATCGGCCTGTTAAGGTATGAAGTCCATTATTAGAGTCTGTATGTTAAATTTTAGTTCATGTCCTAAGTCACGGGAGTTTGTTCGTTTAATTTTGAGTTCGTTATTAGGTATGAAAATCCTGTTGATCATTATCGTCACATATCCACAGTGGGATAAGATTGGTTCTAGTTGTTCAAACAAATGAATATGGATTAGTTTTCAAGTTCAATTTGAAGTGTAGGATCGGCCAAGTACAAATAACCGATCCCTATTTTAGCCGATCCCCGTAACAATCGACCCCTATTAAAGGCTTACAACCAATCCCTATTCCAAAGCAAAACTATCAATCCCTCCATCCACAACACTCCACTGTCGATCCCTATACTTGGCCAGATTCATAACTCTCCAACATTTCAATCGACCCCTCCTCTACTTAGCAAAACCACCGATCCCTCAGCTCAACCATCGTACCTATACCTCCACACAAGCCACCAAACCCTTTCCTCCAACGTTTTCATTCTTTCCCTCAAGTATTTTAACCGATCCCTACGTTTCGTTTATCCTACCCTCCCTTCTCCCTCCTTCTATCCTACTTTTCTGAACCCTACTCCATCATACATCTTGCCTTCCCCAAACAACTTTGACCATCACCTCTCCGTCACGATGAACTCCAACCAATCCACAAATGTAATGGAACCCATTGTCTCGTCATAAAATTAAAGGTTGAAGGCGAGCAAACCTACCTAAATATATGGAGAGTGGGCTGTTCAAGGAGAAGTACTGGATTACAACTCAAATTTAAGACGAAATGCTGATCTAAGGAAAAATAGGAAGGCGAGCTTATGGATGAAGACGGTTTTGATTCAAAAGGTAGGGGTTGGGTTTTCAAAGTAGCATGGAGCGTTCAGGACCGAGCTTTGAGGAAGATGGAAAGAAAAAGTAAATGGGGAGGAGATGAATAAGTGAGGGTTAAAGGAAAAGGTGCTAGCTTATATATGGGGACAAAGGTTCGGCCCACGTCTTCGTTTTCTATGAATTCAAAGCAAAGGAGGGAAGGATCGGCTAAGAGAATGCCGATCCCAGAAAGTGCAAAAAAATGAAAGAAGAAGGAGGGATCGGCAAGGAGAATGCTGATATCTATATGTGAATAAAAAAAGGGGAAGAAATGAAGGGATCGATTATGGGTTTTTGTTCATGTAAACAAGGACATGAATTATGTAAAGCACATATATAAAAAATGCAATGAATTCACATTTAATTCAACGAAAATTGGCGATGACTCGTGAGCATACAAACACGTCCGAGAGCCAACGACCAGAACGTGTACCTGAACGTGCACGTGTATATTCTGAAAATTCAAATTTTGAAGTCGATGGAAAACCTGAAGCTTTCAAGTTCAAGACTGGATCAGATAGTCAAAGTTTACATGTCTCGTAGAACCGGACATGGATATTAGTTAATGGAATATAATCTTGGATTTATGCTATTCGAAATCAACCAAATGTCATGATGATTAAAGAGAGATACAACGCTATGGGAAAATAATTGGACAGAAGGATAGTGACTATTTAGAAAACTAGATGGATTTCTTTCCGAAAGCTCTAACCTGCTTCGATTCGAAGCATGCCATGTTCAGAATAAGACGTAATTTTGGGGCCAAGTGTTATCCGGCATTTTGACCGGGCTATATTTGAACTGATTGGACATGTTAGATTCGACTGACGTCAAGGCCAGTAAGTCCAAGGCGATGATTGTGGGGTCCAGAGGTCAAGTAAAGATGGTAATATGAAGCCGCGATCGAATGAAATTGAGAGATATGCGATGCATAATGTTTCAAGTACGAAATATGGTTCAACATATAGGAGGGATTGGCTATAACCAACCTCCAACATAGGAATCGGTATATTTCAGGAAGCAGGTGCAATTCAATAGAAAACGATTAATATCTCAATATCCATAAGTCCAATGCTTATGAAATTTTGTGAGCATGATGTGGGTACCCTAGGGAGTCTAACATAGGGATCACACCTTAAAAGGATGGAGTAAGGGGGATTGGCCTCTTCCCTCAATAGGGATCGGTAGAAATCAGAAGGCAATCCATATTGAAGTAAAGATCGAGCAATAACTCAAGTTCTACTAATTTAATTGGAATGAAATTTGGAGACTAAGCATGTTTCGACATGAAGAAGATACCTTAGGGATTGCATCCCCAAATTCCACCAAAAGAGGCATCGGTACTGTTCCCTATTCTTTGGGATTTGGGCTATGCGATCCCTATTACGGGTTCATATGGTTTTTGAGATAATTTTGCCGAATTTTCAGGGAGATATTTCATCATCTTCATCTATAAATACCGACTTGGTTGTTCATTTTCTAGAATTTGATGCTGCTAGTTGCTTTGTACTCTATTGTAACTAAGGATTTTCATCCGATTCCTATTTTACTTAGTTTACAAATGGATTAATAAAGCAATTTATTCAAAGTGGACGTAGGCAAGCAACGTCGGACCACTATAAATCCCTGTGTTTGTGTTCTTGCTTTGATTTTCTTCAATTAAATTGTTTACTTCCTCCATTTTCATTTTATATTATTAATTTATTTCTCTTCAAAACTTCTATTGGGTTTTTGTGCCAACTTTTGGTGCAAACATATAAAGAATTCTTAGGAGCTGTGGGCCTTGGGAGGATCCAGCCGTAGGCTCATGACATGGGCTCACATTGTCACGACCGAGCACATTAGCATCGCCCCTCACTTCGCTTTCCTCGACAACATCCTTAGCTCCTTCGACTGGGGGCATGATAGGATCAACTTTGTCACCTCCTTGTCCAACGACGCCTCTTCTTTACACAACTTCCTCCTTGGTGTTTTTCGGCAGCCCCGTGCTGCGGCCTTCTTATAGAAAGCCGAAGACAAAAAGCACTCATCATTGAGAAGTGATTTGATGTCTCTATCCACCATCGGTATGTTTTTTAACGCTGAAACTGCCTCCGAGTATATGTCGCTGGTGGGACGTGAATGGCTACCTGCAATATTTAATAAAAAAATCTGCTTAATTCAGGATACGACTTGAATAAAAGTACGTCAAGTTAAGTTTAGAACGACACTTATGTCCTTCCAACCACTGTCCTACAAAACTTGGTGGGCAGCGCACGTAGAACCATTCATTCTTAAAAGCACTCAATTTGTTCCAAGCGCTGGTAACGATCAGGCAGTTTGTGACTAGCTCGAGGAAAGTTTACGAGAGGCTTCCTCTTCGCCGCTTGAGATTGTAAATAAATCTGATGTCTTCTAGAGTCGGCTCACGATATTAGAATTCAAGGAATATCATGTACGTGCTGTGCAGAAATGCGTAGCTGTTCGGATGTAACTGAGTCGACGCCAATCTTAAATAATGTAGCAATTTTCAAATGAATGGATTAAAAGGCGGAACATAACCAGCCTAGCATATAAACTTGTTGCATGCAGTATACCTCCGAGGGCAAGTGAGCTCTATCATTATGGGATGGGACTCGCACATCCTTGAACGAAATCCCATGTTTAATGAACATCCTGTAGAGAGAGGCCTCATCGATCTTTGAAGCTACCGAATCATTTAACAATATGGCATCTTCTAAAGTATCAGGGGCTGACTCAATTTCTGCTTCTAAGTTCGAAGGAATTTCAGGCACCTGTTGAGACCTTTCAAGCTGTTCAGTTTGATAGCCTGGAGAGCTTCGAGCGGATATTGCTATTGAGCTTGATTCAGTGTCGGGATTGTCATGCGAAGTGGCGTGTTCAGTGCTCGTAGCAGCTAGACGCTCTGAGCATCTGGAATCCATAGTTATCAAACTTAGCAGAAAATCATTATTTGAAGGATTAACCTAACCCCCTGTGTAAAGTGTAAACTAGTGCGGTATGGTGCAGTGTTGTGCGGTGATAAACAATTCAGAAATAAAACGACGGTTGTGACTAGACTCTGGAATTCGACCGGTGTGACCGCCATCATTGACCGTCCCAACCGGCTTTCGCATTGATGGTTGTGGATTTTTGGTCTAAGCTCTGAGATCAGTTATCGGCACGCTGGAGTACGATATTTACATCCAAGTTCATCCGAGCCCATATGTTATACTTGTTCAAGTTCAAGTCATATTTGTAAGTATGCAGCTTTAAGTTCCATGTGCTCAAATCATATGTCATATGCAAGTTTACAAGGCAAATGCTTATGTTCGAGTGAGTTTAAGTATTCAAATTCAAGTGCACACAATAGCTAAAAATAGCTAAGTCCCTCTAGGCAGAGGGATCGTACCCGATCCCTCCCCTAGGCTGTTTTGCCTTCTGCATCTTCAAACTCCCAAATGCCCAAACCGATCCCTACATTCGTCTCCTCAACATCTACAACCGATTGCCTCCTATCACTGATCCCTCAGTGTCACAAAACCATCTCCATCCATATAACTGAACCCTCATTCTTATGTCGGTCGATCCCTCAATCACCGGTCGCTCCACACCATATTAATAACCGAACCCTCATTCCTCAAAAAGTCAAGTCAACACCAACCCCATACAACCGATTCCTCGATTGTACGTGATTCCAATTCATCCTCCCATGTCCATAATGAAACCTTCTTTAACCTCTAACCTTCTTCGTCCTTGTTCGATCAATCATGGAACCTTGAGTTTGCATCTACCAATGTGGTTCGTCCTATTATCTCATCACGATAAAACACTAAAACGCATACTAAAAGGTCAAAAACCCACCTATGTATGTAAAGATGAATACGAACAAGGATCAAGGAAAGGGATAGGTGCAGTTTAGGTTTAAGCTTAGACCCAAAATTGAGCTAACAAGATCAGAAGGAGATTTGATTTAGTGTGATAGCAAAGGCTTCTAGCAAGATGAAGGATAGGTTTGCCTTGGAGATTGAATGGTTCGACAAAAGAGTGGATGAGATTATTGAATTTGCAATCTTTTTTAGTGGCAGCTATTGAAAATGAAGGGGGATCGGTTCAGTTGCTAAACAAATAAAGTAAAATGAAGAAAATAAGCTAAGTTTTTAGCTCACATACAAATGCGGCCCGCTCTTTTTTGGACCCGACAATTGACTAAGTCTGTAAGGTTGAGTGGATCAGATCCGATCTCCCACCTTGGGGATTAACACTGATTCCTTCCTAATGTAAAAAATATATTTTGAATAATAAAAAGTGCAATGTAATGATGTCTGAACTACATGAAACCGTCGATGACCCATAAAAAGGTGAACACGTTTGGGAGCCATTAACAAAGTGTAAGCATAATCATGTTCGCACCCTCAAAATTTAGTTTATAGAATCGACAAAAGTTCAATTCACACTTGGATTTCACATAAATGAAGTCCCTCCAAATAGCCAAGGCCAACTAACTCGATCAACAATCTCAATGGAATAGAGTGTAAATAATGACTAGGGATTACACTTCGGATATATGCTGACAAATATCGACCAAGCGTCACAACGAACAGAGAGAGATATGACTCTTTGAAAAGACAAATCAATGGAAGGATAACGACTGTTCATGAAACTGAATGGAATCCCTCCCAGCGACTCTAACTTTCTTCGTTTCAAAGCACGTTATTTCGAAACAAGACGTACTTTGGAGGGAAAGTGTTTTCCAGCCTTTTGGCCCGGCTATATCTGGACTGATTGGACAAGTTAGACTCGATGATAGACAAGACAACCGCTCGGATAGGTAATCACAGAAACTAGAGATCAAGCATTGATAATGATGTGAAGCAACGATCAAGCAAAGCCAAGAGATAGACTCTCTAGAATATTCTAAGTATGGATTTATGTCTTCCCCTTGGCAGGGGATCGGATCAGATCATGGCTATGAACAGCTTGAATCAGCAGTTCAACTTGACTAGAATCGACTGATATCTCTAAAAACACGAAAGAAACTATGCAAACAACTTTGGTAACATGAAGCCAAGATGGAGGGGAACCCCCACACCGATCGCAGCATGCCATGAGGGCATCTTGACCGATCAGGGCCGATCGTTCCATGATGAGAATCAGACTTCAAATTTTTTTGGATGACCTCATCTGCATCTAGAGATACTACCGATGAATTTTTAGGAAGATATTAGGTCCTTTACGCCTATAAATACAGGGTTTATAGCTCATTTGAAGGGGCTTTATGCTATTGTTTTCATTGTAATCACGGATCCTGATCTGATCCCTCTTGTACTCAGAAATTGAAGTGATTAACAAAGCTATTTCAGTAAAGTGAATGTAGGCATTCAACGCCGAACTACTATAAATATATTTTTCATTGTTTTTTACTTGTTTTTTTACTAATTTACCCCACTTTAATTTTGATTTCTTCATTTACTTCTCTACATATAATCTATTGGGTGTTTATGCTAACTTTTGGTGCAAATAGATAACAAATGATTTTGACACGTTCGCTCAAAAATGGCATAAGGTCATGAGTCATTCATTGACTCTGAGTGACGTTCAAAAGACATCAAAGAGGAAACAGAGATGACATTATGTTCAGGAACAGAGATGCAGATGTGGTGGAGGCACCGACGATCGACCCAATGGTTATTTTGACCATGATTGGCCTCGCCTTGGTGAGGAGGATTTTCGTTGATTGTGGAAGCCCCATGAATATAATTTTCAAAAAAGCTTATGATCAAATGAGGATGGAAGCCAAGGACTTGAAACTGACTAAAGCCTACATTCATGGCTTTAACAGTGCTACGACCGAAGCTGTTGGTTATGTTGAATTAGCCATGGAGTTGGGAAAAGGTAACCGAAGAAGAGTGCTGATGTTGCCGTTTGTTGTCATGGATGTTGACTCTCCATATAATGTTTTTCTGGGCCGACCAGCCCTAGCTGAATTTCGGGCAGCTCTATCCTCATGGTGTTTGACTTTGAAGTTTCCGACAAATAATGGTGTTGGAGTTGTTTATGGTAATCAAACGACCATATGTGCCTGCTATGTAGTTGAATTGAGGGATGCTCAATGGAAGGAGAAAGGTAAGGGTGTGGACAAATCTCTCTACATCCAAGCCACTGAAAATTGATAACCTGCGCTTGATCCTTGTCTCGAACGCCACAATCTGTTCAATAAAGACATAGATTCGAGGGATTATGAGGAGGAGCTCGAAGACACCAAGGCTGCACCGGCTGAGTTGACAATTGACATCAGGGTTAGCCACGATGACCCGTCACGGGTCCTAAAGATCGGATCGCAGCTCAGCACCCCGTTGATGAAAAACTTGCTGGTTTTCTCCAAGCGAATCTTGATGTGTTTTCTTGGACTCACTCTAACACGTGTGGGATCTCGCCTACCATTGCGAGCCATGCATTGAATATTGACCCGAGGCACGTCCCGATGAAACATAAAAGGCGTGGCATGGATCGGGAGAGATCTACCATTAAGGAGGAGGTGGATAGGCTCAAAAGCAATAGGTTTATTCGCGACGTCCTATACCATAAGTGGGTATTTAATCCTGTACTTGTGAGAAAAGCGAATGGGAAACAGGGGACATGCGTTGATTACTCAGACTTGAACAAGGCATGCCCGAAAAACAACATTCCTCTTCCAAGGATTGACCAGTTGGTCAACTCAACCATGGGACATGAATTGCTATCTTTCATGGATGCGTACTCGGGATATAACCAAATCCCGATGCACATTCCCGATCAAAAACACACCAGCTTCATTACCGACTTTGGATTATATTGTTATGTGGTGATGCTATTTGGATTAAAGAATGCTGGAGCGACCTATCAACGTCTAGTCAATAGAATGTTCAAAGATCGGATCAAAAAAACGATGGAGGAGTATGTGGATGATATGCACACAAAGTCACGACGATCTAGTGACCACATTAGAGACATGGTAGAAATGTTCGATATCCTTCGATACTACAAAATGAAGATCAATCCTCTGAAGTGTTCTTTTGGCATTGCATCGGGAAAGTTTTTGGGTTTCATAATTAATGCCCATGGAATCGAAGATAATCCTAAGAAGATCCAATCTATTTGCAACATCTAAGCACCAAAGAACATCAACAAGTACACAGCCTGAATGTGAAGGTTGTCGCCCTAAGTCGATTTAATTCCAAAGCTATCGATAAATGCATTCCTTTCTTTGACTTGATTAGAAGAGGGAAAAGGAATTTTGAATGGATGCAGGATTGTAAAGAAGCATTCCAGGCTTTGGTGAACCACTTAGAGAGATCTCTCATCTTGTCAAATACGGTAGATCTTGAAGACTTGTATATCTACATGGCCATGTCGGTATATGCTATAAATGCCACATTGCTTCATGAAGAGAATCAAATCCAAAGACCGTATTATTATGTTAGCAAGCGATTGACAGGAGCTGAACGGAACTATCTGAAGATAGGAAAATTGGCATACTACTTGTTAATTGCCTCATTAAAGCTCCGCCCCTATTTTCCGGCTCATCCTATCAATGTTTACACCGACAAGTCATTACAATGGGTCCTACAGCAACCTGAGACGTCTGGAAGATTACTCAAGTAGAATATCGAACCGAGCCAATTCGACATCACTTATTTTCCTCGAAGGGCAATTCAGGGACAGGCAATAGTGGACTTTATTGTAGAATTTACCGCACATGATGATTTCCCAAAAAGCGGTGGAACTCCTACCATTCGGTGGAATTTGTATACTGATGGAGCATCCAATGATCATTGTTCTAGGGCTGGAGTTGTGTTAGTAACTCTAGAAGATCGGAAAATTTGCTATGCTTTAAAGCTTGATTTCCCTACAACAAACAATGAAGTTGAGTATGAAGCTCTGATTGCTGGACTTAACCTCGCCAAAGAACTAGGGATAAAATCTCTTGAAATCTTTTGCGACTCACAATTAGTAGTATACCAAGTCAGGGGAAATTACCAGGCTAAAAGAAAACGACTTTCTCCGTACCTTACTCGAGACCAAGAGCTATTGATTGACATTGAGTACTATGATATTGCACACATTCCTCGAGATCAAAACAAAAGGCCAAGTCATTGGCAAAGTTTGCCAGCACTGGGGATGCACAACAATTGGGCTTGGTCCCAATCGAAGTATTAAATGCTCCAAGCATAAACCTAATGGAAATCGGTTGGGTGCTAGATACGGAGCCTGAGAAGGAGTGATGGATGACTCCGATTAAATAATATTTGCTACAGGGAGTTCTTCCCGAACGGAGGAATGAAAGACGACAAGTCCTTCGCAAAGCGTCACGATACATCATTCATGAAGGAGTTATGTATAGAAAGGGTTTTTCCATCCCCCCGCTTCGGTGTATCGCTCATGATGAAATAAAACTAGTCCTAAAGAAGGTCATGAAGGGGAATGTGGCGATCTCACATTGAGGGGCAAACCCTAGCAAAGAAAATACTCCGTTACAGGGTAGTTTTGACCGACTGTCAATCGAGATGCTGCTGATTATGTAAGCCGATGCAACAAGTGCCAGATGTATGCAAAAGTTCCAAGAGCACCGCTGACGGAAATCACACAAATGGTAAGCCCATGACCGTTTTCCATATAGGGCATAGATATTATCAGTTCTCTACTGATCTCTAAATGTGGTGCGAAGTACACCATCATCGCAGTTGATTACTTCACTAAATGGGCCAAAGTAGAACCTTTAGCCACGATCACGATAAAGAAAGTAATCGACTTCATCAGCCGGAACATCATCTGTCATTTTGGTCATCTACAAACTATTGTAACTGATAATGAGACTCAATTTTATAGTGCTGAATTCAAAGACTTCTGCCATCGACATCATATTGAAAATAAATTTGCGGCAGTTGCTCACCCTCAAGCCTATGGATAAGTTCAAGCTATGAACAAAATCATAAAGTCCATTCTGAAGAAGCATTTGGAAAAGGCTAGAGGCAAGTGGGTGAATGAACTCCCGACATCATTATGGGCTTATAAGACTACCCACAATCTGCAACTGGCCATACTCCATTTGACCTTGCTTAGGCTCTGAAGCCGTAACTCTAATTGAATTCGAAGCTCCTTCTCATCGAGTGGCCTACTATGATCCCAAAATGAACATAGATCTACTCTTGGAATCTCTAGACTTCGTAGATGAAAAGCGTGAAGAAGCTGATTTGAGAACAACTGCATACCAGACCAATTCGCCCGATACTACAACACTAAAGTCTGATCTAAAACCTTTGAAATCGGCGATCTAGTTTTGAAATAGGTTTTTCCTGCCCCGTCGCATATAATTCCTTCTTGGAATGGACCGTATGTCATTGAAAAGAGGCTTGGAGATGGAACTCTCAATCTAGCAACCGTTGATGGCGTCACACACCCACGGGCATGGAATAGCAAGAATTTCAATACACTATTTCACTTAATTTATTCTTTTACATTCAGTTGTATTCAATTTTCAAATTTTCTTTAGCATTTGATTTTGCGGATATGTAATAAGATATATTATGTCATTTCTTTCCGTTTGTCAAATAAAGTTTGAAACTTCCTTCATATTTGCGATTTCTGTAACATTACATATTAGTTACGATACCCGACTAACTAATACTGATACGTCCGAGCAGGTTCCTAGAGTTTGGAGCTAGCCAATTACATAAGTTCATGATTGAACTAAATGAAATGAGAATGGTCCGACCATTCATTCGATGATTCTTGCTCATTACCCGATGGATGGAGTACCTAACGAGGGACGGATGTGACTCAACCATCCAATGACTAAATTAATTGTTATCATCAAAATCACTTCAACCCTATCGAAGCCCAAAAGATTATGCAGGAGAGCTTCATAAAGAACAATAGAGATAGCAAGGCCTTTCAAAGGAGTTGAAGGGATGCTTCCGTAAGTATTAAATGAACTATGGGTTACCGAAGGGGTCGAAAGGAGTCAAAACAATCCTTCCACTTCAATTGAACCCTTCCGCAATAGTTGGTTCCGCATACATTAAAAGGATTTCGCAAGAGACAACTACTTCAGCGAAAGCTACCTTTCGCAAGTATTGAAGGAATCCAATGCTTCCGAAGAAGTCAAAAAGAAAGCTTCCGTAATCAACCAAGTAAGTATTTTCGAAGCAGTTGACCCTTCTGCAGGAGTCAAAACCACTTGCCATACCATCCTCAATGAATGCTTCCACAACCATCAGAATGAAAGCATTCAAAAGCATCATCACTTTCGCAAGTGTTGGTTATGTACCTTCTGCATACGTTGGGACATCCTTTCATGCTTATCCAACACATCTACAACAGCATAAGAGTCGCTCCTATATCTTCCGATGGAGTCGAAGGCATCCAAGTCTTATTCGAAAGCAACATTAGAGAGGAGCTCTGGTTTCATCGGCAGTGGAAGGTCATGAAGGGATCCTTTTGACTAAGTCTAAAGGATTGTTGTGAAGGGGGTCAAACCTAGGCCTATAAATAATACCCTAGGGGTTCCATTTTTGTGGGGATTCAAATTCACTGCTTCCACGCTTGTACTTTTCTTGAGCTTGTAAACCGTAATTTCTAAATCGAATTGGGGATTTCACTTCATATTAATACCATAGCCCTTGTAATCACAAAAATTAGTAATAAAGTGAATACAGGACATTCTTGAATGCATGAATCTTTATTCATTGCTTATATATGATTTTGTTTATCGAACACGCACATCAATGCCTTTTGAAGGGATTCCTTTCGAAGGAGTAGGACCCTTCCAACTCAGTTAAAACCCTTTTGGTTCTTACTAGGTTATGACCTTAGATTACTCCAACTAGTCCGAAAGGGGTTTCAAGGGGGTCATTCACTCCTCTAACCTTGCTTTGTGGTGTTGAAAAGATTTCTTGTTAACATTAATCCTATCAAATGGTGGGACAAATATGAATCAAAAGCGATCATGATACGACCGATCGCTCGCTAAGTTAAACCCCGAACTTGGGGGCAAATCAATCAATTAAGGAAAGTATGGTCCGACTATTTTTCGAGATAACTCTAAGTCCCCAGAGCATGGATTGGAGTATAAACATGAAAGGGTGTGATCTGACCAGCCTCTAACTAACTCTTACCCCCAGAGTGCGGATATGAGTATAAATAAATAGATGAATGTGGTTTGACACTCATTATTCCATAAACTCTGGCCTGAAACCGACATGAGTATAAACTCCCTAAGGATGGAGTTCGAACATCCACTATCTAACTCCGCTAACCCAAGACTGGAGGCAGCAGTATAATCACTCAAACTGCTGAATTCAACAGCGTAACATTAGGGCTTGAGTCGGGCGTTTGGTACGACTCAGGGCTATGATTGCATGGATTTCTTGGGGTAGAATGAACGGATTACCATCCAAATCAACGAGCAACGAATTACAAGTACATTGAAGGGAAAAGTAATAGCTCGACTATGTAGACAAAATTCATATAAGAGTTCAACAGAAAACAAAGAACTTTTACTTGCATGCTAAACTTCAAAATTGTGGTACAAAATTTATTAAAAAACGGGGGCCATACCCGCACAATCATAGCCAATAAAATAGAAAAACAACTATACAATCTATATGCAAACTGAGCCGGAGTCACAGCTATCTCTTTTTCCCTTTATCTCCTTTTGATTTATTGGGAGTAGCATCATAGAACTTCCACCTATCCTTTTCCTTGATCCTTTCCCACCCTTAGCAATAGATCATTCAAAGATAAGAGAGAGTTCTACGAGAGCCGACTCGTCGGGTGGAATGATTCGTAAAGGGACGAGATTTTGATCATAGATGTCCATATTAGAAGGTCCAGCCTTAGCTTTTTTCTTCAGCAACTCCTCTCTCTCAATGCGCTCTATTAAGCTAAGCTCATTGGCATGTTCACTGGCACCAATAATTACAACATCATCTGATTCATCAAGCAGCGACGAGTCATCAGCTTTTTCATCATTAAGCACTCTGATAATTTGAGCGTCGGGCCCTGGAACGTCGGTGGGCACTTGAATTTCAGTAGATGCCGATTGTTGCTCCACGGCAGCACCGCTTCCTTGAGTTTGGTCGGGACCCGGAAGACCTGCAGATTTGCAAAAATAAGAAAATAAGCCCATGACTATTGGGCATGAAGAATGAAATCTATCGAAAAGTGGAGAATAAAGCGGAGACCTGCGTCCCGCTGATTCTCAGTTGTCAACGGGGTGCTCCCCTCAAGAATAGGAGTCATCACCTTAGATTGATAACTGGGCCTGTCCGGGTCGTAGCTTAGATCCTATCCCAGGCCAAGGGAGACTGACGCTCCGGCTGCTTGAGAAGAGGAGGGGCCCTTAGGATCGGACTTTGAAGACTCATCAGTGTTTTTACCTTTGCTGGAGGGCACTAGGATGTCAAAGTATCGGAGTCTTATAACAGCAAGGTCTAAAGGTTCATCCCCATGAAGAATCTACCGTACCAGCTTCACTTCGTCTAAATTAGCTTTACCAAGGGTTTTCTTCTTCATTTCAACAATGTATTCCCAGGCCTCGACGAGCAATTCGAGGTAGCCTTCTCCAAGAAAACTCAAATCATGATGGATAAGGACTTTAACATTATATTCAATGATCATGGGATCGAACATGTCCTTAATTTCATTTCGACCAGCTTCCATGGCATCTTCTAACCGGGCCTCAATTTGTTCTTTAATCTCATTGCAGCCCGCTTCTCTAGCCTCTTCCATGAGGACTACGATTTGAGCGAGTTGCTCATAAAGCTTAATTTTTAGTCCTCGGGCTTCAACGGCCTCTTCGCAATATCTTTGCCACTCCTTCTGAGATTTGATTATCTCTTCCCTTTCTTTTTTAAGGAGTTCTTCAAGCTCCTCAACGCGGAAGGCCAAATATTTTTCTCCTTTTGCAAGGTATCTTTTTCCAAGGCAAGCATGACGTGCGGTTGAGGGAAGCATCCAGTTCATTTTTGTAAGCAGCTTCTGGACAACTCACCACCTCAGATGTTTCTTTGGCACTTTTTTCTGCCTCGGTTAGCTTCACTATCAACTTCGAGATCTCATTTTCTTAATGTTTAATTATATCTTTATCATGGATCACCTCTAGCTTGAGACAATTGATTTCATGTTGTCTCTCGATAGACTCCTCGGAGATCTTTTCGATTAGGTGTTGGAATGATTTGTGTTGCACAAAAACATCATTGATATATGTGAAGGAACTCGCTTTAGCATTCCCTGTGATTGTATGAATGGAGGGAAGGAACTTAAGCCCGTCGAAGCAAATCCTTGGGAAATTGACCTAAAGTTCGGCCAGTTTTTCCACCGTGGAAGCCTCAGGGGCCGCAGTCGGCAAAGATGGATCAAAAGTGATAATTGGGCGTTTTCTCGACTTGCGATCATGGGCCCGTCTAGAGCAAGATGAACCATAATCTGCTAAGGTGGTATAGCAACTTGAGTACCATGAAAAGTAGTCTGATTGCCACTGTGTATAGGAAGATTAGGTTGAACTTCCCGATGAGACAATTGAGACTGGGACTTATGTTTAGAAGATAAAGATTCCCTCGAAAGACAACTTCTTTCCAGACCGTCATCTCTCTCTTTGCGCCTACCCGATTCTAAACCGCGGTTGGATCCGTACTGTGCATAAGAGCCCTTAAAATGATCGAAAGCACAGGACCATGACATTGCACCTGCAAACCAAACAAAAGTATACAAGTGACCATTGAACAAAAGATAGATGAAAATCATATGGTGAAGTGCGTGTGATTGTGAGCATCCTAGTGTTCCCCTGATGAACGAGTTGTTGCAGCCTTATGTAACATCCCTTATCTTGAGGCCCAAAGCTAAGCGCTACAGATGCTGCAGTCATCTATAGACTATAGTATTAACTACCGAGGACAAAATACAGTAATGTTAATGGTATCCATAATATCAGAAGCACATGATTATGAAACAAAATACCAGATTTTAAAAAAAACAACTTTTCTGATTACATTTCACAAACATGTTTCATATTCCATTACATAATGCTAATCGTTTCCCAAGTTCAGATCAAATATAGTTATTACATAAATATGCCAAGAGCGACATATGAAGATGCCCCTTGGTTGATCAGAGTACTAAATAGTCGTATCGGACTTAATACAACACAGCGGAAATAATACGAACAAATCCTAAATATAGCTAGCATCAGTCTCCTACTCGTCTCCGGAAGCTTTATTCATCCACCCACTAAACTTGTAAACCCAAACTCTCAATCTACTCAAATTAATTCAGCACCCGAGAGTTTAGAGGGAAAAACATAAACTTTGAGTCAGACATAAAGCCTGGTGTGAATAATACTATTACATCTCTGTTTACTGATATTAAGTGAGACCATGCCGCTTAGCGGAACGGGTTTCCCTTACTAATATCCCTTTAAAACATATATTTTTGTAAATCAAAACCCTACAACCAAACTGGTTACTCAAACTGATTATATCAATAATAGCAAATACCATATATGCTCATAAACATGTAATAAATGGACCATTTGTCTGGAACAATGTAGTTTTGTTTGGCTAACTACTAACCTTTGGCTGACTCGGGCCAACAAGACAAACTAAACAAATTATCTAACAACTATTAGACATACTTCTGGGCGGTCTGTCCTTAACTTACTTCACCAAGGGTCACCTGATCCAAATGGTTTTTCGGGCTTACCAATAACCTATCCTCCTTCGTTGTACATATAGTGTGTAACCATCATTTAAGTCTAACCTGTGACTAAGCCCTACACACTGAAATTTTGGACTAAATTAGCTAGGGGCTAATAGCTAATGTATAGGGCGCGACCCTACACCAGTCCCATCTGGTATACAAATATAGAGTCATTTTACCTAGGGTTAATTACCCTTTCAATTTTCTTTGAAAACCTTTTCAAAATGATTTAACACTTTAAATAATACTTATACAAGGAAAATATACTATTTGCTTTACTCAAATCACTTTGCCATAATATATGCTTTACCCAAAATATTGTTGATGAAAACATTCGAAACCTTTGTTTAAACCTTTAAACAATCTATTTCAAAACCATTGAAAGCACCATTTTCGACACAAGCAAACTACTTTACTTTATACCCTTAGGCCTGAAGGCCAAAGCATATCTTTCGAAACCATTGACCATAGTCCTTTCGAAAACATTGGAAACATCTTCTTCGAAAGCTTTATAACCCCCTCTTTTAAACACTTTAAATATGCCTTTTGAAACCATTGTTATCCTTCCATTTAAACACTAAAGTAAACCTTTCGAAAACACTAGGGAATCACCGGCTCGAAATCTTTTCTTATTACCTTTCGAAAGCATTAAAGTATACTACTTAAAACAAACCTTTCGAAAGCGTTGGGTTCAAGTCAAAATATGTGGAAGAACCTTTCGAAACCATTCCTTTTGAAACCTTTGGTTTAACTTTCAAAATAGAAAAAAGGGTCTTAAAACAACAAAGTCGAAAGCAACTCTTTTGAAACTAATTTACTAAGTAATGAAGTGGATGGTGTCGAAACCAATCCCTTCGAAAGCATTGGAGAAGCGGCTCTAATTTTAAAACAAAAGAACCCTTTCGAAGGCACGACCTCAAAAGGTATAAAGGCGGCAGGTAGGGGTTTCGACCCCTTCAAAAGCAATTACTTAAAATAATGGCGCAACCTATTTCGAAAGCCTCTTTCTTTAAAACAATTTGACCAAGTCAAAAGCTGACCAAGTCGAAAGCCATCTTATTCGAAAGCAAAGCAGGCACATTTCCTTTAGAAAACAAAAAAAAGCTTCGACCCCTTCGGTTCGACCCTATACCTTTCGCGTATGTTCAGTTCACTACGTACCAAGTCTTTGATACCATGTGCATTGGTTTCGATCTGGTTGGAGGCGGAGGTACTAAGTCGAAAGGTGGCTGCCGAAGATGGTGAGACAGCAGAACCTCAGAAAATCTGATTTTTTTAACTTGAAAAGGTAATTCTTTTCAACTAACCTGCTTATTTGTCATCATATAATTGGTTGCCTTTACTTTTTCAAAATCTTTTCTTAAAGGTGCTGCCGAATTTCAGAGATTAACATTTTAAAACATTAGCAAATAGCCCATTCTCCTTTTATAAACATATAAAACATTTAAGTCTCATACCTTAAATAATTTTATATATTTATTAAAACACTTGGGAAAATTATACAAAAATTCACATAAATCACTTTTAATATGTTTTCTAACATATTTAAATTTCTGACCCAAAACATATAAATAATTTCCGTAATTAATTTTAAACCCAAATAACCATTTTCTTTATTATAAAATTAATAATAAATCCACATTAATTCATAAAATTATAAAACTTGAAACCCATCTCTAAAATATTATTTCAGACCACATATTAAAATCGCAAGTCATGTGGATATCATTTGATAGGTTTTTCAGTTCAATACATGTCATAAAATCAATATGGATAAGCATAATTCATCAACAAGCATGTATATATCTAAACATCATTCAAAACATGGAAATATACTTGCAAAAACATTCGGATCTGATTCTAGAAACCAAAACATCAAAAATATGAGATGTTACAATTATTCACTTTAGCTTTGTTGTTAAGGAGTTGAGATTTGTTCTTGAATTAAGTTGATTAGCTTCTCCCTCTTGATTCTTGCTTATCTTCCCCTTTATCTACTTTAATGGTGGTCGGCCTCTTGTTTAGTTTTAGTTTGCGGAAATGAACGTGTGAGTAAGGGTTTAGGGTATAAGAATAAGTCTTATTCCTATATTGCCCCTTATCTAACTCCCTAACCTATTTCATTTTAAATTCCATTTAGTTCATTAGTTAAACTAGGCACGGCTCTCCTTTACTATACAAATCTCAATCCCTTAACCATTTACCTTATTTCATTTAATTTATCTAATTAAATGTCCTAAATAATGTTAATCAAAATTCGGGTCGTTTCAGACTCTCCTCCTTAAAGAATTTCGTCCTCGAAATTACGATAAGGTACTTATCAAAATCTATCATAAAGGTAAATCATACCATGAAAGAAGTCAGGATAAGCATCTCGAATCATGCCCTTGGTTTCCCAAGTACAGTCCCTCTCATCGTCACTCCACTGGACTTTAACTAATCTGACTGTCTTGTTCCTTAACCTCTTCTCATCTCCGGCGACTATACGAACGAGCTTTCTAACTATAGTCAAATTCGGTTCCACTTCTAAGTCGTCTAACACAGTCGATGCTATAATAGTCTCTGTATCCCGAACACACTTCCTTAAATGAGAAACATGAAAAACATTGTGGACTCCTGCCAAAATATTTGGTAACTCTACCCTATATGTGAGTTTTCTGATCCTCTTTACAATGGGAAATTGTAACAACCCGAAATTTAACCCGTAATAATTAATTTGTTAATTAATTAAAAAATAAAATAACTTTGTGAAATTATCAGAATTAAGCCATGGAAGTTGCACCATTGTGTCTGTGGTAATTTTTTGGTCAATTTCCATATATAGAACATCAGAAACCAAGCTAATATGACCAAGTTATAAAAAAATAAGCAGAAATATAACGAAAAAAAATATACACGGTCAGGTCGACCGACCGGTTGAGTTTGCGTACAATAATAGTTTCCAAACAAGTATAGGAATGACACCATTTGAGGCTTTATATGGGAGACCTTGCAAGTCCCCATCATGTTGGGTAGAGTCTACGGAGAAGTTATTACTTGGACTCGATATGGTTAGGGAGATCTCTGAGAAGGTGGATTTGATTTAGCGAAGGATGAAGACGGCTCAAGACAGACAAAAGTCGTATGCGGATAGGCGGAGGAGAGACTTAGAGTTTGAGATTGGAGACTTAGTTTTTATCAAAGTATCCCCGCTTAGGAAGGTGGTAAGATTCGGACCAAATGGAAAGTTAGCCTCTAGATTTGTTGGACTGTTTCCTATCACAGAGAGAGTTGGGAAGATGGCTTACCGAGTGAAGCTACTAGATAGGCTCGCAGGAGTGCACGACGTTTTCCATGTTTCACACTTGCGAAAGTGCTTACATGACTCGGCGGAGGTTGTAGAGCCTAGTCAATTAGAGCAGGTGGAGGTAAAAAGAGAAGCTTCTATTCGGCGTATCCCCACGAAGATTGTTGGAAGAGATGTCAAGCGACTAAGGAATATGGAGGTTCCACTGGTAAAGGTGCAGTGGGGAGGTGATGTTGCAGACACCACTTGGGAAGTAGAGGAGAAGATTCGTACTTCCTACCCTTATCTTTTTTATGGTAAGTTTGAGAATTCCTTTTTCCATCTTTAGATTTGAATAGGTTCTTTCCTTTATTATCCTTTGGGAGGGTAGAACTTAGGATTTAACCTATTCAAATATAAAGAATTAGAGGCGTCGGAACAAGTCATTTGCACCCTTTAGTTTAATCCAGTCCCTCCGTTTCTGCAACCGATGGCTCCTATTCAGCCTATGATGTGGTTGCATTCTATTCAATCTCCAAATCCAACGGTCTGAGATCCACTTCTACATATATAAATAGACCCCTAGACCTAACACTTTTTCTCATTCTAGATTTTCTCCGCTTGGGTTAACCTTTTCAGGAAGGACCCTAAAAGGAATAATTTTCCAAGGAGAGAATCTTTTTAATAAAAATTATTTTACAACTCCAAGTGGATCCGGGAAGACCAAAGGAAAAGCTTAGGACCGGAGGTGAGTGATTGTAATTATTTTAATATTTCTTTAAGTAATTTAAAATAATAGGGTTTCCAATAATTGTAGTTTTACTACGATTTTTGGAATAGCCTTTTTCAGTAATTATTTACAGATTTTAATTATTTTCAGTCTATTCAGCTGTTCCTTTCAGTAATTTTAGTATTATTTCTGTTAATTATAATTTATTATTGTTAAGCATAGCTTTTTATTAATTTACAATCTATATACGGTATTTAAGTTTATTTACTGTTATTTATTTCTTATTTACATCTTTTCGATGTTTTGGATTTTATGCAAGCGTCTATTCACTTCATTCTCCTTTTCTACGCGTATGGATTAGAATAAATTAAGCGCGAATATGGATTTTATAAGTAAGATTATTAAATGAAGAAAATAAGATGGAAATTATAAAGACTGTAATAAATAATGGAATTGGACTGAAATTACGCCTAATTAGAATTGGACTAATTAAAGATAATTGGCATAGTGATAACTTAGAATTATAACTAAATAAATGAAAGAAGCTTATTTTCACACTTAGACCTTGGGTTAAGTAATAAGCATGATTATAACGTAGGTTATAATAAGAAAAATAACAGAATAGGGCTTATTTTAAGGCATGGGATAAATTAATAAGCTTAGAAAGTAAAAGTGGTAATAAAGGCTTATTTAAATAATTTATCTAAGTTAATAGGCAAAGATGAAATTAGGACCAGTACCATATAGCATTCCCTAGGGCACGCTTATGCTAAGAATGGTAGTAATTGGTCAAATAGAAATCCAAATCACGGGGATGTGGATAAGGGGCGTAACTAGATATTGTTTGGATGAAGGGCCAGTACCAACAGCATTTCCCCTATTTTTCTATGGACACACGGTGATCTCGCATTAGCCTGAAGTGAGATGAGGGGCACACTATGCTGCACGTTGGAGGTAATAAGAAGGCCAATAGGTGAAGCAAAAGGTAGCATGGGCATGGTGGCAGTTACGCATGCGACTTCCATTAGGGTGCTCAGTAATAGCTATGAGTTCCAAGCGCTTAGTATGGTGTCTCAGTTGATACTATTGCCTTCTGTATAGGGAGCTATATATGTCATTCAGATCCACAGTATTTGCTCTGTGTATCTTCCGTAGATACCATTGGCTGCCGTGTGGGGAGTTATATAGCGGCTGGTCCATAGAAAGGTCTATGGAGTAGCAGGTCGATCAAAAAGGGTAGAATTAGGGTCATATCCTAATTACAGGATTAGAAATTCATCCTAATTAAATCAGAACAAGTGCAAGCAATCAATGTTAACCTATCTTGAGCAATATTTAATAGTATTTATTTCCAGTTTATCTCTTTCCTATTTCCTTTGTTATCCTTATTTATGCTAGAACTGTTGTAGAGTCCATTACTTTTATCTTGCTTAAAGACTCTAGTAATTACTATCATTCACCAGACTTTTAGTCTGACCCACTCCTCTATTTCCCCTTTTTCCCCCTTAGGCAATCAAGGAAGAAGCTAGTAGATTGCTGCAGCTTGGAGTTCTTCTTGGAGGAGACTTCTTCTATGTACTTCTTTTATTTTCAGTTGTTGTTCTTGTATGCACTAGTTTATTTATGAGGGATATTACATACTCTGATTTTGGGACAATGAATTTTCATTTCATATGACACGATGGGTTTTGAATGTTGTATTGGCATTTGACTTATTTATGAATTAATTCTGAAGCTTTGTTTTAAATAAATATACTCATTTAGTTTCCGTTGTTTTTACCTATTTTTGTCTTGTGAATCTTAGTCTTTGTTATTTTCAGTTATACCTACAACGCACCATACCTTTTAATGTGTCCTTTTGGGTATATTAAGGGGTGTAGGGTGTTTCATAAATGGTCCAACGAACCTCGGCGCCAACTTTCCCGATTTCCCTAATCGAATTACACTTTCATCGGTGACACTTTGACAAAACATTGTCTCCGACTGAGAACTGTAAGTCATTCCGTCTTCTATCGGCATAGCTCTTCTGCCTAGATTGAGCCTCCTTCATCCTAGCTCGAATGATCTCAATCTTTTTCGCAGCTTCTCTAACCAAATCCAAACCAAGAACTAACCTATCTCTGATCTCTAACCAACAAACTAGAGATTTGCATGGCCTTCCATACAAAGCTTCAAATGGTGCCATCCCTATACTAGCCTAATAACTATTGTTATATGAAAACTCGACTAAGTGTTGATGGTCTTCCCATGATCCTCCAAAATTTAGCACACAAGCTCGTAACAAGTCTTCTAAGACTTTGTTAACTCTTTCCGTTTGCCCATTTGTCTGCCGATGGTAAGTGGTACTCATCTTGAGCTTGGTACCCAAAATCTCTTGTAGACACTTCCAGAACTCGCTAGTGAATAAGGAATCTCTATCGCTTACTATACTACTAGGAATCCCATGAAGTCTAACTATATTCTTCATAAGCAACTTAGCCAAAACAAGTGTCGTCCTGGTTGACTTAAATGGAATGAAATGGGCACTCTTGGTCAACCTGTCCACTATGAACCATATACATTCATTTCCTCTGTTTGACCTTGGCAACCCGTCTATAAAATCCATCGAGATAGAATCCCATTTCCATACTGTAATATCTAAAAGTTGAAGTAACCCACTTGGTTTCTGATGTTCGGCTATTACCTGTTGACAGTTCAAACACCGCTTCACCCATAAGCCTACATCCCTCTTTATACCTTCCCAGAAGAAACTACTCTTCATATCCTGATACATCTTGGTTCCTCCCGGATGAATGGTGAACTTCGAACGATGGCATTCCTCAAGTACTTCCTTCCTAATGCTTCCTACATTCGGAACACATAACATTCCTTTCTTCCTTAACCACCCATTTGGGTCCAGATTAAAATCTTTCAAGTCATCGCTCTCTGTTCCATCCCTTAACTTCCTGATCCGCTCAGCTAATACTGGATCCTCTCCTTGCTTAGAAGCAACCCTTTCAATTATCACTTGTCAAACTTCTAAACATGACAACATAACAGTTTCCTTACTAGATCTAGCTTCAGATCTCCACTGTACTCTACATGTCGTCAACGCTTCCAATTCTTTCCATTCAGCTATCATCGCCAACACTGCATTCAGATGTCTTCTGCTAAGTGCATCTGCAACCTTGTTGCCTTTTCCTGTGTACATAATACCAAAATCATAAGCGGCTATAAACTCCAACCACCTCTACTGTGTCATGTTCAACTCCTTCTAAGAGAATAAATACTTCAGCGACTTATGATCTGTGTATAACTCGAATCTTTCTCCCAAAAGATAATGTCTCCACACCTTCAATGCAATAATCACCGCAGCTAATTAGAAATCGTGAGTTGGGTACCTAACCTTATGTGGTCTAAGCTATTGAGAAGCATAGGCAATCACTTTACCTCTTTGCATTAACATAGCTCCTAACCTTGTTCCACATGCATCTGTATATACCACCAAATCCTGATTCCCTTTTGGAACAACTAATACAAGTACATTGATCAATAAGTGTTTCACCTTCTGGAATGCCTCCTCACACTTATCGGTCCAAACGAACGTCACATCCTTTCGCGTTAACTTGGTTATCGGTGCAGATATCCACGAAAAATCCTTGATGAATCTTCGATAATACCCAGCTAATCCAAGAAAACTCTTTATCTCAGTCACTGTCTCGGGTCTCTTTCAATTATTCGCTGCCTCGATCTTAGTCGGATCTACAGAGAACCCTTTCTCTAAGACTACATGACCAAGAAACTTCACTTCCTTCTTCCAAAAATGATACTTCGAAAATTTCGCCTTCGACTGATGCTGCCTCAATGTCTCAAGGACCACTCTAAGATGAACTTCATGCTCTCTTTCATCCCTAGAGTATATCAAAATATCATCTATGAACACCAACATGAACCTATCCAAGTGCTCTCGGAAAATTCGGTTCATAAAATCTGCAAAGAATGTTGGCGCAAAAGTTAGTCCGAACGGCATTACTAACCATTCATACGATCCATATCTAGTTCTAAACGCCGTCAACGGAATACCATCCTCTGTCACTCTAAGCTGATGGAACCCTCCCGCTAAATCCAACTAGGAAAACACTTTGGCTTCACTCAACTGGTCGAACAAATCGTCAATTCTAGATAACAGATATTAATTCTTTATCGTCTTCTCATTCAACTTATGATAATCGATACATAACCTCAACGATCTGTCTGGCTTCTTAACAAACACTGCGGCTGCTCCCCAAGGCGAACTACTTGGCCAGATAAAATTCTTGCCCTCCAAATCCACCAACTGCACCTTTAACTCCCTATCTTGGTAGGTGTCATCCCGCTTGGCAGTCTACTCACTGGTTCGGCTCCTGGTACCAAATCTATCCAAAACTCAATGGCTCATTTCGATGGTAATCCTACTACAGGTTCAAAGACATCTACGAATTCTCTAACAACGAAAACTCGACTCAGCTCATCTTCTGCCTCCACAACACCCAACAAGGCATTAACCTCAAAACTAGGATTTTCTATGGAGTATATGATCCGATCTCCACAGTCTGGGTGTCTAAGTGATATTTTCCTATCATGGAAAAATATTCTAGCATCGTATTTACTTAACCAATCCAAACCCCAAAATAATTCCGAACCCTACGAAATCAAACACATGCAAACTGAAAACAAATGAGTGACCTAACAATTCAAACTCTAAGTGGTTACGCTTCATCCCAAGTGTCGCATACCCTCCTATCGGATTTGCAACTCTTAAGGAAGTAACTAGGTATGAGGGTTCAAGGTTAAGCTTATCTATCAAACAATAAGATATAAAAGAATGCGATGCACCGGGATCAAATAGAACTCTAACTGATACACCATAAATCAAAAGCGTATCTCCTAACACAGTTTTTCCCCTCTCCTCTACTGTCGGTCTCGAGGTAGCTGGTTCCAATGCAAACATTTTGCCTTCTACATCCTTGGTTGGTTCCTCGCACTAGTTCTTATAGTGTCCAATCTGATCATAGTTGAAACACTTTACTCATTTCTTCTCAACAGCTTTCTTTCCCTTGCGTGTTCGGCACTCATGGGCATAGTGATCTTTCTTTTCACACTTGTAACAGACCACTTCTGCCTTTCCCTTTTTAGCAGCTCCACCCTTCTGAGCTCCTTTCTTGTGGAAAAACTTTCTCTTCTGACTCTGCCCTCCTTGAGCTTCTTTGGCCTTATTTCTCTCAAAAAAGCTTGCATCTCTTCATTCCTCAAGGCCATCTCAACAACAACATCACTTGGATCCCTAATATGCGGTAACATGGCCTTAGCAAGCTCAGGCTTCAAACCCCAAATGAACATCTCATTCCTCTTAATCACAGTATCAATCATAGCATAGCCATATCTCGCTAGTTCCTCAAACCTCATCGCATACTCGAGCACAGTCATATCCCCCTGCTCCAACTCAGCAAACTTCCTAAGCAGAGTGGACTTAGCAATTTTTGACATAAACCTTTCCTCAAACCTCCTCCTAAACTCAGCCCAAGACATATTCTCCTCATTGACTCCAACTGTCACACTGTTCCACCAAAACAGTGCTGCCCCTTGAAGTTGTCTAGAAGCGAGTCTCCTTTTCTGCTCATTGTTGAGCCCTAAGTCAGAAAAATCCTCTCACAATGAAGTAGCCAATTCTCTACTTCGATTGCATCTTCAGTACCAATAAATGGCTTTCATCCCAGTCGAGAAAAATCTCTACTGTGAATAGCATAGTTATTCACCACTGAAGCATCTTGGTTCCCTCCTTCATCATTTCCTCCAACTACTCCAGCATCAATTCCCGCTTGCATCATGTTGACAAAGAACTGATACATTGCTCCCATGTCCAATTGCGGGACTCTAGCACCCACATTTGTAGCTTATGTCTCACCTTGATTTCTCCTAGTATTAGGGTTGGCATTTCCATTGGTTGTGGTGCTTCCCCCACCAAGGTTAACTCTTCCACATCTAGCATCCATATTTGCATTCAAGTCTTCGTAAGATACAGAAGAATATCCCAATAGAGATGGGAGAATAAAGATAAAGCGTATACTTATATATAGCAAATACAAATACATTATTATTGCGTTATCCCATACCTCGATCTTTTCTCTAATTCCTTAGGATTATGATTTCAAAAATCATTTTAGTTTTAAGTTTTCATAAACCTATGCTCTGATACCAAGTTGTAACATTCTTATCTTGAAGCGCAAAGCTAAGCGCTATAGATGCTGCAGTCATCTATAGTATTAACTTTCGGCGACAAAATATGGTAATGTTAATGGTATCCATAATATCAGAAGCACAGGAACATGAAACAAAATCACAGATTTCAAAAAAACAACTTTTCTGATTACAATTCACAAACATGTTTCATATTCCATTACATAATCCTAATCATTTACCAGGTTCATATCAAATACAATTATTACATAAATACGCCAAGAGCGACATATGAAGATGCCCATTGGTTGATCAGAGTACTAAATAGTCATATCAGACTTAATACAAAAAAATGGAAATAAAACGAAACAACTCCTAAATTTAGCTAGCATCAGCCTCCTGCTCGTCTCCGGAAAATTTATTCGTCCACCCACTAAACCTGTAAACCCAAACTCTCAATCTACTCAAATTAATTTTGAGCACCCGAGAGTTTAAGGGGGAAAACATAAACTTCGAGTCAGACATAAAGCCTGCTGTGAAAAATACTATCACATCTCGGTTTACTGATATTAAGTGAGACCATGCCGCTTAGCGGAACGGGTTTTTCCTCACTAATATCCCTTTAAAACCTATCTTTTTGCAAATAAAAACCCTGCAACCAAACTAGTTAATCAAACTGATTATATCGATAATAGCAAATATCATATATGCTCAAAAACAGGTAATAAATTGATCACCTATGCGAAACAATGTAGTTTTGTTTGGCTAACTACTAACATTTGCCTGACTTGGGCCAACCAGACAAACTAAACAAATTATCTAACAACTATTAGACATACTTCCGGACGTTCTATCCTTAACTTACTTCACCAAGGGTCACCAGATCCTAATGGTTTTTCAAGATTACCAATAACCTATCCTCCTTCTCTGTACATATATTTTCCTTCATGTGTGTAACCATCATTTAAGTCTAACCTGTGACTAAGCCCTACACACTGAAATTTTGGACTAAATTAGCTAGGGGCTAATAGCTAATGTATAGGGCACGACCCTACACCAGTACCATCTGGTATACAAATATCCGAGTCATTTTACTTAGGGTTAACTACCCTTTAAATTTTCCTTGAAAACCTTTTCAAAATGATATAACCCTTTAAATCATACTTATACTAGGAAAATATACTATTTGCTTTACTCAAATCACTTTGCCACGATATATGCTTTACTCAAAATATTGTTGATGAAAACATTCGAAACTTTTCTTTAAACCTTTAAACAATCTCTTTCGAAACCATTGAAAGCACCCCTTTCGACACAAGTAAACTACTTTACTTTATAACCTTAGGCCAAAACATATCTTTCGAAACCATTGACGATAATCCTTTCGCAAACATTTGAAACATCTTCTTCGAAAGCTTTATAACCCGTAGTCATTCTCTTTTAAACACTTTAAATATGCATTTTGAAACCATTCGAAACCTTCCATTTAAACACTAAGGTAAACCTTTCAAAAACACTATCACCCCTTCGAAACCTCTTCTTATTACCTTTCGAAAGCATTAAGGTATACTACTTAAAACAAACTTTTCGAAAGCATTGGGTTCAAGTCAAAATATGTGGAACAACCTTTCAAAACCATTCCTTTTGAAACCTTTAGTTTAACTTTCAAAATATCAACAAGGGTTTTAAAACAACAAAGTCCGAAGAAACTCTTTCGAACGCAATTTCCTAAGTAAAGAAGTGGATGGTGTCAAAACTAATCCCTTCAAAAGCATTGGAGAAGCGGCTCTAATTTTAAACAAAAGAACTCTTTCGAAGGCACTGCCTTGAAAGGTATAAAGGCAGTAGGTAGGGGTTTTGACCCCTTCGAAAGCATTTACTTAAAACAAGGGTGCAACCTATTTAGAAAGCCTCTTTCTTTAAAACAATTTGACCAAGTCGAAAGATGACGAAGTCGAAAGCCATCTTATTCGAAAGCAAAGAAGGTGCATTTCCATTAGAAAACAAAACAAATCTTCAACCCCTTCGGAACCCATTGTTTCGACCTTACACTTTTCGCTTATATTCAATTCACTACGTGCCAAGTCTTTGATACCATGTGCATTGGTTTCAATCTGGTTGAAGGTGTAGGTACTAAGTCGAAAGGTGGCTGACGAAGATGGTGAGACAGCGGAACCGTAGAAAATATGATTTTTTAACTTTAAAAAGTAATTCTTTTCAACTAACCTGCTTATTTGTCATTATATAATTGGTTGCCGTTACTTTTTCAAATCTCTTCTAAAAGCTGCTGCCGAATTTCAGAGATTAACATTTTAAAACATTAGCAAATAGCCCCTTCTCCTTTTATAAACATATAAAACATTTAAGTCTCATACCTTAAATAATTTTATATATTATTAAAACAATAGGGAAAATTCTACAAAAATTCTCATAAATCACTTTTAATATGTTTTCTAACATATTTAAATTTCTGACCCAAAACATATATATAATTGCCGTAATTAATTTTAAACCCAAATAACCATTTTCTTCAATAGAAAATTAATAATAAATCCACATTAATTCAGAATATTATAAAACTTGAAACCCATCTCTAAAATATTATTTCTGACCATATATTAAAATCGCAAGGCATGTGGATGTCATTTAATAGGTTTTTCAATTCAAAACATGTCATAAAATCAAGTGGAAATTAACCACAAAGGCCTCTTTAGCAAGTGGAATTAGTTTCTAGGACACATAACTGAAATAATTACTTTCAAGGACAAAACGCAAAATAATTAGTTTCTAGGACCTAAAAACCTATGAAATTATGTCCTTGAAAGTAATTGGACTGCTGACTTTGTCCTTGAAATTAATTATTCTGCTGACTTTGGCCTTGAAAGTAATTTCTTTGAATGTGTGTCCTAGAAACTAATTGGACTGCAAAGTTTGTCCTTCTGGTGAAATGCCCCTAAAATCAATATGGATAAGCATAATTCATCAGCAAGCATGTATATATCTAAACATCATTCGAAACATGGTAATATACTTGCAAAAACATTCGTATCTGATTCTAGAAACTGAAACATCAAAAATATGAGATGTAACAATTATTCACCATAGCTTTGTTGTTACAGAGTTGAGATTTGTTCTTGAATTAAGTTGATTAGCTTCTTCCTCTTGATTCTTGCTTATCTTCCCCTTTATCTTCTTTAACGGTAGTCGTCCTCTTGTTTAGTTTTAGTTTGTGGAAATGAACGTGTAAAATGAGAGTGGGTAAGGGTTTAAGGTATAAGAATAAGACTTATTCCTATTTTGCCCCTTATCTAATTCCCTAACCTATTTCATTTTAAATTCCATTTAGTTCATTAGTTCAACTAGGCACGGCTCCCCTTTACCATACAAATCTCAATCCCTTAACCATATTTACATTATTTCATTTAATTTATCTAATTAAATGTCCTAAATAATGTTAATCAAAATTAGGGTTGTTACACCTTACTCATAGGAGTTTTCTCCTCTTTACCGGTGGAAAGAATGTTGTCACCACTTCTGGTGGAAGAATTGAGCCCTCCAATACTGATGTTAGGGAAGTCATATGTTATGATGTCATCAGGGATTGGAAGGTTTGAGAACTCTTCCATCGAATTTTCTAAATGTTGAGAGGAAGAATCTTCGTCAACGGAAGTGATAATAAACTCAGGCTCTTTAACCGTTTTTCTCCTACGGAGTTAATACGCAAGCTTATTTCTTCTCCTTCCTGGCATGTGAAGTTGTGCGCCTTATGATGGTTCAAAAATAGGTGCATTGCCTGGACCTACAACAACTTCGCCAGGCTTGTTGACTTTTGCACCCCTAATTTCACCCTCTTCGATGTCATCCTGAGTCCCCTCGACTAGGGGCACGACGGGGTAATTGGCATCGCCTTCTTGTTCTGCAACATTTCTTGGTGATGCAGCGCTTCTTGAAAGTCTAATGCTGCAACCTTTTTCCAACTGTCCAAATAGAGATAGCCATTCATCGGTTACAAGGGATCTAATGTCCCTGCCTTAAACCGGGGTGGCATGAATTACAGAAATTGCCTTTGAGAAACTATCGCCCTCTGGACGTGGATGGACGCCTATAGATTTTCAAAATATTAGTCGGTTCAGGATATGACTTGGACTAAAGAATTTGAGAGTAAAGCGAGGATGACACTTACATCCTTCCAACCATCGCCTCGTAAAGCTAGACGGACATCGGACATTGAACCATTCATATTTAAAGAGGCTGAGTTTGTTCCTAGCGCCAGTTAAGACTTGACAATTGGGCGAAGGCTCAAGGAAAGTGTAGGAAAGGCTTCCTATCCACCGTTTGAAGTTATAAATGAACCTGATATCCTCAGGAGATGGCGGAGGGATTAGAACGTTTATGAATAGCAAAAAAGTGCCATGACGAAAGGCATAGCTGATGTGCATGTAAATGTGTATATTTATACTCACATATTTAATCTTGTTTTAATTAAATAATGATTATATTAGGGTATTTTTACATGTTTTTACCAAAATCCAAATGTCATCAAATCATCATTCATTCATCTTCATTTAGGGGCAAAATGGTAATTTTGTGCATGTATTAATTTTGAGAATATTGATTTGCACTTTTTTTTTATTAGTAGGAAATTGGATGGAAAATAGAAGTGGCTTCATGTATTCATGCATGCACAAGTGAAGGAAGACAAATGAAGATAGAAATAAATCAATTCATGCAATATGGAGGACCCCACCTACCCACTTACCATAATCTTCATTTAGGAGCTAATGCACTTGTTAGTGGACATTAGAAGCACATGCACATTTAATGGATGATTAATTACATGCAATTGATAACTTGGTGCCCACACTTCCTCAATGGCAATTTGGTTAGCCCCCTAAAATATGATTAGGGTTTCAAACATGTATAAATATCCCTTATGTTTCATGTAATGATCTCTTAGCACCACCTTCTAGTTAGTTTAGTGGTAGCCACAAATTGTAATCATAAACTCTCTTTCATGGCTTCTTAGCCTTTTTACTCTTATGTATTTTTTTTTATACAATTTAATTTCATGCTCTTTTAATTATTGTTCTTTACTTTATGCAATTAGTGTGGTTTTATTTTATGCAAGTAGATTAGATTTATTTACATGCAATTTAGTTAGTTCTCTTTTTCCTTTTGTTTTTGTTCTTTGTTGCAATCTACATTTATTGAAATGATAACAAATATGAGAAGCTAAACCCCTTCAATTTAGGGGTAATGAATCTCTCTTAATCATGTAGATTCAACATATTTTCTAATTTATTATCTCTATTGTGCTTAATGGAATGTTTGGATGTGGTAGAATTTTGTTGTTTAACTTTGAATTTGATAGCCTATGTTGTTAACACCAAATAGGCTATGCTTAAACAAATATAAACACAAATTACCTCTTCATCTACATATGCTGTTGGTAATGAAGTGGATTTTAGTATCGAAATTTGATGGTCTATATTATTAATCAATAGTAAATAGATCATGCTTAGAGTATATTTTATTTTTAACTTCATTATCATTTTCATGAGACTTGACAAGTGGTTTGGTGGGTGTGTTAAAGTTTGATGGTTTATGTTGAGCTAATTAATAGCACAAATAGGTCATACTTATGATAAACACATCAACTAAATTCACAAATGACCAAAAGAGAGATCATAATTTCATTATGTTGATTTTTGTGATCATGAGAAGGAATTTGCCTCTAAATTTCCTTCTACTCTCATATTTTTATTCACTTTTAGTTTTTATTAGTTTTTAGAAATTTGTAGTCAACACATCTCAAATTCTTGTTTTAATTTGATTGAGTAGAATTTAAAATCAATTCAATTCCATGCGGATCGACCCGTACTCGTCATATACTAAAATTGTACGCAGTGCGCTTGCAGTTATTTTTATTACAATTTTTCGGCTATTTTCTAACCAATAGAAAAACTCATCGATTCAACAAGTTTTTGGCACCGTTACCGGGGAATAGATTTGACTTTTAGTTTCATTCTTTAAATTATTTTTATTTGATTTTATTGTGTTTTCATTCTGTGTGATGAGTTGTCTTTAAAGAAAAGAATTTTTTTGTCGTCTGTTTGTGTGCTTGTTGCTTTTCTATTTGCATTTGCATTTCTATTTTTAAAAAAACATACACAAGTTCATTTCAAAAATGAAAAAAAAAATTCATTCACATTTCTCTGTTTGTTACTATACATTTTTCTATTATTATTTTACATTTACAATTTGCAATCTACATTTTCTTTTACAAAATGTGCACATTACTGCACATACATTCTCATTGACATACAGTCTTCCCATCACTGCTACATTCCCATTGACATTCATTCACTTTCACTCTCACTTCTACATTGACATACTCATCATTAACTCATACATTGCCATATCACTGCTACACTTCCCACAAACAACAACATTCATTCCACTCCTTGCTGCCATCCCCATCATCTCATTACACTTAGTTCCCCGTCATCAACATCATCACCCCTCTGCACACTACTGCCACTTATACAACAACTACACATAAACCACATCTACCACCTGCCTTACTCCACCTTCACCACATCAACTTGCACAACCCCTCTCCAGTCTACATCAATTCAAAAACTTCCTTCACATTCTCCTCCATCGCCATTTAAACTACTCTCTGCCATCCCTCCTCTACAACAATCCAACTTCATCACTTGTACAAACTTATACCCGCTGCTGCTTCTTATACCACATTCCATTTGCTCATCTCTACAATCACCACAACCCAGTTTACTTGTTGCTTCCTGCTTACTTTCATCATCTCTGTTTACTTGCTTTATTTACTTGATCTACAATCAACTGATTCCTGCTTCATTTACTTGTTGTTTACTTCCATCATCTCCGTGCATTGTGCAAACACTGTTGTGCACACAACAGTGCCTTCATACCATCATATCACCCACCTTACTACTGCTTAACCAACCATCCCTGATCACCACAACCACTGGCCATCCACCTTTGCTAGCACTCCTCATCACAACAGTCAAAACCACACTATATACATACATAGTGCATATATATATATATATATATATATATATATATATATATATATATATATATATATATATATATATATATATCTGACAAACGACTGTCAACCCTTTTCTGTCAACTAACATTCACCTGCTACAAACATTCACCTCTGTCAACCCTTCTCAACATACCATCTTTCATCGATACAACTGCAACTTCTATTAGTATGTCTTGACCACCCTACCATGGTCTTCTGCATTTTCACCTTAATGGTCTACCACACTGTTGCGGTCAACACATCCTAACTGCAACCCCTGCCTACTGCACAACACACAAAGCAAACTGCTCACCCATCTACTGCTCCTCCACCATCCACCAACAAGTCTCCAATACCCAAGCTTCTTCAACTCTATCACCACCTGAAACTTCATAAATATTCACCTGAAACTGCCTAAAACTTCTTCACCATTGTCACACCTGAAACCACCTAAAACTGCCCAAACCACTTAACTTAAATTTGTATTTTCATTTCACCGCACTTCATCCTCAACCTGCCACACTTACAAACAATACTTCACCACCTAACAACCATAACCACATAGCAATACTCATCATCATTTCTGACTATCCACTGCTGCCTTCCACCTTCCCCTGCCTTGTCTACCCAAAACTGCTACATTTCAAACTGCGCAACATAGCCAAACCATTGCCAAACCACCAACATAGTGCATCCTCCTACTAGACCATCTCCATCATAACAAACCCACAACTCCACCATCCATAACTGCCTCCATAGTCGACAATCTCTGCTCCTTCAAACTCGCAATCAACCCCACACCACTGCAACTTGCCGCAACTCGCTAACCATCGCCGCAACCTAATCCCAAATTACTACCGCAAATCACCAACCTCATCGCCTTCGAACCACCTCTGCAACAGATAAACAACGAACACGAGCCTAAGCGGTTGCGAATTTAGGAATTTACGAAGTGATTCGTGAAACTGGGAATTTGCGTATAGAGAATAGATTTCTGGAATTGAGTCGGGGAATGTATGAAGTAAGAAGAAGTATAATCGTGTAAAATAGAAGTGAGCGGTGGTTTACGTATTGGGCTTGGCTGTGTTTTGAGTTCTTTTTTTTTCTTTTTTCTTTTTCCTTTTTTTTCTTTTTATTTAATTTGTTTAAGTTTAAGTTTTTCTTCTCTTTAAAAAAAACAAGTTTAAATTTGTTTTGTTTTGTTTTAGTTCTTCCTCGATAAAAAAAACTTGTTTTGTTTTCATTTGTTTAAGTTTCTTCCTTGATATAAAATCTTGTTCAAGTTTTCAAGTTGCAAAAGCAGAAATTCTATAGAAGAAGACTTGCGTGCTAAAAAATAATTACCTTGCTTGCTTATATATATATAAAACTTTGCCGCTTAAAAATAAATTTGCTAATAATTCTGCACGTTTGGGTATTGTGCCTTTATCCTTTGTTTTTATTTTTTTTGCATTGTTGGTTTCTTACATTTCATAAAAGAAAATTTTTCAAAACAAAACAAAAATAAATTTCATTCGCAGTTGCATTGTTAAAATCACGTTTAATTTCTGCATTGCATTCGTCTCCTCTTATTTTCTTTTTTAAGGGCAATACCCAAATCTGCATAAGGGGAGATTTCATCACCAATTCCTTGGCCCATAAATTGCATTTCATCATCGAATTTTGATTAATAATAATAGTTAGACATTTGACTTAAGGGTGTTACGAGCTCACCTAGGGCTTAATTGTATCTTGACAAGTTGTCTTCTTTGAACAATTTATTTTCTTGGTGTCTAGGCTAGAGCAATAATCTATTATAAATATTACGGTGATTCGTGTATTCATGCTACATGGAGGACCCCACCTACCCACTTACCATGATCTTCAATTAGGAGCTAATGGTAACTTGGTGACCACACTTCCTCAAGGGCAACTTGGATAGTCCCCTAAAATATGAGTAGGGTTTCAAACATGTATAAATATCCTTTATGTTTCATGTAATAAGCTCTTAGCACTACCTTCTAGTTAGTTTAGTGGTAGCCACATATTGTAATCATAAATTCTCTTTCTCCCTTTCATGGCTTCTTAGCCTTTTTACTCTTATGTAATTTTTTTATGCAATTTAATTTCATGCTCTTTTAATTATTGTTCTTTACTTTATGTAATTAGTGTAGTTTTATTTTATGCAAGTAGATTAAATTTATTTACATGCAATTTAGTTAGTTCTCTTTTTCCTTTTGTTTTTGTTCTATGTTGCAATTTACATTTGTTGAAATGATAACAAATATGAGAAGCTAACCCCTTCAATATGATAACAAATATGAAACTCACTTAATCATGTGGATTCAACATATTTGTTAATTTATGATCTCTTTTTGTGCTTAATGGAATGTTTGGATATGGTATAATTTTGTTGTTTAACTTTGAATTTGATAGCCTATGTTGTTGACACCAAATAGGCTATGCTTAAACAAACATAAACACAAATTACCTCTTCATCTACATATGATATTGGTAATGAAGTGGATTTTAGAATCAAAATTTGATGGTCTATATTACTAATCAATAGTAAATAGATCATGCTCAAAATAGATTTTAATTTTAACTTCATTATCATTTTCATGAGACTTGACAAGTGGTTTGGTGGGTGTGTTAACGTTTGATGGTTTATGTTGGGCTAATTAATAGCACAAATAGACCATACTTATGATAAACACATCAACTAAATTCACAAATGACCAAAAAGAGAGATCATAATTTAATTATGTTGATTTATGGATCATGAGAAGTGATTTGCCTCTAAATTGCCTTCCACTCTCATATTTTTATTCACTTTTAGTTTCTGTTAGTTTTTAGAAATTTGTAGTTAACACATCTCAAATTCTTGGTTTAATTTGATGGAGTAGAATTTAAAATCAATTCAATTTCCTGCGGATCGACCCGTACTCACCACGTACTAAAATTGTACGCCGTGCACTTGCGGTTATTTTCATTACAATTTTTCGGCGATTTTCTAACCAATAGAAAACTCATCGATTTAACAATAGTTGTTCGTGTGTAGTCGAGCGGGAGCTATTTCAAGAAATTTTAGCATCTCCCAGATAAAAGAATTGAAGGGCGGCACGCATCCGGCCTAACACATGAACATATTGCATGCTGTATACCTCTCCGGGGGCAAATGAGGCCTATCGTTCACCAAGGGAACCAGAACATCTCTAAACGGAATCCCGCATGTTGAGCATAGTCTGCGAAGTGCGGCCTCGTCGATCTTGGAGGCTTGGCAATCCGTCGAATTATCTAAAAATATTGCGTCTTCTATGGCATTAGGGGCTTGGCTTATATCTTCCACCGGGAGGACGGGAACATCAGAGAAAAGGTCGGCTAATGGGCCGGAAACCTCCGGTTGTTCAGTTCGATGATCAGAGGAAAGGCTGCCAGATATAGTTGTGGAACTAGATTCGACTCCGAGGTTGCCATGTTGTAAAGTTGGTCTGGAGAACATTGTAGCTAGATGCTCTGAACGTTTAGAGTCCATATCAACTAAACTCGGTAGATAATCGAGATTAGAAAAATTCACATATCCCTCCGTGCTAAGTGTAAGCTAGTGTGGTATAGTGTCATGCAGTGAAGAGAACCAGTTCAAAACAAAAGGAAAAAGTAAATGGGAGACTTTGGATTCCGACCAGAGTGACCGTAATCGCTGACCGCCTCAACTAACGACTAGATTGATCAGTAGTGTAAGCTTTGGAATCGATCATTGGCATATCAAAGTATGTAATCCATTGTCAAAGTCTGTATGTTAATTTTTAATTCAAGTTCTAAGTCCCAGGAGTTTGGTCATTCAATTTCTAGTTCGGTATTGGATATGCAAATTCTATTGTTCATTATCATCATATGTTCAAGGTTATTGGGATGGAATTGGTTCTTTCTGTGAGCAAGATGTGGGGACCCTAGGGAGCCTACCCTAGGGATCACACCTCAAAAGAATGGAGTAAGAGGGATCGGCTGAAATCAGAAGGCAATTCATATTGAAGTCAAGATCGAGCAACAGCTCAAGTTCTTCTAATCCAATTGGTATGAAAATTTTGTGGCTAAGCATGTTTCGACATGGGGAACCTATTTAGGGATCGCACACCCAAATTCGATAAAAAGAGGGATCGGTATCGATCCATATTCTTTGGGATTTGGGTCATGCGATCCCTTTTACAAGTCCATATGGTTTTGGAGATCCTTCTGTCGAATTTCCAAAGAGATATTTCGTCATCTTCATTTAAATACAGGCTTGGTTGCTCATTGTCGGGGCTTTTACGCTGCTGATTGCTTGTACTCTATTGGAACTAAGGATTTTCATCTGATTCCTATTGTATTCAGATTACAGAGTGATTAATAAAGTTTTTTTTATTCATAGTGGACATAGGAAAACAACGCCGAACTGCTATAAATCATTGTGTTCATGTTATTGCTTTGATTTGCAACTATCTCATTACTTTTTTCCTCTGTTTTCATTTTATATTCTTCATTTATTTCTCTTCAAAATTTCTATTGGGTGTTTGTGCCAATTTTTAGTACAAACAACATCTACTTCCTGACTAAGGATGAGCTTAACCATTGGCATTTGCAAAAGAGGCGACCCAAGTTTGAAAGGAATCTTGGAAAATCATATCGTCACCATCACCTTGCAAATGCCTATAAAACTAATCAATGCCGAAGCTTAGAAGGAATGATTATCAATTTTCTAAGGCAAGGAAAACTCAACCAGCTTGTACAAAGATGTTAAGCGAATCATCAATAAAGGTTTTCTAAACAAAATAAGTATATCTATGTAGCCATCAAAGGCTCATGACCGCAAGAGGTCTCTGACCATCAAAGGCCGCGACCATCAAAGGCTCATGACCGCATGAGGACCCTGACCATTAAAGGCCCTAAGCCTTCAGTGCTGTCACCAAAGATCTCACTGAAGCACCTCCTAGAGGAAGTTCGGACTAAGCCTTTAGTGTTGCCATCAAAGGTGTCATTAAACTATCGGGAAAGCCTTCTACCCCTAGCTACGTGGCCTGGTTGAAGCGCCTCCTAGAGGGAAGATAGAGTAATCCTTTAGTACCGTCGTCAAAGGCCTCACTAAAGCCCCTAACTAGGCTGCAATGTCGTTATCAAAGGCCTCAACGATGCACCTCCTAGAGGGAGGCCGGGTAGGTCTTTGATTCTGCTTAAAATAGCTAACCAAACGCATCAGACAATATACCCCAGTCATTATCTATGACGGTTATATGGGTTCTGGTCCATGTAAAGATCATCACCCATGATGGTGCCAAACAAAATTATCAAAATTAAAGCTAGATAGTGCTCCCAATCTAACAAAATCCAAGCCAATTAGTGCATCCTGTCAAACTATCTTCTAGAGGAAGGTCTATCAGATATGAGTTAAATGCGCTTCCAAGCAAATGCAACGTCTAGTAAGCAAATAATGATTTCTGGTCTTCTATTTTTGGTAGATATGGATTTCTGGTCTTTTACTATTATTGCCAGATTTAGAATTTTGGCCTTCTACTGTATTGCTAGACATAAATTTCTGGCCTTTTATTATTGCTAGATATGAATTTCTGGTCTTCTACTATTATTGCTAATATGGATTTCTGGTCTTCTACAATTATTGCTAGATATGGATTTTTGGTCTTCTTTCAAATATGGATTTCTGGTTTACAATTATTATTACCAAATATGGGTTTCTAGTCTTTTTCAACTTCTAGATTAAGTTTCAGGGTTTCTTTAAGTCAGTTTTCAACTCAAATTCATTTAACGGAAATCTCAGTTACTAAAGCAAGCTACCGGGTATTTATATTGAGCTCAATCAGTAAGATTCTTGATTCTCTAAGCAAGCAAAAAGTTAATCTACACATTGGAAAGCTCAAATATGGAAAAGTAAAATACTAATCGTCAAGCAATTTCAGATCAAAATCAGAATTCAATTCACAATTATATACCCTACATTCGAGGTAACATTCATTCAATTTTAAATTTACTTATAATCTAATATATTATATACAAAGTGGTAGGTACAAAAGTCAAATGGAAAAGAAAGCTAGTTTAAAGCAAATAATCACTAAAGTTCGAGGTTTTATGCAGTCTCCTTTAAATCACTAGCAATTTTGGGGTCAACAACATGGCAAATTGCAGCATCCAAGAGTTCTTTGAATTTCTTTTCCTTTTTACGAACGGTATTTTCATCGTTAATTAAAGCAATCTGAATATTCAAAGTGCACTAGACAGTCTTATTGGCTCCTTGTAAAGTTTTGACTATGCTATTCAACTCTTCGATCTTTTGTTTGAAATATATCTCTCATGCTCAAGCTTTTGAACTTTGCTCTCATATTTGCTTATACATTGCGATACTTTCTCATCCCATTTCCTACCAAAATGCTGTATGACCTCAAATTTGACCTTTTTGCTCCATGTCGAGATGGTTTCATTGCTTAAGCCCAGAGGCTGGTTTAGAAAAGTAGGACGAGATCTTGTAATTCTTTCGAGAGCAGGGGTAGGAAGGCCGTCTTTGCCTTCACTTGCAATGAGCTATAATGATTGAGTGTGAACTAAACTCTTTATTAAGTTTACTTCAAGATCATTTATTCTCTGATGTAATTTATCCATCTCTGCATCAGCTTCAATTGAAGGATTGGACTCATGAATCGAGTTAGTTTTCTCTTTTAATGCTTGAAGCTCTTTCTCCTTTACTTTAAGCTGCTCCTCAATGCAAGTAGTCATTTCATTGTAAGTCCTAAACACAGATTTCAATATAGTTCCTATGCCACTCTTGCGCTACAGGATTATTCTAAAATCGTGAAGTTGAGTCGTCTTAGGATGATCTTTTTTCTCTCTACATAAGCGAGCAACCTGTCCTTAATCTCAATAATTCATGAAGCATCTAGAGAATCAGATGTAAGCACTAATTGAGTCTCCTATTAAGAATAAGCGAGACAAGGATTAAACTTTTCTATTAATAATAAGTAGAGTTCACATGTAATATAAAAATTAAGGTTACATCGCAATTCTATTTTCAAGAACATTTAATCAGCGTTCAAAATTTCGAGATTGCGGTTTTGGCCTTTTCAAATGACTTAGCAAATAATGTAAGTATAAAATTGAAAAAGGCCTTAATTCCTTCTAGGGTATAAATAGGAGGGAACTAACAATAATCCCATTTCTCAACTGGAGCACTATCACGGCCAAATATTATTTTGTTGTGAAAAGATGGGATTTTGCTGAGCAACTTATCATTTTCATCACCTAAAAAGTCAAAGAAAAAATGAGGGTACGCATGTAGACTTCTTGTAAATCTCTAAGGAAGCAATATCTTGCCAATTATGATGTTTTGAAAATTGAAGTCTTTTCCTTAGTCTTTTCTTAGCCTGACGAATTTACTCAAGAGATCCCTATAAACAGGAGTGCTTGAGAGATCTTTATTCTATACAACATAGTAAAATTAAACTAAGGATAATAAAACTAAAATGTTGAAAGCTAAAGGTAAAACAAGAAACACTTCACTATTGTATAATCATTCAGGTTCATACAAAATCGATTTCTTATACATTTCAGAAATAAATTTCTTCCTACTATACATGAGTTTTTTTAGAGGAAGAGAGCTAAAAGAAAGTGGACTAATGCCACTCTAGGAAGATTCCAGAATGAGGATCGGACCCATACTTGTCCAAATATCTCTGACGAAAGCGTTGGAGCAAACCTCACAGTTATCACCTAAATATGAGAAATCAACAAACTTACCCCTGCAATAAGCTTTGTCCAGAAACCCCACTATGGCGTTTCTGTCATCAATTAGCATCCAAAAGAGGGTCATTGGTTTGGACTTCTCTTTCATGAGTATTTCCTGATGATGATGAGTTTTCTTCATTTGAGGAGCGACTTCTTTTTCTTTGAAATATCTTAACTTTGACGCGCTCTTAGCAAGCTTCTTGTACTTTTCAGATAATTCATTATATTCTTTTAGTTGTTTATCCAATTCTCATTTTAGGTGATTTATATCTGCCTGTTTTTTCTCTAGCATAACGTCGTAATAATATTTCAATTTTCTCCTTTATTAAAGTAACTGATGTATTAAATAAAAGTACTTGATAGCTTAAGACATTTGGATATAGAGATCTATGCTTGATAGAGCGAAATTGAGGACGATGAGATTTTTCCTTTATCTTTGGGCTTTTGGCCTTGAGAGGTACTATCCTTTTTGGGAGAACTTGTTCTTGATGGATCAAGTATTCTGATAGCCCACGCGCCTTGAGCAGCTGGGTTAGTGCCTCCTGACCTGTCCTTATCATCCGATGGACTAGAAATGCCATTTCCACCACCTCCACCATTGTCGTCATTATCATCATCATTGTTGTCAACAAGACCATCATGGTCATTATCGCTTCCATCCCTATTCCCATCATCATCCTTCTCCTCCTCATCTGAATATGTTTCCTCATCAACTAGAGGATCATCGATAGCCGGTAATTTCATAGCATCAACCTCCTCCTCTTTCTCAAGAGCTTGAGATCCCCATAATATCCCCTCAAATTTACTCATAAACTTCTTAGTCCATTCGGAAGGAACATAAGGGAATCCAAAGTCCGAACATTTACGGGCATTGTCGACATAAGCGATAAGGAGCGCTTTTTATGGGTATTCTCAATGATGGTATCAAGGGGCGTGCCAATAAAGTCGGATACCTTCTCTTTCGTTATCCCTAATCATTGCGGTCGACTTGTCCAAAATAGCTTTCTTGCCTTTCAGCTTTTTCTTGGGGGATGCGTTTTCTGATACAAGCTTGGCCCTTTTCATTTCAGCTTCTTCAAGTGCTAAGTTCTAATGTCTTTACCCTATCATTAGAAATCTATTTATGACTCTTTTCTTTAAGGAATTAAACTTATGTTTCCATCAAAGAAATAACCAGCTTTTATTTTTCTTGCACGACTTCATCTTTCGACGTGGTTAAATTAATAACATAGTTGTTGAGAAAGGAGATGTGCTCCTTAAACTTGAATATTTCACTTGACGATCCTAAAGCCTCATCTTGGAGTAAAAACATATGTTTGGCAACCTAAAATAAGTAATGAAGCTTGAGCTAGAATGTAATGTGTGAGATATTAAGAGTTTAAAGCAACTAGACAAAAAAGGGACATACCAACAAGTGTTGGTTAAGAAGGGCAAAACGATGGTCTTGAGTGTAGGAAGAAGGGTGGAATGGCTGGAAAGCAGCAAAAGAAGGAGATTAAATGACCAGTTAAAGAAGGTCATCAAATTTTCCAACAAGAACCGATGATTGGAACTTAGAAGGAAAGGGATCCTTTGGTGAGAAGGAAAATCCAAGATCCTCGCATATACATTTTAGGGCCACAAAAGAGCTTGGAAAAGTGATATGGGAAAGTGGGTCTTGAAAGTGCTCGGCTTTAGTCACTTGATGGGTCTCATCTCTAGCAGCATTAAGATTGGTCTCATCTCCAGCAGTATTAAGATTAGTCTTGTCTCTAGCGGCGTCAAGATTTGGAATCTCAAGATTTGAGTCAACACTAATCAACTCCTCTTCTTTAGTAATGACTGGGGCTTGCACGTCCCAAGTCCTAGTATTCTTGCTAGGGGTAGATGCAGCGGTAGAACTATCAGTCAACTTCCTTTTAACGCGAGTGAATGAATTAGAGATAGCATCTTTGAAAGATCGAATTTTTGGAGCTTGAACTGGAGTATAAATATCATCTTTTCCCGACTTATCTTTGGGAGAGTTGACAGTGATTTCCTTTTCTACAGGAATGACTATCAAAGTAGACGAACCAAAACCAAGGGAGTAATTTAAGAGATAATATTGTAGTAAAATTCAAATGAATACAACGATGTCTTATTAGGTATCCTGGGCTGAACGGGTGAGTTAGATGTGAAAGATTTGGGCTTGCTCGGTACCAGCGAACTTTTTCCAATAGAGTTGCATTTTATCATCGGAGGCTCCTTTGGAACATTATGGCCATCCAAAATAAATATTGATAATGCTTAGTTGGGAGTAACAGTCTGAGCTGTTGCCCATTGTTTATGCTGCCTTGGTCGGTGACAGCACGTGTTTTTGATCCTCCGAGTTTAGCTTCTTGGAGGAAGGATCTAATGGAGAGACACTTATTAGTAAAGAATAATAAACTAGCATGTATACGCAAGAAAGAAAAATTTACCAACAGTAGAAAATGTTCCTCTAATATCAGAGAAACATATAACAAAGAAAAAGTTGGCCTTCCACACTTTTGCCGTATTAACACATTAAGAAATCAAGCTCTTTGGATGAGGATGAATTCAGTATAGTTGATGGCCTGGTTGATCCCCCGCTTTAGTAGGGCCAGCTATGTGATGAATAATGTTGGGATTAAGAGATGGGAGACCAACTTATCAAGCCAAGACTTCCAAGAAGGTTGGTAAGTATAAGAATTTGGTAAGAGCTGAGTCGACGCAATATCCAGATGCTTCAAATATCTGAGAAGAACTTGGAAAAGGAAGATAACCATATGGCAGATGTGAATGGAAAAGAAAGCAAAGTATCACTCTAGCGGATTATAGATGTAGTCTGAAGAGCCCACGGGAATAGCTTCGATCCTTTATATTCCAAATTGTCTAAGGATGGAGTGCACCTCATCCTGGATGGTGATGTATGATGGAATTGTGATGATGTCAACTTTCTTGCTAGTCGATGGTGAAGTTTTGGTCTCTTTACTAGCCTTTCTAGTGGACTTCTTACTTGATTGATGGCCTTCCATTTTCCTGCCAGGTGATATTGCTCCAAACTTAGGAAATTACCATGATTTATAGGAAAACTTTTATGCCTGCTAATGCTGGATCTAGAAATTGTTGCTTGAGTATTCTATTATTTGCCAAAATGACAATATATATATTAATCACGAAACAATAGCACTCAAATAACATACGATAAGTGTATGGGAAGACATGAACTTCAATATTGATAAGAACCTCATGAAAGGGTATAAAATAGTAGATAACATGTGATGTTCATAAGTCTATGACAAATAAGATTAGTCATCATCAAAAGTCACGTGATCATAAGTAATGATAAATGCTAAATTTTAAACAGTTTGCAACTGATATAATAATGGTGCCAAGAATAGTGGTATAATATAGAACTGCGTCAATATTAAAGCCAATAGCAAATGAACCCTATAACTATGCTTAATGCTGAAGCAATGAGGGTGTCGAAACTGACAAATAGCGGCAATATGAATTATGAACATAATAGTTGGTTAAACAATTTATAACATGTCAAAAGCAATGGAGTTGAGAGTGTTGATATCAAACGGAGTCCTACTTGCAATGTTAAAAATGATTATGAAAAAGTGAAGAAAAACAGCAAGGCTATGTCCGCTAAACTATACTTATAAACAAACGTCAAAAGAATATTGCCGATAAGATTACTAATGAGAATGTCGATGAGGTAAATCGATACGCCTAATGTAGTCGATGAACTTTATGCTCTCGACAAAGGGTCGCCGCACTTTAACTTAGTAGATGACATGAGAGATGACTTCGGCGTAGTTGATGTTAATTAACCAACAAGAAGTGCTATTGGTGTCAATTGTCACAAAACTAGTGTCAACCAGTTGGCGTTTTGTTTAGTAAATTTAGATGCCTTAATAATCATAACGTTTATGACTTCGAGTATGTCGATGAGCTTTATTCTGATTACTTACAATATGACAACTTTTAGTTAGTAAGGTAACACATTGACATAAGGCTTTATTAAATACGATAAACATAATGTCACCGTGAATGGTCAATGTTAACATGATGGAAACTGATGTCGAGGTTGCTTTTTTCGCTAGCACAACATCTATAATACAAAAGCTTCGTGCTAAAAAACATTCACTAATGGACTAACAAGATAGTAAGGGATATTATTTTCCTTTTCATAATAATGCCATGAGATTCAACGAGGTTATTCAATAAAGGGTTCTAGGTCTATAAAATTACCTCCTTCACCAACTAACCTAGAACGTGCTTAATTAAATGCCTACTCCAATTAATAATGAAAAACCTGATATTAGTCAAACTTAAATCCACCTTCGCTAAGATTAATGAACATTATAGCTTTAAGATCTAATTCAAACTCCAATCCGGGGTCGATAAGTTTTAGATCCAACCCGGAAAAATAGCAAAATCTCCAAATCAAACCCTAATAATAACCCTAAAGTCTAATTACTCGAATCAATACCTTAATTAAACGAATTTGACGTAACAGTCTTACTTGAATGAAGATCGAGGGCTCGAGAATTAAAGAAGATTCAAATTTTATAATATATTCTTGATTCCTTTTATTTGAGTTATTAGTTGCAACTAAAAGGGTAAAGAGGAAGAGGTCTACGTATTTATAGATAAGGATGGACGGGCGATAACCATTGGATCTGTTTTAAGTAAATGGTTAGGATCAGCACGAGAAGATCAAAAGGCAGGAAATGGATGACTCCGAAACTATTACCTTGAAAGGACAATGTATCCTCTACACTAGGGGAAAATGTTACTACTATAATTCTTAACGAAGGAATCCGACATGTCGTTACTTCGCTCCAATGATTAGCTTCGAAGACATGTAGCCAGTGGGACAACTATGGATCAGTGTCGAAGAAATAAGATATCGCACTTCAGTCGTAATAGAGTATACATAATGTCACATGTGATCAAGTAAGAGAAAAGGCCAAGTACAACTCACTTTGTAAGCTATTAAAGGATGTCGCAGTAACTACAACATGTTCCTTTGATACAAAGCCATATCAGCATTACACCTCATGAGCACTTCAAAAATGTTATTACATAATGACGCCAAGGATGGTTCTGCGATGATGTCGAAGGAACACAGAGCTATGCCACAACTTCGTTAGTAATCACTTTGCACATCATCCACATACAACATATTGAAGACATCACACAATCCACACAAGCGATGTTAATGGTGAACACTATCATTATCCATAAGGACCTTGATGCTACTTTATGGTTACCATCTTCGAAGTCATCACCCACTCTTGAAGGAAATCAACTATCATAATTAAAGTCGTCAATACTACAACTTGTATTTGTCGTGTATCCATACTAGAAGAGTAAAGGGAAGAGTTAGCAAATGGTAACATTGGAGTTGTTAAAGCCTTTACCGACACTATCGTCAAAGCATCTACTGACGTTTTCGTTGAGACCAATGCTGGAGCACATCGAAGTCATGTGTCTCAACCCCTATAAATATGACTCTTGGGATACCATTTTGAGGAAGATTTCTCTTATCTCATTTCTTACCTTTTCAATTTTGTAAAACCTAAATTTATTTGGGGATTTGTAAAACCTGTTGTACTATTGGAACCTTGTACACATAAGGATTTGGAAGTTAAGCAAGTACATAGCATAACATATTGATTCAATTCAAAGCTATGAGTTGAATGATATTTTGACTTCGGATATTGACTGTTCGAATTTGTGATTTTCATAGCCTACTTGACTTTGAACTTGTTCAAGCATAGTGTTAATCGATGGAAATTCTATCAGATTAGAAAACCGTCGAAAATTTTCAAATTAAAATATAACTGCAAGCGCATGGCGTACACTTGTAGTACGTGGCGAATACGGGTCGATCCAAAGAGAATTGATGATTTTAAAATTCTATTCAATCAAATTAACCAAAATTGAAAGTGTGATTAGCTAAAAATGTAAGAAACTAACAAAAACTAGCAAAATAAAAATAGATAAAAATATGAGAGTTAAATGACAATTTAGAGATAAATCCACTCTCTAGATCATATAATTCAACAATTAATGAAATTATGATCTCTTTTTTGGTCATAAGTGAGTTTAAATGATGTGTTTATCATAAGTATGGCTTATTTGTGCTATTAATTAGCTCAACATAAGCCATCAAACTATAACACACCCCTTAAACCACTTACTAACTCTCATGAAAACAATAACAAAGTTGAAAATGAAATCTATTTTAAGCATGACCTATTAACTATTGTTTAGAAATATAGGCCATCAAATTTTAATTTCACATTCACTTCATTACCATCATCATATGTGGATGAAGAGGTAATTATTGCTTGTGATTGTTTAAGCATAGCCTATTTATTATGAACAACATACATTATGAAATTCAACATGAAACAATAAATCACATCAACATTCCTTTAAGCACAAAAGAGATCAAAATTATCAAAATGTTGAAGCTACATGATTAGAGGCTTTATTACCCCTAAATTGAAGGGGTTAAGCTCTCATTTTTGTTATCATATGAACAAATGTAGCTATCAACATGAAAGCAAAAAAGAAAGGAAAATGAAAGCTAATGGAAAAGAGAAGCTAATTAACAAGAATTAAAACTAATCTACTTTGCATGAATGTAAACTACACTACTAACATAAGAAGATAAGAAGCATGTAAATAAAAGAGAATTAACATTGCATAAAAGAAAGAAAAATTACATGAAATAAAATGGCTAAGTAGCCATGGAAAAAGAAGAGAGAAAAGCTTTTATTTATTTCCTAAGCTAAAAACTAAGTAAGAGAGCCTAAGAAGAAGAGGGTTACATGAAACATAAAGGGTACTTATACATGAGTTAAACCCTAATTCATATTTTTGGGGAATGCCCAAAATACCCTTGAGAAAGTGTGGAGGTCAAGTAATCATTAGCTTCTACTAATCATCATAAGTGTACATGAAGCCATTAATTCCATAAGCATGTGCATTAGCCTCTAATTTGTACATTAAGGTAGGTGGGTAGGTGGGGTCCTCTATTATCTTCACTTTGAATTATTTCCATCTTTATTTGTTCTCTTCACTCTTGTGCATGCATATATCATCATGAAACCACTTGTATATGAATTCAAATTCCTACAAAACAATATAGAAATCTTCAATTAAATTTTAGAAAATTAATATATGCACAAAAATGACAATTTTTCCCTTGGATGAAGATGAATATGTGACAATTTAAAATAATTTGAATTTTGGTTTAAACAAGTTAAAATACCCGATATGATCATTTATTTAATTTAAATAGATTAAATATGGTGGTAAAAATATGCACATTTATGTGCACATCACATAGCATACTTTACTTCGAACTCGTTCTAGCATAGTATATTTGACTTTGAACTTGTATTGGCTAGGCATACTTGACTTCGAAATGGTACTTGCATAGTGTACTTAACTTCGAATTTGAAGTTTAATAACATATTTGACTTTGACTTCAAACTCGCATAAGCCCATATGACAACTTTGATGACTACACTAAAGAATGCTATGGGAACTCACTTCAACTTGATGGCTTCGACTGGCCTCAACAAAGCTTCTCGTTGAATTTACACTATTTTAATACATTTTTAGGGTTAATGAATTTTATTTTTTAATAGTACATTTTTCTAGAGGTGTACCGTGACAGGCGATACCCTAGTAGCCTTGTCATTGATGGAATCCATTCTCCAATAAGTGTCTTACGGACTTAGTTGTGCCCAAATATGTTGGAACTTGAGATGCAAGCATTCTAGCTATGTTATATATTTATTTTAAACTTTAGATATTATTATAATATCACTGGATATTCTAATAAAATTAGTTTGGTTATCGTAAGGTAAAAACCATTCCGCGTTATGTGTGGTATGGTCTTACGAGATACCTTTATTTTGAAAGGTTTTGTAACATTAAAAATCCATGATTTTGTGTTTCTCATGCTGGTTTACCAAACTGATCAAGGCATTATTTTCTTATAATGCTTAGGTCAGCGCAAGTTCTTTCCAGATTTAGTTTTGGATGCCTTGGAGCTTTAGAAGATGAGCTGGATGCCTCCTAGACGTATTCATATATCTTTTATTTTCGCTGCGTTTTTTGTTTTGTATTTATCCCCATTTATGAGGATAGGTTTTTATAACTATCCAAGCTGACGATAGGTTAGTTTACTCTGATTGGTATATGTATATAAAACTCTTCTTTTGTAAAGATCTTTATATATTATATATTACTAGTCACGTTGTGAGATTCTATTTCGTCTTTTTTCTTTTACCCCAACAATCCATCTTCCTGGCACTTGGACGCTAGGCACGGGAATACCATGGTTGTAATAGTGTCTATTTTTTAGGGTTGAAAGTGATGGTCGCCACACGTGGTATCAGAGCTTAGGTTCATCGAATACCTAGGCTTTGGTGGGGTAGATTCTTTAGAGATAGGGTTAGTAACCCCTTAGAATGAGTTTGAGTATATATAAATATATGAGAGCACGCATTTTTTAGTGCTATAATTTTTTTTTATTGTGTAGATGGATCTGTTGAATGGTTTATGAATTCTGGTCGATACAGAAGGAACAACCGTATCGATAGGGGTTTCTAAACTCTTGAATAAGGCAAACTGACACAATATTGTTTTGAAATTTGATAAACAAAATAATTTATCTTAGGATTATATTTTACATATAAGAGAATAATTTTCAAAAATTAATATAGTTATTTATGAAGTGTTTATTTGTTAGGAAGTGATAACATCGATTATTATCGTTTATTGTTTGATTAGTCGTGCTCAGCCAGTTTAGGAGCATTGACTATTGTTTGTTCGTTGATTATTTATGCTCGGCCAGTTTATAAGCAGTTTTACCTTTTCATTTCATGGGTTGGATAAATAGTAACTATGGGAACATTAAAATGAATAACTTGTGAATTAAATTTCACAGTTTGATTTTAAGGCGTTCGGTGATCATGTTGGGTTAAAATTTAATTTTAATAAAAGTTGTTTATTATAATCTAAACAAAGCTATACATTTGTGAAATGTTTTTATATAATAAAGTGAAATTATATAAGTATGGTTTATATATAAAAAGAATTCAAGTTGAGAATTTAAAAACGTAAATCTGGGTATTTTGAAAAAAAAATTCCAAAGTTCTGGGAAAAATAATAATATTATTATTTGAAAGTATTTATGAATAGATATATTTTAAAAGGATTTTAAAGGAGATAGAAAGCATTGAACTCACTTTTGTTGCTGAAAAATAATTCAGGTGGTGACAACAGCATCATCAACGTTCATTTTCGAGTTTCTTAGTGGGGGATGCTACCATATTAATTTGATATAGAATTTTTTTGGTAAAACAGATTTTTGATTTAATCCAAAGTATGATTTGGTATACTAAAGTTATAAGTATTTTTGATTTAATCCACAACTCCTTAATCCTACTACCCTTTTATCATAGTCAAGAATGGCTCCATAATATGACAACCAATCCATGCCTAAGATAAGCCCGTACACCTTGAAATTTAGAACGTACGCAATACATATGAAATCAACGTTGAATATGTCTAACAATAGGTCTTTGCAAATAAGAGAAAGATAGTTCGAGCCCCTAATGGGTTTGGAAACCTCTATTAGGCTGTTGACCATCTGGGTTTGAAGGTTTAAGAAATTTACTACATCCCTAGCTATAAAGGAATGTGATGCCCCTGAATCAAATTGGATACGAATAGTAACCCCAAAAATAAGAGTTATACCTTCTAGAGCCGCTTTTCCTTGGTCTCTTGATGGCTTACCGGCAATAGGGACGGCTTCAATAATGTAGGCCTATCCACTTGATCCGTCCTTAGCCATCTTGGGACATTGATTCTTGTGATGCCCTTTCTCATGGTAGTTAAAGCACCTACCCTTAAAGGCTTCCTTCATCAAACTCAGCCTACAATCTTTAGCTTCAAGACCCTTCCTTTAGCATTTCTTACACACCTTCCCATCCTTCTTAAACTTTCCCTTCGATTTAATATTGGCACAAAAGCTCCCCTTCTTGGACCCTCCTTGCTTTTAGGTCAGTGCAGACTTCTCCTTCTATGTTCCCTTATCTTACTCATTGGTCATGTGCAGCATTGCCATTTCTTCCAACACCTCATACGTGGCCCCAATAGGTACTTAGGTCAACCACATTTCTCTTAGCGGGGAATTTAAGCCATTCATGAACTTCCTGGCCTTTTTCACAGGTGTGTCTATTAGGCTTATCCCGAATTTAGTGATTCAGTAAACTTAGCTATCTACTCCTTAAGGGTAGCATCTCCTTGTCTCAGCTGAATGAACTTTTCCAATTGCAAGCTAACCTCTGCTCTAGACCTGAATCTCATCTCAAATTGATCCTTGAATTCATTGAAAGAGAATATCCTTCTAGGGTTCTTATCAGTCACAAAGTCCACCAATTCAAGGCTCTTCCTTAAGGTGCCAAGCTGCTATTCTTCTTCTTAGCTGATCATCCCAACCAAGCTCTCTAAATATCTTCTTGTGGTTACTAATCCAAGCTTTAGCTTCTGTAACATCCCCTATCTGGAGGCCCGAAGCTAAGCACTACGGATGCTGCAGTCATCCATAGTATTAACTTCTGCTGACCAAATACGGTAATGTAAATGGTATCCATAATATCAAAAGCACTTAAATATGAAAAAAAATCATCACGGATCAAAACATTTTTCTGATTACATTTCAAAACAACATTTCATATCCAAGTTACATAATCCCAAACATTATCCAGGTTCAGATCAAATATAATTATTATATAAATACGCCAAAAGCGATATATGAAGATGCCCCCTTGGTTGACCAGAGTACTAAATGGTCACAGCGGACTCAATACAACACAGTAGAAATAAAACAAAACAACCCCTAAATATAGCTAGCATCAGCCTCCTTCTCATCTCCGGAAGCTTTATTTGTCCACCTACTCAAACCTGAAAAATCCTCAATCCTCAGCCTACTCAAATCAATTTTGAGAACCCGAGAGTTTAAGGGGGAAAACATAAATTTTGAGTCAAATATAAAGCCTGGTGTGAATAATACTATACATCTCGGTTATTTGATATTAAGTGAGACCACGCCGCTTAGCGGAACGGGTTTCCCCTCACTAATATCCTTTTAAAACATATCTTTTGCAAATCTTAATCCTGCAACAAAAACTAGTTAAACTAATAATATCATATGAAGAAAGCATATAAATCAGGTAACAAATGGACTATCTGTCCGAATAATATAGTTTTGTTTGGCGAACTACTAATCTTTGGCTTACTCGGGCCTACCAGACAAAATAAACAAATAATCTAACTTCTGTTAGATACTCCTTTTCTGGACGGTCTGTCCCTAACTTAATTCTCCTAGGGTCAACTGATCCTATTGGTTTTGCTGGCTCACCAATAACTTATCTCTGTACATATATATTCCTTACTGTGTGTAACATCATTTTAGTCTTACCTGTTACAAAGCCCTACACACTGGAATTTTGGGCTAAATTAGTTAGGGGCTAATAGCTAATGTATAAGGCGCGATCCTATACCAGTCCCATCTGGTATTATAATATCTGAGTCATTTTACTTAGGATTAACTACCCATAAATTTTCCTTGAGAACCTTTTCTTTCAAAATGATTTAATCCTTTAAATCATGCTTTAAACAAGAAAAATATACTCTATGCTTTACTCAAATCACCTTTCCATGTTATATATACTTACACAAATCCTTGTTGATGAAAATAATTAACCTTTGAAAGTACCTCTTTCAAACCTATTGAAAGTACCCCTTTCGATACAAGTAAAACCTTAGGCCATGGGCCAAAACATACCCTTTCGAATCCATTGAAAACATCACCTTCGAAAACTTTAAAACTAGACATCCTATCTTTAAAACACTTAACATATCCTTTCGAAAACATTAGAAACCTTCCTTTTAAACCTTTCGAAATCATTGGGGAACCATCCCTTCGAAACCATCTGTTTGTACCAAAATTGGGCACAACACTCTTCATAAGTTTTTGAAGGGATAAAATGAAGAAATTAAATGGAAAAAAGAGGATTATCTAACAAAAACTCCAAAAATAGATAATGAAAGTAATAAGAACGCATAGAAACACAAGAATTTAGAGTGGTTCGGCGTGTTGCCTACGTCCACTATGAAGTTGATTGCTTTATTGATGTTTCTTTGACGATTACAAGTGAATTCAGCGAGTTACAGCAGATAATTATGATTTACAGCAGTGAAATTCGTTATTGGCAGCAACTATGGAGTTTAGATCTGGATCCGGTAGAGTCTGGGCGTTGGAGAATTCAATGAGAAAGAAGCCCTCTTTCTGTTGGCTTTGGGGATCTATTTATAGGTGTAGGAGGCTGATATTTCACTCAGATCTCGGGAGACCCTCTCTGGCACGTGACTAGGCCTGCGCGCCCAAGCCCGTGAAGTTTCGGTCCGATCCGTGATCGATACGAACGGATTTCGTATCGATCAAGATTATGTCCGATGGAGTCGAAATTTGGCATGGACATTCCCTAGCATGCAAGTAAGCTTCTGTGAAAATTTCATAGCATTTGGACATGTAGATTAGGAGATATGATCGATACGAAATGGGATTTTCGGTTGGCTGTTTCGTTCGACTCGATCGTTTTGATTCGATCACTTCAAATCGATGGGCGCGTGTGATTTGGAGTTGACATGGCGAGCCCTCCCTGTATCGATCCACTTTCTTCACCGAGTTGGCCGAGTCATCGTTGATCTTTGCCTTGTTCGCATCGAGGTCTGTTGCCCACTTCGAATCGATCAGCAGCAGTCCCCTTCGTATTGAGGCACTTGTCTTATTCGAATCGATGGGAGGTGGCCTATTTCGTATCGATAAGAGTGACTCACCTAGATGGATTCGAACAACGGCTCTGTGATGGAGTCGAACTAGATGGATTCGAACAGCGGCTCTGGGATGGAGTCGAACTAGATGGATTTGAACAAAGGTTCTGTGATGAAGTCGAACTAGATGGACTCGAACAAAGGCTCTGCGATGGAGTCGAACTCGATCGAGTCGAATAGTGGCCAGTCGATCGAGTCAAAGTAGACCATGGCGATCGATTCGAATTGTGGTTGGTTTTCATTAATCTTGCATCGATCGTAACTTGAGCATACGAAATCGTATTGACTTGAAATTTGGAACGTTGGCTCTCATAGCCTCGCTTGTCGTGTCATATCAATTTTGGCTCGATCCGGGCTCGGACAAAATTCATCGATATTCATAGTGAACCTTCATATAACCGATCTTTAAGACGAACAATCATTGGTTTCTAGTCAAGTTCTTAGTGTCACGGCCTTGCCAAAAGGCAGGATAACATTTGCCCCCCAAAGTACGTCTTGTGGAAACATGATGTGCTTTGAAATGCTGTAACCTTCATTCTGAATAATTATCGTCTTTTCGATGAAAGCTGTAATCTTTGACTGATTTTCTTGATAATGTAAGCTGTTGACTGTCAACTGATGTACCCTGTATCGTTGCAACTGATTGCTATATGCTAGTGATTAGCCGTTTGTTGTTGTAATCATTATCAAATGAGCTTCCAATTCCAGTAAGTCTGGAATATTGAATATTAGCCCACATATATGCATATATGTTAATCTGACTCTTGTTGACGTTTGTACGTTCACGAGTCGTTGTCAGTTTATCCAGTATCGAATTCCGTGTCGATCCTCTCCTAAACTGATGTGAGATTCGAATTGTAACAACGTTCGATGGTCGTTTTTGAATGTTCCTTCGTATCGATCCTCTCCTGAATCGGTGTAGAAGGTTAAAACATTGTTTTTGCATCGGTGTTCATTGTATTGATGAATACAAAATGAGCATTTCGAATCGATGGATGTGGAGTCATTGGATACGAACAGATAATTCGTATCGATGGAGTTGGCCTTTGAGAGCCCTGGTTCGATGGATTCGAACTGCACAGGAGACGGAGTCGAAGGTGATCGATACGAACTGAGGTTTCGTATCGATGGATTTGGGTGACTCAGAAAAGCCTTCGTTGGCAACTTCGTATCGATAAAAGCTTGTGTTGATGGATTCGATTGGCTTATTCGAATCGATCCGTGGTGATGTCTTGTAACCGGTCGAATCCACCGGGATGTGAACCGTTTTTTGCCTTTGCTTTCGAGTCCATATAAATATTGTGGACTTAGTCGTTTTCCACTTTTTACACTTCTATTCATTTGCCTTGTCTTCATATCGCTTCCAAAGAAAAGGAAAACTGCTCGATTCCGAATCGAACCAAAATCTTTAAACCCTTTAACCAGTTGTCGAAATCAGGTAAACAATTGAACAAAATCCGTCCTAAAACAACGAGACTCAAATTCATACGCTATTCCATTCGAATCCATGTCCAAATGTTGCCTCGAGGAAGTAGATAACGTGCGGGGTCAAGGAAGGGTAAAATGGAGTTCGAATCGGTCTAGGGAAGAAGGAGTGTGGAGGAGGATGGCTTGATGCTCTTTTCGTGTCGATCTGCAATGATTATTGCGTGGGCTCGTCTTGTACAATCGATACGAAACTTTATCTCCAAAATTTGATGCCTGAGCAAGGCCAGTGATCGAGTCGAAGTCCTTGGCTTCAGATCGATTCGAAAAATACTCCCTCAATCAATACGAAATGTATCGAGTGAATTTGATTGAGTCGAAGTCCTTGGCTTCAGACCGATTCGAAGAATACTCCTTCGATCGATACGAAATGTATCGATTGATTGTGACCGAGTCAAAGTCCATGGCTTCGGATCGATTCGAAAAGTACTCCTTCGTATCGATGCGAAATTCATCTAGCGAACGTGATCGATACGAAGCTGGTGCTCCCCTGGCCTTGATCGATTCGAAATCAGATACTGACGATCGATTCGAAGCGAATTCCTGACGACTGATATGAACCCGGACCTTGATGGACACATAACCTTGAATAACTAATAACATGATTTCCGATGAGCTTCATTCTTGAATATCTGGACTTAACTATTACCCTGCATATTTAACTGCCTATCGAAGCTCGTCGATGGAGTTGTGACTTAACAAAACTTTAACAAACTCTGACTCGGATCGATCGCTAATAACTGGATGGCACGATTGTGACGATTTGCGATGACGGTTGTTCCGACTGAATTTTGAAGTCTTATTGTTTTCATGCTTTTTCCAATTCTGTAGAACTTCTCAAGTGATATACAGTACTGCACTACACAACACACTCACACACTTTACACTAGGGGATGCACGAGCGTTATTGTCTGTTTAACAATGATTTTTCATAAGCTAGTTAGTCATGGAACCTTCAAGTTCACAGCAGCAGGAACTCCCGAGTTCAATTCCTTCCATTATCGAGATACCGGTCATTGAAGCCGAAGTTATAGACCCAACTCCGGATGAGCTTCCAGGTGCCCGGTTAATTTGTCATCCACAAGATTTTGTGCTGTCCGTTATCTCTGAAGATATGCTGGGACGGATTTGTTTAAGGCACGGCTTGTCGCTCGACGACGTGTTACTGCCTGGGCCAAATGACAGGCCACATGATCCCCCAAAGGGGTTTACTGCCTTCAACCGTTACGCTTGCACAACGGGGACACTCCCTCCTTTCAATCAATATATAAGGGAGATGTTATCATTTCTTGGAATAGCCCCATCCCAGCTACACCCTAACGGGTACGCTTTGCTGAACAGCACCTTCATTCTGTTTATGGAGATTCCCTTTCGACCACCAAAGCCGATCGAGATCAGATATCTATTTAACATTAAGAGTCGTGGAGACAGCCCTTCTTTCACCTTCTTGGAAGCGGTCAGGAACTGCCAAATTATAACGGGCTTCTGGGGAAGGCTAAGCTACTTTAAAACTAAATGGTTCTACGTTCGGTGCCCCTCTGGGTTTGCTAGGCGATGGTTAGATAGACGTAAGTGTTGCAATTTTTTCCCTTGAATTATCGAGATAATTATGACCGACCTCAAAACAAACATACTTCTCTACTTTCACAGTCGCAATCTCCCGACCAGATGGTGGATACTTCAGAAAGCTAGTTCGGATCCTCCAAACGGTTCCGGGCGAAGAGAGGCATATCGACTTGGTTCTGACCGACAGAAACTTGAGGATTGTCGGGCTGATTGAGCGGAGGCAGAGCATAAGGCTGGAAGGGACACTTAGAGCTGTCTCGAAGAAGCGGGTGAAGCGCAAAGTGCCCGGAGTCGTAATAGCCGAAGAAATTGATCCGGAGAGAACGCCTACCGATAACGAGCTCCAAGCTGGGCCTTCTTCCGATGTCCAGGATTCAGGAGGAAGGAGAAAAGGAAAGGCAGCTGCTTACAAGCGTTCTAAATCCATGAGATTGAAGTTTGTGGTTATGTCTTTGCCTATTCAGGGGATTAGAATTTCGAAGGCTCCTCCCCCGTAAGTAGAGCATCCTTTTGAAGGGCTTGCTGATATTCCGATTTCGGATTATGTGTTGCTTCAGCACGACATCGGGATGGAGGAGCTTGATAATGCTCTTGAACTGAGCGGGTCGCTTGCTATGAGTGCGGCTGACATTTCCGGTTGGTCAGGGGTTGCACATACATACACTTCACTGCACTACATGATTCATAACTGTAAACCGTCCAACCTAAGGAATCACAAACTTTCCCTTTGTCTCTCATTTTCAGGTACGATGTCCGGAATAGGGTCAATGCTCGAGAATCTTCGCTCGGCCCGAAAGTCTTCTACCTATTATGATTCCTGCCGGAGAGACTCAGATATAGACCGCGATCGCGAGTACTCTAATCAAGATAGGTATGGGCGTGACAGGGATAGAGACTATAGACATCGATCAAGATCTCGCTCTCCTCCTCTTAGACTTCCATATCCACCCTCTGTTCTTATTCCACATCCACCAGAGCCTCCACGTCACAGGCCATCTTCTCACACTTCTAGATCTGAGACTCATCTCCAGAGAGTCGAAACCACGGCCTCTATAATTGAAGAGCAGGTCCCAACTGAGCCTACAGGAGAAGGGGCCATTAAATTGGCTCAGATAAGGAAGGATTTTCCAAACATATGCTTCGATGGCTACGTCTTTCCACCTCACTTAAAGAAAATCCCATTTGGAGTGGAAAACACGATGCATGATTACATTCATGACATCTACTCCTAGTACAAAGAGTGGGTAAAAGCCTCAGAGAAGGCTTCCAAGGTGGCTTTTGATCGAGCCAAAGCAATCGAGAAGATGGGATCCGAGCTCGCTCAAAGGGACCGGATCATTCAAGTGCTCACTACTGAGGCTGAGTCTTCTCGGAAATCTAAAATCGAGGCCACCAAAAAAGCTGATGAGGCGAATGTGGCAATGGAGAGGTTGAGGCAAACACATGTTGCCTTGGTGGAGGAGATGGGCCATCGGAATACTACAGTTACTGCCGAACGGGATGCGGCGGTCAAGGAACTCAATGAGCTTAAGGCTAAATTCTCCGACATGGCCAAGGAAAAGGATGATGCAAACAACGCAGCCCAGGAGGCATGCGAACAAGCTGTTCTGCTTAGGGTTGAACAGGATGCGGTTGTGGCTAAAGTCCGCAAGGTGGAGACTGAGGTCAAGGAGAAAGTGAAGTCGACCGAGTCCAGGATAGAAGCTGACATCGAAGACCTTCTCATTGTTTACAACGCTAACGTGCTGAGGCACAGGGGTCTAGCCTGGCTCGATGATTACCCGGCACACTTATATAACGCCTGGGGCCGATAGGTTGAGGAGGAGAAAGCGGTGCATCTGGGTGAGTCTATTGATGAGTTTGAGCTCGATAATCGTCTGCTAAATGAAGATGAAAAGAAGATTCTCCATGATTCAATGATTTCTTATGAGAAGGAGAGACTCAGCACCCAGCACCTGGAAGTAGGAGAAGGCTCTGGGGTTGAACATCACAATGCAAGTCCTGAACTTCCAACGTCAACCCAGCCTGAATCTTTGCCTGCGGTTGATCCTCAAGCTGTTCCTGCCTATAATCTGGATCAGCCGCAGATGTCTCCGGCTGCGGTGCAAGTTACTGAAGCCGTTCAACCGCTTACAAGTCAAACTGAGGAAGGTATTCTGAACATTCCACATATCTGCCTCGAGTCGGAATCTTTATCTGAATTAGATTCTAACAGTACTCTTATTTTTTGTCCAGTGATCGATGTTGCACCGGCCATGCCTCCTGCTACTCAAGAATCATATCAGACGCAGGAGGCTATCGTGACCAAAGCGATCACGGTAACTACAACTGCCCCTCTTGACGATGCGCAGGGAAGCACGCTTGTGTTTGATGAGCAGCTGATGGAAGAAATCTTTCGCCGTCACGGCGATCCTCTTGCTGATTTGCCATTCGTTATGGGTGGAGGCGCTCCTACTACAAGTTCTTCAATGCCGATTACTGATGCCCCCAACGGGGCTCGAGCAGTTACTGAAGAGGAGATGTTCGCCCAAATCGACGCTGAAATGGCAGCAGCGGCTCATGGTGGCAGTTTTGGAGGTGGGATGGCAGCACCGGGACCAGCTCCGCTTAGAATGATATCTCCTGGTGGTACTGTTTTCATCACCAGCGTGCCCATTCCACCTTCTGTACTTGACCCTGTTCCTCCGACTCCGCCCGCAGGAAGCATTCCTATTCATACGAGCTCGGAGGAGGATGTTGAGATCATGCCCCCGCTTGGAGACGGACATCTGAAAGGCAAAGGCTCAAAGAGGAAAAATAGTGGCGGCTCCAGCGGGTCTACACTAAGAAGGAAGCCGAGGAAGAAGAAAGATTAGACATGCTTCCCTGGTTTATTTTGTCTTGCATTTTATCGGCCGTGTATAGATGCGGGTTCGGCCCCTGCTAGTAGGAATTTTTTGGGAACAAACTTGTATACAAATTTCTTTCATAAATAGTAGAAATGAAACTTTTCTTTTTTAGCTTCTTGTTTATTTGTTTAAGTGTTTCAATGTTTGAAATGCACTTGTAAAGTTTTAGCTTTCGAGTCAAGTTTGTCTTTTTGCACAAGTCTGGAAACTGCGAACATGGGCCACGACTGGGAAGCGAGTTGAATTTTTGGCGTCGCACCGCTTCAGTCAATGGTCGATGCTTAAGTCTTGCCCCCCAGTCTCGGGGATGACTTGTAGAACATCAGTCAGCGATCGCTTCTCACTGATAACAGGTTGAGTTTAGTGCCAGTGAATGGATGCCTGAGACAAGCGGAAGTTGAGCAGTTTATTCATGCATGTCCGGTTGTCGACGATCATATCCGCACTCCGGGGATTCTCATTTGTTTATTGGCGGTCGGTCACACCGGCTTAAGTTTAAATCATACGCTCGCGCTCTACGGACTTGGAATCGACATTTGTACTCCGTTTTGCACTCCGGGAATCCGGAGTTGATGTTTATACTCCGTTTCGCACTCTGGGAATCCGGAGTTGATGTTTATACTCCGTTTCGCACTCTGGGAATCCAGAGTTGATGTTTATACTCCGTTTCGCACTCTGGGAATCCGTAGTTGATGTTTATACTCCGCTTCACACTCTGGGAGTTCGGAGTTGATGTTTATACTCCGACTCGCACTCTGGGAGTTCGGAGTTGTTGTTTATACTCCGCTTCGCACTCTAGGAATTCGGAATTGATGTTTATACTCCGACTCGCACTCTTGGAGTTCGGAGTTGTTGTTTATACTCCGCTTCGCACTCTGGGAATTCGGAGTTGTTCTTCGCACTATGGGAATTCGGAGTTGATGTTTATACTCCGACTCGCACTCTGGGAGTTCGGAGTTGGTAAGCAGACGGTCGATCACTTCTGCTGTATGTTTTTGAATTTCGCTCGCACTCTGGGAACGAAAGGTGTATCAGGATCATGGATGGTCGGATCACATCCACCCTGAGTTAACAAGAGAGGTCTTTAGATGGACGGGTCCATCCTCCTCAAGCTTGATGCAGATACGGACGAAGTCGTTAGGTGGACGGATCCACCCACTTCGTATACGTACTTTCGTACTCCAGTTCGCACTCTTGGAACCGGGGGTTAAGCGAGGGATTGTCATGTATCAATCCGCTTTTGGCTTTGATGTGATGGCTTGTCCCCGAGCTCGGGTTTCACTTAGTGAGTGACCGGTTGCATCGCAGTCACTCCCTATTTGAATAAATTCCACCGTATGGTGAAACTTAGCTCTCCGTTCATTGTGATGATCATACGAAGCATTTCAAGTAAATCACAGCTCTGGCTCGAAGAGATTGCATTTTATTGCTGAAAAAAGAAAATATGGCAAAGTCAGTTGCCTTATTACAACTTCTAATTTCGAAATGCCGAAACAAATTGCAAAATGGAAAATAAGCTAAATGAATAAACATAGCATGTCATGTGTAGTAGCGAAGAAGACTCTCGCTATTCCAGGCTCTTGGCAAAGTAAGACCGTCAACGGTCGATAGTTTGAATGTGCCATCTTCGAGCCTTCGTTCGATGACATACGGTCCTTCCCATGTCGGCTTTATATGCGAAGGAACCGGATAAATTCTTTTCAGGACGAGATCGCCTAGTTCAAAGGTTCGCGGGCGGACCTTGGCATTGTACAATAGGGCGACTCGACTTCGATGCGCGGCTGCCCTCAAATCAGCCTCTTCACGCTTCTCATCTAGTAGATCGAGAGATTCAGCAAGTAATATAGCATTTGTCTTCGGATCGTAGTATGTCACACGATGGGAAGGTGCTTCTAGCTCGACCGGAATAACGGCTTCTGAACCATAAGAAAGAGAGAATGGAGTGTGACCGGTCGCGGTTTTGTGGGTTGTTCGGTAAGCCCATAAAGCCATAGGAACTTCATCGACCCACTTGCCCCCGACCTTTTCCAGTAGTTTTTTCAGAATGGACTTTATAACTTTATTAACCGCTTCGACCTGTTCGTTCGCCTGAGGGTGTGAAACTGCAGAGAATTTCTTTTGGATGTGAAATCGTTCACGGAAATCTTTAAATTCAGCACTGTCGAATTGGGTTCCATTGTCTGTAATAATGGTGTGTGGGAGACCGAATCGACAGATGATGTTGCGGACTACAAAGTTGATTACTTTCTTCATCGTTATGGTAGCAAGAGCTTCAGCTTCAGCCCACTTTGTAAAGTAATCAACTGCGAAGATGGCGTATTTCGCACCACCTTTTGCCAGAGGTAGAGTACCAATGATGTTGATGCCCTACATTGCAAACGGCCATGGGCTGACCATTTGCGTTATCTTGGTAGGAGGGGCTCTAGGAATTCAAGCATACTTTTGACACCTATCACATTTCCTTGCATAATCTGACGCATCGCGATTCACAGTAGGCTAGTAATATCCATATCAAAGTATTTTCTTGGCAAGTGCTTGCCCCCCGGTGTGATCGCCACATTCTCCCTCGTGTACATCGTGCAATATTCGTCTAATTTCATCGTGAGCGATACACCGAAGTAAAGGAACAGAGTACCCTCTCCTGTACATGATTCCATCCTGGATAGTGAATCGTGAGGCCTTCCTAAGGACTTGTCTCTATTCATTCCTGTGTTCCGGCAGGGTTCCGTGCTCAATGTAATTTCTGAGTGGAGTCATCCATGAATCTTTTTCGGGGACGGTTTCGCATACCCAGTCTATTTCTGCCCGGTCAATGCTTGGGGAAGATAACGTCTCTACGGGAACGAGTCCTCTTTGCTGAGCTTCACCTGTGCTGGCTAACTTCGCCAATGAATCGGCTTTTTGGTTGCGTTCCCGAGGTATATAGTAAATGGCATAATAATCAAACTGATTCAGTATTTCCTGAACTCGAGCTAAGTAAGCAGCCAGCCTTCGATCTCTCGCTTGATACTCTCCCCGTACTTGACACACAACTAACTGTGAATCACAATAAATTTCCACAGCGATAATTTTCAAATCTCTAGCAAGTTTCAAACTAGCTAAGAGGGCTTCATATTCAGCTTCATTATTGGTCGCATGAAAATTGAACTTCAAAACATAACATATAGATCGGCCTTCGGGGGTTTCAAGTACAACACCGGCGCCCGAACACCGGTCGTTTGATGCACCGTCAGTATAAAGCTTCCAGACATATTCGGGAGATTCACTAGTTTCGGGCAAGTCCTCTGGAACGGTAAATTTAGCTATAAAATTGGCTAGGACTTGTCCTTGAATGGCTCGTCTTGGAGTGTAAGTAATGTCAAACTGGCTCAGTTCGATGTTCCACTTGAGTAACCTACCAAACGTCTCAGGCCGCGAAAGGACCTGTCGTAACGGCTGGTCGGTGTAAACAATAATGGGATGTGCCTGGAAATATGGTCGGAGTTTTCTTGATGCAATAACAAGGCAATAAGCCAACTTCTCCAATTTCGGATAATTCCTTTCAGCCCCGATCAATCGCTTGCTGACGTAGTATACTGGCTTCTGTATCCTGTCTTCTTCTCGAACTAAGGCAGCGCTGATAGCATTTTCTGATATCCCCAAGTATATGTACAACTTCTCATGATCAATGGGCTTTGACAGGATAGGTGGTGTCGATAGATGCTGAACTAGTGCTTGGAAAGCGCCCTCACACTCCGTGGTCCATTCAAAGTTCCGTTTTCCTTTTCGGATCAGATCGAAGAAGGGAATGCATTTGTCTGTGGACTTTGAAATGAACCTGCTCAGTGCCGCTACTTTCCCATTGAGACTCTGGACTTGCTTTATAGTTTTCGGAGTTTCAAGATTTTTGATTGCCCAAATCTTTTCAGGATTAGCTTCGATTCCCCAAGCGTTGACGATAAACCCAAGGAATTTTCCGAATGCAACTCCAAAATGACATTTCAGTGGATTGAGCTTCATTTTGTATTCTTGAAGTATGTTGAACATAGTTTCCAGGTCTTTAACATGGTCAGTGGAAAATTGTGACTTCACAAGCATATCGTCTATATATACTTCCATTATTTTCCCGATTTGATTGGCAAACATCCGATTGACCAATCGTTGGTAAGTTCCCCGACATTCTTGAGTCCGAACGACATAACTTTGTAGCAATAGAGTCCCAGATTGGTTACGAAGCTGGTAGCCAGAATACGCGTCCATGAAGGATAAGAGCTCATGCCCAACTGTTGAGTCTACTAGCTGATCAATTCTGGGAAGCAGGAAACTGTCTTTGGGACAAGCTTTATTCAGATCGGAATAGTCGACACATGTTCTCCACTTTCCGTTTGGCTATCGGACGAGCACGGGTTTCGACACCCATTCAAGATATAGCGCATCTCGAATGAACCCATTCGCTTTAAGCTTTTCTACTTCTTCTTTAAGGGCGGCAGATCTCTCTGGATCCATACCACGCCTTTTCTGTTTGACCGGGACATGCTACGGGTCAATATTCAGAGTGTGGCTCGCGATGTCCGACGAGATCCCACACATGTCAGAGTGCGTCCAGGTGAATACGTCAAGATTCGCCCACAGAAATTCAACCAATTCCTCCTGAATTTGTTGGCTTAGCTGAGACCCAATCTTTATCATTTTTGAATCATCGTCATCATCAATTGGGACATCAATCGTCAGTTTGGCCGGGGATGCTTGACTTTCTTTAGATTCTTCTTCATCTTCAGTTTCTCTTGGGTCAAGATCCCACTGGAATTGGCTAGGGTGCCCGGGCCTAGGCCCGGGCGTTAATTGTCAATTATCAGCAAAGAGGACGCAGAGAGATTCCTCTGCACCCTTTCCTTTCTCCTTTCGTTGCGCCTCCCATAGCTCTGCAACATAACAGGCTCTTCCAGCAGCCTGATCTCCCTGAATGATTCCCACTCCATGATCAGTGGGAAACTTTAAAGTCAAGCACCACGAGGCAATGGCTGCCCTGAATTCAGCGAGGGTCGGTCGGCCCAGGAAAGCATTATAAGGGGAGTCTATGTCCAAAACAATGAACTATAACATTCGTACTCTCCGACGTTCTCCAACTCCCAACTCTACTGGCAGTTCCACCATTCCAGTGGGTATAGTAGCACTTTCGTTGAAACCATGGATTCGGGATTGACAAGGTTTCAAGTCTGTGGCTTCCATTCTCATTTGATCATAAGCTCGCTTGAACAAAATATTCACAGAGCTTCCACTGTCAACTAAGATCCTCTTTATCCAAGCAGGACCTACTTGAGCTGAGATGACCAGTGGATCAATGGTGGGAGCTTCGACTTTATCAACGTCTCTGTTTCTGAACACGATGTCATCTGTCATCATCTTTTGTTGCTTGGCTGGAGCCCCTTCATCAAAACTACTATAACACTCGAAGTCCGCATGCCTGATAGAGCTGGCATATGACTCCATTTCCTTCCAGCTCCGGTCTGCTGGATGAGGACCACCACTTATTGTATTAATAACCAACCTCCCACCAGTTCGAGCGGGTTCCTCTTGCCTTTCTTGGTTTGGTGCATGATTCTGATTTGATGGGCCCGCACCACCTGACTGCGGCGCCCGCACATACTGATCCAAATTCCGCTCACGTATCAGTTTCTCAATGAGATCTTGTAAATGACGACACTCATTTGTATTATGGCCATAACTCTCATGGAATACACAAAACTTCCCTGTCTGGATTTGTCTTTCAGTCGGTGGTTTCGGGGTAGGTTTCTTGTGTTGCATGGTATTGCAGGTCTGCAAATACACATTTTCCAACGACGTGTTCAATGGAGTGTAATTATCGTACATGGAAGCTCTATGCCGTGGACCACAATTCTAATCGCGTTTTTTTCTTTGATTTCCATTGCCCCTCTGCTGATTTTGTTTATTTTGTACGTTCAACTGAACTTTTCCAGAACTCTCTCCGGACTTTTTAACAGCGACGTTACTCTGGATTCCCTCGATGTTGGTCCCTGCGTCATCCTGCTTCCTAGACTATTTTGCATCCTCCCTTCTCAAGAATTGGGCTGCCTTGGAATAGAAACGGTCTAATGACGCAGGTGGTTTTCCAGCTAACCAATTTTCGAACTCGGAATCAGCATCAATCCCCTTAGTCAATGCCATCAGGATAGAATTATCATTGGGATTGCTTATTTTTGCACACGCAGCATGGAATCGCTCCAAGTAACGTCTAAGTGTTTCTCCAGGAGCTTGTGTAACACTAGACAGAGTGTTAACGTCTTTAGGCCTCGCCACGTGCATACGGAATTGTTCAACAAACTTGGTGGCCATCTGGTCAAAGTTAGAGATGGATCGTGGTTGCAAACGAGTAAACCACATGGTAGCAATGCCCCCTAGGGAAATGGGGAAACTACGACACTTCACTGCATCATCATCTCTCGCAGCATTCATCAGCCATCCATATTTTAGGATATGTTGATTGGGATCAGAACTTCCTTCATATACTGGCAAAGTTGGCATCCTGAAGCGCCAAGGTGGATCAGCATACAAGATGTCATCGGTGAAAGGGTTATGACTCTGGTAGATTCCCCAGTCGTCGTTAGTGAGACCCTGACTTTCACGGATCATCTGACGAATCATCGTCGGTATATCCGACATCCGGATACTTGGAGCATGTTGTGCCAAGGTGTGGTCGGGCTCCATAGCATGAGTCTGGACCGGACTCAGTCGACGGTCCGTGCCTCGCCTCCTTGGTTCAACATTCTCAGGGACATAAGGCTCAGGAGTATGCTCTCGTTGGCTTTGATGAGGATCCGCTTGGTTTCTAGCATTAACCCCTTGTTCAGCAGTGGTGGTGGTAGCAATGTTGCCCGTGACATGATAAGTAGCAGCACCTCCTCGGGATGAAGGTCCTGTATGATGACTAGTGGATGGTCCAGTTCTGGGTTGTTCAAGGTTTGAAGCAGGTTGGTGCCCTATGGCCTGAGTGTAGCTTACATCCAGCCGTGGGCATGTGGATCTGTGATGACCGTCAGATGAGGCTGAGCTCTCTATGGAGGAATAAGAACCTTGGTCTCTTCTGGATCTTCTTCGCCTTTGGCGATTTAGCTGGTTGGACAACTCCGTGTTGGCACGTAGTTGTACAGTTAGCTGTTGCCGACTCTGGGTCAGTTCTTGGAGCAGCATCTGAAACTCTTGTCTGGTAACCAGGCCTGATGGATCTGAAGGTCCTGCGACATCTTGATTGGATGGAGGCAATTGCGTGGGATTCTGTCGGTCCCGTCCTCCTTGATCAGCAGCTGTAGAGGTAGTCCGTGTACCTACCATGGTGAAATGATAAAAGTCCTTTCCTAGATCTGATGCAAATCTAAATAGAATGGAAGGGCTTCAAAGCTCTAGATCTGGATCTTCTTCTTGGATTTATGCAATCCGATATAGATAGGAGATCCAAAGAGCTGGAGAAAAACTGGGTTTTCTCTCAGTGAAAGCACCAAAGTGTTAAATTGGGCACAACACTCTTCGAAAGTTTTTGAAGAGATAAAATGAAGAAATTAAATGGAAAAAAGAGGATTATCTAACAAAAACTCCAAAAACAGATAATGAAAGTAATAAGAACGCACAGAAACACAAGAATTTAGAGTGGTTCGGCATGTTGCCTATGCCCCCTATGAAGTTGATTGCTTTATTGATGTTTCTTTGATGATTACAAGTGAATTCAGCGAGTTACAATAGATAATTATGATTTACAGTAGTGAAATTCGTTATTGGCAGCAGCTATGGAGTTTAGATCTTGATCCGGCAGAGTTTGGGCGTTGGAGAATTCAAAGAAGAAGAAGCCCTCTTTCTGTTGGCTTTGGGGGTCTATTTATAGGTGTAGGAGGCTGATATTTCACTCAGATCTCGGGAGACCCTCTCTGGCACGTGACTAGGCCAGCGCGCCCAAGTCCGCGAAGTTTCGGGCCGATCCGTGATCGATACGAACGAATTTCGTATCGATCAAGATTATGTCCGATGGAGTCGAAATTTGGCGTGGACATTCCCTAGCATGCAAGTAAGCTTCTGTGAAAATTTCATAGCATTTGGACTTGTAGATTAGGAGATATGATTGATACGAAATGGGATTTTCGGTTGGCTATTTCGTTCGACTTGATCGTTTTGACTTGATCATTTTGATTCGATCACTTCGAATCGATGGGCGCGTGTGATCTGGAGGTGACGTGGCGAGACCTCCCTGTATCGATCCACTTTCTTCGTCGAGTTGGCCGAGTCATCGTTGATCTTTGCCTTGTTCGCATCGAGGTCCGTTGCCCACTTCGAATCGATCAGCAGCAGTCCCCTTCGTATCGAGGCACTTGTCTTGTTCGAATCGATGGGAGGTGGCCTATTTCGTATCGATAAGAGTGACTCACCTAGATGGATTTGAACTGCGGCTCTGTGATGGAGTCGAACTAGATGGATTCGAACAGCGGCTCTGTGATGGAGTCGAACTAGATGGATTCGAACAAAGGTTCTGTGATGGAGTCGAACTAGACGGACTCGAACAAAGGCTCTGCGATGGAGTCGAACTCGATCGAGTCGAATAGTGGCCAGTCGATTGAGTCGAAGTAGGCCATGGTGATCGATTCGAATTGTGGCTAGTTTTCATCAATCTTGCATCGATCATAACTTGAGCATACGAACTCGGATTGACTTGAAATTTGGAACGTTGGCTCTAATAGCCTCGCTTGTCGTGTCATATCAATTTTGGCTCGATCCGGGGTCGGACAAAATTTGTCGATATCCATAGTGAACCTTCGTATAACTGATCTTTAAGATGAATAGTCATTGGTTTCTAGTCAAGTTCTTAGTGTCACGGCCTTGCCAAAAGGCGGGATAACACCATCATTTAGACCTTTCAAAAGCATTAAAATCCTTTGTGAACATCATACCTTTCGAAATCATTTGGGTTCAAGTAAAACATGTGGAAACCTTTCTAAACTATTTAAAAAACTTTCCTTTCGAAACCTTTGGGTTCTACCTTCAACAGAACAAAAGGGTCATAAAACATCCAGGTCAAAAGCACTCTTCCGAAAGCTATTCCTAAGTAAAGAAGTAAGGGTGTCAAAACCAACCATTCAAAAGCATTGGAGAAGTGGCTAGGTTTTAAAACAAAGTATCCTTTCGAAACCATTTGCTTCGAAAGGTAGAAAGCAATAGCAAGGGGTATCGACCCCATTCGAAAGCATTATCTTAAAACAAATGGCGCAACATCATTCGAAACCATTTCTTAAATCAATTTGACCCAGTCGGAAGCCAACCATGTCGAAAGCATTACTTTCGAAAGCAAAGCAGGTGCATTTCCATTTGAAAGCAAAATAGCGCTTCGACCCCATCAGAACCCATTGTCTCGACTCAGTATCTTTTGCCTATATCCAATTGACTATGTACCAAATCATTGATACTATGTGCATTAGTTCCGATGGTGATGGAGGCGGAAGTACCCAGTCGGAACCTAGGTGCCGGAAGTGGTGAAATATGTAAAAAGCATGTAAATTTTGATTTTTAGCTTTTTAAAGTAATCTTTTCAACTAACCTACCTTGTTTGTCAAAATATTATTGGTTGCTAATTTGCTTTTCTAAAAGTACTGCCAAAATTACAAAAATAACTAATTAAATTATTTACAAAATACCCCTTCTCCTTTTATAAATATATTAAACATTTAAGTCTCATACCTTAAATAATTTTATATATTCATTAAAACACTTAGGAAAATTCTACAAAAATTCCTATAAATCATTTTTAATATGTTTTCTAACATTTATAAATTTCAGACCTAAAACATATATAATTTAACCGTATATTATTTAAAACCCCAATATCCATTTTCCTCACTAGAAAATTAATATAAAATCCACATTAACTCAGAAAATTATGAAAATTGAAACACATCTCTAAAACAACATATCTGATCTAAATCTAAAATCGCAAGGCATTTGGATGTCATTTAATGGGATTTTCACATTAAAACATATCATAAAATCCATATGAAATATCATAAATCATCAATAAGCATATATATATATATATATTTATTTCTAACAATCAAAACATGGAAAAACCTTGCAAATTAATTCGGGTTCATCCTAAAACCGAAAACAATTAGGAAACATGAGATGTAGTCATTATTCACCTTAGCTTTGTGGTTAAGGAGTTGAGATTTGATCTTGAGTTATATTGATTTCCTTCTTCCTTTAGCTTATCTTACTCTTTTTCTTGCTTAATGGTGGCCGACCTCTTAGTTTTAATTTTTGCAAATGAACTTGTAGAATGAACACGGCTTAAGGGTTTAGGGTACTAGAATGTGTCTTTTCCTATTTTTCCCCTTATCTAACTTTCCTTATCTATTTCATTCTAATTCATTTTAGTTTATTCGTTAACAAGGCACGGCTACCCCTTAGTTTACACAAATCTCAATCCCCTAATCATTACATTATTTTATTTAATTTAACCAATTAAAAATCCTAAATAATGTCACTAAAAATTAGGGTCGTTATAGAATCCCCTCCCTAAAGAATTTCGTCCTCGAAATTTCGATAATGTACACAACAAATCAATTAAAATGGTAAAACATACCATTAAACAAATCAGGATAAGCGTCTCTAATCCCGCTCTTAGTCTCCCAAGTACAATCTCTCTCATCGTCGCTCCACTGGACTTTAACTAGTCTAACTGCCTTGTTCCTTAGTCTCTTCTCATCTCTCACGACTATACGAACTAGCTTTCTAACTATAGTCAAATTCAGCTATACTACTAAGTCCTCTAACATAGTCGGTGCTATAGTAGTCATCGGGTCTCGAATATACTTCCTTAGATGAGAAACATGAAAAACATCTTGGACTCCTGCCAAACTGTTCGGTAACTCTACTCTACATGCGAGTTTCCCGATCTTCTCAACAACAGGAAATGGTTCAACGAATCTCGGTGCCAACTTCCCTAACCTTCATATCTGATTACACCTTTCATCGGTTATACATTAATGAAAACATGACTCTAAGTCTTTCCGTCTTCTATCTGCGTAACTCTTCTGCCTCGACTGAGCTTCTTTCATTCTATCTCGAATCAACTCAATCTTCTCTATAGCTTCTTTAACTAAATCCGGACCAAGAACTAATCTATCCTCAGTCTTTATCCAACAAACTGGAGATTTGCATGGCCATCCATACAAAGCTTCAAACGGTTCCATCCATATACTAGCCTGATAACCGTTGTTAAATGAAAACTTGACTAAGTGTAGATGGTCTACCCATGATCCCCAAAAATCTAGCATCGCAACAAATCTCCCAAGACTTTGTTAACCCTTTCCGTTTGCCCATCAGCCTGGGGATGGTAAGCGGTACTCATCTTGACCTTGGTACCTAAAGTATCCTGTAGACTCTTCCAGAACTTGCTAGTAAATAAGGAATGTCTATCGCTTGATATATTACTAGGAATTCCGTGCAGTCTAACCACATTCTTCATAAATAACTTAGCTAAAACAGGTGTCATCCTAGTTGACTTAACCGAAATGAAATGGGCACTCTTGGTTAATCTATCCACTATGACCCGTATACTTTCATTTCCTCTATTAGATCTTGGCAACCCGTCTATAAAATCCATACAAATAGAATCCCACTTCCATACTAGAATATCTAATGGCTGAAGTAACCCACTTGGTTTCTGATGTTCGGCCTTTACCTGTTGGCAGTTGAAACACTGCTTCACCCATAAGCCTACATCCCTCTTCATACCTTCGCAGAAGAAACTCCTCTTCATATCCTGATACGTCTTAGTCCTCCTGGATGAATGGTAGACTTCGAACGATGGAATTCCTCCAAAACTTCCTTCCTAATGCTTCCCACATTCGGAACACACAACCTTCCTTTCTTTCTCAACCACTCATTCTGGTTAAGACTAAAATCCTTCAGTTTATCGCTCTCGGTTCCATCCTATAACTTCTTGATCCGTTCAACTAATACCAGACCCTCTCCTTGCTTAGAAGCAACCCTTTCAATCATAAATGGTCAAACTTCAAAACATGACAACATAGCAGTTTCTCTACTAGACTCAGCTTTAGATCTCCACCGCACTCTGCAAGTTGTCAATGCTTCCTAATCCTTCCACTTAGCTATCATTGCCAACAATGCATTCTGATGTTTTCTGCTAAGTGCATCTGCAACTTTATTGCTCTTTCCCGGTGTGTATTCAATTCCAAAATCATAAGTGGCTAAAAACTCTAATCATCTCTGCTGTCTCATATTCAACTCCTTCTGAGAGAATAAATACTTTAGTGACTTATGATCTGTGTATAACTCAAATCTTTCTCCTAAAAGATAATGTCTCCACACCTTCAATGCAAATATCACCGCAGCTAATTCTAAATCATGCGTTGGATACCTAACCTCATGCGGTCTAAGCTGTCGAGAAGCATAGGAAATAACTTTACATCTCTGCATTAACATAGCTCCTAATCCAGTTCCACGCGCATCTGTATATACTACCAAATCCCGATTCCCTTCCAGAACAACTAACATAGGTGCATTAGTCAATAAGTGTTACAGCTTTTGGAATGCCTCCTCACACTAATCGGTCCAAACAAACTTCACATCCTTTTGCGTTGGTCATCGGTGCTGCTATCCATGAAAAATCCTTAATGAACCTCCTATAATATCCAGCCAATACAAGAAAACTCTTTATCTCAATCACTGTCTCGGGAATCTTCCAATTGTTCACCGCTTCAATCTTAGTCGGATCTATAGACAACCCTTTCTCTGAGACTACATGACCAAGAAACTTCACTTCCTTCCTCCAGAAATGACACTTCGAAAGCTTCGCCTTCAACCGATTCTGCCTCAGCGTCTCAAGCACCACTCTAAGATGAACTTCATGCTCTTTTTCATCCTTAGAGTATATCAAAATATCATTTATGAAAACCAACACGAACCTATCCAAGTGCTCTCAAATTCGGTTCATCAAATCTACAAAGAATGCAGGTGCATTAGTTAGTCCGAACAGCATCACTAACCATTCGTACAATTCATATCTAGTTCTAAACACCGTCAAAGGAATACTATGCTCTGCCACTCTAAGCTGATGGAAACCCATTGCTAAATCAAACTGGGAAAATACTTTGGCTCCACTCAACTGGTCGAACAAATCGTAAATTCTAGGCAACATATATGGATTCTTTATCGTCTTCTCATTCACCTTACGATAATCGATACATAACCTTAATGATCCGTCAGGCTTCTTAGCAAACACTACGGATGCTCCCCAAGGTAAACTACTAGGTCTAATAAAATTCTTGTCTTCCAAATCCACCAACTTCACCTTTAACTCCCTCATCTCGGTAGGAGTCATCTTGCTTGGCGGTCTATTTATCGGTTCTGCTCCAGGCACCAAATCTAACCGAAACTCAAGGGCCCATTTTGGTAGCAATCCAACGACAGGTTCAAAAACATCCACGAATTCTCTAACCACGAAAACTCAATTCAACTCATCTTCTACCTCCACAACACCCAACAAAACATTTACCTCACAACTAGGGTTTTCTATGGTATATATAATCTTACCACTACAGTCAGGGTGTCTAAGTGATATTTTCCTATCATGGCAAAATATCCTAGCATCGTACTTGCTTAACCAATCCATACCCAAAATAATTTCGAATCCTACAAAATCAAACACATGCAAACTGCAAACAAAGGTATGACCTAACAAATCAAACTCTAGGTGGTCACACTTCATCCCAAGTGTCGTATACCCTCCTATCTGATTTGTAACCCTTAAGGAAGTAACTAAATATGCGGGATCTAGGTTAAGCTTATCTACCAAACAACAAGATATAAAAGAATGCGATGCACTGGTATCAAACAGAATGCTAACTAACATACCATATATCAGAAGTGTACCTCCCAACACTGTTTTCCCTTTTTCCTTTACCGTTGGCTTGAGGTAGCTGGCTCTAATGCAAACACTTTGTGTAGGATTGATTTCACCCTAGAGGGGGGGTGAATAGGGTGATACTAATAATAATAAAAATTAATGCGGAAATATATAAAATAATAGCAGCACAGATAATAGCAGAATAATAAAAGCAGAAATAAAACAACACAGATTTACCCAACTTCGGCAAAACCCTTCCTACGTGCTGCCCCCAAGGTTTCTACTAGAAATTAAGTAGTCAGACTCTTACACACGTAAACTTGCGACACCCGCTATCGACTAACCTAACCCTATGCTCAAAACCCTGCCACAACTCAGCCACTGAGTTGCGAATTCTCGAACTACACCCCGTAGTTCGTCCCTAGTCACACGACTGGAATTTTATAAAAGTTTAAAACAAAATTACAAAAAAAATAAACAAAGAAAAAAAACAAAACCCTTTTTATATAATTTAAGCCCAAATTAAACCAGACCGGTCCACTTAAAAGTAAAAGAGACGTCCCCCTTTTCTTTTGTATTCGTATGCTTTGACTGATCTTTCTCCGTTCCTCTTCAAGAAATTAGGGCTTTGCGAATTGAAGCTGCCGCTCTATAATCAATCGATTGAATTGAGGTATTTTCGTTGCGTTGCTTTGTCAATCAACTTCTGCTTCATTCGTCTTCGGCTGCTCCAATTTGTCGAGTTCGAATCAAATAATACTGGTATGCGATTTCCTTTATTTACTCTCGTTTATATGCTTGAACTCGATGCTCTTTTCTGCCGATGATGAATGGGTTTTTATAGGGATTAAATCCCTTAGTTTACGTTCGTATAATTTTGGTTTGAATTCTTCACATGAATTTGCTCGGCCGTACGATTATTACTTGAATGCTTGTGATTCATTCTGACTCGTTCATCCATACGTGTTGCTCCATGATTTTGAATTTGCTTCGTTTATTTCGGCCTTGACTTGTTTATTATACTTGCGAAATATTGTTGCTATTACCTTGGTCACCACGGCTTTGATTCTTTGGCATTTTGAATTTTTTGAGATGTTTGACTGCTCCTTGACTTGTTTGATTCGTGTTACTTCTGCAAGTTGAATTCTTTTCTGCTCCGACTTGTTTTCATTGTATTCGTTCCATACTGCATATATGAAACATGTGTATTCATGCATGTATATATGTGCGCTGTGTGTTTTGTGTGCTTATGTACTTGATTGCCTTGATGTCCCATGGCTGTTCATTGACTTGTGTCTGCGACCTTCTTGTTGCCTTGATACTGCTTTGTTTGCATTGAGTTTAAGTCTGGTTGCAGTGTTGTTTTGCTTGACACTTTCTTTTTGAAAGTGCTCCTGTTCATATTGATATAATTCTTGTATCTATGTCTTTGGAGTCTGGTTGGTATAGTTGTCTTGTTCATGTAGTCTGCATTGCAATCTCGGTTCATTGATGATGCTTTGATTCATGTTTGTGCCTTTGATTTGTGCACTTGTATTTCCACTTGAAGTTTATTGATGTAGCCATGCAGTCAGGTGTTAATATCTTCATTTATGAGTTGCTGCATTGTTGTCATGTGCATATGTGTTTGGTTCTCTGGCTTGAACTTTGTTTGGTCTGGGTCAACCTGTTTGCATTTTCTTGGACATTTTGTATATGTTCAAGTTCAAGTTGTAACTGAACTTGATTTTGAAGTCTGGTCTTGTTTCATGTGCACTACCCTGGTGCCATTGACATTTGTGTTCATTGCTGGTGTGTTGCAGTCGAATTCTGGTTGTTATGTTTGCGTACTTTTTAGTTGGTCTTTGGTTCAGATTATATGTGCTCATTTGTGTGTGTACTGGGTTGTAGCCTCTAGTTGTGATGGTCTGTTGGTCTACACTTGTGCACTTGTTAGCATTGTCTTTTTATAGTTTCTCATGCAGTCTGGAGCAGTTCTTCATGTATACCGAACTGTTCCTCTTTGATCATTTCATTGATCTTCTTACAGATACTATGTTTGATCATATCACGCTCATGTGCTATCATTTACTTATTGCTCCATTTCTTTGCACCTGACCATTTGTATCTGGTCTATTGGGTCTGGTTGTGTACATTTGAGTCTTTATGTGTATGGACCATTTCATTGAACTTGGACCCTCTAGTCTAATTGATTCCATGTGTTGCTGCATTTTGGTCTGTGTTCACCTCAGTTTTGTATTGTTTGAGCCATACTTGTTTGCTCTCATGTGTATATTTGAGATTTTGTATGCTGTATTGTGTGCACCTGAGTTTAATCCAACCACGGCTCGGGTTTGACCTTGTGCTCACCTGTCCCTGCAATTTTATCAAGTGTACATCGGTGTGCACGGCCTTGTGGCATGTACAGTTATACACTGTGTATGTCATAAGTTGTTCGTGTAGATGAATTTAAAATAAATGATGAAGAACAACCCAAATAACTGAGGCAAATAATATTTTCAATATACACATTTTATTTTACACTGCACAAATATTTCTTTTTCAATTTTACTGTGACGGTGTTTATTTTGCAGATAATTCAGATGCTGGATACAAATTGGAATGTAGTTGAAGAACATATTTGAGTGAACGAGTGATATGTAGTGAGGTGCAAATGTAAATGACAAATGTATAGTGAAAAATTGTGTTGTGATTTGAAATTGTATTGTTAATTGAAATTTTGTATATATAGTGAGAGCTCAAATTTTGTACTATTCAACAATTGTTATAAAAAAATTTTTTGAATAAAATATTTGGTTGAATTTAGAATTCTATTTTATTTATTTTATCCAACAAATATTTATTTAATTATGTGAAAAATAAAATAGTACAATATCAAATACATTTAATCATATATATATATATATATATGTTTATTATCATCAAACAAATATCATATACTAGTATATTCTACACTTTGCCCCTTCCATCCTTAGCATGCTCTTTGCACTGGTTCTTGTAATGACCAATTTGATTGCAATTGAAACACCTCACCTCTTTCTTCTCAGCAGCTTTCTTTCCTTTGCCTGTTTGGCAATCATGGGCATAGTGTTATTGTCACACTTAAAGCGGACAACCTCCGACTTTCCTCTCTTGGCAGCTCCGCCCTTTTGAGCTCCTTTTTTTTTATGGAAAAACTTTAACTCTACCCCAACTAGACTTCCTTTGCCTTGTTTCTCTCCAGAAAAGCAAGCATCTCCTCATTCCTCAAAGCCATTCCAACACAACATCACAAGGGTCTCTAATATGCGGTAATGTAGCCTTTGCCAACTCAGACTTCAACCCTCTAATGAACTTTTCGTTCCTCTTTTGATGATAACAAACATATATTAAGATTTTGAATTTATTAAATGTATTTGACCTTGATGAATTCCATTTGCTCCCCCTATTTGAATGCCCCCTTCATATATGCATGAAAATAAATAAAAACATGCAAATGAACCTAGATGAAAATATGCAAATAAAAAATATGTCTTCACTTAATTTCCAAAATCTTAACTTCTCTCTTCCCTTTTTGTTATCAGCAAAAGAGTAATAGTGTTAGAAAAATAGAGATAAAGTGATAGACATTAATACAACACTAATACCCAATCGAGTATAAATATTAAATTTCAATAAAAAATCAAACAAAAATCATAAATACTCTGTTAGATGCATATTCCACTTTAGAGTGATAGGGGTGATGTCGGTATATAAAACCATATAGTTGTATCTATTTGTGGTATATTTATGATAGGAATTTGAATATCTACTAACCATGCATAACCTTTAGAACTTTTAAATGAGATTAGTAGTATTCCCAATTTTATTTTAAAAAAAAATGAATTTCAATTATCTTCTAACCACGCATAAGCGCGAGGACTTTTAAATGGGATTAGAATCAACTCGTCTATTTAATAACCAATTTTGGTATGTGTTTCATACATGCATAACCGTGAGGACTTTTAAATGAGAGTTAATACTTTGGATGTTTAAAAAAACGAACAAATTCCCGTTTAAAATACCACATTTCGACATACTATATTGGATTTTGTTGAGTGATGGACGTTAGAAATATGATAGAAATAGAGATGGTCATGGAATTTTTACCAACAAAAGTTATTATAAATCTTTTTTAAATTTTTAAAGAAATTTACTAAATATACTGCTCAAGTCATAATATATGATTAATATCAACACTCATCACTTTTCAATTACTATTTATCTTTTCGATAATCAGTAGGGAGTCATATTAGTTAATGTAGACATTTAAGATCAAGTCCAAAAATAATTATAAAATCAAATTTTCTAAAATGACTAATCTAAAACAAAGTCAAAAAAAACTATTTTCTAAAAGGGGTTTTATAAAAAAATGTCTGCTAATTAAAAATCAGTTGAAATGAAAAGTATGTAGATATTTTCTCTGAAAATGTGATGCAACTAATGAATGTCTCTACATAAAACACGTTCCACTAGTAATTTTTCTATCAACTGGACTACCGGTGTAATCTGCATCTGAATTTCCCTTTGACTCAAGGTAATCATTACATAGATATAATAGACCAAATCGTGGAGTGTGCAACCAATACCCTAAAAACCTTTTTACAGTTTTTAAATGAAATTCTTTTGGATTTTGAATTGAAACTATCCACATAAACAACTAGTGAACATAGTGTCAGATCTAGAAGCAGTAATATAAACAAATATATCACGTGTATCTAGAGTAATCATCAACCAATAAAACAACATCATTAGTCCAAACAAATCTATATAACCTAGTTCAAAGGCTCTAGAGATACTTATAGTGTTCTCGGCATAAAAAGATAATCGGCCAACAATTTTGCATCAATCAGAAAAAAAACCATCATTTATTTCTTTATCACATAACTAGCTGAATCAAATTAGATTATGGTGTAGTTTTTCACATTTAATATATCGTTCAAGATAAAAATACCGTTACCTATTTTACCTTTACCTATTGTGATTCTGCCACTATTGTGCTTAGCTAAGGAACTTTGATTTGTTGCCCGTCGTGTGCCTGGAACAGCCAGAATCCCGGTACCACTCTTATTGTTCCTTAGCCTGCCACTACACCTACACGAAGAAAGATTTTTGTGACCTATTTGTTTTTATAGGTCCATGATTGTTAGTGGCAAAAGATTTTGAAAAATATGTTTGTGTAGACCCAAAACAATCTACATTTGGTCCTTTCGGCACCTAGATTTGTTTGACTTTAAGGGATTTTATATTCGTGCATTTTGGAACCCAAATTGGTATGGTTTTTGTGTGATTGGGTCTATACCAGCAAATATTGTGACCGTGTCCAATTTATCCACAAATCGTGCACTTTGAATTGACTTGATTAATTTCGCTTCTAACACGTTCAGATTGAGTGTATCCAAGTCCTTGTCTAATAGGATTAATAGTTTGTTTCCCTAATAACATATTTGGTGATTTTTCTCCTTTGGAGAATTTCCCTAAAGTTGTAGACAATTGTTAGACTTGTGTTTTGAGAGATTCATTTTCATTCAATAACAAAGTGCACTTTTTGATAGAATTTTCTCTCCTAGTATTTTCACTTTCTTTCAAAATCAGCATTTCATTTTCAAGTGATTTAATTTTAATTTCTAACTTTTTTAATTTCTTCTTCGAATGATGGACACTTGTCACACTTAGGGCTTTTATTTCGATAGTTTTTAACTAATTGGTCAAGCTACTTATTTAGTTCTATCAAACTATCTCTTTGTGATTCAATTTTAGCGTATTTCTACCTAAGTCTTTCAAAACAGCCATTTACCTCATGAAAATATATAAGTAGTTCTGAATGAGTAAGTTTTGATACCTCGCTTGGCTCGTCGTCATCACTGTTAGTTATATCACCTCGAAGACACGGATCTGCTTTTTCACTCTCATTGCCAGTGCTCTTATCATCTTCATTAGTTTCATCCTAAATAGTTGCAAAACTTCTCCTTTTTGGTTTCTTTCCTTGGCTGAGTCGATTCTAAGGACAATTTGGCTTGATATGAAGGGGTTTGTTGCAGTTGTGACAGATGATCTCCTGCTCTTCTAGGTTGTCTAGAACTTTGACGATTCTGCTTTTCAGTTGTTCATTTAGAGCTGGATTTCCATATTTGCAGTTCCACTTTTTGAATCTCTTTATTAGTAGTGCCAATTCAGCTGCTCCATCATCATCACCATCATCACTTTCTATTGTTCCTTTGAGAGCTATTAATTTCTTTCGAGTATCACCTCCTTCACGTTCTTCCTTGAATTTCATTTCTAGCTCATAAGTGGTTAGATTTCCAATGAGTTCTTCAACTTTGATTTGTTTCAAATCCTTCGATTCTTGAATAGCAGTGACTTTGACTTCAAAATTTCGTGGTAGAACTCTGAGGATTTTTCGGACTATTTCCAATTCTGTGCATGGTTTTCCGAGAGCTTTTGATTTGTATAAGAGATTAGAAAGTCGTCCATACATCTCTTTGAATTTTCATCCTTGTCCATTGTGAAGTTCTCGTATTCGCTACTAAGCATGGCAAGGTGAGATTCTTTGACTTGAGATGTTCCTTCATGAGTCACTTCAAGTGTGTGCCAGATTTCCTACACAGTTAGACAATGTGAGACACGATTAAATTCAATTTGATCCAATGAACATATAATAGAATTCATAGCTTTAGCATTAGCATTCTGTAGTTTATTTTCAATATCTGTCCATTGATCCATCGGTTTTTCAATTTCTTGATTATCTACCACTATAGTTGGTGTCATATATCCTGTCTCAACAATATTCCAAGAATCAACAGTTTTTAAAAAAATTTCATTATATTTTTCCAGTAAGCATATTCACCATTGAACATGGGTGGTCTAACTATGGACTAACCCTCAGCAAAAGCATTATTAGAAGAAGCCATTTAAAAAATCAAAATTTTAAAATAAAAAATTGGTTTTTGAAAAATCAAAATTTTAAAATAAGAAATTGGTTTTTGAAAAATCAAATTTTTTTAAAAAAAAATTGGTTTTTGTTCCTTGCTATGATACCACTTGTAGGATCGATTTCATCATAGAAGGGGGGTGAATAGGGTGATACTAATAATAATAAAAATTAATGCGGAAATATATAAAATAATTGCAGCACGGATAATAGCAGAATAATAAAAGCAGAAATAGAACAACACAGATTTACCCAGCTTCGGCAAAACACTGCCTACGTGCTGCACCCAAGGTTTCTACTAGAAATTATGTAGTTAGACGCTTAGACACGTAAACTTGCGACACCCTCTATAGACTAACCTAACTCTACGCTCAGAACCCTACCACAACTTAGCCACTGAGTTGCGAATTCTCGAACTACACCACCGTAGTTCATCCCTAGTCACACGACTTGAATTTTACAAAAGTTTAAAAGAAAATTACAAAATAAAAATAAAGAAAAAAAACAAAACCCTTTTTATATAATTTAAGCCCAAATTAAACTTTACAGGCCGACTTAAAAGTAAAAGAGACGTCTCCCTTTTCTTTTGTATTCGTATGCTTCGGCTAATCTTTCTTCATTCCTCTTCGAGAAATTAAGGCTTTGCGAATTGAAGCTGTCGCTCTATAATCAATCGATTGAATTGAGGGATTTTCATTGCGTTGCTTTGTCAATCGACTTCTGCTTCATTCGTCTTTGGCTGCTCCAATTTGTCAAGTTTGAATCGAATAATACTGGTATGCGATTTCCTTTATTTACTCTCGTTGATATGCTTGAACTCGGTGCTCTTTTCTACAGATAATGAATGGGTTTTTATAGGGATCAAATCCCTTAGTTTACGTTCGTATAATTTCAGTTTGAATTCTTCACATGAATTTGCTCGGCCATACGATTATTACTTGAATGCTTGTGATTTATTCTGACTCGTTCCTACATACGTGTTGCTCCATGATTTTGAATTTGCTTCGTTTATTTCGGCTTTGACTTGTTCATTGTACTTGCAAAATATTGTTGCTATTACCTTGGTCACCACGGCTTTGATTCTTTGGCATTTTGAATTTTCTGAGATGTTTGACTACTCCTTGACTTGTTCGATTCTTGTTACTTCTGCAAGTTGAATTCTTTTCTGCTCTGACTTGTTTTCACTGTCTTCGTTCCATACTGCATATATGTATACATGTGTATCTACGCATGTATATATGTGCGCTGTGTGTTTTGTGTGCTTATGTACTTGATTGCCTTGATGTCCCATGGTTGTTCATTGACTTGTGTTTGCGACCTTCTTGTTGCCTTGATACTGCTTTGTTTGCATTGAGTTTAAGTCTGGTTGCAGTGTTGTTTTGCTTGACACTTTCTTTTTGAAAGTGCTCCTGTTCATATTGATATAATTCTTGTATCTGTGTCTTTGGAGTCTGGTTGGTATAGTTTTCTTGTTCATGTAGTCTGCATTGCAATCTCGATTCATTGATGATGCTTTGAGTCATGTTTGTGCCTTTGATTTGTGCACTTGTATTTCCATTTGAAGTTTAATGCTGTAGCCATGCGGCGAGCTCTTGATATCTTCATTTATGAGTTAATGCATTATTGTTATGTGCATATGTGTTTGGTTCTCTGGCTTGAACTTTGTTTGGTTGGACCTATATATATTTATATATATGTATGCTGGTTGAGTCTTGTTGCTCTTTGGTGTTGAGGCTTTGCTCTGTTGACTTGTACATGGTTGCATATCTGGGTTACCATGTTTGCATTTCCTTGGGCATTTTGTATATGTTCAAGTTCAAGTTGTAACTGAACTTGATTTTGAAGTCTGGTCTTGTTTCATGTGCACTACCCTGGTGCCATTGACATTTGTGTTCATTGTTGGTGTGTTGCATTCGAATTTTGGTTGTTATGTTTGTGTACTTTTGAGTTGGTCTTTGGTTCAGATTACATGTGCTCATTTGTGTGTGTACTGGGTTGTAGCCTCTAGTTGTAATAGTCTGTTGGTCTACACTTGTGCACTTGTTAGCATGGTCTTTTTCTAGTTGCTCATGCATTTTGGAGCAGTTCTTCATGTATACTGAACTGTTCCTCTTTGATCATTTCATTAATCTTCTTACAGATACTATGCTTGATCATATCATGCTCATGTACTGTCATTTACTTGTTCCTTCATTGCTTTGCACTTGAACATTTGTATCTGATCTATTGGGTTTGGTTGTGTACATTTGAGTCTTTATGTGTATGGACCATTTCATTGAACTTGGACCCTCTGGTCTAATAGATTCCATGTGTTGCTGCATTTTGGTCTATGTTCACCTCAGTTTTGTATCGTTTGGGCCATACTTGTTTGCTCTCATGTGTATATTTGAGATGTTGTATGATGTATTGTGTGCACCTGAGTTGAATCTAGCCACGACTCGGGTTTGACCTTGTGCTCACCTGTCCCTGTAATTTTATCAAGTGTACATCGGTGTGCACGGCCATGTGGCATGTACAGTTATACACTGTGCATGTCACAAGTTGTTCGTGTATATGAATTTAAAATAAATGATGACGAACAACCCAAATAACCGAGGCAAATAATATTTTCAAAATACACATTTTATTTTACACTGCACAAATATTTCTTTTTCAATATTACTGCGACAGTGTTTATTTTGCAGATAATTTAGATGTTGGATACAAATTGGAATATAGTTGAAGAATATGAGTGAACGAGTGATATATAGTGAGGTGCAAATGTAAATGACAATTGTATAGTGAAAAATTGTGTTGTGATTTGAAATTGTATTGTAATTAAAATTTTGTATATATAGTGAGAGCTCAAATTTTGTACTATTCAAAAATTGTAGTAAAATATTTGTTTTAATAAAATATTTGGTTGAATTTAGAATTCTATTTTTTATTTTATCCAACAAATATTTATTTAATTATGTGAAAAATAAAATATAGTACAATATCAAATACATTTAATCTAATATATATATATATGTTTATTATCATCAAACAAAAATCATATACTAGTATATTCTACACTTTGCCCCTTCCATCCTTAGCATGCTCTTTGCACTGGTTCTTGTAATGACCAATTTGATTGCAATTGAAACACCTCACCTCTTTCTTCTCAGCAGCTTTCTTTCCTTTGCCTGTCTGGCACTCATGGGCATAGTGTTATTGTCACACTTAAAGCGGACAACCTCCGACTGTCCTTTCTTGGCAGCTTCGCCCTTTTGAGCTCCTTTTTTTTTATGGAAAAACTTTAACTCTGCCTAACTAGACTTCCTTTGCCTTGTTTCTCTCCAGAAAAGCAAGCATCTCCTCATTCCTCAAAGCCATTCCAACACAACATCACAAGGGTCTCTAATATGCGGTAATGTAGCCTTTGCCAACTCAGACTTCAACCCTCTAATGAAATTTTCGTTCCTCTTAATCACAGTGTCTACAGTAGCATAACCATACCTTTTCAATTCCTCAAACTTTGCAGCATACTCCAACACAGTCATCTTTCCCTTCTCCAACTTTGCACACTTTCTGAGTAAGGTAGACTTCGCCATCACAGACATGAACCTCTCCTCGAACCTCCTCTTAAAATCAGCCTTTGTCATCGTCTCTTCATTCACTCCAACCGTAACGCTGTTCCACTAGTACAACGCTGCTCCCTGAAGCTGTCTAGAAGCAAGCCTTCTCTTTTGCTTGTGATTGAGCCCCAAATCTGCAAAGATCCTCTCACAATGGAGTAACCAATTCTCCACATCAATTGCTTCTTTAGTACTAATAAATGGCTTTCCTCCTAGCCTAGCATAGTCTCTACTCAAAATAGCATAATTTTTGACCACCGGAGCTTCCTGATTCCCTACTCCAGCATTTCCTCCAACTACTCCAGCAGCAACAACCGCGTGCATCATGTTGACAAGATACATTTCTCCCATGTCAACTTGCGGGACTCTAGCACCCACATTTCCGGCTTGTGCATGGTCGGGTTTCTCCTAGTATTTGGACTGGCATTTCCATTTGTTTTGGTGCTTCACCCAAGGTTAACTCTTCCACTTCTAGCATCCATATCTGTATTCAAGCCTCATGAGATACAGAAGAATAGCCTAAGAGAGATAGGAGAATAGAGATATAACGTATACTTATATATAGCAAATACAAGTACGTTACTATAACGTTATCTCATACCTCAATCTTGTCTCTAATTCCTTAGGATTATGTTTACAAAAATCATTTTAGTTTAAATTACTTCATAAACCTATGCTCTGATACCAAGTTGTAATATCCCATATCTGGAGGACCGAACCTAAGCGCTACAGATGCTGCAGTCATCCATAGTATTAACTTCCTGTTAACCCAAAAAATGGATCAACACCCTGGATTGAGTGTTAAAGAACAAGCCCTGTTCTTACAGAGCAATAATATAGAGAATAAATGTAAAAAAGCAGAAATAGTAAAAAGACAAGAAGATTTTTATAGTGGTTCGGCTGTTAATGAAGCCTACGTCCACTTTATAAGTTTCTATTAACTGACAGTTGTTACAAGTTGAATTAGATTACAATATGATTGAATCTTCTAAGTTAGATCAAGTCATAAGTACAAGAGTTCACTGGAGAATCACAGTGAACCCCTATATGACTATTGTGTGGGAGGACAAGAGTGAAGAATAATCTATGTAGAGTTCCAGTAGCCAGTCCAGAAGACCCTATTTATGTTGTAGATAGGATTGTATTTATAGGGGTTGGAGAGCATTTGGGCCAAAAGTTTAAGTGCAGAAGAGTCCAATTGTTATGCCAAGGCATCACTGAAAATCTCAAATCAATCTGTGTCATTTCTATGGATCGCTAGCTATCCATAGAGGATGGATCGCTAGCTATCCATCAACTTACCATATTTTTCTAAGCCTTTACATAGTACTATGAAGGAGCTCGGAAAGTTTGAGGGCGATCCGACCTATCTTGATGGATCGCTAGATATCTATAGGGGATGGATTGCTAGCTATCCATAAGTGATGGATCGCTAGATATCCATCAACTTAGCATATTTTTCTACCAAAAGCCTTTACTTAGTGCTATGAAGGAGCTTGGAAAGTTTGAGGGTGATCCGACCAATCTTGATGGATCGCTAGCTTTCTATACGGGATAGATCGCTAGCTATCCAAAGAGGATGGATCGCTAGCTATCCATCAACTTAGCATATTTTTCTACCAGAAGCCTTTACTTAGTGCTACGAAATAGCTCGGAAAGTTTGAGGGAGATCCGACCTATCTTGGTGGATCCCTAGCTATCCATATGGCATGGATCGCTAGCTATCCATCCACTTAGAATATTTTTGAGTGATCTTACTTTGGTTGTCTTCCTATCTTCTATTCAAGTGCCTTGTCCAAATATCAAGTCGTTTGGAGTTTGTTTGATCATCCATCGTCATGAGTTATCTGTTCCAGAAGAATCTTTCATAACTTTCTCAAAACTTAACGTAGTCAGATGAAACTTTGGATATATACTCTAGAGGGTGTCTGGGACCTACCAAAAAAATTTCAAGTGTTGGGGCCCAATATACATGGGTCTCTAGCAATCCATCTAGTTAGGTCGCTAGCGACCCATCCAATCTTATCAAAGGAAGCTCATTTTTGTTGAGTACCTTTGTTTATGTCTTCTAAGTGTTCTCCTAGAATTTTAGGTCAATCCGACTTTGTATGAGTTCTCTAGGTCTGTTTTAAGTTAGCTGCTTTGGTTAAAAAGCGGTTAAACAGCTTGAATCATATGAGTCTTTATTTCTTGAACTATGCTACTTGGAATGCTATGAAACTTGGTAAATATTCTTAGAACAGGTAGTAAATCGTGATGCAATAGTTTTTGACAACTCATAATGCTTTCTTTTGGATCGCTAGCGATCCATGGATGATAGATCGCCAGCAATCCATCTACTTAGTGGATTTTTGGCTTGTTTCTCTTAAGTTCCATTGGCTTGTTCTTTTAGATACCTTGTTCAAGTTTCAAGTCATTCTGGCTTAGTCTGGACGTTCTAACTCCTGTTGAATTCTGCTAGGTTAAAAACTCAGTTAACATTTTCCCCCTAGAGTATGCTTTCGTTGGAAACAAAGTGAGCTCTAGAACAAGACAAGTTTCAGATTATTATTCTGTGAATTTCAGTGAATCGTCGGAGTCCATCTCAAGATGTTGTTATCAACTGATTGACTTCTAATAGCATTCATTTTTTGATTTCGATCTGAATTTGAAATCCTGGTATTGACGTGCAATCTTTGCGCCGTAGATTACACAAGTGTTTAGGTCGGTAAGTGGGTGCACGACGTAGGTTTCGAGTCAACTTATATAGTTTTAACACGACGGGCGATGAAGCTAAGTTTTGTCTCGAATGACTGTATGTTAATCTGGAGCGAAGTCTTGCTCTTTGTCTTTAACTGTTTCTTTTCAAGGACTTGGTTAAGTTCCTGTCGCCATTTTGAATTTTAATGCGACAATTTATTCCAAAATCGGATATAGTGGACGATTCAATCGTATTGCTCTTCCCATTTCTGTACTCCAGTGATCCTGAAAAGAAGAGCTTCCCGCGTCGCTTCGGACAGTGGCTCCATTATCGATCGTTGATCGATAATGGGTAAATGTAGAAAAGATAATTTCAAAGGACGGTATGTATCTTTTTCAAATGTAAGCAAGCTATCTACACTAGATTGTTCATTTACAGTATTTGGGATACTAGACTCTTCTCATGTAGATAACACACTACACCTGCCCCGGTTAACTCTTGTAACAACCCGCATATTTATAGATTTTATATTTAAATAATTTATTTAAATATTTCATCGTTAGTCGGATTATAGTCCGAAAAGCTATTTTTTGCAAACAGTCGAATTAGGACTCGAGCCACCCCCATTGAGTTCAAAATGACATTTGCGACCTTTTTGAGTATAAATTTCGATATGTTTGGAGTTAGTAGAATTTTGCTACTTTTTCACTTTGAGTTTGGGCTTGTGTTTCAGCCCATCAACCTCCTTATACCCCAAACTGAACCATCCCTCCCCATTCACTCTCACTTCCTCCTCTTTTCAGTTCTAAAGCAAAAATGGTGGGAGAGATGGGAAATTAAAAATCAAAACCCAAGTTTTCTTTTGCAAATCAAGTTCTAGCTCCAAACTAATAGTAGAAGCTTTGGTAAGCCTCCTCTTCTTCTTCTCCAACTCATTCTCTTATCAATTTCAGGAATTCCTAAACCTAACTTAGGAAGTGTTTCTCTTTTTAGCCTTGATTAAAGGTTATTGAGTTGGAATTGAAGTGCGATTGCTCTTTCCATTTGCTCTATAGCTTCTTCTTCATTTGTTTTGGGTTTAAAGGTGAGATTTTTATCTCACATCTTTGTCTATATCTATCTTTGTTGTTAGGTATGAATTCCTATCATCTATTTCATGTTCACTTGTTGTGATTTGACTTGATTTTGTGAATTCTTCAATTTTAGTGTTTTGGTCCAATTTTATGAAAATCCTTCTATGGACATTTGGACATTGATATTCGGAGTGTATCGAGGAGCCTTTAATGCCGGGTTGTCGCTTGGCGTAAATCATTAGTCGCCATTGCTCATCCGATCGCTTCCGAATCGTTTTGGCCACTTTGGCCTAGGCAAAATGTTGCCCAGACCAAGTGACCAGACGTCTGGTGACCAAGTCTAGACGTCTGGTTTGGACCTGGAGAGAAAAGTGTATGCACGCATTTTATTAAAAAATGCCAGAAACTATTTCCAGACGTCTGAAATTCAAGATCAGATGTCTGGATGAGTCTCAGACGTCTGACTTGAGGTTTCAGACGTCTGGGTGTTCTCTGGATAATTTTCCAAAGAACGAAACCAGACGTCTGGCCATGGCTCAGACGTCTGTTTTGGCTATTCCAGACGCCTGGGTGGTTTTCTGAGCTATTTCCAGAAAACGAATCCAGACGTCTGGATTCCAAATCAGACTTCTGGAAACGTGCATTTCTGCCTGTTTAGGCTTTTCTAGATTGAATTTCCTTTGTTTATCTATTTTGTTGATCCATCTTATTGTTATCAATTATTATCGACTTTGATGACTTCTTTTTCGGGGTTTATGTGAATACCCATTTTGATGGATTTATTATCGATTTCTTTGGATTTGATTCACGTCTTCGTATGTGAATTTTGATGATTGATTGTTTCTACGATCATTTTGTAATTTGTCACTTTAAAAATATAAAGGTTTTCTATACTAGTAGTAAATATCAAAACTCTTTCACCAAAACGATTTTGACACTATTTTAATTACAAAGCTCGTTTCTTAAACCGTTTTCAATCTATTAGTATACACAAACCTTTACCTCATTCATATGAGAAAATATAATTAAACGGCCTAGCAAAACAAGTGGTATGAAACGCTTGCGTTTACTTCGTCGGTTAATTTATGGACTTGTTCGATTGAAACTCTTGTGACAATTCTCTAGTGGAGATCTACAATTTGTTCGCAAATATTTAAGTTAAGCTAGTGGTTATGGGACATGAAGCTAAACTCATATATTTACTAGCTTATTGTAATTGACACTTCTTGATGATCGATGATGATCATTTTATGGTTTAGACTAGCAATGTGCGATGTCTCTTTGTCCATGTCGAGGACTGTACTTCATTTTATTGAGCTTCGTCTCATTTTCATGTAGCAATCGGCTCATAGGTCTTCGGACCGTTCGTGGAGCAATCGGCTCATAGGTCTTCGGACCGTTCATGGAGCAATCGGCTCATAGGTCTTCGGACCGTTTGTGGAGCAATCGGCTCATAGGTCTTCGGACCGTTCGTGGAGCAATCGGCTCATAGGTCTTCGGACCTTTCGTGGAGCATTCGGCTCATAGGTCTTCGGAACATTCGTGGAGCATTCGGCTCATAGGTCTTCGGACCGTTCGTGGAGCATTCGGCTCATAGGTCTTCGGACCGTTCGTGGAGCATTCGGCTCATTGGTCTTCGGACCATTCGTGGAGCATTCGGCTCATAGGCCTTTCCCCCTTTTTGATTTCTGGATTTCTTGTTGATGATTTCTAGAACTTGTGTGTCATTAACCCTTGTGATTGGCCTTGGTACTTTTATGGGATTGGCCATCCTTAAATTTTGTGATTTCTAGATATTGATTTCTGGAATTTATGTTTCACCAACTTTTACAATTGGCATTAATATATATGTCATTATTGTGGCTTGGTGAATTAAATAAAGAATATGACATTCTTTTTTATCTTTGAGAAGATTCTTGTGATATTGATTAATCTCTTGTTGATTTTCAATTACGTACTTATCACAGTATGGTATTATGGTTATGATACGTTTTTGTCACATCTCTTATTCTATATCACTTTATTTGATATTTATAGCTAGACTGATCCGTTTATTATTTTCTTCTTAAATAATACTCGGGTCAGACTGAGATATTACAGGTGCTTCCTCTTGTCTTCCTATCTGGAGCCATCATCTGACTTTTGGCTAACTACTTTAACATTGTAGTTTTGGGTTGTATACATTCGATATATTGACTCATTGTTGTATACATATTCTGTTGTCTTGCACTTGTATCTATTCTTTTATGTTATTGTGGATCTTATTTGACCACTACTCTGATGTACACTTTCATGTGTTATATTCATATCTATTTCCGCCTTTGTGATATGAATTATCTGTGACTGATTTGTGTTATGTTTATTTCTATATTTGTTTCCGAAGTCCATATAGCCACTGTGTAGTAGCTTTGAGTTTGTATCGGTATGTCGGATTTCCTCTTGAGATGAAAAGTTATATTTTTATCTGGCATATTGGTACTCGCACAAAGCAATTATACAGATGGTCGCTCCTCAACAGCCTTATTCTCCGTGCTAGTTGACGGCATTACTCCATAGTGTTCTTGTCTAGCGTGGGTATAGAGGTGGGGCGTCACAGCTTGGTATCAGAGCCAAACTTCGGAACAATGTAGAATAATCTAGCAAGGATCATCGTCCTAAGTCTTTCTTAGGAATCGTGCCATAGGATTTGATTCGAGTCTTCGTATCGTTCTATCCTATTTTCTTTTTATGATTCCTTGTTTTATCAATCATGATTTTTTGATATTCATTCTGAGAATAACCTTTTCTTCTTCTTTCTTTCTTAAAGAAGAGAAATGGTTAGATCTGGCCGTACCAACGTCGTTCAATCCAGTGCTACTCCTCAGGAGGGAGTATTTATGTCTGCCCAGCAGCTTCTAGATCTTGTTAAGAATGCTCAAGCTATCGGACCCATTTTAGATCCTACTCATCCTAGATCCGGTTTCGCACGCTTGTGTAGAGATTATACCGATTTGCGTGGAAGGCCATTTCGGGGATCTGAGAGTGTCATTGAAATCCAAGCTTGGCTTAGATCATGCGACCGCATCTTTTCTCGCATGAATCTTGTTGATCTCCACCGAGTCCAAGTGGCTTCTAGCATGCTCCAAGAAAGAGCATTGGATTGGTATGAGCTTCTTATTTCTGAAATCGTTGAAGCGGATCTCACTTGGGAGCAATTCCGGGAGAGATTCGAATTGAAATTTGTGTCGGAGGCCGAAAAAGTAACCTTGGCCCGGCGTTTTATCGACCTTGTTCAAGGTGAATCTTCTATGACGGACTACGTCGCATCTTTCGAATCTCTTTCTAAATACGGGGTTGAATACATTAATACCCCATTGAAGAAAAATCAGAGATTTGTTTATGGCTTGAACAAGAATCTCAAGAAGCCATTACTTATGAAATTGGAAGTTTCTTTCGATCAGCTTATTGATATCGCTTTTCGTCTTGAAGAGGCCGATAATGAAAGTAATGTTGAAGTTGTGGGTGCTAAACAAAACTTCAACAACAACATGAAAAGGCCTATTAAGTTTAAAGGCCCCAATCCCGACAAGAAAGGGAAACAAGAAACTTCTGTAGCAAAGACTCCTACCACTAGTCGTGGACGATGCTACAATTGTGATTCTATGGACCACTATGCAAGGGAGTGTCCGAAACCCCTTTATTGTCACTATTGCAAAGATTTGGGTCACCATATATCTTCTTGTCCCAAACTTCAAAGGAGGAGAGAGGGAAAGCTAAATGCGCCTAGTGACACTTCTCTTGGTCAAGGTATTCCCTATTCTATCCTTGATGACATTTATTTTGTGATTATCTTATTCGAGTTCTTTTTGATATGGGTTTCATCTCATTATTTTTTATATCAAAAGAACTTGTTGATTCCTTTTCTTTAAACATTTTTGGGCTTGTTGACTTCTTTGAGGATTGCGAATCTGGTTGGTGGATCCGCAAAACTCAATTTGCTTTTATTGATGTCGAAATTATTTTATGTGATTTTTCTTTCCGAGCCGATTTTTACTTATGCTTCGGAATTGACTTTTGTAAGGATTGGCTTAATTATTATGAAGCCATATCCCTTGTCCCGTGTGGACTATTCATCTTCGACATTCTCAATCTGTTAAGCAGATTTCTGTTTTTCCTCTGTGATTTTGATTCCAATTTGATGGAATCATTTTATTCTTTAAGCCCACTTGATGAGGAAAGTGATGTTTCTCTCATTCATGTAGTTTGAGAATTTTCTGGTATTTTTGAGTTTGTCTTAGGATTATCTCCTAAGAAATCTATTTAGTGGTGTTAAGGTCTTTTTAGCTTGACCTTGCCACCGATTTTCATTTGCTACGAGTTGCGGGAGTTAGCATTCCATTTACCGCATTCCGCACTCGTTATGAAACTTATGAATGACTTATTATGTCATTCGGTTTGTCCAGCTTATTTCATCCATTTTATGAATCGAGTATTCTACGATCTCGATGACTCCATTCTTGTATATATTGTTTGGATGAAAACAACAATTTAAAATTTTGCAAATCTTTTTCATGAGATTTATTTATAAGTACAATTTGATTTTTTCTCTTAAACGAGCAAAGAATATTCTTAAAGGTTTTTAAGAAACATGTTTATCATATAGAAGATGATTTTGTGATTGTATTGCCCATTGAGTGCTTTAAGAATTCTGGTCGGTGCGCTTGATCAACGTTATCGATAAGAATTTCCTAAACGCTTTGATGAGACAATCAGACACAGTAAATTGACTTGTAAAAATGTAAATTTTTCTAGGTAGATTATTACATAAAGATAAATGTAATTTTGAAAATTTTAACTTTTCGGGAAAGAGATTATTTAAAAGAAATTCTTTCTTTTCGATACTCTTATTCTTGTGATTCCCGAAGGGAACCAAGACCTTATCTTTTGTACCAATGCTAATCGTATTGGTTTGGATGTCGTTCTCTTGCAAAAGAGAACGTGCAGTCACTTGTGCTTCTAAATCATTAAAGCCGATCGAGACTAGGTATGCCACTCATGATCTAGTGCTCGCGGCTATTATTTTCGCTTTTAGAGTTTGGCATCATCAATTTTGGGGGAGACATTTGTTCTCCACCTCGATCATAAATCTTTGGAATATTTATTTTCTCATAAGGAACTTCATGTTGACTCGAGTCCCTAACATCTTATGATCTTGATATTCTTTTTATTCAAAGAAGGGAAATCGTGTTGCCAATGCGCTTAGTCGTAAGCAACAAGTGGTTGATTCTTTGATGATGTCTGAATGGAATTATCTTTTTATCAAGTTCATCGGACGTTTTGATATACTTCGTTTTATTGAGTTTTATCTCATTTCTTATATGGACTAGCGCCCGATGTTCTTTTATGGTGTTCGGTTCATTGGACGTACCGTTCTTGTACTACGTCGGTGTTCCGAATTATTTGAGTTTCCGTTCATTGGACGTACTATTATTGTACTACGTCGATGTTCGGAGTTATTCGTGTTTCCAGTTTCTCGGGCGTATTGTTATTGTACTACGTCGTTGCACCGGCTCAATTTTCTACTATTCTTGACGTTTTCCACATCTTTTAACTATGGAAATGATTTTTGGTTTCTGATTTTTATTCTTGAGCCTGGTGTTATAGTAGGAATTGAAGTTTCACCTGATTTGACTTTTGAGCAACATTCTATTCGCACCATTGCTTCGAAGGTTGAGCGCCTTCGAAATAAAGATGTTCTTCTTGTGAAAGTTCTATGGTTCTCAAATCCCAAGGATTGCTCTTGGGGAATCTAGAGAATTCATTGAGCGAACTCGTCCGGGTTTACTCTTTCGTGCTCTTTATGGTGAACTTCTTATTTCAAATTTTCTTTTATATTGATATGCTTCTATGGTTGTTACTATTTATTTTCTTCTTAAGTATTGTGAGGACGCAATTTCTTTAAGGAGGGGAGTTTGTAATAACCCGCATATTTATCGATTTTATATTTAAATATTTTATTTAAATATTTCATCGTTAGTCGGAATATAGTCCGAAAAGGCGGAAAAGCTACATTTTGCAAACAGTCGAATTAGGACTCGAGACCACCCCCATTGAGTTCAAAATGACATTTGCGACCTTTTTGAGTATAAACTTCGATATGTTTGGAGTTAGTAGAATTTTGCTACTTTTTCACTTTGAGTTTGGGTTTGTGTTTCAGCCCATCAACCTCCGTATACCCCAAACTGAACCATCCCTCCCCATTCACTCTCACTTCCTCCTCTCTTCAGTTCTAAAGCAAAAATGGTGGGAGAGATGGGAAATTAAAACTCCAAACCCTAGTTTTCTTTTGCAAATCAAGTTCTAGCTCCAAACTAATAGTAGAAGCTTTGGTAAGCCTCCTCTTCTTCTTCTCCAACTCATTCTCTTATCAATTTCAGGAATTCCTAAACCTAACTTAGGAAGTGTTTCTCTTTTTAGCCTTGATTCAAGGTTGTTGAGTTGGAATTGAAGTGCGATTGCTCTTGCCATTTGCTCTATAGCTTCTTCTTCATTTGTTTTGGGTTTAAAGGTGAGATTTTTATCTCACATCTTTGTCTATATCTATCTTTGTTGTTAGGTATGAATTCCTATCATCTATTTCGTGTTCACTTGTTGTGATTTGAATTGATTTTGTGAATTCTTCAATTTTAGTGTTTTGGTCCAATTTTATGAAAATCCTTCTATGGACATTTGGACATTGATATTCGGAGTGTATCGAGGAGCCTTTAAGGCTGGGTTGTCGCTTGGCGTAAATCCTTAGTCGCCATTGCTCATCTGATCGCTTCCGAATCGTTTTGGCCACTTTGGCCTAGGCAAAATGTTGCCCAGACCAAGTGACCAGACGTCTGGTGACCAAGTCCAGACGTCTGGTTTGGACCTGGAGAGAAAAGTGTATGCACACATTTTATTAAAAAATGCCAGAAACTATTTCCACACGTCTGAAATTCAAGATCAGACGTTTGGATGAGTCTCAGACGTCTGACTTGAGGTTTCAGACGTCTGGGTGTTCTCTGGATAATTTTCTAGAGAATGAAACCAGACGTCTGGATTCAAAACCAGACGTCTGGCCATGGCTCAGACGTTTGTTTTGGCTATTCCAGACGCTTAGGTGGTTTTCTGAGCTATTTCCAGAAAACGAATCCAGACGTCTGGATTCCAAATCAGACGTCTGGAAACGTGCATTTCTGCCTGTTTAGGCTTTTCTAGATTGAATTTCCTTTGTTTATCGATTTTGTTGATCCGTCTTATTGTTATCAATTATTATCGACTTTGATGACTTCTTTTTCGGGGTTTATGTGAATACCCATTTTGATGGATTTATTATCGATTTCTTTGGATTTGATTCACGTCTTCGTATGTGAATTTTGATGATTGATTGTTTCTACGATCATTTTGTAATTTGTCACTTTAAAAATATAAAGGTTTTCTATACTAGTAGTAAATATCAAAACTCTTTCACCAAAACAATTTTGACACTATTTTAATTACAAAGCTCGTTTCTTAAACCGTTTTCAATTTATTAGTATATACAAACCTTTACCTCATTCGTATGAGAAAATATAATTAAACGGCCTAGCAAAACAAGTGATATGAAACGCTTGCATTTACTTCATCGGTTAATTTATGGACTTGTTCGATTGAAACTCTTGTGACAATTCTCTAGTGGAGATCTACAATTTGTTCGCAAATATTTAAGTTAAGCTAGTGGTTATGGGACATGAAGCTAAACTCATATATTTACTAGCTTATTGTAATTGACACTTCTTGATGATCGATGATGATCATTTTATGGTTTAGACTAGCAATGTGCGATGTCTCTTTGTCCATGTCGAGGACTGTACTTCATTTTATTGAGCTTCGTCTCATTTTCGTGGAGCAATCGGCTCATAGGTCTTTGAACCGTTCGTGGAGCAATCGGCTCATAGGCTTTCGGACCGTTCATGGAGCAATCGGCTCATAGGTCTTCGGACCGTTCGTGGAGCAATCGGCTCATAGGTCTTCGGACCATTCGTGGAGCATTTGGCTCATAGGTCTTCGGACTGTTCGTGGAGCATTCGGCTCATAGGTCTTCGGACCGTTCGTGGAGCATTCGGCTCATAGGTCTTCGGACCGTTCGTGGAGCATTCGGCTCATAGGTCTTCGGACCGTTCGTGGAGCATTCGGCTCATTGGTCTTCGGACCATTCGTGGAGCATTCGGCTCATAGGCCTTTCCCCCTTTTTGATTTCTGGATTTCTTGTTGATGATTTCTAGAACTTGTTTGTCATTAACCCTTGTGATTGGCCTTGGTACTTTTATGGGATTGGCCATCCTTAACTTTTGTGATTTCTAGATATTGATTTCTGGAATTTATGTTTCACCAACTTTTACAATTGGCATTAATATGTATGTCATTATTGTGGCTTGGTGAATTAAATAAAGAATATGACATTCTTTTTAATCTTTGAGAAGATTCTTGTGATATTGATTAATATCATGTTGATTTTCAATTACGTACTTATCACAGTATGGTATTATGGTTATGATACGTTTTTGTCATATCTCTTATTCTATATCACTTTATCTGATATTTATAGCTAGACTGATCCGTTTATTATTTTCTTCTTAAATAATACTCGGGTCAGACTGAGATATTACAGGTGCTTCCTCTTGTCTTCCTATCTGGAGCCATCATTTGACTTTTGGCTAACTACTTTAGCATTGTAGTTTTTGGTTGTATACATTCGATATATTGACTCATTGATGTATACATATTCTATTGTCTTGCACTTGTATCTATTCTTTTATGTTATTGTGGATCTTATTTGACCACTACTCTGATGTACACTTTCATGTGTTATATTCATATCTATTTCCGCCTTTGTGATATGAATTGTCTGCGACTGATTTGTGTTATGTTTATTTCTATATTTGTTTCCGAAGTCCATATAGCCACTGTGTAGTAGCTTTGAGTTTGTATCGGTATGTCGGATTTCCTCTTGAGATGAAAAGTTATATTTTTATCTGGCATATTGGTACTCGCACAAAGCAATTATACAGATGGTCGCTCCTCAACAGCGTTATTCTCCACGCTAGTTGACGGCATTACTCCGTAGTGTTCTTGTCTAGCGTGGGTATAGAGGTGGGGCGTCACAACTCTCATAACCCGACAGGTCAACATATGCCAACTTCCATTGGATTCCGGGCGTTGGTACGAGGATATTATTTAAAGTAAAACATACCCGACATGGTTGAACGCCATGTTTTATTGTTGAAAATGACTTTCCGGTCATCCAATCTTCAGTCTGGCGGAGGGACTTCCACTCCTTCAAAAGCTGGGTCCTTTGCAACTTAGGCTTCACTTATTATTTCTGTCATATTTGGATGATTGATTACAGTTAAATTACAAGGCATAGCTACACTTGTAGAATTGTAGTTGAAGTTCGATCAAGCACGATTTCAATCTTTGGAAACTAGCGCATGACTTGTTTGATTACGATTATCCTTCCTTTGCGTTTTTTGGAATTCAACCTACACACCAGCCTTTGTCTTGGGGACTATTGTTTTAATTGCTCTATTCCAAGCATTACTTTTTCTCGCTATTGCACCTCTTGTGTTCATATAAAGCATACTCGTTTACTATAATTCTATACATGTAAGTAATACTTCTGCAAACATATTCTATTTCATAGTTTTGTTCAGAACTATGAGGTAGCTTGGTCTAGGTAGTTCTGTAGCTAATCCCTACTCATGATCAATTGAGTTCGTTTCAACAAAATGTTGGTGTATCTGCCCTAGTCCATAGGGCTGATTTCTCCAAATACTAAGTCTACATATTTTCGGGAGACTATGTCTCCTGGGCAATATGTTCGACTACCCTAGTTTGATTGACATGATAGCTCCTATCTCTAGGAACTAGGGACTTTGCTGCTTGATTCCAAGATTTGACTCTTTCAATGATGTCGTTTTCATGACTGTAATTGAATTCCTTCAAGTAGACTTCGTCATCCAATGTCATTCTGGGTATATGTACTGGAAAGACGCGTCGCCGTCACCTTTTGCCGTAGTGAATTCTTCCAAGTCCAGTGTTGAGACAGTAATCATGTATCAGTTTATATCTCCAAAAACTTGTGCGCGGATGACTCAACTCTGTGAATTTTTCCTTGATGTTGTGAATCTTCAAATAGCATGAGATGCCAGAAGGTAGGGCTGAAGATTCAATCAAACTCTTGCTTCTGTTTTCGAAAGCCGATGTATCGATAGTTTCATTCTGGGGGTTTCTTTTTAGCATCACCAAACTTCGAGTAATGGCATATTCCTGCAAGTTGGAACCAAATGATCTAGTTAGACTGTAAGTAGGTCATCGATCCTTCTCATCATTGCTAGACTTCGAGCGACGGTTGATTTCTAAACGTTAAATCGTTCATTTCCTTTGTTCGCGATTTTGTTGCCAGAATCCTCTGTCTTGCGATACAGAACCATTATATAACCAACCTCACGATTATTCATTTTTGAACTTTGCAACATTTCTTTCGATCAAGTATCTGTGCGTCTATCCCTGCTCGAGGGACAAGCTATTTCGAACGCCTATATTTGGGCGACGGTGAGAGATGGAGAGGTTTAGGACAAATGATTCAATTGCCCTTGGTCTGGCTCTCAATCCAATTAGGAAGTCCGATGGTTTTAGTTTCGACTTTTCGTGATTGTCCCTACATGTCCTTAGCTCTGAATGCTTTGCTTGATCGCTATCATCATGGAAGTCATGTTCATACGCCAATTCCTATCTTTGGGAATTGATAACCTAGCTGCTTGGTTCCAAGCAACACTTCCTCGAGGCTGCCTATCTTTTGGCTCTATCTAAATTCTTTCTAAACTGAATTATGGAAATACGGTTGTGCCCCAGCTTTCATCCCTAGAAATTAGCACACAAGAAATTCAATTCTAGGATTTCCTTTCGACGCTGTTTTATTCCTGTTTAGTGACCGATTCCTGTGATGAAAAGTCAAACCATCTGGCTGACCTATGAAAGGTTAATTCCTTTTGTTGCCTATTTCGGGCAACGGTAGTTTACTGAAGACAAGGGTAGAATCTCAGTTGAGGACCAACTTCTATCCTCGAAAGCTAGTGCATTGATGGTTTACTACGATGAGTGTTTCTCATCGAACCTGTAGATTTAATTTTTCCTGGCATTGTCGAGGCAATACCGATACATAGTGAATAACAAATTTTCGAGCAATATCGGTACTTAGTAAATAAAGGTTTCCTGGCGTTGTCGGGGGAATACCGATACTTATGAAATATAAAGTTTCTCGACATTGCCGGAGCGACACCGGTACTTAGAAAATGAGAAAAGGACTAAGTATTGCCGAGGCAACACCGACACTCATGAGGTTGGGATCGATTTTCCCTGCCGATCTGACAAGTCTTTTAATCTAGGTAGGCATTAGTTTCGGTCTTTGAAAACTTGCACTTCGATGATTGGATTGTATAAGTCTTTTCTTAGTGTTGTCTGTCTTCGGGCATTGTTAAAGTCATGTTGGTTAGGATTGAATAATTCATCTGATCCTGTTTAGTTGAGTAGATCCCTTTCAACCTAATGTGGCTGCTTTTCTCAACGTTGCTTAACTTCGGGATATGCCATGTTCTGGAAGGATGGGAGTCCCAGGCGTTTCCGTTGCTTAGCCTTGTTTATCATCGTCAAGTGTTACCCTTGGAAATGCAGGGTTGATTCTTAACCAATTCCATGGTTATTCTTATTCACAAAAAATTGGATTTGCTCCAACCAGTTTTTGCTATAATCTAACTTCTATCTGTGGAAGCCTTCATTTCTAGGTGGAACCCTTCATTTCTAGGTGTTAAATTCTAGTTCTTATAGAAAATTAGAAATTATGGAGCGAGTCATCATATTGCCTGCGATACGTATGACCGTGCTCATTCCTATTTTGATTACGGACCGGTAGAGTTCAGTAGTATTTGTCTTGAATTTGTGACACTTAACCTTGCTTATTTTAGGCGATATGCGTTATGCTAGGCTGATAGCATTATTGCGAATATCAACCTTATTTGTCAGTTCCAATCTTCGGAAATCAATGGTTTAGTGGCTCGATTTCGAGCATTCTCTTCTTGTCATTGTTTGCCTGTGGATAAAAGCTGCTTTTCTACAAGTTGGGGTTTGAGACATCAGTCGAGCACCTGCTTCTATCTCTGGAAACTTATGCGTTGATGATTTGATTCTGGAAATGCCTTCCGTCGTCGTCTATCTCTAGATGACGGTAAGTACCTTCCTCTATTTCAAGTTGGAGCGATTTTCTATCCTGACCAAGTATTAATGTGTTATGTGCCCCTCAGTCCACAGGGCTGATTATTCTGAACAATGGATGTGCGACTTCATATTCTTGGCTGCTCCCTAAATGCCCCTCGTCAAAGGTACATTGCAACTTCTATCTCAGGGAACTCGTGGTTTGGATGTCTTGAATTTGGACATTTTGTACATTAAGTTTGGTCAACAATCAAAATTCTTTGTCAACTTCTTGGTTTGTGAACTTTGTGGCACTGCCAGACCAATGTCGATTCTTTCGGGTAGCGAGAGTTGACCCCTGTTAATCCTGCAATAGACAAGTTTTCCGGTGTTGTCGGGATAACACCGTTTCTTAGAAAATTTTAGCGGTTTGCTGATGATGCCAGAGCAACATCAAGCAGTGCTTGCGCGGCTTATGAAATGCACGGCTTTTAAGAGTGCGCAGCTTATGAAGTGCACGGCTTACGAAATGCGTGGCTTTTGAGAGTGCACGGCTTACGAAATGTATGGCTTTTGAGAGTGCGCGGCTTACGAAATTCGCGGCTTATGGGATCGATACGACCCGTCGATCCAGAAAGGTTTGGAACTTTTTGACGTTGCCAATCTTTGGGTAACGTGAGGAGTTTGTGCTTCGAGAGTGTGGTTCCACGACGCAAGAAGTGATGCGCGGTGGAGTGTGCGGCTTACGGGATCTACACAATGGTCTGGGCCTTCCCAGTGCTGGAGGAGCGATACCGGTTCTTAGAAGATAAGGATCGAGTTTTCCTATCAATCCGGCGATTTGACCTCGCTCGAATGCGATTTCGTCGGTTCTAAGAGATAATTGGATTTTGGATCGGTAACCGTGGCTTGGTCGATCCTCCCATATTTCGAGAAGATGTGCATGGCCAAACTGATAAGACTGCCATGGTGGAGAGATCTACAGCTAACTGCATGAAGATGGTTATGAAGAAAGAGCTTATGGGAGTTCGTGGCAAGACTCTCAGTTTTTGGTCAAAACTGCCTTTAGAGAATTGGTCTTCCACTAGCATACAGTCTAAGAGTAAAATGATCTACCCACCAAGGGTGTTAAAGGAGGAGTTGGAAGAAGTAAGCAAGTATTATGCTTCTATTTCGTTTGTTGTGCTAGCCAGGTCATTAAGTCCATAGTTGTCAGAATGCCAGAATTTTTGATTGGGCATAACATAACCATGGTATGATTTGTCTCGGCCTTCCGATGGCTATTCAAGTGAGTGCAATGCCCCCTCATGCCACATGGCTATTGGCACATTTGAACTGTACCCAGGGTCTCACCATAATTCGTCTGGTTGCCCCCAGTCCAGTTGGTGCGGTTCTCCCAAGTTCTAAGTCTTGGCTTGATTCGAGTCAGCCTCCGATTAACCACAAGGTCGGTTCAGTTTTGGCTTAGTTCCTTTGAGCGACTTTGAAGCTCTGGAGTTCAGCATTGTTTGTTTCATTGGTCGTTGGAAGTGATTCAGTTAACTATGCGGAGTGAGGTTGTCGATTTGTGGCCCCGAAGCATGACTTCGTTGACTTCACGGGGCTTTGGATCAGATGACTACTGACCTGCCTGTTCACCTTCACGGATATCAGTCATACATAAATTTCATTAATCTATTGGTTCGCCTTTACGACGCTTTAGTTCGTTAAGGACCTTCCCGTTCTCGAAGGGTTTTTTGGATCAGACGACTGCTGATCTACCGGTTTACCTTCATGATACTTTAGTTCGTGAAAGACCTTCATGCTCACGAAGGATTTTTTGGATCAGATGACCGATGATCTGCCGGTTTTCCTTCACGATGCTTTAGTTCATGAAAGACCTTCACATTCGCGAAGGGATTTTTGGATCAGATGACTGCTGCTCTACCAGTTCGCCTTCACGATGCTTTAGTTCGTGAAAGACCTTTACGTTCATGAAGGGTTTTTTGGATCAGATGATCTCTGATCTACCGGTTCGCCTTCACGACGCTTTAGTTTGTGGAAGACCTTCATGATGCTTTAGTTCTTAAAGGAGATTTTTTGGTCAGATGTCCGGCAACGAGATGGCCTTGGAATGATAATTTATCGATTTCGAGAGGAATTTTGGTCGGATGTTCGATGACCAAACGACCTTGGAGCGATAATTCATCGACTCCAAGAAGAGTTTTAGGTCGTGTGTTCGATGGCCCAATGGTCTTAAAGCAGTGATTCATTGACTTCAAGAGAAATTTTGGTCGGATTTCAAGCGACCAGACAGCCTTGAAATGATTATTCATCGATTACAAGAAGAGTTCTGGGTCGTGTGTCCGATGGCCTGGTTCATCACAGTTGAAACATTTGACATTGTTTGGCACTGCATTCTGATTTCCAGAATTCTTATAGTTGTTTCTCTTGAGATTATTCATCTTTCAGTATTTTAGGAATTTTCGAAAATTTCTGGTCATAAATGCTATCTCTTCATCATTATCACTGTTTGAGTCTGATCCATCGATTAATGCATTGAATGCCATTGATTTTTTTTCAGATGTTTTGCTTTCTCTTCTCCCGATCATTTGAACTTCAAATGACATTAGATTTCCAATTAATTCTTCTATCTTTAAAGTACTGATGTCATTTGCCTCTTCGATTGCAAGTGTCTTTTGATCCCATTCTGGAGTGAGAGAATTTAAAAATTTTCTGACTTGATCTTCTTCCGAAAATTCCTTTCCCAAGGATATTAAAGAATGCACAATATCTTGAAATCGACTATACATATCTGAAATAGACTCGTTAGTATTCATTTTAAATAACTGAAACTGATTTGTGAGCATGGAAATTTTGGTCTGTTTAACTTTGCTTGTTCCTTCGTGAGTCACTTGCAAAGTTTTCCAGATTTCATATGCAGACTTACAAACTGACACTTTATTAAATGCATTCCTATCAAGTGAACAAAACAAAATATTCATTGCTTTAGAATTATTTTGTGCAACAGTCTTTTGCTCAGTGGTCCACTGTGCAAAATTAGTTGTGGGTTCAGAATATTCAGTTTGTGTGATATTCCAAGTATCTAATCCTACAGATTGTAAATATATTTTCATCCTACATGCAGTAGACTGACCTTCTACAAATGAACTAGTGACAGGTATACTAGTGTTAATAACGGTACCAGTGTTGGTAGCCATTTTGAAAACTTTTCAAAAATCAGATTATGAAACTTTTGAAAACCTTGCACTGATACCAAATGTGAGGAATGCGTAATATGGATCTTAAGGCTAGGAATAACACTAGAGGGAAGGTGAATAGTGTTTATAAGAAATTACTAAATCTTTTTGAGTTTATGTTAATTTGAACACAAATGTATGCAATATTCAAACACAGATATAATCACAGAAACAAACACAGATGCAAAAATAAAGTAAATGCAGTAATAAAGAACACACCGGATTTTATACTGGTTCGGAGTTACCCTACATCCAGTCCCGCACAACTAAGTACGAATTTCCTTTCAAAAGAAATTCAACAATTACAACCCTCGGTTTCAAGGCTACGAGGTACACCCTCCAGAATCACAATCCTATGGGTAGAGATACTTGATTTCCGGGGCAACAAGTTCACCCAATTGATTTCCAAGGCTTCCATCACACCTTTTCTCGCTTGATTGATTTCCAAGGCTACAATTACACCTTTTCTCGCTAGATAGATTACAAAGAAGCCTATAACTCTGAATAGCACTTGGATCTTGTTGAGATAGTGATAGAGAATCAAACCAGAGATAATCTAGTTAGATTCAATATTGATTTTGGCAGAGTGATGATAGAATTTTGAATAAGAAAATGTGGAAGAAGAAGAGAAGTGAAAAACCAGAAAATCTGATATAAAATTCGTTGAAACTAACCCCTATTTATAGAAGAACAACAGTCATGTCCATTCGTGAAAGGTTATGGCGAATAGACACTTCATTTGAAATTTAAATTTTGAACTCAACTGACACCATGTCGACATGGTCACCATAGGCATGTCGACATCCCAAAGCAATTTTTGATGATTTGATTTTCTTTGAAAATAACCTTTATCTTATATTAAAACTATTTCAAACTTTATAAATATACTTGACTATAGATAAAATACATAGATAAATATAGAGAACAATATATATAATTTTACTATAATTTTATATTTAAATCTAAGTATAAATATATTATAATTAAAAGATAGTTAAAACAGACGAAGTTTAAAAACAAGAATATTTAAGGCTAAAACATCTTTTTGAAAATCATTTGAAAAGATAATTTTTAAGGCTAAAACATTTTGAAAAACAATTTTGAAAATCATTCCGAAGTTGTTTTTGAAAAACATTTTGAAGTAGTTTTGCAAGCTTCTTCCTGCAGAATATCTCATCATGTCAGGATTCGAGAACTTGTACAAAACCAGGATGTTCGTGGGTTTGTAAGCCACTTGTCGTAGGTTTGTAAGCTACTTGTCGTGGGTTTGTAAGCCACTAAAAAGGTAGAAATGGGTTCCATCCCAAAAGAAAAACGGAGTGAAGATTTCAGTGCTATTGTGAAGTTTTAACATAATTCTAGACTCAATACTTATCTTGAACTCTTGAACTCTTGATAATCTTGATATTCTTGATACTCACGAGTCTTCAATCTTGATATATTGAATCTCTATATTGTACAGTCTTCATTCTTGGTACCTGCATGGTTAAATCTTGCATATACATATATATCTAAACTATAATGTTAGTATTTATATTTTAAAATCTTATTCTAAGGTTGTTGTCATCAAAACCATCATCTCATGGACTAACATGAATAATACTATACATCTCGATTATTTGATATTAAGTGAGGCCACACCGCTTAGCGGAATGGGTTTCCACTACACCATTATAAGCTATTAACAACGGGTAAAAACCGTTGTTAAGTCCAAAAGCAATGGGTAAAAACCGTCTTCAACACAGGAGTGGTTGAATTTAGCGACGGGAGAAAATCGTTGCTTTATGTCCAAAAGGCAACGGGTATAAACCGTTGCAAATTGGGACAAAGGCAACGGGTATAAATCGTTTCAAACTGGGCCAAAGACAACGGGTATTAACCGTTGCAAATTGGGCCAAAGGCAACGGGTATAAACCGTTGCAAATTGGGCCAAAGGCAACGGGTATAAACCATTGCTTTATGGACAATAGGCAACGGGTATAAACCGTTGCTTAATGTACAAAAAGCAACGGTTACTAACCGTTGCTTAATGGGCAAAAAATCAACGGATATAAACCGTTGCTTTCTGTCCAAAAAGCAACGGGTGCAAGCGTTGCTTTATGGCCAAAAAACGTTGCTTTATGTCCAGTAAAAAACGGTTAAAAACCGTTGCTTTATGCCCAAAGTCACACATAAAGCAACGGTTAACACCCGTTGCACATAGTGTTTGCTCCTGCTCCTACAAAATCACATCTGTAACTCACTACTGCGTTACACGCATATCTCAGTATATATACCAGAATATCAATATATATCAAAATATGCCAGAATATCAAAATATTGGTACACAAGCACTATAAACATATCGCACATATACCATACATATAAAATTATCAAACTTATAATTACACTATTGTTTTGCAAACAGAATGCTACCGTGCTGGAATATCATACTTATTACACTGCATTGTTTATTACACTACACTACAAAGATTTCATTAATTACACTACATTGTTTTGCAAGCAGTGAAGTCTACATATAATAAACACATTAAAAGGATGCTGAGCAGGTTAGCCGAAGCTGATATTTCTTTGGCTCATGCTGTGGTGCATACAGTATTCTATCCAATTCCTACGCAAAAGTAAAAACAGGTTTTAAACTCAAATCATACAGTGAATTTTAGCTTGGTCAAGTTCAGTTAATAGAGCAACGGAATTCCTGTGTAAGCAATAATAATGCACAAGTAAAAGTGGCAGCAAACATTTAAACAACTATAACAACACTAACAAAAAAAACCGCCTTTCAACTTCATCCCATCCCCTCTGCTATACACTTCCACTCACAACCACACTCCTACACACTACAGCACTTCCTCATTTTCTCTGTTTTCATCTCATCCACACTTAAGTACTAAATCACACCCCCTACTACCTATTGCCTATCAACAACATACACCATTAGCTTGGTCAAGTACTACACTATTTTTGGGTTTTTGTCCAATGTTGCACCGTTTGTACTGAGCCAGAAATCAAGTAATATGAACAAGTTGCTCGGACATATCTAACCTTAAATGTCCACCTCCTCCGAATGCATTTGATTCTACTATTTTTCTTAATTATCTCATTCGGGTATTGTTAAATCCATAATCTTTAAAGTTTGTACGTGCACACACCTATCAAGTTAAATCCAAACATTTTATAATGGTTTTTTCAATAAATATTGCTTGATGTTAATAGTATGTACCAATTTTGCACCATTAATATCCAACAAAAGCTATATTGCAGTATACCTTTAAGTTATTACCTCATCGGTAGGTGTACATTATGTATGCTTAATCTATGATTGATTTCACCTAGAATATATGAAAACAAAATGATATTGCACATAGCCTCGTTATCATAAATAAGCCAAGTACAGGTTTGGTTCTACTCAGTACTCAGGTAAAAGAGATGTCTGCGAATGCGGCGAGTGTTTCTGCTGGTAATCCAACATTGATTAAACGAGTTAATTATATGCATTCTAACTGTTATAACTTTTAAATCAATTATATGCATTCTAACAACTGTAATTCCTTTTATTGTCTGCTTCAAAACCAATCCCCTGTCAACTGCACATTCACATCACATCACAAAAAATGTAACAGTCTTCTTCTGACTGCTCCGCAGCCTTCAACTTCCCTTTCATCCACTATTTGCACTTCCAACCTGGTTCCCTTGGTACCAGTAAGCCATCAAACACAAACTACAAACCTGCCTGCACTCCAACAACGTTTCAATATTTCCTATTCAAACCAATCACTACACATTTCATTTCCTCTTCAAACCAAATCACAACCATAACACTGTCAGCATAATTCAACTATCCCGACCAACCTCTCTAACTCCACATTCTGCAATGAACTCCAGCATTACAAACTGCCTCCCACTTCCTATTCACCAACTCTACCACAAACCACCAGTATCAACCACTCCAACCACCAGTAAACACTCCAGTAACCACTCCAGTTCCCTACCAAACATTCCAGTCCCCTACCATTTCAGTCCCCTCCCTTACATCATAACCAAATTATTTTACCACCCATTAAACCCAATTAGTACGATACACACATAATTTTTTTTAGCTAATCAATTTTTAGTTTATTGGACCTCCATTAATCGTTCAAGCACATTGATCATGTTTTTTGTTTTTTGATTTTGTCCTTGAATTTTGACTTTACTTCCTAGTATTTGATAAATTGTCGATTATCTTGTAAACAAGACAGACCAGGACAAAATACACATGCATTTGCATATGCAAATTTCATATACAGCAAACAAAAGAAAATCAGCAATATATGCAAAGAACAAGTCAGAAATATCAATACCTCCGACTAAAGATATCGTATCAAACCCTTTTGATGGCTCACATAACCTCCGGCTCCAACATCCCCAAAGGTCTCGGTAAATTGTCGACATATTTTGGCGGTTAGCTCATCCGGCAATAAAATTTTGTCCAATAACACTTTTTCATATGTGGGTGGTACTGGTTTTCCATGAATTACTAATGCTGTGGAATCTCGGCATATAGTACCTGTTATATAAGCATTTCTGGAGTGAATATATGGAATCACATTTACAGAACTAACAAGCTCCCAAACATTTAAGACCATTGTGCAGAGCTACACAAGTCCTAGACCCATTGTGTATGCGATATTCGATCTTTAAAATCATGCAAGATTGGAATGGAAGGTGTAAACTTTTATGATCTTTCTATATCCTTTTTTGTTTTGGAGTTTATTGATTTATTTTTGGACATAATGGCTATTGTGAGTGTCAATGAAAACTGAAACCAAAATAGATATAAGATAAAGAATACGATGAGTATAAGTATACAAACTAGATCGCTATTGACAATGAATTCCTTCTCATCTCTGTCATTCATTCGCTGTCTCAAACTCCAGCTCTGCAATAGCATTTTGAAATTTTACGTGATTCTTCATCATTTCTTGCTATCTCTCACTGTTTCTCAAATCTAATCATGAACACAACCTTTTTTTAAATAACACTGTACTTTCAGCCAAGCAAGAATTTAGTGAAGGTTGTGCCCACCAGAACTTATCCATGTGATCATTGTTATTGATTTGCTAAAACTACTTAAAACTGCTTAATTTGCTCTATCCTATGGTTATAGCATTATAAATATTGCTAAATATTCTCTTATATCTTATGATTATGTTAATTTGGATTTGAAAATGTCATATATACCTCTTGTGAACCTAATTATGACGTACATGTCAAACGTGAACCTTTGTTGCCTAACCTCTTTTTCTATAACAAAAGATAATTTGGAATCTATAAATACACATGCACTAATACTCATTAATTTGTTTATATGCACAATAACAGAGAGCAGTAAACTCGGTTGAAGCACAAAAAGACTGATTGGTCGATTAAAATAGTACCTGTTGCAATTACTTCGTCCTCGAAGTTCAGGATTTCACATCTTTGGTCGATTAACTGATTGTTCGGAGTGGAAAACTGAGAAGATGCGATTTCACTGCCTACTTGACGATTATCTTGGGCTATGCTGAGAAGACGCTCCAGTTTATCATCCATATTGTCCAGCTTCATCAATTTTTGCTCCACATTTTGCAGTCGCTGCTCATATACTCCTTGGGCCTGTTTGAGCCGTTTGCATGGAATGGCAGCACTCTTAACTTGGCTAGGAGCTATATTGGTCCCAATACTTCGGCTCCTGCCCTTTACATCTTTACCAAACACTGATATAAAGACGGCTTCATCACCACCACTCGTCGTTTCCTTTTCTTTTTCAATTTTGTCCTAAAAAGTAAATACATATATATGAATAATGAAAATTTAATTTAGAGGCGTTATTATTTGTTTAACTTACAAAGTAGGAAGATGTCGCATCTGACGTGCTGCCATCTTTTTTCTTATGCGTTTTCTCCCATACTTGAAGACGTGATACTTCTGTTCCCGGACTACTTGAATCGACCTGCATACAATGACCTAAAATTATATTTGGAACTAATGGTATATGCAATGTGATGCACCAATTCAATGACACATACCATTTCTTGAGTAATCATAGCGTGACTCTTACGTCCCGAATGATGACCATATTCGAGCATTGATCTATTTTGTTTGCCTCGCTTCCTTTTTTCTTTCGCCTTGGGTTTTGATTCGTTTCTTATGAACTCATCCCAATCATCTTGAGCAATTTTCGGTGGACAATTTCTCATTCTTTCTTCGTCAGTGATGAAATGGTCATAATGATTCTTGCGCAAATCATTCTTGTGTCTCCTAAAAGCCTCGGACATTTTTTTCATAATAAGGTCCTTTGATAGAGGATCGAGCTCATAAAATTTCTGCATAACAAAAAATGCATGTAAACCATTTTTTATTTATGTATTGAAAGCATTATAAATGAATTTAAACCATCTAAGTTCATGTACACAGTTTACATTTCAAAGTATATGGATTTTTACATTTCAACGTATATAGTTTCATCAGTCTCTATGAATAAAGTGATCAATCTAAATATCCTATAAATATCATAAAAGAATATATCTTGAAACAGAAACAGTACATAAATATGGTCTCATATGAACCCTCGCTCATTCAGGCCTATTTTACAATCAGAAACAGAAACAGTACAGAAACAGAAACAGTACATAAAAAGGGTGCATATTACAATCAGACGACTATATTTTACAAACAGAAACAATACATAAAAATGGTTATGAGATTGGAGAACTTACCTCCAATTGATTCCACACGTCTTCCTTGTAATTTGGCGGAACTTTTTTCCAACTTGGATATGAGATTGGCACATGATTTCTTACTAGTTTACCAATCTTCGTAGCGACCTTTGAACCATTTTTTCCGACTGGAGAACCGTAGTTGTCTATATCAATTTTCTCCCGTTTTAAAGTGGATGATTGTGAATTTGTATCATTTGACGGTGGTGTGGCATCTTGTGACATTATGTCCTGCAAAGTCTAAAATCCTAAAATAATCCCAACAACATTATGACGTACATTTCTTCCCCTTCCAGCCCATCCCTGTGATGCCTGATTGCTGTCGGCCAAATTATTGCACGGAGTCCCCTCCATAATGTCCCCTTATTGCTGATGTACATCTGATATATGAACCAACGTCCCCTTATTGTATTTGTCTGATCCCACCAACTTCTCACCACATTACGATTTTTGTCAGTCCGACTGACAATAATCGTAATGTGATGAGAAACTGGTGGGATCAGACAAATCAGAAGGGGACGTTGTTTACTATATCAGATGTACAACAGCTTACCAGTAATCGCTTGGAGCAATTTTATTAAGTCATATAATGCGTTTGATCCTGTTATGGAGGGGAATCCGTGCAATAATTTGGCTAACAGCAATCGGGCATCACAGGGATGGGCGGGAAGGGGAACATTCACTTTTATGCGACAGTGATAAAGTCTTCCTGCATCACCAGAATTTTAAACTTAAGCAGATTCAAAACAATATCTAAAGTACTGACTGAAATAAAGGATGAAAATACAAAAATATATTACCTTAGCACTGCTGAACTAAAGGGTGCAAATACAATATCTTGAACTACCTGTCTACCTACAAACACAAAGAAAGAAAGAATAGTCAAGCTGATCATATGTATGTATGTGTACATGTGTGTATGTATGTGATCATATGTAAGTACCTACAACTACAAACACAAAATGAACTCTTGCAATATATCCATCCTTATGGATCCATCAGGATATTATAATGGCACTAATAAAAAATATAATGCATCTATTACTATCATATAACACACCATTTTACATTTTACACCATTTTAAATAAATATTTTGTTAAGGTACAATAACTGCTCTGAAATACAAAGTTAACATATGCATTTGATAAGATCTTCTAATTTTTCATTGTCTTCAAAAGCTGATTGATAAACAGTGGGAAACTCAGTGTCATCCACATTTATGGTCAACCGTTTTGGTGTATGCAAAACCACAAACCATCCGTTATTTTTTAAATCTTTTGAGTAGAACACTTGACTCGCTTCCGATGCAAGAATAAATGGCTCATCATTCACGCTATCTTTATTCTTCAATTTTCCCAAGTTAACTGTGATCAAGCTTGAAACAGAATCTATTTTACAACCATTGATCTTATCTTCGACCTTTACCCAATCACAATAAAAAACTATTTGTTTGAAGTCAATGTAATCCAACTCAATTATCTGTTGAATGACTCCGTAATAAGTTGTTTCTGCTTCCTTAAAATTTTTATCCTTCCCACTCACTCTAAATTGTGTAATTGCTCTCATGCATACACCACTATCATGTGTTAGCTTTCGCTCTTCATAACTCTTCGGAGAAAATAAAAACCCATTCACTTGGTACTTCATATAACTACGGGTATCAAACTTCGGCCCGTTAACTAACCGCCAAAGAGTTGATTCAACATCGACGGTCTTCAACAACTACAACAAACACAATAAGTAAAAAAACATTGTCAAGGAGGTGTATGGTCAACTTGAAATTATGTTAAATATTTAATACATATACCTCCTCACGTAACCAAAAAGTGAAATTTTTAATAGCTTCCCCAGATGTACCCCCGCCTCGAGTTTGAGATTTGGTGCTTTGAACATAGGAGTTATACCTCCTACGAAAAACACACAATAAATACTATATATATGAATTGATTTACAATAATAAGAATTCAGAACAAATTCATGAATTTACTTCTTCCATTCATCCAATCCGTCGTACTTATCAAGGACCCATTTATGCACTTGTTGAAATTGCACTTGAGTTAACGTTATATCTTTACCATTATCTAGTGCTATTTCATCAGCAAACTCATCATCCTCGTCTAAAAACGCTTCACGGGTATGTTTATGAGTGTCGGCACCTCCTTTTGGCATATACTCCATGCGGTAAAGACTAGCTTCTTGTACAATATATCCTTCTGCAATACACCCTTCAATATATCTTTTGTTGCGCACATATCCTTTATATGTTTTCATCAACCTATGAAGATGAATAATTGTAAAATGTAGACATCAATAACTATTTAAATCGAATAATTATGTACATAACTAAAATTAGTAATTTACCGTTCAAGTGGGTACATCCACCTATATCTAACAGGACCAGAAATCAATGCTTCATCGGCTAAATGAACCATAAGGTGAATACTGATATCAAAAAATGCAGGCGAAAAATGTTTTTCAATAACACACATTGCTTCTACCAAACTAGCCTTTGCTTTTAGAAGATGTTCCCTATTGATCACCTTTGAGCACAAAATGTTATAAAAGAGACTAATGTGGTGAATAGCATTCCGTAGATCCTTATGTTGCGGAAAACAATGCTGAAGCAATACCGGAAGTAAATGTTGCATTATGACGTGGTAATCATGTGACTTCATATTTTTTAGTTCAGGAGGGTTGATGCTCACATTGTTATGGAAGTTCGAAGAGAATTTGCTCGGCACTTTCAAATTTTTCAAAACGGTGCAAAACCGTATCTTTTCTTCTTTGCTCAAAGTGAAGTCACATTTGGTATGGTTACTTTACTTGTTTCAGGATCTTCTATCACCCACAACTTTTGTTTTATACCCATGATTTTCAAATCCTTCCGTGCATTGATCCCATCTTTTGACATGTCTTTATGGTTCATAATTGTGTTGATCAAATGTTTCGTGACATTCATCTCCGTATGCATAACATCAATATTATGTTGGGTCAAATTTGTTTTCCAATATGGCAAATCAAAGAACTTCGACCTCTTATATCATGCAGGAACTTCTTCATCGATTGTCTTTTTCCGTTTTCGACCAATTTCCGGTATGTTTTTACCAACTTTCATTTTTATATTCGTTACCTTTTTTTCAACTTGATAACCAGTCAGTGGTTTTGGAGGACGCTTAAGTTCTTGCTCGTTGTTGAAATTTGTCTTATCGTATCGAAACTTGTGTCCGGACGGAAGAAATCTACGATGTCCCATGTAACAAATCTTCTTAATTTCAAGGAGATAAACAGATGTAGTTTCTTCTCCACAAATAGGACATGCAAAGTAGTCGTGAGTTGTACATCCCGATAAAGTCCCAAGAGCGGGATGATCATGGATTGCCCACAACACTCTAGCTCTCATTATGAACTCAGATTTCTTAAATGAATCAAATGTAACGACTCCTTCCCATAACTGCTTTAACTCGTCTATCAAAGGTTCTAAATAAACATCAATATCCTTCCCCGGTTGTTTTGGCCTAGAAATCAACAGTGTTAACATTGAAAACTCTCTTTTCATGCACAAAGACGGAGGAAGGTTATATGGTACTACAATTACTGGCCAACAGCTGTAAGGGTTAGTTAAAGAAGCATTCGGACAGAAACCATCTGTTGCTATTCCAAGCGTGATATTTCGTGGTTCAGCAGAAAATGAAGAATCAAAAGAATCTGTAGTTTTCCATTGAGAAGTATCACGCGGATGATGCATTACGGTTGTACCGGACTTGGCACGACCATGCCAGGTCATCGCTTCTGCTATCCATGGTACAATATACAGTCTTCTCAATCTAGAAATTAAAGGAAAATGTCTTAAGGTCTTTTGAGGTACTGTGGTAGCTTTTCTCTCTTCGTCGAATGATGTCTTATATCTTGGTGCGTTGCAATTTGTACATGAAACTTTGTTCGCATTATCTTTCCAGTACAAGATGCAGTCATTAATGCATGCATCATAAGTTATGTAATTCATCCCAACTTGCGTAATGATCTTCTTCACATCGGGGTACTTTGACGGTAGCGTGTTACCTTCGGGGAGTAACTCCTTTATGAATTCGAGTAGTGCAGTCACACCATTGTCTGAAAAGCCGTATTGGGTCTTCAAGCTATTCAGTTTCACAATGGCATACAACTTTGTAATCTCTTTTGGACAAGAAGGATACATTGGCTCTGTTGCAGTTGCACTATCAAAAAATGATTTATCCGTAAACTGCTCACCAATATTAGCATTATCATGCAACTGACTTGTAGGTTGAAAATGATGGAATCTATCTGCATCATTGGTCAAATCCTCCATCCTAATATGTTCGGACTCATCAGTATTTGTGGCATGACTAACCGGTTGCTGTTTTGGCTTCTCCGGTATTCTTTCCCCGTGAAAACACCACACGGTATATGATTTAACAATACCATATCTAAGAAAATGAAAATGAATGTCATTTAATTTGAATGTATCTTCATTTTTGCACCGCGTGCAAGGGCACGAATACTTTTCCTTATTGCCACCGTTTTCAGCAACAAATTTAACGAAATTTCTCACACCTTCCACATATTCTGTATTTCTTCGATTAGATTGATTCATCCATTGTTTGTCTATACTAAAAGACATACTGAAAGAAAATAACAAGAGCTAATAAGAAATCATGGGTAACAATATCTTATGGCTTTCCACCAAGTTCAACTATGATATTAACTAAACAGATGTATATTCTTCTGATTTCACTTGAAATTTAACATTAGCATCAAACTGTTTCCAAAAAATTTGCCATTACAACGGCGCCATTTTGTAGCACCAGAGTAATGTCTATGCATTACCCCTCTCCTGATATTTGGCTTGTGCCATTAACAACAATTTTATCCACTTACTAAATATGGTCTCATATTTAGTAAAACAAAATTCATTGCATCAACTTATACCCTAGCAGTCACTATAAGCAGCTATGTCTAACTAGCATGCAGTACAGTACAACATTTAGGCTTTAGTAAATATGAGAATGCACACTACAACACTACTTCTCTTCCATGTTGCAATGTTTGGCTGATGATACACCGCACGTACGGGGACGTGTTAGATTATCTCACATTGTACAATTTGTAAAACAAATCATATATAAATGTAAAAAGATCATCCTTTGCATAACCAATTGTTTCTTGGTTCTCTAACACTGTACACTTAAAACATCAAATATGTATTCTGATGGTTCAGATTAGAAGGTGCATCTCTACTTTGGCAAACTATTAAAGAGTAGTAGATATTGACTATAATCAATCCCCAAAAACTTAATGAAACATCAATCCTAAAAGATGAAGATAATGATGGAACTCAAATGACAGCTTATATGGTAACACTAAACAAACCCATAAGCAAGCATTATAGGGAATAAACTGTTCCTTAACTTGTGTTGCATCCCTTTCTTTATTACTCTAAACTACAAATATAAGCATGTAATCTTTTCCTATTATTCAACCATAGAAACGAATGGATTCACCGTGTACTGACAGCCAGTCGTCGATAATACATATAAAGCACTGAGTAGAAACACACATGCTTGTTTTCCAAATAATTTATTGATTTCTATTAATCATGTGTGGATTACAGATTAATTTGTTATCATTGCATTTGACAATCTTTTAACTAAGTTGTGATAAGTCAATTTTCAAGGTGACTGTAACATTCGTCCTAAATCACTTTTCAGCGACATGGAACAAGCAAAAGGTGGTAAATTTTTGGCCGAGAAGAATCAGAAAATCCTTGGTACATAGTTAAAAGTTTATCTTATCACCATGAAGATATTCACGTTAAATTTGAACCAGGTTCTTCAAGACTTAGCCGAGCAACGTATGAAGTTAAAGGTTCTTTTAATTCTACACATAAGTACTGTGATATAACAATGCACCGCAAATACATGTACACAGAGTTTCCATTTCAATTGACAACAAGTATTATTACAACACAAAGCTTACCAGGCAGTTATGCGCTCTCTTCGATTATGCCAATGAAACTCGAGGAACCAAATATCAAAGATACACAGATCTGAGATAATTAAGATTTCAAATTAGATTTTATAATACAAGTATGAAACAAAATCAAATTTAAAATAGAAATAAAATAATTAAAAATGAGTACCCAGCCTGGAGTAGGTATTCGATAAATTCACGTTGTAATACTTCTCCGAACACAGATCTGAGAGGGCCACTGATTGGCGTTGAATGAAGGAAGAACTGGTGCGGCTGGAAGGAAGATGAGTTCGCAGCTGGACACGATTAGGTGGAAAGATGGGTTCGCGGTTGGATGGAAGATGATTTCACGATTAGATGGAAAGATAAGCGGGTTGAAGCAAATCGAATTGGTGGAATTGGGTTTTTTTTATTTAGGTTTTCTTTTTGTTGAAAGAGGACGAAACGTATCAAAGGAAAGGAGGGAAGGAAAAGTGACGGGCCAATTCTTTTTGGCTCCCAGCGAATATTTGGCACAAAATTAGCGCCATTATATGCCACAACATTTATGACGGTTACAAACCGTTGCTAATTAGCCACGGTTGAAAACCGTTGCTAGTTGGAACGAAGCGCGCCAAAAATTATGGCGCGAAAGGATGAAATTCACCGCCATCATTTGTCTCCAAAGAAGCTACGGTTAATAACCGTTCCCAATTAGCAACGATAAAAAACCGTTGCTAACTGAACCAAGACGGTGATTAACCGTTTCTAAATGGCAACGGTTAATAACCGTTGCCAAATGCGCGGATGGTTAGTTGCAAATCTCAGTATTTGGTGTAGTGAATTCCCCTTAGTAATTTCCTTATAAAACATATCTTTTGCAAATCTTAATACTACAACCAAAACTAGTTAAAACAATAATATCATATCATGAAAGCATATAAATCAGGCAACAAATGGACTATCTGTCCGAAAAATATAGTTTTGTTTGGCTAACTACTAACCGTTGGCTGACTCGGGCCTACCAGACAAAATAAACAAATATCTAACTTCAGTTAGATACACCTCTTCTAGATGATCTGTCCCTAACTTAATTCTCCCAGGGTCAACTAATCCTAATGGTTTTGCAGGCTCACCAATAACCTATCTCTGTACGTATATATTCCTTTCTGTGTGTAACATCATTTTAGTCTTACCTATGATAAAGCCCTACACAATGGAATTTTGGACTAAATTAGCTAGGGGCTAATAGCTAATGTATAGGGTGCGACCCTGTACCAGTCTCATCTGGTATTCTAATATCCGAGCCATTTTACTTAGGGTTAATTACCCATAAATTTTCCTTGAATGCATTTTCTTTCAAAATGATTTAATCCTTTAAATTATGCTTTAAACAAGGAAAATATACTCTATGCTTTACTCAAATAACCTTTCCATGTTATATATACTTTACAAAAATCCTTGTTGATGAAAACATTTAACCTTTGAAAGTACCCCTTTCGAATCCATTGAAAGTGCCCGTTGCGATACAAGTAAAACCTTAGGCCGTAGGCCAAACCATACCCTTTCGAATCCATTGAAAAACATCACCTTCGAAAGCTTTAAAACCTTAGACATCCTATCTTTAAATCACTTAACATTGCCTTTCATAAACATTAGAAACCTTTCTTTTAAACCTTTCGAAATCATTGGGGAACCACCCCTTCGAAACCATCATTTAGACCTTTCGAAAGCATTATATAAAATCCTTGGTGAACATCATAACTTTCGAAAGCATTTGGGTTCAAGTAAAACATGTGGAAACCTTTCGAAACCATTTAAAAACCTTTCCTTTCGAAACCTTTGGGTTCTACCTTCAACATAACAAAAGGGTCATAAAATATCTAAGTCGAAAGCACTCTTCCAAAAGCTATTCCTAAGTAAAGAAGTAATTGTGTCGAAACCAACCCTTCGGAAGCATTGGAGAAGTGGTTAGGATTTAAAACAAAGTATCCTTTTGAAACCATTTGCTTCGAAGGTAGAAAGCAGCAGCAAGGGGTTTCGACCCCATTCGAAAGCATTAACTTAAACAAAAGGCACAACCTCATTCGAAACCATTTCTTAAATCAATTTGACCCAGTCGGTAGCTAACCAATTCAAAAGCATTACTTTCGAAACCAAAGCAGGGGCAATACCATTTGAAAGCAAAATAGCGCTTCGACCCCATCGAAACCTATTGTCTCGACTCAGTATCTTTCGCCTATATCCAATTCACTATGTACCAAATCATTGATACTATGTGCATTGGTTTCGATGGTGATGGAGGCGGAAGTACCCAGTCGGAACTTAGGTGCCGAAAGTGGTGAAACATGTAAAATCTGATTTTTAGCTTTTTAAAGTAATCTTTTCAACTAACCTACCTTGTCTGTCAAAATATTATTGGTTGCTAATTTTCTTTTCTAAAAGTATTGCCAAAATTTCAGAAATAACTAATTAAATTATTTACAAAATACCTCTTCTCCTTTTATAAATATATAAAACATTTAAGTCCCATACCTTTAATAATTTTATATATTTATTAAAACACATAGGAAAATTCTACAAAAATTTCTATAAATCATTTTTAATATATTTTCTAACATATATAAATTTCAGACCCAAAACATATGTAATTTAGCCGTATATTATTTAAAACCCAAATATTCATTTTTCTCACTAGAAAATTAATATAAAATCCACATTAACTCAGAAAATTATGAAAATTAAAACCCATCTCTAAAATATCATTTCTGATCTAAATCTAAAATCACAAGGCATTTGGATGTCATTTAATGGGGTTTTCACATTAAAACATATCATGAAATCCATATGAAATATCATAAATCAACAACAAGCATATATATTTATTTATTTCTAACAATCAAAACATGGCAAAAACTTGAAAAATAATTCGGATTTAACCTAAAACCGAAAACAATTAGAAAACATGAGATTTAGTCATTATTCACCTTAGCTTTGTGATTAAGTAGTTGAGATTTGATCTTGAGTTATATTGATTTGCTTCTTTCTTTAGCTTTTCTTCCTCTAGTTCTTGCTTAATGGTGGTCGACCTCTTAGTTTTTTTATTTTTGCAAATGAATGTGTAGAATGAACACGACTTAAGGGTTTAGGGTATTAGAATGTGTCTTTTCCTATTTTTCCCCTTATCTAACTTTCCTTATCTATTTCATTCTAATTCATTTTATTTTATTCATTAACAAGGCACGGATACCCCTTAGTTTACACAAATCTCAATCCCCTAATCATTACATTATTTTATTTTATTTAACCTATTAAATATCCTAAACAATGTTACTAAAAATTAGGGTCGTTACAGCTTTCGAATATCCTTCAGTTCCAGAGTATGTCTTCCCTCCCATATTAGGAAATTCCTTACATAGGAAAGTCGACAGGATGGAGTGCTGCATCGGTGGGTGGGGCAGCTCGTGTAGTTGAAGGAATAAGAATCTGGTCGATAGTCTTAAGATATTGTTTAAACCATTCAGGCATTCCACGAATAAGTGGTTTTCTGTGGATAGGGTTCCTTTGTTCGAAAGAAGATTGATTATCAGCCATATTAACTATCTGTAGATTAAACCATTAGTTACGATTTCCTAAGATAGTATTTACTTGCTGAAGAAAAAAGTTGCCTAGTGTATATGCGTATGTTCAATAAAATGGGGGTGTGTGTACATATGTATATGTATGTATGTATGTATGTATGTATGTATGTTTATAGTAAGAATTCTTTAAAAATTCTTTTTGAAAAACCTTTTTCAAAATAACAAATATGTCTCTCTTACGTATAGTTTTTCGCCATTAAGCTGGTAACCTAAGCTTTAATACCTAATGTAATAATCCAACCGATCACCCCTTAAAGGGCGTGGTTACAAATGGTAACCCCAGACATCCTTGTTTTACGGCCAGCCTCTCGACTACCTAGGCTACTAGCCTTTCAACCAACTCGAGACGTGTAGGGGCAAGAGACAAAGCTTCGCCACCATTCACAATGCGAGAACCCCCTATCACATATGCATAAACATGCCAACAAGTTCTGGTAACTAAAAACCTCGAGTCTTATCTTTTTAGTACTTGGGCAGCATATTTCAAAATAAGAATATGTCTACGAACATAATACCATTAAAACCATTTAATAGTTCTTTATAAGGAAAGTAGGCGGGTCTAACCACTTAATACCTTCCATTCCATAAGCAAGTTTCTAAAATCCCATATCCCAATCATACGTCATAAACTGCTAATATGAGAGACGGTACCAAAGCCACTTAATATGTTTTATTGGAAATTAGCAGACTTTGATCATTTAATACCTTAATTAAGGCAGACCCCATCATTTAATACTTATTTTTCAAGGCGTGCTCCTCAGTGGTACTATCTAGTTGACATCATATAGAATCTCTTAGGCCACTTAATACTTACATGTGGAAAATAGGCAGACTCTGACCATTTAACACCTTAATTAAGGCAGACCCCATCATTAAATAACTATTTCCAGAAGCGAACCCCCTCATAGAGATACCACCTAACATAACTCCTTAGCCGTTTAATATTTCATCTGGGGAAAAGTGGCGGGTCCTACCAGCTAATACCTCAAAACCTCAAAGCGGACCCTTCGTCTTATGGCCCATATTCATAATGACGTCTCACATTAGTCCGACTATTTGTAGGAACCGGTAGCCAGATTAGCTAGGAAGATTTTCCCTACAGAGACCAACCTCACGTCATTACAAATATTTATCATAAGGATATCTCACATCAATCAAATTGCACACAATTGCTGGTAGCCTCAAAGTGAAGAGTAAACTTCCATCATGTAACTCTATTGACATTGCATCCCTATGATTTAGCCATACATCAATTACTATCCATACATACACACACACGCATCTCACCATTTCATAAATAAGGCCTTATAAGGAATCTTCCTTATTACGCCTTAAATAATAATTAGGCTATATAAGAGTTTCCTCTTATTTTCGCCTAACAATCAATTACCTTCCTAATGCGGAAAATAAACAAAAATAAATTCCTAATTAACTACGCCATTTAAGCAATAATTATATGTTAATTATGCAAATAGAGATAAATAAATATTCGCACCTAATAAGTTCTAAACGCACGGATTTTATGCTCTAAACTAGCGTTAAATGTCAATTCCTTAACCAAAAATTATTACAAGTCCTTTTCCTTCAAATTCCAAAACTTTTGTGGGATTCTAATATCCAAAGCAGGAAATAAATATTTATAACTAAAACTGCAATAACAGACTTGTTAATAAAATAGAAACTCAATTTATTACACCAATTCAATGGAATATCTTAAACCATAAGAATTGCAATCCAAACCCCATATTCTATTCAACTTCTCTTCTACAAAGTAATAGTAAGAATAAGTGGTGTAAACTACGAATGGAAATCGTAATCTAAACCCCTTACTTTGTTGAAGAATAACAATTTGACCCAAAGAAAAAATTGAAGTGGAATAGACTATGAAATTATCAAAAATAGCATAAAAGAAACAAATTCCATCAAATTAATGTAAATAATTACGAATCTCAACATAGAATTGATATATCGAAATAAAAAGGAATTTTTAGGGATTTTATCTATCATATTTTCAAAATCCCAAAATCCCCAAGGCATATTCGAATCTCAAAAGAAATACACTAAACAATTGCTAAAAAGAAATACTAAGGTTTTCACTCACAGATTAGCCTTAGCTTCATATAAATGGATTTGTAGCCTTCCAATCTCTTCCACAATCTCTCTCTTTTGATATACACACATAATAGGAAAGAGGTATATATATTCGTTAGATTCAGAATAATTGGAGAAGAATAGGATAAGAATAGATTGGAGGAAGAAGAAACGAATAAGAAATAAGTTGAATTCTTACCTGAATTCCCTACGGAGTTTTCGAATCTTATTAGAGAGATAGAAATGGCATAATTTCATCGCATCCTCCAAAATAATATGAATAAAAGTGGAGAGGATATGGCTCTATTTATAAAGATTGAAACGCACCAAAACCGTAGGATGGAAGTAGGTAAGAAACGAATAAATATGGAGCGTACAACTCAATATAACATAGCTTCAAACCCTAGACGCCATTGGCTACTTTCGTTGCCAAGCGGTCGACCGCCTATGTACAACCGGTAGACCGCTACGGTCGACCGGTTGACATATATATGTCGATTGCTCCTCTATTTCGTGGAATGTTTATTTCGTTCCGTTGCATAATTATTTTATTCCCTAATTAACTTTTTAACGTTAAAAGTTAATTAAACGTTTACTTAGCCTCCAAGCTAATTTTTGAAATTTAAACCCTAAATTTGATATCTCGTTTGAATTTGAATTCAAACTAAATTGATTTAAATATGAAAATTCAAATGCTCATAACTTCTTTGCTTGAGCACCGTTTTCAACATATTATGTATGGAAACAGATCAGAATTTCACAACGAACGCAATGAGATAACTTTCATGAACAAATTCCAACTTTTATAAAATTTCCATATTCAACCCTGATCATATTTAATCCAATTTACTTCATTTATTTATGGTTCATTTTATGGGGCGTTACACTATCCTTGGCCACAACATACACAATAAATATGATATATGGAGGGTAATCTAAAAAGGAGATGACCATACCATAATGGGTGCGACCCACATAGCCTTACGGCATACCCTATTTTAGCCATTTCCCGGTGTGAGGCCTGAGGTAACGTATTACCTTTTACAAAAAAAATCCTACTTTGAATGCCACATTGCCATTTCTAATAACACACTATTGATTTCCACAAAAGTACAACCTTTGAGTTCGTACGACTTAGGGAACGGTGTTAAGTGTAAGAGGAGTTACCTCCTACATCACTAAACAGATGTACATTTGTAAAAATCAATGTACGTGGTCTTAGAAATGCATTGTCAGACACTCGGCATACAAGTTATCCAGGAACAGGACAAACCGAGGGCACTCCTCCTACTACATCCTGTTGGGGAATCACCCTTAAGATTAGTAGTGAACAGTCCTTGCATCGAAGATTTCAAAATGAAGATACCACTACCACCACATATATGATATGGGAATTACCTCAGAGGTCAATAGCAAGCAGCCCTACATTATGAAGATCTCCATCTTTATAATCATTATCTTCAACATGTCTTCACTTTCGAAGGCGTATATTGGTTCGAAGTGGTTTTCGGATATGAATTACCCAAATTTGATCCCGGTCTCTTCGAACCAATCAATGATAAAAGATATCAAGTATGTGGGTGATTATTATTCAATTAATTAATGTCTTCTATCCAAGTAAAATATCTTCTATCCAAGTAAAATATTTTCTTAGAGATATATGTCATTAAACCATTTTCATTTTTAGCATATACGGGATTATTAAACCTCCTTTTCACATTGGAAATACCAAATCATTTCCTTTTAATTACTTAAGAAAAATATTTCCATCTTATATTATTGGTATAATTTCAATCTCAGTGGAGATTACTTATTTCCAAAACATACCTTTTAATGGTTAAAAACAATGTTATTTAAGACATCGTTTACAGTAAACCCAAATCACTTAGTATCGAGTAAAAAGGATCCAAAGATTTTAGACTAATTATACTCAATACTAATTTCCATATTCAACCTGTACTATTCGTCAAATAATGGTGAAATCATATTTTAAATTCACAAGGATAGTACAGGTTCCTTACTCGGAATTTAATATAGAGTTTAACTAGAATGTTCTCTTTACCATCAAAATTCTATTTAAAACCTTGTTTAACCTTTTTGGAAAACTCCAAATATTTTTTCTTTTATCTTAAGAAAATGCAACCCGAGTAAATCAAATTAACTGTCCCCTCCATCAGGCCAGTCCAGATAGCTAGGGAGAGCAGGAAACTGATTTTCCAAACCCAAGCCTAGAGACTATCTCTCTGTCATCCATAAGGCGGTCAAGTTATTGATCAACTCTAAACCCTTTAAAGTATTTGATTTATTATTTGAAAAATATTTATAAAGGATTCGGAAAGTAAACCTAAGTATAAATCTTATTCTAGAAATTTCCAAATTCCTTTGTTAAATTGCCGGTGAATAGTGCTTTTAAGAGTTTCGTATCACAAATCCCATTTTAAACCTTTTATATGTCCAATTTTTCCATTTAAAACTCTTTTAAAATATTTTAACATATTTTTAGAATTTATCTCATATTTTTAAAGATTTAAAAATATCTATTTTTAAGAGTTGAAATCCATATTTTACAAACTGCCAAAAAGCGATGATTTTAAAATTTTGATTTGGACATATCTCAAATTTTACAAATGAAATCTTGATTTGTCTCCTTCATTTGAAAACTATAGTTATAAGAGTCCAAAAATTATTTTTTCAAATAATTATGAGCTATATTCCACTTTACACATTGATTTAACTTTTATGACATGAAATCGCGAACTACCGTTACGCGACGCGCCTATTTTGACTCTAATTTCATATCTTTTCAAAACTTTTCCAAAATGAGTTTTAATGTTCATAAAACATTTTTAAACCATTTTAAACCAATTTTTTTATGTTTAAAAAGGTTTAACTATGTCGTAACACTTTTATAATTCATAAGAGAAAGTGTTTTCTTTGTGTAAATTCGACATGTATTTACCGTGAATTATTTCCATAACCAAGCAAACATATTATCACATCCAAAAATGATGACCAAACATAGAAAACAAGCATGGCAAAGCATATCATATCGTCATGTAGTTTGATAAAATAAACTAGCGGAGTAATTTTCACTTTCATTTGTCTTTAGATTTGCTAAAATTGATATAGCTCCGCTATCACCGCACTGAAGCATATGAATCCTACCGTGGGACACTTGGGTATGCTCGGCCTTTTATTAGAGAGGGTGGAAAGGTGGTGATAGCTCCTCATGAGTTCGACCAAGCAAGGAGAAAGAAGAGAAGGTGATCACTCACTTTAATTTCAAACTAAGGCGATATCTTACTATATTTGGAAAGGTGATCACTCACTTTAATTAATAGAAATTTTGTGAAATTTTAAATAATAATATTTTGAAATAAAATTTAATATTTGGAATACCTCTTTTAAACATAGCAACTGGTAAATTTTCATCAGATAATATGAAAGTTTATTTTCTTGTGTAATTTTATTTCAATTTGAATATGTTAATATTTGTAAATCATCTTCTGAGTGAGACATCATATTTCGTTTATTCAAATTTGGACTGCTATTGCTCCGTTCATCTTATTTCTGACATTTTAGCAACATTTCGGTACCGATATTGACTTTCGATACGATGATCGTACCACTGATATCTGTATACCGTTTTGATCTCTCGTCGTGCTGATCTCTATAGTATATTCAATTGTCAATTTCGGAGTCCAGTGTGCTGTGCAATCTGTGAAACGCCTGACGTATCGATTCCGCAATCGTGTCTTTTGGTTTCCTGAACTTTCATTATCCACTGTACAATATCAATATTCATTAATAATTTCTGAATTAAATTCGTGCCCTTCTACCATTCACTACGTTCAAAAAATTTTATGTGTCCATTGACTTTTTCACTGGCTCCTTTTCATTCACCTTCTCCCTTCTTTTTCTTTCCATTCTCATTCATTTTGCCTGTGCCTTTGTGTCTTCTCAAACCATTTAGCGTCCCTTGTCTTCATGATCGCTACCAACCAAAGTCTTCCACGCTCACTGCAACCCCTCCCCTCGACCGAAGCATCCTTCCGAAGCCGAGGCCTGCTTCCCCTCCATCCCTTCCCACTTTGCCATGCACCCGATAGCGTGAAACCCCGAAGCAATCACCACTCCCTCTTCTTCTCTCCTACCCGCCACCAAAGCTCCGCCATCCCATCCCGTGCTCCGCCTTTAGCCTCATACTCCCGGCCTCATCTTTTCCCAGATCTCGACTCGACAAACTGCATCTCCTCTCCGCCTCAATCCATGGTCGCGCTTCTCTATATTAAGGTAATATATATATGATATAAGTTATATAGGTGTTTTGATTTTTGCAGTTATATGTTGCATGTAATATATTTTATGATAGTGTGTATATATATATATACTTGTATATTAGATTAAGTAAGTATGTATATTCTGTTAGTAATATATGTTCATATTTATATAAAGGTATATATGAGTTTTATATATATACGGTTCGTACATGATGCATTTTAGGATATATTTTCTCGCATATATGCTACAGGTTGTTATTTTTTTGAACGTACTAGTTGTATAAATTGATCTATAATAAAGATAAAATTTATATATATAGTTTTTATATGTAAATTATATATGCAGTTAATGTTATATGGTATTGTAATAATAATATTAGATATTCGTTTGGACTATTTTTGAAAGATATATAAACTTTTGTAATATATGGGTTTTATAACTTGCCGCTATCTGTGTTTATATATATAGATCTCTGTTTTGCATGTGTTAATATATATATACTTTCGTGTATTTTATTAATGCAGATATCCGTAGCTGTATATTATATAGTTTATATGTATATAAGATATGTTTATATGTGAAAGCTATTTAGATTTGTATAATCTGTTATATATATAGATATATGATGATTTCCATATATCTGTACTGTAGGGGTTATATGAATTTAGTTTATATATATTATTATATATCAGTTATATAGGTTTTGTCTGTTTTATATATATATTGTTTAATAAATATTGTGTAAAAGTTATGTTGATTGTATACATATATATGCGGTTACATCAGTTTTATTTGAGTTGAGTTTCTGGTTTTTATATACATATGTATTTAGTTATATATAATTGTTTATATAAAGTGTGACAAGTTATCTATTTTTATAATCGGGTTTATACTAGCATATATATGAGTTGCAGGTTTGTTTATAGCTGTAATTATGTATATATTACACGTTTTTATTTCTATGATCCACCTGGAAAGTTTACACACTATATATGTATAAATATATATTGTAGGTTAATAATATGATACATGTAACATAATAGAAGTATAAGTTATATATTTAGCAGTTTTATAAATATATATTATTAGAAGCTATATTTTCGAATGGCTATAGTTGCATTAGTGTAAATTATATTTTATAACGTGAAAAATATTTGACAATTATATATATACATAGGTTTTATGTTTTATACGTGAGTTGTTTTTTACATATATATTGTATATATAAGTATAATCTAGTTTGGGTTATGTATACATGTATATCTGTTATTATATGTTAAAGCACATATTTTTTTTAGTTATATGTATATATGGGATATCATATGTGTGCATCCAGTTTAGTATAAGGTTTGATATATATTTTTGTTAATATAATGGTCTGTTTGTCAGTTATAACAGATTTTAGTTTAAAAGAAATATTACATATAGTTTTACAGTTTATAGTTTTTCAGTGTATGTTGCATTTGGGCTGTCTTGTTTATACATATATATTATTTTAATATTTGTCTTAATTTAAATATTGATTTAATAAAATAATCATATTACTAATAGTATATACGCATATCTTGTTCCAATTATATCAAACTGATTCTGATTCGTTCTCATCGATTCTATTTATCAGCTCTATCAGTCGAATTCGTGCCCATTTCGCTTTGCTTTGGAATTCATGTTTGGATTCGTAACTCAGTTTCAGTGTCTATCCTTTCTAGCCTCGAAAGGTGAGCAATCACCCACGATTAATGCTCTTATATTTATTAAATTTGATTTCAATTGAAACGACAATTGAAATATGCTGCTGTTAGTTATTTACATTGTTATATATATGATGTTATTTGTATCTGTTCACCCGTGACATCTGACACCATTATCTGTTATTTATATTGATGATATATGCATGTTACATTATTATCATATCTGTTATCACTCTGCAAGTTCCCTGTTAGTATAGAATTCACCATGGGTTGAAATGATACATACCCGAACGATCTTTATAATAGGAGAAAATCATTATGGGTTGAAATGATAAACCCAAGCGATTTTCATTGAATTGAATTTGGGATTGCAGGTTGAAAAGATATATACCCGTATATATATTTAAATTATGGATTGAAATGATAAATATCGGTATCACTTGACCATTGGATAGAAAATTATATACAGACACCGTTGGTCTATATATATATATATATATTTTGAAAATGATTTCTATGATTTTGAAAAGAAATATATGGTTTTATTAAATATTGATTTTAAAGATTTATTAAAGTTGATTTAATCAATATAAAATATGTTTAAGTATTTAGGTAAATTTATATTTTCAAATATAGAGTTTATAATGTTTCAGGTTGAAAGATAAATCTGAAATTGATTTGAAATTATGTTTATTTAAGAATTTTACTTAAATAAGTTTGATTTTAAATTTATTAAATTTGAAATTCTAAAGATATGTTTTATAACTTGAATTTGATTAAAAGTGACTTAAATAAATATTTCAAATTTATATAAATTTAAATGGGATAATTTGTTTATTTAAATTTGTAAATTGAAGTTGTATTTAAATGTTATTGAAATGATTATGTAAATATTTCAAAACTAAATAATAGTAAAGTGAATTTGATATATATATATGAAATTATCGAATTTAGTTTCGAAATGTTGAATATTTAAAGCTTTGAAATATATTGAAATTGAAATGGCTTATTTTATGGTTCAAATATGTATTTGAAATCGATAATTTGAAATGGTTTATTGAGAAACTGAATTGGATTGAAATGGATGATTTGAGATTTGATTAAATTTGAATTTTGGAATTCGAGTTGATTTGAATCGACTTGTGAAATTTGAGGAAACTATTTTATTATATAAAGTATTTTAAATTATATTTAAAACTATTTTATATTGTTTTATAAACTATTTTAAAGTAAACTATTTTAATATAACTATTTTTAATATAAACTATTTTAAATATACAAATTATTTTAATATAAATTGTTTTAACTTATAACTATTTTATATAAATTATTTTATTTTATATACTATTATAACTATCTAAAATGTTTGAAGGAAAGTGTTATGATTTCAAAGTGTTATGATTTCTAAAGTTATGAATTTCAAAGTATTATGATTTCCAAAGTATTATTATTTCAAATTTTTTTGGTTTCGAAAGTATTATATCTTTGAAAGTACTATGATTTTGGAAGTGAATATTTTTGAAATGGAAATGATATTGTATTGATATCTTTTTGAAATGAAAATGATATTTTGGTTTTGAAGTATAAACTACTTTGAAACGACCACGGTGTTATAATAACGATTTGTTGTTAAAGAGATCGGGATCAGATATGGGCATACTCTCTATCGATACCGAAAACCACTTTAACAACTGTGTACGCGGTGGAGATTCTAGAATGAAGTAGGATGGTGGCGACGATCCTATATGAGGTATATACGTGGACCCAACTCCCTTGAGTTGGCATAAGGTGGCTAAAACAGGAGCAATCGACGGGCTAATGAGGTAGCACCTCTGATCGGACACACTCCATCGTATGCCATTCTATTACTTGTGATTGATTTGGTGCGCACCCTTGATTCGAGAATGTAGCTTGAGGTGGGCGATTGCTACGGCTCTGCGTTACCACCGGCCCGGAAGTTTAATTGGTATATCTACCCTGGCATTGCCTAGTTGTGCCGTGTCACCTACCATAGCGTGCCTTACTACGAGTTTGATTTGTGTCGTACCTATGGTGTATCCTTTGGTAGCCCCAGTTTACGGGGTATTACGGTACTATATAGACATTGGCACACCTAAAAATGTGTTAAGGTGGAAAATGTAAAGCCTTAAAGCTATTTTTAAATAGTATACTTTACTGTAGACATTATTATAATAACGTATATTACTACATAGTAGATAGTTTAACAGATCCTTAGAGGATGGGTATCCCAAACATCCTTTAAGTTACTGTATTTCAGTTGATATTTCACTTGAGTTGGATTTATTGATATAAGAATGTTAATTCCGACTCGAGTGTTTTGTGTTTTGCTTTACGCTCGGGTTAGACAGAGTGATACAGCATTCGAGACTCACCTTTGGAGTTGGAGCTTCGCTTGGAGATCCATCTATCGATTCTGCTTTCAGTTATTCAGTTGATTCCAGTGATGTATTCAGATCTTGTATTTGATTATTGTGTTGAGACATCTATGTATTCGTGACTTCTATTGTATCTTGTTTAACTCTGTTATATATATATAGTAGCTTCATGAACTACTATTCTTTTGTTTCCGCTGCTTATTTTATAATTACTCTGTGTCCGTGATTTTGTGATTATTTATTTACTGTATATGTTGAGTTTTGCCAAATTTAAATTAACAATCTGATATTTTCAGCAATTCAAATCCGACATGTATGGATGCGAATGGTTGAAAATTTCAGGCTGTTATAGGAAATGTATTTTCAGCAAAGCCTCGCTACGACTATGGAATAATTTATGAGGATATGAAAGCCATTAATGAAGAGGAAGAATAAGCTTAGGAAATGGAATGGAAGTGTGAATAAAATAAGAAGGTGTGTCTTGTATTTATAGGTAAAAATATGTAAACAAATATCTTATGATACAAAGACCATTCTACCCTCACCCATACCTCCTCCATGCGCACGACCACCCCCCATTTGTCCTCCTCTCATCATATCCTAGGTGTGTAAGGAGGTGATGTTTGATGTGTAGTTTGCTTATATGTGAACATATGTTATAAATATCATGATATTTTATGCTTATATATATATATGGGTGTATGTATGTATTTGGTATGTACTTATGTGTGTATATATTGTGCATGTATGTGAATGTTATATATATACACAAGACATATAAACAACTTTGCAATCACATTGAAAATATGAAAATTGATTCACGGTCACATTTTCATTTATTAATTAAAAAGCACACACATATATATATATGTTAAAAAAATTAAAAATGACATTTCTATTTTTATTTAATAATTAAAAGGGCTAATTTGATTTTAAAACAATTATTAAATCACTTAAACTCGATTTAAATTCAAAAATCAAATATCTAAAAAGGATGGCATCATTCATGATGTCATAAAGACATTTTATTTCAAAAAATAAAATAAATAATTTTATTACATATTCTTGGTTAAATGGAGAAATAAGTGTATGTATCCAGTTTCATATCATCTAATATTGAGAAAATATCAATTTAACCGAAAACTGATTTTCGTCGCTTTTCTGACGGAAATCCCAAATATCTATATATGTAAATATAATTTTAAAACAGGTTTACCGTCGTTAATTATTGTTCAAAACATTATAATTTATGCTAAAAAAATCTTATATTTGAATATCCAAAAATAAATATTATTTTTCAAAACGTTAACTTACGGGTCATTCAGAGGTACATCTTATAGATCTTGGATTAGTGCTACATCTTACACAACAAGATCCTTACTGTAATCATTCATATTAAGTACACGATCTCGCATTATGGTCTACTTGCTTTCTTAAAATAAACCAATGTCATTAAAATTTCATACATTTCACCATGTAATATTTATATGTGATCGAATATGGATCAAATATCCATATTCTTGTACATTTTAATAATTCGAAACTCAAAAGACAATACACAATCTTGGACAAGTAAACTCTTAAGTGATCGAGTTAGGAATGTATGCAGTAGTTGTATTATTTGGCTCTTGCATGGACCTTGAAATGATAACATGCCAAAAGATTGATTGGTTAGGGTATATTTATATTTGTTTTATCAATCTTAGTTAAGTTTGTTTGTATATTTTATTTGATAAACATTTTATCAACTTGTATTGGTTGCACAAATTTATCGCTGTAGATTATTTTAACTTTACATAACATATGTTCTTACAATATTAGAAGGTTAAATGTTACCATCTCATTTTTATAATAAGGCTCCAAGGATTTTTATGTTTCTCAAAACCTAATAAAAACATAGAAACCTTTTAATTCCTCTAGTGGGTGGTTGGGCTCGCTTTACTTCGAATTCTGAACTTGAGTTTGCTCAACAAATCATTGGCACACAAGTAATGGATAACACTTTATTGACTGTATCATATACAACTCCTTATCCATAGTCTTTGTCCTAATCTCAATCTCGACCTTAAGTTTGCTCAATAAATCAAAAAAGATTATTTCCACCCTTTCGTGATGGCCTAAGTTTTTGTATATACCTAGAGTTTGCTCCATAAATACATGCATGTATCTTACCTAGTCTAATCAATATGTTAGTAGTATTACACATAAAATCACAAGCTTGATTTTACTTAACAACTAAAGAGTATGCAAGTAATCTATTAATATATGAATTGTAGATGACAACTTATATATTAAGGTACATCCAAGGTATTCACGTGTTGAACATCCAAGTGCCGGAAAGACCGATCATTGGGGTGATAGAAAGAATAGAATCTCACAACGTGACGAATAATCTACAATATATCAATGAACTTTACAAAAAATAAAATTTTTATATACATACATCAATTAGAGTACATTTATCCTATCATTAGGCCTTGGACAGTTATAACAACCTGTCCTTAAAATTTGGTAAATACGACAAGAACAAAATAGCAGAAGATAAAATACGTGAACATGCCTTAGAGGATCCAGCTTGTCTCTTGAAGCTCCAATGTGTCCAGCTAAATCTGGAAAATATGCTCAGGCTGACCAGAGCATTATAAATCAAATAACTTCCGGATCAGTCTGGTAGAATTAGCATGAGAAACATAGTAAAATGGATTTTAAATGTTTCAAAAAACCTTTCAAAATAAAGGTATCTCATAAGACAACGCCTCACATAAACATGGACGGGTTTTTATCTTATTATAACAGTGATATTATAATAATGTCTAGGGTAAAATAAATATAGAATCATAGCCTAAATTGTTAGATTAATTAAATTCCAACATACTAGGTAAACAACTAAATCTGTAGGAGCATGTATTGGAGATCGGATTTCCATCAATGACTAGGCTACTTGGGTACCGCCGTCACAATACACCTCTAGACAAAATGTACCAAGGTCATCAAGAACTTCTTGCACCCACGCTACACAGAGACGACTGCCCCTTTAACATGGCATACTGGATTACATCTTTCCCCGGGTACCAAGGCTCCAAAAACAATGTGCACCAGCCCTAGCCCCACTCTTCGCACGCATACCAAAATCCATAAATATCGAATCTCGATTGAGGAATGATGCTCCTAATGGTAGCGAACCACATAGCTCTTCTTCTATCCTCTGTTTTAGTCATTACCAGGATGTAAGGTTTGTGAGGTCATGATTACTTTTTCCTCTCTTAGCAATTCCCACTTGGAATGCTAATACTACCTTCCAGGTGCAATGCAATGCCAACATTCGTCCATACAAGTTGTTCAGAATAAGAAAAACCAATAGCACTACTTCTACTGCATCCATTTTGGAATCACCCTCAGGATTAATAGCAAATAGTCCTTACACTTCAAAGAACTCCATATTTGATTCCATCATCTTCAAGATGTCTTCAATATGATGCTTGAGTTGGTTCGAAGTGCTTTTCAGATAATTCTTATTTATCTGATCCTAGTCTCTTTAGATCAACATTCGTTAGTTTTTGGTAAACTCGACTCTGGTTTTTTCGGAAATAATCAGACAATACATAAGAGCAGAGATCACATCCTAACTGTTTAAGTCGATGAATTTCCTTATTATTTTTCCTAGGAGAACAAAAGGAGATTTACACGCACAGTACAACATCATCGAAGATGATTGTGTCATATAACTCACGAGTTTCTCCTAGATATTTCCATATTTAGATTTTGGCCAAGATTTCATAGTCGGTCGGTTGTTTAACTATCAAATAATCAAACAATCAACATAGATTAAATTCCATGTGGGATCCACTGAGCCTTAGTAAATAAATATTAAAATTATTAAAATCTCTTTCAAGTATTTGATTCAAAATACCTTCACCAAAGATATATTCACAAACCCCTCATACTTTTTTCAATACTTAGGAAAGCATTCATATACTAATCTCTGCGGTATAAGTATATTTCAAACCATTATATTTTTAATACTTAGAAAATACCCATATACTTATCTCAACGGTATAACTGTATTAATAAAACTTGAGGAAGATTTCCTCTTTTCCAAAATCATATTTAAATAGGCCAAAACAATTATTACTTAAAATATTTCGTACTATAAACCAAACCACCATCCTTCGGTGTTAACTATAAAAAGAATATTTCCATACCAGCATAATTAAGAAGGATTACTTACCAAAATCAAATCTCATTTCATTTATAAAATTCCCTTTTCTATAAGCCAAATATCATACTTCAAACCTTTTATAAATCTCTAAATTAATGTATAAAACTTCTTTTACAATTTTTCTTAAAATGATTTATAAACTACATATAAAACTCCTTTACCAAATATCATTTATAAACTCCTTTACAAAATATCATTTGTAAATCTCCTTAAATGAATCATTTTTATTATGTACAATCCTTATTATAAAACCATTTATCATTTGTAAACACCTTTATTCAATTAATTGATTACTTTTTACACATCATAAATAAATAATTTATTTTAAACAACACTGATGAGATAAGTAATTAACTTTAAACACGGCATTAATTAAAAAATTAATTAACTTTAAACAAAACTAAACCAATTAACTAACAGTATTAGTAATAAAATTTAACAACTTAAAATTTCATTAATAATATAATTAAATAACTTTAAACATCTTTATTAAAATAATTAAATAACTTTAAATATCTTTAATAAAATAATTAATTAACCTGCTTACATCATTAATAAAATGGTTAAAATCATTTTATAATTGAATAAACACTTAACCTCGGATTGTTATAAAATTTAAGTAAATCTAAATCCATAACTTAGCAAATTCAGAATGAGGCTTAGCGACCATAATGGTACTAAATCAAGTTACCACTAAATATTCAATTTAACTTTCCAAGTCTCATAACTTGTATTTACATAAGCAACATATATATGTAAATAAAATCAATTAACAATTTCTGGAAAATCCATCGCTTATCCAATATTAATTAATTCATATAATAATCAACTGGCATATGAATAAATGTCCAAATAAATATAATAGCAGAATGTAGATTTATTCTGCAAAACAACTATAATCAATAATCTATTAAATTAAATTATAGTAGAATGGTGTTTAGTTCGTATCAATAATTATCCAAAATAATCTATTCATTTTAAAATAGCAAGACAGTGTTTTATTTGACAAAATAGATAACACCAATGAAGTATAATTAATTTAACCACGTTATTATTTAAAACAATATAATTTATTCAACCATCATGATTTTATCATAAATTTGTACTTCATTCAAACCATCAATTATTTATACTATAGCTCGTCAATACGAGTCAAAGACAAAAATCTACAGTTTAATTGAATTTAAAACTAATGATATATGGCAATTTAAACTTAACACTTAAATTATATAAATTTAAAACAAATTGATAATTTTGTTTCTCACCATAAACCCATAGCCCATGGCCTGCTTGCAACATCTATCGAAACCGGATGCCTTCTTCCCCAAAAAATCAAAACCCCCAAATCATAATTTCGAATGCTTGAAACCAATTTCGACATGCAGAGACATGCACACATGCACGTGCAAACGCAATCCCCACCCACGCTTGATACCCTGAGGCTACCCACAAACTCGACTTCACCTCCTCATCACAATGGCCCCACTGCCCAAGCCTCCAACGCCTCCGTTCAATTTCCGTCCACCATCATCGAAATCAGTAAATGAGTCTAGGTTCCGTTCAGTCACCTTCCACCACCACATCGGTCAACTTTAGACCTCGCCGCCTACGCCATCGCAACCCCATCTTCTACCGCACCTTCTCCCAACACCCTACCAACTTCGATGCCACCTAGCTCCGCCCGCAATCAAATCTTCGAACGCCAAAACCCAAATGCCCTAAACCATAGATCGACCTCCACAGCCCATATCGGGCCAACGCAACCAATACGACCAACACCAAAGCTCTACCACCACTCGAGGTCGCTCCAGCTCCAATCGCTCCGCCCCAAACCGCCTAGGTCGTCAAAATGTGATTTAGCAAAATCCGATCAACTCACCACCATGACACTATCCGACACCCTAAAATCCTACAAACAGTTCCAATAATCATGATTCGTAGATACGAACATGATTGTAAAGGCTATTCGTCGATTCGTGATCGACGAAAAACCGACAATATTAGACCACTTACAGTTATTTACACTATCAAATTACTCGACAAAAAATCTAACAACTATTTTTAAAATAAACAAACATTGAACCTAAAAACTTTCCAATTGATTGCAAGTGCTAGTTCTTAACGGTTGAGGAGTTGTTGATTTTTGAATGAGGAAATGATTGTATTTTCAACTAAAACAGAGAACAGTAAAGGTTGTTTTTGTTTGCAATAAACTTGTTTTGTCCATTTCGAAGCATATCTAACTAAAATATGATTTTTAGTCCTATTACTTAAACATGGAAAAAATATAAATTACACCCAAGCTAACATATAGATTTACACAATATTTATTTCCATAAAAGTATTAAACAAGGTTTTTGAATAACTCAAATTTTATATGCTTTTGAAACGCTTTAAGCTCTAAACTTTTGAGTAAAGTAAACATTTCGAGTAAGGTATAAATTTGAGTTTAAAGAGAAGATATTTTTTTTAATTAAAAAAAAATAGAGAGGATGAAAAAGAAGGTAAAAAGATAAAGTATAAAAATGAGATATAAAAGTGAAAAATGTATACATATAAGATGAAATAAAAAAAGTAAAAAATAAAGGTGGCATAAGGCCAAATACCCTTAAATCTACATTTTCAACTCTTACATCAAATCTTAAGCCACCTAAATATCACACATTTGAAACCATGTTGGTTAATAGGATAATCCTTTCACACTTAAGGTTTCATTATATTTCACATCTTTTCATGTTTTCAAATTTAAATACAATTTCCATTTTTAAATACTTATTATTATATTTCAAAATAAAAGTGTTTAACATTTAAATGTTGTTTAAAGCATAATAAAGATATTACAACTTTCAATAACTTGTTATTTGATAAAAAAGATGAAAATCTGAAAAGTGTGTTTTAGTCACATTTCCAGCTTTTTGTCGAGCTATCCATTTATGTAAAAAAAAATTTAAAATAAATCTTCTATTATCGGTTAATAACAGAGGGTTATTAAATTAATAAAATCCATTAACTGAATATTTAAATTAAATATTCACAAAGTAAAATGATAAAATCTCGTGTCGTTACATACACACAAACACATACCCATACATATACATATACATAAACACACACAGACACACACACATTGAGTGATATAAACAGTGTTTTTTTTTGAAATGCCATCGTGATTCAAGTGTCTGACACATCTGAAATCACGATATACGTAAAATGCATATGTATTTGTTGCTCCAACCCAAGTTAGGTTTCTTGTAGTTCCACCTAAGTTTTATATGTTGATATTATAAAAGTTTATAAATAATTACTAGTCTATAATTTAATTAACATCTATAATATTCTTATGTGTGCATATACATTAATTAAATCATATTAAACGAATTTTAATTTATTAATTCAATTATCATATTAATCAAATTATTTTAAATTTCAAAATTTTATTTTGTTCATCTTAAATAATTAAAGTGAATATTAACTATAATATTTATAAATTTTTTTTTGAGAAAAATGTGTGATCCTCTATAAATATAATATTATAATATTATATACGTATATCATATACTAATTTCTCAATTAACTATTAATTAACATATATTTGTCAAATAAATATACATTTAATTAAAACATATGAAAGTTAATATTTTATATACCTTAAAGATTTTAAGATATATATATATATATATGCATATGCATAAATATATTTATGTTTATTTTAACGAATTGACATTTAACTAATTACTTATTTAACCCGATTAATTAAATTATTAAATAACTTTCGAAAAATATTAATTTATTTTAAAAAACAATTGAAAAATATTTTATAACTTTATAAAATTTATTTTATACTATAAATTTAACTTTTAAATTAAAATATAATATTAAATATTCAAACTGAATTTTGAAAATTAGTGCACGGTCCAAAATCAAGACGGGCCTTTATGTTGGAAATAACATTTGGGCTTATACCATCCTTCAAGCCAGGCTAGTAGCTTAGGAGAGCACAGTACTTGATTCCCCAAACCCAACCTTAGACACCACATTTCTAAGCACCATACTAAATATGTAGGCTTCGTCGGTCAGCGAATTAGGGATCTTAAGGCTAAATCAACACTAGAGGGGGGAGGGGGGAATAGTGTTTAATGGATTATATGAATATGAATCAAATTCTTTAAGATTTTACTTGGAATGATGGAATTAACAATCACAGAATCAAAGTACAGATAAAAGTGAATGTAGTAAAAGTAAAAGGAAAGAATACACTAGGATTTTATACTGGTTCGAAGTTACCCTGCATCCAGTCCTACACAATTCCTTATATGGATTTTTTTTCAACTAGTAAATGCAAATACAATCTTGATTTCAAGGCTACGAGGCACAACCTCTAGAATCCTGGCCTTTAGGCAGAGCCACTTGATTTCCGAGCCACAAGCACACACTAGATTTACGGGCTACTAAGCATAACCAATTGATTTAATCAGGCTACAATCACACCTACTTGGATTTCAGGGATACCAAGCACATCACAGAGTATAAGAGTATGATTTGGTACAGTTTACAGACTCAGATCTTGATTACAATTGATCCTATAACTCTTGAATAGCACTTTGATCTTTGAGAAAGATGATAGAAATCAGGGAGAATATGTAAGAGAATCAAACTAGTAATGATTGGATTTGATTCTGGTTGAATTTCGACAGAGTTTCGATAGAAATTGATTTAGAAATCAAGAGAGTGAAAGAGGAGAGAAAAATAAGAAAGTAGTTAATAAAAGTTCGTTTGGAAGTCTGTTATATATAGGAAAACAACAGTCATGTCCATTCACGAAGAGACATGACAAAAAGACACTTAAATTGAAATTTGAATTTTGAAAAGTACGGCTAGAATGTCGACATACTTGTAGAGGATATGTCGACATATCCCTTTGTATTGAGAAAAATTACTTAATAAAAATTGTTTTGAAAATATTAAGTTCTGTAAAATATTTTGAAACTTTATACAAACATTTAAACATAGTTTATACATATTTTAATCATATTAAAACCTAATAAAACTTTATAAAATAATTTTGAAAGATTTAATAAGAATATTCAATATAATGTAAATAATATATATAATCAATATAGTTATAAATTATTAAAGTATAAACAAAAACTTAATATATAAACTTAAAAATATTAAAATAATATCTTTATAAGTATAAAGGATTGAAAATCATTTTGAGAAATATTTTGAAAAGATTAGTTTAAATATAGAATATTTGAAAAACAATTTTAAAACAAAATTGGAGAAGGTGAGAGAGATCAGGAAAGTGCTATCAAGGTTTTAACATAAATTCTATGACTATAAATTATTTGGAATATCTTGAAATCTTGAACTCTTCAATACTCATGAGTCTTCATTCTTGAACTCTTGAAACTTTATATCAGCATTTTGAATCTACTTTTGATATCAGCATCTTGATACTGTACAGTCTTCTTAATCAATACATGTCTAATATCATGCACTATATACTATATATATCTTGATAAAATATTATTATCTATATTTTATATAATGTCCTATAATTGTTATCATCAAAACCAATACCTAAGATGTTACAACCCGAGTTCCAATGGGTCCGGAATTTCCGCAAAAATGCTAAAATCCAAGCCCACTGAAGCCCGAGTTAGGTACTGGCATCCTGCAAATAGGCAAAGACAACTATATCAGAGCTCGGATAAATATCTCACAACGGAACTGACTAAAATATAATAGTAAGTAAATACTCACCAAGATAACAACACTTTCTAAACAAGTGTCTTAAAGTTGGAAAGTCTCTGCCATCTACCTAACCTGTAGGATGTTATGAGGAGGGGGTCAGAACTAAAGTTCTGGTGAATGGACAAATTATACACTTCTAAGCTTAATTCTACATATACCGTTTTATTTCCTTTTTCTGTTATATTAGGTTTACTGGGTTTATAATACTCTCGCCTCTAAGCGTGAATCGTACCCATCTACTCCCTAGTAGATTAAAACCTAATAACTAATATATGTAGCTATATGCCCAATGACCGCATCAGTCCTAGGTACTACCCTTAGTACCTTCTGTATCATCCTCGAAAAGGACTCCATTGTCTCGCTGTTGGAGCATACTGTAACTACATCTGTAAAGGACAGCTTCGTGAGGCCTACAATACAGATGTTCCGTCATCTATTATGAAAACGTAAAAATGCGTTCGCACCAGCCTATATTAATGCTCGGACATCCACAATGTACCACCAAGTGCGTACTTTGAGGACTATACATAATCGTTATGTCTACTCCCTGAATCCTGCCAACAAGGTCTACCTTGTATGGAACTCAGTCGGGGATTTTCTATATCTGTAAAGGACAACTTCGTTAGGCCTACAATACAGATATTCTACTTGGTTTGTCTCTTTTCTCGTCGTGGCTATGGCCCTACGCAGCCACCCCTCAACTAATCGAAAGACCTCTAAAGAGCTAAATGGATGTGCCCTACTGCAAACAATCTAAACATCCAATTGGTTGCGCCCCTCATCCAATGTCTCGATAGTGAAAGAATCATTGGCATGTTGGTTTAACTCTAGTCTTTCCCGAACTTGCTCTTGGTTGATGATGGCTTGATCTCCGCATGCGACTATCATTTTGGGTTCTGTCCACTAAAACCTACTCACAAGTCAGAGTACGGTGTCATACGAATATTCTACTCCATTCATCGGCCTTTTGACTGCTTATAAAGGTCCGATTCGTTAGGCCTACAATGCAAAAGCAGTCAAGGCATACTCTCTTGATGGAGCACCTACAGACTTGCCTTCGGGGGTGCAGCTTCGTTAGGCCTACTCCAGAAGGCCATTCTAGAGTACCCTCACGTCCCGTTGAAGTCTCGTACTTCCTTCTAGCTTAAATTAACTAAGTTGGACATGCTATTTCTGTGCTAAAAATCTATAATGAACTGCTTCATTAGGCTCTTCATCCTTTAGGCTGCTCCAAACGCGTCTTACCATTTTATTAGACCCTACGTCTAATCTTTTATTATCCGTTTAGTTTACTTTTCTAATTCTGTTGGCTACTTATTTACCCTAATCGGCATAAGCGTGTCCCAGCCTCACTTAACTATTGCGAGACCATCAGTTCTTGACTGAAAGGGAATGCTATTGGTATGGGCCTTTCTTCTATGTTTGCTTATTAACTTAGTGTAAGTTTTAAAATATGTCTTTTCTGTTATCTCTAATTATAACCTATGTTATAATTATACTTGCAATTGTTACTTCTATATTCTTTTATAATCTACATGTTATAAATATATTTGCAAGTGTCTCTTTTCTATTCTAGTCTGTCTTCTTTTATTATGATATTGAATTCTCTTTAGTTCTCTTATAGTATATGACAATCTTGGCTTGGGACTACGTCCGACTGTCACAAATTTAATTATCATAATAACTGCTTTGCTTTTATTCTACTATCTACGCAGTAAATGCAGATCTATGCACATTTCTGTTATTGTTTCTAGTCTTGTCAAATAAATAACTTGATTTCTTCTTTAATTTCTTTAACTCTTCACTTTATTCTCTTTTATTCTAGGAAGTAGTTCTATTCTATTTGGTTGGTTACAAAGATGTGCTAAAAATCCATTTCCATATTTTAATACTAAATAATGCTACAAATAATAACTCGAAATTGCAACATATTTCTTTTATTGTTTCTTTAACTATTGGGTAATGCAAAATACAGAAATGTCTCTATTGTACACTAATTCCCTTTTTCTTTCTTTTATTCTTGCAATTACGTTTATCGTTATTTTTGCAATATTAAACTATGGAAATTTATTCTCTGTTCTAAACCAACCAACTAATTTATCACTAACTTCCAAATAGTGCTATTAGATTTTCCCCTTTTTAATTTATTTCTCCCATTTTAGCATAATTTACTATAAATTTCTTGCATTTAGGCTTAAGCCTTTCCCTATAACTGTTAAGCCTAATATTATTCATATTTAATTGGATTTCTTTTTTTCTTTTCCATATAAATAATAATTAAATATAAGTTCTCATATAAAATTTACAGTCTCAACAGAACTAATTAACAGAATTAATTACTAAAATAAATGCTGAATTAAAATATTTTACGGGAATCTAACGATAATATATCATAAACGTAAAAGATATATAATTTAAATCCACTTACATGTCGTCCTTAGCTTTTCTCGTCCTTAGTTTTGCTCCATGGCCTTCCTGTATCCCCTTCTAAGGTGTCTAATATTTTTATTAAGAAGATCTTCTCCCTAGAATTATTTTCTATTTAGGGTTCAGCCTCAGGCAATGAACTCAATTTGTAGAAAATATGATTGTGAGAAAATAGTTAGGCCTAGGGTTCTACATATAGGGGAGTTTGGGGATCTCTGACCGTCGGATTTTAGGATTGAATCTGGTGCAACCACGTCACAGGCATGCTGCAGATCGTTGTATTTAGAAACCAACGTTTGAGATTGCACAAAAATTGAATTAAATAGGCTCGGCACTTCCCTGGACGAATTCACGTCTTGGGGAAAATGCGGGTCGACCTATAGGTCGACCTGTGTTCATCAGTAGTCAACCTTAGGGTCGACACTTGTGCATTGTGGGTCGACCCATGGGCCTTATTTTTTTTATTCTTCTAATTTTCGTTTCTCTCGTAACTTCTTTGTATTAACTCAGATTTTGACAAGTTATATATGGAAATTGATCGTAAAATCGCCACGAACACAATGGTATAAGTTTCGAGGCCATATTCTGATAATTCCAAAATGTTTATTTTCACTGTTCAGCGTTATTTGATTATTTATTTATCTAAAAATGCGGGGTGTTATATTCTCCCACCTTTTAGGAAATTTCGTCCCCGAAATTCGACAAGGGTAAAATTATGTAATTCCTTGCATCAATCACATCCATTTTCTGTACATCCAATTTTACGACCATCCGTGTCCTTGTGCAAAGTGTCATTCAACATAAAATATATGCATGTACATGAACTAAGCGGTACCTCCTATACGAATGCTTTTCTTCTTTAAAAATTTATTTTAAAACATGATGCACACACCCTAAATATACTTGCAATTTCTATATGAATGCAGTCTTTTGAAAACTCAAAAACGTTTTTCATCCAATTTTTCCCACACTCCTACTGAATAGGTGCGTAGTTCAACGAATTTTACATCCAAATCCTACCACACAAATTTTAATAATCGAATTTTAGAAAAATCTAATTTTCCAAACTCGATTCCTTATGTCAGAAAGAAGGTAGAAAATGGAAAAACCTCACATTTCCCTTTTTACTTTTGCGCACCTCTTTCTCCGTACTTGGAACTTATGCTGTTATTCTATAAAAATCCCTATTTTATTTCCCAAGCACGGTCTACATAAGAAAAACTTCCTTTTCAAATTCTCATTTATTCTTATTGATGTTTCTATCACTTTCTTTAGATTTTGCTGTTTTTCTTTTAGTTACTTTTATCTGCTTTTACATTTCTTTTTATTTATTTATATCCTATGTTTTTATTCTTTTCTTGTGAACATCACAGAAAAAGAGCATCATACTAATCATCATTGATTTACTACAATAGGAACTAAATGGTTACGTAGGAGTACAATCTCATAACTAAAAGAGAAAACAAGTCCTACTACAAAGCGATACTAGATAGGTAAATATAGCATCTAAACACAGCTATCATCTAGGGCTAGGAGGCCTAGGACCATGTCCACTCTGCCATAGAAGGGTCCTACTCTAGGAATCCAAGTAACTCATATGCTCCTCCTGCAGTCTATTCTCGTTACTAACTTATGTTGTATTACTCACGATGAATAAGATCTATTCATCTCTTTCATTCCATACTCATAAAGTAATAATCAGGTCTCATTTACTGCAACATATAAGTATTTCAATTTATGCAGTTTCTATCTAAAAAGGCAACTAAGCTTAGGGAAATTTTCTCTTTACCATTACCTTTCATTTTTCCCCAACTAAGGTCTACCTATCCCAACCACGTGTGTCTTACTATCTTACTAATATCACTTCACTACTCTTCTATAGTCTACACACATGAAGCAACATTGCTAGGTTCTCCTTAGTGTCCTATATACTTTACGGGAACTTTTATTATTACTACTAAAAGTAATCATTGTTATCTCCTACATAGCCTTACACTTTTCCCGTCACACCTAGAAAATGATTCCTATCTACTCCATATTTAAAGGTTTGGTTTGGTATTTATCATTTCATTTCAAATATTAAAGCTTTTAAATTTTTAAAACATCAAATCCCAAAGTTCTTGCCTTTAAAAGCGTTACTTTGAAGTTTCTATTGAATTCAAAGATACTTGGTTACTTAACATTTTATTTTTCTAGACTTGCATCTTTACAGCTCTTTGAATCTAAATTATTCCTTAAACTTAGAGGGGAAAACTTACAAATTCTAAGTTCAAAACTTATTCCTCTTTTCCTTTTAAAGACCTTTACAGCTTTCCATAAAAAAATTAGATTTTTAAATTTAACCGTTTACTAAGTTTTTCTCTTCCAAAAACTTATTTACTTTTTCACCAAACCATTTATTTCTTTAAAACATGTCTTGCTTGTCCTTTAAACATTTTTTTTCTTGACTTTCAAAAATGTCCTCACGTGTTTTCAAAACATCTTCTTTTTATAGATTTTCAAATTTACAAAAACTGGAGTAGATAAGAACAATTATTTTATCAAAAATCCCTTAACTTTCTTACTCTTTCAATTACCTAACATTGGAGGAGTTTCTAACTTACTACAAATGGGGACTTTCTACAAAGGCAAGTAACCAATGCACATAATCAATGGAAAAATATGAAATTTCTATTGCTTAGATTTCCTACTAAGGCTCTCTATAATATCCCTCTTAACTAACACTGTCTCTAATTATTATACTTCTCATTACACCTAATTGTTTTATACCATAATGTATTGGAACTATTTTCTCTTATGAGAAACCATTAATGCTAAAACCTCCTATGATCCTTTAAAAGTGGATTTCATGTTTATGTGAAATTACAAGGAACTTATTTTATAATTTTTTGAAATAAGCTATACAAAATATGATGCTTTCCATACCTTGTACATCTCTTTCACGTATTCCTTATAACTTGCACAAAACATCTTTATTTGTGATTGGTTTCATAGAAACTTATATCATTATTCATTTCATTCCAATAGATTATAGTATGTTTAATTTATATTCACTTACAATAGACATTTCCTACGAAATTTATTAATTTCCTAATATTTAACTTACACCTTTTTTTTCATAAGAACTCATTTTCAAAACTGTTTTAATATTTTCATAACTAGAAAACATTTCCATATACTTATTTAAATAATAAGTGTACTTACAAACAACTTTATTTCTATACTTAGAAATTTTCTTCAAAACACATTTTTATTTGGGTCAAAACAGATGTTGCGAAAAACACTGTTACTACAACCCAAAAATACTAGTATATGGATTCAATTAAAATAAATATTAATAAATCCCATATGCTATGTAAAAACATTTCCTTTGAGAGTCACCTACTATAATAATAGTGTCATAGTCCATGCTTCCTTTATTTTTCACGAAAACATCTATTACAACAATAAATGTTGTATCCTACATTTTCAATACTTAACACACTCTAGGTTTTTATATTTAAAATCTTTGTTTACCTACAAAGAAACTAGCGAGCTATACATGCTCTATAATTCTTCAAAAAGAATTTCACTTTTAACAAAATTTACATCATATAAAAACCAATTTAAATTTCATACCACTTTTTTTTTCAAAAACCCAATATTTACTTCCTCAAACATATTAACAATTATATTTTTAAACTTTTCAATTCCAAAAGTTTCATTTTATTGGGCTAGACATAAAGTGGATTTTCTTCTTACTACCCTAGGAATACCCTTCCTAAACCTTTGAAATCTCATTTCCTTACTAAAATCTCTTATTCCTTCCAAAATAAAAATACTCTCCCTACTATCCCTAGGGAACTTTCCCACTTCCTATAATATATGGATATCAATCTTCTCTCAAAACATAGCTTATTGTACACTATAAATCGGCAATAACATAGGGCTCAATATCCTTGGGTCATCCCAAACCCAACTAGCAAACTATGCACAAATATACTTCTGTTAGCACCAAAATTGGTCACTAACCTCGTTCAGAAAGATTGTGTAGAGATATAAGTGATGAAAGTAAATTAAACAGAGAAGACAATGCTAATTTAAATGCAGAAAATAAGAACACCAAATTTATAGTGGTTCAGCGTAATTGCCTACGTCCACTTTGTTCAACTTTATTGATTTCCTTTATGGTTGATTACAAATACAATTCGTGAATCAAATGCTTGAGTGAAGTTGTTGAGTAGAGAAGATGAGTCTTGAAAATGGCAGAGTCTCCCCGGTGTTTTCTCTCCAAAAAAGGATCCATTTCATTGTGCCCCTGCCCTTCTATTTATAGAGGAAGATGGGTTGGACTTCCTTCATGGGCTTAAGAGCAAGGTGCCTCTGCCCATAGTGGGTGAATCTATGCACCAGGCCAGGCAGGCCGAATGCTCTTGCTTTATTGGGGGCCTGACAACTTGCTACCACCTCCAGTCTCTCCTTGATCAGAATCTTGCCTAGTGCTAATGATAATTTCTTCAACCGTCGTTTTGTAACCGGGCCAAGATGCCGGTTAACACTTGCCCCCCAAAGTGTGTCGTGTGAAGCAACACAACACGCTTTGAATCAACGAGTATTCCTTGTCTTCAGAAAGAAATCCACCATGTTTCTTGAATAGTCATTATCCTCCAATTTATCCTCCCAAGGTGTTGTATCCTTCTTTGGTCATCGTGATGCTCGGTCGATTCCCAATATTATAAATCCAGGGTTGTAGTTCATTAGTGGCCATCCGTGTCAGATTCTGCAGAGCTAATAAGCTTCGGCTATATGATCTAGTCTTCTCTTAATAACCCTTAGTGAGAATTCAATTTCTGTTGATTTCAAGAAGTCGAACTTTTTCGGATGTACACATGCACGTTCGGGTACATGTTCTTGCCATTGGCTCTCGGATGCGTTTTATATATGCTCATAACTCGTCGCCAACTCCATCCAGTTTAATTGTAATTCAATCGTGATTCCTTGTTTGTATTTTCTGTGAAATAAGGGTTGCAATCAGCCACTTGAGGAGTTTTCCAAACCTCTCTTCAGTACAGACTCTATGATTTTGTTCACAGCTTCAACCTGTCCATTTGCAGTTATAATGGATCATGGAAGGTCATAAGGACAAATGACGTTACGGATAAAGAAGTTGATTATTTTCTTCATCTTGGTCGTGGTTAAGAGTTCTTCATCTGCCCATTTGGTGACGTAATCAACTACTATGATGGTGTATTTCGCACCACCTTTAGGATCGACAAGAAGATGATTTCAGTTCCCCCAAGTGGAAAACGGCTATGAACTAGCCATTTGAATAATTTCCATTGGCGGGGTTCCCGGATTTTTTGCAAACATCTTGCACTCGTCACATTGTCTAGCATGATCAACCGCTTCTGGGTTGATAGTTGGCCAGTAATACCTGTAGCAGAGTATATTCTTTATCATGGTTTTCCCCCTGATGTTATTACCACATTCTTCTTCATAGAATTTGCTCAAGATATCACCATGGGCGATATGCCGAAGCATGGGGATGGATAGACTCCTTTTGACACACGACTTATTCTTAGATGATTTGGCGTGAAGCTTTGAGGAGGATCTGTCGTTTTCCATTCCTCCGTTCAGTAAGAATTCCTCATTATAGATAGTTTTTGATAGGAGTCAACCATGCCACCTTTTCATTTTGTTCGCTGAGTACGTGTGTAATGATGTAATATGTGAAGTCGTTTAGCAGCTCTTGGACTTGGCCGAGATAAGGAGCAAGACAATGCCCCCTAGCAAGGTCAACTTCCTTAAATTTGTACACTACCAATCAAGAATCACAAAAGATATGTAAAGTTTTCACTTCAAATCCTCTAGCAAGTTTGAGGCTGGCAGTCAAGGCTTCATACTAAGCATCGTTGTTTGTTACAGGTAAATCGAGTTTTAGGACGTAGCAGATTGATCGTTCCTCAGGAGTCATTATCATGACTCCTATGCCATAACACTAATCATTGGATGCTCTATCCGCGTACATTTTCCATCTCATGGTTGGTTCTCTGCTACTCTTCAAGTAGTCATCTGAGGTAGTGAATTTGGGTGTGAGGTCTGCTAATTTCCGTCCTTGGATAGCCCTTCGTGGGAAATAAGTGATATTGAATTAGCATAGTTCGATATTCTATTTAAGTAGTCTTTTAGACATCTCAGGTCATTGTATGCCCTGTCGCAACGGCTGGTAGGCATAGACGTTGATGGGGTGAGCCTAAAAGTAAGAGTGGAGCTTTCGTGATGAAATCAATAGGATTGTGCTAGCTTTTGTAGCTTCGGGTTGATATCCAATGCATGGCTCGCGATAGTTAATGAAATCACATATGCATGTCAGAATGGGTCCAAGGGAACATGTCATCATTTATTCAGAAAAATCCAACTAATTCTTTTATCATCACTGCACTGAGCTGTGATCCGATATTCAGCACCCGGAAAGGGTCGCCATGGCTGGCGGTAATGTCGACCGTCAGCTTAGCAGGTGCCATCCCAGATTCTTTGAGTAAAGATGTAACTATTTTGCATAATGTTCAAAGTGAAATATGGTTGAGACGGTCAATGTTGATGGTTATTCTGGTCGAATCCTAGAGTCTTGCCATGAGTTATTAAGTCAAATAATGAAGGGCTCTGAATGCTCTAATTGATTATCTGCAAATGGCCAAAGATCAGGCTTAAAAGCACGTTGAAGGAAATGTCGAGTAGGGGCCAGCCTCGAGTTGCGTGCAACTGCATAGCTAGATCTTGCTATGAGTTTGAATTTGCTTGTATATTCGAGTAACGCATTTTCTATTCAATGCATTCATGATCCTTCACTCACCCTTCGGGTTGGAGTGACAGTCAGTTGCCCCCAAGCTTTGGCATCGATTTAACGATTCTATCTCTAGGCATCCTCTCGGTCGTTGCCTTGAGTAGCTGTAAGCACTTTATATAAGTTTTAATACTGAGCTATCGTGGCCAGTTTTTGGATGACCATGCGTCTTCTCCCAGTCTCGGGTTGATAAATGTACTGCATGGACGGTTGAGTCTCGTCCTAGCTATGTTTATGTTTTCACCTAAACTCCAAAGACATAGAGGTGATTGGTGAATAGTCGGTTCACATTCATCTTGCTTCTCGCTCGTGCCCCCAGGTCTAGGGCATATACCGATAAGTAGGAAGGCCAGCCATGCCCACTTTAGCTTTACTCTCTTTTCCGTTGAATCATGGGATCATGTAAGTCGATAGGAGACTAGGTCTCGCCTATCTTGGATTTTATCGTGGTTTTTCATTCCAAGAGGAATACTTCGATGCCACGTAAGTTTCAGGGCGTAATTTGGACAGTGGATGGTCATCCACGTCCACTTTGGTTCATGCTCTGTAATTAGATCTCGGGGTAAAGATGGCTACAAATGCAGTCGGGTTATGCTCATCCAGTTTCATACTCCTCCTGACGAATCGAACGAGGGTGCTGGAGAATTTTTGACCAAGTATTCATGGTTTACCCTCCTTTCCATACTATGGGGGTCATAGTTTTTTAAAAAACAAACATCCGAGTCACATTCGTATGTGCTTGGTGCGGATCGGCATTGACCCTTGGTATGAGGTATGATATAGTAGGTTGCTCGTAGCTTTGGATGCCGTTTCGATTGGTTCTGTATTGAGGCCTCCATGCAGTCGCTGCCTCAAGTTATAAAGAACGCCACGCTAGAGCTATAGTAAGCTGTCGTATTCGGCTTTTTAGTGTTTTGTACCCCTGCCCCCGGCATTGATTTAGCCAGGTCACTAGTTGGATGGTCGAACTCCATCCTCAGCAGGTTAATAATCCTCCTGTCGATTCCAGGCCGAAGTTTACGGAATAGAAAATGGTCGGGATCCACTCGTCTATTTATCGATGTTTATACACCGTCTGCATTCTGGTGACTTAGTGTTATTCTCCCTCCGGTTGACTCGCACCCAATTTGTGTTCATGCTTCGGTCCACGCTCCGGGGACTTAGAGATTTGTCGAACGGTTTATGCTTTAGTCCACAGTTCGAGACACAGAGATTTTCGTCAACTCGTTTATACTCTAGTTCGCACTTTGGGAACTTAGAGTAATCTGGTCCGCTTCTGGGATTTAGGGATTTTTCTGAAGTTGTCTATAATCTAGTCCATGCTCTGGGGACTGAGAGTACTGTAGTCCGCACTCTGGGGACGTAGAGGTTTTTGAGTCATTTATACTCTAGTCCGCACTCAGGGACTTAGAGTACTTTAGTCCGCATTCTGTCTCCCGTTCCAGAGGGTGAGACCCCCGGATTGCCTAAACCTGGTAGATAATCCTTCTCTTTAAGATTCTCTTTAAGATTCTCTTTAAGATTTCGAAAGTCGTTATTCTTTATGCAGGACTATTGCATTCTAATGCTTGTTTTCCACGATTTTGTGCAGGCCGTTCTGACCCCGAGCCCACTCCGAGGAGCGATGTCGCCAAGGAAGTGGGGGAGAAAACAAGTGAAGCCACTCACGCAGAGGAGGCTCCTGGTCCATACGCTCAGGTGATCGGAGCGCTTGATGAAGACAAGTCTGAAACCTCCTCTCCTACCGAAGGGGGTTATGAAGTAGAAATTACAAGCGCCTCTGAGCACACATCCGAATTGAGCATGGAGGAACGACTCGAGATAGAGAAGGAGGAGACAGTCAAGGTAATAGTAGAGCCCCGAGTTGTCGACTTGGACGATCCTTTGAACAAGCCGTTGAAGGTCATCCTTCCTGGCGGGTCCAAGCCCATGGAAGGCCCCCGTACTCCTTCAGTTGCTACCCCTCTATCAAAGAAGAGTACCAAGGGTAAATGCTCTGGAGAGGAGCCGTTTGGAAAGAAGTTGAAGAAGCACAAGAAGTGACTACTATCCTCGTTCAACAAGAGTTAGTTTAAGTCATGTAATTATTTTCATCTATTTCCTTAGTCCTTATAAATAAAATGTCGACTCCGAACTTTGGAGGGGTTGTAATAGAAACTCATTTCTGAATAAGGTTTAGTTCCTTTTTCTGTCTTACAAAAGACTCTTATTGTTCAGTTTTATTTGTGATTGTGACTTTAATCCAAGCAGTTGTGAGTAACATAGACTTCTCAGTCCATCTTCATATAACTCGGAAACTCTTCGGGAGTCGTTGAACTTCCATTCTGTGCTTCGAGCACTTAGAATACTTTTTAGCCCGTATGTCCGGGATTTGACAAATTCAAGTCATCTGTGTCATAGTTCATATTCAGGGAACTTGGAGATCCGATTCGCTTATATTCGAGTCTGCACTCTGGGGAGTTAGAGTACTCTAGTCCGCACTCTGGGGACTTGGAGGTTTAAGTCATTTATACTCTAGTCCGTGCTCTGGGGACTTAGAGTACTCCAGTCCGCAATCTGTTTAAGTCATTTATACTCTAGTCCGCGCTCTGGGGACTTAGAGTACTCCAGTCCGCACTCTGGGGACTTGGAGTTTTTAGTCATTTATACTCTAGTCCACGCTCTGGGGACTTAGAGTATTCCAGTCCACACTCTGGGGACTTGGAGGTTTAAGTCGTTTATACTCTAGTCCGCACTCTGGGGACTTAGAGTACTCCAGTCCGCACTCTGGGGACTTGGAGGTTTTAGTCATTTATACTCTAGTCCGCGCTCTGGGGACTTAGAGTACTCCAGTCCGCACTCTGGGGACTTGGAGGTTTAAGTCGTTTATACTCTAGTCCGCACTCTAGGGACTTAGAGTACTCCAGTCCGCACTCTGGGGACTTGGAGGTTTTAGTCATTTATACTCTAGTCCGCGCTCTGGGAACTTAGAGTACTCCAGTCCGCACTCTGGGGACTTGGAGGTTTAAGTCGTTTATACTCTAGTCCGCGCTCTGGGGACTTAGAGTACTCCAGTCCGCACTCTGGGGACTTGGAGGTTTTAGTCATTTATACTCTAGTCCGCGCTCTGGGGACTTAGAGTACTCCAGTCCGCACTCTGGGGACTTGGAGGTTTAAGTCGTTTATACTCTAGTCCGCACTTTGGGGACTTAGAGTACTCCAGTCCGCACTCTGGGGACTTGGAGGTTTTAGTTATTTATACTCTAGTCCGCGCTCTAGGGACTTAGAGTACTCCAGTCCGCACTCTGGGGACTTGGAGGTTTAAGTCGTTTATACTCTAGTCCGCGCTCTGGGGACTTAGAGTACTCCAGTCCGCACTCTGGGGACTTGGAGGTTTAAGTCGTTTATACTCTAGTCCACGCTCTGGGGACTTAGAGTACTCCAGTCCACACTCTGGGGACTTGGAGGTTTAAGTTGAGAGCAGTCGTATTTCCACTCTTTAATTTGTATTCATCTACTGTATCGAGGCTAATGTCGTCGAATGAACAATCGAACCACGTTTGCTCACGGAATGAGATTCTGCCCCCCAAGATGAGGGACGAAATTTGAAAAATAGACGATCGATTCTCGTCCGCTTGGTGATTATAGCTCTTCCAATCAAGTCAAGGAAGGAGGTATATGACAGATGGTTGAATCACATCCATGTTGGGTTAGATAGCCAAATCTCTTACAACTTGCTCCGTATCTCCTTCTAGAAAATAAGGATAATAGATTGTTGAGTAGACAAAGTAAGTTGCATATGTTCCAAGGTGCAGTCGTGTCCATATATTGACAGTGATGGTTAGCGAGTACGCAGTCTACCATAGCTACTTCAAGTTGGGCTTTCGAACAACCTTTCGTGTTCAGGGTAGTATTTGATGTGTAGATGATCAAATCACGTCCACTTTTGACGGATCCCGGCGTCACTGAGCTTCATGAGGGGTATCTGTATTTTGTCGAACTTTGTTCTATGACTCGATTGGAGTGGATGATCGGGCCATATTCATTCCAAGCAGTTTAGGTCTCCAAGTCAAATGTGGAGGTTGATGGATGGATGGTCGGTTGTTCGAATCGATCATAAGTTGAGCATACGAACTCGGATCGTCTTGAAACTTGGAACATTGGCTTCCTTGGCTTTGATTGTTATGTCTTGTTAATCGTGGCTCGATCCAGACTCGGACAAAATCCATCGATATCCATAGTGAGCCTTTGTGTAACCGATCTTCAAGACGAACTGTCACTGGTTTCTAATCAAGTTCTTGGTGTCACGGCCTTGCCAAAAGGCGGGATAACATTTGCCCCCCAAAGGACGTCTTGTGTAAACATGACGTGCTTTGAAAAACCGCAGTCTTTCATGCTGAATATTTCCGTTCAGTTGATTGCTTGACAGTCATCTTTTAATCGTTTCGTTGCAATCTTCTTTTAGACAAATGTTCAACTAGCGTGCTTTGCTTTGGTTCTGCCCCCAGTTTTGGGGATGAGTATGGAGTTGATGTATGTTTATACTCCGTCTCGCACTCTGGGAGTACGGAGTTGAGTAGATGTTTATACTCCGTCTCGCACTCTGGAAATACGGAGTTGATTAATGTTTATACTCCGTCTCGCACTCTGGGAGTATAGAGTTAAGCGAATGTTTATACTCCGTCTCGCACTCTAGGAGTACGGAGTTGATTAATGTTTATACTCCGTCTCACACTCTGGGAGTATGGAGTTAAGTAGATGTTTATACTCCGTCTCGCACTCTGGGAGTATGGAGTTGATTAATGTTTATACTACGTCTCGCACTCTGGGAGTACGGAGTTGATCAATGTTTATACTCCGTCTCGCACTCTGGGAGTACGGAGTTGATCAATGTTTATACTCCGTCTCGCACTTTGGGAGTACAGAGTTAAGTAGATGTTTATACTCCGTCTCGCACTCTGGGAGTACGAAGTTGTGCGAAGGATCATCGTGTATCAACCCATTTTTAACCTTGATGTGATGGCTTGCCCCGAGCTCGAGTTTCACTTAGCGAGTGGCTGGCCGTATCGCAGCCGCTCTCTACTTGAATAAATTCCACTTGCAGGATGGAATTCAGCTCTCTGTGCATCGTGATGTTGTACATTGTATTTAATCCATAGCCCCAAATCAAAGGCATATGGTTGATGATGAGCAATAGAATTATTCTCGTCCAGATGTAACTCCACACGTCCGATCATGGTCTGCGTAGATTGGTTGGCAACCAAATCTGAGTACCTGGACACCTGCATCGTTTTGAAAGTAGTTTAGTTCAAGCTAGTCGTAGTTCATAGAACAATTGAAATAGAGATGGAAATGGAAATAATTCAAAGAAGATTATGGTAAGTCTCATTGATATGTGAAGCAGCATCGTGTGCTCGCTATTCGACTCCGCCCCTGGCTCCTTTCAAAGGGATGTTGGCCGTCAACCGTCCAATTGATAATCATAGCCCTTTATTAATAGGCATCGGATATTCGATGCCCGCCATTCTACAGGACTTGTACATACTATTGAAGCTTTCCTTTCCAGGTCATCTTTTCGATCATACCTCGGAGATGTTTGTAATCGCCCGTGTTAGGATCAGTGAGCATTTGGGAATATACAACATTCCCCTGATTTTCTTTAGACTTTGGTGTACTCTCTCGAGGTTGGTTTCCAGTACCCCTCCGAGTCGTGAGTCTTCAAGTAGAGGTTGTCAATTGAATCTTTCAAAGAGCATATGAGCTGAATTCTGAAGTCTTGTTTCGGCTACTGGGATCTACATCCTTAGCCAACGGGCCTTCATTGTTATTTTTTCTTAGTCTTCTCCACTCCTCCTCACTTTAGTTCTGATTCATTTTGTAAAAGAAATGATCCATAGTCGTAGGAGGCTCTTTAGCTAACTAGCTGCCAAAATATATCTGGAGGTCGACTTTCCTCAAACGCGATCAGTATGATACCCTTGTTAGTATTTGGAATAAATTGCTTAGAGCATTGGTTTTCTTGGAGTCACTAAATTCGAAGTGCTGGGTCAGGGGAGAATGGTGCTTGGAGTCATCTTGGCGTTTGCTAGAGTCATATCATCTATGTTCTCCAACCTTTGGGAGTACCGTTTGAATAGCGGTTGCTTGTCTGTTCCCTTGATGTCGTTCATAAGCTGCCGCTAGATCCTCTATGCCCTGGTCGAGCATGGGATGTCAGGGAAGTGGATAGAATGTTCCTTTATTAAGTTGAGTTTTGAATTCACTATCCGGAGGCACTGCGCTGTGGCTAGGGTTCGGCATCCACACTGTTCGGCATTTTCGAAAATTTGGGTCGTACCCGAAAAAGATTTTTTTTGTAAATAGGGGTCGTATAAGAGATCGGTGTAACTTAAGTTTCGATCGGCATTGAGGGCCGTTCGGCATGACAAAGTTGCTCGGCATACAAGATTGTTCGGCATTCACACTGTTCAGCATTCACACTGTTCGGCAATCCACACTGTTCGGCATCCACACTGTTCGGCATCCACACTGTTCGGCATTCCACACGTGTTCGGCGTCCACACTGTTCGGCATTCCACACTGTTCGGCATCCACACTGTTCGGCATTCCACACGTGTTCGGCATTCACACTGTTCGGTGTCCACACTGTTCGGCATTCCACATTGTTCGGCATCCACACTGTTCGGCATTCCACACTGTTCGGCATTCACACTGTTCGGCATCCACACTGTTCGGCATTCCACACGTGTTCGGCATTCCACACTGTTCGGCATTCACACTGTTCGGCATTCACACTGTTCGGCACAATCGAGTCGTTCGGCATACAATACCGTTCGACATTATAGAGGCGCTCGACATTCATTCTTGTTCGGCACAACCGAGTCGTTCGGCATACAATACCGTTCGGGATTACAGAGGCGCTCGACATTCATTCTTGTTCGGCACAACCGAGTCATTCGGCATACACTACCGTTCAGCATTACAGAGGTGTTCGGCCTAGAGGTATGGTCGGCCTGGAAGGGCATTCGGCCTAGAGGTATGTTCGGCCTGGAAAGGCGTTCGGCCTATAGGTATGGTCGGCCTGGAAGGGCATTCGGCCTAGAGGTTTGTTCGGCCTACCCCTTTTCTGGAGCGTTCGGCATACGCCTTTTCTGGGGCGTTCGGCATACGCCTTTTCTGGGGCGTTCGGCATACGCCTTTTCTGGGGCGTTCGGCATACGCCTTTTCTGAGGCGATCGGCATAAGCCTTTTCTGGAGTGATCGGCCGAATTGCCTTCAGAGGAGGGTCGGCCTTCATTCAACTTGAGTGCAAACTTCAACGTCCAATCCCCAGATCTTGCGTACATCAGTGAATCCAATCTACGGCTATCAGCTTCCTTTAGATTTCTTTCAAATCTGAGTAGAATAGGAAGTTTTCTAGTAAACAACTGGATCTATCTCGCGAATATGGAAATCCACTAGTAGATGATGAGATCCAATCAAGCTGAGAATTCAACTCTCAGTGAAAGCACCAAAGTGTTAGCACCAAAATTGGTCGCTAAAAGTGTTAGCACCAAAATTGGTCACTAACCTCGTTCAGAAAGACTGTGTAGAGATATAAGTGATGAAAGTAAATTAAACAGAGAAGACAATGCTAATTTAAATGCAGAAAATAAGAACACCAAATTTATAGTGGTTCAGCGTAATTGCCTACGTCCACTTTGTTCAACTTTATTGATTTCCTTTATGGTTGATTACAAATACAATTCGTGAATCAAATGCTTGAGTGAAGTTGTTGAGTAGAGAAGATGAGTCTTGAAAATGGCAGAGTCTCCCCGGTGTTTTCTCTCCAAAAAAGGATCCATTTCATTGTGCCCCTGCCCTTCTATTTATAGAGGAAGATGGGTTGGACTTCCTTCATGGGCTTAGGAGCAAGGTGCCTCTGCCCATAGTGGGTGAATCTGCGCACCAGGCCAGGCAGGCCGAATGCTCTTGCTTTATTGGGGGCCTGACAACTTGCTACCACCTCCAGTCTCTCCTTGATCAGAATCTTGTCTAGTGCTAATGATAATTTCTTCAACCGTCGTTTTGTAACCGGGCCAAGATGCCGGTTAACAACTTCTAAAAACTTTCCATATGTTAAAATCTATAATTGGGGACTATTTGGATTTTAGTACATAATATATTTATATTTTATTCAAAAATGCAAATACGTTCACTCATATTTCCTAATTTACTTAAGATCTACTAACCTCACTCAGATACCAATGTAACAACCTGAATTCCAGTGGGTTCGGAATTTCCACAAAAAAGCAAAATCCAAGCCCACTGAAGCCCGAGTTGGGTATCTGGTATCCTGCAAATAGGCAAAAACAAATATATCAAAGCTCAGATAAATATCTCACAATGGAATTTACTAAAATATAATAGTCAGTAAATACTCACAAAGATAACAACCCTTTCTAAACAAGTGTCTTAAAGCTGGAAAGTCTCTGCCATCTACCTAACCGTAGGATGTTATGAGGAGGGGGTCAGAACTAAAGTTCTGGTGAATGGACAAATTATACACTTCTAGGCTTAATTCTACATATTCCGTTTTATTTCCATTTTCTATTATATTAGGTTTACTAGGTTTATAATACTCTCGCATCTAAGCGTGAATCGTACCCATCTACTCCCTAGTAGATTAAAACCTAATAACTAATATATGTAGCTATATGCCCAAAGACCGCATCAGTCCTAGATACTACCCTTAGTACCTTCCGTATCCTCCTCGAAAAGGACTCCATCGTCTCGCTGCTGGAGCATACTGTAACTACATCTATAAAGGACATCTTCGTGAGGCCTATAATACAGATGTTCCATCGTCTACTATGAAAACATAAAACTACGTCTGCACTAGCCTATACTAATGCTCGGACATCCACAATGTACCACCCAGTGGGTACTTTGAGAACTATAGGTAATCGTTCTGTCTACTCCCTGAATCCCGCCAACAAGGTCTACCTTGTATGGAACTCGGTCGGTGATTTTCTATATCTACAAAGGACGGCTTCGTTAGGCCTACAATACAGATATTCTACTTGGTCTGTCTCTTTTCTCGTTGTGGCTATGGACCCACGCAGCGACCCCTCAACTAATCGAAAGACGTCTAAATAAATGGCTGTGCCCTACTGCAAACAATCTAAACAACCAATTGGCTGCGCCCCACATCCAATGTCTCGATAGTGAAAGAATCATTGGCCTGTTGGTTTAACTCTAGTATTTCCCGAAATTGCTCTTGGTTGATGATGGCTTGATCTCCTCATGCGACTATCATTTTGGATCCTGCCCACTAAAACCTACTCGCAAGTCAGAGTACGGTGTCATACGACTATCCTACTCCATTCATCAACCTTTTGACTGCCTATAAAGGTCCGCTTCGTTAGGCCTGCAATGCAAAAGCAGTCAAGACATACTCTCTTGATGGAACACCTACAGACCTGCCTCCGGGGGTGCAGCTTCGTTAGGCCTAATCCAGAGGGCCATCCTAGAGTACCCTCATGTCCCGTTGAAGTCTCGTACTTCCTTCTAGCCCAAATTAACTAAGTTGGACATGCTAATTCTATGCTAAAAATCTGTAAGGAACTGCTTCATTAGGCTTTTCATCCTATGGGCTGCTCCAAACGCATCTTACCATTTTATTAGACACTACGTCTAATCTTTTATTATGCGTTTAGTTTACTTTTCAAATTCTGTTGGCTACTTATTTACCCTAATCAGCATAAGCATGTCCCAGCGTCACTTAACTATTGCAAGACCATCAGTTCCTGACTGAAAGGGAATGCTGTTGGTATGGGCCTTTCTTCTATGTTTGCTTATTAACTTAGTGTAAATTTTAAAATAAGTCTTTTCTGTTATCTCTAATTATAACCTATGTTATAATTATACTTGCAATTGTTACTTCTATATTCTTTTATAATCTACATGTTATAAATATAATTGCAAGTGTCTCTTTTCTATTTTAGTCTGTCTTCTTTTATTATGATATTGAATTCTCTTTAGTTCTCTTATATTATATGAATATCTTGGCTTGGGATTACGTCCGACTGTGACAAATTTAATTATCATAATAATTGCTTTGCTTTTATTCTACTATCTACGCAGTAAATGCAGATCTAGGCACATTTTTGTTTGTTGTTTCTATTCTTGTCAAATAATTAACTTGTTTCTTCTTTAATTTCTTTAAATCTTCACTTTATTCTCTTTTATTCTAGGAAGTAGTTCTATTCTATTTGGTGGTTACAAAAACTGTGCTAAAAATCAATTTCCATATTTTAATACTAAATAATGCTATAAACAATAATTCGAAATTGCAACATATTTCTTTAAATATTGGGTAATGCAAAATACAGAAATGTCTCTATTTTACACTAATTCCCTTTTTCTTTCTTTTATTCTTGCAATTACGTTTATCGTTATTTGTGCAATATTAAACTATGGAAATGTATTCTCTTTTCTAAACCAGCTAACTAATCTATCACTAACTTCCAAATCAAGTTATTAGATTTTCTCCTTTTTAATTTATTTCTCCCGTTTTAGCATAATTTATTATAAATTTCTTGCTTTTAGTCTTAAGCCTTTCCCAATAACTGTTAAGCCTAATATTATTCATATTTAATTGGATTTCTTTCTTTCTTTTCCATATAAATAATAATTAAATATAAGTTCTCATATAAAATTTACAGTCTCAACATAAAAAATTAACATAATTAATTACTGAAATAAATGCTAAATTAAAATATTTAACGGGAATCTAACGATAATATATCATAAACGTAAAAGATTTATAATTTAGATCCACTCACCTATTGTCCTTAGCTTTGCTCATCCTTAGTTTTGCCCCATGGCCTTCCTGTATCCCCTTCTAAGGTGTCTAATAATTTTATTAAGAAGATCTTCTTCCTAGAAATATTTTCTACTTAGGGTTCATCCTCAAGCAATGAACCCAATTGGGAGAAAATATGAATGTGATAAAATAGCTAGGCCTAGGGTTCTATTTATAGGGGAGTTTGGGGATCTCAGACCGTCGGATTTTAGGATCGAATCTGGTGCAACCACATCACAGGCTTGCTGTAGGTCGTTGGATTTAGAAACCAACGTTTGAGATTGCACAAAAATTGAATCGAAAAGGCTCGGCACGTCCCTGGACGAATTCACATCCAGAGTAATACGCGGGTCGACCTATAGGTCAACCTGTGTTCATTAGGGGTCGACCTTAGGGTCGACCCTTGTGCACTATGGGTCGACCCATGGGCCTTATTTTTTTTTTATTCTTCTGATTTTCGTTTCCCTCCTAACTTCTTCGTATTAACTCGGATTTCGACAAGTTATATATGGAAATTGATCAAAAAATCACCACGAACACAATGGTATAAGTTTCGAGTCCATATTCTGACAATTCCAAAATGTTTATTTTCACCGTTCAGCGTTATTTGATTATTTAATTATCTAAAAATGTAGGGTGTTACATAAGGTACTAACAATCTCTCCTTTTTTGATGATGACAATTATGTATAATATAACTCCCCTTGAGTTACAAAACCCCCCTTAATCTATGTCTAGATTTTATATATTTCTCACCCTTTGTCATCTGTAAAAAAATAACCTCCTAAAATTATAACACTAACTTTTACTATAATCCTAACTCTAGCTTCCCTAAATAAAATACTAATATATATGTATAAGAATTATATATAATGATATATAAAATCCGATAATTATGAAATAATCAATCCAAATTTTCATTCAATCAAACAAAATTTATATCACGTAGCATTAAAACCAATCAAATCAAACCAAATCAAGTATCATTATTTATATATACAATCAAACCTATTTAAACTAGACATTTCGAGGAACTTCAACCCATCCATTAGTGCCAAAGATTACATCTGCTTTGATAGCACCCCAAACTTCATCATCTTTGTTGATGGTACACTCTGGATTGTTGTTGGTTCTTCTTTGTTCAAGGCAGAAATCATCCACCGAATTAAGTTGAAATGCCTTTCTTGCTCCTCGACCATCTGTGTTTGACTCAATCTTAAGTGCCTTTAGTTTCTTAGCATGAAAGTAAGAATGTTCTTGAATGATTCAAAAATTTGTTCGAGGTTTTTGGTTAGTTTTTGGACAAGAGATGCCATTATTTTGGTTTTAGAGTTTAGGAATGCAAAGGAAGAAGAAAGATGGTAGGAAATAATGATTCTATAGTCTCAACGGATGTTTAAAGGGATGGAAATTGGTTGGAAATGAATAGACATTTGCTGCATATTCAATTTTCAAAATTAAATTTTTTGAAAAATTACCACTGTATGTCGATGTACATAACTAGGGTATGTCGACATATATGCATAATTTTCCAAAACACCTTTTTTTTTTATATTCTAATGTATTTAGCTTATACTATTACACTGTTATGTTTTTCAAAGATGATAAACAATGTATAACAGCAAGGTAATAAATTTTTCATTAATACTTAGACATAGATTACATAGAACATAAAGAAATGAAAAGATACATAAGATTAATCATAAACTAATATAGAAAACCCAGATACAAGGATAGTTTAAACAAGCATCTAGAAAGATACGGATGAAGATGAAGAAAAACCACCTAGCTTGCTGATGATCTTTCCAAATAATTTATCCATTTTGTTGGAAATTGAAGTAAATATATTTGAAAATGACTTCTTAAGCTTCCTTTGGTTAAGGATGTTCTTCTCTTGATTTTTGAGAAGATCTTCATTGGATGGATTGGTGGCATATTGATACTTCCTAAAGAAGTATCCTCCTCCTCCTCTTGTTATCCTCCTTGACTTCCATTTCATCTCCTTCCTATTCCTCTTCCTCCTCTTCTCTTATTTCATGCTCTTTGTTCCTTTTCTGCAAGCGTTTCATAAGGCTCGAAAAAGGAGGACATTGTGTTGATGTCTTTATCGAGCATCCTATAGAGTTCTAGAGAGACACTGGAAGATTTCTTAGAATGGTCTAACACTGCTATAACTAAAGTAAGAAACCTTAAGGAGGACATTGTGTTGATGGCATTAATCCAATGGCAACACCCTGATACAGAGTTTCATAGATGGCTATAGAGAGAGCAGCCGCCTATCATGGAGGAATTCTATCGTAAGATGTCCTTATTTCTATGATTAGAAGAGGCGGACCTGGCTGTTGGATCGATTGGTGGTAGAGCATCGAATGATGTTGTGTAGAGCATTGTCGTTATTAAGAAAACCATCAAGAGTGTCGAAAACATTACGGTGAATGTCGAAATAATAATAATTATAAAAGGAGAAACCAAGGCACAAGTGGAAAAAAGCAGGACATCAAGAAATGTCTGAGGTACACAAGCCTGGGAGATTACACTTCCTTGAATGATAATATTGAAATATCTACCTTACCATGCAAGGAACATAGAGCTATAAGAACCCACCTCGAAGGGACACAGCTGAAGCTGAACGACGCTCAAAGAAGTATTTTTGCTTCCACTAAACTCAATGGAAAAATACAAATGAGTGCCATGACTTGAGAGATGCGATCGAGGATTTAATCTAGAAGAAGAAGTTATAGCAGTATGTGATAAATCTACAAGATAGCGGATGTAATATTAAACCCTTAGGGAAGATCCTCAAAGGACCAACCCAGGTCCAGTGGAGAGGGACAAAGGCGACTAGAAGTGGAACTGTGATAAATACCATATGTTGAGGACATCATCCAGTGGAGAAGAGATGAAATAAGATGGAGAGGAATGTAAGTTCATTAATACATGTGCCACAAGAGAGTTATTTTTGCTATCGAAAACAGAGCTCTGACAAAGTAATCGAAGACAATGAATAATGACATTGTTTTCCAATACAGGGATTCTACCAGGACTGAAGCACCAACACTTGATCCCACGGCAATTATGGCCATTATCTAGTTTGCAACTAAATGCCGCGTTTTGATTGATTATGGGAGCTCGGTTAAATCAAGAAAATGTTTGACCAGATGAAGATTAGTCCAAAAGTTTCAAAGCCATGTAAATCACACATCCAGGGATTTATCGGAGAGGCTAAAGAACTTGTTGGATGCATTGACTTGTCCATGGAATTGGGTGGGGGAGATCGCAAGGTAGTGCAGGTGTGGACTTTTGTTGTGATTGATGAATTTTCAACATATAATGCTTTTCTAGGCCAACTGGCCATTACAAGCTTTAGGGTAGCCCTGGCTCCATGGGGTTTGATGATGAAATTCCCTACCAAGAATGAAGTTGGATTTATGCAACTCACCAAAGCACTTGTCGAGAATGTTATATCACTAGGCTCAGAGAGGCGGAGCGACAAGAGAAGGGAAAGGGTGCATAGAAGTCTCTTTGCATCAAAATCGTTGATGCACAAAAACCACTACCCAAGCCCTAGTTTGGGTCCTATATTAATTTCTACAAGCATGTGGACCCTCAAAAATAGCCAAGGGACGCAAGGGCAGCACCCGTGGAGCTGACGACCAATATCTCGGTCGGTGATGATGATCTCACTCGCGTTCTCAAGGTCGAATCCCAACACAACTTGAAATGAAAAATTAGTTGGTATGGTTTCTCCGGAAAAACATATATGTGTTTGGTTGGATGCATTCCAATACGTATGGAATTTCACCAGAGATAGCATGTGATTCATTGAATGTGTACCCAAGATGCCCTACTGTGAAGTAAAAGAGGCATAGCCTAGGTTTGGAACGATCTGCTGCGTTGAAGGAAAAAGTGGATAAGCTAAAGGGAATGACTTTATCTGCGACACCTTAAACCTTGAATGGGTATCAAACCCTGTGTTGGTCAAGAAGCCAAATGGAAAATGGCGAACTGGTATCGATTATTCAGACCTAATAATGCATGCCCAAAAGTCAACTTCCCGCAATCACTGATCGATCAACTTATGAACTCAACGGCTGAACACAAACTGCTATCCTTTATGGATCTGTACTCTAGCAACAACAACATAGAAATGCACGTTCCAGATCACAAGCATACAAGTTTCATCACTGATTTGGGCTTGCAATATTACCAAGTGATGCCATTCAGTTTGAAGAATGCTGGAGCTACTTACTAACGACTGGCAAGTTAGATGTCCAAAAATCAATTCGGATGGATGATGGAGATTTATGTGGACGATATACTTGTGAAGTCATAAAGGTTGATGAATCACATGGATGACCACTTTGAGATGTCTGATATGCTTCAGAAGCATGAGATGAAGCTTAATCCATTAAAATACTCTTTCAAAGTTGTGTTGGCAATTTTTTTGGATTTCATGGTGAACTCAAGGGGTATTAAAGCTAATCCAAAGCAAATTCAGGCATTGAAAGATGTTATTGCCTGAGGAAGGAAATGCAGGCTTAAATGGGAAGGTCACTACAATAAGTCGATTTATTTCAAAGGTGATAGACAAGTGTATACCATTCCATGATGCCCTCAAGAAATAAAAGGAGAAGTTTGTCTAGATGAAAGAATTTAAGGAAGCTTTCCAAAATTTGTTAAGACACGTGGAAAAACCACCAGTCTTGTCGAAGCCTTTGGAAGGTGAAGATCTATTCATTTACTTTTAAGTATCTGCTCATGCATTGAGTGTAGCCTTGTGTGAGAAGTTTATAATCCAAATGCCCATATACCATATTATCAAACTGGTTTATCGGAGTGGAAAAGAACTATTCAAAGTTAGAGAAATTGGCATACTGCTTGTTGATTGCTTCAAGGAAATTGCAACCATACTTCCAGGCTCACCCGATAAAGGTCTTGACTAGTCAATGCCTAAAGCAAGTATCATATCGACCTGAAACTTCAGGAAGGTTGATGAAGTGCAAAATTGAGCTGAGCCAATATGATATAATGTACCATCCTATAAGGGTTGCGCATGCACAAGCATTGGCTGATTTCATTGTCAGGTTTATTGTTTGAGATGTTGAAGTGGAAGAAGATGTGGTCCAACTATCCAAGTGGAAACTATATATAGATTGGGTTTCCAATGAACGTAGTTCCTAGGCAAAAGTGATTCTTGTGACCCCAGAAGGACGAATGATATGCTACACCCTGAAGCTAGAGTTCTCGACAATAAACAATAAAGACGAGTTTGAAGCATTGAATTTGGTACTCAAGATAGCAAAAGAACTTAGGGTCAAGGCTCTACATATATTCAGGGAGTCTCAGTTGGTAGTCTGCCAAGTCAACAGGAAAATTCAGGCTAAAGCGGTGAAATTTTCCCTTACCTGACGAAGACACTGGAACTACTGAATGATAGTGGGCATTACACAATTATGCATGTTCCAGAGAAGAGAATATGAAAGCTGATTCATTAGCTAAACTAGTTATTTCTATGGATGTGTAGCTTATTATACTCTTTCCAATAGAATTTTTATCCACTTTGAGAATTGACCAAATGGATGTTAATTGGATCTTGAGACTGAGGAAGAAAAGGAGTCATGGATGACTCTAATTAAAGACTATTTACTGAAGGGAACTCTCCTTAGTAAAAAGAATAAATGGCAAAAGCTCCTTTATAACATGCTTTGGTTTATTATGCCAGAGAAGGGTGCTATATTGGAGAGGATTATCAACCCTCTTGCTACGACATGTCACCAAAGATGAAGCTAGGAAGATACTTTTGGACATGCACGAAGGAAGCTAAAGTGATTACACTTGGGGGCAGACATCAGCAAGGAATATACTACACTATGGATACATTTAGCCAATTGATCAACTGAGACGTAGTTGACTATATGAAAGGATGTGATAAGTGCCAAAGGTTTACATAGATACTGAGAGCCCAATCTATAAAGCTTAAGCAAATGGCTAGCCCATGAATTTTTGTGGTTTGTGGAATTGATATAATTGGTGTGCTACCAATGTCGAAGGGAAGAGCGAAGTATGCAATCGTAGCTGTAGCCTACTTAACAAAGTGGGCCAAAGTGAAACCACTAGCCACGCTCACTACAAAGAAAGTGATTAAATTTGGGGTGAAGACATCATATGCATATTTGGAGTCCCACATAAGATCGTCAATGATAATGGAACTCAATTTGAGAGTATCGAGTTCAAAGACTTCTATAACCAGTATCAAGTTATGAAGAGCTTCTCGATAGTATGTTACCCATAAGCAAATGGATAGGTGAAGGCTGCTAAAATATCGTCAAAACCATCTTGAAGAAATAACTAACGAAAGCCAAGGGCAACTATGTTGATAGGTTACCTAGAATTATAGGCTTATAGTAGGACCCATAAGTCCATGACCGGGTATACTCCATTCGCTTTGGCCTATGGAGCTAAGGCATGATTCTAATAGAATTGGAAGTCTCTTCTCACCGAAGAAAGCATTACCATCTCAAGATGAACTAGGAACTCTTGCTTGAGTCCATCGACTAAGTTGATGAAAAATGATAAGAGGCTGGACTGAGGGTAGCTGCTCACCAGTAAAGAGTAGCGAGACACTTCAACATCTTGGTCGAAAAACATATCTTTGTGGTAGGTGACCTCCTTTTGAAATGAGTCCTATCTCGTACCGGGGCACTTGGTCCGAATTGGGAAGGTCTCTATGCGATTGAACAGAAGCTTAGTGATGAAACTTTCAAGCTATCGACTATTGATAACCCCAATTCCACGGGCATAAATTAACAAGCACTTATGATGCTTTTCTGATTGACCGGGGCAACATAATAAGGAAGGACTAGCCATTTATTTTGTTTATAAATATAGTTATCTTTCGAAACAAATGGAACCATGTTCTTATAAGTTTAACTTTGTGCCGCATGATTAGCGACATAACCATGTACCTGGAGGTAGGTACTGATGAACTCCTATGATCTATGCTAATCAACTATGGTCGATTGGATGATTCTTCCTTACCCATTTGATCTTTGATTAATGCCAAGAGATAGGCCAGGTCAAGGGTTGACCCTCGAAGATAGGCATACAGACATCGAATCCTGAAGATAGGAGCTAGCATAGACTTACTTCCTGCTAGAGGATTGACCTCACTTATAGCCCAACAGGAAGCGCCCGGCCTAGGATAAATGATTATGGTCAATGAATGAATTTGATTAATGCTCAAAGATGGTCGAGATCGAAGATGGATGCTCAAAGATAAGCATCTAAGATGCTGATCCCTAGATATAGAGTCGGTCTATAGTTGAACCTTTGGCAGGAACGACCACACTTATGGCTTGGCAAGACACACATGGCTATAGATAAGTGATGATGGGCGATGAATTCTCTTGATTGACACCTAAAGATAGGTGAGACCAAGAATGGATGCCCAGAGATAGACATCTGAGACATTGATTCCTTGAGATAGGAATCGGTGTATAATCGGAACTTCTGCAGACATAACTACACTTACGGCCTAGCAAGGCATGCTTGGCCAAAGCTAAGCGAAGATGGATGCCCAAAGATAGTAATCCAAGGCACCTTCTTATAAATTGGATTTGGTATATAACAGAGCTTTTTGCTAGTGCGACCATGTTTATAGCCCAATGTGGTATGTTCAGCTAATGTAAATGAGGTTGATGGACCAAATAGCTTAAACCCTAACTAAAGGATAAGTGAAATTAAGAGCTGATGTCCTAAAATAGATGTCCACATTCTCATTTCCCGGAGATAGGAAATGGTGTAAAGTTAATGGTTGTTGTAAATACAACCTATATTATGGTCAAATGGAAGCCGATCGAAAATAAACAGGGTTGACCATGAAATTGGCCAAATTGAAGTAGCTCTACTTATGATGGGGCGATATACAATTAGCCAAAGACAAACAAAGTTATTCAAAGAAATATAATCATGTTTGGCCAAGAAAGAAGTATGGTGGCATAGTAATAAGCAGGGCTAAGTAATGAAAAAACACTGAACAACTGCATATGAAATTATAGTAAATAATGGCATTGCATGGACATGGGCATGTGTATTGTAAATGTAATTGAATTATATAAGATTATATTATATATGCAGATAGTTATATATGCAAGTGAAACAAGAGACGTAGAAATTTAACAACCCGCACCCAGTGGGCCCGAATTTTCGCTAAATCAAACAACCAAGTCCATCAAAGAGGGATCGTTGGATTGGTATCCTCTAGATAAATAAATACATATCATAGCACTATCGATATAAACTCACTGTGGAATAATGAAGTATAATAAAACATATAGTTATTGACCAAAGTTGACACTTCTAAGATTAAGTGTCCTTGTCACTATCGAGCATGCATAAGAAAACTTCTCCTTCAAATGTTCCAGCCTTAACCTAGTACTTATCCCTCTAAAACTGTTATATGGGTTGTAATGAGGAGGGGGTCAAAACAATGTTACGGTGACTAGAAAATTTTACATTTTACACATAACACTAGTTTATGCCGATTGCCTTCCATCACATGTTATGTCCTTTTATTTTACTTATTCATCTTGACTCCTCATACGCGTACGATACGCCCTATCTACCTTAAGTATACCATAACTACATACATATATAGATATATATTTATAGTACCACAATCCTCCTTTTGACAAAGATACTATCCCTGCTAGTACTGACCCAGCACCTCATTAGGATTCATCAGCAACGCGGTATCATTTCTTCGTCGTCGTGCATACCAAGGAACTCCTACAATGCCTAATAACGGTGTCTAATGGTTTAGCTGTATTCTATCTCCCTTTGGGTATTTACTTGTTTGCTTCTTATTATGGACTCAGCTCCACGGACTATGGAGGACTCTGCTCCTTGGAATACCCCACTTATTTTGAAAGACCTTTAAGGGTTAATTAGCCTGACCCTAACGAACAAACTAGAAAACAACAATGGCGGTGCATGGCCTAAACATGACCTACAATAGTAGGAGGTGTAGGCTGTTTAGGTGTAACCATCGTCTTTTCCGCTGACCGCTCAGGACCGATGACATTTTCGACCTAGTTTTATCCTAACCAAGTAAAATTTAACCTGAATTAGAATGCCAAAACGAAGACGAGGCAATTCCCGAAATTGGAAACATGTTTTAAAAAACAAAAGAATTATACTCAAAAACTTTAAGCAAAAATTGAGCTAAGTAAACCACTCGGTAGAGGTTTTTCTTCCACTTGGTGCCTCCCAAACTCCTCATACTCCAAGTACTACTTCAAGCAATCATGGTCAAATGCTCTTTCCAGAAGATAAATAAGCAACACCAAGGATTTCGAAGAAGAAAGCAAAGAAAGTAGGAAAAGACAGGCGATATCAAGAAAATTATCGGAAGGAACTTGATCTTTGAAAAAAAAAGATTTTGGAATGCATCGAATTGGAGTGAGAAAGTTAAGAAAAATACGATAAAAGACTTTCATCTAGAATAAACCACCTGGTACCGAGAAATTTTATTGGAGATTGGGCCAGCGTGTTCCTTTTTGTACACTTGGGCTTGCATCTGGACTTCAATCAACGTGGGATCTTTGGTCTACTAGTGAGTTTCTCTATAAATACCAGCACTATAGCTATAAAAGAGGGGATTCACACTCTATATCTTCTTGACTCTTATCTCCTTCCCTAAATAAACTCTAGAAACTCCATTGTAAATCTGTAAATTGTTGTCAGATCTGATAAAAATAGTTGTAATCCGAAGTGAAATTGACTAATAACAAAGATTAAAGTGCACATAGGCCGGAGAATTTGTCAAACCACTATAAAAATTGTGTCTTCTTTTCTGCTTTTACTTTTATTTTATTAGAATTGGTGCTTTCACCTGATATTTGGGTGTTGCTACCATTTTTGGCGTCAAGATTTTGGTGCTTTCACTGAGAAAGATCTAGATTTCATAACTTAAAGCTCAGATCTGAAGTTTGGAGAAGATGAAGAGGCCTAACACTATATCTATGATTGGAGGAAGTCAACCAGAGCATGGGGGAAACTAGGAGGCATCCTTAAATTCCAATCAATCCACCTATGCGACCGGAGAGGAGATGGAAAGAATGATGAAAGAAATGCAAGATGGAATGATGGCTAGGCAACAGGAGATGCTAGACGGATTTTTCCAAAGGTTAGGATAATAATGAATAGCAGGAGCTACTGGAATTCGAAACCAAGGGCCAAAAACTAATGCATGAGCATCTGGAGTCGGAGTGGAGCAAGTTGGAATACTTTCCCCATAAACAGGACCTGTCGGTACCAACCCCAAACCTCTTGGTACCGAGAGGATTCTACTCGCGGGCAATCTAGATTTGAACCTTGGATGAGCTAAAACACCGGGAGTGAATGTTACTAGAGCCAGAAATACAAATTTGAATGTGACTGCGCAGCAACCAGAGGAGTATGTGCCATAGCTTCCTCGTAGAAACGATGGGTAGAATGAAGTTGGGGGCATGGATCAAAACGCGAGTGTGCAGCTAGAGGAATACGTATTGGAGTTTCCTTGTAAGAGCAGTGGAAAAACATAACCGTGGAGCGGAGACTACCATTAGACTATGATAATTGAATAGTTGAGATGATCAGAAAGATAGTTAGAGGTGGACCCCCAGACCTGAGTTTGGAGGACGTAAACAGGAATATATACCCCTAACATCTGAAATGCGAGGAAACCTCCCTATTTCAAGCTTCCAACTCTGGAAATGTATAATGGGCAGATGGATCTGACGGTTCATTTAATGAGATATATCCGACATAGGGAGGCATTGGGTGCTTTGAGGAGGTGATGGGGTGGTGTTTCCCGTTATATCCAATAGATTTTGCAGCAATGTGGTTCAGACAACTGGAGAATGGGTCCATTAGCACATGGACCAACCTAGTGAATAAGTTTATAAGACAATTCAGAGTTCATATCTCCCGACCAAAGTGTGCAATGACACAATCGAGCATGAAACAAAGGCCTAGAGAGATCTTGAGGAGTTACCTGACTAGGTTTAACGCGATAGTCGCTACGGTTCATAAGCCGGACCCATTGGTGATTCTGATGGCGGCAGTTTCAGGAGTTTCAAGTAGGACCGACTTTAAGAATGCTTGGGAAAGGGATCCACCAAGTGATCCGATGGAGTTATATCATGAAGCTGAGAGATATTTGCATCAAAAGGATGCTGAAGCTGAGAATACTGAGATTAATGTTTTGGATGATGGAGGATCGTTCGGAATAGGAAATGGTAAGGATAAGGGAAAACGAAGGGCTGATGACAACTTCGGGGAACCAAAACGGCAAAGGAGGGAGTCGAAATTCGCTTCTTATACTGATCTAACTGAGACCCCAGAGAGGATATACCTAGATACTATGAGGCAGATACCCTATCGAAGGCCAGCTAGGAGAACCCACGGATAGAGAGAGGTGGTCTAAAAATTTTTGCATTTTCCATGAGCTGGAGGAACATGAAAGAACGAGTGCTGACACCTTCATGATCTGATAAAAGAGTTGGTTCGGAGCAACCAGCTGCAATAGTACGTAAGGAATCAAACTACGATGGTGCAGCTGGAGCAGCCACCATTTGCAGTGACTGCATTGAAACACTACCAGGGATCTTGGTCGAGGATATTGATCCCATTATCAGGATGGATAGGAGCTAGGTTCATTTCTCATGCTTTGCTTTCTTTTTTAAGACAATAATAACTTCAGATCGCATACACGTGTATGAGATCTCGATCAGTCACTAGGCACGCTTTGAGTCGGATGTTTGAGATGAATAAATAGGATTTTTGTTTGCTTATTATATTTTTTTTTTGAATATTATGTTTTTTGAAAAATCCACTTGAACGTGATGACTGATATTGATCGAGGTATTCGCACCCGGAGAGACGGGGTAGTGACCGCAAGGTGCAAGTTTCCTCGTCGGAGAAAGAGTGGATGGACTTGTTTGAAAATTAAGTCCCCTCACTGAAGACTGAGCGGATGGGCTTGCTCGGTTATTGAGTCTCCTCATAGGAGAGAGAGCGGATTGGGCTTAAAAGGAGGTGGAGAGATCGAACCCTGGATTGGATGTTAAAGGATCCGGAGAGATAGAATCCTAAATTGGATGTTAAATGATCCGGAGAGATCGAATCCTGGATCAGATGTTGATTTGATAAAAGGATTTGAATGCTTTATAATTGGAATGAGAAAACTAAATCCTGGGAGAACACGGGATAATTTTGATATATGAAATGATTCCTTTAAATCGGAGAAAAACTGATCATGATTCGTGGCTAACACTTAAGCAAGGATTGGAGTTCAAAGCTATAACAGGTCTAAAATGACCTTTTGGCCCGTAGGAGAATCCAAAGGAGCCGGACGATTCACCATGATCAAGGTCAATGAATGGCCAGAGAGCTCAACTATCAAAGATTGACTACTGCTGAAACTTGTCCTTAAACAATGCACACCTTACATTCGAAAGGCGTACTTTGGGGCCAGTGTTAACCCGCTTTTTAACAAACAATTTTCAACCAGAATTAGAAGGCCAAACTGAAGTCGAGAAAATTCACGAACTTGGAAACATGCTTAAAATAAAAAAAGAATCATACTCAAATAGTTTAAGGGACAATTGAGCTAATTAAACTACTCGGTACCAAGAGGAACCACTCGGTACCGAGGGATTTTTCTTCCACTTGGCACCTCCCAAACTTCTCATACTCCAAGCACTACTTCAAGCAATCGTGGTCAAGCTCTTTTTCTAGAAGATAGAAAAGCACCTGGCACTAAGAGGAACCTCATGGTACCTTGTGGTTTTTATTAGAGATTAGGCTGACATGTTCCCTCTTGTACACTTGGGCTTGTGTTTTGATTTCAATCAACGTGGGCTCCTGAGTCTACTGTCGAGCTTCTATAAATACCATCCCTATAGCAATTGTAGAGGGGATTCACACTTTACATCTTCTTCACTCCTATATCCTTCCCTAAATATACTCTATAAACTCCATTATAAATCTTAGATCCATCGGATTATGGTCGGATCTGATAAAATTAATTGTAATCCGGAGTAAAAATGACTAATTACCAAGGTTAAAGTAGATGTAGGCTGTAGAATTGACCGAAGAATTTGCTGAACCACTACAAAAGTTCTGTCTTCTTCTCTGCTTTTACTTTTATTTTATTAGAATTGGTGCTTTCATTTGAATTTGGGTGTTGGTGCCATTTTTGGCATTAACACTATGTACAGCTCCTATGCCATAGTATGGTACCAACATACTGGCATAGCATCAATTCTTGCTCAATGACTCATTTAGATTGGCTAATGCTGTCAAGGAAATACCCCTACTAAAAATATTAAAGCAGACCTTACCGGGCTATCCCTTCACTTATATGCAAGAATATATAATTCCAAGGGTTCTACAGTTGGATATGTCCTACATCAGTATACTATATACACAACTATTGGTAGCCCCTTGCAGTGGGAAGACTTCTGTTGTGTAGTACTACTGACCTTGCATTCCAACCCATTCTATTGACTATGTCATTCTTATACACATAAGGTATTTACTAACTTTAATAATTCGCAAGTGTCATAAACACATTCCTGAGGCTACTTATATGTGTGTGTGTGTGTGTGTGCGCGCGCGTGTGTGTATTCATTCTTAGATGACTATGACACCTCCACTGTTTGATATTAATAACATTACTTTACTTCTTTATGTGTTTACATTTTATTCAATTTAAGGTCATTTATCGTTATCTTTTAAAATTTCTAAATATCTTTTCCCATTTATTTCCATTTCCTTTTTATTGTACTTTTTTTTCTATTCGTTTTTAACATTTACTACACTTCCTTGTTTAATAAACTTTCCATACTCTTTTTATTTTAAAGTTACTATTTGCCTATCTTTTCACCGGTATTATTATTTAGTTTCCATCTCGTCTCTATTGCATATATTTATATCTTAATTTTCAGAATTTAACCCTTATTATTATCACACTTCAATTCTTTAATTTACACATATGGATTTCTACATTTTAATGGATTGGAACTGCATCTCCCTCAAAAGGAAAGGTTAACACTATAAATCTCTATATCTTATCCAAAAATGGAATTTGCATTATGTTTGAAATTACAGGGAGTTATATATTGTAGTTGTTGAAATAGACAGTACAAAATACGGTAAAGTATCCTTATTTTATACATCTCTTTCTTTTAGGTGTATTTCTTGTTATTTCAACCATGCACTTTTATTTATGAATTTAAAATTGATAACCTATAGAAATTTATGTTGCAACACACTACATTTTAATTAATTAAAATACTACTTAAATCCCCATAATTTATTGTCATAACTTTTAATTTGCATTTACTTGCATAAATCGATTAATCAACAAATCCGAAATTATAATATAATCTATCAACTTCAGTGACTACTGCTACCCAATATTTTCCAAATTCACATGCATACAATATATAATTGAAGTTATTAATCATAGAATATGTAGGAAGGGTTTATAGATTCATTACGCGTATACAATTTTAGCCTATAACTCTAATTTACATTTTTAGGCATACATGAATAGATTTACAATGATATAAATCTAATATTATATAAAAATATATAATTTCTCACTCACCATTTTAGCTTTCCAAGTCTTTTGATCTAATCCCACCTATTCCAGTTTGACTCTCTTTTCTCCCTATTTGGATATATACACCGCAACGTGCACTTATATTCTAGAAGTCTAAATTAGGAAAGAGATTTGGAATTGATTTACATTTTAGATCCGGATTTACAATTTACCTTGGCTTTGGCGATTTAATTTGACCCTATTCTTCTTCTCGGTCATCCTCTACGATTCTCCAATTGTATATAAGTATAAACTATAACTATTTTAAATAATTCATAATTTTGTGGAGAAGAGAAAATGACAGAGCTCCGGAGTCGCTTTGAAAATATGAGTAGAAAAGCGAGGGTTTATGTCTGTATTTATAGGGGTTCAAATCAATGCTAGTCGTCCGATTGAAGTATGTGAATCCGAGCCATTTGGCCATGTATTATATGTCGATTTTATAGCACCACTGTTCGACTGATAATCCTTCACGATCGACTGCTACCGGTAGAGCAGCAAGATTATAGGGTCGACCGGTCATGTTATTTTCTGATTAATTACCGCTCTGATTTCTTTTATTTTCTTCCTTGTTTAACCGACCGATATAATTTCTTTCCATTTATATTTTTCTTAAAGTTTAAGCAATGTTAATTATCCATCAACTTTAATTGATGGTAATTAATGTTAATTAATTATTATTTTACCATAATTACATATATAATTATTCTAATTCGAAAATTCAAACGTTAATAACCTTTTCGTTTTAATTCATATTAGTAACTTTATATATCCAAGTTGATCAGAAAATCTCCACAAACCCAACGATGCAAATTTCGTAGCCAAATTTTGACATTTGTAAAATTTCTATTTTGCAGCTTTATCATTTATTAATTAATTTCTTTTTAATTAATTGTCATAAAAATTACGGGCTGTTATATTTTCCCCTATCTCAAGAGAATTTTATTTCCGAAATTCCTCAATGACTGAACAATGTAACTAGCGTACAACCATTCTAAACTAACCAATCAATAGTGTGCAATCGATTTTGCAATCAATTACGTACTAGTGCACGGTGTATCACAATACATATGGTATGTATGTGGACTAATAATAATCGGCACCTCCTATATGAATGCATTCTTTTAAAATAGTATTGAAAATATGGTGCAAACAACCTAAATATACTGGCAGTTCTATATGTATGCAAATCAAACTTTGTTTTTGCATCCAAATTTTCCCACACTTTTGAGAATGGAAGAGTAGTTCAACCAATTTTTCATCCAACCCTACCATCCAAAATCCTAACACACCATTGTTAACATCCAAGTTTTAAAAAAAATCCAATTTTCTGAACCTATATTTTTATGCTGGAAAAGGGTTTAGATGGAAAATTCCGTATTTTCAACCTTTTCTTATGTATCATTTTTCCACTTCACCTAGAAACCATCTCTTTTCTCCCAATTCACTTCCAACTTTTCTGAGTACAGTCCACATAAGTAAATTTTAATTTTCTTCTTTAATTTAAATCGGAATTATTTAAAAATTTAGTTTTTGTTCACCTAGCAACAAGATATTAGGATCTAGATACCATACCTGAGACAAGTTTTTCCCTTATCACTAACTAAATCTTATTTTATTTTCACTTCTGTTGTATAGTCAAATTCATACTAGTTAACCCGTCAACTATTCCCATATGCTAAGTATGTGGCATTTTGAAAATTAGAATATTCCTTCATTTCTGCTCAAAAATCTTTTTATATAACTTTTTGAAATATCGGTAAAAAATTTAAACTTCAAAATTTTCATCACTAATTTTTTTTCAAGAACTTTTCATAGAGGTGTTTTATTTTCCAAAATCAAGAATTTTGAACAAGAATTTTCAAAAGTATACATGTTTTTTTCAAAACAAATTATGCCACACCACATGCAGTCGGGGTGTAGTCAATAGTTTAATGTCCATAGTTGACTCTATCTAACTACACAGTAAATTTAAACTTTTCAAAAACTTTTCTTTGTTTATAATAATAACAGCACACAAGTTCATTTATAAATTTTTGCTTTTAAGGTATAGGGACAATGATCAGTGGCTTCGCAACAACCTTTCTCTGTCCTTCACTAGCTAAATTGTATTCCTAAAAAATTTTCTACTTTCTGGAACTTACTTTACTTTACTTTTAGTCATTAGTAAATTTCCTAATTTATATTATAATTTCCAGCTTCTTTTCCAATGATCTTTTCTTTTGCACCAGTTAAGTGTCTTTCCTGAAATTTCCTTGTTTTATCATTTTCCAAATAATACCGCGGACCATACAGAAAATAAACAAAAATGAACATTTCTCATTAACATCGTACACGCTTTATACCAACAGAAACAACTATTGCTTACAACCCAAACCTCAAAGAAATAATTGCTGGAAGCTGTCTGTAACACTCCCAACTCTATACCCATACTATCTAAGAGTATTACTGAGTAATATTGTCAGATAATAAGGAGAATGAGGCTATATGGGGTACGCACATGAATGTTCCCTTGGGCTAACAATGGTAAATATTAAATCATGGAATAAGTAACTCACCTATATATACACAGTATCAACACAATGAAATAAACATATGTGCTCCAAGATAGAATGATACATAATATATGGAAAATATCAAAGATCATAGAGTAAATCGCAATTATAATATATATTATACTATATACAAAATTTGTCCAATATACATCACAATAATATACATACAAGAGAGTATACATCACATGATAATAACCAACAATACAAAATGTCCAGTCTCCTCTAAGTCCAGTATAAAAGCTAGTCTCATCTTCCCTGAATCTGAAAAGTTTTCGACTGACCCGAGTAAATAGAAGTTGGCGATACATGCCAATAACATATAAAAGGCAATATATGAAAGTAAATAGAAGTTGGTGACACACGCTAAAGAAGGATATAACTAGAGACACACGCCAATGAAAATATAGTCCGCCTATAAAGTATAATTGATGACACGCGTCTAAGAAAATAATTCACAACGCGTGCCAATGAATAGTAGTTGGCGATAAACATCGAAGAAGGATAATAGGCAACACATGCCTAAGAAACATAAGGGGATCAATCATACTCGAGACAGTCTCTGGTACAATCACCATTTATCATATGTAGTAGGAGAATAAGTACTTGCCTATATCACAACACACCAGAACCAGATGGGAGATAGATGGACATAGCTGCTCCAGGAGACTACACACGTAACTGGCAAACACAACACACGTGCCCAACCATCATGGCTCCTACAGTCTTGGTTACTATGACGGACATCGTGACTCCTTATCCACTGCATGTCATAAACACACTATAAGACTATGCACTACATTGATCACAACCCTACACGTGCCCTCAAATGGTAACAGACTGTTGGCCTAGGTGACATAAGGGGCTAGACATTGCCGACACGTGGCTTTATAATTACTGGCACATGGCTCTATGCATTACCAACAGGCCGCTATAAATATTATCGACACATGACTAGAACATTACCGACACACGACACTGGGTGTCACGAATCCAAGGCGTGACCATTACACTTAGGCCACTAAGATGGATACTAGCCAATCTGGTTCACTCCCGAAACATAAAAGGAGTCGAATAGTGATAGACAAATAATGTAATATATATAATAGCTGACACACAGCTATATACACATACAAACACATGACACAATACATATGCTAACACACGACTAAATACCTATATCGACACAAGGCACTATACATATGCTGACACAAATCTAAATAAATATGCGGATGCATGGTTTAGTATTTTGTTGACACACGACTCGATATAATTACCGACACATGGCTCCACTCAAGTCAACACATGACTATAATATATTCAACGCAGTGAATATCACAACTCATATCCCCGTATTGAGTGTCATCCACGAGCAAAGGATTACCAAATAAATAACACAACGGCGTCCTATATCATCACTTGTAACTAGTCTGTTTATTCAATACTCACACACAACACTCGCCTTTCAATATTCTATATAACAATCCGAAGAATAATCGAAGAAATATACCAAAAGTCTCATATCAAACGGCATTATAACTCTATTTACTCATATTCCTCATCACACAGAATAGAAATCATCACAATTCATATAGAAAGATTTCATCACCCTATGAAATCACATCAACATCAACTAATCAAAATAGATACGGTGAACCACTCGTATACTCAAATTCAATATATATAAAACAATAAATTCATTTTGTTTATTTAATCTCAATATAAGATTTAAATACGGTAATTCACTCTAAATCCCTTTTATACACAACTTCCAGAACTTCTAAAATCACTTTACCGATTAGAACAATCATAGTATCTATTTCATAATTTTATACAACTGAATAATACTTTAAAATAATTCTTTTCCATTTAAACCATGATTTATAATTCAAACCCTTTACTATATTTTCAAAATCGATAATAACTCATATCGAAATCAACAAATATTACTTTAAATTCATTTCATACTCTTTTATAGTAAAACGCTATTAAAAAAATCAATTTATAAGTTACAAACCAAATTATATTTATTTCAAACCATAGAATATAATTTAAAATCTTCACTTTATACTCTATCAGTTAGAAATAAAATATTTTCCATTTTCAAAACAACTTTTATATCTAAAATAATTTCCAAGAAATCATTCTATTTTTCAACCAATTTTATTTATTTATAAATATACTTCAATTTAATTTTAAAATATCAAAAATAATTTATTGAAGCTTTCAAAAATATTTTAAAACCAAAAAATCAATAGAACGTCTAAAAATATGAATTATGGAGCAAATCCTCCAAAATCAACAATAATCACCAAAATAAATTTTATAGTGTGGTCGAGTCGAATTTCATCAAATTTTGGACATTATCTCCTTTGCATTTCGGACATCTAACAAACACAAAACTCCACTATCAAATACCAAATAATATCTAATATCACAATAACCAAACGATTATTTTGATCAAATGATTTATCCAAATAAACAATTCAACATGCACAAGCACTCAAATCTCAGACAACCAATTTAACTAAGGAATTCCATAAATAATTAGGATAATATGATATAAGCAAGATATAAGTGGAATTAGGTATAGTAGTGAGTGAGGAGTACTCACTGAACTGATGCTCGAATTCCAATAATCAGAAACCACCATTAGCATACTAACTTCAGTTTGCACGATTCGCCTCTAACATCAATCAATGACTACAGCGACCATCCATCCTCACGTTAATTCTCCTCTACATTACCACTTATCCAAGCCCATTCTTATGTTTATCCAATCTACATTCACCAACACCTAACATCAACAGCCACCACGAAGTCCAGCAACACACGTACAATAGCACCCTCCTTCATATCATGACCCTACCTCGCAATCCCCAAAGCTGCCCACGAGCCAACCCCAAGAACCACGTCTTTTCTTTGCTCAGCCTAGCATCACGTGCACCCAATTGCATAATCCAAGGTCGGTCAACTCCTCATCGCATTTCTCCCCCTTACATCGTCGATTGCCACTACTGGCGGCATGAATTACTTCATGCATCATTCATCCTTCTTTATATGTAACGCGATTTTGAAATTAGGTTAGGATCGAACTAGGGTTACGGGCTTTGGGATGATTTCTGCGGAAGGCACAAACAACCCAGAAGGAAATAGGGTGAATGCAATGGTTTTGGGGTTGATTGGCTATGGCCTTATTTAAAATATAATTTTTTTTTTCATTTAACTAACTCTTAAATTTTCTGTGTAAATAAAATTTCACTCTAATATTAATTAATTATCACATCATTCTACGAAATGTAATTTGATAACAACACGATGTCATTCATTACAATATTTATTTCACACTATTTAATTATTCAATATATTATTCGAAAAAAATTTATTAATTTATTTCAATTTATTAAATTAAAATCTTATATTAAAAAAATTAAATAAACAAAATTTATTTTTAAAATATAAATTACCAAATAACAAATTCATACAATTTTTATTTTAATTAAATTAACGTATAATTATAGTGTAGAAAGCAGGGTTGTTACACTGCCCTTCACCATCAACTGAGCTTAACGATGTGGTGGCCCTATCACTTCTTACTTAATTAGATGGACCTTTCTAACATGCCACCCTTCCATAACCCACATATCTTAAATTTCCTTTATGCCTTCTGATGAATAAGGTCTATCCATTACTTCCTTTACCACACCCAATTATGGAATAACTATGCTTCCTCACATTGCAGTGAGTAAGAAATACAAATTATGCACCTTTTGAATAACTCATTAGTAATAGTCTTAGCGGAATAACTTTTCCACCCTCTATCTTGCCTTCCTTAACTTGAGTATACACATGTTGCAACACCCTTAATTTTAAGTAACATTATTCAGGAGGTTTAATTAGATAAATTAAACAAAATGATGTAGAGTTATAAGGGGATTGAGATTTGCAAATGAATTTAGTGGTCGTGCTTATTAAAATGAATAGGTTTATAAAAGGTTAAGCGTTAACTAAATAAACATAAGGGCATTAGAGTAAATAGCCGCCCTATATTACCTCTCCCTTATACTCAAGATAGCATATTGTTCACGTTCATTATATCATAAGCAAAAATGCAAACAAAAGAGAAAGAGTAGACCGACCATTAGGAGAAGAGAAAATTCAAGATAAAAGCTTAGGATTCAAGCTAGGGGAATCAATCTCAAACAATCACCAATTTCCTTATCTAAACTAAGGTGAGTAATAATCCTAATCATCTCTATTTTGTTTTCAATCATATGTTTTCGGATTTGAGAATTAATCCATTTTATGATGATTTGAATGATGATATGCTTGGTTTTATAATATTTAAAATCAAAATTTTTAAATATGATATGCACGGTTTTAGGGCAAAACCGATAGCAAATGATTTTAGAATGCCATGGAAAAATTATATGTTATGGGAAACATGATTTTGGAGTCGGGTTTAAATTTTTATAATTTTCCCAGCCATGGAGAATTTAATATGAATTTTCAAAGGAAAACATGTATTATTAGGTTTAGAAATTTATTTTTGGTTATTATATGGTGAATTTGGGTCTAAATTTATAAATGTTAGATAACATATTAAAAGTGAATTTCTGTGATTTTTGGTGATTTTTACTAAGAGGTTTATTATGGAAACTAAATTATTTTAAAAGGAGGACCTAAATTATTTAATTGTTGTTAAATGGGTAGAGCTTATTTGTTAAAAGTTAACCTTGCTTTAGATCTGAGAAATGCAGCAATTATCTGCGAAATAATTTGAAAACGTGGCTTCCGATGGGGTCGGTACAATGGTTTTATTTTCTAAAGAAAAGTGCTTGCCTGCTTCTTTATATGCTTTCGAAGGGGTCGAGATCGGTGCTTTCGAAAGTGACTTTTAACTAGCTTTTGAAAGAGAGTTGCTACCTTATTAATTAAAGAAGTAGCTTTTAAAGGAGCTATTTAGTTTTCAAAATTTAACTGTTCGAAAGGTGTAGTTTTGACCAAGTTGAAACCCTTCTACCGCTTTGCCTTTCGAAGGCATTGAAGATATCATTGCTTTCGGAAGGTAACCCTTGTTTTAAAAACGTAAGCCACTTCCCATAGCTTTCGAAAGGGTTAGGGGTTTCAAAGGAAATGGTCTCGAAAGGGGTTTCGAAGCCAACCTTCAAGTATTTTATCCAAAGGACCTATGCTTTCAAAAGGATGGTGCCGACGCCATCAAGTTTTGCCCAAATGCTTTTATATGATATAGCAAGGTTTTGAAAGGGGTGCTTTCGTATGTGTTCTCTTTGACCCAAAAGATATTTTTAAATATAAACCCAATGGTTTCGAAAGGGGGACTTTCAATTGGTTTCGAAGCTATGCTTCTAAATGTTAAATGCTACTGCTTTAATACATTCGAAAGGTTTCGAAAGAAAGTTTTAAAGTATTCGAAAGGCGATGCCTAATGTTTTGAAAATATATTTTTATGCTTTCAAAGGAGGGTATCCAGTGAGGTCGAAAGCAAGGTTTTGAAGGATTCGAAAGGTTTTGTTTTTCAAAATGAATAACACAAACTCAATTTTTAAAGGAAAACCCCATGGTTAAATTAAAGGAGTTTTGTAATGGTTTTAAGAAGAGGCTTTCCTTGATAAAATATTAGGTTAAAGAGATTAACCATGTTTTTATGAAAATGATTTCAAGGATATAAAACCCAGAGGAGTGGTATTGTTATGTTATTATGTTTGCTTCTTCAAATATAAATATATTCACATTATAACAGACCCGTAACTGCATTTTGGGGATAAAGGGCAGAAGAACCAACTAAGTTGATCCAGTAGTGAATATAAATTGATTAAACTCCTAGATGAGTAGAATTGCATCTGAGAGGTCAGGGAGACCAGAATATTGGATGCCTAAATATATAGAAGTTGTTAGGGAGACAGGTTCATAGTGCACCCATGAAAACTATGATTAGGAAGTTATTGGAGTTACTAATAGGTTTATAGTGATCCCATGAAAACAATGTTATAAAGAGTGGTTGGCAGGGGCCAATTGGTTTGTAGTGCACCCGTAAAAACTATATCAGGATTAAGTTATTGATAGTTGTTAATAGGTTCCTAGTCAACCCATGAAAACTAGGATAAGTGAGAAGTTATCGGAGTCACCAATAGGTTCAGGGTAACCCATAAATTAATTAAGTTAATTGGCAGGGGCCAATAGGTTCATAGTCCACCCATGAAAACTGTGAAATAGGACAGGGAGTCCATATATTATATAAAGGTTATTAGTAAGCCCATGAAAACTAATAGGTTAATAGCGACCCTAGAAACAATAAACATGACAAGGAGTCAATTAAAAAGAGGATGGGAAATCCAGAATGTTTTAACTTATATGCATATCATCATAATATTTTGAAATGACTATGTTTTTAACCATTATGGATGCAGGAGCACAGTATATGGGTTTATAATGGTTTTAAGATACTATTGAGGGGGAAACCCGTTCCGCTAAGCGGCGTGGTCTCACTAGATATCTATATGATTTGAGACGGTAGATTATTATTCACACCAAGCTTTATGTCTGACTCGAAGTTTATGTTTTCCCCTTAAACTCTCGGGTACTCAATTGATTTTGAGTAGTTTGAGAGTTGAGGTTTTTAGGTACTTCACTAGACGAATAAAGCTTCCGGAGACATTATTTGCGCCAAAATTGGTCACAAACACCCAATTGCAGATGAAAGCACCAATTCACAGTCACATATCATAAATAGGATATGTGAAGGAGATGTAAATATGAAGAACGACTAATATTAAAAAGAAAGCAGTAAAAAGACAAGATTTATAGTGGTTTGGCATTGTAGCCTACGTCCACTTTGAAGAGTTTGTTGTTTATTGATGATTCTCAATTGATTTACAATAGTATAATCAATGGCACTCAAGTTACAATGGAGTTTCAGCGGAGTAACGGCGTAGAAGAGCCAAAAGTCCTTTTTCTACAAGCGTAAGGGTGCTATTTATAGGTGTAGATCTAGAAATATCTCCCTCAAACCTCGGAATACCTCTTCTCACATGTGGGTGGGCCCACCAGATCGATCTAGGGTCGTTTAGGATCGATACCTGATCGATCCCCATCATCTTTGTATCGATCAGGTTTAGCTCCATTTGAGCTGCGATCGATCAGGGACATTCTTGAGTGAATAAGAAAGCATCTGTGAAAGTTTCATAGCATTTAGACTTGAAGTTTTCGAGTTATGACAGATCCAAGGGTTATTTTGCGAGTAGGCTGATGGCTGTGTATCGATACTTACGTATCGATCACTTTCGTATCGATGCTCCTTCGGATCGATGACATGGAGCGACAATTATGGGGAGATCCACATTTCACGCTTGTAGACCGCTTCCTTTTAGTTTACTACTTTCTTCGTATCGATCCTAGGCCACACTCTTCGTACCAATGCCTCGATGTGGCTTCGTATCGACGGTTGCATGTTGCCTTCGTATCGATGCCTGGCCCTAGTCTTCGTATCGATCAGATGGCTGATTAATACAAAATGTGTAGAGGTGGGATCGATACGAAATGGGAAGTTGTTGAACAGATGAACTTGGATCGATGATGTTGCTTGATGGATACGAAGAGGATGGATTCGAAGTATATGGATACAAATTAGATTGATATGAACTTGATGGATACGAAATTTATATGGACCATATGGAAATTGATCGATCTATGACTCTGACCCGAAGTAAACGTGTTGCCGACCCGAAGAAAACCTAATACTGACCCCAAGCAATGCCGGCCTGAGTTATCCCTTGCCGACCCGAAGCGCCGTCAACATTGACTTGAAGTAAAACCTCTTCTAACCTGAAGCAAGCCTTAAGGTGACTCGAAGCAAACTCCATGCAACCCTACGCGACTCGACTTTTGTCAAAATCCCATACTCAATTATCATGTGTTGTTTGTCCATCGATCATGCTATATCCCGGCCTCATAATCATGTTTATTATCCGTAATTGATTGTCCATCCATTTGTCTGAACCAAGTCTGTGACAATCCAGCTTCGATCACTGTGCAGTCGATTAGGTTAAATCTTCTTGTATGCTGCCTTGCTGAAAGGCGAGTTAACATTTCGCCCCCCAAAACATGCCTTGCGATAGAAAGGTGTGTTTTGTAGCGCCATAAGTCTGATGTTTGGAATCTGACGATGACCTATGATGAGACCAATGATCTTACCTGATCGCGAATAGTGATCGCTCAAGATCGTATGCCGTTCGGGGCGATATGTGATCATTCGTGGATGGGTGCCGTTCGAGGCGATATGCGACCGTTCGAGGTCGGGTGCCATTCGAGGCGAATTATGACCGTTCGAGGTCGGGTGCCATTTGGGCGAATTATGAATATCAAATTTTACATTCAAATGAGTCTCATAATTGAAATATCCAACTAATAAAAGCAAGCCCAGATACAAGGAAAAGAAACAAAAGCAAATTTCAAACATCAAAGTGCAAGCATCTCCACTATGGCAGTTTATAGTCATCTCAAAGCATGCCTGAGGACCGTTCACGATCCCCTACATGTGTAAGTGACTTAGCCGTTTTAGTGTAGGATTTATTATTAGTTATTTAGTTCATGCCATCAAGAGATGACGACTTGTACCCTTAAGCCAGGCTAGCTCCGATTTGTGGCAGATGATGCCTGCTCCTGTTCCATCACTGCTATCCATTTCCAAACATAGCCATTTAAATCCATGCCCCCAGTTCCATGGGGAGTTGTGCTGATCCATTCTCTTTGGTCGGGGTTTGCCCCCAGTTGATCCAATCCATATCTAAGCCTGCTAAATTCTGCTACAAGTCCTGGATTCCAATTTCCAGCTGTTCCAGCATCCATAAGTGGTCTCCGATTATCATTTCAATCCTGCCCCTAAGTCTGCGAGGGAATTCGAGATTATCCTCTTCCAAATGTGCATATGAGTTCTGATTCATGTCAAAATCCATAGCACCATCCTGCTTGCTACTTTTCCCTGGCTCTGATCCGGGATTTCCTTCTGTCTCTTTAGCATTCTTTCCTGCATAGCATTCATCATTGTTTCCATCTTGTCCCTTCTCTTTGTCTCCTTGTTGATTGCCTAGCCATTACTTCCTAGATCCAAATATCCAAGCCTCTAGATCTGAGATCCTAGCTTCCAAATCCTTGAGTACAAGCTTTCTCAATGTAAGCACCAAACATGTTTACGCCTAAATTGGTCACAAACACCCAATTGCAAATGAAAGCACCAATTCACAGTCATAGATCACGGATACAATATGTGAAGAAGATGTAAATATAAAGAACGACGTTTATTAAAAAGAATGCAGTAAAAAGATGAGATTTATAGTGGTTCGGCATTGTAGCCTGTGTCTACTTTAAAGAGTTTGCTATTTATTGATGATTCTCAATTGATTTACAACAGTACAATCAATGGCACTCAAGTTACAATGGAGTTCCAGTAGAGTAATGGCGTAGAAGAGCCAAAAGTCCTTTTTCTGTAGGCGTAGGGGTGCTATTTATAGGTGTAGATCTGGAAATATCTCCCTCAAACCTCGGAATACCTCTTCTCACATGTGGTTGGGCCCACCAGATTGATCTAGGGTCGTTTAGGATTGATCCCTGATCGATCCCCATCATCTTCGTATAGATCAGGTTTAGCTCCATTTGAGCTGCGATCGATCAGGGACATTCTTGAGTGAATAAGCAAGCATTTGTGAAAGTTTCATAGCATTTAGACTTGTAGTTTTCGAGTTATGGCTGATCCAAGGTTGATTTTGCGACTAGGCTGATGGCTACGTATCGATACATACGTATCGATCACTTTCGTATTGATGCTACTTCGGATCGATGATGTGGAGCGACAATTATGGGGAGATCCACATTTCACGCTTGTAGACCACTTCCTTTGATTCGACTACTTCCTTCGTATCGATCCTAGGCCACACTCTTCGTACCGATGCCTCGTTGTGGCTTCGTATCGATGGTTGCGTGTTGCCTTCGTATCGATGCCTGGCCCTAGTCTTCGTATCGATCAAATGGCTGATCGATACGGAATGTGTAGAGGCAGGATCGATATGAAATTGGTAGCTGTTGAATAGATGAACTTGGATCGATGATGTTGCTTGATGGATACGAAGATGATGGATTCAAAGTAGATGGATACGAACTAGATGGATATGAACTTGATGGATACGAAATTGATGTGGACCATATGGACATTGATCGATCCATGACTCTGACCCGAAGTAAACGTGTTGCCGACCCGAAGAAAACCTAATACCGACCCCAAGCAATGCCGACCTGAGTTATCCCTTGCTGACCCGAAGCGCCGTCAACATTGACTCGAAGTAAAACCTCTTCTAACCTGAAGCAAGCCTAAAGGTGTGTCGAAGCAAACTACAAGAAACCCTATGCGACTCGACTTTTGTCAAAAACCCATACTCAAGTATCTTGTGTTGTTCGTTCATTGATCATGCTATATCTCGGCCTCATAATCATGTTTATTATCCCTGATTGATTGTCCATCCATTTGTTTGAACCAAGTCCATGACAATCCAGCTTCGATCACTGTGTAGTCGATTAGGTTAATCCGCCTATATGTTGCCTTGCCAAAAGGCGGCTTAACAGACGTGCGGGAGGCATGATAGATATTTAGAGTTCTCTTTTACTTGATTCTGCTGCGTTGTTTGTTATGGCAAAGTTGTTATATTGCCTATATATACTCTGATCATCTAAGGGTGCATCTTCGTATGTCGCTCTTGGCGTATGTTGTAATAAATATATTTTTTCTAAACGTGGATTACGATGTTGGGATTATGTAATGAATTAGAAATGATTTGAAATGGCATGTGATCTTGTTTGAAGTTTTAAATTTTTTTCCATATCCATGTGTTTCTGTGTATCAATGAATCTAACACCGCTGTATTTGGTCGTTAAGGATTAATAACTATAGATGACTGCAACATTCATAGCCGTTAGTTTTGGGTCTCCAAGTAGGGGATGTTACAAGTCGGTACCAGAGCATAGGTTTATGAAACTTTAAAAGAAAGTTAAACCTAAAAGATTTTTCAAAACATATTCCAATGAATCAGAAATATGATTGGGGTTTGGGATAACATTCTAGTGACGTACTTGTATTTGATATATTTTTATATATAAGTACGTAATCCCCTCTTTCTTAGACCATTCTTCTATACCCTACTAAGGCTCGTCTGCAGATTTACGAGAAAGAAGATATGGAAGCTGGAAAGGGAAGAGGAAATCTCGGTGGAGGAAGCACTATAACCAACAGAAATGCTCGACCTAATACTCGGAGGAACCAAGGTCGACAGGCTAATGCTAAACAAAATGTTGAAGCCAATGTGGGTGCTGGTAATCCGCCAGTAGATGAAGAGATGATGTATCAGTTCTTCGTTAATCTTATGCAAGCAGGAGTTGCTGCTAGCGTTGCTGGAAATGTTCGAGGAGCTAATCTTGTAGCTCCAGCTGAGAATAATTATGCTAAGTTGAGCAGAGACTACACCAGTATGGGTGGAAAGTCGTTTGTTGGAAAAGTGGATGCTATTGAAGTTGAGAATTGGTTATTGCATTGTGAGAGAATCTTTACTGATCTAGGTTTGGATGATGGGAAAAAGCGAAGGCTGGCCTCTAGGCCGTTGCAAGGGGTGGCGCTTCACTGGTGGAAGAGTGTGACTACTGCGGTTCCGGAGGAAGGGCTGACGTGGGCTGATTTCAAAAGGCGATTTGAGCATAGGTTTTTATCGAAGGTCGCAATGTCGACGTTGATGAGGAAGTTCATGGGTCTAGTTCACGGAGAGATGTCAGTAATCGAGTACGCTGCTAAGTTTGACGAGCTATCTCGATATGGATATACCACTATAGACACTAACACTAGAAGGAATAAGAGGTTTATTCGGGGATTAAGGCCCGACCTTGCCAGAGTGACCATGACCCATATCCGTGATCCATGTAATGTGGTGGTGGAAATGGCCATTCGCCATGAAGAGATGTTGGCTGGTTGTGCTAGAGAGAAGCCGGTTGACTCCCAGGGTCTTCAAGGAAAGAGGAGGAAGTTCTTTAAGAAGAAGGGAGCCCAGAAGGGAGATGCTGCCAAGAAGACAAAGGCTGATTTAGTGTGCTCCAAATGTAATAAGAAGGGTCATTATGCTCACGAGTGCTGGTCAGGCAAGGAAAAGAAGCCTGCAGAAAAGAAGAATGTGAAATGCTTCAACTGCGACCAAGTTGGGCATTATAAGAACCAGTGTCCAGAACCAGTCAGGGCGGACGGAGGGAAGGTTTTTGCTATTGGACCACCATCTTCTTCTAGGCCTACTGCCACAGATAAAGGGAAACTATGATGGAAGGTACGCTTTTGATTCAGAGTACACCAGTTAGGATACTATTTGATACCGATGCATCACATTCATTTATATCACTGTATTTGGTTGATAGGTTATGCATAGAACCCACATACCTTGTTACTTCATTAAGGGTTGCAAATCCAATAGGAGAGTATGCAACTCTAGGGATGAGATGTGACTAGTTATAACTTGATTTGTTAGGACATAAGTTTTCATGCAGTCTTTATGTTTTTGATTTCGTAGATTTCGGAATCATTTTGGTTATCACTCCATCCTGGCAAAATATCCTGGCCAGGATGGAGAGATATCACTGAGACACACTGAAAGTCATAACCGAATTATATTCTTAGTAGAGAATTCTGACCGAAGTAGTTATGCTTTATTAAGAGCAATGGAAGTGGGAGAAGGTCTAAGTCAGGTTCAAATAGCAAGAGAGTTTGCAGATGTTTTTGAGCGAGTCACAGGGCTACCATCGAAATGAGCTGTCGAGTTTCAGATATATCTTATGCCAGGAGATGAACTAGTTAGTAGACCACCTAGCAGGATGACACTGACTGAGACGATGGAATTAAAGGTGCAGCTAGTGGATCTAGAAGGAAGGAATTTTATTAGACCAAGCAGTTCGTCTTGGGGAGCGGTCGTAGTGTTCGTGAAGAAACCAGATGGATCATTAAGGATGTGTATTGACTATCGTAAGTTGAACGAGAGGACGATCATATATATCCTTTGCCGAGAATAGATGATCTGTTTGATCAGTTGAGTGGAACCAGAGTGTTTTTCCAATTGGACTTGGCGATGGGGTTCCATCAGTTAGGAGTGGCAGAGGACAGTCTTCCTTTGACAGCATTTCAGACTAGGTATGGTTTGTACGAGTGGTTAGTAATGCCATTCGGGTTGACAAATGCACCTGCTTTCTTCGTGGATTTGATGAACCAACTCTTTTGAGAATATTTGGATAGATTCGTGTTGGTGTTTATAGATGACATTTTGGTATCCTCTAAGGATGAAACAGAGCATGAGGATTATCTTAGAGTTGTGCTTGAGACGCGAAGGCAGAATCAGCTAAAGGCAAAGTTTTCGAAGTGTCATTTTTGGAAGAAAGAGGTTAAGTTTCTTGGTCATGTGGTTTCAGAGAAAGGGTTGTCAGTCGATCTAGATAAGATCGAAGCTGTTAATAATTGGAAGAGACTAGAGACGGTGACCGAGGTTAGAAATTTTCTTGGACTTGCTGGCTACTATCGGAGAATCATCAAGGATTTATTGCGGATAGCAGCACCTTTGACTAAGCTTACCAGGAACGAGGTGAAGTTTGTATGGTCTGACAAATGTGAGGAAGCATTCCTTAAGTTAAAGCATTTGTTGACTAATGCACCAGTGTTAGTAGTTCCAAACGGAAACCAAGGGTCAGTGGCGTATATTGATGCATGTGGGACTGGATTGGGGGCTGTGTTGATGCAGAAGGGTAAAGTGATTGCTTACGGTTCACGACAGCTTAGACTGCATAAAGTGAGATATCCTACTCATGATTTGGAGTTGGCTGCGGTGATCTTCGCATTGAAGATTTGGTGACATTATCTCTTAGGAGAGAGATTTGAGTTATACACAGATCATAAGTCTATAAGATACTTATTCTCTCAGAAGGAGCTGAATATAAGACAGTAGAGGTGGCTGGATTTTTTGGCTGCTTATGTTTTTGGTATAGAGTATACACCAGGGAAAGATAATAAGGTAGCGGATGCTCTTAGCAGAAGACACCAGAATGTGGTGTTGGCTAAGTTGGCAGAACGGAAGGATCTAGAAGCTTTGGCCAGTTGTGGAGTGTAGTTAAGATGGACTGCTAGTTCTAGTCAGAGTACTGCCATGTTGTCATGTTTAGAGGTTCGACCAGTGTTGATCGAGAGAATTGCTTCTAAGTAGAAGGAGGATCCATTATTAGCCGAGAAAATTAGAAGGCTTGAGGTTGGAACTGAGATCGATGATCTGAAAGATTTTTGACTTGACCAGCGAGGATGGTTGAGAAAGAAGGGCGATTATGTGTTCCAGATGTTAAGGACTTGAGGAAAGAAATTTTTGGGGAATGTCATCGATCCAAGTTTACGATTCATCTTAAGGGACCAAGATGTATCGAGATATGAAGTGGAGCTTCTACTGGGAAGGTATAAAGAGGGATGTTGGCTTGTGGGTTAGGCAGTGTGCAAACTGTCAACAAGCGAAAGCGGAACATCAGAAACCAAGTGGATTGCTTCAGCCTTTAGAGATTCCAGTTTGGAAATGGGATATGATATCCATGGATTTTATAGACGGGTTGCCAAGGTCAAATAGAGGAAATGAAAGTATATGGGTTATAATGGACAGATTAACCAAGAGTGCCCATTTCATTCCAGTAAAGTCAACCAGGACGACACCTGTTTTGGCAAAGTTGTTCATAAAGAACATAGTTAGATTACATGGAGTTCCTAGTAGCATAGTCAGTGACATAGATGCTTTATTTACTAGCGAATTATGGAATAGCCTGCAGGACGTGTTAGGCACCAAGCTCAAGAAGAGTACTACATATCACCCTTAGACGGATGGGTAGACAGAGAGAGTCAATAAGGTACTCGAGGATTTGCTAAGAGCTTGTGTGTTGGACTTTGGTGGATCTTGGGAGGATCACCTACATTTGATTGAGTTTTCCTATAATAATAGTTATCAAACTAGTATAGGAATATAGCCTTTTGAAGCTTTGTATGGAAGGCCATGCAAATCACCAGCGTGTTGGTTGGAAACCGGAGACAGATTGGTCTTAGGTCCAGATTTGGTTAGGGAGGCGTCAGAAAAGATTGAGTTGATCCGAGAAAGGATGAAGGAAGCTCAATCCAAACAGAAGAGTTACGTAGATAAAAGGCATAAAGGCTTAGAGTTCTCAGTTGGGGACAGGGTTTTCATTAAGGTATCACCGATGAAGGATGTGGTACGGTTCGGGAAGTCAGGGAAACTGGCACCGAGATATGTTGGTCCATTCCAGATTATAGAAAGGATTGGAAAGCTCTCCTACGGAATAGAGTTGCCGAGCAGTATGGCAGGTGTCCATAATGTATTTCATGTGTCTCATCTTCGCAATTTTGTGCATGATCCAGAGGCTACTATTCCTCCGACAGGGTTGGTAGATCTAGTAGTAGAGCCTAATTTGACTTTTGTTAGACAACCAGTTCGGGTTGCAGCAAGAGATGAGAATAGATTGAGGAACAAGACAGTCAAGTTGGTGAAAGTTCAGTGGAGCGACAACGAGAAGGACTGTACTTGGGGGATAGAGGATAGGATTCGAGATACTTATCCTGGTCTGTTTTGAGGGTATGTCTATATTACATTTATATAGATATTAGCTAGTCAGGTAGACAAGTATGGTTGTTAGGAGTCGTTACAGATGATTGTTATGTTTAGTGTTTAGTCCTTACTAAATTTCGAGGACGAAATTCTTTAAGGAGGGGAGCCTGTAACACCCCTAATTTTTAATAACATTATTCAGGATGTTTAATTAGATAAATTAAATAGAATGATGTAGAGTGATAAGGGGATTGCGATTTGCAAATGAATTTAGTGGTCGTGCTTATTAAAATGAATAGGTTTATAAAAGGTTAAGTGTTAAGTAAATAAACATAAGGGCGTTAAAGTAAATAGCTGCCCCATATTACCTCTCCCTTATACTCATGATAGCATACTATTCACGTTCATTTTATCATAAGAAAAATGCAAACAAAAGAGAAAGAGTAGGCGGGCCATTAGGAGAAGAGAAAATTCAAGATAAAAGTTTAGGATTCAAGCTAGGGGAATCAATCTCAAACAATCTCCAATTTCCTTATCCAAACTAAGGTGAATAATAATCCTAATCATCTCTATTTTGTTTTCAATCATATATTTTTGGATTTATGAATTAATCCATTTTATGATGATTTGAATGATGATATGCTTGGTTTTATAATATGTTTGATTTAAAATCAAATTGTTTAAATATGGTACGCACAGTTTTAGGGCAAAGACGATAGCAAATGATTTTAGAATGCCATTGAAAAATTATATATTATGGGAAACATGATTTTGGAGTTAGGTTTAAATTTTTATAATTTTCCAAGCCATGGAGAATTTAATATGAATTTTCAAAGGAAAACATGTATTATTGGGTTTAGAAATTTATTTTTGGTTATTATATGGTGAATTTGGGTCTAAAATTTATAAATGTTAGATAACATATTAAAAGTGAATTTCTGTGATTTTTGGGAAATTTTACTAAGAGGTTTATTATGGAAATTAAATTATTATAAAAGGAGGACCTAAATTATTTAATTATTTTTAAATGGGAAGGGCTTATTTGTTAAAAGTTAACCTTGTTTTAGATCTGAGAAAATGCGGCAATTATCTGTGAAATAATTTGAAAAGTTTAAGGCAACCAATCAAGTGTTTACACGTGGGCAAGTTAGTTACAAAGAAATTACTTTATTTGGTAAAAACAGCCTTTTGCTCAGAAAAGTGAGTTCCGCTTCCTTTGGAAGTAGCTTTCGACCCAGAGCTTCCGCCTTCGACCAGGGTGAAACCATAAAAGCCGAAACCAATACATATGGTATCACTTAGTTGGTGCGTAGTGGATTGGAGAAAGGCGGAGGGTAGGGTGTCGAAACGTGGCTTCCGATGGGGTCGGTACAATGGTTTTGTTTTCTAAAGAAAAGCGCTTGCCTACTTCTTTATATGCTTTCAAAGGGGTCGAGACCGATGCTTTCAAAAGTGACTTTTAACAAGCTTTCGAAAGAGAGTTGCAGCCTTATTACTTAAAGAAGTAGCTTTCAAAGGAGCTACTTAGTTTTCAAAATTTAAGTGTTCGGGAGGGGTAGTTTCGACCAAGTCGAAACCCTTCTACCGGTTTGCCTTTCGAAGGCATTGAAGATATCATTGCGTTCTGAAGGTAACCCTTGTTTTAAAAACGTAAGCCACTTCCCATAGCTTTCTAAGGGGTTAGGGGTTTCGAAGGCAATGGTCTCCAAAGGGGTTTCGAAGCCAACCTTCAATTATTTTACCCAAAGGACGTGTGCTTTCGAAAGGATGGTGCCGACGCCATCAAGTTTTCCCCAAATGCTTTTATATGATATAGCAAGGTTTCGAAAGCGTTGCTTTCGTACGTATTCACTTTGACCCAAAAGATATTTTTAAATATAAACCCAATGGTTTCGAAATGTGGACTTTCAATTGATTTCGAAGCTATGCTTCTAAATGTTAAATGCTAATTCTTTATTACATTCGAAAGGTTTCGAAAGAAAGTTTTAGAGTGTTCGAAAGGCAGGGGCCTAATGTTTTGAAAATAGATTTTTATGCTTTCGAAGGAGGGTATCCAGTGAGGTCGAAAGCAAGGTTTCGAAGGAGTCGAAAGGCTTTGTTTTTCAAAACAAATAACCCAAACTCAATTTTTAAAGGAAAAAACCATGGTTAAATTAAAGGAGTTTTGTAATGTTTTTAAGAAGAGGCTTTCCTTGATAAAATATTAGGTTAAAGGGATTAACCAAGTTTTTATGAAAATGATTTCAAGGATATAAAACCCACAGGAGTGGTATTGTTATATTAATATGTTTGCTTCTTCAAATATAAATATATTCACATTATAACGGACCCATAACTGCATTTTGGGGATAAAGGGCAGAAGAACTAGTTAGGTGACCCAGTAGTGAATATAAATTGATTAAACTCCTGGATGAGTAGAATTCCATCCAAGAGGTCAGGGAGACCAGAATATAGGATGCCTAAATATATAGAACTTGTCAGGGAGACAGGTTCATAGTGCACCCATGTAAACTATGATTAGGAAGTTATTGGAGTTACCAATAGGTTCATAGTGATCCCATGAAAACTATGCTATAGAGAGTGGTTGGCAGGGGCCAATTGGTTTGTAGTGCACCCTTGAAAACTATATCTGGATTAAGTTATTGACAGTTGTCAATAGGTTCCTAGTCAACCCATGAAAACTAGGATAAGAGAGAAGTTATCGGAGTCACCAATAGGTTCAGGGGAATCCAAGAATTAATTAAGTTAATTGGCAAGGGCCAATAGGTTCATAGTCCACCCATGAAAACTATGAAATAGGACATGGAGTCAATATATTATATAAAGGTTATTAGTAAGCCCATGAAAACTAATAGGTTAAAAGCGACCCTAGAAACTATAAACCTGACACGGAGTCAATTAAACAAAGGATGGGAAATCCAGAATGTTTTAACTTGTATGCATATCATCATAATATTTTGAAATGACTATGTTTTTAACCATTGTGGATGCAGGAGCACATTATATGATTTTATAAAGGTTTTAATATACTAGTGAGGGGGAAACCTGTTCCACTAAGCGGCGTGGTCTCACTAGATATCTAAATGATTTAAGATGGTAGATTATTATTTATAACAGGCTTTATGTCTGACTTGAAGTTTATGTTTTCTCCTTAAACTCTTGGGTACTCAATTGATTTTGAGTAGTTGGAGAGTTGAGGTTTTCAGGAACTTCATTAGTCGAATAAAGTTTCTGGAGATGTGCAGGAGGAATAATAGATATTTAGAGTTCTCTTTAACTTGATTCCGCTGTGTTGTTTGTTATGGCAAAGTTGTTATATTGCCTGTATGTACTCTGATCATCCAAGAGGGCATCTTCATATGTCGCTCTTGGTGTATGTTGTAATAAATATATTTTGTCTGAACGTGGATTACGATGGTGGGATTATGTAATGAATTGGAAATGATTTGAAATAGAATGTGATCTTGTTTGAAGTTTTAAATTTTTTTCCATATCCATGTGTTTCTATGTATCAATGAATCTAACACCGCCGTATATGGTCGTTGAGGATTAATAACTATGGATGACTACAGCATCCATAGCCATTAGTTTTGGGCCTCCAAGTAAGGGGATGTTACACATGTTCTCTATATGTGTTTGCCATTTTATAACCCTCTGTTACTGTCTTCTTTTAATCCAAATCCCTTGATAGCACTCTCAAATTTTGAAAATTACTTTCTTTATTCTAGATCTATAATACTAGCACACCCTAGAACTCATAGAATTTTACTGTGATACCGTTTATCATTCCTTTCGAGTTCTTCTTATGGTTTGCACACTTGTCTAACAAAATATTCTGAGATTCTCACCAATATTCCTTATACCCTATGGGGACTCCATATTGCTACTCTATGAGTAGTCATCGCTATCTTCTTCATAGCCTTTTCTTTTGCTCGGTCTTACTTAGGTAATCATTTCTATCTACTCCATATTTTAAATTTTTTTTTGGTTTTCGCATTTCTTTTCAAATAAATTAAAAATTCATACTTAATCCTGAAACATATATCTTTAAAAGTACAACGTAGAAACTTTTTATTATATTCAAAGATAACTTGATGCATTTAATTTTTAAAACTATAATTTATGATTTTTGAATTTAGCTTATTCATCAAGTCCAAAAGAAAATGTTAGCACTTTAATCTTTTATAGTAGAGTTTCTTTCTTGTTTATTCAAATCAACTTTTCATTTTAAATACCCTTTTCAATTTTTACTTCTTAAAAATTGGGATTTTAACTCAAACCATTTGTTAAGTTTTTCTCTTAAAAACCCAATTTTTATACCAAACCATTTCTTTTCAAAATGCACTTTACAGTATTTCTAAACATCTTTTATAATTTTAAACAATAAAAACTATAGTAGATAAGGACAACTCTCACACTATCATTTTCTTATCACTCATACTATCTCCCCTTTCAACATTAGCGAAGGCTCTACTAGCATATTAGGGGGACATTTAAAAGATATGATCTATTACTACACATATTTGTAGAAACTACCCATTTTTCTTTCTTTTAATTTCTTATATTTTTTTTTAATATCATTTTACAAAAATTTCTAACATTGTTTCTATTTATATTTTGTAATGTTTCTACTGCACAACTTTATTCTACCTACTTCTCTTATTTAATTACTTCTATTTATATAGTTTTCCTCTCAATTGATTTCCCTCTTTATTGGACCATTGCAGTGTGTTCGCCTATTGCTTTGTTTTTGGGTTTTAACCCTCATTCCCATTCTTTTTATTCTATTTCAAAATTATATCTTTTCCACTTGTTTATCCCTTAAAGAATTTCACAACTTAAACATTTTCATTACAGAAAAACCCACAAGCTATATTTCCTCTACCATTTTTTTCAAAAGAATTAGCTTTATATAAAATTTCCATACTGAAATTTTAATTTCAATAAATTTTAGTTTCTACTAGAACTTTTTATATCTAAATAAAACAAAGATATTATATTTTCCTGAAAATTTAACATTTATTTACTCTTCAAAAATAGAGTTGCTCTACTTTGAATAAACACTTTAAAAATCATTTTAAATATATCATTATTCTATATTTTTCTCAACTCTTTAAAATAATTTCAACTTTAATATTAAGTCCTTTCATATGGGATCAGACTTAGAATGGATTTTTATTTCTCCATACTTTTGGACTCTTCTTCTACAACTTATTTATTAACTTATCTTTTCCATAATATTAAAAATACGACTATTTTCTTGGAGTGCTATTTCACACCTCCCTTCGGGAACTCAATTGCTTTAAGATATCTACAATATATTGACTCTTACTTTCCCCTTATTTGGACCTACTGTACATCATCAATCGGAAAACATACGGGGATCTACCACCATTGAGCTATCGAGTGCCCAAATAGGGAGTTATATACTATCCAGCTTTAAAGCCCTTCCACATGCTGCCCTTATGCTCTTCTTAAGTCAATGCATTTTGTAACAACCCAAGATTTCGAGAAGTTGAATTTAATTTTTTTTGATGTGTAATCAATTGATAATTGACTAAAGTAATTAAAAAGTATGGTGAAATAACTCCTAAAAATATGTTTTATGATGTTAGAAAGATGTAAGCGGGTGGTTAAATAAATCAAAGAAGTATAATAATTTTTGAAAGTGGTTAAAGTGAAGAAAACATTATTAGTAAAGTGATTAAGTAAGAAAGGAAATGAATTGAAATAAAATGGGTTAGAACTTTTGAGAGGCCCAAGCCCAAATTCACTTCATGAAAACCAAAATCTAGATGATTCTAAGTCTAGAAAGTTCATTTTGCTTCATGAACACAATTCACGTTTCATTCTCCTTCTCATCCTTTTATTTTCTTCTTATAACATGAAAAGGCAAACCAAACCATCCTTTATTCTAAAATCAAAATAAATATCCAAAAATCATGGAACTTTAAATATGGATCTCAACACCTACATGCACTAGAAGAAGTTGTCAAAGTCTAATTCTGATCAATTTTGGATGGTGAAAGAATTGATAGATTGAGATATATTTTCTGGTTTATAAACAATGGAAAAGATGCTTGTTCAAAGAGTGATTTTGGGTATCAAATCAAATTATTTAGGCTTCAAAATTTTCAGGTGAGTTCCATAGACTCTTATTTTAGTTTATTATAAATATCTAGTGATTATATGGTTGAAAACATGACTGGTGGTGATATTTATTGATGTGGTTGAGTTTTGATAAATTTTGTGTTTTAGAATCCTCTTCACTATAAAATTCAAATTTAATTCATATTAAATTTAAAATTCCCAAATTTTGATATGTTGTTCCTGACATTATCTTGCACATGTACTCCAAATTTCATGAATTTTCATTGAGTTTTAATGTGTTAAATGTTGTGATTTTCGCAAACTTTTCCTGTCAGATCTGGGCAGCAAACGCCTGTTGATTAGAAATTCATAATTAATTGTAGAAAATTCCAAAAATTCTAAAATCTGGATATGTTATTCCCAACTCATTTTCGAATAACTGATAAAAATTCCATTAAAAAATTATTTATTTTGATCCTCCAAATAGTCAATTTACAGAGGTTGTTTCCTTGGTACGAATTGTTTGCAAACGTTTAATTATTAGAATTTGCTTTCAAGATGATTATTTCTATTCTTTACCCATGATTAAGTTTAATTAATCTTTCAAATATGAAATTTGGATTATTTTGTGACTTCTTGTGTTATGGTGAGTATTATAAAGTTTTATGGTGGTCTACGAACTCATAGCTAGAAGTAGCTTGACTCGGGGTTTGTTTTTATCGACAATCCTCGGGTCAGACCGAGGATTTATTGCAGGTTTAGCTGATATACTTTTGGATACGAGGTAATGGATGGAAAGAGTCAATGGTTTTATGTATTCTTTATTGGCTTGAAATGTATGAAAAAAATTCGGATATTGTATGAAGTATAAAAATGTGTAATATACATTATTTTCATCCGTTAGAGTATGATGTGATCTATTTATATGTGATGATGTTATTTTTGCATTGTTCTATCCTGAAAACACCCACATCGCCTCAATCTCCGTGTTACTCGATAGTATTACACAATAATACTCTTGGGTAATATGGGTATAGAGGCGGTGTGTTACACTTTTCCATATGACCTATTTCCCATGGGGTAATCAGGGTAGGTGTATAACTTCAACTTCTTCCATTATTCTGACTCATAATCTACTTATCCATCTTTCAGTGTATGGTTGCAATTACTCTATAGTCGGAATGCTTAAGGTTTAGCGTATAATATATTTATATTTATAGGCAAATTACAAATATGTTCACAAAACATTTCCTAATTTTTCAATATCGACTAACCCAAGCTCTGATACAAAATGTAATAACCTATACCCTAGTGGGTCCAAATTTTCACTAAATCGAAAACCCAAGTCCACTAAAGAGCGGATAGTTGGTTTGGTAACCCACAAATGAATAAATGCACATCAAAGCACTATCTATATAAACTCACAATGGAATAGTAAAGTATAATAAAACATATTGTTACTGACGAAAGTTAACACTTCTGAGATTAAATGTCCTTGTCAGTGTCAAGCATGCATAAGGAAACATGTCCTTCAACTATTCTTGCCTTGCACCTGTACCTATCCCTTTAAAGTTATCATGTGGGTTATAATGAGAAGAGGGTCAGAACAATGTTCTAGTGACTGGTAAATTATATATTTTACACGTAACATTAGTTTATGCAGATTGTCTTCCATCGGATGTTATATCCTTTTATTTTACTTAGTCGTCTCGACTCCATGTACGCGTATGATATGCCCCATCTAATTCAAGTAGACCATAACTACATATGTATATATACAATATATAGTACCATAATCCCCCTTTGATCTAAGATACTATTCCTGCTAGTATCCATAAACCAGCACCACGTCAAGATCCATCATTAACGTAGTATCTTGTTATCGTCGTCGTGCATACAAAGGAACTCTCATAGTGCCCAATAATGGCATAATAATGGTTTTGCCATATTCTACCCTACCATAAGGATTTACTTACTTGTCTACTTCTTATTATGGACTCAACTCCATTGACTATAGAGGACTCAACTACTCGGACTGCTATACTCGTTTTGAAAGACCTTTAAGGGTTAACTGGCTTTGCCCTTAACAAACAAACTTGCAAACAACTATGGTGATGCATGAACCTAAGCGTGACCTAAATTAGTAGGAGTTGTAGGCCGTTTAGGTGTAACCCTTGTCTTTTACACTGACCGCGTAGGACCGATGACGTTCTAGACCTATGTACTGCTCCTACTCCCTAACATAGTACCAACACAGTGACATAGCGCCGATTCTTGCTCACTGTCCCATTTAGATTGCATAATGCAATCGAAAAAATACCCTTACAAAAAATACTGAAGTAAACACTACTGGAGTATTCCTCCACCTAATGCAATCAAGCCTTAAGTATGCGTTTATGACGGGTGCAAATTATTAAAGTTAGTAAATAACTTAAGTGGATAAGAATGACATAGTCATTAGAATAGGTCGGAATGCAAGATCAGTAGTGTTACACAACAAAAGTCTGCGCACTGTAAGGGGTTACCAGCAGTTGTGTATGCATTATACTGATATGTGACATATCCAACTGTAGGACCCGTAGAATTATATATGCTTACAAAAGGTAAAGGCATCCCCGGTAGGGTCTACTTCAAACTTTTTAGTAGGGGTGTTGCCTTGATTGCATTAGTCAATCTAAATGGGACATTGAGTAAGAATCAACGCTATGTCAGTGTGTTGGTACCATATAAGGGAGTAGAAGTTATACATAGGTCGAGAATATCACCGGTCTTGAGCGGTGGTGGAAAAGATGTGGGTTAGAACTAAATGGGCTACACCTCCTACAAATGTAGGTTGTGTTTAGGTTATGCACCGCAACACTTGTTTGCTAGTTTGTTTGTTAGGGGCAAGGCTAGTTAACCCTTAAGGGTCTTTCAAAATGAGTAGAGTAGTCTAAGGAGCTGAGTCCTCCATAGTCCGTAAAGCTGTGTCCATAATAAGAAACAGATAAGTAAGTAAATCCCCAAGAAAGGTAGAATAAAGCTAAACCATTATGATGCCGTTATTAGGCACTATGGGTGTTCCTTGGTATACACGACGACGAGGACGTGATACTGCTTTGATGATGGACCCCAACAAGGTGCTAGATTATGGATACTAGCGGGGATAGTATCTTGGTCCAAGGGGAACTGTAGTACAATATATATACACACATGTATGTAGTTATGATCTACTTCGGGTAGATGGGTAGTATCTTACGTGCATGTGGAGTCGAGACAAATAAGTAAAATAAAATGACATAACATGTGATGGAAAACAATCAGCATAACCTAGTGTTATGTGTAAATGTATAATTTACCAGTCACCAAAATGTTTTACTGACCCTCTCCTCATTACAACCCATTAGATAGATTAAGAGGGATAGGTATTGGTGCAAGAAGGGAACAGTTGAAGGACAGGTTTCCTTATGTATGCTCGACACTTACAAGGACACTTAATCTCAGAAGTGTCAACTTTGGTCGGTAACTATATATTTTATTATGCTTTACTATTCCGTTGTGAGTTTATATCGAAAGTGCTACAATATGATTTTATTTATGAGACAGTTTGGCAAAGGTCCCTAATAAGTTTCAAAATACACAAAAACCCCAGTAAAAAAAAGTTTGTAAATTAGGTCCCTAGAATTAAGTTACCAAATAATGGCATACACTTATGCAATTATTCAGTGAATAATTGCAGACATTTATGCAATTATATCAAAAAACTGCAGACATTTCCACAATTATTCACTGAAAAATTGCGGAAATTTCCATAATTTTTTAAAAAATTGCGGAAAATTTTGCAATTATTCACCAAAAAATTACGGAAAATTCCGCAATTATTCCCCAAAAAAATTGCGGAAAATTCCACGATTATTGATTGAAAAAATTGCATAAATTTATGCAACTTTTGGATATAATTGCATAAATGTCTGCAATTATTCAGTGAATAATTGCATAACTATATGCAATTACTTAATAACTTAATTCTAGGGACCTAATTTACATACTTTTTTATTGGGGTTTTTGTGTATTTTGAAACTTATTAGGACCTGAGCCTAATATTCACTTTATTTATTTGCAGTATACCAAACCAATGATCTACTCTTTAGTGGACTTGAATTTTTGATTTAGCGAAAATTCAGGTACACTGAGGTGTGGGTTGTTACAAGAAATGTGAATACAGAAAAGATTAAATAGAAGTAGTCTTTTATTTACATAAATATTTTGTACAAGGATCGTAGGGGCCGTTAAAGCACAATGACAGCCTAAATATAGCAAAGTACAAAAAAAGAATAAACACATGAATGACAAAAAGAAATTGTCTTCCAAAAGCAAATAATATCCACCTACTGCTCTCTCCCAATCTTGCTTGTCCTCCTGACAGCTAATTTGGCATGACGCTTCCCAGGAGTCTTCTCCGCCTCCTTTTATGCAGAACTCTCATCAGTAGAAGAGACTTCTTCTTTGGTCATTCCATATGACTGATCCTTAGGTTTTTCGAAGGTAGGGTCGGAGGGCTTGGATCTACCAGTGTCATGACCTTTAGGAAGCTTGATTTTCAATGGAGGAACTTAAGGGGCAAGTGATGATTTTCCAAAGCCAGCCGTAGGATTTTGAGTTCCTGGCTCTTTCTTCACCTTGATTTTCTCAAAGTCGGGCTTTAACCTCTCCACCTTTATTATCGAGTCTGTTGGGTCCTTCACGCTTGTGATAGTAATCTCCTCTTCTTGAGATTAATCAATGTCCTCTAACCCTTACAATGCCCTTATTTTCTTTGTGTTTGTGTTAGGGCTAGAGCAGAAAGGAGAAATTGGAGCGATCAATGTGTGGTAAAGGTGGTCAACATAATTGAAATCCCACTTGGGCCCTATAGATGGAAGTTGTGGAGGCAAGGATGGAGACTTGTAACTTAATAAACTAAATAATATAAATTTATGAGTATTTTGGCGAGAATTGAAGTTTCTTAAAGACCAATGAAGAGAAAATTGAAGTTTCTCAAAGTCCGATGAGGCCAGGGAATTATCTTGGCCAGATGAAGTGTCCTTGGCTGGGGATTTTACAACTTCTCCTTGCTTGATAGAAGATTTGGTCAATTCAACGGCCGAAGGAGTGAGATGTCAAACTTTGGCACTTGATACGGCAAGGAAAGGAGTTTCGATAATGGTGGAATCAAAGCTGGCCATCGTAGAAATGATTTTGTTAGTTGCAGGCTCTTTTAAAGTGAGAGTGCATGTTTCCGCTAGACCCGATGCACTGGGACTAATGGGAGCCTCAAAAGCTGCCTTCTCTGGAGCTACATTTGTGCAGCAAATATATAAGTCCTCAAGATAATCCTACAAAAATATTGACTTCGGATAGTCTTTGATGATGCCTTGACTAGCAACATTGGCCCTATGGAGGATCCCTTTCCAAGCATCGGCCGGTGTGGTCGGACAACTCTCTCCAATCCATTTTAGACTCTTCGTTTCAATCACTGGCGAAGAATTAATTAAATGAGAGTGGCTTCCACTCCTTCATTTGCTTGAGTGGCATTCGCTTTGAACTATGCAATCTCTTCTTTGGCACTAAAGAGAACAATTTGGGGCTTGACATTTGATTCTGACTCGGCTTTCAAGTGAGTTTTCAGCTTATTTATTTCAACCTAAAGCACTGCAAGTTTCTCATCCTTGGCTTTGACATGTTCTTCATATTTAGCAATCAGATCATCAGCTTTCTTTGGCTGATCATTCATGACGTTGGGGGCTTGAGTGTAGGCCGAACACAAATCAGCTATTCTATTCTTGGAGTCTTTGGCAGACTTCAGCATTGTATCTCTTCCCTTAATGATGTAAGTCAATTCTATCTTGTAGCATGCAACTATCTTATCATGATTGATTCTCTCCGCCTCAAATGAAAGAATAAGCATCTAATTGATCCGACTAACGTTAGAAAGGCCCTTTATGAACCTTTTCCATTTAAAGAGCTGGTTCACAACCTCCTTTATCTAATTAATATCTTTATTAACCATTTGTCAAGAGATATCCCTGACATTGCAATTAAACATTACCCCCTCCAAGAAAAGGTCAGGTAGAGTCATTTGCATTTTTGTTGTAATTGCTAAGGATTGGCCTATAAAGGGTGGAAGCAGAGCAGTATAGATTGTATTTCCTTTGGATTGATTGGAGATAGAGATGGTGGTCGTAAGAGGTCAAGTCAGCGGAAGTTGTTGACGAGAAGATAGAGAGTGGGAATGTGGTTGAGTGGGGTCAGACTTACGCCCATAGCGCTTGCGTTAACATCGCAATTCATTTGAGCAGTTCGGTTTTTTCAATGTCACGGTGCTCACTAGCTCTTTGTCTCAGTGTCTCTATCTATCCTCTTCATCTCTACGCTCTTTAACCTTTCTACTTCTTCTTTTGGATTTGGACTCCTGATGCGAGCTTGGGCACTAGATGTAAACCTCTGCAGTTGAGGAGTGATATTGGCCAATACCTAAGTAGAGACTGCTAAAACGATCTCCATCTATTGTACCTGAAAGGAAGAATGAATATAATAGAACTTACATACTAGATTAATGCGCAGTGCTTATGCTCGTGATCATGAAAGTATGTATAATACTCGTGCTTTCTTAAATAATCTACAGATCATGCTCGAGGTGCACCGGAGATGGAGTTTCATCATCCTTATCAAGAATAGCCTTAGCAAGGAAGTTGAATTCACAAGGTTTGGTATTAAGATATCTCCAAAGCTTTTCACCCTTGGAGCTGAAAGTAGACAAGTTTCGTAGATTGCCCAGGGAGCCAAAGATATTATCATACTAGCCTGGCTAAGGTGTCGCTTTTTCAACTGGTTCGACGCTCGGGCCACACGCAAGCTGTGAAGACTTAATGATTAATCGCTTTAGTCAGGGTGGGGCTATGACCATGGTACCTTCAGGAGATGTTTCCCCCATATGACTTATCCCCATCAAGATTTGAAATCTTCATCCTCATCATCTCCTTTTCCTTTTCCACTCCTTCATCTCCTCTTTCCTTAATAACTTTCTCCTTTTCTCTACATTCCTCCTAACCTATATTTACATCGCCGCATGACCCTTTGCATCTTGTTGATCTTGATCACTGGAATCATGAGCTAGGGCAGTGGGAGCGACGATTGCTTAAGATTTGTTAGTGGGTGGTTTGTTTGGAAAAACACTCCTACCATTGTATAAAGGGCGATATTGACAAAGGCAAGCTTTTGTCGGAAGATAAGAAGTAATATGTTGTTTATATTCAACCCCTTTCAAGAACTCCAGAGTATGAGTATGCTCATTGTTGATTTTTCGTCCGAGGAGATATGTTAAGGATACAAAAAGGACATTAGACGCTTTGTTATTCGGGTTTTTAACCCATCTGAATCCAAGAGAAAACAGAATGACTTGATGGGGTCATGATGGCTCAGAACTCAACTGAAAGGGAGGAAAGCATTGACTGAGTTTGACTAAACCAAGATACTAGCGTCCGTCCAGTCCAATCAGCAGCTAAATTCAACTAGCTAGTAAATTGTCATCAAAAAAAAGCAACGTGCAACAAGACTACACGAACAACGTCGATACAAGGCAATGAAGGCATCCCAGACATCAAAGTCCAGAAATAATCTAAGTGCATGGATCGCTAGCGATCCATACTCCATGGATCGCCAACGATCCATACAAGATCATTGGGTCGCTATGGCACGCAGGAGCAAAGGAGGCTTAGAGAACAAGGTGCAAAATATGCTAAGTGTATGGATCGCTAGCGATCCATACACCATGGATCGCCAGCGATCCATACTTAATCATGAAATCTTGGCGACCTGACTAGGCGGAGAAGGGGAAAAAGGAGCTAAGTAATTGGCTCGAACGTGAGCTAAATCTATGGTTCGCTAGCGATCCATAGACCATGAATCGCTAGCGATCCATGGTTTTGGCTCGGGTCGCGAGCTATGCTTCATTGCATCTTCCTATGTCCATCTGCAAGCGAACAGACCCGGCCCAGAAGCTCTCCGGTCTTTATAAATACCATCCAACCTACAACATAAGCAGGATCTTCTCCGGACTGGTTGTTGAAGCTCTGTTGGGAAACTTTCATCACTCTCCATCTCTCTTACAACAATCTCCAAACGGATTCATTATGATTCTCCAGTGGATTCTAACCTTGGAGATCCAATCTAGCTAAGGACAATCAAGAGCCTTGTAATCAAACACTTCTTGTAACAACAATCAGTTTATAAAATAAGTAAAGAAATTATAAAGCGGACGTAGGCTTTATCAACAGCCAAACCACTATAAAAATCTTCTTGTCTTCTTTCTCTTACTGCTTTTTTCTATACCTGTTATCTATATTATTGCTCTGTGAGAATAGGGTTGGTGCTTTCACACTCAAACCAGGGTGTTGATCCATTTTTTGGGTTAACATTTTGGTGCTTTTACTGAGAACCCAACTCAGGGTTCAGATCCAGCTATCTACTTTGGATCCCATAGGTCCAGAAGTTAGATCCTCAATCTTTGCTTGAAAGATTTACCGCTTGAAATCAATGGCTCTTGGAAGAAGGAGAACTGCCTCTGGAAGGTCCATAGGGGCAGTGATAGCTGGAGAAGATGTTAATCCTCAACATACTGAAGTAAATGGTGTGAGCTTAGGGAATCAGGCGCCATCATCCTACAGTCAGCACGAAGTCGTCACTAGGGATGAGTTGAATAAGATGGTTGACGAGATCAACCAAAGAATGGAAAGTTGCCAGAAGGATCTAATGGAGAAGCTTACGCTCATCTAACCCTACAGTCAAATCCTGCTCCAAGAACTATGCCTGAACCCGCGGCTGCTATAGAACAAGAAAACTCTTCCATTTCTGGTCTAAACAGAAGAAATGGGAAATAACCGCAAAAATGGGTGACAACAGGAACAATGGGACACAATGTGGAAGGAAATACGAATACCTCACCCACTGCAAGGCAACCAATTCTGGACTTGAATCAAGGGACGAAGACCCGCAAGAAGATATAGCTATGGACCTCTCTGATTCAGAAGATGGAGAACAAGACAACCAGTTGGAAGAGAATGCCAACGCATTGATGATGCTAGGAACGTCCAAACTACCCCCAATCAGGCCAACGGGATCCCGCAGGAGTGGCTCTCTCGAAGACAAGATAGCCTAAGCTTCAACCCACGCACCAAGACCGTTTGCAAAGCCAATCACATGGTGTAGTGACTGACTGTCGTCCCTAGGATTACCGGTCATCAAAGTCATACATAGCAGACATGGTCAAACGATTAATGGACGAAAGTAAAAATCGAAGAGATGATGAATGGGGATCTTCTCCAAGTCGGACTCCCTTTAGTGATGAAATCTTGAATGAGAAATATCCAAAAAAACACAATGCCAACTATCCCGTCCTACGACAGGACGAAGGACCTAAAATCCCTTTTATACAAGTATAGTTGGTATATGGACGGAGCCAACGCTTCAGAGGCTGTTCGGTGTAGATGTTTTCCCATCTTTCTAGAAGGAGTTGCATCTATGTGGCTCACCAGGCTTCCGCCAAAATCAATCTCTACCTTTGACCAACTAGCAACAAGATTCTTTGACCAATTCAGGCTCCATACTGCACAACCAAAAGATGTTATGTCCCTATCCGGATTGGTCCAGGGACGCAACGAATCATTGAAATCTTTCATGAACCGGTTCAACACCGCAGTGACGGAAGTAAGCAACCCCAATAAAAATATGGATTTTATGGCATTAGTCCTTTCCATTCACCCGGAGACTGAATCCGGAAAGTGGATTAAGATGAAGCAACCTACCACGAAGAAAGACTTCAATTGTAAAACAAGTCAGTACTTAATATTGGAGGAAGCACAGGAGCTGGAAAGAAAGTATACTGGTGTACAACCAATGAACATCGGACAGAGCGATGAATCAAAACGCGCACGCTTCTGGAACTTCTGAAGGAGCCACAGGGAAAGATGGAAATCAAAAGAGAAAAATCAGAACTCCAATAAAAGGAATGGTAATGGCAGCAACAAAAGGCTTAAAGGGTTCAGGCCTGAAGACTATACCCCTATAAACGACACTCCATAAAATATTTATCTTGCAACATAGGGGATTGAGGAATACAAGTAGCTCCCTAGGAAGGAGGCAACTAAGCAAAAAAAACGCTTAGGAAACTTCTGCCACTTCCACGAAACTCATGGTCATAACACAAACGAATGCCTTCATCTGAAGAATCTCATTGAAGAGTTAATCCGAGAAAATAAAACTCCAGCAGTACGTAAGAAAGTCATAGAACCCCGATCAACCCACAGCTCCTCAGCCTCCTAGAGAATGAAGGAGTCAGGCCGAAACTAGTGAAGAAGGGTCCAAATGAACTGACCAAAGACTTATTATTGGAACAATATCTGGGGGACCACACCCCGCGCAGAGAAGCTGGGGGGAGATGAAGCGATATGCAAGTTCGTTGAAACATGCTCCAAAGGAATCATGCCTCGCAATAGAAGATGAAACTCCAGCCAAGCCGCGGAAAGTATTGAGTGATGACATAGTGTTCCAAAATCGGGACACCGAAGGGATCGAAGCCTCGACTCTCGATCCAATGGTGGTTATAGTGGGAATCGGTCCTGTTGTTGTTCGACGAGTGTTGGCCGATAGTGGTAGTTATGTTAATGTACTTTTCAAATGTACTTTTGATCAAAGGAAGATCAGTATGAAAAGCGTGTCTGCATACCAAACGAAGATACAAGGATTCACTAGCGAACCCAAGCAACCTGTGGGAACAATTGACTTGTCAGTGGAACTTGGAGAAGGTGAGCAAAGAGTCACCCTCATTCAGACTTTTGTAATTGTGGACGAAATGTCCGCGTATAACGCCTTCTTGGGATGGCCCGCTCTAGCAGATTTCAGAATAGATCTGGCCCAATGGTGTCTAACCATGAAGTTCCCTATTGCAAATGGAATCGGAGAGGTGAAAGGAGATCAATGCGTCGCCAGAGAATGTTACATTGCAGAGTTACGTGAATCCAGAAGAAGAGAAAAAGGGAAGGATGTGGGGAGAACTCTCCATATCCGTGAACCTTCCGAATAGCAACTACAGAGCCGCCTCTGGCTTGGGGACCATAGCCGATTCAACAAGACTTTGGACCCTAGAAAGAAGAGTTCATGGGAGGAATGACCAGCATCGGCAGAATTGACGGTGTTTGTCCCGGTTGATATGGACGACCCAACTAAAGTCTTGAAAATTGGATCGCAACTTGGAAACAAGATGCGGTTGGAACTTACCAAATTTCTTCACGCCAACTTGGATGTGTTCGCATGAACGCATTCCGATATGTGTGGGGTGTCTCCAGAAATCACATGTCACGCGCTCAACATTGACCCCAAGTTCACATTAGTAAAGCAGAAGAGGCGCAGCCTGGTTCCTGAACGGTCTAAGGCACTAAAAGAAGAGGTGGACAAGTTAATGGCCAATGGTTTTATCCGTGATGCAACTTATCCTGAATGGGTATCTAACCCGGTCTTAGTCAAAAAGTCCAATGGGAAGTAGCGAACTTGTATCGATTACTCAGACTTAAACAAAGCTTGCCCGAAAGATAGCTTCCCTCTCCCCAGAATAGACTAGCTTATGGACGGAATGGCAGGGAACGAGCTGCTACAATTCATGGATGCATACTCCGGGTACAACCAAATCCTGATACATGAGCCTGACCAAGAAAACACCAGCTTCATCACCAACCTGGCCTATACTGCTATAGGGTAATGTCATTCGACTTGAAGAACCCAGGGCAACTTACCAAAGGTTGGTGAACACCATGTTCAAGCGCCAAATCGGGAAAACTATGTAGGTTTACGTAGATGATATGTTGGTCAAATCATGAGCAGTTTCCAACCACCTGAATAATCTCGTTAAAATGTTCGAAATACTCTGAAATTACGGAATGAAACTCAATCCAGTCAAATGTCACTTTGGGGGTAGCTTTCGGGAAATTCTTAGGATTCATCATAGGTGCCAGGGGCATTAAAGAAAATCTACAACAAATAACGGCACTACGAGAAGTCAAAGCTCCGAAAACAAGAAGGAACTGCAAAGCCTAAATAGAAAGGTCGCAGCACTAAGTCGATTCATCTCAGAAGCTACCGACAAATGTATACCATTCTTCGATGCACTAAAGAAAGGAAAGAAGAACTTCGAATGGAGTGAAGCTTGTCAAACAGCATTTGAAGAATTGTTGCGGCACATGGAAGCTCCACCAATCCTATCAAATCATGTGGACGGAGAAGACTTGTTCATTTACTTAGCAATCTCACCTCATGCATTAAGCGCCACCCTTGTTCATGAAGAAGCAAAAATCCAATGACCCGTGTATTACATTTGCAAGCGGTTCACCGAAGTCGAGAAAAATTACCCAAAACTGGAAAAACTAGCGTATTGCCTCTTGATCGTGTCTAGGAAGCTACGGCCATACTTTCAGGCTCATCCGATCAAAGTGTTGATGGACCAGCCCTTGAAGCAAGTGTTGTATAGGCCTGAAACTTCCAGACAACTTCTCATGTGGAATATAGAACTGAGTCAATATGATATCACATCCCACCCAAGGAAGGCCATCAATGGGCAAGCGTTAGCAGACTTCATCGCCGAATTTACTATACGGGATGACAAGGAAGAAACACAACTGGAAGTGGACAAGCAATGGAGAATCTTTGCCGATGGCGCATCTGACAACCTCTATTCAAGAGTAGGAGTAGTGCTTGAAACCCCTAAAGTACGAGCCATTTGCTATGCTTTACACTTGGAATTCCCGGATACAAATAACGAAGCGGAATACGAAGCACTGATTGCAAAACTAAAAATTATGAAAGAGCTCAAGATAAAATCTGTTCACATCTACAGCAACTCCCAGCTACTCGTCTACCAAGTAAAAGGGGAATACCAGGCTCAAGGGGAGAATCTTGCCCCGTACCTTTCAAAGTACAAGAACTACTAAGTGACATCGAACATTACACCATAACTCATATTCCACGGGAGCAAAACATCATGGCGGATTATTTGGCTAAAATGACAAGCTCCGAAGATGATTAGTCATTAGGGCTCGTATCAATCGAAACTCTAACCACCCCAAGCATAGACGAGATGGACGTCAACTGGATCCTCGAGATCACCGTCGAACTAGAGACGTGGATGACACCGATAAAAGACTATTTACTTTCAGGGACCCTTCCGACTGACCGGAATCAACGGAAAAAGCTTCTTCGAAAGTCACCGCGTTTCATGGTACAAGACGGAATACTTTTTCGAAGGGGATTCTCAACCTCCCTTCTTAGATGTGTGTCTGATGATGAAGCCCGGCGAATCCTAAAGGAAGTGTACGAAGGCGAATGCACAGACCACACTAGGGGACATACTACTGCAAAGAAAGTCCTTTGATATGGATACTTCTGGCGAACGATTAACCGTGACGTTGCATAATACGCCAGAAGATGTGATCTTTGCCAAAGATTCAGTAAAATTAAAAGAACTTCAACAGAGCTAATGCAGATGGTCAGCCAGTGGCCATTTGCAATATGGGGAATCGACTTGATTGGCATCCTGCCAATAGCAAAAGGAGGGGCGAAATATGCTATAGTTTCCGTAGATTATTTCACGAAATGGGCGGAAGTGGAACCGCAGGCCACCATAACCACAAAGAAAGTCATTAATTTTGTTACTAAAAACATTATTTGCAGGTTCGGTGTGCCGTAGAAAATCATCATTGACAATGGAACTCAATTCGAAAAAATAGTGTTCAAAGACTTCTGCAAACGCTTCCGAATTGAGAAGAGCTTTTCCGTGGTAGCTCATCTGCAAGCAAATGGGCAGGTGGAAGCAATAAACAAAATCATCAAGTCCACTATGAAAAAGCGATTAACTAAGGCAAAAGGGAACTGGGTTGAAGAACTTCCACTCGCACTATGGGCTTATAGAACTACTCACAAAGCGGCAACTAGACACACTCCGTTCGCCTTGGCATATGGCCTAGAAGCAATGATCCCCATTGAATTGGAAGTCCCCTCGCACCAAAGGCAAAATTTTAATCAAAAACAAAACGAGCGGCTCCAACTCGAATCACTAGATATGATTGAAGAAAGAAGGGAAGAAGCCGAGTTGAGAACCGTTGCCCACCAAAAAAGGATCGCACGATACTTCAACTCCAAAGTCCACAACCAAACCTTCGAAGTGGGAGATCTTCTACTCAAGTGAGTCTACCCTATCCCGGGAGCCTTCGGACCGAATTGGGAAGGACCATATGTCATCAATCAAAAGCTAAGGGATGGTACTTTCAAGCTAGCAACCGTCGATAGAATCCAAAATCCCTAGGGCATAGAACAGCGAATCTCTCCGCCGTTACTTCATTTGAAAACTACCTTATATACTCTCTATTTTTCAGCAAATAAGCTATCCCGGGATGCCGGAGGCATTGTAAAAAGGCAAAAAATCTGCCCTGCTTTCCTTAATAAAAATTGATTCGCTTTTTGAACTGACAAAACTGTGTTCATAATAATTACCCACTGGGTCGACGAAAGCAAATCGACTCAAACCGTTGGATTGGCGGAACCCGGTCTTTGCCTTCTAAATACCAGTGTTTCCCCGACAACATCGGGAAGGCTAAGGAAAACACTCCACACGTTGTTCGAAGATAGGCAGCACCGAGGAGTACGAAAAGCCGCGCATTCCATAAGTCGCGCAATAGCTCCTTAAAAATTACACTCCTCACGTTGCATGAAGACAAGAAACACCAAGGAGTACGAAAAGCCACGCACTTCATAAGTCGCGCGCTAATTTTCAAAATACCAACTCCTCACATTGCCCGAAGATAGGCAACACCAAGGGGCACAAAAAGCCACGCATTTCATAAGCCATGCACTAACTTTTAAAAAAATTAAACTCCTCACGTTGCCCGAAGATAGGCAACATGGAGGAGCACGAAAATCTGTGCATCCTATAAGCCGCACATTAACTTTAAAAAACTTAGACTCCTTACGTTGCTCGAAGATAGGCAACACGGAGGAGCATGAAAAGCCGCGCATCCCATAAGCCGCACATTAACTTTTATAAACTTACACTCCTCACATTGCTCGAAAATAGGCAACATCGAGAAGTACCAAAAGCCGCGCACCTCATAAGTTGTGCACCAACTTTTCAACACCAATTCCTCACATTGCCCAAAGATAGGCAACATCGAGGAATACTAAAACCGATCTGGACCAACGGGTCGTATCAGTCTCAAAAGCTGTGCATTACATAAGCCGTGTATTAACTCTCGGAGCCGTTAAATCAAGTCCCTAAGACGTAAAATCCTCATGTTGCTCGAAGATAGGCGACACCGAGGAGCATCGACGTGAAATAGCGCTCCTAAAACGTAAACTCCTCATGTTGCCCGAAGATAGGCAACACCGAGGAGCACCAGAACCATTACGAAGTGACGGGACATATTAATCGTAAAATCTATGCGTCGTATAAGCCGCAAGCACTTTTAAGTTCGGGAATTGCCCCGGTAATACCAGGAAACTTATCCATATAGGAATAACAAAAATCAACCCACTTCCATTGTTGGAAGCAACGGGCGCGACCCCCGAAAAAAGCGGAGTGCTACAAACTAGCGAAAAAATTTCAACTGTTGACACTCAATGACTAACTATAGTATTTAAAGTTGATAATGTATAACTTCCTACAGTTAACTCATACATGCTCAAATCACAAAACTTCCAAAAGAAGAAAAATCGAGCTGTGATTTAGTTAAATTTCAATCGTTAATATGCAGATTATTTAAACCCTAAGTTACCGGTCATTTGTCAGTTGTTTGAAGTAAACAACCCTTTGAACTGGGGGGCATACACCGACACTTAAATAAAATTACTTGAAAACAATAATTTCACAAGTTCTGTTACTCCTAACAAAGGATTGTTACTCCAAATAAAGAATTTTGGCAGTAATCATAGAGCTGGATAAGTATAAACAAAATAAACACAAGTGCAGAGAACACGTATGAACAGACAAGTAAGAGTACAGTCAACATATCGACAATGTATTACTTATAATTTTCTTTTATACAGGGTCAAAACGTGGAGGCCATAGCCGCACAACACTGGCCACAAAAAGGAAAATACAGACTCGGCAACAAAAATACTAAGTGCAGATTCTGCACTTGAACAAAACGACTTAAAATGAAACAAAATAAGATCAATCACTACCCAAGCTTGTCAGCGTTTCTTTCCACCACTCCCATTTCCGCCTCTTTTTCAGATTTTCCACTTCGCCTCAGGAGTGGAGTCGTTGCTAGTAATGTCAACAATATCCTCAGCACTGGTGTCCTCCTCCTACTCTGCAACCTTCTCAGAAGATTCGCCCTTCGCTTTACGCTTCTGTGATTTGCGGGAGCTTTTGGAGGCCTTGATTGCTTCAACCTTCTCTTTTTTTACGGCAACCAGCTGTTCTTAAGTCTTGCATGGGCTACTCAGTTTGAACTTCCTGCTCCCTAACTTCTGTCGTCATTACGTCACCTTCCAAAGATACAGAAGGGTCATCCAAGCCGTGAAGTGCGGCGATCTTCTTGGACTCCGGCCCTGGCTACGAGCCAGACGCAAACGTGGAGACCGAAGCAAGAACGGAAACGAGAATGGAGGCGGTGGAAATAGTAGGAGGCTCATGCACTGAGGAAGCTGGCAGATCAACTGGTAAGGTAGATGGACCTATAAGATCAAAAATGAAAGCATTAAATTCTTCATGTTCTTGCGGCGAAGCTGAAAGCTCCTGAACTCGGGGGAAACAAGAGGATTACCTGCACCGGAAGATTGACCAAGGATGTCAACTTCGTATTTACCACCTTCACACTCCTTAGACGGATATATAATCCGAGGGAAAGCCTCGAGCCTAGAATTTGTTGGCAAATTACAGGGCTTCTCCGATGGCTCGCCGGCACAAGAAATGGAAGGCTTCGTAGGCGCTTCGGCAGCCGTAGTCATAGCGACATCGACAGCTTTTTTCTCCCTCTCGATCTGCAAAATCTCTTGGCCCTTCAGTAACGCCTTCTTTGATTCTTCATTAAGGTAGGCATTCTCTAACTCTCGCTCGGAATAAACGTCACCACTATCATGAAAGAGGATCAAGATTTCTTCCCAGACCACAGCGAGAGTGCATGAAAATTTTGGGCCTAGGTAGCTGAGGCTCCTCTGATACAATAGAGAATTGACATAAAAATTCAGGATGGTCTCGTCCATCTTTTCCATCTTCCTTTCGAAAGCGTTTTGAAGCTCTAGATAATCCACCGTAACGGTGGCCTTTTCGACTTCGACGCGAGACTTATCAGCGCTAAGTTGCGCAACCTGATCTTGTAGCCGGGCGATTGTCCCAGCCTGGTCGAAGATAGTCTTATTGTGCCCCTCAACGATAAGATCATGATCAGAGATAGTTTTCTTCTGGGCTTCAATTGTCGCGCTACAAGCAGCTACCTCCTCTAGCCTCCTCCGCATAAGCCTTCTTTATTTCGTCCCTATAGACGATCTCAATTCTCTTGTGGGCCTCTTTTACTTCCTTCACCAAGTCGGCTTTCCTTTTGCTTTCTCGCGGCACCGCTTCTTTCTCCTCCCCCGGCTGTTTAATCCTGGCATCGCGTTCTGTCAACGCTCTTTCAAAATCATCCTTCTCTAACTCAAAAGAGAGGATTTCTTGGTAGTTGTTGCGATTGGTATCTGCCAGCGGCTTACATAATTTTTCCCACCCTTCGGCCTGTTCTAAATCATTTTGGATGGCCTAAAGACGTAGCAAGTTAGAATCTCTATGGACCGAACGGAGATCACAATCAAACTTAACCCCCCTAGAAACCACCCGGGGTGCGCCGCCTCAAACTTGGGAGGACTGGATGGAAGAATATAGGTGGGTCTCCGGTGGGGACGTGAGGCGCCGGGGGTAAGAATCACAGAAGATGGCGGAATGTAATTAGAAGGCGGAACAGGGACAGAAGTAACGGGGATTTCCTCACCCGTTGAAGAGTGCGTTGGAGCAAAAGTTTGCTGTTCTGAAGAATGGGAACGGTGATCGAATTTTGACCTCTTTGATGGCTCATCCCACTCATCAAAAGTCCTTCTCTTCTCATACCCACCTTTGTATAACCGGCTCTGCTCTCTCTCATCATGGCGACGAGTTTTGGCCTCTAGATCTTTCCTTCTTCTGTACTCTTCCTTCATCTCTCGGGGCTGGTGACGGCTGGAAGAACGCTTAGACCAACGCTGGGAGTCAGTGAATTCCTCGAAGTCATCATAAAGGCCATGTCCTCTTATCATACCTGACACGAAGCATAAATAAAAGGTTTTAGAAACAGAATATAGACATGGAAAGTGTGTGTACAAGTGAGTGTGACCTTAGTGAAGCATGTGATGTGTTTGGGAGGAGAGTCTAAAACAATGTCACAAACCGAATCGGGCAGGCGCCACGAAGAGGATCGAACTGACTTCGGATGCGACATGGCTCGAACGAGGGGCACCTCCTCAAATTTGAAATCTTCCCACATAAGCGCGTCGAAGTCGACGTAAACATCGCTCAAATCTCCAAACTCCACATCGGCGTCTATGCTCGGAGAGTCCTGACGTCCCCCGATTCCTGGGCCACTGTCTTTATCACTTGTGTTTGGAGGGGGTGAGCTCGGAATAACGGGGCTCATCCCTGGAGTCTCATCGCACGATTCAGAATCCCCATCATCGGATTCTGCATAGAAATCATCGCTAGAAGTGGACTCATCGCTACTACTCTCGATTTTCCCCTCCTCCTTTTTTAAGTCCACTATGGCTTTGCCTTCCCTCTATTTGAACTCTTCTTCTCCTTCTTCTGGAATCGAAGGCATTCTGATTGGGCGACTAACTCCGGTCGCAACGACATCTCTTCCATCACAAGCCTCTTCGACTGATTCTCCGGATAAGCCCTCTCTCTCTTGAGGAGCGCCTTCTTTGGAGCTGTGATAGAGGAAGTGGATCGCGTGTGAACCCTGGATTGAGAAGGAGAGGGAGCTTCAACTGGGATGGCGGCCCTCCCCAGATGCAATAACCCATATCAGAGTAAGTTCTCGTCAGTCGGTAAGATTTTAACGGACCTTTCCTCGGCATTGATAGCCTTCAGAGTTCGAAAAACTTCACCAAGAGACAAGTCCCTTTTCGGCCTCGGGATAACTGCAAGAAATGTTCGACTTGTTAGAAGCCTCGCAGCGACATGTTGGAACTCAATAAATAGGGAAAAAAACTTACCCCCCCCTCCCCCCCGTCGTCCACAGACGGTTAAACCCCTCGGGGCATCTGACGAAGAAATATCTGGTCTTAAACTAGGATAGGTTGCTCTACAGCCGCAATACGATTTTTCGTTTCCTTTAAGCTTTGATTACGACTAAAGACGGATACTCATCCCTTCTCTTGAATGAAAGAAAGTACCGCAACTCGTCGAAGCTTGTAGTGCGATTGAATGTGCACATGAAAAGAATGCGCAAACAAGTTAGGATGGCATAGCCATTGGGATGAATTTGGAACGGGGGAATGCCTAAATTCGTAAGAGTCTCATGCAAAAGTCATTAAAAGGGGGCACAGCTCCATTCAAACACATATACCGATGACAAGCGGTATATCCCGGGGGAGGCATGTGTGCAACCTCATTCTTCTTTGGAAGGCGTACATCCTCCTCTAGTATGTCGTGCTGCACGCAGATATTATGCAGAATCTTAGCGGAAACAAGGGAAGAAGCTCTCTCTGGAAGGTTGAGAAGAACCTTAAAATTGGGAGGAGTTCGATCCAAGACCGGACCTACTGGGACCAACTGGCCATAATCAGCCTGTGTGGTGGAAGGAGAAAGGGCGACGAACGACGTATCGGCTTCCGAAAGTGCCAGGCTTCCTCCGCTCGACTTACGGTGCAAAGATGGTTGCTTCATTCTAAAACAACAGAACTCGCATCCAAAATGATCAGGTGATTCTACTCTAAACTAATAATTTCCCCTACAACAATTGAATTTCGGAGAGACATTGAGTCGTGCTGACACAACGGATTTCAAGTATGTACCGGGGCAAGTGCATTATGCTGTCTATAGGGGTGAGCTCAGTGTCCGAAACACTACAAGCGCTCTATCCCGTGTAGACAGTTCACTTATAGTGGAAAAGGAAAAGGACTTCCCATATCATTTCCATTTGTTTTTACTTCCTCTACACTTACTCGTTATCGATCAACGGTCAATAATGGATCCGTTGTCTAAAGCGACACGGAAGATTCTTTTCATTATAGGGACACCGAGCGTGCAAAAAGCAAGTAAAATAAGTCCAAATTCTTCAGAAGAGCCAGGACCAATTCACGATATATCATGCAATATCAGCTATGGAACTTGGCACAAGTCGATTCTGGCTTAATGGACGAAGATAACAAAACGTGTCAAGCAGTGGGACAAGGCCCGAATGTCGTTCCGGAAGAAACTCAAGATTCGATTTACTATCTTCCTCTATTTAGCCACAATCAACTCAAACCCCTCACGACAAACATCACGAACCCAACCTCGCCATCAAATCATTAAACGAATGTTGTAATCGGCGAAGCCACCTTGGACTAACGACCTAAACACAAAATTGGTAGAAGCTTTGAGATCAGCGAACTACAATGAATCGATGGCGACCTAAAGCGCAAGCAAAACTAGGGTTTTGATCGGAGGTGGCCTGAGAAGGTAGTGGCGATGATCCGGTGGTGGCGATGTAGAGGGAATCACGGTGGAAGGCTTGGGCAAGATCGGATCTTAGGAGGCGATGAATCGTTGCAAGTCGATGGATCGAAGGCTATAATCGCTGCAAGTTGATGGATCAAAGGCTACAATCGCTGCAAGTCGATGGTTCGAAGGCTCGAATCGCTAAGGATTAAGGTCGCACGAAGAAGAAACTAGGTCGACTCGAGTGAATGGAAGAGTCGGGTTGAACGAGCCTATATAGGCAGATAGAAATGAAAAAGGCTGAAAAATCTCTAAGTCATCGGGTTGATAGAGATCCATCATCTATGGATCACTAGTGACACATGTGGTTGAAGGCAAAATTTTCTCTGAAAACTGCTGAAGTTATCAAGGCGCTAGCGATCCATCGCCTATGGATCGCTAGCGACCCATGTGGTTGGAGGTGGATTTTTCATATACTTGCATTGCAACATCTACCCATTATTTAAAGGTATACCGAGAAGCTGTGGAGAGAAGTTTAATCCGTTATGACAAGCAGTAACGGTAAAGACCAAAACTAAATGATCATCAGCGTGACCTAGCTCACGTCCGCAAAGCTCTAACACAATTACTTGGAATTCAGCAAGTAGAGACTAAAACAGATAACTTCCAGAGCACGCCTTATTTCCAATGAAGACATACTCTAGGGGGCAAATGTTATCCGGGTTTTTAACCCATCAGAATCCAAGAGAAAACGGAACGACTTGATGGGGTCAGAATGGCTCAGAACTCAACCAAAAGGGAGGAAAGCAACGATTGAGTTTGACTAAACCAAGAGACCAGCTTCCGTCCAGTCCAATCAGCAGCTAAATACAACTAGCTAGTAAATCATCATCAAAACAAAGCAATGTGCAACGAGACTACACGAGCAACATCGATACAAGGCAATGAAGGTATTCCAAACATCAAAGTCTAGAAATAATCTAAGTGCATGGATCGCTAGCGATCCATGCTCCATGGATCGCCAGCAAGCCAAACAAAATCATTGGGTTGCTATGGCACGCAAGAGCAAAGGAGGCTTAGAGAACAAGGTGCAAAATATGCTAAGTGTATGGATCACCAACGATCCATACACCATGGATCACCAGCGATCCATACTTAATCATGAAATCTTGGCGACCTGACTAGGCGGAGAAGGGGAAAAAAGCTAAGTAATTGGCTCGAACGCGAGCTAAATCCATGGATCTCTAGCGATCCATAGACTATGGATTGCTAGTGATCCATGGTTTTGGCTCGGGTCGCGAGCTATGCTTCGTTGCATCTTCCTATGTCCATCTGCAAGTGGTCAGTGAACAGGTCTGTCCCAGAAGCTCTTTGCTCTCTATAAATACCATCCAACCTGCAACATAAGTGGGATCTTCTTCGGACTAGTTGCTGAAGTTCTGCTGGGAAACTTTCTTCACTCTCCATCTCCCTCACAACAGTCTCCAAAGGGATTCACTATGATTCTCCAGTGGATTCTAACCTTGGAGATTCAATCTAGCTAAGGACAATCAAGAGCCTTGTAATCAAACACTTCTTATAACAACAATCAATCTATAAAAGAAATAAAGAACTTATAAAGTGGACGTAGGCTTCATTAACAGTTGAACCACTATAAAAATCTTCTTGTCTTCTTTCTCTTACTGCTTTTTTCTATACATGTTATCTATATTATTGCTCTGTGAGAATAGGGCTGGTGCTTTCACATCAATTCCGGGTGTTGATCTATTTTTTGGGTTAACTCGCTTTGGTGAAGGAAATACAAACATAGAAGAGGCATTGGGTAAGAAGACTTATGGCCAGACTACCATAGGTGATTGAAGCCTTCGGGACAGCGAACAAAGAACTACTCGCCCTTGAAGTAATTGTGCTTGTTATGAAGTGCCTCGGTGACCTTGCAATGGTTAAACGCCTCAACTATTAGCAAGGAAGATAAATCCTGCCTCTTTTTGAAGCTTAAGAGGTATCTCAGTAGCTCTCCGAAAGTTGGAGGACGGTTCAGTTGCATCGTAAAGATGATATATAAAGAGTTGAGCAAAACATAGCCATTCGGATGTACTATGTAGGAGCGAGTTTGATTTCTTAAAGAAAGACTTTAATATAGCCATTAAATGGGGCATGGTTCCAAATAAGCACGTATATTTATTTCATGTAGTATAGCCTAGGGTGGGAGATGAGTCCGTTGGTCGACCGTTGGAAGGAGAACTTCGTCCTCAAGATTCTCGTACTTGAGGCAGATCTAATGGAGTGACTCCGCCATCAACATAGATGGTGTCTGATCTAAAGCATAGTCTAAGAATATCAGAACATGTCATCTATTTATTAGAGGAGCTTGGTCAATTGGCTGTATGGCCTGAGGGGCTTGTAGTTGGAGTTCCTGGGTTATATAATGCTTGGCTCCGGATGGTGTAGAAGTAGAAGCTTGGGCTATAAAAGATCCTGCTTTTGGAGCAGTAGAAGGGCCAGAACTAACCTTGAAATGAGGAGATCATTTAGTTATTTTGAATTGAAAAGCCAAATGGTGAACTCGATGGGGTATATCTTATTTTAATGAAATATTTTATTCAAAACCGTGTAGCCGATGTACAAAAATGAACGGATGTCAACATGTGTTGACCAACCAGACTCTACACATCAACCCAAGCATTGTATAGTGTCGTTCTACATAGTGTGTATCCTATGTTCAAAGCACGGTGTATTGGAACACTCTATGTAGATACTCCGCTCGTACTGAAAAATGAGCTCTGTTGCATGATGGAACTATGTGATGGATTTTACCTGTTACCGCAAAGTGTATGGTAACAGGACCATTATCCAAAGTAATGTAGAGTTTTATTTGTAAGAACATAGAATCATGGTATATAATTTGAAGCGTTGACTTGTACATTCCATTTGGATGCCGAAGTGCATTCGATGCAACCGTTCCTTAGAACTGTCTCCATAAAATCAAGTCATAAGTCCATAGTTTGACCATAGCTCGATGAAGGTCATTTACATCATCTCAATCTGTAAAGACTCATCACATATGTCGAACCAAGATGGATCAAATAAAAATTTGGAGTGGCGGTGATGAAAATGCAAAGTTAACACTAAGCGTTGTCACTTGGTTCAACCTTACACAACACGAGTTACGCCCCCAAAAATGCTAAGTCCAAATTCAGCCATGTGATACATCTTAAGTTATGATCAATTGTGGATTGACATCGGCAACCAAGACACCGTCAATGATATGTCATCGTCGACGAGGCCATGGCAGTGCCAAAGTGAAAAACCCCACCTAGACAAAAATATCAAGATGTGAAATGGTTGAATCTTCAACAACTAGGAATCGAATTGACTATCGATGGCAGTCTAAGTAGCTGTGGTGGAGTTGTAGGTGGTGTTTGTGGAGATTAAAAGCTGTGGTGGTGTAGAGGTTGGAATTCGTAATGTTGTAGTGGCTGGAATTTTAAAGTTGCTAAGAGAAGAAAATAGTGTGCTAGAAAATAGATTTAGGTGAAGAAAAAATTTGATCAAGTGTTCTACTTATAACACTATTCATAAACCATGTCAGTATCGACATGATTTGGTCTACACCGACATGTTTTATTTATCATATAAAATTGAAAAGAAAAGAAGGAAGGCCTACCTATTTGCGATATGACATGGCTTCCAGAATGATGAGAACCTCAACTAGGTTGTTAGGGAATGAATGGTACGCCTACTATTTGCAGTGATGAATAGGTTTTCTTGGAAAAGATACGACGCTTTAAAATTTTCCATTTGGTGATCAATGGCTCTTATGCAACTAAGGCTATATCGCTTGTCTTGATCCAATGCACGCTTTATTTCATGAAAGCATACTTTGGGGGACAAAATGTTATCCTACATTTGAATCAAGCAACTTCAAAGTGAATCTAGATGTCGAGACAAAGACGAAATGGATCAAAAACTTGGGGCCATGTTCATGATGACAAGAAGAAGAAGCACAAGAGGTTTGAAGGCGAATGGAGCAGGAGCAATGTGGTCAATACCGACCACAATTGTAGTCGAACTGAGTTAATTTTTGAAGGGGACCCACCTATTAACTTGGAGGATCGAAACCTATGTGAATATGGGCTAGCTTATGCTATAGAGACGAGCAGACTTGCTCAGTACAAACCATATTTTGGTAGGTGTCGGCATGATTTTCTTGCAAAATTTTGACTAGTTCTTTCTCCCTGCCTTCATGGATCTAATCTCTTACCCGGTCTTCTATGATCTAGAAACTATGATGGAGGATTTTGACTATAAATATAGGGATTGGAGCAACATGAAAAGGACTTTTGGACAGGGGGACTTTGGATACTCTTGAATACTTACTTTCGTTCTCCATACTCTCATCTCCACACAACCAACCTTGCCATGTATTGCTACCAAACCATAGAACAATTTTCTTTCCATATTTGAAATTATTGATAAATCATTTGTATTCATGACAATTCTTAAAGTAATAAGAATAAGTGGACGTAGGCACTCAATTTGGTCGAACCATTATAAAAACTAGTGTGTTCTTACTGTTTTTACTTGCTTTTAATTGATTTACTCTCGATCGTGACGGGTTGGAGGTGTTGTGTTCCTTTTTCACCCAACTAAATCAAAATAACCTTAAACTTAGAAAAGAATAACCAAAATAATTTACATTCAAAAATACAAATATACAAAACATTAAATAAGCTTTCAAAATGGTTCAATACTTATGTTCGTGGAAATGATAATTACAAAATCATAATAATTAACTGAAATTAGTTTTCAAAAATAAAGTTTATATAATTTTTTTGTAAACATTAATTTTAAAATAATAAAACATTATGGACAACTTAAGCATACATAAATTCGTTAAAGAATGATAGGAATAAAAAATATGCATACAAAATGAACGAATAATCAAATGTAATACAACTTGTATTACATCTAACTATATCACCATCATTATTTCATAATTGAATAAAACTAGAAATCACCTTGTAGATGTAGCCAGAAATTGCACTTTAATGAAGAAGGGAACTCCTAGATCTGATTGAATCATCTTCAGATTTTGCAAGAATACGAAGCACCACTTTTATTTATATTATTTTGATTTTAATTGAATTTGTTTTTGGGAATTTTTCTACATAAATGCTGTGAATTTCGACCATGAGAGAGAGGAAGAAGAGAAAGAAAAAAAGAATTGTTAAGAGATTGAACATAGGAATGAATGAAAGAAAAATATTGATTAAGAATTCAATGAAAATTAAAGAGAGAGAGCTCTTTCCTTCCTTTAATTACTCTTTCCCTTTCCAAGTCCCATTTGAAAACTTTCCCAATCCCCGAATTGTCCAACTAAAATAAGAGGCAACATGTGCCCGAATAACTCCTGAATCGACTTAATACTTAATTGATTAAATCAAATTTAAATATTCTATCGATATCGTATATCAATACGCGCATACATAACTTTTGTACATGTGCATTCAATTAAATACTAATGGATTTCAAATATCAAAATAAAAAATAAAACATAATAATTAATATTTCATAAATATTAATTAATTTACATCAATTATAAATTAATTAAATCGTCTGGCTTTCCGAAGTATTCGAAATTACGGTTGTGCGACTTGAATGTGTAAATTCAGTCAATAATTAATGTTGAACAATTCGACTATTAACGTTCACGTGTCACCTTAGCTAGCAGTCTCACATTTTGGCTAAATTTAAAGCTTACACATCTTTTCTATAAAATCAAATTTTATTATAATAAGTGGTACCCGTTAGCAACCATTATTTAGCCTAATTCTCTTCGCCAACACTATATCACATTAGGAATTATGGAATTTTGTTTTTGGTTAAAATTCTACCATCATCTACATTTAACTTGATTAGTCCAAAAATAAAATTCTTAGTTCAATACTAAAGCGAAGCAAAAGTAGGATCAAGAAAAGAAAGAGGGTACTACGAGCCCTCTGCCCCACGCATCTAACCAGCTCATGTGGTTCACTCGGTTCCACCGACATCTCCCGTAGATAGAGTCATTTAGTCAATACAAAGGTGCGCTTAAAGTGGGGGTGCGTGATTATTATTAACCATGCTGCTTTGTCTAGAGACTTCGACTTTGAGTTGACTACAGTTGATCGTGATACGAAGCTCATATAAATAAGGAAACAAATTCTCTATTAAATAGTTTTCACTTCCAATGCTTCAACTCAGACCCAAAAATAGTCATTTGATGGATGCCCTACCATGATTTAACTATAATCAAAGTGAAGTGTCCACATTAAAGTTCCATGGAATTTAAGTCGAGGGAACTGTGTAACGTTGTTACTTCGAGATTCTCTGTTTGACCTTAGTTATATTAACCAGCAGAAAAATCTCGAGTGAGTAATTCCATAGTTGTCCAATAACTACCAGTACATAACCCCTTAGTTCTCCCATCAACCATGAGTAATAATACACTGCCTAACATTAGACAACGTTACATACTTTAGTCTCAATAAATGTATCGATATGTTGTCTCGAAACATCTTGACTAGGAACACGCAAAATAATATGTTGTTTTAATGTGATATATTTCTAATGATTACAACACATTGTAATTATTATCATATGACATATCATTTAAGGATTTATTATTTAATTTACTTTTAAATTAAATATATAATTTATTATATCACAATATAAATAGTATATAATAGAAAGAAAGCAACTCTTATTTTGAACAAGAATGGTTATTGAATTAGATACATGTAATATATTGCATAATTACCCCTAAGGCATATCACTAACTTAATCTATCTCCTACTTGCACTTGTAGTCAATTAAGGAACCTTACTTTAACTCCTCGATCGGTTTTCTTAAAACTAATTCGGTCGGTCCCTTAGTGAACGAGTATGCTACTTTGTTTTAAATTAATCTACTCTATCAACTAACTCTTTATGATGCTAATAAACTGCCTTCATCAAGTGGAACCCTTTGGAGTATGCTTTTTTACATCTATTAAGCTTTATGTTCTTTTACGAACTGTATCGCAGCATTGTTATCTTATAACAATGTCATGAGATTCTCAACATTCGGAATCACCCCTAACTCAGTTATAAATTTGTGCATTTATTTATATTTGATATATTGTAGCATTATTCAATGCGACATACTCAGCCTTTGGTTGAATCAGCCACTGTTTATTGTTTGGAACATTTCTAACTTAAAGTTCTTAACCTAAGATTGAACATGAATTTAGTATTGTAATATTATACTCGATATCATTTAGGAAGTTTGAGTCTGCATAGTCCTTCATAAGAAGTCTGTTATTCCTATAAACAATTGTCTTTTACTTTGTAAACACTTGAGAACACTCTAAACTATCATTTGGTATTCTTAATTAAGATTTGATACTTACCTTATGTTTCAATTATTTAAGCGAGATGCAATACCGTAGAAAATACAACATGTACGATAATTCCTATTGCCGATGCATAAAAAATCCATCTTGCATGCTCCATATTAAACATTTTAATATGATGTCTTTGTATATTGATTTGGGATAATCCCAACATCCTTTTATACTGATAATAGAAGAAGATGCTTTTCAAATCCGATATCGAGAATTTAAACAACCATAAAAAATGATTTTAACACGAGTACATCATTAACAATCATAAATTAGTTGTTTATTTATAGTTTTGAAATAATTTTTACTACCTTTATAGTGCTTTCTTATAAAAAACATGCTTCCTCTGTATTTTGATTGAAATTCAAACCATTTGATTTTTAATCTAAACATTAGCTCGACTCTGATGCATGTCGAATGAAACTTTTGTATCAGTTAATGGATCATATCTAATAACCCACAAATTTAAAATTTCTCCCACTGACTTTGAGATACTTTAGTTATTAAGAGTAAAGAATGTTAAACAACATAATCAACAATACAAAACACACTCACGGTTTACTTAAGCATGAGTTTAGAACAACTCGAGATGTTTTCGTGTAACACCTTGGAAATTTAATGGAAAATTTAATAGAAATTTAATGGAAATTTAAATGGAAATTTAATAAGAAAAGTAAATTTAATTAAAACAAGGACTAAAAATAAAATCTCCACAAACGTCTGAATTTGGCTATGAAACCTGGACCATTACATTCATAGCGATTTTCTAGACGGTTTTCATATATAACATTTTGAAATCGAAGTTCGTATGGAGAATTCAAAGGCGGGGAAGATCTAAAATAAATTTTAAAAACAAAGAAAAAAAGAATATAGGAATAGGTCGATCCTTTGCTAGGCATGGTCGACCGGTATAAGTCCACACGGAGCCCCCTTAGATCGACCTTGCAATGTTAAAAATTGGAAAGCCTAGAGTATGCGTGAATGGCTCTGATCGTTCCTTCCGGGCCAAGTTTTGATAAACGAACCTAATGATTGAAAATATTCCCTAAGCTAAATCTAACGCTCTAAACTACTTTGCAAGCCCTATAAATACTAGCCAAATCAAACCTGATTCTCACATAAATTTACAAAGTAACAAAGCCCTGTTAAAATTTTCCCTCTTCTCCAAACTCTAATATTCTTCAAAAGTCAAAATAAAATCAACCTTGAAGAACACAAACAATTGGATCTAGACAGAACAAGGGAAACTAACAATCGAGGAGGGGGCTGATTCTTAGGCAAAGCATTTAGGAAGAGCTTAGGCTTAAGGTGAGCGGGAACAATTTTAGTAAGATAATTATTATAGTTAGATTCAAAATATTTTAATTCATTTAGGGTACAAGAAACCAATTTGAAACATGAAAAACCCTAAATTGAAATCTGTAGGTTAAAATAAAAATTACCATTAAACTATTAAACACATGAATTACAGTTAAGCTTATACACCTATTTTATTATTGAATTTACGAACTCTAAATCTGTAAACACCAAATCAAATTTCAAATTGACATATAGACTAGTCACCTAGTAATTAGGGTTCACTAATAACCACTAATAATTGCAAATGACACGGTTAAATGATAACGAACGATCAACAGTAATCAAATTGCAGAAAACCCTAATTTTAATACATTATTGGTCGACCTTAGAACCCTTGGGGTTGATCGGAAATGGTCGACTGGAGGGGAGCATCGGTCGATCGATCGCAACATAAATTGCGAGAATGAATCTCGGCATAAGGCCCAAATAAAGAATATAAATTATATAATTTTTTAAAAATTATATAAATAGAAAATGGACAGTTTGAGGCTATTTTGGGATAAGTACACATGCTAGAGATAGTAGGAAAATCGCTTCCTTATCAAAGCACATTAGTTCATCGTGGTTTGGGTAACAGTTAAATACCCAAATGAGAGTTAAGAGTTGATTAGGGAGATGTATTTTCGTAAAGTAAACACTCGAGGGAGTTCTGTAGTGGATGCGCAGCACCGATGGAGACGTCAGTAGGTGTGCCCAGTACTAAGGAGGGATTCTATATAGACAGTTGGCTGGTGCAGTACGATAAGTGGCAAAATAGGCGAAGAAGGAGCCCGGTACTAACAGAAGTTCTTGTACGTAGGATTCTGACACGGCGTGATACAGGTGGACACCAGTGCAGTATGATAACCGGCATTTTGCACTACCACTTGGAGGTGAATAATGGGTGCATACGATGAGTTACATAGCAAGTTTGCATTTCAGGATTCTCCCTCTCCAGGCGTAGTAATGGTCTAGGTATTTATGGGGAGAAGTTCCCACAGTCGCCTTCGAGCAGTATTTTCTTATTGAGTAGCTCTAGGAGCGTTATTCGATCATTAGTGTGAGGTTCGATTTGTATTTCGATCCATGTAGTAGTCTACACAAGTAGTAGTGTAGATATGTGTTAACCAAGGGCCCTTAGGTAATGGACGTTAGGAATTCACAGACATCGGTAGTACACCCTGTGCCATTTAGAATAGTTTTGAAGTTAGCCGCACATGACTATCACATACTAAACTTGTGCTCATTCATCAAACTTTTGTCTGACCTGCTCCCTCCCTTCCATTTTTCGCCACCATAGGATGATAGGTTAGACATTGATTGTGGATAGTACATGGAGAAAAAAGCTTCAGCTTCACGTTGGAGTCCTCATATTATTCATTATTTCTCTTGTAGTCAATTATTATATTAATTGTTTCTAAAGCTTATATTGTACTCTGAAGCCATGTATATGTAAAACAAGTATTATGGAGACTGTTTTTCTAAGATGTCTGTTTTGTGTACTTATATTTTAATTCCTCCCACTGTGAGATCTGAAAGTATTGTATATCTTAGATTATATTTGCTTGTATTAGTCTCTGAATTGTTAAAGGTTAAAACCTAGATTATCAGCATTTCTCGGCATGGCACGAGGTCGAAAGTCACGTTGAGCTTTTGATCATTGTGTTTGGAAGTGCGAGTCATTATATTTGGTATCAAAACCTAGGTTTGGGATCCTCTAGGATTTAGGCACGTATTGAGTGAACGTACTTGAAATGGTTTTTGAAACTATAATGGTTTTTCAGAGGGTTTTCCAAAATGCTTCCAAAAAAATTTCAAAAATGGGTTTTGAATATATATATATATATATATATATAAGTTTTCAAGAAGATTTTATCTATATATCAAAATTTATTTTATTCATTCCTATACTATCTATGGGAAAGTTGAAAATAATTCCTAATCATAGATAGTAATAATGAGTATAAGTTTTAGAGGAATGGATTGAAGAAGGTAGCAAGGATTCTGAGCATGAACATCCCTATATGGTTCCATCGAAATCAGTAAGCTAGGAGATAAGATGAGCCAAATCTGACTAACTGAACTAATTATGATTTTTTTATATGCGTATTAGTACACACCACCCTATACATGTAGGCTCATGGTAGTTGGCATATCCCTTGGATAAGCAAACAATTATGGGTTAGAACAAATGATAAGGTTACAATAGATTTAGCAAAGCTAGTCGTATTTAAAGTGGGCCGTCCACTTTATTAATGAAATTTAAACAGGTGTTGTGCACATGCGTAGAATAGTCATAGAACATTTAACGGTAGAGTTTGGCAAAAGGTCAAAACAACTAAATAGGAGCAGACAAAACTATTCCCTATCTAAAGAGGAAGAAACACTCCCATCATCAGACGAGTCGGTCCCAATCACATGTATGAATAAACTAAACATCTTCCTAAGGAAAGGGACGAAGTCCAAAGAATCTTCGGTGTATAAGAAAACCATATCCCAACTAGCATCCTATAGAATATCTTTATTATGATCTCGTGCTCACCATCCTACGATAGAGTAAGTGAATAACCTGATAACTGATAGATTAAATATCTCTGTTCACCCACTACATCAGCAACATATCTATAATAACAATCTCTCATAGGGGAATAATGGAATTTAGTGTCTTCATGAACCCAAACTTGCTCATTAGAATACTATGATATCAAGTTTGGAGATGTGCTTGAGCTAGAACTGGATAAAGGAATGTTAAAGACTAACCCCTTTGACCAGAAAGTGAAGAAATAGGTAAACTGTTCTTATGAACTCATATTCACTTCGCCACCTTTGGCAATGGAATTATCTGAATATGAGGAATCTCAATATCTTCTTTACCAAAGGGATGGAAGGCGAAGCCTTAGAGAGATGCTTGCATTTTTCTGCCAGATGACCAGATGAATAACAAGTAGAGCATATGGGAGGTTTCCACTTATAACGAACTTTCACTATAGGAACTTGCCCAGGAGCAGGTTCTACAAGAAGAACAGTAGGCAGTAGCTTGTCAGGTTTAATTTCAATAAAAGCCCTCATATAAGTAAATTTTTCCTTACTAACCGTAGCAACATCAAAACAAACCTAGTCTCCAATGAGGTTAGCCAACCAATTAGTGCCAATTGCTTATTGTAACATAGATGGAACTTTAGTGAATCGAATCCAAATTGGTATCGATAATACCTGTTTTGTAGCAGAATCCACAGAAGGATTCCCGTGTCTTAACTGTTTCCCTAGAATTATAGTAGGCTCAGCTTCAAGGATTTTCAATCATCATCCGAACATGAAAATTCCAAGAAAAATATGGAATTGTCACCGCTCGTTTTAATTTTTCCTTTCAATCTCCACTGCATCATCAAGTGATATCTAACAATGGAAAACGGGGGATTTTCATCAGGGAAAAAACGAACTAGTTAATCATGCCAAAAATTGGAACTTGCTTCAACAACTTATAAAGATGGAATATTAATACTATTAAGACTTTTTAATTCAAAAGAGCAAGGGTAGTACACATTGGCATTACATGGTTTTAACAAGTATAGAGAAGCCCAACACAAAGGAGAATGCTATATATTTTTAGGATAAGCAATATCCATACCAAAGGCAATAGGAATTGGATTAAATGATTTATCTTGGCAGGTACAGGTTGCATTAATCTTTGAATTATTAGCAGCAAAGCATCCACTCTAATGCTCCCTGATGGCATCACATCAGCAGTAGAAGTAGTATAAACTTTGATACTAAGAGAAGTATCCTGAACTGAATTAGTATCGTCTATTGCATTGCCAGTATTAATATCAACAATGTTTTCCACTACAACATTATTACTCGAAGGGAATCCAGAAACCAAGCACGAAACTAGAGAAAGAATTATAGGATCCGGTGGGTTACTTACTTGAACATTAGATGGAACATCAATGATAGGCTAGCAGGAATAATTGTGTCGATGGCAGGATCAACTAAAGTCGAAGAAGTGATAAGCGGGTCGGGATCGAAATTGGAAACTCTGGCGTCGGAGCGAAGCTACGGCCAGACCAGGTGGCGGATGTTTGGAGCTCAATCAACGCAGTAAAGCAAACTTTCATTTTCCTATTCTTGGCCATCCCAAGCCTAACGACGAGCAGAGACGAGAAGTTATGGGAGGAAGATTGTCAAGGTGGAGGATCGGGGATGGAAAGACGAACGAGGTAGGAAGAAGAGATGAGATTAGGGTAAGCAATTTTCACCAAAAAGGAAATTTGGGGAAGGGCTTTTTTTAGTTGCTAATTAATTGATAAGGTTATAATAGATGAGGAGGAAAAATAAACTCTTCATGTTTATAATGGTCTACCCCCATAAAGAACAGCTAGTAGAGGTTTTATATACTAACTAGTAATAGCAAACATATTATGGAATTAAGGGAGAAGGAAGAAGATTAGCACAAAGAGACCCATTTAATATGAGTAAGTTGCCAACAAAACGTAAAGGGAACATGAAAAAGGACTTTACAAACTTAGGGCAAAATTCCCCAGTTATAGTAGAAACCCTATCTTCGTATTTGTAGGAGTTGCAAGGACTCATATTTAATTAAAAGTATGGCTGGAGCATTTCCGTATTGAGTTAGGTACTGTACAAGGAAATAAACTTGAGCAACCGTCTTTGAAAGTAAGATATAACTTTATACGATTGAAGCATTGTTAGGAATAAGTGGGCTTGGGTAATTAGGTTGCTATTGTCTACTCCAACGTAAGTGATAAACCAATGAAAATGTTTTCTAAAAAGTTAGAAACGGTAGGTATCTGATATTTAAATAGAAAATTTTGGTTTATGGTTTTATATAAAATAGTCAGATAAACTTTATCAAATTTGTTTAAAAAGAAAAATAAAGAATCTAGTGAAAAGTTATTTTTAATAACTGTTTTAAAGCTTTTCTTTTGTTATTGTGCACACTGTTGTACATAACTTAATGTATACAATGCTTTTAATAGTAGGACTTTCGAAAAGAAAAAGAAAAATCGAAGAGTATGTAAGGCCTAACTTTTGAAATCCTTTTGTAAATAAGAAATGGTTATGTGTTTGAAAATGTTTTATAAATGTTTCTATTACAACCCTAAATTAATAATAATAATAATAATAATAAGCTAAAAGTATGATATTTCCTTTGAAAATAATAATAATATAAAATACGCTTTTGTGAAAATATCTTATTTATAAAAGAAGACAAGAAAGGGGAGTTTTTATATGCATTTTTACTAAGTTAAGTTGATCATTTTTTATAATCTAATTAATGAAAATGTTTTGACTCTAGCAAAAGGAAATGGTTGCTAAAAATGAATAAAGGGTTTTAAAGTTTTAAAAATTTACTAGTTTTATTATAATGGTAAAATCAGAGGTTTTAATTTAAAACGGTAAAAATGAAAATATTATAACTGTCACTTAAAGGAAAAGAAATAGTTTGGAGTTAGATAATTAGGATTAAATAGCCCACTAGGAAAAAAACTAACTACGGAATTTGGAAGCATTGAAATGGTTTGGATAGAGATAAATAGTGACATGAGAATTTAGTAACCTTTTCAGTCAACGGTTAAATTGGAAGGACAGATACTAGGTCAAATTTCTTGTAATATTGAAAGGTAAACACCACCTAGTGTTTCTCCACCCAAGTATGGGCTGAATTGTAGAATCTTTTATGTAAGGAAGGTTGAAAAGTATGGTTTGAGTAAACCTATTTCAGAATAAGAAAAGAGTAAGTCAAGATGTTTTAGTTATATCAAAGAATACCGTGGATGCAAGAAGTTATTCGATTTAAAGTGATAAAGGGACAAGTAGGGTCTACTTCAATCTATATTAGGAGTGTTAAGTAACAAATAGGCATTTCCTCGATTACATTAGGCAATCTTAAATGGAACAGTAAGTAAAGGCTTGGCGCTATGGCAACAAGATATTAATTGGTGCCATATAGATGAGAATATGATACATGTAGGCTACGGGAACTCCAGGTATTGAGTTATCCCCTATAGGCTACGGGCAGACCAGGTAGACGTAAGTGTGAAAGTATCTAATTTACACTAGTTATTGGATTAACATCATAGTAGTTGTGTTCCATGGATGCCTAGATGTGAACCTTGGATTTGTAGGTTTAAGTATTGCACTTACTTGAATACGGAAAATAAGGGGGAAGTAATCCCTAAATAAATGAGAAACTTCATTAAGGAAATTGTATAGAAATTCCAATTTTTGTTGGGTAACCATGATTTAGTAAACATATTGGAAGTTGTTATAAATTGAAGTGGGATTTAAGTAGTATTTTAATTCATTGGAATGAAGTGTGTAACAATGTAAATTTCTATAAATTATCCAGTTTAGTATAAAGTGTATCATTTCAAATAACAAGGAATATACCCAAAAGAAAGAGATGTACAAAATAGGAATAGTCACCATATTTTGTACTGTCTATTTCAATAATAAACAAGAGAGATAATTCCTTGTATTTCCAAACATAACACAAATATTCTTTTAGATATTTAATGGAAAGTTACAACGTTCACATTCCTTTTGAGAAAAGTGTGGTTCCAATGCTTAAAATGCAGAAATCCCTAAGTATAAACCAAAGTAATCATCAGCATGTTTATTGGATAAATGGCAAGATGTCATTCCGCATTAAGTTGCCCTAACCATGAAATGCATAAAGTAATTGGAATAAAGTGATAGAGGGTACGTTGGTGAAAAAGTCTCATTAATAGAATAACATCAAGGGATAGAAGAAGATAAATTTTTGAAGTTCAAAATTACAAAAGGTATCCTAGATAAAGTAGTAGTCAAGAGAAAGATATTGTTACTTGCACGCATTGAGAATGCAAAGGCAATTTTCTTAGAAAAGAAGATTAAAAAAATTTGGTAGGATTCGGAAAAAGAGATAAAACGAATTTTTCTCAATCATCAGTTGGATTGGAGGAAGACTATTTTCTTAATAAAATGCATGGAATACTAACTTAGAATGCAGAGTCCTGTGCATAGCAACCGTACGCGGATAGAAACGATAGGGAAATCAGTTCCCTATCAAAGGACAATAGGCCATCATGGTTTGGGTAATAGTCAAATACCGAAATGAGGGTTAAGAGTTGACTAGGGCGATGTATTTTTGCATAATAAACACTCAAAGAGTTTTGCAGTGGACGCACAGCACTGATGGAGACGCCAGTAGCTATGCTCGGTACTAACAGGGGATCCTATATGGATGGTCAGGCCTGGTGCAGTACGATAAGTGGCAAAATAGGTAAAGAAAGAGCCCAGTAGTAACCAAAGTTATTGCATGCACGATTCTAACGCTGTGTGATATAGGTGGACACCAGTGTAGTACGATAAGAGGCATTTTGCACTATGATTGGGAGGTGAACAGTGGGTTCATATAATGAGTCACACAGTGAGTTTGCATTTTGGGGTCTCCCTCTCTCGATGTAGTGATGGTATAGGTATTTATTAGAGAGTAGTTCCCACAGCCCCTTTCAGGTTGTATTTTCTTATTAGGTAGTTTTAGGAGTGTTATCCGATCGTTAGTGTGAGCTATGGTCTATAGTTCAATCCTTGTAGTAGTCTACACTGTAGTGTAGATATGTATTGAACAAGAACTCTTTGGTAATGGACCTTAGGAATTCATAAACACTGGTAGTAAACCTTATGTCATTTAGAATAGTTTTAAAGTTAATTGTACATGATCATCACATATTAAACTTGTACTCATTCACCAGACTTTTTTCTAACCTACTCCCTCCCTTCCATTTTTCCCTATCATGGGATGACAGGTTAGTAGTTGATTGGGCATAGTACGTAGAGAAAGGAGTTCACGTTTATAGTACTTTGAAATAGTGTATATGTAAAAAAGGTATTTTGGAGACTGTTTTTCTAAGATGTCTATTTTTGTGTACTTATATTTTTAATTCCTCTCGCTGTGAGATCTAAAAGCATAGTATATCTTAGAATGTCCTCCCACTGTGGATCTAAAAGCATAGTATTCCTCCCACCGTTTTTCTAAAATGTTGAGAAGTGCAGCCCGTTGCAATTCATCATGTAACCTCCTCGGTCTTCCATATGCAATCTCTCGGGTTTTCTGACCACTGAACTTTTAGTAACAAAACACGCTTGTGTCTTAATTACTTCACATTTGAATCGATAATGCGGGTAGCCTCTGTAGTGAAAGTTAAGTTAGGCATAATCTCTATATCTTCAAGTTGTCTTGGCTCCATAATAGCATCTGGGTCTTGCCTACATTTCCAACGCTAGGAAATGAGGAAGTCACTAGACAAATAAGTTTGTACATCAATTCTATGAGATAAACAACCAAAATGCTTTACTATTGGATATGGGCATATGTATCGAGGAGCTAACTTGCCAACTGTACTAAACCTCACAACACCTTTCATTAATGATATCTTCACAAACACACAATCATCGTATAGAACTCTAAGTCTTTTCTATGCTTGTTAATGTAACTCTTTTGCTTGGACCGAGCAATCTTCATTTGATCTCTATTAAAGGTGAACTTCTCTATCATCTCTCTTACCATATTTGGACCAAGTGCCGATTTCTAGCCAACATGCTGGAGAATGATATGGCTTCCCGTATAGTGCTTCGAAAGGCGTCATTCAAATGTTGGACTGAAAATTGTTGTTATATGAGAATTCAACAATATGGAGATGGTCCTCCCAAAACCACCAAAATCAAGAACACAAGCTTTTAAAAAATCTTCCACCACTCAGTTAACCCATTTGGTTTTCCCATCCATCTTTGGATGGTATGTGGTACTGAGATTGAGCTAAATTCCTAAAGCCTTCTCCAAACTTTGCCAAAAATGAATAGCAACAAGTAGACCCCAATTAAAAACAATATTGCTTGGCACTCTATGTAATCTTTGATGTGATTCATGAACAGATAGCTAGGTTCTTCGCAGTTCGATTTGAACATACAAAATAAAATGTGAACTTTTAATAAGGCAGTCAACAAGCAACCAAATGCTATTGTTGCCTTGCCTCGATCGTTGAAATCCATCAAAATCTGGTCCTAATTCCAATGCACTACGCTAAAGCAAACAGCTAGGCTTCTAATGTTCCCTCAAAACTAACCGACATCCCTTGCATCTTTTTACATATTCCTCTACATCATGCTTCATGCTTTCCCAGAAGAACATATGCTTCATATCCCTATACATTCTCATCCCACTGGGATCGATAGTGAACACCAAATGATTGCACTCATAAGTGCTTCCTTCCTATGACCAGCTATATTAGGATACATAGCCTTCCATTGAATTGTAAACACCCCTTCAAATCAATCTGAACTTCCTTAAATCTGCAATGCCATCACCGCGCTACGAATGGTAAATACGATCTGTTAACACTGGGTCATCCACCCGGTTAGCCTTAATTCTATCAACTAGGCCCGAAAAAACTTTGAAATTAGCCTATATTGTTGGAGAATCATCTATCCTTCCATATTGAATATCATATGAGGCCAACAACTCCAAGTCATTCCACTCAGCTAACATTATCGACACCACCGCTTAAAGCTTACATTAGAGAGCACCTACCACTTAGTTACGCTTACTAGGTGTGTACGGATTCTCATAGTCATATGTAGTAAAAGAACTTAAGCTGTCTCCGTTGATGCATATTTAAGTCTATTTATGAGAATGGATACTTTAGGAATTTATGATCAGTATAGAGCAAAAACCACTCGCCTAGAAGATAAGTCGCTTCAATTTCAAAGAAAATATAGCTACAGCTAACTCTAAATCATGTATGGTGTGGCTAACCTCATTCGGCCTTAATTGTCTCGATACATAAGCTAAAATTCTATCTTGCTACATCAATATAGCACTAACACCTTTCTCGCATGTGTTAGTGTAAACCTCTAAATCCTTGCTTCCTTCTGGTATGTTGAGAGCAGGAGCATTAGAAAATAACTCTTTCAACTTCACAAATGCTTCTTCACATTTCTAAGACCAAATATGCTTTATACCCTTATTAGTAAGATGAGTAAGTGAAATGGTGATTTTGAAATGCCTATAATAACCTACCAAATATGAATCTCTGAAACTAACCAAGGCCTCTTCCACTGCTGAATAGCATCAATCTTAGCCGACCCATGGAAATTCTTCTTTCAAAAATAATATGACCCAGAAATTTCACCCCTCTTTGCCAAAAATGACACTTGGTAAATTTGGCTTTGAGTTGAAGATATATCATAGTTTCCAAGACTATATGCAAATTTATGGCTTGCACTTCCTTTGTCTTCAAATACACAAGAACATCGTCTATGAAAACAAAAACAAACTTATCCAAATAATTTTGGAAAACCTGATTAATCAAGTTGACCAAGTAGGTAGGAGCATTCATCAAATCGAAGGGCATAACAAGCATTCATGAGATCCATATCAGGTTTTGAATGTGGTGAAAGGAATGATGCCTTTTACCACTCGCAATTGGTGAAAATGAGTACTTAGATTGAGTCACGAGAAAATTCTTATATCACTCAACTGATCAAATAAACCATCAATTCTCGGGCATGGGTATTGATATTTAATAGTTAACTCATTCAACTTTCGGTAGTCGAAACATAGCCATAAAGACCAGTCGGGTTTCTTTCCAAATACAGCTGATGTACCCCAGAACTACAAGGTCAAATTTAGTTCATCTTAAGATCCTCTATCTATGACTTAAATTCCTCCATTTCTTTAGGGCATATAAGGTTGGTGGCCTATTAATAGGTTGATGACCAGGTATAAGGTTGATTGTGAACTCGACCACTTTTCGAGGCAGAAACATTTACCAGGCTCGAATACGTCTAAAAAATCTCTAACAATTGGAAACTTATCAACTTCGTCTTCTAAAGATTCCAAGGCATACAAAAAAACCCCAAAACTGTCTTTAACAGTATTGAGTGCTATAATGATGCGATATTAATGGTCTAAATGCTTTAAAGTATAACATGATCAACATAGAATAAACAAGCTTCGTAACACTCATGCCTGTACATCTAAAGAATCATTTTAGAGGGTAGATATCCATAACATGAAAATCACACATAAAAGAATACACATATGAGTTCACAACACATGATCGCATAACCACCTACGGGTTTCACTACTCCAACTGAAGTCACTAGCAAAGTGGCATCTATTAGGATTTTTTGGTGATACAATATTTCCAAAATTAATAGATTTTGGAGATATTCTCAGTATTTAGTTACCCGTTTTGTGCATGAAGGAAATGGAAAGAGAAATTAACGAGATAGGGATTTGGAGATATTTGCCATATATATTTGATTGCCATATTTTATAAAAGGAGAAACAAAAGGAATCAAATAGGGAAATAATTGATTGATGGATGGAATATTATCAATCAATTACATGGCAAAGCAATTAATGGGAATATTATTATTCCATGAATTGATTTATTTATATAAATCAATTGCTTCATCCCTAAGTAACTTTTCTCTATATAAAGAGAGGCATAGAGAAGGTTAAGAAGATGTAAGAGAACAATCTCTTGTTTATTTTTCTTCATTTCTTTTTCTCTTCTGTAAAAAACTCTGTAACCTCTTCAAATAGTAATAAAGCTCTTCCCCATTAAAGTGGACGTACACTATCTCGTGATAGCGGAACCACTATAAATCTGTGTGTTCTCTCTTGTCTCTATTTTTTTTTCTGTGATCTATAATTACCTGTTTGTTCTATCACGCCAAATTGCAAGATCCTATTTTTCCGCTGAGAGGGTTTGATTTTCCCCCTCTACAACTGGTATCAGAGCTAGATTCGCAAAGAAGGTGTTTTGGTAGAATGGCAAGAGGAGATGAAAATAGTACAAATAGTACTTTAGCGCCAGTAGTTGCTCCATACGTCAGAGGCTCCTATGTGGCTTCAGGATCACAGTTGACGATAGAGAAGTGGAATGGTGAAGGAGATTTTGAAAAATGGCAATGGATGATGAAAGCAGTTTTGAGGAGAAATCGCGTTCATCGGGTAGTATTTGATACAAAGACATTGCCTGCTGATATTTCATCAGTGGAATTAGAAGAGATGGAAGAATGGGCCTTTACTACTCTCCAGCTTGCTATGGGAAAGAATGTAATTTCTGAAATCAGTCAGGAAACCACAGGCAAAGGCATTTGGAAGAAGTTGGAGGACCTCAACATGAAGAAATCCCTAACTAACCGTCTCATCCTATTGAAGACTTTTTTCACTTATAAAATGAAGGAAGGTTCTTCAATTAAAACACACCTAAGTGTGTTTGATGACCTGTTGATGAAGATGAAGTCTGTTGAGTTGAAAGTTGATGAAGAACAGAAAGCAATGATTCTGTTGTGTTCGCTTCCAGAACGGTACACTGGTTTCACTAACAGCCTTATCTATGGTAGAGATACATTGACATTAGATGATGTGAAGACAGGTTTGCTCAGTGAGGAGTTGAGAGATCAGATGAAAGAGTTTGGTGTTGGTGATAGTAGTGGAGGAAGTAATAGTAGTTCAGGTTTATTTATTGAGAGAGGTAGAGCAGAGAAGAAAGTGAAGAATTATAGAGGGCGTTCCAATTCTAGGAAGCCTCATTGGCAGAGTAAGTCAAAAGATGGAAGGTTTCATCATTGTAAGAAATCAGGCCATTGGAAAAGAGACTGCCCAGATCTGGAGAAGAAGACTGAAGGTTCTTCATCTATTGCGATGGAGAAAGATGATAGCGATTTATTGACAGCGGTTGTATCAGATGTTGCAGACCACTGGGTATTAGATTCTGGAGCATCATTTCACATGACTCCTAATAAGGATTATTTTTTTTCCTTTGATGCTAAAGAAGGAAGTTCCATCCTTATGGGGAACGATGCTACATGTAAGTCTATGGGAGTTGGTTCAGTTTGCATTCGCATGTATGATGGGATTGTTCGCACACTTTCAGATGTTCGCTATGTCCCTGGTCTTCGGAAGTCATTGATATCATTAGGCCAATTGGCATCATTGGGATGCAAGATAACCATTGTCAAAGATGGTTTGAGAGTTTCTAGAGAGGCACTTGTATTGATGAAGGGTGTTATGGTAAGAAATCTGTATTTGCTGATGGGTACCACTGTTCATGGAGAATTATGTGTTGGAGTTGATAGTTCTAAAAGTTTGGATGCTACCAAACTTTGGCATTTGAGACTAGGTCATACTTCGGAGAAGAACTTAGAGTTGCTTCGTAAGAAGAAAATGATCAAGGGAGAAATCTTCAACAAGTTGAACTTTTGCAAGGAGTGTGTATTGGCAAAGCAAACCAGAATTTCTTTTGGTGACGGTATGCATACTTCTAAGAGGGTACTTGATTATGTGCATTCAGATGTTTGGGGGCCATACCCTACTGCTTCCATTGGTGGAGCTTATTATTTTGTTTCATTCATTGATGACTACTCGCGCAAGGTTTGGGTGTATGTAATGAAAGCTAAGTCGGAAGTATTTCAGAATTTTAAGGTTTGGTTAGCTCTTGTTGAAAACCAAACAGGAAAGAAATTGAAAATTCTTAGATACGATAATGGTGGCGAATATGTCTCCAAAGAGTTTATCGACTACTACAGACAACGCGGTATTAGAAAACATTTTACTACACCTCGTGATCCGCAATCCAATGGGGTTGCTGAGAGGATGAATAGGACTCTACTTGAGAATGCACGTTGCTTGATATTGACTGCGGGTATGTCTAAGGGTTTTTGGGCTGAAGCTGTTTCGACTGCAGCACATATTATTAATTGGATTCCGTGCTCAGCCATTGGTGGGAAGATTCCAGAGGAGTTATGGAGAGGTAAAAGCACTTTATTAAGTTATTTTCGTATATTTGGATGTCCAGTTTATGTTCACAATACAGGACAAGATAAGTTGGAGCCTAGGGCCTCCAAGTGTGTTTTTCTTGGTTATACAGATGGAATAAAAGGATACAGAATTTGGAATCCAGTTACGAAGAAAGTTATACACTCCAGACATGTGACTTTTGACGAGTCAGCAATGTTTAAACCTTTGGAAGGTTTATCAAACGGTTCAGATTCAGTTGATGAGAAGGCCGAAAAGACCGAGATTCCTAATTTTCAAACCCAAAGTACAGCTATTACTATTGGCAATAGTGATAGAACAGTTGATGATACATCACATGATAATCCACAGATTTCCTCTAGTAGTGATGGAGATGGTCATGAAGCTAGAGAGGATTCAGCTCAAGGTGGAGCTCAAGATGGAGCTCAAGGTGGAGCTGAAGGAGAGTCAGGCGACGTAGTCATTCGGGCTAGTCAGAGACCAAAAAGAGCTCCAATTAGATATGGAGATTGGGATTATGCAAATTTGAGCCTTGATGATCAGTTTGAGTATGCTTTACATGTTGTTCATGATGAACCATTAAGCCTTGAAGAAGCCATGAAGTCGGATAATAATTCAAAGTGGAATTGCGCTATGGAAGAGGAGATACAGTCTTTGCAGAGGAACAAGACTTGGGATTTGGTACCACTACCTCAAGGAAGCCGAGCCATAGGTTGCAAGTGGGTGTTCAAGCTGAAAGACGATGGTAGATGCAAGGCAAGATTGGTAGCCAAAGGGTTTTCACAAAAAAAAGGGTTGGAGTATGATGAAATATTTGCTCCAGTTGTTAGACAAACTTCGATTCGAATCCTACTTGCGATAGTTGCTGCTCACGATTTGGAGTTAGAACAACTTGATGTGAAGACTGCTTTCTTGCATGGTGATTTGGAAGAAACCATTTACATGAAGCAGCCGGAAGGATTTATTGTAGATGGAAAACCAGATTGGGTATGCAGGATGAAGAAATCTCTTTATGGTCTAAAACAGTCGCCTAGACAATGGTACAAAAGGTTTGATTCTTTTATGCTTTCACATGGTTTTAATCGTAGTACTAAAGATGCATGTGTTTATTTCAAGCATTTAAAGAATAGTAATTGGGTGTATTTGCTTTTGTATGTGGATGATATGTTGATTGCTTCTAAGGATAAAGCTGAAGTTGATGAGTTGAAGTTGAAATTAAAAGCGGAATTCGAAATGAAAGATCTTGGAGAAGCAAAGAAAATTTTGGGGATGGAAATCCAAAGAGATAGAAAGCTTGGACTTTTGAGACTTACTCAAAAGGAATATATTAAAAAGGTGCTTGCTCGGTTTAGCATGGATGGAGCAAAGGCTATCAGTACACCCATGCCTTTGCATATACAGCTTTCTAACAAAGGCTCTCCGATCTCAGAAAAGGACAAGGCCTACATGAAAAAGGTGCCTTATGCAAGTGCGGTAGGTAGCTTGATGTATGCTATGGTGTGCACTAGACATGACATTGCTCAGGCTGTTGGATTGGTTAGTAGATATACAGCAAATCCGGGAAAATCGCATTGGGAGGCAGTGAAGTATATTTTTAGATATCTTAGAGGAACATCAGATTATGGTCTTGTCTTTGGTGGCAGAAATAAAGATTTCAACTTGATTGGATTTTGTGATTCAGACTATGCCGGAGATAGAGATAGAAGGAAGTCAACCTCAGGCTATGTGTTCACTCTTGGAGGAACGGCTATTAGTTGGAGAGCGAGGTTGTAGACTATAGTTGCTTTGTCTACTACAGAGGCAGAGTTGATAGCTGCAGTTGAGGCAGCTAAGGAGGCACTTTATTTGAAGAAGTTGTTGTGTGATTTGGGTTTTGTACAAGATAATTGTTTGGTGAATTGTGATAGTCAGAGTGCAATTCATTTAGCTGAAAATCTGGCTTTCAGCTCCAGAACAAAGCATATAGAGGTAAGAGAGTCTTTCCTTATCTCCATGAATGAAGAGAAGTTAGTTCGCCTTCAGAAGGTTCATACAAATGACAATGCAGTAGATATGTTTACGAAGGCCTTACTTGCTACTAAGTTCGAGCATTGCTCGAACTTGATTCACTTGATGAAGTGCTAGGTGCCACATGGTGGCACTATGGGGAAGAAAGCAACTTGGTTGAAGTTAAGAGAAGATGTGGCATTCTTCTTGTATGAAGAGATATGAGTTATTTTCTTTTGGTTGCACAACATCTGCCTTATTTATTTATTTTTTATTATTTCCAACACTTTGTTGATGGGCGGTGGCCTTGCCGGAGTTCATTAACAAAGTGCAATGAGGGGTGGCTTTTGTAGGAACTCATTGGGAAGCATTCATTTTGGAGTATCTTGGTTTGGAAGAGATATTGTATCAAGGTGGAGATTATTAGGATTTTTTGGTGATACAATATTTCCAAAATTAATAGATTTTGGAGATATTCTCAGTATTTAGTTACCCGTTTTGTGCATGAAGGAAATGGAAAGAGAAATTAACGAGATAGGGATTTGGAGATATTTTCCATATATATTTGATTGCCATATTTTATAAAAGGAGAAACAAAAGGAATCAAATAGGGAAATAATTGATTGATGGATGGAATATTATCAATCAATTACATGGAAAAGCAATTAATGGGAATATTATTATTCCATGAATTGATTTATTTATATAAATCAATTGCTTCATCCCTAAGTAACTTTTCTCTATATAAAGAGAGGCATAGAGAAGGTTAAGAAGATGTAAGAGAACAATCTCTTGTTTATTTTTCTTCATTTCTTTTTCTCTTCTCTAAAAAACTCTGTAACCTCTTCAAATAGTAATAAAGCTCTTCCCCATTAAAGTGGACGTACACTATCTCACGATAGTGGAACCACTATAAATCTGTGTGTTCTCTCTTGTCTCTATATTTTTTTTCTGCATCTATAATTACCTGTTTGTTCTATCACGCCAAATTGCAAGATCCTATTTTTCCGCTGAGAGAGTTGATTTTCCCCCTCTACAGCATCCAAATTAAGCTTCTCTTTTGGCTCTTTTAATTATGTGCTTGTATCGAAAAGAACACATAGAAAAATATAATGAAATAAAACTATACCTTCCAACACTATTCTTTCCTTTAATTTTCTCAGATGGTCCAAGAGCTTCAATTGTGAATTAATTTCCTTGACTACGCATATGTGGCTTCATAATATTCTTTGATATATGACCCACTTCATTACCGTTAAAGAACTTCTTAACTTGCCCTTTACTTGTACAATAACAATCATCTGCAAAATGGTCATTCACACTACATGCATAGCACACAACCTGCGACTTGTCGAATGAGTTCTTTTGATTATATGGCATAGGCTTGAGTGGCTTATTCTTCTTCTTAAATTTATGATCATTCTTTGGATAGAAAACCTTGGGCTTATAACCCTGAGATAAATGAACAAGCTGCACATTATCTTCAATATATCTTTTATGCACCTTGTTATAACGTAATTCCATATCAACAACCTCCTCAAATGGATAAAGAGTTATGTCAACATTCTATCATAAAGATCATTTTGAAAATCCAACACAAACTTCTCATTCTTCTATAAGGGTGTGCTGATCAAAGAACTTCCATACTTTGACAAGGCATTAAACTGATTGACATAATCGTCAATACTTAATTCCCTTTGTTTCAAATCTATGAACTTCTAGAGTAATGTTGCTTTTTCTGCTTTTAGTAAGAAATGAGTTCTGAACATCTCTTTAAATTAAGGCCATATGACATCTCACTCCGGTATCTTTGCTGTCATGGCATCATACAAGTCAAGAGCATAGACTGTAACTACTGATATGCAAGCTTCCTATTCTAATGATTAAAAAGCCTCAAATTGTAAAATATTGCTCACATGTCCTAGGCTATGAATGAACACCCAAAACTTTTCCGAAAATGGCTTCCTACCCAAGCTAGTATAGCCATTGGTCAACCCAGTAAGTCCGAGAATAAATTAGGATTCTTTGCACTAGATGCACCTATACCCTAAACATACCACATAACTCCCATCAATTAACAACTCCCACTGTCGCTAGACTGATCATTATTGCTTCGGTTGTGGCACCAGCTCTAGGCCTTCCTTGCCCACCATACTCGCTACCATATATACAATGCACCACTTTATTCTAAAGAGATGAGATGTATAGATATACACATAATTTTCAACAAAAAATATGCACAATATCACCTCTGCTTACATATACTATTCGGATCACCATTCACATGTCACTACTGACATCCATATCACATATGAGAGTCGCACAAAAAATGGGTTGACAATTCCTAAGGCCTACCTCACTAAGACTAAAATATGTCCTTGTTTCTGAATTATTCTAACCATGGCTCTGATACCAATCTGTGATGCCTCGGTTCAATACCCATGTTACGTCCGTAAGCACAGAGAAAGAACACAATAAGAGCGCTCCACCACTACTTTAGGTCATTATGGATACGTGGGAATATAATACATCATCTCAAAGAAATGTATCTCATCTCAACTCAAAATGCATCAAACGTGTAGTTCCTACGATACAAGAATGCAGAAATAGTACATACAGGGATATATATATATACATATATATATGTATGTATATATGTATGTATGTATGTACATATGCATGCATATAACCAAGAATAATAATATCGAAAGCGATAAAAATAATAATGTACATACTGATGCCAACGTATATAGACATCACAAAAATAATAAATAACATCTCTAGTAATAGTCTACCCAAAATGATACATCATGACCATGATATACATACATGTAACAACTCGCCCATCCAAACACGCTGATTCAATGCTTAAAAGCGACCTTCAAACTCCTGTCATGCTAAGAAGTATGAATTTTTAGACAAGTTTTTATATGGTTCAAAGATAAAAAAATATTAAAAATCTACACTTCCAAATCTCACATCAAAAGGATACAACTGTTTGAACAAAAATGGCACAAACACCCAAGATTATGTAGCGAATAAGAAGTGAAGAAAAGTAAATTAAAAGGAGCAAGAAAAGAACACACAATGTTTTATAATGGTTTGACAAATCTTGGTCTATGTCCACTTAACTTTGTTGATGGTTTATAGTGCCGTTTACACTTCTGTTCTTACGGATCGGTATAAATCCGTGGATGATTACAAGAGATTGAGTAAGAAAGCAGTAGAGCCAAAAAGTTCCTTGATAGTGAGCCCTACACCTCTATTTATAGTTGTAGGAAGCCTAAAATCTCGCCTCTATAATCTCCACATGGTTTTCCATGCCATAGACTACTTCTTCAGGAAATTAGGTGGATACCTCATCAATAATCACGGATCGATACCAATCCATAGGCTTGGATCGACACTAATCCATATGTTCTTCATATAGATGACTTTGAACTTCTTGTCTTGGCTCGATTCACGGTTAGCTTCATGATTCCAAAATTGTTTGCATCATCATTAGCCTATTTCTGAGTCCAAACTGTGGATCGATGGAAGAATGGAGTTGCCGATTCAAGAGCTTAAGGAGATCGATAGAGAACTACACGGTGTAATGACCCTGATTTTTAGTACAGTAGTTTTAACTTAATTTATAGGGTTTTTTCGTAATTTTTAATTTGGAAAATAATTAAATTTTCATTTGACGTATTTAGGACAAACGCTGGAATTTTTGAAATTTAACATAATAGAATAACCAGTGTATTTTATTGTTGTTTTGTGATCGTGTCACATTGTTGTGCACGATCATATTTTTATTTCTATTGTTCACGACTCGTACACGAACGGAATATTATGTAGCAGGGTACCCGCAAAACTTTATCATTTAAAACAAAATTACACTTACACACACTACCTCCTCTCACTTCACTAACTTCTCTTCCCAATCCAATTGTTTTTATTCCTTGTCCCCCATTCTACTTGCACTGCACATGTCTCCTTTTGCTTTTCATTTCTTAGCTCCAAAGTATATTAGCCTATATATATGCCTACACTCAACATAGACAAGATATACATTTATTCACACAATCACAATATACATACACAATCAAGTTTCTTCTTCATATATTTTTCTCTGTACGTTGAAATTAAACCACTTCCTTATCTTTAAAAATCATTATTCTTCCAAACCAACAGCTTTTAGCAAAAATCTCAAACTATAAAGTTGTCTGTATTTGTATCTAGTATTTCATAAAAATGGTCGCTCAACATTTCGTTGAGTGTGGTAGTTGGAATCGTCGGTTAACCTTGATTCTATTTATATTGGTGTGTTTTCAACGATCATGATTTTGAGATTGGAGTACATGATTGTGTTCATGTCATCGATCCTTGATTTTTAAGGGTTTTGTAGTGTGTTTATAGCCTAGAATGGTCATGGTTGATTGTTTACTATTTTTCAATGATCTCAACTATTCCAGTAAACCAACGGTCGAGATGAGCATCAAAGAGTACTGGGAGAAGCATGGGGATGAGGCAGGGCTGTGGCAGTGGTTGTGTGAGCTCGATGTTCGGAGTTGGGTGGTGGACGTCGTTAGGGTTTAAAGGTAATGATTATTGGATGCTCGAGTATTGCATTGGTGGAGCTAGTAGGTGGCGTCGCAATGAGTCACACTCTGGCAGGAGGAAGCAGCAGTGATGGGGGTCATGTTGGGAGGCGCGGCGGTAGATATGGTGGAGAATAGCTTTGGTGAAGGGTCGATGAACATGTACTGCTTTGAATAGGAAGGGGCGCGAATTTGGATTTGAGGAAGGAGCCACTGTTGTTCTTGGTTCGGGTTTGAACATGGTAGTGGGCCATGCCTTAGGGTGTATGTTATTTGGCTGAGAGAATATGTTGGTTTATTTAACTAAGTTTTAATCCGAATTCTTATATAAATCGTATCTTGTTCATACGAGGTCCAATCGAGGCGTCGTTTTCGTTGTTGCGCTCGATCAGGATTCTCTATGTCTAGGACTGAGTTGGGGCTTGGGTATGTTTTATCACTAGTTGAATGAATATAATTGTGTATATAATGTTGTTGTATTAAAAATATAAATTGTATAACGAACAATGCAAGTTATTAATTTTGGACCCCGCCTTGTTTTGTAAAACAAGTGACAACATTATTATGGAGTATAATCTCTGTTTTAACCATCTATAACATGTATCGTGACCTAGACTACTTGTTTACATGTTTGATAGTGCGTTATAAATGTTTGAAGTGATATTGTCATTATGAACATACTTTGAAATCCTTGATATTTGACATATGTTAAATTGGATAAACTGTGATATATTATGGAAATATAGATGTATATATATTTGGCTACATACAATTTGGTGTGTTTGACATAGTGGAATTGTTTTGGCCATTAGTGAAAATTGGAATTGGAAGTTGTAATGTTAGAAGCGAAAAGGTAGCTATGGATGCACTTTGAAATTATTGTGATCGACGGTTTAAAGTTAACTTTGGAAGACATTCTAGGGCTTCATCGTATTTTTAATAAGTACCATGAGTGTACTTATTATCGGAAAATATCGAGGATTAAATATATTATTGATAATCGATTATGGATTTAAATGGTTGTAAATTATAAAACAGGTTTTTATGGTGTTTTAAATTAATTTTTTAAAATATGTATAACTATTTTAAAAGTATACAGTTTTAGAAAATTTGTTAAAGATTTTATTTAAAAAATAAAAAGCTTTTATATTATAATATCTTTCAAATTATTTATAGTAATTTATTAAATATCTTAATTTTGTAAATAAATGAGCATGTGTGTGTGTCTTTCTAAAGGTATTTTAGTACATTCGAAAGTTTAATATTTCGCAAAGAATATAAAGGAGTTTTTGGATTATAACACTTACGTTATAATGGATTGTTTTATAAATTGATTAAAATGGTATATACCTTTGTTTAATAACTGGAAAAATGCTTAGAGCTTTAAATGAATGTTCCAAAGTTAATGGCAAGTTTTAAAAGTGATTTTGGGTTTATAGTAATGATATTTGGGCAACATTTGTTTTAACCCACTTTACTATACTTTTGAAAAGTGGTTAGATCTTTAAAATGGTGTTTTAAAGATAACGAAATAGTGAAGTGTTTTGGGTTTGTTGTAAACAATATTTTAGTAACAACATTTGTTTAACCCTTGGACAATATTTTAAGAGGTAAAATATTTTTAAATGATTTTGGAAAATAATTAGATCTTTAATAATGAAATTTTAAAGAGAATAACAAGTATGATTTGGCTTTGGGTTTGTTGTGACAATGTGTTAACAACATTCGTCTTTAACCCGTTTTGATTATACTGATGAATGTAAATAAATCTTTGAAAAGAACGATTTAAAGATAATCATAAGTGAAATGGATTTGGTTTTGTAGTGACGATGTTTGAGTAACATTAGTCTTAAGCCCTTGGAAATTAATTTGTGAATATACTTATACAGTTGAGATAAGTACATGAATACTTTTGAGTGCATCAAAATGTATTGAAATGAATAGTGATGTTTTAATTAAATAGTGAAGTTTAATTAATATAAGGAGTTTCATTTGTAAAGAGTTAATGAGTAAAACTAGTTTTACTAATAAAGAAGATTTTAAATAATAAAGGAAGATTAATTAAAAAGAGGATTAGAAGTCGTTTATATGATTAAATGTTTCTACAATGTTTTAAAATATTTTACAAAACTTAATATTTTCAAAACAATTTTTATTAAGTGATTTTTCAAAATAAAAAGGGATATGTTGACATATCCTCTATAAGTATGTCGACATACTAGCCGTACTTTTCAAAATTCAAATTTGAATGGAAGTGTATTTTCATCGTATCTGTTCGTGAATGGACATGATCGTTGTTTTCCTATATATACCAGACCTCCAAACGAATTTTTATTAGCTACTTTCTTATTTTTCTCTCCTCTTTTCACTCTCTTGATTCTAAATCAATTTCCGTCGATGCTCTGCCAAAATACAACCAGAATCAAATTCAATTATTACAAATTTGATTCTCCTTCATCTAGTCTCTAATTTCTCTCAAGATCAAAGTGTTATTCAAGAGTTATAGGATCAATTATAATCAAGATCGAAGATTTGAGTCTGTAAACTCTATCAAATCATACTCTTATACACTGTGGTGTTCTTGGTGTCCCCAAAATCCAAGTAGGTGTGATTGTAGCCAGTTTAAATCAATTGAGTGTGCTTAGTAACTTGTAAATCTAGTGGGTGTGCTTGTGGCCAGGAAATCAAGTGGATTTACCCAAAGGCTGGGATTCTGGAGGGTGTGCCTCGTTGCCTTGAAATCGAGATTTTATTTGCATTTACTAGTTGAAAAGAAATCCGTACAAAAAATTATGCGGGACTAGATGTTGGGTTACTTAGAACCAATATAAAATCCTAATGTGTTCTTTCCTTTTTTATTTTTACTTCACTTACTTTTATCTGTACTTTGATTATGTGATTGTTTCTTTGATTGTTAATTCCATCATTCCAAGTAAAATATTAAAGAATTTAAATAATATTCATATAATCTATTAAAAAATATTTACCTTCCTATAGTGTTAATTTAGCCTTAAGATCTCTATTCCACTGACTCACATTTGGTATTAGAGCATTGGTTTTCAAAGTATTCATCATCTGATTTTTGAAAAGTTTAAATGGCTACCAATACTGGTAATAGTACTGTTAATACACTTGTTAGTAACCATTGGTTGAAGGACAATCAACTGTTAGACCTCCACTTTTTAATGGCAGTAATTACATGTATTGGTCATGTAGAATGAAAATTTATTTACAGTCAATTGGTTTAGACACTTGGAATATCACACAAACTGAGTAACTGAACCAAAGATTAATTTCGCACAGTGGACTGTTGACCAAAAAGCAATTGCATAAAGTAACTCTAAGGCTATGAACATATTATTTTGTTCACTAGATAGAAATGAATTTGATAGAGTATCTATATGTAAGTCTGCATTTGAAATTTGTAGAACTTTGCAAATTCACATGAAGGGACAAGTAAGGTCAAGACCAAAATTTCCATGTTAACAAATCAGTTTCAACTATTCAAAATGAGTCCATATCTGATATGTATAGTAGATTCCAAGATATAGTATAAACACTTATTGCATTGAGTAAAAAAATTTCTAAAGAGGATCAAGTCAGAAAAATCCTCATTGCACTTACTCCTAAATGGGATCAAAAGACTCTTGCAATCGAAGAGGCTAATGATATTAGTAATCGAAAAATTGAAGAGTTAATTAGCAATCTAATGTCTTTTGAAGCACGAGTGCAGAGCAAGAGAGAAAACCAAGAAATAACTAGAAATCTATAGCTTTAATGCAATGACGGATAATCTGGATTCAAACAGTGATGAAGACGAAGAAATTGCTTTCATGACAAGGAATTTCAGAAAATTTCTAAAATATAGGAAGATGAACAATTTCAAAAGAAATGACGATAAAAATCCAGGAAGCGGAAGTGGAAACGGTGGCATTATAACTACGATGACCTGGTCATTTAAAACGAGATTGTCCGCATCCTAATAAACTGAAAACTACACCAAACACCGATTCATCCAGAAAATGAAGAAGAGCCTATACTGCAACATTAGACGATTCAGACACATCCTCAAGTGATAATGAATCAGATACAGAAATTACTAACATGTGCTTCACACCAATACATAATTCAGAACAAAATGGTGAAATGGATCAGAAAAAGGTACGCATTTAATATATCAGAAGTTCTTTAATTTCTTGAATAAAATTTTCTTTTCTTTTGGTTGCTTTATTGGTTGTTAGGAATATTCATAGATTAATAATAATATTGGTTTAATATTGTGTGATTATATTTTAAACATAAATATTTTATATATTTTAATAATAAAATAATAATATAAAATTTATTTTAAATTTTTTTAAATTTTTTTCTAAAAATAGAATAACTATAAATAGATCTATATAATAAAATAGGATATAGTTAAACAAAAATCATTTTTGAAAACTTCGACCTATATGTCAACATACCTACGAGCATATGTCGATATATGCAGACAGAATTTGAATTTGAATTTCAAATTCAAAATTTGAGATTTCCTCCACCTTTTCACCAACTCCTATATTCTAAAAAGTTGCCTTTTGACCATAGAACATGTCCTTTGATTCTCTATTTACTTACTCTATCTTCATCCATTCATTTCTCACTTTCATTTTCGAATTCAAAAATAAAAAACTCTCTTATCTCTTCAAATTATTCTTCAATGGCTTCCTCAAGCAATACTAAGGCAACCATAAGGGTTTCTAAGAAAATAAAAGAATATCTTTTCAATTATCACGAAAGCATTCAAGCCTATATAGAGTATTTATCTTTCGGAACAATCTTTCCAGGAATATTTGCTATTTTTGAAGATTTTCCTACTTATGATCTTTTCAGTCTTTATTTGCAAAATAAAATTCTTGGATTAATCGATGCTTCTCAAAATGATTTTGTTTGTTATCCAAAATTAGTAAAAATGTTTTATGCAAATTTAAAAGGAAAGTTTTATGAAGGTAGAGAAGGAGAAGTTTGGAGTAGTGTCAAAGGGACACAAATTGTTTTAAATTTTGAACTTTTCGGTCACATTCTTGGATGCAAATCTAGTGGAATGGAGCTTTCATCTTTTCAAATTGTTTCAAAATTGCGAAATAATTCATCATATCTTAGAAAGTGATGATGATTCTAAATTCAAAAACAAAAACTTGCTTCTAAAAGCAAGAATTTTAAGTCTTCTTTTGCAACAAAGTACCACTCCTAGAATAAGTAATTATAATAACCCGACTCAAAAAGTTTTCAAAGCTCTTTTCGCAATTTATGGTTAATACGGCATAAATTGGTATCAAGTCATTTTGGATGAACTTTTTCCTAAGAATCTTTCTAAACATTAAAACACGCTATTTCAAGGTGTGTATCTTACTCGTGTTTTAATTATTTTTGTATTGACCTCAAAAGAGAGGAAACAATTCCTCGAAAAATATTTGACAAGGCTAACATTTCAATTTTGCATATTTCACCTTTTTTCGGACCTTGAAACGCTTGTAGGAAAGCAACAAAGATTGGCTTGGGAAGAAGAGCATGAAATAAGAGAAGAGGAGGAAGAGGATGAGGAAGGAGATAAAATGGAAGTCGAGGAGGAAGAACAAGAAGAGGAGGATACTTCTTTGGAAAGTATCAACATGCCACCAAATCCATCCAATAAAGATCTTCTCAAAAATCAAGAGAATTTCATCTGTAACCAAAGGAATCTTAAGAAATCATTTTCAAAGAGATTTACTTCAATTTTCAACAAAATCGATAAATTCTTTGAAAAGATCATCTGCAAGCTTGGTGGTTCTTCTTCATCTTCATCCGTATCTTTCTAGTTGTTTGTTTACACTATCCTTATATTTGGATTTTCTAGTTTTAGTTTATGTTGAATCTTATGTATCTTTTCATTTCTTTGTGTTCAATGTAATCTCTATTTAACTATTAATAAAAAAAAAATTCCCTGTTGTTATACATTGTTTATCATCTTCGAAAAATAGAAAAAGTATAATAGTATAAGCTAAATACATTAGAATACCAAAGCAAAGTTGTTTTGAAAATTTCTACATATATGTTGACATACCCTAGGTATGTATGTCAACATACAAAGATAATTTTTCAAAAAAATTTAAATTTTGGAAAGAATAACCAGCAGATGTCTATTCATTTCCAATGAATTTCCACCCCTTTAAATATCTCTTGAGACAAAAGAATCATTATTTTTACTCCCTTTCTTCTTCCTTTGCATTTCTAAACTCTAAAACCAAAATAATGGCTCCTTCTATCCAAAAACTAACCGAAAACCTCGAAAAAACTCTTGAATCATTCAAGAACATTCTTACTTTCATCCTAAGAAAGCAGAGACACTTAGAATTGAGTCAAATGAAAATGATCAAGGAGCAAGAAAGGCATTTCAACGCAATTCGGTGGATGATTTCTGCCTTGAACAAAGAAGAACCAACCACCAATACATAGTGTACCTGTGAGAAATGCGGATTACAGATCTTAAGGCTAGAATTAACACTAAAGGGGGGTGAATAGTGTTTTAAGGAATTACTAATTCTTTTTGAGTTTATATTAATTTGAACACAAATGTATGCAATATTCAGACACAGATATGATCACAGAATCAAACACAGATGCAGATATAAAGTAAAAGCAATAAAGGAAAGAACACACCAGATTTTATACTGGTTCGGAGTTACCCTACATCCAGTCCCGCAACACAAGTACGGATTTCCTTTCAAAATCAATTCTTACAATTACACCCTCGATTTCAAGGCCACGAGGTACACCGCTCCAGATTCACAATCCTCTGGGTAGAGATACTTGATTTTATGGGCAACAAGTTCACCCGATTGATTTTCCAGGCTGCAATCACACCTTTTCTCGCTTGATTGATTACAAAGAAGTCTATAACTCTGAATAGCACTGGGATCTTGTTGAGATAGTGATAGAGAATCAAACCAGAGATGATCTAGTTAGATTCAATGGTGATTTCGGCAGAGTAATGGTAAAAATGTATATAAAGAAATGTGGAAGAAGAAGAGGAGTGAAATCAGAGAAAATATGAATATAAATTCGTTTAAAACATCCCCTATTTATAGTAGAAAAACAGCCATGTCCATTCGTGAAAGGATATGACGAATAGACACTTCCTTTGAAATTCAAACTTTTGAAATAAACTGTCACCTTGTCGACAAGGGTTTTTGGTAATTTGTTTTTCTTTGAAAATAACTTCTATCTTGTATTAAAACTATTTTAAACTTTATAAATATACTTAACTATAGTTAAAATACATAAATAAGTATAGAGAATAATATTTTGGTATATATAAAATTTTACTATAATTTTATATTTAAATCTAAGTATAAATATTAAAAGTTAAATATATTATAACTAAAAGATAGTTTAAAACCAAGGATAATTTGATATTGAAAATAAAGATTATTTTGAGGCTAAAAGTATTTTAAAACCAGGATAGATGTTTTTGATTTAAAAAGGAAGATTTTGAAATCATTTTGAAAACAAGATATAATTTTGTAAAACATTTGAATAAAAGTTAGTGGATACAAAATAATGTTCCACTAGATTTTTTGTAGGTTCCATCCTACTTAGGGTTCCATCCCTTTAACGGGCTCGAAGTGGATTCCATTCCACGAATAAAATGGATTTTAAGATATTAGTGCTTTTCTAGGAGTTTTAACAAAATTCCTAACTAAATTACTAATCTTGAACTCTTGATAATCTTGATACTCATGAGTCTTGAATCTTGATATCTTCGATCTTGAGTTCATCAGTTCTTGAATCTCTATACTGTATAGTCTTCATTCTTTGGTACCTGTATATATATCCTGCATATACATATATATCTAAACAATAATGTTAGTATTTATATTTTATAATCTTATTCTAAGGTTGTTGTCATCAAAACCAACTTCTCAGGGACTAACAATCTCCCCCTTTTTGATGATGACAACCTTTGTTTATAAAATAATACTTCTATCCTAATAACTCCCCCTAAAACTAATAACTCCCCTTTAATCTATGCCTAACTATCCTATTTTATACTTATCCTTAATCTATGCCTAACTATCCTATTTTATACTTCTCTCCCTTTGTCATCAACAAAAACAAAGTTTCAATCTATACAACTCCCCTTTAATCTAATACTATATTACATGTGATTATAATGATAGTGTTATCATATATAATCAACACTTATTCTGAAACTAAAACTTAGCCCTTAATAACTAACTCTCCTAACTAAGAATCGATATATGATAATATTTATAATAATGATAATGTGAGAATTCAAATATGAGAACATAAATCATTTATTAATTATATAATTTTATATTTACATTTGCGTAGAAAACGTAAGTAAGATCATACACAAATAACGATAAGAAAGAGAGAAAAGAAACTAATGTGTATCCTTGACAATGGGAGATCTATGAACTGAGCAATTTGGGTAGTGGAAACAGAAATTTCCACGTTGTTCGACTAGATTTTCATCCTTGTCAAAGCACACTTCGCCAACGCAAACAACTTTGTCGTCATCTTCAGCATGCTCTTCTTCCATGGGGGCTTCTTCTTCTTCTTCCTCGCTGTCCTCTTGCACTTGAACACCTGAAGATTCTTCATCGATCAAGATGGGATTGACGTGATTGTCCATTAGAAACTTTTGCAAGTTTCTAAGGATTTTGCCTTGCCGTTCTTGTTCTTTGGCCATTCTGATTCGCACCACTTGAATTTCAGTCATAAGTTGCAGTGCATCCTTCAAGGAAACCTCCATTTTCATCACTCGTGCAAGCGTAGTTCGTTGAAATGATCCGGTAGAAGGAGAAGGGAACGAAAAGGTTGAATTTTTGTTTGATTTGGAGGAGGAGGCCATTGTTTTATTGTTTCCAGAAGTTAGAACAGAGAAAGAACAGAAAGAATGAACAAAATTTCGAAATAAGAAGAATATATAACCACCTATTTGTATTTTGGTCGGAAAATTTCAAAAGAAAAAAAAATCGTTATATGTCGACAGGGGTAAAGGAGGGTTGTCGACAAGGTACTTATATTTTTGCTATTTGATTTATTTTAATTTAATTTTAATTATACTTGTTATATATTTATATTCTATATTTCAGTTATTGAACAAATACCTAATTCTCTTCTTAATTTAGTAAATATAGATTCATTTAAGGGTTTTGTTAAGATATCGGCAATTTGATTTTCGGAATTAATATAATTAAGAGTAATTACTTCCTTACTTATATTATCTCTGATAAAATGATGTCTGATATCAATATGTTTAGTTCGAGCATGATGAGTAGGATTTTTGGATAAATTTATTGCACTAGTATTATCACAATAAATTGGTGATTTTGAGATATTTAAACCAAAATCTTTAAAGTTTGTTGCATATATATTACTTGAGAACAAGCCAAAGCAGCAGAAATATACTCTGCTTCGGTTGTTGATAAAGAAACTGTGTTTTGCTTTTTATTAAACCAGGAAACCAGAGAATGCCCTAAAAAGTGACAAGTTCCACTTGTACTTTTTCGGTCTGATTTACAACCAGCATAGTCAGCATCACAGTAAGATATTAATTCAAAAGAATCATTTTTAGGATAAAGTAAGCCATAATCAAAGGTGTGTTTAACATATCTTATGATACGTTTTACAACTTTTAAGTGGGTCTCTTTAGGTTGGGATTGATATCTTGCACAAAGACAAACACTATATATGATATCAGGTCTACTGGGAGTGATATAGAGTAGTGATCCAATCATTCCTCTATATAATTTTTGATCTACATCTTTCGAGAGATCTTCTTTACTTAGGTACTCATTGGTTGCCATGGGAGTGGGTTTTCCACTTGTAGTAGTCAAACCAAATTTACTAACTAGGTCTTTAGCATATTTTTCTTGACTGATAAAGATACCATTATCTAATTGTTTTATTTGCAATCCTAGAAAGAAGTTTAATTCACCCATATGACTCATCTCAAACTCTTTTGTCATTATTTCAGAAAATTCTTTATTCATTTCAAAATTAGTTGATCCGAAAATAATATCATCTACGTAAACTTGTACTAGTTGAATATCATTTTTATTTATTTTAGTAAAAAGAGTATTATCTACTTTACCAATTTCAAAGTTTGATTGTAATAAGTAAGATCTTAGTCTATCATACCAGGCTCTAGGAGCTTGTTTTAGACCATATAGAGCTTTCTTAAGTTTGAAACATGATTTGGTAATTTTTCATCTTCAAAATGTGGTGGTTGTTCAACATATACTTCATCTTTTACAAATCCATTTAAAAAGGCACTTTTAACATCCATTTGAAATAATTTGAAATTATTATGATTTGCGAAAGCAAGTAGATTCCTAATGGCTTCTAATCTTGCTACGAGAGCAAAGGTTTCATCACAATCTATTCCTTCTTCTTGACAATAACCTTGAGCGACTAACCAGGCTTTATTTCTAACGACCTCACCTTGTTCATTCATTTTATTTTTATAAACCCATTTAGTTCCAATTATAGTTTTATTTTCAGGTCTAGGAACAAGTTCCCAAACATCATTTCTAGTGAATCGATTTAGTTCTTCTTGCATAGCCAAAATCCATGAATCATCAGTTGATGCTTCTTTTGAATTTTTGGGTTTAATAGTTGATATAAAGGCTACATTGCTCATTTTACTTAGTTGATTTCTAGTTGTAACAACAGATTGCATATCTCCTAGTATATTTTCTATAGGATGATCTTTTAAAAGTTTAATCTTTTTATTAGGATGATTAATTTCATTATTAGTTTCAGTTGACTCCTGATTTTGAGTAATTAAATCCTCTTCATCATTTGTATCTTCAAATTTTTTGAGATTTTCATCGAATGAAACATGCATTGTTTCTTCGATGGTGTTAGTTCTTAAATTAAACACTTTATATGCTTTACTTCTATTAGAATATTCGATAAAGATACCTTTGTCGGATTTAGGATCAAATTTATCTAAGTTATATTTTGTATTTAAAATAAAACATTTACTTCCAAAAATTCTAAAATAAGTTACCTTAGGTTTCTTTCCATGAAGAAGTTCATAAGATGTCTTATCAGTTAAAGGTCTAATTAAAATTCTATTTAAAATATAACAGGCGGTAGCAACTGCTTCTGCCCAAAAATGATTTGGTAATTTACTATCTGAAAGCATAGTTCTCGCACACTCTTGAATCGTCCTATTTTTACGTTCTACTACTCTATTTTGTTGTGGAGTTCTTGGAAATGAAAAATTGTGAGTTATTCCCTTTTTATTGCAGAATTCCTCAAACTTTTCATTTTCAAATTCACCACCATGATCACTACGGATGGTTATAATTTTTACATAAAGTTGATTTTGAATCCTTTTTGTAAAGTTCTTAAAACTTTCAAAAGGTCCATGTAAATCAAGGATAATCATCTACAATTACAAAAACATATTTACTGTGATTTATTGACTAAATTTGAGATGGACCAAATAAATCAAGATGAAGTAATCCAAGAGGTTTTGAAGTTGAAATCATATCTTTTAATTTAAAGGAACTTTTTCTAAGTTTTCCTAATTGGCATGCATCACATAAACTATCTACTTTAAAATTCATTTTAGGGAAACCTCTTACTAGATCATGTTTTGACAGTCTAGATAAGAATTTGAAATTCAAATGCCCAAATCTCTTATGCCAAATCCAAGGGTCACTTGTATTTGCCAAAAGACACAGGTTATCATTTGAAACTTTCATACTAAGAATATAAATATTCTTTTTCCTAATTCCCTCAAATATTATGGTTGAATTATCATCTTCAATGTGACACTTATCTTTTTCAAATTTAATTTTATATCCTTTATCGCAAAGTTGACTAATACTTAGCAGATTATGTTTCAGATTCTTAACTAGCAAAACATTAGTAATAATAGGAGTTTCAGAGTTACCGACATTGCCGAAGCCAATCACATATCCTTTTGAGTTGTCTCCAAAGTTAACCAGTCCTCCGTCTTTGTATATTATATCATTCAGCATATTCGGATTACCAGTCATGTGTGTAGAGCATCCACTATCGAGTATCCATTTATTCTTTTTGATCTGCACAATTTGTCCATTGTGGATTGATTCCTCAACACCCATAAAACAAGTTTCCTGCACATCATACAATTTTGGTAGACAGCTTGAATTTGAATATCGATTATATGCAGACTCATGAGACAGTGATGATCTGAATATTTCTAAACTAGTATTAACAAGTATTTCAAACATAGCCATTTTAAAAGCTTTTTCAAAATTCATATTATGAAACTTTGAAAACCTTGCTCTGATACCAAATGTGAGAAATGCGGATTACGGATCTTAAGGCTAGAATTAACACTAGAGGGGGGTGAACAGTGTTTTAAGGAATTACTAATTCTTTTTGAGTTTATATTAATTTGAACACAAATGTATGCAATATTCAGACACAGATATGATCACAGAATCAAACACAGATGTAGATATAAAGTAAAAGCAATAAAGGAAAGAACACACCGGATTTTATACTGGTTCGGAGTTACCCTACATCCAGTCCCGCAACACAAGTACGGATTTCCTTTCAAAATCAATTCTTACCATTACACCCTCGATTTCAAGGCCACGAGGTACACCGCTCTAGATTCACAATCCTCTGGGTAGAGATACTTGATTTTACGGGCAACAAGTTCACCCGATTGATTTTCCAGGCTACAATCACACTTTTTCTCGCTCGATTGATTACAAAGAAGTCTATAACTCTGAATAGCACTGGGATCTTGTTGAGATAGTGATAGAGAATCAAACCAGAGATGATCTAGTTAGAGTCAATGGTGATTTCGGTAGAGTAATGGTAAAAATGTATATAAAGAAATGTGGAAGAAGAAGAGGAGTGAAATCAGAGAAAATATGAATATAAATTCGTTTAAAACATCCCCTATTTATAGTAGAACAACAGCCATGTCCATTCGTGAAAGGATATGACGAATAGACACTTCCTTTGAAATACAAACTTTTGAAATAAACTGTCACCTTGTCGACAAGGCTTCCTTGGGGTTGTCGACAAGCCTAAGTTATTTTTGGTAATTTGTTTTTCTTTGAAAATAACTTCTATCTTGTATTAAAACCATTTTAAACCGCACAACCTTTTTTTTCAATTTTTCTTCTTCCATGGGTCCCCGCCCTCTCCCATTCTTATTCCCGCAGATCAGTCCCATCCATCATCTTCTAACCAACCTTGTCCTTCCTCCCCTATCCTTGTCCCTCCCTCTGCCACTCCCCTTCCTTCTATGTCAGACCCATCCTCTTCATCTGGTCCCTTTGTCAGTGTTCCTATTGTTCCACCATCACTTCCAATTGCTTTACCCAATGTGTAAGTTCCCATCCTCTCATCTCCTCCTTTGCTTCCTCAACCAACAGCTCTTCCTCCACGACCTTGGAACTCTCTCTTTAAGGCCAAACCAAATAATGCTGGGAAATATGTGCCTCGTGAAATACAGCTTGATTACGTTGGTAATGCAATTGTGCCATCTGCTGACATTGTTCAAGCAGGAAACTCAATATGGAAAGAATATCTAGTTGGCTTTTTTCTTGACAATCCACTTCCTTATTCAACTGTGCTGTTCTATCTTAAAAGAGTTTGGAAACTTAGTGGTTCAATTTCTGTCAAATCTGATGGGTTCTTGTTTTTATTCAAGTTCTCTAATGAGGATGATAGATCTAGAATTGCTGAATCTGACCCTGTGGTGATGAGAAATAAATTATTTATTGTAAAGCAATGGGATGAAAATATTGGCAACAGTTGTAGCAGTATTCAAACTATCCCAATATGGATTAAACTCTCAAATATCCCCCTGTATGCTTGGTCTCCTTTGGGAATTAACTGGTTAGCTTCTAGAGTTGGGAAGCTGCTTTGTTTGGATGCATCAACTGAAAAATTTGAACGCATTTCTTTTGCTAAATGTTTAGTTGAGGTTAATCCAAATCAAGACCTGCCCGACAATTTTTCAGTTAAACTGCTAAATGGCTCTAAGCAGAATGTAAAGGTTAGCTACTTGTGGAAACCAGAGATTTGTACCATATGTAGGGAGTTTGGGCACTCAGTTAGCAATTGCAAGAAAGTTGTTTGTGTAGGTAATGAAGAACAAAGTGACAAGAATGAACAGCAGAGAACTGATGTAGAGGAAAGAAACACGATGAAGAAAGGTCCAGGCTTAGAAAAACAAGACAAGGTGAAACAAGTGTGGAAAAAAGTCAATAAAAACAAAGGGAAAAAAGATTTAAATTATGAAGTACATGTTGAAACTGCGATGAAGGAAAAAGGTGAACATGATAAGCTTCCAAATGTTTGTACTGAAGTCAATCCAAAGGCACCAGATATAGCTTGTACTCCTGCTAGTCAGGATCATATCAGTAATGTTACCATTCATAACAAGTACAACCTGCTCCAATCTGAAGTCAATGAGCAAAATGCTATGGATTTGCTTGATGAAGAGGATGGTGAGATAAATGTTTTGATTAATGGTAGTCCTCAAAACCAAAAATCAAACACAAAACCTGCTCCTCCTGTTGTTCACAATGATTCAAGTTCCCCTGACAAGTTACCAAATCATGGTGTGCAGGTAAAGGATAAGAATGTCTCTATGTCTAGAAAAAGTTCCAAAGAAGTTGGCAAGGAATCATCATTTATGAATGCTAGCTCTAAGTCTATTGCAACTGATATTAACACAAGCTGGTGCAAATCATTTGAAATAGAAATCTCTCAATTAATATTCTCCATGCAAGAAACTGGTGTCATCCCACTTCCATAAGCTCCATCTCATTATAACTTTACAATTAAGTTACCAGGATGGCCTACAAGCGTTCCTTCCTCTCAATCACATCCTTCCTCTTCTAATGATCCTACTTCCTCCCAAATTAACTCCCATCCTTCCTCCCCTCCTAGCTTATCAAGAAGAAAAATTGAAACTAGGTCTCTGTCTGCACAGAGAAGGCAAAACTCCACACTTTCCCAATAATTTTTATGAATAAGAAAATAGCATCATGGAATATAAGAGGAGCCCACAGTAATTTGAAACTTGATCAAGTCAAATGCTTAATCTATGAGTTTAATATTTGTCTTTTTGGTCTTCTTGAAACAAAGCTTAACCATTCTTTATCCCTTAAAGCCTCCTCCTACATTAATCCCCAATGGTCCTTCCACCACAACCTTGATTCTGCTTCTTATGGTAGAATTCTAGTCCTCTTTGATCCTACTTTTTTGTCCCTGACACCCATTCTGACAACTAGGCAATTTATTCATTTTCATGTTCATGTCTCCCAAAACCACTCCTCTTTCTATCTCACTTTTGTTTATGCTGATAACAGTGTTATTTCCAGGAATGCCTTACTCAATGCATTGCCTCCCCTAAGACAATCTTCTCACCCCTGGATTGTCCTAGGTGACTTCAACTCCTGCTTTAGCTTTGATGATAAATTTGGTGGCACACCGCTTAATCTGAGAGATATTGAACCACTTAATCTGTCTGTTTATGATTCTGAGTTGATTTTAGTGAATAAAACTGGAGCCAAGTATTCATGGAACAACTGTAGTAGAAGTGGTGTGCGAACTTATACTACTATTGATCATGCCTTTTGTAATTTCCAAGCTCTCAACCATTGGCCTTCCCTTTCTGTCTACCTTCCTCAACCAATAATGTCAGACCACTCTCCTCAAATTTTAACTCTGGGGAACCATATTAGAAGAGTAAAGTCAAGTTTCAAATTTTTTAATGCTTGGTCTAAGCATGATCAATTTCTTAATATCATCAATCAAGCTATCTCTGATTTTACTTGTTATGGTAACCCTATGTTTAAGTTTTGCAGGAAACTAAAACAAATCAAGTTAGCTATCAAGACATGGGCTTCATCAACCTTTGGTACTGGATCCCTTCTGTCTTCAAAATTAAAGGAACAACTGAAAATAAAGCAAGTCTACATGATGGACCATCCTCTTGATATTCAAGCTTCTGATGAGGAGAGGAATCTGCACAAGGAACTTAAAATTGCCCTATCCCTGGAAGCAAGCATGAAGATGCAGCAGTTGCATAAAAGATGGCTTGATGAAGGGGATAAGAATTCTAAGTTCTTTCATGAATCTATTAAGGTTAAGCAAGCTCGTGAAAATATTTTTAGAATCACTAATGAGCAAGGTACCCTATTTTCTACTCCAGACACTGTTGATCATGCTTTTATCCAACACTTCACTAACTTGCTAGGTAGCACTAATGGTTTCTCCCCTGATTTGGACCAAATTTCTTCACTTGCACTTCCTAGAATTTCTCCTCAAGAAGCTTCTTCTCTAATTATGCCTGTAACTGATGAAGAAATTAAAGCAACCCTCTTCTCCATGAATAAGTTATCTTGTCCGGGTCCTGATGGCCTTAATGTTAATTTTTTTATCACCACTTGGAGTGTGTTAGGAGGTGACTTTTGTCAAGCTATCCACAATTTTTTCAATAAATGTAAGTTGCTTGGGGAAGTGAATAGCACTAACATTGCTCTCATACCCAAAGTGTCCCCACCAACATGTGTCACCTCCTTCAGACCCATATCCTGCTGTAATGTCCTCTACAAGTGTATCTCCAAAATTCTAGCTTCTCGCTTAGTCAAAGTTTTGCCCACTATTATATCTATGAATCAATCTGCATTTTTGCCTTCAAGAGACATAATTGACAATGTTCTCCTTGCCCAGGAATTGCTTAAAGGATATGGTAGAAGTAATTCCACCCCTGCTGCTGCAATTAAAATAGACATCTCTAAGGCCTACGACACCATACACTGGGACTCTATTGTTAGAATAATGGCAGTGATGGGATTTCCTAAAACATTTGTGTCATGGATTTATGTGTGCATTTCTACTCCCTCTTTCTCACTTGTATTGAATGGCAGACCTGTGGGATATTTCAGAGGTAGTAAAGGTATTCACAAAGGAGATCCAATTTCATCATATTTATTTCTGATGGTCATGGAGGTCTTAACTGTTATTTTGAAGACCAGCTACAACCACAAGACAATCAAGTATCACCCAAAGTGCTCACTTCAACAAATTACTTCTATAATGTTTGCAGATGATGTCATGTTATTTACCAAACCGGAAATATCCTCCTTGGATGGTATCATGATAGCACTACAGGCCTTCCACTGTATGACTGGGCTTACCATTAACCAAGACAAATCTTCTCTGCTTGTTACTGGAGTCAGTGAACTGCATGCTACTGCCCTCCAACAACACTCTGGCTTCTCTAGCATGGAAAATGACATGATGTACCTTGGTCTCCCTTTAATATCCAAAAGGATATCTAAAGCTGACTGTTTACCTCTTTACTTCAAAATTTCCTCGCTAATGTCCGCATGGAATAATAGGAACTTAACTCAAAGTGGAAGGCTTGTTATAATAAAATCTGTTGTGTTTTCCTCCATTATTTACTGGGCTCGCACCCTAATTCTCCCAAAGAAACTATTGCATATGGTAAGGTCTGCCATGATCAGATATTTTTGGACTGGCAGTATTCATAACAGGAAGTTAGTGCCTTGTTCCTTTTCTAAAATTGAGTCTCCTCTGAGATTGGGAGGGCTGGGAGTACTTGATGTTAGGAAATGGAACATAGCTGCTATGAGTAAACATTTTAATGCCCTTATCAACAAAAGAGGTGGCATATGGGTTGACTGGTCTTGGCAATATAATATAAAGAATAGGTACTTTTGGAGCATGGATATCCCACAAGTTTGCAGTTGGACTTGGAGAAGTTTACTAAATCTCATAGTAGTTTTCCTCCCCATGATACTATATCCCATCAATGCTAGCAATGATGTTAGCTTTTGGCATGATCCATGGATTAGTAATGGTCAAATCCTTTCCAAAATATGTGATCACTATCAAATGACACAATCTGGTATCCACTATCATGCTAAAGTGAAGGACTTTCTGCATCATGATCAAATCCAGTTGCCATATAATAGTAATCAGGTGATAAGGCAACTGTGGATAGAAATTTAGCAAAAAACTTTTAATACTAATCAGGTTGACACTGTAACCTGGCTTACGAAGACTCATACAGCTGCTGTAGTTTACAAATTTGTTAGTTCCAGTTTGTCTCTGCCTGCTACCAAATGGTTTGCTGTTATTTGGTCAGCTGACTCTTGTCCTAAGGACAATTTAATGATGTGGAAAGTCATCAACCAAGCTTTAGTAACCAGATGCTTGTTGAATAGCTATGGAATGACATGCTATGCTGAGTGTATTTTCTGTAATCATCATGATGAAACTACTGAGCATCTGTTTTTGGATGTCCTGCCCTTCAATTCTTGATGGATAAGATAAGCTACATACTTGGTTATAATCTGTCTTGTTCAATCTCAAGTATTCAATGGAGTTTAATCTATAAAGCAACAAAGTGGAGAAATGTGCAAGGCAGAGCTCTTGCAGTATGCTTGAAAGTGTGTATGTCAGTTATTTGGAGAGAGAGAAATGCCAGAATCTTTGATAAAGTTAGAAGAAATGATGATCTGATATGGGTTGAAGTTAGAACCAGAACTTATAGGCAACTACAGAATAGACCAAGTGTTTTTCATCAATCCCTGATTGATGCCTGGACTTGAATTTGCTGTTCTTTCTTGCTTGTTCTTTGTATTTTCCTTTCTTTTTTCTGTTGTACTTTTTTATTGTTCGTTGCAATAAAACTGGTAGGGGCCCAGTTAACCCCGCTGGCTTTGCAAAAAAAACCATTTTAAACTTTAAAAATATACTTAACTATAGTTAAAATACATAAATAAGTATAGAGAATAATATTTTGGTATATATAAAATTTTACTATAATTTTATATTTAAATCTAAGTATAAATATTAAAAGTTAAATATATTATAACTAAAAGATAGTTTAAAACCAAGGATAATTTGATATTGAAAATAAAGATTATTTTGAGGCTAAAAGTATTTTAAAACCAGGATAGATGTTTTTGATTTAAAAAGGAAGATTTTGAAATCATTTTGAAAACAAGATATAATTTTGTAAAACATTTGAATAAAAGTTAGTGGATACAAAACAATGTTCCACTAGATTTTTCGTAGGTTCCATCCTACTTAGGGTTCCATCCCTTTAACGGGCTCGAAGTGGATTCCATTCCACGAATAAAATGGATTTTAAGATATCAGTGCTTTTCTAGGAGTTTTAACAAAATTCCTAACTAAATTACTAATCTTGAAATCTTGAACTCTTGATAATCTTGATACTCATGAGTCTTGAATCATGATATCTTCGATCTTGAGTTCATCAGTTCTTGAATCTCTATACTGTACAGTCTTCATTCTTTGGTACCTGTATATATATCATGCATATACATATATTTCTAAACAATAATGTTAGTATTTATATTTTATAATCTTATTCTATGGTTGTTGTCATCAAAACCAACTTCTCAGGGACTAATAATCATCAACAAAGATGATGAAGATTGGGATGCTATCAAAGCGCATCCAATCTTTGACGCTGATGGATGGGTTGAAGTTCCTCGAAATGTCTAGCTTAAATACACTTGATTGTATATAAATAATAATATTTGGTTTGTATTTGATTGGTTTTGATTTATATGAATTTGTTTGATTGCTGTGACATAAACTTCATTTGATTGGATGAATATTTAGATTTATTATTTTATGATTAGCTAATTTTACATATCACTTATTTTTTTTATACAATCTTTCCCATCATCATTATATATTTTTGAATTCATGATAATACATATTGATTAGTACTTTATTTAGGATAGCTAGCGTTAGAATTAGATCAAGAGTTGGTGTTGGAATTATATTTTTAGTTGATTATTTTTGTTGATGACAAAGGGAGAGAAATATATAAAATCTAGGCATAGATTAAGAGGGGGTTTTATAACTCAGGGGAAGTTATATTATATTTTACACACATAGTTGTCATCATCAAAAAGGGTGAGATTGCTAGTCCCTTAGGTATTGGTTTTGATGATAACAACTATAGGACATTATATAAATACTAATGTTTTATCAAGATATATATACTATATAGTGTAGAATATTAGACAGGTATTGATTAAGAAGACTGTAAATTATCAAGATGCTGATATCAATAGTAGATTCAAGATGTTGATATAAAGTTTCAAGAGTTCAAGAATGAAGACTCATGAGTATTGAAGAGTTCAAGATTTCAAGATATTCCAGATAAGTAATGGAGTCATAGAATTTATGTTAAAACCCTGATAGCAATTTCCTAATCTCTCTCGTCATCATTAATTTTGTTTTAAATTGTTTTCAAATATTCTGTTTTTAAAATAATCTTTTCAAAAAATTTCTCAAAATGATTTTAAATCTCTTATATTTATAAAGATTTTAAGTTTTATATATATTGAATTTTTGTTTATACTTTAATAAATTATTACTATATTGATTTTTTATATTATTTACATTATATTGAATATTATGATTAAAATATTTCAAAATTATTTTACAAAGTTTTATTAAGTTTTTATATGATTAAAATATGTATAAACTATGATTAAATGTTTGTACAAAGTTTCAAAATATTTTACAAAACTTAATATTTTCAAAACAATTTTGGTTAAGTGATTTTTCAAAAAACAAAGGGATATGTTGACATATCCTCTACAAGTATGTCAACATACTAACCGTACTTTTCAAAATTCAAATTTGAATGGAAGTGCCTTGTCGTCGTATCTCTTCACGAATGGACATGATCGTTGTTTTTCTATATATACGAGACTTCCAAACGAATTTTTATTAACTACTTTCTTATTTTTCTCTCATCTTTTCACTCTCTTGATTTCTAAATCAATTTCTATCAAAAATCTGCTGAAATTCAACCAAAATCAATTTCAATTATTACTAATTTTATTCTCCTTCATCTACTCTCATATTTCTTTCATCTTTCTCAAGATCAAAGTGTTATTCAAGAGTTATAGGATCAATTATAATCAAGGTCGAAGATCTGAGTCTGTAAACTCTATCAAATCATACTCTTATACTCTGTGGTGTGCTTGGTATCCTTGAAATCCAAGTAGGTGTGATTGTAGCCCGTTTAAATCAATTGGGTGTGCTTAGTAGCCCGTAAATCTAGTGGGTGTGCTTATAACCCGAAAATCAAGTGGCTCTACCCAGAGGCTGGGATTTTGGAGGGTGTGTCTCATAGCTTTAAAATCGAGATTGTATTTGCATTTACTAGTTGAAGAGAAATCCATACAACGAATTGTGCAACAGTGGATGTAGCGTAACTCCAAACCAGTATAAAATCCTGGTGTGTTCTTTCTTTTTTACTTTACTACATTTACTTTTATTTGTACTTTGATTCCGTGTTTGTTTTTGTGATTGTTAATTCCATCATTCCAAGTAAAATATTAAAGAATTTGAATAATATTCATATAATCCATTAAACACTATTCACCTCCCTCTAGTGTTAATTTAGCCTTAAAATCCCTATTCTGCTGACTCACACTATGTAGGATATGACACAACATTGAATGGTTACAGTCTGCTCTACGTGGCTAGGATTTGACAAGACAATAATGGCTACAGTGTGGGATAGGACAAGGCATTAATGGCTATAGTGTATGTTTACATAGTACAATGAATGGTTATGAAATGCACAGTGTTGCTACAACTGCACTACCCATTGTTACTATTTATATTGTAAGTGTTGGTATGAGAAGTTCATAGGATCCATATGGCAAATCAGACATAGACTCTCCATGATTATTTGGTGTTGCTTAAAGCTTATATTCAGGCTGATCAGAGACACATGGAAGAGGAGGTCAATGAAATTTTTTGGGTAATTGTCAATGAAGCTTACAACAACCATCCAGACTGTAGGTTAAGAAGATGAAATTTGGATATTAGAAGTACATTTTTTACGTTTACTAGAACTTGCCGAAGGTATCGAAAAATTATAACCGAGGAAGAACGAGGAAATGTTTTTCAAATGACTCGGTTAACTTTTGACTCCCTGTATTTTATGGATCATCAAACACACTTTGTCGGTCATGCCGCGTACGATTTGTCGGTGAGTTATATTAGACAGTTTGAGTGAGTTCTATGATTTGTGGGTGACACTCTTTATATTCTATGTATTTGTAACTATGGTAGGTATTTCTATGAGTTGTGCTTGTTCCCATATCATTATTCTATGAGTTGTGTTAGTTCAGTGTATGTCTACGTGTATTAATATGAGTTGTTTATGTTCTATGTAATTTAGGAATTGTTCTATGTACTTAAACATACGACATATTTAAACATACCACATACTTAAACAAACGACATACTCAAACATACCACATAGTTAAACATACCACATAGATAAACATCCACATACTAAACATACATCAAATAAACGATGCTTAGTTATGTCCACCGCCACACTGAAATTCCTGTGAAGTTAGCTTGTTGCAAAGCACGGCTAGTTTTGTTCAAGTTCGGTTGCATATTCCACTACTAGACGAGGGAATGGATCATCAATTCATTCTCATAATCCACAACCATTTGGAAAATTTTGGCATCTATAATGGTGTCGTCCAATATTGTTTCTGCTTCGTACGATAGAATACGTAACCGACTGTAACGACCCACATTTCGAAGGTTTAAATCGACAATAAACCACACATGTCCGATTTAAACAATCCGGAACATAGATAATCAATGGGGTTCATTAAAAAAAATAAGAAAAGAAGAAGAAAACAGACACAGAATCTCGCAGCGGAATGATAAAATATAATAATCAAATAAACAGTTCATGAAGCTGTTTACTATACATTTGATTATAATTTATACAGCATTTATCAGAGTTATACATATACAACAGAACAAAATATAATGCAGCAGACAACATGATGCAGGAATAATAGTAGTAATAATATACTACATCTTCGTCTTCGTCCTCTAGAGAATAATCTTCGATAAGCTGAAAAACTCAGAACTGACCCGAGCGTAATGAAAAGACAAAACACTCGAGTCAGGACTAAAATATCCTTATGTAAGTCAAATCAATATCGCATATAATATGATTGTAATAGCGTCAGAGATGTTTACGGGATTTCACATCTCCTATCCAATGTATAACGTGCATGCAATAACTCAAGAGATGTTAGATTTTCCATCTCTTAAGGATCCATCAAAATATTTATATGTAGTAGAATACGCTAGATATATAATGTCTAGCCAATAAAATAAATATTTTTCTTAGCGTTAAGGCTTTACATTGATCCCCTTTAACGCGTTTTTAAGCATTATCGTACAGTTTGCATTTGACACCACCAGTAGAACGTCGGTAGTGAGGGATGTGCCGTGATACTACAACACTAAACCAAAATCGTATGGGTCTCGTATAAGGATATAAGTATGACAAGGCATGTTAGGCAAAGCCCAAAGTAGGATACTAACAGTTTACCCTTCCTGGCTGGTGGTAACGCATCATAGCCATGATCGCCCACCACGTCCAACGCTCCCAAAATCCGAGGGTGCGCACCAATCAATCACAATGTAAATGATGGTAATACAAAGAAGTGTGTCCGCTCGGGGTAGCTAGCCCACTTGACCGGTACAGCTCCTGTTTTAGTCATTCCAAATTGGCACAAGTGCCAGGCTAATCCATCGTCGTTCTCTTTCTTCAAATCTAGCAAACGTACGCCAAATCCAACCACTTCGTTTTGGATCATCAGTCCACATACACAGTTGTTAAAGTGGTTCCGGTATCAACAAAGAGTATGCCCATCTCTGGCCCCGGTCCCTTTAACAACCAAACGCCGTTTACACACCGGTTGGTAATTTTACATTTCGAAAACAGTTCATACTTGATATCAGAATATCATATTCGCTTCAAAATCAAATCCGTTTTGAAATAATCATATTTACTCAAAATATACCATTTCAATTCAAAATCAATTTTGCCTTAATATCTCTATTTTGATTCCAAAATCATTTCTAATTTCAATTTGGGTTATAACTTCATTCGACCCAATTCGTATTTAAATCTATGATTTTAAAATAAACATTCCACCCTTGACCACTTTAAATTTTTAGAAAATAGTTTAAATAGTTTTAAAATAGTTTAAATAATTAAAATAGTTAAAAATAATTTAAATGGTTAAAATAGTTTAAATGGTTAAAATAGTTTAAGTATTAAAGTGGTTTATATAGCAAAATCGTTCGGAAAATCCAAAATAATTTTAATACTTAAAAAGATAGATTTAAATAGTTTATATCAAAATAATTTATTTGAAAATAGTTTCAAAGTCAACTGATTCAATTTCCAAATTTTACAATTCAAATCACTTTTAAATTTCCATTTCGATTTAATCGATTCAATTCCATTTTCAAGTCGAATTTTACTTCAATTCCAAATTAACTTCGATGTCAATTTCAAATTAATTTCAATTCCAATTTCAAATTGATTTCAATGACAATTCCAAAATAATCTCAATTTCAAATTTTGAACCATTTCGATTGTTATCAATTCTGAGTTCGATTTTCAAAACATCGATTCAAAACACTTAAACCAATTTACTTTCAATACCCGATTAGAAATCCAAATCCTCAAATATATTTCAACTCTGAGCTCAATTTTTAAAATAGTTCGATTTCCATAAATTCAATTTTCAGTTTCTTAAAATCAAATCAATTAAATAAATTTCAAATCAAAATTTTCAAAATTATTTAATTTAACCAATTCGGTGTTCGTAAATAATTTTCTATCATACAGCCAAGTGATCAGTTATTTCAGTTTAATCTCAGGGATGGGTATATATTATTTCAACCCAAATCACAGCGTCATAGGTATATATCATTTCAATCTATTTCTTAATTTATTCGAAATAATTCAATTTATAGTTTTATATACTGTAAATAATAAACAGGATGATAACAGGATATATCAAAATAAATAAACATCCAAATCATCCAACACATCAATCAATAGCATCCATCACAATCAATCGTCCAAATCAGCCAATAATTCACAACAATTCCATAGTTATCAATATCAGGTATTTTACTGGCAATTAAATTCCAATTTCAAATTTAACCGTCAATTTTAATTTTTAACAGCTAATTCGAATGACAATTTAGACGGCAATTAAATATATCAAACAACAATCAATAAATTATATCACTTCATAATTTCGAATTTAACTAGCATAAAAAAAATTAGTACGTTGTGAGCGTTATAAAACACTCACCTTGAGTTTTCAATTTTAAATCAAATCGAACGGCGTTCGATTTAACCTAAAATTTCAGTTAGCTCCAATCAGTTCCACGCAGTAGTGCTCGTCGCCACGATTCCGTTACCGCTTGTTTTGTCCAATTCCGACCTCGTATGGGTGAGTTATTTAATTTTTAAGTTCATCGATTAAAATATAATTAAATCAAAACACAAATTTATTTTTATATTAAACCCATTACCTAAAACACAATCTGGCCCGGCCCACAACTACTTTCCTTCTTCTCCAATCTGTTACCTGTGCACGAATGAGATGTTTCCCCCATGCCATGCATGAAAACTGATACGGTCCCCAGGCCATCAAATCGACACTCCGACCATGCCAGCGACCATCTCTTTTTGCTCTCCACTCAATGGCACCCTTCAACACGCGCCTCCACCTCGAAATCAAAAAGCGACATGCCTCCCCCTTCATGAATATTGTAGCGATGCGAATCTCACGAGGCCACCGAGCTTCGCCAAATCTCTGCTAAAGGTGCAACTCCCATCGCTGAACTCAAATACGATCTCGAAAACCCCTAACGATCATCACGAAAGCCAATACCTCAAGCCCTAGTTCCTCCTACGCAATTGCCGAGCTTCGACCGATGACGCGACCCCAAAAACCCACCCAAACACCTTCAACTCATCACCACATGCAGATCTCCACTAGACGAAGTAGTGGAAATTCGATTTAGAATTTATGATGGAGTATTTAATTTGATTTGTAATTTTAAAAGGAAGGCTCCATTTTCTTGCTTTCTTTATTCGTCGACTAGAATGAAAAGGTGAGAACATAGACAATTTAAGTCAAGCAGGAGGTAGGTACTATGGTAGGGTGGCAGATGTACAGATAGGGTCGCTGAAGAGATAAAAAAACGGCTGATGATAAATCGATTAAAATATATTATTTAAAATTTCAAAATATCTAGCTATTAATTTCGAACTCCGATTGAAATGTACCGCCAGGCATTCATAATGTTATACCCCTATTTCGAACGCAACGGAACAAGTTTCGAGTCCCAATTCGATCGTATGAAGAAGATAGCTTTTTGAACCCAATTATAATATTAAACTTTCGATATTAAATTCATCGCGTTTCTATCCCGTATGACCAAATGGTAACTCCAAACGCTACGAAATTTGAAATCCGATAATAATACACTATTATGGATCCAATGGAATAGGTTTCATCGAATTCCGAGACTGTGCCCCAGAAGGCTATTTTTACTCGTAAATTAAAATATGAAATTTTCATATTTTAAATTAATCACTTAAATTCAATTTTTAAGTTTTGACAATCTTCATCCATATTTAAATAACATCTAAATCAACTTTTGAAATCATTTTCATTCATATTTAATTCAGAACTCGATTATTTAAATAATCCCAATATTAATTTTAGGCAATCTTAAATTTCTAATAAATTGCATTAATGGATCATAGAATTTCAAATGACTTTAATTACCAACAATTATCTTATTTACATCTAAATGATTCAACATTTATTATTCAATTCAACTATTGGTTATAAATACATTCAATACGTAGAATTCCATTTCAATACTGTTATCGTCAAAATCTTCGAAATTAACTATTTCAAAATTTTATTCAAGTTCGTATTCAATAACTATATTAATAAATCATTAAAAAATTTATTTTTAACCATTTTTATTCAATAATTACATCAAATTCCATAATTTAAAATAGTTAAAAATACGGGTCGTTGCAATCTCTCCCACTCAAAACTTTTCGTCCTCGAGAAGGAACTAAGTAGAGAATTTTACATTTGATATATTTTATTCAAAACAATCAACTTATAAAACATTAAATCTAATTTATAAAACCATTACTACGTTTCTACTACGCCACTCCGATCGGCTTACAGGATTTACAAGTTTGTTAGCAAAACAAGTTATAAAATTTTTAAAACTTCAAAAAAATTCTAACTCTCGGATTTACGAAAAATTTCGGTAGAGTCTCCTTTGCGCGGCTCGATCGGAAAAATTTTCCAATTCAATATATAACCCAAATATACCAAATAGATATCAAATATACATCTCATCTCAATGATGAGGCATCCCGTAGGGAAAATATAAAAATGCGGTATGTAATCCGAGATGTGTACCTCATTATTAATAATGCGAGCGAGTTCGCATGTCTTAAGTAAGCAAAAGCAAAATATAATCCGTGTATACGTCCAAATGGTCTTCGTATGTACCTATCTCAACTGAATTTAGAATATTGGTCACTTATGAAGATATGGAAAGCATATATGGGTTCTATAGAAGCATATAACATGAATTTTAAATCCAAACCATAACATAAGCATTAATATACGACAAACAACAATCATATACAATAAAACAGTTATGCCAACGATTTACAACGAAAGAAACTATTCAATTATTAGTATTCACCCAGTTAATTCATATTGATATGAATTTAAATTATCCAATGTTAATATTTCAATTTATAAACTTCATTTCTTATTAACATCCAAATTTCATCAACATTTAATTGGTTTACTTCCAATTTATTCAAATCTATTTCATTTGCGTTCAATTTATTCAATTCGATTTGTTAAATTTCAATTGTTTCATTTTACGTTTAGCAATATCTCATATCAATTCATTTAACATCTTGTTTAACTAACATTTGTCAAATTTATAAACTATAAACTTTACTTTACATTTTCGTGAAACATTTGAATTATAATGTTCATATCTCCATTTTTAGCATCGACATCATTAATGAATTATTTATTATGTCCTTACTTAAATTTCTTTACAACTTAATTCACATTTATTTTTTTATTTTTATTTTATTACAACTTACAAAGATGTGATTTAATTCATTTGTTTACTTCTTAAGTTCCATTTACTTATTCAATTTAGTCATTAATCCTTTCATAATACATTAATTAAGTGTATAACATTAATTATAATAACTTAATTTTCATTTATAAACATTTATCTAAACACAATTTTAATCATGAAACATTTTTATTAAGATCATACTTGTATAATATTCCGTTACATATTCATATCAACATTTTAACTTTTTGATTTTTGGTAAGTTTTATACATGTTTAATAAATATAATTAAATATTATATAAATTCATCTTATTCATTTTAATTAACAACAATGTTCAATAATTTACACAAGTTTTAAATTTCCATTATCTTTCAATTTAGGAGTTATAACCTAACTTTTCATATTTTACTTGAACACTTAGCTTTAATTTACATATTTAACTTTAAAAGTTCAATTATTAAGATTCACTTTTCAGTTTTCCAATTGAGAATAATTAATTAAAGAAACTTAAGAAATTTAAATACCGAGTTTATTTCAAATCAATTTGAAATAATATATATACTTATCTCTTTTACATATCAAACATACTTTAAGAGTTTAAACCAAGATCCGTTTGTCAAAACAATTTCATAGCAAAGCTACTCAATGGCCTCCCTCACTTTGAGACTCGAAAATGGAGGTCGATGATGCTGCGCAGTCATCACCAAAATTATTTTCTAGTGACATAAGTGGGGAGTACTGAATTTACTTCTTTTAAAATTCTTTGAAACAATTTTCTATTGAAATACTTCCAAATACTACTAATATTGTTTTCAAAACTTTGAAAATCAGTTTCAAAACACCGGAACCTAAATTCTCAGATTCTCCATTCAAATTCATTTTATTTACAAATCATATTTCATAAATCCTATTATAAGATTTCATTTTCTTATACATCCAATAGTTAATGATTTAGGAATATCGGCTATTCAACAATAAATGAAAATAGTCAATATCATCATTTCTAACAAACAAATCAACTAAATTTTCTAAATTTCAGAAAATCATTCTTTAATATAGAAAATATAATCCTAGATAAAATTATTTCATTTACCAATTTCGAAAACCATATTGTACCAGATTGCTTGTTCAAGTGTTTTGGAATTCATATTGATAACGCTGATCATACGAATCAATTAGAACCCAAAATCCAAACTTAACAAAACAAACAACACGATACAAAACAATTTTATAACACTAACAAATACGCTCTCTCCTATATACACTCAGACTCATTCTAGGGTATTACTACCCTATCTCTAATGAGTCAAACCCCACAAAGCCAAGGTTATCGCTAAACCAAAAGCTCTGATACCAACTGTAATGACCCACATTTCGGAAGGTTTAAATTGACAATAAACCACACATGTCAGATTTAAACAAACCGGAACATAGATAATCAATGGGGTTCATTAAGAAAAATAAGAAAAGAGGAAAAAAACAAACACAGAATCTCGCAGCGGAATGATAAAATATAATAATCAAATAAACAGTTCATGAAGCTATTTACTATACATTTGATTATAATTTATACAACATTTATCAGAGTTATACATATACAACAAAAAATATAATGCAGCAGATAACATGGTGTAGGAATAATAATAGTAATAATATACCAAATCTTTGTCTTTGTCCTCCAGAGAATAATCTTCGATAAGCTAAAAAACTCAGGACTGACCCGAGTGTAATGAAAAGATAAAACACTAGAGCGAGGACTAATATCCTTATGTAAGTCAAATCAATATCGCATATATAACATGAGTGTAATAGCGTCAGAGATGTTTACGGGATTTCACATCTCCTATCCAGTGTATAACGTGTGTGCAATAACTCAAGGGATGTTACGAGATTTTCCATCTCTTAAGGATTCATCAAAATATTTATATGTAGTAGAATACGCTAGATATATAATGTCTAACCAATAAAATAAATATTTTTCTTAGCGTTAAGGCTTTACATTGATCCCCCTTAACGTGTTTTTAAGCATTGTCGTACAGTTTGCATTTGACACCACCAGTAGAACGCCGGTATTTAGGGATGCGCTGTGATACGACAACACTAAACCAATAAAGGGATAAAAGTATGACAAGGCACATTAGGCAATGCCCAAGGTAGGATACTACCAGTTTACCCATCCCGGCTGGTGGTAACGCAGCATAGCCATGATCGCCCACCGCGTCCAACACTCCCAAAATCTGAGGCTGCGCACCAATCAATAACAATGTAAATGATTGTAATACGAAGAAGTGTATCCGCTCGGGGTAGCTAGCCCACTTAACCGGTACGGCTCCTTTTTAGTCATTTCAAATTGGCACAAGTGCCAAGCTAATCCATCATCATTCTCTTTCTTCAAATCCAACAAACGTACGCCAAATCCAACCACTTCGTTCTAGGTCATCAGTCCACGTACATAGTTGTTAAAGTGGTTCCGGTATCGATAGAGAGTATGCACATATCCGGCCCTGTTCTCATTAACAACCAAACGTCGTTTACACACCGATTGGTACTTTTACATTTCGAAAACAGTTCATACTTGATATCAGAATATCATATTCGCTTCAAAATCAAATCCATTTCGAAATCATCAAATTTACTTAAAATATACCATTTCAATTCAAAATCATTTTTGCCTAAATAACTCGATTTTGATTCCAAAATCGTTTCGAATTTCAATTTGGGTTATAACTTCATTCGACCCAATTCGTATTTAAATCTATGATTTTAAAATAAACATTCCACCCTTGACCGGTTTAATTTTTAGAAAATAGTTTAAATAGTTTTAAAATAGTTTAAATGGTTAAAATAGTTAAAAATAGTTTAAATGGTTAAAATAGTTATAAATAGTTTAAATGGTTAAAATAGTTTAATATAAAAAAGTTTAAGTATTAAAATGGTTTATATAGCAAAATCGTTCGGAAAATCCAAAATAATTTGAATATTTAAAAAGATAGATTTAAATAGTTTATATCAAAATAATTTATTTGAAAATAGTTTCAAAGTCAACTGATTCAATTTCCAAATTTTCCAATTCAAATCAATTTTAAATTTCCATTTCGATTTAATTGATTCAATTCCGATTTCAAGTCGAATTTTACTTCAATTTCAAATTAATTTCGATGTCAATTTCAAATTAATTTCAATTCCAATTTCAAATTAATTTCAATTACAATTCCAAAATAATCTCAGTTTCAAATTTTGAACCATTTCGATTGTTATCAATTCCGAGTTCGATTTTCAAAACATCGATTCAATACGCTTAAATCAATTTACTTTCAACACCCGATTTGAAATCCAAATCCTCAAATATAATTCAACTCCGAGCTCAATTTTCGAAATAGTTCGATTTTCATTTTCTTAAAATCAAATCATTTAAATAAATTTCAAATCAAAAATTTTAAAATCATTTAATTTAACCAATCCGGTGTTCGTATATAATTTTCTATCCTATGATATATATCATTTCAACCCAAATCACAGTGTCATAGGTATATATCATTTCAACCTATTTCTTAATTTATTCGAAATAATTCGATTTGCAGTTTTATATACTGTAAATAATAAACAGGATGATAACATGATATATCAAAATGAACAAACATCCAAATCATCCAACACATCAATCAATAGGTCCATCACAATCAATCGTCCAAATCAGCCAGTAATTCACAACAATTTCATAGTTATCAATATCAAGTATTTTACTGGCAATTAAATTCCAATTTCAAATTTAACCGTTAATTTTAATTTTTAACAATTAATTCGAATTACAATTTAGACGAAAATTAAATTTATCAAACAACGATCAGTAAATTTATATCACTTCATAATTTCGAATTTAACTAGCATAAAAAAAACATTTTAGTACGTTGTGAGCGTTATAAAACACTCACTTGAGTTTTCAATTTTAAATCAAATCGAACGGCGTTCGATTTAACCTAAAATTTTAGTTAGCTCCTATCGTCTCCAAACCAGTTCCATGTTGTAGTGCTCGTCGCCACGATTCCATCGCCGCTTGTTTCGTCCAATTTTGACCTCGTATGGGTGAGTTATTTAATTTTTAAGTTCATCGATTAAAATATAATTAAATCAAAACACAAATTTATTTTTATATTAAACCCATTACCTACACAATCTGGCCCGGCCCACAACTACTTCCCTTCTTCTCCAATCTGTTACCTGTGCACGAACGTGATGTTTCCCCCATGTCGTGCATGAAAACTGATACGGTCCCCAGGCCATCAAATCGACACTCTGACCACGCCAGCGACCATCTCTTCTGGCTCTCCACTCGATGGTACCCTTTAACCCACGCCTCCACCTCGAAATCAAAAAGCGACATGCCTCCTCCTTCACGAATACTGTAGCAATGCGGATCTCACGAGGCCACCGAGCTTCGCCAAATCTCGGCTAAAGGTGCAACTCCCATCGCTGAACTCAAATACGATCTCGAAAACCCCTAACGATCATCACGAAAGCCAATACCTCAAGCCCTAGTTCCGCCTACGTAACTGCCGAGCCTCGACTGATGACGCGACTCCAAAAACCGAACCAAACACCTTCAACTCATCACCACATGCAGATCTCCACTCGAAGAAGCAGTGGAAATTCGATTTAGAATTTATGATGGAGTATTTAATTTGATTTGTAATTTTAAAAGGAAGGCTCTATTTTCTTGCTTTCTTTATTCGTTTACTGGAATGAAAAGGTGAGAACGCGGACAATTTAAGTCAAGCATGAGGTAGGTATTATGGTAGGGTGGCTGATGTACAGATAGGGTGGCTGAAGAGATAAAAAAACGGCTGATGTTAAATCGATTAAAATATATTATTTAAAATTTCAAAATATCTAGCTATTAATTTCGAACTTCGATTGAAATGTGCCGCCAGGCATTCATAATGTTATACCCCTATTTCGAACGTAACGGAACAAGTTTCGAGTCCCAATTCGATCGTATGAAGAAGATAGCTTTTTGAACCCAATTATAATATTAAATTTTCGATATTAAATTCAACGCGTTTCTATCTCGTACGACCAAATGATAACTCCAAACGCTACGAAATTTAAAATACGATAATAATACACTATTACGAATCCAATGGAACTGGTTTCGTCGAACTGCGAGACTGTGCCCCAGAAGGCTATTTTTACTCGTCAATTAAAATAAAAAAAATTCAAATTTTAAATTAATCACTTAAATTCAATTTTTAAGTGTTGACAATTTTCATCCATATTTAAATAACATCTAAATCAACTTTTGAAATCATTTTCATTCATATTTAATTCAGAACTCGATTATTTAAATAATCCCAATATTAATTTCAGGCAATCTTAAATTTCCAATAAATTGCATTAATGGATCATAGAATTTCAAATGACTTTAATTACCAACAATTATCTTACTAACATCTAAATGATTCGACATTTATTATTCAATTCAACTATTGATTATAAATACATTCAATACGTAGAATTCCATTTCAATACTGTTATCGTCTTCGAAATTAACTATTTCAAAATTTTATTCAAGTTCGTATTCAATAACTATATTAATAAATCATTAAAAAAATTATTTTTAACCATTTTTATTCAATAATTACATCAAATTCCATAATTTAATATAGTTAAAAATACGGGTCGTTACACCGACACTCCGCAAACACAAAATATTGGAGGAGAGTCAACCTTCTACTCTATCTCAATCTGTTGATTACGGACTTCCCGACGTTCTTGTCTGTTTCTATGGTGGAGTCTTCGTTCATTTGCAAGTCTTTGTCTCTCTTCTCTCAACTGATGCTCTTGCTCCTCTCTTTCATGCTGCCTCAGATCTTCGTAATGTCTTTCCTGCATTTCCACATACCATTCCATCGGTGGTTGCGGAGAAGAAGGATTTGAAGGGAGTTCGTGACTCAATGGACCTTCGTATAAGTATGAAGAAGGCAATGAAATTTGGTTGTAGTCCACCATTATGAGATACTATATGAAAAATAATGACATCGATATATAAAACGAATACAATAGATATATCATCTGTCGCGGTACATGAATAATAACATCAATGAAACATGAACATGAAAAATAAAGACATCGATGTATAAAATGAATACAATAGATATATCATCTGCCGCAGTATGTGAATAATAACATCAACGACAACATAAACATGAGACAATACATAAGATCATTCATCCGTACGTGGACGTGTATGACGACCGTGACATGTCTCGTCATCATCGTCTCTGTCATCGCTCGTGTCGGCTAAATGGTCATAGTACATACCAAAGTCAGCAAATCTCTGACGCTCTGCCTCTAGTAGTGCCTGCAATCGTCCTGTCTCCTCTATCTGTCGGCGCTCAGCATCATGATAGTTAATGCTACGCATGTGCTCTACATATTCTGTATGTCGAATTCACATCTACGTGTCGTATAGATCGGCATATGATATCTGGATGGGATCCGGATATTGATTGTGTGCTGGAGGATGAAATATGTCAACATAGCGGTCTGCTCCAGTAGTAGTAGGCACTGCTATGGTCCAACCAAAGTGAGAAGCAGCTGACACGTGATCCGGTGCACGAGATCCTTGACTAGGCTGGGTAAGATCCTCGATAATCGGAGGTGCTATACCATGACATATAGCGGATGGATCCACCAAATCTATCGTCGTTGCATAGGTAATGGTATCACCGAATGCAGTGAAAAATCTACGTCAGAAGTCAATTTATGATGGACCGGTAATAACAAAGCTCTCTACCCCCTACCAATCTGCTGCTCTCGTCAGGTCTAGCTGATCTGTAGGATAAATCATACATCGATAGGTATGAGGGTGTGGGACATCGGGAATGGCATCGTAGTCGTAAAATTGTCTCCAACACCTCTCACCAAGATACCAATATGCACCAAACACCGAGAGATATGATAACAGTGGAAATCTCCACCCGCCAAGCATCCTAGCAATATGTATAAAATCAAGATCAATCGATATACTAGCATGAAATGGATGTCATATAATCTACCCTTTATACATCCTCAAATCGATATGGTTGTGGGCAACCGAATATACATGGTGAGATTCATTATCCCTAGGCCCCTTGTTGTTCGTGCACCAAAATGACAAACGAGGGAAGAAAGTAGATGCGTCAAGGTCAATATGACGAAATGGAAATTCCTAGAGTACTCAAAGTACCAGTACTGTAATAACTTCTAAAAACCATACAAGGAAACCTGTGACTCCGAAATGGTGCACTGTGCGTCTAGACATCTGTAAAGGTATGCATGAATAGGCGTACCCCAATCATACATAACAACAGCACTATCAAAATCCAAAAAGAGATAGACCTTAATAAACTCGACCGCTAAACTACTACTAGTGGTGCTGAAAAACAAGTTCCCTACGATGTATAAAACAAATAATCTAGCAAGCTCTAAATCGTGCTCTGGAGAATACTCGTTCAATATGTTGTCCATTGCAGCAGTAGTCATGCTGACTCAAATAGCGCTGACGGTCTGATACGATGTAAGCGAAGTGTCAAAATATGGTAGAAGATCCTGAACAAGTCTGGGATCATGCCATTGAACGTGGTATGAGATCGGTGGAAAAGCGGCCACTCCTATGCTAATACCAGTAAGCATAGAAAAGTCAAATAGTGTAATTCCTAGCTCACCGCAAGGAAAATGAAATGTATGAGTGGTTTTATACCACTGTAAAGCAATAGCAGCGCACAATTGCACATCATCTTTAATAACATTACTGATGCTTAGAATTATAAATTACAGAACAAGTTAAAGTAAGCTAAAATAAATTAACGGGTTTTTAAACTTAAACGGTTTATTAGATTACCTAAGAAATGATGGAATCCAAGCTCACGTAGAAGTGTGTTGACTCTAGGAATGCTTGCCAAATTCTTATGAAAAATATTTTAGGGTGTTCGCTAAAGAACCCTGCGATTGTTTAAGTTAAACGAATTTGTAATTATAAATTTAAAGTGATAATTTATTTTAAATATTTTAAATTTAAAAAAATACTTACACCCAAGCTCGTCTATGTACTGACATGCACTTCCCCTTGGGGAAGCGTCCGAAAGTTAGCAAGTATAGACAACTTCGCTGCGCTAAGGTTCGGATCCTGAAAACCATTAAGCTCGACAACTCTGGCGGAAATCTGTCCAACTCCCATGTGCATCCTGCCTATTCGACCACCCTTGCGGTCTCCGCGACCCCGACGACCGCCTTCGCCGTCGACTCCTTCCCAATTTCCGAGATTTTCGGCGGCCTCGAGCAGATCTTCTATTCCATACTCATGACCATACCGCACCTGTCGTCGCGACCGCCGCCGCCACCGGTACTACTGCTTTCTCCTTACATGAAATTTTTCGCGAACTTTTTTAGTAATCTTGGCATTTCTATAAGTAGGTCTGCCAACGGACTTTCAGATGCGGATAATGTCATATCTGTATCCGCATCCGAAATCATTTTCGGATATCTGATATCCGCATCCGCGGATACGGACGGATATCGAAAAATTATCTTATCCGCCGACGATCGATAAATCAAGAAGCATAAATGAAAAATTTTAGTTTAATATTAGCTTTTTTCAATCTCAATTGATTATTGAAGTGTTAAAAATAAACAAATATAATGATAATAAATAGTTTCGAGCAGTTAATATGTATTACGTGTGTATAATATAAACTTCTGTCTTAATAAAACAATAAATACTATATTTTATTGTACTAAAATACACATAATTTAAACTATAATCTTTAAAAAAACGAACGGATAATTTTCGGATGCGAATGTCTTCATATCCGCATCCGTTTTTTCGGATATCGGATATTTATCCGCCTTTTGGATACGGATGCAAACGGATTTCGGATGTTTCGGATATCCATTGACAGCCCTATTTATAGATGTAAATCCCAAAAACAGGCTTTAATTTGTGTAAAGACGTACGGATTTGGATGTTTGAGAGTGTAAATTGGTGAAAAGGAGTGGAGGTTTGAGCTTCGGGTTAGAATGATGAAGGAGGAGAGAAAATGATTTTTTGGTCGCAGCTGGAAGGGTTTAGGGCATAAGTTTATAACAGTGAAGCCTTCGTCGTCATAAGTTTATAACGGCGAAGACTTCGCCGTTATAAATCCTACCAATTATTTTCCCCACTGGTCCGTGGCTAGTTTCACGATTACCTAAGCGCGTAGCCCTTTCGTTCAGTTGAAAAACAAGAGAAAGAGTGAAGTGAACAAAATCAATTGTTGGTAATCGTCTTGCAAATAAAAAATTCAACAATCATACAGAGCATTCCATTCCATGAGTACAACTCGGACTTGGTTCTATTTCCAACACAAGTAAAACCCCAGTTCAACCCTTCTCTTCACAGTGAAGTAGTAAAAATCATTCATTACATGGGCACAGAAAGACAAATGGGTTGGTAACTCATGTACTATGTAGCAACCAAACTCATGCGGCCGACATGGCCATATTGCTTACATACTTTTTTCTTTTTTTTTCCTTTTTTACCGGTTGGGAAAAACAGCTAAAAGAAGTAAACAAACCAGATTCATAAAAGTAGAATCCAATTATTGTTGTCCTTTTTTACTAACATGTCCCCGCAGGCCCAACACTGCACCATGTGATTTATGTCCTTTGCATTTAGGCCCCCGCTTTTTTCAATTTCGTTTTCCCATTTCGTCTATGTTTTTTTACCCTCCATTTATGCTTTTCGTCTCAAAAAGATAGCCTAACAGGTGATAATCTTTTTCCATGTGAACAAAAAATAATTATAGTGAACGTAAAAGGATAATCTTTAGTTCTCAAAATACTAACTTTAGGTGCATATAAAATAAAGAATACCAACTTTAGGTACAAATACATGAACGCATTTTGAATTAAAAAAAGTGGGGAAAAGACCGTAGATGTAAATGGGTCGGACCGGACAGAAGGAAAGTGTGTCATAATCTTGTCCTATAAAAGATTCGAACGAGCAAGGACCTAACAAGTATTAAGCTCGGACATTGTTCATACGAACCAGATAACAGATGGATAATGTTCGGACAATAGAAAAACATCAAACAAAATTACAAACCAACATATTTTTATACACTTTTTCTTGTCCTAATTCGTATCTTAAACGAGAATTGTACGAGCACGAACAAGACGTGTTACAGTCTTGAACAGAACCGGACATCGGACAATCTCACAAATTTTACAGCCCCGCTCCACACTTAATTATAATGCCCACAGGTTCTGTTATTCTTTAAAAAAGAAGTAAGTAACCATCGCTAACAAATTACTAGAAAAAGGATTTTTTTGCCACTTATAGCTTACATGATCTTAAGCATATTAAAACGTTACCGTTTCTTTTTTTTTTCAATAATACATATAGTTAATGCGTTTATGTAATATACAGATAAACGCCTTTAACTCGAGAAAAGAAAATTCTTTATAATAAAACCTATTTAGTTAAAATATGAGAAAACAACGAAAATGAATAAATTATTTACAGACTAACGTTCGTTACAGAAATTAATTTCAAATAATTAAGGAATCTTCTAGCAAATTTTATGGCCAGCTAGCATACTATTCTGACACACATCTCTTTCGCAATTTGAGAAATATGAAAACGGCCTTTCGCTAATCTATACAACGTGCAATTTCCTTGAACAAAATCATCACCGTGCAACTTGTTTAAACCGTAATATAGTCCTCTAATTACGTCGACATGTTCGCAATTTATTGAACAAGTATTTATGGTATTATGTATACATATTATACCAGTGAATTTTATCAATTTTGAAAATAATTTAAACCTAGGTGGCCATGTGAGTGATGTGCGCAATACATGCATGCATTATTGTTGATGATAAAAAAGGAGGAGAGAGAAATGTAGAAAATATGCATTGTCTCGTCGACATAATGGTAATAAAATAAAGTAAAAAGGAGAGAAGATATAAAGAAGGATGTTGAAAGGTAGAAATGAAAGGAATCGAGGTCTAAATTGGGTTGGTGGGTAGGCCCATGACTTCGCCCATACCCTAATTATTTCTATGGTTCTATCTACATCACTGTCTCTACATTGTTCCTACTTCTTTTCATGAATAGAGTTAATGTGAATGTGGATCATACCATATATGCATGTGTTCAAACTCTATCTTCCAACATGTTCATGTCATCAATTGTTTAGATGAAGATAACATACTCCCTTTTTCAACTCTGTAGACTGATTTTTTTACTTCATTTCATAATCACCCTACATCCACTATCAATAGTAATTCTCTCCCTACTTATCAACATATTATTCATCCTCTTTACACACACGCAAACCAATAAGAAAACATACTCACTTTCGCAACTACTTATTTTAAAATTTCTTATAAGGAGTTTGAAATGCTAACTTAGTAGTGTTAAGTAGAAACTTATAAGAATAATGCAATTTGACTTTTAAATTAAAATAAGTAAAATAATTTATCTAACCTATTTGGGAAATATGTTAATAATTCTTAAGCAACAAACCGTCTTCTCATACTTTTACTTATTAATTACGCTTGTAAGCTCATTGTTAAACACAAGTTTATTTGTCTACTTGAAACATTCTCATGGTGAAAAAAAGTTTAGTAAAATAAAATAGTTGTGGTGGGAATAGTCCATAAAATCTCTGTCATACCACTCCAACAGCGATAATTGATTTCTGACTTATCAATTCTAACACATGGGGTCTTACAGTGAGGACCTTGCAATCAAATATAGGTAGAAGCTAGAAAAAGCGTATTAGTCTTGTAGTTATAATTAAAAAAAGAAAAAACAATTCTAAAATGCTGTTTAATTTTCTTTCCATGACCAACCACAAGTCTTTAACAACTTTTGTTATCTTTTTACCAGTTGGAATATTAGATTAGATTATTAGAGTATTACATTCATCAAATAGGAATTCAAGAAAAATAGAATATATTACCCCTGATTTGCCTGAAATTATATTTTACTGAACATTAACTATGTTATAATTAAAATTAAGAAAAGTACAGTTATCACAAGAGTTTTAAACTACTACACACACTAAACAGAAAAATTATATGAATGTACAGAAATTATTGTCATTACAGTTCAAATATGAAATAGTTTCCCTGCCCTGTTGATGTTTGTCAGTGGAGAATTTATGATTATTTTAGCGAAAAAATAGTGATTTTGTAGAATTCTCTGGTCAAGCATAATGTATTGTCTGCCAAAATATGTACAGGCACTGATATATTCAGAGTGAGAATCGTACTGTATGCATGATTAATCACTTTCTTGCTCATTTTGTTAGCACAGACGACCACAATTTGATCAAAATGTATTGTGAGTATATACACAAAACTAACAAAATCATAAAATAATTTAAAAAAAAAGTGTAAAAACATGGGTTAAAATATAATTACATGATGTGAGTGTTGCCTTTATATAAAGAGTAACAATTACATTTTTCTTAAATTGTCTAACCTTGCCTGAAGATCATCGTCTATGCCACCACCATCGTTTCCAGTTGATTCGGTTTGAGCAACCTTTCCAGTTGGAGCTGGTGCAGCAACCGTAGATGAAGGCGCCTTCACAAGCTACAGTTACATTTAATCAACTATCAGTAATATTGGACTTGCACATAATCCATTCAATAAGTAAATAATATCCACTCGGACTATTATGATAACAACAACAAATTTATAAACATACCAAACTATATTGGTACACTAGTGTTGTTGGTATGTAAATGTAAATTTATTGCGGTTAACGGTAACGTAACGGTAATAAAATATCAAAACCATGGACAGTGATAAATTTCGCAAATGGCTTAACATTGATTTTTTTTTATTATTATTAGTAATACAATGTACACTTTTTAATGAAATGTCGAATTCTTAAGGAATTTTTTTTAATTTAGGCCGGTTTTGAAAACTAATTACACAAATATGTCACCTTTGAAACTATTTACGAATATATACCACTTTTGACCATATCGGCGCTACATTGGCAAAAGGGTGCTGGCGCTATTTGAAAAGCCATCAATATTAAACAGATAAACAACGTGAGCAACTTTTGAAAATGTGCATGTGTTATTTTCTTTAACAGCGTTGGCACATTTTAAAGTGTCACCGTATAAACTTAAAAAAAAAAGATATATACGGCCAATATTTGAAATGTCGTCGGTACATTTTTGCCAACGTGGCACTGACATAGCCAAAAGTGGTATATTTGTAAATAGTTTCAAAAGTAGCATATTTGCGTAATTAGTTAACCGGCCTAAATTACAAAAAAAAATGTTTGTAGCCTTATTTACGAGATATTTTGCATTTAGTTTTTTCAAAATTAAATTTTGAGAACCATGTTGTTCTTTCGTGTAGTTATAATAATTTGTAATGAATCAAGTAATTTTTCTATATCAACTACAAAAATATATATATATATATATATATATTAGTGGTTTAGTATCAATCAACAACATACTTAATTTTTATCATTACAAAAGCTTGATACAATGCATTTTAGTCTCTTTGCCTATAACTAAATTTATGCTGATCGCTATAATCAGTTTACCAATATATTGATATACCAATGATATTTTTACCAACGGTACCAGTAAAGTATTGATATTCATTTTTCGCTTATTAGTAGATTCAATCCTATAACAGTTTTTCTGTATAGGTAACAGTGAACCCTACGAGAACGGTTCAGTATCCGCCCACTACTACAAAACACAGACTTGGATATGAACATGAGTAATTTGGATAATTTATAAAAATTTCATTGTATCATTTTCTAATTTATATAATAAACAGATGGATGTTATGAAACAAGGAGTTTTACAGTTTTTCCCAGTCGCGAAGTAACATGCATGAGAGAGGGATCAGCTGGCCCCACTCAAGTTTATATAATATGCTACAGATGACTAGTTTTATAGAAAGACACCTCTCAAATTATGGTATTTTAAGGGGTTCTGTAACCAATTGTTTTGTAGATAAAATTAACTTTTAAGCTGATAGGGTATTTCAATGGTGGATCGTGGAATTAGTTGGTTGGCATTTGATCAATCAAAAGTTGGTAGCATATGTTATTTATTTATTTGTTTACAAACTTTTTATATTGGTTTCACCCTACCTGTAGCAGCTGCTATTGTTGAAAGAACACTCACTGGAATGAATTTCTTAAAAGTATCTAATACATAGTCGCATGAGGAACAGTTTACTCCTTGCTTGTTCAATTACATATTTTGAGAAAATGCAGTTAGAAGAAGCTGTTACGCAATAATTTCAGTAGACGAAATTTTGATGGAAACTGAAACTTATATATCACTATCACAAAATATTATTTATCAATATATATTTTGCTTATTTCGATTTTTCTTCTTTAGTTTACGACCCCACTGGAAAAACATCATGAATTCGCCCTTGGTTTTTCCCCCAAGTTGTTTTGAAACCCATTATGTGCCATCGCATAGATATTTCCTATGCTATAACAGGGTTGCTTTTCGTAAATATACAAGTATTTTTTTTCCCATTTGTAACTCAACAAGTATGTATACATTTCGGAGAAGCAAATTCAATATCTTTGACTATGTAACCAAGTGTCTTACCACTGTAAATTGTTTGTTTATAATGTTATTTCTCAAGATTGCCCTGCATACCTCTGCATTAATGTCGATGCCGATTTCATCCAGAACTTGGCTTACGAGTTCTTCCGTTTCTTCTTCCTCTTCGTCTCCTTGGAGAGCATCGTCAATGGCATCTCCCATCACCTCGCTGACCATTTCCATCTTCTCATTTTGTTTCTCAAACTCCTGCATAATTTTCTGCAGCGCTGGCAAATTCATCTGTCTGTTCATTTGTCCCATTGCCTTTGTCACGCCTTTCATCGCTTCACCCATTGTTTGTGTGGACTTCAGCGTCTGCAAGTACCATAAATTTCATTTCAGAAAAAAAGATGAGTTAAATTTCAGTGCCAGCGCAGTGAATATAAGTTGGCCAATCTTTTCATATTTTGAGTTGCACGATTCTAAATGCTACTGAATTATGAGAGCACAAGATTTTTTTTGCACGAGCGATGAGCGCGCGTACAAAACATCATTGAAAAAAAAATGATCTAAAATCATTCAACACCAATTTTGTATTGTAGTTCTAATGAACATGAAAACATGACAAAAAAGAAATGTGCTTTTTGTTGGGAATTTTATATATCGAATTTTCCAATTGAGAAGAAAATGTGGCTGGTTTGGCTTCAAAACATGTGTTTTGGGTTTTGCATTTTCGGTATGTACTTAAAAGGCGAGATCGGACAAAAAGAGGAGGAAATCCTAATCATTCGGACAAAAAGAGGAGGAGATGAGGGAAGAAGATATTTTCTGGTACTATCCAAAAAATGAAAAATAAGAAAAGGTTGTTTTCCATTTTATATGTTAAAATTATTTTTCTAATTGACTGTTTTCCACCCATTTCCATCTTCCGTGCATGTTTACATAGTGTTAAAAATGCAAAACACAACTCATTTTCAAACCAAACGGACCCTTAATTCTTAGCATATTTGAGATTTGAACTTGAGACCTTATTTGCATATAAAGACATTTTAGAAAGTGCGCAATCGGACCAAAAATCTATGAATGTATTACAACTACTAATCAAGATTAATAAATATGTTGTCATGATACTCTATAACAATTTCATAAACTATGACTCATTTAAATTAATACCAACAGGCTAACCTAATGAAATTGATATCTCAAATCAATGGATAAAACTGCCGTTTAAACTGTCAACATTAACTTACAATTTTGAAGGGTATAAATATTTCAAAATGGTTATCATTTTTTTCACAGATAGTTGATATTCATAATATGGATTAGATATCCACAGAATTTTATAACATTTGAATTGTGTTGCTCAAAATACAGGAGTGCTAAAGGATGGTAAAAAGAAGGGTGTCATGGATCATTCCTTCACTCAGAGACATAGACATATGTGTCTGTTCTAAATATGTATATGTCTACAATGTCATAATAATTTTGGTTGTATCAAGAAGCATTTATGCATTGTTGTGATTCAGAGCTACATTCTAATAGAAGATGCGTTACAATATAGGTAAACATGGAGAAAAATAATAATGAACACTGGTATCAAAGTAACTACATCATAATACACAGAACAAATTCAAGTGACATTCAGTTTTAGATTTTACCTGTATTCTAAGAGAAACACCTTGGAGCTGAGATTTGAGAGCATAAAACTTGGTGATTTGATGTCTTGTTCTGATAAGATCTTTTGCCATAACTTTCACAGCAGCCTGTACAAATGAAATACAAAATAGGAAAAGAACAAAATATGAACCGAGTGCTGTTTTACTTCTGCAGCAATAACAATGTTAAATGTGAAATCATACCATGAGATGAGATGAGATGTATATAATGGAATCTAATGTCATGTTTGCTCAGGCATCAAAATTTACCAATTCATGGATGAACCAAGTAAATAGCAGAGCCTGAGTTATAAATATTTATAAACCTTTTCAAAGGCTTGTATATTTTGGTTTTAGCAGCGTAGATTTAGTTCTTTAATGTCAAACTTTAAATGTATAAGAATATGCATAAACATAAATACCATGTCTCTGAAATTCATGTATGTGTGAATAATGGACATGAAAACTCACGAGGTTTCAATCCTATCCTGATGGAAACTTCACTCAAAAGAACATAAATAGCCGATATAATTTAAAGACTACTGCTTCTATATGGCCTAGGTAAGGGTCATATAACTTAATAATCTATCAAGAAGGGAGTAGCACCTAAAAGTTAAAATTAGCTAAACTAAATGGACAAATAATGAATAGTTGAATACTCAATTGATCAATTGGTTGGAGCATAGTAACTATAGTGAGAAGTAAGATAAGATACCAAAATACAGCAGAAGCAAGTAAATGAGTGTTTTAAACTTTTAATGTCTTTGTTTAAAGTTGTGGTTTGGATTGCTCTGAGCATTAATAAACATGCCTATGTTATGCCCAGTACTCCACTGGTAGCAATGTTTTCGTGTCTTAGAACTCATAAACCTTTGTACTTTATGAGTCAATGGAATATTCTTGCAGCTTAAACTGGAAGTAAAACGACCTTAGTGATCCGACTAACCATTTTGGGCATTGTTGTTGTGACCAATATTCCACTTTTGTTTCTTGACAAAAGCATTAACAAATCAACCTTTCCATTGTAGTATTTAATGACAAAAATCAACTCTATGACAAACAGCGTGGAGTATTAAACTAGATGATGATGATATAGTTAGGACGAAGTCAGAAACTACAACTCAAACTACCTATGCTAGATGTCAGTATTAAGGACTAGTTTTTTTATTGAAAAACGGTTGAGATAGCTAACGTTCATAACATTCTAAATATTTGAACCTGGACTGTAATCTAAAGAGTTAACACATACTTAGGAGTTAACCACCAAGTAGGGTAATGTCATTATTGGGACACACAATTAGGATACAAAAACGGATTTAGACTTTTGAGGGTCACATCCTTTATTTTTACCAAGTATACTCATTTATGAATACAGTATAATAACTGTTTATCTATTAAGTCATGTAAACCCAAAAGGTTTCATTTCAAATCAAACTCCAAAGTAAATATCATCAAAGAGGTAACAAAAGGTCTGAATGTGGCATCGACAGAGAGATGTAAAAGGTCCATATAACCCAGGATTAAGCACTGACAGATTGACAGTTCATTTTAAGTCTGTGCTCTGACTAGGCAAGTGTGATATGTTAAATATTAATGCTTCTGCATAGACAAAGGATAGATTGTCTATATTAATTGCTATCTGCATAGGTATAACAGGATTGCCTCTGATAATTAATAGTCGAAAGAGAGTAGCAATTTTTATGTCCGCCGTGAAGTTCCAACAATTCCCTTAATGTATACACGTAATGTCATGTTTGAATCCCAAACATAGCCAAAGTTAATCTCTAATTTTAGTTGAAACCCCCTCCCCCTACATCCCCCCCCCCTCCCCGCCCCCTCTCCCTTCTTATTCTCAGTAATAATAAAATATTAAAATCGTTTCTAACTATGTATTTTATAGCAAAAAAATTTCCAAACTGAAAACTAAACGATACAACATTTTGGTTGTTATGATTAAATATGTATTTTGTTCCAAGATATTTTTTTTATACACGTGTACACCGTACGTGCCTAAGTATTCATAACCTAATAGAAAATATCGCATAACTTTCAATCTCTTTCGTAAATGATTTCAAACTAAATATTTTTTTTCTTTAACAATAAACAATGGCAAACGATGAAGTTGAGTTTATGAATTATCAATCATTGTTAGTTTAATATTTTGATTAGCATTGTGAGTTATGTTGAAATATTATTTGATAACATTTGCAATTATGTCATACATAATCTTTTTGCTATTGACGTAGGTGTCAAGACCGAAAAAGAAGGGAAGTAAAAATTGCTATAACAATATTTAATATGTATTGAATCACCATATTATGCTAGTATGTTAAATTTTCCAAAAAACTTTACACATATTGAATTGATATTATGACGTCAACAATTGACATTTAAGCTTTTGAACTTCAAACTGTAACCTTTGTCTTCCACTCACGGATCGTGTGTCGTTTGTAATTATTATGCCTCGTTTGTAATTGTTATGCCCCACAGACAAAGCACTTGCTATTTGTACAATTTATTTTGCCTCGTATGCGTGGAGCGCCTTCCGTTTGTATCAAACATTTTGTGTTGCAAGTAAAGAAAGTGTGTTCTATGTACTAATTATTTTGCCTTGCATGCAGAAAGTGCAAGATTCTCGTCCTTTATAGTACTTTATAATCCGCATGGTGTAAAAAAGCTAAGAAATATAGAACCATGGTGATCATCCAGAAAAAGTATGTATGTGAATTGGTTTATGATTTTAGTTTTTACCCACAAACGGTATTGTGCTTATTGACAAAGCAATTGACATATCAACAGCAATATAACTCTCTAACTTGATACTTCTTGAATAAAAAAGCCCTGAATTTATGTGCGCGCATGAGGCTTTGAGCATATTGAGCGAGATAGCCAAACAGAGACAAGAACATTAAGATGCTTAAGGTTTCACAAAAATACAAAAAAGAAGGCAAATTCTATTTCAACCTAAGTTTTTGCTAGGTAGCCCCCAAACATCGATAAAATCCCTACACCTCAAATTTACTTAGTAACCCCAAAAAAAAGAAACGATTCCAATATGTACCAAACATACACACTAAATGGTAACTCTTGTTACCATGTAGTTGCACTAAGTGGCAATACTGGTTACCGTTCATGCACTTTTTATGAACCCAAGTTATCACACGTGATGAATACGAGGTTGATTAGGGAACCATAAATCCCCTCATCTGCTGTATACTGCTTTTTGTGTATGAATCTAAAAAAACAAAGAAAAAAACAATTACCTCCTCTTAATAGTGTTCTAATTCACTTTCTTCATCAAGATTAATCATGTTTTTTTAGAGTTTGATTTTATAGGTCAATGTTAGAAATGAGTTGAAATGATTTGGTAAAATAGGAATATAGATAGGAAGAAAGTTAAGTAGAGCAATTTTACCTAGATTTTTTTTTTAAGAATGACAACTCAGCAAAAACATGGATTGAAAGTAGAATTTGTCAAATAATAAATAACCCTTCAAGACAACCAACTAATTCAAACTGTACTAAAGTAAAACATAGCTCTGCATGCGTGCATAGTTATGAAAGGCATATAGGTATGGAGCAGCTAGACGATTGAGCTTTTTCCATCTAAAGTGTGGTGCACGTGGGTAAGTGCACCAAATGCAGCGCATGACACACAGCTCAAAAAATGGCAAGCTTTTTTTTTTTTTTTTGCTTTTTTACTTATTATTATCAAATGTTTTTTTTCTAAAAAATTTTCCACGATCTAAAATGCATAAATTTCCATTTACTGAATTTTTCACTTGAAGACAAACATATCTAGCAATTGACATGAATTTTTTTTTTCTAAGTTTAATATCATCAACGCAGATGTTTATATACTTTATTGTTTTATCTTCTAAGGTAAAATTCTATTTAAGTACATTTATGTTTAGACAAATTGACATAAGATTTAAAATGCAGATTTTTATAGTTAAACCCCATACCTTAATGGGTCTAAATTTCGACAAAAATCAAACCCAAGTCCATCAGAGCACAAATCGTTGGATTTTGTACTTGCAAATAAGCATGAGCATTGTCAGAAATTGATAGAAATCTAAATTCACAGCGGAAACAATAATAGGGTAAGAATAACGACTATGACTACTATCTTGAAATAAATGGTATTCCTTGGATAACAGGTTGTCACATCACCATCGAGCATGAGAGAAAAGAAGACTTCTCCAACAATAAAACACATCCAACTTCAGTGACATGTTCCTCTTAATACTTCCAAATATGAAACGGACTTCTATAATCACCACATTATACTTTTAAACGAAAAATAGACAGACTCTGTCATTTAAGACCTCAATCAAGATAGACCCCGTTATTTAAGACATATTCTCAAGGTGGTTTTCTAACAATGTTGACAATGGTCGATGGGTCCTAGCTACAAAGACCTCTAACTACTATTTAAGGCTTCCAACATTTAATGTCCAACTATTACCGCATATATCGTAATAACATCGTAGTCATATAAAAGACAGTATCCAAGCCACTTAGTACCTTTAAAAGGACCAAACGGACTTTTAACTATTTAATATTTATATTCTAGGCAGGTCGTACGTCACTTAATACATATTCTCAGGTGGACTCCTCACTGGTACTATCGTTACTACAGCCTTAGCAATGTGAGAGACTGTACTTAATCCACTTAATACTTCACAAATAAGGACTAGGCAGACCCATGATCATTTAACACATATTTATAGGTGGGCCTTTGTCATTTAATACCTAACCCTAGGCGGACTCCTCACTGGTACTATCTAACTGATATTGCTTGAAATTTTACTAGGTTACTTAATACTTCTTTTTAGAAAAAAGGCAAACCCTTAGATCAGTCACTTAATATCTCAAACCCGAAGCGAACACTTCCTGAGATATCCATTGTTATCCGGCATTTTGACCTGACTATATTCGAACTGATTAGACGAGTTAAATTCAACTGTTGTTAGTAAGTCCAGAACGATAGTTGTAGAGCCTAAAGATCAAGTACGGATGATAATATGAAGCCGTGATCAAACATAATTGAGGGATATGCAATGCAGAATGTTCAAAGTATGAATTATAATTTAACATGGAAAAGAGATCAGCTATGATCATTCTCCAACATAGGGATCGGCATATTTCAGGAAAACAAATGCAAGTCAATGAGAAATGATCAATATCTCAAGATCTATAAGTCCAATGCATATGAAATTTTATGAGCAAAATGTGGGGGCCCTAAAGAATCTACACTTTGGATCGCACCTCAAAAGGATGAAGAAAGAGGGATTGGCCCTCTTCCCTCAGAATCGATTAGAATCAGGTAACAACTCACATTGTAGAAAAGATCGAGCAATAACTCAAGTTCTATTAATCCAATTGGCATGAAACTTGAAGGCTGAGCATAATACAACATGGAAAAGCTCTCATAGGGATCGCACCCCCAAATTCCTCAAAAATAGTGATCGGCACCGATCCCTATTCATTGGAATTTGGGCCATATGATCCCTTAGATGGATCCATATAGTTTTGGAGAACCTTCTGCCGAATTTTCAGGGAGATATTTCGCTGTCTTTCTCTATAAATACAGGCTTGGTTTTTCATTTTCGGTATTTTGAACGCTGCTAGTTGCTTTGTACTCTATTGTAACTAAGGATTTTCATCTGATCCATATTGTACTCATTTTACAAAGTGATTAATAAAGCTATCTACTCAAAGTGAACGTAGGCAAACAACGTCGAACCACCATAAATTGTTGTGTTCGTGTTATTGCTTTGATTTTCTGCTATTTATTTGCTTATTTCTTCTGTTTTCATTTTATATTCTTCATTTATTTCTCTTCAAAACTTCTATTGGGTGTTTGTGCCATTTTTGGTGCAAACATTTTAGTGTTTTCATTGAGAACGAGATTCTCAGCTTGCATAAATCCCCCGAAGAGATCCGGAATTATATTCAAGAAGCTTATTCGTTTTGTTCGGATTTGCAAAAGTACAAGAAGAACTATCAACAATGGTTAGGAACAACATATTTACATCTCAAAACGCAGAAGGAAACGAGAACGCTAACATCCAGCAAGAAGGCCCGAGCAATCTACCAGTAGATGTGAATGCTACCAATTCAGTGGATATCCAGAAACCGGCCGATTCCATCACAAGAGGTGATTTCCAGAATCTGATAAGAGAGCTGGGGGATAGCCACTGACGGTTGAATCAGCAGATTAAGGCAATATCAATCTAATGAACCAACTCAGTCAGCAACTGCGCGGAAAACTAGGAGGGACCCAACCCCTTATTCTACGTCGGAGAATTCTAGTTCATCAGATGATTATCGCAGATGCAGACGTCGCAGAATTGGCGGATATCACGTAGAAGCTTCCGGACATCAACAGGCAAGCCAACCTGGCTTGCCGAGACCGATCGATGTCGATCCATCTATAGGGATTGGGGCCAATCCCTCCTTCAGAGGAGAAAGCTTCCCTCTTCGTGGTGAAGCACAAGCTGGAGCTATTGCGATTGATTTGGATGTTGTAGTTCAGGTGGATGCAGACCAGTTACCTCCCTGGAATGACGATGAAGTGAACGTATATGATATACATCGAGAGGATGTTGAGCCAAGAAAGCGTGGAACGATCCGTAAACATCGACCGAACCATTCAAGTGAGGTAGAGCACGAGCACCGCTTGGCTCCAACTATCCAAACGTCGGACTTGTCAGCTATTGTTAGACAGCTAGTGAGGAAGAGCCAAGGCTTGACCAATGATGATTGGAGAATCTCAAGGAGCCATACCCCGTTCACCAACAATCTTACATGCCGAGTATCCAAGGAGTTTCAACATGCCGTCGATGTCTGCCTACGAGGAAAAAACTGACCCCAAAAGCAAATCATGAAATATGAATGGCTGATGGATTTCGCACGAGCTGATGATGCAATAAAATGCATATGTTTTCATATTACTCTCTCTGGCATAGCGATGATGTGGTTTACGAGATTACCCCCGCGATCAATCTCTAGATTTGACGATTTAGCAACAAAGTTTGTGGAGTAGTTCCGTATGCATGCAACTCGCTCCAAAGATGTGGTGTCCCTATCCAACGTGATCCAGACCCTGGGAGAATTGCTGAAAGATTATTTGAAGAGATTTCATACAGCTGTCACAGAAGTCAGTAATCCGAATGACCATTCAATATTGATGGCGATAACGAAAGGGATTGATCCAAAATCTGACTTTGACGATTAGTTAGCTGGCAAACCACCCGCAACATTAAAACGTTTTCTATGCAAAAGCAGCTCAGTATTTGAGGAAAGATGAAGCTAGATGCTATAAGAAGAAGAATGTTGTAGGACCAAGTGGAGAGGAAGTGCATAGTAACATTGCAGTGAAGCAGTCTGATGATAGTTTTGAAAAAGTTCAAGTGAATGTCCAAAATAAACCGAATCAGCAAAAAAAAGGCGGTGATCGAAACCGTGAACGAAAAGGGGATTCTGGAAGAGAAAAGCCTAGGATTCTAATGTATGATACCTACACATCGCTGAATACATCTCTAAAGAACGTTTATTTGTCCACATGCAATACCATACAGTATAGGAAGCCGCCTCCGAAAGAATCAACGGAGAAGAAGAAACAAACTGGAAAATATTGCCGGTTCCACGAATGCTATGGTCATAACATGAATAAGTGTAGGCATCTCCAGGATATTATCGAGAAATTGATTCGAAAAAGAAAGTTACAGTAGTTTGTTAAATCCCAGCAAGATGACGAGCAGGGGACATCCGACCCCAACCGAGGACAAGCTCCGCACAAGGCCGAGGAGCCTGCGCGGACTAGTGAAAGATTAGTGATCAATATAATAATCGGAGGACCACATCCAGCTGATAAGAGTTGACATGAGATGGAGCGCTATGCTAGCTCGACCAAGCATATGAATTTTGAATGTTGTTCGAGTACAAAAGATGGAGCTCCGGCAAAACAGCAGTGTACAATGGTAGATGACATTGTATTCAGAAATAGAGATGCAAACAAGATAGAGGCACCGACGATCGATCCAATGGTCATTTCAGCCATGATCGGCCATGCCTTAGTGAGGAGGATTTTGGTTGATTGTGGAAGTTCCGTAAATATAATTTTCAAAAAGGCTTACGATCATATGAGGATGAAAGGCAAGGACTTGAAACCGTCTAAACCCGCATTTATGGCTTTAACAATGCTGCGACCGAAGCTGTCGGATATGCCGAATTGCCCGTGGAGTTGGGAGAAGATGACCGCAGGAGAGTGCGGATTTTGCCATTTGTTGTCTTGAATGTTGACTCTCCATATAATACTTTTCTGGGCCGACCAGCCCTAGCTGAATTCCAGGCAGCTCTTGCCCCGTAGTGTTTGACTTTGAAGTTCCCAATTGATAACAGTGTTGGAGTTATGCATGGTAATCAGGCGACCGAACGTGTCTGCTATGTAGCTGAATTGAGAGATGCTCAACGAAGGGAGAAAGGTAAGGGTGTGGACAAGTCTCTCCACATCCAAACCATCGAAGATTGACAACCAGCGCTGGACCTTAGCTCGGGCACCACAATTGGTTTTATAAAGACAGATCTGAGGGATGATGAGCTGGAGCCCAAAGAGACCAAGGTTGCACCGGCTAAGCTGACGATTGACATCACGGTCAGCCATGATGACCCACCACGGGTCCTATAGATCGGATCATAACTCAGCCTCCCGATGATTAAAAAACTTGTTGGTTTTCTCCGAGCGAATCTTGACGTATTTGTAGGCCTGTCAACGGATGTTTTCGGATGCGGATAGTGTCATATCCGCATCCGCATCTGCGGATACGGACGGATATCGGATAATTATCCTATCCGCTAACGACCAATAAATCAAGAATCATAAAAAGAAAATTTTAGTTTAACATAAATATTTTTCAATCTCATTGATTGTAAAAGTGCTAAAAATTAACAAATATGATGATAATAAATAGTTTCGAGCAGTTAATAAGCATTAAGTGCATATAAATAAACTACTAACTTAATAAAATAATAAACAAATATCTTTCATTGCACTAAAATACACATAATTTGAACTATAACCTAGACAAAAACCAGACGGATAATTTTCGGATGCGGATGTCTTCATATCCGCACCCGCATCCGTTTTTTCGGATATCGGATATTTATCCGCTTTTCGTATGCGGATGCGGGTGGATTTCGAATTTTTCGGGTATCCATTGACAGCCCTACGTGTTTGCTTGGACTCATTCTGACATGCGTGGATCTCGCCTGTCATTGCGAGCAACGCATTAAACATCAACCCGAGGCATGTCCCGATAAATCAGAAAAGACGTGGCATGAACCCGAAGAGATCTGCTACCCTTAAAGAGGAGATGGATAGACTCAAAGGCAATGGGTTTATTCGCGGTGCACTCTACCTTAAATGATATCTAATCTTGTACTTATGAGAAAGGCGAATGGAAAATGGCGGACTTGATTACTCGGACTTGAACAAAGCATGCCCGAAAGACAGTTTTCCCCTACCAAGGATCGACCAGCTGGTAGACTCAACCACGGGACACGAATTGCTATCTTTCATGGATGCGTACTCTAAATATAACCAAACGCCGATGCACATTCCCGATCAGAAGCACACCAGCTTCATTACCGATGTTGGATTGTATTGCTATGTGGTAATGTCATTTGGATTGAAGAATGCTGGAGCGACCTATCAACGCCTAGTCAACAGAATGTTAAAAGATCAGATTGGAATGACGATGGAGGTATATGTGGATGATATGTTTGTGAAGTCACGACGATCAAGAGACCACGTTAGAGATTTAGCAGAGATGTTTGATATCCTCAGATATTACAAAATAAAGATCAATACTCTGAAGTGTTTTTTTGGCGTTGCATCGGGAAAGTTCTTGGGTTTAATTGTCAATGCTCGTGGAATCGAATCTAATCCCGAGAAGGTTCAAGCAATTCGCAACATCCAAGTGCCGAAGACCATCAAGCAAGTACAGAGTCTAAATGGGAAGGTTGATGCCCTAAGTCGATTTATTTCCACAGCACACCGATAAATGCATTCGTTTCTTCAACTTGATTAGAAGAGGAAAAATGAACTTTGAATGGACGCGGGATTGTGAAGATGCATTCCGAGCTTTGGTGAACCATTTAGAGAGGCCTCCTATCTTGTCAAAGCCGGCGGATCATGAAGACTTGTATATCTACTTGGCCGTGTCGATACATGCTATAAGTGTTGCACTGCTTCCTGAGGAGAATCGGATCTAGAAACCGGTCTATTATGCTAGCAAGTGATTAACGAGAGCTGAAAGGAACCACTCAAAGATAGAAAAATTGACGTATGCTTGTTGATTGCTTCACGAAAGTTCCACCCCTATTTTCAAGCTCATCCAACGTTTACACCGACCGGTCGTTACGACAGGTCCTACGGCTCCCTGAGACGTTTGGAAGGTTACTTAAGTGGAACATCGAACTACGCAATTTGACATCACTTATCTCCCTCGGAGAGTCATCCAGGAACAGGCTCTGGCGGACTTTATAGTAGAATTCACTGCACAAAATGATCCCCTAGAGAGTGGTGGAGCCCCTACCATTCGGTGAAAAATGTACATGGATGGAGTATCCAATAATCGTTGTTCTGGAGCCGGGAGCCGGAGCCGGAATCGTGTTAGTAACTCTGGAAGATCGATCAATTTGCTAGCTTTGAAGCTAAACTTTCCTACAACGAACAACGAAGCTGAGTATGAAATTCTGATTGTTGGACTCAAACTTGCCAGAGAATTAGGAATAAAATCTCTCGAAAAAATTTCGACTCACTGTTGGTAGTATACCAAGTCAGGAGAGATTACCAAGCTAAAGGACAACGACTCGCTCCATACCTTATCCAAATCCAAGAGCTATTGATTGGCTTTGAGTATTATGACATCACACACATTCCCCGGGATCAAAACAAAGAGGCTGACTCATTGGTAAAGTTTGCTAGCACTGGGGATGCACAACAGATGAGCTTGGTTCCAGTCGAAGTACTAAACGTTCCGATCATAAACCAGATGGAAATCGACTGGGTACTAGAGACGGAGCCTGAGAAGGAGTCATGGATGACTCCGATTAAAGACTTTTTGCTACAATGCGTCCTTCCCGAACGGAGGAATGAAAGACGACAAGTCCTCCGCAAAGCTTCACGATATATCATTCAGGAATGAATCATGTATAGAAAGGGTTTTTCCGTTCCCCTGCCCCGATGTATCGCTCATGATGAAATAAAACGAGCTTTAAAGGAAGTTCACGAAGGAAAATGTGGCGATCACACTGGGGGGCAGACCCTAGCAAAGAAAATACTCCATCATGGGTATTACTGGCCGATCGTCAACCGAGATGCTGCTGATTACGCTAGATGATGTGACAAGTGTCAGATGCATGCAGAAGTTCCTAGAGCTCCGCCGATAGAAATCACACCAATGGTCAGTCCATGGCAGTTTGCCAAATGGGGCATAGATATTATCGGTTACTTACCGATCTCTAAAAGTGGTGCGAAATACGTCATCGTCGCAGTTGATTACTTCACCAAATGGGCCGAAGCGGAACCTTTAGCCACAATCATGATAAAGAAAGTAGTCAACTTCATCGTCCGGAACATCGTCTGTCGTTTTGGCCTTCCACGAACCATTGTAACTGACAATGGAACTCGATTCGACGGTGCTGAATTCAAAGACTCCTAACGTCGGCATCATATTGAGAAAAGATTTGCGACAGTTGCTCACCTTCAAGCAAACGGGCAATTTGAAGCTGTAAACAAAATCATAAAGTCCATTATGAAGAAGCATTTGGAAAAGGCTAGAGGCATGTGGGTAGATGAACTCCCAACAGCATTATGGGCTTACAGAACCATTCACAAGTCCACGACTGGTCATACTTCATTCCCTTTTCTTACGGCTCCGAAGTCGTCATTCCTGTTGAACTCGAAGTTCCTTCTCATCGAATGACCTACTACGATCCCAGAACGAATAGAGATCTACTCTTGGAATCTCTAGACTTGGTAGATGAGAAGCGCGAGAAAGCTGATTTGAGGGCAACTGCACATCGACATCGAGTTGCCCGATATTACAACACTAAAGTCCAACCTAGAACCTTTGAAATCGATGATCTCATCTTGAAACGAACTTTTCTTGCCCCGTCGCACATGAATCCTACTTGGAAAGGACCATATGTCATTGAAAAGAGGCTTGGGGAGCGAACTTTCAAGCTAGCGACTGCTTGTGGCATCACACTCCCAAGAGCGTGGAATAGCGAGCATTTACGATGCTATTTCACTTAGTTTATTCTTTTTCATTTAGTTGTATTCAATTTCCGAATTTGCTTTAACATTTGATTTTCCAAATATGTAATAAGACAAATTATGTCGTTTCTTTTCATTTGGCAAATAAAGTTTGAAATTTCTTTCATATTTGTGATTGTTGTAGCATTACGTATTAGTTACGATACCCGACTAGCTAATATTGATATGTCCGAGCAGGTTCCTAGAGTTTGGAGCTAACCGATTACATAAGTTCATGATTGAACCAAACAAAATGAGAATGGTATGACCGTTCATTTGAGAATTCTCGTTCATAAACCGATGGACGGAATATCTAACGAGGAATGGATGAGACTCAACCATCCGATAACCAAGTTAATCCTACCGAGTGATAGGACAAACATGAATAAAAAGCGATCGTGATACGACCGATCGCTCGTTAAGTTAAACCCCGAATTTGAGGGGAAGTCAATCAATTAAGGAAAATACGGTCTGACTATTTTTCAAAATAACTCTAAGTCCCCAGAGTATAAACACAAACTGGGTTCGCCCGTCAACTAACTCTTATCCCAAAGTGCAGATATGAGTATAAACAAATAGATGAGTGTGGTTCGACCACTTACTATTCCATAAACTCTGGTCTGAAACCGACAAGAGGAGTATAAACTCGCTAAGGATGGAGTTCGACCATCCACTATCTAACTCCGCTAAACCGAGACTAGAGGCAGGAGTGTAATCACCTAAACCACTGAATCCGACAGCGTAACACTAGGGCTCGAGCCCAATGTTCGATACGGCTTGAGGCAACGACCACATGGAGGCCTTGAGTGGAAATTAACAGACGATTATACGAATTAACGAGCAACGAATTACAAGTACATTGAATGGAAAAGTAATGGCTCGACTACTAAGATAAAATTCCTATAAGAGTTCGATAAAAAACAAAAAGCTTTTATTTGCATATTAAACTTGAAAATTGTGATACAAGTTTATTCAAAAACGAGGGCCATACCTACACAGTCACGGCTAACAAAAAAAGAAAGTTATACAAGCTATATACAAACTAAGCTACTGCAACGACTATATCTTCTGCCCGTTTTCTCTTTTGGATTTTTTGGGAGTGGCGCAACCCGAGCGACCGCTTGTTCTTCTTTTCGATCATTTGCCATCCTTGGCAGGAAAGCTTTTTGAGATCGGAATGAGTTCTTCGGGAATCGACCCACCGGGTGGAATGACTTGTAGTGGAACGGGATTTGGATCGTCGATGTCCACATCAACGGGTTCAGCCTTAGCTTTTTTCTTCAATAACTCATCTCTCTCGATGCGCTCTTTTACACTGAGCTCATCGGTATGTTCGGTGGCACCGGTGATCACAACGTCATCCGATTCATCTGGCAACGGTGGGCCATCATCATCAAGTGCTCCAATAACTTGAGCGTCGGGCCCTGGAATAACGGTGGCCACCGGAATTTCGATAGATGTCGATTGTTGCTCCACGGTGGCATCGCTTCTTGGAGTTTGGCTGGAACCCGGAAGACTTGCAGATTCGCGAAAATAAGAAAATAAACCCATGACTATTGGGCAAGAGGAACAAAATTTCTTTAATAATGGAGAATAAAATGGGATACCCATGTCCGGCTGACTTTTAGTTGTCGCCGAAGTGCTCCCCTCTAGGATAGGAGTCAGCGCCTTTGATTGATAGTCGGGTATGTCTGGATCATAGCTCGGATCCTGCCCTGGGCCAAGAGAAACTGATGCTCCAACTGTTTGAGGTGAAGGGGGACATTTGGGATCAGACTCCAAGGACTCAGCAATGTTTTTTCCCTTGCCGGAGGATGCTTAAATATCAAAATATCGGAGCATCGCAGCAGCAAGGTCTAAAGGTTCATCCCCGCAAAGGATCTTTCGTACCAGCTTCTCTTTATCTAAATTAGCTTCACCGAGGGTTTTCTTCTTCATTTCAATAATATATTTCCCAGCATCGACGAGCGATTCAAGATAGCCCTCTCTAAGGAAATTGAAATCACAATGGATTAGGATTATAGCATTTATATTCGACGATCAGAGGATCGAACATGTCCTTAATCTCATTTCGACCAGCTTCTTTGGCATCTTCTAACTGGGCCTCGATCTGCTCTTTAACCTCGTTGCGGCCCGCTTCTCTTGCCTCTTCCTTGAGGACTTCAATTTGAGCGAGTTGCTCGTCAAGCTTAATTTTCAGTCCTCGAGCTTCGGCGCCTCTTCGCAATATCTTCACAACTCCTCCTGAGATTCGAGCTTCTCTTCCTTCTCTTTTTTAAGGAGTTCTTCGAGTACGTCAACGCGGCGGGCCGAAATGTTTTTCTCTTTTTGCAATGTATCTTTTTCCAAAGCAAGCACACCGCTGCGGTTTGAGGGCAGCATCCGACTCCTTTTTGTGAGCCGCTTCTAGACGACTAACCACCTCGGATGTTTCTTTGGCACTCTTTTCTGTCACGGTTAGCTTCGCTGTCAAGTCCGAGATCTCATTGTTTTGATGTTTAATTATGTCTTTATCATGGATCGTCTCTAGCTTGAGACGATCGATTTCATGTTGTCTCTCGATAGACACCTCAAAGATTTTTTCGGCTAGATGCTGGAATGCTTCGTGTTGCAAAAAAACACCATTGACGCATGCAAGGGAACTCGCTTAGCCCTTCCTGGAATTGTATGAATGGAAGGAAGGAACTTAAGCCAATCGAAGCAAATTTTTGGAAAATTGACCTTAAGTTCGGCCAATTTTTCCACCGTGAAAGCCTCGAGAGCTACGGTAGGCAAAGATGGATCAAAAATAACAAGTGGGCGTTTGCTCGACCTACGATCACGGGACTGTTTGGAACCAAATGTACCAGAATACTGCTCGGGCGGCACAGCAATTTAAGGAGTATGGAAAGAAGTCTGATCGTCGATGTGTACATGAAGATTAGGCTGAACTTTCTGATGAGACGATTGAGATTGGGACTTATGTTTGGAAGATGAAGACTCCCTCGAACGACGACTTCTTTTCCGGGTGTCATTTCTCTCTCGACGCCTACCCGATTCTGGACCGCGACTGGATCTGTACTGTGTTGAGGAGCCCCTTAAGCGATCAAATGCACGGAATTGAGACATGACACCTGCAAACCAAATAAGAGTGTATAAGTGACTGTCGAACAAAAGATAAATGAAAATCGTGCAGTGAATTGCGCGTAATTGTGAGTGTCCTAGTGTCCCCCCGACGGACCGGGTTGTTGCAGCCTTGCTCATAGGAGTTTTCTCCCCTTTGCTAGTGGGAGGAATGTCGTCACCACTCATGGGGGAGAATTGAGCCACCACTACTGATGTTGGGAAAGTCATAAGTCATGATATAATCGGGGATCGGGTTTTCAAGTTGGAGAGGGAGGATTCGGAACCGAGCTTGATGAGAATAAGAAAGTCGAAGAAATGAGATAAGTGAGGGATGGAGAAAAAAGGTTCTAACTTATATACGGGGGATATGGGTTCGGCCCAAGTTTCCATTCTCCACGAAGTCAAAAGATTGGGTCCCCAACATAAGAAGGGATCGGGTACGATACCTTGACTTGGGGATTCATCCGATCCCTCTCAACAAAAAAAATTCTGATCCTCATTAAAACAAAAAAGGAAAAGGAAGGGATCGACCTTATGTGCATGACAAAAAAAAAGAGAAAATGGGGGATCGGCTAAAATAATGTCGATCCCTACATACATAAAAAAAGGATCGCTTACAAACCTTATGTGCATGCATATATATATATATATATATATATATAATTATTGAATGCAGTGGAATTGCATATAACTCAACGAAAATTGACGACGACCCATGAGCGTGCAAACGCGTCCGGGAGTTAAGGACAAGAACGTGTGTCCGAACGTGCACGTGTATGTTCTAAAAGTTCAATTTTTGAAATAGACAGAAATTGAATTCAAATCTGAAACTTTCAAGATCGAGACTGGATCAGATAGTCAAAGCTTATTAGTCTCGTAGAATCAGACATAGATATCAACTGATGGAATATAATCCTGAATCTATATTATTGAAAATCGACCAAGCGTCATAATGATCAAAGAGAGATACAACACTTTGGGAAAATAATTCGACGGAATGATAGCGATTATTCAGGAAACTGGATGGATTTCTTTTTGACGACTCTAACTTGCTTTGATTTAAAGCACGTCATGTTCGGCACAAGACGTACTTTGGAGGCAAGTGTTATCCAACATTTTGACCCGGCTAAATTCGAACTGATTAGACAAGTTAGATTCGACGGTCGTCAATGCTAGTAAGTCTAGAGCGATGGTTGTGGAGCCTAAAGATCAAGTACAGATGATAGTATGAAGTCGTGATCGAACGGAATTGAGGGATATGCAATGCAGAATGTTCAAAGTATGGAATATAGTTTAACATGGAAAAGGGATCGGCGTATTTTAGGAAAACAAATGCAAGTCAATGGGAAACGATCAATATCTCAAGATCCATAAGTCCAATGCATATGAAATTTTGTGAGCAAAATGCGGGGACCCTAAGAAGCCTACCCTAGGGATTGCACCTCAAAAGGATGAAGCAAGAGGGATCGACCATCTTCCCTCAATAGGGATCGATTAGAATTATGTAACAACTCACATTGCAGCAAAGATCGAGCAATAATTCAAGTTGTACTAATCCAATTGGTATGAAACTTGGAAGCTAAACATATTACAATATGGAAAAACTCTCATAGGGATGGCAACCTCAAATTCCTCCAAAATAGGGATCGGCATCGATCCCTATTCTTTGGGATTTGGGTCATCTGATCCCTCTGATGGGTCCATATGGTTTTGGAGATCCTTCTGCCGAATTTTCAGGATGACATTTCACCGTCTTCCTCTATTAACACAGGCTTGGTTGTTCATTTTTTGGATTTTGGACGTTGCTAGTTGCTTTATACTCTATTGTAACTAAGGATTTTCATCCGATCCATCTTTCACTCAGTTTACAAAGTGATTAATAAAGCTATCTATTCAAAGTGGACATAGGCAAACAATGCCAAACCACTATAAATCGTTTTGTTCGTGTTATTGCTTTGATTTTCTGCTATTTAATTGTTTGTTTCCTTTGTTTGTATTTTATATTCTTCATTTATTTCTCTTCAAAACTTATATTGGGTGTGTGCCAATTTTTGATGCAAACATCCACTATCACTCTTAATTATAAATATGGAATCTCATTAGGTTACTTCTTTCGGTAGGAAGGCTGATCCTAAAATAGCTACTTAATACCTCAACACTGAAGTAAACTCTTTTAGATACATCCTTATTTATTTGGAATCTCATTAGGTTAGTTGATACTTTCTTTTAGGAGAGAGACGGACCCTACAATTACTTGATACCTCAAACCAGAAGTGGACCCCTATGGAGATATCCCTCACCTCTCCTGATTTCAAATTTGGACAATTTAATACTTCTCAATTAAGAAAGCAGACCTAATCTCTGACGTCGTCACAGGTCCTAGGATTAATGATACCTCACATCAGTAATAAGTTCATTCGACTGCTTATAGCCTCAAAGTGAAGGGCAGTCTTCCGTCGAGTGGCTATACTGGCCTCGCATCACTAACCTACTAAGTCCAACTAAACATCCTACCTCTTTACTTATATTATCTTAGGTAGACATTGAACTTAGCTTACTAATTCTCTTTTTATTTAAGGCAATAAGATCTACCTTAAATACTTATCTACCCATAAATCTCATTTTTATACTCATAAATATCAATTTGTCCATAAAATCCTAGTAGACACAATTCCTAAGACATTTATGTATTATTACTAATTTCAAATTAGTAACCTTTTGTATCTATTCTATTTTTATCAGTCTTTTTTTTATCAATTTGTCATTATTAATTGTAACTCCTAAATTCATTTCCATTAATTGCCCATTAATTGAAGTTGCAGTCTTTAATTAACCAATTGGCATATCCATTATTTCTCATTAATTGCTTGTTAATTAGGGTTACAATCCTTTATTTTCTATTAATTATTGGCAATTCCTAATTTATTACCCATTAATAAGGATTACTACATGCTCAAATTCTACTCATTTGTTTTCCTAAATATAATAATAACTAACGAACGTTACACATAAATAACGCACGAATAAACGATGTTCTTCTTTATTACCGCAATAAATATGTATAACTACCTAAAAAACTACTATTCTTATCCAAATATATTCAAGTCATAAATATGTAACTAGAATATGTTTTCCATATTTAATTTGCTAGAATTAAATTCCTTAGAAAGATTTTCCGCAATGATTTCCATAAATTGATTTTAACACAAAAGGAAAGATTTACTAGGTTTGAAATTACAAGAAATGGATAATTTTTTTTATTTGGAATAAATAGTGTAAACTAAAGAGAATAAATCTGTACTTTACACATCTCTTCCGTTTTTGTTTTATTTCTTGTTAAATCAAGCGTCGTCTTTTTGAATCAAAAGTAGAAAAAGTAAACAAATTTATAAAAATCAAACGAATGTTCTTCTCACAAATTAAACTATGAAAAATCTCCAATTTAACACAAATTTGAGCAATAATCCAAAAACCTTATTTTACATCCAAGTACAGATCTGTAATAAAAATACACAACATTCAAATTCTAAAATCTTTGAGACTGATTTCCAGATCTAGGTGTAAACATATTTCAAATTAAGTCTAAAACAAGAATATGTAGGCAATGGTTTTCTATACTAATTTAAGCCTACATTCACAAATAAAATTGATTTAGGCATAAAAATCAAACGTATGCCAACGGAATAGATTTAAAATCATAAATAATATATAAAATTTCTTACTCACCTTTTAAAAGCGATCCAAATCTCCAGTTCTAAAGTAGAACCTTAAATTCATCTTTAAATCATTTTTAATCCAAGAAATATGTATAAAAGGGTATATACATACATTAGAATTACAGATCTGAGAAGAGATTTGGGATTGTAAGAGAAAATAAATACAGATATATAAGTTATCTCAAATACGCGTATAGTTGTTCTCTTCTCTTTTTTTTATTAGATTTCTATTTTTCTTCAATTTGTATGAATATAGATATAATAATTTAGAAAGAAAGTAGAGAATAAGAAATGGTAGAGCTTCGCTACTGCCTCCAGAAAAATATGAAAAGAGAAGGGAGGGTTAGGCCTGAATTTATAGGCGTAAGAATCAACCTCAACCGTCAGATCGAAATATATTAAATTCGGATCGTTGGGCCTAGGCTAACTCTACCCGCCGCACAGGGAACGATCGACCGCCCCCTACCTAGGGGCCGACCGCCCCTGGTCGACCGCCCATGATGGTGGATCGATCTGTGGGCCCGGGTTAATTTAGTTAATTTTTCTTAGTTATTTATTTTCGTTTGGAGGTGGAGCCTTGGCGCAACGGTTATGTCACCTACATGGTGATCTGGGCGCCCAGGTTCGAGTCCGGAAACAGCTTTTTCGAAATGCGAGGGAAAGGCTGCGTACGTTATCGTCTCCCCAGAGCCCGCTATCGTGCAGGAGCCTCGTGCACTGGGTTCCACCTTATTTATTTTCGTTCTGAATTCATTTTTCATCCGTAATTTCTTCGTTTGCACTCTGATCGCAAAACTCCAAATATGAAAGTTACTCAGAATTTTACCACTAACGCAATGATATAAATGTCGTGGTCAAATTCCATCATTTACACAAGTTCCATTTTTGGAGCGTAATTAATTAACTAATTAAATAACAAACGCCAAATTACAGGGTGTCACACTCAAAAAAACTAACTATTTTAAAAAATTATAAAACAAAAATGCTATACAAAATGGACATATCAAAATAACATAAAACAAAATAACTATACCAAAATAACATCCAGCCAATGAAATTTGCTATCTAACAATTTTTCGATCAAGACATACAAAATTAGCTATGAGCTTATAGTTTGAAATTTGATAGCTAAACAATAGCTATAAACATTTTACTTGAAATCCAACTTTTAAACAAACGGTCAAACATTCAACAACACAATATAATTAAATGGTGTACATGTGTTCTATATAAAAATAATAATAGACGTACGTTTTGGGTTTTTTATAACAAACATTGTTGAATTGATTTTTATCTTGGATGAATTTATTAGAATTTATTTTTTGAAAAAAAATGACAAAAGAACGATAATAAAGCAATCACTTTCTATAACGAGTTAAATATCAAATACCTTTCTACATATCATATTGGCTTCATCAAGTAAATTAGAATGATTTGGGCCGATTTTAATTTTTGGTTATAAGTAACATATTCTACTAGATTTGGCTTTTAGAACGACTTTTGTCTCTCAATCTATACTTATAACAGTATGTTTAACGACATCCATGTGAAATGGTAAAAACAAATGTCAGGCATCTTTTAGTAATAAAAATAAAAATTACATTAGTCTTGTTTAATTAATTATAACATATACCAGATATGTAATTTTTTCATACATGCGTGGTAATTCAAAAAGGCACGCATGATACACCAAGCTCTAAGAAAGTTATATGCCGTTGTGCGCCATATGTAAGTATGCATGTGTGTGTGTTATTATGTATACATAAGCCTCACAATGGTACGGGTTTGGTCCGACCTAGCTCGAACCCACCCATTAATTCGGGTGGGTTAGCTTTTGACCATCCAAACTCACATCCAAGCCTGGACATGATTTGGTTATTATTAGGATCGAGTATGCTTTCATCATCACCCAACCTTGTATTATTTGAACCCTATTATTAATATTTTCCCATACAAAATACACGTGTACTTCGTTTGTGTACCATTTTGTTTGGTAGTAGACTTTGCTTTTGTTTGTCAAGTCAGTTTCACTACTATCTAATTTGGTTATAACATTTTTGTTTACCATTTAAAAAAAATGAATTAAAAGGAAGATTTTAGCATGAACATTTTGGTTAGGATATCCGCGTTTTTATCCTGACCCCAACGGGTTGTGTTTGGGTAATGAGTTTGAAAAACTCAGCAGGTTTGGCTGTATTCAAGTTATGATTATTGTAACCGGACTCACATCTGGTTTTTCAGTTACCAAGGCGAACCGACCCATTCACATGCATACATATAATCTAAAAATGAAATTTGTTGCTAAAAATGAAATTTTACATGGCAATTTGTTGTACATTCCATGATCAAACAAACTGATGGGTGCATCGGTTAGTAGAAGCAACAGATAACGCAAGTAAATAACACAATTCCTAACATTAGGATAAATCAGTATGCAGTAATAACAACATAATACATACCATTTGGCCTTGCTTGGCAGTTTTCTTGATCTCGGAAATCAATCTCTTCTCCTGATTCTGCAACGCTTGTCTCTCCCTCTCTATATCTCTAATCGATCGATCAAGCATCCGCTTATTCTCCCTCAACAGTTCTGCAACAAACACTCTTCAAACTCAACAATTCTTAACAGAAGTAAACTTTTTGCAATTTCAAGACGTAAGACCCCGTATATATCGAAAATTGATAATGAACAAAAATTGAAGGGGTTTTAGTTTACCTGCGGGTGTTTTCTTCTTGCCGAAGATAAAACTCATATTAAATGATGAATTCGGATCTGAAAATGGGAATCGGAGAAGATGATAACTTGGGAGTATATTAGATCGAACTTGCCTTTTGATCTTTCAATGTACGCGCACCTTTTGATCGAAAAAATTGTTATAAACGCGTTATTGTAGAGGCAAATCCATCTCTAATTTTCGTGAAAAAAAGTGTGGTGAAAGATTTTTTCGTAGGAAACCAAATTTTGTTAGGCAGTTCTATATTCAACATTTAGCCTTTTGCTTGTTAAAGTGACTGGGCGGAAGGCTGAAAAGTAATGGTTTAATGGAGAATGCAGTATTGAAATCTTAGTTTGATTGCCGGTTGTAAATATGTTTTAGGTTAATCTATTAAATAATAGTAAAGCAGAAGAATTTAAAACTCTCTTATTAATTCTAAAAATTCTCTCTCCTCTCTTTAATCCTCTCTAGATATTTTATTTTTACATCTTGACAATTTATTGTTGTTATAATTATTACAATGTTTATATTGGTTCTCTCTTTTATCATTAAAATTTAATACTAATTTTAACAATTATTTATAGATTGCTTCCGAGTTTTTTCGGTTATTTTACAATTAAATCCATATATATTAAATTAAGTTAGTTGATATTAAATTTAAGCTTTTAAAACAAATAAAATTAACGAATATTCATTAATTGATCAAATAAATTTTAAAAAATGACAATTCAATATGTGTACTGCATTCATATTGACAAAAATGGTAAAACTAATTTTTCATTCAAGTCAAATAGTTTTAAATTTCCATAATTATGTACAAACTATTACAATATTCTACCAATATTCTCTTCTATCATTTTACATTTATAGGCCAACATTCAATAATTTTAACAATTATTTACGAATTTCTCCTAAGTTTTTTTATATTATTTTACATTCAAGTCCATATATTTGAATTTATTAATTGATCTTGAATTTAATTTTTTAACTAAATTCAATTAACAGATACTTATTTATTGATCTAATAAATCATAAAAAAATGATAATTTAATGTGTATACACCGTATTTGTACTAACATAAATGGTAAAACTATATTTTCATTCAAGTCCATATAATTTAACATATTCACAATTATATACAAAATTACCTTTGATACTTTATATTTTCTACATTTAAGTTCATAAAATTTCTTTCTTTCAAAAATTAGTTATTTAATACAAAGAAATATATACATAACTTTTTTTCTTTCTAAAGTTGGTATTTCATTACAAACAAATATGTACAAAAAAATTATTTTCAAAATTGATACAGCATTACAAACATATATGACGTTTTTCCTTTAAAAAATTGGTACGTCAAATGGGCTCTTATCATTATTAAATTATATTTTGTGAATAATAACATTACAATTAATGATAAGTGATGAATGTTTGTATTCTGTAATATCGAAAAAAGAATAAATATTTTCAATTAGTACGTTTTTGTACAAAAAGTTACATTTCAATTATTTATATTCGTAATTCGAGTTAATTAGGGACAAAAATTATACCATATTTTGATTAAAAATATTTTTCTTTCATATTTTATTATCATTTTTACATAAATGTTAAAAAAAATTGAAATGTTTTATTACAAAATAAAAATAGTAAGGTATGAAACAATGGACTAAAAATCAATTTTCTTACGTAATTAATATGACAACGGATTTGTAACGTTTTGGGTCTTATTTTCACTTAATTTTTCTTTTATTAGTTAAATAAATATTTTTTATCACTCTGATAATATCAAATAATTATTTTGATAAATAGGTGCTGCAAGAACTATAAATGCATATAAATACATTGAGTCCTTGGTATTACACTTCTATTTTTAGGTATTTTTCGTTATTTTCTCAAATAATATTTGAAATTTAATGTATGCATCATTTAACTTTTATTCAAATTATCAAAACATAAATTTCATAATATATGTACATAAATATTTATTTATGAAATTTTATAAAAATATTAATTTCAATATTTATTAAGAATACTTATTTTCATTTATTTGATTAGAAAATAATGAATCCTAAAAAATAATAAATCGATATATAACTCATTTTAATCAACAAAAATGATAATTTAATTTTTACTCATCTATAAAAATATACCAATTTCATAACAAAAATATAGTCAAAATATAGTAATTTCGATTTATAGCTCATTTATTCTTACAAAATTCATCAAATATTGCATAATAAATTATATTCTTAAAAAATAGTTATAATATTATTTTTCTACAACATACCGTGTGCAACGTACGGGTTACACACTAGTTCTATTGATACACGAAGAATACATACATCAGAAAATATAATAAACTAATATATACAAGAAATTGCTTTATATACATCATTTGTTGTACCTAATCACCCTTGTTTCAACTTTTTCATTGTTAAAACTTAAAATTCATTCATCTAAACTTAGAAACTCCTAACACTAAATTATGTTAAAATTGAACAAAATAAACTTTAGTTTTTAGCGCTGACATTGTAACTTATTTATTTTTTTAATACTTTTAATTAATTTCGAAAAACTCCGTCTGTGTAGTTTTCTATGCAGCATGTCCCAAGGCAGGATAAAGGAGGAGGGTTGTGATAAGCTTGGCGAGCCAACGTAAAAATCACGACATCTCTTATTGAAATGGAACCTACTTATATTTCATTGGGGCATAACCCTCTTAACGACGCGCCATATCGAGGCTCGGGTATGGTGAAAAGTGAGCAATGGCTGGGTCGCCACTCCCTTAGTGGCGCGCCATATCGAAACTCGGGTATGGTGATAAATATGCAAGGGCTGGGTCATCACTCTCTTAGTGGCGCGCTGCATCGATGCCCCGATGTAGTGACAAATGAGCAAGGGTCTTCGCACTTTACTCAACGGGTGCGAGGGACAAGGAAGCTAGTCGATGAAGGTAGGATTCGGTTAGGTAGTTGGAATGTATAATCATTAACAAAAAAGCTAAGAGAGATAGTTAATACTATGACTAGGAGACGTGTAAATATCTTATGCGTTCAGGAGACCAAATGGACGGGCCAAAAGGCGAAGGAAGTGGAGAACACATGCTTCAAGTTATGGTACACAGGAAAAGACCGTAACAAGAACGGGGTAGGCATCTTAATTGACAAGAACCTTAGAAACGGAGCGGTCGACGTTAGGAGACAAAGGGACGGGATCATCCTAGTCAAGCTGGTAGTGGACGATATGATTCTGAACGTCATTAGTGCTTATTCCCCACAAGTAGGTCTAATCGAAGCCGTCAAGAGGAATTTCTGAGAAGAGCTAGATGTCATGGTTCAAGATGTGCCTAGTAACGAAAAACTTTTCATAGGTGAAGACTTCAACGGCCATGTTGGTACAACTAGTGGGGGGTTTGAAAGAGTGCATGGTGGTTTTGGATATGGTGATAGGAACCAAGAAGGAGAAGAAATATTGAATTTCGCTATTGCTTATGACCTCATGATAGCAATACCTTCTTAGAAAGAAACAATCACACTTACTTACTTTTAGTAGTGGTCATCACTTTAGCCAGATTGACTTTGTCCTTACTAGAAGAGATGACAAACGAGCTTGTGTAGATTGCAAAGTCGTACATGGAGGATGTGTCGTCTCACAACATCAGCTTTTAATATCCAAGTTTCGTCTTCGAATACGTGTTCGACAGGATAGAGGAGCCAAGATTAGTCGGACGAAATGGTGGAAGCTTAAAGGAGACGCCTCACGGGTGTTTAAGGATAGAGTGATGGAAGAAGGGGCATGGAATATGGAAGGAGAAGCAAATCACATGTAAATGGCAACGTGCATTCGGAAAGTGGCTACTGAGGTGTTTGGGATAACGAAAGGAAATAAACGCGAACCTAAAGATTCATGGTGGTGGAACAGTGATGTGCAAAAGGCTATCAAAGAGAAGAAGGAATGCTATAAGTGCTTACATCATCACAGGAGCGAAGACAACATGCAAAAGTATAAAGTGGTAAAGAAGAAGGCAAAGAGAACGGTGAGTGAAGCAAGGGGTCGGGCATATGAAGACCTATATCATAAGCTAAGTACGAAAGAGGATGAAAATAATGTATATAGAATAGCTAAGCTCCACGAGAGAAAGACAAGAGACTTCAACCAAGTAAAATGCATCAAAGATGACAATAACAGACTTCTGGTGAAGGAGATGAGATAAAAAAATAGATGGAGAGATTACTTCTACAAGCTATTTAATAAAGAAGGTGATAGCACTACGATCGAGATAGATGACTCTGTTGATGACAGTAGTAGACATTTTATTCGGAGAATTCAAGAATCCGAGATAAAGAAGGCGCTAAAGCGGATGAAAGCAGGCAAGGCATTGGGGCGTGATGACATCCCCATTGAGGTGTGGAGATGCCTTGGAGATGCAGGGATAACCTGGCTAACTAAGTTGTTCAATAATATTTTCAAATCAAACAATATGCCAGATGAGTGGAGGAGAAGCATGTTAGTTTCAATTTTTAAGAATAAAGGAGATATCCAAAGTTGCACAAACTACAGAGAAATTAAGCTTATGAGTCATACAATGAAGCTTTGGGAGAGAGTCATTGAACATCGATTAAGAAGAATGACAAGCATTTCAAAAAACCAATCTGGTTTTGTGCTTGGAAGGTCGACCACAGAGGCGAATTTCTTGATAAGGCAACTTATGGAGAGGTTTAGGGAGCAAAAGAAAGATCTACACATAGTATTTATTGATTTGGAGAAAGCTTATGATAAAGTACCGCGAAAGGTGATGTGGTGGGCTCTGCAAAAGAAGAGAGTCCCAACAAAGTACATTACCCTTATCAAGGATATGTACGATGATGTTGTGACTAGTGTCAGAGCATGTGATGGTGAAACTAGTGACTTTCCCATTAACATAGGATTACATCAAGGGTCAACTTTGAGCCCTTACATTTTTGCCCTAGTGATAGATGAGGTTACGAAGGGTGTACAAGGCGAGATTCTTTGGTGTATGTTATTTGCTGATGATGTTGTGTTAATTGATGAAAGTAGGATTGAAGTTGATAGACAACTGGAACTGTGGAGGCAAACTTTAGAATCAAAGGGATTTAGGCTTAGCAGAACTAAAACAGAGTATATGAAGTGCGAGTTCACCGATGTCAGGTCAGAGGATGGAGATGTCACTCTGGCCGGATAAATAGTTCCCAAAAAGGAATCCTTTCGATATTTAGTATCGATGTTGCAGTATAATGGTAAGATTGATGAAGATGTTAGTTTTAGAATTCGAGTGGGATGGGTGAAATGGCGACACGCGTCTGGCATTCTCTGTGACAGGAAAGTCCCACAGAAGCTTAAAGGAAAGTTCTACAGAACGGCAATCAGGCCTGCGATGTTGTATGGTGCAAAATGTTGGCCTGCTAAAAGCCAACACGTTCAGAAGATAAGCGTAGCAGAGATGCATATGCAGCGATGGAGCTGCGGTCATACAAAAAGAGACCGAATTAGAAATGATGATATACGTGATAAACTTGGAGTAGCACCAATTGAGGAGAAGCTAATTCAGCATCGCTTAAGATGGTTTGGACATCTTCAACGGAGGCCGCTTGAGGCACCTGTGCACATTGGAATTACAAGCCACGTCAAATGCTCAAAGAGAGGTAGAGGTCGACCAAGGTTGACATAGGAGAAAGTAGTAAAAAGGGATTTGAAGATTTGGAGTATATCCGAAGAGCTGGTGTCGGACAAGAGCACGTGGAAGTTAGCGATTCACATACCGGAACCATGAGCTATGAGTTTTTTAAGTTTTAGATTATAGAACTGGGGAACATGAGCCTAAGACGTATTGTTTAGTCTTTGGCCAATATTACTATTAGTACCATTATCACTATTGGTATTATTATTATCATTTTTTTATACATACACACACACACACACACACACATATATATATATATATATATATATATATATCTTTATTTTTATTTTACTTAGTTATTATTATTATTAATTTACTTATTTGACTTTATTTTATTATTGTTATTATTATGACTTTTAAATTGACTGTTATTTAGTTTTGGGTTCCACCTCTAGCCGACCCCAACTTGTTTGGGAATAATGGCTTAGTATTTGTTGTTATTGTAATTAATTTCAAAAAAGTTAACTCTAATTTAAGAAGAAAAGTTAAATACGTTTAAATTTAAGCAATTAGATGCACACGTTGTCTTAACTAATGCTTTAGATTTCATGGTTAAAAAATCGTTATCTTCTTTATCAAAATGTGTAGATTTAATCAAATATCATTAATTTTAATGTTTTAAGTTTATGGGTTCTAAGAAAAAAAAATACAACTAAAAAGAAGGGTAACTTAAAAAGAGATTTTCATAGCAAAATAGTGGTGTGTGTTAAGTGATTTTTGGTATATGAAGAGAATTAACCTATGTTTTATTGTAATAACTTGTTAGCTGATAAATTTGTCCTTCATTGATATCATTTATTATTTGAATAGTACGATGAATATACATGGAACGAATTATTATAAATCAAAAATGAAAAATATATTCAATAACCTTCTAAAGGAAATTGAAAACAAAACTGCATTTATTTATTTGCAGTATTATTAATTTTGCTAGCAATTAGAGAAGATCAGCAATTTGGTCATGCAAATTTTCCATAAAAGCTTACGACTTTGATGAAAACACTTCACTCTGACTTGGTAGAGCCTGTGGTGGGTTTTGATTATTAATTCCATTGCTTGTTGCCTCATTTGCAATATCTTCTTCTTGCTCTACTTCCAAAAATAACTCGTCGTCGAGTGAAACGCAACGTAGAAAATTGTGTATCGTCATACATGCGATAACAATATCTTTTTGATGGGAAAATTTGTATGGAAATATTTGAACTAAAATGGAAAATCTTTTCTTTAATACGTCAAAACTTCGTTCAATGATATTTTTTAATCGTGCATGTGCATGGTTGAATCATTCTTTCTTATTTGTCGCAGTGTTGTTTATGTAACTTTTCAACCAATAACGTGTATTGCGATAAGGAGATAGAAAGCCTCTAGAATTTGTATAAGTTGTGTCACATAGGTAATACTTATCTATAGTAAGATAAAAAATTAAGTCAATACGTTAACACGATTGTTGTGAATAAATTTATTGAATTTACTTACATAAAAGAGGGATTGGAAAGTTATTGGTAGAATTAAGAATTGTTTCAGTGAGCACCATTGAATCATTAGCTACTCCCTCACATCCTATCAAGACATATATAAATTTCATATCGGAATCACACACCGCAATGACATTCTGATAATAATTACCCTAACCCATGTCTCTAAATGTAATTTGATCAAGTGGTGGAATTTTTGCATCTATTAAAGTGTCATCTAATTGTGGAATATGCATGTATATGTTTTTTGTTTGATGATAATAAACATATATACATTCATTTAAATGTATTTGATATTGTACTATTTTATTTTTCACAGATAAAAATAAATATTTGCTGAATAAAATAAATAACACGGAATTGGAATTCAAACGAATATTTTATTCAAACAAATATTTATTACAATTTTGATAGTACAATTTCAAGCTCCCACTATAACTATACAATTTCAGTCACAATACAATTACATCACAATTTCATAGTTACATCAGTTCCTCACTACATATCACTCACACTCGTATTTATCTTCAACTTCATTCCAATGTGAATCCAGCATCTGAGCAATCTGCAGAAATATACATTGACGCAGTAAAATTGAAAAGGAAATGTTTTTGCAGTATAAAATAAAATGTGATTTTTGAAAATAATATCTGCCTCAGTTATTTGGGTTGTTCGTCATCATTTATATTTGAATTCATCACACACGAACAATGTGACATGCACAGTGTATCACTGTACATGCCATAAGGCCATGCACACCGATATACACTTGATCGATTTACAGGGACAAGTGAGCACAGGTCAAACCCAATACAGGATTCAACTCAAGTGCAATAAAATGATGTCACATCTTTCAACACAAGGTCAAATCCAAACCGGATTCAACTCAGGTGTAATTCGAAAATCAAATCCGAATACAATCAAGTGGTCAAGACAGTCTACACAAATTCAAGGAGGCACCAAAAACAAAATGCAAAGGTCAAGCCATTGTTGCCATGACTCAACTCAAATGCAAAGTCTCGACCAAAATCAAAATAAACAACACACAGCAATATGTTAAAAACATATGAACCAGCAAAGGCCAAAGTTCAACAAAGATGCAAGCAACTATCAAATGAAAGAGTGCAGACATACAATGGAAACTACAACAGAGACTATAAGGCAACATGTACACAATGTCAACACTACAGACAAGGTCAAAGCTGCATGTACACTGAAGGCAACAACACTGAAGGCAGCATGACCAAAGACCAAGGAACTACAACAACTGAAATGAACACTACATGCATGTATGCACATGAATGCACAGTGCACAGTGCAAACAAATGCACCAAGTAGGTGACATGACCAGAAAGTGAAAGTCAAACAAGTGCACAGCAAAATCCAGTGCCAACATGAACAGAGACCAGTAGTGCACAACAAACTTCAAATGACATCAAGTGAGAAAGCATGCTACAAGCATCTAGAAGTGACAATGCAGACAGGTCGAAGTCATAGACCAGTTCAACTTAACTACAAGAGATGTACAAACAAGTAAAGACAACTCAAGTCAATAAACTGGTCAGAGCTCAATTCTATCAAGTAAACTACATGACTCAAGCTACATGAAGTGTGTCGACCAGTTCACAATGAATAAAGTGAATGGCAACAACATAGGACAGTGAAGAATCAAAGTCGAAACTCACAGGAACCACAGAATCAAGCAACAACATGTACAGGTCAGTAAACAACATCAAGTTAAGGTCAAAGTCAACCAGTGCCAAGTTCGAACAGTTTCAAAACAATATCAGGTGTATCAATCTCAAATATCAAGCCGCAAGAAAGCCAAAGATGCAAGTTCGAACAAAGTAAATAAATATCGTCAAATATAGTCAAGCCGTGGTCATCAAAGAAGACGAAATCAAAATACTGTAATGGCCGAAGTCAAGTCAAAGAAATTCACGGAGCCATAGTCAAACAGCACAAACTCAAAGCCGTGTCAACCAAGCAAGATCAAATATACGAAAATATACGATTAGGAATTAGTCAGAATCAATCCCAATCGCTAATGAATTATCAAGTGGCCAAGAAAAATAAGTTGATAAATTCAAACAAATCATCAGACGAATATACCAACGAAAATCAAGGGTTACAAACCCTATATAAACAATCATCATCGGCAATTCAAAACTATCGAGTTCAAGTACGAAAAATCAGAAGAAGTAAAAGCACAAATTACATACCAGAGCAAGATCGAACTGGATCATCGAAGGAACCGTGAGCAGAGTGAAGAGACGGTCAATTGCCGATGCAAATCAGAAGATCAATTGTAATCGATCAATAATCAATCAGGTTCTTCGATAGCAAAAGCCCTAATTCCAAAATCAAGCAAAGAGGAGCCGAAGCTCATAATTCCAGAATCGCCAGAGAGAAGACGAAGCTCTAATTCAATTTCATAGAAGAACGAGCCAAAGCCTAATCAGAGCAACAGAAAATCGCCACAGAGCCGAAGCCCTAGTTTCTAATTGCCATCAGATAAAAGGATCGGGCAGAGATATGAAATCAGGCTGAAAATCAAAGGGGATCGAAGATAACACAAGCGGGCCGAAGTTTTAGAAAATAAAAAAGGAGGGTCGGGCCTTATTTTAATTATTTAATTTCATTTGTGGGCCGGGTTATTATTTTGAGAGCAAAAATAGTTTCGAATTCCAATTTAATTTTTTGCTCTTGATTTTCTTTGGGTTTTAGTTTTTTAAGTTTGTATTTTTCAAACAAAATCAGGGTAAATCACCACCTAGGGTTTAGGTAGTGTCAGATTGTCTAGTTAGGGTTAGTTCATTAAGCAGGGTGTGCGAGTTTACGAAACTCTATAGGCGGAGCAGGGTGTGCGAGTCTATTAGAGTGTTTGTAAGCGGGATACTGTTTAATTCTAATATAAATCTGGGAATGCAGCAGTAGGCAGGGGTTGCCGAAGCTGGGTAAATTTTGTGTGTGATTTATTTTTCAGCATATTTATTTAACTGCAGTTTGATAGTTTGTTTAATCTGAGAAAATTTGCTATAACCCTATTCACCCCCCCCCCCTCTAGGGTTAATCTAGATCCTACAAGTGGTATTAGAGCCCGGTATTTTTCTTTAACTCTAGAGTCATGAATCCACCAAATAATGCTTTTTCTGAGGGGCAATCTATTGTTAGGCCACCCATGTTTAATGGGAATGATTATGCTTATTGGAAAGTTAGGATGGGTATTTATCTTAGTTCTGTTGATTATGATGTTTGGGACAATATTGAAATTGGCTATAAATCTCCCACTATAACTGTTGGTGATACTGAGATTCCTAAACCTAAGGATAGGTGGGATGCTAACGATAAGAAATTAAAAACTACAAATGCTAAAGCTATGAATACTTTGATCTGTGCTCTTGATAAGAATGAATTTAATAGAATTTCTCATTGTACAACTGCGCAGGAAATTTGGCACACCTTGGAGGTGACACATGAAGGAACTTCTCAAGTCAAGGAGTCTCGTCTAGCCCTATTCAGCAATGAATACGAGAACTTTGTGATGGACAAAGGCGAGAGCATAAAGGACATGTTTGGATGCTTCTCAACCTTGGTATACAATGCTAGAGCGCTTGGAAAGGTATTCTCCGAGGTAGAGCTAGTGAGGAAGATACTACGAGTCTTACCGATGAACTTTGAGGCAAAAGTCACGACAATACAAGAATCGAAAGATCTGAGTAAACTCAGCATGGAGGATTTGATCGGTAACCTGATGACATATGAGCTTGAGCTAAAAGCAAAGGAGGAACGCAACAACCCCGAATCAAATAAGAAGACGATTGCCTTAAAGAGCAAAGAAGAGAGCGATGATGAAGCAGAAGATCCAATTGAAGAACTTGCAATGGCTGTCAATAATCTTAGAAAATTGTCGAGATTCAGGCCACGCAAGAAGAAAACGAATGGTTATAGATCAAAAGATTCTGACAGTTCAAAAAATGAATTAACATGCTATAACTGCAACAAGCCTGGTCACTTCAAACAAAATTGCCCACTTCTCAAAAACAACAAGGGAAATAAAAAGAAGAAAAAAGCTTTTGCAGTGACTTGGGATGATGAGGAAGGAGAGAAAGTTTCAACTGATAGCTCAGAGGAGGCTAACTTGTGTCTTACGGCAAGATCAGATTCAGAAGCAAGCTCAGAGGAATCTAGTGAGGTAAAGAACTATTCTTATAAAGAACTTGTCTTTGTGTGCCTTGATCTTACTAAAACAGTTGATGCTCTAGATTCTAAAATTGAAAAACTGAAATCTGATAGGAGAGAACTTGTCCATGAAAATTCTAGGTTAGAAACTGAACTTGAAAATATTCAAAACCTAGACTGTAAAAAATGTAAAATTTTAGATTCGGAATTATCAAAACTTAAGAATAGCTTTGAGAATCTTGAAAAAGAAAACTTGAGTCTTAAGGAAATCATTGACACTAGGAGAAAGGATTTTATAAATAGATGCACCTCACTTGTGACTGAAAACACAACACTAAAAACCAAAGTCCAAAATCTTGAGAAAACTCTGAATAACTTTTCAAGAGGAGAAAAATCATTCAACATGTTATTGGGAAATCAACTTTTTGCTAACAACAGAAAAGGACTAGGCTTTGGGAAAACACAAGTTGATGATAATGCAAAAGGTAAGAGTGTCTTTGCAAGATGTGAAATAATTGGTCATCGTGTTGAAAATTGTAGTCATAGGAACAAGAACACAAAATTTATACAAGTTTGGGCTCCTAAGAATTCTACAAACAAATTTCATGTCTATTGGAACAAGAATAAAAGGACAAAACAAGTTTGGGTGCCAAAAGGAACATATATTAATAGTTTTGGGTCTACTCAAACTTATTCTGCCACTAACAACCATGGACCTATAAAAACAAATAGGTCACAAAAATCTTTTACAGTGTAGGTGTGGTGGCGGGCTAAGGAACAACATTAGTGTTATCTGGATTCTGGCTGTTCCAGACACACAACGGGCGACAAATCAACGTTCCTTAGCCTAATATAAAGGTGACAGATTCACAATGGGCAAACAACGAAAGATTATCGTACAGGTAAAACAGGTAATTGTATTTATTTTCAAACGATAGATAAAATGTGAAAATCTCCACCATAATCTGATTTAAATCAGCCAGTTATGTGAAATGATTGATGATGTTAATTCTGTTTTTTTAACCAATCATCTTTAAACAGAATTACTTGAAGTAATTATGATGGTTGACAGATTCTAACTTACTTGATATGATCTTACATGACTTGCTCTTATCTATGACTTTGATTTGTGCTTAAAAGTTGACCAATCATTTTTCATCATTGAACTTAATCTGTTTGGTCAAATTATGATGTTGGTTGATTACTGATTACTCATGCTATAAAAAGTTTTTTTTAAGAAATTGTTGAAATTGTTGAAACTTTATGAAATTGGTGAAACTTCAAATAATGATGATGGCTTAATGACTGTTGATCCTACGGTTTCTAAATCTGACACTATGATATTTGGTTGATGGTTAACACGACTTCAATTTAAAATCATTTTGTTTAAAAATCGTTGAAAATAATTCTGAGATAGTTTGTTGAAATTTCACAATCTGGTCTATGACATCCAACGAGTGAATATTGAGTGAAATTTAAAGTCAGATGCAGATCACACTGGTAATGTAGTTGATAGAAAAATTACTAGTGGAACGTGATTATATTTCGAGACATTCATTTGCTGCATCATTTTTCAAAGAAAATATCTGCATATTTTTCACTTGAAATAATTTCTATTTTAGCAGAAATTTTTTTTCTTAAAAAACCCCTTCTATAAAATAATTTCTGTTGACCTTGTATCAGATTAGTTATTTAAGAAAATTTGATTTTATAACTATTTTTGAAATTGATTAACTGATCTGACCCCCTAATAATTATCTAAAAAGATAGATAGTGATTGAAAATAAGATGAGTGTTGATATTAATCATATATTATGACTTGAGAAAGTATAATTAGAAAATTTCTTTAGAAATTTAAATAAGAGTTATAAAAACTTTTTGTTGATAAATATTCCATGATCATTTCTATTTCTATCATTTTTCTATCGACCATCACTCATCAAAAGTCAATATAGTATGTCAATATGTGGTAGTTTAAACGAGAAATCATTTGTGCTTCAATTTTATTATATTTCTAACAATAAATAATAATATCCAAAATATTCACTCTCATTTAAAAGTCCTCACGGTTATGCATGGGTGAATTACTTGGATTTTTGATTATGTGCTTCCATGCTCATTTAAAAGTCCTCACGGTTATGCATGTATGGAACGCATATCAAAATTGATTGATTAAATAGGCAAGTTAATTCTAATCCCATTTAAAAGTCCTCACGGTTATGCGTGGTTAGAAGATACTTAAATTCATTTTTAAAATAAAAATAAAAATTTAGAATACTACTAATCTCATTTAAAAGTCCTAACGGTTATGCATGGTTAGTAGATATTCAAATTTCCTAAAATAAATATACCACAAATAGACACAACTATATGGTCTTATGATATCATCCTATCATTCTAAAGTGGAATATGCGTCAATTAAAGTTTTTATGATTTTTGTTTGATTTTCTTATTGAAATTAATATTTACACTCGATTGAGCTTTAATATTGTATTAATGTCTATCACTATATCTCCATTTTTCTATTACTATTATTCTTTTGCTGATAACAAAAGGGGGAGAGAAAAGTTAAGATTTTGAAAATAAAGGTCAAAGATTTTCTAATTGTACTAATTGTATCAAGGCTCATTTGAATTCTCATGCATATATGTAGGGGGAGTATTGTGTAGAAAGAGAGCATTCAAATAGGGGGAGCAAATTGAATAATCAAATACATTTAATATAGTCAAAATCTTAAATATATGTTTGTTATCATCAAAAGGGGGAGATTGTGGAATATGCATGTATATGTTTTTTGTTTGATGATAATAAACATATATACATTCATTTAAATGTATTTGATATTGTACTATTTTATTTTTCACAGATAAAAATAAATATTTGCTGAATAAAATAAATAACACAGAATTGGAATTCAAACGAATATTTTATTCAAACAAATATTTATTACAATTTTGATAGTACAATTTCAAGCTCCCACTATAACTATACAATTTCAGTCACAATACAATTACATCACAATTTCATAGTTACATCAGTTCCTCACTACATATCACTCACACTCGTATTTATCTTCAACTTCATTCCAATGTGAATCCAGCATCTGAGCAATCTACAGAAATATACATTGACGCAGTAAAATTGAAAAGGAAATGTTTTTGCAGTATAAAATAAAATGTGATTTTTGAAAATAATATTTGCCTCAGTTATTTGGGTTGTTCGTCATCATTTATATTTGAATTCATCACACACGAACAATGTGACATGCACAGTGTATCACTGTACATGCCATAAGGCCGTGCACACCGATATACACTTGATCGATTTACAGGGACAAGTGAGCATAGGTCAAACCCAAATACAGGATTCAACTCAAGTGCAATAAAATTATGTCACATCTTTCAACACAAGGTCAAATCCAAACCGGATTCAACTCAGGTGTAATTCGAAAATCAAATCCGAATACAATCAAGTGGTCAAGACAGTCTACACAAATTCAAGGAGGCACCAAAAACAAAATGCAAAGGTCAAGCCATTGTTGCCATGACTCAACTCAAATGCAAAGTCTCGACCAAAATCAAAATAAACAACACACAGCGATATGTTAAAAACATATGAACCAGCAAAGGCCAAAGTTCAACAAAGATGCAAGCAACTATCAAATGAAAGAGTGCAGACATACAATGGAAACTACAACAGAGACTATAAGGCAACATGTACACAATGTCAACACTACAGACAAGGTCAAAGCTGCATGTACACTGAAGGCAACAACACTGAAGGCAACATGACCAAAGACCAAGGAACTACAACAACTGAAATGAACACTACAGGCATGTATGCACATGAATGCACAGTGCACAGTGCAAACAAATGCACCAAGTAGGTGACATGACCAGAAAGTTGGGAATTTATATATTTATTGTCCTAAAGCCAATACTTCTCTCAAAAACATCAATGCAACTTCATAAAGGATTATTTATCATTCTAAATTTATCATACATCACAACAGAAGGACCAATCAAGAGCTCTTGCATGTATTCTTTTCCAAAATGGGAAGAAGTTAAATTTTTTGTCTACCACTTTTAAGATTCTTCATCTTAGGCAATATTAAAAGCGATAACAATGTCACCAACAACCTTTTTTTGCATCATCCTATGACATCAGAAATAAAGTTAGATGCATTACTTAATGCTCTTATGTTAATTTAAAAAATGTCATCTATGTTCGAAGTACATATATTCTTCACTATTACCAGGTTTATTATGAGGATTTTAAAACGTAAGTAAAATACACATCAATTGCAAAATAACCCAAATACCCTCAATATGTTTTAGCATATAAGTCTACTTTCCAACATGATATATGTATGAAATGAAAAAAAGATGAATATTTAATCTATTCACCAAAATAGCAAAGATAGATCTACATACAACATGCCAACTAAATATACATAACTATCATAGTCTCGGCAATTATTCATTTTGAAAAAGAACCTAGCTATTGCGAATTTGTGCTACGCACACGGGGTTTACCGTAAAATTTATTTAATGATGCATTTTTAAATTTTTTTAGATACATGAAGCAAGTAGGGCATTTTTTTGAGTTAGAGTTTTTAGAATAGTTTTTTCTTGGAGTTTACTGACAAATGACTATCGATAAACCTATGTGAATAATAATAAAGCATTCAAGGTATAATCAATATTTCATAGCACAGTAATTTTATATAGATATGATAATGTTAACCATAAACTATCCCTAACTTGATAAGCAGTATATTATTAAGCGTGACTATCAGTTAATTTATGTAACGATCCGACTTTTCGACCCTCGAATGTCGACACTAAATACATTCATGATATTCACATGCCGAACATCCAAGTGTCTGAAAGACAGAAAGTTAGGGTAAAATAAAAGAAAAGGAAGTAGAACAAGAAAGAGAAAACACAATATCAGAATTTCACAAATGGAACGGTAATATATAATATCAAAAGAACAGTGCAAAGGGTTATTCGGATACAGAAATATTAGAGTTATTAAAACCTAAGTACTATCATCAACCTGGACAATTATAACTACATGTCTTCACAATGCTGATATATACAATACAGTAGTGCAGTAGAAATAAGAATACTACAAAAGGTAATCGTCCAACTCTTCTCCATAAGCTCCAAAGCATCCGTAGCTAAATATGGAAACATTTTTCCATACATGGGGCTGACCCGAACATTATAAGAAAATAACACCCGGATCAGTCTAGTAAACCAACGTGAGAAAACTCATGAAACATGGAACAAGTAACAGTAATCATTGAGACCGTATGGATTCTTGTAATGTTTTTCCCTCAAAGAAACCAACCACTCATTAAGTTTAATATAGTGATATGACAGATAATGTCTAGGGTGTAGAATATAAATCATATCAAATAGCTATGATGCTTACATTCATCACACCACAATATATTTAGGGTATAACCAAAACCACCAAGCTTTGTTCTCATATTAGGTTTTTCGTGGAGATCGATACGGTCGATGTCGAATCCAATCTCCTGCACAAGGGTCAAAACTACCTCCAAGCATCATATATCTCTAGATAAAATATACCTTAAAGGAAAACATAGTTAGTCCACGCCCTAACATGTGACCCCAAATATCATCAACTCCTACCGGCCAACAATCGATAAGTATACTCTAGATATGGAGTTGATATATCTTGTCGTGGGTTTGAAAAATCCCAGACTATGCCTCTACTCTGCTTTCTATCGTTTCCGATCTCGAAGCTACATTCGGCATCTCTCACACGAGTCTTCATTACTCAAATAGAACATGGATCCCCGAATGGATTCCCGTATCTCAAACAGATCACGAATATCTATACGGATTCGGGCATCTTGAATAGATCTCGAATCTCCACATTGGTTCCCACATAAGTTTTTCGACGAATGGTAACGTTGTCGTCTCTCTTGGAGTACTCCTCATGATAGACAGTCTCACACGATAGCATCATTTGAAATGTTAATGCTGACCTCTCCTTTGGACTTAACCTTAGGATTGACAATTCAACACTATAACATTCACTTCACAATCACTTCCAAAACGTAGAATTCGTATACTAGTTTTGAAGTGGTATTCGATAAGTAGAACACTTACCGATCCCGGTCTCTTCAAAACTAATTCGATGAATTTTTGGCTAACTCAATTCTGGTTGTTTCAAAAGTAAGCGAAAGCTAGAGATGTTTCGTACCAATGCTTCTCTCTGGAGGTTCTTATCGATATGAAATTGCGAAGCCTTTCGATAACTTATTAAGTCAATATTAGGTCTAGTTTGATAATCGACTAATCGATTATCCAGTTAAAAGAATTACTTATACAAATCACGATTCGTACGCTTAACCCATCTCCGACATTCCAGCTTAACTATTTCTCATCCAAGAGTGAAGCTAGGTAAGTTAGAGCACTGGTTGCATCAAAGTCTTTCCTAGACACTTCATTCTTGAATCTCACAAATATATAAGTCTACCTCGTCGTCTTTTAGTGTTAAGTGTAATATTAATGATTTCCATAAAAAAGAAGACATCAACATGATTAACATGTTTCTGACATTTTCCGACTTACCTCGGTCAAGAGGGAAACCGATAGGTTAGAGCTCTATTGCTCCATCCCTACTCGACGTCAATCTTAACTCTCACAAATAGATAAGCCTTACTTTGTCGGCTTTTAGTGTTAAGCATCGTTAATTACTTTTCAAACAAGTAATTAAACAATCAACGATTTGGACATTTAACAATTCTAACCCCTTTTCGAAAACATTTGTATATACTTTTAAAATACTTGAAAATACTTATAACATGTTTTAAAACATTTATCCAAAATATTACTTGAAAACAACAATTTTACAATTTTCCTCAAAACTTGAAAAGATCATGTTAGCTATATAATTTAACAAATATTCCTCTATTAAAAATTCACAACTAAGTCTTAAAAATTCATAAATATTTCAAACCACTTTTAAAATACTCAAATAAAAGTTAGTAAACACTTTATAAAATGAACGAAGCAAAATACTTAAATTTAGATATCTTTTCAAACCTTTTAAAGTCCAAAATCAAGTCTAAACATGGCAGTTTTGCATAAGTGGGGTTTTGACCACTTTTCGAGATGTAAACTTTTTACGATCCTAAATATGGCATGAAACCTCTAAGGATCTCTCTACAAAGTTCCATATAAATCGTCAAAAATAAGGCAATTTACAACTGCATGTATAGCGACTATCACTATAAGTGCACTTCTAAATACGAGTCATATTCCAACCTATGTTTAACTACAACCTATGTGTTTTGTTCTATGGTCTACTCACATTTCATACAAGTCCATTCAAGTCTTTTCAAGTCTATATACATTGATCACATATGTCTTTTATTTTTAAAGTAAGAATTCAACCAATGTTTTAACATAAGTCAACAATTCGAACAAATTAAACACCATTTAACACAAACACATATGTTTTATATTTTCATTTAAAGAAGTGGGTTAACTCACTTTTAATCCAACAATAACCAAGATCTAAGAACCTAAGTCCAACGCCTTCCTTTGCAACATCTTTCTCTTCCTCCTTCCTTTGCTTTAGCACTTGCTCCAAGCCCAAAACCCACCCTAATGCTCACGGCCTTCCATTGGGGAGATAGGATGGCCTCACTTCTTCAACTTTTGGCATAGTGGAAGGTTTTCTAATATTATACTAAGGCTTGTGGAAAAGTTCGAAGTGATTTGGAGTTGATTTGTAATAATTTTATTTAGAACATAAGAGATGAAGAAGAAGAAGAAGCCATTGATTTTATAACTTAAGCTTTGTGAATTTTGTGATTCTAGCTCCAAGGTATGCATCTCCTTGTATAGGAACAAGAATGGTGCTCTTTAAGCTTGAATTCACCCCCCACCATGCCATGGAAGCTTCATCTCTCATCACTTCTCCTTTAAGCCACTTCTCCTTTATGCTAATTACCATTTTAACCCTCTTATGATAATATCTCTTATCCTTTAGAACATTCTAGAACCTTTCAAGCTCAATGAAGAGGAGTGTGTGTTAATTAGTTGCTAATGTGTTCATTTGATCATTAGACGAGTGCACAAGAGTTCCAATAACTTATATCGATTGAGTTTATCGATAAACCGATTTTCGGTCATATTATCGATTTTTCTTCGAAGAATATTTTTTTTGTAAACAATTTTCAAAAACAAGTTTCTTATCATTATTCATCAATTAAATGATGTTTAAAAAGGTTATAAAATTATATTTATAATACTTAATTATTTTCTAAAATGTTACAATATTCGAAGATGAAGTGTTCGAATTTTCGGGTCGCTACATTCTCCCTTACTTAGAACATTTTGTCCTCGAAATTCAAACAAGAACGATAATCAAAGGAGATAAACGAAACAAGATATATATATACACACACATATATATATAGTACCGCTGAAATAATATACAAATTAAATGGCAACTGAATGCATACTAAGCAACTCCACCTCAAGCGGTGAGTACATTACAAAAGATACACGATACTAAGATGAGAAGGAAACCCTAGTCTATAAGTGACTCTGGATAGAAATCCTTCAAAGTGCCCTCTGTATTCTTGGTACCACCCCAAGTATTCTCGCTCCATGGCACTTCTAACCTTAAGAAAGGAACAAGCACACAAATAATCAAATAGTATTCACAATTATTAGCAATCACCGCTCATGGTTCGCTTAGGTTCAAAACTCTCCCATCGTCCAAGGACGATAAACAATCTACTAAGCATACGTTACGCTCAACAGCCTTAGGTTATTGCTTAAACGATTATTCATGCTATCTCATAATAAATCGAAGAGTCATTCCCCAAACTCTTCATAAGCCAATAAACATATCATACAAATGTACTAAAGCCCATACGACGTACATATATCATTCGTACAAAATATTTGATCTGATCACTTGCTCAATCACATAGATTTCACTTTCCAACTAGTATAGATCACTTGACCTCTGTAGTGTGGACTCTAATTTGGTTCCTTGATTAGAAACCTCCGTTCTTCTTACATAGCCATATATTATGATAGAAAACATCGGGATCATATCATGAATCCGTATCAAGTGTTTGCCATTAAGAATCGAGTGAAAAATCCTTATTACGACCGGTGTAAACCACCTTGAAAACATGTACTTGAATACTGGATCAAGAAAAATTATGCGAATAAAACGATCTACGTACAACTTATGATTTATCGTATTAGTTTCTTAACTATACTGGTATCTTTATAATCACATTCATTTATACAAATAGTATGTCATTCAATACTAAATCATTTATGCATCATTTCATAAATCATAACTTCAAATTTATCCACATTTTGTAACTTAATTTCATACTCATATAATACTCCACTGCATACCAAGAGTATATACTAAAACATCAAATTTGCTTTACTTAACAAGGATGATCAACAATTTGAACTTTTTTTAACTTACTAACTCTTCAAATTCAAGTGTTATATAAACTCAACTTTATATTTTCAAAAACACTTAACTATAAGTTCTATAACAATTCAGAAGTTCCCGTCTATCAAAAACCACCGAAAGTCCCATTTTATTTTAACAAATGAAAACTGTCAAATAACATATCATAACCCAATAAAGTTCTAATTTCTTTATAGAACCAAACATTGAGTTTTCATTTCAAATAATTTTGAAATAATATATACATATAAATTTGTATATCAAACCCTACTTCAGGATTAAATCAAAATTTGTTTTACCAAAACAACTTTGTAGCATCCCACACTTATAAACCCGAAAATGAACGTCGATGATGCTGTAGTCATCATTGAAATTATTTTCAAGTGATAAAAGTGAGTTCAGTACATCCAAACCACACTTTTGGTATTTAACCAAAATCATTTCAAAGCGGTATCAAATACTTCATATAATAATACTAAGTATCATGATCTTAATTTTTCTAAACCAACTTCCCTAAATATTTACTTCAAATAATACTTATATTATTTTCGCCAAAATCTTGAAAAACATTTTCAAGGACACCGGGATTTAAGTTCTCAAATTCTTTGTTTAAATCCTTTTCATTTATAAACCACATTTTATAAACCATACTTTACATAAAATCACTTACTTATACAAAATTCTTTTCACAAATATTTATTTTCAAAATATTCTCTTTCTTTTAGATGTAGGCACAACATAAATTTAGGTCTTAAAATTGAGTCGACTGCTTTGACCTCTTTACTTATTCGAATTGGTAAGTAGCTAAGAAGAGTAGGATTCTGTATCCAAACTCAATCCTAGAGTCTACTTTTCCTTAGATATCCCTAAGGTAAAGATGTATATTAGTTGGCCCAATAACATCAGATAATTTGCTTAACAAACATGTTCACTTAATTTAAAAACTTATCTTCCATAAACCATTTCATATAATACAAGCTAAATATCCATTACTAGCATTTATAACCCATTCTACGGGTTTTCATAATACAAATACAATACTAAGATATAAACCTATCCACAAGGTAGGATACTAATGATAGAATATCTATCTATAAGATACGATACTAATGATACAATACCTATCCACAAGATACGATAGTAATGATATAATACCTACCTGTAAGATACGATAATAATGCTAAAGAAAACACCCCGATTACCCATATCTTGATACTCTTACAGAGGGCTCTCTCCATTAGAGCCCTCCTTCGGAGGTCCCTTTAAATCAATTATCACTCCATCATCGTTAAATACCCAACCATCCAAATGCTCAATCTCTTCGGGCTCTACCTCCTCGTCAGATAACCAATCATTCAAATGCTCAATCTCTTCGGGCTTTGCCTCATCATCAACCCATATCTCTTCATCATCAAGGATCTCCACTAGCTCCTCTTCTAGCTCTTCCTCCTCCATAGGCTCCACCTCCTCCTCCGATATTGGGATGCCAAGAACCTCCATACCAAGCCTAGCCATGGCCTGTCCAAACAACCTCCTCATCCTCTGTAATGACCCAGAATTTCAGCCATTTGAAATTGGGATGTTTAATTGATTTTAAATATTCAAAAGTAAATTTTATAAGTTGAATAACTTATATTTTGAATATAATGTTTAATTGGATAATTAAATTATTAATTTAATATTTGAAATTGTGGAAATAATTAGAATTTGAGTTTTAATGTGAAGGAAAATGATTTATAAAGTTGAATTAAATTCTATTTGAATTAGAATAATGTTAGAGAACTTTTGAAACTGAATTAAAAATAATTTATTGAAATTGAATATTTTAATATTTAATTAACGTGTAAAAATAGTTATTTTTCACATGGTCTCGGATTTTGACGAAACTAGTTTCATTAGATTCGTAATATTATATTATTGTAGGATTTCAAATTTCGTGTCAATCGGATTTACGGTTTAGTCGTGGCAAGCTGAAACGCGTAGAAATTTATTTAAGCGAATTTTAATTTAAATAATTCGATTCGAAAACCTATCTTCCAAATACGATCAAATTGTCTCTCGATATATATTCCATTGTGTTCGAAATGGGGGTAAAACATTATTAACACTAGGCAGCATGCTTCGTTTGGAGTTCGAAAAATTTTCGGGTGAATAGTGCGCGTAAATTTTCTATAAAGGCCATATTTTTTCACTTTTTCCACAAACCCTAACCAAACTAGGTCTAGCCGCCATTTACAGTTTAATGGCCAGAAATGCACGATTTTCTCTCCTCGATCTCTTCCAACCCATCCACTTTTACGAAAAGTCTTCAACTACAAAAGTGAAGAGCACATCGAGATCTTCGATATGAATGGTGATGATGGGTTTTAGAGCTATGGATCGGCGGCGATTTTCGTTTGAACGCCGTTCGTTCGAACATGATTTTCAAGGGCACGATGTAGCCGAGTTCGACCTGGTTGTAGGCGATGGTGTGCCTCGTGATGGCCATTCGTTTGAGGGGGTCTGATCGTCGTCGATGGAGACGGTGGTGGTGCGGTGAACAGAGGAAATGATCGACGTTTGGGTTGTTTTGTGTGACATAGCCTGGGGGAAGAAGAAATAGGATCGACAGCCAGATCTCATCAAAAAAATCGAACTGCCAAATTTTAAGTGTGGGTTTAAAAAATAAATAAAATTTGAAATTAATTTATATATTAATTCGTATAAACTTCTAAATAGCGTAACTTCTTCATACGAGGTCCTTTTTTGACGAAACAAGTTGTGTTGGGTCTGTATTGACGAGCGCTACAGTTTAGAGCTGATTTGGAGTTGATTGGAGCTAGTGTAAATTTTTTGTAAAATTAAACCCTTGTTTAATTTTATTTGGAATAAACACTACAATTGCTATTGGAACCAAAGTGAGTACAACTCACTCTTTCTGTCTCACTGATATTTTTATATAAGTGAGAACAAATTTTATTTATGATGATTGATTATTGTTTGGATGATATATGATATATTATATATATATATATTGATTGGTATTTGGATATATTCCTGCCTATTGGGGCAGATGAGACCCTATACATTCCCGTGTATGAACGGATGACCTTTTGTACGCGCGTCTGCCTCGAAGCGAACATTGTACACATATTATCATATGTATATTGTTGCAGGTGACAGGTTGGAGGGATCCAACTGGATTCCTCACCATCATTGGTTTTATTTACAGATATTGTGATATATGCTGTTATCATGTGATATATGATGTTTTGGATGCCGTGATTGATGTATTTAGTGCCGTTGCAGCATTGGGCCTATTTTGGAAATTTAAAAATATTAAAGTGACGGTTTCAAATTAAAAAGAATTTTCAAGTGATTTTGAAAATATACGTTTTGTTAAATTTTGAAGTGTTAAGGAAATGAATTTATTTTTAATAAATAAATGTTATAATTTTTATGTTATAAAAATTATGATTTTTGTGAAATATAATTAGAATGTGATTTTTGAAATATGGAGTTAACTATTTTGTAAAATAGTTTAAATTGAGATTTTGAAATTATTATAAATGGTTTATATATAAGATTTATAAAATTGAATTTTTATAAATCAGAATAATGGAATTATAATGGAGTTTTTATAAGTGTTAAAATGAAGTTGTAAGTGAATCTTATAAGTAATAAGATTTATAAATTTGTGAAGTTATAAAAAGAATGAATTTTTGTAAATAAATGATTTATAAGTAAATTAACTTATAATTGGATTTTGGCATATAAATGAGATAAATGGAATTTGTTTTTAAAGGAATTTTGTATATTGAAGTTTTTATAAATATAAATGGAATTTATAAACATTGTTTTATAAATCCGAAATCAATTGAATTTGATAAGTTAAACATAGAAGTTTATTAAAGGAATTATATCCACGATTTTGGACAGTGGATAATCCTTTAATTAAATGTGTAATACTAATGAATTTGGTAAAGGATATATATTCACGATTTTGGACAGTGAATTATCCTTTAAAATAAATGTGTAGCAATAATGAATTTGGTCAGATAATTATTCACGATTTTGGACAGTGAATAATCTTTTAAATTGAATAAATGTTTTGAAAAGTGATATTTAAATGGAGTTAAATGATTTGAAGATGTTTTAAAATGTGTTAAGTATCGAATACATAGATTTCAACATTCATTGTTGAAATAGACGTTTTCGAGAAATAAGGAAATAATGGACTATAACACTATTGTTATAGTAAATGATTTTCGAAAGAAGATGTTTTGTATAGTATATGAGATTTATATATCTATCTAATTACCGAATCCCTATACTGATGATTTTTGGCTATCGTAACGATGTTTTACGCAACATTCGTTTTGACCCAAATAAATATGTTTAAGAGAATGTTTTCCTTAAAGAATAAAAAAACATATACTTAATCCTGATTTAAGTATATGTGATATTTTCTAAGTGTTGAAAATAAAGAGAATTGTGAATCACTTATTATTAAATAAGTATATGGAAAGGTTTTCCAATATAATGGAATATTCAAATGGTTTTGGAATTATATCTTTTTAAAAGATAATTTGAAGTGAATATTTAGGAAGTGATTTAATTAATAAAAGATTAATTAAAAAGGGCCTAGTGATTGCTTATGGTGCTAAATATTTATTTGTTGCTTTGATAGTTAAATAACCGACTATCAAATTTGGCTAGATTTTAGTTCCTCGACTTGATGTGGGAACTATTTAGTCATACACTTAGTACGTAGCCATCTGTGTAGGTTTGATTATCGTTTGTGTTGAGGATGTTGATTCGTATAGTGCGGAGTATTACTCCAATCTATCGAGCTTTCTTCTTGGCCGAAGGATAGCAAGTTGAAAGTTGGAAACGTGATAAGTCTATGAGACTTAGTTTCTGTGTGAGGTTGAGAATAGCTTTTGCGTTGTTGGTGCGAACAGACCGGGATCGGTTTATCCGAAAACCACCTCGGACCAATGTATATGCATTCGATTGTGCAGGTTATCGATGATATTGATGTTTAGGATTTTCATAGTGGAGGACTACTTGTTGATCATTTGGGGTTATAATCCCAACATACATCCAATAGCAGTAGTCTCTTCGTTATGAAATATCTAATGCAAGGACTATTCGCTACTAATCCTAGGGATTTCCTGACAGGACGTGGTAGGAAAGTATCTTCGGTTTGTCCTATTCCTGGACAACTTGTATGGATGTTTGTCTGACATTGCATTTCTAAAGATTACGTACATTGGTTTTTAGAAACGTACATCAGTTGGTGGCGGAGAAGGCAACTTCTCTTAGCTTAACACCCTTCCTTGAGACGTATGAGCTCAAGGGTTGTATTTTTATGGAAGGCAATTAGTAGTCAACGGAAATGGCCGTGTGGCATTCAAAGTGATGTGATATGTGATATGTGAAAGGTAATCGTTACCTCAGGCCTCATCAACCAGAAATGACCGAAACATGGTTAGATGCAGCAGGGCTAATTGGGTCACTCCCATCAGGATATGATCATCCTCTTCTAGATATATCTTTACATGCTATGACGTCGTGTATCTGATTATTATGGTTTGTATGCTATGAGGGCCCTCGAAAAAGGTCGGTAACGACCGGGGGATGACATATTCGGTACTACCTAGTTACAGAGGTAGGCCGGTCTTGTGTTGGTAGAGAGCAGATGTTCTGTGCCTCGATACATTCCTCTAGAGATGTACCCTTCGGAAGGTAGTCCCTTCACCTAGTCATTTGTATGGGAATCCAAACTCCACTACGTACCTGCCATTTTGATTGTATTACCCATTTTGGGCTATATGCTGGAATTTAATCAATGTAACAATTTCGCCTATGATTAATATTATTTGTATATACTAGACACTAGTATAATATCAGATGATTTGATATGAATGGTTTTAGTTATCGTAAGGTAAAAACATGTCCGTGTTTATGTGTGGGCGTGTCTTACGAGATACTTTTGTTTTTGAAAAGGAAAAGTTTTGGCAATCTAATAAATTCAGTTGAGTGTGTTTCTTACACTGGTTTACCAGACTGATCCGGGCTTTCTTCCCTTTCAATGCTCTGGTCAGACCGAGTATATTTACAGGTTCAGATTTAGTGCTTTTGGAGCTTCAGCAGGAGAGCTGGAGATCTTCATTTTCGTATACATGTATCCGTTTTGATTATCCGCTTTGCGCATTATTGTTGTTGTTTATATTATCGGCAATTGTAAGGACAGGTTATTATAATTGTCCAGGCTGATGATTGGTGATTGATTGTTGAACTCTGATTGATGTATGTATATACAGTTTTTGTTTTGTAAAGATCATTGATATGATATTATATGTTTTCCGCTGCGATGTGAGATTCTGTATTATTCTGTTTTTTTCTCTCTTCTCTCTTTCTTCTCTTCTCTTCTTCTCTCTTTTTTTCTTTCTCAATGACTTTCCACCAGTCTGTGCTTTTTGGGTCGGACATGTGTGGATTATTGTCGATTCAAAGGGAACGGATTTGTGGGTCGTCACATCCTCAGCTGCTCTTCTCCCTCCTTTTTGGGTATTAGAAGATCAAATATCCCCATATTCATGGCCTACCTATGCAATCTCTATTCCTCATCAAATCCTCCCTTAGAGCTCTAGACACCATATCCTAAAACCAAAAACAACAAGAACCCTCAAAAACATATACCAAGCTTTTAGGAAACCCGAGGATAGATTTTTCAAGGAAAAGATATTGAGAAAGGATTACTTGGAAGGAGATATTCCTATGGTATAATTTTAAATGTCTAGTTTTCAAAATACAAATACACACTCATATGTATAATACACTCGACTCATTTTAGGGTGTCACTTACTCTATCTAATGAGCCATACTCAACCAAAGCCAAGGTGTTCGCTTAACCTTGAGCTCTGATACCAAATGTAACGACATGACTTTTCGACCCTCAAATGTCGATATGAAATACATCTACGGTATTCGTGTGCCGAGCACTCAATTGTTGGAAAGATTGATTGTTAAGGTAAAATAAAATGAATAAGAAATAGAACAAGAAAGAAGAGAACGCAACATCAGAATCTCAATAATGGAAAGGTAATGCATAATATCAAAAGAATAGTACAAAGGGTTACTCCAATACAAAAATTTCAAAGGTACAAAACCTAAGTACAATCATTAGCCTGGATAATTATAACTGCCCTTTCTCATAAATGCTGATATGTACAATATAGTAATGCAGCAGAAATAAGAATACTACAGTAGGTGAAACATTCAGCTTGTTTTCTCCAGCTCCAAAGAACATCAATGAAAACCTGCCTTTCTCAAACTACTCAAAATAATATGCAAGGAATTTAGGAAAAAAACCAAGAGTCGGACATAAGTCTATTATGAGAAATTCAAGAAATATGTATACAACATATAACAGTATTGGGACTGCATGGAATGCCAAAACGGTTATCCCCACAAAAGAACCACTATCTAATATAAGTGCATAAGGTGATATAATAATAATGTCTAGGTTAAAGAATATAAATATATACATAACCGAAATGGTTATATTAATTACATTCAACAACATATTAAAGGGTACAATCGAAATAGATATGGATTTTCCATGGAGATCCCTTCGGTCAAGCCGAAATCTAATCTCTTGCACAAGGGTCAGAGACTACCTCCAAGCGCCATATATATCTAGATAAAATATACCATTAAAGTAAACATAATCGGTCCACGTCTAAATACATGATCACAAATATCATCAACTCCCATGCACAACATCGATAAGCATAATCTAGATCTGGAGTTGATAATACCCAGTCGTGGGTTAGCATGTAACGATCGCGTTTTTGACCCCCGAATGTTGACACTAATACATCCACGGTACTCACGTTTGAGAATCCAACTGCCGGAAAGAAAGAACGTTAGGTAAAAGAAAAAAGAAGAAATGAAAACGAACAAGAAGAGGAGAACAAAAACATCAGAATCTCACATGTGGAACGTATATAATATCTCAAAAGGATCTTTACAAAGGAATATTGTATTGATACAATAATCAGAGCAAACTAACCTATCATCAGCCTGAACAGTTATAACAGCTTGTTCTTATAATTACTGATAAAAATAACAAAGCAATGTAGTGGAAAGAAGAATACTGATGTAGGCAATCATCCAGCTTCTCTCCAAGAGCTCCAATGAACATCAACGAAATCTAGAAATATACACGAGGCTAACCCGAGCATTATATGAAAATAACACCCTGGTCAATCTAATAAACCATCGTGAGAAACTCAATCATATGGATTTTTATATCTATAAAACCCTTCGAAAATAAAGGTATCTCGTAAGACCATGACACAAATAAATACGGATGGGTTTTTTACCTTACAATAACCAAACCATTTCTATTAGAAATTTAAGTGATATTATTATAATGTTTAGGATTCAAAATAAATATATAACATAGTTGGAATGGTTACATTGATTACAATCAACAACATAATATAGTACATTTAAAACCGATCAGCACGTTCTTTTAAATGGATTTTCCATGGAGACACCTTCAGCTTAAAAACTGAAGCGGATCTCCTATGACAAGGATCAGAAGATACCTTTGAAGTGTCGTATATCTCTAGATAAAATATACCATAGGATAACAAAACTAGCCCAGACCCGGATGAGCAAACCTGAACCACGTGGAACCTAAGTACCAACAACTCTCTGTGTGCAGCATCTATAGGCATACTCTAGATAATGGTGTTGATGTACCCCTCTAGGTTAGCAAAACCCCTGGATTGTGCAGCCTACTCCGTCTTTAGTCATTTTTTCGATGTTAAGGCTATGCACGACATCTTTCACACGAGTCTTCATCAGTTGAACAGAACTCAAACCCTCAATTGGATTCCTACATCTCAAATAGATCCACTTCCGAGAGATAGAATACGTATCTTAGTCTTGAAGTGGTTTTCGATAAGTAGAACACTTACCGATCCCGGTCTCTTTAAGACTAAATTGACGAATTTGGTCATTCTCAATAAAAATGAGAATGATCACATAAGGAAACTAAGTCACGTAAGCAAGTAAACATACATGCACTATCAATTCATACAAAGCATGATCAAGTCACCTAAATGACTTTTAATCCCCTTTTATTTAATTAATCTTTCATTTATTAAAATCTCTTTTATTAGTAAAACTTATTTTAACTAATAAAACTTCTTTTATAAATTTTTACTATTTATTTGTACTCTTTTAATACTTCAAAAAGTATTCATATACTTATCTCAAATGGTAGAAGTATATTCATAAATCATTAACAAGATTTCTTACTTAAAACCTTTGCTTTTTCCATCTTTTTCCAAAAGATTTATCACTTATAATTTCCTTCAAAATATCCATTTTAAGGATCTAAGTACTTTCACAAATCATGCAAAACGGTTTAAGACTAATGTTACTTAAACATTATCACCACAAATCTAAAACCATTTCACTTATGCTTATCTTTTAAACATTCTTTTAAAGATCTATTTACATTCATAAGTATAATCAAAAGGGTCAAAGATGAATGTTATTAATACATTATCACAATAAACCCAAAACCATTTCCATATTTATATCATCTTCAAAACATTTTTTTAAATATCTAAGTTAATAATATTTGGTTAAGTTCGATAGTCGACTAATCTATTATCTAGTTAAAATAATTGATTACACAAATCAATGTTCGTGCTTAACTCATTTTTGACATTTTAACTTATACTATTCCTCGCCCAAGAGTGAAGCTAGGTAAGTCAAAGCACTAGTTGCATCAAAGCCTTGCCTAGACACTTCATTCTTGAATCTCACAAATAGATAAGTCTACTCGTCGGCTTTTAGTGCTAAGTATAGTATTAATGATTCCCATTAATGAGTAAGAAAACAACGTGATTAACCCGCTTTTGACATTCCCGACTTAACTATTCCTCATTCAAGTGGGAAACTGGTAGTTAGAGCTCTATAACTCATATCGCTACTCGACATCAATCTTAACTCTCACAAATAAATAAGCCTACTTCGTCGACTGTTAGCGTTAAGCAAAGTTAATTACTTTTTAAACAAGTAAGTTAACAACAAGATTAACACGTTTCTGATATTCCAACATAACTATTCCTCGTTCAAGATGAGGCCGATAGGTTGGAGTTTTATTGCTCCGTCCCTACTCGACATCAATCTTAACTCTCACAAGTAGAGAAGTCTATCTCGTCGACTTTTAGTGTTAAACCTAGTCAATTACCTTTTTCAAAACTTTAAAAATACTTTTAAATAGGTTTTAAATATCTATGTAAAATATTACTTGAAAATAAATAATTTATAATTTGATAAAAAAACATGCTTTATACTATAAAACCTCTTAACTTTGAAAATACATATATAATTATTAAAAATATATTTAAACTTCAAACTGACTTTAATATACTTCAAAACATGTTTAAAAACATCTCTAAAAAGATTAAAGAAAAAAACCAAATTTAATATCATTTTTTAAACAATTTATAGTTTCAAATAGCAAAGTAGCATTTCCAGAATCGTCGTCTAAAGTTCTGTTGCATGTTTTTAATATATTTTTCTACAACTTGGCGCTTAGTTTTCGATGCCTTAACAAATAATTTTCGATCCATTCTTTTACAATTGTTAGTATACTTTGGGTACTTAGAAACCATAAAGAAAAGGTCGCAAAGAATAACATTTAATTAGTTTATAGAAATTTTCGAAAACAAGGTATTTTTTCGAAGTGCTCGTATAGCGACTATTTTGCTATAAATTTTGCCACTTCATTCAACTAGCTATCAAATGATTTAAGCTTTAATTTTTTTACAATAAGAATAAAATATATTTTACTTGTTAAAATAGTAATGAAACCCCTAAGGATGTCTTTACAAAAATAAACGTTATTTCCTAAAAATAAAGAATTTTAAAAATGTCGATATAGCGACTATTTTTATTTCAAACCTTTTTAGCTTTATTTAATTAATTTCACAACTTCTGGAACTAATTCCTCACTATCCAAAACACTTATAAAAGTGTGGAGAACAACCAATACAATTTATATAAAGATAAGTTCATAAAGCACCAAATCACACAAGTTAAAGTTAAGGAATACAAAGTGTGTCTATAACGACTATTGCTATACAGATATTCCATATTCAATGTCCAAACATTTTAATATATGTCATTACATATGTTCATCAAAAAACATAAACCAACATCTTCCAAGGCACAACCAATACACAAATAATATGCTATTCAAAGCATACAAATATGAGTTTACTTAGTTAAGGTCTATTATCATAGTTTTTAGCAAGAAAATTAACAAGTTTTTAGCAAGCAATTTGTCAATTTATTGTTTTTCATCCTTGTTAATATAACTCACATTTATTCAAATCAAATACTACCATCTTCCTACCAACATTCAAGCAATCATCAAAACCTCTTTCCATACAACCCAAGCACACGTCCATGGCCTCCACCCCCTACTTTTGCTCATGGCCAAGCCATCCTTCCCATATCATATTGCTCACGACTATGAAAAGGAGGAGGGGTTTTTTCTTGTTTTCTTCCATCTTCAACTTGTTAAGAGGTGTTGTAATGTTGTATTAAGGATATAGAAAAAGTTTGGAGGACAAAGGAGTTGATTTACATAGATTTCTAGAAAGTTAGAGAGGAGGAGGAGGAAAATGAAGATATTGATTTTTGAGTTTGTGAATTGGTGAGAAATGAAGAGAACCCCTCCACTTATTTATAGCCTTAAGAATTTATGGAAAATGACCTAAGATGCCCTTCCTTAGCCATGAAGAAAAAGAACTCCAACATGACAAAGCCATATCTTAGTATGTGCAAACCATACCCTTACACAAACCATACTCTCTTTGATTTAAACCTTAATTTAGGGGTCCTTTAGTACCTTATGTCATTGCTTAGTCTTAAACAAGTTTGATTAGCTAAAGATAGGTTTTAAGTTGTTGTTTATATGTTGTCATATTACTGTACAAGTTCTAAAATATTTATACAACTTGTATTGAACAAAAAGTTGATTTTTAACAAAACGTGTTTTGGTCACATTTTCAGTTTTTCTATAAAGTAGGCCTGTCAACAGATGCTTTTGGATGCGGATAGTGCCATATTCGCATCCGCATCCGCATCCGAAATCATTTTTGGATATTAGATATCCACATCCGCGAATACAGACGGATATTGGAAATTATCCTACCCGCCAACGACCAATAAATCTCGAATTATAAAATGAAAATTTTAGTTTAACATAAATATGTTTCAATCCCATTGATTATAAAAGTGTTAAAAATTAACAAGTATGATGATAATAAATAGTTTCGAACAGTTAATACGCATTAAATGCATATAACATAAATTACCAACTTAATAAAATAATAAACGAATATCTTTCACTGCACTAAAATACACATAATTTGAACTATAATCTTGACAAAAACCGGCCAGATAATTTTCGTATGCGGATGTCTTTGTATCCGCATCCGCGTCCGTTTTTTTAGATATCAGATATTTATCCGCTTTTCGGATGCGGATGCGGACGGATTTCAGATTTTTTGGGTATCCATTGACAGCTCTATTATAAAGTATATATTTTGTAAAAAAGTTCAAAAATGAATTTCCTATCATTAATTATTAATTATAAAGGGGATAATAAGGTTATAAAATCATATTTATTCACATTAAGTCCTAGATTCAAATATTTAAATACTTTAGATATTTAAATACGATGTATTGGAAATTCCAAGTCATTACATAGCAAAACCCCAAGCTATGCTCCTACTTTGTTTTCTGTCATTTCTGATGTCGAGGTTACACTCGACATCTCTCACACGAGTCTTCATCACTTGAACTGAACATGAATCCTCAATTGGATTCCTATATCTCGAACGGCTCTCGAAACCACACATGGATTCCAACACCTTGAGCAGATCCACTTCCAAGAGATATAACATGTATCTCAGTCTTGAAGTGCTTTTCGATAAGTAAAACACTTACCAATCCCAGTCTCTTCAAGATTAAATCGACGAATTTGGTCATATTAAACAATAGTGAGAACGATCGTATATGGAAACCAAGTCTCGTATACTTATAACTTTTCAATATTTTCATCTGATACTATCCCTCGATCAAGAGTGAAGCCTGTAGGTTAGAGCTCTATTGCTCATATCACTACTCAAACATCAATTTTAATTCAACAGATAAACAAGCCTACTTCATTGGCTTTTATTGCTAAGTATATGACTAAATGTTTTCCACAGACAAGTAAACATACAAAACACGATCAAGTCATACAAAGCACGATTAAGTCACAAAAGCGACTTTTAATCCCTTTTTTTTGTTTAATTAATCTTTTATTAATTAAAACCACTTTTATTAGTAAAACATCTTTTGCCTAATAAAACATCGTTTATCAACCTCTATTATTCATTTGTACTCTTTCAATACTTCAAAAAGTATTCATATACTTATCTCAAATATTATAAGTACATTCACAAATCATTAAAAAGATTTCTTACTTTAAACTTTTGCTTTTTTCTATCTTTTTCTGAAAGATTCCTTACTTATAATTTCCTTTAAAATATCCATTTTAAGGATCTAAGTACTTTGACAAATCCATTCAAAAGGTTTAAGACTAATGTTACTCAAACATTGTCACTACAAACCCAAAACCATTCACTTATATTTATATTAAAACATTCTTTTAAAGGTCTATTTACATTCACAAGTATACTCAAAAAGGGTTAAAGACGAATGTAATTAACACATTGTCACAACAAACCCAAAATCATTTCAAACTTGCATTATCTTTAAAAACATTTTTTTAAAGATTTAATTTAATATTTGGTTAAGTTTGATAGTTGACTAATCAACTATCTAGTTAAAAATTACCACTTATAGAAGTCACGGTTCGTATACTTAACTCATTTTCGATATTCCAACTTATATTATTCCTCTCCCAAGAGTGAAGCCAGGTATGTCAGAGCACTGGTTGCATCAAAGCCTTGCCTAGACACTTCATTCTTGAATCTCACAAATAGACAAATCTACCTCGTCGGCTTTTAGTGTTAAGTATAATATTCATGATTTTAATAAACGAGTAAGAAAATAATATGAATAACCTATTTTTGACATTCCCGACTTAACTATTACTCGATCAACAGGGAAATTAGTATGTTATAGCTCTATTGCTTATATCCCTACTCGACAACAATCTCAATTTTCACTAATAGATTATCCTACTTCATCGGCTTTTAGCGTTAAGCAAAGTTAACTACTTTTCAAATAAATAAGTAAACAACAAGATTAACAAGTTTCTGACATTCCAACTTACCTATTCCTCGGTCAAGAGGGAAACATGTAGGTTGGAGCTCTATTGCTCATGTCCCTACTCGACATCAATCTTAACTCTTACAAATAGAGAAGTCTACTTCGTCGGCTTTTAGTGTTAAGCCTGGTCAAATACCTTTTTTAAAACTAATATATAATTTAAAAATACTTGTAAATAGGTTTAAAATATCTATGAAAATATTACTTGAAAATAACTAATTTATAATTTGATGAAAAACATGTTTTATATTATAAAATCTCTTTACTTTGAATATGCATATATAGTTATTTAAAAATATATTTAAACTTCAAACCAACTTTAAAATACTTCAAAATATGTTATAAAACATCTTTAAAAAGATTAGAGAAAAATACCAAATTTAAATATCATGTTTAAACACTTAAACCCATAAGCAACTTACTACAGCATTTATAACTGCTGTTAAAAGACTTTGTTAAAGAACACATTGAAAAGCACGATCTTTGTGATTAGTTTTAACTACTTTAACAAATGATCTAAGAATTGAAATTTTTATAGTGAGTTCTGCCTTTATGGTACTTAAAAACCATGGAAAAAACCTCTAAGAATACCTTCCTATTTATTTAATAAAATTCCCGAAAACGTGTTATATTTACAAAGAGTATTTATAACCACCTTTTTGTTCTAACTTTCAAAACTTGGTTCACAATTTCTATAACTTTCCAAACCATTTATTTACTGTACAATACACCAAAATATGTGTAGATAACAACCAAATCAAATTATCTTAACTTACGATCATAAATATTCAATTTACATAAGTTAAACTTAAGGGATATCAAAGTGCATTTATAATGATTATTCTCGCTTCAAACACTTCTAAACATACTTCAATTCAACACACAAATCAAACAACCATTTAAACATTAAGTCAAGGCCATGCCACATGTTTAAGAGGGTAATAAAAGTGTTGTTATACAACATAAAATTGTCATTTTCTTTCAAAAGCAAGAGGGGTCCAAAATTTATAACTTTAATTAGTTAATGTCACTTTAACTTTATATTTTAAACACAACGTATATACACACAATATATACAAACAAGATAGTGAGATAACTCACTTATATCCATGCCAAACACAAGCTTAAGCACAACCAAACTAAAGAATACTTCCTACCATCACCAAACTCCTAAAGATCAACCTTTAGCACTTCCAAACCAAGGCAACACCTCCCGTCCTCTTTCATTGCTCACGACCCATCCAAGTTACCCCTTCTCCTTCACTTTTATTCCACTTTGACTTTATTTCTAAGCTTTCTAAGGTGTCCTAAGGTGTTGGTGATAGTTTGGAAGATATTGGAGTTAATTTGGTTTAGACTTGAAAACGTTAGAGAAGAGTTGGTGGATTAACGTTAATCACTTCCACCATTTTTATTTTCTTACTTCATTTCAAGGTTTTAGTGATTAGTTCTTACCTTAAGGAGGTCACTACCACCTCCTACCTTCCATGAAAAGTTACAAAGGAGCCTCCCTCTCACATGCTACCTTTACACCTTTACATCTTTACTTAAAAGTTAAGTCTTTCCTTAAAAGCTCATTTTCAAAATATCTTTGATGTGTCACCCATGACATCATCAAAAAGTTTATTTCCATAAATGGTAAAAAGTTTTTATTTCATTTTATAGATTTTCTAAGCAAATAAGTGTATGAAAAAAGTTCGAACAACTTCTGATGAGGAAAAAGTTGTTTATCGATAAAATGATTTTTGGTCACATTATCGATATTTCTTCAAAAATATATTTTTTTGTAAACATTTTTCCAAAACAAGTTCACCATCAATAGTTGTGATTTAAAACGGGTTAACAAGGTTATTAAACCACTTTAATAACATTTAATCCGAGATTCAAATGTTTAAATAATTCAGATATTTAAATACGAAGTGTCCAAAATTCTAGGTCATTGCACATCTTAAGAAATCTCATTAGACCGCTTAATACTTCTTTTATGGGAAGAGGCAGACCCTACGATCGCCACTTTATACCTCAACCCCGAAGCGGACCCCTTCCATAGATTTTCCATAACCATGCCTAAAAGATAATCTCGACCATTTAATACTTCTTGAATGGGAAGGAGGCGGACCCTACAATAGTCACTTAATACCTTCAACCCAAAAGCAGGCATGTACTGGGATATCTGTCTTATGACCCATAACCCATACCGCGATGTCCCGCATTAGTCCGACCATTTGTAGGTGCTGGTAGCCAGATTAATTGGGTAGGCTTCCCCTACAGAATTGGGACTAACCTCGCATCCATCGTGGGTATTTATCATAGGCAGTGTATCACATAAGTCCTAAAGTCACACTGCTGGTAGCCAGATTAGCTGCGCAGACTTCTATGTACTTTTGACTGACCTCGCATTCTTATAACTCGGTCATATTTCTGCTCTCCTAACATACTACTATATATATAATATCTCACCGCATTTATGACTTAAAGCCATATATGGAAAACTCTTGATTTCACCTCTAATTATGGATTAATTTCCATAATTATCCTTAACTTCATTCCTATAGGATTTAATGCTAATTTCTAACCTATTTATTCAATACTATGTGAATTATACGTTACTATTTATATGCTATTAATTATATTTATACATATGTAATAGTTTAGCTAACTAAATATTCCTAAGTGTGCATACAAATTTTCTTATTCTAAGGTTAATACTTCCTATACTAATTGTTAAATTGTCAAAACTTCCATCTCTATACAAGCCTAGGTTCCATACAATAATTAACAAAATAGCTAATATCCTTAGCTAGACAAAACAGACTTGTATATTTATATATTCAAAAATGCAATAATACCAAACTTATTTTACATTAATATAATAGAATCACCCCTCTATTTAGAGAAACAAACTTAAAATTTAAACCTTTATATTCTATTCAACCTTTACATATACAACCTTGATGCGAAAAATGGGATTCATATTTGTCTATATTACAAAAATAGGTGATGTGGACTATGAATAGAAAAATCTATACTTTGCACACCATTTTCTAATAATTTTCTTTTTGAACCCTTTTATCACAACAATAGAAATTAGGAAGGGGAAGTTGAATAGAACATAAATCATTCAAATTGCAAACAATTTAAATTCTACTATATTAACATAAAACAAAATCCAAGAATTGACATTTTGTTTGGGGGAAGCTTGTGGTTTTAGTGTTAGGGTTTTCGTATACAAAATTCCCTAAGGCATAAAACAAATCCAGTTTTTTACTACACAAGTTACTAAAATGTGATAAACTTCCACTCAAAAATAGTTTTCCTGCTTCCTTCGGTTTGATTCACACCTTTGCCAAACTACTCCTTTAAGTTTCTTCTTTTTGAAATATACAACAATTCAGTTGTATATAAACTAGATTCAGAATTTAGAGATTATGGGGAATAAAAATAGAAAAACATATATATATATATATATAAACCTATTGCCTTTTCCCCTTGGATTTGAATTCTTGAATCTAATCAAAGAATCGAGGAAGAAGGCTGATAGAGTTTCGCTAGCATTTCAAATATTTTGTGAATAAAAGTGAAGGGGCTAGCCTCTTATTTATATTGGTTAGAAGGCGTGTGGACCATAGGATTTAAATTGGTTTAAAATAATAATATTTGGGCCTTTCATGGCCTAACCTAACCCTAGTTGCCACACAAGCACCGGCTGACCGCTCCTCCTAGGCGGTCGACTGGCCCAGTGGAGGCGGTTGACCGGTCTCCTACTACACTCGGGAATTTATTATTGCTACTTGATTTTGATTTGTTTCCTATATTACACACTACCGTTTACTTTTTTCTTTGACGTTAGCTTTTTGTTAACGTTAAAATATTTATTAACATTTTTAATTTCAAACGTAACATTAATTAAAAAATTTAAATTTAAATTCATTTGAACTATTTTAAATTAGAAAATTTAATACGTCAACAACTATTCCATTTGAACTTCGATCGCAAAATTTTGTATATGAACGTTGATCGGAAAATCGCCATGAATGCAATGGTGCAACTTTCACAGCCAAATTCCAACATTTGTGAATTTCCAATTTTAGTATTTTAATTTATTAATTTTGTGATTAACTTTTTACGGGTGTTATAGAGTCCTGTTCGGCTGCTCAGACAATTGCGACCCTCTTCCTCCAAGTGAAGTAAGGATTTCTGATAGTGAAATTCCTTAGGAGAGCTTAGGGACTAGACGTAAGACGGGAGGTCTAAATTAGTATCATTTTTTTGGTATTATCATATCTTACTTTACTTATTGATTTACCAGCATATTTATCTCAAGTTAGAATTAATTCATAATACTCTTGATCCTTAAGAATTTCAAAACTAATGATCCATCACATATATAAAATATTATATTTAAATACAAAAATTCATCTTAAGAGCGATATATGAAGATGCCCCCCTTCAATGACCAGAGTCACAAATACTAAACAGTTATAAACCATGTCATTATTACATACAGAAGCAAGTATGTTCCATAAAGAAAATACTGAATAGTACTATTAGACTACTTGCCTCCTACAACGTCTTTGGTAAGCTTTGTTCACCATAATGATACTTGACAACCCTTTACTCTTATCCTACTCAATTGAGTACCCAATAATTGAAGGGGAAAAAAATTAAAACTTATCAGGCATAAAGCTTGGTGTGAATAATACTATTCACCCGTATCAAATACCAACACATAGTGAGATCAGGCTGCTAGGCGGGATGGGTTTCTTCTCATCGGTGTCTTACCAAAACAAATAGTGTTATTTCTAACATCCTTGGAGTATGATGAGATAGGTCTAGCACACTACCCTCATCTCGCTCATCTACAACCATAAGGATTAGACTACAATAAAGCATTGTATTTCATTAAATGGGTGTAATGTGGATATGTCCTATTTATTCAATAGAATTCATATATCATACATTCTCTAGGTATACCCAATTTATCTAAATTTTATTTAGATACACTTTATATGTAACAATGTGTTCTAGACCCTCAAATTTTACCTATACATCTTATTAAGCATTAATTTCATTGTCGTAGTCTTTGCAGCAACCTATACACCTATTAGTTCTTACAGACCAACTAAGACTTATAAGGTTGACCCAAACCTAAACTAGGAAGGAAACTAACACTTTCATTCTTGTAACAATATTAGGTAACAATGCCAAGCAAAACATAGTTAGCGTTCTCACTCAAACCTTTTGATGTGTAACACCATTTTAGCCTCGATGTTGACAAAGCCATATGCATCTGGACCATTGACCATGATAACTGAAGTGCTAATCGGTTAAAGTGTGAGGCGCTACCTCGTCATTAGTCCACTACTCAACTTAGTTTTAGACCTTGAACAAGTTATTAAATCGTGATTAGTATTAACATCCTAACACATTTAGATCTTCCTGATATCTTGGATGCAGTTCTTCTCATATATGAGTTATGCCTGATCGTACCCACTATTTGAACACCATAGATGGTGTAATTATAGACATTTGAATTTGAAATATTTAATTAATTTTATAAGTCAAACAGCAATTTCAAGTATAAGGGTTATATGGATATTGGAATAGTGATATAAACATCAAAATTATTTAAATGATTGAATCTTGAATTTAATTTGAATAAATGGATATCAAAAGCTTATTTGAATTCAATTTAAATAATAAATGGTTAGTGTAAACTTTAATTTAGAATTAAAAGTGATTAAAATTGTTTTAATAATAATTTGTTTAATTAACGAGAGAAATTAGCATTCCTGGGGCACCGTCTTGGATTTTGACAAAACCAAGACCATCGGGCATGGAATAGTGTACTGTTATATGCCAACGAGATCGGACGTATTATGTTGTCATGCAAGCTCGAAATGCATAGAATTTTATTGAAATTTAATATAATATAATTTGATATTGAAATCTAACTTTTGTATATGATGAAATTAGGCCCCGATACTAGTTCCATTCTGTTCAGAATGAGGGTATTTAGTATGGAATGCCAGGCGGCATGCCTCGTTTGGAGTTTGAGATTTTTAGGGATGCATAGTGTTTGAAAATTTTCTATATAAGGACCTCACTTTTCTCTATTTTCTAAATACTAAAAACCTAGCCGTTTTCATCCAACAGCCTAGATTATCCATGAAGATCGGAGCAGTTTCAAGAGAAGTGTCCAACATGAAAGTGGTGTGGCGAGTGTAATGACCCGAGAATTTTAACGATTTAAATAACGTAATTAACTGAATTTTTCATGAAAATAAACAATAAAATTTTATCAATGAAAATTTGGCATTTGGGATACGTCTATTTAAACATAGCAAATGGCAAATTTTCATCGGAAAATATGTAAGTTTGTTCAGTTGTGAAATTTCAATTTAAAATCAGTTAAAATTTGATGGAAATAAAATATTTTCGAAATTTGAATATTTCTACATAAGAAAAATGTATACCATTTTCTAAGTGAGACGTCATAATTCGTTTCGCCAAATTTGGACTTCGCTAGCCCCGTTTAAATTATTTTCGGCGGTTTAGCAGCATTTTTGGCAACGAAAATCGAGTTTTGATAGGTAGGCCATGTTGCTCGTATCTGTGTACCATCTTGTTCGTCTCATCGCGCTGATCTTCGTAGTATATTCATTTGTGTATTTCGGCATCCGGTACATGGAGAAATCTGCGAAACAGTTAGCTGTATCAGTACCCATTTTGAATCTTTTGGTTTCCCTGTGTCCTTTCATTTATCCACCGGGAGAAACTAATGGCCACTAGCTTTTATTATTCCAGAATTCACGTACCTGGCTTTTACTATTCCTATGGTTTCGATATATATGTTGTTTGTCCCTTCATTCTCATTCTCTTTCCTTCTTTTCGTTCTGCTCTAATATATATATATATATATATATATATATATATGTTAGCATATATTTGCCTGAGAACCTAGCTCATCAACTTCTTCAAACCGGCCTCGTCCCCTTCCCAACCAACTCGACCTCCTTCCCCACCATGCGGAACTCACCCTCTCCGCCTCGATCGGCCTTCGCTCCGCCTCCGCTCCACACAGCCCGAACCCATCCACTCTTATGCCACCAAACAGACCCGCCATCTCTAGCCTTCCATCACACCCTCTCCAACCTTCAGCCCACTCCGACCACCTTCCAACCTCATAGCACCCTTCCCCGGCCTTGCTCCCTACAGTCGAAGCCTCACAACACTCCTCCTCTACCACAGCACGTAGCAACGGCCTCCCTCTCCCTAAACGAACCCCGCCATAGCCTCTCCATCCAAGTCAGCCTTGTTCCCTCTCCAGCAAGCCACCATGCCACTTCCCACAGCCAAACCCGAACCCACCTTCAGCCACCCTTCCTCCACATCACCACACAGCCACCGCCTCACCCACTGGCCGCAACCCCAACCTCCGCTTGAACTGTGCCGACTCATCCACTTCTCCAGTCACCTCCAACCATTTCTCCCGAGGCTGAAACCCCCAGCCTCTTCTCCTTCTCTATATAAGAAAAAGAATAAAAGAAGAATATATATATTTTTGTGATTCATCGAATTCTTGAATTCTAGTTGCTTTGCTTCCCACTGTCCTGTCTATCAATCGCAACAGCTTCTGAGTGTTGTTTTGGAGCGTGCGTGTCCATATAGCCGCGTGTCCGTGTCCATATCTATGTAGGCATCATGTTCATTCTCGTTGTTTCTCTAGCCTCGAAAGGTGAGCGATCACTCACAATTGACATTATTATGTTTAGTAAATTTATTTCACATGAAATGGCGATTGAAATATGTTGTTAAATTTGAATTGGTTAGTAATTAAATCGTTGAGTTTGATATGTTGTTATTTAAATTGTTTACCTATGTTAATTGGCATATGACACCAATAGCATGTTAGGATATACATATTATATTTAAATTGTTAATTATGATATATGTTTGCAATTGATATATATGTCATTTTATGTTATTATTCTATTGTTCTCAAACTGCAAGTTCCCTGTTAGGAAAATCACTATGGGTTGAAATGATACATACCCGAATGATCTTATAGATTAGGGAAAATCGTTATAGGTTGAAATAATAAACCCAAGCGATTTGAATGATTTTGAATTTGGGATTGCAGGTTGAAATGATATATACCCGTAAAATTTAAATTGGGGCATTTCACCAGAAGGACAAACTTTGTAGTCCAATTAGTTTCTAGGACACACATTTAAAGAAATTACTTTCAAGGCCAAAATCAGCAGAATAATTACTTTCAAGGACAAAGTCAGCAGTCCAATTACTTTTAAGGACATAATTTCATAGGTTTTTAGGCCCTAGAAACTAATTATTTTACGTTTTATCCTTGAAAATAATTAGTTCAGTTGTGTGTCCTAGAAACTAATCCCACTTGCTAAAGAGACCCTTGTGGCTAATTTCCGCTTTTAAATTATTGCGGATTGAAATGATAAATATCCGTATCACTTGACTATAGGATAGAAAACTATATACGGACACCGTTGGTTTTTTTAAAAATGATTTCCAATTTTTTTGAAAATAAGTGTTTTAATAAATATTGATTTTTAAAATATAATATAAAGATTTTATTTTAATATGTGTGTAAATTGTAGATTTTTTAATTATATGTTTGGAAATTTTAAATTTATAAGTTAAGTTTTGAAAAATGTAAATTTTAAGATATTACTTATAATTTTATTATTTTTAAATATATAAAGTAAGATTTATTATAAAATAAAATAAATTTAATAATAATATTTAATTTAATAAAATTTAATATAATAAAATTTAACAAAATTTAATTTAACTAATATACATACATATATATAATATGTTTAAATATTTATTTAAAATTTATAGTAATATTTTAAAACTAGATTTTGTGATAACTTTAATAAATAAAAGTTGGAAAGGTAAATTAAAGTTGATTTGTAATTTAATTTGTTTAAGAATTGAATTTAAATAAAAATTGATTTGAAACTTATTGATTTGAGATTTTATTAGATATGAATTTATACTTGATTTTGATTAAAAGTGATCAAGTGAATATTGTCAAAATTTAATATAATTGAAGTTAGATATTTAATTTTTGATTTTGATTTAAATTTGTGATTTGAGATTTTATTTAAATGTTTATAAAAGTGATTTTTATAAAATAACGACGGTGTGAAATAAGCATTTGGTTGTTAAAGAGACCGGGATCGGATATTGTCATACTCTTGCCAATACCGAAGACCACTTTAACAACTGTGCACGTGATGGACAGTCCAGAACGAAGTAGGATGGTTTAGCGAAAGCTATAGTATGAGGTATGAACGCAGCCCTGACCCCCTCGGGTCAGCTTGATATGACTAAAACAGGAGCTATACCTGGGCCAAGTGAGGTCGTACCTCCGATTGAGCATGCTTCTTCGAAACCATATCTATTACTTTGTGATTTGATTGGTGCGCACCTTTGATTATGGGAGTGTGTCTCAAGGTGGGCGGTAGTAGCTGCTATGCGTTACCACCAGCCCGATTCTGCAAAATGGTAGTATCCTACGCTGGGCATTGCCTCGCGTGCCTTGTCATATGCCTTATCGAGCCCATTACGAGTTTGGTTTGTGTCATACACAATGGAGTGCCCTCTGATAGCCCTCTAGTTTACGGAGGAATTACGGTACTGTATAGACTACGACATTTATATAAAAATTTGTTAAGGGGGATATGGATAACGCCTTAATGCTATTTTAATATTTTACTTTACTGATAGACATTATCTATGTAGCATATTGTATTATGTATGTAGATTGTTCCACGGATCCTTAAAGGATGGGAATCCCAAACATCCTTTAAGTTATATTGCATTTCACTTGGACATTTCACTTGAGTTGATTTACTTGCATAAGAATGTTAATCCTGACTCGAGTGTTTTTTGTTTTGCTTTATGCTCGGGTCAGCCTGAGTATCACAGCATATGAGACTCACCTTTGGAGCTTGGAGCTTTGCTTGGAGATCTATCTTTTATCCATTCATCTTTTCATTTATTTCAATTATTTCCAGTTATTTATGTTCAGACTTGTTATTTGCTTATGTATTAGAGACTCCTTTTTATTTGGACTTATGTTGTATTTTTCTTTAGACTGATGTTTCTATAGCAGCTTCATGAACTACTATTTATCTATTCCGCTGCATATTGTTGTATTACTCTGTGTCTATGATTCTGTGATTGATTTATTTACTGTATATGCTAAGTTTTGCTAAATATAAATAACAATCTGTTGTTTTGAACAATTCAAGTCCGACATGTGTGGATTATTGTGGATTTGAATGGTTCGAAATGATGGGTCGTTACAATTGGTATCGGAGCCAGGTTTAGGCAAAACTTAGCTTATGGAGTAAAAACTCATTAGAGATAGGGTAGTAATACCCTAGAATGAGTAGAATTAATCATAGAATCATTTTCGTTCGAGCTTGAAATTCTTTGTTAGGATCCTCTTTGATTTGGATTTCTTTTGAATTTTTGGAACTTTACCTTTTCTCTAAAATCCATTCTTGTCTTTTCCAGATGAGTAACCATAGGAAAGTTTGTGGGAGGGGTCGTGGAAATGCCCCCGCACCACCAGTTGTTGCTCCCGTTCCACCAGCTCAACCAGTTAGGATTGTCCCACTCAGCAGAGAGGCAAGAACTCTGGTGTCATTGCTATGATATCTTTCACTCTTCCTTCTTCTAATGATACCCAAGGTACTCTTTAGGGCACCTTTTCTTTGCATGACTTTCCTGTTCGTGTTCTTTTTGATACTGTAGCATCCCATAGCTTTATTTATGTTGATCTTTGTAATAAATTTGAGCACATCTTGCAACCTCAATTGGCAACTTCATCCTTATGTGTGACTAATCCCATCAGCGGTCCCGCTAACCTTAGTATGATTTGTAAAGGGGTGAAACTCCTTTACAACAGGCATCGATTCACCGGAGATTTCTATGTCCACGTTTTGATGCATTTGATATCTTACTTGGTGGTGATTGGTTAAAGCGTTATTGTGCTGTGATTTCTTGCAAAGCCCGAACATTTCTTTAGTAGACGACCAGGGTACTTCTCTTGTGATCAAATGTCGAATGCCTTAGGATTTGCAGGCAGTTTTTATCTTTTTGCTTGATTCTCAGCCTAGTGAGCTTGACTCCACCTCGATAGTCATGTATTATCCTGATGTTTTTGGTGAAGTCACTTCTCTAGCTCCTAAGCGGGAAATAGAATTCCGCATCGATCTTATTCCTGGAGCTCGATCTATTGTTCTCCCCCCCAAATGGATGACACCCAAAGAGAAAGCCGAATTGAAGAAGCAGATTGAAGACCTGTTTTCCAAGGGTTTGATTAGGTAAATTTTTTCAGAATGGGGTGCAGCTGTGGTCTTTGTCACTAAATCTGATGGTTCTTTGAGGATGTGTGTTGATTATAGAAAGCTGAACAAGCTTACTCTTAAGAACAGATATCCTATGCCTCGTATTAATGATATGTTCGATCATCTCTATGGAGCTAAAGTATTCTCTTAGCTTGATCTTGCTACCGGTTTTCACCAACTTCGTGTAGCTGAGGAGAGCATTCCCAAGACAGCTTTCCGAACAGAGAATGGTTTCTATGAATGGTTAGTCATGCCCTTTGGATTAACCAATGTTCCTGCCTTCTTCGTTGATCTAATGAATCACGTATTTCGCAATGTTCTCAACAAGTTTTTCCTTATTTTCGTTGATGATATTCTCGTCTTTTCTAAGTTAGAGAAGGAGCATGAATCTCATTTGTGCTATGTCCTCCAAACTCTTGGAACACATCAGCCGAAAACCAAAATTTCCAAATGCCGTTTCTAGAGGGATGAAGTTCGATTCCTTGGGCACATTGTTTCTAAAAATGGAGTCTCGGTTGACCCGGTTAAGGTCGCCGTGATTAATGTAAGTCTAACTATCTTTCCTCTTTTGTAATTTAATTTTCTTATCTTCCTTTGAACTTATCCACCTTATTCTATTTCCAGGATTGGGAGACACCTAAGACTCCTTCCGATATTTGTAGTATTTTGGGTCTAGCCGGTTATTATCGGAGATTCATTGAGAATTTTTCCCGCATAGCTTCACCTCTCACTGCTTTGACTCGTAAGAATGCTAAGTTTGTTTAGAGTGATAGGTGTGATGTTGCATTTAATGAGTTAAAGCAAAAGCTTACTTCTGCTCCTGTTCTTACCGATCTGAATAGGAGTGAAGGACTATCTGTTTATACCAATGCTAGTCGAGAAGGTTTGGGTGCTGACTTGATGCAGGATGGGAAGATCAGTGCTTATGCCAGTCGTCAGTTGAAGCCCCACGAAGCCAAATATACCACTCATGATTTGGAATTGCTTGCTGTTGTGTTTTCTTTGAAGTTATGGAGGCATCACCTTTTGGGAACCAAGTTTGAGCTTTTTACGGATCATCAGTCTCTTAAGTATATTTTCACCTAAAAGGATTTGAACCAAAGGCAGGTTAGATGGCTTGAGTTCTTAGCATCTTATGACCTCGATATCAACTACACTCCTGGGAAAGCCAATGTTGTGGCTGATGCCCTAAGTCGGAAGAGAGCCATGTTATGTCAGATTTTGGTTCTTCGTCTCTTATGGATCACATCATAGCTAAGCATGATGAAGATGAGATGCTTAAGCTCATGAAGGAGAATATTTGAAATAAGGAAGGTAATAATCAGAATGAGTTAGGAGCACAAATTGATCAAAATGGAGTTCTGAGGATTAATAACGAAATTTGTGGTCCGAATGTCGATGGTTTGAGGCAAGAGGTTCTTAGGGAGAATTATCAGTCCAGATTCTCTATCCATCTAGGTGTCACGAAGATGTTTTAGAATATGAAGAGGCTATATTGGTGGAGTGGTATGAAGCGGGATATCTCTATTTATGTCAGTAGATGTGCCGCTTGTCAACAGGTTAAGGCTGATCACCAGAAGATCGTCGGATTTCTTCAACCCCTAGAGATTCCCATTTGGAAGTGGGATCAGGTTTCTATGGACTTTATTGATGGTTTACCGAGGACTATAAGGGGTAACGAGAGTATATGGGTAGTTGTCGATTGATTGACCAAATCCGCTAATTTTATTCTGGTCAAGTCAAATCGAACCGCTTCGAGCTTAGCTGAGGTTTATATGAGAGAGATTGTCCGACTCCATGGTGTTCCATCTAGCATTGTTTGTGATCGTGATCCTATCTTCACCAGCAAGTTCTGGAAAGCTTTTCAGGAAGCTTTGGGTACCTGTTTGAACCTTAGTACTGCTTACCATCCCAGACTGATGGTCAGACGGAAAGGATGAATCAGATTCTGGAAGATCTTCTTCGTGCCTGTGTTCTTGATTATGGAGGACCTTAGGAAGATCATCTCCATCTCGTTGAATTCTCTTATAATAATAGCTATCAGGTATAACTTTATTTTGAAATTTAAATCATCTTAAGCTTCAATCTATTAAATCCCATTCTTTCGAATTTAGGCAAGTATTGAGATGTCTCTGTTTGCCGCTCATTACGGACAATCTTGCAAATTTCCATCTTGTTGGATTGAATCCAGTGATCGCTTAGTTCGTGGGCCTGATATGATTCTGGAAGCATCCAAGAAGGTTGAGGAGATTAGGAGGAAGATGAGGATTGATCAGGATAGGCAGAAAAAGTATGCTGATAAGCGAAGGAGGGATTTGGCATGTTCAGTGGGTGATCGGGTCTTTCTGAAGATCTCGCCACTAAAGAATGTGCTTCACTTTGGTCGGAGAGGGAAGCTTGCTCCTAGATCCATTGGTCCTTTCTGCATCTTGGAAAGGGTTGGTCCTTTAGCGTATAGAGTGGATTTGCCGAAGAAGCTATCAGGTGTGCATAGCGTGTTTCACGTATCTCACCTTCGCAAATATCTTCATGATCCATCTTTGATTGTTCAGCTTGCTTTATTAGAGAATTTGGATGTCGAGCCAAATCTCACTATTGAGAGGAAGCCACTTCATATTGTCGATAGAGGTACGAAGCAGCTTAGGAGGAAATCTGTCAGTCTGGTCAAAGTACAGTGGAGTACAGATGATCGGGATTGCACCTGGGAAACCGAGGAGTCCATGCGTGCTTTGAATCCTGAATTGTTTGTCTCAAGTACTATTCGTTTGAATATATCTTATCTGTCTGTTTGCTTCTATTCTCTTATCTCGTTCCTTTTCAGGGACGAAAAGTTTTGAGCGGGGGAGAGTGCAACGACCCGAGAATTTTAACGATTTAAATAACGTAATTAACTAAATTTTTCATGAAAATAAACATTTTAGCAACGAAAATTTGGTATTTGGGATACGTCTATTTAAACATAGCAAGTGGCAGATTTTCATCAGAAAATATGTAAGTTTGTTCAGTTATGAAATTTCAATTTAAAATCAGTTAAAATTTGATGGCAATAAATATTTTTGAAATTTGAATATTTCTACATAAGAAAATTGTATACCATTTTCTGAGTGAGACGTCATAATTCGCTTCGCCAAATTTGGACTTCGCTAGCCCCGTTTAAATTATTTTCGGCGGTTTAGCAGCATTTTTGGCAGCGAAAATTAAGTTTTGATAGGTAGGCCATGTCGCTCGTATCTGTGTACCATCCTGTTCGTCTCATCGCGCTGATCTCCGCAGTATATTCATTTGTGGATTTCGACGTCTGGTACACGGCGAAATCTGCGAAACGGTTAGCCGTATCGGTACCTATTTTAAGTCTTTTGGTTTCCCTGTGTCCTTTCATTTATCCATCGGGAGAAAAAGTAATGCCCACTAGCTTTTATTATTCCAGAATTCACGTACCTGGATTTTACTATTCCTACGGTTTCAATGTATATGTTGTTTGTCCCTTCATTCTCATTCTCTTTTCTTCTTTTCGTTCTGCTCTAAAATATATATATATATATATATATCTGTGTTAGCATATATTTGCCTGAGAACCCAGCTATCTCCTTCTTCGAATCGGCCTCGTCCCCTTCCCAACCAACTTGACCTCCTTCCCCACTACGCGGAACTCACCCTCTCCGCCTCGACCGGCCTTCCCTCCGCCTCCGCTCCACACAGCCCGAACCCATCCACTCTTACGCCACCGAATAGACCCACCATCTCCAACCTTCCATCACACCCTCTCCAACCTTCAGCCCACTCCGACCACCTTCCAACCTCGTAGAACCCTTCCCCGGCCTTGCTCCCTACAACTGAAACCTCGCAGCACTCCTCCTCCACCACAGCACGTAGCAACCGCCTCCCTCTCCCTGACCGAACCCCGCCACAGCCTCTCCATCCAAGTCAGCCGTGTTCCCTCTCCAGCAAGCCACCACCCCACTTCCTACAGCCAAACCCAAACCCACCTTCAGCCATCCTTCCTCCACATTGCCACACAGCTACCGCCTCACCCACTGGCCACAACCCCAACTTCTGCCTGAACCGTGCCGACTCATCCACTCCTCCAGCCACCTCCGACCATTTCTCCTGAGGCCGAAACCCGCAGCCTCTTCTCCTTCTCTATATAAGAAAAAGAAGAAAAGAAGAAAATATATATATTTTCGTGATTCATCGAATTCTCGAATTCTAGTTGCTTTGCTTGCCGTTGTCCTGTCCATCAATTGCAGCAGCTTCTAAGTGTTGTTTTTAAGCGTGCGTGTTCACATAGCCGTGTGTCCGTGTCCATATATGTGTAAGCGTCATGTTCATTCTCGTTGTTTCTCTAGCCTCGAAATGTGAGCGATCAATCACGATTGACATTCTTATGTTTGGTAAATTTATTTCACATGAAATAATGATTGAAATATGTTGTTAAATTTGAATTGGTGTAACGGCCTGCTATTTCGAACCATTCAAATCGACAAGCAGACACACAAGTCAGACTTGGATTGCTCAAAACAACAGATTGTTAATTTATATTTAACAAAACTTAGCATATACATTAAATAAAATCAATCACAGAATACAACAATAAGCAGCGAAATAGATAAATAGTAGTTCATGAAGCTACTATATAAACAACAGAGTCTAAAATAAAATACAACAGAATCTTAAATACAGAGTAGTCTCAAATACAAAAGTAACTAACAAGACTGAACATAAATAACTGGAAATAAGTGCAAGCTGAATAGATAACAGATAGATCTCCAAGCAAAGCTCCAAACTCCACAAGTGAGCCTCAAATGCTGTGACACTCAGTCTGACCCAAGCATAAGGCAAAACACAAAACACTCGAGTCAGGATTAACATTCTTATACCAGTAAATTCAACTCAAGTAAAATACAAAATAACTTAAAGGATTTTTGGGATTCCCATCCTTTAAGGATCCGTTAAACTATCTATATACATAGTACAATACGTTACATAGATAATGTCTATAGTAAAGTAAACTATTAAAATAGCGTTAAGGCGTTACCCATATCCCCCTTAACACATTTTATATAATGCCGTAGTCTATATAGTACTATAAACTCCACCAAGCAGGTGGGCTATCAGGGAGCACTCCATAGGTACGACACAAACCTAACTCGTAGAAGGCGCGATAAGGCATGTAATAAGGCACGCGAGGCAATGCTAGGGCATGATTCTACCGTTTGCGGATCCGGACTGGTGGTAACGCATAGCAGCTACTATCGCCCACCTCGAGACACACTCCCAAATCAAAGGTGCATCCAATCAAATCACAAAGTAATAGAATGGTATCGAAGAAATGTGCCCGATAGTAGGAGCGACCTCACTTGGCCCTGCTTGGCTCCTGTTTTAGCCACATCAAGCTGACTCGCGAGAGTCAGGACTGCGTTAATACCTTATATAGAATCGTCACCAAACCATCCACTTCATTCTGGAATCTCCACCACGTACATAGTTGTTAAAGTGGTTTTTGATATTGGCAGAGTTGACAATATCCGATCCCGGTCTCTTTAAAAACCAAATGTTTATTTCACACCGTGGTCATTTTATTTCAAATAGTTCATATTTCATATCAGAATATCATATACATTTCAAAGTCATATATATCACTTTCGAAATCATATTACTTTCAAAATCATATCACTTCCAAAATCATTATCCACTTTAAATTATAACAGTTCCAACTTAAATAGTTTAAATATTGAAAATAGTATATATATTGAAATAGTTATAAATTAAAAATATTTTATTTATTTAAAAATAGGTTATATATTAAAATAGTTTATATATTAAAATAGTTTATATATTAAAATAGTTTATATATTAAAAAGAGTTTATGTCGAAAATAGTTTCAAATTGGAATTATTTCTTCCAATCTCACAAATCAATTCAAATCAACTTTAATTCCAAAAATTCAATTTAAATCAATCTCAACTCAACAGTTACAATTAAAAGGGTTCAATTCACATTTCTCCTTAGAACCAATTTAAATTTTTATCGATTTCAAATTCAGGTTTGAACTACAAATTTAAACCACTTACAATTTAATAGGTTTCAAAGTCTAAATATTCAACAATTTACAATAACTAATTTGATAAATTTCATTTATATTTCATAATTCAACTTTAATTTTATTTAAATCTTGAAATATTCACTTAATCACTTTTATAACATTTATATAAAATCTCAAATTACCAATTTAAATCAATATTAAATATTAAATTTAAATTTTATATAAATTTGCAAATATTCATTTAATCACCTTTAATAAAAAATCCAATTATCAAGTTATAAAATCGTATCTTTAAATCTCAAAACCAATAAGTTCCAAATCAATCTTTATTTTAAATTCAATTATAAACCAATTTAAATTCAACTTTAATTTATCTTTCCACCCTCTATTTATTAAAGTTATTACAAAATCTATTTCAAAATATTAATATAAATTTTAAATAAATTTTTTAAATACAATATATATACTTATCTAATTAAATTCTATTAAATTAAATTTTATTATATTAAATATTATTAAATTAAATCTTACTTTATTAAATCTATTTTATTTTATATTTAACTATATTTATCTATTAAAAATAATAAAATTATAAGTAAAATCTTAAAATTTACATTTTTCAAAAACGTAACTTATAAATTTAAAATTTCCAAACATATAATTTAAAAATCTAAATTTTACACATATATTAAAAATAAAATCTTTATATTATATTTAAAAATCAATATTTATTAAAACCCATATATTTCCTTTCAAAACTTAAGAAATCATTTTTCAAAAATAGACCAACGGTGTCCGTATATAGTTTTCTATCCTATGGTCAAGTGATATGAATATTTATCATTTCAATCCGCAGTTATTTAAATATTTATGGGTATATATCATTTCAACCCGCAATCCCAAAATTTCAAAATCAATGAAAATCACTTGGGTTTATCATTTCAAGCCATAACAATTTTTCCCTATTCTAAAATATCGTTCGGGTATGTATCATTTCAACTCATAGGGAATTCCTAAAGTAACAGGGAACTTGCAGTGTGATAACAATAAAATAATAATATAAAATGACATATATATATATATATATCAATGACATGCATATCATAATTAACAATATAATATATATTCAACAGGTTATGGTGTTATATGTCAATTATCATGGGTTAGCAAATGCAGATAATAACATATCATACTTAACAATTAATTTTCTAATCGATTCAAAATTTAACAACATATTTCAATCGTCATTTCTTATGAATTAAATTTACTAAATATAAGAATGTTAGTCGTGAGTGATTGCTCACCTTTCGAGGCTAGAGAAATAACAAGAACAAGATGCGACGAATCCAAGCACAAATTCCAAAGCACGGCACGATGAACATGAATTCGACGAGCAAAGTTGATAGCTTGGAATTTATGAAAACGAATCAAAACTAGCTTTATATAAACTAAAACAAGATATATATTATATTTTTTTCTTTCTAAAAATCAATATTCATTTTGAAAAGACATATTAAAATTTAAAATAAAACCCCTACATTATATTTGAAAATCAGCACATAAATCAAAATCAAAATCTTCATATTATATATATATATATTTTAAAATTGATATTTATTAAAACATATGTTAAAATCAATTATCTATATATCACATTTAAAATCAATGCTTAAAACACATATTTTCAAATCTATGACACATATTTTTTTCTATATATATAAATAAGAGGGAGGAGGCTGGATTGTGTGATGGAGATGCGGCTGCTAGGCGGGCTTGGCTGAGATGAAGGGCGTTGGGTAGTGGAAGGCTAGACTATGGCGAAGTAGAAAGTGGCCAAAGCTGTGTACTAGGTTCGTTGAGTGTGGCGGAGCGAGGCAAGGTCTAGAGGGCTCGAGTTAGGCAGGGTTTCTGGCAAAGATATGAGGAAGGTGACATGGCTGTGGGGTCGAGGGGTTAGTGGTCGAAGAAGTTTGGCGAGTTCATGGTTCAGTTGGAGGCTATCGGTCAGGTGGGTTCGGGTTGCGAGGCTGTCACGTGGCTGGAGAACCGAGAGGGGAAGGGAAGAAAGGGGAGGAGGAGGGTTGGATCTGTGGGTGATGGAGGTGACTCGGTAGGGTGGTGTTGATGCGTGATCGACGGTTAGTGTTGTGGTGGCTCAGTGGGCGTTTTCGGTGAGTGAAAAGGTGGGGAGTGAGGCTGAAACAGTAGGGAAAGGTGGCCGAAATGGGTTGCTTTGGTGCGGCTGTTGTGAGGCCATGCTGGTGCTGGAGATAGGTGGCGGATCAGAGGTGAGGTGGAGAGTTAGGCTAGGAGCGGTGGACGAGCTTCAGTGGTAGGAGAATGGAGTTAAGGAGGATCAGAGCAAGTGGATGGTGCTCGGTGTAGAAGAAGGTAGGAGGCAGAGAGTAGATCTCATATAAAAGCTTTAGCTAAATAAATATATAAACCTAAATACTTATATACTTTATATATGTTCTAATAGAATAAGATAGAACAAAGAAAGGAACCAAGAAAGAACAAATCGATATATAATTGGAAATAGCAAAAGTCAGGGGATAAGAAAAGTCAAATGCTGAATTCAGGGAATAATTATGGTTAGTGGCTATTGGGTTTTCAACCGGTGAATAAATGAATGGTCACGGGGAAAGTCAAAGACTCAAACGGGTACCGATACGGCTAACCGTTTCGCAGATTTCGCCGTGTACCGGACACCGAAATGCACAAATGAATATACTGCAGAGATCAGCATCATGAGATGAACAGAATGGTACACAAATACTAGCGATATGACCAAGTTATAAAACTTGATTTTTCGCTGCCGAAAATGCTGCTAAAATGCCAAAAATAAGATAAACGGGGCTATAGTAGTCCAAATTTGACGAAACAAAATACGATGTCTCACTCAAAAATAGTCTACATTTTTATTATATAAAAATATTCAGATTTCGATAACAATTTTCTTTCATCAAATTAACCGATTTCAAATTGAAATTGAAAATTACACAACATAACTAACTTTCAAATTTTCTGATGAAAATTTGCCATTTGCTATGTTTAAATAGACGTATTCCAAATATCAAATTTTTATTTCAAAATTTTTTAAGTTTAAATTTCACGAAAATTTAGTTAATTACGTTATTAAAAATCGTTAAAATTTATGGGTCGTTACGATTGGTTAGTAATTAAATCGTTGAGCTTGATATGTTATTATTTAAATTATTCACCTATGTTAATTGGCATATGACACCAATAGCATGTTAGTATATACATATTATATTTAAATTGTTAATTATGATATATGCTTGCAATTGATATATATGTCATTTTATGTTATTATTCTATTGTTCTCAACTGCAAGTTCCCTGTTAGGAAAATCACTATGGGTTGAAATGATACATACCCGAATGATCTTATAGATTAGAGAAAATCGTTATGGGTTGAAATGATAAACCCAAGCAATTTTACTTATTTTGAATTTGGGATTACGGGTTGAAATGAAATATACCCATAAATTTTAAATTATTACGGATTGAAATGATAAATATCCGTATCACTTAACCATAGGATAGAAAACTATATACGGACACCGTTGGTCTTTTTAAAAATGATTTCCAAATTTTTTGAAAATTTGTGTTTTAATAAATATTAATTTTTAAAATATAATATAAAGATTTTATTTTAATATGTGTGTAAGTTGTAGATTTTTAAATTATATGTTTGGAAATTTTAAATTTATAAGTTAAGTTTTGAAAAATGTAAATTTTAAGATTTTACTTATAATTTTATTATTTTTAAATATATAAAATAAGATTTAATATAAAATAAAATAAACTTAATAATATGATTTAATTTAATAAAATTTAATATAATAAAATTTAAAAATTTAATTTAATTAATATTTATATATATAATATGTTTAAATATTTATTTAAAATTTATAGTAATATTTTAAAATAGATTTTGTGATAACTTTAATAAATAAAAGTTGGAAAGATAAATTAAAGTTGATTTATAATCTAATTTGTTTAATAATTGAATTTAAATAAAAATTGATTTGAAACTTATTGATTTGAGATTTTATTAGATATGAATTTATACTTGATTATGATTAAAGGTGATTAAGCGAATATTTTCAAAATTAAATATAACTGAAGTTAGATATTAAATTTTTGATTTTGATTTAAATTTGTGATTTGAGATTTTATTTAAATGTTTATAAAAGTGATTTTTATAAAATGACCATGGTGTGAAATAAGTGTTTGGTTGTTAAAGAGACCGGGATCGGATATTGTCATACTCTTAGCCAATACCAAAAACCACTTAAAAAACTGTGCATGTGGTGGAGAATCCAAAACGAATTAGGATGGTTTGGTGAACGCTACAGTATGAGGTATGAATGCAGCCCTGACCCCCTCAGGTCAGCTTGATATGACTAAAATAGGAGCTATACCTAGGCCAAGTGAGGTCGCACCTCTGATCGAGCATGCTTCTTCGAAACCATATCTATTACCTTGTGATTTGATTGGTGCACACCTTTGATCATGGAAGTGTGTCTCAAGGTGGGCGGTAGTAGCTGCTATGCGTTGCCACCAGCCCGATTTCGCAAAACGATAGTATCCTACCCTGGGCATTGCCTCGCGTGCCTTGTCATATGCCTTATCGAGCCCATTACGAGTTTGGTTTGTGTCGTACACTATGGAGTGCCCTCTGATAGCCCTCCAGTTTACGGAGGAAGTATGGTACTGTATAGACTACATCATTTATATAAAAATGTGTTACGGGGGATATAGGTAACGCCTTAATGCTATTTTAATATTTTACTTTACAGATAGACATTATCTATGTAGCGTATTGTATTATGTATGTAGATAGTTCCACGAATCCTTAAAGGATGGGAATCCCAAACATCCTTTAAGTTATATTGCATTTCACTTGGACATTTCACTTGAGTTGATTTACTTGCATAAGAATGTTAATCCTGACTCGAGTGTTTTGTGTTTTGCTTTATGCTCGAGTCAGCTTGAGTATCACAGCATATGAGACTTACCTTTGGAGCTTGGAGCTTTGCTTGGAGATTTATCTTTTATCCATTCAGCTTTTCAGTTATTTCGGTTATTTCCAGTTATTTATGATCAGACTTGTCATTTGCTTATGTATTAGAGACTCATTTGTATTTGGACTTATGTTGTATTTTGCTTTAGACTCTGATGTTTCTATAGTAGCTTCATGAACTACTATTTATCTATTCCGTTACGTATTGTTGTATTACTCTGTGTCTGTGATTCTGTGATTGATTTATTTACCGTATATGCTAAGTTTTGCCAAATATAAATAACAATATGTTGTTTTGAGCAATTCAAGTCCGACATGTGTTGATTATTGTCGATTTGAATGGTTCAAAATAACGGGTCGTTACAACGAGCCAACGGGAGTTCATCTATGGCGGCCAATCGTTGAATGGTTAAGCGAGGTGGCATAGATCTTAAGTCAAAAGTGGCTGGGTTCGTGGGTTAATCGATGAGCTACATGGCACGATAGGTGGTGAGGCTAGTGGCATAGGGGATGTCAGGGTTGGGGCTACTCACGGTAGTGGAGCAACAATGTGAAATCACCTTTGGCACCGGCGGTGATTGGTGGAAGTCGGGACGTTAGGGTTAAGAACGTCTGCTTGGTTATAAGAGAGGTAATTAACTTAGTTACCTTGATAACTATGCTAATTATTAATTAATTAATCTCGTGATGTTCTATCAATCATATCTTGTCCGTACGAGGTGGGATTTGGACGTGTTCGGTTGCATTGGACTCATAGCGATAATACCTACGTCGTCGAGTTGGATTCGTCAAATTCGGAGCTTATAGAATTTCAAGGTAAAATCGAACGCTACTCTATTTTAGTCGAAACCAGAATGCTTCGGCGACAGTTGGAATTTTGGTGAGTTAAACTCACCTTTTTGGTTCACTAGTATTATACATAGTTGAATTAAATTCATTGATGCTTGTTTGTTTCTTGATTAAATGATTTACTGCTTTATCAGTTGGGTTGGATTTATTCCCACCCTTGGAGCGGATGGCCTTTTTTATGTACCCGCATAGTATCGGATGACCCATACTATATGATTATATATTATATGTGATGTAGGGGGACAGGTTGGGGGATCTAACAGGATTCCTCACCACTGTTGATTTTTTTTAATATATATAATTCTATGTGTGTGTTGATACATACATACATACATACATACATACATACATACGTACATATACATACATACACACACACAAATATATATATATATATATGAGCTGTGATGTAGAGGGACAAATTGGAGGGATCCAACGGGAATCCTCACACTGTTGAATTCACTTTTCATATATTGTGATATATGATTTATTGTATGCCATCTTTGATGACATGGATATGGTTTTACTTATTTAGTGCTATAGTAGCACTTGGCCTTATATTTATTATTTTGAAATACTATAAAATAACGATTCTAAATTAAAACGATTTTTAAGGTAATACTTGAAATAATACATGTTTTAATAATTATTTATAAATTATTAAAAGAAGGAATTTACTGAAATGAAATAAAAACACGATTTTTGGAATATTAATTTAACTGTTTTGTGAAGTATTTCTAAATAGTGATTTTTGAACTGTATCATAATGGTATTAAAACTTAATAGATAAGTCCATCTTTTATTATAAATGAAATACAGTTTTAAAGAAGATAAAGATAGTTTGAAACAAATATTTTTAAAATGGTTTAAATAAAAGATTTATAAAAGTAATATTTTATAAATAAAGTAATAGATTTATAAATGGTGTTTTATAATATTAAAAATGGATTTATAATTGATATTTTGTAAATAGATCCATAAATGAGATTTTATAAATAAAGGAGATTCAGAAAGGAATAGATTTATAAATGGAATTTTATAAATAAAGAGATTTTATAAAAAGAAGTTATAAAATAGGAAGGAGATCATAAAACTTGGTTTTTATATATAAAAGGGTTTATCTTGATAAGTAGAGGATGGTTTTTATTAAGGGAGATACATTTCGTTTTAAAAATAAAATAATCTCTTAAAGGAATGTTTTGAAAGTGATATTTGCAAATGGTGCTTAATTGTTTGAAAATTGATTTAAATGTGTTAAGTGATAGAAAGACATGGATTTTAACATTTTTGTGTAATAAATGTTTTCAAGAAAGTAAGGAAGACATAGACTTTAACACTATTGTTATGGTAAGTGATTTCCGAAAGGACATGTTTTATATAGTATACGAGATTTATTCATATCCTATATTTGATGTTAATATTCGAGTTGGGTAACTTATATCTCTTTTGAAGTTAAGAATGTCGTCCATTCAAGGTCTAAGAGGTAATGATACCCCAACTTGACCGGCTTCATTGTTAACTAATAAATAGTTTAAGTTTGACATCGAAAATTAATATTAAGTACAATTAATCAGAACCCTATACTAGTGTTTTTGGGTTGTCGTAAAGATGTTTTACACAACTTTCGTTTTGACCCAATAAAGCGTGCTTTGGAAAAATATGAAGCTTTCCTCAAAGATTAGTAAATATACTTATTATGGATTTAAGTATATAGAGATATTTTCTAAGTGTTGAAAATGAAATAATTTGTGAATATACTTATGCCGTTGAGATAAGTATATGGAAATGCTTTCCAAATATCGAAGATTTAAAAGTGGTTTTGAGAATACATCTTCGTAAAGATATTCATAAAAATATTTTGATATAAATATTTGGAAAGTGATTTAATTAATATATGATTAATTAAACAAGCCTAGTGACTGCTTGTGCTAGACTGTATTTTGGTTCCTCGGGCCTCTTATCGATTGTTGGTTCGGAGAGACTGGGATCGGATTTATCCGAAAACCACTTTAGACCAACGTATGCGTTCAAAAGTGATATTTGCTTGAAGATGATGATTTTGAAGATGAAGATCTTCATGATGTAGGGCTGTTTGCCACTAACCTCTCGGGTGATTCCCATATTTTATATATAAGGTGGCAATAGTGCCTTCATTATGAAAATCTTCAATTTGCAAGGATTACTCGCCACTAACACTTGGTTTGATTCCAAAACAAGTTGTAGTAGGAGTGCCTTCGGTTTGTCCTGTTCCTGAACAACTTCTAAGGACGAATGTCTGACATTGCGTTTCTAAGACCATGTACACTGGTTTTTACAAACGTATATCTGTTTGGTGGTGTAGGAGGTAACCCCTCTTATACTTAACACACTTCCCCGAGGAGTGTGAACTTGGGGCTTGTACTTTAATAGAAATCAATTAGTGTGTTGTTGGAAATGGTAATGTTGCATTCAAAGTGGGATTTGTCATGTGAAAGGTAATATGTTACCTCAGGGCTTACACTCGGAAATGGCTGAAACTTGGTATGCTGTAAGGCTATGTGGATCGCCCCATTAGGGTATGATCATCACCTTTCTAGATTACCCTCTATATATCGGGTTTGTTGCGTATGCTGTGGCCACAGATAAGTTGGGAACGGCCAAGGTGATGTCGTATTCGGTACTATCCAGGACCATTGTGTTGGTCACTGGAAAGGGGTAGGCCGGTCTTGCCAGATGCAGAGGACTGTCGTGTGTCCTCGGTACATTTCTCTAGAGATGTACTGTTTGGAAGGTTGTCCCTTACTTGTCATTGTACGAAATCCATTCTCCAATACGTGCCTTTACGGTTTTGATTGTCGAGCGTAGTATGTTGGAATTTAATCAATGTAACAATTACAGCTATTTTAATATGTTATTTAAAAATGGTTTTCAAAGAATGTCATTAGAAATAATATCAAATGATTTGATACAAATGATTTAGTTATCGTAAGGTAAAAACCCGTCCGTATTTATGTGCGACGTGGTCTTACGAGATACCTTTATTTCAAAATGTTTTCTAGCATTAAAATCCAATTGAGATGTGTTTTCTCATGCTGGTTTACCAGACCGATCCGGGCGTTCTTCCCTTGTTAACAAGATTTCTTGTCAACACCCTAAAGTTATTCCAAGTAATATGGTAAGTTCAGAGCGTTTGATTCCCTTAAGGATTACTTTTGTATCCTCACTCGTAAGTATCTTGCGAATCAGACCATCCGTTGACGCCGAAAGGTTTAGAGCTTGGGCTAAGTGACCTTCCGGTTCCGTTGAGCTCGCTTGAAGTCTTCCACAAAGGCTGTTCTTTTGATTAGATCAGGTTTTCCTGAATTGAGTCCTCAAAAGATAGGATTCAATCTTATCATAAGGTTAGGGAGACAACCTTCCTTGAATTAGGACATGAAATCAATTACTTTGGTGAGAAGGTAATAGCTTCCAACCTGAACGAAAGGTTTGATCACTTATATTGAGTAGATTCCAACCTTATCAAGAGGTTAAAACAGTTGAGTCAGCAGTTTCGAAAGGTTTCAGTGAAATTTAATCCAAATAAGCTGTCGACCTTGTCGAAAGGTTTAGGTTGAAGGATTTAAGACTTCAAAAGGTTGCAGTTATTGATTGTTCAAGAGTGTTGTCGACCTTGTCGACAAGAACCTTTCGATGTGGTTGAATCTCCTTGCACAGGGTTGAATTTCCTTGGATTACTTTTAATAGAAAGTTAACCTAGATCTTTGCCGAAGGGTTAGGGCATCAGCTGTCTAGGGTTCAGAAGGTTGCTAAGGTCTGATAAGCTCCTTTTGAATCTGAAGGGTTTAGATTGTAGATCTTAGACCTCCAGAGGGTTGCGAAGATTGCCTAAGAAAGAACATTTTCATTTCTGTTGATATAACCCTTTCGGGGGAACAACACCTGAAAATTACGATTAGGCCAGGAAAGATTGAAGAAAAAATGTAAATAAAATGCATAAAGCTTAAGACTTCCCTTTGATCCTCGAATAGACTTTTCTTTTCTATTAAATTTCCCCAAATCACTACCCAATTAGAGTTACAGAGCTATGATTTTAGAAGTTACAAGTATAGAATGAAGGAAAATCCGCCCCCCAAAACAGGACACCCCTGGCCTTATTTATAGACACCGACGGCCATGCTTCCGTCCCTGTGCTTTTGGCTGGATCGAAGGGTTCCCTTCTTATATACAATTGCTAACCTTTTGGTTTCAACGAAAGGTTTTCCTTTCACATATCTTCGTGGATTCTTGAACGCTGCCGAAGGGTCTTTTCTTTCATTTGTTTTTAGGAATCTTTTGCCCTTGTCGGAAGGTTTGTCATCTATACAGTATGTGAACCCTTCAGAGGTGCCGGAAGGTTCCTGGCTATTGTGAACCCTTCGACTTGGTTGGAAGGTCACTTTTTACTTGGATGTTTCCGAGAGCCGAGCTTTCCTTGAATGTTGTCGGAAAGTTGCTTTACGTTCTTTGCTGACTTATGAATGTTGCTTTCAACATAGACCCTCCGACACCGTCGAAAGGTATTCAATAGGCGTTCCAACCGGCCCGAAATGCTTATTATGCTTTGGGAAAGGTTGTTATAGGGTCGCATGCCCTTATCTTGACTTCTTTGCCTTCTTCAGAGGATAAGAGCTTCTTGGATATTGTGGAACAATACCCTCCATCTTCTCCTAAAGGTTTTGAGCCGCTTCATATCGATGGCTGCTTCCTCTTGACTCCTTCAAAAGGTTTGGTTTGAGCTCCTTCTCCTTTGTCTTTGTTGAAAGACCTCTCGTTCCAGTCGAAAGGTGGATCCTTAGAGCATCATCCTGCCTATGGACTTTGAAAGATAGCCTTGGACATCGCCGGAAGCTCCTTGTCGGAAGGTATGATTATCTAGAACATCTTGGTGCTTTATGATCTTTCCTCATGCTTTCGTGACCCTTCTTTCATACCTTTGTTCTTCTGAATATTTTATGGTTAACATTTAGCCCCACCTTGTATGAAGGAAGCTTTTGTTCTTTAGGACAAAACTCCAATGAACTTCCTTCTTTACTTTCTGCAAAATAGATCATAACTTCTGTTAAGGTTGTAACTTTGTTATGAAATCTTAACTAGCAATCTCAAATTTACGCAGCTAATATTTAGGATGTCATTAGAGTAATATTTCCAAATAAGTTGCTTTGTAACGACCATAATTAAACTTCCCTAAGAATATGGATTAAAATCACATGATTTGTAGATATCGGTTCAAATAAACGAACCTTTGGAGAAAATCTATTACAGACCCTTGATATTTCTTTCTTGAGTTAAACCTTTTCAACCTGTGGAAATCAATTTCATGCTATCGGGGACTTTTCCTTGTCCTTCTAAGTTTCCTTCATTTTCAACCTTAAACAATTGATTGGTAATTCTCATTTAGTGAAAAAGTAGAAGGTAGTTTAGTAATGTTTCCATTTTGTGTCATGAAGATCTTGTATTGAAATCAAATTTTAAATTCAATGGAAAATTCCCAAATCATATAAAATTCAATAGTAGGATATAGAATTTATAATGTTAGGAATCCAGCAAAGGTCCATAAGGAAATCAGAGATGTGAAATTTATAAATTATCATCAAAATCCACAAAGAAATTTTAAAGTCCATGAAATTGGTCAATTGACAAAAGATCATTCAAAATTCAATGAGAAAATCAAGCATTGAAAATCCATAAATCATCAGGGAAACCCTCAAGGAAATTTCAGAATCCATTCGATCAAAAATCCAAATAGTGATCACCAAAAACCTCAATACGGACAGTAGAAATATGAAACTCATGAATCATGATTAAAATGATTAAGGAAACACAAGATTTTTAAAATCAGGGACTTAAAACAGTAGGGAATTGGAAAATCATAAACTCTCATCAAAATCCAAAAGAAAACGTGAGTCTCAACAAATCAGAAAACAGGCAAGAAACCATTCAAATTCTGCCATGGAAGTATATAGAACCAAATTCGTGAACTATTACAAAGACCAGCAAGGATATTCAAAATTCACTGCATCAAAAATCTAAGAAGAAATTATCCCAAATCCATTGAGAATGCAAAATTCACAAATCACCATAATGATCCACAAGGAAATCTTGGAATTCATCAAATCAGAAATCTTATAAAGGATTATCAAACACTCAATAAGGAAATCAGAAATTCATAAATCATCATGACAATCATCAAGTAATTTTAGAATTTATCAATTCAAAACCCTAATAAAGATCATCCAAAAATTCCAATAGGAAATAAAAAAAAACGAAATCCATCAACCATCACAAAAATTAGTAAGGAAGCTTAAATTTCATTAAATCAGGGAACTAAAAATCCATAAATAAAAAATGTGATCTGAAACCCATTCATTCTTATTCAAAATCAGAAGGTCAAAGAAAAATTCATAAATTATCATGGAAAATCAATAAAGGGAACCAAGAAATCATGAACTCGTGAAGCAAGTGATTAGTTGGGAATCGTCGTGAAATTCAATGGGAAATTGTAACACGTAAAATTCATGAATCATCATAGAAATCAGTGGGGAAATTAAACCAACAATTCATCAAGAAATCACCACAGTAATTTAATAAAGAAATCATGAATACAAAATAAACAAATCATCACAAAAGTCAATGGGAAATCCATAAATTATCATAGAAACTCCACAAATGAGTTAAGAAATTAGGAACTCAATAATCAAACGAATGATGGGAAATCACCATGAAAATTCATGTATGTAAAATTCATAAACCATTTCGAAAGTTAATGAAGGAATTGGGAAACCTTGAAACTACAAATTCAATATGAAGTCTTTATAGAAATTCTCCAATGAAATCGATAAATCATCATGAAGTCAAGGTTGGAGTTTAAAATTGACCAAATCCAAAAATGGAATTTTACGCAAAGAAATTTAAAGTCCATGAAACCAAGAATTTAATCAATTTTTTTTCCAGGATCTCATCTGACATATAGATTGCTAGAAATCAATGCATTATTGAAACTAGAGACTTATCTGGTCATAGCGAATTCAGTAAATCTAAGTAATAAACTCCTAGACCTATGGGTTAGTAACGTTTTTGATATATTGGAGTATCGATTCTTCAAATACTGGTAGAGTTCCTTTTGTTCTAAGGAATTACTCTGTTTCTGGGGACTCTGTTGCGGTTTACTCAATTCATTCTTGGAGTATGGTCTTTATTATCTTTAGCGGCAACTTGCTGTTTATTCCATTCCTTTGACTATTGTAGATATTTTGGCCTTTGATTCCATGTTAGGGATTCCTTTTATCCCTTTTCTTATCTCATGTCATCTCTTAGGATGCAAATTCCTTAGTCCCTTGATGTAGTAATTAGTTCTCAAGCAGTAGGTGTTCTAAAATTTGCTAATTCATATCTTGTCTCTTTTGGATATGATTCTAGATTCTTTGTCTGTTTTTGACTATTGTGTTAGACATCTTTGTCCTGTTGTCCCTATATGTATCCTTCTTCAGGATTTCTATTTTGTCTTAGTTGATAGATAGATTTCTTTCTGTAACCCTTTATTCTCTTGGGTTTTAACCCTTGGTTTTGAGTTGTGGGCACCTTTGTCCTCATTTTCTGTTTGGAGCCCACACCAGGCTTGGACATTTCAGTCCATTCTTTTTAATGATCCACTCTTTGGGCTTGGACATCTTAGTCCATCCTTTTTAATGAGCCACTCTTTGGGCTTTCCTTGTCTTCAAGGGATATATACTTAGCTGAACTTCCTCCAGAAGGCCGCTGATGGGTACTACCTTGATCCATCCCCTAAGAGGTGGTTTTGACATTAGGGGTTCTATCTCTCCGTCTAAGAGATGCTACCGAATAGCGTCATAGGCTTATGTCCCTCCCTCTAAGAGGTGCCATGGAATAGCATTGTGGACTTATGTCCCTCCCTCTAGGAGGTGCTATGGAATAGCATCGTAGGCTTGAATATTTATATATGAAAATAATTTTTGGCCAATTAAAATGCGGTCTCCTTTAAGAGAAAGAACTTTATAATTACCCTTTTTAGTATATTGATGGCTTATCTTTTGAAAAATAGTTTGGACTCATGAATCCCTTTTAATAATAGAATTTTCCCTTAATATGGTCTTTTGCAATAACCTTCTTGCTATTCTCACAATAGAGACACAAATCTCAAATGGTAGACTAGGAGGTCATGATTCATGAACTAATAGCTTTTTTAGTCAAGAATAGGGTTCTCTAGTTTGAGTTTCAATAAACTTTTGCGCTTTCAAAATCTTCCTTGAAAAAGTATGAATGGGCTTATCTCTGCCAAGGATTTTTATAAACTTTGAAACATTGAAATTGCTCAGTTTGAAGTCTTTTTGTGCACATTTATTAGTGCTATATAATATCTCAAATTAATTGCATAAATCTTCTTTTGGGATAAATAAGTATTCGGTTTCTCCCTGGCCATGGGATGATTGAAAATAGTTTCCTTAAAAGGATATAATTTGAGAAATTTCCATTTGGAATCATTTGCTAAAAATAGAATTGGTATATATGGGTTTTCAATTAATTGAAATTGAGTTTAGCAGTGATTCAACATTTCTTATAGGAAAGCCTTGGTGTTGGCTGAATTGTTGATAATTGCCTCGTGTCAGGCGTCTGAGTTGTCTTCTATAAGTATTCTGGAGTTTGTCTGAGTGCTTCGGTTTGATTTTGTTTTTACCTGTAATTGCACTCAAATTTTATTCTATACATGATTAATGAACAATACAAATTTAAGTATCAAGTTAAAGAGCTATGAAAAGAAAGAGAGAAATTTTATAGTTGAACTGATGTCGCAAGTCCTCGTGATTTGATAGGAATTTGCATTTTGGAATTGCTAAATTGTTTTCCTCTTAGTTTGAATAAGATATCTTTCGAGTTTCTCTGACGAACTCCTGTAAAAATCCCGATCTGACCATGCCTTCAATTTTATCTGATAAGACACGACATTCATCAGTTTCATGCCCATTTGCTTTATGGTACTCGCAGTAACTTCCTCCTTTATTTGGCTCTGGAGCACTCCGTACTTTTTGAGGCGCAATAAAATTCTCGTTTCTTTTTCTCTTAACATATATGTAGGAGAGGGGTTTGCTCAGGACTGCACAATTCATTTTAGAACTCTTTCTTCAACTTCCCTTTGGGTTTTCCTTTCCCTTGGCCTCTTGTCATGGCGCCTAAAATCAAATTTCTCTTCCTTGGATTCTCGGTGGAATTCTTTCTTAGCATGGTGCATCTCGTCCAATTGAATAAACTTCTCAGCCCGAAGAAAGAAATAATATAGATCTTTGCACCCATTGATATAAAGGTCATTCCAGAATGGGGTTTGTTCAATTAACCCTGATTGAACTGCCATAAGTTTTTCTCTATCAGTTGTACTTTCTGCCCTTAATGCTTTTGCGCTGAATCTGTTCAAATATTCGCCAAGTAGCTTTCCTGGCTTTTATCTGATGTTTGCTAGCAAGCTAAAAATCCATAGTTGTATATCTGAATATAGAAAATTGAGCCATGAAGTCGCAAGTAAATTGTTCCTAAGAATAGATAGTTCCCATTCGGTAACTCCTATACCATTTGATTGCTGCTCCTTGAAAAGTAATGGGAAAAAGTTTACAGCGAACTGCCTCTGGAGCATTGTATAAGTTCATCCAGTTTTCAAAGACGTCAGGGTGATCATCTGGATCAGTTGTCCCATATATTTTAGTGAAGGAATTTGAATGTGTGGAGGAAAATTTGTCGCCATTATTTCTTCGGAAAAGGGGGCCTTTTCACGATAACATATTCTTCAGGATCATAAATTTCTTTTTCTCTAAGTGCATTAACCACTATATAGTGTAGGTTGTCATTTTGGTTTGTCTCATTTCTGTAACTTCTCCCGTTGTATTCTGGGATAAGGCTATTTGATTTCTCAAGAGATTTATTTACTTGACTATTTGGGTTTAACCCTTGATCCTCTATCTCATTTGGAGGTTGAACTTCATTCTCCATTTCCATAATCCTTATCGATTCTCGGGTTGGGGCTCTTTCTGAATACTCCTTTATTACCATCTTTTGTGGCCGTTGATTCTAAACCTTGATCATATTGCTTTCCAATTTTGTTAGGGTTGATGGTTGCCCAACTTCTATTTTGCTTAAGTTAGGATTTGAGACCATGTGACCTTTAAAGGTTGACTGTGATGTAGCCTCTTCATTTCGATTGTCGCTACTACTTTTAGCTTTTTCCATACTCCTATTTTAATCAAGGCTCTTTATATAATTGATCAGGTATGAAAGTTATCGAAGATCGGAGGTTCAAGCCCTCCTTTTAGTGCCAAAATGTTAACAAGATTTCTTGCCAACACCCCAAAGTTATTCCAAGTAATGTGGTAAGTTCAGAGCTTGTGATTCCCATAAGGATTACTTTTGTATCCTCACTCGTAAGTATCTTGCGAATCAGACCTTCCATTGACGCCGAAAGGTTTAGAGCTTGGGCTAAGTGACCTTCCGATTTCGTTAAGCTCGCTTGAAGTCGTCCACAAAGGCTGTTCTTTTGGTTAGATTAGGTTTTCCCGAATTGAGTCCTCAAAAGGTAGGATTCAATCTTATCGAAAGGTTAGGGAGACAACCTTCCTTGAATTAGGGCATGAAATCAATTACTTTGGTGAGAAGGTAATAGCTTCCAACCTGAACGAAAGGTTTGATCACTTATATTGAGCAGATTCCAACCTTGTCGAGAGGTTAAAAAAGTTGAGTCAGCAGTTTCGGAAGGTTTCGGTGAAAGTTAATCCAAATAGGCTATCGACCTTGTCGAAAGGTTTAGGTTGAAGGATTTAAGACTTCGAAAGGTTGCAGTTATTGATTGTTCAAGAGTGTTGTCGGCCTTGTCGATAAGAACCTTCCGATGAGGTTGAATCTCCTTGCGCAGGGTTGAATTTCCTTGGATTACTTTGTATAGAAAGTCAACCTATATCTTTGCCGAAGGGTTAGGGCATCAGCTGTCTAGGGTTCGGAAGGTTGTTAAGGTCAGATAAGCTCCTTTTGAGTCTGAAGGGTTTAGGTGTAGATCTTAGACCTCCAGAGGGTTGCGAAGATTGCTTAAGAAAGAACATCTTCATTTCTGTTGATATAAACCTTTCGGGGGAACATCACCTGAAAATTAAGATCAAGCCAGGAAAGATTGAAGAAAAATGTAAATAAAATGCACAAATCTTAAGACTTCCCTTTGATCCTCGAATATACTTTTCTTTTCTATTAAATTTCCCCAAATCACTACCCAATTAGGGTTACAGAGCTATGATTTTAGAAGTTACAAGTATAGAATGAAGGAAAATCCACCGCCCATACTGGACCCCTTGGGTCTTATTTATAGACGTCGGTGGCCATGCTTCCGTCCTTGTGCTTTCGACTAGATTGAAGGGTTCCCTTCTTATGTACAATTGCTAACCTTTCGGTTTCAACGAAAGGTATTCCTTTCACATGTCTTCGTGGATTCTTGAACGCTGCCGAAGGGACTTTTCTTTCATTTGTTTTTAGGAACCTTTTGCCCTTGTTGGAAGGTTTGTCATCTATACGGTATGTGAACCCTTCGGAGGTACCGGAAGGTTCCTGGCTATTGTGAACCCTTCGACTTGGTCGAAAGGTCGCTTTTTACTTGGATGTTGCCGAGAGCCGAGCTTTCCTTGAATGTTGTCGGAAGGTTGCTTTGCGATCTTTGCTGACTTATGAATGTTGCTTTCAACATAGACCCTCCGACACCGTCGAAAGGTATTCAGTAGGCGTTCCAACCGGCCCGAAAGGCTTATTATGCTTTCAGAAAGGTTGTTATAGGGTCGCATGCCCTTGTCTTGACTTCTTTACCTTCTTCGGAGGATAAGAGCTTCTTGGATACCGTGGAACAATACCTTCGTCTTCTCCGAAGGGTCTTGACCCGCTTCATATTGATGGCTGCATCCTCTTGACTCCTTCAAAAGGTTTGGTTTGAGCTCCTTCTCCTTTGTCTTTGTTGAAAGTCCTCTCGTTCTAGTCGAACGGTGGATCCTTGGAACATCATCCTGCCTATAGACTTTGAAAGATAGCCTTGGACTTCACCGGAAGCTCCTTGTCGGAAGGTACGATTATCCAGAACATCTTAGTGCTTTCTGATCTTTCCTCATGCTTTCGTGACCCTTCTTTCATACCTTCATTCTTTTTAATATTTTATCGTTAACATTCCTTTTAATGCTCGGGTCAAATCGAGTATATTTACAGATTATATTCGAATGTATTTTGGAGGAGCTTGGAGAAGGAGGCTTCATCGATAGCTAGTTATTATCTTATTTCCGCTGCATTGGTTGTTTAAAATTATCAGAATTTGTGAGGACAGGTTGTTATAACTGTCTAGGCTGATGATTAGTGATTTGTTATTGTACTTTGATGAATGTATGTATATTACAATGTTTCCTTTTGTAAAGATCATCGTTATATTAAATATTATTCCATTACATTGTGAGATTCTACGACTGTTTAGTTTCTTCTTCTTCTTCTTCCGTTCTTTTACCCTTAACGATCGATGTTTCTAGCACTTGAATGCTAGGTACGCAATACAGTGGACGTATTAGTGTCGATTTTCGAGGGTCGAAAAATCTGGTTCATTACAGATGGTTGCTAATTCAAATCCCTGATTTTATCAATATAAGGTGATTATACATGAATGATAACACGGTAATAATTATGGTAATAAGCACAATTGATTATCATATGCAAGCGAATATATAACTATCAAAGAACACCATTAACCATGTTCATCCTTTTTATCATATTTGTCTATGCATATGTTCCATAAAAGTTCTAATTAACATTTGAAATCAAGCATAACAGTGAATAGCTTTACATTACTTCACCTTGTTTGCACTTATACTTGAGCATTACTATTTGTCCTTCCTTTTAAATATAACTCATATTTGCTTATAAACCATCGCATGTATTATATATAAGTGATATGCTTTAAAAACTATCAGAAATATGTTGTAAGAGCTATTGAAATTTAGAATACATGCTATCAAAAATACAACATTTGAATGTTACCAAAAGTATAACATGAAAGTTATCGGAAGTATGACATACAAGCTATTAGAAATACAACATACAATACTAGACATGCAAGCTATCAGAAATATGGCATACAAGTTATCAGGAATATAAAATACAAAGCCATCAAAAATATAACATGCAAGCTATTGGAAGTATGCCATACATGCTATCGAGAGTATGACATGTTGAGTCCGGCCCATTCTAGCAGTAGTTAAAATGGGTAAATTTAAAGAGTAAAAACCCTATTTGGATCTTAATAGGCCTATGTAATCTATTAACTAAAATTAAATCCAAACTATTAATCAAAGTAAAATCATATTTTATTTTAAAGTATTTTATATTTATTTAATTAATCTTATTAATGAAATTTATTCAATGATTATTTTAAATATATCTCATACGTTCATAACATGACATGATAACATATAGGTGTATGGATGCATGTGTAATTAATTGGGAGATTTGTTTTCTACTATTTAAGTACGTGAACAATCGTATTCTTATTTATGGGGTATGAATTAAGAGGTCGTAAATGTGACATATGTGTGACCAATTAGGAGTTTTGTTTTATTTTCATTAAGTATATGAAAGGGCATATGGAGATATATGGTGTATACTACAAAGTGAACATATATGTGACATGATAGTATGGTGATAAATAAGCATATGCATATATATATATATATATATATATAGTTTTAGAAATAAATATATATAAGCGATATATATTGCCATATAATTATAAAATTAAGTTTATGTAAACATACACACACGTGCGCGCACGCGCGCGCACGCATATATATATATGTATGTATGTATGTATATGTGTGTGTGTGTTAGTGTGTGTATGTGTATATATATATATATATATATATATATATATATATATATATCTATGTGTGTGTAACAATTTAAAAATAATTAAAATAAATTTCACGTTCATCTCTTTGCCAAAGATAACATCAAAATATCTTAATTTAATATGTGAAATCATCTTGATCAAATATAAATTAACATCTTACTATTTCAAACAATATAAAGATATTTACAAAAGCCAAATTTTAATAATTCAATGTTAATTATACTAAATGTATAGATTTTATAAAATTAGTATATTAAATTTATTTTGGTCTAAATAATTTAGTAACCAAGTAAATATTTTAAATTGAGTTTACATTATATAATAATACATATAAACAATTTTGGATAAATGAAATTTGCAAAGTTTGAATTGTTATATAAATCATCATATATATATATATATATGTATATATATATGTGTGTGTATTTGATAACAAATAAAACATAATTTGTATGACTTAATTAACATGATTAACATAACTTAAAATATTTTATAAATCAAATTCTACTACATATACATATTTCATTTTGAATTTTATTTGTAAAACAACGTATATAAATTTTTTAAATTATTTTAAATTCAAAGACAATTAAAACATATTACAAACATCGGCAAGGGTCATGGGTGAGCATATATGAACATGTAATATAAAGTAAGAATTGAACGTAAATAGATCTAGTTCTTTGTGAACTTTAATTTGATAATAGTCTCCTAGATTGCCTGAATCACCATGCGATGTTGCTAGGACTGAATGAACCACCATTATATAATTTTATTTTGATGTTGTATGGTGACAATAAATTCAGGCCATGGGTGCTTTGTATCAGAAGAGGTCGACTATGATATTAAGAAGGAGGAAGGAAAATAAAGAAGAATTAATGTAAAGGCTTTGGTATTTAAAGAGATAAAAAGGGCCTTTCATCTTCCTCTCTTTAAAACCACCTCTCTCTCATTTCATTATGTCACTACAAGAAATTATGCATTTAGTTGCACTTATTAGCAGTGTTTATAATTAAGTGCAACTATTAGTATATATGTGGCCGCTTCGAAAATTTTCCGCCTCCCGCTAATTAAAACATTGTTACGTTTCTAAGTTTTCACGTTTCCTCCCATTTTTCATTTTTCCTCTTTCTTCAGAAAATTTTCACCAAGTCCTAAATTATCATCCTCTTCATCATCTCTTCATTTTCCCTTCATCATCATCGCGCTACTCCTCTCCTCTTCACATAATCAATCGATTCCTCTTTCTATCTATTGCCATTTGATTGAGATTCTACACAAATCTTAAATCGGTATGGATTTTATACTTTATTTTATGATTATATATTGGTGTATATGGTTTAATATTGATTTTATAAATCGAATTGCAAAAACCCTAATTTGATTGAGATTCACGATTTTGCCAACCATCCCTCCTGTTGTTAAAATATTGCCGTTCCATGGCAGTACACTTACGTGGGACCGGTGTGCTCCTTTTAGCGTTTGCAGAAAGTGGTTGTCGGTAACATCCCACATCTAAATGTCCGAATTGTTTAATCCGAGCTCATGTCTTAGGAATCTTTTAATTTTTTTAATTTTTGATTATACAGGTGTTAATGCAAACTATATTAAGATAATCGCTACTTTGTTTACCTGGAATTAGAATTTCATTTAGATCCAAATGTTATGTATCAATCTTTATGCATTAATTTTGATAAAGTATACATTCCATTGATGCAATTTATTATTATTGGTGCAGTAGAGTTAAAGATGAAATGAATCAAAGGTTGGTATATTTTTTGATGGATAGATTAATGAATGTATATGTTTTAGACGAATTGCTTATTTTCTCCCTTTAGGAATGTATTAGCTACATTATAATGCATATAAGATGTTTGATAAATGGAGATAATTTTGAAATATTTGACTACAGAATAAGGTTCCTCAGCTTAGGATTCATGAACAAATTAAATCGTCTATGAGATGTTTATATCATCGTTTTAGTACATGAATTAGTAATTAAATGATAGTAACAAATTATATTCAAAATTGTGGATTTTTAAAAGACAATTGTTGGGACTTAGAACCTTTCATTTTCATTTGAACAGCATGAACACAACGATTAATGATTCGTCTCATTTCATAAAAAATTTCCTTTGACAAAATTTTCACAAGATCAAACATGATAAAAGCAAAGGGAAGGTGAAGATTGTCATGAAAAATTTAATACAACTGCAAAATCAGGTACATGAATTTTATCAACCTTTGTTACATGTTTCTTTTATCACCTTAAGACAAATTGAGCATATACGTAGGTTCCTATTACGGCAACGAGCAAGTATCACTCACAGTTAGTTCATATATCTAATTATGCGATCCTCCACATTTTATGATAATCTATAATCTTGTATTCACAATTAAGAAGCCTGAATTTTTTTATGTTGTTTTCTACTCTCTTTTTCTTTTAGAAATATTGATTACCATGTATGCACTAGATCCAAATTTTAAATCTTTAACAACAATTCAAGATAGGCATTTACCACTAGATTAGTGGTGTTTGACAACTAATTCTTGTTTATATCATGAATTTTGATAGATGAAAATAACGTAATATAAATTTTAGATTATTTGGTGCAAGGTCGGGATCATAGCAACTTTATAAAACATACCCTTTAAGATTACCAGATATACGTTAGCAGTAAAAATATTCTCCGAGGATTAATTTACAAGCTCATTCAACTTATAAATTTTTGAATATTTTGATTTTAAAGTGTATATTTTAATTTTTTTTTAACACCCAAACATTTTAAGACTTGACATATAGAGTTTTCACAAATACAAAAATGAGAATAAAGCACTCAGTGTGAATAAGCAAAATATGAGCTTTTGAGAGATATCGTTAAGAACATAATTAGTCAATTTTTGTTATTGATCGTGAAAGCCACACAATAATAACAACCAATACATAATATAAATGAAAGGGTTTTATTTTTTTACACTACAACAAATGATTAGCAATGCACAAACTCAAACTAATTTTAAATGAAAAATCCTAATCCAAATTAGTTAACCTTTTCTAAAAGACGCATCCGCCGAAGCTTCCGATGAAGGAGTAGAAACCTTGCCTTCGGTGGCATATCAAATAGAAATGCCAACATATTCGTAATGCTTACTGATCTTGCCCCTCTAAAACTGAAGGATTTCATCCTTTTATCAAATGAAAATATATAGATGACTTGGAAAGAACCAGATAAACCAAGCCCTGCACTAGTATGAACATGGCAAACTTCATTGCAAAATAACCACCTTCTAAAGAAAAGAAGCTTTCAACAGACATCATATTTATATTTTTATTTATTCAAAAGTAGTGTTATATGTAAATGTCATTTGTTCTTGTTGCCTATATATATGTTAAGTTTTGATATAGTTAAATATAGTTTGAAAGAGTTGGTTCATTAGGTACTGCAACATCTCATAATTACGTATAGTGACTAACTATAGTTTTTCGTTTTGATTTTTGAGTATGTAATGGCATGCTTTTCAATATTAGCAAGTGGTTCTAATTATAATCTATTGAATTTTACATAATGATTTTAATTTTGTTTGCAACTTTTTGGAGGAGTATAAATGACAGAGCAAGCGGTTTCCCATATAGAACGCCCACATGGTTTATATTTTCATAACTGTATTCTTAATATTTAAAACTTGTCCTTTCTTAATGTAGGTCCAAAATCAAGATGTGATATTTGGATTAGCAGGTGTTAGCAAAGAAGGGAGAGATGTTGCCTGGACATGGTTAAAAGCATGTTATATTTGTATTACGCATCAAGCCTGATATAACTGAAAGTTAACACCGTACATGCTAGGCTTCTTAGTTACTATTTTCATTGTATTCATTCTTTGTAGTTAGAGAAATTTGTATGCGTTTCTCTAAACAAGTCATAATTTTTCTATTTTTTGTTATAACTCAGTAGCATATGCATTCATTAACTTATTCAATTGGTTGCAGCTCTCCATATAATTGTTTACCAAATCTTGACCCTGAGGAACATTTACTAATTTTTCATATAATGAGTTATTCTTCTCTCTGAAAATGTCACATTGATCTTTGAAATTGGAATTCATTTTATTCCATGCTTTTAAGATCCGTTTATCAATTTCTATTTCTTAAGCAACTTATACAGATCATTCCCATCAAATTCTAACTTGAGACGATTCAAAATAATGTCATCATAACCTTCTTGTTGAGACCATGCATTATTATATTTAAAATGCATTTTCTTTTGAGTGTGGTAGGATGGCATAAGGGATAAGTGAAGTCGGCAATGATCACCTTGATGAATGATTTAATGCATATGATTTATAGTGAGTAAATCTTTCCAGAAAAATGGAATTGAGAAATATTCTATCAATTCTACTGTGAACTGGCAGATTCTTCCCTCTTTCCTTGTAAAAAAATCACCACATACCTAAGCCTCTATGAGTGCAGATTGTTGAAAGCATCTGGAGAAGTTGTCACCTAACTTAAAATTAACTTCATCCCCACCAATTCTGTCAAAAATGTGGATTATGCCATTGAAATCACCAGCAACTATCCAGGGAAAGGTTATTTGTTTAGATTTGAACTATAAATATTCCCATAATTTTCTCATTACTTTTCAAAAGACAAGAAACTTACTGACCATCTATTTCAAATAGAGCAGCAACCTAGAAGTTGGTGACCCACATGACTATTATTCTTCCTTTTGATCACTGTAAATTATTATTAATATGAAATATACTCAAATAATTTCTGTATTTATGAAGTATCCCTTCGACTTCTCCAGTCACTTAATTTGTCAAGATTACCACTTCTTAGTTTGCAGGTTAATAAGTGATCGGGAACTGTCCGGTGGTATGTTCATGATGCCTTATTAGTACTCATTATTCTTTTTTGTTGTATTGCAGACAAATATTTTTTGTCTTCAGTAGATCCAGGCAGTTCACTTATTTTTGTATGGGTGTTTAAATTCCTATTGACCTTGATTTTTTTTTGCTTGCAATTTTGAGTTGCAGATTTCGCTTGAAAGAAAATCAGATCACTCTTGTAAGTTGACTTATTTTTTCTAACTATAATTTCTTCCATTGATGTTAACAATATTGCTTTGCTTTCCATTATTGTAGCTAAAGTTTGCATCTTTTTTTAGTTAATGCGGTGGTAGCAGTGAATAATGAATAAAGAAATTTCTATATAATAAGTTTCTCTCTCCCTCTATGATATCCTCTCTTAGTGATCCATCTCTAGTAGTGAATAATGAAAACTGATTTGCTGTTTTTTAATTTTAAATCGTCTAGGATTCTTTTGTAAAAGTGAACTTGTAGCGCCATATTCAATCGATGTAGCTAAGTATCTACAAACGTATATATAAAAACTATAAGCCTTTGCTACTTGGGATTTGTTCCTAACTGGATTTTTTTATGTGGTGCTTGCTGGATTATGCAATTGCAACCTCATTGTTTTGCAGCTATTTAAACTGCTGGATTTGACCACAGTGTGTAAACGTGTATTTATCCAACTTTTCTTGGTTTCAGCTACTGATATACTAATTTTATGTTCAGAACTGTTTCTTTAACCGATCCTAAATGAAACATGAAAAAGCTTATTTAAAACAATAAAAGCATGAATTGAGTTGTCAACTCAAAGTTTCAAGATGTGTCTCACCACCTTGCATATGATTTGAATGTTCTAGGCTGTTATTATTGACGGAGAATAGTGATTTGATTCATCAACATCCACTCAAAAATTCGGTGATCTCCATTAAAGATAGTATGAATCTGTGATAGGTAACTAGAAACAACATGTTTCCTTAGTTCACTAGAATTTTCTGATGTAAATGTGGGCATAATCTCATTATGACTAACTTTATTATATCTGACATTAATAGTTTGCATTAATGTCCAATATGTGTTTTTTGCAATAGTTATTTTGCTCCTGAACAATTATGGTTGTAATACTAATTACTTTTATTTCTATTTCAGGTTCTCTATTGCTCTCATGGATGAAGAGTAAATACATATTTGTTGGCTTCCACTCAAAGTTGGTGGACTTATTTGATAAATTCGGCTATGGAAGGTAACCAAAATTACCCTGATAAGATTCTACTGAGTTTGATTATGTGGAAGTGGACATATGGATGTTCATAGTTGCATTGTTCTTCAATTTGAGTTATCGCAATGAGTATTTTATCTAATGCTGTTTCACACATCAGTTTATTTTATTACATTTATTTAGCTAAAAGATCCATCGAAAATTTGACTTTGTGGAATTGGCATACTATAGTTAAGAAGCAAATCTATTATATACATGGGCATAGTCATATTAAGAAGTCTGTTACAGATATGTGATTGTGGGCATAATTGCACTCTGCCTTTGGAAATAGATAAAAATTATACAGTTTCAAAACTGCAAGCTAAACATTAACTTGTTTACATTTGAACTATGTAAACGATGGATAAGTTTTGTTTGTTTCCTAAATATATCTTAATCATATTTATTATCATTTATCGTGAGCATTTAACTCTATTTATCATGGTCTGTATGCTTAAATTTATTCTATTTTTCTTATGAATTTCATTTGTTATTAGTCAAAAATATTTGTTTTGGAATATATAAGTATATGATTGACTAATACTATTTTCTGAATAGATTTTTGTTTTTGTTATGTCTTATATATCCATCTACCATTCATATTTATCAATAAACTATTCACTTTATGTATATGTTTCTTAGTTCACCTTCTTATGTGATGCTCACTTCATTTGCATTCATGATATGTCATACATTTAGTCTACTTCTATATATGTTTTGCCATTCATATTTCTTGATACATTATTCACTTCATATATATGTCACTCACTTTACTGCTTTATATACTATGCCCACTTCGTTTGTATTCATGATAAGTTAAAAGGTAAAAATACCAAATTATCAATTTTACCATACATCTTTAAAATGTTTGTATAGTCTAACATTTCTATTTGTGGATTTTCATATGATCCCATTTTTTATTTGATGTACTATTTCTTTCCTTAATGACCATCGTATGTCATAGCATATGGTTCTGTTGTCCATATGTTACAGTCTTATCTCATGAATTTGTTATTATGTTTTATTGAATGATTAGTTATAACTAAGGAAAGTTTAACTAAGGAAAGTCATCAATATATGGCTTAATGTTTTCTGACTAATTACGATGACAAACGATATCGACTGATGGTTATTGTCACAAAATGGTTTGCAATTTTTTTATATGAAAGAACGACCCTCTATTTGAGAGAGCACTTAAAATTATTATCATTGAATAAATTAGAAAACTACGAACAAGCCTAATAGCTGGCAACTGGAACGATGATCAACTCAAAAAAAAACAAATGCAGATTAGTTCTAATGCTGAAATTATTTGTTACACACTGAATTAGATGAATAACTGGAGTAAGTTACGGCAGTATTGGGTTGAAGATTGCACTGAATATAGATTTAGTAGCTTTGTATTGCTGAGAATAATGAAGAACTGAATTGCTAAATATAATTGTGTTATCTCTGGCTGAAATGAAATGTTGAATTGCTGGCAAGCAGGGAATAGGGTGAAACGAACAATTTCTGCCTGAACTGGTGATAAAGAATGCATTGACACTGACATGCTGGCCTTAAGCAGAATGATGGCATCCTAAAAAAGTTTGAACATAGTACTAAATCAATGAAATTTATACATGGCCTCTTTGATGCTCAACAAGAATTCTCTGACGATGTTATTTGTAGCAGAACTGAAGCAGAGAAGACTGAGTATAATCTCTAGTGCTCGGCAAGCTTCATGATGCATTTAACCCTACTTAGAACTGGGACAGAACTATGAACTGAGTTGAGCTACATCTGCGCCGAGAGGGTGGACTAATGGAACTATATGTGAATTAAATGAATTGATCTAAAAAGAAAGTGCCAATAGCATGGTGGTTGCATAACATGCATCTAGACTTGCTATATAGAGATGAGCCGAGGCCAAATGTTCAATATACATAGCTATACAGAGATGAACTGCGAGGATACAGAGATGAGATATACTTGATATGCTACAAATATTGAAGTAGTGAGCTGCAACCAGATATACCGTGGTGGGAATAGGCATGCGCCATATCTATCCTAGCTGAAACATGTGTAGCTGAAGCTATGGAGATGTAAGGATATCACGGAGTGCTTCATGAAATGCATGTATGGGTGCATGCTGGATTAGTAATAGTGAGAGGGAGAAAGGATTTTCTGAATATGCGAGGAAATCTCGCCAAATTTGATGATTTGCAAAAATTTAGTCCATAATGCTGCACATATGCTTGGCAAGTACATGTAGGGAGAAGACTGTTTGTCAGGTAATTAATAATGAATTGTTTACTTCAGGTTTTTTGTTCTTATATGTTTGTTATTGAGGCTGTTAGGTCATATCCATGTATAGTTCATAGAGATATAAAGTTCTGAAACATTTTTTTGGATGATGAATATGAAGCTAAGGTTATTACTATATAGAACATGATATCTTTGTTCTCCTAAATCATTCCTTTCTTTATATCATCCCTTTCATAACAATTCATATTGATATAGGCCTGACCAATTTTGAAAATTGTTAACTGTTTAGTTTGTTATCCGTGAATGGACTTTTAATTGTGGATACTTATGGACAACAAAATAACTGCACTGTAAAGATAACAAATTTAAACTATGTATAGGAGTAGATAAATGAAGCAACCTTATGGAAGGAAACTTGCAAAAGAAGGAACGAAATAAGAACTTCACTATTGCAACTAATTTAGCATAGGTGGACAGTTGACTTGAATCAAAAGATATAGTATACCAAGTTGTTACGCCAGGGTCATTACATGAAAAAGAGGCTCAGAGTTTAATGGTGTCGAAAATTGTGCAAATGCACCACTGAAAATTGTTGATCATGTAGTTAAATTACTAGTGATATCACAAGCAGGTTTCAGGGCTGTTGTTGGGGGAAAGTATAAAGCACACATGATAAGCTGCTAGTGTGAGTTTGGCTTGAGTGTGGATGCATGAGAATTGCTACATGACAGAGGAGAGTGAGCAAGCAGAGTATGATAGAGGAGAGCAAGCATGGAAGTGGAAAGATACATTTACCCATGCTCTCTAGCTAGATCTTAGCGGTTATTGTTTATTTCTTATGATTACAGTTATATGTGTATATATATAATATATGCACGTACACTTCAGTTCTTTTTTAGAATTTAAAGATTAAAGGAGATGTAATTACTACAGACAACAATATATCTTGAAAGTTTACATTATTATTTTGTTAATTGCCTTTGTTTCGCTTAATTCTCATATTACTGGTATAACTTTAATAAAAATTAAATACGTTTATAAAAATTAACCAAGTATTATAAAAATTATAAGAATAATAATAATAAACTAAGTTTGATAAAAATTAACTAAGTTTATAATAATAATAAACTATAGTTTGATAAAAATTAACTAAGTTTATAATAATAATAAATTAACTAAGTCAACTAAGTTTTATAACTAATCTTTACTACTAATAATGAGAATTCCATAAACTAACCTCAACCGTGTCTTTTTGGATTACCAAAAATACCCTTCGCTGATTATATTATACTATCATGTTTGTGTTGATTATATAGTTATAATCTTTTTGCGGAGTTAGAGAACCAACAAATGGAACTTAAAAGTGAAGCAAGTCAATATGACAGAGAGATACCACCCTATCTCAAAAGCAGGTATGCCTACTTTTTCTTTGTTTATAGTTTATCACTACTTCCTATTACAATAATTGTATGTTTAAGTGCATTTTATGTTATTATTTTTTAATATGAACCATTTACTATTGTTAACCTTTCAATTTTTTCAATTTGATTGCAGCTGAGTATAGTTAGCAAGTAGACAAACTGGCTAGCGCTGTCAACTTCTTGGTAAGTAGATGAATTTTTTTCGCTCTTGGTTTCAGTCTGTAGGTAATTTAGGAAGGTCGTTATTTTCTGTCACGTATAAGTATTGGAGTTGGTGAATATTTTGATATATACTGCTAAAATATGGTTTTTATTTCTTTCATTTATTCAATCTTTTATAAATAGATTTACTAATTTTAATCAAAATTGGTATTCTATTGTGATGTTTATGTAAAACACTTTGCTAAAATCTATAGAACTATTTTAGACAGTACTTTAATAAGGATCCAATGCCCAAAATACTTCTCTATTCATAGAAGGTATCTTTCGATTTAATAATATTATTTCACATGCACAAGGAACCATTTCATTCTCGACAATTTTTCTTGGTAGACTGAAGTAGTATTTGATATCTTTAAGTTAGTGCATGAACTGGCACTGCTTGCAACATTTACTAATTCCCTAACCATTTTGATACTCTTTTAAAAACGAATAAAACATGAGATAAAGTTTCCTATTTTTATCAGAAATTAAAGACCCAAATGGTGTTATCCAAAATTTCAACATGTAATCAAATTTGAAACTCAATTTAGATCTGTTTTCTTTGGGTTGTCGAGTTCATCTCACTACTACTAACCACATGAATTTAATATGGCATCTTGACCTCCGTTCTTTTCTAATTCCTTATTCGATGTGAATGTCATTTGCAACCCAAACCAGAGATTTCGTTGACGCATAATGATCATTTAGATTATTCAGAATGTACAATAGATTAAGTAATAAAATAATTGAGATACAGATTACAGATATTGAAAATTGTAGATAAGTTATTAAAGGTTATATCAAAAAGGAAACCAAACAATTGGCAAGATTTTAATATACTTTTGAAAGTGTTTCTTAATTATTGATAATGGTTGAATTGATCTGATAGAGGTTATGGAATATGTTGAAAAACCACTTTAGTTGATGCAATGTTCCTTGGTGCTCTTTCATAAGATTTTCGATAAATATTATGAATATTTATCAATTCATATGTCTGCCCATATACATTGAATTGCATTATTCATAGCATTTGCCAAAGCACACTGTGAAGAATTGAAGCTGCATGCTCCAAAGGACTAGGAGCATATTGTATTACATGGTTGAATCCATTTTCATATTAATAACCAATTACACCTGCATGGGTCAGTTTCTTTACCTAAGATCAAGGAGGATACAACTTTTGTTAACATAACATGCAATTTCATTTCTACTAGCCAATATTTACAAACCATTTACAAATTCTAGTGTAACCAAATTATGCCAAGTAGCGCCATTACGCTTATATAATCATTCTCAGTCGTTCCTTTATAACAATTTAGTTATAAAAGTAGAATCTAGCTTTAGTGCATGCATGATATACTGATATGTCTCTTATTTATAAAGTTATTGCTGCCACCGCTACCCCAAATATCTGGCTGGGGTCTTGATGGCTCTCTTAGGACGGGTTGGTGCTAACTCAGGCTTATCATAATGTGATTGGGTTAAATGAGGATCTTACTCCTCGAAGGCAGTTGATTTACTCAAGTAACAAATTTTTTAGCAACCTAATTCGGTAATCCATTCCTTTAATTTTCTAATGCATATGGTATGTGGTCACACACACTAACACTACTTTCTAGATTTGATAAAGATTAGTATCTTGGATGTTATATGAGTTCATGATATATAATGTTTTGTATATAGCTCTTTGTTGTTATTTTTTTGAAATGGTACTTTATATACAACATGTCACCAGGACAACTTATCACATGTCAATAAACATTCGAATCATGCTACACAAATTTCAAACTTGTGACCTCTTGCACCAATGCCGAATCACTTAACCACTTGGACAATGGTGCTTGTCAGCTTTTTGTTATTTGTTACCATAGGTAGTTAAAATAATAGAAATATTGTTATTGTAGGGCAATTCTTTCTTCCATATACTCAAGAAAAAGAATATGTATCTTATCTGCAGCTCCTCGATGGACATGATTGAAAAGAAGCAAAAAGAACGCATAAAGGATTGAAGAGAACAATGCAAATATTGAAAATGAGTAGAAGACTTCGTTGCAGAGAAGTAAGAATAATTAGTGCAATTTGGATGATAATGCTTTTAATAGTTTGGTTAGTTTATGAAATAAAATGAAAAGTTGCAAAGGTTTTGCTAAAAATAGGAATTATTAGCAACACTGCGTCCAATTGCCAATTTCTATCTAATTGTCTTAGCCAGAAAGTTTCTGGCAATTACTAAATTAGCATTATATATTAAATTGGATTTTTTTATCTAAACACCTTATTTTTTTTTATCAGAAGATAATCTGGGCCTTGAAAATTTCAAATCATTAAGTGCACAGCGGTTTGAATTTAAGAAGAGATTTTTATGTAAAGTTGAGTAAACTATTTTACAGTGAATGGTAGAAATGTTACCAAAATTTTGCAATAAAAATGTATAGCTCAAATTTTCATACCCATGAAGCACATAGGCTTTTGGATTTGTTATTTATAAAATTTTGCAATAAAAATGTATAGCTCAAATTTTCATACCCATGAAGCACATAGGCTTTTGGATTTGTTATTTATGTGGAGTAATCAAATATATCAAAGCGTATGAGGTGCAAATTGTTCTCTGTGTTTTGACTTATGAATAACAAGGTCATTGTATAAATACGAAAATTGGAATCATAGTAACTGCTATGATCCCCCAGTCATTACAAAGCTAATTACAGAATATTTCATGCCTAGCGATATTTAGGTTGCAATAGAATTAGAGAAATAATAGCTTATATGAAGCTACTGTTACTGGAGTTCCAATGACTAAGTTTTTGAATTACTGACATCAAATGAGATAGTGATTTGTTCGATATGATTTATACACTTTTGCTCATTATTGTATGTATATTATATAGCCTATTATTTCAGCTTTTGTTGTATTCAGCTGATTACACATGCATTGTAATAGTCCAAAGAATGTAGAAGAGTGACAAATGTAACATTATGTATGTAACAAATTTTTGATGTAGGAAAAGAAGATTAGTGTTTATACAATGTGCTTCTGTGTTGGCTCATGATAACGAGGTGGCAAATTGGGTTGAAAGCGGGAGAGAAATAAAGTGCAGTGTGTTAGATATGAGGTAGAATGATTCAATGCATGGTGATCTTTGTGTGCATTTAAGAATCGATTAAAATGGGATTTCAGACTCAGTTGTAATGCATAGTGTTACACTGTATGGTTCATTTTTAGCACATAGTTCCATTTTGATGTTGCTTTGCTTGTTTTTTCTTGCAGTTGATTCAAATGGAGCAATCCATTACAACCGAAGGACACAAGGAATTGAAGACTTCTGCTTGTGGAGTGCTCTGTTATTCCTTGATGTATGATGTCTCATTTAGGCATGTTCTTCAGTTACTCCATTATTCTATTAACTTATTTATTGAATTTACTATCCTCATGTTCAGTTAATTTGTAGTTCTAAATAGATTGGTAGCCATGATATTAAAATTTTCAGTACAGTTCTTTGATGATATACAATACGATCAACATTAATTTAAAATCTATAAGCCTATATGAAAATCAACACTATAATTTGTGATGTAATCCAAATGAAGGATCACCTTATTTATACTTAGCTTGGTTAACGATTTATTTGCTAGGATTAATTAATAATAGTTAACTTAGTTGTGCATGTAATTCATAAAAAATTTAAGTTAACTAAATTTTATATAAAAATTAACTAAGTATTATAAAATTAACAAGTTTATAATAATAGTAATAATAATAATAAATTAACCAAGTTTATGAAAAATTTATAAGTTTGAGATAATTTATAAAAATTAACCAAGATAACAAAATTTAAGTTTGAGATAATTTATAAGTTAAGTTAATTAAAATATAGGTCATGACATTTAAGTTTTACTAATCGAGATAATTTATAAGATTGAGTTAATATAAATAAATTTATAAATAATTAACCAAGTTTTATAAAAATTTAACTAATTTTTAAAAAATTAACCAAAATTTTAAAATTAACTAAGAGTTATATAATTTGACTACATTTTATAAAAATAAATTTATACAAATTAATTAAGTTTTGTTAGAATTTAACTACGTAAATAAGTTTCTAAAAATTAAATAAGTTTATTATAAAAATTAACTAAGTTTTATTAAGATTATTTAAATTTAAGAAAAGTTCAACTAAGGATATTTGATATACTTTAAATATGAAACAGTTTCATAATCATTTGTTGATTGTTAAACTTGTCTACAGGTAATTAGCTTTTTAGGAGTAAAGACCAGCTGCAGCAAAGAATTGTGGGTAATCAAGTAATGAACATGTCTTTAATTGTTATATGTACTATAACATTTTGTTAGTACTTGTTGTGTAAACTTGTTTATGAATTGTTATGGATTTATGTGAATTTGCTCGGTTTGTCGAAAAACTATTATCGAAATGGTTATGGATATTATATTTGATTAATTGATTACCGTGTTTTTTTAATTGTTTGAATACGATGATTATGTGATTGATTGTTTAATACGACGATTATGTGATTGATTGCTGGTTGTAATAAGACTATTATGTGAGCGATGGCTGGAAATGGTACAAGCCATTAACATGAAATAGTGGCGTGTACAGTATGCTACAAAACAGTTAATAACTTTTAGTAGCGTTTAAAAAACACAACTAAAATAAATGTATATAGATGCGATACGACTTTTGAAGCGTTGAAAAAACGCTACAAAAACTTTTAGTAGTGTTCGATAAACGCTGCGATAGGACATGCAACTAAAAGTCTGAAACTTTTTGTAGCGTTTTTAAAACCCTACAATATGTTAGGTTTTGGGCGTTTCTACACCGCTACAAAAAGTTTTAGACTTTTAGTTGCATGTCGTATCGCAGCGTTTATCGAAACGCTAGTAAAAGTTTTGGTAGCAATTTTTCAGCGCTAGAAAAGGCCTTTTCTGGTGTAGTGTGTTTAGATCAACAACTAGACTTTTCATTCCCTTTCAGGGCCGTCTATAAATGTTCTTCTTCATGGACAAAATTTTTTCAAAGCCCTTTTATATGTATGTGTGTGTGTGTATTATAGTGATACATGGTTATATAACTACAATATACACATCTAAATAAATACCGATGTGACGCCCTATTCCGAGACCCACACTAACAAAGCATATTACAGAGTAATACCGTCTGCTAGTAGAGAGGATAGGGCTACTTAGGAGTGACCATCCATGAGTTTTACTTTAAGTGAGCATCGATACCTCGATTAATATGTTATATATTTCTTTTCTCAAGGGGAACGACGTATACAATTCAGGCTTAAAACAAAGCTATGGTGGCAATAATAAAAATCCAGAACAACATATGATAAATAAAAATCACAAAATCATAAAATACAAATCGTACATAGTGGAATAAAAATAGATACAAGGCTAAACTGGCACAAACAGATACATGATGTAGACTACATAATACAAAAATGCTACATCCCAAATATATGAATATGTACACAAAAGGGGTCTAGCTCGACGTAGGATACATAATAAACATGAATATAACACAATGATACAAAAGTAAACAAATAGCTAAATGATAGGAAGTCCACTCTAAAAGGCATCACGCTAAAGGACCTGAAACATCTTAGTCTGATCTAAGTATTATAAAATAATAAATGGGTCAGTTTAAACTAAAATAAACGAGTTAGCAAGATAAATGATAGATAAAATGAATGACTAAAACTCAAATATACTCATCAATTCAAGTATCGACAAATATCAAGCATACTTCAATAACTTCAAGAATGATATCACCAAATATCAAAACTTAAGATAGCTTCTACAAGCAAAATCCTTGAAACTATTTGGTGATAATACAATAACATAGAATCTAGAAATCATAAATAGAAATCCAGATGTAACGACCTGCCTATTTGGACGTTTAAGCAGACACACATGCCAGACTCAAACCATTCAAAAGGGCAGATTGTTATGGGGTAAATAAGAAAAAGAGAAAGAAATAAAACAAATACAGAATCTCGCAGCGGAATGATAAAATATAATAATCAAATAACAGTTCATGAAGCTGTTTTATAAATACATTTGATTATTCTTTTACAACACAAATATCAAAGTTACATAAACAAGAATAAATAAATAAATAAATGCAGCGGAACAACATGATGCAGTAGAATAAATATAATAAATAATAATAGTACAAATCTTCGTCTTCGTCCTCCAGAAATAAGGTCTTCAACCCTGAAATGCTTAGGCTGATCCGAGCAAATTGAAAAAAACACTCGAGTCAGAACTAAAAGATCTTATGTAAGTTAAATCAACGGTAAATATGAGTACGACGGCGTCAGAGATGTTTATGGGGTTTGACATCTCCTATCCAGTGTCTAACGAGTGCAGTAACTTAAGAGATGTTCGGGATTCACATCTCCTAAGGATTCGTTAAACTATCTACTATGTAGTACAATACACCATTATAATATGTCTACAGTAAAGTAAAAGTATTAAAATAGCGTTAAGACGTTACCCATATCCTCTTTAACACATTTTAGATATTCCCATAGTCTACACAGTACCGTACGCTCCTCAGTAAACTGGAGGTTTACACAGAGGGCACCCCATAGGTATGGTACAAAAAAACTCGTAGAAGGCTCCATAGGGCATGTGACATGGCACTCGAGGCAATGCCAGGGTAGATATACCATGTGCGTATCCGGACTGGTGGTAACACATAGCAGCTACTACCGCCCACCTCAGAACACACTCCCAAATCAAAATCATGGGTGGCCACCAAATCAATCATAAAGTCAAAATATAGTATCGAAGAAGTGTGTCTGATCGGAGGAATGACCTTACTTGGCCCGACGTAGCTCCTGATTTTAGCCACATCAAGCCGACTCACGAGAGTCAGGGTCACGTAAATACCTTATACAGAAATCGTTTGCCAAATCGTCCTACTTCATTTCTGGAATCTCCACCACGTGCACAGTTGTTAAAGTGGTTTTCGGTATTGGCAGAAGTATGACAATATCCGATCCCGGTCTCTTTAACAACCAAATGCTTATTTCACACTGGATGGTTCTTTTACGTTTCAAAAGTCAATTCACAATTTATATCAAAATATCATATTCAATTTCAAAACATTTCATATCAAATCATATTCACTTTCAAATCATATTTACTTTCAAATCATTTATAAGTTATGTTAATTAGTTCTTCATTTCAAAATCATCTTATTCACTCAAATATGTCATTTCACAATAAGGTATAAATTTCCAATTCCAACTTCGGTTGTATTATCATCAAAGTAGATATAAATACTTCAACCTTTCACATTTTGAACTTTTAGAAAATAGTTTAGGTAATTATAAATAGTTTATATAGTTTTAAAATAGTTTACATAGTAGAATAGTTTAAATAGTAAAAATAGTTTAAATAGATTGAAATGTGATTTAATTGTTTTAAAATGCTTTAAATAGATTAAATATATATTAAATAGATTTAAATTATAGTAAGTAGATTTTTAAATAGATTAAATAAATTTTAAAATAGAATAAATAGATTTAAATTATATTAAATGGATTTAAAATAGATTAAATAAGTTTAATTAGTTTAAAATAGGTAAAATAGATTAAATTGTATTAAATAGGTTATAATAGATTAAAATAAATTAAAATAGTTTAAATTGATAAAATAGATTTCAAAGTTATATCCAAACATTTCCAATAACTCACTTCCGATATGTTCATTTATATTCAACACTTCAACCTTGAAATTCCAATTTAAATTCTTTGAAAATTTTATTAAATCAATTTTACTTTCAGCATTAATACTTGGGTTATCGAAAATATTTCAGTTTATATAAATCAATTTCTTTTCAAAATACTCGTTAACTGAATTCAAAATTTCAAGGATTCAAAAATCTCTTAATTTAACCAATCCGATGTTCATATATAATTTTCTACCCTAGGGTCAAGTAATACAGATATTTATCATCTCAATCTGCAATTTACAATTTTACGGTTATATATCATTTCAAACAGCAATCCCGAATTATATAAAAATCCATAAAAGCCGTGACGCCCCACCTCTATACTCACGCTAGCCAAGGACACTACATGGTAGTGCCGTCGACTAGCATGAAGAATAAGGCTGTTGAGGAGCGACCATCTGTGTAATTGCTTTGTGCGAGTATCGATATGTCAGATAATATAACTTACAGAGGAAATCCGACATACCAATACAAACTCAAAGCTACCACACAGTGGCTAAGTGGACCTCAGAAACAAATATAGAAATAAGCATAACATAAATCAGTCACAGATGTTCATATCTCAAAGGCAGAAACAGATATGAATAAAACACAAATAAGTGTACGTCAAAATAGTGGTCATTGAAGATCCACAATATCACAAAAGAATAGGTACAAGAGCTAGACAAAAGAATATGTATACATCAAGGAGTCTCTATCTCGAATGTATAACAACAAAAACTACTAAACTAAAGTAGTTAGCCAAAAGTCAGATGTCGGACTCTGATAAGAAGTCAAGCGAAAGCAACTGTAACATCTCGGTCTGACCCGAGTATTATTTAAGAAGAAAATAATAAACGGATCAGTCTAGCTATAATTATCATATATAAAAATGAGATATAAGAAGAGATATAACAAAACGTATGATAACAATAATGTTATACTGTGACAAGTATACATCAAATTATAACAAAAAATCATACGATATCTAAAGAATCTCAAAGCACCAAAAAGAATGTCATATTCTTTAAATTATTCACCAAAACACAAATATTGACAAAACATATCAATGTCAATCGCAAAAATCGGTGAAACACAAATTCTAGAAATCATCAACTAGAAATCCAGAAATCACAAAAAGAGGAAGGCCTATCACAAACGGGAGCATGAAAACTCCCCAACACGTGTGTCACAAACGGAACGCTATTCCATGGTTGCTAACCATCAAGTTTGAGCTGAGACTCCACAAACGGCCCGAAGACCATGGATCGCTACCCCACCAATTTGAGTCGAAGCTCCAGAAACGGCCCGAAGACCATGGGTCGCCACCTCACCAATTTGAACCGAAGTTCCACAAACGGGGTTTTTAGTCCCCACACAAACAAAGAGACATCGCACATCGCTAGTCTAAATCACAAAATGATCATCATTGATCGACAAGTGTAAATTACACTAAGCTAGTAAATATAAGAGTTTAGCTTCATGTCCCATAACCACTAGCTTAACTTAAATATTTACGAACAAATTGTAGACTTCCACTCGAGAATAAGTGTAAATTACACTAAGCTAGTAAATATAAGAGTTTAGCTTCGTGTCCCATAACCACTAACTTAACTTAAATATTTACGAATAGATTGTAGATTTCCACTCGAAAATTGTCACAAGAGTTCAATCGAACAAGTCCAAGAATTAACCGGCGAAGTAAACGCAAGCATTTCATACCACTTGTTTTGCTAAGCCGTTTAATTAGATTTCTCATACGAATGAGGTAAAGGCTTGTATATACTAATAGATTGGAAAACGATTTTATAAACGAGCTTTGTATTAAAAATAGAGTTGAAATCATCTTTGTGAAAGAGTTTGAATATTTACTACTAGTATAGAAACCTTTGTATTTTAAAGTGACAAATCATAGAAATGATTGTAGAAACAATCAATCACCAAAATCCACATTCAACGAAGCGAATTTAAACCATGAAAATCGATACCGAATCCATCAAAATGGATATTCCCAAAAGTTCCGAACAAGAAGTCATCAAAGTCAATAATAAATGATAACAACAAATCAGATCAACACGAATCGGTTCTAAATTGGAAATCCACACCAAATAGGAAAATTGGGCTGAGACAAGCAGGTCAGTCGACTGGGCACTGAGTTCAATCGACTGGCCCATTGCTTGGAAACTCTCGAGTTACAGGTCAGTCGACTGAACTCAGAGAGCCAGTCGACTGGACCGAGCCTGGAAAACTCTCGGGTTCCAGGTCAATCGATTGGACTCTAAGTTCAGTCGACTGGACCCTATTTTCCAGTATTTCCCGCCTAGCCCCTAAGAGGCAAAATCTCAAACAATTTGCGATCGGTCGAGTGATGGGCGCTAGGTGTTTACGCCAATCGGCAACCCAGCCCAATAGGCTCTTCGATACGCCACCAAAAGCATGATCAAACATCAAAGCTAAGATTTTTAAAGATTTAACTTCAAAACGCCAAAAATTGGAATATTCATAAAACCAATTCAATCCAAAGCAAATGGACAAGAAATAGATGTTAGGAATCACTACCTAACAACTATCAAAGATATAGACATAGATGTGAGTTCAAAACCCACCTTTAAACCCAAAAACACAAGAGAGAAGCTATAGAGCAAGGCAAGAACAATCACTCTTCAATTTTAACCCAAGCTTCAATCTAAGCTCAAAAGAAAAACATTTCCTAAGTTAGGGTTTAGGAAATTTCTGAAATTAAAGAGGAAATGAGATGGAGAAGATGAAGAGGATGCTTACCTAAGCTTCTCTTAGATGTTGGAGCTAGAACTTGAGTTTGCAAATGAATCTAGGGCTTAGGAATTTCTAATTCCTCTTCTCTTCCCCCATTTTTCTAAAGTTTGAAGTGTTGGGAAAATAATAGAATGAATGAAGAGGAGTTGAGTGGAGTTAGGGTATTGAGTTGGGTTAGTGGGCTGAAATCCAAACCCAAAGCCCAAAATAGAAAAATAACAAAATTCACCCAACTCCAAACATATCGATGTTTATACTCAAAAAAGTTGTAAATGCCATTTTGGACTCAATGGAAGTGGTCTCGAGTCCCAATTCGACTGTTTGCAAAAAGTGACATTTCGGACTTGAATCCGACTAACGGTGCTATATTTAAATAAAACATTTAAATATACAATTGTAAAATATGCGGGTTGTTACAAACTCCCCTCCTTAAAGAAATTGCATCCTCGCCATACTTAAGAGGAGAATAAAATGTAACCACCATAAAAGCATATCAACACAAAAGAAAGTTTGAAATAAGAAGTTCACCATAAAGAGCATGAAAGAGTAAGTCCGGATGTGTTTGCTCGATGAATTCTCAAGATTCCCAAGAGAAATACTTAGGATTTGAGGACCATTGAACTTCCACAAGAAGAACATCTTTATTTCGAAGACATTTAATCTCCAAAGTAATGATACGAATAGAATGTTGCTCATAAGTCAAATTTGGTGAAACTTCAATTTCCTCAATAACACCGGGCTCAAGATTAGAATCAGAATCCCTAAGGCATTTCCATAGTTGAGAGACGTGGAACATGTCATGTATAGCAGAAAATTGAGCCGGTAATAAAAGGCGATAAGCCACGGAACCAATGCGTTCGGTGATGGGAAATGGCCCGATATATCGAGGTGCTAATTTTCCCGATCAACTGAAACGTACAACACCCTTCATAAGTGAAACACGAATAAACACAAAGTCTCCCACAGAAAATTCTAATATCCTTCTTCGATTATCGACATAGGATTTTTGTCTACTTTGAGCTTCTTTCATTCTATGACGAATAAGGTCAATCTTTTCTGTGGCATCCCGAATAAAATCTGGACCTAAAACCAGCTTCTCACCGGCTTCAAGCCAACACGAAGGAGATCGGCATGGCCTTCCGTAAAGTGCCTCGAAAGGTGCCATACCAATACTAGATTGGAAGCTATTGTTATATGAAAACTCAACAAGAAAAATATGATCTTCCCAACTTCCACCAAAATCAAGAACACATGCACGAAGAAGATCTTCAAGAGTTTGATTCACACGCTCAGTTTGTCCATCGGACTGAGGATGATAAGTGGTGGTAAAATTAAGCTTCGTTCCCAAAGCTTTTTAAAGACCTTTCCAGAATCCACTAGTAAACAATGGATCACGATCGCTAACAATAGAAGTAGGAACTCCATGCAATTTAACAATTTCCCTGACAAAAAGTTTAGCCAAAATAGGTACGGTCCGATTGGACCAAACGGGAATAAATGGGCGGACTTTGTAAGTCTATCAACTATCACCCATAGGCTATCATGACCCGAACGAGAACGGGGAAGACCGTCAATAAAGTCCATGGAAATTTGATCCCACTTCCATATTGGAATTTCCAAAGGTTGCAATAACCTACCGGGCCTTTGATGCTCGGCCTTAACGAGTTGGCAAGTCATGCAACGCTTAACAAAGTTAGCAATATCAGATTTCATTCCATCTCAATAATAAAGTCGCTTCATGTCCGCGTACATATTACTACTACCGGGATGAATGGTAAATTTAGAACGATGAGAATCTTCTAAAATGTCTTTACGAAGATCAATAATATTTGGCACAATAAGTCTACCAAACTTTCGAATGCCATAACGAGCATCGATTTGAAAATCTTTCAAACCATCAACCTCATTTCAAGGATGCGGTCTACAAGAGAAGGATGAGCCTCAAGGCTACATAAAACAAGAGATGAACATGAATTGGATTCATGATCTCGAATCTCATAAGTGGATAAAGTCTCGAGATCATTCCATTTTGGATATCATCATGGAAACAACCGCTTGTTGTTTTCGGCTAAGGGCATCGGCAACACGATTACCCTTTTCTGGAGTATAAAGAATATCAAGATCATAAGATGTAAGGAACTCGAGCCAATGTTGTTGATGCAAATTAAGTTCCTTTTAAGAAAATAAATACTTCAAAGATTTATGATCGGTGTAGAGAACAAATTTCTCTCCCAAAAGATAATGACGCCAAATTCTAAGGGCGAAAACAATGGCCGTGAGCACTAGATCATGAATGGAATATCTAGTCTCGACAAGCTTTAATTGTCAAGAAGCATATGTGATAACACATTCCTTTTTGCAAAAGAATGACACCCAAACCAATACGACTAGTTCCGGTATGAACAATCAAGTCTTGGTTTCCTTCGGGAATCGCAAGAATAGAAGTATCGGAAAGGAGTTCTTTTAAATGATCCTCTTTCCCGAAAAGATAAGACATTCAATATTATAATTAACTTTATATATTCATCTTTTTAGAAAAATTAACTTATTACAAGTCAATTTACTGTGTCTGATTGTCTCATCATAGCGTTTAGGAGATTCCTATCGATAACGTTGATCAAGCGCATCGACCAGAATTCTTAAAGCACTCAATGGGCAAGACAACACAAAATCATCTTTTTATTTGATAAACATGTCTCTTAAAATTACAAATATTCTTTGCTCTTTTTAAGAACAAAATCCAATCATACTTATAAATATCTTATTAAAAAGATTTGCAAATTTTAAATTGGTGTTTTCATCCATAATCAATAAATACAAGGATAAATTCATCGAGATATTCGTAGAATACTCGATTCATAAGATGGATGAAATAAGGTAGAAGGTTCGTTATACCGGATGACATAAAAAACCACTCACAAGAATCATAACGAGTGCGGAATGCGGTAAGTGGAATGCTACCCTCCGCAACTCGTAGCTGATGAAAACCGGTGGCAAGGTCGAGCTGAAAAGACCTTAGCACCACCCAATAGATTGCTTAGGTAATAATCCTAAGACAAGCTCAAATATACCAGAAAATTCACAAACTACTTGAATGAGAGAAATAATATTCTCCTCATCATATAGGCTTAAAGAATAAAATGATGCCACCAAATTTGGAAATCAAAATCATTAAGAACAATAGAAATCTGCTTAACAGATTGAGAATGTCAAAGATATATAGTCCACTCAGGACGTAGGATGTGGGCTTAATAATGATCAAGCCAATCCTTTCCCAAAAATCAATTTCGAAGCCTAAGTAACGCATAACATGCAAATCGGCTCGAAAAGAATAGTCACATAAAATAATCTCGTCATTTTCACAAAGTAAACTGAGTGTTGCGGATCCACCAATCGGATTCGCAATTCTCAGTGAAGTCATCAAGCCCAAAATATTTAAAGAAAAAGTATCAACAAATTCTTTTGACATAAAGGAAGGAGATGTACCTGTACCAAAAGAATTCGAATAGGAAAATCACGAAACAAAATAATGCCATCAAGGATAGAAGGAGAAATACCTTGACCATGAGAAGTATTACTAGGGGCTTGCACAACATTCAGCTTTCCCTCTCTCCTACTTTGGAGTATGGGACATGTAGATATAAGATGGCCCGAACTTTTGCAATAACGACAAAAAAATGTTTTTGGGCACTCATTTGCATAGTGGTCCGTAGAACCACAATTGTAGCATCGTCCACGACTAGAGGTAGGAGTCTTTGCTACCAAAGTTTCTTGCTTCCCTTTCTTGTTGGGATTAGGGCTTTTGAACTTAATACACCTCTTCTTGTTGATGTTGAAGTTTTGTTTGGCATCCATAACTTCAACATCACTTTCTTTATCGGCTTCTTCAAGTCGAAGAGTGATATCTACAAGCTGATCGAAAGGAACTTCTAGTTTCAGAGGCAAAACCTTTTTGGGGTCCTTACTCAAAGCACAGATAAACTTTTGATTCTTAACAAGATCCAAAAGTTGTTGGGCAGACATAAATATGCTATCTAGAGAAGGACTACTGGATTGACCGACGCTGGGACTGCCAGATCTAACCATCTCTTCTTCTTTAAGAAAGAAAGAAAAAGACAAAGGTTATTCTCAAAATGAATATCAAAGAAACTTGATTGATAAAACAAGGCATTATAAAAAGAAATAGGATAGAACGGTATGAAGAATCGAATTAAATCCTATGGCACGACTCTTAAGAGAGACTTAAGACAATGATCCTTGCTAGATTATTCTACATTGTTCCGAAGTTTGGCTCTGATACCATGCTGTGATGCCCCACCTTTATACTCACGCTAGCCAAGGACACTACGGGGTAATGCCGTCGACTAGCACGAAGAATAAGGCTGTTGAGGAGCGACCATCTGCGTAATTGCTTTGTGCGAGTACCGATATGTCAGATAATATAACTTACAGAGGAATTCCGACATACCGATACAAACTCAAAGCTACCACACAGTGGCTAAGTGGACCTCGGAAACAAATATAGAAATAAGCATAACATAAATCAGTCACAGATGTTCATATCTCAAAGGCGGAAACGGATATGAATAAAACACATAGAAGTGTACGTCAAAATAGTGGTCATAGAAGATCCACAATATCATAAAAGAATAGGTACAAGAGCTAGACAAAAGAATATGTATACATCAAGGAGTCTCTATCTCGAATGTATAACAACAAAAACTACTAAACTAAAGTAGTTAGCCAAAAGTCAGATGTCGGACTCTGATAAGAACTCAAGCGGAAGCACCTGTAACATCTCGGTCTGACCCGAGTATTATTTAAGAAGAAAATAATAAACGGATCAGTCTAGCTATAATCATCATATATAAAAATGAGATATAAGAAGAGATATAACAAAACGCATGATAACAATAATGTCATACTGTGACAAGTATACATCAAATTATAACAAAAAATCATACGATATCTAAAGAATCTCAAAGCACCAAAAAGAATGTCATATTCTTTAAATTATTCACCAAAACACAAATATTGACAAAACATATCAATGTCAATCGCAAAAATCGGTGAAACACAAATTCTAGAAATCATCAACTAGAAATCCAGAAATCACAAAATGGGGAAGGCTTATCACAAACGGGAGCATGAAAACTCCCCAACACGTGTGTCACAAACGGAACGCTATTCCATGGTCGCTAACCATCAAGTTTGAGCTGAGACTCCACAAACGACCCGAAGACCATGGGTCGCTACCCCACCAATTTGAGTCGAAGCTCCACAAACGGCCCGAAGACCATGGGTCCCTACCTCACCAATTTGAACCGAAGTTCCACAAACGGGGTTTTTAGTCCCCACACAAACAAAGAGACATCGCACATCGCTAGTCTAAATCGCAAAATGATCATCATTGATCGACAAGTGTAAATTACACTAAGCTAGTAAATATAAGAGTTTAGCTTCATGTCCCATAACCACTAGCTTAACTTAAATATTTACGAACAAATTGTAGACTTCCACTCAAGAATAAGTGTAAATTACACTAAGCTAGTAAATATAAGAGTTTAGCTTCATGTCCCATAACCACTAGCTTAACTTAAATATTTACGAATAGATTGTAGATTTCCACTCGAAAATTGTCACAAGAGTTCAATCGAACAAGTCCAAGAATTAACCGGCGAAGTAAACGCAAGCGTTTCATACCACTTGTTTTGCTAAGCCGTTTAATTAGATTTCTCATACGAATGAGGTAAAGGCTTGTATATACTTAAAGATTGGAAAACGGTTTTATAAACGAGCTTTGTATTAAAAATAGAGTTGAAATCATCTTTGTGAAAGAGTTTGAATATTTACTACTAGTATAGAAACCTTTGTATTTTAAAGTGACAAATCATAGAAATGATTGTAGAAACAATCAATCACCAAAATCCACATTCAACGACGTGAATTTAAACCATGAAAATCAATACCGAATCCATCAAAATGGATATTCCCAAAAGTCTCGAACAAGAAGTCATCAAAGTCAATAATAAATGATAACAACAAATCAGATCAACACGAATCGGTTCTAAATTGGAAATCCACACCAAATAGGCAAATTGGGTTGAGACAAGCAGGTAAGTCGACTGGGCACTGAGTTCAGTCGACTGGCCCATTGCCTGGAAACTCTCGGGTTACAGGTCAGTCGACTGAACTCAGAGAGCCAGTCGATTGGACCGAGCCTGGAAAACTCTCGGGTTCCAGTCAGTCGACTGGACTCTGAGTTCAGTCGACTGGACCCTGTTTTCCAGTATTTCCAGCCTAGCCCCCAAGGGGCAAAATCCCAAACAATTTGCGATCGGTCGAGCGATGGGCGCTAGTGGTTTACGCCAATCGAAAACCCAGCCCAATAGGCTCTTCGATACGCCACCAAAAGCATGATCAAACATCAAAGCTAAGATTTTTAAAGATTTAACTTCAAAACGCCAAAAATTGGAATATTCATAAAACCAATTCAATCCAAAAAAAATGGACAAGAAATAGATGTTAGGAATCACTACCTAACAACTATCAAAGATATAAACGTAGATGTGAGTTCAAAACTCACCTTTAAACCCAAAAACACAAGAGAGAAGCTATAGAGCAAGGCAAGAACAATCACTCTTCAATTTTAACCTAAGAAGCTTCAATCTAAGCTCAAAAGGAAAACATTTCCTAAGTTAGGGTTTAGGAAATTTCTGAAATTGAAGAGGAAATGAGATGGAGAAGATGAAGAGGATGCTTACCTAAGCTTCTCTTAGATGTTGGAGCTAGAACTTGAGTTTGCAAATGAATCTAGGGCTTAGGAATTTCTAATTCCTCTTCTCTTCCCCCATTTTTCTAAAGCTTGAAGTGTTAGGAAAATAATAGAATGAATGAAGAGGAGTTGAGTGGAGTTAGGGTATTGAGTTGGGATAGTGGGCTGAAATCCAAACCCAAAGCCCAAAATAGAAATATAACAAAATTCACCCAACTCCAAACATATCGATGTTTATACTCAAAAAAGTTGTAAACGCCATTTTGGACTCAATGGAAGTGGTCACGAGTCCCAATTCGACTGTTTGCAAAAAGTGACATTTCAGACTTGAATCCGACTAACGATGCTATATTTAAATAAAACATTTAAATATACAATCGTAAAATATGCGGGTTGTTACAAAATCGCTCGAGTCTATCATTTTAACCCATAACGATTTTTCCCTAATCTATAGATCATTCGGGTATGTATCATTTCAACCCATAGTGATTTTCTTAAAAAATAACTAAGGGAACTTGCAGAGTGATAACAATATATAATTTAAATATAACATCCAATCATCCAATATCTACAATCAAACATACATCACAATCATCATCTAAATCAATCAACGAACATCAATAGATAACTGATAATCAATACAGGTATTAAATTGACAATTTAAAATTCAATAATAAATTAAACGATAATTAAATACAATAAAAGTCAAATTTTAACCAGAATGACAATTTAACATACCGAACATCAATCAATAAATTTCTAACCACATCATAAATTAAATTTAACTAACATAAGATAGTTTAGTAATTATGAGCGGGTCAAAACATTCACCTTCGACTTTTAAATCGAATAAAAATCCAATTTAAGCCCAAAATTCAAACAATCTCAGAATTCGTTCAAACCAGCATCAAAATGTCCGAAATTTCGATATGATCCCAGCGGAACAAACCACGTGTGAATTGGACCTCGAATGCGCAAGTTATGTAAGTTAGAACATTTCAAAATTTAAAAAAATAAAAATAAATAAAAGGCAAAAGAAAAGACACGTACTCACCACGTAAGCACATCCTAACCCTAGCAATGCCCCGTTCGCACAGGAAGGAGCACAACCGCCTTCGTTCGAAATGTTGACCAAAATTTGCGCCTCCCACTGTCGACTTCACCTAGATCGAACCTCACCACACGCCTCTACTCGCCGAGCCGCCTGCCTCTGAGCCAACACGCACGTCTCCGGCTACCCAAAATCACCACGGCCTCCATGACTTCAACGCCCAATCATGGAAAATTTCGACCACCATACAACCCACGAACACCATGGCAGAGACTTCTCGACCTCCTCTCCCCGTCGCCACTCCCCGTTCATCAATCAGACGACGATCCACCGTCGAATTGTCAAAAGTTCATACGGACGGTCAAAAATGTTTCAGCAATTTCTGGGCGAACTGTGAACCCGATTGGAAAATGAATCACACCAGGGAATTACGCTCGACGAGAGCTTCAAAACGGTATATAATTCGATATAGTTTGGAGGAGTTTTATTTTGGAATTGAATTTGAAATTGAATTTGAAATTGAATTTGCAATTTGGGAATTAGGGTTTTGTTTGTTTGCCATTGGAAAGAGGAGATGAGAAAGAAATGTACGTACAGACAAATGAAAATAAGAAGTAGCCAGGGTTTATAACGGACTATTCATAGGCAGATCAGAAATAGAAATGAATGGATCAGATTTGATTTGGAAGTTGAACGATAAACGATCCGAAAAGCCCGTTTTGCTTCCAAAACGAAAATGGGTCATCCCATATACCAAAATAGATGTATTCGATATTTTTAAATCCAATGGAACAGATTTCAAGTCCTAATTCCATCGTATGAAGAAGTTAGCTTAAAATCATCTTATTTCAAATTGATTTCAATTAAATTAATTTCTAGGCGTTTCGAGCCCGTACGATCAAACATCAAGTCTGATTGCTACGAAACTTGAAATCCTATAATAATTCACTGTTATGGATCCGATGAAACTGGTTTCGTCGAAATCCGAGTCAGTGGCAAAAATGGCTATTTTACGTTGAATTAAGTAAATTAATATTAAATTAATTAAATCAACTTTTTAAATTCCAATTTAATAATTTGCAATTTCTATCATTTTAGATTACTTAGCACTTTATAATCTTTTAAAATGAATTTCTATATCAATTCAATATTCAATATTGCACAAATTACAGTATTTAATTTCAATTTCAAATAATTCATTAATTATAAATTTAAATTTCAATAAATCCATTTATTTGATTGTAAATCTCGTTATTCAATCAATTATCATCTTATGGGTATAATTAACATTGGTTTATATCTTAGTACATTAATATTCCCCAATTTCACCTTAATTCCCATCAACGCAATATTTAATTTCATTTAATTGCAATTGGTTTCAAATTAAATTTAATAGATCAAATAAACATGTATACCATTAACTTTTAATCACACTTATAAGTTCATTATTTACAAACAAATGTTGCAGTTTCTTACATAACACTGATTTTTATTCAATTTCCATTAGTTATATACTAGTTCATAAATTTATACAACATTTACTTTTATTTACTTATTCAAATTATAACCTAGTATAACATTTAAACTATTTAAATTGATTGGACCATCCTTAAAATATTTAATAATTAATCTTAAATTATTATATTTCGCTCTAGTTATTATCTTAACTCCCATTAATGTAACATTTATCTACATTTATTTGTAATCGATTATTTAAATTAATTATCACCATTTCTACATTTAATAACATTTGTAAGTTTACTATTTTCAAACAAATGTTATAACACTTACATTATACTAATTCTATCCACTTTCAATTTATTACACAATATTTCATTAATTAATCAACATTTTAAATTATCAAATTACTATTTTACTCCAATTATCAAATAATACATATTATTACAATTAATTTACAATCCATAACCAATTATAACTTTTTAATCATTTCAATTAATTGGAATTACATTTAAACAGTTATCAATTACTTTAAATTAATACCATTTCATCTTATTCCAGTTATATTCTTATCATTAATCAAAAAAATTTATTTCTTCCGACATTGAATTGCACTATCTTATTAAATTAACATATTTTTAATTATCGAAAATTATGGGTCGTCACACCAGAAATCTCAAAAAAGGGAAAAAGGCCCCAAACTCCAAGATTGGTGAATAACTTCACCTACATGCATGTAACTCCAAGATAGACATGTGTGTCTATAAAACTCTAAGATGGGTATAGTTCCCATAGTAACTTTAAGATAGGCGAGAGCCTATAGAACTTCAAGATAGGTGCAAGACCTATAAACTCCAACATAGGAACAAGTCCTATAAACTGCATGATAGGTACAAGACCTATAAAAACTCCAAGATAGGTCCAAGACCTATAAACTACATAATAGGTGCAAGACCTATAAAAACTCCAAGGGCGAGTCATAAACTCATCAATATATGTGCCATGTACTTCCAAATAGCAACCGAATAGGTAACGACCATGTGTCCTATACCACACGGGTTTACTTAAACATTTACCATAAGATAGTAAACTCCACTTGTGTGCATCAATGGTTCGGTTGAACAAGTCCAGGAATTAAATGGTAAAACATATGCGAGCGTTCCATACCACTTGTTTTATTAAACCATTTAAGTCAATTCCTCATTCGATCGATGTCGTGCAATTTTATAGAAATATTTCATTTTAAAATCATTCTTATAAATTATTAGTTTATAAGGTAAAATATATACGCATGTTTAAAAACCTTGGATATACATATATATATATATATATATATATAAGTACTATTTTAACCCATTGTCCCAAACCAACTTTAAAACCATTATTAATGAGAATAAATACTCTTTGTGTGTGTGTATTTCTAAATATTCTTTATATAGAAACTAGATTTATACTTAAAAAGATTTCGATAAGATGGTTTGATTTAGAAATCAGCCTTTTATAAATCCAAGTCTAAAACACGCATCAAAATTTGTGTATTGTGCCAAGGACCCATAGAGCGATTCTATGGCATAGTAACACAAAAATGAATTCATCAATTCACAATAAAAAATTCGGAACATGGCAATGAAATTGATATGAAATATAACATCAAAATCAAGCAAATAGCATCAGGCGATTAGATGAACAAACGGGCAGCGAACGAAAGCGATCGGGGACCAAAACAACCCAGCCTGGGAATCAATTCCAGGCCGTGACCTGTGAACTGGTCTTGTAGACTGGTTCAGTGGTTGCGTCGCCTGGGTTAATTCCTAAGCGGCTCCGATGGTCCTTCGACGATCCAATTCCGCTCATTTTCCTTTGTTGACTCTCTGGGGTCTAGCGCACTATGTAAGCACTCATACAATTAGATGCAAATCATGATTATATAAGGTGGGTGTTCAGCAAATAGAAAATCAAATTTAAAGTGATAAGAAAATCAACACCAAATTGAGATCCTATTCACTATAGATTTAAGCAAATTCATCTAACAGCAACATGCATCCATTTAAGCCTAGAAGTATGAGATAAACTCACCGAATTGAACTTGAATTAGTGCTAAAATGTTGGATTCTCCCATGCCAATAGTTTTTAGCTACAACCTAGGTTTGATTTGAATCAAAAGAAGGAATTACAATCAAAGGCAAAACTGAAACTAATGACTTAAATTGATGCACATAGTGGTATAGAAGATTACCTGAACTTGATTTCTTTTTTTATTGATCAAAAGCCCTTTGATTTACACTTAATTTAGGGATTAATTTTGTTTCTAGGATTATGGAAATAAGACGATTTTGTTTTGGGTTTTTGAGCTGAAATGAGAATGGAAAAAAACAACGTACATAACTTGTTTTCTCATTTCATATTTCTTACTAATTGGACCAAGAGGGTATGGCATGGACCGAATAAGAGAAATGTTACGAATTCCTTTTTTTTCTATTTTAAAATACTATTTTACACTTTAAAACAATGTTCTATAAAAATATAAATTGATTTCTCAGAGTTTTACAAATCACCAATATGTCAAAAATTCCCATTTCTATTAATATTGAGATATTTTGTAAAATTAAACATAACTTTTGAAATTAAAAATTATTCTCATTATTTTTAATAAATTTTAAAATCTCATTTTAAATAATAAATCTCAATATTAACATTTTATTAAATTTACAACATTTGTTGTAATAATTTAAAATGGAAAATATTTGTCATAAATCTCCATTAAAAATAAATAAGTGACTAAACCTTGGAAAAAATCACATTTTAAATTACCAAATTATTTCCATATATTTTATTCACTCATTTTCTCAAAATTACTCTTATATTACTATTTATAAGAATAAAACTACATAATTTATTGTTTCTATAAATTCTTAATTTATCCATCATTACTTGGAAATCCTTTTATAAATTTCCTTATTTATTACAATCCAAATCCATTTTAAATTTGGAAAAAAATAGTTATAAATATAAACTCCTCTATTTTATCTAAAAGAAATTAGTTATGATCAATTAAATCATATTTTAGTTTTAATTCTAGGTAATCTCGACTAGGATTATTACAGACCCCCCTATAAAAATTGCGTCCCCGCAATTTCCTTAAGGGAAAAGTCTATAACAAATTACAAAGAACGTATCTTCTCAATGGAAATTGAGCTATGAACGAAGGATAACTCAAAACAAGAGACTCATCACAAATGAACTTAGGAAAACACACATGAAGCATTATCTCGATGAACTCTCTAGTTCCACAAGAATAGTTCTTAGGATCATCAAACGATTGGACTTAGATAAGCGAAACGATTATATCTCAAAGGCATTCAATTTCCGAGGCAACGAAACGAATAGAGCTCTTATAACGACCAGTATTTTCCGATAATTAAAATATTGAATTTAGTAAGATTTTTTAGTTTAATATTGGAAGAAAATAAAATTTATGATTTATTAATGAGAAAACTAACTAGAATGAAATTTAATAATTTTAATTTAAGGTAATCGATGACTATTTGAATGTAATCTCAATCAATTGGAATAATTGTAAAGTTAATTTGGTTAGAAATCGTAAATAAGGAATTTAACTAAATGTTGTATTTAAATGGTAAAATGGTACGTAGTTGATTGAAATTGAATATAATCAGTGCTGTGTAAGTGGTTATAACATTTGTTTGTAGATAATAAACTTATAAATGTGATTAAATTAAGTAAAAGGTAACAATTGTTATTTATCACCTATTTATTTAATCTGTTGAAATTAAATTAGAAATCAATTGCAATTAATCTAATTGAATATGGCAGTTAATATGAATTAAAATGATAATTGTAGAATATTAATGTAATTAGATGTAAACCAATGTTAATTATATCCATAAGATAATAGTTGATTGGATAATAAGTTGAAAATCAAAATAAATGAATTTATTGGATTTTAAATTATAATTAGTGAATTTATTGCAATTGAAATTGAACACCGTCATTAATGTAATATTTAACATTGGTTTTGATATGGAAATTTATTTTAAAAGATTATAAATTACTAGGTAATAAAAAATGGCTAACTTTTGAATATGAATTGGGAGGTGATTAAATTAATTTAATAATAATTTATTTATTTAACGTGAAAATAGTCATTTTGGACACTATCTCGTATTTCAATGAAACCAATTTCATCGGATCCGTAACGGTGAATTATTATAGAATTTCAAGTTTCATAGCAATCAGACTTATCGTATGATCATGCGGGCTCGAAACGCGTATAAATCAATTTAATGAATTCAATTTAAAATAAACTGATTTTAAAAGCTAACTTCTATATACAATGAAATTTGGGTTTGAAACTGGTTCCATTGAATTTAAAAATATCGAAAACATCTATTTTGATATATGGGATGGTCTACTTTCATTTAGGAAGCGGAACGGGCTTTTCGGGTTGTTATTCTCGTTTCAAACCAATTCGATATAATATTCGTTCTTATCGGGCCTTGTCTATATAAATAGATTTTCTAAACCCTAGCAGCCTTTTTATTTCTTATCTCTGTATGTATTTGCCTATTCCATCTATCTGCTTCTTCTTCCTTCCAATGGCTGCAGATCCAAAACCCTAATTAAATTTCCAATTCAAATCGAAAATCAAACTCCTCAAAACTATGTCATATTGTATATCATTGGAAAGCTCTTGACGAGCGTAATCCACTACAGCAATTCATTTTTTGGTTAGGTGCACCGTTTGATCAGAAATCGAGGATGAACCTCAGCCGTCGAAATTAGGTTTTCATGATCCAACGGTGGATCTTCATCCGATTGACGATCGGAAGGTGGCGTTGGGAGATGGTGTCGAGCAGGCCTCGGATCTGTTATTAGCTCATCTCTAGGTTGCGTCAGTTCGCCAGAAAATGGCTCCAAATCAAGGCGGCGGCGGTTGTAAATATGATGGCCGGAGGCCATAGGGGCGGCCTGGGTTGAGTTGTCGTGGGGCGTGAGTGGATCAGCGTGGATGTGCTCCAATCAGCGGCAAAGTGGCACGAACGAAGGCGGCCTAGGGTTCGAGCACGGCTGTTATGCGAGCGAGATTGTCGCGTGCGTAAGAAACGAGGTGACGTGGTATATATTATATTATTATTTATTTGTTTTATAATTTGAATTTCAAATCATTCTAATTATCATATCTTTTGCATATGAGCTTGGATTCACGCGTGATTTGTTCCATTGTGATTGTATCGAAATTCCGGACATTATGGAACTCATTTGGTCAAATTCTGAGACTGTTGAAATTTTGGCCTTTATTTGGATTTTAAATCCACGACAAATCAATAGTGAGTGTTTTAATCCACTCACAACTACTAAATTATCTCATGTTAGTTAAATTAAATTTAAGATGTTATTAGAAATTGATTTGTTGATGTTTGATATATTTAAATTGTCATTCGAGTCTAATTTGAATTTATATCGAATTTAATTTCATTTAATTTAATATTGAATTTTAATTATCAATTAAATACCTGTTAATGATAACCAGTTAATTGTTGTTATTTATTGGTTGATTTGAATGATGATTGTGATGGATGTTTGGATGACCGGATGTTATGTTATTTTATATACAGTGATATCACACTGCAAGTTCCCTTAGTTTATTGTTAGTAAATCACTATGGGTTGAAATGGTACATACCCGAACGATCTATAGATTAGGGAAAAATCGTTATAAGTTGAAATGATAGACTTGAGCAATTTTATGGATTTTGAATTTTAAATTCGGGATTGCGGGTTGAAATAATATATACCCGTAAATTTAAATTATTACGGGTTGAAATGATATATATCCGTATCACTTGACCATAGGGTAAAAAATTATATACGGACACCTGATTGGTTAAATTAAATGATTTTTAAATCCTTAATTTTTGAATTCAGTTAAATGATATTTTGAAATAAACTTTGATTTATATAAACAGAATTATTTTCGAAAATCCAAGCTTTAAATGTTGAAATTGGAATTGGTTCAAATGCATTGTTTAAAAAGAATTTAAATTGAAATTTCAAAGTTGAATTTTGAAATACAAATGAAATTTATCGAAATTGAGTTATTGAAAATGTTTGAACATTTAAACCTTGAAATCTACTAAATTTGGAGTAGTTTAAATTTATAGTTCAAATATGAATTTGAAATCGACATAGATTTAAATGGTTTTATTGAGAATCTGAATTGAAAGATAAAAATTGAGTTGTTAATTTGAAAGCTAGATATGGTCCAGATTTGTTAAAATGGAAGAAATAGTTTAATTTGATATTACTTTCAAATTAATTATTTTATCATAAACTGTTTAAAATATATTATTTTAAATTCAGATTTATTTAGATTTTCAAACCAATTTTTATTAAACTATTAAACTATATTAAACCTATTTTAGCTACTTTAAACCATTTAACCTATTTTAAGCTATTTAGTCTACTTTAAACTATTTTAAACTATTTCAATCTATTTTAAATTATTTTAAACTATTTTAAACTCTTAATCTAATGTAAACTATTTTAAACTATTTCAATCTATTTTAAACTACTTAAACTATTTTAATCTAATTTAATCTATTTTAAACTATTTAAACTATTTTAAGCTATTGTAATCTGTTGTAATCTATTTTAAACTATTTTAACTATTTTAAACTGCTTTAAACTATTTTAAATTGTTTTAAAACTATTTAAAACTATTTATGACTATCTAAACTAATTTAAAAGATTTAAACAGTGCAAGGTTGAATTGTTTATATATATATCCCTGATTTAAAAGCGAATATGGTTACATGATGTTATAACTTACGTTGGAATTTGAAAATGATATTTTTTGGTGAAATGGCATATTTTGGAGTAAATACGGTGGTTTTAAATAAGGGATATTTTTAATTGAAAATGACTTCGAAAGTGATATGATTTTAAAAGTGAATATGATTTAGGGTGATATGATTTTGAAGTAAATATGATATTTTGATATCAATTATGAATTAGTTTTGGAAATATAAAAGAACCATCCGGTGTGAAATAAGCATTTGGTTGTTAAAGAGATCGAGATCGGATATTGTCACTCTCTGCCAATACCGAAAACCACTTTAACAACTGTGCACGTGGTGGAGATTCTAGAATGAAGTAGGATGGTTTGGCGAACGATTCTGTATGAGGTATTAACATAGCCCTGACTCCCTTGAATCAGCTTGATGTGACTAAAACAGGAGTCACGCCGGGCCAAGTGAGGTCGCACCTCCGATCGGACATGTTTCTTCAATACCATATTATGACTTTGTGATTGATTTGGTAGCCACCCCTTGATTTAATTATGGGAGTCTGTTCCGAGGTGGGCGGTAGTAGCTGCTATGCATTACCACCAGTCCGGATCTGCAAAACAGTAGTATCCTACCCTGGGCATTACCTCGCGTGCCTTGTAACATGCCTTATCGCGCTCATTACGAGTTTGGTTTGTACCGTACCTATGGAGTGCTCCCTAAGTATACCACCGGTTTGGTTGAGCTTACAGTATCTATATAGACTACAGGAATATATATAAAAATGTGTTAAGGGGGATATGGGTAATGGCTTAATGCTATTTTAATACTTTACTTTACTGTAGACACTATTATAATAACGTATTGTACTATGTATGTAGATAGTTTAACGGATCCTTAGGAGATGGAATCCTGAACATCTCTTAAGTTATTGCACGCACGTTAGACACTGGATAGGAGATGTAAATCCCCGTAAACATCTCTGAAGTTGTTACACTCATATTTATTTACTGTTGATTTAACTTACATAAGATCTTTTAGTTCTGATTTGAGTGCTTTCTCTTTTCATTACGCTCGGGTCAGTCTGAGCTTTTCAGTGTTGAAGACCTTATTTATGGAGGACGAAGACGAAGATTTAGTATATTAGTACTATTTGTTATATTTATTCCACTACATCGTGTTGTTCCGCTGCATTATTTATTTATTTCTGCTGTATGTGTAACTCTGATTTGTATTGTAAAAGTGTAATCAAATGTATTTGTAAAACAACTTCATGAACTTTTATTTGATTATTATATTTTGTCATTCCGCTGCAAGATTCCGTGTTTATTTTATTTCTTTCTCTTCTTTTTCTTATTTACCCTATAACAATCCTCAATTTTGAATGGTTTTAGTCTGACATGTGTGGTTTATTGTCGATTCAAACCGTCCAAAAAGGTGGGTCGTTACAGCTCTGTTATAAGTCAGATTTTGTGAGATCTTAAGTGCAACAAGGATTCTATGCCTAAGAATAGAATTAGAATTTTTAAAATATTTCCAAAGCTGAAACACATGAAGGACAACACGAATTCTAGAGAATTGAACTAGTAAGGAAACTCAGTAAGCAATAGGGCCACTACACTCAATGGTTGGGTAGGGTCCCAAATATCAAAAAGCCATTATCCTAAATTGACTGAAATACTAGTCAACCAACAAGGAAGAAACACGAATAAAGATTCGATTTCCAATAAAAAATTTCAAGGTCTTTCTAAAAGATTCACGAATAGAGTTGGGACTTAAGATCAATTTCTTTCCAGATTCAAGCTAATAAGAGAGTGATCGATATGGCCTCTCAAATAAAGCCTCAAAAGGAGCCATACCGATACCGGGTAGGAACCATCGACGATGGGAAAATTCAATCAAGATAGATATGATCCTCCTAGCTTCTACCAAACATACAAGCATAAGGTAGATTTCTAAGATCTTATCTACATTCAAACCTCTTAGAAGCTCTCTATTTAATTTTCCCATGAAATATAGTTTTGTTTATTACTTATTTAAGAAAATTCAAATGATTGGTTTGAGTTCTCAAAATTTCTATAATCTTTTCCTTCTAGAAATTTCTTAATTATCTCATCCTTTGATCTCACTACAGATTACTCTTATAACTTGTTTAAAGGATTAAAATTTTACAAATTTCAACCTTATTCAATCAAACAAAGGTTATAACCCAAAAGAGGTTTTTAGTTGTAAATTTCCGAATAGGTTTTGAACTTAGTTTTCACATCTCAATTTACTAAAAGTATTTTCCCTATTCAAAATACTTAACATTCTTAATGTTCTAAGAGAATTGATTAATTATTCTTATTCTAGAATTGTGGATTAATCCTAGGATTTATCCTTGTTTAAATTCCAAGATTCATAATATAAATTTATCTCATCATGAAATTATTTCCAAAAAGGGTTTTTTAAATTTTCAAAATTCACACGAACCCCAATTACAAATTATGTTCTTTTCAAACTCACTCTTACTTATTTCTGTATTAAATAAAACCCTTAGTTGGTTTTTTTAATTTGAAAGGCTCACTTTATATAACTCATTTTAAAGTATTCACGTTACTTAACTAAATTTCCTTTATAGTCTTACACTACAAACTTCATCAAAATGAAGATTACTCTTTACTAAAGAAATCCAAAATATTTTGCTTTGCTAAATTTTTGTTTCCCTTTTTATAATACACTACACTAATATTTTAGCCATATAAAGAATTTTTTTTGGTTATTCTCAAAATTAATGTTAAATTTTGAAAACTTAAAAAATTTCCAAAAGTGGTTTTTGTAGTTAACGCCCTAAAAGTTCAATCATTACTTTTACTAATGCATTACACCTTTATTGCATACTCTGTGTGTGTGTGTGTCTATATATATATATAAATCAAAAGGTTTCACCAATAAAATTAGAAGGGTTTCATTTCATTTCAACAAAGTTTATATTGGGTAAAAACCCAAAATATAATTCTAGTCTTATTTTTTATCTTGGCTTTCCATTTACAATTTCTCATCTTTTGAAATTCCCAAAAATACTTTCAAATCCCTGATTATTTTTATTTGAAATAAATCCCTTTCTTAGTGCAGGTTTGAAACCTTAGACACTACCTAATTTAAGGTTGAATCAACACACACACAATACATATATCTCACGGATTCAATTCACTAGCCTCTTCTTAGGAGTGTATCCACTTTCCTCTTAATATTTTAATTAATGTCCAAGAGATAATTTAATCTATAAAGTCATCAATAAAATTTTCATGATACTTTGAAACTCCTAACTATTTAAGTTTAAATAGTTATCTTTCTTAGTAACAAGGTTGAATAGCGAGTCAATGCATATAACATATGTTCCACAAAGCATTACTAAAACCTTTTTTATACCAGGATTTGTTTCCAAAAGATGAATTAATTCATAAAGTTATTTCCACAAATTGTTACTTCAAATACAAATAGAGATGGTATCTCAAATTTTCATATTATTTAACCTAAGCTTATTTCCGCACTTAAACGATTGCCTTTTTTAACATTCAGAAATTTCTTTCAATTGATATAAGTAAAAGAACCATGCTTCTATTTAGCTTTTGTTGATTTGGCTATTTAAGGATTTATACATATGTGTTTTTACTTAGATTATAATGGTTTTTCATAGCCTATCTAACGCATTATATCAAATTCAATTTTTCAGAGCAAATCTTAAAAACAATTCCCAAATATCATAAACAACACATAATGTTACCTCCTTATTTATTCATAACAAATCGCCTTGGCCCTTGGCTGCGGTGTTGATTGTAAAATCAACATCCTTTCCATAGTTCTCGACGAACACTAGTACTTAGCATTTAGGCCCATTGTTGAATTATTAACTCATACAATATATCTTTATTGATATTTCTATTCTTCTGGTAATATAGAAATACTCTTATACTTCCAAAGCCTTAATATATAGTTATATACATACCTCTATATGTGTTTCCAGATATTATTTTATTTAATCCATACTAGTTTTCAAAAATATTTTTATTCCTTCTTGAATTAACATATTTTCAAAAATACTATTTTCCAAAATACCTACTAAGTGCATGTTTTGAATGTTTAGGTATCTCTATCGAGTACGTTGGCCAAACGTCCCAATCAAAAACCTTAAAGCATCCAACAGATAACTTAACACACACACATCGAAAATCTTCTTTTAAAAAAAAATTAAGAATACTTATATATTTATATACCCTAATTTATACATATAATAACAAGCTTATAGTCATCACCATTAAACATCTTATAGAAAACTCATAGGATAATATTTACTAATTAGGCAATGATTGCATCAAAAAAATTCTTAATCAAACTCTTGGTTTACAGTAAATAATAAATCCTTTTTTGTTAATTGGTAATCAAATATCGAAACTTGTCTCCATTTCCAATTGATTAATTTTTTTATGATTACAAGATTTGATCTTTGATTATTCTAAATCCAAGACATTTAATATCCCTTGTGGTGATTTCTAATGAAGAAACCGTAAGATTCGATTATTAACCTTCAAATAGAATTCTAATTATCAAGGGATAGTTTTTAATTGAATTTGAATTGTCAATAAGAATCCTATGCAAACAAACATCCAATCAACCGTATTACTGAATAATGTGCCCAGCGGAACCATCCATCTGCTTCCGCTATGCAACTCTGATCATATAAAGATAGACAACAAACTTCATGGTTTGTTGGGCGGACAAAGTACTACGTCTCAACTAGCTCGCTGGATTACCCAATACTAGAATGAGTGACTGAACCGCTAGCCAACCACTCTTCTGGAATAGATAAGATTGGATCAAAGATTTCTTAGGATCACATGATTTGATAATAAGAACATCAAAGAATGGAAACAAAGGAAGATGTTCTTAGAATCCCAAAAGACACTTCTTATTCTAAAGGGAATGATTCCTACTATCTGGTCCAAGAACCCCTAATAAAGGGTCTCTAAGACTCATCCAGGCCAAGGTTTGTGTCCGTAGTATCATATTTTGTTCTAAACACAACTCTGATACCAAGCTATGATGCCCTACCCCTAGACCCACACTAACAAAGGGTATTACATAGTAATACCGTCTACTAGTGCTGAGAATAGGGATGGTTAGGAGTGACCATCCGTGAGTTTTACTTTATGCGAGCATCGATACGTTGATTAATATGTTATACATTTCTTTTCTCAAGTGGAATCGACGTATACATTTCAGGCTTAAAACAAAACTACGGTGGCTATAATAAAAAAATTAGAATAACATATGATAAATACAAATCACAAAATCACAGATCATACACAATGAAATATAAATAGATATAAGGATGAACCGACACAAACAGATACATGATGTAGACTACATAATACAAAAGTGCTACATCCCAAATATACAAATATGTACACAAAAGGAGTCTAGCTCGACATAAGATACATCATAAACATGACTATAACATAGCGGTACAAAAGCAAACATCTAGCTAAATGATAGGAAGTCCACTCTAAAAGGCATCAAGCTGAAGGACCTGAAACATCTCGGTCTGACCCGAGTATTATAAAATAATGAACGAGTTAGTCTGGACTAACATAAATGAGTTAGCCAGACAAACGATAGATAAAATAAACTAGAACTCAAATATAGTCATCAATTCAAGTATCAACAAATATCAAACATACTTAAATAACTTCAAGAATGAAATCACCAAATATTAAAACTCAAGATAGCTTCTACAGGAAAAATCCTTAAAACTGTTCTAGGAATCTCAAAAAAGGGGAGAAAGGCGCCAAACTCCCAGATTAGTGAATAACTTTACCTACATGCATATAACTCCAAGGTAGACATATGTGTCTATAAAACTCCAAGATGGGTATAAATTCTATAGTAACTTCAAGATAGGCGAGAGCCTGCACAACTTCAAGACGGGTGAGAGACCTATAAACTCCAAGATAGGAACAAGTCCTATAAACTACATAATAGGTACAAGATCTACAAAAACTCCAAGATAGGTACAAGATCTATAAACTACATGATAAGTACAAGACCTATTAAACTCCAAGAGTGACTCATAAACTCGTTGATACATGTGTCATGTACTTCCAAATAGCGATCGAATAGGTAAAGACCATGTGTCCCATACCACACAGGTTTACTTAAACATTTACTATAAAATAGTAAACTCCACTTGTACGTATCAATGGTTCGATCGAACAAGTCTAGGAATTAACCGATAAAACAAACGCGAGCTCCGTACCACTCATTTTATTTAGCCATTTAAATCAAGTCCTCTTTTGATAGATGTCGTGCAATTTTATAGAAATATTTCACTTTAAAATCATTCTTATAAAATATTAGTTTATAAGCAAGAATATATATATATATATATATATATATATGTGTGTGTGTGTGTGTTGAAAAACCTTAGTTATATATATATATATGTACTATTTTAACCCATTGTTCCAAACTAACTTTAAAACCATTATTAATGAGAATAAATAGTGTGTGTGTGTGTGTGTGTATTTCTAGATATTCTTTATAAAGAAATTAGATTTATACTTAAAAAGATTTTGATACAATGGTTTGATTTAGAAATCAGCCTTTTATAAATTCAAGTTGAAAACATGCATAAAAATTTGTGTATTGTGCCAAGGACCCATAGAGCGAATCTATGGCATAGAAACACCAAAATGAATTCGTCAATTCATAATTCAAAAATGCCAAAGAATTTGATATGAAATACAACATCAAAATCAAGCAAATAGGATCAGGTGATCAACCGAATGAACGGGCGGCGAATGTGAGTGATCGGGGACTAAAACAACACAGCCTGGGAATCAATTCTAGGTTTTGACCGGAACACCGATCGTGTAGACCGATCCACTAGTTGCTTTGCCTAGGTTGATTCCCAAGCGGCTCCGATGGTCCTTCGACGATCCGATTTCGGTCGTTTTTCCTTTGTGGACTTTTTGGGATCTGGAGAAATATATAAGCACTCATGCAAGCATATAAACATATACAATTGGATGCAAATCATGATTATATAAGGTGGATTTTCAGTAAACAGAAAATCAAGTTCAAAGTGACAAGAAAATCAACATCAAATTGAGATCATATTCACTATAGATTGAAGCAAATTCATCTAACAATAACATGCATTCATTTAAGCCTAGAAGTGTAAGATAAACTCACAGAATTGTACTTGAATTAGTGCTTCAATCTCGAGTTCTCCTAGGCCAATAGTTTTTAGCTACAACCTAGATTTGATTTGATTTGAACAATTTCAAAAGAAGTAATTACAATCAAAGGCAAAATTGAAACTAATGACTTGAATTGATGCAGAAAGAGGTGCATAAGATTACCCGAACTTGATTTCTTTTATTATTTATCAAAAGCCCTTTGATTTACACTTGATTTGGGATTAATTTTGTTTCTAGGGTTATGGAAATAAGAGGATTTTGTTTCAGGTTTTTGAACTGAAATGAGAATGAAAAAAACAATATACAGAACTTGTTTTCTCATTTCATATTTCCTACTACTTAGGCTTAGAGGGTATGGCATGGACCCAATAAGAGAAATGTTACTAATTCCTTTATTTTCCAGTTTAAAATACTATTTTACACTTTAAAACAATGTTCTATAAAAATATAAATTGAATTCTCAGAATTTTACAAATCACCAATATGTTAAAAATTCCCATTTCTATTAATATTGAGATATTTTGTAAAATTATACATAATGTCAAAAATTCCTATTCTATTAATATTGAGATATTCTCATTATTTTTAATAAAAGTAAACTATGAATTGTAAAATCTCATTTTAAACAATAAATCTCAATATTTTATTAAATTTACAACATTTGCTGTAATAATTTGAAATGGAAAATATTTATCATAAATCTCCATTTAAAATAAATAAGTGAATAAACCTTGGAAAAATTCATATTTTAAATTACCAAATTATTTCCATATATTTTATTCACTCATTTTCTCAATACTCTTATATTATTATTTATAAGAATAAAACTACATAATTTGTTGTTTCTATAAACTCTTAATTTATCCATCATTACTTGGAAATCCTTTTATAAATTTCCTTATTTATAACAATCAAAATCCATTTTAAATTTAGAAATAAAAATAATTATAAATATAAATTCCTAAATTTTATCTAAAAGAAATTATTATGATTAATCAAATCATATTTTAGTGTTAATTCTAGGTAATCTCGACCAGGGTTATTACAACTAATAACTCCCAGAACATTTCTAGAAGTTATCTTGCTTGCCAAAAACACCCCAAATGTCAAATACATCAATAACTAATATTTCTTTAATATTAATTAATTTTATGACTTTATAATACTTTATAAACCAATTATATCGTGTAGTGTTCAGAGAATTCACAATTACGGTAGACTAGGAATGTGAATTCAGTCAGTGATTAATGTTAAATAATTTAATTATCAACATTTACACATCATCTTTGTTAGTGGTGTGACAGTTTGATCAAATTCATCACTTATATTTCTTTTCGATAAAAAAACATGGTTTACATTACTTTAAGCGACATCAGTAGTGACAATAATTTACACTTATTATGTTTGCCAACACTATATCACTTTGAGATGTATGCAATTTGGTTTTGGTAACAATTCCAATATTATCAACATTCAAATTGATAATTCCATAAACATAACTCTTGGTTCAATAATAACATTTATCATTAACTGTTCTATTCTAGCAGAGATTTTGACTTTGAGTTGATTACGGTTGACCGTGATACTAACCTCATATAACCAAAGAGACAAATTCTCGATCGAATAGTGCTTCACTCTTATGCTTCAACTCAGACCCGACTATAGTCATTCGGTGGATGCCATGCCATAATTTAACTATAACCAAAGTGGAATATCCACATTTAAGCTCCACAACATTCTCAAGTTGAGAACTATGTAATATAATCACATTAAGGTTTCTTGTTTAATCTAGTTATTATCAACCAAAATAAAACTCGCAGATGAGTCATTCCACAGTTATCTAATAACTCTAACTACGTAACCCCTTGGTGCCCTAGCAGCCATGAGTAATACACCGTCCAACATTTGGAGAGCATTACACACTTTGGTCTCAACAGATGAATTGATATCCTTTCTCGAAACGTCTTGATCGAGAATATTTAAATCAAAATGTTACGTTATATTGTGATTAGTTATTAACAATTGCAACTATTTGAAACTACAATCACATAGTGTCTTATTTAAGGATTTTCTTGTTAGTATACTTTAAATTAATTATATCACAATATAATAAAGCATATATAAAAAACACCTTCATTACGAACAAAATTATTATAGAGTTAGATACCTATGACAAAATACATAATTGCCCATAGGACACGCCACTAACTCTCTCAATCTCCCACTTGCACTAAGGTTAATTATGGAAACCTAATTCCATTCCTTTGATCGGCTTTCTGAAAACCAATCGAGCTAGTCCCTTAGTGAGCGGATCTACTATATTGTTTTGTTTCTACTCTGTCAGCAAAAATCTCTTCATCGTTGATAAACTGCCTTATCACATGAAACTTCCAAAGTATATGTCTAGACATCTTTTGAGCCTAGGAACTTTCATAATTTGTATCGCGGCATTGTTTTCACAAAACAATGTCATAGGATTCTCAATATTTGGAATCACCCCTAGCCCAGTTATAAATTTGTTTATATGTGTATTGTTAGCGCCAAAATTGGTCACTAACACCCAAATCTAGTTCAAAGCATCAAATACCAGTCACAGCTCACAGCTCACAAACAGAATGTATGTAGAGAGTAATGAAATGAAGAACATTAAAAGTTAAAATGAATGCGGTAAAGAACAATAGATTTTATAGTGGTTCGGCTAACTCCGGTCTACATCCACTCCAGAAGTTTCCTTTTTATTGATGTTAGAATCAATTACAGTTACAAAATGGCAGAGTAGCCTTTGCCTTAGAAAAGAGAAAGTAAGAGAGCCCCAAAAGGAAGATCCCTTTTCTGAACCCCCGCATGTTGTATTTATAGGCAAATCCCGAGTTGTTGGGCTTTCTGAACGACACAGGCCCATCAAGACCTTCCATCGAGCCACGTACCTCCAAGGCCGATCGACCTTCCACCGAGCCACATACCTCCACAATGCTGAGCCACACCGGCCTCACCACAATGCCGAGTCACACCGGTCTCACCGCAATGCCAAGCCACACCGACCTAACCACAATGCCGAGCCGTCTCACCAATGCCGAGCGACCCTGACCTCAGCAATGCCTAGCGACCCTGACCTCACAAATGCCGAGCCGTCTCACCAATGCCGAACGACCTGACCTCGCCAATGTCGAGCCGTACCACCAAGACCGATCCACCTCACCAATGCTGAGCCACCCACCAATGCCGAGCGACCCCAATCTTGCCGCAATGCCGAGCGGCATAGCCTCACCTTAATGCCGAGTGGCATAGCCTCACCACAATGCCGAGCGGCATAGCCTCACCTCAATGCCGAGCGGCATAGCCTCACCACAATGCCGAGCGGCATAGCCTCACCTCAATGCCGAGCGGCATAGCCTCACCTCAATGCCGAGCGGCACATCCATGTGAACTTCATCCCTCTAAACCGAATCCATCACATTTCAGCCTCGATAGTCGTGAAGTTGTTTAGGTTGAATCCGTCTGTTTATGGCCTTGATAAAAGGCGGGTTAACACTTTTCCCCCCAAAACATGCCTTGCTATTGGAAGGTGTGTTTTGAATAGCCTCAAATCCGATATCCGAAGTCCATATCCCGTTTATGACCATATTATTGAATTCATGACCTATCCGGGTTTAACCTTGAATCCATAGACCTCGCCGGGTCGCGTTATCTTGTTCCAGCCTCAGCTCTTCGGTCAAGAGCTTGTATGTTCTCCGGCCTCGGTCTTCCGTAAGGACTTCTTATATTCTCCGGCCTCAAATCTTCGGCCAAGGACTTTGATATTCACCGGCCGGTACTCCGGCCAAGGACTTTGATATTCACCAGCCTCGGCACTCCGGCCAAGGACTTCTATATTCACCGGCCTCTGCACTCCGGCCAAGGACTTTTGTATTCACCGGCCTCGGCACTCCGGCCAAGGACTTTTGTATTCACCGGCCTCGGCACTCCGGCCAAGGACTTTTATATTCATCGGCCTCGGCACTCCGGCCAAGGACTTTGATATTCACCGGCCTCGCCACTCCGGCCAAGGACTTTGATATTCTATTCGAGTTCATTCCATCGCTCTCCGACGAAGGGACTCGTAACTCGCGATCATTACCCCGTCTCTCCGGTCAGGACAGTAATCGCAAAACCTGGACTATTTATTACATTGATCCGAATCCAATCAGAAAACCAGAAATCCATATCAAAAATCCTACTCAAAATCCAAATCAAAAATCAAACATCCAAACCAAAATGGCAAACCAAAAAACCAACCAAACCGGGAGTTCAATCCAAACTCCAAAACCATACCAAAGAAAAGTAAATGTCCGAAGTACCAAAGAGGAAACCAGAATTTGTAGAAACACAGAAAGAAAACAGGATTTCATAGACCCGAACAGTACGGTTTTTCATCATCTCAGAGCACGCCTAGGGACCGTCCTCGATCCCGTACGTGTGTAAGTGACCTAGCCGTATTACTTTGGATACTATTACTTATTCAGAACCATAAAACCATTCAGTTTATAACAAGACGGCGGTGACCAGATCCAGTGCCACCATCATTCGAGGTAGGCGGTGGCCTCTCCTACTCCCCTGCCACAGCTCGATTCCTTATGTACTGTTGCAGGTGACCATTCCTTACATGCTCCTCCACGATATCTTTCAAATGCCTACAGTCGTTTGTGTTGTGCCCATCCAGCTCATGGAATAGGCAATGTTTTCACAATGCCCGCTCGTATTCAGAAGGTTCCCTTCTTGCCGGCCTTTGATACTGGAGGTGCCCCCGAGTATCCAAGTAAATCCTTTCTAGAGTCTCGGTTAAATTTGTGTAAGAAGAAAACTTTGACTCCCTCCGAGGCCTCTTCGAAGTGCCACCGTTGCCATTTGTTTTCCTTTTTCCTTTATCGTCTTTACTTGGATCCTCCCTGGATGGACCTCTACCCCTCACAGCATAAGCTTCATCCTCTCTCCCTACTCTCTCAGCCTGCGCATCTTCCTGCCTTAGGAACCTTTCCGCCTCATGGTAGAACTCTCCGAGATCCCTCGGTGGGTCCCGTTCCAACGATATCTTGAAATCCGAATTATCTGCAATTCCTGAAACTGCTGCCATCAAAACCATCGACGGATCGGGTGATCAACTGAAGCTATCGCTGCGTTGAATCTGATTAAGAAATCCCTGAGCGACTCTCCCTTCCATTGTTTCATCGATGTCAAGGTCATTACGTTCTTGGGTCTGACTATATGGACCCGAAATTTCCTCATAAACCTCTCAATCAGCTCTGTCCAAGTGTCAATAGAACCACTCTCCAGCTATCTGAACCACATAGCTGCGATATCCGTCAAATACAAAGGGAAACATCGAGCCATGACCTCATCTGATGCCTCCAGTACCTCCATATGCCTCATGTACCTTGTCAGGTGAACGGCGGGATCCGTTCTCCCATCATACATCTCCAACGTTGGTAGCTTAAAATCCGGAGGGTTCCTAGCTTGCCTGATAGTAGGAGTAAAGGGACTCATATTCACATCCTCCAAGTCTTTATTTACCAGTCCGCCTCTCATAGCTCGTCTGACCATCTCCGCTAATCTGTCGTTGTCCCCAAGCTGTAATCCTTGTCCGTTGCCTCTGGTCTGCCCCCCGAGTTCATGAGGGAATTCTGGCACATACTCCTCATCTTGTACTCCTGCACTCCTGTTGGTGTTGGGTTGCACACCGTCATCTTGTATCCCTCCATGGATTGGTCTAGCATTTCCTGGCGGTGTGCCCCCGAGTCTAGGTCCATCCAGATTGATAGCCGTCTGCTGATTAGGGGTTGCCCCCTACTGAGCCACTCCCTCTGCTTGCTGGTTGAGCGCTTCTGATCCAGCTCTACGGATCTGAGCTCCTGCATTTCCTGCTTGTGCAAATTGTCTGAGAAGAGCCTGCATCATCTCCTCTTGTCTTTTCAGCATTGCTTCCATCTCATCTCTGGTGATGTAGACGGATGCTTGACCTGCTCCAGCTCCGGAGGAAGCCTCTTGACTTCCCTCTTGATTGCTCCTTTCTGTCACTTGCTTCCTCGTTGGTGGCCTAGCCATTGCTTCCTAGAATCCAAGTTCTCAAGCTTCTGAATCCAAAATCCCTAAGTGCTAGCATTTCTCAGTGAAAGCACCAAAATGTTAGCGCCAAAATTGGTCACTAACACCCAATCTAGTTGAAAGCACCAAATACCAGTCACAGCTCACAAACAGAATGTATGTAGAGAGTAATAATGTGAAGAACAGTAAAAATTAAAATGAAAGCGGTAAAGAACAACAGATTTTATAGTGGTTCGGCTAACTCCGGCCTATGTCCACTCCAGAAGTTTCCTTTTTATTGATGTTAGAATCAATTATAGTTACAAAATGGCAGAGTAGCCTTAGCCTTAGAAAAGAGAAAGTAAGAGAGCCCCAAAAAGAAGATCCCTTTTATGAACCCCCGCATGCTGTATTTATAGGCAAATCCTGAGTTGTTGGGCTTTCTGAACGACATAGGCCCATCAAGACCTTCCACCGAGCCACGTACCTCCAAGGCTAATCGACCTTCCACTGAGCCACATACCTCCACAATGCCGAGCCACACCGGCCTCACCACAATGCCGAGTCACACCGGTCTCACCGCAATGCTGAGCCACACCGACCTCACCACAATGCCGAGCCGTCTCACCAATGTCGAGCGACCTTGACCTCACTAATGCCGAGCGACCCTGACCTCACCAATGCCGAGCCGTCTCACCAATGCCGAGCGACCCTGACCTCACCAATGCCGAGCCGTCTCACCAATGCCGAACGACCCTGACCTCGCCAATGTCGAGCCGTACCACCAAGACCGATCCACCTCACCAATGCCGAGCCACTCACCAATGCCGAGCAACCCCAATCTTGCCGCAATGCCGAGCGGCATAGCCTCACCTTAATGCCGAGTGACATAGCCTCACCACAATGCATAGCGGCATAGCCTCACCTCAATGCCGAGCGGCATATCCTCACCACAATGCCGAGCGGCATAACCTCACCTCAATGCCGAGCGGCACATCCAGGTGAACTTCATCCCTCTTAACCGAATCCATCACATTTCAGCCTCGATAGTCGTGAAGTTGTTTAGGTTGAATCAGTCTGTTTATGGCCTTGATAAAAGGCGGGTTAACATGTATACTACTTTCATTGCAGCGCTATTCAAGGCGATGTATTTAGCCTATTGGTTGAATCATCCACCATCTCTCCTTTCAAACATTTCCAACTCAAAGTTCCTTAACTAAGATTGAACATGAATTTAGGATTGACATACTATATTTGCTATCACTTATAAGGTTCGAGCCCGAGCACTCCTTCATAAGAAATTTATTATTTCCACAAACAATTTCTAGTATTTCGTAAATACTCATAACTACCATTTAGTACTCTTATTTCATATTTGGTACTTGCTTAGTGCGCCAAGTGCACGAGCGAAATACGATAAAGTAGATAACATAACATATATGATAATTTGTATTGCCAATGGATAAGGAATCCATCTCATAAGCTTCATGTTAAACATTATAATATGGTGTCCATGTATATCGTTTGGGACAATCCCAACATCCTTTTATACTAATTATAAAAGATGTCATTTTCAAATCCTATGTTGAAGATTAAACAACCAAATAAAAAATGATTTTAACATAGGTACATTGTTAATAGTCGACAACGTGTTGTTTACTTATTGTTTAGAAATATCTTAGTACCTTTTAATATTCTCCTTTATAGACACACGCTTTCTTTATGTTTTGGCTGAAATCAAACTATTAGATTTCTATATCAAAATATTGCTCAATTCTAGTGCTTGTCGATCAATACTGATGTATCAGTTCTTGGATCATATCCAATACTTAGAAACTCTATTATCGCTCTCATTGATTTAATGATAGTTTGGCTATCATGTGTAAACAATCTATTCTAAATCATTATTAAGAAATTCTGTTTCAACTTGATGTACCAAAGATCAAAGTCATATTGAGCGATAATTTTGTGAGTAGAATCCTAATTAACTCAAGCACGTTGATCGGCAAATTTTTTATGCTAATTTCAACAATTGAAATTTACAAGGTTATTCTCACCATTTTTGCTTGCTTTATTACAACTACATCGGTCTTCCTATTGAAGACATATCTTCAACCGATGGATCATATGCCTTTAGGTACAAATTACAAAATCGTATTTTGATAATGTACTTGGAATCCATTTTGGATTTAAAGCATCATTCCATATGGTAGAGTCTATACTCTTCATGGCTTATTGACAATTGATGAAGTTGTTATTACTAATAATTCTTTTCTCGATATTGATAAGAAACGAATAGTTTCTCTTTTAACGTTCAAAAATTCTTATTAGACATTCTAATGGGTTATGTTCATTTTAGGCGTGGTTAATTTTATTTTATCTTATGTAACACATGTTTATGTCTATGATAATTCATCGTTAATTTAATGAAGTAAGTGGATTATTTTTGGTATCATTAGACCTCTGATCGAATACTTCTCCATATATCGATTAGAAGAGTTCATTAACTTTTTTGTCACTCCCACTGAATGGGTACTTTGTCCTTGATTTTTTGAGATATAATTCATGAGTATCACATGATTCATAATCATATTATTAAAGATTTTTTTTAAAATATTGCCCAGCCCATAATTCCAAAAATTATAGAAAATTTTAGATACTCATGTATTTTATGTAGCTAATGCATCACTATTGTTACAAAAAAATACTGTTATTACAATAGATTTATTTCATAACCGAAAATTAATAAAATTACTATTAAGATAAACTATATTTATTTTCAGTCAATGCTGAAAATAGTTATTATTTCATAAATAATATTTGGTATATATACAAAAGAAATCTTTTATAACTTGGTGCATCCTCTAATAAGTGTCATATGGTATGCTCCTACTATTTCTGCTATTACAATAACAACACATGAATAATATGAAGTTTCACTCAACACTTATTATGAGCTATTTACTATAAATAGTTTATAATCGAGAGTTTTAGATCAAATATCTTGAACTTAAATAGATAACACATATAGAAAATAGTGATATATAAAAATACATTTTGAATATAAATTAGATTTCTCGTTCCATATTAAGTATCTACTAGTATTTTATACAATTTTCGGTTTCTGACGTTTCTTCATGAAGTAGAGGTAACTATTCACTCTCTTCGTCGTAAATATGCTTACGCTACATCCACTCTTAAACATTCGCTTTCTTTTCTAGAAGGCCAACCCATTTAAAAGGAAATCCTTACTATAGAACTACATTGAACTCTTTACAAAAGTGCATTCGTACATTCTTAACATTTAAGGATATCTTATATTTTGCAAAAAAGTATACTGATCAAATCGACATTTCAATGATCCAACTTTAAGTTTGTCTAGTAATCTTTGGTTTGTGTTTCTTTTAATATGACAAGATCATTATTATATTCAATCGTATTGACTACATGACTTACACTATGGTTTACTTGCTCATTTTGAATGAACCAATTTCATCGAATTTTGAATATTATAAATGCGACTACTCACCATCTCGATTGTAAAAATCCTTATAGGCGCTAGGCTATCCTTGCTCTTAATTATTTTCCTAGTCCACCTAGATGAGACTTACCACATTATTTAAGCATATAAACGGGTTTATAGGCACTACTTATGCACCAATTTATGCTTTTTTCCTCGTATAAGCAATAAAATGTTTGTTTCAAACTTTTTTACCTCCATGATTAATTCCAAAACCATAACAATCCATAAATCCCATTTTGGATTAGTTAATACTAAAAAAATACTAAAATTTCATCCAAAATGCACTAGTTTATCAAAAACAACTAGCTAAGATCAATCCTCGATTAATCATCGCTTGGGTGATTAATCCTTAGTTTACGCTTACCGCCTAGCACTCGCCTACCGATTTTTGCAACCATGCTCACCATCTAACTTTTGTACATGCTCGCATATAGATCAAATACCCATATTCTTATACTACTTTAGAGTTCAGAACTCATAGAAGACAAGACACTATATTGGTAAAGAAACACTTAAGTGACCGAGGTATTAATGTATTAGCAATTGTATAATTTAACTCATGCGTGGATCTTGAAGCGACAACACACAAAAAGATTTATTGGTATGTATATACTATATTTCTTTACCAATCTTAATTTAGTTTATTTGTATATTAAATAGGTAAACAATTTTATTAATTAGGTTTGGTTCATAAATTTATTGAAGTAGATAATTTTTATTTTATATAGCATGTGTTCTTACAGTATTAGAAAGGTTAAATGTTGTCATTCATTTTTCTAATAAAGCTCCTACTCGATTTTAATAATCCTTAAAACCCTAAGAGAAATATAGAATTCTTTTGATTTCTCTAGCGAGTGTTATGACTCGCTTGCCTTAAGATTCTAACCTTGAATTTGCTCAACAAATCATATGCCCACAAACGATGGATAACTCTTTATCAACTGTATCATTTAAGAACTCCTAACAGTGGTCTTTGCCTTAATCTCGATCTTAACCTTGAATTTGCTCAATAAAGAAAAAGAGATTATTCACGCTTGCCTATCATTTCTCAATAACCTAATTATAATGAAAGAACCCTGAGTTTTCTCAAGCATGTATCTTACCTCATTTAGGTAATATATTAATAGCACTACATGTAGTAGCACTAGCTTGAGTTTGCTCAGCAACTAGTGTGTACGTAAGTAATCTATTAATATATAAATTGTAAAGGACAACTATATTAAAGATTCATAATCTTTGATATTTTTTGAGTGATATGATTTAAGGAATAATGTATTTTTTATGAAATACCTTTGTGATTCAAGTGTCGAGCATATCAAAAGTCATGGTATACGTACCATATGTATGTATTTATTCTGAAATCTATTTTGGTTTTATTTCTATTTTTTTTTAGAAAAATGTGTGATCCTCTAGAATAAAGGAGAGCACACATGAAGATATGTATATCATAGAAGACAAGGTGCTGCCAACATGCCTAAGAGGTAGCTAACCATAGTACAAATAACAAAGATAAGAACTCAAGTACCCCTAGAATGAGCTCCGGTAAGGCCACCGCCCATTACACCCCAATATCGAGCTCCGGGAAGGCTACCGCCCGGTATTGAGGTGTTAGAAGTACCTGAAAAATCCGTTAAGCAACTCAGCACCAATGATACTAGAAGACAGCTCCATCTGAGAAGGAAACGCCACGCTGCAAACTCGGAAAAACCGGAAATGCAAATGATCTGGAATGAAAAACGCCACTCTATAGACTCGGAAGAACTAGAGAGAGCGCCTCGCTGAAAAGTGAATCATCCGGAAAGTAGAACGCAACACTGAAGATGTAGAAAAACCGAGAAGAACTCCTTACTACAAACAACAATCCTACCATCAACAATCCTGTGAACCTGCTAAAAGAATCTAACACCATTTCTGGCCAAAACCTATATCTGTAAAAGGAACTAAAGAAAATTATAAGAATAATACACATATGTGTATATAAATGAAATATATATATATATATATATATGTATGTATTAATGAAATAAAAGTAAAGATATAAAAGCTAAGATAATAGGATAGAAAACAATAAAAATTAGAAAACAGACTAAAAAAGAATCCATGATCAAAAGAAGTTAAAAATCTATAAACTAAAACAAAAACAAACAAAAACAAATTAAAAATTATCCTTATGCTCCTTTGATCAAAAGGATATTATGATAATCAGTGAAACCATCAGGTAAGTTTGAAAAAATGTTAACGCTACAATTATTAATGTCAAAAATATTGTTTTTATGTTTAAATAACTTAATATTATTACTAACCTTATTAAGATATTCTTTAAAATGATTATTTTTAGCTAATTTGTATTTAGGATTTGAGATCCAATTAAAACAAAATGAAGATATTATAAAAATCAATTTATTAAAATGATTATTGTTATTATTAAAAATTCTCTGATTTTTATCAAACCAAATATACCAACAAATTATAATGAATAAAGTATCAAGTAAAAATCTATTTTCCATTTTAAACTTAAATCTAAAATTATTCCAATAGTAGTCATAATTAGTAACTTTAGTTGTAAGATTAAAGTTAAAGATTTTGAGAGTATTATTCAGAATGTAGTAAGGATCCATGCAATCATAGTATATATGTTTATATCTTCAAAATGCAGATTACAAAAATAAAATTTATTATCAATTTGCATATTTTTCTTTTTAAAAATTCTATAGTATTTAGTTTTCTATGCATGATTAACCACATATGAATGTTAGATTTAGGAGGAGCATTTGTTTTCCAAACAAATTTAAAAGAGTTATTAGCTACACCCGAGAAATTAAGAAATTTATAAAAAGAATTAGAAGTAAATTTCTTACTCTTATCGCATTCTCAGCTAATATTATCATTTTCATTATCAATATTATATAGATTCAATCTAGCATAAAGCAAAGAAAGTTGCCTAAGAGTTGTACCTACTAAAATTCTATTAAAACTAAAATTCCAAGAGGGGTCATTTTCAGGAGAAAAAACATCTATAATTAAAGCATTCTTAAAGTTACAAATTTCATAAAGCTCTTTAAATTCTATCTTAAGAGGGATAATAAAAATCCAACGGTCATGCCAAAAAGAAGTACTATTTCCTGAATGAACTATTGTATTAGTACCAAGGTTAAAAATCTCATGACATTTTAAAATTGATTTCCAAAAATTTGACAATTTATTTATAACAGCAGGAGTAATTTGATGTAAATTATTACTACCATTATAGTAATGTTTAGTAATAATTTCTTTCCAAATAGAATTATTGTAACGACCCGGTATTTTGGACCATTCAAATCGACAATAAATCCACACATGTCGGAATTGAATTGCTCAAAATATCAGATTGTTATTTAAATTTGGCAAAACTCAGCATATGCAGTAAATAAATCAATCACAGAATCACAGACACAGAGTAATACAATAATACGCAGCGGAATAGATAAAATAGTAGTTCATGAAGCTACTATATAAACATCAGAGTTAGAAATAAAATACAACAGAATATCTCAAATGTAGTGAAGTCTCCAGTACAACAGATGACTTCTCTGGACAAATCAACTAGAAGAGCTGAAAGCTGAGGCGATAGTTGGATCTCCAAAGGAAGCTTTAAACTCCAAGGATGAGTCTCAAATGCTGTATCACTCGGTCTGACCCGAGCGTAAAGCAAAACACAAAACACTCGAGTCAGGATTAACATTCTTATATCAATAAATCCAACTCAAGTGAAATAATCAACTGAAATACAATTAACTTAAAGGATGTTTGGGATAACCATCCTCTAAGGATCTGTAGAACTATCTACAAGGTAGAAATATACACTATAGCACCGTGGTCATTTCAATTAAATTTATACTTCAAAACCCACATATCATTTCATTTCAAATATATCTATTTTCCAAAATAGTATATATATATATTAAATGATTTAAAAAGTAAAGTATTTAAAATTTCCTCAAGTCTCGCAAATCGATTCAAATCAACCTAAAATTCCAGATTCAAATTTTATTCAAAGCTCAATTCATCAATTTAATTCAGTTCTAAATATACCATTTATTTTTCAATATATTTCAAAGCTTTAATATTCAACATTTTCAAAGATAGATTTAACAGTTTCATATAGCTCTTGATTTAACTTCATTCTTATTTAATCAGGGAATATTCGTTTAATAAATTCAATATCATTTAACTAGCCTTAAATTACATTTTTCTAAATATTTCCTTAAACTTTGTTTAAACAAGAAATATTCATCAGATTACTTATAATTCAACTCAAGTTATAAATCATATCTTACATCTCAATTTCAATAAGTTTCAAATCGGTTTAATTAAATAAAATTCTTTATTGAATACAATTTCAACTAAATTCAAATTATCTTCCCAACCTTAACTTATTCAAATTATTACCAAAATCTATTTTGAAATATATTTAAATACTCAACATATTATATGTATTTAAATCAATCATTCTCATTTATATATAATAATTTAAGGCTCAACATTTATTAAAACCATATATTTCTTTCCAAAACCATAGAATTCATTTTCAAAATATTTATATATATATGGACCAACGGTGTTTGTATATATATTCATCATATGGTTAAGTGATACGGATATTTATCATTTCAATCCGAAATTTAAATATATACGGGTAGATATCATTTCGACCCGTAATCCCAATTTCAATTCAAATGAAAATCGCTTGGGTTTATCATTTCAACCCATAACGATTTTCTCCTATTCTAAAGTCCGTTCGGGTATGTATCATTTCAACCCATAGTGAATTCTATACTAACAGGGAACTTGCAGAGTGATAACAGATAATATAAAATATAACAACAGGCATATATCATCAATATAAATAACAGATACTGGTGTCAGATGTCATAGATGAACATATACAGATAATAGTAATAACAGGCATATAAATACTAGATACTGGTGTCAGATGTCACAGGTGAACATATACAGATAATAGCATATATAACAATTTAAATAACTACAGCATCATATTTCAATTGTCGTTTCAATTGAAATCAAATTTAATAAATACAAAAACGTTAATCGTGAGTGATTGCTCACCTTTCGAGGCTAGAGATGAACGAGAATGAGAAGAGTTACGAGTCCAAGCACGAATTTCAAAGCAAAACAAAAATGAGCACGAATTCGGCGGGTAAGCTGATAAGAGAATAGACAAAAATCCAATCAGAAATGGGTTGATGAAGATAATCGAAATCATCTTGATAGAACAGAAATTATATATATTTCCAAGAAATCGATATTTAAGTAAAAAATATATATTAAAATAACATATATATAATTTAAAATCATTGTTTTACATTAAATATATACATCAAATCAACCATATACAAAATGCAGGTTAGTATATATATACTTCCTACGTGCAGACCACAAACAAAACAAATATGTATATATAGACATACGTTGAAACTTTACATATATGCACTATTGAAAATTGTGTTTAATGAATTTAAATATATAACATGCGTACAAACCGATATGCAGATATGAAAATACATATAAATATACGTGACTTATATATTACACCGTAGCACTAAATAAAATACGGCTCACTTTATAACTAACAGTTAAACAATAGGCAGTGAATACAAACCATATATATAACTCTTTGGTTTAAATCTATATGCCTTTCAGAATTAAAATAACCAAATCCACCTATACTTATCTATATACTAATATATAAATACACATATAAACTTACAACTCTAAATCTACCAACTGCATAAGCTTCAGGTCTATTGAACTGGGTTGTAGTTTATACACTAAAAATTTAATACTATATAGCCTATATCTCAACTGCCACCTATATGCCCTATCGAAAACAACAAATATACTGACATCTGTAAACTAATATATATAAAAGTTATACATTATACACTAACCCTTATATAACTGACAAATATATATATAAATATATGTATTTTACAGACATTACCTTATACGAAAAAGAGAAAGAAAAAAAAAATGTGAACACCCTTTTTGTATAGAACAGACTAAAGTACATAGAGTCCTATACTTTATATAGTTAACCTATAACCTATACACATGCCTTTACAACTAATTGTATATGCAACTCATGTATAATACATGCTATAACATGGATGCGACTCAGAAATCATGAGATATGAAAATTTATACCCATATATCCAATAGTAAATGAAAGCTTGTAATAAAATTTATATATAATATATGTAAACTTCATTTATCAAAAATCAAATTAGTATAGATATATGAATTAGCTATATATAACATACCTAAAAGTATAAACACAGAGGTCGACTAGAGGCAAGCAGTGAGATGTCGAGCACGGAACCGAAGTGGGTGATGGATGGGATCGACGCTGGTCGGGCTGGGTTGGCGAGTTGATGGAGATGGTCGGATCTGGGTGCGGCGGTGGGTAATGATGGTGACGAGGTGGTTGGAGGTGTGAGTTGATCGGCCGGAGAGAGGGTGAGATGGATGGGAAGGAGCAGGTTCGGTTGGCGGAGCGGGTTGGAGGCGAGTGGGTCGAGGCAGAGGGTGCTTGCTCGGGTTGGAGGCCTGGGACCGCTGTGCTTGGTGGTTGAACCGAAGATAGTGGAGGCTCGGCATTGGTTAACTAGGCGGATGGCAGGGGAGGCGAAAGGTGGAACGCAGTGAGGATGGGAAGCACGGCTCCAATAATTTTTATCTCTTCGGCTGCCATGGAAAAAGGAATGGAGGAGAGGAAAGAAAAGAAACTCAAGGGAGAGGAAACGAATGAAATGAGGTGGAAGTGGTTTCAGTACAAGCGGAAATAACAATGTTATGCTATTTTTATTCCACAAATGTAGATCACAATATTTCTAAAAGATGGACCGATTATTTTTATATACTTTTCAAAACGTAAGGAACAAATTTTGAGGGAAAGAAATGTCAACAGTCACCATCTTTTTAGCTGAATAATTAAGGTAATTTATTGCTTTCGTGGGCTGCACGTTTCAATTTGAAACTGAAGGATTTGGGTAAAGTCGCAATTCACGGTACCATTACAACGAACAACTTATTGTTTTCGTTGCATACCGCTACTCAAAATACAAAAATAAATATACCATTGAGATCAGCACGATGAGAGGATCAAAACGGTATACAGATATTAGTGGTACGATCATCCGACCAAAAGTCGATAATCGGTACCAAAAATGCTGTTATTTCGTACGGGAAAATCCAAACGGAGCTAGAAACGTCCGAATTTCGCGAAACGAATTTCGCAGTCTGATTCAGAATGCTCCGAATAAATTTTCCCTGTTGACATATTTTGATTTCGGAAAACTTTTAAATTCACTGTTATTAACCAGTTTGATTTGAAATGAAATTTCACAGGAAAATAAACTTCAATATTATCAGATGAAAATTTACCAGTTGCTATATTAAAATAGACGTATTCCAAATAATAAATTTTTAATTTCAAAATTTATTGTCTAAAATTTCACAAATTTCCAGTTGAATATACTTTTAAAACCATTAAATTTTGCGGGTCATTACACTCTCCCCCACTCAAAACTTTTCGTCCCTGAAAAGGAAGGAGGTAGGAGAATAGAATAACCAGAAATAAAAGTAGATTGAAAGTCAAGATTAAACAATTAATTTGAACTATATAAATTTTACTTAAATTTTAAAACTTCATTTGCAATTCAATTGTCTTATATACTTTAAAACTTTTTCAAGACCCATTTGCAAAATTTCTTGCTTCCTTTACAATTACCATTTATATGTTTAAATGACACCTTTATAAATGTATGAAAACCATTTGAAAACAATTATTTTCATTATTACTTATGTTTACAAAGAAGCTATTAAATCCATAATTCATAAATTTATTAATTTATCTCAAGATGCTTTTCAAACATTATTAATAAATCAATAATCATTTTCTTTAAATATGTTATATTTAATTAATAACTTCTAAAATATTTAACACTAAAATTTCTATTAAACCAAGTAGTATATAATTAAACAATATTAAAAAAAATTATAGTCAACAAGGAAAAGAAGGAGGATTTTGAAAAACAAAATATAGGTGAATAAATAAAGCTGAGCAGATAAGGCACATTCAAAAGAATAGCATCAGGCACGAATAATTAATTTAGAACCATAAGGGTTTTAATTTCAAATATTAATATAGAATTTCTTTGTTAGAAATACTTTTATAATAAAATATATTTTTTTATAACGAAACAAATTTCATTTCGAAAATACTTTTATACTCGATGTTTCGACAAGTTTATCCTTGTTCCTGTAGACTCTGGTAGTGCGTTGATCAGGCGCAAAACTAGAATTCTCCAGGTACTTAGTAGACCTGTTTCAACACCCAGTGAAAATACTGAAAAACCTTTTAAAACAGATATGGAAAGTACAATCCAATCAAAAACACGAACAAAACCTTTGTCTAACCATGGTTCGCAGATACACAATGGTTACGCCTGGTTCCCCCAGGAAACAATCCATATCCGTAGGCTTTCTCAGCCCTGCGAGTTACGCCATGATGACTAGTAGAATGCAGGATACACAATGGTTACGCCTGGATCCCCCAGGAAACAATCCGTACCCCCAGGCAAGACTCAGCCAAGCATTTGCGCTACTATTCGCGACCTACACAGATTGCAGGATACACAATGGTTACGCCTGGATACCCCAGGAAACAATCCGTACCCCTAGGCAAGACTCAGCCAGGCAGTTGCGCTATGCAGTCACGAGAGAACAATAAGACCATGGGTAACGCCATGGAATTCGAAGGACACTCGAGTATCATATCCGGAAAACCAAAAATCAGAGAAAATAATATCGATAGAATGAATCCAAGATGTGGCCACAAATCGGATATCAAGCAGAAGGCACTTTCCATATCTTTACTTCGAAAATATGTATCATATAGTACCTTTCCAAATCACTTTCAAATATCGTACTTATATAAAATCCATTATATATAAGATTTAATTTTCAAATCACATACTTTTCCAAAATCAATAGTATATCAAATCATACTTATATAGACTTCAATTATATAAGATTTCACTTTCAAATTGAGTACCTTTTCAAATCTATAGTTTTCGAATCAACTTCATACTCATACAAATCAATTTTATATAAGTTCGACAACTCCCAAATCAAGTGTTTAGTAACATAAGGTTCTCAATTTTTAATTTGTTTCAATATCAGTTCAATTTCAAAATCATATACAATTTCACCCACTTTTTTCTTCTCAAATTAATTATCTTTAGTTTCAAAGTTTCCAAAATAATAGATTTAGAAAATAAATCCAAATTTCCAAGTCAATAATTTAAGTCAACCAATTCATTTCCAAAATCAAATGTTTTCAAAATCATCTTATACTTACGTAAGGTCTATCTTATATAAGGATCAAAATTTTCAAAATAAATTTCGCTGTATGAAGAGCCATTTGAATATCTTTGCTTTTATGAGTTATATATCTTTGTAAATTTTAGATTGGAAATTTTCTTTTAGTAAGCAAAGATATTCTAACCTGACATCTTTCAAATTCAGCGTCAAAATATATCAATGATATTAGAATATAAGATGTACATACGTCATCATTTCGCAGAATCACATTTGGTCGCTCGCTCGATCACACAAGTTCGCTTTCGAACTAGTATTGTCCATTCGACTTCCCTAATGCAGATTTCGATATGGTTTCTCGACTAGAAGCCATCAGTCTCCTTGCATAGCCATATACTATGATAGAGAATTCTAGAATCAAGTCCAAAATCCATATCCAATATTCGCCGTCAAGAATCGAATGAGAAATCCTAACACGAAATGGTGTAATTCACCTCGAACTTGTGTACTCAACCAGGGTCAAATTAATTATGCGAATAAAACAGCATACGTACAACTTATATTTTTATTCCAACTTATTGAATATATAGTTTCATAAAGATGTTATTAAGTTAAAACATTTAAACTAAACTTTATTCAAAATATTTTGAAGACCAAATTCTTTTAAAACATTTCAAATCTAAATTTCATATTAGAAAAATTTAAAATTTCCTTATTCATATTCTTAACAAAACAGTTTCAACTTATTTAAATCATATTACTTCATACTTAAACATTCAAAACAAATTTATATACTTTATCAAATAATTCATACTTTTCAAAATTTCTTAGCTTTGAAAAGTTAACCTTGATTTGGAAGTGCTCGAACCTTCAAAATAGTTGAAGAAATCATTTTCAAATTCAAGAGTTGGAGATCAGCAACAAATCAGTAAATCAATTTTAATAGATAGGGTTATATCAAATCCGAAACTCAAGGAATGAACACCGGCTTACTTCAAATCATTTCAAATATATATACATATATCCTTTGAATATCAAATCTTACTTCGGAATTTGAAAACAAAATTGGTTTCGCAAAATCACTCACGTAGCAATGCTACTAAAGTGGCCTTTCCCCCACTCTGAAACTCGAAAATCAATGTCTATGATGCGTGCACTCATCACCAAAATTATTTTCCAGTGACATAAGTGAGTTCTGGACTTCTATTTTCTCAAACTTCTTTTGAAATTTCTTCGAAATCATTCGAAACTTATTAGAAGTCATTTAAAACATTTCTTAGGAAAATACTTTTAAATCATATTATTATTATATATTTCAAAATCTTAAAACCAATTTCAAAACACCGGAGTTCAATTCTCGAATTTCAAATTTAACATCCTTCAGTCATAAATCATTTTTTTTAGACAAATCAAATTTCTTATATAATTTTTCAAAATTACAAATCCTTTCGAAACCTCAAATTCTTATTTTAAAAAGGGTTTATAATCTTTATCGAAAACATTTAACTTTTATATATAGAATATAATAATTTCGATATATAAAACAATTTCTAAAATATAAACAAGCCTGATTTTTCAAAGGATGGTTCAAGAATGAGTTTCAAAACAAAGATAGAAATTCAACTTAGAGGGACTCTAATCAAATAGGATTCTGATTCGAAAATAAGTTCGAACGAAAATGAGATAATTAATTACAAAACAGTAGTCGGATACACTTATATAAATCGCGGGCGACCTTAACCGGGTCAACCGTGACTTCAAGAATATAATCGATGCGAAAATCTAAGACAAATCGACATTCGATCGCCAGAGATAGAATTCGGCATAACAAGAGATGGTAACATCAAAACCGAGGGGTATATAAATCTCCGGTGAATCAATGCCAATTGTAAAAGAGTTCCACCCCTTTACAAAACCTTCAAAGGTCGGCGGGATCGCCTGTTCTTATAGAGATTATTCGAAATGGAGTTATGGGATACTCCAGAATCAAAAGAATACCGATAGAGAGTGACAAGAATGAATTTTGGAACCGTAGGGAACGTTCCAAAGTTCAAAGGAAATCAAGTCAAAAAGGAAAAGGTTAAACTCAAACGAAAGTGATTCTGTAAATAAATTTACTATATATATTAAGTTTTGCCTAGAGCCAAAGCTCTGATACCAACTGTAACGACCCGGTATTTTGGACCATTCAAATCGACAATAAATCCACACATGTCGGAATTGAATTGCTCAAAATATCAGATTGTTATTTAAATTTGGCAAAACTCAGCATATGCAGTAAATAAATCAATCACAGAATCACAGACACAGAGTAATACAATAAAACGCAGCGGAATAGATAAAATAGTAGTTCATGAAGCTACTATATAAACATCAGAGTTAGAAATAAAATACAACAGAATATCTCAAATGTAGTGAAGTCTCCAGTACAACAGATGACTTCTCTGGACAAATCAACTAGAAGAGCTGAAAGCTGAGGCGATAGTTGGATCTCCAAAGGAAGCTCCAAACTCCAAGGATGAGTCTCAAATGCTGTATCACTCGGTCTGACCCGAGCGTAAAGCAAAACACAAAACACTCGAGTCAGGATTAACATTCTTATATCAATAAATCCAACTCAAGTGAAATAATCAACTGAAATACAATTAACTTAAAGGATGTTTGGGATAACCATCCTCTAAGGATCTGTAGAACTATCTACAAGGTAGAAATATACACTATAGCACCGTGGTCATTTCAATTAAATTTATACTTCAAAACCCACATATCATTTCATTTCAAATATATCTATTTTCCAAAATAGTATATATATATATTAAATGATTTAAAAAGTAAAGTATTTAAAATTTCCTCAAGTCTCGCAAATCGATTCAAATCAACCTAAAATTCCAGATTCAAATTTTATTCAAAGCTCAATTCATCAATTTAATTCAGTTCTAAATATACCATTTATTTTTCAATATATTTCAAAGCTTTAATATTCAACATTTTCAAAGATAGATTTAACAGTTTCATATAGCTCTTGATTTAACTTCATTCTTATTTAATCAGGGAATATTCGTTTAATAAATTCAATATCATTTAACTAGCCTTAAATTACATTTTTCTAAATATTTCCTTAAACTTTGTTTAAACAAGAAATATTCATCAGATTACTTATAATTCAACTCAAGTTATAAATCATATCTTACATCTCAATTTCAATAAGTTTCAAATCGGTTTAATTAAATAAAATTCTTTATTGAATACAATTTCAACTAAATTCAAATTATCTTCCCAACCTTAACTTATTCAAATTATTACCAAAATCTATTTTGAAATATATTTAAATACTCAACATATTATATGTATTTAAATCAATCATTCTCATTTATATATAATAATTTAAGGCTCAACATTTATTAAAACCATATATTTCTTTCCAAAACCATAGAATTCATTTTCAAAATATTTATATATATATGGACCAACGGTGTTTGTATATATATTCATCATATGGTTAAGTGATACGGATATTTATCATTTCAATCCGAAATTTAAATATATACGGGTAGATATCATTTCGACCCGTAATCCCAATTTCAATTCAAATGAAAATCGCTTGGGTTTATCATTTCAACCCATAACGATTTTCTCCTATTCTAAAGTCCGTTCGGGTATGTATCATTTCAACCCATAGTGAATTCTATACTAACAGGGAACTTGCAGAGTGATAACAGATAATATAAAATATAACAACAGGCATATATCATCAATATAAATAACAGATACTGGTGTCAGATGTCATAGATGAACATATACAGATAATAGTAATAACAGGCATATAAATACTAGATACTGGTGTCAGATGTCACAGGTGAACATATACAGATAATAGCATATATAACAATTTAAATAACTACAGCATCATATTTCAATTGTCGTTTCAATTGAAATCAAATTTAATAAATACAAAAACGTTAATCGTGAGTGATTGCTCACCTTTCGAGGCTAGAGATGAACGAGAATGAGAAGAGTTACGAGTCCAAGCACGAATTTCAAAGCAAAACAAAAATGAGCACGAATTCGGCGGGTAAGCTGATAAGAGAATAGACAAAAATCCAATCAGAAATGGGTTGATGAAGATAATCGAAATCATCTTGATAGAACAGAAATTATATATATTTCCAAGAAATCGATATTTAAGTAAAAAATATATATTAAAATAACATATATATAATTTAAAATCATTGTTTTACATTAAATATATACATCAAATCAACCATATACAAAATGCAGGTTAGTATATATATACTTCCTACGTGCAGACCACAAACAAAACAAATATGTATATATAGACATACGTTGAAACTTTACATATATGCACTATTGAAAATTGTGTTTAATGAATTTAAATATATAACATGCGTACAAACCGATATGCAGATATGAAAATACATATAAATATACGTGACTTATATATTACACCGTAGCACTAAATAAAATACGGCTCACTTTATAACTAACAGTTAAACAATAGGCAGTGAATACAAACCATATATATAACTCTTTGGTTTAAATCTATATGCCTTTCAGAATTAAAATAACCAAATCCACCTATACTTATCTATATACTAATATATAAATACACATATAAACTTACAACTCTAAATCTACCAACTGCATAAGCTTCAGGTCTATTGAACTGGGTTGTAGTTTATACACTAAAAATTTAATACTATATAGCCTATATCTCAACTGCCACCTATATGCCCTATCGAAAACAACAAATATACTGACATCTGTAAACTAATATATATAAAAGTTATACATTATACACTAACCCTTATATAACTGACAAATATATATATAAATATATGTATTTTACAGACATTACCTTATACGAAAAAGAGAAAGAAAAAAAAATGTGAACACCCTTTTTGTATAGAACAGACTAAAGTACATAGAGTCCTATACTTTATATAGTTAACCTATAACCTATACACATGCCTTTACAACTAATTGTATATGCAACTCATGTATAATACATGCTATAACATGGATGCGACTCAGAAATCATGAGATATGCAAATTTATACCCATATATCCAATAGTAAATGAAAGCTTGTAATAAAATTTATATATAATATATGTAAACTTCATTTATCAAAAATCAAATTAGTATAGATATATGAATTAGCTATATATAACATACCTAAAAGTATAAACACAGAGGTCGACTAGAGGCAAGCAGTGAGATGTCGAGCACGGAACCGAAGTGGGTGATGGATGGGATCGACGCTGGTCGGGCTGGGTTGGCGAGTTGATGGAGATGGTCGGATCTGGGTGCGGCGGTGGGTAATGATGGTGACGAGGTGGTTGGAGGTGTGAGTTGATCGGCCGGAGAGAGGGTGAGATGGATGGGAAGGAGCAGGTTCGGTTGGCGGAGCGGGTTGGAGGCGAGTGGGTCGAGGCAGAGGGTGCTTGCTCGGGTTGGAGGCCTGGGACCGCTGTGCTTGGTGGTTGAACCGAAGATAGTGGAGGCTCGGCATTGGTTAACTAGGCGGATGGCAGGGGAGGCGAAAGGTGGAACGCAGTGAGGATGGGAAGCACGGCTCAAATAATTTTTATCTCTTCGGCTGCCATGGAAAAAGGAATGGAGGAGAGGAAAGAAAAGAAACTCAAGGGAGAGGAAACGAATGAAATGAGGTGGAAGTGGTTTCAGTACAAGCGGAAATAACAATGTTATGCTATTTTTATTCCACAAATGTAGATCACAATATTTCTAAAAGATGGACCGATTATTTTTATATACTTTTCAAAACGTAAGGAACAAATTTTGAGGGAAAGAAATGTCAACAGTCACCATCTTTTTAGCTGAATAATTAAGGTAATTTATTGCTTTCGTGGGCTGCACGTTTCAATTTGAAACTGAAGGATTTGGGTAAAGTCGCAATTCACGGTACCATTACAACGAACAACTTATTGTTTTCGTTGCATACCGCTACTCAAAATACAAAAATAAATATACCATTGAGATCAGCACAACGAGAGGATCAAAACGGTATACAGATATTAGTGGTACGATCATCCGACCAAAAGTCGATAATCGGTACCAAAAATGCTGTTATTTCGTACGGGAAAATCCAAACGGAGCTAGAAACGTCCGAATTTCGCGAAACGAATTTCGCAGTCTGATTCAGAATGCTCCGAATAAATTTTCCCTGTTGACATATTTTGATTTCGGAAAACTTTTAAATTCACTGTTATTAACCAGTTTGATTTGAAATGAAATTTCACAGGAAAATAAACTTCAATATTATCAGATGAAAATTTACCAGTTGCTATATTAAAATAGACGTATTCCAAATAATAAATTTTTAATTTCAAAATTTATTGTTTAAAATTTCACAAATTTCCAGTTAAATATACTTTTAAAACCATTAAATTTTGCGGGTCATTACAATTATCATTTATATACTTAAATTTCCATAACCACTTTCCTAGTAAAGATAAATTCATGTTACGTAAATTAATAACTCCTAAACCACCTTCCTTTTTGGATTTACAAATAGTTTCCCAATTGACTAAACATTTAAGACCATCGTTGGAATTATCGCCACTCCATAACTCTTCTTATTTTATCAATTTTATCAATCAGCCAATCTGGAAAAAGATGCATAGACATCCAATAGATCGGGAGAGCTGATAAAACAGAGTTTATAAGAACTAATCTACCCACTCTCGATAAAAACCACCCGTTCCAATTAGAAAATTTTATTTTTAATCTTATCTATTATAACTAACCAGTCATCATGTTTAAGTTTAGTTTGTCTAATCAGAAAAACAAGATAATCAAAAGGGGAAGTCATGGTGTTACAATTAAGCGTATTATCAATTAAACCTTCAACCTTATCAAGGTCATTTAATACTAAAACAAAACTTTTATCAAAATTTATTTTTAGCCCCGAAAGAAGTTCAAAACTGTATAATATAAATTTAAGGGTAATGACATGATTAGGCAAATGGGAGGTAAATAGTAAGGTATCATCCACAAATTGAAGTACAGAGATACCATTACGAGAGATTTCACTACCTATGCCCCCCAAAGATTCATTACCGACTGCTTTTTTAATTATCATAGCAAAAACATATGCGACTAGGTTAAACAAAAAAGGAGATAAAGGATCACCCTGCCTTAATCCTTGTTTAGTTGAATTTTATTACCAAAAATACCGTTAACCATCATACTAGAGTTACTTGTTTTAAGTAAAATCATAATCTAGCCTATCTACTTGTGACTAAAAACTCTAGCATGTAACATATCAACTAGAAAATCCCAATCCACCGAATCAAAAGCTTTCGCAAATTCCAGCTTTGGAATCGCACAAGTAATATTATTCTTACAACAGTGATTAATGAATTCTTGAATAACAGCCACACCATTAGTGATATTTCTACCCTTAATGAAAGCAGTTTGTGAACAATCAATTAGATCATTCATTCTTTTACTAAGTCTATTAATTAAAACTTTTGAAATAATTTTAACAGAACAGTTAATTAAGGAAATAGGTCTAAAATCTTTTAAATTATTAGCTCCAATTTTTTGTGCAATAAAATTACATTTGCAAAATTAATTCTACCTAATTGTAATTTTCCAATATAAAATTCGTTGAACATACTAATTAAATCGAATTTTAAAACATCCCAAACTATTTTGTAAAAGAAAATAGGGAACCCATCAGGACCTGGGGCTTTATCACTTGGAAAATCATTAATAGCGTTTGCCTCTTCGAAAAAAGGGTTATCAAACTCAGAAAGGTCAATCTAGATTCAGCAGGATAAAGATCATTCCAACTAGCGTTAATTCTATGTTTATTTTTATTACCGAAAATATCTCTATAATATTCAGTAAAAGCCTTTTTAAGATGTAACGATCTAGTTTTTTAGTCTTCTGAATTTAGAATATTTAATTGTATTTAAATATTGAAAAATGAATATTATAAGTTAAATCAGTTAATTAATTGAGTTTGGAATCTAATGTAAATAAAAATGATTTCTAATGTTGTTTTAAATCCTATTTGAATTAGAGTAGAATTAATAAACTTTTAAAATTGAATCAAAAATTAATTTACGGAAATTGGAAATTTTAATATTTAATTAACGTGTAAAAATAGTCATTTTTGACACTGTCTCGGATTTCAACGAAACTAGTTTGATTGGATCCGTAATAGTGAATTATTATAGGATTCCAAATTTTGTGTCAATCGGACTTACGGTTTGGTCGTGCGAAGCTAAAACGCCTAGAAATTAATTGAAGTAAATTTAATTAAAATAATTCGATTCAAAAACCTATCTTCCAAATACAATGGAATTGGCTCTCGATATATATTCCATTGTATTCGAAATAGGGGTAAAACATTATAAATGCCAGGCGGCATGCTTCGTTTGGAGTTCGGAAATTTTGAACGTGAATAGTGTTTTGAACTTGCCTATATAAGGACCTTCACTTTTGCAAACCCTAGAAACTAAGGTCACAGCCCCCACTTTAAAACCAATGCCGAAATTTAATTATCTTCCTCCTCGAATATCTCACGATCCATCCACGTTTATGAAAAACTTCCAACTAGAAAATCGAAGAGCACGTCGAACTCTATAATCTCAACGGATGTGATTGTTTTTAGAGCGATGGATTGGCGACAATTCTTGTTCAAACGACGCGCGTTCGAGCATGAAAATCGAGGCAATGGCAGCACGAGGGGCGACCGGATCGAGGTCGAAGGTGGAGGGGGGTCGCGGCTTTCGTGCGGTGGCCTTCGATCGAGCTCCGGTCGAGCATTGGTGGAGCGGGGATGGCATGTGCGCGCGTGTATATGGGTTCGGGTCTCGTGTTCATGCCTAGAAGCGAACGTGCGTGAGGAAGGAGAGTATAGACGGCCACAATTTAATTTAGGTTAATATAAATTAATTATTTATATGAATTCGATTGTTTAAAAATGGCATAACTTCTTCATACGAGGTCGAAATCGGACGAAACAAGTTGTGTTGGGTTCGTATTCGTGAATACCATGTGATGGAGCTGGATTGGGATTTATTTAAGCTAGAGAAAATTTTGGTTAAATTTGAATGCCTGTTTGTTTTTTAATCGAAATAAAACGCTGCAACAACGACTGCAACCAAAGTGAGTAAAACTCACATTCTCTGGCCCGCTTATATTTTTATATAAGTGGGAACATTTTTATTATGCTGTTTTGATGACTGTTTGGATGTATATTATATATATTGGTTGGTTGGATATATTCCAGCATATTTTGGCAGACGAGACCCTATATGTTCACATGTATGAGCGGATGACCAATTGTACGCGCGTCTGCCTCGAAGCAGACATTGTACATATTCTCATATTCATATTTGTTGCAGGTTACAGGTTGGAGGGATCCAATAGAATTCCTCACTATTGTTGATTTTATTTACAGATATTGATATATATGTTGTATCATGTGATTTTTGTTGTGTTGGATGCCATGATTTTTATTATCCATGTGAATCACCTTATTTAGTGCTGTTGTAGCATTGGGCCATATTTTGGAATTTCAAAATAATAAAATGATGTTTTTGTTTAAAAATGGATTTCAAAGTGATTTTGGAATTATATACGTTTTAATAATTTGAATGGATTTAAAAGAGAAAGGATTTTATTTAAATAAATAAAGGTATGATTTTCGATGCTATTAAATTATAGTTTTGTGAAATACTTTAAAAAGAGATTTCGAATGGTTTTATAAAAGTATATTTTATAAATAGCCTAATAGCTTTTAAACGATGTTTTATAAATAAATAAGTATATATATATATATATATATATAAATGGATTTGAAATTGAAATAGGTTGAATAGTTTATAATTGGATTTGAAACCAGTATTTTATATTGGATATTAAGTCAATATTTTATGAATGGATTATATAATTAAATTAGATTTTTTGTGAAAAGAGTTTATAATTGGATTTTTATAACAAATGAGATTTGGAAAGGAATTGATTTATAAAATAGAGTTTTATAAATATAAGTGACGTACAAAACGGGAGTTTTTATAAAATAGAAACAAGATATATAACATTGTTTTATAAAGGTGAAATCGACTTATTTGATATGTTAAATATGAAAGTTTATAAAGGAATTATATTCACATTTTTAAAGTGAATAATCTATTAAGCAAATGTTTTGCAAGTGATTTTTGTAAATGGAGTTTAAGTGATTTTGAAAAGTGAATTAAATTGTGTTGAATATCGAAAACAAAGATTTCAACATTTATTTCTGAAATAGATGTTTTCGTGAAAAGTAAGGAAGGCATGGATTGTAACATTTTTGTTATAGTAAATGATTTTCGAAAGGAAATATTAAATATAGTTAGTTGAATCCCTGTACTAGTATTTTTGGGTTTTCGTAATGATGTTTTACGCAACATTCGTTTAGATCCAAATAACATATGTTTTGAAGAATGTTTTCGTTAAAGATTTGCATACATACTTAATCGTCGATTTAAGTATATGAAATATTTTCTAAATGGTTTGAAAATAAAATAAATTTTGAATTCACTTATTATTAAAATAAGTATATGAAAATGTATTCCAAATATCCAATAAGTGAAATAGTTTTGAATATTATCTTTTTAAAGATATTTTGAAGTAAATAATTGGAAAGTGATTTGATTTATAAACGACTAATAAATCAGTCGCAGTGACCACTTATTTGCTAGATTTTGTTTGTTGCTTTGATAGTTAAATAACCGACTATCAAATTTGGCCTTTTTAGTTTCTCAACTTGATGTTGAAACTAATTAGTCGTACACTTAGTACGTAACTGACTGTATAGGCTTGATTATCGTTTGTATTGAGAATGTTGATTTGTGTAGTGCAGAGTGATTACTCCAATCTATCGAGCTTCCTTCTTGGCCGAAGGATAGCAAGTTGAAAGTTGGAAATGTGATAAGTCTACGAAACTTGGTTTCTATTTGAGGTTGAGAAACGCTTTTGCGTTGTTGGTGCGAAGAGACCAGGATCAGATTTATCTGAAAAGCACTTCGGACCAACATATTTGCGACGATTGTGCACATTGGTCGATGATATTGATATTAGGATTTTCATAGTGAAGGACTGTTTGTTGATCATTTAGGGTTAAAATCCCAATATACATATAGTAGCAGTAGTCTCTTTGTTATGAAATATCCATTGCAAGAGCTGTCGCTACTAACTCTATAGGATGTGGTAGGAGAGTACCTTCGGTCTGTCCTGTTCCTGGACAACTTGTATGGATGAGTGTCTAACATTGCATTTCTAAGATTACGTACATTGGTTTTTACAAACGTACATCATGTAGTGGCGGAGAAGGAAACTTCTCTTAGCTTAACACCATCCTTGAGACGTACGAGCTCAAGGGTTGTATTTTTTTGGAAGGCAATTAGTAGTCAATAGGAATGGCAATGTGGCATTCAAAGATGCTGATGATGATATGTGATATGTCAAAGGTAATCGATACCTCTTTTGGCCTCATTCCCCGGAAAATGACCGCAACAGGGATAGAAGCAGCAAGGCTAAAGTGGGTCGCTCCCACTAGGAGATGTCATCACTCTTCTAGATATATTTTTACACGCTATGACGTCATGTATCTGATTATTGTTGATGTATGCTTGTGGCCACGGATTATAGGTCGGTAACGACCGGAGTGATGACATATTCGGTACTATCCAGCGAGGGGTAGGCCGGTCTTGTGTTGGTTTAGGCGCCCAGTATCTAGACCCTAGGTACATCCCTCTAGAGGTGTACCGAGTTTCGGAAAGGTAGTCCCTTCCCCTAGTCATTTATGTGGAATCCAAAATCCACTACGTGCCTGCCATTTTGTTTTGTAGATCCTAGTATTGTTGGAATTTAATAATGTAATAATTTCAGCTATGTTGATTATTATTTGTATAATAGACAGTATTATAATATAACATGATTTGATATGAAAAGGTTTTGTTTATCGTAGGGGAAAAACCCGTCTGTGTTTATGTGTGGACGTGGTCTTATGAGATACCTTTTGTTTTGATAAAGGAAAAGTTTTGATAACTTTATAAATTCAGTCGAGGTGTGTTTTTCTCACGTTGGTTTACCAGACTGATCCGGGCGCTCTTCCCTTTCAATGCTCGGGTCATACTGAGTATATGTACAGGTTCAGATTTGGTGCTTTTGGAGCTTCAGCAGGCGAGCTAGATATCTTCATGTCGTATACACATATCTATTTATTTTTCCGCTGCTTTGCATTGTGGTTGTAAATTATCAGCCTTTGTGAGGACAGGTTATTATAACTGTCCAAGCTGATGATTACTTATTGTGTACTCTAATATTGATTTATGTATATTACAGTTTCTCCATGTAAAGATTATTGATCTATATTATATATTATTCCGTTGTAATGTGAGATTCTGTATTGTTTTGGTTCTGCTTCTCTCTTCTTCTTCTTCTCTTCTCTTCTTCTTTCTTCTCTCTTTCTTCTCACCCTCTCTTTTCTTTCTCTTGATCATCTGCAATCGGGTCGCTTTGGGTCGGACATGCGTGGTTTGGTGTCGGATTCAGAGGGTGCCGAGTGCGGGTCGTCCCAGAATCTCTTTGATCGACCGATTCTACATTATTCACAAAAATAGAGTTAATCGTGTTACTGCGTTTTCTATGATTAGCCATGTTATGAAAAAACTTCATATTATTATCGCCTTCATTAATCCATTGGATTCTAGATCTCTGTTTCCACATAACCTCTTCTTTTTCTAAAATATAACTAAGTTCTTCTTTTAAATTAGCAAGAACATTACGCTCACCTAAATTAAGTTTTCTAGTTTCTTCTATCTTGTTTATTTTTAGCATTTCGGAAAGAATTTCTTCCTTTTTAATTTTAATACTACCAAAAAAATTCTTACTCCAAATTTTAAGAAAATTCCTAAGACCCCTAAGTTTTAAAATAATTTTTTTTGCAGAATTATCCATATTTCTAATATTATAACAATACATTGAAATTCATTTATTTTTAATTAAATATGAAAAATTAGATTCTAATAACCACATTTTTTCGAATTTAAAAGTTCTATTAACAATCTTATGATGATCGCACGTAAGAATTATGGGGCAATGATCAGAGTAAGTGTAAGAAAAACCAAAAACTCTGCAAATAGGAAATTTGTCCTCTATTTCGTCACTGACGAAAAATCTATCTAGAAGGGCCATAAAGGGAGACTCTCTAGTATTACTCCAAGTGAATTCTCTATTAGAAAGAGGAATTTCAATCAAATTAGAATTAATAATAAATTGATCGAATTCTTCCATAGAAGAGAAGTCACCTTCCCGAGGAGAACGCTCTCCTAGAAAACACGTAACATTAAAATCCCACCCATAATCCAAGAACTAGGAGCTAATGATCTAAATTCTAAACATTCATTCCATAGAACCTTACGACCGAGTTTTGAGTTTGGACCATAAACATTAAATATATTTAAAATAGAATTGTCGCTAAGATTAATGAGAACAATGTGCAAAGAATGTTGCTTAAAAATACATTGAAGTAATATAAAAGAATTATCCTTCCACCCTATTAGTAAACCTCCAGAAGCTCCTACAGAAAGAAGACAGGCCCAATTCCTAAAGTGGTAACCACCTAATTTTCTATAAAAATGAAAGTGAGGACACACAATTTTAGTTTCCTGTAATAGAGCAATGTCAATAAAATAATCCTTAAAAAACGATCTGATTTTATCGCATTTATTTAAATCGTTCAAACCTCTAATATTCCAGCTAATATTCCTCATGAACCAACAGATCTAGCACTTTCAAATTCCCTACTTCTAATATATGTAGAATCTAATTCAACATTAGTAAAAACAAAAGTGGTATTTCTAGCTACTAACAATACTCAGAGGAAGACAAACTAAATAAAGCATACGAAGAATATGTGCTGCTTAAACCGGAAATCATACCTGAGCCTGAATTCGTAGCACTACTCATGGCACTCGAATCTGGTAACTCACCCATAGACTAGAAATGACTACTACAGATCCTGGCGCTACGACGAACAGACCCACTCACAGCCACAGATTTCCTACGCCTACCTCTCCTCGATGATAAAGAACAAGATGCTGATTTGCAACCAACATCACTAGAGTCTACATTTGTTATGAATGATGAACGCCGAATCTCTGAATTCTCCAACTCTCCGTTCACTATGTTAACAACAACATTACATACTGCCAATTTAGAGTCCGCAACCAATATATCTCTCTCAACCTTAATGTGAGTCCCTACTTCCTCAAAAAAATGATCGCTTGAACCCTTCAAATCTTGATGTATGTCAACAGAATCAATAATATCCTCATTTAAAATGATCTCCACCTCTGGTTGCCTCACCACATCAACTGATTCCAAAAAACTGACCCTAACCAGATCATAACCGTGGGAAACATCAACAATAGACCAAATTCCCCAAAATATGCACACTGTGTTAAACCCAATATATGTGCACACTGATATTTATGTGCAAATTGTGAATCATCAACAAACCATTCAGTTGGACAACATATTCCTTCATCACCAAATGAAAGCTTATAACCCTTCTCTGATCTTGACTGATTATTTACTATTTCAACAACTGGTAAAAGTGAACTCTGGGAAACAAGAGTATAAATTGATTTATCTGTATTCACATTTTCACCAGGAGTAAGAGAATAGCCTTCACCATCCATCTCTAAGCTATAAACCGCAATAAATGAAGATGTACTAGAATCAGGTAGAGAATTAAACTTCACCATTTCACTGTTAACTGAAGAAACTTCAATATCATTAAACTTAATATTATCATCCTCATTCTGCAACTCAACTAGACATTTTGAATTTTCAAAAGTAGAATCTCCAATCACCGTGCCACCTTCAATCAATAACATATTAGAATCACCACTTCTATACAGTGCTTCCACCAATACTTCAGATTCCAATTTTTCATACACCTATGCACATTGAGATACAGATGCACATCTGGATACAATTTCAGACACAAGACAAGCACTATCTTTATCATGAGAAAATAGTGAATTGTTCACCACCATATTCACTTTGACAGATGTATTATCATCTGTGTTAATCTTAATAGAGTTACCCTCCGACTACGTCTCAATGACCATTGAGCATTTTGACAAATCAAACTCCGGATGAATTTCAAATATATCCAACTCATTTGCATACCGAGAAAGAACACACTTTGAATCAACTACAGACACTAATCCACCATGAGATACAACAACCTCATCATCAATCTCAAAACAGGTCTCTAAAATAAGTTCTGAATCTTCCAAATATTCCAAACATTCAAAATAATTTTTAGTGATTAAATTGAAACTCTCTGCTCCACAAGATTTTGTAATATGCCTATTACTAAGAATAAAGTCCGCATCATATATCTTCAATTGATTTGAAAATTAACATCACCATTATCCTGGAGAGAAAACCCCTGACCACCATCATCATTAATCAATTTTGAGTATATCAAGCCTTGTCTACAAAAAGATACATCTGGATCAAATAATACTGGATCTGGTAAGAGAACTTCCCCACCCTGTTTCACATCTTAGAAATCGGAATCAATCATAAAATTATATTTCGCAGCATCAGAACTCCCACTATGAACCCTAACTAAATTTTTGTCTTCATTAGAAAAATAATGATTTCCAAAATAATTAGCAGGATCCCCAAATTTCAATCTGTAATCTCTACCAATGTTGACCTCGTTAATAGCATCAAAATGCTTGAAAAGTTCTTCCAAGAATGCAATACCTTCATCCCTTTGGATCCAAAGATGATCAAGTAGAATCCTTTTAAGTTTCATGCATTTGAGGACGAATTGAAAGCCATGATCTTTAATAGACAGAACTTTCCGATCCTCTGTAATCAAACTACCAGAATAAGAACCGCTAGAAGAAGCATTCAATTTCATTGTACATTTTTTCCCCTTGTGACCAAAAACCCCACACTAAAAACATCTAGTAGGTTCGCGACAGACGTTAGCTAAATGGGATAGTCCTCCACATCGAAGACAATATCTCTTCCCTTTTCTGGAATCATCCAATTCTTATTTGATCAAATGGAAGAATATGAGCGATTCGAATATTGAGACTGTAACGACCCGGTTTTTCGTCGTTTGATTTTGAATATTTAAATGGTTTAAATATTGGATTTGGAATTTTAATTTAGTTAATAAGTTTTTAAAACTTAAATTTTAAGTAATTTCGTCAATTTTTGAAATCGTCGATTTTATCGACACATTAAAATAGCGATCCGATCTGTAATATTGTATTATTATCGGATTTCAAGTTTCGTAGCGTTTGGATTTATCGTTTGGTCGTACGATCTAAAAACGCCTAGGATAATTTAATTGAATTTAATTTAAATAGTCGATTCAAAAAGCTATCTTTTCCATACGATCGAATTGGGAATCGGGACTTGTTCCATTGAGTTCGGAATAGCGTTATAACATTAGGAACGCCTAGCGGCACGCCTCAATAGGGGTTCGAAATTTCAAGACATGCTAAGCGGGATATTTTGAAAATAAAAATTATAAACTTCAAATCAAAAAATCAAGTCATAGCCACCCTATAAAAATTTATCATGCCACCTATCACGTACAAAGACGTCTTTCACCATTTAAGTCGCGTTTCCCCTTCTTTTTTCCTATCAGTTCGATATCTATTCGATTAAAAAAGAAGAAGAGAAAAACGAAACCGATTTCTTTCAGATAAAAAAAAGAGAGACACCGCGATCTAATCGCGAAAGCATGAGGCCGAGGGAAACACCACGATGGTGGGTTGGAAGCTCGTGATTTGGGTTGGGCGAACTCTGGTTCGCCTACGACAGTTCAATGTGGGCACTGTCGCGATCAATTTTAGGGCTCGGGTAAGATATTAGGGTGGCAGCGAAGTCTTGGGCAACTCTGGTAGGCTTTGGAAAGGCCGCAGCTGTGAGTGCAACGAGGAAGCGACGAAGATAATTGGGCGTGTGGTCGATTCAGGGTTGGTGGTCGATGCATTGCCGCGAGGGGAGGTTGAGCTCGAGTTGAATGGGGCAGTGATGGGAGGTAGCAGGCGAGGGCTAGGGCTTCTCGATGATTCATGCGTGAGGTGAGATGGATGTGCGTTCATGGATATCTCGTGCACATGAGGATTTTTGGGAAAGATATAGGAAACATCAGCTTTAATTTTGATAGATATCTTGCACAGTCGCAACCATGGCTTCGGCAGGTGATAGTTGTTAAATAAAAATAAAAATTTAAATTGAGTATGTTAACGATAATTTTAAATTATTTCAAATGTTAATAAATTCATAATTCATTTATACGAGGTCTAAAAATCACGAAAAACAAGTCGGGATTGGAATGGTTTGCAAATTAAATCAAGGTGAGTAAAATCTCACTCATTTGGATTGCTAGTATAATTTAAAAATGTTGAATTTAAATTATTGATTGTTTGGATGAATTTATAAATTATTCTCAGTTTGGATGTTATATATATATATATAGTAGTATATATATTAGTAGTTGGATATTTACCCACCGATTTGAGTGGATGAGACCCTATGTGTCCCACAGAATAGCGGATGACCCTATATACCACGATATCTCCCTCGAAGTGGGATTGGTATTTTTTTATGTTGTATTAACATCTGTGGATGCAGGGAAACAGGTTGGAGGGATCCAACTGGATTCCTCAAATTTATATTGATTGTTTTTCATATATAGTAATATATGATGTGTTAGAATAATCTGTTATAGATTATTGTTGTGAAGTGAATTATTGGATGCTATTGTAGCACTGGCCTAAATTTTTGTATTTTAAAAACCATAAATTTTATTTTTGAATTTGAAGAAATTAAAAGAAGATTTTGAATATAAAAATATGTATGTCGAAGTTTTTGGATTATTATTAAAGAAATTGATTTAGGTAAAATGATAAATTGATTTTTGGGTTGTATTTAATTATTCGTAAAAATATTTTAAATAGAGATTTTTAAAATAATTTATATAAAGGATTTTTAAATGATATTTCTGAAAAATATGAAAAGATGTTGAAATCGATATTTAAAATAAATTGGCAGAAATGGATATAATTTATAAGGAATTGAATTTATAAAATGAAATTTTATAAATAAGATTATTTTTATAAAAAGTGAAACTCAAAGAAGTTATATATTTATAAACGATATTTATAAAGGAAATCGATAACAGATGAAAATTTGGGAATGTAAAATTCATAGGGTGAATTTATATTAGAATATGAAAATAGGATTGGAAAAAAATAACAGTGGATACTAATTTTGAAAAGTGAAAATTGATAGGATGCTGGAATGGAATCGATGGGTTGTAAATCGAGAAGATTTATAAATTGAATTGATTATTAGAATTTTAAAAATATATCTATAAATTTTAAGAATTTAAGTTTGTTTTTAAAGGAAAATGTTATATATCAAACTATGAAATTTGAACTAGTAGAATTAAAGTACATCGAAAAGTGAAATTTTCAAATATTTAATATTTATTTTAATAAATTCTAATTTTAAAAATCAGCTTTGAAATTGATTTGTTTATATAAAAGAAATGAGTTATTGATGTTTATAAAAAGGGTTTCGATATTTTTAAATGACTACTTAAACTTGTTCAAAAATAAATTATTATTCTTTTAAATACTTATATATATATATATATATATATAGAGTTTTGAAGTGATTGAAAATTTTATTTATAAATTCTCTCGGGATTCGTAAATGGGGCTTATAAATGGATATGATTTTGTGGAGAGGAATTTTATAAGGGATTTGGAGGAAATGGAATTTCAAAATGTTGAATATGGGAACTTTGAAAAATGAAATCTGAATTCGTAAAAGAAGTCATAAATTGTTGAATGGGGTTATAAATAAGTATACTGGGTTTTGGAAATTATTGAAGGGAATTTATTAATGATTTCAAAGACTTATGAGATAAGTTAGGTAATATTTTTTGAAGCGTTGATCTTTGAAACGATTTTGGGAAATAAGACTTGTAATGTTTTCCTAAGTGTTAAAATGGAAATTTAGAAATATTTCTAAGTGTTGAAGTGGTTTGGGAATATCCTGTTACGGATTTAGTATTTGAAATTATTTTCAAATATTGGAATATGGAAAGGAATTTGAATATATACCTTTGTAAAGGTATTTTGAAATGAATATTTTGGAAGAAAATTATAATATGGGCCTAGTGACTGCTTATGGATGTTATTTGATAATTAAATAACCGACTATCAAATATTGGCCAATTTCGTTAATCGTTTCGAAGAGACCGTGATCAGATTTAATTATTCGAAAACCACTTCGATCCAGTTTAAACGTTACAAATGGATATCGTGAAGATAGTGAAGACGGTGATTCAGTTTGTTCAGACCCAAGACAACTTGTATGGACGAATGCTATCAGAACATGGTCATTGGAGGACGATGAGCATTCTAAGTGGAATTGTTCTTGAAAGGTAACGTTAGAATCAAGCCTCATTAATCGGGAATGACTAAAACAGGGGAGATGCAGCAAGGCTAAGTAGGTCGCACCCAATTAGGGTATGTTATCACTTTTCTAGATACCCTCAAAAATATATATAAATTATGGATATGGTTGTGCATGAAAAAGGGAGCGCTCGATTTTTAAGGGTGGGAACACCCAGGGTGATAACATATTCAGTGCTATCCAGGTTAGAGGTAGGCTGGTCTTGTGTTGTAGGGGATCCCGGCGAGGTCCTCGATACATTTTTCTAGAAGTGTACTGACGGGCGGTACCCCAGTAGCCCAGTCATTGTATGGAATCCATTCTCCAATACGAGCCTTTACGGTTTTGTCTGTAGAGCCTAGTATGCTGGAATTTAATTAATGTAACAATTTTGGCTATTTGGATAAGTATTTGTACTTAGATACTATTATAATATCACAGGACTTTCTATAAAACGTTTTGGTTATCGTAAGGGAAAAACCCGTCGTGTTTATGTGTGATACAGTCTTACGAGATACCTTTGTTTTTCAAAGGATTTTGATAACTCTAATAATTCAAGTTGAGTGTGTTTTCTCACGCTGGTTCTCTAGACTGACTCAGGTGTTATTTTATTATAATACTCGGGTCAGACCGAGTATTTCAGATTTAGGATAGGATGTTATGGAGCTCAGGAGACGAGCTGGATGACAGAGTCGTATTTCCATACTTGACTTATATTTCCACTGTATATGGACAAGTTATTATAACTGGCCAGATTGATGTAGTGATTGTTGTACACTGATGATTGTAAGTATAAAATAGTTACAGATTCTTTTGTATAAAACTCTGTTATTATTTATTATATTTCGTTCTACTGCGATTGTGAGATTCTGTGTTGTTGTTTCTATTTCTTCTTCTATCTCTTCTTCTTCACCACTAAAGATTCGTATTTCCTTTCAATTTGAGTTGAACTAATGTGAATTATGGTCGACTCAAAGGGTACAGAGATATGGGCCTTTACATTTGGTATCAGAGCTGAAGGTTAAGTGAGAACCTTGGCTTTGGTGGGGTTTACTCTTTAGAGATTGGGTCAGTAGTACCCTAGAATGAGTTTGAGTGTATTAATAAATATGAGCGCGTATTTGCTAGTGAATATAAAATGTTTTATATTGTGTTGACTTATTTGTTGAGTGGTTTACGGATTCTGGTCGAATGGTGGGATGCCACAAATTCGATAGGAATTTTTTAAACACTCGAACCAAGTAAATCGACACAATATGGTTTCGAAGCGGGTAAATGAAATAATTTTACCAAAACTATATTTTGATATGAAAGAGATAATTTTCAAAAATTATTATAGTATATTGATGTGTTTGGATGTTATTATTATAATCAAGACAAGATTATAAAATTGGAATGGTTAGATATAGCCAAATTGAGATTGTATAAGTATGAATTATACAAATGAGTTAAAAACTAAAAATGAGTTCAAACCAGAATTTGGAAAATTAAATCCCGGAGATTTTTGGAAGTATTTTCCAAAATGCTTGAAAATAAATTATAGTACTATTATTTTGGAGATATTTTTGAATAAAAAAATGGTTTTAAATGAATTTTGGAAGGAATAGCACTGAACTCACTTCAGTCGCTGGAAAATAATCCTAGTGATGACTACACAGCATCATCAGTATTCATTTTCGAGTTTCTAAGTGGCAGATTGCTACCGTAGTAATTTGTTATGGAGATTTTTGTTGAAAAACAAACGTTGTTTTGGAAATTCCAAGAGAATTTATTTTGGATAAAAACAAGTCTGAGTTAAAATTCCAAGGAATGGTTTGTTGAAACAAAGAGTTAAATATATCTATATATTATGGTTTTAGATGATTTGAAGTTAAAACCAGGTGTTTGAATTCTAGAATTTTAATATAAATGTTGGAGAAACATTAGGAAATAAGTTATGAACTTATAAATTGGGAATGATTTTAATAAGGAAGAAAAGTATGGAATTTGAATTTTGGAATTAAATTTTAACTTAAGTAAGTTAAAATAAATTGTTTGAATTGGAATTTAACTTAAGATAAGTTAAATAAAGGAATAAAGTTTGACTGGATTTGAAACCATATCGAATGGAATTGAATATAGAATTGGAATTGTAAAGTGACTATATAACTATACGTTATAAATTCTGAATGGAGTAAAATTTAGATGAATTTTTTTTGGAATTGTGAATAAATAAGTTTGAATAGCTTATAGGATTGGAATTAATGGAATAAATATATATTTAAGCTATAAAGTGATGTATAATCTTAAGTCAATAATAAAATATGAATATACTCGAGTATAAGAGTGATGGAAATGTGAAAAATAAGTTGCGAACTTATAAAATTGAAAAGTGAAATAGAAAACCCAAAGTAAAAATAGTTTGATATTTTGGTAATGAAATAAAAATCCAAACTTCAATTATAAAATAAATTTGAACTCAAGTTACTTAAAAGAAGTGATTTTTGAGATAAAAATCAGATATTGAGATATAAATTGGAAGTAAACTAATTAGATGAATTAACTAGTGAATTGAATATGGGAATGGAACTTAACTTGGTTAAGTAAATTGGATTGTGGATTAAAATTGAAGTTGAATGTGGAACTTGAGTTATAAATAAAAATTTGTCTTAATTGTAAGCGAATTTAATATAATTGGAAATATCGTTGAATAAAATAGAATTAGATTGAAATAGCAATGATTTGAGTTATAAATAAATTCAATTAATGGTAAATAAATTGAATATGACTTGGGATATTAATTAAATGAAGTTGAGTATGAAGTTAAGTTTCGAAGTAGATTAAATGAAGGAACTAATTAAATTAATTAGTAAATGAAATGGAATTTGATTGAAATAAAAATAAACTTAAGTTATATAGTTGAAATAATTTAAAGTAAACGGATTAACTTAAGTAAATATTTGGAATGAAAGCTTGGCTTAAATAAATTTATGAAATGGTTCATAAATAAATTAGCATGGAATGGTTCCAAGCGTAATAAAATGGATTTGAATATAATGAATGTGGATATGAGTAAAATGTAATTAAATAAATTGATTTTGAATCAATTTGAAATGGATATGAAATTATTTGGTATAAATATGAATTGAATGATAATAAATGGTATGTGAATCATTGAGGATTGAACCAGATGGCGTATAAATTGAATTTGAAGGGAATAACTAAATGTTGAAGCCCTGAAATTCCATGTACCTTCTAAAATACATGATATACCATGTTTGGTTATGAAATCTATGTGGTTGCACTATTTAAATGAATGCAAAGTTATTAAGTTTCATGTTTGTGTTACTTACATGTTTAATTAAGTAACTACATGTACTAAGAGAGTATTGGCTAGATTTGGGTTGCGCAAATTGCATATTAAATAAGCCGCTTGCTTAAAAATGCTAATAAGGTACATTTTCGGATTAAATACCATAAAAATATAAATATTGATATATATATATTTTGTTTTTCGACCGTGTGGGTCGATGTATACATTTTTTATCTCTCATGTCATATTGCGAAAGGCTCTCCTTACAAGGGAGACTCTGCCAAATAATTTCAGAAATTTAGGGTGTTAGAAATAATTTTGAAAATTTTGTTAACGTAAAGGTTGATTTTTGATTGTAGTTGAATTAAAAGGGATTTGGTTTAGAAATGGGAACTGAATATTTTGGAATTAAACTAATGGGGTTTAGAAAAGTGAAAGTCGAGTTTTAACTAAGTGGGTTTAGGAAGGTTAATAGGTTTGGAGCATTTTTCTGCCTAAGCAATTTCGGGGACGAAATTCTTTTAAGGGAGGAGGAATGTAACGATCAGGATTTTTCATCGTTTGATTCTGAATATTTAAATGGTTTAAATATTGGATTGGAATTTTAATTTAGTCAATAAGTTTTTAAAACTGAAATTTTAAGTAATTTCGTCAATTTTTGAAATCGTCGATTTTATCGACACATTAAAATAGCGATCTGGGGCACATCTCGGAATTCGACGAAACCAGTTCCATTGGATCCATAATATTGTATTATTTTTGGATTTCAAGTTTCGTAGCATTTGGATTTATCGTTTGGACGTACGATCTGAAAACGCCTAGGATAATTTAATTGAATTTAGTTCAAATAGTCGATTTAAAAAGCTATCTTTTACGTACGATCGAATTGGGACTCGGGACTTGTTCCATTGAGTTCGGATAGCGTTATAACATTAGGAACGCCTAGCGGCATGCCTCAATAGGGGTTCCAAATTTCAAGATATGCTAAGTGGGATATTTTGGAAAATAAAAATTATAAACTTCAAATATAAAAAAATCAAGTATAGCCACCCTATACAAATTTGTCACGCCACCTATCACATACAATGACGTCTTTCACCATTTAAGTTGCGTTTTCCCCTAATTTTCTCCTATCTGTTCGATATCTATTCGATTAAAAAAAAGAAATGAAAACCGAAACCGATTTCTTTTAGATAAAAAAAGAGAGACTCTACGATCTAATCGCAATAGCACGAGGCTCAGGGAAATGCCGCGATGGTGGGCTGGAAGCTTGTGATTAGGGTTGGGCAAACTTTGGTTCGCGTGCGAAAGATCAACGTGGGCACTGTCGCGATCAATTTTAGGTCTCGCTGAGATATTGGGGTGGCGGCGAAGTCTTGGGCAACTCCGGTGGGCTTTGGAAAGGCCGCGGCTGTGAGTGCGTCATAAGCAGGTCGAGGAAGCGGCGAAGATAATTGGATGTGTGGTCGATTCAGGGTTGCTGGTCGATGCGTAGCCGCGAGGGAAGGTTGAGCTCGAGTTGAATGGGGTAGTGATGGGAGGTAGCAGGCGAGGGCTAGGGCTTCTCGATGATTCACGCGTGAGGTGAGATGGATGTGCGTTCATGGATATCTCGTGCACATGAGGATTTTTGGGAAAGATATAGGAGCATCGGCTTTAATTTTGATGGGTATCTTGCACGACCGCAGCCATGGCTTCGGCAGGTGATAGTTGTTAAATTTAAATTTAAATTGAGTATGTTAATGATAGTTTTAAATTATTTCAAATGTTAATAAATTCGTAATTCATTTATACGAAGTCTAAAAATCATGGAAAACAAGTCGGGATTGGAATGATTTGCAAATTAAATCAAGGTGAGTAAAATCTCACTCATTTGGATTGCTGGTATAATTTAAAAATGTTGAATTTAAATTATTGATTGTTTGGATGAATTTATAAATTATTCTCAGTTTGGATGTTATATATATATAGTAGTATATATATTAGTAGTTGGATATATACCCGTCGATTGGAGCGGATGAGACCCTATGCACCCCGCATAATAGCGGATGACCCTATATACCGCGATATCCCCCTCGAAGTGGGATTGATATTTTTTTATGTTGTATTAACATCTATGGATGTAGGGAAACATGTTGGAGGGATCCAACTGGATTCCTCCAATTTATATTGACTGTTTTTCATATATAGTAATATATGATGTGTTAGAACAAACCGTTATAGATTATTGTTGTGATGTGAATTATTGGATGCTATACTAGCACTGGCCTGAATTTTGGTATTTTAAATACCATAAATATTATTTTTGAATTTGAAGAAATTAAAAGGAGATTTTGAATATAAAAATATGTATATCGAAGTTTTTGGATTATTTTAAAAGAAATTGATTTGGGTAAAACGATAAATTTATTTTTGGGTTGTATTTAACTATTCGTAAAAATATTTAAATAGAGAATTTTAAAATAATTTATATAAAGGAATTTTAAATGATGGATTTTCAAACGATATTTCTAGAAAATATGAAAAGAAGTTGAAATCGATATTTAAAATAAATTTGGCAGAAATGGATAAAATTTATAAGGAATTGATTTTATAAAATGGAATTTTGTAAATGAGATTATTTTTATAAAAAGTGAAACTCAGAGAAGTTATGTATTTAGAAACGATGTTTATAAAGGAAATCGATAACAGATGAAAATTTGGGAATGTAAAATTCATAGGGTGAATTTATATTAGAATATGGAAATAGGATTGGAAAAAAAATAGTGGATACTATTTTTGAAAAGTGAAAATTGATAGGATGCTGGAATGGAATCGATGGGTTGTAAATCGAGAGGATTTATAAATTGAACTGGTTATTGGAATTTAAAAAATATATCTTTAAATTTTAAGAATTTAAGTTTGTTTTTAAAGGAAAATGTTATATATCAAACTATGAAATTTGAACTAGTAGAATAAAAGTACATCGAAAAATGAATTTTTCAAATACTTAATATTTATTTTTATAAATTCTAATTTTAAAAATCAGCTTTGAAATTGATTTGTTTATATAAAAGAAATGAGTTATTGATGTTTATAAAAAGAGTTTCGATATTTTTAAATGACTACTTAAACTTGTTCAAAAATAAATTATTATTCTTTTAAATACTTTTATATATATATATATAGAGTTTTGAAGTGATTGAAAATTTTATTTATAAATTCTCTCGAGATTCGTAAATGGGGCTTATAAATGGATACGATTTTGAGGAGAGTAATTTTATAAGGGATTTGGAGGAAATGGAATTTCAAAATGTTGAATATGGGAACTTTGAAAAATGAAATCTGAATTCGTAAAAGAAGTCATAAATTGTTGAATGGGGTTATAAATAAGTATACTAGGTTTTGGAAATTGTTGAAGGGAATTTATTAATGATTCCGGAGACTTATGAGATAAGTTACGAAATATTCTTTGAAGCGTTGATCTTTGAAATGATTTTGGGAAATAAGACTTATAATGTTTTCCTAAGTATTAAAATGGAAATTTAGAAATATTTCTATGTGTTGAAGTGGTTTGGGAATATCCTGTTACGGATTTAGTATTTGAAATTGTTTTCAAATATTGGAATATGGATTAAGATTCTCGAAAGGATAAGAGTTGCAAAGATTAGCAATCGAGAAATTAGAATGAGAAACAGATGAAGCCGAAAAAGGAAGAAACGTGGTTGCCATTTTCTTGAACAGTTGAGAAATTAGAATATCCTGTTATAAAATACGCTAAAAAATTATACATATTACTATTTAACTTTAATTTGTTTATAACTATTATAATTTAGTTATCTTATATAACATTTATATGTATCAATTAGTTAAATCATATTTAATTAATTCTAATTATTAATTTAATTAACTAATTTAATTAAATTTTATTGAAAATTTTATTTTATTCATATTAAAATATTTAAGTAGAATAATAGCTATAACCATTATAGTTATATATGTGTGTATGTATGGAACATACATACATACATACATACATATATATAAATTAACTACTTAATGAATTAATTGTTCAATTAAAAATTTTAATTAAATATTTAACAAATTTCAAAATTTATCTAGTTTAATTTCTTTAAATAAATTTGAAAAATCTAAAACATTTTAATTTATTAAACTATAACTTTTATAGTTTTTATTTGTATATCTATGTATATATTAATATATATATATATAAATATGTATTAACTGACATTTATTTAATTATTTATCAAATAAATTATTTATTTAATTAAGTATTTTAATATTTTTTGAAAATTTTATTTAATTTACCTTAAATAGTGTTAAGGTAAATTTTAAACTATATTCTTTATAGTTATATACATATATCAATATATGCATGCACACATACATACATACTTGTGTGTATGTGTTTTTAATTAACTAACTTTCAATTAGTTGTATATTTAATTGATCATATTAATTAAATATTTATAAAAATTTCAAAAAATATTAAAATTATTTTAAAAATTATTTTATAACATTTATAAAATTTCCTTTTATATTTTAAACTGAACATTTAAATTTAGAATATATTTTAAATACAAGTTTAAATTTCAAAATTAGCCCAAGGTCCAAAATAAATTTAAGCTTACATCTAGGCCAACTTCTTGGACTTACTCCATTCATTGGGCCAAGCTAGTAACCACGGAGTAGAGAATACTTTCTATTCGATCACAAGTCAAGACATTACTATTTTAGACAACCATTAGATAGAAAAGTTTATTAGTTACCCCTAAATGCTGACTAATTAGATTACATAGACCATACGGGTTCTGATACCATTGTTAGGTCTGGCCTATTCTAGTAGTAGGTGAAATGGGTAAATTTCAATAAAATTCCATATTTGGATCTTAATAGGCCTATGAATCTATTAACTAACATTAGATCCAATCTATCAATTAAAATAAATCATATTTTATTATAAAGTATTTCGTATTTATTTAATTAATCTTAATAATTAAATTTATTTAATGACTATTTTGAATATATCTTATATATTCATAACATGATAACATATAAGTGTGTGAGTATGTGTAATTAGTTAGAAGTTCTGTTTTCTACCATATAGGTATGTGAAAAGTCATATTCTTATTTATGGGGTATGAATTATGAGGTCATAAATTCGACATATGTGTAATTAGTTAGGAGTTTTGTTTTATCCTTTTTGGGTATGTAAAAGGACAAATAGACATATAGGGTGTATATTGCAAAGCGTACATATCTTTGACATGATAATGTGATGATAAATAAGTATATATAATTTTAGACATAAATATATGTAAGTGATATATATTGTCATATAATTATAAAATTAAGTTTATATATGTGTACACACACACACACACATATATGTAATAATTCGAAAATAATTAAATTAAATTTCACATTCATCACTTTTCCAAGTCAAAACATCTTAATTTAAAATTTGAAATCAACTCGCTTAAATTTTTAATTTAGATAACATCTTACAATTTCAAACAATACGAAAATCTTTATAAAATCAAAATTTGAATAATTCAACGTTAATTATACTAAAATGAATGGAATTTATAAAATTGATACATAAAATTTGTTTCGGCCTAAAATGATTTAGTAACCAAGTATGTATTTTAAATCTAATCTACAATATAAAATAAATAATGCATATAAACAATTTTGGATATATGAAATTTGCATTGTTTGAAAACTAAAGAAATAACCATTATATATATGATATGAAATAAAACACAATTTGTATATCTTGATTAATACGATTAACATAACTTAACTTAATATGTAAATTAAATTCTTTTAGATATACGTGTTTCATTTTGAATTTTTTCTATAAAGCAACATATTTAACAATTTTAAATTATGTCAAATTCAAAGGCAATTGAAAAATATCACATACGTAAATAAGGTTCGTGGGTGAGCATATATGTAATGTAAAATAAGAAGTATACCAAATTAGATCATGCTCTTCGTGGCACTTCAATTTGAGATTTGTTTCCTAGATTGCCTGAAACACCGCTCCATGTTGTTAGGATCACAAGAACTACCTTTATTTGATTCTATTTTGATGTTGGATGGTGATAATAAATTTTGATCATACATGCTATGTTTAAGAGGAGACCAACCATGATTTTAAGGAGGAAGGAAAATGAAGAAAGAATTTAAAAAAAATTGTATTCAAAGAGATAAAGGCGACCATTCACCTTCCTCTCTTCAAAACAATCTTCCTTTAGTTCCATTTATGTTTAGGTCAACAGTAAACTACTTCATTCCATTGCATGGCCATCCATAAATATTCCTCTTCATATATTGAAAAATTCGAAGCCCGTTAAGCAACTAAATATATTTAAAGCTTGTATATATATATATATAGCGTATATGATACGTGCATACGTAGCTTTTATATACACGTCTAAATAATTACTAATAACTCGCAGAACATTTCTAGAAGCTACCTCGCTTGCAAAAATACCCCAAACATCAAATACATCAATAATTAATATTTATTAAATATTAATCAATTCTATAAATTTATAACACTCTATAAACCAATCAAATCATGTCGAGAATTCACAAATACGGTTGTGAGACTCAAAGGTGTGCATTCAGTTAACAATTAATATTGAACAATTTAGATACTAATGTTCATAACACCTTTGCTAGTGGTGTGACAGTTTGGCCAAATTCATCACTTATCAATCTTTTCAGTAAAATCATATTTTAATTACTTTAAGTCGTACCAATAGTGACTATAATTTATATACATTCTCTTTGCCAAAACTATATCACTTTAGGATGTATGGAATTTGGTTTTGGTCAAAACTCCAATATTATCCACATTCAAATTGATTAATCCATAAAAAAAGTCCTTGGTTTAATGATAACTTTTATCATTAACCCTTCTACTCTGGCAAGAGATTTTGAATTTGATTTGAGTATGGTCAATTGTGATACTAATCTCATACAACTAAGGAGGCGAATGCTCTATAGAATAATGCTTCACTTCAAATGCCTCTACTTAGATCCAACTATAGTCGTCTGATGGATGTCGTGTCATGATTCAATTATAATCAAAGTAAAGTATCCATATTGAAGTTCCATGGTATTCTCCAATTGAGGGAACTGTGTAACATTGTCATACCAAAGTTTCCTGTTTGACCTACTTTTATCAACTAATAGGAAACTCCCGTGTCATTCCATAGTTGTACAATAACTACGAGTATGTAACCCACTGATACCCAAGACAATCATGCGTGCTACAATTCCCAACATTTGAAGAGTGCTATGCACTCTGGCCTCAATGGATGAACCGATATCCTTTCTTGGAACATTTTGACCAAGAATATTTAAAAAAATGTTATTCTATATTATGATTAATTATTCATTTGCAACTACAATCATATAACATTTTATTTAAGGATTTTATCATTAATATATTTTAAGCTAATTACGTAATTAATATATTACAATATAACAACGTACATAAAAAACACTCTCTGCACCTCATTCTAAAAGTCTCTCTGCTCATTTCCTGGTTTAATGGCCACTACATCCAAAATAAAGAGTTCTGGTGGATCTCCATTACTCAGAATTGCAGCTGGCTATAGAGAAGTGTATTGAAGCTTAGAACAACCCTTCTTTCCTTTATCAAAACCATTACATCAACATAACCACTTATTCTTTATGGCACTCTCCCTGGTCTTCATATAACACAATTTTAAACAACTTAATAACACATGAGCAGAAAGTGACAACCGGGATTCTTAACCAGGCAAATGCAAATTAATAAATTCACGAGGGCGCCATTACTCTTCCTCATTTCAGTTCTATAGTAGTTGGAACCTTATGGACCATTATTGAGTGCACTTACATCCCTCAAAACTTTGTAAATACTCACTGGAACCTCCCAAGCAAAGCCAACTCTATCTCTGGAGTTTACAAACTGCTCATGGAATTTGATCGAACACCATTGTTTTCCTAGCATAAACGAGTTTGGTATGTTTTTTATGCTGAAATTGACAACTTAATGTTATGGAAAGCCATGTCAAACTCCATCCATTCACTCGACTAACTCAAACAAAGAGATAACACTGATAGCGACACCTTCTTCTTACGCGAGATCGAACAAGAAACCAATACTAACCTCCATTTGAAATGTAGTTACACTTTCATTACTTGGAAGTGTTTCCTGCTATTTATTGGGTATGACTCACCTAAATGAAACTCGGCCAAAGTATGGCATAGAATATTTAAGGCAAGGAGATTGCGCACTCCTAAATCGACCGTTCTTATCCTACCGTTGAAGAAAACTTTGCATGAAATTTGGCAACAAAGAAATAATCAGATCTTTATTAGCAAGCAGATTCCTCACCAGGAATGAAAAGAATCATCGAAGCTAAGGTAAAGAAGAAGTTACAAAGCTGGAGCAAATACAATATGCTTAATTTCCAATTAAAGGTGGCATAAAATGTGTATTAAGTTCTCATGTTGGGCCAAATTAGGTCTACTAGATTTTTGAGTTGGTTTTTCTTTTTGTTGCTTACTTTGTTTGGTTTTTCTTTTCATTTTTCTGGTTTTCTTTTTCTACCCTTGTAACCTCTTTTCTAGTAAATCTCGTAAGGGTCTAGTCAACCTTGCTTTCCTAGGCAAAAAACATAAGTATATAAAAGAAAACAAACACTTTTTTTACGAACAAGGTTGACTATAGATTAGATATATGTAACAAATTAAATAACTACCCCTAAGGCATACCACTAACTCATTCATGACATACAATGCCATTGAAAGTATAACATTCAAGCTATCGAAAGTAGAGCACATATGCAATCAGAAATATAACACACAATGCTATCAAAAGTATGACATGCAAGTTATTAGAAGTGTACAATGGCAATCTCGTAATCTACTTTAAAACCATTTTATTTCTTTATAAAGTAATTACTTTTGGTTCAATCTTTCCTTATATCAAACTCTTATTTGCTCACCACTTCCTTTACTGATTTCTTATAGGAAATTTTCATCAAATATTTCTTATTTAATAAAGTATATAAATTAATTCACCAGCTAATTAATTAATTACCTTTTTTCCCTCATTTTCCTCTTTCAATTAATTAATAATAATTCAAAAAATCATGGGAAAATCTGGAAAAATTCTCAACATTCTAAATCATTATTTTCTATGATGTACAATAGGTTTAAGGGGAAATTTTTATTTTCCATATTTAATTAATAAATCTGGATATTTACGCCATTTTCCAATTTTAGAAAATCCATTTTTACTGGAAAAGTTATGTAATTAAAAATCCATTTCTAGTTTACTATTATAAACAACATATCAAAATTTCAAAGCCTTTCTAGATCATAAGTAATGATTTTAGATTCAAAACCTCACGTTTAGCAAACTCTTTATATAAATTTATGAAAGCATTATTATGACTATATGCTCAAAACCTTTGTTTTTATCATCTCAAAACATCACATTTTCAGCGGAAAGCGAAATGAAAACATTAAAACATGATGGATGGTAATATTATTCTCCTTATGTGATCTAAGAATAGATAGATGTGCCGTAGCAAGTTTTCTTCTAGCTTGAAATCTTTCTTCTTTAATAAAATGTTATTTTAAAAATAGGAAGCCCATAATGCGTGGATTTTCTTTCGACAAGCATGAATGTACAAAAAATGTATCTGGGAATGTTAGGGAATTCATAAGTGGTTCGGGTCTTTAGGCTTATCCACTCTACATCCTTCTCAAAATTAATTACTATATAATTTATGTATCTCTTTAACTATTAATTCCTCTTTAATGGTTTATTTCCAAAACATTATTATTACCTTTTACTAAAGGATTTATGAAATTTAATAAATTACGCACTTCTCCTTATATTCCATTCCACCACATTACAATATTTAATTATTAATATGATTAATTTACCAATAATAATGTGCACTAAAGTATGGATATTACTTGTTTATGTAGTGGATCGAGTAGGTACGTATAGTGGAATGAAAAGGGGAGTGCAGTGGCTTTGGAAGTGGAGAGGAAAGGCTTTAAAAGAGGGAAAATAGGTATAGTCAACTAGGTAAAGAGGGGTGGATCGGGTTTAGGTGAGCATTTTATTTCCCTATACAGGGCTGGCCAACCTTATCTAGACAGATCCTACTTTATGATCCATTGGTTATCATAGCCAATAGCCAAACCAATCATTGGGTCCTTTGGGTTGCTTTTCTTTTTGTTCTAGCCTTCATATATTATCCATTTCAACTTCGATCCACTTCTTGTCTTTTGCATTACCCTCCTACACTTCTGTTATACCACAAGAATTTTCAAAGAAAAAAAGATTAATGAAGACATTGTCAAAGATGGAGCATTAAGCCACCATGTGATTACTCCCAGAGTCATCATGGGTCGATATGAAGAAGCATCGTGTAATGATTCTTGTGGCCATTGTGAGTTGATGTGTGCAAGCTATCGTAAATAAATTCTTAAAATAATTAAAAGATGAGGAGACTTCATATGCTAACTCAAAGAGGTTACCATGTGCTGATTTAATAAAGTTGCTAAAGAATAAAGCGATCAAGCCATCGTGAAATGAGCTACCATGAGATAATGTGTAAATGTCTTCGTGTAATGGTTCCTATGGTATTTGTGGGTTTATGCCTAAAGGCCATCATATGATGAATATGAGAGCCTTTGTAGGGTAAGGACTAAAATTTATCACATGGTAGCAATGAAATCCATCGTGGGCTTATTTAGAAGGGACATCGTATGATGACTTTAAAATACAGAAGCTATCATAATGTTACTCTTGAAGCTATCATGGAATGAAGCATTAATGCCATCATGATATAGTCCCTAAAGGTCATCATGAAATGAAGCATTAAAGTCATCGTGGGGAAATTCTTGAAGCCATCGTAGGATAAGAAATTGATGTCATCACTTAATAATCCTTGAAATCATCGCGAGGTTATGAAATAAAGCTACTACATGGAAATAAACCAATGTATCAAAGAAAGATAAAGAAGGGCCATCATGAGAAGATTCTTGAAGTCATTGTAGGATGATATGGGAGAGCCATCGCATGTTTACCCGATGAAGTTGCTATATGTTGATCCAATGATGAAGTCATTGTGCGATAACTCTTAAAACCATCGTGAGATATGAAGAAGCCTTTATGAAAAGAATCTTGAAGTTGTCGTGGGATGATATGGGAGAGCCATCGTTTATTGACCGAATGAAGTTGTTATGTGTTGATCCAATAAAGCTAAGCTATCGTGTGTTAACTCAATGAAGTCATCATGCATTGACTCAACTAAGCTATCATGTATCAACCTAGAAAAATATGTTCCCTACCATCGCATGACAAACCTCAAGTCCTAAATGTAGAAATATATCTCAACCATCCATCCATTTTGGGTGGCACAGGGCTGAAATCCAAGGGCTATAGTTTCAATAAATAGACATGTACCCCCCACTAGAAAGGGGCAATTTTTCGAATGTATCTTCTCCCTTATTTCATCATATTTTTTATGAATAAAAAGCTTGAAAGAGGGCCATCAATGGCTGATTGAACAAGTTTGATTTTGTGAGTTTGAACCAATGGACTCGAACAAAATAAAAATTTGCACAACGACTTCTTATGAACCTATAACTAGCGCACTCGACTAAGAACTTTACCTTACTCAAGAGCCTTTATTTTTTTGAAGGAAAATAATTTAGGTTTACCCAAATTTAGTACCTACACTAAGTGGTGCTTCCATTGAGAGCTGAACTCAAGTCCTATTTGCGAGTCAATCAACATTCGCTTTTGCACTATGGGAATATCAACTAAGAAAGTGAATGTCCAAGTTCAAGAGGAGGCAATACACCATGTCAATCTTGAAGAAAATGTAATTCCCCAATTTAATAGGGATAATGCGGAAGTAGGACAAGCATCTACTTTGAAGGAAGCACCAAAGCAAGAAAATGAACTCAAAGTTCTAAAAAGTAAGTTGGAAACTATTCATGAGCTTATTAAGATATTAGTCTCCCAAAAGTCTTCAAAAATTTCATAAAGGAAGAAAGAACCAAGAGAAGAAGAAGTTTAATCTCCATGAAGGAGAGTGGAAGAATCAAACAAGAAAAGTAATAATGTTGGGAAAAGTGATTTGGGGCCATAAAGAATAGAGGAAAATTGCTTAACTCAAAAACCAAGTATGAGTTCAAAATCACCATTCGAACAATCCGCAAACTTTGCTTTACAGAAGCAGTATAAGCCAAAATGGGAAAATTATGAAGATGATGAACCATATTTGAGATATCTAGCTAATAAAATGATGAAGGAAATAACTGATGTCACGACCCAACTTCCTACGCCCAGGAAGTCGCATCATGAATAAGAAAGAAAGGGATAGAAAAGAGAAAAGATAGAGAAGAAAGAACTAAACAACATCAGAATCTTACAGCGGAACGGATAAATTATATTAATTACATAAGTATTACATAATATACAACATCAATCAGAGTTATACAGATTATACATCACATACTAGACAGTTATAAACACCTGTCTAGTTAATCCAACTCAAATACAATAAAGAGATACATCACAGAGATACCAATACAACAGAACACTATACATATCTATAACGCTGAAGCCTCCTGCTCCATTGCTCCTCCACAATTCGTCAAAGCTAACCTGAATCCCTTGGCTACTCGTAAAAATTTGAGTACCCAAGAGTTTATGGAAAACAACGGGTCAGACATGGGTCTGGTGTGAGTAACAGGTTAAAGTTGCTTAACTTTGAAAATCATTTTGAAAGAAAAAGGTATCACGTAAGACTCCCCACAAATAAACATGGGTAAGTTTTTACCTTACGCTAACCAAAACATTTGATAGGAAATTCAGTGATATTATAATAGTGTCTAGGATTTTTAAGTAAATAAGAAATAGCTGAAATTGTTACATTCATTAAATTCCAGCATACTAGCCACAACGTGGGTAATACAATCAAAACCTAAGGCACTTATTGGTGATTGGATTCCATACAATGGCAGGGCTACTGGGGTACCGCCCGTCACAGTACGTGGCCTAGATCACCGTACCGAGGATCACTCCCGACCCCCTGCAACACAAAGCCGGAACCATCCCTTACTGGACAGTCCCAAACAAGACAACCCCAGCAGTTGTTGCAATCAACTGCCCACACAACCAAAATAAAAAGGGACATCTAGACAGGGGTATATCTTGCTCTCAAGTGGGTGCTACCCACGAAGCTTTGCTGCACCTCCCATGTTTTTGCCATTCCCGGTTGATGAGGCTTGAGGCTACGATTACCTTATCAGAACACATCACTTAGAATGCTCATCGTCCACCTGACGATGTTATGAAAGCATTCAATCCATACAAGTTCGTTCCGGGTTCAAACGAAACCGAAGGCATTATCTCATTACACTCATTTTGGAATCACCCTTAGAGTTAACGACAATAACCCTTGCACTCTGAATCTTCATCTTCACTTGAGATTCACGACCTATCGTTAATTTGGATCGATGTGGTTTTCGGATGTCCAAATATGGAAAACCCGACCCCGGTCTCATCGAAATCCAAAACGTATCTTTTAAGGCCAAGTTGTTTTAAAGTTGAAAACAATTTAATTCAATTATTATCTATATACAAACAGATAGATAATTCACAATATCACAACAGATAATCACATTATCACCATAAACAGATAATCCATATTATCATCTCAAACAGATAATCAATATTATCATACTTAAAACAAGCATCCATATCACATAGATATTACTTATCTCATATCTGAGATCACGATCAATCAATGAAATATCAATATCATTCATCCATAAGCAATGATTTATCATTCACAAACTATAATTAATTTAAAGTGAATTAAATTAATTACTTCTTTCCCTAATTAATTTAAAGTAAATTAAATTAATTACTACATCTATAAATCCTGCTTATACAACCATTGATTAATTAAAAATCAAATTAATTAATCAATCTCTAATTATTCATCTTGATTAAACACCTTTGATTAATCATTCTCTAATTACAACAAGTAATTTAGTCCTAAATTAATTCCACAAATTCATTATCCTAAATCATTTATAGTAATTAACATTTAATTACTTCATTTATTAATTAAATATAATTAATTACATTTATCTTTAATTAATTACATTAATTAATCACCTCATTATTAATTATTCCTTAATTAAACAATTCATAATTACATCATTAATTATATTAATTAATGATCTCTAATTTATATTTAAATTAAATTACTTCATTTAAGTTAATTACATTAAGTAATTTAATCTTTAATTAAACACAATTATTAATCCCCCTTGATTAGTAACAAACCAGTAATTAACTATCCTTAATTACTTATTAAATAAATTAATTATCCCATAATTAATTATCTCCATTAATTAATCCCCTGATTAATTACAAAAGTAATTACCCAAATTACTTCATTATAAATCATCTTTTATTAATTACATCCAGTAATTATCATCTAATTACTTCCTTAAGTAATTATGCTCCATTAATTACACTAAGTAATTCCACTTATCAAATGATTTCTTAAAATTAATTAAACTAAATTAATTAACTTCAAGTAATCATATTATCAAAATTAATTACAATAAGTAATAAATCTCTTAATTACTTTTATCAAGTAATTACATTTAACAATTTACAATAGATTATCTAAATTAATTAATCTAATTAATTATCAAAATAAATCACATTAATTAATTATTTAAATAGTCCTTAGTTAATTATCTTCATTAATTAAAAACAATCCCTTAATTACTCCCTTAATTAATCTTTAATTCTAAATTATTAATTAAATAAAGAAGTCATTCTTAATTTAATTTATTCATTAAATCATTTTAATATCTTAATTATTTCCAAGATAATCTATTTCCTTATTAATGACTCCCTTAATATTAAAGTGTATTAGAACATTACATTTTAAATTTAAATTCAAATTCCATTTGAATTTAAGATTCAAAATGATTAGTGTTTAAACATTAACCCAATTTAAATTCAATTTAAAATCCTTTAAATAAATGTAAATAACATTTATTACTTACATATGAAATTTATATAAGGAAAAGGCTTTTAAACTAAATTACTATGCAAAATCAATTTTTAAAATACATTAATCATTTAACTTGCAAATTCATTTACTTTCCATTCAAAACCCCTTTTATAAAAGAATTTCTCAAAATCAAGTTAAACATTTGTTTGAAACAAATTTACTTTTTAAGACTATTTTATTTAAACTTCTTTTTAAAACATTCATATTTAAAATTGATTTAAATTTTCAGATTTGAATTCAAGGAAGAACTTGAATCCATCCATTTATCTTTGATTTTAAAACTTGGTTTTTAACTTGCTTTTTAAAAAAAAACTTGATTTTTGATTTAAAAATCCAAATCCATTTTAAAACCTTAAGATTCAAAAATTTCATTTGAATCTATACTTATCTTTGAATTTAAACTACTATTAAAAACCTGTTTTCAAATTTTGAATTAAATTTAAAACCTGAAAACAGTCAGGTTTTTAAACCTGAAATCCACCTGTAATTATTTTAGACTTTTTATTTCCTTTCAAATTTGAATTCAGAAATAAACTTGAATTCAAGCTTCAACCTGGATTTAAGCTTTGTTAAATCTAGTTTACAAATTTAAGTTTCATTTGAAATTGTTTAAAATTGATTTGCTGCCAGGTTTTACAAAAGCCTGGAACAAACATCTGACTCGAGACAACAGAAATTTGCTTCGAGTCCTTGCTTCTCCTGCTTCGAGTTAAGCACTCGAACAACTCGAGTATTCCCCGAGAAATCAAAAACCCACCCGAAAAAAATCATCACCAAACATCAAAACGTGCACCGGGCACGTGCACGATGCCGCCGACCATCTCCGGTCATCCCCAGAACGTCAAACATGTCGACGATCATTCCTGAACCATGCCTCGATCATCGGAAAACCCCATCCACCTCACAAATTCGAATTCGAGTTTAAACTCGAAACCTGGAAACCCGACTTGGCCTATCACCCAAAACCTATCATCAGTTCGCCACTGCTCCTCCGACCACCAGGCAACCAGACACTCCAGCCACCACTTCGTCCATGTTCCAGCAACTATTTCCCAGAGTTTCAGCAAACTCGATCAACCAGAGTGACCGAGTTGACCAATTTTACAACCCAGGCAAAAATTAGGTTTAGAAAACCTTCTAGACATCCACCATCGCCCCAACCCTCTGATCAACCATCACCCATTTTTGCCTCACTCTCCACTCAATCTACTACTATCAGAGAGAAACCCAGCCTCTCCAGTCACTACAATCATCCGAGATTTCCAAAATTCTCAAAACAGTGCAAACCAGATATGCATACTCAAATTATTTCTAAAAAATGTGATTCCAGTTTAAAAAAACAGTATTTTGTTTAGGGATTCCGTTTATAAACTTGAATTGATAATTCAAGATATTTGAAAATATCACTTATATTTAAACTTTAACTGTTCTTAAGGGTTTCAGAACAGACCTACTTTGTTTAACTTGAATTCTAATTTTAAAATTTACTTTATGATCAAACAAACATATTTTGTTAAGATACTATGTCCTAACAATCAATAGATTAAGCAGTAATGATTTTTGAATTAACCCAGAGCTTGAAATCTATAAACAGAGGTATATCCAGATAAACAACATGCAGGCATTATCTCACCAAAAATACAGTACAATGCATATATTTTCACACAAACAAAATTTCCAGATATTAATCATGCAACTAGATTAAAACTTAGGTTATTAAAATATGATGTTACTCACCTGTTTTGAAAATGACAGAGCACTCTTGTTTTGAAACAGCTTTGAACTTAAAAACTGGAATATGGTTCCTTTGATTTTCCTCCCACCATCTTCTTGCTTGTTGTTGTAAGGCAGACATTATTTAAGTTTGTAGAGATGGAAGTATTTGTTATTACTTTAGTTTTGTTATGTTGAACGAAATGAAAATAAGGATAGATATAGAGGGGTTGTACAGAGGGGTGATGTCTGGTTATAAGCAATGGCAGGTACAAGTATATAATTTTTTTTTCTTATTGATCAGACATTTTTTTAACATTTGGAGGCTGAAATGATATTTTATAACATTCGAATGACCTTGTTTTGCTGCTTAGAGATAAAACATTTATTGTTAATGTACTTTGTGTCTTCAAACTTATCCATTTCTGTGTAGATATTTTTACTCCTTGCCTGCATACTTTATTTAACAACCATATTTATCTTGCTTTGGTTACACAACTTCTTACAGGTTACATATATGCATACAAAGCTTTACAGGTTTCATTCTCATCTTATTTTGTCTGGTTTGTATTTATATCTCGAGTACAAATATACCTTTATACTTTGCCTTAGTTATTAATTATCTATTTATAAAGTTTTAACTTAAGTATAGATGCATACTTTTATAAATTTTTAACTTATGGATTTAGTTTTATCCCTAATACAAGTGCTTATTATTATTACACTTTTTATTTTAAGACTTAAATTATCAATACTATATTTACTTATTATTATTTCAAACTTATGTTAATTTTTATAAGATTTATTTCATTTTAAATTTACAATCATAGCTTTCCAAAATATGTGTATATATATAAACATAAGTTTAAAATAACAATTCCTATTTATTTAAAATCCATTTGTAAAGATATTACATTATTAATATTGTCTAAATATAACCTATTATTACATGAAAATAATTTACAAAATAATTTATCTCTATATTAATAAATTTCTTATTTATCAAACTATATTTAAAAAGAACAAAACAACCCTTTTGAATAAATTTAAACTTAAGCCAAAATCATTTTAAACAAATTAAACTTTTTATCTTGAGCATTTTAAATCCATATGGTTATTTATTTAATAGCTAAATTAGATAAAATTTACAGATTACCAAAAATATTAGAATTTGAAAACATATCCTTATTTATCAAAATTTAAAACAGACCTTGTCTATTTACAATATATACAAATATATATATATATATATAAATAAATAGAAAACAATTTATTAGCTTTTAAAAGATAAATTATCAGTTAAATATTTATTTAAAAGAAAATTATTACATCAATTCAAATCTTATTAACAATTATTATCATATCAATTTAATTTTTGATGCAGATTATTAAATTGATATTGCCAGAAATCTCGGGATGTCACAACTGACCTGAAAGGAAAAAGGACTATGGACCCTAAGGTTAAAAATGACTTATAACGACCCATAAATTTTAGATAATTTTATTTGTTTATTTATATATTTAATTGCAATTTTGTGAAAACTTTAAACAATAAAATTTTAAAATATAAATTTAATATTTGGGATACGTCTTCTTAAACATAGCAACTGGTAAATTTTCATCACATAATATGGAAGTTTATTTTCTTGTGTAATTCTATTTCAATTTAAATCAGTTAATATTTGATGATAATTTAATGTTTTCCAAACCTGAATATTTTTTCTATAGAAAATTTGTAAATCATCTTCTGAGTGAGACGTCATATTTCGTTTCTTCAAATTTGGACTTTTATTGCTCCGTTCATCTTATTTCCGACATTTTTGCAGCATTTCGGTACCAATATCGACTTTTGATAGGATGATCATACCACTGATATCTGTATACCATTTTGATCGTTTCGTCGTGTTGATCTCTGCGGTGTATCCAACCCAGTGTTTTGAAGTCCGGTACGCAGCGGAATCCGCGAAACCGGTAACCATATCGGTACCCGTTTTGAGTATCTAGAATTTTCTTGTGTCTATTCAAATTTCCACAGTACTAACCCAACGGTCTTTAGCTTTTATTATTATCTATTGACTTCATTTTCGACTGTCACAATTCTCATAACTTCATTATATCTCTGGTGTCCTTTCTCCTTCTTTTGGTTCGTGCTTTTATTAAAATAATAACTGAATATAAATATTTTATAACGTGCTCATTTTAGCTGTAACCCATCTTTCCCATTTCACCATTTTTTCTTTCTTCTCTAACCTTCTTGTTTCATCTCGTCCCTTCGAAACTCCAACAGCCCAAAACCTCCACCCTCTTCCACGCCTTTCCGCACCACCGCCCTTCCTCATCAGCCACCGTGCCTCCGAAAACCTGAACCCACAACCGCAAGCCCGAAACCCCAGACCATATACTAACCCGAGCACCTTAGCTCTTCACCTAACCCGGCTCCTCCCCTTCATCCCGAACCTACCGCGCCCATCATCTCTCCGCAGGCATTCTCTCCTCCTCTCTGTCTAATATGAACAGCCAAGTAATTCTCAACTTGTGGTTATAGGTAATTTATAGTGTTGATATATGTTTTAGTTGTTTGAGTATATTTGTTTATATATTGTATATGTTAGTTATATGTTTTTTTATAGCATAACTAAACTGTTTGTATATTGTTTGCATTGCATTTTTATATACCTTAGATGTCTATATATATTTTATTTTAAAGTATACGTGTATAACAACTTAGTTTATATTTTTGGTATTGAGGTAACAAGTTTTGTTTTATTGTTAATACGTATACTTGCTGTATGGCATAAGATATCGTATATATGTTTACAATACTTCATTTTTTTTATATGTACGTAGGTATATAGAATGATATATGTGATGTCCCTGGCAACAGTGAGCATGATGGTCTCGTTTAAATATATGTTGAGGTTTATATATATTATATTATAGTATAAGTGATGGTTATATATGATATATTATGGCAGGTTATACTGGTTTTATAATAAATATTGTTCAAATATCACATATAGTATTGAGTCTTACGTATGTATATATATTAGTGGATCATATGCGTATATATGTTAGTTGTTCTGTTGGGTTTGACAGATAGATATGTTTATAATAGTTTTATATGTAAAAGTTAGATTTACTATACACTTGTTATATATTAATATATAAATTTATTTTGTTTTGTTTGCTGTATGATGTTGTATATACATTTGTTTATAATATACATATTTGTTTATAAATGTGACAGCTTTTATGTGTTTAAAGTATGTAAATAATATATTAGCTTGATATAAAATCTGTTTGCTTTTATATATATACTTTGCCAGTATATTTTAACGCATGTATGTACATATGAACATTTTTATGAAATGAATTACATTGATTATTAAATGCATATTGATTTGAAAGTATGTATAGGTTCTGAGTTGTATAAGTTTGTCTGTTTGTTTATATATATATATATAGGTTGTCAGAATATATATATATATATATATATAAGTTTTCAAGTGTACAGTTATGTACAAGATTTTATGTATATCAGTCGTAATATAAATATATGTTAATTATATATCTGTATGAGTTTAAGTAAGTTTATATATAAAAGTTTCTTACATATTTGATTTCGAATCTGGTTATAAGCTTTGTTGTAGGTATGTTTATTTTATATGTGTTTTATTTAAGACAATGATTTCGAAATATATATGTGTTTTAAAAATGCTGTTTATTTATTTGTATATATATATATAGATTTTGAAAGTTATTTGTTTATTTTAAATTATAGGTTGTATATGATTATATATATATATAGTTATTTTTAGATATATACAAGTTCACCTATATCAATTATCTTCATCGATCCAGTTCTGATTTGATTTCGTCTATTCCTATTTATCAGCCTTGTTCGTAGATTCGTGCCAATCTAGCTTTGCTTTGGAAGTCGTGCTTGCATTCCGTAACTCGATTTCATTGTCCATCCTCTCTAGCCTCGAAAGGTGAGCAATCACTCACGATTAACGTTCTTATATTTATTAAATTTGATTTCAATTGAAACAACAATTGAAATATGTTGCTGTTAGTTATTTACATTGTTATATATATGCCATTATATGCTATCTGTTCACCTGTGACATCTAACACCATTATTTGTTATTTATATTGATGATATATGCCTGTTATGTTATTATCATATCTGTTATCACTCTGCAAGTTCCCTGTTAGTATAGATTTCACTATGGGTTGAAATGATACATACCCGAACGATCTGTAGAATAGGAGAAAATCGTTATGGGTTGAAATGATAAACCCAAGCGATTTTCATTTGAATTGAATTTGGGATTGCGGGTTGAAAAGATATATACCCGTATATATATTTAAATTGCGGATTGAAATGATAAATATCCATATCACTTGACCATAGGATAGAAAATTATATACAGACACCGTTGGTCTATATATAAATAATTTGAAAAGATTTCTATGGTTTGAAAAGAAGTATATGGTTTTAATAAATATTGATTTTAAAGATTTATTGAAGTTGATTTAATAAAGTTGATAAATAATATGTTTAAGTATTTATTTAATATCTATATTTTCAAATATAGAGTTTATAATGATTTGAAATTGATTTGAAATTATATTTATTTAAGAATTTTACTTAAATAAGTTTGATTTGAAATTTATAAAATTTGAAATTTTAAAGCTATGATTTTATAACTTGAATTTGATTAAAAGTGACTTAAATGAATATTTCAAATTTATATAAATTTAAATGGGATATTTTGTTTATTTAAGTTTGTAAATTGAAGCTGTATTTAGATATTATTGAAATGATTAAGTAAATATTTCAAACTAATAATAGTAAAGTGAATTTGATATAAATATAAAATTATCGAATTTAGTTTTGAAATGTTGAATATATTGACTTTGATGTATATTGAAATTTGAATGGATTATTTTATGGTTCAAATATGTATTTGAAAATCGATAATTTGAAATGATTTATTAAAAAACAGAATCGAGTTGAAATTGATGATTTGAGATTTGATTAAATTTGAATTTTGGAATTCGAGTTGAGTTGAATCGATTTGTGAAATTTGAGGAAACTATTTTATTATATAAAGTATTTTAAATTATATTTAAACTATTTTATATTATATTATAAACTATTTTAATATAAACTATTTTAATTATTTTAATATATATATTGTTTTAACCTACAACTATTTTATATAAATTATTTTATTTTATAAACTATTTTATTATACATACTATTATTGATATCTAAACGGTTTAAGGGAAAATGCTATAATTTCAAAGTGTTATTATTTCCAAAATGCTATAATTTCAAAGTGTTATGATTTCCAAAATGCTATGATTTCAAAGCTGTGATTTCGAAAGTGTTTTGATTTGAAAGACTATGATTTCGAAAGCGTTATAACTTTGGAAAGTGATGTGATGTTTGGAAATGGATATATTTGAAATGGAAATGATATCATATTGATTTGGGTTTTGAAATGAAAATGATATTTTGGTTTTGAAGTATAAACTATTTTGAAATGACCACGGTGTTATAATAACGTTTGGTTGTTAAAAAGACCGGGATCGGATATGGGCATACTCTTTGTCGATACCGAAAACCACTTTGACAACCGTGTACACGGTGGAGATTCCAGAATGAAGTAGGATGGTGGCGATGATCCTAAAGGTATATACGTGGACCCAACTCCCGTGAGTTGGCATAAGGTGGCTAAAACAGGAGCGATTGACGGGCCAATGAGGTAGCACCTCTGATCGGACGCATTTCTTCGATACCATTCTATTACTTTGTGAGTGATTTGGTGGCCACCCTTCGATTTTGATTGGGAGTGTGTTCCGAGGTGGGCGGTAGTGGCTGCTATGCGTTTCCACCAGCCCGGATGCGTAATTGGTATATCTAGCCTGGCATTGCCTAGTTGTGACGTGTCACCTACCATAGCGAGCTTTACTACGAGTTTGGATTTCTCCCGTAGCCTGTGGAGTATTGAGGGTAGCCCTGATTTGGGAGTATGCTAATACTGGATAGACTACTGGGACTATTACGTGTTAAGGGCTATATGGGTAACCCCTTGACGCTATAAAAAAGTATGTTTATTTTACTATTAAACATTATTATAATAGCGAAATATTACTACATAGTAGATAATTTAACAGATCCTTAGAGGATGGTTATCCCAAACATCCTTTGTGTTACTCGTATTTCAGTTGTTATTTCACTTGAGTTGGATTTGTTGATATAAGAATTTTAATCCTGACTCGAGTGTTTTGTGTTTTGCTTTACGTTCGGGTCAGACTGAGTGATACAACATTTGAGACTCACCTTTGGAGTTGGATCTTCGCTTGGAGATCCAGCTATCTATCCAGCTTTCAGTTATTCAGTTGATTTCAGTGATGTATTTAGATCTTATATTTGACTATTGTATTGAGACATCTATGTACTCGTGGCTTCTGTTGTATCTTGTTTAACTCTGTTGTATATATATATGGTAGCTTCATGAACTACTATTCTTTTGTTTCCGCTGCATTATTGTTATATTACTCTATGTCTGTGATTCTGTGATTATTTATTTACTGTATATACCGAGTTTTGCCAAATTTAAATTAACAATATGATATTTTGAGCAATTCAAATCCGACATGTATGGATGCGAATGGTTGAAAATTCAGGTCGTTACACGACTTTAGGGGAGCATCGTTCATAGAAAGAATTATGGATGTACTCTTTGTGTCCTATATTAAAATTCCATCTATCAAGTGTAGTGGCACAACTGATCCAGGCGATCATTTAATAGCATTGAAGAGCCAAATGGATATCAATGATGCTCCAAAAGTACTGTGATGCAAATTGTTCTTAACCACTTTCTTTGGAGCTGAAGCAAAATGGTATTTACGCTATAGGGAGAAAACGATCTATTTATAGGAGCGATTTGCATACAAAATTTCAGCATAATTTTAAACTTCAAAAGAACCAACAATTGATGCAAGTGTGTTGGCTAACATTAAACAAAAACCTAGGGACCCGTTGAAGCAGTTTAATGCTAAAGCTAATTAGACCGAGAAAGTAAGTGATAGGGAAAAGCTATTGGTGATGAAGTTTTGATTAGCAGAACACACACCTTTCTGGAAAGAGCTGTATATCCATGGGTGCAAAGATATACATGATTTTCACTTTCAAGCCGATAAGTTTAGCTGGATGGATGAGATATTTCATAACAAGAGGAACTGGAATGAAAGAGGAAACTTTACGATTCCAAACATGAAGGGAAGGTGGGATGAATTTACCGAAGCAAACTCTGTTGAGTGAAGCCAACCTATTTCTTATATATATATATATATATTCTATGACCAAGGATGAAATCGATTACCCAATAGCCTATAAGGAAAGAATAAACACAGAACCAAATAAAGGAGGAGACTATTGTACTTTCAATAAGGTCAATGGGCATAAAATCAATGAGTACCGAGTTTTGGCTGGGATTATCCACAACATGATCAGGAAAGGAGTTCTTAAAGAATTTTTCAAGACTAACGAAAAATCCTACACAAATAGAAGCCGCCAGCCAACAGCACTAATCCCTTAGAAAATGAGCTCCCTCAAGATTTGCTGCAACCGATTAATCATATTGACGTTATTTATGGGGGGCCGCATATCGCAAACTTAAGCAAAGGGTCAAGGAGCAGGTATGTAATAGTAGCCAGAAAAGGCAGTTATTCAATGAATAAAGAACCTCCATTAAATTCTTTCAAAAGTTCCACCCCGATGCCGAATTTGGTCATAACCCCAAAAGTGTTAAGAGGAGTCAAACACCCCCATAATAATCCCCTTATGATAACTGCTCAAATTGCGCTTTCACTTGTATCCAAAATTCCGGTAGACACCAGCAATGTGGTAAATGTCATTTTTAAGAATGCTTCTGAATAGATGGGGATTTCGAAGGAGATGGTTGAACTAAGCCTAGAACCGATCTTTGGGTTCAACAATATATGATCTACTCCAGTTGACCAAATCACGCTGCTTGTCCCAATTGGTGCTCCATCATACTCAAGAATGTTTGAACCTTGTTTGTGATCGTGGATCTATCCTCATGTTATAATGCATTCTTTGTGAGACCAGCACTTGATGAAATTGATGCCTTTGTTTCGCCAAATCACATATTGGTTAATTTTCTTGGCAAATTTGGATAGGGAACCATTTATGGAGAGCAATTTAGCTCTTGTGAAATGTATTTTACAACCCTAGAACAATATAATAAAGTGGAAGGGATCTTGTTACGGACCTATGTCAAATAACCGTAACCAAAATGAAAGCCCTTACATATAAGTCCCCAAGAACTAATATCCAAGGCGAACAAGTCACAACTTCAATCGAAGACAAATCAAGTAACGAATGAGAAAACCAAATTCAAAGTAAGGGAAAGAAGCGTGTAGAATTGAACCAAATTAGTCAAGATGAAGGTGAAATCTCAAAAGAAATAATACCCGACATGGATTCTAGAGATAGACGAGAGAATGTGTAGTCCATGCAGGACTTAGAAGAGATAAAGCTAGATTCTTGAGATTCTACCAAGATCGTGAAAATAGGAAGGGGAACATGCAAAGAAATAAGAGAGAGGTTGATTTCATTTGTACAATAAAACACAGATATATATTTGCATGGTCCCACGCCATGGAGGGAACTGACCTAGCTATAATGTGTCGTGCACTCAACATTGATACAAAATCTGTTCTGATAAGACAGAAAAAAGGCAATATGACAAAACTCGAACCGCAACACTAAAAGAGGAAGTGAAGTGGCTACTGGTGAATGGATTGTTTAGGGAAGTATTTTACCCAAAGTGGTTAGAAAATTCAGTATTGGTTAAAAAATCTAAAAAAAAATGGAAAACATGCATCGACTCTACAAATCTAAATAAGGCATGTTCGAAGAATTATTGTTCAGTTCCTAGAATTGATCAATCAGTTGATGTGACTAGTGGTCACTCTTTCATGGAAGCTTATTTAAGCTACAACTAAATTCCAATGTTTAAGCCCGACGAAGAACATACTAGTTTCGTCACAGACTGGCGAAAGCATTCTGCAAAGTGATGCCATTCGGATTGAAAAATGCACGAGCAACGTAGTAGAGATTTGTAAATAGAATGTTCAAAAACCAGATAGGGAGAAACAAGGAAGTTTATGTGGATGATATATTGGTAAAATCCAAGAAGGAAGTTGATCACATGAAGGATTCAGAATAAATATTTGGCATATTAAGAAAGTATAAAATGAAATTAAACCCACAAAAGTGTTCTTTTTGAATTCAGTCTGGCTTGTTTTAGGGGTATATTGTAAGCGCAAGAGGAATTGAAGCTAATCCTGATTGAATAAAAGCTATTCAAAATTGGAGCGACCAAAACGTGTAAGAAGGTAATGGGACTCAATGGATGAGTCACAACCTTCAATCTATTTATATCCAAGGTGACGAATAAGCATACTCCTTTTTTCGATGTGATCAAGAAGAAGAAAACCTTCGAATAAATGAAGGAATGTCAAAAAAAATTTCAAGAACTAAAAGACCACCCACAGAGGCCATGTAACCAATCCGTTTTTTCATGACTCGGTATTTAAATAATTAATTTAAATATTAAGTTGTTAATTAACGGAACGCTCCTTGTACTCAACTTCTAGAGACAAGTGATTTCAGACTCGAAACATCCATAGTTGAATTCGCTTTTCTGCTGCAAGAAAAATGAGTATAAAATTGGCTATGTTTGGAGTCAATGAATATTTTGAGTGAAGAGTAATTTTGAGTGGATGAAATGAATTTGGGCTAAGGTCCTATAAGTTGGCTTACCCTTCATAATTCCATCATTCATTTCATTTCCAATGTTTCTTTTCCTTTCCTCTCCTAACCTCCTCTTAATTACCCCTTAATCATCCGTTAATCTCCAAGCCCTAAACCGTTCAAATAAAATTCCAAAATTCAAATAAAAATCACATAATTCCTCTCTTCTCATTCGTCATAAAACTTATCAAGGAATTAGAGTGATTTTGTGTTTGGAACTAGATCTCAACTTTAAAGAGATCAAGGAATGGGTTTTTGGTGTTTTGAGCTTGACTTTGGGAAAGATAAGTTGAGTGGGATGATTCTTCATATATATTTACTTGTTAATCTTCTTTATTTCATTTATTGATGATTATGCGATTATATGAAGTGATATGAAGATTGTGTCGGTTGAATTAGGCTTGTATTCATATTATAAACATGATTATATTAACTCATTATTTGTTTAAGACGTTAATTATTATTTTTGAAATAGTTAGTAAGCCTAAATTTTGATTATGGGCTAAGTAGTTGATTTTGTACGATGTTATTAGTGATTAGAGACTAATTTAGCGATATAATTATATGCAATTTATTAGTGAGTAATTATACAATTATTTGACTGGATTTTGGGAAAAGTTAGTAGGCAAATTAAGTAGTTTAAGGGTGCTACACTTACCATTAAAGTAATTAGAGGCCTTATGAAACTTGGTTAGTACTTATTAGTAAGTATCATTTAAAAAAAACCCTACTCCAAGGAGTAGAGCTAGAGGATACAGATGGTTTGTCACAACCTACTCTCCTTTTTAGCTAGCCTAACATTGAGTATTAATCCTCCAAGCATTCTCGTTTTTTCGAGAGATAACTACTCCACGTCTTAAGGGTCACACAGTGCAGCTTGCTAGGACTCGAACCCGCAACCTCAAGGAACTTTGTTCCACGATCGCTATGTAGCCCTGATCAACCGAGCTATGCATATTATTTAAAGTAAAGAAATGATTTTTTAAGTGAATGGTTTATTTATAAATATTATTTATGTGAAGAAATAATTTTATAAGTAAAGGTGATATCTTATAGAATAAGTGATTTTATAAAATGTTATAAAAGTGATATTATATATTTTATAAAAGAGTAATTTTATAAAATAGTAAGAAAGTGATATTTTATAAAATAGCGATTTTATAAAATAGTAAGAATGAGATATTTTATAGAGTATATGATTTTATAAAATAAAATGAAGAAGATATTTTATAAATTTTTTTTAAGGTTTGAGAAAATATTTATGAAGGAAATACTTAATTTTAAATGAAGAGATTTAGTATTTCAAAAGCTTATATGGATTTATAAGCTAGTATTGTATTTTATAAAATGGTATGAGATTTTATTAAATAATATAAAGAGATATTTTACTATTATTGAAAAGATTTAGTAAATAGTTTATTTAGTAATGATTGAATTACTTACTCAATATGCGTGCATATGCGTGCATGAGTGAGTATACGTATATGTGTTTATGAAGTTATATATTAATCAAGACAATTCTTGTATTGTAGCTAGAATTATCATATGTAGTTATGTATATATATATATGAATTATTTTATATATAAGTATGTTTTACCTCCATTTGTATATAAATACATGGCGAGTGTCTCATGTAGCCATAATGACTATCGCGTATGCTAAGTTGCATGAGAAGATATCAGGTCAAGTAATCGCTCCGGTGCAATTCGAAATGTGAATTATATAATTGAAGTGGGATTGTGTATTCTTGTATGTATGAACATAAAAAATGGGTGTATGGGCGTACATGTAGGAATTAAACAAGGTAGGAAGGCCGATTATGTTGTTTTGGCATGTTAGAGGAGACCAGGTCGCTAGATTCGCCAGTTGAGCTCTACACATGCAACGAGTGAATATCATATCAAAATTGATTTTCAAACAGATAAGAAACCACTCCCAAAACATCAACCTATGACCTTCGGAGGAGGTCTGATGGGGAGGAGGCATGCTTGGAAAGCAAGGCGGCTCATAAGCGAAATGACGGAGGAGATGGCTTAAGAATTGGCGGTCGTGGAAATCGATGGCACCTGCCCCAAGCTTTACTTCCTATGACAGGATACCACCGACCAACTGGTGGTAGACCATCCGTGGGCCAATGGTGCACTAACCTGGGCAGTAAAGCCCAGGTCAGGTGTCAATTGAGTGGGGGCTCTTCCCCTATTTGTGTGCGGGTTTGTGTGGAACTTTGGCACAACTTCGGGAAAGACCATAGGCAACTCGGGGAGGTGGAATGCAAGGTAAAGCTCAAGACCTGAATGTGAATGTTAAGTGATTCCTATGGGATCAACAATGATTGGGCATGGGATCGGCACGTTGATTGGTCTCGATCACGTTTAACGAGCACGTATGATCGAACGGTGCAAATCTGTAACTTCGTGCTATGACATTAGGGTACGTATAGCTTGATAAATTGTATTAGTCATATATTAGTGACCATACATAATATTGATCTTATATTAGTGACCATATATAATATTGGCCTTATATTAGTGGCCATACACGTTATTAATCTGTCAATAGTGACCACATATGAAATTATATTTGATGTGTGGATATATATACGACACCGGTGTTTCTTTATGGTCCCAATGGCGTATTATATAGGATACAACCATCGTTCTCTTTTTGATAGAGACGTGTACAAGGTTTATTTAAGAATCAATGAGGACTAGAAAGGGTGGCGATAACATTTCACCTACTATGGGATCACATAATACCTATGCTCAATGAAGGACATGGTGGGATCCACAAAGGTTTTAGGCCTTTAGAGTAGATCATATATCACCTATGCTTGATGAGGGACATGGTGAAATCTACACGAGACCTATCGCTGAGGATGTGGCTCGGGGTCTATGGTACATTAAGGTACAGACTCTATTTACTATTGGGACTAGGTTTCAAGTATATAGAGTAGGTCGTATGTCACCTATGCTCGATGAGGGACAGAGTGAGACCTACATGAGTCTGATCACAAAAAAGTGGCTCGGGTCTATGGTACATTCAAATATTGACTCTATTTATCTCAAACCCTCGAAGGGAATCATTGGATCATAATTTGATGTATGTAGTGGACTTCATCCATCAATAATAATGAATATTAATTTGTATTCTTTGGTTGTCTCTCATTGCTATGTTATGTGTGTTATTAGTTAGCTGATGTTATTAGTGTTACTATTATTATGTACTTCGTGATAGACTTATATTGTATTACCCTACCTTTGTATGTTGGATTACCTATATCATGGTATATTGTTACATAGTAGTCATATTATATTAGTTATGTTGACTCATTGATTGCAGGAGAAGAGAAGGTTATGGTATGATTTCCTATCTTTTGGATAGTTTTACTTTACTTGTTTATGGATAGTCGGGTTACCTATTGAGCCATGTTAGCGGAGAGGACCGGCTGTGCCTTAGTGGTTCCTGCTTATTTGTTTATAGTTTTAATATATAGTATTTGACATAGTTTCTCTCAAGCTAGGCTTTATGTCTGACCTGCATTTTGTCGTTTTCTGTTATGTCATGACAACTCTCGGGCACTCGATTGAGTAGTTAGAGAGTCATATGCTTTTGGGGATACAGTTTAAGAACAACTAGAGCATTCTATGGAGGTAACGTCGATATTTTGTATATATACCGTATATTGTAGTGGTACAAGACAGATATGTATTTATACACGAGACTTGATGTATCAGATATTATATTCATAACCTCGTATTTTTGGGAGTTTGATGTATTCGGACTTTCTATATTGATATTCATTTACCAGTTATTTCTGCCAGTGCAATCTCTTATATATGTATGTTCTTATCATGTTATGTTCATATATATTCAATATATTATACATTGTCATTCCGCTGTGAGATTCTGTCGATGTGCCTTAGTATAATGTTGGTTTAAATTTTCTTTTAACAATCTATCTTTTGTGGTATTCAGATGTCAAACGTTGTCATTCGGTGCTGATTTTAGTGTATCATGAGGGGTGAGTGGTTACACTTGGAATCAGAGCCTATGTTCAACACTTAGGGCCAAGTATACCAGTTTGGGTTAAACAAACTGGTAAAGAGAGATACGTTGAGAGAGCGTACCGGTATTTTCCTATTATATTATGCTACATACACCACTTGTCCTCTGGAATTTGATTTATTTCTATTGTTATTTGCTAATGTATATTCGTCAGGATGTTACTATGAGCAGATAAGATGCACGAGCGTAACTACGAATGGACAGTTCGAGATGCATGATTTTTTCTGAGACTATTTAGCTACCGTAAGGGATGTTCTGTCGCCCGTGACCATTTCCAGCAGATACAGTTGGGGTCAGAGGTGGTGTACCTAAGGGCACTAGTATTTTTTGCACCACCAGCTTTAAACTCTTCGAAGCTATTCCGGTATTTCCTTAGCCTAGAAGGGAAGCCGTATCTGAGTTCTGAGGCTATTGTTGAGACATAGCCTTGGACGTGTGCATATAGGAAGGCTTTTGCCAATATAGGTCCAAAGAATGTTCTCAAAAGGAAACTGATTCTCAATATCTAGAGAGAGGAGACTTTGGCTAGGTATAGAAGTGACTAATGAGAAGGCCCATGAATTTGAGTGAATTTAGGCATCGCTTTAGGTCACAAATCATCTCTAAGATCAAGAAGCGCATGTAACTTGAGCACTTCATCCATTTCATGTAAGGAAGCTTGTTGGTAGGGGAGTATGTTGATCAATTCAATCTTTTAGTTTGATTTGAGGATTGAGACGGTCGCTACTCCATTGGTATGGGCAAACAATTTGCCTTGGGTCTTAAAGCATCGGTTGGGATTTGTTACTTAGTCTTATCCCTATTTGGGGCCACTTTAGAAATTCTCGTTGGGATGGTTCTCCTCCGTGAGTGTACTCACGAGGTACCACTAGAGGTAGCGAAAGTGGAAAGCAAACCAAAGCCCTAATCGAAGCATAAAGCTACCAAGATACAAGGAAAGATCGAGCTTATGCAAAGAAGGAAACTGACTTAGTATGTCACTCTTGTGGAAAATAAAGGCATTTCACTATGAAATCTCATCTAGCTAAAGAGAAAAGTAAGTGCTTCAATTGCTATTGGCTGGATCACTTGAGAAAGGATTGTCCTATGTGGCAAAGGGTGGGTAAGTGAAGATGACTTATGCCTTACATGCATTACCGGGTCCTAGTAGGCCTACTGCTCAAGAGAAATGGAAGGAGCCTATATAGTGTGAGATGCTCTATATTTGGGGTGCTCACTTTTGTTCTTTTCAATAATCGAGTGGTATACTCCTATATTTCTAGTTACTTAATAGATAGGCTAAACATGACACCTTCCATAGTTGGTAAATTCTTCCGTAAGGATAAACCTTGTATGAGTGATGTTTGTTGTTAATCTATGGTGAAATGATCAAAAGTCCTACCATTCGAACTCAATGCACAGGCTTTCGAGTTGAGTGGGGTTGGTCGATAAAGTGTGACCTGGATTTGCATCTATGTAAAGTTCGATGGTTGCTAAGTAATGAGCTAGGACCGAGCAGATGACTTATAGGCATTCCCCTAAAGTCGTTCGTGTTAGAACTATTTTTTCCTTGAATTAGTAAACCTTAAGTGATTAGAGTAATCCTAATGTAAGGGTATTTTCTAAAGATCGATCCATTCATGTACCAATTTCCACTCCCTAGTTCGAGCACAAGATTTCTAGGTGATTTGCACCAGTTGGGCAAGGGTTTTTCACTTAATTTGTAGAGGTGTGCACTTAAGTCGGATTCTTGAGATGATTGGAAGATTTTTGAAGCACGATCTGGTTGTGTTAGGGAATTTAGTGGTAAGATCAAGGAACCAGATCAGAGTTTGCATGAGATGAGTCAGGTGACCAACCCCAATTTAATAAAGAAATCCTACAAGTAGACTAAGGATTGGAATGGGCATCATGTCATTTTAGATGGACTTTAGTTATTGTAGATTTTAGTTTAATATAGCTAAAGTTGCTTGGGGTGGTTCAGGAAAAGATTTCTTGACCAATTTTGTTGCACTTCGGATAATCTTCTAAGAGATGAGATTATACTTGCCTAGGTAAGCATCATAGTGAACTTAGAATATTATCCCTATTGACATTGTGCGGTTAGTTGAGTTTGAACTTGGACAAACCCAAGCATTGTCGATCATCATTTAATGATGATTTAATTAGTATAATTTTCTCCTTTATAGAATGAGTTCTGTTTAGTGGAGATGGAAAGTGTTGACTTACATTGCTGGGTCTATTCGAGAGTTTGAGACTCGAGGATCTAGCATACCGTATAAGTTCTCCTTTTCATGGTGGGGGGAGAGGGGTTAATAAGATTTCATGTATTGGGTTCATGAAAGGAGTTTCACCAATTAAGCATTTTGTCCATCTTGGATGTCGAAGAAACTCATTTGGCCTAAGTTTGCCATGCATATTTCGACTATTATTAGTCACTGTGCGTGTCGGTATAGACTCATTAGTTTGTTTCATTGTCATTGCTTGTTGATTTCTTATTGTTGCTTATCGTTACCTATTGTTGCTTGCTGTTGTTCGATTGTTGAGTTTTATTAATAACTAATGCTTACTTGTATGTTTGTAAATAATTGTTGTATGTTGCCGCTTAATTGTGCGCTTGGTTGCTTGTATGCTAATTAAAATTTCTTATTTAAAGTATGTGTGAAGAGAGGTGGTGATAACTATCTAGAATAGATCATGTCATCCATAGCCATTGTAGGGGTCGAGGTGGGATCTATAGGAGTCTGATGCCTTTTGATGCGATGTAGTGTCTATGGTATACTTTGATATGGACTCATTTGAGCTTACTCTCCAATTAATAGTCATGTATAATCATGGTGGTATCGGTTATTACACTAAAAGTTATACATGTTTGAGCTTTGTGTTGCTGTTGTGTTGGTGCATAATCTTTTTAGCATAGTACAATTAGGTGCTTGGAAGATGAAGCATAGCTATTTGAATGCTTACATTTTTGGTTTAACATTCAAATGGTAAGAGGCTTTCTTAAAATGTGGTATGTACATTGGGAAATATAAGATGTTGTATATTATCGAGTGTTTCCCAAATGTGCAATGCATCCTAATTTTTGGAAGTTTCCATAATGCTTGCTACGTGAGGGAGGTACTACTGAGATTTTCCAAAGTTGATTGTTCGAGAGTTTTTGGCCAGTCTTGTTACTCATTCCTACTCTTGGAAATTTTAAGGATGAAATACTTTTAAGGAGGGAAGAATGTAACAACTCGTATTTAAATGACTTGGTATTTAAATAATTAATTTAAATATTAAGTCGTTAATTAACAGAATGTCCCTTATACTTGACTTTAGAGATGAGTGAATTGAGACTAGAAACATTAATAGTTAAGTTTGCTTTTCTGGTGCAAGAAAAATGAGTATAAACTTGACTATGTTTAGAGTCGATGAGTTTTTGGAATGAATAGTGATTTTGAGTGGATGAAATGAATTTGGGTTAAGGTCCATGAAATTGCCTACAAGTTGGCCTACCCTTCATAATTCCATCATCCATTTCATTTCCAACGTTTCTTTTCCTCTTACTCTCCTAATCTCCTCTTAATTACCCCTTAATCATTTCTTAATCCCTAAGCCCTAAACCTTTCAAATAAAATTCCTAAATTCAAATAAAACTCACCACAATTCCTCTCTTCTCATTCTCGACAAAATCAAGGAACTAGAGTGATTTTATATATGGAGCTAAATATCAACTTTAAAGAGTTCATGAAATAAGTTTTTGGTGATTAGAGCTTGATTTAAGGAAAGAGAAGGTGGTTGGATGATTCTTCATATGAATTTACTTGTTAATCTTCCTTAATTCGTTTATTGATTATTATGTAATTACATAAAGTGATATGGGATTGTTTGAGTTGAATTAGGCTTGCATTCATGTTACCAACATGATTATATTAACTTATTATTAGTTCGAGACCTTAATTGTTATGTTTGAAAAGTTAGTAAGCCTAAATTTTTATTATAGGCTAAGTAATTTATTTTGTATGATGTTATTAGTGATTATAGACCAATTTAATGATATAACTATATGCATATCATTAGTTAGTAATTGTACAACCACTTGAATGGATTTTGGGAAAAGTTAGTAAGCTAATTAAGTAGTTTAAGCATCTACAGTTATCATTAAAGTAACAGAGGCCTTATAAAACTTGGTTAGTATTTATAAATAATACTTAAAGTAAAGAAATGTTTTTATAAGTGATTGGTTTATTTATAAATATTATTTATATAAAGAAATAATTTTAAAAATAAAGATGATATTTTATAAAATATGTGATTTTACAAAATAGTATCAAAGTTATATTTTATAAAATAAGTGATTTTATAAAATATGAATAAAGTGATATTATATAAAAGAGTGGTTTTACAAAATAGTAATAAAATGATATTTTATAAAATAGTGATTTTATATAAAATAGTAAGAATAAGATATTTTATAAAGAGTATAAGGTTTTATGAAATAATATGAAGAATATATTTTATAAAATGATTATAAGGTTTTATGAAATATTTATGAAGGAAACACTTAATTTTAAATAAAGTGATTTGATATTTCAAAGGCTTAAATGGATTTATAAGCTAGTATCTTATTTTATAAAATGGTATGAGATTTTATGAAATAATATATAGAGATTTCTTACTTTTAATGAAAAGATTTAGTAAATAAAAGTAATATTTGATTTAGTAACAATTGAATTACTTACTTAAATATGCGTGCTCATAAACGTGCATGAGCGGGTATACATATACGTGTATTTGAAGTTATATATTAATCAAGACAATTCTTGCATTGTAACTAGAATTATCATATGTAGTTATACATACATACACACACACACACACGTACATATACATATATATAAATGAAGTATTGTATATTTGTATGTGTATATCTTTATTTGTATATAAATTCACGGCGAGCATCTCATGTAGGCTTTGCGACTATCGCGTGCGCTAAGTTGCATGAGAAGAGACTAGGCCAAGTAATCGCTCCGATAAAGTCCGAAATGTGATTTATATAATTAAAGTGGGGTTGTGTGTACAAACATACACAAATGGGTGCATGGGCGTACATGTAGACATCACACAAGGTAGGAAGGCAGGTTATGCTGTTTTTGCTTGTTAGAGGAGGACGGGTCACTAAATTCACTCGTTGAGCTCTACACATGAAAAGAGTGGATTTCATGTCAAAATCAGTTTTTTCGAACATAAAAGAAACCACTCCCAAAACATCAACCAATGAACTCCGAAGGAGGTATGATGTAACAACCTGCCTTATCGACCCTAATACATCCTCGGTATTCATGTGCCGAACATCCAAGTGCTGGAAAGACAGATCGTTGGGGAAAAAGAAAAGAAGAAGAAGACAAGAAGAAACTAAACGATATAGAATCTCACAACACAACGGAATATATAATAATCAACATAAAATTTTATATAATCATTTCTAAAATGATACATTAGAGTCATAATAGTACAACTTCCTACCCACGACAGTTATAACTACCTGTCCCTACATAACTGATACAAATTTCATGCAATACAGCAGAAATAAAGAAATATACGAGAGATACGTCTTGGACCTCTAGCTCCTCTCCTTAGCTCCAAATCATCCAAAGCTAATCTGAAAACATGCTCGGTCTGACCCGACCATTATAAAAAAACAATGCCCAGGTCAATCTGGTAAAACTAGCATGCACAAGGTATTTTATTATGACTTATAAAATCTTTTAAAATCAAAGGTATCTCGTAAGACCACGCCGGACATAAACACGGATGAGCTTTTACCTTATGATAACCAAAACATTTTTACATGAAAAACCAGTGATATTATCATAATATCTAAGGTTTAAAATATTTATAAAACTCTTTTATAAAACTCTTTTATAAATATCCTAAAATCATTTATAAAACTCTTTTGTAAATCTTCATTTATAATATCCTTTTTAAAATATCATTTACAAATATCATTTGTAAAACCTCTTTAAATAAATCATTTATAAATATTATTTACGAAATATCATTTGTAAATACCTTTATTAAATTAATTGGACATCATACAAATCATTTATAAACACTTAACCTCAAATTGAGTTAGAGTTAAAGTCAATTTAAAAACCATAATTTACAAATTTGGAAGGAGGCTTAGTGATCACAATGGTACCAAATCAAGTTACCATTTTAATTAAATTTGACTTCCAAGTCACATAATAGTTATATACATAAACCAACATGTATGTGAATAAAATTCATAACTAAATCAAGGAATAACATGTCAATATAAACCAATTGGCAGATACATGTCCATATAACATAATAGTAGAATGGTGATTTGTCCTGCTAAATAGATGTCCACACAATCTATTAAGTTTAATATAGCAGAACGGGGATTTATTCTGCTAGAAGATGTCCAATAATCTACTTAATTAAGGTATAGCAAAATGGGATTTATTCTACTAACAAATGTCAAAGTTTAGTATAACCTATTCACATTTGTATGGTTACTTAATGGTATAGATAATAGAGTCCCTTGTGTTTAAAATTATTCTTTGTAAGAGAAAGTGGCCTTAAAACAAATTGATCCTTGGAAAACAAAGTAATTAAGAACTTAAACCTCTTCTTAAATAATTAATTACAAGTTAAATCCTTTTTAAAAACATAATTATATTTTAATTAAGTCTTAAATTAACTATTAATTAAGAAATAATTAACCTTTAATAAATAAATTGATTATAAATTAAACCCTTAATTAATTTATAATTAGAATAATTAAACACTTACTTAATAATTAATTAATAATTAACCCTATACTTAATTAATAATCAATTAAAAATAAATCATATACTTAATTCATAATTAATTAAAAATTAATCTTACTTAATCAATGATTAATTAAAATTAATCTCACTTTTAAAAGATAATTAATTAGTAATTAATCTCCCTATAATTATATAATCAATAAACCTTGTTTAATACTTAATTAATTATCAATTACCAAACTTAATAAATAAATAATCCTTAATTAACTTCTTAATAATTATTATTTAAGTTTTATAAAACATTTCCAAAGTGTTTTAAGTATAAAAACTTAATTTCCAAAAAGTGGACTTTTAGCGAAACGGCATCCATAACAACTATCACTATGGATACCATAACTAGAAAATATTTTTCTTAGCTTCCTTTTTGAAAACTTAACATTTGGAAGCTTATGAACTTTTTCAAAACATAAAGTAAGAGTTTGTAAAACCAAAATAAAAGTTGAAAGTTGAAAATGCCTTTGAATTTAAAACCAATAACCATAATTTCGCACAAGGATTGTAAATCACCAAAACATACAAAGGTGCTAACTTTTCTTAGCATACTATTACATACACTTGTCCATAGAACATACAACACAACAATAACCATAAATAACCAAAAAATCCAAACTTTATTACATCCATAACACATTTAAACTCATCAAGTCTAAGGCAATTTTCAAGCACAAGCACATATAAAATCACATACAAGCACGTAAGCAACCAATAACCAAGCGATATCACATACTAATGCTAACAAAACTTAAAGACGTAATTTTTACAAGAGGATGTGAGTTTTTTCTCACCAAAATTATGAAAGCAAACCAAATCTTTATAAAACTTTGAAATAAACTCTAGATCTTGCATTTTCAAAACCAAAACTCAATTTTTGGACCTTAGAAGTGACTTTTGGCTCGGCCATGTGGCTTTGGCTTGGCTTAGTGAGCTTTAGGCTTGGCTAAAGGAAGAAAATGGTTTGTGGGCTTTGATCTTTGAAGGAGGAGAGGTTTAGAAGTGAAAAGGAGGTAATTTTAAGTGTTTTTAAGAATTAAAAGCAAGAAGTGATTTTTAAAACTTTGAAAATATTTTGGAATCCGTTAATGTATTTTTGAAAGCTTAAAGAAGATGATAAACTTTTGAAAAAATAGAAAATGAAATGGAAGAAGAGAGAGATGGACTTTCTTTCTATAAAATGGATGAAGTGAAATTACCATTATAAGGCATTTACTTTTCTTATTTTCTTTTCTTTTTAATTTTATGAAAATGGTCACATTATTTCTTTTCTTTGAGTACACTTATATTTCCACTTTTTTCACACTTAATTAAATCCTTGTCAATTATATAAATGTGACTTTAAGTATATTAATGAATTTACCACCCTTTTAACAACTTTTAAATAGTGAAAAATTGAATTTTCAAAAAAAGCGTTCCGGTCACATTTTCTAATTTTCTTTGAATTAAATACTTTCGTAAAAAAAATTCAAAAATGAATTTTCTATCATTAGTTATAAATTAAAGTGGGTTATTTAATTATTAAAACTATTAATTAAATATTCATAAATCAAAGTGATAAAATTCCAGGTCGTTACATACGATGAGGTGGAGGAATGTTTGGGAAGCAAGGCATGTTATCGGGCGAAGCGACGAAAAATATGGCATGTAAATTGGCGGTCGTGGGTGGCACCTGCCATATGCTAAACTACATGGGACAGGCTACCTCCAGTCGACCGGTGGTAGACCACTGGTCGATTGACGGTGGACCGGTGGTGCATTGACATAGGCAGTAAAGCCTAGTTTAGGTGTCGTTTAAGCGGGGGCACTTCCCTTATTTCCGTTACAGGTTCATGCGGAGCTTTGGCGCAACTTCGCGAAAGACTATGGGCTACTTAAGGAGGCAAAATGCAAGGCGGAGCATGAGATCCTAATGTGAATGTTAAGTGATTCCTATGGGTTCAACAACAATTGGGTACGGGATCGGCACAGTGATCGGTCACGATCACATTCGACGGACGTGTATGATTGAATAAAGCAAATCTCTTCCTTCTAACTTTAGCCTCGGGGTATGTATAGTTTGATAAATTGTATTAGTCATATATTAGTGACCATATATAGTGTTGATCTTATATCAGCGATTATACACCATTTTGGCCTTATATTAGTAGCCAAACATGTTATTAGTCTTTTAAGTAGTGACCATACGTGATATTATATTTGATGTGTGCATATATATACGACATTGGTGTTTCCTTGTGCTCCCAATGGCATATTATATAGGATACGGCCATCGTTATCTTTTTGATAGAGACATTCATAAATATTTTTTAAGAATCCACGATGACTAGAAAACAGGTTACAGAAAATCACCTATCATGGGATCACATAACATTTATGCCCAATGAGGGGTACGGTGGGGTTCGCAAAGTTCTTAGTTACTTAGAGTAGATCATATATCACCTATGCTCGATAAGGGACACTGTAAGATCTACATGAGACCCATAACTAAGGATGTGGCTTGAGGTCTATGGTTTATTCAGGTACTGAATCTGTTTACTATTGGGACTAGGTTTCAAGTATATAGAGTAAGCCATATATCACCTATGCTTATGAGGGACACAGTGAGACCTACATGAATCCGATACACGAAGGTTTCTCAGGGTCTATGAAACATTTGGGCACTGACTCTATTTATCTTTAACCCTTGAAGGGAATCATTGGATCACGATTAAACTTATGTAATGGCCTTCACCCATCAGTAATGACGAGTATTAATTTGTATTCTTTTGTTGTCACTTATTGTTATGTTGTGCGTGTTATTAGTGTCACTATTATCACTGTACACTTCATGATAGATTATATTATGATTACCCTACCTTTGTATGTTGGATTACCTATATCATGGTATACTATTACGTAGCAGACATATTATATTAGTTGTGTTGACTCGTTAATTACAGACGAAGAGAAGGTTGTGGTATGATTTCATATCCTTTAGGTAGGTTTACTTTACTTGTTTATAGACAGTTCGGGTTACCCTTGAGCCACGTGAGTGGAGAGGACCAGCTATGCCTTAGTAGTTCCTGTTTATTTTATATAGTTTTAATATACAGTATTTTGAGATAGTCCCCTTCACATTGGGCTTTATGTCTGATTTGCATTCTGTCTTTGTCTGTTATGTCATGACAACTCTCGGGTACTCGATTGAGTAGTTGGAGAGTTAAATGCTTTTGGGGATATGCTTTTAGGATAGCTAGAGCATTCTTTAGAGACGACGTTGATACTTCATATATATACTTAATATTATAGTGGTACATGACATATATGTATTTATATATGAGAATTGATGTATCAGATATTATATTCTGAACTTCGTATTTTGGGGAGTTTGATGTATTCTGACTTTTTATATTGATATTCATTTATCAGTTATTTTTGTCAATTCAGTCTCTTATATAGTGTATATGCGTGTGTGTGTGTGTATCCGTGTGTTTGTTGGTATCATGTTTTGTTCATGTATATTAAATATATCATATATTGTCATTCTCTATGAGATTTTATCGATACGCCTTAATATAGTGTTTAATTTAATTTTTCTTTCTCGACAATCTTTCTTTTTTTATATTTGGAAGTCGGACATTGTCATCTGGTGCTGATTTCAAGGTATTACAAGGGGTGGGTTGTTACAAGCCAACAATACTTTCAAGTCCCATGAATGGGGAAGACTTATTTTTGTATATGGTCATTTTTGAACACACAATCAGCTCGGTCTTAATAAAAGAAGTAAATTAAATTCAATTCCCAGTTTACTATACGAGTAAAAGGTTAAAGGATGTCGAAGCAAGGTACCCAGTTATAAAAAAATTGGTATGTTTCCTAATATTGACAACACGAAAGCTAAGGTCATATTTTCAAGTACATCCGATTAAGGTTTGACCAATTACCCATTAAGATATGTCCTTAGCAAACCCGAGACATCAGGAAGATTCGTAAAAAAGGAAACGAGCTAAGCCTATATGACATTGAGTATTTACCCAAAACATCGGTTAAGGGACGGGCCTTAGCAGATTTCATTGTAGAATGCACATGATTTATTAAAGAACAAAAGGAAAAGTAAAAGAAACTTGAACCAAAATGGCAGTTGTATGCAGATGTGGCATCAAACGAGCAAGGTGTCGGAAAAGGTTATGTTGTGATTACCCCTGATGGACACAAACTACATTATGCCATAAAGCTAGATTTCTTCGCAACTAACAGTGTGGCAAATTATAAATACATGATTACAGGGTTGACTCTAGCACAACAACTCAAAATCCTAAGGATTAGGTTATTCAGTATTCATAGTTGATGGTAAATCAGCTAAATAAGACATTCCAAACCAAAGATACCCGGCTGGCTCCGATACGTCAAATGAATCCATGAGATGCTGATACAGTTCGAAGATTTCACTATACATCAAATACCAAGAGAAAAAATGCACAGGCGGACCCTTTTGTAAATTTAGCAAGCTTGCGAGGAGCACCGAAAGTCAAAATCATTCCTGTCGGGTTGCCCACACATCAAGGAAGGAAAAGAAGAATTAAACAACATAGTTATGGATCTGACTAGATATCAGATTCGACAATCATCAAGCAGCAAAGGTAGCTAGCTTTTAAGAAAATGTTAATGACGATGAAACCTCCAAAGAGTAAGTGCCCGTGAAAACCGATGCACGAATAATTGGATGACACCCTTGGTTGAATATCTCAAAAGGGGGTTGTTACCAAAACAGAAAAAAGAGGAATGAAAGCTAAGGTACCAAGCTTCCTCATAATTAAAAAAATATTGTACAGGAAGGTGTACACAACGCCTTATTTACCGTGCGTTACCCTAGAAATAGGAGCGAAACTGTAACAACCCTGTATTTTGTGATTATTTTTAATTGTATATTTTAATCATTTTAAAATTAAATTTCCTGATTTGAAAATTTTATTTTATTTATTAAAATGGATAAATTTTGGTTATTTTTAAATATAAATTTTTATTTTGATGTGAATTAGAATTCCAAACAGGACTAAACAGAATATTTTCCAAAAAGTGAATTTTGGTCAATATGATCAAACTTTGACTTTTAAATTTAAAATTTTGGGAGTTTGAAAATTTTAATTTTATCTTTTATTATGAAAGTAAATAAAATTTTAAGAATACTGTTTTTCGTTTTGTTGAAATCTGATTTATATTGTGAAAGTTATGCCTTTTAACTATTGAGTGTAATTTGCTGTATTTAACAAAATTGTTTATTTTAAGTTATATAAATAATATTTTATTTGGTCATGTAATGTTCTAATTTTTATTTATATGGGTAAAATAACATGTTATGTATATATTTTGGTTTTAAAACATCTTTTCAAAGTGTAATTGACATTTTCCAATGTTAGTTGTATTCTGTGTATAATTTCTAATTTCCAGTTTCATTTAATTAAAGAAATTCTTTGTTTATTTTCTATTTTCTTAAGAGTTTATTTTATTTTCATTTACACTTAATTTTTTTCAGAATTTATTTTTATTTTACTTGACTTTTATTGGTTTAGAAGTAAAGTTATAATTTTTCTAAAACTGGTGATATTCTATTTGTAATTTTTAAGTCCTGTTTTGAATTTTTAAACAATTTCTTTAGTTCTTTTTCTAATTTCTCTAAATTTAATTATTTATTCCATTTTGAAAATATAAATGAATTATTTTACTTCACATTTTTGTTTTAAAATATTTTTAAAATGAAGTAGATATTTTTCTAAAGCTTGTGATGATTTAATTGTAATTTTGAACCCTGTTTTCAATATTTAAGCAATTTCTTTAATTCTTTTTCTATTTTCTTTAAAGTTAATTATTTATTTTTATTTTATTTTACTTTGTTTCAGTTTTTAAATTCATTTACTGAAATTTTATTTGTTTTATTTGATTTAATAGAAATGGAAATTGAAGAGGCTAAAGTTTTAAAACATATGACTTTTCATTTTCTAGACTCTTCATATTTTGGCCGTTCCTTTCTTTAATTTTTGCCGTGAGTTTTATTTTCTTTCTCACATGAAATCACTTCTCATTCATCATAATTTTCGGCCACAAAACATTTCTGAAGTTTGGTAATGGCTTCCTTATTTTATTTTTATTTTTTTCTACTTTTCTTCCTTGAATTTGCCTTGTTTTTTCACTTGAATTGGCCTTGATCTTCACCTATGTTGCTCGGCCCATAGCCTCACCATCGACCACCATCCCTTCCTCCCCACTAAATCCACAGCCAAACCATCATTCTCCACTGACCTGAAAGTGCCATGGCCTCCCCTTGAGCAAAACTCCACAAAAACATTGAAAACTCTACAATTATTGCCTACCCGAGCCATGTATGCAACCTTCCCTTCATTTTACACCACCACCACCACCATAGGCTTCCACCACCACCTTTTCCAGACCTCCCCACACCACTCCAACCTCTGTCCAGACCTGAGCTTGACTGGCCAAGCATATAACCCCATGACCGAGCCCTTTTGGTTGCCAAAAACCATGTTTTAGCCTAAACCCCTTCACATCCCTATGTTGTAACTTCCTCCATCATGTTCTACCTTGTAGCCTTACCTTTTCCAGACCCATACCTGATCCAAACCAAGTACAAACCTGACCTAATTGATCCCCTAGGCCATGCAAACAAGTAGAGAAAGCAAGGCAAAAAGTTTCGTATTCAAACTGCTTTTTGTTTCAAAGTTATTCAAATTCAATCGTATTGAATTTTAACTATTATTTTGGTTTTGTTTTGGGTTGTAACACAAGATCTGTAACTTGGATCATGCTCTCCACTCAAGTTCATAGCTTTGTCATTGTGTTCTGGTTTGTTTTGTGTCATTTGAACTTGCATCTCCAGCAAAAGAGGTGAGTAAATCTCACACGACATTTTATACTTATACAAATGTGAAGCGACAACAACTGAACGTGTAGAATATTATGATATGTTATAACTGCCTGTGATGATTTATTTATATGATGTTAAACCTGTTTAATTACCTGTCATATCATCTGTTACTGTTATATATTGCATACTGTTCATTTTATATCTGTTTATCACACTGCAAGTTCCCTGTAGAATAGAATCACTATGGGTTGAAATAATACATACCCGAACGAACTTTAGAATAGAGAAAAATCATTATGGGCTGAAATGATAGGCCTGAACGGTTTTTATTTAATTTAATTTGACTTGGGATTGCGGGTTTGAAATGATAGAACCCGGATTTTTGCTTTTTAAAACTGCGGATTGAAATGATACATATCTGTATCACTTGACCTAGGTTAGAAAACTATATACAGGCCCATGGTTATTTTTTTTTAAAGTTTTTCAAAATGTTTAAATAAAATTTAAAAATTATGAAAATTTGATTTAAATTGAATTCTTATAAGTTTAAATAGTGAAATTAGGAATTTTCTATAAGTTAAAAATGTTGAAAATGAATAGAAATGGAATTTTTGAAAATATAACTTAAGTTAGAAAATTTTGGAATTTTGGTTAAAATGAGAAAATAAGTTATATAGGTAAAAATGAAAATGAAAATGGAAATTTGAAATTTATTGGAGAATGGAAATAAAATTGAAGTGTTAAGTTTATTTATTAAAAATGTGAAGAAAAGAAATTTACACTTGAATTTGTTAAATAATTCATTGAAATTTGATTTAACTATAACAGATTTATTTAATAAAAATCATGTGTTAAATGATATATTATATAAACATTTTTAAATGTTTAAAAATGATTTTTATAATGTTAAAAGGGTTTAAAATGAATTTTATTATTGGCTGGAAATACACTAAAATCTGGAAATGACTTTTAATAGCATTCAGAAATGCTATGATTTTCAAAACTTAACTAAAACTTAGTAAAAGAGGCTATTACAGCATTTCTGAAATGCTGTAGTTGCTGTAGTAAATGTAAAGGCTAAAGAACTTAATAAAGGGCTATTACAGCAGTTCTGTAAACTGCTGTAGCTGCCTGCTGTCTTTGTTGAAATTAAGTAAAACCCTTGTTTTTGAACCTGAGCTATTACAGCATTTCTGGAAATGCTGTCTTTGCTATTTTAAACTAAATTTCAACTAAAATGAGATATAACATCAGTTCTAAAGTGCTGTCTTTGCTGAAATAAAATGTTTTCAAATATAACTTATAACAGCTTTTCTAAATGTTGTGAAAGGCTGAAATTTTCAATGTTTATTGATTTTGACCTAGTAAATGAACTCATAATGATTTGAAACTTTGGAAATTGAATACTTGACTTGAAAGAATAATAATTTCACTTTTAAATGGTTTAAATGGAAACTATATAAAGGGTGATTTGATAAGATAATAAATGAATGATATTTTGGAATTTTAAAGGGTATTAAATTTGATATTTGAATTCAAATAATGATTTGAAAGGAAGTTTTGAAAGGATATGATATTTTAATATATTGAAATGGTTTGTAAATGATTAAATCTTTATTTTTATAAAGATTTGGATTTGAAATGATATTAAATTTTTGAAATATAAAATATTATTTCGAAATACTATAACCACGGGTATACTTCTCTGTATGTCATTTGATTTCCTGATGATGGCTATGATGTACATTAACACTGTTAGTTGCATGGTTTATTTTGATATTGACATTTCTGTGATATTGATATTACTGTTAAATTGATGGTTTTATGGATCCTTAAAGGATGGGCAATCCCAAGCATCCTTTAAGTTATCATGCATTGCTATTACAGTTCACTTGAGTTGGTTTACATTGTATAAGTATATATGTCCTGACTCGAGTGTTTTGTTTTTTTACTTTACGCTCGGGTCAGCCTGAGAATCATAGCTTTGGAATTTATCTTCTGGAGCTAGAGATTTGCTGGAGCTTATCTGTCCATCTGTTATTTCTTATCTTCTAATCCAGTTATTTACTATTCGGTATTGTCTCTGTATTATTGATTTATGTATCCTAACTTCTATTGTATCTATTTTGACTATGAGATTTTGTATATGTTTTGAGAGTTTGTATATAGTAGCTTCATGAACTACTATGGTATTTTATTTCCACTGCGAGTTATTCTGATATTCTGTGTCTGTGATTCTGTATTTGATTTTATTTGCTCCAAATTTTTATTACAATCTGTTATTTTGAATTATTCAAGTCAGTCATGTGTGGATTATTGTCGATTTGAATGGTCCAAAATAGTGGGTCGTTACAGAAACTGTTAAGAGAAACCCATGAGGTATTCTGTGAGCTTGTTCTAACGGGATAAAGATAGCAATGAAAATCATGTGACAAGGGTACTATTGGCCACAAATGACAAAAGAAGCCACGAATCATGTGAAAAGGTACAACAAATTCTAAATATTTTCTAAAATACCGTTACTTTAAGCAATTTAACTACTATTGCTAGCCCTTGGCCCTTCGATGTGTGGAGAATTAACTTAATTGGACCTCATCCCATCTCAAAAGAGGGAGCAAAGTTTGTGGTAAAGCCATTGATTAATTTACTAAGTGGTAAAGGCCAAACAGTTACTAAATACCACTGTTGTGAAGGTTTTGAATTTCGTCATAAAAACAAAGTAATCAGACAGGACTTAATTCGAAAGCGAGGAATTTACTCATTTTTGTGAAAAGAATGGAATAACAAAGAGTTTTTCTATAGCAACGCATCCAAAAGCCAATGGAGCAGTAGAAGTAGCAAATAGGCCATTAAAAGCATCTTGAAGAAGAGATTAGGTAAAGCTAAGGGAAACTGGGTATAACAACTCCTTTTCGTCCTATGGTCCTACCAAACTTCTATAAGAATAGCTATTGGGAATACCCTATACTCCTTGACATATAGATTTGAGGCGATGCTACAAGTCGAAATTGAAGTCCCATCATGCCAAAGAATTGCTTACGCTTATGAAAGAAATCAAGAGATAAAGAAAGAATCATTCGGCCTAGTCAACAAATTAAGAGATCAAGCTACTATATGGACGGTCGAATGTCAATGAAGAATATCCAAATACTATAATTCTAAGGTAAAAGAAAGAGCATTCAAAAAGGGAGACCTAGTATCGAGAAGAATAATGGCAAATACAAAGGACCCGTAGATGGCATATTGGGACCAAACTGGGAAGGACCACTAGTTATTCACAAAGTTAACCCTCCAGGAACCTATCAATTAGGTAGATCTAATGGAAATGTGATATTAAAAACATGGAACGTCAAGCATTTAAAGCCTTTTTTACGATTTTGGATGGATAAAATGGATAACCAAAGAAACTATGCCTAAATGATAGCCCCAAAATTGAGATGATTATGTTTGACTTAGCTTCCAACCTAACGAGGTTAGTAAGATTCGTTCAGCAGAAGCACCTCTCATGCCTGGAAGAGGCCAAAAAGCCTTTGGTCCCACCTTAAGGCTTGGCCAAAGCAACCATCCAAAGAGTGGTGGCCAATTAAGCATTTGATCTGGCCGTTAGGCCTGGTCAAAGCAACCATCCAAAGAGTGTTGGTCAATCAAGCCTTTGATCCTACTATTGGGCCTGGTCAAAGCACCCATCCAAGGGAAATGAACAAAAGAAGCCTTCGATATTGTCACCAGACCAGGTTAAAAGCTCCTATGAAGAAAGGATAAAGAAGGTGAATGTTTTCAAACACCCACCATAAGAAGTGTATCAAACAAAGCTGGTAAAGAGGTTTTCCACAAAATAATCTACCTGGAAATCAAGAAAGTTAGAGAATACTTCAATAAGAGTTGTAACTCTTAAAGCACATTTATCAAGGATGAAGAAGAGTACTTAAGATAAAGCATAAGTGAACTTTTCATGAATAGGAGCGGAAGAAAATGTTATACCATAAGAATTTTCAGAAAAGAAAGAAAAAGATTAGTGAAGACATTGTCAAAAAATGGAGCACTTAGGCCATCTTGTGGTATTCGCAAAGTCATCATGGATAAATATGAAGAAGACATCATGTAATGACTCTTGTGTCCATCTTGAGTTAATGTATGTAAGCTGTCATAGATGACTTCCTAAAATAATTGAAAGATGAGGAGATTAAACTATCGTGTGCTGACTCAAAGAGGTTATCATGTCTTTATTTAATAATGTTGCTAAAGAATACATCAATCAAGTCATCACAAAATGAGCTATTGTGAGATAATGTTTAAAAGCCTTCACGCTGCAGTCTTCGTGGGTTGATTCCTAAAGGCCATCGTATGATCACTATGAGAGCTTTCATAGGGTGAGGCCTAAAAACCATCGCATGGTAGCAATGAAAGCCATCATGGACTTATTTACAAAGGACATCGTGTGATGACTTTGAATGAAGAATATAGAAGCTATCATAATGTAACCCTTGAAGCTATCAAAGAATGAAACATTAATGCCGTCGTGATATAGTCTCTAAAAGTCATCGTGAAGTGAAGCATTGAAGTCATCGTGGGGAAATTCACGAAGCCATCGTAGGATAAAAAATTGATGTCATCGCGTAATAATTCTTGAACTCACGAGGTGATGAAATAAAGCTATTGCATGAAAATAAACCAATATATCAAAGAAAGATAAAGTAGGGACATCATGAGAAGATTCCTGAAGTCATTGTGGGATGATATGAGAGAGCCATCACATGTAGAACCAATGAAGTTGCTATGTGTTGATCCAATAATGAAGCCATCGTGTGGTAGCTCTTAAAACCACCATAAGATAATGAATAAGCCATCATGAGAAGAAACCTGAAGTCGTCATGGGATGATACGGGAGAGCCATCGTGTGTTGACTCAATGAAGTTGTTATATGTTGATCCCTAATAAAGCTAAGTGATCGTGTGTTAACTCAGTGAAGCCATCATGCATCGACTCAACTAAAAGATCATGTATCAACCTGGAAAAACATCGTAACATCCTAGAAAAAATATAAATAACTTATAATCAAATATATGGATTATTTAAATATTTGAATTATGAATTAAATATTAATTGAATGGATTTGTAGTTTTATTTAACTCCTTTATGAATAATAATGGTAAACTCATTTTGTAAATTCATTTACAATAATAAGAAGTTTGAACAAATAACAAGATAATCAATTATTAATAAAACGACTTGATTTTTAATGATTTATTCTTAAATGAATTTATAGAATTTTTCCATAATTTTTAATTTGGAAAATAATTAAATTTTCGTTTGATGTATTTTTGGCAACCGTTAGTATTTTTTTTTATTTCATAGAATAAGAAAACCAGTTTATTCTATTGTTGTTTAAGGATCATGTCGCGTTGTTGTGCGAGATCATATTTTTGTTTGTGTCATTCATTGTTCGTACGCGAATGAAATTTTGTATAGCGAAGTGCTAGAAATCATGAAATAAACTAAGCCCTAAACTAAGACTTCGCTACACATTTTTATTTTCCTTCTCTTCTTTCTATTTTCTTTTGCCTGTATAAGAAAATAAAATGGCCACCATCTTCAAAAATCCAAATCAAGAGCTACAAGCCACGATAAATCACGAGATTAGATCCACTGAGTTCATATGGGTGCAAGCTTCAAATATATGTAGGTGAAGTGGTGTACAATCATGTTTGACCGTGTGCGACATGAGAGGCCTAAACTAGGGTTTTGGATTGGAGGAGTTTTCGGTGGAATTAGCTCAAACAGAGGTTCAATTCGGGTTTCTTGTGGAAAGGCAAAGTGGAGGTGGTCGTTTGGTGGAGTGCGACTATCTTTCATGGAATGCGACATTGCTACAGCCATAAATGAGAGTGCTAGGTCGCGTATGGCTTGGTTCCATCGAGCTTGTTACTTTTATGGGTCCATGGCGAAGCATTTGCGTGGAGGAGATGATTGTAAGCGATAATGCAAAGTTTCGTGGAGTATCGAAAGAGATAAGAGGAGAGAGGTAGATCGATTGGTGGGTTTGTGATATACAAGTGCATGGTATGCACGATTTTGGAATTGGGGTAACAAAGGAAGATTAAGGGTGGGTGTTTAATTTGATGAAGAAATTAAGTTAATTACCTATTAATTTAATTTCAAATCTTATAAAACTAATAACTTTTCCATACGAGGTCAAATTTGGACACAGTCTTTTACGTTTGACTTGTATCGATGTTATCTATGTATTGGAATTAAATTTGTCAAGTTTGGAGCTAGTAGAATTTTGAGCTAAAATCGAATGCCGTATCATTTTTAGATCGTACCGGAATGCGTAAGCGTCAACTAGAATTTTGGTGAGTTAACTCACCTTTAAATAAACTATATGATATTTGTATTGCTATAGATTATTGTTGAATGCTTGGATGATAGTTTATATATTGTTATTTGATTGTCTGTTTGGATTTGATTCCCGCTTGGAAGCAGATGACATAAATAAATAACCATTGTTTTGCAGGAAACAAAAACAAGAGGAAATTCGAATTGTACGTAGCGAATAGGTTGCTATGGAACACTTCGAAATACACACACACACACACACACATATATATATATATATATGTGATTTATAGGGGACTTTGTTAAAGAGACCCCCAATGGGTTTCTCGCCAATATTGATTTATTTGTGTACTTATGTTGCTTATATTGATGTTTGGTTGAAATATTTGAGACATATGGTTTGATTTGTGTAAGTGTCGTTATGACAATTATTGCTACACCAACACTTATAAAATATCATCTCCTTAAACCTTTGCATGTGTTGAAATTGTGCTTGTATTTTTACAAAATAAATACTCGGCGCATTTTTGCACTTTGAAAGTTGTTTACACTATATTTTCAAGTACTTTTAAGAATTTTGAAATAAAAGATATGTTCTTTTTTTAATTTTATAAAATGAATATAAATTTGATTAATTATCTTTTGGGATAATTAATGTTGTTTTAAAATTATAAAAAGATTATAAATTTGATTAATTACCCTTTGGGACAATTAAAGTTGTTTTAAATTTATAAAAAGATTATAAATTTGATAAATCTTCTTTCGGGATAATTAATTTTTTTAAATTTACAAAAAGATAATAAATTTGATTAGTCTTCTTTCAGGATAATTAATGTATCGATTATCTTTCGGTAGGATTAACATTTTTTTAAATTTATAAAAGTATTTTAAACTGATTTATTATCTTTCGGGATAATAAATGTTGTTTTAAAGTTATAAATGATAGTTTATAAATAAGAAAATCTTTAAAGAGGAATATTTAAAAATAAACCTGAGTGTAGATTGTTTTGGGTTTATTGTAAATGATGTTTTAGTGACATTTATTTTTGACCCTTCTTTTTAATACACTTAGAAATATAATTTTCTCTTTTAAAAGAATATTTTAAAGACTGTTTTTAAAGTGTTTTACAAATATTTGTGATGTGACAATCAAGCACAAGTGCGAGTCAAATGTTTTAAAAGTTTAATTCATTTATAGAAAATATTTTGTCGTGATACGGTGGGAACCAACATTGCCCTTGCTTTTGCGACTTCATTGTTTTCCCCAGGATAGTGCTAATTTGGGATCGACGGGTTATGATAAGTATAAGATATTAAAATTTCCATGTATGATCATTTTTGTTATCCCGATAGTTGATTTCTTAACTATCAATTTCGATACCCTACCTTTTGTTTCGTTAATCTAAGACGATTTTTTTGCACATTTAAGCTTTGATTTCCTTTGTTGGAAATGATTAAAACCAAAGAGTGAGTGGACGTCAAACTATATGGAGTTGCTCCCATTAAAGTATCTTCACGTCTACTCTAGATTGAATTCAGTTGTATGCACGTGGAGATGTGAAATACTTGGATATTTGGTAAGGATTGCGGGGTCCGGCTTGTACATTTTCGAGAGTGTTACAGGATAAATGACCCACTCAAGTATATTATCTACAGGTATAATTTCAGTAAGGGGGCGCATCCTCCTACTCATTGTTGGAAGAATTCCCATTCCTTATTTGATTCAAATCTTTGAATTGTTTTTCTAATTGCATCGAGAAGTGCCTGGAGCTTTTCTCAATGTTTAATTATTTATGTCCATTTTTAAGTTTAGTTTTTGGTTCTGTTGATGCCCATTCTTTCAAGTTTGGGTTTTGTTCTAATTTTTTTTCCACTCTTTCATGTGTGGATGTTGATCTTGTGAGGTAAACCCGTTCCGTGTTTAGTAGTGTGGTCTCACAGATTATTATATGTTCATCATATTTCTTGAGTTTTCTCACGCTGATTTTCCAGACTGATTCATATGTTATTTTATTATAATTCTTGAGTCATATTGAGTTTTTCCAGGTTATCGTTGGTCGGACATGGAGTAGAGCTGGATGTTCACCTACCATAGTAGTTTTACTTTCCGCAGTATTATTATGTATACACATAAGTAATTTTAAGGCCAGGAAGTTATAACTGTCCAGGCTGATGAGGTTTGTTTTTAATTCTGATATATAATGTATCTTAGAGTGTTAGTTTACTATCTTCGTACATTATATGTGTTCATTCCTTTGTGAGATTTTGTTTCCCCTGTTCTTTTTCTCATTTTTATTTACCCTAACATTCTTCCTTTCCATCACCCGGATGCTCGGCATTTGAATATAGTGGATGTATTAAGTGCCAACTTTCGAAGGTCGAAAAAGCAGGTTGTTACATATGGTATCAAAGCTAAAAGTTAAGCGAGAATCATAGCTTTGGTGGGGTAAACTCATTAGAGATAGGGTAATTGACACCCTAGAAAGAGTTGAAAGTTACATATACGATAGCATATTTGTTATTGCTATAAACATGTATCGTGTTAATTAGTCCGTTAAGTTTGAATCTTGAATACTGGTCGAGACATGGGATGCCATAGCGTCTATAGGGATTTCAAAATGCTTGAACAAGGCAAATGGACACGATAGTGATTTTTGAAAATTTGTAAATGAAATTATTTACCTAGGATTATATATTTTATGTATATAAAAGAATAATTTTCAAATTTATATAGTTATTTATGGTGTGTTTATTTGCTAATGGTAATATTTCTTTATGATCATTATTGTTTGATTTGTCATGCTCGTATAGTTTAGGAGCATTGATTATTGTTTGTTAATTGTTATTTATGCTCGACCAGTTTTTGGGCATTTATTATTCTGATAATTGTGAGTACATTAAAAAGAACCCCTTGTGAATTAAGTTTCACAGTTTGACTATAAGATGTTCGATGAATTGTTAAGTTAAAAGTCATCTTTTAATAAAGTTGTTTAATATAATCTAAAGGGAAAGATAAGACATTTAGAGGATAAATATTGGTGAAAAGTTTATTATAATAAAGGGAATTTATTATAATATAAGATGATTTTAAAGGTACATTTTATACGAGTATGACATATAAAATGATTTATGTGATTTATAAAGGGTATTTTATAAGCAAAAAGGGTTTTTGAGAATTTAAATTCTGGTATTGCTTAAAATAATTGCAAAAAGATTTTGAGAAAAGTAATGATAGTATTACTTGGAATTATTTATAAGTATAAATATTTCAAGGGGGATTTTTAAGAAAGATGCATTTTCTTTGGATAGTTTGAGGAAAACATCTCGATTAGTTTTATGGTAATCCAAATAATCTTATAAGTGATGATCGAACATTGCTTAGGCGAACGTTGTAGTGAACTTAGTAAATTATTCTCTTTATCATAGTGCGATCGAAATGAGTTAGAATATGAATAAACCCAAAGTGAGTGTTAGTGAATAAATTGTTAAAGTTTTTTTATATATAAAATATATGTAGTATGATTTCAAAAAGGGTTTTGATATAAAAACCAAATACTAAGATCTTAAGTTTCCTTAAGGGAAATGGATTTAAAATAAAAGGTATTAGAATGTTTTGATAACTGAAAAATCTAAACTCTTGGATGGAAAAGAGATAATTTAACATAAGTTTTAAATGGATCAAATTGGATATGAAGGTTTTAATAAGCATTTTTTTATTTAAACCGTAGTTTGTCTAAACATCGAAGTCTCATAAACTATGTAATGTTATTGGGCCAATTAATAAACATCTTTACCTTAGAGATATCTAAGGAAAGTAGACTCTAGGACTGAGTGTGGATACTAGCATCCTACTCTTCTTAGCTACTAACCGGTCCGGATAGGTAAAGAGGTCGGAGTAGTTAACTTAGTTTTAAGATTTATGAAGTAATCCATAAATAATTTTAGTATTGGATGAAATACTATAAATGAAAATGAAAGTGATTTAGTAAAATATGGTTGTGGTTAAGAAACCCAATAAGATTATGTACATAAATTATATGTAGGTAATATTATTTGCATGGTTCTTGATCTAGGATTCGAGTATAACTTCGGAGTAATTCACACTAGTCCGAAAAAGGATTTCTCACTTGATTCTTGACAGTGAACACTTGATTCAGATTCTTAATATGATGCTGAAGTTTTCTATCACAGTATATGGCTATGCAAGGAGAACAGAGGTTTTTGATCTAGGAACCTGATCGGAGTCTGCACTAGGGAGGTCAAGTGAGCGATACTAGTTTGGATGTAAAGTTTATGTATTCGAGCAAGTGGTCGGATTAGATATTGCTTACGGATGATTTATGTATAGCATATGGGCTTAAGTGTATTTTTATGTTTTGTTGTGTGGCTTAGGAAAGTTTGGGGAGTGACTTTCAATTTTTCCAAGGTAGGTTAGCTAACCTTCTAAGCAATAACCAAAAGCTGATGAGCGTAATGGTACGCTTAGGAAATTATCTATACCCTTGGATGATCGACAAAGTTGTAAACCTAAGCAAATTTCTAAATCTTGTTTGTTAGTCATTTAACATTTTAAATAATGTTAAGTGATAGTTTATTCCTTTATGTAATTTGACTTGATTGATAGTGTGATTTTATATACTACGGTTTATAAAGTATGATATTATAAGAAAATGATTTTTTTAGTTGTTGTTTGTTAGGACTGAAACCTAGGTGCTTTCGAAAAGCGATTTTGAAAGAATTTGTGAAAGAAATAATAATATTATTATTTTGAAAACTTTGGTGACATATTATTCTTTTAGGATATTTGAAAAGGGTTTTTATGAAGTGATTTTTTAAAAATTTGTTATGATTAAAGTTGGGCGATTGCGAGTTTTCCGATTTGGAAGACTCGCTAGGTATATTTGTTGCTCTAGTTATTGTTTCAGGAGGAACCAAAATACCACTAGATGGTTTATTTTGTTTTAATTCTAGAGTTATGCCATGCTTCGGTAGGAGGAGCCCTCTCCTCATCATAATTGATTTTGGTTTTGATACATTTCTTTTTGGAGGAATTTGAAAATATATTTTGAATTCAAAAACCCGGGCATTTAGTTTTGAAATTATCTTTTGAAATGATTGGATGCACAATATTTTATTACAGAGTATTCTCTGTACTTTTGTAGCATATGGTTGTTATATTTCTTTTAGTTGCATATGGCTTTATGTCACACTAGAGTCACATGTAGATGTATATCATGCCAGTTTTTTATATGTGGAGTTGCATCGTTATTATTAGTTTCATCATATTATCTTGTTGCATATGGTTGTTATATTGATTATGTTGCTTATGCTTATGATAGAAATAACTAGTGTATTGCTCTCTTTTCAACATGATTCTCTTTTGAATTATGTAAGTACAAGATAGGTATAGGGAAGCAAGAGAAAACTATTTGATTTTTTATGCACCTGGATTCGAATAGAGATAGTAAGTTGTCTGCCAAATATCAAATGCAAAAGAAGTGTTAACCCAAAAACTGGATCAACACCTTGGATTGAGTGTGAAAGCACCAGCCCTATTTCTCAGAGCAAACAATATAGAAAATGAATGAAAAAAGAGCAGAAATAGTAAAGAGTCACAAGAATTTTATAGTGGTTCGACTGTTAACGAAGCCTACGTCCACTTTATACCTTTTATTACCCGACTGATGTTACAAGATTGGTTTGGATTACAATATGATTGAATCGCCGAAGTTAGATCTAAATCACAAGTACTTGGAGGCAACCGAAGGATCTCGATTGCTCCTTTGTGACTATTATGTAGGAGAAGAAGAGTGAAAAATAGAAATGACAAAGTTGCAGTAGCCAGTCCAGAGCTCCCTTTCATGTTGCATATGGGAGGATATTTATAGGGGTTGGAGAGCACTTGGGCCAGAGCCGCTTTGCTCGAAGCCTATAGTCGTCATGTAGAAGAAGCCCAAGTAGTTTGGAGGTTATTGGAGCAAACTATTTTGATCGATACCGACCCAATTGGATCGGATCGGTACCAATCCAAATAATTAAGCATTTTTGATGCCTTGACTACTTGGTTGTCTTCCTTACTTTGATATGATGCTCTCTATATAATTTCATAGATTATTGATTTGTTCCGATGATGATTCACTTGTGAGTTAGAGTGAACTGTATTTTGAATCAGATGAACCTTCACTTCTTGAACTCGGATGCTTGGAATGTTACCAAACTTGTTGGGTGAGCTTAGTGGAATCATAGGAGTGTGATGTAAGAGATTTGGAAGACCAATGATTAACTGATTCAGATCGGTACTGATCCAACTGGATCGGATCGGTGTCGATTCGAAAAGGTAGGTTATTTTTAGCCCGTACTTCTTGGAGACATTTGTGATGCTCCTTTAGGTCTTTCGGTCAAGTTTCGAGTCATTCTAGCTTAATCTAAATGTTCTAATTCCTTTCGAATTCTGCTGGATTAAAAACCCAGTTAACATTTTCCCCATAGAGTACGCTTTCGTTGAAGACAAGGTGTGCTTGGTATCGGTTATCTTTGGGTTTCTGTTTGGAGGAGTTTTGACGATCGTGTCGAGCTATCTTGAAAAGCTATCTATGAAGTACTGATTATCTGTTCAATCCCTAGTGTGAATCTTCATTGTTCATGATTACGCAGTGATCTTGAATTGATAATTTCCAAAATGCATTCGAACATCATGTAGAACATGTTAGTGGAATTTGGGATCATTTGGAAGCATCAATTTGGGTCGCTGCCGATCCAATTTGACCGAATCGGCACCGATCCGAACACTTTGAATTTCTTAGTGAATTTTTGCTTACTTAAACCTTACACCCAACCGAGCCATTTCACTTTTGACTAGTTATCCATTTTTGACTTCAATTCTAATTTAATTCTCAATACCGAGGATGCAATCTTTGCCTCAAAATTTACACGAGGCCTTTGGTCGATAAGTAGTTCCAACGTGACGAGTTGGAGTTGACCAGGGTTGAAATTTTTTTAGAGGAATTTTCCTTCACTTATACTGCTTCTAATCAGTTACTTGGTGGGTTGTTCATTAACTGTTTATTCTAGTTTTAATTAGAATTCATCTCATCTATACCGGAAAAGCTATCTACACCTCGGAGATTACGTAGTGCTATAGCTTGGTATAGAAACTCCTTGCGATGAGTTTGGGACGGCGGTAATCTCGAAGGAAGATGGTACAATCTTGGATTGTACTCGGTCGGTGGTGAAGCCGAGTTTTGCTCGGATGAGTGTACACCGTTCTGGAGCCAAATCTTGATTTCTGTCTTCAACCATCTCTTTTTGAGGAATTGGCTAAGTTTTGATCGCCATTTTGAATGCTAGCATGACAATTTATGTAACAGCCCGAATTTTTGGTAACATTATTTATGATATTTAATTAGCTAAATAAAATAAAATACTGTGTTGATTAGAGGATTGTGATTTGATTTAATCAAGGGGTAGCCGTGCCATTTAAACAATAAATTAAAATAAGAGTTAAATTGAAATAGAGGAGGGGTAAAATAGGAAAGATGCCATTCTTATACCCTAAACCCTTGGCCGTGTACCCCCTACACGTCCATTTCATTTTATCAAAAGTTCTAAAAAACTAAGGCCGACCACCATTAGTAAGAGAAAAAGGAAGAAGGTCGAGAAAATCTAAGGAAGAAGCTAATTCAAATCAAATCTATTCACATCTCAATCTCTTTAATATCTAAAGCTAAGGCGAATAACGTTTACATCTCAAATTTGTATTAATTTTGGTTTTAAGATGAATTTCGAATATTTTGCATTGATTTGCCATGTTTTTGGATGATGAAATAATTATATATACTTGTTGATGAATTATGGTTGTTCATATTGAATTTATGATATGTTTTAAGGTTAAAACCCTATTAAATAATATCCAAATGCCTTTCAAATTTTTATGAAGGTCATAAATGATATTTTAGAGATGTGTTTCAATTTTTTGAATTTTCTGAATATTTTTGGAATTTATATGAATTTTCTAGTAAAAAAATGTTAATTTGGGTTGATAATTAATTACGATTAAATAACAAAAGATTTGGATCTAAAAATTTTATATGTTGGAAAACATATTATAAGAGATTTTTTGGAATTTTTGTACAATTTTCCTAAGTGTTTTAATGCTTATATAAAATTATTTAATGTATGGGACTTAAATGTTTTGTGCAATTAAGGAAGGAGAAGGGGCTTTTTGTAAATTAATTTAAAATTTTTAATTCTGGAAAGTCGGCGGCACTTTTGAAAATTACATGACTTTTTATTGGTAAAGAAAGAGGCAACCAATCGAAGTTTGACACGTAAAGCAGCTTAGGTGAAAATAACTATTTGCTACATGTTTTTCACTGTTTTGACATCTTCGGCACCAGGTTCCGCCTCCTCATCTTCGCTTCCGACACAATCGAAACCAATGCACATGGTATCAGGGAACTGGTACGTAGTGAATTGGATGTGGGCGGAAGGTATGGAGTCAAAACCAAGGGTTCCGAAGGGGTTGAGGCATTACCTTGTTTTTAAATTAAAAATGTGCCTGCTTGCTTTCGGCTAAAATGGCATTCAACTGAGTAGCTTTCGACCGGGTTTAATGGATTTAAAGAAATGGTTTTGATTGGATTACACTTTTGTTTAAATGAGTGCTTTCGACTAAGTCGAAGCCTTTTTACTGCCGCTTTCTACCTTTCGACCCAGATGGTTTCGAAAGGATTATTTACTTTGTTTTCTAAAATTTTGGCCACTTCTCTAATGCTTTCGAATGGATGGTTTCGACACCATCACTTCTTTAATTAGGAAATGGTTTTGAAACAGAAGCTTTCAACTTAAATGTTTTAAAGACCCTTTTTCTATGATTGAAGTAAAACCCAAATGGTTTCGAAAGAGATAGTTTTAAATGGTTTTTAAACAGATGCTTTCGACTTTAACGGGTTTCTGATCCTTTTGCTCTACTTGAAGGCAAAATCCAAATAGTTTCGACCGAGATGATTTTCAAAGGTTTCGAAGGGTTGAATTTTTGAATGGTTTCGAAAGGTTTCCACATGTTTTAAACTGAACCCAAAAGTGCTTTCAAAAGGATTCAGTTTTGACTGCCTCGAAAGGTTTTAATGAATGGTTTCGAAAGGGGTGGTTCCTCAGGGTTTCGAAAGGGTTGAAAGGAAGGGTTTTTCCTATGTTTTCAAAAGGCAATATTTAAAGATTTTAAAAGAGGATGTCTAATGTTTTGAAGCTTTCGGAGAAAAGAAATGAAAGGTTTTTCCAATTTTTTCGAAAGGTGTGGTTTAATGGTTTTGAAAGGGTTACTTTCAAAGGTTTCGAAGGAGTTACCTTCAGGGGTTTGAAAGGGTTGTTTATAGATTTTAACAAAGGTTTCATGTATATAAAATAGGCAGAATAACCTAAGTGTTTCAAGTTAAAAAGGGTTTTAACTTGTTTTGGAAGGATAGCTAATCCTTTTTAAACCTCATCAACATTATTTTGAGTAAAGTATATATAACATGGCAAAATAGCTTAGAGTAAAGCTAAGAATATATTTTCCTTGTACAAGTATGATTTAAAAGGTTAAATAATTTTGAAAAGGTTTTCAAGGGAAAACGATACAAGGTAGTTAACCCTAAGAAAATGATTCGGATAGTTAGTCCATTTTGATTCGGACAGTTAGTCCAGTTTGCGGGTAGTCAGCCCAGTTTTATGGAAAGATACTCCATTTGTAGCATTACGGACCTTGATATTATGTTGTGGACAGATAGTTCACATGTTACCTGTTTTATGGACAGATAGTCCATTTATTAGCATAAAGGATATTGCTATTTTGATATAATCAGTTTGATTAACCAGTTTGGTTGCAAGAAAGGATTTGCAAACTATATGTTTTAAAGGGGATATTAATGAGGGAAACCCGTTCCGTTAAGCGGCGTGGTCTCACTTAATATCAGTAAACTTAGATGTAACAGAATTATTCACACCAGGCTTTATGTCCGACTCGAAGTTTTTGTTTCCCCTTAAACTCTCGTATGCTCAAAATTGATTTGAGTAGGCTGAGGGTTAAGGTTTAGAAATTTTGGCGAATAAAACTTCCGAAGACGGGTAGGTGGCTGACGGATAGCTAATTAGGAGTTCAGATTGTTTTATTTATTTCCGCTGTGTATTAACTCAGATATGACTATATTGGTTTGATCTACCAAGGGGGAATCGTCATATGTCGCTCTTGGTGTATTTTGTAATGATTATAATTAATCTTTACCTAGGAAATGATATGGGATTATGTAATTTGGATATGAATTTGTTTTGAAATGTAATCAGAAAATTGTGGTTTTTGGAAATCTGTGATTTTGTTCATATTCAAGTGCTTCTGATATTATGGATACCATTATCATTATCGTGTCTTGTCACCTAAAGTTAATACTATGGATGACTACAGCATCTGTAGCGCTTAGCATTTAGCCTCAAGATACGGGATGTTACAACTTGGTAGCAGAGCATGGTTTATGAAAATTTTTAAACTAAAAATAGTTTTTAAAACATAATCCTAAGGAATTAGAGTAAGATTGGGGTATGGGATAACGCTATAGTAACGTATTTGTATTTGCTATATATAAGTATACGCTTTATCTCTAGTCTCCTATCCTTGCTAGGTTATTTTTCTGTATCTCATAAGGTTTGAATACAGATATGGAAGGTAAAAGAGGAAGTGTTAATCCAAGAGGGTAGAGCACCGATGGGAATGCCAGACCTAGTACGAGGAGAACCCAAGGTTAGGCACACGCAGAGAATGTAGGTACTGGAGTCTCGTAAGTTGGAATGGAAGCTATGTATCAGTTTTTCATGAATATGATGCAAGCAAGAGTTGCAGCTTGAGTGTTAAGAGGAGATGCTGCAGGGGAAGGAGTTCCGGAAGTTCCGATAGTTAACCATTTGCTAAGCTGAGAAGAGATTATGCTAAGCTTGGAGGGAAGCCTTTTCTGGGGATAGAGGATGCTATTGAGGTGGAAAATTGGTTGCTGCACTGTGAGGGGATCTTTGCAGACTTGGGGCTCAATGATGAGCAGAAGAGGAGGTTGGCATTCAAACAGCTTCAGGGAGCCGCTTTGTTTTGGAGGAACAGTGTGATGGCTGGTGTGGACGAGGAGACTTTGTCATGGGTAGATTTTAAGGTGAGGTTCTAGGAGAGGTTTATGTCTGCGATGACACAGTCATCTCTGATCAGAAAGTTTGCTGAATTAGAGCATGGGGAGATGTCTGTTTTGGTGCATGCCAGAAAGTTTGAGAAGTTGGCCAGCTGTGGGTATGCTTCAGTGGATACAGTAGTGAAGAGGAATGAGAAGTTTATCAGGGGGTTGAAGCCCGAGTTAGCCAGGACTACATTACCTCATATTAGAGATCGTTCTGAATTTGTAGTGGAGATGGCCTTAAGGCATAAGGAGATTCTTGGTTCTTTAGAAAAGAGTAAGGCTAAAGAAGTCCAGGCTGGGCAGAATCAGAAGAGGAAGTTCTTCCCTAAGTAAGGTGCTCAAAAGGGTGGAGTAGCTAAGAAAGGGTAGTTTGAGATTGTTTGCTTCAAATGCGACAAGAAGTGGCACTTTGCTAATGAGTGTCGTGATGGGAAGGATAAGGAAGTGGCTGGAAAGAAGAATGTCAGGTGCTTCAATTGTAACCAGAATGGCCATTATGAGAGCCAGTGCAAGGAGCCCGCTAAGGATGGAAAGGGCAAGGTGTATGCATTGGAGCCTACAACTTCAAAGCCAACAACTTAGGAGAAAGGAAATACAGTTTTGGGAGGTACGCTTCAGATTCATGGTATGTCTGTTAGAGTTCTATTTGATGCTGGTGCATCGCATTCTTTTATATCTAGATGTTTAATAGATAAGCTGAACCTAGAACCCACATATCTAGTTACTTCCTTACGGGTTGCGAATCCAATAGGAGGGTATGCAACTCTAGGGTGGAGATGTGACCAGTTAGAGTTTGACCTGTTAGGTCATACTTTTGTTTGCAGTTTGTATGTGTTTGATTTTGTAGGGTTCGGGATTATTCTTGGGATGGATTGGTTAAGTGAGTACGATGCTAGGACATTTTGCCAGGATAGGAAAATATCGCTTAGACACCCTAATTGTGGTGATCAGATAGTTTATACCGTAGAAGGTTCTAGTGGTGAGGTGAATGCCTTGATGGGTGCTATGGAATTGGATGATGAGTTGAGTCAAGTTTTCGTGGTTAGAGAATCCGCAGATGTTTTTTATCCCGTAGTTGGATTACCACCGAAACGAGCCATTGAGTTTCAAATAGATTTGGTTCCGAGAGCAGAACCAGCGAGTAGGCAGCCGAGCAGGATGACCCCTACAAAGAAGAGGGAGTTAAAGGTGGAGTTGGTGGATTTAGAAGGCAAGATTTTTATCAGGCCGAGTAGTTCACCTTCGGGAGCAGCCATAGTGTTTGCTAAGAAGCCGGATGGATCGTTAAGGCTATGTATCGATTATCGTAAGTTGAATGAGAGGTTGATAAAGAATCGATATCCATTGCCGGGGATTGACGATTTGTTCGACCAATTGAGTGGAGCCAAGGTATTTTCGCAGTTGGATTTAGCGATAGGTTTCCATCAGCTCAGAGTAGAAGAGGATAGTATACCTTTGACGACGTTTAGAAGCAGATATGGGTCGTACAAATGGTTAGTTATGTCGTTCGGACTGACTAATGCGTCGGCTTTCTTTGCGGATATGATGAACCGAGTTTTCCGAGAGCACTAGGATAGGTTTGTATTGGTTTTCATAGATGATATCTTGATATACTCTAAGGGTGAAAGAGAGCATGAAGTTCATTTTAGAGTGGTGCTTGAGACGCTGAGGCAACATCGGTCAAAGGCGAAGTTTTCAATGTGTCATTTCTGGAAGAAGGAAGTGAAGTTTCTTGGTCATGTAGTCTCAGAGGAAGGGTTGTCAGTAGATCCAACTAAGATTGAAGTGATGAACAATTGGAAGAGACCCAAGACAGTGATTGAGATAAAGAGTTTCCTTGGGTTGGCTGGTTATTATCGGAGGTTCATTGAGGATTTTTCGTGGATAGCGGCACCAATGACCAAGCTAACGAGAAAGGACGTGAAGTTTGCGTGGACCGATAAGTGTAAGGAAGCATTCCAGAGTTTGAAACACTTATTGACCCATGCACTTGTGTTGGTTGTTCCGGAAGGGAATCAGGATTTGGTGGTTTATACTGATGTGTGTGGAACAGGATTAGGAGCAGTGCTGATGCAGAGAGGTAAAATGATTGCCTATGCTTCTAGATAGCTTAGACTGCATGAGGTTAGATATCTGATGCATGATATAGAGTTGGCTGTAGTTATTTTTGCTTTGAAGGTGTGGGGACACTACCTTTTGGGAGAGAGGTTTGAGTTATATACCGATCATAAGTCGCTGAAGTATTTAATCTCTCAGAAGGAGTTGAACATGAGACAACAGAGGTGGTTAGAGTTTATCGCTGCTTATGATTTTGGGATTGAGTACACACCAGGGAAAGGCAACAAGGTTGCAGATGCACTTAGCAGGAAACATCAGAATAAAGTGTTGGCAATGATTGCTGAGTGGAAAGATTTGGAAGCATTAGCAGATTATAGAGTGCCGTGGAGATCTGAGGCTGGATCTAGTGGAGAAACCGTAGTGTTATCTTGTTTGGAAGTTTGACCAGTGATGATCGAGAGGATTGCTTCTAAACAAGAAGAAGATCCGATATTAGCTGAACGAATCAGGAAGTTAAGAGATGGAATCGAGACCGATGACTTAAAAGATTCCAGTCTTGACCAGAATGGGAGTTTGAAAAAGAAAGGAAGATTATGTGTGTGATAACCCGGATTTTTGGACATCTGTTAATTGGACAATTAACTGATCTTAACTATTGAAATACCGATTTATAAGTTGAACAAATGTTTTTGATAATTAAAAATACCTGGATATGAATATTTATTTGATAATCTCCTGATATAATTATTTAAATTGGCAAAATTTATCTTTTCAAAAACAAATAAAAAATATATATATAGGATTATTAATTAGTATATAATTAGGTTTCATATTTTTTTTCTCTTTAAAGTTACATAAATATAAAAACATAAGAAAATATAAAATATTGATTAAGACATTTGTAAGCTAGGGAATAAACTATGTGTACAAGTGGCAATATTTCTTTTAAATTGAATATAAATAATAATGAGATGAGAAGAAGGCTGTATACAGATGATAATTTTCTACATATCTATTTCTCAATTTCTTTTCCTTCTTTCATTTTCCAATATTAAAACCAAAAGAAAATCAAACAATTTCAACTTCAAGTTTCAACTGTACAAAGCTAGATTCAAATTCAAGTACAAATTCAAAGCTTAACAAGGCAGATCAAATTCAAGTTCCCAGTTTCAAATCAACTTCCAGTTTTCAAAATTCTATGAGTAAACTACCTTTATAAAAGTTTAAATCTATTTTTAACCTGATAAATTGTAGATGTAATGATGTGAAATGCTTTGCATGATTGTTTAAGTATGATTTCAGGTATATATGTTGATGTTTATATGTGCATGTCTGTGTATATGCAAGTATATATTTCTTTGTTGAAATACAGGTTCAAATCCACTAAATAAATTCAATCTCTCTTTATACAATCAATTTTAAGTAACGATCTCTAAATGAAAAATGATTGTAACAATGTAATATCAATTTTAAAAATGGTTTCAAGTGTTTATGTTAAGTATTCATTTCAAAAATGATAAATTACAGTGATGATCTAAAAATAAGTCAGAAATTGATCATCTGGATTTCAAGTTTTGATCATACAAACTGATTAGCGTTAGAAAGGGATGAATTTTAATATAGAAATCACGATTTCTAATTTTGGGGATGTTGAGAAATTTCGAGTTGAACGGGTTTTGGTTTTTCGTCGATTTCTGATGATCAACGCGGAGATGATCGTCGTGATCATTGCTAGAGGACGCTGGTGTAATGGGGATCGGAGGAAAATGGTCGTAGAGGTTAGAGTTCGTCGAGGCGGCTGATCGACGTCGAAATAGGGTTTGAAAGCCTGTTTGGTCGACGATTGTTTGCGAGGCGATTTCGTCGTCAAGGGTGAATCGGAGGCGATCAGACTAGGAGGAATCGTCGCGTGGGTCGGTGACGCAGCTCTGGTCGTGATGGCGGGGTCTCAGTTGGTCGGAGACGATGGCGCGTGGTGGTTTTATCGATCAGGTTTGGTTCCAGATTGGTGTCGATTAGCTCGATTTTGATTTTGGCACGAGTTCGTCGAACGGAGTGGTCGTGGTAGTCGGCGACATTTTAAGGATCGGAGAGTCGGTCGGAGATGGACGGGGTGGCGTGCACGTGCACGCGTGCACGTTTGTTGTCTGGGTTGTTTGTGGGAATTGGGGAAGATGAGGCTTGCTCGGGGATGGGCTCGGGAAAATGAAGAAGTGGCTCGGGTTTGTACTCAGGGACTTTGAGATTGGGCTCGGGGTTTTGTTTGGTTTGGTTCGGGTTTCTTAAACTTGATGATTTAACAAGTTTTTAAAGTTTTTATAAAAAGCAAGAAGATGGTCATGTTTTCATGAAGTATTGACCAGATTTTTAAAGCTAATAGTAAACAAAGTTTTTGAAGTAAAGTTTTAACAAGTTGCCAAGTGAAGTTTCAAAAATTAAAATGTTAAAGTTAAATGTTTTTAAATTGTTTTGAAATTTAATTGGTTTGGTTTGGAAATAATTTATATGATGATAATAATAAATTAATTTCAAGTATTTATTTTAACTTAATAAGATTTAAAGGATAGTTAATTACCTAATGAAATTAATTAAAGGTTAGTTAATTAATGTAATTAATTAAAGGATTTATTTATTAAGGTAATTAATTAAAGGGTTAGTTAATTAATGAAAGTAATTAAAGAATAATTACTTAAAGGATAATTACTTAAGGTAAGTAATTAAAGGATAGTTAATTACTTAATGTCATTAATTAAGTTGATTAATTAATGGATAATTAATTATTGTAATTAATTAAAGGATAATTAATTAAAGAATAATTGATTACTGTAAGTAATCAAGGATAATTACTTAATGGAAGTAATTAAAGGTAATTAATTAATGTGATTAATTAAGGGATAATTAATGTAATTATTTAAGGTATAATTAATTAATGTAAGTAATTAAGGGTTAATTAATTAATGAGTTAAATTAAATTAATTATAAATTATGTGATTAATTAATCTTGCTTATGGATGATTAATTATATTGAATGCTTGGATTGATTTATATCTCTTGTTTGTTAATTTGTAATGTTCTATGATGTGCAATGCCTGAATTTAACTGTGATAAAAGTGGGTTATCTATCTGTGATGAATTGCTGTGTGAATATGTTGTTCTGAAGTTTAATTAATTATTTAACTTAAACAACTTGGCTTAAAAGATGGTATTGAATTCGAAGAGACCGGGATCGGATATCAGCGATATCCAGAACCACTTCGATTAGTAATCTATAATTCTTTATAGATTTGATTTATAAATCGAATAGGCTGGAATGGAAAAAATTAAGTAACTGGACCATTGAAATTAAGAAACGGTACTTAGATATTATTTTGTGAAATAAGTGTTTGACTATAACAAGATAAGAACTCGTAGTGAGGTACGAGTTACCCTGGTTTCAAAGAAGCTTTATAACTTAGTATTTCAGGATATATGGGTTTACTCACGTTGGTTTCCAGCCTGACTCCGGTGTTACTTTATTGTAATGCTCGGGTCATACCGAGTATTACAGATTTTCAGGTTAGGACGTTCTGGAGCTCAGGTGGCGAGCTGGATGACAGGAACGTATGAAGTATATTCCGCTATATATATTGGATTGTATTGATAGTAGTCTGGGATAAGTTGTTACAACTGTCCAGTTTATATGTGAATGATTGTACTTTGATATATTGTTGTAAATTGACATTTACAGCTTTCTTTGTGTAAATGCTGTTATTTGATATTATATTTTGATCCGCTACGATTGAGAGATTCTGTGCTGTTGTTTTCTGTTTCTTCTTCTACCTCCTTTTCTTCTTTACCCTAACATTCTGGGATTTCCGGCGTTCAATTGCTCGGCACTTCTACAATGAACGTATTAGTGTCGAATTTTTGAGGTCGAAAATTCCGGGTCGTTACAAATTAGTTCCGAGTGTAGGAAACATAAGGAAAGAAATCTTAGAGGAAAGCCATCGTTCGAAGTTCTCTATCCATCCAAAAGGTACTGAGATGTATCAGGATATGAAAAGAAGTTTCTTCTGGGAAGGTATGAAGCGGGATATTGGTTTATTGGTGAAGCAGTGCTTGATTTGCCAGCGGGCAAAGGCCAAACACCAGAAGCTAAGTGGGTTGCTTCAGTCGTTAGATATTCCGGTATGGAAATGAGATTCTCTTTCTATGGACTTTATTGACGGGTTGCCAAGGTCGAACAAGGGAAATGATAGTATATGCGTCATAGTGGACAGATTGACCAAGAGTGCCGATTTCATTCCAGTTAGGTAAACCAGAACGACATTTGTTTTGGCAAAGTTGTTTATGAAGAATGTGGTTAGAATGCATGGAATTCCTAGTAGCATAGTTAGTGATAGAGATCCCTTATTCACTAGCGAGTTCTGGAAGAGTCTACAGGGAGTTTTGAGAACCAAGCTCATGATGAGTACCGCTTACCATCCGCAGACAGATGGGCAAACAGAAAGAGTTAACAAAATCTTGGAAGATTTGTTAAGGGCTTGTGTTCTAGATTTTGGGGGTTCATGGGAGGACCGTCTGCATTTAGTCGAGTTTTCATATAACAACAGTTATCAGACTAGTATTGGGATGGCACCATTTGAAGCTTTGTATGGAAGGCCATGCAAATCTCCTGTATGCTGGATAGAGGCCGGGGATAAGTTGGTTCTTGGTCCAGATTTAGTTAGGAAAGCTGCAGAAAAGATTGAGGTCATTCGGGCTAGAATAAAGGAAGCTCAGTCTAGGCAGAAGAGTTATGCAGATGAGAGACGAAAAGATTTAGAATTCTCAGTCGAAGATCAGGTTTTCGTCAAAGTGTCACCGATGAAGGGTGTGATTAGATTTGGGAAATCAGGAAAGTTAGCATTGAGATTCGTTGGACCTTTTCCTATTGTGGAGAGGATCGAGAATATCACATATAGAATTGAGTTACCGAGCAGTTTGGCAGAAGTCCACGATGTTTTCCATGTTTCTCATCTCAAAAAGTGTGTTAGAGACCCGGAGACTGCTATTGCACCGTATATGCTAGATGATATAGTGGTAGAACCGGATTTGACTATAGTGAGGAAGCCTATTCGTATTGTTGCGAGAGATGAGAAGAGGCTTAGAACCAAGACGGTCAGATTAGTCAAAGTCCAGTGGAGTGACGATGATAGGGACTGTACTTGGGAGATTGAGAGAAAGATTAGAGATACTTATTCTGACTTATTTGATGGTATGTTTTACCTCCTTGTTTGATTTGCTGTGTACCTTATCGTAATTTCGAGGATGAAATTCTTTAAGGAGGGGAGTCTGTAACACCCTAGATTTTTGGTAACATTATTTAGGATATTTAATTAGCTAAATAAAATAAAATAATGTGTTGATTAGGGGATTGAGATTTGATTTAATCAAGGGGTAGCCGTGCCATTTAAAAAATAAATTAAAATAAGAGTTAAATTGAAATAGAGGAGGGGTAAAATAGGAAAGAGGCCATTCTTATACCCTAAACCCTTGGCCGTGTACCCCCATACACGTCCATTTCATTTTATCAAATTTTTAAAAAAACTAAGGTTGGCTCCCATTAACAAGAGAAAGAGGAAGAAGGTAAAGAAAAGCTAAGGAAGAAGCTAATTCAAATCAAATCCATTCCCATCTCAATCTCTTTAATCTCCAAAGCTAAGGCGAATAACGTTTACATCTCAAATTTGTATTAATTTCGGTTTTAAGATGAATTTCGAATAGTTTGCATTGATTTTCCATGTTTTTGGGTGATGGAATAATTATATATACTTGTTGATGAATTATGGTTGTTCATATTGAATTTATGATATGTTTTTAAGGTGGAAACCCTATTATGTTATTATCTATTTTATGGACAGATAGTTCACTTATTACCTGTTATTATGTTGTGGACAGATAGTTCACTTATTACCTGTTTTATGGACAGATAATCCATTTATTAGCATAAAGGATATTGTTATTTTGATATAATCAGTTTGATTAACCAGTTTGGTTGCAGGAATGGATTTGCAAAATATATGTTTTAAATGGGATATTAGTGAGGGGAAACCCGTTCCGTTAAGTGGTGTGGTCTCACTTAATATCAGTACACTGAGATGTAATAGAATTATTCACACCAGGCTTTATGTCTGACTCGAAGTTTTTGTTTCCCCTTAAACTCTTGGGTGCTGAAAATTGATTTGAGTAGGCCGAGGGTTAAGGTTTTCAGGTTTAGAAATTTTGGCGAATAAAACTTCTAGAGATGAGCAGGTAGCTGACGGATAGCTAATTAGGAGTTCAGATTGTTTTATTTATTTTCGCTGTATATTAAGTCAGATATGACTATTTTGGTTTGATATACCAAGGGGGCATCATCATATGTCGCTCTTAGCGTATTTTGTAATGATTATAATTATTCTTTACCTGGGAAACGATATGGGATTATATAATTTGGATATGAATTTGTTTTGAAATGTAATCAGAAAATTGCAGTTTTTATGGAAATCTGTGATTTTTTTCATATTCAAGTGCTTCTAATATTATGGATACCATTATCATTACCGTATCTTGTCACCAGAAGTTAATACTATGGATGACTGCAGCATCTGTAGCGCTTAGCTCTTGGCCTCCATAAATGGGTTGTTACAACTCATTCCAAAATTGGATATAGCAGATGAATCCATCACATTGCTTTTCTTGTTTTTGCATTTTTAGTGATCCTGAATAGAGAAGCTTTCCGCGTTGCTTCAGATAGCGGTTCCGTTATCGATTTCTCATCGATAATGGGTAAGTTCCAAGAAAGATAATCTTCAAGTACAATATGGGTAAGCTACGTACAAAGGATGGTCCGTTCCTGGTACTCGGGTCATCCAACCCACTTTGTATAGATAACATATGCTCTTACTTCGGTCAATGCCCTTCGACTTATGTCGACTTCCTTTGGATTATGGGAGTTGGTCACATGGGAATTTTTTTCAAAGTAAAACATACCTGACAATGTTGAATGCCAAGTTTTGTTGTTGAAGATTACTTTCTGGTCATCCGATCTTTAGTCCAGCAAAGGAACTTCCATTCCTCTAGAAGCTGGATCTTCTACAGCTTAGGTTTTTCCTTTTATTCCCGTTGTGTCGGGACAACTGAGTATGGTTGAATTATAAGGTACAGTTACTCTTGTAGAGTTGTAGTTGAAGTTCGATCAGGCACAGCTTCAGTCTTCGGAAACAAATGCATGAGTTATTCGATTGCGAATATCCTTCCTTTGTGGTTTTTGGAATTCAACCTGAAAACCAGTTTCGGTTTCCGAGGACTATTAGCTTAATTGCTCGGTTTCGAAGATTGCCTTTTCGAGAACTGTAAGGTAGCTTGTTCATGCCAGTTCCATGACTGTTCTTGTTTATTCTCAGTCGAGTTCATGCTCAGTTGAGTTTGTTCGATAAAGTGTTGGTGTATATGCCCCGGTCCGTTGGGTTGATTAATCTGAACACTAAATCGATATGTTTCGAGAGACTAGGTCTCTGGAGCAATACATTTGATTGACGCGATAGACCCTATCTTTGAGAACTAGGGACTTTGCTACTTGATTCCAAGCTTTGCATTTTATAGTGATGTCGGTATGTATTAGAAAGATGCATTTTCGGCATCTTTTGCTAAAGTAAATTCTTCTGAGTTCAGGGTTGAGATCCTAATCATGTGTTGGTTTCTATTTTCGAAAACTCATGTACGGATGACTCAACTTTATGGATTTTCCTTGATGTTGTAGATCTTCGAATAATGCGAGATTCCAAAAGGTAAAGATGAAGTCTCGATCAAGCTCTTGCTTCTGTTTCTGAAAGCCAATGTATTAATAGTTTCATTTTAAGGGTCTCTTCTTAGCATCTCCAATCTTTAGGCAATGGCATTCCTTCTACGAGTTGGGACAAAGTAATCTGGTCGGACATTAAGTAGGTCATCAACCCTTTTTATCATTGCCAGGCTTTGAGCAATGGTAAATTTCTGAACGTTAAATCCATTATTTCCTTGGTTAGTAATTTTGTTGCTGGTATGCTCTATTTTGCGAGACAAAACCATTATCTAACCAATCTTGCGATTATCCATGTTTGGACTTGGCGACGCTTCTTTCGACCAAGTATTTATGCGTTCATCCCTATTCAGGAGACTAGTTATTTCGAATGCCTGTATTTGAGCATTTGTGAGAGATGGAAAGTTATGGGATAAATGATTCAATTGCCCCCAATCTGACTCCCAATCCTATTCTAGGATTAAGGAAATCCGATGATTTCTAATTTCCTAGGAAATTTCCCTGCTTGTCCTTAGCCGTGCATGCCTTGCTTAACTGCCAACATCGTCATGGAAGTCATGTTCATGTGTCAACTCCTACCTTCGAGAGTTGGAAACTTAGCTGCTTGGTTCCAAGCAAACTTCTCTTGAAGTTTCCTATCTTTGGACGATATTAGATTTCTTCCTAGGTTTGAATACTGGAAGTTCAATCATGTACCAACTTCTATCTTCGGAAACTAGCACGTGAGTGACTCGATCCTTGGGATTTCCCTTCGCCACCACCTTATCTTCGGCCAGTGGATGATTCCTGTGATGTAAGGTCGAACCATTCGATTGACCTTTGAAAGGTTACGTCTTCCTCTTGTTGCCTATCTTCGGCCAACAGTAGTTTTCCGAAGACAACATTAGTTGGGGACCAACTTCTATCTTCGGAAGCTGGTGCATCGATGGTTCACTATGTCGAGTGTTTCTCATTGACACTATAGATTAAAGTTTTCCTCGGGTTGCCGGGGCAACGATGGTACTTATTGAATAACAAATTTCCCACTATTGTTGGGGCGGTACTTAGGAAGCAGAGAGTTTCCCGTTGTTGCCGGGGCAACACCGATACTTAAGAAATAGAAAGTTTCCCGATGTTGCCAGGAAACACTGGTACTTAGGAAATGAGAGAAGGCCTCGGCGTTGCCGATGCAACACCCACACTTAGAAGGTTGGGATCGGTTTCCCCGTCAGTCTGGTGGTGCCTTTCATCCAGTTGGGTACTAGTTTCGGTCTTTGGAAACTAGCATCGATGATTGGAATATAGAAGTCTTTTCTTAGTGATGCCTATCCTTGGGTAGCGTTAAATCAAGTAGATTAGGATTGAATCATTCATTCGAGCCTATAAAGTTGAGTAGATTCCTTTTAACCCAATACGGCGGCTTCATTTCTTAACTCTGGGATATGCCATGTTCTAGAAGGATGAGAGTCCCAAATGTGTCCGTTACTTAGCTTTGTTATAACTGTCAAGTGCTCCCTTTGGCGGTACAAGGTCATTGCTTAACCAATCCCATGGTTACTCTTGTTTGTGCAGGGTTGAATTTCCTCCGATCGATTTTTGTTGCAAACTGACTTCTATTTACAAAACCCGTTATCCCCAAGTGCTAAACCCTGAGCACTTATAGAATATTAGATATTGTAGGGCGAGTCGTTACATTGCCCCCAGTACACTTGCACTCTTCCCATCGTGATCATGGATCAGAAGAGTTTGGTAGTGCTTGCCTTGAGTCTATGATAATTAAGTTTGCATGTTTGATGCCATATGTGCTCTGCTAAGGTGTTAACCTTGTCGCAAGTACCCTCCTTATTCATTGGTTTCAATCTTCGAGAATCAATGGTTTAGCTTCTCGATTCTAAGTGTTATCCATTTATCATTGTCTATCTTTGGACAATGGCTGGTTTTCCGCAAGCAGGAGTCGAGGTATCTGATCGATCCCTGCATGGTTGATTATACCAAGCATAAATAAAGTCTAGGCTATAATGAATCTACAACGATCGGGAGTTATCCTTCCTAACGTCGCTAGTCTCCGAGCGATGTCAGATTACTGAAGACAAGTTATTCCTTCCGAGCATTGCCAATCTTTGGGCTACGCTAGATTCTTGCAAGTTGGGGTTTGGGAGCTCAATCGAGCACTTGCTTGTCTTTGGAAACCGGTGCGTCGACGAGTTGATTCTAGAAATGTCTTCTATCATCGTCTATATCTAGTCGATGGTAAGTTCCTCCTTTTATCACCTATTTTGGAGCGATGATGAATTTTAAGGAGTTCGATTTTCTTGTTGATATGACGGTCTGGAGTTCTTGATGTTGTTGAGGCAATAGCGATGTCTAGCGGGCTGGAGTAGTTTCCCTTTCAATTCCAGAGTCATTCAGCATACTATACTTCTCCGTTGCAATTGCTGAAATTCTATGATCTTTCTTTTAAGGTATGATTGATATTTTGGCTTTGATTTTCTGCAGTTGATAGCATAGCCCAGAAATTACATGGGGCCAAGGAGTCAATAATTATGACAGTTTTTTTAATCTTAATTACAACAATTCATTGCAAGCACCTCTTGCTCCCAAACCATCCAAATGAAGTCGGGATAATACCGATACTTAAACTTTAGCAAGTCATCGATGAGACTGGAGCGACGTCGAGTACTTGGGTGACAAGTAGCGGTTTTACGGCCTACGAGATGCGTACAGTGGGGTTGTGCTTACTTGAATGTAGTTCAACTAATCCAAGAAGCGATACACGGCTTATGGGATGCACGTAAAAGCTTCAGGCCTTCCCGATGCTATCAAAGCGATACCGGTTCTTTGAAGGACATGAGATCAATATGACCCATCGACATAGAATGGTTGAGACCTTCTCGATGTCACCAGCCTTCGGGTAACGTGAGGAGGTCGCGCTTTGAGAACGTGAGGAGCCAGCCTTCACGGCCTAGGAAGTTTGCGACTTTTGAGATGCACGGCTTAGGAAGTGCGTGGATTATGAGATGCACGGCCCAGGAAGTACGTGGCTTATGAGATGCGCGGCTTTTGAAATTTAGGCCTTCCCGATTCCACCGAGGTGACACGGTTTTGGGAGGCATGGATCGAATTTTCCTATCGGTCCGGCGGTTTGACTTCACTGGAATGCGGCTTCGTCGGTGTTATCCCGCCTTTTGGCAAGGCCGTGACACCAAAAAGTTGACTGGAAAACTAAAGACAGTTCGTCGTAAAAGTTCGCTATACACTGTTTCACCATGGGTATCGATGAATTTTACTCGAGTCCGGATCGGGCTACAATTGATAAGACACATCAAGCAAGGTCAGGAAAAGCAACGTTCCAAGTTTCAAGTCAATCCGAGTTCGTACGCTCAAGATATCATCGATGCAAGTTGGAGGAGGTGACCCTAAGTTCGAATCCATAGGCAGAGCTTCTATTCGAATCCATCAGTGCAACCTCTGTTCGTATCCATCGGTTCGACTCCATATAGTTCGCAACCATCAACAAGCATTAGTTCGAATCAGACCAGATAAGCCACTTCGAATCCATGAAGCTACTCCATTTCATATCCATCAGGTTGAAGTCCTTCGAATCCATGAAGTCACTCCACTTCGTATCCATCCAGTGACCCTGCTTCGAATCCATCCTGTTGCAACAACTTCGTATCGATCGACTATTATATATCACGATCGATACGAACGAACTTCTGTTCGAATCCATTTCCTCGAACCCACTAAGTCAAAGCAGCGAGAAACACGGAGTCGACCTAGTCGACTCGGAGTGAAAAGTGGATTGACCCAGGAAATGCGCACCACGTCATTGCAGAGGCACGTGAGGCCATCGAGTCGAGCCTACCGATTCGAACGAATCGAGTCGAAGCAAGCAAACTGCCGAAGGATGGCAATTCGAATCGACCATATCTCGCAATCTACAAGTCCAAATGCCATGAAATTTTCACAGGAGCTTGCATACATGTTGAAGAATGTCCACACCAAATTTTAGCTCGATTGGATGTTTTCTTGATCGATTCGAATGGATTTCGAATCGATCCCAAAGTCGGCCCGGATTTCCCGAAAGCGGGCATGTGGGCCCCCTCACGTGCCAGAACTGGTCTCCCGAAATTTAGGCGAAATATCAGCCTCCTACACCTATAAATAGAGCCCCTGGTCATTCAGAAAAGGGGCGGACAATTTTAAGAGCTAAAGAGCGCCCAAATTCTGCCAGACTTACTCCAAATCACCACTGCTACCTTAGACTCAGACTTAGATCATAAAATCGGTTGTACTACATAAAAAGAAATTTTAATCTTCAGCGACCGAGCAATAAAATCATCAACTTCAGAGTGGACGTAGGCAAGATCGCCGAACCACTATAAATCCTTTGTCATTTACTGCTATTCTTTTCAATTTTCTGAGTGTTCTTCATTTTTATTTCTCTACATATTTATTATCTGTGAATTGTGATTGCGTACTAGTGCTTTCAACAACTATTGGGTGTTTGTGACCAATTTTGGCGCAAACATTTTGGTGCTTTCACTGAGAACGCTAATTCAGGAGTTTAATCATTTGAAAGTTGAATCAGAAGGCTAAGAGATTTAGATCCGAAGAATCATGACAAGGCAAACTAGTAAGAGACAAAGGCCAGAGCAAAGTCAGCATGGAGGGAGTCAAGAGGCTTTCTCGGGGGCAAACCAAGCATCGATCTTCATCACCAGGGATGAGATGGAGATGATGATGAAGAGACATAAGGAAATGATACCGAATTTGCTTCAACAGATTGGACAACTTGGAGCGCAAAATCAAGGAGCAACCAGAGTCCAGAACGGAGCAGGACCATCTGGCGCATCGCCAGAGCTGGGGGGTACACACTTAGAGCATGTTGATCCAATACCGGGAAGAGATTCAGGGACATCCGAGCAACCTGGTGGCAATAGAGGGATGAACGCTCAGCCAGGGGGGCAGAACGAAGGTGACACTCAAAGATCACAGCATGACGACAACGACAGGTTGGCAGAGATGGTCAGACGGGCCATGAGAGGCGTACTAGTCAATAGAGATCTGGAGGATGTACATAGGAGTCCCTTTACTCCTATGATCAGGCATGCCAGGAATCCACCAGACTTCAAGCTACCATCGGTGGAAATGTATGATGGGCGGACGGATCCAGCGGTCCATCTAACGAAGTATATGAGGCACATGGAAGTACTGGGGGCATCACAAGAAGTCATGGCCCGGTGCTTTCCATTGTATTTGACGGACATTGTAGCGCTATGGTTTAGACAACTGGAGAGTGGCTCCATTGGGACTTGGACAGATTTGACAGAAAGGTTTACGAGACAATTCAGGGTCCATATTTCGAGACCCAAGAACGTGATGAGTTTGGCGACTCTAAAACAAAAGGCCGGGGAATCTTTGAGGAGTTTTCTGACACGATTTAATGCGGCAGCAGCATCAGTGGATTGACCAGATCCATCTATGGTCATGATGGCAGCTGATCTGGAATATCTGATGGCGCGGAGTTCAAGAATTCACTAACTAAGGATCCACCTACGGACCTGGGAGAGTTCTATCATGAAGCCGAAAAGTTTTTGCGATTAGAGGACGCTCGTACGGAGAGAGAAGAAGAAATCGATGTTTACACAGTTAGAGGCGGTAATTCACCGGGAAAAGGTGCAGAGACCGGTAAAGGGAAGCGAAAGGCTGAAGAAAATGATGACAGGCTGTAATGACCCTAAAATAAAATAAAACAAAAATATATACATTTAATATATATGGGGCATTTTCTGTTTTATATATAAAGTTATAATTGTGCCAGAAATAATTAGCATAGTATATGTGATTTTTAATTTAAGTGTACAAAGGAGATTTTCAAATTCTCTAAACTTATAAAAAGAAATGAATAAAGGATCACATGCATATGGCATGAACAAAATAGAAACATGAAAATAGCATGCAGTGTTTAAAATGTTCAACTCCCAAAATAACCAATTAAAGTAACCTGATGTGTACATTTCCCATTTAGGTCCACACAGGAATGAGATGTATGCATGAACAGCTAAGGGTATTAGGAGAATTACCCATTTTCTTAAACCCTAGAATGGATTTATAAATAACTGCACATGGCCAAAACCATCATTCTCTTGGGATCAAAACAAAGATAAAAAAATAAACTAGGAGAAACACTAGCTTGGGGCTTTGGGGGATTTGCTGTTCAAAAGATTAAAGTAGTGAAAGGAAAAACATTAGGTGAGTATTTATCCTTTGTGTGCAATGGCATTAAGCCCTATTGCAGGCAGCCTAAAATATTATGAGACATTCAAATCTCTGAATTAATTTTGTTATGGGTGATATGGATGTTTGTTTGTGCATTTTTTTTGTGTGTTTGGAGTATTAATCTGTAAGTGGGTTTTTGGTGCTAAAATGATTGGAGCATTCTTGTTCTATCTTAGTATCATTAAACATGAATATAGATTAAACAGGGGAACATGGGGTTGAATCAGAAAAATATACAAGCAGTTATATCTTTCTGAAATATGAATGAAAGAAAAAACTAAATTGGTCACTTGGGAGTTAGTCAATGATTTGCTTACTTCAGGTGGAAGCAAGTATATGCATGGTGCAACTGCACCCTGAGGCCTTTGTGTGTTGGAATAATTTAAACAACCTGGGAGTTTCCTTCACAATGCATACATAGTATTCATTTGACAAGGAGTTAAAGACCATAAAATAAATGGGGACAGGGGTTTTAAAAAAATCTGGGTTATAAATATCCAGATATGGTGTTAATTTAATCAAGTTAAACTTGTTCATTGATTAGTTGCTGGGTGAAAATTTGGAGTATGAAACTTGGGTTTATTTATCTAGATTTGGGGAGAATAAATCAAGAATTATACATATGTTTATCTTTACTGTTTGCTGTGTATTTGTTTGAATAGATGAATGTGTTTTTGTATTACCTTGTATGAACCAAAACATGCTAAGTATAAACATCTGTTAAACTAGGAAGGCACTGCAAGATTATGTTTTAAAATCATGAATATGTATACAAAATTGATAAATGCTCATACCAGTGAAAACTGACCCTTTTGGTTGCCCTTGCAATCATCTGGGTGTCTCAAAAATTCTTTGGGGCAGCTAAATGATTTGCTTGCAGGAAATTGAAGTTGGCTTGATGAGTAGAGAAGGCATTGGCTGCTAGTATAAATAAGAGAGAGACTTGTTTTTAAAATTTGCAGATGCATTGTAATGAAATTGCTAGGCACATTTTATTTTCTGTAATTGAAGTTACTTTTAGGAAACTTTTTAAGTATTTTGAGTTGAAGATATGTACTTAATCAAAACCTGTTATGAGTGATCATCGATGATGTTTTTGATAACTACTAAATTTATTTTATGAATGTCTGATTTGGAGAAAATAAGGGGTTAGACATGTCATATACATTTGATATGGATACATATATATTTGAACTCTGATTTTCATTGCTTATGTTTTGCCTTATGGAAATTAATAAGCTAAGGGGATTGATTTTTAATGAACACTCAAGAATTTAGTAGAATATTCAAGTGAGATGAATTTGTGCATGGCAGGTAAGTGATACTTGCATATGCACGAATTCTGGAAATTTTGTAAGTAATTGAGTATTTAAGTTTAACCTCTGAGAAAACTTGTCAACAATTTTAGACGTCTAAGATCAAATTAGACGTCTGTCATAATAATTTAGACGTCTGAGATTGAATTTAGACGTCTGTCAATAAAATTTTAGATGTCTGAATTTAGTTCAAAATGTTTTCTACTCTCTGTTTAAAATTTAGACACTCTGAGACGTCTGTCATAATAATTTAGACGTCTGAGATTGAATTTAGACGTCTGTCAATAAAATTTTAGATGTCTGAATTTAGTTCAAAATGTTTTCTACTCTCTGTTTAAAATTTAGACACTCTGAGACGTCTGTCATAAAAATTTAGACGTCTAAGATCCAATTTAGACGTCTGTCATAAAAATTTAGACGTCTGAACTGCTGATTTTGCCAAATTTGTCTATTTTCGAGTAAATTTCCAAGATTTGTCGATTTTAGTCGATCCAACTTATTGTTATTAATTATTATCAACTTTGATAACTATCATGAGATCAAGTAAATGCTATTTTAGTGTTAAATAGAATCATCTAGGCAAGATAAATATATAAGTGTTATAATTTGTCAAAGTGGCAATGTCAATAGTTTGCATGGTATTTTGATTTCTATTTGATTTAAATTCCCTCTGATAAAAAAATATATAATAATAATAAAGAAACAATTGTATATCATCAAATATACAATTGACTTAATTTTGCTTGTACACTGATATAATTATATTGGTAAAACTAGGGTCTTGGGAAAAATATTTGGAAATTATATAAATATTCAAATATAAAAGAGTTGGGGTTTAGTGGTGAATGCCTCTTTAAACATAGAAAAAAAACTATGTGTTATAGAGCGAGGGTCACCACAGTTGGTATCAGAGCTATGTTTTGAACAACATAGTAAATATTGTTGTATGCATATGGATGTTTGAATGCATTGTTTGAATTATTGATGTTGAATGCTTTTGTTTTATGACTGAATAAAAATATATATATAAATGTGTACATGTGATACATGCACAGTGTGCACAGAAATGAAAATGAACCAAGTAAAGACACCAAAAATGATAGGGGTAAATAAACTAATGTAAAAATCATATTTATAGCATTATGGTAGGACCAAGGCACCATACAGGTGCAGGATCATCACGAGAGACACCTGTGATGAGCATGGAGGATTTTGTGAGAGCTTTAAGGGATGGAATGGCACCAAGGCAAGACAATCCTCATGAGGAACTCTCCAAACTGCTAAAAACATGTACCACTTTGGGAGGAAAGGATTTTGAAGGTACTGAAGGAGCTATAGGAGTTCAAACTTGGATAAGAACTATGGAGAGGGTCTTCACAGATATGCAAATCAATGACCAGAGGAAGAGACAGATAGCTTCAAGGAAATTGAAGGGGGTTGCACTGGATTGGTGGGAAGTTGTAACAGCAGGAAGACAAGAGGATACTATCACTTGGAATGATTTCAAGGACATGCTTGAGGCCAGATTTGTCCCAGCATCTGCCAAGGCCACACTGCTTGAAGACTTTATCAGATTAAGGCAAGGAAGCATGAGTGTGAATGAATACACTCAGAAGTTTGAAGCATTATCCAAGTATGGACTGGTGTTAATAGGGAATGCAGAAGCAAAGAATGCAAGGTACATTCAAGGCTTGAACCCTAGTCTGTCAAGGGCAATGTTGCCATACAAAGACAAAACTTTTGATCAAGTAATTGATCTAACTCTCTCATTTGAGCAACATGACACTGCAAGAGAGAAATTCAGGAATATGAAGCTCAATAAGAAGAAGGGTGGTCAGAACAAAGTGCAACCTTATGACAAGAGAAATGAAAGTAAAGGAGTTAAGAAAGGGGAAGGAGCAACGGCACTTGAAAACAAGAAATTCACTCATTGTTTTAATTGTGGAAAAGCTGGACATTATAGTAACCAATGCCCTGACCCTAAAATACCTAGAGGAGGCTGTTATAATTGTGGAAAGATGGGTCATCTCAAGAAGGATTGCCCAGAAACCAATAGAGGAACAGCAAGGGTAGGAGCTTTGGCAGCAAGTAACACTGGGAATGTTGGGCAACTTGAAGGTATAATTTTTATTCATACCCAACCAATATCAGTAATATATGACACTGGTGCCTCACATTCACTAATATCTTTGGAAATTGTAAAGAAGTTAACACTTGCTTGTGTTTCTATTGATCAGCCCTTAATTGTACACAGTCCCATAGGGAGTCATTGCATGTTGGGGATGAAGTGCATGGGTCTGAAATTAATTATAGGGGGTTATGAATTTAATTCAGATCTATATACCTTAAATTATCCTGGTATTGGGATTATTTTGGGGGTAGATTGGTTAATGAGAAATAAAGCAATTTTAAATTTAGAAAACCTTACTATTTCTTTGGAAACAAATGAAGGCCAAAGAATTACCATCTTAAGTGAAATAGCAAAGAATACATGTTTTAATAAAATCTGGAGTATTAATGAAGTTCAAAAGGAATTAAAGGTAGAGGAAATCCCAGTAGTAAATGAATATATAGATGTGTTTGGAGAAGTAAAGGGAGTTCCTCAAAACAGACCAAATGAATTTAAAATAAAATTAATTCCTGGAACAAATCCAATCATTAAGAAGCCTTATAGAATGGGTCCAAAAGAGTTGGTAGAATTAAAACATCAACTAGAAGAATTAGAAGAGAAAGGATTCATAAGATCAAGTAGTTCCAGTTGGGGTTCCCCAGTGCTTTTTGTTAAAAAGCATGATGGAACAATGAGGTTGTGTGTAGACTACAGGGATTTAAACAAGGTAACTATCAAAAATAAGTACCCACTGCCTAGAATAGATGATCTATTTGATCAATTGCATGGAGCTAAAATATTTTCAAGGCTAGACTTAGCCTCTAGATTTCACCAAATGAAAGTTGCAGAGGAAAGCATTGAGTACACAGCCTTCAATACAAGGTATGGCCTTTATGAATTTCTAGTAATGCCATTTGGCTTGACCAATGCTCCCTCCTATTTTGTAGACTTGATGAATAGAATTTTTAGAGACTTTTTGGATAAGTTTGTCTTGGTATTTATAGATGACATACTAATTTATTCAAAGTCAGAAAATGATCATGCTATGCACCTACATTTAGTATTATCCAGACTTAGAGAACATGAATTAAAAGCCAAGTATTCAAAGTGTGCATTTTGGCAACAAGAAGTAAAGTTCTTAGGACACATAGTGTCACAGCAGGGAGTAAGTGTAGATCCAAGCAAGGTCATTGCAGTTCAATCATGGAGTAGACCCAAAACAGTGACTGAGGTGAGGTCATTCTTAGGTTTGGCAGGGTATTATAGGAGGTTCATTAAGGATTTTTCAAGAATAGCCGCACCAATGACCAAACTAACCAAGAAGAACCAACCATATGTGTGGACTGAGCAGTGTGAACAAGCTTTTGAGAAATTGAAGCAAGCATTGGTGGAAGCTCCTGTCCTTCAAATCCCAGAAGCAAATGAAGGAATGGTTGTATACACTGATGCTAGTGGATCTGGGTTAGGTGCAGTGCTTATGCAACATGGCAAGGTAGTGGCATATGCATCAAGACAGCTTAAACCCAATGAAACCAAATATGCAACTCATGATCTAGAATTAGCTGCAATAGTGTTTGCACTAAAACTATGGAGGCATTATTTGCTTGGGGCAAAATTTGAATTATTCACAGATCATCAAGCATTGAAATATTTATTCTCTCAAAAAGATTTAAATATGAGGCAAGCAAGGTGGTTGGAGTTTCTAGCTGCATATGATTTAGATATATTGTACACTCTTGGAAAAGCTAATAGAGTAGCAGATGCTTTGAGCAGAAATCATGTTAGATTAGCCAGTCTGATGATTGATGAGTTTAAAAATCTTGCAGTGCTTGGGGAGGCAGATATATACAGCAAGGATGCAGTGAATTTTAAAGAACATGGTGATATGGTGGAGTATGGTACACTGGGAATAATCACAGTGAAGTCTAATCTGGTGGAGAAAGTTGGCAGCATGCAAGATCAAGATCAAAGTCTAAAGGAGAAGAAAGAAATGTTATTGAATAACATTGAGTCAGAGAATTTTAAAATAGATTCCCAAGGTTATTTGAGGAAAAATGATAAACTTTGTGTGCCAAACATTGCAGAATTGAAGGAAGAAATCATGAATGAGCATCACAAGACCAGGTACACCATACACCCTGGTGGTACTAAGATGTATCATGATTTAAAAAGAGGCTACTGGTGGCCAGGAATGAAGCAAGCAGTGGCAAGATATGTGGCAAAGTGTTCCACATGCCAACAAATTAAAGCAGACCACCAAAAGCCCTCTGGCATGTTGCAACCTTTGGAAGTACCTCAGTGGAAGTGGGAAAGCATTTCCATGGATTTTGTGGATGGTTTACCTAGAACTAAGAAAGGCAATGATAGTATATGGGTAATTGTTGATAGACTAACCAAATCAGCTCACTTTGTTCCTGTCAGGTCAGATAGAAATGCATCTAGACTTGCACAATTGTTCATTAAAGAAGTGGTGAGGTTACATGGTATACCCAAGACTATTGTAAGTGATAGAGACACTTTGTTCACCTCAAGATTCTGGGAAAGTTTCCAAGAAGCAATGGGAACACAACTTTGTTTAAGCACTGCCTACCATCCTCAAAGTGATGGGCAAACAGAGATAGTGAATAAAATATTGGAAGATTTACTTAGAGCATGTGTGCTTGATTTTGGGGGTAATTGGGAGGATCATATCCACTTGGCAGAATTCACTTACAACAATAGCTATCAATCAACAATAGGAATGGCTCCCTTTGAAGCCTTGTATGGGAGACCTTGCATGTCTCCTGCCTGTTGGTTGGAAGCAGGAGAGGGTGTAATATTGGGGCCAGATCATGTTAAAGAAACCACCAACATGATTGAATTGGTTAGACATAGAATGAAGGCAGCACAATCAAGACAGAAGTCTTATGCAGATAGAAAGAGAAAGCCAATGGAGTTTGAAGTAGGAGAGCATGTTTTTCTGAAAGTATCACCAATGAAGAAAGTGTTCAGGTTTGGAAAATCTGGTAAACTATCACCAAGATTTGTAGGACCATATGAAATTATGCCAAGAATTGGTGCTATGGCCTACAGACTTAAGTTACCTGAGGAGTTGAGTGGTGTGCATCCTGTATTTCATGTTTCTCAATTGAGAAAATGGGTGCATGATGAAGGAGCAATTCTAGAGTCACCTACTCAAGTTCAAGTCCAGAAGAATTTGGTTTATACAAATGAACCAGTAGGGATAGTTGCCAAGGAAGAGAAAAAGTTGAGGAACAAGGTGATCAAACTGGTGAAAATCCAATGGAGCTTGGACACTAATGATTGTACATGGGAGGTTGAAGACAAAATGAGGGCTAAATACCCCAATTTGTTTACTGATGGAGAGGTATGTTTAAGCAGCCTAAGATAATTTTTCTAAATGTATTTATATATTGTTTGTTTCCATAAAATATGAGTATGGGGTTATGGAGTTAAAACAGGGTATGGGTTAGTGTTTTTAATTGGAGAAAATAGGTGAAATTATGGGGACATAATTCCTTTAAGGGGGAGGGTATGTAATGACCCTAAAATAAAATAAAACAAAAATATATACATTTAATATATATGGGGCATTTTCTGTTTTATATATAAAGTTATAATTGTGCCAGAAATAATTAGCATAGTATATGTGATTTTTAATTTAAGTGTACAAAGGAGATTTTCAGATTCTCTAAACTTATAAAAAGAAATGAATAAAGGATCACATGCATATGGCATGAACAAAATAGAAACATGAAAATAGCATGCAGTGTTTAAAATGTTCAACTCCCAAAATAACCAATTAAAGTAACCTGATGTGTACATTTCCCATTTAGGTCCACACAGGAATGAGATGTATGCATGAACAGCTAAGGGTATTAGGAGAATTACCCATTTTCTTAAACCCTAGAATGGATTTATAAATAACTGCACATGGCCAAAACCATCATTCTCTTGGGATCAAAACAAAGATAAAAAAAATAAACTAGGAGAAACACTAGCTTGGGGCTTTGGGGGATTTGCTGTTCAAAAGATTAAAGCAGTGAAAGGAAAAACATTAGGTGAGTATTTATCCTTTGTGTGCAATGGCATTAAGCCCTATTGCAGGCAGCCTAAAATATTATGAGACATTCAAATCTCTGAAGTAATTTTGTTATGGGTGATATGGATGTTTGTTTGTGCATTTTTTTTGTGTGTTTGGAGTATTAATCTGTAAGTGGGTTTTTGGTGCTAACATGATTGGAGCATTCTTGTTCTATCTTAGTATCATTAAACATGAATATAGATTAAACAGGGGAACATGGGGTTGAATCAGAAAAATATACAAGCAGTTATATCTTTCTGAAATATGAATGAAAGAGAAAACTAAATTGGTCACTTGGGAGTTAGTCAATGATTTGCTTACTTCAGGTGGAAGCAAGTATATGCATGGTGCAACTGCACCCTGAGGCCTTTGTGTGTTGGAATAATTTAAACAACCTGGGAGTTTCCTTCACAATGCATACATAGTATTCATTTGACAAGGAGTTAAAGACCATAAAATAAATGGGGACAGGGGTTTTAAAAAAATCTGGGTTATAAATATCCAGATATGGTGTTAATTTAATCAAGTTAAACTTGTTCATTGATTAGTTGCTGGGTGAAAATTTGGAGTATGAAACTTGGGTTTATTTATCTAGATTTGGGGAGAATAAATCAAGAATTATACATATGTTTATCTTTACTGTTTGCTGTGTATTTGTTTGAATAGATGAATGTGTTTTTGTATTACCTTGTATGAACCAAAACATGCTAAGTATAAACATCTGTTAAACTAGGAAGGCACTGCAAGATTATGTTTTAAAATCATGAATATGTATACAAAATTGATAAATGCTCATACCAGTGAAAACTGACCCTTTTGGTTGCCCTTGCAATCATCTGGGTGTCTCAAAAATTCTTTGGGGCAGCTAAATGATTTGCTTGCAGGAAATTGAAGTTGGCTTGATGAGTAGAGAAGGCATTGGCTGCTAGTATAAATAAGAGAGAGACTTGTTTTTAAAATTTGCAGATGCATTGTAATGAAATTGCTAGACACATTTTATTTTCTGTAATTGAAGTTACTTTTAGGAAACTTTTTAAGTATTTTGAGTTGAAGATATGTACTTAATCAAAACCTGTTATGAGTGATCATCGATGATGTTTTTGATAACTACTAAATTTATTTTATGAATGTCTGATTTGGAGAAAATAAGGGGTTAGACATGTCATATACATTTGATATGGATACATATATATTTGAACTCTGATTTTCATTGCTTATGTTTTGCCTTATGGAAATTAATAAGCTAAGGGGATTGATTTTTAATGAACACTCAAGAATTTAGTAGAATATTCAAGTGAGATGAATTTGTGCATGGCAGGTAAGTGATACTTGCATATGCACGAATTATGGAAATTTTGTAAGTAATTGAGTATTTAAGTTTAACCTCTGAGAAAACTTGTCAACAATTTTAGACGTCTAAGATCAAATTAGACGTCTGTCATAATAATTTAGACGTCTCAGATTGAATTTAGACGTCTGTCAATAAAATTTTAGATGTCTGAATTTAGTTCAAAATGTTTTCTACTCTCTGTTTAAAATTTAGACACTCTGAGACGTCTGTCATAATAATTTAGACGTCTGAGATTGAATTTAGACGTCTGTCAATAAAATTTTAGATGTCTGAATTTAGTTCAAAATGTTTTCTACTCTCTGTTTAAAATTTAGACACTCTGAGACGTCTGTCATAAAAATTTAGACGTCTAAGATCCAATTTAGACGTCTGTCATAAAAATTTAGACGTCTGAACTGCTGATTTTGCCAAATTTGTCTATTTTCGAGTAAATTTCCAAGATTTGTCGATTTTAGTCGATCCAACTTATTGTTATTAATTATTATCAACTTTGATAACTATCATGAGATCAAGTAAATGCTATTTTAGTGTTAAATAGAATTATCTAGGCAAGATAAATATATAAGTGTTATAATTTGTCAAAGTGGCAATGTCAATAGTTTGCATGGTATTTTGATTTCTATTTGATTTAAATTCCCTCTGATAAAAAAAATATAATAATAATAAAGAAACAATTGTATATCATCAAATATACAATTGACTTAATTTTGCTTGTACACTGATATAATTATATTGGTAAAACTAGGGTCTTGGGAAAAATATTTGGAAATTATATAAATATTCAAATATAAAAGAGTTGGGGTTTAGTGGTGAATGCCTCTTTAAACTTAGAAGAAAAAAAACTATGTGTTATAGAGCGAGGGTCACCACACAGGTCAAAGCGGCAACGGAGGGAGCCACGATTTATCACTTATTCGGAGCTGAATGAGAGTTTAGAGCGAATCTACCAAGATACCCGAGAACAAGTCCCCTACCATTGGCCAATACGAAGGGACCCCACTGTTGACGAATGGAAATCAGATAGATATTGCTTATTCCACGAACTGAATGGTCATAATACCAACGACTGTAGACATCTGAAGGATGAGGTGGAAGGGCACATTAGGAATGGTAGGCTACTTCAGTATGTGAGAAGGCGAGCTCCAACGGTGGAACCAGAGCGGCCACCGTCTACATCAGCTAGGGGTGGCCCCGAGCCGGGGCAACGTATGGTTATCAATTGATTGAAATAATGATGAATGGGTCGTAAACTTCTCACTAACACGGTCAAATCATTTACATATGTGGGAGATCGCGAACGATCCACAAGCATGCTCTGAATGATTATTGACCGTCTCATAGTGAGAATTTACACTTTGACATCCTTGCTTTGCTTTTGTTTCATGTTGATTTAAACATTTAGACTTTGCTTGTTTGGATATTTCTGTTATGGAGTTCATGTGAACGTTAGTTTGATATTTGCAATTCTGTAAAAGAAGTTACTCGCGTATGCTTTGGATCGCGAACGGTCCCACAAGCACACCTTGTATGGCGACGAACCGCCACGATCGATGATTCAGAAATTCACCCAAACGTGAACCTGACATCTATAATACTAAGTCCCCCCCGGGCACACTCATCAGCCTCGAACGGCACCCGACCACAAACGGTCACCATTTGCCTCGAACGGCACCCGACCACAAACGATCACCATTTGCCTCGAACGGCACCCGACCACGAACGGTCACCATTTGCCTCGAACGGCACACGACCTCGAACGGTCACTACCAGCCTCGAACGGCACCCGACCACGAACGGTCACCATTTGCCTCGAACGGCACCCGACCACGAACGGTCACTATTTGCCTCGTATGGCACCCGACCGCGAACGGTCACACTTCATCTAATATAACATTCGATCGTGAACGATCACACTCTACCTCGTGCGGCACCTGACCACGAACGGTCACAATTCACCCAGTATGAAATTCGATCGCGAACGATCACATTCTGCCTCGTGCGGTATCCGATCGCGAACGATCACATTTTATCTCATGCACCATACGACCACGAACGGTAACAATCCATCATAATTCGTCTAGAACGACACTCGATTGCGAACGATCACATTCTTCTTTCCATGGCATCCGACCGCGAACAGTCCCATTTCGTTATGCCGCGAACGGCATTCGACCTCAAACGGTCCCATATTACCTCAAATGACATACGGTCGTGAACGATCGTCGTTCATGGTCAGGAAAGACTATCAAGTTCTTTACAAGTCAATGACAGGATACGAACATCCAGCTTATGAAACTACAAAACACACCTTCCTATCGCAAGGCATGTTTTAGGGGGCAAATGTTATCCCGCCTTTTGGCAAGGCCATGACACCAAAAAGTTGACTGGAAAACTAAAGACAGTTCGTCGTAAAAGTTCGCTATACACTGTTTCACCATGGGTATCGATGAATTTTACTCGAGTCCGGATCTGGCTACAATTGATAAGACACATCAAGCAAGGTCAGGAAAAGCAACGTTCCAAGTTTCAAGTCAATCCGAGTTCGTACGCTAAAGATATCATCGATGCAAGTTGGAGGAGGTGACCCTAAGTTCGAATCCATAGGCAGAGCTTCTATTCGAATCCATCAGTGCAACCTCTGTTCGTATCCATCAGTTCGACTCCATATAGTTCGCAACCATCAACAAGCATTCGTTCGAATCGGACCGGATAAGCCACTTCGAATCCATGAAGCTACTCCATTTCGTATCCATCAGGTTGAAGTCCTTCGAATCCATGAAGTCACTCCACTTCGTATCCATCCAGTGACCCTGCTTCGAATCCATCCTGTTGCAACGACTTCGTATCGATCGACTATTATATATCGCGATCGATACGAACGAACTTCTGTTCGAATCCATTCCCTCGAACCCACAAAGTCAAAGCGGCGAGAAACATGGAGTCGACCCAGTCGACTCGGAGTGAAAAGTGGATTGACCCAGGAAATGCGCACCACGTCATCGCAGAGGCGCATGAGGCCATCGAGTCGAGCCTATCGATTCGAACGAATTGAGTCGAAGCAAGCAAACTGCCGAAGGATGGTAATTCGAATCGACCATATCTCGCAATCTACAAGTCCAAATGCCATGAAATTTTCACAGGAGCTTGCATACATGTTGAAGAATGTCCACACCAAATTTCAACTCGATTGGATGTTTTCTTGATCGATTCGAATGGATTTCGAATCGATCCCAAAGTGGGCCCGGATTTCCTGAAAGCGGGCATGTGGGCCCCCTCACGTGCCAAAACTGGTCTCCCAAAATTTAGGCGAAATATCAGCCTCCTACACCTATAAATAGAGACCCTGGTCATTCAGAAAAGGGGCGGACAATTTTAAGAGCTAAAGAGCGCCCAGATTCTGTGTGACGACCGCCCATGACCCCTGCACTGAACATAGAAATAGTGCGCTGAAAGGTGTGCCAGGCAGCCATGGACGATTGCCAAGGTTAAGTTAAAACAGCAGAATCTATCGTATTACTCATAGCGCATGGATAAAATACAATAGAGAATATATATAGTGAAGCTTCACAAAATAGAATCTCATCAATTAAGCTTCAAATAGTTGAATACAAACGTCTGAATAGTCAATACATCAAGCCTCACTACATATCACTCAGAGAATTATACAAGCAGCGGAACATCCAGTACATATAGTAAAAAAATAATATGCAAGCCTCCAGCTCGTCTTCGTCATCAGCATCGTCGGAAACTAAGAACATCACATGTCACCTGCTACCTAGTCTTCCCATCCCAAAATGGATGAACAGCCCAAGGTAATAAGAGTTGAACATAAAATCTTGAGTCAGACAACAGTCTTAGTGAGCGGTAAATTAACTAACAACATACCAAAAGAGCATAAAGGTAAAAGGAATAGGAATCCAACCCTCCCACTCCACCTCTTTCTACAGTGATAGCCCCCAGACACACTAAGCAGAAGTAAACATAGCAATCAGACAATTAAAGTAAAGCAATTATCACTCGAGTCAAGGTCGGTGTTTTCCAAGTACAAACCCCCAAGGCCTAAACCAAGATCAGATAAGCACCCAGAAAACATCGCTCTTGAGACCGAATGACGATACAACCAAAACATCCATGGCTCTGGCTATCACCGTTATCATTGCTTCGATACCACCGTTAATTGAATGACCGGCACATTCTTTCAGCCATCCGTCAAGGGCCAATGGTAACCCCGGTTCTAGACAGAACTCCGCACGTCGTCGCAGCCCGTGCCTAGGACTATCGAATCTGCCCAGAGTACTCGACTACCAACTGTAGTCTTTTGGGACTATCGAATCTGCCCAGCGTACTCTTGCTTTGAGCCTGCTAGAACCTTCAACAACGATGAAATCTCAGCCTTCTAGTCATCCTCCTCGACGACTATTCTCATACTAGCTCAAGCGCCTCTCGAGCCAACCATTATCCTCAAACTCGAACCCTTTCACCGAGTCACCAACATGCTTGGAATGATCCCGTCTGGATTAAACCAAGGCTATCTCACATCATGCCTCGCTTCATCTCATCATAGCAAAGCCTCATCTCAACATCATCATCAAATCTATCCATATGAGCTTTATCATCCACGTCATATGCCACGAGCAGCTTTTCCAATTCAAGAGCCTTTCCCTTAGCCTTTGAATCATCTTCGACCATCTTGTCTGAATCTAACAACTAATCAACTAATTTATAACAATCAATCAAATCAATCATTAATCCAAGTAATCAATCATGCAAACAAGATCTAAAAGCAATTATAACTAAAATGGGCTTGTAAATAAAGAGTACAAATCTAACAAGCATGAAACATGGGTAATATCTCTACAACTTGATGAATGAACTTGCATAGATTATCATGTAGTAAAATGGATGTCAAATCATCATGAACAATGGATCTATACTTAAGTTTAAGAAAATGCATGGAAATCACTATTTTAACACCAAATCAAGCCATCAATCCGATATACTCCTTTGGATCCGTGTGAGAGATAATCACCACTCACCGAATCTCCTAAACAACTCAAAAGCAACACACTTCAGATCTGGACAGCGAAGGATCTAGCTCGATTCTCCAAAATTCTGCTTCAAACGATGGAATCTCTCTTCGATGGTTGAAGATCTTCGATCTAAGCTCTTGGATCTTCGATTTGATCTTCGATTTGGATGGAAGGAATCACAAGATTAGAGTGGAGAAAAGAAGTGAAGAAGTGTTGAACTCGAGCTCTCAAAATGGCAGGACTTCGTCGCTTCAAATCCGGATCCCAAAAAGTGAGGAAATGGACGTGTATTTATAGGCTGAAATCCCTAAGTCGTCCGCCCCCTTAAGTCGTCCACGACTTATCTCCTCCGACTTACGACCTAACAAACCCTACGACTTATCAATCCCCTTCGACCTACGACTTATCAGGTCCTACGACTTAAGCCATAACACATGCGCGCGAACCCGGACTCAATGACTCAACAACTCAACGACTCAACAAATCCTACGACTTAACCTTGCATGACTTAACACATATGTGCGACTTAGCGACCTTGCGACTTAACGCTATACGACTTAACTCTAACGCAAGTGCGCGACTCAACGACCCAACGACCTAAGCCTTAACACTAATGCGCGACTTACGACCTAACTCCAACACAGGGTCCCCAACGACTTATGACCTATAATCCTTAAGTCAGTCGAACGACCTAACTTCCTTAAGTCGTTAACCCGCTTATCCCCTAGGTCGTTAACTCGCTAACTCCTATACTGCTAATCCTTAAGCCGCTAACCCTTAAGTCGCCTACTTCCTTAAGTCGTCTACTTCCTTAAGTCGCCAACTTTCTTATAGGTCGTCTAAACCCCTAATTCGTCTACTCCTTAGGTCATTCTAATCTCTTAAGTCGTCCCAAGCTACTGTACGACCTAAGCTACTACACGACCTAACTATCACACGACCTAAGCTTCAAACGACTTAAACTCTAGACGACTTATCAATACTAACGACCTAATAGCAACAGTTTCACGATCTTTAGATCCGTAAAAATACGGGTCGTTACATTCTCTCCCCCTTAGGAATTTCGCCCCCGAAATTCCAAACAAACAAGAGCAATCAAAAACTATTCTGCACGCCTACCATCCATAGCAATCAACAAACCATGCATCCAATTCTAGCCTAGCATGCAGAATTCTAAAACTAGAACAAGTTACAATGTCGTGAGATGACACGACTCCTTATGGCCATACCTCGAAGAGTTCAGGATGAGCTGCCTTCATCCTCTCTTCCACCTCCCATGTACAGTCGTTATCATCATCACTCCATTGTATCTTGAGCAACCTAACTACCTTCCTCCTAAGCTGTTTCGTGTCAGTTTCCACAACACGAAGCGGCTTACGAAGTCTCTCAACAACTAGGTCAACCTCAAAATCTTCACAGCTATCTGCAGAAACCACAGTATTCGAGTCGTGCACATACTTCCGTAGATATGATACATGAAAAACATTGTGCACACTCGACATCTTTTCTGGTAACTCCAATTTATAGGCGAGCTTTCCAATTCGCTCGATGATCGGGAATGGTCCAACAAATCTCGGAGTCAATTTTCCTTTCTTCCCGAATCGAATAACATTCTTCAGTGGAGAAATCTTCACAAAAACCATATCACCTACGTCGAATTCCAAATCCTTACGACGCTTATCGGCATAACTTTTCTGTCAGTCTTGGGCTGCCTTCATTCGTTTCCGAATGATCTCTATGCAATCCGAAGTCTGTCGAATCATTTCTGGCCCAAGTATCAGCTTTTCCCCTGTTTCCAACCAACATGTCAGAGAGTTACACGGTCTTCCATACAATGCCTCATACGGTGCCATACCAATGCTTGACTGGTAACTGTTATTATACGAAAATTCCACTAAATGAAGGTGATCTTCCCATGATCCTCCGAAATCTAAAACGCATGCTCTGAGGAGATCTTCTAGAACTCGGTTGACTCTCTCAGTCTGACCATCTGTTTGAGGATGATAAGCTGTACTCAAACACAACTCGGTTCCTAAAACTTCCTGGAAGCTCTTCCAAAATCCACTAGTGAACAATGGGTCTCGATCGCTCACTATACTTTTCGGAATACCATGGAATCGAACTATCCACTTAACATACAGCTCAGCCAACTTCGATGCGGTCCTGGTTGATCGAACAGGAATGAATCTTGCACTCTTAGTCAAACGATCTACGATGACCCAAATCCCTTCATTTCCCGCTCTGGTTCTAGGTAACCCATCGATAAAATCCATCGATATTTGCTCCCACTTCCATGTAGGAACTTCTAATGGCTGAAGCAATCCACTGGGCTTCTTTTGCTCAGCTTTTACCAACTGGCAGTTCATGCACTTGGAAATAAAATTTCCAACATCCTTCTTCATTCCTTCCCAGTAATAGGTTCTCTTCATATCCCGATACATCTTATTTCCACCCGGATGAATTATCAACTTCGAGTGATGACTTTCCTTCAGAACTTCATTTCTCAATTCATCTATATCGGGAACAACTAGTCGTCCTTGCTACCGAAGCCAACCCTCTCGATCGACCTCGAATCCTTTATCCTTCTCTGCGTCCAATCCAGATTCCAAATCATGGATAATCTTGACAAGCTTATCGTCTTGCTTTTGGCTCTCTCCAATTCTTTCCACAAGAGTCGGTCTTATCGATAAGTTTGCCAACATCTCAGGTTCCAATTCACATATGGGCCTAAAGTCAAATCCAGCTAAATACTCGAGACTCTTCCATTCTGAAAACATGGCTCCCAATCCTGCATGTCTTCGACTTAACGCATCTGCCACTGCGTTACCCTTTCCCGAAGTATAGGCTATACCAAAATCATATGATGCCAAAAACTCTAGCCATCGTTGCTGCCTAAGATTCAAATCCTTTTGGAAGAAAAGATACTTCAACGACTTATGATCTGTAAACAACTCGAATCGAACTCCCAATAGATAATGTCTCCACATCTTCAAGGCAAAAACAATTGCCGCTAACTCCAAATCATGACTCGGATAATTCCTTTCATGCGGCTTCAGTTGTCGACTTGCATACGCAACAACTTTACCCTTCTACATCAACACTGCTCCAAGTCCAGTACCACATGCGTCAGTGTAAACCACCATCTCATCATTTCCACTTGGAATAGTCAAAACAGGAGCACTTGTCAGTCGCTCTTTCAGGATTCCGAAAGTTTGCTCACACTTAGCATCCCATCTGAATACTTGATACTTTTTCGTCAATCCTGTTAATGGTGCGGCTACCTTGGAAAAGTCTTTAATAAATCGACGATAGTATCCTGCTAATCCAAGAAAACTTCTCACATCAGATGCATTCTTAGGTCTAACCCAGTCCTGGATTGCTGCCACTTTAGCGGGATCAACTGCTATTCCATTTCCAGAGATAATATGGCCTAAGAACCTCACTTCGCTCTTCCAGAAGTGACACTTCGAAAACTTAGCCTTCAGCTGATGTTTCCGTAAGATTTCCAAAACAATATGCAAGTGCGTCTTGTGCTCTTCTTCAGTTCTGGAATAAACCAAAATATCATCCACAAACACTAGTACGAACTTGTTCAACTGATCTCTGAACACCCTATTCATAAGATCCACAAAATATGCTGGTGCATTGGTCAATCCATACGGCATTACCAGTCACTCAAAGAAAACAGATGGTGTCCTGAAAGCAGTCTTCTGCACACTATCTTTTGCCACTCTTAACTGGTGAAATCCCGTTGCCAAATCCATCTGAGAAAACACCTTGGCTTCGTGAAGCTGATCAAACAAGTCATCTATTCTCGGCAATGGATACTTGTTCTTCTTAGTCACTTTATTCAGCTCACGATAATCCACACACAACCTCAACGATCCATCCGCTTTGGTAACAAACACAACTGGTGCACCCCATTTGGACACACTACGCCGAAGCATAAGCTTGCACAATCTGCTTGTCCTTCCGCGGTTCTGGACAATTCTTCTTAATATGCCCCGGCTTGTCACAGTTGTGGCACTTCACCGGCACCTTTGGATTCTTGTAATCTCTGGAGAAATGGCCCTTCTGCTGACAATTGTAGCAAGTCACTTCGCCCTTCGGCTTCTTCTGACCATCCTTACCCTTTTACTGTTGCTGCTTCCTCTTCTTGTTTCCACCCTGCTGTGGTTTAGACTCCTCCTTGGTCACAGCAACAACAGATCCTTCTTTAGGAAACAGATTCTCGTGCCTTAGAGCCTTCTCTACAAGCTTCTCAAATGGATCGTCCAAATGATCCACCAACTGCCTCCCAAGATAACTGTCCAAGCCTGTCACAAACTTCTCGTTCTTCTGATATGAAGATTCAATATACGACCGGGCATACTTGGACAAAGCTTCAAACTCAGAAACATACTCAAGAACTGGTCTTCCACCTGCTTGAGCTCCACAAACTTCTTGAACAGAACAGATTTCTGAGCTGTAGAAATGAACTTAGCTTCAAATCTGGCTTGGAATTGCACCCAAGTAATTTCTTCCTCCGGAGTATCAATGGTGATAGAGTTCCACCAGTTAGAAGCTCTTCCTTGAAGCTGTCTTGATGCGAGCTTCCTTTTGGTTGCATCCTCGATTCCCAAATCACCAAAGATTCTTCTACAAGCATCTATCCATCTCTGGACTTCGATGGTTGACTCTGTTCCCAAGAAAACCTTTCCTCCAAGAGCAGTATAGTCTTTACACAACTTCGCAAAATCCACCGGTTTTGGAGTTTGAACTTGAACTCCAACATCTACTGATGGCCCCGGAGCTAGCATCCTTCTCATGATCGAAGTCATCGTAGCCTCGAACATAGCAGCATAATCAGCAGCCCCCTCAGTAGCACGGCCTTCCCTAGCAGCTGGTCTCCCTCTTCGACTCATTCTAAATATCTATAAAAGAAATGATCAGCACACCTTGAGAAACAACTGCATAAAGGACTCGCATACTTCTAAGCTACTATATTATATATAGTAATCATCCATCAAAATACAATTACGTCTCTCATACGTAGTTACGTCAGCGAGCGTTGGGTAAAATCGATTAACCAAAGCTCTGATACCAAATGTGACGACCGCCCATGACCCCTGCACTGAACATAGAAATAGTGCGCTGAAAGGTGTGCCAGGCAGCCATGGACGATTGCCAAGGTTAAGTTAAAACAGCAGAATCTATCGTATTACTCACAGCGCATGGATAAAATACAATAGAGAATATATATAGTGAAGCTTCACAAAATAGAATCTCATCAATTAAGCTTCATAATAGTTGAATACAAACATCTGAATAGTCAATACATCAAGCCTCACTACATATCACTCAGAGAATTATACAAGCAGCGGAACATCCAGTACATATAGTAAGAAAATAATATGCAAGCCGCCAGCTCATCTTCGTCATCAGCATCGTCGGAAACAAGAACAGCACCTGTCACCTACTACCTAGTTTGCCCATCCCAAAATGGATTAACAGCCCAAGGTAATAAGAGTTGAACATAAAACCTTGAGTCAGACAACAGTCTTAGTGAGCGGTAAATTAACTAACAACATACCAAAAGAGCATAAAGATAAAAGGAATAGGAATCCAACCCTCCCACTCCACCTCTTTCTACAGTGATAGCCCCCAGACACACTAAGCAGAAGTAAACATAGCAATCAGACAATTAAAGTAAAGCAATTATCACTCGAGTCAAGGTCGGTGTTTTCCAAGTACAAACCCCCAAGGCCTAAACCAAGATCAGATAAGCACCCAGAAAACATCGCTCTTGAGACCGAATGACGATACAACCAAAACATCCAAACATCCATGACTCTGGCTATCACCGTTATCATTGCTTCGATACCACCGTTAATTGAATGACCGGCACATTCTTTCAGCCGTCCGTCAAGGGCCAATGGTAACCCCGGTTCTAGATAGAACTCCGCACGTCGTCGCAGCCCGTGCCTAGGACTATCGAATCTGCCCAGAGTACTCGACTACCAACTGTAGTCTTTTGGGACTATCGAATCTGCCCAGCGTACTCTTGCTTTGAGCCTGCTAGAACCTTCAACAACGATGAAATCTCAGCCTTCTAGTCATCCTCCTCGACGACTATTCTCATACTAGCTCAAGCGCCTCTCGAGCCAACCATTATCCTCAAACTCGAACCCTTTCACCGAGTCACCAACATGCTTGGAATGATCCCGTCTGGATTAAACCAAGGCTATCTCACATCATGCCTCGCTTCATCTCATCATAGCAAAGCCTCATCTCAACATCATCATCAAATCTATCCATATGAGCTTTATCATCCACGTCATATGCCACGAGCAGCTTTTCCAATTCAAGAGCCTTTCCCTTAGCCTTTGAATCATCTTCGACCATCTTGTCTGAATCTAACAACTAATCAACTAATTTATAACAATCAATCAAATCAATCATTAATCCAAGTAATCAATCATGCAAACAAGATCTAAAAGCAATTATAACTAAAATGGGCTTGTAAATAAAGAGTACAAATCTAACAAGCATGAAACATGGGTAATATCTCTACAACTTGATGAATGAACTTGCATAGATTATCATGTAGTAAAATGGATGTCAAATCATCATGAACAATGGATCTATACTTAAGTTTAAGAAAATGCATGGAAATCACTATTTTAACACCAAATCAAGCCATCAATCTGATATACTCTTTGGATCCGTATGAGAGATAATCACCACTCACCGAATCTCCTAAACAACTCAAAAGCAACACACTTCAGATCTGGACAGCGAAGGATCTAGCTCGATTCTCCAAAATTCCGCTTCAAACGATGGAATCTCTCTTCGATGGTTGAAGATCTTCGATCTAAGCTCTTGGATCTTCGATTTGATCTTCGATTTGGATGGAAGGAATCACAAGATTAGAGTGGAGAAAAGAAGTGAAGAAGTGTTGAACTCGAGCTCTCAAAATGGCAGGACTTCGTCGCTTCAAAATCCGGATCCCAAAAAGTGAGGAAATGGACGTGTATTTATAGGCTGAAATCCCTAAGTCGTCCGCCCCCTTAAGTCGTCCACGACTTATCTCCTCCGACTTACGACCTAACAAACCCTATGACTTATCCATCCCCTTCGACCTACGACTTATCAGGTCCTACGACTTAAGCCATAACACATGCGCACACGAACCCGGACTCAATGACTCAACAACTCAACGACTCAACAAATCCTACGACTTAACCTTGCGCGACTTAGCGACCTTGCGACTTAACGCTATACGACTTAACTCTAACGCAAGTGCGCAACTCAACGACCCAACGACCTACGCCTTAACACTAATGCGCGACTTACGACCTAACTCCAACACAGGGTCCCCAACGACTTATGACCTATAATCCTTAAGTCACTCGAACGACCTAACTTCCTTAAGTCGTTAACCCGCTTATCCCCTAGGTCGTTAACTCGCTAACTCCTATACTGCTAATCCTTAAGCCGCTAACCCTTAAGTCGCCTACTTCCTTAAGTCGTCTACTTCCTTAAGTCGCCAACTTTCTTATAGGTCGTCTAAACCCCTAAGTCGTCTACTCCTTAGGTCATTCTAATCTCTTAAGTCGTCCCAAGCTACTATACGACCTAAGCTACTACACGACCTAACTATCACACGACCTAAGCTTCAAACAACTTAAACTCTGGACGACTTATCAATACTAACGACCTAATAGCAACAGTTTCACGATCTTTAGATCCCTAAAAATACGGGTCGTTACATTCTGCCAAACTTACTCCAAATCACCACTGCTACCTTAGACTCAGACTTAGATCATAAAATCGGTTGTACTACATAAAATGTAATTGTAATCTTCAGCGACCGAGCAATAAAATCATCAACTTCAGAGTGGACGTAGGCAAGATCGCTGAACCACTATAAACCCTATGTCATTTACTGCTATTCTTTTCAATTTTCTGAGTGTTCTTCATTTTTATTTCTCTACATATTTATTATCTGTGAATTGTGATTACGTACTAGTGCTTTCAACAACTATTGGGTGTTTGTGACCAATTTTGGCGCAAACAGTCGGTTCCAAGAGATAAGTGGTTTTTGAATCAGGTAACCATGGCTTGGATGATCCTTCTGTGTTTCGGGACTATGTGCACGACCAAACAGATTGGGTTTCCATGGTGTAGAGATCTATAGCTGATCGTGTGAAAATGGATATGAAGAAGAGCCTATGGGGGTTCAGGGCAAGACTCTTAGCTTTTGGTTTAAACTACCTTCAAATATTGGGTCTTCAACTAGCATGCGGTCTAAGAGGAAGAGGAACTAGTCACTAAGGGTGGTAAAGAAAGAGTTGGGAAGGAGTACGTGAGTATTATGCCTCTATTTTGTTTGTTGTGCTAGCTAGGTTGTCGAGTCCGTAGTTGGTAGAATTCTAGGATTTTTGATTGGGCATAACAGAACTGTGGTATGATTAGTCTTGGCCTTCGTTGTGGTTATTCAAGTGTGCATGGTGCCCCCCATACCGCAGGGTTGTTCGCTCGCTTGAACTGTATCCAGGGTGTCCTCATAACTTATCTGGTTTCCCCCGGTCCAGTGGATGCGGCTGTGTCTTCTAGATGATTAAAGCATGGAAAAGCCTCTATCTTCATAGACTTATATATTAGGGATCCGAGATACTTGGTTCTCCCAGATGTCGAATCTCGGATTAATTGAAGTCAGCCTCTGACTAACCACAAGGCCGGCTCAGTTTTGGTGCAGTTTTTTTTGAACGACTTCGAGGCCCTAGAATTCAGCACTGTTTGTTTCATTAGTCACTGCCAATTCTGTGGAGTACCTGATGTGATTGTCGATTTTGCGACCTTGGAGCGTAACTTTGTTAACTTTGGGGAGCTCTAGATCAGATGACTGATGATCTTCCAGTTCGCCTTCATGATGTTTTAGTTCGTGAAGTATTTTTTGGATCAGAAGATCGCTGATCTACTGGTTCGCCATCATGACGCTTTAGTTCATGAAGGACCTTCATTTTTGCGAAGGGTTTTTGGATCAAATGACAACTGATCTACCGGTTCACCTTCACGATGATTTAGTTCAGTAAGGACCTTCACGTTCGTGAAGGGTTTTTGGATCAAATGACCGCTAATCTACCGGTTCACCTTCACAATGCTTTAGTTCATAAAGGACCATCACGTTCGTGAAGGGTTTTTGGATCAGATGACTGCTAATCTATCGGTTCGCCTTTACGATGCTTTAATTCATGAAGGACCTTCATGTTCGCGAAAGATTTTTGGATCCGATGGCCGCTGATCTACCGGTTTTCCTTCACGTCACTTTAGTTCATGAAGGACCTTCACGTTCATGAAGGTTATTCTGGATCAGATGACCACTGACCTACCGGTTCACCTTCACAATGCTTTAGTTCATGAAGGACCTTCACGTTCACGAAGGACCTTTACGTTCACGAAGGACCTTCACGTTCATGAAGGATTTTTTGGATCAGATAACCGCTGATCTACCAGTTCACCTTCACGACACTTTAGTTAATAAAGGACCTTCATATTCACAAAGGGTTTTTGGATCATATGATTGCTGATTTACCAGTTAGCCTTCATAACGCTTTAGTTCATAAAGGACCTTCATGTTCGTGAAGGGCATTTTGGATCAGATGATCGTTGATATATCGGTTTTGTCTTCATGGTGCTTTAGTTCATGAAGGACCTTCACGTTCACGAGGGGTTTTTTGGATCAGATGACCGCTGATCTACTGGTTTGCCTTCATGATGCTTTATTTCATGAAGGAACTTCACATTCGCGAAGGGGTTTTGGATCAGATGACCATGGACCAGACGGCCTTGGAGCGATAATTTGTCGACTTCAAGAGGAATTTTAGGGTTTAGCTCGTGGGAACCAATGGGAACACAGTTCAATTGGTTCCCAGAGACTAGGGGTTGGATCTGTTTATTTGACGATCCTTCGGACATGCCTTCTCGACACTACTGGAGCAACGTCGGTTCTCAGAAGTAGGGATCGATATGACCCATCGATCAAGCGACTAGTAAGTTTGTGCTTCTCATTCATGGTCTGAAGGCATAGAAGCGTTCCATTTGTCATGCTGTCTACAATGCCCCTAGTGTCCTAGTAAGGCACACTTGGAAAATGAAAGTAGATAAGGATGGATGAGAGGGCATCGCTTAAGGTTACTTCCCATCCCTAGTATTTAGTTAGCCAGAGTGTTATTTGATAACCCTCCTTTCAACAGTTGGCCTAGGTACTTCTCCACTGGGTCTTAATGGTCTTGCTAGAGCAGAAGGTCCCTGAGGTCCTGTAGCTCCCTTATTGTCTGGTGGTTAATGGCAGGATAGATGCATCACATCCTTTGGTCATGCAGTACGGAGTCCTCACCGTTCTAGAAATCTTCTTTCTAGTTCATCAAAGGTTGAGATGGATCTTGGTACACCATGGAAAAGCAACACCCTCCAAGAAGATTGGGAAACATTTGCAACGTACAACATCTGTTGTCCCGGCTCCATCCTCATGCCAACTATACTTATGCAAGTGCTATTTTGGGGTCCGTCATCCTGTTGTAAGATGGCATAGTAGGCACAATGAACTTCTTAAGACAGTCTTCCCTTCTTAGTGAATGAAGTTCGGCTTGGTGCGGAACCCCGATCGTTATTAGCCTTGTCAACTTTCAAGTTCTGGTAGTTTGTAACGCTTATTAATAATGTATGCATGATTGTCCAATGTTTAAATGGTTGAAAATACCAATCTATGATGAATGCCAAATTACCCTAAACTGGGCGAGATCAGAATGGGGTGACAAGGAAGGCCCCATAAGGCTACATTTCAAATTTCAAGTGGTTTGGAGTTCATATGTTCGAGTAATGGGTAGATTGGTGTTGACGTATTGGCGACAATTTGCTTTGAGTCCGACCCGAGAAAATTTGCTATTTGCTTGGAGTCAGCACCTTGTTCGCTTGGAGTCATGAAATTTGAAGTGCTGGGCCAGCGACAAACAATGCTTGGAGTCTTATTGGTGTTTACTTGGGGAAAATCTTAGTTTTTCCTGAGTCTTACTTCGAGTTAAAGTTTTATGGGACTGCTTCGAGTCAAGTGGGTGATTACTTCAGGCATGACTTCGAATTAACCCTAAAGTGAATTTTTTGACTACCATTTTGATGACTTTTTACGATGACACTTGCTCAGTCCTCCATGGGTCGGCCATCGGTAGTTGTGCCAAGTGATTGACTTTGCAAACGGTCTTGGTTAGCTGGATGAAACCTAGGATCTCCATTCTTCGGGAGGGCCATTCCTACGGGGTTCTGTTTGTTAGTCCTTGAAAAGAATGGTTTTGATGACAACAACCTTAGGACTTGTTATAAAATATAAATACTAACATTATAGTTTAGATATATATGTATATGCAGGATATAAACATGCAGGTACTGAGAATGAAGACTGTACAGTATAGAGACTCAAGATTGAAGACATCAAGATTCAAGACTCATGAGTATCAAGATATCAAGAGTTCAAGATTTCAATAGTACAAGACAAGTATCGAGTCTAGAATTATGTTAAAACTCCTAGAAAAACACTGACATCTTAAAATCCATTTTATTCGTGGAATGGAATCCACTTCGAGCCTATTAAAGGGATGGAACCCTAAGTAGGATCGAACCTACGAAAAATCTAGTGGAACATCGTTTTGTATCCACTAACTTTTTATTCAAATGTTTTTACCAAAATTATATCTTGTTTTCAAAATGATTTTTTAATCTTCGCTTTTAAAATCCAAAAAATATCTATCCTGGTTTTAAATATTTTAGCCTCAAAATAATATTTATTTTCAATATCAAATTATCCTTGATTTTAAACTATCTTTTAACTATTATATATTTAACTTTTAATATTTATACCTAGATTTAAATATGAAATTATAGTAAAATTTTATATATATCAAATATTATTCTCTATACTTATTTATGTATTTTAACTATAGTAAAGTATATTTATAATGTTTAAAATAGTGTTAATACAAGATAAAAGTTATTTTCAAAGAAAAACACATTATCAAAAATTCCTTAGGCATGTCGACAACCTCTAGGGACCCTTGTCGACATGGTATCAGTTAACTTCAAAAGTTTGAATTTCAAAAGAAGTGTCTATTCGTCATAACCTTTTACGAATGGACATGGCTGTTGTTCTACTATAAATAGGGGATGTTTTTAACGAATTTATATTCATAATTTTCTGATTTCAGTTCTCTTCTTCTTCCACATTTATTTATATACATTTTTACTATTACTTTGCCAAAATTTCCATTGAATCTAACTAGATCATCTCTGGTTTGATTCTCTATCACTATCTCAACAAGATCCCAGTGCTATTCAGAGTTATAGACTTCTTTGTAATCAATCGAGCGAGAAAAGGTGTGATTGTAGCCTGGAAAATCAATCAAGTGAAAGAAGGTGTGATTGTAGCCTAGGAAATCAATTGGGTGAACTTGTTGCCCGTAAAATCAAGTATCTCTACCTAGAGGATTGTGAATCTGGAGTGGTGTACCTCGTGGCCTTGAAATCAAGGGTGTAATTGTAAGAATTGATTTTGAAAGGAAATCCGTACTTGTGTTGCGGGACTGGTTGTAGGGTAACTCCGAACCAGTATAAAATCCGGTTTTTCTTTATTGCTTTTACTTTATATTTGCATCTGTGTTTGATTCTGTGATCATATCTGTGTCTGAATATTGCATACATTTGTGTTCAAATTAATATAAACTCAGAAAGAATTAGTAATTTCTTAAAACACTATTCACCTCCCCTCCAGTGTTAATTCTAGCCTTAAGATCCGTAATCTGCATTTCTCACACTGTTGGCTCAAATGGTCGCGCTGGGGTAGTATGGACTTCTTTCCATTGTTTTAAACCTTTGGACGTGGCTCTAGCCCATCTTCCTTAAGCAAATCATCATCCTCTGAATCAGAATCATCCATTACCATATCCTCTTATGGAGTCCTTGCTCTTAAGTTTGGATTTGCAGCAAGAGAAAGTTCCATCAATCCCGTAGTTGTTGTGCCTAATCTAATGTTCTTCTAGGCACTATAAATTAGGCAAAATGTCTAGATCTAACTTCTGAATCAGCAGGATTCCAGGTAGAAGCTAGATCTACGCCTGAGTTCATTGATTTCTCAGTGAAAGCACCAAAATGTTAACCCAAAAAATGGATCGACACCCTGGATTGAGTGTGAAAGCACTAGCCCTGTTTCTGAGAGCAAAAAATATAGAAAATGAATGAAAAAAGAAGAAATAGTAAAGAGATGCAAGAATTTTATAGTGGTTCGGCTGTTAACGAAGCTTACGTCCACTTTACATCTTTTATTAACTGATTGTTGTTACAAGATTGATTTGGATTACAATATAATTGAATCTCCTAAGTTAGATCTAAATCACAAGTACTTAGAGGCAACTAGAGGACCTTAGTTGCTCCTTTGTGACTATTATGTGGGAGAAGAAGAGTGAAGAATAGAAATGGCAGTGTTGCAGCAACCAGTTTAAAGATCCCTTTTATTGTGCAGATGGGAGGGCATTTATAGTGGTTGGATAGCAGTTGGGCCAAAGCCACTTTGCCAGAAGCCTGTAGTCGTCTACGGAGGAAGCCCAAGAAGTTTGGAAGTTATCGGAGCAAACTATTTGGATCGATACTGATCCAATTGGATCGGATCAGTACCGATCCAAAAAGTTAAGAATATTTGATGCTTTGACTACTTGGTTGTCTTCCTTGCTTCGATATGATGCTCTCCATGTAATTTCATAGATTGTTGATTTGTTTCGATGATGATTCACCCGTGAGTTAAAGTGAAATGTATTCTGAATCAGATGAACCTTCACTTCTTGAACTTGGATGCTTGGAATTTTACCAAATTTGTTGGGTGAGCTTAGTGGAATCATAGGAGTGTGATGCAAGAGATTTGGAAGACTAATGATCAACCAATTCAGAACCATACCGATCCAATTGGATCGGATCGGTGCCGATCCAAAAAGTTAGGCTATCTTTAGCCCATACTTCTTGTAGACTTTTGTAATGCTCTTTTAAGTCTCTTTGTTAAGTTTCGATTCGTTCTAGGTTAATCTAAATGTTCTAACTCCTTTTGAATTATGCTAGGTTAAAACCTGATTATAAGACGTATGTAGTATATTTATAAATTGGTGATTAATTGATGATTTGGGCCAATTGTGGAAAGTTGTTTTTTTGGATCTAGCCGTACAAAGGAGGTGCTGTCAAAATTTTTTGTAACATAAGGAACTTTAAAAGCCTAAGGGTGAGAGGACATTTTCTTCCTTTAAGAATTTCAGGGAAGAAATTTTTTTAAGGAGGGGATAATATAACATCCCAAAAAAATACATAACTTATATTCAAATATAGGGATTATTTAAATATTTCAATTGTGAATTAAATATTAATTAATGGATTTAATAGCTTTATTTAACTCTTTTTAATTAATGAATAATAATGGTGAACTCATTTTGTAAATTCATTTACAATAATAAGCAGTTCTAATAAATAACAAGAAAATTATAGTTAATAAAACGACTTGATTTTTAATGACCTATTTTTAAATGAATTTATTGGAATTTTTCCATAATTTTTAATTTGGAAAATAATTAAATTTTCGTTTGACATATTTTTCGACAAACGTTCATATTTTTGTGATTTAACAGAATATGTATTTTATTGTTGTTTTAGGGATTGTGTAGAATTGTTATGCACAATCGTATTTTTGTTTGTATCGTTCGTGGTTCGTTTGTGAACGAAATTCTGTGTACCGAAGTGCTGGAAATCACAAAATAAACTAAACCCTAAACTAAGACTTCTCTACATGTTTTCATTTTCCCTTTATTCCTTTTATTTTCTTTTGCTTGTACAAGAAAACCAAATGGCCACCATCTTCTAAAATTCAAATCAAGAGCTACAAGGCACGATAAATCATGAGATTAGATCCGTTGAGTTCGTAAGGGTGCAAGCTTCAAATCTTTGTAGGCGAAGTGGTGCACGATCGTGTTTTACCATGTGCGACGTGAGAGGCCTAAACTAAGATTTTGAATTAGTGGAGTTTTAGCTAGAATTAGCTCGAATGGAGGTTGGATTCGAGTTTCTCGTGGCAAGGCAAAGGGGAGGTGTCTGTTTGGTGGAATGCGACTGTCTTTTATGGAATGTGACGTTGCCACAGTCGCAAGTGAGAGTGCTAAGTCGTGTTTGGCTAGGGTCCATCGAGCTTGTCAATGATGGGTCCATGGCGAAGCACTTGTGTAGAGGAGATTATTGGAAGCGACAGTGCGAAGTTTTGTGGAGTATCGAAAGAGATAAGAGGAGAGAGGTGGACTGGCTGGTAGGCATGTGATATAAAAGTGCATGACTGTGCACGATTTTGGAATTGGGGAAGAAAGAAAAATTAAGGGTGGGTGTTTAATATGATGAGGGATTAAGTTAATTGATTAATAATTTAATTTCAAATCTTATAAAACCAATAACTTTTCTATACGAGGTCAGATTTGGACATGTCTTTTGCATTTGACTCGTATCAATGTTATCTATGCATTGGAGTTGGATTCATCGAGTTTAGCTAGTAGAATTTTAAGCTAAAATCGAATGCACTCGATTTTAGATCAAATCAGAATGCATAAGCGTCAATTGGAATTTTGATGAGTAATCACCTTTAAATAAACTATATGATATCTGTGTTGCTATAGATAATTGTTGAATGCTTGGATGATAGTTTATATATTTTTATTGATTGTTTTTTTGGATTTGATTCCCATTTGGAAGCGGATGGCATAAATAACTATTGTTTTGTAGGGAACAAAAATAAGAGGAAGGTCGAAGTGTACGTAGCGAATAGGTCACCATAAAACACTTCGAAATACACATACATATATGTGATTTACATGGGACTTTTATAGAGAGACCCAAGAGGTTTCTTGCCACTATTGATTTACTTGTATTTTTATGTTGCTTATATTGATGTTTGGTTGAAATATTTGTGACATATGGTTTAATTTGTGTGAGTGTCATTATAGCAATTGTCGCTACACCAACACTTATGAAGTATCATCCCTTAAACCTTTGCGTGTGCTGAACTTATGCTTGTTTTTTATAAAATAAATGTTTGGTCACGTTTTTGCACTTTGAACATTGTTTATACCATATTTTCAAGTATTTTTGAGAATTTTTAAATAAAGGTTATGTGTTTTTTTTAAATTTAAACAAAGATTATAAATTTGATTTATTATCTTTTAGGATAATTGATGTTGTTTTAAATTTATAAAAAGATTATAAATTTGATTAATTATCCTTAAGGAGAATTAATGTTGTTTTAAATTTATAAATTTGATTAATCTTCTTTTGGGATAACTAATATTGTTTTAAATTTATACATAGATTCTGAATTTGACTAATCATCTTTTGGGAGAATTAATGTATTAATTATCTTTCAGGATGATTAACATTGTTTTAAATTTCTAAATTATTTTAAATTGATTTATTATCTTCCAGGATAATAAATATTGTTTTAAAGTTATAAATGATAGTTTATAAATACCACTACTTTTAACGTTATTTTACTTACTCCGTGATACGAAGGTGGGGCTCAGCCCCTCCTTTTGGTTCTAAGGTCCTTTTTAAGGGCCAATTCAGGCGAAAGACAATGTCAGGTGGGGAGTTTGGCTGGGAAAAAGAAAAAAAAATCTTTAAAATGGAATGTTTAAAAATAAAGCTAAGTGTAGATTATTTTGGGTTTATAGCAAACAATGTTTCACGGACATTTTATTTTGACCCTTCTTTTAAAAACACATAGAAACATAATTTTCTCCTTAAAAAGAATTCTTTAAAGAGTGTTTTTAAAGTATTTTATAAATATTTTTTATGTGACAATCAAGCACAAGTGTGAGTCAAATGTTTTAAAAGTTTGATTCGTTTATAGAAAATATTTAGTCTTATACTTAGCTCTAAACATTGAAGGAGCTCTTGCTGTTCATAAAGTTAAAAATGTTGTCATGATAAGGTGGGAAGCAACACTACCCTTACTTGCACGGCTTTATTGTTTTCCTGGGGTAATGCTAGTTCGGGATCGAGGAGTTGTGATAACTATAAGAAATTTAAATTTCCATATACGATCGTTTTTGTTATCCCTGATATTTGATTTCTTGACTATTGATTTCGATACCCTACTTTGTGTTTCGTCAATCAAAAAGGGTTTGTTGCTCATTTGAGCTTTGATATCCTTTGTCAGAAATGGTTAAAACCAAAGAGTAAATGGACGTCAAGCTATGTGGGTTTGCACCCATTAAGGTATCTTCACATCTCTAGATTGGATTCGGTTGTATGCACACAGAGATGTGAAATACTCGGATACTCGGTAAGATTGGCAGGGTCCGGCTTGTACATTTCCGAGAGAGTCATAGAGTAAATTACCCTATTAAGTGTATTGTCTAGAGGTATACTTTCGATAAGGGAGGCGCACCATCCTAGTCGTTATTGGAAAAATTCCCTTTCCTTATTTGATTCAAATCTTTGAATCGTTTTCTTAGTTTCATTGAGAAGTGCATAGAGCTCTTACCAATGTTTAATTATTTGTAACGACCCACAAATTTATCATTTTGATAAATTTTATTTAATTTTAAAATTCAAATATAAGGTTTTTTTTACATAAATTATGATGTATTGAATAATAATTAATAATGGTAATCTTATTGTGAATAAGTATTTACAAAAAAATATACTTTGAAAAAATATCGATAAAATAACCGAAAATCATTTTATCAATAAACAGCTCTATAATTGTCAGAAGTCATGCACGGAGCTGGATACATACACTTATTTATATATTTAAACAAGAATATGAAATAAAATTATTGATTTTATTTTTGGGAAATAAATTATATTTATGGCATCATCAATAATTGCATCATATTTAATAATAGATTTATGAATTTAAATTAAGATTTAATGATTTAATAATTATTTTAATTATTCAAATTAATTATTTTAAAATGATTATAGTTCATTTTAATTAGTTATATAGTAATAGTAAATCGTTTATAATAGTTTTATATAGATATATACTTGATTTGAAAATATAAGAAAATTCGTATCGCTTTATCGATATTGTGATGCCTCACCTCGAGACCCACACTAACAAAGAGTATTACTAGGTAATACCGTCCGCTAATGCGGAGAATAGGGCTGGTTAGGAGGGCCCATCTAAAGCCTTGTCTTAAATATCTATTGAATACGTCAATAAATGCTCTATATTTTTTCTTCTAATTCAAGTGGATCGACATATCCAATAAATACTTAATACAAAGCCATAGGTGGCTATAGGATCTATCAGAACAAAATACAATAACTCAAATGCAAAACAAATCACAGAACAGCAGATAATCAGATATATACACATATATAGATACATCACAGAGTATACCAAAAGATACATCACATATGTGGTATGATGACCATAATACAAACATGAGTCAAAAGAATATACATATTAGAGTAGCAACAAAAAGAACTACACAAAAGCTACAACAAAAAGAGCTAGCAGAAAAGTCCATGTGGAAGCATAATAGGCTAAGTCCAAAGGGTACCTAACCTGAAACACCTCGGTCTGACCCGAGTATAAAATACACGGGTCAATCTAGCTAAACAAATCAGTTTATAAGGATAAGCGATAATATGAGCATAAGGATAATGTGATAATATTCCCGAATAGGAAGGAACAATCTAAAGTGTATGATTACATCAAGTGATAATATGGTATCACTACAAAAACGTATAATCTCGAAGGAGATAAAATAACCCATAAAACGCTAAAACTAGCGAGCCTCATATCATCGGCATTCATAAAAACATCAAATATGGTTTAGGGGAAAACCTAAACCCGCCATCTTGGCAAACCCAAAACATGCATAAAGAGATCCCATCTCAAACACGCCATAAGGCAAATATATCTCCAAAGAGGAGAATAAAATCTCAAGTAAACGCCAAAAGGTAAATCTCATATGACACCAGTGTAGGCAATTCAAATCTAAAAAATAGCACTTCCAAGAGTTCAACTTCCCGAAAGGTAATCGCCACAAATATATATCGAATGGTTCAAATGACCAATTCTTAAAAAGGGCGATACACTAGGGAAATCACAAATATCAATGAAATCATCTCAAAAAGTGTTTGCACGTGCATGTGGCCGAAGCCTTGCCAAGTACTGTTATCTCAATAGGTACCTCGCCCAAAGGCAAAACGTCACAATGACAAATACGCCGCAATGGCAAATACGCCGCAATGGCAAATACGCCGCAATGGGAAACGTCTCGAAGGCAAATACGCCGCAATGGCAATGACCCAAAGGTCCAGTACTGGCACACCGCAATGGCAAATGTATCACAAACTCTCGAATAGGAACCCGAATAGTGTTAATGTGCGTCCCATACCACACGTTCGCACTAAATGGTTTACTAGCCGCTAGTAAATTTCAAACTCAAAGCAGTAAAAAGTTTACCTCATCTCATCGGTAAACTCGACTCGAAGGTCAAAACGATCAAACGGACAAGTCGGAAATTAACCGATAAGATAAACGCACGTGTCCCATACCATGTATTTTACCAAACCGTTTAATTCTCCTTCTCATTCGCTTGAAATGTGCAAATACGTGTAATTTATATATAAAATAATTTACTTTGGAAAACAAGCTTTGAAAACCAATTCTCGAAATCAATTTGAAAACCCTATTTGAAAATCTCCCTTGTTATAGAGAATAAATAGATTTTACACTTGAAAAGACTTTAGAATATTATATAATAATTATTCTGAAATGCCCATAAATTTTAAAAATTATCTCAAAATCGTTTGGAAAAATCCGTGCTCGAAATCAAAGAAATTACTCAAAACCGTCATTTAAATTCAATTCAAATTTGAATTTTAAATTCATCAAAACTGGGCTAGCCTATTGATAGGTATCCTAGCCCTCAAAACAATTCGGAAATATCACAAAAACATGAAGTAAAAGTCAAAAGTCAGACGGTAAAAGAACATAAAAATGCAAAGACAAAATAATACCTAGGTCTAAAATCTTCTCTGGGTTCAAATTTTGGATATGAAACAGGTAGCCAAACGACCTTTAATTGAACTAAAAATTGGTGTGCACAAAGTAGAAAACTTTGGCTTTCAAACAAAAAAAGAATCGATGAATTTCGGCTGGAAATGAAAAAGTTACGCTGTCTCAGACATGGACTCTGGCCGTGTTTGCAACAGTTCAAAAACAAAAATATGCCCAGGCCTGAAAACCATCTTGAGTCCAACTTACAGGCATGAAACAGAGGAATAAGCGACCTCCTATTAAGCTGAAAATTGTTATACACATAGTAGAACACTTCATCTTTCAAAAAAAAGAACCAATAAATTCCCACTGGAAATGAAAAAGTTACACTATCTCAAACATGGACTCAAGCCATGTTTGCAACAGTTCAAAAAAAAAACCAAAATGTACAGGTCTGAAACCATCTCGGGTTCAACTTTCAGGATAAAACAGTGGACCAAATTACATCGGATTGAGCTAAAAATTGGTATGCATATAATAGAAAACTTTATCTTTCAAAAAAAAAGAATCATGCAATTTGGACAAAATATGAGAAAGTTATGAAGTCTCAAAGTTGAACTCAGGTAGTGTTTTCACTGTAAAAATCTGGGCAAAAACATGCTCCGAATCAAAGTTCGACAACATATTTCTATAAGCTACATGGGTCGAAATAACCTGAAATTTGGTATGTATAAAGTTTAACACTCATACTTGAAACTGGAAAAAGAGGCACAAAATTTGAACAAGCTATGGGAAACTTAGGATGTCTCAAATTTGAACCCAAGCAGTGTTTTCACTGTAAAAATCTGGGCAAAAACATGCTCCAAATCACTGTTCGGCAGTAGATTTCTATAAGCTGCAGAGGACGGAATGACCTGAAATTTTACGTGCATAAAGTTCAACAACTATAATATCAAACAAAAAAAATCTAACACCAATCGAATAAGAAGTGTGAGAGATATAAGCTCTCAAAATTGGACTCACAACTTGTTTTCGCTGTAATCTTCCAAACAATAGAAATTTGTTTATAGTAAGCAGTTTCTGAGCAATTTCAACTTTTAAACTTTTGTTTCAGCTAGAATTTGTGAGTTAGCAACCCACCTTGTTGATTGAAGGCTAAAACTCAGATTATAGTAGCAAAGTTGAAGCTTTGCCTGAGAAATGACTTCTAAGAACCTGTACAGGAGATACAAAGAACATGCAAACCAAAACATACAGTAAAATTAGAAAACCACTTACTGTAAAAAAAGAAATTTTGATGAAATTGGATGATTTGGAGGTAGATTACCTTAGATTTAACTATAGATTGCAAAAAGACTTTGATTTGGTGAATTTAATTGAAGAAAATGGTTGGATTTTGCAATTTGAGAAAATGGTTTACTGTATTTTTGTTTTTAGGCTAAGGAGGAAGAAGATAGCCGGTAAAATGAACGTACAGTATACTCTTTTTTCTCACTTCTCACCAGGTTAAAGGATAATGGGCCTAATTTGGTTCAAAAATTAAAAGAAAATAAGTTGGCCTAAAGTTTAATTAAACAACAATAAATAATATATGTGCATATATCACATATACACAACCAAAAATGCATTTTCTCCATATTTTGACATAGGAAAAATATGTAAATTTGTGTACTTATAAAATAATACAATTTATATCATATAAAAAGATTAATTTATATTTTTAAAACATTATTATTATTATTATTATTATTATTAAATTCCTTTATTTAACAAAAATGCACTATTTACTCAAATAAATGAATAAAACATCGTTTTTAACTTCTAAAATTCTACAAAAATACTTTTCGCACTTAGAAAAATATTTAAAACCATTTCCAAACTTAATTTATAGCCAAAACATATTTTTAAACCAATTTCCACCTCTTTATTTAAATAAAACACCTTAGAAATCAAATACTTCTTTTAAAAAACTATTAAAAGAAGCAATTGGGCAATAATTAATATAATTATTGCATTTTCTCTAAAATAAAGTCATTTTCTTTATTTAAAGCCCATATTCCATTTATTATCACTCCAAACAAAATAAAATAAAGTTCTAAGCTTTATTTTCACAATTTAATTCCAATTTTATTGTTTATTCCAAATAAACAATTTAATTTCTCCAATTTTAATTTAATTTACAATATTAAATTATAATTACCATTATAATTTAATATTGATTAGTAATCTCCAAATCAGGGTTGTTACAGATATAATAGCACTTTTTGTAAACAATTGTTTAATATTAATTTATATGGTTTTATAATCAAATGCGATCATTTTAATTAGTTAAAAATGATTAGAAATTAGTTTTCAATTTTTTTTACAAATATATGTATGTTAAGCAAGAAGTAAAAATATGACCAGAGATCGGAATTGGAATTCGTAACGATTTAACTAATAGAAGTCGTTTTAAGTAGTTGCAACCTTATAAGATAAATATGCACACACACACATACATATATATATATATACACACACGTATGCATGTCATACATTCACATGCACATGCATATATGAACAAACATAAATACATGTATACAAATGAAACAAATATCTTGATATTCTCTTAATACTTCACCTTTAAGCATACAAAAGGCAATACACATGCTATGATATGGTGGTGATGAAGGAAGGGGGTGTGGGCAAAGCACATAAAGGGTGATGGGGGTGGAATTCATGGCTAGAGATGAGGTGTAATGCTGATGCAAGCATACTTAGGTAAGGAGATAATATCATGATATTTTTGGTGCAAAGCTTTCCTATAAATACCCACCTACATTCACACATTCATTCACACAATTCTCTTCTTCTCTTCTTGTTAAAGCTCTAAGAGCTCTTCATTAATGGCTTCCATGCCTTGAAAAACTATTAGCAAAGCTATGACTAAATATTTCAAAATAAAGTAAAATACACACACATGTATATACCATGTCAATCCACTTCAAAACAAAGTGTATTCACCTCCTCTCCACCTTCCAAACTCACGGCCACCACCTCGATAAATTTGGAAGAGCACTCCACCTCCTTCCAAGCTTAGGCCGAGCTTTCCAAAGGTCTCGGCTCAATTCCATAAGCTCTAGTTCGATTGTAGCGAAGGTATAGTCCATTTTCCTAAGTCTAATATCCAATAAAGGTGAGAAAACTCTATAAAAATTTATATATATATAGTAATGATGTGATATGTTTACCATGGATGTTTAATATGCTTTGATCATCAATTGGTTGTTTTAATATAGTTGTTTAAATTGTGTAAACAAGTTACTTTAATACACATCGAGTATCACAAAGGAAATCACTTTCCTATATTGAATGAAATGGTGTATATGAGATTGTTAAACCTCTTCAAAATGGTTTAAAATAAGTGCTTTGACAAAGTTTGGAGAGAATATGAAAATTTAGTTAAAATAGGCGCGTCGCGTAACGATAGTTCGCTATTTCGCGTCGTAGAAAGTTAAATCCATTTATACGATGGATTCAGAGTTGGAATTCTTTGGAATAAGAATATTCCAAACACTTATAATCATAGTTATCTAACCAAAGAAAACGATCGAGATTTCATTTTGTAGATTTTGAAATATGAGCAGATCAAGTTTTTAAAAAAGTCGCGGTTTGGTAATTCGGAAACCTAAGCGATAAATTCTTATAAATGATATTTTTAATTCTTTAAAAATATGGAATAAATTCAACAAATATATTAAAATATTTTAAAACAAATTTGAGTTATAAAAATGAATTTCTAAATGACAGAAAAGTTGTTTTGATCAAATAAGCATTAAAAGCACTATACGCAACACTTTTAATAACTTTTGAAATATTACTTTAAACTTAAGTATTCTTTCCCAAATCTTTTATAAATATTTCCAAATAAATAATTAAGTATTTAAAAGATGATTTTGAGGTTTTATAATTTATTTTAAAAAGCTTAAATAAATTATTTAACGAAAAGTTGTTATAATCAAGTGATTTAATCTTGGTTCTAAAAGCCGATGAGTAGACTGGATTTTTCTATTCGTGAGATCCGGATGTGAGGTGGTTAAACTAAGGAGATGTTCAGGAGCAACCAGTGCCCGAGCTTACCTTGCCTCTTTCCTAGGTGATGAAATTTATAAGGTCAAAATGTCGAAAACGATGTAAGTATAAAAGATTAAAATTTTCCAAATTTAATACAACTCGGATTTTATAGAAATAATCTTCTTATACTTGGTATTAAATTCCGAGGAGGGAACCTATACTATCCATGTGAATTTAAAAGGTTATTTCACTACTATTCAATGGATAGAAGGTTGAATACGAAAATTGATGTTGAGTAAAATTAGTATAATTTTTATAGATCCGTTTTACTTGAATACTAACTAATTTGGATTTTCCATCTTAGATAATATGGTTTCAACCTATTAAAAAGTTATGATTAGAAAATAAGAAATCTTTTGTCAAGATTCAAATAAATGATTTGGAATTGTTTTCCCTATGGATTCTTTTACTTAAAATTAATTATTTTGGGTTTACAGTAAACGATGTCTTAAATAACATTGTTTTTTACCCGTTTAAAAGTTATGATTTGGAAATAAGAAATCTTCATTAAGGTTCATGATTTGGAGATATTTTCCTAAGTAAAGGATGAAATGATTTAGAATTACTCCAAGATTTAAAAAGGTCTTTATTAAACTAAGATTTGACAAATGAGTTTTAATGATCCCGTATATACTGAAAAGAAATGGTTTTAAAAGATACATATCTCTAAGAAGATATTTTGGATAAAAAGATACAAATTAATGGACTATTAATCACCCACCTACTTAACATCTTTTTATCGATGGTTGGTTCGAAGGAACCGGGGTTGGATTTGGGTAATTCTTATCCAAATACCACTTTTAACCAATTTACGAGTTCGAAAGGAAGACATATTAAAGACAATGAAGTTGAAGGCGGGGATCTTCATAACGGAATGACTGCTTGTCGATAATTTTGGAGTATCCCCCAAGATAAATAAATATCAGTGGACCCTTCGTTATGGGATCTTCGCATGCAAGAACTACTCGCTACTAATACTAGGGGTGATGCCCAATAAGATGTGGTAGAAGAGTGCCTTCGGTTTCTCTTGTTCCTAGACAACTTGTATGGATGAATGTCTAACATTACATTTCCAAGAACTCAGTTTATTGATCTTTATAAACGTACATATGTTTGGTGGTGTAGGAGGTAATCCCTCTTATACTTAATGCCATTATCTAAGATGTACGAGCTCAGAGGTTATACTTTTGTTGAAATCAATCGTGTGTTATTGGAAATAAAAATGTGGCATTTTAAGTGAAATTTTTCGAAAAAAGATAAATGTTACCTCGAGCCTTACACCCGGGGAATTGTGAAACAGGTGTTACTTTAAGGCTAAGTGGATCGCAACCATTAGGGTATGATATCACCTTTCTAGATTTATTTATTTCTACACGCTAACGTTGGATTTAAATTTTGTGGTGTATGCTATGAGACGTCTTAGAGAGGTCGGGAATGGCCAGGGTGATATTATATTCGGTTCTATCTGCCACCAGATAAGTCTGCGAGTAGGCTGATCTTAATTCGCAGAGGTTTCGAAGATGTCGATCCTCGGTATATTCCTCTAGAAATGTACTGTACGAGAGGTAATCCTTTACCTTGCTATTCATTGGAAATCTAAATCTCCAATAACTGCCTTCGATTTTAATTGTAGAGCCTAGTGTGCTGGAATTTAATAATGTAATAATTTCAGGTAAGATCATGTAAATTTACATGAAAAGTGTTTTCAAAAGAATGTCATTAAAAATAATATTGCCAGATTTTGCGTAGTAAAGACTTTGGTTAACATAAGGTAAAAATCCGTCCCGTGATTATGTGCGGCGTGGTCTTATAAGATACTCTTTGTTTTCAAATATTCGTATTTTGAGTTTCTCACACCAGCCCCATGACTGACCCGAAGTTTATTTTCTTTCCCTTAAACTCTGGGTGCCCTATTTTATTCAGGGCAGCCTAGTAGTCAGGTTTAGCTTGGAGCATTTCGGAAGAGTTCAGAGCATGGAGTTAGAAGATTCTTCTGAAGATTTTTATCCGTTTCTACCACACTTATGTACTATTGTATTCCGCATTTGTAAGTACAGAGATTTATAACTGTCTAATTTGATTTTAAGTTAAACTTTGAAAAATGTATTTAAAATTTTCGCTATAAAAGATTTTGTGATTAATAATATATGTGATTCCATTCGTATGAGATTCTATTCTCTGTCTTTATTTTCTTTTCCCCATAACTATCCACCTTTTTGTTCAAATTAAGTTGGACATGTGTGGCTTATTGTCAACTTAAAATGTATGAAATTGTGGGTCATTGCATTTGGTATCAGAGCTTAGGATAAGTGAACACCTGAGCTTGGTTGGGGTGTGTCTCATCAGAGATTTGGTTAGTAATACCCTAGGATGAGTAACTCATTAGAGATAGGGTAAGTGACACCCTAGAATGAGTTGAGAGTATTGTATATAAGCGCGTATTTGTTAATGTTAAAAATGATTTTGTTTTGGAAAAACTGGATAAATAAAATTATTTAACCTAAGATGATATTTTATACATAAAATAACTTTCGAAAATGTTTTGTTATTTATAGTGTGATAGTTTATGATTAAGGGAATAAACATATTCAGTTATTATCATTGACTGATTGATTATTTGATTTAAAAACAGGAACACTTAGTGAATTAAGTTTCACGAGTTGACTATATGGTGTTTGGTAATAATAATGGTTTAAAGTTAAGAAATTTATTTAAGATAAATAAATTTATGAACCTAGGAAATGTAGAAATAAGATGATCCTAAGAAATGAATGTATAAATCAAGTTTTATAAATAAAGAAATTGAAAAGAAGAATCTTATGATGACTATTCGAGTGGCTCGGATGTAACCAAAAAATGGACAGAGATATTTTCGGATGGTAAGCACTTCTCTTAAGTATTACCATTCTGCTTAAGGGGATATATGATACTATTGGTAGTACTCGGTTCCTTAGAATCAATTTGGAGTTACTCGATGTATAAATTTTTTTTAAGCTAAAAGATAATGTGAATCATCACTTGATAAATGGATTATTAATTATAAACATCTTTATAGAAGTGTTAAACCAAAGATAATTTGGATCACTAATTGATAAAATAAAACGGAGTTTTCAACAATTTTGGACAGTCGGAAATTTCTGAATCACATTTAACTCACCACCAAGAAATTTTGAAAATATAAAAGATAAACAATTGTGAAATGTTTTGAGTAAATAAAATTGTATAAGTATAATTTATAAATGTGATTTATAAATAAAAAGGATTTAAATGCTGAGAATTTGAGAATTTAAATCCTGGAAATTTTGAAAATTGTTCTTCAAAATTGAGAAAATAATAATAGTATTATTTGGAAGTATTTTTGAATAAAAATATAAGAGATAAGTTTTATAACTTATGAATTTGAGATGATAATAAATTACAAAAAGTTTTAAATTTGACAGACACCCTGATGTAAGTAAACCAATCTAAAATTTGGGGTTGTATATATATCCTTAGAATGTAATGGAGTATTATACAAATATAGACTTAAGTCGCGAACTATTTATACACTTAAGCAATGTTGTAAGAGGTAATTCAATAATGGATTTAGTATGAAGTGAATGGTTATGAAACTTAAAAGTGTTGATTAAACCAAAGTTGTGTTTTATAAGTCTATAAACTTAAGAAATAGTTTTATGAAATGGTTCATAAATTGATAGTGATATAAAATTGATTGTGATTTGGTATAGTTAAGAAACCCAATTGGAATAAATACATAAGTTATACATAGATCATTTTATTTGCGTAACTGTTCAACCTACGATTTGAGTATAGAACTTTGAGATGTTTACATCGGTCTGGAAAAGGATTTATCACTCGATTCTGGACGACAAACATTGATGAGGGTTTGTGGTTAGATACTTGATTTTTCTATCATAGTTGAGAGCTATGCAAGGAAAACTAAAATTATGATCGAAACCTGATTGGAGTCCGCCCTATAGGATCAGGGGATCATACTAGTTCCGAAGTAAAGTTGTGTATTTGAACAGGAGATCAAATCAAATATTACGTATGGATGATCTATATACATTATGCAAGTATAAGTCAAAAATAAATATTTTGGGCAAACACCTTTGGATTTTGCGTTGTAATTTCGAGTACGAAATTCTTTTAAGGCGAGAAGTCTGTAACGGCCCACAAATTTATCACTTTGATAAATTTTATTTATTTTTAAAATATTCAAATATAAGGTTTTTAACATAGGTTATGCTGTCTTGAATAATAGATAATAATGGTAATCTTATTGTGAATAAGTATTTACAAAAATCTATACTTTGGAAAAATATCGTTAAAATAACCAAAATATGTTTTATCAATAAATAGCTCTATAATTATCAGAAGTCGTGCACGGAAGTGGATACATACACTTATTTATATATTTAAAAAGAATATGAAATAAAATTATTTATTTTATTTTTAGGAAATAAATTATATTTATGACATCATCAATGATGACATCATATTTAATAATAGATTTATGAATTTAAATTGAGCTTTAATGATTTAATAATTATTTCAATTATTTAAATAATTGTTTTAAAATGATTATAACTCATCTAATTAGTTATATAGTAATAGTAAATCATTCATAGTAGTTTTATAAAGATATATACTTGATTTGAAAATATAAGAAAATTCGTACCGCTTTATCGATATAATAGCACTTTTTGTAAATAATTGTTTAATATTAATTTATATGATTTTATAAATCAAATGTGATCATTTTAATTAGTTAAAAATGATGAGAAATTAATTTTCAAATTTTTTTTACAAATATATGTATATTAACTAAGAAGTAAAAATATGACTGGAGATCAGAATCAGAATTCGTAAGGATTTAACTAATAGAAGTCGTTTAAAGTCGTTGCAATCTTATAAGATAAATATGCACACATATATACATACATATGCATGTCATACGTGCAAACACACATACAAATAAACATACATACATGCATGTATACAAATGAAACAAATATCATGATATTTCTCTTAATACTTCACCTTTAAGCATTGAAAAGTCAATGCACATGCTATGATATGATGGTGATAATGGAAGGGGGTGTGGGCTAAGCACATGAAGGGTGATGGAGGGTGGAATTCATGGCTAGAGATGAGGTGGAATGGTGATGCAAGCATGCTTAGGTAAGGAGATAATATCATGATATTTTTGGTGCAAAACTTTCCTATAAATACCCACCTACATTCACACATTCATTCACAAAATTATCTTCTTCTTCCTCTTCTTCTTAAAGCTCTAAGAGATCTTCTTTAATGGCTTCCATGCCTTTAAAAAATATTAACAGAGCTATGAAAAAAATATTTCAAAATAAAGCAAAAGATATACACATGTGTATACCATGTCAATCCACTTCAAAACCAAGTATAATCACCTCCTCTCCACCTTCCAAACTCACAGCCATCACCTCCATCACTTTGGTCGAGCACTCCACATCCTTCCAATCTTAAGCTGAGTTTTCCAAAGGTCCCAGGCTCAATTCCATAAGCTTCGCTTCGATCATAGCGAAGCTATAGTCTATTTTTCTAATTTTAATATCCAATAACGGTGAGAAAACAATATCAAACTTTGTGTGTGTATGTGTGTATGCGTGTGTGTATAATGAAGTGATATGTTTTCCATGGATGTTTACTATGCTTTGATCATCAAGTTTGGTTGTTTTAATATAGTTGTTTAAATTGTGTAAACAAGTCACGTTAATACACGTCGAATATCACAAAGGAAATCACTTTCCTTTATTGAATGAAATGGTGTATATGAGATTGTTAAACCTTTTTAAAATGGTTTAAAATGATTTAGAAATGTTTTATAAATATTTAAAAGTGTTTTTAAAAAGTTTGGAAAGAATATGAAAATTTTGTTAAAAAAGGTGCGTCGCATAACGGTAGTTCGCGATTTCGGGACGTAGAAAGTTAAATCCACTTATACGATAGATTCCAGGTTAGAATTCTTTGGAATAAGAATTTTCCAAACTCTTATAATCATAGTTGTCAAATAAATGAAAAGGATTGAGATTTCATTTAGTAGATTCAATTAAGTTTTCAAAATATTCGCAGTTTGGCAGTTCGGAAACCAAAGCGATAAATTCTTTATAAATGATATTTTTAATTCTTTAAAAATATGGAATAAATTCTATAAATATATTAAAAGAATTTAAAAGAGATTTGAGTTATAAAAATTAATTTTTAAATGATAGAATAGTTGTTTTGATCAAATAAGCATTAAAAGCACTATTCGCTGCACTTTTTGCAGCACTTTTAATAACCTTTAAAATATAACTTCAAACTTATGTATTCTTTCCCAGATATTTTATAAATGTTTCCAATTAAATAATTAAGTATTTTAAAGATGATTTGGAGGTTTTATAATTTATTTTATAAAGTTTAAACAAATGATTTAATGAAAAGCTGTTATAATCAAGTGATTTAATCTTGGCTCTAAAAGCCGAGAAGTAGACAAGATTTTTCTATTCGTGAGATCTGGATGTGAGGTGCTTAAACTAAGGAGATATCCAGGAGCAACCAGTGCCCTGGCTTACCTTGCCTCTTTCCTAGGCAAGGAATATATAAGGTCAAAATGTCGAAAACGAGGTAAGTATAAAAGATTAAAATTTTCCAAATTTAATACAACTTGGATTTTACAGAAATAATCTTATTATACTTGGTATTAAATTCTGATTACGGATAGTAAATGTTGAATACAGAAATTGATGTTGAGTAAAATTAGTATAATTTTTTTAGATCTGTTTTACTCGAATACTAACTAATTTGGATTTACTGTCTTAGATGATATGGTTTCAACCTATTAAAAAGTTATGATTTGAAAATAAAAAATATTTTGTCAAAATTTAATAAATGATTTGGAATTGTTTTCCCTATGGATCTTTTTACTTAAAATTAATTATTTTGGGTTTACAGTAACCGATGTCTTAATAACATTGTTTTTTACCCGTTTAAAAGTTATGATTTGGAAATAAGAAATCTTCATTAGGATTTATGATTTGGAGATACTTTCCCACGTAAAGGATGAAATGATTAAGAATTACTTCAAGATTTATAAAGGTGTTAATTAAACAAAGATTTGATAAATGAGGTTTAATGATCCTGTATATACTGAAAAGAAATGATTTTTAAAGATATATATCACTAAGAAGATATTTTGGATAAAAAGATACAAATGAATGGAATATTAATTATCCACCTACATAACATATTTTTATCGATGATTGGTTCGAAGGAACCAGGGTCGGATTTGGGTAATTCTTATCCGAAAACCACTTCTAACCAATTTACGAGTTCGAAAGGAAGACATGTTAAAGATAATGAAGTTGAAGGCAAGGATCTTCATAATGGAAGGACTGCTTGTTGATAATTTCAGAGTAGCTCCCGAGATAAATAAATAGCAATGGCCCTTTCATTCTAGGATCTTTTTATGCAAGGACTACTCGCTACTAATCCTAGGTGAGATGCCCAACAGGATGTGTGTAATGACCCTAAAAGAAAAAAATAAAATAAAATGAAAGTTACATTTATTTTAAGAAATTCTGAAATTATAAAATATATATAATGCGTTAAAACAGAAAAGAAAATTTGTTAATAAATAAAATTGCATAGGAGCTTATGTTTGATAAAATGCAAGGAGTTAAGGTGATTAAAAATTGGGATTCAAATCAAATGTAGTTCCATGTCCAAAGAATTATATAAATACATATATTCAATATATGGGGTGTTTTCTGTTTTATTTAAAGACAGAATAAAATGAAGTTTAATAAAAGGTTTAAATGTCTTATATATATATATTTATGCTGGAAATAATTAGCATGACATATGTGATTTTTTTTTAAAACACATAAAGATGTATGAGGAGCTACTGTTTTGACTAAAGGCAGAAAAAATATATATATATACATACAGGATCAAATAAGAATTTCCCTGTCTTATATTTATTTCAAGCAAATAACATAGTGTGAATGATTTTACATTACATGATTATGTATGATAGTATGCATGATTAATGGAAATGGTAGAAAGGTAGGAAACACAAAGGGGATTTTCAGTTTCTTTAAACTTATAAGAAATAAAAATAAACAAAGGGTCACATGCATATGGCATGAATAAAATAGAGTCATGAAAATAGTATGAAGTGTTTAAAATGCTTGATTCCCGAAATTAATAATTGAAGTAACCAAAAGTGTGCATTTCCAATTAAGGACCACACATGGAAATGATTTGTGCATGAACATCTAAGGGCATCAAGGAAATTACCCATTTTTCTTAAACCCTAGAATGATTTTATAAATACCTGCACATGACTATATCCACTATTCTCTCGGGATCAAAACAAAAATAAAATAAACTAGGAGAAACACTAGCTTGAAACTTTGGGGATTTGCTGTTCAGAGGATTAAGGCAGTAAAAGGAGAACACTAAGTGAGTATTTATCCCTTTGTATGCAATGGCATTAAGTCCTCTTGTAGGCAGCCTAAAATGTTATAAGTTATTTAAAACCTCTGGAATGATTTGTTATGGATGAGATGGATGTTTGTTTGTGCATTCTTGTTTGGGGTTTTAATCTGTATGTGGGTTTTTAAAGTTAAAATGGTTTGAGCATTTCTGTTCTATTTTATTATGAAGTATGGATCAAAATTATTTAGGAAATAAGCAGCAAGACAAAGATCTAGCTCATGTTTATTTCTTGGATAATGAAGCATTAAACTAAATATTCAAATCATAAGTCAGAGGAGAATTTCTGGGGTTTTGAGGGATTTCCTTAATAAAACCCTTATTCATATATTCACAATAATATAGAGGAAAGATAGTATGATCATGATGCTTAAATTATTTTGAGGAAAAACCATAGGTAGGCTGGGGTATTTTCTGTAATAAGGAAAATAAAGGGGGAACATGGGGTTGAACCAGAAAGTATTAAAGAAGATAAGCCTTTCTGAAACATAAATGAATTGGGAGTTTTTATGAATGAATTCATAAATAGAAGCTTAACAAAATAAGCAGAAACTGGAGGGGGATTTATCAAAGAAAATTAAATTGGTCATTTGGGAGTTAGTCAATGATCTGCTTGCTTCAGGTGGGAGCAAGTATATGCATGGTGCAACTACACCCTGAGGCCTTTGTGTGTTGGAATAAATTAAATAACCTGGGAGTTTCCTTCACAATGCATACAAGGTGTTCATTTGACAGGGAGTTAAAGACCATAAAATAAATGGGGGATGGGGTTTAAAAATCTGGATTATAAATATTCAAATATGGAGTTAAATTAATCAGGTTAAATTTTGTGCTTTGATTAATTACTGGGTGAAATTGGGAGTATAAAATCTGAGTTTACTTATTCAGAAATGGAGAAAAATGAATCAAGAATTATATATGTTTATTTTGATTGTTTTCTGGGTATTGTTTGAATAAATGAATGTGTCTTTGTATCATTTGGTATTAACCAAAAACATGCTAAGTATGAAATCTGCTAAACTAGGAAGACATTACAAGATCACCAAAAATTATGAATATGTATACAAATTTGATAAATGCTCATACCAGTGAAAACTGACCCTTTTGGTTGCCCTTGCAATCATCTGGGTGTCTCATTAAAATTGGGGCAGCTCAGTGAATTGCTTGCAGGAAATTGAAGTTGGCTTGATGGATGAAGATGGCAATTAGCTGCTAGTATAAATAAAAGAAACCAGTTTTAAAATTTGTAGTTGCTTTGTAATGAATTTATTAGTCAGATTTCATGTTGTAATTGAAGTTACTTGTAGGGAGATTTCTAAGTATTTGGATTAAAAATATGTACTTAAGTAAACCTGCTATGAAAGACTATTGATGATGTTTGGTTAACTACTGATTTATGAATGTCTGATTTGGAGAAATAAGGGGATAGACATATCATATAAATATGATATGTGTATATGATAATCTTTGATTTTTACTGCCTGAACCTATATTATGGTTTATGAAAATTAAAGAGCTAAGGTGGTTGATTTAAAAATGAACTCACAAGATTTGAGTAGGGGTATTCAGGAGAAATGAATTTGTGCATAGTAGGTAAGTGATACAGGCATGTGCATGAATTCTGGAGTGAAAAATTGATTAACATGTATTTGTGTATCTGATTTCAAAAAAAAATTATGAAGGAAATAAACCTAGAAGTAATTGTATTTTGAATAATGGATTGAATACATATATGGATGCATTTCCAGGAAATTTAAACTAGGCAAAAAAAAACATGCTTGTGTTAGGAGTGGACCTTTGTAGAAGTTTGTTAATATGAGGGATATGGGTTTGCAAGTGGTAAAAGAGGGACTATGGCCGGCCTAGATGGCCATGGGTCAAACTCTTGTAGCCTGGAACCATTTCATTTCAATTCATGAAGTGTAAGTGCTTCCAGGACAAAAGAAAAGAAAACTCCAAGCAACCCTCAAATAACACCAAGCATTTTCAATAAAACACCAAGTACTCAAGTCTGCACCATGTTAAACTTAAATATGCAAAAAGACTTCAATTGTTCAACCTGAAATGATAAATAGAAATTAGTTCCAATGTTCATGCCTGCAAGTATAATTGTTGAAATGATTTCATACAAGTACTTGATAACTATCATAAGGTCAATTAAATACCATTTTAGTGTTAATAAAATTATTTAGGCAGAAAATCTAGAAAGCATAAAAAAAGAATGCACTGTGCATTGCAATATTAAATATATAAGTGTTATAATTACCAAAATGTATCTCTGGCAGTAGAACAAAAATTTAGAGAAGAAATAAATGGTTATGTTGTCAACACATATAGAATTTTGTTGCCTGTTTGATTCAAATTCTTTTTGCAATTTTGTTAGCTCTGAAAGGCAAAAAGGGAAACAATTATATATCATCAAATATGTGATTGTCTAAATCTGTTTTGTGCACTGATATGTTTATATTGGTAAAATCCAGGGTCTTGGGAAAAATATTTGGAAATTATTTAAATATTCAAATATAGAAGAAATGGGGTTTAGTGATGAATTCCTTTTGTATGCTAAAAAAAATCTATGTGTTTTAGAATGAGGGTCACCATAGTTGGTATCAGAGCTATGTTTTAAATAACATAGTAAATATTATTGTATGCATATGGATGTTTGAATGCATTATTTGAATTATTGGTGTTGGATGCTTTTGTTTCATGTCTGAATAAAAATATATATGTGTGCATGTGATGGATGCACAGTGTGCACAGAAATAAAATAAACAAAGTAAAGACACCAAGAATGATGGGGGTAAACAAACTGACATAGAAATCATATTTATAGCAATATGGTAGGACCAAGACATCACACAGGTGTAGGACCATCACGTGAGCCACCTGTGATAAATATGGAGGATTTTGTGAGAGCTTTGAGAGATGGAGTAGCACCAAGGCATGACAACCCTCATGAGGAGCTCTCCAAACTGCTAAAGACATGCACCAATTTGGGAGGAAAGGATTTTGAAGGCACTGAAGGAGCTATGGGTGTTCAAACTTGGATAAGGACTATGGAGAGGGTCTTTGCAGATATGCAAGTCAATGACCAAAGGAAGAGATAGATAGCTTCAAGGAGGTTGAAGGGGGTTGCACTGGATTGGTGGGAAGTTGTGATAGCAGGAAGGCCAGAGAATGACATCACTTGGGATGAATTCAAGGTCATGCTTGAGGCTAGGTTTGTCCCAGCATCTGCTAAGGCCACACTGCTAGAAGACTTTATTAAATTAAGGCAAGGAGGCATGAGTGTGAATGAGTACACTCAAAAATTTGAAGGATTGTGTAAGTATGGAATGGTGTTAATAGGGAATGAAGAAGCAAAGAATGCAAGGTACATTCAAGGCTTGAACCCTAGTCTGTCAAGAGCAATGTTGCCATATAAGGATAAAACCTTTGATCTAGTAATTGATCTAACTCTCTCATTTGAGCAACATGATGCCACCAGAGAGAAATTCAGGAACATGAAGTTCAACAAGAAGAAGGGAGGTCAGAACAAGGTGCAACCTTATGACAAGAATAAGGCAAACAAAGGAGTTAAGAAGGGGGAAGGAGCAGTAGCACCTGAAAGCAAGAAACTCACTCATTGTTTTAATTGTGGAAAAGCTGGACATTATAGTAACCAATGCCCTGACCCTAAAATACCTAGAGGAGGCTGCTATAATTGTGGAAAGATGGGTCATCTAAAGAAGGATTGCCCAGAGACTAATAGAAGAACAACAAGGATAGGAGCTCTGGCAGCAAACAACACTGGAAATGTTGGGCAACTTGAAGGTATAATTTGTATTCATACCCAACCAATTTCAGTAATATATGACACTGGTGCCTCACATTCACTAATATCTCTGGAAATTACAAAGAAGTTAGCACTTGCTTGTGTTTCTATTGATTAACCCTTAACTGTACACAGCCCCATAGGGAGTCATTGTATGTTAGGGATGAAGTGTATGGGTCTGAAATTAATTATAGGGGGTTATGAATTTAATTCAGATCTATATACTTTAAATTATCCTGGTATTGGGGTAATTTTGGGGGTGGATTGGTTAATGAAAAATAAAGCAATTTTAAATTTAGAAAATCTTACTATTTCTTTGGAGACAAATGAAGGCAAAAGAATTACCATTTTAAGTGAAATAGCAAAGAATACATGTTTTAATAAAATCTGGAGTATTAATGAAGTTCAAAAGGAATTAAAAATAGAGGAAATTCCAGTAGTCAATGAATATATAGATGTGTTTGGGGAAGTGAGGGGAATTCCTCAAAACAGGCCAGTCGAATTTAAAATAAAATTAATGCCAGGAACTAGCCTAATCATTAAGAAGCCTTATAGAATGGGTCCAAAAGAGTTAGTGGAATTAAAACACCAACTAGAAGAATTAGAAGAGAAGGGGTTCATAAGATCCAGCAGTTCTAGTTGGGGTTCCCCAGTACTCTTTGTTAAGAAGCATGATGGAACAATGAGGATGTGTGTGGATTATAGGGATTTAAATAAGGTGACCATCAAGAATAAGTATCAACTGCCTAGAATAGATGATCTATTTGATCAATTGCATGAAGCTAAAATATTTTCAAGGCTAGACTTAGCCTCTGGATTTCACCAAATGAAAGTTGCAGAGGAAAGCATTGAGTACACAGCCTTTAACACCAGATATGGCCTTTATGAATTTCTAGTAATGCCATTTGGTTTAACCAATGCTCCCTCCTATTTTGTAGATTTGATGAATAGAATTTTTAGAGACTTTTTGGATAAATTTGTTTTGGTATTTATAGATGACATATTAATTTATTCAAAGTCAGAAAATGATCATGTTATGCATCTACATTTAGTATTATCCAGACTTAGAGAACATGAATTAAAAGCCAAGTATTCAAAGTGTATATTTTGGCAACATGAAGTGAAATTCTTAGGACACATAGTGTCACAGCAAGGGGTGAGTGTGGATCCAAGCAAGGTCATTGCAGTTCAATCATGGAGTAGACCCAAAACAGTGACTGAAGTGAGATCATTCTTAGGTTTGGCAGGGTACTATAGGAGGTTCATCAATGATTTCTCAAGAATAGCCACACCAATGACCAAGCTAACAAAGAAGAACCAACCATATGTGTGGACTGAGCAGTGTGATCAGGCCTTTGAAAAATTGAAGCAATCATTGGTGGAGGCTACTGTCTTGCAAATCCCAGAGGTAAATGAAGGAATGGTTGTATACACTGATGCTAGTGGGTCTGGGTTAGGTGTAGTGCTCATGCAACATGGCAAGGTGGTGGCATATGCATCAAGACAGCTTAAACCCAATGAGACCAAATATGCAACTCATGATCTAGAATTAGCTGCAATAGTGTTTGCATTAAAACTTTGGAGGCATTATTTGCTTGGGGCAAAATTTGAATTATTCACAGATCATCAAGCATTGAAATATTTATTTTCTCAGAAAGATTTGAATATGAGGCAAGCAAGGTGGTTGGAGTTTCTAGCTGCATATGATTTAGATATTTTGTACACTCCTGGAAAAGCAAATAGAGTGGCAGATGCTTTGAGTAGAAATCATATTAGATTAGCAAGTTTGATGATTGATGAATTTAAAAACCTTGTAGTGCTTGGGGAGGCAGATATATATAGCAAGGATGGAGTGAATTTTAAAGAACATGGTGATATGGTGGAATATGGTACACTGGGATTAATCATAGTGAAATCTAACCTGGTGGAGAAAATTGGTGGCATGCAAGATCAAGATCAAAATCTAAAGGAAAAGAAAGAAATGTTATTAAATAACATTGAGTCAGAGAATTTTAAAATAGATTCCAAGGGTTATTTGAGGAAAAATGATAAGCTTTGTGTACCAGACTTTGCAGAATTAAAGGAAGAAATCATGAATGAGCATCACAAAACCAAGTACACCATACACCCAGGCGGTACTAAAATGTATCATGATTTAAAAAGGAGCTACTGGTGGCCAGGAATGAAACAAGCAGTGGCAAAATATGTGGCAAAGTGTTTAACCTGTCAGCAAGTCAAGGCAGACTATCAAAAGCCCTCTGGCATGTTGCAACCTTTGGAGGTACCTCAGTGGAAATGGGAAAGTATTTCCATGGATTTTGTGGATGGTTTGCCTAGAACTAAGAAAGGTAATGACAGTATATGGGTAATTGTTGATAGACTCACCAAGTCTGCTCACTTTGTCCCTGTCAGGTCAGATAGAAATGCACATAGGCTTGCACAATTATTTATTAAGGAAGTGGTGAGATTGCATGGCATACCAAAGACCATTGTAAGTGATAGAGACACTTTGTTCACCTCAAGATTTTGGGAGAGCTTCCAAGAAGCAATGGGAACTCAACTTTGTTTAAGCACTGCCTACCATCCTCAAAGTGATGGGCAAACAGAGATAGTGAATAAAATATTGGAAGATTTACTTAGAGCATGTGTGCTTGATTTTGGGGGTAATTGGGAGGATCATATCCACTTGGCATAATTCACTTACAATAATAGCTATCAGTCAACAATAGGAATGGCTCCCTTTGAAGCCTTGTATGGGAGACCCTGCATGTCTCCTGCCTGTTGGTTGGATGTGGGAGAGGGTGTAATATTGGGGCCAGATCATGTTAAAGAAACTTCCAACATGATTGAGTTAGTTAGGCATAGAATGAAGGCAGCACAATCAAGACAAAAGTCTTATGCAGATAGAAAGAGGAAGCCAATGGAATTTGAAGTAGGAGAGTATGTTTTTCTGAAGGTGTCACCAATGAAGAAGGTGTTCAGGTTTGGGAAATCTGGTAAGCTCTCACCAAGATTTGTAGGACCATATGAAGTTATACAGAGAATTGGTGCCATGGCCTATAAGCTTAAGTTACCAGAAGAATTGAGTGGTGTACATCCAGTATTTCATGTTTCTCAATTGAGAAAGTGGGTACATGATGAAGGAGCAATTCTAGAGTCACCTACTCAAATTCAAATTCATAAGAACTTGGTCTATGCAAATGAGCCAGTGGGGATTGTTGCTAAGGAAGAAAAGAGGCTGAGAAACAAGGTGATTAAACTGGTGAAAATTCAGTGGAGCTTGGACCCCAATGATTTTACATGGGAGGTTGAAGACAAAATGAGGGCTAAATAACCCAATTTGTTTTCTGATGGAGAGGTATGTTTAAGTAGTATTATGATAACTTTCTGAATAATTTTATATATTGCTTACTTTCATTAAATGTGAGTATGGAGTTAAAACAGACTATGGATTAGTGCTTTTATTTGAAGAATTAGAAAGAAATTATGGGGACATAATTCCTTTAAGGGGGAGGGTATGTAATGACCCTAAAAGAAAAAATAAAATAAAATGAAAGTTACATTTATTTTAAGAAATTCTGAAATTATAAAACATATATAATGCATTAAAACAGAAAAGAAAATTTGTTAATAAATAAAATTGCATAGGAGCTTCTGTTTGATAAAATGCAAGGAGTTAAGGTGATTAAAAATTGGGATTCAAATCAAATGTAGTTCCATGTCCAAAGAATTATATAAATACATATATTCAATATATGGGGTGTTTTCTGTTTTATTTAAAGACAGAATAAAATGAAGTTTAATAAAAGGTTTAAATGTCTTATATATATATATATTTATGCTGGAAATAATTAGCATGACATATGTGATTTTTTTTTAAAACACATAAAGATGTATGAGGAGCTACTGTTTTGACTAAAGGCAGAAAAAATATATATATACATACAGGATCAAATAAGAATTTCCATATCTTATATTTATTTCAAGCAAATAACATAGTGTGAATGATTTTACATTACATGATTATGTATGATAGTATGCATGATTAATGGAAATGGTAGAAAGGTAGAAAACACAAAGGGGATTTTTAGTTTCTTTAAACTTATAAGAAATAAAAATAAACAAAGGGTCACATGCATATGGCATGAGTAAAATAGAGTCATGAAAATAGTATGAAGTGTTTAAAATGTTTGATTCCCGAAATTACTAATTGAAGTAACCAAAAGTGTGCATTTCCAATTAAGGACCACACAGGGAAATGATTTGTGCATGAACATCTAAGGGCATCAAGGAAATTACCCATTTTTCTTAAACCCTAGAATGATTTTATAAATACCTGCACATGACTATATCCACTATTCTCTCCGGATCAAAACAAAAATAAAACAAACAAGGAGAAACACTAGCTTGAAACTTTGGGGATTTGCTGTTCAGAGGATTAAGGCAGTAAAAGGAGAACACTAAGTGAGTATTTATCCCTTTGTATGCAATGGCATTAAGTCCTCTTGTAGGCAGCCTAAAATGTTATAAGTTATTTAAAACCTCTGGAATGATTTGTTATTGATGAGATGGATGTTTGTTTGTGCATTCTTGTTTGGGGTTTTAATCTGTATGTGGGTTTTTAAAGTTAAAATGGTTTGAGCATTTCTGTTCTATTTTATTATGAAGTATGGATCTAAATTATTTAGGAAATAGGCAGCAAGACAGAGATCTAGCTCATGTTTATTTCTTGGATAATGAAGCATTAAACTAAATATTCAAATCATAAGTCAGAGGAGAATTTCTGGGATTTTGAGGGATTTCCTTAATAAAACCCTTATTCATATATTCACAATAATATAGAGGAAAGATAGTATGATCATGATGCTTAAATTATTTTGAGGAAAAACCATAGGTAGGCTGGGGTATTTTCTGCAATAAGGAAAATAAAGGGGGAACATGGGGTTGAACCAGAAAATATTAAAGAAGATAAGCCTTTCTGAAACATGAATGAATTGGGAGTTTTTATGAATGAATTCATAAATAGAAGCTTAATAAAATAAGCAGAAATTGGAGGGGGGTTTATCAAAGAAAATTAAATTGGTCATTTGGGAGTTAGTCAATGATCTGCTTGCTTCAGGTGAGAGCAAATATATGCATGGTGCAACTGCACCCTGAGGCCTTTGTGTGTTGGAATAAATTAAATAACCTGGGAGTTTCCTTCACAATGCATACAAGGTGTTCATTTGACAGGGAGTTAAAGACCATAAAATAAATGGGGGATGGGGTTTAAAAATCTGGATTATAAATATTCAGATATGGAGTTAAATTAATCAGGTTAAATTTTGTGCTTTGATTAATTACTGGGTGAAATTGGGAGTATAAAATCTGAGTTTACTTATTCAGAAATGGAGAAAAATGAATCAAGAATTATATTTATTTATTTTGATTGTTTGTTGGGTATTGTTTGAATAAATGAATGTGTCTTTGTATCATTTGGTATTGACCAAAAACATGCTAAGTATGAAATCTGCTAAACTAGGAAGACATTGCAAGATCACCAAAAATTATGAATATGTATACAAATTTGATAAATGCTCATACCAGTGAAAACTGACCCTTTTGGTTGCCCTTGCAATCATCTGGGTGTCTCATTAAAATTGGGGCAGCTCAGTGAATTGCTTGCAGGAAATTGAAGTTGGCTTGATGGATGAAGATGGCAATTAGCTGCTAGTATAAATAAAAGAAACCAGTTTTAAAATTTGTAGTTGCTTTGTAATGAATTTATTAGTCAGATTTCATGTTGTAATTGAAGTTACTTGTAGGGAGATTTCTAAGTATTTGGATTAAAAATATGTACTTAAGTAAACCTACTATGAAAGACTATTGATGATGTTTGGTTAACTACTGATTTTATGAATGTCTGATTTGGAGAAATAAGGGGATAGACATATCATATAAATATGATATGTGTATATGATAATCTCTGATTTTTACTGCCTGAACCTATATTATGGTTTATGAAAATTAAAGAGCTAAGGTGGTTGATTTAAAAATGAACTCACAAGATTTGAGTAGGGGTATTCAGGAGAAATGAATTTGTGCATAGCAGGTAAGTGATACAGGCAGGTGCATGAATTCTGGAGTGAAAAATTGATTAACATGTATTTGTGTATTTGATTTCAAAAAAAAATTATGAAGGAAATAAACCTGGAAGTAATTGTATTTTGAATAATGGATTGAATACATATATGGATGCATTTCCAGGAAATTTAAACTAGGCAAAAAAAAACATGCTTGTGTTAGGAGTGGACCTTTGTAGAAGTTTGTTAATATGAGGGATATGGGTTTGCAAGTGGTAAAAGAGGGACTATGGCCGGCCTAGATGGCCATGGGTCAAACTCTTGTAGCCTGGAACTATTTCATTTCAATTCATGAAGTGTAAGTGCTTCCAGGACAAAAGAAAAGAAAACTCCAAGCAACCCTCAAATAACACCAAGCATTTTCAATAAAACACCAAGTACTCAAGTCTGCACCATGTTAAACTTAAATATGCAAAAAGACTTCAATTGTTCAACCTAAAATGATAAATAGAAATTAGTTCCAATGTTCATGCCTACAAGTATAATTGTTGAAATGATTTCATACAAGTACTTGATAACTATCATAAGGTCAATTAAATACCATTTTAGTGTTAATAAAATTATTTAGGCAGAAAATCTAGAAAGCATAAAAAAGAATGCACTGTGCATTGCAATATTAAATATATAAGTATTATAATTGCCAAAATGTATCTCTGGCAGTAGAACAAAAATTTAGAGAAGAAATAAATGGTTATGTTGTCAACACATATTGAATTTTGTTGCCTGTTTGATTCAAATTCTTTTTGCAATTTTGTTAGCTCTGAAAGGCAAAAAGGGAAACAATTATATATCATCAAATATGTGATTGTCTAAATCTGTTTTGTGCACTGATATGTTTATATTGGTAAAATCCAGGGTCTTGGGAAAAATATTTGGAAATTATTTAAATATTCAAATATAGAAGAAATGGGGTTTAGTGGTGAATTCCTTTTGTATGCTAAAAAAAATCTATGTGTTTTAGAATGAGGGTCACCACAATGTGGTAGGAGAGCGCCTTTGGTTTGTCCTGTTCTTGGACAACTTGTATTGATGAATGTCTGACATTGCATTTCTAAGAACTTAGTGCATTTATCTTGACAAATGTACATATTTTTGGTGGTACAAGCTCAGAAGTTGTACTTTTGTTGAAATCAATCATATGTTGTTGGAAATGACAATGTGACATTTTAAGTGGAATTGTTCTAAGAAAGGTAAACGTTACCTCGAGCCTCACACTCGGGGAATTGTGAAAAATTGGTTGCTTTACGGCTAGGTGGATCACAACCATTAGGGTATGATATTATCTTTCTAGATATATTTATTTCTACCAGCTATAACGTCGGGTTTAAATTTTGTGGTGTATGCTATGAGACATCTCGAAGGTCGGGAACAGCCGGGTCGATATCATATTTGGTTCTATCCGCCACTAAATCGATCTAAGGGTAGGTCGGTCTTAATTCACAGAGGTTTCGAAGATGTTGATCCTCGGTACATTTCTCTAGAAATGTATTGTATGGGAGGCTGTCCCTTATCTCGCTACTCATTGGAAATCCAAATCTCCAATAAGTTCCTTCAGTTTCAATTGTAGAACATAGTATGCTGGAATTTAATAATGTAACGATTTCGGCTAAGATAACGCAAATTCACTTGAAAAGTGTTTTCAAAAGAATGTCATTAAAAATAATATTACCAGATTTTACGTATAAAAGATTTTGGTTATCATAAGGAAAAACCCATTCCATTTTTATGTGCGGCATGGTCTTATGAGAAATCCTTTCTTTTCAAATACTCATATTTTGAGTTTCTCACATCAGTCCCATAACAGATCCGAAGTTTATTTTCTTTCCCTTAAACTCTGGGAGCCCTATTTTTTTCAGGGAGCCTAGTAGTCAGGTTTAGCTTGGAGCATTTCAGAAGAGTTTAGAGCATGGAGTTAGAAGATTCTTCTGAAGATTGTTATCTGTTCCTACCACACTTATTTACTATTGTATTCCGCATTTGTAAGTACAGAGATTTATAACTGTCCAATTTGATGTTAAGTTAAACTTTGAAAAATGTATTTAAATTTTTTGGCTATAAAAGATTTTGTGATTAATAATATATGTTATTCCATTCATATGAGATTCTGTTCTCTGTCTTTATTTTCTTTTCCCCATAACTATCCACCTTTTTGTTCAAATTGAGTTGGATATGTGTGGTTTATTATCAACTTTAAATGTATGGATTTGTGGGTCATTACATTATTTATGTCCATTCTTTAAGGTTGGATTTTGATCTTGTTGATGCCCATTCTTTCTAGATTGGGTTTTGTTCTAATTTTTTTCCATTCTTTCATGTGTGGATGTAGTTCCTGTAAGGTAAAACACATTTCGTGTTTAGCGGCGTGGTTGCACAAATTATTATATGTTTATCGTATTTCTTGATTTTTCTCGCCCTGGTTTTCCAACTGATCCAGGTGTTATTTTATTACAATGCTCGAGTTAGACTGAGTTTTTCCAGGATGTCGTTGGTGGGACATGGAGCTCATGGAGTAGACCTGGATGTTCACATGCCATAGTATTTTTACTTTCAGATGTATTATTATGTATACTCATCAGCAATTGTAAGGTCAGGAAGTTATAACTGTTCAGGCTAATGAGGTTTGATTTTAACTCTGATATACCTATCTTAGAATGACGGTTTACTGTCTTTGTTATATTATATGTGTTCCTTCCGCTATGAGATTATACTTTCCCTATTCTTTTTCTTTTTTTATTTACCATAACAATCTGTCCTTCCGGCACTTTGATGCTCGACATTTGAATACAGTGAACGTTTTAAGTGCCGACTTTCGAGGGTTGAAAATGCGGGCGGGTTGTTACTAATATGTTCCCTACTATCGCATGTCAAACATTATGTCCTAGATAAAGAAACGAATCCTAACCATCCATCCATTTTGGGTGACACATGGCTCAATTCCAAGGGCTATAGTTTTCTATAAATAGACATGTACCACCCACTAGAAAGGGGTGACTTTTTAAATGTGTCTTATCCCTCATTTCATTATATTTTGTTATGAATAAAAGATTGAAAAGGGATCATCAATGGCTGATTGAACAAACTTGATTTTGTGACTTTGAACCAGAGGACTCGAACGAATAACAATTTGCATAATGATTTCTTATGAACCTATAACTAGTGCACTTGACTATGAACTTTATCTTACTCAAGAGCCTTTGTTTTCTTGAAGGCAAACAATTTAGGTTGACCAAAATTTAGTACCTACAACTTCCCGTGCAACTTCTTAAGTCATCTCCTTTATCATTAATATCTTACCACTGATAGGCTAAGGGTGTGCCTTAGGGCCGATTATTTAATTTTATTGTATAACTTAACTCTAATAGCGAATATTATTTGAAATAAAGTAAGATTTAATTTTATTTTCTACTGTAAACACTATCACATCAATTTTATTTCAGTACATTAATTATTATTAAATCATAGGTGATATAACCACAGTACAAAAGAATATACCAAATCAGTTATCCATAATATAACCTTCATCCACCTTTCCATACCCTCTTTTGCTCCTACCTGAAACTTCACACATGTGTGTGTGTATAATAAAAAGGGAAAAGGTTTCAACTATGTTTGGATTGCACCTAACCCTATACAATACAACCATAGGCTTGATAGTTATTGCTTAAGAAAGACATACGTACCCCTTTTGGCAGATCAATCCCACGTAGTTCTATTTCCCACTCTTCTTCTGCATCCCAATACTTGTTAGCACATTGCAACCATAACATCCATACAACCATTGCAACCAAAACAGCCAATGTAATCAATGCAACCATTGTAACCATCATAGTCAATGCAATCAATGCAAATAGTAGAAGCAAAAAATAGTATTCCTACTCACATTCATCTCAACAAATCATCGTATAGGGTAACAATAATAATAGCACATAGTCATCAAACATCAACAATATCCAATGACAATCTCAATCCATCAAATAAGAAAATCATGGTGTAAATATACTTACATACATTATTAATTATCGACTATAATAATACATCACACTGTAATTATTTCCAATCCAAATAAAATAATTTATTATAATTAAACATTCAAAAATACGACAATCAAATAATTACCCCAAGAAATAATACATTTAAAATATAGTAATAACCAAATAGTCATCTATAGAACATAACATACATCAACAAATATTATTTTTCTTCAACAATTACATATTTTACAATTTAAATTCCAATTAATTAAATAAATAAACCATATCAATGCACATTTTATAAGAGTCTCCAAACTCAACTAGCCAGATCCATATCATCTGGAATTTCGACATGAGTCCAATGGAAGAAAACACGCATGAATCAGAGTTCTTATATGGAAGATATAAGAAATATTATTAAAATATTAATTTGTACACATTTTAGTATTAAAATAATTAATTTTAATAATTAACTTACCTTTCGTTTGCACAACACATTAACGTGGAACCAATCTACGCCCAAATCAGTAAATGTCGACCTTCTAAGCCCAATTTTGGCCGCCTTCGACCTCTTATGGTGCAATTGAGACCACCGTTGAGTTCGTATCATCAAGGCCTACAAATCTATGCTTTCAATTTTATCGATCGACCTACAAATAAAAAACACCAAATCACCCCTGGGGTTTCATCATGGCCAACTTTGACCATACTTCCGGTTGATTCAAACACTTTTTCGATAAAGGAATAGCACGTGTCAACTCCATTCATCAAGAGCTTTCCAACGATATATAATATTTTAGGGTTTGGACGTTGTGGGATTTTAATCACTTTTTAATTAATTTGCTAATCACAATTAGCTGCTAATTAAGAAAATTTCAGGATTATGGAACAAAACTGATGATTGAGGCGATGGCTAGGATTTCATAGCCTCACTTATATAGTTGTTAAGCTGGTTTGGCTTGAAACAACTACGTAAGTTGTTTTAAACACTGTAATGCCTCAATTTTGCATAGCTTTAAACACTGTAACGCCTCTATTTCGCAAACCGCAACTCCAAATATCAAAATTATATATCAAATTGATCACCTCAAAATGGCATATGCAACGGTTATAAATAGATACCCAATTCACTCCTTTATTAAAAATTCATTTTTAGTTACTTAAATATTAAAAGCGTAAAATTTGATGGTCGTTACACACATACCCTAACTAATCCATACACATACATTAATCTGCCTACTTGCACCCATGGAGTAATAACAACAAAAAATCTAGATTGACTACTCGATCAAGGTTATATTTAGTTTCATCTTATGCTATACACAAATACACAAACACACACACACACACACTCAACTAATGGATTCTGTAACACCCTATAAATTTAGCGATAATTAATTTAAAAGAAATTAATTAATAAAGCCAAAAGTGGGACTTTCACAAATGTTAGAATTTGGCTATGAAAGTTGCACCGTTGTTTGTGGCAATTTTCAAATCAAACGGAAAGTTATTAACGTTTGAAGATTTCAGATCAGAAATAGTTATATATGTAATTAAGGAAATAAATGCAATTAGTTAATGTTAATTAATGTTAGCTATTACTTAGCATCTAAGCATGGTTAACGCTATGTTAACGTTAAATCATATCGGTTAAAAACAAATAAAATAACATATAGGAGGACATAAATCAATATCTAACATAAATAGGCAACCAGTCGACCCATAATTGGGACCGTTGGACCGCTAGCGGTCGACCGATGGTAGGTGGCGGTTGTATATTGAAACTTGGCCGAATGACATGGATTTAATATAATATAATCTAACGACTGTCACAAATTCGAACCCCTATAAATACAGGCCTAACCCCTCATTATTCCTCTCATATTTTCTAAGGCAATGGCAAAGCTTTGCCCCTTTCTTTTCTCCACGAATTCTAAAACTATATAAACTACAATTTATAAATATATATATATATATATATTTGGAGAATAGTGGAGAATAATAAAGGAGAAGAATAGGATCGAATCAAATCACCAAAGCTAAGGTAAATTGTAAATCCAAATCGAAATTAAATTCAAATCTATTCTTGGATATAAATTTCTAATAGATATGTGTATGTTTGTGGTGCATATTTCTGTATGAATAAAAGGGAAACGGGAAAAATAGGATTTAGATCTGGAGATTTAGAAGCTTAAAAGTGAGTGCAAAATTATATAATTTTATATAATATTGCATTTATATCATTATAAATTTTTTCCTCGTATGCCCGAATAATATTTTGGAGTTGTAGGCTTAAATATATACATGTAATAAATTTGAAAATCATGCCTACATATTTTGTGAGTTGTTAACTTTGATTTAAAATTGCATATAATTAAATCTAGAAAGTAAGGGTGAAAGTAGTCCTAAAATTTATAATATTGTATAATAATTCTAGGTTAGATGACATATGTTAGTAAATATAAATTGGAAGTTATTATAATTTGGATTGGGATTCAAGTAGTATTTTAATTCATTGGAATAAAGTGTGCTGCAATGTAAGTTTCTATAAATTATCCTGCTTTATAATTATGTATAAAAGTGTATTGTTTAAAATAACAAGGAATATGCCTAAAAGAAAGAGATGTACAAAATAGAGATGTTTACCTTACTTTGTACCATTTTTAAATAATAACATAAAAGATAATTCCTTGTAATTCCAAACATAACACAAGTTTTATTTTAGATAATTTATGGAAAATTACACTGTTAACATCTCTTTTTGGGAAGATGTAATTCCAATGCATTAAAATGCAGAAATTCCATAGAATAAACTAAAGTATAATAAGTAGAGATAGTAAAAAGAATCCAATTATAAATCTAATATATGTAATAAGTTAGAAAATAACAATAAGTGATGAAATGCATGTAAAGCAATGAAATGGGTAATTATAAAAATTACAGTAATCAAAGAAATATAGTAATAGTTGAAAAGAAATAGTAGGATATACCTAATCGTATCACGTGAAAGTTAAGAAGTAAAGGATATTTAATCTTAAAGTAGAAATAAGCGGTAAATGACATTACAATGGCATTAAATGAAAAAGGAAGCATGTTGAGTAAAAATAACCGAACACCAACAGTTAAATGGGAGGCAAAGTAATTCAATAAAATTTATATAGCCTTAAGTATGCATTTATAAAAGGTGTGAATTGTTGATTCTACTCAATAACTTAGATTAATTAAAAATGACTTAGTTATTAGTATGGGTTGGGATGCAAGGTCGGTGGTTTTGCACAACATAAGTCTACCTTCAAAAGGGGCTACCAGCGATTGTGTTTACATTATACTGATGTGGGACGTCACTAACTATAGGACTCGTGGGGTTATACGTTCGCGTATAGGTGAAGGCAATATACCAAAGTAGGATGGCTTGCCCCGGTCGAAGTGTTAAAGGGCCAAGTAGAGTCTGCTTCAACCTTTTAGGGGTACGTGTTAAGTAACCAAGTGGGCATTTCCATGATTGCATTAGACAATCTAAGTAGGACGGTGAGCATAGGCTCGATGCTATGTCAGCAAGGTTGGTACCGTATATGTGAGAAGTATGGTTGTACACATAGGTCGAGAGCGTCATCGGTCCTACAGCGGTCAGCAAAAAGACAAAGGTTACGCCTAAAATGGGCTACACCTCATACTAGTGTAGTAGATCATGTTTAGGACATGCACCGCCTTATAGTGGTTTGTTAGTTTGTCTGTTGTTAGGAGGCAAGGCTTGATAACCCTTGATGGACGTCTTTCAAATGAATAGGATAGTTTGAGGAGATGAGTCCTCAGTAGTCTATGGAGCTGAGTCCTTGATATTAAGTAGTTAGATAAACCTTTAAGACTAGGTATAATACCTAAATAGTTTCAACGCCATTATCTAGCACTAACGGGAAGATCCTTGGTGTACGGGGACAAGACGGTCTATACATAGATGGATACCAGGCACGGTGTAGAGTTACGGGTACTAGTGGTAAAAGTATCCTGGTCTAAAAGGGGAATGTAGTACTTACATACACACACATATGTAGTTATTTTATACCTCGAGTAGGTGGGACATATTGTACACGTATATGAAGTCAAGACGACTAAGTTTAAAAAGTAGACATAATATGAAATGGAAAGCAATCGGCGTAGACTAGTATTATGTATAAAGTATTTAATTTACTAGTCAACAGAACGTTAGTCAGACCCCATCCTCATTATAACCCATGTGATAGACTTAGAGGGACAAGTACTGACACAAGGCAGGAATGATGGAAGGCAGATTTCTTATGCATGCTCAACACTGACAAGGGTACTAGATACCAGAGGTATTAGCCTTGGTCAATTATTATATATTTTATTATACTTTACTATTCTACTATGAGTTCTATCGTTTGTGCTCGGATATACTTCTTTTTATTTAGAGGATACCAACACCAATGACCCCTACTTTGGTGGACTTGGATTTTAGATTTAGTAAAAATTCAGGCCCATTGAGGTGTGGGTTGTTACATTTGGTATCAGAGCTTAGGTTAGTCGACCTTAAGGATTAGCATACTTTGAGTGAACTTGTATTTTTACTATAATTATGTATATATTATACACCAAACTCTACGAATTCTGACTATAGAAGTAGTTGCAATAATATTCTAAAAAGATGGACAATGCGACTATGAGTTATGAAGTTGAAAATATACACATATCCTGATTACCCTATAGGAAGTAAGTCATAATGGAAGGCATTGGCTTAAGCAGAGCATGAATGCGACATATGGAAGAGTCCCTGAACCTAGATAGTAATTGACCCCTTGTAGAGCACTGATTGTCCTATGATTGTAGATCCCCATAGGATTACCGATTGATGATGTACATTAGACCCAAATAAGTGGAAAGTGAGAATCTATAGTTGATATCCGGAAGAAGAATTAAATAAGTTCCCAAAAGAAGGTGTGTAGAAATCACTCCAAGATGATAACAAGATTTTTTTTATATTCTAGGAAACAATAAGTCAGAAGTAAGTAGAAGACAAGAAAAGTCCAAATGAAGGGACAATTGAAATCCACTCTAGTCCGACTCTATATGAAAGAATTTAATAAAAGGTTTGAAAAGAAATATTTGAAATGATTTTCAACGGATTTATTTAAAAGTAGAAAACTCAATTTTTGAAAAGTAAGGAAATATATTTTTTTGTAGAATAAAATATCCCTTTTACATTTAAAATAAAAGTTTACAAGAGAAATTTTAAAAAAGATAGACCAAATGTACTAGTTAAAAATGGGTTTTAATAAAGAGATATTTCTATTGAAGAAAAAGTAGAGCGTATATAGCTCGTTGATTTTTCTCAGATGAAAATTTTTATGTTGTAAAATTCTTTTTAAGGGTGGACAATAGGTAGTGATGATGGTTTATAAATGGGGTAAAAATAATGGAAAGAAGACAAGGACTCAAAAATAAAGCAGTATGCAAATGCACTGCAATGGTTCAATAAAGAAGACAGAAATTGAGATAAAAGCTATGTAAAGAAAAGCTATTTAAATAAGAGCAGCTTAGGTAGAAGAAAGTTATATAGTAGTAACATTATGAAATATAAATAAAAATAATGCTAGAAATTTATATAAAATAATGTCAGTAATTAGAAACAATATAGGAAAACAATGATGAATAATTTCCATAAAGATGTGCAGTAATTGCACATACCATTTTAGAAGTCTCCATTATATGCTATTAGAACCTCCGCTAAGGTTGAAAGTGAAAGTAGCATGAGTATTAGGAAAATAATAGGATGGAAGTAGTTCTTGTCTACTCCAGTTCTTAGTAAAAGTTATAAAGAATGTTTTAGAAATACTGTAAAGAACATTTCCGAAGAAAATGGTTTGGTATAAAAATTGAGTCTTTGGAATATAGAACTTAATAAATAGTTGAATTATAAATCCCAATTTTAAGAAGTATAATCTTTGTTGTTAAAAGGATTAAAGGAAAAGTTGATTTGACTTACCATTCATGTAATAAAATTTGACCTTTATTTGAAAAGAAAGAAAGGATCTTTTAAAAATTAAATTGCTAACATTTCCTTTTAGACTTAATTATTAAATCCTAATTTATAGTTTTGAAAGTTAAGTCGTCTATAATTGATAAGAAGATTTTTACGGTTCCTTTTTTTGAAATGAAGCTATTAAAGGATTTATATAAAAAGTTTCTAAGCTTTTTATTTTTAAAGATAAAAGTTGTGGGTTAAGCACTTCATGGTTGTGAATTTTAATAATTTTATAAAGGTGAAAACCAAACCAAATTTTTGATATGGAGTAGACAGGAATGACTGCCTAGGTAAGACGGGGTAAAAGTTATGGCTATGGGTAAAATAGCGACGAATGCTCATAGAATAACAATAGTGAACCCCTGTTGGATATAAGGAATATTAGTTTGAGCCTAGGAATGTTTCATTAAACATGAATGAAAACCATATAGAAGAACCCATAAGAAAATGGGAAATGGGAAATGGTATCAACGTACATTTCAGCGAGTTCTAGTGTATTTACCTGGAATGATTGAATTAGAAGCCAATAATGTAAGTCAAGATATGTGGGTTAAGGTAGAATGACCTTATTAATGTCAGTTGATGTTTACGGGCAGCTTCCAACAATTGTTTCTTTTAGGGTCGTTCGGTTTTAAGCATTAGATGTCTCTGTTGTATAAAAACACGTACGATATTTTGTAAGAAAGGATTCTCTTTATTTCTGTATTGATTTCTGGATGGAGCGCTATATGTTAAAAACCAGAATAAATAAGAAAATCTCATGTAGACACTTATGCAAAAGAAAAGAAAGTACAAAACACTAGAAGTTAATAAAATAAATTAGAAAATTTATTTAATTAGCTACTAAAAGAAAAATAAAGTTAAGCCCAAAAAGTACTAAATTTTGGAAGATAAATTTTAATGAGCGAAGGACAGGGAAAGGTTGTTGCGAAACCACGGGTCACCATCCCTATGTCTTAAAAGCAGAAATTTATAAATGAACTTGTGTGCTGATTGTTGTCTAAAATAAAAGAGAAAGTTTTGGAAATTTGAAATTTTACCATGTAGTAGAAAATAGTCAATCATGGACATTAACCCATTAACTAAATCTCGACTGCATACAATATGGCCAAATTTGTTTCAAAAAAAATTGAAAATTTTTGTTTAAAAATCTTTATTTTGAAATTGAGTTTTATTTAAAAAAATTCAACTATTTCAAAATTTTAATCGAAAATGATTTTGAATGAAAAGGGAGAATTTCTTATTTTTGAAATGTCATATGCTTAGCATAGGAAAAAGTCGACGAGTTAGCAAATACGAATTTTACTGTGCAGCAGAAGTAACAGTAAGTAAAATATAGTAAGTGAGTGGGAAAATGCTGTTTTAGCTTTAGGATTTCTTTTTTCAAACCTTGTCGATAGGTGAACAAAACTTGTTTTGAAATAACTCTATTTTAAAGGTTAAAAAGTAAATTTCTTTATGTGGACTGTACTTGGAAAAATTGGAAAAGAATTCAGGGCAAAAGAGAAGGTTTCAAGATACAATGGAAAGGGTGCACAAAGAATGATGGATGTATGGATTTCATCATTTAAAACCTTTTTTCGACATAGGAATGTAGGTTTAGAAAACTGGATTTTTAAATTTTTGGATGTTAGAAAATTGTGTGCTAGGATTTGGATGGTAAGATTGGATGAAAATTTGGTTGAACTATACTTTTATTCGTAGAAGCGTGGAAAAATTTGTATGCAAAAACAAAGATTTTGATTTTTAAAATTTGTATACATATAGAACTACCAATATATATAGACTGTTTGCACCATATTTTATAAAATTGTTTTAAAGAATACATGCATATAGGAGACACAAATTTAGTATTATTTAGCATAAATATCATGTATGTTGTGATACACCATGCACTTGCACACGATTGGCTGCAAAATTGGTTGCACACTAATTGGTTGGATAGCTTAAAGTGGTTGTGTATTATATTACATGATTCAATCTTGAGGAATTTTGGGGACGAAATTCTTTTATGGTGGGAGAATGTAACACCCCATAAATTTAACGATAATTAATTAAAATAAGTTAATTATTAATTAATAAAGCCGAAAATGGAATTTTCACAATCGTCAAAATTTGGTTGTGAAATTTGCATTATTGTGTTCGTGGCGATTTTCTGATCAATTTTCATATATAAAGTTTTATGATTGGGGCTCAAATGGAAGTTATTAATTTTTAAGATTTTGGATATATGTAATTATAGAAATAAATGTGATTAGTTAACATTGATTAACTTTAATGGTTACTTAACATCTATGCGTAGTTAACCTTACACTAACGATAAATTAGATAGGTTAAAACAAATAAATAACGTATAAGAGGAAATAAATCAACGTCTAACGTAAATAGGCAACCGGTTGACTTCTAATTGGGACCGGTCGACCTCTAATTGGGACCGGTCAACCGCTAGTGGTCGATCGATGACATCATAGCGGTCGAACGGTGGTAGACGGTGGTTGTATATTGAACCTAAGCTGAACTACCCAGATTTAATATAATATAATCTAACAGCTGGCATTGATTCGAACCCCTATAAATACAGGCCTAGCCCCTCACTATTCTTCTCATATTTTCTGGGACAACAGCGAAGCTCTGCCATTTTATTTTCTCCATAAATTCTAAAAACTATATAAACTATATTCTATAAATATATATAATTGGATAATAGCGGAGAATAATAAAGGAGAAGAATAGGATGGAATCGCCAAAGCCAAAGTAAATTGTAAATCCAAATTTAAATTAAATTCGAATCTCTTCTTGGATCTAAATATCTAATAGATATGTTATGCTTTCAGAGCATATGTCGGTACGAAGAAAAAGAAGTCAAACAAATAACAAGATATAGATATGGAGATGTGGAAGCTCAAAGGTGAGTGGAAAATTATATATTTTATATAATATTGGATTTATATCATTGTAAATCTGTTCCTTGTATGCCTGAATAAAATTTTGGAGTTATAGGCTTAAATATGTACATGTAATGAATTTGAAAGTCATGCCTACATATCTGTGAGTTGTTAACTTTGATTTAATATTGCATATAATTGAATCTGGAAATAAAGGTAAAAGTAGTCCTTAAGTTTATAATATTATATAATAATTCCAGGTTTGTTGGTTGGATGATATATGTTAGTAAATATAAATTGAAAGTTATTATAATTTGGATTGAGATTCAAGTAGTATTTTAATTCATTAGAATAAAGTGTGTTGAAATGCAAGGTTTAATAAATTATCTGGTTTTATAACTATGTATAAAAGTGTATTGCATGGAATATGCCTAAAAGAAAGAGATGTACAAAATATGGATGTTTTCCTTAGTTTGTATCGTCCATTTCAATAATAACAGAAAATATTATCCTTATAATTTCAAACATGACACAAATCCTCTTTTAAATGAGTTATGGAAAATTACGTGTTAACGTTTCCCTTTGGGAAGTTGTAATTCCAACGCATTAAAATGCAGAAATCCCTAAGTATAAACCAAAGTATTGTACATAGAGATAATAACAATAATTCAATTATAAATCTAATATATGCAATAAGTTAGAAAATAACAACAAGTGAAGAAAGGTATGTAAAGCAACGAAATGAGTAATTAAGAAAACTATAGTAATCAAAGAAAGATAGTAATAGTTAGAAAGGAACAGTAGGATATACTTAATAATATCAAGTGAAAATTAAGTAGTAAATGATATCTAACCTATTAAAGTAGAAATAAGTGATAAATGGCAATAAAATGACATCAATGAAATAAGAAGCAAGTTGAGCAAAATAACCGAATACTAATAGTTGAATGGGAGGTGTAGTAATTTAATAAAAGTTATATAGCTACAAGTGTTCGTTTATGATAAGTGTGAATTGTTGAATCTAGTCAATAACTTAGACTAATTAAAAATGATTTAATCACTAGTATTGGAATGCGAGGCTAGTTGTGTAGCAAAATAGAAATCTGCCCTCCGAAAGGAGTTACCAGCGGTTGTGTATACATTGCACTAATCTGTAACAACCCTGCTTTCTACGCCGTATAAACAGATAAATTTAATTAAAATAAAAAATATATTCAAATTCGATTTTTAATATTTATTATTTTAAAAATAAATTCTTATTTATTTCAAGTCTATTTAATAAAAGATTTTTGGTTTAATTAATTGAATTAAATCTACAAATTCTTTTCAAATAATATTTGAAATTAACTAAATTGCTTTAATTGAATGAAAAATTATTTTATGAGTGTAAATAATTTTTACGTGATTAGCATAGTGGAAAATTAATAAGCGGGCATCGAATTGAATGAAATTGGGCGGTTATCAAAAAATATTCAGTATAATGAAGTGTAAATCAATTTATATTGGATTGAAATTAATTTCATACAAAGATATGATAGTTTAAAAGAAAATAAAGAATGAAATTAAATAAAAAGGATGAATTATCTTTTATAATATAAAGCCTAAGCCCACTTTTATCTGCTTACTTCGAACCGATTCTCTTCTCTCTTCTGGAATGCTCCGGCTTCTTCAATTCAGACCAAACATGTACCTTTTATTTCATTTTTAGCCCTAATCCCCCTGAAACTAAAAATCACGATTTACATAAATTAAAAAAGCCTGCCACCTGGTGGCACACGACGCAAGTGAAGGCGACCAATTGGGGCTCGCGACAGGATGGACGGTGCGACGATCTGCATTTCTAACACCCAAAGACGACATTTAATACATCCTCGGTATTCATGTGCCAATCATCTAAGTGTTTGAAAAATAGGTCGTGGGGTAAACAAAATAATAGACAAGGAAACAAACATAGATTTTCTTCTCACAATGTCAGAGTTACATATACATCATCACAGAATAGTACATATGGTTACTCCAAAATGATAGATCAAAGTTACAACAAGTACTATTATAATCCAAGGACAGCTATATCAACCTGCCCAAACTACTAATACATAATATACAGTCACAGCAGAAATATAGACAACTACAAGATGATGATGAAAGCTCCCACTCCATACTGCTTCCCAAAATGCTCCAAAGAAACCTAACTACTTGGCTACACACAAAATTTTGAGTACCCAAGAGTTTAAGGGAAAGAAATAAAACTCCGAGTAAGACATGGGTCTAGTGTGAGTAAATCATAAGTTTAACTTTATAAAAACCTTCAAATCAAAGGTATCTCGTAAGACAATGTCACATACAAACTCATATGGAATTTTACCTTATGATAACCAAAACATTTCTATATAAAATCTTTTAATATTACCATAATGTCTAGGTTCCAAATAAATATGAAAGCATAGCCTAAATTGTTACATTATTAAATTCTAGCATAATAGGTATACAATCAAGTCCGAAGGCTCGTATTGGAAAATGGGTTCCAACTATGAAAAGGTAAGGGTCTACCAACCGAATCAGTATACCTCTAGATAAAATATACCAGAAGCTACAACATGTTGCACCTCTACTACTTAGGGCTTGCCCTACCCCTTACTAGGTTGCGCCGAATATGATCAACTTTTGGTTGCGGTCAACAACCATAAAAGGGATCCCAAAACATACATAAACCATAGCTATCGCTCTGGATTAGGTAGTGATCATACCCTAATGGGAGCGACCTACATAGGCCTGTTGCACATCCCCGCTTTAGTCATTTACTAGTTGTGAGGCTTGAGGTTACCTTTTTCTTCTAGCAGACCATCTTGGAATGCTAACATTGCCCTCCAAGCAATCAATGCAATTATAGCATTCATCCATACAAGTTGTTCCAGGATCAAACAAACATTTAACATTTACTATCTTCCATTTTGGAATCACCCTCAGGAAGAATAGTACATCTCCATAGCATACTTTATAATGATCCATCACGAACGTTATTAGTTTGGAGTGGTTCGGGTAAATCATACTTATCTGAAACTGGTGTCTCCAAACTAAGCAATAATTCTCGGTTAACTCAATCCAGTTCTTTTAGAAGCATGCAACAAGTATTCAAGTCCTCATCAAGGAACTCGAATACACACACATAAATCCTGAGTTAAATAGTTTATGTTATAAATAACAAACAATCCACTATTTAGGGTAATTATACAGAGTTCGACATATAGATAATCATATACGTAATTTAAACATAACCCATTGATAGAAATTAACCCTCCTATATCTATCACGTTTCCAATATTTTGACCTTACTCTATCCCTCGCTTAGAAATAAATTCTAGATCTCATAAATAGAGAATCGCCTACTCATCAGCTTTTAGTGCTACCTATGGGATGACTTACTTCCCATAAATGTGTCACCACATTAATGTTGGTTTCATATTTGTTTGAGGTTACTTAAGCGTAATAGACAAAGAAATCCCTTGATTTGAAACACTTTTGAAAAGGAAACATATTTAAAACAAAACCGATATGTCCAACTAAAACAATTTTTAGAAATTAAAACCCTTATTAATTAAATAATAAATTAGACCCTTCTTAAATAATAATTAAATCTTAATTAAGTTCTAATTAAAACCTTAGTTAAATTTAACTTAATTAAAAATAAATTAATAATTAAACACCCTTTTAAATATATAAATAATAATTAATTAATCTTTAATAAATAATTAAATAAAAATTAATCTCTAATCAATAACTAAATAATAATTAACTTTTAATTAGTTAACTAATTATAATTAACTTACTTAATTAATACTTAAGTACTAATTACCTTTGTTAATTAATGATAATTAATGATTAAGTACTAATTACCTTAATTAATTAATTAATTAATTAATACTTTTTAAAACTTAAATTATGTTTGAAAACATTTTCCAAAAATATTCCTAAGTGAAAACACTTTTAGATTTCGAAAAAAAGTTCGTTTTCACAAACTACACTTATAGCGACTATCGCTATATGACCCATAATTTCCAAAATTAAAAATTATGGTTTCTAAGTCTTTTCTTTGACTTCAACCCTTCGAAAACTTTACTAGAACATAAAGGTGCATTTTTGAAAACTAAACAAGTTTTTAAACTTGAAGACATTTGAAATTTTAGAAACCAAAGATCAAAACAAGGGATTGTAAGTCGATTCAACAAGTAAAGGTGCTAACTTATTAGCATACAATCATGTATTCCAGATCATAACACTCATATTCATATCATAACCACATCACAAACGTCAAATCATGTTATACCCAACATATAAAAACTAAGATTACAAATTTCTAACTAACATAAACATTAGATTTCATTTCAGGTGTAATTCCAATCATGGCATACAAGCACATATAAACCAAACCCAAACATCATTATAATCCAAGCACTTATATATACATACAAGTCGATATTACTTTTACCCAAACAAACATCATATTTACAAACAAAGTCAAGCATATGCATAAGTTTTAGAAAACTTAGTTAAAGGCTAGATCTTTACCCACCAAAAGTCGACTAAATCAAAGTAACTTCCTCTAGATTTTGAATATGACCCAAGTCTTTGCTTTGCCTTTGGAAAAATGATATTTTTGGTGGCTTAAGGGTGCAAAAGTGTTCGGCCTAGGGATGGAAGTGCTTGGCCAAAATGAGGTATAGGTGTATTTGGCATGTTTTGTGAAAGAGGATTGTTGAAATGAGAGGAGGAGGCTTTGAACAAGGATTTATAAAAAAAATTAAAGTGAAGAAAGCTAGGATTTATGAACTTAAGAATTGTTAGAAGCCATTAAAGTGTTCATAAGAACTTAGAGAAGGTTTTACAAAGTAGAAATGAAATGAGAAAAAGATAATAAGAATTAGGAAATGTGTTGTATATGAAATGCATAAACTAAATTACCAATTCACCCCTAAGTACATACCCTCCACCACCATGATGCCACATCATCTTGCTTACCTCCTTCCTTAGTGCTCACCTGATGATGTTCCTCCCTTTCATTTTGATGAGCCAACATGCATTAATGGCTTGAGTACTTAATGTTTTTAAAGAAACGACAGTATATGTCACTTTACTTTACATTTTAAAATTGTTTTTAAATTTACATAATAAGTCTTATCACCTTAAATTATTTTAAGTAAACATATCCATATATTTATCAAAATATATTTTAACCTATTTGAAAATGTGTGTATATGTTATCATAAATATGCACAACGTTTTTCGACAATTTTTAGACACCAAAAAGTCAAAAATTCGGAAAACGATTTCCAGACACATTTTCTATTTTTCTTTGAACTAATTATTTTTGTAACCAAAATTTGAAAAATATTTCACCATCATTAGTTATTATTTAAAAGTGTTTTATTTTGAGTTATAAAATCTATTAATTAATTATTAAAAATATATTTAAATATCCGTGTTTAAAGTGATTAAATTCTGGGTTGTTACACTCTCACCCTTAAAAGAATTTCATCTCGAAATTAGCAAACAAAGTTATAACTTGAAATAACTCAAAAGGGCATATATTATATATCATGAGATCCATACAAAAGACATACACTAAGCATCCATAACACAAACTATGTGAACATAATACATACAAAAAAACAAACAAGTACCCTAACATCAACTCAGGATAGGCTTCCCTCATATGATCTACAGCCTCCCAAGTACAATCTCCAGGATCATCACTCCACTAAATCTTAACTAATTTCACCACCTTATTACACAACCTTTTCTCATCCTTATCCACTATATGAACTGGATGCTTGATCACTGTTAAGTTTGGTTCTATTTTCAAATCCTTTTGAACCGTCGACCCCACAATCAACGATAGTCATGAACATACTTTCTCAAATAAGACACGTGGAAAACATTATGGATCCCTGACAACATTTCTAGCAACTCGACTCTGTAGGCAAGTGGTCCAATCCTTTCAATAACTTTAAAAGGTCCAATATATTTGTGCCAACTTCCTAGCCTTTCCGAATCGAACCACTCCTCTAATAGAGGAAATCTTCACAAATACATAGTCTCCGACTTTAAATTCAAAATCTCTTCTCCTTTTATCGGCATAACTCTTTTGTCGATCCTGAGCTTTTTTCATCTGTCTTTTGATCATCACAACCTTTTCCGTAGCTTCTCGAATCATGTCCGGTCCAAGTACTAGCCTATCTCCAATCTCAACCCAACATGCCGGTGACTTGCATGGATGCTCATAGAGGGCTTAGTAAGGTTCCATGCCAATGCTTGCTTGATAACTACTATTGTAGAAGAATTCCACTAAGTGGAGATGATCTTTCCATGATCCTCCAAAATCCAGAATACATGCCCTAAGAAGATCTTCTAGAATCTGGTTCACCCTTTCCATTTGTCCATCTGTTCGAGGGTGGTATGTTATGCTCAAGCTTAGCTTTAATCCTAAAGCTACTTACAACGCCTCCTAAAACTGACTAGTAAAGATGAGATCCCTATCACTTACAATGCTTATTAGGATCCCATGTAATCGAACAATCTCTGTCATATAAATTTCTGCCAAAGAAGCTACAGTTCTTGTCATTTTACCAGAATAAAATGAGCACTCTTCATTAACTGATCTACTATAACCCACACACCATCGTTCCCTTTTTTGGTTCTGGGTAAATCATTGATAAAATCCATTGGTATCATCTCTCATTTCCAATTTAGAATTTTTAAGGATTGAATTAAATTGGCCATCTTTTAGTGATTAACTTTTATCTATTGACATATCAAACATCTGCTGAAAAAGATTGAGATATCCCTGATCATTTCGGGTCACCAAAATACTCATTCCATGTCTTGATGCATCTTAGAAACATCTAGATGAATATTCAATTTGGATCGATGACATTCCGATAAAACTTCTTGTCTAAGGCCGTCGATATTAGGGATGCAGATCCTCTCATTCATACACAATATGCCTCCTATCTCAAAACTTGCACACTGCCCTCCTCAACATCCTTGATGGTCTTCATAAAGCGCTTATCGTCCTTTTGCTCATTAGCAATCCTTTCCAATAGTTTCGATGTAAGTTCCAAGAGAGCCAACAGTGCATTCCTACTAAGAGCGTCTACCACCACATTTGCATTTCCTAGCATATAGAGAATATCCAAGTCGTAAGCCGCTAGGAAGTCCAACCATCGTTGTTGCCTCGGGTTCAGATCCTTTTGAGTGAAAAGATACTTCAGGGACTTATGATTTGTTAAGAGCTCGAAATTTTCACCTATTTAAAGAAGGAAATTACTAATTAGGATCCTTAAAAATTAGAAATGAACAAAGGGGAAAAGAAGGATTCTTACCCAGTAAGTAATGCCTCCACATTTTCAATGCAAATACTACCGCTAATAGCTTCAAGTCATGCATTGCATAATACTTCTCGTGAGGCTTTAACTGTCTACTTGCATATGCTATAACCTTCCCATATTGCATCAACACTGCACCCAAACCAACTCTATATGCGTTCGTATAAATTGTTAACCCTTGTCCTCCATCTATAATAGCTAAAACATGGGCACTGGTCAATCTCTCTTTTAACTCGAGAAATGCACTCTCACACTTTGGAGTCCACTCAAATTTAACATACTTCTTTGTCAGCTTGGTAAGGTAAGAGGCGATCTTGGAATAATCCTTTATGAACTTTCTATAATAAACCTCCATCCTTAAAAAGCTTCTCACTTCTGTGGAGTTTAGGGTTTCTTGAAATCTTGCACAGTAGCTACTTTTGCCGGATCAACTGAGATGCCATCACCCGATAAAATATGTCCTAGGTATCTTACTTCTGTCTGCCAAAAGTGACAGCTTTAAGAACGTTTTTCCTTAACGTTTCCAACACCACTTCCAAGTGGTGTTTGTGCTCTTCTTTAGTTTTCAAGTAGATAAAAATGTCATCAATGAAAACCAACATGAACTTATTCAACACATCCCTAAAAACTCGATTCATAAGATCAACAAAAATTGCAGGTGCATTGTTTAGCCCAAAAGGCATAACCAACCACTCATAGAAAAATTATGGTCCTCTAAAAGAAGTTAAGGGCATATTATTCTCTGCTACCCTTAACTGATGGAAACTCGTAGCAAGGTCCATTTGGAAAAATACTCTAGCCCCATGAAGTTGGTCAAACATATCATCTTATCGAGGTAAGGGGTACTTATTCCGAATGTTTTGCTTGTTTAATTCTCTATAATCCACCCACAATCTTATAGGACCATCAGACTTAGCTATAAAAACTATTGTTGATCCCCAAATCGAACAGCTTGGTTTGATCAAACCATTTCTTAACAAATCATCATTTTGACTACTAGCTCTTGCTTCTCTCTTGGGGCCATTTTACGCAGAAGTTGAATGATAGGTCTCGCACCGGGAACTAAATCGATACAAAAGTCAATTTTTCGATAGGGAGGCAAACTGCTAATCGGCTTAAAAATATCAGGGAAACTTTTAACAACTTCTAGTGATTCTAACTATTCCTAGGATGATTCTAAGGCATATAAGAAACTACTTATACATTTGTTAGGTTTCCTACAAACTATACTTTCCAATATATCTCCAGAACTAGCTTTCAACACTATCCTCCTCTTAACGTAGTCCAGAATAGCTCCATATCTAGGCAACCAATCCATACCCAGTATAACATCAAACCCCATAAAATCCAAGGTAAATAGGTCACAAAAGAAGTGATGTTTTCGCAAATCAATTTGTACTCCTTCAAAAATCAAGCATAGATTACTTATATCATCTAGGGTTGGACACATAAATAGGGGTTTCTACAAACTTTAGGATAAGTTCTAATCTATCTACCAATTCTTTAAAGATAAAACTATTCAAGGCTCTGGTATGAAACAAAACATGAACTAAAATACCATTAATAAGTAAAATACCTTCCAAGACTCCCTTCCCTTTAACAGCTTCAGAGGTTGAGGGCTCATCCTTAATAGCGTAGATTTAATCTGCTGACCCTTCTTCAATAGTTGGTAGTCCTTAACCATGTGTCCAGGCTGGTGGCAATTATGGCAAAGCTTCTTTAGACCATTGGAGAGATAGCCTTTGCCTGTTGACAGTGTGTTGAAATATGCCCCTTTTTCTTACAATTGTAACAAACAACATCTTTATACTTGTTTCCCTGATCTCCTCCTACTAGTTTTCCCTTACCTTGCTTTTTTTCCAGTTTAGGTAAAACTTCCTTTTATTTGGGTTAATGGTACCACCACCGAATGCTGATACTATTGTTAGTTTCTACTTCAAAAACACTTCATACCTTAAGGCCATATCTACCAAATCTACAAATGAATCCTTCGCGTGAGCGGTCATCTTTTCATGGAATCTTCTCTCATACCCATGAACATCTCATTTTTCTTTAGTGGTGTGTCAATAAGTCCAGGGCCGAAACGAGATCATGACTTTATCTCGTATTCAGCCGCCGACAGGTCTCCATGAAATTTCTTTATAAGCAAGTTTTGCCCATAGTTGGCATGAATTGGTTTTCAAATACTTCTTTGAATCTAGCCCATGAGAACTCATCTTCTAAAACATTTGCAGTGACAGAATCTCACTATACCACTACACCCTCCTACAACTGCTATGACGCCAAGAAGCATTTTTTATCATCAGAAATGTCCAAACCTTTGAAAATCTTCTCACGTGACCATAGCCAAGCTTGTACTTCAATGATGGATTTTGTACCTTTGAAAGGTTTTCCTCCTAGGTTTCTGAACTCCTTGCATAGAATTATGAAATTTACTCGAGGCTGCACTAGAGCTACTGCCTCAACAGCTATTCCACCCCTTCTAACATTTGAGGTTCTTCCATTTGTGGTTGTTATGCTATTATTTCCCCTTCCTCGTCACCATCTCATACTCATTCTTACTACCTAAATAAAGTAAAATATCTTTATAATACATAGACGAGATTTAGGAAAAAGAGCGAAATAATGACCAGAACAACACGGAAACACCCTCTCAAAGACTAAACTCATTCTAGGGTACTACTAACCCCATCTCTAATGAATTGACTCCAACAAAGGCTTAGGTGTTCGCTCAACCTAAGCTCTGACACCAAGTGTGATGATCTGCCTTTCTTACACCCAAAGAGAACACTTAATATGTCCTCGGTATTTATGTACCGATCGTCTAAGTGTCTGAAATATAGGTCGTGGGGTAAAAAATAAAATACAAGGAAACAAACATAGCTTTTTTTCTTACAACTTCAAAGTTACATGTACATCATTACAGAATAATACATATGGTTACTCCAAAATGCAACATCGAAGTTACAACAGGTACTAGTCTAATCCAGGGATAACTATATCAACCTGCCCAAACTGCTAATACATAATATACAGTCATAGTGGAAATCTAGACAAATACAAGATGATAATGAAAGCTTCTACTCCATACTGCTTCCCAAAATGCTCCAAAGAAACCTGACTACTTGGCTACTCATAAAAATTTAAGTACCCAAGAGTTTAAGAGAAAGAAATAAAATTCCGAGTCAGACATGGGTCTGGTGTGAGTAAAACATAAGTTTAACTTTATAAAAACCTTTAAATCAAAGGTATCTCTTAAGACCACGCCACACATAAACACGGATGGGTTTTTACCTTACGATAACTAAAACATTTCCATATAAAATCCTCTGATATTATCATAATATCTAGGTCTAAAATTAATATGGAATCATAGCCGAAATTGTTACATTATTATATTCCAGCATAATAAGTATACAATCAAGTCTGAAGGCTCATATTGGAAAATGGGTTCCAACTAGGAAAAGGTAAGGGTTTACATACCAATTTAGTACACCTTAGATAAAATGTACTAGAGGCTACAACACGCTGACCTCTACTACTCAGGACTGGCCCTACTCCTTACTAGGTAGGGCCGAATATGATCACCCCTTGATTGTGATCAACAACCATTAAAGGGATCCCGAAGCATACATAAACCATAGATATCGCTCTAGATTAGGCGATGATCATACCCTAATGGAAGCGAACCACATAGCCACGTTGCACATCCCTACTTTAGTCATTTATCAGTTGTAAGGCTTGAGGTTACATTTACCTTTCCTTCCAGCAGACCATCTTGGAATGTTAACGTTGCCCGCTAAGCAATCAATGCAATGATAGCATTCATCCATACAAGTTGTTCTGGGATCAAACAAACATTCAACATTTACTATCTTCTATTTTGGAATTACCCTCAGGAAGAATAGTATAGCTCCATAGCATACTTCATAATGATCCATCACAAACTTTATTAGTTTGGAGTGGTTTGGATAAATCATACTTATCCAAAACTGGTGTCTCAAAACTAAGTAATAATTCCCGGTTAACTCAATTGTAACGACTCGGATTTTTGAACAGTTTATAATTAAATATTGGAATAATTTAATAAATTTAATCTTGGATTTAATTATAATAAATATGATTTCCAAAGCTTATTCAAATTCCATTTAAATAAGAATGATGATAATAGGCTTTTAATTTTGAATTGAAAGTGATTAAATTGTTTTAATAATAATTCATTTAAATTAAGGTGTGAAATTATCATTCTGGGGCACTGTCTCGGATTTCGATGAAACTAGTGCCATAGGATCCGAAATAATGAATTGTTACACGCCATCGAGTTTTGTAATGATCGGGCGTATTGTGTGGTCGTACGAGCTTGAAACGCATAGCAATTGATTTTAGGAATTAAATATAAAATAATTTGATTTGAAAAGCTAACTTCTGTGTATGATGGAATTGGGTCTCGATACTAGTTCAATTTTTTTCGGAATATGGGTAATTAGCTAGGAACGCCAGTGCGCACGTCTCGTTTGGAGTTCGAGATTTTGAAGGGTGAATAATTTTTGAAAATCTTCTATATAAGGACTTCACTATCTTTGTTTTCTAGAAACCTAACCCTAAACCTAGCCAAATCCAATGGTCGTGGTTGTCGGCGCCTCTAGGGGACGTTTCAAGCAATGCTCCCAACTATAACAATGTTCGTGAGAGTGAGTGGAGTGTTGTGAACGGTCGGATCGTCGTGGATTGCGATGAGGTGGTAGGAAGTTGCTAGAGAAGGCCGCAGCTAGGGTTTAGCTTTTCGTCATCGTTGATGGTCGATGGGTGGCGGCGTGGAAGGGAAGTTGGATAGGGAGGCTGGGGTTTCAGGCTGATGGAGTTTGGTGGCGAATGGTTGATGGTGGCGGCGTTTAGAGTGAGATAAATGACAGCAGTTATGGGTCATTCGTTCTCGATATAGAAGCGACGAGAGGCAGCATGGTCGATGGCTATAGGGTTGGCGAGGTCAAGGGAGTCGACGACGATGGTGCGGTGGCGGCTCGTGTAGTGAGGTGGCGGCGGCTGTTGATGGAAGTCGCGATGTCATGGTTTGTAAACGCGGCCTAGGTTTAGTTAGAGAGGTAATTAGTTTAATTACCTAGATTAATTCATGTTAATTATAATTTAATTATCTTTAAGTTCTAACGATCGTATCTTGCTCATACAAGGTCCGATCAAGGCGCCGTTTTCGCTATAGCGTTCGTATCGGAATTATCTATGCAATGGAATTGGACTAATCAAGTTTGGAGCTAGTTGGAATTTTAGCCAAAAATCGAACGGCATTCGGTTTTGGACTATTCAGAAACACGAATCGTTAACTAGAGCGTAGGCGAGTTTTACTGACCAATTGATTTTACAATTATTTTATATATAATTGTTGTTGTATTGAAAATATAAACTATATAACGAACTGCAAGTTATTACTTTTGGACCCCTACTTGTTTTGTAAGACAAGTGAAACATTAAATTGTAGTATAATCTTCCTTTTGATCCTGTAAAACATGTATCGTGGCCCAGACTACTTGTTTACAAGTTTGATATTACTTTGTGAAAAGTGATAGTATGCTATATATGTTAGAAACAATTTAGTAGTTATAAACGTGCTGTGAAATCCCTGATAATAGACATATGTTAAATTAGATAAATTTTGGGAAATTATGGAAACACACACACACACACACACATATATATATCGGGTTGTTCTGTACACAGTTTGGTGTGTTAAGCATAAACGGAATTGGTTTGGACATTTATGGGATTTGGAAATGGAAGTTATAAATATTAAAAGCGAAATGACCGCGATGGATGCACTTTGAAATCGCTGCGATCTATGATTTTAAAGTTAACTTTGGAAGACGCCCTAGGGCATATTCGTATTTATAATAAGTACCGTTAGCGTACTTATTATCGAGAAATAACAAGGGTTAAATATATTCTTGAAAATCAATTATGGATTTATAAAGTGATGGTTTTAAATTATAAAACAGGTTTTTAAATTGGTTTTAAATAAAAGGTTTTAAAATAAGTATACGTACTTTAAAAGAATGTTTTTATTATATATGTTTTTAGAAGTTATTAAAGATTTTATTTGAGAAATAAAAGGATTTCATATTATAATATTTTACAAATGGTTTATAGTACTTTATTAAATATCTTAGTTTTATAAATAAATTAGTATAAGTATAAATATATATCTTTTTAAAGGTACTTAGTATATTTAGAAGTTTTTAAACAGTAATTTGGGAATAAAGGACATTTACAAAGGATATTTATAAAAGGATATTTATAAAGCATATTTACAAAGGATGTTGATAAAGGATTGTAATGGAATGTTTTATAAATGGATTTAAAAGGAGTTTTGGATTATAACACTTATGTTATAATGAATTGTTTTATAAATTGATTTAAAAAGGTATATTACCTTGTTAAATAAGTAAAGCTATACTTAGAACTTTAAATGGATGTTTTAAAGTAAATGGTAAGTATAGAAGTGATTTTGGGTTTATAGTATCGATGTTTGTGCAACATCTGTTTTAACCCATTTAACTATACTTTTGAAAAGTAATTAGATCTTTAAAATAAAGTTTTAGAGATAATAGAATAGTGAAGTGTTTTGGGCTTTGTCGTAAATAATGTTTTAGTAATATCTATTTTTATAACCCTTGGATAAAATTTTAAAGTGATAAGATATTGTTAAATGATTTGGCTAAATACTTAGGTCTTTAAAACGGGAATTTAAAGAGAATAACAAGTATAAATTGGTTTCGGGTTTATTGTGGTAATGTGTTAAACGTTCGCCTTTAACCCGTTTGATTTTACTTATGAACATAAATGAATCGTTGAAAAGGATGTTTTTAAAGATAATACAAGTATAATTTTTTTAAGCTTGTTGGGATAATGTGTTAATCACATTCGTCTTTAGCCCTTTTTGGTTATATTTGGGGATGTAAATAGATCTTTAAAAAAATTAATTTGAAGAAAAAGAAAAAGCGAAATGGTTTTGGGTTGTAGTGACAATTTTTTAAGTGACATTAGTCTTAAACCTTTTGAATGGATTTGTGAAGTACTTAGGTCCTTAAAAAGGATACTTTGGATAAAATTATAAGTAAGGAATCTTTTGGAAAAAAAGATAGAAAACGTAAAGGTTTAAAATAATAAATATTGTTAATGGTTTGTGAATATACTTATATCATTTGAGATAAGTATATGAATACCATTCTGTAGAGTTAAAAGGGGTTGAAAATGAATGGTAAAGTTTTAATTAAATAGTGGAGTTTAATTACAAACGGAGTTTCATTTATAAAAAGAGTTTGTTGAGTAAAAATGAGTTATACTAATAAAAGAAGATTTTAATTAATAAAGGAAAATTAATTAAAAAGGGGATTAGAAGTCGTTTACATGACATGATCATGCTTATGTGTTTCGATCATGCTTTGTGTATTACTTACTTATACATTGAATATAGTACTTAGTTCGCGTAAGCGATTGTTCTCATTATTATTAAATGACCAACTCGGTTGTTCAGTCTTGGAGAGACTGTGATTGGTAAGTGTTCTACTTATCAAAACCACTTCAACGCTGAGATACGTGTTCTATCTCTTTGGAAGTGGATATATTCAATATACTAGAATCTATGTGGAGATTCGAGATCTGTTTTAAGATGCTCGAACACATGTAGTTGTTCGTGATCTATTCAGGATATAGGAATCCATGTGTGATTCTGAGACCTGTTGAGGTATGGGAAACCATGTGTGATTTCGAGATCTATTATGGGAATCCATTTATGGTTCCGAGATCTGTTAAGGTATGTGGTTCTGAGTTCTGTTCGAGTAATGAAGACTCATGTAAAAGATGCTGAACGTGACCTCGACATCGAAAATGGCTAAAAATAGAATAGGAGCATAGCTTGGGGTTTTGCTAACCCATGATAGGATATTATCACTCTAGATCTAGAGTATGCATATTGATGTTGCGCGCAGGAGTGATGGTATTCGAGATCACGTATTTAGACGTAGATCGGTTATGTTTACCTTATGGTATATTTTATCTAGAGATATACGATGCTCGGATGTAGTTTTTGACCCTTGTGCGGGAGATTGGATTTCGGCTTGACCGAAGGGATCCTCATGGAAAATCCATTATGCGAACGTTCCTTATCGATTTTGGTTGTACCTCTATTATGCTGGAATGTAATTAATGTAACCTTTTCGGCTATGATTATGTTAACCCAAAAAATGGATCAACACCCTGGATTGAGTGTGAAAGCACCAGCCATGTTCTTATAGAACAATAATATAGAAAATAAATATAAAAGGAGAAAAAATAGTAAAAAGACAAGAAGATTTTTATAGTGGTTCGGCTGTTAATGAAGCCTTCGTCCACTTTATAACTTTCTATTAACTGACTATTGTTACAAGTTGAATCAGATTACAATATGATTGAATCTTCTATGTTAGATTATGTCACAAGTACAAGAGTTCACTGGAGAATCATAGTGAACCTCTAGATGACTATTGTATGGGAGGAGAACAGTGAAGCATAATCTCTATAGAGTTCCAACAGCCGGTCCAGAAGATCCTCTTTATGTTGTAGATAGGTGAGTATTTATAGGGGAATTCAGTGAGTATTGGGCTAGAAGTCCAAGTGTAGAAGAGTCCAATTGTTATGCCAAGTCATCACCGAAAATCTCAAATCAATCTGAGTCAATTTAATGGATCACTAGCTATCCATAAGGGATGGATCACTAGCTATCCATAGGGGATGGATCGCTAGTTATCCATAGGGGATGGATCGTTAGCTATCCATCAACTTAGCATATTTTTCTACAAGAAGCCTTTACTTAGTGCTACGAAGGAGCTTGGAAAGTTTAAGGGCGATCTAACCTATCATATGGATCACTAGCTATCCATAAGGGATGAATCACTAGCTATCCATCCACTTAACATATTTTTGGCTTAATTTTCCTGAGGTCCATTCACTTGTTTTTTTGAGTGTGTTGTCCAAGTATCAAGTAGTTTGGAGTTAGTTTGATCATCCATCTTCATGGGTCATATAGTCTAGAAGAATCATCTGTACTCACTCAAACTTAACAAAATTAGAAGAAGCTTTACAAGTACACTCTAGAAGGTGTGTGGGACCTATCGTATGAATTTTAGATGGTAGGGCCTAACCAACATGGGTCGTTAGCGACCCATCAAGATGGATCGCCAACGATCCATCAACTCTTCTCCAGTCATACTCATTTTTCGTCAAGCCTTCTTTTATGTCTTCTAAGTGTTCCCTCCAAATTTCAGGTCAATCCGATTCCGTATGAGTTCTCTATGTCCAGTTTAAGCTAGCTGCTTTGGTCAAATCAGCTTGAATCAGATGAGTATTTACTTCTTGAACTACGCTGCTTGGAATGTTATGAAACTTGTTAAGTATTGTTAGAAGAGGTAGTAGATCATGATGTAAGTGGCTTTGACAACTCATGATACTTCACAATCTATGGATTATGGATTGCCAGCGATCTATCTACTTCGTGGATTTTGGTTTGTTTCTCTTAAGTTCCATTGGCTTGTTCTTTTAGATGTCTTGTTCAAGTTTCAAGTCATTCTGGCTTAGTCTGGATGTTCTAACTCCTATTGATTTCTGCTGGGTTAAAAACCTAGTTAACATTTACCCTCCAGAGTATGCTTTCATTAGAAACAAAGTGTGTTCTGGAACAAGACAGGTTTCAGATTACTATTCTGTGAATTTGGGTGAATCGTCGAAGTCCATCTCAAGATGTTGTTTTCAATTGAATGATTTATGATAGACGTTCATTTTTTGATTTCGATCTGAAATTCAATTCCTGGTATTGATGATGCAATCTTTTTTTTGTAGTTTACAAAAGGGTTTAGGTCGGTAAGTGGGTGCACGATGTAGGTCGGTAAGTGGGTACACCGTTTTGGAGCGAAGTCTTGCTCTTTGTCTTTAACTGTTTCTTTTCGAGGACTTGGTTAAGTTCCTATCTCCATTTTGAATTCTAATGCAACGATTTATTCCAAAATCGGATATACTCATATTGCTTTTCCCGTTTCTATACTCCAGTTATCCTAAAATGAAAACCTTCCCATGTCGCTTCGGACAACGGCTCCATTATCGATCGTTGATCAATAACGGATAAGTGTGGACAAGATAATTTCAAAGGACGATATGGATTGTTTTCCAAATGTAAGCAAGATATTTACACTAGATTGTTCATTTGCAGTATTCGAGATACTGGACTCTTCTCATGTAGATAACACACTGCATCTGCCCTGGTCAACGCTCAGAAACTGACTGGTCAACATACGCCGACTTCCATTAGATTCTAGGCTTTGGTTATACGAGGATATTATTTAAAGTAAAACATACCCGACAGGGTTGAATGCCAAGTTATATTATTGAACATGACTTTCCGGTTATCCAATCTTTAGTCTTGCGGAGGGACTTTCACTCCTCTAGAAGCTAGGTCCATTGCAACCTAGGCTTCACCTATTATTCCTGTCATATTGGGATGATTGATTACAGTTAAATTACAAGGCACAGTTTCAGGAACAGTTTCAGTCTTCAAAAACTAGCGACGATTGCAATTATCCTTCCTTTGCATTTTTTGTAATTCAATCTGTACACCAGCCTATGTCTCCGAGGACTATTTGTTTAACTGCTCGATTTCGGGCATTACTTTTTCTCGTTTTTTCGCCTCTTGTGTTCATGTGCAGCATACTCGTTTACTATAATTCTATACATGTAAGTAATACTTCTACGATCATTTCAGCATATTCTATTTCATAGCTTTGTTCAGAACTATGAGGTAGCTTGGTCTAGCCATTTCTGTAGCTAATCACTACTTATGCTCAATTGAGTTTATTTCAACAAAGTGTTAGTGTATCTGCCTTAGTCCATAGGGTTGATTTCTCTGAATACTAAGTCTATATGTTTTCGGGAGACTAGGTCTCTTGGGCAATATGTTCGATTACCCCAGTTTGATCGACACGATAGCTCATATCTCCAGGAACTAGGGACTTTGCTACTTGATTCCTAGCTCTGATTCTTTCAATGATGTATGTTTCCTTACTGTAATTGAATTCCTCCAAGTTGACATCGTCATCCAATGTCATTCTGGGTACATGTGCTGGAAAGACGTGTCGCCGTCATCTTTTGCTAGAGTGAATTCTTCCAAGTCCAGTGTTGAGACCCTAATCATGTATAAGTTTCTATTTCCAGAAAATCATGCACGGATGACTCAACTCTATGGATTTTTCCTTGATGTTGTGAATCTTCAGATTGCATGAGATGCCAGAAGGTAGGGCTGAAGATTCAATCAAACTCTTGCTTTTGTTTTCGAAAACCGACGCATCGATAGTTTCATTCAGGAGGTTTCTTCTTAGCATCACCAAACTTCAGGTAATGGCATATTCCTGCAAGTTGGAACCAAATGATCTATTTAGACTGTAAGTAGGTCATCGATCCTTCTCGTCATCGCCAGATTGCGAGCAACGGTTGATTTCTGAACGTTAAATACTTTATTTCCTTTGTTGGAAATTTTGTTGCCATAATGCTCTGTTTTGCGATATAGGACCGTTATCTAACCAACCTCACAGTTATTTGTGTTTAGGCTTTGCAACATTTCTTTCGATCAAGTATTTGCGCGTCTATCCCTGCTCGAGGGACTAGCTATTTCGAACGTCTTTATTTGGGCGATTGTAAGAGATGATGAGGTTTGGGACAAATGATTCGATTGCCTCTACTCTAGCTCTCAGTCCTATTCTAGGATTAAGGAAGTCCGATGGTTTTAGTTCCGACCTTCCGTGATTGTCCCTACATGTCCTTAGTTGTGCATGCTTTGCTTGATTGTTGTCGCCATGGAAATTCTGTTCATATGCCAATTCCTGTCTTCGAGAATTGATAACCTCGCTGCTTGGTTCCAAGCAACATTTTCTTGAGGTTGCCTATCTTTTGGCTATATCTAAATTCTTTCAAAGTTGAATTCAGGAAATTCGGTTGTGCACCAACTTTCATCCCTAGAAATTAGCACACCAGCAATTCAATCCTGAGAATTCTTTTCAATGCTGCTTTATTCCTATGCAGTGGCCGATTCCTGTGATGAAAGGTCGAACCAGCTGACTGGTCTATGAAAGGTTGTGTCTTCCTGTTGTTGCCCAATTCCAGGCAATGGTAGTTTTTTGAAGACAAGGGTAGAATCTCAGTTGAGGACCAACTTCTATCTCCGGAAGCTAGTGCATTGATGGTTTGCTATGATGAGGGTTTCTCATCGAACCTATAGATTAAAGTTTTCCTGGCATTGCCGAGGCAACATCGGTACATAGTGAATAACAAATTTCCTGATATTGTCGGGGCAATGTCGGTACTTAGGAAATAGTGGGTTTCCCGACATTGCTGGGGGAACACCGATACTTATGAAATAAAAAGTTTCTCAACGTTGCTGGGGCAACACCGGTACTTAGAAAATGAGAAAAGGCCTTAGCATTGCCGGGGAAACTCCGACACTCAGGAGGTTTGGATCGATTTTCCCCATCGATCCGGTAATGCTTTTAATCCAGGTGGGCACTAGTTTCAGCCTTCGAAAACTTGTAGTTCGATGACTGGATTGTAGAAGTCTTTTCTTAATGCTGCTTGTCTTCGGGCAATGTTAAATTCATGTTGGTTAGGACTGACTCATTTATCTGATCCTGTATAGTTGAGTAGATCCCTTTCAACCCAATATGGCTATTTTTCTCAATGTTGCTTAACTTTAAGGTACACCATGTTCTGGAAGGATGGGAGTCCAAGGCGTTTCCGTTGCCAAGCCTTATTTATCACCGTCAAGTGTTACCCTTGGAAATGCAGGGTTGTTACTTAACCAATTCCATGGTTATTCTTATTCGAGAAAAATCGAATTTCCTCCAACCGGCTTTTTTTATGATCTGACTTGTACCTGTGGAACCCTTTATTTCTAGGCGGAACCCTTCATTTCCAGGTGTCAAATTCTAGGTTCTTATAGAAAATTAGAAATTATGGAGCGAGTCATCACATTGCCCCTGGTATGACCGTGCTCATTCCTATCCTGATCATGGACCAGTAGATTTCGGTAGTGTTTGTCTTGAATCTATGACACTTAATCTTACTTGTTTCAAGCCTTATGCGTTATGCTGGGATGATAGCATTGTTGCGGATATCAACCTTATTCATTCATTCCAATCTTCGGGAATCAATTGATTAGCTGCCTGATTTTGAGCGTTCTCTCCTTATCGTTGTCTGCCTTCGGATATCATCGGGTTTCCTGCAAGTTGTTGTTTGAGACCTCAGCCGAGCACCTACTTCTGTCTTTGGACACTGGTGCATTGAGGATTTGATTCTAGAAATGCCTTCCATCATTGTCTATCTCTGGATGACGGTAAGTTCCTTATTTTATTGCAAGTTTGTGTAATTTTTTGTCCTGACCAAGTTTTAATGTGTTATATGCCCCTCAGTCCATAGGGCTAATTATTCTGAACAATTGATGTGAGACTTGATGTTCTGGGCAGCTCTCTGGATGCCTTAAGTCAAAGGGGCGTCGTAGCTCCTATCTCTAGGAACTCGTGACTTGGATGTTAGGAATTTAGATATTTTGTTTATTAACTTTGGTCAAAGATCAGAATTCTTTGTCGACTTCTTGGTTTGTGAACTTTGCGACACTACTGAAGTAATGTCGGTTCTTTTGGATAGCGGGCGTTTGTCCTTGTTAATCATGCAATAGACAAGTTTCTCGATGTTGTTGGGATAACAACGGTACTTAGAAAATTTTAACGGTTCGTTGATGATGCTAGAGCAACATCAAACAGTGTTTGCACAGCTTATCAGATGCACGGCTTATGAAAATGTGCGACTTACGAAATACATGGCTTTTGAAAGTGCTTGGCTTACGACATGCACGGCTCTTGAGAGTGCGCGGCTTTTGAAATGCACGCCTTTTGAGAGTGTGCGGCTTATGAAATGCATGGCTTATAGGATGATACGACCCGTCGATCCAGAACAGTTTGGAACTTCTTGACGTTGCCAATCTTCGGGTAATGTGAGGAGTTCGTGCTTCGAGAGCATGGTTCCATGGCTCAAGAAGTGATGCATAGCTTGTGGGAGTGCGCGGCTTATGAGATCGATATGACCTATCGATCCAGAACGGTTTGGAACTTCTCAACGTTGCCAATCTTCGGGTGACGCAAGGAGTTCGTGCTTTAACAGCGTGGTTCCATGGATCAAGAAATGATGCTCGGCTTATGGCAATTCACGACTTATGGGATTGATACGACCCATCGATCCAGAATGGTTTGGAACTTCTCGGTGTTGTCAGAGCAACAAAACCGGTTTTGGAGGAGACCGGGATTGAGTTCCATCGATCCAGCGGTTTGAGTCAATTTGACCCCATCAACTCGGCTTGTTATTTGCTTGAATATGGTTTTATCGGTTCAATAAGCTAGACACGGCTTACGGGATGCTCACAATGGTTTTGGCCTTCCCGGTGTTGGAGGAGCGATATCAATTCTTAGAAGGTAAGGATCGAGTTTTCCCATCAATCCAGCAATTTGACTTCGCTGGAACGCGATTTCATCAGTTAAGAGATAAGTGCTTTTTGTATCTGGTAATCGTGGCTTGGGCGATCCTCCTAAATTTTGGAAAGATGTGCATAGACAAACAGGTAAGGTTGCCATGGTGGAGAGGCCTACAACCGACCACATGAAGATGGTTATGAAGAAAGAGCTTGTGGGAGTTCAGGGCAAGACTCTCAATTTTTGGTCCAAATTGCCTTTAGAGAATTGGTCTTCAACTGGCGTACAGTCTAAGAGAAAAAGGAACTGGTCACTAAGGGTGGTAAAGGAGAAGTTGGGAAGAAGCAAGCAAATATTATGCTTCTACTTCGTTTGTTGCGCTAGCTAGGTCATTAAGTCTGTAGTTATCAGAATGCTAGAATTTTCGATCGGGCATAACAGAACTGTGGTATGATTAGTCTTAGCTTTCCTTGTAGATATTCAAGTATGTATGGTGCCCTCCATGCCACAAGGCTGTTTGCATGCTTAAAATGTATTCGGGGTTTCTCCATAACCCTTTTGGTTGCACGTAGTATAGTGGATGCAACTATGTCTTCTAGATGATTAAAGCATGGGAAAGCCTCTATCTTCATAGACTTATATATTAGGGATGTGAGATATTTGGTTCTCCCAGATGCTGAATCTTGGCTTGATTTGAGTCGGCCTCTGATTGATCACAAGGTCGGTTCAATTTTGGCTTAGTTTCTTTGAGCGATTTTGAACCTCTGGAATTCTGCACTGTTTGTCTCATTGGTCATTGGAAGTAATTCTATTAATTTTATGGAGTGACTGATGTGATTGTCCATTCGTGGTCCCAGAGCAAGACTGCACTGACTTCGGTCAGTTTTGGATGAGATGACCACTGATCTTCTAGTTGGCCTTCACAACGCTATAGTTCATGAAGGATTTTTTGATCAGATGACTGCTGATCTACCGGCTCGCCTTCTTGACACTTTAGTTCGTGAAGGACCTTCACGACGCTTTCATTCGTAAAGGAGTTTTTGTGGTTGGATGTCCGATGACCAGATGGCCTTAGAACGATAATTTATCGATTCCAAGAGGAATTTTGGTCGGATGTCCAACGACCAGACGGCTCTAGAGCGATTATTCATCGACTCCAAGAAGATTTTTGGGTCATGTGTCCGACGGTTCGGCGGTCTTAAAGCGATGATTCATCGACTTCAAGAGGAATTTTGGTCGAATGTCCGACGACCAGACGGCCTTGGAGCGATAATTCATAAACTCCAAGAAGAGTTTGGGTCGTGTGTCCGATAGCCCGGCGGTCTTAAAGCGATGATTCATTGACTTCAAGAGAAATTTTGGTTGAATATCCGGCAACCAGATGGCATTGGAACGATAATTCATCGACTCCAAGAAGTGTTCTAGGTCGTGTGCTTGATGGCCCGACAGCATTAAAACGATGATTCATCGACTTTAAGAGGAATTTTTGGGATTCGGCTCATGGGAACATAGTTTTATCGGTTCCTGGACACTAAGGGGTTGGATCTATTTGTTCGATGATCCTTTGGACAAGCCTTCTCGACGCTACCAGAGCAAAGTCGGTTCTCAGAAGGGGTATCGACATGACTCATCGAGGGCGTAGAAGCATTTCTTTTGTCGTGCTGTCTGCAATACCCCCAGTGTCCCGGTATGGGTCATTTGGAAAAGGAAAGTAGACAAGGATGGATGAGAAGGCATCGCTTTAGGTTGCTGCCCTATTCCTCATTAGCTAGCCCGCCAGAATGTTATTTGATAATCATCTTTTCGTCTGATTTCGTCCGTTAGCTGGGGCGCTTTTCTACTAGGGCTTAGTGGCCTTGCTTAGGCAGAAGGTCCCTGAGGTCCTGTAGCTCCTTCACCATTTGGTATGTTCTATGGCAAATTGTCGGGTTTGCCTTCTGCCAATTGCACTACCTCTAGTCTCTAGAACTGGTTTGCCTTCCCATAGAATTCTTCTAGGGTATTAAGTTGTTTCATCGTTTAATGATTCCTGAGGGCCTTATAGTAGACTGCGTTCGTCGCCCTAGCTTCGTCCATATGCTAGTTATACCTGTAAAAAAGCAATTTCTAATTAGTTGTACAGTTGTAGGAAGGTATAGTTGACATGATAGACTTCTTCGGATATTTTGCATGCTGAACGGTTTCGGTGAATGGGTTTCGATTAGGGAAGATGCTCTAATCGTTGTCAGTCCAGTCCGTTTTCAAGTTACGGCTATTTATAATGCTAGAGAATGATATATGCATGATTGTTCTATGCTTTAATGATTGGAAATGCCAATTGAATGGAAAATCACTTAGGATGGGGTCATGGATCAGTGACGATCCCCAAAAAATTTCAAATTAGGTGAGATCACTCTATGGCGACAAGGAAGGCCCTATAAGGCTGCATTCCAAATTTCAACGCATTTGGAGTTCGCATGTTCGAGTTATGGGCAAAAGAAGATGGATCAACATTGATGGATCAATGGTATTTTACTTGGAGTCCGACCTGAGAAAATTTTCCATTTACTTGGAGTCAGCACATGGTTCTTTTGGAGTCACAGAATTTGAAGTGCTAGGTTGGTGACGAATGGTGTTTGGAGTTATTTGCATGTTTGCTTGGAGAAAATCTTATTTTTACCCGAATCTGATTTGGGGCTAGAGTTTCCTAGGTTTTCTTCGAGTCAAATGGGTGATTACCCGAGTTTAACTTCGAATCAGGACTTCCAGAATCTACTTCGAGTCAAATAGGCAATTACCCGAGTTCGACTTCGAGTCAACCCTGAAGTGGGTTTTTCAACAGCCATTTTGATGATTTTCGACAATGACCATTCATGATTCGATGATGAGTCCATGATGGAATTGAAGCTGGTCAATTGGGAGTGGTCATAATATACCATGGGAGCTTGGCCTTGTAACCGATCCCAGTTTGTGTCATATTTTTTGGTTCTCTTGCCTCTGGAAGTACCGTTTGAGTGCAGTTCCTAGTTTATTGCTTGGCATTGTTTTGCGGCACAAGTTTTAGAGCTTCTAGCATTTTGCACGTTAGCATTTTCATCCAATTTATCTTCCTCAAATTGTTTGTCATCTTCAGAGCCAAAGAGAGCCATCGTTATATCTCCCCGTGGGGTTTTCACCCCTAAGTTCGGGTTTGTAGCAGGTGCTTTTGCTGTGGGTGGAGTGTTAACATTTTCTTCCATCATGATTCTTGCAGCTCTGCCTACTACTTCCTTTTGCTTTTTCCTTCTGTTTCTTCTATTCAAGCCAGAAATAGAAGAATGCTCTTGCTCCGTAGCAGCCACAGCTTCAGGCACCATTCTGGGAGTAGTTAGTGACCGGAGTGCTAAGAGAGCATCTATATTTTCCATAAGAGCATTTTGACTGTTTGCCATTTTCTGGTTAATTTCATCAACCGTCTTATTTAATTCTCCCTTAGTCACAACTTCATGCTATGTGGAGGATCCTGAAACCTGATCTCCAGAGTTAGCTTCTAACAGCAGGTTGTTAGGGTTTTTGACTTCAATTTGCCAAGAGTTTGTTTCTTCTTTAGCAATGGTAGCTCATATGGATTTTCCGGAGGTAATTCTCTTTCTTTCTGGTGCCATTGATTCTCAACAGCAAATCTTCTAAGCAGAAATTGAGGAACTAACTTCTGAACCTATCTGATCCAAAGTAGATAGCTTGATCTAAGCCTGAGTTGGGTTCTCAGCGAAAGCGCAAAAATGTTAACCCAGAAAATGGATCAACACCCTAGATTGAGTGTGAAAGTACCAACCCTGTTCTTATAGAGCAATAATATAGAAAATAAATGTAAAAAGAGTAGAAATAGTAAAAAGACAAGAAGATTTTTATAGTGGTTCGGCTGTTAATGAAGCATTCGTCCACTTTATAACTTTCTATTAACTGACTGCTATTACAAGTTGAATCAGAGTACAATATGATTGAATCTTCTATGTTAGATCAAGTCACAAGTACAAGAGTTCACTGGAGAATCAAAGTGAACTCCTAGATGACTATTGTGTGGGAGGAAGAGAATGAAGAATAATCGCTACAGAGTTCCAGCAGCCAGTCCAGAAGATCCTCTTTATGTTGCATGTATGCGAGTATTTATAGGGGAATTTAGTGAGTGTTAGGCAAGAAGTTCAAGTGCAGAAGAGTCCAATTGTTATGCCAAGTCATTACCGAAAATCTCAAATTAATCTGAGTCATTTTAATGGATCGCTAGTTGTCCATAGGGGATGGATCGTTAGCTATCTATCAACATAGCATATTTTTCTACCAGAAGCTTTTACTTAGTGCTACAAAGGAGCTTTAAAAGTTTGAGGGTGATCTGACCTATCATAATGGATCGCTAGATATCCATAGGGGATGGATCGCTGGCTATCCATCCACTTAGCATATTTTTGGCTCAATTTTCTTGAGGTCCATTCACTTGTTCTTTTGAGTGTGTTGTCAAAGTATCAAGTCATTTGGAGTTAGTTTGATCATCCTTCTTTATGGGTCATCTGGTCCAGAAGAATCATCTACAACTCGCTCAAAACTCAACAAAATTAGAAGAAACTTTGCAAGTATACTCTAGAGGGTGTAAGGCTTACAGTGTGAATTTTAGTTGGTGGGGCCCAACATACATGGGTCGTTAGTGACCCATCAAGATGGATCACCAACGATCCACCAAATCTTCTCTAGTCGTGCTCATTTTTTTTCTGTGAGCCTTCTTTTATGTAATTTAAGTGTTTCCTCCAAATTTCAAGTCAATATGATTCCGTGTGAGTCCTCCAGGTCCAGTTTAAGCTAGCTGCTTTGGTCAAAACAACTTGAATCGGATGAGTCTTTACTTCTTGAACTACGCTGCTTGGAATGCTATAAAACTTGGTAAGTATTCTTAGAAGAGGTAGTGGATCATGATGCAAGAGGCTTTGACAACTCATGATGCTTCCTTTCGAATCGCAAGCGATCCATGGATGATGGATCGCCAGCGATCCATCTACTTAGTGGATTTTTAGCTTGTTTCTCTTAAGTTCCATTGGCTTGTTCTTTTAGATGCCTTGTTCAAGTTTCAAGTCATTTTGGCTTAGTCTAGATTGTTCTAACTCCTGTTGAATTCTGCTGGGTTAAAAACCCAGTTAACAAATTAATATTTATTTTAAGCCTTAGACATTATTATATTATCACTGGATTCTCTATAATTGGTTTGATTATCGTAAGGTAAAAATCCATCCACGTTTATTGGTGGCGTGGTGTTACGAGATACCCTTATTTTGAAAGGTTTTATGATATAACAAATCTATATGATTTGAGTTTCTCACGCTGGTTTACTAGACCGATCTGTGTGTTATTTTCTTAATGCTCAGGTCAGCTCAAGTATGTTTCCAGATTTATCTGTGGTTCCTTGGAGCTCTTTAAAAGGAGCTGGATGATTTCCTACCGTACTTATTTTTCGCTGCATTACTTGATTGTGTATATCAGCATTTGTGAGGACAAGATGTTGTAATTGTCCAGGCTGATGATAGGTTAGTTTTCTTTGATTGATGTATGTATATAAATGTTTTCTTTTTGGTAAAAGACTTTTTGAGATATTATATATTATCGTTTCGCATGTGAGATTCTGATATTGTGTTGCTCTTTTTTCTTGTTCTATTTCTTTTTCTTTTACCCTAACTATTCGCCTTTCGACACTTGGGTGTTCGACACGTGGATACCGTTGATGTATTAGGGTCAAAATCTGAGGATTGAAAAGTCGGATCGTTACATCATTTCTAGTTCTTTTGGAAGTATGCAACAAGTATTCAAGTCCTCACCAGGGAACTCGAATATATACAAATACTTCTTGAGTTAAAACAGGTCAAGTTATAAAAAGCGGACAATCTGCTATTTGGGGTAATTATACAGAGTTTCACATATGGATAACCATATACTTAATTTAAACATGACCCATTACAGAAATTAACCCTCCCATATCTATCACATTTCTGATATTTCGACCTTGTTCTATTCCTCGCCTAGAAATAAATTCTAGATCTTATAAATAGAGAATCAGTCTACTCATCGGCTTTTTGTGCTAACTATAGGATGACTTAATTTCCATAAATGTGTCACCACATTAACATTGGTTTCATATTTGTTTGAGCTTACTTAAGGGTAATCGACAAAGAAATTCCTTGAATTAAAACACTTTTGAAAAAGAAAACAGATTTTAAACAAAACCGATATTTAGAACTAAAGCGATTTTTAAAAATTAAAACCCTTATTAATTAATTAAATAACAAATTAAATTCTTCTTAAATAATAATTAAATCTTAATTAAGTCCTAGTCAAAATCTTAATAAAATTTAACTTAATTGGAAATAAATTAATAATTATACCCCTTTTAAATAAATAAATAATAAATAATTAATCGTTAATAAATAATTAAATAAAAATTAATCATTGATCAATAATTAAATAAGAATTAACTTTTAATTACTTAACTAATTATAATTAACTTAATTAACACTTAAGTACTAATTACCTTTGTTAATTAATTCTAATTAATGATTAAATACTAATTACCTTAATTAATTAATTAATTAATTAATCATTAAAGAAATAAATAAATAAATAATTACTTTTTAAAACTTAAATTATGTTTGAAAACATTTTCCAAAAAGATTTCAGTGTGAAAACACTTTTAGATTCCGAAAAAAAATTCGTTTTCACGAACTGCACATAGCGACTATCGCTATTCGAGGCAACCTTTAGCTAGAACATCATCTATTTACTGCTCCTGTAGATAAATGGAGACCTGAGACATCTACTTTCCATTTAGCTGTTGGAGAGATGACGATCACGCTTGGAGATATGGTAGTTCTTTTAAGTTTGTCTATAGAAGGCAATCTGTTGGTTAATGACGAGCAGCATGATTACCTATAACTATGTACGGATTTATTGGGTATTACTCCTCTGGAACAAGTTAGGGGTAATGACATGGTAGAAGTAAAATGGTATAGACATGTTTTAGCTCATGATATACCTATAGATGCTACAAATGTTGAGATCCAACAGCGTGCAAGAGCAATAATTATGCACCTTATTACTTCCCGGTTGATGTGTGATCACTCCAAAAATCGAGTGTTTTTGAAAACTAAACAAGTTTCTAAACCTGAAAAAATTTGAAATTTTAGAAACCAAAGATTAAAATTTTACATAAGGGATTCTAAGTCATTTCAACAAGTAAAGGTGCCAACTTCTTAGCATACAGTCATGTATTCAAGATCATAACTTTCATATTCACATCACAACCACATCACAAACGTACAATCATGCTATACCCAACATATACAAATCAAGATTACAACTTTCTAACTAACATAAACATTAGACTTTATTTCAAGTCTAATTCCAATCATGGCATACAAGCACATATAAACCAAACCCAAACATCATTATAATCCAAACACTTATACATACATACAAGTCGATGTTATTTTTTTCCAAACAAACGTCATATTTACGACCCAAGTCAATCATATATATATATATATATATATATATATATATATGTGTGTGTGTGTGTTTTAGAAAACTTAGTTAAAGGCTAGATCTTTACTCACCAGAAGTCAACTAAATCAATGTAACTTCCTCTAGATTTTGAATATGACCCAAGTCTTCGCTTTGCCTTCGAAAAAAATGATATTTTTAGTGGCTTAAGAGTGCAAAAGTGTTCGGCCTAGGGATGGAAGTGCTCGGCCAAGAGGAGGTATGGATGTGTATGGCTTGTTTTATGAAGGAGCAATGTTGAAATGAAAGGAGGAGGCTTTGAACAAGGATTTAAAAAAATTTAAAGTGAAGAAAGCTAGGATTTATGAACTTAAGAATTGTTAGAAGCCATTAAAGTGTTCATCAGAACTTAGAGAAGGTTTTACAAAGTAGAAATGAAATGACAAAAGGATAATAAGAATTAGGAAAGGTGTTGTATATGAAATACATAAACTGAATTACCATTTCACCCTAACTACATTGTGGTGACCCTCATTCAAAAACACATAGATTTTTTTTAGCATACAAAAGGAATTCACCACTAAACCCCATTTCTTCTATATTTGAATATTTAAATAATTTCCAAATATTTTTCCCAAGACCCTGGATTTTACCAATATAAACATATCAGTGCACAAAACAGATTTAGACAATCACATATTTGATGATATATAATTGCTTCCCTTTTTGCCTTTCAGAGCTAACAAAATTGCAAAAAGAATTTGAATCAAACAGGCAACAAAATTCTATATGTGTTGACAACATAACCATTTATTTCTTCTCTAAATTTTTGTTCTACTACCAGAGATACATTTTGGTAATTATAACACTTATATATTTAATATTGCAATGCACAGTGCATTCTTTTTTTATGCTTTCTAGATTTTCTGCCTAAATAATTTTATTAACACTAAAATGGTATTTAATTGACCTTATGATAGTTATCAAGTACTTGTATGAAATCATTTCAACAATTATACTTGCAGGCATGAACATTGGAACTAATTTCTATTTATCATTTCAGGTTGAACAATTGAAGTCTTTCTGCATATTTAAGTTTAACATGGTGCAGACTTGAGTACTTGGTGTTTTATTGAAAATGCTTGGTGTTATTTGAGGGTTGCTTGGAGTTTTCTTTTCTTTTGTCCTGGAAGCACTTACACTTCATGAATTGAAATGAAATGGTTCCAGGCTACAAGAGTTTGACCCAAGGCCATCTAGGCCGGCCATAGTCCCTCTTTTACCACTTGCAAACCTATATCCCTCATATTAACAAACTTCTACAAAGGTCCACTCCTAACACAAGCATGTTTTTTTTGCCTAGTTTAAATTTCCTGGAAATGCATCCATATATGTATTCAATCCATTATGCAAAATACAATTACTTCCAGGTTTATTTCCTTCATAATTTTTTTTTGAAATCAAATACACAAATACATGTTAATCAATTTTTCACTCCAGAATTCATGCACATGCCTGTATCACTTACCTGCTATGCACAAATTCATTTCTCCTGAATACCCCTACTCAAATCTTGTGAGTTCATTTTTAAATCAACCACCTTAGCTCTTTAATTTTCATAAACCATAATATAGGTTCAGGCAGTAAAAATCAGAGATTATCATATACATATATCATATTTATATGATATGTCTATCCCCTTATTTCTCCAAATCAAACATTCATAAAATCAGTAGTTAACCAAACATCATCAATAGTCTTTCATAGCAGGTTTACTTAAGTACATATTTTTAATCCAAATACTTAGAAATCTCCCTACAAGTAACTTCAATTACAACATGAAATCTGACTAATAAATTCATTAAAAAGCAACTACAAATTTTAAAACTGGTTTCTTTTATTTATACTAGCAGCTAATTGCCATCGTCATCCATCAAGCCAACTTCAATTTCCTGCAAGCAATTCACTGAGTTGCCCCAATTTTAATGAGACACCCAGATGATTGCAAGGGCAACCAAAAGGGTCAGTTTTCACTGGTATGAGCATTTATCAAATTTGTATACATATTCATAATTTTTGGTGATCTTGCAATGTCTTCCTAGTTTAGCAGATTTCATACTTAGCATGTTTTTGGTTAATACCAAATGATACAAAGACACATTCATTTATTCAAACAATACCCAGCAAACAATCAAAATAAATATATATAATTCTTGATTCATTTTTCTCCATTTCTGAATAAGTAAACTCAGATTTTATACTCCCAATTTCACCCAGTAATTAATCAAAGCACAAAATTTAACCTGATTAATTTAACTCCATATCTGAATATTTATAATCCAGATTTTTAAACCCCATCCCCCATTTATTTTATGGTCTTTAACTCCCTGTCAAATGAACACCTTGTATGCATTGTGAAGGAAACTCCCAGGTTATTTAATTTATTCCAACACACAAAGGCCTCAGGGTGCAGTTGCACCATGCATATACTTGCTCCCACCTGAAGCAAGCAGATCATTGACTAACTCCCAAATGACCAATTTAATTTTCTTTGATAAATCCCCCTCCAGTTTCTACTTATTTTGTTAAGCTTCTATTTATGAATTCATTCATAAAAACTCCCAATTCATTCATGTTTCAGAAAGGCTTATCTTCTATAATACTTTCTGGTTCAACCCCATGTTCCCCCTTTATTTTCCTTATTGCAGAAAATACCCCTGCCTACCTATGGTTTTTCCTCAAAATAATTTAAGCATCATGATCATACTATCTTTCCTCTATATTATTGTGAATATATGAATAAGGGTTTTATTAAGGAAATCCCTCAAAAACCCAGAAATTATCCTCTGACTTATGATTTGAATATTTAGTTTAATGCTTCATTATCCAAGAAATAAACATGAGCTAGATCTTTGTCTTGCTGCCTATTTCCTAAATAATTTAGATCCATACTTCATAATAAAATAGAACAGAAATGCTCAAACCATTTTAACTTTAAAAACCCACATACGGATTAAAACCCAAACAAGAATGCACAAACAAACATCCATCTCATCCATAACAAATCATTCCAGAGGTTTTAAATAACTTATAACATTTTAGGCTGCCTACAAGAGGACTTAATGCCATTGCATACAAAGGGATAAATACTCACTTTGTGTCCTGCCTTAATCCCCTGAACAGCAAATCCCCCAAAGTTTCAAGCTAGTGTTTCTCCTAGTTTATTTTATTTTTGTTTTGATCCCGAGAGAATGGTGGATATAGTCATGTGCAGGTATTTATAAAACCATTCTAGGGTTTAAGAAAAATGGGTAATTTCCTTGATGCCCTTAGATGTTCATGCACAAATCATTTCCCTGTGTGGTCCTTAATTGGAAATGCACACTTTTGGTTATTTCAATTAGTAATTTCGGGAATCAAGCATTTTAAACACTTCATACTATTTTCATGACTCTATTTTACTCATGCCATATGCATGTGACCCTTTGTTTATTTTTATTTCTTATAAGTTTAAAGAAACCGAAAATCCCCTTTGTGTTTTCTACCTTTCTACCATTTCCATTAATCATGCATACTATCATACATAATCATGTAATGTAAAATCATTCACACTATGTTATTTGCTTGAAATAAATATAAGATATGGAAATTCTAATTTGATCCTGTATGTATATATATATATATATATATATATTTTCTGCCTTTAGTCAAAACAGTAGCTCCTCATACATCTTTATGTGTTTTAAAAAAAATCACATATGTTATGCTAATTATTTCCAACATAAATATATATATAAGACGTTTAAACCTTTTATTAAACTTCATTTTATTCTGTCTTTAAATAAAACAGAAAACACCCCATATATTGAATATATGTATTTATATAATTCTTTGGACATGGAACTACATTTGATTTGAATCCCAATTTTAATCACCTTAACTCCTTGCATTTTATCAAACAGAAGCTCCTATGCAATTTTATTTATTAACAAATTTTCTTTTCTATTTTAATGCATTATATATATTTTATAATTTCAGAATTTCTTAAAATAAATGTAACTTTCATTTTATTTTATTTTTTTCTTTTAGGGTCATTACATACATACCCTCCACTACCATGATGCCACATTCATCTTGCTTGCCTCCTCCCTTGGTGCTCATATGAAGATGTTCCCCTCTTCCATTTTGATGAGCCAACATGCATTAATGGCTTGAGTACTTAGTGTTTTTAAAGAAATGACAATTTATGTCACTTTAGTTTACATTTTAAATTTATTTTAAATTTACATAATAAATCCTATCACCTTAAATTATTTTAAGTAAACATATCTATATATTTATCAAAATATATTTTAACCTATTTGTAAATGTGTATATATGTTATCATAAATGTGCACAATGTTTTCCGACAACTTTTAGACACCGAAAAGTTGAAAATTCGGACTATGATTTTCAGACATATATTATATTTTTCTTTGAACTAATTATTTTTGTAAACAAATTTTGAAAACTATTTCACCATCACTAGTTATTATTTATAAGATTTTTATTTTGTGTTATGAAATCCATTAATTAATTATTAAAAATATATTTAAATATCCATATTTAAAGTGATTAAATTCAGGGTTGTTACAGACGGACATAGGCGAAGGCATTCATAAGGTAGGTCGCAGGATGGTTGTCTATGGATGTGGCGCGATACGACCTAATGGAGGAAGGGATGAGTGCAAGAATGCCGATTGTGGCATGGCTGCTGTGCACGAGGCGATGGCTTGGCCTGTGATTCGCGTTCGGTGGAAGGCAATAGGAGGAGGTGCTGGCGAAGTTGCGCTCAGACAAAATGGTAGTTAATGGCTGATGTTTTGGGGTGGAGGCTAGCTGCGATGACCGTGCTTGGTTGAAACACATCAATTCAGTGAGTAATATCATTTTGATCATAACTATCATCTAATTATGTGTGTATTATTGGTTAATGATGTTTTTTGCATTATGAATTAGCATTGGATGATCAATTGGGTTTACTTGCATTGTTGTGTGAATTATTTTGGATAACTCACCACTATGATTTCGATTCTATATTCTAGAGGTTCCTTGATTGTTTGTAGACATGTTGTCTTTTGATATTTATTGGATTGGCTAAAATAAAATTGTATATCTCTAATTGATTATTATTGTGATGAGATCACATTATTATTAATCAAAAGGGGATGAATAAATTGAAATGGAAGGTTTTGAAGGAAACGAAATATTTTTTTGAAATAAATTATGAATTCTTGGAATGATTTTTTTCATAAAATAGGAAATATTATTTGTGATAGAAAATATTTAATTGAATTATTCTGAGGATTCTATGCATGAAAAGTAATTAAATATGAAGAATTTTGGGATTTATTAAATAATTGAATTTTTGAATGTTTATAATTTATTTATTTATCATCGACTAAAAAAATATTCAAAGGATATTTATGAAATGATATTCGAAATCTATATATATTTAAAGTGATAAGTTAATTTTATTGTTTTTAATAAATTCAAAGTTTATAAAATAATATTTTGGAATAATAATAAGTTTGAATGTGAATTATTTATTGAATGGGAAATAATTATCAATAAAAATCTATTTAAAAATTTTGTTAAGGGTAATTTTTGAAGTATTATCTTTTATGTTTAATTATTATAAACAAATTGTTTAAAAAGTGTTTGGAAGTAAAAAAGTGTTTTGAAATATTGATTTTGGAATTTATATTCTGACTTCGGGAAATATTTTTAAAATTGAAAATCCTTATTAAGAAAGTTGGATTATTCCGATTTGTTGTTTATAGGAAATTATAAAGTATGGAACTTCAGAATATTGTTTAAAATTAGTAAAAATGAGAATTTTATAATTTAAATTTTTTCAATTGAATATTGATAGTTGAGACTGGATTGAAGATTTTGGGAAAATGTATTTTAAAACCCCTTCAGAATTAATAAATAATAAAATTGTATGTTTTGACTGATTTATTTTTCTATGTAACAAGGAATTAGAATAAACTAAGTTATAGTACCGTCTGGTATGGGACTTTCGATAGTATTTCTTTGGTTATTCTTTGAACTTGTTATATAGAATAATTATACGATGATGAGTGCAATTTATGAGCATCGAGTAAACAAGCGAGTAACACCAGGTAGTATGGGACACCTGAGCTGATATTTGTTCGATTACTTTCTTTAAGTAGATGTCACTAACAAGGTCGAGTATACGGGTGTTAGATTTATAGTGATGCACGCTGAGAGTGTGTAGGCTAAGAGACATAGTCTATTTATTATGTGTACTCCTATTATACGTCAGGAAGTAAACCAGATTGGCTAGTATCCATCCCGACGGCCCAATTGCAGGATCGCTCCCTGAATCTGTGGCACACCTATTGATGTATATGGCTGCGAGCCATGGCTAAAAGCCACTGCCCATGAGTCACTTAGGCCAGCAGTCTGTTACCATTAGGGGCACTTGCAGGTCGTGACCTACTCATAGCGTAGTCTTGCACTTGATGGATATTGAGTCACGATGGTCGTCGAGGTAACTAAGGCTATAGGAGTAGCACTGAAAGCGTGTGAGGAAGGCCCCTAAAGCAGGCTAAGAGCTATCAGTCTCCCACCTGGTTATTATCATAGATGAGATAGCATGAGATGTTATAAATACCTACTTATTCACCTATATGAGATTAATTTGTTTACGGTTGAGAGTCGATCCAATTATCTGTCGAGATCGGTAACGAAATAGATATATATGATGCTAAGAGCACAAAGGATTGAGAGTCCCGATGTTTATCTGTAATACTGAGAGTTGAGTAGATTAGTAAAGGTCTGAGAGACCGTATAATTATTCCACTAGCTGAGAGCCAAGTCGATTACTATAAGCTTGAAGGTCTAGATGATTATTATGTGTTTATCGATCTCTTGGATTAATTATGAGACTGGGAGTCTATACAGTTGTGTAACCCCGTACACCGATTTTACATCGACTGAGGATAGCTGGAGATGGAGAGAGTATGGAGTTAGACCCTATGCCTACCTTTTACACGGTTATCTGAGAGAGGACCCTGGCTACCGAGGGTATGCCATATTTCTATTCCATATTGTTTGATTTGGGTGATATTTATGTATTATATATATATACATGTCGAGTGAGAGAGACCTCGGGTATGTCTACATTACGATTATCTGAGAGATAATCTAGGGCATTACTAAGAGCATGTCCTGTATTGTTATTGAGTTTTATAACTGATGATAGTTAGATTATGTTTGCTTCACCTACTTGATTATAGGTCGTTTGGTGTGTTGATTGACTTTGCTTGGACTTGGGTTATCTTTTGTGTGCATGGTTTTGAGATACATTGACAATTGGGATATGCAAGTTCCACTTATGTTACACTTGTTTATACCATGTCCATTGTTATTTCGTAATGACATCTACATTCTAGACATAGTCTGACCCGTGTGTTATTTATATAACAGTTCGAGACATTTCAAGTTCAGTGACAGATGACCAGTATGTGGATGTTGAGCATGGATGGAGGATATAATATATGTATATTGTTTGTTTATTTGTATCGACATGTGTTCATGTGTAGTTGAGATGTGTATATTGGATATGTTATGTATATTTTTGATGATAGTGGGCATTTGACTATTTTTATAGACCCACTTGGACTCATGTATATTTATATTATATGTTATCCCTGCGTTGATGACTCCGTGATTTATTTTATACAGTTTATTGTTCTATCCTAGAGGCACGTTTATTGCATTGTTCTGATACTGTGTACGTTTATGTGAGTTGTTTATCATTTTTTTGAGATATGTACCAGTGTTATCCCAATTGAATATTCATGTGTGTACCTCATGCGGCCTTATTCTTTGTATTATCTACCAATATTACCTAGTAATACTCTTAGATTGTATGGGTATATAGGTGGGGTATTACAGTTCGTATCAGAGCAAGTATAGAACAATATAGAGTATAAGTGACACGAGTCCCGGCCTTAGTGAGACTTAGAGTCCCTGTCTCGGTGGGTATGTGGTAGGTTACTATTTATACTCAAGTGGTAGCAAGAGTATACGATGATTACTGGGGTAATCATCTGGGATGTATTTGTATTTTCCTTATTATATAATATATTTCTTCTACCTTTTTCTAAGTGTAAGTCTACATATGAGATACAGAGTAGTTGATGAAAGTTGTGAAGGCAGAAGTGCCCGATCCGGCCAGTAGTGCCGGTATAGATGATGAATATTAAACCTCTATGTAGCTTTGAAGTAAGAAGGGAATAGTTTGGTTAGGGAAGCTATAAAGCCCTTAATTCGAATCTCATTTTGAATACATCACAAATCCAAATTGTGAGGAGGCGACATGAGTAAAAGATCCAATAGTGAATAGATTTGCGTAGTGCAAACAAATTGATAGTATTCTATTGGAGGCATTTGTTTGTTTGTTTGTTTGGAAATGTATGTATTGATGTATAGTGCTAGTTTGATATTATGGATGAATGAATTGTTGTTAATTGTTGCTAAATTGAATGTATATATGAGTTTAAAAATAAATATTTTTATTCAAATAAGCATATGATTTAATAAAATAGTGATATAATTTTATAAAGTGATTGAGAATCACATTTTCGAGTAATGTTTTATATTTTTTTTAAAATAGTTTGAGATACGTTAAATAATAATTTGCTCATAACTTTTGAATAATTTATCCGATTTTGACGGTTTTGCCTTTTCTAAAAGCTAAAAGATTAAGCTTTAACTTTTATTTTAAGTGTTTTGCAAAATTTTGATGTTTTTAGGGCTAAAACCACGGTTTTGAAGAGATGATTCTCTTTGGAAAATCTTGAATAATTTGAGTTGTACTCCATATTTTTGCAATTCGAAAGTTGTTTTGGAAATTTAATTCACTATTCAACATTTCATTCTTTGAAACCATTACCTGATTTTGTATTTTTGACCTTTAAAACTCTATTGGAAAGTGGGTTAAACGTGAATGTGATGTTGTTTTTATTGTAAATGAGAGTATACTTGTTATAATTTTTCATTTGTGACTAATATTCAAACTAAGTTAAGTGCAGATTCTTTTTGAGCTTATTTGGATTAGTTTGTAGTGATAGCTTGCTTTTGCTCATGTAAAAGAGAAATAGCTCGCTTAAATGCTAATTAAAAGGTACATTATTACGGTATATCGATATATGTTGTGATATTATATTGTTTTCCCATATTTTAGGATGCCTCATGTTGGGATGCCTCTTCGGAGATGTATATCATTTAATTATATTGTTTTTTGATTTTTCAAAACGCTCTCCGTACAAAGGAGACTCTACAGAAATTTTCTGAAAAATCCGACATTTAGAGTATTTTCACAAAAATTTATCGTATGCGAAAAATAGAAAGTCATTAATTGAATCTATTTGAAATAGTAGCATATGATAAGATGAGTTGGAATGTATGAGCCACATAGAGGATTGTGTAAGTTTCAACTTGATAGAAGGTTGTAGATATGAAGAAAATTAGGATATGAGTTGTATATGACGTTTCCCTATTAGAAATTGAGAGGATGCAATTTTCTTAAGGGGGGAGTCTGTAACAACCCCGCTTTCTACGTCATATAAATGGATAAATTTAATTAAAATAATAAAAAATATTCAAATTTGATTTTTAATGATTATTAAAAATAAATTCTAATTTATTTAAAGTCTATTTAATAAAAGATTTTTATTTTAATAAATTGAATTAAATTTACAAATTCTTTTCAAATAATATATTGAAATTGAATATTTTTTTAATTGAATACAGAATATTTTTATAAGTGTAAATAATTTTTATATGATTAGAATAGTGGAAAACTAATAAGCGGGCATCAAATTGAATGAAATTGGGCAGTTATGGAAATATATTCAGTATAATGAAGTATAAATCAATTTATGTTGGATTGAAATTTATTTCATATAAAGGTAAGATAGTTTAAAAGAAAATAACGAATGAAATTAAATAAAAAGAGTGAGTTATCCTTTATAATATAAAGCCCAAGCCTACTTTTATTTGCTAACTTCAAATCCATTCTTTTCACTCTTGTGTAATGCTCCTACTTCATCAATTCAGACCCAAATCCGTACCCTCTATTTTACTTTTAGCCCTAATCCACCAAAAACTAAAAATTGCAACTTACATAAATTGAGAAAAAAGGCATGCGACCTAGTGGCACGCGATGCAAGGGAAGGCGACCAATTGGGGCTCGTGATAGGACAGACAGACATAGGAGGAGGCATTCAAGAGGTAGGTCACTCAATAGCAGGCTATGGACATGGCATGATGCGACCTGATGAAGGATGCGATGAGTGCAAGAGTGTCGATTGTGGCATGGCTGTTATACATGAGGCGATGGGTTGGTCTGTGAGTCACGTTGGGTGGACAACAATAGGAGGAGTTGCTGGTAAAGTTGGGCTTGGACCTGGTGGTACTTAATGGTTGATATTTTGGGGTGGAGGCTAGCTGCGATGACCATGCTTGGTTGAAACACATAAATTTGGCGAGTAAAATCATTTTTACTCATAACTATTGTCTAATTATATGTGTATTATTAAATGATTAATGTTGTTTAAATTGTGAATTGGCATTGGATGATCGATTGGGTTTACTTGCATTGTTGTGTAGGTTATTTTGGATAACTTACACTATGACTTTGATTCTATGTTCTAGGGATTCCTTGATTGTTTGGCGATATGTTGTTTGTTGATATGGATTGAATTGGGTAAAATAAAATTGTATATCTCTAATTGATTATTATTGTGACGAGATCACTTTACTACTTGATCAAAAAGGGATAAATAAATTGAAATGGAAGGTTTTGGAAATGAAATATTATTTGGAAATAAATTATGGATTCTTGGAATGTTTTTTTTATATAAAATTGGAAATATTATTTATGATAGAAATATTTAAGTGAATTATTTTGAGGATTCTATGAATACGAATTATTTGGAAATGATGAATTTTGGGATTTATAAAATAGGTTAATTTTTGAATGTTTATAATTTATATATTTATAGTTGACTATAAAAAATATTCAAAGGATATTTATGAAATGATATTTAAAATCTATATATTTTTAAAGTGATAAATTAATTTTATTAGTTTCAATAAATTAGAAGTTATAAAATAATATTTTGGAATAATAAAAAGTTTAAATGCGATTTATTTATTGAATGGGAAATTGTTATCAACAAAAATCTATTTTAAAATTTTGTTAAGGGCAATTTTGGAAGTTTCATCTTTTGTGCTTAATTATTATAAAAAAATAGTTTAAAAAGTGTTTGGAATTAAATAAGTGTTTTAGGATATTGATTTTGGAATTTATATTCTGATTTCGGGAAATATTTTTGAAATTGAAACTCCTTATTAAGAAAGTTGGATTATTCTGATTTGTTGTTTAAAAAAAATTATAAAGAACGGAACTTCTTTGGTATTAGCATTTAAAATTAGAAAAGAATGAGCATTTTATAATTTAATTTTTCTTTCAATTGAATATTAATATTTGAGACTGGATTGAATATTTTAGGAAAGTGTATTTTAAAACCTCTTCTAAATCAATAAATATTAGAATTGTAAGTTTTAATTGATTTATTTTTCTATGTAACAAGGAATTAGAATAAACAGAGTTATAGTACCGTCTGGTATGGGACTTTCGGTAATATTTCTCCTATTATTCTATGGACTTGTTACATAGAATAACTGTGCGATGACGAGTGCAATTTAAGAGCATTGAGTAAACACGCGAGTAACACCAAGTGGTATGGGACACCTGAGCTGATATTTGTTCGATTACTTTCTGTAAGTAGATGTCACTCGAACATGGTCGAGTATACGGGGTATTAGATTTATAGTGATCAATGCGGAGAGTGTGCAGGTTGAGAGCTAAAAGAGTGTCTATTTATTGTGTGTACTCCTATTATACATCGAGGAGTAAACCAGATTGACTATTATCCATCCTAATGGTCTGATTGCGGGATCGCTCCCCAAATCTATGGCAACTTGTTGATGTAAATGGCTACGCGCCATGGTTAAAAGCCACTACCCATATGTCACTTAGGCCCGTAGTTTGTTACCATTAGCGGCACTTGTAGGGTCATGACCTACTCATATCATAGTCTTGCACTTAATGGATATTGAGGCACGATGACCATCGAGGTAACTAAGACTATAGGAGTAGCAATGAGAGCAGTAAGAAAGGCTCCTAGAGTAGGCTAAGAGCTATCTGTAATGGCCCGAAATTTTATCCCTTTAATTTATGTATATTTAATTTAATTTTAAATATTCGATTTAATGGTTTTAGCAAATAAAATGACTCTTTTTAATATTTTAACTAATATTAGATAATTCATTTTTGAATTTTGTTTACATAAACAAATAATTCGATGAAAAACTAAAAATATGACTGAAACCCTCTTTTTGGATTTTCAGCTTTTTATCGAACGGAAAATTTGTAAAATGTTGTAATTCACTTGTATTTGTTTTAGAAAACAATTTGAAGTTTTTAAAAGTGTATCATTTCATTTTGAAAAAAATGAAAGGTTAAGTAAAAATGAACGGTAAAAAAATAAACAAATATTTAGATTTTAAAACATGAGAAGGCATTTGGATTCCTTAATCGTTTAAGTGAACAAAGGTACCTAAACACACACTATTACCCAATATACACTTACATGTTATGTATGATGAAGTTAGGAAAATGATTTAATAGTTGAAATGAATATTTATGTTTATTTCTTTATTTTTAAATTCTTTCTATTTATCCCTTATATATGTACATACACCCCTCCATCTTCATATTTCATCCTTAATTCATTTTTCCCAAAAGTTCTTATTTTTAAAATTTTCCATTCAAGAGTTTTAAGAAGGAGAATCACATTTTGATTTCAAAGACAAAGATTTAAAGAAAAATAAGCTTTGGATTTCAAAAAAGGGGTAAAATGGTGAGATTCTCATCCTTTGATTTATTTTTTTATTTCCTTGTGTTGTAAAGATGATGGATTTAATTACAATCTTATGGAATTTGGTTTAATACATACACAAACACACACAAAAACTCTATTATGTTAAATAAGGATTAAATTCAAATTTTGATTTCAAAAATATGAAGCGGCTCTCTAGAACATGTATAGGGAGCAAAAGGATGAAGTCATACTTCCTGTTCTTGTTTAAAAATAGTGGAAATTTAGATCGTATCCTTAAAACGGAAGAATATTGTAAAGTGGGTCCCTGTGTAAGTTTCATTATAAAGCGGGTCCCTGTTTTTGCTGCAGAATAATTGCTAACATTTCAGCAACTATTCAGGAATACTTGTTGATAGTAAATATTGTTGCTGAGATGTCAGCAACAATTGAATATTATTGCTGATAATCATGCAATTGTTGCTGAATAATTATATATCAACTAAATTTTATATTAGTGCAACAATATGTGCAATCATTCTACATTGTTGCTGATATGTGCGCAGCTATTCCATAAAATAAGGTACTTTTGGCTTATTATTGCTGATTTGTATGCAACTTTTATGAATTATTGCTTTTTTCGCTGCAATTATTGGGAATAAGCTATGTGTTCTATGCAATATTGATTATTTTTCAATTATACGCAATTTCATCATTTTTTCCTTGATTATTGTGCAATAATGCGTTGTTTGAATAAATGTAGATAGTAAATTTGGAAGATTGAACTAAACAGAAAAAATTGCATGAAACAACGTAATTTTTTACTAAAGTTGCTGAAATATCGGCAATTTCAAGAAAAATTGCACAATTTCCTAAAGTGCGAATTTTGTTGTTTTTTTTGGGTTTTGATTAATTTTTTTGTGTTTTTCTTGCATTGATATGAAGATGATTATATATTGAAATAAGTTTTGAAGTTTGGCAATTTTGTACGATGTTTTTTGTTGTTTTTTTGTTGATTTTCGAAAAACAGATACCTAATTTATAAAGTTTTAAGACAGAGACTTTTCGTGTATTTTGAAACCTACCAGGGACCTGTGCCAAAAGTACCCTTAAGAATAAGTAAAGCATTTTTCCTCTTGATTTCAAAAATTCATAACTCGAAAAGTGTTGTGATTCAACAAAAGGCATTAACTGAAAACTTGTTAGTCCTAACCTATTGTTTACTTTAAAATTATTTGTTTATCATTTCCATGAGTCTGGTTTTAGTTATTGGTGAATTACATTAAGTGTCGGGAAAGGTGAAATTTTGAATGGTTATATTTTGGTGAATGGATGATATAATCATATTCGTTTCGGGAAATTAGGGTTTCAGTGCTCTCCGATGGATTTTTAGGCTTGGGATTTAGGCGAGGGAAGGAGATGATCGGTTTTAGGTGAAGTTGGATTTTTCGATGACATGGATGATCGAGGGTGGAGTGGTTTGGCTGTAAGGAGGCTTAAGCGATGGTGGAGGTGTTAAGAGAGGTCGCATGATCTTTGGTGATCGGAGATGGTGGTCCTAAGTTGATTTAGGGTTAAGGTCATGGTTTTTGGATGTGTATTCTCCTCGTCGTAGGTGGTGGTGGGGGGGCCATTGATCATGGAGTGGGCATGCCAGGGAGGTGCGGTGGCATGTCAGGGTGGTGTTGGCCAAAGTGCAGGGGTGCAGTCATTGAGCGGTGGCGGTGGAAGCTCGTTGATCGAGCTCGGTTTAAAAACTTATAAGTGTTTAAAGGGCGATGGAGTGTCGAATTTTAATCAAGGAGGAGTTGGGCCATGGTGATGGATCTATGAAGGTGTGCTTGATCATCGGAGTTTGCAAAGAGGTTCATGATTATGGATGGAGGCCAGGATTGGTCGTGCATAAGGGAATGTTCCAATTTCCTTCTTTGGGAGGGAAATGTTTTGGGGACCTATGATTTGGAGCAGGTTGTGAATTGAGAAGAAGGTAGGGTAATGGAGAGTGGGTAATGGGCTTGGCCCATTTGTTTAAGGGAACTAAATATTTAAAAATTCTAAGTTTAAAAAGTTTAATAATTTTAACAATCTAATTCTGAGATATACGAAATCCGATTAACGCATAGATTTCGCTGTTAGGATTGTATAATCTATTAGATTACATCTGTGCAGGTATTTGATAGTTTTGCAAAAGTTTAAATTACTGTAAAATTTATAGTCGCATTAAATAATTACGTTGATGGATAATTATATTTCATCTCTGACATTTCTAATAGCAGAATACACACCGTTCTGCTATATTTAAGTTGAATGGACTATTTTGGACATCAATTTTGAAGAATAAATCTTCATTCTGCTATTTTATTAAATGAGACATCTAATTCTGTGTAAATTGACTTGGACAAATGACGTGTTATCTATCAGCATCAATTATGAATTTTAATTTCATAATTGTTGCTTATGAAAATATCAGTGTAATAATATGAAATGGTTGGATTGAAAATAAAGGTAACTTGTCAAAGTACTAGTGTGGTCCCTGAGCATCTTTTCAAATTTTGGAAAAGGAAATGAATTTTGGATTTTTTGGGACTTTAAATTTATTTTAAAGTAAAGTAATTTCTAAATAAACGGTTTTTAAGTTGATTAATTATTTTATTTAAGATGTTTAAAGTATTTAATTATTTTAATAAAAATGTTTCAAGTTTTTCTAATTTTATTATTAATGATATTTTATATTTTTTCAATTATATTATTAATGTTGTTTAACTTAGTTAATTGGTTTAGTTTTGTTTTAAAGGTTATTTAATTTATTTTATTAATAATGTTTAAAAAGTTAATTAAATTATTTAATTAATAGCGATTTAAAGATTAATTAATTATTTATTTATGATGTTTAAAGGAAATAAATCAATTTAATAAAAACTAGTTATAAGTAATAAATTTGTTTATAAAATGGATTTTACTTTCTAAGCAATATTTGGTAAAGGAGATTTATAAATGATATTTTATTTAAACGATTTGTATAAAGGATTTTTATAAAGGATTTTATTTAACGGATAAAGGATTTGGATTTATAGCAAGAAACGTTTTAAATGGCTTTTGTTTTGTTGACCATTTAAAATGATTTTAGAATAGGAAACCTCTCTTAAGTGTTTTGTGAATATACTTATACCATCGAGATAAGTATATGGAAATGTTTCAAAGTATTTACAAAGTGTTTTAAGTAATGAAATATTAATTAAAGAGGCTGAGCGCTTGCTGTTGTGCTTGATCGAGCTTAGTTTCCTATCAAATTAAATCCCTAATTTGTTGTTTGTTTTATTTGATAGTTAAATAACTTACTATCAAAACCTTGGTCTAAATAATCCTTCTTAATTTTGGTGGTATGTAATTCTCTTCCCATACTTAACACCGAAGGATATAACTTGAGAAATATATAGGAGAAACTCATGAGTTACACGGCACAGTCATCTTCGATGATGTTGTACTATGCGTATAAATCTCGTTCTGTTCTCCTAGGACAAATGATAGGGAGATCCGTCCACATAAACGGTTAGGAGGTGATCCCTGCTCCTGTGTATTTTCTATATATTTCTAAAAACCAGAGTTGAGTTTACCAAAATATCGTCGATCGGTTTATGGAGCGCCCGGTAAGCGGGGGAGTGTACTTATATGAGATGACTCAAAACCATTACTACTCCAAAACCATATATGGGTTCTGCTTTGGAGGAGTTTCATGATCTATTGAGATATGGGAATCCATGTGTGATTCCATGACCTGTTGAGGTGTGGGAATCCATATGTGATTCCGAGATCTATTGAGATGAAGGAATCCATATGTGATTCCGAGACCTATTGAGGTATAGGAATCCATGTGTGATTCTGAGAGTTTTTCAAGTGGCGACTCGTGTGCTAGAATGGCAGACGTAGCCTCACCAGCGGAAATGACAAAAACCAAAGGTAGGATGCATAGCCGAGGGATTTAGCTTACCCATGAGGGTGCAGTCGGCTCTATCACAGAGATACCTACGATTGTTATGCATGTGAGAGCGATGCACTCAGCTTGACCAATGGGGGACAGCTCTGTATTTACTATGGTACATCATAAGGGATGTATGTTGCTTCAGAAGGATATCTTGATCCTTGTGTAGGAAGACCATTCTTAGAGGTTCTAAGGTCCCTTTCATGTAATCCTACAAAAGAATTTGAGTTCTCACGCTGGTTTTACCAGACTGATCCGGGTGTTATTTTTTTAAAACGCTCGGTTAAGACCCAAATAGTTTTCCAGATATAGCTTTCGATTCTTTGGAGCTTTACGAGTCCAATTGGAGGCCCGATACATATTCCCGTATTTGTATTTCCGCTATGTTTTCTTATATGTGTTTATCAACAAATTGTAAGGATAGGCTGTTATAACTGTCCAGGCCGTGGATAGGTTAGACTCTGATGTTGTTGTGTCTTAAAGGATTTTCTTTTTGTAAAGATGAAACTATAATATTATATATTATTTAGCACATTGTGAGATTTAGTTCTGTTGATTTTTCTCTTTTCCTCAAACAATATGTCTCTCCGACACTCGGCTGCTCGGTATGTGAATACCATGGATGTATTAGTGTTGACTTCTGAGGATCGAAAAGTCAGTTCGTTACATTGTCAATCTCTCATCTAGTTATTATTATATATGAGATAGCATGAGATGTTATAGACACCTACTTATTCACCAAATATGACATCATTGTTTTTACAACTGAGGGTCGATCTGATTATTTGTCGAGATCGATACCGAAATAGATATATATGATGCTAAGAGAAAATAGGACCGAGAGTCCCGATGTTTATCCACAATACTGAGAGTCGATTAGATTAGTAGAGGTCTCATAGACCGTATAATTATTCCATTGGCAGAGAGTCAAGTCGATTACTATGAGGTTGAAGTTCAAGATGATTAGTATGTGGTTATCGATCTCTTGGATTATTTTTGAGACCGAGAGTCTATACAATTGTGTAACCCCGTACACATCGATTTTTTAGCATAGCTAGAGATGCAAAGAGCATGGAGTTGGATCATGTACCTATCTTTACATGGTTATCTAAGAGATGACCATGGCTACTGAGGGTATACCATATTTCTATTCCGTGTTGTTTGATTTGGTCGATATTTTAGTGTTATATATATAACACATATTGAGTAACAAAATCGAAGAATTTTCCAACATGCAGAGAGTAGAAAGGAGAAAGTCAGTGCCTTTTCCATTTTTGAGATGAATATGACGTCGAAGAGAATAAAGAGAAATAGGCTTACCAAAAGCATGGCACCTATAGAAGTCGATGTTGTAGGAGAGGATCGGAGGTGGGAAGGGGTAGAAAACTGATGCAGGAATAGTTCTGACTTTCGACCGCCATAGGTATGATGAAGTTTCAAAGGAAGAAGATGTTAGATCTGGAATGGAAAGTATATTTTAATATTCTCTGAACATGTAACTTTATTGTAAATAGGTATTGCCTGTATTTTCTTAGTCATATTTCCGTTGCGTGCGTTTGTATAGGCTACTATTGGGCCATCTCTTTAGGCTACAAAATGATAATAAAAATTACCCACATTCAATATATATATATATGTATGTATGTATGTATGTATGTATGTATGTATGTATGTATATGTATGTGTATGTGTATATAAATATATGGATTGAGATAGACCCCGGGTATGTCTATATTACAATTATGTGAGAGATAATCTAGGACATTACTGAGAGCATGTCCTATATTGTTGTTGAGTTTTATACCCGATGATAGTTAGATTATGTTCATATCACCCACTTGATTATATGTCTTTTGGTGTGTTGATTGACTTTGCTTGGATATGGGTAATCTTTTGTGTGCATGGTCTTGAGATATGTTGACACTTTGGGTACGTATGTGCCACTTATGTTGCACTTGTTTATACCATGCCCGTTGTTATTTCATATTGACATCTACATTCTAGACATATTCTGACCCATGTGTTATTTATATAATACTCAGGTCAGTTCGAGACATTTCAGGTTCAGGGATAGATGACCAGTATGTGGATGTTGAGCATAGATGGAGGATAGAATATCTGTATATTATTTGTTTATTTGTATCTCCATGTGTTCATGTATAGTTGAGATGTGTATATTGGATATGTTATGTATATTTTTGATGATAGTAGGCATTTGACTATTTTTATAGACCCACTTGGACTCGTGTATATTTATTATCATATGTTATTGTTACGTTGGTGACTCTATGATCTCTATGATTTATTTTATATTGTGTATTATTCTATCTTGGAGGCACACATGTTTATTGTGTTGTGCCAATATTGTGTACGTATATGTGAGTTGTTTATGATTTTTTTAAGATTTGTACCAGTGTTAGCCCAATGAAATATTCATGTGTGTACCTCAGATAGCCTCATTCTCCGTATTATCTAACGGTATTACCCAGTAATACTTTTAGATAGTATGGGTATAGAGGTGGGGTGTTACATAATGTCAGACATCACCAACTGTATGACTCATGGGATTATACGTTCGCGTATAGGTGAAGGGAATATACCAAAATAGGATGGTTTGACCTGATCGAAGTGTCAAGGGCCATGAAGAATCTTTAACATTTTAGGGGGTACGTGTTAAGTAACCAAGTGGACATTTCCTTGATTCCATTAGGCAATCTAAATGGGACGACGAGTGCTGGCTCGGCGCTATGTCAGCAAGGTTAGTACCACATATGTGAGGAGTAGGGCTGTACACATAGGTCGAGAGCATCATCGGTCTTGCGATGGTCATCTGAAAGACAAGGGTTAACCTAAATGGGCTACACTCCTATTAGTGTAGATCACATTAAGAACATGCACAGCCTCATAGCTATTTGTTAGTCTGTTTGTTGTTAGGAGATAAGGCTAGATAACCCTTAATGGAGGTCTATCAAATGAATAGGATAGTCTGAGGAGCTGAGTCCTCAATAGTCCATGGAGCTGAGTCCATGATATGAAGCAGTTAAAGAGTCTTCAAGATAAGATAGAATACGGGTAAATAGTTGTAATTTCGTTATTAGGCACAAACGAGAAGGTTCTCGGTGTACGCGGACAAGACGGTCTCGACACAAATGGTGGATACCAGGCATGGTGCAGAGTTACGGGTACTAGTGGGAAAAGTATCCTGGTCCAAAGGGGGATTGTGATACTTATATATACACACATACACACACACATATATATTTACGTATGTAGTTATTGTATACCTCAAGTTGGTGGAGCATATCATACGCGTATATGAAGTCAAGATGACCAAGTTTAAAAAGTAGACATAACATGTAATGGAAAGCAATCGACATAAACTGGTGTTATTTGTAAAGTGTGTAATTTAACAGTCACCAGAAGTTTTTCTGACCCCCTTCTCGTTACAACCCACTGGATAGACTTAGAGGGATGGGTACTAGTACAAGGTGGGAATGGTAAAAGGACAGATTTCTTATGCATGTTGGACACTGAAAAGGGAACTAGATACCAAAGATATTAGCATTAGTCATTAATTATATTTTTTTATTATACTTTACTATTTCGATGTGAGTTTTATTGCTAGTTCTCTGATATACTTTTATTTATTTACAAGATACCAACACCAGCGATCCGTACTTTGGTGAACTTAGTTTTCGATTTAGCAAAAATTCAGGCCCACTGAGATGAGGGTTGTTATATATTCTATCAAATCCATGTTACTAGGGATACAAATTTCCAAATACAATATATGCTATCATCGAGGGAACAACCATTTTCCCAAAACAACTATTTCCTAAGTCAAATATCTCCAATACTGGGAGAACAACCATTTCCGTGGAACAACTATTTGTGTTGAATACCGAGGGAACAATAATTTTCCTTGGAAAACTATTTCCTGGAACATGTATGCTTCATACACACATTCAATATCCAATACCTGACCACTCAACGATCAATAGCACATCAAGTATGCCCAATATCCAATAGCCAATTATACATATTCAATACAATATCCAAACATCACTAAACTAGTCAAAACAGCTAATGTCACACACATCTTATAGACGTATATTCGACAATGTTTATTCATTGCGCATTTACCACCATCGTATCATATACCTTCCTCTGAAGTGTTACACAAAGTCTCGATCCCGCAAAGCACACCACCGGTCCAACGGTTGTTGTTGTCGTTCTGTACGTTTTTATTTTCTGTTTTCATTTCATTTTTTATTTAGATTCAAATCCTAGTTTTATATATTTCATTTTCCTTTATTTGTATCACTGTTATACATCACATTATGGTTTCTAAAATCAATTTCACATATATAACCATTCAAACCCAATTCGCAGAGATATATTTCATCTAATCTTAAACTAGTTTACTATTTACTTTAATTAGTCAAAATTTACAAATAGAATCATATATATCCATAATTAAATTCATTATTAATCCTAGATCAAACTCCAAAAAATAATTTTAACATTCAAATTGCATTGTAGATGAATAGAGAAGTCTCACTCACCAAAATCAATGTCCAATTTCTGAAATTTCCCGCATTCTGAACCTTTGCGCATGCCAATTTCATAATTCCACCACAAATTGATAGCACGTCATATCCTATGTCATCTCATTCTATCTACCGCTGGTTTTGTTGAATTTCGTTAAGAATTGAATGGGAAATCAATTTTTGAAGTTTTGTAGTTTAAAGGAAAAGGAGTTTTAGAAATGGATCGGAGAAGATGAAATGAAATAACTATACATGAACTCTTCTTTTATATCCGGAGGCAAATCAACGGTTGTTATCCGAGTTTTTAACCCAACAGAATTCAAAGGAAGTCAGAACAGCTACGTCGAGTCAGAGCAACTCAAGAGCCAACCAAAAGGACTAGAAGGATCAACCAAGAAAGGTTAGAGAAAAAGAAGGCAGAAATATGCTAAGATAATGTATCGCTAGCGATCCATCTCCTATGGATCGCTAGCGATCCATAAGGATCGCTCTTAGGTCCTCCAATCCTCTTGCATCATAATCCAATAGTATTCTAGGAATGATTGCTAAGTTTGATGGAATTCCAAGCTAGTTAGATTAAGAAGTGAGCATTCATCTAATTCAATCAGTGGTCCAATTCAACCAGTGCATGAATCATCATCAAAACAAGGCGACAAGCGATGAAATTACATGGAGAGCACCTACATAAGACAATAGGTCCTATCCAAAAGACGGAGTCCAAAAATCCACTAAGTACATGGATCGCTAGCGATCCATGCTCTATGAATCCCTAGCGATCCATAAGATAATGTTAGATTGACATGAAATTTAAGGAAAGGATGAAGGAGAGTATCCCAACTAATTGGATCGTTAGCAACCCAAAAACTATGGATTGCTAGCAATCCATTACCTATGGATCGCTAGCAATCTATCAGATTAGCTCGGATCATTATGAAATTTTCAAAGCACCTTCGTATTTCCAAATGCAAGCTTCTGGCAAGGCGGCATAGTCCAATGGCTCTCCAACCCCTATAAATACGATCCTACCTGCAACATAAATGGGATCTTCTGGACTGGTAGCTGAAACTCTGCAGAAACTACTCTACACTCTTCTTCTCCCACACAACAGTAATCTAAAGAGTTCATTGTGATTCTCCAGTGAATTCTAACACTAGTGACTTGATCTAACCTACAGGATTCAACTGCATTGTAATCATATTCAACTTGTAATTGCAGTCGGTCAATAAGAAAAGTTATAAAGTAGAAATAGGCTTCGTTAACAACCGAACCACTATAAAAATCTCTTGTTCATTTACTTTCTCTACAATTTACTATTGCTTTTTCCGCTTTATTTGCCTTGATAAACAAGGCTGGTGCTTTCACACTCAATCTAAGGTGTTGATCCATTTTTTGGGTTAACATTTTGGTGCTTTCACTGAGAGCCAAACTCAGGCAAAGATCTAGCTATCTACTTTGGATTAGATAAGTTCAGATGTTAGATCCTTAATCTCTATTTGGAAGATCTGCTGCTAAGAATCAATGGCTCCAGAAAGAAAGAGAACTGCTTCTGGAAGATCCATAGTGGCCATAATTGCCGGAGAAGAGATAAATCATCAACAAATCGAAGTAAATGGCACCAACATAGGAGATCGGGTGCCAGGATCCTCTGATCAACACGAAGTTGTTATTAGAGATGAATTGAATAAAATGGTTGACGAAATCAATCAGAAAATGGAAAGTAGTTAGAGAGCTCTTATGGACAAACTTAATGCCCTCTTGACCTTACAATCATATCCTACTCCAAGAACCATGGCAGAACCAGCGGCTGTCGTAGAACAAGAAAATTCTTTTGTTTCTAGCCTAAACAGAAGGAATGGCAAGTAGCCACAGAAAGGAGTGATAGCTGGAATCGTGGGAATCAACGCAGAAGGAAACACAAGCACTCCACCGACCGTGAGGCAACCAGCTATGAACTTAAATCTAGGAGCAAAGACCCCACAAGAGCATATAGCTATGGACCTTTCTGATTCGAAAGTTGGAGAGAAGCTTAACGATGGCAAGTTGGAAGGAAATGCCAATGCATTCGATAATGCCAAGGATATCCAAACTGCCCCAATTAAGCCAACCGCAAGCCAACGGAATCCTGAGGAAGTGGCTCTTCCAAAGACAGGAGAACCTAGGCTTCAGCCCACTCACCAAGATCGTTTGCAAGGCCAAAAACTTGGTGTAGGTACTGATAGTCGACCTCCGGATTACCGGACATATAAGTCATATATCGCGGACATGGTCAAGCAACTAATGGATGAGAGTAAGAATAGAAGGGATGATGAATGGGGATCCGCTCCAAGTCAGACTCCTTTCACTGATGAGATTTTGAATGAGCGGTACCCAGAAAAGTTCACTATGCCAACTATTATGTCCTATGATGGAACGAGAAACCCGAAACCCCATCCATACAAGTACAGTTGGTACATGGATGGAGCGAATGCTACGGACGTCATTCAATGTAGATGTTTCCCGATTTTTCTGGAGGGAATTTCTTCCATGTGGTTCACTAGGCTTCCGCCAAGATCCATCTCCACATTCGATTAACTAGCAACAAGATTCCTTGATCAATTTAGACTTCACACAGTGCAGCCTAAAGATGTGATGTCTTTGTCCGGTCTATTCCAGAGATGAAATGAGTCTCTAAAGTCTTTCATGAATCGGTTCAACACTTTGGTGATAGAAGTAAGAAATCCGAACGAGGATATGGTTTTTATGGCCTAAGTCCGCGCCATCCACCCCGAAACTGAGTTCAGAAAATGGATCAAAATGAAACAACCTACCACTAGAAAGGACTTCAACCGTAAGGCGAGTCAATACTTGAGATTGGAAGAGGCGCAAGAGTTAGAAAGGAAATCTACTAGCTTACAACCGATGAACGTTGGGCGGAATGGCATGGCGATGAACCAGGACATAAATACCTTAGGGACCGCTGAAAGAAGCGCAGGAAAAGACGGAAACCAGAAAAGGAAAAATCAAAATTCCAACAAACGAAATGGTAACAATAAGCAGCTTAAAGGCTCCGAAAAACATCTATCTCGCAACATAGGAGAGAGAGGAGTACAAGAAACCCCCTAAAAAGGAAGCAATTGAATAGCAAAAGCATTTTGGGAAGTATTGCTGCTTCCACGAAACGAATGGCCAAAACACTAACGAGTGTCGTCACCTAAAGAACTTGATTAAGGAGATGATCCGGGAAAACAAGCTTCGGCAATACATGAGAAAATCGCAAAATCCCGACCAACCCGCGGCTCCCCAAGCTTCTAGGGATCAAGGAAACCAAGCTGGAACCAGTCAAGAGGGATCTAGATGAACTGACCAGAGACTCATCATTGGAACGATATCTGGAGGACCTCATCCCGCACAGAGGAGTTGGGGAGAAATGGAGCGGTATGCGAGCTCATTAAAACACGCTACGAAGGATTCGTGCCTCACGATCGAAGATGGAGCCCCTGCCAAGTAGTAGAACTCTGAACGATGATATAGTATTCAGAAATCGAGACACCGAAGGAATTGAAGCTCCAACTCTCGATCCCATGGTCGTGATAGTAAGGATCGGACCCGCCATGGTCCGACGAGTATTGGTTGATAGTGGCAATTCTGTGAATATCCTTTTCAAATGCACCTTTGATCAGATGAAGATTAGCATGAAAGACATATCCTCCTTCTAAACAAATATTCAAGGATTCACCGGAGAACCAAAACAACCCGTCGGAACGTTAGACTTGCCTATAGAATTTGGAGAAGGTGACCAAAGAGTCACCCTTATCCAAACTTTCATGATCGTAGATGAGGCCTCCACATACAATGCCTTCTTGGGATGACCCGCACTAGCGGATTTTAGAATTGCTTTAGCTCAGTGGTGCCTTACTATGAAATTCCCAACGGAGAACGGAGTTAGGGTGATTATAGGAGCACAAGGTGCCTCCCGAGAATGTTATACCGTAGAACCGCGCGAATCCAAAAGAAAGGAAAAAGGGAAGAATGTGGGGAGAACTCTCCACATTCGCGAACCTGCTGTATAGCAACTACAGATCCGCCCCTGGCTTGGGGACTATAGCCGATTCGATAAGGCTTTAGACCCTAGAAAGAAGAGTTCTTGGGAGGATCAAGCAGCACCGGCAGAATTGACGATGTCTATCCCAGTCGACATGGATGACCCAACGCGGGTCTTGAAAATTGGATCGCACCTTGGAAACAAAATGCGAATGGAACTCGCTAAATTTCTTTGCGCTAACTTGGATGTGTTCGCTTGGACACATTCCAATATGTGTGGGGAATCATCGGAAATTGCATGTCACGCACTCAACATCGATCCCAAGTATACACTGGTAAAGCAGAAGAGGCACAGCCTGGGCCCCGAACGGTCCTAGGCGCTGAGAGAAGAAGTAGACAAGCTAATGGCCAATGATTTTATCTGTGATGCGACCTACCCTAAATGGGTATCTAACCCGATTTTGGTAAAAAAGTCTAATGGGAAATAGAGAACTTGTATCGAATACTCGGATTTAAACAAAGCCCGCCCGAAAAACAGCTTTCCCCTGCCCAGAATTGACCAGCTTGTAGACGGGACTACTGGACATGAATTGCTATCATTTAAGGATGCATACTCGGGATACAACCAGATCCTGATGCACGAACCTGATCAAGAAAACACCAGCTTCATCACTGATCTAGGATTTACTGCTACAGGGTAATGCCATTCGGTTTAAAGAATGCTAGGGCAACCTACCAAAGTTTAGTAAATGCCATGTTCAAGCGTTAGATCGGAAAAACCATGGAAGTCTATATGGATAACATGTTGGTTAAATTGCGAATGGCTACCAACCACTTGGATAATCTTGCCGAAATGTTTGAAATACTCCGAAAATATGGGATGAAGTTGAATCCACTAAAATGTCAATTCGAAGTAGCCTTCGGAAAGTTCTTGGGATTCATAGTGAGCGCTAGAAGCATCAAAGCAAATCCAGAGCAAACTACTTCCCTACGAGAAATCAAAGCCCCAAAGAACAAGAAGGAGTTACAAAGCTTGAATGGGAAAGTCACAATGCTAAGCCGGTTCATCTCAAAAGCCACAGACAAATGTATACCGTTTTTTGATGCATTCAAGAAAGGAAAGAAGAACTTCGAATGGAATGAGGCTTGTCAAATTGCATTTGAAGAGTTGCTGCAACATATGGAAACCCCACCGATCCTATTAAAGCCAGTAGACGGAGAGGACTTATTCATCTACTTAGCAGTCTCACCTCATGCATTAAGTACTACTCTTCTACATGAAGAAGCTAGGATCCAGCGACCCATATATTACATTAGTAAACGGTTCATTGGAGCCGAGAAAAATTATCCAAAACCGTAAAAGTATTGTCTCTTGATCGCATATAGGAAGTTACGACCGTATTTCCAAGCACACCCGATCAAGTATTGACCGATCAACCCTTAAAGTAAGTATTGTACCGCCTCGAGACTTCCGGGTGGCTCATCAAATGGAATATCGAATTGAGTCAATATGAAATCACTTACCATCCTAGAAGGGCAATCAACGGGAAAGTGTTGGCAGATTTCATCATCGAATTTACCATATGAAATGATGAAGAAGAAATTACACCGAAGGTGGAAACACGATGGAAGCTCTTCGTCGATGGCACATTTAATAAGTTCTGCTCGGGGGTAGGGGTAGTGCTTTATACTTCCGAAGGATGAGCCGTTTGCTACACCTTGCGATTAGAATTCCCGACGACAAATAACGAAGCAGAATATGAGGCATTGATAGCTGGGCTAAAAATTGTGAAAGAGCTGGAGATAAAATCCATACACATCTATAGCGATTCTCAGTTAGTCGTCTATCAGGTGAAAGGTAAAAGGAGAATACCAGGCTTGATGGGAGAACCTTGCCCCATATCTATCAAAAGTGAAAGAGTTGCTTAACGGCATAGAACGTTACACCATAACTCACATCCCGAGGGAGTTGAACATAAAACTGACTACTTGGCTAAACTGGCCAGTTCCGGGGAAGCTCAATCGTTGGGATTAGTCCCGGATGAAACCTTGACCACTCCAAGCATGAGTGAAATGGATGTCAACTGGATTTTTGAGACCACCATTGAACCAGAAACATGGCTGACACCAATCAAAGACTACTTTCTTACAGGAACTCTTCCTACAGATAGAAACCAGTGGAAAAAGCTTCTCTAGAAGGCACCGCGATTCATAATACAGGATGGGATACTCTACCGAAGGGGATTCTCTACCCCCTTGCTTAGGTGTGTGACCGATGACAAAGCTCAAAGGATCCTAAGAGAAGTTCACGAAGGCGATTGGGGAGACCATACCGAGGGGGCAAACCCTTGCAAAGAAAATCCTTCGATACAGATATTTCTAGCCAATAGTAAACCACGATGCAGCAGATTACGCCAGACGCTGCGACCGATACTAAAGATTCAGCAAGATCAAAAGAACTCCCTCAATAGAGCTAATGTAGATGGTCAGCCCATGGTCGTTCACAATATGGAGAATTAATTTGATTGGCGTATTGCCAATAGCTAAAGGAGGGGCTAAATATGTTATAGTTGTCGTTGACTATTTCACTAAATGGACCAAAGCGGAACCGCTGACCACCAGTACCATAAAGAAAGTCATTAACTTGGTTACTAAAAACATTATTTGCAGGTTTGGTATGCCATGGAAAATCATCACTGATAACGGGATCCAATTCGAAAGCGCCGAGTTCAAAGTCTTTTGCAAACGCTTTTGAATCGAGAAGAGCTTTTCCACTATCGCTCATCCACAAGCAAATGGGCAAGTGGAAGCAATAAACAAGATCATCAAGTCCACCATCAAAAAGTGGCTAACTAAAGCTAAAGGAAATTGGGTTAATGAACTTCCACTGGCACATGGGCTTACAGAGCAACACATAAAGCAGCAACCGGGCACACCCCATTCACCTTGGCGTATGGTACAGAAGCAATGATCCCCGTCGAACTAGAAGTCCCCTCTCATCGAAGATGGAATTTCAATCACAGGAAAAATGAGCAGCTCCTACTCAAGCCGCTTGATATAATCAATGAGAAGTGGGAAGAAGCCGAGTTAAGGACCGCTGCTCACCAAAAAAGGGTCGCACGGTACTTCAACTCCATTGTTCACAACCAAACCTTCGAAGTGGGAGACCTCGTCCTTAAATGAGTCTATCCTGTACCGAGAACCATTGGACCAAACTAGGAAGGGCCGTATGTGATCAGTCAAAAGTTAGGAGATGGAACATTCAAACTTACAACAGTTGACGAAATCCAAATTCGTCGAGCATGGAATAGTGAATCGTTGCATTGTTACTTTATAAGAAACTATCTTATGTACTTCTTATTTTCAGCAAATAAGCCATCCCGGAATACCAGAGGCATTGTAAATAGGCAGAACTTGCCTTACTTTTCTTAATAAAATTGCTTTGCTTTCTGACCCAATAAAACTGTGTTCATAAAAGTAACCTGCCAAGTCGACGGGGTCAAATCGGCTCAAAACCATCCAATCGCTGATTGAGATAGTGGAACCACGCTCAAGTAAGTCCCACTTACCCGTCGGGTCGACGGAAGCAAATCGACTCGAACCGTTGGATCGGCGGAACCCGATTACCGCCTTATTAGAACCAGTGTTTCTCCGACGGGAAGGTCCAAATCGAAGCCGTGCATTCCGTAAGCCGTGCAACACATCTTGGAATGCGAAATCACATCCAAGCAAACACAACCTTAAAAGCCACGCATTCCTATAAGTTGCGCGTTACTTATTGAGCCATGGAATTATGCTCTTGAAGCATGAACTTCTCACGTTGCCCGAAGGTTGGTGACGCCAAGATGTTCCAAACTGATCTGGATCAACGGGTCATATCGATCCCAAGAGCCACGCACCCCATAAGCTATGCACACTCCCAAAAGTCATGCATTTCATAAATTGTGCAAACTCTTAAGTACCGGTATTGCCCCGGCAATGCCGGGAAACTCGTCCATTGCAAGAATAACAAGAATCTACCCACTCCCACTATCGGGAGTAATGGGTATGAGTCCAACAATGTCAAACAACTACGAGTCAGTAGAGAATTTCGATTGTTGACCAACAATATATCTGAAATCAAGCCGTTCAAATCACAAGTTCCCGAAGATAGGAACTACAAAATAGGTCCAGTTACAGACATCCAAAAAATCACTTGTATCAATCGGTCATTTGTCAAGTGTTCGAAGTAAGCAGCCCCATGAACTGGGTGGCACACACCGATACTCAAATAAAATAAATACTCAAAAACAAAAACTAAGAACTTCATAGTTTTGTTACTCCAAACAAAGAATTTTGATGGCAATTATAGGACAGGATAAAATAGCAGTAAATAAAGTTGACATAAGTGCATGAAAGCAGATAAGTAGACAGGTAAAGTTACAATCAAAATGTCAACATTGTATTACTTATAGCATTTTTATACAAAGTCAAAAATGTGGGGGTCGTACCTACACAATATCGGTGAACAAAAAGAAAAATACAGATGCTACAACAATCAAAGCAGTAAGCACAGACTTTGCACTTGAACAAAACACGTATCAAACAAAACAAAATGTCCCAAAAACTGGCTCCACTACTATCCAGACCTGTCAATGCTCTTTCCACCGCTCCCCTTCCCACCTTTAGTTGGAAGTTTCTACTTCCGCTCAGAATCCCGGCTTGGGGTAGTGTCACTGCCTGTAATATCAACTATCTCCTCGGCATCGGCATCTTCTCCTTGCTCTCCGACCTTTTCGAAAGACTCCCCTTTGGCCTTGCGCTTCCAGAATTTACAGGAGTTCCTCAAAAATTTTATAGCTTCAACCTTTACCTTTTTAACGGCAACCATTTCCTGTTTAGATTTATGTAGCTGACCATTCTGGTCCTCTTGCTCTTGAGCTTCAGCAGTTGTAAAGTCGCCCTCCAAAGATACAGAAGGGTGTTCTAGACCATGCAATGCAGCAATCTTCTTGGATTCCGACCCTTGCTGCGAGCCAGACATAGGCGCAGCAATTAGAGCTGTTACGGAGATAAGCATCGAGGCATAGAAACAGCGGCAAGCCCAGGCACTAAGGAAAACGGCGGGTCAGCGGGTAAAGAGAACGGACCTATAAGATCAAAAATGAAAGCATTAAGTTCGTCTTATTCTTGTGGCGTATGCTAAAAATTCTCAAACTCGGAGGAAACAAGAAGGTTACCTGCATCAGAGGAATGGCCGAGAATGTCAATCTCATATTCCCCGCCTTCTCCTTCTTTTGATGGCTGCACGATTTCGGAGAAGTTTCGGGGCCAGCAGAAGTTTCAGAGACAGTTGCCGGAGGAACAAACGACAAAGCAGCACCGATAGAACTCACCAACTGATCGCGAAGCTGTCTTGATGGTCCGCCAGGCCCAGAAATGAAAGGCTCCGACAATGTTTTTGCAGTTACGGTCATAGCAGCATCGGCAGCCTCCTGTTCCTTCTCAATTCGAAGGACCTCTTGAACCTCTATCAATGTTTTCTTTGATTCCTCATTAAGGTAGGCATCCTCTAACTCTATCTTGGTATATACATCCCCATTTTCTCGAAAACGGGCCAAGATTTCTTCCCAAACCACGGCAAGAGTACGTGGAAATTTGGGGCCCAAATAACCGACTCTCCCCTGATGTAGCAAGGAATTAACATATAAATTTAAGATGGCATCGTCCATCTTCTCCATCTTTTTTTCAAAAGTGTCCTGCAGCTCCAAGTAATCCACTGTTATGGCAGCCTTCTCAACTTCAACTCAAGTCTTCTTGACACTAAGCTGCGCAACTCTTTGTTGGAGCGAAGCAATCGTCTGGGCATGATTAGAAATGGTCTTGTCATGGGATTCCATAATTCCCGCGTATTCAGCAATTGTCTTGTTATGCCCTTCAACAACTTTGTTGTGATCAGCAATAGTCTTCTTTTGGGCTTCAATAATCATGTCACGGGCTTTGAGCTCCTCTTTCAGTTTATCTTCATCCACGTGGGTCTTCTTGATTTCGTCTCGAAACACGATCTCTGTTTTTGCATGGGCCTCTTTCAGCACCTTCAGCAAGCTAGCACTGTTCTTATGCTCCCGGAGTGCCGTGTCCCTCTCTTGTATTAGTCGCTCAATTATGGAGTCATGTTCCGCTAACACCCTCTCTTAGTCATCTTTCTTCGATTCAAAGGAGAGGATCTCTTGATAATTATTGCGGTTCGTGTCGGCCAACTGCTTGCATAACTTTTCCCATCCTTCAACTTGATCTAAATCACTTTGAATCGCTTGAAGGTGGGGCATATAGCAATCATTGCAAACTGAGCGAAGGTCACGGTCAAACTTAACTCCCTTTAAAAACCACACAGGGAACGCAGCTTCGAGTTTAGGGGGATCGAAGGGAAGAATGTAAGCTGGCCTCCTGTGAGGACGTGAGGAACCAGAAGCGGGCACCACGTAAGTCGATGGCCTTGAGATGAAAACGGAGCCTGAACAGAAGAAACCAAAACTTCAAGACCGATAGAAACTGGGGCCGAGAAAAAAGCCTGATGCTCAGAAGGATGAGAACCGCGATCAACCTTCGACTTTTTGGTCGATTCCTCTCGGTCGTCAGGGCTTTTTCTCTTCTTGTAACCACTCTTATACGTCCGACCCCGTTCTCTGTCATCCCGGCAACGCGCCTCGACTTTTGAGTCTTTCCGCCTTCTCCACTCTTCCTCAGTTTCACGGGGTTGGTGGCGGCTTGAAGATTATCTTGACAAACATTATGAATTAGTGAATTGTTCAAGATCATCGTAAAGTCCATGGCCTCTCATGGTACCTGACATGAAGAATAAATAAAGAGCTTTAGCAACGAGAAATAGTCTTATATAATGCATGTGTAAGTGAACGTGACCCTATTAAAATGTGTAATGTGTCTTAAGGAGCCTAAAAGGATGTCACAAAATGGATCGGGAAGCCACCGTGGTAGAAATCGGGCTAACTCTAGACACGATATGACCAAGATGAGGAGATGTTCCCTCGAATTCGAAATCTTTCCCCATAAGTTCATCGATATCCATGTAAACATTGCTCTAATCCCCAAAGTCCACGTCGGTATCTTTAACTGGGGAACCATGACATCGCTCGACTATTGGGGGAGCATTTTTATTGCGAATCTCTCAGGGAGGCGAATCCGAGAGAATAGGACTCATTCCCGGAGTCTCATCACACGATTTGAAGTCTCCGTCGCTGGAGCCTGCATCGAAATCATCATCACTAGAGGAGGAATCGTAACTACTGCTGCCCTCAACTTCCCCCTCCTCCTTTTTCTATTGCCACTATAGCTTTTCCCTCATACTGCTTGAATTCATCTTCCCTTTCCTCCGAACTTGGGGACATTCATGCCGGATAGCTAGCTTCAGTCGTGACACCCCTTCCTTCATGAGTTTCTTCGATTGACTCGCCAGATAGGCCTATTTTAAAAAAAAACACCTTCTTCAAAGCCATGCGATGAAGAAGCGGATCGTGTTCATACTCTGGAACGGGAAGGAGACGGGACCTCAACGGCCATGGCGGATTTCCAAGGATGCAACAACCCAAACCGGAGCAAATTCTCGCTCGTTAGCAAAAATTTAACCGATCTCTCCTTCGCATCTACGGCCTTCAGAGTATGGAAAATCTGATCGAGTGTTGGGTCTTTATTCGGCCTTAGAATAACTGTAAGAAGTATTTGATCTATCAGAAATCCCATAGCAACGTATCGAAACTCAATAAGTAAAGGAGAGAACTTAACCTTCGTCGTCCAAAGGCGGTTAAATCCTTCGAGACACCTAATAAAGAAGTACTGAGTCTTGAATTGAGACAGATTGCTTTGAAGCTGCAGCACGATCTTGCGATTCCTTTGGACCTCAATGACTAAAAGGGATGGGCACTCATCTCTCTTCTTAAACGAGAGAAAAAATCTTAACTCATCGAAACTTGGGGCACGGTTAAATGTCTGCATAAACAGAACGTGAAGGCAAGTCAAGTTTTCATATCCATTATGATGAATTTGGAATAGAGGAATTCCCAAGTTCAGAAGAGTTTCTTTCAAGAAGTTATTGAAGGGGAGCACTGCTCCATTTAAGCACATATACCGGTGGTAAGCGATATACCACGAAGGTAGCATATGGGCAAGCCCATTCTTCTCCGAAAGGCGCACATCGTCCTCTGAAATGCCGTGTTGTAAGAAAATGTTGCGTAGAACCTTAGCGGAGATCACGGAGGAAGCTCTCTCTGGGGAATTAAGCAGAACTCTGAAATTCGAAGGAGTCCGGTCTAAAACCGGGCCAATCGGAACTAGTTGACCGTATTCAGCTCGCGGAACTAAAGAGGAAGGCGCAATGGATGATGACTCAGCTTCTGAAAGTGCTGGACTTCCTCCACTAGACTTACGGTGAGAGGACGATCTTCATACTATACAACAGAACTTGCATCCAACGTGGTCAGGTAATTCTATCTTTGACTAAAAACTACCCTACAACACTTGAATTCTTAAGGAATATCAGTTTACACTGACACATCAGATTTCAAGTATAGACTGAGGCAAGTGCAGTATGTTATCCATGTGGGGTGAGCTCGGTGCCCTAAACACTACAAATGCTTTATCCCATTATAGTTCACTCACAATGAGGAATGAAAAGGGCTTCTCGTATCATTTATTGAAGTTATTTCTCTCACACTTACCCGTTATAGATCAATGATCGATAACGGATCCGTTGTCCGAAGCGATGCGGAAAAATCTTCCCATTTCAAGTACACCGAGTGTGCAATAACGAAACCAATCTGAACTCTACGGAAGGCGATAACAACATAAGTTGCTTGCGAGACGCTATCCTAAGCTGTTATTCCCCTCCGAAAGGACTAAAACCAATTCATGAGATGTCGTGTTGTATTAACAATATAACTTAGTACAAGTCAATTCTAATTCTATGGACGAAGATAGCAAAACATGTCAAGCACCAAGGTAAAACCCAAGTGTCGTTCTGTGAAGAACTCAAGGCTCGACTTACTATCTTCTTCCACAAAATCGCAATCAACTCGAATTCTCCACAACCTCATCACCACATTCCTAAACGAATGCCAAATTTCAAACCATCCACCTCAAGTCAAAAAATCAAAGGGCAAGAATGGTTGAAATTTGCGACAGCAGCGATCCAAGGTAGGCAGGTCGATGGCGATCCAAATCAGCAAAGTCTCAGGTGCTAATGGCTGGCCTAGGGCAGCGGCGAACTTCAGAATGATCAATGGCGAGAGGGATCGACAGTGGATGGTCGGCAATGGTAACAGAATGAATGGATTTAGGGTTTGGACAAATTTGGGTGGGTCGTGAGGCAGGAAGCTTGAGTCGTAATAGAAATGTAGAAGGGAAAAAAAGATCGGCTCGATTGAGTTAAATAGGAAAATTGAACAAAAAATACGCTAAGTCTTTGGGTCGCTAGCAATCCAGGGACTATCCATCGCTAGCGATTCATCAAACAGGAACCAATCTTCCCCAAACTTGCTCATCATGATCCATGGATTATCTGCAAGTATTGTGAAAGTTATGGGATCGAAATTGAATTGTTATAATGAGCAACGATGACTCACGTCAAAGTTCAACAAACAGCCATAGCCAAATTCTAATGATGGCCTCAATACGACCCAACAAACCTCACTAAACAGGAACTAAAAAGCAGTTACTTCCAAAGCACGCCTTGTTTTCAATGAAGGCATACTCTAGGGGAAAAATGTTATTCGAGTTTTTAACCCAATAGAATTAAAAGGAAGTCGGAATAGCTACGTCGAGTCGGAGCAACTCAAGAGCCAATCAAAAGGACTAGAAGGATCAACCAAGAAAGGTTAGAGAAAAAGAAGGCAAAAATATACTAAGGTAATGTATCGCTAGCGATCCATCTCCTATGGATCGCTAGCGATCCATAAAGATCACTCATAGGTCCTCCGATCCTCTTGCATCATGATCCAATAGGTATTCTAGGAATGATTGCTAAGTTTGATGGAATTCCAAGCTAGTTATATCGAGAAGTGAGCATTTGTCTGATTTAATCAACAGTCCAATGCAACTAGTGTATGAATCATCATCAAAACAAGGCCACAAGCTACGAAATTACATGGAGAGTACCTACATAAGATGACAAGTGCAATCCAAAGATGAAGTCCAAAAATCCACTAAGTACATGGATTGCTAGTGATCCTTGCTCTATGGATTGCTAGCGATCCATAATATCATGTTAGATTACCATGAAATTTAAGGAAATAATGAAGGAGAGTATCCCAAGTAATTGGATCGTTAGCAACCCAGAAACTATGGATCACTAGCGATCCATCATCTATGGATCGCTAGCGATCCATCTAAATGGCTCGGATTGTTATGAATTTTTTAGAGCACCTTCGTATTTCCAAATGCAACCTTCTGGCAAGGCGGCCTAGCCCAATAGCTCTCCAACCCTATAAATACGATCCTACCTGCAACATAAACATGATCTTCCGGATTAGCTACTGAAACTCTACAGAAACTACTCTTCACCCTTCTCCTCCCACACAAAAGTCATCTAAAGGGTTCACTATGATTCTCCAGTGAATTCTAACACTAGTGACTTAATCTAACCTACAGGATTCAATCGCAGTGTAATTAAATTCAACTTGTAGTTGCAGTCAGTCAATAAGAAAAGTTACAAAGTGGACGTAGGCTTCGTTAACAGCCAAACCACTATAAAAATCTCTTGTTCGTTTACTTTCTCTGCGATTTACTATTGCTTTTTCGCTTTATTTTCCTTAATAAATAAGGTTGGTGCTTTCACACTCAATCCAGGGTGTTGATCCATTTTTTGGGCTAACAACAGTTATCCAAATTTAAATTTATAAACTGACCAAAAATCCAATAACGATCTGACATCTTTGCATCTCCTCCATACAACTTCTGAATCGAACAAATAGATATAGGGCGCAGATTGGAAAATTAAGCCAAACGCAATAGCACAAATCCCGTCGTCAAATTCCAAAGCTGGAAAATTAACCATTTTTCCCCTCCAATATTTAAATTAATTAAATTATCGATTTAGTCCAATATTATTAAATATTAAAAATAACATGGTATTACATTCTCCCCACCTTAAATAGAATTTCGTCCTCGAACCATGGATAAAGAATGTAATTCGCACACTCCCACTCTGTATCGCTTGTATGTTATTCTTAACATATTCCAATATCAAATTTAGCTACTATTAATTCAAATCAAGTAATCATCCATACAATAAAGAAACCAACCAAACCAAGCATTCATACATACCATAAAATTCTAAAATCATATTCATCATTAAATGTATCTATGTTCTGTCAGCATATATAAATACATACAGTGGTGCTTGGGTACTTTATGAAATATTCAAATAACATGACATCAAATATGTATGCATTTACATACAGAATTATGTATGTGTGTGTGTGTGTTTGCGTGCGTACACACGCTCGCAAAAATCTCTAACATTTCGGCCTTTCTTATATGAATGAGATAATATGACATAAAAAGCATGTACGCAACCATCATAAGGTGAACATATAAATTTTACATGTATGCACAATCAATCCAATCGGCATAACATATGCTGTATACATCCATAAACAAATCAAGAATCAAAGCATATATAACATATCAAGATTATAGCACAATCCATAACATAAATAAAATAATCATCCAAAGTAACTATCCAATCAATATTAAGAAACTTAAGCAAAACAACAATGAATCTAAGAATTCATTTAACCAAACATAGATACCAACTAAACTAATAATCAAGTAAATGAAATCGCTATGGAAAGGAATTGAATTGAAAAGATCGAATCTACTCCTTCACTTTCCAATTTTCCCTAACTAAACTGTTCTTCCCAACATAATCTAACAAACTCTACTGCTAACATAACTCATCTCGAAGCACCAATCTCAATTGTACGTGCATGTATACAAATTTTGCAATCCATGCTACCGACTCAAATAAATAATGCAACAATGCGTAACAACCGGTAGCCTTAGCACAAATGTGCCCAAACAAAATTATAGTCTCTCATACCATTCCTAATGCACATACTTAACGCTTAAATCATCCAATAGTAATTTCCTTAATTCATTTTTTGGATTACTAAGGTAAGCCAACTCAAAATGGATGGTGTCTTACCTAAATAAATCCAAATAACTTGAATCACCATACTATTCTTTCTTCCACCGAAGAATATCCAAAATGATCGATGCCTTAATATGGTGAATACAACATATCTCCTATCCAAATCTCTGATCTAACTTGAGTGGTTTAGCCTAATACATCTTTTCTACGGTTTTCCTAAATCAGGTATATCTCTATAGCTCAAAATCCCTTATTGAAATCTTTTATCTAAATCTTCTATCTACACCAATAAAAATACTTCTCATAATACTCTCACTAAAAATCCAGTTTGGAACGTCCTTTACAAACAAAGTTTACATTTCTAATCAATTCTTTATTCTTGCCAAATCATATATATCCATTCAATTCCAATTACTTTGTTCCGTCAATGATAATATAAACTCATATGATTTTTAATACCCATCAATATCCAAGTATTTCTGCATACTTATCCAAAATATCAAAACACTTGTCCTCATTTAGCCTTATACCAAACCTAATCTAGAATATCCTTTAAGATTGAAAATTCATGCTTAACGCCTTTTACAACCAAAATTCAAGTTCAAACCATTTTCTAATAATAACCAATCAATGATATCTTTTCTCATATATCACTTTACCGGCTTGCTATTCTTTCATACGATGGATGAGACAATGCAATAGGGACGAAGTCTCGCTATATAAATCAAATCAAAAAAATACTAATTAATCATAGTAACATCTTATGCCATAAAATATCTAGGAACATTGAAAGAAGGGATGATGACCTAGCATAAAGAACATGTCATCAAACTCATGTCACACCCGATCTAAACCATATACTTGTAGTTTCAACCATCACTCAAGTATCAATAGTCTATAACTATCACCTTCAAAACAAATACAATAAGACAACAATCACTTACTTGGAGAACAACATCCAAGCTATACAACAAAAATCACTTACTTGGAGCATCATCCATCCAAGCCATATAACATAAATGATGTAACGTCACCCACAACATCAGGTCAAGGACACCTATCTTTAAATCAACTCAAACAATCTACCATTACAACGATATCAAACAATAAAGTATTCCAAATATCATTTGCTTCCATCCTCGATCATTACTGCAATGACACAGAACAAAAGAATGTGAATGTCAATTATTTGAATTTTCTGCACTATGGACCAATTATTGAGTCATATCACATAGTGGGATCATTAGGTCACTGAGGCCCAATCCTAAAATAAACTCTAAGCCCTTCAAAAAAATCCTCATTCACATCTCAAAATGTTTTCAATCAATTGGTTAGCGGGATACAATGAATTGAAACTCCAATATCACTTATCTCTCTTTTACTACCAAATTTTTCGAGCCAACGCCAATATATCTTTAAGTAACAGTCCAACCTTCTTCATCTATATGTCTTAACCAAACAGTTATTAGTATGTCAATGTCTCCCCTATGCGACGTTCTAACTAAAATAATTCAAATTATCCTAATTAAATCCAAAATATCATCTCTGTTTCATTTGTCAACTCAGAAACTTCCTATTAATGTATCAATCATCATTCTATAACCATATGTCAAAAAGACATGTCAATGGGCCTACCAAGTTTAACTTATTTTGGGAGGAGGGTTAAAATCTCCAATGAAGGTATATGAGACTCCTTTATCAAAGATAGGCATCAACCCATCATCTTATGACTGTCGAGATCACGATGTATAATGAAAATCATGCCCGGTCCTATACTCCTCATTCAAATCATACCACCATCATCCAATATTACCTTATAACAAGTTATTCAATCCCATTCCAAAATATTAACCCATACCCCATAAATCTCAATACATAAGTGTGCCTAAAGGACTATATACGATATACACTTATCAGCCATCACACAACACTACTAAATGACTTACGCACCATGTGAGATTTTGAAGTATAAAATCAACAATAACATTTCATAATTCAAAACTAATAACTTACCATCAATCACGATTTGGTTTCCCTTCTCCTGAGATGATGGTGGTATGCTAGCCCTTGCAACAACTTCTAGTGCAAAGGCCTTAACAACTGATTTTCTTTTTGTAAACCCAAGCATTCTCTTTTCATGTGTACCAACTAGTTGCCATTATAGCACTTAATCTGAGTAAGATCAACTCTACAATCCTTTACTACATGTCCTTTCTTTCTACATCAATTACACCTTCTCCTTTCTGGCTTTCCTTGACTATCCACACCCTTACGTTTTCCTTGCTGTCGGTTCACCTCTTTCTTGGATTGTTCCTCTCCCAATCCTAATTATTGAATTTAGTGGTGCTGCCTCCACTAACCCTTCAGATATGAATTCATATGGAATCTATTTCAATGCTAACTCCTTAAGCGGTGAGTTTAATCCATTTGCAAATTTCATTGCCTTCTTATATGGATTGTTGACCAATTCAAACCCAACCTAGCTAACTCATTAAATTGGTTCACATACTCACCTACAGCAATAATATCCTACTTCAAGTGCATGAATCTCTCTAATGATAATCCTTTCTCTGCTTTAGAGAAACTTGTTTTCGAACTTTCTCTTAAAATCTTCCCATGTAATATTCTCTTCATCATTCTTAGTAGTAACAATTTCCCACCAATTTGCTGCTCCTTCCTGGAGGTGCCAAGAAGTATGTTATCTCATGTAGTTGTTAACTAGGTTTTTAACCCAATAGAATTCAGAGGAAGTTAGAACATCTACGATAAGTCAAAACATCTCAAGAATCAACCAAAATGACCAGAAGAAGGAGCTAAGAAGGAATCAAAAGGAAAGATGCCAAAACAAGCTAAGGCCATGGATCGCTTGCGATCCATCACCTATGGATCGCTAGCAATCCATAATGCTTGCTCATTGACCCTCCAAACTTCTTGCATCATGATACAATATCTTTCCTAGGGATGTCTACCAAGTTTCATGATATTTCAAGCAAGCTAGTTCAAGAAGTGAGAATTCGGCTGATTCCAATCATAGTTTAATGCAACTTGTATACGAATCACCATCAAAACAAGGCAACTAGTTACCATATTACATAAAGAGCATCTACATAAGGCAATGAGCGCAACCCAAGTGAAACAATCCAAGAATATTCTAACTGCATGGATTGCTAGCGATCCATCACATTAAGTTGGATCGCTGTGAACTTTTGGAGCACTTTCGTATTATCATGTTCAGGCCTCTGGCAAAGCGACCTAGCCCAATAGCTCTCCAACCCCTATAAATACAATCCTAATTGCAACATAAACAGCATCTTCTGGACCGGCTGCTAAAACTCTATAGAAACTATTATTCACTCTTCTCCTCCCACACAACAGTCGCCTAGGGGTTCATTGTGATTCTCCAGTGAAATCTTGTACTTGTGACTTGGTCTAACTTAGAAGATTCAATCATATTATAATCTGGTTCCACTTGTAACAACAGTCAGTTAATAGAAAGTTATAAAGTGGACGTAGGCTTCATTAACAGCCGAACTACTATAAAAATATCTTGTTCCTTTACTTTTTCTGCGATCTACTATTGTTTTTTCTATTTTATTTTCCTTGATAGACAGAGCTGGTGCTTTCACACTCAATCTAGGGCGTTGATCCATTTTTTGGGTTAATAGTAGTATCACTTAAAACCAAAAGATTGAAAACTTTCCCATATATGTCAAGCCAAGCCCGCGTCGTTGCATATGGTTCCATTCCAATAAAAGGTCTATCATCCAAACTAGAGAAGTCCCTACATGTCACGATCCAAACTCGGCCTTCAAAAATCAGCACCCGTACTTCACTTGTACTCGAAATGCTGTAGATTCAAACGCCAAATCTGGCTCGCCGGAGCTTATAACACGGTAAGTATAACAACACAGCAGAATAAAGAAATAGATGATATCATATACAACTCCAATGAATACAATATCCAGAATGATATACAACAATGATATCAATATGATACAACAATATCAGAGATAAATAATGATATAGCGGAAAATATAAGTGGTAACTCCAAATGATCCTCAAAAGAGAATGAGTCCAACAACTCCAACATCAGCTCGAACCACCATCACGTTGCACCAAGGTAAGCAACGTCAGTCGTGCGTGAACTCCAAAACTGAACTAGCTCCAGATAATCTACTAAACCTGACTATCTGAAAAATCCAACTCTAGACTGCCCGTGTGGAAAATTGTGGGCACCCAGAGTTTAGGAAGGGAACAATAAACTCCGAGTCAGTCATGGGACTGGTGTGAGTAACAAAAACAGTTTATCTTTAAACAACAACAAAAGAATTTTTAACATAGGAATCCGCAATGCTTTTGGAAAATGAAACTACCATAAGACCTCCCACCACACACACAATGCAATCCCAGACTTGGAGGAGATTTCTTCTTATGATAGTCAAACATGCTTACTACGCAAACAAACTCTTTTTGATATTATTACTAGTGCATAGTGTACAAAAATCATTTCGAAAATACAATATTAATCTTAGCCAGCATAGGTACCATTATATTATGCCTGCTATAGCTGCCGCCTGAGGAGACAGGTTATACAACTGCAATCGTAAAGGTTCGTATTGTTTCTTTGGATTTCCAACAAATGGTCAGGCTAAGGAACTTCCCATTGCCTCATGGGTACGCCTCTGGATGGACGTCCCGAGAACTAACTAGCTCTCTGCCAACACAAGGCCGAGTTACCTCTGACACTAGGTAACTACTACACGAATATGCCACCCCCCGGTCCTTTGGGACCTTTATCCGAGCGCTCGATAACCAACAATATCACACAGTAATAAATATAGTGTGTCCACATGAGTAAGTATCTGGGCTCCATACCATGATACCACCCTTTTCCAGAAGGAAGTGACATACCCTAAAGGGCGCGACCCTCATAACCTTGCCGCATCTTTCCTGTTTCGACCATTTCCGGTCTGTGAGGCTCGATGAGGTCTCGTCCACAAAGCTACGCTTTTTCACAAAGCCGTGCTTTGATCAACAAATAACCATCAACACACAGCAACACTTAGCATGCCACACTACCAAATTGGGAGTATATCACCGATAACCTTCAACTACATAACCTCTGAGCTCGTACGTCTCAGAGAAGGGTGTTAAGCTAAGAGAATAAATCTCCACCACCAAACAGAAATGTATTTGAAAGAAATCAGCTTTATATCTCAAAGTGTAGTGTCAGACATACAACCATACAAGTCTGTTCAGGGTTCGAACAGAACCGAAGGCACTTCCGAAGAAGCCCTTGCAATTCGGGTATTCACAATCCCGATCGGACTTCCCATCACTTAGGGAATCTCTATACCGGGGCCACTCAGTGCAGAGACAATCGATAGGTTATTCTATCGTTCTCGCAAATACCCGGTCTTCAACACCGGTCTTCAAATGCGATCCATATACGACATATCATTATTCGGAATGGGTTATATGACACAAAGGTCCTCTCCCGGCTAAACCGAATAATGAGCACAATATTTAAAAATATATGGATATTGGGATTTCAATTAAGTCACAACTTATTACCCAAAACTTCTCTTTTCGAATGGTTTAAACACATTACCATTTAATCTTTTACATAAAAAGATTCATCTCACAAATTTCACTCAGTTTCACAAAGATTCATTCATAGATTTTCCAAATCAATTTCCATTTCAATTGGATTAACTCGTTAAATCTTTAAAACAAAGATTTAACTCATAGCTTTCAAAACAATTCCATTTTGACCTTTTATACAAAAGATACACCTTCCCAATTTCAAAACAAAGTTTAACAACCTTTCACAAAGATTCATTCATAATTCGGAAAACCATTTCCAATTCAAACTTGAAATTCCTTCAATTAAATTGGAATTTCATTTCTTATATGAAAGCTTTTATCATTTGAAAACAATTAGTTTCCATTTCAGAAAATCTGATTTATTTATACGAGTTAAGATCTTTGGGTTAAATTCAAATTCTCAAAACCATACTTTTAAAATGGTTTAAATTCATATAAACACGTTTATAACTGGTATGGTCTTTTTAGACCATAATTTCCAAATCATTGAATTCAATTCAAAATTTTGAATTAAAATTTAAATTAAATTATTTAAATCGAAAACTTTACCAAGTTATTCAAAATAACTTTTATCTTAAAAACTCCTTTTCAAAGACTTTAATATTAAACCCAAATCTATTTTCAAAATCAATTGAAATTAAAATTTCAATTTCAAAAATATTAAATTTAAATTATCTGTGACTTAACCGATTTCCTCGTGAAATCCATATTTGTGTGTGTAAAAGTGTGGTCCAGGGATTTAACACACAATAGTGCAACATCATTCAATCATGACAGATTAAATACAATAATATAGTTGATAAGCGATATGAATTATAACGCTTATCGTCCATTCACAGATCATAGATAATATACAAATGTATCACAGATAATAAATTATATCACAGGGAATTAATTACATTCATCCCAGAGAAACAGATCACAACACAAATCAGGATGTATCACAAAGCATCACATATCAGGGATATCAAAGAATTCACAGCATTCAATAAAATACAGACATCCATAAGTAAGATTAATTAATTGTCTGATTAATTCAAATCAAATTTATTACTTATGAATTACAAATTCTGGTTAATTAACATTAACTCATTACAAATTATTTTAATTAATTAACCTTTAATAATAAATTAATTAGCCTCAATTAATAAATTGATTAATTACCATTTAATTAATTATCCTTAATTAATTACAATAATTAATTTATTAATCCTTAATTAATAATCATCCCTTAATCACTTTCATTTATTAATTAACCTTTAAATTTATTTAATTATTCTCAAATTAATTTCCTTAATTAATTTGTCACATTAATTAATTACCTTTAATTAATTTCAATAAGTGATTATTCTTAATTATCTTCATTGATATCAAAATCTTTAATTAATAACCTTACCCTTTATCATTATTAACACATTAATTTATTCAAGAAATTAAGGTTAATCAAAATATCAATTTATCTTAATTAATTTCATTATTTATTTAAAATAATTAATTACTAAATAATGTCACAAATTAATTAATTAAAACTTAATTACTTTCAAAATAATTACTTAAACCTTTGCTTTGGAACTTAAATCATACTTTAACTTGGAAAACGGTTTCAAATTTATTTTAAAACCTTGTACTATCTCTATATTTGATAAAAACTGTTTAAGTTTTACTTAAATTACAAAACCTGGAAAACTCATCAGACAACCCGAGCCACTTAAATTTGCTTCGAGTCTAACCCACCCCAACTTCGAGCAAAAACACTTCATTACTCAAGAATTACTCGAGACAAAATCCCTGCTCAAACCAACAACCATCATCACCAGAACAAGGTGCACCGTGCACATGCACGGTGGCTTTGATCGCCTCCGATCAATTTCGACGATCATCCCTCATCAACAAACTTCCATACACCGTAACCCAAACATCAGATCGCCATCTCAAAGCTCGAAATCAAATTCGAATTCCAACCAGACCTGGAACAAAACCAGTAACACCACATCAAAACCTGTCAACGCCTCACTCTCGAGGCTCCGACCATCAGCGAGTCTACAGCTCCGGCCAACCCTTCGCCATCCACCATACTTTCATCCCCTCGAGTTTGGTAGCACTCGATCAACCGGAGGAGACGAAATCTCCTTGTTTCCGACCACGTCAAAACTCGAGCATTAAACCCTAAATTCGTTTCGTCCCAAAAATTCTTGCATTCGAAATTTTTTCTAACATTTTTCCTATATTCCTGAATCAACAATCTAGCTTCACAACGAATTTCAACATCTAATATTTGTTAAATCAACAGAATTTTGTAAAAATGTAATTTTTGTTCATCTGTAAATTGCTCTTACATTTCTAAACTAAAAATTATCGTTTTTGCTTTAAAAATCCTATTTGACAGTGAAGATTCAAGTTATGAAATCAAATCAGCTTTTTAAAACATTCGAATTAATCAAAATATTGCTCATTTGCTTGGAAAGCATGATTCCAGTGGTGATATCTCATCAACATGTTTAAAACAGCTTTTAAAATCTTTCATTTAAGTTTAAACATTTTGTTCTGGATGAAAACTTAAAGCTTTACAATGATTTGATGAAAATAATTAGAGTTTGGAATAAATATTCAACCCTGTAACTCAAGAACAGGTATGCATATGCATGTATAACAGATATGCACTGACATATTCAAACACACAGGCCTATTAATCAATATTTCCAGAGCATGTTTTAAGCTTCAAACACAATATCAAAGAATATAGGCCAATATAAGAGTTTGCTCATCATGTCTTGTGAAGAAAGAACAGAGCCCATATATGCTGAGACAGGCTCGAGTATCTTTGCTTGCTGAAGTCTGTTTGATCTCTGGTTGTATTGAATTTGTATTGTTGTTTTTATGTTGAGTTTCTGTTTAAGTTTGAAATAGTATTTGCTTCAGATTTCTATAGCTTGAAGAAACGAACTGAGATAAAGATAATGTATATAAGAAATGAAGTAGACAGGGTAAGAAAATTTGTACAGGTGATATAATTTGTCGTACCAAAGATCAGGGATATTTTCTTGTACTGAGTGACATTGTTTGTACAAGTGATATATTGTGTTGTACAGGGTGATAATATATTTTTCTTTCTAGTACGAATATGGCCAGAGATTTTTCTTCCTTTTGTACTAAAAACATTTTCTTGTTTAAAGTTTGGCCAGGGATTTTCCTATTCGAATGGTGGCTGATATGATAAGATTTTGGCTTACATTAATTAGGCTTGTACAAATTTACATATTTATATTTTTTTTTCTTTCATTTCGGCTGATGGAATATGGTTGTGTACTAAGGAGGCTAGCATTAATTTGCTTTGTACAAATTCACACTTATCTAAAAAAAAATTTTTTGCTTTTACATAGTTGAATTTGTATTGTTATTGTCTGGTTTCATACTTGTAAATATATAATGTTATCTTTGTTTTGTCTTCATACTTATCTTTTTACATATTTAAATGTAAGTTGTTTTCTTCATTTGAAAGGTCCAAGAGATTCACATTTCCTTTTTGACTTGTCTTTAATTTATTTCTATTCCTATTTCTATTTTTATTTCTAGCTCAAATATTTATTATTACTTTTATTTATTGTCTTGTTTTTATCTATATATTTATTTCAATAGTTTATACTTTATATTTATTTTTGATGTATTTTGTTTGTCTTATGCTTTGTGATATAAATGAATTCTAATTTTAACACGACGTTTAAATTTATTCTAATATATTTACTTTATATTGTATAAAAACTATAATTTTTATATTTTACTTTAATCTTTGTAATAAATAAATTTCTATTTTAATTTGTTATTAGATTTTATCCAATGTATTTATTTTATACTTTTATTACTAATTTAAATGATTATTGTTAATTTTTACTTCTATATTAATTGTCTTATATTTATTTTATAAATTCAAACCATTATTAACCATCAATTCTAATATTTATTATTATCATTTATTATTAAACCATTTATTTCTCACCCATTTATTTAAGATTTAAATTCAAATCAAATATATACATATATATTCAATTTTACTCATATATGCCCAAATATATATATATACACACATATATACATATATATACAATATTTTAAATTTAAACGATTTATATAGAATTTATTTGAATTCGGGGAAACTCGCATCAATTAATCGATTAATTTCACAGTTTTATTCAAAAATAAATTTAATTATCAATTTAAATTAAATTAAAATCCGGGGTCGTTACACTACACAACCTTAGGAAATTCACATAATGTGGTGTCTGGACCTAAACCACTCATGGGGTTGCAGCTACAGGTTCTATATGGTTTACACTTGTTTGAGCTGTCATTTGCATATATCGATGGAACCAAGTGGGAATGCTCACAACGGGAATATTGATTGCATCCACTCCAGTGCCGTTTCTAGTTCTAGCATCGATCCCACCAACATTTTTTCTGTTCCAATTTCCATCGAGGTACTCATATTCTCCTATTGGAAAATGGGGATCCATTAGCAACTCCCCAATAGATAGTAAATGAGACTGAAACAACAAACAAGATATATACATATACCTGACTCAATTTTATATTAATATATATATCACATTTATAGAAATATAATTACACTCTCTCAATACGTCCTAGTCCTTAAGTTAAGGTAAATTTTGCTCTAATACCAAATATAACAACCCACCTTTTTGACCCTCGGATTCAATACTCGAACCGACGTTAACATCTCAAAGACCGAAAATGATAAGTATTGTGATATGATAACAAGTAAACAAAAAAAATCTAACTACTAACCTTCTGAACTCACAACTGGAAGGAAACAATATTTAATATAAAACATCATATACACAAATCATTGATCTAGTTACAAAATTAAATACGTACAACAAATCCAATCCACTCTATAATACGCTGAAATACACCATTATAGGTTATATTTACAATTTATACAATATTTACAATATAAATTATTTGACACCGTGTTCACCACACCACTAGGATCCATCAAACTAGCGATATAAATAAATAGGTAAACTAGAGTGGGTCAGACATAAATCTGGTGAGTGAAACAAATCTATCTTATATATACTGCAAAAAGACTGGTAAAACATCGTTAGTGTCTCCTAACCCATACACATTCAATCCATACACATACCTTAACCATCCTACTTGCACCCATGGAGTAAGCTCAACACTAAACTTAGGTTGACTACTCGACTAAGGTCATATTCAGTTTTATCTTATGTTATACATAAATATATATACTCAACCAATGGAGTCCATCAAATCCATATTACTAGGGAACACCAGTTTCCAGACAATAATATATGCTACCACTAAGTGAACAACCATTTCCTTTGAATATCTATTCCCTAAGTCACATGCACTGGTACCGAGGGAATAACCATTTCCTTGGAGTAACTATTTATATTTCAAATACTGAGAGAACTGATAAAGTTAGGGATACGTCCTAGGGGCAATTATATAATTTGCTACATATATCAAACTCGATAACTACTCTTGTTCAAAATAAAAGGTGTTTTCGTTCTATTATATACTTGATATACTATGTTATATTAATTATTTATTTAATTAAAAGTATATCTAATATAGAAAATCCATAAATGGTATGTTTTGTGATAATAGTTACAATGTGTTATAATCGTGAGTGATTATCACAAAAAAACATACCTTAAATATTCATAGTCAAGATGTATAGAGACTGTATATTGATACATCCATTGGGATAAGAGTATGTAACGCTCTTCATCCATTGGACAGTGTATTACTCATGGTTGTTAGGTCACCAAGGAGTTACGTACTGATAGTTATTGGATAACTATGGAATGACTCACTCGATAGTTTTCTGTTGGTGAATATAACTAAGGTCAAATAGAAAATATCAATGTAATAATTTTACATAATTTCCTCACCTTGAGAATACCATCGAGCTTCAATATGGAAACTCCACTTTGATTAAGCACAACGTCCATCGAACGGCTATAGTAGGGTCGAGTGGATTATTGGAAGTGAAACACTATTCAGGAGAGAATTTGTCTTCTCAACTTTATGGGGTTAGTATTATGGGGTCAACTTAAGTTAACTCAAAGTCCTTGGCCAGAGAAATATGGTTAATAATAATTGTTATTATTGAATCATGGATTTTGTGTTTGCACTTACAAAGTTGAGTGTGGAAAATGTTGGAATTTTGACCAAAACCAAATTCCATAAGTCCTAATAAGATATATTTTGACAAAGAGAATTGGTGTAAGTAATGGTTACTACCAAGTACTTCATATAATAAGTAAAAATGGGTTTTCTAAAAAGATGTGTAAGCGATAAGTTCAGCCAAAATGTCACACCATTAGCTAAGGTGATGTGTAAACATCAATATTTGAATTGTTGATATTAATCGCTGGCTCAATTTACACCTTTGAGTCGCACAATAGTACTAATAAATACTCCGAAAAACCACAGGATTTAATTTATTTATAATCATTGTAAATTAGTTAATATATATGCAATATTAGTTATTAAATTTCATTTGATTTGTTTTAATGTCATAGTATTTAATAAAGTGCATTTATAAAAGTGATATACGCATATATCGATATATGTTATTGATAAACATTTAAATTTAATTTAAATCAATTATTACTAAGTGGATTTGGAAATTTGGAAGGCTTATCCAGGAACTTCATTTTGCTGGCCATGCATGTATAGAAATGGAATTTGATTTGATTAGATTAAGATTTAATGAGAAATAAAAGTGGGAAGATTTTAAAGGAGGATATGGAAAGGTTTCAATATTTCTGTTAGAAACAAAATCTGTTTCATTTCATTTATTATTCCTTCTACAGACAATTCATTTTTCCTCTCGCTCTCTCTTTTCTTTTTTAGCCAAAATAATGGTCTCCAAGGCTTAAGAAAAACTACAAAAATCAAAATAAAATAAAATTAAAATACATGGTGGTTTATACCTCTTGATATTTGCAACATCTGGAGGTTGATTTTTAGATCTAGGAACTATCTCATCATTCAAGGTGCATTCTCTTGACTACATCTTAAGGTAATAATTCTAATTTAATTTATTCATCATTCACCGTATACATATGAATTTGACCTGACATATATCTCATCTCATCTTTATATTTGTTTATTCGGTTACATAAATTAGATTCCCCTTTTGCTTTATCTTAATTAATGATATATGTTCACCATGATATATTAATTTTAATCCATTTTAAGATATATTGTTTGATTGATTACTTGTTCATCTTTTCATTTTTATGTCTATTCCATATGATTTCTCATTTGATTGATTGTTCACATTGTTTAGTTTAGATCTGAATCTTTGCAACAAATGCATATATGTCTGATTTGTCCTAACTGTTTTTGTTATTGTTTTTAAATATGCGGTTCAAAAAATAAGTTTGATTGAAACCTAATTTTTTATTAATGAGATATTCTATTAATGATTACATATACAAATACGAATAAACGACGTCTGTTTCCTATTTGAAATCACTTTACAAATTTTATACCTATGTTTTATGTTTGTTGTTTTGAATACAGTTTTTTTGCTTATTGGATATTTTGAAAGATTGGACTTATGCATAAAGTATCACCAATCTTTTGATTTCCTTTTTAAATAAAGTTAGACTTTATTTTGTTATTTTAATTTTTAAAGCATATATTGGATTTTATAAATTTTATACATATATATGTTGTTTTTGGTTTGAAACATATTTTACAATATTTCGTATATGTGTATGCATATTAATATAACTTAAGATTTATAAACTGGACTTTTCTATAAAATCATAATGTTGGTTTTAAATCCTTCCTAACTTTGAAATCATACTAGAAATTACTGTTTTTAAATATAAACTTATAAAATAGCGAGACTTAATTTTAACATATTCATATGCATGTATGTATATGTATATACGTTCTATTATATATATATATGTATGTATGTATGTATGTATGTATGTATTTTAAATTAAAATATGAACAACAAAGGCACATATAAAGGAAACATTAGTTATGCACACTTCTTATATGTTGCACTTAACAATATATTAGTATATTTGGATTTACACTTATTTCACGCTATGTTTAAATTGATCGTCATTGAAATTTAATAAATTATTAATCTAATCAATGAGAGATAAATAAAAGGTTTCTCTATCCAATTAAAGTTATTCTTCCCTTAATTGATTGCATAGGTTTTAGAGAAGGAAATGAAAGGTTTCCATCTCAAATTAACTTTAATGAGTAACTATTACACGCATAGGTGTATTTGATACACTTATACATTTAAATTTGTATTATATTTAAACTCTTTCAAATTAATTAAATAGAATAAGGATTTTATTTAAAACACCTTTTAGATTGGATCTAAAATCTCTATAGACTTCATAGGCCCTATAGATCCAAATAGGAATTTTTTTGAAATCTACCAATTTCATCCGATTTCGACTGGCCTGGTTCCAACAATGGTATCAAAGCCAAATTTTCTATGCGGCCTAAATTAGTCATGTTAGGACTAACTAATTAAGATTATAAATTTAGTAGGGTGTCTAGAAAAGTATAATCTAAGTTTGGGTTTAGATAACCAAGTACCCTGCCTCCCTAGCTACCAGCCTGGTCTAAAAGGTGAAGTGAGCTCAAAGGTTATCCTTAATAGAAATGGCCTAATTTGAATAAGGTCTTGGGCTAATTTTCAAAATTGCTATGAACATTAAAATGAAATTTTATATAATAAATACATTATAAATATTATAATGTGATTTCAAAATTGTTTTGAAATTAAAATAAGATTTAAATTTAAAAGCTAAATTTAAAAGAAGAATTACATTATAAATGTTATAATATGGTTTTCAATGTTGGCTTTGAAAACAATGTATATTATAAGTATTATAATACAGTTTTCAAAAGTGCTTTAACAAATATAATTAACATGTTTCGAAAATTTTAATATTTATTAATAATATTACTAAATTAAATAAATCAATTAAATAGTTAATTAATTAAAGTACAAAAACTTACAATATATATAGATATATTTTACATTATCCTGAATTATATAAGATGACGTAAGTATATATGTATATACAGAAGAAATTTTTGAAATTAATATTTAATTAATTTATCTAATTAAATAAGTTAATTAACAAATAATAAAATACATATAAGTGTGTGTGTGTGTATAACCATAAATATTATGGTTCACATATTCAATTAAAAAATTTATTTGAATAACATAAAATTAATTAAAATGTTAATTAATTAAATATGATATAATTAATGCAATGAAAATAAGACTATTATATAAGGTAATTAAATTATAAAAGTGATATAATAATTAAACCTACATAATATGAATTCTACGGATCGATATATATAGATGTACATAAGACTATTATATATATAAGAGTTGACGAACTCTACGGATCGATATATATAGATGTATGCAATTGAAAGTTTCAAAACGATTCAACATACTTTGTTGTATTCACCGATGGATTATCACAAACATGAACATGTGTATATGATACACATGTGATATACTAATGATAAGTTCTTAGAATATAAAATAAAAGTAAATAAAATAATGTGCAATAGAAAATAAAATGATTCGATTTGATTGAATAGGTGAGTATATTGGAAAGAGTTCCGAACATACCTAAAAATGAATAAAGATTCAATATCAAAAGTCACTTCTCCCTATGATACATAATGATGTATAGATAAGGATTAATCGAACTTTGTCGAATGATGTACAATTAATTATAAGTGAAGTTGAGTAAAGCTTTTTCTGTAAGGTCATGTATATAGGAATAGTACACAAGGTTAAAATTAAATTCACCTAAAGAATGGTTTATAGAACCATACAAGATACGGGATTATAAGAAAACCCAACATATCCTAGGCCAAGGAGTTGGCAGGCTGTGTAAGTGAAAGACTGCACACATAATAATTGTACATGAGGCACCTTGTACAAATCAACCCAAAAGGAGTTTGGGAATGATTGTCATTGGACGACCAATTTATACTTTGAACATAAGTTTTGTAAGAATAGACTGTTTGCACATAACAACCAAAGTGTCTCGAAATCAATAGGAGCGATATTGAGTTTGTGGGTTTTTTAGATATGATTCAAGAAATGATATGAAAGTGTTACTCTATAAACATTAAAATTGAATAAATATTTTGGTAAAAATAGCAAATAGTTTGATTTACAGTCAAAATGAACCGTGTGTCCATAAGAAAGAACATTAAATGGTGTAGGATATTTCTAAAATTACAAGTAAACAACATACTGCTGATTGTTAATGATATACTTATGTTAAACCGATAACAGTTTGGTTGTTCAATACTCGATAGTGGATTTGTAAAATATATCTTTTATAATAAGTATAAAGGTTGTTGGAAATGTCCCAAACGATATGCAAAGACACCATTTTAAAATGTTTAAAATGGAATATGTATGATGGATTCCTTATGTATTGACAATAGGAATTATCATATATATTGCATTGCCTACAATATTGTATCTTGCTTATGTATTTGATGCATGAAGCAATATCAAATCCAAATTAAGATCACTAAATGGTAGTTTAGAGTGTTATTTGGTATTTACAAAATACTAAAGAATTGTTTATAGAAACATTCAACTCCTTACGAAGGAGTGTTCGAACTCGGACTTCATAAGTGCTATAGAGTATAATATGTCAATATTAAATTCATGTTCAAACTCTAGTTAAGATGCTTTAAGTTGGAATTGTTCCAAACAATAAGTAGTAGCTAATTTAACCAAAGGCTACTACAATACAAAACGTATAAATAAATGCATAAATTTATAACTAAGTTAAGGGTGATTCCAAATGTTGAGAATCCCAAGACATTGGTATATGATAAGTATGTCGCGATACAGTTCGTAAAAGAACCTAGATGTAACGACCTGTATTTTTGGGTCTTCAAATTTGAATATTTAATTTATTTAAATATTCGAATTCGAATTTAAATATAATAAAATATGTGTTTCAAATAACTGCTTGATTTTAATGAGGTATTTTTAATTTAATTGTAGAATTTTTCTATAATATTTAATTTGAAAAATAATTGAATTTTCGTTTGACGTATTTCATGGCAAACATCGGTAATTTTAAAACTTTACAGAATAAGTTAACCACTATATTTTATTGTTGTTTTGTGATCGTTTTGCATTATTGTGCATGATCGTATTTTTATTTCTGTCGTTCTCGGCTCGTATGCGAACGTGATATTGTGTTGCGTCGTGATTTCCGTCCGATAAGTCTCTGCAACTTTTCGAATAAGGTCATCTCGAAAATTCTGGCTTCCCGTCTTGCGCCATTCCTTGAACGTATTATATCCCCGTCTCAAGTTGGTTTTGTCAAAGGACGTCTTATCTCTGATAACGTCCTTCTCGCCCCGGAACTCATCTCTCAAATTGATAGGAAAGTTCGGGGTTCCAATGTTGTGTTTAAACTGGACATGGCCAAGGCCTACGATCGCATGTCCTGGTTTTTCGTCATCAAGGTTTTAAGGACTTTCGGTTTTCCGGAGGCCTTGATTGACATGGTTTGGAGGCTTATCTCCAACACCTGGTTTTCTGTCCTCATTAACGGTTCAGCCCATGGGTACTTCAAAGCTGGGAGGGGATTGCGGCAAGGCGATCCGCTCTCGCCTTCTTTGTTTGTGATTGCGGCCGAGGCTTTTGTTCGCGGTCTTCAATCCTTAACCATATACGGTCAAATCCAACGATTTGGTATCCCGCGGGGCTGTCCGCTTGTCTCTTCCTTGTCCTTCACAGACGACATTGTCATTTTCTCAAATGGCAGTCGTTCCTCTGTTAGGCGTCTTCTTAGCTTTATCCATCAATACGAGAGCTCTTCTGGTCAACTCGTTAACTCTTCCAAATGTTGTTTCGTCCACTCGAAGGGCTTGTCCCCTTCTAGCGCTTCTTGGATCGAGACCATCTCCGGGTTCAAGGAAGCTTCCCTTCCTCTTCTTTACTTAGGTATTGCCCTTTATCGGGGCAGGAAGCTTAATGCTCTTTTCGATCCTTTAACCGACAAAGTGAGGGGCAAAATCCTACACTGGAATGCGTCTCTTCTCTCCCAGCCCGGCAGGCTTGTCCTTATCAAATCAGTTTTAGATTCTATGGGAACTCACATTTTCGCGGCTATGACCCCAACTTCCTCTTTCTTCCAGTCATATCGTTCATTGGCCTCTTCGTTCTTCTGGGGTAACAAGGTTAACGCCCGCCGCCACCAATGGGTGTCGTGGGACGTGGTTTGTCTCCCGAAATCTGAAGGTGGATTAGGCCTGCGAAGCCCTTCTGACCTTTGCAAGGCCTTTGCTTGTAAGCTATGGTACCGGTTTGGGGTTAACAGCTCCCTGTGGGCTTCGTTCCTCAGAGCTAAATACCATAGACTTGCTGGCTCTAACTTCTCGGGCTCTCCTTCTTATTCGAGTGAGACCTGGAAACATATGCAGTCAGTCAAGGATCTTTCAGACAATCACGGAGGATTGTCAGGCTGGGACGGTGATTCGTTCTCCATCCTTAAAGCCTGGTCCTCTATTAGATCTCCTTCCCCTATTCGTCCTGAATTCTCTTTCATTTGGGATTCTCGTATTCCTCCTAAGGTTTCTCTTCTAATGTGGCGAATCTTTCACGGAGGATTGCCACTTGACGACAATCTCCAAAAGATTGGCATCCCTTTAGTATCCCGATGTCGCTGCTGTGGAAACGGGCATTCAGAATCCTCCAACCCTTTGTTTTTTGATGGCTACTCTGCCAGATCTTGCTGGAATTACTTCGGTAATCTGGTAGGTGTTCGGAGTAATGCAGGATCCCCCTCTGGTACTCTAGATTCGTGGTGGTCTGGGAACTCGGGGAAATCCCTACGGTCTTGTGTCTTCAGACTGATCCCGCCTCTTATATGCTGGCACGTCTGGTGCGCGAGAAATAAGGCTATTTTCGACATCATTCCTATGGATCCGCGTTCCATTATCCAGCGCATGAGGAATGATGTATTCCTAGCCTTTCGGGGCAGACCGTTCAGGGGACCCATGAGCCACCGGTCCAGGCGACTTGTGGGACTCCTGTCTATCTCTTGCGCTCAATCAGCCGCTAGACTAGGAATTGGCTGATCCGTCGTTGTAAGGTGGTGCTCTTCCCACACCACTGTTTCCCCCTCCCCCTATCTGTTATTTTATTGTGTTTGCTAGTCTTATCCTCATGAACTTTCTGTCTTCTCTGGGCTTGGCTTTCGATTTGGATGGTGTGGTGGAAGTCTTTCGTCTACTGTCTCTGTCTTTGTGAGTTGTCCGAGGCCCATTAGTCATCTTCTTCTACGGCCGTGGGCTCTGCCGATTTTTCTTGTTGTCTGGTCCGGATTTGGCGTTCTTGCTATGCTACTACTGTGTTTCCACTTGTGGTTCATTCGTGCTGGATTATTATAGCGATGGGGTTGTCCTTGCGGTCATCCCTGGGAGTCTGCTTCCTCAGGTTTCGCAGCTTTCCTGGTTCAGGTTTGGTTTTTCTGTGGTTGAGTTTGGTGGTCTGGCTTTTACTTTCTAGTAAAGGCGGGTTAGGGGATGTTGGCGGTTCTCTGTTCTTTTTTAGATTATGTATGGGTTTTCATGGAGCTGTCGTGTTTGCCTTTGCTATGTAGGCTCTGTTTTTTGTTGTTTCTCTTTTTCGTTTTTGGGAGGCTTCTGTCCTTCCCTTGATTCGTCTTGTCCTGTGAGCCACCGGAGAATGGCGTTTATTCTTCTTTTGTTTATATATTTTTCTTTGATTAAAAAAAAAAAAAAAAGTTTAAGACAAGACACCACAATCTTACACAATCATTTTGCATATCTTTCTATGTCCTCCTTACGTGCTTTGGTTGCTTAGCATTTATTGTTTGTACTTGGGTTTACTTAGTTCCTAAAGAATTTGCTTTATACATGCATGCATGCATAAATTTACATAAAGGACACAGCACAGCAAGGCACACTTTGCTTATATATATGAACAACACAAATTTTCCCACATAGACACGTTTTTACTAGACACGTTTTTACTAGACACATTTTTACTTCACTGTAAATTAAAATGTGTACACTTCCTTACTCTACAAAACAAAAATATACAGAGTCTCATTCATCTTTCTTCTTCATTTATAAAATAATACTTCATCCCTTTCATACTACCACCATTGTTAGTACACCTAAGTTTGTGAAGATATCATCTGCAAATCACGAAGGCTTCTTTGTGAATGGGTTGATAAGTGGCAGAGTGTGTATATTTTGGTGTGTGTATGTGACTGAATGCACGTGTATGTGTGAGTTAGTGTATGTGTTTGCATGGTGGAAGCATAGCCATGAAGTAGGTGTGCTGGCATGAAGGACGGTAGGTGTGTGTGTGTGTGCAAGTATGTGGGTGTGTTTAGTGGTGTGTGTGCATGATTTTAATGAAGAGGGAGGCATTGTGTGGTGTTGGGCCATGCGGGTTGGGTGATGGAGTTTGTGGCGAGGTGGCGGTGACCAGGAGGTCGGTCGGGGCGAAGATGGGTTTCGATGGCCATGGGTTTGGGTGCTTGGTTTTCATTTGGCTGGAGGGGTCTTGGTGGCATTGCATCATCACAGCTTGGCCTAGAGATGCGTGAAGGGGTGGGCTAGCTGGTGCCGGCAAGGTCGGCGTCGGCCTTGAGATGAACGAAACGGCTGGTTTTTTTTTGTTTTTTTTTAAAAACCTGTAGCTTGCGTTTAGAAGGAAAGAAGAGGGTAGCAAATTTGCATTTTGGCCTTGGGATTGTGGGTTTTTAGTATGCACGTGCATATGTAGGAAAGGAGATATTGGAGCAGGTTGGGGTAGGGAGTTGTGGGCTGGGCTTGCTTAGTATTGGGTGAGGAATGGTTATTCGTTTATTTATTTAAAATATATTGGTTAAATGTGCGTGTGGGTTTAAAATTGCATATCTCGCTCATTTCAAAATCTGATTGACCCATAGATTTTTGCGTTAGACTCGTATTGACAAGTACAACATTGTGGAGTAACTTATTAAAAGTTTTAGCAAAGTATAAATTGATGATATAATAATTGTGATTGGATTTAATTATGTTATTTTAAATAATAGCATAGTTAAATTAAGTATACTTCATTGGTATTATCTATTTGACCAAATAAAACACCGTTATGTTAAATTAAATGGAATAGATTAATTTGGACATCTTATTAGCAGAATAAAACACCATTCTGCTATTTTAAATTTAATAAATTATTTCAGACATCTATTTAGCAGAGTAAATCATCATTTTGCTATTATATTAATTTGGACATTTATTCCTATGTCAATTAATTAATATGTGGAATAATTAATATTGGATAAGTGATGGATTAGCTAGCAATTGTTAATTGTTGATCTTATTTACATATATGCTTGCTTTTGTAATAACCGGTGATATGACTTGGAAAGTGAATTAAAATAAATGGTATCTTATTTAAGTACCATTGTGGTCGCTAAGCCTCTTTCCGAATTTGAAAGGTTATGGATTTAAATTAATTCCAATAACTATTGGGGTTAAGAGTTTATTTAATTATAAATATTTTTGATTATTTTATTATAGTGTTTAAGTTAATTAATTATTTTATTAATGACGTTTAAGTCATTTAATTTATTATTAATGTTGTTTAAAGATATTTAATTATATTATTAATGTGGTTTTAATTAATTTGTTATTTTAATTAACGGTGTTTAAGTTAATTAATTATTTTATTAATGAGGTTTAATGTTAGTTAATTAATTAATTACTAATGGCATTTAAAGTTAATTAATTATTCAATTAATGGTATTTAAAATTAATTAATTGATTTGATTAATGGTATTTAAAGTTTATTTAATTGATTAAATTAATTGTATTTAAGTTAATAAAGTGATTTATTAAAGGTGTTTATAAAAATAAATAGAGTTATAAAATGATTTTATTTGACAAATGATATTGTGTAAAGAAAACTTATAAATGTTATTTTGTAAGAAAGATGTATAAATGGTATTTCATAAATAAAAAAGAGATTTATAAGTAGTAATTTACAAAATAAAAGAATGGATTTATAAGTGATATTTTAAAAGTAATGAAGATTTTGTTAAATATGTATAAGATTTATAGAAATGGGTTTTAGATTTACAAAAGGATTTTTATAAAGGATTTATAAAAGATTTTTATAAAGGAGTTTATAAAGGGAGATACATAAACGAGTTTTATAAATAGAGAGGAGTTTTATTAATAGAAAAGAACTTTATCAAATAGAAAGGAATTTTATAAATAATTTTAGTGATTTATAAAGGAAGTTTATAAATTAATTTGGAGATTTATAAAAGGATTTTTAGATATAAAAATAGAATTTTATAAAAGTAATGAGATTTGATTTTGATAAATAATCCTTCTTAATTTTGGTTGTATGGAAACATTCTTTCCATACTTAACACCGAAGGATTGGTGGTTTGTTTATTGTAAGAAATGTTTTAAATTATATTTGTTTTGGCCTATTTAAATATGAATTCAGGGAATGAGGAGATCTTCCTTAAGCTTTTGTTAAAATACTAATATCGTTGAGATAAGTATATGGATATATTTTTAAAGTATTGACGGTATAATGGGTTGTGAATATTCTTATACCGGCGAGGTAAGAATATGAATGTTTTTCCAAGTATTGAAATAAGTATAAGGGGTTTTGTAATAACCCGAAATTTAAGGAGAAATTAATAAATAATTATAAGTGAAAAGAAATAGTGTTTATAATTAGAATTCGTTGAAATTAGTATTGAAATTAATTGGCAGTGGATTTATTGAAATGTTTCAATTAGAAAGGGAAAGAGGAATTAAATTGTAATGATTAAGTTTAATATAAGAACTTGCATTTGTGTCAAAATGGAATGAACATTTTAAATAGAAATAAATGCATGTTTTGAGATAAATGAAATAAACTTTTCATTTTTGAATATATGTATGTTTTTATAAACAGGGAGTTTGTTTTGTAAAAAAAAGGAAAAATAATAATATATATAACGTTATATTTAAAAAGAAGGCATCTACTTTTATAAATTTGAAAAGTGAAGATGACGATGTTCAAATGAGATGGGTTATTGTAAATGAGAGAAAATGTAACCATATATTTATAAAAAAAGAAGGCATTTAATAAAATAAATGTTATATTTTGAAAAGAAAAGGCAAGAGTGTATTATGGAAGGATTGCATTTCTTATAGAAAATATAAGGTATGTTATTTCTTTGTTAGTAAGGAATAAGGGTCCGTTTGATTTTTGAACATAAAAACATTTATACCAATTAATTAATGTAATTGATTTCTCAATTTAAAGGAAAAGAATAAGATTACTAATTAATACACAACATATATACACGTTTGTGGACATATGTTATTTATCTAATTACAACAGATGTGAATATGGAAAAAAAATGTAGATATAACAATTCACATGTTAATTTATTTATTTATTTTAGATGTAAACATGTAAATTAAATGGGATGTTGAAAACTGAAATGAAACATGCGAATAAAGAGAGACGCATGGAAATTTAACCTGAAATAAAATGCACAAATTAGAAATTAATTGAGGAGAAGAAAACGTTATTTATCGTTTGTATGTTATTGAGGGTGTAATTAATTGAATTAAATATAAGATAAGGCGCTGACAAGGCGCATTGTAAGATTTGACACAGTAATGAGTCAGCTGAAGTTTCATACACGTTGTTTTGCATTCTTTATTCCATCTGGTCCTTCCGTGCTTTCATCCGATGGCTCCTATTTAGCCTATGACGTGGTCGCATCCAATTCAATCCCCAAATTCAACGGTCTGAGATCCACTTCTACACCTATAAATAAGACCCTAGGCTTAACACTTTTTCTCATTCTATATTTTCTCCATTTGGGTTCACCTTTTCAGGAAGGACCCTAAAAGGAATAATTTTCCAAGGAGAGAATCTTTTTAATAAAAATTATTTTACAACTCCAAGTGGATCCGGGAAGACCAAAGGAAGAGCTTAGGACCGGAGGTGAGTGATTGTAATTATTTTAAGATTTCTTTAAGTAATTTGAAATAATAGGGTTTCCAATAGTTGTAGTTTTACTACGATTTTTGGAATAACTTTTTTACCGGTTTTAATTATAGTTTTTAGAATTATTTTTAATCTATTTATTTCTAGCTATTCTTTTCAGTAAATTTTAGTTATTTCTGTTAATTATAGCTTTTCCATTTATTTACAGTTTATTTATAGTATTTTAATCTATTTACTGTTATTTAGGTGTTATTTACATCTTCTTCCTACGTCTTGGATTTTCTTCTATTTTCAGTTTTCTTTTATTTCTTCTTCTTCTTTGCGTATGGATTAGAATAGAATTAACGTGAAATTGGATTAAATTGTAAGAATTCTAAAATAATGAAAGATAAGATGTAAATAATAAAGACTGTAATAAAATGGTATGCCTAATTATGATATTAATTGGACTGAATTAAAGAGATTGGCCTATTTACAATTATGAGATGTAAATTATAAAGACTGTAATATAAATGAAATTGGACTGGAATTATGCCTAATTATGATTAAAATTGGACTAATTAATTGGCTTAGTTATAACGTAGAATTATATCTAAAAAAAGTAAAAAGATGAAAGAGCTTATAAGCATGACTATAACATAGGTTATAATAAGAAAACGAATAGAATGAGACTTATTTTAAGACTTGGGATAAATTAATAAGCATAGAAAGTAAAGATGATAATAAAGGCTTATTTAAATAATTTATCTAAGTTAATAAGCAAAGATGAAAGTAGAACCTGTACCAAATAGCATTCCCTATTAGACGAAACGGTGTCTCACATTAGTCCGAAGTGAGATAAGGGCACGCTTATGTTAAGAAAGGTAGTAATTGGTCAAATAGAAGTCCAAATCACGGGGGATTTGGATAAAGGGCGCGACTAGATGCTCCGATGCGCACCTCAACGGGTCAAGAAATCCCCGTCACTTCTGCTCTTGCTCCGCCTTCAACTTGCATCCCACCATCTTCAGTTGTGCTTGCCCCCGGTGCTTCGCGTCCCCATTGAAGGCCTGCCTATATTCTTCCTTTGGGCCCTCCTAAGCTCGAAGCAGTGCTCCCCAGATGGTTCTTGAAGGGAGTTAAGTTTGACCGCGATATGCACCTGGTTCGCAAAGATTTGTACATGCCACACCTTCAAGTTATTCAACATGATTTAGACCAAGCTGAAGGGTGGAAAAATTATGTAAGCAGCTGGCAAACACCAATCGTAATAAATACCAGGAAATCCTCTCTTTCGAGTCAAAGAAGGATGATTTTGAAAAAGCGCTGTTAGAACACGACGCCAAAATTAAACTACTGGAGGAGGAGAAGGCAGCGGTGCTACAAGAGGGCAAGAGGAGCATCGACTTGCTAAAAGAAGTGAAAGAGGCTCGGCCAGAATTAAGATCGTCTATAAGGATAAGATAAAAAAGGCTCATGCCGAGGAGGTGAAATTAAAAGGAGAAGTGGCTGCTTGTAATGCAACGATTGAAGCCAGAAGAAAACTATCTCTGACCATGACCTTATCGTCGAGGGGCATAATAAGACTATCTCTGATCAGGCTGCGACGATCGCCCGACTGCAGGACCAAGTTCCGCAGCTTAGCGCTGACAAATCTCGCATTGAGGTCGAAAAGGCATCCGTTACGGCGAATTATTTGGAGCTTCAAAATGGTTTCGAGAGGAAGATGGAAAAATGGACACGACCATCCTGAATTTCTACGTTAACTCCCTGTTGCACCAGGGGAGTCTCAGCTACTTGGGCCCGAAATTCTCGCGAACTTTCGCTTTGGTATGGGAAGAATCTTGTCTCGCTTTTCTGATAGTGGTGATGTCTACACATAGCGGGAGTTGGAGGACGCTTACCTTAGTGACGAATCAAAGAAGGCGTTGCTCAAGGGTTGGGAAATTCTATGAGTCGAGAGAGAGAAAGAAGTGCTGATGTTGCCGTGACAGCTGCCCTCGGAGCACTCACTGAGCCTTTCATTTTCGGTGCCGGCGAACCATCGGAGCAGCCCCACGACCTGCCAACAAGTTTAGGGCTTGATACTTTTCCTTAGGTAGTGGAACCATCGAAAGAAGGCAAAGGCAGTGAGTATGAAGTCGACATTCTTGACCATTCCTTCGGTGCAGGTAATGTTCATGTTTCCTCCGAGTTCAGGAGCTTCCATCTTACGCCGCAAGAGTAGGAAGAATTTAATGCATTTGTTTTTGATCTTATAGGTCTGTCCACCTTTCATGTTGATGTGCCAACTTCCTCAGCGCCTGGACCTGCTGCTATTTCCACAGCCTCCATGCTCGTTTTTGTTCCTGTTCCTATTTCCATGTCCGTGTCTGGCTCACAACCGGGGCCGGAGTCCAAAAAGATAGCCGCACTTCATGGCTTGGATGATCCTTCTATGTCTTTGGAAGGTGACATGACAGCGACAGAGATTAAGGAGCGGGAAGTTCAAAAGAAGCAGCCTCATAAGACTCAACATGAATTGGTCGATATTAAGAAGGAGAAGGTTGTAGCGATCAAAGCCTCAAAGAGTTCCCACAAATCATGGAAGCGCAAAGCAAAGGGAGAATCTTCTAAGAAGGCTGTAGAGCAAGAGGAGGACGTTGCCACTAAGGAGTTTGTTAACATTACCGACAGCGACACCACTCCCGAGACGAGGCAGAAACTGCCAACAAAGGGCGGAAATGGGAGCGGTGGAAGGAAGCATTGATGAGCTTGTGTAAAGACTGATCTGATTTTGGTTCTTTTTGAGTCATTTTGTTCAAGTGCAGAGTCTGCACTTAGTGTTTTTGTCATGGAGTCTGTATTTTCTTTTTGTTGGCTGGTTTGTGTGGGTACGGCCCCCACGTTTTGACCCTGTGTAAAGAAAATTATAAGCAATACATTGATATTTTAACTGTACTCTTATCTGTCTGTTCATACGTGTTCTGTGCACTTGTGCTTATTTTGTTTATCCAATTTTTGAGATTTCCACCAAAATTTTTATTTGGAGCGACATTTCTTTGTTTGGAGTAACAGAACTTGTGAACTTATTGTTTTTAATTGTTTTTATTTAAGTTGTTTTTATTTAAGTACCAGTGTTTTCCCCCCAGTTCACAGGGCTGTTTACTTCAAACGACCAGTAACTTAAAGTTCAGACAATATTCATATTAAAATTGAAATTCGGCTAATTTATGGTTTGATTTTCCTTCTTTCGGCAGTTTTGCAACTTTAGCATGTAATCCAAGTTTCTTGTGATATTTTGGTAAGTATGCAATATATGCGTGTTTGAGAGGAGCACATTGCATGGGTTAACTGCCGGCGGATTTAATCATTAAGTGTCGTCAGTTGAAACTTTTCTGTTGGTTTGTAGCACTCCTATTTTGTTGGAGTTATGCCCATTATTCCCAATCATAGAGGTGGTTGGCGCTGATTATGAGAGGCGTAGTGTTCGGGGTTGATATGGCCCGTCAATCCAGTTTTGATGCTCCTCAACGCTGCCTACCTTCGGGCAACGTGAGGAGTTTACGCTTTGGGAGCAAGATTTTTGAGCAATGTTCCTCGGGGTTGCCTATCTTTGGGCAACGTCGAGGAGTTTGTGCGCGGCCTACAGGCGTACGGCTTTTGATGTTCCTCTACGTTTCCTATCTTCGGGCAACTTAAGGGGTTTGCTTTTTGAAAGTTAGTGCACGGCTTTTAGTTTTCCTCGGTGTTGCCTATCTTTAAGCAACGTGGGGAGCTTAAGTTTGTTTTAAGGGTTAGTATGCGACTTACGAAATGCGCGGCTTTTCATGCTCCTTGATGTTGCCTATCTTCTGGTAATGCGAGGAGCGTACGTTTTAGGAGTTAGTGAGTAGCTTATGAAGTGCGTGATTTTCGGTACTTTTCGGTGTTGCCTATCTTCGGGTAACGTGAGGAGCGTATGTTTTGGCGTAGCTTATGAAATGTGCGGCTTTCAGTACTCCTCGGTGTTGCCTATCTTCGGGCAACGTAAGGAGCGTATGTTTTGGCGCGACCTATGAAATGTGCGGCTTTCGGTACTCCTCGGTGTTGCCTATCTTAGGGTAACGCGAGGAGCATATGTTTTGGTGCGGTTTATGAAATGCGCGGCTTTTGGTACTCCCGGTGTTGCCTATCTTCGAACAACGTGAGGAGTGTAATTTTGGGCCTTCCTGATGTTGCCGGAGCAACATCGGTTTTTAGAAGGCAAGGATCGGGTTCCATCGATCCAGCGGTTTGAGTCCATTTGCTTCCGTCGACCCGGCAGGTAGTTATTATGAACACAGTTTTATCGGTTCCTGTAGGCTAAGGTGTTGGATCTGTTTGTTCGATGATTCTTTGGAAGAGACTTCTCGACGCCACCAGCAACGTCGGTTCCCAAAAGGGGGATTGACATGACTCGTCAAGGGCATAGAAGCATTTCTTTCACCGTGCTATCTGCAATGCCCTTAGTGTCCCAATACGACTCATTTGGAAAAGGAGAGTAGACAAGGGTGGATGAGAAGGCATCGCTTTAGGTTGCTGTCCTATTCCTTAGTTGCTAGCTAGCTAGAGTGTTATTTGATAATCATCTTTTCGTCTGATTTCGTCAGTTAGCTGGGGCGCTTTTCTACTGGATCTTAGTAGCCTTGCTTGGGCATAAGGTCCCTGAGGTCCTATAGCACCTTCACCATTTGATATGTTCTTTGGCAAACTACCGGTTTTGGCTTCTTCTAATTGCACTACTTCTAGTCTTTAGAATCGGTTTGCCTTCCCATAGAATTCTTCCAGGGTAGCAGGTTGTTTCATCCTTTAATGATTCCTGAGGGCCTTGCAGCAGATTGCATCTGTCCCCTTTGCTTCGTCCATATGCTAGTCATACCTTTAAAGAAGCAATTTCGAATCAGTTGTACAGTTGTATAAAAGGTATAGTTGACATGATAAACTTCTTTGGATATTCTGCATGTTGAACAGCTTCAGTGAATGGGTTTCCATTGGGGAAGATGATTTAATCGTTGTCAAATCGGTCCATTTTAAAATTACAACTGTTTATTATGCTTGAGAATGATATATGCATGATTGTTTATGCTTGAATTATTGTAAATGCCGATTGAATGACAAATCACTTATGATGGGGTCATGAATCAGTGACGATCTCAAATAATTTCAAACTATGTGAGATCGGTCTGGGGTGACAAAGAAGGCCCAACAAGATTGCATTCCAAATTTCAAGGCATTCGAAGTTCGCACGTTCGAGTTATGGACAAATGAAGATGGGTCGACATTGATGGATCGGTGGTATTTTATTTGGAGTCCGGCCTGAGAAAATTTGCCATTTGCTTAGAGTCAGCACATGATTCGCTTGGAGTCACAGAATTTGAAGTGTTGGGTTGGTGACAAACATTGCTTGGAGCCATTTGCATGTTTGCTTGGAGAAAATCTTGGTTTTACCCGAGTCTCATTTTGGGCTAGAATTCCCTAGGTTTACTTCGAGTCAAATGGGTGATTACCCGAGTTTGACTTCGAGTCAGGACTTCAAGAATCTGCTACGAGTCAAATGGCGATTACCCGGGTTTGACTTCGAGTTAATCCTGAAGTGAGTTTTTTAACGGCCATTTTGACAATTTTTGATGATTTTTGACGACGACCATTCTTGATAGGAGCTCCATATGAGATTCAAAACTGGTCAGTCGGGAGTGGTCCCCATATCCCCTGGGAGCTTGGCCTTATAATCGATTATATCCCTTTCGAACGACCCAGACGGTGGCCCATCTTGTTCCATGTAGGTCACTGTAAATCAATGAAATGGTATGGATCGCTAGCGATTCGTAGCATAGCATATGGATCGTTGGCGATCCATATACTTAGAATATTATTGGACTTTGCTTTCTAGAGTTTATGGCAGTCTGGTGAAAAGGTATGGATCGCTAGCAATCCATAGTGCATGGATCGCTGGCGATCCATATACTTAGTTGATTTTTGAGCTTTGCCTTTTGGATCGCGTCTACTATCTCATGTTGATGTTCTCCATCTAATTTTATAGCTTGTTGCCTCGTTTTGATGATGATCCATACGCTGGTTGCATTGGACTTCTATTGGATCATGATGCAAAGGGATTGGTGGACCCACGTGCTAACCATATGGACCGCTAGCAATCCATAGGAGATGGATCGCTAGCGACCCATCACCTTAGCATGTGTTTTCTTGCTTTTTCTCCGATCCTTCTCGGCTGGTTCTTCTATTCTCAACATCAAACCTTCTAAGCAGAGATTGAGAATCTAACTTTTGGACCTATGAGATCCAAAGTAGATAGCTAGATCTGAATCCTGAGTTGGGCTTTCTCAGTGAAAGCACCAAAATGTTAACCCAAAAAATAGATCAACACCCTGGTTTGAGTTTGAAAGCACCAGCCCTGTCCTTACAGAGCAATAATACAGATAACAAGTATAGAAAAGAATAGTAAAAGAAAGAAGACAAGAGCTTTTTATAGTGGTCCAGCTGTTAACGAAGCTTACGTCCACTGTATAGTTTTATTATGACTGATTGCTGTTACAAGTAGAGTTTGATTACAAGGCTTTAGATTATCCTTAGCTAGATTGAATCCCTAGAGTTGGAATCCACTGGAGAATCATAGTGAAACCCTTTGGAGATTGTTGTGAGAGAGATGGAGGGTGAAGAAAGTTTCCAGCAGAGCTTCAGCAACCAGTCCGGAGAAGATCCCGTTTATGTTGCAGGCAGGACGGTATTTATAGAGATCGGAGAGCCTCTGGACCAAACCCGCTTATCAGTCACTTGCAGATAGACACAGGATGATCTAAAGGAGCTTAGTTCGCGACCCGAGCCGAAACCATGGATCGCTAGCGATCCATAGACTTAGTTCCTATCCTCATTACTTCGCCTAGCTAGCTCGTCGAAGATCCTGTAACAACCCAAAATTTAAGCTATAATAATTAATTAACGAATTAATTAAATAATAAAATAAGTTTGTGAAATTGTCAGAATCAAGCCACGAGAGTTGCACCATTGTGTCCATGGTGATTTTTTGATCAATTTCCATATATAGTTTGTCCAGGTTAGTTCAAAAACGTCATTTTCTAATTTTTCTTCAATCCTATGCGTCCGTGCTTCCATCTGACGATTCCCAGCGAGCCTATGACGTGGTTGTACCAGATTTAATATTTAAATCCAACGTCTTGAGATCCCTAAGTGACACTATAAATAAGACCCTAGACCAAGCTATTTTTCTCATTCAGATTTTATCCCAATTGGGTTCATTGCCTGAGGCTGAACCCTAGGGAGGAGATCTTTTTAATTAAAATATTTCACACCCTAGATGTGGATCCGCGAAGGCCAAGGACTAGAGATAAGGACCACAGGTGAGTGTTTAGTAATTATTTTAGAGTTTTAAGTAATTATTTTAGAGTTTTAAGTAATTTAAAATTAATAGGGTTCTCAATAGTTGTAGTTTTTCTGCAATTTTGAGACAATTTCTATATAAGTTATATACAACTAGTTTTTAAAATTCTTTTCAATCTATTTTATGAAGTTATTTTTATTCAGCTATTTTATTCAGTTATTTACAGTTATTTACTGTTATTTGCATTTATTTACATCTGTTTTACGTTAGAATGTAGCCTGTAAATTTTAGTTTCATTTTATTTCTTTTTGCACGAATAAAATATAAGAATACTAAAAAAAGAATAATTCACAAATATGGATTAAAATATAAAACTTTAAATTTACAGAAATTAGATGTAAAATAAGAAAAACTGTAATAAAAAGAAGATAGACTAAAATAGGCAAATTTAAGACATTTGCAAGCATGTTTATAACTAGTGGTTATAACTAAAAAGATAAAACAGAAGAGTAACAATTATAACGTAGGTTATAATTAAGCAAAAAGAACAGAAAGGCTTATTTTAAAACTTTTACTAAGTTAATAAACAAGTTATAACATAGGTTATAATTAGAAAAGGCTTATTTTAAAGACTTAGATTAAGTTAATAAGCAAATATAGAAGAGATAATAGAAAAGGCTTATTTTAAAGACTTATAATTAAGTTAATAAGCAAATATAGCAGAGATAATAGAAAAGGCTTATTTTAAAGACTTAGATTAATCTAATAAGCAAATAGAGCGGAAATAACAGAAGAGGCTTATTTTCAGAACTTACACTAAGTTAATAAGAAAGAACAGAAATAGGGCCCGTACCAACAGCATTCCCTTTTAGACTAGGACTGATGGTCTCACAACAGATTAAGTGAGGCTATGCATGACCCTTTCAGACTAGGACTGAAGGTCTCACAATAGTTAGGTGAGGCTGGGACATAGGATAAATAAATGGTCAATAGATAGAGGCTCAAATCAGAGGATTTGGGCAAGGGGCGCAACTAGATTTTTTTTGATAGGACCCATACCAACAACATTCTCTTTCAAACTAGGACTGATGGTCTCACAAAACACTTAGGTGAGGCTGGGCAGGACCCTTTCAGACTAGGACTGATGGTCTCACAACAGATCAGGTGAGGCTGGGCACGCTTATGCTGATTAGGGTAAGTAAGAGGACACAAGAGGGAGTGACAGTTAGTGTGTACCAGCGATGACCGAGTGTGAAGCATCAATAAGTCGCTACTGCGTTCCAAGCGCTAAACATGTGTCTTTTGCTGTGGGATCCACAGGATGGGACTAGCTCGCAGTGGCACAACAGAGATAGAAGGTCGATCAACGGGTAGAATTAGGATTTCAGCCTAATTAAAATAGGATTAGGGTTTCAGCCTAATCAAAGCAGTAATCTAAGACAAGTGCAAACAATCACAATCAAAGCAAGCAAAATTAGTTAAACATTATTTTATTCCAGCTTTATCTTTTCCTTTATTTCCTTTATACTAGAACTATTGTTAAGTCTATTATCTTTATCTTGCTTTGAAATGCTAGTAATTACTTTCACTCACCAGACTTATAGTCTGACCCACTCCTCTATTTCCCCTCCCCCCATAGGCCAGCAGAGGCAAGGACGGTAGATTTGGATTTCTTGGAGACCCATTTGCAGAGCTTTCTCATTCTTCATGTATTCTTCTTCTTTTCAGTTTTCTTTTCATTTGGCTTTTGATGTACTGGTACTTATGAGAGGGATGATTATTTTTATTGTACTCTGATTTTATGAGACTGAGATGCATTTTTCATAAGACATGTGTATTTGGTATTTGAGACATGTGATGTTTTTTAGACTTATTTATGAAGTTTTATTTTGAATAATAAGTTACCATTTAAATGTTTCCGCTGTTTTAACTTATTTGTCTTGTGAATCTTAGTCTCTGTAATGTTTTAGCTATACCTATAACGCACCATAGTGTGTCCTTTTTGGGTATACTAAGGGGTGCGGGGTGTTTCACTTGGTATCAGAGCCTAAGGTTACAGGATTCCTAAAAACTTGTTTAAAAGTAAAGTATTTTTCAAAGATAACATGTTTTAAAAGTATTTTTTTTTTCAGAAAGAAACTCTTAGAAATAGCTTTCAAGTATAAAAGAGTTTTTATAAAAATCCCCTCAAAGTCCAGTTAAACCTTCTTTCGATTCTTTCGAGCTAAAGTTTTCTTTTCTTTGCATAGTATGGATGACTGGTCTCGTATACTATGGTAATAGAGGTGCAAGGGCAAGCGCCCAATGCAGCACTGGCGGGCGGAGATCCCATTAATCCACCTGCAGCAGCCAATTTTTCTAAGCTATGCAAGGACTTCGCTAGTCTATGAGGCAAGACGTTTTCTGGCACGGAGGATTTCGTGAAGGCACGAGCTTGGTTAAGGGATATGGAGCAGATATTTGGGCTTTTAGAATTGGAGGACCGACAAAGAGTTCAGCTTGCACCTTGGCAACTGTAAGGAGAGCTTAAGGAGGTTCCTAAGTCAAAAATCTCTAAGAAGCAGTGGTGGAAGGACAAAAAGGATAGGGACAAGAGGAAAGAATGAGGACCTCAAAAGCGGATCAAGAAAGGCGGGAAATGTCATAGTTGTGGATTGGTTGGGCATTTCGCAAAGGACTGTAAGAAGGGCTCGATGAAGGGGAGGTGTTACAATTGTGGGCAGCCTGGACACCTTAGTAGAGCTTGTCCTCAGAGGACGAGGCAGAGAGCAGGCGCACCTACAGTGCAAGTACAGGCTTTGGATGCAGCATCTTCTAGTAGTGGACTGGATTGAGGTAGGAAAGTCTCTGTAGAAGGTTTGATTTCTATTTTGGATTTTCCTATTCGGACTCTTTTTGACTCCGGAGCATCGCATTCTTTCATTTCTAGTTCCTTGGTTGATTGTTTGCACTAAGATATTTCTCTAGTAGTAGACCCTATAGTTTTTTCAAACCCTATAGGAGGATTGTCACATTTATCCATGATTTGTAAGGATTTGAAAATTTTTATACTAGGCGTAGAGTTTGATTGTGACGCCTATGTACTGGGAATTTTGGAATATGGGATGATTTTGGGGATGGATTGGCTATCCACTTATGGAGCGATATTGGACTGGGAGAGAAGAGTCGTCAGACTAGAGACATGCAGCGGTAGGACTCTTGAAGTTTCTTGTGACCCACAGGGGTCAGTCATGTGAGCTTCCTTTATTCCCTTGATTCATCACTAGGAGAGTTAGATTTTGTTCCAATCGTTAGAGATTTCCCAGACGTTATCGAGGAGGTTAGGGGACTACACCCTAAGAGAAAGATCAACTTTAGGATCTATTTGAGTGACAATGCTAAGCCAGTGGCATTACCCGTGAGACATATGGCTCCTAGGGAGAGGAAGGAGTTAAGTAAGAAGATTGGTGAGCTATTGGAGAAAGGCTTTATCAGATGCAGCATATCTGAGTGGGGAGCGCCAGTCATCTTCGCTACAAAGGCGGATGGTTCCCTTCGACTTTACGTAGATTATAGAGAGTTGAATAAGCTCACGAAGAAGAACCGTTACCCACTTCCTAGGATAGACAATCTTTTTGATCAGTTAGTTGGCTCCATAGTATTTTCTCAGCTTGATTTAGCTACAGGATTTCATCAGCTTAGGGTCGTTGACGATTGCATCGATAAGACAGCATTTAGGACACCCGATGGATTCTTTGAGTGGTTGGTTTTGCCATTTGGGTCGATCAACGCCCCAGCCTATTTCGTAGATTTGATGAGCCATTTTTTCGAGATGTTCTAAATAAGTTTGTTGTAGTATTTGTGGACGACATTTTGGTGTTTTCCAATAGTATGTAAGAGCATGCTATTCATCTTGAAGAGATTCTTCATACACTTCGTGTTCATCGGTTGAAAGCAAAATTCTCGAAGTGTCACTTTTGGCGTAAGGAGGTGCGTTTCTTGGGGCATGTAGTCTCAAGAGAGAGTTTAGCTATTGATCCCGCTAAGGTAGTAGCAGTGCAAGATTGGAAGGCCCCTAAGAACGCTACCGAAGTTAGAAGCTTCCTAGGTTTTGCTGGCTATTATAGGAATTTTATCAGAGAGTTTGCTAAGATTTCAGCACCGCTTACTCGCCTCACTAAGAAGAATGCGGCATTCGTGTGGGACATAGATTGTGAGGATTCCTTCATGATGCTAAAGAGGACCCTTACTAGTGCATTAGTGTTAGTTTCACCTAATGGAGCTAAGCCTTTTACAGTATACACTGGTGCATGTGGGACAGGTCTTGGGGGCGGTATTGATGCAAGAAGGGAGGGTAGTATGTTATGGAAGTAGACAGTTGAGAACTCATAAGGAGAACTACCCTGCCCATGATTTGGAGTTAGCTGCTATTGTTTTCGTGCTAAAGTCTTAGAGACATTGCTTACTAGGAGAGAGGTTCGAGCTTTTCATTGACCATAAATCATTGAAGTACCTATTCTCACAAAAGGATTTAAACTTGAGGTAGTAGCGTTGGATGGAGTTTCTAGCATCATATGACTTTGAGATAGCCTATACCCCTGGTAAAGGGAACATGGTTGCAGATGCGTTAAGTAGGAAGAGAGCAACCCTTAGTCCAATGTTCGTAGAGTGGAAAATCCTAGAGTTTATTTCCACCTTTGATTTTAAACCCTCTATAGACATTACCCCTGGGTTATTGGCAGCACTTGAGGTTAAGCCTACCCTCATAGATCAGATTGGATCATGGCAGCGAGAGAATTCAGAGTTTATGGATATTCTAGAGAGAATTAGCAGAGGAGAAGTCTATAGACATCTCCAACGCTATTCCATTGATAGTAGAGGGTGGCTAAGGAGAGATGGAAGACTTTGTGTCCCCCGCACTAGTGATTCGATGAGAGCTGTTCTAGAAGAAGTACACCATTCTCGAATGACTATTCATCCAGGTGGTGATAAGATGTATAGGGATATAAAGAGAGTGTTTTATTGGAGCGGCATGAAGAAGGATGTAGCAGAGTTTGTGGCCAAGTGTCTTGTTTACCAAAGAGTTAAAGCAGAGCAGAAGAAGCCCGATGGATTGCTTCAACCATTGGATGTACCCGAATGGAAGTGGGATAGTGTTTCGATGGACTTCATAAATGGTTTATCCGATCTAGAAAGGGGAATACTAGTATTTGGATGATTTTAGATCGTTTGACTAAGAGCGCCCACTTCATTTCGGTCAAGAGTAAGAGAATAGCACCTTATTTGGCATCATTATATGTTTGTGAGATAGTCCGACTTCATGGAGTTCCCTCTAGCATAGTGAGCGACAAAGACCCTATCTTTACTAGCGAGTTTTCGAGGAGCTTGCAAGAGGCTTTAGGAACACGGCTTAGATTGAGTATGGCCTATCATTCTCAGACAGATGGCCAAACGGAGAGAGTTAATAGAGTTCTTAAGGATTTTTTGAGGATGTGTATTCTTGATTTTGGAGGAACTTGGGAGGAGCATCTTCCTTTAGTGGAGTTCGCATATAATAATAGTTTTCAGGCTAACATTGGGATGGCACCATTTGAAGCTCTTTATGGAAGACCTTGCAAGTCGCCTTCGTTGGAGTCTACAGAAAGATTGCTACTAGGTCCTGACATGATTAGAGAGACGTCGGAAAAGATTGATTTAATTAGAAGGAGAATGAAGACGGCCTAAGATAGGCAGAAATCTTATGCAGATAAGTAGAGAAGGGATAATGAGTTTGAGGTAGGAGACTTGGTTTTTATTAAGGTGTCTCCGTTATGAAAGGTAGCGAGATTTGGATCATGTGGGAAACTTGCTCCCAGATTCATAGGACCATTCCCCATTGTGGAAAGGGTAGGAAAGATGGCGTATCGGATAAAGCTACCAGAGAGGCTCGCAGGAGTTCATGATTTTTTTCATGTCTCGCACTTGAGGAAGTGCTTACACAATTCAGCAGAGGTAGTGGAACCTAGCCAACTTGAAGAAGTTGAAGTGGAGAGAGAAGCATTGGTTCACCACATTCCTACCAAGATCGTTGGGCGTGATATCAAGAAGCATAGGAATAAGGAAATCCCTTTGGTTAAGGTGTAGTGGGGGAATAACATTGAGGACGCTACGTGGGAGGTAGAAGAGAAAATACGTATCTCTTATCCATTTCTTTTTGATGGTACATTTTGAATTTCCTATTTTTATCTTTAGTTTTGAATAGGTTCTTTCCTTTAGTATCCTTTGGGAGGGTAGATCTTAGGATTTAACCTGTGGATGGTAGAACTGAATGTAAACATGTTACTATAACATGTTATGTATGTTGGACGCTAGTGGTTGCAAGTGTTTGCTAGTGGATGCTAATGGACGCATATATATACACTAGGCATTATTATCTCTTAGGGATCGGCCTAACTAGGTCACTAAAGCATATGCATATGGATGTGTGCTCATTTGCATTTTTATTTTATTTCCATGGTTGCTATAAATGGATGATTAGCATATGATTGTTGCATTTGGATGATGATTGTAGCACGCATATAAAACTATCAGTTGTCATTAGGAATTTACATTTATTTGGATACATGGCACAGACATGATTGCATAAAAGGAGGTCGACTTAATCAGTAGACCGCCTAATCTTTTGCATTAATTAGGGACATTGAAACTACACTATTGCATATATCATAAATTGCATTAGAAAACTTAAGAACAATGGATGTAATGGATGCTGATTGAGTATATGGTTGTAGAATTTGGATGAAAATATTTATTTCATTCTTCTGTCCTTAGAGATTTCGGGGACGAAATCCTTTAAGGAGGGGAGAATGTAACAACCCAAAATTTAAGCTATAATAATTAATTAACGAATTAATTAAATAATAAAATAAGTTTGTGAAATTGTCGGAATCAAGCCACGGGAGTTGCACCATTCTGTCCGTGGTGATTTTTTGATCAATTTCCATATATAGTTTGTCCAGGTTAGTTCGAACACGTCATTTTCCAATTTTCTTCAATCCTGTGCGTCCATGCTTCAATCCAACGGTTCCCAGCGAGCCTATGACGTGATTACACCAGATTTAATCTTCAAATCCAATGGCCTGAGATCCCTAAGTGACACTATAAATAAGACCCTAGACCTAGCTATTTTTCTCATTTGGATTTTCTCCCAATTGGGTTCATTGCCTGAAACTGAACCCTAAAAAGAAAAAATTCCTTGGGACGAGATTTTTTTAATTAAAATATTTCACACCCTAGAAGTGGATCCGGGAAGGCCGAGGACTAGAGCTAAAGACCACAAGTGAGTGTTTAGTAATTATTTTAGATTTTTAAATAATTTAAAATAATAGGGTTCTCAATAGTTGTAGTTTTTCTGCAATTTTGAGACAATTTCTATATAAGTTATTTACAGCTAGTTTTTAAAGTTCTTTTCAGTCTATTTTATTCAGTTATTTTTATTCAGCTATTTTATTCAGTTATTTACAGTTATTTACTGTTATTTGCATTTATTTACATCTGTTTTATGTTAGAATGTAGCCTGTAAATTTTAGTTTCTTTTTATTTCTTTTTGCGCGAATAAAATATAAGAATATTAAAAAAGAGAATAATTCGCAAATATGGATTAAAATAGAAAACATTAAATTTACAGAAATTAGATGTAAAATAAGAAAAACTGTAATAAAAAGAAGATAGACTGAAATAGGCATATTTGAGACATTTGCAAGCATGTTTATAACTAGTAGTTATAACTAAAAAGATAAAATAGAAGAGTAACAATTATAACGTAGGTTATAATTAAGCAGATAGAATAGAAAGGCTTATTTTAAAACTTTGACCAAGTTAATAAGCAAATTATAACATAGGTTATAATTAGAAAAGGCTTATTTTAAAGACTTATAATTAAGTTAATAAGCAATTATAGCAAAGATAACATAAAAGGCTTATTTTAAAGAATTATAATTAAGTTAATAAGAAAATATAGCAGAGATAACAGAAAAGACTTATTTTAAAGACTTAGATTAAGTTAATAAGCAAATAGAGTAGAAATAACAGAAGATGCTTATTTTCAGAACTTACACTAAGTTAATAAGCAAGAACAGAAATAGGGCCCGTACCAACAGCATTCCCTTTCAGACTAGAACTGATGGTCTCTCAACAGATTAGGTGAGGCTAGGCAGGACCATTTCAGACTAGGATTGATGGTCTCACAATAGTTAGGTGAGGCTATGACATAGGGTAAATAAGTGGCCAACAGATAGAGGCTCAAATCGGATGATTTGGACAAGGGGCGCAACTAGATTTTGTTTGATAAGTCCAGTACCAATAGCATTCCCTTCCAGACTAGGACTGATGGTCTCACAAAACACTTAGGTGAGGCTGGGTAGGACCTTTCTAGACTAGGACTGATGGTCTCACAACAGATTAGGTGAGGCAGGGTGTAACGACCTGGCATTTCGAATCGTTCAAATCGACAATCATCCACTCATGTCAGACTTGAATTGCTCAAAACAACAGATTGTTAATTTTTATATTTGGCAAAACTTAGCATATACAGTAAATAAAATCAATCACAGAATCATAGACACAGAGTAATATAACAATAAGCAGCGTAATAGATAAATAGTAGTTCATGAAGTTACTATATAAATAACAGAGTTTGAAATAAAATACAACAGAAATTTCAAATACAGAGTAGTCTCAAATACAGAAGCAACAGACAAGTCTGAACATAAACTGGAAGCAACTTAAAGCTGACTAGATATAAGATAGATCTTCAAGCAAAGCTCCAAGCTCCAAAGGTGAGCCTCAAATGCTGCAACACTCAATCTGACCCGAGCATCACTCGCGTCAGGATTAACACTCATATACCAGTTAATTCAACTCAAGTGAAATGTCAACTGAAATACAATATAACTTAAAGGATGTTTGGGATTCCCATCCTCTAAGGATCCGTTAAACTATCTACATACATAGTATAATACGCTACATATATAATGTCTATAGTAAAGTAAACTATTAAAATAACGTTAAGGCGTTACTCATATCCCCCTTAACACATTTTATATAATGTCGTAGTCTATACAGTACTATAAACTTTACCAAACCAGTAGACTATCAGGGAGCACTCCATAGGTACGACACAAACCAAACTCGTAGAAAGCGCGATAAAGCATGTGACAAGGCACGCGAGGCAATGCCCAGGGTAGGATACTACCGTTTTGCAGATCCGGACTAGTGGTATCGCATAGCAGCTACTACCTCCCACCTCGAGACACACTCCCAAATCAAAGGTGCACCCTATCAAATCACAAAGTAATAGAATGGTATCGAAGGAATGTGCCTGATCGGAGGTGCGACCTCACTTGGCCCGGCATGGCTCCTGTTTTAGCCACATTAAGCTGACTCACGGGAGTCAGGGCTGCGTTAATACCTCATACAGAATCGTCGCCAAACCATCCTACTTTGTTCTAGAATCTCCATCATGTGCATAGTTGTTAAAGTGGTTTTCGGTATTGGCAGAGAGTATGACAATATCCGATCCCGGTCTCTTTAACAACCAAACGCTTATTTCACACCATGGTCATTTTATATTTCAAATAGTTCATAATTCATATCAAAATATCATATTCATTTCAAAGTCATATCACTTTCGAAATCATATTACTTTCAAAATCATATCAATTTAAAAATCATATTCACTTCCAAAATCATAACCACAAAATAGTTAAATCATCATATCAAAATATTCGCATTTAAATCCATTAAATCTAAATCATAATAGTTCCAACTTAAACAGTTTAAATATTGAAAATAGTTTTTATATATTGAAATGTTATAAATGAAAAATAGTTTATATATTGAAATAGTTTATAGATTTAGAATAATTTATAAATTAAAAATAATATATATATTAAAATAGTATATATATTAAAATGGTTTCAAATAGGAATTGTTTCTTCCAATTTCATAAATCAATTCAAATCAACTTTTAGTTCCAAATTCAATCCAAATCAATCTCAATTCAAATTCACATTGAGACCATTTCAATTTATCGATTTCAAATCTAGATTTGAAATACAAATTTAAAACCATTTCAAATTCAATAGGTTTCGAAGTTTAAATATTCAAACAATTTACAATAACTCAATTTGTTAAATTCCATTTATATTTTAAAATTTCAACTATAATTTTATTTAAATTTGAAATATTCACTTAATCATTTTTAATAACAATTTAAATAATATCCCAGATTACAAATCAAAATTAAAATATTAAATATCTAACTTCAATTATATTTAATTCGAGATTATTCACCTAATCACTTTTATAAACAATTAAATTAAACCTCAAATTACACATTTAAATCAAAACTAAATATTCAATTTCAATTTATTTAAATTTGAAAATATTCATTTAATCACTTTTTAATCAAAATCAAGTTATCAAGTCGTAAAATCACATCTTTAAAATCTCAAAATTAATAAGTTTCAAATCAATTTTATTTAAATTCAATGCTTAAATAAAAAAAATTACAAATCAACTTTAATTTACCTTTCCCACTTTGATTTATTAAGTTAATACAAAAAAATCTATTTTAAAACATTAATATAAAATATCTTAACATATTATACATATATTATTAATTCAATTCAATTCTTAATAAATTTTCATTACATTAATTATTATTAAATCTTATTATTATTAAATCTATTTTAAATCTTATATATATATATATATTTAAAAATAATAAAATTATAAGTAAACTTTTATAATTTACATTTTAAAACTTTAACTTATAATTTTAAAATTTCCAAAACATATAATTTTAAAAATCTAATTTTTTTACATATATTAAAATTAAAATATCTATATATTACATTTAAAAATCAATATTTAATAAAACCCATATATTTCCTTTCAAACTTTGGAAATCATTTTAAAAATATAGACCAACGGTGTCCGTATATAATTTTCTATCCTATGGTCAAGTGATACAGATATTTTATCATTTCAACTCGCAATTTAAATTTAATAATTTATGAGTGTATATCATTTCAACCCACAATCCCAAAATTTCAAAATCAATAAAAACCAATGGGTTTATCATTTCAACCCATATCGTTCAGGTATGTATCATTTCAACCCATAGGGATTTCTAAACTAACAGGGAACTTGCAGAGTGAGAACAAATATGATAATAATATAACATATCAACAACAGGCATATATCATCAGTAATAAATTTAAATATAATATATACAATAGGTTATGGTGTCATATGTCATAGGTAAACAATTACAGATAATGGCATATCCTATTTAACAATTAAATAACTTAACAATTCAAATTTTTCAGAATATTTCAATCGTCATTTTATGTGAAATCAAATCACTAAATATAAGAATGTTAATCGTGAGTGATCGCTCACCTTTCGAGGCTAGAGAAACAACAAGAGACACGGACACGCATAGACAAGCTAGAGTTGTGGAAATAATCTCCGGACAATAACGAAACAAGCAAAGCTGTCATACCACAACCGATATAGCGAAACAAGAATACAGACGAACACACAAACAAGGCTGCAACGAGAACTTGAATTAGAATCGATGAATCAAAACAATATATATATATATATATATCGAAGGGGTGATGCATGCTTCAAGTATAAATATATATATAATCACCTTATATACTTTTCCCTTTTTTTATAGGCAGAGAAAGGAAGAAGATTTCAACCCAGGGTGATCGGCAACAAAAAAAACAAGCACGAGGGGTTTTCAAAGCCAACATATATAACTTGTTTTAGCTTCTCAACCAAGTATGTAAACAGATATACACAAATTCCTTTTTCCTTCTTTGTGAAGCAAAGAAAATTTAGGACTTCATAATATATTACTTTATAATACAACATGTATAAAGAAGGATGCAATGGAGGAGCATTGGTTGAAGTGGCGGGGATGGTACTCGTGGCTGCTGGTTGAGGGACCAGGGAAGATGTGCCATGTGGCGAGGCTGAGACAGGCGAAGGGGAGACAAGCGAAGAGGAGAGATGGAGTTGTGGGCTGTCATGGCTGGCGGTAGGTTGGTCGGCTTGTGTGCATGAGTTGATGGAGGAGCGGATCGGGTCGAGGAGTGTAGCTGGCGGCCTGTGCTTGATAGTTGATAGGCAGGTGGTTGCGTGGCTTCCCGGGTCTATGTGCTACTATCGTGGCCATGGGGATGAAGTAAGGGCGGAGATGGAGGCTTGCGTTTGTGGCGAGGGGATGGCTTCGTGGTGCATGACAATGGAGGGTGAATGGCAGGCTGTTTGGGATGACGTGGCAGGCGGGTTAGGGCGATGCACGCGAGTTGGTGGGTTTGTTGAGTGAAGAGGTGGGTTCTCGTGTAGAAGCATAGGCGGAGGGAAGCGCTGCAGGCTAGGTAAAAGAGAACAGAGGGTAGGTGATGCAAAATGGACTGGGATGTTTGCATGGGGTGGGGAATAAGGTGGAGGTGGTTGCGAGCAAAAGTGGTGATGGGTTGTGTGGGTTCTGATGGCGAAAGGAAGAAGAAACGAGAGTTGCCCTTTGTGAACCAAATATATATAACAGATTTGACTTATATATATAATTTATATCGTTATTTTTCATGCATGACAGAGCGAAATGGACGATGTGTTTGGAGGTGCGGCGAGGTTGAGAAGGCCTAGCGATGGCAAAAGAAGAAGGAGAAGCAAAGTTCTCAGATTAATAACTTATATATATATATATATTTTTATAAAAGTATGTTCAGAAACGAAAAGAAGGGGAAGAGAATTGAACCAGTGGAAAATAAATCAACAAATATATTGGAAAGGTAGGAATAGCAAAAGTCCAAACGTTGAATTCAAGGAAAATTAAAAGCTGATGGCTGTTTATAATCAACCGATAGATGAAGGAGCACAGGGAAACCAAAAGTTAGAATTGGGTACCAGTACGGCTAATCGTTTTGCAGATTTCACTGCGTACCGAACATCGAAACACACAAATGAATATACTGCCGAGATCAGAATGACGAGACGAACAGAATGGTACACAGATATCAGTGATACAACCATCCTATCAAAAGTCGATATTCGCTGCCAAAATGCTACTAAACCGCCGAAAATAAAATAAACGGAGCTAGAGCAGTCCAAATTTGGTGAAACAAAATATGATGTCTCGCTCATAAAATGATTTACATTTTATTATATAAAAATATTCAGATTTTGAAACCATTTAATTTTCATCAAATTAACTGATTTTAAACTGAAATTGAAAATTACACAACAGAACTAACTTTCATATTTCTAGATGAAAATCTGCCATTTGCTATGTTTCAATAAACGCATAACAAATATCAAATTTTCATTACAAGAATTTAATTGTTTATTTTCAAGAAAAGAAAGAAAAAAAATTCAGTTAATTACGTTATTTTAAACTGTTAAAATTTACGGATCGTTACACTCTCCCCCACTCAAAACTTTTCGTCCCCGAAAAGGAACGAGATAGGAGAATAGAAGCAACAGAAAGATAAGATAGATTCGTAATACAAAGTACCAGATATAACAATTAATTTAAAAACCATATAAATTTCATTTTTGGACATCTTTATTACCTACATTTATATTGTATATTATCCAATTACATATTCTCATTACATTTTAACTTTTTGAATATTTCAGGTAAGTTATATATGTTTTGGAATGCAATTGAGTATTATACAAATAAATTTCCTAGTTCAATTGTTTCAAGTTGTTTTAATTTCACTTCTCATTTTAGACACTCCAATTATTCAAAAAATTTGCTCCATTTCAATAATTGAAAACCATTACTTATCATAGAACTTGAGAGTTAAAATTCCCGACTTCACTTCAAACCATTTTGAAATAAATATATACATATTTATATTTTATACATCAAATCATACTCAAAAATTCAAATCAAATCCATTTTGAAACAATTATATACATACATACATATACATACATACATATATATATATATATATTATACATTAAATAATACTCAAGGAGTTCAAATCAAGTCCATTTTCCAAACAAAAGTGTAGCAAGGCTACTAAGTGGTTTCCTCCACTTTGAGACTCGAAAATGAATGTCGATGATGCTGCAGTCATCATCGAAATTATTTTCCAGTGACAAACGAGGAGAGTACTGACTTACTTCATTTAAAATTCTTTGAAAATAATTTCCATTCTAAAATACTTTCAAATAATATATTTTTCAAAACTTCGAAAACCAAAATTTAAAAAGCACCGAAAATTTAATTCTAAATTCTTAATTTAAATTCATTTCATTTGCAATTCGGCATTATAAACCATATCCATATTTATAAAATTTCATCTTCTTATAACTTACAATAATAGTTAATGATTTAGAAATGTTGACAAATCAATAAATGAAAATCTAGTATTATCATTTCTAACAACCTATTCATTTTACTATCCAGTTTCAAAAAATTATACTTTTATATTTAAAATATAATCATACACAAAATTATTTCAATTATCAATTTCGAAAAACAATACTATGTCAGTTTGCTCTGTTCAAGTGTTTTCGAATTTCTATCAATAGCGTTGGCCAGACGAATCAATCGAAACCCAAAATCAAACTTAACAACTCAAACAACACAATATAAAACATTTTTATATTAATTATAAATACACTCCCTCACAGGATGATTCAAGAATGGATCTTCGAACAAGAATAGAGATACAAATTTAGAGGAATCCTAATCAACAAGAATTCTAACTAAGAAGATAGGTTCGATAGGAAGATAAGATAATTAAATTTAAAAGAGGAGGGATGGATAGACTTATATTAATCGCGGCGACCTTAACTGGGTCAACCGAGACTTAGAAAAGACAGGAATATCATCAACGAAAGTGGGGACAAACTTGTTGAGAACATCGCGGAAAGCGCGATTCATGAGATCGACGAAGAAGGCAGGAGCATTGGTTAATCCAAAGAAGATGACTAACCATTTATAGAGACCATTCGTCCGGGAGGAAGGACAACAGGTCGACTTTCAGGAATAGGATCGATGCGGAATTAAAATTCCCGCTTAGGAGGAAGAAAAGTGACTCCACCAAAACATCAGGATAATCCGTGACTATCGAGGAAGTCAAGATCACTAGGCTGAGAATCAAGCGAAAAGATAAGATTGTCTGCAAAATCCTGAGGCAATTGACATTCGATCACAAGAGAATTACCCTGGTCGTCTACTAGAGAAACGGTTCGGGCTTTTCAAGTAATAACAGCATCAAAACCGAGGATATAAAATCTCCGGTAAATCGACGCTGGTTGTAAAGGAATTTCACCCCTTTACAAATCATACTAAGGTTGACGGGACTGCCGATGGGATTAGTCACACAAAAGGATGAAGTTGTAGAGATTAACAGAAATAGAGCTATGGGATGCTCCAGTATCAAGAAGAACACAAACAGGAAAGACAAGAATGGATTTCAGAACAAAAGGGAAAGTTCCAAAATCCAAAAGAAATTCTAATTCAGGAGGATCCTAACGAAGAATTTCAAGCTCGAACGAAGATGATTCTATAATTGATTCTACTCATTCTAGGGTATCACTGAAAGCTGACTAGATATAAGGTGGATCTTCAAGAAAAGCTCCAAGCTCCAAAGGAGAGCCTCAAATGTTGTGACACTCAGTCTGACTAAAGCATAAAGCAAAACACAAACACTCGAGTCAGGATTAACATTCTTATACTAGTAAATTCAACTCAAGTGAAATGTTAACTGAAATACAATATAACTTAAAGGATGTTTGGGATTCCTATCCTCTAAGGATTCGTTAAACAATCTACATACATAGTACAATACGCTACATATATAATGTCTATAGTAAAGTAAACTATTAAAATAGCATTAAGGCGTTACCTATATCCCCCTTAACACATTTTATATAATGTTGTAGTCTATACAGTACTGTAAACTCCACCAAACCGGTGGGCTATAAGGGAGCACTCCATAGGTACGACACAAACCAAACTCGTAGAAGGCATGATAAGGCATGTGACAAGGCACACGAGGCAATGCCCAGGGTAGGATACTATCGTTTTGCGGATCCGGACTGGTGGTAATGCATAGCAGCTACTACCGCTCACCTCGAGACACACTCCCAAATCAAAGGTGCACCTAATCAAATCCCAAAGTAATAGAATGGTATCGAAGGAATGTGCCCGATCGGAGGTGTGACCTCAATTGGCCCGACATGACTCCTATTTTAGCCACATCAAGCTGACTCACGGGAGTTAGGGCTGCGTTAATACCTCATACAGAATCGTCGCCAAATCATCCTACTTCGTTCTAGAAGCTCCACCACGTGCACATTTGTTAAAGTGGTCTTCGGTATTGGCAGAGAGTATGACAATATCTGATCCCGGTCTCTTTAACAACCAAACACTTATTTCACACCGTGGTCATTTTATATTTCAAATAGTTCATAATTCATATCAAAATATCATATTCATTTCAAAGTTATATCACTTTTGAAATCATATTACTTTCAAAATCATATCACTTTAAAAATCATATTCACTTCCAAAATCATAACCACAAAATAGTTAAATCATCATATCAAAATATTCGCATTTAAATCCATTAAATCTAAATCATAACAATTCCAACTTAAACAGTTTAAATATTGAAAATAGTTTATATATATTGAAATAGTTATAAATTAAAAATAGTTTATATATTTAAATAGTTTATAGATTAAAATAATTTATATATTAAAAATAGTATATATATTAAAATAGTATATATATGGTTTCAAACAAGAATTGTTTCTTCTAATTTCACAAATCAATTCAAATCAACTTTTAGTTCCAAATTCAATCCAAATTAATCTCAATTCAAATTCTCATTGAGACCATTTTAATTTATCGATTTCAAATCCAGATTTGAAATACAAATTTAAAACCATTTCAAATTCAATAGGCTTCGAAGTTTAAATATTCAAACAATTTACAATAACTCAATTTGATAAATTCCATTTATATTTTAAAATTTCAACTATAATTTTATTTAAATTTTAAATATTCACTTAATCATTTTTAATAACAATTTAAATAATATCCCAGATTACAAATCAAAATTAGAATATTAAATATCTAACTTCAATTATATTTAATTCGAGATTATTCACCTAATCACTTTTATAAACAATTAAATAAAACCTCAAATTACACATTTAAATCAAAACTAAATATTCAATTTCAATTTATTTAAATTTGAAAATATTCATTTAATCACTTTTTAATCAAAATCAAGTTATCAAGTCGTAAAATCACATCTTTAAAATCTCAAAATTAATAAGTTTCAAATCAATTTTATTTAAATTCAATTCTTAAATAAATAAAATTACAAATCAACTTTAATTTACCTTTCCCACTTTGATTTATTAAGTTAATACAAAAAAATCTATTTTAAAACATTAATAAAAATATCTTAACATATTATACATATATTATTAATTAAATTAAATTCTTAATAAATTTTCATTACATTAATTATTATTAAATCTTACTATTATTAAATATATTTTAAATCTTATTTATATATATATATATTTAAAAATAATAAAATTATTAGTAAACTTTTATAATTTACATTTTAAAACTTTAACTTATAATTTTAAAATTTCAAAAACATATAATTTTAAAAATCTAATTTTTTTTTACATATATTAAAATTAAAATATTTATATATTACATTTAAAGATCAATATTTAATAAAACCCATATATTTCCTTTCAAACTTTGGAAATCATTTTAAAAATATAGACCAACGGTGTCCGTATATAATTTTCTATCCTATGGTCAAGTGATACGGATATTTTATCATTTCAACTTGCAATTTAAATTTAATAATTTACGAGTGTATATCATTTCAACCCACAATCCTAAAATTTCAAAATCAATAAAAACCGCATGGGTTTATCATTTCAACCTATAACGATTTTTCCCTATTCTAAAATATCTTTCGGGCATGTATCATTTCAACCCATAGGAATTTCTAAACTAATAGGGAACTTGCAGAGTGAGAACAAATATGATAATAATATAACATATCAACAACAGACATATATCTTCAGTAATAAATTTAAATATAATATATATAATTGGTTATGGTGTCATATGTCATAGGTAAACAATTACAAATAACGGCATATCATATTTAAGAATGAAATAACTTAACAATTCAAAATTTTCCGCATATTTCAATCGTCATTTCATGTGAAATCAAATTACTAAATATAAGAATGTTAATCATGAGTGATCGCTCACCTTTCGAGGCTAGAGAAACAACAAGAATGAGATGCACGGACACAAATACGCACAAACAAGCTAGAGTTGCGAAAATAATCTCCGGACAGCAACGAAATAAGCAAAGCTGCCATACCACAATCGGGATAGCGAAACAAGAACAGAGACGAACACACAAATAAGGCTGCGACGAGAACTTGAATTAGAATCGATGAATCAAAATAATATATATATATATATATATATATTGAAGGGATGCTGCATGCTTCAAGTATAAATATATATAATCACCTTATATACTTTTGCCTTTTCTTATAAGCAGAGAAAGGAAGAAGATTTCAGCCCAAGGTGATCGGCAACAAAGAAAACAAGCACGAGGAGTTCTCAAAGCCAACATATATAACTTGTTTTAGCTTCCTAACCAAGTTTGTAAACAGATATACACAAATTCCTTTTTCCTTCTTTGTGAAGCAGAGAAAATTAGGACTTCATAATATATTACTTTATAATACAACATATATAAAGAAGGATGCAATGGAGGAGGTTTGGTTGAAGTTGCAGGGATGGTACTCGTGGCTGTCGGTTGAAGGAACAAGGAAGATGTTCCATGTGGCGAGGCTGAGACAGGCGAAGGGGAGACAAGTGAAGGGGAGAGATGGAGTTATGGGCTGTCATGGCTAGAGGTAGTTTGGTTGGATTGTGTACGTGAGTTGATGGAGGAGCGGATCGGGTCAAGGAGTGTAGCTGGCGGCCTGTGCTTGATGGTTGATAGGCAGGTGGTTGCGTGGCTTCCCAGGGCTGTGTGCTGCTATCGTGGCCATGGTGATGAAGCAAGGGCGAAGATGGAGGCTTGCGTTTGTGGCGAGGGGATGGCTTCGTGGTGCATGACAACAGAGGGTGAATGGCCGACTGTTTGGGATGACGTGGCAGGCGGGTTAGGGCGATGCACGCGAGTTGGTGGGTTTGTCGAGTGAAGAGGTGGGTTCTCGTGTAGAAGCATAGGCGGAGGGAAGCGCTGTAGGCTAGGTGGAAGAGAACGGAGGGTAGGCGGTGCAAAATGGACTGGGATGTTTGCATGGGGTGAGGAATAAGGCGGAGGTGGTTGCGAGCAAAGGTGGTGATGGGTTGCATGGGTTCTGATGGAGAAAAGAAGGAGAAACGAGAGCAACCCTCTGTGAACCAAATATGTATAACAGATTTGACTTATATATATAGTTTATATCGGTTTTTTAATGCACGACAGAGCGAAATGGACGAAGTGTTTGGAGGTGCGGCGAGGTTAAGAAGGCCTAGCGATGGCAAAAGAAGAAGGAGAAGCAAAATTCTCATATTAATAACTTTCATATATATAAATAAATTTTATATGTTCGAAAACGAAAAGAAGGGGAAGAGAATTGAACAAGTGGAAAATAAATCAACATTGGAAAGGTAGGAATAGCAAAAGTCCAAATGTTGAATTCAAGGAAAATTAAAAGCTGATGGCTGTTTATAATCAACCAGTAGACAGATGAAGGGGCCCAAAAGTTAGAATTGGGTACCAGTACGGCTAATCGTTTCGTGGATTTCGCCGTGCACCGGACACCGAAATACACAAATGAATATACTACGGAGATCAGCACGACGAGACGAACAGAATGGTACACAGATATCAACGATACGATCATCCTATCAAAAGTTGATATTTGCTGCCAAAATGCTACTAAACCGCCGAAAATAAAATAAACGGAGCTAGAGCAGTCCAAATTTGGCGAAATGAAATATGACGTCTCGCTCAAAAAATGATTTACATTTTATCATATAAAAATATTCAGATTTCGAAACCATTTTATTTTCATCAAATTAACTGATTTTAAACTGAAATTGAAAACTACACAACAGAACTAACTTTTATATTTTCAGATGAAAATTTGTCATTTGCTATGTTTCAATAGACATATAACAAATATCAAATTTTTATTACAAAAATTTAATTATTTATTTTCAAGAAAAGAAAGAAAAAAATTCAGTTAATTACGTTATTTTAAACCGTTAAAATTTACGAGTTGTTACACTAGGCACGCTTATGTTGATTAGGGTAAGTAAGAGGTCACAAGAGGGAGCGGCAGTTAGTGTGTACCGGCGATGACCGAGCGTGCGACATCAATAAGTCGCTACTGCATTCCAAGCGCTAAACATGTGTCCTTTGCTGTGGGACCCATAGGATGAGACTAGCTCGCAGTGGCACAACAGAGATAGAAGGCCGATCAATGAGTAGAATTAGGATTTCAGCCTAATTAAAATAGGATTTCAGCCTAATTAAAATAGGATTAGAGTTTCTGCCTAATCAAAGCAGTAATCTAAGACAAGTGCAAACAATCACAATCAAAGCAAGCAGAATCAGTTAAATAGTATTTTATTCCAGCTTTATCTTTTCCTTTATTTCCTTTATACTAGAACTATTGTTAAGTCTATTATCTTTATCTTGCTTAGAAATGCTAGTAATTACTTTCACTCACCAGACTTATAGTCTGACCCACTCCTCTATTTTCCCTTTCCCTCCATAGTCCAGTAGAGGCAAGGACAATAGATTTGGATTTCTTAGAGACCCATTTGCAGAGCTTTCTCATTCTTCATGTATTCTTCTTCCTTTCAGTTTTCTTTTCATTTGGCTTTTGATGTACTGGTACTTATGAGAGGGATGATTATTTTTATTGTACTCTGATTTTTTGAGACTGAGATGCATTTTTCATAAGACATGTGTATTTGGTATTTGAGGCATGTGATGTTTTTTAGACTTATTTATGAAGTTTTATTTTGATTAATAAGTTATCATTTAAATGTTTCCGCTGTTTTTACTTATTTTTCCTGTGAATCTTAGTCTCTGTAATGTTTTAGCTATACCTATAACGCACTATATCCTCTAGCGTGCCCTTTTTGGGTATACCAAGGGGTGTGGGGTGTTTCAGATCCATGGACAAGTATGGATCGCTGGCGATCCATACACTTAGCACATTTTCCACTTTCTTTGTCGTTTCCATATGCCATAGTGGCCTAACAATCCCAGGATGAAGTGTGGATCGTTGATGATCCATGATGCATGGATCGCTAGCGTTCCATAGACTTGGTGTATTTCTAGATTTTGATGAGTAGGATGCTTCTGTTGCTTTGTATCGACGCTGTTCGCGTAGTCTCGTTGCACGTTACTCCGTTTTGATGATGATCTACTAGCTGGTTGTATTTAGCCGCTGATTCGACTGAACGGACGCTGGTTTCTTGGTTTTTCCAAATTTAGTCATTGCTTTAGTAATATGACTTAGCTCTCGTTAACTTGCTGTTTTAGCCCCTTTTGTTTGGGTTCTATGCTATTCTGACGTCATGAAGTTGTCCTATCTTCTGTTGGATCCTGCTAGGTTAAAAACCCAGATAACATTTGCCCCTCAAAGTACGTCTTCGTTGGAAACAAGGTGTGCTTTGGAAATTATCGAATTTAATGTCTGCTATTGCTTGTCGTAATGGATCAAATTCCTCTCCATAATTTCCCGGTATGCTTCGGAATGATGGGTAGATGTCGCAGCATGAGTTTGAGAAAAATTCGCCTCCAAAAACATGGGTCTCTAGTGATCCATGGACGATGGATTGTTAGCGACGTGATTGTTCCAAGATGCAATTTTGCCTTCAACGGTGTGGGTTGCAACCTGATAACTTAGAGTTTTTTTTCTACTTTCTTCATATCTGCCTATATATGCTATTCGAGCAGACCCTTCTCTTCACTTTGATGCGACCCAAACCCTTCTTCTTCGTGCGATCCGAGCTCCTTCTTCAGCGATTTGACCTAGCTTGCTCGACCCGACCTAGTGCTTACAAATGTAAATGCTTACAAATATTTGATCTCGATTAAGATGGGATATTGTTCAACGGAGTTTAAAACATTTTGCTTTTTATTTAATGATTTGTTTTAACACTTGTGCATATTCTTTATGTAATGAGATAAAAATTATGGATCATGTAACGTTTGGTCTCTTGGAATAGAAAGGCAAATACAAATATATGTAGTTAGATATTTATTTTTGTTGTGATTACCGTACATTTAACCTCCTCAAAGGGTGGACTGATTAGTTGATGTGCAGACCATAGTTGATATGTTTATTAATAATCGTGAACCAAATGAATTTTTCCCCATAATTAGTTTGATTTGTTTTAAGTATGTAATATTTTATGTATTTAGGTAAAGAAATAAGGTGTTAGGAAAGTATTGATGTTTCACTAACACATTCACAATTTTGCTCACACAAAAGTGTTGATGACATACTTACAATAACATAGAAATAAGGTGTTGCAATTTATGTATGTGATAAGATCTTTTTGCTTCAGTTCATTGACGAATTTTTTCACGTAAAATCAGCGTCTTCATTTCTTTTCATTCTTTCTCATTTTTTTGGTTTTTGTTATAAGTTTATGGTTCGGTACCTTAACCACTTACAATGTTTGTTATAACATATATCTTCTGATTATTCATATAATTCTAGGAGATTCAACTTTGGATAAATGTAACGAACCCAATTAGGTAGAACACGCTTAAAAGCTTGTTTGTAAGAGGATGACGCCTAATGAGTTATATACGCAACACCTATCTTATACGAAGTGACCCGAGACATAACATTTCATCACTTTTCCAAAGTCCGACGTTCACGTCGGCCCACTCTATCGACACTGTCTCGATCCTTTCGTGACTCGAACTTTTATTAATGGTGATCTTCTTTGATACCACTTGTAACAAACCCAATTAGATAAAACTCACACTTAAAATCTAACTTGTAGGGGAGAGTACCTAATAGATTATATACGCATGATCTATGCTAAGGGAACTGGTACATTACATATAATCATATTTTATTTATAATTCTATAATGTTCCAAGTTGTCAACTTTAGATAATTTTATATTGTTTATACATTATGGTGAATGTACTTTCAAAAAGCTATACCATTACACATATTAAGCATACTAGTGTGAACCCGTGCTTCGTACACGGGCTGGTGAAAGTAGATGTATAATAATATGAAGTTGGGAATAGTTGAAAAGAAATTTAAGGGATCGGTTCAGCAAACAATAAGCAGCATCCAACTTTGAGCAGCAATGTAGCGTTGTAGCGAATTACCACATCAAGCTTATAAAATAAGCACGTGTTAAAAGTTGCAATTTGTCAGCACAGAACGACTTAGGTTTCATTACATATAAGAGAAATGCCGCATGCTCTAACAGATCACTACAGTAATGTATAGAACGTCTGTAGGACAGCCAAGTAACGTAACGAGGAGTTCAAAATTGTAAATCAAAGTAGTAAACTCACTGTTTACAGTGATAGAAGTGGATAACCAAATTATTTTTTTACCACAGTAGCTCAATCGTACATCATGAAGTATAACAACACGCAGCAAAATTCAATTTTGATTAATAATTGGACAATATGAATTCAGCCATAAAATCCAATAAACCAACAACAATTAAAATATCTATGATAGAACTTGTATTTTAATATGTACAGTGCAAAACACAAATTTTCAAGTTCAACATATTGATCTTGGAATCTAATAGATAGCCGATCCTGCTTCTAAGTCTGAAGTAACCAAATTTTACAACATGGTGCTCAATACAGTTTTATCCAAAATGACATTTCCTTATCTGTGGAAAAAAAAAGAATCACACATCAGCAACTGCGTAATATTGAAGTAATCATCTAAGTTAAATACATACAGTAAACGAAGGTTGGGTTAAATGACAGACTAAATGATCATAATATTACTCGAAAAATGTAGTGAAAAATGTAACAATCCCGATATCTTGCTTCACATGCAGTTCAATCATTGTTTGTGAATATCCAACATGGCTCAATAATTCATAATTAAAATAAACTAAGAAAACTAAATGAAAAATTAAGTTGAATAAATAACCATGCTTGTGCAACTTCAATCTTACCGTTTCTTTGTCTTTTTTGTGCAAAGTTCTTGTTCTTTGAGGATCAAAATCCAAATTTTTGCTTAAGAACCTTTTCAACACAGAAACTCAGGAATTTTTTTCTTTGAACTGAAAAAGGCATCGAAACTATATTTATATTTTAATTCGAGGAAGAAATAAAATTAGATAATGGTGAAAAACATTTCTACTTTCAATCTTAGGCACGGTCTGTAAATGAAGTAGCTAAATGATCTCATACCTACCATGTCTGTGTTTGTCTATGGTTCCTAGGTGCAGCTCTATTTATGTTGGATTATTAAAGTGGTAACATGTTCATCCATGAACAATGTAAATCTTGATAATGTATAATAATGATAATGTATAATATATTCTGAAATAGTGAACCAACCGTAAAAATATGTTAATGGATATTTGCCATGTCCTGCAGTAATAACCGGTAAAATGAGCTAATATTATATCCAAATTATTAACAAAGATTGTTTAAAAACTTGAATAAATCATTAATTAATTATTTAATACTGTCTCACTTAACTATACAAAATGTATGGGCAATCAAACCCATGAGTTCCGTACTTTCTTGTTCATGAATCAAATAATTTTTATTGAAAAATTTGATAAAAGAAATCTATTAAATAAGTAACTCAATAAATACATAAGAAAAATTGAACTAAAAAGTGGTAAAGACCTTAGCTTTCAAGATATAAGTAATAGTTTCTCCTCCTACACAGAACATACTTTCTGTTTTTCTATTAAATGGAAAGTTAGATTTGAGTGTATAACATCTATGCGTGGGATTTATTAAAATTTTATAGTTGAAATCCAATTTAACATAAAGGTTCTATTTAAATATAAAATATTGAAAGCAGCATGAGATTTGTTGTCAGTGTACAATAAAAGCCATATGACATGTTAGAGTTCATAAGGGAATGACTATGACATGGTTAAAGATTTAACATAAGTATTAATATAGCAAGGAATTCAGTGAGCAATATATTAGAGTCAAAATTTATAGTATATAATGAACATAGAAAGTCATTATGAAATTGCATGTCATGGAAGAATATAGAGAAATTGAAGCCACGATAATTAACTTCACTAATAAATTAACATCATAATACAATTGAATCAAAAATATTTGAACCAACAAAAAGCTTCATTCATAAGAAACAATGTTTTTGTCAGCACTAACTATTTTGAGGTGGTTTTAGTGGTTTTATTGGAATATAAAGAAATCTACATTTTGTCTGAAACAAAAAGGTACGGTTGGTGAAAATGAGCTCATATCTTCATATATCTTTAGACACCTTATCTGTATTTGCATTACCGATGTAGCCACCAGATGTATAAGGAGCTTCTGCAATCAACGGTCAAGTCTAAATTAGTAAAATATAGTAAAAAAAATTTGTGTAGTCTAAACAATACAAAAATACAATATCGAAGAAGGAAAGTAATCATAAATGGATTAGTATAAACTATAATAAGGAAGTTTTTACCTTTTTGTCAAAGTAGGTATAATTTTATACCTTAATTCAATTGGTTGTCCATAACTTATGTTCTTTTCTTCCCAAGATTGAGCTTACAATTGATAACACATGGACAAAATATGTAATTTGAGATCAATATATGTTCAAATTTCTTTGTTGGTCTAAATAATAGGGAATACATATATATGGAAGGTCTATTGAATTTGAATAATCATAGCAGAAAGTTTTTCTTAGAACTTGGACATATCAAATAATATTGAAATCATATTAACAGGATGCAACAATGTACTATAGTAATAACTCCGTATAATTTTTTTTATTATTCTGAAAACAAGCTGATAAAAAAGAGCCATAGTAATCATAACTCCAGTTTTATAATGAATTGTTCACGTCAGTCAGAAGTCATAAAATTTTAAAGATGTTTATTCATAAAAACATTTCCTTTGCTCTAATTTACAAAAATCAAAACAACATGACATTTATATGAAAATAGAGCACATGACAGGCTAGAAGAATTTCACTATTTCATCCAATGAATTCTCAATTTTACTAAATTAGACAACAAAGAATTAGATATGAAATAACAAATTTAACATATTTTCCTTGAGTATCTCTATAAAACAGAGTATATGAAGAAATATCGGTGCACTAAAAAATCTATATCATCCAACAAAAATGATCAAAACATACTTAGTGCTCATAATAACAATGTAAATCACAAACGAAAAATAATATAAAACAATGAAAATCGCCTGGAAATCCTAAAATCAAAGATTTATGAGTTTTACATATGTTCAAGATGCAACGAAAGTATCCAAGAATGTGAATCCTAGAAAACATGCAAATAGAATGAACCTTATTGGCACTTTCATATATTTTTATTAAAGAAACTCGGAATATTGTGCTTGATTATAAGAAGATATTAAGCAAAATTTGTGATTACACAACACATATCCGATAAAGATTGAACCTTATTTTATAATAAAGTAGGCTCTTAAATATTCATGATGAAACCAATGCATTTGCATATTCAACTGTTAATATAGTGATGATATAAAATCACGTGACTAAATATACATTGTGATAATTGTTGTAGCAGCTATTAATAACATCATTTAGTCAAATGAAAGTAAGTGATATGGAATAAGTTTCCAAACAATAAAATAGTATATTGTACTTGGAACTAAGGCAAAACAGTGAGAAAGTATATTATACTTTAAACCACGGCCTTCTTATAATTAAAAAACTCATAAAAATATAAAACCAAAGCACTGATTGGCTAAGTGAAAAACACCATGAATTAAATCTACATAGGGATCTAGTAGTGTATCATATATTCAAATTAATGCAAAAGCCTGAGTGTCAATTAATATGAACAATCAATATTCAAAATCAAATATAATTAAAAGGTCATGGATTTAGATACAAAAATAATTTGATAATGTCGATAACAATATTTAAGATAGTTATACCAAAAAAATATAAAGATTTGAATTGAAATTTCTTAAGTGTAGAACAATGTTAAATCAATATAAAAGGTTAGAGGTTCCAACTGGCCGATTACTGTTATAAAAAATTGCTTATGTATACAGTATAGTGGTAAAGAATTTTAGATATAATAAAAATTATTTAAATAATGCTCAGGTTAAAACTGTGTGTGAGCACTCATGCATGAATTGTTGTTTTCTCCATACCATGGCAGATCAAATGCAACGAACAATCAAAAATCTAATGAAATTAATGTAATGGGTGCTAATTAAAAAGCGGTTAATATACAATACATTATGCAGGTGTGTGTATACACATTCATACATATGTATATGTATGCGCGCGCTCATGTGCATGTATGTACGTTTATATATGTAGATACATGCATACACACATGAAATTAGTACTCATGAAAATATCTATATGATTATGGTGAAATGGTAAAGAATTTTAAGTTAAATCGGAAATTATATTTGTATATTGTAGAATTTTTCGTGATCTTTTACATTTCAACTTTCACATTGTGAATATTTTATTTTGTGGATGTACAAAGATCGTCCCCTCCGTTACTGATTTGAGAAATTGTATTATATAAAGAAGTGAATCACATGATTGTATGCTCAAAATATTATTATATACCTGTGTTTAGTTCTTGCTGCAACTGAACTTGCTTTTCTTGTCAGTTCTAATTCGTGTATTCTCAAGTTTATTTCACTGCCAACTTCAAAATTGATATTATCCATAAAACAATTCTTCAAATACTCAATATTTCAATAATAACTATGTCCAGATAGATATAAAAACTTAAATGCTTCATTGTTAGGAAAATAAAATTTGCAAAAATACCAAAATCAGTTTATGCACTTCCATTAAGATACACTATTATTTTAATACAATTTACCAAAAAGCTGCAAATTGACACTAAAGTTGGCTAATTAAGAAACCAAAATGCATTAATATCATGTCAAAATACCAAAGGTCCATGCTTTGTTAAACAACATCTCCTTCCTCAATAATTATGATGCAATATCGCGACATTTTTCAAACCAATGAAGAAGAATTGAGAAATTCCAATATTATATTTGAACAGAAAGTAGAGATGAATTGCAGGAAAAGATATGCTTAATTAACTTGCAGCTTGAACGTAGCATTTAGTAGTCATACTCTAATTATATGATTAAAATATGAATAGAACATTATAAAATAAAGGTTGAAGTAAAAAATAAAGCAGAGAAATACATGTCGAAAACACAAACAAATATGTTTAAGAAAATTCAAATTGAGTATAGTCATATTCATTTTCTGTCCAATTCAAGATACGGTTACAGAACAAACTGTTGGTTATAAAACTACATAGATTGGATGGGTAACCATAGAATAAAAACATTGGAACAATCAACGTAGTTTAAAATGAGATTCAACATATTGCTTTCTAGAAAAAACCATACTAACCAAGGGAATGAAACAGGTATAAATATGTGTAGGTGGGAGAAAAAACATGACTAAATAATTTAATTATCCTGGAAATGCGAAAACAGAGGGGAACAAACATGTCAAACTATAGAACCCAAATGAAATGAATAGCAACATCAGTCATAACCAATGCAAACAGTGTGATAGTACGTATAGAAAAAAATCTATTGTATATTGCATTCTAGTGTGGATTGAATTGTTGAAACCATGCATGGTTAAGGAACATACCTGATATTTGCTTCAAAATAAAGAGGGAAAAACATCAATCGGTAGGGCTGAACTTGTAGGCCTCTTCTTCAAATCTACAATCAGTGCGATGTTCAGTATCTGATTTGACCGAATCGGACTGCATCGCATTAGTAAGAATTAATGAAATTCAACGTAAAACATAAATGTCACTAACTGTGAGCTTATAACTTGAATATCAAACATTAGTTTGAATGCGGATTCAAATCTGTATCCACAGCTCTGTTAACAGATCAAGGCAAGCATTACCCAAGTAAGGAAAGAAATTCCTTAAAAAATAGTAGGAGCTATTAAAACTGCAAAACACATTACTGCCAAAAACCATAAAACTCAATCAAATGGTTGCATTTTCTGATGTACACCTCAATGAAAAGATTGGTATTGCCACGACACGACAAAACGAAGAAATACTTACAGTTGAAGGCACATTTGCATTGCCACTTCGAGCTCTCTGCCGCCTTTCTTTCTTCCCATATTCATGCATACCATCCTCTAAAACATTGTTAAACACAACAGATACGTATCAATCGTAAGTGAGTAATGCAATATAACGCATTCAATTTCTCCAAACATGCAATTTCTGATAGTCTACCTATTCCCAATTCTCGAGACAAAGAAAGCGAGTAATCTCTAACAATGTCTCTCGCTTCTTCTTCCAACTTTTCAAAATCAATAATTCCGTCGTCATCTCCGCTTTCTACTTCCACATCGAGTTCCTCATCCAGCTCAAACTCGTCCTCGCTTAGGACATTGACACAATTAACAGAAATTCCCTGGAAAATTCTTTCGGAATTGATAGATGGAAAGGTAGAATTAAAGATTGGAAATTTAAGGGGCTTGGATAAACTTTGGGAAATTCTACTGCGAGGGAACCTTGGAATGATGCCCAGTTCATTCGACCAGAGAGATAGGGATGTAATTCAACGGGTATATCTCGAATTAGGGAAAATGAAAATTAAGGCTGGGATGGGATGAAAGGAAGGGAGGAACAACGGGAGCTTGGTTAAGAACGGGAGGAAAATATGCTATAGATATAAATCACGGACTGTTCAGTTGTCAAATTTCAAAGGGGCATGTGTGAGCTTGAATTTCAACTCACTAATAATAATATACCTATTCAAGGCCGTTTTAGAACTCCACGCTAGGCAAAGTATATCCTTAGATTTTTAGTTGACTAAACAATAAAATTCTTGGTCACACAGGCACTGTTGTCCAAAGCAAGTACCATATATTATCCATCATATACGTAGTACATTTCGTCTACTTGAATGGTTAAATTTCAGTTCGTTCAACAAAAACTTTGAAAAATAAAAATAAAAATGGGAACCGTGCTCGATTCCCATTTCTTAGCTCTAACAGCCATCGTCACCGTAATCTCTCCTTCTTTTCTAATCATATTCAAATTTATTTCAATTATGTTTTGCCCTGCACCTTCTATTTTTTCTGCACAGGTGGGTTATCAATTACTGTTCTTCATCATCACTGCGCTGCTAAAGATTGACAAGGTTACTGATTTCGCAGGTGAATTTTACTTGTGGCAATTTTGTTTCCTGGGTGTTTTTCAAAATTTGTTATTGTGTATGTGGCTAGAAATTTGAACGGATATATTTTAAGTGTGATATGTTATTGAACACAACTTGTTTGAAACAATTCCTAAGCTGGGTATGATTCTTTGAGCAACGTGTATTTTATCTAAGTTCAAATGTTGGTTTAATCATCGTTATCGTTTGTCCAATATATAATTGTTCTGATTATTGAGTTAAGGTTACATTGTTCCATAACATGTATATGTATGTTAAAAAGAATCAAGTAATATCCATGATTTTGTCTTGATTATAGTTAGTAGACTTGAACTTGAATGTATGTAGCATAATTTTTTGATCCTATCTGTATTTTCCAACATTGCATTTGATATTCTTTGTGTTCACTTGCGTATCTTTTGGACTATGTCTATTCTATTATTTTACCTTGATGTAAAATACAGACTCCGACCTTTTCAATTTCATTGAAATCCCTTTCGAAATTGTTAATGTAATCACTTTTGCCTGATTTTGTCCACTAACATGTTATTGGTTTCTTGAGTACAACCCAGTCTTGTGAAAGCTATTCAATATAGACTCGATGGTCTCAATGTTAGGGTAACTTAGTATAACGGATTTTGTAATGTTTTGTAATTTTACCGTGGAGTAGCATAAAACATGCTTCAACGTTAAATGACAGCTATACATCCCTGTAAATGTGGGCATTTTCGCTAAACTATCAACATATTCCCCTAAATAAGTTTGGAAGAAATATTTTGTTATTTTACTTGGCGAAAAAAAAAGCTCATATAGTTTTTCTCTGAACACACATTGTATTGACTCTGCAGGTAGTACGAATTTTGTGATTCTTGGTATTTTGACTCTTGTCTTAAAAGGGACATGGCATTTCAGACAGGTTGGTTTTCTTATCATTGTTGGGACTAATATATAATTGTACTTCACTAACTTAATCATTAAAAGATTAGACGCAAGTTCTCACTTTTTAGCATGTAGAACAAATTCATATAAGATGCACCCTTGTAAAAATTTGTACATAGAAATTATACTTCTATGGTGATTGCTTTTGTTTCTTTAGACATCCCACATAGTCTGCAAATAATTCATTGGTTTTCAACTAGTCAATGTTATGATATTCGTAGTGTTTGAGGACCACATCCGATACATGCGTTAAATTATAAGCTAGGTTGTAAAAATCGCTAGTCGGTAAGTACGGATTAGGGATTGATCGTCTAGGCAGAAATTAATCAAGGATTAATCGGAGCTAGCGTTTTTGATAACTTATGTATTTTGGATAAAATTTTAGTGTTTTGTTTAGTTTCGACTGATATAAATTGGAATTTTGGGATTTTGAATGTGTTTAAGAGTAGCCAAGGAGGCAAAACCGCGTAAAATTAGCACATTGATGCTTATACATGACACTGAAGCTTAAGTAATGTCTAACCAGTGTCTAAATACATGTTTTGATTTTTATATGAGACGGTAAATCTTGTCTAGGCGGGCCAATGCAAAGCACTATGTGGTAAGCCGCGCCTAGGTGGGGCCTAGGCGGAGGCCTAGAAATATTTTTACAACAGTGATTATAAGAGTGCTGTTATATATACCTGTATTTTCTCTCTACAATTAATCAATTTGTACTCTTCAAATCCCACATAATTTTATAACATTAGGGCATATTTCTTTAATAAACGGATTGACATTAAGGTTTGTGAATTAAGATTAGGTCTTGCAAGTCGGGTGGTTCGGTGTAGAGATTTTGAGTTTTAAGAATCACAAGTGAAGTTTGAGATACGGGCAGAAGGAAAAAAAAAGGGCATGTTGAAGACTTTGGGGAACTGAGAATTGTATAACAAGGTGTTGTGATGTTAAGAGGACTATATAAAGCATTGAATGAATTTTTGGTAGATGTGAGTTTTTGAAGATAAAACCAGATGTAAATAGCTGCGTCCAAATTAAAATTTTATTTTTTTGTTCTAGTATGAAGATGACTAGAGTAGAAAATCAAAGAAGTGAAAGATAGATAAATGCATTATTAGGTTGTCAACTGTCAATGCATTTATGAAGGCTTGCCATTTAATTGATCTAAGTCATCATGGCATCTCAAAGAAATCTTCTATTAACATACATCTTTTGTTTCTTTCCTATGTGATTGTGATATGTGTTAGAAATATATTTTTGTAGTTTTTTCCTTTCAATACTAAGTTTCTGATTTTATTTTTTATACACTCATCAGCTTGTTTTGACAACACTTGTGCTAATCTGGGGTCTCCGCTTGGGTATATTCCTTCTAATGAGGTGTTGCTTTTAATCAAAACTTACACCATGATATAAATGAACTGCACAAAAGGGAAAACGCATATGAAATTTTGCAATAAACATGAATTATACTTTATCACTTAATGTTTAATGGCTGCATCTTTTTGAACCAAATTTTCAAATTACATTTCTCAGATTATTCATATAGTCATATCATTTTTTATGCATCTAACATGCTTTTGCTAGAATTTTCAATTACAAGAGATATGATATTGTGCCATTAGAAGATTTATAAGGATCATAGTGAAAATAAAACTTAGGTTTTGAGCCAGATAAACTGTTAACATTTCCCAATTCAGTGCTCATCTCTTTCTTCTGTAACACTAGGATTTTGCAATGGGGAGAAGATCATCGATTTGATGAAATGCGTTCTAATATTGGAAAACTAGCAGTTTTCTGGATATTTCAGGTACAAAAATGACATTCTTACATGTATTTTTTTCTTCTGAAAACCCCTGTATAAGAAAAGAAAACCAACATGTTAGCTCGGCGAAATGTCTGATCTGTATGTTAATGCCTCTCATCTATGTAGTAGTTCACTAACTTATTTGTAAGAGTAACAATGCTTCTTCAGGTAACACAAATTATGTTATATACAGATACACTTGTAATAATTGCAATAATGGATTTAAACGGTGCAGAAATTTGGATTCCATCGTTATTTTTTTGTTTTATATTTTGAAGTAAGTGAGCCTTATACATTGTAAACCCACTCCCTCATTTTCATTTGATGATGTCACAAATATTTACATTATAAAACTGTTTTCTTTTTCTTCCTTTTCTTTTTATAGAAATAATAATGATTTAGTTCACATTGTAAGGACCATGTTTATAATATGACATATGTCAGGTCTTTTTGGCCATCAATTTTAATATTAGGGATGTAATACAGATCCTCATAAACATTTGCATAACAGGCTGTATGGGTGTGGACTGTAAGCTTGCCTGTCACAATTGTGAATGCAAGCGATAGAAATCCATCAATCAAAGCACAAGATATCATTGGATGGATCATGTGGCTTGTGGGCTTAATTGCTGAGGCGACTGCTGACCAGCAAAAGTTAATGTTCAAAAACTCTGCTGCTAATAGAGGCAAGTGGTGCAACGTTGGTGTTTGGAAATATTCTCGGCATCCTAATTATTTTGGAGAGGTTTGCACTTCTGCTTAAAACACACACACACATACATACACACATACATATATATACACATACATACACATATACATACATACATATATACACACACACATGTATATTATAAGGTTTTAAATTTTGCTCACCTGTCGGTATTTTGTTTTGTCATAATTTTACAGGAGTAAAATAATGGTCTATTGGCAATATTGGCTTGGCTAGGTTTATCGATAAATTTTGCCAAATTTTTTATTTTATACATAATTTAGGACCACTTTATCATCGTTTGATTGAAAAGTTTGGAAAAATGAAATTGATTGTGCTCTGAGCCGAGATATATAGACACACACAATGTCAATAGCTACTAAAAGAAAAGAGACTTTTTATATATTAAAATAATAATACTAATAAATAACTTATGCATTGGTCAAAATAACTCTCAAGCATTAATCATTTATAAAGGCAACAACTCATTCTATAACACTAATCAAATTCAACAAAATCACTTAAAGATTTTGTTATTTCCTTTATATTAGTTATTATCACTTATATAAACTCTAGGTTTCACGATTTTCTGTGATAGTAGATTCTTCTTTGGTGGGGAATATTCCTAGCATCAACTCCAGTACTTAAAGACGCGGAATGGCTAGTGATCTTTGGTCCTATTTTCCTGACGCTTCTTCTTCTATTTGTCAGCGGCATTCCACTTCTCGAGGTATTCAATTAGAAACCTACCACTCTTAAGCTTTAATCAGTTAACCTTATACATCACGCTATTATTGCATATATCTGTTCAATTTCATAACATCTTTGTATGACAGGAATCTGCAGATAAAAAATACAACAGTTCAGGAGATTATCGCGTCTATAAACTAACCACAAGGTTTGCTTCTGCCATAATTTTCTTACATTTCTAGTTTTGAATGTAGAACTTGATTTAAGTATTCAATTTTTTTCCACAGTCCATTGATTCCATTGCCGCCTTCAATATATGCAAATATACCTTCGTGGTTTAAAGTTGCATTTCTCTTTGAGTTTCCTCTCTACAGCAAAGGATTCAATCGAGATGAACGGTTAAGCTGACAGTAACATTCCATTATCTTATAAGGTTATACATTATTGATTGCTTGTGTCCATATATGAAATTCTAGAATAATGAAGTTGACATTTATCTTCTTCGTTGCAATATACATTGCCTAGTAGGCAATTTGTTTTCCTTACATTTTTGTGCATCTGATTATCTTAATGGGATCATGCTTCTGTTTTGTTAAAAACTAATACAATATCGAATATGTAGTATGTTTCCTAAAAATGTTTCAAAATAATACTTCAATGAAACTAGAATACATAAAATCATCAAACATCTCTTCTCATTTACAAGTTCATTGCTGTTGAATAAAATACATATCCGGAGTTATTGGTCTAGTTGTAACATGCATTAAGACGAAATTAGTTTATTGCTAAAAAATTAGTTTGCATTCTCTCTTGAAGTCCTATAGGAGAAAATATGTAGATATGGTGTTTCTAAATTGTTTGTAGCATTATATTTTTATACCTTCCACGTTTGTTTATGTTCAAATAGAAATATACATTGATCTTTGTATTAAGAAATCGCCACAATTGTGTTTAAAAAGGTTACTTTGAAAGTTATATAGGAGAATAAACAAAAACAGAACAAAAAAGTAATGCCTTGATATCTTGTTCAATCATTTTTCGGTGAAACTTTTTAAATGTGTATATTCCGTCAAAGTAATGGAATTTAGGAACAAAATTCATTTATCACGCTGATAAAATAGTTGAAAGCTAACGGTCTGTTCGGTTTATTTTATATTTTATGTTTTAGGTTTTAAACATTAATTACAAAATATGATAAGAGCGGATGAACGACGGAAATGATGGAGGGAAGACGGAGGAGACGTAGGAACGATGGAATGATGAATTATTTATCGTGCTTTCGTTATTTTATAAAACACGAAAAATAAAAATTGTTTTCTATTTTGTGTGTCAACTTCGTTTTCTAAATCGATCGTTTTTCACAGTATACATACGTCGTGCGCATTTTTTATGGATGAAAATCCAAAACTAAAAACGGAAAACCAACCAGAATCTAAGATAGTGTTTGGTTTAAAAACGAATTTTGTGTTTTCGGTTTTCAATATGTATCTCAAACATGAGAAGAATGAAGGGACGACGGAGATGATGAAAGAAAGACGGATGGGAGGACAAAGGGGATAGAAGGATGGCGAAGAATGAATTGTTTCACGTGCTTGTGTTATTTTTCAAAACGCGGAAAATTAAAAAAAAAATTGTTTTCTATTTTGTATGTTAACTTCGTTTTCTAAATTGATCGATTTCGACAATATAAATGTATCGTGTGCATTTTTGTATGGACGAAAGCTCAAAACTAAAAATAACAAACTAAACACTACCTAATTTTTTATCAAATTTTTAACTTTTTATGCAATACATTTATTCTTCATTGTTCATTTTAAAAGTACAAAAATTAACAATTGAAAACTATTTCAGCTAGTTATAAAGAGAAATTTGTTCATAAACTGCCATGTTCTAGGAAAATGTTTCAACGTATGTACGTAGGAACATTAAATCATGAAAGGTTTCTTATCATTTCAAGTTCATTATATATTGATGTGTCTAATAGCTATCCAGTGTTTTGGGTTTACCTGTAACTTGTATTGGGACAAACTTATTTTATTACCGGAACACAGTTTGCATTCTTTTTCCAGCATAAAATTGTCAAATAAAAAACCAATTGACAATTTGGTGTGGTACCTTGTTGAACTTCTCTTGTAGATTCAAAAAGTAGTGAACTTCAAACAAGAACAATGAAATTTAAAGATTTCATGATAGTGACTTAAATTTTGCTAGTCAGCATCTACGTATAGTACTTTCTCTACATAATCTTGATAATAAATTGTAACATTACTGTAAATACAGACTGTAATATAAATATATATACTTGTGATCATATGATTAATTTTACTGAATCTACCAGCTAGTGTATAACTTATGAGTGAGCGTTCATTAGTTCAAACCGAATAAAATAATCGAACCAAATAAGTTTGATCGGTTTGGTTTGGTTTTGATAATTGATTGATTGGATTCGGTTTGGTTTGGTTTTGATAATTGATTGATTGGATTCGATTTTGTTTTCATATTTAATTGATTTATTAGTCGGTTTTGGTTTTTGTTGTCAAAAAATTTGGTGCAACACCTCAATATCAATAAAAAACGAATCAAACAAACAAATAAAAAAGAAGAAATAAAAAAAGGCAAAAAACATAATTTTTTTAGCGGTCGGCAAAAATCTTTGGACTCGTCCACTTAGTTGTTTTTATTGGTGAATTCTCTCCAGAATATCAAATTTAAAATCAATTTCGAATTACAATGAAGTAGACCTTGGTTTTGCTCAAACTTTCTTGAGGTAGAAGAAGAGCTTGATCCAAAAGTCATTTTCTAGTTGATGAAAGCTTGTTATTTATAGACCAATCTCAACATGGAAATCGCCACATTAGGTTTGAACGAGTAAATATCTTCATACTCGAAGTTCCAGCACGAAATGCAAGTAGATGCACATGTTCCCCAAGAAATTTCAATCGATTAGTACATCGATTTTTATGTACTAAAATCTTTAAGTTTTTCATCGTAATGGGTCCCTCAGCTATAATGCACCCAAATCAAGGCAGTGAAACTGCTCGGTGCCGACCGATAACAATTGCTTCCAATTCGTGCTTTTGCGAATACACAACGTGCTTTGCTCAAGATCACGTATCGAGACTGACAAATTGTCATAAATTGCGCTCTGGTTATATTTTGGTCCAATCATGACAAATCATCCGGTTTTCTCGAATTCACCTGCAAATCAAAGGTCATTCTAGACCCATCATGCCTAAGGACTCAAATTCTTGCCAAATATCAACAATCAGTATCATTTGTGTTTGTTTTCTCGGGATTCAATATATCATAGATCACCTACCATGCTATCATGCATTATAAACCATAGTGGCGTATTGCCCTCGATTGGAGTATTATCTATAAACCATCTAGTATTATCCAGCATTCCATCACAAGTAAATTCAACCGGATCAATGCAATGATATTTATCAATCATTCAGTAATCATTATCAAATCATTTCAAATCAAGAGGTGCGCATATCTAAATGTTAAGTGTTGATCTTTCTGGATCGTTAATTTATATCAAGCCTTCCACTAGCTTTCCAAGGGGGGGACTCAACGTCTAAAGCGTGTCCATCCACTCATTCTTTGATGGTGTAACAACTTGGGATTTTCGACCCTCGAAAATTGACACTAATACGTCCACTATATTTCGTGTCGAGCAATCGAATGCCGGAAATCCGATTGTTAGAGGAAAAGAAAGAAGAAGAGAAGAAGAAAGAAGAGAGAAAAAGAAAACTGAAACAACACAGAATCTCACAATCGCAGCAGAACAATATATAATATAATACCAAGATCTTTACAAAAGGGAAACTGTTACATACATACATCAATCAAAGTACAACAACAAATCACAATCATCAGCCTGGACATTATAACAACCTATCCTCACAAATACTGATGATTTCAACAAGAAAGCAGCAGAAAATGAACATATATGTGAATATGACTTGAAGACCTCCAACTCGTCTCTTGAGCTCCAATGCATCCAAAGCAATCTGTAAATATGCTCAGTCTGACTCGAGCATTATAATAAAACAACACCCGAGTCAGTCTGAAAAACTAGCGTGAGAAAACACACCAAACTGGATTTTTAAGTTATAAAACCTTTAAAATCAAAATATCTCATAAGACTATGCCACACATAAACACGAACGGGTTTTTACCTTGCGATAACCAAAACATTTTTATAGAAAATCCTCTGATATTATATTAATGTCTAGAATACAAATATTTATTAATTATAGCTGAAATTGTTACATTATTAAATTCCAACATACTAGGTTCTACATCTAAAACCATAAAGGTTCATATTGGAGAATGGATTCCATACTACGATAGGGTAAGGAACTACCTTTTGAAGGTACATCTCTAGATAAAATGCACCGGGGTCTGACAAGAACTTCTTGTACCCCTGCCATACAGGACTGACCTACCACTTGACTAGTAGTACCGAATATGATCACCCATTTTCGTTAATTGGGCCCCGAAGCATACATGAGTAGATAATAACTGATCTAGATTTGGAATGACCATACCCTGATTGGAGCGACCCACTTGACCCTACTGCATGTCCGATTTTTGTCATTTTCCGGTTGATGAGGCTCGATGCTACGTTTTACCTTTTATATAGTACTTCCCACTTGGAATGCTAACGCTGCCCTCCAAGCAACAATGCAATGCCAGCATTCATCCATACAAGTTCGTTCTGGGACTGAACGAAACGTTTGAGAGCTCCGTCTTCAAATTCCATCATCTTCACGATGTCTTCACTTCGAAACGCTTGAGTTGGATCGAAGTGGTTTTCGAACCACATATCTGATCCCGGTTTCTTCGAAACAGCATTCAATAGTTTCCAATAAACTCAACTCCGGTTCTTTAGGAAATAAACAGTCAAAGATAAGAGCGGAGATCACCTCCTAACCGTTAATGGACGGATTTCCTTATCGTTTTTCCTAGGAGAACGAAACGAGATTTATACGCATAGTATAATATCATCGGAAATGACTGTGCCATATGACTCACGTGTTTCTCCTTGATATTTTCAAAGTTACGTTTTGGGTCTTAATTCGATAGTCGGTTATTTAACTATCGAATAAACAAACATTCAAATTAGATATTTAATTCCATAGGGAAACAAGCATTGGTTAAGCACATAAGTAACCACTAGCCTCCTTAATTAATCTTTTATTAATTAAATTCACTTTGTAAATACTTGAATCAAAATCTTTTTTACAAAGATATATATATATATATATATATATATATATATATATATATCCACAAATCCCTATTTTTCAATACTTGGAAAATCCTTATACTTATATCAACGGTGCAAGTATATTCACTAAACATTGGGGAGGATTTCCTTTTTATACAATTCAAAAATCATTTATAAACTCCATTATAAATCTACAAAACCATTTATAAAACTCCTTTTATAAATCTATAAACCCATTTCTAAAATTCTTTTATAAATATCTGAAACCATTTAAAAAAACTCTTTTATCTTGTAGATAATCTTCTTTTAAGTTTTCCAAGCCATGCTATAAGATTCCTCTTATAAAACCCACATTTGTTTATAAAGTCCTACTTATAAACCTCGAAAACCATTATAAATAAAATTCTAATCATTTACTTTAAAACGCTATTATATAATAATAAATAATAATTAACTTAAAAAAACATCTTAAAAATAATAATTAAAAATTCCACAACATTCTTAATAAAACAATAATAATTTATCTTCAACATTATTATAAATAATAATAATTAATTTCCAAAACCTAATTGATAAATAATTATAATTAATTTCAAACCATATTAATAATTTAAATAATTAGCATTTCAAAATATTAAAATATTTATAAAAAACTTTAAAACAATACCAATATAAATAAACAACCTTTTAAAACACACACATATATATATATATATATATATATATATATTCCTTGATAAAAATCCATACTTAACTTTCAACATAATCCTTTCCATATTTAAAAACTGTATTTAACAATCTCTTTCTATCTTATAAACTTCCCTTTTATAAAATCCCTTTATTTGTAAGGCCCCATTTATAACTCTATCTCTTGTACATCTCACTTATTCATAAAACCCCATTTAAAACATTAATGACAATCCGTTTTGAATGTTGCTTTCATAATTTATGAATTCCTTTCTATTTATAAAATATCGTTTAACATCCCCCAATTTATCTTCACTTTCAACTTCCAAAATAGAATCAACTATTTTTCTAAAACAACATTCCACGTCTCATTATAAATTCACAACTGTGATTTATTTCCTAATTTATTCAATGATAAGGTTTCCTTTATTCATAAACACCGTTTATAATTTTTTTTATTAACAAAATATGATTTTACAAATTTTCACTTTATTTGTAAAATACCATATTTATACATTATCGTATTTATAAATTCCGCATTTGTAAATAAATTTTAACTATGTATGTATGTGTGTGTATATATGTATATATCACTTTATATAAAATGGTTAATAAATATTTATACCAAAATATTGCTATCTTCTTTTTAAAACCGTATCCCTTATTTATAAATGATGGAATAAATTTAAAAGATTTTTAAAAACCTTTTCTTTATAGTTCGAAAATCTCTATTAAAAATATTTCATAAAACTATTAATTTATAATATTCAAAAATCATACTTTTTATTTTAATATAAATTTCTTCTTTAAATAAGTCAAGAAAAATTATTAAAACATATATAATTTCCAAATCACTTTGAAATCCCTTTTTAAATCAAATCATTATTTTATAGTATTTCAAAATACAACAAATAAGGCCCGATGCTACTAAGGCACTACATAAGCAAAATAATATCCATTTCATCAAATATGGCATCCAACAAGTCATATATCACAGTATACATGAAAAGTAAAATCAATAGTGTGAGGAATCCTGTTGGATCCCTCCAACTTGTCCCCTGCATCACATACAATATATAACCCAATAATATAAATCAACCGCTTCAAGGCGGGATCATATACAAAGGGTCATCCGCTTTACACGGGAACGTAATATGGTCACATCCGCTCCAGGGACGGGAATGCATCTAAAACAAAATTATTAAATAGTAAATCATCCAAACATTCAATCAGAAATTTTTATCAACTATATATCATACTAGTTAACCAAAATGTGAGTTTAACTCACCAGAGTTCCAGTTGTCGCTTTCGCATTCTGGTTTCATCTTAGCGTGAAATTTCCACAAGCTCCAAATCTTACCAATTCAATTCCGTGACGTATTATTCACTGATACGAGTACAACGCAACTCGTCGCGCTAGATTCCGACCTCGTATGCAAAAATTATCCGATTTATAAGTTAATGATTTAATTTTATACTTAATTTACTAATTACAAAGTTAGTTTAACTAATTACCCTCTTAAATAAAATAATCCTTCTTTTCAAAATACAAAACTCCCACTTCCAAACTTCCTCCGACCCAATCATCCACCCACCGCTCCTCCGCCTCGCCATGATATTCAATTCCGTCTTCGTCGTTGATCATCTCCACCTAAGCACTACCCTCCTGACACACTAAGTACACCCGACACCACCCATTACGAAACACAACAAAGCCCTAGACGGTGTCGGACCACCCACAAATCGCACCGTCAAAGCTCCTTGCCACCACGAACAAGAATCAACCGACGATTCCTCGAACCATCGCCTATATAACTCACGAATCGAAACCCTAGGCTTTGCTGACCAAAAGGAACAGCCCCAAGTCACATCGCAGCCCACCAAATCTGCATGGACCGAAGCTCTAGACAAGTCGAGATTTTTTAAAGTTGGTTTTATGATTTTTCGTTGAGTTGAATTTCGTTTTGAATTTTTGAAAGTGTGCAAGTTTACTAGAAGTGAACAATATAAAGGAAAGAAGAAGAAGGGTGGGTGTGACGGGTTATGTGATGAACAATGAAGACGTGAGGAGAATGGGCTGAACAGTGAAGTAAGCATGGGCCTGGTATGGAGTGCATTTTATATTAATTTAAAATATCTGATTCTCTACACTCAAAATTTTGAACCTCAATCGAAGCGTGCCGACTGGCGTCTTATGTGTAATACCCCTATTTCGAACATAATAGAACTAATCTCGAGACCTAATTCGATCATATACAAAAGATAGCTTTTCAAACCCAATAATATTATATAAATTTCTGAAATTAACTTCTACCCGTTTCGATCTCCGATGAAAGCCCAATCGTCACGAAATTTGACGGCATATAATAATTCACTATTACGGATCCAATCAAAGTGCTTTCGTTGAAATCCGAGACAGTCTCCTGGAAGGCTATTTTTACACATTAATTAAAACGAATTATTATAAAAACCAATTTAATCACTTTTAAATCTAAATTAAAAGTTTGCTATCTTCATTCTTATTTAAATAGAATTTAAATCTACTTCCTAAATCATTTTTATTCACATTAAATTCATGATTTAATTATTTAAACAAATTGCGAATATTAAATTCAACAATTTAATTATCAAATAAATCGCTATATTTGAAACTCAAGATATTTAACTTATAACATTAACTTTTCAATATTTAAAATCAATTAAATATTCTAAATTCAAATGACTGAATTCTGGATCGTTACAGGTGGGGGGACTTGCTATCCTATATAGGCCCATCCACTCACTTTCTCTCTGGTTGGGACACTATAATTTACCAGTTTATCTATCAAATTGGGATAACTGTGCTCCAATAGCATCCCCTGACAATATCAAAATCAAATATCTTGTTCAAACGAATTTATGTCTAAATATCAGTCAATTGATCATTTATAGAGTTCAAATATGAATGCATCAAGCAGTAATCTAAGGAGATAGTCCAATAAAGGATTACTCTTGGACTTTAACTCAGAGCATGCAAGGGACAGATCAATATTTCATACATGGGTAAGTACCTCGATAGTAATCCTTTTTATTTAACACAAAAGAATATTGCAGAAAATAAACCTAATTTTGATCCATTCCGATCATGGGATAACCATGTCAGATCCAAATCTCGGTTGCGACCATGTATATCCGCCATAGTTGGTGACTTGGTGGTCGATTTTGTTGCACCACTATGGTTTATGCTATCATTATCTAATTTCTCACATATTGTTGCAATTGGTTACTCCGAACCTGCTCTTCCATCAAATCTTGCATATCTCTGTATTCGTTCGTCTCGTGCTTATCCACCTCATATAATATGTAGTATTTTCAGATTTTCTTTCTCACTTCGTGAACTCTATCTCTGCGAATTTTCTGTATGGAATATGCCCCTTAATATGAAGATAGATACTTTCCAGCGTCTCAGTCAAACCAATGTAAGAGGAGAACTTTGGTTCCCTCTTTGGTCGCTTTGAGGCTCTAAAGCAATCATCAACCTTTCTTTTTCTTTATCCATTTTAGATCCTTCCGTAGATGTCCTCCATCTTCCATAGCATTCACTTCACCATTCTCGATTTTTGCATCTTCTTGACGCAAGTATCCCTCGGTCAGATAATAGAAATTTGCCAGATCCACAGATGAGTCTCTTTCCAAGGCCATAAGAATGGTTGACTGGTTTGGTTTCTGAACTATAGTGGCTACTGCGATAAATCTGGTCTAGTAACTTCGTAAAGTCTCATTCTCTCTCTACTTCACATTCGAAAGCATCGTCATATTCCTTGGTTGAACTATATGAATTCTTAACTGGCTCATAAACTTCTCCACTAACTCGATCCATGTGCTAATAGACCCATTATCGAGTTGGTGAAACCACATTGCATTGAAATCAGTCAAAAACAATGGGAAACACCGTCTCATCATTTCCTCTGATGCTCTTAATACCCTCTATGTTGGATGTATCTCATCAAATGAAATGTAGGATTTGTCCTTCTATCATGCTTTCCTAAGGTTGGTAGCTTAAAGTTTGGCGGATTCCTTGCGTATCAGATGTTTAGGGTAAAGAGGTTTCTGTTCACATCCTCCAAACTACGATCTGGGGCTCCACCTCGAGGCTATTCTATCATCTTGGTTTGGTTGAAATCTTTAAGACTCCACATGCCTTCGATTCAAAGCTTCCTCATGCCCTCTGTTCCAGATGGGACCTTATGGATCTCTTCCATGTTGATGCAAAGTTTGCATCTTGATCCTGAGGCACAAAATAATCTATCTAACGTGCTTTCCCACGCTCACCATCCATATTGACTCCAACCCCTTGCCTAGATCGGTCGGTATTGATCGGTCTAGACTGGTCGACAACGACCAGTTATGAGGTGTTGGAGTTTGTTGGAACTTCTTCCATCTCTTGAATCTGAACTCTTGTTCTACCGTTTCTGTTTTTAGACCTCCTCTAGTCATGGTTTCCAACTACTCCACCTAATCTTTGCTGCTCCATCGGTTGGAAGAATCCATTTAACATCTTCTTTGATGAGCTATTATTCTCGTTTACATCTCCATCATCATCCCTTCCTGTAATGTTCCCCTTTCTTTCTCCGAAAGACGAGCCATTTGGGTAAAAAGAAAAGACAAGAAGAAAATGAGACATAGAATCTCACATCGAAAGACAATCGCATATAATAGATAACATAAGATAATACATAGCCACCACAATAATACATTAGAGTCACATAATTACAAATTTCAGCCAGGGACAGTTATAACTACCTGTCCCCATAAATGCCGACACAAAATATAAACAGACACAGCAGAAAAATAAAATAAGTAGCTAGATATCGCTGAAGCCACCTACTCCATGCTCCTTTCAAAATGCATCCGTGGAAACCTGGACTACTTGGCTATTCATATGAATTTAAGTACCCAAGAGTTTTAGTGAAAGAAAATAAAAAATCCAGGTCAAACATGGGTCTGGTGTGAGTAAACTCCAAACAACTGAATTATTAAGCTTATAAAACTCCTTTAAAACAAATATATCTCATAAGACCACGCTGCACATAAAGATGGATGAGTTTTTACCTTACGATAACCAAAATATTTCTATAGAATATCCAGTGATATTATAATAATGTCTAAGGTTTAAAGTAAATTATGAATATAACTAAAATGCTTGCATCTCACATTCCAACATATTTAGGCACAACTAAGTCCGTAAGACACTTATTGGAAGTTGAGTTCCATCAATGACAAGACTACTTGAAAGTGACTAAGGATCGTAATATGGAATATTATCTAAGTTATCTAATAGTGCGGAATATAAATATAAAAAGTAAATAGTAAAGTAAATGACACCGGGGATTTTTATACTGGTTTGAACTTCCCGTTCTACGTCCAGTCCCAGATTTCTTCTGGAATTTAACTATCAACCCTCTCTTTACCCGGAGGAACATGTATTACACCGCCTGAGCAACCGAACATGACTTCTACCACCTAAGCAACCGAATAGGACTTTAACCGCCTGAGCAACCGAACCGGACTTCTAATACAATAGTAAAATAGCTTCTGACTGAGTATGCTCTTGAGTAGCACTGATAAGTCAATTATGTACACCATTCCTATAATCTTCTTCTTTGTGGTATATAGTGTAATTCATGAAGATAGAAAGTTAATTTAATCACTAATGAAGTTTTGCTTGAATGAACACGTGATTAAACAAGAGTATTGAATGCAAATGGCAAGATTATTTAGACAATAAGAATGAGAAAATAGAACCATAATTAAGTAAGTAAAACAATTTATTTTGTGGCTGTATATAGTGTTTAAGTGTTGCAATCAATCGTGAAAAGTAACGATCAAAAGATACGGAAGCAACTCTTGAATCAAGAGTTGTTTCTGTTCGCTGAAGTGAAGTGTTTTTTAGAAATATAGTCGTTATGAAGATTCAGTCGACTGAATGAAATAATCCAGCCAGCTGAATTGGTTAAAATTCGAATCAGAGAGAAAATGGTGCAAAAGAACATGTCATTCAGCCTGCCGAATCATATGGTTCAATCGACTGAATATTCATATGAAATTGTGGACGTGTGATGTGCACGTAAAGTACATATTTTTACTTCCATATTTAATATTCTTTTAATTAAATAAATGAGCATATAAGGTATTTTACATGTTTAAACAAAATTTCAATTATTTCCAAATCATTATTTATTCATCTTCATATGGGGAAAAACAGTCATTTTTGCATATGATTTAATTTAAGAAAATTTACTTGGACATTTTAATATTGTTTTGTAGATATTTGAGTAAATATTGGAAGAGGCTTCATATATTTATGCATGCACAAAGGATAAAAGACAAAGGAATGAGGAAATAAATCAATTCATGCAACATGGAGGATCCCACCTACCCCCACTAACCATAAACTTCAATTAGGAGCTAATGCATATGTTAGTGAGAATTAAAGCTACATGCACATTTAAATAGAGGATTATGCTCATGCTAATGATTACTTGGAGGTGATATTTCCTAAAGGGGCATTTTGGAAAGTCCTCTAAAATATGGATTAGGGTTTCAAACATGTATAAATACCCCTTATGTTTAATGTAACGAAGCTCTTAGCACCACCTTCTAGTTAGTTTAGTGGTAGCCACAAATATAAACAAAAATTTTCTTTCTATTTTTAATGGCTTCTTAGCCTTTTCTTCATGTTATTTATTTATATTCAATTTTAATTCATGCACTTTTAAATCATGTTCTTTTCTTGTTTGTTTCTTCTTATGTTAGTATTTTAGATCTTTTTCTTTTATGCAAGTAAATAAGCTTTTAGTTTATTCAATTAGCTCTCATTTTCTTCTTGTTTATGTTTATGTTGCAATCTACATTTGTTGAAATGATAACAAATATGAAAAGCTAAACCCCTTCAAGGGTAATGAAGCTCTCTTAATCATGTAGATCCAACATATTTGTTAATTTTTGATCTCTCTTTATGCTTCATGGAATTTTTGATATGGTAAAATTTTGCTGTTTAACTTTTAATTTGATAGTTTATGTTGTTGACACCAAATAGGCTATGCTTAAACAAACATAAACACAAATTACCTCTTAATCTACATATGATGTTGGTAATGAAGTGGATTTTAGAATCAAAATTTTATGGTCTATATTACTAATCAATAGTAAATAGATCATGCTTAGAATAAAATTTATTTTTAACCTCATTATCATTTTCATGAGAGTTGACAAGTGGTTTAGACGGTGTGTTAAAGTTTGATGGTTTATGTTGAGCTAATTAACAGCACAAATAGACCATACTTATGATAAACACATCAACTAAATTCACAAATGACCAAAAAGAGAGATCATAATTTCATTATGTTGGTTTATATGATCATGAGAAGGGATTTGCCTCTAAATTGCCTTCTACTCTCATATTTTTATTCACTTTGTTTAGCTAGTTTTTTAACAATTTAGCTTAAAACAACTTCAAATCTTGGTTTAATTTGATTGAGTAGGATTTTAAATCAATTCAATTCCCTACGAATCGATCTGTACTTACCACGTACTAAAATTGTACACCGTGCGCTTGCGGTTATTTTTATTACATCGGCAATTTTCTAACCAATTGAAAAACCGTCGATTCAATAAGTTTTTGGCGCCGTTGCCGGAGAATTAAAATTTGATTTTGATTTTAACTCTTCAAATTATTTTTATCTGATTTTATTGTGTGTTTATTTGCATTTTTTTAAAAAGGAAAAAAATTATTGTTGTATGTTTGTGTATTTTGATTGTGTGCTTGTTGATTTTCTATTTCTATTTAAAAAGAAAAAAAAACATACACAATTTCAGAATTTTTTTTTAGTTTACATTTTAGTTTACATTTTTACATTACATTTTTCTTTTTCTTCTTTTGTTTACATTTACAAAAAAAACACTGTTGTACACTGTTACAACTTGCATCTGCACTGCCTTCTGTAATAAAAACTACCACCTCCACCATTTGCCTGAACAATATCATCATACCACACTTGCCAGAGAAAACCACCCAAACACTGTCCACATAACCATAACCAAATACCAGCATACCATCCTTCCCACTGTATACACATTGCCACTGTCATCACAGTGCACAACCACAACTTACACCACTTCCATAACCTCCACTGCATACCTAAACTCCACTTCAACTGCTGCATTCAACCTCACAACTTAAACCTCTTGCTTGCTACTTCAACTTCATCAGCCCACTGTCTAACCAAAACCATCACAACATCCTCTACATCCCCTGTCCACCATCCACTTCACCTCCCATACTTCAACCCAAACCTAAATTTTGTGCATCACATTTGTGCACATAGAACACACGTCTCTTCCTTCATTCCTACCTTCCTTGCTCTGCACCACATCCTCCACTGATTACATCAACAGCCCACTATCGTCCTCTACTGCCAACGACATACTGCCTACTCCAGACCACCAAACTGTCAATACTTTCCTCTGTCACTACCTTCCACAACCAATACAACATCAATATCCATACTTCCCCATACTTCACACTGTGCTGCCTGCCTGCATGCAACAATTCCAGCAACATCTACAACCACCCACTGCTACTTCAATCATCCCCATACCAACTGACTTCATATTAATACCGCCTCCTTAGATACATATATACAACAATGCTATCACATCAACCATCACTGCATACCTTCTTCCTACTGCACGCAGCAACACCCCAACATACCATCATCACTCATTATCACCACAACATCACCCCAGTCTGCCACCACCTTCCTGCAACATACCATAACATCAAACATACAACAACTACACACTGCCTACATACTTAAACTTGCACCTCCTCACAATCTCCTCATCAATCGTCTTCACTTACCAAACCAACCACCCACCTGATCACCACTGACATACAACCAAACAACCAACATTCTTTCTCCTACAAGTCCACTCCCCCACATCACTACGGTCCTCATTTCAACCTCACCCAACCCATAGCAAAACTTCCATCCGGTCATCACCAACCTTTGCCCCTGCCTTCATCAATCTGCATCTCTTGCTGCCATCCTCCTACAACTGCAGTTTCATCACCTCGCTGCCAAATCATCATCCACATTATCATTCACTTCACTGCCTTCCTCTAATTCAACCAACAACATCTCCAGTACAATGTCAACTGCTCCTTCATAATCTCCATCCTTATCATCATATCACTACAGACTTGCTACACTTCCTTGCTTCAATTTGCCTTCAACATTTACTGCCCTCCACTGCTAACACTTCATTCACTGTGAACCATTCAACCACCAATACATCACTTCATCACCAATTTTTGTCACTGCCTTCAACATCCACTTCTGTCACTCAGTCCATCCCCTACAGTTCAACTGCGACCACCACATTTCATAATCCTCTACCATTCCTACAAAGATCACTCCACTGCCTTTCGATCAACCAACCCCTTTCTGTCACAACCATCTGCACTTCCTAACCAAAAACTATGCATTCACTCCACTGCCTTGCCAACATCCTACCTTCATTCCCTGTTCCATATCAACCTGCCACTTACCACTGCCATCTTGCAAACTTGCATACTCCCCATACCTCACCAGCAACTCACTGCTGACCATCACTCACTGCCAACCAAGCCTATCACAGCAGCTCCTTCACCTCAACCTTCCATTGTGCCATAAACATAACCCCTGCTGCTCACAAACCAACCACCTGATCATACCAGTCCCCATCCATCCTTTCACTAATCATCATTTAACTTCCACTTTCCTTCTGCAAACACCTATTTCCTCTATCACCAGTGCACATTCAACTCCATCACCATCACCAGCACTTCACATCATTGCCCACCATCATCTTCCCTACAGCAGCCCTCATCCACTTATGTCAACATACACATCAATCTGCCAACTTCAACCCGACACCTGAAAACTGTACATCCACCACATTAAACATTTCAACACATTTCACTATTGCTGCAAATCAAACTACTCCGCCCATGCTACCAACCCCCACTGTCACACAAAAGTCACCCACTGTCCACGTATCCTTCCTTTGTCACAACTCCTCCCTGCACATCAATGAAACTTCCTCTGCATCACATCATTTGCCTCATTGCAACCATACATACATTACTGCAAATTGCATCATTTACTGCCTCACTGCCAACCACCATCTCCTTCACAAAAAATTGCAAACTTCAACCACAACCACCTACCTCTGCCTTGCTTTAAGCACCCAAACACCACTTTTCAAATTCCGCAGCCTAATCTCCTGCAACCACACTGCACCACCAATCTCCATGAAACCAACCACTATTGCAAATCGACTCACCTCGAACTATGATTCTAGCCGTAAACTAGCTCGCGAACTCCAGAAACCATCGAACCGAAACTGATTTTGATTTCGCATTTTTTTTCTTTCGTTTCGTGAATTAGATTTGGTTTCTTTTAGAAAGAGGAAAGCTTTGTTTCGTTTACAAAGAGGCGAATTGGATTTTATTTTCTGTTTAAAAAAAAGAAAAGAAAGAAAAAAAAATATTTTTTTAGTGGGCTGTGGGCTGTGGGCTTGATGTTGGACTGAATTTTCAATTAAAAAAACTTTCTTTGCTTACCATTTTCCTTTTTGTGTTTTCAATTTTTTTTGGGGTTTTGTTTTTTTTAAAGGGGGATAATTTTGCATTAAATCCTTAGATATATATAATTTTCGGGTTGTAGGAAATAAAAAGGAGTTGCTGTGATAAACTACTTCGCTTTGCTTGCTAAAATAAATTGCTTGCTTAAAAAAAATTACTGCTTAAAAAAAATTGCTAATAATTCTGCACGCTCTGGTATCGTGTTATAATCTTCAGTTTTATTTTAATTGCATTGTTGGTTTCTTGCATAAAAAAAATTCAAAAACAAAAACAAGAACAAAAATCATTCGTAGTTGTGTTGTTAAGATCACGTTTAATTTCTGCTTTGCATTCATATCATCTTGTTTCCCAAGGGCAATACCCAAATCCACATAAGGTGGTAGATTTCATCACCCCTTCCTTAGCCCACAAATTGCATTCCATCTTAGAATTTGCTAATAATAACGGTTAGACTTCAAACTTAAGGGAGTCACGAGCTTATCTAGGGCTTAATTGTATCTTGGCAAGTTGTCTTCTTTCGACAATTTATATTCTTGGTGTCTAGGCTACGGGCAGAGCAATAATCAGTTATAAATATTACGGTGATTCGTAAATATTATACTGATTGTTTCTCTGAAGGCACTTAAACCTTCAGTTGAATTGCTACGGTAATTCGTGGTGTACCGATAACTCCAGTCTGTTACCTAGCTAAGAAATATCTTGTTGAATTAAGACAAAGTGTGGTTATACAATTTTGAGTTAGGAGCTACTTAGGACAGAAAATTTATAATTAAGTCCTTGCATTCATTCAGTTGGATTAGTTCATGCATATTAAAATAAAAAAACAAAATCCAAAACTAAAACAAAATTTTTGTACATTTTACTTACCTTAGTTTTTAAATCCTTTCCTTTGAAATTTTTTAATCAAAACCAAAAATCCAAAAAAAAAAATTAAGATAGTTTTTTTAGAAAATCATAAATCCAAAAAAATATAATCTTTTAAAAAACAAAAACATATAAAAGAAAAAAAAATTCCAAAAAAAAAAACAAAAATCAGATTTCCCTTTTAAAAAAATAAACTCCTTTTGGTAAATATTTTTCCTTTACAAAAAAAAGAATTTTTTTTTGAAAAAGTCTGAATTTTCTTTCTCGCCAGAATTTTACAATAGTTGTGAAAATCAATATAATCCATATAATTTCACATCAAACTCTTATGGATATTTTAATGACAACTATTGTACAAGCAATTCAAGTTTTGCACCACAAATTTTCAAAATGATGACCAACCCTCAAATTTTGAAAAGAGTATCGAAACGATTTGGTCTTTACTTGAACAACGAAATCAAATGATAAGTAATTTAGTAATCTGTGCAATAACTCAAGTCAAGGATTTCAAAATAATCAAAATTTGAATTCACTTCAAAATTCAAATGATTTCGATTATAACTCATACTAATACAACTTCAAACTCCAAAATGAATTTCAAAGTCAAAATGGAAATGTGAACCATTCTTTAAATGATTTTGGCAATGAGAATAATTTCAATTATGGTGCAATTGACAATTTTTGTTCTCAACAATTTCAAGTTGAAAATTCTCAAGTTAATAATTATAATTTTGATTTTGTTGAGAAAATGGAAGACATTCACAAAGATCACATGGATTTGTTGTTTGAGACATACATGAGATAACGTGAGAAACAAAATCAACTCCCAACGTGTGACGAGTCAAATAATAATCCATCTTTTAATAAAAATGACGATTTAAATAACAACTTTTGAAATTGAAAATGACAATCATAATGAAGTTGTTGAAAATGTGGTAATTGAGTTGGATTTCAATTCTTTTGAGAGTGTGGAACCAAATTAAAAATTCGATTTTCCATTTTTTGATTTTGAAAAATTGAATACAACAACTTTAGATTTTGAACATGATATATGCAATGTAGTTGTGAATAATTCAACAAAGGAAGACGAATTTAGTGAACACAAATTCCTTGGACTTTTCGAAGATGAGTTGATGAATTCTAAAGGGACGGACTTAAATCACCATTTTGAAATCAATAATTTTGAAGAATTTGTCAATGATAAGTTTGAATATCAATTTGGTGAAAATAAACTTGAACTTCAACCAATTGTTCTATCTACCCGAAAAACCATTGAAAATAAAACAACTCATACGATTTTTAATAAAACGACATTCGTTTTTCCAAATCAACATTCAACTTTGAAATTTTTTATGGTCTGGTTTTCTATGCTTAAGCTATGTCTCTCATACTGACGAGACAAATGAATTGGTCATTGGAAGACCGTTTCATTTACTCTTTGACGATATATTGTCTGATGTCGTGTAAATAATAATCTTTTCATTTTCATGTAAATATAGGTCATATTTTTATTTTATTTTTCTCCTTTCACTTGGGTTGACTGTGGGGACACATTCAAAATCAAGTGTGGGGGAGGGGGGAGTCTCATCTTCATTTTTGATTTTTCATGGTTTATGTTTTTGCATTTTCTTTCCAAAACTTAAAAAAGAATAAAAAAACAAAACAAGTTTTCTTTTTATCTTATTGATTTACTTTTAAAGAAAAACTATAGGATAAGTAGGATTTTGGTTATTAAATTGAAATTTTTAAAAATTTATTTGTCATAACAAAAATAAAAATAGAGTTTGATTACAAGTAACAATGGTTTAACTAGTATATAGGAAGGTTCATGGGTATTAATTATGAAGTATATCCTAATTGAAATCTTTGTTTAATGAGTGGTTGATTTTAAGTAAAGGCTACAACATTTTTGATCTTCTAAGTTAAGTGGTGCTAAGATGATTTTGCAAAAATCTCTCTTAAAAAGAAAAAAAATGGTTTTTGTGAAAATAAGAAACACCTAGAGTCATGTATTCATACGCAAGTGTATGCACTCGCCATGCTCTGTACCCTTCTCACGTAAGACCGAAAGGCAGTGCATGATCGGTATATCTGGCATCAGTTTATCTGAGTTAGGTGTATGTACATAAAAAAATTCTTTCATTAATAATGCCTACAGTCGATAGGTGTACACACTTGTGTGTACACTCACCATACTCTGTATTCCCCTTACGTAAGCCTGTAAGGCAGTGTATGGGTGGTATATCTGACCTTAGTTTTCTGAGTTAGGCATATGTAAATATTGTTAATATCAATAAAATTTTCAAATAAAGAGAGAGGAAGCAATTGAAATCCAAGCACTATTTTCACTTATTTGATTCGATTTGTTATTCAAGAAAAACAAAAATACCACTTTGAAAATCTTTGATGATCAACTAAGGATCCATTTCATAGTTGCACTATGTTATCAACTGAAACAACTAGCCAAACTCGAGTCTAATTGTGATGATAACTTAATTTGTTGGAAGTTTTGACGAGTAAAAGGACTTAAATTTCTTGATAAGGACCAAAACTTATATTTAACTTATTCGTGTTAATTTAAAAGTATCTCCATTTGTAAATATTTTCAAAAACTTGCATCCATCTCTTTGTAAATAAATCTTGCATTTAGAAATTTTTCATGTTGCATTTGGATTTTGGGGGTAGTATCCACTGAAAACCCCCACGAGACAACACTCGTCCTACTAGGGACACCTAGATGTTTAACGGCTTGTTGCATACGCTCAATGCAATCGCGTTTCCTACAAAAATGGATTTATTTTAATTTTAGTTTTTTCGGGGACGAATAAAAAGATAAGTGTGGGGGTATTTGATGTGCACGTAAAAGTACATATTTTTACTTCCATATTTAATCTTCTTTTAATTAAATAAATGATCATATAGGGTATTTTACATATTTAAACCAAAATTTCAATTATTTTCAAATCACCATTTATTCATCTTCATATGGGGGCAAAATGGTCATTTTTGCATATGATTTACTTTAAGAAAATTTACTTGGACATTTTAATGTTGTTTTGTAGGTATTTAGTAAATACTGGAAGAGGTTTCATATATGTATGCATGCACAAAGGATGAAAGAACAAAGGAATGAAGAACTAAATCAATTCATGCAACATGGAGGATCCCACCTACCCACTAACCATAAACTTCAATTAGGAGCTAATGCATATGTTAGTGGGAATTAAAGCTACATGCACATTTAGATGGAGGATTATGCTCATGCTAATGATTACTTGGAGGTACATTTTCTAAAGGTGCATTTTGGGAAGTCCCTTAAAATATGGATTAGGGTTTCAAACATGTATAAATACCCCTTAAGTTTCATCTAATGAAGCTCTTAGCACCACCTTCTAGTTAGTTTAATGGTAGCCACAAATATAAAAAAACTCTCTTTCTCTTTTTAATGGCTTCTTAGCCTTTTCTTAATGTAATTTATTTATATGCACTTTTAATTCATGTTTTTTTCTTGTTTGTTTCTTCTTATGTTAGTAGTTTAGATCTCTTTCTTTTATTCAAGTAGATTAGCTTTTAGTTTATTTCAATTAGCTCTCCTTTTTTTCTAGTTAATGTTTTTGTTGCAATCTATATTTGTTGAAACGATAACAAATATAAGAAGCTAAACTCCTTCAATTTAGGGGTAATGAAGCTCTCTTAATCATGTAGATTCAACATATTTGTTAATTTTTCATCTCTCTTTATGCTTCATGGAATTTTTGATGTGGTAAAATTTTGTTGTTTAACTTTGAATTTGATAGTCTATGTTGTTGACACCAAATAGGCTATGCTTAAACAAACATAAACACAAATTACCTCTTCATCTACATATAATGTTGGTAATGAAGTGGATTTTAGAATCAAAATTTCATGGTCTATATTACTAATCAATAGTAAATAGATCATGTTTAGAATAGATTTTGTTTTTAACTTCATTATCATTTTCATAGGAGTTAACAAGTGGTTTAGATGGTGTGCTAAAGTTTGATGGTTTATGTTGGGCTAATTAATAGCACAAATAGACCATACGTATGATAAACACATCAACTAAATTCAGAAATGACCAAAAAGAGAGATCATAATTTCATTATGTTGATTTATGTGACATGAGAAGGGATTTGCCTCTAAATTGCCTTCTACTCTCATATTTTTATTCACTTTGTTTAGCTAGTTTTTTTAATACATTTTTAGCTTAAAAGAACTTCAAATCTTGGTTTATTTTGATTGAGTAGGATTTTAAATCAATTCAATTCCCTGCGGATCAACCCGTACTCGCCACGTACTAATTTTTCAACGATTTTCTAACTAATAGAAAAACCATCGATTCAACAACGTGCACAGTAATTCAGTCAACTGACCTATGTAATTCAGTCGGTTGAATTGCCTGTTTTCTGCCACATCAAAGATTATTCAAAATGTATGAACTAGTACATGTGTGTGCATATACCACTTTGGAGAGATTTTAACAAAAATTTAGTACTAGACTTAGACCATAGACAAACCATAGAAAATTTCTTACTAAAGCTTCTATCTGGAATCTAGTAGATTATTTGTCGAGTAAAATAATATCTTCTCCTGCAAATATGGTTAGTTCACATAATATTTACTTATATAGTTGTCACAATCAAAACATCAAAAGTCAAGGTTCTAACATTCTCCCCCTTTTTGATGATGAAAAATACGTAAGCTTATAAATAAAAGACAATTTTCTCCCCCTGACTGAATACTCTCCAATCATATTCTCCCTCTTTATCATCGACAAAAAGGAACAAATAATTAATATGAGAAATATAGACATATAAGCATACAAATAAGCATATAGTTTAGAGGAAACAAATAAACATGAACATCATAGATAACAAGCATATAAGAGCATGTAAATATGACAAACAAAGGACAATCTTACTTAGAAACATCAAAATACAATAAGCACATAAGAGAATGTCTCAAAATAATAAGAAAAGATGATCATGAGTGAAATAAAAAATCTAGAAATCCTTACTGTCTTAGACTTCTTCTTCTTCCGAAGTTAACCAAGCGAATGGGGCCGGATTTTTAGCAACACTGGTAGAAGTAGAGCCGGTACAGGAGACTTTTTCCCAAATCTTATTTAAAAAGCCTTTGATAGAGTTTAGCGTCTTGTTCATTTTAGACATATTTTTTTCTATGGTAGCTAAACGTCGTCCAAGCTTGCTTTGATTTCGAGACAATGTGATAAGAGCTTATTTTGGGGTTATGTCACCATAGAGTTCTTGAATTTCGTTATTGTCTTCTTCTTCTTCTTCTTGTTTAGGAGGTTGAGAGGATGAAGAAGCGACATTTGTGTCTCTTGGTTGAGGAATTCCTTGTTCACGATTAGCGACCCATTGTTGAAAGCTAATAATTTATTGATGTTCGGGGTGTTTAGGAAGACCCATTAGACTTAGAGTCTTTGAGTTAAGCTCTCCGATGGTCGTGAAATCCGAATCGAGTAAAGGAACTCCAAAATTTTGTAAAATGCGCATGATATAGGCTCCGTAGTGAATTGTTTTGTAGTTTCTCTTGTGATTTACTGTGAGAAATTCATCCAAAATAATTTTTGCCCAATTTACTCTTTGGGATGAGTAAATAGCATATAGGGCTTGAAAATCCCTCTTATTAGCATATAGTGCTTGAAAATCCCTCTTATAGACCTTTTCGTAGCTACCAGTCCGGGGTTGTAATGAGCAAATGAGTGCTCGGTGGATAATTCATGCCTTCGGATATAGTGTCAAAGATTTTACAGTGTCCACTCACAAGCAAGCGGTTTCTACTTTTATAGTGTCAAAGATTTTACCTTTTATGAAAGCTGATCTGAATATTACAGCCGGTGCAGTGCAGGTATTGATGGGAGAACAATTGTTCGTGAAAATTAGTTATATGAAGGCTTGGAGAGCTTTGAGTAAGGCGGTGGATAGGATTTACAGTGATTTGCAGAATCATATAACACTATAAGACAATATTTTGATCAAATTGCTAGAACGAACCCGGGAAGTGTTGGATATGTTATTACGGATGCATATGGAGTGTTTGATCGAGCATTTTGGGCCTTTGGCCCTTGTATTGAAGGTTTTGCTCATTACCGTCTGTTGTTATGTATTGATGGCACACATTTGTATGGGAAATACAAACGAACATTACTTGTAGCCACTGCTGTTGATGCGGATGACCATCTATACCCTTTAGCCTATGCAATTGTAGAGTCGGAATCTGGTGATAGTTGGGGTGGTTTTTTGCTTACATGCATCGGTTCATTCGTAGTGTTAACAATTGACGAATTACCTTCTGATCGAATGAAAGGAATAACGACAGCATTGCAAATGCGGTGGGGTTTTCCTCATAAACACCGCTTCTGTGTTGGACATCTGAAGGCCAATTATCAAGCTATAGATTTTAGAGAAAAACGAGTGAAAGACCTCTTTTATGCTGCAGCATGTGCTTCAGAGGAAGCCGAGTATAGTAAGATCCGAGAAGAAATCAAAGCTATAAGCAGTAGGACACACAGCTAGATAGAAAGGATTTTGGGAGGGAAAGAGGAAAATTGGGCATTGTGTAAAGATGATGGCAGTCGATTTCATGTCTTGATCACTAACACCTCAGAAAGTTTCAACAGTGTACTTAAAGGAGCTCGATCATTACCTATTAAAGCTTTGGTTGCACGCACCTTTTTTGGGTCGATTCATTTTTTATCAAAGAAGAGAAGCAGTAGTAAAACTTACAACCCGTCTTACTCTGAAATGGGAAGCAAAGATTGCCGATAGAGCTAATGAAGCAAGGCATACAAGAATAATTCGCTTTAGTCAAGTTGAATGACAAGTTGTGCACTATTTCGGTGATGAATTCAAAGTTTGAGCAAGAAGAATTTCGCCTTAATTTTTTTGGGAACCTTCTCCACAAGCTCATTAACTATGTCCATCATACGATACATACCATTCGTCTACAAATAACATATACCATTATTGATTTTACAACTATCTTAAAATTGTAAATTTAAATACATATCCCATTCTATTCAAGTGGAGCTCTTGAAGTGTAAGGAGCAACATCTTGTGCAGACACTTCCTCTCGTCTTCTTAACACATACTGCTAAGTGATATTCCAATACCAGCTATTGTACTCCTCATCAGTCAGCGTGATCTCATGCTCACCTACTGCAGCTAAGAAGTGGTTATTCCATAACTCTATCATTGTTTCAAACTCATCTTTACCATATGGAAGAGCGTAATAGGGAGTAAGATATGGTAAGTGTTGGAGAAGACCAAACTGACTAATCATTCCATCTGGAAGATGGTATGGAAGATCGCCAAAGCAAAATATCATCAGTCCATCCCACCATAACTGCCTCGAATCAGTGCACAAATCCGGAAGCACATCAAGCTCCGCCTCAGTGTATGGACTCTACGTAACTGTGCTATAGTCCAGGACATCAAACTCGATTCGGTAGAATGCCAAATTTATATAAATTGTTCAAAGTGTATAAGTTGATAAATCCGTACAACCAACACTACTTTATCTCGATCCATATGGTTTTGAATTGTCGATTACTGGTCACTTCATAGTTATACGACCAACCGAATGATACGTCCAAGACCATAGCTGCAAGAGTATAAGTTGTATTTCATTATTGTTTATGACATGTACAAATCCAAATTAATGAATAACTATGACCGTACCTGAACTAGAGTCATACAACCACCGGTAGACCATTGTTGTACCAACGCCACTCTAGTAAGCTCTACATAAGTGAAAGCTAGCACCACACTGCCCCACGAATACTGTCGACAAGAGTCGAAGTCTGCTAACAACCAAAGAAATTGAAGGGTCATACGGGTCTTCGATCGATCGATAAAAGACGTTGAGTGATGATATGTAAAAAAATAGCACGGGCGCACTGCGCGATCTGCACTGGAGAGGCACGGCGAAGAATATCATCATCCAACTGCTCTCTAAACCAAGTGGACACTATCGACTCATTCCCCCATCTTACGTCTTCTTGAGGAGGCTAACCAAGCAAGGACTCACACAAATTCCTATAATTACTCGAAAAATTCGGTTTTAGAATGGGACCTCCGTTAATCGGCAAACCAAGCAACACGGCTACATCTTTTAATGTGATATTCATCTCACCAACTCTGAGTTGAAATGTAGACATCTCCGGTCTTCATCTGTCGATCAAATCCATTAGAAGATTACGATCAAGCTGTGTGTATCCCAACTTATGAATAACACCAAATCCAACCCTATATAAAAGTTCTAACACACCGGGATGCGATGACGTGACAAGTTTTAGGGTCGAAGAATGGTCAATGAATCCATCCAGGTCAACCACCTGTCGAAAATTAAAACGAAATGCAAGATATTATGACATTTACTAACATATTGTCAGAATGCAAGAGAAATTATATCAAAATCTACCTCCATAAAATCGTTATTGCTTGTGCGATGTTGAGCCTGTCAGTAAAAAACGCTATCATCAACTGGACCGGGCTCCATTTCTTCGTATTCTACCATAATAACAAAACAAAATCAAATTTATAACCTTAACAATCCTTATATATAATCAAAAGCCAATCGAACAGATGTTCTACATGCACAAGCTACTTCATTGTAGTCTGGAAACAAAGGTTTATACCTAAAAAACTAATTTTTGTCCAAACCCTAAAATCAAATTTTTTAAAATTGAGATAAAAAAGGAAGAATACAAACCTATAGGAGGCACTTGAGAGGATGAGGAAGCCATTCTTCAATTTCTAGCCTAATTGAACGAGATTTTGAGTGAAAATAGTGATTTTGGGGGATTTGGGGTTCTGGGTTCGGTTTGGGGATGAAGATAAAGTGAGAAATGAAAGAGGATGGGCTGGTTAAACCAGCAACAAAAGATCTGGGCGGTATTTGAAATGCCACACATAGGCGGCATCTCAAATGCCGCTATCTATTTTTAAGAAAAAAACGTGTACTAGAGGCATTTCAAATGCCACCAGTACACATGGCGGCTGATGTGGTCAAAACTGGCCTATTTTTGTAATTAGTTTATAAACTGACCTAAATTTTCAATTACTTTGCAAAGTTTGCATATTAAAAAAATTCCTTATTTTTATTATTCTTAAATGGTATTTGTTTGAACATGTAGTTAAGTGGTTATACTATTTAACCTTTAGTGTGGTTACCCATGATTCAATATGTTATACATCGATAGCTCATTTATCTATTTTTGGATGAATGTTCAAGTTTACAGGTAAATAAGACTGTTTTTGTTGATTATATAAATGGTTGAAAGCTTGGTTTTTAAACATTGCCTACTTAGTTCCTTATGACTTGATGTATTACATGTTAATTTCTATTTAGTTACAACTTAAGCATGGAGCTAAGCACTATTTAAAAGTAATAGGATTAGATAAACAACTCTTAAAGTCTGAAATTAGTAGCACAGTAGAATCTTTATGCTTGGAACCTTTGAAATCTTGGAATTGTAATTCCAACTTTTTTTCCTTTGTGGAGAAACGTGGAATTCAAAATAAAATAATTGTGTTATGTGAATTGCTTAAAAGCCAAAAAGCTGTCGATTTTTTCATCCAAAAAGTTAAAATTAGAAAAAATATGTTGTATATTGCTTTATCAGATAGATTAGTGAGTGATCCATGCTGCGCACACAGTTAGTTATTGGAATCACAAGCTTGGGATAAAATGTTACAAACTTGTGATAAAATGTTACTTATAGTGAATTGATTTTAGTTAGACCTTTAACTGATAAAACATCTTATGAACTTCTTCACGGAAAGAAACCTAAGGTATCTTATTTTAGAATTTTTGGAAGTAAATGTTTTATTTTAAATACAAAAGATAACTTAGATAAATTTGATCCTAAATCCGACAAAGGTATCATTATCGGATATTCTAATAGAAGTAAAGCATACAGAGTGTTTAATTTAAGAACTAACACCATCGATGAAACAATGCATGTTTCATTCGATGAAAATCTCAAAAATTTTGAAGATACAAATAATGAAGAGGATTTAATTACTCAAAATCAGAAGTCAACTAAAACTAATAATGAAATTAATCATCCAAATAAAAAGATTAAACTTTTAAAAGATCATCCTATAGAAAATATACTAGGAGATTTGCAATCTGTTGTTACAACCAGAAAGCAACTAAGTAAAATGAGCAATGTAGCCTTTATATCAACTATTGAACCCAAAAATCCAAAAGAAGCATCAACTGATGATTCATGGATTTTGGCTATGCAAGAAGAACTAAATAAATTCACTAGAAATGATGTTTGGGAACTTGTTCCTAGACCTAAAAATAAAACTATAATTGGAACTAAATGGGTTTATAAAAATAAAATGAATGAACAAGGTGAGGTCGTTAGAAATAAAGCCCGGTTAGCCGCTCAAGGTTATTGTCAAGAAGAAGGAATAGATTGTGATGAAACCTTTGCTCCCGTAGCAAGATTAGAAGCCATTAGGATTCTACTTGCTTTCGCAAATCATAATAATTTCAAATGGATGTTAAAAGTGTCTTTTTAAATGGATTTGTAAAAGAGGAAGTGTATGTTGAACAACCACCACTTTTTGAAGATGAAAAATTACCAAATCATGTTTACAAACTTAAGAAAGCTCTATATGGTCTAAAACAAGCTCCTAGAGCCTGGTATGATAGACTAAGATCTTACTTATTACAATCAAACTTTGAAATTGGTAAAGTAGATAATACTCTTTTTACTAAAAGAAATAAAAATGATATTCAACTAGTACAAGTTTACGTAGATGATATCATTTTCGGATCAACTAAATTTGAAATGAATAAAGAATTTTCTGAAATAATGACAAAAGAGTTTGAGATGAGTCATATGGGTGAATTAAACTTCTTTCTAGGATTGCAAATAAAACAATTAGATAATGGTATCTTTATCAGTCAAGAAAAATATGCTAAAGACCAAGTTAGTAAATTTGGTTTGACTACTGCAAGTGGAAAACCCACTCCCATGGCAACCAATGAGTGCCTAAGTAAAGAAGATCTCTCGAAAGATGTAGATCAAATATTATATAGAGCAATGATTGGATCACTACTCTATATCACTGCTAGTAGACCTGATATCATGCATAGTGTTTGTCTCTGTGCAAGATATCAATCCCAACCTAAAGAGACCCACTTAAAAGCTGTAAAACGTATCATAAGATATGTTAAACACACCTTTGATTATGGCTTATTTTATCCTAAAAATGATTCTTTTGAATTAATATCTTACTGTGATGCTGACTATGCTGGCTGTAAATCAGACCGAAAAAGTACAAGAAAAGCTTGTCACTTTTTGAGGCATTCTCTGGTTTCCTGGTTTAGTAAAAAGAAAAACATAGTTTCTTTATCAACAACCGAAGCAGAGTATATTTCTACTGCTTTGGCTTATTCTCAAGTAATATATATGCAACAAACTTTAAAAGATTTTGGTTCAAATATCTCAAAATCACCAATTTATTGTGATAATACTAGTGCAATAAATTTATCCAAAAATCCTACTCATCATGCTCGAACTAAACATATTGATATCAGACATCATTTTCTCAGAGATAATATAAGTAAGGAAGCAATTACTCTCGATTATATCAATTTCGAGAATCAAATTGCTGATATCTTAACAAAACCCTTAAATGAATCTATATTTACTAAATTAAGAAGAGAATTAGGTATTTGTTCAATAACTGAAATATAGAATATAAATATATAACAAGTATAATTAAAATTAAATTAAAATAAATCAAATAGCGAAAATTTAAGTACCTTGTCGACAACCCTCCTTTACCCCTGTAGACATATAACGAATTTTTTTCTTTTGAAATTTTCCCACCAAAATTCAAATGGGTGGTTATATATTCTTCTTATTTCGAAATTTTGTTCATTCTTTCTGTTCTTTCTCTGTTCTAACTTCTGAAAACAATAACACGATGGCCTCCTCCTCCAAATCAAACAAAAATTCAACCTTTTTGTTCCCTTCTCCTTCTACCGGACTATTTCAACGAACTACGCTTGCACGAGTGATGAAAATGGAGGATTCCTTGAAGGATGCACTGAAACTTATGACTGAAATTCAAGTGGTGAAAATCAGAATGGCCAAAAAACAAGAACGGCAAGGAAAAATCCTTAGAAACATGCAAAAGTTTCTAATGGACAATCACGCCAATCCCATCTTGATTGATAAAGAATCTTCAGGTGTTCAAGTGCAAGAGGACAGCGAGGAAGAAGAAGAAGAAGCCCCATGGAAGAAGAGCACGCTGAAGAGGACGACAAAGTTGTTTGCGTTGGCGAAGTGTGCTTTGACAAGGATGGAAATCTAGTCGTACAACGTGGAAATTTCTGTTTCCACTACCCAAATTGCTCGGTTCATAGATCTCCCATTGTCAAGGATACACATTAGTTTCTTTTCTCTCTTTCTTATCGTTATTTGTATATGATCTTACTTACGTTTTCTACGCAAATGTAAATATAATATTATATAATTAATAAATGATTTGTGTTCTTATATTTGAATTCTCACATTATCATTATTATTATAAATATTATCATATATGGATTCTTAGTTAGGAGAGTTAGTTATTAAGGGCTAAGTTTTAGTTTAAGAATTAAGTGTTGATTATTTATGGTAACACTATCATTATAATCAAATGTAATATAGTATTAGATTAAGGGGGAGTTGTATAGATTTAAACTTTGTTTTTGTTGATGACAAAGGGGGAGAAGTATAAAATAGGTAGTTAGGCATAGATTAAGGGAGAGTTATTAGGATAGAAGTCATATTTTATAAACAAAGGTTGTCATCATCAAAAAGGGGGAGATTGTTAGTCCTTGAGAAATTGGTTTTGATGACAACAACCTTAGAATAAGATTATAAAATATAAATACTAACATTATTGTTTAGATATATATATATATATATATGCAGGATATATATACAGGTAGCAAAGAATGAAGACTGTACAGTATAGAGATTCAAAAACTGATGAATTCAAGATCGAAGATATCAAGATTCAAGACTCATGAGTATCAAGATTATCAAGAGTTCAAGATTTCAATATAAGTAATTTAGTTAGGACTTTTGTTAAAACTCCTAGAAAAGCACTGACATCTTAAAATCCATTTTATTCGTGGAATGGAATCCACTTCGAGCCCGTTAAAGGGATGGAACCCGAAGTAGGATTGAACCTATGAAAAATCTAGTGGAACATTGTTTTCTATCCACTAACTTTTATTCAAATGTTTTACAAAATTATATCTTGTTTTCAAAATGATTTCAAAATCTTCCTTTTTAAATCAAAAACATCTATCTTGGTTTTAAAATACTTTTAGCCTCAAAATAATCTTTATTTTCAATATCAAATTATCCTTGGTTTTAAACTATCTTTTAATTATAATATATTTAACTTTTAGTATTTATACTTAGATTTAAATATAAAATTATAGTAAAATTTTATATATACCAAAATATTATTCTCTATACTTATTTATGTATTTTAACTATAGTTAAGTATATTTATAAAGTTTAAAATAGTTTTAATACAAGATAGAAGTTATTTTCAAAGAAAAAAAATTACCAAAAATAACTTAGGCCCGTCGACAACCCCAAGGAACCCTTGTCGACAAGGTGACAGTTTATTTCAAAAGTTTGAATTTCAAAGGAAGTGTCTATTCGTCATATCCTTTCATGAATGGACATGGTTGTTGTTCTACTATAAATAGGGGCTGTTTTAAACGAATTTATAATCATATTTTCTCTAATTTCACTCCTCTTCTTCTTCCACATTTCTTTATATACATTTTTACCATTACTCTGCCGAAATCACCATTGAATCTAACTAGATCATCTCTGGTTTGATTCTCTATCACTATCTCAACAGGATCCTAGTGCTATTCGAAGTTATAGACTTTTTTGTATTCAATCGAGCAAGAAAAGGTGTGATTGTAGCCTGGAAAATCAATCGGGTGAACTTATTGTCCGTAAAATCAAGTATCTCTACCCAGAGGATTGTGAATCTGGAGTGGTGTACCTTGTGGCCTTGAAATCGAGGGTGTAATTGTAAGAATTGATTTTGAAAGGAAATCTGTACTTGTGTTGCGGGACTTAATGTAGGGTAACTTCGAACCAGTATAAAATCTAGTGTGTTCTTTCCTTTATTGCTTTTACTTTATATCTGCATCTGTGTTTGATTCTGTGATCATATCTGTGTCTGAATATTGCATACATTTGTGTTCAAATTAAGATAAACTCAAAAAGAATTAGTAATTCCTTAAAATACTATTCACCCCCCCTCTAGTGTTAATTCTAGCCTTAAGATCCGTAATCCGCATTTCTCACATTTGGTATCAGAGCAAGGTTTTCAAAGTTTCATAATATGAATTTTGAAAAAGCTTTTAAAATGGCTATGTTTGAAAAAATTGTTAATACTAGTTTAGAAATATTCAGATCATCACTGTCCCATGAGTCTGCATATAATCGATATTGAAATTCAAGTTGTCTGCCAAAATTGTATGATGTGCAGGAAACATGTTTTATGGGTGTTGAGGAATCAATCCACAATGGACAAATTGTGCATATCAAAGAGAATAAATGGATACTCGATAGTGGATGCTCTAGACACATGACTGGTAATCCGGATATGCTGAATGATATAATATACAGAGACGGAGGACTGGTTAACTTTGGAGACAACTCAAAAGGATACGTGATTGGCATCGGCAATGTCGGTAACTCTGAAACTCCTATTATCACTAATGTTTTGGTAGTTAAGAATCTGAAACATAATCTGCTAAGTATTAGTCAACTTTGCGACAAAGGATATAAAATTAACTTTGAAAAAGATAATTGTCACATTGAAGATAATAATTCAACCATAATATTTGAGGGAATTAGGAAAAAGAATATTTATATTCTTAGTATGAAAGTTTCAAATGATAACCTGTGTCTTTTGGCAAATACAAGTGACCCTTGGATTTGGCATAAGAGATTTGGGCATTTGAATTTCAAACTCTTATCTAGACTGTCAAAACATGACCTAGTAAGAGGTCTCCCTAAAATGAATTTTAAAGTAGATAGTTTATGTGATGCATGCCAATTAGGAAAACTTAGAAGAAGTTCCTTTAGATTAAAAGATATGATTTCAACTTCAAAACCTCTTGAATTACTTCATCTTGATTTATTTGGTCCATCTCAAATTCAGTTAATAAATCACAGTAGATATGTTTTTGTAATTGTAGATGATTATTCTAGATTTACATGGACACTTTTTTTGAAACATAAAAGTGATACTTTTGAAAGTTTTAAGAACTTTACAAAAAGGATTCAAAATCAACTTTCTGTAAAAATTATAACCATCCGTAGTGGTCACGGTGGTGAATTTGAAAATGAAAAGTTTGAGGAATTCTGCAATAAAAGGGAATAACTCACAATTTTTCATTTCCAAGAACTCCACAACAAAACGGAGTAGTAGAACGTATAAATAGGACGATTCAAGAGTGTGCGAGAACTATGCTTTCAGATAGTAAATTACCAAATCATTTTTGGGCAGAAGCAGTTGCTACCGCCTGTTATATTTTAAATAGAATTTTAATTAGACCTTTAACTGATAAGACATCTTATGAACTTCTTCACGGAAAGAAACCTAAGGTATCTTATTTTAGAATTTTTGGAAGTAAATGTTTTATTTTAAATACAAAAGATAACTTAGATAAATGTGATCCTAAATCCGACAAAGGTATTTTTATCGGATATTCTAATAGAAGTAAAGCATACAGAGTGTTTAATTTAAGAATTAACACCATTGAAGAAACAATGCATGTTTCATTCGATGAAAATCTCAAAAATTTTGAAGATACAAATGATGAAGAGGATTTAATTACTCAAAATCAGAAGTCAACTGAAACTAATAATGAAATTAATCATCCTAGTAAAAAGATTAAACTTTTAAAAGATCATCCTATAGAAAATATACTAGGAGATTTGCAATCTGTTGTTACAACTAGAAAGCAACTAAGTAAAATGAGCAATGTAGCCTTTATATCAACTATTGAACCCAAAAATCCAAAAGAAGCATCAACTGATGATTCATGGATTTTGGCTATGCAAGAAGAACTAAATCAATTCACTAGAAATGATGTTTGGGAACTTGTTCCTAGACCTGAAAATAAAACTATAATTGGAACTAAATGGGTTTATAAAAATAAAATGAATGAACAAGGTGAGGTCGTTAGAAATAAAGCCCGGTTAGCCGCTCAAGGTTATTGTCAAGAAGAAGGAATAGATTGTGATGAAACCTTTGCTCCCGTAGCAAGATTAGAAGCCATTAGGGTTCTACTTGCTTTCGCAAATCATAATAATTTCAAATTATTTCAAATGGATGTTAAAAGTGCCTTTTTAAATGGATTTGTAAAAGAGGAAGTATATGTTGAACAACCACCACTTTTTGAAGATGAAAAATTACCAAATCATGTTTACAAACTTAAGAAAGCTCTATATGGTCTAAAACAAGCTCCTAGAGCCTGGTATGATAGACTAAGATCTTACTTATTACAATCAAACTTTGAAATTGGTAAAGTAGATAATACTCTTTTTACTAAAAGAAATAAAAATGATATTCAACTAGTACAAGTTTACGTAGATGATATCATTTTCGGATCAACTAATTTTGAAATGAATAAAGAATTTTCTGAAATAATGACAAAAGAGTTTGAGATGAGTCATATGGGTGAATTAAACTTCTTTCTAGGATTGCAAATAAAACAATTAGATAATGGTATCTTTATCAGTCAAGAAAAATATGCTAAAGACCAAGTTAGTAAATTTGGTTTGACTACTGCAAGTGGAAAACCCACTCCCATGGCAACCAATGAGTGCCTAAGTAAAGAAGATCTCTCGAAAGATGTAGATCAAAAATTATATAGAGCAATGATTGGATCACTACTCTATATCACTACTAGTAGACCTGATATCATGCATAGTGTTTGTCTCTATACAAGATATCAATCCCAACCTAAAGAGACCCACTTAAAAGCTGTAAAACGTATCATAAGATATGTTAAACACACCTTTGATTATGGCTTATTTTATCCTAAAAATGATTCTTTTGAATTAATATCTTACTGTGATGCTGACTATGCTGGCTGTAAATCAGACCGAAAAAGTACAAGAAAAGCTTGTCACTTTTTGAGGCATTCTCTGGTTTCCTGGTTTAGTAAAAAGAAAAACACAGTTTCTTTATCAACAACCGAAGCAGAGTATATTTCTACTGCTTTGGCTTGTTCTCAAGTAATATATATGCAACAAACTTTAAAAGATTTTGGTTCAAATATCTCAAAATCACCAATTTATTGTGATAATACTAGTGCAATAAATTTATCCAAAAATCCTACTCATCATGCTCGAACTAAACATATTGATATCAGACATCATTTTCTCAGAGATAATATAAGTAAGGAAGCAATTACTCTCGATTATATCAATTCCGAGAATCAAATTGCTGATATCTTAACAAAACCCTTAAATGAATCTATATTTACTAAATTAAGAAGAGAATTAGGTATTTGTTCAATAACTGAAATATAGAATATAAATATATAACAAGTATAATTAAAATTAAATTAAAATAAATCAAATAGCGAAAATTTAAGTACCTTGTCGACAACCCTCCTTTACCCCTGTAGACATATAACGAATTTTTTTCTTTTGAAATTTTCCCACCAAAATTCAAATGGATGGTTATATATTCTTCTTATTTCGAAATTTTGTTCATTCTTTCTGTTCTTTCTCTGTTCTAACTTCTGAAAACAATAACACGATGGCCTCCTCCTCCAAATCAAACAAAAATTCAACCTTTTTGTTCCCTTCTCCTTCTACCGGACTATTTCAACGAACTACGCTTGCACGAGTGATGAAAATGGAGGATTCCTTGAAGGATGCACTGAAACTTATGACTGAAATTCAAGTGGTGAAAATCAGAATGGCCAAAAAACAAGAACGGCAAGGAAAAATCCTTAGAAACATGCAAAAGTTTCTAATGGACAATCACGCCAATCCCATCTTGATTGATAAAGAATCTTCAGGTGTTCAAGTGCAAGAGGACAGCGAGGAAGAAGAAGAAGAAGCCCCATGGAAGAAGAGCACGCTGAAGAGGACGACAAAGTTGTTTGCGTTGGCGAAGTGTGCTTTGACAAGGATGGAAATCTAGTCGTACAACGTGGAATTTTCTGTTTCCACTACCCAAATTGCTTGGTTCATAGATCTCCCATTGTCAAGGATACACATTAGTTTCTTTTCTCTCTTTCTTATTGTTATTTGTATATGATCTTACTTACGTTTTCTACGCGAATGTAAATATAATATTATATAATTAATAAATGATTTGTGTTCTTATATTTGAATTCTCACATTATCATTATTATAAATATTATCATATATGGATTCTTAGTTAGGAGAGTTAGTTATTAAGGGCTAAGTTTTATTTTAAGAATTAAGTGTTGATTATTTATGGTAACACTATCATTATAATCAAATGTAATATAGTATTAGATTAAGGGGGAGTTGTATAGATTTAAACTTTGTTTTTGTTGATGACAAAGGGGGAGAAGTATAAAATAGGTAGTTAGGCATAGATTAAGGGGGAGTTATTAGGATAGAAGTAATATTTTATAAACAAAGGTTGTCATCATCAAAAAGGGGAGATTGTTAGTCCCTGAGAAGTTGGTTTCGATGACAACAACCTTAGAATAAGATTATAAAATATAAATACTAACATTATTGTTTAGATATATATATATATATATATATGCCGGATATATATACATGTACCAAAGAATGAAGATTGTACAGTCTAGAGATTGAAGAACTGATGAATTCAAGATCGAAGATATCAAGATTCAAGACTCATGAGTATCAAGATTATCAAGAGTTCAAGATTTCAATATAATTAATTTAGTTAGAAATTTTGTTAAAACTTCTAGAAAAGCACTGACATCTTAAAATCCATTTTATTCGTGGAATGGAATCCACTTCGATCTCGTTAAAGGGATGGAACCCTAAGTAGGATGGAACCTACGAAATATCTAGTGGAACATTGTTTTGTATCCACTAACTTTTATTCAAATGTTTTACAAAATTATATCTTGTTTTCAAAATGATTTCAAAATCTTCCTTTTTAAATCAAAAACATCTATCTTGGTTTTAAAATACTTTTAGCCTCAAAATAATCTTTATTTTCAATATCAAATTATCATTGGTTTTAAACTATCTTTTAATTATAATATATTTAACTTTTAATATTTATACTTAGATTTAAATATAAAATTATAGTAAAATTTTATATATACCAAAATATTATTCTCTATACTTATTTATGTATTTTAACTATAGTTAAGTATATTTATAAAGTTTAAAATAGTTTTAATACAAGATAGAAGTTATTTTCAAAAAAAAATTACCAAAAATAACTTAGGCCCGTCGACAACCCCAAGGAACCCTTGTCGACAAGGTGACAGTTTATTTCAAAAGTTTGAATTTCAAAGGAAGTGTCTATTCGTTATATCCTTTCACTAATGGACATGGTTGTTGTTCTACTATAAATTGGGGCTGTTTTAAACGAATTTATAATCATATTTTCTCTGATTTCACTCCTCTTCTTCTTCCACATTTCTTTATATATATTTTTACCATTACTCTGCCGAAATTACCATTGAATCTAACTAGATCATCTCTGGTTTGATTCTCTATCACTATCTTAACAAGATCCCAGTGCTATTCGGAGTTATAGACTTCTTTGTATTCAATCACTATCATACATCATCCTCCATAATAACAAACAAGTACTCAATAAAAAGTTCTTTCCATTCCACATTTTAGGTACATATATATATATATATGTGTGTGTGTGTGTGTGTGTAAATTCATATGTATTATTTTTCTTCTATTAAACAAATATATATATCTCGTCACAGTTTCTCTTATAAATGAAGGAACAACTGGCTTCTAACTTTGACTCCGTCCAGATTCAAGTGTGTTCATAAATTTTTGAGTGATAACTCTTGTTCAATTCCCACATTCTAGACTAAGCCGAAATAAATAAAAACAATCTTTAAAGCAACAATGCACACATCAAAGAAATAAATGACTTTAGTGTAAAACTATCTACAAGCTTCCCTTACGCAGCTCTGATCACTACTAGATCCTTCTACTCAAACTCACCTCATCACAATTTAGATGTGTGAACAGATTAGGGTCTTTTACAGCTTCCATAACCAAGTTGCTTTATTCACATCCAAGCTACATATAGGTTTATTCAACATCACCAATATCAACACTACTAGTCTGGCTAACAACTCCTCCTTACTTCACTACCTCCATCAACAATTTCCATTTCACATGGATACAAACACACAGAAGAAGTAGGGATAACGATAATATATATAATAGGAAAAAATAACATGTATGTTCCCAAATGACTACTCTCGTAACCATTATATACTCATAATATCCTTTTAATATAGGGTAACTACCACACACCTAAGGGAAAATGGAATCTAAGTCACTCTAAGGCCAAGACTCATGTCTCATATATAACATTTTATTTTAAACCTTTCTCTGATACCAATGATGTAATGCCTCACCTCCATATCCATACTACCAAAGAGTATTACTAATGAATACTATTTGGTAATACGAAGAATGTGGCTGGTTAGGAGTGACCACATGTGAATATTCCCTTGGGTTAACACCGATATGTATTCTTACCTCAAAATATTATACCAATATACATACTCGGTATCGACACAAAGTAATAAACATGTGGGTTTACCAAGAAAAACAATATATAATACACATAAAAGAGCACAGATCATAAATCGCAGCGAGAAATATAATAAATGACATAATATATGAATAACAATAAAGTGAATCTATAAAATAGAGTATCTGACTCACATCGACAATATATATAAAGTCAAGTACAAAATATACAACTCACAGCCATATCGTCAAAAACAAATACAAGGAGACATCTAAAGGAAAATTAACATGGTAGACCTCTCAAAATACAATATAGCATATATACTTATCTGCTCTAAAGCCCAACATCCAAAGTGGTTAATGTTTCTGTACCTGAAAAGTCTTGGATTGACCCGATTATTACATAAATAATAAGCGGGTCAGACTATATCTAAATCCATAGGGTAAGAATATGATAACGATCCTCAAAATATGTGACATACTCATTCCCATAACATATAGCATTAACTAGCATAGGTAAGATATAAGCATACATTAAGCAACAAAATCACCATGGAATAAGGGCAAACATATGATATAAAAGAGCCACGGTGAAGCACAAGCAAACCAACTTATACTTAGTCGATAGGAAGAACACACAGTAGGTCCTTATAGTGGTGAGCTCACACTATGCCCATATATCGTATAAATATACAAGGAATGCAATATATATATATAATGTATATAATGGACAAAGACATAGTAAGTACATGGATGAACACATGGTAAATCCTTATGATAAGCACACAATATGTCGAATATATGACAAGCATACAGCAAATTAAGATAAATGACAAGCACACGGCAAGTCAGGTGTGCTAATCAGCATGCCTTGGGTTGAAAAAACATGTAAGTCCTTAACCGCCTCTATAAGGATTTATGTTGCCACTGCTCAATTTCAAGGGGGGACTGACAAACATACATTAATGCTCTAAGAGACTATCAAACACATCGTAATTCTCTTATAGTCTTTTCAGAATTCGATCCTCGTGACATTAATGTCCCACTTTTACACTCCGATATATGGCGACCTCAACGGATCGTAGCTTCACGATATCGAATGTGCCTTCTGTCCAGACTATTGGCCCTTGTAGCATCCGAGGGCAGTATGAACACACATAAGGTACACTAAATAACAAGGATCAAGCATACAACAAGACAGTCAAATGCACAACAAGACAGGTGATGCCATTTAACAACCATCACCTTAATGGATCTGATTTTATGACTAAATCAAAAATCCGAGACCATTATGGTATGGGTCAGTGGTGTTGGTAACCTATAATAAATTTATGTATATCAAGAAGCTATCTACACGAACTCAAAATGGAATAGTAAAATGCAATAAAACATATATACTGAATAAGGCTACTACATTAGAACCAATATTATTCCTTGGATATCTAGTTTCCTTTTTAGTGCTGAGCATGTATAAGAAAACTTGTCTACCTACCGTTCCCGTCTTGCACCAGTACCATGTCCCTCTAAATTTATCGTATGGGTTGTAATGAGGAGGGGGTTAGAACAACATTCCGGTGATAGGCAAATTACATATTTTATCCATAATACTGGTTTTTGTCGATTGATTTATATTTGAATGTAATGTCTACTATTCATGAATTAGTCATTTAATTCCATATATGCATACAATATATCTAAACTACTTCAAGATGTAAGTGCAATGACCAGGACTTTTGAACACTTCGTACTTAAATATATAAATTATATAGATATTTTAATCTTGGATTTAATGTGATTAGTTTGAATTAACAACCTTGTTAACCCCCTTTCAAATAATAACTAATGATACAAAATTTGGTTTCGAAAATATTTATAAAAATAAATAGTTCGAATAAATATCGATAATATAATCAAAAATAGTTCTATCGATAAATGGACTCGATACGCATGAAATTATCATTTCGAGGCATTGTCTCAGATTTTAATGAAACTAGTGCCATCAGAACTGGAATAATGAGGTGATGTGTGCCAACGAGTTTCGTGCTGATCGAATGTATCGTTTGACCGTACGAGCTCAAAATGCGTTATAATATAATTGAGAAAATTAAATATAATATATAATTTATTATATATACGCCAACCCTCACGTTCACTTCACTCACTCTCTCACTACTCCTCTTTCTCTTCTTTTTAATTTTATAGTAAATGAAAGTTAGACTGCATCTTTCCAAAATTTATCTAAGATCTACAGACAACGATGAAGCTTGAGATCCGATCCGTTGAACTCGTAGCGAGGAAAACTCCAAATCCATAGTGTTAATGTTGTGTGCGGTGGTGTTTGGTCGAGTCTTGTTTTTCATGGCCGAACTAGGATTTGATGTTGGAGGAGATTGAGGCGAAGGCGAGACTGGTGTTGAACTTCTCTTGCACAAACAAGCTGGTGGAGGCGATATAGGGCGTGCGACACTGTTTATGGTGGCGTGGCATTTTGAACAGTCGTAAGAGGGAGCCCAGGCCACATTTCAGTGGGGCGGTGCGAATGTGAATTGGTGGGGTGCAAAGCAAAGCTTGCACGAAGAGGGGATGAACGGAAGTGGTTTGGCACGATTTTGTGATCTGTGGCTCCGTTGGTGGAGGTGAACGTGCACAGCCTGGAGGAATACGTTTTGTGTAGGTATAAGGGTAGGAATTGAATTAGGGAAGAAGGTTTAAAATGGTAATTAGTGATTTAATTGGGTAATTAGTTAATTAATTGTTTTAATTAATCCAAATTCTTATAAAATTCATAACTTTTGCATACAAGGACCAATCTAGATGCCATCTTCGTCGTTGCACTTGTAGTGGATTATCTACATCTTGGATTGGCATGGGCTTGGGTGAGTTAACTCACCATTCAATTTGTATATGTTGTGTATACATGTTTATTGAGTTAAAATATAAGTTAAAATAGTTAACAATGCAAGTTATTACTTTTGACTCCACCTTGCTTTGGAAAGCAAGTGACAACATTATATGTAGTATAATTTCTCTTATAACCCTCTAAAATATGTATCATGGCCAGGACTAGTTGTTTACATGTTTGATAGTGTATTGTCAATGGTTAAAGCGAAATAATCGCTATATTTGAAATCCCTTGTATTTGACATATGTTAAATTGGTTAAAATGTGATTATATAATGGAAATATATATTTGGTTGTTTTGTACACATGTTTTGGTACGTTTGACATAAAAGAGTTGGTTTGGTAAGTAACATAAATTGTGAAACAAAGTTGTAAAAGTTAGAAGCGAAAAGTTCGCGATGGATGAACTTTGAAAATGCCTTATGTTCGACTAGTTTTAGAGTCAACTTTGAAAGACATCCTAGGGCTTCTTCATATTTTTAATAAGTATAATATGTGTATTTATTACTGGAAAAATATCAAAGTTTAAATATATTTTTAACAATTTTTTTTGAGTTTTTGAAGTAAAGGGTTTTAAATTATAAATTATGTTTTTATGGTTTTTAAATAAATTATGAAATAAATATTGTTAAGTAATATACAAAATAAAGTTTTAAACCATAGTATAAGTATTTTTAAACATATATATATTTATAGTTTTTAGTAAATTAGTTAAAGATTTTAATAAAGTATTAAAAAAACTTATGTAATATAATATCTTTTAAACTGTTTTAGAATTTTATTAATTATATTAGCTTATAAATAAATTACTATACACATAAATATATACATCATTTTAAAAAGGATATTGGTAAATATATCAGTTTTAAAAAGTAGGTTAAGTATTTATAAATATAGTAAAGGAAGTTTGGATTTTAACATTTAAGTTAAAATAAATTATTTTGAGAAGTTTAATTAAAAGTGTATTACCTTAATCAATAAGTGTAGATACACTTGGATCTTTAATAATGAATATTTTGAAGAAAACTACGAGTAAATGGTTTTGGGTTGTAGTAAACGATGTTTTAGTAACATTTGTTTTTAGCCCTTATCAATTATACTTCGGAATATATTAGATATTTAATAATGAATATTTTAAAGATAATTATAAGTAAACAGTTTTGTGTTGCTATGACAATGTTTAAATAACACTTGTCCTAAACCCTTATAAATGTAATTAGATCTTTAAAGAGGTTTTTAAAGATAAATGTTTAAAGTATGAAATGTTTTGGGTTGTAGCAAACAATGTTTTTGTAACATTTGTTTTTAAACCCTTGAATTATATTTTAAATTGCAAAATTGTTATGAATATGCTTAAATCTTTAATGACGAAATTTTAAAGATAATAATAACAATATGAATTCTTTTGGAATAAAAATAGAAAAGTTATATGTTTAATTTATAAAAGAGAAGGGATTTATAGTAACAATGTTTTAGTAACATTTGTTTTTAACATCTTTGATTATATTTTTAACTAAGTAAATTTTGTTAAGTGATTTGTGAATATACTATACCGTCGAGATAAGTATATGAATACTTTTGAAGTATAGAAAAGAGTATAAATAAATAATGAATAGTAAATACGTGAATAATAAAATACATGGTATACATCTTTTATAAAGGGAAATTGAATCTATATACAAGTTTAATAAGTTAAGTTTTAATTAATGCTAAGTTTAATTTAATAAAGGAAGTTTAATTGATAAAGTGAAGCTTAATTAATAAAAGGAGTTTTAATCAATAAAGGAGTATTAATTAATAAAAGAAGTTTTAATCAATAAAGGATTATTTTATATAAAAGGAAATTTTAATTAATAAAGGAAGTTTTAATTAATAAAAGAAGTTTAATTAATAAAGGAAGTTTAATTAATAATTTGGAGTTTAATTAATAAGGAGCTTAATTAATAAGGAAGATTTAATTAATGAAAGAAGTTTTATTAGATAAAAAAGAGTTTTTTCTAATAAAAGAGATTTTAATTAATGAAGGATTAATTAAATAAAAAGGGATTTAAAAGTCGTTTATGTGACTTGATTGTGCTTTGTGTGGTGTTAATCGTGCTTTGTTTGTTACTTGTTTATGGAAAGTATTTAGTTATGTACTTAGCACTAAAGCCGACAAAGTAAGCTTGTTTCTATCCTTGAGAGTTAAGAATGAGGATTTGAGTAGGGTGTAGAAACAATAGTGCTCTAACCTACGGACTTCATGCTTGATCGATGGATAATGGAAGTTGAGAAGGTTGGAAATGTGGTAAGTGTAGGAGACTTTATTTCCATATGCGATCATTCTCATTTTTGTTGAATTTGACCAAATTAACTTGGGAAGTATCTAGAATAAACATGGGAATCATACTGTATGGTTATTCACTCGATGATTATATAACCTACGTATGAAATCATCTTGTTCTTCTAGGACAAATGATAAGGAAATCCATCCAGATAACATAGGATCTCCACCCTTATGTATTGTATGTTAATTTCTGAAAGAATCGGAGTTAAGTTAACTGAAAATCTATAGATTAGTTTCGGAGTGCCTAGTAAGTGGAGGAGTGTACTTATATGAGAAGGCTCGAAACCATAACCACTTTAAAATCATATACGTGTTTTATCTCTTGGAAGTGGATCTGTTCGAGATGTTGGAATCTATGTAGAGATTTGAGATCTATTCAAGATGCTCGAACACATATAGAGGTTCGTGATCTGTTCGAGATGCTAGAATCCAATTGAGGATTCGTGATCATTTCGAGTTGTGGCTCGTGTGTAGAGATGGTGAATGTGAGTTCACCATCGGTATATTATTAAAGTCAATATGATGCATGATCCCTGGTTTTAGCTAACCCATGAGGGTATTTCAACTCCATATCTAGAGTATGCTTTCAATATGTTAAGCGTGGGGAGTTGTTGATACTTGGCTCATGTTGTTCATGAAAGTGTTCGAATGTTGGGCCAGTTGTGTTTACTTTATGGTATATTCTATCTAGAGACATACGACGCTCGGAAGGTATTTTCTGATCCTTGTCATAGGAGATCTGTGAAGACCTGTCTCCTCGTCTCTCGAAAGTCGACACTAATACATCCATGGTATTCACGTGCCGTAAATCCAAGTACCGGGGAGGCAGATTTCCAAGGGTAAAGTGAAGTAAAGATAAAAGATAGAAACACAAATTCTCACATTACGTTAAAATAGATAGATAGTACATACAACCACCCTCACTAGGGTACATCAGAGTTTTGTATGAACAAACTCAGCCAGGAAAAGTTACAACTACCTGCTCCCATATTTGCTGGTATTAACTAACTTAGACACGACGGAAAAAAAATATAGATAGATAGACATCCACATCGGGTGCTCCGGCTCTATTGCTCCAAAAACCTCTTCCAGCATGCTCTTTCCCAAAATACACCAAAACAGAATCCTGACTACTTGGCTGCCTGGAAAAATAGGGCACCCAGAGTTTAAAGGGAAAACAAAATAAACTCCGGGTCAGTCATGAGACTGGTGTGAGAACTCAAAATACGTTGTTTGAAAACAAAAAGGTATCTCATAAGACCACGCCGCACATAAACATGGAACAGGTTTTTACCTTATGATAACCAAAACATTCTTACATAAAAATACTAGATATTATTTTTAATGACATATTTTTGAAAAACATTTGCAAGTAAATTTATCAATCTTAGCCGAAATTATTACCATTATTAAATTCTAGCATACTAGGCTCCACAAACAAAATGGCAGGCAAATATTGGGAAATGATATTTCGTACAAATGACCAGGTGAAGGGATTACCTTTCGAAAGTACATCTCTAGAGGAATGTACCGAGGCCCAATTGATGATCCATACCAACACAAGACCGGCCTACCTCTTCCTAGATAGTACCAAATATGTCATCACCCCGGTCGTTACCGACCTAACCGAGACGTATCTTAGCATACACCATAATAATTTAAACTCGAACGTCATAGCGGGTAGAAATATATCTAGAAGGGGATGATCATACCCTAATGGTTGCGAACCACATAGCATTGCCGCATCTACCCTGTCTCGGCCATTTCTGGGTGTGAGGCTTGAGGTAATGATTACCTTTCTCATTGCACATCATCTTTCTTTGAATGCCACACTGCCATCCCATGGTCACACAACTGATTTCTACAAATGTATAACTCCTGAGCTCGTACATCTCAGGAAAGGGTGTTAAGTCAAGAGAAGTTGCCTTCTCCGCCACCAAACAAATTATATGTTCATAGACATCACTTAGGTAACTAGGAATGCAACGTCAGACATTCGTCCATACATGATGTCCAGGTACAGGACAAACCGATGACACTCTCCTACCACATCCTGTTGGGAATTCACCCTAGGATTAGTAGCGATTAGTCATTGCATCGGATATTTCATAACGAAGAGACTACTACTATATATATATTGGGAGTTTATCCCCAAATGATCAACAAGCAGTCCTTCATTACGAAAATCCCAAATATCATATTTACCTCTTCACTTCGACTACATAAATTGGTTCGAAGTGGTCTTCGGATAGGAATCATCCAAATCCGACCCTGGTTTCTTCGAAACAATCATTGATAAAATGATGTTCTTGTGAATAGGGAATCATTCTTTAATTGATTTAGTTTATCAAAATCTTTTTTGGAGATATATATTCCTTGAAACATTCTTTTTGGTATATATGGAATCATTAAACCTCTCTTATCACTGCTCTTGATTTCTTAAAACCCTTTTACACAACTCATTTCCGACATTCTGACCTTATCTATCCCTCGCCCAAGGAAGAGCCCAGGTAAGCCAGGGCACTGGTTGCTCCTGAACATCTCCTTAGTTTAAGCACCTCATATCCGAATCTCACGAATAGAAAAATCCAGTCTACTCGTCGGCTTTTAGAACCAAGATTAAACCACTTAATTATAATGGCTTTTCTTTAAATCGTTTATCCAAATTCTTTTAGATAAGCTAGAATACCTCCAATCAATATTAACACTCTTAATTATTCCTCTGAAAACATTTACAAAATATTTGGAAAAGAATCGTTCAGTTTAAAACTAAAATTTAAAAGTTACACACTACAACAAACAGGACTTTTAACAGCGTTTTAAAAACGCTGTAAAAGATTTTAACAGCGTTTTTGCGTATGCTGTATATCGACATGCAGTTATATGTCAGGGATATACAATGACAAGAAATAAACGCTATTAAATGTCCTTTTTAACCGTGTTTCCCTGGTGCTATGAAATCTTTTAACAGCGTTTGGTTGGGTGCAGTTATAGATCTTTCTTAGCGTTTGTTTCGTGCTAAGATAAGATTTTATAGCGTTTTTTCAATGCTGTGATATTTATTTACAGCGTTTCGTTGTTGCAATAGATCATGCTTTCTGTTTTTAGATACAATTTAACGACATTTTTAAAACGCTGTTAAAACTTTCAACGGCGTTTTAAAAACGCTATTAAAACTTTCAATAGCGTTTTAAAAACGCTGTTGAATGTTTTGACTGCTTTTAAAAAACTGTTGAATGTTTGAACTGCGTTTAAAAAACGCTGTGGAATGTTTTAACAGCGTTTTAAAAACGCCGTGGAATGTTTTAATTGCATTTCTGCAAACATCCACCATAATGTGCATTTATATACCACATTTCTAAATTAGCATATTATATCAATATCACATTTCAAAATCAACATATTATATCAATACCATATTTTGAACACATATTTGATAACCAACGTATGAAATTTCATAATTAAAATACACAATATTCTTACACCAAACATAAATAGTTTGTCATCAATAGTTCAAAAACAAAATATAGAACAAGTAGCAATAGCAAAACAAAAGCAAGTAGTACATACGTTAAAACCAAAAAGTAGTACTAGCAGCAAAAATAACTTCGATCCATAACTCGTTGCAACCTTTTTTTGCATCACAGTCATCTATCTACTTGTAAAGAAAAAGTAATGCTTGAGAATCAATTCATCAAAAAAGTGTACACAAAGTTAAATCGGATTCATAATGCAAACACTAAATATTCATCACACTATTTCATTAGGCGATTGACTAATACAAAGTATACCACATACCATAATATAACTTCGTTATACAAACGCACTAAAATCGATAAATTAGAGAAACTTAAAACCAATGCGGAGCTAAACAAGTTAGAGTGTACATGCCCTTTTTGCAGATAAATAAGCTTTGTTGGAAATGCCAAAACTAACTGTAATCAATTTTACTCCAGCTGCATCAAACCATGGTTTCAAATTTTGGAAGACAGAAGCTAATTCCCAGCTAAAAGAATACAATAATGATAAAAGAAACATAATCGCTAATTAATTATAGATCATTGCTATGTCCAACATTCCTATTACACAAAATTTCTAGCATGTAACTACAAGGGCATCCAAAATGCCTCATGAGTGCAATAACAGTGATTCCTTATAGTAGCATAAAAAACTAAAGTGAGTTTTGTGTTTTTTTACAAAGTTTTTAGTAGTACATTGTGTATGCTGATCCAAGAATTCAAAGTTAGAGTTTAAACTCAATACCAAAGTATATATGTCTGATTAATGGAATATGAAACAAATGTTCAAATACTTTCTACAAAAACCAAAATATATGTACAATTTGTATTGAACATGAAAGTGAACAAATTTCAGATGATTTATTCCAAGTCCCACTTTCCTTTCACTTCTTGAAACAAGTAGGATACAGTCTATCATCTGATCAATACTTAGTCAACCTGGTTAATAATTAACATTCAACTTCACTCAATGCAAACAGACCTCCTTAATTTTAACAAAAGCGATCTTTTAAAATTACAACTACATATAGATGCAAGTATGATTAACATATAAAATACAACACTTAGCTTGGATCATCAAAAATAAGAGCGAAGTTATATTATGGGTAACCAAGTTGTTAATCAAAATTGAACACTGATGTAAGTTCAGTTAAACAAAAGATAATTATACTCTACTTATTTTTATAAACTTAGTTATTTTAATAAACTTATTTAATTTTTATAAAATTTGGATATTTAATTTTATAAAACCTAGTTACCTTTTGTAAAAATTAGCTATTTTTTATAAATTAGGTTAATATTCATAAAACTTAATTAAATTTTTGTGAAACTTAGTTCACTTCTATAAATTTATTTAATTTTTATTAAATTTTGTTAATATTTAAAAAACTATTTAATTTTTATAAAACTTGGTTAACTTAGTTAAAATTATATATAACTTAGTTAATTTTTATAAATTTAGTTTTATAAAACTTAGTTAATTTTTAGAAAATTATTTACTTTTTATAAAACTTGGTTAACTTAGTGAATTTTTATAAACTTAGTTAACATAGCTAAATTTTATAAAAATTAGTTAAATTTATATAATTTCTATAAACTGTTAGTCAACTTACTTAATTTGTGTAAACCTAAGTTAGTTTTTACAAATGTGTTTAATTTTTATACATATTTCTAATTATAATAAAAATTGCTTAACATAATTATTTTATGTAGAAGTTTGACATTTTTTGTAAACTTAGTTAACTTTTATAAAAAATTAACTCGGTCAATTTTCTTTTAACTAGCAATTATATAAAAGATCCCGACAGATAGTAGCATTAATGCTATCACCGTCCACTTTTATTTAAACAAAAAATCTTGTTAATCATGACTGATAGCCATTTTTAATCAACCATGGAGATAAGTGAAGAAGAAAATTGCTTATTCGTTCAATTGGTGGGAATGATCGATTATTAAGACAAAATTAAATTAATTGAATAATTCTAGCCAGAGCAAGAATTTGGCACATAGTAGGTGTCAGTTGAATGTAATATTGGAGTCTACATAATAAACTATCTAAGTAAAGATTCATAAGTAATACGCATATTTTGTTTTTCAAAACTGCAGTTGCAAATTGCAACTCAGTTGAAAATTGAGTTGCATTTGCAATTCAGTTTCGAAAAATTGAGTTGCAAGTGCAACTCAGCATTGAAAACCGAGTTGCAATTTGCATGTATGGTTACTTCACACATAGCACAATTTCAGGTCAGGTATAATATAACCAGCCATCACTTAGAAGACATTCACAAGTTAAACATGGCCTGTGAAACATTCATGAATATCACAATATTTCAGTGCGCATCCACCTGTTTCAGCTGCATAAATTATGATTAATTTTACTCTCCTTTCTCATAACTAACCAAAGTACTCTTTTCATGAATTCATAGATGAATCCGAACCAATATGTCTCTTTATTGTTTTATCCTTATTTAAAAAAATTAGATCCAACATGAATTCATAGATGCAACTACAGATCAAACATCCACAAGACAAGTGTCTCTTTATTGTTTTATCCTTATTTTAAAAAATTAGATCTGAATGCATGATTTTATTTTGGTTGTTGTATGTAGCGATCTACCGCAAACAGAGGGAACTCGAAGAGATGCTTCTTCAGTTGATAATATTAACTATGTATTCGTGTATCCAATAAATTAAGAAGTTTGTGATAAATATATAAATTAAAATAGGTTGGGTAACATACTTGATGGCAGGAGAAGTCCGCTTTGACGCGATAGTTCATATGATCAGTAACTGGGCTATTTGCATTTAGGCTATCGAGGTTTATGTGTAACTGGGCTCTGACTCCATCTACTTATTCTTTCTTCAAGTTATCACTATCTTCGGTATCCTGCCAGCATGTCCCACTTGCCTGCTAGAAGATCTACTGCAGTAGCTCTTCTTCTTACTTGCACATCCCACCTCAAAACTACCTCAGTGTCCTTATCTCTGTATCACATATTCGTGTAGAAGCACACAATATTTTCTACTTGCTAGCTTCATTCCTGCACAACAATTTTGTACAACTATATTACACCTGTGAATTAAGATGCCACTCCTATATTAAAGGGAAATAGGTTCATGCCACATGCTAATATGTGCTATATAAGCCAGCACTAATATTGAGATATTCAGTGCCTGAAATATTACATATGACACATAAAATTTTGGCGGTACTACCTCTATCACTTTAGGTGCAAAGGAAGCATACGTAATAAGATCCTTGAACCATGATGAGAATGATTATACGATAAATTTTTTTGAATTGGAAGTGATAATGTATGACATGAATTAAAAATCGTAGGTGAAATACCCTTTCAAAAAGTTTATATCTAATAAGATATTCAACTCCTAAAATGTAATTTCTTAGCCTCCTCCTTTTTATGTGAATTAGATGGATAATATATTAATTGGGTGTTAAGTGAAAATTTATTTTCAAGGTAAATTACTACATGATTATCTTGCACACTTTCAAAGCTGGCAAGCACAAATAGTGGGAAAATAAAATTGAATACGTGCAATTTAAAAACTGCAAGCTCATTTTCAAGTCTGGTCAATATGAGAGATTTATGTAATAGGTTTTTAATGGTCTTTTGGCCATGGTGAATTGAAGATTGTGAATGCAACAGCCAACATCAGCATCTATGGATGTTATAAGAAACATGCAGAAACTAAAATACATACTAGTATCAACATCCCCATGAATTTGAAATGGTAAAACAGTCCCTTTTTTTCACAATTACTATGCATACCAAATTTTCAGCAGAAATCATCTATCTTAATATATTTGATGGTTCAATTTAGCTCCATCAGTTTACAACTCTAAAAATGATGTCATTTGGAGATTTTAAAATATACTCGAGTTATGAAACGATTCCTAATACTTTAATGATGGCTGTTAAGCATCTCCATGGTCATCCAAAATCTCTAGAAAAACTCAGATATGCCTACCAAACATATTATCATAATTTATATTAATTCGACTTTGATTAATTTAAAATAACGGCAAACAAACCTTATTACCATATATCCTCTACAAGTGGGAAGGTTTATTTGAATTTAAAACCATGAGTTATTTACCGTTTATCCGCAGTTGGATCTTTTAGTTATGGACTAGGTTATAAATTTTTTCTTGATACTTCTGTTAAAAAGAAAATCCTATGTGTTAGATATTTTCAAGCATTCCCACCATAACATAAACTGTGTTAAGTGTCAACTAACTGGACATATATTATCATACTTAAATCCTTCTACTGGACATATATTATCAACTTGGTCTTCCCAAAAGTTTAGGATCATACTTAAATCCTTCTACTGGACATATATTATCAACTAACAGAGATATTTTTACCATGGTCAACGCCATATTTCAGCTTTGGTTCCCTTACCATTGACGAATTTGAATGATATAGTTCATGCTATGAATATTTAATTTTCTTTTTTGCAGTTTAAAGTGTTAAATTTCTACCGTGCTTTTATTTTTTAATCAGAACAATTCTATTCAACTTTATTCCGCTTTTATTTTATTGTGCTTCTTATTACCTTTGTTATATACTGTCTTTGTTTATAAAAAAACTAATGTCCCACTTACTACATATTTTAAAATTTATACCCTTCAACCTAAACATAACACGTACGACTGCCCTATTTACAAAGAAGAAATCTTACTGCATACGATTCAGTTCGTTAAATTAGTTACCAAAAATAAAGTGGTCCTTTCAGTTTCATTTACCCACTGACCAACATTTCTTATTTCTGAATTTAGCTGTTTCCAGATATATGTTATCTACTATGGAGGTTTACGAATTACATTGCATCTAGCTTGCTTTGTTTAATACTATATCATCCGATTATACTTCTACTTTAATGCATTATTTCTGCAATACAGTAGGACAGTGAATAGAGCATTACCACCCAATACGGCAACCTTCTATTTTTAACATGGCACAAGACGGAGGATGAACTTGGGATTTGCAGTACTAAGTCTGCTTGCTTACTGAAGATCGGTTTTTTATTTTTATCAATCAATTGAGTCTCAATTGAAACTTTAAATAAGCAGATGAATAAAACATTACCAGATAACAACCAAGCCATGAAAACTGATGGATTGCAGAAGGAAATGGTCATAAAACAAACCTGCAGAAGATTTGTACCCATTTCCATTTCACCACAAGTTATATCAGCACCTAGGCTTTTACAGATTCTTCTAAAAGGAAGATTACCAACAGTGGTCAACGGTGCAAGATACAACCTCCCACTGAAATCAATAAGTTTAATCTCTCTCCGATGTAAGTTGATTAACTTCCCACTAAAATCAATCAGTAAGTTGATTATATAAGAATTATTATATGAAAATATTATTTGTAGAATATCTAAATATTCTAACCATAAGATGAATATTTCAACGGACACTGAAACATGGAGTCAAACATCAGTTTGATCAGTAAACTGATTCAGTTGTTCCATTTCACATATATGTACAAGTATAATAATACTATTTTTAGACTGAAATATCGCTGTTTGAAGTAAGAATTGCCAGGCAAAACATACCTGAAATTCTAATATATTCAAAATTTGGTTGGTGAAGTTCCTATAAAGTAAAACTAGGCTTCGGTATTTGACTCCACGGCTTCAAAAGATATCGCATAATCACAAGAGTCATGACAGAAGCAATAAATTTCCATGTGCCTGCACTTTTATTTTCCATCTGAAAACAACTGCCATAATGGTAGTTGGTAATTAAAACTTTACAACTTTAAAATAGCTATTAAATGTATTGTAAAAAAGCATTTTGAGAAAGATTAAACTAAAGTAAATAGAAAGGCAGAAGGCAAAAGAAACAGGCCAGAATAGAAGATTCAAAACAGCTGCCAATTGAGTTATAATTAATGTTATTATATCAAAATATATATATATGGAAGAGAATAACAATGCATTTCTGAATGATTAAAAGATCTGATATAAGAAAAATGAAAATAAATACTACCTCTTTAGATTGCAGACATCACATGGCCATATTTGATTAAATCAAGATACTTGATCGGTCCCAGACAATCGTTTAAGACTCATTAACTATTCTGAGTTGTCTGGATCCAATACTCATCACGTAATTAGGCAAAACAAAGCTAGCATCGACAGTCAGTTTCTACTGTTAGTATGTACGCAAGTATTTACACTAACTCATAAAACATTTAATAAAGGTAAAGATATACTATATGTACCTTGGTTATATGACTATATGCACTATATAATATTGTTTACCATCCGTAAAAAGGGGAATTGTGTCGGACTTGAAAACTAAAATTGAGATAAATTTTGCCCTGCTAGCGTGGTACATAATAAAATCAAGATAGGCATAGAAACAACAAGGAGAACATGCATAAACATACTAGAAAAACTGCAAAATCACGTCGGAAAGGAGAAAGCACCAAAAATGCAAGTGTGAGTGGGAAGAGAGCATGAACAAGAGAATAGATGCAAGTGCTTGATCAACAAGCATGACCCAAGAAAACATGAGTCAGACTGAAAGCAAGGTGCAAGCAAATAGTATAGATCATAATTTCTCGAAAAAATGATCTTGTAAAATGAAAAATGAGAATCTTGTACATAAAAAGGCTGCAATATGAAGACAAAAGAGATGGTTATGTTAATGGAAATTGCACTAAGAAGTAAAGTGCAATTGAAATCCAAATGAATGTGATGTAATCAAAACTAAATGTGGTGCAGATGCATAACTATGTGCAGATGGAAAGCCAAAATACAGGCAGCGTGATTCAGATGAGCAGTAGTAGAGCATTAGGAAGCTGTGGGAAAATAGGAACTGCATGTCGTGGGAACTGCAGGCATGAGAACTGACACTGCTACATAAACAGAAAGCTAAGAGAAGGACATAAACAACATGGTCACAAAAGCAGGTCGTAAAACACAGTTGTAGGAGCATGATGCAAAGATCAAACTACCAAGGATAAAGCTCCTGGATAAAAGAATCAGCTGCCGAAGATAAGTGTTCAAACAAGCAAGATAGATATGACAAGCAAGCAAACATGAGCAAGGGCTGTAAATGATATCACAACAAGTACAACAAGCGCAAAATGATCAAGCAAGCAAGATGCATAGTGGGTGAAGCTACTTGCCATTAATGGGCTTACTTATCTTGTTTACACTGTCATCATTTAGCTAACATTCATTCAGTTAACAAAGAAAATAATTAAAGTAAACTCATCAACACCCATCAATTTTGACAACTATACATGCCTGGTGTAAAAAGATTCCAACGATCATTTAGCACATTGCAAAGCAAGCTGAACTTTGAATAAAATGGGATGAAGGGGTACTTAATAAAGCAGTAATGAATATAATCATGAAGCACATTATAGCCCAAAACCAGCAAAAGGTACTGTCCGATTATACTAAACTAAGTTCAAATTCCAGGGAAACTAGTTTTCAATTGTTATAGTTTGCAATGTCTATCGAGTATGATATATGTTTTCAATATTTGACCATCATTTTTTTTATGGTTTTCTTAGAAATCAAAACATCACATATCCAAATAAGACTTAACTATTGAACATTTTCAGAATTCATGGACTAGAGATAAGTTTTTTTAGAGTTGGATTCTTTTCTTTTTCATACATATTGATAAATATGAAGTGTATTTTCATACATATAATTCTATAATACACAATATATTGATAATCCTTTGACAAGCCAAATATAATTCTACTTACATACTCTGCTATGATTTTCAGAGCACACCTTTCATAAGCCAATAAAAAAATACATAAAAATAAATAAATTAATTAAATCATATCAAATTTCAGAAAATTTGTGTTAATCAAATATAAATAGCCTCTACTATTGCATGTTGTGCTACATTTTAATTTGTTGTTAATGTAGTTTCATATCTGCTTCATGAAAAATTTCTGCTCTATGTTGTAATTCAACTAGCAATGTCGACCTAGTTTCAATGAGCAAGTTTTTGTTTAAAACCAATTATTATAGAGATATTATGCATCTTAATTAAATTAACTAAAACTTATTTTTGGAACATTCCAAGGAGCATTTTAGGATGCTTATTTTATGTTATTCAAACCCCAAAATGTAAAAACTCAATCATTGTTGCTACCAAAAGATCCATCTAGATTCACACCGTCATAATTAAAGTTCAAAATCATAATAGAAGTCAGGCACAAAAAATGAAACTGAAATCAAAATAATCAATTAAAGTTCAAAATTGAAAAATAACACACCAAGCCACATCAATCACCAACTTGAAATCAATCAACGATTATTAATTAACATGAAACTTAAAAAAATGATTTCGGTTATAAAATAAAACATATAAAATCGAACAAGAGGAAGTGTTATACCTGCTCATCGCAATGATTTAAGAGCCAAAGAGAGTTGGAACGCAAATCGACTGCAACAGGGATGAATACGAAGGGATCCAATCGACTGCATCGACGATGAGGATGAAGACGCCAACTCTCTTCCACAGACGAGCTATAGGCGATGAGAATTAAGGTCAGAGGAAGAGTTTGTGATTGAAATTTTTGTAGTTTTGTTTGGATCGGTAATTTCATATTTTGGGGAAGTCTTTTTTAAGGAATAGTTGGACATAGAGGGAGGGAAAGTAAAATGTTGGTGCTTAATCTCAGCGTTAGGGTTAGGAATTTAGAAATTCACCGCCAAAATAATTGATTCTCATAGCGAACCAATGTAAAACGCTGTTTGCAACTGCTAAGAAAATATACTTTTCTTGTAGTGACATAAAAGTGCTTCGGAAAAGTGTTACAAGAAGTGCTTTTTAAACTAAATAAATCAAAACGGTTTTTTATTATTTGAAAATTCATTTTTTTACTACGCAAATCACTTTTAAAACATTTTAAAAGATTTATAGGATTTATTCCACATTTTTAAACAATTTTAAAATATTATTTTCCAAGAAATCCACTTTTGGATCCCTAACTGCAAAACTGCGATTTTTCCAAAACTTGTTTTACCCATGTTTCAAAATCTTGATTTTCTTTCATCATTGGAAAACTATGGATATAATAGTTCGAAAAATTCTTATCTTAAAAAATTCCGAGCTATATTCCATCTTTTACACTTGTTTGACTTTTATGGCGTGAAATCGCAAACTGCCGTTACGCGACGTGTCTATTTTTGACTAAATTTTTAATTATTATTCAAACTTCACCAAAACACTTTTAAATGTTTATAAAATATTTCAAACTCATTTTCAAATCTTTTTAGAGAGATTTAACATTCCATATACACCATTTCATTATTCAAGGAAAGTGATTTTCTTTGTGCTTATCGACGTGTATTTCCGTGACTTGCATATATTTTCAACATTCATATTTAACCAACCAAACTTAATGATCAAGCATAATAAAAATCCATTGCAAACATCATATCATCATCAAAATATAGTATAATAGTTTAGGAGTTCTTACCTTGATTTTTAAACGATTAATTAAAAATTCGCTATAGCTCCGCTATTTGGTTTCCGAAGCTCAATATTCTTCGGATTTTAGCTCCTAGATGCCTCGATCAAGATTTGAGATGGCTTGGGGTGCACGGCCTAGGTTGGAGCAAAGAAGTGCTTGGCCAAATGAAGAAGTGGGGTGGAGATTTGAAGAACAAAGAGAAAAGGTGGAGTTTCGAGATTGTTTGAGGTGCTTAAGTATATAGAACTATATATTAAAATTTAAACTCTTTTTGAAATAAATTTTGACATTATTTCTCTTAGGATGGAAGCCATTAAAGTGGAAGACAAAGTTTAGAAATATGAAGAAGAAGAATGAAAATGAAGAGAAGAGGGTAGGGTATATATAGGAAAAGAAGAGTGTAAAAGAAGACATGCACACATCACTTTTTGCATCACCATTTCAAGGCTTCTCCAACACACCTCCCCCTCCCATAGGCACGGCAAAAGCATCCCCCCATGTGCCCATCACTTCCATATTCTCATGTGTGCATATGTTGACTTATATATGCTTAAGGAGTAAGAAATCATAAAATATATTTTATATTTTATATTATACGTTTATATTTATATATTTTGGTATATATATATATATATATATATGTTTATATGCATGTTTCATGTATGCATATGTACATGTATATGTGTATGTAACATATCCCTACAATGTTGCACAACTTCTATACGTTGTATCGTAACAAATCCCGATTCCGATTTTTGGTCATATTTTCTCTTTTAAATTAATATTCATATTTTTGTAAACAAATTTTGAAAATAAATTTTCTTATTATTACTAACTAATTAAAATGATCTTATTTTATTTATAAAATCATATAAGTTTATATAAATAATTATTCACAAAATTATTTGTTATATCGATAAAGCTAAATGATCATTTATTTAAAGTGATATATTTATGGGTCTTACAGACTCCAGTCCTTAAAGGAATTTCGTCCTCGAAATTTAGATAAGAAGAAAATAGCTCAAAAGGAAATATGTTCGATATAATGAATATATACAAAAATAGGGATAAGTGACTACACCACAGGCGGGGAGTACACCACAACAACATGATTTATAAAGTTCATTCTTCCATTCTAAATTCGAGATATGCCTTTTTCATTCTATCCTCTGTTTCCCAAGTGCAATCCTCAACATCTCCACTCCATTGAACTTTGACTAACCTTACTACCTTCCTCCTTAATCGTTTCTCATCACGATCAACGATTCGAAGATGTCGTCTAATAACTGCCAAATTTGGTTCCACCTCCAAGTCTTCCTGAGCAGCTCACTACAACAAAATGGAATTTTGATAGCATCAATCTATAGCATTTTCGCATATCACCTTTGGTGCGCTACGCAAGCTAGGGTCTTCGACGCTATTTGACTTGGTAAATTCAGTGTACAACGCTATTCAATAAAATGGCAGGCGGGAAACAAAATTTTTATGGGAACTAAAAAAGCGTGTATTGCTCACTTCCTCTCCTCCAGAAAATATCCTTCCTTTTACTTTATCACCTCCAAAAAACATTAATTGCCATCACCTTCAGAAATCCCAATCGCGTAACCCTAACAGTCGATCGATGTCGTAATGGCTCTCTACACAGCCGATCCCGATCCCTAAACCTAGACAAGCGTCTCCGATTTGAACTTCGGTGAGAGTTATTACTATATATTTTTCATATAATTTTAATTATCATTACTGTGTGAACATGATTGATATGCTGAAATTTGATAACATGAGTATGTATGCTGAAATTTGATAACATGTTTGATTTATGTTATTTGGTAATGAAAAAGAAAAGGTTCACAAGCTCCGAAAGGGGAAAAAAATGAGAGGAATGAATATGATGAAGGAATTGTATTTCACATTATTTATTGTGACTGGATCATGGGAGAATTTCTAATTAATAGTTAAATAATTTTGATTTAAGGTTCTCAAGATATGCTTAAATAGTTAAATAATTATGAAAACAATGTATCATATTAAATCATTGTAACAGTACCCCCAATGACTGTTCCACCTCTAGCTCTTGATTTATCACCCGAAGGTTGGTTAGTTTCATTGGATTCATTTCCAAAATTCGTGTTGATCTGGAAGGATAGACTGTTATAAGTACGATAAGTTTGGTAAAATGAAGCTAAATCTTCGTGACTATGTTATGTTAGGCAAACCTGCTCCACTTTCTATTTTGCCTTAATTGTAGAAGCTGAGTAACTTAAGGAAAATATGGTTAATAAGTCAAAATTTTAATAAAGTAACTGATAATTGTAATGTAATAAGTGGGACAAAGCATCATACATATTTCCTTCACTTTATTTTACTTAGCAGTCAGAATTGTAGATGATAATGCAGTCTTGTTATTCGATGATTTATTCTACGTTATTGTAAAGCATTGGTATTTGTATGTAAACTTGAAACTATCTTAAATGTAATGGTAGTAGCGCAATTTTTTACCAGATGTAGAGGCTTTTTGATCTAACAGTGTGTAAGGATGATGATGTTTGAAATTCTACTGACTGTCATGGTCTTCCTCGGTTGATTATGTCGTAGTTTATTGGTCTAAATTCCAATTGAGCTTCTGCTCCTATTAGTTGTTGAATAGTTTATGAACCATGTCAGTTCCATATTCCTGTTACATGTATTTAGTAGAAGATAGTAGTTGGAAGAAAAGTGGTAAAAAAAGCAGATAAGTACTTTCATTTTGGTGAGAAAGTTTTACAAAAGTGTAGTTAGGCATTTAAAATTTAAAATTATAGTTTAAAACATTGCACTTTTTATGACATTCATAGTAGTTAATTGAAAAAAAAAGCTAATAAGGTTGCACGGTAGGCTGTAGCAGTAGAGTTCAGTATTATTTTAGTGCACCTTCTCAGTTAAATTTTGGCAAGTCGACCTTTGCGTTAAGATGGATGCATCTGACTTGGGTGGGATCCATAAAATGAACCATTTAAGCCAATCATAGAAAAATCAATATGATTAATAAAAGTTTCCTTGTTTAATTAACAAATAAGTAAAACAAAAATATAATAACAAAAATAATTATTTATATCAGAACAATTAAAATGCCATTTTCAAATGTCCTTTTCGTAACACATGAACGCATGTTCCTTTGCGATCATTCCTATTTCGTGGCTCTTTCAATGTCTGTTTGCCCTTGTATTTCGCACAAGAACACATCCTTGCCCGCTAAGTTTGTACAACTATTATAGAGTTCCAGTCATGTTTGAAAACTGACAAAGAATTGGTTTGGTCTTACATAATGTTACTAGGTACGGTTTAATGAGAAAGTGGTATGGATTTGTGGTTAAATACCAACCACATCAATTTCAATTACTTTAATATTGTACTTACCAATACATATATTTACATGATTATTATGATAACAGAGGGTGTGTGTGAGGACATGTTACTGTGTACCTTTTTATTTTATATTTTTTTTACGGTGGACAAAGTCGAGTATGTACATTTTCTGTAATTGATAAAACAGAAATACACGTATATGAAGTCAGTAAATGTTTTCAAAATATATGATTAATATGTCCGTGCTGATTGATTTGGACACATATGTTAATATGTGTGTATAAAGTCTGTGCTGATTAATTTGTATCAACCCTATTAATAATTGAAAATTTAGCATTCAAAACATATGATTTAGTTTCTATTCAATAAAATAACTTCTCCTTTTTTTCATGTCTACCTAAAAATCAACTGCTTTATATAATATGCACTGTCCCAATAAATGCAAAAAGAAAGAAGAAAATGAATTTCTGAAATGAATTTCTCATTTTTACAGGTTTATTGCTCATCTCCATTTCAACGTTAAAGATTACAATTTCGTGAGTTCTGATGAAGACCATGGTTTAAAAACAGAGTTGTTTTGACTGTGAACATTAGTAAGGTAATGATTAAGGTATTCCTTCCACCAATTTTTATTTTCATTCATTCCCCTTAATTTCACTGCCATTATTTTGGTTAGGTATTCATTTAATGTTTTCTTTGCAAATGCTTAAGAATATAACATGATTGATATGCTGAAATTTGATAACGTGAGTATGTATGCTGAAATTTGATAACATGCGAATACAAAATATATTTTTATGTAGTTTAAGAAATCACCATTGGCTATGTATGATGTCATTAGGCAGTTTAAGAACAATCACCATTGGCTATCTGCATATAATCAAACTGAAATGCTTTAATTTTGATCTAGGATTAAAGTAAGCATCTTGATGTGTGCTATGCTGCTGTAACCTGTTCATATGAAATTTAGTTCATATTTTATAATCTTGGAGTTGGTATACACTCTAATTGATATCCAAAATTAATGATAATTAATATCTGGTAGGTTCATAAACAATATGTTCATGAATCTAACATATCATAATTTTTAAGAAATATATATGTACATCATACAAAAGTTGTTTTTTAAATTAATGCTAATAATATGAATTAATATCAGGTATATCATACTAAAATTATTTGGAACAACAAAAATATCTGTTTGTAAGCAAGTTGAGTAACCTATGCTTAAATGAAAACATGAGTTTATGTTATCCTTAAATGATAGTTTTTTTACCTGCTATCTAGTACTTTGCCAAAATTAGTCGAGTGAAATTTCGCACATGACATGTTTAGTTACATTCACTAAATATTAAATTCGGTAACAATCTAGTAAAAATTCGTAAAATCAAATTTAACAACAGTTTGAATAACTATTTTATAACTGTAAAATGATGAGCCGGATCCACATGATTTTTTTGAAGCGGGTTATGATTAGTTTTTCATAAAGAAGAACCCGAGCCGAAATGCATACTTCTATTTGTATCATGTTGACTTTGACTTTGTTTTCTAACTATTATAATAAATAATGATAAGGTGTATCTCAAGTGGTTAAAAGATACAATGTTTTAGATAAATGTTTTGAAGACCGTGGATTCGAGTCATTGAGATTACATGATAAATGTTCTATTTAAATAAAGTATTCTTTTGTTATAAACATAACAATGATAAAACGTTTTTATATTTTCGATGTGAAATATATTTTAAGATCCAACCAACTACAAGTGTATCTGTATTAACAAATTTTCTAGCATGATAGGTATATATGCAATTAATTTTATGGTAGTGTTACTTGATAAGTTATCGTGTCCATGGACTTACTGAATGATCTATCAGATTCATCATGCAAGCTCTATCTGTTCAAATCATGATAAGTTATCGTGTCCATGGACTTATTGAAAAGCAAATATAACTGCGAATAATCTGTTAATGCTAAGAACTGTATGGTGGTGTATAGAGTGTAGTAAGACCGTTACCTAATACATAGAGAATAATATTTTAAAAAATAAGGCCTTTTAATTTTCCTTGTTGATCTAAATTATTTTTATGTCTAATTCCATTTCTAGTCCAGTTCCCTTGGTTGAGCTTGGGTCCAAATTATCAAATGCAGACTCTTCATCAATTGCTTTGACTTGTTTGGAATTTGTTTATTCTTCATCATACTTATCTACCCTGCATTATGAAAAAAATAAAGGAAAAAATACTTTTACATTCGTGTGTGCGCATATTGTTATAAAGAGTAGTGAAAATTGAAAAAGAAACTTTAATTACCATGAATATACTATAAGCTTGGCTGTTACAGCTGCAATTACTATGAAATACATTCAATCAACCTGTAACGGTTACCTCAGAAGTCCAATCATGAAAGAAAAAAGGTTGTAGTATGTAATAAAATTGGATTGAAACAAGTAGATAACCTTTTCATGATATGCAAATATTCAAATGAGTATAGCCTACATGATTGAGGCAATGAGAAAAAGATTCATCGTCATGGAACCGCTTAACTCAGTATTCAAACCAAAAAAATATTTTAATCATATTTAAGAAAATAGTAGTTGGTGAATGTTTAATAGATTTAATAGGATATGTTTATATTACCTTTGGTTGCATATGGACAATAATATAAAAGAGACATTACTTCTACATAACCATTGAATGGAAATATCTAGAGTGCATGAAATGCAAGGGAATTCAAATTATCTGTACACTTATAAAATAAAAATATTATCAAAAAGTAGAAATATTTAGCTTTTTGTCATAAACTCTAGAATTTTATTTGTTGCTGCACCTGAAATTTATGTCATGCATCTAACATCTCCTCGTATAATTGCTCTCAGGGTCCTTATCAACTACTAGCTCCAATACTGCTAAATCTTTCTCAGCATTCTCTAGGTAGGCATTATCTCTAGCTCTTGATTTATTCCATAGTTTTAGTTCATGCTTGCATATTTGTAACTTGTATTGAAATTGGTAAAAGGAAAACCCCAAGTACTACTACTTAAGCCTTTTGATATGCATGCTTGATATCCTTCTTTTAAATACCAGTCATTGATGTATCTAAATGGAAACCCTTTTTCCTTGTGCACTCGAATTAGGTGCAAAAGTAAAGGATTATGGTCACTAGATAGTTGTGATAATGCAAGTGCCTTCATGTAAGAGAATTTTTGTAGACATATGGAGTTAACAAGAATTTTTTCGATGTTATTTGCCGCCCCCTTTCTTCTCCATGTATAGTTGTATCCCAATGCTTTTATCTTCATTAAAACAGCCTGCATTAGACAGTTATTAAAATAGCGACTTATGAAAATGTAAATGACAAAAGGAGAAGAAGAAAAGTAGTAGCAGCAAAAGAGGGTGAAGAGAAGGTAATGCTCTGTAAAACACACCAGGTATCATCAACTGGAACATGCGTGGGATGCTTATTGATAGCCATATTGTTCGCCTTGAATGTTACTTCACAGATGCAGCTAAAGCCTATGTTGGCTTTGGCAGGACTGCTGGTAAATATAAATTATTTCCTTATTACGTTACACTTCTCTTACAACTTTCATGTTGAGTAAGCATTTTAGGACCATAAGCCTATGTTGGGCTTTCACTGTGATTTTATTTTTGTAAATAATTTTGTTTTCATCTTATTCAAAAGTGTCAATTTTAATATTTTACTATTACCATTACATAATGTAGTTTGTTTATGATTTATTAATCTGATTTTACCCAAACAAATTGAAGGAATCGAAGACTTAAAATCCCTGGTCCCTTTTTCTTATTCTGGGACAGAGGTGAAGATCTCATAGGTAAGCTATTAATTCAGTATATATATCATGTAAGCATGTTTTCAACTCTTCACTCAAGTCCTTTACCTAATTCAAAAATGCTACATGTGTTTCCAGGTAGTTGATATCTATGAAATCCGGCCACTAAACTCGCTATTTCCACCGTCGATCTCAATCTTCCTCCGCTTATTTCAATTGCCTGGGACCCTAATTCTGATGCCAGGAACCGTAAGCAAGTTTCAACCTAATTGAGTAGTCCTGAGGTAATATTTGTAACCCTATTATGTTTCAACCTGATCTATTCATTGCTTTAGCTACCTCCATTGCAATTTTTCCGCTTATATTTAGTATCTTACTCTACATATGATATAAAAACTTTGTAAAATATGTTTTTCTGCTTATATTTCGTATGTTATGCATTTGGAAGATGTTCTTCAATGGTTGTGATGTTCTACAACCAGTTTTATCTCACTTTCCTTTGCTAGGAATTTGGACCACCTGTTGATATTTTTTGAGATGTTGCCCTGCACCATTAATGCTTCTCTAATATATTCTACTCCTTCCTTCATTCCTTGTAACAGCTACATGCTAGGAGCAATTCTAAGCCATCAATCTTTTTTATACCTTATTTCATTAGTTGCATAAGACCAAATCTTAAATACCTATATATTTCCTTTTCATATGCACGTTTATACATGTCAACAAATTGGTGTAAATGCACAACTTTGATTCCAAAGTGGTATTATAAGATATATCACTGTACGTAAATATTCAACATGCATGCTCGTGCAATCTAATTGATATAGGTGCTTTCACTTGGCGTGATAATAAATTCAATCTGATTTTTAATGTAAAATCTTACATCGTGAAATGGTTGGTTTTTTTAATGATGTTTTAGATGCACAATGTGTAAGATTATGCAATTATTTTTTACCAGTAAAATTTGGGTTTGATGCACAAATAAAGAGCAGTTAGTATATTTTTATTTTGATACAGAATATACTGCTTAATTTAATTTCATTTTAAACTATTTTTTATCCAAAAACAAGAGCTTTTTAGCCAAATTATAGAACTACTTGTTTTAACGTGCTTAATTTTGTTCGGTAATAATGTGCATGTACAACGAACATTTTCTAAACAAAATATAATAAATATACTTTAAACTATTTATAGTGAAACTAAATTTAGGGGGATAAACAGTATTTTATTTTAGTTTAAATTAGTTTTATCAGTAAAGAAAATACCCGTTGTTTGCTTTTTCCACTTATGTTCTAACCCTAACATCTATAGAGTGTGATAAAGGCTTTGAAGTTTGTAATGAACTTTATGATCTACGAATTAAACCTCGTTATGAAAATTTTGATACCGAGTATTTTTGCTTACCAATTGATGAGGACGGTGAACATGAATCTTTAGTAAAATGACTGTAAAAAATGGTTTCCCTAAGAGAGGCCTGCCCACTTCTTTTTTTACCTCTACATTTTCACTTGCTTCTGAGTGTGCTTTTGTAATGACAGTATAAAATTATCTGCAAATTACCTCATATGTTCATTGAATTTGCATAGGTACGAGTAATACTACAAGTTTGGCGAAACATCAAGCAAATCATAAGGTATCTCCTGTGATTGCAAAAATGATGGGAAAGATGGATGCCTGGGCTAAGTAATATGCTTATGTTTTCTTCATACTTGTATTAGTACATTATGCTAGATAATGTTGTTATTATGTCGAGGTTGGAGGCAAACTACTAATTATGACCAAGACTGTTATTATGTAATGTTGGAGGCAAACTGCTAATTATGATCAAGACTGTTATTATGTAATGTAATGTTGTTATTATGTAATGTTGTATATACATATATCTATCTGTGTGCATATATATATATAATATAATATAAAAAAAAAGAAATTTGAAACAAATGTTGAAAATTAATATTATATAGGATAGCGTTTGAAAAACGCTATTGATTCATCAAACGCTATCGCAACTCTATATGAGATGTAAGATTTATGCATCAAAAACGCAATAATAGAATCAAAAACGCTATAGTAGAAAATAAAAAACGCTATACAAGAATGACAAAAAATGCTATCGAAAAACATTGTAACGCTATAACATGGTTTGATGAAACGCTATAAAATGTGCTCAAAACGCTATAGAAGTTAAATGAAGATTAAATTCCCTATAGCGTTTAAGTTTAATAACAGAGAAAAAACGCTATGGTAGGGTGCAAACGCTATGCAATTTTGTAAACGCTATTAGTTATTATAGCGTTTTCCTTCCTGCTATGTAATGTTGCCGGCCTACCATAGCTTGTGGTTCCACGGCGTTCTCTGAAACGCTATGGTAGCCTGTTATAGCGTTTTTAAAACGCTATGAAACCCATAAACTGTTGTAGTGGCTATTTCTATGATTTGCTCTGGGTCATGCACATGTTTCCTTAAATGAGATACATGAAAACCATTGTACACTCCTACCAACCTTTCTGGTAGTTGCACTCGATAAGATAGTGGGACGATTCATTCAAGAATGGGAAATGGTCCAACATATCGAGGTGCTAACTTCCCAACTCTTCCAAATCTCACTACTCCTCTCATCGGAGAGACTTTCAAAAAGACTAAATCTCCAACCAAGAATTCCATATTTCTACATCTTTGGTCTGCATAAATTTTCTGTCTGCTCTGGGATTCCTTTAGCTTCTTTCTAATCATGTCGATCTTTTCTGAAGCTTCTCGTATCATATCAGGACCAAGTACTAACCAATCCCTGGTTTTGATCCAACATGATGGTGACCTGCATGGACGACCATATAGAGCTTCATACGGTGCCATGATAATAATAGCTTGATAACTGTTGTTATAGGAGAACTCTACTAAATGCAAATGATTTTCCCATTAACCTCCAAAGTCTAGAATACATGCTCTGAGAAGATCTTCCAAAATGCGGTTGACACTCTCTATCTGTCCATCAGTTTAGGGGTGATGGGCAGTGCTTATATTCAGACTTGTTCCTAAAGCGGTCTATAATGCTTCCCAAAATTGACTAGTAAAGATTGGATCTTGATCGCTTACAATACTGCTCGAAACTCCATACAATCAAACAATCTCCTTCATATATATATATATATATATATATATATATATATATCTGCAAGGGTTGCAGCGGTCCTTATTGATTTTACTGGAATGAAGTGTGGACTTTTTGTTAATCGGTCTGTGATAACCCAAATGCCTTCGTTCTCCTTCCTCGTTCGAGGTAAGCCATCGATGAAATCCATTGATATTTGATCCCACTTCTAAACTGGAATCTCCAGAGGTTTAAGTAACCCAGCAATTTTCTGCCGGTCACTCTTGACTTGTTGACAATTGGTGCATCTGCTAACATAAATGGATATGTCCCTTTTCATGCTTTTCCACCAAAATGTGTGCTTCATATCTTTGTACATTTTGTTAATGCCTGGATAAATGTTAAGTTTGGTTTTATGACATTCAGCTAATACCTCTTGTCTAAGATTTTCCACATCCGGAACACAAATTCGCCCATTCGATCGTAATATTCCACTTTTATCTACTTCTAAGCTTGAATTTCTTCCTTCTTCAGTTGCCTTAATGAACTTTTCAAACTTTCTATCTTCTCTCTATTTACTGGCTATTCTTTCCAGAAGAGATGGAGTTACTATCAAACATGAAACAACATGATATTTCCTACTCAACACATCAGCTACTACGTTGGTTTTCCCCGATGTGTATAAAATATCTAGATCATAAGATGCAGGAAATTCCAACCAATGTTGCTGCCTAATGTTTAAATCTTTTCGAGTAAAAAGATACTTTAAAGATTTATCATCCGTAAAGAGCTCAAACTTTTCACCCAGCAAATAATGCCTCCATATTTTTAATGCGAACACCACGGCTAATAATTCTAAGTCGTACGTTGCATAATTCTTCTCATGGGTGTTTAGTTGTCTACTTGCATAAGCAATTACCTTCCATTCTTGCATCAGAACTACACCAACTCCTTCTCCACAAGCATCTGTATAAATGGTTAATCCACTATTTCCATTTATAATTGCTAGAACTAGAGCAGTTGTTAACCTCTTTTTGAGTTCCTGGAATGCGGCTTCACATTTAGGAGTCCAGATAAATTTAGCATCTTTCATGGTTAACTTAATTAGACGGTAGGCAATCTTTGAGAAGTCTTGAATGAATCTTCTGTAATACCCTACCAGACCTAAGAAGCTACGAATCTCTTTAGGAGTTTGTGGCTGCTTCCAATTTAGAACAGCTGTAAACTTTACATGATCTGTTGAAATTCCATCCCTTGACACTATATATCCAAGGAATCTTACCTCCTTTTTCCAGAAATGGCATTTTGAGAATTTGGCCTTAAGCACATTATTTCTTAATATCTCCAACACAATTTCTAGATGCCTTTCGTGTTCTTCTTCTGTCTTAGAATAGATAAGGATATCATTGATAAAGACTAACATGAATTTATTGAGTACATCTCTAAATACTCTATTCATAAGGTCTACAAAACAAGTGGGTGCATTAGTTAGCCCAAAAGGCATAACCAACCACTTGAAGAAAGTGTTTGGACCTTTAAATGCAGTTAGATGGATGCATTCTTCGGCGATTCTCAGTTGATGGAATCCTATAGCTAGATCCATTTTCGAAAATACCCGAGCACCATGTAACTGATCAAACAATTCATCTTTTCGAGGTAGAGGATACTTGTTCTTAATCTTTTTCTTATTCAGATCTTGGTAATCTATGCACAACCTTAGAGATCCATCTGATTTGGCAACAAAAACTACTGCCGATCTTCAACTTAAACGACTCGGTCTTATCAACCCGTTCTTTAATAGCTCTTCAGTTTGGTTATTTAACTCTTCCCACTCCTTCGGAGCCATCCTTCGGACATGTTGTTTAATTGGTCTTGCATCAGAAATCAAATCAATACGAAATTCGATTTCTTAATGTGAGGGTAAACTCTTCACTTCTTCGAAAACGTCTAGAAATTCTTTGACAACAGGTATTGTTTCTAATCCTTCCTGAGATGAATCTAATGCGTATAGGAAACTTCCTCTCCTTAGACTAGGATCTTCACAAGATATTTCTATAAACTTCCCGAAACTGGTCCATAAGGTTATCGTCCTACCAACACAATCGAGAATAGCTTTATACTTAGTTAACCAATCCATATCAAGCAAAATTTCGAATCCAATAAAATCCAAGACAAATAGGTCGAAAGGAAATTGATGGGAAGAATGGGAAATTGGAACTTTTCACAATTCATACAAAGATTAGTGGTACCACCAATAGGATTCGTTATGCAAATAGGGGTATCAACTATCTTCGGTACAAGTTTTAATTCTTCTACGATTTTCTTAGCAATAAAAGTATGAGAAGCTCCTGGATCAAATAATACTCTAACTAAAATATCTTTGATAAGATATTACTTTCCAAAACCCCCTTGCCATTCACATCCTGAGAGTTTGAAGGTTTGTCCTTTATTGCGTAGACTCTGGCTTGCTCTCCCTTCCTCATAATCGAACAATCCTTGATCATGTGTCCCATTTGATGACAATTATAGCAGTTTGGTGGTGGCCTATGAACCTTGGGGTTCTTGCAATGAGTCGTTAGGTGGCCGTTTTGTTGGCAATTGTAACACGTAGCATCTTTCAAATAGTTACCTTAGGCTCCTCCTCCTGATTTGCCTTGACCTGGCTTTTTCCCATTTTGATTAAACTTCCTCCTTTTCTAATTATTGCTGCTATTGTTGTTCTTGTTGGTCTGAGCTACTACCGGCTTCGTCTTGTCCAATGTTTCATAATGGAATCCCATATCCAGCAAATCTATAAATGACCCCTTAACATAGGCAGTCATCCTGCTCTGGTACCTCTCGTTCATCCCAGAAATACTTGTTTCTCTTTAAAGGTGCGTCAATTAGACTTGGCCCAAAACAAGATAATTCATTGAACTTTTGCATACTCCTCAATAGTCATTTCCTCCTGCTTCAGATCCATAAAGCTTCTATAAAGATGATATTTTCCGGACACTGGCATGTAATGCTCCTCCAAAACCTCTTTAAACCTTTCCTAAAATAAATTATCCTTCGAATCATTTAGGGTAATGGATTCCCACCAAGCCAGAGCCCTTTCTTGAAGTTGCCACGAGACCAAGAACCTCTTTTGCTCATCACTGATGTTTAATGCTTTAAAGATCCTCTCGCATGATTTAATCCAAGTTTGTACTTCAATGATATCCTCTGTACCCTTGAATGGTTTTCCCCCTAAGCTAGTATAATTCTTGCACAGAGTGGCAAAATTAACCTGGGGTTGTATGGAGCTATTTCTTCTACAGCGGTGGTTGGAGCCTGAACGTTGGTTGTTGTGGTGCTGCTATTACCCCTCCTTCGTCCTCTATGAGTACTCATGTCTTACTACCTGAATTTAGTAAGAAATCTTTAAAATACAAAGACGAAATTATCTTGGGGAATGGGTATATAGCACAAATTTTTTTCGAATAAGGAATCTAAACCCGCACTCTCAAAGATTAAAACTCATTCTATGGTATTGCTAATCTTATCTCTAATGAGTTATTCAAATAAGGTCACCTTGACTCTCGAAAATTGACACTAATACATCCACATTATTCACGTACCGTAAATCCAAGTATTGGGGAGGCAGATTTCTAGGGGTAAAGTAAAGATAAAAGATACAAACACAAATTCTCACTTTACGTTAAAATACATAAATAGTACATACAACCACCCTCACTAGGGTACATCAGAATTTTGTATGAACTAACCCAGCCAGGAACAGTTATAACTGCCTGCTCCCACTTTTGCTGCTATTAACTAACTTAGACATAGTGGAAAAATAAAAAAATAGATAGATAGATGACATCCACATCGGATGCTTCGGCTCCATTGCTCCAAAAACCTCTGCCAGCATGCTCTTCCCCAAAATACTCCAAAACAGAATCCCGACTACTTGGCTGTCCGGAAAAATAGGCACCCGGAGTTTCAAGGGAAAATAAAATAAACTTCGGGCCAGTCATGGGACCGGTGTGGGAACTCCAAATACGTTGTCTGAAAACAAAAAGGTACCTCATAAGACCATGTTGCATATAAACATGGAACCGGTTTTTACCTTATGATAACCAAAACATTCTTACGTAAAAATACTTGATATTATTTTTAATGACATATCTTTGAAAACATTTGCAAGTAAATTTATTAATCTTAGCCGAAATTGTTACCATTATTAAATTCCAGCATACTAGGCTATACAAACAAAATGGCAGGCACTTATTGGGGAATGGAATTCCATACAAATGACTAGGTGAAGGGACTACCTTCTGGTAGTACATCTCTAGAGGAATGTATCGAGGCCTAACTGATGGTCCTCTACCAACACAAGACCGGCCTACCTCTTCCTAGATAGTACCGAATATGTCATCACCCCAGTCGTTACCGACCTAACTGAGACGTCTCTTAGCATACACCACAATAATTTAAACTTGAACGTCATAGCGGGTAGAAATATTTCTAGAAGGGAATGATCATACCCTTATGGTTGCGAACTACATAGCCTTGCCGCATCTACCCTGTTTCGGCCATTTTTGGGTGTGAGGCTTGAGGTAACGATTACCTTTATCATTGCACATCATCTTTCTTTGAATGCCACACTGCCATCCCATAGTCACATAACTGATTTTTACAAACGTATAATTCCTGAGCTCGTATGTCCCAAGAAAGGGTGTTAAGCTAAGAGAAGTTGTCTTCTCCGCCACCAAACAGATGATACATTCATAGAGATCACTTATGTAGCTAGGAATGCAACATTAGAAATTCCTCCATATAAGTTATCCAGGTACAGGGCAAACCGAAGGCACTTTCCTACCACATCCTGTCGGGAATTCACCCTAGGATTAGTAGCGATTAGTCCTTGGATCAGATATTTCATAACAAAGAGACTACTGCTACTATATGAACATTGGGAGTTTATCCCCAAATGATCAACATCGGTCCTTCATTACAAAAATTCCAATTATCATATTCACGTCTTCACTTTGAATACATAAATTGGTTCGAAGTGATCTTCGGATAGGAATCGTCCAAATCCGACCCCGGTTTCTTCGAAACAATCATCGATAAAAAGATGTTATTGTGAATAGGGAATCTTTTTTTAATTGATTTAGTCTTTTTATCAAAATCTCTTTTGGAGATATATATTCCTTAAAACATTCTTTTCAGTATGTATGGAATCATTAAACCTCTCTTATCACTACTTTTGATTTCTTAAAACCTTTTTACACTTAACCCATTTCTGGCATTTCGACTTTATCTATCCCTCGCCGGCTCGCCCAAGGAAGAGGCCAGGTGAGCCAGGGCACTGGTTGCTCCTGAACATCTCCTTAGTTTAAGCACCTCACATCTGGATCTCACAAATATAAAAATCCAGTCTAATTGTCGGCTTTTAGAGCCAAGATTAAACCACTTAATTATAATGGCTTTTCTTTAAATCGTTTATCCAGATTCTTTTACATAAGCTAGAAAACCGCCAATCATTATTAAAACTCTTAGTTATTCCTTTGAAAACATTTACAAAAGATTAGAAAAAGAATCATTTAGTTTAAAACTAAAATTTAAAAGTTATAGAAAAGGGCTGTGGAAAAGTGCTGCAAGAAGTACTTTTTAAGCTATATAAATCAAAACGATTTTTTATAATTTGAAAATTCAATTTTTTTATTTCTCAAATCACTTTTAAAAATTTTTAAAAGATTCATAGGATTTATTCCACATTTTTAAACAATTTTAAAGCATCATTTTCTAAGAAATCCAGTTTTGGATCCCGAACCGTAAAATTGTGAGTTTTCTAAAACTTGTTTTACTCATATTTCAAAATCTACTTACCGAAATCTCTATTTTCTTTCTTCATTGAAAAACTATGGATATAATAGTTTGGAAAATTCTTATCTCAAAGAACTACGAGCTATATTCCATCTTTTACACTTGTTTGACTTTTATGGCACGAAATCGCGAACTGCTGTTACGCGACGCGCCTATTTTTACTATCATTCAAACTTCACCAAAACACTTTTAAATGTTTGTAAAAAATTTCAAACTCATTTTCAAACCTTTTTAGAGAGATTTAACATTCCATACACACCATTTCATTACTTCAAGGAAAATGATTTCTTTTGTGCTTATCGATGTGTATTTCCATGACTTGCGTATATTTTCAACATTCATATTTAAACAACCAAACTTGATGATCAAGCATAATAAACATCCATAGCAAACATCATATCATTATCAAAATATAGTATAATAGTTTAGGAGTTTTCACCTTGAGTTTTAAATGATTAATTAAAAATTCACTATAGCTCCGCTACTTTATTTCCGAAGCTCACCATTCTTCGGATTTTAGCTCCTAGATGCCTCGATCAAGAATTGGGATGCCTTGGGGTGCATGGCCTAGGGTGGAGAAAAGAAGTGCTCGGCTAAATGAAGAAGTGGGGTGGAGATTTGAAGAACAAAGAGAAAAAGTGGAGTTTCGGGATTGCTTTTAGGTGTTTAAGTATATAGAACTATATATTAAAATTTAAACTCTTTTTGAAATAAATTTTGACATTATTTCTCTTAGGATGGAAGACATTAAAGAGGAAGACACGGCTTAGAAATATAAAGAAGAAGAAGAATGAAAATGAAGAGAAAAGGGTAGGGTATTTATAGGAAAGAAGAGTGTAAAAGAAGACATGCACACATCACCTTTTGCATCACCATTTCAAGGCTTCTCCGACACACCTCCCCCTCCCATAGGCACGGCAAAAGCCTCCCTCATGTGCCCATCACTTCCATCTTCTCATGTGTGCATATGTTGACTTATATATGCTTAAGGAGTAAGAAATCGTAAAATATATTATATATTTTATACTATACTTTATACTTATATATTTTGGTATATATATGTTTATGTGCATGTTTCATGTATGCATATGTACATGTATATGTGTATGTAACATATCCCTACGACATTGCACAACTTCTATACATTGTATCGTTACAAATCCCGATTCCGATTTTCGGTCATATTTTCTCTTTTAAATTATATGCATATTTTTGTAAACAAATTTTGAAAATAAATTTTCTTATTATTACTAACTAATTAAAATAATCAATTTTATTTATAAAATCGTATGAATTTATATAAATAATTATTCGTAAAATTATTTATTATATCGATAAAGCTAAATATCCATTTATTTAAAGTGATATATTTATGGGTCGTTACAAGATCGATCTCAGTTTACTTGGGAGATCTTCATTGAAAATCCATTATGCGAATGCGCCTTATTGCTTTGTGTACCTATTAAATATTATTGTGGTGTGACTAATGTAAGCACCAACAACTATTTTATGTTTATATTCTTCACCCTGGTCATTGTTTATTACATCGCAATATATACTTATTAGATGGTTTTGCTCTTTTGAGGGAATAATCTTTACGACGGTTTTAAAAGGTGTTGTTATATGACATGCATATTTCTTGAGTTTCTTACACCATAATTTTGTCTAACTCGTGGTTTTTATTTTTTCCTTATTTCCATGGGTGCTTTTTTGAGCAGTTTGAGAAAGACGAGTTTTCGTTGATGTTCATTGAGCTCTTGGAGAGAAGCTGGATGTCCACCTACAGTAGTATTCTTATTTCTGCCGCATTACTTTATGTATATATATAAGCAACTGCAATGAAAGGCTGTTATAACTGTCCAAGCTGATGATAGTACTCTGATTAGTAACTTTGAGATGCTATGTATATTAGAGTAGCTTATGTACTATCTTTTGATATTATATGTTATCATTCCGTTGCGAGATTCTGATGTTTTTGCTCTCCTATTTCGTTTTTTCTAACCTAACGTTCTGTCTTTCCAGCACTTGGGGTGCTTGGTACATGAATACCGTGGATGTATTAATGTTGACATTCGAGGGTCGAAAAGGCGGTCTTTTAAGTAAGTATATATATATATATATATGTGTGTGTGTGTGTGTGCACCCTATTTCTCCCAGAAGGAAAACCCCTTCGCAACGTAATCGGTGGTCAACTAATTATAACAACGGAGGTTGATGACTCGTAGATACGGATTTATAATTTAGCTAGTCGAATGACTATCGCATCTCAAAAACCAATTTAAGGTTTAACTAGCCAGCCTCCAACCAAACAAACGAACAACCAACTTTGAAATCAATGCATATCCCATAGAACTCTACACCAGCAAGAAGTGTAATCTATACAGTCTTGACTCAAGTCTTTGTAATGACCGCTCGGGACCGATGGTGGTCTCGTCCTTTGCCAAGCCCTACTCCATAAATACCGGTTTACTAAACAATGCTCATGTAGCATCAACCACCATCTGAAAATCCTATTTAGATTTACCTAATGCAAATCAAGGAAAATTCCCATTACCGGTTACTCAATACCTATAGTTTTGGAATAGAAGCAGACCCTCCGGCTATTTAATATTTCAAATCCGAGGCAAACCCCTTGGTATATTTTCCCAACCTTACACGCGGATGTATATCCCCGTGGGTCCTATAGTTGGAGATGTCCCACATCAGTAATATGTATACAGAACTGCTGGTAGCATCTCGCGGAGGGTAGACTTATGTTGTGTAACTCTACTGACCTCGCATCCAAACACGTAAAAACAAGTTAGTTATAATTAATCTAAATATTGGGAGGGGTCCACTAATTCACACCCATCGCAAACGTATTATTAAGGCCATATAATTACAACTGTGTAAATTATTATGCCTCTAAAGTTCATTATTAATTCATGTTCATTTATCTACTTAATATGACTTCTTCTTATTTTATGTGTTTACTGCCTTTATTTCTTCTTTTTCATTAGTGTTATTAATGACATTTTTTATCATGCCTTCTTTTTATGTGTTTACTTAATATGACTTCTTTCCAATGCTTTGTTTAGTCTCTATAATTAAATTCATTAAATGGTTTACAACCCATATTAACTTGATTACAGCAACACCCTTCTTCTTCTTAATTTATTACCATGTTCGTAGCATCTTATTTGTAATTAATATGATAACATACAATTAATTGCACATTACCATATATGTATTTATGTTATACGAATGTTTATTTTTATTTCTTAAGCTTATACTTTTCACTTATATATATATAATTGTTAAATGGTATTGTTTATATTTCTATTTATAACTTTTTCATTTCTATATTTAGAGATTCCTGGACATATACTAATGTGTAACTTCCACAAAAATATTTATTTCCATATTTTAGTGCATAAAATAGTAACTTTTCCAAGAAAGTAATGTTACCATTGCAATTTTCCACAAACAACCAAAAAGTGGGATTGTCCTGCGTTTAAATTTCAAGGAATTTTTTATTAGTAAAATAGTCCAAACTACGAAAATACCTTCCTACTTGCACATCTCTTTCATTTTTGGGCATATTCTTTATTAGTTCAAATGACACATTTTTCATATATAATTGTGAGGTTAGACAATTTATGGAAATTTCAATAGAGATTTTACAATTCCAGTGAATTAAAATACAGAAATTTGAATCCTGAATCAAATTAAAGCATAGTTTTACAATTTACAACCCAAATAACAAAAATCTGGAAATAACTACACAATTCTATCAATATTATATTTCATAAATTTTAGGCACTATTCTCCATAGCTTCCAAATTAAGGGTGTATATATATTATGTCATCAAAGTTAAACAATTTATGAATATGATGACAGTGATTTCAACTTAGATTTATCTATTTAGGCCTACAAATCTACGGATTTTACATAGGCATAATAGCAAAAAATAGAATTTCAATGATATAAATTTAGTATTATGTAAAACACATAATTTCACCCATCTTTTGGCTTTCAAATCTCTAGATCCAAATCCATTCTTTTTACTTGACTTCTTTTCTTTTCAACCCAATTTTTTTAAAATGTATATATACCTATTAGATTTACAAATTTGAGAGGAGATTTGAGTTAAGTGGAGTCCAAATTTATAATTCTAGAATTTACCTTTTTTGTAGAATTGATTCACTCATTCCTTTCTTCTATTTTGTTTTTTGCCTTTCTTATATATATATATATATATATTATTTGCACCAAAATTTGGCACAAACACCCAATAAAGATTTTGTAGAGGAATCAATGAAGAATATTAAGTGTAAACAGAGAGAATATAGTAGTAAAGCTATAATAAATAAGTAAATAACATAGACACAACAATTTACAGTGGTTTGGAATTGTTGCCTATGTCCACTTTGAAGAGATGGCTTTATTAATCACTTTGTAAACTAAGTACAATATGGATTGGATTAGAATCCTTAGTTGCAAAAGAGTACAAAGCAATAAGCAGCGTAAAGGTCCTAAGAATGAACAATCAAGTCTGTATTTATAGGGGAAGGTGGCAAAATATCTCCTTGTAAATTCGGCAGAAAGCTCTCTAGATACATAGGAGCCCTCATGAGGGATCGCATGCCCAAATCCCAAGGAATCGGGATCGGGGCCGATCCCTATTTTGGTGGATTTAGAGGCTGTAATACCAACGAGGAGTTCTTCATGTTGTATTATGCTTAGCCTCCAAGTTTCATGCCAATTGGATTCGTAGAACTTGATTTATTGATCAATCTTTGTTGCAACATGTGATGTTGGCTGATTTAGGCCGAGCCCTTTAGATCAATCTTTGTTGCAACATGTGATTTCCACCTGGTTTATGCTCAAAACGTCTAGTACTTCAACTGGAACCAACCCCATTTGTTGTGCATCCCCGATGCTAGCAAACTTTGCCAATGAGTCAGCCTCTTTGTTTTGATACCGGGGAATGTGCGTGATGTCATAATACTCAAAGTCAGTCAATATCTCTTAGACTTGGATTAGGTATGGAGCGAGTCATTGTCCTTTAACCTGGTAATCTCCCTAACTTGGTATACCACCAACTGGGAATCACAAAAGATTTCAAGGGACCTTATCCCCTGTTCTCTGGCAAGTTTGAGTCCATCAATCAAAGCTTTATACTCAGCTTCATTGTTCGTTGTCGGGAAGTCAAGCTTCAAAACATAGAAAATTATCGATCTTCTTGAGTTATTAGCACGATTCTGGCTCTAGAACAACGATCATTCGATGCTCCATCTGCATAAATTTTCCACCGAATGGCAAGGGCTCCACCACTCTCTGGGAGGTCATCCTAAGTAGTGAACTCTGCTATAAAGCCTGCCAGTGCCTGTCCCTAGATGGCCCTCCAAAAGAGAAAAGTGATGTTGAATTGGCTCAGTTCGAAATTCCACTTGAGTAACCTTCCAAACATCCCAGGTCACTGTAGGACTTGTAGTAAAGGCTAATTGGTGTAAACATTCATGCGATGAGCCTGAAAATAAGGGCGGAGCTTTCATGAAGCAATCAACAAGTAGTACACCAGTTTATCCATCTTCGGATAGTTCCTTTCAGCTCCTGTTAATCGCTTGCTAACATAATAAACCGGTCTCTGGATTCGATTCCCCTCGTGAAGTAGTGCGGCACTTATAGCATGTATTAATACGGTCAAGTAGATATATAAGTCTTCGTGATCCACCGGCTTTGACAAGATGGGATGCCTCTCTAAGTGGTTCACCAAAGCTCGGAATGCATCCTCACAATTCTATGTCCATTCAAAGTTCCTTTTCCCTCTTCTAATCAATTCAAAAAAAGGGATTCATTTATCGATAGCTCTGAAAATAAATCGACTTAGGGCAGCAACCTTTCTATTTAGGCTCTGTACTTGTTTGATGGTCTTTGGCGTGTGGATGTTGCGAATTGCTCGAATCTTCTCAGGATTAGCTTCGATTCTGTGAGCATTGATGATGAAACCCAAGAACTTTCCTAATGCAATGCCAAAAGAACATTTAAGAGGATTGATCTTCATTTTGTAATATCGGAGGATGTCAAACATTTATGCTATGTCTCTAATGTGGTCGCTTGATCGTCGTGACTTTACGAGCATATCATCCACATATACTTTCATCAATCGCCCGATCTGATCATTGAACATCCGGTTGACTAGTCTGTGGTAAGTAGCTTCAGCATTATTTAGTTCAAATGACATCACAACATAACAATATAGCCCTAGATCAGTAATGAAGCCGATGTGCTCCTGGTCGGAGACGTGCATTGGGATTTGGTTGTATCCAGAGTTCGCATCCATAAATGAAAGCAATTCATATCCAGCGGTTGAGTCTACCAGTTGGTCAATCCTCAGAAGTGGAAAGCTGTCTTTCAGGCATGCCTTGTTTAGGTCTGATTAGTCGATGCAAGTTCACCACTTTCCATTATCTTTTCTCACAAGAACTGGATTGGATACCCATTTTGGGTAGAGGGCGTCGCTGATACACTCATTATTTTTGAGTTTATCCACCTCCTCTTTAAGTGCAGCAGATCTCTCCGGATCCATGCCGTGTTGCTTTTATTTCACCAGGACATGCCTCGGGTTGATATCCAATGCATGGCTCGCGAGAGTCGGTGAGATCACACACATGTCAGAATGGGTCCAAGCAAACACATCAAGATTCGCTCGAAGAAAGCCAGCTAATTCCTTCATCATCGATGCACTAAGCTGTGATACGATCTTTATGACCCATGATGGGTCATCGCGGCTGACCGTAATGTCGTTTGTTAGCTCAACGGATGCAACCTTGGATTCTTTGGGCTCCTCTTCTTCATCTTTGGGTTTATATCTTTATAGAACCAACTTTGGTGTTGTTGCTTGATATTGGCCTTACGTTGTGAGCTGAAAAATGCTTAAGTAGATTTACCCAAGCAGTGGGATCGGTTCTGATCCCTTGTATTAGTGGGACTTAAGCAGTTTTTGGTTTGACATGAACATACAAGATCATATGAGCTCGAAATCGAACAATGTGATATGCCATATATGACTTGCATACTTAAACTAGCATATGGCCTTGAATCAGATCTTTACCACTTCAGACTTGAATAGATTAGCATATTTGTACTTATTATAAAACGTGCCCTAAACGAACTTGAATATGAACGTCAGATTATTATACGCCAATAGCCGATCCCTGAATTTGAACGTAAGTGTTTCATGTAACCATCGACGAGAAATCTAGTTGGAACGATCAGCGATGACGGTCACTTCGGTCGAGCTCCTGAGTTCCGCCATAACTGCCACATAGTATTGAACTATATTACACTGCACAACACAGCACTGAACTGTACTTAGCACGAGGGACGTCTGAATTGGGTTTGCAAAGTCGCATAAGCGATGGGATCGGTGTCGGCCCCTTGCCTAGGCAATTCTTGTAACTTCAACACTTTAGTGGTGTATGCAGGCACAGAGAACGGTAGTTGGATTTGATGTTGATCCCTATGTTTGAGCATTTCTCTAATGCATAGTCAATGGCATGATAGACAATTAGGACGACATGTTATGACAGTCGCTCCGGTTGAACTTTTGGATCTCGTCATGAGCTAGTCTGATAGTAATGGGCTCTAAATGCTTTGAGTGATTATCTATAATGGCTAAAGATTAGGCTTAGCAGCACATCGAATCAAATGTCGAGTAGGGTTCAGCCTCGTGTTGCATGCAGCTGCATAGCTGGCTTTTGCTTTGAGTTTGAATTCGCTTGTGTATTAGAGTAACGTGCTGTCTATTCAATGTATTCGTGATTTGTTGCTCGTTGTTGAGGTTGGAATGATAGTCATTCGCCCATGAGCATAGGCATCGATCTGATGATTCTATCTCTAAGCATCCTTTCGTTCGTAGCCTCGAGTCGTTGTAAACATTAGGTATGAGTCACAGTATTGAGCTATCGCAGTCAGTTTTTGGATGATCACAGTTCTACCCCCGGTCTTGGGTTGATAAATGTACTACATCGATGGTCGAGTCTTGTCCTAGTAGTGTTTATACTCCCACCTAAGCTCCAAAGACTTAGAGTTGATCGATGGATGGTCGTTTCACATTTATCTCGATTCTCGTTTGTGCCCCCCAAGTAAGGGGTAAACGTCGATAAGTGAATGGGCATGTCACATCTGTTTTAGTTTTACACTCTTTCCCCTTGATTCGTGGGATCGAGTTAAATGATGGAAGGATGAGTCGCACCTATTCTGAATTGTATTCTGGTTTTCCTTCCCGAGGGAAGACTTCAATGCCCCATCAGATTTCAAGCATGCGCTGAGTACTAGACGGTCAATCACGTCCAATTTTGATGCAGATGTCACCATACTTTGGGCAAGGGCAGAAGAATGGATGACTAAGTCACATCCAATATGTGACCGATGCTTACCCTATTGAACCAAGGGCAAGGATCAGTATGCGAACGGTCAAGTCATGTCGATTTTGATTTATGTTATCCTATCGGACCAAGGGATAGAATTAGCTTAGGAGCGGTCGGGTCATGCTCATTTGGATTTATTCTCCTCCTGACGGATCAAAGGAGGGTAATGGAGAACTAATGGTCAAGTCACACTCATTCGTGGTTTGTTCTACAATCCACGCTCTGGTGACCGAAGTTATTCGATGTACGTTCGGTTCACATCCAATTGTGGTTGGGGAGATCGATATTGAACCTCCATCCGATGGTACGATATGGTCGGTCACCCGTAACTTCAAATGTTGTTCCAATTGGTTTTGTATTAAGACATCCTTACAGTCGTTGCCTTGAGTCGTAAAGAATCACCAAGCTGGAGCTACAGTGAGCTTTTGTATTTATCTTTCAATAGTTTGTACTCCTGCCCTCAATCTTGGGTCAACGGAGTTAGTTCATGGATGGTCGAATTCCATCCATAGTGAGTTTATACTCCTCCTGTCAAGTTAATGTCGGAGTTTATGGAATAGTGTGTGGTCGAACTACACTCATCTCTTTGTTCATACTTATATCGGCACTTTGGGGATAAGAGTTTGGTTGCGGGTGGTCGAATCGCACCCAATTTGTGTTTATACTCTAGTCCACACTCTAAGGACTTAGAGTTATTCCAGAAAATGGTCGAACCACATTTTCCTTAGTCATTTCTTCTGCTCCCAAGTCAGGGGCGGAAGTCGAAGCGTGGTCGGTCATATCACGTTCACTCTCACTTGGAGTTCTTCACGTCAAATCGTAGGAAGGAGCTGATTAGCGGATGGTCAAGTCATATCCATTTTATGTTTTATACTCAGCCTGTCGGTTTATAAGGGAGAGTTCATGGACGAATGGTCGAACTACGTCTATTTTTTACCTACACTCTTATCCGCGCTCCAAGGATTAGAGTTTGTTGATGGACGGTCAGTCGCACCATTTGGTGTTTATACTCCAATCCGCACTAGAGGATCAGAGTTCTTCGATGGGTGGTCAGCCACACCGGTTTGATGTTTATACTCCAGTCTGCGCTCTGGAGACCAGAGTTGGTCAATGGACGGCGGAACCACATCCATCTTTTTATGTTTATACTCCGGTCCACGCTTCGGGGACCAGAGTTTTATGATGGGTGGTCAGTCACCCCCGTTTATGATTTATACTCCACCTATCATGTCAAGGTAAGAGTTGTCAAATGAACAGTCGAGTCATGTTCATTCGTAGGAAGGAATTATGCGCCCAGTATCGAGGACAATCGTTGGCGAATGGACGGTTGATTCACATCCACTTGGTGATTAAGCGATGGATGGTCGGACCACATCCATGGTCCATGCTTGGGATAGATGGTCAGGTCTCATCCAATTTGCTTTGTACTCCTCCCGGCAAGCCAAGGGAGAGAGTTATTGGGTGGATGGTCAAGTCACATCCACATCACATTGCAATCGTGTCCTCGTGTCCAGGGCGGTGATTGATGAATAAACAGTTAATCATGCCTACTTTAAGTCAAGCTCCTACGATGCCTCCTGTTTCTAGGGCATGAGTTAATGTGTAGATGGTCAAATCATGTCCACTTTTGTTGGACCTCGGTCTTGCTGAGCTTCAGGAGAAGCATAAGTATCTTGGAGAACTTCAAGTATGAGCTGGGGAGTGGATGGTCGGGTTGCATCCACTCCAAGTGTTTCTCCGGTCTTTAAGTCAAACGCAAAGGTTGATGAGTGGATGGTCAGTCGTGTCCACTTTGTATTGGATTCTGACCTTGTCAGGCTTTGATTAAGGCATGGATGTTCTGTCAGAATTGAAGCACGGATTAGGAAGAGAATGGTCGAGTCACATCCACTTTCCCTTTCGAGTCCTTGCCCCCAAATCAGGGACATATGGTAGCTGATGAGCGATTGAATCACGCTCGCCTTGATGATTCTTAAAAGGTCCGATCATTGTCCGTGGAGGTTGGTTGACATCCAACTCTAAGTACTTGGTCACCTACATCGTTAGGAAGTAGTTTAGTTCAAGTTGGTCATAGTTTACAACATAATTGAAAATGAAATAAATCTTATTGATAAGTGAATCAATGTCATATGCTCGCTATTCCACCTCGCCCTAGCCCTTCTCAACTGGAAGTCGACCGTAGGTGGTCTAATCGATAATCAAAGTTCTTTATTGATAGGGATCAGATGTTCCTTGCCCGCAATTCTGCGGGGCTTGCACATATTGTTGAAACTTTCCTTTCCGAATCAGCTTTCCGATCACATCTCGGAGGTGTCTATAATCGCCAATGTTATGACCATGTGTATCTTCAAATATACAACATTTTCTTGATTTCCTCTGGGTTTCGGTGGACTCTCTCGGCTGGTTTTGCTGCACTGCTCTGAATCATGAGTCACTAAGTAAACGCTTTTAATTGAATCATTCAGTGGAGTGTATGTGTCGAATCTCGAGATACTGGGTCGTCTCCTAGAATCTGAGTCCTCATCTAAGGCCTCAATGCTACCCTCGCTTTGAATTCCTTTAGCCAACGAGCCTGCATCGTTCTTTCTCTTAGTCTGCTCTAGGGCTCCTCCTTGCTTAGGTTCTGGTTCACTTTATAACAATAATGATCCAAGGTCGTAGGAGGCTCTCTAGCTTACTAGTCACCAAGGTCTATATTGGGGTCAATTCCCCTTATCAATGCCACCAGTACGATATTCTCATTGGAATTTCTCGCTTTAGTGATGATGAAACTAAATCTCTACATGAAGTCTTTGAGCGACTCGCCTGGCTCTTGTAATAAATTGGATAATGCCATCGCATCCTTGGGGTGAGTTGCATGCATCTTGAATGGCTGGACAAACTTCTGAGCCAGTTGATCGAATGAGGAGATAGGCCCTGCCAGTAATCGTATGAACCACATGATCGCTACCCCTTAGAAGAATATGGGAAAGCATTTGCCTTCTATGGCATCCGTTGCTCTGGTGGAATCTATGCGCCACTCGTACTTCACAAGATATTGTCGGGGGTCTATATTCATAGAATATGCCGGCATAGTCGGCACATTGAATCTCCTCAGATATTCTGCACGCTGAATGACTTCGATGAATAAGTTTCGACTATGAGAGATGCTCCAATTGTCGTCAGTCCAATCCATTTTTAATTTACGATTGCTTGTAATGCTTTGAATGTTGTATGCATGATTTTCCAACATTTGATGGTTGAGAACACCGATCGAATGGCAAATCGGTTAGGATGGGATCGCGGATTGGTGATGATCCCAAACTTTCACTCAAATGGGTATGAACCGCATAAGGTGGTAAGAAAGGCCTCTTGAGGTTGCGCACCAAGTTTCAAGTCATTTGGAGTCTGTATGCCCGAGTTATGAGCAAAATAAGATGGACCGATATTGACGAATTGGTGATAATTTACTTGGAGTCCGACCTGAGAAAATTTGTTATTTGCTTGGAGTCAGCCCCTAGTTCACTTGGAGTCTCTAAATTTGAAGTGCTGGGTTGGTGATGAACGGTGCTTGGAGAAAATCTTGGTTTTACCCGAGTTTGACCTAGGCCAGAATTTCCTGGGTTTGCTTCGAGTCGAATGGGTGATTACTTGAGTTCGACTTCGGGTCAGAACATATAGAGTTTGCTTCGGGTCATATAAGTGATTACTTCGGGTCCGACTTTGGGTTAGCCTTGAAGGGTGTTTTTGGACAAACGTTTCGACGATTTTTGATGGTTTTTGACGACTACCATTCCTGGCTCGATGATAGAGGTTCCATAATGGTAAGTGATGACTTTGATGAGGGATAACCATACTTCGAGATGGCATAATAAGCAGCGTAGGGCGGTGGTCACACAAGTCGTCATACCATAGCTGCCAAATCAGGCATTTGGAAGTTGGTCAGTTGAGAGCAGTCGTAATCCACCCTAGAAGCATGATCTGGTAACCGATCCTAGTTCATGTCATATCACCTTAGTTCTCCAGCCTTTGGGAGTACCATTTGATTGGCAGTTCCTTTTCCATTTCTTGGCTGCAATTCAGCAGCTGTCGCTTGATCCCCTATGCCCTGGTCAGTCACAGAACTTAAGAGAAGTGGATAGAATGCACCATCTTTAAGTTGAGTTCCATATCCATAATTCTTTTGCTCTTTTTAGAGATCTTGTTTTTCTTTTAAAAAATTGCTTTTGCATACGTTTTTCATTTGCAACTGATCCCTCCTTCTCACACTTCTTCGTCGATCCCTTTCCCACTCTTTCTTATTCGTTTGCACTCGTTCCTTCAAGCAATTGGTTGCAGCATATTGGAAGTGATGAAGAGGAGAAGCTGCTCAAGAATGGGATCAGCTATGGCATGAGGAAGTGTATAGAGGGATCGGTCATTTTGAATTTGGAGGGATCGGTCGTCTTGGAGCATGGAGGGATCGGTTGTTTTGGAGCATGGAGGGATCGGTTGTTTTGGAGCATGGAGGGATCGGTCGTTGCATTTGGAGTCTGAAACTTGACAAGGCTTGACTTTATAGGGGAGGGATCGGGTACGATCCCTTTCCTTATTAGGGACTTAACTATTTTTTGGCTCCGCTAACTTAAGTGCGAACTTCAGCATTCGATCCCAAGGACTTGCATATATGAGTGAATCTGATCCTTCCAAATGGACATGAACACATGAACAACTCCAAACGAGAACACTAGCATCATCATTTCCTTCAACTCCACGGGAAGTTGATTTAATTCTTCTAACCATAACTATTAGCTTCCTTTAGATTTCCATCAAATCTGAGTAGAATAGGAAGTTTGCCGAAAAAAGCTGGATCTATCTTGCGAATATGAGAATCCACAAGTAGACAATGTGATCTAATCAAGCTGAGAATTCAATTCTCGGTGAAAGAACCAAAATGTTTGCACCAAAAAATGGCACAAATACCCAATAGAGATTTTGTAGAGGAAAAAATGAAGAATATTAAGTGTAAACGGATAGAATATAGTAGTAAAGCAATAGGAAACAAATAAATAACAGAGACACGGCAATTTATAGTGGTTCGACGTTGTTTTCCTACGTCCACTTTAAAGAGATAGTTTTATTAATCACTTTGTAAACTAAGTACAATATGGAGCGGATAAGAATCCTTAGTTACAAAAGATTACAAAGCAATACGCAGCGTAAAGGTCCCAAAAATGAACAATCAAGTCTGTATTTATAGGCGAAGACGGCGAAATATCTCCCTGAAAAATCGGTAGAAGGCTCTCCAGACATAGGGGCCCTCATGAGGGATCGCATTTTTGAGCCTTATAAATAATTTATTAATCCTTTTTAATTAATTACTATTTATTTTACAGGTGTTACATTCTACTCCCTATAAAAGAATTTCGTCTTCAAAATTCCTCAAGGATTGAATCATATAACTTAGCGTGCAATCATTATAAACTATCCAACTAATTACAACTAATTTTACAGCTAATTGTGTATAAATGCATGGTGTATCACAACATATATGATGTGTATGCTGAATAATACTAAATCGGCACCTTCTATATGAATGCATTCTTTAAAACAATTTAAAAATTATAGTGCATATGACTTATATATACTGGCAGTTCTGTATATATGCAAGTTTTCAAAAATCAAAATCCTTGTTTTCGTACAACAATTTCCTCACTTCTACGAATATGATTATGGTTCAACCAATTTTTCATCTAATCCTTACAATTCAATACTTAACACACCATTCTAACATCCAAAATTTAAAAAATCCAGTTTTCCTAAATCCATACTCTTATATCGAAAAATGAATTTAGATGGAGAATTTTATTTCCCACCCATCTTTTGTATACAAATTCCATTGTATTTGGAACCTTCGCTTTTTCCTTTGAATCTTTTCGAGCTTTTCCAAGTAAAATTCACACAAATAGATTTATGTTTAAATTTTAAAATAGAATTATTTTTAAAAACAAGTTTTTATTTACTATCAACAAGATATAGAAATAAAAATTCCAAAGCTAAAATAGCTTTTTCCCTTGTTATTATCTATGTTTTGTATACCGTCACACTTACCGAAAATTAAAATTCATATTCACTAATACATCGACCTTTCCTGGGCTAAGACGTGGCGTTCAAAAATCAAATATTTTCTCATTTTTTCCATTCAAAATCTTTTCCCTTTTCAATTAAATTTGTAAAATAGTTTGAAAATTTTAAATTAAATATTTTTTGAACCAAAATTTTTAAAACGTTTGCCTTTACACCTTTAAAATAAATCACGTCAAATCTTAACGTCATCAGGACTCAGTAAATGAGTTAACGCATATGATCGTTCCTAGCATATTACACAGTTAATATTTAATCTTCAAAAACTTTTCTTTTATTTCAAAACAACAAACAACACACAAGTATATTTATAAATTTTAGCTTTTAAGACGTAGGGGTAGTGACCCATGAGTTTCGCAACATCCTTTCCCAGTCCATCGTTCGCTATAATTTATTTTTCCAAAATCCTAAATTTTCTAGGATTAAGCATTATTTATTATTAGTTGCTAATTTATTTAATTTCCTAATTTATTTTAAAATTACAACCTTACCTTACATTCATCATTAGTTAAGTATCCTTATGAGATTTTCCTATTTGTACAGTTTTCCAATATATATAGCGGTTAAAGCTCTTAGAAAATCAACACAATAATAAAATAAGAACATATCTTATATCATATCATGCGCATTTCATTACCCAGAAAGCGACTACTAGCGCTTACAAACTAAATAACCTCTCTAGAAGCTGCCTTTCAACATCAACTGGTATTAATGATGTTATGGCCCTATCACTTCTTACTCAAATAAAATAGACATTTTTAGTATGTCATTCTACCATAACCCACATGCCTTAACTTACCATTTTGCTTTTAATAAATAAGGTCCATCTATTACTTCAATTATTACAATCAATTGTAGGCTAAAATGTAGTGGGTAAGAAATATAAACTATGTATATTTAGAATAACTTATCGGAAAATTGGCTTGGCGGTAACTTCCATACAAACTATCTTTCCTTCTTTAATCTTGAGTCAACCAACATCCTCTATATGTGTTTTCCATCTCATTACCTCTTCTCCAACTACATTACTATCTTTTCTTAATCAAAATCTCTTGATAGTATTCTCAGATTTCATTATTTATTTTCTTTATATTTGATCTTTCATGCAAGTAAACTCTATATCTCGTAGAAGTGTACTTTGATACTGTTCCCCGCTCCTTTATGGGTTCTTCTTATGGATTTCAAGCGTGTCTAAAAAAACATTGCTAGGTTCATACAAATATTCCTTATATTCAATAGGGATTTCTTGTTGCTCCTTTATGAGCATTTGTAGTTATTTTATTCATAGCCTTAACTTCATCCCGTCTTACCTAGGCAGTCATCCTTATCTACTTCATATTAAAGTTGGTTTGTTTTTCACCACTCTTTAGAAAATTATTAAACTTCACAATCATGAAGTACTAATTAACATTTCTTTTAAAATATAAACTTAGAAACTTTTTATTAAATTCACAATTGCTTAATTTTCAAAATGAGCCATAAAAAATTCCTCATTTTAACCAACTTTTAACTGTAGGTGTCATAACTTTTAATACTATAATTTATAATTTATGAAGTAAGTTGTGACGACCGCCCTATACCTCCAACACCCAATATACATGTATAAGTGGACTATAGCGATGCTCGGTTGATGTAGGACGATCATCAGTAAAGTAAAATAAGCAAAACAGAACCTATTATATATCTTACAGTGCATCGAGTAAAATATAATAATAAACATCTCAGATATATAAAACAGGCGAGACTGTAAATTCCAGAATAGCGTAGCATCAGAGTATGTAGATCCATACAGTAAACAACATAAGTAATAGAGTACATCAAATAGTAACTCATAAAACTGTCTCTAAATAGAAGGCACAAGCAAGCTCCATAGTGATGTGCAGCGGAATAGCAAATGAGTACATATAATAATATGAGGATAGCATCCTGCTTGCCACCTATCCAGCTCCACTTGCTCACCAGACTTGATATCCCTAATCTACTCATTTAAGAGTATCCAAAATAATAGGAAGCAAAGCATACAACTCCAAGTCAGATAATAGTCTGGTGTGAGCGATAGAAATCTCAAATAATGTAAAGGCAATAAAATAGGACAATTGGTATGGAAAATCATACATGGTCTGTCCCTGCATCCATAGAGTTAGCACATATAAAAGATATACGCTACTCTATGATAGTCATCATGGGTGTACTGTGTATCAAAGTACTAAGCATGTCTAGATATCGGCAGTGGTAATATCAACATCATGTGGCATCCCTAAAGTGATAAAAGCAATCAAAACAAACATGACATCCATCATCCATCCTCACATTCACTCACTCAGTGCATTGGATATATGGTATTCATATGGCCTCACTACCTAGTCAAGGACTACTCAATGTCCCGGTTTCTCGGTACTCTAATCCATACACACAGTCGACCAGGAACTAGACTACCACCACCATAGTCTAGTGTACAATGGATTTGAACATCATGCGATCCAGGGTCCACCATCACCCCAAACGAGAGTCCTCACAAGCCCCTGCTTTACGAGTACATATCGAAACCTATGAATATCAATGATCCCTTTGCACACGTCATCCATAACAGATCTTATCCTGGAACTGTCCAAACAACTCTCGTCTGAAGTCGTTGCGGTTGGGAACTACTCTGGATAGCCATCATAAGTCATAGAGTGTCATTATGAATCCCGTAACCCGCCTTTAACAGTCCCCTCAATCCGACTCTCTTCGACTACTCTGCCTCTCGAAATATAGCTATCCATCATCAAATCCATCACTTCCCACCATGGAACCCCCATCATCGAGTCACGAGTGGTCGTCATCGAAAATCGTCGAAACGGTCGTCGAAAAACTCACTTCAGGGTTTATCCGAAGTCAGACCCGAAGTAATCACCACTTTGACCCGAAGCAAACTCTGGAAATTCTAGCCTGAAGTCAGACTCGAGTAAAAACAAAATTTTCTCCAAGCAAGCTCAGAGGTCGGTACGATCCCCAGGCTTTGCCTATTTTTCTTCCTCTAAAATTTCCCAAAGTCAGACCTGTGTTTTTGGCCAAGTGAATCGAAGCATGTCCCGAAGCAATCCACCACCAACTCTCAAGGTCATCACCGATCCATCAATATCTAGAGCATACGGACTCTAATTGACTTGAAATTTTGAAATGCAGCCTTATAGGGCCTTCTTTATCACCCCATATCGATCTCATCCAGTTTAGGACAAAAACTGGGGATAGGTACCGACCCTAATTTGGAAGTTACACCGATCCATAGCCTTGGAAGTTACACTGACCCATAGTATTAGAAGTTGCACCGATCCTTACTTTGGAAATTGCACCAGCTCATACATTGGAAGTTACACCGACCATAGCCTTTGAAGTTACACCTATCCCTACTTTTGAAATTACACCGACTCATACTTTGTACCCCCATAACTTGATCATGTGAATCCCAATTGACTTGAAACTTGGTATGCGATCATTTGAGACCTTCCTTGTTTCCCTATATCAGTTGCACCCCAATATGATGAAATTTTATGGGTCTCTACCGACCCCTAACTCCTACTGATCTAATTCACCATTCGATCGGTGTTTCAACCAAGCAAACATTAAGCATACATACATCATTCATAAGCATTAATAATAGCCAAACAATCAAGTATACCTAATTTGAAGAATCAAAGCCTAAGGTAAGAGTTAGAAGACCCATAAGAACAAGTTAAGGACCCCTAAAATCACGTTTTTGCAAATCAAATCCAAATCATCTAAAATTCACATATATGGTTTATGGTCTAAAAACATTTTTAGAATTTTTAAATAATTTTTAAAACATCATTTAAGGGGTAAATGCTTTCTTAGCAAGTGAGAGATCTAATTGCTCACCTTAATCCAAAGATGGATCCCAAATCTCCAAATGAACAGTAAAAGCACTAATACCAAGGCTTTCTCAATAGCAAATCTCTAATCCCAAGTGCAAATCCTCTTAATGATATAATTTGGCTAATTAAAGTGTGTTTTAGGGTTGCTTTTGGCTAATGGAAGTTAATGGAGGTTTTTAACTATTTTTGGAAGAGTGAAATGATGGGGATGAGGTCCCATTAGCCTCTATATGCTTAATTCTCGAAATGGGTCATAAGTACTAATGACCCCTATTACCCACTTAAGCTGCTCAAAATCATAGGAAACTTCAAACATCCATAACTTGAAAATGGTAAGTCCTTTTTTAAATATGACTACTCTACGAAAAGGGAAACCTTTATCCGGATCTAATGGAAGTGGTTTCAGACCCTATATCAACTCCTATCAAAAGTTATAGTCCATACAAGATTTCGTAGGGTTAAATTAGTCATAGAAAAATTCGACAAAAATTCTAGGGAAAAGAAGTGACCCTAGTAGTCATTTCTCGAAATTATAGAATCATACGACCTTATATAAAAATAATATAAATATTCTATAATCCTCCGATACGTAGAATACATGTCGTTACATTCTTTCCCTCTTTAGGAATTTTGCCCTCGAAATTCTATAATTAAGTCAATAGGGTCATCCCGCATGCCTAAAAATTATATACAACATAGGCAACCATCACACACCAAACATGCATACATAACAATAAAGGAGAAAGAAAGTATCTAAACCCCCTAGCATGCAGGATACTATGCCATGGTAAAATTCATGATATCGTAAGTGAAAGTAAAAGCGATAAATAAGAAAATCTTACCAAGTAAAGAGCTATGGATATGCTATCCTCATGCTCTCCTTGGTCTCCCAAGTGCAATCTCCTTCACTATCACTCCATTGAACCTTCACTAACTTCATTGTCTTCCTCCTAAGCTGCTTTGTATCATGTCCGACGATACGAATAGGCCTATAAGGTCTTGAAGCTTCTAGTTCAATCTCGATATCATCTAGCTGATCCGGTGCGATAGCTATGCTTAAGTCATGCACAAATTTCCATAAATGAGAGACATGGAAGACATTGTGCACTCCTGCCATCCTTTGGGGTAAGTCAATTTTGTAAGCAAGGTTCCCTATCCTATGAAATATTGGAAAAGGACCAACAAATCTCAGTGCCAACTTTCCTCTACCACTGAACCGAATGACATTCTTCAATGGGGAGATTTTGACAAATACCATTTTGCCGATAGAGAACTCTAAATCTCGACATCTCCTATCATCGTAGCTTTTTTATCTGTCTTGGGCAGCTTTCATTCGTTGGCGAATGATCTCGATCTTCTCTGATGTTTCTCTAATCATATCTGGCCCTAATATTAGTTTCTCGCTAGCTTCCCACCAATAAGAAGGAGCGTTGCTTAGTCGACCATCCAATGCCTTGAATGGTGCCATACCGATGCTAGACTGATAACTGTTGTTGTATGGGAATTCGACAAGATGTATGTGATCATCCCACGAGCCCACAAAATTTAATATGCAAGAATGCAAGAGATCCTTTAAGATATGACTCTGTTTGGCCGTAAGTTTGAGGGTGATAAGCTGTGTTGAGGTGCAGCTTCGTCCCTAATGCCTCCTGTGAGCTCTTCCAAAAACCCACTAGTGAACAATGGGTCTCAGTCACTCATAATGCTCTTCGAAATACCGTGGAATTATACTATCCATTTCATATACAGTTCGACCAGTTTGGCTACCATTCTACCTGACTTGACGGGTATAAATCTGGCCCAATTGGTCAATCAATCGACTATGGCCCTAATGCTATTGTACCTTGCTCGAATCCTCGGCAGTCCATTGATGAAATCCATTGATACCTGTTCCCATTTCCACTCGGGAACTTCTAGTGGTTGCATCAGACCACTAGACTTCTTCTGCTCTTCCTTAACCAACTAGCAGTTCATGCATTTTGAGATGAATGTCCCAACATCTTTCTTCATCTCTTCCCAATAGTAGGTCTACTTCATATTACGGTACATCTTATTACCACCAGGATGAGTAGTCAACCTCTAATGATGGCACTCTCTGAGCTCCTCATTACTCAACCCATCGACTTCAGGAACAAACAATCTCCCATCTTTACGGAGCCAACCGTCTCGGTCGAGTCCATACTGTCTTATTTCCTCAGACTATACTCCCATTTCAATCTTGGAAATGATCTCAGCTAATTTGACATTGTGCCTTTGACTAGTTCCACTCCGCTCAATAAGAGTAGGTCTGATAGTTAAGCTCGCTAACATCTCTGGCTCTAGATCGCATCTCAGTCAGAAGTCATAACCAGCAATATACTCTAACTTCGTCCACTCTAGGAACATAGCTCCCAAGCCGTCATGTCTCCTACTCAAGGCATCAGCAACTGCATTACTTTACCAGGTGTATATGCAATATCAAAATCATAGAAGGCTAGGAACTCTAACAATCACTGCTAGCAAAGGTTAAGATCCTCTTACGAAAAGAGGCACTTCAACGATTTATGGTCGGTGAACAACTCGAACCACTCTCCTAAAAGATAGTGCCTCCAAATCTTCAGCGCAAATATAATTGTTGCTAACTCTAAATCATGGGTCGGGTATTTCTTCTAGTGTGGCTTCAGCTATCGACTAGCATATGCAACAACCTTGCCTCTCTACATCAATACCGCGCCCAATCCGGTACCACATGCATCAGTGTACACCATCATCTCCTTGTTCCTGCTTAGAATAGTCAATACTGGTGCACTCGTCAACTTTTCCTTCAGACTCACAATTGCCCGTTCACATCTCGCATCCCAAGTAAAAGTCTGATTTTTTTCGTCAAGTGAGTCAACGGTACTGCTACCTTAGAGAAGTCTTAAATGAATCGTCTATAATATCCAGCTAGCCCTAAGAAACTCCTCACGTCCATAGCGTTTTTGGGTCTAATCCAATCTTGGACTGCTGCAACTTTTGCAGGATCACCAGCAATGCCCTGCTTAGAAACAAAATGACACAAAAATCTCACTTCCTTCTTCCAAAAGTGACATTTAGAAAACTTTGCCTTCAGCCAGTGCTTCCTCAACACCTTTAGCACAATCCTTAAATGTGTCTTGTGTTTTTTCATTGTCCGTGAATAAATAAGAATATCGTCGATGAAAAAATAAATTATTTAGCTGGCTCCTGAAGACATGGTTTATAAGATCAATAAAGTATGCTAGCACATTGGTTACCCAATGGCATAACCAACCACTCATGGAAACCAGATGATGTGCGAAACGCGATAATCGGCACCCTCTCCTTTGCTACTCTCAGTTGGTGAAATCCCATCGTGAGGTCCAACTGAGAAAAATACTCTAGCACTATGAAATTGGTCGAACAAGTCATCAATACGTGGGAGTGGGTACTTTTTCTTCTTCGTCGCCTTATTCAGCTCACAGTAATCGACGCATAATCTATGAGAGTTGTCCGCCTTCGTGGCGAATACTACTGGCGCTCCCCACTTAGATATACTTATGCGATTGAAACCTTTTCACAAAAGGTCACTCACTTGCATCTCAAGCTCTCTCTACTCTCTAGGTGCCAACCTCCTCAACGGCATCAGTATCGATCCAACATCTTTAAATAAATCAATTCGGAACTTAATCTCTCTATGTGGAAGAAGTCCAGTCACCTCCTTGAATATGTCCGGATACTCCCTAGTAATATGTGCTGTCGACAACTCATCGTGCGGGATATCGAGCAAATATTGAAAGCTAACCATAACCTCATCATCCGGTAGGTAGCCCAACACTACCTTCTGCCCATCGTCCATCCCTATAGTCACCGAAGACCTCTCACGATCCACCGTTACTATGTACCTATGTAGCCAGTCCATCCCCAGAATGATACCAAACCCGACGAAACCTAAAACAAAACAATCACAACCAAAAGAGCATCCATGACTCGATAAGACCAAACCACGACAAACCATACACAGGCTAGTGGAGCCTCCTACAGGGTTCATCACAATCAAAGTCGATCAACAATCTCGGGTCTCAATCCCAATCTGTCTACTAAGTCACTAGATATGAAGGAATGTGAAGCCACGGTATCAAATTAAACTTGTATAGGAACGTTATAAACGGAAAGCATACCTTGGATAACGATGCCTTTCCCAATGTCTTTCACCGATGGAGCATTTGACAAAATTGGAATGGCATTGATAGCATGTGCTTTCACCACCTGATTCTACTTTAATGGGTTTGGATAGTTCTTCTAAATGTGCCCAAGCTTGTTGCAATTATTGCACTTCTTCCCCTCGGCTTTACAGTCCCTACTATAATGGCCCTTCTCTCCGCAATTGTGGCAAACCACCTCATGCCTGACCTTCTTCTTTTGACCAACATTCTTTTAGAACTGCTTTCTTTTGTTGTCCCTTTTCTTCTTGCCTCCCCAACCCAATTGCTGCTTTGGCTCTTCTTTAGGAACAACGGCTTTCGATTTCGGATACAGACTTTCGTGTCTCAGGGCCTTTTCGACTATCATCTCAAAAGTCTCGTCAATGTGGCCCACAAGTCGCTTCCCCAAGTAGTCGTCCAAACCAATGATAAATTTCTCATTCTTCTTTAATGAAGTATCGATGAAGGACATCCCATATTTCAACAAAGAGTCGAACTCAGCAACATACTTGGAGACAGTCATATCGCCTTGCTTCAGATCCGCGAATTTACAGAACATAACTGACCTCTAAGCTGCAGGAATAAATTTCTCCTCAAATCTGGCTTTGAACTGGTTCCAAGTGAACTGATCCTCGGGAGTGGCAGCCCTTATTACATTCCACCAGTTCATGGCTCGCCCTTGAAGTTGTCGGGAAGCCAATCGCCTTTTCATAACATCATCCAGCTCCAGTCCTAAAAATCCTTTTGCAGGTATCAAGCCAATCATGTACTTCCATTGCTGACTCTATTCCATGGAATGGTTTGCCACCTAGAATAGCAAATTTTTTGTTCAGCTTAGCGAAATCGGCTTTGGGTGCCTGCACTGGAGCACCAACCTCAACAACATTTGGGGCAGCTACTTGAGCACTTTGCAGCATGTTCCTCGTCATAGTATTAAACATGGTCTGCAAATTGGGATTAGCAGCTCCCGAGCCAGCTCCCTCCTCGACTCCAGAAATGGAGTTCCAAGTAGTGTTCCTTATTTAGCGACTCATCGTTCAATCTGTAATAAGGACGATCAGCCCTGCATAAGTGGAACTCGTTTGTGCAGTGCAACTTAGGTACTATATATATACTACTATATAGTTTTTAAAACCAAAATATATAACAAGTGCGCGCTCTCGTACATATACTCTCAATCCAGTCTAAGGCGATAACTCCTACCTTATCTCAACTGAATCCTCGTATCCCTTAGGTTAAAAAACGGAACCTAAGCTCTGATACTAAATGTGATGGTCGCCCTACACCATAGACACCCAATATACTTGTATAAGTGCACTGTACCGGTGCTCGGTCGATGTAAGATGATCATCAGTAAAGTAAAGTAAATTAAGCAACACAAAACCTCTCGTATATCTCATAGCGCATCAAGTAAAATATAATAATAAACATCCCAGATATATAAAACATGTATACAGTAAATAACTGAATAGATCAGAGCATCAGAATATATAGATCCATACAGTAAACAACATAAGTAATAGAGGTATACATCAAATAGTAACTCATAAAAGTGTCTCTAAATAGAAAGCATTAGCAAGCTCCATAGTGTGCAGCAGAATAGCAAATGAGTACATATAATAATACGAAGATAGCCTCCCGCTCGCCACCTGTCCAGCTCCACGTGCTCACCAGACCTGATATCCCTAATCTACTCATTTAAGAGCAACCAAAGTAATAGGAAGAAAAACATAAAACTCCAGGTCAGACAACAGTCTGGTGTGAGTGATAGAAATCTCAAATACTGTAAAGGCGATAAAATAGGACAATAGGTATGGAAAATCATACCTGATCTGTCCCTGCATCCACAGAGTTAGCACATATAAAAGATATACGCTACTCTATGATAGTCATCATGAGCATACTGTGTATCAAAGTACTAAGGGTGTCTAGATATCGGCATCGATAATATCTACATCATGTGACATCCCTAAAGTGATAAAAGAAATCAAAACAAACATGGCATCCATCCTCACATTCACTCACTCAGTGCATTGGATATATGATATTCATATGACCTCACCACCCAATCAAGGACTACCCAACATCCCGGTTTCTCGGTACTCGAATCCATACCAATCGGTCGGCCAGGAACTAGACTACCACCACCATAGTCTAGGGTACAATGGATCTAATCATCATGCGATCCAAGGCTACTGCCACCCCAAGTGAGCATCCTTACATACCCCTACTTTATGAGTACACATTGAAACCTATGAATATCAATGATCCCTTTGCATATGTCATCCATAGCAGAGCTCATATCGAAAATATTCATACAACTCTCGTCTAAAACCGTTGCGGTTGGGAACTACTCTAGACAGCCATCATAAGTGATATGTCGTCATGCATCTCGTAAACCGCCTCTAATAGTCCCCTCAATCTGACTCGTTGTCACCTACTTTGCCTCTCGATGTATAGCTATCCTCATCAAAGCCATCACTTTCCATCATGGAACCCCCATCATCGAGTCATAAGGTCGTCGTCAAAAATCGTCGAAATGATCGTCAAAAAACTCACTTCAGGGTTGACCTGAAGTCAGACCCGAAGTAATCACCATTTTAACTCGAAGCACACTCGAGAAATTCTGGCATGAAGTCTGACTCGGGTAAAAGGAATTTTTCTCCAAGCAAGCTCAGGGGTACAGACCCCTGACTTCGCCTATTTTTCTTCCTCTGAAATTTCCCCAAGTCAAACACGTGTTTTTGGTCAAGTGACCCAAAGCGTGTCCTGAAGCAATCCACCACCGAACCATACTCCCAAGGTCATCACCGATCCATTAATACCTTGAGCATACAGACTCCAATTGACTTGAAATTTGAAATGTAGCCTTATGAGGCCTTCTTTATCACCCCATATCGATCTCATTCAGTTTGGGACAAAAATTAGGGATAGGTACCGACCCCTAATTTGGAAGTTACACTGAACCATAGCCTGGGAAATTGCACCGACCCATTGGACTTGAAAGTTGCACCGACCCATAGCTTGGAAGTTTCACCAACCCATACTTTGGAAGTTGCACTGACCAATAGCCTTTGAAGTTACACCGACCCCTACTTCTAAAGTTACACTGACCCATACTTTGCACCCCCATAACTTGATCATGGAACCCCAATTGACTTGAAACTCGGTATGCGACCTCTTGAGACCTTCCTTGTTGCCTCATATCGGCCGCTTCCCAATATGAAATTTTATAGGTCCCTACTGAGCCCTAACTCCTACTTGTATAATTCTCCATTCGATCGGCATTTCAACCAAGCAAACATTAACCAAGCATACATACATCATTCATAAGTATTAATAACAGCCAAACAATTAAGTATATCTAATTTGAAGAATCTAAGCCTAAGGTAAGAGTTGAAGACCCATAAGAACAAGTTAAGGGCCTTCAAAATCACGTTTTTGCAAATCGAATCCAAATCATCTAAAATTCACATATATGGTTTATTATGGTCTAAAAACATTTTTAGGATTTTTAAATAATTTTTAAAACATCATTTTGGGTGTTAAATAGCTTAATTAGTAAGTGACAGATCTAATCACTCACATTAATCCAAAGCAAGATCCCAAATCTCCAAATGAATAGTAAAATCATGGATTCCAAGGCTCTCGCAATAGCAAATCTCTAATCCCAAGTGTAAATCTCGCTAATCTCCTCTTAATGATGTAAATTGGCTAATTAAAGTGTGTTTTAGGGTTGCTTTTTGGCTAATGGAAGTTAATGGAGGTTTCTAACTATTTTGGGAATAGTGAAATGATGAGAATGAGGTCCCATCAGCCTCCATATGCTCAAATCTCAAAATAGGTCATGGGCCATGTTACTAATAATCTTAATTACCCATTTATGCTGCTCAAAATCATAAGAAACTTCAAACAGCCATAACTTGAAAACGGTAAGTCAATTTTTTTAGTATGACCACTCTACGAAAAGGGAAACCATCATCTGGATCTAATGGAAGTGGTTTTAGACCCTATATCGGTTCCTATCAAAAGATATAGTCCATACACAATTTTGAAGGGTCAAAATGGTCACAGCAAAATTCGACAAAAATTCTAAGGAAAAGAAATGACCCTAGTAGTCATTTCGAAAATTATAGAATCATTGACCTCGTATAAAAATAATATAAATATTCTATGATCCTTAGTTACGTAGAATACAGATCGTTACATTCTTCCCCTCTTTAGGGATTTCGCCCTCAAAATTCCATAATTAAGTCAATAGGGTCATCCCACATGCCTACAATCATACACAAGCATAGGCAGCCATCACACATCAAACATGCATACATAGGAACAAAGGAAAAAGAAAGTATCTAAACCCACCCTAGCACTCAGGATACCATGCAGGGTATAATTCATGATATCGTAAGCGAAAGTAAAAGTATTAAATAGGAAAATCTTACCAAGTAAAGAGCTCTGGTTATGTTTTCCTCATGCTCTCCTTGGTCTCCCAAGTGCAATCTCCTTCACTATCACTCCATTGATTCTTCACTAACTTCGCCGTCTTCCTCCTAAACTGCTTCATATAATGTCCGATGATACAAATAGGCGTACGAGGTCTTGAAGCCACCGGTTCAATCTCGATATCATCTAGCTAATTTGGTACGATAGCAATGCCTAAGTCGTGCACAAATTTCCGCAAATGTGAGACATGTAAGACATTGTGCACTCCCGTTATCCTTTGAGGTAAGTCAACTTTGTAAGCAAGGTTCCCAATCCTCTCTAATACCGAAAAAGGACCGACAAATCTCGGTGCCAACTTTGCTCTACCACCAAACCGAATGATATTCTTTAATGGGGAGATCTTGACAAATACCATGTTACCAACCGAGAACTCTAAATCTCGACGTCTCCTATCATCATTGCTTTTCTGTCTGTCTTGGGCAGCTTTCATCCATTGCCGAATGATCTCGATCTTCTTTGACATTTCTCTAATCATATCTGGCTTCAATATCAGTTTCTCCCCCACTTCCCACCAACAAGAAGGAGTGTTGCATGGTCAGCCATACAATGCCTCGAATGGTGCTATACTGATGCTAGCCTGATAACTGTTATTATATGCTAATTCAACAAGATGTATGTGATCATCCCACGAGCCCCCAAAGTCTAATATGCTAGCATGAAAGAGATCCTCTAAGATACGATTCACTCTCTTCGTTTGGCCGTCGGTTCGAGGGTGATAAGTTGTGCTAAGATGCAGCTCCGTCCCTAACGCCTCCTGTAAGCTCTTCCAGAACCCACTAGTGAACGATGGGTCTCGATCACTCACAATGCTCTTCGGAACACCGTGGAATCGTACTATCCATTTCACATACAGTTCACCTAGTTTGGCTGTCATTCTACTTGACTAGACGAGGATAATTCTAGCGCTCTTGGTCAATCGATCGACTATGACCCAAATGGTGTCGTACCCTGCTTGAGTCCACGGTAGTCCATCGATGAAATCCATTGATACTTGTTCCCATTCCACTCAGGATCTTCTAGTGGTTGCATCAGACTACTAGGCTTCTTTTGCTCTGCCTTAACCAACTGGCAGTTCATGCATTTCGAGATGAATGCCTCAACCTCTTTCATCATCCCTTTCCATTAGTAGGTCTGCTTCATATCACGGTACATCTTATTACCACTACAACAAAATATGATATTAATAACGCTATTTAATAACGCGTTATTCTGAAGCGTTATTATTGACCCTTAATTATCTAATTACCGGTTGATTTTTGTTCTCCCTAATGGTGTAACGCGCGCATCTCCCTTCCCCTTCACGTGTAACGCTGCCCCAAAACATCTCCCTCCAACTTCCCAAATTATTTTCCCTCTCCCTCCAAAACCATTCCGCCTCCCTCCAAAACGCGCGCATCTCCCTCCTCCAAATTACGTTAGCGATTCGAAGACTCCAAAACGCGTGCAGCTCCCTCCTCCAAATTACGTTAGCGATTCGAAGAAAGCAGAAACCCTCTCAAGTTTTGTCGAAGAAAGCAAACTCCTTCGATTTCGAAGCTAGGGCTTTGTGTGTAGCTCTGATCTGTCGAAGCTAGGGCTTTACGCGCGCATCATCTGCTCATTTATTGTGCCGCCTCATCTAACTGTGAGTAATTATGTTCCCAGTCCTACCCAATACTACTTGGATTATTGGGATTAATTGGTATAGTGTAGGATGAAGAGGGGAATTGGACGACGGGAGCAATCGCTGCACTAATTGATGGACTTGGAGCGATCACCATAAAAACAGTTGATTGGAATCTTGGGGTCTCCATTGACCTTTCCATCTCCTATTTCCCTCATGCTAAAATCAATGTATGTCTTTTTATTTTTTCATTTGTTCCAACTTTTGTGTTACTGTTGTATAATCTTGTATATTCTCGACAATGACATACAGTTATGTTGATTCTCTTTGATAAGAGATATAACGATTTATCAATTATAACTTAGTCCTCTATATTAAGCCCAAAAATTGCACAAAATCCTAATTTTTTTGTTCATCTTATTTTATTTTCGGGTTGTTCCTACAAATATTGATGGTCTATAAATAATTTGTCGTCTAACGACATGTATTTGGGAGCCCAAACTGGAAATGATGCTTCATGGTTTATAAGTCTTAGAATGATTGGATATGAAGGTTTATAATTGGAGTCATTCAACCTATACATTGCCTTTACTGAAAAGAAAATTTCCATTTGCTTAACTTTGGAGGTAGGTCGGTAATGAAATTCAACAGGTATATGCCCTAGTGAAATAATTAATATCATAACAATGGAATAACTTGTTGGTCATTTCACAAATCAAAACTCTATTTGGCTCAACTTCATGATTTTTGATTTGTCAATGAGAAAATATTGTTAGAACCTCATCATAATATTTTGATTATTATACAACGAGTTTGCATGCTGTAAGTATTGGTTTGCCAAATAATATGTTTATGAAATCAAATTATCATTGCCTTATTTCTTTTCAGAAGGGGAGAATAGTGGAACTTCAGTGTTTGAAACAGTGGTAGGTGGTGCCAGTCTTTGCTCTAAACAAATGCAAAACAATTTGGATTCTTCTTCAGAAGAGATGAACGCTTCTCTAAGTATTAAAAGGAGGAAGGTATCGGAGGCAGTTCTCAGTTCAAGAAATTATTGTCAGGCAAGTGATGTATATGTAGTTCAAGAAATTCATTTATTACATGCATATTATAAATGAAATAAATCATCATGATCATGTATCATTCCCCTTTCTGAGCTTAAACCATGCTCCTATATTCCATTTGACTCGATTTAGCTTCTTTCCATACGAGTGATTGATGGGGTTAATAACACCTAATTTGCTTTGGATATGCTATGCTTGAAGATATGACTCACAGGAATTATAATACTAAAATTTGATCTATATGAATATCTGCATTTGAAATTTCCTATGTTGGAACATCGATACCTTGAGGCCTTTCATACCTCCGGACATCAATTACCGACTTTTGAAAGAAAGAGAAAAAAATTAAAAAAGACAACCTGCCATTTTTTATGTAGTTTTTAAGAAAGGGTGAAAATATGTGTTATCATGAGGTAACCAATATTTTCCCTAGAGAAAATAATAATAGGAAATTATAAACAAAGAGCTGAAGGATCTGAACTTGTTCAAAGAGGAAGCAAATGGTTGCTAAAGCTTAATAAATTGATAAACTTGTTCTGCGTACTCAGGAACTGGATGATATTTGCCATAGGAATAACTGGATGCTACCAAGATATAAAGTAATGCCATGTTATGGGGATCATGATATTACTGATAATTCACTTCCTTTCTCAATACTCAGTGTATATGCAAGAAAGAGATAGCACTTGGGGTCCCAATTTTTTACAAGAACCTGTTAAAAAAAAAGTTTTAGTTGATTAATTGTTATCTTTCTGAATTCTAATCAAAATACATAGGAGCATTCAAAGCGACTGTCGAACTCCATGGTAAAGATTTAGATTTTAGAAGCGACGTGGAGAAAAAAAGCAGTCCCTGCGAGGCTAGATATCTGAAAGCATCCGTTGACAGGCCTAGTTCTTTGTTTGTTAGGTAAGATTTGTTTGTTAGGTAAGATGATTTGCATAAACAAAAAAACATAAATCAAGAAATGAGTAATCTTACTTTTGTCCATATGTTGCTAGTCTCATTATGCTAGGAAAAGAACCGTAGAAAAACATCTGAAAAGCATTTCAGTCTAATACATTAATTCTTTCATACCCTCACCAAGTTTTAAACCATCATCAAATAAAGTTGCTGATCCACTAGCTTCAGCACTTTCAAATTCATCAAAGCAACTCCTTTTCATTTGATTCCAATGTACCAAAATTTATAAATTTGAATAATTCGTTTTGAACCTGCACATCACAAGTCACATGCATAGATTTTCTTAGTTATATTTAGCCAATAATTTTGTGGGGTTCCATGTTTGTTTGATATTTCCGTTCGACAACACCGTATATGCATTTTTGTTCATGTTCAGTACAACTTATATCGCTTTATTTCTCAATATTTATATTTATGTATATCCCCTTTTAGTTCTTGTACTGTTGTACTGAAATGTAGGAGTTGACTTCGAAATTTATACTCCATGACTTCTATAGTTAAACTACTATTCTTTTGACTCCAATGTTATAAAGAGGTTAACAAGGACATATTCCAGATTAGGCTCACAATAATGTTAGAAGTAAAAAAATTTAAAGTGGGATAATAAGTGTAAACGTATCAATTATTTTTCCCACTAAATTTTTTTTTGCTACACATTGCTTCCCATTTTATATGCATATATTATGAATTATGAACCAAGTAGTAGAGTATTCCTATGAACGGTACAATAAATTCCACATAGACCTGAGGCAAAGATTACTTTAAATCTACAGAATCATCACAACCCACATAATGTGATTAAAGAATAATTATACCTATTATTGAAATGTAGTGCTAAGATAGCTTAACTAATAAAGCAAAAGTTTTAGTGTTGAAGAATTATTTATACTAGAAACACATTGATAACCAGAGAATTTTTTGTTCATAGGTTACAGAATCGGAAGGGTTGATTCTTTCTAACAGTATTGTGGAATTTTTTAATGGTAATGTTTATGAATTGTGTTCTTAATTGCCTATGAAATGTCGATCTTAATTATCTTATTATGTACTCATAAAAAAACTTATCATCGTCGACCTGCTAGCTTTATCATAAGTTGTAGTCAAATACTCAAGTTATCTAAAAAACAATTTGTAATCATGGTCCATTAGGCGTATGAAAACGAATAATATAATAATTACCATTGGTGGACCAACATTTAAGAACTTGATTGTCATATGATTCAACACTGTATATTATTTCTTGCACACGCCACATGCTTGTTTGAAGCAAGACGGCTATACCAAATTGAGGTTTAGCTAGGCTAATATCGCCATCTTCATTTTATGTACAAATTTTAAGCGAAATTAATAATTCCATTACCGATTATATTTAAATGCACCCCAATAATCATTAAAACCAATCACACAATACTCTATCTTCACTTAAACTTTGATCGAAAAAATTCATCAAAATAACTTTACTTCAAACTAAATTTCAAATCATTAATTCAAAACACTTTATCTTATATAAAATATTTCAAATGTACAAATATTTTTCATAATAACTTTACATTTTGAAAACAAAATTTCACAAATTTTATTCCCTAATAATTATAACTTTCATACTTGTAATCCTTTTTATGGTCAACATATACTGTTGTGTACACTCATGTTCAAACACCTGGGCTCGTATATATATGTGTGTGTTTACTTATTTATCATAGATGACTTTATATTTTTCATTTTGAAAACTATATAAAAAATTAGACTACACAGACTTGCTCATACATATAAGTACACACATATAATCACCGTTGAAAGGCAACGATCATTCAAAACTTCAGTAAGAAATGGACGACCAAATGCTAACATACGAACCTGAAAAAGAAAAGCTTATGAATTTGAAATTCCTTATTCTATAAAAAATAGAGGTTAAATTATGTAATACATCAATATCTTGTCTCACTGCAGCATGAAATTTGTAGCTGTCACCTTTGCAAACAAAGAGTGCATTGCTCTTAAACTATCTCCTAAAAATATTGAAGTCTTAAAGTCATAAAATGCAAACTGCACATCAACATGAAGTGCGTACACTTATGTGTTGCCTTAGCTTAGTAATGTCAGATACTAAATATATATGAACATCAAATTTAATTTTGTTTACACATCTTGCACACGCCACATGCAAGGGTTGCAACCGGTCGGTCGTTAGGTAATTGCGGATAGCATCAATTTAGCTTTTGCTTCTTATATTTCTACGTACTGGTGCTATCCAAGCACCTAAAAAATAGCATGATGCATTCTGTAATCTATAACGTAAGTATAAAAGCAAGAACTAAAATCTTCTCAGGTGGCACTTTCAAAATTCTATATCGCCTAATTCCTCAATTATCAGCAGTATTGATTTTTTTTATTTTTTTTATTTCTGGTTCAAATTTACAGCTCACAGGATTCCTCAATTGCGGGTAGTCTCATCGATTTGCATTTCCAAATTGATTTGCACAGAGAATCGCATTTCTAAAATTGGAGATGGAGAAGTTGACATAATCGCAGTAAGTTTTTATCACAAGTTTTTACAAATCAATACTTAGTTTGTATTTTCTTGTTTGACTCGAGTAAAATATCAAATTCAAACCAATAATCTAATATTCATCTTTCCTGTAAATGTTATTCAGTTGCTGAAGCTTATGTACCATGTACCACCAACTGCCGGTTATCATCAGAGCTTGTGGAACAAGATAGGTCGAATATGCCCTTTTCTTGAATTCTGCTACTTCAGCAACTCAGAGATGGTGCTTCAGATGAAAGCAATAAAATTTTGCAGATGCTCACTATTCCTTGTTTGCAGGGGGTTACATAAGCTTTTGTAAATTATTAAAAAGATGGTTTATTCTTGACCTTATTCTTTTAATGGTTGGACATTTGTGACGACCTTTTATAACCTTATTATGTTAATGAATTTTTTGGATAATGTATTGTCATGTTCATCATATTTGAGATTGTGATTTTGAGCAACATTTATCTGAATTGATGTTTCCTTTGAAAATGTAAGCAGATATATGATTTGTCAATAAAGATTTCCAATTCCGTTGAGATTTAGCTGTATTATAGCGGCTATAATGAGCTATTGCATAAATATTTTATAGCGGCAAAATGGTGTTATAAAGATTTTCAGTTCCGTTGAGATTTAGCTGTATTATAGCGGCTATAATGAGCTATTGAATTTACGTACCATAGCGGCGAATTTGCGTTATAAAACTAAGCTCAACCATAGCGGCATATTTTGTGTTATAAATATTCAACATTTTTTTATAACATGTCGATATACAGCGCTTATCAAACCGCTATGGTTGTGATTAATAGCGGCTATATGCCGCTATAAAAGACACTTTTTGTTGTAGTGTACCGCTGAGAAAAATAGTCAACCTCGAATGATCGATGGCACTCTTTGAGCACCTCATCATTTAACCCATCGACATCAGGAACAAACAATCTCCTGTCTTTACGAAGCCAACCATCTCGTTTGAGTCCATACTATCTCATATCCTCGGACTCTACTCCCGGTTTAATCTTGGAAATGATCTAAGCTAATTTGGCATCATGATTCTAACTGGTGCTAATCCACTCAATAAGAGTAGGTCTAATAGTTAAGCTCGCCAACATCTCTGGCTCTAGATTGCATCTCGGTCGGAAGTCATAACCAGCATATACTTTAACTGCGTCTACTCTAGGAACATAGCTCCCAAGCTAGCGTGTTTCCTACTCAAGGCATCAGCAACTGCATTACCTTTACCCAATGTATATGTAATATCAAAATCATAGGAGGCTAGGAACTCTAACCATCGCTACTAGCGAAGGTTAAGATCCTTCTACAAAAAGAGGAACTTCAATGATTTATGGTCGGTGAACAGCTCGAACACCTCTCCTAAAAGATAGTGTCTCCAAATCTTCAGCGCTAACATGTTCGCTGCTAACTCTAAATCATGGATCGGGTATTTCTTCTCGTGTGGCTTCAGCTGTCGATTAGCATATGCAATAACCTTTCCTCTCTGCATCAATACCGTGCCCAATCCGATACCACATGCATCAGTGTATACCGTCATTTCCTCATTCCCGCTCGAAATAGTCAATACTGGTGCACTCGTCAACTTTTCATTCAGACACACAAATGCCTGTTCACATCTTGCATCCCAAGTAAAAGTCTGATTCTTTTTCGTCAAGTGAGTCAATGGTGATGCTTCCTTAGAGAAGTCCGGGATGAATCGTCTGCAATATCCAGCTTACCCCAAGAAACTCCTTACGTCTGTAGCATTTTTGGGTCTAATCCAATCTTGGTCTGCTGCAACTTTTGTAGAACCAATAGCAATGCCCTGCTCAGAAACAACGTGACCCAGAAATCTCACTTCCTTCTTCCAGAAGTGTCATTTAGAAAACTTTTCCTTTGACCGATGCTTCCTCATTGCCTCTAGCATAATCCTCAAATGGGTTTTGTGTTCTTCCACCATCCGTGAATAGACAAGAATATCATTGACGAACATAAGAACGAATTTATTTAGCTAACCCCTAAAGATATGGTTCATGAGATCAACAAAGTATGCCGGCACATTGGTTAGCCCGAATGGCATATCCAACCACTCATAGAAACTAGATGGTGTACGAAACGCAATAATTGGCACACTCTCCTTTGCTACTCTCAGTTGGTGAAATCTCATCGCGAGATCCAACTGAAAAAAATACTCTAGCACTATAAAGCTGGTCGAACAAGTCATCAATACGTGGGAATGGGTACTCGTTCTTCTTCGTCGCCTTATTTAGCTCACGGTAGTCGACACATAATCTAAGAGAGTCATTCCCCCTCGTGGCGAATACTATCGGCGCTCCCCACTCAAATATACTCCTGCGAATGAACTCTTTTCGCAAATGGTCATTCACTTGCACCTCAGGCTCTCTCTGCTCTCTAGGTGACTTCCTCCTCAATGACATCACTGTTGGTCTGGCATCTTTAACTAAATCAATAAGGAACTCGATCTTTCTATGGTGCGTAAGTCTGGTCACCTCCTCGAATATGTCTGTATACTCCCTAGCAATAGGTACTGTCGACAACTCATCATGTGGGATGTCTAGTAAATATAGAAAGTTAACCATAAACTCATCATCCAGTAGGCAGCCCAACACTACCTTCTGCCCCTCGTCCATCCCTATCGTCACCGACGACCTCTCACAATCCACCACTACTCCGTACCTATGAAGCTAGTCCATCCCCAGAATAATATCAAACCCAACAAAACCCAAAACAAAACAATCATAACTAAAAAGAGCATCCATGACTCGATAAGACCAAACCACGACAAACCATACATAGGCTAGTGGATCCTCCAACAGGGTTCGTCGCAATCGAAGATCGGTCAACAATTTGGGGTCTCAATCCTAATCTGTCTACTAAGTCACTATATATAAAGGAATATGAAGCCCCGGTATCAAATAAAACTCATATAGGAATGTCATAAATGGAAAGCATACCTTGAATAACGATGCCTTTCCCTTTCTCTTTCGCTGATGGAGTATTCGACGAAGTTGGAACGGCATTGATAGCATATGCTTTCACCACCTGCTTATGCTTTAATGGCTCTAGAGTGTTCTTCTAAATATGATATATAAGTCGTTACATAAGTTCATTTACAAAGTTCAAAAGCCAATGTTAGCAATCTAATTTAAAAAGATCCCTTCCATTAATCGATACATTATTTCTTTCTTTTCAAATGGTAAGAGTCAAGTTTTTATTGCATGAATGGTCATCAAATCAATTTTCCCTTTATGGCCTTTTTTTGCAATGGATATTTGCTTCATAAAAGGTAAGATTTTTAACTCAAACCATTTACCTAAAATACACTATTACAGTGTTTCTACAACATCTTTTTTAACTTTTAAAAAGAAAAAAGAAGAAGCAGACAATGACAACTCTCATTCTACTGTTTTTCTATTACTCATGCTATTTCCACTTTCAACCTTAGCGGAGACTCTAATAACATAGGGGGGAAACTTTTAAAACATAGGTGCGGTTGCTGCACCTACTATTGGAAACTATCCATTTTTCTATTGTTTTGCCTTTCATTTCTTACATTGTTTCAAATTGGATTACCAACATTATCATAGTATAAATTCCTAAGGTTGTTCCTATTTAAATTTCTTGATGTTGCTAACTATTTAAATTTCTCCCACCTAAATTGCTCCTCCTTATATAGCACTTTTACTCTTTTATTTAATCGTTCCTTTATTGGATCATTGTAGTGCGTTTGCATACTGATTTAGCTATTGGGCTTTTCTCAATTAACATGAAATTGTTTATTTTTTGTGTGAATAAATCTATGTCGGTTATTTTTCTCTTCGTATTTTCCTTATACGAGAATATTCTTCTTATTTTCACTATCGAGTGTTCTTACCCCTTCCACTATCTTTACTCCATTTAATGAGTATCATTTCCGTTTATCCATCCCTAAAAAAGAATTTAAAACTTTTAAATTAACATAAATAGAAAAATCATCGAGCCCAACATACACCCTGTTTTTTATCTATTTATAAAAAGATAAATTATCTTATGCTTTACCAAAAACCATTTTGCTTGGAATTCTAGTATTGTCGGTTTTAGCTCCACCTAGAAATTTTCTAAATAACTCATTTGATTAAGATTTCCTAAACTTCCTAGTTTTTTCAAGAATATGTTTTTTAAAGGATATTTAATATGGTAAAAAATTTAGTATTTACTTGCTTTTCAAAAATAACAACTTTTATTGATATGGTTCTTTTATTTTTAAATAAATTCTTTGAAAGCCATTGCAAATATTTTTAGAAAATTTAAAATCTTTTATTAAATTCTTTCACATGGGGTCAGACTTAGAAATAGATTTTTCTTTGTCCTTTCTTTTGGACTTTTCTTCTTTTCAATTATTCTTAACTTGTCTTCATTAAGAACATATTAAAATCCGACCATTATCTCGTGGTGACTAATGCACATCCTCTTACGGGAACTTGCTCACTCCTATTTATACCTTACCTCTGTATTTTGCAACATATAGGCTCTTGCTTCTCGTCTGTTTGGATGAAATAAACGTTATCAATCAAAAATTTAGCGAAATCCACAATCACTAGGTAGTTTAGGCCCAACAAAGGAATCGGGTACCATCCAACTTCAGGGGCCCTTCTATATGTTGTGCTTGTGCTCTTCTTAAGTCAACGCCTTACTGTACAGCCTACATCTCATGGAGAAATTAAGGTAGAAGTATAAATTTAACTAAATTTATTATTTCAACTCAAAGTTTCCTTATCCATCTTTTTAGAATATGGTCGCAGCTACTTCTATAGTCAAAATTTGTAGAGTTTGACATATAACACACACACATACACACACACATAGATATACATACATACATATATATATAATTCTAGGTAAAAATACAAATATAACCGCTTAGTGTATCCTAATTCTTACGATCGACTAACCTAAGTTGTGATACCAAATGTAACAACCCTCACTTTAACAGGCTCGATTTATCGACTAAATCGATAACCGAAGTCCATTAGAGTACAAATCATTAGTGTTGGTAACCTGTAATAAGCATATATATATATATATATATATATATATATATCAGAGAGCTATCTATAAAATTCATAGGAGAATAGTAAAATATAGAAAACACATATACTGACTAAGGCTACTATCTTGGAACCAATATTATTCCTTGGATACCTAGTTGCCTTATCAGTGCTGAGCATGAATGAGAAGACATGCCCACCTACCATTTTCGTCTTGCACCGGTATCATGTCCCTCTAAATTTATCACATGTGTTGTAATGAGAAGGGGAAAGAACAATGTTCACGCGGCTAGTTAATTACATACTTTATCCATACTATTAGTTTGTGCCAATTGATTTCCATTTAAATGTTATGTCTACTATCCATTGTTGGAATTGGGCTAGCCCACAATGGAAGTAACGGGTGAATTTCAATTTTTTTACCATTTTGGATCTTTATTGGGCCTATGAAGTTTAATTTATTTAGAACATTTTTAACTTTCTTTCAAATAAAATCATTATTTTATTTAAATTTATAAAATAATTTTATTTTATGTAATTAATGTTATATTATGTATATACGTGTATCATATACACATATAAATGTGTGCGCGCATATGTAACATAACAATCCGTCCAAGGTATAAAATGTCCATGTATAGGTGTTGGGATTTATACCGCAACAGACACATTAGATCATCTAATATACAAATATATTATCTAAATGTATGTTTATATACTTTAATTTAGGGGGAAATAGGGAAAATGACAAGCTTTGAAAAAATATTAGGTCGAAGGACATCAAGTTTTAGATTTAGGCTAAAGGACAAATGCTAGGTATAATTAGTATTATATTCAACTTTTACACTATACAAAATGATAGTTATAACTAGCATTATCCTTCGGCCAAAATAATTTTTTTTGTCCTTCAGCCTAAATTGTTTGCTAAGTTTGTCCTTGTGCCTATTTTCTGGCTTTAATTTATATATAAAATGTTACAAATACATATACACACATATACATGTATGTTTATATAACTATATTTTATTTAAATAATTATATATATTTAAATATATGTATGGAATTTTAACATTTTATATATAACAACATAGGTATATTTAGATCAATTATAAATTATACTAAATTTAAATTTTTTTGCTGTAAAGTCGAAAATAATATGTATATGTATATAAAAATTTTAAACACATATATATAAAATAATACTTATATACATATGCATAAATATATAAAAAAATATATATATTAATACCTTCTAAAATACATTAAAAAAAATGTATACTAAAAGTATATATTCTTGGTTAGGGGCATGGCTTAGAATTTGTTTTTAATTTAAAAAATATATTTTAAAAACATCCATACAAATATTATCTAAAAATAATAAAAAATTAATTTTGAAACATAATTTGGAATTTTAAAATTTTAGTAAAATTCTAAGTGATATTTTGTAATTTGAATATTTAATATATTTAATTCTATAATTTAAAAACAATTTTAAAATCTATTTTTAATTTTTGGCTAATAATTAAATATTTTTAAATTATAATTTTTTTTTAATTATTTTCTACCGAGAGTATATTATGCGTTAGTTTAATTTTATAAAATATAAAATATAATTTATAGAATATATACTGATATAATTAATTTATATAATTAATTGATTTAAAAAATAGTGTATGTGTGTATGGAAAAAAATTTATTTCTGCCGAAACATTATAACCATGAAACTTTATATATATAATTTTATATACAGTAAGATGTAAATTAAATGATAAAATATATAAATAATTAAATATTGTATATTAAATTATTTAACATGAAAAAAAAATGTTTTTTTATCATGCATCCTGTAGGCGTGTATATGTATATGTGTGTGTTAATTTTTTTACACATATAAAAGTATATAAATATACAACCAATCTAATTGAGACAATATATTTATATATTAGAATCGTTACCTAACTAATAATATAATATACATGATATGAACATTATATATATACATTAACATTCATGAATAGGTTAGAAACTTACCCTATATCCAATGCCTATGTACACCTTGAAACGATGAGATTTACTCGTCGAACTAGTTCCTAATCCAGTAGAGTCTAGCCCTTGAACCGATGACCACCAATATCGAATAGAATTGTTTTTACTTTGATTTGACTCTGGAAATATGAAGGTGCGAGCTTTAGATTTTGGCCAGAAGTAGGGATAGATGGAGGCTTCAAAAGTCCTATAAAAGGTATGGGTTGAGACCCTTATATAGAGGAGGAATGGAGACATGTTAGGATTAAGATCTCTTACCAATTCTCCTTCCCTTATCCATACAAACCTAACCCACTTTCCATCATATGGAGTTCAAACCCATTTAAAGCTAAAACAAAATATTTTGCATTTAAATCCAATTTAAATGTGTATCGATATCGGATATCGAATAATATATTTATAACTATTATAAATATATTTAATAATATTAGTTCATCAAATCAAAATAAAATTTTATAACTAATATTTCATAAATATTAATTAATTTATAACATCTACAGATTAATTAAATCGTTCGTCAAAGAAGTTCATCATTTTGATTATGTGACCTATTAGATGTAAATTTGGTCAGCGATTAATATCGAACTATTCGAATATTAACGTTCCCACGTAATTTAGCAGGTGATGTGACGTTTTGGCCAGATTTTATCGCTTACCTAGTTTTGCTAAAATCCAATTTTACTTTGTTAAGCGTTACCTGGTTGTGACTATTATTTACACCAATTCTCTTCGTCAAAACGTATCACTTTGGACTTATGGAATTCGGTAATGGTCAAAATTTCAGTACCATCCATATTCAACTCTATAGTCAAAACACAAAACCTTGGTTCAAAAATAACAATTATTATTAACCGAATAACTCCGGCCAGAGATTCTGACTTTGAGTTGTCTTGAGTTACTAACCCCATATAACCAAGGAGGCAAATACTCTCTTGAGTAGTGTTTCACTTCCAATACTTCCTGTAACGACCCATATTTTTAACCATTTTTAATTGTTAAATTTAATATAATTATGGAATAAAAATGGTTATAAATAAAATATAATGATTTATTATTGTAGTTATTGAATATGAACTTGGATAAAAATCTTGAAATAAACAATTTCGAAAATTTAGGAATTATTTATATTGAAATAAATTATATGTATCGATGGTATTTATGATAAATAACTGGGGTTGAATAATAAATGTGAATTATTTAGATAGAAATAAAATAATGTTGATAACTAAAATTTATTTGAAATTTAATGATTTGTTAATATTGATTTATTGGATAATTTAATTTGTTTAAATTTAATATTGGAGATTATTTGAATAATTGAATTATGAATTTAATATGATTAAAAATGGTATAGGAAATTGATTCAAAATTTTATTTAAATATGAATGAAGATGTTTAACATTTAAAATTGGATTTAAATGTGAATAATTAAAAAAATTGGAAATTTTATATTTTAATTAACGAGTAAAATATCCATTTTGGCAACTGTCTCGGATTTCGACGAAACCAATTTCATCGGATCCGTAATAGTGAATTATTGTAGGATTTCAAGTTTCATAGCGATCGAACTTGTCTTTTGGCCGTGTAAGTTTGAAACACGTAGAAATCAATTTAAGGAATTCAATAAAATAATTTGACCTTGAAAAGCTATTTTCCACATACGATCGAATTAGGCCTCGAAACTAGTTCTATTACGTTTGGAATGGAGGTAAAATATTATAAATACCAAGCGGCACGCCTCGATTGGAGTTCGGATGATTTTGGACCTAACTATATAAATATGGCACGCATAATGAGATAAATTATTATTTAATTTTTTTCGAAACCCTAATATCATGGTCGCCGCCTATTGTCTTCAACCGCCAAAATTCATCCAACTTCTTCCCCTCCGATCTCCCTCATCTCTCAATAAAATTGCTCGACCCCAAAAGGAAAGTTGTAGAGCTCGACGACCTCTACACATCCAATGGTGGTGATCATTGTAGACAGAGCGAGGCGCCGTAGATCTGGCCAGAAGTCACGACTGTTTGGGCTCAAATTTGCTTCGATGGGTGCGTGCGATGGAGACGTGGCAGCGGACGTAGGTAGTGGTGGTGTGGGCGCGCGTGTTGGTGTGCTTAGATCATCTTCCGGTTATCGTTAGTGACGCGCGTGGATGATAGGTGAATGCATGCGGTTGGGTTACTGGAATGAGCAGCTCGTAGACGTGAGGAAGATGATATAACGTGTTTATTTTATTTATTAAATAATTATTTTATATTAAAATTCAAATGTTCTAACTCGAATAACTTTTTCATACGAGTTCGGATCGACGCGCGGTTTTTTCCGTTGCGTTCGTATCGAAATTCCAGACATTATGGAACTAGTTTGGCTGCATTCTGAGACTATTCAAATTTGGGTCATTTGTCAATAAATCAAAGGTGAGTGTTTTTACGCTCACAATTGACTGAAATAATTTTTATGTAGTTAAATTTATATCGTGAAGCGATTGGAATTTATTGATTGTTGTTTGATAAGTTTTAATTGACATTTAAATTGACATCTAAATTAATTGATTGAATTTGAATTGACAGTTAAATTGAGTTAGAATTTAATTGCCTGTAAAATACCCGATATTGATAATTATGAAATTTCTGTGAATTTTATTGACTGTTTGGATGATTGGTTGTGATGGATGCTATTGGTTAATATTTTGGATGTTTATATATTTTGATATATCATGTTATCATCTTGTATATTATTTACAGTATATAAAACTGTAAATTGAATTTTTTTGAATAAATTAAGAAATAGGTTGAAATGATATATACCTATGCCATTTATCTTGGATCGAAATGATATATATCCATCCCTAAATTTAACTGGAATACTTGATTCACTTGGCCATAGGATAGAGAATTATATACGAACACCGGATTATTTAAATTAAAAGATTTTTAAAATTATGATTGAAAATATTTAAATGATTGGTTTTAAGAAATAAAATCTAATTTCTGGAAATCGAATTATTTCCGAATTAGAACTCGGAATGTTGAAATTTAAATTTGAAACCGGAATTGTTTAATTAATCGAAGTTGAGATTTTTAAGTTATAATCGAAATATGATGTGAATTTCAAGAATTGATTTGTTTTAAAAGATTGGACTTCTATTCGAACTTTAGATGTTTCTAAGTAAAAGTGATATAAAATGATACTTCGAAATTGAGCTTGGAATTTAATTATATTTGAAGATTTTGATTTTAAATTGGATATTGAAGGAAAATTTGATTTAAGTGTTTTGAATCGATGTTTTGGAAGTCGAACTCGGAATTGAAATTAATTTGAAATTGGAATTTAAATTAATTTGGAATTGAAATTGAATTCGACTTGAAATCGAAATTGAATCGAAATGGAAATTGGTATTGATTTGAATTGGGAAATTTGGAATTGAATCGGTTTGACTTTGAAACTATTTTCAAATGAATTATTTTAGTATAAACGGTTAAAAATCTATATTCTTTAAATATTTAAATTATTTTGGTTTTCCAAACTATTTTGTTATATAAACCATTTTTAACACTTAAACTATTTTCTATTAAACTATTTTAACTATTTAACTATTTTAAAACTATATAAACTATTTTCTAAAAATTCAAACTGGTCAAAGGGTGGAATGTTTATACTTAAATCTTGGATTTAAATGGGAACTGGGTTAAAGTGAATTATAACCAAAATTGTAATTCGAATCAAGTTTTGAAGTGAAATCGATATGTCAAATTGAATTAACATTTTGAAAAAAAATACGATGATTTCGAAATGGATTTGATTTTGAAGCGAATATGATGATTTCGAAATGGATTTGATTTTGAAGCGAATATGATATTTTGATATCAAATATGAATTGTTTCTGAAATGTAAAAGAACCAACCAGTGTGTAAAACGATATTTAGTTGTTAAAGAGACGGGGGCCTCTTATTGGCATACTTTTTGTCAATATTGCAACCACTTTAACAACTGCGTACGCGGTGGATGATATCCAGAATGTAGTGGTTGAATTGGCAAACGTTTACTGGAATAAAGTAAGAGAACGATGATGGATAGCTTTGACACTCGTGTCATAATTAAAATGACTAAAACAAGAGCCTATGTCTGGCCAATGAGGTTAGCGACCTCTAGCGACATTGATCCCTCATATTACTATTGTGATTTCGTATTCGATTGGTGCACCTTGTTGAATATGCTAGTATATGATTTTTGTTTAATGATAATAAACATATATACACACCAACAAAAATACCCTATTACAACGCCCTTTTTACAACGGGCATTGGCTGCCCGTTGTAATAGAAGGCTATTACAACGGTCCATTCGTGCCCGTTGTAATAGATGCCCTATACAACGCCCTTTTTATAACGGACGATGATAGCCCGTTGTAATAGAAGGGTATTACAACGGTCCATTCAGACCCGTTGTAATAGATGCCCTATACAATGCCCTTTTTACAACGGGCGATGATAGCCCGTTGTAATAGAATGCTATTACAACGGTCCTTTTAAGCCCGTTGTAATACATGTCAATTTTACAATGTTCACAAAATGCCCGTTGTAATAGACGACAATTTTACGACGGTCACAAAATATTTAATGTTAAATAATTGCTATTACTATTAATATTTAATAATTAATTTAATAATTAGTAATTAACTATTAGTAATAAATATAAATATTTAATAATTACTATTGGTATTTAATACTTAATTTATTAATTAATAATTAAAAATATTACATAATTAATTATAAAATTAATATTTCATGTTTAAAAATTGGTAACTAAAAATAATATTTAATGATTAGGAAGTAATATTTATTATTTAGTATTAAAATTTTAATAATTGTATCTAATATTTAAAGAAAATTGAAATTTATAAAAAATTAGAAAATATTTATAGAACTTAAAGACAAAGTTTTAAAATTTTCTGTAAAAGTTTAAAAATATTCATAATATTTGAAGATAAAGTTTATTGCAAAATGTATTGCAACTTTGTATTGCAACAAGGTATACAATTTTCTTTTAGTCTTCAAACCAAATTTTTTGCCTCCAACTACGAAATTTTGGGTCTAAACAAATTTTATTTTCATCTCCACCAAATTTTAACTGTTGTTCGTTTCTTTTATTTATCACCGATCATTTCCTCCTTCCAAGTCCCTGAAACTCCTACGCCTCCCCCTCTCTCTCTCCTCCACCGGATCTACTCCAAAACCCTAGTCGCCTCCCTCTTCCTTCCCTCCGTTCCCCTTTCCTCCCATTCCCCCATCAACATCTACCACATCACCCAACTGGAAACCCTACTCGCCGGCCTCAACTGCCCGGTTGGCCTTTTGAATCACCGCTTCTCCAAATACTACAAATCTGATTGGTACAAAGCGGAACCAACCTATCAGAATTTTACATGTCAATTTTCAGATGTTTGAGCCACTCTAGGTTTGATCGATTTTCATTCTTACATTTATATAGTTCTAGCTACTTTTTAGGGAACACCGAGCAGATTTAGATTAAATACTCATCTATAGATACCCCAATACATGCATAGTAATGGGACCAAAATTCTACTCATAAGAAAACTGAATAGATATTTTGAGTACTGAACTGATTTTCAGCAGTTATAAACTGTTTTCCTCTCGACCCATAGATTACTGTATTGTGTATCCCAATGGTGTACTTGAGATCTATAAAGAAACAAACAATAAATTGTAGTGGGCATAATTATCTATTGGATCAAACAAAACTGTTTTGGAAATTGTTTATTCTTTTTCTTGCATCTTCGCTATATTGTATGTCTGTGATACTTGAATCTGTGATCTGAATTCATTTATGATCAAATTAAATGGAGATTCACTCAAAAATCTTCTTTGTAGATCACATCCATTGTCTATCATTCTTCATCTATCTCTACTTGGTGTTTATCCCTTTTTGTTTCTTCAGCAAACAATTACTGCTTAATTAAATCCAAATTTTTGGAAAGATTATAACTTAATAACATAAAGACCAAACCATGGCTTGCAGACATAAGCCACTGAGTTATATAAAAAAAAGTGCATACTGTCAGGCTTCTAGATCAGGTTGCTATATGCTAACTTCTGTTTGAAGTAGAAAGTAAAATTATATAAAATTAAACACAGTAAACATACCGTGTAACATTGAATTGGTATATGAAGTTTCATAGAAAAGTGTGTTTCTTTTCTATATTTGTGCATCATCTGTTTTGTCTATTGAGACCTTCATGCATTATTGAGAAGTTTCAAATGTTAATCACTGTTTAGTATATTACTATAGCCACTCATAAAATGTCTACATGCCAGAATCTTGCTTGACATATTTGAGTGGAGTGAAAGGCCAAATAGACATATATGTACAACACTAGCAGCTAATCTAGAAATTTACATAAACAAGGAATAGTTGGTTTGTTCCTATTTTCTAGAAAATGATTTTACAAGCCTCTGTCAATTTGCTTCTATTTTCCAAATGCAAATCCATATCATTGTTTGCACTGCAAATTCTTGCACTACCAGTATATTTTTTTTAATAAACACACTGCAAACATTCACATTGCAACTGACAGTGATTTTTTTTAATGTAACTATCAGTTCAAATACATTAAATTTAATCTTTGACATTCTTAAAACATATTAGGTTTGACAATGGTTGAAAATAATAATAATTACAACATCAGTTTTAACAACATTCACTATGCTTTACACCAAAATTTTATTCCAATTTCACACTTATCTTAAGCATCTAAGAATTGCCGGTTCTAAGGCATTAATGGAAATAGGCTAAAATGATAGTATATAATTCCTATTTTAATTATTTTGCACCAAATTAAACTTATAAGGAGAGAACATTCCTCTTAATTATACCTGTTGACACTTCATACTATACTGATCATGGATGGTTCTAACTGTAGATGAATCTGGTTTCACTCCTGAATTTCTGGACAATCCAATAAATTTCATACCTGGAATGGACAAAATGCGCTTAAGGGACATACCAAGCTTCATAAGGACAACAAACATAGATGACATAATGCCCAAGTTCCTACTTCGTGAAACAGGCAGAGCAACCAGAGCTTCTGCCATCATACTAAATACGTTCGACGAACTTGAAAAACTAGTTCTTGATGCAATGGCGTCTATCTTACCTCCAGTCTTCTCAGTGGGTCCTCTATTCAAGAGAATAATTTCAATGCAGCCACCAATGAACTCTGATGTGGCTTCACTAACATCAAGCTTGTGGAAAGAAGACCCGACGTGCATCGACTGGTTGCAAAACAAAGAGCCAGGCTCAGTTTTGTACGTGAACTTTGGCAGCATAACTGTGATGAGCAATGAACAAATGATCGAGTTTGCATGGGGACTGGCTAACAGCAAGCGCGACTTCTTATGGGTAATCAGGCCCGATTTAGTAAAGGGAGACAATGCAATGTTACCGGAAGAGTTCTTGACTGAAACTAAAGGGAGAGGATTACTTACGAGTTGGTGTAATCAAGGAAAGGTGCTATCACATGCATCGATTGGGGGATTTTTGACGCATTGTGGATGGAATTCAACGCTGGAGAGCATCTCTAGTGGAGTGCCTATGATATGTTGGCCGTTCTTTGCAGAGCAACAAACGAATTGTAGGTACGTGTGCGAAGAATGGAAGGTTGGAATGGAGATTGACAGCAATGTGAAACGGTAGTTTTTCAGCTAGTTCTTGTTTGTTTTTCAGCTGTGTCTCTCGACTTGGTTCGGTTATGGGGAGCTGCAGCGTGTGTTCACAAGAAGGAGGACGAGGAAGATGTTGTGTATAGTGATTAGGAGGGGAATGATGCAAAGTGCCTTTACTTCAGTTCGGTTATGCTCTTCTTCTTCAACCTCGGCTTCATCAAATTTAGAGGCAAGTACTCACCTTCTCCTTTATTATTCATTTATTATGCTCAAGGTGACATCATTTAGTTGTGGTATTTGTTGAATCGCCTTTTCTGATGACAGCATGAGTGTCCAGCACCACCTTACTAATTGTAACTATATCTTTTTATAATAAGCTATGTATCATCAACCAAATAAGTTAGACCAACACCACCATCTGACTATTACTTATATTTTGTACTCACTTTAACTTTTGTAGTCTTTCGAAATAGCATTAAACTATTCAGTTTAACAAACTAAAACTATTAAAAACTATATCAGTTATATAGTACATTAACAATGGGGTCCACTGTAAAAAGGTGAATTGCGGTAGTTTTTCGAATAATGATGTATCAAAGGTTGGAATGATGATGTATTTGGCTATGTTAGTGCTTTGTGATTTTGCGTTAGTGTTAGGCCTAATCATGCCTGCAATTTGCTATACTTTGTGGTAAGAAGAGTTTTTTTCTGTTAATTTATATGGCAGTGGATTATATATGTTCTTTCTCCTCTTATTGAGTTATCTGTTGTCATTTTTTATTTTAGTTATTTACTTTTTTACTTTTCTTTGTTTGGGTATTTGGAAATGATATGAGTGCAGAAATTGGATTCATCATCCCCGTCAGTAATGGACAACTCACTCTTCATAGGCACTTGCACTGCTCATTTGTTTTGAGGATTTTTGATTGAGAGATTATATATTGATAAGATCTATTTTGAGTTTTAGTTAGAGCAGGTTATCAAAATTCCGCACATTTTTTATGCTTCGACAGCAAGTTTCATATGTTATAACTTATGACACTCAAACAAAACATCAAATATTTGTTCACTATGTACGAGAACATAAGATGGTTTACATGATGGTGTTTCCATGTGGAGTTTATTTACATCTATATACAAACTTGGAGTTGCTGATCTGATAAATATCATATGATAAGTTAATTAAAATTATGGACAGTAGATCAAGTCTGTTGTTATTTATTTAATCTGTTCTTGTTTGTATTGATTAGGAAATGATTTTTGTTGTGAAGTCAAGATTCATGGTGGATGAAGCATACAAGGGTTTATTGCTTAAGATGTTTGGTGAAAAAAAAGTGCAAGCTATTGGGTTGGCAGAAGAACGTAGTTGCAGAGGGGACGATAGCAAGCACTGATCCTGATGCTTCAGTACATTTTGTAAAGCTTTGAGCAAATGCTTGGAAAGTATGAGTTAATGTAGCGGTGGAACCAAAAGCCTTTTTATTTAGGCCAAATTCAGAGATGCAGACTATCAAAGAGGCCGTTGGATCAACCGTCGCGTGGCATAAAGACTTCATCTTTGTGGTATAGTATGATTGTACTTAGAACGTGCTATTTGTAGCGGACTGTTATGTGTTAATGCTTTATGTATTTGGCATGTAAACTTATCTAACTTTTTGGAGTGTTAGAATTCTATGACTCTAGCTTTAAGTCTTTTCGTATGTGATTTTAATTATTTTACGACAATATTTAGTATTTGTATGGATGTATTGTATGGATGCTGCTGTAATTTTTTTTTAAAATTTGCATTTATTTTGCAACGGGCAATGTCCGTTGTTATATGAGCTTATTACAATGGTCAACAAACGTTGTTAAATAGGTATTTTACAACGGTCATAACCCGTCGTAAAAAGGTATACTGCAACGGTTTTTACAATGTGCTTTGCCCGTTGTAAAATGTGGTGGATCTATTACAACGAGGCCTATTACAACGGGCACATGCCCATTGCGAAAACCATATTACAACGGGCATTGCCCGTTGTAAAAAGACTGTTTTGTTGTAGTGATATATATATATATATATTCATTTAAATGTATTTGTTATTGTACTATTTTATTTTCACATAATTAATATTTGCTGAATAAAATAAATAACACAGAATTGAAATTCAAACAAATATTTTATTACAATTTTGAATAGTACACATTTAAGCTCTCAGTACATATATACATTTTTTTCAGTTACAATACAATTTCGATTACATCTCAAATTTTACTTTACATTGTTCACCTCACTACATATCACTCATTCACTCGTATATTATCTTCGAATTTGCTCCAGTCTGAATCCAACATCTGAATTATCTGCAAGCTCCAGCCTGGATCCCGCATCTGAGTTATATGCAAAATAAACACTAACGCAGTAAAATTGAAAAAAAAATATTTTTGCAATGTAAAATAAAATGTGTATTTTGTAAATATTATTTGCCTCAGTTATTTGGGTTGTTCGTCATCATTTTCATTTTGAATTCATCAAACACGAACAACCTGTGACATGCACAGTGTATCACTGTACATGCCACAAGACCATGGACACCGATATACACTTGATAAAACTGCAGGGACAGGTAGTGGTATCAAAGCTAGGAACAAAAACCAATTTTTGTTTTAAAATTTTGATTTTTCAAAAACAAATCCTTGTTTTAAAAAATTTGATTTTTAAATGGCTTCGTTTAATAATGCTTTTGCTGAGGGACAATCCATAGTTAGACCACCAATGTTCAATGGTGAATATGCTTACCGGAAAAATAGAATGAAAATTTTTCTGAAAACCATTGATGTTTGGAATATTGTTGAGACAAGATATAGGACACCAACTATAATGGTAGATAATTTGGAAATTGAAAAACCTATGGATCAATGAACATATCTAGAAAATAAATTACAAAATGCCAATGTTAAAGCTATGAATTCTATTATTTGTTCATTAGATCAAATTGAATTTAATCGTGTCTCGCATTGTCTAACTGCACAGGAAATTTGGCACACACTTGAAGTGACTCGCGAAGGAACATCTCCAGTCAAAGAATCTCGCCTTGCCATGCTTAGTAGCGAATACGAGAACTTTACAATGGCCAAGGATGAGAATGTCAAAGAGATGTATGGATGACTTTCTAATCTCATATACAAATCAAAAGCTCTCGGAAAACCATACACAGAATTGGAAATAGTCCGAAAAATCCTCAGAGTTCTTCCACGAAATTTTGAAGCCAAAGTCACTGCTATTCAAGAATTGAAGGATTTGAAACAAATAAAAGTTGAAGAACTCATCGGAAATCTCACCACTTATGAGCTAGAAATGAAATTCAAGGAAGAACGTGAAGGAGGTGATACTCGAAAGAAATCAATAGCTCTCAAAGGAACAACTGAAAGTGAAGATGACGACGACGACGATGGAGCAGCTGAACTAGCGCTACTAATAAGAAGATTCAAAAAGTGGAACCGCAAATATGGAAATCCAACTCTAAATCAACAATTGAAAAGCGGAATATTCAAAGTACTAGACAACTCAGAAGAGCAGGAGATCATTTGTCACAAGTGCAACAAACCCGGTCATAGCAAGCCCAATTGTCATCAGAATCGACTCAGCCAAGGAAAAAAACTGAAAAGGAGAAGTTTTGCAGCTACTTAGGATGAAAGTGATGAAAGCACTAGCAGTGAAAATGAAAAAGCAAAACTGTGTCTTCAAGGAGAAATAACTAACAGTGATGATGACGAGCCAAGCGGGGTATCAAAACTTACTCATTCGGAATTTATATATTTTCATGAAGTAAATGGCTACTTTGAACGACTTAGGGAAAAGTACGCTAAAATTGAATCACAAAGAGATAGTTTGATAGAATTAAATAAACAACTTGATCAATTGGTCAAAAACTATCAAAATAAAATCAATAAGTGTGACAAGTTTCCATCATTCGAAGAAGAAATTAAAAAATCAGAAATTAAAATTAAATCACTTGAAAATGAAATTCTGATTTTGAAAGAAAGTGAAAACGCAGGAGAGAAAATTCTATTAAAATGTGCACACAATTATTGAATGAAAATGAATCTCTCAAAATACAAGTCCAACAATTGTCTACAACTTTAGGAAAATTTTCCAAAGGAGAAAGATCGCTAAATATGCTATTAGAGAAACAAACTGTTAATCCTGTTAGACAAGGACTTGGGTATAATCAATCTGAACGTATTAGAGGTGAAATTAATCAAGTCAATTCCAAGAGCACAATTTGTGGAAAAAATACACAATCACAATAATTTTTGGTATAGACCCAAACACGTGAAAACCATATCAATTTGGGTTCCAAAAGGCACGAATATAAATCCCTTAAAGTTAAACAAATCTGGGTGCCAAAAGGAACAAATATAAATAGTCTTGGGTCTACACAAACATATTTTTCAAAATCTTTTGCCACTAACAACCATGGACCTATAAAAAAATAGGTCACAAAATCTTTTCTCGTGTAAGTGTGGCGGCAGGCTAAGGAACAACAACAGTGTTATCTGGATTCTAGGTGTTCCAGGCACACGACGGGCGACAAATCAAAGTTCCTTAGCCTAGTACAAAGGTGGCAGAACCACAATGGGTAACAACGAAAAATTATCGCAAAGGTAAAATAGGTAATGGTACATTTATCTTGAACGATATATTAAATGTAAAAATCTACACCATAATTTGATTTAAATCAGCCAGTTATATGATAAGGAAATGAATGTTGATTTTGATGTGGATTTATGCAAAATTGTTGGCCAATTATATTTTTATGCCGAGAACACTATAAGGATCTCTAGAGTCTTTCATATAGATTTGTTTGGATTAATGATGGTGTTTTATTGGTTGATGATTATTCTGGATACACGTGGATATATTTGACATGACATTATATTTTGTGTTTGCTTGTATACACTGTTTCAATTCAAATTCAAAAGATTTCATTTAAAAGCTGTAAAATGATTGCACATCTCATGATTTGGTATCTATCTAACGATAACCTTGAGTCAAAGGGAAATTCAAATGCAGATTACACGGGTAGCCTAGTTGATAGAAAAAGTACTAGTGGAACGTGTTTTATGTTGAGGCATTCATTAGTTGCATTATTTTCAAAGAAAATATCTGCATATTTTTCATTTCAAATGATTTTCAATTAGCAGACCTTTTTTCTTATAAAACCCCTTCCAGAAAATAGTTTTTGTTGACTTTTTTCAGATTAGTCATTTTATAAAATTTGATTTTATAATTATTTTTGGATTTGATCTTAAATGACTACATTAACTAATCTGACTCCCTACTAATTATCGAAAAGATAAATAGTGATTGAAAAAGTGATGAGTGTTGATATTAATCATATATTATGACTTGAGATGGTATATTCAGTAAATTTCTTTAAAAATTTAAACAAGATTTATAATAACTTTTGATGGGTAAAAATTCCATGACCATCTCTATTTCTATCATATTTCTAATGACCATCGCTCATCAAAATCCAATATAGTATGTCAATATGTGGTATTTTAAATAGGAAATTATTCTTTTTTATTTTATTTTATTTTTTTAACAAAAACATCCAAAATATTCACTCTCATTTAAAAGTCCTCATGGTCATGCATGTGTGAATTACTTGGAATATTTTTTTATGTGCTTTCATGCTTATTTTAAAGTCCTCACGGTTATGCATGTATGGAACACATATCAAAATTGGTTATTAAATAGACGAGTTGATTCTAATCTCATTTAAAAGTCCTCACGGTTATGCGTGGTTAGAAAATACTTGAAATTTGTTTTTTGTTTTTTTTTTAAATATTTGGAATACTACTAATCTTATTTAAAAGTCCTAACGGTTATGCATGATTAGTAGATATTCAAATTCCTGATATTAATATACCACAAATAGACATAACTATATGGTTTTATATGCCGACATCACCCCTATCACTCTAAAGTGGAATATGCGCCTAACAGAGTATTTATTATTTTTGTTTGATTTTTTTTATTGAAATTTAATATTTATACTCGATTGGGTATTATTATTGTATTAATGTCTATCATTTTATCTCTAACATTATTACTCTTTTGCTGATAACAAAAGGGGGAGAGAGAAGTTAAGATTTTGGTTGGCAAATAATTCAAGTCATATTTTTTATTTGCATATTCTCATCTAAGTATATTTGCATATTTTTATTTATTTTCATGCATATATGAAGGGGAAGCTTTGGTGTAGGGGGAGCATTCAAATAAGGGGAGCAAATAGATTGATCAAATACATTTATTAAATTCAAAATCTTAAATATATGTTTGTTATCATCAAAATGGGGAGATTGTTGAATATGCTAGTATATGATTTTTGTTTGATGATAATAAACATATATATATATATATATATTCATTTAAATGTATTTGTTATTGTATTATTTTATTTTCACATAATTAATATTTGCTGAATAAAATAAATAATGTGGAATTTAAATTCAAACAGATATTTTATTCAAACAAATATTTTATTACAATTTTGAATAGTACACATTTAAGCACTCACTATATATATATACATTTTTTTCAATTACAATACAATTTCGATTACATCTCAAATTTCACTTTACACTGTTCACCTCACTACATATTACTCGTTCACTCGACTTTGCTCCAGCCTGAATCCAGCATCTGAATTATCTACAAGCTCCAGCCTGAATCCAACATCTGAATTATATGCAAAATAAACACTAACGCGGTAAAATTGAAAAAGAAATATTTTTGCAGTGTAAAATAAAATGTGTATTTTGTAAATATTATTTGCCTCGGTTATTTGGGTTGTTCGTCATTATTTTCATTTTGGATTCATCAAACACGAACAACCTGTGATATGCACAGTGTATCACTATACATGCCACAAGGCCTGCACACCGATATACACTTGATAAAACTACAGGGATATGTGAGCACAAGGTCAAACCCGAGCCGAGGCTGGATTCAACACAGGTGCAATACAAATACATCACAAAATTGTCGAGTACAAGTTCTCATGCAACAAGAATCCAAAATCAACATAAAACAAGCCTCGACCAAAAATTCAATGACTACACATGAAAACAACTCAACCATCAAACTTAGACATGAACAACCAGCCTCAACAGTACAGTTCAAATGAAACAGCATATAGACCAGATACAAATGGTTGAGTGCAAAACAATGGAGCAACAAATAAATATGCAATGCACAACGTTTCAGTGCAGACTGTAAAGACAACAATTATGCACATACATATATATACAGTGTCATATACACATGTATACATATATATCTATGCATGTCTATAGTTCAGAAAGCATCACACCAACTGTACAAGAATGCAAGTCCAAAAACAGCAACTAGCACATGTATATACACAGTGCATACATAAGCAACCAGAGTCGAGAAAATGTACAACTGAATACAAATGCAGACCTGTGCAGTTAAAGCGCTAGGTAGATTCAATGCGGCGGAGGTTTAAAAAGTCATAGCGGGGATACAGCGAGGATATAGCGAGATATAGCGGATGACTCTAAAATAGCATATAAAACTCGTACTTAATTATTTTACAAATATATAAATGGTAATTAAATGAAAAATTAACATTCAATTGAGTTATAATTAATACATAAATAATTTTAAATAAAAACATGTGCGAATATACTATAAATAAACGTAAAACTATTATATAACATAATTGAATTAGTAGAATATTAGAGTATTTTCATTTCTGAAAATATATTAAAAATTAAATTAAATAAATAAATTTCATATTTTTTATAATGTTTTAATGTCATTTTTCAATTCATTTCTTTTAAAGAAGATATAGCAGAAATAGCGGAATATAGCGGGAATAACGGGATATAGCAGAAATAGCGGGGCTTAAAGCGGAAAGGCTCTATTTGAGGTTATATAGAAAAATCGTGGCGATAGAAATCTGCTATGAGATATAGCAGGGTTATAGCGGGGTAATAGCGGGGCATTAACTGCACAGGGTTTATCCCAATTTAACCATGATGAATTTTATCATAAATGTATTCAATAATTAATAATTAATAAGTAATATTTAATATGTAAGAATTAATAATTACTATCAAATAATTAATAATTAATGACAAATATTAAATAATTAACTTTGATAATTAATAATTTACATTTAATAATCAGTAACGATTATTTAATAATTAATGATTACTATTAAATAATTAAAAATAAGGATTAATACTCAATAATTACGACTAATATTTTTTTTGAGAAAAATGTGCGATCCTCTAAAGTAGAGGAGAGCACACATGTGCATATATATATATATATATATATATATATATATATATCACTGAAAACAAAGGTGCCGCCAACATGCCTGGCAGGTAGCTAATCAAAATACAACAAACAATAAGTAGGACTCGGGTACAACTAGAATAAGCTCCGGCAAGGCCATCGCTTATTACACCTCATTATCAAGCTCCGACAAGGCGACCACCCGAAATGAGGTGTTAGAAGTACCCAAAAAAATCACGAAGCAACTCAGTGCGGATGATATCAGAAGACAACTCCAGCTGGGAGAGAGACGCTTCGATGCAAAAACGGAAAAACCAGAATGAACGCCTCGCTGCAAATGGGAATGATCCAGAATGAAGTACGCCACCCTGTCCATGCGGAAGAACTGGAAAGAACGCCTCACTGCAAATACATATGATCTAGAATGAAGAGCACCATACTGCGAACGCAGAAGAATTCCTTACCGTGAAAGCGGAAGGTCCAGAATGAACGTCTCGCTAAAATCATGTCAACAGCAATCCTGAGAACCTGCAAATAGTGATGTAGCACCATTTCTGGCCTAAACCTGTATATGTAAATGGAACTAAATAAAATTATAAGTATAATACATATATATGTATATAATAAAATTTATATACATATATATGTATTAATGAAGTAAAAGTAGTAATACTATATCTAAAATTATAAGATGGTAAAGCAACAAAAATAAGAAGCAGACTAAAAAGAATCTAAACACAAAATGCAACATCTTAACCAACACTAAAGATAAAAAAAAGATATCAAAATCAAAAAGGTAAAAAAATTAACAAAATAAAAAGTTAAATTCCTATTTCATTTTTAATATTTAATATTTAATATTTCAAAAGTATGACTAATATTTAATATTTACTTTTTAATAATTAATTACAATGGTCTATAAGAAATATTTAATAATTAAGAAGTAATATTTATTATTCAGTATTTAATATTTAATAAATATAATTGATAATTATATTTCATTTTTAATATTTCAAAAAATTTAAAATTATGAAATTTTATAAAATAAATTTAAAAATATTCATAAAATTGGAAAAAAATGTAATTTTTATAAAATTCAAAAATACAAAATTTAAAATTTTATAAATATTCTAAATTTAAGAGAACCTAAAAATGTTAAAATATTTCACAATTTTAAAATTTTAAATATTACGTTGCAAATTATTACTTTTCATATGCGCATGGAGGTTTGTGTATGCTCTCCTCTATTTCTAGAGGATCACACATTTTTCTCAAAATATGCATATTGCGGTTTTCTTTTGTAACTATTCTTTTTGACATATATGAGTTTTGGATATGTTTACAATTATTTAAGATATAATAATAATTAATAATTAGTAATTTATTAATAACCAATAGAGTCTTTTAAAAAAATCAAATTTCACTGGGTAAGAGCATTTCCAGCAGAGTAAATCCATGCTAAAATAGGGGCGATCCCCACTCATGTTCTTCCCAGCAGTGTAAATTCGAGCATGGGGAGGAACGGGAAGTGGGGATTGCCTCCATTTTTTTAAGTGGCGATCGCTAAACGGTTTTCTAAAAACCGTTTAAGCCCTAAATGGTTTTAAGAAAACCGTTTAAGGCTTAAAAGGTTTTCAGAAAACCATTTAATTTTTTTTCTCATGCCCTAAACGGTTTTCAGAAAACCGTCTAGGCGTTAAACGGTTTTCAGAAAACCGTTTAATGACATTTCTTTTAATAAAAGAAAAGGAAAAATGGCTCCCCACTCGCTGCTGGCCGAGTGGGGATTTCCACCATTTTAATTAAAGCAACCATCATAGAATTTCCAACTCATGCTGGGAATGCTCTTGAGGTCCATCTTGCACCACTCTTTCAACAAATTTACTTATCCAGCTTCAGTTTTTCATATTTCCGCTCCATAATAGAAATCCTTTTGCATCTGAATTTACTTCATTCTTCACTAAAAATATCCCTAAATTGCTAAGCTTCCAAAATTCCATAACCCAAAATCATTTCCTTTCCTACTCCGACCATGAAATGACCACTCTCATCTCTCTGTTCACCCATTCGTCCTTTGCAACCTTTCCTCCTTTGGAGAGTTCGTGCTCCAATACAAGATTAGCAACGAGCTTGGCTGCGGTGAGTTCGGCGTCACTTGCCGCTGCGCGGACCTCTACATTGGGGATGTGTTCAGATGTAAAATGAAGCGCCCATATTCGAGCCACTCGATGGGGTTGCAGATGAAGTTTGAGCCAAACTAAGGTTTCCATCTTCCGCCATTGTTAATGAAGTTTGAGCCAAACCAAGGTTAGTTTTAACTAATTGTTCTCAGACCTTTTTTATATTCAAATTGTGGCCTATAATTAATTATATAATTTTTGAAATTGTATACTGCTTAAATATGATCGTGGGATTGAGATAAATTGATTTGGCAAAATAAATAAAAATGGGACTGATTGTTGAGAAAATGGAGGCATCGAAAGTTGCTCTCAAGAACAAATATTAAGAAGTTAAGAAATTAAACAAGAAAAAATAGAAGCGCGAGCAGCAAAATTAGCCGTTGATGCAACTCAAAGAAGAGCTTATGCCACTCAAAAGGATGAAAAGCTACTGGCTTTTGGAACTCGATCCAATAGAAGTAGAAATCATGGTTTCAAAGCATATGGTTTGTAAACTAGTGTTTTGATCCCATTAAGTGTTTGGCATAATACATGTTCATAAACTATTATCCTATGTTCTCTGTGATTATAGTCATTGAAGCTTCAAGATGATAATAAAGCTTGGGTAAAGGTTATGGGAACCAAAGAAAAATATATAGTGAGAGCACTGTTTTAATCACCAATTTACTTAACAAAAAATCCAATTTGACTTAGCATATTGAATTATGTTAAATGACAATTACATATACTGATTTATTTTTCAAAATATGCTCTATTATATATATATATATCTCATCACTTTTAACATTGATTGTTAATTTGACAGGAAGATTATGAATATCAAATAACATGCATCATCAAAAGTAGAGAAAATGGGCCAAATCATTCATGAATTTGAACACGTTGTTCTTCTAGAAGCAAACACCTCAATTATTTTACGTGATTATCAGTAGGGCTGTCAAAATTCAACCCGACCCTTCAACCCGACCCTTCTAACCCAAATTTAATAGGGTCGGGTCTAACCTAATTCAATTATTTTTAATAGTGGGTCAATACCCATTCAGGTCAGTAAAAAAACAATTCAACCCTCTTTACCCTCTTACTCATCAAAACCCTAGATTCCTAAATTTCATCTCTCCTTTCTTACAAAACTTCTGCATCTCTCTCTCTCAAAATTATAATTGCTCGATCCAGGGACTCGCTCTCGCTTATGTTTGTATGGGTTCTCTCTCCCTCCTTAAGAATCTCGCTCGATTTAAGCCTACCATCACTTCACATGAGATTCAGACCTCCGTTCGTCTTATTCTTCCCGGCGAGCTTGCAAAACACACTATGTCTGAGGGTACAAAGGCTGTTACCAAGTTCACCAGCGGTTAGATCTAGAAAAATGGTTGTTTTCAGGTTTTTTAGTTATCTTGTGTTTTCTTAAATCACTTGCTATGTTTTGTAAAGTTTCTATGCTGTTCTGGGTATTTCGGTTTGAGTATTTAAAGTTTTAATGGTGTTTGTCATCTTGATCTTTTGTGTTGTTCGTGCTTTATTAGAAAACTTATATTTAACTGATACATTCATATATCGAGGTTTTCCATTTAACGTTGAAACAGATGGACATCCAAACCATCATCCTCTAATTAATGTGGAAGTTGGTGGTTGAATGGTTTAAATATAAATCAGTTGAAAGTGTAATCTTGCTTATCAAATTACTTTTGTTCTAGTTAGAACTGCTGGCTAGTAGAACTTTTGAATTTGGTTTGGGTGATGAAATAAAAAGACCTGATCAAACCTAAATTGAACCGACTCATCCTAAATGATCTGATTAAAAAAATTGAGAATGGGTCAGTTCAATTTGTATGTTTTATCTTTTAGTTCCCTATATTTATATGAAAAATAAAGACCTGATCAAGCATAAATAAAATATTTGGCAATATAGGCGCAATGTTGAAATCATGTTCATCATTCTTTTAGCTCCCTCTATTTTATTTATCTTTTAGTTATACCATGTTTTAAACTTTTTCACTCAGTTTTTGTATGTAGTTTTGAAGTTAAGAATCTTATTATAATTTGCTAAAAGTTTATTATGTTCACATGCATGATAACTCCTTTAGAGGAAATTAGAATAAATTTAATACAAAATGCTTCTTGTTATGATTTAACTGAAATTAGTTTGGTTTTAAGTTTTCTTTTTGATTTAACATCTAGAAACGAAATGTCTAAGGTGAACTAATATTTAACGTCATCATAAATTTGTAATATGGACCACTGAATAAACTGAATTTGTATGAATAAGCATATTCGGTGCCTATAATTGATATTTTTTCAATTTGCACAAACATGCTTGAAAATTTTAACGTGACGTATAATTTCAAGTTATAGGAAGTCGGTTATGGCATATTGAACAGTATGCTTGTAGGTTGCTGCACTTTTAATGCAAAATATTATGAATATTATTGCCAAATAATCCGGTGTATAAAATAAAGTTGCAAATTTAATGTATTTTGTTCATGATATTAAATTTCTTATCAAAGTTTTGATTCCAAACTTGAACAATCATCAATAGGTGAACTTAAAAGTCATTTTACTATATTAGCATCAGTAATGTAACATTTGGAGCTGTATGCTCGAGGATGATAACTTCCAATTCATCTCTAATTATTTTTATGTGGCATAAGTTTACAGTTTACATGATGATTGAGGAACTTCATTTTGTTAATTCTCTAGTTATTTCTGCAACGTAGTTCTTCATTTTATTTTATTTTACTCTTTATTTTTCTGATCATTGGTATCGAACGTGAAGATATGTTGGAACAATTTGATTCTTATCAAGATTCGGAATTTGTTGGCAATTCTACTAGATCGGAACTTATAATGATGCTATATAATATGATTTGGAATATGCAGTGGAAAATTTTGGTATTTATTGTATCTTTTGATTCAATACTTATGGCAAGACAATGCTAAATCTGTAGTTTTCGCAGATTTTTTCAAGAAACAACAGGTGTAACAGTCTAGTTTTATGCTTTTATTTTCTGGTTTGTAATTAAATAGACATTTATACTTTGCTAGATGTTTGATGGTCATAATTGTTGGGTCTTGTGAAATGTAAAATTAGCTTTCACATTTCCTGAGTCTGTTACGAATGGTAGTGATTCTCTCTCTTTGTATTATTGGTATCTTCTCTACTTCAAAGGTGGCTTCTGTTGATGTTGTATTTTATATGCCCTCTAGTTTGTTACTTTTACTATATTATTTAACATTGCAGTCTGTGTTATTGTCTTAGGTTTTTATTATCCATTGGATGTTTTTTACTTTTCTTTTATATTTTGACTTTTTTATGTTTTTAAATGGGTTAAACGGGTTGACCCATATATGAAACGGGTTGGGTCATATTGACCCTTTTAATAAATGTATTAAAAGGGTTGGGTCACAAAATGGGTCGGGTCAATTTTGACCCGACCCATTATGACCCGACCCGACCTGTTTGAACGGTCTAATTATCAGTGTCAAGATATTAAGCTCAAAGAATAGGATTCCAGTTTTCCTTATAAGCTTGACAGTGGGAATGGTTGTTGTTTGCCTAGCTCTGTTTAGGTAGTTTTCACTTCTTATTATTACCTTACTCACTAGCTATATTATTCAATTGGATCCTCAATTCATTGTTTACTAAAACTAACCAAGTAATGTTGTTTTTCAATTTTCTTTTTGTAATCCTTATAATTATTTTATTACTGCAAGCCTTTGGTTATTTATATGTAATATACAAATATTACCATGTTTCATGGAACATAGCATAATAATATTATATTATTTATATCAAACTGGGATTGAACTTCATCCAAGAAATTAATGAAGAAAAAACCATTGTTCTATTGAAATCTAACTCTATTGTTGCATATTTTGAGTGATGTGCACTATTTATATTTATAGTGAACTCATAACAAGTATGTATCATTACACACACATCACAAGTACATGTTTTACTACACTGAATTGACTTATCAGTTAGTATAAGCGAATAAAGTGAGATAGGGAAAGCATATCTATTTGTATATTGTATAAAGGTGCGGGTTGTATAAGCATGATTTATATTGGTGTAATGAACGAGATTTTCGACCCTCGAAAATCGACATCAATACGTTCACTGTATAACTTGCCGAATATTTAAGTGCCGGAAATACCGATTGTTAGGGGTGAAGAAGAAAAAGGTAGAAGAAAATAGAACAACAAACACAGAATCTCACAAATGCAGCGGAACAAAATATAATATATAATAACAAACTTTTATACAAAAAGAATCTATAACTGCTTATACTTACAATTATCAGAGTACAAAAATTACTACATAAATCCGGACAGTTATAATCACCTGTCCTGACATACATAACTCACACAGTGGAAATACCCAAGTACGTGATATACGTCTGAACTCCTCCAGCTCGTCTCCTGAGCTCCATAGCATTCTAGCCAAAATCTAAAATACTCGGTCTGACTCGAGCATTATAATAAAACAACACCCGAGTCAGTCTGGAAAACCAACGTGAGAAAACACACTCAATTTGAATTATTAAAGTTATAAAAATCCTTTGGAAAAAAAGTATCTCGTAAGACCAAGTCATACATAAACACGACAGGTTTTTACCTTACAATAACCAAAACAATTTTTATCAAAATCATCTGATATTATAATAGTGTCTAATCAAAGTAAATAGAAAATAGCTAAAATGCTTGCATCTCACGTTTCAGCATAGTTGGGCACAATAAAAAACGTACGGTGCTTATTGGAGAATGGATTCCATACAATGACTAGGCACTGAGGTACCATCTATCATGATACAAGTCTAGATACATATACCAAGGACCTCGCCGGGATCCCCTACAACACAAGACCAGACCTATCCCTAACCTGGATAGAACCGAATATGTTATCACCCTGGGTGTTCCCACCCTTAAAAATCGAGCGCTTACTTTTCATGCACAACCATATCCATAATTTTAATATATCTGAGGGCATCTAGAAATGTGATAACATACCCTAATTGGGTGCGACCCACTTAGCCTTGCTGCATCTCATCTGATTTTCAGTCATTTCGGTTGATGAGGCTTGAGGCTACAATTACATTTCAAGAACAATTTCACTTAGAATGCACATCATCCTCCAATGATGATGTTCTGATAGCATTCGTCCATACAAGTTGTGACGCCCCACCTCTATACCCACAATAACAAAGGTTATTAGAAAGAATAACGTCTGCTATTGCGGAGAATAAGGCTGTTGAGGAGCGACCATCTATAGCCTTGCTTTAATTATCTATTGAGTATATCGACAGTTGCAATACCAAGCAGATCGACATATCCAATGAATACTTAAAACAAAACCATAGGAGGCTGGAGGATCTATCAGAACAGAATATAACAACTCAAATGTAATATACATCACAGAACAGTGGATCATCATAAACACATATACTGATACAAAACAGAGTACACAAAATGATACATATCAAGTGGTATAGCAAACCACAATATGCCGACGAGTTCACAAGAAATATCAGAGTTACAACGGATAAGGACTACACAAAAGCTAAGCCAAAAGAAACTAGCGGAATAATCGATGCGGAAGCAAAAGAGGCTAAGTCCAAAAGCACCTAACTTGAAAACATCTCGGTCTGACCCGAGTATAAAATACACGGGTCAGTCTAGCTAAACAAATCAGTTAGATAAACTAAACGATAATGAACCTGCAAGATCATATAGTATAACAATTATCTCTAAAGGAGATAATTCAATCATCTAACATAAGATGAATCATAACAAAACAAGCCTCATATCATCGGCAACTCAAATAAACAAAGGATACTAATATCCCAAAATAAGCCAAAAAGGCAATTAACCAATACCAATGAAGGTAATACAGGTTCCACAAGGTACCCGCTATACATCGTGTGGCTCAAAAGACCAACACCGAAGGGCGATACCTAGGGAATATACGTATCAAAGAAACAACAGAAAATTCCAACTGCAACAAACCCAAATATCTCTTGAGCGATGGTGAAGAAACCACTCCAATATCTCTAGAGCGGTGGTGAAGAAACCACTCCAATATCTCTCGAGCGGTGGTGAAGGAACCACTCCGAAAGCGCTATAAAAAGCAACACCCCAATATCTTTCGAGCGGTGGTGAAGAAACCACTCCGAAAGCGATACTATAGGGCAACAACAATCCCAAATATCTCTCGAGCCGGGGCAAAGGACCAACTCCAAAAGCGATATTAAAGGCAACAAGCCAGAAGGAGACAGTTCGAAGACACTATCCTAAAGGCAGCATGTGTTACAAACTCCCGAAAAGGAACCCGAAAAGTGTTAACGTGAGTCCCATAACCACCCGTTCGCACTAAACGGTTTACTAACCGTTAGTCAATTTCACACTCAAAGTAGTACAAAGTTTACCTCATCTCATCGGTAAACTAAACCCAAAGGTCAAAACGTTCAAACGAATAGATTGGGAATTAACTGAAAAGATGAACGCACGTGTTCATTGCACGCGTTTTATCTAATCATTTAATTCTCCTCCCACTTCGCTCGGAGTGCGAAATTGTGTGTGTGCTTTAAATAGAATTTATAAATTGGAGAAGCGAGTTTTTAATACGATTTGAAGAGGTCATTTATAAAAACCCGTGAATGGAGTCAAGAATAAGTCATCAAAGCCAAATATGCAATAACAACTACTTAGAATCAACATACATCGATTAAATTTGGAAAACCAAGCAAATTGGGCATAAATAGGCAAAACAGGCAAAATAGGAGCAGGTCAGTCGACTAAATTCCCTGAGTCAGTCGACTGAACACAGACCTAAAAAATTCTCGGGCTTCAACTCAGTCGACTGACTCAGAGAATTCAGTCGACTGAACCTGATTTCCTGCATTTCCTATCCTATTTTAAATGAAGTGCAAACTCTCTCTAATTGCAATCGGACAAGCACGGATGCTAGGGGTTTACGCCTATCGGCTACCCGGCCCTATAAGCTCTTCGATTCATCACCAAAACATGATCAAAACATCAAAGCTATGATTTTTAGAGTTTTAGACTTCCAAAACACCAAAAATTGCAATGTTCACAAAACCAATCCGAATCAATAGCAATTGCACATGAATAATTGTTAGGAATTTATGCCTAACAATCAAGGATAGTTATAGACATAGATGTGAGATAAAAATCTCACCTTTAACCCAAAAACAAGGAAGAAGGAGCTTAATTACAAGGAGAAGACCAACCAATCTCCACTTCAACCCAACAACCTTCAATCTAAGATCAAAACAAGTATTTCCTAAGTTTAAGTTTAGGAATTTCTGAAACTAAAGAGAGAAAGAGTTGGAGAAGATGAAAAGGAGGCTTACCAATAGCTCCTCATTGATTTTGGAGCAAGAATTCAAGTTTTAAAGAAGAAACTAGGGCTTGGAATTTCTAATTCCTCTTACATTCCCCCATTTTCAGTTTTAGCTAGAGTTTGAGGGGTGGGAATGAGTGAATGGAGAGGAGAGGGCTAAGTTAGGGGATTAAGTTATACATAAGCATTATAGGAGCACTGCAATATATCACTATAACCAGACCAGATATTTCATTCAGTGTAAACAAAGTGAGCCAATTTATGCAAAACCCTCTTGATGAGCATTGAAAAGCTGTAAAGAGAATTTTAAGATATCTAAAGGGGTCGATCAATCAAGGCCTAATTCTATAATCAAGTGCAACTTTGTGTATTAATGGCTATGCAGACTCTGACTGGGCTACAAATCAAGATGACAGGAGATCTACAATAGGGTATTGTATCTACTTAGGCAAAAACCCATATCATGGTGTGCAAAAAAGCAATCAACTGTATCTAGGTCCAGCACAGAGGCTGAATACCGAAGCATTGCTAGTGCTACTGCAGAAATCATGTGGTTAATGTCTTTACTCAGTGAACTACATATCAAATTAAACAGCAAACCAACTATTTGGTGTGATAATCAAAGCTCAATATCCATTACTGCAAATCCTAATCTACACTCTCGCACAAAACACATACAACTTGATTTGTATTTTGTGAGAGAGCAAGTAATAAGCAAGAATCTGGAGGTCAGATACATACCTTCGACTTACCAGAAGGCCGACATTCTGACTAAGCCACTCTCTCAACCAAACTTCACCAGATTCAGGCGAGAGCTCAACGTGGACAAAGCTAACATGAATCTCAGATCAAAAGCTTCGATTTACATTCCTGAAGCCTTTAAAGATGAAAAAGTAACTCAACGAAGCCTTATCTCTCAATTCAACCCATAAATCGACATCTCATCTCATAAATCATCGACTCTTTTCACACTAACCGCCGCCTGAGTCTACCGACTTATTTGAAGCTCTGAGAAGGGAGAAAACTGCATTCAAGGGACTAATATTCACTGGTGGCGCTCAGATTTATGGATTTCGCGTACAAAACCTAACCCTAGTTCAGTTTGAGGGGGCATATAAGCGAATAAAGTGTGATAGGGCAAGCATATCTGTTTGTATATTGTATAAGGGTGCGGGTTGTATAAGCATAATTTATATTGGGCTACCTACATAACCCATTTACTCAATATCTTCTTATAAATACTTTAAACAGAGAGTATTGTACAATATCAAGAATTACAGTAAGTACAAACAGAAATACAGTTTTTTTAATTTCTTTTACAATTAGCCTTTAGTTTACTTCGTTGTATTTATCTCCATACGATAAAATAAAAAACATTACTTTTTAACATTTTCCTTGCATGTGTGTAGTTTCACATGCAAAATGAACTTCTTTGTAAGTTGATGATGTGCTAATGAATGAAATGGTAAGAATTCAAATTCCTAACTTAGTGGATGAGTGTGTATAGGTTTTCAAAATTTACGAATTACATTTAATTATTAGTTTGTAGCCTTGGTTTGAAGGAATCTGCTTATTTAGTAGTTAGTAGCCAAACGTTGGCTAGGCTGTTGTTTGCAATTTTATTTGCAAAATATTATTGTTATCAACAAAATCCTAAAAGGTACAAGAGTTGAATTACAACGGCTGCAGTAAATCTCTTTGTTAGTCGCTTAGAATATTACATGTGGTGTCGTGCATATTTCCTCATTAGTTTATAGACAATCTCTGATTCGTTGGGTACTAAAAAACATTAGTGAATATTAGGCACGCATCCCTAAACCAAACTTAATTCAAAGCGGATCCTTATCAAAAACATACTTTCTACGTCCCTGTTTTTGTTTTCCGCCTATTTTTTCCCTAAATTACCCATACGCTTCAAAGTCTAACCGCGGTTCTTCTTCTTCTTCAGTTTCCTCTGATCAAATTGAAAGCCAAGCTGAGTTTTCTTCAAGCAAGTGTTTAATTCTCGAATTCAATGAAAAACTGCAACTATTTGAAGACGAACCAATCTTTTTTACAAAAATATGAATTGTTTTTTATTTTTTATGGATTGTTGGTGTTGTTTTGATGTCTAAATTTATTAATGATAATGAGAAATGATTGCAGTTTAATGTTTGAAGTTATGTGCATAAATACTGCAAATATTAACCTAGAATAACATTCATATAGTTTTTTCCTGCAAATATTTTTAATAGTTGTTGGAAAATCAGCAATTTTTAAGATTATTTGTAGACATTGGTGCAAATTTTTATAATAATTGCAAAAAAGTCAGCAAATATTAGGAATATTTGCATATAAATATGCATTTATTTAGGAATTTTCTGTGCAATTATTCATTTAAAATTTAGCATATATTCATAATATATACTTGCTGAAAAATCATCAATTATTCCCTTAAAATCATTTGTATTCATCTTTGTATGCAATTATTCAAAACAATCACAGAGATGTATGCAATTATTATGTATAATTGCATGTATGTCTGCAATTCTTGTGAGTAATTTGCATGTATATCTAGAAAATCTACAATTATTCTCAATAATTGCAGAAGTTGGTGCAAATATTGTGAATAACAATAGAAAATAACTGTTGAAAAATCTGCAATTTTTAAGAATATTTGCAGACATTGGTGCAAATATTCAGAATAATTGCAGAAAAGTTAGCAAATATTGAAAAAAAAATTGCATATAAATATGCATTTCTATAGGAATTTTTCTCTGGAATTGTTAATTTCAATATATTGCATTAGGAAGATGAATTTTATCTTCATAATTAAGAATAAATGAATAAAAACTGCATTTACTGAGAATACTTGCAAATATGTGCATTAAAAACTGCAATTAGTGAAAATACATGCATAAAAATTTGTAAATATTCCAATATTTGCAATATTTATGCATGTACTCTCAATATTTGCAGAAAATATGCAAATATTGAGAATACTTGCATAAGAAACTTCAAATAGTGTCAATTTTTGCATTAAAAAATCTAATGCAAATATTATGAATATTTTTACTTTTTCTGCAAATATTATGAATAATTGCAGTTATGGCTGCAATTATTCTTAATAATTGCAGAAAAATCTGCAAAATTGAGAATATTTGTTTATAATACTACGAATATGTTCAGTATTATTGCAAAAAAATTATAATAATATATGTTGAAGCTGCAAGTGTTTTTTTAGCAAGTATTCATTATTTTTACTTTCTTATGCCATTATTATGAATACTTGTAGATATTGCTGCAATTATTCTAAATAACTGCAGAAAAATCAGCAAATGTTGTGAATTTTTGCTTATAATACTGCAAAAATATACAATTTTTACAGTAAAACATGTAATAATATATGTTAGAACTGTAAGAGTGTTTTATCAAGTAATCAAATTTTTTACTGTAAATGTTCTATGTATTTGCATCTAAAATTGCAAATATTAAAAATATTTGCAGTTTTAGCTGCAAATTTCTTAAATTGTTGCTGATATATTATAATTTTTTAATTTTGTGAAGAATGAATTCATTTTCATACAAATTATTGTTTTCTTTTGCTATTTCAATTTTACCGTTTGATTTTGATGTTCTAATTGATTATACTTTCCATTATTTGATTTCAGATTCTTCTCGGTTAATTAAAATGAGTATTTGGTTTCGTTTTCCTTCTAAATCAATCTTCTAGTCACCTTGATTTCAGTTTATTCACTAATTATGATTCGATTTTGTTCACTGATTTCATTTTTGCAGGAACGATGAAGTGCAGAGAGAAATTACAACGGAAGGGTACTTTTGTCTTTTAGATGGTTTAATTTTAAAAACAGGGACCGTAAACTTATTAAAAACGGAGGGATGTTTTGTGTATTTGCAAACTATACAAGGGATGTATGCCAAATGCACTCAAATCATTATCTCCTTGTTCTTATGTATATGCCATGGTACTTACTAAATCAATATTTTTAGGTTACATCGACTTAGATATATCTATGCCAAAATTTCCTAGGTTACATGAATGGAACTTTCGTTTGGGACTTGATCCATATATATGGATTGTGGGAATGATATATGCCTATTATCACCCAACTGTAGGATCAAATGATATTTTAATGCTTTATCGATTACATGTTTGTGTTGTGCACACATGTTTAAAAGTATGGAAGTACAAGTTGAGAAGTGGATGGAGAAACTTAAAGAAGCTGAAGTAAAGAAAAAGAATTTCAATCAAAATATCTGCTGTGACAGTTTCTCTAGTGGTAAATTTATTCATGTATTATCTTTAGATTTAGTTCTTTAACCAGTATTCTTTGAAGATAACTGAACAAATTTCGGGTGGGGTATCTTTGGTGTGTGTGTGTGTAATATATATATATATATATATATATATATATATATATATATGCCTGTGCATACAACGAATATCATCCATATACCTCGTGGATACTAATAAGTATGCACTATCTCTTTTATGCATGCAGCAAGTAATCACTTACTATTTTTTCTTCTAAACTGATTATTGTTCGAATATAATTAGTGTCGATAGTGTTTACATATGCTTGTGTAATTTCACTCAGCAAGTAAGCATTCACTATTTGTATTTGCTTTGTATATTGTGTTGTGTTAGTTCCTTGATTTGTTGTCTTTTGCATCAGATTCCAATCATATAAAATATAGTATATTATAGATTTTTAGTATAAATTTTCTTATTCTAGTTATTAATTGCTACTATTTTATGGACTGCAATATGTTTTTACAGGCAGTGCATCATGTTTTGAAAATTATTTATGGACTGTGAGCGAGCAAGGACTCGAGGAAGAGAAAGCGAGCAAGCCACATTTTGTTGTAATTGAAATTTTATATGATTTTTTGTGCGGGATATTAGTCATGGATGTATATAATATTGTTTTTTATATGGGATATTAGTACTAGTTGAATAGCTTTGTTGTTTATAATTCGACTTAGTGTATATATGGATTAATGATTTATAATTACATTTTCATTTTTATTTCTATTTATTTTTATTAAATGTGCATGTACATATATCTGTAGTTAATTTTACCATTGTCTGCCAAAGTTTTAGCAACGATCGAATGAGAAAATTTGTAAGTAAAGTAAAAATTTAGCATAACAAACTATAGTTATCGAGGGAATGGAAAGAGAATACCAACGGAAATTACAAGTAAAATCGTTGTTAATATGTCACAGATAATGGTGAGTGGTTACACAAAAATTGCAATATCCGTTGCTAAACCTTCGCAATTCAGCATGAGATTAGCGATAGAAGCTTGTGACATCCGTCGCTAATCCCACGCTATATAGCTAGGTTTTACCGATGACTATTTATTAAATATATTTTTACACAGAATATTATTATTTTATATCGATGTTGGAAAAATGTCGTTAATTTCACGCTAAATTCCATTGTTAAATTGACACTAGTTTACCGACTTTGAATTTACTGACCTGGACCAACCGTCGTAAATCCGTCGGTAAATGCAATTTACGGACGGTTCAGCGATGGATTTTGCCATTGCAAAATCAAAGTTTTCTCGTAGTAGTATATAGGCTGCTTTTCCCAAATCCTACCCAGAGAAATTCTTAGAAAGCCAAGCTCATTGATTGCAACAACGAAGTGTCACTACCAATCAATAATAGATCATCGACATAAAACACTAAGAATATAATAGTGTTGCCATGTTCTTTTCTATATACATATGCTTTCTTTGTGTTTTGATAAAAACCAAACTATTTGATTATCTTATCAAAACACTTATTCCAACTTCTTGAAGCCTGTTCAAGTCCATAAATGGACTTTAACAGCTTGCAAGCCTTGCTCCCACTCTCACTGATCACAAAACCCTCGGGCTATGACATATAGACGGTTTCTTCTAAATCACCATTTAGAAATGATATATTTGCATCTATTTTCCATATTTCGTGGTCATAGAACGCAATAATTGCTAGCATAATCCGAATGGACTTAAGCATGACTATGGGTGAAAAGGTCTCGTTATAATCAACGTCTTGAATTTCTCAAAATTATTTTGCAACTAGTCTTGCCTTATAAGTCTCCACTTACTCATCTGCATTTTGTTTTTCTTAAAAATTCATTTGCAGCCGATGGGTTTTATCTCTTCATGTACATCCGACAAAGTCCATACTTTATTTTCATATATGCAATCCATTATAGATTTCATTGCTCCAAGCCACAATGCAGAGTCTTTACTCTGCATTGCTTGTTGGAAAGACAGAGGAGTGTCATTGTCTAAGACACGATACTTTTTCTCACCATCCATGAGAAAACTGTATTATCTCTCTAGTACGTGAGATTCCCTACTAGACCTTCTAATAGGTTGCATGTTTTCATATATGGATGAACTCGGTTCTCCCACTGGTTCAGCCTCAATGTTAACTTCTTGGATCTCATCCAAGTCTACAATCTCACTGTTAATTTCCTTTGACAAAAATTCCTTTTGTAAAATGATGGCGTTTTGAGAAACAATAACATCTTATTTCTCGGTATTGAAGAATATATATCCCATTGAATTTTTTGGGATATTCTATACATTTATACAGTACTGATCTTGCCTCTATTTATTTAGACCAACATTCTTAACGTACGTCGGACAACCATACACCTTCAAATACTTAAGTTTAGGTTTCTTACCATGCATATGTCATATGGTATTTTAGGCACAGAGTTAGTAGACAACAAGTTCAACATATGCGCTATGGTTTCTAGCGCATATCCCCAATAGGATAGAGGTAAATCAGCCCTACTCATCATGGAACGAACCATATCTAGTAAGGTTCGGTTCCTTCGCTCCAACGCACCGTTGTGTTGCAGAGTATAAGGTAGGGTAATCTAAGAGATAATCCTATTATCTTTTAAGTACTATTGAAATTCCTATCCAACGTACTCACCTCCTCGATATGATTGAAGAATGGTAATCTTACGGCCAGCTTGGTTTTCTACTACATTTTTATATTTGATAAATTTCTCATAGATATCGGATTTGTTCTTCATAGGATACTCATATCCTAATTTTGAGAAATCATCAGTGAAGGTAACAAAGTAAGAACTAGTATCTTTGGTGATTATAGCATAGGTCCACATACATCACTTTGTACCAAATCTAAGTGTTCGTCAACTTTTTCATTGCTCCCATTGAAGTGGTGCTTTGTCATTTTACCTTTAAGACATGATTCACACATGTCAAATGATTCAGAATCAAGTGACGAGAGAAAACCTTTGGTTTTTAGTTTGTGTAGTCGTTTCTCACTAATATGACCTAGCCTACAATGCCAAAGCTAACTATCATTTATATTGTTAAATTTATTATTCACAAGGTAGAAATAATTAATATTGATCACATAAATTCCATATTCAAGAATACCATCGCAGACTTTAGTTCCATTCAAACTAATGTTCATAACATTATTTGCATAATTAAATATATATCCAATCTTAGACAACCTAGAAACAGAATTAATGCTGTAAATAAAGTCTTTTACAAAATAGCACTTATTTAATATCAAAACTACTCCACTAGGTAAACATAAATGATAGTCTCCTACTACCATTGCATCTACGATAAATCCATCAGCAACTTGGCGACTCGTCTCTCCTTTTGCCATGTGGTGTCAGTTCCTAAGCCTATGTAACGAATTAAAAATATGAGTTCCTGATCCAGTATCCAAGATCCAAGACAATTTATTGATTACAGAACAATTTTGAATCATAAATGTATCTGATGGAGCTACAGAACAATTAAGCTTCTTTCTCTAACAATCTTCAAGTAGTCAGGACAATTCCTTTTCTAGTGACCTTTCTTGTGATAATGATGACATTCACCCTTATCATCAGTCTTCTAACTTTTCTTGTTTTCCTTAACTTCTCTTTTATCTTCTTCGAACTCTTCGAAGATGATACACTACCCTTAACAGCAAGTACAACCATTTGATCCTTAGATGTAGACTTAGCCGACCTCAACATACCGAGGAGCTCCACGAGACTTACATTTAATCGGTTCATATTATGATTTAGTATAAACGGTTTATACTGAAGAGTAAGAGAATCGAGGCTCAAATCAATTTGCAATTCATTACTTATGTGTACGTCTAACTACGAAAGCCAATCAATATAGCCCTTCATCATCAGTACATAATCGTCCACTTTATGTCCTTTGGTCAATTTTGTATTGAACAGCTTCTTAGTAAGCTCGTACTTTGCGAAATGTAACTGTTCACCAAACTGGGCCTTAAGACTATTAAATATCTCATGGGTTCGTATGAAGTAATCGAGTATAAACGCTCGTAAACCAATGCTATTTTAATTACTCTTAGCCAATCGGTATAGTTTGGTCCAATAGGCTTGTTATTATCAGAAAATAGTTTTGCAGTTGTCATTTTTCTGCAAGTTTTATGTGGTAGATTGTAACGACCCCACCGCTATGCCCAGTTTAGCAAAGAACGTTACAAGTAATGTCATTTGCTAATCCGGAGAATACGGTTGGTTAAGGGCGATCGAATGTGAATATATCTTTTTACTAACACTGACACGTCTTATTTACCTTTTTGAGGATCTGAACTGAAATTTAGACATATACAGTACTAATACAAAGTAATAAACACACCGATTGAAATTATTTAGAACAGTATATAATATATATAAATCAGAATCAGAGCCACAGATCACAGCAAAATAATATACATCATTATATACATAATATAATGTGTCTACAAAATATGAGTATTATACCCATATAAATATATACATCATATCCAAAATTTTGTATCAAGTACAAAGTCACTACTATATAATATAGATGACATAAACTCCTAACTGTTAATATATACAAGTATGAAGTAAACTAAAACTATCAAAATAACATACTTCAATGCTAGCCCAAAATCCAAAGGTCAATGGGTCCCTGTACCTATAATGTCTCGACCTGACCCGAGTATTAAAATAATAAACGACTCAGACTATATCTAAATAAAAAGGTGAGATATTAATATCATAACTATATGACTTAAATTAATAAGTCATATAAAATATGCCGAACAAACAATCATAATAAGGCATATTAATTAAATTCATTACTTTATAATTCCATAAATGAATTAGCTCTAAAATAAGTCATCTCAAAATATGCCTGAAACCCAAAAATTAAAAAATGCATATCAAACCAATAAATATAGATCTCAAAATTCTGACTTAACAATAACCAAATAAGTCATAAATAAAATATGCTCAAAACAAATATTCAAATAAGGCATATCTAACAAATCACCATTTCATAAATACAGATCAAATCTTAATAGACTATCATCTCAAAATATGGTGATAACCAATTCAAAATTCCACAGAGCCATAAAGGATACAGAATATCCATACTAAAAATCTCTGAAGAAATAATCATCAATAATGAAATAATAATGGTAGTCATCTATCAGTTTAATACAGTGACATAGAATCTACCGAAAGAGACTCGCTACATAAACGGAAGCCTCTCGAAAGAGACTGCAGATTAGGGACACCGCTCAAAGAAAAGAGCAGTCGTGTACCAAATTTGTCCCATGCAAATTTGCCTTCCGAAAGAGGTAAATATAGTCTAACTGTATAAAACAAAATAAACTGATAGGTTGTAGTATCTATAGACTACGATGCATGTAAAAATTTGCCTTTCGAAAAAGACAGCCGTATTTACACCATAACAGATCTTCCGTAAGAGATCTGCCTACCCAAATCTAAAAATGTATCGATTCTCTGATCGATGAAATGAGTTATCTTCTCTCGAGGATCTATCAGTCTGAAATCCGAACACCCTAAGATAATACAACTCTAAGTGTTAATTACTGTCACTCCAGTAATTACAAGAATTTAGTTAACTGTCCCATATTAGAAAGTAAATTCAAGTATTTACTAAAAGCTAGTAATTTCCACTTTAAACTCTATTTAACAAATTATAATAATAACTGAAAGAATTGTACAAAGTATCCCATACCACCCGACAATTCAATTGTTTATTAAAATTCTTTGTTTTATAGAAAAGCACGAAATTCAATAGAAACACAAGTAAAAGCATTAATTGTTCGAAATCAATGTTTCCAAAAGTCATCAAAGAAATACCAAAATGGTATATAATTATCCAAAGGCTAAACACAATTAAAGCCAATAAAAGGATATAGTTTGAAAGAAAATAATACAAATTTTATTATATATGAATGATTTCTAAATTGTTTTATCTATAGTTTACTTTCACATTTATCACTTTAAAAATCCAATAACTCATATATATAAAAAGAAAAGAGTTACAAAGTTTTAAGTCTTAAAATGAATTTCCTTTATTAGGTCTTTGAATCAAAACAATATTTAAGTAATTGATAATTCACTTTATTTCAATTCTATATAATAGATATATATATATATATATAATATTACTTCATAAACACTTTAAAACCATAAACTATTTGTAAACTTAAAAATCTTAGTTACATTTATTTTTAAAACAAAGCTTTACTTTTCATAATTGATAACTTACTTTATTTTGAAAATCTATTTAAATATATATACATACAAATAAAGACATAATTTTCCAAAGCTTCCAAACTCTTTCTAAAGTCATTTAAACAACTTTTACAGCTAAAATTATTTGAAATTGAATTTATTACTTTCATAACAATTTTTCTAAAATAATACCATATCTTATCTTTTGCCTCTAAAGCATTTCCAAAATTATATATTGATAAATAAAATTTTAAAAATTTTTGTAAATAAATATTACTTATCTTTAAAAGTTTTAATTGGAAATTTTGTGATAAGCAATAAGTTGAGAAGATAATATAATTTAACTATATATTTTATAAACTAATGTCCAATAAGGATCAAAATGGATAAAATAGCATTTTTTGAAATTCATTTAAAACATTTAAATAATTTAAACTGTTAATCCAATGAAAATTCAACATCTAGAGCCAACATTGCTTTATAAAATAAAATTCCAAACATGGAATTATTAGCTATCTGAGTTCTTTTTCGACAACTCCGATCGTTCAAACAACATAAATATTTTTATATAAGTTAATAAAATGAATTTGAAATCGAATATAATTTTGTTCGCAAATTGACTTCTTTTAACCCACATAACAATCCATATATTACTAATAATAAAATTTCAATATTTCAAACCAACAATTCATTTAAACAATCCAATCAATTCAACCAATCAATGCAATTGATTATCGGGATAATTATATATATAGCAAACAATAGAATAGGTACAGATATGTGAGTTAAAATAGATTAACTCACCTTATCTAATTGTTCGTCAAGCTCCTGCAAAAGTTCAACTCACTCCAAAACCCTAGAATGCATGCACTCTTTGCCTCAATTAACTCACATTCCCTAAACCGAACTTGAGCATCGTCCCTCCTCCAGGTTGCTTCGATTCGTGTCGCACCCATTATCAGGCGCTGTTGCAAGCTCGCCTTTCTTTCATCAATCGTTAGGTCGCATATCCTCTCGCTGACAATGACCACATGCCGCCTCCCCCTAGATACACGATGCTCCATGTTGCGCCGCATAGATGCGACCTCCCTTTAGTCGTTGCGCGATCCTTGTAGAGGCCCTAGTCGCGACTCAATCTAGTGGCGTATATTTTTTTTCTTTCTTTCGATTTTCTGATTTGGGTTTTTTTTTCGGGTAGCAACGGAAGGCAAAAGGAAGAAAATAGGAAGGGGAAATATGAGCTAGTTAAACAAATTAAAGAAGGGAAGAAATGAGAATGGGCTTTGGGCCTTAAATATTTAAGTAATGTGTTTTCTTTCCTTTTTCAAAATACTCCTTTCATTTGTTTGTTAATAGATTTCAATTTAGTTTAAACTGATTTACACATCATTTTACAAAATATAAACTTTGACAATTATACAGCTTCATTCAATCCAATATTGTTCAATTATATGTAACTATTCAGTGTATTGATATAAATAGATTTATTCATCTTCATCGATTTACCTAAATATCAATTAAAACTTCTTTTTATCTATTTCAATTATATATATATATTTGCATTTAAAAATATTTTATATTTATTAACACCTTTTATTTGAATTAAAAATATATTATCTAAAATGAAATTTATTAACTAATTCAATTTTTCTATAACAAAATCCTTTGTTAAATAGATTTTATTTAATAATAATTTGATTTCAAAAATAAAAATTATCAAATTTGAATCCAAACACTTCTATTCTAATTCAATTCATATGATATAACGAGTTCGAAAACAGGGTTGTTACATAGATTATTAGGATAAATCATAGTAGATGTTCTTATAATATTAGTAAAGTTAAACTTTATATTTCATTTTGCTAATAAGCTTCCACTAGTTTTTTTAATGTTTCAATAAACCCTAAGTCGAAACATAAAAGTCTCTCACTTCACTAGTAGGTGTTAGGACTCGTTGGTCTTGGAATTCTGACCTTGAGTTTGCTTAACAAGTCATAGCTCCATGTACGATGGATAACTCCTTACCGGTTGTATCGTATATAACTCCTAGCCTTTGGTACCTTATCCTAATTTCACTTCGACCTTGAATTTGCTCAACAAATCAAAATGAAATTATTCACTCGTACATACCATATCATGATGGCCTAAGTATAGTATATGTACCTTGAGTTTGCTCAATAAATACATATAGTTATCTTACCTCGTCGATTCGATATATTAATAACACTACACATAACATCTCTAGCTTGAGTTTGCACAATAACTAAGGAGTAGGCAAGTAATTTTTAATATATATATGGTAGAGACAGCACTATATTGAAGATTCATAATCTTCAATATATTATACCAAGTGATATCGACTTATGGAATAATGTAATTCTATTGAATTACTCTCGTGATTCAAGGGTCAGATACGTCATAAATCATGATATACGTACATGTATTTATTCCTTAAGTCTAGTTTGGGTTTCTTATTGTTCTACTTTTAATTTAAACATTCATATTATATAAGCTTTATTATTATATAACTTTTATATTTTATATTACTTATATAATAGTATTATGTATAATATTACATTAATTGAATCTTAGTTAATTCATTTTAATTAATTAACATTTTAATTAATTTTATACTGTCTTAATATAACATTTATATTGAATATTTATTATATAATATAACCTTTATAGTATAACATATATATCATATATATGTGTATATTATTTAAATAATTAACCTTTTAATTAATTTATTTAATTAAACAATTTATAATTATATTATATTAATTTCAAAATTCATCTCATATACATACATGTATACTTATGTTATTTTACATTTTAAGACAACATAACATATATCATAATATATAATATATGTATATATTTATTAATTAATTAACGTTTTTAATTAATATATTTTATTAATCTTATATATAAATTTTATAATTTTGAAATTGATTTATTTAAATTTTCAAACATTTTAAAAAGTTTTACTATATTATAACTTTTATAATATATGCATATCTATTTTAAATTTAACTTTTAAATTTAAAATCTTATATTTTAATTTTTAAATAATTTTTGAAAATTAGCCCAAGGCCCAATTCAAATTGGCAGGGGCAACTTTGAGCTCACATATCTGTTAGGGCCAGGTCGGTAGCTAGGTAGTGGGTAGAGTGCTTAATTACCCAAACTCAATCCTTCGACATTACCATTCTAGACACCCTACTATTTGGGTTGTGAGCTCAATTAGTTAACCCTGATATGACTAATTTAGACCGTAAAGGTTATTGGTCTTTGATACCATTGTTGAAACTAGGCAAGCCCGCAGCGGAAAGAATAGGTGAATTTCAAAAAAAAATCATTTTAGATCTTTATTAGGCATATGAAGTCTAGTTTATTTAGAACATAAGGTCAAATAGAAAATATCGATGTGTCTTTGCATAGTTTTCTAATAACTATCTATACGTAATCCCTTGGCCGTAGTCATGAGTAAATTGACTATCTAACATTTGGAGAGTGTTACACAATCTAGTCTCAACTAATACATCGACATATAATCTTGATATATCTTGGTTAGGAATATTTACAGTAACATGCTTATTATATTATGATACAATACTCATGATTACAACCATTTGTAATTACTATCATAAACACATCATTTATGGATTTTTCTATTAAATCTATTCTAATAAAATATTTAATTATTTATAACATGTTATAACAAATATATATAACAAAAAGAAAAACAGCTTTAGTACGGACAACAATTGATTACATAGTTAAATAAATTACAGAATTGCCTTTAAGACATACCCCCAACTCTATCATCCACGTATTAGTCATTTAATTCCATATGCATGTATGGTATATCTAACTTACTCTGAGGTCTGAGTATATATAAGCGTGTGTGTGTGTGTTGGTAGCGTTAGAGATATGCCCTAGGGGTAATTATGTAATTTGTTCCATATATCTAACTCGATAATCAATCTTGTTCGAAATAAAAGATGTTTTCTTTCTATTATATACTTGATCTAATGAGTTATATTAATTAATTAGTTTAATTAAAAGTATATGTAATAGAAAATCTATAAATGGTCTGTTTTGTGATAATAGTTACAAAGTGTTGTAACCATTAGTAATTTATCACAATAAAATTAAATATATTGTTTTAAATATGTCGAGTCAGGATATATCGAGACTGGATATTAATATATCCGTTGAGACTATAGTACATAACGCTCTCTAAATGTTAGGCATTGTATTACTCATGACTACTGTGGGGCACCAATGGTTTACATACTGATAGTTATTGGATAAACATGGTATGAATCATTCGATCGTTTTATTAGTTAATATAACTATGGTCAAATTGAAAATACCGATGTGACAAAATTACACAGTTCTCTTGACATGAGAATACTGTTGATCTTCAATGTGAAAACTCCTAGTTAAATCGTGGCACGACGTTCATTGAATGACTATAATCAGGTCGAGTGGAAGCATCGAAAGTGAAACACCGAACACTCGGTCAAGCTTTAGTTGACACACGCACAAGCACAAAGGAAAGACCTCACACACACTCAGTAGGATGAAGATGCACATACGAACATACTCATGAACATGTATAAACAAAAATTTACATAAACAAACAGCAAAATACAGGACAACAACACCTGGAGCGGTCGACCTGTTCAATGCATGTTGATATTGGTCGACCGGTTCTGGGTGTTTACGCAAGCTCCATTGAAACTCACGTCATCATAGATGTATCTCCGACCATTCACGATAATAAATAGGAGTTTGAACAAGATTTAGCAACACCAAAACAATTTTTTGCAACCCAACATACGATTTACTAGATTTTGACATAGCTTTGTAACACAAAAAACCAAAATCAAACTCAGGACCAATTTGCAAAATATTAATAACACAAAAAACCAAAATCGAAATTACCACAACTCCACTAACTCGGTCGATGATGTCGTTGATGCTAGACTGAAACTAGGCGGTCGTTGATGCTAGAATGAATCTACTAGTGGAGTGAACCGATATGGTTGACGCCGTTGCTAATCGATGCCGGATTCGACGTTGTTGCTGGCTGCGAGAATCGATGTGGGATCGACGAGGTAGTTGCGGTGGAGTAAATGGATGCAACGCGGTCATTGATGGCTTATTGGAGTGAATCGATGTGGTCGTGGGTTAAAAGAAGTTTACTTTTGTTTGAAGAGGAAAGTGATGAAAGAGGGAATTTTTTCCAAAGATGCCACCATTATTGAAATTCCCGCGTTTCTAAAAGGGTTAGGTTAGATAGCGGAATAATTATTTTATAGCTCAATTTTGTTGTCAAAATAATTATGTTATAGCTCAATTTGTTGTTATATTTTTTACTCCAATCATTTTTACATAGCACTTTAATTACAACACTATGATATAGTGCTATATATATATCATGTTTTGTTGTAGTGTTGCTACACAAAATAGGTATGCAGATAACGGATCACTTTTCCTCAAACCCCTAGTAGATTCAAAAAGACCATGTGGTCTTCTGTCTACCATTATAGAAAGAGCAGGTGTTGAAATACACTCGTAGATCATTGGAATAAATGGTATTGGAAACCCATAGAGTACAACATATGGCATACAAATTCATGATTCACCATATCATATGCCTTTTGTAGATTGATTATAATGTACATTTTGCCTTAACCTTTTTTTTAAAAGTCCCTAACTTGCTCATGAGCCAATAATATATTGGGGAAATTAATTTAAAGGACAAAAATTTGTATATTTTTTGCCTCAAGGACACAACCTCAATATTTTTACCATAAGGACAAACATTCTTTTAAAAATTATTCATAAGGACAAATATTTTCTAAAATTATTCATAAGGACAACAAAACTGCTACCAAGCTAAAAACTGATACCTAAAAACTGCTACCGATAACTACAAACTGATACTATCAATGACTAAAAACTGATACCTAAAGAAAGTTGTCCTTCAGGATAAAATATTGAAGTTCTGTCCTTGAGGCAAAAATGCTGAAAATTTTTGTCCTTGACAATAATTTCCTGTAATATATTCTCGCCAATATTCCTTTGTGGTATGAAAGAAGATTGATTTTCTACAACCAAGAATGGCAAGAAATCCCTGGTCATGTGGCATAAAATTTAGCAACAATTTTTATATAAGACTTTAGCACATGAAATCGGCCGATAATCACAAATAGATTGGGGCTTAACTTTTTTGGGAATTAGAGTTATGAAGTTGTGATTTAATCCCTTTGCTAATTTCTTGCTTTGAAATACATCTGATATCACCTCCATAATTTCTTGTTGTAGCATCTCCCAATGTATTTTAAATAACTTGGAAGAGAAACCATCCGGTCTGGGGCCGTTGGAATCATCAATCGAAAATTGTGCTACCTTGACCTCTTCCAAAGAAACTGGTGCAGATAAGTACTCTTTTCCTCTATTATTAACCTGCATTCTAGTATAAACAGTAGGAAAGACGGTATTTTGATCTCCATTAAATAGGCAGTTATAATAAAGTAGTGCCTCCTCTGTAATTTTGTCTGCATCATAAATATAATTTCCTTGTGCATCAAGTAAGGAATGAATTCTATTTCTATGTCTGCGCATAGACATTTTTGCATAGAAAAAATTGGTATTCGTGTCACCTTGTTGAAACCACAAAACTTTACTTTGCTGCTTAAGAAGGTCATGCTGTTTTTGAACTTGTGACTGTAATTGCAGACTTGTCCGATACATGTGTTCAAATAGATTTTCACTTTCTGGGTCCTGGTCACATTGATGAAAGCAGCCTTGAATTCATCCTGTAGTTTATTAATTGGATTTTCTTTAGCTCTTAACCTGCTCCATGCTTTCAATTTATTTTTAATGGCCTGTAGTTTGTGTAGTAAGTAGGCCTGCCCAAGTTTGCGCATTGAGTCCTTACATAATGCATTGTATATATCCTTGTATATGACACCAATTATTCGCATTTCTAAATGGTATCCCTTTTTGCAGTTTTTTTTGTTGGATGAAACTTATAAGAATGGGGGTATGATCATTAAATGTCAAGGGAATCGCTACAGTGGTGAAAAGCAGGAACATAGACAAGAATTCGTAATTGACCAGAACCCTGTCCACGTTTGTTGCAATGCCCCTTCATCCCACATGTACTTACACACCTGCATATAAGATTCAACTAGACCACGTTAAAACAGGCAATTTTTAAAGTTCTTTAAATAGGATAAAGGGATAGGCAAACCTCCCTTTTTATCCTTGGGGTTAAGACCATTATTAAAATCCCCCATTGTAATCCATGGCAACCTAACTGTTGAAGCGGACATAGTGAATCCCATAACTTATGTCATTCTGTAAAGGAGTTGCTAGCACACACAAAAGTACAATTAATTTGAAGACCACCCTTATTGGTCATAAGCATCGTAATGTGTTGTGCAGACATAGTAAGAACGTCATATAACCATAGAGACGTGTCGAACAACACAAGTATCCTGCCTTTGTTACCAGTTTCATTGTTGTGTAGTAAACTCCAATTTGGAAATCTAGTTTCAAGCTATCTAACCTAACCCTTTACCTACTGCAACGCTCCTTGTACTTCTTTTAGAAGGAGTGACAAAAGTAGTTTTGGATTTAGGCTTTGTCTCGTGCTTCTTTTTATACTCAGGGTTTTTCGAAAGCATTGAGGAGACATTTTTACCACATTTTGATTAGCTTCCAATCTCATGCACTGTTGCTCCAATTTGATCAATGAATTCATGTTTTTCAGTTGACGTTGTATCTGATAAATGATCACTGCATTCTGAGCTTATTTCCGCATCTTCTACTAAGACAAAATCAAGTGTTTTTGAAGGTTGAGCCTCTGTATCAAGGGCAAATACATTATTGCCTTTTGCCGGTACATCTTTTTCAGGTTGTATCTTTTTAAGTGCAAGAATGTCTGTTTGTTATTCCTCGCCTCCCGTCTCCAGAACAGAGTTGTTGTTATGAGTTTCAACATTGCTGGTAAGATGAACATCCTGTGACGGGGTAGCCATTTCACCTGATGTAGATTGCTCTATAGTCATGTTATTGATCTCTGAATTACTCAATAAATCCAAATCTATGTTTTCTGAATGATTGCTATGTAAGCCCGAAGTTGTATGATGTGAAACTGCTTCTGTAGAGGACATTGACTGGGTTGTATTTTGATTATTATCTTTTGTCGTATGTTATGACTTTGCTTGCAAGATTTTTGTAGTTATTTGCTGCAAGATAAATCATTGTGTCCAAATACACTACATATAGAACATGGTTTGAATTTTTGTTCGTTCTATCTGTATTACTTCGATCTCCCATGTATCAAGTTCCATTTCAATCTCTGCAGGGTATGAGAAGTTAGTATCAACTTCAATTAACACTCGCGCATAGTTAAGTCTGATCTCTTTTGCCGTTGTTGTATCGATTAGAATAGGATTTCCAAGCACACTACAAATTCTGCTTATACCTTTTGCATTCCAATATTCCAGTTTCAAATCATTAAGGCATACCCAAATGGGAATTGTAGAGAATAAATCCTTAGTTGCAGTCAAGCCTGGTTTCCATTTTTTTAATAATTAGAATTCTTGATCCAATAGTGTATTGACCCAATTTAACGATCTTTGCACGGTCTTCTGAATTATAAAATTTAACAAATATGAACCCATTCCTTTTGTAGTACATATCATAATCCATGGATGGTTGCTAGATTTTATCAACAAAGCTCCTGAACTTATTGTAAAGTGGTCTCCTTCTAAGAACATACACAACGAGAGTGCTATTCCATTTATCTTCAGAAGTGGTTATAACTGAGCGCGGTAGTTTCTCCCTGATGTTGTCTCCATTCCCTGTGGTGCATAAAACTTCAAATCTGTTGTGTCTTCCTCCATTTCTATAGCAAACTCTCTAACCATCTCCACGTAAGATGTTGACCGGGTTTGCTTCTTCTGTTGGTAGAATTCGCTGAACCCTGTGCTGCCTGGATTGATGACCAGTTGTGTATCATGCCTCCTCCATCGTCGGAAAAGAGGACGAATCAGGAGGTTTTGGCAAAATCCTTTTATTTGTAATGATTCCTTCCTTTCCATGTTCTGCCATGAACTATATATATATATATATATATATATATATATATATATATATATATCAACTAACTAGAGGGGGGTCGTCCACATTTGTATTAAATGTTCGGTAAATATTTGTATGTAAAGTCCCAAAGCATAACATGCTATGAACATTATTGTATGACTTATTATTTCGAATAGTACATAATAACTTTGTGATTGTTGTTGTTTTGTCATGTTTTAACTACTTTTCTGGCAATTTGTAAGCATAATGCCCAAGGGTGCAGTAAGTAGAATATTGAACTAGGAATTAGGAACCTTGTTCTTTTTTGTTCAGAGTCTTCTAATTTTGTGTTCAAATTCTTGCAGTCTCCCTCCTTACTAACAATCATTATATATGTATATTTCGTCATCAAATATTTCAAATCTGGTTGGCCAATTATGGTTATCTTCTTGTATCTGTGTTTTTAGGATTTTGTAATACTCATTACATACCATATCTATCATTCTGTATGTTACTTGAGTTTCCGTTTCTTCTTCTACTAGATAAAAAGTATTTCCTAAGTTTTTTATCATCTTGTCTTTGTTTATTTTTGGTTCATCTGTTAGTTCTATAAACTTTTGTGTGTAGTTATGTCTAAAAACTTTTGCTATGTTGTATTGCTGGTCTGTACTTAGATCTGTTTGTTTTAATATGATTAATAGTTTACTCCTAAATCTATGTTCTAAGTATCTTTGTAATGATTCTATATTCTTAATTGTAGGAAAATTATTCATATTAATTTATCCAGTAGTTTTCTTCTGTGATTTGATGATTTGGTTTATTTTTGTTTATTATGTATTTTTTCCATTCTTTATGGAAGTCTTTCATGAATCTTTCTGTTATTATTATGTTTTCTGGTTCTTTAAATATGTTAAAGTTATTAAATAGTGTATAAAATTTGTTTCACAGTCAAATATGTTTATCAGGTCTTTGGTATATTTTTGTTTGAAAATATTTAATATTTCATTTTTTTGGTTTTTTGTAAGTTCTTTGTTATTTTTCATGATTTTTATTATGTTAATTAAAAATTCGTCTTCTAAGTGTTTTTGTACTTTTTCCATTCTTATCAAATTTTATGCTCTTTTCAAATTTATTTTAAACTATTTTGAGCAAATAGACACAGCCTTCTGGAATTACTAGGATAATTCATGCTAAAAAGTTTTTTAAGATTTCTTAAATACTTTTATTAATTCATGTTTTATATGTTATTAATTTATGTTCAAACAATCTTATTTCCTACAAACCTTTGCTATTGCAACACAAATAACATATCTTTTCCTCACCTTGTTGTCCTGGGTCTACTATTTTCCCCTAAAACGGCCTCATGCCTAAAGCAGGTACTTCTTCAATTTTAAACGGACTTACGTTTTTTGGAAACTAACGGTTATGTATACATCAATAGCGTCAATTGTTTATGGGAAATATGATTATCTGGACACATATTCATAAGTGAAAATTAGCCACAAGGGCCTCTTTAGCAAGTGAAATTAGTTTCTAGAACACATAAGTGAAATAATTACTTTCAAGAACAAAACGTAAAATAATTAGTTTCTAGGGCCTAAAAACCTATGAAATTATGTTCTTGAAAGTAATTGGACTGATAACTTTGTCCTTAAAAGTAATTATTCTGCTGAGTTTGGCCTTGAAAGTAATTTCTTTGAATGTGTGTCCTAGAAACTAATTGGACTGCAAAGTTTGTCCTTCTGGTGAAATGCCCCCATTAATAACAATATAACTTTGGAATTAATATGGTAAATAAGAAAACTTACATCTTTCTTTTAGCAATCCTTATCTGTTCCTCAGCTATGTCTTAGAAGTTTAGTTCTTCATAATTTTTGTAAGAAAGAAAATGGGAAAGAGAGCAGCCATTAAAGGAGAAAAGCAAGCTATTATTTTACTTCGGTGGATTTTTACACTGAAGAACTATATCTTACAAGCACACTAAGCCACTACCTTTATAGCAGGGCAATACATAATTTAACTTACATTTGTCTAAGCAAACCGGCAAATGGAAGTAATAAAGCTTCCCACTCAAAATAAAATACTAAAAAGAAAAAGCAATATAAGGAATCTGTCTTTTATTTTTATTAGAGGTGCACTCAGTTGTCACATCTGGGTTTCTTTTGTGTTGTCTTCTTTAGTGGAGAATAATTTGTGGGTCCCAATCTCTTTTATAGAGATATTTGGTCTTCGTCTTCATCTTTAATTTCTTCTTCTGTCTTGTGGTGGTCTTCTTCTGATTTCAGCAACATCTGTTTTTTGAAATTATTGACCATGTTCAATTTAGGATGATATATGTCAAACAGCCTAAGCTTGTACCCAAATTCTTCGAAGTTATTAGAAATGTATATTTTCATAATCGGAGATTCTGCATAAAGCTTGAATTTATCTTCATCTTTTTGTGTCCAGTACATATTATGACCTAAAACATATGCCCTGTAATTCTCGTAGGTTACTTTGTTAATTCTTGACCTGAAGGTTTGGCATCTTTCTTTTCTTCTTTCCAGTCTTCATATTCTGGGTCAAATTTCTGTGCTCTGATCTTTATTATATGCCTGGCAGGATCAATGATATTTGTTCCCAAGTGTGGGGGAGTAGTTGTTATATCTAGGCATAATTCTGTTCCTAGAATTTCTGTAAAATAATCTGTGACTGAGGAAAGGGGTTCTGGCGATTTTGCCATAGTTCATTCTCCTATGTATATTTTTTCTACAAACCCATAATTGATGAGTGTAATAAGATCAAGTATAATATCTTTTTGTACAACATATTTGTATTGTGGCAAATTTATCTGTACTAGAGGAGTTGATGTTATGATGTTGCATCTGCAATCTGTCCTGTAATCTTTACAATCCTCGTATTTTTTGTGTACATGGAATTATCTTGTTTTTGATAACTTTCCATTTTGTCTTCAGCCCTGGAATTTTTACTTCTGTGCTTTTTTCAAAGAAGTCATATATGGCTTTGTAATCTGTAGCGTTTGCTTCTTTTTGGAGTAAACATTTGATTTCTTTTTCATAAGAATCAAAAAAATTTGTAATATTTTATTTTGTAATCATGGTCCGGGTTTCTTTTATCTATGGGACATGGCCTAAAGAAACCATTTTTCCTTTGTTTTCTGTCATGGCCTTTTGCTTGTATGTGATCATTGGCCTAAGTTGTATGTCTTCAGAAGAGGATTCTTCTTTTATGAATTTTCCTGTAGTTATGTCCAGGATTTGTTTAATACTTTCAGAAATAACATAGTTATTTTCGAATTGTTTTTCTATAGCACATTTAGCTGCTTCCCAACTTGTGTATCCTTTGTATTTTAGGATGCCATATCTCGGATCTTTTTCTATCTCTTCTATTTTGGGAATGAGTTCTTCCCATGTAGAGTATATCCCAGCACTCAGTCCATTAAACAAGCAATAGTGAGTGTATCTTTGTTTTTTATTGGATTTGTCTTGGAATTCATTTACCAAAGTATACAAAATACTTAGCTTTTGTTTATTGTCTTTGGGGTCTGTAGCTAGATTCCAGATATTGTCTAACAGATTCTGTTGATCTTCTGTAATTGGTGCATTTGTCTTAAATCTGTTGGTTCTGTACATTTTGAGAAATTTTCTACTGTCTTGGCTTTGTGTTGTCATTTCTGTATCTTCTTATCTGTACATTTAATCATGTTCTGTTAGTTTTTTGTTCTAAGAACATTCTTGATAATTTGTCAGGTAGGAAGTTTGTCTTTCCTTTTATACGTTACCAATTTATTTTTGTACCGCAATTAAATATTGCATTTTTGAATTTTAGCTATCTGTTATTAAGGATTCCTTTTCCCTTTTTATTTTCTGAATATTTTACTATGGCTTCACAGTCTGTTCTAATTTTTATTCTTTGTGTGAAATTATGAATAATTTGAATGCCTTTAGGACATAAATTATTGCAAGAATTTCGTAGTCTAAAGATGTCAAGTATCCTTTTTCTTTGTGAGTCCCTGAAGCATATCTACATATTTTTTCTGTTGATTTTGCTTCATATTTGCTGGGTTTATTTATCAAGATTCATCCCCAACCTTGGGATGATCCATCTGTTTCTATGATCAAATAGTCTGTACTCAAAAGCAAAGCTAGGGGTTTCAATCCTTCAGCCAATTTTTTTATTTGTTCTATTTGTTTTGTATCTTCGAGATTAAATTCCCTTTTTCCTTTAGGACTTGCTTTGTTGTACAATGGTCCAGTATATTTTGATAAGTCTTTTATGCATGGTCTAGCATAATTAACAAGACCAAGAAAGGCTTGTAACTATGTTAGGTTTTCTAGTTTATTTGGGAATTCCAGTATTTTTCTTGTTATGTGAGGTTGTAATTCAATTTGTCCTTTTCCTATTTTTGTTCCTAGGAATTCTATAGTATTTTTAAAAAGTTCTATTTTTTTCTTGGATATGATTTATCCATTTGCTTTTATTAATTTTAGTATGTTGTATACATGTGATATATGTTTTTGTTTTGTTTTTGAAAACACAAGTATGTCATCTATATATACGCACGTATAATTGTTGCAGTTTTGGAAAATATTATCCATTTTTCTCTGGAATATTTGTGGTGCATTCTTTAGTCCAAATGGCATTACTAGCCATTCATAATGTCCTTCGCTGCATGTAACAACCCAGAGTTTTCCAACAATTATTTATCATCAAATGACGATTAAACCGGTTGTTAATTGCAATTGCAATTTTGAATCGATTGAAATTCTTTTTAGGATTGTAAAATTCTTTAATAAAAGTTGAGTTGAAATTCGTTTATAAAAAAAAACTGTCAAGTGATTCTATCAGTTGTAAATTCTTTTAAAAATGGTTAGAAGAAATTGTGGGCTGTGAAAATTTAAATTGTGGCCCATACTCGATGCCGTGTTGTTATCTATGCCTTTTTCCTTGAATTCTTTCACTCGTGAAAACCGATCCCCTTATCATTTTGGATAACCCTAATTAAAACGAACGAGCGAAACAAATGGCGGCCTCGTCATCTCCAAATTAGGGCTTCGTCGATCGATGCTTAGGGATGAAGGGCTTCGTGAAATCGAGGGCGCCGAACGCTTCGAGATGCCACCACTTCGAATTTCGTCGATGAGGTGAGTAATTTCTATTACTCACATCTAATTCAAGAACTTATATCTGCGATTTGTGATTTCCACTGCTTTGGTTTCTTGGGTTTTCGTTTGTATGCGAACGTTTGAGTTCGTTTTGATTTTGTTTGGCCATACGATTAATTTTGAATGCTGCGATTTTTCTCTGACCATTTCATATGTGAATATACGGCTTTGTATTGTTGACACCGGCTTTGAAATGGTTTCGTGGTTTTCTCTGATTGACTTTGAACTCGGATTTTGTGATGACCTCCGGCTTGTTTCTCTGACCTGATTCGTAATGACTTTGATCATTTGAATATATTTCCGACCTTTTCAAAAATACAGATACACACTTGATTTTTGGTTTCGCACTTGAATCCCCTTTTTCTTTCTGTTCGTCTTCGAGTACATTTCGAAACAAAATTGCGTGAAAATGCATTACCCAGGGGTTCTTCTTTCACAAGCGTGTACGTATGCCTTCACAGACCAAGTTATCAAAATTGTTAACTTTTATGCTGTGTGAAAGTGTCCAAGTTTACATAATTTCAAGCCTTTTTATAATTATTAACTTAAATTGCATGCAACGTATCCAGGTCTACATATTTTCAATTGAATGCCAAGCCATTTTCTTTGTTGTTATTTTAGCCTTGCGTGTAAAACTATGGTCCAGGTTGTATTCACATTTTTGGCATATGAAACTTTGTTGCCAGGCTTTCTTCTACTTGCGCATGCATGCTTAGTATGATGTGATTCAATACATATTAATGAGTACAAATTTGACATTGAATGGGGAAATATTTTCTAGAGAAAAAAAAATTTGAATGAATTTATAAAACTATTGTTTTACTTCTCTGGTTGCTTGTCTGAATATTTTGTATGTCTGCATTTTCACTGCTGTTCCCACTCGGTTGCGGCGCTTCATTCCTTGAGTTATGTATCTGTTGGATTGTTGCATTGGATATTCATTGTTGTCATTTGATGGTCTTCACTTTTGTATAGTCTGCACCCCGCTTGTAGTTGTTCGTCGAGATCGTGTTTTGTTGACATGTTGTATTCCCAGTAACTGAGTTGAGTCTCATTGTTGCACTTCACCCTGGTTTGATACATTGTTTAGCTGTGCCATTGCATTATTGTGCATTGAGCATTGTTTCATACGTATATGCATTGTGTGGTTTGATCTTGTTGTTCCAGTTCTAGTTGGATGTGATGGCACTGTGGTTGGTCTGTATTGCACTGGCCTCATCTTATAGTCGATTTCTTTGACGCCTGTTGCATGTAGGTTTGTTGTCTACTGAGTTCTTTGGTTGGTCTGCATTGTATTTTCTTTGTGGTCTTTGATTGACTGTTTCATCCACACTGCTATGTTGTTATATTGAGTTGCATTTCAGTAACTTGATTTTGTTGGTACGCGGCCTTATACTGCTGCTTTCAGGCTTTGGCTTGGATTAGTTTTCTCAGCTCAGACATTTTGTATACTTGGTTACATTGTGCTTTGAGATGACTTTGTTCATTTATTGTAGTTGTTTGTCCTTGCATTTGATCTGTAGCATTCAGTTTTGATTATCAGTTGTATAGTTGTTGTTTGAGGCAGTTGATCATTAATTGCATTCATTGTGTTCCCATTGTTCTTCACCTGACTTGCTTATTGATCATTTAGTGGTCTGCATCTGTCCATATCACCGTTGGCATTTTGTAGCTTGGTATTGTGCAGTATTGCTGTTGGATTGATGTTCTTCATGTTATTATGGTTCAGTTGAACTCGATAGTTTTGGGTTTTATGTTGCCTTGGTATTCAATGTTGTCCAGTCTGCATTCATTGTCCTCTGTTTGCTCAGTCTGGTTACACCTCTGTTGTATTGCCTTGACCATGTTTTGATTTGTTAGCTGTGCATTTTGTTTTGCGCATTTCATGTGTTGTATTGGCGAGGCCGTACACGCGTGCGTGTACGGCAGCCAATCGAACTTTGATGGTTTTTAAAGTGACAATTTTAATGGCTCTAAATTGATTTAGTCGATTTGATAAATTGTTTATTTATCTCTGTTGATGATTTAAATCTGCTGATTTTTGTTAAACACTGTTAAGTGTTATATTGACCGTTATCCGGTTTCTTTGTTTAAAGAATCGGATAGACGGGAATTATTGTGACTGTCGTCTATTAAAATTATTACTGCCTATATGCACTAATAAACTGGTTTGAATTAGACTGACCTGGGTATTATTTTCTTTTGAATGTAATACTCGGGTCAGACCCGAGTTATTTCAGGTAGTAGATTTCCTTCTTTGAGTTGCTGTTCGGGATTTGAAGACTTTTCATATCTTCTGAAGTTGTCAGTGTCACTTTGTAGTAGTCGTGTCATTGTATAGAACGATATGTATTCATGTATATTAGTCGATAATGTACTTGTATATATAACTTCTAGAGTCGTCAGTTGTAGTTGTATCATATGTATTGTGTCAACTATGTATTAACTGACATCAGTTATATATATATGAGACTTTTGTTTTTATCTGTGTTCCGCATTTATATTATCTGTGTTATTGTTATATCTAATATCCTAAACTATTATGAACCGTCGTAGTTTGTTTTATACTGATAATTGGATATGTCGATGGGAGTAAATAAATAATAGAAGAAAAATAAAAAGGTATATACCACTCCTATCGAGATAACCAATATTAGTGTAAGGCCAATTACGGATGGTCGCTCCTATCCAGCCTTATTCTTCGTAATAATAGACAGTATTTCTTTTAATACTCTTTGTTATTATGAGCATAGAGGTGGGGCGTCACACTGCATGTAAACGCAGTCCAAGGTATTGATTCAGGATGCATTTTTACTTGCTAGAATCCTGATTTTAAGTCGAACTTGGAAAACCAGTTTTTTCCTTGTATCTTGTTTATTAATACGTCTTTGTTTGGAATACAATATCCATCTTCATGGGTATTATCATTTAGTCTAGTGTAATCCATGACCATTCTTGATTGGCCTCTTTTTCGTTCTGATTCTTTTTGTACTATAAATGCAGCAGTTCTATGTCTAGAGTCTGTTTTTCTAATAACATTTAAATCTGTTAATATTTTTATGTGCATTTTGAATTCATTCATGGTCCAATTATCGTATTTGGGTGATCCCGTTTTTATTGTTAAGTCTGGATTTATTATGTCTAATTTACATTGTACAGGGTTTCTATTCCAATGTTTTAGAGGTTTTTCACCTATTATTTCAAGTTTCTCTAATTTTGAAATAATTTGGTCTATATCATCAGTAGTTATTAATATTCTACTTATGTTCTGGGGATTTATTAATTGGTTATCCTTTGTTATTCCCTTTCTTTTATAAGCATAATCTTTGATTATAGTTTCATCATTAGTTTGTTCAGTATGGTTTAATTTTTTGACATATATATATATATATATATCTATGTATGTGTGTAAATAAATATCATGAGTGTATTCATATATTTCGTTAAACAAAACTTGGACGACAAAGGTGTTTGTAAATTTGGTTGATAAGTTATAAATGTCATTTAATACATTAATTATTACAATTAAAAAGCAAGAGAAACGAAAGGATTCTCTCTCTTGATATATTGCCATATCTTCTCCTTATTAATTGAATAGAGTAAGAGAGGAAAACAAAAGGTTTCTCTCTCTAAATTCATTTATACATGTTTCATTTACACATATATACACTACTTATATACTGCACTTACACTTCACATAAATGAATGTATTTGATACATTCATTATAATACCTATAAATTCAAGTTATATTTAAATTTCCATTTTAACAATTTAGACAAAATAAGATTTTATTTAAAATTCTATTAGATTGGATCTAATATACATGTAGACTAGATAGGCTCAATGAAGATCTAAAATGACAATTACTTTTGAAATTCATTCATTTCTTCCGCTGCGGGCTGGCCCTGTTCCAATATATATAAGCATCCCTATGCATCCAAAAAAGTAACTACTTCGCAACATAATCAATGGTCAACCGACCCTAACTACAGGGGTCAAATATTCCTAAATATGGCTTTATAATTTAACTAGCCATATTACTACCACATCTAAAAGACATATCTAAGTGTTAACTAGCCAACCTCCCACCAAATAAACAAACAACAAACTTTGAGATTAGTGCATATCCCATACAAACTCTACACTAATAGAAAATGTTAATCCATACAGACTTAACCAAAGTCTTTGCTAACGACCGCTCAGGACCGATGGTGGTCTCGTCCTATTCCCAGCCTTACTCAACAAATACCAATTTACAAAACAATGCTCGCATAACGTTGACCACCGTCCAAAAATCCTGTTCAAATTTTCCTAATGCAAATAAAGAAAAATGAACATTACCGGTTACTTAATACCTCTAGTTTTAGAATTAAAGCAAACCCTTCGATCATTAAGTACTTCAAACTTGAGGTGAACTCCTTGGATATTTTCTTAACCCTATACACGGACGTATATCCCTATAGGTCCTATAGTTGGAAATGTCCCACATCAGTATTATGTATACATAACTACCAGTAACCTCTCATGGAGGGTGGACTTCCGTTGTGTAACACAACTGACCTTACATCTCGAACCATACTAAGCAAAGTCATTTATAATTAATCAAAATATTGTGTTAGATCCACTAATTCACATTCATCACAAACGTATTATTGAGGCCATATAATTTCAACCGTGGAAATTATTATGCCTCTTAAGTTCATTATTTATTCATATTCATTTATTTACTTAATATGACTTCTTCTTATTTTATGCGTTTACTGCCTTTATTTCTTCTTTTCCATTGTTAATGACATTTATTTATCATGCCTATTTAATTTTCTTTACCAGTATGATATTTGGTCTCTGTAATTAAATTCATTGAATGGTTTGTTACCCATATTGACTTGATTACAATAACTTCATTTCTTCTCCTTAATTTATTGCCTTATTCATATTTAGCATCTTATTTGTAATTAATGTGATAAAGTACAATTAATTGCACGTTACCATAGATATGTATTTATGTTATACGGATGTTTACTTATTTATTTCTTAAGCTTATATTTTATTCTTATATATACATATATATTTAATTGGTAAACAGGATTACTTATATTTCTATTGATAACGTTTTGGTTTCTATATTTAGGGATTTCTGGATATACATTTATATGTTCCTTCCACAAAAATATTTATTTCCATATTTTAATGCATTGAGATCGTAGAAGGAAATATTATTGTTGCACTTTTTCATAAACTACCAAAAAACTGGATTGTGCTATGCTTGAAATTTTAAGGAATTTTTTTATTGAAATAGATAGTGCAAACTACGGAAAGACCTCCCTCCTTTGCACACTCTTTCATTTTTAGCCATATTCCTTGTTATTTCAAATGATGCACTTTTCATATATGATTGTGGAGTTGGACAATTTATGAAAATTCCCATGGAGAATTTACAACTCCAATGAATTAAAATATAGAAATTTGAATCTCAAATCAAACTAAAACATCTTCAATCGATGATTATCAAGTTTAATGATTTACGTAACAAATAATAAAAATTTGAAAATGACTACACTATTCTATCAATATTATATTTCATAAGTTTTAGGGACTATTCTCCCTAACTTCCAGATATAGGGTGTATATATATTATTTCATTAAAGTTAAATAATTTTTAGATATATAGGCAAGGATTTCAAGTTAGATTTATTTACTTAAGCCTATAATTCAATGGTTTACACATAGATGTTGGCCTTAACCGGCTGGTGGATATGAATGGTCTACTACTAGCAGTCGATCGGCTTTTTCGAGGGATCGATCGATAGGCGGTCCCACCTGCCAATTTAATGTTAACTTAAACGTTATGTTTATTATATATTTATTATTAACGTTTACTTTGACGTTAAGTTATTAATTTTATTAACTTAATCTGTTTTAAATTATTTTCGATCCGAAATCTTCAAAAGTCGATAACTTCTTCGTTTGAACTCCGATTGTGAAGCTTTTTGTATGAAAGTTGCTCAGAAAATTACTACAAACACAATGGTACAAGTTTTGTAGCCAAATTCCGATGTTTGCTCAAATTATATTTTTGAGCCTTATAAATTATTTATTAATTCTTATTAATTAATCGATTTTTATTTTACGGAGTGTTACATGCCATGACTTGAGGCCCGACCTCCACAATCGAGCCGCTAAGGTGGTCAATTAACCTCATGGTCAAGCATACCGCATTTCAAACTCATAACAAGGTAGTAAACACATAGTAAAGTGACCCCCTAAGCATTTTGACCCATAAGTGTTGTATACTTGCAAATAGTAACCAAAAGAGTACCACAGGAGTGTCCCATACCACTTAGTGTTAGTCGAGTGTTTACTAAGTGTTAGTAAACTCTAGTCAACCAACATATTTTCTACATAATAAGTCAAGATCTTAACCGAAAAAATATTAGAAAAAGTTCCATACTAATTGGTATTACTAATTCGTTTATTCACAATTCTCATCATATATAAAAGAATTATATTCTTTAAAATTTATTTTATAAATTCTTTCTTATGTTTATAAAGGAGTTTACAAAGTCCGAACATTCAAAGAATCAATTTTTTTGTGTATATTTGGAATTACTCAAGTCTTTGAAATACTTCTAAATGAATTAATTTAATAAAAAGGATTTTTATAAAAGATACGCTGATATTTTATTTTGATAATTTTTTTTTGATTTACTATAGAATTTATAGAGATTTTAAATAAATAAGAATAACTTGAAAGTTTATATAAATCAATATACAATAAGAAAAATATTTCTTAGGAAAGATTTTTAAATGTTTATCATAAAGTTCAATATGGATTTTTCAAAAAAAATTCCATAATATTTTTAAACAATTAAAATCATAAAACTAATAAAATAAAATAAAAATATAAACATGCACAAATTCCTGGAGCTGAAGAGCTCTAGGGTTCGACGATCGGTCAATCGGTGGTTGCGAATATGGAGCTATTTCCAGCTCGATGTTCGTCCACTGATCGATTCCTACCAATTTTCGATGACTTGAGTTGTTCTTCGATGAGCTTAGATCATTCAAGACCATTGCATGTGCCAAAATACAATCATACAACATCCAATTTTCAAACGGACAGAGTTCCATTTGTATTCTCTTACTTTTCAATTTACAATAACATAATTTCATCCAAAAAATCACCAATTCAATCAATATAGACCATAAACAATTCAAATTCAGCACATGCAAGGATTTATAGACAGTTGAGGGTTAACTCAAACTAACTTTAGCTCCCCATTACATCCAGATTCATTCTCTTTTATTTGCAATACTAGTCTTCTTCTTTTATTTCATTTGTTGTCTAAAACTCTAACTCATCTAAATGTGAACAATAACTTTTTAGGGCCATATGGATGTAAGAGGGTGTTGAGAAGCTTATTTTTTAGTTTCATAATTTTTGGGAATTTATTGGATTTGTTAAGGATTTTTAAAACTCTATGTTATTGGTAAAGAAGAAGAGGAGTTTGCAAATTTCATCTTCTACTAGAAAGTAATGAAGTACAGTTCAAGTGAGATAGAAAACAGGTATTGTTATTGATATTCCACTTTGGGATATGAATGGGTCATTTTTTTTATTAAATTTTTTAATTGCTATGAGGGATATTAATCAACTAGTCACCTTATGAAATTACGGTCAAATTGACATGATTGCCGTTTCTTTTACTTATCTTAATTTTCCTTTAATTATCATTAACCTTTCCAAAATCATTAATCAAATAATATAAAATTCAAACTCACTTCCAAATTGAGACAAGATTGTTTTTTACTCAAAAAAGCATTCAATACAGTAAATTTAGACCATACTTTTTATCATAGTTTAAAAAATGCGCAATAAATTGGATTAAGAAATTATATTTCTGTCACCTTCTTTGCAAAGTTTGGATATGATTTGGAAGATCGAGATAAATTTTTTTACTTGCCATTATTTTCTTTTTAAAAAAAGGAAGGAGAAGAAGAGAGTAAATGAATGCGTTTAGGATTTTGATGTTTTAACTAAGGGAAAAAAAGAAAAAAAATATGTTTGATTAATAAAATGTGTGCTCCTCCTAGTAATTTAATTTTAGGGAGTGCTTGTAAAATTTGGCCCTTTCATATCCAAAACTGGAGTGTCATTAACAATACCCTAGAAAAACTATGTTTTCTCTATGGCTAATTCTATTCATACAACATAAATTACTTTATATACATCGTTAACTTTTTAACAAAATTTAGAACCAAAACACCATTATATTTCAATATTTTTTATTTTGAAGTTTTTATTTTAGCAGTTTTTAATTGAAAATTACTTCATTCAAACTATTTTCAATATCAAGTTTTTACAATTTTAAATTTTTACAATTTAAACTAAAAGTTAAACTTTCCAAGTCATGGTTAGAATTTAACATCGGAACCTATCTTCATAAAATAAGAATTTATCTCTGCTTAACATAAAAAAATTAATTCAAAGTTTAAAATTATTGTTCAAAATACGGGTTTAAATGCAAACTTATATATTAACTTATACATGTAGTTTTGATTTCATAATCAAATGCATCTCTCATTATAAAGATACTGAGGTAACATATTCCCAAAATTTTAAATCATATTTGTACCTAAATTTTGAAATTGTAATCAATTTCAAACGAGCCATATTAATTGGTGGGATGATTGAGAACATGTTTTCATAAGCTAGTTGTTCAAAAACTAAAATTTAGAATCTCCAAATTTAAATTTAAGAAATTTATAATTTATGGGTTTTATTGGTTGAAGAAAGAGAGAGAGAGATGAATTTAATGTCTTACTTTAATCAAAAGTGAGGGTACTGTTGTAATATGGATGGTGTATAATAAGTAAATTATGGAATATATGATTTTGATAATTATTTTGTGTTATAAATTATGTAAAGATGAGAAGCCATTAGAGAAGGAGAGACGAAAGGCTTTATTCATTAGAGATTGGTATATTCATTTCTATTTCATAAGCTCCTTTATATATAGGCTTTGGAACTTGTGATTGAACTTATCCCACGATTTGGAGTAAAAAAAAACATAAAAAACATTGTATCACATTTTTAGCTTATTCACTCTTATAATCTGCACATATATCATAACACTCCTCCTTGAATATGCGTCTTTAAAATCTTGAATGCGTTGGTAACTTGAAGTTGTCCCTTTGAAACATATATGATGATTGCTCCCCCTCATTATTATCTTGCTTACATATATCTATTTAGTCGATAGAAATATAGTATATTGCCTCATCAAAAACCTCTGTTAGGAAAACACAATGGGAAAAACCTTGAACGAGGAAACGAGTGCAACTTGTAAAATCATAGATATCATATTAAAAATGATATTCCTTATAAAGAGTTTGATACTTCAGGATCAAAGTAATGCCTCATTAAAACCTTCTAAGAAAAATCTAGTGGGAAAAATCTTAGTGTAGGAAAAAGTGTACAATGATATATGTTAATATCTTATTTCATCAAAAGAAATTTGATACTTCTGGATTAGGATAATGCCTCATTAAAACCTTTCTAAGAAAAATCCAGTGGGAAAAATCTTAGTGAAGGAAAAAGAGTACAATGGCATATTTTATTTTATTAAAAGAAATTTGATATTTTTGGATCAAGATAATGCCTTGTTAAAACCTTACTAAGAAAACACAGTGAGAAAAATCTTATTGAAGGAAAATGAGTACAATATAGCATGACATATTTTAATAATTTATTGCATCAAAGGGAGTTTGATACTTCTGGATCAATGTAATGCCTCGTTAAAACCTTACTAAGAAAAACCCAACGGGAAAAATCTTAGTGAAGGAAAAAGAGTACATTATGATATACTAATGTACGGTCTCCCTGATTTTATATTTTTCCCTTTAAGTTTGAATATATGTTATTATAATTCAAATCAGTTACAATAACCTTTTCTAACATAACTTAGACAAGCGATGAGAAAATTAAAATTCGAAGACAATAATTCTTCTTTCCATCCTTTAGATGTTCATCATTTATAAATAGTTTCCTTCAATACAATCGAATTTTTCAAGATTGTTTCTTCCAAATATGATTTGCGTTTTATGCATTTTGTATGCTACTTTTATGAAAAACACTTCACGTGCTTTCATTTTTGTGCTTCAAATCAGTTTGCATATTGCAACTTCATCTTTGATGAATACTAAAAGCTTCATTACAACAATACTTAAAAATATGAAGTAATCTACTCATCATGAATTATATCAAGATTTTCATTACAACAATACTTAAAAGAAGGTTGTAATTTACACTCCTTATTCTTTGCATTCTTTATAACCAGCAAAGTTATTTATATTCTTTAGGAACTTGTATACTTTAATAAGTTTTGCATATCGCAACCACCACTTCAATGGATATTAAAAGTTTGATTACAATAATTAATACTTAAAAATAGAAAGTAATCTACTCATCATGAATTATATAAAGATTTTCATTACAACAATACTTAAAAGAAGGTTTAATCTACGCTCCTTTATCTTTGCATTCTTTATAACCACCAAAGTTATTTATATTCTTCAGGAATTTGTATACGTTCATGGTTTAGTATGATTTAAACAATATTTATACCTTCGGGGTAATTTAAGTGTTTCAAACACTTTCACTACTTCAATCAATACAATTATTTCTAAAAATATCATGCCGATGGCACTTAACATGTGTTTGACACTATATGTGCTTCAGTAATTTCAGTGTGCTTTTGCCACTTTATATATATGTTTCTAATTATATTTTGCGGACTATAGGTCTACATTTCTCATTTAGGAAAGGATTCATGATGGCCAACCATATTTCCCTCTAGTTCAAGATCTTTAATCTTTTTATAAACATAAGTGCTTTGTTGTTTATAAATTTATCATCGACGATTATTTCTTGTCAATTCCAAACATAATTTATTAAGATCTCTTTATTTATCATGTTTTAGGTACCTAAATCACTACTTGGGTTATTTGATAATTATGTCATAGGTCTCTTCTAGAGCGTAGGTCGGTGTTTCTTCAAGAACACCCACCTTCTTTTGTTTGGCATCTTTATTACTTACTCCAAGAATATTTCGAACTGACTTCTCTGCCACACTTCAGATGTGGTTTACACCTTTTTGATCCTTCAGGAATTTAAACTTATATTGGAGCCAGTTTTCTAGGGATATTATCGATAATTTATTCAAGTTACTCAACACTTTGTAACATTGTATATGTTAACAAATATTTAATCTTGATAATCAAAATGAACTTATATCCCTTTTATCCACTCCCTATATGTCGACGAACATTGTCACATTGAATAATTTTCATCTTTGAATTCACATTTTGATCCACTATGATATTGCTACTAGCGAATACATCATACATATTACATATAGGAGGATAATTCTTTTTATCAATTGGCAAGATGCATTTAAGTGATATTGCTTATTTTTAGAGTTTGTCCTCGTTAATTGATATAACCAATTGGAGGAATGTACTTATTATGTAGATCATTTAAATACATACATGACTTCAGGTCATTCAATATTTATGTTGATTGAATTTTAAATCACTAAATGATATATATGCATAATCCATAAGATGAGCTTATAACAAACTTTAGGTTGTTAGTTGAATATCTACATATATGGATATATACTTGCATCCACGTATTGCATATATATTATAGATTTGCATTTTAAGTTAGTGATTTCACAACTAATATAAGGATCCAAAATATTAATTATTGTTTATCAATCGATTTATGTGTGAATCCTTAAAGACCACATGATAATGTTCAGAACATCAGTTTGAAACCATGTTGAACTTCTGGTTCAAATAAATTATATACACAACTTCAAGTTATTAAGTTTTATTATTTAATTATATTTCAAATATCCACTTTAAGCATTATTTATAATTATATCATATAAGAAAACATTGTTTAAATTACATATAGGCATTTCTTCTAGAGAGTTCAATAAAAGAGATATATTTTTATAACAAAAATAAGAGTATCTTCTAGACACTTAAAATGTTATAGAAATATGCTATTATATTAGTTACAGGTACAGATCTCACTAAGACCGTATTTATAGCTTTTGGGTAAATTATGATATGACATATAACTTAACTCTTCGGGAGAATACCTAAGATATTTCTTCAATAATGGTTATACATATGATATTCAATTCATAGTATGTTTCCGAAAAATAATAAATTACATATCACTATTTATTCTTACATTTGTCTAATGTAGCTACAGGTCCATCACAATGGGCAATTAAATTTTATAAATGTACTTTGTACCCATTGGTACTGGTTCTATTTCGATTTACAAATTCTTTGGGTTATTTATTGCCACATCATTTCTTGAAATGCTACATTATATTTGAAAATATTTCATATGAAATTCTTTTATAATGTTATACGAAGATATAATATCTCTTCTGGAGATATTTTATAAACATCACTTTTGGAGTATGATAGTAAAATTATTATGTCAACTGTCTACTTGTGGATAGTAATACATATTTTCTCCTTCATGGACATTTTATTAACCTCTTCTAGAGATATTTTAACATCACTACTTTTGGAGCATCACATCTCTTCTAGAGATACTTTATATGCACTACTTTTGGAATGTCATAACAATATACAATATCTTTTTCTACATAAATGAAATAATTACTACTAGAGTAGCATAAAAAAATATGTCCTAGAGGTTTTTATTGTAACTACTTTTGAGATGTCATATCAAATCATAAATACAATAACAAAAATAGATGCGCTAAGTAAAACTTAGATGTGAGGGAACCACTACTTCTGGAGTGTAGTATTGCAATATAATATCTCTTTTGGAGATGAATTATTATCACTACTTCTGGAGTTTTATATGACGTTTTTTCAGGGGATATAGTATAAGAAATTGTGATTTAATAAAATAAAATTTCTATAACATCTCTTCTAGGATGTTGGATTTTGCAATATAAATATAAATAAAAATCTAAAACATTTCTTCAAGAGATTAAGATATAAACACACACATCCATAAACATAAATAGTATGGCATATGAGTTATCTTTTCTAGAGAATATTAAAATGTATTTCTTTAACTAAACAGCTAGGCAGATATAATTTTTTTTAATCAAAACTTCAGGTATTTACAAAATAGTGCGATTAGTAAAAATCAGATCTACAATCAGGTATATCAATGAGAAAGAAATAGAGAGAATAATTAAACTAAAGTTGTACATATTGAAATGAAATTAGATTTAGCATTGCATAGGACCTATAAAGTGCCATGTATACTTTTACATAATTGGAAGTATATATAACGGAGGAAAATGTTTTAAACTAACTACAATATATAAACTGAAATGGAATAGGAGAAACATGAACTAAAACGTCAATTGAATTCATACTTTATATAATGAGCATCCTCTTCCAATAACAAATTTTCAATTGGGGGATGTTTGAAATATCATATGATACAACATCTTCTGGATACTTGGTCAATATAATATGTAAATGTAAGTAGTAAGATATAACCCATTTGGAGATTTTTGAAATCTCTTGAATGCATCATTGTTATCTCATATGATGATTTATTTATCTCTTTTAACTTCTTCAAGAAGTATAATCTTATAATTTCACACAATTTCAATAGAGTTTTGAGCTTCTAATTCATGAATTATTTCAAATTCATTGATTGACGAACTTCAGGTTCTCACAGTGCATATATGTATCAAGTTCATTAATTTATAATGACCTTCTGGTTGCAAACTTCTAGTTTAGCAGCTTATACACTTTGGCTGATTAAAAAAATGATAAGATTTCAAGGTCATAGACTGTATCAATTTTTTTCTTCATAATTCAAGACCTCGGGTCTTCGACTTATACAACTTCTGTTTCAAAAAATTTCTTTGCACAACTTCAGGTTGTTGTTCTAACTTATCCTTCCATTACATGAGATATTACTTGCCAAAATAAATATATCAAATAATAAATCATATGTCTATTCTTATTCTAAATACAAACATACACCATCATTTAATTTACTATAACCAATGCATTTATGATAATAATTTTGGCATAACGACCATATATAATGCATTTATTATAAAAATGAATGCAATTAACTATTATTTGATCTAAGATATAAACTATTGTCATAAAAAATGTTTTTCTTTACAAAATAATCAATTGAACAAACGTTACTTAAAGCAACAAAACTTCATCTCAGACCTAGGTAAAATGTTACTCAATAGTAAAATCAAAATGAACACCTTAAAAATAACTATAATCATAGAACCAAGATTTTATTCCCTTACATGAATGATTCTAAATTATGTAGATCTATCCATGCCATTCATAAACATAAAAATAACTATATATCTCAAATCCAATTTATTACTCTCACAAAAAATAATTCCATGATTCTTTGCCAAATATATCAAAACAAAGAAGTAAATCTTCAAATCAGAGCAACTTATTTTTGAAATTTAGGGAATTAAGATTATTCCCCAAAAATTAAAGCAATTAAGAATTTTATTTCATAACACAAACCATATATAAATCATTTAGACCTTGCTTTCTACATTAAAATTACCTTTTGGTCTAGGAAAAACAATCGGTACCAATTCCAAAGTTATCCCACACAAAAAATCTTTCATACATAGATAAAGTAGATCTGGAATTTGAGTAAGATATTACAAGAATTCAATGACTTACAAAGAAAGTCGATTCCAAACTTACTCAAATACATATTTAAAAAAATAAAAAATTCATAGTGAAAACAAAGATGAGTGTATCTAATACCACTTGTTAGAAATTTTGAATCAATTCAAATTGTACAAATTTTGAAAGAACAAATAAAATTGATTTTAATTAGAAAAGATGTAAAAATAAGTAATCTCAGAAGTCATACCTGATTTCAGTAATTAAATAAGAGAAAAAAATGAATATGCATGAAAATGAATAGATCTGATGATTAAAATCTATAGATCTCAAAGATATAACATTTGAGCATGATATTAAAATCTACAAGAGACCTGAAAAACCAGAACTAAAAAAAAATCTATGACAGAATGAGATTATTTGAGATCTACAATTAGATCTGAAAAAGATTAGATCTAATCTTTTATATTATCACACTCTAGAATTTATAATTTTTATTTAGAGATCGTGCTGATAATGTGTTATAAATTATGCAAAAATGAGAAGTCATTAGAGAAAGAGAGATGAAAGACTTTATTCATTAGAGATTGGTAAATTCATTTCCATTACATAGGCTTCTTTATATATAGGTTTTGAAGCTTGTGATTGAATTTATCTCACGATGTGGGACTAAACAAAAATATAAAAAATATTGCATCACATTTTTAGCATATTCACTCTTATAATTTACACATATATTATAACATTTTGGCATATGTAAAGTATTTGTAGTGTATGAATAGAATGTGTCTTTCTCTGTAGGATTTTAGGCCTATTTGGGTAAAGATAATTACTGTAATGCCTCTGAATTTTAATTAACATTATTCGGGATATTTAATTGGATAAATTAAATAGAATAATGTGCATAATTAGGGAGATGAGATTAATAAATCAAATGGCCGTGTCTTAATGAATGAACTAAAATAAGACTTAACTAAATTTAGAAGAAGGAATTTCCTAAGGGGTAAACTTGGAAATGGGGCAACATTTCTTAGTATAAATCTCTTCCTCTACCTTAATAAATTTTCACTTTCTCATTCATTAAATCCTCACCCACTTTTGGCCGGCCATTAAAAGCTCAAGGAAGAGCAATAAATTGAAGAAAAAGCTAAGAAATTAAAGCTAGAAAATTATCTCATTCTCCAATCAACTAATCAAAGTGAATAATCATGTTTATCATCTCATTTTTCTCTGTTTGGTTAGGCTATGGATTATAACTGATTCATGTTTGCATCTTGGTTAGGATATAACCATTTAAACCTTTGTTTGGATAAGACATAGGTGTTTTAAATGTAAATGGATTAATTAACATGTTTTTATTCGGTTTTGGTTAAATTCCAAGTGGTTTTGATCTTTATATGCTTTGAAATTTTAATATGTTGAAGAGAATGTATTAATTGATTTTCTGGATTTTTTCCAGAATTTTTCATGATGTTTTAATAGTTATATAAAATTATTTAAGGTATGCAACTTAAATGTTTTGTATAATTATAAAGGAGAAAGGAGCTTTTTTCAAATTTATTTAAATTTCCAAATGCGGAAAGTCGGCAGCAATTTTGAATATAAAATTATGGCAACCAATCAGATTTAGACAAACAAGGCAGGTGGGGTACATAAGAACTATTTTAAACAGTATTTTTACTGTTTTAACTCTTTTGGCAAGACCTTCCGCCTTCATTCCAAACCTTCCGACAAGGTCGAAAGGTATCAAAACTTTCGACTAGATCAAAAATCAATGCACATGGTATCAGGGACTAGTACGTAGTGAATTGGAAGGGGTCAAAAGGTTTAGGGATGAAAGGTTAGAGCTTTTGAAGGAGATGAAACCTTGTTTTCGTTTTAAAGATAATACATCTGCTAGCTTTCGACAAAGAGCTTTCGATGTTGTCAAATGGTTTAAAAGAAAAAAGTTTCGATTGGTTTGCTTTCTTGTTTTAAATGAAACCTTTTGACAAAGTCGAAAGGTTAGCTTTCGACAAGGTCAGAAGTATAGTTGCCGCTTCCAAACCTTTCGACCCAGATGGAGTCAAAGGTTATCTTTTGTTTTATAAAACTTGCCGCCTCTCTCCATTGATTTCGAAGGGTTGGTTCCAACACCAACACTTCACTATTTTTTGATTGATTTCAAAAGGTTTCGAAGGGGTTACCTTCAATGATTTCGAAAGGTTTTGGTTTCGAAAGGTTATGATTTCGAAAGGTTTGATTTCGAAAGGTTTCGAAGGGGTTACCTTCAATGATTTCGAAAGGTTTTGAGTTTCATTGCTTTCAAAAAGTTTATAAATGGTTTTATAAGGGGAATACCCCGAGTTTTCGACAAAGTCGAAAGGTGGAATCTTTCGACTAAGTCGAAAAGAAGCCCTCCGACAAGGTCGAAAGGTAGGACCTTTCGACAAGGTCGAAATGTATGATTTTGTGACGCTTTCAAAAGGAAGGCTTCCGAAGGGGCTAACTTTGGATATTTATTTGCTTTCGAATGAGGCTTCATTCGAAGGGGGTTTAAAGGGTTGTTTTAGCCATTTTTCTCTTAAGTAAAATTTTGCTAATTTGAAGGGGTTACTTCGAAGGGTTATAGTATAAGATACTTATCTTTGTTTGAATATGTAAGGGGGTCCTTATATAAATTGGATGTAAATAAACCTTGGGGACAGCGGGGTGGGTTTAATGTTTTCGATACATAGTTTGGGGTTACAAACAGAAATATGCTTTCAAAAATATACATTGGGGCTATCAATGTGTTTTTATTTAATTTAACCTTATTGGGGCTACCAATGAGAATATGTTAAACAAGTGGTATACCTGGGGAAAATAATTAATCATGGGGATCATGAATTTTTATACATAATCATGTGGATGATGATATTTTAATTGGCTAAGTGTTAGGTTCTTGGTTAACCTAGGAAAACCATGGAATGTGCGGTGGATAGCCCACATCAAATTTCTAAAGTAAAGAATGTTTTGCCAGAGGTAGTTAGCCTCAGGATTTGGCCCCCAAGTGTTCATAGTCATCCTAGGAAAACTATGGAGTGTGCAGTGGATAACCCACACCAACTTTTATAAAACAATGTTCGATGGATAATCTGCATTTATTTTGATGAATTTAGGACGGATAGTCCTATTAAAGCTTTGAGGGATAGTCATTTTAAAGATTTTAGAGGGGAACTCTAATAAATTGCTTTTAGATGGGATATCTAATAAATGGGTGGATGAGATATCCAATATATATGATTTATGGTTTTATTTCATATTATGTTAAGACTAATCATTTTGGGTGCAGGGGCATAGTAAATGATTTGCATGTTTTGTTTTAGATACTAGTAAGGGGAAAACCCGTTCCGCTAAGCGACATGGTCTTACTAGCTATCTATTTATGATAAGAGATGATAGGGGATTATTCATACCAGACTTATTGTTTGACTCGAAGTTTGTGTTTGTCTACAAACTCTCGGGTACTCAATATTAATTTGAGTAGTCTAAGAGTGGGAGACTTTCAGGTTTGGACGAATAAGCTTCCGGAGACGTGCATAACGCAGTGTTAGCTATATAGGAGCTATTTGCTGTTTTCCGCCGTGATGTACTAAGAACTGTAAAGTTCATATTTATTAGTTTTTTGATCATCATAAGGGGACATCTTCATATGTCGCTCTTATCATATATTGTACATGTATATGTGATCTGAACGTGGTTAACGTCTGAGATTATGTAATTAAATCTTAAATTGTAATTTGCATGAAATGAGAAATTTTGTTTATTGGAAGTTTAAATTTTTTTATATTCATGTGTTCCAGTGTATCAATATTAACTATGTTGCATTCGGTCGCCAAGAAATAACTACTACGGATGACTACAGCATCAGTAGCGGTTAGTTTTGGGCCTCAGAAGGCGGGATGTTACAATTACCCAAACCCATCTTTAACTTAATTCATTTTTTCCATATAAAATATTTTCTAGAAATTATTTAAATGGATTCAATCCTACTTGAAAGTTTTAAAACCATGTTCTTACATGACTATCCTTATTTTATACAAGTTTTGACATTTTGAAAAAAAAAATGTTTTCATTTAATCCTAACAAAAATGAGCATGTAGCATTTAAGTTTGAAGATAGTAATTTGTATCTTACTTAGTCATACATGATCAATCACATATTAAATTCTTCAAAGCTTCTCATTACTCTACAATAAATTTTCATGCATAATTAACTCCATTATTTATAGAAATAAAGTTTGTTACTTCTGTTAATCCATTTTTCATACTATTTCAAAAATTAAAATTTCAATATTACTTCTACAATTACCAAACTTTCCATTAATAACCATTCATTGCTTCAAATATGCTTTGGACTCCAAAACAATAATTTTAGTAACTTCCTAACTAACACTTTAATTTCCCTTAATGCCTTTTCAAAATTTAAAAAGACATTAATAATTTAAAATAATAAGTTTACCATCATTAGTGATTCCTAGCTTCCAAAAGTAATAAATTTCATATTCTACCAAAATCATTTCAAATTTCCAATTAGTACTCATCATTTAATTCCATTTACCATTACTTCTCCATTTCAAACTCAAATTCACTGCTTCTTAATTAATCCATTGGCTTAATTTTTTATTGCTTACAAAATATTATGTTATAAATTCACAAAATTTCAAATTATTTCATATTAGTTACAGGAGAGTTTTTGTTGAAATTACAATCAAATTTCATCCAATTATTATATTAATTTAGATTTAATAATAATTAAAAAAACATAAATACAATCATATCATAGATATTATTTGATTTGCTAACTTGCTCTTGTTTTAGCAAGTGGTGATTGTTTTGATAGAAGAAAATTCCAATATCCTAATATATTTGAGAGAAAATAGACATTGAACTTTTAGTACCATATGCATTAAAATTACAAGTTCACGTCAATATCTCATATTCATCTTATCTAGTGTGCATCCTCATTGCTGATTGTTGGTTCGATTGGTCCATATTATTTGAGTGCATCTTACAATTTTGAATGACTATCATGACATGAAATTCAACCAATACATCAAATAAAATAGTACATCAAATTCATTAATAAAACGATACATCATACATCAAATATTGCCTTTTAATTTATACGAGAATTACGGCACGTGCTTCGCACGTGATAATGATATGCACTTCGCGTGTGAATTGTTTTTTTACAATATGATTTGCATAAATATTTAGTCATTTTTTGCGTTGAAATGATATGCTTTTAGTTTTGATTGTTCTTTCTAAATTACAACATCTAATTTTTTTGTTAGTTTGAATTTTCATTTTTATTGTTAATTTTAATAAAGAATGAATTTAATTTTTTACTAGTTTGAATTTTTATTTCTATTATTAATTAATAAAGAGTGACTGTTAAAAAAAGTTTATTTGTTAGATCTTATTTTTAATTAATATTAAGATTTCAATAATATTTGTAGATGAGCATTTTGAATTGGTAAAGGAAACTTATCTGTTAGATCCTATTTTTAAGTGATATTAATATTTATTAGTATTTATAAAGGGGCATTTTTATTAGTTCACGTTGATACCAAAAAAGTGTGACACTAAAGGTATTACAACTACTATTAAAGATATATTTCCACTCTTGCCGCAAATCTGGACTTTTGATTAAATTTGGCTTGAGCTAATAGTCCTACAACATGTGCAGAAATGTCCGTAAACCGATTTAGATTCAGTCTTATTTTTGCAAAGGTCGCACTTGGTTTTAAATTGGATTTTGATTTTTGGCTGGATCTTGATTATGAATTGCATTTTCTTCACTTCTTATTTTACAATAACGACGTATGATTGAGAAATGATAATATGCGAGTGAAATAGTAATATACAAGTGAAGGGTAAATGGTTAAAAAGCCATTTATAATAAGATTTTATGTCTGACTATAAGGGTTTACGTTCCACGTAAATATTACATTTGGACAAAACCCTTCATTTTTTAAGGGTATAACTTAGGGATGGCAATGGGGCGGGCCTAGGTTTCAAACCCGCTCGACCTGTTTTGGCCCGTCCAGACCCGCCACATTGGGTCATTGGGGCGGGTAGACCCGTGACCCGTTCTTGAGTGCTCCGGGTCTAGGGTCGTGTCGGGGCTCGGCTGACCCGTCTCAACCCGACCCGCACTACTAACATCTCATGAAACTGCTTTATTACTATAATGGTTTATTAATCTTCTTAGATATAAGTGATTTTAGCATAGATATTAAAATGTTCCAATAAATAATCTACAGAAAAAATTATAGTGTTAAGTTGCGTCATTGATAATTATACAATAACATATGTATATATTTTCTGAATTGTTATCGTAGACAACATTTTTGTTAACTTCCCTTAGACACATTGTTATTTGTATTTCATGTATTATTGGGTGATAACGAGTATAAACAAATAAATATATGTACGTTGGTACACAATTTTGAATCAATACATGAGACTCATTGGGTCTTGGGGCGGGTCGGGTCTACCCTGACCCGTACGGGTCCCGGGTACGGAGCAAAATTCCAAACCCGCACCGGGTCTACGGGGTGGGTCTGGGGCGAGGTCTAAAAAATCCGGGATGGGTATGGGGCACTAAAAACCCGCCCCAACCCACCCTATTGCCATTCTTGGTCTAATTCTCTGTTTCTATCTTTTATGTGTCAATTAGAGCAAATGAAATAATACTAAAATAATACAAACGGTCCGTTTAACAAATTATGAAAGCAAAAGAGTAAAATACATTATGCAATTGTGAGTAGACCGAGTCGTAAGTGGACCGAGTCATGCAATTGTAACAAAGTGATACAACTATCACTATAAATACATTTTATGTATCACTATGTAATGTGATCCACTGAAATACGAATAAACATTTTTCACTTTCCTTTTCTCTATCTTCTCAGTTCTTACATCTTACTATTACACTTCTGTAAACTCTTATATAGTATCAAAGCATCTAGACTAACAACCATACGCCTTGCCAAGTTCCATCAGTTTGGATTTCTTCACTTGAAATCATTGTGTCAAGACCCGCTTCTACGGCTTCCAAAAATCGACATTAATTCGTCCACTGTATCAACTGCCGAACAATCGAATGCCGGAAAACCGAACCCTGAGGGTTTAACAAGAAGAGGTAGAAGAAGAAGAAAGAAAGAAAAAGAAAAAGCAACAGAAACAATATCAGAATCTCACAATCACAGCGGAACAACATATAATAGATCCATGAATAATCTTTAAATCAAGAACTATATCAGTTTATACATTACATCATCAGAGTCAATAAACAACACAACACAACACTGGATAGTTATATAAACTTGTCATCATACAGAATACACAGCGGAATAAATAATATCATATACAAGTGATACGTCTCGCCATTCAGCTCACCACTTGAGCTCCACAGCATCTCCTGAATATCCAAGATGACCTGAAAATCTACCTCTAGGCTGCCCGTGTGGAAAATGATGGGCACCCAGAGTTTAGGAAGGGAACAATAAACTCCAGGTCAATCATGGGACTGGTGTGAGAACTAAAAACAATTATTTGCGCAAAGAAATAAAAGAAATCCGCAATGCTTTTGAAAAATGAAACTACCATAAGGCCTCCCGCCACACACACAATGCAAACGCAGAATTGAAGGAGATTTCTCCTTATGATAGTCAAAGATGCTTACTACGAAAGATCAGTTGATATTATTATTAATTTCTAGTGTGGAAAACATTTCAAAAGTATAATATTAATCTTAGCCAGCATAGGTACCATTATATTATGCCTGCTATAGCTGCCATGTTAAATGGCAGGTTCTACAACTAAAACCGTACAAGGTTCGTATTGGGAATTGGATTTCCAACAAATGGTCAGGCTAAGGAACTTCCTACTGCCACATGGGTACGCCTCTGGCGGGATGTCCCGAGAAACCAACCTGGCTCTCTGCCAACACAAGGCCGGGTTACCTCTGTAACTAGGTAACTACTACACGAATACGCCACCCCCGGTCCTTTGGGACCTTTATCCGAGGCGCCTCAACAAAACAACAATCACACAGTAAATGAGATTGGAGTAACCACATAGGTTAAATACCAGGGCTCCATACCTGATACCACCCTTTTCCAGAAGGAAATGACATACCCTAAAGGGAGCGACCCTCGTAACATTGCCGCATCATTCCTGTTTCGACCATTTTCGGGGTGTGAGGTCTGACGAAGTCTCGTCCACAAAGCTACGCTTCTCATAGAAGCCATGCTTTGATCAACAAATGATCAACCAATGATCAACACACATCAGCACTCAGCATGTCACATTACCAAATTGGGAATATATCACTGATAACCTTCAACTACATAACCTCTGAGCTTGTACGTCTCAGAGAAGGGTTTTAAGCTAAGAGAATAAATTCTCCGCCACCAACAGAAATGTATTTGAAAGAAATCAGCTTTATATCTCAAAGTGTAATGTCAGACATGTAACCATACAAGTCTGTTTCGGGTTCGAACAGAACCGAAGGCACTTCCAAAGAAGCCCTTGCAATCCAGGTATTCACAATCCCGATCGAACTTCCCATCACATAGGGAATCTCTATACCGGAGCAACCCGGTGCAGAGACAATCGATAGGTCATCCTATCGTTCTCACAAATACCCGGTCTTCAACACCGGTCTTCAAATGAAATCCATTCACGTCGTATCACTGATTCGGAATGGGTCATATGACACAAAGGTCCTCTCCCGGCTAATCCGAATAGTGAGCACAATATTTTTAAACATATGGATATTGGGATTTCAATTAAGTCATAACTTATTACCTAAACTTTTCTTTCAAATGGTTTAACAAATTACCATTTCAAATCTTCAAACAAAAAGATTTACTTCACAAAGTTTATCCAGTTTCACAAAGATTCATTCACAGATTCCCCAAATCAATTTCCATTTCAATTAGATTAACTCATTAAATCTTTAAATCAAGATTTAACTGATAGCTTTCAAACAATTCACAATTCAAGTCTTTTATAATATAAAAGATACACCCTTTAAAATACTCTTTTATTTCAAAACAAAGTTCAACAACCTTTCACAAAGATTAATTCATAGTCTTCAAAACAGTTCAATTTCAAATTAACATCCTTTTAACACAAATTGGCAATTCTGTAACGACCCGTAAAAATTTCAACTGTTTTAATAACGTAATTAGTTGAAATTTTGTGAAATTTTAAACGATAAAATTTTGAAATAAAAATTTTATATTTGGAATACGTCTAGTTAAACATAGCGACTGGTAAATTTTCGTCCAAAAATATGAAAGTTTATTTCGCGCGTAAATTCACTTCAATTTAATCAGTTAAAAAGTGATGAAAATAAAATGTTTCCGAAACCTAAATATTTTTACATAGAAAAATTCTAAACCATCTTCTGAGCAAGATGTCAGTTTGTCGTTTTTCCAAATTCGGACATCTTTGACTTCGTCGATCTTATTTTTCAGTGTTTTTCTTGCATTTTTCCGCTATTAGAAAATTCGAATTTTTAAAAATTCGATCAGACCACAGATATATATATATACCGTTTTGATCGTCTCGTCGTGGTAATTTCTACGGTATATTTAATTTTGTGTTTCGAAGCTCGGTTCGCAGCGGAGTCCACAGAAACGGGTATCGTATCGATACCGGCTTCATGCCTTTTGAATTTCACGTGACAATTCATTTATCTCGGAAATCATCACTATTTTTTTTATATTCCCAAAAGAAATGTTTGACTATTACTATTCCAATGTTTCATATTGATTACTGGCTATTGCAATTTCACTTGTCTAAATTTACGTTGCTAGTATTATTCAAATGAAACAATTTATACAATATGAGCTGTCATAATTTGGTTCTCACTTCTCCACCATTTCAAATGCCTGTTGCTCTTCACTTTGCCTGCGAATCTTCTGTTCCAATTTAACCACCTCCTTGCTTCCTTGCCGATCATCACCATCTCACTAAAGCCAGATTGAACAACCTCCTCACCAACATCTCCTCCTACCTAGCACCGCGCCTCGACCATCAACCGCCTCCGTTTTTTTTCTCCACAACTGTCCTCCTCGACCCAAGCCCAGACACCTCCGCACTGCAGCTTTCCCATGCCAGACTCGCCATCGAAGCTACCCAACACGTCACCTCAGCCCATCCACGTCCATGCTTCTCCCTGACCGACCCCATCACGCCCCAGCCATCTGCGACTACTCCTCCTCTCCACCTCAGCCTTGTTCCATGGCCGAGACCACCACTTCGAACCCATCAGCCCGACGCGTCAAGCTTCCCCTACAGCCGGGTCCACTTCCTCCTTCAACTTCACAGCCTACCCTCCGCAAGCACCACCTTTCACCTTCCGTCCATGCTTTCAGACTTCACGCAACCTCAAGCGACCCACCCGTCTTAGACCATCCACCTTCCTCCCTCTCTCCACCACGCTCTCCTCCTCCAACCTTGGCCTCTTCTTTGCCTTGCTCTGGCCATTTGCAACTCCTGTCTTGGTATGCTTATATATGTATTATATAAGAAGTTAGATATATATATATTATTATAAGTTTTGGTCTGTTTTGTTTAAAAGTTATATTTGCATGTTGTTATATGTTAGTTACTTGGATAGTATGGTATGCATGTTATCTTGATTTTCATAAACATTGGTCTGTTATTTACATATGTGTGTCTGCATACTTTGTTAGTGTTGGTCTGCTAGTTACAAAATATAATATGTTTTGTATTTGTGAGTTATACAGATGAATAATTTGCAGTAGGGGTAAAAATATATTTAAGGGGTGGTATTTGGTGCACTTATTTACTGAGGTATGTATTTAAGGGGTTTGTTATGTGTAAAAAAGGTTTATATACAAGTTATATAAAGTTGTATAATATGTATACTTAGATTCCAAACTTCTTGATTACTGTTAAAGGGATATACATATGGTATATACATGGTTTATACTAATGTGTTTGGGTATGCTGTTCGTATATGTATCTTTATACAATAGGAGTCTTATCCTTCCTTTTTCATCAGTTTGCATTTATATCTAATAAATTATATTTTATGTTAGTTATAGATTTGAAGTTCACTTAAGATTTTGAAACAGGTTAGTTTGTATATCAACATGTATATCAGTTTATATATATAGGTATAGCGAATCTGAATGTAAAGGCCATATTAGCATATATACATAGGTATACATTTATTTGAATGTTTGATTTGATATTTTAAGATTTATAAAAAAAATATTATGTGACGCATGTGTTTGTTCGTTTGTCTGCTAGTGCATTTCTGGGTTTTGCAGTGTGAGTATAAAGCATAGCAAGGGTGTGGTATTATATACTCGAGTGTGATAGTTTGTCCTTGCTCGTGATGTCCTTGCTTGCAATGTATAATTTCTTGTGAAACAGTTCTAGCTCTTTCAGTATGCTACTTTTCAAAACATAAGACTCTATATATAATATATTTTATTTTAACTATATGTTAAATTGATCTTTGAGAATTTATATATATATATATTTATTTATTTATTATCATTGGATTTTGTATAAAGTAATTTATTTGATAAGGGTAAACATTAGACTAAAAAAAAAGTAAAATCTATATCAAGTTGGTTCTAATTTCTTTTCATCAATTCATTATTATCAGCTTCATTCGTCGATTCAAGTTCAAATCTTGCCTTGCTTTGATATTCGTGCCTGGATTCGTCGCTCGTTTCCTTGTCAAAATCTATCTAGCCTCGAAAGGTGAGCACTCACTCACGATTAACGTTCTTTTATTTATTAAATTTGATTTCAATTGAAACGACAGTTGAAATATGCTGCTATTAGTTAATTACACTGTTATATATGCTATTGCCTGTATCAGTTCACCTGTGACATCTGACACCATTATCTGTTAATTATTTGTGCAATAATAATACAGTTTGGCTGAAATTGATTGATTGTTGATGTTTATATTGGACGTTAAATTGTTAATGTTAAAATGGTAAATAGTATGAAATTGAACTTGATATAGGATAAATTAAATGTTAAATTTGATTAACTGACATTTGTATAATATGACCCCTTTAACTGTTAAATTTATTGACACGTAGGATTTGTTTAATTACACTTTGAACCACTGAATGTATTTTGTTAAATTGATGATGTTTGAAAATTGTAATAGATGACAAGTGAAAACCGTAATGTAATAATCTTTAATCTACATGAATTGATAGTGTAGATTCTAGAAATAATTATATTAATTCGTACAAATAACAATGCGAATTAATACGGTTATTTCGGGATTATTTAAATTGATTATTGGATTGATATTGATTGATGTTATTGCTTGTTTATTTACTTTGACACCATCCCAGTTATCACACTGCAAGTTCCCTTTATGATTTGATTTTTTTGAATTGAATTGGAATCGGGTTGAAATGATAAATACCCAAAATTGAATTTTGACCTAGGATAGAAAATTAAATAAAAACCGATTGGTCAATAATTTGATTTAAAAATAAAACGAAGATCTTATTTGAATAAAAATATGGTTTTGAAACGAAGTTGGAAATTGAATTTAATGAAATTTAAACGTGAATATTTAATAATCTGAAATGAAATATTAATAAAGAAATTGATGAAAGAAGGTTGTTTAATTTGAGAAATGATTGAATTAAGTTTGAAATGATTTAATAATTAAGTTTGAAATTATAATTAAATTTGAAACAATTAAACTTTGAAATGATTTGATAATTAAGTTTGAAATTATAATAAAGTTTGAAATTATTAAACTTTGAAATTATTTAATAATTAAGTTTTGAATTATTTAATAATTAAATAAGATTGAATTATTTAATAATTAAATAAGATTGAATTATTTAATGATTAAATTAAATTGAATTTTTGAATAAGTGAATTTTACTTCGAAATAATTGAAATTGAGTTTCTTTATTAATTAAGTTTTGGAAAATTATTTAAGTAAGTAAATAAGTGAAATTGAATTTCTTTAACAAGAAACGAAAATGTGATATTTTAGGAATTAATGTAAGACTTGAAATGTAAAGAATTGATTTGACGAATTGAATTTAATTCAAACTGTAAGTTTTGATTTAATGAAGTTGAACTTAAGAAATTGATTTAATGATTTGGAAATTTAATAGAAATTGTTTTGAATGATAAAGTAATTTAACGAATATTGAATGGAATCGATAAATGAATTTTAAATTGATTTAAAAGTTAAATCAAATTTATTTAAATGATTTCGGAATGAAACGTATATATAAACTTGAATCAATATTTGAATGGTTTAAAATAAATTTGAATTTGATTTATAAGAATTTTGAAAGTATGAATTTGAAAGTTTTGAAACGTAAATTTTGGAAATTTGTTTGGAAAGACAAATGAACTGTTGGTTTATAAATTGAAATTGAAATTGAAATTGATTTGGTTTTGAAATAAATAAACGACCAATCGGTGTAATAATTACGAAAGTTATTAAAGAGACCGGAATTCGGTTATGGATATACTCTCTATCTAAACCGGAAACCACTTTAATAACTATACATGGAGTGATGATCCAGAATGAAGTGGTTGGAATGATGTACGTGTTGACTGAAGAAAGAGAACGATAATGGATAGCCTTGACACTTGTGTCAAATTGGAAATGACTAAAACAGGAGCTGTGCCGGGCCAATGGAGGATTGATACCTCAAGTGGACACACTTCTTCGAACTACTTATACTTGTTGTCGATTGGTGCACCCTTGATTTTGGGAGTGTTGTTTCACGGTGTTGCGGGCGCTGCGGCGTTGCGTTCTCACCAGTCCGGATCAGGCGAACGGTAGTATCACTACCTTGGGTATAGCCTCATGTGCCTTGTCATACTTGTATTCCATTTATGCGCGACCACTACGAATTTGTTTTGTACCTTGAGTATATGGATTGCCCTCTGGCGACTTCCGGTTTTGGGGAAACTACGGTCTTGTATATGCTTGTGGGAATAAAAATGTGTTAAGGGTGGAATGGGCCATGACTTAACGCTATTTTGATATCTTCTTATATTACTGATAGACATTATCTACTTATCGTACATTACTATATAGTAGATAGTTTAATGGATCCTTAAAGGATGGTTATTCCAAACATCCTTTGAGTTACTTGTATTTCAATTGCTATTTCATTTGAGTTGGATTTATTAATATAAGAATGTTAATCCTGACTCGAGTGTTTTGTGTTTTGCTTTACGCTCGGGTCAGACTGAGTGATCCAGTATTCGAGACTCACCTTTGGAGTTGGAGCTTTGCTTGAAGATCCAGCCATCTATGCTACTTCCAGTATTCGATGATTCCAGTGATGCATTCTGATTTGTATCTGATGTATCGTGTTACTCTCCCATTGTATTGGGTTTAACTCTGATGTATCGTATTACTCTTCTGTTGTAAACTCTGATGTATTTTATATATTCATATAGTAGCTTCATGAACTACTATCTCTTTTATTTCCGCTGCAATTATTACTCTGTGTCTGTGATCTGTGATTATTTATTTACTGTATATGTTCAGTTTTGCCAATTTAAATTAACAACGCGGTATTTTGAGCAATTCAACTCCGGCATGAGTGTCTACCTATACACTTATAATGGACGCGAATGGTCCAAAATATCGGGTCGTTACAGTTGGTATCAGAGCTTTGGTAGCTCTAGGCAAAACTTAACATATAGGGTGAATGTATTTACAGAATCACTCTCATTCGAGTTTCAATCTCTTCCCTTGACTCGATTTCTTTGAATTTTGGAACGTTCCCTACGGTTCCAAATTTCATTCGTGTCCCTCACTATTCGTCTTCTTTCAATTCTGGAGCATCACATAACTCCACTTCGAATGACCCTTAGAAGTGAATCGGCGGTCTCGCCAAACTTCGAATGATTTGTAAAGGGGTGAAACTCCTTTATAATAGGCATTGATTTACCAGAGATTTCTATATCCTCGGTTTACGATGCTATCTATCTCCTACTATACCTGAATTCTATTTCTCGAGATTGGATGTTGATTTACCTCGGAATTCAGCATCGATCTTATTCTTGAAGTTACGGACGACCCGGTTAAGGTTGCCCGTGAATTAAATAAGCTTATTCATCTCCTGATTCTGTTAATCGAACTATCTTATCTTCTGTTTCGAACTTATTATAGAAAAAAAAAATTTCTCTTTGATTGAGTGCATCAAATTTGAATCTCTATTCTTGCTTTGAATCCATTCTTGTATCGTCGAGCGAGGAAGTGTATTTGTAAATTAATATTAAAATGTTTTATATATTGTGTTGTTTGAGTTGTTGATGTTGATTTGGGTTTCCGATCGATACGTCTGATCAACGCTATCGATAGGATTTCCAAAACACTTGAATAGAGCAAACTGACACAATATTATTTTCAAATTTGGAAAATGAAATAAATTTGTTTGATTATCTTGTGAAATAATAAGTAAAATTTTCTGGAATTTAATAGGTTAATTAAATTGTTTGTTTGAAATGATAATATTTGATTATCATTTATTGTTCTAAATAAATTTATAAATACGGTTTATAAATTGATTTGGAATTTGAAATGAATTTAGTTCAGAAATTTGAGAATTTAGTTTCCAGTGATTTCGAACTTTAGTTTTAAAATTTTAAAAGTACAGAGTATTTAAAGTATTTTCGAATAGAATCGTTTCAAAGAATTTTAAAATGTTGAAATCAGTGCTCTTCTCTTTGTCGCTGGAAAATAATTTCGGTGATGGCGGCCGCATCATCGACATTCATTTTCGAGTTTCGAAGTGGAGATACTATTCTGTAGCTTTGCTACGGTTTTGTTTTGAAAAATATTTCAATTTGAATTTCTTCAGTATAATTTGATTTATATATATGTATAAGTACCTTATTTTAAAAATTTAAATTTAATTTGATATAAATATATATATCTCTTAATTGTTTAAAGTTAATCGGAAATTTAATTCTTAAATTTTGTTAAAGGATGATTTTAATTATAAATAAAACCAAATTTGGAATAAATAATTAAACTTGAATAGTTGAATTGGGAAAATTTTTATTTGTATATTGTTCAACTGCATTCTAATACAACTTACCTAAATCATTCAGAAGTTGAATATGTAATTGGATAATATATAATATAAATTGAATTTATAAATAAAATTTGAGTGGTTATAATAAATGTTGTACACTTAAATTTTAATTATAAAATGTTAATAGAGATAAATAGAATAATAAGATAATTGAAAAATAAATTTTGTTAGGGTTAATTAATAAATTGAAATTAGATCAACTTATGGAAATACCTTGAATTTAAAGGCAGTTAGTGAATATAAATTTATTTAAATTGGAACTTTTATGGGTTAAATTAATTTATATGGGCTAAATATATGTGATCAGATATATTAAGTAGAATAAATTTAACAATAATTTGGAATTAAAGAATTAAATCTGTTGAAAATAAAATATGATTATAATAAAAGATTATTCAAATTTATGGTTTTAGGAATTGAAAATTTAAAAGAAATGGGATAATAAGATAATGAATTTAGAAATAGTTTAGATTGATTTTAGTGAAATCAAATGGATTAAATCAATTATTGAATATCAACTAATTTAAATTTGAATTTATATGGTTTAAATTAATTGATATTTTGTATTTCAAATCTGTTTTCTTTCTGGTTGTTACTATTCTCCTACCTCGTTCCTTTTCGGGGACGAAAAGTTTTGAGTGGGGGAGAGTGTAACGACCCGTAAAAATTTCAACTGTTTTAATAACGTAATTAGTTGAAATTTTGTGAAATTTTAAACGATAAAATTTTGAAATAAAAATTTTATATTTGGAATACGTCTAGTTAAACATAGCGACTGGTAAATTTTCGTCCAAAAATATGAAAGTTTATTTCGCGCGTAAATTCACTTCAATTTAATCAGTTAAAAAGTGATGAAAATAAAATGTTTCCGAAACCTAAATATTTTTACATAGAAAAATTCTAAACCATCTTCTGAGCAAGATGTCAGTTTGTCGTTTTTCCAAATTCGGACATCTTTGACTTCGTCGATCTTATTTTTCAGTGTTTTTCTTGCATTTTTCCGCTATTAGAAAATTCGAATTTTTAAAAATTCGATCAGACCACAGATATCTATATACCGTTTTGATCGTCTCGTCGTGGTAATTTCTACGGTATATTTAATTTTGTGTTTCGAAGCTTGGTTCGCAGCGGAGTCCACAGAAACGGGTATCGTATCGATACCGGCTTCATGCCTTTTGAATTTCATGTGACAATTCATTTATCTCGGAAATCATCACTATTTTTTTATATTCCCAAAAGAAATGTTTGACTATTACTATTCCAATGTTTCATATTGATTACTGGCTATTGCAATTTCACTTGTCTAAATTTACGTTGCTAGTATTATTCAAATGAAACAATTTATACAATATGAGCTGTCATAATTTGGTTCTCACTTCTCCACCATTTCAAATGCCTGTTGCTCTTCACTTTGCCTGCGAATCTTCTGTTCCAATCTAACCACCTCCTTGCTTCCTTGCCGATCATCACCATCTCACTAAAGCCAGATCGAACAACCTCCTCACCAACATCTCCTCCTACCTAGCACCGCGCCTCGACCATCAACCGCCTCCATTTTTTTTTCTCCACAACTGTCCTCCTCGACCCAAGCCCAGACACCTTCGCACTGCAGCTTTCCCATGCCAGACTCGCCATCGAAGCTACCCAACACGTCACCTCAGCCCATCCACGTCCATGCTTCTCCCTGACCGACCCCATCACGCCCCAGCCATCTGCGACTACTCCTCCTCTCCACCTCAGCCTTGTTCCATGGCCGAGACCACCACTTCGAACCCATCAGCCCGACGCGTCAAGCTTCCCCTACAGCCGGGTCCACTTCCTCCTTCAACTTCACAGCCTACCCTCCGCAAGCACCACCTTTCACCTTCCGTCCATGCTTTCAGACTTCACGCAACCTCAAGCGACCCACCCGTCTTAGACCATCCACCTTCCTCCCTCTCTCCACCACGCTCTCCTCCTCCAACCTTGGCCTCTTCTTTGCCTTGCTCTGGCCATTTGCAACTCCTGTCTTGGTATGCTTATATATGTATTATATAAGAAGTTAGATATATATATATTATTATAAGTTTTGGTCTGTTTTGTTTAAAAGTTATATTTGCATGTTGTTATATGTTAGTTACTTGGATAGTATGGTATGCATGTTATCTTGATTTTCATAAACATTGGTCTGTTATTTACATATGTGTGTCTTCATACTTTGTTAGTGTTGGTCTGCTAGTTACAAAATATAATATGTTTTGTATTTGTGAGTTATACAGATGAATAATTTGCAGTAGGGGTAAAAATATATTTAAGGGGTGGTATTTGGTGCACTTATTTACTGAGGTATGTATTTAAGGGGTTTGTTATGTGTAAAAAAGGTTTATATACAAGTTATATAAAGTTGTATAATATGTATACTTAGATTCCAAACTTCTTGATTACTGTTAAAGGGATATACATATGGTATATACATGGTTTATACTAATGTGTTTGGGTATGCTGTTCGTATATGTATCTTTATACAATAGGAGTCTTATCCTTCCTTTTTCATCAGTTTGCATTTATATCTAATAAATTATATTTTATGTTAGTTATAGATTTGAAGTTCACTTAAGATTTTGAAACAGGTTAGTTTGTATATCAACATGTATATCAGTTTATATATATAGGTATAGCGAATCTGAATGTAAAGGCCATATTAGCATATATACATAGGTATACATTTATTTGAATGTTTGATTTGATATTTTAAGATTTATAAAAAATATATTATGTGACGCATGTGTTTGTTCGTTTGTCTGCTAGTGCATTTCTGGGTTTTGCAGTGTGAGTATAAAGCATAGCAAGGGTGTGGTATTATATACTCGAGTGTGATAGTTTGTTCTTGCTCGTGATGTCCTTGCTTGCAATGTATAATTTCTTGTGAAACAGTTCTAGCTCTTTCAGTATGCTACTTTTCAAAACATAAGACTGTATATATAATATATTTTATTTTAACTATATGTTAAATTGATCTTTGAGAATTTATATATATATATATATATATTTATTATCATTGGATTTTGTATAAAGTAATTTATTTGATAAGGGTAAACATTAGACTAAAAAAAAAAGTAAAATCTATATCAAGTTGGTTCTAATTTCTTTTCATCAATTCATTATTATCAGCTTCATTCGTCGATTCAAGTTCAAATCTTGCCTTGCTTTGATATTCGTGCCTGGATTCGTCGCTCGTTTCCTTGTCAAAATCTATCTAGCCTCGAAAGGTGAGCACTCACTCACGATTAACGTTCTTTTATTTATTAAATTTGATTTCAATTGAAACGACAGTTGAAATATGCTGCTATTAGTTAATTACACTGTTATATATGCTATTGCCTGTATCAGTTCACCTGTGACATCTGACACCATTATCTGTTAATTATTTGTGCAATAATAATACAGTTTGGCTGAAATTGATTGATTGTTGATGTTTATATTGGACGTTAAATTGTTAATGTTAAAATGGTAAATAGTATGAAATTGAACTTGATATAGGATAAATTAAATGTTAAATTTGATTAACTGACATTTGTATAATATGACCCCTTTAACTGTTAAATTTATTGACACGTAGGATTTGTTTAATTACACTTTGAACCACTGAATGTATTTTGTTAAATTGATGATGTTTGAAAATTGTAATAGATGACAAGTGAAAACCGTAATGTAATAATCTTTAATCTACATGAATTGATAGTGTAGATTCTAGAAATAATTATATTAATTCGTACAAATAACAATGCGAATTAATACGGTTATTTCGGGATTATTTAAATTGATTATTGGATTGATATTGATTGATGTTATTGCTTGTTTATTTACTTTGACACCATCCCAGTTATCACACTGCAAGTTCCCTTTATGATTTGATTTTTTTGAATTGAATTGGAATCGGGTTGAAATGATAAATACCCAAAATTGAATTTTGACCTAGGATAGAAAATTAAATAAAAACCGATTGGTCAATAATTTGATTTAAAAATAAAACGAAGATCTTATTTGAATAAAAATATGGTTTTGAAACGAAGTTGGAAATTGAATTTAATGAAATTTAAACGTGAATATTTAATAATCTGAAATGAAATATTAATAAAGAAATTGATGAAAGAAGGTTGTTTAATTTGAGAAATGATTGAATTAAGTTTGAAATGATTTAATAATTAAGTTTGAAATTATAATTAAATTTGAAACAATTAAACTTTGAAATGATTTGATAATTAAGTTTGAAATTATAATAAAGTTTGAAATTATTAAACTTTGAAATTATTTAATAATTAAGTTTTGAATTATTTAATAATTAAATAAGATTGAATTATTTAATAATTAAATAAGATTGAATTATTTAATGATTAAATTAAATTGAATTTTTGAATAAGTGAATTTTACTTCGAAATAATTGAAATTGAGTTTCTTTATTAATTAAGTTTTGGAAAATTATTTAAGTAAGTAAATAAGTGAAATTGAATTTCTTTAACAAGAAACGAAAATGTGATATTTTAGGAATTAATGTAAGACTTGAAATGTAAAGAATTGATTTGACGAATTGAATTTAATTCAAACTGTAAGTTTTGATTTAATGAAGTTGAACTTAAGAAATTGATTTAATGATTTGGAAATTTAATAGAAATTGTTTTGAATGATAAAGTAATTTAACGAATATTGAATGGAATCGATAAATGAATTTTAAATTGATTTAAAAGTTAAATCAAATTTATTTAAATGATTTCGGAATGAAACGTATATATAAACTTGAATCAATATTTGAATGGTTTAAAATAAATTTGAATTTGATTTATAAGAATTTTGAAAGTATGAATTTGAAAGTTTTGAAACGTAAATTTTGGAAATTTGTTTGGAAAGACAAATGAACTGTTGGTTTATAAATTGAAATTGAAATTGAAATTGATTTGGTTTTGAAATAAATAAACGACCAATCGGTGTAAAAATTACGAAAGTTATTAAAGAGACCGGAATTCGGTTATGGATATACTCTCTATCTAAACCGGAAACCACTTTAATAACTATACGCGGAGTGATGATCCAGAATGAAGTGGTTGGAATGATGTACGTGTTGACTGAAGAAAGAGAACGATAATGGATAGCCTTGACACTTGTGTCAAATTGGAAATGACTAAAACAGGAGCTGTGCCGGGCCAATGGAGGATTGATACCTCAAGTGGACACACTTCTTCGAACTACTTATACTTGTTGTCGATTGGTGCACCCTTGATTTTGGGAGTGTTGTTTCACGGTGTTGCGGGCGCTGCGGCGTTGCATTCTCACCAGTCCGGATCAGGCGAACGGTAGTATCACTACCTTGGGTATAGCCTCATGTGCCTTGTCATACTTGTATTCCATTTATGCGCGACCACTACGAATTTGTTTTGTACCTTGAGTATATGGATTGCCCTCTGGTGACTTCCGGTTTTGGGGAAACTACGGTCTTGTATATGCTTGTGGGAATAAAAATGTGTTAAGGGTGGAATGGGCCATGACTTAACGCTATTTTGATATCTTCTTATATTACTGATAGACATTATCTACTTATCGTACATTACTATATAGTAGATAGTTTAACGGATCCTTAAAGGATGGTTATTCCAAACATCCTTTGAGTTACTTGTATTTCAATTGCTATTTCATTTGAGTTGGATTTATTAATATAAGAATGTTAATCCTGACTCGAGTGTTTTGTGTTTTGCTTTACGCTCGGGTCAGACTGAGTGATCCAGTATTCGAGACTCACCTTTGGAGTTGGAGCTTTGCTTGAAGATCCAGCCATCTATGCTACTTCCAGTATTCGATGATTCCAGTGATGCATTCTGATTTGTATCTGATGTATCGTGTTACTCTCCCATTGTATCGGGTTTAACTCTGATGTATCGTATTACTCTTCTGTTGTAAACTCTGATGTATTTTATATATTCATATAGTAGCTTCATGAACTACTATCTCTTTTATTTCCGCTGCAATTATTACTCTGTGTCTGTGATCTGTGATTATTTATTTACTGTATATGTTCAGTTTTGCCAATTTAAATTAACAACGCGGTATTTTGAGCAATTCAACTCCGGCATGAGTGTCTACCTATACACTTATAATGGACGCGAATGGTCCAAAATATCGGGTCGTTACAAATTCTTTCCTTATATGAAAGCTATCATTATTTGAAAACGGACAGTTTCCATTTTGGGAAAACTGATTACAAATTTTACATGAGTTAAAGCCACTCAAGTATAAAACTTGAATTTAAATTTAAATTTCCAAAACCATATTTTAAATGGTTAAAAACCCATATAAACACCTTTTACACTTGTATAATCTTTTAGACCAAAATTTCCAAGTTATAGAATTCAATTTCAAATACTGAATTCAAATTTAAATCAAATTATTCAAATCTCAATTTTATTAAGTTATTTAAAATAACTTTTATTTTTGAAACTCATTTTCAAAAGCTTTCAATTCAAATTCCAAAACTATTTTGGATTCAAGAATTCAATCTTTAAAATTGTCAAAAATTTGTGACTTAACCGATTTCCACGTGAAATCCATATCCATGTGTGTACGGTGTAGTCCAGGGGTTTAACACAATAGTGCAAAAACATTCAACCATCACATATCAGAACACAGAAATATAGTTGATAAGCGGTATAAACTATATCGCTTACTTTTAATTCACAGATCACGGATATACATATCATAGATAAATAAATTATAAATCATAACACAAATCAGGATATATCACAAGGTATCACATATCGGGGATATCAAACAAATCAACATCTAATACGATTCAACATCCATACATATGATTAATTTAATTATCTAATTTATTTAAAATCAGATTAATTTCTATGAATAAATTTAAAATCAAATAATTATACTTGATTAATTACACTGAATGATTAATTTCTTAATTTTTCCCATTAAATAATTACACTTCACAAATGATTATTATTAAATTAATTAATCTAAATTAATTATTAAAAATTAATTCCATTAATCTTTCCAAGTATTTAAAATTCCATTTTAAATAAATTCTTCAATTTATAAATAATATTACCCAAAATCCATTTATTAAGCCCTTTTCCCGTAATTTGGAATTTAATTCAATATGGTTCAGAAATAAATCTTTATCTTTTTAAAACTCATTTTTAATTTATCCAATTCTCAAAATAAATTTTTCAATAAACTTTCAACTTGAATTTTTAACAAAAATCCAATTTTATTTATTTCTGGTATCCAACGATACCAAAAATATATCCGCCTAAACCGTAGCCTTCAACAAATTCAATCACAAAGATAATCACATGGAGATTATAAATAATCCACACACAACATATGAAACAAATTCAAATGTTTGAGGAATCCAGTTGGATCCCTCCAACCTGTTTCCCTGCATCCACAGATGTTAGCACAATACCAATTCCACTTCGAGGTGGAATATCGCGGTATATGGGATTTATAAAATACTATCCGCTATTATGCGGCGCAATAGGGTCTCATCCGCTATATAATGCGGGAAATCAACTCCAAATACATATATAATACCAATTCCACTTCAAGGTGGAATATCGCGGTATATGAGATTTATATAATAACCTACGCTTATTATGCGGCGTATAGGGTCTATTTCAACACAACCAATAACAATCATCATTCAATTCACATAATCAAGCAATATTAAATTCAACTATTAAAAATTTAAATCGAAACATAATTCGATTGAGTGAGATGTTCTCACCTTGAGTTTCCGATACAGTTGCAGTGTTTTGTTTCGAATAAAATTAAACACACATTTAATTTTACCCAAAATTATCACTGACTCTAATCGACTCCAAACCAGCTCCATTGCGTAGTGCTCGTCAATATGGTTCCAACGCAACTTGTTTCGTCAATTTTCGACCTCGTATGAACAAGTTACAGCATTTAAAATATCACACGAGTCATTATATAATTTAATTTTAAATTTTAACTTTATTTTCAAACCCTCTTTACATCAGAGCCGCACGTTCTATTTGATGCAATCTCGGCCGCGCGCTCCTTTCTTCTTCATACGCAATGTTCGAACGTGTATAACCCACCGACCGCCACTTTTTCCACCAATTAACGCGACCTCTCCGACGAAGTTGAAGACGATCGGCGACTCCCACTTGAATGCCCCTCACGCGAGCCACCATCGCCGACCGACCGCACCCCCAGATCGCCATCCACACATCAGAATTCGTGCACGAACTTCGGCCGTTCGTGGCCATTTTGCCGATGATCCACCGCATTGTTTTCGATCATAGCCGTTGAAAACAAGGATCTCGATACGATCTTCAATTTTATAGTCTAGAGATTTTCGTAAAAGTCGACGGATCATGTGATATTTGAGAAAGAAAATCGATAAGCATCGGCCATTGAAATTTCAGGAGGCGGCGGCTGAAGCTTGAACTAGGGTTTAGTGCAAAGAACAAAGAATGAGGTCCTTATATAGAAAATTGACAAAAACACTATTCATCCTAGATTTTCCGAACTCCAAACGAAGCGTGCCGACTGGCGTTTAAAATGTTTTACCCGCATTCTGGACTCAATGGAATGTGTTTCGGGAGCTAATTCGGTCATATGTGCGAGTTGCAGAAATAAACGATCAAATTTAAATTAAATCGATTAAAACGATTTCTACGCGTTTTGGCTTGCACCGGACAAACCGTAAGTCCGATTGACACGAAATTTGAAATCTTACAATAATTTAACTTTATGGATCCGATGAAACTGGTTTCGTCGAAATCCGAGACTGTTTGAAAAATGACTATTTTTACTCGTCGATTAAATATTAAAATATTCAATTTCTACAAATTAACTTTTAATTCAATTTTAAAAGTTCTATAACATCATTCTAACTCCAATATGATTTATTATAACTTTATAAATCATTTTTAATCACATTAAACCCAATTTCCAATTATTTCTGGAATTTCAAATATTAAATTAATAATTTAATTATCCAATTAAATCACTATATTCGAAATTAAAATCTATTTGACTTACAAATTTTACTTGTCAATATTTAAAATTAATTAAATATACGAATTTCAAATTACAGAAATTCTGGGTCGTTACAATCTTCCCCCTTAAAAGAATTTCGTCCTCGAAATTGCAAGTTAAGAAGAATGCCCCAAACCCATTAACTTTTCAAAAATCCACTTAGTGAAAAAATTTTATTCACCTTTTCCAAAACCTTTAACCTCGACCAAAACAATGGTTTTCCCTTTTCCTTTAGTTAAATGACTACGTTTCATTACAATTTAGAAATCAACTTTTCGTTAACAAAAATTTTCCAATTTTTTTTTCTAACTCCCAAAATTTATGAAATTTTTTGGCGGAGTCTCCTTTGTACGGAGGAGCTTTTGAAAAATCACAATAGATATAAATATATATACATCGACCCACACGGTCGGAAAAGCAGAAAAACAGTTCATATTTCCTATTTTTATTGCGTAGGCGTACCTTTTTAGCATTTTAAGCAAAGCAGTTATTTATTAGCTTACTAGCGCAACCAAATCCAGCCAAACAACCATCCTGTACCTGTACTTACTCAATTTAAACGCATAAGTGACATATATAGGAAATTATTAACATTCCACTTGTTTTCAATAGCAAACACATAGTTTTTCATAAGCAACATATGTGATATTCATTCATAAGCACATATTCAAGGATTTAACACTAGTTTGAATTTGTTTGCAACCCAATCACATACCATTCCATTAAATCCAAATAGTTTCAACTCAAATTATTACATTCAATTCATTTTCAATTAATTTACATTCACTAATTTGCATTCACATTAGTTCACTTTCAATTCAAATTCAATTACATAGCTTTTAATTTCATTTATTCAATTGCATATGAATTTTTATACAATCAACTAACAACAATCTAACAATCAAATCATAACCAACATAACCAAATTATAAAATTTACATTCGACAATTCGTATTCACTTTGTCTAACCTCAATTTGGTTTAACATTCAATTAGCCTTAAATGAATTTACACTTACATCCATTATTGTGTATTAATTCATTTACATTCGATTGATTAATATTCAATTCATTAGTTCAATTCAATTGATAATTCATTTAACATTTCAAGTTGAATTTCATTACATAACTCAAGTTCACATTCATTTAATAAATTCACTTTATTAATTTACTACGATACCAAAATCAACTTCATTCAACATTACTTAAGTTATGCTTCATTTCAAATTTCCACTTACATTTACTTTCACTATACAACTTAAGTTCACTCTAATTTGTTTCAAATTCTATTTTATTCAACTTTTGCTTAAGCCAAATTCCATATCACCATTCAAATTCCGATTTCATTTTGCTTAACAAAATATTTAACCATTTTAATAATTGGTTTTACTTATCTTTTCCCATTCTATAAGTTTTACTTATTTATTTTTATTTTTTTATTTTTTTTCTCAAATCATTAATTAAACTTCAAATTTCAATCTTAATCCAAGTTAAATTCTCACTTTTAACTTCTCATTTTTAATTTTAATTCAAAAATTTAAATCTAATATCTGTTCTTGGTTATATAAACTATTTCAGGTTTTATAATCTCATTTGACTATAATATTAGCACCCAAACATCCAAGTTATATAATAATTTCAGAAAATACTTCATTTTATATCAAAAATAATTTGGATGAAATTATTTCATTCACCCACCTTTGAAAACAATATTGTGTCGAATTGTTCTATTCAAGTGTTTAGAAACCCCTTCGATACAGTTTTGCAGACTGTGCCGACGAAGGTTCATATACCACTCAATAAACCAATCACCACAACATAAAACCATTTTATATTCACTAAAAAATACACGCTCATATCTATTAATACACTCAACTCATTCTAGAGTACTACTGACTCTATCTCTAATGAGTAATTCCCAACTGAGCCAAGGTTATCGCTTAACCAAATGCTCTGATACCACAATGTCAAGACCCGCTTCTACGGCTTCCAAAAATCAACATTAATACGTCCACTGTATCAACTGCCGAACAATCGAATGCCGGAAAACCGAACCCTGAGGGTTTAACAAGAAGAGGTAGAAGAAGAAGAAAGAAAGAAAAAGAAAAAGCAACAGAAATAATATCAGAATCTCACAATCGCAGCGGAACAACATATAATAGATCCATGAATAATCTTTAAATCAAGAACTATATCAGTTTATACATTACATCATCAGAGTCAATAAACAACACAACACAACACTGGACAGTTATATAAACTTGTCCTCATACAGAATACACAGCGGAATAAATAATATCATATACAAGTGATACGTCTCGCCATCCAACTCGCAACTTGAGCTCCACAGCATCTCCTGAATATCCAGGATGACATGAAAATCTACCTCTAGGCTGCCCGTGTGGAAAATGATGGGCACCCAGAGGTTAGGAAGGGAACAATAAACTCTAGGTCAGTCATGGGACTGGTGTGAGAACTAAAAACAGTTATTTGCGCAAAGAAATAAAAGAAATCCGCAATGCTTTTGAAAAATGAAACTACCAAAAGGCCTCCCGCTACACACACAATGCAAACGCAGAATTGGAGGAGATTTCCCCTTATGATAGTCAAAGATGCTTACTACGAAAGATCAGTTGATATTATTATTAATGTCTAGCGTGGAAAACATTTCGAAAGTATAATATTAATCTTAGCCAGCATAGGTACCATTATATTATGCCTACTATAGCTGCCATGTTAAATGGCAGGTTCTACAACTAAAACCGTACAAGGTTCGTATTGGGAATTGGATTTCCAACAAATGGTCAGGCTAAGGAACTTCCTACTGCCACATGGGTACGCCTCTGGCGGGACGTCCTGAGAAACCAACCTGGCTCTCTGCCAACACAAGGCCGGGTTACCTCTGTAACTAGGTAACTACTACACGAATACGCCACCCCCCGGTCCTTTGGGACCTTTATCCGAGGTGCCTCAACAAAACAACAATCACACAGTAAATGAGATTGGAGTAACCGCATAGGTTAAATACCAGGGCTCCATACCTGATACCACCCTTTTCCAAAAGGAAATGACATACCCTAAAGGGAGCGACCCTTATAACCTTGCCGCATCATTCTTGTTTTGACCATTTCCAGGGTGTGAGGTCTGACGAAGTCTCATCCACAAAGCTACGCTTCTCATAGAAGCCATGCTTTGATCAACAAATGATCAACCAATGATCAATACACAGCAGCACTCAGCATGTCACATTACCAAATTGGGAATATATCGCTGATAACCTTCAACTACATAACCTCTGAGCTCGTACGTCTCAGAGAAGGGTGGTAAGCTAAGAGAATAAATTCTCCGCCACCAACAGAAATGTATTTGAAAGAAATCAGCTTTATATCTCAAAGTGTAATGTCAGACATGTAACCATACAAGTCTGTTTCGGGTTCGAACAGAACCGAAGGCACTTCCGAAGAAGCCCTTGCAATCCGGGTATTCACAATCCCGATCGAACTTCCCATCACATAGGGAATCTCTATACCGGAGCAACCTGGTGCAGAGACAATCGATAGGTCATCCTATCGTTCTCACAAGTACCCGGTCTTCAACACCGGTCTTCAAATGAAATCCATTCACGTCGTATCACTGATTCAGAATGGGTCATATGACACAAAGGTCCTCTCCCGGCTAATCCGAATAGTGAGCACAATATTTTTAAACATATGGATATTGGGATTTCAATTAAGTCATAACTTATTTCCCAAACTTTTCTTTCAAATGGTTTAACAAATTACCATTTCAAATCTTCAAACAAAAAGATTTACTTCACAAAGTTTACCCAGTTTCACAAAGATTCATTCACAGATTCCCCAAATCAATTTCCATTTCAATTGGATTAACTCATTAAATCTTTAAATCAAGATTTAACTGATAGCTTTCAAACAATTCACAATTCAAGTCTTTTATAATATAAAAGATACACCCTTTAAAATACTCTTTTATTTCAAGACAAAGTTCAACAAACTTTCACAAAGATTAATTCATAGTCTTCAAAACAGTTCAATTTCAAATTAACATCCTTTTAACACAAATTGGCAATTCTTTCCTTATATGAAAGCTATCATTATTTGAAAACGGATAGTTTCCGTTTTGGGAAAACTGATTACAAATTTTACATGAGTTAAAGCCACTCAAGTATAAAACTTGAATTTAAATTTAAATTTTCAAAACCATATTTTAAATGGTTAAAAACCCATATAAACACCTTTTACACTTGTATAATCTTTTAGACCAAAATTTCCAAGTTATTGAATTCAATTTCAAATACTGAATTCAAATTTAAATCAAATTATTCAAATCTCAATTTTATTAAGTTATTTAAAATAACATTTATTTTTGAAACTCATTTTCAAAAGCTTTCAATTCGAATTCCAAAACTATTTTGGATTCAAGAATTCAATCTTTAAAATTGTCAAAAATTTGTGACTTAACCGATTTCTACGTGAAATCCATATCCGTGTGTGTACGGTGTAGTCCAGGGGTTTAACACAATAGTGCAACAACATTCAACCATCACAGATCAGAACACCGAAATATAGTTGATAAGCGGTATAAACTATATTGCTTATTTTTAATTCACAGATCACGGATATACATATCATAGATAAATAAATTATAAATCACAACACAAATCAGGATATATCACAAGGTATCACATATCGGGGATATCAAACAAATCAACATCTAATACGATTCAACATCCATACATAGGATTAATTTAATTATCTAATTTATTTAAAATCAGATTAATTTTTATGAATAAATTTAAAATCAAATAATTATACTTGATTAATTACACTGAATGATTAATTTCTTAATTTTTCCCATTAAATAATTACACTTCACAAATGATTATTATTAAATTAATTAATCTCAATTAATTATTAAAAATTATTTCCATTAATCTTTCCAAATTATTTAAAATTCCATTTTAAATAAATTCTTCAATTTATAAATAATATTACCCAAAATCCATTTATTAAGCCCTTTTCCCGTAATTTGGAATTTAATTCAATATGTTTCAGAAATAAATCTTTATCTTTTTAAAACTCATTTTTAATTTATCCAATTCTCAAAATAATTTTTTCAATAAACTTTCAACTTGAATTTTTAACAAAATTCCAATTTTATTTATTTCTAGTATCCAACGATACCAAAAATATATCCGGCTAAACCGTAGCCTTCAACAAATTCAATCACAGAGATAATCACACGGAGATTATAAATAATCAACACGCAACATATGAAACAAATTCAAATGTTTGAGGAATCTAGTTGGATCCCTCCAACCTGTTTCCCTGCATCCACAGATGTTAGCACAATACCAATTCCACTTCGAGGTGGAATATCGTGGTATATGGGATTTATAAAATACTATCCGCTATTATGCGGCGCAATAGGGTCGCATCCGCTATATAATGCGGGAAATCAACTCCAAATTCATATATAATACCAATTCCACTTCAAGGTGGAATATCGCGGTATATGGGATTTATATAATAACCTCCGCTTATTATGCGGCGTATAGGGTCTATTTCAACACAACCAATAACAATCATCATTCAATTCACACAATCAAGCAATATTAAATTCAACTATTAAAAATTTAAATCGAAACACAATTCGATTGAGTGAGAAGTTCTCACCTTGAGTTTCCGATACAGTTGCAATGTTTTGTTTCGAATAAAATTAAACACACGTTTAATTTTACCCAAAATTATCACTGGCTCAAATCGACTCCAAGCCAGCTCCATTGCATAGTGCTCGTCAATACGGTTCCAACGCAACTTGTTTCGTCAATTTTCGACCTCGTATGAACAAGTTACAGCATTTAAAATATCACACGAGTCATTATATAATTTAATTTTAAATTTTAACTTTATTTTCAAACCCTCTTTACATCAGAGCCGCACGTTCTATTTGATGCAATCTCGGCCGCGCACTCCTTTCTTCTTCATACGCAATGTTCGAACGTGTATAACCCACCGACCGCCACTTTTTCCACCAATTAACGCGACCTCTCCGACGAAGTTGAAGACGATCGGCGACTCCCACTTGAATGCCCCTCACGCGAGCCACCATCGTCGGCCGACCACACGCCCAGATCGCCATCCATGCATCAGAATTCGTGCACGAACTCCGGCCGTTCGTGGCCATTTTGCCGATGATCCACCGCATTGTTTTCGATCATAGCCGTTGAAAACAAGGATCTCGATACGATCTTCAATTTTATAGTTGAGAGATTTTCGTAAAAGTCGATGGATCATGTGATATTTGAGAAAGAAAATCGAAAAGCATCAGCCATTAAAATTTTAGAAGGCGGCGGCTGAAGCTTGAACTAGGGTTTAGTGCAAAGAACAAAGAATGAGATCCTTATATAGAAAATTGACAAAAACACTATTCATCCTAGATTTTCCGAACTCCAAACGAAGCGTGCCGGCTGGCGTTTAAAATGTTTTACCCGCGTTCCGGACTCAATTGAACGTGTCTCGGGAGCTAATTCAGTCATATGTGCAAGTTACGGAAATAAACGATCAAATTTAAATTAAATCGATTAAAACGATTTCTACGCGTTTTGGCTTGTCTCGGACAAACCGTATGTCCGATTGATACGAAATTTGAAATCTTACAATAATTTAACTTTATGGATCCGATGAAAGTAGTTTCGTCGAAATCCGAGACTGTTTGAAAAATGACTATTTTTACTCGTCGATTAAATATTAAAATATTCAATTTCTACAAATTAACTTTTAATTCAATTTTAAAAGTTCTATAACATCATTCTAACTCCAATATGATTTATTATAACTTTATAAATCATTTTTAATCACATTAAACCCAATTTCCAATTATTCCTGGAATTTCAAATATTAAATTAATAATTTAATTATCCAATTAAATCACTATATTCGAAATTAAAATCTATTTGACTTACAAATTTTACCTGTCAATATTTAAAATTAATTAAATATACGAATTTCAAATGACAGAAATTCTGGGTCGTTACACATTGGCTGCGTAAGAAACCCATCAGAGAATTATCATCATTTGGGTTTACATATACCATGATCAAAAATTAGAATCTGTTCAAACTAGATTATCACCATAATCAGAAGATAACTGCCTCATTCAAGAATCCATCAAAACATTACTTGAATTCTTGTCTGCAACCATCTCCATTCCCATTAACACCCACCGAGCATCTTCCTGAAATCTTACTATTCAAGATTCATCATTCACACCAAAAATGGCTCAAGAAGGCAATACTACTAGAATTGACAATGATTCTACGACTGCAACATCACAGCAAGCAACACAACTAAACCAGCCATCATCTGCAAATGATTTGATCAAGACAATCATTATCCTACAAAGTCAATTAATCAATGTACACTTGGATGAAAGCAATTATTTACTATATAAATTTTAGATTGAAACTGCCATTCGAGGATATGGGTTAGAAGATTTCACTCTTGGCACAAAGGCAACACCACCCAAGCTAATCACGGGCAGTGAGGGCAAGTTAGCTAACAATAAACAATAAATAATATATTACTCACCAGAGACAAGATAACTTGTTAAGTTCCTAGTTACTATCTTCGATAAGCAAAGAATTACTTCCTCAAGTTATAGGATGTAAAACATCAAATGAATTATAGGCAACAATAGAGCAAGTTTTTAATTCTCAATCTGCAACAAAGACAATGCATTACAAAAGGCAAATGCAAAATCTAAGAAAAGATGGCATGTCAATGAGAGACTACTTGACCAAGATCAAGAACTATTGTGATAGGCTGCTAGACAATAAAATTTCAGACATAGAGCAGATTTTGACAATCATAAATGGATTAGGCAATGAATATGAAACATTGGTGGCAGTCATTTCATTAAAGGAGATAATACCATCAATACAGTATGTACAGTCTACTCTACTTGCCCACAAAGGCGGGATAGAATAGAAAAAGGATCTTGATTCAAAATTAACTATGATGCTAACTCAAGAAACATAAATCATGAAAGAAATTCAAGATTTATGAGATGAAAATGGACCGATAAACAATCAAAATTACACAAGAAATCAAGTAGGAAGGTTCAAAGGAAGAGGAGGCTGATGGAATAACAACATTAGGCCAAAATGTCAGATTTGTGAAGAACCCGAACATACTGCTAACAAATGCTACTTTAGGTTTAATACAACCTATAATCCTACCTGGAATGCCAACAATCAAAGAAATTACTCAATAAATGCAAACATGGCAAGTATACATCAAGATACAAGAAACACTTCACAAGAACAAAAGGTACATAACCTGAACATGTAAGAGGCAACAAGACCAGAGGATATTCTAAATGAATGCTAGTATCCAGATTTAGGTGCTACCCATCATGTGACAAGCAATTTGCAGAATCTAAACATTGGCAACAATGAGTACAAATGTAATCAATTTATTTGTATGGGTAATGACACTTGTATTAATATCACACACAGTGGTAGTGCTAAAATCAGGGGTAAGTGAGTTTTACATCTTAATAACTTATTTAGAGTCCCCAAAATAAGAAAAAAAATTAGTCAGCTTGTTACAATTTGCACAAGACAATGATGTCTTTTTTGAATTTTACCCAAAATTTTGTCTAGTTAGAGATATTCAGAATAGAAAAATTTTAATGTAGGGTGAAACACATAATGGACTCTACAGATTTAACTTATCAAATGTTAGTTATCTAAACAATTCAAAAAACTGTACAACTTAGCAGAATCAAACTCATCACAATGTAGGAAAAGTACTTTTGATATTTGGCATTATAAGTTGGGCCATCCTAGTATGAAAGTTGTAGAAGATTTTGAGTGATGATAAAATAGTGGTTAAAGACATACCATCCTCATATATTTGCACTTACTGTCAAATGGAAAAAAGTCTTAAACTGACTTTTCCAAATTCATAATCTGAGTATGATAAACCCATACAACTCATTGCAACTGATTTGTGGGGACCAACACCAATCAACTCAGATTATGGATTTAAGTACTATATATCTTTTGCAGATGCACATTCCAAGTACACATGGATATTCTTTCTGAAATCAAAATCAGAAGCACATGATGTAGTAATACATTTCATAAAGCAAGTGGAAAGACGAACAGATCAGTAGGTAAAAATAATACAAACTGATGGAGGTACAGAATATAAAACACTTAAAGAATTCTATCAAGGAAAAGGAATAAGTCATAGAATGACTTGTCCTTATAATTCAGAACAGAATGGGTTAGTGGAGAGAAAACATAAACACATAGTAGAAACTGGTCTTACATTGTTAGCACAAGCTTCACTTCCGTTGAAATTTTGGCTAGGTGCATTTGCAACTACAATGTATCTTATTAACAGAATGCCTACAAAGGTTTTACAAAATAAAAGTCCAATGGAAGTACTATTCAATGAAAGACCATATTATCAATATTCAAAAACCTTTGGATGTCTATGTTTTCCACACTTAAGACCATACAACTCACATAAGTTAAATTTCAAGTCAACACCATGCATCTTTCTTGGATATGGCTCAAACCAGAAAGGATACGGGTGTCCACACAAAAGTGGGAAAATATTCATATCAAGGCATGTGGTGTTTAATAAACACACATTTCCATTTGCAACATCAAGTGTAAAGGCTACTCAGAAAGTATACAATCCAAAAGTACCCATTCCACCTATACCAGTGTACTCAAGCTATGAACATCAAAGATAGATGGAGGAAATCAAAGGCAACCCAGATACTTAACACACATTATTCAATGATGAACCAGGTCAAGATGAGTCCGAATAACCTTAACAATCCATTCACGGTCCTACAAGCACGAGCAGTCAGCAATACAGTAGTGATGAATATAATCAAGAACAGAACATAGAACAATCAGCTAATGTACAAGAAGAACAAGCAGTCAGAGGCTATACAACGATAAAAAGAGCAAAAAGTGGCTTTTTAAACCAAAGCTATATGTCACATGCACAAATATAGATGAAACGGAAAATTATGAGCAAACAATCAGAAATGAAGAATGAAGAAATGCAATGCATGAAGAATACAATGATGTAATAGGAACAAAACATAGTCTTGTTACATTGTCCAAACATAAAAGACCAATTGGCTGCAAATGGACTTACAAATTGAAAACGAATCCAGATGGAACTATCCAAAAGTATAAGGCAAGGTTGGTTGCAAAAGGATACACTCAACAACATGGTTTTGATTTTAATGAAACATTTACTCTAGTAGTTGAGCCAATCATTATAAGAGTAATCAAAACAATAACACTGCATAGAAAGTGGGATATTAGGGAGTTGGATGTGAACAATGCATTTCTAAATGATGAGTTTGAGGAGGAAGTTTACATGGAACAGCCACTAGGTTTTAAGCAATCAGAGAACAACACAATGGTGTGCATACTACATAAGGTTATCTATGGTCTAAAACAAGCACCAAGAGTATGTTTTGATAAACTAAAGTCAACACTTATCAACTTAGGCTACCAACCAACAAAGTCAGATTATTCACTTTTCATCAAATTCAACAAGGAACTAACAACATACATTTTAGTGTATGTAGATGATTTCATAGTTACTGGAAGCAGTGAGGATGAAATTAAGCATGTCATTCAATACTTAGATAAGTAGTTCTCAATTAAGGACTTAGGCAAACTCAACTACTTTTTGGGAATTGAGGTTAACAAGATATCGGATTCAAAAATGCACTTAAGTCAAAAGAAATACATCAAAAAATTACTTATCAAAGCAAAAATGGATAAAGCAAAATCTCTACCTACACCCATGACCAGCAATCTGCATCTCTCAAGGCACAAAGGGGAACCAATTCTGAATGAAAAATAGTACAGAAGTGTAGTGGAAGCACTACAATATGCAACTATAACTAAGCCAGAGATAACATACAGTGTCAATAAGGTATGTCAGTTCATGCATCAGCCACTGAATGAACATTGGAAAGCAGTAAAACGAATACTGAGATATCTAAATGGGACATTAAATCATGGTCTACTACAGAAATCAAGTAAAGCTCTCACAATAGAAGGATTTTCTGAAGCTGACTGGGCATCTAATCCAGATGATCAGAGATCAACCACTGGGTATTATATTTACTTAGGTGAAAATCCAGTCTCGTGATGTTCCAAAAAAACAACCTACAATGTCCAAATCCAGTACAAAATCTAAGTACCGAAGTCTTGCCAGTGCTACTATTGAAGTAATATGGCTAGAATCACTACTTAATGAACTTAAAGTCAAAACAAGTAATAAATCAATGATTTGGTGTTATAATATAAGTGTCGTGTCACTATAAGCAAACCCTATATTGCATTCGAGAACTAAGCATATAGAACTTGATTTGTATTTTGTTCGGAAACAGGTAAATAATGGAAAATTCAACATTAATCATGTTCCGGCTCCTTACCAAAGAACGGATATACTTACTAATGTAACGACCCGTATTTTTTATAATTAAAATTATTAAATTTAATAAGATTTTGGAATTAGTATTATGAGAAATTAAAATTTATGATTTAATGAGAAAAATAATTAGAATATAATTTAATAATGTTGTTTGAATGTTATTGACAACTATTTTAATGCAATTTCAATCAACTGAACTAATTATAAAGTTAATTTGGTTATAATTGTAAATATGGAATAAATTAAATGTTGGATTCAATGTTGAAATTATCTGTTATTAACTGAAATAGGTTTATTATAGAATATGAAATAAATTAATTAGTACATAAATTTATTAGCTTTTGTTTGTAAACAATAGACATAGAAATGAGTTTGAATTACTAATGTGTAATAATTGTTTTAATTATTATTTTATTATTTATTCCGTTGAATAATTTGGAAATCAATTTGAATTTAATATAATTAAATATTGTCGTTAATACGAGTTAAGATGATATCTGTAGAATATGAATGTAATAAAATATAGACTAATGTTAATTATATTCATAAGGTAATAGTTGATTCAATAATAGGAGTGAGAATCAAAGGATAAGATTTTGTTTGGAATTTAAATTATAATGAATGGATTTATTACAGTTGTAATTGAACGTTGAAATTTATGTAATATTTAAATCTTGGATTTAATATGGGAAAATTGTATTTTTAAAGGATTATAAATTCCTGTTTAATTAAGAATTATGAAAATTATTAACTTTTAATCTAGAATTTATAGGCGATTAAATTGATTTTAAAATAATAATTTATTTAATTAACGTGCAAAATTGGGTTTTTGGGCACCGTCTTGGATTTCGACGAAACCAGTTTCATCAAATCCGAAATAGTGAATTATTATAGGATTTCAAGTTTTATAGAGATCAGACTTATCGTTTTATCGTGCGAGCTCGAAACGCGTAGAAATCGATTTATGAAATTTAAATGAATATAATTTGATTATGGAAGCTAACTTCCGTATACAATGGAATTAGGGTTTGAAACTAGTTCCACTGAGTTTAAAAATATCGAAAACCTATATTTTGATATATTGGATGACCTATTTTCGTTTCGGGAACGAAACGGACTTTTCGGACCTTGGTTACCGCTTTGGCCCATTCGATCTGTTCCATCCATCTCTATTCCATTTCTATCGATATAAATAGATTTATTTTCTGAAACTCTAGCAGTCTATTCCAATTTCTGTACGTACTTTTTATTTCCATCTGCTCCTTCCTTTCTTCCCAATGTCATATATCAAACCCTAAATTCACAAATTTCCAAAATCAAATCGAAAATTCAAACTCCTCTAAACCTATCAAATTATATAGCATCGCTAAGTTCTTGACGGACATAACCTACATCTGCAGTTCGTGTTTGCAATTGAGTCTCGGTTTGGCTAGAAATTTACGAAGAAGTTTCGGCCGTCCATATTAGGGTTTTGTTTTCAACGGTGGATCTTCATTGATATGGCGATCGGGTGGTACTACGGCGTAGAGGAGACGATGCAGTCTTCATCCATGGTCTTCGTTCATCTCAGGGGTGTTTGGATTCTCCTGGAAGGCGAAGGAAGGCGGCAGCGGCGAACGGGCGTGGTGGACGTGGTGGAGAATCTAGGGTTTGTAGTTTGGTTGTTAAAGAGACCAGGGTCGGATATTGTCATACTCTCTGCCAATTCCGAAACCACTTTAACAATTATGTACGTGGTGGAGAATCCAGAACAAAGTAGGATGGTTTGGATAACGCTACTGGTATGAGGTAAGGACGCAGCCCTGGCCTTCGAGTCAGCTTGATATGACTAAAACATGAGGTATCCCGGACCAAGTGAGGTCGCTCCTCCTATCGGACACGCTTCTTCAATACCGTATCTATTACTTTGTGATTGATTGGTGGCCAACCTCGATTTGATTATGGAAGTGTGTCTCGAGGTGGGCGGTAGTAGCTGCTATGGGTCACCACCAGTCTGGGCATGCAAAACGGTAGAATCCTACCCTGAGTATTGCCTCGCGTGCCTTGTCATATGCCTTATTAAGCCCACTGCGAGTGCTCCCTGATAGCCCACCAGTTTAGGGTGGAGTTTACAGTACTGTATAGACTACGATGTCTATAAAAATGTGTCAAGGGGGATATGAGTAACGCCTTAACGCTATTTTAATAATTTACTGATGGACATTACATATATAGCGTATTCTACCATATATAGATATTTTAGCGAATCCTTAGGAGATGGGAAATCTTGAAACATCTCTTAAGTTATTGCACGCACGTTATACACTGGATAGGAGATGTAAAATCTCGTAAACATATCTAAAGCCATTACACTCATATTTACTTGTTGTTGATTTAAGTTACATAAGATCTTTTAGTTCTAACTCGAGTGTTTTGTCTTTTCATTACGCTCGGGTCATCTTGAGCATTTCAGTGTTGAAGACTTTATTTCTGGAGGACAAAGATAGAGTTTGGTATATTATATTATTAGAAATTTTCCACTGCATCATTATTGGTATGTCGTTGTTGTACTCTGATTGTTGTAAAAATTGTGTAATCAAATGTATATTATGAAACAGCGTCGCGAACTGTTTATTTGATTATTATATTTTGTCATTCCACTACGAGATTCCGTGTTTCTTTTTTCCTTCTTTTTCTCTTATTTTCTTATTTACCCTATTGACAATCCTCCATTTTGAATGGTTTGAGTTAGACAAGTGTGGTTTATTGTCGATTTAAACCGTCCAAAAAGGTGGGTCGTCACAGTTGGTATCAGAGCTTTGGTTTATGGATACCTTTACCTGTTCGGGGTTAACTCATTAGAGATAGGGTTATTAATACCCTAGAATGAGTTTGAGAGTATATATATGAGAGAGCGTATTTGTTAGTGATATAAAAATATTTTGTATTGTGTTAATTTGCACTACAACAAAAAGGACCTTTAACAGCGTTTTTACGTACGCTGTATATCGACATGCAGTTATATGTCTGGGATATACAATGACAAGAAATAAACGTTGTTAAATGTCCTTTTTAACAGCGTTTACCTGGTGCCATGAAAGCTTTTAACAGCGTTTGGTTGGGTGCAATTAGAGATCTTTCTTAGCGTTTGTTTCGTGCTAAGATAAGATTTTATAGTGTTTTTTCAATGCTGTGATATTTATTTACAGCGTTTCCTTGCTGCAATAAATCGTGCTTTATGTTTTTAGATACAATTTAACGGCATTTTAAAAACGCTGTTAAAACTTTCAATGGCGTTTTAGAAACGCTGTGGAATGTTTTAACTGCATTTAAAAAACGCTGTGGAATGTTTTAACAGCGTTTTAAAAACGCTGTGGAATGTTTTAATTCCATTTCAGCAAACATCCGCCACAATGTGCATATATATACCACATTTCAAAATTAGCATATTATATCAATATCACATTTCAAAATCAACATATTATATCAATACCACATTTTGAACACATATTTGATGACCAACGTATGAAATTTCATAATCAAAATACACAATATTTTTACACCAAACATAAATAGTTTGTCTCATCAATATTTCAAAAACAAAATATAGAACAAATAGCAATAGCAAAACAAAAGCAAGTAGTACATACGTTAAAACCAAAAAGTAGTTCTAGCAGCAAAAATAACTTCGATCCATAACTCGTTGCAAACTTTTTTTGCATCACAGTCATCTATCTACCTATAAAGTAAAAGTAATGCTTGAGAATCAATTCATCAAAAAAGTGTACACAAAGTTAAATATGATTCATAATGCAAACACTAAATATTCATCACACTATTTCAGTAGACGATTGACTAATACAAGTATACAACCTTAGCATCGAACACATATTATGTACCATGCTTGAACAAACAAAAACTGAAAACAGCAATATTCAACTAGAAAAATGTAGGAAACAGTTTTGAATATGCTCAGAAAAAAAAGCTCTTTTATTCAATCAGGTTTTTATTGCATATATTTCAGCAGAAAACTAATAACCGCAGTATATATCACAGGGTAACCACCTCCATCTCACAAAGTGTACACAGTTAAAACTGCACCCACCACATCTCACAACATCCCTAACCACCTCCATCAAACTATGCATCACAACAGCCACAAACAACATGCTTCTGACCAACCATCTCCCTGCACACAAACACATACCAGTGCCTTGCCACTGCCCCTTCTGCCAATCACCTTCCTTCTGCCTTGCATTTACTCACTACCAACTTCCCCTGTCCAACAACCTATCATAACCAACACTTCATTTACAAAACTGCCATACATCCCACTTCAACCCACATCAACCAACAGTTCAGTACACAGACCAACTACTTGGCACTGAAACATACATCTCCTCCTCTTCCACATCTGCCATCAACCTCCTTCACCAAGCTGTCATTATTAGCACATCATTACAACTTCAACTTCAACATACCACTTAACATACAACAACTTGCCTTCATACCAGAACAGTTTTGCCTCACTGCATATACAAACACATCAGCTGTTCCATTGCATACTTCCCAACCATCATAGTTTACAACTCCTGTCAAAAATCATTTCGGCCAAACAAACTTCTCCACAACACTCTAGACCACTTCATACCCCAGACCAGCATATACATTTCCATATACATCACCACTGCTTGCTCCATCACCCACACTTCCACTTCAACTTCCAACTCCTAACTGCCTCTACTACAAATTCACATCAACCAACTTCACTGCCTGATCCAGTGTGCATATCACATAACCAGTGCATCACAACATCTTTGCCTCACTCAACAACACTTCACTGTCAAACTGTCAAACTGAACCATCTTACTACTACCTCTAACTCATTCATTTCTGGTAACATTACATACACATCTTCCTCAAAACTAACCGCTGTTGTGCATTTCTTCAACAAAATAGCCCTGCCATCAACAACTACCCCATACATCCGTACAATACTCCATTGCCAACTGTGTGCACACATCAACAACACTAAAATTTTACCTTAAACAAACTGTGTAAGCAGTTCTATGATTCAACTGCTACTTTAACCCACCCAGTCATAACCACTGTGCTAACCATCAAAACACTTCCTACCTATTCCCGCTTCAACAGTGCACTAACTACCTCACACTCACTGACCAAACACTTCTTTGAACTACCACTCCCCCCACACATTCAACAGTCGCTGATGTTCCCTCCCTACACCACACCATCACCTACAACTAGCCACTCAAACAACCATTAAACCCACATCAAACCCAAGCATCATACATACTAGTGCCATACAACAAACCTAACCATCATACATACTAGTGCCATACAACAACATTTATCAGCACATTCAATCGACATAAGACTTACTAAGATCTGAACATCTCAAACCACCATCATTTATCATTAACCTTATCTAAGACACCAAATTTATTCATATAGTTCATAATGCATTATGCATTTCAAAGCATAGGAGTAGTCTATGTTAACGATAATAATCCAGGCCAAAAAACAGAGACTTCTGTGCAGTATACATGGATAAGGCAGGAGATGGACTGTGGTGTTTTGGAATTAGTTATGGCCAGTGAGTGTGTTGAAGTTCCCAACAATGTAACATGGACAAGGCATATTATGGTAAACTGATTTCTTTATTCATTGTTTTTCCTCTACAAAATATTGAAGTCTGAATTTGTTTGAATTTTTCTTTAATTTTAGCTTTGCAAATTAATATAATCAATGGACTGGGAGTATGAACAAAACAGTATAATGCAAAAGTGTAATGACAATAGTAGAACGTACCTCATCAAGTATGCCAACATCTCTTTAACCATTCTCAACCACCATATTATCTTCAACCTTCTGCCCTTGAATAAGTATCACAAATCACGCAGAGCCTGTCAAATAAAAATGATTTGTGAAGTTAAACACCCCACCCACATACACAGATACATCAAACATAACTAGAATGTAGTGCCGACTTACCGGAACTTGCATCTGTTATAACTTTATCAGTAGGCCAAGCAATTGTAGTGCCGACTGCATATATTTAATATTTTGTAAGTCGGATGTTGGTCTCCATAGACGTGCATTTGGAGCATTTGCAACATCAACCCAAACCTTAACTGCATTTATCCCTAGAGGAACAAAATGAACCAATACTTTTGGATCGAATGAAGAGACACGTCCTTCAGCTACAATTTCTCCCTTTCGATCCAAATCAATCAAATTGCACTTGTTATTTATCATTGAATTTGTACCCTGTCAATTAAGAATATACTATTTTATCATATGATTAAATACTTAGTAAGATGAATAAATGAGTTAATTCAATAAGTAAGTTAACCTTTCCGACAACTACAGTAGTAACCGTATGAGTAGAAGACGCTACAATATTAACCTGCTCCACAACCACCCTCGATTCAGGCCAAGCCACTTTCTTACCATTAGCTTCTCCAACTCATGTCAAACCAACGGTCGGTCTCCATAAATAAGCATCTCGTTTTTTTGGATTATCTATTCAAACTTCCATTGCAGATGGTCCAAGAGGAAGATCGTTCACATGTTCTGTTGGATTAGTCGAGTGCAGCCGTCCTTCAGTAACTATTTCTTCGGTCCCAGTCCAATCATACAACTTGCATTTATGATCGGTGCTACCAGTTTTACTCTATTAAAGAAAAATTATTATATTAATGAATTATTATTATTTTATGTAATCAGATTAAATGTTAGTTGCGAAATAAGTTAAAGTTACCTCATTGTCTTCTTTCTCCAAATGGTCTACGTTGTGCAAAACAACTCTGGTAACTGGCCATGCTACTATCTCGCCTTCAACTTCTCCAATACGTGTCAAACGAAGTGTGGGCCTCCATAAAAAAGCATCTGATTTTCTTGACATGTCTATAATAATTTTCATAGCATCTGACCCTAAAGGACTTAGTTGGACAAGCTCATTTGGATCACTTGATAGAACTCTTCCTTCTGCAACAATTTAATCTGTCCCACACCTATCCAATAATTCACATTTATCATGTTTGTTGTCATGATTGCCCTACAATTGACCGATAGCAAAATATAGTGGTTATAGAATTAATTACCCAAATTTAAATGATATCACAATATTAATACAATTCATTTTACCTTTTGATGTGTGCTTGCTTCTCCCCAACTTTCTTTACTCTGTCAAAATATATTAATACAATATTATAATTATATATTCTAAACATGCATATTGCGGTAAACTAAAATATTACCTGATTTTTCATTAGCCCTTGAATTATCGGCTTTAGTTCTAAAATTTGGTTTTGCATTTGGATTGTTTGTTTATCCCTAGCATGTGACCAAATTGCCTTGGTGGCAGTCATACCCCTTCCCATTCCTCTCAATCGTCTTGGTTTATCACGTCCTAACACTTGCAACAATGCATCATCTTTGTAACTGGTTATTGAACCCGAATGAGATCCAACGACAACGTTTTTAATTTTTTTCTACAAAGATTAACATTGATATTATACACTAATTTTAAACTATCACATTATTAAAAAAACTTACAACAGCCGCGTTCTCTGGTTTGCCATCTTTTCTAATATGAGATTTGACCCAAACATCAACTCTAGGAACGGGAGAGCAATCATTACTCTTCTCTTTCTACATTCAAACGATCATTAAAACAACAAACTGTATCAACTAAATAGTCAATAAATATTATGGTATATAAATTCACTTTTTACCATATCTTCAGCCAATCGAGCCATGCCTCTACGGCTGCATGTATGTGGCATCTGATTTTGTCTAATAGCTCTGAATCTATCACTTACCATCTGCAGTATTCAAAAAACACAAAAAGAGAAACTTCTCAATTTTTTTATACATTTTAATTTTCAACACACACATATACACACACTCTTTTGTCATGCAACACATGTCAGATATGGATGTAGTACCAAAACTTAGATAGAAACTTCTTAATATGGATGAACGACGAGTTAATAAAAATGAAAATCGTGGTCTGTACTGTATAATGGGATAAGGGCCAAACTTATGACAACTGCAGTTTTACTTATTTGAAATGTAAATGACACACGTGTACATGGAAATTGACAAACGAGTACCACTACTTAAAGAAAATAGAACATGTGAACAGAAGATATTGCATTAGTTACTCAAACTGGCTATTCTCACATGTAGTATTCAAAATAATAATTAATATCACAATTCACATTAGATAAGTATAAACCATTAATGTGATATGAATGATTTACCTTAAAGTCCGGATTTGTTTTCGACTTAACAAACTTCTTCCACTCCGTTATGGCTTTGATGTTATCTGGTTTTAGTTGAAGTCTCTCTTCTTCGTTCTTTGCACTTACTATTTTGCGAACTAGTATGCTTTTTGAAGCTTTAAAAATACATCCCATTTGCTGAAATATAAGCACCTTTTGCCATTCCTCGTCTAATTTAAATTTAGCCTGCAATATTTTTTTAAATCAACTTAATAACACAAAGGATACAATTGGGAATATATGATACACATGAATCAACTGTTCCTCAAGGTGTTGTATTATTATTAAATCATTAATCATTAATCATCAATGATTTAATATAGGGTCCTTACTCTCCAAAAAGCATAGGCTGATCCATGTATCAACACAAAAAATTGCTAAAATACGAGTTGAATGTGTTATTGTTTGTTTCTTACCTGAATGGATTCCCAAAGAATGACTTTTAATTCGTTGCTGAGATGCTTCCAATTATCCAGTGTAACCGGAACATGCTCGCGTACAAGTGGGCCTAAATAAGAAGACAACTTGACCGATACATCTCCTACTGTTTCACCTTCCCCATTAAACTCAACTTCAATTTGACTTAAAATATATGCAGGAAGTCTTTTGACTTTTGTTCATCCTCTAGTTCTTTTTTTCACAATTGGATTAACATTGAAATTGTCATTTCTCTCGCTTGCTTCAACAACTTCAACTTTTCCTTCTTGTTGCATTGCAGTATCGTTGATGACTTGTGGAATTTCTTAAATTGGAGCATCATTATTTTCAAAATTGCATTCATTCTGAGTATTGTTGTTAATCACAGTCCTCTTTCTTTTCGTATTTTTACCCATTTTCTGCAATTAAAAGTACATATAAACAAACACTTTAGTATTCATGCATAGCTAATAAAAGTACATATAAACAAACACTAAGATATACATAGCTAATAAAAGTAAATTTAGGACAAGGGAAACACTAAGATATACAAACTATTTTCAGATCAAACTCTATGTAAGAAAAAGAAATTAAACAAAAGAAACATAGTTTGACAAATTGCAAATTACAATGCTAGACAGTCGATCAGGCTTGGTTTCCTGATCACAAATTACAATGCTTCTTCTGTATTATGTACTTTTTTCCCCTCCAGAAATAGTGCACCTTTCACTTTTGATATGTTAAAATACAAACATATGTTCAGAGAAGACAAATATATTAATGCTCACAGTTATGCTAATTAAACAGTTTAGAGGTACCTTTAAATGAAAACCAAATAGCCCTTTGGCCAATTGGCCCCAATTATATGTTCATGCCTTCATGGCACTCCAGTTCATTTTTGAAGAAGATAGGTACGCAATATCAAATAGCTAGAGTAGTTTGATTTGTGTTTCTTTATTTTTATTTATGCTTATATTCACTTGTCTTATTTGAATGCCATTTATTTTGGGCTCATAAAACAACTCTTATCATTTATCATCATACCGCAAATACAACACGAATGCCAGGTCCAAACATAACTCGTCAGCGTGATAAATAAGATCAACAATAACAAAGATTGGTAGATACTTAAAATCAACAAATCAAATTGAGTATTAATTGCATTATTGCTCGGCCGTATTATGTTGAGAATGTCCACAATGCATATGTATCACCATAAATTCACAAAACATGCTTTTAAATAATAGAGTTTATATGCAATAGTCATGCAGCACTACTAACAAACTTCTACTAATTCTACATAGGTACAGCTGGCAGGCAAATGTATAACATGGTTTAACATTAATACAGGAAAATAACGTACAATCGAGTTATCCATAACGCGTTATGGGCATAGCATGTTAAAGTATCAGGCATCCTACAGGGTTGCTATTTACAATCCTATTCAGCAGTAACTGAAAATCCTGAAAACTGTAGCACAAAATTTGTATCGGTGCTTCTGAATTAAAAGTAGACCATATGCAATTTTCATAGTTTGACAAGCACTGTTTGAGAGATTACGTTCTGAATTTGTATCAATTTGATTTTGTTTTAATAAATCGCACTATGCAGGGTCTAAACATTAATATTCTTTGTTGAATTAAGCACTATCTACGAGATTATGTTCTGAATATATATTAATTTGATTTTATTTTAATAAATTGGACTGTGCAGGGGTCTGAACATTAATATTCTTTACTGAATTATGATTCTGAGTTGATAATATAATAATTGATGCCTCTTGATTGTTATCAATATTGATAGCTCATCTATATTCATCATGTTTTGTTAATTAGAGTTAATATTATACTATTTTGGAATGAAATAATTATGAGAGTTGCATAATTTCTCCAAGTGACAAAAACAGTTGCTTAATTACAATTACTGCATGAAAGTTGCATAATTACAATTACAATTACAATTACAATTACAAAAACAGTTGCATAATTATGCAGTGTATTCATGGTCACGTGGATATGACAAGAATGTCATTACTATGCATTTTTACTTGTTCTAAAATAAATCAAAGATCGCTTGGTCATGAAAATCTCAGTGTTTTAGATTTCAGACGATAATGTATCACTTTAGTATTCATGCATGTACATGCAGATGAGAAGAGATACCTTTCTACTGGATGAAGGTCCTCAACTCCTCTTTACTGCGAGTAGCATTTACATCTGCAATAGAGTTGAATGAAATTTAGTAACTAATTTGCTTTTTTTTTAAGTAAACAAATCAATACGGATTATCACAAAGCTTAACATGACAAAACACTATCACTGCAACCCCCCACTACTACCACATAACCAACTTCAGGCACAGTTCACAAAGTGCTCAAAATTCCCAGATTAAATACCAAAATTGCACATGGGAATTTTCTTTACATGAAGAGAAAAATAACGCATAACAAAAATCATAATGTGTATAATATGGGAAAGTTAATGCACATTACACAAAACGAAGTTTATATATATATATATATATATATGTGTGTGTGTGTGTGTGTGATATATGATGGTCAGCAGCCTTTTTTTATTGATGGTTGGTCAGGGTATTCGGTCAATAAAGTGTGGGGGTAATGGACAGTGGGTGGGCAGAGGGCATGTGCACTGATGTTTTGCTGTGATGATTTGCTGTTTGGACAGTGAAGTATTGAGTGCACACACTGTTATGGTGATGGTTTGCTGTGATGATTAGTAGTTTGGACAGTGAAGTATTGAGTGCACACACTGTTATGCACACAGAGAAAAGTTTGTACAAATTTAAATAAGGACTAAACAGCTTTGTGTTTTTTAATCTAAAATGAAACTGAAACCGAGATGCAAATTCAATTAACAACACAAATGAAATGATCTAATAGGGATGATGCTGAAATCTAAGTGAGATGAATCCAAAATGAAATTAACAAAAAGAAACTAAAAATGTAAACTGAGATTTGCAAATGAAACTGAAATGCTAAAAAATGACAGAGATGAACTAACATATAGAATCGAACCATTAGAACTGAATTAACAAAAAGATCACAATGATGTAAACTGAGCTTTTATAGCATGTTTAGGAATTCAACAAGATAGAATACTAGATCACAGAACACTCTAGGACCTTAACGAAGTTTGGTAACTTTGGTTATAATATTAGGCTTGTGTATATGCATTCCCAACACTGTATTTCAGGTCATAATATTATGCTTGTATATATATAAACACTAAAACGAAGTTTGGTAACTTTGGTTAATTTATGCATTCCTAATCTATTAAGCGGTTAATTAAGCAACTTACTGAAACTACTCAAGTATGCCTTCACAATCCTCTCTAACGTAGATAGCATCCTCCATGGAATCAACATCCCTATCATTTTCTTCGCATTCTTCTCTAACAAAACTTTTATCATCAATAGACTCATCTGTCTCTAATTCATGATACCCTCGCGGTGGTGCCTTCAATACAACATACCAATTAGAAGAATCGTTTTCCCTTAAATAATTGATTTGTTTCGCTTGAGACGCAAGAATATACGGATCTCTTGAAAATGAGGCTTGATGTTGATGTAAATTAACAAGAGTAAACCCGTCTTCAACTTTCACTCGATTTCCTTTGTTTGCCCAATTGCACTTAAAAACAGGAATATAAAAGACATGGCAGTCTAACAAAATTATGTCGGTTAAAATCCCATAATATGTGACCACATCAACCACTTGAGAGGTATCCTTTGCACTTGCTCTACACATAGTAGTGGCATCATAAGTCACCCCGCAATTTTGAGTTTCTCTCTCAGCATCTTGCATGTGAAAACGTTGCCCGTTTATAATATATCCTTTGCATGACAATGCATTAGTACTCGGACCATATGCAATCTATTTTAAAAACGTATCATGATCCTTCGATTCAATAGATATCTGAAAAAAAATCAATGTATTTACCAAAGATTTTGAAAATATTATTTTGAAGCCAATTAAAGAGTATTTACAATAACTTTTTTTAATCCAATTAGCGAAGTTTTTTGTATGATTGTTCCAAAGCAATGTCGCATTTTTTTTCATACGTTGCTCTGAATTTTCCAACTCCTCAAGATGCAAACTAGCATAAAAGAAAAAAATGTAAGTTATACATGTTGTTATACACATCAAAACAAAACAAAATAGAATGCAATATTTACTTACTCTAAAAAGGTTCCAATATAGCAATATTCATTAGGACAGCCAAATGAGCACTTTCTTTCTTGTTAAATGGCAATGTAATTGTCTCAAGCTTTGAAATTGGACGACCTTCGAGTATTGCGTGGTTTTCATAATCTTCATTTGGACCTTGTTTCTCCTCTATTAGTGATGATTTTTTAAAAAATTCACCAAAAAATCTCATAGATTCTTCTACAAGGTAGGACTCCGCAATACATCCTTCAGCTCGTACATAGTTTCTAACATAATCTTTAAGAGTCTTCATATACCTTTCAAAGGGGTATATCCAACGAAAATGAACTGGTCCACACAATCGAGCTTCTCTTCCGAGATGAATTGTTAAATGTATCATTATATCGAAAAATGAAGGTGGAAAATATCTTTCAAGATCGCATAAAATTGTAACGATCTCATCATCGAGTTGTTGCAGCTTTTCTTTATCAAGAACACGTTGACATATTTTATTGAAAAATGAACACAAATGGATTATTGTTTTCCTCGGCTTTTTTGGCAACAATCCTCTTATTGCAACTGACAATATTTGCTGCATCAAAACATGATAATCATGAGACTTAAAGCCACTAACTTTGCAATCCTCTAATGATATACATCTTTTGAAATTTGAGCAATAACCATCAGACCCTTTGAAATCATATAATCTCTTGCAGAAATTTTTTTTCGCAACTTGACAGTGTGTACGGAGCCGGTGGAAGATATGTTTTCTTTCCACGAGGTTGTGCAAAAAGACTATGTCGAATTCCCCAGTCCTCTAAATCTTTTCTAGAATTAGTTCCATCTTTTGATTTGTTATCATGCAATACTGTGCCTAGCAAACTTTCTCCAACATTTTTCTCGACATGCATTACATCTAAATTATGTCGCAATGAAAGTTCCTGTAACAATCAAGAATATAACATTTTAGTATTATACATTTTTTTATGTTTAATCAATATAGGGGAAAAAAATAAACACTAACCTCCCAATATGGTAAATCAAAGAAAATTGATCTTTTTTTCCACCTTGATAACTCTGTTTTTACAGGGTTATCATTCTCATTATGTTCATCTTCTTTGTTGTGAACACGCTTCCGTTTTTTGTCCATTATCTTTTTTTCTCTTCTTATCTAGTCTTTTCTTCTTTATCTTTTTTATTTTTTTTATTTCTTCTTTCTTATCTTTTCCAAAATCATTAGGAAAATCTTGCAGCATAGTAGAAATGTTTCTACCTGTCAAAATCCTTGGCTTGGTGTCTTTCTCCACCATGTTATCAAACCAAGTCTTCTGTTTTCTCAATGAGTCCGAAGGAGGAAAAAATCTTCTATGACCCATATACACAATCTTTCGACTATGATTTAACCATCGACTATGAGTGTTAACACCGCATAATGGACAAGCTTTTTTTACCCTTTACACAACATCCAGCAAGATTTCCATAAGCCGAAAAATCATTTATCGTCCATAGTAAGATTGCTTTTTAATTAAAAAGTGTTTTACTAAATGCATCATAAATATCAACACCGTTATTCCACAAATGATGTAAATCTTCTACAGGTGGTGCCATATATATATATATATCAATATCATTTCCCAGTTGCTTTGGACCAGGAATCACCAATGTTAACATAATATTTTCTTCTTTCATGCACAACATAGGCGGAAGATTATATGTCACTAGCATTACAGGCCAGCAACTATATTTAGAACTTTTAATGGAAAATGGATTGAAACCATCTGTAGCTAGACCAAGTCCGAGATTGCATGGATCGGCTGAAAATGATTTATATTTCTCATCCACTACTGTAACGACCTAGGGTTATGCAATTATTTTATTTTCGTCATTTAGACGATTAAAATTGGTAATCCAGTTTAAATTCTCTTTAAAAAAAAAGAAGAATTTCGTTATGAGATTAAGGGCTTTAAATAAAAATCAGGGCCCAAATACATTTTTTCTTTCATTTTAGCCGTGCCCTTCTTATTCCCAATTCGACCGGATCCCCTTGATTCATTTTTTCTCTCGTTCATTTCAAACCCTAAAAACTTAAGTACGAAATTTAATGGCGGCCTCATTCTCACGTTCGTTCATGCGAAAGCCTAATTAAGGCATACAAAAGGATGGATAATGGGCAGCTTCGTTCTTTCTTCGATCTCGCTCAAAGGATTGTGGCCACCGATTCAAACGAGGGCTTCTGCCGATTTGAGTAGCTTGATCGAAAGTTCAATTTCCGCTCGTCGATGCTAAGGTGAGTTCCCACTCACATCTAATTCTCTCGAGTTGTTTTAGAATTTGAATTCTGTGGTTTCGTTCGTTTTAATTGCTCGGGTGTCGATTCTTTTCTTTTGACCAGTTGAGGCTAATTTGTTGTGCCCGATTGTTTGACTGTTCGTAATAGGCGAGTGATTTTCTCTTCACTCCCATCCTCCAATTTGAGTGATGTTGAATTATTTAATTTGATAAACACTGCTGTTTGTTTTATTTCGTTGTTATTTTGGTTTAAAAAAAATGCTGATCTATGATGTGGGAATTCTTCTGTTTATCTTGTTCGACCACAGTATTGCAGTCTTCCACTTGTTGTAAGTGCTGCCTTAACTGAGGTCTCCATTGTCACTTTACTTCACTGTTCTGATCATGGTCTGTGGGAATTGGTGAAAACTTTGCCTAAAATTTCTGATGTTGTCACTTGAATAATCATTGCTTTGTTAATTTTGGTGGCTCAGGTGCATGTTGAATTTGTACGCATATGTTTGCATACTTGTCTGGTCATTGATGGTTGTTGCCACATTTGTTGCCCTGTAGTGTTGTTTCTTTTAAATCTGAGCATTTAGTGCCATTCAAACTTGTTGTGATATGATGTTACTGTCTCACTGTTCTGGTAATCTAGTTCTCGCATTGGTTCTCATTCACTTTGAGATAGTCCTGTTACATTGTATTCATGTGAAGTCTACAGTTTTGTTCTTGTATGAAGTTTTGCCTTAGTTCTCTCGATTTCGATTTTGAACTGTTAATCGCGTTCCTTGCTAGCCTGGTCATCTCGATGTTGTTTTTCTAGATTATTTCGAAACTGCTGTTAAATGCTTTTGGGTGCTTGAACTTTTATGTGCACCTGAAGAGGCACTGAAACAATGTATATACATACATTGTGTATGTATATATATGTATTGTCCTTGTAGTCTTTATTCTACCTTGACCCAGTAGTGCTGTCATAACTTGATGTTGATTTCTTATTTGTTGACTTGGAGCTGGTTGTATGGAGTACTTATTTCTTGGGTTAAGTTCATTATGTACTATGGCTTCACTTGCAGTTTCACATAACCTTGAGTTTGCACTGTGCATTTATATATGCGAAAATTTTATGCAGTGCCACTGTGGTGAACTGTGTCTTGGCCTTTGAGTATTTTCGAGTTTGTTTTTTTTACTGTTGCACTTGTTTTGGTACAACTGTACCTGTGCTTCTTTTTGATCTGATGCTCCTAGTTACCACCTCTGACCAGTTATATTATTGCCATGTTGTAGCTTGGTCTTTGGTGCCCTTGGTCACTTGAACCTTTATGCATTTGAGCTCGTATGTACTATGATTTTCGAATTGTTGAGTTTTATAGAAACCTGGAATTGCTTCATTCTTGTCACCATCACCATTTATCTAATTTGGTGGTTTGGTAACACTTCATGCTACCTTGATCACACTATCTTCGTATCTAGTGGTGGCTACAGTTTTTGTTTTACAGTTGTGTGTGGTAGCTTGTATATGAATTAGCTTTCTTGACCACTTGAGACATTTGGATCTGTTTTCAAATTTACTTGAGTTGAACCCGATTTCGGGGTTTGACCTTGTGTTCATTTGTGATCTTTTGGTGTATCTCTTGCGATAGTGGCGAGGCAGTACACGCGTGCGTGTACTGCCGCCCTATCAGTTTTGACGGTTTTAAATTAATGTTTCGATTTGTTGAATTGTTTCGTTGGGTAATTTCAATATTTTGAAATTGTAATCTGCTTTGGATTGTTGATTTGTTGTTTAACACTGGTTAGTGTTATATTTGCCGTTATCCGATTCTCGTATCGAGAGTTGGATATACGAGATTTCTGTGACTGTCGTCTATTTGATGTTTGATTATTACTGCTTCTGTGCATTAATAACTGAGTTTGAATTAGACTGACCCGTGTATTATTTTCTTTTGAATGTAATACTCGGGTCAGACCCAAGTATTTCAGGTTGTAGATTTCTTTCTTTGAGTTGCTGTTCGGGATTGAAGACTTTTCACATCTTCTGAAGTTGTCAGAGTCATTTTGTAGTAGTCGTGTCATTGTATAGAATGATATGTATTCATGTATATTAGTCGATAATGTACTTGTATATATAACTTCTAGAGTCGACAGTTGTAGTTGTATCATATGTATAGTGTCAACTATGTATTAACTGACATCAGTTATATATATCTAAGACTTTTGTTTTTATCTGTGTTCCGCATTTATATTATCTGTGTTATTGTTATATCTAATGTCCTAAACTATTATGAACCGTCGTAGTTCGTTTTATACTAGTATTGGGTGTGTCGATGGGAGTAAATAAATAATAGAAGAAAAATAAAAAGAATGTACCACTCCTATCGAGATAACCAATGTTAGTGTAAGGCCAATTACGGATGGTCGCTCCCATCCAGCCTTATTCTTCGTAGTAATAGACAGTATTTCCTTTAATACTCTTTGTTATTATGAGCATAGAGGTGGGGCGTCACAGTTGGTATCAGAGCTTGGGGTTTATGGACATAATATAAAACTTAACTCGGATGGAACATATGTTACAACTATTGGTCGATGTTTTATTGTGATTTGAGTCAAAACTAAAGTTTTGAAATTTGGATGAAATTTTTAAATATCTTTATTTGAAAATAATAGTGAAATTGTGTTCTGTTTATCAGAGTGCGCAGCGGAAACAGTGAAACTGTCTTCGCTGAGTACAACTGATAATCTTTTTTTTTTTGATTTAAAAATCAAAGTACGAAATTGATATAAATTTCATTTGTTGTTCACATAGCTGTAATTATTTTGTTCTTTGAGAATTTCGAATCCAAATTGAGGATTCGAAGAAATTGCAGATATGTGATTTTTGTTGAAATTTCCGCTGGCTTTCTTTTGTACTAATCATCTATTGATTAGATTTTGCTGTTTTGAATTATCTTCATTGAAGATACCTTCGAATGATTTCTTTGTTCATTCTGTAGTACGTGCAAAAATTTGAATTGCACGTTACTGCATTTATTTACGCTGAACCGATGCTTGGTTATGAAACGTATTTTGTTGCCGTTATTTTTATAACGAGATTTTTACACCAATGCTAAATTTTTGAAGCAAGGTGTTTTGTGACATTTTGATGAATGAAAATTCACTGATATTACATTTTGATGTAAATTATTTTGATGTGATTTTGACGTTTTAAAATTACTGTCGCTTTGACTTCAGTAACAGTCAAATTTTTAAAAAAGTGGATTTTCAAGCGGTTATTCCGCAATACTGATGTGTAACCGTTTTTACGGTATTTTGAGAAGTACAATTTCCTTATCGAAATTGTTACTGATTTGCTGTTTTAATCACGTGATTGGAAAATCGTATTAAAATGAAAATTGTTTTATAAATTTTAACGATTTGCGTTTTCAAAAGAATGAGAAAGCGACTTAAACGATTCAGCAAAATCGAGGATTATGACCCCTTTCTTTTACTGTTTCGCTTAACTCCGGACTTGTCCAGTTGAGAATGCGAATTGTTATTTTTACAAAATAAATAAAATTGTTTTCAAAAATTTTACAGTTTGCGATTTCAAAAGAATGAGGAAGCGATTTAAACGATTCAGCAAAATCGAGGATTATGACCCCTTTCTTTTACTGTTTCGCTTAACTCCGAACTTGTCCAGTTGAGAATGCGAATTGTTATTTTTACAAAATAAATAAAATTGTTTTCAAAAATTTTACAGTTTGCGATTTCAAAAGAATGAGGAAGCGATTTAAACGTTTCAGCAAAATCGAGGACTATGACCCCTTTCTTTTACTGATTCGCTTAATTCCGGACTTGTCCGTTTGAGAATGTGAAATGTATTTTTACAAAATACACAATTTTGCACTTTCAAGGAAACGATGAAGAGAATCAAACGATTTAGTAAAACACGTGGTATGGGACATGTGCGTTTGCTATTTCGGTTAATTCCGGACTCGTTAATTGAAATATTTGATGCTTTCGTGTGCTTTCGAGCCACTATGATGGACCTTCGGGTCATATGATGGACCTTCGGGTCATATGATGGACCTTCGGGTCAAATACCAGTACTAGACCTTCGGGTCACTCTGCGGACCTTCGGGTCAATCTGATGGGCGCCAAAATTATGTTGAGTACTTGGTAGGCTTCGGCCACTCTGAGATGCACGTGCGGCGAATTAAAAACTCGCCATCTGATGGGATCGATCCAAGCTTTTATGTTGATTTTCTAGTCTTCTTAATTGATTTCTAGATATTTGTTGCTTCCAATTATCTGCAGGTAATTGGATATTTGCTGATATGAGTTCTGATTATCGTTTTTGATAATCAGATATTTGTTGTTTCTAATTATCGCTTGTGATAATTAGATATTTGCTGATATGAGTTCTGATTATCGTTTTTGATAACCAGATATTTGTTGTTTCTAATTATCGCTTGTGATAATTAGATATTTGCTAATATGAGTTCTGATTATCGTTTTTGATAATCAGATATTTGTTGTTTCTAATTATCGCTTGTGATAATTAGATATTTGCTGATATGAGTTCTGATTATCGTTTTTGATAATCAGATATTTGTTGTTTCTAATTATCGCTTGTGATAATTAGATATTTGTTGATATGAGTTCTGATTATCGTTTTTGATAATCGGATATTTGTTGCCTTGAGATTTAATTATCGCTTTTGATAATTAAATATTTGCTGATTTCGAATTTAATTATCGCTTTAGATAATTAAATATTTGTTGAATTGAGATTTAATTATCGCTTTAGATAATTAAATATTTGTGCTTTGAGATTTAATTATCGCTTTAGATAATTAAATATTTGTTGATTTTAGATTTAATTATCGCTTGAGATAATTAAATAATTGTTGATTTGAGATTTAATTATCGCTTCAGATAATTAAATATTTGTTGATTTTAGATTTAATTATCGCTTGAGATAATTAAATAATTGTTGATTTGAGATTTAATTATCGCTTCAGATAATTAAATATTTGTTGATTTTAGATTTAATTATCGCTTCAGATAATTAAATATTTGTTGATTTTAGATTTAATTATCGCTTCAGATAATTAAATATTTGTTGATTTTAGATTTAATTATCGCTTGAGATAATTAAATAATTGTTGATTTGAGATTTAATTATCGCTTCAGATAATTAAATATTTGTTGATTTTAGATTTAATTATCGCTTGAGATAATTAAATAATTGTTGATTTGAGATTTAATTATCGCTTCAGATAATCAAATATTTGTTGATTTTAGATTTAATTATCACTTGAGATAATTAAATATTTGCTGATTTGAAATTTGATTATCGCTCGTGATAATCGAATATTTGTTGAATTTGAAATTTGATTATCGTTTTTGATAATCGAATATTTGTTGAATTTGAAATTTGGTTATCGTTTGTGATAATCGAATATTTGCTGATTTTATTGATACGAGATTTTCTAGTTTATTATTGATTCTAGGTTACGTGGATTGTATTGAATTGTTGATGACCGCATTTATTCAGCTTTGCTGCTTTCTGACTATCTATTGATAGTTAAATTCTGTTGAAAAATTTGTGGATTTCTTTTATTGGAATTAACAGATTTCTTTGTCATTTGTATTTCCGACTTTATGTTTCTAGCGTAACCAGTTTATGTTAGAAAACCGATTGTTACTGACAACTTTAATTATGAAAATTGCGGGGACGCAATTTTTATAAGGAGGGGAGTCTGTAACGACCTAGGGTTATGCAATTATTTTATTTTCGTCATTTAGACGATTAAAATTGGTAATCCAGTTTAAATTCTCTTTAAAAAAAAAAGAAGAATTTCGTTATGAGATTAAGGGCTTTAAATAAAAATCAGGGCCCAAATACATTTTTTCTTTCATTTTAGCCGTGCCCTTCTTATTCCCAATTCGACCGGATCCCCTTGATTCATTTTTTCTCTCGTTCATTTCAAACCCTAAAAACTTAAGTACGAAATTTAATGGCGGCCTCATTCTCACGTTCGTTCATGCGAAAGCCTAATTAAGGCATACAAAAGGATGGATAATGGGCAGCTTCGTTCTTTCTTCGATCTCGCTCAAAGGATTGTGGCCACCGATTCAAACGAGGGCTTCTGCCGATTTGAGTAGCTTGATCGAAAGTTCAATTTCCGCTCGTCGATGCTAAGGTGAGTTCCCACTCACATCTAATTCTCTCGAGTTGTTTTAGAATTTGAATTCTGTGGTTTCGTTCGTTTTAATTGCTCGGGTGTCGATTCTTTTCTTTTGACCAGTTGAGGCTAATTTGTTGTGCCCGATTGTTTGACTGTTCGTAATAGGCGAGTGATTTTCTCTTCACTCCCATCCTCCAATTTGAGTGATGTTGAATTATTTAATTTGATAAACACTGCTGTTTGTTTTATTTCGTTGTTATTTTGGTTTAAAAAAAATGCTGATCTATGATGTGGGAATTCTTCTGTTTATCTTGTTCGACCACAGTATTGCAGTCTTCCACTTGTTGTAAGTGCTGCCTTAACTGAGGTCTCCATTGTCACTTTTCTTCACTGTTCTGATCATGGTCTGTGGGAATTGGTGAAAACTTTGCCTAAAATTTCTGATGTTGTCACTTGAATAATCATTGCTTTGTTAATTTTGGTGGCTCAGGTGCATGTTGAATTTGTACGCATATGTTTGCATACTTGTCTGGTCATTGATGGTTGTTGCCACATTTGTTGCCCTGTAGTGTTGTTTCTTTTAAATCTGAGCATTTAGTGCCATTCAAACTTGTTGTGATATGATGTTACTGTCTCACTGTTCTGGTAATCTAGTTCTCGCATTGGTTCTCATTCACTTTGAGATAGTCCTGTTACATTGTATTCATGTGAAGTCTACAGTTTTGTTCTTGTATGAAGTTTTGCCTTAGTTCTCTCGATTTCGATTTTGAACTGTTAATCGCGTTCCTTGCTAGCCTGGTCATCTCGATGTTGTTTTTCTAGATTATTTCGAAACTGCTGTTAAATGCTTTTGGGTGCTTGAACTTTTATGTGCACCTGAAGAGGCACTGAAACAATGTATATACATACATTGTGTATGTATATATATATGTATTGTCCTTGTAGTCTTTATTCTACCTTGACCCAGTAGTGCTGTCATAACTTGATGTTGATTTCTTATTTGTTGACTTGGAGCTGGTTGTATGGAGTACTTATTTCTTGGGTTAAGTTCATTATGTACTATGGCTTCACTTGCAGTTTCACATAACCTTGAGTTTGCACTGTGCATTTATATATGCGAAAATTTTATGCAGTGCCACTGTGGTGAACTGTGTCTTGGCCTTTGAGTATTTTCGAGTTTGTTTTTTTACTGTTGCACTTGTTTTGGTACAACTGTACCTGTGCTTCTTTTTGATCTGATGCTCCTAGTTACCACCTCTGACCAGTTATATTATTGCCATGTTGTAGCTTGGTCTTTGGTGCCCTTGGTCACTTGAACCTTTATGCATTTGAGCTCGTATGTACTATGATTTTCGAATTGTTGAGTTTTATAGAAACCTGGAATTGCTTCATTCTTGTCACCATCACCATTTATCTAATTTGGTGGTTTGGTAACACTTCATGCTACCTTGATCACACTATCTTCGTATCTAGTGGTGGCTACAGTTTTTGTTTTACAGTTGTGTGTGGTAGCTTGTATATGAATTAGCTTTCTTGACCACTTGAGACATTTGGATCTGTTTTCAAATTTACTTGAGTTGAACCCGATTTCGGGGTTTGACCTTGTGTTCATTTGTGATCTTTTGGTGTATCTCTTGCGATAGTGGCGAGGCAGTACACGCGTGCGTGTACTGCCGCCCTATCAGTTTTGACGGTTTTAAATTAATGTTTCGATTTGTTGAATTGTTTCGTTGGGTAATTTCAATATTTTGAAATTGTAATCTGCTTTGGATTGTTGATTTGTTGTTTAACACTGGTTAGTGTTATATTTGCCGTTATCCGATTCTCGTATCGAGAGTTGGATATACGAGATTTCTGTGACTGTCGTCTATTTGATGTTTGATTATTACTGCTTCTGTGCATTAATAACTGAGTTTGAATTAGACTGACCCGTGTATTATTTTCTTTTGAATGTAATACTCGGGTCAGACCCGAGTATTTCAGGTTGTAGATTTCTTTCTTTGAGTTGCTGTTCGGGATTGAAGACTTTTCACATCTTCTGAAGTTGTCAGAGTCATTTTGTAGTAGTCGTGTCATTGTATAGAATGATATGTATTCATGTATATTAGTCGATAATGTACTTGTATATATAACTTCTAGAGTCGACAGTTGTAGTTGTATCATATGTATAGTGTCAACTATGTATTAACTGACATCAGTTATATATATCTGAGACTTTTGTTTTTATCTGTGTTCCGCATTTATATTATCTATGTTATTGTTATATCTAATGTCCTAAACTATTATGAACCGTCGTAGTTCGTTTTATACTAGTATTGGGTGTGTCGATGGGAGTAAATAAATAATAGAAGAAAAATAAAAAGAATGTACCACTCCTATCGAGATAACCAATGTTAGTGTAAGGCCAATTACGGATGGTCGCTCCCATCCAGCCTTATTCTTCGTAGTAATAGACAGTATTTCCTTTAATACTCTTTGTTATTATGAGCATAGAGGTGGGGCGTCACAACTACATTCCAAGTCACATAATCCACAGGATGACGCATTTTTCCATCGTTGCTTTTATTACTATAATGCCATCTTAGATCTTCTGCCATTTTTTTGGATCTAAACATTCTCCTGAATCTTGGAATGATTGGAAAATATATCAACACTTTAACAGGGATGCCTTGAATGATCTCTTTTGTACTCTTATTTATCTTCCATCTTGAAGAACCACACGTTGGACAACTATTCAAATCTTTGTATTCTTTTCTAAAATGACAACAATCCTTCTTACAAGCATGAATCTTCTCAAAACCCATATCAAATATTTTAAGAATTTTTTTACTTCATATATAGTCTTGGGAAGTACATTATCCTTTGGCAATAATACATGTAACACATTTAATAGCTTATCAAAACCAGTATCGGATAAACCGCACTCACATTTAAGATTATATAAAGCGGTGATAGTAGATAAATTTGTCTGACCTGCACAATCGGGATACAATGGACTTTCTGTATCTTCCAAATTTTTTATCAAATCATCTTCTCATCTTTGTGCATCAACATTATCTTTATCGTCGGCAAAAAAGGTATGATCGACAAAATCTTCATCTTCATAGTGAACGGCTTGGAATAAATCATATGTGTCATTCAAATCCATTTCTTCAACTATATTTATTTGTTCACCATGATTATACCACCTACTGCATTTGTACTTAGGATCCATTCCTTTTATAACCAAATGCTCAAACACAATCTTGTCATGATGATGAGTAAGATTTCGACAATCTATGCAAGGACATAAATTTTTTTCTGCAATTGCTAAATTTTTCTTCGCGGATTGCACAAAATTCCATGTTCCTTGTCGGTATTCTATACTAGTTCTATAATGAAAAATAGAAAACACGAATATTAATTGTAATATTAAAATTTTAAAATTTTCGAAGTGTATTTAGTTGTATATTATCCTATTACCTGTGTGAATGCAACCAGTCTTTCTCCATCATGAATATACACTGTAATTCCAAGAAAGTATACACTGTAATTCCAAGAAAGTATACATTGTAATGCACATCACAACATTATTGTTAAAGAGAAACATAGATTTGTGATGATTCATTCAATTCATTTCAAATATTCCTCGGAAGAACACAATTGCTGATTTGATAACTATGACATCATACTATTTCTTTTAAAGTATGTTGGATAGTTAATTTGTTGACATGATAGACCAAACTGCGGTGAAATTTCTCTTGTTACATTCTTTAAATATACTTCATTCGGTACAAGACGGTTATATGACATTTCATCTTGCTATAAACGACAAGTATAAATGCATTATACAAAATTTAATGCATACCCTCTATTATGTTTTACATCATTTCATAATTCCAAGAGTCCATATACCCTCTATTATGTTTTACTCGTCACTCCCACTATGCACTAGAAAGGTTTTACTACATATACAAAATATGTATTAAACTATTGTAGGTGGGGTCTTGCTCGTCACTCCCACTAAGCACCAGAAATATCTGCTGCATTCTTTTGTGGTATGCCAGCACTTTGTAGTCATTTAAGGATTCTCAAGTTTGTTACAAAACACATTCAAGAAAGGTTTATATCAGTACTAATTTATTTCTTTAACTAAATTGAATAACTCTGAAAATGGAACTTTGAAAATATTCATTATACTGTTTGATAACAATAAATATGGAATAGGGGTAACAAATATACAACATAGTTAACCTGAATTGAATCAAATTTTCATGTTGAGAGATGAATATTACATGTTTGCTTTGATGAATCTTCTGTATCCAACATCACAGCCTTAAATAGTAAAATTCCATGATAACGAGACTTAATTCTGGTAGTAATAAAATAACTTTTTGTTCATTTTTTGCCTGCTTACATGTAATAACTTCAGAAAACTCACAATTTATCTCTAACAGGAACACAATACAAATTGCTTGCTGCTCAATGCTTTGCAAGAGGAAGATGACATGCTCAGACAAAAACTTGGCAAGGACTTTTTCTTCAAAGGCGATAGAAATAAAAAAATTCCACTCCTCTCTCAAGATTAAACATACTAAATCCAAAATTCATAAGTGCCTGACATGAATGGAGTGTTTCACTATGATCAATTGAGTTTTAATTCTGCTTTGCTAGACTATTTCACCTCCTGTTTCAATTTTGACTTATATGATAGTGTTTGCCTAGCAAACACACACAACTATGACATTCCCGCTGTCAACCAAATGAATCACTATTGTTCAGCAAACATACTATATCCAATTCTGAGATAAAGGACGCATTATTCAACCTAAATTCCTCTAGCAATGGTGGGCCTCTGACGGGTATAAGGCATACTTTTTCAAAAAACCACGGCCTACCATTAAGAATTGTTTCTACAAAGCGGTAGAACATTTCTTTAAAACAAAAACTTTGCTTGTGGTATAAATTCTACAAATCTTGCCGTGATCCCCAAAGTTGATAACCCTATCTATTTATATATTTCATCATATCGCTTGTTTTACAGTCATCTACAGATGCATCACAAATAGTATAACTACCAGACTTAAAGCCTTTTCTATTAAGAATCATTTCATCCAAGCAAGTTGCATTCTTACAGTTTTAACAGTTTTGATTCTAGCTCACGTTACAAGGACTATAATAAACTAGTTCAATATGCTATAATACATTTTAATATGAAATAAACCATATTAAAATACCATAAAAACAAGAACTAAAAAAAATAAAGCTCATCGATTTTGAGATTTTCACGATGGCTGATTTTATTCTTTTTCACGATAATGAAGATAATTTGTTTCGTGCACTGCCGGATCGAAGGTTTGTATTTTCTTTACGATGATGATGGTAGTTCTAAGCTTGTATTTCACAATGATGATGGATATGTTAGGTTTTAGAATAGGGATTGGGGATGAAAATGACGAGAGCGAGAGCAGGGATTGAATTTTGGGGATGGATTTCTTCTAAAAGTTTTGTTGAAGTGGTGAGAGGGAACCGGCTTTTTTCCCGAGTAAAAATAATTACCGCTGTGACGCCCCACCTCTATACCCACGCTAGCCGAGAACACTACGAAGTAATACTGTCAACTAGCACGGAGAATAAGGCTATTGAGGAGCGACCATCTATGTAATTTCTTTGTGCGAGCACCGATATGTCAGATAGTATAGCATGCAAATCGTTTAAGGAGGAAATCCGACATACCGATACAAACTCAAAGCTATCACACAGTGGCTATATATAATCTTCGGAAACAAATATAGAAATAAATATAACACAAATCAGTCACAGACATCCATATCACAAAGGCGGAAGAAGATATGAATATAACACATATGAGTGTACATCAGAGTAGTGGTCTGAAAGATCCACGATAATACAAAAGAGTAGCTACAAGCTACACAAAAGAATAAGTATACATCACGGAGTCTATATCTCAAATGTATACAACAAAAACTACTAATCTAAGTAGTTAGCCAAAAGTCAGTGTAATCCAGAAGAGAAGTCAAGCAGAAGCACCTGAAACATCTCGGTCTGACCCGAGTATTATTTATAAGAAAATAATAAACGGATCAGTCTAGCTATAAATATCAGATAATATGGTGTAGAATAAAAGACATGGCATGAACATGTAATAACCATAATGGCATACTACTATAAGTATGTAATTGAAAATCAACAAGAGATTAATCAATATCACAAGAATCTTCTCAAAAATAAAATGGGGTATCATACCCTAAACTTGTATTCATAACAAGTCAATGACACACGAATTCACCAATGCACAAAAATTGATAAAGCTTATCAATGAAAATCACGAAAATTGGTGAAGCACAAATTCCAGAAATCAACACACGAAATCCAAAAATCACAAAAAGGGGGGGAGGCCTATCACACGAACGGGAGCATAAAAACTCACCAAAATATGTATCACACGAACGAGAAGCTATCTCATGGAAGCTATCCATTAATTTTTGAACACACGAACGGCCCGAGGACCATAGGGCGCTACCCCACATATGTGATGTAGAAACATCACACAAACGGGGTTTAGTCTCCCTCGTAGACAAAGAGACATCGCACAATTGCTAGTCTAAATCACAAAAATGATCATCATGATCATCAAGAAGTGTCAATCACACCAAGCTAGTAAATATATGAGTTTAGCTTCATGTCCCATAACCACTTGCTTAACTTAAATATTTACGAACAAACTGTAGATCTCCACTAGAAAATTGTCACGAGAGGTTCAGTCGAACAAGTCCAAGAATTAACCGACGAAGCAAACGCAAGCGTTTCATACCACTTGTTTTACTAAGCCGTTTAATTAGATTTCTCATCCGAGTGAGGTAAAGGTTTGTAGATACTAATAGATTGGAAAACGGTTTTATAAACGAGTTTGGTATTGAAAATAGAGTTGAAATCGTTTTGATGAAAGAGTTTTGATATTTACTACTAGTATTGAAACCTTTATATTTTTAAAGTGACAAATCACACAAATGATTGTAGAACAATCAATCATCAAAATTCACATATGAAGAAGTGAATCAAATCCAAAGAAATCGATACTAAATCCATCAAAATGGATATTCACATAAAATCCATAGAAAGAAGTCTTCAAAGTCGATAAAAGTGATAACAACTAATCGGATTGACAAAAATCGATTAACATTGGAAGTTTTACTCAAAATTAGGCAGATAGGCAAAACTGGAAATTTCCAGACGTTTGAGGGGATGGTCCATACGTCTGGATTTAGTCTCTGGAAATATTCCAGAAAACTATCCAGACGTCTGAAACCTAAAATCAGACGTCTGAAAGCATTCAGACGTCTGGGGAAAAGTCCAGACGTCTGGATTTGGTTTTTGGAAAGGTTCCAGAAAACCAACCAAACGTCTGAAAACACAAATCAGACGTCTGACATCTTTTCAGATGTCTGGAACAATAGTTCAAACGTCTGAAATTAGTCACTGCCCTTTTTATTTTTCTGCCATATGTTATTTTTTTACTACGAGGCAAAACCAGACGTCTGGCATTGATCTCCAGACGTCTGAATACCTAATCTGGGCAGAAATTTGCCTAGGCCAAGATGGCCAAAACGTTCTCGGAAGCGATCGAGCAAGCAATGACAACTAAGGATTTACGTCAAGCGACAACCCGGTCTTATAGGCTCTTCGATACACCCCAAACAACATATCCAAACATCCATTGTAGGATTTTCACAAAATTGGACTTCAAAAACCAAGAAATTAGAATATTCACCCATTCAATCCCAAACAAAAGGAAATGCACATAAATGAGTGTTAGGAATTCATACCCAACACAAAGATAGATATAGACAAAGATGTGAGATAAAAATCTCACCTTTAAACCCAAAACAAATGAAGAAGAAGCTATAGAGCAATGGCAAGAGCAATCACACTTCAATTCCAACTCAACAACCTTGAATCTAGGCTAAAAAGAGAAACATTTCCTAAGTTAGGTTTAGGAATTTCTAAAATTGATAAGAGAATGAGTTGGAGAAGAAGAAGAGGAGGCTCACCAAAGCTTCTTCTATTAGTTTGGAGCTAGAACTTGATTTGCAAAAGAAAACTAGGGCTTGGAGTTTTAATTTCCCATTCCTCTCTCCATTGTTGTAAAAGCTTGAGTATTAGGAAAAAGAAGTAAGGTAATGAAGAGAGGAGGGGTGAAGCTTGGGTCTTATGAGCTGAAACAAGACCAAAGCCCTAAGTGGAAAAAGTAGCAAAATTCTACTATCTCCAAACATATCAAAGTTTATACTTAAAAATATTACAAACGGAGTTTTGAACTCAATGGAAGTGGTCTCGAGTCCTAATTTGACCGTATGCAAAAAGTAGCTTTTCAGACTAAGATCCGATTAACGATAAAATATTTAAATATCAAATCGATGAATATGCGGGTTGTTACAGACTCCCCTCCTTAAAGAAATTGCGTCCTCGCAATATACAAGATGGAAATAAAAAGTAACAACCATAAAAGCATATTAACACAAAAAGAAATTTGAAATAAGAAGTTCACCTTAAAGAGCATGAGAAAGTAAGTCTGGATGTGTACGCTCGATGAATTCTCTAGATTCCCAAGAGCAATCCTTAGGATTTGAGGACCATTGAACTTTAACAAGCGGAATATCTTTATTTCGAAGTCGTTTGACCTCCGAAGCAATAATTCGAATAGGATGCTGCTCATAAGTTAAATTCGACGAAACTTCAATTTCTTCCACAACACCGGGCTCAAGAATAGAATCGAAATCCCGAAGGCACTTCCGCAATTGAGAAACGTGAAACACATTATGCATGGCAGAAAACTGAGCCGGTAATGAAAGGCGATAAGCCATGGAACCAATACATTCAGTGATAGGAAATGGCCCAATATATCGAGGCGCTAACTTTCCCGATCGACTGAAACGTACAACACCCTTCATTGGGGAAACACGAATAAATACAAGATCTCCAACAGAAAATTCTAATTTCCTTCTTCGATTATCGGCATAGGATTTTTGTCTACTCTGGGCTTCTTTCATCCTATGTCGAATAAGTTCAATCTTTTCTGTGGAATCTCGAATAAAATCTGGACCTAAAACCAGCTTCTCACCGGTCTCAAGCCAACAAGAAGGAGATCGGCATGGCCTTCCATAGAGTGCCTCGAAAAGTGCCATACCAATACTAGCTTAGAAGCTGTTATTATAGGAAAATTCAACAAGTGAAATATGATCTTCCCAACTTCCACCGAAATCAAGCACACAAGAACGAAGAAGATCTTCAAGAGTTTGATTCACACGCTCAGTTTGTCCATCGGACTGGGGGTGATAAGCGGTGCTAAAATTAAGCTTCGTTCCCAAAGCTTTTTGAAGACTCTTCCAGAATCCACTAGTAAACAATGGATCACGATCACTAACAATGGAAGTAGGGACTCCATGTAATTTAACAATTTCTTTGATAAAGAGTTTGGCCAGAAGTGGAACGGTTCGGTTCGACCGAACGGGAATAAAATGGGCGGATTTAGTAAGTCTATCAACGATCACCCATAAGCTATCATGACCCGAACGAGAACGGGGAAGGCCATCAATAAAATCCATGGAAATTTGATCCCACTTCCAAATTGGAATTTCTGATGGTTGCAATAACCCACCGGGCCTTTGATGTTCAGCCTTGACAAGTTGGCAAGTCATGCAACACTTAACAAAGTTAGCAATATCAAATTTCATTCCCTCCCAATAATAAAGTCGCTTCATATCCGCGTACATTTTACTACTACTGGGATGAATGGAATATTTGGAACAATGAGAATATTCTAGAATATCTTTACAAAGATCACTAATATTTGGTACGATAAGTCTACCAAATTTTCGAATTCCGCCACGAGAATTAATATCAAAGTCTTTCAAACCTTCAATATCAACTTTATCCTTAATATTTTGGCCAAGAAGAGCCAATTTAGGATCTAGCCTTTGAGCTTCAAGAATGCGGTCTAAAAGAGAAGGATGAGCCTCGAGGCTACATAAAACAAGAGATGAACTTAAATCGGAAACACGATCTCGAATTTCACAAGTGGATAAAACCTCAAGATCATTCCATTCAGATATCATCATAGAAACAACTGCTTGTTGCTTGCGACTAAGTGCATCGGCAACTCGATTTCCCTTTCCGGGAGTATAAAGAATATCCAGATCATAAGAGGCAAGGAATTCGAGCCAACGCTGTTGACGCAAATTAAGTTCCTTTTGAGAGAATAAATATTTCAAAGACTTATGATCAGTATAAAGTACAAATTTCTCTCCCAAAAGATAATGTCGCCAAATTCGAAGGGCGAAAACGATAGCCGCGAGTTCTAAATCATGTGTGGCATATCTAGTCTCAACCGGCTTCAATTGCCTAGAAGCATAAGCAATAACACGTTCTTTTTTCATAAGAACGGCACCCAAACCAACGCGACTAGCATCAGTATAAACAAGAAAATCTTGATTCCCTTCGGGAATAACAAGAATAGGAGCATCAGAAAGGAGTTCTTTTACTTTCTGAGAAGAAGTTTCACATTTGTCCGACCAAATGTATTTAACACCTTTCTTTGTTAAGCCAGTAAGAGGGACGACAATTTTAGAAAAGTCCTTAATGAAACGACGGTAATAACCTACCAACCCAAGGAAGCTACGGATTTCCGTGACACACTCCGGTCTCTTCCAATTTTGAATCGCTTCAATCTTTGAAGGATCCACTGATATTCCGGATTCGGAAATAATATGACCGAGAAACTTCACACTAGATTGCCAAAAGTGGCATTTAGAAAATTTTGCTTTTAACTGATTACTCCTAAGAGTTTCCAATATAATCCGAAGATGCTTTTCATGCTCCTCCTCGGTTTTAGTATACACAAGAATATCATCAATAAAGATGAGAACAAACCGATCGAGGAAATCTTTGAAAACTCGATTCATAAGGTCAACGAAATAAGCCGGAGCATTCATTAAACCAAATGGCATAACTAGCCATTCATAAGATCCATAACGAGTACGGAACGAAGTCAAAGGAATACTATCCTCTGCAATACGAAGCTGATGAAAACTGGTAGCCAAGTCTAATTGTGAAAAGACTCTAGCACCACTAAGTTGATCAAATAGATCATCAATCTGAGGTAAAGGATATTTATTCTTAATAGTAAGATCATTAAGCTTGCGGTAGTCGACGCAAAGCCTAAGTGTACCATCGGATTTCTTCACGAAAATTGCTGAAGCTCCCAAGGCGAGGAACTAGAGCAAATAAATTGCTTCGTCTCTAATTCGGATAATTGTTTGCGCATCTCTTCATTATCCTTATTGGACATGCAATAAGGAGGACGAGTAATAGGTTGAGCTCCAGGGATAAGATTAATTTTGAACTCAATTGCTCTCTTAGGCGGTAATCCTAAAATGGGCTCAAATATGTCGGAAAATTCACGAACGACGTGAATAAGAGAAATGACATCTTCCTCATCATCATTGTCATCATCAAGAGGATTTAGAGAATATAAAGATGCCGTCAAAGTGGAATCCGAATCTTTAAGAACAATAGAAATCTGCTTAATAGATAGTGGATGTCGAAGATAAATAGTCCGCTCAGGACATAGGATATGAGCTTCATAACGGTTAAGCCAATCCATACCCAAAATCATTCCAAAGCCTAAATAACGCATGACATGCAAATCGTCTAGGAAAGAAAAGTCACATAAAATAATCTCCACATCTCTACATAACAAACTAAGAGTTGCGGATCCACCAACGGGATTCGCAATTCTCAGAGAAGTCATTAAAGCATCAACACTTAAAGAAAAAGTATCGACAAGTTCCTTTGATATAAAGGAATGGGATGCACCCATATCAAAAAGAACTCTAATAGGTTGATCTCGAAATATAATAATGCCATCAATGACAGAATGAGACATACCTTGACCGCGAGATGTGTTACCAGGGGCTTGAGCAACGTTTAACTTTCCCTCCTTGCCTTGAAGCTTAGGGCATAGATGCATATAATGATCTGAACTTTTACAATAGCGACAAGAACGGGGCTTTGAACACTTGTTCGCAAAATGGCCCCTAGCGCCACAGTTGAAGCATTTCCCATCACTAGGGGAAAGTGTCTTTGCAGCAGGAGTTGCTTGCTTACCCTTTTTGTTGGGATAAGGACCTTTGAACTTATTAGGCCTTTTCTTGTTGTTGAAGTTTGGTTTGGCACCCACCACTTCAACATCACTTCCCCTATCCGCCTCTTCAAGACGAAGAGCGATATCAATGAGTTGATCAAAAGAAACTTCTAATTTTAGAAGTAATGGCTTCTTGAGATTCTTGTTTAAGCCATAGACGAATCTTTGGTTCTTCTTCAATGGGGTGTTGATGTATTCAACCCCATATTTAGACAGTGACTCGAAGGATGCGACATAATCTATCACAGAGGATTCACCTTGAACAAGGTCTATGAAACGTCGAGCCAATGTCACTTTCTCTGCTTCTGGTACGAATTTTAGTTTGAAGCGTTCCCGGAATTGATCCCAGGTGAGATCTGCTTCATTAATTTCAGAAATAAGAAGTTCATACCTATCCAATGCTCTTTCTTGGAGCATACTGGAAGCCACCTGAACACGGTGAAGATCAACAAGATTCATGCGAGAAAAGATTCGATCGCATGTTCTTAACCAAGCCTGGACCTCAATAATAGTTTCGGAACCTTTGAATGGTTTCCCACCCAAGTTGGTATAATCATTGCACAAGCGTGCAAATCCAGACTTAGGATGAGTAGGTTCCTGATTAGGACCAGTTGCTTGAGCATTCTTTACTAAATCAAGAAGCTGTTGAGCGGTCATAAAAACTCCATCCTGGGGAGTAACAGTAGATGGTCCAGCTCTGGGATGGCCTGGTATAGACATTCTCTTCTTTAAGAAAGAGAGAGAAGAAGAAAAAGGTTATTCACCAAATGAATATCAAGCAACCTTGATAGATAAAACAAGGAACCATAAAGAAAACAGGATGAATCGGTTCGAAGACTCGAACTAAATCCTCAAACACAACTCCTAAGGTGGACTTAGGACGATGATCCTTGTTAAGTTATTCTACATTGTTCCAAAGTTTGGCTCTGATACCAAGCTGTGACGCCCCACCTCTATACCCACGCTAGCCGAGAACACTACGAAGTAATGCTGTCAACTAGCGCGGAGAATAAGGCTGTTGAGGAGCGACCATCTATGTAATTTCTTTGTACGAGCACCGATATGTCAGATAGTATAGCATGCAAATCGTTTAAGGAGGAAATCCGACATACCGATACAAACTCAAAGCTATCACACAGTGGCTATATATAATCTTCGGAAACAAATATAGAAATAAATATAACACAAATCAGTCACAGACATCCATATCACAAAGGCGGAAGAAGATATGAATATAACACAATAAGTGTACATCAGAGTAGTGGTCTGAAAGATCCACGATAATACAAAAGAGTAGCTACAAGCTACACAAAAGAATAAGTATACATCACGGAGTCTATATCTCAAATGTATACAACAAAAACTACTAATCTAAGTAGTTAGCCAAAAGTCAGTGTAATCCAGAAGAGAAGTCAAGCAGAAGCACCTGAAACATCTCGGTCTGACCCGAGTATTATTTATAAGAAAATAATAAACGGATCAGTCTAGCTATAAATATCAGATAATATGGTGTAGAATAAAAGACATGGCATGAACATGTAATAACCATAATGGCATACTACTATAAGTATGTAATTGAAAATCAACAAGAGATTAATCAATATCACAAGAATCTTCTCAAAGATAAAATGGGGTATCATACCCTAAACTTGTATTCATAACAAGTCAATGACACACGAATTCACCAATGCACAAAAATTGATAAAGCTTATCAATGAAAATCACGAAAATTGGTGAAGCACAAATTCCAGAAATCAACACACGAAATCCAGAAATCACAAAAAGGGGGGGAGGCCTATCACATGAATGGGAGCATGAAAACTCACCAACATATGTATCACACGAACGAGAAGCTATCTCATGGAAGCTATCCATTAATTTTTGAACACACGAACGGCCCGAGGACCATGGGGCGCTACCCCACATATGTGATGTAGAAACATCACACAAACGGGGTTTAATCTCCCTCGTAGACAAAGAGACATCGCACAATTGCTAGTCTAAATCACAAAAATGATCATCATGATCATCAAGAAGTGTCAATCACACCAAGCTAGTAAATATATGAGTTTAGCTTCATGTCCCATAACCACTTGCTTAACTTAAATATTTACGAACAAACTGTAGATCTCCACTAGAAAATTGTCACAAGAGGTTCAGTCGAACAAGTCCAAGAATTAACCGACGAAGCAAACGCAAGCGTTTCATACCACTTGTTTTACTAAGCCGTTTAATTAGATTTCTCATCCGAGTGAGGTAAAGGTTTGTAGATACTAATAGATTGGAAAACGGTTTTATAAACGAGTTTGGTATTGAAAATAGAGTTGAAATCGTTTTGATGAAAGAGTTTTGATATTTACTACTAGTATTGAAACCTTTATATTTTTAAAGTGACAAATCACAAAAATGATTGTAGAACAATCAATCACCAAAATTCACATACGAAGACGTGAATCAAATCCAAAGAAATCGATACTAAATCCATCAAAATGGATATTCACATAAAATCCATAGAAAGAAGTCTTCAAAGCCGATAAAAGTGATAACAACTAATCGGATTGACAAAAATCGATTAACATTGGAAGTTTTACTCAAAAATAGGCAGATAGGAAAAACTGGAAATTTCCAGACGTCTGAGGGGATGGTCCAGACGTCTGGATTTAGTCTCTGGAAATATTCCAGAAAACTATCCACGTCTGAAACCTAAAATCAGACGCCTGAAAGCATTCAGACGTCTGGGGAAAAGTCCAGACGTCTGGATTTGGTTTATGGAAATATTCCAGAAAACCAACCAGACGTCTGAAAACACAAATCATACGTCTGACATCTTTTCAGATGTCTGGAACAATAGTTCAGACGTCTGAAATTAGTCATTGCCCTTTTTATTTTTCTGCCCTATGTTATTTTTTTACTAGGAGGCAAAACCAGACGTCTGGCATTGATCTCCAGACGTTTGAATACCTACTCTGGGCAGAAATTTGCCTAGGCCAAGATGGCCAAAACGTTCTCGGAAGCGATCGAGCAAGCAATGACAACTAAGGATTTACGTCAAGCGACAACTCGGTCTTATAGGCTCTTCGATACACCCCAAACAACATATCCAAACATCCATTGTAGGATTTTCACAAAAATTGGACTTCAAAAACCAAGAAATTAGAATATTCACCAATTCAATCCCAAACAAAAGGAAATGCACATAAATGAGTGTTAGGAATTCATACCCAACACAAAGATAGATATAGACAAAGATGTGAGATAAAAATCTCACCTTTAAACCCAAAACAAATGAAGAAGAAGCTATAGAGCAATGGCAAGAGCAATCACACTTCAATTCCAACTCAACAACCTTGAATCTAGGCTAAAAAGAGAAACATTTCCTAAGTTAGGTTTAGGAATTTCTGAAATTGATAAGAGAATGAGTTGGAGAAAAAGAAGAGGAGGCTCACCAAAGCTTCTTCTATTAGTTTGGAGCTAGAACTTGATTTGCAAAAGAAAACTAGGGCTTGGAGTTTTAATTTCCCATTCCTCTCTCCATTGTTGTAAAAGCTTGAGTATTAGGAAAAAGAAGTAAGGTAATGAAGAGAGGAGGGGTGAAGCTTAGGTCTTATGAGCTGAAACAAGACCAAAGCCCTAAGTGGAAAAAGTAGCAAAATTCTACTATCTCCAAACATATCAAAGTTTATACTTAAAAAGATCGCAAACGAAGTTTTAAACTCAATGGAAGTGGTCTCGAGTCCTAATTTGACCATATGCAAAAAGTAGATTTTCGGACTAAGATCCGATTAACGATAAAATATTTAAATATCAAATTGATGAATATGCGGGTTGTTACAACCGCCCTCGTGTAAAATTATCCCGCCTTTAGATAACTACATCCAGTTTTTCATCATTTCATTCATTTAACAGCACAAAGCGATTCAATGCTGTCCAGAATTGCAGTCAAAAGCATATTTTCTTGTAGTGTTGTTCTGTTGAGTATTTATGAATTCTGGTCGGTACATAGGACGTTATAGCATCGATAGTGATTTCTAAACACTTAATAGGGTAGACCGGTACAATATTGTTTTTGAAATATAGGTAAATGAAATAATTTTATGTAGTATTATATTTTGTATATAAAAGAATAATTTTCATAATTGGGTATAGTTGTATGTGATATGTTTGTTTGTTAGGAAGTGAAATTTTATAAATATTGGTTGCAAAATATGATTTATAAATAAAATGAATTTAATTGGAAATTTGAGAACTTAAGTTCTGAGTTTTGAAATTGGTTTTCAAAAGATTTTGGAAAGATAATATTAGTATTATTTGGAAGTATTTTGATAGAAATATTTATTTGAAAGAAATGTTTTAAAAGAATTTTAGAAAGAAAATAAGTTATGTATTCCCCTCTTCTATCACTGAAAAATAATTTCGGTGATGATTGTGACATCATCAATGTTCATTTTTGAGTTTCAAAGTGGGAAGACTACTGTAGTAGCTTTGCTACACATTTGTCTTGATAAAAAAATTTTAATTTTATTTTCTTAAGTATTATTTGATACATACAAAAGATATGAATATATATATATATATATATATAATTTCAAAATGATTTAAAATGGAACCCGGAATTTAGTTCTTAAGTTTATATAAATTAGGGATTTCAGTTATTGTAATGAAATGAAATCTTAACTACTTTAATAATTGGAAACTTCTAAAATGAAAAATAAGGAATTAGAAGCTAAGAGATTAATGAAACTGTAAAGCAATTGGAGATTTGTCACTTGTAAATTAAAGGGAAATGTAATTTACAGGATGTAAATTATTGTTTATTTTGCTAACTAAAATGAATAAGATAAATTTGTATAACACTCAATTACATTCAAAAAACATATATAAAACTTACCAAAAATGTTTGAAGGTTGAAATGTCAATATGAATATGTAATAGAATTTTATACAAGTAACACTTAAGTAATGGAGTTATGTCTACAAAAGAAAAGGAATTAGGATGTACAAGAAAATGACTGAAATGATTCATTGATGAATATTAGTATTAAAATGTATATCAAGGTTATAAGTAAATAATAAATGTGAAATAAACTGCAATGAAATGTACGTAATACTTTAATAATGGATTCATTGATGATTTCAAATAATTGAATGGGAAATAATTTATGTAAGTAAATGAGTGCAAATTAATAAAAATTGACATTGTATGAATGAATGAATGAAAAGTAAATGATGAAAAAAGGAAACCAATAGCATAAATTTAAATAATAATGTGTTAAATTCTTTGTTGTTTTGTCTTATGGGAAGTTTGGGAAATGATACTTCCAATTGTTTGAGGATGTATGAATAATCTATTAAGTAATTATCTAAGGCTATTGAGCGTAAGGTATACTTGGTAGTTTATTTATCACCCTTATATGATGAAAAGTTTCTGAACCTAGACAAACTATTAGTTTTGGTTGCTATAAATGGTTGATGGATTCTTTTGTTGCATATAATGGTTGTACTACTTTTGTTCGCATATGATTATTATATATTGTATGTTGCTTGTGCTATTGATTTGAAATAACTCAAATATTATTCTTTCACATAATTTTAACTCTTTTGGATTATATAAGTGAGATACAGGTTTATGGAAGCAATAACTACTGCTTCTGGTTTCATAAATAAAGCTGTTTGCTCGACAAATAGGTATATTTTCGGATTACGGTTTTGGAACGATATTTTATTGTTTTCCCATGGTTTGGGATGTTTATTATTGAAATATTATATATATTGAAATTATTTATATTATTATTTTTCCGGACCTAACCGCGCTAAGGAGACTTTGCCGAATTCGTAAATTTAGGACTTAGAAATTTTTTGTGAAAGTTGAGTTATTTTCAAATTCTTATTAAACTAAATTATGTAAATTAATTGTTTATAAATTGATTGTTTTGAATAAAATTGTATCAAGTTTATTATTTCCTTCTTGGTCCTTTTCGAGGATTGAAAGTTTTGAGTGGAGGAGAGTGTAATGACCCGTATTTTTGATAATTAAAAATATTAAATTTAATAAGATTTTGGAATTTATATTGTGAGAAATTAAAATTTATGGTTTATTAATGAGAAAAATAATTAGAATATGATTTAATAATGTTGTTTGAATGTTATTGACAACTATTTTAATGTATTTCAATCAATTGAAATAATTGTAAAGTTAATTTGGTTATAATTGTAAATATGGAATAAATTAAATGTTGAAATTATCTACTATTAATTGAAATAGGTTTATTATAGAATATGAAATAAATAAATTAGTACATAAATTTATTAGCTTTTGTTTGTAAACAACAGACTTAGAAATGAGTTTGAATTACTAATGTGTAATAATTGTTTTAATTATTATTTTATTATTTAATCCGTTGAAATAATTTGGAAATCAATGCAAATTTAATATAATTAAATATTGTCGTTAATATGAGTTAACATGATACCTGTAGAATATGAATATAATAAATATAGACTAATGTTAATTATATTCATAAGGTAATAGTTGATTCAATAATAGGAGTGAGAATCAAAGTAAAAGATTTTGTTTGGAATTTAAATTATAATGAATGGATTTATTACAGTTGTAATTGAACGCTGAAATTTATGTAATATTTAAATCTTGGATTTAATACGGGAAAATTGTATTTTTAAAGGATTATAAATTCCTGTTTAATTAAGAATGATGAAAATTGTTAACATTTAATCAAGAATTTAAAGGCGATTAAATTGATTTTAAAATAATAATTTATTTAATTAACGTGTAAAATTGGGTTCTTGGACACTGTCTCGGATTTCGACGAAACCAGTTTCATCGGATCTGTAACAGTGAATTATTATAGGATTTCAAGTTTCGTAGCAATCAGACTTATCGTTTGATCGTGCGAGCTCGGAACGCATAGAAATCGATTTATGGAATTTAAATGAATATAATTTGATTTTGCAAGCTAACTTCTTTATACAATGGAATTAGGGTTTGAAACTAGTTTCATTGAGTTTAAAAATATCGAAAACCTATATTTCAATATATTAGATGACATATTTTTGTTTTTGGAACGGAACGGACTTTTCGGGCCTTGGTTACCGCTTAGGCCGATTCGATTGGTTCCATCCATCTCTATTCCATTTCTGTCTATATAAATAGATTTTTTTTCTGAAATCCTAGCAGTTTATTCCAATTTCTGTACGTACTTCTTATTTCCATCTGCTCCTTCCCTTCTTCCCATTGTCAAACATCAAACCCTAAATTCCCAAATTTCCAAAATCGAACCGAAAATTCAAACTCCTCAAAACCTATCGAATTATATATCATCGCGAAGCTCTCGACGAATGTAACCTATATCTGCAGTTTGTTTTTGCAATTGAGTCTCGGTTTGGCCAGAAATTTGCGAAGAAGTTTCGACCGTCCATATTAGTGTTCTGTTTTCAACGGTGGATCTTTATCGATATGTAGATTGGGTGGTGCTGCGGCGTAGAGGAGACGATGCGGTCTCCATCCATGGTCTTCGTTCATCTCAGGGGTGCTTAGATTCGCCTTGAACGGCGAAGGAAGGTGGAGGCGGCGGACAGGCGTGGGCAACGCCTGGAGGGTGTGCGCGGCCATGGTAGGAGCGGCCGGAGGTGGAGAGCGCTATGGAGTTGTCAGATCCGGACGTTTATGCACGAGATGGCGGCGGAAGGCGTTCAAAGGTGGCGGCGGCAGGCGTTCAATCATGGGTTTTGTTCGTTTGAGTTAGGGTTTGAGTGGTAAGGAGAATTACAGTTTTTCCCCTCCATATTATTTTAATTTTAGTTTAAATTTTCAATCTTCTAACATTAATAATTTCTTTATACAAGCTCGGATTTGGATGCGGTTTCTTGCGTTCGGTTCGTATCGAAATTCTGGACAGCATGGAACTGGTTTGGTTGAATTTGGAGACTGTTCAAATTTTTAGGCTTTTATTAGATTTTAAGTCGACTGTAAATCAAAGGTGAGTGATTTAACCCACTCACGAAATACTAAACCTTCTTATGTTAGTTGAATTAAATTTATGAATTGATAAGAATTTTATTGATTGCTGTTCGGTAATATAAATTGTCATTTAAATTTAATTTGAATTAAATTGCCATTTAAATTAATATTGAAATTAAATTGATAGTTAAATACCTGATATTGATAACCAGTTAATTATTGTGATTTATTGGCTGATTTGGATGTTGATTGTGATGGATGTTTATTTGTTAACATTTTGGTTGATTGGATGTTAGGTTTATTAAATATGTTGTTATCACACTACAAGTTCCCTTAGTATGTTTTTAAGAAAATCACCATGGGTTGAAATGATACATACTCGAATGATCTTATAGATTAGAGAAAATCGTTATGGGTTGAAATGATACATACTCGAGAGATTTTATTGATTTGGAAATTATTGATTCGGGATACGGGTTGAAATGATATATACCCGGGAAATTTAACTATTTTGGGTTGAAATGATACATATCCAATCACTTGACCAAAGGGTAGAAAATTATATACGGACACCGTTGGTCAGTTTTAAATTGTTTTCTAAATGGTAAAGTATGTTTAATTTATAAATTTGATTTTAAATTTAATTTAATGATTTTATTTTAAATAATTTATATTTGATAAATAATTTATTTTATATGTTTTAAAGCTTCAAATTATAAGTTAATATATGGTTTTAAATATAAATTTAAGATTTTAACTTATAATTTTATTTAGTTTTAAATATATTTTTTTAATTGTTTAAAATTTAATTTAACAAAATATTTAATACAGTTTTAATATATATATTTTAAATTTAATTTAAAATAATAAATATATTTTGATTTAAGATAATAAATATAGACTTTTATAATAACTTTAATAGATAAAAGATTTTTGTAAAAGATTTTAGAATTTTGTAAAAGGTTTTGTAAGGAATTTATAAAAGTTTTGTAAGAGATTTTATAATGGATTTTATAAAAGATTTTATAAAGGATTTTTATAATGGTTTTATAAAGGAATTTATAAGGGTTTTAAAGGATTTTATAAAGCGTTTTATAAAAGAACTTGTATAAAGAGATTTGGAAACGTTTTAAAGGAATTTGCGTAGAAGTTTATGAAAAAGGGAAGTGTTGTAAACTGTTTTGGAATTTATAAATAGCTTTATAAATGGTTCTAAAGCATATAAATAGTTTATAAATGGTTTAAGAGAGATTTATAAATTATTTTCGAAATTGATTGAAAGAAATTTTCCTTGGCATTTATGGATATATTTATACTTTTGGAATAAGTATCTGGATATCTTGATATGAAGTTATAAACTGTTTTCTGGATTTATTATTAAAAATGTTTTATAAAATGACTACGGTGTGAAATAAGCGTTTGGTGGTTAAAGAGACCAGGGTCGGATATTGTCATACTCTCTGCCAATTTTGAAACCACTTTAACAACTGTGTACGTGGTGGAGAATCCGGAACAAAGTAGGATGGTTTGGTGAACACTACTGGTATGAGGTAAGTACGCCGCCCTGACCTTCGGGTCAGCTTGATATGACTAAAACAAGAGCTATCTTGGACCAAGTGAGGTCGCTCCTCCTATCGGACATGCTTCTTCGGTACCATATCTGTTACTTTGTGATTGTTTGGTGGCCAACCTCGATTTGATTATGGGAGTGTATCTCAAGGTGGGCGGTAGTAGCTGCTATGCGTTACCACCAGCCCGGTCATGCAAAACGGTATAATCCTACCCAGGGCATTGCCTCGCGTGCCTTGTCATATGCCTTATCGAGCCCACTACGATTTTTGTTTGTGTCATACCTATGGAGTGCTCCCTGATAGTGTAATGCCCCAAAATCTTCACATCAAGGTTCTGGAAAGGTTTTCAAGAGGCCTTGGGGAGTGAATTATGCTTAAGCACTGCCTACCATCCACAATCAGATGGACAAACTGAGGTGGTGAACAAAGTTCTAGAAGACTTACTAAGAGCATGTGCATTGGATTTTGGAGGCAACTGGGAGGATCATCTCCATCTAGCTGAGTTTACATACAATAACAGCTATCAAAGCACCATAGGGATGGCTCCATTTGAAGCCTTATATGGAAAGCCATGTTTATCACCTGTATGTTGGGTAGAGATAGAAGAGAGGGCTGTTTTAGGGCCTGAATATGTAAAAGAGACTACAAAGAAAATTGGGCTAATAAGAAAAAGGATAGCAGCAGCTCAAGACAGGCAAAAGAAGTTTGCAGACATGAAGAGGAAGCATGTGGAATATGGAGTAAGAGACTTTGTTTTCATCAAAGTTTCACCTATGAAAAAGGTCCTGAGGTTTGGCAAGCATGGTAAGCTCACACCAAGGTATGTTGGACCCTATAAAATTTTGGAAAGAATAGGCTCATTAGCATACAAATTAGAACTGCCAGAGGAAATGAAAGCAATGCACAATGTGTTTCATGTATCACAACTTAGAAGATGGGTACATGATAAGGAAGAGATTTTGGAGAAACCCACTCAAGTCCAGATCAACCCTGACATGGTTTATGAGAAGGAACCAGTGGGGATTTTAGCTAAAGAAGAAAAGAAATGAAGAAGTAAAACTTTGAAACTGGTGAAGATCCAGTGGAGTCTTGACCTAAAGGACTGTACATGGGAGTTAGAGGACAAAATTAGGATAGATTATCCTAAGCTTTTTGCAAATTAAAGGTAATTTTAAAATTCCCAGAAAATTTAATATATATATGGTTGTTATGATTTAATTTGTTTGTTTATGCCTATGTTTGATGGATTCCTTAGGGTCAGTAAATGCTTGTTATAAGTATTAGAAAATTGTGAGGACACAATTCCTAAAAGGAGGGGTGAATGTAATGCCCCAAAATTTTGAGGAAAATTATTTTAATAAAATAATTCAGTCCTAAAAAAATATCTAGATTAAATGTTGAAGGATTTCTTGATGAAATGATGTGCAAGAGTATGTGTGCACATGCACACTGGAAATGGCACAAGGAAAAGATTTAAAAATCTCTGGAAAAAAAAAATAGTTATGTACTAAAAATTTAAAATATGAAACATATGCATATGAATATTTTTACAGGAAGTAAGGAAGAATTAAATAAATATATATACATATGCTTATACCCAGATACATTTTCTTTGGGCAGAAATATATTGAAACTAAGCAAGAAAAATAACACTAAAATGGTATGAGATATAATACAAGCAAGTATGTTATGTATAGTCAAAAATAGAAAGAGGGGGATTTCCAGAAATAAACAAATGAGTAAATTTAGTTAAGTCACACACTTTTCACATGACTTAGGCGAGTGGCCATTTTCTGAAAAAGTAAAGAAAAGAAAATGCAGCCTTAACTAATTGATATGGCCGGGGTAATCAAGGATGAAAATATGAAAACATAAAATGCAAAATACATGATGTTAGTCAAGACAAAAATGGAATTCTGCCTTGATAAAAACCCTAGTGAAAATGCTTATAAATAAGTAGTTATAGCCAGGGAAATCATTTTTACCCGAGATACTTAGAAAAAAAAAGAGGGGAAGAAAACATTTTAAAGGAAGGGAAAATACTGAGGGATTTTCTGCATCAACTAGAAGGAGATACTTGGGTGAGTGATCTCACTAGATTCATGGCATTAAGACCTGATATAAGGCAGCCAAATTTTTATGTTGCTATTGGCATTTCTTTTCTGGTTTTGTTGAACACAGTTTTATTAATATTTTTGAGTGGTCTTTTTGATCTGGCATAATGTTTTGTTATGAATGCTCTCTGGATAATTTTGACCTGATGAGATGTTTTATTATGGATGTGCTAAATATTGTTTCATTACATTCTGAAAAGTTAAGGCATCAAATCTTGAAATCATAAGAAGTATACTTATAACTGATATGGAATCATGGCATGGAAGTTCCAACAGAAGGAAAAAAAATGAGCTGCATTATACAGTGTATAAGTGCTGAGGCTTTAGAGAAAAGTATTAGGGGTGCAATAGAAATTTCTATGTGCTGAATCCCTGATCACATAGCAAAAATCTACAAGTCAAAGATTATGATTCAGTTAGATCTTGAATCTAGCTCAATCTTAGTTGTTTGCAAATTACAATGACTTAATATGCCATGTTTCTTTCCTCAGTTGTAAATACTCTTGCATTTGATTTAAAGACAAGATATCTAGTAGCAATATTCTTGTATCATTGCCTTTGAAAACATGTTTGCAGAATTACTGGGGTGTTTCAGTAAACACTGTAACAAGTCTGCTTAGCTACCTGATGATAGGGTCAAACAAGTATAATTAATAAATTAAATTAGAAATGGTGAGCCAAGAAGGCTGCTGGAATGCTTGTCATATTTGAAGTATGCAAGTTGGCACATGGTTTGTTTGAACCCTGAGATCTTTGTGCAATGATGTGAATTAGTTCATTGCAATGTGTCCCTGTGATTCTTTGATAGCAGATGAGGCTAGGATTTAAATTGATATATATATATATATATATATATATATATATATAACCAACCTTTAAATGATGAGATAGGAACATGAGTATTTCCCGAGATTGGTTGGATGGAATCATAATTGTTCCAGTGCATATATATGTATATACTGTTGATTAACGAGTATGTTTCCATGATCATGTATGAACTAATAGTAAGTTTATAAAGATACTAAGACTGCACAAAAGTTCATCTAAAGCATAGAATAACAGTTGAATTAAGAAAATTGCTTAAGTAACTGGCTAGTGTTTATATATCATTTGTTTGCTTAATATCATGAATACATTGATGCTGCTCATACCAGATCTTAGATCTGACCCTGGTTTGCTCATGGCATATGGGGTGTCTCATTTTTGAAATGAGGTAGCCACCAATGCTTTTTCAGGGAATGCAGGAACTAAGTAGAAAGTGAAGTTATGGCTAATGAGAAGGAGTGAACAAATATGCTTTCCAGTTCTAATAAGAATATAGAATGACCTATTTGCATGTATTCATGAAAACAATGTTTAAAATTCTCTGCTATGTATTGAAACATGTTTTGTTTGACTGAGTTAGTGTTATCTGTTAAATCTTGCTATGTATCAAGATCTAAGAATTGAATGACTATTTGAGTATATTTGATCAAAGTATTATCTATGAAAAATCTGAGAAAAGAGATGTATTTATTCTGGAACAAATTTTTATACAAAATGTATATTATAATGGTCAGGATAAAACTATTCAAAAGGGCAGTGAATTCTGAAGTGAAATCTGATTTTAATTTGAAGTAATCTCTTGGTATTCAGTCACTCTTCTTTGAAATATCTTGTGGAAGAATTTGAGTCCAGTTGTGAGCTGTTTTGTAAAGTATACATATACCTTAAACAAGACTTCAAGTATTTAGAAAGTGGAAGACATTTCAAAATTCACTCAGCCACATGGTTCAACCAGCTTCAAAGGAATGGAGTTTGGGTTGATCATGTTGGTTAGTGATTTGTTAAGCAAATTCTCTTTAAAACTCCTTAGTTCATTTAGTAAAGGTTTAAAATTAAAAACTTCTCTTCAATTATTAAAGGCCAATTTGCACAATTAACTGGCTTGCATTATCAAACCAGTAAGTGTTATCTTGTTATAACCTGGTTCATTCAAAACATAGTGGTTGTTCACTTAGAAATCACTTTCATATCAAGTACTTTTATCATCTCAAACTCAGAAGCAAATGATTAAATGACCAGTTTAAGGTAGTGTCAAATTGATGGAATCAGAAACAAGAGAGATGCAAAAGGCAAAACCATGAATTGAAAATGATAAAGGCAAATATCATTTTCTGAGAATAATAAAATAGCTTTAATTTCTGAGATAATTCCATCAAGATAAATTATTGAAATTCTTAGATAAAACAAGCAGGATTACTATTTTAAACAAGATTTAAGCAGGATCTACCTATATAAATAATAAGTAACAAAGAAAAATATTTAAGTGGAGATTTAGATTTAAACTTAAATTAAATTCAAATCAAACAGAATATGCTCTTGTTTAGAAAAAAAATTTATATTACTCTGATTTAAACAAGAGGAACACATACATCCTCATATGTATGTGCATATCTTTTTGAACATATTGATATATCTATATTAGTGGTAATTTTGAATCCTGGATAAATTGTTTGAAAAGAAAATGACTCTGAGCATTAAATTGAATTGTAAATGTAAAAAAACAATCCTAGAAAATATAGGCAAAATCTGGAGGGTCATTTCAGTTGGTATCAGAGCAAATGGTTGTATTGGTTGTTGAATACTATAGAAATGTATTATATATGTTTGTTTTGGATGAAATAATTTAGATAGGAAAATATCAACTATAGAAAATACTCACAGTATACTAATGATATTTGCCCATAACTTAGTTAGCAAACCATGGTAGGAAGGGGATCACATCAAGCAGGGACAAGTGCACCACAAATGCTTGATATGCAAGAGTTTGTAAGGGTTTTAAGGGATGGAATTGGGCATAGGCCTGAGAATCCACATGAGGAACTTCCAAAACTATTAAAGGCTTATACAAACTTGGGAGGTAAGAGTTTTGAAGGGACTGAGAATGTGATGGAAATTCAAGCATGGTTGAGAACACTGGATAGGATTTTCAATGACATGCAGCTTGATGATCAGAGGAAGAGGCAAGTGGCTTCAAGACAGCTGAAAGGAGTAGCTTTAGGCTGGTGGGAGGTGATCATAGCTGGGAGAATTGAAAATGAAATCACTTGGAATCAATTCAAGGAGATGTTAGAGGCAAGATTTGTACCAGCATCAGCTAAGACCACATTACTTGAAGAATTTATTAGACTCAGGCAGGGAAATTTGAATGTCACTGAGTATACTCAAAAGTTTGAGGGATTATCCAAATATGGAGCAATGCTAGTGGCAGATGAAGCATCCAAAATGGATAGGTACATTAAAGGTTTGAACCCAGGACTTAGCAGAGCCATGTTACCATATGCAGATAGGACTTTTGATCAAGTAATAGATCTGGCTTTGAAATTAGAGCAGCATGACAAGGAAAGAGAGAAGTACAGGAATTTTAAGAACCAAAATAACAAGAAGAATAAGGGAAGATATCACCCTTATGATAAAAAGAAGGAGGAGACAGACAACAAGAAGGCCAATGACACCAAGGCTAATGATGCTAAGAAGAAATTGGTCTGCCATCATTGTGGAAAGGAAGGACACATCAAACCAAGGTGCCCAGAGTTAAAAGGAGGAGCCTTCAAATGCTACCTATGTGGGAAAGAGGGGCATATGAAAAGGAACTGTCCTGAGTACAAGCAGCAAGGGAAGTTAGCAAATCTGGAGGGCAAAAGCAAATCTATAGTGGAAATTAATGCTAAAAATCATAGCCAAGTGGAAGGTACATTACTTATTTGTACCATACCCATAGCAGTAGTATATGATACTGGGGCAACTCACTCTTTGATTTCTTATGAACTAGTTAAAATGCTAAAATTGAATTGCATATTGGTTGAAACTCCATTGCTTATACAAAGTCCACTGGGGAGTTCTAGTGTTTTAAATATGATTTGTGTGGATGTGGAATTAAACATAGGAGGAAATACTTTTATTTCCAATTTATATGTTTTAAACTACCCAAATATAGGTGTTATATTGGGGGTAGACTTTTAAAGCCATAATTAACTTAGAATCATCCACCATATCATTGTAAAATCTTAGAGGCCAGAGAATCATAATTTTATGTGAAGTAGCTAAAGAAAGGAAATTATATCACTTAATTGATTTGGAAAAAGATTTTAGTGAACTTACTATTGAAGAAATTCCCATAGTCAATGAATACTTGGATGTGTTTGGGGAGGTTAAGGGTGTTCCAAACCATAGACCAGTGGAATTCCAAATTCATTTAGTTCCAGGAGCAAGCCCAGTGATTAAAAAGCCAACTAGAATGGGGCCAAGTGAACTAAAAGAATTGAAAAAATCAGTTAGAAGAACTAGAAAGCAAAGGATTTATAAGGCCAAGCAATTCATGCTGGGGTGCTCCAGTAGTGTTTGTAAGAAAACATGATGGTACTGTGAGAATGTGTATAGATTACAGAGAGCTAAATAAAGTTACTATTAAGAACAAATATGCATTGCCTAGAATTGATGATCTCTTTGATCAACTTAGTGGAGCTAAAATATTTTCTAGGTTAGACTTAGCATCTGGATTCCATCAGATGAAGGTTGAGGACTCAAGTGTTAAGTACACTGCATTTAACACTAGATATGGTTTGTATGAGTTTCTGATTATGCCATTTGGCTTGACTAATGCACCATCATACTTTGTAGATTTAATGAATAGAATATTCAGAGATTATTTAGACAAGTTTGTGCTGATTTTTATTGATGATATTTTGGTTTATTCCAAAACAGTAGAAGAGCATAAAAGTCATTTGCATCTGGTTTTGTCTAGATTGAGAGAAAAAGATTTAAAGGCAAAATTTTCAAAATGTGCATTTTGGAAAGAGGAAGTACATTTCCTTGGCCATGTTATTTCTGCAAAAGGAATTTCAGTGAACCCCAATAAGGTTGTAGCAATTCAAGCATGGAAAAGACCAAGCACAGTGAGTGAGGTTAGATCATTTATGGGGATGGCAGGATATTATAGGAGATTTATAAAAGATTTTTCTAAAATGTCATCACCACTTACAAATTTAACTAGAAAGAATCAGGCCTTTGTGTGGACTGAAAAATGTGAGCAAGCTTTTATCAAAATAAAAGAAGCCTTGGTTAATGCACTAGTGTTGAGAGTACCTGAAGGAAATGAGGGATTAATTATGTATACTGATGCAAGTGGCTCTGGGCTAGGGGCTGTGTTGATGCAACAAGACCAAGTAATAGCCTATGCATCTAGGCAATTAAAGCCACATGAAACTAGGTATGCAACCCATGATCTTGAACTAGGAGCAGTAGTGTATGCTTTGAAGCTTTGGAGACATTATTTATTAGGTGCCAAAATTATTTTGTACACTGATCATAAGGCACTGAAATATCTATTCTCACAAAAAGATTTAAACATGAGGCAACATAGGTGGGTGGAGTTTCTAGCTGCCTATGACTTAGACATACTCTATACACCAGGTAAAGCAAACAAAGTTGCCGATGCTCTAAGTAGACAACATGCTAAGTTAGCTATGATGATGATAGAAGAATTTAAGGACTTGTCTTTGCTTGCTGAATTAGAAATTGGGGAGAATGGTTGTGTGCACATGGATGTACATGTGCATGGTGCACAGGAAAATAGAGGGAAGTTGAGCTTGATGACACTTCAATCTGAATTAATTTTGAAGGTAAGTAAAATGCAAGACCAAGACCCTATTATAGTTGAGAAGAAAATTCTCATATCAAAAGGGGAAGAAGTGACAAATTACCATATTGATAAAAATGGTTATTTAAGGAACAAGAATAGGATATGTGTTCCAGAAAACACAGAATTGAAGGAGGAAATATTAAATGATTATCATAGAAGTAAGTACTCCATACACCCAGGCAGTACAAAGATGTATCAAAATTTAAAAAGAAATTTTTGGTGGAAGGGAATGAAGTCAGATGTAGCCAAACATGTTGCAAGGTGTATGACTTGCCAACAAGTTAAGGCAGAAACTCAAAGACCGTCAGGGTTGTTACAACCTCTAAGCATACCACAGTGGAAATGGGAGGATATATCTATGGATTTCATAGATGGACTGCCTAGATCTAAAAGAGGAAACACAAGTATATGGGTGATAGTAGATAGGCTAACTAAAGTGGCATATTTCATTCCAGTCAAATCAGAAACGAATGCACCAAAATTAGCACAAGTATTTATAAAGGAGGTGGTAAGATTGCATAGCATTCCCAAAACTATTGTGAGTGATAGGGATACCAATTTCACATCAAGGTTCTGGAAAAGTTTTCAAGAGGCCTTGGGGAGTGAATTATGCTTAAGCACTGCCGACCATCCACAATCAGATGGACAAACTGAGGTGGTGAACAAAGTTCAAGAAGACTTATTAAGAGCATGTGCATTGGATTTTGGAGGCAACTGGGAGGATCATCTCCATCTAGCTGAGTTTACATACAATAACAGCCATCCAAGCACCATAGGGATGGCTCCATTTGAAGCCTTATATGGCAAGCCATGTTTATCACCTGTATATTGGGTAGAGACAGGAGAGAGGGCTGTTTTAGGGCCTGAATATGTAAAAGAGACTACAGAGAAAATTGGGCTAATAGAAAAAGGATAGCAGCAGCTCAAGACAGACAAAAGAAGTTTGCAAACATGAAGAGGAAGCAGGTGGAATATGGAGTAAGAGACTTTGTTTTCATCAAAGTTTCACCCATGAAAAAGGTCCTGAGGTTTGGCAAGCATGGTAAGCTCACACCAAGGTATGTTGGACCCTATAAAATTTTGGAAAGAATAGGCTCATTAGCATACAAATTAGAACTGCCAGAGGAAATGAAAGCAACGCACAATGTGTTTCATGTATCACAACTTAGAAGATGGGTACATGATAAGGAAGAGATTTTGGAGAAACCCACTCAAGTCCAGATCAACCCTGACATGGTTTATGAGAAGGAACCAGTGGGGATTTTAGCTAAAGAAGAAAAGAAATGAAGAAGTAAAACTTTGAAACTAGTGAAGATCCAGTGGAGTCTTGACCCAAATGACTGTACATGGGAGTTAGAGGACAAAATTAGGATAGATTATCCTAAGCTTTTTGCAAATTAAAGGTAATTTTAAAATTCCCAGAAAATTTAATATATATATATGGTTGTTATGATTTAATTTGTTTGTTTATGCCTATGTTTGATGGATTCCTTAGGGTTAGTAAATGCTTGTTATAAGTATTAGAAAATTGTGAGGACACAATTCCTAAAAGGAGGGGTGAATGTAATGCCCCAAAATTTTGAGGAAAATTATTTTAATAAAATAATTCAGTCCTAAAAAAAATATCTAGATTAAATGTTGAAGGATTTCTTGATGAAATGATGTGCAAGAGTATGTGTGCACATGCACACTGGAAATGGCACAAGGAAAAGATTTAAAAATCTCTGAAAAAAAATATAATAGTTATGTACTAAAAATTAAAAATATGAAACATATGCATATGAATATTTTTACAGGAAGTAAGGAAGAATTAAATAAATTTATATACATATGCTTATACCCAGATGCATTTTCTTTGAGCAGAAATATATTGAAACTAAGCAAGAAAAATAACACTAAAATGGTATGAGATATAATACAAGCAAGTATGTTATGTATAGTCAAAAATAGAAAGAGGGGGATTTCCAGAAATAAACAAATGAGTAAATTTAGTTAAGTCACACACTTTTCACATGACTTAGGTGAGTGGCCATTTTCTGAAAAATTAAAGAAAAGAAAATGCAGCCTTAACTAATTGATATGGCCGGGGTAATCAAGGATGAAAATATGAAAACATAAAATGCAAAATACATGATGTTAGTCAGGACAAAAATGGAATTCTGCCTTGATAAAAACCCTAGTGAAAATGCTTATAAATAAGTAGTTATAGCCAGGGAAATCATTTTTACCCGAGATACTTAGAAAAAAAAAGAGGGGAAGAAAACATTTTAAAGGAAAGGAAAATACTCAGGGATTTTCTGCATCAACTAGAAGGAGATACTTGGGTGAGTGATCTCACTAGATTCATGGCATTAAGACCTGATATAAGGCAGCAAAATTTTTATGTTGCTATTGGCATTTCTTTTCTGGTTTTGTTGAACACAGTTTTATTAATATTTTTGAGTGGTCTTTTTGATCTGGCATAATGTTTTGTTATGAATGCTCTCTGGATAATTTTGACCTGATGAGATGTTTTATTATGGATGTGCTAAATATTGTTTCATTACATTCTGAAAAGTTAAGGCATCAAATCTTGAAATCATAAGAAGTATACTTATAACTGATATGGAATCATGGCATGGAAGTTCCAACAGAAGGAAAAAAAATGAGCTGCATTATACAGTGTATAAGTGCTGAGGCTTTAGAGAAAAGTATCAGGGGTGCAATAGAAATTTCTATGTGCTGAATCCCTGATCACATAGCAAAAATCTACAAGTCAAAGATTATGATTCAGTTAGATCTTGAATCTAGCTCAATCTTAGTTGTTTGCAAATTACAATGACTTAATATGCCATGTTTCTTTCCTCAGTTGTAAATACTCTTGCATTTGATTTAAAGACAAGATATCTAGTAGCAATATTCTTGTATCATTGCCTTTGAAAACATGTTTGCAGAATTACTGGGGTGTTTCAGTAAACACTGTAACAAGTCTGCTTAGCTACCTGATGATAGGGTCAAACAAGTATAATTAATAAATTAAATTAGAAATGGTGAGCCAAGAAGGCTGCTGGAATGCTTGTCATATTTGAAGTATGCAAGTTGGCACATGGTTTGTTTGAACCCTGAGATCTTTGTGCAATGATGTGAATTAGTTCATTGCAATGTGTCCCTGTGATTCTTTGATAGCAGATGAGGCTAGGATTTAAATTGATATATATATATATATATATATATATAACCAACCTTTAAATGATGAGATAGGAACATGAGTATTTCCCGAGATTGGTTGGATGGAATCATAATTGTTCCAGTGCATATATATGTATATACTGTTGATTAACGAGTATGTTTCCATGATCATGTATGAACTAATAGTAAGTTTATAAAGATACTAAGACTGCACAAAAGTTCATCTAAAGCATAGAATAACAGTTGAATTAAGAAAATTGCTTAAGTAACTGGCTAGTGTTTATATATCATTTGTTTGCTTAATATCATGAATACATTGATGCTGCTCATACCAGATCTTAGATCTGACCCTGGTTTGCTCATGGCATATGGGGTGTCTCATTTTTGAAATGAGGCAGCCACCAATGCTTTTTCAGGGAATGCAGGAACTAAGTAGAAAGTGAAGTTATGGCTAATGAGAAGGAGTGAACAAATATGCTTTCCAGTTCTAATAAGAATATAGAATGACCTATTTGCATGTATTCATGAAAACAATGTTTAAAATTCTCTGCTATGTATTGAAACATGTTTTGTTTGACTGAGTTAGTGTTATCTGTTAAATCTTGCTATGTATCAAGATCTAAGAATTGAATGACTATTTGAGTATATTTGATCAAAGTATTATCTATGAAAAATCTGAGAAAAGAGATGTATTTATTCTGGAACAAATTTTTATACAAAATCTATATTATAATGGTCAGGAAAAACTATTCAAAAGGGCAGTGAATTCTAAAGTGAAATCTGATTTTAATTTGAAGTAATCTCTTGGTATTCAGTCACTCTTCTTTGAAATATCTTGTGGAAGAATTTGAGTCCAGTTGTGAGTTGTTTTGTAAAGTATACATATACCTTAAACAGGACTTCAAGTATTTAGAAAGTGGAAGACATTTCAAAATTCACTCAGCCACATGGTTCAACCAGCTTCAAAAGAATGGAGTTTGGGTTGATCATGTTGGTTAGTGATTTGTTAAGCAAATGCTCTTTAAAACTCCTTAGTTCATTTAGTAAAGGTTTAAAATTAAAAACTTCTCTTCAATTATTAAAGGCCAATTTGCACAATTAACTGGCTTGCATTATCAAACCAATAAGTTATCTTTATAACCTGGTTCATTCAAAACATAGTGGTTGTTCACTTAGAAATCACTTTCATATCAAGTACTTTTATCATCTCAAACTCAGAAGCAAATGATTAAATGACCAGTTTAAGGTAGTGTCAAATTGATGGAATCAAAAACAAGAGAGATGCAAAAGGCAAAACCATGAATTGAAAATGATAAAGGCAAATATCATTTTCTGAGAATAATAAAATAGCTTTAATTTCCGAGATAATTCCATCAAGATAAATTATTGAAATTCTTAGATAAAACAAGCAGGATTACTATTTTAAACAAGATTTAAGCAGGATCTACCTATATAAATAATAAGTAACAAAGAAAAATATTTAAGTGGAGATTTAGATTTAAACTTAAATTAAATTCAAATCAAATAGAATATGCTCTTGTTTAGAAAAAAAATTATATTATTCTGATTTAAACAAGAGGAACACATACATCCTCATATGTATATGCATATCTTTTTGAACATACTGATATATCTATATTAGTGGTAATTTTCAATCTTGGATAAATTGTTTGAAAAGAAAATGACTCTGAGAATTAAATTGAATTGTAAATGTAAAAAAAAATCCTAGAAAATATAGGCAAAATCTGGAGGGTCATTTCAGATAGCCCACCAGTATACGGTACTGTATAGACTACGATGCCTATAAAATTGTGTTAAGGGGGATATGGGTAACGCCTTAACGCTATTTTAATACTTTACTTTACAGATAGACATTACATATATAGCGTATTCTACTATATATAGATAGTTTAATGGATCCTTAGGAGATGGAAAATCCGGAAACATCTCTTAAGTTATTACACACACGTTATACACTGGACAGGAGATGTAAAATTCCGTAAACATCTCTGAAGCCATTACACACATATTTACTTATTGTTGATTTAACTTACATAAAATCTTTTAGTTCTAATTCGAGTGTTTTGTCTTTTCATTACGCTCGGGTCAGTTTAAGCATTTCAGTGTTGAAGACTTTATTTCTGGAGGATGAAGTTTGGTATATTATATTATTAGAAATTTTACGCTGCATCATTATTAGTATGTCATTGTTGTACTCTGATTGTTGTAAAAATTGTGTAATCAAATGTATATTATAAAACAACGCCATGAACTGTTTATTTGATTATTACATTTTGTCATTCCGCTGCGAGATTCTGTGTTTGTTTATTTTTCTTCCTTTTCTTTTATTTTCTTTTTTACCCCATTGACAATCCTCCATTTTGAATGGTTTGAGTTAGACACGTGTAGTTTATTGTCGATTTAAACCGTTCAAAATGGTTGGTCGTCACAACTAAAGCCTATCGGCTAAGAATTTTTGTCGACTGCGGGAAGATCTAGAAATTCGAGGCTACATCAACAACATGAGCGAAGAAGATGAAACCCTTGCTCAAATTAAGAGAAGGAATTAAAGCAAGTGAACAATAATTCGTGAATTGCAAAGGATCTGAATATCGCAAGTCTTAGCCGCCATTTAAGTGGAGAATTAGTTATTTTGCCTTTTTTCACATAATCATACTTTCTTTGTCCAACCATGAGCTTGAATTTCAAGAACACTACGAATTTCTTTTTCACTATAGACCATAATTTTCATGATCGGACCGTGAGTCGAACCATGATGACTCAAGGTTTAAGGTTCTGATGGTTCAACCGATTAGACCGTCGGAAAAGATTTACGAATTTAAATACAAGCTATTTGCAAAAGTATTAAAATAAAAATGTTAGGTAGATGATCTATAGAGGGTCTCCAAGGTTTGCAACCGGAGTTGTATACTGCTGTAGTGTACGACTACATCAAAACATTTGCAGCTGTGTATGTGCACAATGATAGAAGTTTAGTGGTCGTAAACTTGACGAAACTTGCAGTGGTTTGGAGGAGCTTGCAGCAGCGTAAAACGAAGTGGTAGAGCTTGCTGTTTAGATTTTGGGGCGATGATGATTTTGACAATGTAGGTTTTTTTTTTCAAAATAGTACAGAGGATTAGAATGAGAGAGAATGAAACATTGATAAATTAAGAAGAAAATGAAAAAACCATGGTTCAACTAGTAAAATGGAAGGTTGGACCGCTGCTTCGAAGGTTCGACCTGGGTTCGTGCACGACTGAGCTCTGATTGAATTTCCGACCGTAAAGGTACACGATTCAGGGTTATTCGATGGTAGAAAAGATTAATATTAAATAAATCATTCAATCCCAAACTAGTGATTGATAAAATAAAACCATACAATATTCTTAGTGAACTTAGGTAAAAATTTGTTGGTAGCCACACTCTTAACCACTTCACTGTTCATAAAGTTTTATGGATACTAGTATAAATGCACGCTTGTGCGTGTCTTTGCTTACTATGACATTTTACAATGAATTTTTATTTTTCTATCTCGCTTTGAAATACCAATTTATTCCCGCAATGTTTTATATGTGTATAGATTAGCTATGAATGCTTTAACGATATTTATGATTCATGTTTCCAATGTTGTTTCTAACTATTCATTTCATTTTATATTTCGAGGGGAAAAACTTAAGAAAACATTTGTAAGGACACTTTCAATCACACGGACGTATATTTATGATTACAGCCAAACCTGAATAAAGATAAAGACTACAATTAATGAAACAAATACAGATATAGTGTAGCATGGTGTGATCATAAAAAAAGGCTTTGCTAGAAACATGTATAGGCAAAGTGCTTTATGGTGAAAGAATGAAGAAATGCAAACATGCACGATGTTTGAATGGAAACACTGGTGCTAGTTCATGTCTCTAACAGAATTTTTACATAAAACTAAATTTACTTGTTAAGAATCATATAGTTTATGACTTGTTGTCTCTAGGTGAAGATTATACTTATTTGAAAGATCATTTAGCGAGGTATAAACTATGCATAAGCTAGTTGAGACACTAATCATAGTTTGTTTCTTATACAACTTGTATCCTTGAAAAATGGAAAGCATTTGAAAGGGATACATTATTTATGTTTTTAAACAAAAAGCTTATCGCAGTCCAAACATGAACAAAATAAAGCTATCCGTAATTTGGTTGCTAATTTATCGAAGTAATATTACAAATTCAGTATTCAAACATATATCCTAATTAGTTTATGCAACAATGCATAGTATGTATGTACATTTTTCAGTCTCCCTCTAATGTACAACTTGTAGATCTCATAATTAAATAAACTAACTTTGAGTAACAATAGTAATAGTGAAGTATATGACAGTCGATAATGTAATACACAATATTTGAAACTTCATGAAATAAATTCATAAAGGCATGTTAGAAAAGAAGGAAGATTGATCACCTAGATATTGATCTTATCTTGTAATCTTATTTGCATTACTTATATATCACATCCTGTATTTTAGCATTTGGACTGCATTTTCTTTTATTTACAGAACTTTAGAAAAAAAGAAATAGATATAGGAGCAAGTTTAGGAAAATAACAAAATGATAGATTTGAAACTAGCAAAATTAAAGCAAATAGAATAAATAAACACTTTAATCAAGAACAATTTCTTGTATGCCATTAGGAAAAGAGATAATGAGCAAAATGTTTTTCTTTAATGCTTGTCAATTTTAAAAGAAAAAAAATGACATTAACTTTAATATGTTGTAACATCCCTAATTTTTGATAACATTATTCAGGAAATTTAATTAGATAAATTAAATAGAATAATGATGATAAAGGTATTGAGATTTGAATAAACCATTTGTAGGGCCATGCTTATTAACAAAGTAAATGGGCTTTAATTGGGTTATTAACTAATTAAATTACACATGGACATATTAGTAAAATAGTCACTTTATTATACACGGCTATACACTTCTCATTCTTGTCTATTCACGTTCATTTTTATCAAAACAAAAATAAACGCAAAAGCCCTAAGGAGCCGGCCATTATCAAAGAGGAAGATTAGAATCTAAAGCTAAGGATCAAAGCTAGGAAGGATTAATCAACAACAAATCTCAAATTCCTTACCATACGTAAGGTGAATAATAATTTCATACCATCTCTATTTTATTCTATGATTGTATGTTTTTGGATTTATGATTAAACTCGTTTTTATGATGGTATGGACGATGATATGCTTGAACTATATTATGTTTGATTTATTTTAATTTATTCACATATGAATTTGCACGGTTTCGATGCAAAATCGAGAGTCTATGATTTTATAATTCCATGGAAAATTTTTATGTTAAGTAAAACATGATTTTGGAGATGGGTTTTAATTTTCAAAATTTTCCGAGCTATAGAAAATTTATTATGAATTTCTAAAGGAAAATATAATATAATTGAGTTTAAAATTCGTTTCGATGGTCTGAAATTTTAATATGTTTGATTACATGATAAAATTGATTTTTTGTGATTTTTGAAGATTTTTCCCAGTTGATTTACTAAGGGAAATAAATTATTTGAAGAGAAGGACTTATATGCAAATACTGGTTTTGTATATGGAAGGGCTTAACCGTTTAAATTTATTTAGATTTACACTTGATAAACGCAGTAGTTTAATGGTAAAGCATTCGAAAAGTTTTAAGGTAACCAATCAAAGAATGAAAATAGGTAGGTTAGTTATAAAGTAATGGCCATATTTAGCTATAAATCAGCGTTTTCAGAAAAAGGAAATTCCGCCTATTTTGGAAGTACCCTTCGACTCCTTTACCTCCGCTCCATCTCAGTCGAAACCATCTCATTCGAAATCCACATAGTCGAAACCAATGCACATGGTATCAAGGGTATTGGTACGAAGTGAATTGGAGAGTAGCGGAAGGTACGGTGTAGAAAGAAATGCTTTCGTTAGGGTCGAAACCATATTCTGTTTCCAAAAGCTAAGTTCTTGCTTTATTTTACTTAAAGCTTTCGACACAGTCGACACATATGCTTTCAAAAAGGTTTATACCTTTTTCTTTAAATAATAGCTTTCGAAAGGATTTGTTCCGATCTAGTCGAAACCCAGCCGCTATTTTCCTTCCGAGTGTATTGAAGCCATCAATTCCTTCAAAGGGTTGTCTCTGTTTTAACTTAAGTTAAGCCACCTCCTAAATGCTTTCGAAAGGGGTTGGGGGCTTCGAAGGTAATGAGGTCGAAAGGGAGTTTCGACTCTATCCTTCAATGTTTTAATTTAAAAGATTGTTGCTCTCGACTAGATGGTTCCAACACCATCAATTTTTCCCTAAATTTTTTTTATAATTAGTTTCGAAAGAGATACTTTAGTATATAACCATTTTGACCCAAATGATGTTTTTAAAGAGTAAACCCAATGCTTTCGAAAGGGTGCTTTTATTTGTTTCGAAGCTATGTTTTAAAGAACGTTTTGGTACCATTGAAAGGTATGTTTATTATGTTTTGAAAAGAAGTTTATGCTTTCGACGGAAGTCATCCAGAGGTTTTGAAAGAGATGTTTTAAGATTTCAAAACACAAACTCAATCTAAATTTAAAGGAATAACCATGGCATGAGTAAACAAAGGGTTTTGAAATGAAGAAGTTTCCAATGATTATAAAGGTAAAAGGGTTTAACCATGATATATATAAGGAAGAAAATAAACCACAGGTGATGGTATTATTTGTTGTTATGAATACTTCTTTATATACTTATTCAAATTGTTATTAACCCATAACAATGTTTTGGGGAAGAGTAGAATAACCAGCTAGGTTGACCCAGTAGTGAATATAATTTAAGTAATGTTAAAATCTAAATTATAGATATTGGCAGGGTACAATAGGTTCATAGTAAGCCCATGAAATCTATGTTTAACTAAAGATATTGGCAGGGGCCAATAGGTTCATGGTCATTCCATGAAAACTACGATTGATATTGGCAGGGGCCAATAGGTTTATAGTTAGTCCATGAAAACTATATCCGGATTAAGATATTGACAGTTAGTCAATAGGTTCCTAGTTAGCCCATGAAAACTAGGATAAGAGAAAAGATATTGGAGTTACCAATAGGTTCTTAGTGATCCCATAAAAACTATGAAATTGGATAGATAGTCCATAAATATTTAATAGGTTAATAGTAACCCTAGAAACTATAGTTGAGATAGGTAGTCAGAATGAATAAGGATGGGTAATCCAGATTTGATTTACTTGTTTTGCATATCATCATAATGTTTTGAAATACTATGTTTTAACCATTGTGGATGCAGGAGCACAGTATATGGTTTTATAAATTTTTTAGGATACTAGTGATGGGAAAACCCGTTCTGCTAAGTGGTGTGGTCTCACTAGATATATAAATGGTTTGAGATGGTAAATTATTATGCATACCAGGCTTTATGTCTGACTCGAAGTTTTTGTTTCCCCTTAAACTCTCGGGTACTCAATTGATTTTGAGTAGGTTGAGAGTTAAGGTTTCCAGGTGTTCTTTTAGATGAATAAAGCTTCTGAGAATGTGCAGGAGGAAAGCTTGTTATTAGAGTTCTTTTATTTCCACTGTTTTGATTGTAAAGGAAAATTTGTTTTCTTCCCTTATTATATACTCTGATCAACCAAGGGGGCATCTTCATATGTCGCTCTTGGCGTATTTTGTAATAATTATATGTTATCTGAACGTGGTCTGCGAATTGGGATTATGTAATCAATTTGGAATATTTTGAAATGGAATGTGGAATTTGTTTGTTGTTTAATTTTTTCCCATATTCTTGTGTTCTGTGTATCAATGTATCTAATATCGCGGTATTTGGTCGCCGAGGATTAATAACTATGGATGACTGCAGCATTCGTAACCGTTAGTTTTAGGCCTCCAAGTAAGGGGATGTTTCAAGTTGGTATCAGAGCATAGGTTTATGAAACTTTATAAGAAATTTAGACCAAAAAGATTTTTAAACATAATCCAATGAATCAGATAATAAGATTGAGGTTTGGTTAACGCTATAGTATCGTACTTGTTTTGATATATATAGTTATATATATAAGTACGTATTCCCCGCTCTCTTAGACCGTTCTTTTATATCTTACTAAGGCTCGTATGCAGATTTACAAGAAAGGAGATATGGATGCAAGAAATGGAAGAGGAAATCTCGGTGGAGGAAGCTGTTCGGACGGCTAAATGTCTATCGAGTTAGAAAATAGCCGAACGGATTTTGAAATAAATATAACCGCAAGCGCACGCGGCGTACACTTGTAGTACGTGGAGAATATGGGTCGATCCGTAGGGAATTGATGATTTTAAAAATCTATTCAATCAAATTAAACCAAAGTCGAGTGGAAGTTAAGCTAGAGAAATAGAAAATTAGCTAACTAACTAAAAGAAAAGAGATGCAAATATAAGAGTTAAATGATAATTTAGAGAATAAATGCACTCTCTAGATCATGTAATTCAACACATATGAAATCATAATATCTCTTTTATGGTTATTAGTGCTTTAATTGATGTGCTTATCATAAGTATGGCATATTTGTGCTATTGATTAGCCAATATAAGCCATCAAATTATAACACACCTCTTAAACCACTTACTAACTTGCATGAAATTTGACAAGGAAAATGAAAATGAAATCTATTTTAAGTATGGCCTATTAACTATTGATTAGAAATATAGACCATCAAATTTTAATTTCAAATCACTTTCTTATGCCATAATCTTAATTTTGATGAAGATGCATTTGTGTTAGTGATTGTTTAAGCATAGCCTATTTGGTGTCAACAATATAGGCTATCAAATTCAAAGCAAGAACAACAAATAAAACACTTCATTGATCATCATTAAGCATAAAAAGAGAGCATGAATTAACAAATAGTTGAAGCTACATAATTGGAGAGCTTCATTACTCCTAAATTGAAGGGGTTTAGCCTCTCATATTTGTCATTTGATTAACAAATGTAGCTAGCAACATGAAAGCAAAAAGAAAGGAAAATGAAAGCTAATGGAAAAAAATTTATTCTAATTGCATAAAAGAAAATCTACACTACTAGCATGAAAGGAAATGAACATGTAATTAAAAGGAAACAATAATTACATTGCATAAAAAAAAGGAAAAGTACATAAAGTAAAAATGGCTAAGTAGCCATGAAAAGAGAAAGGGAAGAGCTTGTTTATTTGTGAGCCTAAACTAAACTAAGAGAGACTAAGGAAGAAGGGGTTACATGAAACATAAGGGGTACTTATACATGTGTTAAACCCTAATTCATATTTTTGGGGAATGCCCAAAATACCCTTGAGAAAGTGTGGAGGCCAAGTAATCATTAGCTTCTACTAATCATCATTTAAGTGTACATGAAGCCATTAGTTCCATAAGCATGTGCATTAGCCTCTAATTTGTACATTAAGGTAGGTGGGTAGGTGGGGTCCTCCATTATCATGCCTTTGAATTATTTACATCTTCATTTCTTTATCTTCACTCTTGTGCATGCATACAACTTCATGAAACCACTTGTATATGAAGCCAAATTCCTATAAAAATATAGAAATTTCCAACTAAATTTTCTCAAATTAATATATGCACAAAAATGACCATTTTGCCCTTGGATGAAGATGAATATGTGACGATTTGAAAATAATATGAATTTTGGTTTAAACAAGTTAAAATGCCCGATATGATCATTTATTTAATTTAAATAGATTAAATATGGTGGTAAAAATATGCACATTAACGTGCACATCAAAATAAATTAAAACAAAACAAATTAAACTAAAAACAATCGGAAACAACTTTTTTTTCCAGTAAAACACAAAAACAAGCTCACCAATTTTCAAACTGACCCAAACCAATAAACCTGCACCTGTTTTCTCGTTCAACAATCACAAACCTAGACCGCCTATTTCAATTCACTCTTCAACACTAATCCCAAAAATAAAATAAAATAAAATAAAAATCGAATTCACGATTTAACTCAAATCCCAGAATAAAACTTCGAATTCATGATTTAACTCGAATCCCAGATCTACGATTTAACTTTGCAATAGAGTTGTTGTGTGAAGGCGATGGTTGTTCGAATTTGATTGAATGGTTGTAACGACTCGATGTTACTGGAAGATAGAGTTGCGAGTTCGTTCCGTACTGTAGAGGAAGGCGCTTCGATGTTTTGCAATGGGTCGCGATTTTGGGTGTGATGATTGCGGATGCAGTTCGAGCTTTGAGTTCGACTTTGAGGTCGTTGATGAGTTTGAGGCAATTCTCGAAATCAGGTTTGACTTGGTCGCGAGTGGATTCGATTTCGATGTTGTATGAGTGGCGAAGGTTGAAATTTGAGTTTGCCGTGCAGCGGGTTAATGGAGATGATGAATTGGATAATGGATTTGGAGTTGGTCGTATGACAGGGAGGTGAGTTGTTCGGCAGTAAAGTGGTGCTGTGAATGTCGAGGAAGGTGGGGATTCGTGAGATGGTCAGCGTTGCTTGTGGGGTTCGTGGAATTGCCGATGTCGTGGAATTGTACGTAAATGGTGGAGGAGGTGATTGACAGTGGAGTGATGTTTGTATGATAGGAATGTGGCACTGTGGTATTGAGGTTGTTGTGGATGAAAGTGGATATGCAAGTTTCAGATGGTGGCACTGTGTGTTAGGAGCAGGAGTTAAGGTGTGAGAGTCACCATATTTGATGTTGAAGGTAGATGGCTGTATTTCAGTAGATGGTGGGGGAGTGATGACTGTTTGTTGTGGTAGTTCTATGCTGTCAGGTTGTATATGGAGTGAGAAGTTGGTTGCTGGGTGGTATTGTTGCACTATTTGATGATGTATGTGAAATGATGAAATGGAGAAAGGAGGAGGGGATGTTGATGGTTTCTCTGGCGGTAATTGGTGAGGAATATGTTGTTGTTGGTGGATATGGACTGCCTGTGGGAAGTCTGGTGTTGGCAATAGTGGAAGATTGTTTGAGTGGCAATGTCGAAGTTGTTGAGTGTGTAGAGTGTTTATGGTGAGGATGGCAGTTTGAAATGATATGAAAGGTAGTGATGTTGATAGAGAGGAGGTTATATGTGAAGTAGGCAAATTCTAATGGAGTGGAGTTTGTTCCGATATGATTTTTGATATGCAGTGGATGATGTTATGGTCAGTGCACTTGGTTGTGGACAGGTGAATAAATGGTGGACAGAGGCAAGGTGATGCAGCAGTTTTGTATTTGGCAAGTGGAAATTGTGTACCAGTAGCACAGTTTGGTTAAAGGAGTTTGTAGTGGTGGTTTGGTTCTGGCAAGGGGGTGTGAAGCAGTGTGGTAGTGGGTTCGTGCACTGTTTGGATGGTTTGTACAGGGGGGAAGAAGGCAGAAAGTAAATGTGCAGAGGACAGTCAATGCACAGAGAGCAGTGCACAAACAATTTTTCTTTTTTTTGTAATGTCAAAGCAGTGATGAAAATAGTAATGTAAAAAAATGAAATGGAAAAACTATTTTTTTTCTTTTTGATATGACTTGTGTAATTTTTTTTTAAATTGAAAAGCAAATGCAAATGAAACTAGAAAACAAGAAATGCACACAATCACAATGCAAATAAAAATCACACAACATACAATTTTTTTTTTAAAATGCAAACACACACGAAATAAACACACAAATATCAAACAAAAATAATTCGAAGAATAGAAAATAAAATCAAAGCAATTCCCCGGCAATGGCGCCAAAAACTTGTTCGGACGGCTAAATGTCCATCGAGTTAGAAAATAGCTGAACGAATTTTGAAATAAATATAACCGCAAGCGCACGGCGTACACTTGTAGTACGTGGTGAATACGGGTCGATCCGCAGGGAATTGATGATTTTAAAAATCTATTCAATCAAATTAAACCAAAGTCGAGTGGAAGTTAAGCTAGAGAATTAGAAAATTAGCTAACTAACTAAAAGAAAAGAGATGCAAATATAAGAGTTAAATGACAATTTAGAAAATAAATCCACTCTCTAGATCATGTAATTCAACACATATGAAATCATAATCTCTCTTTTATGGTCATTAGTGCTTTAATGGATGTGCTTATCATAAGTATGGCATATTTGTGCTATTGATTAGCCAACATAAGGCATCAAACTATAACACACCCCTTAAACCACTTACTAATTGCATGAAATTTGACAAGGAAAATGAAAATGAAATCTATTTTAAGTATGACCTATTAACTATTGATTAGAAATAGAGACCATCAAATTTTAATTTCAAATCACTTTCTTATGCCATAATCTTATTTTGATGAAGAGGCATTTGTGTTAGTGATTGTTTAAGCATAGCCTATTTGGTGTTAAAAATATAGGCTATCAAATTCAAAGCAAGAACAACAAATAAAACACTACATTGATCACCACTAAGCACAAAAAGAGAGCATGAATTAACAAATAGTAGAAGCTACATAATTAGAGAACTTTATTACCACTAAATTGAAGGGATTTAGCCTCTCATATTTGTCATTTTATTAACAAATGTAGCTAGCAACATGAAAGCAAAAAATAAAGGAAAATGAAAGCTAATGGAAAAAAAACTATTCTAATTGCATAAAAGAAAATCTACACGACTAGCATGAAAGGAAATAAACATGTAATTAAAAGGAAACAATAATTACATTGCATAAAAAAAAAGGAAAAGTACATGAAGTAAAAATGGCTAAGTAGCCATGAAACGAGAAAGGGAAGAGCTTGTTTATTTGTGAGCCTAAACTAAACTAAGAGAGACTAAGGAAGAACGGGTTACATGAAACATAAGGGGTACTTATAGATGTGTTAAACCCTAATTCATATTTTTGGGGAATGCCCAAAATACCCTTGAGAAAGTGTGGAGGCCAAGTAATCATTAGCTTCTACTAATCATCATTTAAGTGTACATGAAGCCATTAGTTCCATAAGCATGTGCATTAGCCTCTAATTTGTACATTAAGGTAGGTGGGTAGGTGGGGTCCTCCATTATCATGCCTTTGAATTATTTCCATCTTCATTTCTTTATCTTCACTCTTGTGCATGCATACATCATCATGAAACCACTTTTATATGAAGCCAAATTCCTATAAAAAAAATATAGAAATTTCCAATCAAATTTTCTCAAATTAATATATGCACAAAAATGACCATTTTGCCCTTGGATGAAGATGAATATGTGACAATTTGAAAATAATATGAATTTTGGTTAAAACAAGTTAAAATGTCCGATATGATCATTTATTTAATTTAAATAGATTAAATATGATGGTAAAAATATGCACATTAACGTGCACATCAGAAGCACCACGACTAATGGAAATGCTCATCGTGCTATACACTTTTCCTTTTGGAATCGTTTGATTTCGATTAGTGGATGAAGAGAAATCGAGGGGAGAAGGTCGTTGATTTTCGGCCATTAATCGCTTAAGAGAGAGAGGGCAACCGATATTTTAGATGTTAGGGTTTTGACGAAATGAAACGAGACACGCCCTATTATATAAATTTCCGACCCGATCTGTCCATGAAAATTCCGAACTCCAAATGAAACGTGCCGCCTAGCATTTTATATGTTATACCCCTATTCCGAACTCAATGGAATATGTATCGGAAGCCAATTCCATCATATTCAGAAGATAGCATTTCAAAATCAAATTATTTTAATTAAATTCCTAAATATAAATTCTACGCGTTTCAAGCTTGCACGGCCAAACGACAAGTCCGATCGCTACGAAACTTGAAATCCTATAATAATTGACTATTACGGATCCGATGAAACTAGTTTCGTCGAAATTCGAGATAGTGCTCAAAAAGACTATTTTTACCCGTTAATTAAAACAAATAATTTCCAAAATAAATTTATTCACCTTTAAATTCAATTTTAAAAGTTAACAATCTTCATTCATATTTAAATAAAATTTAAATAAACTTTTGAAATCATTTTCATTCATATTAAATTCAGGATTCAATTATTTAAATAATTTCCAATATTAAATTTAAACAATTCAATTATCCAGTAGATTACAATAATTGAAATATAAGTTATTTAACTTATAAAATTTAACTTTTAAAATGAATTCAAATAATAAAAAAACTACTTCCATTTTACAATAACTCAACATTTATTATACAATTCCAACTATTGGTTATAAACACATTCAATATATTGAACTTCATTCTAATACAAATGATTTCCTTAAATCTCATCGAAATTGTTATTTCAAAATTTTATTCAAGTTCATATTAAATAAATTAAATAAACAAAACATTAAATTTTTATTTCTAACCATTTTTATTCAATAATCATATTAAATTTAATAATTTAAAATAGACAAAAATACGGGTTGTTACACCTTGGTTCAGCAAAAAGTAAAATTCTATCTCTTTGTGCATAAAAAAGCATAATATATATTAGCAGCCCAGGCATGTTTGCAAATTATATACATGCAACAAACTTCAAAATACTTGGGTTGAACATTAAAGAATCACCAATATACTATGTAATACGAGTTCAATAAACTTATGTAAGAACCCTACAAATCACGCAAAAACAAAATATATAGATGTAAGACGTTACTTCTTAAGAGAGAATATAAGTAAAGGTAACATACATCAAAATCTGTAAATATTTGGAAAGAAATAGTAGATATTTTAACAAAACCATTGATACAAAATACATTTATTAAACTACGAAGGGAATTAGATGTTTATTCTCTTAGAAAATTATAAATTAATTAATTTTGAGAAGCATGGGTCAACATATGCAACTAGGTTATGTCGACATACAATTTGTTTTGATTTTGATTCCCTTTATGGTCTTCATATAACATATCATACATAATTCTATATACAATTCTACATACAATCTCAACATAGTTTTTCTAGTTGTACATAATAGCAACAATTTTTGCCTATTTTTATTTATGACAAAAGGAAAGAAAATTTATATAAATAAAAGGGAAAATGTTAGAGGAGTGCATTGAGTAGGGGGAGCCAAAGAAGAAATATTATATTTTATCTTCCAAATATTTGTATAGTTGTCATCATCGAAAGGAGGTAATATGGACCCAAATGTGCTGTAGTCACCTTGAAATTATTTTTCGATGATAGAATGAGATCAATCATATATTTAATGGTTTAAATAAAATAAGTAGCTAAACATACGGAAAATATAATCATTTTTACTATGACAACCCGCACCTCCCAACACATTGATCCAAAGCCTAGGGTGACTTCCGATCTCGTGTTGGTGCCAACAAGTACGACCTATTAGGTTTTTAAACATTACTGAGATTAAAGGTATAAGGATAAAATTTAAGACATTCTACACTTTCAGATCTCATAGTGGAAGGAAATAAAATATAAATATAGAAAATAGTCATCTTGGAAAATATCCAGAAAAATAACCCGTAGCAATAATACGTAGTCCAAACTAGAGTATACTGAATATAGCAAATAGTCTGATAAGTACTAAATACGATAAATATTAACATGGAGATTAACAAGAAATAAAAAGCAACTCCAATGCAAGGCTCGTCTCTCCACATACTAATCTCCGAGCCTATCATCTGCTACCCTGTACCCCTGTGGTGGGAAAAAAAGAAAGTAAAATGGTGGGTTAGAAAAAAGTCCGATGAATGAGTTACATCATTAACATATGAAGATAATATGCAATTAACTTCATTAATAATCTAGGTGACCTAGAGTATCATACTTCTGTCTATGGACTTTTTGTCATTCCGCTGCGAGATTCTGTGTTTGTTTATTTTTCTTCTTTTTCTTTTATTTTCTTTTTTACCCCATTGACAATCCTCCATTTTGAATGGTTTGAGTTAGACACGTGTAGTTTATTGTCGATTTAAACCGTTCAAAATGGTTGGTCGTCACAACTAAAGCCTATCGGCTAAGAATTTTTGTCGACTGCGGGAAGATCTAGAAATTCGAGGCTACATCAACAACATGAGCGAAGAAGATGAAACCCTTGCTCAAATTAAGAGAAGGAATTAAAGCAAGTGAACAATAATTCGCGAATTGCAAAGGATCTGAATATCGCAAGTCTTAGCCGCCATTTAAGTGGAGAAGAGGAACCCTAGCTTGTATTGAGGGAAGGAATTAAAGGAAATGAAATAATATTGAAAATAATACAAATGGTATGTATAACAAAGTATGAGGGCAAAAGAGTAAAATACATTATACAGCTGTGAGTAGACTAAGTCATAAGTGGACCAAGTTATGCAATTACAACAAAGTGATACGACTATCACTATAAATACATTCTGTATATCACTATGTAATGTAATCGACTGAAATATGAATAAACATTTTTCAGTTTCCTTTTTCTCTCTCTTCTTAGTTCTTACTTCTTACTGTTAAACTTCTGTAAACTATTATAGTGTCTCTTACATCCAATGAAGAGTCCAAAGAACTGCAACTTGAGCATTTGAGATGTTTGTATTAGAATTCTCAAAAATAGTGAATGAGATATATCCCACATCGCCAAAAATAAGTCCATTTTCTTGTTTATATAGTGTACTCTCAATCCCTATATTGGCCCTTAGGGTCAGGTAATTTTGTGCGAGGGGGAGGACCTATATGGCCATGGACTAACACGCACGCGCGCCGCCGCCGCCCGTCCGTCCGACCGGGTCGGGTCGGGTGCGGGTCCAATAAGATGGGGCTGTGTCATATATTTTTGCTACCTAAAAAATGGACTGATTTTAAAACAGAAGTGTGTTTAAATAGATACGGATTTTCCAACGGTTGTGGTCGTTGCAAAATGATGAAGAGACGAGATTTTTTTTCAGATGACCGTTACAACGAACAACAACAGTTCTGAACCGTTGCAAACGAACGGACGCGGCTGTTGCAAACAGCAACAGTTTTTGGCGTTGCAAATGAAAGGAAGTGCCTGTTGCGAACAGTAACACTTTTGGTGTTGCAAATGAAGGGATGCTACTTTTCTCAACGGGTGTAGCCATTGGGAATTCGGCTATAAATAAGGAGGAAACCTGATCACTTTCTTCACCTAATTTTAAAACCGAGTTATCTCTTCTTTATCTTCATTTCTTAAAATCATAATCAGTCCTATCACACAGAAGATCATACACATCACGATCTCGAGCAGCTTACGTCTGTTGTATCTTGGGAGACTTTGAATAAAGTCTTAAGGAAATTGTTACGACAAGCCTCAGACGAAATTTCCTACTTCAACCGGTTAGATTTCTAGTTCATTTATATATTTATATATATATCATTTTCGTTTCTACGTTGTACTATTTCTTTAAATAGTATAACGTTTGATTTATCGCTATAGTTATTATTACTATAGTTGTTAGTTTGTTGTTGTAATTAATTACAACATACTTATTGTTATAAATAGCTAATACAGAATTCCAAAGTAGTGGAAATCTGATTTGTAAACTTGTGAGACGAATTTAATATTGATTAGTCTCTGTTTTGGTATACTAGATGTATAAGTGTATAACAGTTTGAGAATGCACCTTTTATAAATGTACTTTGTTGGGTTAAACAAACAAACATCTTTCCAAATAATTACTAAAACTATCTTTTGTTTCAACAATATGTCATGTATTTTAATTACAATTTTGCACTTGCATTCTCCTTTTTATATCCTCTAAAAATAATATTGAATGTTGAACATCGATTGCCAAATGCTGAATCTTGATCGTAGATTTCTAGATGTTTAAACTCGGCTTATTATTTTGACAATACTTCCCCTCTTGGTTGATAAAGAAAGCATTCGTTGATGCAATTTTTGTACAAATCACACAATCATTTATTGAAGAAGAAAAAAACCACCAAACATTCCCTACAATGTGATCCTTTATTTCTTTTGCCTTGCTGTTTTATATGTATAAAAGATGCTTAAACGCTAAATAGTTGCTGAAATTTTCACCCAAAAATTTGACCAAGTTTTAAAAAAAAGTTGATGTTTTTAGGAAGTGAACATGTATGATATGAAGGTTTAGCGTCCAAATTGAAACAATCCTCCATTTAAGTGCGACTTAAACTTCAATCTTTAAAAGCATTTTCTGTAATTTTGGAACTACATTAAGCTTGGGCAAATCTTGTAAGCCTTTTCCAAATTATAAATTTATAATGCAAGTAGGTCAAGTATTCTTTTATCTCTAATTTTTCCCATTTAAGAAAATATAATATATTACTGTAGGGCACCTAATATAAATCAATGTGATTTGTTGTTATGTTGCATTCCAGTGGGAAGATTTGGTCTGAATATGGTCAATTTGGAGTAAGAATGTTTCAGAAATCTACCGACTCTTAGACCTGAACTGAATGTTTTCCAGATTGAGGGAAATAAGTGTAGATTTTGGTGTAAATACTCTAGCTAATGGCACATGTGTTAACAATTTGAAGAACACGTATCAAATCCTATCATACTTTCTATGATAAAACACTAGGAATATGCTTGGTAAAAGATTTTGAGTTACTAATGGTCTAACATTTTTTCCTTGGTAAAACAAGAAAATAAACTTCAAATGATCAAATCAAGCAACTATAGCTAAGTGATTTAAATGTGCGACGTTTTAGACAAAGGTTTCAAAAGCCATGGATTCGATCTTCTAACGTTAAAAACATGTTCGGCTTAAATTAAATATTACTCATTAAAAAAAGTATGAACTTCAAATGAACAAATATTTGAAGGAATAAATGGATGACATCATATGATTATTGTATCTTGTTATATAAAACATTTTAAAATAGAAACAGTCAGTTCAGAAGTTAGGACAATTAGTTATTTTGCCTTTTTTCACATAATCATACTTTCTTTGTCCAACCATGAGCTTGAATTTCAAGAACACTGCGAATTTCTTTTTCACTATAGACCATAATTTTCATGATCGGACCGTGAGTCGAACCATGATGACTCAAGGTTTAAGGTTCTGATGGTTCAACCGATTAGACCGTCGGAAAAGATTTACGAATTTAAATACAAGCTATTTGCAAAAGTATTAAAATAAAAATGTTAGGTAGATGATCTATAGAGGGTCTCCAAGGTTTGCAACCGGAGTTGTATACTGCTGTAGTGTACTACTACATCAAAACATTTGCAGCTGTGTATGTGCACAATGATAGAAGTTTAGTGGTCGTAAACTTGACGAAACTTGCAGTGGTTTGGAGGAGCTTGCAGCAGCGTAAAACGAAGTGGTAGAGCTTGTTGTTTAGATTTTGGGGCGATGATGATTTTGACAATGTAGGTTTTTTTTTCAAAATAGTACAGAGGATTAGAATGAGAGAGAATGAAACATTGATAAATTAAGAAGAAAATGAAAAAACCATGGTTCAACTAGTAAAATGGAAGGTTGGACCGCTGCTTCGAAGGTTCGACCTGGGTTCGTGCACGACTGAGCTCTGATTGAATTTTCGACCGTAAAGGTACACGATTCAGGGTTATTCGATGGGAGAAAAGATTAATATTAAATAAATCATTCAATCCCAAACTAGTGATTGATAAAATAAAACCATACAATATTCTTAGTGAACTTAGGTAAAAATTTGTTGGTAGCCACACTCTTAACCACTTCACTGTTCATAAAGTTTTATGGATACTAGTATAAATGCACGCTTGTGCGTGTCTTTGCTTACTATGACATTTTACAATGAATTTTTATTTTTCTATCTCGCTTTGAAATACCAATTTATTCCCGCAATGTTTTATATGTGTATAGATTAGCTATGAATGCTTTAACGATATTTATGATTCATGTTTCCAATGTTGTTTCTAACTATTCATTTCATTTTATATTTCGAGGGGAAAAACTTAAGAAAACATTTGTAAGGACACTTTCAATCACACGGATGTATATTTATGATTACAGCCAAACCTGAATAAAGATAAAGACTACAATTAATGAAACAAATACAGATATAGTGTAGCATGGTGTGATCATAAAAAAAGGTTTTGCTAGAAACATGTATAGGCAAAGTGCTTTATGGTGAAAGAATGAAGAAATGCAAACATGCACGATGTTTGAATGGAAACACTGGTGCTAGTTCATGTCTCTAACAGAATTTTTACATAAAACTAAATTTACTTGTTAAGAATCATATAGTTTATGACTTGTTGTCTCTAGGTGAAGATTATACTTATTTGAAAGATCATTTAGCGAGGTATAAACTATGCATAAGCTAGTTGAGACACTAATCATAGTTTGTTTCTTATACAACTTGTATCCTTGAAAAATGGAAAGCATTTGAAAGGGATACATTATTTATGTTTTTAAACAAAAAGCTTATCGCAGTCCAAACATGAACAAAATAAAGCTATCCGTAATTTGGTTGCTAATTTATCGAAGTAATATTACAAATTCAGTATTCAAACATATATCCTAATTAGTTTATGCAACAATGCATAGTATGTATGTACATTTTTCAGTCTCCCTATAATGTACAACTTGTAGATCTCATAATTAAATAAACTAACTTTGAGTAACAATAGTAATAGTGAAATATATGACAATCGATAATGTAATACACAATATTTGAAACTTCATGAAATAAATTCATAAAGGCATGTTAGAAAAGAAGGAAGATTGATCACCTAGATATTGATCTTATCTTGTAATCTTATTTGCATTACTTATATATCACATCCTATATTTTAGCATTTGGACTGCATTTTCTTTTATTTACAGAACTTTAGAAAAAAAGAAATAGATATAGGAGCAAGTTTAGGAAAATAACAAAATGATAGATTTGAAACTAGCAAAATTAAAGCAAATAGAATAAATAAACACTTTAATCAAGAACAATTTCTTGTATGCCATTAGGAAAAGAGATAATGAGCAAAATGTTTTTCTTTAATGCTTGTCAATTTTAAAAGAAAAAAAATGACATTACTTTAATATGTTGTAACATCCCTAATTTTTGATAACATTATTCAGGAAATTTAATTAGATAAATTAAATAGAATAATGATGATAAAGGTATTGAGATTTGAATAAACCATTTGTAGGGCCATGCTTATTAACAAAGTAAATGGGCTTTAATTGGGTTATTAACTAATTAAATTACACATGGACATATTAGTAAAATAGTCACTTTATTATACACGGCTATACACTTCTCATTCTTGTCTATTCACGTTCATTTTTATCAAAACAAAAATAAACGCAAAAATCCTAAGGAGCCGGCCATTATCAAAGAGGAAGATTAGAATCTAAAGCTAAGGATCAAAGCTAGGAAGGATTAATCAACAACAAATCTCAAATTCCTTACCATACGTAAGGTGAATAATAATTTCATACCATCTCTATTTTATTCTATGATTGTATGTTTTTGGATTTATGATTAAACTCGTTTTTATGATGGTATGGACGATGATATGCTTGAACTATATTATGTTTGATTTATTTTAATTCATTCACATATGAATTTGCACGGTTTCGATGCAAAATCGAGAGTCTATGATTTTATAATTCCATGGAAAAATTTTATGTTAAGTAAAACATGATTTTGGAGATGGGTTTTAATTTTCAAAATTTTCCGAGCTATAGAAAATTTATTATGAATTTCTAAAGGAAAATATAATATAATTGAGTTTAAAATTCGTTTCGATGGTCTGAAATTTTAATATGTTTGATTACATGATAAAATTGAATTTTTGTGATTTTTGAAGATCTTTCCCAGTTGATTTACTAAGGGAAATAAATTATTTCAAGAGAAGGACTTATATGCAAATACTGGTTTTGTATATGGAAGGGCTTAACCGTTTAAATTTATTTAGATTTACACTTGATAAACGCAGTAGTTTAATGGTAAAGCATTCGAAAAGTTTTAAGGTAACCAATCAAAGAATGAAAATAGGTAGGTTAGTTATAAAGTAATGGCCATATTTAGCTATAAATCAGCGTTTTCAGAAAAAGGAAATTCCGCCTATTTTGGAAGTACCCTTCGACTCCTTTACCTCCGCTCCATCTCAGTCGAAACCATCTCATTCGAAATCCACATAGTCGAAACCAATGCACATGGTATCAAGGGTATTGGTACGAAGTGAATTGGAGAGTAGCGGAAGGTACGGTGTAGAAAGAAATGCTTTCGTTAGGGTCGAAACCATATTCTATTTCCAAAAGCTAAGTTCTTGCTTTATTTTACTTAAAGCTTTCGACACAGTCGACACATATGCTTTCAAAAAGGTTTATACCTTTTTCTTTAAATAAGAGCTTTCGAAAGGATTTGTTCCGATCTAGTCGAAACCTAGCCGCTATTTTCCTTCCGAGTGTATTGAAGCCATCAATTCCTTCAAAGGGTTATCTCTGTTTTAACTTAAGTTAAGCCACTTCCTAAATGCTTTCGAAAGGGGTTGGGGGCTTCGAGGGTAATGGGGTTGAAAGGGAGTTTCGACTCTATCCTTCAATGTTTTAATTTAAAAGATTGTTGCTCTCGACTAGATGGTTCCGACACCATCAATTTTTCCCTAAATTTTTTTTATAATTAGTTTCGAAAGAGATACTTTAGTATATAACCATTTTGACCCAAATGATGTTTTTAAAGAGTAAACCCAATGCTTTCGAAAGGGTGCTTTTATTTGTTTCGAAGCTATGTTTTAAAGAACGTTTTGGTACCATTGAAAGGTATGTTTATTATGTTTTGAAAAGAAGTTTATGCTTTCGACGGAAGTCATCCAGAGGTTTTGAAAGAGATGTTTTAAGATTTCAAAACACAAACTCAATCTAAATTTAAAGGAATAACCATGGCATGAGTAAACAAAGGGTTTTGAAATGAAGAAGTTTCCAATGATTATAAAGGTAAAAGGGTTTAACCATGATATATATAAGGAAGATAATTAACCACAGGTGATGGTATTATTTGTTGTTATGAATACTTCTTTATATACTTATTCAAATTGTTGTTAACCCATAACAATGTTTTGGGGAAGAGTAGAATAACCAGCTAGGTTGACCCAGTAGTGAATATAATTTAAGTAATGTTAAAATCTAAATTATAGATATTGGCATGGGCCAATAGGTTCATAGTAAGCCCATGAAAACTATGTTTAACTAAAGATATTGGCAGGGGCCAATAGGTTCATGGTCATTCCATGAAAACTACGATTGATATTGGCAGGGGCCAATAGGTTTATAGTTAGTCCATGAAAACTATATTCGGATTAAGATATTGACAGTTAGTCAATAGGTTCCTAGTTAGCCCATGAAAACTAGGATAAGAGAAAAGATATTGGAGTTACCAATAGGTTCTTAGTGATCCCATAAAAACTATGAAATTGGATAGATAGTCCATAAATATTTAATAGGTTAATAGTAACCCTAGAAACTATAGTTGAGATAGGTAGTCAGAATGAATAAGGATGGGTAATCCAGATTTTATTTACTTGTTTTGCATATCATCATAATGTTTTGAAATACTATGTTTTAACCATTGTGGATGCAGGAGCACAGTATATGGTTTTATAAAAATTTTAGGATACTAGTGATGGGAAAACCCGTTCTGCTAAGTGGTGTGGTCTCACTAGATATATAAATGGTTTGAGATGGTAAATTATTATGCATACCAGGCTTTATGTCTGACTCGAAGTTTTTGTTTCCCCTTAAACTCTCGGGTACTCAATTGATTTTGAGTAGGTTGAGAGTTAAGGTTTCCAGGTGTTCTTTTAGATGAATAAAGCTTCTGAGAATGTGCAGGAGGAAAGCTTGGTATTAGAGTTCTTTTATTTCCACTGTTTTGATTGTAAAGGAAAATTTGTTTTCTTCTCTTATTATATACTCTGATCAACCAAGGGGGCATCTTCATATGTCGCTCTTGGCGTATTTTGTAATAATTATATGTTATCTGAACGTGGTCTGCGAATTGGGATTATGTAATCAATTTGGAATATTTTGAAATGGAATGTGGAATTTGTTTGTTGTTTAATTTTTTTTCCATATTCTTGTGTTCTGTGTATCAATGTATCTAATATCGTGGTATTTGGTCGCCGAGGATTAATAACTATGGATGACTGCAGCATTCGTAACCGTTAGTTTTAGGCCTCCAAGTAAGGGGATGTTACAAGTTTGTATCAGAGCATAGGTTTATGAAACTTTATAAGAAATTTAGACCAAAAAGATTTTTAAACATAATCCAATGAATCAGATAATAAGATTGAGGTTTGGTTAACGCTATAGTATCGTACTTGTTTTGATATATATAGTTATATATATAAGTACGTATTCCCCGCTCTCTTAGACCATTCTTTTATATTTTACTAAGGCTCGTATGCAGATTTACAAGAAAGGAGATATGGATGCAAGAAATGGAAGAGGAAATCTCAGTGGAGGAAGCTGTTCGGACGGCTAAATGTCTATCGAGTTAGAAAATAGCCGAACGGATTTTGAAATAAATATAACCGCAAGCGCACGCGGCGTACACTTGTAGTACGTGGAGAATATGGGTCGATCCGTAGGGAATTGATGATTTTAAAAATCTATTCAATCAAATTAAACCAAAGTCGAGTGGAAGTTAAGCTAGAGAAATAGAAAATTAGCTAACTAACTAAAAGAAAAGAGATGCAAATATAAGAGTTAAATGATAATTTAGAGAATAAATCCACTCTCTAGATCATGTAATTCAACACATATGAAATCATAATATCTCTTTTATGGTTATTAGTGCTTTAATTGATGTGCTTATCATAAGTATGGCATATTTGTGCTATTGATTAGCCAATATAAGCCATCAAATTATAACACACCTCTTAAACCATTTACTAACTTGCATGAAATTTGACAAGGAAAATGAAAATGAAATCTATTTTAAGTATGGCCTATTAACTATTGATTAGAAATATAGACCATCAAATTTTAATTTCAAATCACTTTCTTATGCCATAATCTTAATTTTGATGAAGAGGCATTTGTGTTAGTGATTGTTTAAGCATAGCCTATTTGGTGTCAACAATATAGGCTATCAAATTCAAAGCAAGAACAACAAATAAAACACTTCATTGATCATCATTAAGCATAAAAAGTGAGCATGAATTAACAAATAGTTGAAGCTACATAATTGGAGAGCTTCATTACTCCTAAATTGAAGGGGTTTAGCCTCTCATATTTGTCATTTGATTAACAAATGTAGCTAGCAACATGAAAGCAAAAAGAAAGGAAAATGAAAGCTAATAGAAAAAAAATTATTCTAATTGCATAAAAGAAAATCTACACTACTAGCATGAAAGGAAATGAACATGTAATTAAAAGGAAACAATAATTACATTGCATAAAAAAAGGAAAAGTACATGAAGTAAAAATGGCTAAGTAGCCATGAAAAGAGAAAGGGAAGAGCTTGTTTATTTGTGAGCCTAAACTAAACTAAGAGAGACTAAGGAAGAACGGGTTACATGAAACATAAGGGGTACTTATACATGTGTTAAACCCTAATTCATATTTTTGGGGAATGCCCAAAATACCCTTGAGAAAGTGTGGAGGCCAAGTAATCATTAGCTTCTACTAATCATCATTTAAGTGTACATGAAGCCATTAGTTCCATAAGCATGTGCATTAGCCTCTAATTTGTACATTAAGGTAGGTGGGTAGGTGGGGTCCTCCATTATCATGCCTTTGAATTATTTACATCTTCATTTCTTTATCTTCACTCTTGTGCATGCATACAACTTCATGAAACCACTTGTATATGAAGCCAAATTCCTATAAAAAATATATAAATTTCCAACTAAATTTTCTCAAATTAATATATGCACAAAAATGACCATTTTGCCCTTGGATGAAGATGAATATGTGACGATTTGAAAATAATATGAATTTTGGTTTAAACAAGTTAAAATGCCCGATATGATCATTTATTTAATTTAAATAGATTAAATATGGTGGTAAAAATATGCACATTAACGTGCACATCAAAATAAATTAAAACAAAACAAATTAAACTAAAAACAATCGGAAACACCTTTTTATTTCCAGTAAAACACAAAAACAAGCTCACCAATTTTCAAACTGACCCAAACCAATAAACCTGCACCTGTTTTCTCGTTCAACAATCACAAACCCAGACCGCCTATTTCAATTCACTCTTCAACACTAATCCCAAAAATAAAATAAAATAAAAATCGAATTCACGATTTAACTCAAATCCCAGAATAAAACTTCGAATTCACGATTTAACTCGAATCCCAGATCTACGATTTAACTTTGCAATAGAGTTGTTGTGTGAAGGCGATGGTTGTTCGAATTTGATTGAATGGTTGTAACGACTCGATGTTACTGGAAGATAGAGTTGCGAGTTCATTTCGTACTGTAGAGGAAGGCGCTTCGATGTTTTGCAATGGGTCGCGATTTTGGGTGTGATGATTGCGGATGCAGTTCGAGCTTTGAGTTCGACTTTGAGGCCGTTGATGAGTTTGAGGCAATTCTCGAAATCAGGTTTGACTTGGTCGCGAGTGGATTCGATTTCGATGTTGTATGAGAGGCGAAGGTTGAAATTTGAGTTTGCCGTGCAGCGGGTTAATGGAGATGATGAATTGGATAATGGATTTGGAGTTGGTCGTATGACAGGGAGGTGAGTTGTTCGGCAGTAAAGTGGTGCTGTGAATGTCGGGGAAGGTGGGGATTCGTGAGATGGTCAGCGTTGCTTGTGGGGTTCGTGGAATTGCCGAAGTCGTGGAATTGTACGTAAATGGTGGAGGAGGTGATTGACAGTGGAGTGATGTTTGTATGATAGGAATGTGGCACTGTGGTATTGAGGTTGTTGTGGATGAAAGTGGATATGCAAGTTTCAGATGGTGGCACTGTGTGTTAGGAGCAGGAGTTAAGGTGTGAGAGTCACCATATTTGATGTTGAAGGTAGATGGCTGTATTTCAGTAGATGGTGGGGGAGTGATGACCGTTTGTTGTGGTAGTTCTATGCTGTCAGGTTGTATATGGAGTGAGAAGTTGGTTGCTGGGTGGTATTGTTGCACTGTTTGATGATGTATGTGAAATGATGAAATGGAGCAAGGAGGAGGGGATGTTGATGGTTTCTCTGGCGGTAATTGGTGAGGAATATGTTGTTGTTGGTGGATATGGACTGCCTGTGGGAAGTCTGGTGTTGGCAACAGTGGAAGATTGTTTGAGTGGCAATGTCGAAGTTGTTGAGTGTGTAGAGTGTTTATGGTGAGGATGGCAGTTTGAAATGATATGAATGGTAGTGATGTTGACAGAGAGGAGGTTATATGTGAAGTAGGCAAATTGTGATGGAGTGGAGTTTGTTTCGATACGATTTTTGATATGCAGTGGATGATGTTATGGTCAGTGCACTTGGTTGTGGACAGGTGAATAAATGGTGGACAGAGGCAAGGTGATGCAGCAGTTTTGTATTTGGCAAGTGGAAATTGTGTACCAGTAGCACAGTTTGGTTAAAGGAGTTTGTAGTGGTGGTTTGGTTCAGGCAAGGGGGTGTGAAGCAGTGTGGTAGTGGGTTCGTGCACTGTTTGGATGGTTTGTACAGGGGGGAAGAAGGCAGAAAGTAAATGTGCAGAGGACAGTCAATGCACAGAGAGCAGTGCACAAACAATTTTTCTTTTTTTTGTAATGTCAAAGCAGTGATGAAAATAGTAATGTAAAAAAATGAAATGGAAAAACTATTTTTTTTCTTTTTGATATGACTTGTGTAATTTTTTTTTTAAATTGAAAAGCAAATGCAAATGAAACTAGAAAACAAGAAATGCACACAATCACAATGCAAACAAAAATCACACAACATACAAATTTTTTTTTAAAATGCAAACACACACGAAATAAACACACAAATATCAAACAAAAATAATTCGAAGAATAGAAAATAAAATCAAAGCAATTCCCCGGCAATGGCGCCAAAAACTTGTTCGGACGGCTAAATGTCCATCGAGTTAGAAAATAGCTAAACGAATTTTGAAATAAATATAACCGCAAGCGCACGGCGTACACTTGCAGTACGTGGTGAATACAGGTCGATCCGCAGGGAATTGATGATTTTAAAAATCTATTCAATCAAATTAAACCAAAGTCGAGTGGAAGTTAAGCTAGAGAATTAGAAAATTAGCTAACTAACTAAAAGAAAAGAGATACAAATATAAGAGTTAAATGACAATTTAGAAAATAAATCCACTCTCTAGATCAAGTAATTCAACACATATGAAATCATAATCTCTCTTTTATGGTCATTAGTGCTTTAATTGATGTGCTTATCATAAGTATGGCATATTTGTGCTATTGATTAGCTAACATAAGGCATCAAACTATAACACACCCCTTAAACCACTTACTAATTGCATGAAATTTGACAAGGAAAATGAAAATGAAATCTATTTTAAGTATGACCTATTAACTATTGATTAGAAATAGAGACCATCAAATTTTAATTTCAAATCACTTTCTTATGCCATAATCTTATTTTGATGAAGAGGCATTTGTGTTAGTGATTGTTTAAGCATAGACTATTTGGTGTTAAAAATATAGGCTATCAAATTCAAAGCAAGAACAACAAATAAAACACTACATTGATCATCATTAAGCACAAAAAGAGAGCATGAATTAACAAATAGTAGAAGCAACATAATTGGAGAACTTTATTACCACTAAATTGAAGGGGTTTAGCCTCTCATATTTGTCATTTTATTAACAAATGTAGCTAGCAACATGAAAGCAAAAAATAAAGGAAAATGAAAGCTAATGGAAAAAAAACTATTCTAATTGCATAAACGAAAATCTACACGACTAGCATGAAAGGAAATGAACATGTAATTAAAAGGAAACAATAATTACATTGCATAAAAAAAAGGAAAAGTACATGAAGTAAAAATGGCTAAGTAGCCATGAAACGAAAAAGGGAAGAGCTTGTTTATTTGTGAGCCTAAACTAAACTAAGAGAGACTAAGGAAGAACGGGTTACATGAAACATAAGGGGTACTTATAGATGTGTTAAACCCTAATTCATATTTTTGGGGAATGCCCAAAATACCCTTGAGAAAGTGTGGAGGCCAAGTAATCATTAGCTTCTACTAATCATCATTTAAGTGTACATGAAGCCATTAGTTCCATAAGCATGTGCATTAGCCTCTAATTTGTACATTAAGGTAGGTGGGTAGGTGGGGTCCTCCATTATCATGCCTTTGAATTATTTCCATCTTCATTTCTTTATCTTCACTCTTGTGCATGCATACATCATCATGAAACCACTTTTATATGAAGCCAAATTCCTATAAAAAAAATATAGAAATTTCCAATCAAATTTTCTCAAATTAATATATGCACAAAAATGACCATTTTGCCCTTGGATGAAGATGAATATGTGACAATTTGAAAATAATATGAATTTTGGTTAAAACAAGTTAAAATGTCCGATATGATCATTTATTTAATTTAAATAGATTAAATATGATGGTAAAAATATGCACATTAACGTGCACATCAGAAGCACCACGACTAATGGAAATGCTCATCGTGCTATACACTTTTCCTTTTGGAATCGTTTGATTTCGATTAGTGGATGAAGAGAAATCGAGGGGAGAAGGTCGTTGATTTTCGGCCATTAATCGCTTAAGAGAGAGAGGGCAACCGATATTTTAGATGTTAGGGTTTTGACGAAATGAAACGAGACACGCCCTATTATATAAATTTCCGACCCGATCTGTCCATGAAAATTCCGAACTCCAAATGAAACGTGCCGCCTAGCATTTTATATGTTATACCCCTATTCCGAACTCAATGGAATATGTATCGGAAGCCAATTCCATCATATTCAGAAGATAGAATTTCAAAATCAAATTATTTTAATTAAATTCCTAAATATAAATTCTACGCGTTTCAAGCTTGCACGGCCAAACGACAAGTCCGATCGCTACGAAACTTGAAATCCTATAATAATTGACTATTACGGATCCGATGAAACTAGTTTCGTCGAAATTCGAGATAGTGCTCAAAAAGACTATTTTTACCCGTTAATTAAAACAAATAATTTCCAAAATAAATTTATTCACCTTTAAATTCAATTTTAAAAGTTAACAATCTTCATTCATATTTAAATAAAATTTAAATAAACTTTTGAAATCATTTTCATTCATATTAAATTCAGGATTCAATTATTTAAATAATTTCCAATATTAAATTTAAACAATTCAATTATCCAGTAGATTACAATAATTGAAATATAAGTTATTTAACTTATAAAATTTAACTTTTAAAATGAATTCAAATAATAAAAAAACTACTTCCATTTTACAATAATTCAACATTTATTATACAATTCCAACTATTGGTTATAAACACATTCAATATATTGAACTTCATTCTAATACAAATGATTTCCTTAAATCTCATCGAAATTGTTATTTCAAAATTTTATTCAAGTTCATATTAAATAAATTAAATAAACAAAACATTAAATTTTTATTTCTAACCATTTTTATTCAATAATCATATTAAATTTAATAATTTAAAATAGACAAAAATACGGGTTGTTACACCTTGGTTCAGCAAAAAGTAAAATTCTATCTCTTTGTGCATAAAAAAGCATAATATATATTAGCAGCCCAGGCATGTTTGCAAATTATATACATGCAACAAACTTCAAAATACTTGGGTTGAACATTAAAGAATCACCAATATACTATGTAATACGAGTTCAATAAACTTATGTAAGAACCCTACAAATCACGCAAAAACAAAATATATAGATGTAAGACGTTACTTCTTAAGAGAGAATATAAGTAAAGGTAACATACATCAAAATCTGTAAATATTTGAAAAGAAATAGTAGATATTTTAACAAAACCATTGATACAAAATACATTTATTAAACTACGAAGGGAATTAGATGTTTATTCTCTTAGAAAATTATAAATTAATTAATTTTGAGAAGCATGGGTCAACATATGCAACTAGGTTATGTCGACATACAATTTGTTTTGATTTTGATTCCCTTTATGGTCTTCATATAACATATCATACATAATTCTATATACAATTCTACATACAATCTCAACACAGTTTTTCTAGTTGTACATAATAGCAACAATTTTTGCCTATTTTTATTTATGACAAAAGGAAAGAAAATTTATAGAAATAAAAGGGAAAATGTTAGAGGAGTGCATTGAGTAGGGGGAGCCAAAGAAGAAATATTATATTTTATCTTCCAAATATTTGTATAGTTGTCATCATCGAAAGGAGGTAATATGGACCCAAATGTGCTGTAGTCACCTTGAAATTATTTTTCGATGATAGAATGAGATCAATCATATATTTAATGGTTTAAATAAAATAAGTAGCTAAACATACGGAAAATATAATCATTTTTACTATGACAACCCGCACCTCCCAACACATTGATCCAAAGCCTAGGGTGACTTCCGATCTCGTGTTGGTGCCAACAAGTACGACCTATCAGGTTTTTAAACATTACTGAGATTAAAGGTATAAGGATAAAATTTAAGACATTCTACACTTTCAGATCTCATAGTGGAAGGAAATAAAATATAAATATAGAAAATAGTCATCTTGGAAAATATCCAGTAAAATAACCCGTAGCAATAATACGTAGTCCAAACTAGAGTATACTGAATATAGCAAATAGTCTGATAAGTACTAAATACGATAAATATTAACATGGAGATTAACAAGAAATAAAAAGCAACTCTAATGCAAGGCTCGTCTCTCCACATACTAATCTCCAAGCCTATCATCTGCTACCCTGTACCCCTGTGGTGGGAAAAAAAGAAAGTAAAATGGTGGGTTAGAAAAAAGTCCGATGAATGAGTTACATCATTAACATATGAAGATAATATGCAATTAACTTCATTAATACTCTAGGTGACCTAGAGTATCATACTTCTGTCTATGGACTTTTTACTAAGGTAATTTTCACTAACATAAGGGAATCGTTTTAAACACACCTACACCACCTCTTGTGAAGACTTATACTCAGGGTTGAACAACAAATCGATCCCAAATATAATTATGGATTGGCTAATAGCCACTGGAACTGCTACGATATAGGGTTACCTACAACATCAACCTTGGCAGTACATTCCCAAATCACGACAACATGTATCCTAGTTATGCATTTAAGGGGGCCCACAATGCAGACTCACGCCAAAGACGTCTGCTGCATCCCTGCCTACCTCTTAATGGTGATATATCGCCTCTTATCGCACCGCATTGGGATCCATCAATAACACGGTATCACATCTGGCCAGCCGTGCAAACCATGAAACTTCCATTGGTGCCAGGCTCCACACTTCTCCAAGCATCATTGTCAGTGTGCACGTATACCGTAGAACATCATATGAGTACAGTTCATGATAGAATCGCCATAGTAAAAAGTCGACCATGGTAAATAAATAATGCCTAAACCTCTTTGCTAGCGTACACATCTATTACGTCCCGTTGTGTCCTAGGGTCACCCACATAGGGAACTAACTTCCATATTATTCTAACACGCACACACACACGCACACGCACACACACACACACACATTGTATATACAGTTAGATTAATAATTTGGGCCTTAGGTTGAAGTTCAATCTTGGCCGTGCTGCGTTAACTGATCGACTGGCTCCAGTAAGCCTGTCGACTGGTCACATTGATTTTTGTTTTTTCCCTTAATTATAGTGAGGTTTTTAATTAACCTAATTACCATCATTCGAACTATTGATTAACAAAATCAATTACAGTAACTTTTAATTATAGTTTATTCTTCATAGTAAAACCCTAATTTTTGTAAATCTACAATTGATAATCTCCAATTTCATGTTTAATTTCACATACAATTTCAATAAACCATTTAACTTAGGTTTAGGATTTACAAGGTTATATCGGTTCTTATTTACTTTAACAAAAAGTGTGTATAATCAACTTAAAACAATAGTTACTCAACAAATCTCTCTTTACCAAATTAGATTTAAGAGAAAGGGATCGTATTTGAATATTAATTAATTAGCGAATTCCCTATTCGTCAAATTAAATAACTCTGGGTCAAATAGGGTATAACAATGTCAATTATATGTAAATCTCCATAATAATTATGAACCCACTCACCTTGTAAAAGCTATCCCTTCGCTAACTGTAACGACCCGTATTTTTGGGTCATCAAATTCGAATATGTAACGACCCATAATTTAATCACTTTAAACATGAATAGTTAATATGTTTTTAAATGATTAAATAATGGATTTTATATCTAGAATTATTAACCCTGCCTAATAAAACAGAATAGTATAATTACTTGCCTAATAAAACAGAATAGTATAATTACTTGCCTAATAAAAACAGAACAGTATAATTACTTGCCTAATGAAACAAAATAGCATAATGATTATTATATTTCATGCGGATGGTTGCCATTGGACCAAAATCTGGTAGAATCAAGTTCTGCCATGCGGATGGTTGTTATTGGACCAAAATCTGGTCGAATCAGGTTTTGCCATGCGGATGGTTGCCATTGGACCAAAATCTGGTCGAATCATGTTATGCCATAATTGATAAGGAGGATTTCTATTGGACCAAAATGTGGTCGAATCAAATTAAGCCATCAAGATGTTTTCTATTGGACCAAAATGTGGTCGAATCAAATTTGGCCATCAAGATGTTTTCTATTTTGGACCAAAATGTGGTCGAATCAAATTAGGCCATGAGGCTGGTTTCTATTGGACCAAAATCTGGTCGAATCTGGTTAGGCTATAGGAAATGACTAAAGTACCCTTCTCTTCACCTATAAATAGCCAAGTCCATATCTCATTCTAATTCATTCACAAACTAAAGAAAAGAACTAAAATTCATTATCAAAGGTGAAGTATTCCAAGTCTCCATCAAAGCAAATAGGATGTAAGTATATTCCTTGTTTTCATAGTTTAGTGGGTATAGCTTATTCTGTGAGTATAATTCAATTATTTTACAGTGAGTGTAATCTTAATCTCTTTCCTTTGACTCATTCACATTTTAATAAATGTTGTGTTAACTATTGATTGTAAATTGTTAATAATAATGAGTCTGTTCTTATTCTTGTTATTATTCTTGTTTGGTTGTTTGATTTGTGCTCGGCCAGTTTATAAGCACTGACTATTTATTTATATTGCTCGACCAGTTTATGAGCAATTTATTCATCCATATGCATGGGTTGAGTAGAAAACAATCGTAGGCTAACACCTTGTGATTTGTTTCACGATTTGACTAAAAGGTGTTTATTGATAATATTGGTTCATTTAATTGTTATAATTAGTTATAATAATTTGACGTCAATGGAATTGTTTTCAAAGTTGGTTTTCATAAATAAAAGTTTATGAAATGTTTAAAGAAATAGAAATATTTGGAAATGAATATTTTGAAGTTATTTTATATAAAAGTGAGTTATATAAAGAATGATTTTATAAAAGTGTTTTATAAAACGGAAAGAATTTCGAGGACTAAACCCGATGGTTTTAAGATGATATTTGAGAGGGTTTGAAAATGGAAATTATTATAGATTTTAAGTACTTTTCATTATTAGTGTAAATGATTTTGCCACTTCGGGATATAAAGTGATTTGTTATGTTACCAATGATTCGGGTAACCCGTAACTAAAAAGTGGGCATATGTTTATGGTATAGTCCGCTCTTGGAATAGAGGGATGTACTTATTTATCGATTGTATGAAGGTTGGGACCCAGTTGCCTTGTTATTAGGAGAAACCTCCCGATCAGGTAGCATATAGTTTTTGTATGCTTGTATATTGGTATTGTTTCAAAAAGTGATTTATTTTTACATCCCGAAGTAAAGGACTAGTTTGAATATAAAGGATGTATAGATAATATATATTTCAAAGGTTTTGAAATAAGAATTGGGAATAAAGTCCAAAGGTATAATTTCCGTAAAGTTAATTAGATTGTAAAAATCTAAAATTGAAGATTAAGCCTAAGTGGGTAGTTTTGGAATTGCAAATTGTTTGTTGCATCGTAGGCTCCATGAGTCCTATTTGCAGTAGGAGAACTACGTTGGCTTGATCCTGTATATAATTGGGTACCCAATTAGATAGGGGTACGTAGGCAGTCACAAGTGGTAGTGATGCAGCCCCAATAATAACCTAACATTTTCTGTTTGTTGTTTGTCATATATCATGTATTGTTGTATCTTTCATGCTTACTATTTTATTCCGCATTTACATTGTTTATTGAGTTTGTAGGTAATGATATCGTTGTTTCTCATCAGAGTTGCATAGCGGTAGATTTACAGTTTGTTTGTAGTATTTGATTTTGGGTTTGTATTAAAGCACACTAGTAGATTAAATTGATTACTTTGATAACTTGTAAAATTGAAAGTTGTATCCTATACATTTAGTAGTGTTGGATATTTATCAAATATTGTGTATTAAATTGGTAGTTTTCATTGGTGGTTTTAGAACGGACGGGTCTTTCGGTGATTTTGACTGGTCCGAAAACCCGGGTCGTCACACTAACATTCTTGGAATCCCCTCCATTTGGTGTAGATCTCCACTTGATTTGATTTAATCTCTTCTTCTTCAATTTCTCTAATTTAATTATTATTTGGTTTTGAAGAAACTTTAATTTGAGGAGAAAGAGATTTCATATTAGAGAGAGAGAGTTTGGATGTACTACTTACTGCTAATGAATTAGGGTTAGGGTTACCATCTTATTTATAGTGGTAGAAAACAACTAGAACCATTTGATCAAACTTTATCAAATTCGGGTCGTTCAGCCAGCTCAAACCCTAGCCCAAAAATTTCGATCGGTCAACCGCTTGCCTTTGGGCGATCAACCACTAGGGGTCGACTGGTGGAGCTTCCTTATTTGTTTATTTTCTTTCCATAATTAATAGTTTAATTATTTTTGATTTCAAATTTTCAGTCGTTAATAACTTTTTCATATTAGCTCCGATTTCAAAACATAATATATGAAAATTGTTTGGGAAAATTGCAAGTTTTGTAGCCAGATTCGGACATTAGTAAAAATTCCTTTTTGTCCCTTATGATATTTAAATTTAATTCATATATTAAATTTCCATTTAATTTTTTGGGGTGTTCCATTCTCCCTCCTTAAATGGAATTCGTCCCGGTATCTAAAGGATGGAAAAATGTAACTCGTACGCACAGAAACGAATAATTACAACCATCTACTCATCCATCATCCACTGGCAACCATTGTCCTTAGTTTAATTTCTAATACAGTATGTACATATAGGGATAGAATGCATATAAACCTATACTAATACAAAATTAGGCTGTCGCCTGATCTAGTTGACCTCCTGAAATGCAAGTGTTGCCATGTGTCCAAAATGTGTTCAACATCCTATGTAAATATACTGACAATTCTATATGTATGCACACCATCCAATACATATGCATATAACTCAATGAAAAAAAAACATGTGATGGTGCGAATTTATGCTAACTCAAGAATGTATTTGCCTAATTGTGCAAAGATCAATTTAATAAATACATCTATTAGCATCCATCATCCAAAACATGTCCTAATGACACGTTTGCAACCATTCCTAGCATCCAATTGTCCCTATATATGGGGTATACTAAGCTAGAACCTAACATATAAGTAGTTTATACTTACTTAACTAGAATGGAAACATATAAGAAAAGAGTTGCGGATGGGTTGCTCGAACCCTCTCCTTAAGTTCCTATGTACTCTCCGCTGGATCGTCTTCCTACTGGACCTTAACAAGCTTGATATCTTTATTACGGAGTCTCTTTGTACAATGCTCAAGAATACGAGTGGGTGCATGGAGAACAAGTGACTCCCTCTCTACTTCCATCTCCTCTAGTTGACTCTGCTCGATTACAACTACCGTATCATGAAGACACTTTCGCAAGTGTAACACATGGAAAACATCGTGTACTCCCGCTAACTTCTTAGGAAGTTTCACCCTATAAGCTAACTTTCCAACTCTACTAATGATCAGAAAAGGCCCTACAAACCTCAGTGCTGACTTTCCCAAACTTCCAAATCTCATAACATACCTAAGCAGTGAGACTTTTACAAAACCATATCACCCACTGTGAACTCAAACTCCATGCATCTCCTGTCAGCAGAAGACTTCAACTTATCCTGCATGGTTTTCATCCCCCTACAGATCAATTATACATTCTATGATGCCCCCCTTACCATATCTGGTACAAGAACAATCCTATATGTAGTGTCCCACTAAAAAACGATGATCTACGAGGCCTCCCGTATAACGCCTCAAACCGTGCCATTCCAATATTTGCCTGATAGCTATTATTATAGGTAAACTCCACTAATGCAAGTGATCCTCCAAAGAGCCTCCAAAATCCAAGTGTAAAGGCCAGTATCTCCGTACCCTTTGAGTCGATAATAATTCACACGTGTCCAACTCAAATTGAATAGAAATACGAATCATTAGGGGTGAAGAAGAAAAGTGATAGAAGAAAAATAGGAACAACGACACAGAATCTCACAGTCGCAGCGGAACAATATATAATAGATAATAGAAGATTTTTATACAGAGAAATTGTAACTGTAATATACATACAACCATTAGAGTACAACAATCAATACATCAACATGGATAGTTATTATAACTTGTCCTCACCAGTGCTGACTATACAGCCTGACACACACAGTGGAATATAATCAAGTACGTGATATACAACTGAAATCCTTCAGTTCTGGTACCAAGTGTAAAGGCCCGTATCTCCGTACCCTTTGAGTCGACAATAATTCACACGTTTCCAACTCAAATTGAATCATTAGGGGTAAAGAAGAAAAGGGATAGAAGAAAAACAGGAACAACAACACAAAATCTCACAGTCACAGCGGAATAATATAATAGATAATAGCAGATTTTTATACAGAGAAACTGTAACTGTAATATACATACAAATCATCAGAGTACAACAATCAATACATCAATATGGACAGTTATTATAACTTGTTCTCACCAGTGCTGACTATATAGTCTGACACACACAGCGGAATATAACCAAGTACGTGATATACGACTGAAATCCTCCACCTCGTCTCCTGAGCTCCATAGCATCCTAATCTGAATCTGTAATACTCGGTCTGACCCAAGCATTATAATAAAATAACACCCGAGTCAGTCGGGAAAACCAGCGTGAGAAAACACACTCAATTTGAATTATTTCGATTATCAAAATGCTTTGGAAACAAAGGTATCTCGTAAGACCACGCCACACATAAATACGACGAGTTTTTACCCTACGATAACCAAAATCATTTGATATCAAAATCATCTGATATTATAATAGTGTCTATAGAAAATAAACTATAAAATAGCTGAAATGCTTGCATCTCATGTTTCGACATAGTTGGGCATAATCAAAACCGTACAGGCTCGTAGTGGATATTGGATTCCATACAATGACTGGGCTACTGGGGTATCACCTATCACAGTACACCTCTAGAAAAATGTATAGGCTCGAAATTGCTCTTTTTTGATTTGATTTCAATTTTAAACAGAAAGAGAAGAAAGAGAGGCGCGATATAAATTGGGGAAAGTAACTTCGTGAGTAGGGTGGCGTGCGATCAGACTAGAGTGGCCCGTGGTTGAGTAGGTCGGCTAAAAGTTTGACCCTTTATATTTTTTTTTTAATTCAAAATATCTCGTTTACGTACCTCGAAATCCTGACCCCTATCGAGGCGTGTCACCTGGCTTTCATAATGTTATACCCCTATTCTGAACCCAATGGAACAAGTCTCGAGCCCCAATTCGATCGTATGTGGAAGATAGCTTCTTGAATCCAATTATTATATTAAATTTTCAATATAAATTTCAACGCGTTTCTATCCCGTATGACCAAATGGTAAATCAAAATGCTACGAAATTTGAAATCCGATAATAATACACTATTACGGGTCCAATGGAGCTAGTTTTGTTAAATTCCGAGACTGTTCTATGGATCGCTATTTTAATGCGTCGATTAAATCGACGATTTTCAAAATTGTCGAAATTACTTGGAATTTCAGTTTTAAAAACTTATTAACTCAATTCTAATTCAAATAGAATTTACATCAACATTAGAAATCGTTTCGTTTCATATTTAGTTCAAATTTCAATTATTCATCATTTGTGTATTACGATAAATCATTATATTTGAAATTTAAATTCATTCTATAATTTCAACCAAAATCTTTAGATTCCAAAAATCAATGTATATACCAAATCCAACATTGAAAACCTTTTAAATATTCAAAATCAAATGATAGAAAATCCGGGTCGTTACATTCCTTCCTCCATAAAAGAATTTCGTCCCCGAAAATGCTAAAGTAGGAAAAATGCTCCAAACTCGTTACTATTCAAAAACTCACTTAGTGAAAATTCGATATCTCACTTTTTTAATCTTTTAGTTACAACCAAAATAATTAGTTTTCATTTCTAAACCAAAATCGTTATTTCAATTACAATTCGAAATCAAATTTTGGTTAACAAAAATTTTCCAAAAATTTTCAAAATTTTTCTAACATCGGAAATTTTTGGCAAAGTCTCTCTTGTATGGAGAGCCTTTTGCAATATGACAAAAATATATACATCGGCTCTCATGGCTGGAAAACACAATATATATATCAATATTTTTATTTTTTGCGCTAAATTCGTAAGCGTACCTTATTTTAGCGTTATTAAGCGAGCGAACTTACTCTATATGCAATTTCGTAACCCCAATCTAGCCCAATAGCCTACTTGTACCTGTACTTACTCAATTAAAACACGTATGTCCCAAACATATGCAATTTAATAACTTTCATTCATTTAACCAGTTAATCACATAAATTCCATAACCAAACATGTTATAGCGTGAATTTATCAATAGTCACAAGGTCCTAATATTCGATTATTCATTTTCAATCGATTTACATACCATTTGATTCAATTTCTAGTGATTCAAAAACAATTCATTTGTATTCATTCATATTCATATCCAATATATTCATACCCATCTCAAATTGATTCTAAATCAATTTATTCACAAAAATATTATTCACTCAATTTTATATTCAACAACAATCCAATCCATGCCAATTTATTTATGAACCATTTCATAAATTTATTTGAGCCAGGATTCCATCCAAAAATATCTACTTAAGTTAATTCGTTTACTTTCAATCATTTCAACCATATAACTAAAGTTCATTCCCAATGCAATCAAATTCCATTTCATTTTAAATTGGTTGGTATACAATTTATTTACCTTCGATTGATTCGCATTTCCATTTACTTGGTATACCTCAATTTACACTATATTACTTGAGGATCATTTCGTAAAATTAATACTAAGGTTTATTATAACCTTTTATACAACACATATGTTCATTTCCACTTCAAAACTTAATTTCATACTCGAATTCATTTAAATAATATCCCAAAGCCATATTCAATTTATTTACACTTAAATTGAATTTATTTATAACTTAAGTCATCACCATTTCAATTCATTTCTATTTTATTCGACAACATTACAAAATATATTTTAATTTTCTTATATTTAAGTCGAATTTCATTTATAACTCAAGTTCCACATTTAATTTCAATTTCAATCCACAATCCATTTTACTTAACCAAGTTATCTTTCATTTTATAATTCAATATATAAACTAATTTATCTAATTAGTTCACTTCCATTTTATAATTCAATATCTGATTTTTATTTCAGAATCACTTCAATTTCATTTTATAATTCAAGCTTGGGTTTCCATTTAACTTTACTTAAGTCCAAATTATATATATATATATATTCGAGTTCACATTCACTTTATCACAAATCAAATCCAATCCCATTATATGATCCAAATCCGGATTTCCACTCCAGAAATTTCTTAATTTAACTCAACTGGAGTTAATTCTATTTAAAATTTATGATTATAGTTATAAAATTATTTTACAACCCAAATTTTATATTTAATTAGATATGGGTTCAAATCCTGTAACGACCCAGAATTTTCGATCACGAAAATTCCAGATAGTTAGGAAAGAAGAAAGAGATAGAAGAAGAAACATAAAACAAGTCACAGAAGCTCACATTCGCAGCGGATGAAATATAATATCAAATAATAACAGTTATAAAAAAGAATACTATATCTGTTAATTTATATCATTACATCAGAGTTACAACATATACACAAACACTGGACAGATACAATCAACATGTCCCAGACAAACTACAATATATCACAGCGGAATACACTCCATACGTCTTGCCATCCAGCTCGTCCCCTGAGCTCCAGAACGTCCTTACCTGAAAATCTGTAATACTCGGTCTGACCCGAGCATTACATCAAAGTAACACCCGGGTCAGGCTAGAAACCAGCGTGAGTAAACTCATCTAACATGAAATTCCAATGCATAGAACTAATTTAAAACCAAGGGTAACTCGTATCAATTTACAAATTCACAACTTGTTATAGACATCACTTATTTCACACATCAATTTTCTAAGTACCAAAACTTAGATTAAATAGTTCAATTCACTTAAATCATTTCATTCCAGCCTATTGATTCCACATATCAATCTATAAAAATTCGAAGTGGTTTCGGGTATTTTCTAATACCCGACCCCGGTCTCTTCGAATCCAATGCCATCTTAACCCAAGCTATTCAAATGAAATACAATTCAATTTTAAATTCAGGGTGTCACAGTAATTCATCTTCAATAGATAACCACGTCAACACAGTTTAAACCAAACATATCACATAGCATCACGAATCACATATTAGGGATAACAATTTATCCAAGGCTTCCAATATCATTCTATCATCCATACACAAGGTTGATTAGTCATACCATCAATTAATTTAAATATATTTAAATTAATTACTTCCACCATCTTTAAATCATGCGTACTCAACATTAAATTAATTACACATCAAATAATAATTCATCTTCTAATTATTATCTTAATTAATCATTTTTGATTAATTATTCTTTAATTACAATAAGTAACTAATTCTCAATGAATTACACATTAATTATTCTTTACTCATTCATAAAAATAATATTGATCCTTTATTAATCATTCAAATTAATTATCTCACAATCACTTCGTTGATCAATTATCCACTAATTTCTTTCCTTAATTGATGACATTGAGTAATTGTTCTTTAATTACTTTCATTAGGTGATTAATCCCAAATTAATCACATAAATCAATAAATCCATTAAATTGATTTCTCAATTTAATTAACCTTAATTAATTACCATAAAAATAATTTTTTTTCCTTAATTGATTACATAAATCAATTAGCGATCCTTTAATCTAGATCATAATTAAATTAACCCTGGTTATTGAATACAATCCAAATCTGACCCTAACACACAACTTCCCCGAGTCATCTTACAAATATCTCGAGCAAACCTCCCACAACCCTTTTCTTCGAGTCAGCATGCAAATGCCCCGAGTTCAACTCGTGAAATCTTCATCTTCCCCAAACTTATAATTACCCAGATGCATGAACCATACTCGTGCACGTGCATGACCAGGAAACTCGTCGCCGTTCAACTCTCCGGCTATCTCCAACTCACAATCTACCTCGACAACGCCCCCACAAAGCAGAAAATATGATATCGATGGCGATCCCAAAATCGCAGTCTCGATCGAAACTGGAAAATGGACGCGATCGGAAAATCTTCTCTAGCCATCGACCTAGACCTAGAACACCCACGTCGTCCCTACAAGCAACAATGATCATCCAAACATCATCTTCAACCTCGATTCAAAATCGAGCAAACCAGACGTACCAAAACCCAAAACCATCATCAGGAAATCCATTCAAACCTTCGATTCTGGCGACGAACACTGCTACAACTCCGTCCATAGCTTGCCGACCCAACACGTAACCATCCTCCCGAGTTTCACGACACTCGATCAATCAGGGGAGAAGCAATGACTCGAATTCCAGCTTCGTCCTGAGCTAGGTTTTAAAACTGTTATGACCTACCGCCGATGCCATAGTCCACTATCGCCTCAACCACCATTTTTTCCAAGCACCCTGATCGTCAATCTAGCTTCAGACGATAACTCGACCCCTCGAATACCACCGATCACCAGAAAATGATCAAGATCCATTTTCCAGACAACTCCAAAGTTTACATTCAATACAATAATAAAAATTTGGATTTTTGTTTTAAAAATCATAACTTCTAAAGATGATTCGAGATATATACTTGAATCAATATAATACAACATTTGATTTATCACATTATTTAAGTTTTCAACTGTATTTTCTTGTTTACAGGAAATTCCCAAACTTAAAATACATAAACTTGTTTTCAAAATCCAGGTGATGTTTTAACTAAATTGATTTGTTTGAAACTCAAAGCATCAAAGTGATTAGAGGGAAATTTTGAATTTTTGGTTCATTTTAAAATCTCTGTAATCTAAAAAGAACAGAGCAGCACAGACATCAAACATGCATATTCAAATGCATTCATATACACAGATTTTTATACTTTTATATACACATACATTTAAACAATCATCACAGAAAAATTTCACAAGCAATCCCCTATTTACCTACTTAAATTTTAATTAAAAAGTTTATTCGCCTGGAATCAGTTGAACAGAGCTTGAAACAGTTTTGATATGTGAAAAATTGAATATCTTTGATCTTTGAAACTGGCCAACTGGTTGTTGAAATGATCTAGCTTGATCTATAGCTTAGTTGCTTGATTGCTTCAGATTCTTGGAATGCAAGTAGTTGTTTTGTTTTGCTGGTTTATTTCTTTCTCAGGTTTGTTTTGTTTTGTTTTTTTATTTGGGTTCGAATGAATACAAACGAGATAGGGAAACCAAGAACAAGGCAGTGATACATATTTAAAAAGAGTGGAAGTAGTGTGCACAACAAGCTTCTACTTTTAAATTTTCTTTTCTTTGGTCAGCAAATTTCTATGACCTGATACCTTTGATTTTGTTTGACATTGAAGAAATATTTTGTGTGCTTGAGTTGATATTTTATGTACTTGAGATGATGTATATTTAATGCAATGTCCCCAATTGTGTTTACAAACACTATTATATGAATTATATATGTATATGCATCTTCATGCTTTTATACTTCCATATTTATATTGTTATTTACATATATATTATTTCATATAAGCATACTTCCCTGTATTTGTATATTTACACTTATATTTACATATATATATATATATGTATGTATTATCTAACACAAAAACTTGTATCTATATTTTTATGGATATCCTGTCTCAATTTAAATGGTAAGTATATATATATTATTTATTCCTATAAGATTTATCATCTCCAAAGATTTTATAATTTAATATTTAATATAGTTTTTTTTTCTCTAAACAAATTTATGTATGCGCAGATATTTTAATTATCAGAATTTTATCTGTTAGACTTATAAATCAGTGTTCCTATTAATTGACCCAGTTAAATATCAGTTAACAGATATTTCAAAAATCCGGGTTATCACATTCCTCCCCCCTTTGAATCTTTTCATCCCCGAAAAGGAACGAAGGCAGAATTTTTATTAAAAATGCTTAAAATCAGATAAATATTCTTTGATCATTTTAAAACACTTTTTAATAACTATATAATATTATCCCTAGAATAGTTTTTATAAAAATACTTTTATAACTCGATGTTTCAAAAAGTCCATCCTCATTCTCATAGAGATTCAGTCATACGTTGATCAAGCGTAGGACTGAAAATCTATAAGTACTTGGTAAACCCATTTTCAACATCCAGTGAAAATATTTGGAAAATAATTTTATTGAAAATATAGAAAACAGTTTCGAAAATGGAGGAAATATCTTTGGTGAAAATGCTCTGGAAATCATCACCCTCATCCATGGTCGCAGTTACATCCTGGGTTACGTTGCCATCGCAGCAAAAGTCCATGTAACTGTAGGTCTCCGCGCCTCTCGATTACGCCATGGAACCCACAACAGATCGCAGTTACATTCCAGGGTTACGTTGCCGTCGCAGCAAAAGTCCATGTAACTGTTGGCTCTCAGCGGCACACACGATTTTCGCTGTCAAAATGAAACTTCTCCACTCTTACATAGGTCGCAGTCTACCGATGTAAAATCAAACATAGACTGTTGGCTCTCAGCGGCACACACGACTTTCGCTATGGTCTGCAGTAGATCGCAGTGACATCAAGTTACACTGTCGTCACAGCATAACCCAAATGCCTCTGTAGGCACCAGCCCCTCGACTTTCGCTACACAATAATCCTCAGGAACTAGTTTTGTCCGGACTCCTGACAGGATCAAATTTAGAACCTCCCCCTTAGAGGCTCAAGGCAGTGCCACCCTGTGGCACTCCTGAGAAGTTCATTTCAAGGGAGCACCTTTTTCCCCATAGCCAATCTCAAAACACTTTATACTATACACATATAGTATTTTCCAAATCATACACCTAGTATGAATCTCATATAAATGCCTTTACACAAAATCGATTCTCAAAATCAATAATTCTCATATTAGGCTTTTCCAAATTCCAATATTGGTTTTACCCAAAAATCAAAAGCCTATCCAAAATTCAAAGGTTCCAAAAACCTTTCCTCAAAATCATTTTCACAAATCCTTTTTATATATACATATATATAATAATCTTGGAAAATCTGTGGTTCAATTCATACTTGTATAAATTCTTTTTTTATTCTTTAAATATTTCCAAAACCCTTCTCTTCTGACAATAGATTCAATTAGGGGAGTTTTCCATATATAATAAAGATATATAACTTTGTTTATTCCAAATCAAATATTCAAATTAGATTACTTATAAAGTCATTTGCCAAATTATTTACTTTGATAAAGTAAATTTTAATCATAAAGATATTCCATTTTCACTTTATTTATTGTATATTTCTCAAAATTTACTTCCATTTCAAAAACCATATTACAGTTCTTATTCACAAATTTCAATATCAATTTTATTCAAACCCGTACGATGTCCACATATCATCCGTACGCAATATCAATTTGATCGCTCACTCGATCACACAATTTCACTTCCGAACTAGTATTGTCTACCCGACTTCCTAGTGCGGACTCAGATCTAGTTTCTTGATCAGAAACCGTCATTCTCCTTGCATAGTCACAACTACGATAGAGAATATCCACAATCAATCAAAAATCCATATCCAGGTTCATCTTCGGAAATCGAGCGAAAAATCCCAACTCGAATCGATAATACTATCTCGAAATTCTGTGCTCGAATCTGGATCAAATCACTATGCGAATAGAATAATATACGTACATCCTATGTATTTTTCTTCATTGATTATTAGCTAAATCAATTTCTCCTTTCTATTCATCCTTACTTTGATTTTATTCACTTATTCACATTTGCCTTAATCCCCACTTGGATTATCACTTCACTTCTTATCTCAGTTGGGTATTTAATCAATAACAGTTTGAACTCCGACCAGCTTTAGAAATATAGCTTGAAAATTTTAAAAATAGATAAGTAGTTGAAAAATAATTATTAGTTTGTAAAATAGTTGTAAACAGTTAAGTAATTGTAAGATAGTTGAAAAATAGTAATTATTTATAAAACAGTTGAAAAACAGTAATCAGTTTATAAATCAGTTGTAAAATTGTTAAATAGTTCCAAAAGTAATTGTAAAACAAGCTTAAGATAGTTTTAGGTTTTAAAAAGAAAGTTGTATGGTAAATAGTTTGGAAAAATAGATTTATATTAAAACAATTTATTTTGAAAATAGCCTAGAGTCAAACTGTACAACCTCCCAATCTCCATTTCCAATCAATTGCCAAATCCCAATTAACTTTCAATTTCATTTCACTTTGAACCATCTCGAATTATACCAATTCGAGTTATTATTTCAAATATTGATTTAATCCCTTAAATCAAATTAACCTTTATTTCTAATTTAACAGCCTAACCATTTAATCCTGAGTTCAAATTTTCAAAATTCCATTTTAATTTACCTTTACTTCTACATAAACTTATTTCTAGGTTCAAATAATAATTCAAACCCCTTTTTAAACAATTTAATCTTTGAAATTCAATTTATTACCCGAATTCAATCTCGGAACCAATCCTTAACCATTTCAGTTTACATGTTCATTTTAAACATTCAAATTTTAATGTTCAAAGTGATCTCATTTTCACAAGTTCAATTTTTATCTATAGAATCAAAATTACTTAAGTAATTTCAAATTAAAGTTTAATTCCATTAAATTCCAATAATGGAATAGATATTACCTCAATTTACTTCTTAATTCATTTAAACAATCTAATTCATAGTCTCATAATTACTGATAATAACAGGATGATATTAAGATAAATAAACATCCAATTTATTTAGAACATTCATCATCCCCTACCCATTCCAGATCTCAAACCCATTTTAAGATCACACAAACTTTCCATTCAAATCAACTATTTAACTTCCCAAGTTAAATCTCAATTTTTATCTTGAAATTTCCAAATCAGGTTGCTTGTTAACTTATTTCACTTTCCCAAAGTTAAATTCAATTTTCTTAATCTAGACAACCTTGCCAATTTGAATTCCCATTTCAAATTTTAAACTTCACATTAATAATCTTATAAGTTCAAAAACTTACCACCTTGGATATCACATCTCATTTCAAATTTAAAACTCAACATTTAAAGTTTGTTTCAAACTATTTTTGATATTATGTATATTCCCCATATATACATATTATTTCTTTTACACACTAAGTTATCCTTAAATTTTTAAACCACCTTGGGTTTTTAATTCAAACAAATTCCTTTAAATTTTCAAACAACTCCTATTTGAATCAAGCCCTTTCATTCAAATAATATTATTTATTATTTCTTTATCACTTTGAAACAATTTTCAAATTCTGGGCTCAGATTTAAAACTTCACAATTTATATCATCTTCAGTTCCAATTTATAAGTCATACTTGCCTACATGTTTTACTTCCCTAAAACATTTCATCTTGCTTACTCATTAACAACATTTCATTATTAAACACAACAACCATTTATGATAATACCAAGATTATCATATCTGGAAACCAATTTATTATTATCTTTATTCTAAAAACATTTCTACAAATTCAGGATTTTAATTTCAGTTTGGATCCATTTCAAATTTATCTTCATTCAATTTCAATTTGGTTGTATTACTATTACCACTTAATTCTCATTATTTTATTTAATTCCAATAATTTTTAACAACCAATTACTTTAATATTTATTAGTAAGAAATATTGCTTTATATATATCAAAATATATCCTTACTTAAAATCATTTAAAATCTTTATATAAGAAAATAACAAGTACGCTCTCTCATATATATATATACTCAACTCATCCAAGGGTAGTACTAACCCTATCCCTGATGAGCAAACCCACCAGAGCCAAGGTTCTCGCTTAACCTTTCAGCTCTGATACCAACTGTAACGACCCAGAATTTTCGATCACGAAAATTCCAGATAGTTAGGAAAGAAGAAAGAGATAGAAGAAGAAACATAAAACAAGTCACAGAAGCTCACATTTGCAGCGGATGAAATATAATATCAAATAATAACAGTTATACAAAAGAATACTATATCTGTTAATTTATATCATTACGTCTGAGTTACAACATATACACAAACACTGGACAGATACAATCAACATGTCCCAGACAAACTACAATATATCACATCGGAATACACTCCATACGTCCTGCCATCCAGCTCGTCCCCTGAGCTCCAGAACGTCCTTACCTAAAAATCTGTAATACTCGGTCTGACCCGAGCATTACATCAAAGTAACACCCGGGTCAGGCTGGAAACCAGCGTGAGTAAACTCATCTAACATGAAATTCCAATGCATAGAACTAATTTAAAACCCAGGGTAACTCGTATCAATTTACAAATTCACAACTTGTTATAGACATCACTTATTTCACACATCAATTTTCTAAGTACCAAAACTTAGATTAAATAGTTCAATTCACTTAAATCATTTCATTCCAGCCTATTGATTCCACATATCAATCTATAAAAATTCGAAGTGGTTTCGGGTATTTTCTAATACCCGACCCCGGTCTCTTCGAATCCAATGCCATCTTAACCCAAGCTATTCAAATGAAATACAATTCAATTTTAAATTCAGGGTGTCACAGTAATTCATCTTCAATAGGTAACCACGTCAACACAGTTTAAACCAAACATATCACATAACATCACGAATCACATATTAGGGATAACAATTTATCCAAGGCCTCCAATATCATTCTATCATCCATACACAAGGTTGATTAGTCATACCATCAATTAATTTAAATATATTTAAATTAATTACTTCCACCATCTTTAAATCCTGCGTACTCAACATTAAATTAATTACACATCAACTAATAATTCATCTTCTAATTATTATCTTAATTAATCATTTTTGATTAATTATTCTTTAATTACAATAATTAACTAATTCTCAATGAATTACACAAATTAATTATTCTTTACTCATTCATAAAAATAATATTGATCCTTAATTAATCATTCAAATTAATTATCTCACAATAACTTCGTTGATCAATTATCCACTAATTTCTTTCCTTAATTAATGACATTCAGTAATTGTTCTTTAATTACTTTCTTTATCATCTCCAATTATTTTCATTAGGTGATTAATCCCAAATTAATCACATAAATCAATAAATCCATTAAATTGATTTCTCAATTTAATTAACCTTAATTAATTACCATAAAAATAATTTTTTTTCCTTAATTGATTACATAAATCAATTAGCGATCCTTTAATCTAGATCATAATTAAATTAACCCTGGTTATTGAATACAATCCAAATCTGACCCTAACACACAACTTCCCCGAGTCATCTTACAAATATCTCGAGCAAACCTCCCACAACCCTTTTCTTCGAGTCAACATGCAAATGCCCCGAGTTCAACTCGTGAAATCTTCATCTTCCCCAAACTTATAATTAACCAGATGCACGAACCATACTCGTGCACGTGCACGACTAGGAAACTCATCGCCGTTCAACTCTCCGGCTATCTCCAACTCACAATCTACCTCGACAACGCCCCCACAAAGCAGAAAATATGATATCGATGGCGATCCCAAAATCGCAGTCTCGATCGAAACTGGAAAATGGACGCGATCAGAAAATCTTCTCTGGCCATCGACCTAGACCTCGAACACCCACGTCGTCCTTACAAGCAACAATGATCATCCAAACATCATCTCCAACCTCGATTCAAAATCAAGCAAACCAGACGTACCAAAACCCAAAACCATCATCAGGAAATCCATTCAAACCTTTGATTCCGGCGACGAACACTGCTACAACTCCGGCCATAGCTTGCCGACCCAACACGTAACCATCCTCCCGAGTTTCACGGCACTCGATCAATCAAGGGAGAAGCAATGACTCGAATTCCAGCTTCGTCCTGAGCTAGGTTTTAAAACTGTTATGACCTACCGCCGACGCCACAGTCCACTATCGCCTCAACCACCATTTTTGCCAAGCACCCTGATCGTCAATCTAGCTTCAGACAATAACTCGACCCCTCGAATACCACCGATCACCAGAAAATGATCAAGATCCATTTTCCAGACAACTCCAAAGTTTACATTCAATACAATAATAAAAATTTGGATTTTTGTTTTAAAAATCATAACTTCAAAAGATGATTCGAGATATATACTTGAATCAATATAATACAACATTTGATTTATCACATTATTTAAGTTTTCAACTGTATTTTCTTGTTTACAGGAAATTCCCAAACTTAAAATACATAAACTTGTTTTCAAAATCCAGGTGATGTTTTAACTAAATTGATTTGTTTGAAACTCAAAGCATCAAAGTGATTAGAGGAAAATTTTGAATTTTTGGTTCATTTTAAAATCTCTGTAATCTAAAAAGAACAGAGCAGCACAGACATCAAACATGCATATTCAAATGCATTCATATACACAGATTTTTATACTTTTATATACACATACATTTAAACAATCATCATAGAAAAATTTCACAAGCAATCCCCTATTTACCTACTTAAATTTTAATTAAAAAGTTTATTCGCCTGGAATCAGTTGAACAGAGCTTGAAACAGTTTTGATATGTGAAAACTTGAATATCTTGATCTTTGAAACTGGCCAGCTAGTTGTTGAAATGATCTAGCTTGATCTATAGCTTAGTTGCTTGATTGCTTTAGATTCTTGGAATGCAAGAAGTTGTTTTGTTTTGCTGGTTTATTTCTTTCTCAGGTTTGTTTTTTTTTATTTGGGTTCGAATGAATACAAACGAGATAGGGAAACCAAGAACAAGGTAGTGATACATATTTAAAAAGAGTGGAAGTAGTGTGCACAGCAAGCTTCTACTTTTAAAATTTCTTTTCTTTGGTCAGCAAATTTCTATGACCTGATACCTTTGATTTTGTTTGACCTTGAAGAAATGTTTTGTGTGCTTGAGTTGATATTTTATGTACTTGAGATGATGTATATTTAATGCAATGTCCCCAATTGTGTTTACAAACACTATTATATGAATTATATATGTATATGTATTTTCATGCTTTTATACTTCCATATTTATATTGTTATTTACATATATATTATTTCATATAAGCATACTTCCCTGTATTTGTATATTTACACTTATATTTACATATATATATGTATGTATTATCTAACACAAAAACTTGTATCTATATTTTTATGGATATCCTGTCTCAATTTAAATGGTAAGTATATATATATATATGTTATTTATATATCTATTAAAGAAACTAATATATGTTCGCAACAATGGACTTAGCCGCCGCCGCCGCATCTAATCCTTCTCCTACTCCAGCCGCCGCCGATGACGAAGATCGGGAGGGCTGGCAAGAAGTTCGCCGTCGTGGGAAGCAGAAACGAACTGCAGCTCCATGGTCTAACCCTAAAACTACTGCTTCTCTTTTTAAATTTAATAAGGCTCAGGGTATAAGATCCTGGTCAGATCTGTTTGATAAACACGTTTCTATCAAAGAAGATATTATTTTTCATCAACCAGCAAGTGATGATACAGGTAATTTCGCTATTATAGATGACTTGGATTATCAGTTATCTAATGAGATGTGGAATAATTCTATTTTCATCTATCTTACGGGTAAACGACCTTATTATGTGCATTTCAATGCTTACATTAAAAGAGTTTGGAAGCCAGAAGGTTCATGGGAAATTTATTCTAGGGATAATGGTTTCTTCTTGGTAAAATTTGAAAATCATGCAGATTTTGATAAAGTTTTAAATGGGGGTCCCTGGTTTATGGATAGCAGGCTTATATTTATGAAAAAATGGGATGCTAACTTTCAATTCGAAAGAGACATGTTAGACTCATACCCTATTTGGGTGAGATTACATAACCTACATCTATCTTTGTGGAATGCTAGGGGCATTAGTAAACTTGCTAGCCTTATTGGTAAACCTTTGGACATTGATGATTTCACTAGAAAAGTTAAACGACTTAAATTTGCAAGAGTATTAATAGAGGTGACAGCTGATGCCACTTTTCCCAAAATAATTAGAGCAAAAGATAACAAAGGTCGAATTTATGAGCAAGAGGTGGAATATGAGTTTATTCCACCTCTGTGTAAGTCATGCAGTTGTTTTGGTCACAGTGATACACAATGCCCAAACCCAACTACACAAAAGTGGATCCCCAAAGCATCAGCACCAGATCATACTGCTACTACCACTATACTTCCTGAGCAAACTGATAACCAGGGTACAGACTTTAACCCCAGCAGCTCAGTGCCAAAAAATACCCTAGATCATAATAATTACAAAGATTTACAACAAAATAATTTTGAAGCTTGCTTTAGTACTGGTAGTCCCACTCCTGAGGGAAGTCAGTCCATTCTGGAAGAACAGAATCGTTCGACAAAGCAGAATAATTGCTCTCCACTTCATAATCTTGCACAAATGAATGAGTCTTCACTATTGGATAAGCATTCCCTGCAGAATACTGCTGAGCAGAGCAATTCTTGTGCGGCTGAAGTTCTTGATGCCATATATTCCCCTGAGCGTTCAGCAGCTGCTGCTGTTGATCTACCAGCTGAACAATTTGATCAGTCCCCATCAAAGTCTGCTGCTGTTCATTCTGCTGATCACACAAATAAATCCCCTCCAAAGTCTGGTGTTGTTCAACCTGCTGTTCAACATGATAAGTCCCCTGCAAATATTGCTGTACAACATGATAAGTCTCCTGCAAATATTGCTGTTGTCCAACATGCTGTCCAAACCCCATCACATGTGGATCACGATGATACACCTAATAACATTCAGGAAATTAATCAGTTGGGAATTGAATTGGAAGTTGAGTCCATAAATTCAGATGAGGAGCTTTATTTTTCTGACCAGTATACTAAAGATAACCCAAAATATGTGGAGCAATTTATTCCCAAAACAGGAAAAAAAAAGGGAAAGGAAGAAACACTTTGGCTTGGGTTACGAGGAGCCAATCTCGACACTCTTAATGTCTATTATTTGTTGGAATGTTAGGGGTCTAAATGGTGATGTTAGAAGATTAGACCTCTTTAAACTTAGGAATAAATTTAATCCTACTATTATTGCTTTTCTTGAAAATAAGATGGGGGATCATAATATTAATCTTTTTGCTACAATGTTTGGTGATGATTGGGGATGGATAGACAATAATTCGGCATCTTCTAAAGGTCGTATACTTATCACTTGGCATAAATCCATATGGGACCTTTCTATTAAAGATAAATCTGAACAATTCATTACTGTTACTTGTACTAATGTGGGTGGCTTGAGCTTCATATGCACTTTTGTTTATGCTCATAATTGGGCTTCTCTTCGTAGACAGTTATGGTCCTATTTAATTCATACATCCAAGCATATTAATCATAACTGGATGGTCATGGGGGACTTTAATGCTGTTCTTAAAACAAATGAAAAAAGAGGTGGAAGTACCCTTAGATTATCCCAAACAGAGGAATTCAACAAATGTATTGTAGCAGCTGGCCTCTCTGAAGCAACCCACTCTGGCCTGAAATTTACTTGGTTTAGTGGTGAAGTCAAAAAAATTGCTTGCAGATTTGATAGAGTACTTATTAATGACAAAATCCTGTCCAATATTCCTAATTTGAAAATTTCTGTACTTCCTAGTTCAACCAGTGACCACTCTCCTTTACATATTCAATTTAATCAACATATTAACTTTACTAAAGGAAGGCCTTTCAGATATGGTAATCACTGGCACTTAATTGAAGGTTATGCTGATGTTGTTGATTTCAATTCTATCCCTAAAACTAATGGAAATGGTTGGTTTTCCATGGTCATGATGATAAAGGAGCTAAAGCATAGATTGAAAAATTGGAACAGAGAAAGAACAAAGACTCAGGACACTATAAGTCAATTACAACAGGAGTGTGAACAGCTGCAGACTCTTCTTGATGCAGACCCACTTAATGATAGTCTACTTTCTAATTATTTCTCTACTCAGGAGCAACTTAAAGAGGCCTTTCATTTACAAGCTATACAAGCAAAACAAATGGCTAAAGAGATATGGCTCACTCAAGGGGATGACTGTACCAAATTTTTCTATGCTAAGATGTCTTTTAGGAGGAACTGTAATGCTCTTATTAATTCTATGAATGATCATGGGGATTTAGCTACTGATATTTCTCAATTTGAACAGGGAGCCATTTCTTATTTCACTAATTTATATAATGGTGAGAATAAGATAACATTACCTCATATCACTTGCAGGGCACTTATAACTGATGTGGGCATGCAGATGCTGCAAGAGACTGTCACTGAGAAGGAAGTAAGAGCTGTTGTTTTCTCGATTCACACTGATTCTTCCCCAGGGCCTGATGGGTGGAACTCTAAGTTCTATCAACTCCATTGGCATCACCTGAAAAATCAACTGTTAGAAGCTATTCAGGAATCTTTCAACACTGGTAAAATTCTTCATGAATTAAACCACACATTTATCACTCTTATTCCAAAGGTGGAAAGTCCTTCTAGGATTGAAGAATTTAGACCCATTGCATGTTGTAATGTGTTATATAAGATTCTCAGTAAGGTGATATGTAATAGACTTACAAAGGTTCTTCCTGATCTTATTTCTGAATGTCAATCTGCTTTCATTAAAGGAAGACACATATCTGAGAATTCTTTACTAGCTCATGAACTGATTAGAAAGTTCAATAAACCTGGAGCTGACAAGATGTGTTTAAAGATTGATTTACATAAGGCTTATGACAAAATCAACAGACAATTTATCATTCATGTGTTACACTGTATGGACTTTCCTACTTCCTTGATTAATCTTATTGAGGAATGCATCTCCACCCCCACATTTTCCATTATCATTAATGGTACTCCTAAAGGTTACATTACTAGTAATAGGGGCTTGAGACAAGGTGATCCCCTCTCCCCCTACTTATTTGCAGTTGTCATGGAATTTTTCTCACTTCAAATGGAATTAGCTTGCTATAACTCTTTGTTTCAGCCTCTGTTTAAACATGACCCTATTGTAAATCATTTATTATATGCTGATGATTTGATTATTGCTGTTAGAGCTTCCTCAACTGCTGCTCATGGTTTACTTCATATTTTTAATCAATTGCATCTATTTGTGGGTCTTGAGCTAAATACTGCTAAGTCCAAATGCTATTTTAGCAAATATTGCACTTCTAAAACAACCATTTTGGACATTTTGCAAATTAAGGAAGGTCTGCTTCCTGTCAAGTATCTTGGGGTTCCTCTCTCAACTAATGTCATTACTGACCGTGAATGTGGTGAACTAGTTGGAAAGATTAGAGACAAACTTAATGGTTGGAGTTCTAAATTACTCTCTTTTGCTGGTAGAATTGAATTGGTGCATACAGTTATTACTGCTAAAGTTAGATTTTGGCTTCAAACATTTCACATTCCTGACAGCTCAATTGAGAAGATTAATTCAGCATGTGCTAACTTCATTTGGAGGGGGGGTTACATAAAGTCAGTTATGATATTCTTTCCAGACCTAAATCTGAAGGTGGTGTTGGGCTCGTCAACCTCAAAGACCTTAGGAGGACTTATCAAGTTAAACATGGATGGAAAATTCTAACCTCTAACACTCTCTGGGCTAGGTGGATGAGGAGCAGATATTTAAAGGGGAGTTTCTGGACTATGCATGAGGATATTAACTCTTCTGGGGTTTGGAAATGTATTTTAAGGAGCAGGGATGTTTTGAAAACATGTATCTCAAGGAGAATTGCTAATGGTAGGGATACTTATCTTTGGAGGGACCCCTGGATTAATGGACATTCACTTGCTGCCAAATATGGCTGGGGTATGATTTCATGTATTGGAGATTATGATGATCTAGTTGCTTCCATTATCCAACATGGTGATTGGATTCCTGACCAGAAAGGACTTCATGTTATTGCTGAGGATGTCAAGTTTGTTCCTATCTACTCCTCTGAACCTAATGATACTTGGACTTGGAACTACACTAAAGATGGTATCTTTACTACCAATAGTGCTTGGGAAGCTCTACGTACTAAGCATATTAACAGATTTTGGGCAGCTCCTATCTGGTCCTGATCAAACAACCCTAAGATGGCATTCACGACTTTCAAAGCCATTAATTTAAGACTTCCTACGGCTGACAGACTTGCTAGATGGGGTATGGAGGTCAATCTCAATTGTAAGTTATGTAATTCCCACCCAGAATCACACAATCATCTATTTTTTGAATGTGAATACTCTACTCGTGTGTTAAGTCATGTTAAGAGTAAAAATCAAGACATGCATGCAATTTCTACCCTTGAAGATGAATTACTGTACCTGAGTTCCCGCAAGAAAGAAGACTTGTTGACCCAACTGCAGCTTAATTGCCTCACCACAACAGTTTTCCATCTCTGGAAAGAGAGGAATCGAAGAGTCTTCAAGAATACTGCAAAGAATCATCACCAAATTCAGATCGCCATTGAACAAGATGTCAGGATCCTAGTGAAAAGAATTAAAAGCAAGATCTTTACCTGTGCGTCAGAACTGGAGAGCAATATCCTTTGAGATTGGAAAGTGGATCCGCCATGACTTTTAGCTTCAGTGCTTTCTAGTAGGAGCCAATACTTTTGCTTTTTGCTGTGGAATATATGTTTTATTATTCCAGTTTGGTTTCGTGTTTTTGTCTTACTCATCTCATCTTGTTTTGTACGAGACTTTGTGAGTTTTGTATTGGTCTCTGTGAGGCATCAATAAAATTTACCATTCTTCAAAAAAAAATGTTATTTATTCCTATAAGATTTATCATCTCCAAAGATTTTATAATTTAATATTTAATATAGTTTTTTTTCTCTAAACAAATTTATGTATGCGCAGATATTTTATTTATCAGAATTTTATCTGTTAGACTTATAAATCAGTGTTCCTATTAATTGACCCAGTTAAATATCAGTTAACAGATATTTCAAAAATCTGGGTTATCACAAATCCACACCGATTTTTATTTAACTTATCTCAAGTTAAATTCTAACCAATACCATTTTTCTTTTACAAATTCAATTTATTTAACTTGCTTAAGTTAATTTTTTTATTTCATAATGAAATTTACAATCCCAGGTTATAAGTTCAAAACTATTTTTATTTTCTTTTTCACAAGTTTCATAAAACATTCAAATGAATATTCCAGAATTCAAACACCCGGTTTTATTTCAAATCATTTTGAAATCCCATATATAAATATATACTCCTCTCTGCATATCAAATATTACCTTTAGAATTTTTAAGTCAAAACCTGATTTTATCAAAACAATTCTAAAGCCGAATAATCATAGTAGCAATCCGTCACTTAAAAACTCGAAAATGAATACTGATGATGCTGGGCAGTCATCACCAGGATTATTTTCCAGCGATTGAAGTGAGTTCAGTGCTTTATTACTTCCAAAATCCATTTTTGAACCCAATTTTTATTTCAATTTTAAGCATTTTCCATTCCAAAAATAATATCACCATCCTTTATTTCAAACGCCTTGGAAAATATTTCCAAAAATCTTTGGGATTTAAATTTCCAAATCCTGGTTTGAATCATTTTTTAATTTTTACTTATATGCATAAATCCATACTTATACAAACTTAATTTGATTGGATAAACCATTTCCAATTTTTATAATTTTGTTTGGATTACAATAATAACAACCAAACACACCAATATACTATAATAATTTCAAAAAATTATTTCTCCTATATCAAAATTATAATTTGGATAAAATTATTTCATTTACCCCATTTCAAAACAATATCATGTCAAATTACTCTATTCAAGTGTTTAGAAACCCCTTTCGATACAGTTGTACGAACTGTGCCGACCAAAGTTCATAAACCACTCAATAAATCAACCAACATAGTATAATATAATTTATATTCGCTAACCAAATACACACTCATATCTATAAATACACTTAAACTCATGCTAGGGTACTACTGACCCTATCTCTAATGAGTAATCCCCACCAAAGCCAAGGTTCTCGCTTAACCTTCAGCTCTGATACCAAGTGTAAAGGCCTGTATCTCCGTACCCTTTGAGTCGACAATAATTCACACGTGTCCAACTTAAATTGAATTATTAGGGGTAAAGAAGAAAAGGGATAGAAGAAAAACAGGAACAACAAAACAAAATCTCACAGTCACAGCGGAACAATATAATAGGTAATAGCAAATTTTTATACAGAGAAACTGTAACTGTAATATACATATAATCATCAGAGTACAACAATCAATACATCAACATGGACAGTTATTATAACTTGTCCTCACCAGTGCTGACTATATAGTCTGACACACACAGCAGAATATAACCAAGTACGTGATATACAACTGAAATCCTCCAACTCATCTCATGAGCTCCATAGCATCCTAATCTAAATCTGTAATACTCGGTCTGACCCGAGCATTATAATAAAATAACACCCGAGTCAGTCGGGAAAACCAGCAAGAGAAAACACACTCAATTTGAATTATTTCGATTATCAAAATCCTTTGGAAACAAAGGTATCTCGTAAGACCACGCCACACATAAATACGACGGGTTTTTACCCTACGATAACCAAAAACATTTGATATCAAAATCATCTGATATTATAATAGTGTCTATAGAAAATAAACTATAAAATAGCTGAAAAGCTTGCATCTCACATTTCAGTATAGTTGGGCACAATCAAAACCATACAGGCTCGTAGTGGATATTGGATTCCATACAATGACTGGGCAACTGGGGTACCGCCCATCACAGTACACCTCTAGAAAAATGTGCCGAGATTGTTCCTAACGATCGCTACCAACATAGGACTGGCCTACCCCTTACTGGATAGTACCGAATATGTTACCACCCCGGGTGTTCCCACCCTAATCGAGCGCTCTCTTTTCCACGCACAACCATATCCATAATTATAATATACCCGAAGTTATCTAGAAAAGTGATCATACCCTACTTTGGTGCGACCCACTTAGCCTTGCTGCATCTCCCATGTTTTAGTCATTCTCGGTTGATGAGGCTTGAGGCTACGTTTACCTTTAGAATAACATTCATACTTGGAATGCTAACACTGCCTTACAGACCACGATGCAAATGATAGCATTCATCCATACAAGTTGTTCTGGGTCTGAACAAACCGAGACCCCAATATCACCGTCTTCATTATCTTCATGATATCACAATTCGTAACGCAAAAATCGAATCAAAGTGTTTTCCGGATAATTAAATCCAATCCTGGTCTCTTCGAAACGATCAATGAATTTGGCCAGATTTGATAGTCGGTTATTTAACTATCAAATAACATCAATAAGCAGTCACTAGGCCCATATTTTATAAATCCTTTAAAATGTTCATTTCAAAATATCTTCACAAAGATATATATATATATATATATATATATATTCATATCTCTTTCAATATTTCAATATTTGAAAACAGTTCCCACTACAACAAAAAGTGTCTTTTATAGCGGCATATAGCCGCTATTAATCACAACCATAGCAGTTTGATAAGCGCTGTATATCGACATATTATAAAAAACTGTTGAATATTTATAACACAAAATATGCCGCTATGGTTGAGCTTAGTTTTATAACGCAAATTCGCCACTATGGTACGTTAATTCAATAGCTCATTATAGCCGCTATAATACAGCTAAATCTCAATGGAATTGGAAATCTTTATAACACCATTTTGCCGCTATAAAATATTTATTCAATAGCGGTCATTTCACGCTATTAAATCAACATGTTATAGTATTGATAAATTCTTTCACAGCTCATATATGCCGTTATAAAAATCGTAGATACACTTTTCAAGAGCTATGCCTATATATTACATTTTAATAATAGCAATCAAACTAAATCTTCATAAACGAATAAAGATTATAATCAACAAATATAACACAAGAGCATGCTCATAAAGAAATGTGATATATTTTTCATTACAGTGTACAAACATTAAAGCAAGTGCATAACCATTGAATAAAACATAAGCCTGCAGCCAAGTTAACACAGAGAAACAGAAAATAATGTCAATTTAATTTCTCTTCCATTAAATCTTAAGAGGCATATCACCCACGAAATCATCCCATTTCTCTTCCATTAGACTTAAAATTCCCTCTGCTTGTTTTGGAGTAGTCAACAATGAAACAATAGCCCATATATTTCCCAACGAAAAGAACCTAAAATCCATATGAGCAGGCTGGAGATTACCGATTAAATACCCTCCTTTTTCAGGCATCCAATCAGTCAGCCAATCAGGAATTTGATCAGGATAAATATTGAACTTGTTAGTAGCATCGTGAGAGTATTCTTCGGTTTTATAGCGATAAATCTCATTTTTTTTCTTCAAGTCCACCTAGTAGTATTCCCTTATGTGGAAAGACAGTGCACTTAGTCTGTTGTTAATAGCACGCACTAGATCTTTAGATCCATCGTTGATCGTAATCACGTCTCGAGCGCAGCGTAAGGCTGAGTAGAATAAAGCCTACAGAACAAAACAAATCAAATACTAGACATGATACTGTCTTACTGTGTTAATAACCATAAAATTCTATAAAAGCTCTAAAAGAATTACATTAGTAATACATTACCAAAATTAAACAAAAGCTAGCGGATAACCATATCATACGACTGATGAAGTTGTTTTCTTCTTATGTAAGTATGTCCATTATTCTAATGATAAGATTTGGAAGTACTTGGAGTTGTTTTAACGACTGTATGAAAGTTTTTTTATATGTTATCTTCTGTGTTGGAACTTTTTTTTTAAATTTAGACACATTTGTGGTTACTAAGATATCCAGATTGATGAGTGCTAATCATCTACTAATAATTCTATGGAAAAGAAACGTTGATAAATCTTGTTGTATCAAAATATTGATGTAACTTGCTTTAACTTGTGTCATGTGTACAATATATGAGAAAAATTTGTACATTTACAAACTTTTGATATATGTAATACTTTGTCATGCAATACACATGCAAATTATTTAACCGGGCAAAACTTTGATACAACCCTCTATATCAAAACTTTGTTCTAATTCTATGTAGCAAAGATGAGCTAGATCTAAGCTTTAAGAGTAAAAATTAGAGAAAACTGACCAATTGGTAACCGATCAGCTTACTTGAATCTCAAGAGGATGTCCATGGATGCCCATTTTGCGATCAATCATGCACGAGCCATCAGTGACTAACAAAGTAGGGAACATATCAAAACCATCAGATAAACATAAATTTAATATCAATCTGATGCCTGTCTGTACATCTCCTCTTTCTTGAAATGCATAATCTCCTGTGATCTTCCCATATGCTCTCAGCAAAATAATCCACCATAATCCTGTAAAGAAGTATTTAGGTCTCAATGTTTTCTTTTTCATTTTTCCCACTTGCATATGCTAATCAGTGAAGAGAAGAAAATATATAAATATATCCGTGAGATCAAAAGTTCTCGAAGGTGAAAACTGCAACCATTTTAAACTGGTAAACTGAGAAGTACTTATAATTGACAGAATTGAGTACACAGAAACCAGACCCATATGAAATGTATGCAAAGATATTCAAACTAGGCTCAAACAACTTCATACGAGCTACCATCATCATCTGATGGTGCAGTTCTGACTTTAAAACTAGCAGGCATCAAACCCTGACCTGGACTATAACAATCAACAGTCCATTAATTTCGGATAATTTTGTTGTATGTATATAGCTACATTATATTTGCACATATATACATGGAAAATTGCAAATTGTCCATTAATTTCGGATAATTTTGTTGTCAAAAAAGAAAAGGGTGTCTCTGGTAATAGATTAAATTAGCTACTGCGAATTTCCCGGGATTATATTTCTGTCCGTATTAATTTTTGTCAGTTAACTAATACCTTTTGATAAATGCTCGTTAAATTCTAATAAATAGATTATTTTCATTTTATTTATTTATTTTTGTTGTTGTATATATAAAATTTATGTCGGTAACTAGGATTATATGAATGGAAGAAAAATGAACAGCTAGGGGTATACTAAGTACACAAAATAATTTGTTATCGTCGTCGTCTAAATTTTGGACATATTTCTGGAAACATAATGTTACAAGCGGAATGTGGTTCAATTGAGAAGAACTTATCATTTGAAGCTGAATCATTAGCTTATCAATAGTCAACCTTTCACTAGTCTGACTTCACTGAAGGTTCTCACAGGCAAAATATTCAACATCATGCAAATATGTACAACTATTTGCACAACACCGTGTCATCAAGCCTAGTTATCAATAAATTGGCCATGAATAAACAAGATGCCTAACACAAATCATGTGCAACTTTAAACACATCAATTTGAAAATGAACACATTAAGTACAAAACAATTGCAAAGGTTACATAACAATTTTGGAAGGCACATCAGTCATTACCAATGACATATGTGTTGAAAAAAAAAAGAACAATGACATAAATCATGAAAAAACACAAAAAAAATACTCACCTGGATCTTACCTAGTTATCATCAACCCATTGCATTCGTCGGTCAACATTCTCAACAACAACGAATGTGGAACTCTACCATGAATAATACTACCAGTCTTCACACCATGTACGAGTGCCCAAACACAACAAGTGCATTTTCAGGATCATTCCATCCTCCACATTCCCTTCATCCAGCATCTTCCACACATGGCTTATATTGATCTCCTTCACCAAACTCACCACATCATTCCTGTCTTTCAAAATCCCTAGCACGTCCATCAAAAGTATCAACTTATCTACATTAATCATTGCTACTATCTGTATGGCTACTGTATCTGCATTCACATTATAAATGACCCCCTTCGAATCTACTACCATATAGAAGGATTCACATTTGACACTTCACCCACAAAATCTAACGTTGCTGCATCGACAGAAGTTTGAGCAATTATAAGGTGACATGAAAAAAAAATTCAAATTACCTAATTTATTAGTCTCATTAAATAAAATATAAAATACATAGTAAAATGTGTATTTAAAGTTTTTAATAATTCAGTTTTACTAAATGTTAAATAACAGACATTGAACCTTTTCATTTCTTTCAACTTTCTTACGCAGAAGAACTTTGTGGGTGAAAATGTTAAATAATATGTTCATTCAACATAGAGATGCATCACTTCACAAAAAGATACCCATTAATATGTAGATTTACTCTAGGTTAGTTTATGGGAAGAAACTGATAAAAGCCTAATCAATAACTGTTCGTGAGTAATACAAAAACAATGCAAATTACAATAAACAATTTAGCAACATAATTTCTTATCTTTTTGGGAAATCAAGAACCTGTCTTCTATGTAATGATACACATTTAACAACCGAATACATCACATTCATTTAGAAAAACCCATTAACCATATCATAAATCAATAAATAAGCAACTACAACATACAAAATATCTCTTTTCGATCATCTTAATAGTCACCTTTGTTTGCTAATCAGCATTAAAGTTCGTTGTATTGATTTAAAGCTTTTAAGATACAATAACAGGAAGATTATTTCTACACCTCATTCTTTACTTCAACTGATTGTGAAGTTGTGTCATCATTCTAAGGCCACTTTGGTTCACTTACTTCCATACCAGTAAATAAACTATCGCTGGATTCGTTACCTGCCAATGCTTCAAGTTTATCATCAGATTCCGCATCAATTGATTCTTCCAACTTGTTTGATTCTTCCAACTTGTCTTTAGATCACATAGAAAAGCATACTTTGAATGCAGAAAAGCATGAACTTGTCTCGTCTTCCATAGAACAGCAGCCATAAAATTAATGTATCTATTTTGCTAACACCGTTGCAAATAATACCAAAGTTTTGATGGAAAAAAGGTTTCACTAATTTTCTTGGAAATCAAAGCTAAACCTAAAAATGATTCTATGCCCGTACAGAGCTATTATAGCCAATTTACCCACGAAAGGTTGATTGCTTAGACACGTAATGACAATGGATCCAAAATGTACGTTCTGTAGTATCAAGAGGAGAGCATAGATCATACTCCCATTGCTTGTCCATTCAACATCATTCTAAATTGGGTTAGGAACACATTTAATGACCCAATCCTACCAATTCAAATCATCCTAAATTGAGAAATGGAAATCTAGCACTTAACTAGCAGTTACAAATCAATCTAGAATCAAAGATTTATCAAAATGTTATAATCAACACTAACATGTGCTAACATTTTCCTCATACAAAAATAATCATCCATAACATTTTTTACCTTTATAATACAAAATACGGAAGCTTGAATATAATTATTCATGACAGCAGAAGTAATCTACTTTCTTTTTTCTATTAATTTGATCGATTGTTCATATGAATGACACATCCCAAATACTTTCCTTTCCTTATCAGATTGAATGCTTCATTGATACTGCTAAATGGCAAGTCATGTGTCACTAGCTCATCAACCTGTACTTCCTAGATGGAAAATAAATTAAATAATATTTCATAGCTTATTTACAAATGTCCAGTATAACTTGAAACAGTGTTCTGAAGTCCTAATTGCTAGCATAGTCAAATTGCAAATTAATATAAGCATAACATGATATGGTTGAAGTCGGTGTACTACAAGTTGAAGATTACCTTGTTCATATATTTGTCTACTAACGATGGAAGGACAAATTTGGGCCAAATAAAGATCCTTTTAACGTTCTTCCTGAAAGAAGTAATGCATAAAATTAAATTTAAAGCAAAAGAATGAAAGACTCTTGCCTCCAGTTTGCAGATTGCATAGGGCTTCGAGCCATTTCCAAGGGCTCCAACTTTGTATTTTCTCCGTTTTCAATTCGAGCTGCACTCAGCCTGGTTGCTGTTGGTGCCAATGGAGAAACGCGTGATCAACTACTTCAGTTTTTGGGTGTTTCTACAGTCGAAAATCTGAATGAAATCGTTCGTTCTCTGTTAGAATCCATTCGAGAGGATGATACTGCTGGTTTGAACCAAGACGATAATTTCATTATTTCATTTGCCAACGGAATTTGGGTCGATGAATCGTTGAATTTGAAGAAGTCTTTTCAAGAAGTAAACCAATGGATGGAAAGCAAAACAAATGGTTGTGATTGGCGGATGCGGCTAGAGAGATGATGCGGCAGCTTGGGAGTGACATGATGGTGATAGTCATCGGAATTCGCAGTAAGTATTATCAGAATTCAGAAGACGGTAGATAAAATCGACTTACCCTATGCTTGGTTAGGAACCCTAGACATAGACTTGGAAGGAAGAGGAAATTATCTGAAGCGGCAGGTAGCTGAAGAAGAAAAGAGAGAATAAAATTTGAGTAAATAATTGAGGAAGAGGATAATAAACAAGGAAGAGGGAAAGTGAAATATTAGAGGAAGCCGCGGCCATCAAAATAATTCCCGCTTGCGTTACATATGTAGTGCCCACCGAAGATGAACAAATTAAAGCAAATAATAACACGGCGAAATAAATCGTTATCTATTGCCGTTATAAAAACCAACTTTTCTTGTAGTGTCCCAATCCTTATATTCATAACAGGATATTTTTTCAACCATATCAATACTTAGAAATATTTCCAAATTCCATTTTATAATTCATTACTTAGAAAAATATTTCTATATAAATCATCCCGTAGTTAAAATATTTTTGAAATCTTCCATGCCAATATTTAGGAAAATATTATAAGTCTATTTTCCAGAATCATTTCAAATATCAACACCTAAGGAATAGTCCATAACTTATCCTATAAACCTCTGGAGTTTATATTAATTCCTTGTTACAATTTCCACTTATACTCTCGTCTAACCATTTATAACTTCCTTTATGAATTCAGATTCATTTTTGAAGTTCTCGTCTCTAACATTTTCGAAAATTTCCTTAAGTTTCCAAAATTCCGTTATAAGATTTCTCCTATAAAATCACATCTGTCCAAATAAATCCAGTCACAAATCTCGAGAGAATTTATAAATAAAAAAAATCCAATCACTTACCGTTAAATTCTATATATAATGATAATAATAAGTATTTTTTTTAAAATAATAATTTATTTTCAAAACATGTTTATGTAATTACTAAAATATAAAACACTTTTCAAAGAACTATGGAAACCGATTTCCAACTCATTTAAACAATATTAATCGACTTGCAAAGTTTATTTATAATAAATTAAATTTATTCGACTAGTTAACTTTTCTACAATATTTTAAATACAAATAATAGTTTGAAAACAACACTGTTTAATAAATAATTTCTTTTTAAAACAACTTTACTTCTCGATACCCAATCCATTTTAAAATTCTTATATAACCAATTTCACTTTATAGATCCCCTTAGATTTATACACATCGACTTACAATTCCAATTTCATAACCATTTCCAGTTCTCCAAATAGAATCCACTATTTCTCTCTTTCTAATGCAAATTTCCATATCTCGTTTTTAAATCCACGCTGTGAACCTATACTTCCAATTTATCAGTCGATAATCATTTCACACTATTTATAAAATCGGTTATAAATTTATAATTTCTGATTTCTAAATATCCTTATTTATAAAATCACCTTCAGCTCTACGCTTTGATAAATCTCATTAGTTTACCAAATTTATTCAAATACCTATTTAAATCCTTTCCTAATTTCATCGATTTATAAACATCCCACTCTATTTATAAATATCGTTCATGAGTTCATAAACTTATTTTTGGTTTTTCCCTGTTGATAACAGGTTCATATTATAAATCCATTTATAATCAATTTCTAATTAAAATTTCATTTAGAAATCTATTTCTTAATAATTCCCAATTATAATTTAAATCCATTCAAAGACTTGATTTCAACTTCTATTTTATAAATTTCAAAAATATCCTCAAAATTTATAGTTTCAAATTCCTTATATAAATTTATTTCAAAAAAACATTTATTCGAAATCACTTTACTAAATAGCTAAGTAAATTCTGAAATTGAATCCTTTTATTTAATTCAAATCTTTCCCTTGTTGAATACTCCAACTCAATATAATTTTTTTTATTTCCAAAAATCGCCTTTGAATTTCTTTTTAAAATTCAAAGATATTATTTATGATATTTAAAATACCAAAATTAAGGTCAGTGCTACTATAACATCCAAACAATCAAATCACACAACAATTCATAATGGATTATTCAATTCCATCATATATCACTATACATGGCAAATAATTAATATATTTGAGGAATCCAGTTGGATCCCTCCAACTTGTTTTCCCTGCATCCACAGATGTTATATAACATAAAATACCAATCCCGCTTCGATGCGGGATATCGCGGTAATATAGGATCATCCGCTATTATGCGGGGCGTATAGTGTCTCATCCACTCCAATCGGTGGGAATATACCCAACTACTAATATATACTACTATATATATATATAATATAATGTTCAACTGATAGATAATTTATATATTCATCCAACCAACCAATAATTAATTTTAATTATTATAAATTAAATCTATAAATCCAAATGAGTGAGATTTACTCACCTTGATTGTTCGAAATTGTTGATCGTTCTAATCCCAAATTTATTCCATTGTGTAGTGTTGCTGCCGCGAGTCCAACGTGACTTGTCACGTTAATTTTAAACCTCGTATAAAAGTTATACAAATTTTATAAGCATTCAATTTTAATAAATAAAATTATTTAAATTATTTAAAATCATTAACAGCTAATTAACCTTCTACCCCGTTCATGCTCGAGCTCACTTCCAGGCACGAGAACAATATCGAACCCATCGAGCGACCAGACAGCCACGGCCCCCTTCATCCGTCGTCTACACGTCATCTCGAAGCTAGGTTCCTGCTCGATCACTTCACTCAGCCAACATCTCCTCCATCTAGCACCACGTCACACACGCGCCGTGCCCCATTGCCATTGCCTGCCACGCCGCCCTCCTCATCAACGCACACGCGCCGCGCCTCCACCGCCATCACCTTTGTCACAATCTCCAGGTCCCATGCGCCTCCCCAGTCAAACACGACTCCAGCCATCCCACGCTTCCGCGTGTGCAAGCGCCTCCCACTTGCGATGACCCCTCCCCTACGCTCGATCGCGATGCCCATCGCCTTGCCCCTACCGTAGTCGAAGTCATCGAATCTTACGCGATCGATTGCTCTTTTTTTGATTTGATTTCGATTTTGAATAGAAAGAGAAGAAAGAGAGGTGCGATATAAATTAGGGAAACTGACTCCGTGAGTAGGGTGGTGCGCGATCAGACTAGAGGGGCTTGTGGTTGAGTAGGTCGGCTAAAAGTTTGACCCTTTATTTTTTTTAATTCAAAATATCTCATTTACGTACCTCGAAATTCCGAACCCCTATCGAGGCGTGCCGCTTGGCATTCCTATGTTATACCCCTATTCCGAACCCAATGGAACAAGTATCGAGCCCCAATTCGATCATTTGTGAAATATAGCTTTTTGAATATAATTATTATATTAAATTTTCAATATAAATTTCAACGCATTTTTATCCCGTACGACCAAACGGTAAATCCAAACACTACGAAATTTAAAATCCGATAATAATACACTATTACAGATCCAGTGGAACTAGTTTTGTAGAATTCCGAGACCATGCCCGAATCACTATTTTAACGCATCGATTAAATCTACGATTTTCAAAATTGTCGGAATTACTTGAAATTTCAGTTTTAAAAACTTATTAACTCAATTCTAATTCAAATAGAATTTACATCAACATTAGAAATTGTTTTGATTAATATTTAATTCAAATTTTAATTATTCATCATTTTCGTATTACGATAAATAGTTATATTTGAAATTTAAATTCATTCTATAATTTCAACCAAAATCTTCAGATTCCAAAAATCAATTTATATACTAAATCCAACATTGAAAACCTTTTAAATATTCAAAATCAAATGACAGAAAATCTGGGTCGTTACACCAAGATACACATCCGAAGCAAGTCCTCCAACACTCGGTTCACCCTCTCCGTCCATCTGTGGATGATAAGCGGTACTCCAGCTTAACTCAGTGCCTAAATCCTCCTGCAGACGCCTCCAAAAATCGCTAGTGAAAAGCGGATTTCGATTGCTAACGATGTTAGAAGGAACTCCATGTAACCTAACTATCTCCCTCATGTATAATGTCACCAAAGACGCATCAGTCCTCATACTGCTAACTGGGATCAAAATGAGCGCATTTGGTCAATCGGTCAATTATGACCCAAATAATATATTATCTTTCCCACTCTTAGGAAGTCCATCGATGAAATCCATAGAAACACTCTCCCACTTCCACTACAGAATATCTAATGGCTGCAACAATCCTCCCGACTTCTTCTACTCCACCTTTACCCTCTAGCAAGTCATACATTGGGCCTCATACTCTAACACATGCTTCTTCATACAATGCCAATAAAAGACTCTCCTCATATCGCCGTACATTTTGTCTCTACTGTGGTGTATGGTCATCCTAGAACGGTGAGACTTGGATAGTACCATGTATATCAACTACATAATAAGAGGAACACATAATCTACCATCTCTCCGTAACTACCCTTTCGAGTCAATGGTATCGCGCCTCAAGTGACTCGACTGCTATCTTCTACCAGGCTTCTCAAAAATATCCACTAAATCCTTGTCATGCTCCTGACTCGAACCAATGCGGTCTATGAGTGTATGTTGCACATCCAATGCTGCTAATAATCCTGGAGTAATGTCTGATGATGGTCGAAAATCAAACATAGAGATAAACTCAAGTGCTTCCACTCTAGCAATATAAGACTCAACACCGCATGCTGCCTACTCAAGGCATCAACTATAATATGCCATTGCCTGGAGTATATGAGATATCGAAATCATATGATGCCAAAAACTCCGTCTACCTCTGATGCCTTATGTTCAAATCCTTCTGGGAGAATAAATACTTCATAGACTTATGACCATATGTAACTCAAGTCACTCTCCTAATAGATAATGTCCCATGACTTGAGCGCAAAGACAATTGTTGCCAACTCAAGATCATGGGTAGTAGTTTCTTTCGTGGACCTTCAACTATCGACTATCATAGCTTACCACTCTCCTTTCATGCATCAAAACCACGCCCAATCCTGTGCCGCAAGCGTCAGTATACACTGTAAATGCCTTTGTACCATCGGGTAACACTAGAACAGGTGCACTAGTCAATGCTTCATTTAGCTTGATAAGAGCATCATCACACTTCGAGTCCTATAAGAAAACCAAATTCTTCTTGGTAAGGCGGGTCAGAGGGATAGAGATCTGGGTGAATTCTTTAATGAACTTCCTATTGTAGCTCGCCAAACCAAGGAAACTTCTCACTTCCATAGCATTCTCCAACAAATGCCAATCCTATACCACAGAAACTTCACTAGGATCGACTGCCAACCCACTTTCAGAGACAACGTGTCCCAAAAAGGGCACCTCCTCATGCAAAAAGTGACATTTGGAAATCTTCACCTTTAACTTATGCTCATGGAGTGTATTGAGCACTTAATCTAAATGCTACTTGTGCTCCTCCTCGCTTTTCGAATAGACTAATATGTCATACAAAAATACCACCACAAAATTATTAAGGAACCCTCTAAAAAGTCGATCCATCAAATCAACCAAGTAGATGGGTGCATTGGTCATCCAAAAGGCATGACTAACCACTTATACTGTCCATCGGGTGTACGAAAAGAAGTCTTTTGAACATTATCCTTAGCCACATGCAATTGATGGAATTAGGCAGCCAAGTTAAGCTGAGAGAACACCTTCGATCCAACCAGATGATCAAAGAGATTGCCTAAGCAGGGCAACGGGTAATGACTCTTTTGTCAGCTTATTCAGTTTTGATAATCAACGCAAAGCCTTAGGAAACCATCTGCTTTGGTGTAAAGGACAACCGATGCTTCCCACCCTGAAATACTCCTCCTAATGAAGCCATTTTCCAACAACTCATTCACTTGTTTATTCAAATCACATCTTTCCTTATGAGCCATATACCTCAAAGGTAAGACAATAGGTCTGGCGTTCTCCACAAGAAAAATCTGAAACTCGATCTCTCTCTAGGGTGGAAGACCGGTGACCTCAGAAAAGACACCTGAATAGTCCCTAACTACCGACACTGAAATTAACTCATCATGTGATAGGTTTAAAGAATATAGATAACTCAACATAGTGAACCCCGTGTATCGCAATAAACATCTAGACTTTGTCCGCTACAAGTACCAAGCCAAACAACCTTCCTATTACAATCTAAGACCTCCTTAAACATGGTCATCGAATCCATACCCAAAATCAAACCAAACCCAAAAAATCCTAAGACGAAAACATCACAATCAAACTTGACCCCAAAATAAACAGTTTCAAACCCCTACATATTATAGATAAATAAGCCGATTCCCCTACAGGGTTTGTAACTAAGCTAGTGTCTAAGTGCAACTCATCCACAAGTCTACTTGAGATAAAAGAGTGTGATGCCTCCGTGTCAACCAAGGTACGAATAGGTGAATCAGATAATCTTAACACAACTTTGATTACGACCTTCTTCCCCTTATCCTTAACTGGTGGCGCACTCGAGATAGGAACAACATCCAATGCATAAGTTGAAACCACCTAGGTGGAGGTCTTCTAAGGTGCTGGACACTCCCACATTATGTGTCCAAATTGATTACAGTTGTAATACTTGACCTTTGAGCTGTTAGCCTTGCACTCCTTTGCAAAATGCTCCTTCTTACCACATCTCCTACACTGTAGCTCTTGCTTCTTAACCTTCCCTTTGCATCCCATTCCGCCCTTATGTCGATTCTGCTGGGGTGTCTTACCTTGATTTCTTAGGCTCACCCTTCACTTCCCCATTTGAAACAACATTCAGCAAGGCCATCTCCACTAATTCCTCGAAGGTCGTACCCATAAGAATATGACTAAGGGACAAATCTTGAAGAGGTTGATTCAATCACCTCCATACCAAACCTAGCTAACTGTAACATACTGCCTTTTTTGTATGCTTTAAGCAGACACGCACACCGACTCAAACCATACAGAAGGGCAGATTGTTATTGGGGTGTATAAGAAAAGGCAAAGAAAGAAAAAAAACAGAATCTCGCAGCGGAATGACAAAATATAATAATCAAATAACAGTTCATGAAGCTGTATACAAAACATTTGATTATACTTATACAATACAAAATCAGAGTTACACATATCAGAGATAAACAAATAATGCAGCGGAACAGTATGAATGCAGTGGAATAAATATAGTAAATAATAGTAGTACAAATCTTCGTCTTCGTCCTCCAAAAATAAGGTCTTCAAATCCTGAAATGCTCAGGCTGACCCGAGCGAATTGAAAAGACAAAACACTCGAGTCAGAACTAAAAGATCTTATGTGAGTTCAATCAACGGTAAATAAATATGAGTGTAAATGGCGTTGGAGATGTTTACGGGTTTTGACATCTCCTATCCAGTGTCTAACGTGAGTGCAGTAACTCAAGAGATGCTCGGGATTCACATCTCCTAAGGATCCGTTAAACTATCTACTATGTAGTAATATACGCTATTATAATAATGTCTAAAGTAAAGTAAACTATTAAAATAGCGTTAAGGCGTTACCCATATCCCCCTTAACACATTTTATATATTCCCATAGTCTATATAGTACCGTAATCTCCCCCGTACTGGGCGTCGTCAGAGGGCACTCCATAGGTATGGTACAAAACAAACTCGTAGAAGGCGCGCTAGGGTAGGTGACATGACACAACTAGGCAATGCCAGGGCAGATATACCAATTATGCATCCGGACTATTTGTAACGCATAGCCGCAACTACCGCCCAACTCGAAACACACTCCCAAGTAAAAATCGAAGGGTGGCCACCAAATAAATCAAAAGTCAGAATATAGTATCGATGGAATGTGTCCGATTGGAGGAATGACCTCACTTGGCCTGAGAATTGCTCCTGTTTTAGCCACCTTAAGCCAACTCAAGGGAGTTGGGTCCACGTATATACCTCATATAGGATCGTCGCCACCATCCTACTTCATTCTGGAATCTCCACCGCGTACACAGTTGTCAAAGTGGTTTTCGATATTGGCAGAGAGTATGACAATATCCGATCCTGGTCTCTTTAACAACTAATCGCTTATTACACACCGGATGGTTCTTTTACATTTCCAAAATCATTTCATAATTGATATCAAAATATCATATTCGATTCAAACCATATCACTTTCGAAATCATTACTAACTTTCGAAATCATATTCACTTTTGAAATCATATCACATTTGAAATCATATCACATTTGAAATCATAATTCGATAATTATATTTCCTTTCAAAGTCAAATTCACAATTTATACCAAATTATCGTATTCTCAAAACTACACCACTTTTAAATCATATCGTTTCAAAATCATAATTTTTTCCAAAAATCATATTCCCAAAACAGGTTAAGTCCTTGCTTCAAAATCATCATTTCAATTTATTATAACATTCAAAATTCCAACTTAGGTTATAACATCATTTGGCCTTATTTTCTTTTTAAAAACAATGAATTGAATTTAAACACTTTCACTTTACTTGGTTTGGAAATTTAGAAATGGTTTAAATAATTATGAATAGTTAAAATACTCCAAAATAGTTTTAATTCTAGGTATAGTACCTTTAAATTGATTTAAGATAGTTAAATAGATTTAATTTGGATTAAATATAATTAAAATAGATTAAATAGCTTTAAAATAGATTAATTAGATTTAAAATAAATTAAAGTGGTTTAATTAGGTTAAAATAAATTAAATTGGTTTAAAATAGATCAAAATAATTTATATAGTTAATATTAGTTAAATAGTTTAATAAATTTGAAAATCTTAATAATTAGAAAATTTAAAATAATATATTTTAAAACAGTTTACTTAAAATATGAGTTTGAAATTAATACCAATTTAAACTATTCATTTCAACATATTTGGACCATTTCAAATTTCCAAATCGACAAACCAAATTTCAATAAACTATCGAATTTCATATCGTTTAAAATCCATGTTCAAAATATCAATACGGATTACTCCCACTTCAAAATATTTCAATGTTATTTTCAAACAAATTCAATATCTCAATTTCGATAGAATTTCATTTATACTTAAAAGTTTAACTTAAACTTCCGATTAAATTTTCTTAAAGCAATTCCTTTTTAAACCAATTCACATTTCATCATAACTTGATTTTTCCAAAAGTACTTCAATTTATATAAATAAAATTTCATTTCAAAACATCAATTGATTAAATTCAAAAATTTAAGGATTTTAAAATCATTTAATTTAACCAATCAGGTGTCTGTATATAATTTTCTACCCTAGGGTCAAGTGATACAGATATTTATCATTTCAATCCGCAATTTAAAATGTTACGGCTATATATCATTTCAAACCGCAATCCCGAATTAATAATAAAATCCATAAATTCGCTCGAGTCTATCATTTCAACCCATAACGATTTTTCCTTAATCTATTGATCATTCGGGTATGTATCATTTTAACCCATAGTGAACTTGCAGTTTATAACGATGTAAAATAAAACATCCATTCATCCAATATCAACAATCAACATCCATTACAAACATCATCCAAATCTAGGGGTGAGCGTTCGGTCGGTTCGGTTGGTTTTGAGGTAAAAAATGTCAAACCGAACTAAAACCGAAAAAAATCAGAACCAAACCGAACCGAACCAAATTAATTTCGGTTAATTTAGTCGGTAACCGATTTAACCGAACAAGAAAGGTAAGTAAAATAAATTACCACAGATTATTATTTAAATGATCGGTTTACTTAAAGGAAAACATATATTTATGTTTAGAGAAACTATTTCGAGTACTTTTTTAAGTTTATAAGAAAATTAACATATTTTCAATAGATAAATTTGGTTTTTATTACTAAACAAATTATTAATAGTATTACAATGCTATGAATTTGGATAATATAATAAAAGTTCGGTTAATTCGGTTAAACCGATAACCAAAGTAAAATTATTTTACAAACCAAATTCAAACCGATAGAATTTCATAACCGAACCGAACCGACCGAAATGAACCAGTTTGGTCGGTTAATTCGGTTCGAACCGAATATTGCTCACCCCTATCCAAATCAATCAATAAATATCAATATAGAACTGATAATCAATAACAGGTATTTATCTGGCAATTTATATTCAATAATAAATTAAATAACGATTTAATTCAAATAAATTCAAATTAACTGAGATGATGATTAAAATATACCAAACAGTTATAAATAAATTCCTAATCACATCATAAATTTAATTTAACAAACATAAGAAATTTTAGAAGTTGTGAGTGGGTCAAAACACTCACCTTTCGAATTTAAATTGAATTTAAATCCAATTTAAATCCAAAATTCAAACAGTCTCAGAATCCATCCAAACTATCATCAAAATGTCCAGAATTTCAATACGATCCCAATGGAATGAACCGCGCGTTTATCGGACCTCGTATGCAAAAGTTATGTTAGATAGAAGTTATACGATTCAATTTAGAAAATAAATAAAATATTAATAAATTTCCCACATCATCTACCTCGTTGACCTGCTCGAAACCCTCGTATCTCGCTTGAACCCTACCTTCTCATGAAAGCCGCCACCAACATCGAGACAACGCCGCTGCCATAGGCCGTGCCACCAAGATCAGAGTCCACCGATGTCGTCTCCTCTTCGAGCCGCACCTCCCCAGGCCGATCGGCCCACTCCGGCTCGCCGTAGCTCGACCACCGCCGCCGCCTTCTATCGCCAAACACGGCGAATTCCGATGCCTACGACCCAAACTAACCGCATAGATCTACTTCCCTCGACGTCCCCTACGAGTCCATGCTTCCTGATCGACGATTAGTATAAGATCTGCCATCAAATCACGAAACCCAAGAACGGACGACCTGAATTGATTCGCGATTTCTGAACAAACAATGATCTGAATCAAAAAACAAACACCACCTGTATTACGCTCATCGAGAGCTTTCCGACGATATAAAATATGATATAGTTTGAGGAGTTTTTATTTTCGATTGGATTTTTTTGATTTAGATTTGTAGTTTGTGAATTAGGGTTTGCAGCCGTTGGTGAGAGAGAATCAAATGGGATTGTACGTACTAAAATGAGGAATAAGAAATGACCTAGGGTTTATAACGATATATATATATATAGGTAGAACAAACTAGGAGGGAATGGGCTCAATTGGTTTGGAATGTTGAACGATACATGACTCGAAAAACCCGTTTCGACTCCGGAACGAAAATGGGTCAACCCATATATCAAAATAGATGTTTTCGGTAATTTTAAAATCAATTGAACAAGTTTCAAGTTCAAATTCCATCGTATGAAGAAGTTATGGTAAAATCAATTTATTTCAAATTGATTTCAATTGATTTCAATTAAATTGATTTCTAGGCATTTCGAGCCCGTACGATCAAACAACAAGTCCGATCGTTACGAAACTTGAAATCGTACAATAATTCACTGTTACGGATCCGATGAAACTAGTTTCGTCGAAATCCGAGTCAGTGGCCAAAATGGCTATATTTCAGTTAATTAAATAAATTAATAATTAATTAATCAAATCACTTTTTTCGTTTAAATTTTAATAATTTACAACTTCTATCATTTTTGATTTCTTAATCACTTACAATAATTTAAACAAATTTAGTTGTTAATTTAAAGTTGATTAATCCATCAATTTCAGTTAATTAAATAAATTAATATTAAATTAATTTAGTCGAATTTCCAATGTCAATTCTATGGTTAACAAATTCTTCCATTTTTGATTTCTTTAACATTCACAATAATTTAAACAAGTTTAGATATCAAACTAAAGTTAATTCGTTTAACAATTACAGTGTTTAATTTCCATTGTAATTGATCTTAATTATTTATAATTAATTCCAATAAATTGATTTGATTCAATTTCAATCCTTTTTTTTATTTAAGTCAATTATTATTCTATAAACAAGGTTAACATTAGTTTTACATTCCATTACCTTAATATATTCCAACTCCCTTTTTTTATTTGTATTAAGGACTATTTCAATTATTTTGTAATTTTGTCAATTACACACATTAATTATGATTTTAAATCCAATTAATTATATTTATCTTAGTTCCATTCTTTTATACATCAATTATTACTTTATAAATAAATTTACATTTCTATTTATTTTATTACATTCACACTTTTAGTTATTGCATTAATTCTCATTAATATAACATTAAAGTACATTTAATTCTAATTGATTTCCCATTTAAATTTAGTAGACCAAATAAACAAGTAACTTATAAAAATCGTTACCATAACTCTTAATCACTCATACGAATTCATTATTCACAGACAAATGTTACAATCCTTATATAACCCAAATTTTATTCAATGGTCATTTATTTCATACTATTTCATTTATTAATTTAATGTTTGCATTTGTTTCTTATATCAATTTATAACCAAGTATAACAATTTACATTATTCCAACTAATTGCAATTTCATTCAAATATTTAATTATTAGTTTTAATTATCATTTGTTACTTCATTTCAGTATTCATTTCATTATTAAATTACAAATTTTTATTTCTTCCAAATTTAATTACCAAAACTTATTAAATTAACAAATTTAAACATCGAAAATTACGGGTCGTTACACTAACTCATTGAAATGATTCGCATATTCCTTCACCGACATCTCTCCATTTTGCAAATGTATGAAATTCTCCGACTGCACTCCCTCCTTGGCCCTGGAAAGAAACTTCATCTCAAAGCGCCTCATAAACTTTCCCCATGTAATCTCTCCCTCACTAGTCTTCTCCACTGCTACATCCCACCAATTCAAAGCCTCCCATTGTAAATGCCAAGTGGCAAGATGTCTTTAAACGTCATCTCTAAGACACATCAGCCTAAAAATATTCCCATAAGTATGAATCCATGCCCTCGAGTCCTCATACGACTGAGTCCCTATATAGGCTTCCCTTTTAGACTTGCAAAGTCCTTACATAGCTTGATAAAATCAGCAACAAGTGGGTAGTGGGAACTACACCTAGTGCTCGCTCTGCGGGTCCCCTATTAGGCTTAAGCTCTACTTGTCCTCTCGCTTGCAAATGCCGACGACACCAAATTGGGACATTCACATCCGGAATCTCAACTGCATCACCTAAACCACAATCAACAGGATCGCTCATCCTTTGTATCTATGATTTTAGGAATTTATTACCTACTTTTCCACAGATAGTATTGGAAAGAATAAGGGAAAGTGTTATTCGTGTTACACTTATATATAACTTATATATAAAACCTTTGAAAAGCTTTATATATACACACTTTGGAAAACTATTTTGAAAATCTTTTTGAAAACCTTTTGGAAAACATTTTTTCAAAAGCTTTTCAAGTACGTTCTCTGAATATGCACCTAATCCCTAAGGAATTTCAAACCTAGGCTCTGATACCGGATATAACAACCCACACCTTACGACACAAGGATCCAAAGCATATAGTGACTTTCAAACTCGCATCGGTATCAAGAAGTACGAGCTATCTTATTTTTAAACATTATTGAGACCAAAGATAAATGGATAAAATCTAAGACATTCTACACTTTTAGATCTCACAATGGAAGGATATAAAATATAAATATAGAAAATAGCCATCTCAGAAAATATCCAAAAAACAACACAGTCTCAAAAAGTATGTAGTCCAAACAAGAATATACAGTATACAACAAATAGTCTGATAAGTACTAAATATGATAAATACTTACATAGAGAGTAATAGAAAATAAAAAGCAACTCTAATGCAAGGCTCATCTCCCTCATGCGCTAATTTTTAGGCTTATCACCTGCTGCCCTATACTCCCGTCGTGGGAGAACAAAGAAAGGAAATGGGTGGATTAGACGGAAGTCTGGTGAATGAGATATCAGTAACATATGATGATAACATACAATTAACTTCATTAATACCCTAGGCGACTTAAGTTAATACCTTATATATTGATTTTGATGACAACAACTATCTAAATATAGATACTAATGTTTTGCAAAGTTGTATAGTATATATTTCAGAATATTACACTGGTACATAATGATTAAACTTGAAGACTGATAATTATAAAGACTAAAGTTCAAGATTCAGAGATGATCAAGACTCGTGAGTTTAAAGACAAAGATTTGAAAAGCTTAAGACTTAGTGTGTAGTTATGAGTCATTAGAATAAAATTTTAATGTCCCTAATAGCGGATTATGATTCTTATCACAAATTTCCGATCTTTTTGATATTTTATCAAAATAAATTATTTAAAATTCAAAATATATTTTACAAATATTTTATGAAAGTTTTTATGTGTTCAAATTATTTAAAAAATATGTTTAAATTATTTTACAAAAATATTGAAGTTAGAAAACGATTTAAAAAAAATCATTTTTAAATTTTACAAGGGTATGTCGACATACCCCTCCTAGACATGTTGATATATTGACCGTTAATTTGTTTTTTTTAATTGAAAAGAGTTGTCTTTTGGACACATCTCTTCATGAATGGATACATATGTTCATTCACTATATAAAGGGGAGTATAAATGAATTTTCTAACCGATTCTTTTTACTTTCTTCTTACTCCTTACTCCCTTGAAATATTTCTTGAAAACTACATGCTACATTCTTCAAAACTACATATAATCAATCCATACACTACTGGATTGATTCTCTACAAATTATTTTCTATTTTGGAAGCTTTCTCTCTACAAACTCAAAGATCAAACCACTCAGAAGGGCTATAGGATATCTTGTATCCTAAGTATAATAGTTTGTATTTGGAAATCAATAACTCTACTCTTGTTTGTTTGGGTGTGCTTGTTGCCCGTTCAAATCAAGTGGGTTTTCTTAGTAGCCAGTCTAAACCTAGTGGGTGATCTTATTGCCTAGTAAATCAAGAGAGTTTACTCCCAGACTAGGAAACCAGGAGGGTGTATCTCGTAGCCTTAAAATCGAGATTATATTCCGGTTTGCTTGCTACCTAATTAAAGCAGGTGATTGAAAAGAAATCTATACAGTATTGTATGAGATTGGATGTAGGATTGATTAATCCGCACCATTATCAAATTCATGGTGTCATCTCTTTTACTTACCTTTTGTTATTGCTTAGATATTTGTCTTTGATTGCATCTTTGACTACTTGATTTGTATAGATTTGTGTAGATAATCCGTGATTTGATTTAAATCTTGAAACAAAGTTAAAAAGTTTCATAAAAGTTATAAAACACTATTCACTTTCCTCTAGTGTTAATGTAGCATTAAGACCCGTTACACTGTAACCCTGAGCATTAGGTTTACAAAAATTCATAATTTGATTTTTGAAAAGTATAAATGGCTAGTAACGCTGGTAGTTCACTTTTTAACACTTTTGTAGAAGGGAAATCAACTGCTAGACCCCCACCATTCAATGGTAGTGATTACACTTACTGGTCATGTAGGATGAAGATTTATTTACAGTCTAATGGTTTAGATATTTGGAATATTACACAGAGTGAATACACTGAACCCCAAACTGAATTTTCATAATGGATTATTGACCAAAAGGCACATGCACTAAATAATTCTAAGGCATGTATATTTTATTTTGCTTCTTAGATAAAATGAATTTAATAGAGTCTCTATTGTAAGTTTGCATATGAAATCTGGAGAACACAACAAGTTACACATAAGGGCTCTAGTAAAGTGAGACAGATAAAAATTTCCATGCTAACCAATTAGTATCAATTGTTTAAAATGAAACAAAATGAGTCTATTTCTGATATGTATTCTAGATTTCAAGATATAATTCATTTTTATATCACCGGGTAAAAGATTCTATGAAGAGGACCAAGTTAGAAATGCCCTTAATTTACTCTCTTTAGAGTGGGATCAAAAGACATTAACAATAGAAGAGGCTAATGACATTAATACTTTAAAAACTGAAGAATTAATAGGCTATCTAATTTCCCATGAAGCACAGTTGTAGGGAAGAAGAGAAAATAAAGCAATAGAAAAGAAATCAATTGCATTCAATGCAACAACTGACGATCATGACTCAGATGATGACAATGATGAGGGAATTGCTCTTACGAGTAGGAATTTCAGTAAGTTTCTAAAGTATAGAAAGATGAATAACTTCCATAGACTTGAAAACAAAAATTCTGGAAATGGAATTGTGATTAAGTGTTGCAACTGTGATAAACCTGGTCATCTGCAAAGAGACTGTCCATATCAAAGAAATCAAAGATCACGCTTGTCACCGATTTCATCCATAAAGAGAAAGAGGGCTTACATTTCAACTTTAGATGATTCTGATACAACTTCGAGTGAAAATGAACTAGACATCAAGAATGCTAACATGTGTTTCACAATAATAGAAGATTAACCGAATCAAAACAAAGGAAAACAACAAAAGTGGTACGCTTTACATTGAATATTTATTTCATTTATTTGGAATTATTGAATTTAAGAACAAATATATATATTAATAATAATAATGTGTGTATATAAGTGTGTGTGTGTGTGTGTATAAGAATTTATTGCCTTAGTTTAATTTTGAAATTTTTGGCCTATATGTCGACATAGTCTACATATGTATGTTGATATACCAGTCAGAAAATTAGAGAATCTTTTCCAATTCAAAATTTTGAATTTCTCTCTCCTTCACATTAATTTCAAAAATTGAAAAGGCCTATTTTCAACTAAAAAAATGTCAGTCCACTCTCTATTAATCAACTCATTCCTATCCCTTTATCCACTCACACTTAATTTCAAAATTCAAAATCATTCTTCATTCTCCTACCTTCAAAACTACTCAGAAATGTCTTTCCTCATCCAAAGCCATTAGGCTCACCAAGAGAACTAAAAGCCATCTCTTCAATGGCAAAGAAGCCATATAAATTTACATTGAGTATGCTACTTTCGGAAAATTATTTTTGGGAACGTTTGCAAAGTTTAATGAATTTCCTTCTTGTGGTCTTCATGAACTTGCCTTTGAAAATGATATTCTTGATTTAGTTGATTCATCTTAAAATGATTTTGATTGTTTCCCCAATTTAGTAAAAATGTTTTATGCAAATTTAAATGGAAAATTTTATATAGGTGAAGAATGTCAAGTTTGGAGTAATGTAAAAGACACTACTACTGTTTTGGATTGTAAAATTTTAAGACAAATTCTTTATTGTAAAAGTAGTGGAACTGACCTCTCCACTTTTGAACTTTCTTATGAAAATCGAGAAATTTTACATGCTATTTTTTCAAACGACGAAGATTTTGAGTTTAAAGGAAAAAACCTTAGGCCTAAAAGAGAGACTTATGAGTTTCATTTTACAACAAAGTATTATTTTGAGAACGGGAAATTACAATAATCGACTCAAAAAGTTCTTAAAGCTCCTTTTGCAATTTATGGAAAACATAACATAAGTTTGGGCTCATGTCATTTTTGAAGATTTTGTTCAAAAGAAATTCTCTAGACATGAAAATACACTTTACCATGTTGTGTATCTCACTGGAATTTTCGACTATTTTTGTGTTAGTTTAAGAGAAGAACACCAAGAAATTCAACAGGAAGAAAATGAGGAAATTTATGGAATTCAAGGAGAGGATGAAGAAGAGGAAGAGGTTGAGACATCTCTTGAAATTTTTGACAAACCGTCTAGATTTTCAAACAAAGAGATTCTCAAAAACCAAGAGAAGCTTCTTAAAAATCAAAAGAAATTAAAAAGGTATTTAGTAAAAATTCACAAATCTCGCAAATTAGGTAGATAAATACTTTAGGAAGATCACAAGGAAAGTTAGTGGAAATCCCTCTCCATCAACTTCTTTCAAGCTTTATAAGGTTATCTTTGTATTTCTCTAGTTCCGTTCATGTCATTTCCTTGTATTTTTCTTTATATTCATGTATGTTCCTATTTTAATTAATGAAATTTACTTCTTGCTATTTAATAATGTTATCTTAGTCTCTTCAAATCATTAAAATAAAATAGTATTAAGTATAAACAAAAATTAGAACATAAACATAAATTGTGCAAATTTAGGTACATATGTCGACATACTCTACATACATATGTCGATATATACTAGCCATTTATGAAATTTTTTAATTTTCAAAAATCAGCAACTACTTTTAAATTAGATTTTCAATCCATCTTTTCATCTCTATTTAACCCATTTTATTTCAGAAAAACTCATCAATTGATTCATCTTTTCATCTCTTTCCATTATAAACATTTCCTTTCATAAAAATGAGTTCTTCACATTTAAAACTTAGAAGAAACACTTCAATCTTTCAAAGATGCTCTCTATTTCAATTTTTCAAAATAAAAGGCATTTGGAATTAAGTCAAATGCAAATAATAAAGGGACAAGAGAGACATTTTGGTGCTCTTCGTTGGTTAATTTGCTCTCTTATCAATGATGATCAAAACAACAACCAAGAATGCTCAAACTCCAAAGCAAACATGGAACAAGAAGATTGGGACGTCATCCGAAGGATGGGTTGAAGTTCCAAGGAAAATCTTGTATTCCAATTTGTTTAGAATTTTTAAGTGTGTATTTGAATTTGATTGGTTTGTAAATACTTAATATAGTTAGGTCTGGATTGTATAAGTTTGTATATATGGTTTGACTTGGTTTGTTTAGGATTGTTTGTTTGTATGTTTGGATAGTATAATAGTTTGATTTGTATTTTGGAATGATTAATAAAGTTTGTCTTGTTTTATTTATTTAGTGTCTTCAATATTTAGTATATGACTTAAATTTAATATTTGTTCATTATATGTCCTAAATATATGTTCTGAATATGCCTTACATATAATCTAATCACAATTGTGTGTATAGTTTAACTAAAAAACTGCTTAGAATTTAAATATTGATTTTGACTTTAGAATTCATAAGTATATCACATTTAGGGGGAGTTATTTTTTCATTCATTTTAGTTGATGACAAAGGAGGAGAAAATATAAAATATAACACATGGATATACTAATGGGGAGTTATTTAACTCAGGGAAAGTTATATTATATTTTATGTATAGAAATATTTACATGGTTGTCATCATCAAAAGCAGGAGATTTTTAATACCTCATATGTTGATTTTGACGACAACAACCATAGAAATATTGACACTAATATTTTGCCAGTTGTATATTATATATTGCAAAATACTACATAGGTACAGAATGATTAAGCTTAAAGACTGATCAGTATAAAGAGTAAAGTTCAAGATTCAGAGATGATCAAGACTTATGAGTTTAAAGACAAGGATTTGAAAAACTCAAGACTTTGGTGTATAGTTATGAGTCATTAGAATAAAATTTTAAAGTCCCTGATAGCAGATTCTGATCCTTATCATAAATTTTTTATCTTTGATATTTTATCAAAATAAATTATTTAAAATTCAAAATATAATTTTACAAATATTTTTTAAAAGTTTTTATGCATGTAAGTATTTATAAATGATGTCTAAATTATTTTACAAAAGGATAAAAATTTGAAAACAATTTAAAAGAAAATCATTTATGAATTTTACAAGGGTATGTCGACATAACCCTCCTAGATATGTCGACATAGCGAACATTAATTTGTTTTTTAAAATTGAAAAGAGGCGACTTTTGGACACATCTCTTCATGAATGGATACATATCTTCATTCACTATATAACGGCGGGTGTAAACAAATTTTTCTTACTTTCTTCTTACTCTTAGGTCCCTTGAAATATTTCTTGAAAACTACTTACTACATTCTTAAAAACTACATAGAATAAATCCATACACTACTAGTTGTATTCTCTATAAGTTACTTACTATTTTGGAAGCATTCTCTCTACAGATCCAAAGGTCAAACCACTATCAAAAGGTCCATAGGATATCTTGTATCTCAAGTACAACTATTTGTATTTGAAAATCAACAACTCTACTCTTATTTGTTTGGGTGTGCTTATTTCCCATTCAAATAAAATGGGTGTTCTTAGTAGCCCATCAAAATCTAGTGGATGATCTTGTTGCTCAGTAAATCAAGAGAGTTTACCCCAGACTCATGAGACAGGAGGGTGTACCTCGCAGCCTTAAAATCGAGACTGTATTCTGATTTGCTTGCACTTGGTTAATGTAGGCAATTGAAAAGAAATACGTATAGTATTTTATGTGACTAAATGTAAGATTGGTTAATCCAAACCAGTATAAACCTAGTGTCATCTCTTTTTCTTTAACTTTTATTATTGCTTTTATATTTATCTGTGATTGCTTGATTAATATAGATTTGTGTTGATCTATGATTTGATTTAAATCTTGAAACAAAGATAAAGAGATTCATAAAGTTTATAAAACACTATTCACCCCCCTAGCGTTAAAGTATCCTTAAGATCCATTGTATCGTAACCCTCAACCTATGGTGTCATACATGTGTTTGTGGACTTCTTACTAAGTTTAGTTTCGCTAACCTAAGGGAATTGTTTTAAACACACCTACACCACCTCTTGTGAAGGCTTATACTCAAGGCGAACAACTAATCGAGCCCCAATACAACTACGGATCAATTAATAGCTACTAGAACTGCTCTAATACAAGGTTACCTACAATATCATCCTTGGGACTACATTCCCAAATTACGACTACATGTATCCTAGTTAGCATTGAGGGGGAGCCCACAATGCCGATTCACAACAAAGACATCTACTGCATCCATGTCCACCTTTCAATGGTAATGTAACGCCTCTTATCGCATTGCGCTGGGATCCATCAACAACACATTATCACGTCTGTCCAGCCATGCATACCAAGGAACTCTCATTGGTGTCGGGCTCCACACTTCTCCAGGCATCATCGTCAGTGTGCACGTACACTGTAGAACCTCCTATGAGTAAAATTTGCAATAGAATCGACCCAGTCGAAAGTCGACTATGCCAAATCAATAGTGCCTAAACCTCTTTGCCAACATACATACCTGTTCCGTCTCGTAGTATCCTAGGGTCTTCCATATAGGGAACCAACTTCCATACTATTGTAATGTTCATACATACATATATATATATATATAATTAAATTAATAATTTAGGTCTTAGACCAAGGTTCAATCTCGGCCGTGCTACATTAATTGGTCGATCGGCTCTAGTGGGCTTGTCGACCGACCATATTGATTTTTGTTTTTCTTCCTTAATTATGGTGAAGTTTTAAATTAACCTAATTACCATTGTTTCCACTATTGATTACAAATTTCGATTATAGTAACTTTTAATCACATTTTATTCTTAATAGCAAACCCTAATTCTAGTAAATCTACAATTGATAATCTCCAATTTCATGCTTGATTTCGTATACAATTTCAATAAATAAATTTAATTAAGTTTAGAGTTTATAGGGTTATATCAGTTCTTATTTACTTTAACAAAATGTGTGTATAATCAACTTAAATCAATAGTTACTTAATAGGTCTACCTTCACCAAATTAGATTTAAGAGAAAGGGATCGGATTTGAATATTAAGTTATTAGAAATTTCCAATTCATAAAATTAAAAAAACTTTGCATCAATTAGGGTATAATAAAATTAATTATATGTAAATCTTCATATTAATTATGAACCTACTCACCTCGAAAAACCCATTCCTTCCTCCAACATGCTTGGAATCGCCTCCGCTTGGTGTAGATCCTCTCTTGATTTGATTTAATCTCTTCTCCTTCACTTTCCCTGATTTAATTATTATTTGGTTTTGAAGAAACTTTGATTTGAGGAAAAAGAGATTTCATATTTTAGAGAGACAAAGTTTGGACATACTACTTACTACTAACAAATTAGGGTTAAGGTTAATGTCTTATTTATAGCAGTAGAAAACAACCAGAGCCGTTCGATCAAACTTTATCAAATCCGAGCCATTCGGCTAGGACAAACCCTAGCCCAGAGACTTCAGCCGATCGACTACTTGCCTTTGACCAGTCAACCGGTAGGGGTTGACCCGTTAGGGTCGGAGTGTTAATCGGTGGGGTTTTATTATTTAATTATTTTCTTTCCATAATCAGTTGTTTAATTATTTTTGATTTTGAATTTTCAACCATTAATAACTTTTTCATATTAGCTCCAATTTCAAAACATTATGTATGAAAATTATCCAAAAATTTCTACAAATGCGACGGTATAATTTTCGTAGCCAGATTCAGACATTTGTAAGATTGCATTTTTGCCTTTATTATATTTAATTTAATTCTTATATTAAATTTTTGTTCAAATTTTTGGGGTGTTACATTTACATCCCTAAAATTCCAATATCCTAAACAGGTTCCTATGTAGGTGTAAAACATAAATATAAAATAGATAATAATGTCATGCTTAACATAAGAAGATGCTAAAATGGGCACTTATACATTAGAATACAAAATGTTTTTATTATCAGCTAAGCCTCCTGCTTCGTCTTTGGTGTTCTTTATTTGTTTTTCCAAAGTAACCCTTCTATTCACGTAAGCTCAACTAACTCAAATGAATACTCATAAGTTTGTGGGAAATAATAATAAAACATGGATCGAACAAAAAGCCTAGCATGGTAATACTTTACCATAAACTCATTATATAGTGAGGCCATGCCATTATTATAGAGTTAGGGGTATGCCCTAAAGGAAATTATGTAATTATAATATATATATATATATATACCTAACTTGGTAGCAAAACTTGTTCAAAATAAAAAGTGTTTTTCTGTTATATACTTGTTATAAATAATTCATTATTTAATTTAGTTATTGTTTACGCTAAAAAGTGACACTAACAACCAAGAAATTATAGTAGATAAATAAGTGAAGAAATTAAATTAAAATAAGGAATAAGCATCGCACACCAACTATATAGTGGTTCGGCTAATCGTTGCCTACGTCCACTTAGCTTTGTTGCCGATTCTATTGCTGTTTACAAACACTGTTCTTGTGCATCGGTATTGATCCATGGGATTACAAGAATTATATGGAAATTTGTAAACCTTTAAAAAAGATCCTTAAAATTTCACCCTCACCCTCTATTTATACCCGAAGGTCATTGAAAATTCCTCCACCACATTCATAGCCACGTTCCCCACAATTAGGAAGAGAGATGCTTGGAGGATCGTGGCTAAGTCATCCATTTTCAAGGATTGGTACCTATAATCTAGCCTTTTAACCAGGTAGTATCTAAATTGACTCAATGAGTAGAACTTAAAAGCTATCGAGGTAGAAGGCCCGGAGAGATAGCCATAAAGTCCAAAGACTAAATACAATCGAGATCACAAGATGAAGACAAGGTCACTCCAAAAATTGCAAAGCCCGATTCCACCATCTAATGGGTTGATACCGATCCATCACCATGGATTGGTACCGAATGATAAACATGCACCCTACCACTCCAACTCCTTCTGTAACGACCCGATATTTTCAACCATTCGCATCCGCACATGTCGGACTTGAATTGCTCAAAATACCGCGTTGTAAATAAAATTTGGCAAATCTCAGAATATACAGTAAATAAATATAATCACAGATCACAGACACAGAGTAAAATAATGCAGCGGAAGTAAAAGAAATAGTAGTTCATGAAGCTACTACATAAATATATCAGAGTTACATAAGATATAACAGAAGAAATAGAGTACAACAGAAGTCTTAATAAAATAACCAAGTACAAGCTGAGTAGAACAACGGAACTGAAATAGATAGGACAAGACAAGCAGATAATCTCCAGCGATTCAAATCTCCAAGAGAGTGGAAATCCAAATCTATGAATAACTCAGGCTGACCCGAGCGTAAATAAAAATACAAACACTCGAGTCAGGACAATATATACTTATATAATGTAAACCAACTCAAGTGAACTGTAATAAAAGTACAAGTAACTTAAAGAATGCTTGGGATCGCCCATTCTTTAAGGATCCGTTAAACTATCTACTATGTAGTAATATTCGCTATTATAATAATGTCTAATAATAAAATAAACATACTTTTAAATAGCATTAAGGCTTTACATTTTCCACCTTAACACGTAATAGTCCCAGTAGTCTATCCAGTATTAGCATACTCCCAAAATGGGGGCTACCCTCGATACTCCACGGGCTACGGGAGAAATCACAAATCGTAGTAAAGCTCGATATGGTAGGTGACATGGCACACAAGGCAATGCCAGGGTAGATATACCAATTACGCATCTGGACTGGTGGTGAAGCATAGCAGCCACTACCGCCCACCTCGAACAACACTCCCAAATCAAGGGTGCGCACCAAATCAATCACAAGTAATATAATGGTATCGAAGAAGTGTGTCCGATCAGAGGTGCTACCTCATTGGCCCGTCGATCGCTCCTGTTTTAGCCACCTTATGCCAACTCACGGGAGTTGGGTCCACGCATATACCTTAGGATCGTCGCCACCACCCTACTTCATTCTGGAAACTCCACCGCGTACACAGTTGTCAAAGTGGTTTTCGGTATCGACAGTGAGTATGTCCATATCCGATCCCGGTCTCTTTAACAACCAATCGTTATTATAACCCGTGGTTATAATTTAAAAACAGTTTATACTTCAAAATAGAATATCATTTCAAATCCAAATCTTTATCAAAATAAAGATTAAATCAATTCCAAACCATTTTAATATATTTAAAATATCATATCATTTCAAACTTCATTTCAAATCATTTTAATATATCAAAATACCATATCCTTTCAAAACTTCATTTCAAATCATCATTTGAGTTCAAATCCAAGTATTTAACTTTAAATACCTTTTTAAAATTCAAGATATCATTCATTTATTATCATTTCAAGTCACCCTTTTAAATAGTTTATATTTCAATCAAAATAATTCATTTAAACCATTATAAGTGTAATTATTATACTTCCAAATCAAGTATTAAAATTTCCAAAGTTTCAATTCAATTCAATCGTTTATTTTAATTAAATTTCCATAGACCATTTCAAATTTTGTAAATTTCAGATATAGATTTAATCCACAAAATAACTATTCAATTATAAAATAAATTCCAAAGCTTTAATATCCTATATTTCATAAGTCCAATATCTTTTAAATAGATTCAAATTACAAGTAAACCAAATATTTTTGCATACTAATATAAACTTCAATTATTCAATCCAAGTTTTAATATCATTTATTTAATTTAAATTTAAATACCATTAATCACATTTCAAAATAGTTGTATTTCCCAAATCAACTATTCCATTTAAATCATTTAAAGTCAATTCATTATATTTAATAATTAAATATTTAATTTCCAAAATTTAATCTTTTTCAAAGATCATTTATTCATTTGAATTTATTAAACAAAGAAAATTCAACTTTCGTAGCACTTAGGAAATGCTACGAAATGTTATATTTTAAAATAGTTCATTAACAAAAGGCAGCATTTAAAATGCTGTAATAGGTTTCTTTTAATTTCAAGTAAACTTTGGTTAAATTAAACAACTATAGCACTTACAAAGTGCTATAATAACCTTTAGTTCAAATTAGCCTCTTAGTTCATTTAAAACAACTACAGCATTTTAAAAATGCTGTAATATCTTTTACATTACATTTCAAAAATGATGTCAAATCAAATTCAGAGTTTTATTTACAATTTCACACATAATTAAATTTTAATATAAATCATTTTAACTTATAAAATCATATATTTTTACATAAAAAAAACAATCATTTAAATACCTTTATTTCTATGATTTTATAAAGTCAAATTTCCATACAAAAATCAAATTAATTAACAATTAAATTTTCATTTCTTTATTTAAAAATTTAACTTAACACTTAAGTTAAAATTTCCAAAATATAACTTATTTCCATTTATTTTACTTATTTAAAAATTCACTTTTAAACAAATTTCACAATTCTCAATTTAAGTTATATTTCCAAATTCAGCTTAAATATTCATTTATTTCATATTTTATTTATACAAATCATTAACACTTTTAAAAATTATTATTACTTAATAAAATCATTAAATTCATCTTTAAATCAAATTTGTCATATTTTCTTACTTTACATAAATTCCATTTATAACCAAAATCATCAATTCCAAAATTTACTTATATTTCAATTTCTACTTCACCATTTTACTTAATTCACCTATTTAATTTATAGAAAATCACTAATAATTTGATAGAAATCATTTTAATAAAATTTAAATCAAAATATCATAATATTTACATTTTTAAAATATTTTAATTTTTTTAGAAAAATATATAAACCATGGGTCTGTATAAAATTTTCTAGCCTAGGTCAAGTGATACGGATATATATCATTTCAATCCGCAGTTTACAAAGAAAATCGGGTTTTATCATTTCAAACCCGCAATCCCAAGTTAAATAAAATAAATAAAAACCGTTCAGGCCTATCATTTCAGCCCATAACGATTTTTCCCTATTCTAAAGTCCGTTCAGGTATGTATCATTTCAACCCATAGTGATTTCTATACTAACAGGGAACTTGCAGTGTGATAAACTGATATAAATAACAGAATAGCATGAGATAACAGTAACATATGGTATAATAGGTGTAAATACAGGTGTGAATATCATATGATTATAATATAGCAGTTATAACAGGATGATATGCATTTACAGATTCAAGTGATGTCAGTTTATCACTATATAAGTACATATTAGTCTGGTGAGATTTACTCACCTGTATTGAGCTGGAGATTACAGCCAAGGCACACAACACAAACACAATGAAGGCACGACAACTCGAATACAACTTGAAAGTGGAGAGCCAAAGCTAATAGCCTTGAATACATTTATACAAAACAATACAATTTATATAAGTTTCAAAACAATTCAACACTAGACAATGTTAGAAATCAATGCCCAAAACAAAGACAAATGTTTTGCACTTGTTCTCAACTTCACATACTTCAGTTATGGACTGAAATATCACAGCAAATGCATGAATTAAGGTCTGGTTTGGGTCCCTATAGGGTTGGCCTAGCATGGGTTTGATGGTGAAGAGAGGTATAGGTGCAACAAATCTACACTACAAGGCAAATACAAGGCAAATATCAACATTTCAAGGCTATGAATGGGCTCGACCAGAGGCTATGTGGGTAAGGCCTGATGTCCAGATGGTGGTGGATGATGTGGAAGAGGGTGGAGGTCAGGTCAGAGGTGGTGGTGGTGGAGGAAGTGGCGGCAAGTGGTGGGTAAAGGTGATGATGCAAAACTAGGTCTAGGCTTTCATGTAAGTGATGGATTTTTGGGTTTTTGTGGTGATGCATGCCAAAGGGGTGCTCGGCCTGGAGTTGGTGATGATCTAGGGTGGTAGTTGGTCGGAGCATCAGGTGGTGGAGGTCGGCCAAGGGCTGGAGGAGGAGGAGCCAATCAAATCTAGATGAGAACAAGTGCAAATTCAAGTAGAAAACAATAGAAAAACAAGTGGAAGAAGAAGAAATTTTTACCTAACCTTGAGCTGAAATTGCCATGCATTATGATGAGGAGACTTTTGTTTCACGTGAAAATGAAGAAAGAAGGTGCAGCTGGAAAGAAAAGTAAAGCACGGCCAAAGAGTAAATGTGTAGGTTGAGAAAATGAAAGGGTGGAAGAGAAAAAGACTTTGGAAGTTAAAGGGTTTAAAACTTTTCATATTTCCATCAATTTAATTTAACATATATATATATATATAAATGCTGATAATAAAGATTAAATAAACTCAGAAATAAAGTAAAGAAATAAACAAAATGAATAAATTTTAAATTAATTAAATTTAATGAAGAAAAATAGCAATATATACAAAACTAGGTTAAATAAACTGAAACAAATTCAAATAATCTTTGGAAAAATCTATTCTAATTTAAATACATGTAAAATGAATATTAATAAAGTAAAACAAAGAAAATAAAGTGAATGTAAAAAAATAAATAAATAAATTTTAATTATATATAATTAAATTAAGAAAATAGCAAAAAAAATAGAAATTAGGCTTTAAAATTAGAAAATAAATTCAACAAACTTTGGAGAATTATATAATCACTTTAAAAATATTAAAAGACAAAAATATACATAAAATAACATATTAACACATATTAAAATAAAATATGACGAAGAAAATATAATTTATACAAATTTAAAATAATAAAATTGCAGAATAAAACAAATTGCACTCAATATTGAAATATACATAACTTTCACAATTTAACTCCGTTTCCAACGAAACGAAAAGCTGTATTCAAGTTATTAAATCTATTTTCATAATAAAAGATAAAATTTAAGAATTTGAATGTTTAAAATTTTAAGTTTAGAAGCCAAAGATTGAACAGTTTGAACAGAAATTCACTTTTCAGTAAAATAACCAATTTATACTAGTTTGAAATTATAGTTCACATAATAATTAACATTTATTTTTAAAAATGAAATGTTTGAAATCAAAAAAATTTAAAATAATTTAAAAATAAATGAAAGTCCAATTTAAATAATATACAAGAATCTAGGGTTGTTACACTCTCCCCCACTCAAAACTTTTCGTCCCCGAAAAGGAATGAAGTACGGTAAAGCACAGAAAAAAAGATAGAGTGGAATAAGATTAAGACAAGATGAAAAGAAGATTGAAATTATACCTGATAACTATCGTTATAGGTAAGTTTAACAAGGTGGAGATGATCTTCCCAAGATCCTCCAGAATCAGGAACACAAGCACGAAAAGATATTCTAGAATCTGATTTACTCTTTCCGCTTGACCGATAGTCTATGGGTGGAAAGCAGTGCTCAGATTCAAAATGAGTATCAAAGATTATAGAAAGATTTCTAAGCAGAAAGATTATAGATAGATGCCTATACCAGTCTGTAGCACGATAAGGAAAATAAGGACAACTAGCAGACAGTTTGAAAACAAAATAAGATAATAAGTTAGAAACTAAGGAAATTTCAACTTAAATTGATGATTAAATTTACATAAGTTAAATAAATCTTAACTATCTCAAATTTCATTATCTTATTATCCAATTATCTTAAATTAACAATTTTTAAAACCATGGGTTTAAAAAAAATAATCATTTATTACACTCACAATGTACTTAATAAATTTTATTCTTCTTTATTCCTATTTAAAATTAAATTTATTCCTCTCAATATATTTATCACTCATGTTAAATATACTTACACTTATTATAACTGCTTTCTTTTATCCTTAGTTCTTTTAACATTATTTTATTGTAAGTTATTCAATTACCCTTTATTATATTTACCTCCGTTAATCATTTTATAATTAAAATTTAAGTGTATAACATTTATTATAACCACTCAAATTTCATTTATAAAATCTTTTTATATTGTATATTATCCAATTACATTGTTAACTTCTGAAATTAAGGTAAGTTATATTTGAATGCAACTGTGTTATACCAATAAAACTTTCCAATTCAATTATCTCAAGTTTGAATCATTTATCCAAATTTTTGATTTTCTTTTTATAATTGAATTTAAGAATTAAATTTCTGTAACAGCCCTAGATTTTTGTATATATTTTATTTGACTTTATTATATTTTGAAAACTATTTTAAACTTTCTTTATTTCAAACATTTCATTTTTAAATATAAATGTTGATTATTATGTGAATTTTAATTTCAAATTGGTATAAATTGAACATTTTCCTGAAAAAGGGATTTCTGGTCAAGCTGGTCAAACTTTGATTTTTAAAACTTAAATTTAAATATTTGAATTCTTAAATTTTATCTTTTATTATATAAATATATTTTATAACTTGAATACTGCTTTTCGTTTCGTTGAAAACGGATTTGAATTGTGAAAGTTATGTATATTTCAATTTTGAGTGCAATTTGATTTATTTAACAATTTTGTCTATTTTAAATTATATAAATTGCATTTTCTTTGTCATATTCTATTTTAATATGTGTTAATATGTTATTTTATGTGTACTTTGTCTTTTAATATTTTTAAAGTGATAATAAAAATTTTCCAAAATTTATTGCATTTATTTTCTATTTTTAAAAGCTAGTTTCCATTTTCTGCTATTTTCCTCATTTAAATTATATTTAATTAAAAGTTATTTATTTATTTTTGTGAATGAATTTTTTTTATGTTATTATATTTATTTATAAATATTTTCTAAGTCCATATAAATCTTCCAAAGTTTATTCTGTTTATTTTCAAATTTTCTAGACTAGTTTTCATTTTGTACTATTTTCTTATTTTAATCATATATAATTAATATTTATTTATTTATATTTTGTATATTTTTTATATTTTCGAATTCTAACTGAAATTAGATGTATTTTCAGATATTTAAACTTATAAAAAGAAAATATAGAAATTTGAAAGGTTTTGGTGACTTTTTATCTCCTAAGGCCTTTTATATTCCTACCGTTTCACATTTTAACCATATCTTTTCATCAATTGGCCATTACTCCTCACTTCTTCAGCTGCCTACATTCTTTTATCATTCACGTAAATCATTTTCTCATTACTGAAAGAAAAAAAATCGGCCTCATCTTGTTCAAGGAATTTGGTAAAATCTTCTTTTCTTGTGTTTTTGCTTTTCTATTGATTTCTTGCATTTGTTCTCTACCATCATGGCTTGACTCCTTCTCCTCCAGGCCTTGGCCGACCATCACCACCCCCTTCCTATGACCATCACCCATCCTAGTACCCCTCCACTTCAGGCCAAGCCAACCCAAGGCATAGATCACCACAAAAATCCACCAAAAACCATCACTATATACACTAGATGGCCCACCTTTGCCAACACCTCCTTCTTCAACCTCTAGCCGCCACTACCTCCACCACCACCACCTCTGGCCTGACCTCCACCCTCTGCCACATCACCCACCACCACCTGGATCCACTGGCCATGCCAGCTAGCCCTTGGCCGAGCCAAACCTTGGCCTAGAAGTGATGTTATGTTGCATTGTTTTAGCCTTGTACACCTAGTTTATACACCTAGACTTCACCACCTTGCAAACATGTGTAGGCCGACCCATATAGAACCCAAACCAGACTAATTTCCTACCCTAGGCTGAGCTTAACCACTGCATAATTGAAGCACATGAGGTAGAGAACAAGTGCAAGTCAATTGTTGTTGTTTTGGGCTTTGATTTCTAACATCGTTTAGTGATAAATTGTTTTGAAACTTATCTATGTTGCATTGTTTTGTTCAAATGTTTGATCAAGGCTTTTAGCTTTGGCTCTCCACTCTCAAGTCATTTCCATATTGTCATGCCTTCAGAGTGTTTGTATTGTTTGCTTTGGTAGCTATCTCCAGCTCTGAACAGGTGAGTTATTCTCACCAGACAATATATACATATATAACTAGTGAATTGACCCCTTTTGAATCTGTAAAATGCATTATCATGTTACACCTGCTATGTTATGATTTTATGATGTTCACCCATGCTTAAACACCTATTATATTATATGTTACTGTTATATTATGTTGTTCTATTATTTTTATCAGTTTATCACACTGCAAGTTCCCTTTAGATTAGAATCACTATGGGTTGAAATGATACATACCCGAACGGACTTTAGAATAGGAGAAAATCATTATGGGCTGAAATGATATGCCTGAATGATTTTCAATTATTTTCATTTACTTGGGATTGCGGGTATGAAATGATCAAACTCGGGTATCTTTGTAAATTACGGGTTGAAATGATAAATTACCCGTATCACTTTACATAGGCTAGAAAATGAAATACAGACCCGTTGTTAAAATATGTTTTTATAATTTTTTTTAAAATATTTTAGAAATGTAAATATTATAATATTTTGATTTAAACTAAATAAAAATGATTTTTGTAAAGCATTATTGATTTTCTGAAAATTTATAAGTGAAATAAATTAATGGTAAAATTTGAAATGTAAGTTATTTTGGGAAATTTTAATTTGGTGATAATTGGAATTTAAATATGAAATGTGATAAATTCATGATAATTTGGATTAAAGTGAATTTAAATGATTTTTATATTATATTAATGATTTTGAATAAAGTTAAAATGTGAAATGAATGAATATTTAAGTTGAAATTTTGAAATATAACTAAAATTGGAAATTTGTGAATTTGGCTTAAAAGTGAATTTTAAGTTAAGTAAATAAAAATGGAATTAAGTTATATTTGAAAATTTAAACTTAAGTGTTAAGTTAATTTAATTTAATGAATTTATAATTTAATATTGGAATTTAATAAGTGAATTATTATTAAATTTTGATTTTTGAATGGAGGTTTAACTTTATAAAATCATGAATATAAGGTTATTTGAATGATTGTTTTAGAAGTGAAATTATATGATTTTATAAGTTAAAAATGATTTATATAAAAATATAATTGTTTGTGAAATTATACTGAATATTTGAAGTTAATTAACTGCATTTCTGAAATGCTATTAATTCTAATGTAAATGATAATACAACATTTGTAAATGTTGTAGTTGATAATAATGAACCAAATTGTAATGACCCGGAATTTTGAACAAATTAAATTGAAAATATAATTAATTTTAAATATTTGAACGATAATTTAATTTGAATCCCCAATATAATCTTGAATTAGCGATTAAATTATAAAATTTAATCTATTGTAAGTTGAATAAAAATTTGAATCTCCAGTTTTAAGCCGAAGAAAAATATTTCAAAGGCTTGTAAAATTCATATTGATATTACTGAAGATAATCGAAGCTTCAGAATCGAATTTGAAACTGTTTTGTTCAGTTTTGAAATTTTATTGTTCGAATCGATATTTAAAAATAGCCGTTCGAGGCGCAGTCTCGGAATTCGACGAAACCAGTTCCATTGGGTCCGTAATATTAAATAATTACCGGATTTCAAATTTCGTTTTTTTCGGAGTTGATATGTGAGCACACGACGGGTAAACGCATTGAATTTTTATCGAAATTCAATTTAAATTAATATTTTATTTGGTTAAATAACAGCACGTTATCCTCCCTTAAAGCACGTAGAGAATCACGAAGCAAGATCGTGCAACCCATACCTTCGTTCATTTTTAAATGAATTACCGAACTCTTCTTTCCTCAATTCAAAATCAACAGAAGAAATTTAAATCAATGGCCGCCTTCTCCTCTCGTTCGAATAAATGGCGGCCATCTCTTTTTCCTCAACTGGAAGCACGATTCGTCGATGGAGCAGTGGAGGTTGGACTCGAGTTCGACTGCGATGAGAGCTCGCGGTCTCGAGTAAGGGGGGTTTGGGTCGAGCGTTCGCAGGAGTTTGCGGCGGGCCGAGGTCGCGACTCAAGGACGAAGGCAAGCGCTTGGAGTTGGGGGCTCGATCAACGCGAGCAGACGCAAGAGGGTCGGCGGCGAATCGAGTCGCGACTTGCGATAGGCGATGATGTCGAGGTGTTGTAGGCGGTGCGTGGGGCAGTGGGTTCGTACTCACGGCAGTGGCGACGAGGACGGGGTCGCGACACTGAGGAAGGGGGTCGCGTTCGAAGCAGGTATTCGATTTAATTTTTTTTTTCAATTTAAATTTTTTTGTAAAGATATATTGGAAGATTAATAAATATGAAAATAGATAAGGTTTGAAATTACAGAGATTTTGAATATTGAAAATTATTATAAAATGAATAAAGAAGAAAATTTGATTTTTAAACTAAAAACCTTAGTTAAATAAATTCATTTAAAAGAAGTTTAGTTTTAAATTTAATTTGTTTAGTTAAATAAATTATTGAGGGAAAAAGAAAATTTAGTTGAACGAATTTATTTAAAAATGGATTTAAAATTAAAGATATTAATTTAAAAGTAAAATCTTGGTTGGATAGATTTATCTAAAGGAAATCAGTTCGAATTTTAAATTTTTAGTTAAAATAAAAATCATAGGTAAATTATGGAGCGATAATTTAAGTGTTCGATTTAATTCAAATATTAATGAATTGTATAAATTATTTATACAAGGTCAAACCGGGAAAACCAAATCAGGATTAAAGTGAATGGCAAACGGAAAAAAAAGCTAAGGTGAGATTTTCTCACTCGAAGGAAAATTTAATTTTGCAGTTATTGACTGATTGTTTGTTATTTGGATGTGATATTAGATATAGTAGGATATATCTATATATATAGCAATATATACATATTGGCATATGTATATATTGGATTGATTGATTTTCCGCCTCGTATAGCGGATGAGACCCTATTGCGCTATTAGTAAGCGGATGATTTTTTATAAAACCCATATACCGCGATATTCCACCTCGAAGTGGAATGGGTATTGTGCTAACGTCTGTGGATGCAGGGAAACAGGTTGGAGGAATCCAAACAGGTTGGAGGAATCCAACTGGATTCCTCACTAGTATTTATTTATTTACAGATATTGATGTATATTCTGTTATCATATTGATATATGATGTTTGTTGTTGTGATTGACTAATTGGTGCTGTTGCATCATCGGATTCAGTTTTGAAGTTTAAAAATAACGACTTTTACTCTAAAAGGATTTAAAGTGATTTTTGAAAGTAGACGTTTTATTGAATTTTTGAATTGATTTATTTCAAATAAATAAACGTTTGAAATTTTAAAGTTTAGATTTTTGGTGAAATATAACCAAAGTGTCATTTTTGAAATAAACAGTAGATCGATTTATAAAATGGTTTAAGTTGGGATTTTTGAATAACTATAAACGATTTGTATAAAAGATTTATAAAATTGATATCTATGAAATTAAAAGTATTGGAATTATAAAATGAGTTTTTTATAAGTGTTAAAAATGAAAAAATTATGGAATCCGTAAGTGAATGAAATTTATAGATTTATAAATTGTGAAGTTGAAAATGAATGAAATTGTAGAATGAAAGATTTATAAGAAATTAACTTATAAATTTGATTTTTACCTTTAAATGGATCTTGATTGAATTTGTTAATAAAGGAGATTTATAAATCAAAGTTGTTATGAAATATAAAGGTGAATTTATATAAACGTTGTTTTATAAATCCAAAATCAATTAAATTTGATAACTTAAACATAGAAGTTAATAAAGGAGAAATATTCGTGATTTTGGACACCGAATTATCCTTTAAGTTGAATGTTGTAAATAATAAGAGTTGGTTGGAAATTTTATCCACGATTTTGGATAGTGGATAATTCTTGAAATATGGTTAGTGAAGTATATTCACGATTTTGGACAGTGAATATATTGTTGAGTAAAATGGATAGTTTTGGGGAAGTGACATTGAAAATGAAGTTAATTGTTTTAAACGATGTTTTCAAAAGTGTTTAATATCAAAATCATAGATTTCAACATTCATTGTTGAAATAGACGTTTTCGAGGAAGAAGGAAATGGTGGACTATAACACTGTTGTTATAGTAAATGATTTCCGAAAGGAAATGTTTTTATATAGTATTGGGATTTACATATCTATCTTAATTTCGAATCCCTATACTAGTGATTTTGAGTCGTCGTAACGATGTTTTACGTAACATTCGTTTTGACTCAAATAGATGTTGTTATAGTAAATGATTTCCTTAAAGAATGAAATATATACTTAATTTTGATTTAAGTATATCAGATATTTTCAAATGTTGAAAATAATAGATTTGTGAATTACTTATTATTAAATAAGTATGGAAATGTTTTCCAAAATGAAATGAAACGTTTTAGAATTTATCTTTCTAAAGATAGATTGAAAGGTGAATATTTGAAAATTGTTTTCAAACGGTTAAGTGTGGAAATTTTATATCTAGTAAAGATATTTTGGAAAATAGATAATTTTGGAAAATTATTTGGAATCTGACGATGTTGCACATCTTTATTGATAGTTAAATAACCGACTATCAATAATTACCTTGAATGGGTATTTGTTGTGAATTGGATGAATTTGAATGCCACACTTATTTTTGAATAAGCGCTCACTATTCGGGTTAGTCGGGAAAGGACCATGGGGTCGTATAACCCATTCCGAATACGTGATACGTCGTTATGAATCGCATTTGATGACCGATGTTGAAGACCGGATATTTTAGAAAACGGAAGGATTACCGTCGAGTTACTCTACATCGGTTGATCTTCGATTTAGAGGTTTTATCACCCTTAGTGACGGGAAGTCCGGACGTGATTGGAAATTATCCGGATTTGCAAGGGCTTCATGAGAAGTGCCTTCGGTTCTGTTTGATCCCGGAACAGACTTGTATGGATTGTGTGTCTGACATTACACTTTGAGATATAAAGCTGATTTCTTTCAAATACATATCTGTTGGTGGCGGAGAATTTATTCTCTTACCTTAACACCCTTCTCTGAGACGTACGAGCTCAGAGGTTATGTAGTTGAAGTTATCAGCGATATATTCCCAATTTGGTAATGTGGCATACTGAGTGTTGCTGTGTGATGATCAGTGTTTGATCATTTGTGATATGATCATTTGTTTGATCATTTATCTTTGTGATCATAGGTTGATCATCTGTTGACCCAAAGCGTGGCTTTTTGAAAAAGCGTAGCTTTGTGGACGAGACTTCGTCAGGGCCTCAACAACCCGGAAATGGTCGAAACAGGAATGTTGCGGCAAGGTTATGAGGGTCGCGCCCTTTAGGGTATGTCATTTCCTTCTGGAAAGGGGTGGTATCATGGTATGGAGCCCAGATACTTACTCATGTGGATACACTTTCTTTATGATGTGTGATGTTGGTTACCGAGCGCTCGGATAAAGGTCCCAAAGGACCGGGTGATGACATATTCGTGAGTTACCTGTTACAGGGGTAACTCAGCCTTGTTTGGCAGAGAGCAGTTTGTCTCTCGGGACGTCCAGCCAGAGGCGATCCCATTCGGCAGGAGGAAAGGAAGTTCCTTAGCCTGACCATTTGTTGGAAAATCCAAAGAAACAATACGAACCCTTACGATTGCAATTGTATTACCTGCTATGGAATGTGGCGGTAACCTGCTATTGAACATAGTAGCTATAGTAGGCATAAGTGCGAAATGCCTATGCTGGCTAAGATTAATATTATACTTTCGAAATGTTTTCCACTAGACATTAATAATAATAATCCAATGATTTGCGTAGTAAGCATCTTTGACTATCATAAGAAGAAATCTCCTCCAATTCTGCGTTTGCATTGTGTGTGTGGCGGGAGGTCTTATGGTAGTTTCATTTTTTTTCAAAAGCATTGCGAATCTGTTTTATTTTCCTTGTGAAAAATAACTGTTTTACGATCTCACACCAGTCACCATGACTGACCTGGAGTTTATTGTTTCCCTTCTAAACTCTGGGTGCCCACCAATTTCCACACGGGCAGTCTAGAGTTAGGTTATCAGGATATTCTGGATATTCTGGAGCTTTGGAGATAAGCTGGATGACGAGACGTAGTATTTGTATCTGATAGTATTTATTCCGCTGTGTATTCTGTATGAGGACAAGTTTATATAACTGTCCATTTTTGTATATTGACTCTGATTGATGTATGTATAAACTGATATAGTTCTTTGTTTTAAAAGACTAGTGATTATCTATTATATATTGTTCCGCTGCGATATGTGAGATTCTGATATTGTTTTCGTTTCTGATATTGTTCTGTTGTTCTTCTTCTCTTTTTCTTCTATCTTTTCTTCTACCTCTTCTTTTAAAACCCTAAGAATTCGGTTTTCCGGCATTCGTTTGCTCGGCAGTTGATACAGTGGACGTATCGATGTCGATTTTCGGAAGTCGAAGAATCGGGTCCTTACAACGTGGTATCAGAGCATATGGTTAAGCGACAACCCTGCTCTGTTGGGTGTTACTCATTAGAGATAGAGTCAGTAGTACTCTAGAATGAGTGTGAGTGTAATAATAGATATGAGCGCGTATTTGTTAGTGAATATAAAATTGTTTTGTATTGTGTTGACTTATCGGTTGATTGTTTATGAATTCTGGTCGGTGCAGTCTAGCTAACTGTAATCGATAGGGGTTTCTAAACTCTTAAACAAGATAAACCGACACAGTATCGTTTTAAAATAGGGTAAATGAAATAATTTTTGCCCAAAACTATTTTTGTATACAAAAGAAATAATTTTCTCTGAATTATCATAGTATATGGTTGCATGGTTGTTAGGAAAGTGATAATATTAAAATGTTATCCTTATTATTTGAAATTGAATAAGAAATTGAAATCATAACTCCAAAGTTAAGAAATAAATTCACATACAAATGAAATTTAAGAATGTAAATTATAAATGTGACTTATAATTGGAAACGGAATTCCAGAGAAGTTTTTGGAAAGGTTTTGAAAAGAAGTTGAAAATTTTGGTGATTTGGAAAGTTTAAATCCTTTTTGATTTGAAAATGAATTTCAAAGGTTTTGAAAAGTATTCTGAAGAAATGAAAAGCTCTAAACTCTTTTCGGTCGCTGGAAAATAACTTCGGTAATGACTGCAGCATCACCGATGTTCATTTTCGGGTTTCCAAAAGAGGAATTGCTGCCAAATTGTTTTAAATGGAAGTTGTTTGGAAAATTTGGGTTTATGTTTTGGAAATTCAAAGGATAATTTGAATTGTTTTCAAAATGATTTTTGAATGTTGGTAAGACTCTGGAATCCTATTTAAAATATTTATGAAATATTATTAAGTTGATAACTTATACAATTTGAATTTTGATAGAATAAATTTAACTTAAAAGATAGAGTTAAATTAAAGAAAGTATAGGTGAATAAATTTGAATAAATGAAAGTGAAATTGAAAATTTAGATTCATTTTGAAGTTGTAAGCAATAGAATTGAATTGAATAATTATAAATGTGAATTGGAAGAGAAATTAAAATTCATATGGAATTTGAAATCCAGTTTAAATGTAAGTCGATTTAACCGAAGTGGTAAATTGAAAATAAATATAATGTGTATATGGAATATTTATATTGAACCTAAGAAATGAAGAGTGAAATTCTTAAGTAAAATTTGATATTGAAATTATTCTAAGTTGAGGATTGAATAAAAATAAAACTGGAATTGAAACTGAATGTTGAAAACAAATTTGAGTAAGTGGATTAGAATTTGTAATGAATTAGTAATTGGAACTAATCTAAAATAGTGCAGTTATGAATGAAAGATAATTAAATTCAATATCCAGAAGTAAACTAAATCCAAATTAGATTGGAATTGTGAATTGAATTCAAATGAAATTGAAATGTAAAATTGAATGAAAAGAATATATAACTTCAATAGTGAAGTAAAAAAAAATGTATAAGCAGTTTATATTGGGAAATTTTGAAATGAAATGTGCAAGATAGTTTGAATGTTGTAACTAGATATTACTGCTAGTAGGATATACAGGTGTATAATAGAATTGGATTTGATTTTCAAAGACAAATTTGAATTGCTCGACAAAAGGTAAGTATTTGAATTTCAATATGAAATTTGCTGATTTCTTGTCCAGCCGCTTGGCTTTTTTTCTTTTCTTTTTGAAATCTGAGAGTCCGTAGGGACGTTTTGTAGTCGTACCGTATTAGCCGCGCAAAGGAGACGCTGGCGAAATTTTTCGAAAATTTCGAGTGTTAGAAAATTTTGAGAAATTTTGAAAGTTTAAAATTCGATTTAAATTTAAATTTGAATTGTGAAGTAAAACCATGTTGTTTTGAAACTTATAATTGAAGTTGGAAAGTTAGTTGAAATGATAACGAATCTTTAATAGGAAGATTTGTTTTGATAAATTGATAAAACTATTGGATGTTGAAAAATAGTAGACGAGTTAAGGACCATTTTTCCTAACTTGTAATTTCAGGATGAAATTCTTTTAAGGGGGGAAGGTTGTAATGACCCAGAATTTTGAACAAATTAAATTGAAAATATTTAATTAATTTTAAATATTTGAACGATAATTTAATTTGAATCCCCAATATAATCTTGAATTAGCGATTAAATTATAAATTTTAATCTATTGTAAGTTGAATAAAAATTTGAATCTCCAGTTTTAAGCCGAAGAAAAATATTTCAAAGGCTTGTAAAATTCATATTGATATTACTGAAGATAATCGAAGCTTCAGAATCGAATTTGAAACTGTTTTGTTCAGTTTTGAAATTTTATTGTTCGAATCGATATTTAAAAATAGCCGTTCGAGGCGCAGTCTCGGAATTCGACGAAACCAGTTCCATTGGGTCCGTAATATTGAATTTTTACCGAATTTCAAATTTCGTTTTTTTCGGAGTTGATATGTGAGCACGCGACGGGTAAACGCATTGAATTTTTATCGAAATTCAATTTAAATTAATATTTTATTTGGTTAAATAACAGCACGTTATCCTCCCTTAAAGCACGCAGAGAATCACGAAGCAAGATCGTGCAACCCATACCTTCGTTCATTTTTAAATGAATTACCGAACTCTTCTTTCCTCAATTCAAAATCAACAAAAGAAATTTAAATCAATGGCCGCCTTCTCCTCTCGTTCGAATAAATGGCGGCCATCTCTTTTTCCTCAACTGGAAGCACGATTCGTCGATGGAGCAGTGGAGGTTGGACTCGAGTTCGACTGCGATGAGAGCTCGCGGTCACGAGTAAGGGGGGTTTTGGGTCGCGCGTTCGCAGGAGGTTGCGACGGGCCGAGGTCGCGACTCAAGGACGAAGGCAAGCGCTTGGAGTTGGGGGCTCGATCAACGCGAGCAGACGCAAGAGGGTCGACGGCGAATCGAGTCGCGATAGGCGATGATGTCGAGGTGTTGTAGGCGGCGCGTGGGGCAGTGGGTTCGTACTCACGGCAGTGGCGACGAGGACGGGGTCGCGACACTGAGGAAGGGGGTCGCGTTCGAAGCAGGTATTCGATTTATTTTTTATTTTATTTTTTTCAATTTAAATTTTTTTGTAAAGATATATTGGAAGATTAATAAATATGAAAATAGATAAGGTTTGAAATTACAGAGATTTTGAATATTGAAAATTATTATAAAATGAATAAAGAAGAAAATTTGATTTTTAAACTAAAAACCTTAGTTAAATAAATTCATTTAAAAGAAGTTTAGTTTTAAATTTAATTTGTTTAGTTAAATAAATTATTGAGGGAAAAAGAAAATTTAGTTGAACGAATTTATTTAAAAATGGATTTAAAATTAAAGATATTAATTTAAAAGTAAAATCTTGGTTGGATAGATTTATCTAAAGGAAATCAGTTCGAATTTTAAATTTTTAGTTAAAATAAAAATCATAGGTAAATTATGGAGCGATAATTTAAGTGTTCGATTTAATTCAAATATTAATGAATTGTATAAATTATTTATACAAGGTCAAACCGGGAAAACCAAATCAGGATTAAAGTGAATGGCAAACGGAAAAAAAAGCTAAGGTGAGATTTTCTCACTCGAAGGAAAATTTAATTTTGCAGTTATTGACTGATTGTTTGTTATTTGGATGTGATATTAGATATAGTAGGATATATCTATATATATAGCAATATATACATATTGGCATATGTATATATTGGATTGATTGATTTCCCGCCTCGTATAGCGGATGAGACCCTATTGCGCCGTTAGTAAGCGGATGATTTTTTATAAAACCCATATACCGCGATATTCCACCTCGAAGTGGAATGGGTATTGTGCTAACGTCTGTGGATGCAGGGAAACAGGTTGGAGGGATCCAACTGGATTCCTCACCAGTATTTATTTATTTACAGATATTGATGTATATTCTGTTATCATATTGATATATGATGTTTGTTGTTGTGATTGACTAATTGGTGTTGTTGCATCATCGGATTCAGTTTTGAAGTTTAAAAATAACGACTTTTACTCTAAAAGGATTTTAAAGTGATTTTTGAAAGTAGACGTTTTATTGAATTTTTGAATTGATTTATTTCAAATAAATAAACGTTTGAAATTTTAAAGTTTAGATTTTTGGTGAAATATAACCAAAGTGTCATTTTTGAAATAAACAGTTGATCGATTTATAAAATGGTTTAAGTTGGGATTTTTGAATAACTATAAACGATTTGTATAAAAGATTTATAAAATTAATATCTATGAAATTAAAAGTATTGGAATTATAAAATGAGTTTTTTATAAGTGTTAAAAATGAAAAAATTATGGAATCCGTAAGTGAATGAAATTTATAGATTTATAAATTGTGAAGTTGAAAATGAATGAAATTGTAGAATGAAAGATTTATAAGAAATTAACTTATAAATTTGATTTTTACCTTTAAATGGATCTTGATTGAATTTGTTAATATAAGATGATTTTGGAAATGAATTGTTTGACTTAAACTATATTGATTTGGAAATTTGGATTATTTTCTAAACGTATGATTTTGGAAACTTTGAAACTGAAGATATTTGATTTGGAAGAATGATTTGGTGGAATTGTATATGATTTTGAAACTGAAATGATATTGAAACGAATTTAAATTGAGAACCTTATTTTAAATACTTGATTTGAGAGTTATCGAATTTATATATAAAAATTTGTTTGTATAAGTATGATGTTGATTCGAAAACTATGGATTTGAAAAGGTACTCAATTTGAAAAAGTGAAACCTTATATAATTGAAGCCATATAAGTGTGATTTGATATACTATTGATTTTGGGAAGTATTTGATTTGAAAATGAAATCTTATATATAATGGACTTTATATAAGTATGATATTTGAAAGTGATTTGAAAAGGTACTATATGATACATATTTTCAAAGTAAAGATATGGAAAGTGCCTTCTGCTTGATATCCGCTTTGTGGCCACATTGTGGATTCATTCTATCGATATTTCTCTGATTTTTGGTTTTCCGGATATGATACTCGAGTTTCCATCGAACTCCATGGCAATCTCCATGGTCTTACGAGCGCGACTTCATAGCATAATCGCAAGGTTGGGGGTGGCCTATGGGTACGGATGTTTCCTGGGAGATCCAGGCGTAATCATTGTGTATCTGCGATCTATAGAGTCGCTTGGTAGCGTAATCAGCAGGGGCTGCGAGAGCCTAGGGTATGGATGTTTCTTGGGAGATCTAGGCGTAACCATTGTGTATCTGCAGTACTACCAGTCTTCATGGCGTAATCGCAAGGTTGGGGGGCGGCCTAAGGGTACGGATGTTTCCTGGGGGATCCAGGCGAAACCATTGTGTATCCGCGATCCATGATCGACATGTTTTTTTTTGGATTGTACTTTCCATATCTGTTTTTAAAAAATTTCCAGTATTTTCACTGGGTGTTGAAACAAGTCTACTAAGTACCTGGAGAATTCTAGCTTTGCGCCTGATCAACGCACTGCCAGAGTCTGTAGGAACGAGGATAAACTTGTTAAGACATCGAGTTATAAAAGTATTTTGATAAAATATTATATAAATGATACTTTGATCAGTTATTTCCTTTTTTAAAGGATTTTAAAGTGTTTTAAATATTTTACCTCTTTAACCAACAATTTGAAATAATGGTTCATTCTTCTCTTTCAACCTGCTTTCCCTCCTAGCTACTTTTCTTCCCTACCTTCTTTCGGGATGTCTTCCAACCTATTGTTCTTTCTAGTTGTTTCTCCGCTCCCTTCCTTTTCGAGGATGAAAAGATTTGAGTGGGGGAGAGTGTAAAAGCCCTAGATTTTTGTATATATTTTATTTGACTTTATTATATTTTGAAAACTATTTTAAACTTGCTTTATTTCAAACATTTCATTTTTAAATATTAATGTTGATTATTATGTGAATTTTAATTTCAAATTGGTATAAATTGAACATTTTCCTGAAAAAGGGATTTCTGGTCAAACTGGTCAAACTTTGATTTTTAAACCTGTAACGACCCGTATTTTTACGGATCGGAACATCGTAAAACAGTTGACATTTGGTCGCATTTGTGATAAGTCATCCTGAGTTTAAGTCCTAAGTCGTGACCGAGTTAAGGAATTCGGCGAGTTAGGTGATAAGTCGTTTAAAAGTTAAGTCGTGGTAGCTTAGGTCGTAGGGTGTTGGAGCGACCTAAGGTAGTGGACGACCTAAGGGGTAGGTCGGCGACGACCTAAGGAATTGACCGACTTAAGACATAGACGACTTAAGGAGTTAACGACCTAAGGGATTGAGCTAGTTAGGAAGTTAGGTCGTTTGAGCGACTTAAGGATTTTAGGTCGTAAGTTGTTATGTCGTGAGGCGATAGGTCGTAGGTCGAAGTTAACTCGGCAAGTGTTAAGTTGAGCATGAGTTTAGGTCGTCTTTATTAAGTCGTAGACGACTTAGGTGTTAGCTGTTAAGTCGGAGACCCTGTTAAGTCGTAGATCGTGGGTTTGAAGATCGGATGGTCTGTTAGGTCATGTAGTAGCTATGTCGCATGCTTATGCTAAGTCGTTGGGTCGGAGGATGTTATGTTGCGCAGAGGGTTAGGTCGTGAGTTCTGTAGGTCGTAGGTCGGAGGATCTTTGTTAAATCGGCGACGACTTAAGGGGCGGACGACCTAAAAATCTGCCTATAAATACTCGTCTATTTCTTCATTTTTGGGATCCGAATTTCGAAGCGACGAAGTGCTGCCATTTTGAGAGCTCGACTTCTACACTTCTTCACTTCTTTTCCTCCACTCTAATCTAGTGATTCCTTCCATCCATATTGAAGATCAAATCGAAGATCTACATTCTTCGAAGAGAGATTTCATCGTTTGAAGCGGATTGGTGATAGATCAAGTTAGATCCTTCGCTGTCCAGATCTGAAGCGTGTTGCTTTTGGGGTTGTTTGGGTGATTTGGTGAGTGGTGATTATCTCTCACACGGATCCAAAGGAGTATATCGGATCGTTGGCTTGATTTTGGTGTAAAGTAGGGATTTTCATGCATCTTTGTAAACTTAAGTATAGATCCATATAGATCCATTGTTTATGATGATTTGACAACCATTTTTCTACATGTTAACCTATGCAAGTTCATTCATCAAGATTATAGAGATATTGCTCATGTTTTCATGCTTGTTAGACTTTTGACTCTTTAATCACGAAATTGCCATTATTGTTATAATTGTCCATTTAGCTCATATTTGAATGCTTGTTTACTTGGATTAATGTTTGATTTGATTGATTGCTATGAATTAGATGATTGATGATTTGATTTAGACCGAAGATGATTCAAAAGCTAAGAGAAAGGCTCTTGAATCGAGAAAGCTGCTCGTGGCATATGTAGCGGATGATGAAGCTCTTATGCATAGATTCGATAATGATGATGTTGAGATGAAGCTTTGCGAGGATGTGATGAAGCGAAGCATGAGATGAGATAGTCTTGGTCTAATCCAGATGGGATCATTCCAAGCATGTTGTTAACTCGGTGATATGGTTCGAGTTAGAGGATAATGGTTGGCTCGAGAGGCGCTTGAGCTAGTATGGGAATAGTCGTCGAGGAGGATGACTAGAAGGCTGAGATCTCATTGTTGTTGAAGGTTCTAGCATGCTCAAAGCAAGAGTACGTTGGGCAGATTCGATAGTCCCTGAAGGCTAATGTTTGATAGTCAAGTACTCTGGGCAGATTCGATAGTCCTAGGCACGGGTCACGATGACGTGCGAGAGTTATGTCTAGAACCGGGGTTTCCATTAGCCCTTGACGGACGGCTGAAAGAATGTGCCGGTCATTCAATTAACGATGATATCGAAGCAATGATAACAGTGATAGCCAGAGTCATGGATGTTTGGTTGTATCGTCATTCGGTCTCAAGAGTGGTATTTTCTGGGTGCTTATCTGATCTTGGTTTAGGCCTTGGGGGTTTGTACTTGGAAAACATCGCCCTTGACTCGAGTGATAATTGCTTTACCTTAAATTGTGTGCTTTGCTATGTTTGCTTCTACTTAGTGTGTGTCTGGGGGCTATCACTGTAGAAAGAGGTGGAATGGGAGGGTTGTATTCCTATTCCTTTTCCTTTATGCTCTTTTGGTATGTTGTTAGTTAATTTACTGCTCACTAATACTATTGTCTGACTCAAGGCTCTATGTTTTAACTCTTATTGCCTTGGGCTGTTCGTCCATTTTGGGACGGTCAGACTAGGTAGCAGGTGACAGGTGCTGTTCTTGCTTTCCATGGTGTTGATATCGAAGACGAGCTAGAGGGTTGCATATTATCTTCTTATTATATGTACTGGATGTTCCGTTGTTTGTATTTTCTCTGAGTGTTATGTAGTGAGGTTTGATGTATTGTCTATTCTGATGATTGTAATCAACTATTATGAAGTTTTATTAATGAGATTCTATTATGTGAAGCTTCACTATATATATATGTTCTATTGTATTTTGTCCATGCGCTGTGAGTAATACGATAGATTCTGTTATTTTAATTTACCCTGGCAATCGTCCATGGTCGCCTGGCACACTTTATAGCGCACTATCTCTAGGTTCAGTGCAGGGATCATGGGCGGTCGTCACATTTGGTATCAGAGCTTTGGTTAATCGATTTTACCCAACGCTTGCTGACGTAACTACGTATGAGAGACGTAATTGTATTTTGATGGATGATTACTATATATAATATAGTAGCTTAGTAGATTTTGAGTCCTTTATGCAGTTGTTTCTCTAGGTGTGCTAATCATTCCTTTTTATAGATATTGAGAATGAGTCGAAGAGGGAGACCAGCTGCTAGGGAAGGCCGTGCTACTGAAGGGGCTGCTGATTATGCAGCTATGTTCGAAGCTATGATGATTTCGATCATGAGAAGGATACCAGTTCCAGGGGCAGCAGTAGATGTTGGGGTTCAAGTTCAAACTCCAAAACCGGTGGATTTTGCTAAGCTGTGCAAAGATTATACTGCTCTTGGGGGGAAGGTTTTCTTGGGAACATAATCAACTATTGAGGTCCAAAGGTGGATAGATGCTTGTAGAAGGATCTTTGGTGACTTGGGAATTGAGGATGCGACTAAGAGGAAGTTAGCATCAAGGCAACTTCAAGGGAGAGCCTCTGATTGGTGGAACTCTATTACCATCAATACGCTGGAGGAAGAGATTACTTGGGAGCAATTCCAAGCCAGATTTGAAGCTAAGTTCATTTCTACAGCTCATAAGTCTGTTCTGTTCAAGAAGTTTGTGGAGCTCAAGCAAGGTGGAAGACCAGTTCTTGAGTATGTTTCTGAGTTTGAAGCTTTGTCCAAGTATGCTCGGTCATATATTGAATCTGCTTATCAGAAGAATGAGAAGTTTGTGATAGGCTTGGACAGTTATCTTGGGAGGCACTTAGTGGATCATTTGGACGATTCATTTGAGAAGCTTGTGGAGAAAGCTCTCAGGCATGAGAGTCTGTTTCCTAAGGAAGGATCTGTTGTTGCTGTAACCAGGGAAGAATCTAAACCCCAACAGGGTGGAAATAAGAAGAGGAAGCAGCAGCAGCAAAAGGGTAAGGATGGCCAGAAGAAGCCGAAAGGCGAGGTGACCTGCTACAATTGTCAGCAGAAGGGCCATTTCTCTAAGGATTGTAAGAATCCGAAGGTACCGATGAAGTGTCACAACTGTGACAAGCTGGGGCATATCAGGAAGAATTGTCCAGAATCGAGGAAGGACAAGCAGATTGTGCAAGCTTATGCTTTGGGAGCTGTTCCGTCGTCTTCAAAAGCTCCTACCGCTGAAGAGAAAGGAAAGAGTGTGGTGGTTCAAGGTACTCTTTTCCTATGTGGTGTTCCAGTTAGAGTTCTGTTTGATACTGGGGCGTCGCATTCGTTTGTTTGTAGTGAACTTGTAGGCCGGTTAGGTTTGGAATCGGATATTGTTGATAGGCCATTGGTTGTGACTAATCCAGTTGGGGGTTCGTCTTGTTTGTGTATGTTATGTCGTGGTCTAGTTGTATCGAGTCATAATTGCTCTTTTGTTTGTGATTGTTTTGTTCTGAACTTTGCGGGGTTCGGAATTATTTTGGGTATGGACTGGCTTAGGAAGTATGCGACAAAGGTTGATTGCGAGAGGTTGGAAGTGACAGTCGAGAATGTGGAGGGACGAAATATTGTGATACGATGTAAGCATGAAGAAGGCGTCTTCATGAGCTTCATGTATTCGCTGGTTGTTCTACGGGATGGACTGTCGTCAGTACCGATCGCTAATGGATTTTAGGATGTCTATGACGAGGTCAAAGGGTTACCGCCGCATAGGGAGATCGAGTTTTGTATAGATCTAGTTGAAGGAGCCAGACCTGTTGTGATGCATCTTAGGCGGATGGCGCCTAGGGAACAGCATGAGTTGAAGGTGCAAGTTGATGATCTTTTGCAGAAAGGATTCATTCGGCGTAGTGTGTCCGAATGGGGTGCACCAGTTGTGTTCGCAACCAAAGCAGATGGATCGTTGAGGTTGTGTGTGGATTATCATGAGCTGAATAAGGTGACTAAGAAGAACAAGTATCCATTGCCGAGAATAAATGACTTGTTTGATCAGCTTCACGAAGCTAAGGTGTTTTCTCAGATGGATTTGGCAACGGGATTTCACCAGTTGAGAGTGGCTAAGGATAGTGTGCCGAAGACTGCATTTAGGACACCATCCGGTTTCTTTGAGTGGCTGTTAATGCCGTTTGGATTGACTAACGCGCCAGCATATTTTGTGGATCTTATGAATAGAGTGTTCAGAGATCAGTTGAACAAGTTCGTGCTTGTGTTCGTGGATGATATTCTGATTTACTCCAGAACTGAGGAAGAGCACAAGACGCACTTGCATATTGTTTTGGAAATCTTGCGGAAACATCAGCTGAAGGCTAAGTTTTCGAAGTGTCACTTCTGGAAGAGTGAAGTGAGGTTCTTAGGCCATGTTATCTCTGGAAATGGAATAGCGGTTGATCCCGCTAAGGTGGCAGCAATCCAGGATTGGTTTAGACTTAAGAATGCATCTAATGTGAGAAGTTTTCTTGGATTAGCAGGATATTATCGACGGTTTATCAAAGACTTCTCCAAGGTAGCTGCACCGTTAACAGGATTGACGAAGAAGAACCGAGTGTTCAGATGGGAAGATAAGAGTGAGCAAGCTTTCAAAATCCTGAAAGAAAGATTGACAAGTGCTCCTGTTTTGACTATTCCAAGTGGGAATGATGAGATGGTGGTTTACATCGATGCATGTGGTACTGGACTTGGAGCCGTGCTGATGCAGAGAGATAAAGTTGTTGCGTATGCTAGTCGACAACTGAAGCCGCACGAAAGGAATTACCCGACTCATGATTTGGAGTTAGCGGCGATTGTTTTTGCTCTGAATATATGGAGACATTATCTATTGGGAGTTCGATTCGAGTTGTTTACAGATCATAAGTCGTTGAAGTATCTTTTCTCCCAAAAGGATTTGAATCTTCGGCAGCAACGTTGGTTAGAGTTTTTGGCATCATATGATTTTGGTATAGCTTATACTCCGGGAAAAGGTAACGCAGTGGCTGATGCGTTAAGTCGAAGACATGCAGGATTGGGAGCCATGTTTTCAGAATGGAAGAATCTTGAGTATTTAGCTGAATTTGACTTCAGGCCTAGATGCGAATTGGAACCTGAGATGTTGGCAAACTTATCGATAAGACCGACTCTTGTGGAAAGGATTGGCGAGAGTCAAAAGCGAGATGATAAGATTGTCAAGATTATCCGTGAATTGGAATCTGGATTGGATCCAGAAAAGGATAAAGGATTCGAGGTCGATCGAGAGGGTTGGCTTCGGAAGCAAGGACGACTAGTTGTTCCCGATATGGATGAATTGAGGAGTGAAGTGCTGAAGGAAAGTCATCACTCGAAGTTGACAATTCATCCAGGTGGAAATAAGATGTATCGGGATATGAAGAGAACATACTACTGGGAAGGTATGAAGAAGGATGTTGGAAATTTTATTTCCAAGTGCATGAACTGCCAGTTGGTAAAAGCCGAACAGAAGAAGCCAAGTGGATTGCTTCAGCCATTAGAAGTTCCTACATGGAAGTGGGAACAAGTATCGATGGATTTTATTGATGGGTTATCTAGAACCAGAGCGGGAAATGAAGGGATTTGGGTCATTGTAGATCGTTTGACTAAGAGTGTAAGATTTATTCCTGTTCGATCGACTAGGACTGCATCAAAGTTGGCTGAGTTGTATGTTAAGTGGATAGTTCGATTCCATGGTATTCCGAAGAGTATAGTGAGCGATCGAGATCCATTGTTCACTAGTGGATTTTGGAAAAGCTTCCAGGAAGTTTTGGGAACCGAGTTGTGTTTGAGTACAGCTTATCACCCTCAAACAGATGGTCAGACCGAGAGAGTCAACCGAGTTTTGGAAGATCTCCTCAGAGCTTGTGTTTTGGATTTCGGAGGATCATGGGAAGATCACCTTCCTTTGGTGGAGTTTTCATACAACAACAGTTATCAGTCAAGCATTGGTATGGCACCGTATGAGGCATTGTATGGAAGACCGTGTAACTATCTGACATGTTGGTTAGAGACAGGAGAAAAGTTGATGCTTGGGCCAGAAATGATTCGACAGACTTCGGATTGTATAGAGATCATTCGACAACGAATGAAGGCAGCCCAAGATCGTCAGAAAAGTTATGCTGATAAGCGTCATAAGGATTTGGAATTCGACGTAGGTGATATGGTTTTTGTGAAGATTTCTCCACTGAAGAATGTTATTCGATTCGGGAAGAAAGGAAAATTGACTCCGAGATTTGTTGGACCATTCCCGATTATCGAGCGAATTGGAAAGCTCGCCTACAGATTGGAGTTACCAGAGAAGATGTCGGGTGTGTACAATGTTTTTCACGTATTGTATCTACGGAAGTATGTGCACGACTCGAATACAGTGGTTTCTGCTGATAGCTGTGAAGATTTCGAAGTTGATCCAGTCGATAGGAGACCTCGTAAGCCGCTTCGTGTTGTGGAAACCGACACGAAACAGCTTAGGAGAAAGGTAGTTAAGTTGCTCAAGATACAATGGAGTGACGATGATAACGACTGTACGTGGGAGGTGGAAGAGAGGATGAAGGCAGCTCATCCTGAACTCTTCAAGGTATGGCCCTAAGGTGTCGTGTCATCTCACGATATTGTAACTTGTTCTAGTTTTAGAATTCTGCATGCTAAGCTAGAATTGGATGCATAGTTTGTTGATTGCTATGGATGGTAGGCATGCAGAATAGTCTTTGATTGCCTTGTTTGTTTGGAATTTCGGGGGCGAAATTCCTAAGGGGGAGAGAATGTAACGACCCGTATTTTTACGGATCGGAACATCGTAAAACAGTTGACATTTGGTCGCATTTGTGATAAGTCGTCCTGAGTTTAAGTCCTAAGTCCTGACCGAGTTAAGGAATTCGGCGAGTTAGGTGATAAGTCGTTTAAAAGTTAAGTCGTGGTAGCTTAGGTCGTAGGGTGTTGGAGCGACCTAAGGTAGTGGACAACCTAAGGGGTAGGTCGGCGACGACCTAAGGAATTGACCGACTTAAGACATAGACGACTTAAGGAGTTAACGACCTAAGGGATTGAGCTAGTTAGGAAGTTAGGTCGTTTGAGCGACTTAAGGATTTTAGGTCGTAAGTTGTTATGTCGTGAGGCGATAGGTCGTAGGTCGAAGTTAACTCGGCAAGTGTTAAGTCGAGCATGAGTTTAGGTCGTCTGTATTAAGTCGTAGACGACTTAGGTGTTAGCTGTTAAGTCGGAGACCCTGTTAAGTCGTAGATCGTGGGTTTGAAGATCGGATGGTCTGTTAGGTCGTGTAGTAGCTATGTCGCATGCTTATGCTAAGTCGTTGGGTCGGAGGATGTTATGTCGCGCGGAGGGTTAGGTCGTGAGTTCTGTAGGTCGTAGGTCAGAGGGTCTTTGTTAAGTCGGCGACGACTTAAGAGGCGGACGACCTAAAAATCTGCCTATAAATACTCGTCTATTTCTTCATTTTTGGGATCCGTATTTCGAAGCGACGAAGTGCTGCCATTTTGAGAGCTCGACTTCTACACTTCTTCACTTCTTTTCCTCCACTCTAATCTAGTGATTCCTTCCATCCATATTGAAGATCAAATCGAAGATCGAAGAGCTTAGATTGAAGATCTACATTCTTCGAAGAGAGATTTCATCGTTTGAAGCGGATTGGTGATAGATCAAGTTAGATCCTTCGCTGTCCAGATCTGAAGCGTGTTGCTTTTGGGGTTGTTTGGGTGATTTGGTGAGTGGTGATTATCTCTCACACGGATCCAAAGGAGTATATCGGATCGTTGGCTTGATTTTGGTGTAAAGTAGGGATTTCATGCATCTTTGTAAACTTAAGTATAGATCCATATAGATCCATTGTTTATGATGATTTGACAACCATTTTTCTACATGTTAACCTATGCAAGTTCATTCATCAAGATTATAGAGATATTGCTCATGTTTTCATGCTTGTTAGACTTTTGACTCTTTAATCACGAAATTGCCATTATTGTTATAATTGTCCATTTAGCTCATATTTGAATGCTTGTTTACTTGGATTAATGTTTGATTTGATTGATTGCTATGAATTAGATGATTGATGATTTGATTTAGACCGAAGATGATTCAAAAGCTAAGAGAAAGGCTCTTGAATCGAGAAAGCTGCTCGTGGCATATGTAGCGGATGATGAAGCTCTTATGCATAGATTCGATAATGATGATGTTGAGATGAAGCTTTGCGAGGATGTGATGAAGCGAAGCATGAGATTAGATAGTCTTGGTCTAATCCAGACGGGATCATTCCAAGCATGTTGTTAACTCTGTGATATGGTTCGAGTTAGAGGATAATGGTTGGCTCGAGAGGCGCTTGAGCTAGTATGGGAATAGTCGTCGAGGAGGATGACTAGAAGGCTGAGATCTCATTGTTGTTGAAGGTTCTAGCATGCTCAAAGCAAGAGTACGTTGGGCAGATTCGATAGTCCCTGAAGGCTAATGTTTGATAGTCAAGTACTCTGGGCAGATTCGATAGTCCTAGGCACGGGTCACGATGACGTGCGAGAGTTATGTCTAGAACCGGGGTTTCCATTAGCCCTTGACGGACGGCTGAAAGAATGTGTCGGTCATTCAATTAACGATGATATCGAAGCAATGATAACAGTGATAGCCAGAGTCATGGATGTTTGGTTGTATCGTCATTCGGTCTCAAGAGTGGTATTTTCTGGGTGCTTATCTGATCTTGGTTTAGGCCTTGGGGGTTTGTACTTGGAAAACATCGCCCTTGACTCGAGTGATAATTGCTTTACCTTAAATTGTGTGCTTTGCTATGTTTGCTTCTACTTAGTGTGTGTCTGGGGGCTATCACTGTAGAAAGAGGTGGAATGGGAGGGTTGTATTCCTATTCCTTTATGCTCTTTTGGTATGTTGTTAGTTAATTTACTGCTCACTAATACTATTGTCTGACTCAAGGCTCTATGTTTTAACTCTTATTGCCTTGGGCTGTTCGTCCATTTTGGGACGGGCAGACTAGGTAGCAGGTGACAGGTGCTGTTCTTGCTTTCCACGGTGTTGATATCGAAGACGAGCTAGAGGGTTGCATATTATCTTCTTATTATATGTACTGGATGTTCCGTTGTTTGTATTTTCTCTGAGTGTTATGTAGTGAGGTTTGATGTATTGTCTATTCTGATGATTGTAATCAACTATTATGAAGTTTTATTGATGAGATTCTATTCTGTGAAGCTTCACTATATATATATGTTCTATTATATTTTGTCCATGTGCTGTGAGTAATACGATAGATTCTGTTATTTTAATTTACCCTGGCAATCGTCCATGGTCGCCTGGCACACTTTACAGCGCACTATCTCTAGGTTCAGTGCAGGGATCATGGGCGGTCGTCACAAAACCTTAAATTTAAATATTTAAATTCTTAAATTTTATCTTTTATTATGAAAATATATTTTATAACTTGAATACTGCTTTTCGTTTCGTTGAAAACGGATTTGAATTGTGAAAGTTATGTATATTTCAATTTTGAGTGCAATTTGATTTATTTAACAATTTTATCTATTTTAAATTATATAAATTGCATTTTCTTTGTCATATTCTATTTTAATATGTGTTAATATGTTATTTTATGTGTACTTTGTCTTTTAATATTTTTAAAGTGATAATAAAATTTTTCCAAAATTTATTGCATTTATTTTCTATTTTTAAAAGCTAGTTTCCATTTTCTGCTATTTTCCTCATTTAAATTATATTTAATTAAAAGTTATTTATTTATTTTTGTGAATGAATTTTTTTTATTTTTTTATCTTTATTTATAAATATTTTCTAAGTCCATATAAATCTTCCAAAGTTTATTCTGTTTATTTTCAAATTTTCTAGACTAGTTTTCATTTTGTACTATTTTCTTATTTTAATCATATATAATTAATATTTATTTATTTATATTTTGTATATTTGTTATATTTTCGAATTCTAACTGAAATTATATGTATTTTCAGATATTTAAACTTATAAAAAGAAAATATAGAAATTTGAAAGGTTTTGGTGACTTTTTATCTCCTAAGGCCTTTTATATTCCTACCGTTTCACATTTTAACCATATCTTTTCATCAATTGGCCATTACTCCTCACTTCTTCAGCTGCTTACATTCTTTTATCATTCACGTAAATCATTTTCTCATTCCTGAAAGAAAAAAAATCGGCCTCATCTTGTTCAAGGAATTTGGTAAAATCTTCTTTTCTTGTGTTTTTGCTTTTCTATTGATTTCTTGCATTTGTTCTCTACCATCATGGCTTGACTCCTTCTCCTCCAGGCCTTGGCCGACCATCACCACCCCCTTCCTCTGACCATCACCCATCCTAGTACCCCTCCACTTCAGGCCAAGCCAACCCAAGGCATAGATCACCACAAAAATCCACCAAAAACCATCACTATATACACTAGATGGCCCACCTTTGCCAACACCTCCTTCTTCAACCTCTAGCCGCCACTACCTCCACCACCACCACCTCTGGCCTGACCTCCACCCTATGCCACATCACCCACCACCACCTGGAGCCACTGGCCATGCCAGCTAGCCTCTGGCCGAGCCAAACCTTGGCCTAGAAGTGATGTTATGTTGCATTGTTTTAGCCTTGTACACGTAGTTTATACACCTAGACTTCACCACCTTGCAAACATGTGTAGGCCGACCCATATGGAACCCAAACCAGACTAATTTCCTACCCTAGTCTGAGCTTAACCACTGCATAACTGAAGCACATGAGGTAGAGAACAAGTGTAAGTCAATTGTTGTTGTTTTGGGCTTTGATTTCTAACATCGTTTAGTGATAAATTGTTTTGAAACTTATCTATGTTGCATTGTTTTGTTCAAATGTTTGATCAAGGTTTTTAGCTTTGGCTCTCCACTCTCAAGTCATTTCCATATTGTCGTGCCTTCAGAGTGTCTATATTGTTTGCTTTGGTAGCTATCTCCAGCTCTGAACAGGTGAGTTATTCTCACCAGACAATATGTACATATATAATTAGTGAATTGACCCCTTTTGAATCTGTAAAATGCATTATCATGTTACACCTGCTATGTTATGATTTTATGATGTTCACCCATGCTTAAACACCTATTATATTATATGTTACTGTTATATTATGCTGTTCTATTATTTTTATCAGTTTATCACACTGCAAGTTCCCTTTAGATTAGAATCACTATGGGTTGAAATGATACATACCCGAACGGACTTTAGAATAGGAGAAAATCGTTATGGGCTGAAATGATATGCCTGAATGATTTTCAATTATTTTCATTTACTTGGGATTTCGGGTTTGAAATGATCAAACTCGGGTATCTTTGTAAATTACGGGTTGAAATGATAAATTACCCGTATCACTTTACCTAGGCTAGAAAATGAAATACAGACCCGTTGTTAAAATATGTTTTTATAAATTTTTTTAAAATATTTTAGAAATGTAAATATTATAATATTTTGATTTAAACTAAATAAAAATGATTTTTGTAAAGCATTATTGATTTTCTGAAAATTTATAAGTGAAATAAATTAATGGTAAAATTAGAAAATTTGAAATGTAAGTTATTTTGGGAAATTTTAATTTGGTGATAATTGGAATTTAAATTAAATATGAAATGTGATAAATTCATGAAAATTTGGATTAAAGTGAATTTAAATGATTTTTATATTATATTAATGATTTTGAATAAAGTTAAAATGTGAAATGAATGAATATTTAAGTTGAAATTTTGAAATATAACTAAAATTGGAAATTTGTGAATTTGGCTTAAAAGTGAATTTTAAGTTAAGTAAATAAAAATGGAATTAAGTTATATTTGAAAATTTAAACTTAAGTGTTAAGTTAATTTAATTTAATGAATTTACAATTTAATATTGGAATTTAATAAGTGAATTATTATTAAATTTTGATTTTTGAATGGAGGTTTAACTTTATAAAATCATGAATATAATGGTATTTTAATGATTGTTTTAGAAGTGAAATTATAGGATTTTATAAGTTAAAAATGATTTATATAAAAATATAATTGTTTGTGAAATTATACTGAATATTTGAAGTTAATTAACTGCATTTCTGAAATGCTATTAATTCTAATGTAAATGATAATACAACATTTGTAAATGCTGTAGTTGATAATAATGAACCAAATGGCTAAATTTAATTAAAGGCTATTATAGCCTTTTTCTAAATGTTATAATGGTTGAATTTAACTAAGTTTATTTGAAACTAATGTAACCCTATTACAGCATTTTAAATGCTGTCTTTTGTTAAATTGAACTGTTTTAAATGTGACTTTCCGTAGCATTTTCTAAATGCTGCGAAAGTTAAATTTTCATTGTTTTAATTAATTTAAGTGAACGAATGAACTTTGAATGATTAAAATTTTGGAAATTTAATTATTAAATATAATAATTTCATTTTTATGATTTAAAATGAAGTAATTTGTTTCAAAATATAAACTATTTTGAAATATGATATTTTGATATATTGAAATGGATTTTTGAAGGATATTGAATTTTGAAATGATATTTGATTTCGAAGTATAAAATACCATTTTGAAATTTTAACCACGGGATGTATTTAATTTATAGTTTAACTGATCCTTAAAGGATGGGCGATCCCAAGCATCCTTTGAGTTATTGTGCATTTCTACTACAGTTCACTTGAGTTGGTTTACATTATATAAGTATATATTGTCCTGACTCGAGTGTTTTGTGTTTTACTTTATGCTCGGGTCAGCCTGAGTATTTACAGCTTAGCTTTGGATTTCTTTCTGGAGCTAGGAATCGCTGGAGATTCTGCTTGTCTAGTTATCTGTTCCTTTCAGTTCAGTTGTTCTATTTCAGTTCTGGTATTCATAAACTTCTATTTATTTGAGATTTCTATTGTATATGTTTTCAAGCAGATATTATGTATTATGTTTTGAGAGTTTGTTATAGTAGCTTCATGAACTACTATGGTTTTTATATTCCGCTGCGAGTTATTCTGATATGTTCTATGTCTGTGATTCTGTGTATTTGATTTCATTTGCTCCAAATTTATTTACAATCTGTTATTTTGAATTATTCAAGCCAGACATGTGTGGATTATTGTCGATTTGAATGGTCCAAAATAGTGGGCCGTTACAATTTTCGATTTCTTCAAACCATTTAGAGATAAATAAATGTATGTACATAACTTATCAAATCAAATTTAAATCATATATCTATATATATTATAAATCAAGTCATATTTTAGAAATTCAAATCAATTAAATTCCCCAAAACAAAACTGTAGCAAGACTACTGAACAATCTCTTAACTTCGAAACTCAAAAATGAACGTCGATGATGTCGCGATCATCACCAAAGTTATTTTCCAGCGACAAAGAGAAGAGCACTTTAAAATTCTTTGGAAACAAATTCTATTTGAAAATACTTTAAATAATATATCCCTTTTTTAAAAATTCAAACCAAAGTTCGAAATAATCGGAATTTAAATTCTCAAATTCTTGTTTTAAATTCATTTGAGTTCCCAAATCAATTTATAAACAACTATTTATAGATTCATTTGTAGAACAATAAATGATAAATCAAGTATTATCATTTCAAATTATCAGTTTAAATCATTTTATTAAGTTCCATAAATATTTATCCAAATTTTATTTCATTAACCAAATTTTAAAATAATATTGTGTCAGTTTGTTCTGTCAAAGTGTTTTGGAAATCTTATCGATAGCGTTGATTAGACGAATCGATCGGAAGCCCAAATCAACGTCAACAACTTAAACAACACCATATATAAAACAAACATAGATTTACAAGTACAATTCAAAATGTTTGGAGATATTTTGGAAACAAAGACAAGATGATTAATTAACAAAATAAGAAGATGGATAAGCTTAGATAAATCGCGAACAACCTTAACCGGGTCAACCGTGACTTAATGAATAAGATCAAATGTGTATTTTTCTGGGGTAAATCTACATCCGATCTCAAGAGATAGAGTTTGGAATAACAAAAGATATTAGCATCTAAACCAAGGATAGATATAAGTCTCTAGTGAATCGATGCTAATTTGTAAAGGAGTTTCCCCCTTTACAAGTCATTAGAGTATTGGCGAGACCGCCAATTCACTATAAAGCTCATTTGAAGTGGAGTTATGGGATACTCCAGAATCACAAGAAGATGAATAGTGAGGGACAATAATGGATTTTGGAACCGCAGGGAATGTTCCAAAATTCAAAGGAAATCAAATAAAATGAAGAGATTCAAGCTCGAATGAAAGTGATTCTGTAATTAAATTTACCATACATTCTAAGTTTTGCCTCAAAGCCAAAGCTCTTATACCAACTGTAACGACCCGATATTTTCAACCATTCGCATCCGCACATGTCGGACTTGAATTGCTCAAAATATCGTGTTATAAATAAAATTTGGTAAATCTCAGAATATACAGTAAATAAATATAATCACAGATCACAGACACAGAGTAAAATAATGCAGCGGAAGTAAAAGAAATAGTAGTTCATGAAGCTACTACATAAATTTATCAGAGTTACATAAGATATAACATAAGAAATAGAGTACAACAGAAGTCTTAATAAAATAACCAAGTACAAGCTGAGTAGAACAACGGAACTGAAATAGATAGGATAAGACAAGCAGATAATCTCCAGCGATTCAAATCTCCAAGAGAGTGGAAATCCAAATCTGTGAATAACTCAGGCTGACCCGAGCGTAAATAAAAATACAAACACTCGAGTCAGGACAATATATACTTATATAATGTAAACCAACTCAAGTGAACTGTAATAAAAGTACAAGTAACTTAAAGAATGCTTGGGATCGCCCATTCTTTAATGATCCGTTAAACTATCTACTATGTAGTAATATTCGCTATTATAATAATGTCTAATAATAAAATAAACATACTTTTAAATAGCATTAAGGCTTTACATTTTCCACCTTAACACGTAATAGTCCCAGTAGTCTATCCAGTATTAGCATACTCCCAAAATGGGGGCTACCCTCGATACTCCACGGGCTACGGGAGAAATCACAAATCGTAGTAAAGCTCGATATGGTAGGGGACATGGCACACAAGGCAATGCCAGGGTAGATATACCAATTACGCATCTGGACTGGTGGTGACGCATAGCAGCCACTACCGCCCACCTCGAACAACACTCCCAAATCAAGGGTGCGCACCAAATCAATCACAAGTAATATAATGGTATCGAAGAAGTGTGTCCGCTCAGAGGTGCTACCTCATTGGCCCGTCGATCGCTCTTGTTTTAGCCACCTTATGCCAACTCACGGGAGTTGGGTCCATGCATATACCTTAGGATCGTCGCCACCACCCTACTTCATTCTGGAAACTCCACCGCGTACACAGTTGTCAAAGTGGTTTTCGGTATCGACAGAGAGTATGTTCATATCCGATCCCGGTCTCTTTAACAACCAATCGTTATTATAACCGGTGGTTATAATTTAAAAACAGTTTATACTTCAAAGTAGAATATCATTTCAAATCCAAATCTTTATCAAAATAAAGATTAAATCAATTCCAAACCATTTTAATATATTTAAAATATCATATCATTTCAAACTTCATTTCAAATCATTTTAATATATCAAAATACCATATCCTTTCAAAACTTCATTTCAAATCATCATTTGAGTTCAAATCCAAGTATTTAACTTTAAATACCTTTTTAAAATTCAAGATATCATTCATTTATTATCATTTCAAGTCACCCTTTTAAATAGTTTATATTTCAATCAAAATAATTCATTTAAACCATTATAAGTGTAATTATTATACTTCCAAATCAAGTATTAAAATTTCCAAAGTTTCAATTCAATTCAATCATTTATTTTAATTAAATTTCCATAGACCATTTCAAATTTTGTAAATTTCAAATATAGATTTAATCCACAAAATAACTATTCAATTATAAAATAAATTCCAAAGCTTTAATATCCTATATTTCATAAGTCCAATATCTTTTAAATAGATTCAAATTACAAGTAAACCAAATATTTTTTCATACTAATATAAACTTCAATTATTCAATCCAAGTTTTAATATCATTTATTTAATTTAAATTTAAATACCATTAATCACATTTCAAAATAGTTGTATTTCCCAAATCAACTATTCCATTTAAATCATTTAAAGTCAATTCATTATATTTAATAATTAAATATTTAATTTCCAAAATTTAATCTTTTTCAAAGATCATTTATTCATTTGAATTTATTAAACAAAGAAAATTCAACTTTCGCAGCACTTAGGAAATGCTACGAAATGTTATATTTTAAAACAGTTCATTAACAAAAGACAGCATTTAAAATGCTGTAATAGGTTTCTTTTAATTTCAAGTAAACTTTGGTTAAATTAAACAACTATAGCACTTACAAAGTGCTATAATAACCTTTAGTTCAAATTAGCCTCTTAGTTCATTTAAAACAACTACAACATTTTAAAAATGCTGTAATATCTTTTACATTACATTTCAAAAATGATGTCAAATCAAATTCAGAGTTTTATTTACAATTTCACACATAATTAACTTTTAATATAAATCATTTTAACTTATAAAATCATATATTTTTACATAAAAAAAACAATCATTTAAATACCTTTATTTCTATGATTTTATAAAGTCAAATTTCCATACAAAAATCAAATTAATTAACAATTAAATTTTCATTTCTTTATTTAAAAATTTAACTTAACACTTAAGTTAAAATTTCCAAAATATAACTTATTTCCATTTATTTTACTTATTTAAAAATTCACTTTTAAACAAATTTCACAATTCTCAATTTAAGTTATATTTCCAAATTCAGCTTAAATATTCATTTATTTCATATTTATTTATACAAATCATTAACACTTTTAAAAATTATTATTACTTAATAAAATCATTAAATTCATCTTTAAATAAAATTTGTCATATTTTCTTACTTTACATAAATTCCATTTATAACCAAAATCATCAATTCCAAAATTTACTTATATTTCAATTTCTACTTCACCATTTTACTTAATTCACCTATTTAATTTGTAGAAAATCACTAATAATTTGATAGAAATCATTTTAATAAAATTTAAATCAAAATATCATAATATTTACATTTTTAAAATATTTTAAAAATTTCAGAAAAATATATAAACCACGGGTCTGTATAAAATTTTCTAGCATAGGTCAAGTGATACGGATATATATCATTTCAATCTGCAGTTTACAAAGAAAACCGAGTTTTATCATTTCAAACCCGCAATCCAAAGTTAAATAAAATAAATAAAAACCGTTCAGGCCTATCATTTCAGCCCATAATGATTTTTCCCTATTCTAAAGTCCGTTCGGGTATGTATCATTTCAATCCATAGTGATTTCTATACTAACAGGGAACTTGCAGTGTGATAAACTGATATAAATAACAGAATAGCATGAGATAACAGTAACATATGGTATAATAGGTGTAAATACAGGTGTGAACATCATATGATTATAATATAGCAGTTATAACAGGATGATATGCATTTACAGATTCAAGTGATGTCAGTTTATCACTATATAAGTACATATTAGTCTGGTGAGATTTACTCACCTGTATTGAGCTGGAGATTACAACCAAGGCACACAACACAAACACAATGAAGGCACGACAACTCGAATACAACTTGAAAGTGGAGAGCCAAAGCTAATAGCCTTGAATACATTTATACAAAACAATACAATTTATATAAGTTTCAAAACAATTCAACACTAGACAATGTTAGAAATCAATGCCCAAAACAAAGACAAATGTTTTGCACTTGTTCTCAACTTCACATACTTCAGTTATGGACTGAAATAGCACAGCAAAGGCATGAATTAAGGTCTGGTTTGGGTCCCTATAGGGTTGGCCTAGCATGGGTTTGATGGTGAAGAGAGGTATAGGTGCAACAAATCTACACTACAAGGCAAATACAAGGAAAATATCAACATTTCAAGGCTATGAATGGGCTCGACCAGAGGCTATGTGGGTAAGGCCTGATGTCCAGATGGAGGTGGATGATGTGGCAGAGGGTGGAGGTCAGGTCAGAGGTGGTGGTGGTGGAGGAAGTGGTGGCAAGTGGTGAGTAAAGGTGATGATGCAAAACTAGGTCTAGGCTTTCATGTAAGTGATGGATTTTTGGGTTTTTGTGGTGATGCATGCCATAGGGGTGCTCGGCCTGGAGTTGGTGATGATCTAGGGTGGTAGTTGGTCGGAGCATCAGGTGGTGGAGGTCGGCCAAGGGCTGGAGGAGGAGGAGCCAATCAAATCTAGATGAGAACAAGTGCAAATTCAAGTAGAAAACAATAGAAAAAGCAAGTGGAAGAAGAAGAAATTTTTACCTAACCTTGAGCTGAAATTGCCGTGCATTTTTTGTGATGAGGAGACTTTTGTTTCACGTGAAAATGAAGAAAGAAGGTGCAGCTGGAAAGAAAAGTAAAGCACGGCCAAAGAGTAAATGTGTAGGTTGAGAAAATGAAAGGGTGGAAGAGAAAAAGACTTTGGAAGTTAAAGGGTTTAAAACTTTTCATATTTCCATCAATTTAATTTAACATATATATATATATATAAATGCTAATAATAAAGATTAAATAAACTCAGAAATAAAATAAAGAAATAAACAAAATGAATAAATTTTAAATTAATTAAATTTAATGAAGAAAAATAGCAATATATACAAAACTAGGTTAAATAAACTGAAACAAATTCAAATAATCTTTGGAAAAATCTATTCTAATTTAAATACATGTAAAATGAATATTAATAAAGTAAAACAAAGAAAATAAAGTGAATGTAAAAAATAAATAAATAAATTTTAATTATATATAATTAAATTAAGAAAATAGCAAAGAAAATAGAAATTAGGCTTTAAAATTAGAAAATAAATTCAACAAGCTTTGGAGAATTATATAATCACTTTAAAAATATTAAAAGACAAAAATATACATAAAATAACATATTAACACATATTAAAATAAAATATGACAAAGAAAATATAATTTATACAAATTTAAAATAACAAAATTGCAGAATAAAACAAATTGCACTCAATATTGAAATATACATAACTTTCACAATTTAACTCCGTTTCCAACGAAACGAAAAGTTGTATTAAAGTTATTAAATCTATTTTCATAATAAAAGATAAAATTTAAGAATTTGAATGTTTAAAATTTTAAGTTTAGAAGCCAAAGATTGAACAGTTTGAACAGAAATTCACTTTTCAGTAAAATAACCAATTTATACTAGTTTGAAATTATAGTTCACATAATAATTAACATTTATTTTTAAAAATGAAATGTTTGAAATCAAACAAATTTAAAATAATTTAAAAATAAAAGAAAGTCCAATTTAAATAATATACAAGAATCTAGGGTTGTTACACCTTCCTATGCCCAAGTATTGGTGTTAGCAACCAACTTTGAACTCCATAGGTCATTCGCCTATTGCTTGCTATTGAACTCTTCAAGCACCAAAAATTAAAAAGTCTACTCCTTCGTCGATCCATCCAACTGACTTGGATACATGCTCAAACCTAATCAAACAAGTTTGAAATAACAAAACTAATGATATATCACTTCATCCAAAGTGATAAGAATAATCCATAAGTCAATCTTATGGATAGGTACCGATCCGTAGTTGATTGTCGACTGAGCCATGTTACCTCAAGAGAAACTGCTGCTAGATCATGGAAAATGTGAAAGAGGACGTGCTAGAAACTTTTCTCGCTGACCTACAGCTATAAATAGGCATGGAGGGGCATCATTTCGGGGATCTTTAGATCTCTTGCGATTTTTACATAATCTTTTGTAATTTCCTTTGGAGTGGTACCGAACTATAAGAACAAGATTTGTAAAATAGCTATATCATCAATAAAATCCTCAAGTGGACGTAGGCAACGATCAGCTGAATCACTACAAATGTGTGTTGTTCAGTTTTTGCTTATTTTAATTTACTTTTCATCACTTTTATTCTCTACTTAATCTTCGGGTGTTGGTGCCACATTTTGGTACTAACATTTTGGTGCTTTCATCGAGAAATGATTCTTAAGTTTTTTAGATTCATTATCTACTATTGGATTGCCTAAGTCCAAGGGATAGATCTAGTTTTCTCCATTTTTGGAATTTTTAACTACTCAGCTTTCCAGAAAATCTGCATAAGTGCTTTCTACCATGGCTCCTAGAAGGTATCGATCCACCACTTCACGTGCTGCTGAAAATGTTGAGAATGTTGGTTCCCAACATGTTAAGGAGGTTACACAATCAACCTTTAACGAAGGTCTGAACCCAACATATGTGATTACTAGGGTTGGAATGGACCGTATGATGAAACAAATGGAAGATAAGCTCCAGAAAAGCCGTAATGAACTAAATCAACAAATGAATCAAAGCTTGGATCCGTTGAATCAACTAACAAATGATCGTAGTAGAAGTAGGGGGGATAGAATACCTTTTGTTTCAGAATCTAACAGTTCCTCATCGTTGGAGAAGAGGCAGAGGAATAGAAAACAAAAGATGCCCAGGAAGGACACTGAGAAGTCGAAATAGATGGCGGGACTGAGCCACGACCAAGGCCTATAGATTGGTGCTGAACCATCAAACATGGGCCTGAGTGGTCGACTCCCAGGTGATGGTGTTGGGTTGATTTCTAGACATGCTATAGTGGTCAGAATGTTGGAGATCAGGCGGGTGATGTGGATCCTCCTTGAAGAGGTCATCAAATTGCTAAATGAATTGTTCTTCTAGAGTTAGGGAAGCCCATGTATCATGAAACAAACCAAGAGCGTTTTCCAGGCCAAACACTTGGGGCGGGTCATGATTACCGCTATTCAGTAGATCCACCTAAGTCGGATTTGACTAAAATGGCCAGGATACTTATAAATGAGAACCAACATCAGACTAATGATGAGTGGGGTTCTTCCTCGAGCCGGAATCTATTCACGAAAGATATTTTACGCGAGGAATACCCAAGGAAGTTTTTGATGTCGACGATGTCGTCATATAACGGGAAGACAAATCCGAGGCAGCACTTGATGAATTATGACTGACACATGGATTCTGCTAAAGCTATTGATGCTGTACGATGTCATTTTTTGATTTTCTTTGAGGTAGTGGCGATGATGTGGTTCACCCAGCTGCCGTCGAGATCCATATCGTCTTTCGAGCAATTGGCGCAAAAGTTCATTGAATAATTCCATATGCATATGACCCGACCAAAGGACATTATGTCACTTTCTAACCTCTTTTAAGGAACGAGAGAGCCTTTAAAGGATTTCTACACAGATTTTATACTACAATGATGGAAGTGAGCAATGCTTAAGAGGATATCAAGTTGATGGCACTGATTAGGGGGATTCATCCCGAGATCGATTTTGGAAGGTGGTTGAAGATGAAACCCCCACCAGTGATGGATATATTATATAGAAAGGCGAATCAGTTCTTAAGCTTGGAGGAGGCAAGTACTGCTGTCGAGAAGGTTGATGCTGGTCATTCGGCCGAAGTGATACAGAGTAATGTTGTTGTAAAAGAATCCAGAGGGAGTTTCAGAAGTGTTGATGTAAATGTGGATAACAGAAGTGGTAGGCAGGGAAAGAACAATAGTGGAGCTTAAGACAAGTAGTTGAATTCAAGGAGACGTTCGAGAATCCCGAATTTTGACAATTACACTCTATTGAACAACTTATTTGAAAATATATACTTGGTTACTCAAGGCAAAGAGCAATACGGGAAGCCGACTCCTAGGGAGTCGACTGAAAAGGAGAAGAAATCTTGCAAGTTTTCTAGATTTCACGAAACACATGGTCACAACACCAAGAATTTGCATGATGTGATCGAAGAGTTGATACATAAGAAGAAATTAAAGCAGTTTGTGCAAGCCTCGCAGGACAGTGGGCAAGGAACTTCAAATCTCCAGTAGAAGCAAGCCAGGCCTGGTGTTGATGAGCCTAGGTGACTTGAGAAACATCTTGCGATAAAAACTATTACCAGTGGACTGAATCAAGCTAAGAAAAATTGGAATGAGATGGAATGTTATGTGTGAGTTTTAAAGCACGCAGTGACTGAGAGTTGTTTTGCCGTCCTGGACGATGTTTTGGCAAAACAACTCAAAACTATGACAGATGATATCGTGTGCCAAACCAGAGATGCCGATGGGGTAGAGGCCCCGACGATTGATCCGCTTGTGATATCGGCCATGATTGGCCCTGCTGTTGTGAGGAAAGTGTTGGTTTATTATAGAAGTTCAGTCAACCTTTTGTTCAAGAAAGCCTACAACCAAATGCTTTTGGAGAAAAAGGACTTAAAGCCATGTAAATCTCGGTTCCAACGATTTAACGGGACTGCTACTGAGCATGTAGGCTGCGTGGATCTACCGGTGGTACTCAGAGAAGGCAACTGCGGGAGAGTGCAAGTTGTGCCTTTTGTAGTATTGGATATCTATTCTGCTACAATGCTTTTTTGGGTCGACCGGCTCTTGTTGAATTTAGAGTGGCCATCGCTCTGTGGTGCTTATGATGAAGTTTCCAATCAAGAATGGGGTCGGAATTGTTCAGGGAGATTAGGGGCTTAGCCGCGAATGTTATGTCACCGAACTGAAAGAGACGAGGTGAAGAGAGAAAGGAAAGGGTGTAGAGATGACTCTCTACATCAAGGCTCTTGATGCATAGCAACCACTGCCTGAGCCCTGGCTCGAGCAACACAACCGGTTCCATAAGGATATAGATCCGTGGAAAGAGCCAGAGGATGGAAAGGTACCTCAAACTAAGTTGACAATCAATATCCCAATCAGCAAGGATGACCCTACACGGGTCCTGAAATTCAGATAGCAGCTTGGCGTGAAAAAATGAAAGAGTTAGTTGGTTTTTTCCAGGCCAACCTGGATGTATTTGCCTGGACTCACTCAGAAATGTGTGGAATATTTCCAAAGGTACCGAGCTATGCATTAAATATAAATCCTAAATGCATTGTGTGAAATAGAAAGGCCATAGCCTGGGTTTGGAGAGATCCACTGCATTCAAAGAAGAAGTGGATAAGTTGAACGATAATGGCTTCATCCACGATACCCTATACCCGGAGTGGGTATCATATCCAGCCTTGGTGAAAATGTCTAACGGAAAGTAAAGGAAATGCGTCGATTATTCTGACGTGAATATGGCTTGCCCGAAGGACAGCTTCCCGCTCCCAAGAATTGATCAGCTGGTGGATTCCACGGTCGGGCATGAATTGCTATCGTTCATGGATGCATATTCTAGATACAATCAAATACCCATGCATGTACCAGACTAGGAACACAGCAGCCTCATAATCAATTTGGGACTCTATTGCTATCTATTCACGCCCTTAGGATTAAAGAATGTTTGTGTGACTTACCAAAGATTATTCAACAAGATGTTTAAAGATCATATCGGGTGCATAATGGAAGTTTACGTGGATGATATGCTTTTGAAGTCACAGCGATCGACGTACCAAGTCGACGATTTGGCAGAGATGTTCAGTGTCCTCCAAAAGTATGGGATGAAGCTTAACCATTTGAAATGCTCATTCGACGTTGCGTCGGGAAAATTCTTAGGCTTCATCGTGATCTCCCATGGAATCGAAGCTAATCCAAAGAAAATCGAAGCATTGAGGAACATCAAAGCCCTGGAGATGATCAAAGACGTTCAAAGCTTAAATGGGAAGGTCGCCGCCTGAGTCAATTCATCTCTAGAGCCACCAAGAAATTCATCCTTTTCTTTGATGAGATCAAGAAGGAGAAGTGGAACTTCGCTTGGATGAAAGAATGTATTGACGTATTCTAGGCTCTGGTGAATCACTTGGAGAGACCCCCAATTTTATTGAAGCCGTTGGATGATGAGGATTTGTTCATTCATTTAGCAGTGTTGGTCCACGCTTTGAGTGCCGCACTTGTATGTGAGGAGTCCCGAATTCAAAATACCGATGTACTACATCAGTAAGCGGTTGACAAGAGCAAAAAGAAATTACCCGAAGTTAGAAAAGCTCGCATACTGCCTGCTAGTCACTTCAAGGAAACTCCGCCCCTACTTTTAGGCTCATCCGATCAAAGTTCTGACCGACCAGCCTTTGAGACAGGTCCTGGAACAACCTGAGAGCTCTGGAAGGCTATTGAAATGGAACATTGAGTTGAGCCAGTAAGATATAACGTATCATCCCCAGAGAGTGATCCAGGATCAAGCTTTGGCGGATTTCATTGTTGAATACACTATGCAAGATGACATACCAAAGAGCGGTGGAGAGAAAAGTGCCAGATGGAAGATGTACATGGATGGTCATCCAACAAACATTGTTCTGATAATGGAATTGTGCAGGTGACTCCTGAGAGACATCCGATTTGGTACGCCCTGAACTCAACTTTCCTACGACAAACAATGAAGCAGAATATGAAAGTGACTAAGGATCGTAATATGGAATATTATCTAAGTTATCTACTAGTGCAGAATATAAATATAATAGTAAATAGTAAAGTAAATGACACCAATGATTTTTATACTGGTTCGAACTTCCCATTCTACATCTAGTCCCAGACTTCTGGAATTTAACTATCAACCATCTCTTAACCCAATTTGGAACAGGTATTACACCGCCTGAGCAACCTAATAAGACTTCAACCGCTTAAGCAACAGAATAGGACTTCAACCACCAGAGTAACCAAACAGGACTTCTAATACAAATAGTACAAATTGCTTCTGACTGAGTATGCACTTGAATAGCACTGATAAGTCAATAACGTACACCCTTCCTATAATCTTCTCCTTTGTGGTATATAGTGTAGTTCGTGAAGATAGGAAGTTAATTTAATAACAAATGAAATTACTATTGATTGTGTAAGTGATTTGAACTTGAGTTTGAATGCAAAGAGTTTAGATAATAAGAATATGAGATAGAATCGGAAAATTAGGTGATTAAAACAGATGAATTTGAAGGCTATATATAGTGTTTAAGTGTTGCAACTTATGTTAAAAGAGATGATCAGAAGATACAGAAACAACTCTTGAATCAAGGGTTGTTTCTGTTCGATGAAGTGAAGTGTCTTTTTAGAAATATAGCAGTTATGCAATTTCAGTCACCTGAACAAAAGAGTTCAGCCAGTTGAAATATTAAAAATTCAAATCAGGGAGGAATTAGTTCAAAAAACATGCTATTCATTCGACTGAAATGGGTAGTTCAGTTGGCTGAATATTCATATCAGATTGTGCATGTGCATAGATATTCAGTCGACTGAACTACCTATTTTAGTCGGCTGAATATCATGTTCTCTGCCATATTGAAGTGTTTTCAAAAATTCCTTTATGTGTGAACTTGTGTAGTAGAAATCTTGGCATATGAAACATGATTTGAAAAGATTTTTAAGTATGTGTGCGTGCATATACCACTTTGGAGAGATTTTAACAAAAATTAACTACAAGACCTAGACCATAGACAAACCATAGACAATATTGAAGCTTCTATCCGGAAACTGGTCTGCAATATATTGTCGAGTAGAATAGTATCTTCTCCTGCAAATATTATTAGTTCACATAATATTTACTTATATAGTTGTCATGATCAAAACATCAAAATACAAGGTTCTAACATTCTCCTCCCTTTTGATGATGACAACTATGTAAGTTTGAAAATTTATAAAAGCGATTTACTTACTCCCCCTAAATGAATATTCCCCCAGTCAAATAATTTAAGCAATTTACTTACTCCCCATGAATGAATATTCCCCCTGTCAAACAATTTCTCCCCCTTTGTCATCGGCAAAAAAGAACAAATAGCTAATAAGAGAAACATAGATATATAAGCATAGAAATAAAAATATATCATAGGAAAAGTAAACGAACTTAGCATCATAGATAAACAAACATGAGCATGAAATAAAAATGTCACACAACAATATCAAAACATATCAAGCATACATAAAATAATGTCTTAAATAACATGATAATATGAGCATAAGTGAATATAAAAACTAGACTTCCTCACTATCCGATGCTTCTTCTTCCTCTTCTTTGTCGGAGGTTGACCATGTAAAAGGTGTGGGGTTTTCGACAATACCGGTAGAGGTAGAGCATGTACATGATATTTTCTCCCAAATTTTGTTTAAGAAAAATTTTATGGAATTAAGCTTCTTATTTGTTTTGACGACATTTTCTTCGACGGTAGTCAAACGTCGTTCAAGCTTACTTTGATTGCGAGAGGGTGTAACAAGTGCTTGCTTTGGAGTAATGTCGCTATGGAGCTCATGAATCTCATTGTCGTCTTCTTCTTGGCAGGGAGGTTGCGAGGATGAAAATGCGATATTAGTATCCTTTGGTTGAGGAATACCTTGATCACGATTTGCCGCCCATTGTTGGAAGCTTATTATTTGTTGAGATTTCGGGCATTTTGGAAGACCCATAAGCCTTAAAGTCTTCAAGTTAAGCTCGCCAATGGTTGTGTAATCCACATTAGGTAAAGGAACGTTGAAGTTTTGAAGAATCCACATGATGTAGGCTCCGTAGTGGATGGTTTTGTAGTTTCTTTTGGTGGTTAATAGTGAGAAACTCTTCCAAAATGATATTTTCCCAATTTATTCTTTGGGATGAGTAAATGGCATAGAGAGCTTGGAAATCCCTCTTGTAGACTTTCTCGTAACTACCGGTACGAGGATGAAGTGATCGAATGAGAGCTCGGTGAAAAATACGTGCCTTCGGACGTAATGCACTAGATTTCAAGATTGTTAGGTCATCCGATAGAAACCGATGAGAAAATTCATCTCGGTTATACATGTCTACTTCGACACTATCGATATCCAATCCTATGGATGGGCATCACAATATATGGCTAAGTCGTTGTATATGGAGATAAATCTTAACTCCGCAAACAAAAGTCCAAATACAATAATCCTTATTGCGTGGATCTTGGTGGTCAAAATTCATGTTGGCAAAAAATAACTTAATCAAGAGAGGATAAAGTTTGACGTTATTTGAGTCATACCCAATAAGATGGTCGATACCACTAGCTTCGACTAGCTCCCAAATAGCATATCCATTAAAATCAACAAACTTAATGAAGGCTCCTTTAAAAATTCGAGAATTTTTCATTGAATTGAATTACTGCTGTCTCGTTGTGAAGTTAAGAATGGATTTGGCTTTCGGAAGGACCGACAGTAGATTCACGAGCATGTTTTGTTCTGGGTGCCCTTGATTTAAGAAGTTTGAAGAAAAAATTGAGTTTTTGATGTGGAGGCTAGGGTTTGAGTTGGGTTTCTTTTGGAGTAAGAGGGTTTGGGTAAGTGGAATATGAAGAATGGATTGGAGTTAAGTAGTGTTAGATTGAATAGTTGTATTGGAAAGGTTGTAGAGTTATTTTAGAAAGCTAAAAATACATGGGACAGTTGACTGAAATGGGATGAGTAATCGGCTGATATGCAGGGTTTTTGATCTCGCAACTTTGCAATGCAAATTATCTAAAATTAATCGACTGAAATTTGGGTGTCAATCAACTATTTGCTGAGTTAGAATTCAAAAACATTGAAGATCCAATCGACTGTTTTGGGGATTCAATCGACTAGTTTACAGAGAAAGTTAACCCACAAGCATATAGTTCATTTTTGATGCATTTCAGTCGACTATTGGTAATAATTCAGTCGACTGTTTTCTATAAAAAAATTGACTAAGTTTGAATTTTCAGTCGGCTGTAAGGCTCCTCGCAGTTGGCTAAATCTGTTGATTTTTTTGAGGTTGGCCTTTCTTTTAGCTTATCCTTTATTTAGTTATAAACTATATATATATAAGTATGTTTTTTGAGTTTTATTCTAATGTTAAACATAAATATATACATATTATTTCAATAAACACAAAGATCGAGATGTAATAACTCAAGTGGTTGTAATGTAGAAATTATTTTCTTTGATTTAAAAGAAAATTTAGTTAATTTTCCTAACCGACAAGCATCACAAATACATTTTACTTTAAAATTTATTTTTGGCAAACCTTTTACTAAATTATTCTTAGATAATTTGCTTATTGCTTTAAAGTTTATATGATAAAATCTTTTGTGCCATAACCAAGGATCATTTTCTTTGGCTATTAGACACATATTTGTGTTATGATTAACATTCATATTTAATATGTATATATTTCGTTCTCTAGTTCCATCAAATATAGGATTATTGTTTTGATCAAATATGTTACATTTATTTTTCGAAAAAGTTGTATTAAAACCTTTATCGCATAGTTGACTTATAGTAAGAAAATTATGTTTTGAAATTTTAACAAGTAAAACATTTGTAATAAGAGGCAAGTTAGATGTACCATTGTTGCTCACATCGCCTTTGCCGATGATATAGCCTTTGGAATTATCTCCAAATGTGACAGATTCTCCATCTGAGTAGATAATGTTAGTCTGCATATCTTTGTTTATTGTCATACGTTTTGAGCAACCACTGTCAAGTATCCACTTTCCGCTTTTCTAAGTTGGTACCTGCAAAATAATATAGGAATGACGTTGGTAACCACTTTTTATTAGGGTCCTAAGAGTTAGATCTTAGGTAACCAAACCCAAGAGGGTTTAGAATTCCCTTTATAAGTAAAATCTTTATTTTTATGAACTGAATTTATAAAAGATGTAATATACTTATTTCTGATTAAACTATTATTAGTTTTTGGTACCCAAATCTTTATAGTATTTGTGTTGCAAATTTCTTTCTTTTGAGTTAAAACCTTTGGTTTTGGTTTCGCTTTTACAAAATTCTTATGTAAATTGTTGTTTTTATAAGATGGGTTATTCTTCTTGGAATTAGCCTTTGAAGAATTTGCATATCCTTATCCTTTCTTATTAAAAGTAGTTTGAGAATTACTGATAATATTAGAAAGATTTTCTCTTCCTTTATTAAAATTAGATACATTTTTAGTGATATTTTCTAACTAAGTTTTGAGACTGGTATTTTTTAATTCAAGAATTTTGACATTTGATTTTAAATCATGATTTTCTGAAGCTAATGTCATATTCTTTTCTTTTTGCACTTCTATTTCATTTGATAGCATAGTGAGTTGAGAAGAAACGTTAGACAAAGATTTTTGTGTTTTAACAAGTTATTCTTCTAAGATTTTCTTTTCATCTCTTAGCATATCAACTTCTATTTCATTTTTGTTTAATTTTTTAGAGCGTCTTTACACTTTCTTTTAACTTATTTTAGTTTATAGAATAGCTTTGGGTTTATTTCTATTAAACCATCAAAAGTAAGATCACTTACATTGTTAGTCGAAGCCATAAAGCAGACATTGGCTTGTTCAGAATCACTGTCAGTGTCACTATCTGATGACGAAGATGATTCTGAATCATCCCATGTAATAGAAAATGCTTGCTTCTTCTTATACTTGTCCTTTTTATTCTTGTATCTCTCTTTCTTTTGATCAGGACAGTCCTTCTTTATGTGACCCTTCTTATGACATTCATAACACTTGAAATTTGAAGATGATGGTTTATTGGTATTATCTCTTCTGTTGTTACTGAATTTATTGTTCTTTCTAAATTACAAAAACTTTTTGAAGTTCTTTGCTATAAATGCCATGCCATCTTCATTTGAGTTCGAGTCCTCTTGTTCATCCTGAAAAGCTATATTCTTTCTATCTGGGTTTTATCTCATTTTGCCTGCAAATTTACTTCATATGACATGAGATTTCCTATCAACTCTTCAGGTTTGATGGTAGAAATGTCATTAGCTTCTTCAATAGCTAAGACTTTTCGTTCCATTTCATCTGTTAATGAGTTTAGGATTTTCAAGACAATATCAAAATCTGTATATTTTTCTCCTAATACCAATAGTGAATGATATATGTCTTGGAATCTAGAATACATATCATTTATGGTCTCATCTGGTTTCATCCTGAAATTTTGGACTAATTTTTGAGCATAGAAAATTTTCTTTTCTTAACTTTGTTTGTTCCTTCATGTGTGATTTTAAGAGTTCGCCAGATTTCATAAGTAGTTTTACACATACTAACTCTATTAAATTTATTCTTATCTAAAGCACAAAACAACATATTCATGGCTTTTGCATTTGAAGCAGCATCTATTTTTGTGTGTTTGACCATTGTGCATATGGTGTGGTAGATATAGTGTATTCATTCCGAGTGATATTCCAAGTATCATATCCATTTGCTTGCATATAAATACTCATGCGAGTTGACCAATAGTTGTAATTCAAACCGTTAAATAGTGATGGTCGTGCCGTGAATTGACCTTCAATAAAACTTGTGTTAGTGTTATTTCCATATTAACCGAATATCAAATCATTGTGTTTTGGTTATATGATGGCTTGCTCTGATACCAAGTGAAAGTGACTAAGGATCTAATACAGAATATTATCTAAGTTATCTACTAGTGCGGAATATAAATATAACAGTAAATAGTAATGGCATAATCGTTGGATTTCGGTCATTCCTCTTAAGATAGCATTTAAAGAGCTTTCTCTGGATAATGATCCCCTTTGGAATTTTAGTTTTAATAGAATTTTAGAGGGTACAACTCTTAGGCAATTTTCCTTGCTTTATGCTAGATTGAATTTATATAATACTGATAACGAAAATGATAATATTAACTGGGAATGGGATAAGAGTAGAAATTTACTTCTAATTCTTTTTATAAATTTCTTAACTTCTCGGGAGTAGCTAATAACTCTTTTAAACTTATTTGGAAAACCAATGCTCCTCCTAAATCAAAAATTCATATGTGGTTAATTATGCATGGAAAACTAAATATTATTGAACTTTTAAAAAGAAAAAATATGCAAATTGATAATAAATGTTCTTTTTGTAATCTTTATTTTGAAGATATTAAACATGTGTATTTTGATTGCATGGATACATACTACATTATGAATAATACTCTCAAAATCTTTAACTTTAGTCTTACAACTAAAGTTACCGATTGTGATTATTATTGGAATAATTTAAGATTTGAGTTTAAAAAGGAAAATATAATTTTACTCGATACTTTATTCATTATAATTTATTCGTATATTTGGTTTGAGAGAAACCGGAGACTTTTTTACAATAATAATAGTCATTTTAATAAATTGATTTTTATAATATCATCCTTTGGTTTTAATTGGATCTCAAATCCTAAATATAGATTAGCTAAAAATAATCATTTCAAAAATATCTTAATAAGGTTAGTAATAGTACTATGATATTTAAACGTAATAACAATATTTTTAATATTAATAATTATAGCACTAACATTTTTCTAATTTGAATAATGATTTTACTAATTATCATATTATCCTTTTGATTAAAGGAGCGTAAAGATAATTTTAATTTGTTTTAGTTTATAGGATTTTAACTTTTTATTTTGTTAATTTTTTACCTTTTATTTTGATATCTTTTTTTTACATCTTTAGTGTTGGTTAAGATGTTGTATAAGGAGCTTGGATTCTTTTTTAGTCTGTTTCTTATTTTTGGTGCTCTTCCGCCTTATAATTCTAGCTATAATATTATCACTTTTACTTCATTAATACATATATATGTATATAAATTTCATTTATATACATATGTGTATATGATTCTTATGTTTTTCTTTAGTTCCATTTACAGATACAGGTTTAGGCCAGAAATAGTGCTAGATTACTATTTATAGGTTCTCAGGATTGCTGGTGACAGGATTATAGCGAGACGTTCATTCTGGATCTTCCACGTTAGCAGTGAGGAGTTATTCCCAGTTCCTTTATGTTTGTAGTATGGTGTTCTTCATTTGGGATCATTCACATTTGCAATGAGGTGTTCTTTCCAGTTCTTCCACGTCTACAGAGTGGCGTACTTTATTCTAGATCATCCACATTTATAGAGAGGCGTTCTTTCTGGATTTTTTGAGTTTGCCGTGAGGTGTCTCTCTTTCAGCTGGAGCTGTCTATTGATACCAGCCGCACTGAGTTTCTTCATGGTTTTTTGGGTACTTCTAACATCTCATTATGGGCGGTGACCTTGCCGAAGCTCGATAATGAGGTGTAATGGGCGGTGGCCTTGCCGGAGTTTATTCTAGTTGTACTTAAGTCCTTTTCATTATTTTTTGTATTATTATTAGTTACCTGCCAGGCATGTTAGCAGGACCTTTGTTTTCAGTGATACACACACACATGTGTAGTCTCCTCTATTTTAGAGGATCACACATTTCTTTCAAAAATAACAGTAAATAGTAAAGTAAATGACACCAACGATTTTTATACTGGTTCGAACTTCCCATTCTATGTCCAGTCCCAGACTCCTTCTGGAATTTAACTATCAACCCTCTCTTAACCCGGATGAACATGTATTACATTGCCTGAGCAACCGAATAGTACTTCAACTGCCTAAGCAACATAATAGGACTTCAACCGCCTGAGCAACTGAATAGGACTTCTAATACAAACAGTAAAAATTGCTTCCGACTGAGTATGCTCTTGAATAGCACTGATAAGTCAATAACGCACACTCTTCCTATAATCTTCTTCTTTGTGGTATACAGTGTAGTTCGTGAAGATAAGAAGTTAATTTAATCACAAATGAAATTGCTCTTGAATGTGCAAGTGATTTGAAAAGAGTTTGAATGTAAAGAGTTTAGACAATAAGAATATGAGATAGAATCGGAAAATTAGGTGATTAAAACAAATGAATTTGAAGGCTATATATAGTGTTTAAGTGTTGCAACTTATCATGAAAAGAGACGATCAAAAGATACGAAAACAACTCTTGAATCAAGGGTTGTTTATGTTCGATGAAGTAAAGTGTCTTTTTAGAAATATAGCCGTTATGCAATTTCAGTGGACTGAACAAAAGAATTCAGCCAACTAAAATATTAAAAATTCAAATCAGAGAGGAATTAGTTCAAGAAACATGCTATTCAGTCGACTGTAATGGGTAGTTCAATCGGCTGAATATTCATATCAGATTGTTCATGTGCACAGATATTTAGTCAACTGAACTACTAATTTCAGTCGACTGAATATCATGTTTACTGCCATATTGAAGTGTTTTCAAAAATTCCTTTGTGCTTGCGTAGTAAAAATCTTGGCATATGGAACATAATTTGAAAAGATTTTTAAGTACGTGTGCGTGCATATACCACTTTGGAGAGATTTTAACAAAAATTAACTACAAGACCTAGACCATAGACAAACCATAGACAATATTGAAGCTTTTATCCGAAAACTGGTCTGCAAACTATTATTGAGTAGAATAGTATCTTCTCCTTCAAATATTGTTAGTTCACATAATATTTGCTTATATAGTTGTTATGATCAAAACATCAAAATACGAGGTTCTAACAGAATATAAAGCCTTGATTGCAGGACTCAAGATTGCCAAGGAGCTGGGAGTTAAGACTTTGCATATCTTTTGTGATTCCCAGCTGGTGGTACATCAAGTGCGAAAAGAGTTTCAAGCGAAAGCAGCGAGACTAGCTCCTTATTTAAACCAAGCCCTTGAACTACTAAGTAATATTGAATATTACATGATAATGCATATTCTCAGAGAGGAAAATGCAAAGGCTAACTCATTAGGTAAGTTGGCCAGTTCCTGAGATGCGCAACTCATGGGCCTGGTTCCGATGGAAGTACCGTCGGCTCAAAGCATTAAACAAGTGGATGTTGATTGGATCTTGGAGGCTGAATTTGAGAAGGAGTCATGGATAACTCTAATAAAGAACTATCTATAGAAAGGAATCCTTCCTAACATGAAGAGTGAACGATGTCAACTCCTTCGTAAAGCTACAAAATTCATCATGCAAGAAAGGGTACTTTATAGAAAAAGATTTTCAATTTTTATGCTTTATTGTGTGGCCAACGATGAGGCCAAGCGAGTCTTGAGAGAAGTTCATCAAGGGGCATATAGCGACCACACCGAGGGGCAAACCCTAGCGAAGAAGATCCTTCGATACAGGTATTTTTGGCTAATTGTCAATCGAGACGCAGTTGATTACACCAGAAAGTGTAACAAGTGCCAGAGATTCGCGAAGATACCAAGAGCTCAACCAACGAAGATTACTCAAATGGTCAATCCCTAGCCATTTGCAGTCTAAGGAATAGATATCATTTGTATGTTGCCAATATCAAAGGGTGGTTCGAATTACGACATCATCACAGTTGGTTACTTCACCGAATGGGAAGAGGCAGATCTATTTGCCACAATCACCATAAATAAAGTAATCAAATTTGTGGTCAGAAACATCATCTATCATTTTAGGATTCCATAAACGATTATCACTGATAACGGGACCCAACCCGACAATGCCGAGTTCAAAGATTTCTACCGCAGGCATCGTATCGAGAAGAGGTTTGCTACGGTGGCACACCCTCAAGCAAATGGATAGGTCGAAGTACTTAACAAAATCATTAAGTTCATTCTCAAGGAACGATTGGATAAGGCTAAGGGCAAGTCGGTCGATGAACTTCCATTGGCACATTGGGCTTATCGAACAACCCACAAGTCAAAGACTGGCCACTCTCCTTCGCCCTGGCTTATGGATCAGAGCCTATGATCCTGTTTCAACTTGAAGTACCTTCTCATTAAGTGACTCACCATAATCCACAGATAAATGAAGACCTTCTATTAGATTTGCACGATATAATAAATGAGAAGCGTGACGAAGCTGACTTGAGAGCAGCCGCACATTGAAATCGAGTGGCTCGATACAACAATACCAACGTCAGGACTCGGACCTTCAAATTTGGCGATCTCGTTCTGAAATGAATCTTCCTTGGCATTGGGAACTTGGGCTCGACATGGGAAGGTCCGTATCCAATTGAACATGAGCTTGGAGATGGCACATTCAAGCTGGCGATGGTAGATGTGATCTCACTCCCGTAGCATGAATAGCGAACACTTACGACGCTATTTCAGTTGAATGTAAATTTGTACATATCTAATCAAAGCTGTGTAACCAGACAGAATATGTCATTTCTAGTGTTTATAAAATAAATGATTTCCAAAGCTTATGAGTCTGTCTGCATTTGACTTTACACTGGGATCAGTGACACTTACTTGGATGAACTTGCATGTGTAAAATGCTGGTGTGCAGGTACGCGGAGACAGTGCCAACCAAGCTTCTGCAGTCCATGATCAGACGCTCGAAGCTCAAACACACTTGGTGTCCGGAGAGATGCCAAGCAACTCGTCTAACCCGCGACTTAGGGACATGAGTATAAATATTCAAAGGCTGAACGAGACAGTTTTCCTCTGCTGCTCGTGCCCAGAGTTAGGCACGGTCGATGACAAACATCTTAGAAAAGGATGTTTAACCACTATGATTAAGTGGTTAACTCTGACCGATCCAGAGTTTGGCATGGTTAAGGCATGTATTCTAGAGAACGATGTCTGGATAGACATCTGAAGATGAATTACCTCAATTAATGTCCGGAGTTAGGCACGATCACACTTGGAACGTCCTTGGAATGGATGTTTAAGTTAACTTTCTAACCAAATGGAGTTTGGCCAAATTCCAGAGTTAAATATGGTCATATGGAAACAAACATTCTGGCGATCATTATTTACTCGTAAATGATGGAACACACTAGTAACTTAGTTCTATGATGATCATGAGAAGTGGATTGCAAGTACATTGAATGTAAAGCACATTTCTCGAACACTTTGACAAATTCACACAAGACTTAAACAAAATAAAAATTGTTTATTCACAACCAAAATCAAAGTTGGAAGAAAATGTACAGGTGTTATTGACAACTAGACTGAAAGCAAAAGCGGGGGCCGAACCCACACAAAACTGGCCTAAAAACAAAAGCTGGTTCCTAATACTATACAACCAAAAGCACAAAGAAGGTGGATGATCATTTCTTGGTCCTCTTCTCTTTCTCTTTTTTCTTTGTAAAACATGGCTCACCAGATCCCTCTGGTTTCTTCCTAATTCTTCCTCTACTTACTTTTCCCTTCGAAGGTGAGCTAAGTAATGCGACAGCTGACACACTTTGAGTACTCCCGGTCATGGGTAGCATGATCGAAGCGAAAATGGTCTCTCTCAAAGATATTGACAAAGGAGGAGGAAAAAAGTCAGTCGGGTCTTTCTTAATTTCTACAACAGACTTGAGCTATTGTTCGAGAAGTTCACTCACTGAAAGCCCTTGAGAAGGATCAATCGACCCGATGATCTGGACATCATCATCAGCTCGTATACCCTAGAGATCACCAGGCCCTTCTTCTTGCAAAGCATAAATCATTTGCATGCCAGGGCCTAGAGTGTCGCTAACTGGAATGCTCGGAGTCATCCCCGAAATAGTCACGACTATTGAGTCGGTCGATGTCGCTTGTTGTCCGGGTTGGGAGCTCTCCATCGAGAGATTAGAGATTGCAGGTTGTCCAGAAATTTGAGAAATATGAAACGAGAGATTATTTACATCGACTGGTGTCATGTGGGCTCTCTCAAATATAAATGAGGTCAACAATATACCACTGTCGGAATGAGGCTCAGTGTGGGCAGGCGTACCACCCAAGTTCCTCTCCTGAATAGGAGATAACATGCTTGTTTTGTGGAGTTATGGCACATCCTAATTATACTCGAAATCTAAAAGAGTTATAGAGGTAGAAGGGGGCCCATAGGTAAGACCAGTTTCAATATTCTGAGGAGTAGTGCCGAAACCTTTGGCTTGATCCTTTTGAACTATAGAAGCCAACTCCGAATGTAAAATGAGCTCACTTGCTCTGAGCGCCTTAATTTCCTCTAGACTCAAAATCTGGTTTTCCAGTTCTGCCAAGTCTACTTCAAGCCCTTTCGAATATTCGCACTCCTCCTGCACAATCTTTTCTCATGCCATCGCTAGAGCACAGGGATAAGCTTTGCCAAGCCATGCTAAATCTCTGAATTGAAGAAAATTGGCACTGTAGTTGAGGATGAGTGGATCGAAGATATCCTTAATCCGTCTCTCTACAGCTGCCACTAACTCGTCTACCTTCTTGGCTTTCTCCAATGCATCATCTCTTTGCTTATGAGCCTCAACAGTTTATTTGTAGTATTCTTGAGCCGTTTGGAGGGCCATATCCTTCTCTTTCTTTTCTTTCTCTAATGTGCCTTTAGCGCTTTTACTTCTTCAACCAAATCATGATTTCTGTGGTGAATGGACTCAACTTTGATTAGATGATTCTTTCTTTCTTGCTCAATCATCACATTTAAGTCCCTAATTTTTTGATCAGCGTCCTCCTTTGCCTTCTTTAACTCGGCAACTTCTTCATCGAGGTGAGCAATGGTCTTGTCATTCTAGTTCATAGTGAGTTTCATTCCTGGGATCTCAGCCTCTACATTCTTGCCATATTCCAAGATTGTCTCAGCTAGACTCTTCCAAGTGAAGTACTAATCATACACATCATCGACGTATGCAACTGTATCATGATTGATATACGCAAGAATATCTTTCAAGTTTGGAATGAACTTGCAGGCTTTGAAGTTGATCTTCGGAAAGCGAAGCTGTAACTTAGCTATCTTAGGGTTTGAAGTGATTAATTGCTCCTTTTTGACAATAGGCTGTTCTGTAGGTTGCTTGATAGACGCTTTGTCATCTCTATGTCGAGAAGAGTCAGAGGCAGTTGATTTCGATGGACGATGGAAGTGCTGAGAAGTGTGAGATGGCATTGTTTGTTTGGCAGAGAGAAAAGCACGAGAAGGGTCTTTACGAAGGATGTCATCGTGATGACTAGAGTGTTTTTTTGAACCTCTGGATTGCGGGGACCTAGATCTAGATCGATGCTTAGATGACGAATCGTTTGGCTTGTAGTCTTTCTCTCTACCTTTATGATCACGACTTGAATGCCAGCTGAAATCAGAATCATGGCTAGGCTTTTCAGGTCATGCAGTTAGTTTGCACCTCGACTGATATCCCATATGATCCTGGAAATTCTCGTATAATCCATGTTGCTCCATGGAACCTGCGGATAAAGCGAAGATAAATCAGCTTTGACAAGACATAAGGTTATGTAGAGTGTGGTGCATGCGTGTGTGCATGCAAGTGTCCTTGTGCCCCCCCATGGACCCTGGGTCCAAATTTTGCTGACAGAGGTAATCTCCCCTGCTTTGGTAGAAGGCACATCCTCTTGGAAACGAATGAGGCAACCAACATCCCCAATACTCTTATTGGCGATGCCAAAGGAGTCTATTACATCTGGGATTGGCCCAAGACTAGCAAAAGGATCCTTTGAAACATGTACGGAAGTTTCAAATGCAGTTGTGATCGACAGAGGCGGAATTAGAGTCTTATTTTTTCCCATTTTAATTTTAGGCTTCTTATTTGAAGTAGTTGTTAGTCTTCATCACCTTCTATGGGTCGTGACCCGCATCAGTACCGACTTGGCCTTCTACTCCATTACCTCTAATCTCACCTTCACCTCTAATTTCACCTTCTTCGACGTGCTCCTACACATCGCTAGTCTCGACTATTGGACTATGAACTGGGGGCACCGGGAGTGATCTCCATCATCTTCAGACAAAGAATCGTCCTCATCACCGTCGAAGGATTCCAGAGCAGACCAACACTACGAACAAATTCAAAGTTATATGACCACAAATTCTTATCGCTAAGTAGTTTCTTGGCCTCCCTATTCCTTTGGAATTGCGTGGAGTTGTTTGACAGTCTTTGCCAAAGCTGCATTAGTAGGCCTGCGTGGAATATCTATGAAGAAGGAAAAAGACGTTCAGTGATAGCAGAAACTATGAACTTGAGTTCGTACGCAAAAAACAGAAATAGTACTTATGGAGACAACCATTACTATGCAAATCCAGATGGACAGCGAACGAAAAAAAATTCTTCCTTGAAATAACTTAGTTTATTCAAAGTGCCAACTATGATTCGACAACCCCTAGATGGCTCTAAAAAGATGGGGGAAGGATTCCCTACGACGCTTGAAACCAAACAAATGTCAGATCTCTTGATTACTAGGGACCCGATCAAAATGGCAAGCAAATATAATAAACAGACCGTGGAGGAATGCATAACTATTCGATGAAGCTGAGCTGGAGCTAGCCTCATGAATGTAAAACTTGTCAAATATACTAATTAAATGGCAGGACACCTCTTTTTAAGCAAATATACCTATTACATGCTGTATACCCATCTGGTTGATGGAGTGCTCTTTGGTGGCGTGCCGAAACCAACACGTCCTCAAACAGAATGCCGTGCTTATCGCAAATTCTCCTAAGAGATCCTTCCTCGATCTTTGATGTGATGGAATTGGCTGAATAATCTTATATAACTGTGTCATTAAGAGTGTTGGAGGGCAGGTTCAACTTCTGGACCTTCTACAGACTCAATTGGAACTTTCAGAACATGTTGTTCTACTTGTGGATTTTCGGGTTGAAGTGCAGGCTGCACCTGTAACAACCCGCATATCTATCGATTTTATATTTAAATATTTTATTTAAATATTTTATCGTTAGTCGGATGTTAGTCCGAAAAGCTACTTTTTACATACGGTCAAATTAGGACTCGAGACCACTTCCATTGAGTTCAAAATGACATTTGCGATCTTTTTGAGTGTAAACTTCGATATGTTTGGAGATAGTGAAATTTTCATCACTTTTTGGCTTAGGACTTTGGTTTGGGGCTGAACACACACTAACTCAGCCCAACCCCCTCTTCTCTTCATCACTTCATCAAATACCATTCAAGCTTCATCAAAAATGGTGGTGGGAAGTGGAAATTAAAACTCCAAACTTAAATTCTATTGCAAATCCGAGATTCAACATCAAATTCACGTAAAGAACATTGATTCAAGCTTGTTGGTGTTCTTGCTTTGCTCTCAGGTCTCATCTTCATCAATTTCGTGGAAAAGGTGAGATTTTTTATCTCACATCTTGCCTATAATTGTCATTGGACTGTTGGGAATGATTCCTCATCACTTTAGCATGTTTGTTTGTATTGGATTTGGATTGGATTGGTGAAAAACCCAATTTTTTTAGTGTTTTTTGAGATTTCCTGAGCTTAGGTCGTTCTGCCTCCATAGGTCGCCCAGAACTGTAGCTCGTTCGCGTTGAAAAAGTCACGCAGTGTTAGGTCGTTCGCGAGTTAAGCCTTAAGCCGTAGGTCGTTCGCGAGTTAAGCCTTAGGTCGTTTGGCCTTTATAATTTTAGGTCGCTCACGAGTTAAAACTTTAGGTCGCGCTGGCCTTAAGTCGTAGGTCGCTCGACCCTTCAACCCCTTAGGTCGCTCGCGTGTAAATCCTTAGGTCGCGAACCAGTTAGGTCGCGCACCCTCCTTAGGTCGTGAACCAGTTAGGTCGCGCACCCTTCTTTAGGTCGCGAGTTTTAGGTCGCGCGTCTTTAGGTCGCGAGTCTTCGGTCGCGCGTCTTTAGGTCGTGAGTTTTAGGTCGCGCGTCTTTAGGTCGCGAGTTTTAGGTCGCGTGTCTTTAGGTCGTGTGCTTTTAGGTCGCTCGACTCTGTTAAGTCGTAGGTCGTTGGACCTTAAGTCGCTCGCCTCCCTTAACTCCAGTTAGGTCGCTCGGCCATTGTGTTAGGTCGCGTGAACCCTTAGGTCGTATGATCTACTTTTCCTTAGGTCGCTTGACCAGCTTGGCTTCACTAAGTCGTACCATTTCACTAGGTCGAACCCCGTACCCCCCTTAGTAGGGGATCTTATCTGAAAAACATTCAACAGAATTTCTACTATGATGGATTTAGGGATTGATTTCTTTGGACTTTACTCACGTCTTTGAACGTGAATTGATGTGATTCGATTTGTTTCAACAATCGTTTTGTGACTTGTCACTTTAAAGATATGAAGGTTTCAATACTAGTAGTAAATATCAAAACTCTTTCATCAAAACGATTTCAACTCTATTTTATTACAAAGCTCTTTTTCTCGAACTGTTTTCCAATCTACTAGTATATACAAGCCTTTACTTCACTCGGATGAGAAGTCGACTTAAACGACTTAGTAAAACGAGTGGTATGAAATGCTTGTGTTCACTTCGTCGGTTAGCTCTTGGACTTGTTCGATTGAACCCTTTTTGTGACAATTTTTTAGTGAAGATCTACAGTTTGTTCGTAAATATTTAAGTTAAGCTAGTGGTTATGGGACATGAAGCTAAACTCATATATTTACTGGCTTAGTGTAATTGACACTTCCTTATGATCATGACGATCATTTTTGTGATTTAGACTAGCGATTGAGCGATGTCTCTTTGTCTGCGAGGGAGACTATACCCCGTTTGTGTGATGTTTCGCCATCACATATGTAGGGTAGCACCTTACGGTCTTCGGGCCATTCCTGTGTGAAAATTTAATGGATAGCTTCCATGAGATAGCTTCTCGTCATGTGTTTTACGCATAGGTGAGTTTTCATGCTCCCATTCATGTGTTAGGCCTCCCCCTTTTTATGTGTTTTTCTGGATTTCTTGTGATGATTTCTGGAATTTATGCTTCACCAATTTTCATGATTTTCATTGATATGATATCAGTTTTTGTGCATTGGTGAATTTATGTGTTATTGACTTGTTATGAATACAAGTTTAGGGTATGATACCCTACTTTATCTTTGAGAAGATTCTTGTGATATTGATTGATCTTTTGTTGATTATCATTTACATACTTATAGTAGTATGCCGTTATGGTTGTTACATGTTCATGCCATATTATTTATCCTATACCTTATCATCTGATATTTATAGCTAGACTGATCCGTTTATTATTTTCTTATAAATAATACTCGGGTCAGACCGAGATGTTACAGGTGCTTCTGCTTGACTTCCCTTCAGGATTATTCTGACTTTTGGCTAACTACTTAGATTAGTAGCTTTTGGTTGTACACATTTGAGATATAGACTCTATGTAGTGTACTTATTCTTTTGTATAGCACGTGATGCTATTCTTTTGTACTATCATGGATCTTTCTGACCACTACTCTGATGTACACTTTCATGTGTTGTATATATTTATTCATATCTTCTTCCACCTTTGTGATATGGATGTCTATGACTGATTTATGTTATGATTACTTCTATGTTTGTTTCCGAAGATTATATATAGCCACCGTGTGATAGCTTTGTGTTTGTATCGGTATGTCGGATTTCCTCCTTAAAAGATATGCATTCTATTCTATCTGACATATCGGTGCTCGCACAAAGAAGTTACATGGATGGTCGCTCCTCCACAGCCTTATTCTCCGCGCTAATTGACAGCACTACATCGTAGTGTTCTTGGTTAGTGTGGGTATAGAGGTGGGGCGTCACAGCACCGGAGTTTTTCGTAAGGATAGGACCATAGTCGAGCTTGAATCGGCGTCTAATTTAGCATATCTAGAAGTTGATCGACCTGGAGCTTGAGCGGAGAGACGCTTAGAACATCTATGAGCCATGGCTGTCAAAACTCAACATATAATTGGTATCAGATTGATCAAAGATCATACCCTGTGCCAAAGTGTAAACCTAGTGCATTGTTGTGCAGTGTCGTATAGTGTTGATTTCCAATATTATGCAACAGTTCATTTAAAATCTAGAATTTATCCGAATTGACCATCATCGTTGACTGTCCCGACGAACATCACATCATCAACCATGCTTTGGAAATGCTTTGGGAACCAGGGAGATAAATTTAAATACAACGCAAACAATTGGTCTAAGCTAAAGTTAGCAAGAAAGATAGAGTTCACAAAATTCACTAAGGTCTGGAACGGTTTTGATCCAACCCTTGGATGAATTTTGGTCCTCTTTTGCATCTTCTCCCCGATCCAAAAGCACCACCATCCACATGATGACACCGAGCCTTATCTATCTCCATCACCACCTACCTAAAGACGTTGAAGGCCAGGTAAATAATCGATTTGAGGATTGAATCGAAATCTTGGTCGGACACAAAATGGGTCGGGTACGATCCCATAGGTTCATTCATTTGATAGAGAGTTCAAGCTAGGAGTGGTAGCGGCAGTAGCTCAATGGATGAGGAACGATGATGTGTATTTTTGTTAGAAAGAATTTCAATGGCAGAATAAAACTCGAAATCTCCAAGCTAATGTTTACAAATAAAGTGAAGGATAAAAGGAAGCAGCTTAAGTATATAGCCACCGAACCAAAATAATAGGCAGAGAAATCGCCTCATTCCAAGGCCATGGATCGTTACCAACCCATGCCCATGGTTTGGTATTGATCGATCAACATTTAAAAAATAAAAAATAAAAATGAAATATATGCACATGTGTGTGTGTGTGTGTATTTCTACCGTTTCCCAGGAACTAGTGTGTACATGGAACCAAGGCATGATCAAAAATCAAAGCACATGTATGTGCGCATGCTCAGCATTCAATAACTAGAAACAAATGAAAGCAGATTCAAACCTGAACGACCTGAATAAGGAATTTGTTCATAATTCTCAAGCTCGGAATGACAGATCATGGGAGCACACTCTAATTTTTATTGTCTTAGATGCTAACAAAGTATCATAACGAATGGCTGTATATGCGACGCTTTGCTAAAAAGATCCAAAGAAAGGGTAACAACTATTCGAAGCACGGATTGGAGTCCGATATGGCAATCCCGACTTGTCTCGATTCAAAGCACATCGTGTTTGTAACAAGTTGCATTTGGGGGGCAAGTTTTATCCGGCCTTTTGATAAGGTAGTACCTAGACTGACTTGATGAGTAGAACTTGAAAGGTATCGAGGTAGAAGGCCCAGAGAGATAGCCGTAAAGTAAAAAAACTAAATACAATAGAGATCATAATATGAAGACAAGGTCACTTCAAAAATTGCAAATCTCGATCCCACCGTCTGATGGTTCGGTACCGAACCATAAACGTGCACCCATACCACTCCAACTCCTTCCTATGCCTAAGTATTGGTGTTAGGAACCAACTTTGAACTCCATACGTCGTTTTCTTATTGCTTGCTATTGAACTCTTCGAGCACCAGAAATCAACAAGTCTACTCCTACACCAATCTATCAAACTGGCTTAAAAACAAGCTCAAAGCTACTCAAACAAGTTTGAAATCACAAAGCTAACGATATATCACTTCATCGCAAAGTGACAAATATAATCCATAAGTCAATCTTATGAATTGGTACCGATCCATGCCTATTGTTTGGTGCGGTCTATAGCTAATTGCTGACTTGGCCATATTTCCTCGAGAGAAACTGCTGCGAAATCATGGAAAACATGAAGGAGGACGTGCTAGAGCTTTTCTCGATGACCTATAGCTATAATTAGGCATGGAGGGGCATCATTTCGAGGATCTTTAGCTCTCTTGCAATTTTTAAATTATCTCTTGTGATCGCCTGTGGAATGGTACCGAATGATAAGAACAACGCTTGTAAAACAACTATATCACCAATAAAATCCTTAACTGGATGTAGGCAACTATTGGCCAAACCACCATAAATGTATGTTGTTATGTTTTTGCTCATTTTAATTTACTTTCATCACTTCTATTCTCTACTTAATCTTTGGGTGTTGGTGCAACATTTTTGTATTAACGGTACCGATCCATGAACGAGGATCGTTACCGATCCATAAGATCACTCCATGGATCTTCCCCGTGGCCTTGTTAGCTATAACTTGCTAGTTCCTTTATGTTTTTTACCTTGATTTCCTTGTTAAAAGCTTGTTTCTGGTTTACTTGCTTGGATCGGTGGTGGCATGGAGCTCCTGGCTTCATGTATTGGAGATGCTTGATAGTAAATTGCATTTGAACAATCCATTGAGGCTTGAAACATGCTATAATCACCATGGGCTGGAAGTAGAGGAGATGAGAGATACTGTTGAAATTGTAGGGATTTGTACCTATTCCCATCGTGGATCGGTACCGACCTATGTCTTTAATTGTTGAGTGACGTTGAATGTTTGCTTGTTGATGTTTTGGATGTTGGCCTTTTCTTGAAAGCTAGATGCTTTGTTTTGGGCTTTTGATCTTGGTCAAACTTGGCTTCTAGATTCGCTAGTTATTTCTTTAAACTCTCTGCCTCGATAACTTTCTAGTTTGACTAGTCAAATTTGTCCAAATACGGCCTGGTCATAAAGCTAGATAACATTGCTCCTGAAAGCATGCCTTGTGAATAGAAGGTGTGCTTTTCTCAAGAACAAATATTGAAATCGATTATCCACAAGTAGCCAAATTCTTGCCTATTAACTTGATCAAACCGTGGCAAATCTTCCAATTTCGTCGGGTTCACCTATAAATCAAAGACCGTTTCAAACTTTGGTAGCTATGGACTCAAGTCCTTGCTTGAGTGTCAATGGTAGATAATCATCATTTCGTGTTCTCCTAGAACTATTATATTATATATCATATCGTAAATCAGGATCGTCCCATGTTCTTCCAGGAATTAACAGTCATATATCAAAATCAGTGGTTCAATTCGGTAATTGTTATCAAATTTTATCAAAGTTAATTGTTTCAAAATCAAAGTCTAGTTTTCGAGATCTTTGGGCCTTGTACTCGATGAACAATTCAACTCCTAATCACTCCGGATCATTAACTTAATCCTCGATTTCTCCGGATCGTTCATTAAATTCATGATCTTTCCACATCGTTAAGCATCCAAACTAAAGTTTGATCAATCTAGATTATTTCTTGATCTCGTTGGACCATTTAACATCGAACCTCGAGTTCGATCAATCTAGATCTTTGCTAAGTCCAATCCACTCGTTCTTCGATAAAGGGACTCAACGACAAAGCAAGGCCAATCTGCCCCACTCTCCAATGGGCAGACTTGCTCTCATATAGGTCCAATCCACCTGCTCTCCAACAAAGGAACTTGTACCTTATGATTTATCAGCCCGTCTCTCTGATCGAGACAACTGCTTTTAATCTATTAATAAATTAATATTGAGAGCGACCAACTTCTGTTGGTGCTTCAAAATCAATATCAATTATCACCTTCATGTGGTTTTTAGATTCTAGCATTCACAGAATTACGATTTAAAAATCAAACATACATCAAAGCATCCATTCAGGTATTACATCCTAGTATTTAACTTAAAGCATGCCCAGAGATCGATCGATGTCACATACACGAGTGAGTGGCTTGACCGTAATATTTCATTGTTTTTTGAAAACAAAAGGCAAAGTATGGGAATCGAACCTGACTTCCTGCCGTCTCTATTATGAGATAAATAGCCCCGACCTAGATCCAATGTCGCTTCCATTTGCTGCAGATAATGGGTGCTCCCGTTCCATCACTATAGCTTAGTTTCTCACGTACTACTATAACTGGTTATTCCTAACCTTCTCTTCAACATGGAGATGCCTGCAATTATTTGTTTCATGCCCATCCTGCTTATGGAATATGCAATACTTTCCCGTTCTCCTTTCCGGTCGGTGGGTTCTCTCTTCATTGGTTTTCGATAAGGAATATGCCCCTAGTATCAAGGTAAATCCACTCCGAGGTCTTAATCAATTCTATGTAGGAGGAAAACTTCAGTTCCCTTCTTTGCCGCTTTGGTCCTCCAAAGCCATCATCTGCCTTTCGCTTTACTTTTTCTTTGCTAGATACTGCTCTGGACGGTCCTCTGCCATCACAGCAGTAACCTCTATCTTTTCAGTTTTGGTGTCCTCCTAAAGCAAGTATCTTTCAACCAAATGGTAGACTTCCATGAGATCCACCGGTAGATCCCTTTCCTAAGAAATCTTAAAATCTATCTTACTAGCAACTCCCAAAACAACCGCCATCAAAACCACTAATGGGTTTGGCGTATGAACTGCAGTAGCTGTCGCATTAAATTGAGTCAGAAAACTCCTAAGGGTCTCTCTCGCCCTTTGCTTCATGCTCGATAGCATCATCACATTCCTTGGTCTTGAAATGTGAACTCTGAATTGCCTCATGAATCTATTCACTAACACGGTCCATATGTTGATGGAATCATTCTCCAGCCGTCTAAACCACATCGCCGCTAAATCTGTTTAATACAAGAGGAAACACCATCCCACTAATTCTTAAGATGCACCCAACATCTCTATATGTTGGATTTATCTCATTAAATGAGCCGGTCGATCAGTCTTTGCATCATACATTTCCTTCATCGGTAACTTGAAATCAGGTGGATTCCTTGCATACTGGATGTTAGGGGTGAATGGATTTCTGCTTACATCTTCCAGACTCTAATTTTGCAGTCCATCTCTCATCGCTCGTCTAATTATCTCAGCAATTCTATCATTATCTTCCAACGAAAATCTCTGCTCTGCATTTTCGTTTTGCCACATGTTCCTACGGGGAAATTTTAGCATGTACTCCTCTGGTCATGGATTTGCATTCTGATTCATGTTCTGGTGTTCAACATCGCGCTCCAGGCATGTACTATCTATATCCAAGTTCAAGTTCGTCGTGCCCCTAAGTTCGTGGAGTTCAGTACCGATCCATGCTCGGGGATCATTACCAAGTCGTAGTGACTCTTCGGGGGTTGCTCCACTATGCTCCATTCTGTTTCCAAGTGCATTTGTTCTGGCTTCTGGCCCATGGTTCTGGTCTGCAGCAACTCTGGCTATTCTTCGTTATCCTATCCTTTTGAAGAAACCTTCCATCATATCTTCTTGGTGGGCTATCATTCGGTTCTGCATTTCCATCATCATTTTTTCGTCTCGTCTCTAGTTATGTAGATGGAAGGGGTTAGATCCCAATGACACCTCTTGGCTACCCCTATGTCCTTGTTGGCTTTCCCTACATCCTTGTTGGCTTTCTTCAATAGTTCTCCTGGTTGATGGTCTCATCATCTTCTCCAATTTCATGTTTCAAGTTGTCAAATCCAAGTTCTCTCAATGAAAGCACCAAAAAATTTATGCCAAAAAGTAGCACAAATACCCAAGAAATTTTAGTAGAGAAATAAGTGAAGATAGTAAATTAAAATAAGGAAAAACCAAGGCACACAAACTTTATAGTGTTTCGGCTAATCGTTGTGTACGTCCACTTAGCTTTATTGTTGATTATGTTGTTGTTTCAAACACTGTTCTTATGGATTGGTAATGACCCTCGGGATTACAATAATTCGATGCAAATTCGTAAGTCGTTGAAAAAGTTCCCTTAAAATGTCACCCTCATCCTTTATTTATAGCTGAAAGTCAACAGAAATTCCTCTATCATGTTCATAGCCACATTCCCCACGTTTAGGAAGTGAGATGCTTGGAAGATCGTGGTTATGTTATTCATTTTCAGGGATTAATACATATCCTTAGTCGGGGATTGGTACTGATCCATAAGATCACTCGATGGATCTTCCCTGTGGCCTTGTGTAGCTACGACTTGCTAGTGCCTTCATGTTTTTCACCTTGATTTCCTTGCTAAAAGCTTGTTTCTAATTTACCTGCTTGGATCGGTGGTGGCATGAAGCTCATGTTTCATGTAGATGCTTGATGGTAAATGGAATTTGAATAATCCATTAAGGCTTGAAACATGATATAATCACCATAGGCTGGAAGTAGAGGGGACATGAGATGATATTGATGAAATTGTAGGAATCCATACCGACCCCCATCATGGATCGGTACCGACCCATGACTTTGATTATTGAGCGACGTTGAATGTTTACGCGTTGATGTTTTGGATGTTGGCCTTTTCTCAGAAGCTAGTTGCTATGATTTGGGCTTGTAATTTGGGTCGTACTTGGCTTATGGATTCGCTACTTATCTCTCTGGGCTCTCTGCGTCGATAACTTTCTAGTTTGACTAGTCAGATTCGTCCAAAATGGTCTTGTCAAAAAGCTAGATAATAATTATATTTAACGGAAAATTTAAATGGTGTGTTTTATGATAGGAATCACAATGTGTTGTAATCATGAGCAATTTATTGTGTAATAAACACCCCATTTTGAATATTCCTAGTCAATGTGTATCGAGATAAGATATTGATGCATCCGTTAAGACTAGAGTATGTAATGCTCTCCAAATGTCGAGCAATATATTACTCATGGTTGTTGGAGAACCAAGGGATTACGTTCTAATAGTTATTGGATAACTATGGGATAACTCACTCGATAGTTTTCTATTGGTTCATATAACTAAAGTCTAAAGAAGAATATCGAAGTGACTATATTACAAATTCCTTCGACTTGAATGTGGACGATGTTAGAATTTTGGTCAAAACCAAATTCTATTAGTTCTAATGTGATATAGTTTTGACGAAGTGAATTGGGGTAAATAATCATTACTAATAAGGACCGCTTACAATTAGTAAAATTGGATTTCAGCAAGAGATGTGCAAACTATAAATTCAACAAAATGTTACACCACTGGCATGATTTAATTATTTTTTAATCGTTAAACTTTGATTAAATTAATTAATATTTATGAAATATTAATTATTTAATTATATTTAATTTGTTTGAAAATCTTTAGTAACCAATAAAGGCATGGATATAAAAGTTATGAATGCGTGTATCAGTATATGATATCGATAGATATTTAAATTCGATTTAATTAAGAATAAATAATAAAAGGACTTTAACCAAATTAAATTAATTAATATTTTTAAAATGTTGATCATTACAATTTTATTTGATTTGTTTAAAAAACATTAGTATTTAATAAAGTGTACATATAATATATATAAATGCACGTATCAGTATATGATATTGATAGAAAATAAAATTGGATTTAAATAGGAATAATGCTAAATGGTTTTTGGAATTTTTTGGGGCCAAATAGCCATGACATGGCAAAACATTCATTGAGGAATTAAAGGAGTCATTTTGAAATGAAGAGGCAAATCTTAACTAAAGGAAGGTAAGTCGTCATATCTTTTTTCTTAGGAAAGAGTCATCATATCTTTATGTGATCTTTATATTCCTCCTTCAATTTACTTTTTTCCTCTATCATTTTCCTATTCGCCTCAAATCCAACTAGGGTCTAATTTCCATGGTATTTAGGGTTTAAAATTCTAAAAAATAAGTTAAAACAAAATCAAAATTAAAAGACGGTTTACTTTCAATTGTTGCAAGATTTAAAGATCGATTCATCGAATCTAGGAATCAATTCTTAATTTAAGGTATTTATTTTTACTACATCTATGTTATTCTTCTATTTTATTTGTATATAAACTACCATGTCTATGTGCTTCTAATCCTTTACTCCTTCTATATCTTCTACCTATATAAACTTTAGATTACAATTTGAATATTAAATTTTCTACCTTGAATTAGTGGTATTGACAATATGTTAATATATTTTAACATCTCTTGTTCTTTTATCTATTAATCATGTGTTATCAATGATAATAATTATACTACTCTTGTTTTTTGTACACATTGTATGTAATTTTGATCTGAATCATTTTACCATGGATTTATATATGCCTAAATCGTCAATTTTTTTATTTCAAAAAAGTCATTGTTTGAATAAATTTTGTGTAACGACCCATAATTTTCGATAATTTAAAATTAGTTAATCTAATAAAATTATGTTAATCTAATATTGAAGAAATGAAAATTTGTGACTTATTATTGAAATTAATGACTAGAATGAATTCTAACAATATTTAAGGTAAGTTAACTATTAACAATTTCTATGAAATTCCAATTAATTGGAATACTGTAATGTTATACTTGGTTATAAAATTGAATATAAGAAACAAATATAAATATTTAATTATTGTATGAAATAGATAGTTAATGGTAATTGAATAAAATTATTATTATATAAGAATTGTAACATTTGTTTGTGACTAATGAATTCATAGGTGTAATTAAAACTTAAGGTAACGATTGTTATAAGTTACCTGTTTATTTGGTCTATTAAATTAAAATGGGAAATCAATTAGAATTAAATGAACTTTAATGTTACATTAATAAGATTAAGACAATAGCTGAAATTGTGAATGTAACATATTGAATAGAAATGCTAATTTTATTAATAAGGTAACAATTGATTTATTTAAGGAATGAAATCAAGATAAATAAATTGATTGGGATTTTTATTATAATTAATGTGTGAAATTGACAAAATCCAATATAATTGAAATATAGAAATTGATACAAATAAAAGATGGAAATTTGGGTATATTAATGTAATGAAATGTAAAACAAATGTTAACTATGTTATCAGATTTTAATTGGCTGAATATAAAGTTTGGAATCAAATTAAGCAATTTATTGAAATTAAATTGTAATAAATTGGATTTAATTACAGTAGACTTAAACGTTATAATTAGTGTAATAACCAACACTTGAAATGGGTATATAAACTTGTACTAAGTTATGGTAAATGTCTAAGTGATTAAAAATGATGAATTGGTTAAGTTATAAATTTTGAATTTAAAGGGTGATTTATTTATTTTAATATTAATTTATTTAATTAACTGAAATATAGCCATTTTGGCCACTGACTCGGATTTCGACGAAACCAGTTTCATTGGATCCGTAACGGTGAATTATTGTAGGATTTCAAGTTTCGTAGCGATCAGACTTGTCGTTTGATCGTACGGGCTCGAAACGCCTAGAAATCAACTTAATTGAAATCAATTGAAATCAATTTGAAATAAGATGATTTTAACATAACTTCTTCATACGATGGAATTAGGACTTGAAACATGTTCCATTGAATTTAAAATTATCGAAACCATCTATTTTGATATATAGGATGACTCATTTTCGTTCCTGAGACAAAACGGGCTTTTCGGATCATTTATCGTTCAATGTGTAAATCAAATCTTGTCCATCCATTCTATTTTCAGCTTTGTCTATAAATAGCCCCGTTATAAACCCTAGCCACTCCTCATTTTCATTTGTTTGTGCGTATATTTCAGTCTTCTCCTCCTTCTCGAAGGCAGACAAACCAAACAAACTTCTCAATTCAATTTCAAAATCAAATTAAAATTAAAATTTCAAACTCCACAAACTATATCGAATTATATATTGATTTGAAGCTCTTAATGAGCGCAAGTCGAATCTGTAATTTGTTTTTCGATTGGGGTCATCGTCTGCCCAAAAATTTGTGAATCATTTTCGGCCGTCCGTTGCTTGGGTTCAATTCGACGGGGATTTCAGTCGATAGGCCGATCGGAAAGCGCTGCACTGTAGAGGTTGTCGAAAGGCTTCGATCCATACCGTTTATTGGTCGAGATTGCCTCTGGGTTCGCCACGATGGGCTAGTGAAGGCGGCGGCGACGCGTCGTTTCTGGAGGCACCGTGGGTAGCAGTGTGATCACCAAAGGGGCGGCCAGAGTCGAGGAGTTCGGTGACATGGTCAGATCGAGGTCAAAGCAGGCAAGGCGGCAGGGAAATTAGAAGAAGGATGAACGTGGGTGGCGGCTCGGTTCTCGGCTCGATCAACTAGGGTTTCCTTTTTTTTCGCGTAGTGACGTTGCAAATTTTGTTTGGGTAATGTATTATTTATTTAAATTTCTATTCAAAGGTTCTAAAATACATAACTTTTACATATGAGGTCCAATTCATGAGCGGTTTCTTACGTTGGGATCGTATCGAGATTTCAGACATTTTGACGCTGGTTTAGGCAGATTCTGAGACTGTTTGAATTTTTGGTTTAAATTGGATTTTAAATCCAATTTAAATCCAAAGGTGAGTGTTTTAACCCACTCACAACTTCTAAAATTTCTTATGTTAGTTAAATTAATTTTTGATGTGATTAGAAATTTATTTATGACTGTTTGATATATTTAAATCGTCATTCTAGTTAATTTGAATTTATTTGAAGTAAATTGTCATTTAATTTATTATTGAATTTAAATTGCCAGTTAATCACCTGTAATTGATAACCTATTATTTGTTGATATTTATTAATTGATTTGGATGATGATTGTGATGAATGTTTGATTTGTTGTATTGGATGAATGGATGTTGTATTTATATTGTTATAACTGCAAGTTCACTATGGGTTGAAATGATACATACCCGAATGATCAATAGATTAAGGAAAAATCGTTATGGGTTGAAATGATAGACTCGAGCGATTTTATGGATTTTGTTATTAAATTTGGGATTGTGGTTTGAAATGATATATAACCGTAAAATTTTAAATTGCGGATTGAAATGATAAATATCTGTATCACTTGACCCTAGGGTAGAGAATTATATACAGACACCGGATTTGTTAAATTAATTTATTTTAAAATCCTTAATTTTTGAATTTAATTAAAGGATATTTTGAAATAAAATTTGATTTATGTAAATTGAAGTGTTATTGGAAAATCAAGTTTATGATGAAATGTGAAATGGTTTAAAAAGAATTGCTTTAAGAAATTAAATTGGAAGTTTAAAATTAAACTTTTAAGTATAAATGAAATTCTATCGAAATTAAGTTATTGAAGTTGTTTGAAAATAACTTTGAAATATTTTGAAATTGGAGTAATCCGAATTGATATTTGAACATGGATTGAAACGATATGAAATTCAATAGTTTATTGAAATGTTAAATTGAAAGGTTTGGAATTTGGTTTATTGACTTGGAAATTGAAAATGGTCCAAATGCGTTGAAATGAAATGAATAGTTTAATTTGATATTAATTCCAAATTCATGTTTTAATATAAACTGTTTTAAAAATATACTATTTCAAAATTTCTAATTATTAAGATTTCAAAGTATTAAACTATTTTAACCTGTATTAATTATATTAAATCATTTTAACCTATTTTAAACCATTTAATTTATTTAAACTAATTAACCTGTTTTAACTTATTTTAAATATAATTAATCTATTTTAAAGCTATTTAATATATTTTAATTATATTTAACCTATTTTAAATCTATATTAACTATTTAAAACTATTTTCTTCTAAATTCCAAACCAAGTAAAATGGATGGGTTTATATTCAAATTCTCATTTTTTTTGGCGAATATGGTTAATGATGTTATAACCTAAGTTGGGAATTAAATAACATATTTGGTTTAATATGATATTTTGAAATGAGAGTTTAGCCTATTTTGGAAATATGACTTTTGAAAGGAAATATAATTTCGAACTATGATTTCAAATGTGATATGATTTCAAAGGTGAATATGATTTCAGAAGTAAGTAATGATTTCGAAAGTGATATGATTTGAATTGAATATGATATTTTGATATCAATTATGAAATGATTTTGGAAATGTAAAAGAACCATCCGGTGTGTAATAAGCGATTGGTTGTTAAAGAGACCGGGATCAGATATTGTCATACTCTCTGCCAATACCGAAAACCACTTTGACAACTGTGTACGCGGTGGAGATTCCAGAATGAAGTAGGATGGTTGGCGACGATCCTATATGAGGTATATACATGGACCCGACTCCCATAAGTTAGCTTAAGGTGGCTAAAACAGGAGCAATTGACGGGCCAAGTGAGGTCATTCCTCCGATCGGGCACATTCCTTCGATACTATACTCTGACTTTGCGATTGATTTGGTGGCCACCCTCGATTTTTGATTTGGGAGTGTGTTACGAGGTGGGAGGTAGTAGCTGCTATGCGTTACCACCAGTCCGGAAATATAATTCGTATATCTACCCTGGCATTGCCTAGTTGTGCCGTGTCACCTACCCTATCGAGACCACTACAAGTTTGTTTTGTACCATACCTATGGAGTGCCCTCTGACGACGTCCAGTACGGACGGGATTATGGTACTGTATAGACTATGGGAATATATAAAAATGTGTTAAGGGGAAAATGGGTAATGCCTTAATGCTATTTTAATAGTTTATCTTGCTGTAGACATATTATAATAGCGTATTGTACTACCTAGTAGATAGTTTAACGGATCCTTAGCAGATGTGAATCCTGAACATCTCTTAAGTTACTGCACTCACGTTAGACACTGGATTGGAGATGTCAAACCCCGTAAACATCTCTGACGCCGTTCCACTCATAGTTATTTATCGTTGATTTAACTCACATAAGATCTTTTAGTTCCAACTCGAGTGTTTTGTCTTTTCAATTCGCTCGGGTCAGCCTGAGCATTTCAGGATTTGAAGACCTTATTTTTGGAGGATGAAGACGAAGATTTGTACTACTATTATTTACTATATTTATTCCACTGCATTCATACTATTCCGCTGCATTATCATTTATTTATCTCTGATATGTGTAACTTTGATTTTGTATTGTATAAGTATAATCAAATGTTTTGTATACAGCTTCATGAATTGTTATTTGATTATTATATTTTGTCATTCCGCTGCGAGATTCTGTTTTTTTTTCTTTCTCTACTTTTTCTTATTCACCCCAATAACAATCTGTCCTTCCATATGGTTTGAGTCGGCATGTGTGTCTGCTTAAAACGTACAAAAAGGCGGGATGTTACGGTTGGTATCAGAGCTTAGGTTTAACGATAACCTTAGCTTTGTGGGGTCTGACTCATATAAATTAGGGTAGTAATACCCTAGAATGAGTCACTGAGTGTATATATATGAGAGAGCATATTTGTAGTATTATAAAAGGTTTTTTTATATTGTGTTAGTTTGTTCCGTTTTGTATTTATAAATTCTGGTTGATGCATAGGACGCTATGACATCGATAGGGATTTCTAAACACTTAATAAGACAAACTGACACAATATTTGTTTTGAAATGTAGGTAAATGAAATAATTTTACCTATTGTATATTTTTATATATAAAATAACGATTTATAAATGATATATATTTGGTTGTAATATGTTGGTTGTTAAGTAGTGAAATTTATAAATATTGGTTTGAAATAAGATTTGAAAATAAAATAAATGAAATTTGGAAATTTAGAACTTAAGTTCCGTGGTTTTTTGAAAATTTCTTTCGAATGATTTTGGGATATAATAATATTATTATTAGAAGTATTTCATGATATAAATATTTCAATATAATTTGAAAGAATTGTTTTAATGAAATTTTGGAAAGAAATAAGTTCTGTACTCCCCTCTCTTTCGTTGGAAAATAATTTCGGTGATGAGTGCACGCATCATCGACATTCATTTTCGAGTTTCAAAGTGGAAAGGCCGTTGTAGTAGTTTTACTACATATCTATTTTGATAAACAAATAAAAAATTTAAGTTTAAATATGATTGGATATAAAAGTTATGAGTGTGTGTATATATATGTATGTATATGTATATATTATTTTAAATGATTTGAAATGGAACCCAACATTTAGTTCTTATATTTCTATAAATTAGAAGTTTAAATTATTGAGAATGAAATGGAATTTAACTATTCAATAATTGGAATTTCTAAATGAAAATAAGAAATTAAATGCTAAAGTTATGAATGAAGCATAGGAGAAATTTGAAACTGATAACCTGTAAATAAATAGAATATAAAATATAAGAAATGGTAACTATTGGACATGTATTTACTAAAATGAAATAAGATAAGCTTGTGTAACTTTAATTTGCATTCTTAAAGACATATATATAACTTACCAATTATAAAAGTGGAAATGTTAAAAGAATATGTAATGGTAATTTTTACAAGTAAAACTTATGTAATGGGAGTGTTCAATGAAATTTACTTTTATAAATAAGAAATTTGATATGAAAATAGTTATAAACTTGAGTTAAAATTGTAATACTACTAATTAAATGAAATAGAAAATGAGTAATGTAAGTAAAGGATTTTGAACTTAAGTTAATATTGAAACTATTTATAATTAAAGTAAATAATAAAATAAATGTAATGCAATAAAAGAAATTGACATGATATGAATAAATGAAACTGAATTTTGTAAGTAATAAAGGAAAATAAATGAAATAAAACACTGAATGAATGAATGGGAAAAAAAATTTGTAAGAGATAAATGTAAGTTAAAGAAATAATCCTTGTATGAATGAAAAGAAAAACAAAAACTGTAAAATGTTGTGAAAGAAATTTAATAAGAATAACTCAAGTACATTGTAAATTATTGTTTGTTTTGGTTTATGGGTTGTTTGGGATAGGATACTTCTAATTGTTTAAGATGTATGAATAATCTATTGAGTTTATCTAAGACTGTTGAGTAAATGGTATATTTAGTATTTATTTGTCATTCTATGCGGTTAAAAGTGTCTTAACCCGAACAAACTATTTGTTTTGGTTGATATGGATGGATAATTGATTTGTATTGATTTCATATGATGATTGTATGCTGTGGTTACAAGTGATTGTTGTTTTATATTGATTTGTTTGTTAGTGGTTGAAACAACGTTAAACATTTCATTTTATGTAATTATTAACCTCTTTGGATTATATGAGTGAAATACAGGTTATGGAAGCAATTGCTACTGCTTTTGGTTTCATAATTAAGCGTTATTTGCCCGACAAATAGGTATGTTCTCGGATTACGGTTTCCTAGCGATATTATTATATTTTTCCCCTGTTGGGATTTATTATTTTGGAAAATATATGAGATATTGTTATATTTTGATATTGTTATTTCTCCCGAGCCTATCCGTACAATGGAGACTTTACCGAAATTTTTCGTGAATTTTGGACTTAGAAAGTTTCGTGAAATATTTTTCAAACTTTTATTTACTTGAATATAAAAGGATTTAAGTGTTATAAATTGATATATTTTATTTAATTTTGTAAATTTATTTGTTATAAATTTAATATTTTGAATAAGATATATTGATTACTTGATTCCTGCTTTTCCCTTCTTTTTCCTTTTCGAGGACGAAAAGTTTTGAGTGGGGGTGAGTGTAACGACCCGTAATTTTCGATAATTTAAAATTAGTTAATCTAATAAGGTTTTGTTAATCTAATATTGAAGAAATGAAAATTTGTGACTTATTAATGAAATTAATGACTAGAATGAATTGTAACAATATTTAAAGAAAGTTAACTATTAACAATTTCTATGAAATTCCATTTAATTGGAATAATGTAATGTTATACTTGGTTATAAAATTGAATATAAGAAACAAATGTAAATATTTAATTATTGTATGAATAGATAGTTAATGATAATTGAAAAAAAATTAGTATTATATAAGAATTGTAACATTTGTTTGTGAGTAATGAATTCATAGGTGTAATTAAAAGTTATGGTAACGATTGTTATAAGTTACCTGTTTATTTGGTCTATTAAATTAAAATGGGAAATCAATTAGAATTAAATGAACTTTAATGTTACATTAATAAGATTAAGACAATAACTGAAATTGTGAATGTAACAAATTGAATAGAAATGCTAATTTTATTAATAAGGTAACTATTGATTTATTTAAGGAATGAAATCAAGATAAATAAATTTATTGGGATTTTTATTATAATTAATGTGTGAAATTGACAAAATCCAATATAATTGAAATATAGAAATTGATACAAATAAAAGATGGAAATTTGGATATATTAATGTAGTGAAATGTAAAACAAATGTTAACTATGTTATCAGATTTTAATTGGCTGAATATAAAGTTTGGAATCAAATTAAAGCAATTTATTGAAATTAAATTGGATTTAATTACAACAGACTTGAACGCTGTAATTAGTGTAATAACCAACACTTGAAATGGGTATATAAACTTGTACTAAGTCATGGTAAATGTCTAAGTGATTAAAAATGATGAAATTGGTTTAGTTATAAATTTTGAATTTAAAGGGTGATTTATTTATTTTAATATTAATTTATTTAATTAACTGAAATATAGCCATTTTGGCCATTGACTCAGATTTCGACGAAACCAGTTTCATCGGATCCATAACGGTGAATTATTGTAAGATTTCAAGTTTCATAGCGATCGGACTTGTCATTTGATCGTACGGGCTCGAAATGCCTAGAAATCAACTTAATTGAAATCAATTGAAATCAATTTGAAGTAAGCTAATTTTAACATAACTTCTTCATACGATGGAATTAGGACTTGAAACCTGTTCCATTGAATTTAAAATTATCGAACCATCTATTTTGATATATGGGATGACCCATTTTCGTTCCTGAGACAGAACGGTCTTTTTGGGTCATTTATCCTTCAATGTGTAAATCAAATCTTGTCCTTCCATTCTATTTTCAGCTTTGTCTATAAATAGCCCCGTTATAAACCCTAGCCACTCCTCATTTTCATTTGTCTGTGCATATATTTCAGTCTTCTCCTCCTTCTCAATGGCAGACAAACCAGACAAACTTCTCAATTCAATTTCAAAATCAATTTCAAATCAAAATTTCAAACTCCACAAACTATATCAAATTATATATCGATTTGAAGCTCTCAACGAGCGCAAGTCGAGAGCTTCAAATCGAATCTGTAATTCATTTTTTGATTGGGGTCATCGCCGGCCCAAAAATTTGTGAATCATTTTCGGCCGTCCGTTGCTTGGGTTCAATTCGACGGTGGATTTTAGTCGATAGGGTGATCGAAAAGCGCTGCACTGTAGAGGTCGTCGAGAGGCTTCGATCCATACCGTTTATTGGTCGAGATCGCCTCTGGGTTCACCACGATGGGCTTGTGAAGGCGGCGAATATGCGTCGTTTCTAGAGGCGACGTGGGTAGCAGCGTGATCACCAGAGGGGCGGCCAGAGTCAAAGAGTTCGGTGACATGGTCTGATCGAGGTCAAAGCAGGCGAGGCGGCGGCGAAATTAGAAGAAGGATGAACGTGGGTGGCGGCTCAGTTCTCGGCTCGATCAACTAGGGTTTGCTGTTTTTTTTTCGCGTGGTGACGTGGAAAATTTTGTTTGGGTAATGTATTATTTATTTAAATTTCTATTCAAAGGTTCTAAAATACATAACTTTTACATACGAGGTCCAGTTCATGCGTGATTTCGTGCGTTGGGATCGTATCGAGATTCCAGACATTTTGACGCTGGTTTGGATAGATTCTGAGACTATTTGAATGTGGGTTTAAATTAGATTTTAAATCCGATTTAAATCTAAAGGCGAGTGTTTTAACCCACTCACAACTTCTAAAATTTCTTATGTTAGTTAAATTAATTTTTGATGTGATTAGAAATTTATTTACGGTTGTTTGATATATTTAAATCGTCATTCCAGTTAATTTGAATTAAATTGAATTAAATTGTCATTTAATTTATTATTGAATTTAAATTGCCGGTTAGTCACCTGTAATTGATAACCTGTTATTTGTTGATATTTATTAATTGATTTGGATGATGATTGTGATGAATGTTTGATTTGTTGTATTGGATGAATGGATGTTGTATTTATATTGTTATAACTGCAAGTTCACTATGGGTTGAAATGATACATACCCGAATGATCAATAGATTAAGAAAAATCGTTATGGGTTAAAATGATAGACTCGAGCGATTTTATGGATTTTGTTATTAAATTCAGGATTGCGGTTTGAAATGATATACAACCGTCAAATTTTAAATTTAGGATTGAAATGATAATTATCCATATCACTTGACCCTAGGGTAGAGAATTATATACGGACACCAGATTAGTTAAATTAAATGATTTTAAAATCCTTAATTTTCGAATTTAATTAAAGGATATTTTGAAATAAAATTTGATTTATGTAAATTGAAGTAATATTGGAAAATCAAGTTTATGATGAAATGTGAAATGGTTTAAAAGGAATTGCTTTAAGAAATTAAATTGGAAGTTTAAAGTTAAACTTTTAAGTATAAATGAAATTCTATCCAACTTAAGTTATTGAAGTTGTTTGAAAATAACTTTGAAATATTTTGAAATTGGAGTAATCCGAATTGATATTTGAACATGGATTGAAACGATATGAAATTCAATAGTTTATTGAAATGTTAAATTGAAAGGTTTGGAATTTGGTTTGTTGACTTGGAAATTGAAAATGGTCCAAATGCGTTGAAATGAAATGAATAGTTTAATTTGATATTAATTCCAAATTCATGTTTTAATATAAACTGTTTTAAAAATATACTATTTCAAAATTTCTAATTATTAAGATTTCAAAGTATTAAACTATTTTAACCTGTATTAATTATATTAAATCATTTTAACCTATTTTAAACCATTTAATTTATTTAAACTAATTAACCTGTTTTAACTTATTTTAAATCTAATTAATCTATTTTAAAGCTATTTAATATATTTTAATTATATTTAATCTATTTTAAATCTATATTAACTATTTATAACTATTTATAACTATTTTCTTCTAAATTCCAAACTAAGTAAAATGGATGGGTTTATATTCAAATTCTCGATTTTTTTAGGCGAATATGGTTAATGATGTTATAACATAAGTTGGGAATTAAATAACATATTTGGTTTAATATGATATTTTGAAATGAGAGTTTAGCCTATTTTGGAAATATGACTTTTGAAAGGAAATATAATTTCGAACTATGATATCAAATGTGATATGATTTCAAAGGTGAATATGATTTCCGAAGTAAGTAATGCTTTCAAAAGTTATATGATTTGAATTGAATATGATATTTTGATATCAATTGTTGTAACGACCCGGATTTTTCAACGTCGGTAAATTGGGTGATTAACTGATTTTATCATTTAAATATTAATTTTTTTTTTTTTTTTTTTTTTTTAGCAAAGGCTAGCGGGGTTAACAGGGCCCCTACCTGATTTTATTGCCAAGAAAACAATAAAAAACAATACTTTCCCAAAGGAAAACAAGCACAAAAGTAGAAAATAGAAAAAAACACACGGGGATAAAAAACAGCTGGGAAAAAAAACACAAAACAAGGCAGAACACAACAGATGAAAACACCGAGATAACACCAACTATCTCCAAGCATCCATGTTATTCACCGTAAAATTGGATTGCATCTTCAATGCTTTGTATATTTCATTCTTCAAAACCTTCCATAACACCTGCTCATCTCTCCTCTTCTTTTCAAAACATATCATGTTCCTTTCATACCACACCACTGCCAGATACTTCTTCAAGCAGATCGTCAAATATCTAGCTTTCACTGTTCGCCACCTAGTAGCTTTGAATAACATATCAAAATCAAGCATTGAAAGACCAGCCAACCTTCTACTCCCAGCAACAGTTACCATTTTGTCAAATAGAATTTTAGTGTAAGGACATTGCAATATCAAGTGAAGCACAGTCTCAGGTTCATTTGCACAAAACACACAAGTAATACCCGAATCAAATCCCATCTCCATCAATTTGTTTCTAGTCAACAATGCATTTTGCAGAACCTTCCAAAGCATCATATTATCTCCTGGTTTTGAATCAGATGTCCATATAACTTTGCTCCATTTGTAGGCCTGATCGTCAGAATTGTGCAGGTGCATGTACACAAGCTTGACAGAGTGAGGCCTATCATTCCATAGCACATCATCAACATCAACAAGAGGGTAACTGTTACGTTGAATATCATTCCAGACAGTCCTTATGTACTGATTTGACGAACATGGAAGATGCAAATTACCATGGACAATATAATCCATAGCTTTTGCATTATTTGGAATTCCAGATTGCATCTGCCGTTGATAGTTGAGTATAGAATGCAAAACCACACCCTTGGCCACCCAAGGGTCATGCCAAAATTTAACAGCAGATGAGTTTGACAACCTATGAACAATAGTGGGAAGCAAAAGAGTACGCAAAGATAGAAGCTTTCTCCAAGTCCAGCTGCAAATTTGAGGTGTGTGAATTGACCAAAAGCTTGCCCTACCAATTCTATTAGCCCAGACCCAGTTAACCCACCCAGTATTATCCTTGCGTAGAATGGAGTTTAGATGAGTACTGAACGCTGCAATATTCCAGTTGACTATATTTATCACCCCCAACCCCCCAGCTTTTAAACTCTTCTCAAATAAGTTGAAGGAACAAGGCACTGGCTTCCTGTTATTAATAGATCCAGTCCAAAAAAATCTGAGCATTGCACGTCTGACTTGGCACAAAAGCTTTGAAGGCAAGACAAAAGCTTTAGCCCAGTAAACTGTCATTGAAAAGGCAACCGATTTGATTAGAACAAGTCTACCTGCCTGGGATAAATATCTGTTAGACCACCTATCAAGAATTGCCACCATCTTGGAGAACAGGGGGATGCAATCAGCATATTTCAGCCTAGATGTCAAGAGGGGGAGGCCAAGGTAATTCATATCAGTTACCATGCTCTGAAGACCAGATTGGTGAATTAATCCATTGGAAATACAGGAGGTGACTCCAGCAATAGCAATACTTGATTTAGCATAATTAAGTTGCAAACCCGACATTTTATAAAATTCAGACAACGTATTAAGAATACACTGCAACGAGGGGAGATGGGGCTTAGTAAAAATCATAACGTCATCAGCAAACATGAGGGTAGTAACATTAGTCAGTTTGCACTTGGGATGGTATTTGATCTGACCAGCAGAATACTTGGATATCATAAGTCTATTGAGAACTTCCATCACAAGAAGGAATAAGTATGAAGAGATCGGATCCCCCTGGCGAATACCCTGCCTTCCTTTGAAATAACCAACTGGTCGTCCATTAACAACAATGGAGAACCTAGCAGTTGAAATACAAGTATAGACCCACCCAACAAAAGGCTTTGGGAAATTCATTAATGCCATAATTCTCACAATGGTGGACCAGTGAATGGAATCATACGCTTTAGTAATGTCAAGTTTTAGCATTGCAGATGGAGGGGTATTTTTTCTCGAGTACCCACAAAGAAGTTCTTGAGCAAGCAAAATGTTGTCAAAAATACTCCTATTGGGAAGGAAGGCAACCTGATTATGTGAAATAATGCTGGGGAGCACTTGCATTAGCCTAGAGGCAATGATCTTTGATATACACTTATACACCACATTGCAGCACGAGATCGGTCTAAAGGAATTGACAGAGCTAGGATCAGAAACTTTGGGTATAAGAACAATATTAGTTGAGTTGACTTCAGCAAGCAAAGTGCATTTGTTAAAAAAATTATGGACTGCCTTGCAGAAGTCCAAGCGAACTATGTCCCAGCAAGTAACAAAGAAGAGGACATTGAACCCATCAGGCCCACCACACGACTTTCTGTTCATGGCAAAGAGAGTGTTTTTTATTTCCTCATCAGTAACTTGATTCACCAGCAAGGCAACTTGCATTGTGGACAAGGTTGGAAGGGGGATGTTGTTCAACATGTCAATCTCAGGAATAAAATCAGAGGAATTACCAAACAAGTCTTCAAAATAATGAACAAAAGCTGCATCAATTAAGTCAGGAGATGATACAATAGTTCCATCAAGAGTATTTGTCGAATAAATAAATTTCCGAATATCTTAATATAAATATAAATTGATTCAAAGCTATATAAATTTTTTTATTTTAAACTCTAGATATGATAAATCTCATAGAAAATAAATAATGAACTCCATCATTTAAATTAGGACAAAATACCTATAAATATATATAGAAAAAAATATACAAACTTCAATTGTTGATAATATATAAAAATATATATAAGTATATATATATATGACCATAGGAAAGTGATGTACTTGAAATATGTGTAATGTAAAAATATATATAAGGACAAACACATGCTAGTACATACATCTGCTTATATACTATGTAAAATAGTGCGTATAAAATATATGTAGATATGTGCATGTAAAAGCTTCATGTTGGGAAATAAAAGAAATATATATATGTATATACATAAGTAAGATGTATATAGTATTGGAAAATATGGAAATGCATGAATGAATATATGATATACTTAGTTACATGTATATGCATATATGGCCAAAAGCTAGGATACTTGAAAAATCTATATATATATCTGTATATGTTTATGTAATGTATAAAAATGGGTATACATATATATATAGGAGACATCATTATGACAAATTTTACATAAGCAAAGTAAATAAATAAGTATAAGTATAGGAAAGCATACCTGCAAATGGAAGAGGTTTGTATAAATGAAAAATATGTATGTGTAAATAAGTACAAAGCTTATCTACCTATATATATATATATATATATGAAGTATGAAAAATGCAAGGGAACATTTTTATGGTAAGATTTCAAAATCAGGTCATATGAAGATCAAATCAAATTTTAATGTCTTTAAATCAAAGTAACAAAAGGAAATAAAAATAAAAGCCTATACAAGGCTTCAGCCTCTATGGCTTACCCTGTAATTTTTATCTTCTCTCTCTATATATATATATATACATCAACTTTGTCTCATTTTTATTCATTCGAACCCAGCTAAAATAAACAGAAAACAAACTGCCTTTTTCAAACCTAGGTAAAATCAAAACAATTCAACAGAAAGATCATCAAGAAATCCAAGTTAGCAGCAGTTTTTCAAAAGCATCTTGTTCTGTTCAAAGGAAACTATGAGTAAACACTTTTTCCTTTCCCTTATTGCTTAATAAATGTATGTACATCTATGTATATGGTTGGGGTTGGATCTACGCAGTGTGTGTGTATATATATATATCTGTGGTTCTAGATGTGAATGCATACGCGTAGGAGGGTAACATAGCTTACTCCTGTGTCAAATATAAGATACTGTACATTGAAGGATATTGTTTTCTGCTAAGAGAATGCTCTATTCCATGTTCATTTTGTTTCAAACAGCTAAAACAACTAACTTCATAAATAAAAAAACTCTATAACCATTTAGTTTTAATCGATGACTTCAAAACAAAAGTGGATGATTTTAGAGTATAGGATATTTTCAAAGTGGTTTCATTTGATTTCTTTAAGTATGGAGGAAGAAAACTTCCTTTTACAGTAGATAGATTAACCATGGCTAAAAATCAACCTTTATAATTTTACAAGTGGATCATAGAAATGTGTTCGTCCGTGAAATGTGTGATTTTAAGCCTGGTTTGAGATTTTCTAGGAGTGCGTGGAATGAGGAGTATGGGGTTGACCAGAATTGGTGTTTTGATTGAATTCCGCCGTCCTGCTTGATTTCGGCTCACGAGATTCAATGTGAAGGAGCATCGATAGGTGGGAAGCTCGGGAAAAATGGCGTTCAATTTTTCTACTTGGTGTTTTGGTTGAACAAAGTGGATTTAGGGTTCGAGGAGGGTTGTGGTAAGGCTGCGGGTTTGGGGGAAATGAGGGGGAAAGAAGGGGAACAGGGTTTGCGCAACCGGGGGAAAGTATAGAATTGGACAAGGCGAAGCTGGTGGCGAAGTTTGAATGGGAACGATCATGCGTAACTGGCCGAGGTGTTGGAAGAGGAGGAGGTTCGTTCAAGTTTCTGGTTGGGTGATCGAATTTCAAATGGAGGGTTTATGGCACGTTCCAGGCATGGAGGTGGGTCCAAGCGATCATGGGTGGTTTGTCGGGTCAGTCGGCGGCATGTAGAAGTTGGTCGAGATTGGGTGGATGTGCACATGTCAGTGCACAAGGCTACGTGCACGGGAAAGGAAGAATAGGGAGAAATAGAAATGGAAATAGATGAGAGAAGAGAGGGGAGAAAGGTGGGCCAGTTTTGGGCTGGGTTAGCAAGAGAATAAGAGAAATAAGAAAAGAAAAGGATAGAATAAAAGCAAAGAGGGAAAATAAAATAAAGGAAGGAAGTAAGAAAAGGAAAGAGAAAGAAAGGAAGGAAGGAAAATAAGAGTAAAAGAAAAGATAAGGAAAGAGAGAAAAAAATATAACGGAAGGAGAGAAGGGATGAATTTTTTCATATATAATTATAAGATAATTTGTATTTCTCTTTCACTTAAAATCTATTTCCATTTAAAATCCGTAAATTAAAGTGAAATGATACTTTATAGTTTAATGGTAATTAATTTTATTATTACTACCTGTCTTAAACTTATGAATAATTAATAGTATTTTATAATTTATTTATTAGATAATAAATGGTTTAAATTGTAATTAATCCGGATAAAAATATAAGTGAAATTGACTAAGTAAGTTAATAAAATCCTAAGAGTGGATCGTCTTGATATTTGGTACTGCTCTATATCCTCGCCTATCTCTTTTGGACATTCATTTTAATCATCCCTGTCTTTACCATCGAGTGGTCAAACGAGTTTAAATAATAGACTAATATGATAATACGTTTATTCAAAATAAACGTCTGTAATAAATTCCCTTATTTGAATATTGTCATTCTAAGTATAAATTGTGTATTTTAAATAATTTATCCTTTTAAATGTATTGCTTGGATTCGAAGAGACTGGGACCGGATATTAGCGATATCCGGAACCACTTCGATTTAATCATCACTATAAATCTTTGCGGGTTTGATTTTAAATTCTAATGGGCTGGAATTGAATAAATTAAGTAAATCCGACTATTTTGAAAAAGTAACGGTACTTAGATATCATTTTAAATATCAATGGATTTGTGTAATAAGCTTTTGGCTATAACAAGATAAAAACTCGTAGTTATATACGAGTTACCTGGGTTTTTAAAAGAATTTTTATAACTTAAGTATTTCATATTAGATGGCTTTACTCACGCTGGTTTCCAGCCTGACTCGGGTGTTACTTTATTGTAATGCTCGGGTCAGACCGAGTATTACAGATTTTCAGGTTAGGATGTTTTGGAGCTCAGGAGACGAGCTGGATGGCAGAGACGTATGGAGTATATTCCGCTGTGTATTATAGGCTATTTTATTCAGTAGTTGAGGACAAGTTATTATAACTATCCAGGTTTGTTGTACTCTGATATCTTATATGTATATTGATAGTTACAGTTTTTCTTTGTATAAAATGCTGTTATTGTATATTATATTTTGTTCCGCTGCGATTGTGAGATTCTGTGTTGTTGTTTTCTATTCTTATTCTACCTCTTTTTCTTCTTAACCCTAACAGTCTGGGGTTTCCGTCACTTGATTGTTCGGCACTCTATACAGTGAACGTATTAGTGTCGATTTTCGGGGTCGAAAATCTTCGGGCCGTTACACATGGTATCAGAGCTGGAAGGTTAAGCGAGAACCTTGGCTCTGGTGGGAATTACTCCTTAGAGATGGGGTCAGTAGAATCCTAGAATGAGTTGAGAGTATTATATGAGGACGTACTTGTTATTTTCTTATATAATGTTTTAAAAAAACGGTTTTAAAAAAAATTGATTTTTATATAAGGTTATATTTTGATATATATAAAGAAATAATCTTTTTCTAATTATTATAGTGGATTTTGGAAATTGGTTGTTGTTATTAAAATTAAATGAGATTATTGTAACATTCCCCCTTTTGACCGCCTCCAGTCGGTAATTAAACCAACTTGAAACGTTCAAAAAGACGAATTGTTATTTAGTTTATAAGGTTTAAACAGAATCAGCCACAGAAACACAGAATAATAACACTGAATTAAAAACAAATGAGAATTTATTTCAATACTATAAATCTTTTTATATACATCAGAGTTTATACAATTTTAATACTGATACAGCGGAATATTTAAAAATACAATTTTCTTCTGAAAACTAAAGTGATTCTTTACTCTCTCTCTAACTTCGCTGCTCGAAAATCTTCAAGCTGTAAAAATACTCGGTCTGACCCGAGTATTATATTCAAGAGAAAATAATACACAGGTCAGTCTAATTCAAAGCAGTTTATTAGTGCATAAAAGCAGTAATAATTTAAATAGACGACAGTCACAATAATTCCCGTTTATCCAATTCTTTTAACAAAGAAATCGGATAACGACAATATAACACTAAACAGTGTTAACAATAAATCAGCAGATTTAAATCATCAACAGAGATAGATAAACAATTTATCAATCGACTAAACCAATTTAAACAATTGAAATTGTCACTTTAAAAACCATTAAAATCTGATTGGCTGCCGTACACGCACGCATGTACGACCTCGCCAATATGGCATAAAAATCAATGCATCACGACGCAAAGAAATATCAATTCAAAACTGTCGATTTTTGGGTGGCTGCAGTGCACGCACGCGTGCACCGCCTCGCCACCACCGAATATAAAGTCATCACATAGCAACAAGGGTAGGACTGCAACAAGAAAAATGCAGCCACCACGTGGATATCAGGGCTCAATTTCCAAAATATCAAGAGAATATGCCAACAGGAAGATGCAGTTCAAAGCAAAATGCAATGAATCTGAGATCACAAAAATCAACATCAACTAGTTTGAAGGGTCGAGACAGTTATAACTTTAAAGTGAAACTGCTCGTATATTCGAAGCATAGTGCCAGATGGTATGAACAAGACTCAAATGTCTCTAGTATATATATATTTAAAACTTTGTAACTCTGGGCAAATCTGGGTTTTAAAGTTGAAAACTGAATTTAACAAAGTTTCAACATCAAATCCTAAAGTATGGACTTAGATCAGGTTATATACTAGTGGTACTGTTTAAGTTTTATAAAATTATTAATGCCAGAATCGACAAGATAACCAAACTCAAAGCCAGTTCCAAAATCAAGTGAAAACAACATAGCAATGAACTCAATCAGTTCAAAATGAAACAACAGGAAGATTCTCCAAGAAAACAAAGCACATAAGGGTACCGGGGAGTATGCAACCCGACCATCAAAGTGCAGACAAAATGAAGTCAGTGCCAATAGTAATGACAACAACTCCACCAAGTCGTAATCCAATCTCAAATTACAGTCAATCATTCCAAGAGAAAAGAAGATGCAATTCGAACATACATATATACATAGCGATTATGTATATACATACGAGACTGTAGACATATGTATAAAGGCCAAAATGCAACTATAACTTTATGCTAAAAGAACTGGGCCAATGTAAATAGTGTAAATAAGAACATGGGATGAATACAACATGAAGCAGTGGAACTTAAAGGAATGCGACCAGACCAGACCAACTCGAGTACATCAACTACAACTATCAAATGAAACAGGGTATATATAAGGTATGCAAGGGCTCAAGTGTATCAGGTCAGAGACATGACCCCAGGCCCAGTGCGAAAGTAAACATTTTTTTTTCTTTCCCTTTTTTGAAATTTAAATCTAAATTATTGGTTCATGAAGTATTATGTTGACATATATTGTTTTGTGATGATATTATTTTACTGGAAGTTCTGCTGGGTGATATTCTCTAATGTTTTCAAGTCCCTGAGCAAAGAATTGAACAGAAAATTTATACTCTTCATATAAAAACCTTTTATAACTTAGGAATTTAACCAATTATGTTTGTTTAAACTCAAGATCAAGACTTGGAAAAAAAATTAAAGGTTGGCTGTGAAATATAAAAGTATGATTTTTGAAATTTAAAATTATGATTTTTAGATAACCCACAGAAGCTACACTCCAGAACAAATGTATGCACATATATGAAGGCTTCACATGAATACACTTTAGCAATGCAACAGTTCAGCAACTAAAACATTAATACTACTGTGGAGACCCGAGCATAGAACAAGCCCATACTCAAATTAAACCAACAAATCCAACAGCAACATGATCAATGATCAAAGAAGCAACTTAAAATGGTATAGCAATGCACAACAACAATGGCGACTACTTCAATGACAGGTCTGCCTACCCATCCAGAAATCAAAGAACCAAACATATATAGGCAATACGCACGTGTACCAGACTACACAAACGAAATGAATGCTCAAGGACAATGATCTACATGAATTAGTTCAAAATCAACACCAATGAAATCAACAATCGAAGTATGGAGTTGAATTAGATGTGAGGGCTACTCACCTTTTACCGGGGCTGTCGCAAGCGAAGAGGAAAGATGAAGCCCTAACTTGGACGAAGAGAATCGATCGAAGCCGAAGCTCCAAATTCACCAGAGAATCGAAATCGCCGAAGCCCTAAAATTTGCTCGCCATTATTTTTCGTCGCTTCTTTTCTTTTATTTTTTTTTCGTTCTGATTTGTGAAGAGAGGGGGGTTCGTGTATTTGCAGAAAAAGGGGGTAACGTGGATCGTGGGTGGTATGGGTATAGGGTATGGTGTTTATATTTCTTTTTTCTAAAATCTAATTTGTTTTTATTCTTCTTTTTTTTTAAAACTGATTTGTTTTGTATTTAATTTAGTTATTAATTAATTATTATTTTTTTATTGTTAAGTGTATTTATTTATTTTGTACTACTAAAATTTAATAAAAGAACCTAAATCGATTTACAAATTCTAACTGAAATCAACAACCAATTTTAAATCATTAATTGACGAAAATTTTATCGTTATAAAATTTCCAACAACAAACAGAAATTATCTGTCAACATAGATCATTTACTGATGATTATAATTTAGGCAAAAATCCAGGTTGTTACAAAAATTCAAATTGAATTCAATTAAATTTTATACGCGTTTATACGCCGTATATTCATAAAACAATTCTGATAAATACGAAATTGGGAATCCAGTAATAATTCAATATTACGGACCCAATGAAACTGGTTTCGTCAAATTCCGAGACTGTGTCTTGGAAGGTTATTTTTAAATTCAATTCAAACGATACAATTTCAAAATTGAACAAATCGCTTTTAAAATCAATTCTGAAGCTTCTATTATCTTCAGCATTATAAATATGAATTTTCCAAGCCTTTAAATTATTTTTAACCGGCTTAAATTCGAAGATTCAAATTTTATTAAATTTTCAATAGATTAAATTCAAAAATTTAATCGCCAATTCATTCTGATAATTTGAAATTCAAGTCAAATCATCATTCAAATATTTAAAATTAATTAAATATTCTCAAATTAAATTGTTCAAAATTCAGGGTCGTTACAAACTCCCCTCCTTAAAAACTTTTCGTCCACGAAAAGGAAAAGTTGTTAAAATTTCATCGATATTTATACCTTACTCAATTTTTACTAAGCTTGAAGCTTATTACAAATAAATGAATATAGGATTCATTCCATTTGTTTAATCTCACTAGTTTTGTTTATCTTCTCTTTTGTTCATTGATTTCTACAATCATTGATTTCTAAAATCAAAACGCAAAAGTCTTTTACTAAATTTTTAATTTACCACACTCAGATTCAAACTTAAAATTCTTCACGTTAGAGATTTATATAATATATCTCTTCCAAAGCTGTGGACTTTCAAAACATTGCAAAAATCCTCTTCCTTAATTCATTAGGTAGGAATTTTGAAATTTTAATTTCAAATCATTGATTCGCTATTTACAGTTTGAAAATACTTGCTAACTCGAAATTTAACAAGTCCATCTTCGTTCTCACAGACATTAGACATACGCTGGCCAGGCGCAGGTCTAAAAATCTCCAAGTACTAAATATACTTGCTTCAATTCCCAGTGAAAATACTTTTAAAAATTCTTTTAAAAAAATGGATATGGAAAGCACGTTCCCCCATGGATTACAGTTCCACCCGGCGGTTACGCTACTATCCCAGTAGAGTCGCTTGTGGCTGTAGATTTCTCATCTCTTAAATTTCGCCATGGTTGTCGCCATAGATTGCAGTACACACGGCGGTTACGCTACTATCCCAGTAGAATCGCTCGTGTCTGTAGGCATCACGCCCCTCAAATTTCGCCTGGCATTAGATTGCAGTTTACCCGGCGGTTACGCCATTATCCCAGTGGAATCGCTCGTAACTGTGGGCATCTCGCCCCTCAAATTACGCTAATCATCAATCAAATCTAATCTCATCGCGATGAACTATCGCGAAGGATTTCCGATTCAAATAGTCACTTTGACTAAAATTCTACGTAGCTACGAATTTCAAATGGACACTCATCGAGAGTTCCAATACCTTCTTTAATAATAAATGGAAGGTACTTTTCCACATCCTCAGTTTAGAAAACATAATATCATATATGTAGTACTTTCATTTCACATTTCGTACATATAACATCTATGTAAACATACATAAGATTCCCATAACAATGTCTTTCTAAACTAACGGTTTCAAATTTACCGCATTCATCATATATATAAGTTCTAAAAACTTACATATCTCATATTCATAACAAAATAGAGGATTTCAAAATTTCCCTCTAAGTCGATTTGGAAATTTAAGGTTATCTCAAACCTAATTCATATTCATAATTCCATTTATTATCGACTTTCACATTCAATTTGGATTTCACGCTTACATCGTCAATTCTCAACACAGAATTGATGTCTATCGATATATAACCTCTGAGCTCGTACGTCTCAGAGAAGGGTGTTAAGCTAAGAGAATAAATTCTCCGCCACCAACAGATATATATTTAATAGAGATCAATTGCTATGTCATCAATTCACAATGTTAGACATGCAATCCAAATCATCATCTAAAATTCAAAGCTCAACTTATATTGTCTTTGATGTCGAAGTTAAACTCAATTTTAACTTAACGATTCAATCTTTTTTTGAAAAATTTCAAATTGAACAAATTGTTCAAATTCTCATTTAACTTTTCAACTTCGACTTCAAAAATGAATTTCAAATCATTTATCCCTTACGGAATATATTCACAACATTTCATATTTGGAAAAACATTTCCATACTTATTTAAAAATAAGTAATTCACAAATCTCATTTATTTTCAACATTTGAAAATATTCGATATACTTAAATCAAAATTAAGTATATATTTCATCTTTAAGGAAATCATTCTCTTTCACATATTTATTTGAGTTAAAACGAATGTTACGTAAAACATCGTTACGACAACTCAAAATCACTAGTATAGGGATTCGAAATTTAGATAGATGTATAAATCCCAATACTATACAAAACATTTCCTTTCGGAAATCATTTACTATAACAACAGTGTTATAGTCCACCATTTCCTTATATTCGAAAACGTCTATTTCAACAATGAATGTTGAAATCTATGGTTTCGATATTCAATGCTTTGAAAACATCTTTTAAAACAATTACTTCGTTTTAAAATATCACTTTCCCAAAACATGTCCATTTTATTCAATAATATATTCACGGTCCAAAATTGTGAATATACAACTTTTAACAAGCTATAAGAATTTACTTATCAAAAGAAGTCAGTTTCGAATTTATAAACAACGTTTATAAATTCTATTCCTATTCATAAAGACTTCAATTCATAAAAATTGCTTTATTAACCCATTCCTTTATAACTCAATTTTATATTAGAATTTTAATTTATAAGTGAATTACTTATAAATTCTTTTATTTTTCAACATCAATTCATTTTATAATTTCACATTATAAAACTTTTAATTCTGAAACTTTTCATCCACTTATGAAATCCATTAAATATTTCACTTTTAACACTTATACAATCCCAATATTTTATTAACACTTTTCAAATCTTCAATTTAAGCCGTTTATAATAATTCAAAAATTCCAATTTAAACTATTATGTAAATTTATCAGTTTTCCATTTCCAAAATAATCAACTAGTTCTTTAGTAAATCATTCATCGACTTGATTTCCAATTTAACCGCATTTGATTTATTCACATTGGATTTTTACTAACATTCATTCATATCCAATTAGTTCACATTCACTAATTTATATTCAAGTTCGTTTGCTTTCAATTCAAATCAAATTTGGTTCTATTTAGATTTCTTACCTTTCAATTTGAATTCAATTTACTTAGCTTTCCAATTTCCATCAATTCAATTTCATTAATACAATTTCATTAACACTTAATGAATTTCCATACGATCAACTAGCAACCAATGCACATTCAACTTAACCAAATTCATTTACTTTGCTTACATTCAATTTGGTTCAACACACTTAATTTCAATTCGTTTATATTCTAATTCTGATTGAATTCTTATACTTACCATATTCTCAATTCACTTTTACAGTTAAAGTTGAATTTCCTTTTTATAACTCAAATTCATATTCATTACTTCACTTTATTAATTCATTTTGATATCAAATTCAACCTCATTCAACATTACTTAACTATGTTCCATTTTATCTTCACTTGCATTTATTTTCACTATACAACTTAAGTTCGCCTCAAATTTATTTGAAATTCTATTTTATTTAACTTTACTAAAGTCAAATTCATATCACATTTCAAAATTCAGATTTTGTTTTACTTAACAAAACTGCTTAACCATTTTAACAACTGGTTTTACTTAAATTTTCTCATTTTTTTATAAGTTACACAACTTATTAATTTAAACTTTCCAATTCATATTGTATAATCACTTATCTTTTAAGTTTAAATTTCCATCTCAACAATTTATCAAATCAATTTCAATTTATTTAACTTTCCTTTAGTTAAATTTCAAATCATATATTTATTAAAACTAATTCAATTCAATTTAACTTTTCTTAAGTTAAAAATCTTTATTTTCAAAACAATTTTATACTTCTTTAGATTTGAAAGACGTTCTCCTTTTTAAAAGTGTTTCTAGTAACTATTCATATTAAACATCATAAACTAAGCTTTGTGTAAACCAAAGCTCTGATACCACTCTGTAACATTCCCCCTTTTGACCGCCTCCAGTCGGTAATTAAACCAACTTGAAACGTTCAAAAAGACGAATTGTTATTTAGTTTATAAGGTTTAAACAGAATCAGCCACAGAAACACAGAATAATAACACTGAATTAAAAACAAATGAGAATTTATTTCAATACTATAAATCTTTTTATATACATCAGAGTTTATACAATTTTAATACTGATACAGCGGAATATTTAAAAATACAATTTTCTTCTGAAAACTAAAGTGATTCTTTACTCTCTCTCTAACTTCGCTGCTCGAAAATCTTCAAGCTGTAAAAATACTCGGTCTGACCCGAGTATTATATTCAAGAGAAAATAATACACAGGTCAGTCTAATTCAAACCAGTTTATTAGTGCATAAAAGCAGTAATAATTTAAATAGACGACAATCACAATAATTCCCGTTTATCCAATTCTTTTAACAAAGAAATCGGATAACGACAATATAACACTAAACAGTGTTAACAATAAATCAGCAGATTTAAATCATCAACAGAGATAGATAAACAATTTATCAATCGACTAAACCAATTTAAACAATTGAAATTGTCACTTTAAAAACCATTAAAATCTGATTGGCTGCCGTACACGCACGCATGTACAACCTCACCAATATGGCATAAAAATCAATGCATCACGACGCAAAGAAATATCAATTCAAAACTGTCGATTTTTGGGTGGCTGCAGTGCACGCACGCGTGCACCGCCTCGCCACCACCGAATATAAAGTCATCACATAGCAACAAGGGTTGGACTGCAACAAGAAAAATGCAGCCACCACGTGGATATCAGGGCTCAATTTCCAAAATATCAAGAGAATATGCCAACAGGAAGATGCAGTTCAAAGCAAAATGCAATGAATCTGAGATCACAAAAATCAACATCAACTAGTTTGAAGGGTCGAGACAGTTATAACTTTAAAGTGAAACTGCTCGTATATTCGAAGCATAGTGCCAGATGGTATGAACAAGACTCAAATGTCTCTAGTATATATATATTTAAAACTTTGTAACTCTGGGCAAATCTGGGTTTTAAAGTTGAAAACTGAATTTAACAAAGTTTCAACATCAAATCCTAAAGTATGGACTTAGATCAGGTTATATACTAGTGGTACTGTTTAAGTTTTATAAAATTATTAATGCCAGAATCGACAAGATAACCAAACTCAAAGCCAGTTCCAAAATCAAGTGAAAACAACATAGCAATGAACTCAATCAGTTCAAAATGAAACAACAGGAAGATTCTCCAAGAAAACAAAGCACATAAGGGTACCGGGGAGTATGCAACCCGACCATCAAAGTGCAGACAAAATGAAGTCAGTGCCAATAGTAATGACAACAACTCCACCAAGTCGTAATCCAATCTCAAATTATAGTCAATCATTCCAAGAGAAAAGAAGATGCAATTCGAACATACATATATACATAGCGATTATGTATATACATACGAGACTGCAGACATATGTATAAAGGCCAAAATGCAACTATAACTTTATGCTAAAAGAACTGGGCCAATGTAAATAGTGTAAATAAGAACATGGGATGAATACAACATGAAGCAGTGGAACTTAAAGGAATGCGACCAGACCAGACCAACTCGAGTACATCAACTACAACTATCAAATGAAACAGGGTATATATAAGGTATGCAAGGGCTCAAGTGTATCAGGTCAGAGACATGACCCCAGGCCCAGTGCGAAAGTAAACATTTTTTTTTCTTTCCCTTTTTTGAAATTTAAATCTAAATTATTGGTTCATGAAGTATTATGTTGACATATATTGTTTTGTGATGATATTATTTTACTGGAAGTTCTGCTGGGTGATATTCTCTAATGTTTTCAAGTCCCTGAGCAAAGAATTGAACAGAAAATTTATACTCTTCATATAAAAACCTTTTATAACTTAGGAATTTAACCAATTATGTTTGTTTAAACTCAAGATCAAGACTTGGAAAAAAAATTAAAGGTTGGCTGTGAAATATAAAAGTATGATTTTTGAAATTTAAAATTATGATTTTTAGATAACCCATAGAAGCTACACTCCAGAACAAATGTATGCACATATATGAAGGCTTCACATGAATACACTTTAGCAATGCAACAGTTCAGCAACTAAAACATTAATACTACTGTGGAGACCCGAGCATAGAACAAGCCCAGACTCAAATTAAACCAACAAATCCAACAGCAACATGATCAATGATCAAAGAAGCAACTTAAAATGGTATAGCAATGCACAACAACAATGGCGACTACTTCAATGACAGGTCTGCCTACCCATCCAGAAATCAAAGAACCAAACATATATAGGCAATACGCACGTGTACCAGACTACACAAACGAAATGAATGCTCAAGGACAATGATCTACATGAATTAGTTCAAAATCAACACCAATGAAATCAACAATCGAAGTATGGAGTTGAATTAGATGTGAGGGCTACTCACCTTTTACCGGGGCTGTCGCAAGCGAAGAGGAAAGATGAAGCCCTAACTTGGACGAAGAGAATCGATCGAAGCCGAAGCTCCAAATTCACCAGAGAATCGAAATCGCCGAAGCCCTAAAATTTGCTCGCCATTATTTTTCGTCGCTTCTTTTTTTTTTTTTTTTTCGTTCTGATTTGTGAAGAGAGGGGGGTTCGTGTATTTGCAGAAAAAGGGGGTAACGTGGATCGTGGGTGGTATGGGTATAGGGTATGGTGTTTTATATTTCTTTTTTCTAAAATCTAATTTGTTTTTATTCTTCTTTTTTTTTAAAACTGATTTGTTTTGTATTTAATTTAGTTATTAATTAATTATTATTTTTTTATTGTTAAGTGTATTTATTTATTTTGTACTACTAAAATTTAATAAAAGAACCTAAATCGATTTACAAATTCTAACTGAAATCAACAACCAATTTTAAATCATTAATTGACGAAAATTTTATCGTTATAAAATTTCCAACAACAAACAGAAATTATCTGTCAACATAGATCATTTACTGATGATTATAATTTAGGCAAAAATCCAGGTTGTTACAGAAATTCAAATTGAATTCAATTAAATTTTATACGCGTTTATACGCCGTATATTCATAAAACAATTCTGATAAATACGAAATTGGGAATCCAGTAATAATTCAATATTACGGACCCAATGAAACTGGTTTCGTCAAATTCCGAGACTGTGTCTTGGAAGGTTATTTTTAAATTCAATTCAAACGATACAATTTCAAAATTGAACAAATCGCTTTTAAAATCAATTCTGAAGCTTCTATTATCTTCAGCATTATAAATATGAATTTTCCAAGCCTTTAAATTATTTTTAACCGGCTTAAATTCGAAGATTCAAATTTTATTAAATTTTCAATAGATTAAATTCAAAAATTTAATCGCCAATTCATTCTGATAATTTGAAATTCAAGTCAAATCATCATTCAAATATTTAAAATTAATTAAATATTCTCAAATTAAATTGTTCAAAATTCAGGGTCGTTACAATTATAATGTTTAAGTGGTAAAACACATATAACCAAATAGAAATGTGGGTAGGATTTACTATACAAATAAGTTAAGCTAAAAATGGATTCAAACATGAATTTAAAATCCTGGAGATTCAAAAGAATTTTTCAAAGTGTTTTGTAATGAAGTAAATTTACCCTGGTTGCATTTTTCAAGAAGTATTATGGAAAATATTGTGTGTTTGGCCCCTGAATATGATAATATTGGTTTTTATCGTAAAATTGGTTATTGTAAAGGATGTTTATTACAGGATAAACAATGATAAAACATTATGAAATGTTTAAGGAAGTGAAATTATCTAAGTTGGATTTATAAATGCGACTTATAAATTGAAATGGATTTAAATTGTGAAGTTTTAAATCTAAGCCCAGAAAAAGGTTTTGGAATTGTTTCAAAGTGTTTAAGGAAACAATAATAGATAATATTATTTAGAATATTTTTGAAGATAGAAATCTTTGTCTTAAAACAAGACTATTTTAAAGATGAATTTGTTTGGATTAAAAAAAACCAAGAATGGTTAAAAGTTAAAGTGTGGTTGGATATGTGAATGGGATATATATATGTGTGTGTGTGTGGATACATATATGATTTCAAAGTCGATTTGAAATAAATAGTGATGTTTGAATTGTGGAATCCTCCTGAGAATATGAAGTATAACCTTAAGAAAAATAAGTTTTTGAACTTATTAGTGGGAAGGGATATTGATAAAAATTTAAATTTAGAGTGAAAAATTTAAACTGAGTAAGGTTAAATGATTGAACGAATAGGAAATTTAACTTAGGGGAAGTTAAATAAGTATGGAAAGTACAACCTGAATTGGGAAAATTTCAATGTGAAATTGAAAATTTAACTTAGGGAAGTTAAATGGATAAAAATTGAAAAGGGAAGTATGGATTTGATAAAAGGCTATGTATGGACAATTTCAAACAGCTTTTGAAATATAAATCGGGTTTAAATTCTGGAAAGAGGTGATGGATGCTATTGATTGATGTTTGGATAATTTGGATGTTTATTTACTCTTATATCCTGCTATCATCCTGTTTGTTATTAACAATATATATATAAAACTGTGAAGTGGATTATCTCGAATAAATTAAAGGGTGGATTAAAATGAAATACATCCATTGCTAAAAATTAAATGGAAATAAAACTTTATTTAGAGACCATTTAAAGATTTTGATTCTTAGAAATAAAAATTGAATTTAGGGAAATGGGATCATTTAAAAACTTAAGTTAAAATGTTAAAAATGAATTTACCAACTAGAATTGTTTAAGAATTGGGTTTCAAAGTTGAAGTTAAAATTGGGTAATAAATTGGATTCCGAAGATTAAATTATTTAAAAAAAAGATTTGAACTTTTACTCGAACCTCACATAAGTTTAAGTAAGAGTAATTTAAAAGAATTTATGAAATTTGGGCTTAGAATTTAAATTATTTTAAGGACTTGGGTTGTTAAAATAAATATTAAAGGTTAATTTGATTTAAGTAATTAAATCGATATTTGAAAACCAAATTCGAATTTATAGAGATCGAGATGGTTTAAAATTTATGAATTGGAATTAATTCAAAGGTGAAATTGAATTGAATTAATTGAAATTGTAATCGAAGTTGAAATTAATTCAAAATTGAAATTGAATTGAAATTGTAATCGGAGATTGAATTAATTCTGAAATCAAATGGGAATTGATTTGAATTAAAATGAGAATCGAAGTTAATTCGAATTAGAATCTGGATTGAATCAAATTTAAATGGAAGTGGAAATTGAAAATTGATTTGAATTGGAAAGTGGAAACTGAATCAGCTTGGCTCTGAAACCATTTTCAAATAAATTACTTTAATATAAACCGTCTTAAATCTATTTTCTTAAATATTCAGATTATTTTGATTTCTCCAAGCTATCTACTATACAAACCCTTCTTTTTAATACCCAAACTATCTTATACTTACTATTTAACTATTTTACAACTATTTTACAACTATTTAACTATTTTGCAACTATTTAACTATTTTGCGACTACTTAACTATTTTAAACTATTTAAACTATTTCCTAAATTCAAACTGGTCAGAGTGAAAATTGTTTATATTTAAATCATGGATTTAAATATTAGTTGGGATAGATTGAAGTTATAACCCAAATGGAAATTGAAGCAGTTTTGTAGTGAAAGAAAAATCGGATATTGAAGCAAAAATGATTTGAAGTTAAAGAGTATATTTTGAGAAATATATGGTGATAAAAGTAACGAGTAAATAGTCACTATAACTGGGAACTGACTTTGCAAGAAATAAGTAAAGTGACAAATGACTTTGTAACGACCCCGAATTTTATAAATATTTAAAATGATAATTTATTAATTTTTGAATTGATATTTGTGAAATAAAACGATAAATGGATTGCGTGTCTCCTCGAATTAAACTAAGTTTGGTATAAATCATTTTGTAACTTTAAAATATTGTATATATAAATTAAAAATATAAGATATAAAGTAAATATATATATTTTAATCTCATGTTATTAAATCAATACAAATAAAACAAATAAAAATTAGAAGTTCACTTGTACCTTAAAGTAATAATAACAAAACGAAAGAAAACAACTTACATTCAAATATGTAAAAATATAAGTAAATGCATTAACAAATTCTAATAACATGTAAATATAGAAACTCATGCATGTTTCAAAGTAAAATAGAAATACAAACAAAATGCATTCAGATCTGGGAACAAATAAAATGTATACATAAGTATGTATACTTGGGAAAAAAATGAAACCAGACTTGAAAAACAAATTATATATGTGTGGAAGCTTGCATAGGAAGCCAACAATTATCTCATATGTTTGTAACAGCCGAATGAAAGAAAAGAAGAAAGTGTGCTGAGATAAGAATCAAAAGCAAAGTAGAAATATAGTTTGCATGTGGCTTGTAAATCAAGGTGCAGGCACGTATAAAATAATAGGATAAGTATAAAATAAAAACATCAAGGACAATGTCATTTAATGCTTGCTAAGACAATATCTCCTCTAGTACATTAGTATACAATCTCGGCCACCAAAATATAGAAAAAATCTCTGAAAATTTGTACAAAGTGTACACTGTTTTGCCTAAAGAAATGATACCCTGTAACCTATTTTAAAAACATCAACCTGTGAACTATTTTCCCATACCAGTTTTCATTTTCAGTTCGAACTAAACAAAAGTAAGATAAAACTCCATTTGAAACCTAAACAAAGATTCAACAACCATCAGCCACTCAACAAAAACAGAAGCAAGGTGATTGGCAGGATGATCTAAATGGAAAACATTTTCCAGTTTCAATCTGTTTTCAAAAACAAGGTGTTCTGTTCTTCTCTGTTAATTGGTGAGTAACACTTTATTTTAAAGGTTTAATCTTAAGTAAATATGGTATATGCTATTCTCGGTGAAAATGTATACTTGGTGTACATATGTTGTGTAAAAGTCTGGATACTCTTGTTTCTTTTATGCTCTGTTGCCTGTAGTAGTTTTGAGTGAACATGGAGATAAACCTTTATCACTTAATCTAGCTATTGCTTGAATGTATGGTATAAACTACAATTGTTTGTTTAACAAAAATCTAGATGTTAAAAATTTAAATAGGTTAAACTAGCAGCTAGGTGACTCTGTAAACCAAGAAAACATATACAACTTTAAATATGTTAAAAATCAAACTTCTGGATTTAAGAATTCAGGATTATAAATTGAAACTACAAACAAAATTATGATTTTTAAAACAAATTCTACAATTTTTAAAGCCTGGGTGAAAGAGCAGTTTTAGTTTTACTGCGATGAGCAATTTGGTGTGCCGTGAGTTATCTCGTCGACTGGGGATGACGTAGTTGGGTCGAGAGATAGAGGAGTGATGAGGGAGCATGGGAAAAATGGAAGACTAGTCAGCAGTTCGTCGTGGTGGCGATAAGGAGCAACAAAAATCTGGTGACCTAGTTTGCGTGGCTGTCGATTTCTGGTCTCGTTCGAAGCCAGGAAACGATCGAGTGTTTCGAGCTTCTGGGGTTGGATACAGGGGAGGAAGACAAGGCTGTGGCCGGAAGTGGTGGGCCTCTGGTGGTCGGAATTTGGGAAGCGGCGAAGTTTCCAGGGTGGTGGGTTTTTCTGGTTTGCGTTCCAGGTGGTTGTCGAACTCGATTTCGAATACGAGTTGTTGACGAAGTTCTGATGGTCGTATTCGGGTTGGTGGTTGATCGTCGACCTGAGGGAGTTGTCATAGTCGATCGGAGGTGGCGAACGGAGGCGTGCACGTGCACGTGCACGGTGGAGTGATTCTCTGGTGAACGGTTTTTGGTGGGTTCGAATTTAGGCTGGAAGAGACTCGAGATTTACTCGGGTAGGTCGTTGTTTTACTCGAGTAAATCCCTATTTTACTCGAAGTATATTGGGGTGAGCTCGGGTAGTTTGGTTGACAAAGTTTTAACCTGTAACTTGTTTTCAGTTTTAAAAGGTTGGGTTTAAGATTCAAACCAAGTTATCTGGCACTAGAGTTAAATTTAAATTTCCAGATTTTTGAAATGAAGAGGAAGTTTTAAAATTAAATAATTTGATTTAAATTTGAAATAAATGTTTCCAAACATATTTAAGTGAAACTTAAATAAATAAATGGAAAATGGGTTTTCTTTTAAGTAATGAAGGTTAAGATTTAAATTCATTAACTATTTAAGATAATTAGGATGATAATTGATAATTTGTAATTATAAGTTTAAATGGATTAACTAAGGTTTAAATTAATAATCACTTGACGATTTGGAAAATAAAAATTACTTAGAGAAGTAATGAATAAATAATTACTGAATGTAATTAATTAAATGATAATTTAAATTGTGAATTAATTATTCGTTAATAAATCAAAGGATTAATTAATAATGGCAATCAATTGAGATTAATTTAATAATTAAAGATTAATTGATTCATTGATTTAAGAAGTGATTAGTTAATAATTAAGGGTTAACTAATAAATTTGAAAGAAAGATTTTCAAATAATTTGTAATTAAATTATGATAATTAACCGGATCAGTAATTGATACATCCGATTTAAATTTATCAGATAATTAAATTATCTTACTTAGGGATGTTTGGATTCTATTGAATGACTTGATTGTTTGATATCCTGATATATGATGCTTTGTGATACATCTTGATTTATGTTGTGATCTGTAGTTTACTTATCTGTGACCTTTATATATCTATGATCTGTGAATGAACGATAAGCGTTGTTCTTATACCGCTTATCGAATTATATTTCTGTATTCTGATATGTGATGATTCATTGTGTTGCACTATTGTGTAAAACCCCTGGACTACACTTTTACACACACAAATATGGATTTCACGTGGAGATCGGTTAAGTCACAGATAATTTAAATTGATATTTTTTAAATTGGAATTTTAATTTCAATTGATTTTGAAATTGGAAATTGGGGTTTAAAGTGAAAAGCTTTTGAAACGGAATTTCAAAGATAAAAGTTATTTTGAATAACTTGATAAAGTTTTGAAGTTTAAATAATTTGATTTAAACTTAAATTCAAGATTCGAAATTAAATTCTATGGTTCAAAACTAGGGATTTAAGATGCTGTACAAGTTATATGAATTTAAACCATTTTAAAGATATTGGTTTGAGAATTTGAACTTAACCCAAGGATTTCAACTCGTATGGATGAATCAGATTTTCCGAAATAAAAACTGTTTGTTTTCAAATGATAAAAGCTTTCAGATAAGAAATGAAATTCCAGTTTAATTAAAGGAATTTCAAGATTGAATTGAAAGATGGTTTTCCAAGTTATGAATGAATTCTTTTTGAAAGCTATGAATTGAATCTGTTTATTTTTAACAGATTTAAAATAATGATTGGTTTAAACCATTCGAAATAAAATTGTTTTGAAAGCTATAAGTTAAATCTTGATTTAAAGATTTAACGAGTTAATCAAATTGAAATGGAAATTAATTTGGAAAATCTGTGAATGAATCTTTTGTTTAAAAGATTAAAGTGTGGAAACTGTTTAAACCGTAAAGGTTGAATCTTTTTGTTTAAAGATTTAAAATGGTAATTTGTTAAACCATTTGAAAAGAAAGATTTTGGGTAATAAGTTGTGACTTAATTGAAATCCCATATCCATATGTTTTTAAATATTACGCTCACTATTCGGTTTAGCCGGGAAAGGACCTTTGGGTCGTATAACCCATTCCGAATAGGTGATACGTCGTTATGGATGGCATTTGAAGACCGGTGTTGAAGACCGGATATTTTTGAAAACGGAAGGATTACCGTCGAGTTACTCTGCATCGGCTGATCCCCGATATAGAGGTTTTATCACCCTTAGTGACGGGAAGTTCGGACGTGATTGGAAATTATCCGGAATTGCAAGGGCTTCGTGAGAAGTGCCTTCGGTTCTGTTCGATCCCGGAACAGACTTGTATGGATTGTATGTCTGACATTACAAATTGAGATATAAAGCCGATTTCTTTCAAATACATTTCTGTTGGTGGCGGAGAATTTATTCTCTTAGCTTAACACCCTTCTCTGAGACGTACGAGCTCAGAGGTTATGTAGTTGAAATTTATCAGCGATATATTCCCAATTTGGTAATGTGGCATGCTGAGTGTTGCTGTGTGATGATCATTGGTTGATCATTTGTGATATGATCATTTGTTTGATCATTTATCTTTGTGATCATTGCTTTGATCATCTGTTGACCCAAAGCGTGGCTTTTTGAAAAAGCGTAGCTTTGTGGACGAGACTTCATCAGGGCCTCACAACCCGGAAATGGTCGAAACAGGAATGTTGCGGCAAGGTTATGAGGGTCGCGCCCTTTAGGGTATGTCATTTTCTTCTGGAAAGGGGTGGTATTATGGTATGGAGCCCTGATACTTACTCATGTGGATACACGTATTTATTATGTGTGATGTTGGTTACCGAGCGCTCGGATAAAGGTCCCAAAGGACCGGGGAATGGCATAGTCGTGAGTTACTTGTTACAGGAGTAACCCGGCCTTGTTTGGCAGAGAGCAGTTTGTCTCTCGGGACGTCCCGCCAGAGGCGATCCCATTCGGCAGGAGGAAAGGAAGTTCCTTAGCCTGACCATTTGTTGGAAATCCATCTTCCAAATACGAACTTTGTACGGTATTAGTTGTAGAACCTGCCATTTACGTACGGTGGTCACCACTGTTTAGATGGTAGCTATAGTAGGCATACGATACTGGTCGTATGTTGGCTAAGATTGATATTCTACTTTCGAAATGTTTTCTTCACTATGCACTAATAATAATATCCAATTGATTTTGCGTAGTAAGCATCTTTGACTATCATAAGAAGAAATCTCCTCCAATTCTGCGTTTGCATTGTGTGTGTGGCGGGAGGTCTTATGGTAGTTTCATTTTCCAAAAGCATTGCGGTTTTCAATGTTTAAATTCTTTTGTTGTTGTTTAAAGATAAGCTGTTTTTGTTGCTCACACCAGTCCCATGACTGATCCGGAGTTTATTGTTCCCTTCCTAAACTCTGGGTGCTCATAATTTTCCACACGAGCAGTCTAGAGTTGGGTTTCTTTTCAGATATTCAGGTTTAGTAGATTATCTGGAGCTAGTTCATTCATCGGAGTTGCTTATCTTGGAGTTGTGGATTCATTCTTGTCTGAAGATCATTTTGGAGTTATCACTTCTATTTATATTGTTCCGCTGCTGATGTTATCTTTTCTTTTCCGCTGCTATTTCTTGTATCATATCTCTGATGTATATTGATATTCATTGTATCACTCTGTTGTATCAGATATTTTATATCAATGTATTATTCTTTTCTTCCGCTGTGTTATTTACTTAATTGTGTTTTAGCTCCGGCGAATCGGATTTGAACGGTCGAATCTGCGGCATTCTAGTACAATGTGAAGTACGGATGTTGATTTTCGAGCGGGCAAATCACGAGTCGTTACAGACTTTGAAAAGGAAATCGAACTTGAAAATTTGATTTGGCATTAATGGGGTTATATATATTGGTTATATATTAAAATTATAACCGGAAGGGAATGATCTTTAAAGGATATATGGAATATAAAGTGGGATTTATATAAGTATGATGTGATCCGAAAATTATTCAAGTTGAAAGAATAAATCTTTTATATAAGAATGATTTTATGAGAATAAAACTGAAAGGGTTTTGGAACCCATTGATTTTTAAAAGCTTTTGGATTTTGGCAAAAAGAAAATTTTGGAAATTTGGTAAATCAAATTTGAGAATTATCGATTTTGGAAGATATCGATTTTGTGTAAATTGGATTTATATGTGATGTATATAAAGAGTATGATTTGAAAGGTACTATAAGTGTATAGTATGAAATGTTTTGAGAATGCTATGGGGAAAAAGGCGCTCCCATTTAGAGTTGAAACTTATAGTAGGAGATCCACTGGGTGGTTCTTCCTTGAGCCCTAATGGCGGTTCTAAATTTGGATCCCAGAGGACGTCCGGACAAAACTTTAGTTCCTGAGGATTGTGATTGGGGTAGCGTAATTCGTGGGGCGCTGATGCCTACAGTTACATTGGGATTTGCTGTGATAGCGACGTAACCTTTGTTGTAACTGCGATCTATCGCCATTCCATAGCGTAAGTCGGGTGGTAGTGATTGCCTACAATCTATGTTTGATTTCGCTGGGATAGCGACGTAACATCGATAGATTGCGATCTATGTGGTTTAGTTCCATAGCGAAATTCGTGTTGCAGTGAGTGCCTACAGTCTACACTGGTTCCACTGGAACAGTGACATCACTTTGTGTAGTCTGCAATCTATGTGGTAAAGTTTCGTTTGGCAGCGTAATTCGAGGGGTGTTGATGCCTACAGTTACATGGGTTTTGCTGTGATAGCAACGCAACCCTGGGTGTAGCTACGATCTGTGCAGTTTCCACGGCGAAAGTCGAGAGGTGCGGATGCCTACAGTTTTCTTATGGTTTTCACCGGGATGGCGACGCAATAATCGTGCTAACTGCGACCCATGGAGAGGGTGATGATTTCTATAGTATTCTTACAAAAAGGTTTTTCAAGTATTTTCACAAGGTGTTGAAAACGGGTCTGCTAAGTACTTGTAGATTTTCAGTCCTGCGCCTGATCAACGTATGACTGAATTTCTGTGAGAACAAGGATGGACTTGTTTAAACATCGAGTTATAAAAAGTATTTTTATATAAAGCTAGTATGGTAATATTATGTAGTTTTTAAAGTGTTTTAAAATTGTATAATTAAAAGAATAAGAGTTAAAATATTTAAAGAATGATTTAACTAATAATAAACATAAAAAATTAAAATTCTCGCTTCGTTCCTTTTCGGGGACGAAAAGTTCTAAAGGGGGGAGGAATGTAACGACCTGGATTTTTCAACGTCGGTAAATTGGGCGATTAACTGATTTTATCATTTAAATATTAATTTTGATTAGTCGAAGAAATAAATTTCTGAATATAAATATAAATTGATTCAAAGCTATATAAAAATTTATATTTTAAATCTCTGGATATGATAAATCTCATAGAAAATAAATAATGAACTCCATCATTTAAATTTGGATAAAATACCTATAAATATATATAGAAAAATATATACAAACTTCAATTGTTGATAATATATAAAAATATATATAAGTATATATATATGACCATAGGAAAATGATCTACTTGAAATATTTGTAATGTAAAAATATATATAAGGACAAACACATGCTAGTACATACATCTGCTTATATATTATGTAAAACAGTGCATATAAAATATATATAGATATGTGCATGTAAAAGCTTCATGTTGGGAAATAAAAGAAATATATATATATATATATGTATATACATAAGTAAGATGTATATAGGATTGGAAAATATGGAAATGCATGAATGAATATATGATATACTTAGGTACATGTATATGCATATATGGCCAAAAGCTAGGATACTTGAAAAATCTATATATATCTGTATGTGTTTATGTAATGTATAAAAATGGGTATACAAATATATATATAGGAGACATCATTATGAAAAAATTTACATAAGCAAAGTACATAAATATGTATAAGTATAGGAAAGCATACCTGCAAATGGAAGAGGTTTGTATAAATGAAAAATATGTATGTGTAAATAAGTACAAAGCTTATCTACCTATATATATATATATATATATATATATATATATATATATGAAGTATGAAAAATGCAAGGGAACATTGTTATGGCAAGATTTCAAAGTCAGGTCATATGAAGATCAAATCAACTTTTATTAAATCAAATCAAATTTTTATGTCTTCAAATCAAAGTAACAAAAGGAAATAAAAATAAAAGCCTGTACAAGGCTTCAGCCTCTATGGCTTACCCTGTAATCTTTATCTTCTATATATATATATATATATATATACACCTCAACTTTGTCTCATTTTTATTCATTCGAACCCAGCTAAAATAAACAGAAAACAAACTGCCTTTTTCAAACCTATGTAAAATCAAAACAATTCAACAGAAAGATCATCAACAAATCCAAGTTAGCAGCAGTTTTTCAAAAGCATCTTGTTCTGTTCAAAGGAAACTGTGAGTAAACACTTTTTCCTTTTCCCTTATTACTTAATAAATGTATGTACGTCTATGTATATGGTTGGGGTTGGATCTACGCAGTATATATATATATATATATATATATATGTATGTATGTATGTATGTATGTATGTATGTATGTATGTGTGTGTGTGTGTGGTTCTAGATGTGAATGCATATGCGTAGGAGGGTAACATAGCTTACTCCTGTGTCAAATATAAGATACTGTACATTGAAGGATATTGTTTTCTGCCAAGAGAATGCTCTGTGCCATGTTCATTTTGTTTCAAACAGCTAAAACAACTAACTTTAAAAATCAAAAAAACTCTATAATCATTTAGTTTTAATCGACGACTTCAAAAAAAAGTGGATGATTTTAGAGTATAGGATATTTTAAAAACGGTTTCATTTGATTTCTTTAAGTATGGAGGAAGAAAACTTTCTTTTATAGTAGATAGATCAACCATGGCTAAAAATCAACCTTCATAATTTTACAAGTGGATCGTAGAAATGTGTTCATCCATGAAATGTGTAATTTTTAGGCATGGTTTGAGATTTTCTAGGGGGGGTGTGGGATAAGGAGTATGGGGTTGACCAAAATTGGGATGTTGATCGAATTCCGCCGTCCTGCTTGATTTCGGCTCACGAGATTCAGTGTGAAGGAGCATCGATAGGTGGGAAGCTCAGGAAAAATGGCGTTCGATTTTTCTATTTGGTGTTTTGGTTGAACGAAGTGGATTTAGGGTTCGAGGAGGGTTGTGGTATGGCTGCGGGTTTGGGGGAAATGAGGGGAAAAGAAGGGGAACGGGGTTTGCGCTACCGGAGGAAAGTATAGAGGTGGACAAGGCGGAGCTGGTGGCGGAGTTTGAATGGGAACGATGGTCGTGCGTAACTGGCCAAGGCGTTGGAAGAGGGGGAGGTTCGTTCCAGTTTCTGGTTGGGTGATCGATTTTTCGAATGGAGGGTTTAGGGAACGTTCCAGGTGTGGAGGCGGGTCCAGGCGATCGTGGGTGGTTTGTCGGGTCAGTCGGCGGCATGTAGAAGTTGGTCGAGGTTGGGTGGATGTGCACATGTCAGTGCACAAGGCTACGTGCACGGGAAAGGAAGAACAGGGAGGAATAGAAATGGAAATAGATGAAAGAAGAGAGGGGAGAAAGGTGGGCCGGGTTTGGGCCGGGTTAGCAAGAGAATAAGAGAAATAAGGAAAAAGAAAAAGAAAAAGAAAAAGAAAAGGGTAGAATAAAAGTAAAGAGGGAAAATAAAATAAAGGAAGGATGTAAGAAAAGGAAAGAGAAAGAAAGTAAGGAAGGAAAATAAGAGTAAAAGAAAAGATAAGGAAAGAGAGAAAAAAATATAACGGAAGGAGAGAAGGGATGAATTTTTGCATATATAATTATAAGATAATTTGTATTTCCCTTTCACTTAAAATCTATTTCCATTTAAAATCCGTAAATTAAAGTGAAATGATACTTTATAGTTTAACGGTAATTAATTTTATTATTACTACCTGTCTTAAACTTATGAATAATTAATAGTATTTTATAATTTATTTATTAGTTAATAAATGGTTTAAATTGTAATTAATTCGGATAAAAATATAAGTGAAATTGACTAAGTAAGTTAATAAAATCCTAAGAGTGGATCGTCTTGATTTTTGGTACTGCTCTATATCCTCGTCTATCTCTTTTGGACATTCATTTTAATCATCCCTGTCTTTACCATCGAGTGGCCAAATGAGTTTAAATAATAGACTAAAATGATAATACTTTTATTCGAAATAAACGTCTGTAATAAATTCTCTTATTTGAATATTGTCATTCTAAGTATAAATTGTGTATTTTAAATAATTTACCCTTTTAAGTGTATCACTTGGATTCGAAGAGACTAGGACCGGATATCAGCGATATGCGGAACCACTTCGATTTAATCATCACTATAAATCTTTGCGGGTTTGATTTTAAAGTCTAATGGGCTGGAATTGAATAAATTAAGTAAATCCGACTATTTTGAATAAGTAACAGTACTTAGATATCATTTTAAATATCAATGTATTTGTGTAACAAGTTTTTGGCTATAACAAGATAAAAACTCGTAGTTATATACGAGTTACCTGGGTTTTTCAAAGAAGTTTTATAACTTAAGTATTTCATATTAGATGGGTTTACTCACGCTGGTTTCCAGCCTAACTCGGGTGTTACTTTATTGTAATGCTCAGGTCAGACCGAGTATTACAGATTTTCAGGTTAAGACGTTTTGGAGCTCAGGAGACGAGCTGGATGGCAAAGACGTATGGAGTATATTCCGTTGTGTATTATAGGCTATTTTATTCAGTAGTTGAGGACAAGTTATTATAACTATCCAGGTTTGGTGTACTCTGATATCTTGTATGTATATTGATAGTTATAGCTTTTCTTTGTATAAAATGCTGTTATTGTATATTATATTTTGTTCCACTGCGATTGTGAGATTCTATGTTGTTGTTTTCTATTCTTATTCTACCTCTTTTTCTTCTTAACCCCAACAGTCTAGGATTTCCGGCACTTGATTGTTCGGCACTCTATACAGTGAACGTATTAGTGTCGATTTTCGGGGTCGAAAATCTTCGGGCCGTTACAATTATGAAATGATTTTGGAAATGTAAAAGAACCATCCGGTGTGTAATAAGCGATTGGTTGTTAAAAAGATCGAGATCGGATATTGTTATACTCTCTGCCAATACCAAAAACCACTTTGACAACTATGTACGCGGTGGAGATTCCAGAATGAAGTAGGATGGTTGGCGTCGATCCTATATGAGGTATGTACGTGGACCTGACTCCCATGAGTTAGCTTAAGTTGGCTAAAACAGGAGAAATTGATGGGCCAAGTGAGGTCATTCCTCCGATCGGGCACATTCCTTCAATACTATATTCTGACTTTGCGATTGATTTGGTGGCCACCCTCGATTTTTGATTTGGGAGTGTGTTCCGAGGTGGGCGGTAGTAGCTGCTATGCTTTACCACCAGTCCGGAAGTGTAATTGGTATATCTACCCTGGCATTGCCTAGTTGTTCCGTGTCACCTACCCTATCGAGACCACTACGAGTTTGTTTTGTACCATACCTATGGAGTGCCCTCTGACGACGTCCAGTACGAACGGGATTACAGTACTGTATAGACTATGGGAATATATAAAAATGTATTAAGGGGAAAATGGGTAACGCCTTAACGCTATTTTAATAGTTTATCTTACTGTAAACATATTATAATAGCGTATTGTACTACATAGTAGATTATTTAACGGATCTTTAGGAGATGTGAATCTCGAACATCTCTTAAGTTACTACACTCACGTTTGACACTGAATAGGAGATGTCAAACCCCGTAAACATCTCTGACACCGTTCCACTCATAGTTATTTATCGTTGATTTAACTCACATAAGATCTTTTAGTTCCGACTCGAGTGTTTTGTCTTTTCAATTCGCTCGGGTCAGCCTGAGCATTTCAGGATTTGAAGACCTTATTTCTGGAGGACGAAGACGAATATTTATACTACTATTATTTACTATATTTATTCCACTGCATTCATACTGTTCCGCTGCATTATCATTTATTTATCTCCGATATGTGTAACTCTGATTTTGTATTGTATAAGTATAATCAAATGTTTTGTATACAGCTTCATGAACTGTTATTTGATTATTATATTTTGTTATTCCGCTGCGAGATTCTGTTTTTTTCTTTCTCTGCTTTTTCTTATTCACCCAAATAATAATCCGCCCTTCTGTATGGTTTGAGTCGGCATGTGTGTCTGCTTAAAACGTACAAAAAGGTGGGATGTTACATTTTGAAATAATTTTATTATTAGATTAAGTTTCGTATTACAGAGGTTAAGAATTGAATGGATTCATTATAAGTTGTTTCGAAACAATTTTGAATATTATTTACATGGAAAACTAAGTGAATTCAGGCACCATTGTCCTAGTGTTTAGGCGCTTCAATTTTGGTTTTAGAGGTCACAGTTTCGAAAATTGCGTAGCGTGATTCGAACATGTATTGACATGTAGTGTGTTCTATGTTACCTAAGACTTGTAGTACTAATACGTACTACCACAAAAGTACCCAATTTCAAAAAAAACTAACTGAATTTAAAATTCAGGTGTTATTTCAAAGAAAAAGTGCAAACTTTAAATCTTTTGACTTGTTTCTTAAATTAATAGTTGGATGTTAGAACCTCAAATTTTGATGCTTTGATTGTGACAACTATATAAGTAAATATTATATGAACTAACCAAGTTTGCAGGAGAAGATAAACACAAACGTATGAAGACCAGGAAAAGATAATCACAAACATATGACAAATTCCATATTGTTGCTACAACGTATTGTTATGTACAGAGTCCGAGTCTAGATGTAGAAATATGTTAAAATCTCTCTAAAATGGTATACACATACACACATAACAAAAGAATCAGCAAAACAAAGGAAAAACACAACATTCAACCGGCTGAAAGGTCCCTCTCGACCGTCTAAATGCTGTACGTGCCCAAAAAATATTAACAACATTCAACCGGTCGACCAATAATATTCAGACGGCTAAATTATGTCTGTTTTGCACTAATTTCTTGTTGTTTCAAATTTTACTCGATTCAGCTGGCTGGAATATTTAATTCAGACGGCTGAAGCTTCATAACAACTAATTTTTGAAAAGGTGCTTCTCTTCCATGAACAAAAACAAATCTTGATTCAGAAGATACTTCCATATCTCTTCATAAACGTATATAATCGTTTAATTTCTATAAATAGCAAAGAAATCCGACATCTTGAAAATCAATTTCCTATTTCTTAATTCTATCTTTTCTTGCTATTTACACTCAAAGGCATTCTATGCATAAACACTCTATTGATCACTTGTATATTCAAGTTTATTCTTTTATAATCAAATAAAACTTCCTTTCTTCACGAAATACACAATATACCACAAAAGAGAAGACTATAGGAAGGTTGTACTCTAAAGACTTATCTGTGCTATTCAAAGAGCACAATCATTGAGATATTTCTTTATTATTGAAGTCCTGTTCGGTTGCTTAGACGGTTAAAGTCCTATTCTGTTGCTTAGTTGGTTGAAGTCATGTTCTGTTGCTCAGGCAGTGTTATACATTTTCCTCCGGGTTAAAAGAGGGTTGATAGTTGAATTCCAGAAGGAGTCTGGGACTGGACGTAGAACGGGAAGTTCGAACCAGTATAAAAATTCCTGGTATCATTTACTTTACTGCTTTACTTTTGTACTTACTTTCTATACAAGTAGATAGATTGTTTAATATTCCATATTATACAATCCTTAGTCATTTTCATCAGAGTAAGGTCATCATATAACCAAAACATAGTTATTTGATATTCAAATAATATGGAAAATAACACTAGCACAAGTTTTATTGATGGTCAATCCACTACATGACCACCATTGTTTAATGGATTAAACTATAATTATTAGTCAACCAGAATGAGAATTTATGTGCAAGCAAATGGGTATGATACTTGGAATATCACTCAGAATGAATAAACTGCACCTACAACACCATATGGAATATGGTCTAACAAACAAATATTAGACGCTACTACTAATGCTAAAGCCATGAATACGTTATTTTGTTCATTAGACAAAAATGAGTTTAAAAGAGTTAGTATATGTAGTTTGGCATATGAAATTTGGCGTACACTTAAAGTTACACATAAAGGTACTAACAAAGTTAAACAAAGCAAGATTTCTATGCTTAAGAATCAGTTCTAGAACTTTAGAATGAAGCAAGATGAAACTATAAATGAAATATATTCTAGGTTTCAAGATATATATCGTTCATTTTTGGCATTAGGAGAAAAATACACAAATTTTGATATTGTTTCAAAAATCCTCAACTCTTTAGCAGATGAATGGGAACGAAAAATCTTAGCAATTGAAGAAGCTAATGACATTTCAACCATAAAACCAGAAGAATTGATAGGAAATCTAATGTCATATGAAGTAAATTTACAGGCAAAAAGAGTTTAGGCACAAGACAAAACAACAATAGCATTCCAAGCCGAAAAGGAAGAATCAGATGAAGATGATATGGCGTTTATAGCTAAAAATTTCAAAAAGTTTTTGAAATTTAGAAAGTGCAATAAAGTTGGAAATAATAAGAACACGAACAAACCATCAGCTTCAACTCTCGAATGCTGTGACTGTCACAAAAAAGGTCACATAAAGAAGGACTGTCCTGACCATAAGAAAGACAGGTACAACTACAAGAACAAAAAAGACAAATATAAGAAGAAGCAAGCATTTTTTGTTATATGGGATGATTCAAAATCGTCTTCCTCATCAGAAAGTGATAGTGATACAGAACAAGCCAATATATGCTTTATGTCTACAAATGACAATGTAAGTGATCTTTCTTTTGATGATTTAGTAGATATAAACTTAGAACTACTAGATAAACAAAGGAATATCAAAAGAAAATATAAAGATACACTTGAAAAGCTAAATAGAATTGAAATTGAAATAGATATGTTAAAAGATGAGAAGAAATTTTTAGAAGAAGAACTTGTAATCACTTAAGAATCTTGTTCTAATACAACCTCTTAGCTTACGATGCTAAGTAGAGAAATAGAAACTCAAAAAAGAAAAGAATGATATTCTTTTATTCGACAATCACGAATTAAAATCTATTGTTAAAATATTAGAATTAGATATCTCTATTCTTAAAACAAAATTAGAGAGTATTACTAAGAATGTTTCTAATTTTAATAAAGGAAGAGAAAATCTTTCTAGAATTATAGAAAATTCACAGGATATTTTAAATAAAAGAGGATTATGTTATAATAAATTGACAAAAAATATTCCTAAAAATAATATTTATTTATTGTTGATCGATGGAAATTCTATCGGATTAGAAAACCATCGAAAAATTCATAATAAAATTTATACCGCAAGCGCACGGCGTACTATTGAAATACGTAGCGAGTACGGGTCGATCCGCAGGGAATTGATGATTTTAAAAATCTATTCAATCAAATTAAACGAAAGTCGAGTGAAAGTTAAGCTAGAGAATTAGAAAATTAGCTAACTAGCTAAAAGAAAAGAGATGCAAATATGAGAATAAAATGACAATTTAGAGAATAAATCCACTCTCTAGATCATGTAGTTCAGCACATATGAAATCATAATCTCTCTTTTATGGTCATTAGTGCTTTAATTGATGTGCTTATCATAAGTATGTCATATTTGTGCTATTGATTAGCCAACATAAGCCATCAAACTATAACACACACCTTAAACCACTTACTAACTTTCATGAAATTTAACAATGAAAATGAAAATGAAACCTATTTTAAGTATGGCCTATTAACTATTGATTAGAAATATAGACCATCAAATTTTAATTTCAAATCACTTTCTTATGCCATAATCGTATTTTGATGAAGAGGCATTTGTGTTAGTGATTGTTTAAGCATAGCCGATTTGGTGTCAACAATATAGGCTATCAAATTCAAAGCAAGAACAACAAATAAAACACTTCATTGATCATCATTAAGCACAAAAAGAGAGCATGAATTAACAAATAGTTAAAGCAACATAATTAGAGAGCTTCATTGCCCCTAAATTGAAGGGGTTTATCCTCTCATATTTGTCATTTGATTAACAAATGTAGCTAGCAACATGAAAGAAAAAAAGAAAGGAAAATGAAAGCTAATGGAAAAGAGAAGCTAATTAACAAGAATTAAAACTAACTACTTTGCATGAATGTAAATCTACACTACCAACATTAAAGTAAATGAACAAGAAAAGTAAAATGAACAAGTAATTAAATTGCATAAGAAAAAGAAAGTAAATTACATGAAAATAAAAATCGCTAAGTAGCCATGAAAAAAGAAAGAAAGAAAGAGAGCTTGTCTTTTTATTTTTGAGCCTAAACTAAAACTAAGAGGAACTAAGCGCAATAGGGTTACATGAAACATAAGGGGTTTTTATACATCTGTTAAACCCTAATTCATATTTTTGGGGAATGCCCAAAATACCCTCTTAGGAAGTGTGGAGGCCAAGTAATCATTAGCTTCAAATAATCCTCATTTAGATGTGCATGAAGCTTTTAAACTCTATTAGCATGTGCATTAGCCTCTAAGTGTACATTAAGGTAGGTGGGTAAGTGGGGTCCTCCATTATCATGCCTTTGAATTATTTCCATCTCCATTCCTTTGTATCTTCTTTGTGCATGCATACATCTTCATGAAACCACTTGTATATTAAGCCAAATTCCTATAAAAAAATAGAAATTTCCAATTAAATTTTCTCAAATTAATATATGCACAAAAATGACCATTTTTCCCTTAAATGAAGATGAATATGTGACGATTTGAAAATAATATGAATTTTGGTTTAAACAAGTTAAAATGCCCGATATGATCATTTATTTAATTTAAATAGATTAAATATGGTGGTAAAAATATGCACATTTACGTGCACATCAAATACCCCCACACTTATCTTTTTATTCATCCTCGAATAAAGGAAAACTAATATAAATCCATTTTCGTAGGGAGCACGATTGCATTGAGCGTATGCAACAAGCCGTTAAACCTCTAGGTGTCCCCAGTAGGACGAGTGTCGTCTCGTGAGGGTTTTCAGTGGATACTACCCACAAAATCCAAATGCATGATGAAAATATTTACACAATGCAAGATTTATTTACAAAGACATGAATGCGAGTTTTTGAAAATATTTACGAATGAAGGATTTACTTTTAATTTAACACAAATAAGTTAAATATAGGTTTGGTTATTATCTTGAAAATTTAAGTCATTTACTTGTCAAATTTTCAACAAAAATCAAGTTATCATAACAAATAGACAATAGTTTAACTCGTTGTTTTGGTTGATAACACAGTGTAATTTGAAATGGATCCTTAGTTGATTATCAAAGTTTTTCAAAGTGGTAATTTTATTTCGTTTCAATAACAACTCAAATCAAATAAGTTAAAATAGTACTTGGATTTCAATTGCTTACTCTCTCCATTTTTTTTTGAAAATTTTGTTGATATTAACAATATTTACATATGCCTAACTCAGATAAACTGAGGCCAGATATATTACCCATGCACTGCCTTGCGGACTGATGTGAGGGGAATACAGAGCGTGGCAAGTGTACACACAAGTGTGAACACTTATTGACTGTAGGCGTTATTAGTAAAATAATATTTATACACACACCTAACTCAGATAAACTGAGACCAGATATACCGATCGTGCACTGCCTTTCGGGCTTACGTGAGAAGGGTACAGAGCATGGAGAGTGAACACACGAGTGTGAACACATGACTCTAGGTGTTTATTAAAAAATATATACATATATACAAGAATTTTTTTTTTGTATTTTGTATTTTTTTTCTTTTTAGAGAGAGAGTTTCACAAAATCATCTTAGTATCATTTAACTTAGAAGACAAAAAAAAATGTTATATCCTTTATTTTAAATCAACCACTTTTTAAAACAAAGATTTTCAATTATGATATATTTCATAATTATCACATGTGAATCTTCCTATATACTAGTTAAACCATTTTTTATTTGTAATCAAACTTCATTTTTATTTTTGTTAAGACAAATTAAATATCAAAAATTTCAATTTAATAAACCAAAAACATATATTTATCCTATAGTGTTTCTTTAAAAATAAATCAAAAATGCTATAAAAAAAATTCTTCTTCTTTTTTTGAGCTTTTTTTTTAAATTTTGGAAAGAAAATAAAAATAAAAAAACCATGAAAAAATAAAAATGATGATGAGTCTCCCACCCACACTTGATTTTGACTGTGTCCCCACAGTCAACCCAAGGGAAAGGAGAAAAATAAAATAAAAATCCAATATTTACATGAAAAATTATTATTTACAAGTGATGAGAAAGTATACAGTCAGAAAGTAAATGAAACGATCTTCTAAAGACCGATTCATTTGTCTCGTCAAATGTGTGAGCCACAGCTTAAGCACGAAAAACCAAATCGTAAAAGATTTCGAAGCTGATTGTTGATTTGGAAAAACGAATTTTATTTTATTAAAAATTGAACGAGTTGTTTTGTTTTCAATGATTTTTGGGGTTGATAAAACAATTGATTGAAATTCACATTTATTTTCACTAAATTGAAATTCAAGTTTATCATTGAAAACTTCTTCCAAATTATCGATTTCAAAGTCAAAATGGTGATTTAAATCTTCCCTGTTGGAATTTAACAACTCGTCATCGAAAAGTCCAAAAAATTCGTATTCATTAAATTCGTCTTCCTTTGTTGGATTATCAACAACTTCATTGCATATCTCAAGTTCAAAATCCAAAGTTTTTGTATTCAAATTTTCGAAATCGAGAAAAGGAAGGTCGAATTTTAAATTTGGTTCCACACCTTCGAAAGAATTGAAATCCGACTCAATTACCGTATTTTCAACAACTTCATGAAGATTGTCGTTTTCAATTTCAAAAGTTGTTATTTGAAAATCGTCGATTTGGGTAAAAGGTGGATTATCACTTGGCTCGTCACACGTTGGAATTTGATTTTGTTTTTCACGTTGTTTCATATATGTTTCAAACAACGAATCCGTGTGATCATGGTAAATTTCGTTCATTTGTTCAACAAAATTCAACTTATAATTATTGACTTGAGAATCTTCGATTAGGATTTGTTGAGAACAAAAAATTTCACTCGTATCATATTCGAGATTATTCCCATTACCAAAATTATTTGAAAAGTGGATCACATTTTCGTTTTGATTTTGAAATTCATTTTGGAGTTCAAAATTGAACTAGCATGGGTTATAATCGAAATCGTTTGAATTTTGAAGTGAATTCCAATTTTGATTGTTTTGAAAACATTGATTTGAGTTATCGCATAGATATGAATTACACAACTCATTTATCACTTGATTTTGTTGTGTAGAGATTTCAAGTAAAGACGAAATGTTATTTTCAAGATTTGAAGGTTGATCATCATTTTGAAAACTTTGTTGTTCAAAATTCGAATTGTTTAAAGAATAGTTGTCGTTAAAATATCCATACTAATTTGGAGTGAAATCATATGGATTATATTGATTTTCCCAACTATTGTAAAATTCAAATGAGTAGGGAAACTCGGACATTTTCAAGAATGTTTTTGCTTTTTTTATAAAGGAGAAATATTTACAAATAAAATTTATTTTTCAAAAGGGAAATTGATTTTTGTTTTTTTTTTCAAATTTTTTCTTTGTTTTTGAAAAAGTTTAATAATTTTTTTTTTGGATTTTGGTTTTTCTAATTTTTTTGGATTTTTGAATTTCAAAGAAAAAGGATTTAAAAATTTCAAACGAAAAGGAATATTTACAATTTTTTAGTTTTGGATTTTGATAATTTTTTTAAATATGCATGAACTAATGCAACAAAATGAATGCAAGGGTTAATTACAACTGATTTATCCTATGTTAACCCAAAATTATATAATCACACATTGTCTTAAATAAACAAGATAGTTCTCAGCCAGGTAACAGACATGATTTATCGGTGCACCACGAACCACCGTAGCAATGCAGCCGAAGGTTTAAGTACCTTCAGAGAAAAAACTACTATAATATTTACGAATCACCGTAATATTTATAAATGGTTATTACTCTGTCGTAGCCTAGACACCAAAAAAGTAAATTGTTCAAAGAAGACAACTTATCAAAATACCATTAAGTGTTATCAATGTCTAACCGTTATTATTAATCAAATTCTAAGATGAAATGCAAAGTAGAAAATAAACGTGTATTAACAATGCAACTACGAATGGATTTTTGAATTTTTTTTAATAAAATTCAAATGCAAGTAACCAACAATGCAATTCAAATAAAACTAGAGATGAGGTTAAAAGCAACAAATTTTCTTATATAAGAAAGCTAGCAATTTATTTTTGGAAAGCGGAGCGGCAGTTTTCAGCCAGCCATTCTTCCTTTATTTCCTACTTTGGCAACCTGAAAATTAAAAACAAGATATATACAATTGTTATTGTTATTATTATTTGGTTTTTTTTCTTTTATAAAGGAAAAGTTTTGGAAAGAAAACTACTCAAAACAAAATTTAAAAGTGAAGTTTTACTTAAAAAAAAATTAAAACTCTATCCAATTTAAATCACACAAAACCCCTTTTTTTTCTTAACCCAAAATAAAAAATAATTAAAAGAAACTCTACACTAAATCCTACGCCCCAAACTCAAATAAACCATAGCCTAAAACTCACTGAATTGAACAATACACTTAATCACCCACCAAACAACACAACTAATCGAGCTCACTTCCAAAGTCAAAAAAAAAATTCACAGTAAAATTAGTTCAATTTCGTGTTCATTCATCCACCAATGATTACCAGCGATTGATATTGGGTTGTCGATTTGTTATTGCGTGGATGGTATGAGGGTGGTATTGTCGTTGTTGCGGTGATTTGGGGTGGAGCAAATCGATTCAGGTGATTTCGAAATCGATGGCAATGAAGTGAAGAGGTAATTTGGTTGCCTTGAGTTGTAACAACCATAATCTGCTCGCCATGATTAAAGAGCACGGAAGCTGCTGTGAGTGGATTGGGGAAGAGGAAATGGTTTCGACTGGGTATTGTTCTCTGGAATTAGCTGAAGATCATCCGAAGTAGTGGGCTTGTAAAGGAGTTGGCAGAAGAGGAATGTGTGTACTGGTCTTTAAATATAATTGCTCGAGTGTATCAGTGTACAAGTTGATGTATCTGTAATTGGGTTGTTATTGGGCTGAGTGCAAATGAGTTGTACTGGTCTATAAATACTGGAGTGTGTTTTGTAATAGAATGTGAAGAAATTGAAAGCAATAAAATTCCTTTTCATTTTGTTACTGTATTGTAGATCTCTATTCTTCATTATCAGTTTGTAATTTCCTTTAATTCTTTTCCCTTTTCTTGTATTCTGGTACATAGTTTAATCTTTGGTAGCCTTACTTTCAAGTTAACTCTGTTCTCTTATTCAGTTTGTATGCATTTATCATTTTTAGTTCATTGTTCTTGATTCAGCTTTAAATTCTTGAATGTTGCATTTGTGTTCTTTAATCTGCATTCATCTTTCATGATAATTTTCATTTCAGTTCTTATTATTATCAACCATCATTTTGTGAATTCTGTTCAAGTTGCAATTGTGAATTCTGTTCAGCTCTTGTTATTTCCAGTTCTTGATATTTTCTTCTTTCCAAGATAATACTCGTTTCCTTTCTTGCATCACAAGTTCATTTTTGTACATTGAAAACTGTTACCACAAATCTGGTATCTTCTTCCCAGAACTTCATCCTCCACTTCGAGTAAAACCTTGAATTTTCCTATACTTCCTTCGAGTCACCACAAAAATTGCTGCGAGCTCTGATTTTATCAACCTCTATCAATTTTTCATTGAGTAAATTGTGTACAGAAGTAATCTGTGCACGTGCACACACCCAAATCATCCTCTTCTTCACAAAACTTATCATCTCCATTTCAGATCTTCTTTACAAACACCATGGCCAAGAATCTAGATCAATTTGGGCCTACCAATTTGGTATCAGAGCAGGCGTCGGAGCTTAACCTCAATCCAACGACCGATCAAGAACAAACCCTAAATCCAGATTCCACCCTAAATTCGAATCCAGACAACCCATGGCTGCGGCAAGATGAAATCAATAATCGTACTACTTATGCCTTAAGAAATTTAGAAATCACTGCTAGAAATTTGGAGTTTACAGTCCAGAATTTGGATAAGAAGTTCGATCAATCCACCAAAGATTTGCATACTAAATTCGAAGGGGTACATAACATGCTAACCACCTTTGTTACTGAGTATCGTAATCACAGGAACCCTTATCAACCACCTCCTGTAGCCCCACCTCCGACAACCTTTCAGCCTTATCCTCCTCATCCAACACAACCACCACCACCTCGAAATTACACACCACCTCACCGAACACCTATAGCCCCACCCCGAAATGTTCCCTTCTTTAATACTCCTCCAAGGTATCCTCAAGAACCCCTAATTCCTCATCCACCCAGAAACCCGAACCACGATTACCATAATCACTTGCCATACCCTATCATTAAACTTGATTTTCCTACCTATTCTGGAGAAGAAGGAGTAGCTGATTGGCTAAGGCAAGTAGAACAATATTTCAAATTTCATCATACTGAAGAATATCAGTGGGTCGAAATTTGTTCTTTTGCCTTGAAGAAGGAGGCCTTGCAATGGTACCATTGGTATGTAAACACAGTAGATAACAATGAAGCATGGACAGTCTTCAAGGATGAGATAATGGTCAGGTTTAACTCTGAAGAAATAGAGAGACCATTTGAAACCTTGTCTAAACTCAAGCAACATACAACTGTAAGGGCTTATTTGAGCAAGTTCGAGCAATTACAAGCCGTAGTGGAAACTCTACCTCCAAGATATTTACTTGATAGGTTTATTGGTGGATTAAAGGAAGAAATACGGTATGATGTTCTCACTTCCAGACCAGTGGATTTTAGAGAAGCAGTGGCCTTAGCAAAAATGTTTGAAAGCAAATGCCTCCAAACCAAGAAAATTAAGTACCCTTCAACCGGGCCTTTAACTACTAATTCCAAAACTACCCAGCTACCCTTATCAAGATCATCCCAAGAATCAACTTCTTATTCCCAATATAACCCTGCTAATAGCTCCAAAGATACCCAGATTGAATCCCTGGCAAAAAGTAGAGGACTTACCCCTAGTCAGATCATTGAAATGAGGAGGCAGAATTTGTGCTATGGTTGTAAAGAGAAATGGTCCCGAGATCATAAATGTAAAAATCCTCAGGTTTATGTATTGGAAGGCATGATGCCGTTACTGAATGGGGAAGATTCCACTGATAGTGAAGTATCTATGATTGAATCTGAAGTACAAGTTGAGGAAACCTTAGCCATAACTTTACAAGCTTTATGTGGGATTCCTGCCTTATCCACCATCAAGGTAGAAGGCAGTATTCAAGGGAAAACTGTTCAGATTTTGATTGACTCTGGATCTACCCATAGCTTTATCAATGACAAGCTTGCTAGAAAACTGAAGTTGAAGGTTGATGAGACCAAACTATTTGAAGTAATGGTGGCCAATGGAGAGAGACTAACTGGTTCTGGAATTTGTAAAGATGTTGTACTCAAGTGCCAAGGTTGTACCATGGCAGTGGATCTGCTCTTGTTTCCTTTAGATGGCTGTCAAGTTGTGCTTGGAGCTCAGTGGATGAAAAGCTTGGGAGAAATAACACTTAATTTGGATCAACTGCAAGTTAAATTTGTTTACAATGAAAAGCCTTATGTGTGGCAAGGTTTGAGACAGGATGAGTTGAAATTCATTAATAAGAAAAAGCTAAGTAAAGAATGTGTGCATGGCCAGGTGACTATGATGATTTGTTGTCAATCTATACAGATAGAACAAGATACCGTTCCTATCCCACCAGAGATTGATGCAATCCTCAAACACTACCCTCTAATCACCAGTTCTTCTCCTGATCTACCCCCAACCAGACCCCATGATCACAGAATACCTCTATTACCAAATTCTAACCCTATCTGTCTAAAACCTTACAGGCACTCATATCACGTCAAAAATGAATTGGAAAATATAATTCAAGACTTGTTAGACTCTGGCATTATTAGGCCCAGCCATAGTTCTTATTCATCACCTGTTGTTATGGTAAGGAAGAAGGACGGCACATGGAGGCTGTGTATTGATTATAGGAGATTAAATGCACAAACCATTAAGGACAAGTTTCCTATTCCTTTAATTGAAGAGCTTTTTGACGAGTTACATGGTTCTCAGTACTATTCGAGGTTGGATCTCAGATCTGGTTACCATCAAATCCGGATGCTTGAAGAAGACATTCACAAGACTGCCTTTAGAACCCATGATGGCCACTATGAATTTGTAGTGATGCCCTTTGGTTTGGCAAATGCCCCTTCCACCTTCCAATCTCTCATGAATGATATATTCAGATCCTATTTGAGAAAGTTTATTTTAGTGTTCTTTGATGATATTCTTGTGTATAGTCAATCATGGACTGATCATGTTAGACATCTTGAAATAACTTTTCAACTTTTGCAGAAAAATGCTCTAGTGATCAAGCTTTCCAAATGCAGGTTTGCCAAGCAGTCTATTGATTATCTTGGTCATGTCATTTCTGTCGAAGGTCTCTCAGTTGATCCTAGCAAGGTGCATGCTGTCCTTAGCTGGCCACTTCCTCAAAGCTTGAAGGCTTTGAGAGGGTTCTTAGGCCTTACAGGGTACTACCGCAAATTCATAAAAAACTATGGTATAATTGCTAAGCCTTTAACTTCAATGTTGAAAAAAGAGGCTTTCAAATGGAGTGATGAAGCAAAAGAAGCTTTTGAGCAGCTAAAACAATGTTTGATTTCACCACCAATATTAGCCATGCCAGATTTCACACAACCTTTCATTTTAGAATGTGATGCCAGTGGGCAAGGGGTAGGAGCAGTCCTCCTTCAAAACAAAAAGCCTATAGCCTACTTGAGTAAAGCTCTTCATGGATGAAATCTAGCACTATCTACTTATGAGAAGGAGCTCCTTGCTATCATCATTGCTACAAGAAAGTGGTCACAATACTTGATGGGTAGACAATTTGTAATAAAGACTGATCATCAAAGTTTGAAGCACTTGCTAACACAACAGATACACACTGGGGTGCAAGGAAAATGGTTGGCTAAACTCCATGCTTTTGACTATAAGGTGGAATATAAAAGTGGGCAAGAAAATAGGGTAGCTGATGCCTTGTCAAGAAGAAGTGAATCTGAAACAAATGAAGTACTGGTCCAAGCTATATCCATAGTGCAGACTCCTTGGCTACAGAAACTCAAGGAAGCTTTGCATAATTCTTCATGGTACACACAACTGTTAGCAAGAGTGCAAGCAAGAGGGTTACCAGAAAGTAAATATAAAGCTGTTGATGGCTTGGTATTCAGAAAGGAAAAAATTTTGGTTGATCATCACTTGAAACAATTGACACAATTTCTTGTTAAGGAATACCACTCCTCTCCTTTAGGAGGCCATTCAGGGGTCAAGGCAACTCTGCATAGATTGAGACAGGTTTTTTATTGGAAGAAATTAAAGACTAGTGTTGAAGAAGTTGTCAAGTCTTGTGAAGAATGTCAGAGAAACAAGCATGAGAACATCTTGGTACCGGGTTTACTACAACCCCTTCCCATACCTGACAAAATTTGGTCTGATATTTCCATGGACTTCATTACCTGTCTACCTAAAAGCCACAAATATACTGTCATCTTCGTAGTAGTTGATAGACTTAGTAAATATGCTCACTTCTTTCCACTTCAGCATCCATATACAGCAAAGGATGTAGCCTTGGTTTTCTTCCAGGGTGTCTTTAAATTACATGGGTTGCCTAAAACAATTGTGAGTGATAGAGATACTATTTTCACAAGTCTTTTCTGGCAAGAGCTTTTTAAACTTCAAGGCAGCTCACTTAAACTCAGTTCGGCCTACCATCCCCAAAGTGATGGTCAAACTGAGGTAGTAAATAAAGTTTTAGAAGGCTATCTATAATGTTATGTGTGTCATAAGCCCGGTGAGTGGTCTAGATGGCTGCCATTAGCTGAATATTGGTACAACACTACTTGGAAGACTCCTACCAAAACCACTCCTTACAAGGTTGTGTATGGCATTGATCCCCCTACCTTACTTTCTTATGTACCCAATACTGCTAAGGTTGAGCAGGTAGAAGAAGAGTTGTTTACTCGGGATATTATCATTCAGTTCCTCAAGGATAGTCTGAAGGTGGCTCAGGATAGGATGAAAAAGTATGCAGATATGAGGAGAACTGATCGACAATTTGAAGTTGGAGACTGGGTATATCTTAAGTTGCAACCTTACAAACAAATTACGGCCAGACATTATAGAACCCATAAACTTTCACCCAAGTTTTATGGTCCTTACAAGATCATAGAGAAGATAGGTTCTGTAGCTTATAGACTTCAATTTCCTGATAACACTCGAATTCATAATGTGTTCCATGTTTCCCAATTGAAAAAGAAGTTAGGAGATTCTGTGGTGGTCCAAGATAGTATTCCGAGCTTCACCGAAGAGTTGGTTGAACAACCGGAAAAAATACTTGACCGAAGGATGGTCCCTCGAAATAATGATGCCGTGGTGCAGATTCTAATTAAGTGGAAAGACAGACCCGAGGAAGAGGCTACGTGGGAGGATTACTGGCCAATAATCCAAAAGTTTCCTACCCTAGACCTTGGGACAAGGTCTGTTCTTAAAGCACAGGGGAGTTGTAACAACCATAATCTGCTCGCCATGATTAAAGAGCACGGAAGCTGCTGTGAGTGGATTGGGGAAGAGGAAATGGTTTCGACTGGGTATTGTTCTCTGGAATTAGCTGAAGATCATCCAAAGTAGTGGGCTTGTAAAGGAGTTGGCAGAAGAGGAATGTGTGTACTGGTCTTTAAATATAATTGCTCGAGTGTATCAGTGTACAAGTTGATGTATCTGTAATTGGGTTGTTATTGGGCTGAGTGCAAATGAGTTGTACTGGTCTATAAATACTGGAGTGTGTTTTGTAATAGAATGTGAAGAAATTGAAAGCAATAAAATTCCTTTTCATTTTGTTACTGTATTGTAGATCTCTATTCTTCATTATCAGTTTGTAATTTCCTTTAATTCTTTTCCCTTTTCTTGTATTCTGGTACATAGTTTAATCTTTGGTAGCCTTACTTTCAAGTTAACTCTGTTCTCTTATTCAGTTTGTATGCATTTATCATTTTTAGTTCATTGTTCTTGATTCAGCTTTAAATTCTTGAATGTTGCATTTGTGTTCTTTAATCTGCATTCATCTTTCATGATAATTTTCATTTCAGTTCTTGTTATTATCAACCATCATTTTGTGAATTCTGTTCAAGTTGCAATTGTGAATTCTGTTCAGTTCTTGTTATTTCCAGTTCTTGATATTTTCTTCTTTCCAAGATAATACTCGTTTCCTTTCTTGCATCACAAGTTCATTTTTGTACATTGAAAACTGTTACCACAAATCTGGTATCTTCTTCCCAGAACTTTATCCTCCACTTCGAGTAAAACCTTGAATTTTCCTATACTTCCTTCGAGTCACCACAAAAATTGCTGCGAGCTCTGATTTTATCAACCTCTGTCAATTTTTCATTGAGTAAATTGTGTACAGAAGTAATCTGTGCACGTGCACACACCCAAATCATCCTCTTCTTCACAAAACTTATCATCTCCATTTCAGATCTTCTTTACAAACACCATGGCCAAGAATCTAGATCAATTTGGGCCTACCATGAGTTCGAGTGGAGGTCGCGGTTGGCTGAAGATGATGAAGTGGTATGGCAGTGGTGATGATGTGGGTTACGGAGAAGCTCGGATCTGAAGGTAGATGTGTATTGCCTGAGTTTTGAATAGTGGATTTGATGGAGTTTTAAGGGGATCGGCATTTGAGTTGCTCGGGAGGAATTGGGCAGTCGATTTGGCTTTGGAGTTGTGAACAATTGAAATTGGTTTGGTGGTAAATCGGTGGTTGAAGTTGAAGTCATGATTGATGGTGTTCACTGCCGTGTGATTTTGAATGGAGACAGCAAGTGGAGGTAGCAAGTGAAGGTGATTGAAAGTAGTTCAGGCTGCATGAGACTGTTGGCAGCGGATGGAGCATGTAGGAGGTTGGAGGTGATTGGTAGATGAATGTAAGTGGTATGAAATGAGCGTGCAGGAGACTATTGTATTTGCAGATGAATGTGGTTGCTTGTTGGTTTGTGGATGGAGGAATAGAAGTGGTGGTTGAAGGGGTTTAAGTATTTATGGTTTTGGAGATGGTCAGCTCAGTGGTGATAATGAGGTGTATGATAGTAGAATGTGAAAGAACAGTGGGAAGCAATGGTGATAGTATGTACTAGTGGTTGAGAAGATGGTTTGAATGGTTAGATGAGTGATTGAACTGATGGTAGTTTTCAGGAGAATAGCAGTGAGATATGTGCACTGGAAGATGGTGGCAAATCTGATATGTAATAGGCAGGGTAGTGTAGTTGAAGTTGTTGGCAAATGGTTATGTATAGGTTGATAGTTTGTGGTCAGGGGATGATGAAATGTATGTATGCAGGCGACGGTGCAATGGATTTATGTTGGAGGAAGTAACAGTATGTTGAATGGTTGATATTGCAATTGTTTGTGATGAATGAATGTTTGTTGCATGATGTAGGAGATGACAGGAGTTCACACTGTGGTAGTTGTATTGATTTGTAAATATGGGTGGATGTGGATGTATGTATATGGAAGTTGTGTTTGAAAGTGGATGGTGATTGGTGACAAAGAACAAGTGTTGATTTGAAATGATGCAAGTCGAGGTAGATGGAAGGTGTTGTTTGGCAGACTGCAGTGGGTAAGACGATGAAGTGTGGCAGCAGATGAACTGGATAAGAGTGTGGAAGGGGATGGGCGATTGACAGTGGTTTCGGTGGCCAAGGAAATCGCTGTTGATTGGGCGATGCAGGGTACGGGTGATTGCAAGTTGGAGCAGCTGGGAAGTGGAGTTTGGTCTGATGGTTGCAAGCGGTTGGAGGTCGCGATTGGTTTGATGGTCGGATTTTGGTCAGGAGGAGAATTGGTGAGTTGCTTTGGCCTATTTTTATGGTAATTTGGCCAATGTGGTTGTATCGGTAGGCGGCAGTAGGGTATTGGTGGATGGATGAAGTTGCACACTAACAATTGTAAAAGTGTTGAAATGATTATGTGGTATGTAGTGCACAGTGGAATGATTTATGAAGATGTTGTAAATGAGAATGTAGATGACAGAAAGCAGTTGCTGCTGTTTGAAGTGGTGATGAGGTTAAGTGAAGTAGCAGTTTTTGTTTGGCAGTGGACAGTTAGACAGTAAAGGATGTTATAGATGTTGTAAATGTGAAAGTGTAAATGTAACAGCAATTGTGAAATTGTAGAATTTGTTAATAAAATTAAAAATGAAATTGTTTGTTTTGAAATTGTATGGTTCTTTTTTTTAGAAATGCAAAACCACATAGAACTAGAAAACAAGAAATGCACACATTCACAATGCAAACAAAAATCACACACAAACACACAATTTTTTTTAAATGCAAGATAACACACAAAACAAACACACAAAAAAATCAAACGAAAAATAATTCAAAGAATAGAAAATTAAAATCAAAACAATTCCCCGGCAACGGCACTAAAAACTTGTTGATCGACGGAAATTCTATCGGATTAGAAAACCATCGAAAAATTCATAATAAAATTTATACCGTAAGCGCACGACGTACTATTGAAGTACGTGGCGAGTACAGTTCGATCCGCAGGGAATTGATGATTTTAAAAATCTATTCAATCAAATTAAACCAAAGTCGAGTGAAAGTTAAGCTAGAGAATTAGAAAATTAGCTAACTAGCTAAAAGAAAAGAGATGCAAATATGAGAATAAAATGACAATTTAGAGAATAAATCCACTCTCTAGATCATGTAGTTCAACACATATGAAATCATAATCTCTCTTTTATGGTCAATAGTGCTTTAATTGATGTGCTTATCATAAGTATGGCATATTTGTGCTATTGATTAGCCAACATAAGCCATCAAACTATAACACACCCCTTAAACCACTTACTAACTTTCATGAAATTTGACAATGAAAATGAAAATGAAATCTATTTTAAGTATGGCCTATTAACTATTGATTAGAAATATAGACCATCAAATTTTAATTTCAAATCACTTTCTTATGCCATAATCATATTTTGATGAAGAGGCATTTGTGTTAGTGATTGTTTAAGCATAGCCTATTTGGTGTCAACAATATATGCTATCAAATTCAAAGCAAGAACAACAAATAAAACACTTCATTGATCATCATTATGCACAAAAAGAGAGCATGAATTAACAAATAGTTGAAGCAACATTATTATAGAGCTTCATTGCCCCTAAATTGAAGGGGTTTATCCTCTCATATTTGTCATTTGATTAACAAATGTAGCTAGCAACATGAAAGCAAAAAAGAAAGGAAAATGAAAGCTAATGGAAAAGAGAAGCTAATTAACAAAACTTAAAACTAACTACTTTGCATGAATGTAAATCTACACTACCAACATTAAAGTAAATGAACAAGAAAAGTAAAATGAACAAGTAATTAAATTGCATAAGAAAAAGAAAGGAAATTACATGAAAATAAAAATGGCTAAGTAGCCATGAAAAAAGAAAGAAAGAGAGCTTGTCTTTTTATTTTGAGCCTAAACTAAAACTAAGAGGAACTAAGGGCAAGAGGGTTACATGAAACATAAGGGGTTTTTTTATACATGTGTTAAACCCTAATTCATATTTTTGGGGAATGCCCAAAATACCCTCTTAGGAAGTGTGGAGGCCAAGTAATCATTAGCTTCAAATAATCCTCATATAGATGTGCATGAAGCTTTTAAACTCTATTAGCATGTGCATTAGCCTCTAAGTGTACATTAAGGCAGGTGGGTAAGTGGGGTCCTCCATTATCATGCCTTTGAATTATTTCCATCTCCATTCCGTTGTATCTTCTTTGTGCATGCATACATCTTCATGAAACCACTTGTATATGAAGCCAAATTCCTATTAAAAAAATAGAAATTTCCAATTAAATTTTCTCAAATTAATATATGCACAAAAATGACCATTTTGCCCTTGGATGAAGATGAATATGTGATGATTTGAAAATAATATGAATTTTGGTTTAAACAAGTTAAAATGCCCGATATGATCATTTATTTAATTTAAATAGATTAAATATGGTGGTAAAAATATGCACATTTACGTGCACATCATTTATATATAAACTTTAAAAAGAAAGATAATACTTTTGTATAACCTGTTTTAAAAGGCTTTCATCATCTAAAATCTATTAAGATTTGGGTTTCGAAGACAAACCATTATTTGATTAGAAATAATATAGATATAGTTCATAAAAATGAAAATTTTACTTATAAAGGGAATTCTGAACCCCCTTGGATTTGGCTTCCTAAGATCTAACTCTTAGGACCCTAACAAAAGGTGGGTACCAACGTCATTTCTATATTTTTTTGTAGGTACCAATTAAGAAAAGAGGAAAGTGGATACTCGATAGTGTTGCTCAAAACACATGACAGGAAACAAAGATATGTCGACTAATATTATCTACTTAGATGGAAGATCTGTCACGTTTGGAGATAATTCCAAAGGATATATCATCGGCAAGGGCGATGTGAGCAATGATGGTACATCTAACTTACCTATTATTACAAATGTTTTACTAGTTAAAAATTTAAAACATAATTTGCTTAGTATAAGCCAACTATGCGATAAATGTTTTAATATATTATTTTTAGAAAATAAATGCAATATATTTGACCAAAATAAGAATCTTATCTTTGAAGGAATTAGAGAACGTAATATATACATCTTAAATATGAAAGTTAATCATAACACAAACATGTGTCTAATAGCCAAAGAAAATGATCCTTGGTTATAGCACAAGAGATTTTGTCATATAAGCTTCAAAGCAATAAGCAAATTATTTGAAAATAATTTAGTAAAAGGTTTACCAAAGATGAATTTTAAAGGGAACAACATTTGTGATGGTTGTTAGAAAGGAAAATTAACTAAATCATCTTTTAAATCAAAGAAAATTATTTCTACATTACAACCACTTGAGTTATTACATTTGGATCTATTTGGACCAACTCAAGTTCAATCTATAAATCATAATAAAAATGTGTGACGCCCCACCTCTATGCTCATAATAACAAAGAGTATTAAAAGAAATACTGTCTATTATTACGAAGAATAAGGCTGGATAGGAGCGACCATCCGTAATTGGCCTTACACTAATATTGGTTATCTCGATAGAAGTGGTATATACTTTTTATTTTTCATCTATTATTTATTTACTCCCTTCGACATATCCAATTATCAGTATAAAACAAACTACGATAGTTCATAATAGTTTAGGACATCAGATATAACAATAACACAGATAATATAAATGCGGAACACAGATTAACAAAAATCTCATATATATAACTGATGTCAGTTACAATATAGTTGACACGATACATATGATACAACTACAACTGTCGACTCTAGAAGTTATATACACAAGTACACTATCGACTAATATACATGAATACATATCGTTCTATACAATGACACGACTACTACAAAATGACACTGACAACTTCAGAAGATGTGAAAAGTCTTCAAATCCTGAACAGCAACTCAAAGAAGAAAATCTACAACCTGAAATAACTCGGGTCTGACCCGAGTATTACATTCGAAAGAAAATAATACACGGGTCAGTCTAATTCAAACTCAGTTATTAGTGCATAGAAGCAATAATAATCTCAAATAGATGACGGTCGCAGAAATCGCGTATATCCAACTCTCGATACGAGAATTGGATAACGACATATATAACACTAAGCAGTGTTAAACGACAAATCAGCAATCCAAATCAATTTAAACAATTGAAACGTCAATTTAAAAAAAACAATGTTGATTGGCTGCAGTACACGCTAACGTGTACCGCCTCGCCAATACAGTCTATGAAATACTCAGAAGATTAATGAATCCAAAAGTCAACGGATCCAACTCAAATCAAAATGAACCATTCCAAAATACAACTTCAAAATGTTTAATTGAACCAACGAAATAATTTAACAGTCGGAATATCAACTAAATCTGTCAATCCTGCTAGGGCTGCAGTACACGCACGCGTGTACTGCCTCGCCACTACAAAACCACCCAAAACAATATTAAGCAAGATCAGAGGCAACAAGTGAACTATCATGCGTGCCCAAGAATAGGCAACCAGTAACAAGCACAAAGGCTACAAGCAAAATGAAGGCGGTAAACACAACTGAATTCAATTGATATGCAACTGTACATCTGAAGTCAAAATGATCAAGGCTACGAAAACAGATCCAAGAATACACACAAATATGCATAGGACAACTGGACCATCAAAGAGCAGACAAGATGTAGTCAGTGCCAACAGTAGTGGCAGCAACTCCATCATGTCGTGATTCAAACCCCAAAACTGCCATCAGGGAAGTCAACAAGTATATAGATTATAAGTCAACAATTGAATTCTAAAGTGATCAGGGATATCTGCAGCATTGAATACATATCATCTAGCCAATGCAACAGATAGAACCCGAGTATAAATCCAACTATACATGCATGCACACATACAAGAGTATATATACATACATTTTTAATCCATACCTGTATACATATTGTACTTATACATACAGGCATCTACACAATCAGGTATAGCAATCAAACTGCAATCATTACAAGGGCACAAAGGCCTCACTAAAACCAAGATGAAACAGCAATGGTGCAACAATATGTATGTATGATCACTTATTACTATGTCGCAAAGACATTCAAATACAGTTATGAATGAGACCAAGCTAAGCACATGTCTCAAAACCAGGTGCAAGTTTAAGTGTATTCATATATGCAGACAGTGCCGAGGCGAAAAGGAAATACTGGACAATGCAAAAATAAACAATACAAGTCTGTGGTCTTATTTCATGAAACCAGAATGCACAGTACCCTTAAGGAGCTGAGACAAAAAAACAAGGTGGATGACAATAGTGTCTGCATACCAAAAAGGGAACCGATAATAATGCATACAAATCAGGTTCAACGAGGCACACAAGAGACCGGTGAGCACAAACCCAGAATTTAAACATTTTTACCTCATATGTACAACAACAAGCGAACAACATGCTCCAATATGCTAACATACGGAACAAGTGTAATGCCCGACCAAGTAAATTTCTTCTTCTTCTTTTTTTCAAGTCCCGTGAGACCGAAGTCAAAACCAACAAAAACGAATTAACCCAGAAACATCTTCAAACACTATCACGTAGACATGGCAGTAAAGGCATAATGGCCAAAGCAGCAAGTAGTCGAACACGATCAACCCAAAAATCAGGTGACCGAAATCAAAAGCGACTCAATGTCGTAACAGTCAAGTAAACCAACCAACTGAAGCACTATACTAAGAGAATTAGAAAGTGAGTGAAGAAGATCACTCACCTTTGTCTAATCGAGGCAGCCGAGAGCCATAGCGATTCGAGAAACACGAACGAAGTTAACCCCAGCAGCCACTAACTTCGATTTCTTCCATGCCCTAAATCTGCCGAGAGAACGAGTAGGAGCGAAGGAAACGAGCCGCCCTTTTCTTTTCGTTCGATTTCTTTTGTTAGGGTTTGTTTGGAGGGAATGAACGAAGACGACAATTTCGTGCCGCCATTTTTTTTTTCTTTCAAACCATTTGTTTAATTTAGGGCTTGCTAAAGAAAATGAAAAAAGGAATGAACGGGTAAAGGGTTTTCGAAATCAAAGTGAAATGGGGGACGGTTATAACTCGAGATACACAGAACAATACCCATGGACCAACATTCAAAGCCCAAATTATTTTCTTGATAATATAATACAAAGAATTTCAAAATGATTTAAAAACTTCACTCAGCAATTAACAACAATATTAATCGTCTAAAACGATAATAAAATAATTGAAAAATCCTGGGTCGTTACAGACTCCCCTCCTTATAAAAATTGCGTCCCCGCAATTTTCATAATTAAGGTCGTCATTAACAATAAATTTTCTAACCTAAACTGGTTAAGCTAGAAAGTAAAAGTCAAAACACAAACACCAAAGAAATCTTTCAATTTCTTAAAAGAGATTCGCAAATCCTTTAACCAAAAATCTAACTATCAACAGATAATCAGAAAGCAGCAAAACTAAATAAATGCAGTTATTAGCATATTCAATTACCATTTAGATAACTGAACTTCAAAAATCACAAAACAGCAATATCTAATTATCGATACGCTAATTAGAAAACAACAAATCTAATTATCAACAAGGATAATTAGAAAGCACAAATCACAATTCGCAAAACTGTCAAAATTCTAGTTATTCAACAATTTATTAGAAAACACGAACTTCAAAATCAGCAAACTCTGATTATCAACAGAGATAGATAGAAAACAGCGATTCAATAAAATCAGCATATTCCAGAATCAATTGGAGACTAGAAAATTCCATATCAATAAAATCAGCAAACATCAATTATCTAATTATCTCAAACGATAATCAGAAAACAAATCAAATATCTAATTACCACAATCGGTAATTTAAAATTTTAAATCAACAATTGTTCGATTATCAAAAGCGATAATCAAATTTCAATTCAACAAATATTCGATTATCACAAACAATAATCAAATTTTCTCAAATCAACAAATATTCGATTATCACAAACGATAATCAAATTTCAAATCACAAATATTCGATTATCAAAAGCGATAATCAGATCTCAATTCACAAATATTTGATTATCCCAAGCGATAATCAAACTTAAAATTCAACAAATATTTGGTTATCTGAAGCGATAATCAAATTTAAAATTCAACAAATATTTGATTATCTCAAGCGATAATCAAATTCCAAATTCAATAAATATTTGATTATCTCAAGCGATAATCAAATTTCAAATTCAACAAATATTTGATTATCTCAAGCGATAATCAAACTTCAAATTCAATAAATATTTGATTATCTCAAGTGACAATCAAATTTCAAATTCAACAAATATTTGATTATCTCAAGCGATAATCAAATTTCAAATCAGCCAATATTTAATTATCTCAAGCGATAATTAAATCTAAAATCAACAAATATTTAATTATCTGAAGCGATGATTAAATCTCAAATCAACAAATATTTAATTATCAAAGACGATAATTAAATCTCAAATCAGCAATTATTTAATTATCTCAAGCGATAATTAAATCTCAAATCAGCAAATATTTAATTATCAAAAGCGATAATTAAAAGCAACAAATATTCGATTATCAAAAACGATAATCAGAACTCATATCAACAAATATCCAATTATCACAAGCGATAATTAGAAACAACAAATATCTGATTATCAAAAACGATAATCAGAACTCATATCAACAAATATCTAATTATCACAAGCGATAATTAGAAACAACAAATATCTGATTATCAAAAAAACGATAATCAGAACTCATATCAACAAATATCCAATTACCTGCAGATAATTGGATGCAACAAATATCTTGAAATCAATTAAGAAGACTAGAAAATCAACATAAAAGCTTGGATCGATCCCATCAGATGGCAAGTTTTTAATTCGCCGCACGTGCATCTCAGAGTGGCCGAAGCCTACCAAGTACTCAACATAATTTTGGCGCCCATCAGATTGACCCGAAGGTCCGCAGAGTGACCCGAAGGTCTAGTACTGGTATTTGACCCGAAGGTCCGCAGAGTGACCCGAAGGTCTAGTACTGGTATTTGACCCGAAGGTCCGCAGAGTGGCCCGAAAGCCCAACAAATGACCCGAAGGTCCTCATAGTGGCTCGAAAGCACACGAAAGCATCAAAATGTTTCAATTAACGAGTCCGGAATTAACCGAAATAGCAAACGCACATGTCCCATACCACGTGTTTTACTAAATCGTTTGATTCTCTTCATCGTTTCCTTGAAAGTGTAAAATTCATCAAAATCATCAAAACAACAGATATTCAATTAACGAGTCCGGAATTAACCGAAAAAGTAAAAGTGTGGTTCCATACTCCGCACTTTTGCTAAATCGTTTAAATCTCTTCATCGTTTCCTTGAAAGTGCAATATTGTGTATTTTATAAAAATACACTTTAAATTCTCAAACGGACAAGTCCGGAATTAAGCGAATCAGTAAAAGAAAGGGGTCATAGTCCTCGATTTTGCTGAAACGTTTAAATCGCTTCCTCATTCTTTTGAAAGCGTAAACTGTTAAATTTCGGAAAACAATTTTATTTATTTTGTAAAAATAACAATTCACCTTCTCAACTGGACAAGTCCGGAGTTAAGCGAAACAGTAAAAGAAAGGGGTCATAATCCTCGATTTTGCTGAATCGTTTAAGTCGCTTTCTCATTCTTTTGAAAATGCAAACTGTTAAAAATTTATAAAACAATTTCCATTTTAAAACGATTTTTTCCAATCACGTGATTAAAACAGCAAATCAGTAACAATTTCGATAAGGAAATTGTACTTCTCAAAATACCGTAAAAACGGTTACACATCAGTATTGCGGAATAACCGCTTGAAAATCCACTTTTTAAAAATTTGGCTGTTACTGAAGTCAAAGCGACAGTAATTTTAAAACATCAAATATCTCATCAAAAGAATTCACATCAAAATGTGACATCAGTGAATTTTCATTCATTAAAATTGTCAACAAAACACCGTGCCTCAAAAATTCAGCATTGGTGTAAAAATCCCGTTATAAAAATAACGGCAACAAAATACGTTTCATAACCAAGCATCGGTTCAACGTAAAAATAAATGCAGTAACGCGCAATTCAAATTTTTGCACGTACTACAGAATGAACAAAGAAATCATTCGAAGATATCTTCAATGAAGACAATTCAAAACAGCAAAATCTAATCAATAGATGATTAGTACAAAAGAAAGCCAGCGGAAATTTCAACAAAAATCACATATCTGCAATTTCTTCGAATCCTCAATTTGGATTCGAAATTCTCAAAGAAACAAATAATTACAGCTATGTAAACAATAATTGGAATTCATATCAATTTCGTATTTTGATTCTTAAATCAAAAAGATTATCAGTTGTACTCAGCGAAGACAGTTTCACTGTTTCCGCTGCGCACTCTGATAAATAGAACACAAATCAATCAAATCATCAGAACACAATTTCATCCAAACAACAAAACACAATTCCACTTTTATTTTTAAATAACGATATTTAAAAATTTCATCAAAATTTCAAAACTTTAGTTTTGACTCAAATCACAGATAAAACGTCGACTAATAGTTGTAACATATGTTCCATCCAAGTTATGTTTTATATTATGTCCATAAACCCCAAGCTCTGATACCAACTGTGACGCCCCACCTCTATGCTCATAATAACAAAGAGTATTAAAAGAAATACTGTCTATTATTACGAAGAATAAGGCTGGATAGGAGCGACCATCCGTAATTGGCCTTACACTAATATTGGTTATCTCGATAGGAGTGGTATATACTTTTTATTTTTCATCTATTATTTATTTACTCCCTTCGACATATCCAATTATCAGTATAAAACAAACTACGATAGTTCATAATAGTTTAGGACATCAGATATAACAATAACACAGATAATATAAATGCGGAACACAGATTAACAAAAATCTCATATATATAACTGATGTCAGTTACAATATAGTTGACACGATACATATGATACAACTACAACTGTCGACTCTAGAAGTTATATACACAAGTACACTATCGACTAATATACATGAATACATATCGTTCTATACAATGACACGACTACTACAAAATGACACTGACAACTTCAGAAGATGTGAAAAGTCTTCAAATCCTGAACAGCAACTCAAAGAAGAAAATCTACAACCTGAAATAACTCGGGTCTGACCCGAGTATTACATTCGAAAGAAAATAATACACGGGTCAGTCTAATTCAAACTCAGTTATTAGTGCATAGAAGCAATAATAATCTCAAATAGATGACGGTCGCAGAAATCGCGTATATCCAACTCTCGATACGAGAATTGGATAACGACATATATAACACTAAGCAGTGTTAAACGACAAATCAGCAATCCAAATCAATTTAAACAATTGAAACGTCAATTTAAAAAAAAACAATGTTGATTGGCTGCAGTACACGCTAACGTGTACCGCCTCGCCAATACAGTCTATGAAATACTCAGAAGATTAATGAATCCAAAAGTCAACGGATCCAACTCAAATCAAAATGAACCATTCCAAAATACAACTTCAAAATGTTTAATTGAACCAACGAAATAATTTAACAGTCGGAATATCAACTAAATCTGTCAATCCTGCTAGGGCTGCAGTACACGCACGCGTGTACTGCCTCGCCACTACAAAACCACCCAAAACAATATTAAGCAAGATCAGAGGCAACAAGTGAACTATCATGCGTGCCCAAGAATAGGCAACCAGTAACAAGCACAAAGGCTACAAGCAAAATGAAGGCGGTAAACACAACTGAATTCAATTGATATGCAACTGTACATCTGAAGTCAAAATGATCAAGGCTACGAAAACAGATCCAAGAATACACACAAATATGCATAGGACAACTGGACCATCAAAGAGCAGACAAGATGTAGTCAGTGCCAACAGTAGTGGCAGCAACTCCATCATGTCGTGATTCAAACCCCAAAACTGCCATCAGGGAAGTCAACAAGTATATAGATTATAAGTCAACAATTGAATTCTAAAGTGATCAGGGATATCTGCAGCATTGAATACATATCATCTAGCCAATGCAACAGATAGAACCCGAGTATAAATCCAACTATACATGCATGCACACATACAAGAGTATATATACATACATTTTTAATCCATACCTGTATACATATTGTACTTATACATACAGGCATCTACACAATCAGGTATAGCAATCAAACTGCAATCATTACAAGGGCACAAAGGCCTCACTAAAACCAAGATGAAACAGCAATGGTGCAACAATATGTATGTATGATCACTTATTACTATGTCGCAAAGACATTCAAATACAGTTATGAATGAGACCAAGCTAAGCACATGTCTCAAAACCAGGTGCAAGTTTAAGTGTATTCATATATGCAGACAGTGCCGAGGCGAAAAGGAAATACTGGACAATGCAAAAATAAACAATACAAGTCTGTGGTCTTATTTCATGAAACCAGAATGCACAGTACCCTTAAGGAGCCGAGACAAAAAAACAAGGTGGATGACAATAGTGTCTGCATACCAAAAAGGGAACCGACAATAATGCATACAAATCAGGTACAACGAGGCACACAAGAGACCGGTGAGCACAAACCCAGAATTTAAACATTTTTACCTCATATGTACAACAACAAGCGAACAACATGCTCCAATATGCTAACATACGGAACAAGTGTAATGCCCGACCAAGTAAATTTCTTCTTCTTCTTTTTTTCAAGTCCCGTGAGACCGAAGTCAAAACCAACAAAAACGAATTAACCCAGAAACATCTTCAAACACTATCACGTAGACATGGCAGTAAAGGCATAATGGCCAAAGCAGCAAGTAGTCGAACACGATCAACCCAAAAATCAGGTGACCGAAATCAAAAGCGACTCAATGTCGTAACAGTCAAGTAAACCAACCAACCGAAGCACTATACTAAGAGAATTAGAAAGTGAGTGAAGAAGATCACTCACCTTTGTCTAATCGAGGCAGCCGAGAGCCATAGCGATTCGAGAAACACGAACGAAGTTAACCCCAGCAGCCACTAACTTCGATTTCTTCCATGCCCTAAATCTGCCGAGAGAACGAACGAGTAGGAGCGAAGGAAACGAGCCGCCCTTTTCTTTTCGTTCGATTTCTTTTGTTAGGGTTTGTTTGGAGGGAATGAACGAAGACGACAATTTCGTACCGCCATTTTTTTTTCTTTCGAACCATTTGTTTAATTTAGGGCTTGCTAAAGAAAATGAAAAAAGGAATGAACGGGTAAAGGGTTTTCGAAATCAAAGTGAAATGGGGGACGGTTATAACTCGAGATACACAGAACAATACCCATGGACCAACATTCAAAGCCCAAATTATTTTCTTGATAATATAATACAAAGAATTTCAAAATGATTTAAAAACTTCACTCAGCAATTAACAACAATATTAATCGTCTAAAACGATAATAAAATAATTGAAAAATCCTGGGTCGTTACAAAATGATTTTGTAATTGTAGATGATTTTTCAAGATACACTTGGATGATTTTCATGAAAAATAAATCTGGTACTTTTGAAAACTTTAAATTCTTTGTTAAAAGAATTCAAAATGTCAAAAATTTAAAATTAAAAACATTAGAAGTGATCATGGAGGTGCATTCAATAATGATATTTTTGAGAATTTTTGTAATAAGAAAGGAATTTTTCACAACTTTTCATTTCCTATAACCCCACAACAAAACGGAGTTGTAGAATGGAAAAATAGAACACTTCAAGAATGCTAGCCTTACTAAATGGAAGCACTCTACCTAAACATTTATGGGTAGAAGCTGTAGCAACTGCTTGTTTTGTTTTAAATCGAGTCTCCATTAGACCATTATTGAAACATACCCCATATGAACTTTTTAATGGAAGAAAACCCAACAAATCATATTTTTAAATTTTCGGTTCAAAATGTTTTCTATTAAATACAAAATACCAACTTCGTAAATTCGATCCAAAATCCGATGAAGTAATATTCATAGGATAATCGGAACGAAGCAAGGCATATAGAATTTATAATAAAAGAACTAAAGTAATCGAAGAAACACTTCATGTGTCATTGGATGAAAATTTCAAACTTAATAATAAAAATGAAGATGAAGATATAATTTCAAAATCAAATATCACAAAAGATGAAATTGAAAACAACTTACCTAATGAAAATGAAATACGATCTCCACTTAGATTATTAAGAAATCACCCAATCGAAAACATTATTGGAGAAATAAATTCTAATGTAAGAACAATAAATCAGTTAAATCAAATGGGACATGTAGCTTTCATATCTAATATTGAACCTAAAAATGCTAAAAAAGCCTCAACATATGACTATTGGATTATAGCTATGCAAGAAGAGCTAAACTAATTTGAATGAAACGAAGTTTCGGACTTAGTTCCTAGACCTAATGATCAAGTAGTCATTGGTACTAAATGGGTTTGCAAGAATAAAGCCGATGAGCAAGGAAATATCACTCGAAACAAGGTTAGATTAGTCGCTCAAGGCTACAATCAAGAAGAAGGAATAGACTACGAAGTGACTTTTGCTCCTGTATCCCGACTAGAAGCAATACGTATTTTATTAGCTTTCGCATGTTTTCATAACTTTAAATTATATCAAATGGATGTAAAAAGTGCTTTTTTAAATGGTTTTATAAAAGAAAATGTGTACGTAGAACAACCACCCTTATTTTCACATGAAAAATTTCCAGACCATGTCTATAAATTAAAGAAAGCTTTATACGGTTTAAAACAAGCACCTCATGCTTGGTATGATCGTCTTAAAAGCTATCTTATAAATTCTGGTTTTAAAATTGGAAAAGTAGATCGAACTCTTTATATAAAACAAGATAAAAAGGATATTTTAATAATATAAGCTTATGTAGATGACATCATTTTTTGTTCTACGAATGAAAAATTATGTCAAGAATTTTCGAATATTATGATAAGAGAATTTGAAATGTCTCATATGGGAGAACTTTCATATTTTCTTGGATTACAAATCAAACAATTAAATAATGGAATTTTTATTAATCAAGAAAAATATTGTATAATCTAATAAAATGTTTTGGTTTAGAAAATACTTCTGCTAAACCGACACCTATGAGTACTACGGTACGTCTCGATCGAGATGAAAATGGCGAAAGTATTGACCAAAAACTATATCGAAGTATGATTGGATGATTACTTTACTTAACTGCTGTCGACCTGATATAATGATGTGTGTATGCTTATGTGCACGATTTCAAGCAAATTCCAAGAATCACATTTGCGAGCAGTGAAACGAATTTTGCGCTACTTAAGCAAAACTAAAGACTACGGTCACTTTTACCCTAAAGAATGTCCTTTTAACTTAGTATCATATAGTGATGCTGACTTTTGGAGGATGTCGAACGGATCGAAAGAGTACGAGTGGTACATGTCGCATCATTGGACAATCTTTAGTATCATAGTTTAGTAAGAAACAAAATTGTGTTTCACTTTCAACGTGTGAAGTAGAATACAATTCTACTACTTTGACATGTGCTTAAGTAATATGTATGCAGAAAATGTTTCAAGATTTTGGTATAAATTTATCTAAATCAATAATTTATTGTGATAATTCAAGTGCTATAAATTTATCTAAGAATCCAATAAACCACTGAAGAACTAAACATATTGACATTCGACATCATTTTCAATGTGGCAACATAGAAAAAGGTGATATCTCTATTGAATTTGTATCATCTGAAAATCAAGTTGCAGACATATTCACTAAACTTTTAAATGAAAATATTTTTCTAAAATTAAGACTGAACTCAGAATTATGTAGTTACATGACTTATAAGTTTATAATAAAGTATATATGAATAAATGGTTATAAAATGGTGATTATTAAATAATAATAATAATAATAATAATAATAATAATAAAGTTGAACAAAAATTGGAGCTGATGGCATTTGAACTTTGCACTCATGGGAGATAGGCATGTGTCTTTCCGATATTCTATTTTATTCTTTGCATTAGGATCTCTCCTTATTTCTAATTTATATACGGTAATAATCATTTTGTATTTTTCACTTTAGAAACATATAACTATTTATAACATAGAGCTGAATTAAAGATTGGCTCAAGTATAAAGAATGATGTTAACCAGGAAATTCAAATTCAGAAATAGCTAATGAAATTAATATATATACATGAAGAAAATGTTTTTAAATTCATATAAAACAAACAAACATCCACTTCAATTAATTCTTATAAAATGTCGTCTCAGGAAAATTCCGACTACTCGTCAATTGTATTCAACACTCCAACTTCGGATTCGTCTAACAAATCTACTCCAGCGTATGTTCTAGTAAAAATTACTCCATCTCCAAATCACCATACCAGATATACAGCGAATAGCAAAAGAACTAGAAGAAACTTAGAATTTGGATCACCTTCTACCAAGGAGAAAATCGATGACATTCATCACTACCAACGTGAAACTTTAAGTATACAACGTGAGATGTATTACAAGCAAAAACACCATGAAAGACGTTTAAATTTTCTCAAACAATTTGCTCTAAAATTCCCTAGAACTATCCCTAAAGAGGTTGTGCACAATCCATCTCCTCAATGACCTCACATATCTTAAAATTCTTGGGATCAAGGTGCTACAATTATATCTCCTATTTGACGTAATACTTGGTCTCCTATTAATCCATTATAAAAAGACACCAAAGTTGAACCAAACTCGTTTGAAATTTTTTCTTCAGACGAATCGAAGACCTTTGAAAAAGAAATAAATTTTATATTTTCATAAAATTGTACTTTTGATATTGATGTTGTAACTCACATATATAATAAGTTTGTTGAAATAAAATTATATTTATATATTTAATATGAGAATAAAGCTTACATGTATGGCGTAGATGGATTAACCAGAGTTGAAATTACTAAAAATAGGTTGATCTGTAAAAAATCAACAGAATCAGCCGGCTGAATTTAACAATTCAGACGGCTGAATATTCAAAGTTATTATATTTTTCACCCATTATTCAGCCGATTGAACCCTTACTTTTAGTAGACTGGATCATACAAAAAATAAACTATTTTGTTGCGGCTTGTAACCAGCCGGCTGCTAAGAACAATTCAGCCTGTTGCCTGAACGAATTTCTGTTTTTTAAAACAAAATAGAACGATTATCATGGCACCAGTACACCTTAAATCAATACTTATTATCAAACCTACCATTCATTCACTAACATCCTCTTCACTATTCAGAAATAACAAAAGAAAAACCCTAATTCTTCCAAATGAAAAATCCAATCTCTCTTCTTTCCTAAAAAAATGTCTCCTAGATCAAAATGAACAAGAGAATCATCAACCGGTCCATCTCAAAGCCAAATTAGAGCATGGCTCCATAATGATCAGCTGTCAATCGATTTAATAGCATGAAAAATTCCAAGCTTTTTGAAGGAGCTTTCATGAAGTTTTCGGATTTTAATGGATATGTAATTAGAGAATTAGCATAAGCACATGGATTCGACTCTCTTATTGAGTATGATGCAAATAACGTTAAGATTTATCCTCTCTTGATTAAGCTTTTTTTTGCAAATATGAATCTAGACCACCAAAATCCTCAAAGCAAAGATGATTGCATTTGGACTTTGGTGTGTGGTGTTAAAATTTATTTACCTTTACAAAGATTAGGGCATATTTTAAGATATCCATCCGAAGGTTTAGACATTGAGTTGGTTGACGTTGATATGTATGAACGTGACGAAGTGTCACATAGATTTTTTTCCGATGATCTAATTGAACTAAAATCAGGTACCTTACATCCTAAGGGAAGAATTATTTATCTCACACTCATTCGCTCTCTCAACCATGAATCAGAAGCTATGAAAAGGTTTATAAACGTGACTTCCAAGCCCTATATGCTATTTATTCATCTCAGCAAGTTAATTGGGGCAAGATTATATTAGATAAATTTCTTAATGTCAATCATAGGAGGAGTTATAAAACCATTCATTATGGTGCTTATATAATGAGGATATTACAAAATTTTGGAGTTACTTTGCCCGGTTCCGACTTCACAACAATAAGTGAACTTAAATCCAAAACCCTTAGTCTCATGGGTCTTCCAAAGCGCCCCACGAATCAAAAAATTATTAGTTTTCAAGAATGGGTCGCCAATCGCAATCAAGGCATTCCGTAACCTCGAGACACAAATATTGCATCTTCCTCTCAACAACCCCAATAAGAAGAAGAAGATGATGATGAAATACATGAATTAAATGTTGATGTGACTCCTGAACAAGCTCTTATGTGACGACCCGTCTTTTTCGAACAAATTAAGCTAACAATAAACCATCCTTGTCCAACTTAGAATGTTCAAATTAGACTGGTTATCAATTTAGGGTTTTAAAATAGAATCACATATAGAATAATATAGAATCTTGCAGCGGAAATAAATAATATACATAGTAGTTCATAAAGCTACTACACAAAATACATCAGAGTTTTAGACTTTAATTATACAATACTAGAGATACATAGAAGTTTACCGATACAAGCCAAAATGAACATAGATAACTAATACTGGATAGAGTGAAGTCTTCGACTAAGTCTTCGGCTCCAAAAATAGGCACTGCTCACACACTGCAACACTCAGGCTGACCCGAGCATAAAGTAAAACAATATACTCAAGTCAGGACTAGAAGTTCTCATGTAAGTAGTCCTACTCAAGTGAAAATGTACAAGTAACTCAAGAGATGTTACGGGATTTTCCATCTCTTAAGGATCCGTAAAACTATTTATATATACAATAGGATACGCTATATATGTAGTGTCTATCAGTAAAGTAAATATTTTTCTTAGCGTTAAGGCTTTACGTTAATCCCCTTTAACGCGTTTTTAAGAATTGCTGTATAGTTTGCATTTTACACCACCAGTAGCACGTCGGTAGTCAGTGATGCGTCGTGATACGACAACACAAAACCAAAATCATAGGGGTCCCGTATAAGGATAAAAGTATGATAAGGCACGTGAGGCAATGCCCAAGGTAGGATACTACCAATTTACCCTTCCCGATTGGTGGTAACGCAACATAGCCATGATCGCCAACCACGTCCAACACTGCCATAATCGAAGGGTGATCACCAATCAGTAACAAATGGAATAAACGAAGAAGCGTGTCCGCTCGGGGTAGCTAGCCCGCTTGGCCGGTACGGCTCCTATTTTAGTCATTTCAAATTGGCACAAGTGCCAGGCTAATCCATCATCGTTCACTTTCTTCAAATCCAGCAAACGTACGCCAAATCCAACCACTTCGTTCTGGATCATCACTCCACGTACACAGTTATTAAATTGGTTCCGGTATTGACAGAGAGTATGCCCATATCCGTCCCCGGTCTCTTTAATAACCAACGTCATTTTGCACACCGATTACATATTTTATTAAATAAAACATCTCTTATTTTCAAATAATATATCCTCATTTGACTTCAACAAACTTGGATTTAAAATCTAAAAATTCAAATATAAACAAATATTTCATATTACAAATTTATCCAAATCGAATAACTATTCAATTTAATAGAGTTAATTAAGTCTTAAATACAAAAGTTAAATATTCAATTTAATTACACTTCGGAATTAATTTACTTAATTACTTAACTTAGCACTCTTAATTAAACTTTAATTCAAAACAATCCAGTTTAACCATTATAATAATTCAATTATATCAGTTAAATTTTTTTTTTAAATCAAATATTTATCTTAAAATTTAATTACATATAAAATATTAACAAATTTCATTAAATTTCAAATAACCAACTTAACGAGTTTAAATCTCATTAATATTTAACATAACCATTTTTAATTTAATTTCATAATTTAAAATAGTTCGATTGACATTTCATTTTAAAATCTAAATTAACTTAATAGATTTCAAAAATTAAGTATTAAAATTCAACATAAAATTTAAATTATAAATTCACGTTAAATTTCCAAATTATTTCTTAATTTCAAAATTAAATATTAAATATCCAAAATAAATTCAATTAACCAATCGGTGTTTATTATTTAATTTTCTCTCTTAGGTCAAGTGATTTAATTTGGGTATATATCATTTCAACCCATATCCCGGTTCAAGTTTCAGTGTCCAGTTCAATGCATACAGCAACAATATAAAGGTGATAGGGTATCAATAAATCAATCAACATCCAATATTCAAAATTTTCCATATTTAATAGGTTTTTCATGCAATTGGAATCCCAATCAATAATTTCAACTATTTCAGCAAAATCATATATAGCATCCTCCTATTAGTGTCTCCTCTTTCAGACTTATCTCTTGCTGTAATGTTGTATACAAATGTATATCTAAAATACTTGCTACTCGTTTAGTTAAAGTACTTCCCTCTGTTGTTTCAAAAAATCAGGCTGCTTTTATTCCAACGAGGAGTATTCTTGATAATCTTCTTCTTGCACAAGAATTATTGAAAGGTTATGGTAAAAATAAGGTACCCACTGCTGCAGCAATTAAAATTGATATATCAAAGGCATATGATACCATTCACCGGTCTTCTATAGTTAGGGTTATGGCTGAGATGGGTTTTCCTAAAACATTTGTCTCCTGGATTTATGTGTGCATCTCCACTCCATCTTTTTCTGTTGTTATTAATGGTAGACCGGTGGGTAATTTTAGAAGTAGTAAAGGAATTAGACAAGGTGATCCTATATCTTCGTATTTATTCTTGCTTGTTATGGAAGTTTTTTCTGTTATTCTCCAACAAAGGTATTTTCAGAAGTCAATTAAGTTCCACCCTAAGTGTGAACAACAACAAGTTACTTCTATAATGTTTGCCGATGATGTGATGTTGTTTACAAAGCCTGAGATTCCTTCCTTAACTGCTATTTCTGATGCATTGCAAGAATTTTATAGAATGACTGGTCTTAAAATAAATCAAGACAAATCTTCTATGTTGGTATCTGGAGTTAGTGATGCTCATGCAACTACCTTACAAAGACACATTGGATTCTCTTCCATGGACACTGATATGAAGTATCTTGGTCTACCATTAATTACAAAAAGTATATCTAAAGTTGACTGTCTTCCTCTATACAGCAAAATCACTTCTGTTATGAATGCTTGGGAAAATAGGCAACTGTCTCAGAGTGGTAGATTAGTACTGATTAAATCTACTATTTTTTCCTCCCTTGTTTACTGGGCTAGAGCTATGATTCTTCCAGTCAGGCTAGTGCAACAAGTTAGGTCTGCTATGAACAGATTTTTTTGGACAGGAAGCATTCATAATAGGAAACTGTTGCCTTGTTCCTTTTCTAAGTTTGAAGCATCTAAGAATATGGGTGGTCTTGGGGTTATTGATGTCAGGAAGAGGAATATAGCAGCAATAAGTAAACACATAGATGATCTAATCAACAAGAGAGATAGTATATGGGTAGACTTGGCTTGGTATTACAATATTAAAAATAAGTATTTTTGGTGCATGGCTAATCCTATGACTAGTAGTTGGAATTGGAGAAATATATTGAAATATAGAGATGTTTTCCTTCCTATGATACTATATCCTGTCAAGGCTAGTTCTACTGTCAGTTTCTGGCATGATCCCTGGGTCAGTAAAGGCCTTATCTTGTCATCAATGTGTGACTATAATCAGATTATGAAGTCTGGTATACACATTGATGCTAAGGCAATTGATTACATTCATGATGGAAAAATTGTGCTACCATACAATAGTAACCAATTCTTAAGGCAACTGTGGAATGAAATGCAGCGCCTTTTCTTCCCTGCAACTCAATATGACATTGTGGTATGGGATATGAAGCCACATTCTATTAAAGGAGTCTACAATTATGTCACTGCCTCTGTTCCATTGCCTGCATCTATCTGGAGCACTGTTATCTGGTCTTCTGATTCTCAACCTAAAGATAACTTGATGCTATGGAAAGTTATAAACCAAGCCTTGCTAACTAGAAATGTTCTGAGCAAATTTGGCATGGGATGCCCTTTGAAATGCCTGTTTTGTGACCGTTATGAAGAGTCCTCTCAACATATTTTCTTTGAATGCCCTGCACTTCTTTATCTTTTACATAGAATTGGTTTAACAGCTGGAATTAACCTTCATACTGCTAACTCTGGTGATGTTTGGGATGTTTTCTACACTACTGCTAAGAAGGATAATGAAGTGGGTAGGTTGCTTGCAGTTTGCATGAAAATTTACATGATAGTCATATGGAGAGAAAGAAATGCAATATTTTTTGAAAATAAAAGAAAGAACTGGGATGAGCTTTGGCATGAAGTTAAGAATGGTACTTATTGTCAAATGAAGTATTGTCATACTGTCTTCACTCCAGATCTGCTGCATTTTTGGGAATGAGCCCTGTTTTGCTTTTCTTTTTTTTGTTGTTGTTTTTCTTTTCTTTGTTTACTCTCTGTTTCTGCTGTAACATTTATTGTTTTTGCAATAAACTGGTAGGGGACCAGTTAACCCCGCTGGCTTTGCCAAATATCAATCATATTTGTCAACCAATTATTTATTAAAATCGCAGGATACTTGCATATGAAAATCTAATCGTGAGCTTAAAATCACTCACATTCACGGCTTTGGAAAATGAGAATGGCGGTACGGTCCAGATACGTGTACATGTACACGCATACTAAAGCGAGAAGGAGACGACTTCTTTTGGTGAACATCGTCGCGTACGAAAACTTTGGCGAAGTGGATGACGTACGGTTGAGCGGGTGATGCGGGCTAGGCGGGCTGCGAGTGATGATGGTTGGTCTGGGTGATATGACGGTTCGGTCGTGGGCTGTTGGTGGACTGGGGTGCTCGGGAATGGATTGATGAACTCGTGCGGGTGGTCAAGGTTCGGGGTTGGTGGCAGGTGGCGGTTCTGTGTGCTCGGTGGTTGCAAGTTTGTAGATAGAGGTAAGTCGGGCCGGTGGTAGGCTGGGGCAGGCGGGACTGGGTAGAGGAAAGAGGGTTAGGTTTGGCAGCATGGTTCGGGCTGTTGGTGGTGGTGGGGGTGGAGGGAAGAGCTTCGCGGGGAGGTGGTACGGCTGGGCAAGGGCTGGGTACAAGGGCCGAGGAGGCGGAATGCGACAGTGGAAGGTGCAGTTGGGTGCGGGTTCTGGGGTTCGGCAGGGACTGGTTAGTCTCGGGGATGGTCGGTGAATGCCGGTGGAGGACAGCTGGTATGGGGTGGGATGGTGAGTTGGGGAAAGCGGAGGCTGGGTAGGGACGGGTGGCTAGGTCGGGAAAAGGTGGAGGACGGCTGGTGTGGGCGGAAGCTTCGGGTTCGCGAGAGTGGTTGGTGGAGGGTGCAGGCTCTGGTGCAACTGGCTCGTTGGATGGAGGAACGGGTGGAAATGGCTGGGAGCGTGCGAGTGGAGATAGGTGGAGGGGTTACGTGGTTTTAGTATAGGATATATGTATATTCGCTTTGCTTTTATTTTATATTATATTTTTCCAGCAATTGCAGAAGAGAAATAGGGGAGCTGGAAGGAGCATGTATAAATAGAAAGGAAGAATGCACGAAGGCATTAAATGGTGCATTTAATTCACGTGGCTGCGCACGCAAGGTATGTCTGCGAAAAGAAATTTTTTTGGCTGAAAGAATGCATGTAATTATGACTCGAGGGCACGGTTACGAACCACTGTTTCAACTATTTAGCGTTTTGCCACAGAAGCCAAAATATGAAAACAAATATACTGTAGAGATTAACGTGACGAGACGAATCCAACGATGTACTCAAATCTATGCTATGACATCCATAGCAAAATCTCATCTGTTGCCGCTGTTACCGCATCGAAATTGGACGACAACGGCAATTCTAGATAAACGGAGCTATAAAGGTCGGAATTGGACGGAACGAACTTTGACGTTTTAATCAGAAAATTTTCTAGATCATTTCTATGTAAAAATATTCATACTTTAAAATTTTATAATTCGCACTAAAAATTTGTGCTGATCGAGTTTCGAACGAATTTGGACATAAAATAAATTTTGTTGGTCTTATTTAAGACGCATTTCAATTTTCTAGTTTTCGTTGCTAAATTTTTATTTTTAAAAATAGTTTTATTTCAAAATCTTCGTTAAATTCTAATTTTAAAACGTTGAAAAATCCAAGTCGTTACAATCTCTCCCACTCAAAACTTTTCGTCCTCGAAAAGAACGGAATAAGGAAACAGAAAGATAGAATTAGATTCGGGCATGGACTACATACCCGACATTAGCAATTCAGGGTTTGAAGCATGGATACTCTCTTTCGTTTCCCAAGTACTATCTCGATCATCTTCGCTTCGCTGAACTTTGACGAGATTTACAACCTTCCTTCTAAGCTGCTTCGTGCTTCTTCCAACTATACGAAGCGGCTTCCTCTCAACAGTTAGATTGGGCTCAACATCCATTTCTTCGAACAAAGTAAGCTAGACAATCGCGGATGGATCGTGCACATATTTGCGGAGATGCGAAACATGGAACACATTATGCACCTCCGATAGCTTCTCTGGCAAGTCAACTCTATATCCCAAAGTACCAACTCTTTCTAAGATGCGGAAAGGACCAACAAATCTAGGAGCGAGCTTCCCTTTCCTTCCAAATCGGTTTACATTCTTCAAAGGCGAAATTTTGAGAAATACTTGATCTCTGACAGCAATTCCAAGTCTCTCCTCCTTCTATCTGCATATTTCTTCTGCCGATCATGGGCAATTCTCATTTTCCTTCCGATTTCTTTGATTTTCTCAGAAGCTTCCAAAATCATTTCGGGACCAAGAACAAGTTGATTTCCTGATTCTACCCAACAAGATATAGATTTACACGGCCGTCCGTAAAGAGCTTCGAACGGTGCCATCTCAATACTCACTTGAAAACTATTATTATAGGTGAACTCAACGAGATGGAGATGCTCTTCCCATGATCCTCCAAAGTTTAAAACACAAGCTCGAAGAAGATCTTCCAAAATATGATTTACCCTCTCGGTCTGACCATCCGTCTGAGGATGATAAGCCGTGCTCAAATTCAATTGTATATCTAGAGTCTCCTGAAAAGCTTTCCAGAAATTGCTAGTGAAGATAGGGTCCCGATCACATACAATGCTAGACGGAACACCATGGAAGCGAACAATTTCTTTCATATAAAGCTCGGCTAAACTCGCAGCAGTTCGAGTAGTCTTCACAGGAATAAAGTGAGCAGACTTGGTCAATCTATCAACAATAACCCAGATACTCTCATTACCTTTCCTGGTCCTCGGTAGCCCATTAATAAAATCCATAGAAATTTGATCCCATTTCCAGCTTGGAATCTCAAGAGGCTGGAATAATCCTACTGTCTTCTGGTGATCGGCTTTGACTTGTTGGCAAATGGCACACCTACTAACGTGAATAGAAATATCTCACTTCATCCCACTCCACCAATACAACTTCTTCATATCCTGAAACATCTTTGTGGTTCCTGAGTGAATAGAGAGTCTGGATTGATGATTTTCCTTAAGTGCTTCTTGTCTCAAACCATCCACGTTCGGAACACAAATTCTATTATTAATTCGTAAAATTCCATTTCTATTGATTTGTGTGCCCCATTTGCCTTGGGTATTATACTTCTTGCCACGAACATTTTCTTTTATTTTCCTAAGCATTGGATCCTCATCCTGCTTAGCGGCTATGCGATCCATAAGAGCTGGAGAAGCAACAAGTTGATATAACATGGCTTTGTTCCTACTCAGAGCATCGGCCACAACATTAGCTTTCCGGGAGTATAGTTGATGTCGAGGTCAAATGATGATAAGAATTCGAGCCATCTAACTTGTCTTTGATTTAGATCCTTCTGGGAAAAGATATGCTTCTACGATTGGTGGTCCATAAAGAGTTCAAATTTTGTTCCAAGGAGGTGATGCCTCCATAACTTCAAAGCAAAGACGACGGCAGGCAATTCCAGGTCATGAGCTGCATAATTTACCTCATGAGTCTTCAACTGGCGACCAGCATAGGCAATAACTTTATCGTGCTGCATCAAAACAGCACCTAATCCTTCACTACAAGCATTTGTATAAACAGTGAACCCTTCACTACCATCTGAGACAGTAAAAATAGGGGCAGAGGTTAGCCTGCGCCTTAGTTCTTTGAATGCTTCTTTACACCTCTTACTCCAAACAAACTTAACATTCTTCCTAGTCAAAGCTGTGAGTGGTGAAGAAATTCGAGCGAAGTTCTCAATAAATCTCCTGTAATAACTAGCTAAGCCTAGGAAGCTGCGGACATTTGTAGTAGTTTTAGGAGTTTCCCAATCATTGATTACGGCGATCTTAGCTGGATCAACCGAAATTCCATTCTTCGAAACCACATGCCCAAGAAATCTAACTTCTTCTCCCCAGAAGTGGCATTTAGAGAATTTAGCTTTCAATTGATGACTTCTTAGAGTTTCAAGGACAAATTTGAGGGTCCATCATGCTCTCTCTCAGTCTTTGAAAAGACTAGAATATCGTCAACGAAAGCTAGAACGAATTTGTTTAGAACCTCCCGGAATACTCTATTCATGAAGTCAACAAAGTAAGCTGGGGCATTAGTTAAACCGAAAGGCATAACTAACCATTCGTAGAACCCGTCTACTGTTCGGAAAGCGGTTTTGGGAATGTTATCTTCTGTAATCCTGAGCTAATGGAAACTATAAGCAAGATCTAGTTGAGAAAATAACGTTGCTCCATGCAGCTGATCAAACATGTCGTTAATACGAGGAATCGAGTATCTATTCTTGTGGGTAAGCTTGTTCACCTCTTTATAATCTACGCACATCCTTAGAGAACCGTCAGATTTAGTAGCAAATACCACTGCCGTGCCCCATTCCGAATACTACGACGAATCAAACCTTTGGAGAATAAATCTTCGATTTGGACTCTTAATTCAACTTTCTCTTTAGGTGACATTCTTCTTAGAGCAAGTACGACTGACCTAGCTGTAGGAATAAGATCAATGTGAAATTCAATTTCACGCTGAGGTGGCAAAGAATTCACTTCACCGAAAACATCGGGGAAGTGCTGGGCGACATGAGTAGTGCTAAGATCACTAAGATGGGAATCAAGAGAAAAGATAAAACTTCCAGCAAAATCTTGAGGCAATTGACATTTGATTTCCAGGGGTTCACCTTTATCGCTAAACAAAGAAACTGTTCGAGCTTTGTAGGAAATAACTGTATCGAACTTTCTTAACCAAATCTCCACCTAACAATATATCAAAAGCTTCGAAACCCAAGACATAAAAATCTCTGGTGAATTGGTGTATGCCATCCTTAAGGAGTTTCACTCCTTTACATATCATTCTAAGGTTTACGGGTCCACCGATGGGATTTGATACACATAAGGATTCAGATGCATGTTCGATTTTTAAAGTATGCTCAAGTTTGTCACATAAATTAACCGATATAAAACTATGAGACGCACAGGTGTCAAATAAAACATGAAAAGGTAAATCATGCAATGAAAAAGTACCCTGAAGTGTACCTTTGTCGTGTTCTACCTTAGGAGTAGAAGTGGTCACTGCAAAGACTCCTGATGTGGTTCCTTTTCTTTGGGTGGGACAATCCTTTTTGAAATGGCCTGGCTGCAAGCAAATGTGGCAAAGGTCTCGCTTGGTCATATGAACTAGTGGAACAGATGCTCCTGTAGGAACCGGGCAACTATTGGCATAGTGACCTTTCTGATCGCACTTGAAGCAAGCGACAGAAGAGATATCAATAGGCTTCCTCTGAGAATGTCCAATCCCACTCATGTTCTGCCAATTCTTCTTTTGCTTCTAAAAGTTAGACTTTCTTTTCTTAGAGTTGTTGGAAGCTGCTGAAGAGGTTGAGGAGTGAACAACCGATGCTCCCTACGAACTCGAGTTTTCATATCTGAAGCCCATATCCATAAGACTAGTGAAAGTGCCATGAACATGGGTAGTTAAACGGTCATAATATTCTAGACGAGCGCCGGCTATGAACTTCTCATTCTTGTTGAGTGGAGTATCGATCAGACCTGGTCCAAACTTGGATAGCTCGTTAAATTTCCTTTCATACTCTGAAAATGACATGGTTCCCTGCTTAAGATCCATAAAGTTGCGATATAGCTGAGATTTTCCAGCTTCAGGGGGTCATGAATACTTCCTTGAACTATGCCCAAGTGATATTTGCTTTCTAAGTGCGGGTGGTAACAGATTCCCACCAATCTTAAGCATCATCCTGTAACTACCAAGCTGCTAATTGACGCTTCTGGGCATCAGAAATCTCAAGTCCAGTAAAGATTCTTTCCAAGCTCTAAAGCCACTGCTGAGCTTCAATAATACTTTCGGACCCTGAGAATTTTGAACCACCAAGCTGTGCATACTCTTTGCAAAGCGTAGTGAACTTAGATGGCGGAACTGGTGCAACTGGTGCAGCAGCATCTGGTACGGGGCCATTTCCTCTTCCCCGACCTCGAGCATTTATTATGTTGCTCATCCTGAAAAGTCAAGGATGGGTTTAGAACATGGAAAAGCACGAACTTAAGGAAATCCTAATCAAAGCGAATTCTACCAAGGAAGATGTATTAGAATTGATAGAGATTTCGAAAATAGATTGGTTTTTAAAACATTTTATATTTTCAAAATACGCTCTCTCAAGAATGATTCCACTCATTATAGGGCATTACTAACCCTATTCCTAATGAGTTTTATCCCTCAGGCTTAGGTATTCACTAAACTAAAGCTCTGATACCAACTGTGACGACCCACCTTTTTCGAACAATGTAAGCTGACAATAAACCTTCCTTGTCCAACTTAGACTGATTATCAATTTGGGGTTTTAAAATAGAATCAAACACAAACTCACACACAGAATAATACAGAATCTCGCAGCGAAAATATAAAATACATAGTAGTTCATGAAGCGACAACACAAAATACATCAAAGTTTTAGACTTTAATTATACAATACTAGAGATACATAGAAGTTTACTGATACAAGCCAAAATGAACATAGATAACTAATACTGGAAAGAGTGGAGTCTTCAACCAAGTCTTTGGCTCCCATAATAAGCACTACTCACACACTACAATACTCAGGCTGACCCGATCATAAAGTAAAACAATATACTCGAGTCAGGACTAGAAGTTCTCATGTAAGTAGTCCTACTTAAGTGAAAATGTACAAGTAACTCAAGAGATGTTACAGGATTTTTCATCTCTTAAGGATCCATAAAACTATTTATATATACAATAGGATATACTTAATATGTAGTGTCTATTAGTAAATTAAATATTTTTCTCAGCATTAAGGCTTTACATTAATCCCCCTTCATGCGTTTTAAGCATTGTCGTACAATTTGCATTGGACACCACCAGTAACACATCGGTAGTTAGTGATGCAACATGATACGACAACACTAAACCAAAATCGTAGGGGTCTTGTATAAGGATAAAAGTATAACAAGGCACGTGAGGCAATGCCTAAGGTAGAATACTACCAGCTTACCTTTCCCGACTGGTGGTAATGCATCATAACCATGATCGCCCACCGCGTCCAACACTCCCATAATTGAAGGGTGATCACCAATCAGTAACCAATGGAATAAATGAAGAAGTGTGACCGCTCGGGGTAGCTAGCCCGCTTAGCCAGTACGGCTCCTGTTTTAGTCGTTTCAAATTGGCACAAGTGCCAAGCTAATCCATCATCGTTCTCTTTCTTCAAATCCTGCAAACGTACGCCAAATCCAACCACTTCGTTATGGATCATCACTCTGCATACACAGTTATTAATGGTTCTGTTATCGACAGAGAGTATGCCCATATCCGGCCCTGGTCTCTTTAATAACCAACGTCATTTTTCACACCGATTGGATATTTTATTAAATAAAATATCTCTTATTTTCAAATAACATATCCTCATTTGACTTCAATAAACTTGGATTTAAAATGTAAAAATTCAACTTTAGACAAATATTTAAATTTATAAATTTATCCAAATTGAATAACTATTCAATTTAACATAGTTAATTAGGTCTTAAATATAAAAGTTAAATATTCTATTAAATTACACTTCGGAATTAATTTACTTAATTACTTAACTTAGCACTTTTAATTAAACTTTAATTCAAAACAATTCAGTTTAACCTTTATAATTCAATTAAATCAATTAAAATTCAATTTTTTAAAATCAAATATTTATTTTAAAATTTAATTACACATAAAATATTAACAAATTTCATTAAATTTCAAATAACCAACTTAACGAGTTTAAATCTCGTTAATATTTAACATAACCATTTTTAATTTAATTTCATAATTTAAAATAGTTCGATTGACATTTCATTTTAAAATCTAAATTAACTTAATAGATTTCAAAAATTAAATATTAACTTTCAACATAAAATTTAAATTATAAATTCACGTTAAATTTCCAAATTATTTCTTAATTTCAAAATTAAATATTAAATATCCAAAATAAATTCAATTGACTAATTGGTGTTTACTATTTAATTTTCTATCCTAGGACAAGTGATTTAATTTTGGTATATATCATTTCAACCCATATCCCGGTTCAAGTTTTAGTGTCAAATTCAATGCATACAGCAACAATATAAAGGTGACAGAGTATCGATAAATCAATCAACATCCAATATTCAAAATTTTCCATAGTTAACGGGCTTGTCATGCAATTGGAAAGCCAACAAATAATTTCAACTATTTAAGCAAAATCTTATATCGCATCGTCGAATATTCAAGATTTCCAATACCAATATCAATCATATTTCTCAACCAATTATTTATAAAAATCGCAGGATACTTGCATATGAAAATCTAATCGTGAGCTTAAAATCACTCACCTTCGCGGCTTTGGAAAAATGAGAATGGCGGTATGGATCTGGATACGTGTACACGTACATGCACACTAAAGCAAGAAGTCGACGGCTGCTTTTGGTGAACGTCGTCGCGTACGGAAACTTCGCAAAGTGGATGACATGTAGTCGAGTGGGTGATGCGGGCTAGGCGGGCTGCGAGTGATGATGGTTGATCTGGGTGATATGATGGTTCAGTCGTGGGCTGTTGGTGGATTGGGGTGCTCGGGAACAGATTGATGAACTGGTGTGGGTGGTTAGGGTTCGAGGCTGGTGGCAGTTCAGGGTGCTTGGTGGTTGCAAGTTCGGAGCTGGAGGTGAGTCGGGCCTGTGGTAGGTTGGGGCAGGCGGGACTGGGTAGAGGAAGGAGGGTTGGGTTTTTTAGTGGGGTCCGGGTTGTTGGTGGTTGTGGGGGTGGAGGAAGGAGGTTCGTGGGTAGGTGGTACGGCTGGGCAAGGGCTGGGTACAGGGGCTGAGGAGGCGGAATGCGGCAGTGGAAGGTGCAGTTGGGTGCGGGTTTTGGGATTCGGCAGAGGCTGGTTAGTCTAGGGGATGGTCGGTGAATGCGGGTGGAGGGCAGTTGGTATGGGGCGGGATGGTGAGCTGGATAAGATGGAGGTTGGGTGGGGACGGGTGGCTGGGTCGGGAAAAGGTGGAGGGCGGCTAGTGTAGGCGGAAGCTTCGGGTTCGTGGGGATGGTTGGTGGAGGGTGCAGGCTCGGGTGCAACGGGCTCGTTGGATAGAGGAACGGGTGGAAATGGTTGGGAGCATTCAAGTGGAGGTAGGTGGAGGGGTTACGTGGTTTTAGTTTAGGATATATGTATATTCGCTTTGCTTTTATTTTATATTATATTTTTCCAGCAATTGCAGAAAAGAATGAAGGGAGCAGGAAGGAGCATGTATAAATAGAAGGGAAGAATGCACGGAGGCATTAAATGGTGCATTTAATTCACCTGGCTACGCATGCAAGGTATTTTTGCGAAAATAAATTTTGTTGGCTAAAAGAATGTAAGTAATTATGACTCCAGGGCACGGTCACGAGCCACTGTTTCAACCATTTAGCGTTTTGCCACGGAAGCCAAAATACAAAAACAAATATACTATGGAGATCAGCGCGATGAGACAAATCCAACGATGTACTCAAATCTGTGCTACAACATCCGTAGCAAAATCTCATTTGTCGCCGCTGTTACCACTTCGATATCGAACGACAACGGCAATTCTAGATAAACGGTGCTACAAAGGTCGGAATTGGACGGAACGAACTTTGACGTTTTAATCAGAAAATTTTCTAGATCATTTCTATGTAAAAATATTCATACTTTAAAATTTTATAATTCGCACTAAAAATTTGTGCTGACCGAGTTTCAGACGAATTTTGACGTAAACAAGTTTTATTGGTCTTATTTAAATGGACGCATTTCAATTTTCTAGTTTTCGCTGCCAATTTTTTTTTAAATAATTTTATTTCAAAATCTTCGTTAAATTCTAATTTTAAAACGTTGGAAAATCCAGGTCATTATATCTTATCACATTATCCTGAAATCAAAGCAAGCACAATCGCCGTTTAGCTAACATTGAGAAAAATGTTTCTAAGGAAAACAAAAAGGCTAAACTCCATAAACGGTTTTTTAAACAAGATTTGGGAAAAACTGTCTTGCTCTGGATCCACATCAATGAGAATTCTTGAAAATCCATAACTAATCACTTGGACATCTTCGGAGGACAAGGAAGAAGAAGACGAGGAGGACGAAGGTAGTGAAGATTGATTTGGTATGTTTTTTATAACTATCTAAGCATAACTCTATCTTTTATTTCATGACTACTTTGCTTTATGAATAAATCTATGTAATTTTTTTTTGCTCTTTCTACGTTTTAATCAATGACAAATGTTTTATGGCTATTTTGTGTGGTTAGGTAATGTTTCTGTCTTGTTTTCTAACATGACCATTTGCAAATTTGTGATGTTTATGTGTTAACGTGTTTTGTAAAGTAAACATTGTCATGTTTTTATGTGCAATGTCTATGTATGTTTATATGCAATGCTTATGTGTGTTTATATGAAATATCAACATATGTTTATGAGCAATATCTATATGTATTTATATGTTTTGAAATTTGTGATGGTTATGACATAATTCTTACCAATTTATGATATTTCTCCTATCGACTAATTGTTTCCTTTTTGTCGATGACAAAGGGGGAGAATAAAGTAATCACATTGATAGAGGGAATATCGAGTTAGGGGGAGAATAATTGAATCTATATATTTAAAACTTACATAGTTGTCATTATCAAAATGGGAGAGAATGTTAGAACCTCGGATTTTGATGTTTTGATTGTGACAACTATATATGTAAATATTATATGAACTAACCAAGTTTACAAGAGAAGATAATCATAAACATATGAAGACCAGGAGAATATAATCACAAACATATGAAGACCAGATTCCAGATTGTTGCCATAGCATATTGTTAAGTATAGAGTCTGAGTCTAGATGAAATATGTTAAAACCTCTTTGAAATGGTATACACATACACACATAACAAAAGAATCAGCAAAACAAAGAAACAACACAAAAACACAACATTCAACCGGTTGAAAGGTCCCTCTCAGCCGTCTGAATCATGTACGTGCACAAAAAATATTAAGAACATTCAGCCAGATGACCAATAATGTTCAAACGGCCGAATTATGTCTGTTTTGCACTAATTCTTGTTTCAAATTTTACTCGATTTAGCTGGCTGGAATATTTAATTCAGACGGTTGAAGCTTCATAACGGCTAGTTTTCGAAAAGGTGCTTCTCTTTCATGAACGGAAACAACTCTTGATTCAGAAGACACTTCCATATCTCTTCATGGTTACTCTTCATGAACATGTACAACCTTTTAATTTCTATAAATAGCAAAGAAATCCAATATCTTGAAAATCAATTTTCTATTTCTTAATTCTATCCATTCTTGCTATTTACACTCAAAGGCATTCTACGCATAAACACTCTATTGATCACTTGTATATTCATGTTTATTCTTTTATGATCAAATAAAACTTCCTTTCTTCATTAAATACATAATATACCATAAAGGAGAAGATTATAGGACAGGTGTACTCTAAGGACTAATCTGTGCTATTCGAAGAGCACAATCAATCAGATGTTTCTTTATTATTGAAGTCCTGTTTGGTTGCTCAGGTGGTTAAAGTCCTATTCTATTGCTTAGGTGCTTGAAGTCATATTCGGTTGCTCAGACAGTGTAATACCTATTCCTCTAGTTTAAGAGAGGGTTGATAGTTGAATTCCAGGAGGAGTCTAGGACTGGACATAGAACGGGAAGTTCGAACTAGTATAAAAATTCCTGGGGTCATTTACTTTATTGCTTTACTTTTGTACTTACATTCTATACAAGTAGATAGATTGTTTAATATTCCATATTATACGATCCTTAGTCACATTTGTTGGATCTATGTTAAGTTATTTTGTTCTAAGAAAAGACTTCAAAATTACAAACTAATTGAACATAATTTTTAATGTTGTTTTTGTTTCAAAACTTTGATTTAATTTGTTCATGTATATACATTAAATCTTTGATTTGTTTATTAAATTAACAATTGAATCTATGTTAAGTTGTTTTGTTCAAAGAAAAGACTTTTAATTTACAATCTATTTAAACATAATTTTCAATGTTGTTGGAGTTTCAAAACATTAATTTAAATTGTTTATATATATATATATATACTAAAAAGATATTTTGGACAACAAAGGCATCTGTAAAGGAGATATGTGTCTTTATGGTGTAAATTTTAAAACCTATAAAATGTTCACATTAACTATGTACATTTTTTATATGTTGCACTTGCACTTTCACATATGGTGCATTTGATCTACTCATTTAATAAACATACAACTCAAAATTAAATTAAAACTAATTTTAATTAAAAGGAACAAAATGAAGATTTTACACAAAATTTAGAATAGATTTAAAATCAATATAGGCTTAATAGGCTCAACTAAGATCGAAATAATCGTTTTCCTGAAATTCACCCATTTAAACCGCTTTCGACTTGTCCAGTTCCTTCATCGATTTCAGAGCCAAATAGCCTATGTGGTATAAATTAGTCAAGTTAGGACCAACTAATTAAGCTTACCCATTTAGTAGGGTATCTAGAAAAGTATTGTCTAGGCTAGGTTTGGGTAATCAAGTACCTTACCTTACCTAGCTACCAGCCTGGCCCGAAAGGTGAAATGAGCCCAACGGTTATCCTTAATATAAAATGCCAATCTGATTTTGGGCCTTGGGCTAGTTATCAAAATTTGTTTTGAAATTAAAACAAACTTTTAATTTAAAGTAAGGCATATATTATAAATGTTATAATATGTTTTTAAAAATTGTTTTGAAGGCTTATAATTAATTTCAAAAATTAATTACTTATTAATTTGATAGATAAATTAATTAAATTAAGCAAATAGTCAATTAATTAAATTGTATACATGACATATATAATGATATGTGTTACATTATCTTAAATTGTTTAATTAGGTAACGTAAGTATATATGAAATTTTCAAAATTAATATAATTAATTAAAATTAAATGTTATTTAATAATTAATTTAATACATATATATAAAGATATATGTGTCATAGTATACATTTTCAATATAAATGTTGAATTGGATAGTATAAAATTAATCAAAATGTCAATTAATAAATTTAATTAAATTAATCATAATAGTTATATAATAATTAAAACTTAGATAATATGATTATGTAATAAAAGGTAGAACATAAGAAAACCAAACCAGATTTTAGGAAGAAATGCATATGTATATTACACATACTATGATTTCTGATGTGTCCGACACTTGAATCATGAGGGTATTTCATAATACATTATTCCATAAGTCGATATTACTCAATCAAATATATTAAAGATTATGAATCTTTAATATAATTTTTTCCTATACCATTTATATATTAATAGATTACTTGTATACTCCTTAGTTATTAAGCTTTCTTCAGGCTAGTGATGTTATGTGTAGTACTATTAATATATAGACTAGATGAGGTAAGATAATTTTACATATTTGTTGAGATTTCCACAAGGTTTGTGCACTATACTTAGGCCATTGTGGGTATGAGTGAATAATATCTATTTATCTATTGAGCTTTCCTTAAGGTAAAGATGAGATTATGATTAGGAACCATGTGTTAGGATTTGCATGTGATACAACTGTAATGACCCATAATTTCGAACACTTCGTATTTAAGTACCTGAATCATTTAAATACTTGAATTTTGGTTAAATTTGATAAAATTGATTTTATGAGCATGTTAAACCTTTTTAGTTATCAAACAATGATAGTAAAATTATTTTTGAAATATGTTTATGGAAATAAATAATTTGAACAAATATCGAGAATGTGGTTAAAAATCGTTTTAATGATAAAGGCTTTTTACTCGATATAAATTGTTTAAAATTTTTGTGCTTGCCTGGAATATTAATGTGCAATTAATTAGCAACTAAACATATTTTTCTTAATATAGCTAACCAATGGTGATTAATATGTTAGGCATGATGTCATGGCTAATGTTACAATGGGTGTAACGACCCAGAATTTTTGATAATTAAAATTCGAATATTTAATTGATTTTAAATATTAATAAATGAAATTTAGAAGTCGAATAATTTATTTTTCGAATATTGGATTTAATTTGATAATTTAATCGATAAATTAATAATTGAAATTCCAGAGATAATTGAAAATCGAGTTTAATATGATTGAAAATGATTTGTAAAATTTTATTTAATCATACTGGAGTTATAGAAATATTTTAGAACTTTCAGAACTGAATTTAAAGTTAATCTGTGAAAATTGAATATTTAATATTTAATTATCGACTGAAAAATAGCCAATTTTCGAACAGTCTCAGAATTGAACGAAACTAGTTCTATTGGATCCGTAATAGTTAGTTATTATCGGATTTCAATTTTCGTATCCATCAGAGTTGTCGTTTGACCGTGGCAGCTCGAAACGCATCAAAATTTGTTTTAATATTAATTTGGCGAGTTAAAATAGTCATTTTTCAAAAGGTCTCGGATTTCGACGAAACCAGTTTCATCGGATCCGTAATGTGATATTATTGTAAGATTTCAAATTTCGTAATTTTTGGATTTACCGTTTGTTCGGGGCAAGTCGAAACGCCTCGAAATCAATTTAAATCGGTTTAATTTAAATTGATTGTTTATTGTCATATCTCACACATACGATCGAATTAGCTTCCGAAACCTATTCCATTGCGTTCGGAACGCGGGGTAAACCTTAGAAACGTCAGCCGGCACGTTCGATTTGGAGTTCGAAATTTTTCGGATGAATAGTGTTGAGATAATTTTCTATAAAAGCCCTTTATCATTCTATTTTTCACAAAACAAACCTAGCTAGGGTTTTAAACGAGCAGCCGCCTCCCTCTATTATCAACGTCCAGAAAACAATCATCGTCCCCCCTCAATTTCTTCACATCCAAGCAACGATTCGCGAAAATTCCTAAACGAAACCTGTAGAGCATCGTGAGGGCTTCGAATCTATATGGCGATGATCGCCTGGATCGTGACGTGGTGGCCAGAAATCGAGTGTGAAGTCGTCGCGTTCGATCTCGTATTGCGTGCTGGGGGCGTGACCGAGTGGGGCCGGTCTGGGGGCGGTAGTAGGTGGCGGCAGTGGCATTCGTACGGTGGTGCTTGATCGACCTAAAGCTAGTCGTGGTGGGGTGCGAAATGGCATGTAGAAGGGGCGGCATGGGTTCGTTTTCACGAACGTGAACGGGGAAGAAGATGTACACGGCCTGGATTTGGTCTCCTGAAAACGAACGGTGATGATTGAAGCTAGGTTTTCAAAATGAAATAAAATTGTATATTGATTATAATTTAAATTCGTATAACTTTGTAATAACGTAACTTTTTGCTGCGTGATCAGAAAATTACGAAACGAGCGGCGTTGGCTTCGTTTTCTCGAACACTACGTGATGAAACTGAATTGAAGCCATTTGGATCTAGCGAAAATTTCGGGTAAAATTAAACGCGTGTTTAATTTTATTCGAAATAAACGCTGAAATCAGAATTAAAATCACGGTGAGATCTTCTCACTCAGATTTATAATTGAATTGCAGTTATTGATTGATTTGTTTGAATGTGCTATTAGATATGATAGGAAGGATATATATATAGCAGTATATACATATTGGCATATGTATATATTGGATTGATTGATTTCCCGCCTCGTATAGCGGATGAGACCCTATTGCGCCGTTAGTAAGCGGATTTTTATAAAACCCATATACCGCGATAATTCCGTACTGGAGCGGAATTGGTATTGTGCTAACGTCTTTGGATGCAGGGAAACAGGTTGGAGGGATCCAACTGGATTCCTCAACTGTATTTATTTATTTACAGATATTGATGTATATTCTGTTATCATGTTGATATATGATATTGAATGTTGTGATGGACTAATTGATGCGTTGCATCATCGGATTCAAGTTTAGAAGTTTAAAAATAACGACTTTTACTTTAAAAAGGATTTTAAAGTAATTTTTGAAAGTAGACGTTTTATTGAATTGTTGAATTGATTTATTTTAAATAAATAAACGTTTAAATTTTTGAAGTTATAAAAGTTAAGATTTTTGTGAATTATGACTGTAAGGTGATTTTTGAAATAAATAGTTGATTTATTGATAAAATGGTTTAAGTTGGGATTTTTGAATAACTATAAACGATTTGTATAAAAAGGTTTACAAATTTGATAATTTATAAATCAAAATATTGGACTTATAAAATGAATTTTTTATAAGTGTTAAAAAGAAGTACAGGTGAATGAAATTAATAGATTTATAACGTGAAGTTATAAAGTGAATAGATATTGTAGAATAAAAGATTTACGAGGAATTTACTTATAAATTTGACTTTTGCACTTAGATGGGATATAAATAGAAATTGCAAAATGAAATGATTTTATAAGTTGAAATTGTTATAAAGTATAAATGCGATTTATAAACGTTGTTTATAAATCCGAAATCACTGATTTTGATAAGTAAATTATAGAAGTAAATAAAAAGAAAAATTTACAAGTCGAAGTTGTTATAAAATGGAAATAGAATTTATAAACGTTGTTTTTTATAAATTCGAAAATAAATCAAATTTGATTGATTTTAAAATATAGAAGTTATTAAGGGAATTATATTCACGATTTTGGATAGTGGATAATTCTTGAAATATAAATGTGTAGAAATGATTGAAATTGGGTTAAGTGAATTATATTCACGATTTTGGACAGCGAATATATTATTGAATAAAATGGATTCATTTTTGAAGAAGTGACATTAAAAATGAAGTAGACATTGTAAAGATGTTTTTAAACTGTGTGAATTATCGAAATCATAGATTTCAACATTTATTGTTGAAATAGACGTTTTCGAAAAATAAGGAAATGATGGACTATAACACTGTTGTTATAGTAAATGATTTCCGAAAGGAAATGTTTTTATGTAGTATTGGGATTTATATACCTATCTTAATTTCGAATCCCTATACTAGTGATTTTGAGTCGTCGTAACGATGTTTTACGTAACATTCGTTTTGACTCAAATAAATGTGTTTAAAGAGAATGATTTCCTTAAAGAATGAATATATACTTAATATTGATTTAAGTATATCGAATATTTTCAAATGTTGAAAATAAATGATTTGTGAAATACTTATTTTTAAATAAGTATGGAATTGCTTTTCCAATATGAAACGAAGGGTTTGAAACTTTATCTTTTTAAGATAAATTGAAAAGTGAATATTTGAAATTTGTTTTCAAATGGTTAAGTATGGAAATTTTATATCTAGTAAAGATATTTTGGAAGATAAAATAATTTTGGAAAATTATTTGGAATCTGATGATGTTGCGCATCTTTATTGATAGTTAAATAACCGACTATCAATAATTACCTTTAGATAGGTATTTGTTGTGATTGGATGAATTTGAATGCTACACTTATTTTTAAATAAACGCTCACTATTCGGGTTAGCCGGGAAAGGACCATGGGGTCGTATAACCCATTCTGAATATGTGATACGTCGTTATGAATTGCATTCGAAGACCGGTGTTGAAGACCGGATATTTTTGAAAACGGAAGGATTACCGTCGAGTTACTCTACATCGGCTGATCTCCGATTTAGAGGTTTTATCACCCTTAGTGACGGGAAGTCCCGACGTGATTAGAAATTTATCCGGAAATGCAAGGGCTTCGTGAGAAGTGCCTTCGGTTCTGTTCGATCCCGGAACAGACTTGTATGGATTGTGTGTCTGACGTTACAATTTGAGATATAAAGCTGATTTCTTTCAAATACATTTCTGTTGGTGGCGGAGAATTTATTCTCTTAGCTTAACACCCTTCTCTGAGACGTATGAGCTCAGAGGTTATGTAGTTGAAATTTATCAGCAATATACTCCCAATTTGGTAACGTGGCATACTGAGTGTTGCTGTGAAATGATCAGTGTTTGATCATTTGTGATATGATCATTTGTTTGATCTTATATCTTTGTGATCATAGGTTGATCATTTTGTTTGACCCGAAGCAGGGCTTTGTAGAAAGCGTAGCTTTGTGGACGAGACTTCGTCGAGCCTCACACCCCGGAAATGGTCAAAACAGGAAGGATGCGGCAAGGTTCTAGGGAGTAGCGCCCCTTAGTGTATGTCATTCCTTCTGGATAAAGGTGGTATCATGGTATGGAGCCCAGATACTTAACCTCTGTGGTTACTGCATTATTATTATCTATGTGGTTTGTTGGAAATCGGGGATCCTCGGGAAGATCGGTGACGATCGGGGGATGGCATACGCGTGTCAGTAGTTACCTATTTTTGCAGAGGTAACCCGGCCTTGTGTTGGCAGAGATCTAACCGTAATGTTAGGTTATTTCTCGGGTCGTCTATTCCAGGGACGTACCCATCGTGGATAGGAAGTTCCTTAGCCTGACCATTTGTTGGAAATCCAAAGAAACAATACGTGACTTGTACGGTTTTAGTTGTAGAACCTGCCATTTAATATGGTAGCTATAGCAAGCATACTATAATGGTACCTATGCTGGCTAAGATTTATATTCTACTTTCGAAATGTTTTCTACACTATGCACTAATAATAATATCAAAAAGAATTTGATTTTGCGTAGTAAGCATGTTTGACTATCATAAGAAGAAATCTCCTCCAATTCTGCGTTTGCATTGTGTGTGTGGCAGGAGGTCTTATGGTAGTTTCATTTTCCAAAAGCATTGCGAATTGACTTTAAAATTATTTTTGTTGTTATAAAGAATAACTGTTTTACGATCTCACACCAGTCACCATGACTGACTCGGAGTTTATTGTTCCCTTCTAAACTCTGGGTGCCCACAAATTTCCACACGGGCAGTCTAGAGTTAGATTATCAGGATATTCTGGATATTCTGGAGCTTTGGAAGCAAGCTGGATGACGAGACGTAGTATTTGTATCTGATAGTATTTATTCCGCTGTGTATTCTGTATGAGGACAAGTTTATATAACTGTCCATTGTTGTATTGAGTTGTATATTGACTCTGATTGATGTATGTATAAACTGATAAAATTCTTTGTTTAAAAGATTACTGATTTATCTATTATATATTGTTCCGCTGCGATGTGTAAGATTTTGATATTGTTTTCTATTCTGAGGTTGTTCTGTTGTTCTTCTTTCTTCTTCTGCTTTCTTCTTCTTCTCTTTTTCTTCTATCTTTTCTTCTATTTCTTTTTCTTAAAAACCCTCACTATTGGAGTTTCCGGCACTCGATTGCTCGACAGTCGATAAAGTGAGTATCGATGTCGAATTTTCGAAAGTCGAAAATTCCCGTACGTGACAGCGTGGTATCAGAGCATATGGTTAAGCGACAACCCTGCTCTGTTGGGTGTTACTCATTAGAGATAGAGTCAGTAGTACTCTAGAATGAGTTTGAGTATAGTAATAGATATGAGCGCGTATTTGTTAGTGTTGTGTGCATTTCTACAACCGAACCAAAAAGCAAGAACCATCTCCCATCCGGTCTTCCACCGAACCATCTCCCATCCGGTCTTCCACCGAACCATCTCCCATCCGGTCTTCCACCGAACCATCTCCCATCCGGTCTTCCACCGAACCATCTCCCATCCGGTCTTCCACCGAACCATCTCCCATCCGGTCTTCCACCGAACCATCACCCATCCGGTCTTCCACCGAACCATCTCCCATCCGGTCTCCCACCGAATGAAGTACAAATCTCCTCCACCTCATGACCAGACCAAGAGGATGCCGAACCAGGCTGCCAGGCCAGATCACTTCAGCCCAGGCCCACCAGCAGCTGAATATATCCAAGACCCCTGCCCCCAACCTCACTCTATAAATAGAGAGGCAGGGGTACAACAATGGGGGACAAGTTTGAGAGCTCAAGCACGGATAGAACTTTCAAACAACTTTCTTTTACTTGTATCAAAGCTTTGTACTTGTAATCAATAGAAGAGAAGAGAAATAACATATAAAGTGGACGTAGGCACATTCTGGCTGAACCACTATAAATCTGCGTGTCTTTTTACAATTAAGCCCCTGCTTTTCATATATTTGCATAAATCTCCAAAATCACTAAAAACAACATAAGATCTACTAAATTATACTACTTTGAGGTGTTTGTCCATTTTTTGTGCAAACATTTTTGGTGCTTTCATTGAGAGATAGAAACTCGAAGCTTCAGCTTCATCTACTTAACGAGTTTTCCTAACAGCATCGTCCGACACTTGGAAAACATGCCTCCCAAACAGAGAAAAGATGTTAATAAAGGAAAAAACATCGCATCCAGTAGCCTTCCTGATCCAGCTGCCGCAAATCAAGTAAATCGTCCTCCTCCAGCAACGGCAACAAATGAAGGACAGGCTAACCCAACCACTCCTGCCACAGAACAGCCTGCAGCAATTACTAGGGCAGATTTGGACAGAGTTGTTGTTGAAGTAACTAACCGCTTCACGTCCCAGCAGGAAGCCTTGGTGGACCATCTCATGTCACGCTTGAGGGACGCTGAAGAATCCAACCGCAACACTGAGTCATGGGGCGAGTCCCAGTCTGGAGGATCTCAGAGACAGCAAAGATCTTCCTTCTTCGAAGGAGCTAACGGCAGGAGTAGCCGTGGTAGGAGCCGAGACCGAGCCCAGCCCGAAGTTAGGCCTGAGGAAACGTTTGGCGCCGAACCCAACAGGGAAGGTACCGGGCGAAGGTCAACTGCAGCTGAGCCTGTCATGCTGCCTAACCATAGAAACACCAGTGAACGGGGCCGAGCTAGAGTTCAGCCCGAAGTTGGACCCGAGGAAGTGCTTAGATCAGAACCCAACAGGGGAAGATCGAGGCAAGGGCCAACGGTAGCTGACCCAAGCATGCTCCCAGAAGATCAAAGGCAGCCACTGGAAAATATGAGGAATGATAGACGATACCATCCCTACAGGTTGTCTGGACGGAATCAACCCCACAGAACAGAACCAAACTCATTTCTGTCCGCTCCAAATTCTGATGAAAGGATGGCGCGCTTATTCAGAGAGTGTGTCCAACGGGAGCAAAGAGATCGAGGGATAGGCGCTAGGGTAACCAGCCCTTTCGCCCGCAATATCGAAATTGCTATCACCCCCGAGAATGGAAGATGCCAACAATGGAACCCTACAAAGGAACCTCTGATCCCGTTGTACACTTACAGAGGTACACGCAGCATATGCTCATGAGTGGAGCAACAGAGGGAGTACTGTGCAAATGCTTCCCGCTCTTCTTAGCAGATCTTGCTACCTCCTGGTTCTGTCATCTACCCCAAGGATCCATCAGCTCATGGGAAATGTTGAAAGAAAAGTTCATCAGTCAGTTCCGCATTCATGTGGAGCAACCTAAGGACGCTTATTCCTTATCCAGCGTCAAACAGAAACCTGGAGAAAAGCTGCAGCAATACCTAACCAGATTCAACGCCGCAGCAGCCGCAGTTCAAGATGCCGATGAGAAGCTTATCCTAATGGCCCTCTGCAGTGGGGTGCATCCGGACACTAAATTTGCTAGAAGATTGACAAAAGAAAAACCAGCTACTTTACCCGATTTCTTCCATGAAGCCGGGAAATACATGAGGCTTGAGGATGCTGCCATTGAGGGGCAGTCAGGACAGCAAAGTAAGACGACCCATGGCAACGCCCCTGCTGTGGCGAGGGACGTTCGAAGAAATGATTCCAGAGACAATGCTGGGGGCAAGAAAGTAGAAAAACGCCTATATCGGCCAGGACCAAGATTCGACTCTTACACCCCTTTGAACGAGACCGTCGAAAACATCTTCCTTGCCACCCAAGGCGAAGTTAGATACAAACGCCCACCATACAAGAAGGAATCAGATAGCGCACAGAAATCTGGAAAGTTCTGCCGCTTCCACGAATCCCACGAACATGATACCAACGAATGCCATCATCTCCGAGATCTGATTGAGGAACACATCAGAAGAAAGAAACTGGAACGCTATGTAAAAAGTCAAGACAGGACTCCAGCTCCTGCCAATGAAAACCCAAGGCTACCCTCACCAGGGACCGGCAGAGGCGACCGCAACGCTAGCAGCTCTAGTCAAGAAAAGATAGTGGTCCATACCATCTCAGGAGGTCCGCACATCGCAGACAGAAGTTGGAAAGAGATGGAAAGATATGGGAAGTCGCTCAGAGACAATAGAGACTGTGTCAATACGGTTATAGAAGAGCGCCATCCAAAGCGGAAAGAAAGTGATGACATCACATTCAGTAAACGCGACCTAGAAGGAAGACAGTACCCTCACATGGATCCCATGGTTATCTCTGCCCGACTCGGTCCCGCCGAAGTTTACCGAATCCTGGTAGACACTGGAAGCTCTGTAAATATCCTGTTCAAACACGCATTCGACAAAATGAGGCTATCAATGAAGGATGTATCTCCCTGCGATAAACCGCTACACGGTTTCACTGGAGATGCGAAAATGCCCATCGGGCAGCTGGACCTCTTCGTTGAAATTGGAAGCCATCCCCGCTCCGTTGTAAGGAAACAGACGTTTGTGCTGATAGAAAACCATTCGGCCTACAACGCCTTCCTAGGAAGACCAGCCTTATCCGACTTCCAAATTGTCCTAGCCCCGTGGTGCCTGAAAATGAAATTTCCAACAGACAATGGGGTAGGGGAAGTGGAAGGAGACCAAGATATTGCACGAGACTGCTATGTAACCGAACTTCGCAACAACCACAGGAGAGATAAAGGGAAAGGTGTAGAGATTGCCCTCTGCACAAAAAGCCTTGAAGCATAGCAACTAAAGAAAGCCCCTCCTCTACGATACACCAGCGACCCTTTCAATGAATTAGATCCTAGGGACAAAGAGGAGGAGGCCACCGCCGAGCCTGCAGAGGCTATGGAGTTTATATCTGTAGACAAGCACGACTCAAGTAGGTTATTGAAAATTGGGTCGCAGCTGAAAACTGAATTGAAGGAACAACTCATTGATTTTCTCCGCCACAACCTGGATGTGTTCGCTTGGTCACACGCTGACATGACCGGAATCTCCCCCGACATAGCATGCCACGTATTAAAAATTGATCCTACCAAGACGCCTGTAAAACAAAAAAAGAGGAGTATGGGGGCAGAACGATCAACAGCCCTCGATGAAGAAGTAAAGAATCTACTCGCCAATGACTTCATACGAGAAGCTATTTACCCAGAATGGATCGCCAACCCGGTACTAGTAAAGAAGGCTAATGGGAAGTGGCGGACCTGCATTGACTTCTCCAACCTAAACGACGCCTGCCCAAAGGATTGCTTCCCGCTTCCCAGAATCGATCAACTTGTAGACAGCACAGCCGGGCACGAACTCCTGTCTTTTATGGATGCATACTCAGGATATAACCAAATTCCTATGCATGCTCCCGACCAAGACCACACTAGTTTCATCACCGACCGGGGTTTGTACTGCTACAAAGTAATGCCCTTCGGACTTAAAAATGCAGGAGCCACCTACCAGCGCCTCGTCAACAAGATGTTCGCAGGGCTAATAGGACGAACAATGGAAGTATATGTAGACGACATGCTGGTAAAATCACGGAAAGCCAAAGATCACGTAAGCCACCTAGGCGAAATGTTCCAGGTACTTCGACAGTATGGAATGAAGTTGAATCCACTAAAGTGTTCCTTCGGAGTGTCATCGGGAAAATTCTTAGGATTCATCGTCCATGCCCGAGGGATAGAAGCAAACCCTGAACAAGTCCGAGCATTAAGGGACATCAAGATACCTTCCACCCGAAAGGAAATGCAAAGCCTAAATGGAAAAGTGGCTGCCCTAAGCCGATTCATCTCCAAAGCAACGGACAAGTGCGTCCCCTTTTTCGAAGCTCTAAAGAAAGATAAAGGAAAGTTCGAATGGACGGACGAATGCTTGACCGCTCTCCTTAACCTAATTGAACACCTCCAGAAACCACCGGTACTCTCGACCCCAAGCGAAGGCGAAGAATTATACCTATACCTTGCTGTGTCATCTCACGCTCTAAGCGCTGCCTTGGTAAGGGAAGATAACCGCACGCAACGACCAGTTTACTTCGTCAGTAAAAGGTTTACTGGGGCAGAAGTCAGATATCCTAAGCTTGAAAAGTTGGCATACTGTTTACTAATCACTTCACGAAAGCTGCGTCACTACTTCCAATCCCATTCCATCAAAGTTCTGACCGATCAACCACTAAGGCAGGTACTCCATCGTCCCGACACTTCCGGGCGACTACTTAAATGGTGTATTGAGCTGAGTCAATATGATATCACCTATCACCCTCGCACCGCCATCAAGGGGCAAGCCATGGCTGATTTCATTGCAGAATTCACTACCAACGAGGGTAAAAAGCAACTGGAAATAACAGAAGATATCAAGTGGAATCTCTTTGTGGACGGTGCATCTAACGAACAAGGCTCGGGAGCAGGTGTGGTAATAATCACTCCCAGGGGAAATAAACTGCACTATGCTATAAGGTTGGAGTTCGCTGCCACCAACAACGATGCGGAATATGAAGCAGTAATAGCCGGATTGGAAATTGCTATCGAGATCGGAGCCAATTCTTTTTGTCTTCACAGCGATTCTCAGCTTATTGTTAATCAAATACTAGGGGAATTCCAAGCTCGAGAAGAGCGACTCATCGCATATCTAAAGAAGGCCAAGTCACTTCTCAGCCGATTGGACCACTACTTAGTCAAACACATCCCTCGGGAAGAGAACCAAGAGGCCGACGAATTGGCAAAGCAAGCAAGTATGAGAGACGTCGCCATCTTCGGGGCAGTAACTGTCTCAAAGCAAACGATCCCAAGTTTTGAGCAAGTGAATCTGATAGCTGCAACCGAAGAAGCAACTTGGATGACTCCCATCCGAGACTACCTACAAAATAGCACACTACTCGACGGGCGTAACGAAGTCAAGAAAACCCTGAGGAAAGCGTCCCGCTACACAATACAAGGAGACATCCTCTATCGGCGCGGGTTCTCTAACCCATTGTTAAGGTGTGTCGCCGGAAGGGAAGCCAAGGAAATCTTATCCAACATTCATCAAGGAAGCTGCGGAGATCACACCGGAGGGCAAACGTTAGCAAAAAAGATACTCCGATACGGATATTTCTGGCCCACCTTAGGCAAGGACGCCTTAGATTTCGTCAAGAAGTGTGACAGATGCCAAAAATTTGCTAAGATCCCTCGGCTACCAACAACCGAGATTACTCAGATGACCAGCCCTTGGCCCTTTGCAGTGTGGGGAATTGACTTAATCGGTGAACTGCCAATGGGTCGAGGCGGCGCCAAATATGCTATAGTAGCAGTCGACTATTTCACCAAATGGGTGGAAGCAGAACCTCTAAATAAAGTATCTTCAGCGAAGGTTATCAACTTCTTAATCAAAAATGTTCTGTGCAGGTACGGAGTCCCCCTAAAAATCATATCAGACAATGGACTTCAGTTTGACAGCGAGGAATTCGCCAACTGGTGCCAAGAACACGGAATTCACAAAAGCTTCTCATCCGTAGCATATCCCCAAGCAAACGGACAAGTCGAAGCAGTCAACAAAATTCTGAAAACTCTGATCAAAAAGAAGCTCGAAAAGTCAAAGGGCGCTTGGGTGGATGAACTCCCTACGGCACTATGGGCCTACCGCACATCTTTCAGAACATCAACAGGGCACACTCCTTTCTCTTTGGCATACGGATCGGAGGCTATGCTCCCAGTTGAAACCATCGTGCCTTCCCACCGTAGGATCCACTATAACCCAGAAGAGAACGAAGAGCTCCTCAATATGTCTTTGGATCTAGTCGAGGAGAGAAGGAATGATGCAGTCCTAAAAACAGCAGCCCACAAGCAAAAGGTGGCGGCACAATACAACTCCAAAGTCAAACATCGTACCTTGCGAGAAGGGGATCTTGTCCTCAAGCGAATCTTCCCCCGCCCCGGAGCACTAGACCCAATCTGGGATGGACCATATGTAATTCATAAAGATCTCCACAACGGAGCCTATATTTTGTCAACAGTGGACGGAGAGGTGTTCCAGAGGGCATGGAACATCCAACACCTCCGTCGATACTTTTCTTAACTTGTATTGCCCATATGAAGTGAATTAACAAAGAGAATCAGTGGACGTAGGCACTTTTTCGTGCCGAACCACTTTAAAAAAGCCTTGTCTCTTTTTTAACTTGTTCCTTTGTATCTTGGCTGCTTGTTAACTTTATCCTTTTCTGTTGAACAAAATCCTGAGCATATAGCATTTCTATTCAAAGCACTCCACAATGCAACTTCGCGTGGACAAGACCCAACAGGTACTATGCGAATCTATGCCCTCGCCAATGAGACACTTTTGCTCCAGCATCCCTCTGCTGCGGGTTAACTCATTGCTCGCGACGGCCCTTAAAGCCAACTGTAATGAGCCGATTATAAGCCACCGAGAAGGCCGACTATAGCCGAGGCAGCTCATTACGGCGTTAGGCTCGTCGGCGACTGTGAACCGATTATAAGCCCCAACATAAGGTGTGGCCAGCCAGGGGCAGTTCACAGTTGACGATCGGCACCCACGCTAGCCGGCCACAGTAAGTCGAATAATACCCATAAGTACGGGCCATAATCGCCCGGGTAGTTACTGTGCGCGATCTCGGCTCCGGTGTGTCTTAAGTGCGGCTGTGGTAAAAAAGAATTAACTCCCCGCGGAGGCGTAAGATGGGTGACAAATGTCTCCAAGACCCACAGCTAGGGAAAGTGACTACAAAACCCGTTTGCCACGAACTTAAGCACATCGAAGGCCTTCCGTGACTGGAAGTTTTACTATTTCACATATTTCAATTTTACTTAAAAAAAAAACTTTCCTCCTATCCTCTATAACAAACCATAAAGTACAGGATGCAGGGTGAGAGGTACCCGCCAATGAATGCAGAGATTCACCATCAGATGGCAGGGCATTCAACTGCTTTCCATGCTTGGTCATACAAGATATTCGGAACTGCTATTTACAAACAGAACATGAAAGGCGGTATTTTCTTCCTTTATGTGCAGATGCATGACTGTAATTTAATATGTTTTCACACCACACGCTAACATTGCAAGTCATTAGATTATGATTTAAAACCAGAATCTGACATCAAACACAATTTAATTACGAGAATATACACAGCTATATTTCTCATACGACATGTCAAAACAGCAACAAACATTCAAGAAACGACAGAATCAGCTTAAGCTAAAAAATTACACGTCACGAAAAATATTATTACAAGTAGCAAGAATTACAACTTAGGGGTTACTCTACTGTCTTAAGACTAACAGATACAACAATGCCAAGCCTACAAAAAGAATTTTCCAGGTTCAATCAGGGAGCTGGTTGCGTCGAAGTCTTGTCCTTGCTCTTTTGCCCGCCTGTCCGGTCATAAAAAGGATTCATTAGTGATGAGTAACCAAGTTAACGGAAAGACTAGAAAGGAAGACTTACCAGTACTAGCTTCTTGACCATCCTGGTCGTCATCCTCTACCTGCACACCCGCCTCTTCAGCAGCAAGCAGCTGCATACCCTCCTTTACCGCCACTTTCTCCTCCTTGCTGAACTGGGCAGTGACCACATCCATACTGAAGACCGTTCCACCCTCTTTATCTGCATCAGCCTTAGCCTCCTCCAAAGCCCGAAGATAGGTCTTGGCCATGACCCTGGGATAATCATCCATCCAAGAGAGGTTGCCCTGCTTCCAAGTCCGGAAATACATGTCCTGGAGCATGTCATCCATCATTCCTTCATTCTCCTCAAACTCCCTCATCCGGGCATCAGAGGCCGACAACCTTTCGACGGCAGCATCTCTCTCCAGTCTATATCTCGAGCAATCAGCCTGAAGGGACCTCCGCATCACCTCCATCTCTTCCTTCAACTTAGCTTGGGCAAGCTCTGCAGCCTCAAGTTTCTCGGACAATTCCTCCACCTGCTCGAGATCCGCTCTCCGAACCTCATCCACCGTGGCAATGGCCATGTCAATCCGCTCTTTGCAAGCAGCTTCCATTTTCCGCAATTCGACCCGACTGGCCTCTTCCATAGTTTTCCTTAATCGCCCAGTAGCAGCCTCATGCTGAGAAATCTGGATAGCCTGATCCGCAAGCTGCTTGGCCTGATCCGAAACCACCAATCGAAGTCGGATATTGGCGCTCCCAATCTCCTCTCCGGCCTTAACCAGCCGAGCATGATGCCCCATCAACTTCTTGGTCTCCTCTGCCACCCGATCAATATTAGCTTTAGCCTCGTCTCCCATAGTGACTATACGAGTGGTGAGTAGATCGAGATCTAAGGACTTGGCTTCATCAAGTACTCGTACCATGGGGTTACGGGGGAGAAGGTGTTCACCAGTGACTTCGTCAAAAATGATATCATGAGAACCTGGATCCAGATCAGGGTGACCCGCGAATGGATTACGGGCCAAGTCGGGACGGTCGATATGAATAACAGAAGGGTTTCCGGACGGGTGTGGAGAAGGTACAAACTCGCTACCCTCCTCAGTAATATCATGAATAGGCTGAGCTGGAGGTTGAGGACCGAGCGAAGTTTCGGATAAAGGATGACTCCTCTTCCTCTGCTGAATACCCTCTTCGATGACCCCAAGAAGAGGACGGTATCCGACTACATCCCCGGAGCGTTGGATTGAGGGCTTCGGCTTAGCAGAAATTTTGGAAAGTTTGTATTGCTCGAGCCTGTGTCGAAGGTCTGAAGCTTTGGGCGCCTTGCCTACTCCTGATATAAAGAACAAGTGTCACAATCTTACATTACTATATGATTCAAGAAACGCAGTAGATTACAAGTTAGAAAAGGAAAAGAAACACAGCTGTGGTTGTACAAACCCTGGGGAGGAGTGGGATACTGCAATAAGTCCTGGATTTCATTCCAGGATGGGAGCGGGTCATAAAATATTCCTAAGTCCCTATCAATAGTGAAGCATGCACGAGTCAAGAATTCACCTTGAGTCGTCAGAGTCGCCTTGACCGGAATGGTCGGAAAAGACTCACTTGCACCAGTCCCGGCTTTGTCTGCCTTCCCGGTCTTCTCTACCAAAGCCGGATCATCATCCAACCCCTCAAAAGCTTGGCGGAGAGCATCATCCGTCCACTCTTGCATTTCGCCTACTTGCCCGGAAGACAGAGCCCTGGAACCATCACCACCCTGTCCATCGCCACCATCATCACCAAGACGCTCAACGTCACTTCCGCCCTCCGCCTCACCTCTTTCTTCCTCCGCATCTATCTCCCCCTGAGTAAGTGGACAATTGCTGGGAGAAGGACCGTCCGACCTCTTAAGTTTCTTACCTCCGACGGCTGGAGGTTTCGTGAATGGTTTTCTCTTTCCACCCTCTGCCGCAACGCCTCCCTTAGCATGAGCAGCCGCCCTCTCTTCCGCCGATTCCCTCAACTTAACTACAGACTGCTGCGGAAGGATCAAGTTATATTCCAGAAGAATCGCATTTCTAATCAAGTAGGCAGATGATCTGTATTTCCCAAGAATGGCTTCTATCTCCGCCGCCGTCTGGACCAGGCGGTCAGTCTCCACAACCGGAAAGCCACCTGTCGCTAGCAAAAATGAGAAAGTATGAGAAGAAGCATCGCAATCGGAATAAAAATTATAAGTAAAAGCATCAACTTACATCCAGAGGTAAAGCGCCGGATGGAGACGGAGTCGTCCCTAACAAAGAACCACTCTTTCTTGAACATGCTGAATTTGGAGTACAGGTCCAGGACCGGCTTGAAGGTCACAGCAGACTCCAAGCTAATATATGGGGACCCCTTCTTATAGCCCCTTAAATTATACAAGTACCGGATCTCCCGATTGGAGGGAGCGCGACCATACTTCCTCCGAAAAATAACAAAAAGGCTCACCAGTATGGCATAAGAGTTGGGCTGAAGCTGGAATGGGGCAACCTTCAGGTACGTGAGGAAGCTGACTACCCAAGCGTTGAGTGGCGGGATAGCACCACACATGCAATGGTACCTGCTATAAGCAAAGTATCCTTCGGGAGGACTGTATGGCATGACTCCTGGGCCCGGCAGCAGCATGAGGGCCCTATCGATCCCAAAGGAACGAGATATAACATCAAGTTGCTCCTCTTTGAGAGAGCTAGGAAAGCAGTCAGGCGGGGAGTCCAGCAGCTCCTGGGGACCATATCCATCCACTAATGACCTCGGGGCAGGCCCATGACGCTCCGATCCTGATTGAGCTGGGGGCACGGTCGAGGACTCTCCTACACCCCCGGATCTCCTCTTATCTGATCGAGTTTCAACTTTTCGAGACATTTATCTGCAAACATGGGAAAAGTATATCGTTAGAATATACAAGCAGCGTAATCTGGAATTTCGCTTAAAAATTCGAAGTATGAAACACATGTTCACTCGATACAACAGTTCATTCGGCACTCAACTCGAAAGTTCATTCGGCACTCAACTTAAAAGTTCATTCGGCATTCAACTCGAAAGTTCATTCGGCACTCAACTTAAAATTTCATTCGGCACTCAACTCGTAAGTTCATTCGGCACTTAACTCGTAAGTTCATTCGGCATTCAACTTGAAAGTTCATTCGGCATTCAGCTCGAAAATTCATTCGGCAAAAAGAACCTCACCTTGATTCGGCTAAGCAACGTGATTCGGCAAAGAAGGGATCTGGTTCGGTTGTTGCACTTGGTAGGGAATAACGGTTGCACGTGGCCTCTACTTATAGACGAAGGTGGACTGCCGGACCGGTTGGCTCGGTAATGAAAACCGGAAGAAAGCTCCTCCAAACTTAAAGCAAAGCACGCCATGCGCACGCACATACCCTACTTTGGGGGGCAAGTGTTGTGTGCATTTCTACAACCGAACCAAAAAGCAAGAACCATCTCCCATCCGGTCTTCCACCGAACCATCTCCCATCCGGTCTTCCACCGAACCATCTCCCATCCGGTCTTCCACCGAACCATCTCCCATCCGGTCTTCCACCGAACCATCTCCCATCCGGTCTTCCACCGAACCATCTCCCATCCGGTCTTCCACCGAACCATCTCCCATCCGGTCTTCCACCGAACCATCTCCCATCCGGTCTTCCACCGAACCATCACCCATCCGGTCTTCCACCGAACCATCTCCCATCTGGTCTCCCACCGAATGAAGTACAAATCTCCTCCACCTCATGACCAGACCAAGAGGATGCCGAACCAGGCTGCCAGGCCAGATCACTTCAGCCCAGGCCCACCAGCAGCTGAATATATCCAAGACCCCTGCCCCCAACCTCACTTTATAAATAGAGAGGCAGGGGTACAACAATGGGGGACAAGTTTGAGAGCTCAAGCACGGATAGAACTTTCAAACAACTTTCTTTTACTTGTATCAAAGCTTTGTACTTGTAATCAATAGAAGAGAAGAGAAATAACATATAAAGTGGACGTAGGCACATTCTGGCTGAACCACTATAAATCTGCGTGTCTTTTTACAATTAAGCCCCTGCTTTTCATATATTTGCATAAATCTCCAAAATCACTAAAAACAACATAAGATCTACTAAATTATACTACTTTGAGGTGTTTGTCCATTTTTTGTGCAAACAGTTAGTGAATATAAAATTGTTTTATATTGTGATGATTGGTTTGTTGAGTGGTATATGGATTCTGGTCGGTATTGTCCGTACAACTCTATCGATAGGGATCTCTAAACACTTATATAGAACAATTCGGCACAATATTGTTTTAAATAGGGTAAATGAGATAATTTTGCCCAAAACTATTTTTGTATAGAAAATAAATGTTTTTCTATAAAGTACTATAGTATATGGTTGCATGGATGTTAGGAAGTAATAATGGTGAATTATCATCATTGAAATTGAATAAGAAATTGAAATCATAACTCCAAAGTTAAGAAATAAATTCACATATGAATTTAAGAATGTAAATTATAAATGTGAATTGTAATTTAAAACGGAATTCCAGAGAAGTTTTTGGAAATGTTTTGAAAAGAATTTGAAAATTTTAGAGATTTGGAAAGTTTAAATCTTTTTGATTTGAAAATGAATTTCAAAGGTTTTGAAAAGTATTATGGAGGGATAAAAGCTCTAAACTCTTTTCGGTCGCTGGAAAATAATTTCGATGATGACCGCGGCATCATTGGTGTTCATTTTCGGGTTTCCAAAAGAGGAATTGCTGCCAAATGATTTTAAATGGAGGTTGTTTTGAAAATTTGGGTTTTGTTTTAGAAAATTCAAAGAATAGTTTGAACTGTTTTCAAAAATGGTTTTTGAAATGTTGGTAAGACTCTCGGATACCATATTTGTGAAATATTAATAAGTTGATAACTAATACAGATTAAATTTTGATAGAATAAATTTAACTTAAAGGATGAAGTTAAGTTAAAATAAATACAAGTGAATCAATTTAATGAAAGTAAATTGAATGTTGAAAAAATTCATTTCGAATTTGTAGAGTAAAGTATTGAAATAAAATTAGTAACTGAAACTAATTGAAGAAATGACAAATTAATATGGTTTGGAATGAATTAAATTCATATGGAATTTGAAAATCCAGTTTAATATGAGTGGTTATAAACCAAAATGGCAAATTGAAAATAAATTTTGGGAATGAATGAAAGAATAAAACTGGAATTGAAACTGAATGTTGAAAACAAATTTGAATAAAGTGAATTACAATTTGTGATAAATTAGTAAATGAAACTAATTTAAAATGATGCAGTTGTGAATGAAAGATAATTGATAAAATTCAATATTCAGAAGTTAAATAGAATTCAAATTAAATTGGAATTGTGAATTGAATTCAAATGAAATTGAAATGAAAAATTGAACGAAAATAGATATGTAACTTCAATAGTGAAGTAAAAATATATAAGCAGTTATATTGAAAATTTTGTAATTGAATGTACGAAATGGTTTGAATATATGCAACTAGATATTATGGCTAGTAGGATATACAGGTATAAAGGAATTGGAATATAATTTCGAAGATAAATTTGAATGGCTCGACAAAAGGTAAGTATTTGAATTCGAATATGAGATTTGATGACTTATTTCTCTAGCCGCTTGGCTTTTTCTTTTCTTTTTGAAATCTGAGAGTCCGTAGGGACGTTTTGTAGTCGTGCCGTATTAGCCGCGCAAAGGAGACGCTGGCGAAATTTTTCGAAAATTTCGAGTGTTAGAAATTTTTGATAAAATTTTGAAAGTTTAAAATTTGAATTTAAATTTAAATTTGAATTGAGGAGTTAAACAATGTTGTTTGAAATCTGTAATTGAAGTTGAAAATTTAGTTGAATTAATAGCAAATCTTTAGTAGAATGTTTTGTTTTGATAAATTGATAAAACTATTGAATTGTGAAAAATAGTAGACGAGTTAAGGACCTTTCTTCCTAACTTGTAATTTCGAGGATGAAATTCTTTTAAGGGGGGAAGTTTGTAACGACCCAGAATTTTTGATAATTAAAATTCGAATATTTAATTGATTTTAAATATTAATAAATGAAATTTAGAAGTCGAATAATTTATTTTTCGAATATTGGATTTAATTTGATAATTTAATCGATAAATTAATAATTGAAATTCCAAAGATAATTGAAAATCGAGTTTAATATCATTGAAAATGATTTGTAAAATTTTATTTAATCATATTGGAGTTATAGAAATATTTTAGAACTTTCAGAACTGAATTTAAAGTTAATCTGTGAAAATTGAATATTTTAATATTTAATTATCGATTGAAAAATAGCCAATTTTCGAACAGTCTCAGAATTGAACGAAACTAGTTCTATTGGATCCGTGATAGCTAGTTATTATCGGATTTCAATTTTCGTATCCATCGGAGTTGTCGTTTGACCGTGGCAGCTCGAAACGCATCAAAATTTGTTTTAATATTAATTTGGCGAGTTAAAATAGTCATTTTTCAAAAGGTCTCGGATTTTGACGAAACCAGTTTCATCGGATCCGTAATGTGATATTATTGTAAGATTTCAAATTTCGTAATTTTTGGATTTACCGTTTGTTCGGGGCAAGTCGAAACGCCTCGAAATCAATTTAAATCGGTTTAATTTAAATTGATCGTTTATTGTCATATCTCACACATACGATCGAATTAGCTTCCGAAACCTATTCCATTGCGTTCGGAACGCGGGGTAAACCTTAGAAACGTCAGCCGGCACGTTCGATTTGGAGTTCGAAATTTTTCGGCTGAATAGTGTTGAGATAATTTTCTATAAAAGCCCTTTATCATTCTATTTTTCACAAAACAAACCTAGCTAGGGTTTAAAACGAGCAGCCGCCTCCCTCTATTATCAACGTCCAGAAAACAATCATCGTCCCCCCTCAATTTCTTCACATCCAAGCAACGATTCGCGAAAATTCCTAAACGAAACCTGTAGAGCATCGTGAGGGCTTCGAATCTATATGGCGATGATCGCCTGGATCGTGACGTGGTGGCCAGAAATCGAGTGTGAAGTCGTCGCGTTCGATCTCGTATTGCGTGCTGGGGGCGTGACCGAGTGGGGCCGGTCTGGGGGCGGTAGTAGGTGGCGGCAGTGGCATTCGTACGGTGGTGCTTGATCGACCTAAAGCTAGTCGTGGTGGGGTGCGAAATGGCATGTAGAAGGGGCGGCATGGGTTCGTTTTCACGAACGTGAACGGGGAAGAAGATGTACACGGCCTGGATTTGGTCTCCTGAAAACGAACGGTGATGATTGAAGCTAGGTTTTCAAAATGAAATAAAATTGTATATTGATTATAATTTAAATTCGTATAACTTTGTAATAACGTAACTTTTTGCTGCGTGATCAGAAAATTACGAAACGAGCGGCGTTGGCTTCGTTTTCTCGAACACTACGTGATGAAACTGAATTGAAGCCATTTGGAGCTAGCGAAAATTTCGGGTAAAATTAAACGCGTGTTTAATTTTATTCGAAATAAACGCTGAAATCAGAATTAAAATCACGGTGAGATCTTCTCACTCAGATTTATAATTGAATTGCAGTTATTGATTGATTTGTTTGAATGTGCTATTAGATATGATAGGAAGGATATATATATAGCAGTATATACATATTGGCATATGTATATATTGGATTGATTGATTTCCCGCCTCGTATAGCGGATGAGACCCTATTGCGCCGTTAGTAAGCGGATTTTTATAAAACCCATATACCGCGATAATTCCGTACTGGAGCGGAATTGGTATTGTGCTAACGTCTTTGGATGTAGGGAAACAGGTTGGAGGGATCCAACTGGATTCCTCAACTGTATTTATTTATTTACAGATATTGATGTATATTCTGTTATCATGTTGATATATGATATTGAATGTTGTGATGGACTAATTGATGCGTTGCATCATCGGATTCAAGTTTAGAAGTTTAAAAATAACGACTTTTACTTTAAAAAGGATTTTAAAGTAATTTTTGAAAGTAGACGTTTTATTGAATTGTTGAATTGATTTATTTTAAATAAATAAACGTTTAAATTTTTGAAGTTATAAAAGTTAAGATTTTTGTGAATTATGACTGTAAGGTATTTTTGAAATAAATAGTTGATTTATTGATAAAATGGTTTAAGTTGGGATTTTTGAATAACTATAAACGATTTGTATAAAAAGGTTTACAAATTTGATAATTTATAAATCAAAATATTGGACTTATAAAATGAATTTTTTATAAGTGTTAAAAAGAAGTACAGGTGAATGAAATTAATAGATTTATAACGTGAAGTTATAAAGTGAATAGATATTGTAGAATAAAAGATTTACGAGGAATTTACTTATAAATTTGACTTTTGCACTTAGATGGGATATAAATAGAAATTGCAAAATGAAATGATTTTATAAGTTGAAATTGTTATAAAGTATAAATGCGATTTATAAACGTTGTTTATAAATCCGAAATCACTGATTTTGATAAGTAAATTATAGAAGTAAATAAAAAGAAAAATTTACAAGTCGAAGTTGTTATAAAATGGAAATAGAATTTATAAACGTTGTTTTTTATAAATTCGAAAATAAATCAAATTTGATTGATTTTAAAATATAGAAGTTATTAAGGGAATTATATTCACGATTTTGGATAGTGGATAATTCTTGAAATATAAATGTGTAGAAATGATTGAAATTGGGTTAAGTGAATTATATTCACGATTTTGGACAGTGAATATATTATTGAATAAAATGGATTCATTTTTGAAGAAGTGACATTAAAAATGAAGTAGACATTGTAAAGATGTTTTTAAACTGTGTGAATTATCGAAATCATAGATTTCAACATTTATTGTTGAAATAGACGTTTTCGAAAAATAAGGAAATGATGGACTATAACACTGTTGTTATAGTAAATGATTTCCGAAAGGAAATGTTTTTATGTAGTATTGGGATTTATATACCTATCTTAATTTCGAATCCCTATACTAGTGATTTTGAGTCGTCGTAACGATGTTTTACGTAACATTCGTTTTGACTCAAATAAATGTGTTTAAAGAGAATGATTTCCTTAAAGAATGAATATATACTTAATATTGATTTAAGTATATCGAATATTTTCAAATGTTGAAAATAAATGATTTGTGAAATACTTATTTTTAAATAAGTATGGAATTGCTTTTCCAATATGAAACGAAGGGTTTGAAACTTTATCTTTTTAAGATAAATTGAAAAGTGAATATTTGAAATTTGTTTTCAAATGGTTAAGTATGGAAATTTTATATCTAGTAAAGATATTTTGGAAGATAAAATAATTTTGGAAAATTATTTGGAATCTGATGATGTTGCGCATCTTTATTGATAGTTAAATAACCGACTATCAATAATTACCTTTAGATAGGTATTTGTTGTGATTGGATGAATTTGAATGCTACACTTATTTTTAAATAAACGCTCACTATTCGGGTTAGCCGGGAAAGGACCATGGGGTCGTATAACCCATTCTGAATATGTGATACGTCGTTATGAATTGCATTCGAAGACCGGTGTTGAAGACCGGATATTTTTGAAAACGGAAGGATTACCGTCGAGTTACTCTACATCGGCTGATCTCCGATTTAGAGGTTTTATCACCCTTAGTGACGGGAAGTCCCGACGTGATTAGAAATTTATCCGGAAATGCAAGGGCTTCGTGAGAAGTGCCTTCGGTTCTGTTCGATCCCGGAACAGACTTGTATGGATTGTGTGTCTGACGTTACAATTTGAGATATAAAGCTGATTTCTTTCAAATACATTTCTGTTGGTGGCGGAGAATTTATTCTCTTAGCTTAACACCCTTCTCTGAGACGTATGAGCTCAGAGGTTATGTAGTTGAAATTTATCAGCAATATACTCCCAATTTGGTAACGTGGCATACTGAGTGTTGCTGTGAAATGATCAGTGTTTGATCATTTGTGATATGATCATTTGTTTGATCTTATATCTTTGTGATCATAGGTTGATCATTTTGTTTGACCCGAAGCAGGGCTTTGTAGAAAGCGTAGCTTTGTGGACGAGACTTCGTCGAGCCTCACACCCCGGAAATGGTCAAAACAGGAAGGATGCGGCAAGGTTCTAGGGAGTAGCGCCCCTTAGTGTATGTCATTCCTTCTGGATAAAGGTGGTATCATGGTATGGAGCCCAGATACTTAACCTCTGTGGTTACTGCATTATTATTATCTATGTGGTTTGTTGGAAATCGGGGATCCTCGGGAAGATCGGTGACGATCGGGGGATGGCATACGCGTGTCAGTAGTTACCTATTTTTGCAGAGGTAACCCGGCCTTGTGTTGGCAGAGATCTAACCGTAATGTTAGGTTATTTCTCGGGTCGTCTATTCCAGGGACGTACCCATCGTGGATAGGAAGTTCCTTAGCCTGACCATTTGTTGGAAATCCAAAGAAACAATACGTGACTTGTACGGTTTTAGTTGTAGAACCTGCCATTTAATATGGTAGCTATAGCAAGCATACTATAATGGTACCTATGCTGGCTAAGATTTATATTCTACTTTCGAAATGTTTTCTACACTATGCACTAATAATAATATCAAAAAGAATTTGACTTTGCGTAGTAAGCATGTTTGACTATCATAAGAAGAAATCTCCTCCAATTCTGCGTTTGCATTGTGTGTGTGGCAGGAGGTCTTATGGTAGTTTCATTTTCCAAAAGCATTGCGAATTGACTTTAAAATTATTTTTGTTGTTATAAAGAATAACTGTTTTACGATCTCACACCAGTCACCATGACTGACTCGGAGTTTATTGTTCCCTTCTAAACTCTGGGTGCCCACAAATTTCCACACGGGCAGTCTAGAGTTAGATTATCAGGATATTCTGGATATTCTGGAGCTTTGGAAGCAAGCTGGATGACGAGACGTAGTATTTGTATCTGATAGTATTTATTCCGCTGTGTATTCTGTATGAGGACAAGTTTATATAACTGTCCATTGTTGTATTGAGTTGTATATTGACTCTGATTGATGTATGTATAAACTGATAAAATTCTTTGTTTAAAAGATTACTGATTTATCTATTATATATTGTTCCGCTGCGATGTGTAAGATTTTGATATTGTTTTCTATTCTGAGGTTGTTCTGTTGTTCTTCTTTCTTCTTCTGCTTTCTTCTTCTTCTCTTTTTCTTCTATCTTTTCTTCTATTTCTTTTTCTTAAAAACCCTCACTATTGGAGTTTCCGGCACTCGATTGCTCGACAGTCGATAAAGTGAGTATCGATGTCGAATTTTCGAAAGTCGAAAATTCCCGTACGTGACAGCGTGGTATCAGAGCATATGGTTAAGCGACAACCCTGCTCTGTTGGGTGTTACTCATTAGAGATAGAGTCAGTAGTACTCTAGAATGAGTTTGAGTATAGTAATAGATATGAGCGCGTATTTGTTAGTGTTGTGTGCATTTCTACAACCGAACCAAAAAGCAAGAACCATCTCCCATCCGGTCTTCCACCGAACCATCTCCCATCCGGTCTTCCACCGAACCATCTCCCATCCGGTCTTCCACCGAACCATCTCCCATCCGGTCTTCCACCGAACCATCTCCCATCCGGTCTTCCACCGAACCATCTCCCATCCGGTCTTCCACCGAACCATCACCCATCCGGTCTTCCACCGAACCATCTCCCATCCGGTCTCCCACCGAATGAAGTACAAATCTCCTCCACCTCATGACCAGACCAAGAGGATGCCGAACCAGGCTGCCAGGCCAGATCACTTCAGCCCAGGCCCACCAGCAGCTGAATATATCCAAGACCCCTGCCCCCAACCTCACTCTATAAATAGAGAGGCAGGGGTACAACAATGGGGGACAAGTTTGAGAGCTCAAGCACGGATAGAACTTTCAAACAACTTTCTTTTACTTGTATCAAAGCTTTGTACTTGTAATCAATAGAAGAGAAGAGAAATAACATATAAAGTGGACGTAGGCACATTCTGGCTGAACCACTATAAATCTGCGTGTCTTTTTACAATTAAGCCCCTGCTTTTCATATATTTGCATAAATCTCCAAAATCACTAAAAACAACATAAGATCTACTAAATTATACTACTTTGAGGTGTTTGTCCATTTTTTGTGCAAACATTTTTGGTGCTTTCATTGAGAGATAGAAACTCGAAGCTTCAGCTTCATCTACTTAACGAGTTTTCCTAACAGCATCGTCCGCCACTTGGAAAACATGCCTCCCAAACAGAGAAAAGATGTTAATAAAGGAAAAAACATCGCATCCAGTAGCCTTCCTGATCCAGCTGCCGCAAATCAAGTAAATCGTCCTCCTCCAGCAACGGCAACAAATGAAGGACAGGCTAACCCAACCACTCCTGCCACAGAACAGCCTGCAGCAATTACTAGGGCAGATTTGGACAGAGTTGTTGTTGAAGTAACTAACCGCTTCACGTCCCAGCAGGAAGCCTTGGTGGACCATCTCATGTCACGCTTGAGGGACGCTGAAGAATCCAACCGCAACACTGAGTCATGGGGCGAGTCCCAGTCTGGAGGATCTCAGAGACAGCAAAGATCTTCCTTCTTCGAAGGAGCTAACGGCAGGAGTAGCCGTGGTAGGAGCCGAGACCGAGCCCAGCCCGAAGTTAGGCCTGAGGAAACGTTTGGTGCCGAACCCAACAGGGAAGGTACCGGGCGAAGGTCAACTGCAGCTGAGCCTGTCATGCTGCCTAACCATAGAAACACCAGTGAACGGGGCCGAGCTAGAGTTCAGCCCGAAGTTGGACCCGAGGAAGTGCTTAGATCAGAACCCAACAGGGGAAGATCGAGGCAAGGGCCAACGGTAGCTGACCCAAGCATGCTCCCAGAAGATCAAAGGCAGCCACTGGAAAATATGAGGAATGATAGACGATACCATCCCTACAGGTTGTCTGGACGGAATCAACCCCACAGAACAGAACCAAACTCATTTCTGTCCGCTCCAAATTCTGATGAAAGGATGGCGCGCTTATTCAGAGAGTGTGTCCAACGGGAGCAAAGAGATCGAGGGATAGGCGCTAGGGTAACCAGCCCTTTCGCCCGCAATATCGAAATTGCTATCACCCCCGAGAATGGAAGATGCCAACAATGGAACCCTACAAAGGAACCTCTGATCCCGTTGTACACTTACAGAGGTACACGCAGCATATGCTCATGAGTGGAGCAACAGAGGGAGTACTGTGCAAATGCTTCCCGCTCTTCTTAGCAGATCTTGCTACCTCCTGGTTCTGTCATCTACCCCAAGGATCCATCAGCTCATGGGAAATGTTGAAAGAAAAGTTCATCAGTCAGTTCCGCATTCATGTGGAGCAACCTAAGGACGCTTATTCCTTATCCAGCGTCAAACAGAAACCTGGAGAAAAGCTGCAGCAATACCTAACCAGATTCAACGCCGCAGCAGCCGCAGTTCAAGATGCCGATGAGAAGCTTATCCTAATGGCCCTCTGCAGTGGGGTGCATCCGGACACTAAATTTGCTAGAAGATTGACAAAAGAAAAACCAGCTACTTTACCCGATTTCTTCCATGAAGCCGGGAAATACATGAGGCTTGAGGATGCTGCCATTGAGGGGCAGTCAGGACAGCAAAGTAAGACGACCCATGGCAACGCCCCTGCTGTGGCGAGGGACGTTCGAAGAAATGATTCCAGAGACAATGCTGGGGGCAAGAAAGTAGAAAAACGCCTATATCGGCCAGGACCAAGATTCGACTCTTACACCCCTTTGAACGAGACCGTCGAAAACATCTTCCTTGCCACCCAAGGCGAAGTTAGATACAAAGGCCCACCATACAAGAAGGAATCAGATAGCGCACAGAAATCTGGAAAGTTCTGCCGCTTCCACGAATCCCACGAACATGATACCAACGAATGCCATCATCTCCGAGATCTGATTGAGGAACACATCAGAAGAAAGAAACTGGAACGCTATGTAAAAAGTCAAGACAGGACTCCAGCTCCTGCCAATGAAAACCCAAGGCTACCCTCACCAGGGACCGGCAGAGGCGACCGCAACGCTAGCAGCTCTAGTCAAGAAAAGATAGTGGTCCATACCATCTCAGGAGGTCCGCACATCGCAGACAGAAGTTGGAAAGAGATGGAAAGATATGGGAAGTCGCTCAGAGACAATAGAGACTGTGTCAATACGGTTATAGAAGAGCGCCATCCAAAGCGGAAAGAAAGTGATGACATCACATTCAGTAAACGCGACCTAGAAGGAAGACAGTACCCTCACATGGATCCCATGGTTATCTCTGCCCGACTCGGTCCCGCCGAAGTTTACCGAATCCTGGTAGACACTGGAAGCTCTGTAAATATCCTGTTCAAACACGCATTCGACAAAATGAGGCTATCAATGAAGGATGTATCTCCCTGCGATAAACCGCTACACGGTTTCACTGGAGATGCGAAAATGCCCATCGGGCAGCTGGACCTCTTCGTTGAAATTGGAAGCCATCCCCGCTCCGTTGTAAGGAAACAGACGTTTGTGCTGATAGAAAACCATTCGGCCTACAACGCCTTCCTAGGAAGACCAGCCCTATCCGACTTCCAAATTGTCCTAGCCCCGTGGTGCCTGAAAATGAAATTTCCAACAGACAATGGGGTAGGGGAAGTGGAAGGAGACCAAGATATTGCACGAGACTGCTATGTAACCGAACTTCGCAACAACCACAGGAGAGATAAAGGGAAAGGTGTAGAGATTGCCCTCTGCACAAAAAGCCTTGAAGCATAGCAACTAAAGAAAGCCCCTCCTCTACGATACACCAGCGACCCTTTCAATGAATTAGATCCTAGGGACAAAGAGGAGGAGGCCACCGCCGAGCCTGCAGAGGCTATGGAGTTTATATCTGTAGACAAGCACGACTCAAGTAGGTTATTGAAAATTGGGTCGCAGCTGAAAACTGAATTGAAGGAACAACTCATTGATTTTCTCCGCCACAACCTGGATGTGTTCGCTTGGTCACACGCTGACATGACCGGAATCTCCCCCGACATAGCATGCCACGTATTAAAAATTGATCCTACCAAGACGCCTGTAAAACAAAAAAAGAGGAGTATGGGGGCAGAACGATCAGCAGCCCTCGATGAAGAAGTAAAGAATCTACTCGCCAATGACTTCATACGAGAAGCTATTTACCCAGAATGGATCGCCAACCCGGTACTAGTAAAGAAGGCTAATGGGAAGTGGCGGACCTGCATTGACTTCTCCAACCTAAACGACGCCTGCCCAAAGGATTGCTTCCCGCTTCCCAGAATCGATCAACTTGTAGACAGCACAGCCGGGCACGAACTCCTGTCTTTTATGGATGCATACTCAGGATATAACCAAATTCCTATGCATGCTCCCGACCAAGACCACACTAGTTTCATCACCGACCGGGGTTTGTACTGCTACAAAGTAATGCCCTTCGGACTTAAAAATGCAGGAGCCACCTACCAGCGCCTCGTCAACAAGATGTTCGCAGGGCTAATAGGACGAACAATGGAAGTATATGTAGACGACATGCTGGTAAAATCACGGAAAGCTAAAGATCACGTAAGCCACCTAGGCGAAATGTTCCAGGTACTTCGACAGTATGGAATGAAGTTGAATCCACTAAAGTGTTCCTTCGGAGTGTCATCGGGAAAATTCTTAGGATTCATCGTCCATGCCCGAGGGATAGAAGCAAACCCTGAACAAGTCCGAGCATTAAGGGACATCAAGATACCTTCCACCCGAAAGGAAATGCAAAGCCTAAATGGAAAAGTGGCTGCCCTAAGCCGATTCATCTCCAAAGCAACGGACAAGTGCGTCCCCTTTTTCGAAGCTCTAAAGAAAGATAAAGGAAAGTTCGAATGGACGGACGAATGCTTGACCGCTCTCCTTAACCTAATTGAACACCTCCAGAAACCACCGGTACTCTCGACCCCAAGCGAAGGCGAAGAATTATACCTATACCTTGCTGTGTCATCTCACGCTCTAAGCGCTGCCTTGGTAAGGGAAGATAACCGCACGCAACGACCAGTTTACTTCGTCAGTAAAAGGTTTACTGGGGCAGAAGTCAGATATCCTAAGCTTGAAAAGTTGGCATACTGTTTACTAATCACTTCACGAAAGCTGCGTCACTACTTCCAATCCCATTCCATCAAAGTTCTGACCGATCAACCACTAAGGCAGGTACTCCATCGTCCCGACACTTCCGGGCGACTACTTAAATGGTGTATTGAGCTGAGTCAATATGATATCACCTATCACCCTCGCACCGCCATCAAGGGGCAAGCCATGGCTGATTTCATTGCAGAATTCACTACCAACGAGGGTAAAAAGCAACTGGAAATAACAGAAGATATCAAGTGGAATCTCTTTGTGGACGGTGCATCTAACGAACAAGGCTCGGGAGCAGGTGTGGTAATAATCACTCCCAGGGGAAATAAACTGCACTATGCTATAAGGTTGGAGTTCGCTGCCACCAACAACGATGCGGAATATGAAGCAGTAATAGCCGGATTGGAAATTGCTATCGAGATCGGAGCCAATTCTTTTTGTCTTCACAGCGATTCTCAGCTTATTGTTAATCAAATACTAGGGGAATTCCAAGCTCGAGAAGAGCGACTCATCGCATATCTAAAGAAGGCCAAGTCACTTCTCAGCCGATTGGACCACTACTTAGTCAAACACATCCCTTGGGAAGAGAACCAAGAGGCCGACGAATTGGCAAAGCAAGCAAGTATGAGAGACGTCGCCATCTTCGGGGCAGTAACTGTCTCAAAGCAAACGATCCCAAGTTTTGAGCAAGTGAATCTGATAGCTGCAACCGAAGAAGCAACTTGGATGACTCCCATCCGAGACTACCTACAAAATAGCACACTACCCGACGGGCGTAACGAAGTCAAGAAAACCCTGAGGAAAGCGTCCCGCTACACAATACAAGGAGACATCCTCTATCGGCGCGGGTTCTCTAACCCATTGTTAAGGTGTGTCGCCGGAAGGGAAGCCAAGGAAATCTTATCCAACATTCATCAAGGAAGCTGCGGAGATCACACCGGAGGGCAAACGTTAGCAAAAAAGATACTCCGATACGGATATTTCTGGCCCACCTTAGGCAAGGACGCCTTAGATTTCGTCAAGAAGTGTGACAGATGCCAAAAATTTGCTAAGATCCCTCGGCTACCAACAACCGAGATTACTCAGATGACCAGCCCTTGGCCCTTTGCAGTGTGGGGAATTGACTTAATCGGTGAACTGCCAATGGGTCGAGGCGGCGCCAAATATGCTATAGTAGCAGTCGACTATTTCACCAAATGGGTGGAAGCAGAACCTCTAAATAAAGTATCTTCAGCGAAGGTTATCAACTTCTTAATCAAAAATGTTCTGTGCAGGTACGGAGTCCCCCTAAAAATCATATCAGACAATGGACTTCAGTTTGACAGCGAGGAATTCGCCAACTGGTGCCAAGAACACGGAATTCACAAAAGCTTCTCATCCGTAGCATATCCCCAAGCAAACGGACAAGTCGAAGCAGTCAACAAAATTCTGAAAACTCTGATCAAAAAGAAGCTCGAAAAGTCAAAGGGCGCTTGGGTGGATGAACTCCCTACGGCACTATGGGCCTACCGCACATCTTTCAGAACATCAACAGGGCACACTCCTTTCTCTTTGGCATACGGATCGGAGGCTATGCTCCCAGTTGAAACCATCGTGCCTTCCCACCGTAGGATCCACTATAACCCAGAAGAGAACGAAGAGCTCCTCAATATGTCTTTGGATCTAGTCGAGGAGAGAAGGAATGATGCAGTCCTAAAAACAGCAGCCCACAAGCAAAAGGTGGCGGCACAATACAACTCCAAAGTCAAACATCGTACCTTGCGAGAAGGGGATCTTGTCCTCAAGCGAATCTTCCCCCGCCCCGGAGCACTAGACCCAATCTGGGATGGACCATATGTAATTCATAAAGATCTCCACAACGGAGCCTATATTTTGTCAACAGTGGACGGAGAGGTGTTCCAGAGGGCATGGAACATCCAACACCTCCGTCGATACTTTTCTTAACTTGTATTGCCCATATGAAGTGAATTAACAAAGAGAATCAGTGGACGTAGGGACTTTTTCGTGCCGAACCACTTTAAAAAAGCCTTGTCTCTTTTTTAACTTGTTCCTTTGTATCTTGGCTGCTTGTTAACTTTATCCTTTTCTGTTGAACAAAATCCTGAGCATATAGCATTTCTATTCAAAGCACTCCACAATGCAACTTCGCGTGGACAAGACCCAACAGGTACTATGCGAATCTATGCCCTCGCCAATGAGACACTTTTGCTCCAGCATCCCTCTGCTGCGGGTTAACTCATTGCTCGCGACGGCCCTTAAAGCCAACTGTAATGAGCCGATTATAAGCCACCGAGAAGGCCGACTATAGCCGAGGCAGCTCATTACGGCGTTAGGCTCGTCGGCGACTGTGAACCGATTATAAGCCCCAACATAAGGTGTGGCCAGCCAGGGGCAGTTCACAGTTGACGATCGGCACCCACGCTAGCCGGCCACAGTAAGTCGAATAATACCCATAAGTACGGGCCATAATGGCCCGGGTAGTTACTGTGCGCGATCTCGGCTCCGGTGTGTCTTAAGTGCGGCTGTGGTAAAAAAGAATTAACTCCCCGCGGAGGCGTAAGATGGGTGACAAATGTCTCCAAGACCCACAGCTAGGGAAAGTGACTACAAAACCCGTTTGCCACGAACTTAAGCACATCGAAGGCCTTCCGTGACTGGAAGTTTTACTATTTCACATATTTCAATTTTACTTAAAAAAAAAACTTTCCTCCTATCCTCTATAACAAACCATAAAGTACAGGATGCAGGGTGAGAGGTACCCGCCAATGAATGCAGAGATTCACCATCAGATGGCAGGGCATTCAACTGCTTTCCATGCTTGGTCATACAAGATATTCGGAACTGCTATTTACAAACAGAACATGAAAGGCGGTATTTTCTTCCTTTATGTGCAGATGCATGACTGTAATTTAATATGTTTTCACACCACACGCTAACATTGCAAGTCATTAGATTATGATTTAAAACCAGAATCTGACATCAAACACAATTTAATTACGAGAATATACACAGCTATATTTCTCATACGACATGTCAAAACAGCAACAAACATTCAAGAAACGACAGAATCAGCTTAAGCTAAAAAATTACACGTCACGAAAAATATTATTACAAGTAGCAAGAATTACAACTTAGGGGTTACTCTACTGTCTTAAGACTAACAGATACAACAATGCCAAGCCTACAAAAAGAATTTTCCAGGTTCAATCAGGGAGCTGGTTGCGTCGAAGTCTTGTCCTTGCTCTTTTGCCCGCCTGTCCGGTCATAAAAAGGATTCATTAGTGATGAGTAACCAAGTTAACGGAAAGACTAGAAAGGAAGACTTACCAGTACTAGCTTCTTGACCATCCTGGTCGTCATCCTCTACCTGCACACCCGCCTCTTCAGCAGCAAGCAGCTGCATACCCTCCTTTACCGCCACTTTCTCCTCCTTGCTGAACTGGGCAGTGACCACATCCATACTGAAGACCGTTCCACCCTCTTTATCTGCATCAGCCTTAGCCTCCTCCAAAGCCCGAAGATAGGTCTTGGCCATGACCCTGGGATAATCATCCATCCAAGAGAGGTTGCCCTGCTTCCAAGTCCGGAAATACATGTCCTGGAGCATGTCATCCATCATTCCTTCATTCTCCTCAAACTCCCTCATCCGGGCATCAGAGGCCGACAACCTTTCGACGGCAGCATCTCTCTCCAGTCTATATCTCGAGCAATCAGCCTGAAGGGACCTCCGCATCACCTCCATCTCTTCCTTCAACTTAGCTTGGGCAAGCTCTGCAGCCTCAAGTTTCTCGGACAATTCCTCCACCTGCTCGAGATCCGCTCTCCGAACCTCATCCACCGTGGCAATGGCCATGTCAATCCGCTCTTTGCAAGCAGCTTCCATTTTCCGCAATTCGACCCGACTGGCCTCTTCCATAGTTTTCCTTAATCGCCCAGTAGCAGCCTCATGCTGAGAAATCTGGATAGCCTGATCCGCAAGCTGCTTGGCCTGATCCGAAACCACCAATCGAAGTCGGATATTGGCGCTCCCAATCTCCTCTCCGGCCTTAACCAGCCGAGCATGATGCCCCATCAACTTCTTGGTCTCCTCTGCCACCCGATCAATATTAGCTTTAGCCTCGTCTCCCATAGTGACTATACGAGTGGTGAGTAGATCGAGATCTAAGGACTTGGCTTCATCAAGTACTCGTACCATGGGGTTACGGGGGAGAAGGTGTTCACCAGTGACTTCGTCAAAAATGATATCATGAGAACCTGGATCCAGATCAGGGTGACCCGCGAATGGATTACGGGCCAAGTCGGGACGGTCGATATGAATAACAGAAGGGTTTCCGGACGGGTGTGGAGAAGGTACAAACTCGCTACCCTCCTCAGTAATATCATGAATAGGCTGAGCTGGAGGTTGAGGACCGAGCGAAGTTTCGGATAAAGGATGACTCCTCTTCCTCTGCTGAATACCCTCTTCGATGACCCCAAGAAGAGGACGGTATCCGACTACATCCCCGGAGCGTTGGATTGAGGGCTTCGGCTTAGCAGAAATTTTGGAAAGTTTGTATTGCTCGAGCCTGTGTCGAAGGTCTGAAGCTTTGGGCGCCTTGCCTACTCCTGATATAAAGAACAAGTGTCACAATCTTACATTACTATATGATTCAAGAAACGCAGTAGATTACAAGTTAGAAAAGGAAAAGAAACACAGCTGTGGTTGTACAAACCCTGGGGAGGAGTGGGATACTGCAATAAGTCCTGGATTTCATTCCAGGATGGGAGCGGGTCATAAAATATTCCTAAGTCCCTATCAATAGTGAAGCATGCACGAGTCAAGAATTCACCTTGAGTCGTCAGAGTCGCCTTGACCGGAATGGTCGGAAAAGACTCACTTGCACCAGTCCCGGCTTTGTCTGCCTTCCCGGTCTTCTCTACCAAAGCCGGATCATCATCCAACCCCTCAAAAGCTTGGCGGAGAGCATCATCCGTCCACTCTTGCATTTCGCCTACTTGCCCGGAAGACAGAGCCCTGGAACCATCACCACCCTGTCCATCGCCACCATCATCACCAAGACGCTCAACGTCACTTCCGCCCTCCGCCTCACCTCTTTCTTCCTCCGCATCTATCTCCCCCTGAGTAAGTGGACAATTGCTGGGAGAAGGACCGTCCGACCTCTTAAGTTTCTTACCTCCGACGGCTGGAGGTTTCGTGAATGGTTTTCTCTTTCCACCCTCTGCCGCAACGCCTCCCTTAGCATGAGCAGCCGCCCTCTCTTCCGCCGATTCCCTCAACTTAACTACAGACTGCTGCGGAAGGATCAAGTTATATTCCAGAAGAATCGCATTTCTAATCAAGTAGGCAGATGATCTGTATTTCCCAAGAATGGCTTCTATCTCCGCCGCCGTCTGGACCAGGCGGTCAGTCTCCACAACCGGAAAGCCACCTGTCGCTAGCAAAAATGAGAAAGTATGAGAAGAAGCATCGCAATCGGAATAAAAATTATAAGTAAAAGCATCAACTTACATCCAGAGGTAAAGCGCCGGATGGAGACGGAGTCGTCCCTAACAAAGAACCACTCTTTCTTGAACATGCTGAATTTGGAGTACAGGTCCAGGACCGGCTTGAAGGTCACAGCAGACTCCAAGCTAATATATGGGGACCCCTTCTTATAGCCCCTTAAATTATACAAGTACCGGATCTCCCGATTGGAGGGAGCGCGACCATACTTCCTCCGAAAAATAACAAAAAGGCTCACCAGTATGGCATAAGAGTTGGGCTGAAGCTGGAATGGGGCAACCTTCAGGTACGTGAGGAAGCTGACTACCCAAGCGTTGAGTGGCGGGATAGCACCACACATGCAATGGTACCTGCTATAAGCAAAGTATCCTTCGGGAGGACTGTATGGCATGACTCCTGGGCCCGGCAGCAGCATGAGGGCCCTATCGATCCCAAAGGAACGAGATATAACATCAAGTTGCTCCTCTTTGAGAGAGCTAGGAAAGCAGTCAGGCGGGGAGTCCAGCAGCTCCTGGGGACCATATCCATCCACTAATGACCTCGGGGCAGGCCCATGACGCTCCGATCCTGATTGAGCTGGGGGCACGGTCGAGGACTCTCCTACACCCCCGGATCTCCTCTTATCTGATCGAGTTTCAACTTTTCGAGACATTTATCTGCAAACATGGGAAAAGTATATCGTTAGAATATACAAGCAGCGTAATCTGGAATTTTGCTTAAAAATTCGAAGTATGAAACACATGTTCACTCGATACAACAGTTCATTCGGCACTCAACTCGAAAGTTCATTCGGCACTCAACTTAAAAGTTCATTCGGCATTCAACTCGAAAGTTCATTCGGCACTCAACTTAAAATTTCATTCGGCACTCAACTCGTAAGTTCATTCGGCACTTAACTCGTAAGTTCATTCGGCATTCAACTTGAAAGTTCATTCGGCATTCAGCTCGAAAATTCATTCGGCAAAAAGAACCTCACCTTGATTCGGCTAAGCAACGTGATTCGGCAAAGAAGGGATCTGGTTCGGTTGTTGCACTTGGTAGGGAATAACGGTTGCACGTGGCCTCTACTTATAGACGAAGGTGGACTGCCGGACCGGTTGGCTCGGTAATGAAAACCGGAAGAAAGCTCCTCCAAACTTAAAGCAAAGCACGCCATGCGCACGCACATACCCTACTTTGGGGGGCAAGTGTTGTGTGCATTTCTACAACCGAACCAAAAAGCAAGAACCATCTCCCATCCGGTCTTCCACCGAACCATCTCCCATCCGGTCTTCCACCGAACCATCTCCCATCCGGTCTTCCACCGAACCATCTCCCATCCGGTCTTCCACCGAACCATCTCCCATCCGGTCTTCCACCGAACCATCACCCATCCGGTCTTCCACCGAACCATCTCCCATCTGGTCTCCCACCGAATGAAGTACAAATCTCCTCCACCTCATGACCAGACCAAGAGGATGCCGAACCAGGCTGCCAGGCCAGATCACTTCAGCCCAGGCCCACCAGCAGCTGAATATATCCAAGACCCCTGCCCCCAACCTCACTCTATAAATAGAGAGGCAGGGGTACAACAATGGGGGACAAGTTTGAGAGCTCAAGCACGGATAGAACTTTCAAACAACTTTCTTTTACTTGTATCAAAGCTTTGTACTTGTAATCAATAGAAGAGAAGAGAAATAACATATAAAGTGGACGTAGGCACATTCTGGCTGAACCACTATAAATCTGCGTGTCTTTTTACAATTAAGCCCCTGCTTTTCATATATTTGCATAAATCTCCAAAATCACTAAAAACAACATAAGATCTACTAAATTATACTACTTTGAGGTGTTTGTCCATTTTTTGTGCAAACAGTTAGTGAATATAAAATTGTTTTATATTGTGATGATTGGTTTGTTGAGTGGTATATGGATTCTGGTCGGTATTGTCCGTACAACTCTATCGATAGGGATCTCTAAACACTTATATAGAACAATTCGGCACAATATTGTTTTAAATAGGGTAAATGAGATAATTTTGCCCAAAACTATTTTTGTATAGAAAATAAATGTTTTTCTATAAAGTACTATAGTATATGGTTGCATGGATGTTAGGAAGTAATAATGGTGAATTATCACCATTGAAATTGAATAAGAAATTGAAATCATAACTCCAAAGTTAAGAAATAAATTCACATATGAATTTAAGAATGTAAATTATAAATGTGAATTGTAATTTAAAACGGAATTCCAGAGAAGTTTTTGGAAATGTTTTGAAAAGAATTTGAAAATTTTAGAGATTTGGAAAGTTTAAATCTTTTTGATTTGAAAATGAATTTCAAAGGTTTTGAAAAGTATTATGGAGGGATAAAAGCTCTAAACTCTTTTCGGTCGCTGGAAAATAATTTCGATGATGACCGCGGCATCATTGGTGTTCATTTTCGGGTTTCCAAAAGAGGAATTGCTGCCAAATGATTTTAAATGGAGGTTGTTTTGAAAATTTGGGTTTTGTTTTAGAAAATTCAAAGAATAGTTTGAACTGTTTTCAAAAATGGTTTTTGAAATGTTGGTAAGACTCTCGGATACCATATTTGTGAAATATTAATAAGTTGATAACTAATACAGATTAAATTTTGATAGAATAAATTTAACTTAAAGGATGAAGTTAAGTTAAAATAAATACAAGTGAATCAATTTAATGAAAGTAAATTGAATGTTGAAAAAATTCATTTCGAATTTGTAGAGTAAAGTATTGAAATAAAATTAGTAACTGAAACTAATTGAAGAAATGACAAATTAATATGGTTTGGAATGAATTAAATTCATATGGAATTTGAAAATCCAGTTTAATATGAGTGGTTATAAACCAAAATGGCAAATTGAAAATAAATTTTGGGAATGAATGAAAGAATAAAACTGGAATTGAAACTGAATGTTGAAAACAAATTTGAATAAAGTGAATTACAATTTGTGATAAATTAGTAAATGAAACTAATTTAAAATGATGCAGTTGTGAATGAAAGATAATTGATAAAATTCAATATTCAGAAGTTAAATAGAATTCAAATTAAATTGGAATTGTGAATTGAATTCAAATGAAATTGAAATGAAAAATTGAACGAAAATAGATATGTAACTTCAATAGTGAAGTAAAAATATATAAGCAGTTATATTGAAAATTTTGTAATTGAATGTACGAAATGGTTTGAATATATGCAACTAGATATTATGGCTAGTAGGATATACAGGTATAAAGGAATTGGAATATAATTTCGAAGATAAATTTGAATGGCTCGACAAAAGGTAAGTATTTGAATTCGAATATGAGATTTGATGACTTATTTCTCTAGCCGCTTGGCTTTTTCTTTTCTTTTTGAAATCTGAGAGTCCGTAGGGACGTTTTGTAGTCGTGCCGTATTAGCCGCGCAAAGGAGACGCTGGCGAAATTTTTCGAAAATTTCGAGTGTTAGAAATTTTTGATAAAATTTTGAAAGTTTAAAATTTGAATTTAAATTTAAATTTGAATTGAGGAGTTAAACAATGTTGTTTGAAATCTGTAATTGAAGTTGAAAATTTAGTTGAATTAATAGCAAATCTTTAGTAGAATGTTTTGTTTTGATAAATTGATAAAACTATTGAATTGTGAAAAATAGTAGACGAGTTAAGGACCTTTCTTCCTAACTTGTAATTTCGAGGATGAAATTCTTTTAAGGGGGGAAGTTTGTAACGACCCAGAATTTTTGATAATTAAAATTCGAATATTTAATTGATTTTAAATATTAATAAATGAAATTTAGAAGTCGAATAATTTATTTTTCGAATATTGGATTTAATTTGATAATTTAATCGATAAATTAATAATTGAAATTCCAGAGATAATTGAAAATCGAGTTTAATATCATTGAAAATGATTTGTAAAATTTTATTTAATCATATTGGAGTTATAGAAATATTTTAGAACTTTCAGAACTGAATTTAAAGTTAATCTGTGAAAATTGAATATTTTAATATTTAATTATCGATTGAAAAATAGCCAATTTTCGAACAGTCTCAGAATTGAACGAAACTAGTTCTATTGGATCCGTGATAGCTAGTTATTATCGGATTTCAATTTTCGTATCCATCGGAGTTGTCGTTTGACCGTGGCAGCTCGAAACGCATCAAAATTTGTTTTAATATTAATTTGGCGAGTTAAAATAGTCATTTTTCAAAAGGTCTCGGATTTTGACGAAACCAGTTTCATCGGATCCGTAATGTGATATTATTGTAAGATTTCAAATTTCGTAATTTTTGGATTTACCGTTTGTTCGGGGCAAGTCGAAACGCCTCGAAATCAATTTAAATCGGTTTAATTTAAATTGATCGTTTATTGTCATATCTCACACATACGATCGAATTAGCTTCCGAAACCTATTCCATTGCGTTCGGAACGCGGGGTAAACCTTAGAAACGTCAGCCGGCACGTTCGATTTGGAGTTCGAAATTTTTCGGCTGAATAGTGTTGAGATAATTTTCTATAAAAGCCCTTTATCATTCTATTTTTCACAAAACAAACCTAGCTAGGGTTTAAAACGAGCAGCCGCCTCCCTCTATTATCAACGTCCAGAAAACAATCATCGTCCCCCCTCAATTTCTTCACATCCAAGCAACGATTCGCGAAAATTCCTAAACGAAACCTGTAGAGCATCGTGAGGGCTTCGAATCTATATGGCGATGATCGCCTGGATCGTGACGTGGTGGCCAGAAATCGAGTGTGAAGTCGTCGCGTTCGATCTCGTATTGCGTGCTGGGGGCGTGACCGAGTGGGGCCGGTCTGGGGGCGGTAGTAGGTGGCGGCAGTGGCATTCGTACGGTGGTGCTTGATCGACCTAAAGCTAGTCGTGGTGGGGTGCGAAATGGCATGTAGAAGGGGCGGCATGGGTTCGTTTTCACGAACGTGAACGGGGAAGAAGATGTACACGGCCTGGATTTGGTCTCCTGAAAACGAACGGTGATGATTGAAGCTAGGTTTTCAAAATGAAATAAAATTGTATATTGATTATAATTTAAATTCGTATAACTTTGTAATAACGTAACTTTTTGCTGCGTGATCAGAAAATTACGAAACGAGCGGCGTTGGCTTCGTTTTCTCGAACACTACGTGATGAAACTGAATTGAAGCCATTTGGAGCTAGCGAAAATTTCGGGTAAAATTAAACGCGTGTTTAATTTTATTCGAAATAAACGCTGAAATCAGAATTAAAATCACGGTGAGATCTTCTCACTCAGATTTATAATTGAATTGCAGTTATTGATTGATTTGTTTGAATGTGCTATTAGATATGATAGGAAGGATATATATATAGCAGTATATACATATTGGCATATGTATATATTGGATTGATTGATTTCCCGCCTCGTATAGCGGATGAGACCCTATTGCGCCGTTAGTAAGCGGATTTTTATAAAACCCATATACCGCGATAATTCCGTACTGGAGCGGAATTGGTATTGTGCTAACGTCTTTGGATGCAGGGAAACAGGTTGGAGGGATCCAACTGGATTCCTCAACTGTATTTATTTATTTACAGATATTGATGTATATTCTGTTATCATGTTGATATATGATATTGAATGTTGTGATGGACTAATTGATGCGTTGCATCATCGGATTCAAGTTTAGAAGTTTAAAAATAACGACTTTTACTTTAAAAAGGATTTTAAAGTAATTTTTGAAAGTAGACGTTTTATTGAATTGTTGAATTGATTTATTTTAAATAAATAAACGTTTAAATTTTTGAAGTTATAAAAGTTAAGATTTTTGTGAATTATGACTGTAAGGTATTTTTGAAATAAATAGTTGATTTATTGATAAAATGGTTTAAGTTGGGATTTTTGAATAACTATAAACGATTTGTATAAAAAGGTTTACAAATTTGATAATTTATAAATCAAAATATTGGACTTATAAAATGAATTTTTTATAAGTGTTAAAAAGAAGTACAGGTGAATGAAATTAATAGATTTATAACGTGAAGTTATAAAGTGAATAGATATTGTAGAATAAAAGATTTACGAGGAATTTACTTATAAATTTGACTTTTGCACTTAGATGGGATATAAATAGAAATTGCAAAATGAAATGATTTTATAAGTTGAAATTGTTATAAAGTATAAATGCGATTTATAAACGTTGTTTATAAATCCGAAATCACTGATTTTGATAAGTAAATTATAGAAGTAAATAAAAAGAAAAATTTACAAGTCGAAGTTGTTATAAAATGGAAATAGAATTTATAAACGTTGTTTTTTATAAATTCGAAAATAAATCAAATTTGATTGATTTTAAAATATAGAAGTTATTAAGGGAATTATATTCACGATTTTGGATAGTGGATAATTCTTGAAATATAAATGTGTAGAAATGATTGAAATTGGGTTAAGTGAATTATATTCACGATTTTGGACAGTGAATATATTATTGAATAAAATGGATTCATTTTTGAAGAAGTGACATTAAAAATGAAGTAGACATTGTAAAGATGTTTTTAAACTGTGTGAATTATCGAAATCATAGATTTCAACATTTATTGTTGAAATAGACGTTTTCGAAAAATAAGGAAATGATGGACTATAACACTGTTGTTATAGTAAATGATTTCCGAAAGGAAATGTTTTTATGTAGTATTGGGATTTATATACCTATCTTAATTTCGAATCCCTATACTAGTGATTTTGAGTCGTCGTAACGATGTTTTACGTAACATTCGTTTTGACTCAAATAAATGTGTTTAAAGAGAATGATTTCCTTAAAGAATGAATATATACTTAATATTGATTTAAGTATATCGAATATTTTCAAATGTTGAAAATAAATGATTTGTGAAATACTTATTTTTAAATAAGTATGGAATTGCTTTTCCAATATGAAACGAAGGGTTTGAAACTTTATCTTTTTAAGATAAATTGAAAAGTGAATATTTGAAATTTGTTTTCAAATGGTTAAGTGTGGAAATTTTATATCTAGTAAAGATATTTTGGAAGATAAAATAATTTTGGAAAATTATTTGGAATCTGATGATGTTGCGCATCTTTATTGATAGTTAAATAACCGACTATCAATAATTACCTTTAGATAGGTATTTGTTGTGATTGGATGAATTTGAATGCTACACTTATTTTTAAATAAACGCTCACTATTCGGGTTAGCCGGGAAAGGACCATGGGGTCGTATAACCCATTCCGAATATGTGATACGTCGTTATGAATTGCATTCGAAGACCGGTGTTGAAGACCGGATATTTTTGAAAACGGAAGGATTACCGTCGAGTTACTCTACATCGGCTGATCTCCGATTTAGAGGTTTTATCACCCTTAGTGACGGGAAGTCCCGACGTGATTAGAAATTTATCCGGAAATGCAAGGGCTTCGTGAGAAGTGCCTTCGGTTCTGTTCGATCCCGGAACAGACTTGTATGGATTGTGTGTCTGACGTTACAATTTGAGATATAAAGCTGATTTCTTTCAAATACATTTCTGTTGGTGGCGGAGAATTTATTCTCTTAGCTTAACACCCTTCTCTGAGACGTATGAGCTCAGAGGTTATGTAGTTGAAATTTATCAGCAATATACTCCCAATTTGGTAACGTGGCATACTGAGTGTTGCTGTGAAATGATCAGTGTTTGATCATTTGTGATATGATCATTTGTTTGATCTTATATCTTTGTGATCATAGGTTGATCATTTTGTTTGACCCGAAGCAGGGCTTTGTAGAAAGCGTAGCTTTGTGAACGAGACTTCGTCGAGCCTCACACCCCGGAAATGGTCAAAACAGGAAGGATGCGGCAAGGTTCTAGGGAGTAGCGCCCCTTAGTGTATGTCATTCCTTCTGGATAAAGGTGGTATCATGGTATGGAGCCCAGATACTTAACCTCTGTGGTTACTGCATTATTATTATCTATGTGGTTTGTTGGAAATCGGGGATCCTCGGGAAGATCGGTGACGATCGGGGGATGGCATACGCGTGTCAGTAGTTACCTATTTTTGCAGAGGTAACCCGGCCTTGTGTTGGCAGAGATCTAACCGTAATGTTAGGTTATTTCTCGGGTCGTCTATTCCAGGGACGTACCCATCGTGGATAGGAAGTTCCTTAGCCTGACCATTTGTTGGAAATCCAAAGAAACAATACGTGACTTGTACGGTTTTAGTTGTAGAACCTGCCATTTAATATGGTAGCTATAGCAAGCATACTATAATGGTACCTATGCTGGCTAAGATTTATATTCTACTTTCGAAATGTTTTCTACACTATGCACTAATAATAATATGAAAAAGAATTTGATTTTGCGTAGTAAGCATGTTTGACTATCATAAGAAGAAATCTCCTCCAATTCTGCGTTTGCATTGTGTGTGTGGCAGGAGGTCTTATGGTAGTTTCATTTTCCAAAAGCATTGCGAATTGACTTTAAAATTATTTTTGTTGTTATAAAGAATAACTGTTTTACGATCTCACACCAGTCACCATGACTGACTCGGAGTTTATTGTTCCCTTCTAAACTCTGGGTGCCCACAAATTTCCACACGGGCAGTCTAGAGTTAGATTATCAGGATATTCTGGATATTCTGGAGCTTTGGAAGCAAGCTGGATGACGAGACGTAGTATTTGTATCTGATAGTATTTATTCCGCTGTGTATTCTGTATGAGGACAAGTTTATATAACTGTCCATTGTTGTATTGAGTTGTATATTGACTCTGATTGATGTATGTATAAATTGATAAAATTCTTTGTTTAAAAGATTACTGATTTATCTATTATATATTGTTCCGCTGCGATGTGTAAGATTTTGATATTGTTTTCTGTTCTGAGGTTGTTCTATTGTTCTTCTTTCTTCTTCTGCTTTCTTCTTCTTCTTCTCTTTTTCTTCTATCTTTTCTTCTATTTCTTTTTCTTAAAAACCCTCACTATTGGAGTTTCCGGCACTCGATTGCTCGACAGTCGATAAAGTGAGTATCGATGTCGAATTTTCGAAAGTCAAAAATTCCCGTACGTGACAGCGGGGCTAGAAGATATTTATGTGTAGGTATATATCTTGGTGGTAGAAGTACATGGGAAGGAGGGTGCTTGGTGACCTTCCAAAGAGGTTTGAAGGTGGTGGTGGCCTCTTAAATAAAGCTACACAATAGTCTTCATAATTTCATGAAACAAATTATTAACAAAAACAAGTCTTCTTTATCCACTTCTCTCTTCTCTTTAACAATTCCAAATCATAGCAAATCAAGCCAAGACTCCTCCAAACTTTGGCAAAGGCCCTAAGACAACATGTCAACAAAGAATAGCAACTAAAAAGTGGAAGAAAAGGAGCACATACTCCATATCCATGGCATAACCGTGGGCAACTTAGGAAACAAGGAGGTGGCCACGAGCTTTTTAAAGACAAAGGTTAGGTCTTTGGCTTGTTTAGTGATGGTAGGAAGTTGTTCTAGTGCAGTGCTTATTCTTGGATGTTAGCATGGTTTTGGGGTGAGTTTACTTATCATTTGATAGTATATATTGTGTTATATACATTGTGTGAACATAAAGTTAAGAACGAACTAATAAAGTTATAACTTTGGACCTCCTTTCTTTTGAAAGAAAATGAAAACTCTATATTGTATATCATCACTTCTAGTACCCTCTACAACATGTAACGTGGCCTTGACTTTGTGTTTACATGTTTTTTTGGTAGTGTGGCATTGAACTGTGTTTGAAAATGTTTGAAGCGATAAAGGTCGCTATAAGTGCACTTCATAAATCCTTTATGTTTAACTTGTTTAAAATGGTTATATGTGAATATATTATTAAAGTGAATATTTTGTTTTTTCTCTACACTTATAGTAGTGTATGGGAAAATGAGGAAATGGTTTGGAAAATTATAGAAATGGAAGAACAAAATTGTAAAACTTAGAAACGAAATAGTCATTATAAATGCACTTTAAATAGATTGCATTTGGGAATTTAATACGATTTTGGAAGATATCCTTATGGGTCTCTTTACAAGGTTTTTAAGTAAAGTATATTACTTAATGTAAAAGTCTAAGTGCTTAAAAAACTTTCATGTGTTTTGAACATGTTCTCTATCAGTATCTTATAAAATATTTATAAATGCTATCTTTGACCTATAGTTGCATTTCTGGCCTGCTACAACACTATTTTTGTGTTGTGTTGTTTTTGGCAAGTTATGAGATTTAAATTAGTTTAAAACGATGTTAAATTAATTATTCTTACGAGACCTTTTTAGGGAAGTTTAATAACAAGTTTTAAAGTATTTTAAAAGTGGTTTCAAGTTTAAATATATTTTAAAAATTATTTATGGATTTTTAAAGTAAAGAATTATATATGTGTGTGTATATAATGCTTTTTAATGATTTTTGTAAAATTATACATTATTTATTTTAATAAATGTTTTATATGGATATTTAAAACATATTTATAAATATTTTCAAAGTATTTATATATATATATAAAAGTTTGAAAAGTAATTTAATTATTTTATAAAAGATAAGTGGGTTTTGGTTATAACACTTAGTTATAATAAATGTTTTTAGAAGTTATTAAAAAAGTATGGTACTTTGTAAAATAAGTGTTGATGTACTTAGATCCTGAAAAAGAATGTTTTAAAGATAAGATAATGATAAGTATAAAATGGTTTTAGGTTTATAGTGACAATGTTTTAATAATAATTGTTTTCAACCATATGAATATACTTTTTAATATAAATGGATCTTTAAAAAGAATGTTTTAAAGATGATGATAATTATAAAATGGTTTTGAGTTTATAGTAAAAACGTTTTAGTAACATTTTTTTGACTCATCTAAATATACTTTGTGGATATTTAAAAAGAATGTTTTAGAGATAATGATAAATATAAAATGGTTTTGGGTTTATAGTGACAACGTTTTGGTAAAATTTGTCTTTAAGCCTTCTGATTATATTTTAAAGTATAAAATCTTCTTAAGTAGTTTATGAATATTCTTATACCTTTGAGATAAGTATATGAATATACATCGAAGTATTGAAATGAGTAGAAATGAATAATGAAATGGTAGTATACATATATATCTTTTGTAAAGGTAATTTACATATATACACACGCACACAAGTACTTACAGATAAGTATTATTTGAATACGGGGAATAGAAGTCGCTTGTGTAACTTAGTTGTTGTTATTACCAAATTTTATGCAGTCTTCTAACGGAGAAAAAATAGTGAATTGGACAAATAAACGATGAAGAAATGACATAAGGACTTTGGAAACATCATAAAAAGAGAAGAAAAAAGAAATATCAAAAAATGAGCGAAAAAAGCTGACTTGAGTTTTTCAACTCGATGCTTCAGGTCGGACCCGAGGTTTACCGAAGCCGAATTTTGGAAAAACGAAGGAATACCTAAGCTAAGAAATAACAAGGAAATACAATATGACTTGAAGTTAGACGTGAGTCAGACCCGAGTCATACCTGAGTCAACTCGGTACCGAGTGATAAGTCACTGCTCGATACCAAGTTGTGATTTTCTTGGGTTGGACACACAAAAATTCCAAATGGGACTCGAAGCACTTCAACCTTTGGATGACTCCAAGTAAGACCTGATGAAAATAAACAAAACAATCGGGTCAGACACCAAGTCTCGTTAACCCTAACCTGAAGCTCATGATTTTCACCGATATGATTCACTCCAATATGATTAGAACTATCTAGAATGATGATATGAAGTAACTCAAGAAATATGGAAGCAGATTAAACAATAAAAGAGGTTGGTACTGACCACATTGTGGTTGGTACCAAGAAGAATTTATCTAGGTGGGGTTCACTTTTGAGCTTTGGAAGATGAAGGCTTGCAAAAACACATGGAAACTTGTGTCGAGAAAAAGAAAAAAGCACTCGGTACCATGATCACTTTGTGGTCGATACCGACCTTATTTTTCACCTCAACACTCATGCATGGTGACTGGTTCTTCAAGCTATGTTCGCGGATCTTAAAGACTTAGACAAATTCTGGCCCAATTACGAGATTGCAGTAGGGATTTGCATACAAATAGAAAGCTACCTACAACTAGAAGAGAACTTTTGACACATTGTTTCTTTTTTATCTTCTTCCCCAAACACTCCCAAATCCCGTATATACTAGATTGTGATCGGATTTGAGTTGTAATCATTGTATTCTAAAGAGAATCAATTATGATTAATAAGATTAATGTGGGCCTATGACGGAGTATTTACTGAACCATTTTAAAAATTGTATCTTTTCTATTGCTTTTACATTTATTTCATTAGATTTTGTGCTACGTTTTGATGCAACCATCATGATTTCTATGTTTATTCATCTATAAAAAGTACTTACTCCTATACTTAGCACTAAAAGCAGAAAGTACACTTGTTCTATCTGTGTGAGTTAAGAATGTGGTGTTAAGGAAAGACTTTAATGCAACTAGTGCTCTAACCTACTAGGCTTCACTTTTGACCGAGTGATAGCATAAGACGAGAAGGTCAGAAATGGTAATAAGTACAGGAGACTTGATTTTCATATGCGATCGTTTTTATTCCTATCTAAATTGACCAAAATCTACAAAGGAATTATATAAAAGCTCTATGGCTTCATATGATTTGAGATCCCCAGGGATGACTCATTAGTATGAAACATCTCTCGCTTTAAGAATGCATATGTACAAGTCCCCTAGGGGGCTTATTTATATCGTTCGCGTACTTATATAAGAATTGGAATTGAGTTGATTGTAAATTCATCTATTTAGTTCTAAAACCACTTCAAACTGATATATGAGTTTTATATTTTAAAAGCAGTTGTAGAGTGGAATATTATAGAGTTGAACTATCTATCCTAAGGTTAAGTCCAAGGGGGAGGTCGGTGTTAACATTTCAAAAAAATGCCATAGAGTTAAATTGTCTATCCTAAGGTTAAGTCCAAGGGAGTGGTCAGCGTTAGCATTCATCGGATGACTTTTGCTAAAACCCGTAGAGAGATTTGTGATCTGTTCGAGTATTGAAGACTCATGTTATGAGATGTTGAATATGACTTCACCATTGGAAATGACAAAAAATAGAGTAGGCGACGCAGCCAATGGGTTTAGCTTACCCAAGGGTATGTCAACTCCATATCTAGAGAGGCTTACGGATATTGGCATGGGAAGTTGATGATATTCGACATCAAGTCTTAGGGCATGGTCGAGTTGTTTTTACCTTATTGTTATATTCTATCTAGAGATATACAATGCTTGGAAGGTCGTTTCTAACCCCTGTCAGAAGGCCGACCTCGATGTGCTGAGAAGAGCTCCATGGAATTCCATATACGAACGTACCTTAGGGGTTTTGATTCTACTTCTAAAATTGTTGTGTTGTGAGATGAAATCAGCACAGCTATTTTTTTGATTTATATTCTACACCCTAAACACCATTTATTAAATCACCATATGTACATATTAGATGAGTTTAGGTTCTTTTGAGGGAAAACCGTTATGGTGATTCGAGTGGTCTCAAAAGATACTATTATATACTGATCATGTATTTCTTGAGTTTCTCATACCATACATATGTCTGACTCATGGTTTTATCTTTTCTTTAATTCCTCGGGTGCTCTTTTGGGCAGTTTGAAGAAGATAGGTTTTCGTTGGATATTCTTTAGAGCTCAAGGAGAAAAGTTGGATGCTTTCACCTACCATAGTATTTTATTTTCACTACACTACTAGTATGTATATATCAACAATTATGAGGACATGCAGTTATAACTGTTGAGGCTGATGATAGTACTTACGTTAGTAACTACAATATTACATTGTTTCTTGGAGTAACCCTTTGTACTATCTTGATATTATATGTTATCATCCTATTGTGAGATTCAGATGTCTTGTTCTTGCTTCCTTGTTTATTTTATTTTTCATTTTATTTCACCCTAACAATCCATATTTCTGACACTTGAGTGCTCAACACGTAAATACCATGTATGTATTAGTATCAACATTTGGGGGTCGAAAAGGCTGGTCATTTCATCATGGTATCAAAGATGAAGGTTAAGCAAGAACCTTGGCTGTGCTTGCGTATAACTCATTGGAGATGGGGTAAGCGATGCCCTAGAATGAGTTGAGTATATTATGTATATGAGAGCATATTTTTATTTTCTATAAACATATGCATTGAAGGTAATTCATACAAATCTGATTTGTAATTATAGTCTAATTAATATAGGGATTAATGATGTTCATTTACTATCCCTGATAGATTAGCTAACTCTTGTTCAGCCAGTTTAAGAGTAGTGTTTTCCTTTATAGATTGATTTTTTTCGACTAGTTTATGAGCTTTCATTATCATCTATTGATTTTTGAATTATGTTTGATCATTTATGAGCATACCTTTTTACTAAATGTATACATTATTTATGGGTTTATTAAAGTGAACACCTTGTGATAGAATTTCACAGTTCGATTATAAGGTGTTCGATGATAAAGTTGGGTTAGAAGTGTATTCTAATAAAAGAAGTTTTGTATAAACTTTCTGAGAGTGGATTTATATAAATATGGTTTATAAAATATGGTTCATAAATAAAGAGGATTTAAAACGATATTTTAAGAACTTAAATGCCAATGTCTTTGAAAAAGATTTCCAAGGTTTTGGGGAAAATAGTAAAGTATTATTTCAAAGTATTTATGAATATAAGTATTTCGAAGAAAGTTTTAAGATTTGTTCGAGTTCTAGGTTGCTTTCAAAATTGGCAATTTGATTCAGGAACAAAGTATTTTGTGTTATCTAGTTTAAGCGACCTGGAAATGACTAAAAATAAAGCTTTCTGTATAGAAAAGGCTTGAATGTATGCTATGTTGGGGGCCCAAATGGTAGTGGCATAACCTAAATAATAACGAAACCTTTTTTGTTTTCCCTTCTAGTAAATGGGCATCTAATAAATAAGTGAAACCTTAATAAGTTATTTTATTGACGCATGTATCTGTGCAGTTAGAAAAGTGTGGTTGTTCATCATTTTATGATGTGTTTGTTTGGTTGTTTTCATTTGTTAGAATAAAACTGAATTTTTGGCGATTTTGGACTGTATGAAACTTATGGATCGTTATAAAACTTGAAGCTTAGTGTTTTATGAAATATTTTATAAATAAAGTTAATCTTTTATGAAATTTTTATGAACTTGAGTTATGTTTTCATGAAATGGTTCATAAATGGTTTTAGTCTTAAATGGGATACTATTTTGGTTCATAAATGGTTTTATTATTAAATGGGATAATATTTATGTAAGTAAATGTGATCTAAAATGTTATTGATATAGTTGAAGAAACCAATAGGATAAAATATGTAAGTTGTACGTAGATTATTTTATTTGCATGACTGTTCTTGATCTGAGATTTGAGCAGATGATTTCTATGTGATTTACACCGGTCCGAGCTAGAATATTTCACTCAATTCGCCATGGGGAACACTTGACATGGATTCTTGATATGATCTTAAGGTTTTCTATCATAGTATATAGCCATGCAAGAGAAATAGAGGTTCTAATCAATGAACCAGTTCAGAGTTCGCAATAGAGAGGTCAAGTTATCTATACTAGTTTGGAAGTGGAATTTATGCGATTGAGCAAATGATCAAATCAGATATCGCATATAGATGGTTCATGCATACCGTACGAGCTGAAGTAAATATATATGTTAAGTTTTTTTGGATTAGGAGAGTTTAGCGATTGGCTCTTTGATTTGCTCTTGGGTAGCATGAATAATTGTCTAACTAATAACCAGAGGCTGTTGAGCGTAAGGTACGTTTAGTAAATTATTTATCAACCTTGTGCGATGAGATAGTTTTTGAACCTGAGAAAACCTTGAGCTTTGTTTGCTAGTAATTCTAAATACCATTGAGTTATATGTGCTTATTTCTTTTAGTTGTTGGTCATATTGGAATTCCGAGGATAAAGTGTTTAAGTAAGGTAGAATGTAAAGAACCAGAATTCGAACACTTTGTATTTAAATATTTGAATCTTGTTTAAATGTGACAAAATTGATTTTATAACCATGTTAAACCCCTTTTAATTATCAAATTACAATGATAAACTTATTTTCGAAATATGTTTACAAAAATAAATAATTTGAAGAAATATCGATAATATGGCCGAATATTATTTTAATGATAAATGGAATTTTACTCGATATAAGTTGTTCGAACTTTTTAGGCTTGCTTAGGATATTCATGTGCAATTAATAAGCAGCTAAAAATATATTTCTTAATATGGCTAACTAATGGTGATTAGTGGTGTTGGCATGATGTTATGGGTGATGTCATGGTGGGGGTAGAACATACTTATATGTAAAGAGATATTTTGGTGGTAGAAGCACATGGGATGGAGGGTGTTTGGTGACCTTCCAATGATGTTTGAATACGGTGGTGACCTCTTAAATAAAGCTACATAATAGTCTTTATAAAATCACTATAAAAAATTATGAACAAAAGCTAGTCTTCTTCATCCTCTTCTCTCTTCTCTTTAACAATTCCTAATCATAGAAATTCATCCCAAACTCCTCCAAACATTAGCAAAGGCCCTAAGATAATACATAAACAAGTAATAGACCATAAAATGGAAGAAAAGGAACACATACCCCCATCTATGGCATGGGTGTGAGCAATTTAGGGAGCAAAGAGGTGGGTGTGAGCTTTTAGAAGAAAAAAGGTTGGGTCTTTAGCTTGTTTGGTTATGGTAGGAAGCTGATCTAGTGTTCTAGTGTTTGCGCTTAGAAGTTAGCATGGTCTTTGGATGAGTTTACTTACCATTTGATAGTATATACTGTGTTATATATGTTGTGTGAATATAAAGTTACGTAATGAACTAATAAAGTTTTGACTTTGGACCTCCTTGCTTTTGAAAGAAAATGGCAATTCTATATTTTGTATTATCACTTCTAGTACCTTCTACAACATGTAATGTGACCTTGACTTTGTGTTTATATGTTTGGTTTGGTGGTGTATGGCATTGAAGTGTGTTTAAAAATGTTTGTAGTGGGAAAGTAGCTATAAGTGCACTTCATAAATCCTTTGTGTTTAACTTGTTTAAATGGTTATACGTGAATATATTGTGAAAGTATATATTTTGGTTGTGCTCTACACTTATAGTAGTGTATGAGATAGTGAGGAAATGGTTTTATCTTTCCCTTAATTCCTCGGGTACTCTTTCTGGAAGTTTGAGAAAGACAGGTTTTCATTAAATAATCTTTGGTGCTCCAGAAGATGAGCCGGATGCTTTCATCTACCATAATATTTTATTTCCACTGCACTACTAATATATATCAGCAATTGTAAGCACGTGCAGTTATAACTGTCCAGGCTAATGGTAGTACTTAGGTTAGTAGCTCCAAAATTATATTGTACATTGAATTAACCCTTCGTACTGTTTTGATATTTTATGTCATTGTCCCATTGTGAGATTGAAATGTTTTGTTCTTCCTTCCTTGTTTATTTTCATTTTCTTTTTATTCACTCTAACAGTCTGTCTTTCTGACACATAAATACTCGGCACGTGAATACCGTGGATATATTAGTGTCAACATTTGGGGGGTGAAAAGGATGGTCGTTACAACAACCGATAAGGAGTTATTCATCGTATGTTGGACCATGATTTGTGGAGCTTTCCTTAGGATTAGAATCCCAAGGCATATGAGTCCTAACACCCACTAGGGTAGTCGAACCATGTTTTGTCTTAGGCTTTTAAGGAACATAAAATTCTAGTAAGAGCCTTATTAGAAAGGTGAAATGACAACATTTAATCGTTCAAATATTATAAGAAAATTTTCTATATAAAGTCATAATAATCTACACAAATAAATTTGTGTAATCAATATGATTGATAAAATGTACTCTATCTGTTAAAATATTCAAATGAACTGAATTAAAGATTGACAAATAAAAATATAAAATATACTTACTAGTAATTTTTTACATGTTATTGTTGTAATACCTATGCCAGCACCTAATTTTACAACTACTAAATACACTCGTAATTGGTTACTTATGTGTCTACTTGGCTAAGATAGTGTATTGTCTTTTATGAGTTTCAAACTCTAACAACAATACTTGAATATGTATGTCTGATTCATATTCGACCACATATAAATGTTATGTGGTGAACAGTCACAATTCGTAATGTACGAAACAAAGATGAAATTGGTTCACTCAAAATAAGCAAATAGGCTATAGTATGAGATTGTGCCTTTAATAAGATTGATTACAATAATGATATAATCGTGTTAATTGTAACATTAAACCAAAAACCAGAAGATAGATTAAAGAATTTGATCGATGTAAACTCCAACTTATTTGATATCCTTAAAACTTAAGGATGACCAAATGCACATTTGTAAAGAGTTCGTTATGATATTGTAGTAAGGATTTCCTCTGAATGGTTTGACCATTTTGAATGGAAATCAAATGTATGCGAGTAGATTTAACCTAAGGCACAGTTGGAATAAAGAAAGTGAAGGGTCACTTCCACTTCATAAAGATTCATCAAAAATGAGATTGTAATATAATAATAGATACTTAACATTGGAATAATAAATATGATTTCTATTTCAAAATGTATTTTTATATGAAAAAAATTTCGGTGAAATTTATTTCTTTAAGTTCAAGATGTTTGATCAAAAAATTTCGAATGTAAACTGGTTATAACATATGGAATAAATAGCTTATATTAAGTGGTTCAGTGGAGCTTCATATTTGCACTATTATAGTAATGTCGGAAATAGTAGGAGCATGCGATACAACACTTAGTATTGTATCAAGTTTCCAAAATAGTTTTCATAAAACATACCAAAATTATTTATGAAGTAATAAATTTTTTTCAGTATTGACTAAAAAACCGACATAGTTTTATTCCAATACGAATATTATGAATATTCATTATAAAATTAAATTATAATGGTGGTATTTGTTCTCATAACAAAATGATGCATTGAAAAATACAGATGGATCTAAAATTATTTGCAATAATTTTGCAGTTACGGTCTAATCCAAAATTTTGGGAAATAATTCTTTGATTATATGATTATGAATCATGTGATACTAGTGAATTGTATCTCAAATAGTAAAAGGCAAAGAAGATATTCAGTGGGAGCAACATAAGAGTTCATGAACCCTTTGGATTGATACATATAGATGTATGCAATCATAAGTCCAAAAATACCGACACCATTCCACATACTTCGTTGAATTCACTAGTTATTTATCACAAACATAAACATGTGTATTTGATACACATGTACCATTTCTATGATAAGTTCATAGAGTATAAAATGGATGTTAATGAAATTACATGTAATAGAAATGATTCGATTTAATCGAATAGGCGGGTATATTGGAAAGGGTTTCGAACATACCTAAAATTGAATAAAGATTCAATCTCAAAAGTCACTCCTCCCTATGATACATAATGATGTACTGATAAGAAGTAATCAAATTTTGCTGGACAAAGTACAATTAATGATGAGTGAAGTTGAGTTTACTTCTTTTGCATAAGGTCGTGAATATAAGAATAGCACACAAGATTAAAATTGAATGCATCTAAAGGCTAATTTAAAAATTCAAAAAAGATACGGGTTTATAAGAAACCTCAACATATCCTAAGACAAGGAGTTGGTAGGTCGTGTGTAACGTTTGCGATCTTTCGACGCTCGAAAGTCGACATTAATACGTCCACTGTATCAAATGCCGCGCAATCGAATGCCGGAAAACCGAACCATTAGGGTTAAAAAAGGAGAGGTAGAAGAAGACAGAAGAAAAGAAAGAACAGAAAAATAGAAACAGAAACAATATCAGAATCTCACATTCGTAGCGGAACAATATATAATAGATAATCACTAGTCTTTTAAACAAAGAACTATATCAGTTTATGCATACATCATCAAAGTCAATATACAACTCAATACAACAATGGCAGTTATATAAACTTATCCTCATACAGAATACACAGCGGAAATAAATAAACAAGTACGGGAGTACGTCTCGCCATCCAGCTTGCTTCCAAAGCTCCAGAATATCCAGAATATCCTGATAACATAACTCTAGGCTGCTCGTGTGGAAAATTATGGGCACCCAGAGTTTAGAAAGAAAACAATAAACTCCGAATCAGTCATGGTGACTGGTGTGAGATCGTAAAACAGTTATTTTCACAAAGAAAATAAAATTAATTCGCAATGCTTTTGGAAAATGAAACTACCATAAGACCTCCCGCCACACACACAATGCAAACGCAGAATTGGAGGAGATTTCTTCTTATGATAGTCAAAGATGCTTACTACTAAAAATTAGTTGATATTATTATTAATGTCTAGTGTGGAAAACATTTCGAAAGTATAATATAAATCTTAGCCAGCATAGACATTTCGAACTATGCCTACTATAGCTACCATCTAAACAGTGGTGACCACCATAAGTAAATGGAAGGTTCTACCACTAAAACCGTACAAGTTTCGTATTGGGAATTGGATTTCCAACAAATGGTCAGGCTAAGGAACTTCCTATGCCACATGGGATCGCCTCTGGATGGACGTCCCGAGAACTAACTTGCTCTCTGCCAACACAAGGCCGGGTTACCTCTGTAACTAGGTAACTACTACACGAATATGCCATCCCCCGGTCCTTTGGGACCTTTATCCGAGGCGCCTCGATCACAAAGCAACAACCACAAAGAAATGAGATTGGAGCAACCACATAGGTTAAATACCAGGGCTTCATACCTGATACCACCCTTTTCCAGAAGGAGATGACATACCCTAAAGGGCGCGAACCTCATAACCTTGCCGCATCATTCCTGTTTCGACCATTTCCGGGGTGTGAGGTCTGACGAAGTCTCATCCACAAAGCTACGCTTTTTCACAAAGCCATGCTTTGATCACAATTGATCAATAAATGATCAACACACAGCAACACCCAGCATGCCACATTACCAAATTGGGAATATATCACTGATAACCTTCAACTACATAACCTCTGAGCTCGTACGTCTCAGAGAAGGGTGTTAAGCTAAGAGAATAAATTCTCCGCCACCAACAGAAATGTATTTGAAAGAAATCAGCTTTATATCTCAAAATGTAATGTCAGACATGTAACCATACAAGTCTGTTCCGGGTTCGAACAGAACCGAAGGCACTTCCAAAGAAGACCTTGCAAATCCGGGTAATTTCTAATCACGTCCGGACTTCCCATCACAAGAAGAGTGATATAAATCTCTATAGCAGAGCAACTCGGTGCAGAGACATTCGACAGGTTGTCCTTTCATTTTCGAAAATACCCGGTCTTCACACCGGTCTTCAATTGCAATTCATACACGTCGTATCATTATTCGGAATGGGTTATCTGACACAAAGGTCCTCTCCCGGCTAAACCGAATTCAAGTGCCATTTCAAAGGCAATATTGATAGTCGGTGATTTAACTATCAACAACATTCACAACAATCATCAGATTTAAATAATTTTCCCAAATTATTTATTTTCAAAATATCTTCACAAGATATATATTTTTCCACACTTCAACACTTTGAAAACAAATTTCAAATCAATTTTCATCTTTCAACTTTTGAAAATAAATTTCAAATCAATTCCCTCACGCGGAATATATTTCCAAATATTTCTTTTAAAAACCAACTTTAGAACCTTTAATTTATATTTTTAAAAGCTACTTTGGAAATATACTCGGCTTTATAGTGAGAATACACTTTCACTTCAAAATGGTCCATTTAAACCAATTAAATAAATCCTTATCGATTTATTTTAAATTTACATCCCAAATCTGTAAATTTATTTCTACACTTTAAAAATAAATCAGTGTTTATTTTTAAAACAAATTCCCCTTTCCTTTATAAATTCCATTTGAATTTACATTCCCAAATATTCACTTTTAACCCCGAAATCAAATTCCAAATTGATTTCTAATTTTATTTCAACACCAAGTCTATTTTTCATTCAACACCAAATAAATTTTATATCAGTTCCTAGAGATTTATTTTCAATACTAATCAATTATCAAATTTATTTCTAAAAATTTATTACCTTTTTAATAAATTCCTTCATTCTTTCTAAATCATTTAAAATTCCAATTTCAATAAATTCTTCACTTTTAAATAATATTATCCAAAATCCATTTATTAATATCTTTCTTCCATATTTTTGAAATTAATTCGATAAGATCACAAAAAATCAATTTTTATACTTTTAAATTCATTCTTTCAAATTAATTCAATTCTTAAAAATAAATTTCCAAAAATCCAATTTTTTATTTATTTCTGGTATCCAACGAGACCAAAAATATATTCGGCTAAATTTTAGCCTTCAACAACTTCAATCATAAATATAATCATACACAGATTATCAATAAATCATCACACAACATATGAAACAAATTCATATAATTTGAGGAATCCAGTTGGATCCCTCCAACCTATTTCCCTGCATCCACAGACGTTAGCACAATACCAATTCCACTTCGAGGTGGAATATCGCGGTATATGGGATTTATAAAAATATCATCCGCTATTATGCGGCGCATAGGGTCTCATTCGCTATATAATGCGAGAAAATCAATCACCAATATATATATATATATTCCAATATATATTGCTATATACTAATATACATACTATCACAATCAGGCAATCAAAACAATAACTGCAATTCCAAATTTAATTTGAGTGAGAAGATCTCACCTTTGCTTTAATTTTTGCAATCCATTTTCATTTTCGGCTTGATTCCTGTGCAATTTTAACCTTGTATAAACAATTTATACAATTTATTAATATTCGAATTAAATCGAACAACTCAATTTCTAACTTGATAAGTTTCAATTATACAATGATTTTAATTTTGAAATTGAAATTTGACTTTTAAACTAATTTCTTTTAACAAAATATTTTCTTTGAAATAGATTTAATTTTAACTGATAATTTTCCCTTTCAACTCGTATATGTAAATATTTAAAACAGAAGTATTTTTATGCTTTACTGTAAAACTAAAATTTCATTTCTATATAATTTCAAACATTTAAAATTTTCCATTTTCAAATCTTATCTATATATACATTATTATTATTTATGTCTATATATCTTATTTAAATCAAAATATAAATTTTCTAAAACTTACAGTAAAATCAATACTGCTCACATTTAAAATTTCTATAATTTCCAAAACCATATATATATATATTTCTGTTTATACACAAATTTATTATATTTTAAATTAAAACAGAAATCTATACCTTACTGGAAATTGACGAACTCGCCTTCAAGCCCTAGCTCGGCTCGTGCCGCCGAATCGAGACTCCCACGTGAACGAGCTCGCGAATCCCACTGCAAAGCCACGCCGTGCCATAGCTTCCATTTCCCATAGCGAGGTCTGCCCTGCTGCCGCTATCGCGAGTCGTCACCACAACCCACTCGAAATCGCAATCAACCAACCTTCTAACTTCTCGCGAGTGCACGCGTGCGAGCTTCGTTCACGCAATGCTGCCAAGCCATGCTTGAGCTAATTCCTTTCGACGACACCGTACTCGAGCTCGCTCAGGTCGCGATCGATTTCATCACAAAATCGAGTTGACTTTGATTTAATTGAATGAGGAACGAGATTTGATTTCGAAAAGAGGACGCGATTTTTTTCTTCCAAGCTTCGGCCATAATTTCTTTTCTCTGAGATGAAGAGGGAAAATGAAAATTGATCGGCCATAAATTTTGATTTCGAATAAAAGTATTTCGTTTGTTTTTCTTTAAATGAAAAGAGGCTGCCATTATTTGATCTGAACAAAGAAAAGTGTTTTCGTTCGTATAATTTTTTTTTCTTCTTTTTGATTTTTTTACCAGCACTTGAGTACACCAATAGGTCGGTAGACAAAAGTTATAGGGTGGCTATTGATTAAAAATTTATATTTTTATATTCAAAAATATCTCGTTATATTATATCAGCGCGTTTGCTTATCGTACGATCACACAAAAACTCCGAAAGCTACGAAAACTGAAATCCGATAATAATACACTATTACGGATCCAATGGAACTGGTTTCGTCGAATTCTGAGACTTTGCCCCGGAACGCTATTTTTAAATTCAATTTAAACGATAAATTTCAAAACTGAACAAAACAGTTTCAAATTCAATTCTGAAAGTTCTATTACCTTCAGAATTATCAATATAAATTTCCTAAGCCATCAAATCATTTTTAACAGGCTTAAAATTGAAGATTCAAATTTTTAACCAGTTGCAATAATTAAATTCGAAAATTTTAATTTCCAAATTCATTCTGATATTTCGAATTTCAAATTAAACTATCATTCGAATATTTAAACTCAATTAAATATTCACATTTTAAATGTCAAAAATTCAAGGTCGTTACATCGTGCGAGTCAAAAGTCTACACGTATAATTTATGTGAGGGTCCATATATGAATCGCCCTAAAAATTGTTTAGGAACAATCACCATTGGATGATCAATTTATGTTTTGAACATAAGTATCATAAACTAAAATCAAATCAGTTTTATATATAAAGAAATTCATAAAGTGTTTATGAATACCAATTTCATTGCACTTAGAAATAATTGTTTTTTCAAGAAATACCAACTATGCAGTAGAAGAATTTCTCTTAGAAATAATTTATAGTGAAATGGATTTAGATATGATCCAAATATAAAACCGACGAGGAATGAAATGAAATTAACAGAACTTAAATGCACACAAAAGTATTAGAATGTCTAATAAGTATTCTGGTACAGAGAAGAGACGAGTTTCCTATCGATGTTGAGAATAGATAATCCTCGGTTTTTAATAAAATCATTAAGAGTATGGACACTACAATATGGTATGATGTGCAAATCCAAAAGGATTTCAAGTATGCTATCGAAATTTGATTTTGATAGTAGTAACTGAAAGGATATGGTCCATCGGCTGCAAATGCATCCTCAAGAGAAACACTGATGTAGTTTGAATATTGCTAGCAACATTGATAAGCATGAAATCATGAATTTCAATTATTGAAATTAGCGCAATAGATTCTTCATCTAGTGTACTCAAGTTAGTTCGAATTTTACTCACAAAATTATTGCCTAGCATGACTTTATGTTTGGGTACATATGTATTGAAATAGAAAATGCTAATTGATGATTTAGAATATACCGTTTGCACATAACAACCAAAGTGTCTTGAAATCAATGGAAGCAATATTGAGTTTGTGGGTTTTCGGATACGATCCAAGAATGGTGTAATGACCCAAAATTCTGAACACTGTCTATTTAAATTTCTGAATATTTAAATTTGGATTAAATGTGTTAAAATGGATTTTATAACATTAATTTACCCCCTTTTTAATTAATAATGCATGATGGAAAACTTATTTTTGAAAAATGTTTACAAGAATAAATGGTTCAAAGAAATATTGATAATGTGACTGAAAATCATTTTATCTACAAACGGCTTTTTACTCAATATAAGTTATTTGAACGAAACGACCATAATTTATCAGTTAGAAGTTTGAATGTTTAAATTTTAAATAAACTGCGTAGAATTATAATCAGCTCATTAGGTTGAGAAAACGTGTAATTTTGTTTTGGTAAACGGACGAACAAAAACGGACTTCGCATGTACTGAAGGGACACAAAAACGGATCCATATATACACAAGAATTATATTCATTTTCTCATAGATAACACCTAACACTTATGTGCATATCGTATAATTAATTAAAGTGACAAACGGAAGGAAGTGGGACAAACGGCGAAGGAAAAATGACAGTTAGTTTAGGTGTGACATTTGGCAATGCATGTAGAGATAACATATGTAGATGATGATTGTGGACTTGTATGACTTATTGCATGGCCTTGAAACAAAGTACAAAAGGATTAGTAGCGGACAGGCTTGAAATAAAAGTTGTTTTATATCGATTCACAGCATTTTTTATCATGGGTGTAAAGTATTATGTGTACAGTAGCTACTGTAAAAGAAATTGTAATTGACATTACTTATTATAGCACTAATTCGTAGCATTTTTAAAATCGTTGTAATAGCTCTAAACCACTTTTTACAGCATTTCTGAAATGTTTTTTTTCTATCTGAGACTTTAAAACATTTATAAATGACTTTAAACTTAACTATTTTAGTTCAGTCTTTTTGTGGATCTTTTAGAACATATATTTGACTGTTTTAAAAGTGTTTTGGGATTTTTATGTATTTTTAAGAATTAATTATGAATTTTTAAAGTAAAAATATATAAAGGAAAACGTCTCTTTTTCAAGTTTTAAATTAATTATATTTAGGCAATATTTTGAATAAATGTTTTTAACTATATTATAAGTAATTTTAAGGATATATAAAGTATATATAGATTTTACAAAATTAGTTAATTATTTATTCAAGTATTAAAAAGCTTGCATATTATAATATCTTTAAATTGGTTTTAGAATTTTATTAATTGCATTTGAGTATAAATAAATTAGTGTACAAATAAATATATATCACTTTAAAAGGTTTTTGGTAAATATATGAGTTGGAAACGTAAGTTAAGTCATTTATAAAGTAATAAGGGAAGATTTGGATTAACACTTTAGTTAAAGCAAATGGTTTTGTGTAGTTAAGCAAAAGTAAATTAACTTGTTAAATTAATGTAGAGATAAGTAACTATAATTAGGATTATAATTATCTTTAGGACTGTAATTAGGATTTTAATTAAGAATATAAATAGAAGCCAACCGGATGAAGGCCAAGAATGGAGCTTGCTTACAATCTTATCATATAATGGAAGGCATTGACTGGTAGTAATTCTTGATGTAAGAAGAGGAGCTTCTAGATAATAATCATTGAGAGTGGGAGAAGAAAGGGAGGATAAGTTAAAAAGGAAGGATTTTTCTGATTCAAGGATACCAACAATTAATAGATTGGATTTTGCCTTGTTAATTGACAACCCAGTAATACATAAGAAATGATTAAGAGTTTGAAAGCAATTCACAATAGACTTTGTATTAGGTTTAGTGAAGAGAATAAGATCATCGACAAAAATTAGAGAAGTGATCATAGGAGTCTTACACATAGGATGAAGAACAATCTTTTTATTAAACATATCCTATTGATCATATTAGTGAGGAGCTCCATAGCTGCAATAAAGAGAAAAGGAGATATATATGGTCCCTTTGTCTAACACCCTGGGTACTCTTAAAATATCTAAAAGAGGTGCTATTAAGAGAGAGGGAGTAGGGTAGGGTAGAGATACAGGTATAAATCCAAGCCAAAAAAGGTAATGGAAAGTTCATAGCATGTAGAATATTGATGATTGATTTCCATTGAATAGTATCAAATGCTTTTTGTATATCAAGTTTTAGCATGCATCTTGGTGAAATATTTTTTCTGGAATAACACCTCATTAATTACCGAGTTAGTAGAATATTATCAACAATATTTCTAGAAGGAAGAAAATCACTTTGGTTTGGAGAGATAATATGAGAAAGAACATGTTCCATTCAACTGGCTAGAATTTTATATATGCATTTGTAAATAACATTACAACATGCAATAGGTCAAAATTGAGTAACACTCGAAGGTTGTTAAGATTTAGGAACTAAATCTAGTTTAGTAGAGTTAATACCTAAGAGCATTTCATTGCTTTTGAAAAAGTTTTTGATGACTTTGATGACATCCTCACCAATAATATCCTAACCAGTTTTGAAAAAATAAGCACTAAATCCATCAGGCCCTGAGGAGCTTGAGGAGTTCATGGAGAATATAGCTTGTTTAATTTCAAGAGAGGTAACTTCTGTTATAAGGGACTGTTTAGAGAAAACAGAGATCACAGGAAAGTTGAAATGGGATAGAGATGACAGAAGTATTGAGAGGGTTAGGGTTAGCAATAATGCCTTTAAAATAATCAAGAAAAGCTTCTTGTATAGAATCAGGGTTTTCACAAAGCTGATTATTTTTGTTAAGAATGGACCAAATGTTTTTCCTGGCTTGAAATATATTTAGACCATTATGAAAACATTTCAAGTTTCTATCCCTAAGTTTATCCCATAAATCTTTGAGTTTCTGTTTATTCATTTTCCCTTCTTCAATTATTGCCATTTGAAGAGATTCTTTAAGTTTATGTTCTTCATTGGAGAGAGTAATGTCATTAGGGTTGGTCATCAAAGAAGACCGAAATATAGATAGATTGATTCTTATGCCAGAAAATGTTCTTTTTCCATCACCAAAATGCTTGTAAGACCATTCCTTCAAAGTAGCTTTTAAGTTCTTAAGTTTTGCCTGCAATATGTACAAAGGGTTACCATAACGAACAATTTTCCAAGAATCAGAAACTATTTGCATAAAATCAGGATGATTAATTCAAGAGTTAAAAAATGAAAGAGAGGAATGGCAGTTCATGGTAGGTTTTTTCCAGTCCAGAATAATTAGAGAATGATCAGATAGAGAAGGTTTAGGAAAGTGAGCAACAAGATTAGGTCAAGAGGATAAAGATTCGGTATTGTGTAAGCTCTGTCAAGCTTGCAGTAAGTTCTAGAACCATTTATACTACCGTTGTTCCAAGTATAGAAACAACCAATAGAGTTAACAGAGGAAAGTTCATAGCAATGTATACAGTTATTTAGATGCTTCATAGCTTGATAAGTTAGAGGAGAACAGCCATTTTTTTCATGGGCAAATTGCATACAGTTCCAGTCATCAAAGAAAATCCATGGAGCATTTAGAGGTTTAAGAGAAGGGATTAGATCTTCTAAGCGACGGTTTTTAATAATTATTATAAATGAAATGTTTTGGGTTGTTGTGACAATGTTCAAGTAACACTTGTCTTAAACCCTTATAAATGTAATTAGATCTTTAAAAGAGAGTTTTTAAAGATAATAATTAAATGTGAATGGTTTTGGATTTGTAGTAAACAATGTTTTAGTAAGATTTGTTTTTAAACCCTTGAATTATATTCTAAAGTGGAAAAATATTATTAAATAATTATAAATTTACTTAAATCTTTAATAATGGAATGGTAAAGATAATAACAAGTATTAAATCTTTTAGAATAAAGATAGATAAGCAAATGTTTTGCAAAAGAGGTTTAGAAAAAAATGAAAATATTTTACAAAAGGGGTTTATAATAAAAATGTTTGAGTACCATTTGTTTTTAACCTCTTTGATTATAATTTAAAGTAAGTAAACCTTGTTAACTTATTTGTGAATATACTTATACCATTGAGATAAGTGTATTACTTTTTGAAGTACTGAAAGGAAGTTTTAATTAATAAAGGAGTATTAACTAATAAATGAGCTTGAATAAATTAGAAATTTAATTAGTTAGGAGTTTGATTAATTAGCAGTTTAATTAATTAGTAGTTTAATCAATTAGGAAATTAGTTAATTAGGAATATAAATTAATAAGAAAGGCTTTAAATCAACAAAGGAAGAGTAAAATAGATTTTTACTAATAAAGGGGGTTTTAATTAATAAATGATAAATTAATTAGAAAGGGATTAGATGTCGTTTGTGTGACTTAATTATGCTTTGTGTGAATTAATAGTGCTATATATGTTTACTTATGTGTGGAAAGTATACGAGAATTATTTTCCATATGCGATCATTCTAATTATTGTTAATTAACCAAAATTAACTTAGGAAATATCTGAAAGGAACGCGAAGGGATGTTATACCGTACATATAAACTCATCTTGGCTTCTTAGACAAATGATAAGGAAATCCATCCGGATAGGAGATGATCTCCACCCTTATGTATTGTTTGTTTATTTCTGAAAGAACCAGAGTTAAGTTAGCCGAAAATCTATCAATTGGTTTTGGAGCATCCGGTAAGAGGCGAGTGTACTTATATGAGATGGCTCGAAACTGGAACCACTTCAAAACCATATACATGTTCTATGCGTTGGAAGAGGTTCGGGGTCAATTCAAAATGCTAGAATCCATTTAGGAATTCGTGATCTTCTCAAGTGATGATGTCTTATGCGTTGAGATGTTGAATGTGACTTCACCAATGAGAAATGGCAATAAATAGAGAAAGGGCATAGCCGGGGGGTTTGGCTAACCTCAAGGGTATATTAACTCTATATCTAGATATGCTTATCGATTGTTGCTAGCGGGAGTTGATATGACTTGGACCACACACCGAGGGTGGTCCAACTATATTGACCTTATCGTATGTTTTGTCTAGAGTTATACAATACTCGAAAGGGCATCTATGACCTTTGTTATGGAGATTCGCCTCGAAGTACAGAGTGCATCCCAAATGAAAATCTATATACGAACGTGCCTTAGTGGTTTTGGATGTACTCTAATATTGTTGTGGTGTAACAAATGTAAGCATCACATCTACTATCTTATTTATATTCCACACCCTGGACATTATTTATAATATCGAATATTTAACTATAAGATGGTTGGCACTTTTAAGGAGAAAACCATTCCAGTGATTTGGTCAGTCTCAATAGATGTAGTTATATGTCACACATATTTCTTGAGTTTCTAACACCAGACTTTTGTCTGACCCGTGGTTTTATTTTTCCTTTAATCCTCGGGTGCTCTTTCGGACAGTTTGAGGAAAGCGGGTTTTTGTTGATGTTCATTGGGCTCTTGGAGAGGTGCTAGATAATTTACCTACCATAGTATTCATTTCCACTACATTACTTTATGTATATATATATATATACATCAACAATTGTATGGACAATATGTTATTACTGTCTAGGCTGATAATAGTACTCTGATTAGTAACTCTAAAATGATATCTATCTTAGAGTAATACCGTGTGCTGTCTTTTGGTATTATATGTAACCATTTTGTTGTGAGATTCTGATGGTTTTGTTCTCCTCTTTCTTGTTCCTTTTATTTTCTTCTTTTCCATTTACCTTAACATTTTGTCTTTATGACACTTGGATGCTTGACACATGAATACCATGGATGTATTAGTGTCGACATTTAAGGGTCAAAAAGGCGGTAATTACAAATGAGTACGAAAGAATCATTCAACAAGCATAAATGTTGAACAAGTATTCTAAAGGAATTATCAAATAGTTTTATTTTCATTCAAATGCAGAGGAAGCATGTGTCTACAAGAGAGAACATTTAATGGTACATAGTTGTTACTTAACTATAAGTAAAAAATATACTACTAGTTGATAATTATGTACTTATGTTAAAATCAGTCCTAGCTTGATTGTTTAATACCCAATATTGGTTTTGTAAATGATATCTTTTATAATAAGTATAAAGGATGTTGGGAATGTTCTAAACAATGCGCAAGGACACCTTATTAAAATGTTTAATATGAAATATGTTAGATGGATTTCATATGCATTGGCAATAGAAATTATAATACATGTTGTATTGTCTAAAATATCATATTTTACTTATGTATTTGATGCATGAAGCAATTATCAAATCCAAATTAAGATCACTAAATGGTAGTTTAGAGTGTTCTTGGGTATTTACGAAATACTAGAGAATTGTTTATAGAAATAAAGAACTCCTTATGAAGGAGTATTCAGACTCAAACTTCATAAGTGATATTGAGTATAATATGTCAATATAAATTCATGTTCAAATCTTAATCAAGGAGCTTTAAGTAGGAATATTCCAAATGAAAGGTTGTGGCTAATTCAACAAAAATGCTATGTACATTGCCTTAAATAGTGCCACAATAAGAGTAATGTATAAATATAAATGCACAAATTTATAACTGAACTAAGGGTGATTCCAAGTGTTGAAAATACCATGACATTGTTATATGATAACCATGTCACGATAACCATGTCACGATATAATTAGTAAAAGAACCTATATCGCACTAGAAGTCAAGAGACATACTTCGAACAGTTCCAAATGACTAATACGGTTTATCAGTGTCGGAAACAGTCAATTAATAGAGTAGGTAATTAAACCAAAATACCATACCCATTAACTAAGTGACTAAATCGATTGATTTTTGAGAAAATCGATTGATGAAATTGGAATAAGATTCCAAAATAGATCTCAAGTGAAAGTGGGAGATTAATAGAGTTTGGGTTATGCCCTAGGGGCGATTTTGTAATACGTTACATATATCTAACTCGATAACCAAACTTGTTCGAAATAAAAGGTGTTTTCTTTATGTTATATACTTATTTTAGTGTGTTATAACAAATTGTGTATTCAATTTAAGTACATTTAAAAGAAAATCCATAAATGGTGTATTTTTTATAGTAATTACAAGGTGTTGTAATCACGATCAATTTATCATAATATAATAAACACACCATTTTGAATATTCATAGTCAAGGTGTATCGAGATTGGATATTGATGTACCTGTTGAAATTAGAGTACATAACGCTTTCTAATTGTTGGGCAGTGTATTACTCATGGATATTATGGCACCAAGGGGTTACATACTGAATGATATTGGATAACTATGAAATGACTCATTCGATAGTTTTTTGTTGGTTAATATTACTAATGTCAAACATAGAATATAAAATGATAATATTACACAATTCACTAGACTTGAGAATACTGTCCAGCTTCAGTATGGAAACTCCACTTTGATTATAGTTAAATCGTGGCACAACATCCATCAAACGACTATAGCTGGGTTGAGTGGAAGCAATTGTAGTGAAACACAATTCAATAGAGAATTTGTCTTCTCAGTTACATGGGGTTAATATCACAGTCAAATGCAGTCAAATTATATGGCCAAAGTAGTAAGGTTTCTAATAAATGTTATCCTTGAACCAAGGACTTTATTTCTTGGACTTACAAAATTGAATATTGACGATGTCGGAATTTTGACCAAAACCAAATTTCATAAGTCCTAGTGATATAGTTCCAACGAAGAGAATTGGTGTAGATAATCGTTACTACTAGGGACTGCTTGTTATGAGTAAAATTGGATTTTACCAAAAGATGTGTAACTAATAAATTTAGCCAAATTGTCACACCACTTGCTAAGGTGATGTGTGAACGTTAATATTTTGAATAGTTCAATGTTAGTCGCCGATTGAATTTACACCTTTGAGCCACACAATCGAAATGATGAATATTCCGAATGACCTATATGATTTAATTAATTTTTAATCATTGAAAATTAATTAAATCAATTAATATTTATGAAATATTAATTATAGAATTCTATTTATTTTGTTTGAATACCATTAGTATTTAAAAAATCTATGTATATAAAGTTATGAACGCATGTATCGATATAAGGTATCGATAGGATATTTAAATCTATTTAAATAAGAATAAATATTAAAAGGACTTTAAATTAATTAAATTAACTAATATTTAGGAAATTTTGATTATTAGAATTTTATTTGATTTGTTTGAATAATATTAGTATTTAATAAAGCATATATAAAAGTTATAAACGCCTGTATCTGCTTACGATATCGATAGAAAATTTAAAATGGATTTAAACAAGAATAATTCTAATTGATTTTTGGAATTTTTTAGGGCCCAAATATCCCATGACATTGTTGGCCATGCATTGAGGAATTAGAGGAGTCTTTTATTTTGAAATGAAGAGGCAAATCTTAATTAGAGGAAGGTGAGTCATCATATCATTAATGTGATCTTTATTTTCCTCCTTTTATTCATTATTGCCTCAGCCATTTTGCTATTTTCCTCACATCCAACCAGGTCCGAATTTCTATGGTGGCTAGGGTTAAAAAATTCTAGAAACGAAATTCAAACAAAATTAAAATTTAAAATTGATTATCTTTCGATTGTTGTAAGATCTTGAGATCGATTCATTGAATATGGGAATCAATTCTTCTTTCAAGGTATTTCTCTTGGCAACATCCGAAAGATATTCTTCTATTTTATTTGTATATAAATTATCATGTTTATGTGCTTCAAATCCTTCACCTCTTCTATTTCTTTTACATGTATGAACTTTGGATTGTGATTTGAATATCAAATTTCTACCTTGAATTAGTAGTATTGACATCATGCTAATATGTTTTAACATCCCACGTTCTTTTCTCTATTACTCAAGTGTTATCAATTATAATAATTATGGATTCATTACTTATCTTATTTGTTTGTTTGTTTATATTGTGTAAGCCATTTAGATCTAAATATTGTAACAGCCTGCACCTTACTGAGCTTGAATTTCGACCAAATCAAAAACTAAGTCCATTAAGGTGCGATCGTTGGTGTTGGTAACCTACCATAAACATAAATATATCAAAGTGCTATCTTTACGAACTCAAGAAGAAATAGTAAAACATAATAAAACATAGTTGGCGACTAAGGCTACTACCTTGAAACCAATATTATTCATTGGATATCTAGTTTCCTTGTAAATGCAGAGCATGAATGAGAAGATTTGTGCACCTAATATCCCTATCTTGTACCAGTATCATGTCCCTCTAAATCTATCCTTTGGGGTGTAGTGAGGAGAGGGTCAGAACAACATTCTGGTGATTGGTAAATTACATACTTTATCCATAATACTAGTTTATGCCGATTGATCTCCATTTAAGTGTTATGTCTACTATTTATGAGTCTGATGTTTAATTCCATATGCGCGTAACCTATTTCAAGGTGTAAATATATATTCGCGTATATAGAGACACACACATGTATGTATAAGCATCCCTATGCTCCTAAAATGGAAACACCTTTGCAACTTAATCGACGGTCAACCGGCCCTAACTATGGAGGTCGATGACTCCTGGATATGGCTTTATAATTTAACTAATCATATTACTACCGCAACTCAAAGACCTATGTAATGGTTACCTGCCAAACATCTAATCAAACAAACAAATAACCAAACTTTGAGATCATTGCATATCCCATACAGACTCTACACTAGTACGAAGTGTAATCCGTACAGGCTTAATCCAAGTCTTCACTAATGACCGCTCGGTACCGGTGGTAGCCTCGACTTATGCCCAACCCTACTGCACAAATATCAATTTATTAAACAATGCTCACATAGCATCAACCATCACCCAAAATCCGATTTAGATTATCCTAATGCAAATCAAAGAAAATGCCCACTTCTGGTTACTTAATACATCTGATTTGAAATTGAAGCAAACTCTACCCTAAAGGTACTTAGCTATTTAATACTTCAAATCCGAGACAAACCGCTTGGTATATTTTCCCCTATCATATACAAGAATGTATACCCCCATGGGACCTATAGTTGGAGATACCCTACGGCAGTTGTACGTATACTCAAATGCTGGTAGCCCTTTCCGAATGGCAGACCTTCATTGTATAACTCTATCGACATCGCATCCCAGCCCATAATAAACCAAGTCATTTATAATTAATCTAAATATTGGGCTAGGCCCACTAATTCACACCCATCCTAAACATATTGTTGAGACCATATAATTTCAACTATGGAAATTATTATGCCTCTTGAGTTCATTATTTATTCATACTTATTTATTTGTTTTCTATGACTGCACTTTATTTTATATGTTTACCGCCTTTATTTCTCTCTTTCCATTGATGTTATCAATGACATTTATTTATCATGTGTTGGTAGCAAAAAAGGCTATCAATACCCAAATCAATGTGAAAGCACCAACAATCTAATCTCAGATTCCAAATAGAGAATTCAATGTACACATCACAGATTCAATTGCAAAAAAGTAAACGAACACATGAATTTTATAGTGTTTCGGCAAACTTTGGCCTATGTCCACTTCAATAATCTTTTATTATACTGTAGGAATACAAATATAGTTTGTTTTAGCCTTATAAAATTAACGGAGGAAGAAAAGAGAAACAATGAAGAAGAGCCAAAAGAAGATCCATCTAGACCCCCCAAAAAAGAAGATCCTTTGCAATGAGCCAATGATCCTGTATTTATAGGAGAAGACGTGCAGATATCCAGTTGAAAATCCATGTGCAAAAGATCGAAGCTAAGGTGGACCGATCCAGAAAAAATGGGCCCATCTTTGGCCATATGACCGATTGACGCTGATTGGTGGTGGGGGCCACGTGGTGCCCCGTGATCAGTCATGGTGGTCCCCCTCCACTACCTCTTCGTGCTTCTATAGTTGTTTGATTGATTCCCCTAGTATATGTTAAGTCATTGAGCGATCATTGTTGAGTTGAACCACCAATTTTAGTAATCCATAGCCATAGTGATCTGACTTGATTCCCTACCTAGAGGAAGTGCAAATCCATACTTAGCCATTTCTTGGATGCTATTTGCTTGAATCCACCTGACTATCATCCATGGCCTCCCTAACAACCGATCTCTGAAACTGATAATCATCTCTTCGGGCTTCCTACCTTGATGATCGCAAATCCCTTTAGCCAACTCCATGGTATCACGACCTTATCAAAAGGCATGATAACTTCATGCCTATTTAATTTACTTTACAAACGCCATGTTTATCTATGTAATTAAATTCATTAAATGGTTTACTATTCCTATTGACCACAACAACTTCCTTTTTTCTTCTTAATTTATTACCTTATTCGTATTTAGTATTTTATTTATAACTAATATGATAAATAATTAATTGCACGTTACCATACCTATATGTATTTAAGATGTAACTCACATTTGTTTATTTATTTCTTAAACTTATATTTTACTTTATATATATATAATCTATAAACAGGATTTTTTATTATTTCTATTTATAAATTTTTTTAGTTTCTATATTTAGGGATTTCTAGACATACACTTATGTATAACTTCCACAAAAATATTTATTTCCACATTTTAATGTATTAGAACCGTATCTTTTCCAAGAGGGAAATGCAACTGTTGCAACTTTTTATAAACTGCTAAAAAGTTGGATCGCGCTGTGTTTGCAATCTCAAGAATAATCTCTTTTTATTTTTATTGAAATAGACAGCGCGAACTAGGAAAAAGACAACTCTACTTTGCACATCTCTTTCGTTTGGACATATTTCTTATTATTTTAAATGATGCACTTTTCATATAAATTGTGAGGTTGGAAAATTTATGGAAATTCCCATGGAGATTCTACAATTCCAATGAATCAAAATATATAAATTTAAATCCCAAATCAAATTAAAGCATCTCCAATTGATTATTATCAAGTTTACAATTTGAAACCCAAATAAAAAAAATCTGGAAATAACTACACAAATATATTAATTTATATTTCATAAATTTAGGGACTATTCTCCATAATTTAGAGATTAGGGTGTGTGTGTGTGTATATATATATATAATTTCATCGAAGTTAAACGATTTTTGAATATGTAGAAATGATTTCAAGTTAGATTTATTTATTTAAGCCTGTAATTCAATGTTTTCCACATAGGGAAAATAAAAAAATAGAATTCCAACTATATAAATTTAATACTATGTAAAACATATAGTTTTCCACACACCTTTTGGCTTTCAATCTCCAAATCCATTCCTCCTACTTGACTTCTTTTCTTTTCAACCAAAAATATGTATCTAAAAGTATATACGCGCCCATTAGAATTTATGATTTGAGAGGAGATTCGAGTTAAATGGAGTCTAAATTTATAAATCTAGAATTTTTCTTTTTCGCTGAATTGATTAACTCCTTCCTTTCTTCTTTTTCATTTTCCACCCTTCTCCAATATATACATATATATATTATTTTTATAATTTCTAAAAGCAGCGGGGAAAGAGAAATGGCAGAGTTCCGCTTCTCAGTTTAGAAAATATGCGAAGAAAACTGAGGGGTTAGGCCTGTATTAGTAGGCATTGGAATCAATTATGTTCATTAGATTATTATTTATCAAATCCGAGCCATTAAGATGAGGTTCAAATAGCCATTAGCCCTAACCGATCGTTGATTGATCGATATGTGCGGTTGACCAACTCTACCTAAAGGTCGACCTGTGGGTCCCACTGATTTAATTCTGCCGTTTAGCTTAACAATTACTTTAATGTTAAGTTTATTATTAACGTTTACTTTAAATTTAAGTAATTAATATTTATTTACTAAATTCATTTTGAATTATTTTCGATCCAAAATCTTCAAACATCGATAATTTCATCGTTTGAACTTCGATCACGAAGCTTTATATATGAAAGTTGCTCAGAAAATCACCATGAACACAATGGTGCAAGTTTCGTGGCCAAACTTATATGTTTGCGCAAATTCCATATTTAAGCCTGTTGAATTATTTATTAATTATATTTATTTAATTACTGTTAATTCTACGGGGTGTTACATTCTTTCCCCTTAAAGGAATTTTGTCCCCAAAATTCCTTAAGGAGTGAATCATGTAACACAGCGTGCAACCATTCAAAACTATCCTACCAATTAGTGTACAATCTATTTTGCAATCAATCATGTATAACTGCATGGTGCATCACAACACATATGATATATATGCTAAATAATACTAAATTGGTGCCTCCTAAATGAATGCATTCTTTAAAACAATTTTGAAAATATAGTGCAAACAAGCTATATATACTGACAGCTCTATATGTATGCAAGTTTTCAAAAATCAAAATCCTTGTTTTTGCACAATAATTTCCACACTCCTACGAATAGGAGAATGGTTCATTTTGCATCAAATTTCTATCATCTAATACCTAACACAACATTTCTAGCATCCAAATTTTTGAAAATATGTTTTCGTAAATCTACACTTTTATGCCAAAATAGAAATTTAGATGAAGAATTTTATATTCCCTTCCTTCTTTTGTGTACCAATTCCATTGTACCTTAGAACCTTTTCTTTTACCCCAAATCTCTTTCAGCTTTTCCAAGTACTATTTGTTAGCACCAAAATTGGTCACTAACACCCTAGAATAGATTTGTGTAGAGAGATTAATGAAGACAGTAAATTGGAACAGAGGAATAGCGCGATATAATTCAAAAACAACAGCAAAAAACAAGAACACCATAATTATAGTGTTTCGACGTAACTGCCTACGTCCACTTTGAATATGATCTTTATTGCTTTTTCAACTATTTAAATACAGATACAATCCACAAAGAGCAGCTTGAATTCAATTTGGAATAAAAGAAAATAAGTACAGAAAATGGCAGAGTCTCCCCCTCCTTTTCCACAAAAAAGAGAATCCCTTAAACTAGACCCCTGCCCCTCTATTTATAGACGAGGATAGGCTGGATCCCCCATGTAATCCCATGACCAAGATAGCTTGGCCCATAGCTGGTAGGTTAGGTAGACCGAACTAGGCATGCCAACCCACACGCACCGATCCACACGTGTCGAAAAACCAAGGCCGAAGCACAATGGCCGAACCACCTTGACCGACCCACTCCGAGCTTCCTTCCTTGACCGAGCCACCCATGCCGAACCATACATGCTGAACCGTACATGAATGCCGATCCACATATACTAATCCTTCTAAGGCCGACCCACATCTACACCGAGCCACCTAGGCCGAAACACTACGTGTCGACCCACATTGGCTTGTCTCCCCGTACCGAACAACACGTGCCAACCCACAAAGGCCGACCCATCCATGACCTTCCATAAGAACTATCCTACTCCAACCAAACCATCATCGAACACCGATCCACATAGACATGCCGAACCACACAGGTTGCATCAATCCCTTATATCTCCAATCTCCTCCTGGTTTGAGTCCTGTCTAGCTTCAACCATATCTTCTGCAACTATCGCTTTGTAGCCGGGCCAAGTAGCTGAGTAACATCTCCCCCCCCCCCCCCCCAAGTACATCTTGTTGCATACATGACGTGCTTTCAATCGAAGCAAGTTAGAGTTTCCATAAAGAAATCCATCATGTTTCCTGAATAGTCATTATCCTTCAATTCTATCCCTCCAAAGTGTCGTATCCTTCTATGGTCGTTATGACGCTTGGTCGATTCCCAATAGTATAATTCAGGATTGTAGTTCATCAGTGGCCATCTGTGTTTGGTTCTACAGGGCTAGTAAGCTTCGGCTATCTGAACCAGTCTTTTCTTCATAACTCTAAATGAAAATTCAATTTCTGTTGATTTCAAGAAATCGAATTTTTCGAATATACACGTTCTTGCCATTGGCTCCCGGATGCGTTTTATAAGCTTATAAATCATCACCAATTCCATCTAGTTTAATTGCAATTCGATTGCAATTCCTTATTCATATTCTTTGTGAAATAAGGATTGTAATTAGCCACTCGATGAGAGGGGACTTTAAGTTCTACATGGATGATGACCTCAGAGCCGTAAGCACGGGTGAATGGAGTATGGCCAGTCGCAGACTCGTAGGTAGTTCTATATGCCTATAATGCTGTTGGGAGTTCATCCACCCATTTACCTCTAGCCTTTTCCAAACCTCTCTTCAGAATAGACTTTATGATTTTGTTTACAGCTTTAACCCGTCCATTTGCTTGAGGGCGAGCAAATATCATAAATCTCTTTTCAATATGATGCTGATGGCAGAAGTCTTTTTAATATAGCGCTGTCGAATTGGGATTTATTTCCAGTTATAATGGTTCATGGAAGGCCATAATGACATATGACATTCCGGACAATGAAGTTGATTATTTTCTTCATCTTGGTTGTGGTTAAAAGTTCTGCATTTGCCCATTCGGTGAAGTAATCAACTGCTACGATGGCGTATTTCGCACCACCTTTAGGATCGGCAAGAAGACGATGAAGTTAATGCCCCTAAGTGGAAAACGGCTATGGACTAGCCATTTGGGTAATTTCCATCGGCGGGGCTCTCAAATTTTTTGCAAACATCTTGCACTCATCGCATTATCTAGCATGATCAACCTCATCTTGATTGATAGTCGGCCAGTAAAACCCGTAGCAGAGTATTTTCCTTATCAGGGTTTGCCCCCTGATGTAATCACCGCATTCTTCTTCATAAACTTCACTCAAGACTTATTTGATATCATCATGGGTGATACACCGAAGCATGGGAATGGATAAACTCCTTTCTACACATGACTTCTTCTTGGATGATTTGTCATGAAGCTTTGAGGAGGATCTGTTGTTTTCCATTCCTCCGTTCAGTAAGAATTCCTCACTGTAGATAGTCTTTGATAGGAGTCATCAATGACCCCTTTTCTGGCTCTGTCTCCAAGATCTAGCCGATCTCCATCCGTCAATGCCTGGAATACTAAGTACTTCAACCGAAACAAGTAGTATGTCTGTTGCACATCCCTGAAACTGGCCAGCTTGGCCAGTGACTTGACTCTTTTCATTTCGTTCGCTGAGGATGTGTGTAATGATGTAATACGTGAAGTCGGCTAGTAGCTCTTGGACCCGGCCGAGATAAGGAGAAAGACAATGCCCCTTGGCAAGAATAACTTCCCTAACTTTGTATACTACTAATCAGGAATCACAAAAGATATTTAAAGTTTCCACTCTAAGTTATCTAGCAAGTTTTAGGTTGGCGGTCGAAGCTTCATACTTAGCTTCGTTGTTTGCTACAAGGAAATTGAGTTTCAGGGCGTAGCAGATCGATCGTTCCTCAGGAGTCATTAACAAGACTCCTGCGCCATAACACTGATCATTGGATGCTCCATCCGCATACATTTTCCATCTGTTGGTTGTTTCTTCACTACTATTTGAGTAGTCTTCTGATGTAGTGAATTCAGATACGAGGTCTGCTAATTTTCGTTCTTGGATAGCTCTTCGAGAGAAATAAGTGATATCGTGTTTAAGTAGTCTTTCAGACGTCTCAGGTCGTTGTATGACCTGTCATAACGGCTGGTAGGCATAGACGTTAATGGGGTGAGCCTAAAAGTAAGAACAGAGTTTTCATGATGAAATCAATAGACATTACGCTGGCTTTTGTAGCTTCAGATCGATATTCAATGCATGGATCGCGATAGTCGGTGAAATCACACACGCTGTTAGAATGGGTCCAAGGGAACATATCATCATTTATTCAGAGAAATCCATCTAATTCTTTTATCATCATTGCACAAAGTTGTGATCCGATATTCTGCACCCGTGAAGGGTCACCATGGATGACTGTAATGTCGACTGTCAGCTCAACGGGTGCAGTCTCAGATTCTTTGAGTTCAGATGTAACTATTTCGTGTAACATTCAATGTGAAATCTAGTTGGGACGGTCAATGTTGATGGAAACTCTGGTCGAATCCTAGAGTCTTGTCATGAGTTATTAAGTCTGATAGTGAAGGGCTCTGAATGCTCTGATCGGTTATCTGCAAATGGCAAAAGATCAGACTTAGAAGCATGTTTAAGAAAATGTCGAGTAAGGGTCAACCTCGAGTTGCGTGAAGCTGCATAGCTGGATCTTGCTTTAAGTTTGAATTTGCTTGTATATTCGAGTAATGCGCTTTCAATTCAATGCATTCATGATCCTTTACCCATCCGTCGGGTTGGAGTGATAGTCAGTTGCCCATGAGCTTAGGCATCCATTTAATGATTCTATTTCTAGGCATTCTTTCCGTCGTAGCCTTGAGTAGTTGTAAACACAATATATAAGTTTCAATATTGAGCTATCGCAGCCAGTCTTTGGATGATCACGCTTATGCTCCTAGTCTCAAGTTGATAAATGTAATACGTGGACGGTTGAGTCTCGTCCTAGCTATGTTTATACCCTCACCTAAACTCCAAAGACAGAGTTGATCGGTGAATAGTCGGTTCACATTCATCATGCTTCTCGCTCGTGCCCCCAAGTTTGGGGCATATACTGATAAATAGGAAGGCCAACCATGCCCACTTTAGCTTTACTCTCTTTCCCGTTGGATCGTGGGATTAGGTCAGTTTATGGGAGGCTAAGTCTCGCCTATCCTGGATTGTATTGTTGTTTTTCATTCCAAGGGGAATACTTTGATGCCTCGTCAGTTTCTGGGCATAAGTTGGGTACTGGATGGTCAGCCATATCCACTTTGGTTCATGTTCTATAATCAGATCTCGGGGTAAAGTGGGCTCAAGTGCAGTCGGGTCATGCTCATCTAGTTTCATACTCCTCCTAACGGATCGAAGGAGGGTGCTAGAGAATTAATGATCAAGTCTTCATGGTTTACTCTCCTTTCCACACTATGGTGGTCATAGTTTTTCAAGGGACATTTGGATCACATTCGTATGTGCTTGGTGCGTATCGATATTGACCCTCGATATGAGGTATGAAATAGTCGGTCGCCCGTAGCTTTAGATGTTGTTTCGATTGGTTTTGTGTTGAGGCCTCCTTGCAGTCGTTGCCTTAAGTTGTAAAGAACTCCAAGCTAGAGCTATAATGAGCTATCGTATTCAGCTTTAAGTGATTTGTACTCCTGCCCCCAGCATTGATTTAGCCAGGCCACAAGTCGGATGGTCGAAATCCATCCTTCGCGAGTAAATACTCCTTATGTCGATTTCAGGACGAAGTTTGCGGAATGGAGAACGGTCGGAATCCAATCATCTATTTATCGATGTTTATACGGCACTCTGCATTCTGGTGACTTAAAGTTATTCTTCCCCTGGTCGACTCGCGCCCAATTTGTGTTCATGCTTCGATCCACTCTCCGAGGACTTAGAGATTTGGCAAACAGTTTATGCTCTAGTCCACAGTCAAGGATGTAGAGATTTTCGTCAAGTCGTTTATACTCTAGTCCGTGTTAAGAGTACTCTAGTCCACTTTAGGGACTTAGAGATTTTTCTCAAATCATTTATACTCTAGTCCGTACTCTGGGGACTCAGAGTACTCTAGTCTACTTCAGGGACTTAGAGATTTTTCTCAAGTCGTTTATACTCTAGTCTACGCTCTGGGGACTCAGAGTACTCTTATCAGCTTCAGGGACTTATAGATTTTGCTCAAATCGTTTATACTATAGTCCGCACTCTGGGGACTGCGAGTACTCTAGTCCGCTTCAAGGACTTAGAGATTTTTCTCAAGTCGTTTATACTCTAGTCCGCGCTCTAGGGACTCAAAGCACTCTAGCTTGCTCTAGGGACTTAGAGGTATTTCTCAAGTCGTTTATACTCTAGTCCGCGCTTTGGGGACTCAGAGTACACTAGCCCACTCCAGGGACTTAGAGATTTTTCTTAAGTCGTTTATACTCTAGTCCGCGCTCTAGGGACTCAGAGTACTCTAGTCCGCTTCAGGGACTTAGAGATTTTCCTCAAATCGTTTATACTCTAGTCCGCGCTCTGGGGACTAAGAGTACTCTAGCCCGCTCCAGGGACTTAGAGATTTTTCTCAAGTCGTTTATACTCTAGTCCGCGCTCTGGGGACTCAGGGTACTCTAGTCAGCTTCAGGGACTCGTAGATTTTCCTCAAGTCATTTATACTCTAGTCCACGCTCTGGGGACTCAGGGTACTCTAGTCTGCTTCAGGGACTCGGAGATTTTCCTCAAATCGTTTATACTCTAGTCCGCGCTCTGGGGGTGCTCTGGGGACTGGGAGTACTCTAGTCCGCTTCAGGGACTTAGAGATTTTTCTCAAGTCGTTTATACTCTAGTCCACGCTCTGGGGACTCCGAGTACTTTAGCCTGCTCCAAGGACTTAGAGATTTTTCTCAAGTCGTTTATACTCTAGTCCGCGCTCTTAGGACTCAGAGTACTCTAGTCCGCTTCAGGGACTTAGAGATTTTGCTCAAATCGTTTATACTCCAGTCCGCGCTCTGGGGACTGAGAGAACTCTAGTTCGCTTTAGGGACTTCGAGATTTTTCTCAAGTCGTTTATACTCTAGTCCGCGCTCTAGGGACTCAGAGTACTCTAGCCCGCTTTAGGGACTTAGAGATTTTTCTTAAGAGCGGTCGTATTTCCACCCGTTTGATTTTTATTTCATTTACCGTGTCGAGGCTAATTTTTTCGAATGAACGGTTGAACCGCGTTTGCTCATGAAATGGGACTATGCCCCTAGCATCAAGGATGAAACTTGAAAAATGGATGGTCGATTCTCATCCGCTTGGTGATTGTAGCTCTTCCAATCAAGTCAAGGAAGGAGGTATATGATAGATGGTTGGATCACATCCATGCTAGGGTTGGATAATCAAGTCTCGCACGATTTGCCTCGTATCTCTTTCTAGAAAACAAGGATAATGGATTATTGAGTAAACAAACTAAGTTGCATATGTTCCAAAGTGCAGTCATGTCCATGTATTGAGAACGATGGTTGACGAGTAGGCAGTCCATCACAGCTACTTCAAGTCGGGCTTTCGAACTACCTCTTGTGTTCCGGGTAGGAGTTGATGTGTAGATGATCAAATCACGTCCGCTCTAGTTAGATTCCTGCATCATTGAGCTTCAGGAGAGGCATATGTATTTTATCGAACTTTACTTTATGACCCGAGGAGTGGATGATCGGGCCACATTCATTCCAAGCATTGCTTAGGCCACCAAATCAAATATGGAGGTCGACGAATGGACGGTCAATCATGTACCCTTTGTATAGTGCTCTGATCATGATGAGCTTGTCCATCTCTAGTCCATGGCCCCAAATCAAAGGCATATGGTTGATGATGAGCGGTCGAATCATGCTCGTCTTGATGAAACTTTACAGGTTCATTCACGGTCTGCGTGGATTGGTTAGCGCCTAACTCTGAGTACATGGTCACCTACATCGTTTTGAAAGTAGTTTAGTTCAAGTTGGTCGTAGTTCATAGAACAATTGAAATTCAAATAGAAATAATTCAAAGAAGATTGGATTAAATCTCATTGATAAGTGAACCATCATTGTGTGCTTGCTATTCAACTTTGCCCTTAGCTCCTTTCAAAGGGATGTCGGCCGTCAGCAGTCCAATTGATAATCATAGTTCTTTATTGATAGGCATCGGATGTTCGCTGACCGCCATTTTGCAGGACTTGTACATACTGTTAAAGCTTTCCTTTCCATATTAGATTTTCGATCACACCTCGGAGGTGTTTTAATCGCTAGTGTTAGGATCAGTGAGCGTCTTGGAATATACAACATTCCCCTGATTTTCTCTGGGCTTCGGTGGACTCTCTCGAGGTTGGTTTTCAGTACCACTCTGAGTCGTGAGTCTCCAAGTAGAGGCTATCAATTGAATCTTTCAAAGAGCATATGAGTCAAATTTTGAGATCTTGGTTCGTCTACTGGAATCTGAGTCCTTAGCCAACGATCCTGTATTGTTATTTTTCCTAATCTGCTCCACTCCTCCTCACTTTGGTTTTGATTCATTTTGTAACAGAAACGATCCATGGTCGTAGGAGGTTCTCCACCTAACTAGCTGCTAAAATATATCTGGAGGTTGACTCCCCTCAAACGCGATCGGTATGATATCCTTGTTAGCATTTGAAACAAATTGCTTGGAGTCAAACTTTGGTTTGCTTGGAGTCACTAAATTCGAAGTGCTGGGTCAGTGAAGAATAGTGCTTGGAGTCATCTTGGTGTTTTCCTAGAGTCATATCATCTATGTTCTCCGACCGTTGGGAGTATCGTTTGAGTAGCGGCTGCTTGTCCATTCCCTTGTTGCCATTCAGAAGCTGCCGCTTGATCCTCTATGCCCTGGTCGGTCATAGGATGTAAGGGAAGTGGATAGAATGTTCCTTCATTAGGTTGAGTTTTGAATTCGCTATGCGGAGGCATTGTGCTGCGGCTAGGGTTCGTACTCGATCCATTTTATTTTTTTGAAAATAGAGGTCGTACCCGATCCATATTTTTTATTTTGGTATAGGGATCGGTCGGATAGTTTTTTGAGAGAGGGATCGGTATACAGTAGAGGGATCGGTATACACTAGAGGGATCGGTATACACTGGGCCGGTAACACTGGGTCGGTATACATCGGGTCGGTAAGACTGGGTTGGTATACACTCGGTCGGTATACACTGGATTGATATACTCTGGGTCGGTATACACTGGGTCGGTATACACTGGGTCGGTATACTCTGGGTCGGTATACACTGGGTCGGTATACTCTGGGTCGGTATACAATGGGTCGGTATACACTGGTTCGGACACTGGGTCGGTATACTCTGGGTCGGTATACACTGGTTCGGTATACTCTGGGTCGGTATACACTGGGTCGGTATACACTAGGTCGGTATACTTTGGGTCGGTATACTCTGGGTTATTCGACGCATATGGTTCTCGAAGCGATCGATGCATACGGTCTTTGGAGCGATCGGGACATATGGTTTTTGGAGCGATCGGTACGTAAGCTTTTTTTTGTGAGGGATCGGATATCTACATTGAGTGAGAGGTCGGCTATATGAGAGATTGGCTGAATTTCCTTTAGAGAGGGATCGGCCTTCATGTAACGACCTGTAAATTTTAACTGTTTTAATAACGTAATTAGTTGAAATTTTGTGAAATTTAAACGATAAAATGTTGAAATAAAAAATTTGATATTTGGAATGCGTCTAATTAATCATAGCAACTGGTAAATTTTCATCAGATAATTTGGAAGTTTATTTTCTAGTGTAATTTTATTCCAATTTATATCAGTTAAAATTGATGATAATAAAATGTTTTCCAAACCTGAATATTTTTACATAGAAAAATTCTAATTCATCTTCTGACTAAGACGTCATTTTTCGTTTTTCCAAATACGGACTTCTTTAGCTCTGTCGATCTTATTTTTTCTGCGTTTTGCTGCATTTTCCGCTAGTAGAAAATTCGAATTTTTATAATTCAATCATACCACTGATATCTGTATACTGTTTTGATCGTCTCGTCGTGCTGATCCTCGCGGTATATTCAATTCAGTATTTTGAAGTCCGATACACAGCAAAATCCATGAACGGATAACCGTATCGGTACGGTTATAAGGTCTTTTGGTTTCGGGTGCTTTTTTATTTTTATTTTTTTGTTCACCGTGTTAATCAACAACCTCTAACCTTTTTAATATTCCCAGAGACAACCCGTGACTTTTGCGTTTCCCTATTTTCATTTATTATCTCCTGGATCCAAAATCTGGTGGTTCATCTTTCCATTTACTGTTCTGTACCTTGAAAATATATAGTAGCTTTCATCATTTCTTTTTCTCCAATCTTTTATCTTCTCTTTGTTCGGCCTCCACATCCACCTTCACTTCTTCAAAAAAAAATTCTCGACCACGCCACAACTCTTCCACCATCAGCCAAGAGCCGATCCCTTCACAGCAGCTCACGTGTTTTTCCCTGCTTCCCCGCGTGCACCAAGCTCCAGTGCTCCGCCCACACCCTCCTCAGCCTCTTCTCTCTGACGCTTCCAACCCAAGTCCACCTTGCCGAAAACCCAAAGCTTCCATCCTTCCCAGTCTTCGGCCTTTCCTCCAACACCACTAGACCCAAGCTCGGTCGTGCTCCTCCTCACCTTCCAAGTGCCACCTTCCACCTCCACCCGACCACACGTGGGCAGCAGCCACGAGAAGCGGGCCCCATTGCCTCAACAGCCATGACCCCTTGCCGTATTTTCTCCGTCCTCTCTTCTCCTGCTCGTCACCACCTTCCTCCTTCATAACCGAGAGCAGGCCTTGTTAATTCAAGTCTGATATGTGTGATTCTCCGTCCTCTCTTCTCCTGCTCGTCACCACCTTCCTCCGACATGTGTGCAAATGATATCGTATGGATATGGTTTTGAAATGGCAATGATATTTTGGTTTTGAAATATAAACTATTTTGAAAGTTTATTAAATGACCAATCGGTGTAATAATTACGTAGTTATTGAAGAGTCCGGGATCGGTTAGGGACATACTCTCTGTCTAAACCGAAAACCACTTCTGTAACGTCCCAGATTTTCGCGTTCGAAAATCGACATCCATACTTTACATCGTACTCGAATGTCGTAGATTCGAGCGTTCAAATCCGAGTCGCCGGAGCTTATAACAACATTAAGTAAACAACACAGCGGAAATAAAAGAATATAGATATACAATATCTGATGCAATATCCAGATACAATGATGATACAATGAATATCTATATACATCAGAGATATGATACAACAAATAGCAGCGGAAAAGAAAACGATAACATCAGCAGCGGATAATCTTCATCTCCAAAGCACTAATCCAGAAATAGCTTGAACTCCCAATAACGAGGCACAAAGATAAGCAAGTGCAGTTTGATCCAAAGACTGAACCAACTCCAGAAAATCTACTAAACCTGAATATCTGAAAACCCCAACTCTAGACTGCTCGTGTAGGAAATTATGAGCACCCAGAGTTTAGGAAAGGAACAATAAACTCCGGATTAGTCATGGGACTGGTGTGAGCAACAAAAACAGTTTATCTTTAAAACAAAAAGCAGAGAATTTTAAAGTCAATTCGCAATGCTTTTGGAAAATGAAACTACCATAAGACCTCCCACCACACACACAATGCAAACGCAGAATTGGAGGAGATTTCTTCTTATGATAGTCAAAGATGCTTACTACGCAAAATCAAATTCTTTTTGATATTATTATTAGTGCATAGTGTAGAAAAAATTTCGAAAGTAGAATATAAATCTTAGCCAGCATAGACATTTCGCACTTATGCCTACTATAGCTACGATGTTCAGCAGCAGGTTACCACCACATTCCATGGCAGGTAATACAACTAAAACCGTACAGGGCTCGTATTGTTTTGTTTGGATTTCCAACAAATGGTCAGGCTAAGGAACTTCCTATTCCACAAAAGAAACGCCTCTGGTGGGACGTTCCGAGAACCAACTGTTCTCTGCCAAACAAGGCCGGCAACCCCTTTTCCCAAGGGATAAAAGAAACCTCAGATATGCCACCCCCGGTCCTTTGGGACCTTTATCCGAGCGCTCGATAACCAACATCACACATCATAAAGAAAGTGTATCCACATGAGTAAATATCTGGGCTCCATACCATGATACTACCCTTTTCCAGAAGGAATGGTCATACCCTAGAAGAGCTACCCCTGAAAACCTTGCCGCACGATTCCTGTTTCGACCATTACCGGGTTGTGAGGCTCGACGAAGTCTCGTCCACAAAGCTACGCTTTTTCAAAAAGCCACGCTTTGGGTCAACAGATGATCAACCTATGATCACAAAGATAAATGATCAAACAAATGATCATATCACAAATGATCAAACACTGATCATCACACAGCAGCACTCAGCATGCCACATTACCAAATTGGGATATATCGCTGATAACTTCAACTACATAACCTCTGAGCTCGTACGTCTCAGAGAAGGGTGTTAAGCTAAGAGAATAAATTCTCCGCCACCAAACAGAAATGTATTTAAAAGAAATCGGCTTTATATCTCAAAGTGTAATGTCAGACATGTATCCATATAAGTCTGTTCCGGGTTCGAACAGAACCGAAGGCACTTCTCACGAAGCCCTTGCAATTCCGGATAACTTTCAATCACGTCCGGACTTCCCGTCACAAAAAGAGTGATATAAATCTCTATACCGGGAGCTACCCAGTGCAGAGACATTCGACAGGTTATCCTTTCATTTTCGAAAATATCCGGTCTTCAACACCGATCTTCAAATGCGATCCATATACGACGTATCACTATTCGGAATGGGTTATATGACACAGATGTCTTTTCCCGGCTAACCCGAATAGTGAGCGCAATATTCAAAAACAAATGGATAATGGGGTTTCAATTAAGTCACAACTTAAACCCAAACTTTCTCTTTCAAATGGTTAAACGAATTTCCATTTTAATCTTTTTTAAACCAAAAAGATTTAATTCACAAAATTCACTTAATTTCACAAAGATTCATTCACAGATTTTCCAAATCGATTTCCATTTCAATTTAATTAACTCGTTAAATCTTTAAATCAAAGATTTAACTTATAGTTTTCAAAACAATTTCATTTCGAATGGGTTAAACAAATCATCACTTTAAATCTGTTAAAAATAGACAGATTTAATTCATAGCTTTCAAAGAGAATTCATTCATAACTTGGAAAATCCATTTTTCAATTCACTTGAAATTCCTTTAATTTAAACTGGAATTTCTTTTCTTATCTAAAAGCTTTTATTCTTTGAAAACAAACAGTTTTCATTCTGGAAATCTGATTCATTCATACGAGTTGAAATCCTTGGTTTAAATTCAAATTCCCAAATTAATACTTTAAAACGGTTTAATTCATACAAACACATTTATATCATCTTTTATCCCTAGTTTCCAAATCATAGCTTAATTTCAAACTTGAATCCAAATTTAAATCTAACTATTTAAATTTTCAAGACTCGGTTAAGTTATTTAAAATAACTTTTATCTTTGAAAATCCATTTCAAAAGCTTTTTACTTTAACCCTGAATTTCAAATTTCAAAATCAATTTAAATTAAAATTTTCAATTTCAAAAACATCAAATTTAAATTATCTGTGACTTAACCGATTTCCACGTGAAATCCATTTTTGTGTGTGTAAAGGTGTGGTCCAGGGGTTTCACACAGTAATGCAACATCATACAATCATCACATAACAAAATACAGGATATAGTTGATAAGCGATATAAACTATACGCTTATCGTTCATTCACAGATCACAGATATATATCACAGGTAAGTAAACTACAGATCGCAACATAAATCAGGGTGTATCACAAAGCATCATATATCAGGGATATCAAGCAATTCAAATCATTCAATAGAATCCAAACATTCACAAGTAAAATCAGTTAATGGTTTGATTAATTCCAATCAGATTAATTTCTTATGAATTACTAATCCTGGTTGATTAACATTAATTATCTTTAGTTAATAAATTAACTATCCCTTAATTACTTTCATTAATTATTCTTAAATTAATTATTATTTAAACATGTGATTAACCAACTTTAATCATAAATTAATTACTTTCAATTACTTTCATTAAGTAATTATCTTTAATTAATTATTTACCCTTAATTAATAAATCTTTAATTAATTACATTAATTATTCTTTAAATTAAATCACAATAATTAATTAGCCTTAAAATAATTACACCAAGTAAATAGCTTTAATTTAATTACCCAAAGTAGTTATTTCTTAATTAACTAAAAAAAAACATTTAATCTTTGGAACAAAATCATTATTAATCCACAAATTAACTTAAGGCCTTAAAGTCAAAAATCAATTTGAAAACATCGTTCCCTTTTAAAGTAATTTCTTAATTAAGCTTAAACTTAATTAACTTTAAAAAAAAAATTTACTTTAATCCTAATTCCAAAGTTAACTTAAAACATTTATTATCCTACAAGAATAAATCAGAAAAGGTTTAAGACTTGTTTTAATTAAAATTTTGAATAAACTTGTTTTAATTTTAAATCTAAAACCTGCTATCATACCAAACACTCAACCCCGAGCCACCCTCGTTTCTTTCCTGAGTATTTCCCAAGAAACTCGCATACCTCTTTCCCCCGAGTCTCACACGAAGACCACTCGAGATCATCCCCGAGAAACCATCATCTTCCCAAACTCCACAACAACTTCCTGATATACGTGATACCCCAAATTCGAGTGTGCACGTGCACAAATCATCCATGCCGCCGCCACCTCCTGTGACTCTTCACACACATCGGCGATCCACCACCTGAACGATTCTGACCCACGAACTAACGCCGCGAAGCCCAAAATGAAATCGAGTGTTCTCGAGCTCCACTGGAACGACATCGCAACCTGGAGCCGCCTCATCAACGCATCCCCGACCACCAGACAGTCTGAAACTCCGGCCAAACCCTCGTTGACACTCCCTCTTCCATCCCCCAACAGCCCATAAGACTCGATCAACTCTGGTCGTCGAACGAGATCAAAACAAAACTGTGTCAAAACTAGGTTTAAAAATTTTAAACCTTCGCCGCCGTCGCCTCGTCGAACTGGAACGACTCCAGTCATTTTTCCCAACACCACCATAGGTTTCCCCACCTCCACGCGAAATCCCAGCCATCACAACCCAGTAGATCACCAGAATTTGCCAATGAAATGACATTTGAACAAATTCGAACTGCTCCTTCATTTCATTACTAAAAAATGTGATTTTAATTTTAAAAATCCTATTTTTGATTTAGAAATCTATTTGTAAACCTGAATTGACAATTTAAGATGTTCGAAAATGTCACTTATATTAAGTATTACTGTTCTTAAGTTCCTCCCAGAGCAGATCGACTTTATTTAGCATGAGTTAAATTTTAAAATCTACCTTATACTCAACCAGTCATATTTTGTTTGAAGTTCAAGGCCTAACAAGAATTGGAGGAAGTGTATTTGATTTTTGAACAGGTCTTAAACCTGTAAACTTAGAACAGAGCCTGGTATACAGACCTGCACAAACAAGTACTACCTATATACATACATTCCATTCATTTCATACGTGCAAACATCATTCACAACATAAATTCAAAGAAAATCCCAGGTATCACAGATGAAACAAGTTTAAGCTTTTTAGAAAGAAGTTTACTCACAGATAAAAGAACAAAGAGGTCTAAAAGAAAAATTAAAGTTGCTCACCTGTTTTTGTTGAAGCAGAGAAGAACAGAGAACTGCTTTGTTGTTTGAAAACTACAGCTTTGATCAGTCTTTAGCCCTGTTTTTGTTTTCTTTAAGCTAAACGATGTTTTGAGTTTGTAGATGATGATATCTACATTTTTCTTTTCTGGTTTTGAATTTGAGACTGGAAACCTTCCCTTCTTCTCAGGCTTCACTTTTGATAATATTTGTTTATAACTGGAAATGATGTTGAACAGCATTCCTTTTCTTTGATATACTTCTTATTGTTTTTAAGCTTCGAGATGTTTTACTTCAGTTTCTCTTTTTAGTTTCGAATGAATAAAAACTGAGATGAAATGAAGAGGTTGACATATACAAGAAGCTACAAGTGATGTTTGTTGTAAAGGTGATGTTTGGTTTTGTACTAAGGCATGGCTGCTAAGGAATGGAAGCATTTAATGCTATGTACTCTATGTTTCCCTAAGCCATATTTGTTTGTCTCGGCTGTACAAATTTGAGATGACAGTGATGGCTTGTATTTGTTTATGTTGATTTGTTTTGGTATTGTATTTTATTTTATCTTTGTCTTGTTTTATTTCGGCTGAGGTTATTTATACTTTGTTGCCTTGTTTTCTTGTTGGTATTTACAAGTTAATTCACACTTTATTTATTTTGTACTCTTCACTTTTATAAGACATGCCTGCATACTTACTTATAGGTATATTTACTTTATCTTATTCTTCAAGCTTGGAGATATTTTGTTTTATCTTTTGTTTACATATATATATATATCTATCAAGAATTAAAAATGACCATTTCTATGTTTATTTGTTTTCTCTATTTTTCTTACTACTTTGAAATGTAAAGAAGTTCTACTTTTAAATTGTTGTTAGATTTTAACAAATATTCTACTTCTATTTTTATTAAAACTTACCTTATATTAATTTCAATTTCTAGTTCAAATGTTAATTATCATTATTTACTTAATATTTATTGTCTCATATTTATTTTATAAACTCAAACCATCTTTAACCATAATTTCAAATATATATATATATATATATATATATATATATTAAATTTGCTCGTATATACCTAAATATATATATACATTCAATATATACACATATACTCACATATACACTATTTACAATATTTTAATCTCAAATGATTTATACAGAATATACTTGGATATCGGGGAAACTCGCAATAAATAAATCGATTAATTTCACTTTAAACCATTTGTTTTGCTATTTTTATTCAGAATGAAATAAATTAACAATTTTAAATTCAAAAACTCAATTAATTATAAATTTAAATACTTATAAAATTTGGGGTCGTTACAAATTTCCCCCCTTAAAAGAATTTCGTCCTCGAAATTCGCAGGCACGAAACAAAGACAGAGATAGACAGATTCGATCTTCTATAACTCCTCAAACACAAGATACGGTTTCCAAACTCAAGTCGGAATATCTCAGAATACATACCAATTTGTCCCTCTTCGGACTTTGGTATTCACAAGAAATTAGAATAGAATTTCAAAATTTGGTTTTTTAAACGAAATCGTTTTAATTGATTCAATTCAATTTACCCTCATATTTTATTAGTCAATTTAATTCAATTTCAAATTCCAATTTCAAATTCATTAAGGTTTAAATCCAAAAGGCTGATAAGAAGTCAATGAAGATACGAAATAAGAATCTCCTACAACGGTTCGTAGAGCCATCATCACCCCGAAACTTCTTCTTGTAGCTGATACGAAGAAATGAAAAGAATTTGGAAACGAATCAAAGAAAATTGATAGAGAAAGATTGTTTCCACTGTTGCAGGGTATTGACCATTTATAGTCGTATTCCCTGTCCCCTATCTCATCTTCTTCTAGCACTCATATCTACTATCAGTGGATAGTAAGAGAATTTACTGAGACGTTCAGACGGATATCTTAGAGATTACTCATTCTAGAGTTTACTTCACTCTATCTCTAATGAGCTACTTAATGTGTTATACTCCTGAGCTAAAGTTCAACCTTAGCTCTGATACCAAATGTAACGTCCCAGATTTTCACGTTCGAAAATCGACATCCATACTTTACATCGTACTCGAATGTCGTAGATTCGAGCGTTCAAATCCGAGTCGCCGGAGCTTATAACAACATTAAGTAAACAACACAGCGGAAATAAAAGAATATAGATATACAATATCTGATGCAATATCCAGATACAATGATGATACAATGAATATCTATATACATCAGAGATATGATACAACAAATAGCAGCGGAAAAGAAAACGATAACATCAGCAGCGGATAATCTTCATCTCCAAAGCACTAATCCAGAAATAGTTTGAACTCCCAATAACGAGGCACAAAGATAAGCAAGTGCAGTCTGATCCAAAGACTGAACCAACTCCAGAAAATCTACTAAACCTGAATATCTGAAAACCCCAACTCTAGACTGCTCGTGTAGGAAATTATGAGCACCCAGAGTTGAGGAAAGGAACAATAAACTCCGGATCAGTCATGGGACTGGTGTGAGCAACAAAAACAGTTTATCTTTAAAACAAAAAGCAGAGAATTTTAAAGTCAATTCGCAATGCTTTTGGAAAATGAAACTACCATAAGACCTCCCACCACACACACAATGCAAACGCAGAATTGGAGGAGATTTCTTCTTATGATAGTCAAAGATGCTTACTACGCAAAATCAAATTCTTTTTGATATTATTATTAGTGCATAGTGTAGAAAAAATTTCGAAAGTAGAATATAAATCTTAGCCAGCATAGACATTTCGCACTTATGCCTACTATAGCTACCATGTTCAACAGCAGGTTACCACCACATTCCATGGCAGGTAATACAACTAAAACCGTACAGGGCTCGTATTGTTTTGTTTGGATTTCCAACAAATGGTCAGGCTAAGGAACTTCCTATTCCACGAAAGAAACGCCTCTGGCGGGACGTTCCGAGAACCAACTGTTCTCTGCCAAACAAGGTCGGCAACCCCTTTTCCCAAGGGATAAAAGAAACCTCAGATATGCCACCCCCGGTCCTTTGGGACCTTTATCCGAGCGCTCGATAACCAACATCACACATCATAAAGAAAGTGTATCCACATGAGTAAATATCTGGGCTCCATACCATGATACTACCCTTTTCCAGAAGGAATGGTCATACCCTAGGGGAGCTACCCCTGAAAACCTTGCCGCACGATTCCTGTTTCGACCATTACCGGGTTGTGAGGCTCGACGAAGTCTCGTCCACAAAGCTACGCTTTTTCAAAAAGCCACGCTTTGGGTCAACAGATGATCAACCTATGATCACAAAGATAAATGATCAAACAAATGATCATATCACAAATGATCAAACACTGATCATCACACAGCAGCACTCAGCATGCCACATTACCAAATTGGGATATATCGCTGATAACTTCAACTACATAACCTCTGAGCTCGTACGTCTCAGAGAAGGGTGTTAAGCTAAGAGAATAAATTCTCCGCCACCAAACAGAAATGTATTTAAAAGAAATCGGCTTTATATCTCAAAGTGTAATGTCAGACATGTATCCATATAAGTCTGTTCCGGGTTCGAACAGAACCGAAGGCACTTCTCACGAAGCCCTTGCAATTCCGGATAACTTTCAATCACGTCCGGACTTCCCGTCACAAAAAGAGTGATATAAATCTCTATACCGGGAGCTACCCAGTGCAGAGACATTCGACAGGTTGTCCTTTCATTTTCGAAAATATCCGGTCTTCAACACCGATCTTCAAATGCGATCCATATACGACGTATCACTATTCGGAATGGGTTATATGACACAGATGTCTTTTCCCGGCTAACCCGAATAGTGAGCGCAATATTCAAAAACAAATGGATAATGGGGTTTCAATTAAGTCACAACTTAAACCCAAACTTTCTCTTTCAAATGGTTAAACGAATTTCCATTTTAATCTTTTTTAAACCAAAAAGATTTAATTCACAAAATTCACTTAATTTCACAAAGATTCATTCACAGATTTTCCAAATCGATTTCCATTTCAATTTAATTAACTCGTTAAATCTTTAAATCAAAGATTTAACTTATAGTTTTCAAAACAATTTCATTTCGAATGGGTTAAACAAATCATCACTTTAAATCTGTTAAAAATAGACAGATTTAATTCATAGCTTTCAAAGAGAATTCATTCATAACTTGAAAAATCCATTTTTCAATTCACTTGAAATTCCTTTAATTTAAACTGGAATTTCTTTTCTTATCTAAAAGCTTTTATTCTTTGAAAACAAACAGTTTTCATTCTGGAAATCTGATTCATTCATACGAGTTGAAATCCTTGGTTTAAATTCAAATTCCCAAATTAATACTTTAAAACGGTTTAATTCATACAAACACATTTATATCATCTTTTATCCCTAGTTTCCAAATCATAGCTTAATTTCAAACTTGAATCCAAATTTAAATCTAACTATTTAAATTTTCAAGACTCGGTTAAGTTATTTAAAATAACTTTTATCTTTGAAAATCCATTTCAAAAGCTTTTTACTTTAACCCTGAATTTCAAATTTCAAAATCAATTTAAATTAAAAATTTCAATTTCAAAAACATCAAATTTAAATTATCTGTGACTTAACCGATTTCCACGTGAAATCCATTTTTGTGTGTGTAAAGGTGTGGTCCAGGGGTTTCACACAGTAATGCAACATCATACAATCATCACATAACAAAATACAGGATATAGTTGATAAGCGATATAAACTATACGCTTATCGTTCATTCACAGATCACAGATATATATCACAGGTAAGTAAACTACAAATCGCAACATAAATTAGGGTGTATCACAAAGCATCATATATCAGGGATATCAAGCAATTCAAATCATTCAATAGAATCCAAACATTCACAAGTAAAATCAGTTAATGGTTTGATTAATTCCAATCAGATTAATTTCTTATGAATTACTAATCCTGGTTGATTAACATTAATTATCTTTAGTTAATAAATTAACTATCCCTTAATTACTTTCATTAATTATTCTTAAATTAATTATTATTTAAACATGTGATTAACCAACTTTAATCATAAATTAATTACTTTCAATTACTTTCATTAAGTAATTATCTTTAATTAATTATTTACCCTTAATTAATAAATCTTTAATTAATTACATTAATTATTCTTTAAATTAAATCACAATAATTAATTAGCCTTAAAATAATTACACCAAGTAAATAGCTTTAATTTAATTACCCAAAGTAGTTATTTCTTAATTAACTAAAAAAAAAACATTTAATCTTTGGAACAAAATCATTATTAATCCACAAATTAACTTAAGGCCTTAAAGTCAAAAATCAATTTGAAAACATCGTTCCCTTTTAAAGTAATTTCTTAATTAAGCTTAAACTTAATTAACTTTAAAAAAATTTTTTACTTTAATCCTAATTCCAAAGTTAACTTAAAACATTTATTATCCTACAAGAATAAATCAGAAAAGGTTTAAGACTTGTTTTAATTAAAATTTTGAATAAACTTGTTTTAATTTTAAATCTAAAACCTGCTATCATACCAAACACTCAACCCCGAGCCACCCTCGTTTCTTTCCTGAGTATTTCCCGAGAAACTCGCATACCTCTTTCCCCCGAGTCTCACACGAAGACCACTCGAGATCATCCCCGAGAAACCATCATCTTCCCAAACTCCACAACAACTTCCTGATATACGTGATACCCCAAATTCGAGTGTGCACGTGCACAAATCATCCACGCCGCCGCCACCTCCTGTGACTCTTCACACACATCGGCAATCCACCACCTGAACGATTCTGACCCACGAACTAACGCCGCGAAGCCCAAAATGAAATCGAGTGTTCTCGAGCTCCACTGGAACGACATCGCAACCTGGAGCCGCCTCATCAACGCATCCCCGACCACCAGACAGTCTGAAACTCTGGCCAAACCCTCGTTGACACTCCCTCTTCCATCCCCCAACAGCCCATAAGACTCGATCAACTCTGGTCGTCGAACGAGATCAAAACAAAACTGTGTCAAAACTAGGTTTAAAAATTTTAAACCTTCGCCGCCGTCGCCTCGTCGAACTGGAACGACTCCAGTCATTTTTCCCAACACCACCATAGGTTTCCCCACCTCCACGCGAAATCCCAGCCATCACAACCCAGTAGATCACCAGAATTTGCCAATGAAATGACATTTGAACAAATTCGAACTGCTCCTTCATTTCATTACTAAAAATGTGATTTTAATTTTAAAAATCCTATTTTTGATTTAGAAATCTATTTGTAAACCTGAATTGACAATTTAAGATGTTCGAAAATGTCACTTATATTAAGTATTACTGTTCTTAAGTTCCTCCCAAAGCAGATCGACTTTATTTAGCATGAGTTAAATTTTAAAATCTACCTTATACTCAACCAGTCATATTTTGTTTGAAGTTCAAGGCCTAACAAGAATTGGAGGAAGTGTATTTGATTTTTGAACAGGTCTTAAACCTGTAAACTTAGAACAGAGCCTGGTATACAGACCTACACAAACAAGTACTACCTATATACATACATTCCATTCATTTCATACGTGCAAACATCATTCACAACATAAATTCAAAGAAAATCCCAGGTATCACAGATGAAACAAGTTTAAGCTTTTTAGAAAGAAGTTTACTCACAGATAAAAGAACAAAGAGGTCTAAAAGAAAAATTAAAGTTGCTCACCTGTTTTTGTTGAAGCAGAGAAGAACAGAGAACTGCTTTGTTGTTTGAAAACTACAGCTTTGATCAGTCTTTAGCCCTGTTTTTGTTTTCTTTAAGCTAAACGATGTTTTGAGTTTGTAGATGATGATATCTACATTTTTCTTTTCTGGTTTTGAATTTGAGACCGGAAACCTTCCCTTCTTCTCAGGCTTCACTTTTGATAATATTTGTTTATAACTGGAAATGATGTTGAACAGCATTCCTTTTCTTTGATATAGTTCTTATTGTTTTTAAGCTTCGAGATGTTTTACTTCAGTTTCTCTTTTTAGTTTCGAATGAATAAAAACTGAGATGAAATGAAGAGGTTGACATATACAAGAAGCTACAAGCGATGTTTGTTGTAAAGGTGATGTTTGGTTTTGTACTAAGGCATGGCTGCTAAGGAATGGAAGCATTTAATGCTATGTACTCTATGTTTCCCTAAGCCATATTTGTTTGTCTCGGCTGTACAAATTTGAGATGACAGTGATGGCTTGTATTTGTTTATGTTGATTTGTTTTGGTATTGTATTTTATTTTATCTTTGTCTTGTTTTATTTCGGCTGAGGTTATTTATACTTTGTTGCCTTGTTTTCTTGTTGGTATTTACAAGTTAATTCACACTTTATTTATTTTGTACTCTTCACTTTTATAAGACATGCCTGCATACTTACTTATAGGTATATTTACTTTATCTTATTCTTCAAGCTTGGAGATATTTTGTTTTATCTTTTGTTTACATATATATATATATCTATCAAGAATTAAAAATGACCATTTCTATGTTTATTTGTTTTCTCTATTTTTCTTACTACTTTGAAATGTAAAGAAGTTCTACTTTTAAATTGTTGTTAGATTTTAACAAATATTCTACTTCTATTTTTATTAAAACTTACCTTATATTAATTTCAATTTCTAGTTCAAATGTTAATTATCATTATTTACTTAATATTTATTGTCTCATATTTATTTTATAAACTCAAACCATCTTTAACCATAATTTCAAATATATATATATATTAAATTTGCTCGTATATACCTAAATATATATATACATTCAATATATACACATATACTCACATATACACTATTTACAATATTTTAATCTCAAATGATTTATACAGAATATACTTGGATATCGGGGAAACTCGCAATAAATAAATCGATTAATTTCACTTTAAACCATTTGTTTTGCTATTTTTATTCAGAATGAAATAAATTAACAATTTTAAATTCAAAAACTCAATTAATTATAAATTTAAATACTTATAAAATTTGGGGTCGTTACAACTTCAATAACTATTATACGCGGAGTGTGATCCAGAATGAAGTGGTTGGAATGATGACCTTGCTGGATTTGAAGAAAGAGAACGATAATGGATTACCTTGACACTTGTGTCAAATTGGAAATGACTTAAACAGGAGCCGTGCCGGGCCAGTGAGGTTAGCTACCTCTAGCGGACACACTTCTTCGTAAACTACTCATTACTTGTTTTTGATTGGTGCGCACCCTTGAATTGGGAGTGTTGTTTCGCGGTGTTGCGATCGTTGCGGCGATGCGTTCTCACCAGTCCAGATCAGGCAAACGGTAGTTTCACTACCTTGGGTATTGCCTCATGTGCCTTGTCATACTCGTATCCCTATGCGCGACCACTATGATTTGTTTCGTGTGATACCTATGGAGTACTCCCTGATAGCCCACTAGTTTACGGTGGAGTTTACAGTGTTGTATAGACTATGACGCTTATATAAAATGTGTTAAGGGGGATAATGGTAACGCTTTAACGCTATTTTGATACTTTATATTACTGATAGGCATTATTTACTTAGCGTACACTATTATATAGTAGATAGTTTAACGGCTGCTTAGAGGATGGTTATCCCAAACATCCTTTGAGTTACTTGTATTTCAGTTGTTATTTCACTTGAGTTGGATTTATTGATATAAGAATGTTAATCCTGACTCGAGTGTTTTGTGTTTTGCTTTACGCTCGGGTCAGACTAAGTGTACCAGTATTCGAGGCTCACCTTTGGAGTTGGAGCTTCGCTTGGAGATACAGCTATCTATCCAGCTTTCAGATATTCAGTTGATTCCGGTGATGTATTCTGATCTTGTATTTGACTATTGTATTCGAGACTTCTGTTGTATCTTGTTTAATTCTGTTATATATATATAGTAGCTTCATGAACTACTATTCTTTTGTTTCCGCTTCATATTGTTATATTACTTTGTGTCTGTGATTCTGTGATTATTTATTTACTGTATATGCTGAGTTTTTCCAATTTAAATTAACAATCTATTGTTTTGAATTATTCAAGTCCAACATGTGTGAATTTATTGTCGACTTGAATGGTCCAAAATACTGGGTCGTTACACTTCATATAACTCCAGTGCAAACTTCAACATCCAATCCCAAAAACTTGCGTACATCAGTGAATCCAATCCCATGGCTAATAGCTTCCTTTAGATCTATTTCAAAACTGAGTAGAATAGGAAGTTTACTGGTAAACAACTGGATCTATCTTGCGAATATGGAAATCCACTAGTAGACGATGAGATCCAATCAAGCTGAGAATTCAATTCTCAGTGAAAGCACCAAAATATTAGCACCAAAATTGGTCACTAACACCTTAGAATAGATTTGTGTAGAGAGATTAATGAAGACAGTAAATTGGAACAGAGGAATAGCGCAGTATAATTCAAAAACAACAACAAAAAACAAGAACACTAGAATTATAGTGGTTCGGCGTAACTGCCTACGTCCACTTTGAATATGATCTTTATTACTTTTTCAGCTGTTTAAATACAGATACAATCCACAAAGAGCAACTTGAATACAATTTGGAATAAAAGGAAATGAGTACAGAAAATGGCAGAGTCTCCCCCTCCTTTTCCCCAAAAAAGAGAATCCCTTAAACTGGACCCCTGCCTCTATATTTATAGACGAGGATAGGCTGGATCCCCCGTGCAGGCCCATGACCAAGATAGCTCGGTCCATAGCTGGTAGGTTAGGTAGAACGAACCAGGCATGCTGACCCACACGCACCGATCCACACGTGTCGAGCAACCAAGGCCGAACCACAATGGTCGAACCACCTTGACCGACCCACTCCGAGCTTCCTTCCATGACCGAGCCACCCATGCTGACCCATACGTGCCGATCCACATATACTAATCCTCCTAAGGTTGACCCACATCTACACCGAGCCACCAAGGCCGAAACACTACATGCCGACCCGCATTGGCTTGTCTGCCCTGACCGAACAACACGTGCCGACCCACAAAGGCCGACCCATCCATGACCTTCCATAAGAGCTATTGTCACGATCCAAATTTCAGCGTTCAAAAATCGACACCCGTACTTCACTTGTACTCGAATGCCGCAGATTCAATCGTTGAAATTCGACTCGTGCCGGAGCTTATAACACAGTAAGTATAACAACACAGAAGAAGAAGGAAATGAATGATATCATATACATCACAAATGATACAATATCCAGAATATGATATACAACAATGATAGCAATATGATACAACAATATCAAAGACAAATAATGCTACAGCGGAAACAATAGAAGTGATAACTCTAAATGATCAGTCAGAGAATGAATCCACCAACTCCAATATCAAGCTCGAACCACCATCACATTTCACAAAGGTAAGCAAGGTCAGTCGGCTGCTCCAAAAACTGAACTAGCTCCAACTAGTCTACTAAACCTGACTATCTGAAAACCCCAACTCTATACTGCCCGTGTGGAAAATTGTGGGCACCCAGAGTTAGGAAGGGAACAATAAACTCCGGGTCAGTCATGAGACTGGTGTGAGTAACAAAAACAGTTTATCTTTAAAGAAAACAACAAAAGAATTTTTAAACATTGAAATCCGCAATGCTTTTTGGAAAATGAAACTACCAAAAGGCCTCCCGCCACACACACAATGCAAACGCAGAATTGGAGGAGATTTCTCCTTATGATATTCAAACATGCTCACTACGCAAAAAAACTCTTTTGATATTATTACTAGTGCATAGTGTAGGAAACATTTCGAAAATATAATATTAATCTTAGCCAGCATAGGTACCATTATACTATGCCTACTATAGCTACCATTTTAAATGGCAGGTTTTACAACTAAAACCGTACAAGGTTCGTATTGTTTCTTTGGATTTTCCAGCAAATGGTCAGGTTAAGGAACTTCCTATGCCACGTAGGAACGCCTCTGGAGGGACGCCCCGAGAGACAACTGCTCTCTGCCAACACAAGGCCGGTTACCCCCTTCCCGGGTAGTAAACCTGAGATATGCCACCCCGGTCGTTTGCGACCTTTATCCGAGGCCTCGATCACAAAGCAACAATCACACAGTAAATGAGATTGGAGCAACCACACAGGTAAATATCTGGGCTCCATACCATGATACCACCTTTTTCCAGAAGGAATGGACATACCCTAGGGGAGCTACCCCTGAAACCTTGCCGCATCTTTCCTGTTTCGACCATTTCCGGAGTGTGAGGCTCGATGAGGTCTCTTCCACAAAGCTACGCTTCTTCACAAATCCATGCTTTGATCAACAAATGATCAGCAACACTTAGCATGCCACACTACCAAATTAGGAGTATATCACTGATAACCTTCAACTACATAACCTCTGAGCTCGTATGTCTCAAGGAAGGGTGTTAAGCTAAGAGAATAAATTCTCCGCCACAAAACAGAAATGTATTCGAAAGAAATCAGCTTTATATCTCAAAGTGTAATGTCAGACATACGGCCATACAAGTTTGTTTCGAGTTCGAACAGAACCGAAGGCACTTCCGAAGAAGCCCTTGCAGTCCGGGTATTCACAATCCCGATCGGATTTCCCATCACTTAGGAAATCTCTATACCGGCGCGACTCAGTGCAGAGACAATCAACGGGTTATCCTTTCGTTTTCCAAAATATCCGGTCTTCAAATGCAATCCATATACGACGTATCATTATTCGGAATGGGTTATATGACGCAAAGGTCCTCTCCCGGCTAAACCGAATAATGAGCGCAATATTTAAAAACATATGGATAATGGAATTTCAATTAAGTCACGCTTATTACCCAAAACGTCTCTTCAAATGGTTTAAACACATTACTATTTTAATCATTAACACAAAATGATTCATCTCACAAAGTACACCCAGTTTCACAAAGATACATTCATAGATTTTCCAAATCAATTTCCATTTCAATTGAATTAACTCATTAAATATTTAAATCAAAGATTTAATTGATAGCTTTCAAAACAATTCCATTTCGACCTTTTACACAAAAGGTACACCTTTCCAGTTTCAAAACAAAGTTCAACAATCTTTCACAAAGATTTATTCATAACTTGGAAAACCATTTTCATTTCAAACTTGAAATTCTTTGACACAAATTGGAAATTCATTCCTATATGAAAGTTTCTATTATTTGAAAATAAATAGTTTTCATTTCGGAAAATCTGATTCATTTATATGAGTTAAAGTCCTTGGGTTAAATTCAAATTCTCAAAACCATACTTTTAAAATGGTTTAAATTCATATAAACACATTTATAACATCTTAACCATAATTTCCAAACATGGAATTCAATTCCAAATTTTGAATTCATATTAAATTATTTAAATTGAAAAACTTTACCAAGTTATTCAAAATAACTTTATTCTCAAAACTCCTTTTCAAAAGCTTTAACATTTAATCCAAATTCATTTCCAAAATCAATTGAAATTAAAATTTCAATTTCAAAAACATTAAATTTAAATCATCTGTGACTTAACCGATTTCCTCGTGAAATCCATATTTGTGTGTGTAAGAGTGTGGTCCAGGGGTTTTACACAATAGTGCAACATCATTCAATCATCACAGGTCAGAATACAGAAATATAGTTGATAAGCGGTATAAACTATAACGCTTATCGTTCATTTACAAATCACGGATCACAGATATATATATATATTACAGATAATAAATTACATTTAACCCAGATAAATAAACTACATTACAGATCACACGTAAATCAGAATATATCACAAAGCATCACAGATCAGGAATATCAATAATTCCATCGTCCAATCAAATCCAAACATTCACAAGTAAAATTTATTAGTTAACTAATTAATTTAAATCAGAAGTATTAATTATTAATTTGGGTTAATTATCATAAGTTAATTACAATTTATTTGGAATAAGTTCCCCTTTCATCATTTATTGGTTAACCTTTAATTATTAACAAATCAATCTTAATTAACGAATCAATTAATCTTTAATTATTAAATAAATCTTAATTAATCACCATTATTAATTAATCCTTTAATTATTAACAAATAATTATACTCAAACTTCAAATTATCATTCAATTTATTACATCCAGTAATTATCTATTAATTACTTACTTCTCTAAGTAATTATATTTCCCAATTTGTCAAATGATTATTCTAGATTAAACTCAAGAAATTTAACTTAGACTAATCAAATTAACTCAATTAATTTCACTGAATAATTAATTCCTTAATTACTTACATTAAGTAATTATACTTAAAAATTTTACAATGATTATCTTTAATCAATTAACCGAATTAATTATTAAACTAATCACATTAACTAATTATTAAATAATCCTAGTTAATGACCTTCATTAACTATTCTTTAATTACTTCTCTAAATTAATTGAACTTAGATTAATTATTAATAATTACAAATTGATTTATCTTTAATAACAAATTTATTAATCTCTAATTATTTAATTAATCAATTTTAATCATTTATTTAATTACTTTTAATTAAGTAATTATCTTCAAGTAATTAATTACCTTTAATTACTTATATTAATTAATCTTAATTAATTAATCATTCTTTAATATAATTACACAAAGTAATTATCCCTTAATTACTTATATCAATTAAACCAACTCCTTGATTAATTACATTAATTAATCCTTTAATTGCACTGAGTAATCATCACTTAATTACTTATTTAAGTAATCCAAATCATTAATTAATTAAATAAATAAATTATCCATTTTAATTAACTTAATAATTAATGAATTACAAATTATCATTAATTTTAAGATAAAACTTTATTCTTATTTATGATTGAATTATCATTAACAATGTATTTAAAAACAATTTACTTTCAAATTTACTTTAAATTCCATTTCAAATTAAGATTCAAATCAAATACAAATTTAATTCTAACAAAATTTAAAACAATTTAAAAACCTTTTAAATCACATGTTAAAGACATACTTATCTTATAAAAGAAGTTTAAACGAATTTGAAACCAAATTCATTTTTAAATCCAAACTATTTAGATTATGCTTTAAACATTCAAAGTTGTTTAAAACTTTGTCATCAACCCTTCCACCATCTCCTAAAGCCACGAGACACTCGGTCAATCCAAGACGGCGAACGAATCGAAGATCTCGACCTCGCTAAAACTAGGTTTAGAAATAAAAACATCACGCCGTCGCCACCACCGTGGCCTGACCACCATTCCAATATTTTTCCCAACACCACTGCTTACTCCTCCACCTCCAGGAAGAATCCCGACCAACACGACTCAACCGATCATCGGTATTTGGTCAAAATCCAATTTGCAAACAAAAACGAACTGCTCTCAAATTACACAATTAAAAATCATCAAACCAGGTTTAAAAATCATGTCTTCTAGTAAGGATTCAAGTTATATTCTTGAATCAATAATTCGTGAAGTTCGAAATTTCCAGAATTTAAATTTTTCACTGTAAAAATTTGATCTTTCATTTTATATGCATTTATACTTCACGACACTATTTTTAGATTATAACTCATACTTAAATACAACTATTTTGTTTTTAAACCAAAGACTGATATTGATTAGAAAACAAGAAATTGGATTTTCTTTGGTTGTTCTATGTCTTGGAACTAACAGAGAAGATGCACTGATCAATATATATATATATATATATACACACAAAGAAATTCCAAGATATATATACTTAAGTTTAAATAGCTGGATGTTACTCACCTTCCACATTTTGATTCCAGAAGCCTTCAAGTTGAAGTTGAAGCCTTTTTGAATTTGGAAAGTCGAAAATCTTGTTTAAGTTTGCTACTGGAAGTCTTCTTCTTGATCTCAGATTTCCTTTGAGTGCTTTGATATTTTTTTTCCGAGATGTTTGTTTAATTTGAATTTTTTTAAGTATGAAATAGTATTTGCTTCAGATTTTTCTTGTTTGGAATGGACGAACTGAAATGAAGATTGATATATGAAAAGGAAGTTTACAGGGGATATGTTTTGTTTGTACAATATACCAGAGATTTTTTTCTCTTTTTGGTGGTTGATAAGGTATAGGGTGGTATGCTATAGGATATGGCATTAATTGTTTTGTACAAAATATATATTTATTTGTTCCTTCTCTTGCAAGCTTCATTCATATGTATATTATTATTTATTTTTCAAGTGTTCATACTTATGTGTATATACTTGAATGTATTATTTGTTTCATTCTTTTACAATATTTCTTTACTTGTATGTATTTTATTTGTCTTATGCTTTGTGATATAAATGAATTCTAATTTTAACATGATGTTTAAATTTATTCTAATATATTTATTTTATATTGTATAAAAACTATATTTTTTATATTTTACTTTAGTCTTTGTAATATTACTTCATACTATAAACAATTTCTATTTTAGTTTATGTTATTAGATTTTATCCAATGTATTTACTTAATACTTTTATATCTTATATAATTATATTTTTTTTTAGTCTTATTAATTTGTAATATAAATAATTTCTATATTTTAATCTGTTGTTAAACTTTAGCTAATGGGTTACTTTTATATTTTTATACTTTATCTTATATAATTTGTATTTTTATTTCTAAACCGTTTATCTGATTTAAATTAAAATCAACTATATATATATATATATATAATTTCAAATTTACTCATATATGCCCAAATATATATATATACATATATATACATTCACATATAAATACAATATTTTAAATTTAAATGATTTATACAGAATTTATTTGAATTCAGGGAAACTCGCATCAATTTATCAATTAATTTCACAATTTTAATTCAAAAATTAATTTTAATTATCAATTTAAACTTATTTAAAATCCGGGATCGTTACAGGTTCCCCCCCTTAAGAAATTTCATCCCCGAAATTTGCCAGGGAGACAACAAAGATAGATGAAGCATATTTCATCAAATCAAATTGAGCATCTATTCTGCATTTGGCTTACCAAATCAGAATATCAATAATAGATACAAGAACGGATCTTTTTATTTTTTTTACAAGATACTCAGGTTATCCAGATCTACGAAATATGCAGTGGCATTGGTTAGTTCAAAGGTATAACTAACCATTCGTAGAATATATTGGGACCCAAAGAATAGATAGATATATGGATACAATTTCAAAACTTTTAGTTTAGAAACTAAAGTATACCTATCAACCATAACAAACAAAGCAACCAATTCATTCAAACAAACAATTCGACCTATTTGGAGTTTATGTCCCATGCAAATATATCAAATCTTCTTCCAGGATCTACCAGGAACTATCAAAGAATTGAGAAGAGATGTTGAACAAAAGAGATTGATAGAGAAAAGATTGTTTCCTTGTTGTTACAGGGTATTCACCATTTATAGTCGTATTCCCCTGTCCCCTATCTCATCCTCTTCTTACACTCATACTTACTATCAGTGGATAGTAAGAGAATTTACTGAGGCATACGAACATATATCTTAGGGATTACTCATTCTAGGTATACTTCACCCTATCTCTAATGAGCTACTTAATGTGTTATACTCCTGAGCTAAAGTTCAACCTTAGCTCTGATACCAAAATGTCACGGCACAAAGCAGTGGCGACCGGTAGGCTTTGCAACCATCCCAGACCCACCGTGGCAGACACTGGTACCCTGCCCTTGCTTTTACGGCCAGCCTTTCGACTGTCACACCTTACGGCTAACCAACCCCACAAAGAGGACATGTAGGGGTAAGAGTCTCCTGCTCGCCACCAAACAAAAAGCAAGAACCCCGTATCACATACCACACAGGTAAGCAAGAGCAGTCGTCTGCTCCAAAAACTGAACTAGCACCAACTAGTCTACTAAACCTGACTATCTGAAAACCCCAACTCTAGACTGCCCGTGTGGAAAATTGTGGGCACCCAGAGTTTAGGAAGGGAACAATAAACTCCGGGTAAGTCATGGAACTGCTGTGAGTAACAAAAACAGTTTATCTTTAAAACAAACAATAAAAGAATTTTTAAACATTGAAATTGGCAATGCTTTTTGGAAAATGAAACTACCATAAGGCCTCCCGCCACACACACAATGCAAACGTAGAATTGGAGGAGATTTCTCCTTATGATAGTCAAACATGCTCAGTACGCAAAAAAACTCTTTTGATATTATTACTAGTGCATAGTGTAGGAAACATTTCGAAAATATAATATTAATCTTAGCCAGCATAGGTACCATTATACTATGCCTACTATAGCTACCATTTTAAATGGCAGGTTTTACAACTAAAACCGTACAAGGTTCGTATTGTTTCTAGGGATTTTCCAACAAATGGTCAGGCTAAGGAACTTCCTATGCCACGTAGGAACGCCTCTGGAGGGATGCCCCGAGAGACAACTGCTCTCTGCCAACACAAGGCCGGTTACCCCCTTCCCAGGTAGTAAACCTGAGATATGCCACCCCCGGTCGTTTGCGACCTTTATCCGAGGCCTCGATCACAAAGCAACAATCACACAGTAAATGAGATTGGAGCAACCACACAGGTAAATATCTGGACTCCATACCATGATACCACCTTTTTCCAGAAGGAATGGACATACCCTAGGAGAGCTACCCCTGAAACCTTGCCGCATCTTTCCTGTTTCGACCATTTCCAGGGTGTGAGGCTCGATAAGGTCTCGTCCACAAAGCTACGCTTCTTCACAAAGCCATGCTTTGACCAACAAATGATCAGCAACACTTAGCATGCCACACTACCAAATTAGGAGTATATCACTGATAACCTTCAACTACATAACCTCTGAGCTCGTACGTCTCAGAGAAGGGTGTTAAGCTAAGAGAATAAATTCTCCGCCACCAAACAGAAATGTATTTGAAAGAAATCAGCTTTATATCTCAAAGTGTAATGTCAGACATACGGCCATACAAGTCTGTTCCACGTTCGAACAGAACCGAAGGCACTTCCGAAGAAGCCCTTGCAATCTGGGTATTCACAATCCCGATCGGATTTCCCATCACTTAGGAAATCTCTATACCGGCGCGACTCAGTGCAGAGACAATCGACGGGTTATCCTTTCGTTTTTGAAAATATCCGGTCTTCAACACCGGTCTTCAAATGCAATCCATATACGACGTATCATTATTCGGAATGGGTTATATGATGCAAAGGTCCTCTCCCGGCTAAACCGAATAATGAGCGCAATATTTAAAAACATATGGATAATGGAATTTCAATCAAGTCACAACTTATTACCCAAAACTTCTCTTCAAATGGTTTAAACACATTACTATTTTAATCTTTAACACAAAAAGATTCATCTCACAAAGTTCACCCAGTTTCACAAATATACATTCATAGATTTTCCAACTCAATTTCCATTTCAATTGGATTAACTCATTAAATCTTTAAATCAAAGATTTAATTGATAGCTTTCAAAACAATTCCATTTCGACCTTTTACACAAAAGGTACACCTTTCCAGTTTCAAAACAAAGTTCAACAATCTTTCACAAAGATTTATTCATAACTTGGAAAACCATTTTCATTTCAAACTTGAAATTCTTTGACACAAATTGGAAATTCATTCCTTATATGAAAGCTTCTATTATTTGAAAACAAATAGTTTTCATTTCGGAAAATCTGATTCGTTTATACGAGTTAAAGTCCTTGGGTTAAATTCAAATTCTCAAAACCATACTTTTAAAATGGTTTAAATTCATATAAACACATTTATAACATCTTAACTATAATTTCCAAACATGGAATTCAATTCCAAATTTTGAATTCAAATTCAAATTAAATTATTTAAATTGAAAACCTTTACCAAGTTATTCAAAATAACTTTATTCTCAAAACTCCTTTTCAAAAGCTTTAACATTTAACCCAAATTCATTTCCAAAATCAATTGAAATTAAAATTTCAATTTCAAAAACATTAAATTTAAATCATCTATGACTTAACCGATTTCCTCGTGAAATCCATATTTGTGTGTGTAAGAGTGTGGTCCAGGGGTTTTATACAATAGTGCAACATCATTCAATCATCACAGGTCAGAATACAGAAATATAGTTGATAAGCGGTATAAACTATAACGCTTATCGTTCATTTACAGATCACAGATATATATATATATATTACAGATAATAAATTACATTTAACCCAGATAAATAAACTACATTACAGATCACACGTAAATCAGAATATATCACAAAGCATCACAGATCAGGAATATCAATAATTCCATCATCCAATCAAATCCAAACATTCACAAGTAAAATTTATTAGTTAACTAATTAATTTAAATCAGAAGTATTAATTATTAATCTGGGTTAATTATCATAAGTTAATTACAATTTATTTGGAATAAATTCCCCTTTCATCATTTATTGGTTAACCTTTAATTATTAACAAATCAATCTTAATTAACGAATCAATTAATCTTTAATTATTAAATAAATCTTAATTAATCACCATTATTAATTAATCCTTTAATTATTAACAAATAATTATACTCAAACTTCAAATTATCATTCAATTTATTACATCCAGTAATTATCTATTAATTACTTACTTCTCTAAGTAATTATATTTCCCAAATTGTCAAATGATTATTCTAGATTAAACTCAAGAAATTTAACTTAGACTAATCAAATTAACTCAATTAATTTCATTGAATAATTAATTCCTTAGTTACTTACATTAAGTAATTATACTTAAAATTTTTACAATGATTATCTTTAATCAATTAACCTAATTAATTATTAAACTAATCACATTAACTAATTATTAAATAATCCTAGTTAATGACCTTCATTAACTATTCTTTAATTACTTCTCTAAATTAATTGAACTTAGATTAATTATTATTAATTACAAATTGATTTATCTTTAATAACAAATTTATTAATCTCTAATTATTTAATTAATCAATTTTAATCATTTATTTAATTACTTTTAATTAAGTAATTATCTTCAAGTAATTAATTACCTTTAATTACTTATATTAATTAATCTTAATTAATTAATCATTCTTTAATACAATTACACAAAGTAATTATCCCTTAATTACTTATATCAATTAAACCAACTCCTTGATTAATTACATTAATTAATCCTTTAATTGCACTGAGTAATCATCACTTAATTACTTATTTAATTAATCCAAATCATTAATTAATTAAATAAATAAATTATCCATTTTAATTAACTTAATAATTAATGAATTACAAATTATCATTAATTTTAAGATAAAACTTTATTCTTATTTATGATTGAATTATCATTAACAATGTATTTAAAAACAATTTACTTTCAAATTTACTTTAAATTCCATTTCAAATTAAGGTTCAAATCAAATACAAATTTAATTCTAACAAAATTTAAAACAATTTAAAAACCTTTTAAATCACATGTTAAAGACATACTTATCTTATAAAAGAAGTTTAAACGAATTTGAAACCAAATTCATTTTTAAATCCAAACTATTTAGATTATGCTTTAAACATTCAAAGTTGTTTAAAACATTTTAAATAAAAAAAACTTATTTATTTTCAAATTAGGATACAAAAATTAATTTGGATCCATATTTTAATCTGAATTTTAAAACTTATTTAAATCTTACTTTCAAAATTTTAAAATCAATTTAAAAATTTTAAAGCACACAGGTTTCTTTTAAAAACCTGTAACCAAAAACTACCCGAGCCACCCTAAAAACGCTTCGAGTCAACTCAGAAAAAATTCAGGCAAAACATTCAACTACTCGAGAAACTCTCGAGTACACTACTACCTAAACCAAACATCACCAGAAAATAGAAGTGCACCGTGCATATGCACCATCGACGCAGCCATCTCCGATCATCGACGATGATCCCCTCAAGTCGGCGATCACCCTCGCGCCTAATCACGAACATCCGACCATCATCCCAAACCCGAATTCGAATTCGAGTGTTCAAATCCAAACCTGGAAACACCCAGACCATCACCCCACCAAAACCTATCAACGCTTCATTTACAGAGCTCCGGCCACCAGAAAATCCCAAACTCCGGCCATCACTTCATCATCAACCCTTCCACAATCTCCCAAAGCCACGAGACACTCGGTCAATCCAAGACGGCGAACGAATCGAAGATCTCGACCTCGCTAAAACTAGGTTTAGAAATAAAAACATCACGCCGTCGCCACCACCGTGGTCTGACCACCATTCCAATATTTTTCCCAACACCACTGCTTACTCCTCCACCTCCAGGAAGAATCCCGACCAACACGACTCAACCGATCATCAGTATTTGGTCGAAATCCAATTTGCAAACAAAAACGAACTGCTCTTAAATCACACAATTAAAAATCATCAAACCAGGTTTAAAAATCATGTCTTCCAGTAAGGATTCAAGTTATATTCTTGAATCAATAATTAGTGAAGTTCGAAATTTCCAGAATTTAAAGTTTTCACTGTAAAAAATTTGATCTTTAATTTTATATGCATTTATACTTCACGAAACTATTTTTAGATTATAACTCATACTTAAATACAACTATTTTGTGTTTAAACCAAAGCCTGATATTGATTAGAAAACAAGAAATTGGATTTTCTTTGGTTGTTCTATGTCCTGGAACTAACAGAGAAGATGCACTGATTGATATATATATATATATATACACACACAAAGTAATTCCAAGATATATATACTTAAGTTTAAATAGCTGGATGTTACTCACCTTCCACATTTTGATTCCAGAAGCCTTCAAGTTGAAGTTGAAGCCTTTTTGAATTTGGAAAGTCGAAAATCTTGTTTAAGTTTGCTACTGGAAGTCTTCTTCTTGATCTCAGATTTCCTTTGAGTGCTTTGATATTTTTTTTCCGAGATGTTTGTTTAATTTGAATTTTTTTAAGTATGAAATAGTATTTGCTTTAGATTTTTCTTGTTTGGAATGGACGAACTGAAATGAAGATTGATATATGAAAAGGAAGTTTACAGGGGATATGTTTTGTTTGTACAATATACCAGAGATTTTTTTCTCTTTTTGGTGGCTGATAAGATATAGGGTGGTATGCTATAGGATAGGGCATTAATTATTTTGTACAAAATATATATTTATTTGTTCCTTCTCTTGCAAGCTTCATTCATATGTATATTATTATTATTATTTCAAGTGTTCATACTTATGTGTATATACTTGAATGTATTATTTGTTTCATTCTTTTAAAATATTTCTTTACTTGTATGTATTTTATTTGTCTTATGCTTTGTGATATATATGAATTCTAATTTTAACATGATGTTTAAATTTATTCTAATATATTTATTTTATATTGTATAAAAATTATATTTTTTATATTTTACTTTAGTCTTTGTAATATTACTTCATACTATAAACAATTTCTATTTTAGTTTATGTTATTAGATTTTATCCAATGTATTTACTTTATACTTTTATATCTTATATAATTATATTTTTTTTCTTTAGTCTTATTAATTTGTAATATAAATAATTTCAATATTTTAATCTGTTGTTAAACTTTAGCTAATGGGTTACTTTTATATTTTTATACTTTATCTTATATAATTTGTATTTTTATTTTTAAACCATTTATTTACGATTTAAAATTCAAATCAAATATATATATATATATATATATATAATTTCAAATTTACTCATATATGCCCAAATATATATATATATATATATATATACATACACATTCACATATAAATACAATATTTTAAATTTAAATGATTTATACAGAATTTATTTGAATTCGGGGAAACTCGCATCAATTTATCAATTAATTTCACAATTTTAATTCAAAAATTAATTTTAATTATCAATTTAAACTCATTTAAAATCCACGATCGTTACAGCTATCATACTCCAACCAAACCACCATCGAACACCGATCCACATAGACACGCCGAACCACATAGGTTGCATCAATCCCTTATATCTCCAATCTCCTCCTGGTTCGAGTCCTGTCTAGCTTCAACCATATCTTCTACAACTATCACTTTGTAGCCGGGCCAAGTAGCTGGGTAACACTATTCACATAAGGAGGTTTATTTATAAATCTTAAAATAGAATTATTTTTAAAACCAGTTATGTTTATTGTTGATAAGAAATGGAAACATAAATTCCAAAGCTAAAAAAATTATTTCCCTTGTCGTTATCTATGTTTTATTATCACACTTATTGAACAGTAAAATTCATACTCACTAATAGACCTGCCCTCTCTACGCTAAGCATATGGCATTTTAAAATCAGAAATGATCTCATTTTCCATTCTTAATCTTTTCCACATTCAATTAAATTTGTAAAATAGTTTGAAATTTTAGAAAACCCATTTTTTAAACACAATTTTTCAAAAGCTTTTGCCTTACACCTTCATAACAAATCAAGTCACATCTTAACGTAATAAGAATACAGTCGATGAGTTAACGCGTATGATTGACCCTAGCGTATTAAATTTTGAAAATCTTTTCTTTTAATTTAGAACAACAAACAACACATTAGTACATTTATAAAATTTGGCTTTTAAGGCATAGGGATATTGACCCGTGGTTTCGTGATGACCCTTCCCTGTCATTCACTTACTAAAATTTATTTTTTTCAAAATCCTAAATTTTTTGGGATTTAAGAATTTTTTATTTTTAGTTGCTAATTTGATTGATTTCCTAATTTATTTTATAAAGTTCCAGCCTTTCTTTACATTCATCGCTGGCTAAGTGTTCTTATGAGATTTCCTTATTTATATGGCTTTCTACTATATATAGCAATCAAAGCTCATCCAGAAAATCAACACAGTAATAAAATAGAAACATATCTCTTATCATATCGTACGCAATTTCTATACCCATAACGAGACAACTAACGATTCAACCCAAATAACCTAAAAGAAACAATGGCTGGAAGCTGCCCATTAATATCTACTTGTATTATGATGTCATGGCCCCACCACTTCGAATTCCTACTCAAATAAAATGGACATTTTTATTATGTCATTCTACTATAACTCACATGTCTAAAATTACCCTTTTGGCTCCAAATAAATAAATTTCATCCATTATTTCAGTTACTACAATCAATTATAGGATAAACTGTGCATTTGCACATTGTAGTAGGTAAGAAATATAAATTATGCACATTTAGAATCACTCATTGGAAAATTAGCTTGGAGGAATAACTTTCCTATCACCTATCTTGCCTTCTTTAATCATGAGTCAACTAATTTCCTCTATGAGTGTGTGCCATCTCATTAACCTCTTCTCCAATTATATTACTATCTTCTTTTAATTAAAATCTCTTGATAGTATTGTCAAATTTTGGTATTTATTTTCTTTACCAATGATCTTTCATGCATGTATACTCTAACGCTCGCAGAAGTGTACTTTGATACCATTCCCCCTTCCTATGTGGGTTCTTCTTATGGATTTCACACACTTCCAATAAAACATTCTCAGGTTCATACCAATATTCCTTATATTCAACGGGGATTCCTTTTTGCTACTCTACAATCATTCATGGCTATTTTATCCATAGCTTTAACTTTTACCCCTACTTACCTAGGCAGTCATCCATATCTACTCCATGTCAAAGCTTGTTTGGTTTTCACCACTCTTTATAAAATTATTAAACTTCACATGTATGAAGTACTTAACCTAAATTTTTACCTTTGAATATATAAACTTAGAAACTTTTTGTTTGATTCAATAGTTTCTTGGTTCCCAAAAGGAGCTATGAAAAACTTCTCATTTAATCAACTTTAACTATATGCATCATAACTTTTAAAACTATAATTTAAGATTTATGAAGTGGGTTCATTTATTAAGTTGTCAATGTCAGCATTTTAATTTAAAAGATCAATGGCATCGTAACTTTAGCTATTGGGTTTTTTCTTAATTAACTTGAAATTATTTACTTCTTATGTATAAATCTATTTCAGTTGTTTTTCTTCCTATCATCATTATCGAGCATTCTTACCCTTCCATTCTCTTTACCCCGTTTAGATCAAGCGCCATTTCCATTTATCAACCCCTTAAAAAGAGTTTTAAAACTTTTAAATTTACAAAAATAGAAAATCATCGAGCCAAACATACTCCACATTTTCCATTTATTTCAAAAACAAAGGTTCTTGGCTTTTCATAAATTTTCTAGTTCTTTTAAGAGTATATTCCAAAGGCATAATTAATGTGACGAAAAATTTAGTTTTTACTTGCTTTTCAAAAATAACAACTTCTTAGTGATAGAGTTATTTTATTTTCAAAACAAATTGTTTTAAAGCTAATTTAAATATTACAAGAAAATTAAAAATCTTTTACTAAATTCTCTTTCACGTGGTCAGAAATGGATTTTATTTGTTCTTTCTTTTTGGACTTTCCTTCTTGCAGGAACTTGCTCATTCCTATTTGTACCTTACCTCCGGATATTTGTAACTTATAGGCTGTTACCTCCTATCTATCCGTAATCTAGCCAAATCCTCTTCTATATGTCATTATCAAGCTCGCCCTAAGTGTAATGACCCGGGATTTTGTATTGATTTATAATCGTCATTAAACGATTAATCGATTGTTAATTGCTGTTGAGTATTTTAAATCAGCTGAAATTCTTTTGAAAATAGGTTAAGTGTAATTGGACTTTACGAATTTGAAATATCGGCCCACATTTATTCGTGACCGTGATATCAGTGGATACCCATTCTTTTTCCTCATGATCCATTTCACTTTGATTCGAAAACCCTAAACCTAAACCTAAACTAACGAACGAAAATGGCAGCCTCCTTTCGTTCGTTCCTCTTTTTGAAATTTAGGCTTTGCAATCCGCAGTCGCCGCTTTCAGAGTTTGTCGATCGTTCGTCTTGAGCTCAGCTCGGTTGCTCCTTCTTCGTGGAAAAGGTGAGTGAATTATCACTCACATCTCTTTCAATCTTAGGTTGCTCGACTTCGTTAAGATGTTAATGCTTTTCTTGCTGTCTTGGTTCGATTTCTGTATACCACGACACTTATTTTGTTTGAAATCTGCAAACATGATTTTGGGAAATTATAATTTTGATGAGGATTCAATTTGATTTTGAGCTTGATGATTTTCACTTCACTCTCTGGCTTCATGAGTTTGCTGGCTTCGGCTTTGGCTTGAGATTTCGCTTAACTGTACTTCGGTACTTGATTTTAATTCGAGAATGATGTTTTCTCTTATTTTAACAAAATTTGAAGAAAAGAATTTGATACTTGATGTTCTCGGTTTTGATTTTGAGCTGGTTAATATCCTTGGCTATCAGTTTTGACTTTGATCTGTTACTTAACCTTGGCCATGTGTTCATCTGAGTGTTGTTAGCATTGCATCACCACTGTTGACCTTATCTGAGCATTGTTCATTTTTGATTGAGTCTGGATTTACATATTACGTCTCTGGCCATTCTTTGTACAACCTGTCCTGGATTACCATATTGTTGTGATGAGCTCGGGTCGTCTGCACTTGTTTGTGTACTCATGAGTCGCATTGAGTCGGTCTTGTACTGTCCGGATTCATTAATCTTAGTTGTATTTGTACATTTTGATTTTGGTCTCTTGATGGTGCACCGTGCCTTGTACTTGTAGTCTTGGCTCTAGTTAGATGTGCAGTTTGCTTTATTACTGCCTGGTCTGTCGTAGAGGTATACTTGTAGTTCCTTTTACTGGTCTACCTTTGATCTTGGTTACAGTCTTGCATAGTATCCATACGCATTGGGTCCAACCATTTTGTTCTTGTATATCATGTGATGGTTAGTTTACATCAGTTATTTATGCATCCCTTAACTGTTGTAGTCTGGTCCACCCTCTTTACACTTGAGTTGATTGCTGCTGCACTTTTTAGACTTGTTGTGTGGCTGTTACTGAGGCATTACTGGTTCATTTTGCATTTGTAGATTTATCTTGTTTGCACTCATTTGTAGTCTACACCTCATATACTTTTGTATCCTGGTCTGATTACTTGTCTGATGGTTCTGTCCACTGTTCCATTTTGTTATACTTTACTTCTGTTTATTCAAGACTGTATATGTGCATACATACATATGTATGTGTGTATGCGTATATTCTTGAATTTAGGCTAAGTCCCTGATGTTGATATTCACTCTGGTTTCATTGTAGACTTTTACTCTAACCATCTTTGTTTTAGTCTTGGCCTCGAGCTCTTTGTCATGTGCACACTGTATTTACTTCTGACCTTTGAGCGAGTTCGTTATTGCATTTATTCACTGAACTTTGATGTTGTAGTCTACATTCCACTGAAGATTCATTTGAGCCTTCATTGTTGTTTCGAGCAGCTGTTTTAGGAGCAGTTTGGAATTCGGCAAGTATCACTTAATTACATACCTAAATATGCTTCATTGTTGTTCCATACTGCATGCTTTTATCCATGATTTTGATCCATGTGTTCCATTCGGCAAGTTCTATTTCCATTGTATAATTGTAGGCATGCCACTGATCACATGCTGACATGTTCACTTGAGTCATTCCAGTGTTTTGAGCATTCGATATTTGAGTCTGCATTATATTGCTTGACTCGAAGCTGGGTACTTATGTAATGTATCTGCACTTATATACTTCATCATGGTTTGCCATATTGGCTTCACTGCATCTCCATGTGCCTGTAGTACTTGCAGCGTAGTTGTTGCAGTGTTATCATATTCACTGGTGGCATTTGGCTTGCATTTGAGTTGTCACTGTCGAACTTTGAGGCATATCATATTTTAATTGAGGTTCAGGTCAGTGGCAGGTCCTTTGCATTTGGTTATATTTTGGGTTCCTCCATGAAGTTGCATTTGTACATTGCCTGAGTCACTTGATACTGCTGTTACATGTTGTTCGGCCTCATTTACGTCGACTTAGTATGATTGCTGCATATGGACTAAATTGTGCAGCGTCAGGAGTGCATTTCGTTGATTCAGTCTGTTAGTCGAGCTTGCATTTGATCTGGGTATTCATTGTTGCCATATTAGCTTCACTATATCTTCATGTAGCTGCACATTTGAGTTTGGTCTTGCATTATGCGCCGCCATTGTTTTATATACTTTGGGATCTGATTGCATTCCAATTTCATTTAGTTGACTCTGATCTAGTTGGCACTGCTTATTCTAGCTGTATTCAGGTGTGTCTGCTACACATGTCTCACTTGTGCATGTTGTTACATTGCTCAAGGTCCTAAATTGATTTGGGTTGTTTTGTAGTGGCGAGGCAGTACACGCGTGCGTGTACTGCAGCCCCACAGAATTGACAGATTTTAATTGATATTTCTTTTGTTCTGGATTCATGGATTTGCTGCGTATTTCGTATGCCGTATTGGCGAGGCAGTACCCGTTAGCGGGTATTGCAGCCAATCAGAATTAATAATTTTGTTGTTTTCTAAAATTATCTTCATTGATAATCCTTTGTATTTATCTTTGTCAATGATTTGGATTGCTGATTTGTTGTTTAACACTGTTTAGTGTTATATCTGCCGTTATCCGATTCTTTTATCGAGGAGTCGGATATACGAGATTTCTGTGACTGTCGTCTATTTGATAATTGATTATTATTGCTTCTGTGCACTAATAATTGAGTTTGAATTAGACTGACCCGTGTATTATTTTCTTTTGAATGTAATACTCGGGTCAGACCCGAGTTATTTCAGGTTGTAGATTTCCTGCTTTGAGTTGCTGTTTGAGCTATGAAGACTTTTCACATCTTTTGGAGTAATCATGTCATAGTATAGGTTGATATGTATTCATGTATATTAGTTGATAATGTACGTGTATATATAACTTCCAGAGTCGACAATTGTAGTTGTATCATATGTATTGTGTCAACTGTATTGTAACTGACATCAGTTATATATATGAGACTTTTGTTTTTATCTGTGTTCCGCATTCTTTGTGTATCTGTGTTGTTTTTATATATATTGTCCTAAACCATTATGAACCATCGTAGCTCGTTTTATACTGGAATTGGGTATGTCGATGGGAGTGAATAAATAAGAGATGAAAAATTTAAAATATATATCACTCCTATCGAGGTAACCAATACTAGTGTAAGGCCAACTACGGATGGCCGCTCCTATCCAGCCTTATTCTTCATAATAACAGACAGTATTTCTTTTAATACTCTTTGTTATTGTGAGAATAGAGGTGGGGCGTCACAGTTGGTATCAGAGCTTGGGGTTTATGGACATAATATAAAACATAACTTGGATGGAACATGTGTTACAACTATCAGTCGATGTTTTATTTGTGCTTTGAGTCAAAACTAAAGATTAAAATTTTGATGAAAGTTTTTAAATATCATTATTTAAAAATAAAAAGTGAATTTGTGTTCTGATGATTTGATTGATTTGAGTACTGTTTATCAGAGTGCGCAGCGGAAACAGTGAAGCTGTCTTCGTTGAGTACAACTGATAATCTATTTGATTTAAAAATTGAAATATGAAATTTAAAATTTCATTGGTTGTTTACATAGCTGTAATTATTTTGTTTCTTTGAGAATTTCGAATCGGAATTGAGGATTCGAAGAAATTACAGTTATGTGATTTTTGTTGAAATTTCCGCTGGCTTTCTTTTGTACTAATAATCTATTGATTAGATTTTTGCTGTTTTGAATTATCTTCATTGAAGATATATTCGAATGATTTCTTTGTTCATTTAGTAGTACGTGCAAATTTGAGTTGCACGTTACTGCATTAATTTACGTTGAACCGATGCTTGGTTATGAAACGTATTTTGTTGCTGTTACCTTTATAACGGGATTTTTACACTAGTGCTATATTTTGAAGCACGGTGTTTAGTTGAAAATTTTAATGAATGAAAATTCACTGGTATTACATTGTGGTGTAAATTATTTTGATGAGATTTTGACGTTTAAAAAAAAATTATTACTGTCGCTTTGGCTTCAGTAACCATCAAATTTTAAAAGTGGATTTTCAAGCGGTTATACCGCAATGCTGATTTGTGACCCGTTTTTACGGTATTTTGAGAAGTACAATATCCTTATCAAAATTGTTACTAATATTGCTACTTTAATCACGTGATTGGAAATCGTTTTAAAAATGAAAATTGTTTTACAAAATTTTAAAATTTGCACTTTCAAAAGAAGAAAAAGGTGAGTGATAATCACTTATGAGATTTATGGCATTAAGACCCAAGTAAGGGCAGCCAATTATTTTATATGAAAATCATATTATGATTTCTGTTAATCTTTATTTCTCTGAATAAATATATGATGATCATGAATGGCATTTTGGTTGAATTTTTGGTTGCTGTTTTGATTTGTTTTTGGCTAATTTTGTTTTGAAAATTGTTTAATCAATCATATTACCTGATTACAGAAATGAGTTTATGACTCAGTTTTTATAAGAAAATAATTTGATTAATTTACTGAGAAATATGGTATTGAATAATAATAATGGATTAGGCAGTATGAACAAAGAGGTTTATGCTCATGTCTAGTTCATTTAAAAATTGATATGAACAAAGCAATATTGAAAAAAAAAATGTGTGATCAAGCAGAAATGACTTTGAAATGGGCTGTGAAATTTGGTATGAATGTTGTTATGTTTAGATATGATTTTTAAGGAAATTAAATTCCTACTTATGAAATGAAGAAAGGATTACAAGAGTATTTCCGGAGTTAAAAAGGAAAATTCCTTAAATGAATAAATATGTATGGTCTCTAAATTACCAAGTAATTTAGGAGAGGTGCCTTGATCTACTCATCATCAGGTGGATGATGGGTATGTGCATGACTTGTTCAAGTCCTGAAGGCCTCTGTGCAAAGGTTAACAGAATTGAGTCCTTTGCATTGCACACTTTGTGTTCAAAGGCAAGAGTTTAGACCATATAAAAATGTAAAATGGAACTGGAAAATAAGCTAGGCAGTGTGAACAAAGGAGGTTCATGCTTATGTCTAGATTGTTTTAAATTGGAGATGAACAATGCAATAAATTATTTATGTGCTGATTTGTTCAGATCTAAAGCTAAAATGTTTTATGGGTTTTTCTCTAAAACCTTACCCTATGTTCACAATAGAATTGAGTATAAGAATTTTTATAGAGTTCTACTGGATTTGTTTAAGAGATCATGACATTCTTGAATATAGGAGATATGCAAGTGATAAAACAAATTTTGAATGAGACAATTGGAAAAGAAAAAAAAATGAAATAAAGTATTATTTTCATGAATAAAAGTATGGACAGTTGAAATTTTCTGAAATAAGAAATGAGACTGGTCACTAGATTATAAAACTAATCTAGGAGAGAAGCCTTGATCTATTCATCATAAGGAGTATGATGGGTATGTGCATGACTTGTTTAAGTCCTATAGGCCTTTGTGCAGGGGTTAATAGAATTGAGTCCCTTGCAATGCACACATGGTGTTCAATGGCAAAGAGATATGACCAAATTAAATTGATAAATCGAGATTTAGAGCTGAGCTATGGAATTAAAATGAGTTAATTCCATAAGAGTATGTGTACATGTATACTGTATTGAATATTTGTTGATTTGAGATTCGATTATCGTTTTTGATAATTGAATATTTGTTGATTTGAGATTCGATTATCGTTTTTGATAATTGAATATTTGTTGATTTGAGATTCGATTATCGTTTTTGATAATTGAATATTTGTTGATTTGAGATTTAATTATCGTTTTTGATAATTGAATAATTGTTGATTTGGGATTTATGATTATCGTTTTGATAATTAAAGATTATCGTTTTGATAATTAGGCAATTGCTAATTTTGCTGATTGTAAGATTTTCTAGTCTCTAACTGATTCTAGATTATGTTGATTATATTAAACTGCTATTTTCTATCTATCTCTGTTGATAGTTATAGTTTGCTGATTATGAAGTTCGTGTTTTCTATTTATCTGTTGGATAACTAGATATTTGCAGTTTTGCGATTTACGAATATTGTTTTCTAATTATCTTTGTTGATAATTAGATATTGCTGTTTTGTGATTTCTGTATTCTAATTATCTAACTGGTCATTGAATATTGCTGATAATTGCATTTATTCAGTTTTGTTGTTTTCTGATTATCTATTAGATGATTAGATTTTGTGAGAATTTGTAAATTTCTTTTATGGAATTAAAAGTTTTCTTCGGTTTTGGTGTTCTCGATCTTTATTTTTCTAGCTTAACCAGTTTATGTTAGAAAAATAATTGTTATTGACAACCTTAATTATGAAAATTGCGGGGACGCAATTTCTATAAGGAGGGGAATCTGTAATGACCCGGGATTTCGTATTGATTTATAATCGTCATTAAACGATTAATCGATTGTTAATTGCTGTTGAGTATTTTAAATCAGCTGAAATTCTTTTGAAAATAGGTTAAGTGTAATTGGACTTTACGAATTTGAAATATCGGCCCACATTTATTCGTGACCGTGATATCAGTGGATACCCATTCTTTTTCCTCATGATCCATTTCACTTTGATTCGAAAACCCTAAACCTAAACCTAAACTAACGAACGAAAATGGCGGCCTCCTTTCGTTCGTTCCTCTTTTCGAAATTTAGGCTTTGCAATCCGCAGTCGCCGCTTTCAGAGTTTGTCGATCGTTCGTCTTGAGCTCAGCTCGGTTGCTCCTTCTTCGTGGAAAAGGTGAGTGAATTATCACTCACATCTCTTTCAATCTTAGGTTGCTCGACTTCGTTAAGATGTTAATGCTTTTCTTGCTGTCTTGGTTCGATTTCTGTATACCACGACACTTATTTTGTTTGAAATATGCAAACATGATTTTGGGAAATTATAATTTTGATGAGGATTCAATTTGATTTTGAGCTTGATGATTTTCACTTCACTCTCTGGCTTCATGAGTTTGTTGGCTTCGGCTTTGGCTTGAGATTTCGCTTAACTGTACTTCGGTACTCGATTTTAATTCGAAAATGATGTTTTCTCTTATTTTAACAAAATTTGAAGAAAAGAATTTGATACTTGATGTTCTCGGTTTTGATTTTGAGCTGGTTAATATCCTTGGCTATCAGTTTTGACTTTGATCTGTTACTTAACCTTGGCCATGTGTTCATCTGAGTGTTGTTAGCATTGCATCACCACTGTTGACCTTATCTGAGCATTGTTCATTTTTGATTGAGTCTGGATTTACATATTACGTCTCTGGCCATTCTTTGTACAACCTGTCCTGGATTACCATATTGTTGTGATGAGCTCGAGTCGTCTGCACTTGTTTGTGTACTCATGAGTCGCATTGAGTCGGTCTTGTACTATCCGGATTCATTAATCTTAGTTGTATTTGTACATTTTGATTTTGGTCTCTTGATGGTGCACCGTGCCTTGTACTTGTAGTCTTGGCTCTAGTTAGATGTGCAGTTTGCTTTATTACTGCCTGGTCTGTCGTAGAGGTATACTTGTAGTTCCTTTTACTGGTCTGCCTTTGATCTTGGTTACAGTCTTGCATAGTATCCATACGCATTGGGTCCAACCATTTTGTTCTTGTATATCATGTGATGGTTAGTTTACATCAGTTATTTATGCATCCCTTAACTGTTGTAGTCTGGTCCACCCTCTTTACACTTGAGTTGATTGCTGCTGCACTTTTTAGACCTGTTGTGTGGCTGTTACTGAGGCATTACTGGTTCATTTTGCATTTGTAGATTTATCTTTTTTGCACTCATTTGTATTCTACACCTCATATACTTTTGTAGCCTGGTCTGATTACTTGTTTGATGGTTCTGTCCACTGTTCCATTTTGTTATACCTTACTTCTGTTTATTCAAGACTGTATATGTGCATACATATATATGTATGTGTGTATCCGTATATTCTTGAATTTAGGCTAAGTCCCTAATGTTGATATTCACTCTGGTTTCATTGTAGACTTTTACTCTGACCATCTTTGTTTTAGTCTTGGCCTCGAGCTCTTTGTCATGTGCACACTGTATTTACTTCTGACCTTTGAGCGAGTTCGTTATTGCATTTATTCACTGAACTTTGATGTTGTAGTCTACATTCCACTGAAGATTCATTTGAGCCTGCATTGTTGTTTCGAGCAGCTGTTTTACGAGCAGTTTGGAATTCGGCAAGTATCACTTAATTGCATACCTAAATATGCTTCATTGTTGTTCCATACTGCATGCTTTTATCCATGATTTTGATCCATGTGTTCCATTCGGCAAGTTCTATTTCCATTGTATAATTGTAGGCATGCCACTGATCACATGCTGACATGTTCACTTGAGTCATTCCAGTGTTTTGAGCATTCGATATTTGAGTCTGCATTATATTGCTTGACTCGAAGCTGGGTACTTATGTAATGTATCTGCACTTATATACTTCATCATGGTTTGCCATATTGGCTTCACTGCATCTCCATGTGCCTGTAGTACTTGCAGCGTAGTTGTTGCAGTGTTATCATATTCACTGGTGGCATTTGGCTTGCATTTGAGTTGTCACTGTCGAACTTTGAGGCATATCATATTTTAATTGAGGTTCAGGTCAGTGGCAGGTCCTTTGCATTTGGTTATATTTTGGGTTCCTCCATGTAGTTGCATCTGTACATTGCCTGAGTCACTTGATACTGTTGTTACATGTTGTTCGGCCTCATTTACGTCGACTTAGTATGATTGCTGCATATGGACTAAATATTGCAGCGTCAGGAGTGCATTTCGTTGATTCAGTCTGTTAGTCGAGCTTGCATTTGATCTGGGTATTCATTGTTGCCATATTAGCTTCACTATATCTTCATGTAGCTGCACATTTGAGTTTGGTCTTGCATTATGCACCGCCATTGTTTTATATACTTTGGGATCTGATTGCATTCCAATTTCATTTAGTTGACTCTGATCTAGGTTGCACTGCTTATTCTAGTTGTATTCAGGTGTGTCTGCTACACATGTCTCACTTGTGCATGTTGTTACATTGCTCAAGGTCCTAAATTGATTTGGGTTGTTTTGTAGTGGTGAGGCAGTACACGCGTGCGTGTACTGCAGCCCCACAGAATTGACAGATTTTAATTGATATTTCTTTTGTTCTGGATTCATGGATTTGCTGCGTATTTCGTATGCCGTATTGGCGAGGCAGTACCCGTTAGCGGGTATTGCAGCCAATCAGAATTAATAATTTTGTTGTTTTCTAAAATTATCTTCATTGATAATCCTTTTTATTTATCTTTGTCGATGATTTGGATTGCTGATTTGTTGTTTAACACTGTTTAGTGTTATATCTGCCGTTATCCGATTCTTTTATCGAGGAGTCGGATATACGAGATTTCTGTGACTGTCGTCTATTTGATAATTGATTATTATTGCTTCTGTGCACTAATAACTGAGTTTGAATTAGACTGACCCGTGTATTATTTTCTTTTGAATGTAATACTCGGGTCAGACCCGAGTTATTTCAGGTTGTAGATTTCCTGCTTTGAGTTGTTGTTTGAGCTATGAAGACTTTTCACATCTTTTGGAGTAATCATGTCATAGTATAGGTTGATATGTATTCATGTATATTAGTTGATAATGTACGTGTATATATAACTTCCAGAGTCGACAATTGTAGTTGTATTATATGTATTGTGTCAACTGTATTGTAACTGACATCAGTTATATATATGAGACTTTTGTTTTTATCTGTGTTCCGCATTCTTTGTGTATCTGTGTTGTTTTTATATATATTGTCCTAAACCATTATGAACCATCGTAGCTCGTTTTATACTGGAATTGGGTATGTCGATAGGAGTGAATAAATAAGAGATGAAAAAATTAAAATATATACCACTCCTATCGAGGTAACCAATACTAGTTTAAGGCCAACTATGGATGGCCGCTCCTATCCAGCCTTATTCTTCATAATAACAGACAGTATTTCTTTTAATACTCTTTGTTACTGTGAGTATGGCGGTGGGGCGTCACACTAAGTCAATGCATTATGGTATGCCCTACATCCCATAGGGTAATCAGGACATGGGTAAAAATTTAACTTATTTTTTCGTTCCAACGCATAGTTGTCTTATCCATCTTTTGAGATTATGGCCGCAACTACTTCTATAGTTGGAATTTGTAGAGTTTGGCGTATAATATATACACATATATATAATTCTAGGTAAAAATACAAATACTTTCACTCAGCATATCCTAATTCTTATGATCGACTAATCTAATCTCTAATACCAAATGCAATAACCTGCACTTTAATATGCCTGAATTTCAACTAAATCAAAAACCAAAGTCCATTAGGGTACGGATCATTGGTATTAGTAACCTGTAATAAACAGAAGTATATCGGGGAGTTATCTATACGAACTCATGGAGGAATAGTAAAATATAGTAAAACATATTTACCGACTAAGGATACTATCTTGGAACCAATATTATTCCTTGGATATCTTGTTGACTTAGTGCAGAGCATGGATGAGAAGACCTGTCAATATATTGCCCTCGTCTTGTACCAGTATCATGTCCTTCTAAATCTATCATGTGGGTTGTAATGAGGAGGGGATCAGAAAAATGTTCTGGTGACTGGTAATTTACAAACTTTATCCATAACATTAGTTTATACCAATTTATCTCCATTTAAGTGTTATGTCTATTACTTATAGGGTCGAGGTTTAATTTCATATACGCGTACGATATATCTGACGTTCCCCAAGGTGTAAGAGTGTGTGTGTGTGTGTATGCATCCCTATGCTCCAAAAAAGTAAACCCCTTCGCAACGTAATCGACGATCAACTATGGAGGTCGATAACTCCTAGATACATATTTATAATTTAACTAGTCGTATTACTACCGCATCTCTAAGACCTATCTAAGGGTTTACTAGCCAACCTTTAACCAAACAAATAAAAAACCAAACTTTAAGGTTAATGCATATTCCATATGGACACTACACCAATAGAAAGCGTAATCCGTACAGGCTTAACCCAAGTCTTTGTCAATGACCGCTCATGACCGGTGGTAGCCTCGACATATACCCAATCCTAATGCACAAGTACCGGTTTATCAACCAATGCTCACATAATTTCAACCACCACACAAAATTATATTTAGATTTGCCTAATGCACATCAATAAAAATGTCCACTATTGGTTACTTAATACCTCTGATTTGGAATTGAAGCTGACTCCACCCTAGGTACTTAGCCATTTAATACTTAAAATTCGAGGCGAACCCTTTGGTATATTTTCTCTAAACCTATATGTGAACGTATATCCCCATGGGTCCTATAAATGGAGATATCCCACATCAGTAGTACGTATACATAACTATTGGTAGCCCCTTACGGAGGGCAGCCTTCCATTGTGTAACTCTACTGACCTTACGTCCTAACCCATACAAAACTAAGTCATTTATAATTAATCTAAATATTGGGCTAGGCCCACTAATTCACACCATTTGTAAACGTGTTGTTGAGGCCATATAGTTTCAACTATGGAAATTATTATGCTCTTAAGTTCATTATTTATTGATATTCATTAATTTAATAGCTATGACTTCTTCTTATTTTATATGTTTACTGCGTTTATTTATTTGTTTCTATTAATGTTATCAATACCATTTATTTATCATGCCAATTTAATTTCCTTTACCAGCACCATATTTGGTCTCTATAATTGAATTCATTAAATCGTTTACTACCCATATTGATTGATTACAGTAACTTCCCTATTTCTTCTTAATTTATTACCTTATTCATATCTAAGGTTTTATTTATAATTAATATGATAATATACAATTAATTGCACGTTAGGATACCTATATGTATTTAGGATGTAACTGACCATTGTTTATTTATTTCTAAAACTTATACTTTACATATACATACATACATACATATTTAATTGATAAACGGGATTTATGACGACCCAATTAGTATTTTTAACTTATTTTATAGGATTTTTACAATTTCATATAATATTATATTTAAACTTATAAGAAGAAAAGTTGAATCTTTCTACTCTCTGATTGGACTGCACTTTTACACTTATCCATATAATATTATATTTAAACTTATAAGAAGAAAAGTTGAATCTTTCAACTTTTTGATTGGACCACACTTTTACACTTATCCATATATTATTATATTTGAACTTATAAAAAAAATTGAATCTTTCTACTCTCTAAATGGGTCACACTTTTATACTAATCCATATAATAATTATATTTTAAATGTATAAGAAGAGAAGTTGAATTTGTCTACCCTTTGATTGGGCCTGACTTTTCATAATTATTCGTATAATTATTATATTTTAACTTATTCCTAAGCTTACACTCTAAGCTTTATTTTTTTATTGGACCAAAATCTGGTCGAATTGGGTTAGGTTATAGGAGATTAGGTAATTACTAAAATACCCTTCTCTTCACCTATAAATACCCAAGTCCATATCTCATTTTAAGGCATTCAAAAACTAAAGACAGAAACCAAATTTCATCTTCATTATCAAAGGCTAAGTATTCCAAGTCTTTAGGAAAGCAAATTGGAAGTGAGTGTAATCTTAATCCCTTTCCTTCGATTCATTTACATTTCAACAAATGTTGTGTTACCTATTGATTGTAAATTGTTAATAATAATGAGTTTGTCATTATTCTTTTTTGGTTGTTTGATTTGTGCTCGACCAGTTTATAAGCAATAACCTTGACGTTTAGTTAAAGGGAGCTTACACTACCCTTTAACTTAGGATTGACATTTAGTGACTTTTTGGTTAAAAGGAAATAACACCCCTTTTAGCTCTCTCATTTGATTAAGAGGGAGCTTCACCCCTCTTAGTTTTTCTTGGGGTTAAAAGGCTATCACATCCTTGTTTAACCATATTTCTTCGTCTTCTTGTTTCATTAATCTAAGATGAGTTGTTACTCATTTAAGCATTGATATCCTTTATCGAAAATGACTAAATAAAGAGCGAGTGAGGGCCAAGCTATGTAGGGTTGCTCCAATCAGGGTATTGTCACATCTACTCTAGATTGGTTTCAGTTGTATGTGCATAGAGATGTGAAATACTCGAAAACTCGATACGGATAGCGGGGTCTGACTTGGAGGTTTTCGAGAGCCATTGTAGTTCTCAAGTATATTTTCTAGAGGTATACTTTGGTAAGGGGAGCACCCTCCTAGTAAATGTTGGAAATTCTTTCTCTTTGTTTTGATTTGACCATTTGACTTGATTCATTTTTTATTGCATCGAGAAGCATCTAATTCTCTCCTCGGTGTTATCTTCTCTTGTATTTCCATAACCTTTGTTTATAGGTTATGAGTTGTTTTGTCAATATCTTTTTATATCTTTACCTGCATTTTCATATTATATTGTGTATGTTCTCCTTGTTAATTTATTTATGTCTGCTCTTCTCGCCTATTTAATATATGTCTATAATGCTATTTGTTTATAACTTGGATGTATCATAAACTCCCTTAGAGTTTGTTAGCGCTATTGTTTAGCTTGAAGAACTACGTTTGGATTTGATCCTATTCCAAACTAGGTGCACCTAAGTTAGACAGGTACGTAGGAAATCACTACACTAGTGACCCAATTCAATAAATAGATTAGTTTTTCCTTGTCATGTATCAACATTTTCTTGTTTAGTGTTTGCTATCTATCATGTTGAAGTATCTTTCATGCTTACCATTTTATTCCGCATTGACATGTTTATTGAGTTTTCAGGTAAGTTTGTTGCTATCTCTCTATCTCTTTCATCGGAGTTATGAAGCGGAAGGTTTATAGTATTTGAGATTGGTACGTATTAAAGTACACCCAGTAGAATAAATGATTACTGTAATAGGTTGTATAATTGAAATTATATCATATACATTTAGTAGTGTTGTACATTTATCAGATTATGATACATTAAAGTGGTAGCTTTCATTCGTAGTTTTAGAATGGACGAATTTTTCGGCAATTTTGATTGGTCCGAAAATCCAGGTCGTTGCAGGATTATTTATATTTATATTTACAACTATTTAGTTTATACATTTAGGGATTTCTAGATATATACTATGTGTATCTTCTAAAAAATATATTTGTTTCCATATTTTAGTGCATAGGAACCGTAGCTTTTCCAAGAAGGAAATGTTACTGTTGCAACTTCCCATAAACTACTAAAAAGTGGGATTGTGCTGCGTTTTCAATTTCAAGGAATTATCTCCTTTTATATTTATTGAAATAGACAGTTCAAACTATGGAAAATGTACCCCTACTTTGTACATATCTTTTGTTTGGACATATTCCTAGTTATTTCAAGTGACACACTTTTTATATTTAATTGCATGGTTGGACAATTTATGGAAATTCCCATGAAGCTTCTACAATTCCAATGAATTAAAATGTAGATATTTAAATCCCAAATCAAAGTATAGCATCTCAATTGATGGTTATTAGGTTTAACAATTTACAACCTAAATAATAATAAAATATGAAAATAACTACATAATTCTATTAATGTTATATTTCGTAAAATTTTGGGATTAGGCTCCATAATTTCCAGATCTAAGGTGTATGTATATCATTTCATCAAAGTTAAAAAAAAATTGAAATTTTGAATTAGTAGACAAGGATTTTCAGTTAGATTTATTTATTTAAGCCTACAATTCATTGGTTTCCACATACGCATAATAAAAAAAAGAATTCCAACGATATAAATTTAGTATTATGTAAAATACATAATTTTCCACTCACCTTTTGGCTTTCAAATCTCCAAATCCAAATCCTTTCCTTCTACTTGACTCCTTTTCTTTTCAACCAAAAGTATGTATTTAAAAATGTATACACACCCATTAGAATTTAAGATTTAAGAGGAGATTTGAGTTAAGTGAGGTCTAAATTAATAAATCTTGCATTTACCTTTTTCATAGAATTGATTCACTCCTTCCTTTCTTCTCTTTCATTTTCCGCCCTTATCCAATATATACATATTAGTATTTTTATAATTTCTAGAAGTAGTGAAGAAGTAGAAATGATAGTGCTCCGTTGCTTAGTTCAAAAAATATGAGAAGAAAAGTGAGGGGCTAGGCCAGTATTTATAGGCATTGGAATTAATTATGTTCCTTAGATTATTATTTATCAAATCTGGACAGTTAGGCCGAGGTCCAAATAGCCACCAACCCTAATTGACCGGTCGATATGAGCGATTGACCAGCTCTACCCAGGGATTGACCGGTAAGTCGTAGCGACTTAGTTATGTAGTTTACCTTAATGATTGCTTTAACATCAAGTTGTTATTAGCATTTACTTTAATGATAAGTTATTAATATTTATTTTCTAAATTCGTTTGAATTATTTTCGATCTGAAATCTTCAAACGTCGATAACTTCTTTGTTTGAACTTCGATCGTGAAGCTTTATGTATGAAAGTTACTTAGAAAATCGCCATGAACACAATAGAGAAAGTTTTGTGGCCAAATTTGATGTTTGCTCAAATTCCATTTTTAAACCTTATGAATTATTTATTAATTCTTTTTATTTAATTACTGCTTATCTTACATGGTGTTACAAACACTATTATCATGAATTTTTATATACCCTAAGTTGCCTTATTTTTTATTTCAATAAATAATTATTTGAATAAGTTTTGAAGCAAATTTGTAATTAGATTGAGTTTCATATTACAATAAGAATTAAAAAGTTTCATTATAAGTCTTTTGAAACAATTTTGATTATTAGTTATTTGAATTATTTAGTGAATTCAAAATTCATATGTTATTTTAAAAAGAAAAGGCAAACCTTAAATCTTTTGTATTGTTCCTTAAATTAACAATTGTATCTATGTTAAGTTATTTTATTTTAAGAAAAAACTTTTAAATTACAAACAAATTGAACATAACTTTTAATATTGTTTTCATTTTAAGATACTGATTTAATTATATATATATTCTTTAAATTTTCTTGATTTTTTTCTTAAATTAATAATTAAATCTATGTTAAGTTATTTTTTTGAAGAAAAGACTTTTAAATTACAATCTATTTAAACATAATTTTCAATTTTGTTTTTGTTTCAAAATATCGATTATATATATATAAGAATGCACATATGTATAAATAAATCTTTTATTGAAAAATTTATTTTGGATGAAAAAGGTAGGTACAAAGGGAAATTGTGTTTGTTACGTTGTAAATCACCGCACCTAAACAATATTCACATTAACTATGCACACTTTCCATATATTGCACGTGCACTTTCACACATAAGTGCATTTAATATGCTCATTTAACAAATATACAACTCAAAATTAAGTTTAACTACTTTTAATTAAAAGAAATAAAATGAAGATTTTATTCAAAATTGTAGATTGAATCTAAAATCAATTTAGGCTTCATAGGCTCAACTAAGATCAAAATGAAAAAAGTTCATCATTCACCAATTTAACCCACTTTCGACTGGCCTGGTTCCTTCAATTAAAGCATGGAATGAGTTTTCCTATCAATTATCATTAAAATCCATTTACCATAACAAATAGAATGATCATCATACATGAATCATAATCGCAAGTCATTATTTCATACATAAGTGTGCGCTACACTTGCAACTATACCATGAGGTTTATAGCCAATTTGTTAATATTCCACTTAGGCCCGATCCAATTCCTTCGTACCGTGAAGATTTTTACTTTCGGCTGCCACTAAGGACTTATGACTTTCAAATGCAATAACATATTTAGCGACTTAAAATTGTCACCAAGACCTTACACCCACTACCGAAAGCATGTCATCAATGTCATCTTCGATACTTTGGTTACTAATAAGGCCTTACACCAATACTCTTAAATAATGTCACATTTAGACACTTGGTTGCCATGAAGGTCTTACACCAACACTCTCGAATGACGTTACCTAATATAATGTCACTTTAGACACTAGGTTGCCATGATGGCCTTACCCCTAGTCGCCGAATGCAATGCCATACTTAGATATTGGGTTTTCACAATGGCATTGCACTTCATTACCAAATGCAATGTCATACTTTGACATTTGGTTGCCATGAATGCTTTACACCATATTTCTAATGCACCGCCTAATCATTCATTTGTTAGGCCTTGCATTTTTCTATACAGTAAGCTTTACAAAACTCTAAGTTGTACCTTAGACCATCTTTAGATTTTTAAAGTTAGTAGGTCTCTGCATTGACTCTCCTACAAAAGTCAACAAGTCTAATTATTAAATTTCCACTGAATGTTGATAAGTCTCGGCAATCACTGCTCTTGGGTCTGTACTAGGGAAGCTTTGTTTAACAAAGTTTCGTTCTATCCCTATACATAGTCTCTATGCTATGTCTTGGTAAACTCCATCATCTCCCAAAAACCACCTTTTCCTTCATATATTGCTTTCACATATGTCTTTGGCTATCACCTGTGCCTTCGGCAATCATCTTTGGCTCTCTCCTTTGAATTTTATTTGCTAATTATACCTATACTAAGTCAGTTTCGGTCCAGTCCTTCTGCAATTGTACACTCTCGTTTTTCCACGTCAGCTCTGATATCGGCAATGAAACCTGACATTTGTACATGCCTGCCCTTTCTCTTTATACATGTCACCTCCAGATCCGATCCGCCTCCACTTTTAATTAGCGACATTATCCTTTATGTTATTTTTAGAGCATTTTTATAGGATCTTTTCCTCTTATTACTCAACAAATATTTCATATGTATAAATTTGTCTTAGTAATCATAATATATGGGTTCATAATATATGGTTCGACATTTAATTTAAGGTTTTAGAAATCAGTGTTTTATATCGGGAAATTACTGATAAAAATCCTGGAAATTTTTAAATATTTTTAGAAGTGCTTTTTTACCGAAAATTCACCAATTTTTACTATTTTATCTTAATTTCCAATAATAAGCAATTCTTTTAATTTCAAAGCCAATTATTTAAACATGAGAAAATTCTCAGAAATAAATCACATCTCCAAAAGTTCAATTTAAATATCATATCAGATTGTCACATTATTTTGATATCATTAAGTTAGGAGATCATAACAAACATCCTCTAGAAAGCCATTTCAATCCAAAATATTAAAAAAACATCATCGGTCATTTTTAAGCGTTTAGCAAATATAATCTCTAACATATTGACCAACACCATATGTAACATAAGCGAAAACAATAAGTAAATAAATATCCCTCGAGTATCCCCCTTGTAGGAAATATCCCCCAAGTACTTACATTGTTTGTTATACATGCTTTTTCATTTAATTTCAGAATCAGATTATTACTTCTTTAGTTCCATAATTAATTTTTTATTAATTTATAGGGTGTTACAGTCTTTCCCCTTGTAGGAATTTCATCACCGAAATTCAAATAAGATACAATTGTGACTTTAGTCTTTCCTATGCTTCCTTAGTATAAACACATAAATTACTTACCAATGTGTCACAAACAAAATGTACTAGTGTATCTACTAATATGTAATAAAATCATCTATAATAACACACATATATACTGTCCATAAAAAATACAGCAAACATACATGCTTAGTCTAAACAAACAACTTGGGATAAGTCTTCCCAGCCCTCACTCTATTAAACCCACACAAGCTTCACTTCCTTATTCTACAGCTCCTATACAACTTAGTCCACTATCAGAGTGGGCTTCCTAACATAACTCATGTTTGGTTCAATGACCAAGTCTTTTATAACTCTCACACTTACAACAACATTTAGGTCCCGGACACACTTCCTTAAATGTAATGCATGATACACGTTATGGACCATAGCAAAATCACTTGGTAACTCAACCATGTAAGCTACTTTACCAGTCCTCTCAAGTATCAGAAATGGGTCCTACCTTTCCAAACTGCATAGTGCCTCTCATCGGCTAAACTTTAACAAATACATGATTCCTAAGATCAAACCTAAATCTTCCCGCCTCCTATTAGCATAATTCTTTTGGCTCAATTGAGCTTCCTTCATCCTTTAACGAATTAACTCAATATTATCTCACGCTAACAAATAAGTGACCTAAAAGGTCTTCCACACAACGCCTTAAAGGGTACCATTCCAATACTAGACTAGTAGCTATTATTGAATGAAAATTTCATTAAGTGTAAGTGATTTTCCCACGATCCATCAAAATCTTGAAATTTAATACACAAGCTTGGAATAAATACTCATGTACTCAGTTGGCCCTCTCGGTCTGTCCATCTTTCTAAGGAAGGTAAGATGTACTCATACACAATTCCAAACCTAAAGCACTCTATAGGTTATACCAAAACTCGTCGGAAAACGATGGATCCCAGTCATAACTATAGTACTTGGAACTCCATGTAGTATTCCTAGTATTCACAGACATCTCGGCAAACTCTGATGTCGTCCTTGTAGACTTAACTAGGACAAAATGAGAACTCTTAGTCAATCTATCTACGACGACCCATATACACTCGTTCCTACACTTTGATCAATCCAAGACACCTATGAAATCTGTAATAACCCGCAAATTTTATGTTTTTAATGTTAAAGTAATTAAAAATGAATTTTTAATAGAAGAATGTATTGGATATCGTTGCAAAAGTATTTCCAAGCTAATCAATTTAATATATAATTTTGATATATTTGGAGTTACGCTTTACGAAATAGAGGCGTTATAGTGTTTAAACAGCGTACGTAGCTATTTCTGATCTATACTGAATACACAACCCATTACTTAGCCTAACAGCTATATAAGTAAGGCTATGAAACCTTATCCATTACCTCTATCTTCAATTTTCTTTCCTAATTTCAAAATCACCATAGTTGCTCTCTAATGGTGATTACCAAATTAATTAAAAGTGATTAAAAATCAAAGTGTCCATACTATGTCGATTTCGAAGCTCACGACAAGGCGAACCAACGATAAAAGTCCATTTGTTGTAAAAATGCTCGGGTTGATCAGAAATTGTGGTCAGAATTCAAAATCATGAAACCCTAAGGCTTGGATTAGGGGTTTTTGATTCGTGCATCAATTCAAAAAATTAAAGAGGCAGGATGGTAGAGCTCGATGATATGAGTTAAACATTGGTAGTTAAAGGTTTTGTTACTCATCGAGTTTGCTGAAATTTCTCCTGGAAGACCTGTTTCTTGCGGTGGCGGGTTATAGCCATGGGTGGCCGGGAGTGGTGAGGTGGTATGACCGGTCACAAGAGTTCCTTTGCTAGGGATGAAGCAACACTAGGTGGATGGTGGAGGTGTGCAGCGACGGTTAAAGGCACGGCTGGAAGAAGGGTCAGGTGTTGCAAGGTACTATTCAAGCATGAATTTTGTTACGCATATAATTTCAATGTCGAAAATGATGTTGTAAGAAGTGGCATCACAAGGGAATCGACACTGCTAGGTTCTTTGACGAAGACTAACAACACCAAAGATGCGAGGATAGGTCAATTCAATAGAATTACGATGCCGCTTCACTTCCAAACCACACCTCATCACGTCGCCATTCATCATTTCTGCATCTCTTCAGTGATGCCTCTCAATCACATCGCACTTCTCCACTTCGTGATTCATCAACATTACATTCCATAAACAAAGGAAAAGGATCAACGTCGTCGATCTCATGAAGAGATGCAATTCGATCATGTCGCATTTCATGTTGCATTGAACTCCATTCTCTTCAAGCTTCATCAAGGAGCCTTCCTTCGATGACACGCGAGGACCCCTCGTTCTGTATGGAACCCCAAGACTATGCCAGTAGTACCGCATGCTAATAAGGCCGGGGAGGATGCCGCTCCTAATCAACATCGCTTATCATCGATATCGTGCTCAATTAACATCGACTTTAATCAATATGGGCAACATAAATGTCGCTACTCAAACAACCTTATATTTTACTAGAGCCGGTTATCACAAATATAGACGAACCTAAGCAATGCTGCTTTCCATCAATGATGATTAATGACAATGGCATCTTCTTTTAACATCGAGCCTCAAATACTACCACTCCGCTTTTACATGGAACAAGCAAGGTGGCAGGTCAACAAAGTCAAGATGAACATCATACTTAACTAATATCGCCTCGTCGACAAGCAACATATCGTGAGTCGGTTATGAAAACCTCATCAATACTTAATGCTACATCAACTCCATACCACCGTCAATCAATAAGAGGCACAAACCATCAAAATCAGGAGTCATTGACTTGAAACTATACAATATAAAGACGATTCTCTACAATGTTGTCCAATGGTGAAGTCGCTTCTCATAAATGTTTGGTGCTGTCTTTTATTAGAGCTGTCCAACGCAAAAGCTAGTGCTAAGCATTATCGAAGTCGACCCCGCCGAAGACATAAGAGACGAAGTGGAGCCACTCACCATAATAAATATGGACCTAGGTGTGTCATCTTATCGGACGATTTCTCATTTCCCTTCCCTTTTTCTTAAATCAAAGCCTTGTAACCCTAAATCAGATTGGAGATAAAAAAATCTAATTAACTGTAATTGCATATGATTAATATGAATAAGGACTTAGACATGCTTATTGCCTTTGACTATGTCTTTTTAACGTTATTTATATGGACTAGCATATAATCGCACTCATTCAAACTGACATGCATATGTCCAAACTTATTCGAACTGGCTTGCACATATTTGAAATTAATCGAACTTATCAAGATCGAAATTTGAATAGAGGAGTTTTGAACTATAAAGAACATATATATGCATAATTGGGACATTGAGCTTTGGACATAAGAACATATTTCATAACCCATTGTCAGGCTCAACGGATTATTGCACAAACATGTTTCTCGTTTTTGTACCTCTTACAGACATATATATGACATAGGCTCTTCGAATATCCTTCTCGAAAGCGCATATGAACTCAAAGGAATACTAAATTCAAATTTCCTTAAAGAAGTCTTATGCCCAATGAACCAAAGAGACATGTGAATTTCCACATGTTTTATCTCAAAAGCCTATGAATATTATGGATCCATTCTTTAATGGTTTCACCATATCAAGTGATAAGTTAATTCTTGATGTACAAATAAGATGGCATCAATCAAATTATGTCTAATTATGTCATCAAATATATCCAAATCAAGTACTAATTTACCACAATTGGCATCATGGGTGTTATACCAGTTTTTGGTCTAACAAATTTATATATATACACACATACTTATTTAATTAATAAATTATAACAATACCCCTAAACTTCTTAACTCCATGTCTGTCACATACGAACTTCAATTCATGCATGATTTCTTTCATTAGAGTCGTAGCAAAATTCTAGACAATATGGCATTGGGTTTCCAACTTTTGGAGACATTTGGAAAGACCACATTGCTATGAACTATTTAATTTTATTAATTAAAATTTAAATTATAAAATCTGTAATTATTAATAAAAATTCATGTTCATTGTTATATTTTATGTTCTATAGATGCATATTTAATTATTATCATATTTTGAATGTATTGTTTCTAGGTTGGGTAATTATTGTTGGTTGTCGCATTTGTGGATGCTTAATTATAATTAATTATTGGTTTGAATTAAGAAGTAATTAATTGAAATGAACAATAATGAGAAAAATAAATAAATAAAGGATAAATAAGTTTACTTGTAGATTTTAGATGGTTTCTGTAAACTATGATGATTTAATAAATTTTACGAAAACTAAAGTACAAAATTAAATAAGGTTCCTATTTATGAATTTCTATGAAAATTCATTAATAATAGCAGAAATTATATTTAGTTGATATTTGGGAAGTTTATTATTTAGAATGAGGTTTTAAATAATAATACAGTTTTATAAAGCAATTTGGTGAAAATTATTATTTTTGATTTAAAGTACAACGTTTTAGGGTATTTGTAAAATGGAGTACAATAAAGGAAAAAACGTATATTACTGTTTTTAAAAAAGTATTATTGTTTTAAGAGGCAATAAATAAATGAACCATTACAGTAAACAATAATAAAAAGAATTTATACGTTAAAGAATAATGGATGGAAATATATTATTTAGATTGTTATTGAATGCGGAATTGATTGTTTAATATTAATTATCACAAATACTTGATTGTTTGATGATAATATCGCATTCTGATGAGTATGTTGTATTCCACCATTATTGCTACAAGATATGTGTAGTTAATTATGGTTATTGGATGATTTATGTTGTGTTACTAATGTTGATTTGATTAGTATACATTTAATTATTAATGATGTATTACTATTAAAAGGTGATTAGAGCACATTTGGTTATTTATACTTACATTGATAATGTATCATTGTAGTTGATTTTTAGCAATGTATGCAAGTATATTTACGTTGTGATTTTTTATATGATGGATTGGGGTTGTCATTGAATATTGTTGGTGTTTAATTACTGTGCGCTGTTATTATTATGGTTGTCCCATATAATGATTTGTTGATATGGATGAGTTGTAATACTATTTTTTGCTTCTACTATTTGCATTGGTTGTTTTGGTTAAGAAGGTTGCAATGTTTGCCTTAGTTGCATTTATTACATTGGTTATGATGGTTGCAATGGTTGCATTAGTTGCATTTATTGCATTGGTTATGATGGTTGCATGGATATTATGGTTGCAATGTACTAACAAGTATTTGGATGCAGGAGAAGAGAAGGGAATAGAACTGCATAGGCTTGATCCCACCAAAAGGATCATGTATGCAGTCTTTTCCTATGCAATAACTATCGAGCCTATGTCCGTAGTGTATAAGGTTAGGCGTAGTCTAAACATAGTTGAAATCTTTTTTTTCTTTTTGTTATATATATGTATGTGTGTGTGTGTGTGTGTATTTGTATATGTGTGTCTATATATATGTATATATGTGTGTGTTTATATATTTATATATGTATGTATATATATCTGTGCGGTTGTGAAGTTGCAGGTAGGAGCAGAAAAGGATATGGTAATGAGGATGCAAGTAGTATTGTTGGTAGCTATTTTGGTATATTCTTTTATACCATTATTATATTATTCATAAGTAATGTTAATTGTATTATTGAAATGTAATATTAATGTGATAATGTTGCAAAATAATTAAATTACTAAGTTTGATGTTCATCTATATTGATGTTCAATTCCGCTATGAGGTTTCCCTTTTTTCATTACTTTAAAATTTTAGTTTTATATACCCACGATCCACTGTTCTTAATATCTGGATTTAATTGTAAGCATATTTCAATATTGTTTATAATTGAAATCGAAATTTTAAAAATAGTAAGTCGTCACACTTGGTATCGGAGCTTAGTACTTATCACTCAAAGAATTCTACGATATATCAGGTGTAGAAGTAGACCAACATTTATGTTGGCAAATAGGAGGTTTACAAATTCATGCTTAAGTACTTATCACTTCCCTGAGCTTGGGGTAGGTTTGACCATTAGGTTATAATGATTTACCCTTTAGGTTGGGTTAAAATATAGGATGAGAGAGCATTTTGATTGAAAATTATTTGGTTGTGTGTGTAGGCTATTTATTTAGCCACCATTACCTCACCCCAGAAATGATGTTTATTTATGATGACATTTGTATGGAAGATAAGTAAAGTAGAAGTGTGGAAGGATAAGCACTTATAGGAGGGATAAGTGTTGGTTATAACCCAAGTGATGCACATCCGATGATAATATATAATTATAGCTCGACCTTGATAAGATGGAATCACTTTTATTTGTAAGTGAATAATATTTATTAGGCAAATTTACTAAGTATACATTTCTTGTTTTAAAGGTATTTTATTAAAAAGGTAAAAGTGTTTATTCTTCAACAAAAGGTGATTTGTTTAAAAAAATTGTTCAAAGAAAAATAGAAATAAAATATTTTCACAAAGATAATTTTATAAGAGAGAGTAAATATTGTAAATATATTCTATTTGGAGGTATTTTGCTAAAAAGTGTTGGAATTTAATTCAGGCTTTGAAGAAATACCATGTGAGAAACTTTATTTGTTTTTCAAACATCTTTTAGAATGTATTTTTATAATACTATTATGGTCTGGGAACACTTTGTTAATAAATGAAATTTTATATATGGAAAGAAAGATTTTTGCCACAAAATGTTCCATGTGGAAATATTTTTGTGAAAGGATGATTTGACTTAAAATATTTTTGCTAAGAGTACCTTGCTAGAGAGTGGTTAGTGAGAACCTTTTTTTAAATAAGAATGCTTTGTTGAAACATTCTTTAGAATAAATTATAAAATTTAGAGTAGACTTATTACAGGAATGTTATTTCCATAAAAAGGTATTCTATTTTAAGGGAATTATTTTCTCAAAAGAAGTATTTGAAGTTAATATGGAAAAAATATTTTTATTTGAGAAACATATTGGTGGAAATATTTGAAAATATTTTAATGGCAGTATTTTTCCTTAAGAGGTATCTTTTTTAGTTAAGAATGCAATAAAGTATTTGTTTAAAAGAAAAAGTTTATATTTGATTTCAAAACACATCTTTGTTTAGGAATAGATATTGCTTGTAAGGATTTTCACCTAATGGGTACTCTTTGTTAAACGATTCTTCGAAAAGAATAACAATTTTGTTTGAGTAAAGAGTTTTGATCGTAATGGACATAATTTGAAAATTGTTTATTTGACAATATATTTGGAGATATATTATTAAAGAAATGGCAGAGTATAAAACATCTAGCTTTACAATACCTTGAAAAAAAATATTTTACTAAGAAGAGGACGATTTAATTTTAAAGGTAAATGGTTGAAAAAGTATTTTATTTAGAAATTTTAACCAAGGACTATAAAACTAAACTTTGTAACAAGGGATGTAAGATGATGGAGTAGAATGAGTTTTGAGCCTACCTAAAACCCAGTATGATGTTCTTACCATGTGACTATTATGTTTGACTTTCCCCAAGGAGCCGTGGGAATGTCCAATTATTCCCTTCTATAGAGGAAGTTGGGAAATGATCTAGGGCCGCCCATTTCGATATGTGGGATGGTGACCTTGATGCGCACGTAAATGTGCATATTTTTACTTCCATATTTAATCTACTTTTATTTTAAATAAATGTCATAATTGGGTATCTTTACATGTTTAAAACCAAATTTCAAAAATACTTTCAAGTCATCGTTCATACATCAATTTGGGGGTAAAATGGTAATTTTGTGCATATATTAATTTTAGGAATATTCACTTGCACATTTTATTTTTATTTGTAGAAATTTTGGATGGAAATATGAAGAAGCCTTCATGAAGATATGCTTGCACAAGAGAAGAAGCAAATGAAGATGGAAATAAATCAATTCAGGCATCATGGAGGACCTCACCTACCCACTTACCTTAATCTACAATTAGGAGCTAATGCATATGTTAGTGGAGATTAAAGTTACATGCATACTAAATAGAGGATTAATTAGAAGCTAATGATAACTTGGTGACCACACTTCCTAAGGGGTATTTTGAGTAGCTCCCTAGAATTTGGATTAGGGTTTTAGGCTCATATAAATACCCCTCTTATGTTCATGTAATGGAGTTTTTTTAGTTTTTTACATTATATCATGCAAGTTGTACCTCAAATTAAAAGAGAAATAAAAATGGCTTCTTGAGCCTCTTCTTCTTTTTCTACTTGCTTTTATTTCATGTTTTCATGCTCTTTTATGCTTATTTTCATTTATATGCTCTCTTTTCTTTCATGTTAGTAGCTTAGTTCTATTTTTATCCAAGTAGTTAGTTCATTTTTATTTTAATCAGCTTGCACTTTCCTTTTATTTTCTATGTTGAAATCTACATGTGCTGAAATGATAACACAAATGAGTAGCTAAACCTCTTCAATTTAGGGGTAATGTAGCTCTCTAAAATTATGTAAATTCAACATTTGTGTGATTTATGATCTCTTTTATGCTTCATGAAAAATTAGTTTATGATGTAAGTTTATTAGCGAATTTGATAGTCTATGTTGTTATCACAAATAGGCAATTCTTATTCAAACATAAGCACAATTTACATCATTGACTAACTGTGATTTTTGATTGTAAAATTAAAGTAGAATCAAAATTTGATGATCTATGTTACCAAATACAATAATAAATAGATCATACTTAAAATAACTTTTGCTTTGACTTCATTTTCATTACAATTGATAAGTTGTTTTATGTGTTGTATTATAGTTTGATAGTTTAAGTTATATTAGTTAATAACATAAATAGACCATACTAATGATAAATACATTACTAATTCCACTTAAGATCAAAATAGATAGATCATAAATTGTTTGTGTGTTGATTTATGTAAAAATATGAGAGTGGATTTGCCTCTAAATTGTTTCTAATCTCATATTTTTAGTCACTTTTATTTCTGGTTAGTCTTTGCATTTCTTTTTAGTTTAAACAATCTCAAATCTTTTGTTTAATTTGAGTGAGTAGAATTTTTAAATCATTTCAATTCCCTGTGTATCGACCCGTACTCGTCACGTACTAAAATTGTACGCCGTGCGCTTGCGGTTATTTTTATTCCAATTTTTCGGCAATTTTCAACACTGATAGAAAAGCGGTCGTTAAACATGTTTTTGGCGCCATTGCCGGGGGTCGATTTGATTTTAATTTTTACTCTTTGAGTTATTATTTTTGTTTCATTTTTGTGTGTTTTCATTTTGTGTGTTAATTTGCGTTTTATAAAAAAAACAAAAAAGGTTTTGTTGTATGTTTGTGTGATGTTTGTTTGCATTTTGATTTTGTGCTTGTTGCCTTGCTAGTTGCTTTTGCATTTCTAGTTAAAAAAACATACATGGTTTCATTACAAATTTTTTTTCATTTACATTTCATATATTTACAAGTTTTCCATTTTGCTTTTGTTTTTTTCATACATTTCATATACACATACTCAAACTCTCTGTCAAACTACCTCACTGTGCATATCTGCATAGGGCCACAAACAACAAGTCAAACAGTGCATCACCAGTTCATCAACACTCTTCCTCCAATCCAACTATCTTGCCAATACCACCATTCTTCCATTTTCAATAAACCAGCATATCCTCTCAAACCATACATACTTGCCTAACCTACTTGCTACATCAAAACCCACCTCTGTTCCTCCATATCAACCACCTCTGTGCACTTAAGTGCACACACGTAAAAAAAACTATGCACATTTTTGTGCCTATCTGCCCTTCCCCCCATCAAACTGCTGCACTTCACATCACTACTAACCGAAACCTCTGTCTCACTGCCTACTCCAGCTAAATCCCACTGCCACCTGCCTTTACCTCTACAACATACCATATCCACTCCAATACCCTTTACCGTTCCCCTTGCAACTGTGCACATACATTTACTACAATCCTTTACTACATCTCCAACCTTGCATACATCCCATACAACACTTCTGCCTCCATACATCAACACCAGCGTACCATCTAGAGTTCAGCAACACCTCTGTCAATTCCTGCCTTCAACAGTGCATACATCCCACAACATTAAACTTCACACTTCATTCAACTTCACACTTCATTCACTTACATTCACACTTCATACAACAGTGCAATTCAACATTCAACAAACTGCCCACTGCATTGCCATAACTTTCTCCTTCACCGTATCACTGCCATCACTTCACAATCCAACTTATGCTCATCTGCCATCACTCCACAAAGTACATAGTGTCATCTGCAAAATAACATTGCATTCCTCTGCCTATTCACCACCACCCTGCTGCAAATCATATGCCAGGAAGTTTCCTTTTAGCACTTCCAATTAACCCTCCTCCTTTACACTACTGCTACACATCAACCACCATTACCGCAACCTATTTCATCACACACGACACACACTGCGCAACTGTGCACATCCTCTGACATCACTTCTCCTCACTGCCATATCAGAAACAACTTCACCATCCACTTACTACAACATCTTAACAACCAACACTCTACCACCACGTAACTGCTATTATAACATTGGTTACATACATCCACATACATACTCACAGCCACTTCACACACCCTTCCTTTAATCTTTACTGACATATAACCAAACAACCAACATTCTTTCCTATGCCCACAACCTCCACTTACTGCCATTTTCTCTTCCACTACAATTGCTTCAAGCACCATGCATACTTCTCATACTTCATACAAACTCAACTAATACTTTTCACCGCTGCAACAAACCCACAAACAAAACTGCACACTTCAAGTTCCTCATCTACCCCCAACAAAAAAATTCCATTCTCCTCCCTTATGCAACAAGCAACTTAATAGAAATCACTATAAGCACTCCATCAACTTCACCACTTTCTAACATACAACAGCAATCTATAACTTCCCTACTGCCATTCAATCAACCAACCAACAACATACAAACCACTTCTTTCTACCATCTCCATCCACTACTACTCATCAAACAATCCTACCATCTGCCACTCAAGCATCACACTCTCCAATCACCTATACCAGAGTACCTCCTCTGTTAATCACTACAGCAACACATAAAACCATGCCCTTGCCGTTCCATCTCGACAACCAAAAAATCAAGCCGCAACCCAAAAGCGCCTCAAACTCCCCCTCCTGCTTCCTCCAACAAATCGCAACTTCACACAAATGCTTGCTTTCCATTCGACCACCAGCCTCACCAAATGCCGAAGCAACCAACTCAATTCACCAATTGAACTCCCGCGAACCGATTCCAATAACAAAAAGGGGAAAAAATTTATTTGCGAAATGTGGGTGTTGTGCATTGTGTTATTTCATTCTCTAATTGAGAATTTGGGAAGTGTTTTATTTTGTTCATTTTAGTTGGGTCGGGCCCTAGTTATATTTTTAATAAAAAAACAAAACAAGTTTGTTTTTGTTTCATTTCTTCTTAAAAAAGTTGTTTTCAATTGTTTTAGTTTCATTTGTTTTGTTTTTCATTTTTTTTAGTCTCTTCTTTAAATACACACACACACACATATATATATATATATATATATCTTGTTCAAAATTTTCAGGTTGTAGGAAATCAAAAGAAAAAAGGAATTGCCGCTAAGAATTGCTTGCTTGCCAAAATAACCGCTTGTTAAAAAAATCGCCGCTAAATAAAAATAAATTGCTAATAATTCTGCACGCACTAATATCGTGTTCTAATCTCTAGTTTTATTTTAATTGCATTGTTGGTTGCTTGCATTTGCATTATATATATATATATAAAGTTTTTCAAAAATTCAGAAATTCAAAAACAAAAACAAATTTCATTGTAGTTGCATTGTTAATTCACGTTTAATTTTTTGTTTTACATTCATCTCATCTTGTTTTTCTTTTCTAAGGAAAACACCCTAATCCACATAAGTGGGGAATTTCATCACCCCTTCCTTGGCCCACAAATCGCATTTCATTTTAGAATTTGACTAATAATAATGGTTAGACTTCAGACTTAAGGGTGTCGCGAGCTCGCCTAGGGCTTAACTCTATCTTGAAAGTTATCTTCTTTGAACAATTTTATTTCTTGGTGTTTAGGCTACGACAGAGCAATAATCAACTATAAATATTACGGTGATTCGTAAATATTATATTGATTGTTTCTCTGAAGGTACCAAACCTTCAGTTGCATTGCTACGGTGATTTGTGGTCCACCAATAACTCCTGCCCGTTACTTGGCTAAGAAATATTTTGTCAGATTAAGACAAAGTGTGACTATACAATTTTTGGTTAGGAGGTACTAAGGACAGAAAATTCGTAATTAAGTCCTGGCATTCATTTAGTGCATTAGTTCATGCATATTTAAAAAAAATCAAAATTCAAAACTAAAAAAAATTGTACATTTTACCTAACTTAATTCTTGTTTAATCCAAAATAAAAAAAATCCTTTTAAATATTTTCCTTTGAAAATTTTCAATCAAAATCAAAAATCCAAAAAATAGTTTTTTTTTACAAAAACACAAAATAAAAAAATATAATCTTTTCAAAACTTAAAAACAAAAACATATAAAAAAAAGAAATTTTTTTCGAAAATCTAAAAAAAACAAAAGTCAAATCTCCCTTTTAAAAAATAAATTCTTTTTGGTAAATATTTTTCCCTTTAAAAAATATATATATAAAAACAAACAATTTCTCACTTCATTCTCTAAACCTTGCTTCTGTCTCTTAAATTCGATTATAACTTCTATTTATTCTCAACTTTTACTTGTGCATGAGTACTTGGACTCGTGACACTTCTACGAATACTTGGATTCGAGACCCTTCTACAAATTGTTTACCCGGAACAAACGATCCTCCTGAAATGGCGAACGAGAACGCCCCTCGAACTCTTATGGATAGAATCTTTCCCGATAGAGTTTTTATTCCTTCTTGTTTCACGTTACCCGGCCCTACGGGTAATCATTTCGAAATTCACTCAAATCATATTGCCACGCTTCCGAAATTTGGCAATTTTAAACACGACGACCCATACATTTTCTTAACAAAATTCAAACAAGTTTGCACACACATTAAACTCCAACAACTTTCTGATGACGGAATCAAACTTCGATTAATTCCATTTGCTCTTACAGATTATGCTGAAAAATGTCGTACAGTTTACCATCTAATTCAATTAAAATGTGGGAAGAATTCGTTAAAGTTTTCTTAAAAAGGTTCTACCCCTTGGAAAGAACAAGTAAAATCCAAAATGAAATCGTAAATTTTCATCAATTCAGGGGTGAACCATTTGGAAAATATTTTGAAAGGTTTAAAGAGCTTTTAATAAAATGTCCACACCATAACTTTGAAAAATGGACCCTTTGCCAAATCTTATACGATGGACTTGAAAATAACTCACGAACCATGCTTGAATCTATCTGCCAAGGCAACTTTCTCGCCCAACATCATGATGATGCTTGGAAATTTCTTGAAAACCTAGCCAAAAGATTCTCACATCAAATCATGGCTTGATCAACTGTTGTCACCGATTCTCACATCAAAGCATGGCTTGATCAAAGCTCTAGTTCCATCAAAAGATTTGAAGATTTGAAAACTATGAAGTTTCATATAGGTCCCTTCTACCAACTACTACGATTTGCTCTCTATGAAATGTATTCATTATGTGAAGATGCTGAGGTGAACTATCTGATTGAACAAGGACCAAATGAGGTAACCATAGATCAGCTCTCTATTTTTCTCTTTTACTCAAATCTATGTAATTCTTCCATTTGGAATCCTGAAGATGACGAAAACTGGCTTTGGACTAGTGTATATGGTAAAGTCATCAAACTTACTCCTGGTATGTTAGGACGAATCCTCCATTGTTCTTACACAGGTATCGAATTAAAAGACATGCCGGACAAAAGATTTTTACCCCATGATGAGGTCACTCACCTCCTTTGGGAAGATTATATGGAACAATGGAATACAAAGAACCTTCGACCAAGGGCAAGCTTATTAAATCGTATGATTGTTAACACTATAATACCAAGAAAAGGAAGTCACGAGCAAATATATGAAACTGATCACAAAGCAATGTATGCTATATTTGGAGGTATTAAAGTTAATTGGGCTCAATTTCTTTTTAACAAAATTAAAAATTTCTAGATTCAAAAGCGTCAAACAATTGTTTATCTACCTTATATAATGCGGATTCTTCAATCAAAAGGTATTCCTTCTTATATATCATATTTTGAAGAACTACAAATTAAAGAAAGTGGGTCCAAATACTTCAAACTTATGCATCTACCGGACGAACCGCCACCGATATTATCATTTCCTCAATGGACACTGCAGCAACAACAACAACATCAGCAGTAACCTCCACAAGAGCAGCAACAACCCCCTCCACAACAACCAGGTCCATATGTTTTCCAACAACATCCTTCTGAATATCACTCAGACTTAGAGATTTTAGAAGCCCGAGGAGAACCTACTTCAACATAATCATATCGTGACTTATCTATTCAAAATCAACAACTTTTATCTCGTAATCAACAAATCTTAGGGAAGAAAGTTGTTCGTCTAGATAGATCTGTCTCAAGCATATCTTCTCGAATGGGTAAAGACGAGAAAACATTAGATAAGGTTGTATCCACTCTTGGAAAAATAATGAGGAAAGTTCATGGTCGATCATCATCCCGGTCTTCATCATCGTCACCATCAGCTCCTTCACCTACTCCATATGTCTCTTCAATTCCAGGGTCTTCAACACAATTACGAGGAAAATAACCCATGGAAGAAAAACCATTACAGGACACAGATGAAGAGGAAAGTGAGGAATTTAATATGCAAGATCCTTCCCATCATCAGCTGGGGTACTTGGCTTTTCAAGGGTTATCTATTCACGAGGATGAAGAGTATAATGGTGAACGTCACTGGTCAGAGAACTGATCCTTCAGCTTTTTGGGGATCCTATAATAATTCCTACGGCGGTTTCTTTGATTCAACTAACTATTACCGTTAGTTTCCACCTTTTTTCCACTATATGTTTATTTCTGCATTTCCTCACTTTATGTACTCTTAATTCAGATATTATGTACTCCAAGTTCTATGTTTTACATTTCATTTTCTTTTTTCTCTATTTTCTTTTTGATAATGCCAAAAGGGGGAGAAAATATGCACACACATAGGGGGAGGATAACATATAATATACATGTATACAAGGGGAGTAAATATATACATAGTTTGTCATCATCAAAAAGGGGGAGAATGTTGGGAACTCCTATCTACAAGTTTTGATGATGACAAACCACATTATAATAATTATTCATATATCTCGTATCTTAGTTTTTTGCAGATTCTCAAGGATACAAATCAAAGTATGGAACATAGATCACAGTAGTGGAAAGTTAAACATTGTATACAAATCCTAGAAATAGAATGTAAAAATCTCCCTGGATTTTGTATATAGAAAAATATACATAGTTTCAAATAGAACAGAATTCAACATATACCAGACGTCTGGTTTATTACTCCAGACGTCTGGTCTGAGCCTCTGCAATTTTTTATATACAACGCATGACCAGACGTCTTGTCATCATAATCTAGACGTTTGGATTTGGCTCCGGGAATATTTTTTTAAATGCAACTGTCAAAATCTGAAAGGCTAATTTGTGCATCTCTTCTTCAATTCAGTTCTATTCAAACAGAAGCATCTCCAAAAATGAAGAGAAATGGTAGCAACACTTCAAACCAACCTTTTTCACAACTATAAATACATACAGTTTTTTCAATCAAAGTACTAGCTTTCAGATTTATATTCTCTATATTGACTTTGCATTCAAATTCAAGATACTCATTTTTGCTATCAATATTTTAACCAAAGATCATTAACTTTGGTTCAATTTTCTTCCATATTTTCAAAGCACACATAAATTTATATCTATACATATCCAATGGAGATTATTGGAAGACTTGTACATATTGTCAATATCAGTGTTATTCAGAGCACATTCTTGACGAAAGTTCTCTATTGTAACAAGCCTATTCCTCCGGGCGAAGTGAGGATTATTGATTAGTGAAATTTTGAAGAGGAGCTTCGGGACTGGACGTAGGACGGGAGGTCCGAACCAGTATAAAAGTTCTGGTGCGATCTTTTTATTTTTACCTGCATTAATACACTATGCAATTCATACTATCATATACGTACTTGTCATATACTATATACATATACGATCCACGTAGACTTTCAATTGGTATCAGAGCAAGGTTAGTTCAAATCACAGTAATACGTGTTTGAAAATTGTTAATATGGCAAGTATCTTTCAAGAAGGTCAGTCAACTGCACATCCTCCACAATTCACCAGATCTAATTATGCATATTGGCAACCCGAATGAGAATTTTTATGGAAGCAAATGGTTTAGAAATATGGTCAGCAACTCAAAATAAGTATGAAGCACCTGAAACAAATATTAGCACATGGACAGATGCACAAAAAACCGCTGCTTCTAATAATGCTAAAGCTATGAATGTACTATTTTGTTCTCTTGATAAAAATGAATTCTCACGTGTTATGTTATGTACTACTGCATATGATATATGGCGCACTTTACAAATTACACACGAAGGTACAACCAAGGTCAAACAAACAAAAATATCAATTTTACAAAATCAATTTTCATCTTTCAAAATGAAACAAAATGAGTCAATTTTTGACATGTATTCAAGATTTCAAATCATACAACATGATCTTATGACACTAGGAGTTAAATTTACTGTTTTTGATTTAGTATCTCGAATTCTCAACTCTTTAACAATTGATTGGGAAAGAAAAGTACTGGCTATCGAAGAAGCTAATGATCTCTCTGTACTCAAAGTTGAAGAGTTGATTGGAAATTTAATATCATATGAAGCAAATTTGCAGGCCAGAAAGGAGCAAAATCATGAAAAGAAGAACATAGAATTTCAAGCAAGCAATGAAGATTCTGAATTGGATGAAGATGAAATTGTTTTTATTGCCAAGAACTACAACAAATTTAAGAAATTCAAGAAAATGACTAGATTCCAAAATAACGGAAGATCAAACTAATCAAATCAACCTTCGATTAAGTGCTTTGGATGTGATCAATTTGGACATATGAAGAATGATTGCCCAAAACTCAACATCGAGAAGAAGAAAAATAATTTTGAAAAATTTAAGAAAAAGATAAAGGCATTCCAAGTCACATGGGATGACTCTGACTCTTCTTCTTCATCCGATAGTGACAGTGAAAGTGATACAGAGCAAGCAAATGTATGTTTCATGGTACACACTAATGAGGTATGTCCCAATCTTACTTATGATGAAATTTTAGAAATAAGTATGGTACTCGATGACATATATAGAGAAATAAAAAAATTAAATAAGGAATATGTTGCTAAAATAAATCGATTAGAGCTTGAATTAGGGTTACTAAAAGATGAAAAATCTATTTTAGAAGAAGAACTAGAAAATGCTCAAGAAAAATGTAAGGATCTTTCTATTGAAAATAATGCTTTATCTTGTGAATTAGAAAAGGTTAAACTAGAAAATAATAAAATTAATAATGAACACACTGTCTTAAAAGATAATCTAGAAATTTCAAGGTCTGAAAATATTAATCTTAAAAATAAGTTGGATAAAACTACGAATAATGTTACAAAATTTAACAAAGGGAAACAAGACTTGGAGAATTTAATTAAAATTTCCAAGTCATTCAAAAATCGAAATGGAATAGGATTTGAGAATAAAACAAAAATCACAAAGTATAGTAAGATTTATACTTAGATAAAACCTTCTTCCAAAAATAAGAAATTAATCACAAATTCAAAAATGATTAAAATATGGGTTCCTAAAACAAATAACAACCTAATTAAATAAAAATATATAGGTAATTATATGAAAGAAGTAATTCACAATAATAATTACATTTCTAAAGGAACCAAACCATCTTGGGTATGGTTACCCTCACAAACTAAAACTTAGGACCCAAAAATAAAATGGGTACCAATTTAAATATTTTTATTTTTTGCAGGTATCCAAATACAAAAATAAAGGGAAATGGATATTAGATAGTGGATGCTCCAAGCACATGACAGGAAATGCTCACATGCTGTCAAATATAAAATACATTAATGGTGGCATTGTAACTTTTGGTGATAATTCAAAAGGGTTCGTCATTGGCATTGGAGAAGTCATTAATATCGGTATCTCTAACTCTCCTATTATTACAAATGTTTTATTAGTAGAAAACCTAAAACATAATCTTCTTAGTATAAGTCAGTTGTGTGACAAAGGTTTTGAAATAAAATTTGAAAAAGATAAATGTAAAATTTTCGACCAAAGCAAAAATTTACTCTTCGAAGGTCTTAGAAATCGTAATATATATATCCTAAATATGAACATTAAAAATAATTCAGATTTATGTCTATCCGCAAATCATGATGATCCTTGGATTTGGCACAAACGTTTTTGTCATATAAATTTTAAATATATCAAAAAACTAGCAAAACATGATCTAGTTAGAGGTCTACCTAAAATTAATTATAAAATTAAAAATTTATGTGACGCTTGTCAAAAGGGCAAATTAAAGAAAAGTTCTTTCAAATCTAAAAATAAAATATCTACTAAGCAACCATTAGAATTACTTCATTTAGATTTATTTGGACCAACATAAGTACGTAGCATAAATCATAACAAATATGTGTTCGTAATTGTAGATGATTTTTCAAGATATACTTGGACATTATTTTTAAAACATAAAAGTGACACTTTTGGAATGTTTAAAATCTTTGCAAAACGGATTACTAACTTAATAGATTTAAAAATAAAAAATATACGCAGTGATCATGGAGGAGAATTCAAAAATGAATTTTTTACTAATTTTTGTAACAAAAAGGGAATTAGTCATAATTTTTCGATTCCACGAACACCACAACAAAATGGTGTAGTTGAAAGGAAAAACCGAACTTTATAGGAATGTGCACGAACACTACTAAATAGTAGTAATCTACCCAAACATTTTGGGCTAAAGCCATTGCCACAGCCTGTTATGTATTAAATCATGTCACACTTCGACCTATGACTAAAAATACATGTTATGAAATATTTTATGGAAGAAAACCAAAAGTTTCGTATTTCAGAACTTTTGGGTCAAAATGTTTTATTTTAAATACTAAAGATAATCTTGGAAAATTTGATCCCAAAGCGGACGAAGGAATTTTCATTGGTTATTTAGAACGTAGTAAAGCTTATAGAATTTATAATAACTGAACAAATATTATAGAAGAAAGCTTACATGTATCTTTTGATGAAAATTTCCAACAAACTATTAAAGAAGAAGAAGATGAAATTTTAACTCAAAATCAAACTGAAAATATAAATAATATGAATAATTCATCCTTTGATAATAATGAAAATGTTTTAAGATCACCCACATGAACATTAAAAAATCATCCTTTGGATAATATAATTGGAGACTTAAATTCTTGAGTCACTAGAAATAACTTAAATCAAATGAGTCATGTTGCTTTTATCTCAAATACAGAACCTAAAAATTATAAAGAAGCATCTAAAGATGATTCTTGGATCTTAGCAATGCAAGAAGAATTAAATCAATTTGAACGTAATAATGTATGGGAACTCGTTCCTAGACCAACAGATCAATCTGTAATAGGAACAAAATGGGTTTTCAAAAACAAAACAGATGAAAATGGAAATATTATTCGTAACAAAGCAAGATTAGTGGCTCAAGGTTACAACCAAGAAGAGGGAATTGATTATTAAGAGACATTTGCTCCCGTAGCTCGTCTCGTAGCAATTCGTACTCTACTTTCTTTTGCATGTCATCACAATTTTAAATTATTTCAAATGGATGTTAAGAGTGCCTTCTTAAATGGTTTTATTAAAGAAAAGGTTTTTGTAGAACAACCACCATTATTTATTCATGAAAAATATCCAGATCATATTTTTAAACTCAAAAAGGCTCTATATGGCTTAAAACAAGCACCACGTGCTTGGTACAATCGACTAAAAACTCATCTACAAAATTCTGAATTTAAGATAGGCAAAATAAATACTACACTATTTATAAAACATAAAAATAATGATATATTAGTTGTACAAATATATGTTGATGACATCATATTTGGATCAACTAATGAAAGTTTATGTAATGAATTTTCTAAAATAATGAAAAATGTGTTTGAAATGTCACACATGGGTGAATTAAATTTTTTCCTAGGATTACAAATAAAACAATTGGACAATGGGATTTTTATAAATCAAGAAAAATATTGTAAAGATTTACTTAAACGTTTCGGAATGGAGAACACCGCTAGTAAACCAACTCTTATGAGCACAACTTTATATTTAGATAAAGATGAGAAGGGAAAAGACTATGATCAAAAAACTATCATAGTATGATCGGCTCTCTATTATATTTAACAGCTAGTAGACCTGATATAATGATAAGTGTCTGTTTGTGCGCTCGATTTCAAGCTCAACCTAAGGAATCACATCATTGAGCAGTCAAACGAATTTTACGGTACTTAACTAACACCACAGATTACGGCTTATTTTATCCTAAAGTTACGGCCTTTCAAATCATATCATATAGCGATGCAGACTTCGGAGGATGTAAAACAGACAGAAAAAGCACAAGTGGTACCTATCATTTTATCGGATAATCTTTACTTTCATGGTTTAGCAAAAAGCAAAATTGTGTTTCCCTCTCTACACGTGAAGCAGAATATATCTCTACTGCCTTAGCTTGTGCTCAAGTCATCTATATGCAACAAACACTTAGAGATTTCGATAAAATAATTGAAAAATCTCCAATATACTGTGACAATACTGGTGCTATCAATTTATCTAAAAATCCAGTTAACCATTCTCGAACTAAACATATTGACATACGACACCATTTTCTTAGAGAAAACATAGAAAAAGGAGTAATATCTTTAGAATTCATTAACACCGACAACCAGATAGTAGACATTTTTATAAAACCATTATGTGAAAAATCATTTATAAGACTTAAAAGAGAACTCGGAATATGCTCCTTATCTGAACTTTAAGAAACACAGGAATAAAATTTAGAATTCTTTTTACCTCTCAACATTAGTGGCTAACAGATCATCTAATATTCTATACCAAGTTTTTCTGCAAACCACTAATATTTTATCAAATAAAACAAACTAATGTTTAAAATAGAAAATCCTACTCTTATATATATATATATATATCAATTTTTTTTTACCAAATCACATTAAATTTCTTATATACCTTTGTTAATCAATATCAAAATTTTCCAACATGTCATCCGATCACAACTCCACTTACTCTACCATTGATTTTTCATCTCCATCATCGGGTAGTACATACACATCTCCTGCAAAAACAACTCCAAAATCATCTCCACCCCTTCACATTATTCCCTCGCGTACATATCATACTGGCTACTCTCCGAAAGGAAAGAAAGCCAAACGTGGTATTAATCTTCAAACATCCTCTCTTTCGGACAAAGCCGACGAAATCCATCATTATCAAAAAGAAATGCTGGATGTACAAAGAGAAATGTATTACGAACAAAAACGCCATTCTCCTACTAAGGATTGTGTTCATGTACGATCTCCTCGTCTAATCGAAACTCCTCCGCATGCTCGTCACATAACTCCACGTAAACTATGGGGAAAAGGAACATTTGAAGACCAATTCAGTCCAGTACCTCCTTCTTGGTATCCAATATGAGCATCAAAAGAAAATACAAAGGCAAAACCAAATTCATGGGAGAAAAAAATAACTTTGTACTTCTAATAATCATATTTCGTGTGTGTATATATATACATATGTAATATTTATATTCTAAGTTGTAATAAGACTCAACCCATTCAAGCATATACCTTATATCTTGTTATAACTATAATAACAATCTGAAAAATCTCCAACTAAAAAAATCAAAATATCAAAAAACTATCAAAACAGACGTCTGGAATGTAGAACCAGCCGTCTGATTACACGGTCGGAAGCCTCTTTCAAAATCTCTGCAACATCCAGACGTCTGTCTACATGTTCCCAGACGTATGGCCTTGCTTTCTGCCTACTGTAATATAAAACATTTCAAAAGCCCGGACGTCTGCCTTATCTATCCAGACGTCTAGACTCTGTTTCTGCCTATGATGATCTGCCGTCTTTCTACTATATTACAACATCTCTTCATTTTTTAGCTCATCTTTTCATTATTCTCTACAAAACCCCATTAAAACCCGGATCTAAATATTTACTTCCAATTTTTAAAAACAATGCCTCCAAAATCAAAAATTACAAAGAAACAAAAGAAAGATCAAGGATCTGCATCTCAATCAAATATTGTCACCGATTCTCACATCAAATCATGGCTTGATCAAAGCTCTAGTTCCATCAAAAGATTTGAAGATTTGAAAACTATGAAGTTTCATCTAGGTCCCTTCTACCAACTACTACGATTTCCTCTCTATGAAATGTATTCATTATGTGAAGATGCCGAGGTTAACTATCTGATTGAACAAGGAAAGGACCAAATGAGGTAACCATAGATCAACTCGCTATTTTTCTCTTTTACTCAAATCTATGTAATTCTTCCATTTGGAATCCTGAAGATGACGAAAATTGGCTTTGGACTAGTGTATATGGTAAAGTCATCAAACTTACTCCTGGTATGTTAGGACGAATCCTCCATTGTTCTTACACAGGTATCGAATTAAAAGACATGCCGGACAAAAGATTTTTACCCCGTGATGAGGTCACTCACCTCCTTTGGGAAGATCATATGGAACAATGGAATACAAAGAACCTTCGACCTAGGGCAAGATTATTAAATCATATGATTATTAACACTATAATACCAAGAAAAGGAAGTCACGAGCAAATATATGAAACTGATCACAAAGATATGTATGCTATATTTGGAGGTATTAAAGTTAATTCGGCTCAATTTCTTTTTGATAAAATTAAAAATTTCTAGATTCAAAAGCGTTAAACAATTGTTTATGCACCTTATATAATGCAGATTCTTCAATCAAAAGGTATTCCTTCTTATATATCATATTTTGAAGAACTACAAATTAAAGAAAGTGGGTCCAAATACTTCATACTTATGCATCTACCGGACGAACCACCACCGATAATATCATTTCCTCAATGGACACTACAGCAACAACAACAACATCAGCAGTAACCTCCACAAGGGCAGCAACAACCTCCTCCACAACAACCAGGTCCATATGTTTTCCAACAACATCCTTCTGAATATCACTCAGACTTAGAGATTTTAGAAGCCCGAGGAGAACCTACTTCAACAGAATCATATCGTGACTTATCCATTCAAAATCAACAACTTTTATCTCGTAATCAACAAATCTTAGGGAAGAAAGTTGTTCATCTTGATAGATATATCTCAAGCATATCTTCTCGAATGGGTAAAGACGAGAAAACACTAGATAAGGTTGTATCCACTCTTGGAAAAATAATGAGGAAAGTTCATGGTCGATCATCATCCCGGTCTTCATCATCAGCTCCTTCACCTACTCCATATGTCTCTTCAATTCCAGGGTCTTCAACACAATTACGAGGAAAAGAACCCATGGAAGAAAAACCATTACAGGACACAGATGAAGAGGAAAGTGAGGAATTTAATATGCAAGATCCTTCCCATCATCAGCAGGGGTACTTGGCTTTTCAAGGGTTATCTATTCACGAGGATGAAGAGTATAATGATGAACGTCACTGGTCAGAGAACTGATCCTTCAGCTTTTTGGGGATCCTATAATAATGCCTACGGCAGTTTCTTTGATTCAACTAACTATTACCATTAGTTTCCACCTTTTTTTCCACTATATCTTTATTTCTTCATTTCCTCACTTTATGTACTCTTAATTCAGATATTATGTACTCCAAGTTCTATGTTTTACATTTCATTTTCTGTTTTCTCTGTTTTCTTTTTGATAATACCAAAAGGTGGAGAAAATATGTGCACACATAGGGGGAGGATAACATATAATATACATGTATACAGGGGGAGTAAATATATACATAGTTTGTCATCATCAAAAAGGGGGAGAATGTTGGGAACTCCTATCTACAAGTTTTGATGACGACAAACCACATTATAATAATTATTCATATATCTCGTATCTTAGTTTTTTTGCAGATTCTCAAGGATACAAATCAAAGTATGGAACATAGATCACAGCAGTGGAAAGTTAAACATTGTATACAAATCCTAGAAATAGAATGTAAAAATCTCCCTAGATTTTGTATATAGAAAAATATACATACTTTCAAATAGAACAGAATTCAACATATACCAGACGTCTGGTTTATTACTCCAGACGTCTGGTCTGAGCCTCTACAATTTTTTATATACAACACATGACCAAACGTCTGGTCATCATAATCCAGACGTATGGATTTGGCTCCGGAATTTTTTTTTAAAATGCAACTGTCAAAATCTGAAAGGCTACTTTGTGCATCTCTTCTTCAATTCAGTTCTATTCAAACAGAAGCATCTCCAGAAACGAAGAGAAATGGTAGCAACACTTCAAACCAAACTTTTTCACAACTATAAATACATCATAGATTTTACAATCAAATTACTAACTTTCTGATTTCTATTCTCTATATTGACTTTGCATTCAAATTCAAGATTACTCATTTTTGCTATCAATATTTTAACCAAAGATCATTAACTTTGGTTCAATTTTCTTCCATATTTTCAAAGCACACATAAATTTATATCTATACATATCCAGTGGAGATTATAGGAAGACTTGTACATATTGTCAATATCAGTGTTATTCAGAGCACATTCTTAACGAAAGATCTCTATTGTAACAAGCCTATTCCTCCGGGCGAAGTGAGGATTATTGATTAGTGAAATTCCGAAGAGGAGCTTCGGGACTGGACGTAGGATGGGAGGTCCGAACCAGTATAAAAGTTCTGCTGTGATCTTTTTATTTTTACCTGCATTATTACTCTGTGCAATTCATACTATCATATACGTACTTTTCATATACTATATACATATACGATCCACATAGACTTTCACTTTCAATAAGGTTAAAAACGACCCGTTTTCTCCAACGTACAATACTGGTTGGAGAAATCATCCGAACTTTGCTTGTAACCTAAATAATCCTAACACGAATTTGGTTCGTCCCAACTTTCAAGCATTTTTGAATAATGCTTCGAATCCTCCCTTTCAATCCAATCATTTTCTCCAAAATTTTACGGGTCCATCTTAAAATCAATCTCAACAATCTTTTGCTCCTTAAGACAATAAATGATTGCCTTCTCTTGAAAATAGTCTCGAAACTTTGGCTAAAGCAACGACTCAAAATCTCCAATCAAACAGTAATTTCAAAATTTATTAATCTCGTACATGTAGAATACGAGTCAATCGATTGCTAAATTTGAAATGCAAATGAGTCAACCAGCGACGTCTGTAAGTGAACGTGAACGAGGCACATTCCCAAGTCAGCCAGTTCCAATTCCCAGAAATCAAAACACGAATTCGAATCAAGCTCGTGTTGTTCAAGAATGAAATGTAACCCAAATGAATGCTATCATGACTTTGCGTTCCGGTAAACAAATCGATAATCAAGTCGTTAATCCAAACGGTTTATCGAAAACCCCTCTCGACACTTCTAAAATAATGAATGAAACTGAACAGAACATTGAGCCAAACATCGAATCAAACTCTAATCCAAGTTCTTCTTCAACTCAAGTAGACTCACCTACTGAGTATCGTGTTCCATTTCCACATCGTCTTCAACCCAAGAAACACTCTAACCAATTGGAAAAGATGTTGGAAATTTTTAAACAAGTCAAAGTTAACATCCCGCTTCTTGACATCGTTTAACAAGTCCCTACCTACTCTAAATTTCTTATGGACTTATGTACTAAAAAATGATACACTCATGTACCCAAGAAAGTTTTCTTAGTCTCCGAACTTAGCGAAGTTTTGTCTCAATCAATCCCATTAAATACAAAGATCTTGGATGTCCAATGATCTCGTGCACGATAGGAGACAAAACGATTAACAAATGCTTACTCGATTTGGGTGCGAGCGTCAATTTGATTCCTTATTCAGTTTACCAAAAACTTGACTTGGGTGAACTAAAACCGACAAAAGTAACTCTTCAATTTACCGATCTTTTAATTAAGAAACCCGTGGGAGAAATCGAGGATGTACTCATAAAAATAGGTCAATTCATATTCCTCGTTGATTTCATCGTTTTAGGGACGCAACCCGTGAATAATCAAATGAGTCAAATTAAATTGATTTTAGGCCGACCTTTCTTGGCTACTTCAAATGTTCTAATAAATTGTCGCAACGGTTCGATGAAAATCTCTTTTGGAAACATGACTTTGGATCTTAACATTTTCAATCTTGAAAATCAATCGAATGAACTGCGTGATCAAACGTTGGAAGTTAGTGCCATTCATGAAAACTTCGAAAACGAGATGAGTTACCTTAACAATGAACACGAGGCCGAGTACGAAAGATTGTTTCACGACATCCCCAACATAATTGAGTACATGCTCCCATTTGAATCGCTTCCAGTTGAGTCTGAATTTCAACCTAATTCTTTGATCGAGCAACCCCCGAGGTTGGACCTTAAACCCCTTCCCGATCACCTTAAGTACGCATACTTAGGTGACAACAAAACGTTTCCCATCATAATTTCTGCAACTCTCTCTCTTGATCAAGAAACTTCCTTACTTTCAATCCTTTCAAAAAACAAGGAAGCAATTGGATGGTCGATCACCGATATAAAGGGAATTAGCCCAACTCTTGTTCAACATCGCATCCATTTAATTGACGATGCCAAGGCTATTTATGACGCGCAACGAAGGCTTAACCCAAAAAATGAAGGATGTGGTTCATGATGAAATTCTTAAACTTCTCGATAACGGAATCATATAACCAATCTTTGATAGTTCATGGGTTAGCCCAATTCATGTCGTGTCGAAAAAGTATGGACTTACCATTATCAAGAACGACTCGAACGAACTCATTCCAACTTGTACTCAAATGGGTTGGCGTGTTTGCATTGATTATCGAAAAATTAAATGTTGCAACACATAAAGATCACTTCCCTCTTCCTTTTATCGACCAAATGCTTGAACGTTTAGTCGCCCACGAATTCTATTACTTTCTTGATGGTTATTTCAGCTATAACCAAATTCCAATCACTCCTGAAGATCAAGAGAAAATGATTTTCACGTGTCCCTTTGGCACTTTTGTGTATCAACGTATGCCATTTGGCCTTTGCAATGCTCTTGCTACGTTTCAAAGATGCATGGTCAGTATATTAGCTGACATGATTGAACGCTTTCTTGAAGTATTTATGGACGATTTTTCTATCTTTAGAAACTCTTTTTCCGAGTGCTTACACCATCTTGAGTTAGTTCTAAAATGATGTAAGGACAAACATTTAACGTTAAATTGGGAAAAATGCCAGTTCATGGTCAAACAGGACATTGTCCTTGGGTAGGTCATCTCAAACAAAGGCATTAAGGTAGACAAAGCGGAAGTTGATGTAATTGTGAATCTACCCATTCCCAAATCTGTCAAAGACATTTGTTCATTCCTTGGACACGTTGGCTTCTATCGACGTTTGTGAAGGATTTCAGTAAAATTGCTCGACCTCTTACGACTCTTCTTGGAAAAGACGTTCCATTCGACTTTGATTCTGACTATCTGCTTTCGAACGTCTCAAAAATGAACTCATTTTTTCTCCTATCATTTTTCACCCAATTGGGATCTTCCCTTCGAAATAATGTGTGATGTTTATAACTTTGCAATTGGTGCTGTCTTAGGACAACGCATCAACAGAATCCTTCATGTAATCTACTACGCTAGTATGACTCTTAACGATGATCAACTGAATTACACGACCACTGAAAAAGAGCTTCTAGCAGTAGTCTTTACACTCGAAAAATTTCGATCTTATTTGATTGGCTCACACATTACGGTTTACACTGACCATTCTGCTCTTAGATGTCTCTTCGCTAAAAAAGATGCTAAATCTCGCTAAATTCGTTAGATTCTTCTATTGTAAGAATTTGATCTTACAATCAAGGATAAAAAAGGATCCGACAATGTCATCGTCGATCATCTGTCGCATCTCCCAAACGCACCATCTCTTTTACCGATCAACGAGAACTTTCTCGATGAACAACTCTTTTTTGTTTCCATCGATCCATGGTATGCAGACATAGGGAACTATTTAGCCACTAAGGAAACTCTTTCATTTTGGTCGAAACAAAATAAATATAATTTTCTTTCCCAAGTCAAATACTTCTATTGGGATAATCCATACTTGTTTAAATACTATTCTGACCAAATCATTTGACGTTGCATCCCGGATTCTGAAATCAAAAGTGTTCTTTCATTCTATCACGATCAAGCGTATGGTGGTCACTTTGGTCCTCGAAAAAATGCTTAAAAAGTACTTCATTGTGGCTTTTACCGGCCTACTATTTTCAAAGACTTATTTGAATTTTGTAAAACTTGCGATCATTGCCAATTATTAGGAAGAATTTATCAACGAAATATGATGCCTTTAAACCCCATTCTTACGATTGAAATCTTTGACGTTTGGGGTATAGACTTTATGGGACCGCTTCCCAATTATTTTGGAAATTTGTACATTCATCTTGCCATCGATTATGTCTCCAAATGGGTCGAAGCCGTTCTGTGTAAAACCAACGACCATAGAATTGTTGTGAAATTCCTTAAAAAAACATCATTTCAAGGTTCGGCACACCTCGCACAATAATAAGTGATAACGGAACCCATTTTCTCAATCGTTCTTTTGAAACTTTAATGAAGAAATACTCGATAACCCACAAGCTATCCACTCCGTATCATCCTCAAAACTCGTGGCCAAGTTGAAGTTTCAAATCGACAAATAACACAAATTTTGGAGAAAACTATTAGCAAAAATCGAAAATATTGGTCTCCGAAATTGACCGACGAGCTTTGGGCTTACCGTACCACCTTTAAAACTAACCTTGGGATGTCCCCATTTCGTTTAGTTTACATGAAAGCTTTCCATTTACCAATCGAAATCAAACACAAAGCATTTTGGGCAATAAAGAACCTAAATTCGATCTCGATTAAGTCGGTGAAAACAGAAAATTACAAGTCAATGAATTAGAAGTGATTAGGAACGACGCGTATGAAAATGAGAAAATTTACAAAGAAAGAACAAATTTCTTTCATGATATGTCAATCCTAAGGAAAATGTTTTCACCAAACCAAAAAGTTCTTTTGTATGACTCTAGACTTCACTTACACCTTGGGAAATTAAAATCAAGATGGACTGGACCATTTGTGATTCGAACTATTTTTCCACACGGTGCCATAGAAATACAAAACCCCAGGGATGGAACAATTTTCAAAGTCAATGGTCATCGTCTGAAACCGTTCTTTGAGTTGCCATGTGATCAAGAGAAGGAGCTCATGATTCTCAATGAGCCATACTATGTCTAGTAAGAAATGCTAACCCTCTTATGTAAATATGTACATATTTTTCCACGTTACACTCATTATATCATGCATTGACTGTGGGGACACAGTCAAAATTAAGTGTGGGGTGGGAGTCTCATCTTCGTTTTTTTATTTTTCATGGTTTATTTTTTGCATTCTCTTTCCAAAACCTTAAAAAAACATAAAAAATTCCCGAACTTTTTTTCTTTTTAGTATTTGCTTTTAGAGAAATACTATGGGATAAGTATATGTTTTGGTTATTAAATTGAAATTTTTGAAAATTTATTTGTCTAAACAAAAATAAAAATAAAGTTTGATTACAAGTAACTATGGTTTAACTACTATATAGCAAGGTTCATGGGTGTATATCCTAATTGTAAATATTTTTTTAAAAGAGTGGTTGATTTAAAGTAAAGGCGATAACGTTTCTTATCTTCTAAGTTAAATGATGCTAAGTTGATTTTACAGAACTCTCTCTTCATATTAAAAAAGGAAAAAAATGGTTTTTGTGAAAATAAGAAACAACTTGAGTCATATGTTCACACGCAAGTGTGTACACTCGCCATGCTCTGTACCCTTCTCACGTAAGCCCGAAAGGCAGTACATGATTGGTATATCTGGCCTCAGTTTATCTGAGTTAGGTGTATGTAAATAAATTTAATAAAAATAACCGCCTAGAGTCATGTGTTCATACGCAAGTGTGTACACTTCACATAAGTCCGTAAGGCAGTGCATGATTAGTATATCTGGCCTCGGTTTATTTGAGTTAGGTGTGTAAATATTGATAATTTTAATACTTTTCAAAAATAGAGAGGAAGCAATTGAAATCCAAGCACTATTTTCACTTATTTGATTCGATTTGTTATTCAAAAGAAATAAAAATACCACTTTGAAAATTTTTGATAATCAACTAAGGATCCATTTCATAGTTGCACATGTTATCAACCGAAACAACTAGCCAAACTCGAGTCTAATTGTGATGATAACTTAATTTTTGTTGAAATTTTTGATGAGTAAAAGGACTAAAATTTCATGATGATGACCAAAACTTATATTTAACTTATTCGTGTCAATTTAAAAGTAAGTTTCTCATTTGTAAATATTTTCAAAAACTTGCATTCATCTCTTTGTTAATAAATCTTGCGTTTAGGAATATTTCATGTTGCATTTGGATTTTGTTGGTAGTATCCGCTGAAAACCCTCACGAGACAACACTTGTCCTACTAGGGACACCTAGAGGTTTAATGGCTTGCTGCATACGCTCAAAGAACTCGTATTTCCTACGAAAATGGATTTATCTTAGTTTTAGTTTATTCGAGGATGAATAAAAAGATAAGTGTGGGGGCATTTGATGTGCACGTAAATGTGTATATTTTTACTTCCATATTTAATCTACTTTTATTTTAAATAAATGTCATAACTGGGTATTTTTACATGTATAAAACCAAATTTCAAAAATGCTTTCAAGTCATCATTTATACATCAATTTGGGGGTAAAATTGTAATTTTGTGCAAATATTAATTTTGAGAATATTCACCTGCACATTTATTTTTTTGTAGAAATTTTGGATGGAAATATGAAGAAGCCTTCATGAAGATATGCATGCACAAGAGAAGAAGGCAAATGAAGATGGAAATAAATCAATTCATGCATCATGGAGGACCCCACCTACCACTTACCTTGATCTATAATTAGGAGCTAATGCATATTTTAATGGAGATTAAAGTTACATAAATACTTAATAGAGCATTAATTAGAAGCTAATGATAACTTGGTGGCCACACTTCCTAAGGGGTATTTTGGGTAGTTCCCTAAAATATGGATTAGGGTTTTAGGCCTGTATAAATGCCCCTCTTATGTTCATGTAATGGAGTTTTTTTTGTTTTTTTACATTATGTCATGCAAGTTGTAGCCTCAAATTAAAAGAGAAATAAAAATGGCTTCCTAAGCCTCTTCTTCTTTTTCTACTTGCTTTTATTTCATATTTTCATGTTCTTTTGTGCTTATTTTCATTCATATGCTCTCTTTTATTTCATGTTAGTAGCTTAGTTTTATTTTTATGCAAGTAGTTAGTTCATTTTTATTTTAATTAGCTTGCACTTTCCTTTTATTTTCTATGTTGAAATTTACATGTGTTGAAATATAACACAAATGAGTAGCTAAACTCCTTCAATTTAGGGGTAATGAAGCTCTCTAAAATTATGTATATTCAACATATTGTGTGATTTATGATCTCTTTTATGCTCTATGAAAAGTTAGTTTATGATGTAAGTTTATTAGTGAATTTGATAGTCTATGTTGTTATCACAAATAGGCTATTCTTATTCAAACATAAACAAAATTTACGTCATTGACTAACTAAGTGATTTTTGATTGTGAAATTAAAGTAGAATCAAAATTTGATGATCTATGTTACTAAATACAATAGTAAATAGATCATACTTAAAATAGCTTTTGCTTTGACTTCATTTTCATTACAATTGATAGTGGTTTTATATGTTGTATTATAGTTTGATGGTTTAAGTTATGTTAGTTAATTACATAAATAGACCATACTTATGATAATTACATCACTAATTCCACTTAAGATCAAAATAGAGTGATCATAGATTGTTTGTGTGTTGATTTATGTAAAAATATGAAAATCGATTTGCCTCTAAATTGTTTTCTAATCTCATATTTTTAATCACTTTTATTTCTAGTTAGTCTTTGCATTTCTTTTTAGTTTAAACAATATCAAACTCTTTTGTTTAATTTGAGTGAGTATAATTTTTAAATCATTTCAATTCCATGTGAACCACGTACTAAAATTGTACGTCGTGCGCTTGCGGTTATTTTTATTACAATTTTTCGACGCTTTTCTAAACTTATAGAAAAGTCGTCGTTAAACAGACCTTTTACTTGTGATTACTTACTTTTGTTGAATTGTTTATATTATTTATAATTATGAGAATGTCATTATTTGTTTGTCTATGTTTACATATTACTTCATTACATGCTTGTTCGAATCGACTTCTCTTACTTACATATGTTGTTTATCATTTTGCTATGGTTGATTGAATTATTTGTTTGTTGGCATGTCACTTGTTAGTTTGACTGGTTGTGATCTGTATGGTTGTTTACTTGTTTACTTGGTTGTTATTGATTGTATATTTACTATAATTAATTTTTTTATTTGCTTGTTGTTTTCTTTTTTGTTTGTTTCTATGTATGATAACTGTACGAAGATGTAGCTAACCAATGTCCACTTTTAGTAAGGGGAAACTAGCAAGAGGTTAAGGGGCATATTTGACATAGTCTTAGTGGAATGACATTGTTTCCTAAGCTGAGGAAGACTATGCATTAGAATTGACTAAGAGACATGAAGATGTTCCTAGAAGAAAGATTTTGATGGCTAAAGACTTAATTGGTACCACTGAGAAATCAGGATAGGTGGGAGGTTTAATATATAGAGTTTTTAAATGTGTGTTTCGAACCTATTTTATACAAGTGATTGCCGGCTTTCATAAATATCAAAAATAAAGAAACTTCATTTTGAGTAAATTTTTACAATATAATATAAAATAATGATTTCTCAAAATTATTATGAATTTCTTTAAAGTGGTGGAAAATATTTCTAGAAATTGTTTTATGAATCGATGTTGGTATTTTTAGGAAAAAAATTATTTTTGTTTTGAAAGTAGATGGAAGCTTTGGCCTTAAAATGAAAGTATTTTGGTAATGTTTTGCTTTTAAAATATATTGGAATTCTCTTCGCTAGCAGATTCCTCTTTGGTATTTTGGATGGGCTATCCAAGTTAGCGGACAGAGGAATCACTATTAAAGGACTGGAACAAGGTGATTCTATGACTTGCAAAGGATGTCTAAGGGAGTTCGATGATAATAACTCGACTATATGATTCGTGATGATTATCCATAAGGACGAGTTTGAGGAGGGGAGCTCATAGGTAGGATGATGAGGTGTCTTACTATGGATGTGTACTATGGGATTGAGGATGATAGAAGGCTTTGATGAATACTCGTAAAAAAAGGGTATATGGGGATGCCCACTCAGATTATATGGATTTCAGATCCTTGTGTGGATGGCTATTCAGTTAAAGCGCTTAGCGGTCCTATACCGGTGGATATGCAAAAGGTTATATCAAGAATAAAGTGGGGATATAGCAGAAAATAACGGACTTGAAAAAAGCTTCATTAGACACAAAATCAAATATTTAAAGTTAATTTAGTCTCATTCTTACATCGCTTGTGTAGAAAAAATAATAATTTTTAGTCTTATATAGCAAAACTGAAGAATATCATGATTTATGCAGACTAGATTTGGTGACTACAATAGATTTCTAACTTAATTTGAGCACTTATGCCTTAAATTAGGTCTTTACCCTAACTTTGTTGATTTGTTCAAAAGAAAACTAGTCTAACAACCTTGGATGTTAATTTTTCTAAAAAGGGTGCTAAAAAGACTTGATATAGCGGGTGTAGTGGAAAATAGCGGGGCTTAAAGCGGGCCTACCATTTAATAGCGCTAAATTGAAATACCGTAGCGGTTGGAGAGCGCTATGCACTATAGTAGGGATTTAACAGGTCCTTAGCGGGGCTTTAACTACATAGGTGGATGGATTAACCTAGACTTTATGCGGGTGCTCTAGTACTTGGCTATCTTAGTGGAAACAATTCGTGCTTTCGTGTTTCTACGATGCTCCTATGAGGATGAGTATTCATTTACTTATTAGGATGATCGTTTGTGTCATCATTCCAAAGCAAAATACCTTAGGATGGTGGGTAATTCATTGACCTTATGAGGATGGTCTTCTGGAAGAGACCTTAGGACATGGATATGAAGATCGAGGATTGATGCAGTTGTAGCATAAGTAGATGACCATATTATTTTAAGGATGTAGTCATAGCTTGGTGAATATTTTATTGAGCATGTAGCCATGAGGAGGTACATGAATTATTTTGGAAGGTACACCGTTTATTTTTAGGACGAGGCCATGAGAAAGTTCATCGATGACATTGAAGATACATATTTTTGGATGGATGTGTAGTTAGCATAGGGTTTAACACGCATGTTACTTGTTGTTATGGTAATTTGGTGACCGGCCTTTTGGTGTGTATGTATGTGTTTTATTTTTATGAGATTGTTGATTTATATATATTCTTATTATTCATGCATATTTGGACCAACCATAATATTGTTGTGTATTTCTGCTATGGGTGGTTACATTTGGATTGTTGAGATGCATGTTATGCCTTGTGTATGGAGATCAATTATGGTTGGGATTATTTTCGGAGTGTAATTTTTACGTTCTATTGTCTTGATGCATGATTAAGGAATTATTAGTGTTACTACATTATGTGTGTTGAATTCATTATTATGAATGAATTGTGTGTATCATGATTGATTGTATTGTACGGATGTCGTGTACTACAATTAAATATGGTTGATTTTTAATAATATGCTTCCCCATATTTTGCGAATATATACGTGATGAAATTTATTGATTTAACCGATGGTTTTATTTAGGAAAATGAAAGGGCACAATTCTTTTTAGGGGAAAGGATGTAATGACTCGCAAATTTTACGCTTTTAATATTAAAATAATCAAAAATGAATTTTTAATAGAATAATGAATTGGGCATCTTATTTATAACCGTTGCAAAGGTATTTCTAAGCTAATTAATTTGATATATAATATTGATATATTTGGAATTACTGTTTGCGAAATAGAGGCATTATGGTGTATAAACAGCGAATGCAGCTATTTCGGGTAAACATTGGATACACATCACATAACCCAGCCTAATAACGATACAAGTAAGGCTATGAAACCCTAGTTGTCTCCCATATCTTCAGTTTTCTTCGTCAATCCTGAAATCATCCTAGTTGCTCTTTAATGGTGATTAACAAATTAATTAAATGTGATTAAAAATCAAAGTGACCATACTATATCGAATTATACGTCATTACGAAGCTCTTGACAATATGAACCAACGACAAGTGTATGTTTATTGTAAAAATGCTCGAGTTGATCAGAAATTATGGTCAAAATTCAAATCATGAAATCATAGGGCATCAACATGGGGTTTTTGGTTCATGCATTGATTCGTAGAATTGAAGAGGTGGGATGGTAGAGCTCGATGATAAGAGTCAAACATTGGTGGCCGGAGGTTCAATTGCCAATCGAGTTTGCCAGAATTTCACTTGGAATAACTATTATTTGTGGTGGCGAGTGGTGGCCCTAGGTAGCCAGGGGTGGTGAGGTGTTACGGCTGGTTGTATAGGGTCCTTTGTTGGTGGTGTGACAGTTCCAGGTAGGCAGTGATAGTGTGCGATGGTGGCCAAAGGCATCGTTGGAAGAAGGGTCGGGTGTTGCAAGGTACCATTCAAGCATGAATTAATATATATTTACTTATCTAATCAATAAATTACAATAATACCTCTGAACTTCTAGCCTCTATATCTATCACCTACGAACTCTAATTCACGTGTGGTTTCTTTCATTAGACTCATGGTGAAATTCTATACGATATGGCACTGGGATTGCTGAGATTGGAGATCGTTGGAAAACGCGCATTCGTATGAAGTACTTAATTTTATTAATTGAAATTTAAATTATAAAACTGTAATTATCGATGAAAAATCATATTCATTGATGTATGTTATGTTCTATGGATTACTATTTAATCATTACAATATTTTGAATTTGTTGTGCCTTGGTTGGGTAATTATTATTGATTACCGTAAGTTTAGGTGTTTAATTAAAATTAATTGTTGATTTGAATTGGAATGTAATTAATTGAAATGAAACAAATAATAATGAGAAAAATTAAATAAATAATATATATAGTTGTCTATAGATGTTAGAAGGTTTTTGTAAATAACGACGATTTAACAAATTTTACTAAAACTAGTATGGAATCAAATAAGGTTATTATTAATGAATTTTTAGGATATAACGGAAGTTCATAAATAATATCATAAATTATTTAATTGATATTAGCAAAGTTTATTATTTAAAATGAGTTCTTGAATAATAATATTTTTTTAAAATGCGATTTGGTTAAAATTATTATTTTTGATTTAAAATACGATGTTTTAGTGTATTTGAAAAACAGGTACAATAAAGGAAAATGAAAGTAACTTATTGTTTTTAAAGAAGTATTATTGTTTTAAGATGCAATAAATAAATGAACCATTGTAATAAACAATAATGAAAGATTTTATACTTAAAAGGATAATGGATGCAAATATATTGTTTAGATGATTGTTGGATGCGCGATTGATTGTCCATTATTAATTATCACAAATACTTGATTGTTTGATGACGATATCGCATTTTGATGAGTGTGTGGTATTCTACCATTAGTGATTTAAGATGACGCGTAGTTAATTATTGTTATAGGATGATCTATGTTGTGTTACTAATGTTGATTTTATTAGTATACCATTAATGATTGGTGATGCGGTACCATTATGAGATGGTTAGTACACATTTGTTGATTTATACTTATGACGGTAATGCATTATTGTAGTTGATAATTAATAATGTATGTAAGTATATTTACATTTTGATTTTATTATTTGATGGATTGGGGTTGTTATTAGATATTGTTAGGGTTTGATGACCGTGCGCTGCTATTGTTTTATTTTCCCATATGATGATTTATTGAAATGGATGAGTAGTAATACTATTATCTACTTTTATTATTTGCATTGGTTGCATTGGTTATGATGGTTGCAATGGTTGCATTAGTTGTATTGATTGCATTAGTTATTATAGTTTCAATGTTTTCATTAGTTGCATTAATTGCATTGGTTATGATGGTTGCAATGTAGTAACTAATATTTGGATGCAGAAGAAGAGCAAAAAATAGATTTACGTGGGCTTGATCTCCAAAAAGGGATACGTGGGCAGTCTTTTCCTATGCAATAAATATCGAGCCTATGGTCATAGTGTATAGGGTTAGGTGTAGTCCAAACATAGCTGAAACTTTTTTTTCTTTTATTATATACATATACATATATATATATATATCTGTATAGATGTGAAGTTGCAGGTATGAGCAGAAGGGGAAATGGAAAAGAGGATGCAGGCTATATCATAGGTAGCTGATTTGATATATACTTTTATACCATTATTATGTTGTTCATAAGTTAATGATAATTGTATTATTGAAATATAGAATTGATGTGATAATGTTATAAAATAATTATATTATTAATTTAATGTTCATCTATATTGATGTTTGATTTCGCTGTGAGGTTTTCCCATTTATTCACTACTTTAAAATTTTAATTTTATATACCCACGATCCACTATCCTTAGTGTCTGGATTGAATTGTAAGGATGTTTTAACATTGTTTAATTGAATTCATAGTTTTTAAAATAGTGGGTCAACACAAAATCCATTGAAATCGAGTCCTTCTTTCATAATGGAACCTCCAATGGCTGTAAAATTCCACTTGGCATTGGAAGTGACTAAATAGGTAACCTCTAACCCAAGTCTATCAACCAAATCCTTTGCTACAAATGAATGTGTAGCACCGGTATCAAATAATATTTAACTGAAATACCAAAAATAAAAGCTTAAATTCATAAATAATATTCTTTTTTAAAAGTTTGGTGCTTTAACGGTAGTACATATTAGTGCTACAAGTCTTGGGTAGGATACAACATAGTACAGTCAATATATGTTTGAAGCACACTACGCAGTTTCGAACTTGTGACCTCTCACACCAAAGTCGAAGCACTTAACCACTGGGACAGTGGTGCTAGTCTAAAATAATATTCTTGCCTTTCTCCAAAGCAAATGTTCCTCTCATCGACGCTTCCAAAGCGAGCACCTTTGTTCTAAACTCTAGACGACCCTTCTTTTTATAGTGAGGTTCGTCATAGTTACGGAACTTGACCTTAACTACTCTATCTAGTTGTGGACATTGCGATGCATAATGCCCTTTTTGACCAAAACTGTAACGACTAACCTCAACAGTAGTAATTTTGGCACTCTCTCCCTTTAGTAAAGTCTTCTTACCCTTCTCATACGGAGTAAACCACTTCTTTTGCACATCCTTAGGCTTCATCTCTACTTTCTTGTTCTATTGATACATACTTTCATATCTTCTCATCATTTCCACAAAAAACTTAAAATGAGATGATAAGTGTGCATTTACTATATGATCCAAACCCTGCTTCAAGCCCTAAATGAACATCTCATTCTTCTTCTGTGGGGTATTACTCATTGCTCAACCATACTTAGCCAAAGCATTGAACTTCTGAATATACTCCTCCACTGGGTGATTACTCTAATTCAAATCAATGAATTCTTGAAGTAGCATGCATCGATGAAACTCGTAAATAAACTAAGTCTCAAACCTTTCCTTGAACTGAACCATGGTAATCTCCTCTTCATGGGTCTCGGTAGTTACCGTCTCCCATCATTCCATAGCGTCTTCATGCAACTGCCTCGAAGCCAATCACCTCTTCCACGCATCATTCAACCTTAAGTCTATAATGATTCGCTTGAGCACCATTGCAATTTGGAGTGCTTTGGGCATTCTGAACCATGTTTCATACCATCTCAGCAAACATGTTCCATAAGTCAGGGGTAGTTGCCCCTAAGCCTACTCCCTCTTCCTCTACTCAAATGATGGAGTTTCTTGCAACATTCCTTGCATTACAACTTATTCTTTAATCTTTAATAAGGATGATTGGTCTCTCTAAAAGGAACGCCACATAACGATACTCGTGTATACAATGCGACTTATACTTTATATACTACTATATAATTTAGGAAATCAAATTATATAACAAGTACACTCTCTTATATATCACTTAGAGTGATAACTCATACTCCATCTCTGATGGATCTCTTAACAACATAGGTCAACTATGCAACCTAAGCTTTAATACCAAATGCGACGACTACCCTATACCTCTGGTACTCAAAATACCTGTACAGTGTGCTGTAATGGTATCCGACTGATGTAGAGCAATAGTCGGCTTGTAAAGTAGAAAAATCCAAATCAAAACCTATCTATCTCATAACGCAGGGAGAAAATATGATAATCATCATAGACATAAAATAGGAGAGATAGTAATATCTATGTGAACCATCATGGATCAGAGCACAGGTTCGATATGATTATACAAAACAGTAGTAGAAGTTATATAGTTGAGAAATAAAGTCAAATATCTAGCTCTAAAATAAAATGTAGCACTGATAAATCTCTACAATGCTGCACAATGGAATAAGAAAATAAAACTCATATAATAGCTCATATAGTAGTGCCAGCCTCCCACTCGTCCTCTGAACATCTACATGCACTAGTATCAGATTTTCTATATAGTCTACACATTTAAGAGTACCTAGGATAGTAAGAAGCAAAGCAAAAAAACTCAAGTCAGACAATAGTTTGGTTTAAGAGATAAATAATCTTAAGATATTATAAAAACCCATGTAGTAAAGGAATAACTTAGAATGGGAAATCATACATGCCCTCTTCATGCATCTAAAAAGTTAATATATAACATAATACATGCTACACTATGATCTCATGGTGTACTAATGATCAAGCACAAAATAGGATGTTTGGGTAACCAGCTCAACAGGACCTATGACTCAAGACATCCATAAATAACTCAACAATCAAAGCAGACAAACCTATCAACAATCAAACTCTGACATCCTACTCATGGACGCTACTGAATAATTCATGTGACCTACTCGTGGTCAATGGATACTCAACGTCGTAGGTCATTAATGCTTAACTAATGCCAAGCTCAGACTGGCCAATAATTAGGTGTACTTGTATCGAATTTGGATATTCTCAACCATTTAGAAAGGTGTCCCCATCTACTCAAGTCATGTATCATAAGCATTCAACCACAAAATTATTCAGCGATCCCTAGCATATGTACCGATAGTTGATCATCCTTCTGCCTACTTTATAAGTGTGTGTTCAACACTTATCTGCTTGGTAGCTAACTCAAATATCATCATTACTTCCTCATGTAGTATTCGATTACTCAACATCAAGCTGTTGTTATTCAAAACTTTCGGATAATCCTGAAAGTCGCATAACCTCATCAGCCCAGTCCCGAAATAATACGTTTACCAAACTCAAAGTAGAATTCCTACCCATTAGATGGATACCTAATCTAGTACTCCACTCGATAATCAATTGTTGTCGACTCCATATGTCAAAACAAGTCTTCAAAACACAAGACCCAAAAGTCTAAATATCATAGCCCTTAAAGTTTCCTTCACTTAATCTCGAAGCAAACCGTTTGTGGGTAACACAACCTATCGGTTTTCGTTTAGTAAATCTTGACCATTCCAAGCAATCAAACGAATCAAATATGCATCACCATGGTGTATTACAAGCGTAGAAGAGTACATATACATCATATAAACAAATACAATCCAAAAAATCAAACATTCATTGTAACGACCCACCCTTTCGTAGAACCTAAAAAGTCATCGTCTCATAACAATGAAAAACTCCCGAATACCACAAAAGACATATCGTTAGGTTAAAATTAGAACAAAACACTAAACCTAGATACCGATAGGATCTGACAACGGAATGATAACATATAATATACTGAATGTACATGAACAGAATAGAATGAAAATATATAGGAGACCGCACTAATGGAAGAAACTGATAAAAAACATCAGTATAGAAAGTTAGAATACATCAACTCCGAAAGCACTGAGTTTTGAATAAATATCTGATATAATAGTCTCATATACATATAGTAGATCTGTCATGTACCACTAAGATATGAAGTATATATATCTCAAAATATTGATACCATGCCTCTAAAATGCTCTAGCTGCGCGTCGTGCTAGCGTATTCCCAAAGCACTTGACTTCCAAAACTACTCAATCAAGTAAGAAGAGTATTCATGACAAGAACAGACAAAAACAAAATGCGGATCAGACGTAAAGCCTACTGTGAGGGGAATTATCTCAAAATACTATATATTAAAACTATATACAAATAAACAGGAACTACTAAGGCACAGTCGGTCCTCTCCATAATCGCGGCTCAGGGGTAATCTGGACTGCCTATGAACAAGTATAGTAAACCCATCCAAAAGGTAGGGGATCATACCATAGCCGTCTCTTCTTTTGTAATCAATGAGTCATCACAACTAATATAATGTGACTGGCATGTAACAATATACTATGATAAAAGGAATCATAGTATGCAAGTGTAGAAGTGATAAAAGTGTGATAATATAAGTCTACACTATTCTACACACAATGATAATATCAACCAGCTAACATAGCACAAGCACAACATAACAATGGAAGATAACTAAGGAATTCAAATCAATACATGTAATTACTGATGGGTGGAGTCAACTACGGATGCCTATCACAATCCAACGATTCAAGGTAAATAGGGCCAATACACTAATGTACTCAAACATTTGTCGCAATCCAACAATAAATAGTGTCAGTAACGTACCCAGACAATTGTCTCAATCTAATAATAAGTAGAGTCGACACAGTAATGTACCCTGGGATCTAACACTGTCCAATAATAAATAGAGTCGGCATACAAATGTTTCCAAACATCTATCAAGATCCAATAATAAATATAGTCAATACACTAACGTACCCAGACAACTATTTCGATTGTATAATAAATAAAGTCAACACACTAACGTACCCAGACATCTATTTCGATCTTATAATAAGTAGGGTCAGCACACTAATGTACCCAGACACCTACCGCGATCCGATAATAAATAGAGTCAGCACACTAATGTACCCAGACATATATCATTGTCAAATAATAAATAAAGTCAGCACACTAAGGTACCTAGACATCTATCTTATAATTCACTATCGGGACCGCCAAGGAACATTGATGTCGTATATACACGCACGCGTCGAATATAACATCACGTAATCAAATATGTCTACCATGAACGAAGAACAATATCTTATGCGTAGCCTGAAGCCTCTCCAAAGCCATGCTAGAACACCACGAAGGACCGTACTCGAACTAGGAAGAAATTCCCCAAAATTACTTACTGGCCCAACAATCAGTCGATTGGGCATTTACTTAGTCGACTGCCAAGTCGATTGAGCTCAGTCGACTGAATTTATTTCCAGTTGACTGAACCCATTCGATTGGGTTTTCTTACCCAGACTTCTATTTTTTGGGATTCCCCTCGGATTCATTTTATTCATGTTTAGTCGACTGAAACTTTCATTTATTCAACTAAAACCTACAGTCCCATGCAATGAACCTGGGATAGGGAGAAAACTCCCATTCAGCCATCGATTCGCGTGTTGTTTTTTCCGACGCTTTGCCCGATGAGTCGCTCTACTTCCAGATCTCGCTTCTATCCCATCGAACGTCTACCAAGATTCATTTGTTGACATTTTGGAAGTGGATTCCATAAGTATCCGAGAACCGATTTCGATACCAAAATCCACTCTTTGCATGAGTAGAGTTTAACCGGCAATTATATCGACCCGGCTTCCTCTAACACACTAAAATGACATACCCGACCTCCTTGCCTTGTGTGTAGTTTATATGTGTGTCGATACACTAATTTGCATGCTTATGTACATACGTTTACGCAAATACACAATAACTTCACAAGTCACATTCCAGACCCACCAGGCGATTACTCGACCCGATGTACTCTCACATAACTCAATGTTCCCGATAGTCACTATGGCTATGTGAAATGCCCACAACAAACTTGTATTCAGTAATATTTCTATATAATCAAACAATTACATACATAAACAACTAAACATACAACCATTCTAACTATAATTCACACAACGTTTTGATTGTTATATATATTCAAACACATGTATACGTATACTTGCCCATACTCATAAATGTACACGTATATTTAAATAAGTAACTCATTTATTACTTGATCAAATCTTACTTTTATTTCCAAAAAGATTTCAATAAAACTCTAATATGGATTCATATTATTTTATAAAATCTTACGACTATTTTATAAAATATATTAATAGCTTATAAATCAATTTTAAGCCTTTAAGTACTTAATTAACTCACTTGAAAGTAAGTATACTTCATATTACTATTTTATAAAATCTCATTTTAAATTTATAAAATTTATACTTCATTCATAAAATGATATAACCATTTTATAAATACTAATTGAGCTTTATTTGTTATTTTATAAAATAATATCATTTTATAAAATACCTTCTTTACTTATAAAAATCATTCTTCTACTTAAATAATATTTATAAATACTAATTTAGCTTCATTAACCTTCTAATCACTTTAATAATAAGTGTAGAGTTCAAAATTTGCTAAATTATCTTACTAACTACTTCCAACATCATTTGAATTAGTTTAATTATAACTAACTAATGACATGCACTCAATTATCACATGTAATTAGTCTCTAATCTATCACTATGTCACTTATAATCATTCAGTTAACCTAAAATCAAATTCTTAGGTTACTAACTATTTTCAAAAATAGTCATTAAGGTATTAAACATTTAATGTGTTAATCTAATCATGTTTATAACATAAACATAAGCCCAAATCAACTAAAACAATCTCCAAATCACTTCATATAATTCTATAACCATCAATAAACGAAAATATGAAATAAATTAATAATGGGAATTATCCCACTCACCTTCACATTCACCAAAAAAAGCTCTAATCACTAAAACTCCAACCTTAGATCTCTTGAAATTTTGAAATGCACACCAATACATCAATCCAAGCCAATTACTTCGCGGGTTTTGTAGAAAATTAGAAAATAGGAATTATGGACTTTTTTATTTGAATTTAGGAAATTTATTTGAGGGGTTTAGTGTTTGGGGATTAAAGAAGGATTAAGGGGTAATTAGAGAGGGATTGGGAGAAGAGGAAGAAGAATGAACGTTAAGGGAGAAGTGGAAATGAAATAATGAAGGGGTTAGATTCATAGAGGAAAACTAATGAGCCTTAATCCAAATTCATTTCATTCTCCAAAAATCACTATTCACTCCAAAAATCATCGATTCCAAACATAAACAGTATATTCATTCTACTCACGTCGGAAAAGCGAACTCAACTATGGGTATATCGAGTCCCAATTCGCTCGTTTGTAAAAGTCGTGTATAAGAGGCATTCTATTACTTAACGATTGAATATTTAAATTAATCATTTAAATATTCGATCTTAAAATTGTTGGGTGTTACATTCACAACATCCTAACCTAACCCTATGTAACAATGACTAATGATATGGTCAAACACACAACATTTGTTAAAATCCATATTTAATATTTTTAATTTATTTTAAAATCATTACTAAGTTTATATTTACCACAAGTCGCGTTTCAATATTAAAAATCATTTTTTTTAATATACTACATTAGCGATTATAGTACGGTGAGGGACAAAATCACTTAACTTAATAAAGGTTGTCTAATCTTTTTCCAAGCTTTAAAGGATTCCAATACGAGCACAATGCATAAAACTATGTCCAAATTGGTCCTCTTATACAAAAGATATGGACAATATAAGTTATTGAGACTTTTAAGCAATTTTGTAAACTATTTAGTAGGAGATTTAAAATATCATAGCAATAGTTTTCGGGCCTGGGGATTTTCCGTAATTCCTCCTTTAATCCCCTACACCCTAATGCTCACATCTACTTCTGCACATATGTACACAACATTCTCCATAATGCCACCTAGTTCGCTTTCGCCAACCGCCACCTAAGACTACCATTGCACCACCACATGACGCCTCTCTATTGTCACCATCGTTTCCAACCACCTAGCAACCCGCTTATGTATCCTCACATACGAACTAGCGTGAATAATCCATTAATTTTTGTGGTTTCTCCCTCATTTCGCTTCCATCCCGCTCGGCTTTAGCTCCATTCATATATGTTTTTGGAACCCCCTCGTCGAGGCGAACAAACTCATATCAATCTATGATTAGCCACCAAAAGATTTGCCATTAGTAATCTTTGCATTCAACTCTAATATCTCATTCACCATGTTGGATTTGGGCCATCACGTAATTGGTTAAACAAGTGAATTTCAAAAAATATATCATTTTAGATCTTCTAGAGAATATGAAGTCTAAATAAATTTTATATAAAACCAGTACTTTATTTAATTGATTAATAAAAGGATTTTATTTTGTTCATATAAATATTTACATATACGTGTTCATGCACGTGCAACATATAATGTGTACATGGTTTAACTTTCCTGTATTTAAGTGCTCGGATTTACACCATAACAGATATGTTAGCCCTTTCATATACATATATAATTTCAACTATTATATAATATTAATATAATATAAAACATATTTATACACACATACACATATATAACTATAAAATAACTATTTGCATATATGTACATATTTATATGCAAAATAGTTATTTATAAACTAAACATAAAACAATTAAATTTAAATACAAATCTTCAAAATTCAAGCATTAAAACTAGATCTAGAATTAAAATTCTGAATTTACAAATAAAGTATAAATCATATTTATATAGTTACATACGAATTTTTTTAATTCATAAATATATATATATTAATTCATAAATATATAAATTTTTTAAATTACATAAATTCAAATCATTTATTTATATACATATTATTATATTATAAATATATATATATAATGTAAATATGCACATTTATTTACGGTCACGTAAGTTTTGACAAAAATAATTTTTCTATATTAAATCCATATGGATTTATTATATATATTTTTTAAATTCAAATCGCAAATTTTTGTACGAAATTTTTTATACTAAATTACGTTATATAAATATATTTATATTTATGCTTATCTATGTTTATTTCTACGTAAATATTCACAAATTATAATTTAATGTTTTAAACTAATAAATGTTAATAATATATTTTGAGTTAAATTATTATACATACATGTACATATTTTTTAAATATTTTACACTAGAAATAACTTGCATGAAATTTTTTATATCAATTTTAAATACACACACACACACACATTGTGTTAACCCAAAAAATGGATCAGCACCCTGGAGTGTGATATGAAAGCACCAGCCCTATTATAACAGAGCATATATAATAGAAAGTAAGAGAAAAGTAAACAAGAGATGGAGATTTGTATAGTGGTTCGGCTGTTAACTAAGCCTACATTCACTTTATAACTTTGCTTATTGATTTGAACTTGACAGAGTATGATTACAAAGTGATTGAAAAAGAGTTAACCACAAGTAGAAGTGTTAAACAGATTCTAAGTCCTATAATTGCCTAAAGGAACTACCTTGGTGAAAATGGAGTAGAGAAAGAGTTGAAGAAATGACAAGGCTTCAGCGTAGTAATGGCAGAAAACTGACCGACCTTAGTTGCTCTTTGGTTTGTATTTATAGTGGTAGCGGTCATATTGGATTAAAACCTGCTACCAGAGAAGTCCGGAGAGTAGCCTAAGATAGCACAAGAGAACTCAAGACTCACCGAGTTAAGGGCTAAATTCGGTGTCGTATTAAGACCCTTAATTTGGTAGCGAGTATAATCGTTAGCCATAGTATGGCTAAGTCCTTTTGGATCGAGTTCCTTGCTTTGTCTATATGTTCTCCATGTAATTTATTATATTAATGATGAGTTTTGATCATCGTTCATCCATGACTTAGATTATCCTGCTGTTTGGACCAACACGCTTCATTCTTGATGATAGGCTTTGTGGATTTCCACGAGACTTCACGAATATGCATAGGAAGACTAGGGGATCACTTGTGCAAAGTATGAAGGTGCCCAGACTTAGTACCTATATTCGATGCCGAATTAAGGAGGTTAATTCGGGACAAATATAGCACTTAGCATATATTGGGTCCACACTTTTTTAGGCTCTTCCTATAGTCCTTTTGTATATCTTTGTGAAGTTTCAAGTCGTTCCTCTTCGTACCGATGTTCTAACTCCCTCTGAATTATGCTTAGTTAAAAACCCAGTTAACATTTGCCCCCACCCGTAGTATGCTTTTGTTGGAAACAAAGTGTGCTCTGGAACAAGACAAGTTTCAAATTACTATCCTGTGAATTTCAGTGGATTATCGGATTCCATCTCGAGATGCAGTTTTTAACTGATTGACTTCTGATCGGTTATTCATTTTTTATTTGAATTTCAATTCTCTGTACAAACAATGCAACCTCTGCTCTAAAATTTACACAAGGCTTTAGGTTGGTATGTAGTTTCATTGGATGAGTTGGAGTTGACTAAAGTAAAGGGGGTAAATTCGGTACTGAATTATGGATCTTAACTCGACGCTTGAATTAAAGACTTGGCAAATTTTAGAGAAATTCTTCCCTATTTATATTACTTCACACATGCCCTTATCCTCGCCTGCTTCATTCCTTTCTAGTTGACCTTGTCTCCGGCAAATCCAAGCTCTCAAACCCTAACTCCGGCGATTCAAGCTACTGCACCACCACCGTTCGACCTTCAGCCTCGCCACCAAGCTCCACCGCCTTCGTGAGCATCCATTGCCGATTGGTGTCATTTCACTGCTCCGTTCATTAGCCCCGAGATTCTGATCTGAATTGGTGCTCAAACCCTAGGTCGAATCATCCCTTGCTTGGAATGAAGATTCTTGGTGATGAACTGAAGCTTTGACAATGGTGGACTCATGCATGGGTGATGGTGGATTTAGTGATTGGCTTTGGTTGATTGTAATTTTGAAGAAGGAAATGGTTGAATTCAAACTTGATTTGTTAGCAATGTAGCAAGGGCTTAGTTTCATACTGGCATGTATGACTCGAGACAAAGACATGCCTTCTAGTTTCAACCATCTCTTTCCATGGAATTAACTAAAGCTAGATCATTGGATGAACTCCGATATGACGAATTAATCGTGGATTCGGACATATCAGATAGCTCCATTGCATTGCATTTTTGCACGTCCAGTGTCCCCGAAAAGGGAGAACTTTCCATGTCGCTTCGGACAACGGATCCATTATCGATCGTCGATCGATTACGGGTAAGCACAGAAAAAGTGATTTCGAAGGACAATATGGATCGTTTTCACTACAAGCAAGCTATCTACACGGGATGGACCACTTGTTTTTTGTGACATTAGACTCATTCTATATAGATAACACCCTACACCTGCACCGGTTAACACTTGGAATCCAATCAACAAGCACACAATGACTTCCTTTTGGTCTCAAGTTTAACCACATGGGAGTTCTAAAAAAATATAGTATACCTGACCGTGATCAACGAGTTTTATTATTTAGAATGATGCACCAGTTGGTACGCCACAAGAATGTTGATGGATCATCCACACCATCCGAAGCTGAGTCAACAATTTCCCCTGCTTCTCCATCTATTCCCATGGGGCCTAGTCAACATATAGCTTTTGATTTCTATGGCCCACTAGTTTTGGTAGGACCTGTACTTGACCAACCGCCTCTTGGACTGAGAATTCTAACTTATCCTCCAGGGCAAGCGCCCTCAATTATGTCAGCTTAAATGCTTGGGAATATATGTGTATGCACGGCATCCCTGAGGGTGACGTTTATCTGCCCACTCGAGCTGAATTTTCCCACAACCCTCTAGAAGGTTTTATCGCTTGTAATGGTACAGGTGCTTAAGTGATACTATACCACCAATTCAACCGGTTCTTGTCCATAGTGCTTCAGGATCTAGGATTGGCGCCATTTCAAATCCATTCCAACGGTTATGCGCTCCTGAATTCCCTATACATTCGTTTTATGTGCAGACTCCAGTGTCTCCCAAAGCTAAATTAGATTGCATGTCTTTTAATTTTAGGAGGAGGTAGGACTGCATATCCATTATAATTATCGAAGCCTGGAGGGGATATAAGTTAATATCAGACCTTCATAACAAACGTTCGGCTTTCAAGAACGAGTTTTTCTTTATTAGGCGTCCAGAGTGTTTCAACAGCTTTTGGCTATCTAGACGTAAGTCCTAATTCCCTAGCATTTGCTATTTCAATTGGTTTTCTAGTTTCTTATCCTATCGATTCTTATTGCAGTCATCCTAAGGAGGGAAAGCAACGATGAGCTTAAAAAAATGTTAAAACCCTCATGGCTATGAGAGCTTCTGAGTGCTCGATGGATTTTCTTTTGATGAATGAGAGTCTCCGGCATTTCAAGTTGCTTCATCCTGATAGATTTGCTGTGGACTATGAGTCATCAATGTCAAGTGTCCCTAAGAGACACACTCGTTCTTCTGCCCATGCTCGTGACTCTATCGAGGAGGCTCAAGAAGAAGTGGCTGGTCAATTAGACGAGGCACTGCTCGAAGACATTCTTGGAGCTAATATAGACTTACCCTCGAGAGAGGACAATATGGGGAATAGGGATGAGGCCCATAGGATGTCTTTGATCCTCGAAGAAGAAGGCAAAACATTTCAAAGGAGAGATGGAAAACAACATGTGGTTGAGGAGGGAGAGGAAGAAGGCTCGAATGGTGACGATAGCGACTTTTGCATCTCTGTAGAAAGAAATGAATCTTTCGGCTAGTCGCCAGAAACGAGCACTGGTCTTTCTCAACTTCCTTCTCCGGACATGTTAACTACTAAGGCATTAAGCCTCGAGCCCATAATTTCTCCTCCTAAAAAATGACCTGCTCTCAAAACTCCGCAGTCGACGAAGGTTAAGCTACTAGGACTCCCGTGGGAGATACGTCTACTTTTGATTTCATGAGAGATGTCACCATCTATGTAAATGAACATGGGGATATCTCCATTAGTGAAATGATCACTGAGATCGGCTCGCAAATTGACATTTCCTTAGGAGCATTTGTGAGCAGTGGATAAAAGGTTACGACCCTTAAACCATGCCGATACGGTTGCTAGAGTATATAGGGAGTCGTCAGCACTACACACTTCACTTTAGGATCACAAGCACACATCTCTGCATCACGTCAAGTTCCTAAGTTTGAGTATTTACTTCATTCTCATTTTCGTTTCAATTACCATAGGATGTGGGTTATATCATTGGTTACGCCAAGATACCAGCTCTCGAAAAACTAAGACTTTTGACCTAGCTTATCATCCTCCATGCTAGACGGATGAGGAAAGAAAAAGAAGTAAAGACGATGAAACTTGCCACTTGGGGCGAGAGCATAAGAGGCAAGATAAACGGAAAAGAGATTATGAGAGCAGTGCCTCCGGTGATGCACATAAATGCCACAGAGACTCTCATGATCATTATGGGCACTTGCAATCTATTTATCCTACTCGCTCTGATGCCCAAACTGCTGAGGTTCAAGCAATTCCACTCTCGAGAGAGATGACTACTGCAGTAGCTCCCACTTCTTCCAACCAAAGGGAGAAGTTTGAACTCCCACCAAGTCCACCCATGCTTCAAGCTGATTTTTTGAATTTTTTCTTGAGGGTTGTCAAGTACGATAAGAAGATAAAACCCCTTAACCGGGCTGCTTCTCTCAATGATTTGGAGATAGTCCATGAGGACATAGAAGTTGGGTGTGACTTTTAGCATTTCGTAAAAGCCTTATCAGATGTAAACCGTATAAACTATCAACAGATCCTCTCATTTGAGGCTAAGAGGGAAGATCATGCTAAGGTGATTAATGATCGTGATGATGAGATAACCAAGTTGAAGGCTAAGAGGAATGCAGCCTTGAAAAGTAAGGCTTCTAGCAATAGTCTGTTGACCGAGGTGAACCGGACTCATGATCAAGTGCTGATTGTGATCAAAAATCAGCTTAAGGACACTCATATTGAATATGAGAATTTGAAAGAATAGCTAATTAAAGCAGAAAATACTATTAAATCTCGAAACCGGACCATCGCTGGACATGCTATTATGACCGCCGAGCAGGCTATAGAACTCACTTGGCTTCGTGAGGAAAATGCGCAGCTAGCGAAAGAAAAAGAAGAAATCGCTTTTGGAAAATTGGCAGAAGAGATTGATTACCTAAGAACTAAGTCTGAACTAATAGAGCTTCGATCAGAATATGATAATGTGATTGATTAAATGGATGTTAGCGTAATTCATCTATATACTAGTGTGTAATGAACAAAGGCAGCCTGAAATGGCTTGGTGTGAATTATCCTTGCACTTTCCATGGTCTGGGAAGAAGTGTTGGTCAGGTCTGAGGAGGCTAAGGATACACACTCTGAGGAGGAACTGTAGGATGGCTACCTTAGCCTTGATGACATTGACTTCTTAACCGCCAGCAAAGAGATCCTTAAAGAAGAAAGGGAGAAAGATGCAACCAACGTCGTTCCTAGAGCTCTTGCTAGTCCATGCTCTTTAGGCCAGTAACAAATACTTATTCCAAATTCATAAGAGCAATTGGTGACCATTCCGGTGCCCACCGCTATAACCTCTGAAGCTGCTCATGCGTATGCAACATCTGAAGCTTTGGGTGGGCCACATCCTACTCCAGCTATAGTGCGCCCCTCAGAGATGGGAACTGGTGGCGAAGCTTTTGAGATTGAAGTTCAAGACCACACCCCTGGCTTAGGTATTTCTCTCGTCGCTCTGATGCTCCAGGAAATTCAATTTTCTCCGGGGTCCTTCTCTAAATTATTCACCTCGCTTTCCCAACTTGTAGGTCCTCCAACTCTCTTACTTCCTCCTCCAACCATACAGGGTTCGGGACTTGCTGCCATTTTTCTGCTTCCACCGCTGTCTCTACAACGATTTCTGGCCTTATTCCTATCTCCAGTTCCGGGCCTGGGCCCAATTTTAAAAAGATAGGGGTGCTACAGAACTTGGAGGACGTCTAAGTGTCTATGGATGAGGAGGTGGTGATCACCAGTGAGTTGGGGCCAACAAAGAAGATGACCATGGCAGGAAAACTGGAGGAGGAAAGAAAGGGACTACAGATAAAGAAGGAGAGGGAAGAACAGAAGTGCAAGACCCCAATAACCATTACATTGAAGGTGCCAAAAGAAGGGAGTGCGGCCATCGGAAGGTCTGAGGGGTCCGGCCCTCCTGCTGGAGGAGTGATCGAGAAAGATAGGAAGAAGTGCCTGATTCGTCTAGGGAAAGGCAGCAAAGGATATGGAAAAGGCGGAAAGAAGTCTTGAAGAGCTCGAGCAACAGAGCAAGATTTCTATGGTCTTCTGTTCATGCGTCTTTTGCTTTTATGAGTCTTTTATACAAGTACAAAGTCCGTGCTTTTGCTTTTTGGTGTACATACAGGCCGACATTGTGCGGGAACGGCTCCCGCTATTTGATTTTGTACATAAAGTGATATAAGTAATGAAAAGATTAGTATTTCTATTGTAATCTCTTGTGTGTAATTTTCTACATTCTATATGCTATTTCGGTTTATATACCAATGTATATGTACATAATACGATTGCTTGTCTTGCAATTTCCATATTATATACCGCCGTATCGTGTGTGATATATGATGTGTTTATTTACTGCATTTTTGTGCATATAAATAGTGTAAGCAGTATAACTTACAGTTATTTAAAATACTACTTAGCTCTGTTGTGGGTGCCAAAATTCTCTGTTCGACATAACAAAACTATGGAATGATTTTCATTCTGACCAAGTGTTAGTGCGTTGTGTGCCCTCCAGTCCACAGGGCTGGTTACTCCGAACACATGATATGAGACAGGATGCTTTGGGCACCTCTTTGGTTTCCCCTAGTCCACGATGTATTGCAACTCCTATCTTTGGGAACTTATAATTTGGATGCTTGATTCGAAACACCATATACTTTGATTGTAGTCGATTCTCTCCCAGCTCGGTACTGAGGTTCAATCCGTGCATTAGTCTCTATTTCCAAAGACCAACGGATAGCTCAGTCCCTAGGATTCTCTTTTGATTTTTCCTATCTTCGAGCGATGTCGGATTTTGGAGGTGGGGATCGATTTCTACTGATCCTCCAACTGATGAATTTCGCGATACTACAAAGAGCAGTGTCAGTACTTATAAGATTTTAACAAATTGACGATGTTACTAGGGTAAATCGACGATTCGGAGTGCACTTGAATGATTTTCCATTGGTTCAAGTGGCAGTAGAATGGATGCTTACTTGGACGCGGTTCCATCACTCCTAGGAGCGAAGAAATAGAGCACACTTGAATGTGGTTTCATCGGTTCAAGTGGCAAAAGAATGGATGCTTACTTAAACGCAGTTCCATTGATCCAAGAAGCAAAGAAATATAGCTCACTTGAACACAGTTCCATGGTTCAAGTGACAAAAGAATGGATGCTTACTTGGACGCGGTACGATTAGTCCAAAAAGCAAAGAAATAGAGTGCACTTGAACGCAATTCCATCAGTTCATGTAGCGAAAGAATGGATGCTTACTTGGACGTAGTTCCATCGATCCAAGAAGAAAAGAAATGGAGCGCACTTGAACATAGTTCCATCGGTTCAAGTGGTAAAAGAATGGATGCTTACTTGGACGCGGTTTCATCGGTCCAAGAAGCAAAGAAATGGAGTGCACTTAAATGCAGTTCCATTGGTTCAAGTGGCAAAAGAATGGATGTTTACTCGAATGTAGTTCTGATGGTCCGAAAAGCAAGGCGCGGCTTATGGATGCACGCGATGGTTGGGCCTTCCCAATGTTGCCGGAGCAACACCGGCTGTGACGCCCCACCTCTATACTCACACTAGCCAAGGACACTACGGGGTAATGCCGTCTACTAGCACGAAGAATAAGGCTGTTGTGGAGCGACCATCTGTGTAATTGCTTTGTGCGAGTACCGATATGTCAGATAGTATGACATGCATTTCATTTCAAGAGGAAATCTGACATATCCAATATAAACTCAAAGCTACTACACAGTGGCTATGAGGCCTTCGGAAACAAATATAAAATAAGCATAACACAAATCAGTCACAGATATTCATATCACTAAGGCGGAAACAGATATGAATATAACACATAGAAGGGTACATCAAAGTAGTGGTCATACAAGATCCACTACATCACAAAAGAATAGGCACAAGTGCTAGACAAAAGAATATATATACATTAAGGAGTCTCTATCTCGAATGTATAAAAACCAAAAATTACTAAGCTAAAGTAGTTAGCCAAAAGTCAGATGACGATCCCTGATAAGAAGTCAAGTGGAAGCACCTGAAACACCTCGGTCTGACCCGAGCACTATTTAAGAAGAAAAATAATAAACGGATCAGTCTAGCTATAATTATCATGTAAGATGAGATAGGATAAGAGATATGACAAATATATATATATGATAACAACAAAAATCATACAATACCTTAAATTTTCTCAAACACCTAAAAGAATGTCATATCCTTTATTATATTCACCAAGTCACAATTATTGATAAAGCTTATCTAAGAAAATCACAAATATTGGTGAAACACAAATTCCAGAAATCATCAATTAGAAATCCAGAAATCACAAAAAGGGGGAGGCCTAACATAAACGGGAGCATGAAAACTCACCAACACGTGTATCACAAACAGGATGCTATCCCATGGGTCGCTAACCCATAAAGTCGGTGCAATGACGTAGTACAATGGTATGCCCGAGGAACCTGAAACTCAAATAAACCGGAACAACGACGTAGTACAACGGTACGCCCGATGAACCGAACTTCATAAAACCCATAGGTCGCTAACCTATAAAAAATGAGACAAAGCTCAATAGAACGGGATACAGTCCCCCGCGTGGACAATGAGACATCGCATATCGCTAGTCTAAACCTCAAAATGATCATCCTAGATCAATAAAAGTGTAAATTACACGAAGCTAGTAAATAAATGAGTTTAGCTTCATGTTCCATAACCACTGGCTTAACTTAAATATTTACGAACAAATTGTAGATTTCCACTCGAAAATTGTCACAAGATTTCAATCGAACAAGTCTAAGAATTATCCGACGAAGTAAACGCAAGTGTTTCATACCACTTGTTTTGCTAAGTCGTTTAATTGGATTTCTCGTACGAATGAGGTAAAGGTTTGTATATACTAATAGATTGGAAAACGGTTTTAAAAATCAGCTTTGTATTTAAAAGTAGTGTTTAAATCATTTTTGTGAAAGAGTTTGAGTATTTACTACTAGTATAGAAACCTTTGTATTTTAAAGTGACAAATCATAGAAACGATTGTAAAAACAATCTATCACCAAAAATTCACATTCGACGATGTGAATTAAAACCATAAAAATCGATATCAAATCCATCAAATGGATATTACCAAAAATCCAGAAAAGAAGTCATCAAAGTCGATAATAAATGACAACAACCAACCAGATCAACAAAAATCGATTAAAACGGAAATTTGCATAAAAACAGGCAAATTGGATGATTTTAACAGCGCCAGACTTCTGGTGGTTCTCCCCAGACGTCTGAGCTGAAGGTCTGGAATTTTTTCAGATCACTCAGATGTCTAAGCTTAAGGTCTAGAACGTTTATTCCTTTGCCTCAGACGTCTGAGTGTTTTACCAAACGTCTGAGCTGAAGCTCAGGGCAAAATTTGCCTAGGCCAATGATGGCCAAATCAATTCAGGTGTGATCGAATGAACGATGGTGGCTAGGGATTTATGCCAAGCGACAACCCAGCCTTATAGGCTCTTCAATACACTCCAAATAACATGTCCAAACATCCATAGTAGGATTTTCATAGATTTTGACTTCAAAATACCAAAAATTGAAAAAATTCACCAAACCAATTCAAATTAAAAGCAAATGAACATGAAATAGTTGTTAGGAATTCATACCTAACAACTATCAAAGGTATACACATAGATGTGAGTTCAAAAACTCACCTTTAAATTCAAAAACAAGGAATGAGAAGCTCTAAAACAAAGCAAGATCAATCTCTCTTCAACTTCACTTCAAGAACCTTCAATCTATGATCAAATGCAAAGATTTTCCTAAGTTAGGTTATAGGAAAAATCAAGAATTGAAGAGGAATTGAGATGGAGAAGATGAAGAGGATGCTTACCTAAGCTTTTCCTTGATTTTGGAACTTGGATTTGAATTTCCTAATAATCTAGGGTTTAGGAATTTTAATTTCCTATCTTTTTCCCCATTTTCCTTTTAGCTTGAGTGTTAGGAAATTATGAGTATAATGAATGAAGAGTGGAGGAGTTAGGGTATTAGGTAGAGAAGTTTGGGTTCTCGTATTGGGTTAGTGGGCTAGAACAAACCCAAGGCCCAAATGAAAATACCAAAATTCTAATCAACTCCAAACATATCAATGTTTCAAAAAAGTTGTAAACATCGTTTTGAACTCAATGGAAGTGGTCTTGAGTCCGGATTCGACTGTTTACAAAAAGTCACATTTCGGACTTTAAATTCAACAAACGATGCTATATTTAAATAAAACATTTAAATATATAATCGTCAAATATGCAGGTTGTTACACCAGCACTTAGAAGGTTGGGGTCAATTTTCCCTTTCAACCCGGCAGTTTGAGTTGGTTTGATACCGTCGACTCAGCGGGATGCTTACATGAATGTGGTTCCATTGGTTCAAGAAACGAAATTACTTTACTGATAAAATAAAGAGAAAGGCAAGTTCTGCCTATATACAATGCCCCAAGTATCCCTAGGTGGCTTATTTGTGGAAATGGGAAATACATAGACAAATACTAAATAAAATAGTGCTACAACGATTAGTTGTTCCAAGTCAAGCGCTCCTGTACCCTGGAAGATCCGCTTCAGGACGAGATCTCCCACTTTGAAGGTGCGGTTGCTAATTTTAGTATTTAAGTGTCGTGCCACCCTCTTCTGGTGAGCAACGGTTCTTAGTTTTGCTTCTTCCCGCTTCTCATTGATTTGGTCAAGTGACTCGAGTAGAAACTGCTCATTTTTGTTTTGATTGAAGTGTCATCTCCAATGAGAGGGGTCTTCCAGCTCCACTAGGATCATCGCTTCTAAACCATATGCCAAGGTGAATGCTGAGTGCTCGGTCGTAGATTTATGTGTTGTTCTATAAGCTCATAGTGCAAGTGGGAGTTCATCTATCCAGTTTCCTTTATCTTTCATTAATCACTTCTTGATGGTGGACTTGATGATTTTGTTCACTGCCTCCACTTGCTCGTTTGCTTGTGGGTGCGCTACCATGAAAAAACTCTTCTCGATCCAATAACGCCTGCAGAAGTCTTTGAATTCAGCACCCTCGAACTGGGTTCCGTTGTTTGTGATGATTTTCTATGGTACTCCAAGTCTGCAAATAATGTTTTTGTTACAAAGTTGCACTACAATAAACTGGACATTTAACAGTATTTATCGCTATAAAAGGCTTTAACAGCGTTTTTAACTACGTTGTGTAACGACATGCCATTATAGGTCAGGAACATACCATAGTAATATAGTAAACGCTGTTAAAAGTCCCTTTTTAATAGCATTTGATGGATACTATTAATACATTTTATAGCGTTTTTGCTGATGAGCTAAAAACTTTTCTTAGCGTTCAAATTTTGCTATCAAATACATTTAACGGCGGTTATCTATTGTTGTGATATTTATTTACGGCGTTTTATATATTGCAATGAGTATTCTTTTTACTGCCTTTTAAACCCTTTTATGACGTTTTTGAAACGTTACCGAAATGTTCCATGGTGTTTTAAAACGCTGTTGAAAGCTTACACAGCATTTTACAAATGCTATCGTCTACTATTTCTGCTTTTCCCATTTTCAGGTTCCATTTCTATACACATTAATCATAATTTATGTACTTTCATAGTTTAAATCAACATGTATATTTCATAATCAACATATATTAATCACACATCTCATAATCAACATGTAACATTACATAATCGAAATACGCAATATCCTTATATCAAAACATATATAAACGTCAGTGATATTTCATAAACAATGTAGAACATGTAGCAGCTAGTTAGCAGTAGTAATATATACAAGCATACAAACAAAAATGTAGTTCTAGCATTAAATATCAAAAATAAATTCGAGTCTATAACTTGTTGCAGCACTTTTTTGCATCAAAGATATCTACCTGTAAAGTAAATTAGCAAAATAAATCAAAAATGCAATAAATACAGTCTGGAACATAGTTGATGTGAACAGAAGCAACATGAAATGCAGTTTGGAACAAATAAGAAGTACTGAAACAAAACAACTGTCTGGTACAAAAGTGTTAAAACCAAACAACTTATACCATATGAACTATGAAGAAGATATCACGACTAAATTTCGCATGCTTTGCTCATGTGCTAACTAGTTACTACCACTACTTATGATTATCTTGTGCTAATTATCAAATAATTTCAATAAGAAACTAAACAAGTCATTTTTTGACGATATGTATTATTGTTTTTTTCCCTAACGTCCTTATACTGAGCAAATACTAACAAAGATCGGTTGTCATGCATTTTAATGCTGTTTTAGCTCATTATTTTCATTCGTAAATACATATTTACTTGACTTAGCTCCACGTAACTACAGAAAAAATTAAGGGTAGTTTGACCCTATAATAAATACATGTTTTTTGAACTGGAGGTCTGTAAAACATTTAAAAACTCATAAATGGGAATAAGCAAGCATATATTGGAAAAAAAGAACATGTTCCGAGGACATGTTCTGAGGACTTCAAACTACTTAGATTTCATTGAATGCTAAGGGGGAAAATATAACAGAAACATATAGTGGAATAAAAAGCAATGATGGTTACACAATTTGATGCTTCAACAAACAGTAAAAATCATTCAGTAAAATTTACCGCTTGTAGTAAAAAGGAGCAAAAAGGAACAAAATAAGAGTATAAGGAATTCTCTTTCTTCAAGATATTGAATTGGCAAAGCACGCATTCATTGTTTTGGCATTTTCAAAAGGAGAACCAATATTGAGTATCTACATAATATTGCATAACATGAAACAACAGTAACATGAAATATTTTTCCATGGCCACCAACCATATTTAACATTGTTAATCATATATAAAGTTAACAAATTTGAAGCATGACTATATACTATAGCAATTTGTTTCCATTAAAAAGATAATGCATAGTCAATGTCATCCCAGAGCGTGAACTGCAGGTTTGGAAATAGCATCCTTTGTAAAAACAAGCCTATCTTCCCATATTGGTGAGTAACCCAAATAATTTTCCTTAGATTCTGCATCTAACACAGTACCTTGGTTTATACATATGATAAATGGTGGATTGGAACCTGTTCAACTTCATTTCTACTAGTAACAAGGTGGTGAGACTAAAAATATAACTCCTTACACTTATTCATTATAGTTTTTTTAGTAATGTTTTTAATAAATGTTGATTTTAGTAATTGATGAATGGCCTTATTAAAATGTTGTTATTCGGCTTTTGTTATGACAAAGTCTGGTTGTCACTTTTTGACGCAGCGGCGGATATCTGAAATGGATGAAACGGTGAAAGTAACAATCGGTGGATTGAAAATACCAAACGCCCAAATCCGTTGATCCAAAGATACCGGATTCTAGCTATCTTCGTCACGTTGATCGCGCACGATGCCGTGAAGGAAGATCTACGATTCTTCGAACGTTGATCTAGCGCACTAGATTCCGTGAATCGGCTTCAACAATCGTTGATTCGAGCGCACTCGAATGTCCAAGGTGGAGATAGGAGATAATACTCAACTACCAATTTAAGAAGAGGCACAAAGCTCTCAAACAAAGGTTTATTCAAAATCAATTTCCTATTACAAGTGACACAAACCCCTATTTATAGAGATTTTACAACACACGACTTAACACCTGACAACACATAGGTTGTGAACGACCTAACACCCTGCGACCTAAAAACAAACAAATACAGTACAACACATTACATCACAACACATTATAAGGCCATCACGACCTACGACCTTACATAGGTCGTTAACGACTTAGTATATACAACACATAGGCGACTCAACAAATTACACATAACGACCTAACAAGTAACGACATAAAAGTAACGGCATAAATGACGAGCGACTTAAGGTCAGCGACCTAAAAATGGCTTCTGGAAATCTTCACGCGACTCAACAATCTTCGGCTTAAGCTTCAGGACGACTTAAGAAACTTGGCATCAGAAATAGCGACTTTAAGGAGGAGGAGTGACTTAAGAAATTCGCGACCTAACTGGATCTTCACGATATAAAACTGGAGCGACCTACTAGAGACGACGACTTAAGACATCTCGCGACCTAACGAAGCTCGCAACCTATCGAACAGCGACTTAGGTTGAAGCTTGCGGCATAGGCTTGTTCGCGACCTAGGGAAGAGTGACTCGCGGCATCGTCTTGTTCGCGACCTAGAGCGGAGCGACCTAAAGAATCTGGGGCTTCTCGCGACCTAGGCTGGAATCCATCGCGACCTAGGCTGGAAACAAGCGTTACCTTCTGGAGCTCTCCGCGATTTAAGGAAGAGGAAATTTGCGACCTTCGATTTAGGAACTCGTGACATACGGAGGAGGAGGAACTTTGCGATCTAGGTGAGGTACGCGCTGCATCATCCTCCCCTGGTTGAGAAAAATTCGTCCTCGAATTTAAAGTTTCTTCTTCTTTGACACTCTTATCCTCGTGAAATGGAACCAAGTGAAGATGACCCGGCAAACTCAACTTACAAACATTCTCATTAATTCCCTTCACAACTTCCAAACGACTCATCCCTCCCGCATCTAGCTTGTTGTAAGTACCAACAAGAAATCGTTCAACCATCAAGTAGATAGATTCGTTGCCACTTTGCGTCTTCATCAAACCCAATACCGAGTCCATACTTACCTCCACTCATAATCTAGTATGTATAGGTAATGACATACAGAATCCTGACTTCATCGCGGTCTCTTTTGAAATTTGATAATTATGGCTCTTCTGAACAAACCTTTCAACCTCCTTCCTTATTGACGGCCCAAAACAAGACGTTGCAATCAACTGCATGGTACGATCACAATCCTCGTGTCTTTCTACATGTAAGTCTTTGATAACTCTTATTCGCCAACTGCAATCAGGAGTATACAATTGCCTTCCTTCGAACAGAAACCCATCAACCAGTCTTCTCAACTCTACCTGCTCTGTCGGACACATATGATTACGTGGCATATACGGTACAATAGCACCTGGCACTTGATCAACATGATGTTGTACGTCCCTCAGTGGTAGTAATTCCTTGGGCAACTCTGCAGGAACTACATCTTCACATTCATTCACCACTGGCTTAACCTCTTCGAGAATTTCAACACGTTCACTGGTTTCATTTTCATTCAACAGGAATACTTCTGCACTATCCCCCACTTCTTTAACAAACTCTCTTGTAGATTGTAGACTAGTCGAATCTACCTTCTTCACCAAGAAATTACCATCTTCATCTCCTGATTTACTTTCTTCATCCTCATCCAACTTTGCTGATTGTGAATTTTCAACCTCATGTTCATCAGGTTTCGTTGGTTGAAAATCATCAACTTCATCTTTACCAAACTTTGGTGATTGAAAACAATCGACTTCATCTTCCATATCAACAAACTCCTTTAAAGACAACAAAGTCTTTAGCTCCTCGATTTCCTCCAATTTGTTTTCACTCTGTTGACGCCTTTTAGGAACCAAAATGATTCGTGTATCCTCGAACATAAAACTGTAGTTGTTGGTGCGACCATCATGTTGCACAGCTCTATCGTATTGCCATGGTCTCCCCAACAACAAATGGCAGACATCCATATCAACCACATCACACCAAATTTCGTCTTTATATTTCTTCCCAATGGAAAAATTAACACAAGTTCTTCGATTAACCTTCACTTCCCCTCCTTTCCTCAACCAAGCTAACTTGTAGGGATTTGGATGCTTCTCTGTTTTCAATGACAACTTCTTTACAGCTTCTGAAGAAATGATATTATCACAGCTTCCTGCGTCAATCACAAATTTACAAACCTTCCCCAGAATAGTGCATGTTGACTGGAAAATATTGCTCCTCAACCAATTAGATTCATCCTCTTGCTTTGGTGTTAAGCAAGATCTCTTCACCAACAAACTACAACCCTCATCTCCTATCAATAATTCTTCTTCTTCAACTGGTAGTGAATTGACACACTCTACCTCTGCACCTTCATTCTCAATCTCCGCAATCATTGCTCGCTTCTTCGGTTTTGTACATTCATTGCTTTTATGGCCCAACTCTTGACAATTAAAGCATTTGAGATTACTATTGACCTTTGCTTTGTTGGCTTCATTTACAATCGGCTTACTGGCGACTTTGGAAACATCCGCACTGCTACTAACATCCTTGTTCTGGTTGTTGGAATTCGTAAACACACCACATCCTCGTCTCCCTTGCTTTTCCCAAGCCAACGCTTTCTGATGTGCTTCAGCAACAGATCTGGGATCAAACATATTCACCATATCTTGAATCTGCATTCTCAACCCTCCAACAAATCTAGCGGTCAATTGCTCCTCTGTCTCCATGATGTCATTTCTCGCAATCAGCAGATAGAACTCGTCTGCATAATCATTCACTGGCTTCGTCCCCTGTCTCAGATTTTGCAAGCGCTGATACATAAGTGACTGATAATTATAAGGTAAGAAAGTAGCCTTCATTAATTTCTTCATCTTCTCCCATGACTCAATCTTTGACTTTCCCATTCTCTCCCGTGTTAATTTAGTTTGCTGCCACCATGCCATAGCTCTTCCTTTCAAACGAGTAGCAACCAACTTAACTCTTCGATGCTCAGGAACTTCTTTGAAGTCAAAAATTTCCTCAACATTCGAAACCCAGTCCAAAAATTCTTCCGCTACCATTCCACCCTTGAATTCTGGAATTTCAGTTTTCATCCCCGACTCCCATCGTCGATCATCTTTTACATCCCGATATGCATTTCGTACTTGGTCTCAAGCTCGATATTGAGCACTACATCTATCACCATCTTCATCAAAAACAGATGTACTTCGATAACGATCTCGACCACCCACATCTTTATGATCACGCATATCCCTTCTACTTTGTCTTTCATCATCATGATATGGCTCATGTTCAAACTCACGTGGAGTTCTTCTCTCTTCATCTCTATACTCATGATGTTCTCTTCTCAATGAAACTGAAGATTCTCTTCTTTCTCGGTAAGATTGCGGCGACACCCTCCTCGCTTTCGTAACCGATGGCGAAACTCTGTTTCCTCCATGGTTCGAGACTGACGACCTTCTCCTTTGACTTTGATTCATATCATTCATCAGTTTCTCTAACTTCCCAATGCCTTCATCAAACTTTTCATTGATGCGTTGTTCCATTTGCTCGGCTTCTTGTCTTCTATACAACGCTTCAACATTCTGATGGCGATTAGCTCTTCTCGACGGCATGATTGAATCTTCACAAACTTTAACTTTCTCAAATCTTTAACTCGGCCTTGATCTACAAAGTGATGCACGGCTTCTTCACTAAGCTCGGATCTACTCTCGGCCTTGAACAACAAAGTGATGCACAACTTCAACTTCTAGCCCTCGGCTTTAACTCTTCAATAAGAATTGGCTCCAAAGACTCGGCTTAGCTATGATTGGCTAAGTCTAGCTCTGATACCAAATGACGCAGCGGCGGATATCTGAAATGGATGAAACGGTGAAAGTAGCAATCGGTGGATTGAAAATACCAAACGCCCAAATCCGTTGATCCAAAGATACCGGATTCTAGCTATCTTCGTCACGTTGATCGCGCACGATGCCGTGAAGGAAGATCTACGATTCTTCGAACGTTGATCTAGCGCACTAGATTCCGTGAATCGGCTTCAACAATCGTTGATTCGAGCGCACTCGAATGTCCAAGGTGGAGATAGGAGATAATACTCAACTACCAATTTAAGAAGAGGCACAAAGCTCTCAAACAAAGGTTTATTCAAAATCAATTTCCTATTACAAGTGACACAAACCCCTATTTATAGAGATTTTACAACACACGACTTAACACCTGACAACACATAGGTTGTGAACGACCTAACACCCTGCGACCTAAAAACAAACAAATACAGTACAACACATTACATCACAACACATTATAAGGCCATCACGACCTACGACCTTACATAGGTCGTTAACGACTTAGTATATACAACACATAGGCGACTCAACAAATTACACATAACGACCTAACAAGTAACGACATAAAAGTAACGGCATAAATGACGAGCGACTTAAGGTCAGCGACCTAAAAATGGCTTCTGGAAATCTTCACGCGACTCAACAATCTTCGGCTTAAGCTTCAGGACGACTTAAGAAACTTGGCATCAGAAATAGCGACTTTAAGGAGGAGGAGCGACTTAAGAAATTCGCGACCTAACTGGATCTTCACGATATAAAACTGGAGCGACCTACTGGAGACGACGACTTAAGACATCTCGCGACCTAACGAAGCTCGCGACCTATCGAACAGCGACTTAGGTTGAAGCTTGCGGCATAGGCTTGTTCGCGACCTAGGGAAGAGTGACTCGCAGCATCGTCTTGTTCGCGACCTAGAGCGGAGCGACCTAAGGAATCTGGGGCTTCTCGCGACCTAGGCTGGAAACAAGCGTTACCTTCTGGAGCTCTCCGCGATTTAAGGAGGAGGAAATTCGCGACCTTCGATTTAGGAACTCGCGACATACGGAGGAGGAGGAACTTTGCGATCTAGGTGAGGTACGCGCTGCATCACTTTTGTATATGGATTAATATATAGAACTGGTCCAGGTTTGCAAAATTGTTAAAGACCAAAGTTATTCAAACAGGCTTACTGGTAATCAAAGTGATCTCCTGAAAGCAACGGGCAAAAGTTCTAATGAGTGACAAGAATTTATACAGAATTTACTTGATTCGACCCTACTTTTTTCTTGTTCTTTTTAAATCAGTAAATTGCTTGTTATGGTTGTAGTATACTTCACTATTTGATCCAAGTATCTTAATTGTTTATCTGTATGAATATTTTCATGGATTACATATAGGACTTGCTGAAAGGAACGTGATTTTGCCTACTTTTGATCCAATCATATTAGTTTTATTGTTTGATTAAACATTTTTAACTGTGAATCATACTTATTCCCATCAGCTAATATAACAGATATCAATATTTAGTTTCAATGCCCGAATATGCTGAATGAAATAATAAATCGTTATCTATGAATCTTATGTTATTTCAATTGGCATATCCGAAAAATCCTAACCAATTTGACGAGTGCATATTTTGTTTTCTTATTGAAACAGTACAAATCATGGAGGAGGTGGCAATGCAAAGATGATAATATTAAGTAAAATTACACTTATTGGAACTTGCTTCTGTTGTAACTTTCTCGGCAGGCCAAGCAATTGCGGTGTCAACGACATCTTTAATGTTTTGTAAGTCGGATGTTGGTTTCCATAGATGTGCAATTGGAGCATTTACAACGTTTTTAAAACACCATTCCAATATCAAATCACATTTATCATGCTTCTTGTCATGCTTGCTCTACAATTGACCAAAAGCAAATTATAGTGGTTATGGAATTAATTACCAAAATTTAAATGATATCACGATAATATTATAATTTGCTTTTACCTTTTGATGTTTGCTTGCTTCTCCCCAACTTTCTTTAGCCTGCCAAACCTATAATATTACAACAACATGAGTACCTTATATATTAATTATTGAAGCATGCATCAAATTTGAATGCAGACTATCGAGTATGGCAATTTCAGCTATTATCTTACTTCAATTATTCACACTTTTCCACTGTTGAATATTGACTTTCAACACCCACATATTATCAAATAAAAATGCACACAAAAATTCAGGCATCAAAATATTAAAATTTCTGTGGACCTGATCAATTCAATTGTTATGTCTTAGGATTTATGCTGTATCTTTTATCATATAACTTGTGCTTATATCCTGATTAAATGAGTCCATTTCAACCTAACTGGACATGCGTGTGATGACGTTACGTGCTTCATTTTTTGTGGACCTGATTAATTAAGTCGTTAGCCATGTCTTAGGAATTTTGCTATATCTTTTATCATATAACTTGTGCTTCTATCCTAATTAAATTTGTGCGCTTTGTGTTAATTGATTATAAGCCTGGTTAGCTTCATCATACATGAAGTACAGTGCACTATTTTGGAAGCATGTAATAGCTTCCTTTTTTTCTCGTTCCATTTTAGATATACTAATAGGGTGGATCTGTCTATTAAAACTTCAACGTTTGAACTGAGCCACATTTCATTGTTAGTTCCAATGTACCATTCCGTGCATGCTTAATTTTATAAAATTGCTAAAGCACTCTAAAAAAAGTGTTGCACAGCAGCACTGCACTTTGTTATGTAAATTTGGAATGAAAGTGGACCGTAAGAAACTTACTTGCTATGCATTTATAACATTTTCCCAATTTTGATGTTAAGCCAAACTTGGACATAGCTTTCCATAGAGTTTACACAGTGCTTGTTGTACTTCACGACTATGATATTTAACATTAAACTCTTAAGAATGCTTTTAACAAATTCATACTTAGAACACAAATACCTTTAAGTTTATAAACTGAATGCAAGATGAAGTATTTTGATGTTTACTTACACAAATACCTTTGTGTTTATGTCGTTTAACTGCCTCCTTTCGTTTTCATCTCTAATGGCGAAACCCTAATTTCGCCCAGCCTGAGCCGATTTTTCCTTTCTTCAGGGCTTTTGCCTCCTTTCTTTGTCCTGCTGTTATGATCTGGATGCTCTAATGACTGGGACATGGCTAGAAAGAAAAGATTAAGGAGTTGATGATTACACAGTGGAATAAATGTGAAGTTTGATGTATGTTGGAAAGCTGCAGGGAGGAAATTAATGGTGGATACTGGTAATGAATGGGGATACAGGCAAGATTGAGAGGTGATGGGAAGATCAGAGAATAAGAAGAGAAGGTTAGGTGAAGAAGATGATCAGAAAGAGAAATGGTGAAAAACAGTGAATTGTAAAGAATGTAAAAATGTAAAAGAAGAGTAATGATAATCTTTATTTCATATCTTTTTGTACATGGCTGCTACTCCTTTTATATTGTTATTTTGTAACGGCTATATTAGCTATCTTACAGTTCTCAGCCCATTACTAAAACAGATAACATTAATTACAAGATTTTACACAAAACTCTGTGTATCAGCTGATGCATGCACAGATATGTACAAACATGCACACATGAACGAGTCAACATTACTACACCCCCTAGCTCATTCTTCAATCCCTTTGGACTTTGTCTTGTTACCGTCCTCTGCAATCACCACCTGACATGATCGGCGACCATTTCTCCGATGAACTTCGTCAGAAAATGAGTCTAACAGTTCTCTGCCACCTGCTATCAGTTTCAACATACTGTCAGTGTTACATTTCCCTTCCTCTTCAAAAATAGACCTTGTCCCAATGTCTAGAGTCGGGAATCTTCTAATTGTAGGCCAATAATCCTCCCATGTCGCTTCATCTTCACCCTTGCCTTTCCATTTGACTAAAATTTGTATCACAGCCTTTCCATTTCTGGGTACCATTCTCCTGTCTAAGATCTTCTCTGGTTGCTCCACCACTTCAACTTCATAGCTAGGAATATCATTCTGTATCACCACATTATCCCCTGCTTTCTTTTTTAACTGAGACACATGAAAAACAGGGTGTATTTTAACATGATCTGGTAGTTGTAATCTGTAGGCAACTGTTCCAATTCTTGCTTCCACTTTATAGGGACCATAATACTTAGGGGATAGTTTATGTGTTCTATGATTTCTTGCAGTAATTTGTCGATAGGGCTGAAGCTTTAAGAAGACCCAGTCACCCACCTGAAACTCCCTATGAGACCTTTTCAAATCAGCATACCTTTTCATCCTTCCTTGAGCCAATTTCAAACTATCCTTCAAAAATTCGAGTGTCACATCTCTACTGAATAACAGCTCCTCCACTTCCTCGACTTTAGCTGTATTTGGCACATAAGAAAGCAAGTTTGGAGGGTCTATGCCATATACTGCCTTATATGGAGTAGTATTAGTTGTTGTTTTCCATGATGTATTATACCAATATTCTGCCAGAGGAAGCCAGTCAACCCATTCATGCGGTCTATGATTTACAAAACATCTTAAATATCCCTCCAAAATCTTGTTAACTATCTCGGACTGTCCATCACTTTGGGGGTGATAGGCTGAGCTTAGCTTTAAGTGGCTGCCCTGTAATTTGAACAGCTCTTGCCAGAAGTTACTGGTGAACAATGTGTCCATGTCGCTGACTATAGATCTAGGCATGCCATGTAGCTTGAAAACCCCATTAAGAAACACTTTTGCTACCTCCTTGGCTGTGTAAGGGTGACTGAGAGGGAAGAAATGTGCATACTTGCTAAGCCTGTCCACTACAACATAAATCACAGTATACTTATGGCTTCGGGGTAGACATGTGATAAAATCCATGGATATATCTTCCCATATCTTGTTAGGAATTGGTAGAGGGCTTAACAAACCCGGCATTGGCACGTTTTCACTTTTATTTCTTTGACATTCATCACAAGACTTACATAATGCTCTACTGTTCTCTTCATATGCTTCCAAAAAAAAACTTGGTTTATCCTTTTCATGGTGCCTTTAATTCCAGCATGACCTCCCAGGGGTGTGGAATGATGTTCTTTAATGAGGGATTGTAGCAGGGTACTTAAATGATGATCAACAAGAATTTTCCCTTTATAGAATATCAACTTGTCCACCACCTTGTATTTGCTCTCAGCTAATTCCTTATTCAGTATTTTTTTAAGATGTTGTTGGTACCACTGAGAAGCTAATAGAGTGTCCTTTAATTCTTGAACCCAAGGAGTTTGAACCATAGATATAGCTTGAACTTGTATTTCCTCACCACAACTTTCTGGTCTTCTTGATAATGCATCTGCCACAATATTTTCCTTCCCACTTTTATACTCTACCAAATAATCGAAACCATGTAGTTTAGCCAACCATTTATTTTGAATGCCAGTGTGCAACTTTTGTGATAAAAGGTATTTGAGGCTTTGGTGGTCAGTTCTAATCACAAATTGCCTTCCAAGCAAATACTGAGTCCATTTTCTGGTTGCCACAATAATAGCCATTAATTCCTTTTCGTATGTGGAGAGGGCTAGATTCCTACCATGCAGGGCTTTGCTGAGATATGCTATAGGCTTTCCATTTTGTAACAAGACTGCACCTATTCCTTGACCACTAGCATCACATTCCAGTATGAAGGGTTGAGAGAAATCTGGCATGGCTAGCACTGGGGATTGGGTCAAGCACTGTTTAAGTTGTGCAAAAGATTGTTTTGCTTCTTCAGTCCATACAAAAGAATTCTTTTTCAACATTTCAGTGAGCGGTTTAGCAATGAGTCCATAGCTTCTTATAAACTTCCTATAGTAACCAGATAAACCCAAAAATCCTCTTAAGGATTTTAAATTTGCAGGTAAAGGCCATTCTTGGATTGCCTGAACCTTGCTGGGATCTACTGCAATTCCTTGAGCTGAGATAATGTGACCAAGGTACTCAATAGTCTCTTTAGCAAAACTGCATTTGGTAAGTTTGATAACCAAGTGATTCTGCTGTAGTACCTGAAAAGCAATCTTAAGATGCTCTATATGCTCAGACCATGTCTGGCTATAAATGAGTATGTCATCGAAGAATACTAATATAAACTGTCTCAAATATGGTCTAAAAATATTGTTCATGAGAGATTGAAAAGTTGATGGGGCATTGACTAACCCAAATGGCATAACAATGAATTCATAGTGTCCATCATGGGTTTTGAAGGCTGTTTTATGGATGTCAGGTTCATACATCCTTATTTGATGATATCCCGACTTCAAGTCTAGTTTAGAAAAAAATATGGATCCATGTAACTCGTCAAAAAGATCATCAATTAATGGAATAGGGTACTTATCTTTGATGGTCAGAGAATTCAAGCTTCTATAATCTATACAAAGTCTCCATGTGCCATCCCTCTTTCTCACCATTACTACAGGAGAAGAATATGAGCTGGTGCTATGCCTGATGACTCCAGAATCCAACAGTTCCTTGATAATTTTCTCCAATTCATTTTTTATGTGGTAGGAATGTCTATATGGCTTCAAGCAGACGGGTTTGGCTTCTGGTATCAATGGTATTTTATGGTCTTGTATTCTTTTTGGAGGTGGTGACTTCTTTGTGGTAGTGATTTCTGGAAATAGCTGAAGGAGTTCATTAATTTCAGAGGGAATGTGAGAAGCGATTTCTGGCCTATCAATTAATTGCACCTTTTCTTGAGCATATAACATCATTGTAAGTTGTCCCTGGATATTTTCCTTATCCATTGTTTTTTTATCCACCACTTTAATGGCCTCTTGCTTAATTCCTTGCCATATGTGAGTCTTCTTGCCATATTCAAACTTAACCTGCAGTTTTTCAAGATTAAGAGTAACTTCCCCTAATTTTTTCATCCATTGAGCCCCTAAAACTATTTGGCAACCTTCAAGAGGCAGAATTAATAGATCAACTGGCATGCTACAGCCCTGACATTTCAAGATCACATCTTTGCATATTCCCGATCCTTGAAGTTTTTCGCCATTAGCCACCACAACTTCATAAGTCTTGGAATCATTCACCTTGAGTTTGAGTTTTTGTGCCAGTTGTTCATCAATAAAACTGTGGGTTGAACCTGAATCGATCAAGACTTGTACTGTTTTTCCCTTAATATTACCTTGGACTTTAATAGTAGACAGAGCAGGAATGCCACACATAGCCTGTAACGTTATTGCAGGGGTCTCCTCCTCTGTTTCTTGCTTGCGTTCATCACTGTTATCTTCCAAAAGAGTGTCCTCGTCTTCCCATTCTGCCAGGTCCATGATACCTTCAATAACATAAACTTGAGGAGCCTTACACTTATGATCTTTGTGCCATTTTTCCTTACAACCATAACATAAATTTTGTCTTCTCATATCGATCAACTGGTTAGGTGTTAAGCCCTTACTTTTGGCTAAGTTCTCAAGATTAGTGGTGTTCCAATCTTTTGGTCTTGGATTAGTGTTTGGATTTCTTGAGTAAGGAACAATCGGAATGGAGTTATTTTTAGATGAAGGGAAGGTACGAGTGGCTTTATTTCCCTTCTAGGCTTGATTCCATACACTTTCATACATCTTGGCTAGAGATACTGCCTCTCTGAAATCTGCAGGCCTAGAAGTCAACACATCATATCTGATTTCCTCTTTAAGACCTCCAACGAATCGATCCAGTAAAAACTTCGATGGTAAAGTTTCTATGGTACCTTGGAGTCCTTCAAACTTGGACAGGTAGGAAGAGACAGTGGTTTGTTGTTTAAGTTTAGCTAGGGTTTCATAAGGCTTCTCCATGTCCTCTGGGTTAAATCTGACCATGATTTCCTCTTTAAAGGTCTGCCATGATTCATTGTTTTGCACATTACGGGTATACCAGTTGAACCATTTCAAGGCATCTTTCTTGAGATAGAAAGAAGCTACTTCCACCCAATATTGTTCTTCTGTTTGGTGAAATTTAAAAAATTGTTCTACCTGAATTATCCATTCATGTACCATGTCATCTCCTTTGAAGATTGGGAAGTCAAGTTTGAGAGATGGAAAAGGTGAATGCCTGTTTGTTTGAAGATGTTCTTGGTTTTGGAACTGATTGTTTATGGTTGGGGGTTCACATGATTGTTTCTTGGGTTAGTCATAGGGTTTCTTGGATTAGGAGGAGGCAGTGGTGGTTGAATGGTTAATGAGGAAGCAACATGAGGATTTGGAGCTAGTATACCTTGAATGTTGGCTGTAGTGGCTGGGGAGATGGTGGTTGCAGTTTGGATCTTTACTTGTTGCATATCTTGAGCAAGGGCTGTTAGCACATTATGCATGCCTTCAAATCTGGTGCTAAGATCTTGTGTTACATGCTCTAAATTTCTCAAAGAACAATAATTCTTTTGGTTAATCTCTTCTTGTCTTTTCCATGCTTCTTCTTGATCTTGATTCGTTGCAATGTGGCTTGAATTAGTGTGAGAGATGATCTGGGGGTCTGAATCATGTCCAGATGGGTGCTCTGATACCATTTTGTTATGATCTGGTTGCTCTGATGACTGGGACATGGCTAGAAAGAAAAGATTAAGGGGTTGATGATTACACAGTGGAATAAATGTGAAGTTTGATGTATGTTGGAAAGCTGCAGGGAGGAAATTAATGGTGGATACTGGTAATGAATGGGGATACAGGCAAGATTGAGAGGTGATGGGAAGATCAGAGAATAAGAAGAGAAGGTTAGGTGAAGAAGATGATCAGAAAGAGGAATGGTGAAAAACAGTGAATTGTAAAGAATGTAAAAATGTAAAAGAAGAGTAATGATAATCTTTATTTCATATCTTTTTGTACATGGCTGCTACTCCTTTTATATTGTTATTTTGTAACGGCTATATTAGCCATCTTACAGTTCTCAGCCCATTACTAAAACAGATAACATTAATTACAAGATTTTACACAAAACTCTGTGTATCAGCTGATGCATGCACAGATATGTACAAACATGCACACATGAACGAGTCAACATTACTACACCCCCTAGCTCATTCTTCAATCCCTTTGGACTTTGTCTTGTTACTGTCCTCTGCAATCACCATCTGACATGATCGGCGACCATTTCTCCGATGAACTTCGTCAGAAAATGAGTCTAACAGTTCTCTGCCACCTGCTATCAGTTTCAACATACTGTCAGTGTTACACCTGCCTTCCGTTCTTACTTCGTCCTGTGCAAATATGGATTCCCCATCACCCTCCTACCGCCAATCCCCTCCGCCCCCAGACCCTCAGCCATCGCCCGCTGACCCCCTCTGGGTTTCGCACCTCTGAATAACCCAATTCCCAACCCCGACAACGAAGACAGCTTCGTGCCCGTTCGTACGAAAAAAATGGAAATGGCAAAATAGGTTTCTGCTGAAAGCTTCCCAACCGTATGCCTCTTCCAATTAAACTATAATAACAAGAATATGAAATCTTCTTTTTCCCCTCACGTTAATACCAATCATGCCCATGCCAACCAGATACCAACCCGCCCCACTCATCCTGATAATAGGTCTACCACTAGCAAATGGAATTTTTCCTCTACCTCTAGCCGGACATGGAGTGAAGTGGTGAAGGAAAATAATATTTCTGTTTCTATCCCTTTAAAATATTACCAACCTCATGATTTGTCTATATATTCTAAGAAAAATAGATTCTATGTTATAAAGTTCAATAGTAAACAAGATTGTGACAAAGTCATAGAAGGTGGCTCATACTACCATAACAAAATGCTAATGATGGTGAAGAAATGGTCCCCTGGAATGCAACTAAACAAAGAACTTCTCAATTCTATCCCGATTTGGATGCGTTTCCCTAATCTACCACTTGATTATTGGACAGAAGAAGGGATTAGGCGAATCGCTTCAGTCCTCGAAACCCCTATCAAACTAGACAAATTCACAGGAGGTATAATTAAAATTGCTTATGCGAGTCTTAATCGAAATCAATAACTCATTTGAGTTCACAAGTAAGATTCCTATTCTTACGAAGACAAAGGAAATCATATGGCAAGAAGTAGTTTACGAATGGAAACCTATCGTTTGTTCTAATTGCACTAGTTTTGGACACAACCTCACACATTGTCAATTCATTAAAGGATGGCGCTAAAGAGACGACGATGAACCAGTCAAGTGATAATTCCGATATGATCATTGATGATAGCAGGAGTAATGAGATAAATTTGGAAGGTATAATAAATAATCCAGTTTCTATACCAGACATGATTAGTCCAAATCAGGAGCAAACATACATCAATTCTCAAACTGAAGACATAAACAATATTACGGACAATCAAATTAATAAGGAAGATACTATCGTCCAGCCGAGAGAACTGTCTTCGACTTTTAATACATATTCAAAACAAGACTCCCCTAATACAACTACAAATATGGAAAACCACTCGGTAGACAACAACAGGGAGAAAAACAGCAAAGTCTCTGATAAGATGAATGCAACGTCTCTAGTACTGCAGCCTTGCATGGTACACTGAACAGCAGCCCAATATTGCAGCAGAATTCAAGAACAAAGGCCATAAGGAAAACTAGATCAAAAGAGGCTCCATTCGAATATAAAGCAACCACTTCATCGGACGTCATAGAAAACCCTGCATTGAACTTATTGGTTAATCGGTTGAAAGGAAAGAATAAAAAATCGAAAAAGCATAAGACACTAGAGGCTACTACCTCCCCTGTTGATAGTAGCATGTCAGACAATAGTTATTTAATGGTGTTCCTCTTTTGGAACATTAGGGCATGAATGCCCCGACTAAACAGTTGGAAATACTACAACTGATAAATAGTAAAAAAATTCATTTTTTTATAGAGAGATTTATGGGCAAAATTAGTATTAACTGGAAACATTCCTATAATATCTCCAATGACCAAAAAAGTCGAATTTTAATTATTTGGGATTCATATTAATGGTCGAACATCATTTTGCATTCTAATGATCAATTCATAACTGTATATTACATAATGCTAATGGGGTTAGTATTTTATGTACAGCGATTTATGCTTTCAATGTTGAGTCGAAAAGAGGTGAAGTTTGGAAATATCTTGTGGAGCAATCGTTTAATTCTAACCTCTCATGGATTGTGGCGGGAGATTTTAACTCTATCCTCTCGTCTAAAGATAGAATTAATAATGGTCTATACAATTCAATGAGTGAACAGGAATTTATCGACTGTATATCCTTATCTAAACTAGTGGAACCGGATTTTACTGGAAATTATTATACTTGGAGAGGAGGACAAGATTTTTCTATCCATAGTAAAATAGATCGTGTCTTTGTTAACAATCTTTGGATGGATCGATTCAACCAGTTTGGTATCAATTTTGGTAATCACTGTACCAGTGATCATTCTCCTATTAGTATTAAATTCACTATCCAAAATAAAAGGAAGAATAGAATACCATTTAGATATAGCAATTCTTGGCATCTGCAAACTGGCTATTTCTCTTCCATTCAGGATGCTTTTGCAAAGGAATTCCACGGCAATCGCCTGTATATCCTTTTGTGCAGACTGAAAGAAATCAAAAATGCATTGAAAGTTTGGAGAAATAATAAAAAATAACATACATAAAGTAATAGATCAGTTAAAAGAGGAGGCTAATCATCTATATAATCAACTTGTTCGAAACCCATTGAATGAAAACTTGTCTCAGTAGTACGGTTCAATAAATGCACAGATTCACAACTTGATGAGGAAAATTGCTGCAGAAAATGAACAAAAAATGAAGCTAAATTAGCTAATGAAGGGGGATAGACCAACCAGATTCTTTTACAATAAGATTAATGCAATTAATCCTAATTGTAGAAGCAATTTCATTCTAAATTCAAATGGAACATGGGAATCAACATCAGAAAAATTGGCGCATGAAGCTGTAAAATATTTCTCTGATTTGTTTTCTACATCACAGGTCACATATCAATTGCCAAGCATTGTTTGTAAGAAAATCCTATCTGGAAATGCGAGGGAAAGCTTATTCAAACCTTTTCAATTAAAAGAAATAAGGACTGCGACTTTTCAGATTGATGACAACAGTTCCCCTGGTCCAGATGGCCTTAACTCAAAGTTTTTCAAATTACATTGGGAATAACTTAAAAATGACATATGGAATGCTATGAAGGGCATACTCCAATCAGGTAACATTATTAGGGAAATTAATCATACTTTCATTTGCCTTATTCCAAAAAAACCAAATGCAATTGATATGCCTGATTTCAGACCAATCTCTCTATGCAATGTCATCTATAAGATTTTAGCCAATCTTCTTTGTAATCGACTAAAACCCTATATGGATGACCTTATTTCATATAATCAGTCATCCTTGGTAGATTAATATCGGAAAATTCTTTACTTTCTTATTAAATGGTCAGAGGATTTAATAGGAAAAATTCTAACAATTTTTGCTTGAAAATTGATTTGCATAAAGCCTATGATAAAATAAGCAGAGAATTTATTCATCATATGCTGATTTCCATGGGGTTACGTATAATATTTGCTAATCTCATTTATGAATGTATAGCTACCCCTTCTTTTTCAATCTTAATTGATGGTTCGTCTTATGGTTTTATTGAGAGTACAAGGGATTTAAGACAAGGCGACCCCCTATCTCCATATTTATTCTCTATCGCTATAGAATTCCTTTCAATCAATCTATAGGTGGAATATTTTAAAGGTAATATCACCCCTATTTATAATATTGACCTAATTATAACCCACTTGCTCTACGCCGATGATATTTTGATTTTGGCCAAAGCTACTAAGGAAAATGCTGAGTGCATTCTACAGGTTTTTCAGACTCTGAAAACACTTACTGGCCTAGACTTAAATGAAAACAAGTCTACCTTGTTTTTTAGTAAAGGAGCTTATCATAAACAATATATCGATGAGACTTTTAACATCATAGTTGGGAACCTTCCTGTGATTTATTTAGGCATCCCTTTATCTAACAACAAACTCAAAAGAGTTTTTGGCTACTTAATAGATAGAATCAATAAAAAAAATTAATCATTGGAATAGCAAATTGCTTAATATCAGTGGCAGAACAGAACTAGTAAAAACAATGATCCAACCAATGATTCAATTTTGGTTACAGTTTACTCAATTCCCAACCTCTGTTATACAAAGAATCAATTCTTTGTGTGCTAATTTTATATGGAAATCTAAAGCGCACAAGATGTCTTCGGATGATGTATGCAAATCTAAAGATGAGGGTGTGCCTATTCAAATGCATAACACAAATGAATTCCTGGAAAAGATGGTTAATTCGGTTCTAAAACAGCCTGGAATCATATCAGATTCAAAAATATCGAATTTAACTGGGAAAAAATTATTTGGCATAAAAACTGTGCACCAAAGATGTCTACTTGTGCTCTCCTGGATAAACTAAACAGACTAAACACAAAGGAAAGAATCAGTAGATGGAACAAAGCTATCGACCATTCCTGTGTGTTTTGTCTAAACCAACAGGAAGATAGGGATCATTTATTTTTCAATTGCACATATTCGAAACAGATTCTAAATGAAATTATGCGAAAGAGCCAAATTAATATCGGGAATGCTACTGATTTCAATCAAATCTTGGAAATATTGTGCCAAAATCAGAATAGCAACCAATTTCTTTATCAAATCAATAGCATCGTTTTTACTACTCTAATTTGGCACATTTGGTGCGAAAGGAATAATCGAGTTTTCAAAGGTATTGAGCTTCCTGTTCAAGTCAGAACTGTTCTTTTAATTCAAGATTGTAAGTAATTAATTCAATACAATCTGAATATAGAGAAAATAAGCACAGAAATGGCACTTATCTTGAGTAAATTTGGCATAACAGTGGACATAAATCCGGTCTTTCATCCTCCTTGAACCCGTTGAAGAGACTAATTTCCCAGTTTCCAAGAGGTTGCCTGATTTTCTATCTTGGAGATGATTTCAACTTTCTGCCATTTAGGAACTGGTGCGATGGATCTTTCTAGATTTAATATTTAGTAAAGTCAATTTCGCTTTCTCTCTCCTAAAGGCTATTAAATGAAACTATCGAGTTTGAAGGAGATTTTTATTTCTTGTTTGTCGTGTTGCTTAGTTGGGCACGTGTCAGTGTTGTTATGTCATTTATTTTGTTTGTGTGTTTGGTTAAGTTTAGCCCCAAGTTGTTCGTATGGGTGGTTTTGAGTGTGTCTACCTTTATTTACTCCTCCACTCATTTGACAACTTGGCCTTCGGCTCTCTGACTGTTGTAATGTTAATATACGGACATGATATGTACTCTTTTTTCTTGTAAGGTGCCAATTTAGGTTAGGGGGATTGGAAGGTTTTAACGAGGCATATCATGAAAATATATGCATTTATATCTTTAATAAAGTACCTTTTTTTTTTTAAAAAGACAGCGAGTTCGTTAAGTAAAGTGGAAGATCGGGTAAGGTTGCAAATTTCTTGAATAAAGTCAAAAATATTTGCAACCATATACCTTTAACTTGTTACTCCACTTGTTGATAATTACATCTGAAAGTTTTCTACGTTTAAGCATCTTTTGGAAATTACTAAAAAATATATTTAAGTAGTAGTCCTAATGTCTACTTCATCTAGGGGCAATATTGAACTATCAGTGAAGATGCAAGGGTAGAATTTATGAAAATGTTAGTGTATCGTGATAGTAATTGCTAAAAAATCAAAAATAAAATGGAAAAAATGATTGTACTTCTTAATTCGGACAATATCGCATTCATTAGTTTCATTTCAATTGTTACTAAATCCTTTTTATTTAAAAAACAAGTGAGTATATAGACTACACATATAAATGGTACAAGGCAAGCATACTCTTAGACATTTATTCATAGTAGATGGAGAAAATTAAACTATAAGTTATAAACTTAACCAAAAAAGTAAGTTGACATGCAAAAACGGATCATAACAAACTTGAACTAAGGAGTAAAATGATGATAATGTTTTCAGCCATGATAACTGCAGTCAATTTTTGTTTTATTTTTTATTTCTTTAAAATAATATGAAATGTGGGATCCATGAAACCTGCAGATACCAAATGACCAAATGGCATTAAACAAGCAAGGAGAATAATTCATGCTCCCCCATCCTTTTCTGTACTAGTAAGTTTAACTGTTTCATTATTTATATTCTAACTTAACTAATTTTCAGATCTTGTTTACTCATTTTGTATGTGTTACAGTGTGTCTATGAATAGCTAATCATGTGGATACGGTTAAAAAAGAACATGACGACCTGAATTTTGGCAGTAGGAGTTCGGCCATTTGACAAGGTGAATCCTTTCATTTTCATTAAATATCTACTGCTTATTTCTATAACAATTGCTCAAATAGTCCATGTATATAGTTATATCTACTATTTGATGCTGAGCATACTACTGTTACTCAAACTGACAAGTACTATCGGTACCTAATGTATTTGCGTGCAACTATGAATGAAAAGAACTCAACTATTTCCCTTACTCATGTACGTTTTCTTCTCCGTCCTTATACACTTCTCACACTCTATTTATTCGATTTTTGATGCTGGCATTTGCTTAGCAATTAGTAGATGGTAGTTAATTTGTTCTTATTTTAACACAATTTGCAAACTCTTTCTCTTTTTTCTTACATTTCTTTTCGTTCTGAGTTCGCCATGGGTTTTCTTAGTCCAGCTCTTTCATGTATTAAATCTATTTTGTTGTCTTCTTTTCTGTGATTTAAATTGTTTATTAAGTAAACATAGAGTACTTCTTCAACCCTATGTTGCAATTTGTTTTTTCATTTTAGAGTTTTTATTATTTTCTTTCATTTATGTTAATATGATTTGAACAACAACTCTGAGTACATATTCAAATCAAGAAGATTTTGTTCTCTTCTGAAGTACGATGCTGCATATTGTTTTTTCAATTGCTTTGCTTAAGAGTTGGGAATAGTTGAATACCGATTGTGTTTAGCATCACTTTAAGGATAACTTATAAGTTATTATAAAATTTACTATATTTGCTAACAACATAGATATTTTGACTTATAAGTTGAAAATAAGTCGATAAGTAAAAACTTTATACGTACAAATTATTTCTCTTTTATTCAGAACTACATTTTTAAATATAATATCGGATTCTCACCATAAAGTAGTTAAAGGAGCACTTGTCAACTGTATCACTACCATATACTAGAGTTACATATTTTTTTTGAAATGGTACTTAGATACAACATGTCACTGGGACAACGTATCACAAATCACTTGTCAATATACGTTCGAATCACGCTACGCAAGTTTCGAACTTGTGACCTCTCGCACTAACGTCGAATCACTTAACTACCGGGATAATGGTGCTTGTCTAGAGTCAGATCTTTACAGTAAAAGGCACAATAAACTAGAAACAGAACTTTCGTAACAATTCATTTGATTGATATTAGCATTTTATAAGGGCAACATATGGTGCACAAAGTAGTGTATCGCGCCCATATCTAGGGTATAAAACAATTTTCAGGGCTCTAGTAGAAGTAAATATGCCAACATTGAATAACTGAAAAAAAAAAAAAATATATACTAGTTAAAAAGAAAGAAACGAACTAGATTACTAACACGGAACTATGCAACTACTAGGTAGAAATCTATAACCAAACTGCATCACACTTCCTCTTTTGTTATATTTAAAAATGCAGTTCGAGCTGAACTTATATGAAGCAAGGAAATAAACAGATTATTTCCTAGATCCAACATTTTTAATTCTACTGCAAATCAACAACATAAACAAATATTTTCAGTGTTTATTGGAGACTTATATGTCTGCAAACAAACCCTCTTATTTAGGCCACTGGTACCAAATAAAGCTAGGCTAATTAAGAAACTTGCGTGCATGACTGGGAGGTATGATGTCCAATGAATTTACATAATTAGTCAAAATGTAACTGTCCGATATTGACTCAATATTACTTTTCACAAAATCAAATTCTAGTTCAACGTGAAAGTGAATAAAAACAAAAATACATTTAACTGGTTGTTTTTTACCTGAATGGATTCTCAAAGAATAACCTTTAATTCATTGCTTAGATGCTTCCAGTTATCCAATGTAACTGAAACACGCTCTCGTACAAGCGGACCTAAATAAGAAGATAACTTGAGTGGCCCCTCTATTATTGGTTCAGCTTGCCCATTAAACTCAACTTAAATTCGACTTTATCTACTTAAATATGATAGAATATCATGTGAACTATAGCAATTGTGTCTCTTTTATAACTTAGTGGAGTCAAGTGCAAAACTGTCCAAACAAACGAAAATATGTACTCAAAACTGAATTGCCATCATGTGCTCAATATTAAATTTGTACTTACAAATTATTTTATTATGTTCTGTAGATCCAGGCGAAAAATACTGTCATTTACGGTGTAACACAATGGTGAAAAAAATAGTAAGTTGGTAGTTAGCACAAAGAAGTATTGAAATTTTAATCATAAATACTGAAACTAATTCATGGAGTTCATGAAAATGTACACCAAAATTAGGAAATATGAAAGCATTATTTGATTTTCGACTCCTAAATTACATAAGTAGATGGGAACTTATGCAACTAACAAATGTTTATGACAGCACCTTCCAATAGCAAAACTTAAAGCCTTAAACGAAACTATTTAAGAGCATTCTTTGATTTTCAACTCCAAAATTACATAGGTATATGAAAGGAACTAAACTAACAAATGTTTATGACAACACCTTCCAATAACAAAGTTTCCTTTCATTATTTGATGCACATGATCTTATGCAACCACTGGATGCAAATAGCGATGGATCTTTGAGCTCTGATGAGTTTGTTATGCTTCAGAGTCAGGTAATTATTGTTTGGATGATTTATGCGACATTTATTCCTATAGCTATGGTGATTTGTTTGTTTATTTGCTTTTAGGTTGAATTTATAAGAAATATGGAGAATACAGACAATGAACATAGAACAATACCGAATAAAAAAACTTCAGATGAGTGACAACACTGGATTGATCCAGGTTTATCGTAAGGAATTGGGTGATAAACTTGCATTAAGCTAATATTGCTGTAAATATTTTCAAAAGAAATTAAATCTAAACATAATTACATTTTGTTGTCCAGTGTACCAGTGTGTAACCAGTTATAGTGAATAATACAGTTAAATCACATTTTTATTTATAGTTTGCACCGACATACATGAAATTAGGCAATTTCATTACTCATTGGGTTACTAGCTTATTCAATATCCCTCTTCCATAACTTTATGCCTTAATACAGTTATACTTAGTCAATTTATGGTTCAAACAATATATTTATTTGGCTAAAAACGGTATTGCTACTTACTTGCTCTGTTCTCAGTACTCCTTTTTGTACCTCAACTATTTCACCATGGCTGTACATTAGGGTATTTATTCATCAACTACATGTGTTTGCATGTTCTAATTTACACTACACAAAGTTAACATTAGGATAGTAAATACACTTTGAAGGAGCATATTACCTATGTTGAAAACTTTTCTAACCATAATATTTTTAATTTCCTGCAGTGCACTGTCTATTCCTATTCACCAACTTCTACCTTTTGTTCGTACTACCTAAAGAAGTGAGCTTTTTAAATATCAGATGTGGCATGATATATCAAAAACATTAATCATTTACACAAACCATACACCTATGGATAATCAACTACGATAGAAATGTTCTACCCTCACTTTCACAACAAACAAGACTACTACATCATCATATTCAAAAACAAAATAACTCTTTTTTTTGCTTTGAATTATGAAGGATCATTTTAAAGAATATTTGTTGAAAAATTCTCATATATTTCTTTCTCTTGAACAAACTAGGTGGATACATGCACGCACATCACAGAACTATGTGGGATGTATAATTGCGTAGAAAAGAGTAAAGCTGAAGGACAAATTATTGTGAGTTTATAACTTGTCTTTTAATATAGAAAATTCATCTATGTATCATGAGTTAAAATTATTGCATATTCGATAGTAGAATTTTGGTGATTTTTATGAGTAACCATTAACACAAAAGGAAAAGTAAAAGTGAGAAATCAAACTAGAAAATTCTAAATGAGTACATTTCAGGTATATATGAAAGATAAGGTTTAGGAGTTGGTTTGTTTAAAAAAAAGTACATTTTTTAATAAACTCAGTATTTTTATTAGAAGAACATATAAACCGTGTACCTATAAAGGATGAATACATAATATTTTATTGTAAATTAATTAAAAAGCTATGCACCATTAAGCATTGTGAAAAAGAACTTGCAATATATACAACGGAATATGTATTGTTTCATCATGTGATTGTTTAGCAATAGCATAACTTGTGTCGTCTGCTTTATAACATAAATGTTGTTCTTCCAACAAGTACATATCAAAACCCAAAAAACTTTCCGTCTTAAAACCTAGCCATCTTCAAAATAAAAAATAAAAAATAAAGGCAAAAGCCAATCGGCTGTAACTTACTTTGAAAATTCAATCACGAAGGCTACTGGTAGCTACCGATCTGCTTCCACTGACAAGCCAATCAACTACAACATGAACTAGAGCTAACGGCGATGAAGGCTGGATGAAGCCTGCAATGAGGACGAGGGCAAATGGCAATGAAGGCTACCGACAATGGAATTTTAGTTCGAATGAGGAAGTGACGCAGCCATTAAACAAAACAATCTTCAATCGGCGAAAAGTAGTAGTAGTCGATGGATTAGATAGTGAAATGCCCAAGTTCGTTATCCGAAGATACCGAATTCTAGCTATCCCGAACTCGTTGATCGCGCACGATACGGGTTCAAAGATCTTCAATTCTTCAAGCGTTGATCAAGCGCACTTGATTCCGCGAATCGGCTTCTGCAATCGTTGAATCGAGCGCACTCGATTAAACGAAAAAGGAGATAGAAGATTACACTCAACTACCAATTTGAATGAAAGCACAAAGCTAACCAAAGAGAATTTTATTCAAAAATCAACAACCTTACAAATGAAACAACTTGCCTATTTATAGGCTACAAAACGCAAAACAGACAAAAATTACAACTCCTAAGTCGTCGCCGACCTAACAGTCACGACCTAAAATTTCAGACGACTTACGACTTACAAACAAGTAAGAACTACGAGTTAACAACAGAAAATACAAACAGATTACATCACTTAGGTCGTAGACGACCTAACCTTTCACGACATAAGACCCATACACCTTACGACTATACAAACAACGGCCTCTGGAGCTCCGCGACCTAAGAATGAACGGCATCCCTTCATTAGCGACCTAACAGAAGCGGCTTCAGAAAGTCTTCGCGACTTAAAGTTTCTCGCGACCTATCTTAGGTCGTAGGTCGTTCTCGCGACCTAACTTCACACGTCTCATCTTCCAGCGACCTAACATAGGTCGACTTATATCTTCGCAACACAAAGCAGGTTGTAACTCACCCTCGCGACCTAAGGATAGAACATCTTTACGCGACCTAACTAGGTCGTAGGTCGTAGAACGACTTAACTTAGGTCGTGAGCGACCTAAATCTCCTTCCTCTGAACAACTCCGCGCGCATCCTTTGTTAGATCGTACGCCTTTACTAAGTCGTTGGATCGACTTAAGGGATTCGTTAGGTCGTTTGCATTCCTGAGGGTTGATTCCGTTAGCTCGTAGCCAACCTTCCATAGGTCGTGAGCGACCTAAGAACCCATTAGGTCGTGAGCGACCTAAAACTTCAACTTTTAACAACTTATTTTCCAGTTTTGGTTTGTTAGGTCGTATGCGACCTAAAAACAAATTAGGTTGTTTCAGCGAGCTATCCTTTAACTCCTTAGGTCGTACACGAGTTAACTTGATAGGTCGCTTGGATGCTTTAGGTTTCCCCTTGTTAGGTCGTGAGCGACCTAAGACTTCTTCACTAGGTCATATTTCATCAGATCGGAGCTCGTTAGGTTGTGACTCGTTCATTACTTCTACCTTGTTAGGTCGTGAACGACCTACAAACTCCTTAGGTCGTGAACGACCTATGCCTTTAACATTCTGCGCGGCATCATCCTCCCTAGGTTGAGAAAAATTCGACCTCGAATTTGTACTTTCTGCATCCACAACAAATTCATCCCCATGATATGGTACGAGATGCTTAACATTGAATACATCAGACGTGTACACATCCTCCGGCAGCTTCAACTTATAAGCATTTTCATTAATTCGTTTCACGACTTCTACAGGACCAATTTTTCTGGCTTTCAATTTGTTATAAGCGCCCACTGGAAAACGATCTTTTGTTAACACTGCATAAACCATATCTCCTTCATTAAATTCAACACTCCTTCGTTTCAAATCTGCAGATCGTTTATACTTCTCATTTGCTTTCTCCAATCGTTCCTGAACGATTTTATGACATTCCGTCAACCCCTCAACAAAATCAGCAGCTTTCTTAATTGTTCCCTTCGAGTGTGGTATTACCGTTAAATCCAACGGTTCTTTTGGCATACTAGAATATACAATCTGGAATGGACTGAACCCAGTACTCCGATTTACCGTATGATTATGAGCAAATTCTGCCTGACATAACTTCACATCCCAACTCTTCAGATTGTCCTGTACAAGACATCGTAACAAATTCCCCAATGATCTGTTCACAACCTCGGTCTGCCCATCAGTTTGCGGATGGTAAGCGCTACTAAAATTCAGCTTCGTCCCAACCATCTTCCACAAACTTAGCCAAAAATGACTTAGAAAACGAGTATCCCTGTCCGACACAATTGATTCTGGCAATCCATGAAGTCGATATATTTCTCTGAAAAACAACTGAGCAATATGAACAGCATCCGCCGTCTTCTTACAAGCAATGAAATGTGCCATTTTCGAAAATCGGTCAACCACCACATAAATGGAATCATTACCACGCTGTGTTCTCGGCAACCCCAATACAAAGTCCATACTGACATCAACCCATGGTTTAATTGGTACAGGTAACGTCATATATAACCCAGCATTAGTTGCAGTTCCTTTCGAAATCTGACAGATATGACATCGCTCCACAAACCTCTCCACCTCTTTCCTCATTGATGGCCAAAAGTAAGATTGCGAAATTAATTGCAATGTACGGTCTCTCCCAACATGTCCTTCTTCATGTAGCTCTTTAACAATTTTCATTCTCAAACTACAATCAGGTATGCACAATCGATAATTTCCTTTGAACAGAAAACCATCTACCATCACGAACTCATTTGTCTCCCCATTCTTGACTTTATCAACAAACTTCATAAAGTAGGGATCTTCCACAAATAATTCCGGCAACATGTCAAACCCCGTCACTTCAACCTTCATTGTTGTCAACAAATGGTTCCTCCTACTCAAAGCATCAGCCACATGATTCGTCACCCCTGACTTATGTTTAACAACAAAAGTAAACTGTTGCAGATATGCAATCCACGATGCATGTCTTGCTGAAATCTTATCTTGTCCTTGTAAATGCTTCAACGCCTCATGATCAGTGTAAAGAACAAACTCCTTCTGAAATAGATAGTGTCTCCAATGTTTAATAGATTGCACAACAGCATAGAATTCCACATCATATGTATTGTATCTCATCTTTACTCCTGATAACTTCTCGCTAAAGTATGCAATCGGACGTCCCCTCTGACTCAATACTCCTCCAATCCCAACCTTGGATGCATCAGTATGTAGTTCAAACACTAGCTGAAAATCTGGTAATATTAGAATTGGTGCAGACGTCAAGAGTTCTTTGTTTCGATCAAAAGCAACTCCGGCTTCCTCCGTCCATGCAAACTGTTTACCCTTCATACAATCAGTCACAGGCGCCATCACACTACTAAAGTGTGGAATAAACCTTCGATAAAATGAAGCCAACCCGTGAAAACTACGAACTTCCGTTATCGTCTTGGGTTGCGGCCAATCCCTGATAGCTTCAACTTTACTTTGATCAACCTGTATTCCTTCTTCCGACACAACATACCCCAGAAATAAAACACTATGCGTCATGAACACGCATTTCTTCGTTGCAGCATAAAACTGTTCTTGTCGCAGTACCATCAGTACTTCTCTCAGATGATTCAAATGTTCCTCTGGACTTCCACTATATATCAGAATATCATTGAAATACACCACTACAAACTTCCCAATGAATGGTCTAAAAATTTGATTCATCACCCTCATGAAAGTACTCGGAGCATTTGATAAGCCAAACGGCATAACCAACCACTCGTATAAACCCTCCCTGGTTTTAAAAACAGTCTTCCACTCATCTCCTGGTCTGATACGAATTTGATGATATCCGCTCTTCAAATCAATCTTCGAAAATATAGTAGCTCCGCTTATTTGATCTAACAAGTCATCCAACCTCGGCATTGGAAATCTATATCTCACAGTAATCTTATTCAATGCTCGACTGTCAGTGCACATCCTCCACGTTCCATCCTTTTTAGGTACCAATAAAGCTGGTACAGCACAAGGACTTAAACTCTCCTACACACGCCCCTGTTCAAGCAATTCTTCCACTTGCCTCCGCAACTCTTCATGTTCCTTCGGACTTATTCGGTAATGTGGTCTGTGTGGCAACACAGCACCTGGAACAAGTTCTATCTGATGTTGTATATCCCTCAACGGTGGCAATTCCGTTGGTAACTCCTCTGGAAATACATCGTTAAATTCTTTCAAAACTGGTTTTACTTCTTCTGGGATTTCAACCTCTTCCTGACTCTCTCGCCCAATCAACAAGAACACTTCAGGCTCCTCCTCTACTTCCTTCACAAACTCCTTCAAAGATAACAAAGTTTTGAGCTCCTCAATCTCCTCCAACTTGTTTTCCTCTTGTTGTCGCTTCTTTGGAACTAGAGTAATCTTTGTGTCTTCAAACATGAAACTGTAACTGTTGGTACGCCCATCATGTTGCACCGCCCTATCATACTGCCACGGTCTCCCCAGCAACAAATGACAAACGTCCATATCTACCACATCGCACCAGATTTCGTCTTTATATTTCTTCCCAATTGAAAACTTCACACAAGCCCTTCGTCCAACCTTCACCTCCCCGCCTTTCCTCAACCAAGCTAGCTTGTACGGTTTCGGATGTTTCTCAGTCTTCAACGCCAACTTCCTCACAGCTTCTGAAGAAATTATATTATCACAGCTTCCAGCATCAATAACAAATTTGCAAACCTTCCCCAGAATGGTACATGTTGACTGAAAAATATTGCTCCTCAACCAACTACAATCCACCTCTTGCTTTGGTGTTAAACAGGACCTCTTCATCATAAGATTGTAACCTTCGTCTCCCGTCACTTCTTCTTCCTCCCCATCAGGTGGTGAATTGGAACATTCAGCTTCTTCATCCTCATCCTCAACCTCTGCTATCATAGCTCTCTTCTTCGGCTTTGGACATTCGCTACTTTTGTGACCAAATTCTTGACAATTGTAACATTTGAAACCGTTGTTAACCTTTGTCTTCTCAGCCTCCTTCACTACTGGTCTACTGATAGGTTTAGAAACATTGGAACTCCCACCAACACTCTTCACTTGATTGTTAGAATTAGTAAACACACCACTTCCTCGTCGTCCCTGTTTCTCCCAAGCCAACGCTTTCTGATGTGCTTCCGCTACAGATCTGGGATCAAACATGTAAACCATATCCTGAATCTGCATTCGCAATCCCCCAACAAATCTGGCTGTCAATTGTTCTTCTGTCTCCATAATATCATTCCTCGCAATAAGTTGATAGAATTCATCAGCATAGTCGTTAACAGACTTCGTTCCTTGTCTCAAGTTCTGCAAACGTTGATACATCAAAGATTGATAATTGTAAGGTAAGAACGTTGCTTTCATCAATTTCTTCATCTTCTCCCAAGATTCAACTTTTGACTTTCCCATTCGTTCACGTGTAAGTTTGGTTTGCTGCCACCATGCCAAAGCTCTACCCCTCAACCTCGTAGCAACCAACTTCACTCTACGATGTTCTGGAACTTCTTTGAAGTCAAAAATCTCTTCAACATTAGCCACCCAATCTAGAAACTCCTCTGCTTGCATACCACCTTTGAATTCAGGAATTTCAGTCTTCATCCCCGACTCCCATTTGTGATCATACTCATAGTGATTTCTTCCTTGTCCTCGTCCTTGTCCTCGAACACTACCACCATCATACTCCTCTTCAAAATCAGATGTATATCGTTGTCTATCTCGTCCACCCACATCTCTACTACCTTCACGCCTACCACCATCATCCCTTCTATCTACATTCCTCCATTCACGATCATTCACGTTCCTCCCACGCCTTTGATCATCATCAACACTTCTGTCTCGATTGGATTGTGGTGAGACTCTACTTCCCCCATGGTTAGATTCAGGTGAAACCCTTCTCCGATTTTGATTCATCTCCGTCATAAGCTTCTCTAACCGGCCAATTCCTTCGTTAAGCTTTTCACTAAAGTTTTCATTGATTCTTTGCTCCATCTCATCAGCCTCTTCTCTTCGATACAAAGCTTTAATGTTTTGATGTCGATTGGCTCTCCTTGGCGGCATGATTGAAATCTTCACAAATTCTTCAACACTTCAAAATTCAAACACTTTTCGAACTTTGATCCAAAATGAAATGGATCGACAACTTCCACTTTGTTGCAAATCGCGATGAACACGATGGACAAAGTTTCGGCCTCCCACTCAAATCCGATCAAACAACTTCAATATAAAGTCGAACACTTCAACTTGATCACGGCTCAACACTTCAAGCTCGGCTAATCACTTCAAACTTCAACTCTCGGCTCCAAGACTCGATCTAACTATGATTGGTTAGAACAAGCTCCGATACCAAAACTGACGCAGCGGATTAAACAAAACAATCTTCAATCGGTGAAAGTAGTAGTCGATGGATTGAAAGATACTGAAATGCCCAAATTCGTTAATCCGAAGATACCGAATTCTAGCTATCCCGAACTCATTGATCGCGCACGATACCGGGTTCAAAGATCTTCAATTCTTCAAGCATTGATCAAGCGCACTTGATTCCGCGAATCGGCTTCTGCAATCGTTGAATCGAGCGCACTCGATTAACCGAAAGAGGAGATAGGAGATTACACTCAACTACCAATTTGAATGAAAGCACAAAGCTAACAAAAGAGAATTTTATTCAAAAATCAACAACCTTACAAATGAAACAACTTGCCTATTTATAGGCTACAACACGCAAAACAGACAAAAATTACAACTCCTAAGTCGTCGCCGACCTAACAGTCACGACCTAAAATTTCAAACGACTTACGACTTACAAACAAGTAAGAACTACGAGTTAACAACAGAAAATACAAACAGATTACATCACTTAGGTCGTAGACGACCTAACCTTTCATGACATAAGACCCATACACCTTATGACTCAACAAACAACGGCCTCTGGAGCTCCGCGACCTAAGAATGAACAGCATCCCTTCATTAGCGACCTAACAGAAGCGGCTTCAGAAAGTCTTCGCGACTTAAAGTTTCTCGCGACCTATCTTAGGTCGTAGGTCGTTCTTGCGACCTAACTTCACACGTCTCATCTTCCAGCGACCTAACATAGGTCGACTTATATCTTCGCAACACAAAGCAGGTTGTAACTCACCCTCGCGACCTAAGGATCGAACATCTTTACGCGACCTAACTAAGTCGTAGGTCGTAGAACGACTTAACTTAGGTCGTGAGCGACCTAAATCTCCTTCCTTTGAACAACTCCGCGCGCATCCTTTGTTAGATCGTACGCCTTTACTAAGTCGTTGGATCGACTTAAGGGATTCGTTAGGTCGTTTGCATTCCTCAGGGTTGATTCCGTTAGCTCGTAGCCAACCTTCCATAGGTCGTGAGCGACCTAAGAACCCATTAGGTCGTGAGCGACCTAAGACTTCAACTTTTAACAACTTATTTTCCAGTTTTGGTTTGTTAGGTCGTATGCGACCTAAAAACAAATTAGGTTGTTTCAGCGAGCTATCCTTTAACTCCTTAGGTCGTACACGAGTTAACTTGATAGGTCGCTTGGATGCTTTAGGCTTCCCCTTGTTAGGTCGTGAGTGACCTAAGACTTCTTCACTAGGTCGTATTTCATCAGATCGGAGCTCGTTAGGTTGTGACTCGTTCATTACTTCTACCTTGTTAGGTCGTGAACGACCTACAAACTCCTTAGGTCGTGAACGACCTATGCCTTTAACATTATGCACGGCATCAGGAAGATTTTGTAATTAAATTTGGATCGGGGAATTAAAATTTTAAGGAAGTTTTCCTTTTAGGAGTTCTTAGAAACAGAGGGAAGGAAAATGAAAATTTAGCGCCCTTAATTTCACACAGCGCACGCAACGTTAGGGTTAAGTAATTTACTGTCTAATTATTATTTCTAGCGGCAAGCATTTAAAAACGCTATTCCCTTGTGCTAAGAAAATCAACTTTTCTTGTGGCGTTGGTTACTTTTTAATGGTATTTATAGCGAGTGGCTCCGCTTCAGCCCACTTGGTAAAGTAATCAACTATAACCATAGCATAGTTGGCTCCTCCTTTGGTTATCGGTAATACAGTGATTAGGTCAATTTCCTAGATTACAAATAGCCAAGACCTGACCATTTGTGTAAGTTCTAAGGATTGGGCTCTGGGGATCTTTGAAAATTTCTAGCACCGATCACAGCGCTGTGTAACCTATTGCATCTCGGTTGATTATGGGTTAGAAATATCCGTAATGTAAAACCTTCTTTGCCAGTGTCTGGCCTTCTGTGTGGTCGCTGCAACTGCCTACGTGGACATCCATCAGAACCTTCTTGGCTTTGTCTTTGGTTACACGTCTTAGTAGGGGGTTGAGAAGCCTTTCCTGTACAGCACTCCATATTATAGCACGAATCGCGGAGTCTTTCGAAGGGGCTTCTTTCGTTCATTTCGGTTTACGGGGAGTATTCCTTTGAGTACATAATCCTTGATCAGCGTCATCCACTATTCTTTCTCTTCCATGATCTCCAGAACCCAATCTACGTCCATCGATCTATGCTTGGACCTATTAACACTTCAACTGGAACCAATCCCATTGATTGCGCCTCTCCGGAACTGGCCAGTTTGGCTAAGTAATCGGCCTTCACATTCTGTTCCTTGGGAATATAGGTTATCGAGTAGTGTTCAATGTCGTTGAGTAGTTCCTATGATTTTGACAAGTAGGGAGCGATATTTGCCCCTTTAGCTTGATATTCCCTCTTTATCTGACAAACAACTGGTTGAGAGTCATAGTAGATATGCACAACTTTTATTCCTAGTTCCTTTACAATCTTCAGTTCTGTTATTAATGCATTGTATTCTGCCTCGTTGTTAGTACCAGGGAACTCCAGTCTTTGGGCAAGCGGATTGATTGTCCTTAAGGAGTATCAAGCATAACTCCTGCTCCCAAGCAGAATTCATTTGATGTGCCATCGACGAACAACTTCCACTGTGATAACACTTCCTCCATCTCCTGCTCTTCTCTATCTCAAACAATGAATTCCATGATAAAATCAACCAATGCATGTTCATTAATCGCCCTTCAGAGGTGGTAAGTCAAGTCATACTAGCTTAATTCAATATTCCACTTCAAAAGTCGCCTTGAAGTATTAGGTCGATAAAATATTTGTTTCAAAGGTTGATCTGTCAACACTTTAACTGGATAAGCTCGGAAATATGGTCGTAACTTTCTTGATGTGACCAGTAGGCAATAGTATAGTTTTTCCAACTTCAAATAGTTTTTCTTGGCTCTAGTAAATTGCTTACTGATGTAGTAAATAGGTCGTTGGATCCTATCTTCCTCGCATACAAGCATTGCACTCAGAGCATGAGTTGACACAGCTAAGTAGATAAATAGGTCCTTCCCTATCTACTAGTTTGGATAGAATCGGTGGGTCTCCATATGTCGCAATAATTCCTCAAAAGCTGTTTGGCAGGCCTGATTACATTTGAAAATTTTCTTACCCTTCCTCAATGCGTCAAAGAACTGTATACAATTATCTGTTGCTTTGGAAATGAATTGGCTCAACGCTGCGACCTTTCCATTCAGACTCTGCAACTCCTTTTTTGTTGTAAGGGTTGTGACATTCCGCGAGGCAGTAATTTTTTCGGAATTAGCTTTAATGCCCCTAGCATTCACAATGAAACCTAGAAATTTTCTAGAAGCCACACCAAAAGAGCATTTCAGCGAGTTAAGCTTCATTCCATACTTTTGGAAAATCTCAAACATCTCTGAGAGGTTATCCAAATGATTCTCAAACATATGTAATTTGACTATAATGTCGTCTATGTAGACTTCCACTGTTCGTCCAATCTAATCCTTGAACATTGTGTTTACCAACCGTTGATAAGTTGCCCTGGCGTTCTTCAGGCCGAATGACATTACTCGATAATAATATAATCTGAGTTCGGTGATAAAGCTGGTGTTCTCCTGATCTGGTTCGTGCATCATAATCTGATTGTATCTTGAGTAGGCGTCCAGGAATGAGAGCAGCTCGTGTCCTGCAGTTTCATCAACTATCTACTCGACTCTGGGTAGTCGAAAGTTATCCTTCGGGAGAGCTTTATTTAGATCTAAGTAGTCAACACAAGTGTACCACTTCCCATTTGACTTTTTAACCAGAACCGGATTTGATACCCACTTAGGATAATTCACATCACGGATGAAGCCGTTAGGCAACAGCTTATCCACTTCCTCCTTTAGTGCAGTAGATCGCTCCAGAGCCAGACTGCGTCTCTTCTGCCTCACTGTAGTAAACTTGGGATCTTTATTGAGTGCATGACATGCTATCTACGGCGATATCCCACATATATCAGAATGCGTCCAAGCGAACACGTCCTGGTTGGTGCGAAGAAATTTGATAAATTCTTATTGCATTTTGATCCCAAGTTGTGATCCTATTTTTAAGACTCGAGTTGGGTCATCCATATCGACAGGGATTGACACCGTAACCTTTGCTGGTGCTGCCCGTTCTCCCACTGAACTCTTCTTCCTAGGTTCTAAAGCCTTGTCGAAATGACTATGGTCCCCGAGCCAGGGCGGTTCTGTAATTGCTATGTTGATTGTTCACGAATGTGGAGAGACTTCCCTACATTCTTCCCCTTTTCCTTTTGTTTCGATTCGCGTAACTCAACGACATAACATTCTCTACAGATGCTTTGATCTCCCTTTATAACTCCAACTCCATTCTTCGTCGGGAATTTCATAGTAAGGCACCACGGGGCCAAATTGATCCTAAAATAAGCAAGGGCCGATCGACCCGAGAAAGCGTTGTAAGCTGATATTTCATCTACAATCATGAAGGTTTGGATAAGGATTACCCTTCGTTCTCCCTCTCTGAGCTCGATAAGCAAGTCGATCATTCCGACTAGCTGTCTTGGTTCTCCCGTAAAGCTCTGGATTTTCATTCAACAAGTAGACACACTCTTCATGTTGATCTTTATCTTATCGAATTTATGTCGAAACAAGATGTTAACAGAACTTCCACTATCCACCAAGACTCGACGTACAACTGTCGGCCTGATTCCGATGGTTACCACAATCGGGTCGAGAGTTGGCATTTCTACTCCTTTAGTGTCTTAGTTTCGAAACACTATATCATCATTGAGTGTCCATTGCTGCTTGGTTGGGGTATCATCCTCAATTGCAAAACAAGTTTCTTTCAGAGCATGCTTTAGTGAATTCGCGTATCGCTCCATCTTCCCCAACTCTTCTATGCTGGGTGAGGTCCTCCGGAAATAGTACGATAACTAGTCTATGTTCCATCCATTTGGATCCTTCTTCACTGGGTCCAGATTGGTTCCCTTGAGTACTTGGAACTTGAGGTCCAACAGTGTTACTACCTAAGATTTCTTTTGACTTAGTCGAAACCAGTTTGAGCAAGGAGACAAAGAAGAACAAGAGGAAAAGGCTCTAGCTAGACCTTTTGAAGGAGTCAAAGGGATGCTATGGCCAAAGTCCAAAAGCTTCAGAACCTTTCGAAGAGGTCGGAAGGATGTTACAGTCAAGGTCCAGAAGATTCTCAACCTTTCGAAGGGGTCGAAAGCACCCTTCTGCTTCAATGACCACCTTTTGAAGCAGATGATTCCATATGCATGAAGACCTTTCGAATGAGTTAAAGCAACTCCTTTCGAAGGAAAAAGAGGACAACTCTTCATATATGCGCCAAACCTTTCAAAACCAATGGTTTCGCCTTCAGTCAAATCACTCGAAAGTGTGTATTGGCCTGAACAACCTAATCGAAAGCTAAACTAAGCCTTTCGAACTGGTTTAAGCCATTGTTATCCAGGGAGGTTCCACATCAAGTCACAGTTATCAGAAGCAACTAACAGCATCAAAACTATTAGCATATCAACACCTTCGAAACCACTGAATAAATCCTACCGACAGAGTTGAAAGCTCTTACAAAGCAACATAGAGAAGAAAAGCACAACCTTTCTCTTCGACAAAGCCGGAAGCATACAGGAGACAATACGACAGCCACCTTTTGACCAGGTGAAAGCATTGGGGTTGAAAGGTGCTGACGTGCATCTATAAATAAGACCCAAGGGGTCAGGTTTTGGGGATCCAAACTCAGTCATTCTAAACTTATACTTTCTTAATTCAAAAAGCTGTAAAACTCTAATTTGTAAATTGAATTAGGGAAATTGAGCAATAAAATCTTTTATGAGATGAGAAAGGGAAGTTTACAATCTTTGTAATTACTTAGTTGTGTCATAAGTCTTTATCGTGTCTAATCTTGTGTTACAGGTATCGACCAAGTCGAAAGGTCTCTTCCGACTAGGTCAAAGCCCTTACATTCTCAAGTAATACTAGCTACTAACTTCAGGCCACCTTTCCTAAGACTTCAGCTTTTAACAAGGTCGAAACCTTATACCAATCCACTTTGACCCTAGATTCCCTATCCAAACTCAAGACAATTAAGGCTGCTACTTCCGACAGGATTGAAACCTTAATCCCAAATCTCTGATCCAAGTATTAACCATCAAACAACCAAGCTTTCGACAGGGTCAAAACCTACCAAATCAAGTCTTAATTTTGGATCCTTAGAGTTAACCTTTTGAGTCTTACAACTGCTCCAAAAGGAAGGCTTTTGAAGAGATAACCATACCGTCTTAGCAAGTCCGAAAGGTTATTAAGTAAAGAAAATAGTCGTTTTGACTGGACTGAAAGGTCGTTCTAAATAAGTACTCACTAAGACAACCTATTCAAAGGGAAATCAAAGAGGACAAACACATTCTACTCTTCTCCATTTACCTAAGAGAAATCAAAAGGGATTAACCTTAACCTCTAACTCAACTTCGTGGTGTTGACAAGTTTTCTTGTTAACATTTTGTTGCTAGAAGGAGTGCTCGAACCTCCGACTTGGTTGAATACCCAACACCACTTGTCTCTAACCCAACTCAATTTCAAGCTTATCTACTTTGGTCTAATATCATCATGGCTAACAGATTCAAAAGGTTTGAGTAAGGATCTTTCGAACCACATTTGATAGGATTCTCCCTAAGAACTATCAAGGATTCCAAACTACATGAAGAGCAAATTCTAAGATTAAGAGCTCTACGGATTATAAAAGAGAAAAGAGCAGAATCATATGATCCATAAAAGTGGAGCATAAATCATTTTCATATTGACCCCACCCCTTTTTTGCTTTAGGAAGAAGGAAAAGTGGAAGTGACAATGTATTCAGTCAAATGAGGAGAACTATTCAACATTATTTCAATGGCACAATCTATGAAAAAGAGATAATGGCTGACTACAATGCTTTTGCACATAAATGGCAACAAACTACGACAAGAACACTTCCAACACAAGAACTCCAAAGGTAGTCGAAAAGAAAAGCAATCGAAGGATGTGAAACTACATGGCCAAGAAATAAGAAATCAAAAAGCCATCCTCAAGAAACAAGTTTTAAGTCTAGATTTCCTAAAGAATGCAACTTAACAACATCCATAGAGAATGTCTACTTGTTAACAAAGGATAAGCTCAATTATTGGCCATTGAAGAAAAAGAAGCCAAAGCATGAAAGGAATCTAGGGGGATCCTACTGCCATTATCACATGATGAATGGACATGAAACCAACCATTGTAGAGCTCTAAAAGGGATGATAATCAACTTGTTCCGACAATGAAAGATCAGCGAATTTGTAAAAAGATCATGAATAGATCAATAAAGAATTACTTTTTTAAGAAAGATCTACATGGTTGAGAGTGAAATACTTCTTGCATTTGGATACTACCTAAGATGGTAGAAATCCTTTGTCCACGTCGAGTTGGCCAGGGTAGAGCACCTCTTGGAGGGAGGACGGGTAAGCCTTTATTCCTGCCACGTTATCGCCAGGTTAAAGCATCGGACAAGCCCACGGTCAAGGCACCTCCTGGAGGAAAGATGGAGTAAGCCTTTATCCGTGCCACGCTATGGCCAGGATAAAGCACCAAGCAAGCCTCTGCCAGCACCATGCTATGACCAGGGCAAGGCACCTCTGAAGGGAGGATGGAGTAAGCCTTTATCCGCGCCACACTATGGCCAAGTTAAAGCACCGGACAAGCCCTTGGTCGCGCTTTTGGCTAGGTCAAGGTGCCTCCTGGAGGGAGGTTGGGTAAGTTCTTGGTTCCAGCCTCTAAGATGAGCTAACTAAGAGCACCAAACAACAATGGACTAAGATGTCCAAGCCCAAGAAAAGGCTCATCAAACAATGGGCTAAGATGTCCAAGCCCAAGAAGAGGCTCATCAAATAATGGACTAAGATGTCCAAGCATGAGAAACGGCATATCATATTTGGGGCCAAGACGTCCAAGCTTAAGAGGCAACCGATCAATAACAACTACGTACAAGACCTAAAGGGTTCATACAGGTCAAAGAAGACAAAATCTAAGGAGTAAGACAGAACTCCATCTATTAATACCCGAATTTGGGTTTTGGGTTTCTCATTTATGAAATTCATCTATTAATTCCCAAATCTGGGTTTCGGATCTTTATCAACCACTTACCGACTTTATCATACCAGAACCTGTGTTTCGAGACTACTACTTATTAATGCCCTAATCTAGGCTTGAGATTTCTATTATGGACTTCTAATTATCCACCGCTAATCCCCGAATCTGGGTCAAAGACTTTCTCAAAAATATCGATGTTATGGTTACTGTTAACACCCAAATCTAGGTTTTGGATTTCTAAGTTTTCAAATTTCATTAACACTCGAGAATGGGTCATTGGATTTCTATTACAAAATATTCAAGTAATGATTTCTGTATATTCTCTTATTTAGCTCTTTATTAACCAACTCTAGAGGAAGATTCTCTAATATTTATACCCCTGCTTCAGGACAGGATTTTCCACCAATAGACTTCAGATATTCTAGCAAAATGGTTAAAGTTAAATTCTTATTTATTTCTCATCATGGCCAATGATGGGATTTAGACATTTGACATAAACTACTTTTCATATAGTTAACATGATAAATTGTTAATCCTTGTGAATGATATGCATAGACTTATATATCAGCTTCAAGCTAACAATTGAAAATGTTGTTTGCTTCATACTTTTTAGGGAAATCAAAACAACAAAGAGGAATGAAAGATTCAACGAATACAGAAATTATAGCATGGGCTATCTAACAAGCATTTCAGAAATAATACTACAAGAAAGAATCATAAATCAGGTGATATTTATAAAGTTTATATGATTTATATAACTTATGAAACTATTTACAAAGATACATGACAAGTATATACATTTCATGAATACAAATCTATCATAAGTCTGGAGCAGCCTTGTTTAGGTTCTCAACAATTGAGGGATCTACTATGTGATGAATTGAGATGCAGAGGACCTCTTTGAGTTTCTTTTCTTTCTTCCTTATCCTAACTGCATCGTAAATTGCATCGAAATTAGTCTTTAGAGCATGCTTGAAAGCTCTGTTTGCACCCCTAAGGGTTTTATTTTCTCTTTCTAATTCCACGATGCGCTTCTGAAGGAAGTAGTTGCCGCCTTAAAGTTCCTTAACTCTAGTGGCATACTCATTTATGCTTTGCGAATATTTCACTCTTTGTTGTTCATCGAAGTACTTAGCCACTTCATATTTAACCTTCCTACACCATTCACCCACTACCCACTCGTCTAAGCCAAGAGAGGGATTGGTCATCGTGGGGAATTTCTGGGTAGCAAGGGAAGTCGACCCTATGGATTTGGCGACAGAAGGAGTATCATAGGGAGTCGATAAATCAACACTCGGAATGTTATCCCCCATAATATATTCCAAGCTTGGCTATCCTTCAATTTTAGCTCCAAATCACTTACTTGTTGGAGAAGTTCTGACATCTTGTAGTCGAAATCGATTGATGGATTTGACTTAACTTGTCGCTTCAGTGCGAAAATCATTTCATCTTTACTTTTGACATCAGCCTCTAAATTAACTATTTGATCTTTAAGATTTCTATCAATAGTTTTCGAAAGTAAGTATCTTTTGTGCCATCTTAAGGCTTCGGCATTGCCGTGAAAACGGGCAAGTAAGAAACCTTCGAGGAGTTTACTCTTTTCAAGATCTGTTAGTAGCTTATCTCTAAGATTGGTAAAGCGTGACGGAGAATTGAGTGAGAGAGGAGCCGTGGATAACTATAACTCCTACTTAAAAAGAAAAAGAAACAAAATGGAGTCAAAATCAGAATGAAAAATCTCTTTATTATTACGACAAAAGATTACAATTCAAATGATAACAAAACTAAAAGATACAATAGACAATTGTTTTATATCTAAAGATAAGATACAACATCTCTAACTCTATTTAATGAATTGGCAGAAAGAATAATTGTAGAGTCCAAAGGAATATTTAGTCCCTCTGGAGTAATCACCAGGAGACATTTGCTACAGTCCCACTCCCCAGCTGGAGGACTATCACGACCATAAATAACTTAGTATGGAATGTCCTGATTTCCTTAAGTAGCTTCTCTTTTTCATCGCCAAGGAAATCAAAGCGGAGACGAGGATGTTCCATATAAAGTTTTTGTAAGTCTCTAAGAAAATAACATCTTGCTAATTTTAAAGACTTTAAAATCAATGCTTTTTCAAGATGAAATCTTCTCAGTTTAACATATTGACTTAAATAGTCTCTAGAAACAAGTTGACCTGATGAACAGTCGCTCTGTGATAACATAATGAAATGAACTAAGCATTAAAAAACAAGACTAAGTCAAATATTTACAAATAAAAATATTATTACATGTTTATAATTATTCATCAGGTTCATACAAGATTGACTTGGTAAATAATTCAAAGATAAATTTATCCTCATAATACTTAAGTTTTTCAAGAGGTAGATCTTAGGGAATGGATCTAACTCATGGTAAATTCCAACAAGCTCCAGGATGCGGGTTAGATCTGAATTTGTCCAAGTATCTTTTATGTAAGCATCTAAGTAGGACCCCGCTAAATTCACCTAAATATGAAAAGTCAACAATTGGGTGTCTACAATAGGCCTTATATAAGAAGTTAACTAAAATGTCCATGTCTTCAATCAACATCCAAAAGAGGATGATTAATTCTCAAGAAGACCATCATAATGGAGGCGCGCTCTCCGTAATCATGGGGCAGCTTCTTGATGCTTAAAAGAGGCTAACACTGCCGCACTTCTATTGAGTCTATGTTATTTGTCAAAAAGAACATTGTGCTCCTTTAACCGCCTGCCTAACTCCCTATATAAACTATTTATCTCCGCTTGTTTTCTTTCAAGCTTAGTTTTATAAGGGTGGATAGACTTTCTTCTTATCTAAATAAAAGATTTACACAATTATTGCCTTCGAAGTAAAAGATGTTTAAATAGAGAATCCCATACCTGAGATATTGGGACTGATGCTTAGGAAGCTTTTCCTTTCTCCTTCAACGCTTCAACATCAACAAAAGCTGGATCATCTTGAGGGGCAGAAGGTGCTGTGGATTCAGGCAAGACTACCTTGTGAGGAGATGGATCTTTTTTAGAAATTCTAGTATTATCATCTCCATCTTTGTCAGAAGTCTCAGTGTGGCCCCCTCTATCGCCACCTGAACCTTGAGCGCCACTATTGTTGTTATCATCGTCGTCATCGTTGTCATCATCATCATTATCCCCCTCTTCTTTGATAGCATCATCTTTGTCGCCTTCATCTTCTAAGTCAGATTCGACTTCAAAAGAGAGAATCTTGGAGGCATCAATTTCCTCCTTTTCTACAGCCTCAATTCCATGCTTCATTAGATTGATCTTGCCCATAACTCTATCAACAAGGGCAGAGTCGAGCGAAGGAAAGCTTATCTTAGGGCATTTGTCAATATAATCAGCGTAAGCAAGCATCGGTCCTCGAAAGAGTTCATCATAATTTCATCAAGGGTAGTGTCAAGAAACTGAGATACTCATTGTTTGGCATCTAAGATTGTAGTGACTGCCAGTTTCAGGGAAGCCTTGTTCTTTTCCTACTTCTCCTTCAAAGAAGCATTCTTAGCCACCATTCGGGCCTTCTCTTTGTTGGATTCTTTTATAGTTATTTGCATTGCCAAGTTTTCATCAACGAGGAGTTGGCAGGCCTTCCTTTCTTCCAAGATAGCAGATTTTGACTAGGCGAGAGAAGTACTCAATTGCTCCAGTTCATAAGTTGCTTCATCCTTTGCCACGGATAAGAAAGAGACTTGGTTCTTTATGGTAGAAATTTCCTCCTGAAGTTTGGAGGATTCGGCAGAAGACTGAGATGCATACTCTTGTAGAGATAACCAACTTTTGGAGATTTGAAAGAGAAAACACAACATAAGATAGAACCTTAAAAAAGAACAGTAACAATAAAGACAAGGGAAGAGAAACTTACCAAGAGTTGTTATTCTATCAGAGAACGATAGTGTCCCGCCAAGTTAGAAACAGAGGTAGGCGGGTGGATAGAAGTAAAGGACGTAGAGCTAAGGATAGACTGAACTATATCTTCAAAATTAATGGAAGAAGAAGGAGATGTTGACCTTGGAGGAATGCGCTTTTGAGTGGGGATCGTCTCCAAAGCATTTGCATCTATTCGAGTACACCTGGAGAGCTCGAAACAGTGATGCGAGAGAAAAGATTGACTACAGTGGGAGTCTTCTTGGATTTATCCTGAGGAGCTTCAGCAATCGAACTCCCCGAAGTTTTGTCAAGAGATTCCTCCTCCTCAGGAACTTCGACTACTTTAGCAACCTTAAGGGGCGGCTCCACCGCAGTTAATTTTTCCAACTTTCTCTTGACAGCCATCTTAGTTCTAGCAAGAGATTGAGCAAAAGATGGTGTGCGTGAAGTCTCAAGAGGAGGAGTTGAACCACTAGCAGGCTTTACAATCTGAGGAGAAGTTGAGGAGAGTTCAAATAGATCATAAGTGTGAAGATCTTGAACTCGGCCTTCGAAAATCGGCACCCGTACTTCACTTGTACTCAAAATGCCGCAGATTCAAACGCCGAATCTGGCTCTCCGGAGCTTATAACACAGTAAGTTTAACAACACAGGGGAATAAAGAAATGAATGATATCATATACAACTCCAATGAATACAATATCCAGAATGATATACAACAATGATATCAATATGATACAACAATATCAGAGACAAATAATAATGTTACAGCGGAAACAACAGAACTGATAACTCCAAATGATCTGAAAAAGTGCATGAGTCAACCAACTCCAATATCAAGCTCGAACCACCATCACGGTTCACAAAGATAAGCAAGGTCAGTCATGATCTCCAAACTGACTAGCTCCTGATAATCTACTAAACCTGACTATCTGAAAAAAACCCAACTCTAGACTGCCCATGTGGAAAATTATGGGCACCCAGAGTTTAGGAAGGGAACAATAAACTCCGAGTCAGTCATGGGACTGGTGTGAGTAAAAAAAACAGTTATTTTTAAAACAAACACAATAAAATTTTAAACATTGAAATCCGCAATGCTTTTTGGAAAATGAAACTACCATAAGACCTCCCACCACACACACAATGCAATCGCAGACTTGGAGGAGATTTCTTCTTATGATAGTCAAATATGCTTAATACGAGAAAACTCTTTTGATATTATTACTAATGTATAGTGCATAAAACATTTCGAAAGTATAATATTAATCTTAGCCAGCATAGGTACCATTATATTATGCCTGCTATAGCTGCCGCCTGAGGAGACAGGTTATACAACTGCAATCGTAAAGGGCTCGTATTGTTTCTTTGGATTTTTACAACAAATGGTCAGGCTAAGGAACTTCCTATGCCACATGGGAACGCCTCTGGAGGGACGCCCCGAGAGACAACTGCTCTCTGCCAAAACAAGGCCGGTTACCCCCTTCCCGGGTAGTAAACCTGAGATATGCCACCCCCGGTCGTTTGCGACCTTTATCCGAGGGCCCTCGATCACAAAGCAACAATCACACAGAAAATGAGATTGGAGCAACCACATAGGTAAATATCTGGGCTCCATACCATGATACCACATTTTTCCAGAAGGAATGGACATACCCTAGGGGAGCTACCCCTGAAACCTTGCCGCATCTTTCCTGTTTCGACCATTTTCGGTTTGTGAGGTGCAATGAGGTCTCGTCCACAAAGCTACGCTTTACACGAAAGCCATGCTTTGATCAACAAATGATCGGCAACACACAGCAGCACTCAGCATGCCACATACACTACCAAATTGGGTGTATATCACTGATAACCTTCAACTACATAATCTCTAAGCTCGTACGTCTCAAAGAAGGGTGTTAAGCTAAGAGAATAAATCTCCGCCACCAAACAGAAATGTATTTGAAAGAAATCAGCTTTATATCTCAAAGTGTAGTGTCAAACATACAACCATACAAGTCAGTTCCGGGTTCGAACAGAACCGAAGGCACTTCCAAAGAAGCCCTTGCAATCCGGATAATCCCTAATCACGTCCGAACTTCCCACCACATATGGAGTCTCTATACTGGGGACCAGTCGATGCAGAGACATTCGACGAGTTGTCCGTTCGTTTTCGAAAATACCCGGTCTTCACCACCGGTCTTCAAATGCAATCCATATACGACGTATCATTATTCGAAATGGGTTATATGACGCAAAGGTCCTCTCCCGGCTAAACCAAATAATGAGCGCAATATTTAAAAACATATGGATATTGGGATTTCAGTTAAGTCACAACTTATTACTCAAACTTTTATTTCAAATGGTATAAACAAATTACCATTTTAATCTTTTACACAAAAAGATTCATCTCACAAAGTTCACCCAGTTTCACAAAGATCTATTCATAGATTTTCCAAATCAATTTCCATTTCAATTGGATTAACTCGTTTAAATCTTTAAATCAAAGATTTAACTCATAGCTTTCAAAATAATTCCATTTTGACCTTTCCAATTTCAAAACAAAGTTCAACAATCTTTCACAAAGATTTATTCATAACTTAGAAAACCATTTTCATTTCAAGCTTGGAATTCTTTCGACACAAATTTGGAAATTCATTCCTTATATGAAAGCTTCTATTATTTGAAAACAAATAGTTTTCATTTCGGAAAATCCGATTCATTCATACGAGTTAAAGTCCTTGGGTTAAATTCAAATTCTCAAAACCATACTTTTAAAATGATTTAAATTCATATAAACACATTTATAACATCTTTAACCATAATTTCCAGACATGGAATTCAATTCAAAATTTTGAATTCAAATTCAAATTAAATTATTTAAATTGGAAACTTTACCAAGTTATTCAAAATAACTTTTATCTTAAAACTCCTTCTCAAAAGCTTTAACATTTAACCCAAATTCATTTCCAAAATCAATTGAAATTAAAATTTCAATTTCAAAAATATTAAATTTAAATCATTTGTGACTTAACCGATTTCCTTGTGAAATCCATATTTGTGTGTGTATGGTGTAGTCCAGGGGTTTAACACACAATAGTGCAACATCACAAATCATCACAGATTCAAATACAACAATATAATTGATAAGCGGTATAAACTATAACGCTTATCGTTCATTCACAGATCCACAGATAAATCACAGATAAAGTAAATTACATTCATCACAGCTTGAATTAAAACAATTCATATCACACAGCATCACACAGCTCAATCCATAGAACAAAATATCACAGATCAGATAGGATAATCACTTCAAGGCATCTCATACAATACAATCATTCATAAGTAAGGTCAAGCATTCAATAATCATTTACAAGTAGGATTAATTAATTGTTTAATACTAATTAATTCAATTTATTTCCAATTAAATTAATTACTTATGAATTAATTATCCAATCCTGATAAATTAATTACAAGTCATTTGATCACTTACATTGATTAATTATCCTTTAATTAATCACCCTCGTTATCCAACCCTTAATTAATCTCCATAATTAATCAATCCTTAATTTCACTAAGTAATTAACCCTTAATTACTTCCACTAAGTAATTATTCTTTAATTACTTTCCATCAAGTAATTCCCTTTTAATTAATTACATCCAGTAATTACCCATTAATTACTTATACCAAGTAATTATACTTTATAAATTACATTAAGTAATTACACTTAACCAATTCCCACAAATGATTATCTTAATTAATCAATCTAATTAATAATCTTAATTAATTATCTCATATTCACTAGTTAATGATCTTTAAATTAATTAATTATTAACTATTCACTAATTACTTGTACTAAGTAATTATTCTTTAATTATTAACGTTAATTAATTTATCTCTATTTATTTCATTAAGTGATTAATTATTAATCAATTCCACTAGTTAATTATCTTTAATTACTTCCATCTATATTGATTAAAGATAACTTCTTTGTCTTAATATATATCTTAATCACATCATTAACTTTATTAGAAAAATATTTAGGAATCAATTATAATTGAAAATGTAAAATTTACTTTAAACAAAGCCAAGTAAAGCATTTAAATTATCAATTATCATCCTTGAACTTGTTTTCATTTTGTCGTTAAACTTTGAAACTCTTTGAAAAAAACTAGAGTTCTTAAATCTGGTACACTTCCTTTCAAAATTTTGAAACCAGATTTCTTAATAAAATCAGCCCGAGCAAGCTACATTATTTCCCGTGCAAACCCCTCAAATTCCCGAGCTACACTCGCGAATCTCTGTACTTCGAGACAACCCACCAAATCACTCGAGTTCGACCCGAGACAAATACTTCTTCTTCCTCCCTCTCAATTCTCTGGTACACTCAGATGCACACGTATACGTGCACCACTGATCGCCGACCATCTGATCATCGACAAGATCACCCGCAAGTCACCTTTGATTTCCTTTTCCCAATTAACCACCCAGAAACTCAAAAACAACCACGAATCAAAATCGAGCATTGTCGTCACGACGACTCCCACCTCCTGTCAACCGGCCTCTACGATCAAAGCTTCTCCACACGACAACAATCCCATTCCCCCAGGTCCGATCGACCATAAAGCTTCGACGACGACGCAAAAGCCACTCAAACCCAGTTGACAAAAACTGCCAATCGAACCCTAGTTCGACACCGTGCCGCCATTCTGATGATCGAAAAATATTTCGATCATTTTTCCTGTGAACACTGGACCTCCAGCTACCTCCACCTTCAAGCCCGACCAAGATTGCTTCGCTGATCATCAGCAATTTACGAAAAAATGTTTTCCGTTCAACTCGAGAGTTCTACCTCGACTCAAAGCTAGAAATCTTGATTTAATTATTAAAATTCATGATTTTCAAAGAGGATTTAAATTACATAGGTGAAATCAAAAATCATGATGTTCGAATTTATCATGTTCCATAGTTTCCACTGTAATATCCTATTTTCCAAATATTTTCTAAATAATTATACTTGAAACAATTTTTAAAAATGATGTTACCTTGTTTCAAACATTTTCCTTTTGGAGATTATAGTCTAATATTGACTTATTTAGGGAGATATGAATTTTCTTAGTGGATTAGAGACTGTAAAACAACAGAAATATGTATGTATATATATCTACACAGACATACATACATAAACCTCAAAAAATATACCTGAAATCATACCTAAACAACCATGCACAAATCATTCCATCATTACATCTACAACTTCAGGTTAAAACAGATTTAACTTTTATAAAAATAGTTTACTCACAGGCATTTTTAAAAAAACAGAGGAAACAAGATTAGTTTACTCACTTTGATTTCAGAAAGAACAGAGTTTGATATGTTGAACCAGGCTGGAATTTTGCTAGCTAAAATAATGTCTTCTTAATCTCTAGTTTGCCTTGATTTGTTTTGTTGTTTTAAGTTGAAGTTTTTGTTTAAGTTTAAGATGATATTTGTTTTAAGTGTTACACAGTTTTGATGGACGAAATGAAATGAGAAGTTGATGTATAAAAAAAAAGTTTACAGGTTGATGATGATATTTGTACAAGTGATATTAATGTCTTTGTACCATACAAGATGATTTTTTTTTGTACAATACAAGATCAGAGATTTTTGTATTTGGTCGGTTGATATAATAATATGGTGGCTTGTTTCATAAGCTTTATAGATATGTTGCACTGTCTTGAATACTTGAATATATATTTCTTTGCTTTATAATATGAATGAAATGCTATACTTAATATGTTCTTCTTTTTGTAAGTGTATATATATATATATATTTGATGTCTTATGCTTTGTCATGTTTCATATTATCAGACTTATCTTATTATATGTTTGTTTGTATTATATTTTCATTTCTTTTCATAAGCCTGCATATATATATTTGTTTTCTTTTCCTTTGTCTTATTACTTTATAGTATGAATAAACTTCTATTTTAACATGTTGTTAAATTTTATTTAAGTGTTACTTCATTTTTTTATAGTTTATATAATTTACCTTATATATTGGTATTGTTTATTAATCATGAGATTAAGATATATATATGTATTTACTTTATATTTATTTTGTAACATAGATAAATTTCTAGATTTTAATTTGTTGTTAAAATTTTAGCAATTATTTGTTTACTTTATATTTTTTATAGTTATCTTTTATATATTGATTCTATTTCTAACTTAATATTTATTATGATTATTTTACTTTAATATTTATTGTCTTGTATTTAATTTATAAATTCAAATTATTATTAACCATCAATTCTAAATTTAAAATTACTTATTATTATATTTGTGTCAAATGTCTATAATTTTATATTTATTATTATTAAACCATTTATTTGAAATTTAAATCCAAATCACATATATACAATATTTAAATTCATATGATTTAATATATATTCTATTTTAATTGGGGAAACTTGCTTTAATTTTATCGATAAATTTCACAATTTTTATTCAAAAACTAAATTAATTATCAATTTAAATATATATAAAATCTGGGGTCGTTACAACAAGTTAGCATAGTAATTTGGAAAACATGCAGAAACAGAAAACAAGTGCCGCATCTATAAATTATCGGAATGGTCGGAACAGATAAGTGACATAGGAGAGAAATGTGCAGGATCTCCCAAGGAAGGGAAGCGTTTACTTTTTGATGTATACTGGATCAAAGGAGGTAGCCCCAGAACCCTTTGACCAGATGGGAGGAGAGAATGCTTCTTCAAGTTGGCAGGATTCAACAACTTCCATCGGTTTTCAATCTTATTAAAAGCTGCAACTAGAGACTCCACCGTTCTCTTATAAGACTCATTAAGTTCTTTGGAAGGAGCACCTAACATAAGGCAAAGATTAGACAAGAAAAGCCACTGTATAGAAGGAAATAATGAAAATCTGAACTTACAGGGAATAGAGAAAGTCCCACTGATATTTGGGAAGCATCTGACAAAGAAGAACTGGCTCTCCCAGTCTCTAAACTTGTTAAATCCCTCTAATATCAGCTTCTTCGAAGGGTTCGCTCTGAAGATTTGACTATTAAGATTGCTAAGTTTGACTAGTTGAACCAAGTAGTTCAATATTCAACACTTAAAGAAGGGAGGTCAGACTCTAATGCCATCAACTCCAACGATAGAAGGTAAGTGTATACATTCGGGGATAACAGGATTGGAGCGATTCCGAGATAAGGAAGGAACCTGGATAAGAACTCCGGAAAAGGGAGAAACCCTCTGTGCCATATATGAATGGCAGTATAAGCAAATAACCCTTCGGGAGGGTTGTTGATGGTGTTCGTTTCTCTAGGTGGAATGGCTTCCACACTGGCAATTCCATAGTCATTGAGAATGGTATCTACTTCATCTTGTGTAGATATCAGAGAATGCTTTGAAGTGGCTTCAACTTTCTTTGGAGACCTCATGGTTCTGTCAGGTGAAAACGTTTTAGTTAAAAAAATTAGTTTGTTATGAACCTAACATTCTTTCAAGAATTGGGAAAAACCTACTATAGTAACTTAAACATAAGACCAAACGTGAAACTTCAAATTCTTGGAAGAATGTTAAAGTTAAAAATCAGAGATATAGAGCTTTCGACAGATTCGAAAGGGAAGGAAAGATTAGCATTTAACAAACACCTCTCGACAACGTCGAAAGCCTAAATATGAACATCCACTGAGCTTTCGACAAGGTCGAAAGGAAGGGTTGAAGTATATATCCGATTGGCACTTTTCAACAATGCCAAAAGCTCAATAGAAACCCTATTATGGGAAGGGAATAATTAAAACCAACTTAAAAATTTGAACAAAGTACATACTACTAATATTCAATAAGCAAGATAACAAAAGACCCTTCGACACAGTCGAAACCTACAATCCTAAGTTGTTATAAGGGAATATGAATGCCATCGAAACCTTATATACCCATTAAGTCGAAAGGTCCTAAGTTAAAATCATATGAACTTGGAACGTTTCGACAATGCTGAAGAAAGGTGATTATAGAAGGTTTCGACTCATTAGTTATAGAAGGTTTCGATAGGGTCGAAAGGGCATCATGGTTTTGAAAGCATACTAAAAAGAAAAGATTTCAATCAACATAAAAGGTTTCGACTAGGTCAAAACATTTTGCTTTCAAGAGTGGTGACTGCATGCAACTCTACTATATAACCTTTCGACAAGGTCGGTCAAATTAGCACTACAATACCTTTCGACCCTATCGAAAGAGGCTAAGAAAGCAAAATAAAAGTTACCGCCTTAAACCCTTTCGAAAGGGTAGAAAAGTAAATTTGTAGCGTCAATTTTTAATTCGTACAACTCAAAGCTTCCAGGCGAAGAAAACAGGAAATCTTTTTTTCCCCAAACCTGATTTCAAACCCAGGAATCCAAAAAATTAATAAACAAATGAATCAAAACCATTAAACCAACAGATTTAAACATGAATTAACCTTTTAAATTTTGAAATCACTAAAACAAAAATTCAAATTTTCTTGAAAGTGACAGTAATAATGAAAACTGAAATTGGATTTAAAGTGAAACTGAACAAAAAATAAATTTAATCGATTCATGATATTGATTCGTGGAATTTCCTCAGGAGGATTGAAACTTAAAACTCGAACAATTTTCAGTAAATCAAATAAAAAATTCAAAATCCCAATAGTGAGATATAAAAAAAAGAAAATTGAAATTCATTATGAAATAAAGAGAGAAAGAGAAATTTCAAAAGCAAAATTAATAACACTTACTTAGATCTGGATTGTTGATGAAAGAAAACGAGAATTTGCTGGAAGTTTGAAGCTTTTGATTTTTCTCGAAAGTAATCTCGTTTGCAGGTAAGTGGAGAGGAAGAAGGAAGAAGACGTAATTTATAAGAAAAGTCAGCAATAGTGGCAAGCCGTTCAATCAGATTTAAATGAATGGTCCAAATTCACAGGGGAATGCCAAAAGGCGGAAAGATTCTAGGTTTTGACATAGTTGACTTGGAAAGTCAAGTGCATCCCTTCACAAGGGGAGGCAAATGTTACTACCTAAAATTCCTTTCGACTTAGTTGTAACCAGTTTGAGCAAAGAGACAAAGAATAACAAGAGGAAAAGGCTCCAGCTAGACCTTTCGAAGGAGTCGAAGGGATGCTACAGCCAAAGTCCGAAAGCTTTAGAATCTTTCGAATAGGTCGAAAGGATGTTGCAGTCAAGGTGTAGAAGATTCTCAACTTTTCGAAGGGGTCCAAAGCACCCTTCCGCTTCAGTGACCACCTTTCGAAGCAGATGATTCCATATGCATGAAGACATTTTGAATGAGTCAAAGCAACTCCTTTCGAAGGCAAAGGAGGACAACTCTTCACATATGTGCCAAACCTTTCAAAACCAAAAGTTTCGCCTCCACTCAAACCACTCGGAAGCGTGTATTGGCCTGAATAACCCAGTCAAAAGCTAAACTAAGCCTTTTGAACTAGTCAAAGCCATTGTTATCCAGGGAGGTTATGCATCAAGTCATAGGCAAGAGTTCAGAAGCAACTAACAGCATCAAAACCATCAGCATATCAACACCTTCGAAACCACTGAATAAAGCCTATCGACATAGTCGAAAGCTCTTACAAAGCAACATAAAGAAGAAATGTGCAACCTTTCCCTTCGACAAAGCCGGAAGCATACAAGAGACAATACGGCAGTCACCTTTCGACCAAGTCGAAAGCATTGGGGTTGAAAAGTGCTGACCCGCATCTATAAATAAGACCCAAGGTGTCAGGTTTTAGGGATCCAAACAAAAAGTTGTAAAACCCTAATTTGTAAATTGAATTGGGGAAATTGAGCAATAAAATCTTCTTTGAGCTAAGAAAGAAAAGTTTAAAATCTTTGTAATTACTTAGTTGTGTCACAAGCCTTTATCATGTCTAACCTTGTGTTACAGGTATCGAGCAACTCGAAAGGTCTCTTCCGACTAGGTCGAAGCCCTTACATTCTCAAGTAATATCAAATACTAACTTCAGGCCACCTTTCCTAAGACTTTAGCTTTCGACAAGGTCGAAACCTTATACCAATCCACTTTGACCTTAGATTCCCTATCCAAACTCAAGACACTTAAGGGTGTTGCTTTCGATAGGATCGAAACCTCAATCCCAGATCTCTAATCCAAGTATTAACCATCAAACAACCGAGCTTTTGACAAGGTCGAAACCAACCAAATCAAGTCTTAATTTTGGATCCTTAGAGTTATCCTTCTAAGCCTTGCAACTGCTTCGAAATGAAGGCTTTCGAAGAGATAACCATATCGTCTTAGCAAGTTTCACTACAACAAACTGGGGTTTCTATAGCATTTGGAAAACGCTATTATAGTTTACCATAGCGTTTCAGAGAACGCTCTGGAACGACATGCTATAATAGATCATCGAACTGTAATAGCAAAAACAAAACGCTATAAAAAATCATGTTTCCATAGCGCTTGTAAAACGCTATTAAAAGTAAACGCTATATTTGACCCTTGACGTGTATTAGCAAAAGCAAAACGCTATAGAACGTCTTGTTTCCATAGGGTTTTGTATTTTACGATAGCGGTACATTTCTATAGCATTTTCATTCCAACAGCATTTTTAAAACGCTATAAAATGTAATATCATTTTTACAAGTTTTATTTACTGTTGTTTTAGCTTTCAAAAGAATCAATTAATTATAAAATATATCAATATTATAGATTTCACTTATATAATACCATTTCTTCGTTGCATATAAATATAACAGATTTCACATGCATAACATCATACAAAAACAAAGTATATAAATTAAACACATGATATTTTCATACATATTGTTCAAACTGTTGATACATATATTTCATTTTTATTACATATTTGCAACAACTTCCTAAAATGAAGGTCCTCCTAACAAATGATGCATCATAACAACTCACCTACCAAAATGATACACTATAGCTATGTGATATTTCCCTCCTTGCTCAATCCCAATACCAGTTGTCAACAAACTTAGATGATTCCTGCATGCCAAAAAAATATGTAAGTAGATATTATCCATTGTAACTTGAAATTATGTTGAATCTATGCATTTACATATATTAACAAGTATGAAACAAACACATTTACATATATAAACATAGTGAACACGTTTAAAGTATAATGTCAATAAAAATATGGATTATAAATTACCTGGCCATCAACATTAAACTTAGGAACAGGCATGTCAGGATTTGGTCTGGACTTTGATGGATCTTCACCATTGTTGTTCACTTCTTTGCTTTCCTTTTGTGTTTTCATCCATATTGTTGTTATTGGCATTTTCACCAAATTTTAAAGGTTCCCGACTTGATAATCAAACTTCTTGTCTATTGGGCGAATCTAATAAAAAAATTAGACAAACACTAAAACATTCAACAACAAACACTAGAAATGATAGTTCAAATTAAAGGGAATAAATAAAAGGGTGTATGGTTCTCTTACTCCGGAGAAAAGGCCAGAATTCTATGCATCGGTTCTCATAACATGGAGCGACAAGAAAGCACAAGATTGCAATGTCGATATGTTGTGTACTTTAAAATCGAAGGTAGAATAATTAAGTTACCCTAATTCTACTAAATAGGAAAAAGCAGAATGCGTATGGTACAAACAAAACAAGTATGCAAAGATTAAATTTATACCACGATATGGTACTAAATAACTATGTATGATATGAACAAATATCTAACAGCCGTGATAAGGGTCAAAGTGCATATAATACTGTCAACCATTCTTAGCAGCTTTTCAAAAGTGGTATTAGATTCCAACAAAGATCAACCATTAGACACTGATTCTTAGTTAAACCCTCAAAACAAAGACAAACAAATAGCAACCGGATATGAATCTAATAAAGATGATAAGTAGGATGCATTTAACAGTTATTTAGCAATGGAAATCTCAGGTATACTCAAAACAATCTCCATTATGCAAAACTCAATAAACACAATAGTGACCAAGCTTGATTCATTAATCATGTCACATAAACAGCCCACACCATGATCTAGAACTCAAACCATGCTAAATACTTCACAACCATCACCTCTACAACACATTTCCTTTATTACCACATCTATAAACGAGAGCATCTTGCCACTATCAGATCCACAACCACTCTTCACTACTCATCAACCTTCAAGCACACATGAATATTTCACCACAATACGTCAATCTTACATCTACACACATGAATATTGGTTTTCCCACCATCATCATCAACAACGCAAGAGCCGTGACCATCCCAAACACATAATCTAATACTATTACTACTGAAGAGAACTATTATTATATGGTTTCAAAAGTGTTCGACGTTCAAACATCATCAAGATACATAAATATTTTTCAGTTTTGAAATTCTCCCCAGTTTCAACATCATAAATGAAGTTAATTACTTTATCTAGAAAATATCAAATACCTTGTACATGCGCACACAAATTTTAGACATGTTACAAATTTGCTTGCATACCCATTTTAACCATTTTCCTAACTATAATATGTTCACCACAACCCATGTGTGAAGCACGGATTCGCACTAGTTACTAATAATAAATACGAATAAAAAATGGATGGAAGAGGTTACTCAAACAATAGTGACCCAAATTACCTTGAAGCACTATTCCAAGTATTTATGGGCAAGAATATAATTTGTTAAAAAATTACATTGAAAGAAACGATAATCTTTTCCAAGTTTTCTACTGCATCATTAAAATATTAATTTCCGTTACTCTCCAATTATATTCATTTATACACAAGTTTAGGTAAGTTACCAAAGTAAATCAGACAAAGCGTCAATGACCAAGGGACCAAAGACATTATTAATTAACAAAATATGTTTTTCTTTACCATAACTAGAAGTCAGAACCACATTTAACAGAATATGCACACCATAACTAGAAGAAAGGAGTAATAAGTTTTTCTTTACCATCGCAACTTCAACTAAAATTGAATACATATGCATGGGCTTTCAGTATATTTAGAATGACTGCCTTTAATAATTGATTTTCAAATTTTATTTTAAAACATAACATTGACAACTCAAGTCCAATTCATGAAATCTTGAAAGAAGACTACAAAAGTTACGTAACACACATTTTAGATTAAACAAGTAATTTTTTTAAAATACTCATATAAACTTAACAGAACTCTGCTTATTTAGACATTTAACAGAATATGTATCCAACAACACAAGCTTCAAGTGATAAAAGGGATTTCCAACCTTCTTAATAACTGGATCTTCTTTGCACATCCTATTATATAATTTGATTCTTGATAAATAAACAATTGTATGACGTAATTATATAAGTAACTGAAATGAACTATGCAAGGCTAGTTGTGAGACAGATGGGTGACAACCAATCTAATCGTTGGTTAATAGGTGAGACTAATACACAAAACAAAAAACTTATGGAAACTAAGATTAGTGGGCAAGCTTTTGTTTCGTGTTCTATATGAAAACTAAATCCCTACTTTCCATATCAAAATCAGTCAATCACATGAACAATCATCAAACAAATTCATCCAATATAAAACTTTCCATTTCAACCCCATATATAACAGGCCCTTATATAAGAGTTTTCCTTCATTATTGTAGTACCTCAAATGATGAATCTTAAGTAAATTTAGCATCAAGATAGATTTGTTTATATTTCTCAGCTGAAATAAAATATTAATGAGGGGATACTCAGTCAGTCGTTTCACTTCTAAGAAAGTTGGCAATTTCGAAGGCTAAAGAGCAGGCTAATACGTTATAACTATTGCTGGCTAAAGTGCAGGCTGACAATTTCAAAGGCTAAAGTGCAGGCATAGGTTCATAAATTCAGAAGTCTAAAGTGCAAGCATAGGTTCACAATTTCAAGTAATACATAGGTTCATAAATACATAATTTACCGATATTGATAGCAGCCGCAACAGTGCAGCTGTAAACAGCTGCAACAGAGCTGCTGTTTGCAGCAGCGACCGTGCTGTTGTTACAGCAAGCGCAAGTCAAGTGCTTACCATGGTGCTTCTTTTATGATAACAACTTTACTTTGCTTATTTGATTAAGCTTCAATTATGATGTCAACTGTCCTATATTAGTGAACTTATTTATTTATTTCTATAGTTGGATTAGTTCAACATTAAATTCAGACAAGTTCAATTCGGCCTGCTAAAGTTGAAAAAAGCTTATATATGATGTTAGGTCTTTTCAAATTGTAGAAAATAAATTATAGTTGATGTTTTTATAATCGACTAACTATGGAATGTTTGGATAATGATTTCCTAGGCAGTTCTAAATGAATGAGAAAAATATTCTTTTGCAACCAAACTTTGAAAAATAAAATCAGCTGTTAATTATTACATCAAATTTTAATTAATATAAATTGAATTTTTTTTTCAAGTTAATAAATTATTTAGTTGGAGATATGTACATCAAAAATAACGTTCACTATTGGGAATTTTTCCTGCACTTCACTTTTACGATTAACGGATACATATATTTTCGGATATCCAAAAAAAAATCTACGGATGCGGACGTTGATCCGAATGTTAATTCTTTAACAACCATGGATATCAGATGTGGATTTAAATTTTCGAATGCGGACATATCCACATCCGTTGACAGGTCTACTTAACTCATTATTTTTCAAAATAAACACTCAAACTCCTTTTTTATTCCCATGCAACGACCCAATATCCAATCCGCTACACAATATGACTTGTATTCCCACAACCCAAACTCCAACTCCTATAACTAGATCAGTTTATGGAGGTTGAATATGTAGTTATTTCATGGTTTCAAAAAGAAAATTATGTATATTAATAGAGTATTGTTAAATGTAGAAGTTGTGGTAGTGACATACCTCCTTCACAAGCGATAGTGCGACCATCAAGTTTTACCGGTGGAACTTCATTGATCAACTTCATTGGCGATTTTTTGCTTGTATCCTGTATCACAAAATGTGTAGGAGATTTTAGAACACATACACTGAAGTTATAGAAAATTAGGAAGTATAATAAAGCTATGACATTCTAATATTTGAATACAATATTAATATCATACCACATACATAAATATACATGGCAGAAACTTAATTAGTAAATATGCATGGCAAAATCTCATTTCATTCATTTATTAACTAATGAAATAATAAATAAAAAATGAACGAAAAAAAAATCATTGAGATGCTAATTTCTCATGGGATGTGCATGCATAATATTCTTCCCATCTCGAGAGCTAAAATGCTTCAATAGCTAATCTTTCTTCTTCTTTTTTATTCTTTTGTTACCACAAAGATTTGCACTTTTGTGTTGAAATTGTTAGTTTAATGATTAATTGTAAAAATAGTAGTATGTCTAAATACCTGAATTATGACATTTTTCCTGCATAATCCATGAACATTTACATGATATTTTTCCTTTAAATATTTACTGCAAAATACATCCCAACAAATCTACCATGCTGAGACAGTAAAAGCCGGTTACATTATCAATAGGTTTCATAAATTTTTAGGGGAAATGCTATTATAAAGCGGTTGACTTTATGTTCATAAAACATAGTGTAAAAAAATAAACATCAGAAATTATGCCATACCTTCCAAGATAAACTGGACTTCCAAGAAATAATCTTGATAGGAATGCAGATACTAGAGGCTGAAGTGGGACATACAACACCACAAGCACAAGATCTAGAATCTTATTTGAAAACAACCAATAATTTAGAGCAAACGCAACCATTCCCTGAAGGAAAAATATAGTAGAAGAAACAAGTTTTTAGCAGAAAGTCGTCCCATTCTCTCAACAAGTGTTTGTAAGTCCATACACATGTACATGCGTCGGTACAACCGTACAAAATATATGTGGTTTAGGTATATCAAATGCTAAATCTAGTATCAGCTAGTCAGCAAATATCAGTCATAGAGTTTTATAGGTATAATGACATCAAGATACTAGTAGCTCCCTAGCTTTACACTTTTTCCATATGCATTTCCAGATAAATATTTTCCAATGTAACCTTAACAAGATATACAAGTAGTTAGTGGACCAGTTAAATTTTCTAAAGGTGTGATCAGGGTCAAAACCAAAGTTGGAGATGTGGTTGCTAAATAGATTACCCCCGTTGCCCCATTTGTAATATCGTTTAGGGTTTTCTTTTTGTCATAAAATAGATGGCATTTTAGGAGCGTATGGTTGAAATTAAGTTATAAGTATATGAAATGAAATATTTGGTGATTTTCACAAATATTGTGCACAAAGCTAAAACAACAATATAAGTGACACGGGGATTATTACTTAAGAACATCTATCTCGTACTAGTAGTGTTGAACACCATGGAATTGAATATTTCATTAAGCTTGACACACTAATGTTCAAGTTGATATTTGTGATCTTGTTTTACATAATCTACAGAATAACCCAGACAGTTGGCCTTGGGCTATCTTTTTCTGTAAATATTGATATTTAACATGTAATGATGCCATCACTATGCTAAAAACCTATATTTTTAGCTTTCATACTGTACCGATTTGTTCACCTCTTATTATGTACAAACTACAAACTAAAGTTTGAGAACTCGGTTTACCAGGTCTGGACTTTTTTTGTTTTTCATCTCGTTAATTTCCAAACCTTCGGTAAAAGTTTCGTAAAAGTTCGATTTCTGAATTGAGTGAGTATTTGAATAAACATTTTATTAATTAATTGTTGATTTTTATACACATAATTATCCTAATTGTGTCTCAAATTTGCCACTAAAAAAGATAGCTATTTTTCTAATTGTTTCTCTACACTACTTCCTATCTTCTTGTTTTACTCTCTTTCACACTTTCAAAGCTATTCCACGCTATCTTTTCTAATTGTATAAAAATAAAATAGCTTCATAACAGACATTGAATTCACTTCATGGCAATCTTAAAATGTGAAGCTTTAATTTGAGGAACAGATTCTTTTTTATTTATATACAATTTTCGGAACTATTTTTATTGGTTAATTCTCCAAATTATAGTAAAGAATATTTATTTATGAATCTTTATCCGAAACCAACGTATGAACCCAAATTTATCCTAGCTCCGGCAGGAACCGAACTGGGATGACTGAGAGTTCGAGGTTCCAACAGATCCTCAAGACCATGCTACAAATAGATTCATATATTCTATGAAACCTATATGTTCGCCTACTATATTGTACAAACTATGATATACATGTTCATATATGTATATACATATCCTCTCTGCATCCTCCATTCTTTCGTTTTCTCATTTATCGTCAGTTGTTCCATATAAAAATGTTTCGAATGATTGTTTCAGATAAAAATATTTTGAGCAAAGCTAATTCCATGTAGATATAATCTCCTCAATATATAGATCAATATCCCTCAATATAAAAAAACATTTCAATACTTTTACTCCTTAAAACTGCAAGTGAATATAAGCGGTCGAAAGATATTTACTGTACGAACTCATATTTCTGAAATAAAATACATATAAAGTTAACTGTTTGTTTTATCGTAAACTAGTGTGTGACACGTATGACGTGGGCACATATGCTGGTGACATAGAAATGCCTTGGAATATGAAAAAATAAAAGGTATTTATTTAACTTTGAGAGCGATTGAGATGACGAACACATGTGACTCTTTATACAATCAATTTCTTTTATTAACAATTATTGTAACTATTATCAAGTGAAATGAAAGGAGAATGTTAATAAAAGAAAATTTATTATCCAAGATTTACAAAAGAAAAGGAAAATTCTATTTTTTATTTTAATAATATGTCAAGTTGAATCATTTTTTCTTTCAATTGCTTCGGTCCTGAGCGATAAAAGGTAACTAGATTGACATTCAAAATGAGACATAAAGTGGTAAATCAAAACAGATAGCCTATTGTTTAATCCAATAATTTGTTCGACTATTGTCTAATCCGTTTAACTGACATACCAACTTTAAACCAAGATCTAAAACTTTGTTTTCCATTCTTCGTTACAATCATCGGTAATTTTTGAAATTTTTGTTTATGTTTCAGATATTTGTTTTGCAAATTTCGATACTTTTTTCTATGTAAATATATGTTAGACTTTCACAGGCAAACACAAAATTCCTTTGTTCAAATGAAATGATTAAAAAAAACTTAGACTTGCTCATAGCTAAAGCTAAGAGGTAGGAAAAACACTTCTTGTAATAGGTACAAAATACATGATTTGATGAATAAATATAGAAGAGTACAGTTTTTTTTTCTACAAACAAATGGAATTCAAAACAAATTAAATATAAAAAACTTAACCAAGCGTAAATTTGAAATACAAGTATAAATTCTGGCTGGTATTATACAAAGCATATCCAAAACTTGTACTGTGCTCACTTGGAGGAGTAGTCTGAAGTGTAAATTTCAATTCATTCGTCTTGAATTAGTTTGGATGGCAACCTCTTAGCTTTTTATAGTGACCCACCAAAAAAACTTATAAAATACATTATTGATATATATATATATATATATATATATATATGTAAGTTATGGATGATTTCTAAGGCTTAGTTTGAGCATCTAACTAAAGTATATAGCATGCATAGTTACACTTTTACCATCATTATATTATCGCAGTCATTATTAACGTTGCCGTTATAGCTTATATGTTAAACGTAAATTCAGTGTATAGGGATAGAGTACTAAAACAAAGATTGCATTTGGACTGAATAATGATAGAGGTCGAAAAAACAGAGGAAGGAAATTTCATCCAAAGAAAGTGAAAATAAAATTTGTGAAAATTCCATTTATATTTACCATGAGAATTTCATTTGTTTGAAACAGATATAGAAAAGAGAATTACCATTTATACCGTTTTGTAGTGGCGAGCAAATGTAATCCATCAGGCTTCTTAATTTTGAGTAAAACCTTCATACTCAAACACTGTTGACAGTTTAAAAGGAACTGCAGTACAAATTTTAAAGAGTTAGAATTCAATTCTTCCATCCTGTAATAGAGCTCGTTATGAAGTGCGAGAAGGATTTTCCCATCACTTTGATGTACGTAATGAAAATAATAATGAAACTGTTGAATTATCTACGAAGTAAACTTGTAGGTCAACTGAAACTAATACATGATAATGCTACAGCCAAAAGCCTAAAATCATGCACAAATGATATAGCAAACAACCAGTTTGTTGATTTCAAAAGAAGAGGTAATTATATATATTTATGTTAATTACTTTACCAAGCTATAATAATAAGAGCATAGTATTAGAAATAGTAATTTATATGAACCTATCTAGATATAAGAACTAGTTTCTTTGCATATCTGCAGCAAATAATTAGCTGATGTCAGATTTTTTTTGTTGTCCAACTATGGTGATGTAATTGCCAATAATAATTTTAGTATAGTATAATCAAAAAATATATATATATATATACCTTTTAAGCTAATCAAATATGAGTTTCTAAATAATGTAGAGAGCATAAGCTAACCAGATTATGATCATAATAAAGCCACAAAAAGTAGGAACATGATGGAGAAGAATTGACCATTAAACAACAATCGTTTAAACCCAAACATTAAATCATATTTCAACACAGATTACTTTATAATGAAGTAGAGTCAAAGTAGTGGTAGTAGTCCAAATGAAATAATATAGCAACAAATGGGTCAACAAATCAATATGTAAGTGAAGTGATAGCGAATGTTGCCAATCAACTTGGAACAGTATCATCTAACATTGAGCAGAAATTTAACACTTATAGTAACACTTCACAAACTGAGCAAAGAATCAACCGCCTGAGACACAACATACTTACATGTAAATAATATACTTTTGGCCATGACATTTCTTCTCTGCTCTTGAGTGCTAAGTTCTCTAGACATCAGTGTCATTATGTTTTACCGAGTAAGGAGATATTTTGTATTTAATTTATCGCTAAAAATTGCTGATTGTTAATGCCATTCTTCTTTGAATAATAACTAGTACAAATCTACATAAGGCACAGAAACTCAGTGAAGGTTCGGGCTGCCTTAACAACAGTACTTAGTTTTTTCTTTCATTTTCTACGTATAGAGGCATGCATATAAAGTAACATGTCAAATTTGGCAACCGGGTTGATCCTACTGATGGTAAATGCACTTCTCTAAAGATCCGTGTGAAACTATTACTACCCAACTGCCATTTGATGCTAATACTGTCAATAAGCTTGATTATATCTATTGTTGATGATTTAACAAAAAAACAGCTGAAATAAGTTGCCTCGAGATTATTCAATTTGATGCTAATACTAAATATAACCGAAGCTGCAACAAGGTTGAATAAATTACCTCATGACTATTTAATTTCTAGGCATTAGAACTAGGGTTCCAGGCAGTTGAAATAAGCGGAGAAAGATTGGGATCGACGATCGCGTATTTTTTTAGTGGCTGGATTTAGATTTAGGGATCTCGACTACAGAAGGAGAGGAAGCAAGTGATGAAGAGGTTGTCGGGCTTGGATTGGGAGAATTTTGTGACCGTGCATTTTTCCTTTTTTTTTCTTTCCTGAAAGTGACGAAGAAAAGGAAGAAAAGAAGATGAGGGTTTTCGAAGACATGAATTTTTCATTCCCCGCGGTAAGAAAAATGTTTCCCGCCTATTTCATAGTGTTGAATACTTTATATCTATTTATTTGATTTAGTTTCCATGGAATGTAAGGGGTAAAATGCTATACATTGGTGCTATTGAAAGTCGAGATTCTTGTAGTGTTTGAAAGGTTATTAAGTAAAGAAACTAGTCGTTTCGACTGGATCGAAAGGTCGTTCTGAATAAGTTCTCACTAAGACAACATATTCGAAGGGAAATCAAAGAGGACAAACACATTCTACTCTTCTTCGTTTGCCTAAGAGAAATCAAAAGGGATTAACCTTAACCTCTAACTCAACTTCGGGGTGTTGACAAGTTTTCTTGTTAACAAGCAGGTTGGTCAGAGTTTTGCGATTTCTTCACGTACTGCTGGAGCCTATTGTTCCTAATCAATTCCTTAGTCAGATCATTTAGATGTCAGCACTTATTCTTATTATGCCTATGAGTCTCATGGAAGTAGCAGAACTTCCCCGATTGCTTCTGTCGCTCAGATTCTTCCTTCCTAGGAGGCATGTCGAATCGCTTAGTTCCTTGAGTTACAAGGTAGATGTTCTTCAGGTTGTCATTCAACGGCGTATACTCCTTGGACCTTAGGTTCCTGATCTTCTTTCCATTACCATCATGCCTACTAGTGTTTTGGTTTTTCCTTTTTTTATTTCCATCTTTCCCTGCATTTTCTGTCGCGGCTCCATAATTTTTTCCTTCCTGGTTGACCGCTACATTGCTCTAAACTATTTCCTTTGGTTGCACACCGGTAGTCTTTTCCACCAATGCATCTGCCTCTTCCAATCCCTGATATTGACTCACCTTTCGGTTGAACTCCTTCACAATGGTTGGTTGTTTCATCTTAATCCATCTTCCAAAGTCTATGTCCAGATGAATAGCTTGGACTAAAGCCATGAATACTGTGTCTTCATTAGAATTGCTTACTTCAGTAACCGCGGTATTAAATAATTCATAAAGGTTTTTAACGACTCATTTGGTCCTTGAAAAAGGCTAGATAGAGACATCACATCTTTTGGCTGTGCTATGTGAAGCCTGAACTGTTCAAGAATTTCCTCAATAACTCGTCAAATGTAGAAAGGAATCTTGGTGGGAGTCTGGTAAACTATATAGAAGCAACACTTTCCAAGAAGATAGGGAAACATCTACACCAAACAACATCCGTTGCCCTAGCTCCATCCATGTGCGAACTATACTTAAACAAGTGTTGTTTAGGGTCCATCGTCCCGTTATAAGAAGGCATAGTGGGAATTGTAAACTTCTTAGGGTACTCTTCCCTTAAAATGTTTTCTGTAAACGGAGTTTGGCTTGGACCAGAACTCCCATCATCCTTCCTGCCTTTGCTTTCTTTCATCAAGCATTTAACCATGTTATTAATGAATGCCTCACTAGTCCAATAGTCCACAAGTCGGCTATCAGGGGCTATGCCAAGCGTTTGACTCTGCAAACTACCTTGGTTTGCCAACCGAAGTCTAGGTTCTCCATTTTCTGGGTGAACCACTCTTGGAAAGTTCCGTTGGCGCCTGGTTGGCTTTATAGTGGCAGTTTGAACTTCTTTTCCATCATTTTGCTTGCCTGCTTCAATATTCAATTCCAGTCCTTTAGCATCAAGTTGCATGTCATCTTCAGAATTAGAGAGTAGCATTGCAATATTCCATTGTGGAGCCTTTGCTCCAAGGTTGGGGTTTGCGGTAGGTTGCCCTCCGACAGGAAGGGTATTTCCATTATCTCCAATTAAAATTCCAGTTGCTCCACCAACTATATCCTTTTGCTTTTACTTGCCACCCCTCCTATTCAAGACTGAGATGGAGGAATTTTCTTGTTCAATAGCCTCTATGGTTTTTGGCCTAGTCCTTGGGGCAATTGGTGGTGGTAATGCTAGTAAAGCATCAATCTTGTCCATGAGAGCATTTTAACTATCTGTCATCTTCTGATTAAGTTGATTAACCATCTGGTTAAGCTGTCATCTGGTTACAACCTATAGTTGAGCGGAAGCGCCTGGTGCTAGATTTACAGCATTAATCTATGTTCGATGAATGTTAGTGTTGTTCACTTCCGTTTACTGGAGATTGATTTTGTCAACACCAAGAGTTGTCCTAACAGATCTTCTAGATGTTGTCCTTCTTCTAGAATAACAAATCTCTAATCTTCTTCAAGCAAACTTTCTTGATCTAGCCTCTAGATCTATCCAGTCCAAAGTAGATAGCTAGATCTGAGCCTGGGTTCTTTGTTCTCAGTGAAAGCACTAAAATGTTAGCCCAAAAAAAAGGATCAACACCCTGGAGTGTGATATGAAAGCACTAGCCCTATTAAAATAGAGCAAATATAATAGAAAGTAAGAGAAAAGTATACGAGAGACATGGATTTTTATAGTTGTTTGGCTGTTAACTAAGTCTACATCCACTTTATAACTTTGCTTATTGATTTGATCTTGATGGAGTATAATTACAAAGTGATTGAAGAAAAGTTAACACGAGTATAAGTGTTAAACAACATCTAAGTCCTAAAGTTTCCTAAAGGAACTACCTTGGTGACTATGGAGTAGAGAAAGAGTTGAAGAAATGACAGGGCTTCCACATTGTAATGGCAGAAAATCGACCGACCTTAGTTGCTCTTTGGTTTGTATTTATATTGGTAGTAGTCATATTGGATCAGAAGCCCATTACCAGAGAAGTCCAGAGAGTAGCCCAAGATAGCACAAAAGAACTCGAGACTCCCCGAGTTAAGGGCTAAATTTGATGCCGAATTAAGACCCTTAATTCGGTACCGAATTTGATCCTTAGCCATAGTATGGCCAAGTCCTTTTGGGTCGAGTTCCTTGCTTCATCTAGATGTTCTCCATGTAATTTAGTAGATTGTTGATGATTTTTGATCATTTTTCTTCAACAACTTAGATTATCCTGCTGTTTGGACCATCACGTCTTCTTTCTTGATGATAGGCTCTGAGGAAATCCACGAAACTTCATGAGTATGCATAGGAGGACTGGGGGATCACTTGTGCAAAGTATGAAGGTGCCCATGCTTAGCACCGAGTCGAATATAGCACTTAGCATATTTTGGGTCCATACTTTTTTGAGCTCTTTCTTTAGTCCTTATGTGTATCTCTACCAAGTTTCAAGTTGTTCCATCATCTTACTGACGTTCAAACTCCCACTGACTTCTGCTTGGTTAAAAACGAAGTTAACACATTATTTAAAAATTCATTTTTCAATTTAAAATACTTTTGAAATTGATTTTAATTTCAGAATTTTTTATACATACATAGCCAAAAGCAAATGAGTATAAAATAATTTATTTTATAAGTTATACACACACATATATATACAATAAATACATATAAGGATTCATGAAATAGATCTGACGTATAAATTGTAGTAGCATGACAATTATGCATATGAATGATATAAAAGAAATGTTTGCCTTAGTTATGGCCTAATTGTAACACCTTAAATACTGAATCACATCCACTTATGGAATCATATTCGGTCTCTTCTATAAAATACTACCAATCGAAGAGATCTTCACACCTTTTAATATTCTTTGATTCGATCTTGTATTTTGTTTGAAAATGGAAAAGCAGAGGAGTAAATGCTTGTAGCTATAAAGTGTGGTGAGTCTAGAAGGGAAGAGAAAGAGAGCAAATAAAGGATCTAGACCCTTTTTTCCTCTACTAATTCAAACCTAAAAATATCAAAAAATATCGCCCCCTTTAGTCCCACCTATAGCAGGCTATCATTACTTCGGTAATGTGCCTAGATGCATTTTCAAAACATAATAGAAAATTCATATTTTAAATCAAATTCAAATGCACATCGATATTGTATATTGATACATGCATATATAACTTTTATATATATGCATTATTTTTCAAAATTGATCCAAATAAATCAAACAAAATTTTATGATTAATATTTCACAAATATTAATTAATTTATAACAATTATGATTTAATTAAATCAAGTGGTAACCAGAGTATTCAACATTGCAGTTGGGTGATTCTTAGGTGTAAATTCAGTCTGCGATTAATATCGAATAATTTGAATATTAACGTTCATAAATCGCTTTAGCCAGGGGTATGACAATGGTCAAATTTATCGATTGAATAATTCTAATAAAATCAAATTTTACTATTTTAAACGGTATCCGGTAGTGACAGTTATTTACACCAATTCTCTTCGTCAAAACTATATCATAATAGGGCTTATGGAATTTGGTATTGGTCGAAATTCTAAAATCGTCCACATTTATATTGTATAATCCGAACAAAAAATCCTTTGTTCTATAATAACAATTATTATTAACTGAATTGCTCTGGCTAGAGACTTTAACTTTGAGTTGACTAAAGTTGACCGTGATACTAATTTCATATAATCGAGGAGACTAATTCACTATTAAATAATGTTTCACTTCTAATGCTTCAACTCATACCCAACTATAGTCGTTTGATGGATTTCATGCCACTACTTAACTATAATCAAAGTGGAGTGTCCATATTGAAGTTCAACAGTCTCCTTAAATTGAGAGAACCGTGTAATATTTTCACTTTGATATTTTTTGTTTGACCTTAGTTATATTAACCAACAGAAAACTATCTAGTGAGTCATTCCATATTTATCCAATAATTATCAGTACATAACTCCTTGGTCCCCCTAATAACAATGAGTAATACATTGCCTAACATTTGGACAGTGTTACATACTCCAGTCTAAAGTGATGTACCGATATCTAGTTTCCTTACATCTTGACTGAGAATATTTAAAATGATATATGTATTTTCATTGTGATAAATTACAACGCTTTATAATTACTATCATAGAACAAATCATTTGTGGATTTTCAATCAAATATACTTAAATTAAATAAATACTTAACACAACACATTAGATCAAGTATATAATAGGATGAAAAACACATTTTATTTTGTACGGGATTTTATTACAGAGTTAATAATTTACAAAATCACACCTAGGGCATACCCTAGACTCTATCAATCTCCCACTTACGCTTGGGGCCAATTATGGAATCACATTCCCATCTCTTCGATCAGTTTGATGAGAATTGACTAAGCTAGTCCCTTCAAGAATGGATCTGCTATATTGTTTTAATTATCTACTTTATCAATCAACTCTCTTCGATGCTGATAAAATTATCATGTGGAAGTATTCAGACTATGTTTCTTGACTTCTAGTGAGCTCTTATTATTACATTGTTATTATATAATAATGACATAGTATTTTCAATACTTGGAATCATCCATAGCTCAGTTTTAAATTTATGCATTTATATTTATACATTGTTTTTATTGTGGCACTTATTGATGCCAAAAATAGATCAACACTCAAGGATAAGTTTCAAGGAACCTGTAGACCTAGATCTAGCAGATAATAGTAGAAATGAAAGAAAAATAATAGGGAGACATAAGATTTTTATATTGGTTCGATAATCTTTGGCTAACATCCACTTTATAGTTTTATTGATTGTGGATCTAAGAGAGTTTGTATGAGATTACGGAGAATTAGAGTCACAAGTACAAGAAGTTGATATATTCTTAGCCCTAGAACTACCAAGAGTAATTGCCTTGGTGACTATTGTGAGGGAAAAAGATGGTGAAAAGCAATGGAATTCTAGATTCAAAGTAAAGAAAGAAGATCAGGGAGAATAACCTCTTTGGTTGTATATAGGTTTGTATTTATACAAAAACAGGTGTGTTGTGTCAGAAGCCTACCTGTAGTAAAGTCAAGAAGTTAGCCCAATGTCACACAAGAGATCGCGGGATCCACCAAGCCAAATAATAACTCGGTACCAAGTCATTTGACTCGATGTTGAGTTATTTCCTTAAGTGGAAATCAGTCCAACTCTTTTGCTCTACTTTTCTAACTTCAAGTTGATGTGTTCCTTGCACTTTTCATCGATTTTAGGTTGACTCTAGTGATCGCTCCATTATCGCTTGAGTTATCTGGATTTCTTAGCTTTCTGCTATTCAACCTTGGAATTAGTCATCCAAACATTGGGAAAACCACTCGACCATGAGTTGTTGGAGTAGTATGTGAGAAGTATGGAGTTCAAGAAGTGAAATAGGGAAGCAAAATGACTCTGTACCAAGCCAAATGACTCGGTACTGAGTTATTTACTTAGCTACAACACCTTTGCAACTTGCTAAGTTACTTTATACCATTATTCTAGATAGTTCTAATCATATTGGAGCAAATTATGAAGGTGAAACCATGTCGGTGAAAATCATAAGCTTTGGGTCGAGTTTTACCAGACTTGGTGTCTGATCCTAGTGGTTTGTGTGTTTCTTTAGGCCTTGCTTGCAATCATCCAAAGGTTGGAGTGCTTGGAGTCCGACTTGAGAGTTTTGTGAGTCCGACCCGAGTTCTGCTCGGTAAAAATTACTTGGAGTCCGATATGAGAGTTTTGTATGTTCAACCCAAGAAAAATCATAACTCAATACCGTGTTGTAACTTATAACTCAGTACCAAATTGACTTGGTTCTGACCCGGGTCTATCTCGAGTTTGACTCGGGCCTGATTCCAAGTCATATTGTCTTGTCTTGCTATTTCTCAACTCAAGTTTTCCTTTATTTTTCCTAGGTTTTGCTCAGGTACGGCTCGGGTCCGACCCCAAGTGCCGAGTTGAAAAACTCAAGTGCTACTTTTTCTGCTTATTTTTTGATATTTCCTTTTTCTTGCCTTTCTATGATGTATCCAAAGTCCTTGAATCAGTTTGCCTTTTTTTGACATGCTAACTTTCGATTGAAATTAGCTTGGTCAAAAACCTAGTTAATACTTGCCCTCAGAGCATGCTTTCATTGAAATCAAAGCGTGCTCTGTATCAAGACAAGTTCTGATTTGTTATCCCCTGATTCTTGGTAGTCATTCAGAAACTACTTCAAAGGATTGCTTTTGTCTAGTAGACATTTCTCCAACTGTTTTGCATTGTTAGAATTCCATTCTTCATTCGAAGGAAATGTGATTTCTATGGTGACAGTGATGATGGTGGTGGTGCAACTGATTGTTTCTTAGTGAAGATAGTCGAAGTTCGAGTTGCACTTGACCTATGATGGATCTTAAGCTTGTCCTTGCTCGTATTCACGCCACTTTAGAGACACGTTCGACTCTCTATCTTTGGCTAAGTCCTATCGATGCACGGTTATTCTTGTATTGCTACTCGAACGTCGATGGGACGGTTCACTCTAGGAATGGTGGTGTTGGATGATTCTGTTGTTATGCTTTTCCTATTGCTGCACTCCTTATATCCCTAAAAAAGAAAAGCTTTCCGCATCGCTTCGGATAGCGGCTCCATTATCGATGATGGGTAAGTTCCAACATATAATTTCACTGTATGACATGGCATATTTTTCTAGCTCAAGCGAGCTATCTATGTGGGATGGTCCATTCGTGGTTTGCAAGACACAGGACTCATACTGCATAGATTGACACTTCTCACTTACCCTAGTCAATGCTCATAATCCAATTGGTCAACATATGTCGACATCCTTTGGACTCTAGGCGTTGGTCACATGGGTTTTAATTTTCAAAATAAAACATACCCGATCATATTGAATGTCAAGTTTCCTTTTCTAGAATGACTCACCAATCACCTTGCTTCAAGTCCGGTGATGGTACGTCTACTCCTCCTAAGGTTGGTTCCTCAACAACTCAGGCTTCACCTTCTATTCTCGTCATGCTTGGGTGATCGATCATGACTGGATTACAAGGCACGGTTGCTCTTACAGAGCCGTTGCTAAATCTGCCTCCTTTTCTAAATGAGTACTTGGCCTTATGCGTCTTGGACGAAGAGGGAAGAGCAAGTAGGAATCCCCCAAAGATTGCTGGCCTATCGGTCTTCTTTTAGTCGTATAGTCTACACTCTTTTTTTCACCTTAAATAGGTCGTGTTCCTTTCGACCGAATGTTAGTCATGAAGAATCCTAATTCTGTGCCACTCCTGATTGTCTTAGAGCAGCAATTGGTATGTTCATCCTTTCTTTGTATGATCTTTGCCATGAACTAAATTCTATTTGTAGAACCCATCTTCTTTCAAAATGCCTGACTCTAGGCACTAGTGGAAGCTAAATGGTAGGGGGTAAATTACCTAATTACCTCAAGTCTAAACGTGTCTTCCCAACCCTGATCTTAGATCGGGTAAGTCCAATGATACCTACTTTACATTATCCATGATCATCCATTCTTATTCTCGACCAAGCATGTCCCACTTAGCCACTAGCATTGTCATGGGAGTTCAATCGTACACTTGTTTCGATCTTCGAAAACTAGCGCGTAACTGTTCTATTTCGAGAATCCTTCTTAAGTTACCATTCTTCGGGCAATGATTGATTCCTACAAGCTAGAGTTGAATAATCACATCAATCCCTATGTGGTTATTCCTTCCTAACGTCATCTATCTCTAGGCGACGGCAAATCCCTGATGATTTGGGTTGAGTCTCCCTTGGCCATCTTTCATTATAGATAGTCCAAATTTTGCATTGCTTCCTTTCACTGGGGAACATTATCTATAATATTTACCCTTCACTCATATTTCTCCACTGTAAACTAAGTCTTGTTCAAAGAGTTTTCTGCCACAAATGCGGGCATTAGTGTGAGTTAAACATGCGGGGCAAATAATCTTATTGCACCCAGTCCGATTATGCTTCCCTAGCCATGAACTTGGTCGGGAAAGTCTAATAATACTTATCTTCAACTTTCCATGACTGTCGTCGCCTATACTTGACCAAGCATGTCCCGCTTGGTCGCTAGCGCTGTCGTTGAAGTTCGGTCAGGCACTAGCTTTAATCTCTGGACAATAGTACAAGAATTGTTCGATTCTGATTATCTTTCCTTGAAATTGCCTATTTCCAGGGAACAATGGAATTTCTGACGACTATGGATGACACTCTAGCCGTGTACTAGTTTCTATCTTCGAAAAATTAGCACGCCAATGGTTCAATTCTGAGCCTTTTGTTACCAAGAGGTTCCTCTAGTATCGAAGCCTTTTTGTTCACTATTTCTACGGAGAATTCCTTTAAGCAAATAGTCCTTTATGGGAATATTTCATGATTCCAACCCTTTTGCTATCTCCAAAATCCAGTCTGCACGCTAGTCTCTGACTCTAGGAACCAGCGATTATTTGCTCGATTTCAAGCATTCCTTTTTTGATGCTACCTATTCTGGGCAACAATTCAGTCCCTAAAGTTCGAGGTCGGAAATTAGGTCATGCACCAGTTTCTATCTCCAGAAACTAGCACATTGTTTATTCTATTCTAAAGATTCATCCTTGATGTTGCCTATCTCTAGAAATAGCTGATATTTGTAGATTGGAGTCGAATGATTCGATCAGCTCGAAAGCGAATAGTTCTTCCTTACATCCCCATTCTCCAGGCAACATCGGATTCCTGAATATTTTACAGTTATGCCATCTCAAAGTTGCCTATTTTTGGGTGATGCCAGGACTCTGAATGTTATAAGATAGTACCTTCCTGATGTCACCAATCTTTGGCCAGCATCATATTCTTGAAGGTTGGGCTAAATATTCGATCAAGCTCCGCCTTTTGTCTCCAAAAGCCAGTGCATCGATGGTTCCATTTCAGGGTTTCTCCTTAGCATCGCTATTCTTCGAGCGATGGCACATTCCTGGAAGTTGGACCGAATGGTCTGGTCGATCCTTAAGTAGGTCATCAATCCTTCTAGCCATTAGCGGAGGACGACAAAAAGAATGTTTAAAAACAAAGCTAAGTGTAAATAGTTTTGGGGTTTACAGTAAACAATGTTTTCGATGACATTCATTTTTTATTATCCTTTTTAATACACATAGAAATATAAATTTCCCCTTTTAAAAGAATACTCTTAAAGAGTGTTTTTAAAGTGTTTTACAAACATTTGTGATGTGAAAATCAAGCACAAGTAAGAATCAAATGTTTTAAAAGCTTGATTTGTTTATTGGTGACAAGTGTATGGGATCTAATTTCCATATACAATCATTCGTTTACTTTCGATAGTTGATTTCTTAACTAACGATTTTGATATCATTTTTTATGCTTCGTCAATCTAAGACAATTTGTCGCTCATTTTGAGCATTGGCATTCCAACACCGTGGATAACTAAAACCAAAGAGCGAGTGGGAGCCAAGCCATGTAGGTTGCACCCGTTAGGATATATTCACATTTATCTAGAGATTTTTTGATAACATTCATGCGTTGATGTTAGTATATTCGGATGCTCGTGTGAGGCAGGGTCCAGCTTGAAAGTTCTTGAGAGTGATGCGTGCTTGGCATAAGCTCTTAAGTATATTTTATCTAGAGGTATACTTTCGGTATAGGGGTGTGCACCTTCCTAGTCATGTTGGATAACCTTGTTTCGATTCAAACCTCGGAATTAATCTTTTCTTCTTTTATGTTCTCAAATTTTAAGACGGTTTGTTGTTTATTTGAGCGTTGATATCCTTTATTGGAAATGACTAAACCAATGAGTGAGTGGATGTCAAGCTATGTGGGCTTACTCCAATTAGGTTATCTTCACATCTACTCTAGATTGGTTTCGATTTTATGCGCACGGAGATGTGAAATACTCGGATACTCGGTAAGGTTAGCGGGGTCCAGCTTTGAGGTTTCCGAGAGCCATCGTAGTTCTCAATTCCAAGAGCCATCTTCACTTCTAATTTATTTTATAGAATTTTTCCAATTTCATATAATATTATATTTAAACTTATAAAAAGAAATGTTGAATCTTTCTACTCTCTGATTGGACCACACTTTTATACTTATCCATATAATATTATATTTAAACTTATAAGAAAAAAGTTGAATCTTTCTACTCTTTGATTGGACCACGCTTTTATACTTATCCATATAGTATTATATTTAAACTTATAAAAAGAAAAGTTTAATCTTTCTACTCTCTGATTGGACTACATTTTTTTACTTATCCATATATTATTATATTTAAACTTATAAAAGGAAAATTCGAATCTTTCCTTTGATTTGACAACACTTTTATACTAATCCATATAAAAATTATATTTTAATCTTATAAGAAGAGAAGTTGAATTTATATACTCTTTGATTGGACCAGACTTTTCATACTTATTCATATAATTGTTATATTAATTTATTCCTAAGCTTAAACTCTAAGCTTTCTTTTTTTTACTGGAACAAAATATGGTCGAATTAGGTTAGGCTATAAGAGGTTAGGTAATTACTAAAGTACCCTTCTCTTCACCTATAAATACCCAAGTCCATATCTCATTTTAAGGCATTCAAAAACTAAAGAAAGAAACCAAATTTCATCTTCATTATCAAAAGCTAGGTATTCCAAGTCTTTAGCAAAGCAAATAGGAAGCTCCAAATCAAAATTCGACCGATCAACCCAAAATCGAAGTCACGTACAGGCACACAAATCACCTCGGTCAACTCCAACCACCGCCTCGCCGCCGTTGGCACCACCACCCAACGCCTCGCCTTCCGACCCAGCCTCGCCATACTCAATGCACCCCTGGGCCGCCTCTAGACCAGTTTTCGAACCCAAAACAAAACTCACTTAAAACCTTAGAATTAGTTTGTTAGAGCCCCTCCGACCACCAGCAACCATGCGACCACCGCTAACATCTCCGCGATCATCCAAGGCTGCCTCCAACGCCGTCGCTCCCCCTCTAATCCCTTAGATTGCCAGAATTTTCTAAATGATCGGAATCCGATCGTCTAACCACCATAATCATCCTAGGCCATTAACAATGCCACGACCATTACTAAAAATCACTACGCGATGATACAAACATGGCCATATACTACATTCGTCCATTCGAGCTCGCCGAAAAACTGACACCACTTGCCGATTACTATAATCAACCAATTTCTCCCATCCTACTTGACGAAACAACACACGACTATTTTTTGAAAAAACTAGAGACTAAACCTAACAACTTTCCAGTTGATTACAATGGCTAATTTTAAACGGTGTAAGTGAGATTGATTTTTGAATAAGAAATGAAGGATGTTTTCTTCTATTTACAAAGAGAAGGGAAGAGAGAAGAAAATGAAACGGTGCTTGTGTATGTTATATCCTTGTTTATGTCTCTGTCTATGTTTATTTAGCAAGAAAAACATTCATTTTCAAAGCAAATTCAACATAATATGATTTAACAATTACATAAACATGAGAATCCTATAAAAATCACAACCAAGCTACAAATAAATTTAACACAACATTCATTACATAAAAAATGTTAAACAAAGATTTGAATATCTCACCTTCCACATGGTTTGAAATGCTTCAAGTTTAAATCTTTGAGTGAAGTAAGAATCTAAACTAAAAAGATGTGATTTTTCATAATTATTAAAAGTTAAGACGTATGAAAATTGAAATATATAATAAGAAGAGTTTATATATATGAAATAAAAAAATAAAAGTAGAGAAGGCTTAAGTCCAAAATGCCCTTAAATCCATTTTTAACTCTTCCCTCATTTCCCAAGCCACCAAAGTACTAACCATATGAAAATATGATGGATATTTGAATGGCCCATGTACCTTTTTCTAATGCATACTTAAGCCATTAAACCCATCACTTCAAAATCAAATTTAAATATATTTTACATTTATTAATTCTTATTATTGTGTTATTTATTTATCTTTACTATCCAAATTAAAATGTTTATCTAAACATTTAAATGTTGTTTTAAAGTGTAAGAAAAGTTATTACAACTTTCTACAACTTATCGTTTGATATAAAGTCAAAAATCCAAAAAGTGTGTTTTGGTCACATTTTCAGTTTTCCGTCGAACTACCTATTTATGTAAAAAATTCAAAAATGAATTTTCTACCATTAGTTATTAATTAAAAAAGAGTTATTTAATTTACTAAAACTATTAATTGAATATTAAAAATTAATTAAATATTCACGAATAAAAGTGATAAAATTCTGGGTCGTTACATTTTTCCCCCTTAAAAGAATTTCGGCCTTGAAATTTCACCACAATCCAAACCCAGAAAGAAACAAGTCTAAACAAATTCTTAATCCCTTATTGGCTATTTTCTAAGTTCAAAGAAAACTTTTAATGGAAGGATAACACCATATAACTTACCAGAATAAGTCAAATATACACACTAGGAATATCCAATACATACCAAAGGTATCTACTAAGATACCCAACCCAACTAAATATCCAATACATTCCATTTATAAAACAATTTATTATTTATAAACATCTTTATTTAGTTAATTAATCACTTTTATACCTCCTAAATAAATAAATAAATTTTAAAACACCATTAAATAAAGTAATTAATTTACTTAAACCTCATTAATAAAATAATTAATAAACTTAAAACATCATTTATAAAATATTTAATTAACATAAAACATCATTTATAAAGTAACTAAAATTACAACATCATTTATAAAATAATTAAACTTACAACTTCATTTATAAAATAATTAAATTTACAACATCATTTATAAAAGGATTAAACTCAAATCGTTATAAAATTTAAGTTAATCTAAATCCATAGCTTTTCAAATTAGGAAAGAGGCTTAGCGACCAAAATGGGACTTTAAACAAGCTACCACTTATTTTTAGTTCAACATTCCAAGTATTGTCACATGTATTTACATAAGCAACATATATGTAAATAAAATTCATAATTAACAATCAACAGCAAACACATCACTTATCCAATATTAATCAACTGGCATATAATTAAATGTCCAAATTTATATAGTAGCAGAACGAGGATTTATTCTGCTAAACAGATGTTCAAAATAATCTATTCAATTTAACTATAGCAGAACGGTGTTTTATTCTGCTAATGGAATGTTAGTGATAAATATAATTACATAACTACGTAATTAATTGAAAGTCTACGGGGTGGATCGTGTAGTGTATATGCAAGTATATGTGATAAAATATATGATGCAACTAAAATAATATTAATCTAAGTAAATATAGAATAAGCACACCAGAATTTTATACTGGTTCGGACCTCCCGTCCTACGTCCAGTCCTGAAGCTCCCCTTCGAAATTCGACTCTCAAAAACCCTCGCTTCGCCCGAAGGAATAGGCTTGGTTACAATGAGTTGTTCTTGTCAAATGTGTGTTCTAATATAACACGGATGTTGACAAATTAGTACAATTGCTTCCAATATATTTCTAAGGAATATTGTCTATGAAGAACTGAGTATATAGAAGAGTGAATACAAGTAAAGATTGCTAGAGTGCAGAGATCAAGATTATAGAATAGAGTATAGAATTAGAAAGCGTAAGTAAGTGAAGTAAGTTAGTGTTCTCTTGATTCTTGATGCTATATATAGTTGTATATAGGTATCTTGAGTAGTTACATCCATTAATGAATCCTCTAAGGTTGCTTCTGTTGATGGTGAAGAGTTGTGGCGAAGAGAAGCGGAGATGTCCATTCACATGTGGTAGTTGCAGTTCATTTCTGAAGTTCGAGTTTGAATTCAGACGTCTGGTATTTTTTTCAGACGTCTGATACTATATTTTTTTTGAATATAGTAGAGGATCAGACGTCTGAGTGCTATTACCAGACGTCTGGTTTAGCCTGTTTGTTGTTCCAGAGAACTATTTCAGACGTCTGGCTTGTGCACCCAGACGTCTGATATGGTGCATGTCAGTTTTTGTGCATCCTTTCTTTTACTTCCTTGTACCTATCGACTTGTAGTCTCTTGTAGTGTCCTTTGAGCCTCGTTCTTGTCTTTCTAGTGATGTTGTTCTAGCAAGTACCTGTATATATAAATATATATATGTATATTCGATTTCCATTGTATAGTTGTTGTCATCGAAACCGTAGATTGGATTTCCTAACATTCTCCCTTTTTTTGATGATGACAACTATATAATGTACTTAGATATAATTTTATAAATCTCCCGCTGAATATGTGCTTACCATTATTTCTCCTCCTTTGGCATTATCAAAAAGCATTAATACAAGAATATGTATGATATAATCAATAATCATGCCTTTATATAGTATGCACACATTAATCAAGAAATTTTATCCGACCGCCGTGTTATTGAAGTTAGCAATTATTTAGATGAAGATGGAGCAATGCGATCTTCAGATTTGCTATCCTTCCATGGCTTGAGTGGAGACCAAATATTTCCACGTTCGTTGGTTCTTGGGGAACCAGATAATTGCCTAGGTGGAGGATCCCAAGGTGTACGATAAGAGGCAGAAGGATCCAGAGGATTGCAAGGAATCTGAAGTGGTTCATGTACATCCTTTTTTCGTGAATTGCAAAATTTGATCGCTACTTACTCTAGAAAACTCAGTCGTCTTGCACTGACTTTTTGTTAGAAGTATAATTCTCGTTGTAAATCCATTTGTTGCTTTTGGTAATAATGTATATCGTCGATTTTCTCCTTGGTTTTAGGAGAGACAAATAGAAATCGTTTGGACCGTTTTTTGTCGGGAGTGAATCCCGTGTGGTAGGAGGACCACTTATAGGTCGGCTCTTGACCTGGTGTAGGAGTAGGAAGTCGATGAGGGGTATCCGCTGAACTATCCGAGGTTGGTGTTGAAAAAGAGAGGTGAGAGTTGTCGGAAGACATGTTTTTGTTTTGCTTTTTTTTATTTTAAAAGAAACCAATATAAAATCTGTATTTTATTTGTAAAAGGAGGAGCTATTTATTCATGTTTTAAAAGGTTATAAACATTTATTTTCAGAAAACAAACATTTTAAAGAAATTTTTGGTCAGTGTTAAACGATTTTGTTTGTGGATTAAAACTTTTAACCAAAAATAGAATGAATGAAATTTAGAATTAGCTGATAAGATCATTAAGAGAACATATTCCTAAATCGCGTCGTAGTTTAACAAATGTTTGTTCATTTAGTGGTTTTGTGAAAATATATGCTATTTGATTCTCGGTATTTACGTATTCTAATGTAATAATTCCTTTTTCTACATTATCGCGTAAAAAGTGATGTCGTATATCTATGTGTTTAGTACGTGAGTGATTTACAGGGTTTTTCGATAAATTTATTGCACTTGTATTATCGCAATATATTGGTGATTTATCGATAAATTTTCTGAAATCCTTAAGCGTTTGATGCATGTATATCACTTGTGCACATGCTAAGGCCGCTGAAATATATTCGGCTTCGCAAGTGGATAAAGAGACACAGTTTTGCTTTTTGCTAAATCATGAAACCAACGATTGTCTGATAAAATGACACGTTCCGCTAGCACTCTTACGATCTGTTTTACATCCACCGAAATCCGCGTCGCTATATGAAACAAGTTCAAACGATGATCCCTTAGGGTAAAAAAAACCGTAATCTCTAGTACTAGATAAATATCGTAAGATACGTTTAACAGCTCTTTGGTGAGACTCTTTTGGTTTTGCTTGAAATCGGGCACAAAGACATATGCTCATCATAATGTCGGGTCGACTAACCGTCAAATATAGTAAGGAGCCAATCATACTACGATATAATTTTTTATCAAAATCTTTTCTGTTGTCATCCTTTTCTAAGTGAACACTAGTACTCATTGGTGTTAATTTGCTCGAAGTTTTATCCATTCCAAAACGACGTAATAAATCGTTACAATATTTTTCTTGATGAATAAAAATACCATTTTCAAGTTGTTTTATTTGTAAACCTAGAAAGAAATTTAATTCACCCATGTGAGACATTTCAAATTCACTTTTCATAATATTTGAAAATTGAGTACAAAGATTTTCGTTGGTTGAACCAAAAATAATATCATCTACGTAAATTTGTATAACTAAGATGTCATTATTTTCTCATTTAATAAATAAGTCGTATCTATTTTACCTATTTGAAAACCAGATGCAATTAAATGATTCTTGAGACGTTCGTACCAGGCATGGGGGGCTTGCTTTAAAACATATAGGGCTTTGTGCAATTTAAAAACATGATCGGGATATTTTTCGTGAACAAATAATGGAGGTTGTTCAACATATACATTTTCTTTAATAAAACCATTTAAAAAGGCACTTTTGACATCCATTTGAAATAATTTAAAATTGTTATGACTTGCAAAAGCAAGTAATGTACGTATGGTTTCGAGTCTTGCTACTGGAGCAAAAGTTTCGTCATAGTCGATACCTTCTTCTTGATTATAACCCTGAGCGACTAAACGTGCTTTATTCCTAACTATATTTATGTTTTCATCTGCTTTGTTTTTAAATACCCATTTTATTCCAATAACTGATTGATTTTCTGGTCTTGGTACTAATTCCTAAACATTATTACATTCAAGTTGATTTAATTCTTCTTGCATGGCTATTATCCAAAAATCATCGTTCGAAGCTTCTTTATAATTCTTTGGTTCAAAATTTGACACAAATGCAATATGACTTATTTGGTTAAGTTGATTGCTAGTTACTATGGAATTAAGATCCCCAATGATATTATCTTTTGGATGATCTTTTATAATTCTAGGGGGTGACACTAGAGTATTATTTTGTGCATTTGTCTCATTATTAGATGAGTTTATTGTATTTGTTATAGGAATAATTTCTTCATCGTCATTAGTATGATTGTTAAGAAAATTTTCATCAAATGAAACATGTAAACTTTCTTCAATTGTGTTAGTACGTTTATTAAAAATTCTATATGCCTTGCTACGATCCGAATATCCAACAAAGATTCCTTCATCGGCCTTCGAGTTGAATTTTCCTAAATTATCTTTTGTATTTAATATAAAACATTTTGATCCAAAAGTTTTAAAGTATGATACTTTAGGTTTTCTTCCAAAAAAACATTTCGAAGCAAGTATGTTTAGTCATAGGTCGTATGGTTACTCGATTCAAAACATAACAAACCGTAGCAGTAGCTTCAGCCCAAAAATGTTTTGGTAAACCACTACTATTTAATAGTGTTCGTGCACATTCTTGTAACGTACGATTTTTTCTTTCTACTACACCATTTTGTTGTGGTGTGCGGGGAAAAGAAAAATTATGACTTATGCCCTTTTTATTACAAAAATTAGTAAAAAGATCATTTTCGAATTCTCCACCGTGATCACTTCGAATATTCTTAATTTTCAAATCCATTTGAGTTTTAATTTTTTTAGCAAAAATTTTAAACATACCAAAAGTGTCAAAATAAGGTCCATGTATATCTTGAAAAATCATCAACTATTACGAAAACATATTTGTTGTGATTTATAGATCGTACTTGAGTTGGACCAAATAAATCTAAATGTAATAATTCTAACGGTTGTTTTGTAGAAATATTATTTTTAGATATAAAAGAGCTTTTCTTTAGTTTACCGATTTGACAAGCGTCACATAAATTTTCTACTTTATAATTCATTTTAGGTAAACCTCTAACTAGCTCATATTTTGGTAATTTATTAATATATTTAAAATTAATATGATAGAATCGTTTATGCCACAACCATGGATCGTCATGTTTGGCGGTTAAGCATAAGTTTGAATTTCGATTTATATTTATATTTAAGACATAAATATTTTTGTTTCTAAAACCCTCAAAGATAAGTTGTTTGTTATTGTTGAAAATATTACATCTATCTTTTTTGAAATTAATTTGAAAACCTTTATTGCATAATTGACTAATGCTAAGTAGGTTGTGTTTTAAATTTTCTACTAACAAAACATTTGTAATAATAGGAGAGTTAGAAATACCAGAGCTGATGACTTCTCCGATGCCAACGACGTATCCTTTTGAGTTATCTTCAAAAGTTACCGTTCCATCATCGATATATGTTATATTTGATAGCATTTTTGCATTTCCGGTCATATGCTTGGAGCAGCCACTATCAAGTATCCATTTCTCCTTATTTTTTATTTTGGGTACCTGCAAGATAAAAATGATTTAATTGATACCCATATACTTTGTTAGGGTCCTAGATGTTAGGAGGAGCAGGTAGCCACACCCAAGAAGGTTTGATACCTTTATGAACATAATTTTTATTATAGACTACATTATCTAGAAAATTATTAATATGTTTTTGTCTAATCAAATTATTATTTGTCTTAGGAATCCAAATTTTTATGTTTTTTGTATTCGTATTAGACTTTGCTGACCTTTTAGTCCTTTGATAAATAAAACTATACTTCTTAATATTATTTCCTTTTTGTTTAGGAATATTTTTAAATCCTATTACATTTCTATTACCTGAAGGTTTTGAAGTTTTGATAAGATTTTCCAAATCTTGTTTTCCTTTATTAAATTTTGAAACATTATTGCAATTTTATCTAATTTTTCTTTTAATTCAAAATTTTCAATTTTCAATGTTTCTATATTACTTTTCAAGTTGATATTTTCTTTTAACAAGTTATCCTTTTCTAGTTTAACTTTTCCAAAATTAATAGATATAGTCTCATATTCAACTAAACTACTTTTATTTTTTTCTTAAGATAATTCTAGTTCCTCCTCTAAAATAATTTTTTCATCTTTCAAGTTCTAATGGATTTATTTTGGCTGTGTTCTTTATTCAATTTTTTAATTTGTCTAAATTTATCATCTAATTCCATGCTAAGCTCTAATAATTCATCATAGCTAAGTTCGGGACATACCTCATCAGTTTGTGCCATAAAACATACATTAGCTTGTTCTCCGTCACTATCGTTGTTAGTATCTGATGATGATGAAGAATCCGAGTCATCCCATGTTACTTTGAAAGCTTTCTTCTTTTTGAATTTTTCAAATTTGTTCTTCTTTTTATCATTGTCGAGCTTGGGACAATCTTTCTTCATACGTCCAAATTGATCACATTCATAGCATTTGATTGACGTTTGATTTATTGAGCTTGATTTTCCTCCTTTCTGAAATTTGGTCATTTTCCTAAACTTCTTGAATTTGTTGTAGTTTTTGGCAATAAATACGATTTCTTCTTCGTCTAAGTCGGAGTCTTCATTTGTTGCTGGAAATGCTATGTTTTTCTTCTCCGAATTTTGTTCTTTTCTTGCCTGCAGATTAGCTTCATAGGACATTAAATTTCCTATCAATTCTTCAACTAGGAGTATTGAGAGGTCATTAGCTTCTTCGATAGCTAATACTTTTCTTTCCCACTCTGGAGTTCAAGAATAGAGTATTCTAAATACTAAATCAAAATTTGTGAATTTAAATCTTAGTGCCATTAAATCGTGTTGAATAGTTTGGAATCTAGAGTACATGTCCACTATAGATTCATTTTGTTTCATTTTAAATGATGAAAATTGATTTTGTAAAATTGAAATTTTAGTTTGCTTAACTTTGTATGTGCCTTCGTGTGTAACTTGTAAGGTACGCCAAATATCATATGCAGTGTTACATAACATGATACGTGAAAATTCATTCTTATCTAATGAACAAAATAAAACATTCATAGCTTTGGCATTATTAGAAGCTGTGATTTTTTGTGCATCATTCCATGTGTTCATATCAGTGTCAGGTGCTTCATATTTATTTTGAGCGGCTGACCAAATTTCTAATCCATTAGCTTCCATAAAAATTCTCATACGTGTTGACCAATATGCATAATTAGAACCATTAAAAAGTTGGGGACGTGCTGTGGATTGACCTTCTTGAAAAATACTTGCCATATTAAAGCGATTCAAATACGTGTTACTGTACTTTGATCAAACCTTGCTCTAATACTAATTGAAAGTTTACGGGGTGGATCGTGTAGTGTATATGCAAGTATATGTGACAAAATATATGATGCAACTAAAATAATATTAGTCTAAGTAAATATAGAATAAGCACACCTGAATTTTATATTGGTTTGGACCTCCCGTCCTACGTCCAGTCCCGAAGCTCCCCTTCGGAATTCGACTATCAAAAACTCTCGCTTCGCCCGGAGGAATAGGCTTGGTTACAATGAGTTGTTCTTGTCAAATGTGTGTTCTAATATAACACGGATGTTGACTAATTAGTACAATTGCTTCCAATATATTTCTATGGAATATTGTCTATGAAGAACTGAGTATATGGAAGAGTGAATACAAGTAAAGATTGCTAGAGTGCAGAGATCAAGAATATAGAATATAGTATAGAATTAGAAAGCATAAGTAAGTGAAGTAAGTTAGTGTTCTCTTGATTCTTGATGCTATATATAGTTGTAGATAGGTATCTTGAGTAGTTACATCCATTAATGAATCCTCTAAGGTTGCTTCTGTTGATGGTGAAGAGTTATGGCGAAGAGAAGCGGAGATGTCCATTCACATGTGGTAGTTGCAGTTCATTTCTGAAGTTCGAGTTTGAATTCAGACGTCTGGTATTTGTTTCAGACGTTTGATACTATATATTTTTTGAATATAGTAGAGGATCAGACGTCTGAGTGCTATGGCCAGACGTCTGGTTTAGCCTGTTTGTTGTTCTAGAGAACTATTTCAGACATTTGGCTTGTGCATCCAGACGTCTGATATGGTGCATGTCAGTTTTTGTGCATCCTTTCTTTTACTTCCTTGTACCTATCAACTTGTAGTCTCTTGTAGTGTCCTTTGAGCCTCGTTCTTGTCTTTCTAGTGATGTTGTTCTAGCAAGTACTTGTATATATAAATATATATGTATATTCGATTTCCATTGTATAGTTGTTGTCATCGAAACCGTAGATTGGATTTCCTAACATTAATTTCTACCACTATTAATTTATCATCAAATTATCCTTCACTAGAATTATCAACCATTTTTATCAAAGTTTTATACTTGTCAATACTAGTCAATTGCAAGAAACCGAGGGTTTAACGAATCAAAAATGAACGAGTTATTCATTTTCAAATTTAACCATTTAAATTAATAATTTAATTAACTAAATCATTATTAACTCTACCCACTTCACAACCCAACCCGGCCCAAACTCCCCACTACCCAAACCAAAATCAACTGCTCCATCTTCCTAACTTAATTCCCAAATCGATTTTTCCAAAATCGCTCTTGCCTGAAACAAAACCCGTGCACGTGCACACCGCCTTCGACCGCCAATCGCCTAACCAAGCCAACCCACAAACTCCAATCGCCACACATGACTCGCATGACTCACCGTCGTCCACTCCAATGCTCCAAATCAAAATTCGACCGACCAACCCAAAATCGAAGTCACGTACAAGCATGCAAATCACCTCAACGCCATCAACTCAGTTAACTCCAGCCGTTACCTTACCGCCGTTAGCACCGCTACCCAGCACCCGCCTTTGAGCCCAGCTTCGCCATGCTCGTTGCACCCCTGAGTCGCCACCTAACCCATTTTCGAACCCATAACAAAACCCCCTTAAAACCCTAAACTTAGCTCATCGGAGCCCCTCCGACCACTAGCAACCATGCAACCATCGCTAGCATATCTGGCATCATGCAAGGCTGCCACCAGCACCGCTGCTCCACCTCACATCCCTTAGATCGCCGGAATTTTCTAAATGATCTGACCGATCATCTAACCACCATAACCATTCCAGGCCATTAAAAATGCCACGACCATCATTAAAAATCACTACGTGGTGATACAAACATGACCATATACTCCATTCATACATTCCAGCTCACCGAAAAACTGACACCACTCGACCACTTACTGTAATCGACCAATTTCTCACATCCTACTCGACGAAACAACACATGACTATTTTTAGAAAAAAACTAGAGACTAAAACTAACAACTTTCCAGATGATTACAATGACTAATTTTAAACAGTGTGAGTAATATTGATTTTTGAATAAGATATAGAGGATGTTTTCTTCTATTTACAGAGAGTAGCGAAGAAAGAAGAAGATGGAACAATGCATGTGTGTGCTATATCCCTGTTTATGTCTCTATGTATGTTTATTTAGCAAGATTAACATTCATTTTCAAAGAAAATTCAACAAAATATGATTTTACAATTAAATAAACATGAGAATCGCATAAAAATCACAACCAAGCTACAAATAAATTTTACACAGCATTCATTACATATAAAATATATTAAACAAAGATTTGAATATCTCACCTTCCACATGGTTTGAAATGCTTCAAGTTTAAATCTTTGAGTGAAGTAAGAATTTTTAAACTAAAAAGATGTGATTTTTTCAAAATTTATAAAAATTTAAGAACTATGAAAAATGAAATATATGATAAAAAGAGTGTGTGTATATAAGATGATATAAAAAAACTAGAGAAGGCTTAAGACTAAAATGTCCTTAAATCCATTTTCAACTCTTCCGTCATTTCCCAAGTAGCTAAAGTACTAACCATATGAAAATATGATGGATATTTAAATGGTCCATGTACCTTTCTCTAATTTCATACGTAAGCCATTAAACCCATCACTTCAAATTCAAATTTAAATATATTTTACATTTATTAATTCTTATTATTAAGTTATTTATTTATCTTTATTTTTCAAATTAAAATGTTTCTCTAAACATTTAATTTTTTTTTCAAGGGTAAGCAAATGTATTATAACTTGTCGTTCGATAAAAAGTCGAAAATCCGAAAAGCATGTTTTAATCATATTTTCAGTTTTCCATCGAACTGTTTATTTATGTAAAAGAATTCAAAAATGAATTTCCTACCATTATTTATTAATTAAAAGAAAGTTATTTAATTATTAAAACCATTAATTGAATATTTAAAATTAATTAAATATTCACAAATCAAATTTTAAAATTCTGGATCGTTACAACATATTTATTTTTAAGTATTTTACATTATCTTAGTCAGTCTGAACTTTTTTTTGTAAATTATAACATTGCCCTTATTTAATTAATTTTACAAAATACAAAGTACCTGGTTTGGATAGGGCTTAGAGCCCCTGTTCAAGCCAGAACATATCAATCTTTTTGAATTAAAAAAAACCGTAGAGGGATTACAAAAAGACCTCAAAATTCTAAAAGCTTGCTTCGGACCTCACTCTGTAATCCTGAGACTAATAAGAGGAAGATTATGCTAGCGGATTTCACAAAGAATTCAAATCTGAAATTTGATTAGACTGTATACTTAATACTTAGGGGCAGATTTTTATTCATTCAGCACTACGGTTTTTATACAATACATAACATGGGAGTAAAATAAATAGGAAGCTTACACACAAATAAAAAGGGTCTTCAACCACACAACATTACTACAAAATTAACTAACAACATTCAACCACACAACATAATTAAAGACATATAACTTAATTAAACATAATAATGAATAGTGCTGGAACCTTCTAACGGCCGGCTTTTAATATTTTACGTTGTGCCATATAGTATACTATGTAATGTTCATATGCAATACATATACATGGTTATTCTTGAATTCTTGAAGATCTTAAGCAAGAATGAGGTAATAACTTCTAAATTTTTATGAAGTTTTTTTTTAGTTTATGTTGTTTTGTATTTCGACGATTTGGAAATGCTTATAATAATTATAAATTAGAGATGTAGTTATTCAAAATGGTTATAAGTGAACTGCTTTTAAGTAGGAAGGTTCATATCAAATTAAATTAAAGTGAACTATTAGTAATAGGCATACTCAGCAATGTAATGTTAACAAGTAAGGAACACTGCAAGGAGCAGGGTAATTTCCGACGGCTAGCGACCATCGGTGACCGTCACTAGCCGTCGAAAATGCCGTCGGAATGCAGACCACGACTTGCATCCGTTTCCGACAGCTTCGATGACATCATAGCGATGGCATCCGACGACTGTTCCGACGGCTCTTTCGACGATAATTCTGACGGTTCCGACGAAGTTATTTTTCCATCAAGCCGTTGGGAGCCGACGCTAGCCGTCGGTATGTAGCCGTCGGAATTCGTCGCCCGCCGTCAAAAATTGTGAACAATAAGCCGCCGAAAACCGTCGCTTTCCGTCGGAATTTATGACCCACAGGTTGTCGGTAGCCGTCGACGACCGTCGATAATCTAGGCGATTTTTTATCCCATGTTGCCTGCTGCGCTTTCATACCACAATCAATATATAACTGAGCAAAATCAATATATAAGCCTCATATATAAACTGAAACCATTATCAACATTAATATAAAACTCAAATATCATAATATCACATGCAAACATATTAACATCCAACATCAAACTCCAATGTTTACAAAACAAACCTTCCATCATCACTTTCACCTATCCAACTTCAATATTTACATCCAATATCAAACTCCACATATCAACTCCAAAAATCAACCACCAAATCAATATCAAACACCACAAACAGCACATGTCCATAAATTAACCTCACCATCACTCAATGTTAATATACACAAAACTACATCCAACACCACATATCCATAAAAAAAACTGCAAATCATACCTCAAGACTCATCATCGGCTCTGGAACCACCGGATGAAGGGAATTAACCATGACGCTCCACATACTCGGCCAAACGCTGGTTGAGCTACTCCATTTACACTGCTCGGAGGCGATCTTGCTCCTGCAGTTGCGCAATCTGCTATCTAAGCTCATTAATCTCCGCGCTGTCCTGAGCCTTTTGGTAAACCCTTTATGCTATCCGAGCCTACAGAACAAGTAAAAATATGTTTAAGTTATTACGTAACTTTTATAAAAATTAAGCAAATTTTACAAAGTAGTTAATTTTTATAAATTACCGATTGGTTGTCGTAGCCATAGCGCATGTTTCTCTGGGTCGGGTCCATAACAGAGTCAAAGATTGTGTCCTCCTCGTCAGTGGTCAACTGCTACTGTCCGGAATGCTCAAGCATCTACGCACGTGCCTGCATAAATTTTTTCTGCAACGTAAAATTAAATACAAATAAATATTACATTATTATAATATTTTATAATTAATTAATTAAAATGATCAGTATTAATAACTTATAACTTAAAATATACTTACATGTGTGGCAAACACTCTATCATCATCATGCTAGGCATACTACACTATTTCCTTGTCGTCTGTCTGCCTAACGGCATATGTATGCTCAAAGACGTCCATATACGACCAGACCCTCCGCGCTCTTTCCTACAATTAATAATTGGTGTATACTATTGTTGTTTATACAAATTTATACTAAAAATGTAATAACTGTTCGTAATTCCAATTAATTAATTTACCAAGTCCTCACGATGGTGCTGGAATGATTTTGAGCCACCGCGGTGTGTGATAGGATTTTTTTACCTGTTCGCAGAGTTCCTATCCGACTCCGTCTGCAAATTAAAAATTAAGATTATATTTTACAGGTATAAATTATGTATTCTGTACTAAAAAAATTAAGGTGATATCTTATTGGTCTTACCTTGAAATCATTGCTACCCAACCATGCGACCCAAGCATCCCAGATGCTGGCACCCATCCACTATGGCTTCTTCCCGGTTTTACTTATGCTAGACATCTCATCCCTGTAATTTTTTGCCACTTTTGAGTTCCAGAGGCGCTGGCAAAGGGACACGTCCTCCTCTTGCAAAGTCTACTGCACCATGTATATATATTGAAAAAATAAAAGTTATACATTTATACTTAGTCGGTAAATTGTAAAGTGATTATATATCATGGTATATAATTTTACACTTACTAGGAAGTCCTGCCATATACTCTTTCGTACACTTATAGGGCCTGTTTTGCTAGTATAAACAGATCGTACTTATGATAACGTGATGTATGCTTTATTTCAATAATATTATAGTTTTGGTACACGTTGATTCCAAAACCTGGAACATTACTGAACCAGTTGCATCTAAACAAATAAACATCTTCCGTAGGTCTGGTGAAATATGTTAATTGCAAAACCTGAGTTAACACGTCGTAAAAATCATTTATGTGATCATTTGGATCATTACTATCTTTAACATATACATCGGTATTGTTAGTTAAATTTTCAGCCCCGTATTCTTTGGTATTGAATTTGTATCCATTGACAAAGAATATTGGATATGTCTTGACTTTTTTTTTGGTCCCATCGTAAGATGTTTCAACCCTTCGTCGACTACACAATTTATTGGATCATATACGTGATTCGAAAACCAAGTAGCAAAATTTTTGTTGATATCCCCGCTTGGATGCTGTGATTCATAAATACTGCATATACAGATAATATATTGCGTTATAATTAATACGCACATGTATTATTCAAGTAAATAATTTTAGATGTTTCAATCAGCTGGGTGTGTTAACGTACCTTCTTCCTGTGTTCTCGCACAGTGCCATCTCATATGATGCGCGGTTGCAGAAGATGCATATAACCTTTGAAGTCTAGGAGTGATGAGTTAGTAATGCGTACGCTTTTACGGAACTTCCTTTCCCTTCTTTTTTCTAGGTTTGCATCTTTCTTGATTGCATATTTTACAATTCCTAAGACTGATGTCTTCTTTCCAAAACAACATGCAACCATTTAAACATGTATCTATTTTTTGATACGGCAAACAAAAAACGGACATAATTTTTTTCACTTCATAATGATTTTCGCGGATTAAATTATCAGGTGGCATATGCCGTTTTGCAGCTTGTACTATAGCTGTAAACCCGGCTTCTATGAAGTTGTATTTTGATTTCATCGTAATGTATTCTGTAGTTACTGATAGTTGAGTACCGCTTGTACAACCATCCCAGAGGGGTTTCTTAGCAACATCCAATAAATCATAAATTTTTTTGCTCCAATACTTAGTTCTTCTTCGACATTAACATTGTTACCATCAACTTCAACAGTAGGGAACATTGAACATGTTGCATCTTCAACCGTATCTTCTATGAGATTCGTCGGAACAAGTTCATTATCCATCTGATCCTCCGAATGTACGGGATTAGGTGCTATAAGTTCTCCATGATGGTCCCACACCAAATAATTCAGCATGAAACCATATAGGCGCAAATAAACTTTTATCATATCCGGTATCAAATGCTTCAATAGTTTACACCTACTACATGGACAATGAATTTCTTCGTCGTTTCTATTATTACGTAAAGCGAATTCAATAAAGACGTGTATACCATTTTGAAAATGTTCACTTATGGAGCTTCCAATTTCTCTTCTTTGTTGGTACATTCAGCTCCGATCGATAAAATAATTGACCATTTTTCCTACTTTAAAACATAAAAGCGCATTAATCATTTACGTCTTGACATTTTATTTTTCAACTAAATCATATATTTAAATTTTCGCAAATATATATATTATTCTATTTAATTTTATTTTCAAACTGATTTACACAAATTATTATATGAATATAATCTACAATTTTAAGTTATTGTGTCCACGGAGAAAAAAAGGAAGTGTTATCGAAATTTTGTGAACCGTTTAAAATAAAAGATTTGCAAAATATAATTACTATTGTGTTTGTAGCTTGTCCAATATAGGGACAAATCCGACAAATATTGTATCGGATGAATATAAATGTCCGTTCTGTGATAAAAACGAATATACATACAACGATCATATACAATATTTGTCAAACGAGGTCAAAAACTCTATAAGAGATTTACAAAAAGCAAAGCGTATTATAAAGCAATTTTTACAATAATTAATTTACATTCTAAAAAATGCATACACTAAATCGTCGTTTTCGTCATTTTGAAAACGAATACATCAAATTTTGAGCATCGACTCTACTTAATCGATCCAAAATAGCCCTAACGTGCGTATGCAGTAATTAATCGGCGCATATACATGAATTAACGCATATATATACTAAACAAATTTTTTCTCTCAACATTTCAATAATTAACAATTGTAATAACAACCTAATTAGCATTCAATAAGATATAACAAACAATCAATGGGGTATCATACAATTATAACAATAAATTAAACCTAATTTAACAAATCAAACTTAAATATATGGTTTAGGAATTTAACCTTCTTACCAAGTAATAAGTGACGGAGCTAGGTAAAAATCGAAGAATCCAATGTGCTGGAGGCGTGGAAGGCAGTCGACGGCGTGGAGGAGGTGCTGGAGGAGGGTTTGGAGGAGTGAAGGCAAGATTTGGGAAAGAAGGAGAATGAATGGAACTGTCGGCCTGAGTTCAGGTATTCGCGATTTTTCGATGGCTTCTGACGGCCGTCAACGGTGTCTTTATCGACGGCTTCCGACGGTTAAATTATTTTAATTTCAATTATGTAATGGAAATTGCTTGTCGTCGCTAATTAGACGACGAGAAGTCTCGTCGCTGGCCGTCCGAAATGTTCGTCGCTTTTTCCTGTTCTTCTAGTAGTGAAAGGGTCAACCATGGATGATAATGTTTTTGTATAACTCTATTATTCGTTAAAAAAATTGATATACCATGTGTGCGTCAAAGTTACTTAAGCAGATTTATTGATAAATGTTTGTCGTTAATCTTCAAAAAATAAAATTCAATCTACAAATATATATTTTGAACTTCATATGACTAAAATCTAAATATGTACCTCTAGTAAGTTATGTGGTGGATTCCACGTGCGCAGCATGGATTCACGGGTTCGTAGCAGTTAGTTTGAATAGCTATATTTATATAACTAGTGTGTAACCCGTGCGTTGCACACAGTAATGTTGTTAAAAAGTATTATTTATATTATAATTATTGCTAAAATATATTTTTATTATGCAATATATGATAAATTTATTGCGATATATTATTCATAAATTAAAGTTTGTGAGGTTCAAATATAAGGTTGAGGGTTCAATACTCGCTAACTACATATCTTTATAAAAATTAATGTCCCAACTCAAAAAAATTATGGTTAAAATTGTTCATACTATATATAAATAATTTATGTTATGTGATATGCTATATATTATATGTATATATATAAGCAAATACGTAGCTTCACTATTTTGTTAATATGATTGTTGTATATATATATTGGATTATCATCTTTCTTGAAGGATTTATAAATGAATTAATGAACATTAAACAAATTGAATTTATTTGAATAATTTGAATCAATGATCGACATAACTAATTAAATAAGGAGATAAATGTTAAAAAAAAAATTGGAAAGAGCTTTTTACAAATTTGTAATTGAGAAGAGCATAGATCTTATGGTTAGGTTATTTGCATGTGAACTTTTTTTGAATCAGACGTGAACTTTTATTCATTTTTAAGTTTTCATTTTTAAACAATTTTATCCTTGTAGTTAACCATAGATTTCGTGTTCGTATAGAAAGGTCATGCTTACAATTTTAATAGTTGCAAAAAAAATGTTATGTAACATTTAGTTGAGTTATGAGTTGGGTATGATTTGGTAATATGTTGAAGATGAGAACGTTTGTATAATCTAATCTTTATTGGTTTAATTTGTGCGTTCATATCATAATATTGTAAAATATAAATTTATCTTTTAAAGCTTGTTAAAAATAAAATTATGTTATGTAATGTATGATATTTTTTAGGATAAATGAATTAGAATAAAAGAGTTACTATTATTTATGTATATACATCTATGTTATGTGATTTATATATCTTCATATACCTGAATAAAGAAGAAATAATTTTATTATTTTTCTCATATACATGAATATTGTATGTATTGAAATCGTCTTATTTTTAGGATTTATTAGATGGATTAATAAATATTAGTTAATCATATTTGTTTCAATAGTTTAAATTTTAGATTACAGAATTAGTTAAACATATAGACTTAAATGTAAAATATTAAAAAATAATTGAGAAAGGTTTCTAAGTAATTGTAAAAAAATTAATTTTTTAGGTATTTGAAGTTAATAGAATTTTACAGTGAAATGTATGATAAATTCATTTAGTAAATAAATTATAGAATACATTTGTTATTGTTATTGATGTGTATGATTTTTATTATGTAATTTATATATATTTGCATCTAAATGGATTTTTTTTACCAATTTGCTATGCGCCTATAATACACATATTGAAAATTTCATCTTTTAGGATTTATTAATAAATATTAGTTGATTAAGTTTATCGATTAGTTTAAATTTTACATTATATTATTAACTTAAATGTGTAGACTATAATGTAAAATTTTGAGAAAGAACCATGAAAATTTTAAAAATAATTGTAGATTCTTTTAAGTGTGAAAAGTTTATTAGGATAATTGTAAAGTAGTAAATGATAGGATTTTGAAAATAAAATATCCACTTAGAGAGAATTAAGGAGAACGCAAAAAACTCCTAGAATTAATGTGAGAGCTTGAAATTCTTCCGATTTACTATTATTTAATAGATTAGAGCAGCATACATTTTTGGAAGAACTTTTATTCTTGTTTTAAACTTTGACATGCGATGAATGATTATGAATTATTGAAACTGTGTGCACACACATACACACACAGTAGTTTGTCGGTAAAACACATACACACACTACTTTGTTGGTAAAAGTATCAATTTTATTATTAATATCAGAAAAATATGCACACTTCAAACATCAGACCATGTAATTTCATATTCTCCTACATCAGTACTAGCGATTCCTAATGCTTTCCAAACAGCTGGAGAAGCATCGACATCATCGTTCCTACAGGGCGGTTGAAAATCAGTGTCCACGTCACAACCATGAATGGAATCGCACTCATCCACCACTTTAGCGACTACAGATCTTCCATTCGCATTGATCCTAATGCTATTCAGACAACGCCTTCCTCCACCGTACCAACCGGTAGACAGCGCGACCACAAGTTCGGTGTCGGCGTGGTACTGACCATCACACCCGGGCGTGCATCCTCCATCGCATGCGCCGTTGAAGTTGCTGACTGTCATGATTGCGCGAGTTGCTTTGGTTACGTGTGGAGAGCAGTGGTACTGTGGGTACAGTTTGTTCGCTTTGCAGCAGTAATTGGAGTCATATTCTACGTGGCATGTGCCAGGGATGCCTCTGAGGTAACCGCTAGCCTCGCATGACTGTGATGTTACTATGGTTAGGAAAGAGATTAGGATTGAAATAAGGGTGATCAGTGATAATTTTGAATTGGGAGCCATTTCTAAGTGAATTATGTAGGTATGCTGTTTCCAAATTGGTTGCGGTGCTATTTATAGCTTCCAACCGTCGAACATATATGTTTATATCAATATATTGCTATAATATCTTTGAAAGGACGTCGCTTCGAATACGTACAATCCAGTGTTATCGGTTTGCTTGTAACTTGAATTGCTACAAGCTCACGCTTTATCTTTTTAGTATAGATTAATTGGTAGAATACATTGTTGGACTTCTCACATAGATTCAAAAATAGTGAATTTCAAGAACAATGACATCTGAAGATTGGATGATAGAGTCATAAATTTTGTCTGCCAACTTCCATGTTTGTTTATAATTATAACGCTTCCCCTAGCCTTACTCTAAGGCCCTTACCAATAATGTGAAATCCCCTCTCCCTGCTCAATTTCCCCTGTATTCAAATAAATTTCAACGGTAAATTGTATTGATCTGAACAATACATGAAACCCACTAGAAAAATTATATAAAAATCAATGGCTGATAGAGAATTGACAAATTGAGACAGAATGTTTGAGGACAGAAGATTTGAACACATCAATAATGGACTTGTTCAGTTATTGCTCTTTTTTACTTTTAGAATGAAATATAAGTTAGTCATCAAACCGGTTCAAAAATAAATAAAAGGCAAATTATTACAGCGAGGACTTCGTTTTTTTAATTTAAAATAGTGAAAATTTCATGTTATTAATTTTTGCCTTAAACGAACATCCCAGTTTTATTTAAAACGGCAAAGACTTATTTTTTTTAATAAGCAGTCATCTGCTCAATTCATCGGCCATCAAAACAAGTAAAACAAACCGTAGCTCACTGAACAAGTTATACCTAGTTGCGTTGTGATTAGTTGAGTTCATCTTTTTCATAAACAAATCATTTTTGGTTGTGCTCTAATTTAATATTATGTTATGATGCTTTGATTATAGGAATAGTTTCACTGAATCTAGCTAATGCAAATGCAGTGTTTTGAGTCTACTTGTAACTTGTATTGGTACAAACATATTTCATTATTAAGAAAGTTTGCATTCTCTTTGTAACACATAAAACTAATATAAAACTCCAACTGATAATTAGGTACACTACGTTGTTGGACTTGTCAAATAGATTCAAAAAGGAGTGAATATCAAGAATAATGAACCCTGGAGATTCCATGATAGAGACTCCAAATCTTGTTATACAACCTTAACAACGAAGTTCAGATTGGTATAAATAGCAATCATCCACGCTCTAATTCACATCAACTGGCTAGTAAAGAAAAATAAAGCAAAATCAATATGGCTCTTTCTCATCATCTCATACTCACAATCATTCTAGCGACAATGTCAATAATGCCCTTGGTATCCCACTCCTGCGACATTAGCGGGTTCCTGCGGGGCAAAGCCGGGCACTGCAACACGGAGCACGACTCCGACTGCTGCAGAACTGATAAACTGTACCCACAGTACCGCTGCTCACCCAAAGTGTCAGCACACACAAGGGCGAAAATGACAATCAACAGCTTCGCAGCAGGCGGGGATGGAGGAGGCCCTTCGGAGTGCGACAACCGGTACCACAGCGATGAAGAGATGGTGGTGGCGCTGTCCACGGGGTGGTACAACAAAGGGAGCAGGTGCGGTAAAAATATCAGGATTAAGGCGAATGGGAGGACGGTGCTGGCGAAGGTGGTGGACGAGTGCGACTCGGTGGAAGGGTGCGATGCCGATCACGACTTCCAGCCGCCATGCCCGTACAATGACGTGGATGCTTCTCCAGCTGTCTGGAAGGCGCTTAGGATCCCGCAGGAGGAGGTTGGGGAGCTGGAGATTACCTGGTCTGATGCTTAGCTGAACATATATACCTATGTATGATAAGTCGAGAACTCCTTTTAAATACTTTGTTCCTAGGTGTGCAGTGTGTACTTTGATTGTTACTTGATAATAAAGCAATGTGTGGTTTGCAATTTATATACTTTGTTCCTAGGTGCTTCTCCAGTGGTGTTATTTATCTTTGGTCATATACACAGAGTAGAAATATATAGCCGGACTATTGGAATTTGGTGATATGTTTGAGAATTTGAAACACTGAATTTTGTATGAATTGAGAAGAAGCTGAAATATGATTTTATCGATACTTTCTCTACATTACAGAACGGTATATTTTACATTGTATTTATAATGTAAATGAATGGGCTGATGTGCCTATACGGGTTCACAAACCCAAACCTCTTGTTACTGGCTGATACAAGATATATTGTTTCATTCTATTCTTCAGCCTTATCTTTTTTCATGATACGCCCCCTCAATATCATCTAGGGTTTTGCCCTAGGTATTGCGATTTTCCCAATTTGTTGAGATCCTCTTTAATATTCAAATTGATTCAAGTCGGAGTAAAATTCGCTCTTCCTTTCTTTGATATGCAGTATTTACTTCAATTTGATGAGAGATTCAGTTGGACTTTACGATTCAATGATGTCTGACTTTTGGTAAATGGAGAAATTCGGTTGATTTGGTACAGATTAGCTTTCCCCTTTACAAATCTTCGCTATTTACTTCAATTTGCTGAAGACTTTAGCTATGCTTCATGATTTGAAAAGATCAGAATTTGACCGAATCTTCAATTCACTTTTTAATCTGACGAAATTTCTGGTTGATAGAGATTTGGTAAGTAATAGGTATGTGATTAACTTGTAGCTTTTCTTTCAAACTTTTTCTTGAACAAAGCATAAATCAATTTCTATGTGTTTTGTTTTTGAATGAAGCACTGGATTTGCTGATAGTGAGATTGCACTTAGAGTTTTGCACCATAAGATTGGTTTTACATCTGTATTTGACTTCAATTCACTTAACAAAGATTGAATCCACATGATTACGGCAGTTGCACTTGCTATGCTTCTATATTCTGCTTCAATACTTGATCTTGAAAATGTTGATTGCTTTTTAGAACACTATGAAACCGGATTATTTTCAATGTAGATGCAGTATCATGTGGTAGATCTTCTATTATTAGGATCTGTTGCCCAATCAACATCTATGTACCCTGTTATGTTGAGATGTTTGCATGCTTTAAGACTCAGACCATGATCTGCAATGCCTTTCAAATATCTTAATATTCTTTTGACTCATTTCCAGTATTCATCTTTAGAATCCTGCATGAATTGACACACTTTGTTAACACCGAAAGATATTTCTGGTCTTGTGATGGCTACATATTGCAATGTACCAACAATACTTCTATATTGCTTATCATTAAGTATTGGTTCTCCCACGTTTTTTGATAAATCATGACTTGTTATCATAGGCGTAGGTAGAGAATTAGCAGCATCCATTTTTGCTTTGATTAAGATTTCTATGATATATTTTCTTTGACATAGGAAATTTCCCGAGTTTGATATTTTGGCAACTTCAATTCCCAGAAAGTAATTCAGTGCTCCAAGATTCTTGATTGAAAATTGTTTGTCTAGAAACTAAATAAGATTGCTGATTTCTGCCTTATCATCACCGTAATAATTAAGTCGTCAACATTTATTAATATATACACATTTGAAAATTTGTTAACTCTGATGAATGAAGAGTTATCTGATTTGGTAGACTGAAAATTCAAACTTGTCAATGTGTTTTTCAATTTATCAAACCAGACTCTAGGGGCCTATTTAAGTCCACAGATGACCTTATTCAATTTGCACACATATTTTCTGTCTTGCTTGTAGCCTTGTGGTTGCTCCATGTACACTTCTTCCTTTAAATCACTATTTAGAAAGACATTATTCACATCCAACTGCCTAATACTCCAGTTTCTACGCAATGCTATGACAAGTATAATTTTAATTGTTGTTGGATTAATAATTGGGGAAAATGTTTCATCAAAATCAAAGACATGTTGTTGTGTATATCCTTTGGCTACCAGCCTTGTATATCTTACAACCGTTCCATCTGAATTTTCCTTTAATCTGTATGTCCACCTGCACCCTACTGTAATTTTGTTTTCAGATGGGTGTGCGAGATCCCATGTTTTATTCTTTATGAGTCAGTAATATTCATCATCCATAGCTTTCTTCCAATTAGTATGATCAAAGTTGTCTGGTTCTTCAGATGTAATTGTTATAGTGTATAACTTCAGCTTAAGTATTCCACTCTTTGATCCGGTAGTCATATGATGCCCAGTTTGAACTTGTTGTTTGTTATGTTGTTGCTCAGCAGTACTTTCTTCCTGTGCACATGAATGCCCCTGGTCATTTTTCTGACTATTGCTTTGTATCTGGTTGTTTGCAGGAGTGTGATTGAACGGGTCGGATTGCTCTGCCTGTTCATGACCTGGTCCACTGAGCACTATGAGTTGTGGATCAGGGTGATCTAAATCTTCTTGAATTCATTCCTTGTTTTTCTTTGTTGGATACAAAGGTATATTTGGTATTAATGTTTTTGGATTGTGAACTTTTTGTGTTGTCTTCATACCTGTACTAGAAAAAGGAAATACATATTCATTGAATACCACATGTCTACCCACAAATATTTTTCCATTACTGTCCAAATATTTATATTCCTTTTGATTTGTGGCACAACCTAAAAATGTACAAGGAGTTGATCTAAAATTTTGTTTGTGAGTTTTATAAGGTCTTAAGTATGAGAAACACAAGCATCCAAATGCTCTTAAACTATGTTAGTCAGGCCTTATATATTGAATAAGATTTCTATTGGACATTTATTTTTTAAAACTTTAGTTGGCAGTATGTTGATTAAATAGACTGTTGTACTAAATGAATCTGGTTAAAATTTTAAAGAAAGTGATGCTTGAGCTAATAAAGTAAGGGCTGATTCTACAATGTGTTTATGATTTCTCTCAACTAGACCATTTTGCTCAGATGTATATGCGCGTCTAACCCTGTGAATGGTTCCTTTCTTTTGAAAGAAATCATTGAGTGGTTTAAATTCAGTTACCACCATCTGTCTGTAAGATTTTAAGTTGATGGTTTGTTTTTTTTTCTACTTGAATAATAAAATTTATTATTGCCCTATATGTTTTTGACTTTGTTCTACGAAATATATCCAAGTATATCTAATGTGTGCATCAACAAATGATATATATGTTTTTGACTTTGTTATTGATTGATTAATTACTTTTTAATTAATTACCATAAAAACACGGGGTGTTACAAATTTTTCAAAAAATCGAACACTTAGAAAATTTTCACAAATTTTTTATCATATGTAAAAATAGAAAGTTATTGAATTGAATCTATTTAAATTGTAGCATACGATAAGAGAAAGTAAAGTAAGAGCCACATATTTGATTGAGTAGTTTAAGTTTGATAGAAGATCGTACATACGAAGAAAGTCAGAGTATGAGTTGTTTGACGTTTCTTTATAAGAAATTTTGAGGACGTAATATTCATAAGGAGGGAGTCTGTAACAACCCTGCTTTCTACGTCATAATAATAATAAATAAATTTAATTAAAATAAAACTTTTGAATTTGATTTAAATAAATATTATTTATGGAAAAAATTTCTTAATTAAATTCTATTTAATAAAAGATTTTGTTTTAATAAATTGAATTAAATTATTTTTTTCGGATAATATATTAAAATTAATTAAAATGTTTTTAATAAATATGAAATGTTTTTATACGATAAATAATTTTCAAATGATCGAAATAGTTGAAAATAATTTACTTCACAATAGTACGATGAATAATGAAATATAAACAAACAAAAATAAAATTGTACTATTATCAAAATATATTATGTTTTATCGACTGTAAAGCAATTTAAATTGGATGGAAAGAAATTTTATGTGACATTAATATAAATGGAGTAAATCAACGAATTAATATGCACACGCACACATACACACATACACACATAGAAATTAGCAAATATACCTTGTGAAACAATTAGTAGTTTAATTAAAATTGAAAAAAAAATTAATTAATTAAAAGGTAAAAGAAAATATGGTATTTAAATTAAATAAATGAAAAAGGTATAATTGTAAACAATGCTAGTCTAGAGAATTCTCTAATAATCTAACCCCTTCTTGATTAATTTCAGCCCAAGCCTAAATATCCACCCTGTCTTTCATTTTGCTAACCCGAAACTTCTTCCCAAATCCCCCAAATCAATTTAACGGAAAAAAGTCGGGTCGTACGCAAGATTGGGGATGGCATCGGCAAATGCCACAAGCATAGGGGCAGGTGGCCGAGGCAACATCGCGACCTGGTGGAGTAAGCGAATACAAACGTGCAAGGTTGGTGAGCGCGATTTTGTCATGGACGAAGTGGGGGTGCGTGCGTTTGTTTCTTGGAGGCATCACAATTTGGTGGCACGTTGGAGCGTGAGTCAGGGGATGGAGAAGTGTTTGTGTGGGCTAGTGGTGGCTGAGGTCGATGGTTGATTGTATGGGTGTTGGCGACTTCAGGCGATGGGAGGCAGCGACTTAGGGACGCATGTGCATCAACTGCGCAGCGATGAGGGAGAAGAACACTTCATTCTGGATGGAGCAGCATTGTCTAGGACATAGTGATTTTTTGGAAATGGATTTTGGTATTTAAATCTTTATTTTTGGAATTATATAAATGAAGTTAAAGTACTGTTCAATGTATAATATATTTTAAGGACTTTTATTGATTTCAGAATATAAAATTGATTTAAGAAGTTTTATCTAAATTTATTGATTTATTGAAAAGAAGATTTTATATTCGGTAGGTATTAATTATTTAAAAGATTATAAAATTATGAACAATATAAAATATTTTGTGATTAATATTATAGACATTTTAAATTGTATTTCACTAATAATATGGTTACTTATGAATTATTAAAGTGTGTTCTACACACACATAATATGTATGTGTGTGTGTGTGTTCGAATATATGATTTAATTGTTTAAAGAAAGTTTTTGTTGAAATTTATTATTATTTCATTTCTGAATTAAATTGGGATTTTTATGTATGATTTTTATATTTTCTAATTTATCATTTTCTTATATTGATTTTGATATCATGAATGATTCACCATTGATATTGATTTGATTTGTGATTTTGATATGATACGATGATGACACCCTTCTTTATGATTTGGTGATATTAAATTCTATGTGACGAGAAATCCGAATAAATGGAGTTATAATACCGTTTGGATAAGGCATTCGGTGATATTTCTTTGGTTATTCTTTGGACTCGTTATATAGAATATTATAGAGATTGAGTGTAGTTTATAAACAGTGAATAAACGATTGAGTATTACATAGTGATATGGGACGTTGTTGTGATATTTAGTTATTCATTACACTACAAGGATTACTGTTTATTCCAACGGGGGGGCAACGGCCGCCAACGGCATTGACCAACGGCTTCCAACGGCAAGTATTTTCCGGATTATTACCAAGAGATTAAAAAGATAGCCGTTGGTCGCCGTTGGAAAATGCCGTTTGCGGCCGTTGGTAGCCGTTGGAAACCCGAACCAAAATAAACGGCAGCAGCTTCTTCTCCCCCATTTCGTTTTTCACCAAATTTTTTCCCAAAACCCTCCATCCTCCCCAATTCGCCATCCACTTCCATTCCAACCTCCAACGTCACTCGGTAGCATCTAGAAGCCCTCTCCAACCCCTAATCTTCTCCAATCAAGGTATAAACTCTAATTCCCTTTTTTATTAAATTAGGTAATTTAGTGTTAGATTTGCAATTTATATGTTTGTATTGACTATTGTATGTGTAGTTTAGTTTATTGATGCTTAATTTTTATTATTAACCTATGTATTGTAAGTTAATTGTATATTATAGTATGTTGTATGTATGGTGTATAGTGTATTATGTGTATAGCGTAGTGTAGAATGCTGCTTGTATGAAAATATAGTGCGATAAGTTGAATGATGACATTAGATTAGAAAATATCGAAAATGATATTTAATTTTATAATATACGGTTACTTTGATTTTTTTTAATAAGTAATATAGTGTAGTAATTTTATAATGTACGGTTAAAAAATATCGAAAATGACAGTAAGTATAGTATCGAACGTCAATTTTTTTTATAAATATAATATGTTACAGAATACGTAATATATTCGAAAACCCTTAGAATGTTTTTCGGCCCCGTCTGATAAGTATTGTATATGATCGTTATGTGGATATTCGTTTTTTTAACAGAACGGACATCTGTATTCATCTTATACAGTATTTGTTGGATTTGTCCCTGTATTGGACAAGTTACGAATACAATAACGTAATTAAATCGCGTAAATTATTTCATTTTAAATGGTTCACAAAATTTCGACAGCGCTTCGTTTATGTTCCCTGTGTACACGCAAATGTGTACTGTTCAAGGAACTAAAGCGAAGCGCTGCCGAAATTTTGTTGAATCATTTAAATTGAAATAATTTACGCGATTTAATTACGTTATTGTATTTGTAATGGGAGGTAGGACGACCCATCACCATAGAGTTAATGATCAGTTATTATAAAATTCACCTGTAAACTGTTTTAATAATATGTCAATGCAAATTAATATCGTACTTTTTAACTATATACGTAGGTTAATGGACAATTATTTTACTGATCGGAGCTGGATGTACAAAAAACGAAGAGTTGAAAGTGAAACGTCAATTAGTGAACATTTTAATAATGGTGTTCGCGTATTTATTGATTTCGCTTTAAGTAATAACGAAAACGACAAAGAAATCCGTTGTCCATGTACTAAATGCAAATTGTTAAAGCATTTGGTACCAGAAATGGTAAGAGTTCATTTGCGTCAGTTCGGTTTCGTGTCGAACTATTTGGTTTGGGATCGTCATGGAGAACCGTTAGCATCTAATCGTGTTGAAGCTGAGGAGGTATTGAGTAATGAAATTGATACGACAAATCTCGTAGAACATATGGTTGAAGATGCTGCACTTTCAATGTACCCTGTTTCTCAATTAACCGATGACGATGGTAATACTGAAGACGAACCAAATATTGGTGCAAAAAAAAAATATGATTTGTTAGAAGCGGCGAAGAAACCCATTTGGGAAGGTTGCACAAGCGGAACCCAATTGTCAGTGACTGCTGAGTACGTTGCGATGAAATCTATATACAACCTCACAGAATCTGGATTTACAGCTGTTGTACAAGCTGCGAAACGGCATATGCCTTCCAATAATTTAATGTGCGAAAATCATTATGAAGTAAAAAAACTAATGTCGGCTTTTGGTTTACCATATCAAAAAATAGATACATGTCTAAACGGTTGCATGCTGTTTTGGAAGGAATATATCAATCTTAGACATTGTAAAATATGCAATCAGGAAAGGTACAAACCAAGAAAGAAAAAGGGAAAGGAAGTCCCGTATAAGCGTATGCATTATTTACCAATTACTCCTAGACTTCAAAGGTTATATGCATCTTCTGTAACTGCGCAACATATGAGATGGCACAGTATGAGAATACGAGAGAAAGGTACGTTAACACACCCAGCTGATGGGGAAGCATGGAAGCATTTTGACCAAAAGTATCCTGATTTTGCATCCGAGAGTCGTAATGTTAGACTTGGTTTATGTACGGATGGATTTTCACCATTTTCTCAATTTGGTTCTAAATATTCGTCCTGGCCTATAATTGTCACACCTTATAATTTACCTCCTTGGATGTGTATGAAAACTCCATACATGTTTCTTACAGTTGTTGTTTCTGGTCCTGATGATCCGACACAAGGAATCGATGTTTATTTACAACCTTTGATTGAAGAATTAAAAACATTGTGGTACGAAGAAGTAGAAACATATGATATTTCTAAAAAAAAAAAACTTTCGCATGTATGCTTCTTTGTTATGGACAATCAGCGATTTTCCTGCATATGCAATGCTTTCAGGTTGGAGTACGGCTGGTCGCCTAGCTTGTCCTTACTGCATGGAAGAAACAAGAGCATTTCCTTTACCTCATGGAAATTTTTTTTCGTGGTTTGACTGTTATCGATGTTTTCTTCATGTTAATCATCCATTTAGAAGAGATAAGAAAAACTTTACAGCTGATAGAGTTGAAACTTTAAGCGCACCTACGGTTTGGTCAAGCGAAGATATTTATGAACTTGTAAAGGATTATCCAAAAATACATGAAACCGGAAAGCAAATTGAAATTCAAGGTAAATCATCGATTCATAACTGGTGCAAACAAAACATATTTTGGGAGTTGCCTTATTGGAAAAATCTCCTGATTCGTCATAATATTGACGTGATGCACAATGAGAAAAACGTGTTTGATAATGTGTTTAATACAGTTTTGAATGTCAAGGGGAAGACGAAAGATGATTTGAAATCAAGGCGTGATATCGAAGTATTACGTAATCGTCCTGAGCTTCATATGAAACCAAATGAAACAAAAAAGCCAAAAACGTGCTATGAGCTAGACAATAATCAAGTTAAAATATTTTTAAAATGGGTGGAAGGATTAAGATTCCCGGATGGTATATCTTCTAATCTTCGTAGATGTGTGGACTATAAGAACAATAAACTTAGCGGGATGAAAAGTCATGATTGTCATGTTATGATGGAAAATTTATTATCCGTCGCTTTTAAAGAACTATTTCCCGTAAAAGTTTGGACTGTTCTAACAGAACTTAGTCTGTTTTATAAAGAGATTTGTTCTACTACATTAAAAGTTGATCGTCTACGTAAACTTGAGGAAGAAATCCCGATATTGCTATGCAAATTGGAAAAAATATTTCCTCCTGGTTTTTTCAATGTTATGGAGCATTTACCTATTCATCTTCCATTTCAAGCACGTCTTCGAGGGCCTGTGCAATATGGATGGATGTATCCATTTGAAAGGTATATTCATATTTAGTTCATTAAATATTGGTTTAATTATATGTATAAAAAAATTGATTTAAAATAATTTGAAATAGATATTTAAATCATCTAAAGAAAAAAGTGAGGCAGAAAGCTCGAGTTGAAGGCTCGATTTGCAAATCATACATTGAAGAAGAAGCTTCATTTTTTTTCTCTCATTATTTTAGTGACCATGTGAACATATCATTTGAAAGTGCTCCGCGTAATGATGAAGGCATTGATCAAGATGATTGTCAATCGACTATATCTATTTTTAAAAAGCATGGTCGGCCTTTTGGTAAATGTGTGGAAGTATGGTTGGATGACAGAGATTATCACGTAGCACACACATATATTCTTCTCAACTGTGCTGAAGTTGCACCATTTGTTAGGTAATATACTTATATATGTAACATTTCTTGTATCTTAATTAATAAATATACAAATATGCACACATGGATCTTAATCAAAATATAACATTTCTTGTATAATTGCAGTATTTACGAATCACAACATCCGAACGGAGATATCAGCAAAGAATTCTCTAAATGGTTTTCTAAGTACGTTTTTGATACGACAAATGGTGTTGTAGACGAAGGATTGAAACATTTAGCTTTGGGACCAAAAAGGATAGTCAAGACCTATCCAATATTCTTTGTGAATGGATATAAATTTAATACCAAAGAATACGGTGCTGAAAAATTAACTAACAATACTGGTGTATTTGTTAAAGGTAGTGATGATCCAAATGATCATATACATGATTTTTATGGTGTGCTAACCCAAGTTTTGCAATTGTCGTATTTCACACGACCTGCAGAAGAAGTATTTTTGTTTAAATGCAACTGGTTCAGCAACGTTCCAGGTTCTGGAATAAACGTGCATCCAAAATATAATCTTATAGAAATAAAACATATTTCGCATTATCATAACTACGATCCTTTTGTACTTGCCAAACAAGCTCTTCAAGTTTATTATGCTTCTTACCCATCTCTAAGAAGAGATAAAGTAAATTGGTCGGTTGTTTTTAAAACAAAGGCAAGATTTACATTTGATGGACGGAACATTCCCGATGAACAAGCTTACCAAGCAGATATCGAGGAAAGTATAGGAATAATAATAACAGATGATCAAACATATTTTGGACCTCTAAACGATGATTCAAATGCATTAATTGAAGCATTTGAGAGTACAGAGGAACAAAATATAGAGTACGAAACAGAGTCTGAAACCGAAACTGACGAGGACTGATCAATAATCTACATTTTGAAGGTAATTATATTTAACATTATAATGTTTTCATTAAAAATGTTATGCTAATGTATGATATGTGTCACGTACTCTTCTTATGTTATGCCATAATGTATGTTTTACATATAGTCATTTAATGTTCTCATATAATGTTTGTCTGTAACATGTTCTATAGATATGTCTTCACGTAGACGATCTAGGTCTACACATTCTGGGTCTCCCTCCTCTTCACAGAGAGGGACTATTCGTCCTGCAGATCGTGATCGCGCTGGTCCATCAGAGGAGATGCCACGCACTGCAATTTGGCTAAAGCCAAAAGCCGACGGATCTGGGTAAGTATTAAGTTTCAAAATTAAATTTTATTCTCGTACAGTCTATTATAAGTATAGTAGTCATAAAATAGTAAATGCTTTTTTTTCCTGTTAAACACAGTGGTTTTACGTTAGAGCCATCAAATATAGTTCTTTCATTATCTAAGCGTGCATACCAGAGTCGGATGAATGAATGTTGGCCCAAATGGTCCTTGATTCCAGAGAACGTGAAGGAAGCTATTTGGCAGGACTTTTTGGTATGAGTGATATTACTTGTTAGGTTTAAATATCTAATCATGTTTACACTACGCATAAAAACTATATAACTCTTATGTAATCAAACGTGCAGGGCCATGTGGACATCCAGGATGCAGATCTTTCCGTTGTACAGCGTCATTGGCAGAGTAAAATTGCAAAGAACTACAGGGAGACTTTAAATGCTGTGAAATCAAGTGGAAGCAAGCCAAATTGGATGAGCGCTGTTGTGTGGGAACAGTTTATCCGCTGGTGGGCCAATGAGGAATTTCAGGTAAATTTAGCATATATTTAATTTAAATTGTTCTACGCAAATAATATTTAAATTAAAACTATAAAACAATTTTTTTTCAACTTAAATTTGCAGAAAGAGTCAACTAGGAATTCTGCTAACAGGAGCAAGAACCCCATCACACATCGCGGTGGTTCTAAGTCATTCCAGCATCACCGCAAGGACTTGGTATATTTATTAATTAACATAAACATTTATATAAAAATATTTAATATATATATTTATATGTGCATATTTCAGGAAAGACAGCGCGGTGGTCATGTTAGTCGTTGGGATGTATTTGCGCATACGCATGCGGTGACTCAGATTGACGATTCAGGCTCATATTCGTACACCTGGGAAAGTAATGACAAAGCAAGGACCGCATATGTAAGTATAAGATAATGAACTAAAAGTTTTAAGTCTATTAAAATAGCATTATCTAAATTCAATTGTATTTTGCATACTAGGAAAAGTTTCAGGACGCACGGACATTGATGCTCCAGGACACCGGAAGAGCAGAGTTGACCATTGATGAGGAGAACACAATATTTGAGTCTGTCATGGATCCAGCGACCCACGGAAGGCGCTTTGTATTTGGAAGCCAATCGGTAATTTAATTTAAATTTAAAATAATTTTTATGAAGCATGTTCATTTCGATATCATATATATAAACACTTTAGATGTGAGCTTAGCTAGAGTAAATATTTAAACGTATTTACACATATATTTACACATATTTACTAATATTTACAGGTTGACGTAGTGCAGAAGAACTACCAGAGGACTCAAGATAAGGAGGAGATCGCACAGCTACGAGCCCAGATCGCCACGCTTCAAGACCGCGATCGCCGCCGTGAAGAACAAATGGAGCAGCTAAACAATAAAGTGGCGGAGTTCATGGAGCAATACAGGCGGTTTCCTTCCTCCGGTGGTTCTGCTGGCGAGTGAGTTGAGGTATGTTTGAGATGTTTTCTTATGTGTGGAGTGGTGATGGTTTGTATATATTGTTGTATGGTGTTAGACATTTGGTGATGGTTTGGATGTGTTAGGCATTTGGTGATGTGTTTGGATGTCTTAAACATTTGGTGATGGTTTGGATGACGATTGGTGATGACTTTTTATGTGTTTTGTTTGTATATATGATGACGGTTGTTTTGGATGACGTTTGGTTTTGATGTAGAAACTAATTTGATGGATGTAGAATTTAGTTTGTTTTGATGGTTTGGTTGTTTATGTGTATGATTTGATTATTATATTGTGTTTGGTTATATATATGTGATTGTTATTGGATATACGCTCAAAATGGAGCAGTTTTGATATTTATGATATTGTGTGTGGCCGGAGGTGAGTAGGAGCTGCTGGGTAAAAAAAAAGTTTCAGATTTCCAACGGCTTCCAACGGATACCAACGGCCATTTGGTCATTTATAGGCAACGGCTTCCAACGGCTACCAACGGCCATAACCAACGTTTTCCAACGTTTTCCAACGGCGAACCAACGGCAAGTTGGTCAACGAAGTTTGCCACGTGGCCAGATGAGCCGTTGGTAAACGTTGGTATAAGGCCGTTGGAGGCGTTGGAAACCATTGGAAGGCGTTGAAATGTATTCCAACGGCCTTTCCAACGGCCTTTCCAACGGCTTCCAACGGCTTACCAACGGCCGCCAACGGCTTGGAGCCGTTGGAAAGAGCTGTCTCCCTTGTAGTGTTATAAGTAGACGTCACTCAAGTGACTGGAGCTGGGATATTGAGATTATACTTACGTGAGGTGATGCTTAGGGTAGAGCAAACTCATGGATGATTGATATATGAAGGTGTACATATATATATATACATATATATATACATATATATACACATATACATATATATATACACATATACATATATACATACATATATATATATATATATATTATCTACTTGTCCATCAAGAAGTGCTCCAGGATATGATTAGGAGTTAGCAGGAACTAGGTGGCCAATGTCCACCTTGGCGGCCTGAACATGCCCTTTATTACATATATCTGATGCAAATCACGAGATTTTAGAGAAGGATGGTTAGCCCATAGGGCGGTGTAACACTAGCCTCTTTTTGTCACCTAGGCCAGTAGTATGTTATCTTAAGAGCATGATCTAAGATCATGACTAGGTTTCCTCGCGTTAACGAGCATGTTAGGTGAATATTGTCACAATTACCAGGAAGGCAACTGAAGACTGTAGGAGCGGATCCAGGCGGATAACCCAGGGCTCCTGAAGTATGCGGGTAGCTATCAGTCTCCCTTCTGGTTCTACACAGAGTGGTAGATAAGTGCATATTATTTATACACCTCACCTACGTATTAGGAGCAGTTCCGGGTGGATAACCTAGGTGCTCTTAGAGATGGCGGGTAGCCATATTGTGATATGACTTTACTTAGGACTTCTGTCATGCGGTCATTCTCCCATTACGATTTATACTATTTATTTCTATATGAGGAGATTAGATTATGCCTGTGATGTGATAATGTCCCAAATATAGTGGATTCTTGTATATTTTGTTGTGTATGATTTCTTTGATGGGCAGCCTATATATCTATATTGATGTGGTTATTCTATTACTCAAGATTGAGAGATATATTTGGACATTGTTGTTTGCTAGCCTAATTATACTTGATGACATCTCATATTTGATGATTTTTGGACTTTGACAACGAATCTGGATATGGACGATTCACTCATTTGATATTGCTTCAATTGGATAATATTTGATGTGATTTTATATGGGTGATGACATCTTTATGCTTGATTCCGTGGTTGTTACTATTTTGTTATATTATTGTTTGTTTGTCTTCACTGTTATACTATACATATTCTATATATATATATATATATATATATATATGTATGTATGTATGTGTGTGTGTAACCTCTTGATTTAGATATAGTCTGACCCGTGTGTTATTTAATACTCGGGTCAGTCTGAGACATTTCAGGTTCAGAGATAATAAGACCAGCTTATATTTTGGGCATAGAGGAGGCTGGTGTTCATTATAGTAGTTATCATCTTGTATTGTATTGTTTCATGTATGTATAATCATGTGATGTATATTAGACATACTTTGTATATTTAGTATTATATATTATCGTTGTGATTCTGACCCCGTGTTCTCTGTTATATATTGTATATTGGGTATTGTTCTATCCTGAAAGCATACGTGTTTATTGCTTTGTGTCGATACTATGTACGTATAGGTAAAATATTTATTCGATGTTTAAATACGTATTAGTATTAGTCCAAGAGAATATTCACGTGTGGACTTCATATCGCATCATTCTCCGTATTATCTGACGGTATTACTCATTAATACTCTTGGATAATATGGGTATAGAGATGAGGTGTTTACATTGTGGATGAGCAGATCCCCATTTCGAGGCCTCTTAAACTTTACACCCCGATTGACTTTAGCCGAAGGAGATGCGCAATGATGACAAATTCAGCAATCGACTCACCAAAAAGCTATTGGAATAACTCTATAATAATTTATGTGGTAGATTCATGTCCATACTATCACTATTTCCAAGCATATATTGAGAGGGTGTGGAAACTTATTGGGGAATTTCAAATGCACACGAAGGACAATGATTTCTATGTTGTTAAATTTGACAATAAAGAAGACCATGACAGAATTGTGGAAGCAAACCCTTACTTTTACGATAGAAAACTAATGATGACGAAGAGGTCGGTGCTAGGTTTATATCCGACTATGAAAGTTTTATTCACAATCCCAGTTTGGATGGGATTCTCATAAATAAAGCTGCATTTTTTGTTGGAGGAAGGCATCAGTAGAATTCCTTTAATGTTTGGTAACCTTATTAAAATAGACCATTTCACAAAAGATATGATTGAAATATCGTTCGTTAGAGTATGGACTGAAATTAAAAATGATTTCAACTTTCTGAACGAAGTGGTTGTTGTGAATGAAAGCAATGAATTGTTCTTCCAGCTAGTAGAATATGACAGGAAGCCAAGTGTTTGTCAAAACTGCAATTGATTTGGACATCCGATTTAGTACTGCAATTGATTCCCAAAACAACCACTCTAAACACTAACAATGTCGGTAGCATGGACATAGATTCTCAAGCCAATCCCGCAGGCACACAGCAGGAAAATAAAACTAATAACATTCAAGGTAACGCTTCAGACTCTAGACCTGATAACTTTGTTCTAGACCGAAATATGGGAAACACAGTAGCAAGTAGCGGTAATTCAATTAGAAATCCACAAAATGGCATCCCGTTGACAAAGCCAGATGGTATTAAAAGTCATAACCGAAGACAGCAACACAATCCAGATAAATCAAATAATATTAATGTGGAGCAAAGTCCGGTTGTAGGGTCTACAGCACAAATTAAACACAAATATAAACTTTCATACAAAGGAGAACAATTCAAACAATTCATGTCCAGATCTTAGTGTAGTTCCTAAACTTCCAGCGCAATCTGAACCCATTGATGAAACCCATTGATGAACTTGGCGCATTTGACTCAGACAGCAACATCACCAAAGAAAAGATACCTCATCTTACTTCGCCTCCCGAAGGCAATGGTGCTTGGTCAGATGAAGTGTAGGAAGACCAAAATACGAATAGAAACTGCCCCCAATCTCCAAATGAAGGGACCATTGGTTCTCCTACAAGAAACAAGCAAAGATGAAGGACTCTGCATGATGAGACTCCTTTTAAATTCAAAGCAACCTAGAGTGACGACGTCATAGACAACCTTGCATGGAAAAACATGGTTAGTCATCTAAAAATAAAGGGTAGAAAAATGAAACGTACAAATTAGGGCTGTTATGGTAATGGTTACCGTTACCATTTCACAAATACCGTTACCGTACTATTTTTACTGGTAAGCGAAAATTGCTTACCGTTACCGTTACCGATAGGCTGGTATACCGAAGACTGGTATACCGATAATCTGGTAACCGTTACACTGGTAATGGTAAATTACCGTTTGTCTAATAAAGGTGAGTAACATAACACGTATTCAGACCATAATGGTGCTTCATTATACAATTTATAGTGTTACTTAATAAAAAAACATAAATGAGAAAGAAGTGAAGTGTATTTAACATTATTTCACCTGGTTAATAAACTAAATTTAATCATTTGCTTGGTTTTGAATGCCTATAATAAAGTATGTTACATGAATATACATGTATTATAAATTGACTTGTAAATTTACCGTTACCGCTGGTATTGAAGAAATGTTACCAATGATCTACCGTAGAAAATGGTAAATTTACCGTTACCATACCGATTAAACTGGTATACCGATTTCACTCGAAAATGGTAACCAATTGACTGGTAATGGTATGGTAATGGTAAATTTACCGTTACCATAACAGTCCTAGTACAAATTCAAATATGTGTGCTCCTTCACATATCGATATAAGGAGGAAAAACATTACTACTAATTAATTAACATGCTCATTTGGAACGTAAAGGGTTTAAATTCCCCATCCAAATAACTAGATGTAGCATTAGTACTAAAACAAAATCAAGTCTCTTTAGTCGGTTTATTGGAGAATAAATTGACTGGATATAAGATTAAATTTGTTTCTAATTTTTTAGTAAAGATTGGGATTTCTTGTACAATAATAAGCATAAGGATAAAGTTAGAATTTTGGTTATGTGGAATAAAAAAACAATGGGACCTTTTCTGTAGCCCACAAGAATGAACAATATATAACGTGCCTCCTACGTAATAAATTGGGTATGGTATTTATTAGTACAGTTGTATATGCTCACAATCAAGTAGAGAGAAGAAAAAGGCTGTGGGATACATAAAACAACAATCTAATTATGTTAATTTGCCTTGGGTGGTAATCAGAGATTTTAATGTTATTTTATACGTCATAGAATCAATAAGATGCTACAATTCAATACCAGATTATGATTTTATAGAATGCATAAGTGTAGCTAATTTGGTTGAGCTGCAGACTTTCCGAAATTTTTATATATGAAGGGGCAGTACAAATTTGTCGGTGCATAAAAAAAGTATGACTATTTGCACCCCGGTTTCTGCTACAGGCCGTCGCATCAATTTTTTTTTCTTTTTTTTTAACTACGGTCGGTGGGAAACCGCCGAACCAGGCAAGGTTTGGTCGGCGGTTGCCCACCGACCATGGTGGCCGCTAGCACAAACTAGGATGCTGATAGCGCCACAATAAAAAAATAGATAGACTATTTACCAACGAAGAATGTTACCACAAATTCCCACTGTTCTCTGTCTTTTTTGCCAACCACTCAAGTAGTGATCACACCCCTATAATTTTCAACCTTGATACTCGAGGTCACGGCATGAAAAATGGCTCTTAAGTATAACAATTCATGGCACTATAGCACTGAATACACAGGGTTGGTGGAAGCTAAGTGGAACGCAGCTTGCATCGGGAACCTCCTGTTGTGGAAAATCCCTTCAGATGATCAGTCTAAGAGAATAAAAAACCCAACGCAGTGGAAAACAACTGGATCGTGATTGTAATGAGATGAAACAAACAAAGATAAACACCAAAACAAACAGTCACAAATCTATGCAATGCAGAAAAATAAATAACATCAGTATTTATAGTGGTTCCACTACCGCAAGGCAGTGTACGTCCACTTGGAAGAGAAGATTTTATTAATCACTGAAAAATTAAAGTTACAAGATTGATTCACTTTTGGAGGGTATACATAAGAAGAATTAACAATACAGACAAAATTCTGCAGAGTTTCAACTCTCTAGGATGGCTGTCATTGTTGTCCAGAAGCTTCACTATTTATAAAGTGAAGATATAAGGAGGGGTAGCTGCTATATAGCAGCCCTGAGGTTTGGTTCGGCAAACACCAAAAATGGTTCGGCATCCATTTGGACCGGCATGATTTGATCCGTCAATCAGTACTCCAGATCTGGACCGGCTAAGCTTACAACACATCTCGTTCGGCATTAGTTCCCCGAACAAAAATTATGGACCGGCATCAACTTGGTTCGGCAGCAGCAATTCTGGACTGGCGTCAACACAAAAGATTTGGACCGGCATGCTTATCTGATTCGACACTCCAACATAGTACGCATCTGGACCGGCATTCACCGAACGAGACTTCCTCTTGCCTTCACTGTTGACCGAAGCACTACCACCGGATCAAAATTCCGGTCCGGTGTTCCACCGAACGAGGTCACCTTCTCACCGAACGAACTCCACCGGACCAAATCTTTGGTCCGGCATTTCCTCCACTGAACCAGACTTCTGGTTCGGCCTCCAAGCTTCTTCGATGAAATTGGTATCACATCTAACAATCTCCATATTGATACCAAATTTCATACAAGTCTTCCAATTTCATCTACACCACTATGCTCTAAGCAATGGATACTTACCCAATGAGCTTCGGCAATGTCATCACCCATTACACTCTGTCAACGAACTCTAGCAAGGCCACCGCCCGTCAACAAAATATTCGAAATATTCAGTCCGTGTAGAACCTATCAATCTCCACCATGAAAACAAATGTCTTCATGAACCATCTCAACTCTCCCCCCGTGCCACTCCGTGGCACCTAGCACTTTATTAAGCGAATTAAATCTGAGCAATGCTCGAACTTAGCAACAGGCAACGACTTGGTAAACATGTCTGTTACATTCTCCTTTGTGTGAACTTTCTGAAGACGAACTAGCTTCTCTTCACTCATCGAGACAAGAAACGACTTTCTCACCTCAATATGCTTCGTCCTCAAGCTGAATGTCAGATTTTCAGCCAAGTAAATTGCACTCTGACTGTCACAGTACACATCCACGTCTTCATATACGAAGTCCAAATCACACAACAGTCGCCTCAAATAAAGCGTCTCCTTAGCTACTTCAAGCGCAGCTATGAGCTCTGCCTCTGTAGTGGACAAAACCACAATCGTCTGCAACCTTACTCTACAACTGATCGATGTCCCACCAATGGTGAACACATATCCAGAGGTTGACTTCCTTCGATCTCTATCACCGGCATAATCGAAATCGCAAAATCCAACCAAGCTGAAATCTCTTTTTCTGCGGGACAAGTCCATGGTTTGGAGTTCCTCTAAAGTATCTGAAGATACACTTCACTGCTTCCCAATGCATCTTTCCTGGATTTTCCATGAACCTACTCACCAATCCAACAGCTTGTGCAATGTCCGGTCTAGTGCAGACCATGGCATACATCAAGTTGTCAATTGCACTTGCATATGGGATCTTCATCATATAAGCCTTGTCTTTTTTCGAGATCGGTGAGTCTTTACTAGAAAACTGTATGTGCAAGGGCATGGGTGTGTTGATTGTCTTTGCCCCTTCCATGCTAAACCGAGCAAGCACCTTTCGAACGTATTCTTTTTGAGTGGGGCTCAAAAGTCCTACCTTTCTATCCCTTTGGATTTTCATACTCAAAATTTTCTTTGCTTCTCCAAGGTCCTTTATTTCAAATTCTGTTTTTAGCTTTCGCTTTAAACTATCGATTTCAGCCTTATCCTTGAAAGCAATCAACATATCATCCACGTACAAGAGTAGATACACCCATCTACTATTCTTTAAATGTTTGAAGTACACACAAGCGTTCTTTGATGCTACAATCAAAAATCAAGTGAAAGCATAAAAGAGTCAAACCTCTTGTACCGTTGTCTAGGCGACTGCTTAAGCCCATACAATGAATTCTTCAATTTGCAAATCTAATTTTCTTTCCCATCTACAACAAATCCTTCTGACTGCTTCATGTAGACGGTCTCATCCAAGTCTCCGTGTAAGAGCGGTTTTCGCGTCCAGTTGCTCCAGCTCCAAGTCATGAGCTGCGACGATAGCGAGCAAAATGCGGATGGACGTATGCTTCACTACTGGAGAGAATATCTCATCATACTTCAATCCCTTTCTTTGTAAAAACCCTTTAACAACTAGTCTAGCCATGTATCTCCCATCATCCTTCACCTTGAACACCCATTTGCAGTTTATGGCTCGGCTTCCTTGAGGAGGTGGTACCAAATCTCAAGTCTTATTCTTCTTCAGCGACTCTAACTCCTCTTCCATAGCGCACATCCACTTCGAACTGTCACATGACTTCAAAGCTTCATCAAGGTTAAGCGGCTCCTCAAGAACCACATATAGAGCATAGTCAAACTGATCACCAAGGCTAAGGTTCACAAACTGCCAATCACCATACCTTTCGAGCGGCCTAATAGTCCTACGACTGACCCGGGTAGGTACTGCTTCGCCTAAACTCATTTCAGCTTCACCTTGAACTGAACTTCCTCTAGATTCATGCACATCACCAGCACTACTAGAAGGTACCTGTGGACTATCCTATGATGTTTCATCAACTGCGTTTTTCTCGACAGCATCGACAACAACTCTGCTATTTGGCTGGAACACGGAAACTTCTTCTATCCCCTTAGGCCTATCAGAATCTTCTGATGTGGTAGGTAGCTTCTCCTTCGAATTGAACATAGCAGACTCATCAAAAGTAACATGTCTGGAATGAACAATCTTCTGATCAACAGGGTTCCAAATTCGATACCCTTTGATACCATCGGTGTATCCCATTAGTATGCCCTTGTATGCTCTAGCCTCCAACTTATCATCACATGTATGGTGAACGTACACAGGACAACCAAAAATTCGGAAGTAACCAAGATACACTGTCCTCTCTACTTCTCCTCTGGAGTATTCTCATCTATGGCTGAGCACGGAATTCAATTTATGATATGCACCGTAGTTGATAATGCCTCAGCCCAAAAGCTTCTAGACAAGCATGTCGTCTATCTCAAGCAACGAGCCTTCTCTAGTAGAATCATGTTCATCCTTTCTGCAACCCCATTGGATTGTGGCCGAGTGTAGTGAAATGTCCCTGAATGTCATGTTGTCTACAAAAGTCGAGGAACTTCCTAGAGACAAATTCATCGTCATTATCAGATCTCAGCACCTTCAACCTAGAATCAGATCGGTTCTCAATAAACGCTTTCCAGTCTTTGAACTTCTCAAAACTCTCTGATTTGGCCTTCATCACACACTCATACTTTTCGAGAAAAATCATCAATGAATGAGATAAAATACTTTGCTTCTCAAGGAGGAATAGCAACTGGTCCCCAGACATCTGTATGCACGTACTCAAGTACTCGCCTCGACCTATGGAGTCCAACTCCAAAAGATACTTTAGTTTGCTTGTCTAACACACACTTCTGGCAAAAGTCCATCTTGTCAAAGCTTCCTCCTTTGATCATCTTCCGTCCCCGAAGTAACTCTAAGCCCTTCTCTGAAATATGACCCAACCTGAGATGCCAAAGCCTTGTGACATCCAAAGCACGGGAACTATCTACTCCAACACACGACTCTCCAAGAACTGTGGTGGCTTTCAGCAAATACAGATTTCGAAACACATCTCCTTTCATAAGAACTAGTGCACCTCTCGAAACCTTCATACTATCCTTCTCGATGGTTACCTTGCATCCCAAAAATGTTAATTGTCCTAAAGAAATCAAGGACTTCCGAAGACCTGGAACATATCAGACACCTGTCAAAGTGCGTATCACTCCATCAAACATCCTGATCCTCACTGTACCTTCACCCATTGCTCTACAGCTAGCATCATTATCTATAAGAATAGAGATTCTCTCTCGTCCAACGAAAGAACTGAAGTAATCCTTATTAGACGTCATATGGAAAGACACCCCCGAGTCCAGCACCCAATGGTCTGAGATATCTGATACTATTACTGGCAACACATCGTCAGATACAGACTTCTCCACCGCAAATGATGAAGATCCGTCTTCTTCCTTCTTCAAATCTGGACAATCATTTTTTCAATGACCAGGTTTCTTGCAGATAAAGCACTTCCCGTCCTTAGACTTTCCTCTCCTGCCATTACCGGGCTTCCTGGACTTGGAACGCCCTTTAGAGTGCTAATTGTTGGGTACCTTTCATAACACCTACCACCGAACCAGGCTCCACCGGTCCACTTACCTCTCATGCTTGCCGATCCAACCTACGTCCTATGCTTGCCGAACCAACCTTCGTCCCTACTATTCAACCATCTACAACCGGACCAAAGCCACCACCGGACCAAAGCCACGACCGGACCAAAGCCACCACCGAACCAAGCGCCTTACTCAACATAACACACCGGACCAACCTCACCATCCCACCACCGGTCCAAGCAACTACCGGTCCAAACTGCACTTCTCATTCTCATGTTCCTACCGAACGACCTTCTCAAGCTCCTACCGGACCAACCCCAAACCGGACCAAGGTACTACCACATAGCACCGAATCACCTACAACCGGTCCACTCTACACTCCAACCATCTCCGAACCAAGCGATGCCGAACCAAGACGTACCAGGCCAGATCACATCAGCCCAGGCCCATCAACAACTATACACATCCTGGACCCCTACCCCCAGCCTCACTCTATAAATAGAGGGGCAGGGGTACAACAATGGGGACAAGTTTTGAGAGCTCAAGCACGGAGAGAACTTTCAAACAACTTTCTTTTACTTGTATCAAAGCTTTGTACTTGTAATCAAAACAAAAGAAGAGAAATAACATATAAAGTGGACGTAGGCACATTCTGGCTGAACCACTATAAACTTGCGTGCCTTTTTACAGTTTAGTTCCTGCTTTTCATATATTTGCATAAATCACCCAAATCACTAAGAACAGCATAAGATCTACTAAATCATACAACTTTGAGGTGTTTGTCCATTTTTTGTGCAAACATTTTTGGTGCTTTCACTAAGAACTAGAAGCTCGAAGCTTCAGCTTCATCCACTTAACAAGTCTTTTTACACATCGTCCGCCACTTGGAAAACATGCCTCTCAAACAGAGAAAAGATGTTAACAAAGGAAAAAACATCGCATCCAGCAGTCTTCCAGATCCAACTGTTACGAATCAAGTAAATCATCCTCCTCCAGCAGCAGTAACAAATGAAGGACAGTCTAACCCAACCACTCCTGCCACAGAACAGCCTGCAGCAATTACTAGGGCAGATTTGGACAGAGTTGTGGTTGAAGTAACTAACCGCTTCACGTCCCAGCAGGAAGCCTTGGTGGACCATCTCATGTCACGCTTAAGGGATGCTGAAGAATCCAACCGCAACACTGAAACATGGGGCGAGTCCCAGTCTGGAGGATCTCAGAGACAACAAAGATCTTCCTTCTTCGAAGGAGCTAACGGCAGAAGTAGCCATGGTAGGAGCCGAGACCGAGCACAGACCGAAGTTAGGCCTGAGGAAACGTTTGGTACCGAACCCAACGGGGAAGGTACCGGACGAAGGTCAACTGTAGCTGAGCCTGTCATACTGCCTAACCACGGAAACGCCAATGAACGGGGCCGAGCTAGAGTCCAGCCCGAAGTTGGACCCGAGGAAGTGCTTAGATCAGAACCCAGCAGGGGAAGATCAAGGCAAGGGCCAACTGTAGCTGACCCTAGCATGCTCCTAGAAGATCAAAGGCAGCCGCTGGAAAATATGAGGAACGATAGACGATACCATCCCTACAGGTCATCTGGACGGAATCAATCCCACAGAACAGAACCAAACTCATTTCTATCTGCTCCAAATTCTGATGAAAGGATGGCACGCTTATTCAGAGAGTGTGTCCAACGGGAGCAAAGAGATCGAGGGATAGGTGCTAGGGTAACCAGCCCTTTCGCCCGCAATATCAAAATTGCTATCACTCCCCGAGAATGGAAGATGCCCCTCGGGCAACTGGACCTCTTTGTTGAGATTGGAAGTCATCCCCGCTCCATTGTACGGAAGCAGACGTTCGTGCTAATAGAAAACCATTCGGTCTACAACGCCTTCTTAGGAAGACCAGCCTTGTCTGACTTCCAAATTGTCCTAGCCCCATGGTGCCTAAAGATGAAGTTTCCAACGGACAATGGAATAGGGGAAGTAGAAGGAGACCAGGACATTGCTCGAGACTGCCATGTGACTGAACTTCGCAACAACCATAGGAAGGATAAAGGGAAGGGTGTAGAGATTGCCCTCTGCACAAAAAGTCTAGAAGCATAGCAACTAAAGAAAGCCTCTTCGATATACCAGCGACCCTTTCAATGAATTAGACCCTAGGGACAAAGAGGAGGAGGCCACCGCCGAGCCTGCAGAGACTATGGAGTTTATATCTGTAGACAAGCACGACTCAAGTAGACTATTGAAAATTGGGTCCCAACTAAAAGCCGAATTGAAGGAACAACTCATCGATTTTCTCCGCCACAACTTGGACGTATTCGCATGGTCACACGCTGACATGACCGGAATCTCCCCCGACATAGCCTGCCACGTATTAAAAATTGATCCTACAAAGGCGCCTGTAAAACAAAGAAAGAGAAGTATGGGGGCAGAGCGATCAGCAGCCCTCGATGAAGAAGTAAAGAATCTACTCGCCAATGACTTCATACGAGAAGCTATCTACCCGGAATGGATCGCCAACCCAGTGCTGGTAAAGAAGGCTAATGGGAAGTGGCGAACCTGCATTGACTTTTTCAACCTAAACGATGCCTGCCCAAAGGATTGTTTCCCACTTCCCAGAATCGACCAACTTGTAGACAGCACAGCCGGGCACGAGCTCCTATCTTTTATGGATGCATACTCAGGATATAACCAAATTCCTATGCATGCTCCCGACCAAGACCACACTAGTTTCATCACTGACCGGGGTTTATACTGCTATAAGGTAATGCCTTTCGGACTTAAAAATGCAGGAGCCACCTACCAGCGCCTCGTCAACAAGATGTTTGTAGGGCTAATAGGACAGACTATGGAAGTATATGTGGATGACATGCTGGTGAAGTCAAGGAAAGCCAAAGATCACGTAAACCACCTAGGCAAAATGATTCAAGTACTCCGCCAGTATGGAATGAAGTTGAATCCTCTAAAATGCTCCTTCGGAGTGTCATCGGGAAAGTTCTTAGGATTCATCGTTCATGCCAGGGGGATTGAAGCGAACCCTGAACAAGTCCGAGCGCTAAGGGATATCAAGATACCTTCCACCCGAAAAGAAATGCAAAGCCTAAATGGAAAAGTAGCCGCCCTAAGCCGATTCATCTCCAAGGCAATGAACAAGTGCGTCCCCTTTTTCGAAGCTCTAAAGAAAGACAAAGGAAAGTTCGAATGGACTGACGAATGCTTAACCGCTTTCCTTAACCTAATCGAACACCTCCAGAAACCACCGGTACTTTCGACTCCAAGCGAAGGCGAAGAATTATACCTATACCTTGCTGTGTCATCTCACGCCCTAAGCGCTGCTTTGGTAAGGGAAGACAACCGCACGCAACGACCAGTTTACTTCGTCAGCAAAAGGTTTACTCGGGCAGAAGTCAGATATCCTAAACTTGAGAAGCTAGCATACTGTTTACTAATCACATCACGGAAACTGCGTCACTAGTTCCAGTCCCATTCCATCAAAGTTTTGATCGATCAACCACTGAGGCAGGTACTCCATCGTCCCGACACTTCTGGGCGACTACTTAAATAGTGCATTGAACTAAGTCAGTATGATATCACCTATCACCCTCGCACCGCCATCAAGGGACAAGCCATGGCTGATTTCATTGCAGAATTCACTACCAATGAAGATAAGGAGCAATTGGAAATAGCAGAAGATATCAAGTGGAATCTCTTTGTGGATGGTGCATCGAACGAACAAGGCTCGGGGGCAGGTGTGGTAATAATCACTCCCAGGGGAAACAAACTACACTATGCTATAAGGTTGGAGTTCGCTGCCACCAACAACGATGCAGAATTTGAAGCAGTGATAGCCGGACTAGAAATTGCCATAGAAATCGGAGCCAATTCTTTGTGTCTTCATAGCGATTCTCAACTTATTGTTAATCAAATACTAGGAGAATTCCAAGCTCGAGAAAAACGACTCATAGCATATCTAAAGAAGACCAAGTTACTTCTCAACCGATTGGACCACTACTTAGTCAAACACATCCCTCGGGAAGAGAACCAAGAGGCCGACGAATTGGCAAAGCAAGCAAGTGTGAGAGACATCACCATCTTCGAGGCAGTAACCATCTCAAAGCAACTGGCCCCAAGTTTTGAGCAAGTGAATCTGATAGCTGCAACCGAAGAAGCAACTTGGATGACTCCCATCCGAGACTACCTACAAAGTGGCACACTACCCAACGGGCGTAACGAAGTCAAGAAAATCTTGAGGAAAGCATCCTGCTACACAATACAAGAAGACATCCTCTATCGGCGCGGATTCTCTAACCCGTTATTAAGGTGTGTCGCTGGGAGGGAAGCCAAGGAAATCTTATCCAACATCCATCAGGGGAGCTGCGGAGATCACACCAGAGGGCAAACATTAGCAAAAAAGATACTCCGATACGGATATTTCTGGCCCACCTTAAGCAAGGACGCCTTAGATTTCGTCAAAAAGTGTGACAGATGCCAAAAATTTGCTAAGATTCCGCGGCTACCAACAACTGAGATTACTCAAATGACCAGCCCTTGGCCCTTCGCAATATGGGGAATTGACTTAATCGGCGAGCTACCGATGGGCCGAGGCGGGACCAAATATGCTATAGTGGCAGTTGATTATTTCACCAAATGGGTGGAAGCGGAACCTCTGAATAAAGTATCTTTAGCAAAAGTTATTAACTTCTTGATCAAAAATGTTCTATGCAGGTACGGAGTCCCACTCAAAATCATATCAGACAATGGACTTCGGTTTGACAGCGAGGAATTCGCCAACTGGTGCCGAGAGCACGGAATTCATAAAAGCTTCTCATCCGTAGCATATCCCCAGGCAAACGGACAAGTCGAAGCAGTCAACAAAATTCTGAAAACTCTGATAAAAAAGAAGCTCGAAAAGTCAAAGGGCGCTTGGGTGGATGAACTCCCTACGGCACTGTGGGCCTACCGCACATCTTTCAGAACATCAACGGGGCACACTCATTTCTCTTTGGCATACGAATCAGAGGCTATGCTCCCAGTTGAAACCATTGTGCCTTCCCACCGTAGGATCCACTATAACCCAGAAGAGAATGAAGAACTCCTCCACATGTCTTTGGATCTAGTTGAGGAGAGAAGAAATGATGCAGTCCTTAAAACAGCAGCCCACAAGCAGAAAGTGGCAGCACAATACAACTCCAAAGTCAAGCATCGTACCTTACAAGAAGGGGATCTTGTCCTCAAGCGAATCTTCCCTCGCCCCGGAGCACTAGACCCAATCTGGGATGGACCATATGTAATTCATAAAGATCTCCACAATGGAGCTTATATTTTGTCAACAGTGGACGGAGAGGTGTTCCAGAGGGCATGGAACATCCAGCACCTCCGTTGATACTTTTCTTAACTTGTACTGCCCATATGAAGTGAATTAACAAAGAGAATCAGTGGACGTAGGCCTTTTCATGCCGAACCACTTTAAAAAACCTTGTCTCTTTTTTAACTTGTTCCTTTATATCTTGGTTACTTGTTAACTTTATCCTTTTCTGTTGAACAAAATCCTATGCGTATAGCATTTCCACTCAAAGCACTCCACGGCGCAACTTCACCTAGGCAAAACCTAACAGGTACTATGCGAATCTATGCCCTCGCCAATGAGACACTTTTGCTCCAGCATCCCTCTGCTGCGGGTTAACTCATTGCTCGCGACGGCCCTTAAAGCCAACTGTAATGAGCCGATTATAAGCCACCGAGAAGGCCGACTATAGCCGAGGCAGCTCATTACGGCGTTAGGCTCGCCGGCAACTGTGAACCGACTATAAGCCCCAACATAAGGTGTGGCCAGCTAGGGGCAGTTCACAGTTGACGATCGGCACCCACGCTAGCCGGCCACAGTAAATCGAATAATACCCACGATTACGGGCCATAATGGCCCGGGTAGTTACTGTGCGCGATCTCGGCTCCGATGTGTCTTAAGTGCGGCTGTGGTAAAAAAGAATTAACTCCCCGCGAAGGCGTAAGATGGGTGACAAATGTCTCCAAAACCCACAGCTAGGGAAAGTGACTACAAAACCCGTTTGCCACGAACTTAAGCACATCGAAGGCCTTCCGTGATTGGAAGTTTTACTTTTTCACATATTTCAATTTTACTTGAGAAGCTTTTCTCCTATCCTTCGTAACAATTCTTGAAGTACAGGACACAGGACAGGGGACACTCACTAATAAAAGCGAATACCCACAGCAAGATACTGGACCGCATCCCTTACTCGGTCACACAGGATGTTCAAAGCTGCCATTTACAAACAAAATATAAAGGGCAGTACTTCCTTCTTTCATATATAAACACATGACTATAATTTATTCACACCTCACGCTAACATTGCAAGTCATGAAATCATGTTTTAAACAAGAACCTGACATCAAACACCATTTAATTACAAGAATATGCATAGCTATATTTCTTATACAACATATCAAAACAACAAAAAACATTCGAAGGACGACAAAATCAGCTTAAGTTTAAAAATCACACATCAAGAATAGAGCTATTTATTACAAGTAGCAGGAATTACAACCTAAAAGTTACTCTACTGTTTTAAGACTAACATATACAACCCTGTCAAGTCCACAAAAAGAGTTTTTTCAGGTCTGATCAAGGGGCCGGCTGCATTGGAGTTTTATCCTTGTCCTGTTGACCACCTATCCTGTAACGTATCGGGTTTTGCCCACTCGAAAATCAACATCCGTACTTCACGTTGTACTAGAATGCCGCAGATTCGATCGTTCAAATCCGATTCGCCGGAGCTATAACACAATTAAGTAAATAACACAGCGGAAGAAAAGAATAATACATTGATGTATAATATCTGATACAACAGAGTGATACAATGAATATCAATATACATCAGAGACATGATACAAGAAATAGCAGCGGAAAAGAAAATGATAACATCAGCAACAGATAGAATATCTTCAATAGAATGCTCCAAGATAAGCAACGTCAGTCCATGAACTCCAAGAACTGAACTAGCTCCAGATAATCTACTAAACCTGAATATCTGGAAAAAAAACCCAACTCTAGACTGCTCGTGTCGAAAATTATGAGCACCCAGAGTTTAGGAAGGGAACAATAAACTCCGGATCAGTCATGGGACTGGTGTGAGCAACAAAAACAGTTTATCTTTAAAACAAACAACAACAGAATTTTAAAGTCAATTCGCAATGCTTTTGGAAAATGAAACTACCATAAGACCTCCCGCCACACACACAATGCAAACGCAGAATTGGAGGAGATTTCTTCTTATGATAGTCAAAGATGCTTACTACGTAAAATCATCTTGATATTATTATTAGTGCATAGTGCAGAAAACATTTCGAAAGTATAATATTAATCTTAGCCAGCATAGGTACCATTATACTATGCCTACTATAGCTACCATATTAGATGGTAGGTTCTACAACTAAAACCGTACAAGTTCCGTATTGGAGAAATGGATTTCCAACAAATGGTCAGGCTAAGGAACTTCCTTCCGCCGCATGGGATCGCCTCTGGCGGGACGTCCCGAGAGACAAACTGCTCTCTGCCAACAAAGCCGGGTTACCCCTGTAACAGGTAACTCACGAATATGCAATCATTTGTTCTTTGAGTACTCTTATTCTAGGTGGCAGAGCATCAGTGCAAAATTACAGATATCCAACAGCAGCATTTGTATAATAGGAAACATTTGTACTCAATCCTAACTAGCAATTCGGGAACCAATTCATTTAGAAAACTTTTGGGTATAGTAATCACTACTCTAATCTGGCATATATGGATAGGGAGAAACACAAGAACTTTTTAGGCCATCGAAACCCCTGGTAATGTCGTATTAGAGCTGCTATTGACTGAATACAAACAATTGCTTAAGCGTGCAAAAATTAAAAAAGAGGAAGTAAAGGGTAAAGAAATTATCTTTTTATGAGTTCGGCAGCGAACCCCATGGAGCTAATGGAGGCGGAAACAGGCTAAAAGGAACGGTGACAGCTAGCCGAAGCCACCGACCAACCATCCCATGATTTGTCACCTTACAAAAGAATTGGAACTGGAGCTGATCAACTTCGGTGATCTACGACTTGGATCGGCCAAGGAAGCAGCTCATGGGTGTTGATTTTCTATCTTGAAGCTGCTGAAGTGGGACGATGTTCTATGCGATTTAAAAGAATTAATTAATGACGTGGCGGCGGATTAAAACTTCAGTTCTGAAACTAGCCTTTACCCGCTTCCTTTTTGTTTGTTTTTTTTACCTTTTACTCTTCTAAGGTGCCAGTATTTGAGGTTCAAGGTGCCACTCGCAATCAAATTTTGGCCCATTTCGATTGGAAACGAGTCCCCAACTGATGATATCAAGGGCCGTTGATCTCTTTTCTCTTCTAATCATTCCCTTCAAATACTCCATTTAAATATCTCGTTTAAATACCTCGTTCGCTGCCTCAAATGCATACCACATTCATTCAACTTCCCCGCTCAAATAGCCCGTTTAAATACTTCATTGTCGTTTCTTGCAAACGCACTCAGAATAATTTAGGAACGGATGGTGGTTTTTGACTAATTATTTCTAAACGACTCGGACCCTTATTTGTTCCTTGAAATTATTCTTTGTAACTTTTCCTTAGCAGTGTATAAAGTATCGAATTAAAAAAAATCTAATATTTTCATACACCAGCATGATAGAATAATAATAAATGAGTATGTAAATAACAATAAATATACATATAGATATTGGGGTTAATTTATATTGTATATATGCATATATATATATATATATATATATATATCGTACTTACAAATGCATATGATAAATTCACATGCATATCAGAAATATAAACTTCTAAGTATATACATATGTTTGAGTATACTATGATATATGTATATGGTATGTATATACATATTAATAGTAACCTCCCACACGCACATACATACATACATATATACATACACACACACATACATACATATATATATATATATAGTTTAAACATACATATGCGTATGTAATATATATGTATATATTGTCATGTTATTATAAAATTAACTTTATGTAAAATATATAATGAGTTATTAATGAGCTAACTCTCATTAATTGCCTTATAAATTCCAAATCGATTAATCTTCAAACCTCGTTTGATCAACAATATATCTTTCTATTCATATTTCGTACGTTTATTGTATATCAAATCATCTAGATATATATTTATAAAATTTACATATTTAAATCAAAGCCAAAATAAAGGTTTGTTTATGTATATATATGGTAATTAAAATTTAGTAAACTAGGTATACATATTAAAACTAATTTACATTATAAAATAATAATATGTGTCTATATTAAAATGTATACATGGTCAAAATATTTCTTTTTAAATATAAATATAAATATATATATATATATATAAACAATTTTAGACGTAAAAATTGCACATTTTAAATCATAGCCCAAATGAATAATTAACTATTTTATACACACATAAAATTTAACAATAACTAAAATATAATTTATATAAATAATGGATATAAATCAACACAAAAGTATAAAACAAATTTTATTGCATGCTTATATATTTTATGTTGAATTTTATTTATAAAACAACATTTATAACAATTTTAAATCAAATCAAAATCAATGGCAATAAAATATATTACATACATGGGTCATGGGTGAATATATATGAATATGTAACATAAAATAAGATTTGTACCTAATCAAATCTAGCTCTTCATAACACATTAATTTGAGAATTAACTCCTATATTGTTTGAATCACCACTCGATGTTGCAACAATCAAACGAACCACATTGATTTGTTTTATTTGATGTTGTTTTAGGTGAAAAGTAATTTCAGCCATGGGAGGAAGAAGGGACGAAGATGGCGACCATGAATGGAGAAACAAGAAGGAGAAAAAGTAAAATGAATTAATGTGGATGATTAGGTTTTATGGAGAGAACGAAAACCTTTCCAATTCCTCTCGTTAAAACCTTCCTCATTAATTCCCAATTATACCTAAATCAATATCCAAAACAATTATTTCCCTCTTATGGCCGGCCATACTTTGCTTCTTTAACGGACCAAAAAATCCTAAAGTCTACAGAGTAATTAAATATATTTAAAGCCCATTTAAATATATATATATATATATATATCGATATTGTATATTGATATGTGTACATATAATTTTTATATATACATCAAAATAATTACTAATAGCACCAAAAACATTTATAGAAGCTGCCTCCTTACTCATAACACCCCAAGCATCAAATACATCAATAATTAATATTTCTTAATTATTAGTTAATTTAATTAATTTATAACATTTTATAAACCAATTAAATCATGTGGTATTTTTGAGAATTCACAAATACGGTTGTGAGATCCAGAGATGTGTATTCAGTCAGCGATTAATATTGAAGAATTCAAACATTAACATTCACACATCAGCATTCTTGATAATGTGGATTTGGTAGAATTCATCTTTTATAGATCTTTTCGATAAAATCATATTTTACATTACTTTAAGTTGTACCAATAGTGACAATAATTTACACATGTTCTCTTCGCCAACACTATATCACTTTAGAATGTATTGAATTTGGTATTGGTAAAACTCTAATATTATCCACATCCAATTTGATTAATCTGTAAAAAAGTCGTAGGTTCAATAATAACATTTGTTACTGACCGTTCTACTCTGGCCATAAATTTTGATTTTGATTTGACTTTAGTTGACCGTGATATTAACCTCATACAGCTGAGAAGATGAGTTCTCTATTAAATAGTGCTTCAATCTCATTGCTTTAACTCAAACCCAACTATAGTTGATTGATGGATGTCATGCCTTGATTAATTATAAGCAAAGTGGAGTATCCAAAATTACATAGTGTTCTTAAGTCGAGGGAACTGTGTAACATCGTCACATCGATATTCTTATTTGACTTAGTTGTTATTAACCAATACAAAACTCTCGAATGAGTCATCCCATGGTTATCTAATAATTATGAGTACGTAACCCTTGGTGTCCCTAACAAACATAAGTAATATGCTACCAACATTTGGAGAGTATTACACACTCTGGTTTCAATGGATTAATCAATATCCTTTCTCGAAACATCTTGAACAGAAATATTTAAAACAAAATGTATTTTGTATTATGATTAATTACTCGATTGTTAGTATTTGCAACTACAATCAAATAACATTTTATTTAATGATTTTCTTATTAATATATTTTAAATTAATTGCTTAATTAATTATATCATAATATAACAAAGTATATGATAGGAATCAAACACCTTTATTACAATCAAGAATGCTTACAGAGTTAGATATATGTTACAAATTACATAATTTCCCCTAAGGCATATCACTAACTCTTTCACTGTGTTAGGCAACGGAGCCTACAGCCTCACTCACCTAAACGACACCTATTGCCATCGCACTTGAAACCCGGAGCACCTCTAAGCTTATTATATTTAAAATTATTTTGTAAGTCATAGTTATAGGGTACGGTAGGATTTATATGCCATCTTATAAGACAATTGACTTTTTGTAATGTCCTATTTTATACAAAATAAACTAGGCACTTCATTTTTTATAGTTCTTGTCAATCTGACCAGCTAACAAATGCACAACCGACCACCGCGAGAGAGTATGAGCACACAATGCCTTTGTTGGTGCCGTTAAAGAGCCACGACAACCAAGTGGCCCTATGAGGATGTGCGAGCAAAATAATGCTACTGTCCATGTCGGGTATACCAGTGCATCGATGGCGAGACTACCCACATGTAGCCCGATTCACGCATCCGTTGTGTATTGCTTTGTGAGGATGCATGAGCCATATCACACTCCCGTCCATGCCGAGGACACCAGCACATCGATGGCGTGACCACCCACGTGTGGTCCTAATCCAAGCATCTATGGTGTATTGCTCTATGAGGATGTGTGAGCCAAACAATGCTCCCATCCTTGTCGAAACACCGACACATCGTGGCAAGACTACCCAAGTGTGGTCTCGATTCATGCATCAGTGTAGTATTGCTCCATGAGGATGCTGAGTCAAATAATGCTCCCATCCGTGTTGGGGACCCCGATGTATTGATGGCGAGACTACCCACGTATGGCCTATATTCATGCGTTTGTAGTGTATTGCTCCATGAGGTCGCACGAGCCAAATAATGCTCGTCTCCATATCGGAGGCATTAACGAACTTATGGCGCGACTGCCCACGTAGTGGTCCTAATTCATTCACCTATGTTATTGCCCGTTACCTTAACAGCAAGATGGGGCACTGATGCCAAGAAGGACATGAATGTTTATGTAGTATTCCCAATTCTTGCATCTGTAGTGTTGTCTACTATGGCCAATCGGGGTTGACCCATCTTGTCAAAATTCGGCCAACAAAGGCCCATCAGCAACTAAGCCAAAGCATCCTTACGACACGGAGGCCCGACATCCTACTATGAATGCCTCGCCATAAGCTAATTTCTAAAAATTACATCTTGGAAAGGAACAAGTTATCTCGACAACAAATCTAAATTCTTACCCCTTATTATCATCTTGCTTATTTTTACAACATTTTGCATAGATATGACTAAGTCTAAATGTTTGCTTAAAAAAATTGAGGGGCACTTGGGCTACGCGTCAATATACATACATATATGTAAATATAAATAGCACTAGAGCAAGCATTATAGTTAGGCATATATATGCAGGATGCATGTAAAAAGGTAAAGAAGGACAATGCATGGCAGTTACATCCACTAATCGATGATATGGCAGTCATTGTCATATGTCATCTCTCTATCAATATCTACCCTGGGGGCAAAACGTTAGAGGATCCCATGTGGGTAGCAATCTATTCCCCCATCATCATGGCGGGAGGAGACTAATTTGTGCGATCATCTCCGTAGCCACCTCCTGCATGCCGAATTTTGGCGTATTGCTAGACATTAAGGAAATCGATGACCAAGGGCAGACGGTAGTTGGTTGCAAAGATTATCTTCGGTATTTTTGTTGAACGATTATTCAACGTTGCCTCCACCTTGGCCTTCTTTGCATCATGAGAATCAGTAGTGAAACAATTTTAACGTTGGAGAAGTAACACTCTCAAGTCGTCAACCTCTTTCATCCTCGTCTCCACTAAGCCCTTAGTTGGCCCAGCTCCCTTTCTAATCCCTCTTAACAAGAAACCACCTCGTCGAGTGCCCCCTCCTTCACCTTCTTAGCTACAGCAACGCCGCCCCTAGAAGTCTCCACCTCCCTTATCATCTACTCCTCCTCCACCCCCTTGGCCTCAGCCTTTTCCCGCTTTTACACCTCTACCAATCTTGTCCTTGCCTCATGCATGACGAACTTTTTTAGTGCCACTGTCCCCTAATGGATCCTAAGGGAACAAGACTCGGTCTGCAAAATGAAAAAAATTAGCAAATAAGGAGGAGAAATGAGAAAAGTTAAGTACCCAAAGAATGTCTTACCAGGAAATCCTCTTGGAATTTTGTGTCTATGATCGACTCTACGTTGCCTCCGATCTACCCAGACATGGCCCAGCTCGACAGCCTAAGGACCTCTGCTGCGATCCTGGGTAGAGTCCATAGCAGCTCGTTTAATCCGACTAATCCATCTCCTAGGCCACGCAAGGTTTGTCGTCCCCACCATCTCTGTTGGTCGCCCACCATCTCTGCCACCTTAGAGTAAAAGCAGGATAGACTCCTACTTGAGCCCTTCAGCTCCTCCCCAATTCTCAGTCGCTTGTAGAAGCAAACTAATTTTATTCCGGTAGTAGCCCCTGAAGGATATAGACCCTAAAGGATATAGAGAGCAGATGTGAATCTACTCTTGTAGTGGGAGCTCGGGGCTAGGAATGATGATGCCACCCCTTACCCCTTATGGAGTGATGCCTTTTTATCGAGTTGGAGGGGGTCTACTATTGAAGGCTAATGAAACCCTACGGGGGTGGAGTCTAGGTCGAGGTGGTCTCGGTAGTAGAATCTAAGGGGGCAAAGTTGAGTTAGACCACTATAGTGCAAAAAAATGAAGAAGGGTTAAGTCGAGGAGATAAAAGTAAATACAAAGATTTTAGCCAATCTGGCTACAAGGCTGCTAATGGATCTACCCATAGATTGGATGAGCCATCTCTTCCTAACCAGAGGTGGACAGGAGAACAATAATGTCCCCCATTTCAATATCGAAAAATGAACATCGAGGATGCAGTCATCACCAGAATTAGTTTCAAGCGAAAAAATGTGATAAATTTTTTTTTCACAATATGAAGTAAACAAGCAGCTAAATATTTTTCATTACATAGATTATTAGTTACATTTTTCTTAATCCCAAACATGCCCAGCTAGGGGTAAAATATAATAATCATATATAGTAGTATCGTGCCCAACATGTGAAGATGCTGACACGAGCGCTTAACTAGTTATAAACTTTAGTTTTATAACAACGAAATACAAAAACAACTTTTATTAGCTACAAGCCTCTGGCTTGGTCTTCAGATTCTTTGTTCATCTTCTCAAAAGTAACATGTCTAAGCCTACAAACTTAGCATACTCGAATGAGTATCCATGAGTTTAAGGGAAACAATATAAACATGGGTTTGACATAAAGCCTGGTATGAATAAAACTTTACCCTTAACATACACAAAGTGAGATCCTCCCGCTAAAGCATGGAACGGGTTTTCCCATCTCTTATACATTAACAACATTAACATCATATCAGGTAAACAATCATCACATCATGATCATACATATAATATCATCTTAAAATCATAATATACCCTATACTTCACATTCATTTACGAACCATGTCATATTTATATTCATCCATTTTAATTTAAGTATACCCAATATTTATCATTAAGTTGTTATAAACCATGTCACACACTCATCAAACACATTCACAAGCATCACCAAGAGTCTTATTAGGTGTCAATTTTAAATTTATCATTAACTTATTTTATTGATTACCTCTCTAGACATGTTTATCACTAATTTGTCTTTTTTTCAAACAACATCACCAATGAAATAGCCACTCATTCCACCATTAAAGCCCGAACTAGAGCCACATGAACTCTCCTAAGTGGTTAAATATAAGCTTTCCAAATACACTCTAGCAAGCATCCTTACTAAGTGTCAATAGCCACTCTTAGTCTCGAACACTAGTTTTATGTTGTCGATCCATTCATTACATCCATTTGGATGTTTTGGCACTCTGCAATAATCTGACACTCGAGTTTATTATTTTTCTGAATTGAACCCTACAGACTTCCCAATTCATGCCACTCAGCCATACACCATTTAATTTTAGTCTTTATTAGCCTTAGCACCCTTCCATTCAACAAGTCTACTAGTCAATAAATTTTTACAATCTTAGGTTCAGTTTGTTTCTTTCCTTATTTGATGTGTACCCTGCACATTATTTAGATAAAAAATCTTTACTTTTAATTTAAATGATGCAACCATCATTTCCTAGATTCCCTAAGCTTAGTCTATTTCAAGGCTTAAACAAGTTAATAACTTATAGATTCACTTTTATAATTTCATCCCTATGAAATTTAGGAACCAATATCTCAGAAACCGGCTTCCAAGATGCCACTAAAAATTCTCTTATTTTATTTAATATATTCATCTTCACTAGCAATTGCAAACCTTGCTTAATAGCTATTGAATGTCAACTTTTACCTAGTTATCGCGCGTCAGGGCTATTGAATATTACCTATTGTGCCGCAAAGTTATCGCATCATAACCATTTGCGGTCTATTAGTGCTAACAAAGGTTGAGCTATCACATGCTAACCTATCGCATCCAAGGCTATCACTTGTCTAATTAGTGCTATTGGGTGTCAAGACCTTTAAACTATCGAGTGCCTAACATAAAAGCTATCGAACATCAGGGTTTTAAGCTATCGAATGCTTATCTTTTATGCTATCAAGGGTCAAGGCTTTAAAGCTATTGAGTTTCTAACCTTCTTGCTATTGTGTGTCAAGACCTATATGTTATCGAAGGTCAAGACTTATAATATATCGAAGGCTAAGGCCTATATGCTACCGAAGGTTGAACTCAATAGTTATGCATATTAGGTTTTAGGGCTATTAAAAGTTAAACTATCGCGTGTCTTATTTCTTGAAGCTATCGAATGTCAATATATAAGCTATCGCAAGCCAAACCAAGGCCACCGTAAGTCACGAGGGAAAACCATAATTAAGTTAAAAATGATATTTTGCCTTATTAAAGTAATAAGTTCCCACCAAACATTTTCACATGCCATTTATTCAACGATTATTTTTACTTTACATATTATTCTTTGACCTATCCAAAAATTTAGCTCTTTAAATATTTTTTCCTCAATTATTTTTCATTAATTAAGATCATATTTCTTTTTCCAATTAATTCATAATAGTTTGAAAACTAATTGAAAAACCCACCAAAATTCAAAAACACCTTCTTCTATCTAAAGTACCAATTTTAGAACAATACTTTAAATTTTAATGTTTTTAATATTAATTTATACCCAATATTAGCCATTTTCCACTTATAAAATTCATAATTAGTTATTACTTCATCCAAAAAAATTGAAATTCAAAACCAATCTCTAATTTAATATCGAATTCATCATATTATATTTTATGTTATTTGCAGAAGATTAAACCATGTTTACCCTAAAACATGAACAAATTTTATTCATTTAAATCATGAGACATGTACAAAACCATTTCTAATCATTCAAACATATTTATCAACATTTAAAACATCTAAGCAACGTCAAATCCAAAGCAAAACAGGTTTGGAGGGATTTTAAAGGAAGTTTTACTCATATAGATTATAAAAGCTTAATTGTAATCTTCTTATTTTCCTTTAAAGTTTAAAGCTTGAATCTTTGGTTTTAATTTCCTTTTCCTCTCTTGAAAATGTTAGTCGGCCATGATATGATAGTTGGGCTTTGTTTTGTTATCAAACATTGAGAACATGATGGAAGAGAAAGATGTGGTTAAGGGTATATATATTAATGATTTTGACTTGGGTTAAAATCCCTCTTACCTAATCTCATTAATCCATTTCCCTTAATACAAGATTCCCTTCATTCAAATTCAAATTTAATTTTTCATATCCTTTATTATATGGCTAAACTTAATTGCTTGTATCACTCTTAGCCCATTTAATTAATATTTTAAGTGTCCTACACTGAATTAATCAAATTTTCCTTATGTAATTCTTGTAATAAATTCCTTTCATTATTTCTTAATAACTTCTTATTGTTATTAATTTAATTTCTAAAATAAAAAAAAAAGAGTATTACAATCTTGCCTCCTTATAGGAGTTTCATCCTCGAAATTCAGATAAGGAATAATAAACATTACACTAATACCCTGATAATGTAAAGTCATCATCCCGTAAGTACACACAAGTACAAAAGTTACACCAGTACCCCACTAATGTAAATCATCAATGAGCAAACATAATGTAGTAGTTCAACTAATAACAAATAATTATATGATAACATAAACACACTAGTGCCACTACTAGCACATAAAATAGACAAACGAAGCATACTTCTTTAAACATGAATGTCTAAAACAATTAAGGATAGATATCCATAATCTTATCCTCTACGTCATAGGTATTCGTTACTCCATTGGACTTGAACAAGTCTAATAACTTTGTTCCTTTGCTCCTTCGTATCACAACCTACTATCCCTTTCGGTCGTCTAACACAAGTCAATTCTGGTTTTATAGACAAGTCATCTATCTCCTTCGGTTCCACTACCGTAGTAGGGTCGTGCATACATTTCCTTAAATGCAATATATGAAAACATTATGCACACCTGTCAAACTACTAGTTAACTCGACACTATATGTGAGTTTACCAATTCATTCAATCACTAAAACAGATCTACATATCTAGGAGCCAATTTCCTTGTCTTCCTAATGTGCATAACACCTTGCATTAGTGAAACCTTCACGAATACATGATTGCCCAATGCAAACCCTAGTTTCTTTCTTCTCTTATTAGCATAACTCTTCTACCTGGATTGTGTAACCTTCATTCTAGCATGAATCAGATCTATCTTCTCAATAGAATCTCTTACCAGGTTGGGTCTTAATATAAGCCTAACTCCTATGCTTGACCAATAAAAAAGCAACTTACACGGTTTACCATAAAGCACGTCAAATGGTTCTGTTTCGATACTCGATCGTTAACTATTATTATAGGAAAACACTACAAAATGAAAATGATCTCCCAAGATCCCTAAAAGTTTAATACACTTGCCCTCAATAAATCCTTTAATATACGGTTCAACCTTTCCTTCGACCATCTTTCTGTGGATGGTAAGTTGTGCTCAAGTTCAATTCTATACTCAATGCACTCTACAGACTTCTCCAGAACTCACTTATGAACAATGCCTCTGTATCACTAACAATACTACTTGGAATCCTATGTATTCTCACAACGTTCTTCACATATAGCTTCACTAAGCTAGTTTCCATCATTGTCGACTTTACTAGGACAAAAGGGCATTCTTAGTCAACCTATCGACTATTATCCAAATACCATCATTCCTTGTTCTCGACCTCAGCAACCCATCTATAAAATCCAGTGAAACTGAATCTCATTTCCAAGTTGGTACTTCTAAGTGTTGAAGTAAACAATTTGGCTATCGACGCTCAGCTTTCGTATGCTGACATGTGATACATTTCTTCATACATTCTTCGACGTCCCTCTTTATCCCTTCCTAAAAGAAGACTTGCTTCATATCGTGGAACATCTTTGTCCCTCGAGGATGAATCGCAAACTTGGACCGATGGCTTTCCTCTAAGACCTCTTTTCGAATATCTCCTACATTCGAAAAAAATAATCTTCCTTTCATCATAAGCCATCCCTTTAAGTCTATCTCAAATCCTTTAAGATTCCCCATGTCCATATCCATCTCTAATGGCCCGATCCTTTTGGCTTAAAATTAGTATTCTTTTCGTTAAAAAAATTCTATCCACAAGCATTTGACGGACTTCCAAACTTGCCAATGCATTGGGATCTCAACTTGATCCTGCATCCCTCCAATAATGCACTCCAGAAAATACCAATGTCTCCAACGTCTTCTATTTCTCAATTATGGATAATACTCTTGTGACGACCCACCCTTCGTAATACCCTGAATCAACATCGAATGACAACGTCTGACTCCTGAATACCATAAAAGACAATCTATCAGGGTAAAATTAAAACAAAACACTAAACAAAGGCATCGATAAGATCTCATAACGAAATGAAAACATATAATATACCGAATATACATGAACATAATAAGATGACAATATATAAAAGACCAAAATATCGAAAGTAACTAATAAATAAATTTCAATACTGAAAATAAGAATACATCAACTCTCAATAGAATGGAGTTCTGAATAAATATCTGATACAACAGTCTTGTATATAAATAAATAAGTCTATCTTGTCCTACAAATGTATCAGGTAATATATATCTCAAAATCTCGATGTTGCACCTCCAAAATGCTCCAGCTACATCCTATAAGCGTATCCCCAAAAGCATCTGACTCTTAAACTACTCAATCGAGTATCTGGGAGTTGTCATGACATAAGCAGACAAAGTCAAAACGCGGGCAATTCATAAAATCTGATGTGAGGGGAACTGTTTCAGAATACTGAATATTAAAACTATATACAAATAAACAAGAACGGTTAAATCACAGTCAGCCCTCTCCACAAACGTGGCTTAGAGAAATCCGGACTGCCTATAAACAAGTAAAGTAAACTCATCCTAAACGATAGGGAATTATACCTTACCTTTCTCCCTATCCTTAAATCCATTCTAAATAAATATAATTTTATGACTATAAGCTGGCATGCACAATAGTGAAATGTGAGGCACATCCTATTATATGAGTGTAAGGTCAAAACTACACTCGCTTGAGCTAGTGGAGGTATAGGAATCATAATCTAGGTATACCTCTAATGTCAAGCAATTTACACAAGTATACGAAACTCCATAAAAGACTCGTACCATCCGCTATTCGTTTCAAACTATATATTATACGATATACTATTAATCGTCTATTATGTATTATAGTATCTATTACTTATTGTACGATATATTACTAATCACCTATAATACAAAATAGTACTAATCATCAACTATATGATATATTGTTAATCGTCTACTATACAATGTATTATTAATCGTCTACTATACAATAGTTTACTTATCGTCCTTCCATTGACTACCCATTGGAGAACAAACCATAATAAGTCGGTATCAAAATATACCCTAGACTTCGAGTCAAATCACAATGCAATAAACTCGTATAGATCTCACCTTGACCTCTACTACATGCATGGATGATATATGATCTATTTTAGCTGGTCGTCGCCATCTCTCTTCGAACATGCTCCGAAATCTCGTATGCAAGTCGTGTAGTTCTCTCATGGTGTCATGGATTATCTACGTAATCCCTGCATATCCATACCATATGGATAACGGGTGTATCCCGTATAACGTGCTCTCGGTAGTTCAAGTCAACCCACCGAAGCCGTATAGAACGTATCGTCTCTCAAACATACGTAATGAATAACCAGAGTTAACATATAACTCTAGTATTGCCTAATAAGTCATATTATCATGACATCTCAAGGAAAACGTCTCATCTGCTTCGAGTGAAAACATCACACAAGTTCCACCTCGTTTTGAGCATTGTCTCAACTATATCTATTACATCATCTTGCCATCGAAACTCGATACCCGATCGCCAACAACTAAATCACAATCTACGATGTTTTTCTCCTTTAATTTATTTAGCTCATTCAAATATATTTCTTGAATATCAAATTCCACTAAATATATCTCTGTGAGCTTACATTTAGTATATATAGACTACGTATAAATGTATACACATTCATTCACGTAGTTTTACTCATTCAACTAATTTAGTTGTTTAATAAAATCCATACTATCCAATTATATAGAATATTTAACCTGTTCACAATATTAAGAACTTTCTATAAATCTTAACATCCAATTCAACCAACTTCATCTTACTTGATAATTCAATCCAACGATCAAATTATTTATTTATGTACTCGAATCATATGTTCTTCGTATTATTTTATAGAAGTCCCAAACTTATTTATAAAATAATACACTTGCCTACCAATCATATTATAGCTTAATTTCACTTAATTATTCTATTAAAATTAAATTTAATTATCAATAAGGCCTCAAAATATTATATAGCTCATGTATATAATTTCTATATATGTATACACAAGCGTATAAGATCATTTCTTAGTGTCTAAATTTAATAAATCCCGTTATAGCAATATTCTGGATTTTACAACTTTATCAAACCGTATTAAGTAATAAATTACTTCTTTTGTAATTTCTAACTTTTGATTACTGATAAAATATATAATGATATTTCTATCACTAATATAACTCCTAACTAGAGTTTAATTATTTTATAATCACTATAAATTAATATTATCACTATCTAGCTCTATTCGACACGAATATAACATAGCATTAATATGTTTGATATTAATCAATTATCCTAGATTTGTACTCGAACAAATCCAATCAAATGGAGAAACAATTTCATATATGTAATTATTTTCCACTTCTACTAGGTGACATTTTTTAATCTATAATAACGAGGATTTATATCAAAATATAAATTTAGAGTTACAGTACAAGTCCATACCATGTCGTAGATAATCTCATTACAAGTGCAACGGTGAAGACCGCATCTCAATTGGACCTTGTATGCAAGATATACGAATTTTATAAGAACTCGAATTATAAGTATTAATTAATTAACTAATTAACTAATTAATATCTTAAACAAATCCTTAATCCATCTTCCTGAATCATCTCCCCTGTGCACACCATGCACACCCAAATGATACATGCCTACTTCCATCATCGAACTCTCATTCATTACTCAATGTATCGATGAACCGTCGGTTCCTACATGCGCTCTCCTCGATAGTCACAAGCTTAACAATCCCGGCCTACCCCGCCAAAACGTGATGCCTCACCAGTCTCCTCCTTGTACCAGGTCGCCAATCATAACCGGCCACCAAACTGAGATTGGTAACCATCATTGTGATCTCCAACGCGAGCCAAAATCGATGAGCCAATCACCATCAACTCTGACCCCTTGCACAAAATCATGACTATTGCCCTTCATTGTTGCTTCCCACTGTCGCGATTCGCCATGGGGGCACTAAAGTTTGAGCTATTGCGATGGAAGATGTGTGATGCTTGAGAAGTGCAATGGCACCCTTCGTTCCATGCCAAACCCTCAAATGCTGTCAAACCCCAGCCCTAGCCGACGTTAAGTAAAGTGGCACTCGGCCAAATATAGCCGCACCTAATATAGAAACCATGGATGCGAACCCCTTCTCGCCATGAGTTCAACGAATCCAACGTCGGCCTCTCACATCGCTCGTAGGGAGCAGCTATTTCATGTTTACTAGGGAGGAAAGAGTGAGAGAGAGATAAGTCAAGGTCTTGGCATCTTCCTCCTCTTCTCTTCCCTTGTTTTCTTTCTCATTGGATTCTGCTTCGTTTCCTCCTCTTGTTTCTTCCTCTTTTTCAACTCTATCCTCTCAATCTGCTTTCGTCCCATCGATTTCATCTTCTTCCGCTCAATCTGTTTCCTCATCTCTTCCTCTTTCTTCTGTCTCCCATCAGCTTGCTTCTGAGGTGTCTTGTATCAAGAATGTCTCGTCTACTTTGAATGCTAATTGGTCTTCTCTTTCAAATCTCTCCCTCGTAATGCTGGTTCATATAAGCCGATTCATTTTGATATCCCTAGGGACAAGTCCCTCAATGTTTTACTAGATCTGGTCAAGGAGGAAGGTTTGAAGTACTGGAATAATCATTTGGTTGGTTTCTTTTTGGATGGTATGCTTTCTTTTTTAACAGTGGTTAATTTCTTGAAAAGGTCATGGAAGCTTAAGGGTGAAGTTGACTTTAAATCTGATGGGTACAATTTCTATTTTAATTTTTCTAATCAAGAGGATAAAGATCGAGTTCTTAATTCTGACCCAATTTTTATAAGGGGTAGAATGTTCATAATTACTAAATGGGATCCTTCTATCGGTATCTCTCAAGCGCAAATCAAAAGAGTACCTATGTGGATTCATTTTCATAGAATTCCTCTTATTCTATGGACGCTTGTAGGGATCAATTGGTTAGCTTGTCATATTGGTAGACTAATTTGTTTTGATAGTAGTACTGAGAAACTGCAAAGATTTAAGTATGCTAAGGCTTTAGTGGAGGTTTCACCTGATTTTGATTTGCCACAATCTATTGCCATTCCTGAGTTGGGAGATAATTGTCCAGATATCAAACTGTCATATGATTGGAGGCCAAAAATTTGTACGCATTATAAAATATTTGGACATGATACTGTTAGATGTGAGTCACTAAACAAGACTAAAGAGAGTGGTGTTAAGAAGGTGGATAATTCAGTTGAGAATGGTGATAAGAACCAAAGTGATCATGGATTTACTAATAATAACATAACAGGTCAAAGCTGGAAAAATGTTGAGAGGAGGAATAAGGAAGTATGGAAGAAAAGGAGACAGTGGCTAAAGAAAAGGCTCAATTAAGTGTTGATCCTAAAATAAGCATGGAAATTGGCAAACGAAAGAATAGTGAAGGAATTAATGTAAATAGTTCTACTGTAACCTTAAATGCCTTCTCAGTTTTATCAAATTCAACTACTGATAATCCTGATATTACTCTGGAAAGTATGCATGGTAATAGTTGTGATGCAACAAACTCTTCTTCATCTTTCTCCTTTGATACTTTATCTAACTCTTCAATTGACTCTGCTACTGCTAAAGTTTTATCATCTATTTCTTCCTCATGCAGTTCTCAATTTAGCTTTAAGTCTCCATCTGTTGGGTGCGTTTCCACCACCACCGAGCCATGCACCGATGCACCTCCAAGGCCTAACCGAACCACCCACTAACCGGACCATCTCATAGCCGAACCAACCATTCTCCAAGTCATAGCCGAACCAACCATTCTCCAAGGTATAGCCGGACCATCTCATAACCGAACCAAACATCCTCCATTACTTACCGAACCAGCTAACCACTCACCACCGGACTAAGCTATGCACCCACTACCGAACCAAAGCCACTCACCTACCATCGAATCAAACCCCAAACCAACCACTACCGGACCACAATACTACCGAACCAAAGCAATGCCGAACCAACGCTACCATGCCTGACCACACCAGCCCAGGCCCACCAGCAGCTATATACATCCAAGACCCCTGCCTCCAGCCTCTCTCTATAAATAGAGGGGCAGGGGTACAACAATAGGGGACAAGTTTGAGAGCTCAAGCACGGAGAGAACTTTCAAACAACTTTCTTTTACTTGTATCAAAGCTTTGTACTTGTAATCTAAGCAAGAAAAGAGAAATAATATATAAAGTGGACGTAGGCACTTTCTGGCTGAACCACTATAAATCTGCGTGTCTTTTACAGTTTAGTCCCTGCCTTTCATATATTTGCATAGATCACTCGAATCACTAAGAACAACATAAAATCAATTAAATCAAACGACTTTGAGGTGTTTGTCCATTTTTTGTGCAAACATTTTTGGTGCTTTCACTGAGAAATAGAAGCTCGAAGCTTCAGCTTCATCCACTTAACATTTTTCCTAACAGCATCGTTCGCCGCTTGGAAAACATGCCTCCCAAGCAGAAAAAAGATGTTAACAAAGGAAAAAACATCGCATCCATCAGTCTTCCAGATCCAGCTGTCACGGATCAAGTAAATCGTCCTCCTCTAGCAGCAGTACCAAATGAAGGACAGGCTAATCCGACCACTCCTGCCACAGAACAGCCCGCAACAATTACTAGGGCAGATTTAGACAGGATTGTGGTTGAAGTAACTAACCGCTTCACGTCCCAGCAGGAAGCCTTGGTGGATCATCTCATGTCACGCTTAAGGGATGCTGAAGAGTCCAACCGCAACACTGAATCATGGGGCAAGTCCCAGTCCGGAGGATCTCAGAGACAACAAAGATCTTCCTTCTTCGAAGGAGCTAACGGCAGAAGCAACCATGGTAGGAGCCGAGATCGAGCACAGCCCGAAGTTAGGCCTGAGGAAACGTTTGGAATCGAACCCAATGGGGGAGGTACCGGGCGAAGGTCAACTGTAGCTGAGCCTGTCATACTGCCTAACCACGGAAACGCCAGTGAACGGGGCCGAGCTAGAGTCCAGCCCGAAGTTGGACCCGAGGAAGTGCTTAGATCAGAACCCAACAGGGGAAGATCAAGGCAAGGGCCAACTGTAGCTGACCCTAGCATGCTCCCAGAAGACCAAAGGCAACCGCTGGAAAATATGAGGAATGATAGACGATACCATCCCTATAGGTCATCTGGACGGAATCAATCCCACAGAACAGAACCAAACTCGTTTCTATCTGCTCCAAATTCTGATGAAAGGATGGCACGCTTATTCAGAGAGTGCGTCCAACGGGAGCAAAGGGATCGAGGGATAGGCGCTAGAGTAACCAGCCCTTTCGCCCACAATATCGAAATTGCTATCACCCCCCGAGAATGGAAGATGCCAACAATGGAACCTTACAAAGGAACCTCCGACCCCGTTGTACACTTACAGAGATACACACAACATATGCTCATGAGTGGAGCAACAGAGGAAGTACTGTGCAAATGCTTTCCACTATTCTTAGCAGATCTCGCTACCTCCTGGTTCTGTCATTTACCCCAGGGATCCATCAGCTCGTGAGAAATGTTGAAAGAAAAGTTTATCAGTCAGTTCCGCATTCATGTGGAACAACCTAAGGACGCTTATTCCTTATCCAGCATCAAACAGAAACCCGGAGAGAAACTGCAGCAATACCTAACCCGATTAAATGCCGTAGCGGCCGCAGTCCAAGATGCCGATGAGAAGCTTATCCTAATGGCCCTCTGTAGTGGTGTGCATCCGGACACTAAATTTGCTAGAAGGTTGACAAAAGAAAAACCAGCTACTTTACCTAATTTCTTCCATGAAGTTGGGAAATATATGAGGCTTGAGGATGCTGCTGTTGAGGGGCAGTCAGGACAGCAAAATAAGGCAACTCACAGCAACGCCCCTGCTGTGGCAAGGGACGTTCGAAGAAATGATTCCAGAGACAATGCTGGGGGCAAGAAGGGAGAAAAGCGCCTATATCGGCCAGGACCGAGATTCGACACTTACACTCCTTTGAACGATACCGTCGAAAATATCTTCCTTGCCACCCAAGGCGAAGTTAGATACAAACGCCCACCATACAAGAAGGAATCAGATAACGCGCAGAAGTCTGGAAAGTTCTACCGCTTCCACGAATCTCATGGGCATGATACCAATGAATGCCATCATCTCCGGGACTTGATTGAGGAACACATCAGAAGGAAGAAACTGGAACGCTATGTAAAAGGTCAGGACAGGACTCCAGCTCCTGCCAATGAGAACCCAAGGCTACCCTCACCGAAGATCGGCAGAGGAAACCGCAACACTAGCGGCTCTAGTCAAGAGAAGATAGTGGTCCATACCATCTCGGGAGGACCGCACATCGCAGACAGAAGCTGGAAAGAGATGGAAAGATATGGAAAGTCGCTTAGAGACAATAAAGACTGTGTCAATTCGGTTATAGAAGAGCGCCACCCGAAGCGGAAAGAAAGTGATGACATCACATTCGGTAAGCGTGACCTAGAAGGAAGGCAATACCCTCACATGGATCCCATGGTTATCTCTGCCCGGCTCGGTCCCGTCGAAGTTTACCGAATTCTAGTAGACACTGGAAGCTCAGTAAATATCCTGTTCAAACATGCATTCGACAAAATGAAACTATCAATGAAGGATGTATCTCCCTGCGATAAACCACTACACGGTTTCACTGGAGATGCGAAGATGCCCCTCGGGCAACTGGACCTCTTTGTTGAAATTAGAAGCCATCCCCGCTCCGTTGTACGGAGACAGACGTTTGTGCTAATAGAAAACCACTCGGCCTACAACGCCTTCTTAGAAAGGCCAGCCTTGTCTGACTTCCAAATTGTCCTAGCCCCATGGTGCCTAAAGATGAAATTTCCAACGGACAATGGAGTAGGAGAAGTAGAAGGAGACCAGGACGTTGCTCGAGACTGCTATGTGACTGAACTTCGCAACAACCACAGGAAGGATAAAGGGAAGGGTGTAGAGGTTGCCCTCTGCACGAAAAGTCTAGAAGCATAGCAACTAAAGAAAGCCCCTCCTCTTCGGTATACCAGCGAACCTTTCAATGAATTAGACCCCAGGGACAAAGAGGAGGAGGCCACCGCCGAGCCTGCAGAGGCTATGGAGTTTGTATCTGTAGGCAAGCACAACTCGAGTAGACTGTTGAAAATTGGGTCCCAACTAAAAGCAGAGTTGAAGGAGCAACTCATCGACTTTCTCCGCCACAACTTGGATGTATTCGCATGGTCACACGCTGACATGACCGGAATCTCCCCCGACGTAGCATGCCATGTACTAAACATTGATCCTACCAAGGCGCCCGTAAAACAAAGAAAGAGAAGTATGGGGGCAGAGCGATCAGCAGCCCTCGATGAAGAAGTAAAGAATCTACTCGCCAATGACTTCATACGAGAAACCATCTACCCGGAATGGATCGCTAACCCGGTGCTGGTAAAGAAGGCTAATGGGAAGTGGCGAACATGCATTGACTTCTCCAACCTAAACGACGCCTGCCCAAAGGATTGCTTCCCACTTCCCCGGATCGACCAACTTGTAGACAGCACAACTGGGCTCGAGCTCTTATCTTTTATGGACGCATACTCAGGATATAACCAAATTCCTATGCATGCTCCCGATCAAGACCACACTAGTTTCATCATTGACCGGGGTTTATACTGCTATAAGGTAATGCCTTTCGGACTTAAAAATGCAGGAGCCACCTACCAGCGCCTCGTCAACAAGATGTTTGCAGGGCTAATAGGGCAAACTATGGAAGTATACGTGGATGACATGCTGGTAAAGTCAAGGAAAGCCGACGATCACGTAAGCCACCTAGGCGAGATGTTTCAAGTACTTCGCCAATATGGAATGAAGTTGAATCCTCTAAAATGCTCCTTCGGAGTATCATCAGGAAAGTTCTTAGGATTCATCGTCCATGCCAGAGGGATTGAAGCAAACCCTGAACAAGTCCGAGCGCTAAGGGATATCAAGATACCTTCCACTCGAAAGGAAATGCAAAGCCTGAATGGAAAAGTGGCCGCCCTAAGCCGTTTCATCTCTAAAGCAACGGACAAGTGCGTCCCCTTTTTCGAAGCTCTAAAGAAAGACAAAGGAAAATTCGAATGGACTGACGAATGCTTAACCGCTTTCCTTAACTTAATCGAACACCTCCAGAAACCACCGGTACTCTCGACTCCAAGCGAAGGCGAAGAGTTATACCTATACCTTGCTTTGTCATCTCACGCCCTAAGGCTGCCTTGGTAAGGGAAGACAACCGCACACAGCGGCCAGTTTACTTCGTAAGTAAGAGGTTTACGGGGGCAGAAGTCAAATATCCTAAACTTGAGAAGCTAGCATACTGCTTACTAATCACATCACGGAAACTGCGTCACTACTTCCAGTCCCATTCCATCAAAGTTCTGACCGATCAAGCACTAAGGCAGGTACTCCATCGTCCCGACACTTCTGGGCGACTACTTAAATGGTGCATTGAACTAAGTCAGTATGATATCACCTATCACCCTCGCACCGCCATCAAGGGACAAGCCATGGCTGATTTCATTGCAGAATTCACTACCAACGAAGATAAGGAGCAATTGGAAATAGCAGAAGACATCAAGTGGAAACTCTTTGTGGATGGTGCATCAAACGAACAAGGCTCGGGGGCAGGTGTGGTAATAATCACTCCCAGGGGAAATAAGCTGCACTATGCTATAAGGTTGGAGTTCGCTGCCACCAACAACGATGCAGAGTATGAAGCAGTGATAGCTGGATTAGAACTTGCCTTAGAGATCGGAGCCAATTCTTTGTGTCTTCATAGCGATTCTCAACTTATTGTTAATCAAATACTAGGAGAATTCCAAGCTCGAGAAGAACGACTCATAGCGTATTTAAAGAAGACCAAGTTACTTCTCAATCGATTGGACCACTACTTAGTCAAACACATCCCTCGGGAAGAGAACCAAGAGGCCGATGAATTGGCAAAGCAAACAAGTGTGAGAGACAGCGCCATCTTCGGAGCAGTAACCATCTCAAAGCAACTGACCCCAAGTTTTGAGCAAGTGAATCTGATAGCTGCAACCGAAGAAGCAAATTGGATGACTCCCATCCGAGACTACTTACAAAGCGGAACACTACCCAACGGGCGTAACGAAGTCAAGAAAATCTTGAGGACCCGCTACACAATACAAGAAGACATCCTCTATCGGCGCGGATTCTCTAACCCGTTATTAAGGTGTGTCGCTGGGAGGGAAGCCAAGGAAATCTTATCCAACATTCATCAAGGAAGCTGCGGAGATCACACCGGAGGGCAAACTTTAGCAAAAAAGATACTCCGATATGGATATTTCTGGCCCACCTTAAGCAAGGACGCCTTAGATTTCGTCAAAAAATGTGACAGATGCCAGAAGTTTGCTAAGATTCTGCGTCTACCAACAACTGAGATTACACAAATGACCAGCCCTTGGCCCTTTGCAGTATGGGGAATTGACTTAATCGGCGAACTACCAATGGGCCGAGGCGGGGCCAAATATGCTATAGTGGCAGTCGACTATTTCACCAAATGGGTGGAAGCAGAACCTCTGAATAAAGTATCTTCAGCAAAAGTTATTAACTTCTTGATCAAAAATGTTCTGTGCAGGTACGGAGTCCCACTCAAAATCATATCAGACAATGGACTTCAGTTTGACAGCGAGGAATTCGCCAACTGGTGCCGAGAGCACGGAATTCACAAAAGCTTCTCATCCGTAGCGTATCCCCAGGCAAACGGACAAGTCGAAGCCGTCAACAAAATTCTGAAAACTCTAATAAAAAAGAAACTCGAAAAGTCAAAGGGCGCTTGGGTGGATGAACTCCCTACGGCACTGTGGGCCTATCGCACATCTTTCAGAACATCAACAGGGCATACTCCTTTCTCTTTGGCATACGGATCGGAGGCTATGCTCCCAGTCAAAACCATCGTGCCTTCCCACCGTAGGATCCACTATAACCCAGAAGAGAACGAAGAACTCCTTCACATGTCTTTGGATCTAGTTGAGGAGAGAAGAAATGATGCAGTCCTTAAAGCAGCGGCCCACAAGCAAAAAGTGGCAGCACAATACAACTCCAAAGTCAAGCACCGTACCTTACGAGAAGGGGATCTTGTCCTCAAGCGAATCTTCCCTCGCCCCGGAGCACTAGATCCAATCTGGGATGGACCATATGTAATTCATAAAGATCTCCACAATGGAGCTTATATTTTGTCAACAGTGGACGGAGAGGTGTTCCAGAGGGCATGGAACATCCAACACCTACGTCGATACTTTTCTTAACTTGTACTGCCCATATGAAGTGAATTAATAAAGAGAATCAGTGGACGTAGGCCTTTTCGTGCCGAACCACTTTAAAAAAACCTTGTCTCTTTTTTAACTTGTTCCTTTATATCTTGGTTACTTGTTAACTTTATCCTTTTCTGTTGAACAAAGTCCTATGCGCATAGCATTTCCACTCAAAGCACTCCACAGCGCAACTTCACCTGGACAAGACCTAATAGGTACTATGCGAATCTATGCCCTCGCCAATGAGACACTTTTGCTCCGGCATCCCTCTGCTGCGGGTTAACTCATTGCTCGCAACGGCCCTTAAAGCCAACTGTAATGAGCCGATTATAAGCCACCGAGAAGGCCGACTATAGCCGAGGCAGCTCATTACGGCGTTCGGCTCGCCGGCAACTGTGAACCGACTATAAGCCCCAACATAAGGTGTGGCCAGCCAGGGGCAGTTCACGGTTGACGATCAGCACCCACGCTAGCCGGCCACAGTAAATCGAATAATACCCACGATTATGGGCCAAAATGGCTCAGGTAGTTACTGTGCGCGATCTCGGCTCCGATGTGTCTTAAGTGCGGCTGTGGTAAAAAAGAATTAACTCCCCGCGGAGGCGTAAGATGGGTGACAAATGTCTCTAAGACCCACAGCTAGGGAAAGTGACTACAAAGCCCGTTTGCCACGAACTTAAGCACATCGACGGCCTTCCGTGATTGGAAGTTTTACTTTTTCACATATTTCAATTTTACTTAAGAAACTTTTCTCCTATCCTCTGTAACAATCCCTGAAGTACAGGACACAGAACATGAGACACTCACTAATAGAAGCGGATACTCACAGCAAGATACTGGACCGCATCCCTTACTCGGTCACACAGGATATTCAAAGCTGCCATCTACAAGCAAAATATAAAGGGCGGTATTTTCTTCTTTCATATGTAAACACATGGCTATAATTTATTCACACCTCACGCTAACATTGCAAGTCATGAAATTATGTTTTAAACAAGAACCTGACATCAAACACAATTTGATTACAAGAATATGCATACCTATATTTCTCATACAACATGTCAAAATAGCAAAAAACATTCAAAAGATGACAAGATCAGCTTAAGTTATAGAATTACACGTCAAGAATAGAGCTATTTATTACAAGTAGCAAAAATTACAACCTAAGAGTTACTTTACTGTTTTAAGACTAACATATACAACCATGTCAAGTCCACAAAAAGAATTTTCCAGGTCTAATCAAGGAGCCGGCTGCGTCGGAGTCTTATCCTTGTCCTGTTGCCCACCTGTCCGGTCAGAAAAAGAATTCGTTAGTGATAAGCAACCAAGTTAACGGAAAGACTAGAAAGAAAGACTTACCAGCATCTGCTCCTTGATCAACTTGATCATCATCCTCCGCTTGCACACCTGTCTCCTCAACTGCAAGCAACCGCATGCTCTCCTTCACCGCCACCTTCTCCTCCTTGGTAAACTGGGCGGTAACAGCATCCATCCTAAAGGCCACGCCACCCTCCTTATCTGCCTCAGCCTGGGCCTCCTCTAGAGCCCTGAGATAGATCCTAGCCATAACCTGAGGGTAATCATCCATCCAGGAAAAGTTACCCTGCCTCCAAGTACGGAAGTACATATCCTGGAGCATCCCCTCCATCAGCCCCTCGTTCTCTTCAAACTCCCTCGCCCGGGCCTCGGAATCCGACAACCTTACGACGGCGACATCTCTCTCCAATTGGTATCTCGAGCAGTCAGCCTGAAGGGATTTCCGCATCGCCTCCATCTCCTCCCTCAACTTGGCTTGAGCAAGCTCTACAGCCTCAAGCTTCCCAGATAACTCCTCTATCTGCTCAAGATCCGCTTTCCGAACCTCGCCCACCGTGGCAATGGCCATATCGATCCGTTCCTTGCAAGTAGCCTCCATTTTCCGCAGTTCAGCGCGGCTGGCCTCTTCCATAGTTTTCTTTAGACGTCCGGAGGCGGCCTCGTGCTGAGAGATCTGGATGGCCTGATCAGCGAGTTGCATGGCCTGGTCGGAAACCACTAACCGCAGTCTTATGTTGGCACTCCCAATTTCCTCCCCGGCCTTGACCAATCGGGCATGATGCCCCATCAACTTCCTGGTCTCCTCAGCAACCCGGTCGATATTTGCTTTAGCTTCGTTCCCCATAGCGACAACCCGAGTAGTAAGCAAATCAAGGTCCAGGGATTTGGCCTCATCAAGCACCTTTACCATAGGGTTGCGAGGAAGAAGGTGCTCACTGGTAACCTCGTCGAAGGAAATATCATGAGAACTTGGATCCAGATCAGGATGACCCGCAAATGGATTACGAGCCAAGCCAGGACGATCAATCTAAGTAACAGTAGGATTTTCAGACGGGTGCGGAGAGGGTGTGAACTCAGTATCCTCCTCCGTGATATCATGAAGAGGCTGAATTGGGGGCTGAGGACCAGGTGAAGGCTCGGATAGGGAGCGACTCCTCTTTCTCTTTTGAATATCCTCTCCAATAACCCTGAGAAGAGGACGGTAGCCGACTACATCCCCGGAACGGTGGGTCGGAGGCTTCGGCTTGGCGAAAGCTTTGGAGAGCTTGTATTGTTCAAGCCTGTGCCGAAGATCTGAGGTCTTGGCCGTTTTACCTGCTCCTGATATGAAAACCAAGTGTCACCAACATGTATTGAGCCATCATTCAAGAATTAAAAGAGTAAAGTGAAATTCACCTTGAACCGCCGAAGTTGCTTCAGTAGAGGCGCTCCCGGAAGATAAATCAACGCCGGTCCCAACTTTATCGGCTCTCTTAGATTTCTCCGTCCCCTCCAGACCTTCGAAGGCTTGGCGGAAAGCGTCATCCGTCCACTCTTGCATCTCGCCTACTTGCCCAGAAGACAAAGCCCCGACACCGTCGCCACCTCCGGCGCCTTCTCCTCCATCTTCGCCTTGCTCCACCTCCACCTCTCCCTCCTCTGGGATATCTGGACATGTGCTGGGAGAGGGACCGTCAGACTTTTTGAGCTTCTTCCCCCCGGCAACCGGATGTTTCGGAAAGGGCCTCCTTTTACTGCTCTTCGACTCGGCCCCTTCTTTAGCTTGGGCAGCCTTCTCTTCAGCCGTGTCCCTCTGCTTGACCACGGACTGCTGTGGAAGGATCAAGCTATACTCCAAGAGTATAGCGTTCCTGATCAGGTAGGCAGCCGACCTATCTCTCCCAGTAATTGCTTCTATTTCTGCTGCCGTCTGAACCAGGCGGTCATTCTCCACGACCGCAAAACCACCTGTCGCTAGCAAAAAATAAAAACACATAAGAAAGAGTATTGCAACCGGAATGGGAATTAAAAATAAAGCTTTGACTTACATCCGGAGGTGAAGCGCCGAATAGAAACGGAGTCATCCCTGACAAAGAACCATTCCTTCTTGAACATGCTATACTTGGAGTATAAATCCAGGACCGGCTTAAAGGTTACGGCCAATTCCAAGCTGATGTAGGGAGACCCCTTCTTGTAACCTATCAAGTTGTACAAATACCGGATCTCCCGGTTGGAAGGAGGACGCCCATATCTCCTCTGGAAGATGACAAAGAGACTCACCAGAATGGCATAAGAGTTGGGTTGAAGCTGGAATGGAGCTACCTTTAGATATGTGAGAAAGCTGACTACCCAGGCGTTGAGAGGCGGGATGGCACCACACATGCAATGGTATCTGCTGTAGGCAAAATATCCTTCGGGAGGATCATACGGCATCACTCCCGCATCCGGCAATAACATGCGTGCTCGGTCGATCCCGAAAGAGCGAGATATAGCATCAAGTTGCTCGCCCTTGAGTAAGCTAGGGAAGCAATCAGGAGGCAAGTTAAGAAGTTCCTGAGGACCGTATCCATCCACCAATGATCTCGGGGCGGGCCCATGACGGACAGATCCGGACTGAGCTGGGGGCACTGTGGAAGGCTCTTCTCTGTCCTGTGTTTTCTTCTTTTCTGATCGAGTTTCCACTTTATGAGACATTTATCTGCAAATACAAAGAGGTGTGTAGTTAGAATGAAGGAAGTAAACAAGCGACTGTATAAAGACTAGAATTGCATTTATAAGCCCGAACTCCCAATCTCATTCGGTAGAAGAGAACACACCTGGACCGGCACTTAGTCGATTCGGCACTCAGGCGATTCGGGACTTAGGTGATTCGGTACTTAGTCGATTCGGCACTCAGGCGATTCCGGACTTAGGTGATTCGGTACTTAGTTGATTCGGCCCTTTAGGTGATTCGGCACTTAGGTGATTCGGCTATCTCAAAAGGTGAAGGGTGAACAGAGGCGCGAAGCCCATACTTATAGGCAAACACGGGCGACCGAACCAGCCGGTTCAACACTTAAAACCGAATGAACTCGAAACAAAGCGGGACATACGATGGCATATGCCCCACTTTGGGGGGCAAATGTTGGGTGCGTTTCCACCACCACCGAGCCATGCACCGACGCACCTCCAAGGCCTAGCCGAACCACCCACTAACCGGACCATCTCATAGCCGAACCAACCATTCTCCAAGTCATAGCCGAACCAACCATTCTCCAAGGTATAGCCGGACCATCTCATAACCGAACCAAACATCCTCCATTACTTACCAAACTAGCTAACCACTCACCACCGGACCAAGCTATGCACCCACTACCGAACCAAAGCCACTCACCTACCACCGAATCAAACCCCAAACCAACCACCACCGGACCACAATACTACCGAACCAAGTGATGTCGAACCAAAGCAATGTCGAACCAACGCTACCAGGCCTGACCACACCAGCCCAGGCCCACCAGCAGCTATATACATCCAAGACCCCTGCCTCCAGCCTCTCTCTATAAATAGAGGGGCAGGGGTACAGTAATAGAGGACAAGTTTGAGAGCTCAAGCACGGAGAGAACTTTCAAACAACTTTCTTTTACTTGTATCAAAGCTTTGTACTTGTAATCTAAGCAAGAAAAGAGAAATAATATATAAAGTGGACGTAGGCACTTTCTGGCTGAACCACTATAAATCTGCGTGTCTTTTACAGTTTAGTCCCTGCCTTTCATATATTTGCATAGATCACTCGAATCACTAAGAACAACATAAAATCAATTAAATCAAACGACTTTAAGGTGTTTGTCCATTTTTTGTGCAAACACCATCTTTGTTTGCTTCTAGCACATCATCACCTTATCTGCATTTATCTCCACCTGATCATATTATTCTTCCCCCTTCTTCTAAATCAGGTGAATGTCTGGAAGTCATGATGAGTAAATACTAGAAATCACTCCAATTCTGGTGATTTGAATAAAGGAAAAGATTTTAAGGCTCAGGAAGTACTTCCTTTATCTTCATCAAAAAGTAATTCTCATTCAAGACATACAAGGAAAAATCCATCACCTTTGCTTCCTCCTCTTCCCTTGAAATGAATAATATTGCCTTTTGGAATATAAGGGGTGCTAACTTGCCCTCTAAACAAGTTGAGATTAGAAATTTTATCAAAATAAATGATATTCATTTGATGTGTGTTTCTGAAACAAAGTTAGATATTCAGTCTACTCTCAAGGCTGTTAACTTGATATCACCTTCTTGGTTACATGATCATAATTTTGTTGAATCTAATTATGGCAGACTACTAACATTATGGAATCCTTCAATCTTCAAAATTTCTAAGATTAATGCCACCGATCAATTCATTCATTATAATTGTGTTCATTTTCCCTCTAATTTGAATTTTCTCTTCACTTCAGTTTATGCTCAAAATTCTTTATCATTGAGACAACTTTTTTTGGATCAGCTTTCTTCTCTAAACTCTTCTTCTGATCCTTGGTTGATTGGTGGTGATTTTAATTGTATGCTTGCTGGTAATCAAAAATATGGTGGTTGTCCCTTGTCTCTTAAGGACATTGCTCCTTTAAATAGTGCAATCAGTCAATCAAATCTAAACCCGGTCAAATCTTTTGGTTCAGTTTTCACTCGGTCTAATAGTAATAGGAGTGGAAATCCAACTCTTTGTAAATTGGATCATATTTTTGTAAATATCCCTTTCCTTCAAGTCTGGCCCAAATCATTTTATGATACTCTTCAGCCTTCTTTATCTGATCACCGTCCCTTAATTTTTCATTGGGGAGTTGATGACAATAGTGGAAATAAACATTCTTTTAAATTTTTTAATTTTTGGACTAAGCATGTGGATTATTCAATTATTCTTAAACAGGTTTGGAATATGCAATTTGGCAGGAATCCTTTAACTAATGTTTCACTCAAGATGAAGGCTCCCAAATTTCACTTAAAGGTTTGGTCTGCAACTAATTTTGGTAAAGACTCTAAACTTTCTACTCATATTAGGAATGAGCTCATTAAGGTTCAGGAAGAGCTGAGTGCTAAACCACATGATATTCTTTTACAACATGCTGAATTGGAACTAAGGAAAATGTTATCTAATCTGTGTTGATTATGTTGCTGCTGTGTTGAATGGTGATGCTATGTTGTGCATGTTTCATGTACAAGATATGTGTACTTAGTGTTTCTTTGTTTCTTTTCCTATTTCATGTTATATTTGTTTTCTCAGCCCAATAAGGCTTCGGCCCATGACTGTGTGTAATAAGGCTTAAGCCGCGTGTGTGTGTAACTAGGATTACAAGCTGTTGTATATAAACATGTACGAATCTGTGTGATGAATAACTGATACATGATTTTGCTCTTCATCTCTTCTTTCTCAAATCTCCATTTACTTTAACATGGTATCAGAGCTTCAAATTACGAAGTTTGAATCCAACTAGGGTTTTACCTTCTATCTTCAGATCTGAACATCATATCATTCTTTATATCGTTTATCTTCCCTAATTCAAAGATTTGTTACTATGTCTGAAAATAAGATCTCAGTTGATTCGATCCAGATGATGCCGAAAATCACTGATCACAAATTAAACAATCTGAATTATTTAAACTGGAGCAAAACAATTCGTCTCTATCTCCGATCCATTGATAAGGGTAATCCTTTAACTGAAAGTCCACCAAAACTAGATTCAACCGAGGAAAAGGATCTGATGTGGTTAAGAGATGATGCGCGACTGTTTCTTCAGATCCGGAATTCAATTGATGGAGAGGTCATTGGATTGGTTGATCACCGTGAGTTCGTGAAAGAATTGATGGAGTATTTGGAGTTTCTATACTCTGGAAAAGGAAACGTGACCAAAATGTATGATGTATGCAAATCGTTTTATAGAGCAGAGAAACAAGAACAAACACTGATGAACTACTTTATGAATTTTAAGAAAACATATGAGGAATTTAACTTGCTGCTTCCAATCAGCCCTGATGTTAAGGTTCAACAAAAACAAAGGGAGCAGATGGCAATAATGAGCTTCTTGGCTGGGTTACCATCTGAATTCGAACCAGCAAAATCACAAATACTATCTGGATCGGAGATATCATCATTGCAGGAGGTGTTTAGTCGAATTCTTCGTACTGAGGTGACTCAAATATCAAGTACTCCAGTTGACAGTGCTTTGATAAGTAATAGTAAGAATAATAGACCACCATGGAATAATGCACCACCATGGAATAATGCACAAAGTAACAGTAATAATGCACCAAGAGTCTCTGCTCCAAATCAGATGTCTCAACCATTTAGGCCACCAAATCAGAATAAATTTTGTGCATATTGCAAGAAACCCGGTCACACAAAATTTGAGTGTAGAAAGTTGCAATATAAAAACTCCTTGGCCAACAATAACAATAATGAAAATACAAATAAAATAGTATTGATGACTGCTGATGAATTTGAGAGATATGCAAAGTATCAAGAAACTTTTGAGAAGAATCCATCGGGTCATATATCTTCCTCTACTACAGCTGCTGTTGCTAGTATTGAAAAACCATCATCTAAATGGATCATAGATTCAGGAGCTACAGATCATATGACAGGTAACATTTATTTGCTTTCTGATATTCAAAGTAATGAATCAACACATGCTGTCACTTTAGCTGATGGATCACAAACTTATGTTTATGGAACTGGGAAAGCAAACTCGCATACTCAACTGCCACTAAAATCAGTTTTATATTTACCAAATCTGTCATTCAACTTAATGTCGGTAAGTCAAATCACTAGCAAACTTAATTGCCGTGTATATTTCTTCCCCGATCACTGTTTGTTTCAGGACCTTACAACGAAGCAGATTATTGGTAGGGGACAAGAATTTGGAGGCTCGTACACACTCAATGAAGAATTATCCAAAAACATTGCTTGCTCAAGTATGATATCTGCTCTTAAAGTTCACTGCCAGTTAGGTCATCCATCTCTTACATTGCTCAAGAAACTTTGTCCACAGTTTAATTTTCTGTCTACAATAAATTGTGAATCATGTCAATTTGCCAAACATCATCGTGTTAGTTCATATCCTAGATTAAATAAAAGGGCTAATTCAGTGTTTGATTTAGTGCACTCTGATGTATGAGGTCCTTGTTCTGTGGTTTCAAAGAAAGGATATAGATACTTTGTTACATTTGTTGATGATCATTCAAGAGTAACATGGTTATACCTAATGAAAAATAGATCTGAGCTATTCTCTATTTTTTGTAACTTTTGTGCTGAAATAAAAAACCAGTTTAATGTGTCACTTAAAACTTTAAGAAGTGATAATGCAAAGGAATATACATCCAGTTTGTTTAGTGATTACATGGCTAATAATGGCATTCTTCATGAGACTTCATGTGTTGATACTGCTTCTCAAAATGGAGTTGCTGAGAGGAAGAACATGCACTTAATTGAGACTACTCGAGCTTGTTCCATATGAATGTACCCAAAGCTTTTTGGGCAGATGCAGTGGCCACAACATGTTTTCTGATCAACAGAATGCCTTCAACAGTGCTAAAGTATGAGATCCCCTTCCAAGTCCTATGTCCTAATAAATCTTTGTATCCAGTGAAGCCAAGAATGTTTGGTTGTGTGTGTTATGTTAGGGATGTGAACCCACAACTAACCAAATTAGATCCAAAATCATTGAAGTGCATATTTGTTGGCTATTCAAAACTTCAAAAAGGTTACAAATGTTTTTGTCCCAGTTTGCATAAATACTTGGTGTCAATTGATGTTACTTTTGTAGAAGATCTCCCATTCTTCCCATTGTCTGATTCAAAGTCTTGTGTTCAAGAGGAAAGTGGGAGTGATGATTGGTTGATTTATCCTACAACTTTGTCACAAGGGAGTGAACATAGTGAACTAAATCAAAGGGTAGAAACAAATTTACAAGAATCTGATAATGAGGAAATTCCAGCACATGATCCCAGTCTTGATTTATCAATAGCACTTAGAAAAGGTACACGTCAATGTACATATCCTATATCCTCCTTTGTATCATATGATAAACTACATCCAGCAAGCTACACTTTTATTTCCAATCTTAATACTGTTTCTATTCCAAAAAATGTTGGAGAGGCATTGTCTAAACCAGAATGGCAAAAAGCAATGTTAGAAGAGATTGAAGCTTTGGATCATAATAAAACCTGGAATTTGGTTCAACTACCAGATAATAGAAAGGTGATAGGGTGTAAATGGGTGTTCTCAGTTAAAGTTAACCCAGATGGGTCAGTGGCTAGACTAAAGGCTAGGTTGGTTGCAAAAGGATATGCACAAACTTATGGGACAGATTATTTAGAAACCTTCTCTCCAGTGGCTAAAATGACGTCCATAAGATTGTTTTATCTCTTTAGCAGCAAGATATGACTGGAAACTGCATCAACTTGATATTAAAAATGCTTTTCTCCATGGGGATTTGATTAAAGAGGTATATATGGAGCAACGACCTGGGTTTGTTGCTCAGGGGGAGACATGAAAGGTATGTAGACTAAAGAAAAGCTTGTATGGACTAAAACAAAGTCCAAGAGCATGGTTTGGTAAGTTCAGTCAAGTGGTTGAAGCATTTGGCATAACTAAGAGCAATTTTGATCATTCTATGTTCTATAGAAATTCAAAAGAAGGAATTATATTATTAGTAGTATATGTAGATGATATTGTGATTACTGGAAGTGATAGGAAAGGAATTTCAGATCTTAAAGTTTTTATTCAAAAACAATTTCATACAAAAGATCACTTGAGAATGGAGAAGGAATCTGATAGAAATACTAAGTACTTTCATAATTTTCTAAAAGTTAAGAGAGCTAGAGAAAGCATATTTCAGATTATTGATATGAATGGTAATCTGGTTAAATCTTCTGATGGTATTAATGATGCTTTTGTTCGGTATTTTTCCTCCATTTTAGCACCTTCCAACCCTTTTGAACCTGATATACAACCTCTATTTGATATAACCCTTCTAACCTTATCCTATTCACAATCTGCATCTTTGATATGTGCCATTTCTGATGATGAGATTAGATCTGCAGTTTTTAGCTTGGATTCTAATAGTTGTGGAGGCCCAGATGGCTACAATGCTCATTTTTTGCAGCAAAGTTGGAATATAATTGGTGCGGATATTGTCAATGCTATTCAATATTTTTTCCTCAATAATAAACTTTCTGCTGGTCTCTCTGCTACTGCCATTGCCTTAATTCCTAAGAATGATAACCCTACTTCAGTTGCTGATTTTAGACCAATATCTTGTTGTAACATCATTTATAAAATCATTTCAAAAGTGTTGGCTAATAGATTGCAGTTAGTTCTCCCATCCGTTATATCCAATAATCAGGCTGCTTATATTAGTGGAAGATCCATCAGTGATAACATACTCTTAGCTCAGGAACTATTTTTAGGGTATGAAAGGAAAAATATATCTCCTAGATGCATGTTAAAGTTGGACATTAAGAAGGCATTTGATTCTATTGCTTGGAGCTCTATCATAGCTATTATGTCCAGAATGAATTTTCCTAAACCATTCTTAGCTTGGATTTTCACTTGTATTTCATCACCATTGTACTCAATTTTGAGAGAGGGTGGTCTGTATGGGTATTTTAAAGGTGCACAGGGTGTCAGGCAGGGTGATCCTATTCTGCCTATTTGTTCATTATTGTCATGGAATTGCTCAATTCAATGTTGATGGATCTAGCTTTAAGGAAAGTACTTGATATTCATCCTAAATGTAAACAGCCTCTCATTACTCATCTTCTTTTTGCTGATGATCTCATCATTTTCACAAAGCCTTCTCATAGTAATATTCAGTGTATTATGTCTTCTCTGCAATTCTTTTATTCCATTACTGGCCTTCAAATTAACCTCTCAAAATCTAATATACTTGTTGCTGGTTTGCCTATTCCTAAGAAGATTGATATTATTAAATGCTCAGGGCTTCAGGAATTACCAAAAAATTCATATTATTTGGGTTTACCTCTCATAAGTTCTAGAATTACCAAGCAGAATTGTTTGCCACTTTTTGAGAAAATAATTGCAAGGTTGCAGCTATGGCCTTGTAATAAATTGTCACAAGCTGGTAGGCTCACTGTTATTCAATCAATTGCTGTGGCTATGACTACATATTGGACAAGACACTACATTCTTCCAATCAAGCTGATTAATATGATTTCAAGTGCTCTAAATAAATTTCTTTGGCATGGTGACCCTTTCTCAAAAAAGCTCATACCCATATCTTTCTTCAAGCTGTTTGATGCTAAAAAGTATGGTGGTCTTGGTATCACTAATATTTTCCAGTGGAATAAAGCTGCTATTTCTGTTTACTTCAATAATTTTTTTGCATCTGATCAAAACTTATGGTCTCAATGGGTTAATCAAAATCTTATTGGCAAGAAGAATTTTTGGACTATGAGAATTCCCCAAATTTGTAGTTGGAGTTGGAGATGTATACTTAAGCTAAGGGAAACTTTCCTACCATTCATACAATGTAATTATGCATTGATTAAAGGTCTATCGTTTTGGCATTCTCCTTGGGCTAAACCGGGTCTGATTTTAAGTTCTTTAGTGGATTATAATTTGAGAAGAAACTCTGGAATTTCAGATGAAGCTACAGTTGATGAATTTATACATGATGGTAGTATTGTATTACCTTACTCCAGCTCCTTTCAGTTAAGAAATTGTGGACTGTTATTACCAATAACCCAATTATCAGTAGTGATAATGCTTTAATCTGGTCAAGTAAAGGTAAAATCCACTCTATCAGGCTTGTATATAATTATCTTTGTAAGAGTGATTCTGTTTTTCCTTGGCATTCAAGAATTTGGAAAACTGGTTGTTCAGCAAAAGAAAATCTATTATTGTGGAAGGTAATGGCAAATGCTTTGAATACTAAGGACAGGCTTTGTAGAATGGGTATTATTTCAGAGGATTTATGTGTACTTTGCAAAGCAGAATCTGAAACTAATACTCATTTATTTTTTGAATGTCTTTTTGTTTATCAAATATGGAATAGGCTCTTATCTAATGGTAGTTTTTATAAGCCTTCTACTGTTAGTTCTATTGAATGGTTTAATGTATTCAAAGAAACTAGATGGAAGACACGTTCTACCAGGCTTTTGCTCAAGCTTCTTAAGAAATTGATCTATGCTGTGTGGACTGAAAGGAATAATAGAATATTTGGTATTGGAGGCAAGAACTCATCTCAGCTCTACTCTATGATTCATGGCAGTATTTTGAGGGATTTAAGGATTGATAATATTTGAAGACTGATGGATTGTGAGGGAAGGAAGTAGCAACTGGAAATGTTTTTTTTTTCTGGCAATGAGGTTTGGTTTCACTACTGAAGATTACTTGCTGCGTGAAATGATCAATGTACTTTATACTCTGGCATTTAGGTTTTGACTCATGTCAGTTGAGTTTTTTGTTCATAATGTTGTAACTAAGTTAGCATGTTTGGTTTGTTTTATGGTCACTGGGTTTGGTTTGCATTGCTCTGTATTTTGTCATGATAATGGGATTGTGTGAGTTGTAATTTCTTGTAATGGAACATTAGTCAATAAAATGAGCTTATGCTCTTGCTGTTCAAAAACAAATATACAATTTTAATTTGATTTCTCAAATTAAAACGTTACACGTTTCGAGCTTGTATGAACCCATGGGATGTCGGATCGCTACGAAACTCATCGGCTTACATCACCTTCGTATTTCATTCCCGATAGCACTAGTTTCTCCAAAATCCAAGACAGTGCCTTGGGATGATAATTCTTCACGTATAAAATCAATATGGGTACAAATACATAATGAAAAATTCACAATTCCAAACGGAAAGTGCTCACTATTGTTTATAACCAAATACCAATATTCCAAACCCAATGGAAAAGGTTTTAGGACCTAATGCCATCGTATATAAAAGTTAGCCTCTTGGATTGATATATGAATCGAACGCACACTACTAGCTAAAAATCCATTGGTTGAAATATATCAATGCTTATACTCATTCTCAATTGCTCGGATGATCCAGACTCAACGGAAGTGGTCGCGAGTCCTAATTTGAAACACCCCACACCCTTTAATATATCCAAAAGGACACATTAAAAGACATGGTGCGTTGTAGGTATAACCGAAACTAATAGAGACTAAGATTCACAAGACAAAACTAGGTAAAAACAGAGGAAACTAAATAATAACTTAATTAAAACAAAGCTTCATAATTACTTCATAAATATGTCAAATACTAAATACAACATCCATATCTCAAATCCCATCATGTCTTATGAAATCAAATTTCATAATCTCAAAATCAGAGTACGTAATATCACTCATAATAAGCCAGTACATAGAAGAACAAAAGCTGAAAATAAAAGAAGTACATAAAAGAAATCTTCTCCAAGAAGAACTCAGAGCTGCAGAAATCTACCGGTTTCTCCCTTGATTGCCTAAGGGGGAAAAAGGGGAAATAGAGGAGTGGGTCGGACTAAAAGTTTGGTGAATGATAGCAATTACTAGAGTCTTTAAGCAAGATAAAAGCAATAGACTCTACAACAGTTCTAGCATAAATAAGGATAATAAAGAAAATAGGAAAAGAATAAACTGAAAATAAATACGATTAAATATTGCTTAATTGATAAGATAGGTTAACTTTGATTGCTTGCACTTGTCCTTAATTTCTGCTTTAATTAGGCTGAATTCCTAATCCTGTAATTAGGATGTGACCCTAATTCTACCCTTTTTGACCGGCCTGCTATTCCATAGATCTTACTACGGACCAGCCGATATACAACTCCCTACACAGCAGCCAATGGTATCTACGAAAGATGCACAGAGCAACTATTATGGATCCGGACAACATATATAGCTCCCTACACAGAAGGCAATTATGTCTACGAAAGACACTCATACTAAGCGCTTGGAATTCATAGCTATTACTGAGCACCCGAATGGAAGCCGCACACGTAACTGTCACCATGCCCATGCTACCTTTTTCTTCACATATTGGGTCTTCTTGTTACCTCAACATCCAGCATAAGCGTTCCCCTCATCCCACTTCAGGCTAACGTGAGATTACCGTGTGTCCATAGAATCTATAGGGGAAATGATGTTGGTACTGGCCCTTCATCCAAACAATATCTAGTTGCACCCCTTATCCAAATCCCTCTTGATTTGGACTTCTATTTGACCAATTACTACATTCTTAGCATAAGCGTGCCCTAGGCTCACCGTTTTGTCTAATAGGGAATGCAATTTGGTACAGGTCCTACTTTCATCTTTGCTTATTAACTTAGGTAAATTGTAATAAATAAGCCTTTACACTTTTCTCTACTATATGTGCTTATTAATTTATCCTAAGTCTTAAGATAAGATTTTTTCTGTTCTTTTTCTTATTATAAAATACGTTATAATTATGCTTGTTACTTAACCCAAGGTCTAAGTGTGAAAATAAGCTTCTTTCATCTTTTACTCTCTTTTTTTGGCAAAGCCAGCGGGGTTAAATGGACCCCTACCATAATTATTATTAACAAAAGGAGAATTACATGATATTACAACAAGGAAAACACCAAAAACAAGGGGTCAACTCAAAAGACAGGGAAAAGTTATAAAGATCTAATAATAGAGAGGACCATTACATGTTTAGAGGAAGCTTGCCCTTTAAACACCCTAGTGTTCCTCTCCATCCAAATGAAGTACAAAGCCTTCTTAAAGATTCTTAGTAACAAGCAACCTCTTTCATTCTTCCATCTTGTAGCCTTGAAAATATTGTACCATTCCATGGTGGAAATACAAACAGGCCTTTGAAACCCAAAATGAAGTAACAGCTTATTCCAAATATGAAAACAGAAATCACATTCAAAGAACAAGTGTGACACAGTCTCAACTCCAGTACCACAAAATAAGCAGATATCACTTTGAATAATACCATAGGACTTAAGTTTATGTAAAGTAAGGATACCATTCTTCAGAACTTTCCACATGAAAATGTTTTCCTTTGGCACAGAATGAGAGTCCCAAGTTCTAGAAGACCATAAAAAGGGAGGATACTCATCAGTGGAATCAAGAGCAGCATACACAGTATGAAGAGTATGAACCTTGTCATTCCAAGAAACATGTTGATTGCTAACATTATATAGCTGATTCTGAATAATATTCCAAGCATCTCTAATCACAGAAGAACTGCAGTAGGGTAAAGAAACATTCCCATCAGCCCAATATCTCTCAACAGATGCATTATCATTAATGCCAGAGATAAGTCTAGATTCATACTCAATATCATTAGCCAGTATGACACCTTTAGCAGACCATGGGTCATACCAAAAAGATATGTTAGCAATGTCTTTCATTCTCCTCTGGACCATAGGGAGGAAAATAACCCTGCTTCTCAAGATATTCCTCCAAGTCCAACTGCAGTCAGATGGAGTAGGAATAATCCAAAAATTATTATCACGGATGAGATAGTTTCTACACCAAGCAGCCCACAAATTATTATCATGCCTCAGAATTTTGTCAATTCTAGAAGACAGGGTAGCAAAGTTCCATTTCTTGATATTTATAATTCCAAGACCACCTTTATCAAAAGAACAACATATATGTCGAAAAGCAATTGGAATCATTTTCTTGGAGAATGGGTTAGCATGCCAAAGAAACTGATTCAAGGCAGAGTTAATCATGCTAATAAGATTGGCTGGAAGGATGAATATTCTGGCATAATATACACACATGGATATAGCAACAGACTTAACAATAACTAGCCTACCTGCCATAGAGAACTTTGAGCTCTTCCAACTAGATAACTTAGCAGTAACTTTTTCAAACAGTTGAAGGCATTGATAAGTTCTTATTCTAGAAGTACATAGGGGAATACCAAGATATGATTCATTTTCACTAAAAGGGGAGAGACCAGTCATTGCATACAATATTCCTTTATCTTCATCAGGCAAGCCAGCAATGAACAATCTAGATTTACTTCTGTTAATGGTAAGACCAGTCAAGTCCTGAAAGGAAGCTAGAACATTTAATACCCCACTAATAGAGTTATAAGTTGGCTTGGTGAAAAGGAGTAGGTCATCAGCAAACAAAAGAGTGGAAATACCATTTTTCTTGCACAATGGATGATAATCAAAAAGCTTATTACACATAGCAGCAGTACACAGAGAAGTGAGCAATTCCATGACACATATAAAAAGGTAAGGAGAGATTGGATCACCTTGTCTAATTCCTTGAGTAGCTCCAAAGTAGCCAAATGTGAAGCCATTAATACTAAGGGAGTAGTTAACTGTAGAAATGCATGTATATATCCAACACAGGAAGGGGACAGGGAAGTTCATCTTATGAAGAATGTAAATAACAGATTTCCACTGAACATAATCATAGGCCTTTTGAATGTCTAATTTAAGAACACATCTAGGGGATATGAGACTCCTGCTGTAGCCCCTCAGAAGCTCAGAAGCAAGCAGGATATTGTCAGTGATGTCACGACCAAGAAGAAAAGCACTTTGATTAGCAGAAATTAAACCATCCATAGTGATTTTCATTCTAGCAGTCAATATACGAGATATGCATTTGTAGATCACATTACAACAAGCAATAGGTCTAAATTAGTTAACTGATATAGGATGGCCAGTTTTAGGAATTAGAGCTAACTTGGTAGCATTAATGCCAGATATTAACTTACTATGCTTGAAAAAATTCTTTATTGCTTTAGAAACATCATTACCAATAATATCCCAAGTAACTTTGAAGAAGTGAGCATTGAAACCATCCAGACCCGGAGAACTATTAGAATTCATACCAAAGATAGACTGCTTAATTTCATCCTCATTGATCTCCTTGATTAAGTCATATCCCATGGCATCAGAAATGGAAGGAAAGTGATGGGGAGTAAATTTATCCAGAGAAATTGAAGGAGTTAAAGGATTACCAAGATTAAACTGAAAGTAATCCAAAAAAGCTTCATGAACAGATTCATGAGTATCACAAGGCAAACCATGCATATCAAGGATGGAAGATATATTTTCAGAAGACTGTTGAATTTTTAAAGATTTGTGAAATGAGGATGTATTTTTATCACCATTCAAAAGCCAATCATGTTTAGATTTTTGCTTTGCCATGATATTTTCTTCAACAAGAGCTTTAGAGAGGTCTTTCAGTAAAGAAGTCTCAAGAGCAGTCAGATGAGGCTGGTCATTATTTCTTTGGATATGAAGTTGAATTTGATATAATTTTTCACGAATTGCAGCTGACATGCTATTACCATTGCCAAAAGTTTGCTGAGCCCACTTCTTTAAAATAATCTTCAGATGCTTGAGCCTAGCCTGCAAAATAAACATAGGGTTTCCAAAAAAATGAGACTTCCAGTTATCTTTAACAATACTTAAGAAATCAGGGTGCTTAGACCAAATATTAAAAATGAAAAAGAGGAACGCCTTCTCACAGGATCCTTGCCCCATTCAATAATAAGAGGAGAATGATCAGATAAGGATGGAGGGGGAATATTGGTGGAAAGATTAGGCCATTTGAGAATAGCGGAATAGTTCATATAAACTCTATCAAGTTTATAGAAGGTTCTCTTTCCAGTTCTACTCGAGTTATTCCAAGTGAAAAAAGCTCCTCTAGTAGGGGAAGGAATAAGGTTAGCATCATAGATAGCTTTGTTGAGGGGATGAGTCTGATTATAGGATAAAGGAGTACCACCAGTTTTCTCAGAAGATAATTGCATACAGTTCCAATCACCAAGACAAAACCAAGGCAGACTAGACTGATGAAGAGAAGGAAGGATATCAAGAAAAGTTTGCCTCAGAGAAGCATTGTTATCAGCATAAACAGTAGTAAGAAGAAAGGAGGTGGAGGAAGGGATGTGAAAAATCTCAGAATGGATGAATTGCCTATGAACAGTGATTGGAGAAAGAGTGAAGATTGAGGGATTCTATATGATTAATAGCCTACCAAAAGGAGCTTGAGAAAGATTATGGATTAAGCTCCAGCCATGTCTAATAATGGAGGCAGCATTGATAGTAGCACTATGATTGAGTTTTGTTTCTGCAAAAGCCATAAGATTGATTTTGTGAGAAGAAATAAGATTAGAGATTTCCAATTGCTTGACAATGGAGTTAGCTCCCCTAATGTTCCAAAAGCCTATATTTCCAGTCATTATGATATTAATGTTGAAGATGCTCTGGTTTTAACCCCAGAAGAAGGATTAGCCATGTTATGTTGAGACAACATATTCAAACCAATTTGTTCAAAGGAAAAATTCATCCCATTATCTAGGTCAGTTGAGGAGTTACTATTGGATTTCTTTGGGCGACCTTTCTTTCTTTTAGATGAGGAGTCTGGAATTGAAGATTGGGGAATATTTGGATTAGCTGAAGAAACAGAATTGAGTAAGTCATTGAAGATTGGACTTGGAAGAGAAAGGGAGGAGTATGGAGAAGCTTGTGATACAGAAGTAGTAAGAGGCTGATTAATAAGAGCAATAGGAGATGAGTAGGTATTATCTGGAGGTAAAGTGTGCATGTCAGGGCATGGTTTATCATTGTGCATGTCAGTAGAGTAAACATTGAGATGAACTTCATCACCACCTTCAGAAATTTCCTGTAGCACTGAGAAGGCATTGTGAGTAGACACCGTTTCAATTTCAGATTGCATATCAACAATATTACCATGCAGAACTTCATTATTATCAGAACATATTGTTTCCATTTGAATAACTCCAGTTTTACTTATAGTATTACACTTATCAACTAAAGGGGAAAGAGCAGGTTGTTTCATACCATCATTTTGAATAACCAATTGTGACTTGTAGAGGCATTTTCATTATCATTATTTCCAGTTATGTTACCTTCCAACAAAGTCACAGTTATTATTTCATTTTGATCAATATCAATTTGGCCAACAACTTCTTCATTCCTTAAATTTGCAAGAGCCTCAACAGAAGGGTTATCATCAATAATTTTTTTCATCTTAATATTATTACTTATCTCCCTATCTACTTTTCTCTAGACCTTATGCCCTGTTTTAACTCTCTTTTTGCCTCTCACATAAAACACCCTTTTATCTTTATCATCTTGCATATCTTCTTTATCCTTGATTATCTCATCAGAAATTTTATTTCTTTTATCAGAATTCACATGTGTTCCTCCATCAGGCAGTTCCTTATTCTTCTCACAATGTTCTGTTGCATGACCAAAAACTTTACATGTAACACAGATTAGAGGTTTCCATGAATATTCAATCAAAATATTGGGGCAAGATTCATCACCAACTGCTATAAATTCAGGAAGTTCTTTGTCAGGCGACACTTCAATTAAACATTTTGCATATTCAAATCTTTTCATTCTTTCAGTATTCTCATCATAGCAAACAAGTCTTCCAAGATGACAGGCTATCCAGTTGATGCCTAGCAGGGACCATAACATTATTGGAATTCTATAGAAGTGAACTCAAATTGGCACAGATTTAACTGCAGCCTGAGCTGAGGAGAGGGACGGGTTCCATTTAGAAATAATAAACATTTGACCTCTAATAAACATGGGATCTCTACGAAGAACCATGTTTTTATCTTCCTCCGGGGCAAATTTAAAAAAATAGTTTTGTTTATCAAAGAAGATTTCATAGGAGCCTTTGAGCTTCCAAGCCTTTTGAAGATGAGCTTTAACAGCCATATAGTTCACATTACCAGCCAAAAAAGATCCAACCAGACATTCTGACCAAGCTTTAATGCCTTCATTCAACACTTCCTGAGGTGGAGTAATGGGAGTTCCAGAGTAAGAAATATCAAAGTGAGTAGGGACATACAAACCAGCATTCCTTGGCTTCGAATTGAAAAGAGAGGACCATGACACAGATGGAGAAGAAGAAGAATTTGACCCAAGGGAGGGAAAGTGATCATGTGAAGGTAATGAAGAAGAAGGAGGAATAGGCAGAGCAGGGATTGGAGGATAAGGAAGAGGAGGTGGAGGGTCATCAGGCAATGGTGGAGGAGGAGGGACTGGAGGTGAAGGAGCCGACAACTGGTCAATTGAAGGACAAGAGGGAAAGGCAGGGGCAGAAGGAATGGTTGTGGCAGAAAAAGGTACAGGGGGGATGGGGGAAGGATACCATGAGAAGACATTACATTAGTGCAGTTATCAATTGATCTTTTACTCTTTTTAGTTATAATTCTAAGTTATAACTAGGCCAATCTTTTCAATTCAGTCCAATTAACGTCATAATTAGGCGTAATTTCAGTCCAATTCCATTTATATTACAGTCTTTGAAATTAACATTTAATATTCCATTATTTCAGTTTTCTTACAATTTAATCCGTATTCGCATTAATCCTATTCTAATCCATATGGGAAGAAGGAGGAATAAAAGAAAACTAAAAATAGAAGAAAATCCAAAGCGTAGAAAGAAGATGTAAATAACATATAAATAACAGTAAATAAACTAAAATACTGTAAATAACTGTGAATAAATGGAAAAGCTATCATTAACAGAAATAAATTAAAATTACTAAAAAGAATAGCCGAAAGGAAATAGACTGAAAATAATTCTAAAAACTGTAAATAAACTACTAAAAAGGCTATTCCAAAAAATCGTAGAAAAACTACAACTATTGAAAACCCTATTATTTTAAATTACTTAAAGAAATCTTAAAATAATTACAATCACTCACCTCCGGTCCTAAGCTTTTCCTTTGGTCTTTCCGGATCCACTTGGAGTTGTAAAATAATTTAATTTATAACGATTTTCTCCTTTGGAAAAATTATTCCGTTTAGGGTCCTTCCTATAAAGGTGAACCCAATTGGAGAAAACCTAGAATGAGAAAAAGTGTTAGGTCTAGGGGTCTATTTATAGGTGTGGAAGTGGATCTCGGACTGTTGGATTTGGAGATTGAATAGGATGCAACCATGTCATAGGCTGAATAGGGGTCATCGGATGCAGAAACGGATGGACCAGATCGGTTTAAACGATGAAAAACACGTCACTAGAGGCTCTGGAACGTTCGAACAAACGAACATCCATTCGTTCGCAAATTGCAGAGGCGGGTCGACTGGGCGGTCGACCGCCCCTTGCCCAGGTCGACCGTCCAATCGACCTGTACATATTTTTTTTCTGCTTATTTTGTTTATTTTATAACTTGGTCATATTAGCTTGATTTCTGACGTTCTATATATGAAAATTGGCCAGAAAATTACCACGAACACAATGGTGCAACTTCTGTGACTTGATTCCGACAATTTCACAAAGTTATTTTATTATTTAATTAATTAACAAATTAATTATTATGGGTTAAATTTTAGGTTGTTAAATTCTCCCCTCCTTAAGGGATTTCGTCCCCGAAATCTCTAAGGATAAAAGAATGTACTAAATGTTTTCATCCAATTCTACAACCAACTACTCAATCATCAACCATTCATCTACTGTCCTTAAAAAAAAATTCTAATGCAATTTATGATACTTATGCAATTAGTGTAGTGTAAATGTTCCTAACTGATGCAAAAGATTAGGCTGTCCACTGATTTAGTTGACCTCCTTTTATGCAATCATGTTCGTGCAATGTATCCAAATGAATGCAAAAACTTTCCTAATGATAACTAATAGTTCTATATGCATGCTACAAACATCACCCAAATGCAACAATCAAGTGATAAACATCCATTTATAGCAACCATGGAAATAAAATAAAAATGCGCACACATCCATACGCATATGCTCTAGTGTCCTAGTTAGGCCGATCCCTAAGGGATAATAGTGCCTAGTGTACCTATATGCGTCCATAGCATCCACTAGCAAACACTTGCAACCACTAGCATACATCATTCATAACATGTTCTATTAACATGTTTACATCAAATCCTACCATCCATAGGTTAAATCCTAAGTTCTACCCTCCCAAAGGATAATAAAGGAAAGAACCTATTCAAATCTAAAGATGGAAAAAGGAATTCTAAAGCTTACCATCAAAAAGATGAGGTTTGGAAGTACGGATCTTCTCTTCTGCTTCCCAAGTGGCGTCTGCAACATCATCTCCCTATTGCACCTTCACCAGTGGAACCTCCTTATTCCTTAGTCGCTTGATGTCTCTTCCAACAATCTTCGTAGGGATATGCCGAACAGAAGCTTCTCTTTCTACTTCCACCTCCTCCAACTGACAAGGCTCTACAACCTCCGCCAAGTCATGTAAGCACTTCCGCAAGTGCGAAACATGGAAAACGTCGTGCACTCCTGCGAGCCTATCAGGTAGCCATACTCGGTAAGCCATCTTCCCAACTCTCTATGTGATAGGAAATGGTCCAACAAATCTAGGGGCTAACTTTCCATTTGATCCGAATCTTACCACCTTCCTAAGCGAGAATACTTTGATAAAAACTAAGTCTTCAACCTCAAACTCTAAGTCTCTCCTCCGCTTATCCGCATATGACTTCTGTCTATCTTAAGCCATCTTCATCCTTCGCCGAATCAAATCCACCTTCTCAGAGGTCTCCCTAACTATATCGGGTCCAAGTAATAACTTCTCCATGGACTCTACCCAACATGATGGGGACTTGTAAGGTCTCCCATATAAAGCCTCAAATGGTGCCATTCCTATACTTGTTTGGTAACTATTATTGTACGCAAACTCAACCAACGAAAGATGCTCCTCCCAAGTTCCTCCAAAGTCCAAAATGTACCTCCGCAGCAAATCCTCAAGCACCCTATTTACCCTCTCCGTTTGGCCATCTGTCTGGGGGCGATAGGCCGTACTCAAATCTAAGTTGCGTCCCTAGCGCCTCTTGTTAGCTTCTCCAAAAATCACTAGTGAAAATGGGATCTCTATCACCAAAAACGCTAGAAGGAACTCCGTGTAGACGGACTATCTCTTGAATATACAAGGATGCCAAATATCAAACTGTATGCTTACTCTTAACTGGGATGAAGTGAGCACTCTTGGTCAATCTATCAACAATCACCCAAATGCTAGTGTTCCCTTTCCTAGAACAGGGTAAACCATCAATGAAATCCATAGAAATATTGTCCTACTTCCACTCCGGCACATCTAAGGGCTGAAGTAATCCACTGGGCTTCTGCTGCTCTGCTTTTACCCTTTGGCATATGAATTCCGTGCATCCTTCTTCATACCACCCCAATAGAACATCCTCTTCATATCTCGATACATTTTGTCACCACCCAGATGAATAGTCATACGAGAATGGTGCGCCTCCTCCAAAACTGCTCTCAACAAGTCACTGGCGTGTGGAACACAAAGCCTCCCATCTCTCCTAAGCCACTCTCTACTATCAATGGAATAGCATTGGAGATGTCTCGAGACCTCTCCTCGGCTAATCCTATCCATAATGTGCATGAGCTCCAAATCCTCCCACTGCCTCGAACCAATCTGATCCATAAGGGTAGGCCTCACCTCTAACGTCGCTAACAATCCGGGAGTAATGTCCGTAGAGGGCTTAAAATCAAAGGTAGAAATAAACTCCAAGTTCCTCCACTCTATGAACAAAGGACTAAGGATTGCTTTCTTTCTACTTAATGCATCCGCAACCACATTACCCTTGCCAGGGGTATAAGCTATCTCAAAATCATACGAGGCTAAAAACTCCATCCACCTCTATTGCCTCAAGTTCAAGTCCTTCTGCGAGAATAGGTACTTCAAAGACTTATGGTCGGTTAAAATCTTAAACCTTTCTCCAAGCAAATAGTGCCTCCAAGACTTGAGTGCAAAAACTATGGCAACCAACTCCAAATAGTGGGTAGGGTAGTTCTTCTCATGCGTCTTCAACTGCCTACTACCATAACACACTACCCTCCCTTCTTGCATCAACACCGCTTCTAGACCCGTTCCGCATGCATCAGTGTATACAGTGAAAGGCTTAGCTCCATCGGGTAAAACTAACACTGGTGCACTAGTAAGGGCTCTCTTAAGCTTCGTGAAGGAATCCTCACAATCCACGTCCCACACGAAAGCTTTATTCTTCTTAGTAAGGCGCGTGATTGGTGCCGAAATCTTGGCAAAGTCTCTAATGAACTTCCTATAGTAGCCTGCCAATCCTAGGAAGCTCCTAACCAAGGTAACGTTCTTGGGGGCCTTCCAATCTTGCACTACAATAACCTTGGCGGGGTCAACAGCCAAGCCTTCCTTTGAGACTACGTGCCCCAAGAAACGAACTTCCTCTCTCCAAAAATGACACTTTGAAAACTTAGCTCTCAAATGATGACAACGAAGTGTGCGAAGAACTTCTTCCAAATGAACAGCATGCTCCTCCATATTCTTGGAAAATACTAAGATATCATCCACGAATACCACCACATACTTATTTAGGACATCCCTAAAGACGTGGCTCATCAAATCCACGAAATAGGCTGGGGCATTGGTTAGCCCATAAGGCATAACCAACCATTCGAAGAATCCGTGTGATGTCCTAAAAGCAGTCTTATCTAGACTGTCATCAGCGACTCTAAGCTGATGGAATCCCGTAGCTAAATCAAGCTGAGAAAAAACCAAAGAACCTACCAACTGGTCAAAAAGATCATTAATCCTAAGGAGTGGATATCGGTTCTTCTTAGTGAGCTTATTTAATTCCCTATAGTCCACACAAAGGTGGAGAGAACCATCCGCCTTAGTGGCGAAGACGACTGGCGCTTCCCACTCCGATATGCTCCTTCTTATGAATCCATTCTCCAAAAGCTCACGAATCTGCTTGCTCAATTCTTTCCTCTCCCCCTAGGTGCCATGTGCCTCATAAGTAATGCTATTGGCTTAGCATTCTCGATTAAATAAATCCTGAAGTCAATCTCTCTCTTAGGGGGCAGTCCGCTAACCTCCTAAAAGTCGTCTGCAAAATCTCTAATGACAGGAACCGAATGCAACTCTGATGATTATGAATCGAGGGAATAAAGAAAACTCAACATGACTGACCCTTGCGAGTCGCAAGATACCTTTAGAGTCCTACCACTACAAGTCTCAAGTCTAACGACTCTCCTCTCGCAGTCTAAGATAGCTCTATATGTGGGTTGCTAATCCATCCCTAAGATCATCCCATACCCCGAGAATCCCAAAACATAGGCGTCGCAGTCAAACTCTACGCCTAGGATAAAGATTTTCAAACCCCTACAAACCATAGATAAGTGTGCCAATCCTCCTATGAGGTTTGAAACAAAAATGGGGTCTGCTACTAATGATATGTCCAAGTGCAAACAATCTACTAGAGAACTAGAGATAAAAGAGTGTGATGCTCCAGAATCAAATAAGTCTGAATGGAAAAATCAGATATAGAAATCAAACCTTCAACTGTGACTTTCCTACCTCTATTTGGAATGCGACTGGAAGGTACTATGTCTAATGCCTGAATCTGCGCAGTTGGTGCACTTGCTCCTTGGGGACAACTCCTACTCATATGATCGGGTTGCCTGCAAGTATAACACTTACCCTTCATCTTCTCCTTCCAGCAATCCTTGACCATATGTCCAACCTTCCCACAACCATGGCACTTTATTCCTTTCTTAATCTGCTTCTGAGGACCATCACCTTTCTTCTTCTTATTCTTTTCCCACCACTTCACCTTTGGACCTTCTGACTTAACCTCCTCTTTAGACTCTCCCTCCTTAACTGTATCCGACATAAGCGCCATCTCGACCAAAGACTCATAAGTAGCTCTCATCGGTACATGAGTTAGCAGTAATCCCTAAAGGGGTTGATTAATTACCTTCGTAAACTTCATAGCTTCCTTATGCTGTGTGTTCACTAAATCCATACCAAACCACGATAGCTCATTGAATCGATTGATGTATTCCTTGACAGACAATCTCCCTTACTTCAAATTGATAAACCTCTCCAACTGAACACTCTCTTCCGCCTGAGACAGAAACTTCCTATCGAATCGCTCCCGGAATCCATCCCATATAATATTTGTTCCCTCCAACTCGATCACCTCCCACCAATATGATGCCTCCTCCTTTAGCTGCCAAGCGACTAGCTGAACTCGCTACTGACCATCCAATCCCAGAAGACCAAAAATACTCTCTGTGTCCCTAAGCCATGCTTTCGCCTCCACAAAAGTCTCCTTGCCGAAAAAAGTCTTCCCGCCTAAACTCGCAAAATCTTTACAAAGCTTAGAGAAATTGATGGCGGCAGGTGGGTTGATGGGATTCCCACCCACTGGTGCAGGATTAGGCGCTGGCCCATGCACCTCTGGAGTCGTGCCTTGTAAGTACCTACGAAAACAGGCTGGGACTGGAATGCCCTTGGGAAGGTTCGGGGCATCAGCCATTCTACGAAAAGAAAAAGGTAATTTAGGAAAGAGTTAAAGGGAAATTGAACTGAACTTATGAGGGGATTTTTATAAAAACTCTTTTATACTTAAAAATCATTTCTAAAAGTTCTTCTTTGAAAAATACTTTTAAAATAAGTTAATTTGGAAAATACTCTACTTTTAAAAATTTATGGAATCCTGTAACTTTAGGCTCTAATACCAAGTGAAACACCCCACACCCTTTAATATACACAAAAGGACACATTAAAAGGCGTGGTGCGTTGTAGGTATAACTGAAACTAACAAAGACTAGGATTCACAAGACAAAAATAGGTAAAAATAGTGGAAACTAAATAATAACTTAATTAAAACAAAGCTTCATAATTACTTCATAAATAAGTCAAATACCGAATACAACATCCATATCTCAAAACCCATCATGTCTTATGAAATAAAAATTCATATCTCAAAATCAAAGTACGTAATATCCCTCATAATAAGCCAGTACATAGAAGAACAAAAGCTGAAAATAAAAGAAGTATATAGAAGAAATCTTCTCCAAGAAGAACTCCAAGCTGTAGAAATCTACTGGCTTCTCTCTTGATTGCCTAAGGGGGAAATGGGGAAATAGAGGAGTGGGTTAGACTAAAAGTTTGATGAATGATAACAATTACTATAGTCTTTAAGTAAGATAAAAGCAATAGACTCTACAACAGTTCTAGCATAAATAAGGATAATAAAGGAAATAGGAAAGGAATAAACTGAAAATAAATACGATTAAATATTTATTAATTTATAAGATAGGTTAACTTTGATTACTTGCACTTGTCCTTGATTTCTGCTTTAATTAGGCTGAATTCCTAATCCTATAATTAGGATGTGACCCTAATTCTATCCTTTTTGATCGGCCTCCTATTCCATAGACCTTACTGCGGACCAGCCGCTATATAACTCCCTACACAGTAGCCAATGGTATCTACGAAAGATGCATAGAGAAACTACTGTGGATCCGGACGACATATATAGCTCCCTACACAAAAGGAAATGGTGTCTACGAAAGACACTCATACTAAGCGCTTGGAACTCATAGCTATTACTGAGCACCCGAATGGAAGTCGCACACGTAACTGCCACCATGCCCATGCTACCTTTTGCTCTACCTATTGGGTCTTCTTATTACCTCAACATCCAGCATAAGCATGCCCCTCATCCCACTTCAAGCTAACGTGAGATCACCGTGTGTCCATAGAATCTATAGGGAAATGTTGTTGGTACTGGCCCTTCATCCAAACAATATCTAGTTGTGCCACTTATCCGAATCCCTCATGATTTGGACTTCTATTTGACCAAATACTACCATTCTTAGCATAAGCGTGCCCTAGGCTCACCGTTCTGTCTAATAAGGATTTGGTATAGGTCCTACATTCATCTTTGCTTATTAACTTAGATAAATTATTTTAAATAAGCCTTTACACTTTTCTCTACTATCTGTGCTTACTAATTTATCATAAGTCTTAAGATAAGCTTTATTCTGTTCTTTTTATTATTATAACCTACATTATAATCATGCTTATTACTTAACCCAAGGTCTAAGTGTGAAAATAAGTTCTTTCATCTTTTACTCTTTTTAGTTATAATTCTAAGTTATAACTAGGCCAATCTTTTTAATTCAGTCCAATCAACATCATAATTAGGTGTAATTTCAGTCCAATTCCATTTATATTACAATCTTTGAAATTTACATCTTATATTCCATTATTTCAGTTTTCTTACAATTTGATCTGTATTCACGTTAATCCTATTCTAATCCATACGCGAAGAAGAAGGAGGAATAAAAGAAAACTGAAAATAGAAGAAAATCCAAAGCGTTGAAAGAAGATGTAAATAACATATAAATAACAGCAAATAAACTAAAATACTGTAAATAACTGTGAATAAATGGAAAAGCTATAATTAACAAAAATAAATTAAAATCATTTAAAAGAATAACTGAAAGGAAATAGACTGAAAATAATTCTAAAAACTTTAAATAAACTACTGAAAAGGCTATTCCAAAAAATCATAGAAAAACTACAACTATTGGAAACCCTATTATTTTAAATTACTTAAAGAAATCTTAAAATAATTACAATCACTCACCTCCGGTCCTAAGCTTTTCTTTTGGTCTTCCCGGATCCACTTGGAGTTGTAAAATAATTTAATTTATAACGATTTTCTCCTTTGGAAAATTATTCCGTTTAGGGTCTTTCCTAGAAAGGTGAACCCAATTGGAGAAAACCTAGAATGAGAAAAAGTGTTAGGTCTAGGGGTCTATTTATAGGTGTGGAAGTGGATCTCAAACCGTTGGATTTGGAGATTTAATAGGATGTAACCATGTCATAGGCTGAATAGGGGCCATCGGATGTAGAAACGGAGGTACCAGATCGGTTTAAACGATGCAAAACACGTCACTAGAGGCTCTGGAACATTCGAACAAACGAACATCCTTTCGTTCGCAAATTTCAGAGGTGGGTCGACCGACCCTTGCCCAGATCGATCGGCCGGTCGACCTGTACGTATTTTTTTTTGTTCTGCTTATTTTGTTTATTTTATAACTTGGTCATCTTAGCTCGGTTTCTGACGTTCTATATATGGAAATTGACTAGAAAATTACCACGGACACAATGGTATAACTTCCGTGGCTTGATTCTGACAATTTCACGAAGTGCAAACTTGCCATTCAAAAGAGAAGTGCATATACTATTTAGGTGCCAACATAAGCCAATAAGCATCCTAATATCTCATAACTGCTTCCACGTACCTAACCACGTACTTAACAAAGGGGATTAAACAAAACTGCAACATCAACTTTGGATTTAAGCATGCCAAATTAGCAAATGCAAACATACCAACGTGGTAACTAAATCATGAATAGCATCCAAACATGCAACTCAACATATGCTCTAACTTGCATTCCTAAAATGAATGCAACTAGCATAAAATTTAAATACGTATAGTCTTAGCATAGTAACCGATACTATCACAACTATATATAACTATCATTGGAGAGTAAGTTTAAATATGTCGATATCTAAATCTGTCATTGACTCTGAGCCACATCAAAAATGCAATTGACTCTTATGGATCTCATCTCAACCCCTACAAAGGTCATGGATGTAATGATCTATTTCAGATAGCTACTGCTATCTCTCCCTAAGAACTCCTTTTAAATTGAGAAATTATAACTACCATAGAAGCAATCAAACACATAAGACAAGCAAAAATAAAAAAATAGAAGACAATGACAAATAGTAATCAAACAATAAGCAACAACAAGCAACGATTAACAAAGCAACTAGCAAATCATAGTAAGCAAAAAAATAAGCAATATTAACTAGCATACCAATCATCAAACATGCAAACAAGTAATCGACAAAAATCAACCATAATAAAGATCAACCAAGAGCGAAATTAAACAATATCAAACAACAGTAAGAAAGCATAAGTAGCAGTAAACAACAACAAGCAACAAACAAGCGTACAAAGCAACTAAATATTTAAAATGAGTCTATACCAACATACACAGGAACTGTCAAGAGTCAAACATGCATGTTAAACCATAAACTCCAATGAGTCTATTCGACATTCAAAATGAATAATTCCCAAGTAGTGTAACTTCTTTTGTGAATATAACACATGAACAACTACTACACCACTCGGCTATGAAGAGGAAAACCTATATGATATGGAGGATCCTCAAGTCTCAAATCTCTTGAATAAATCCAGCATCAATTCCTAAACTTTCCTTTTCTTCCGAATCTAATTCTTTAGAATAGAAAATTACACTGATTAAATCATCATTAAATGAAGATTTTATAATTACCGAGGTTTGCTTGAGTTCAATCCACTTCGACCGCACAATGTTAATAAGGATAATATTCTAAGTGCATTATGACGCTCGTCTAGGTAAGTACCATCTCGTCATTAAAGAGATTATCTAAATCACGACAAAACTAGTCGAGAAATCCTTCCCCGAGCCCTCCCATGCAATAATTTTCTTATAATAAAGTTTTGTAATTATTAAAGATCATTCCAATGATATGACGCTCGTTATAAACCTCCGTTTGCTCAAAAGATTTCTTTGTTAAATGAGGGTCGACCATCTGATTCTATTCGTGCGAACTATGATCCAGTTTTTTGGTACGACCATAGAAATTTCATTGCACGACTAAGGTCATGCTTCGGAATTTCTCAGTCATCTCAAAAATCCGACTCAAGTGCTCGTCTATCAGAATCAAGTGAAAAACCCTTTTCTAACTGGTGCAAATTACCTAGAAACTCTACGCTTAAACTATAGTTTAAGATCTGGCATGTGAATGGACTAAACTTTAGAAAATGTCCCTCCCGGCATATGGGATTATTCCCATCACCTGAGGTTTACTAACACAAAGAAATACAATTATAACACAATCGACTCTAGGCAAATGTCTATAAGTCATCTGCCCGGTCTCTGCTCATTGTTGTGCATCCACCGAACCCTACCTAATTATAAATCCAAGTCACACATCATCGACTGAATCCACTCTACTTGAAAGCTCATGCATCAAGTTCGAATGGCCACACTTCGATCACTCAACCTCATTTTTGTAACTAAGGCATCCCATACAAGGTTTATCTCTACCCGAAGAATTTACCTACTATGAAATGTGTCAAGTTTAGCCTATTTACCGAGTAATTAACAATAGATAAAATATACCTCTTAGTGTCAAGAGGAGCGGAAGTGAGTCCTAAAAATAGAGCATACCTCACTTCATAACTCCTTCCGATTCTTTTGAGCCGTAAGCCAGCTAGGACCCGGAAATGTCTAAGAGGCAGAAGTCATCATCACTTACACACCCATTGAAAATGTAGGTCAGTCCTGCTTCAAGGGATCAAGCTGATCGCAATAGAAACACTTAGGCTTCCCTTTAGTTGGATGACATTTCAAAGTGAAATGGCTCCCACATATCACAGGAGTGACATACTAGGTCATCGAACAAGCTCGATCTTCCTTGAACCATGATCTTTATGTTTCGGTTGGAATTTCGATCGCTTTCCACTTTCATTACCTTAATAGAATCTCGTGGGCATTCTCATTTTGGAGAACCACCCCAATGATATATTCAAAAGTGGACCCTAATAAGGATAAGGCTAAGCAATAAACCCCAACCAATGCTTAAGACCCAAGGTAAATCTCTTTGCCCACGACTACGAAGTACCAACTACCTCAAAAACCAAAAATAAAAGATTGAATCAGTTAACACTCCTTTGCTGATAAGTTATCTTACTCAGGATGGATTGAATGCTCAAGCTACACGCTCTTCTCAACCTTAGAAATGAACTCAGAACCAACACGATGCTGGAATAAATTCCGAATTACAGATATACTTATCAGCCACCTAAATTCTGCATCCTACCCAGCCAAAGCCTCCCTTTTCCAAATGCCAAGAAATAATCTTCCTTAAGAGAATATTCCTTAGATTTACATCAATAGAAGCCTTCTGAAGCAGTTGTCCAAGACCATGCCTCAAAAACAGTCTCAGGACTCAGATATGGCTCCCCTCCATGGCTAAGGAAATTTTGGCACTGTTTCTAAGAGTCCAAAACTGGAGGAGTTAGAAATACTGATGCCCAAAAGGACACCCACTTTTGGTGCTAACCGCTATCTGCTAGAAATTTTCTAGAGCGACGGAACATCTTTTATTGTAGCTAAATAGTCTCTGAACTAACCAGTCATCTCAAACTGCCTATCCACAGCCGCTCATGTACTCCGTTTGCTCATACGGACAGCCTGACATAAATATCTTAGGAACTAGCCATAGAAATAATTTAAGTCCAAAAGACAAGTGGTGTATACAGTATAATATAGTAGAAAAATACAAGTACCCTCTCTCAACGTATCTCCTACTACCGGATTGATTAAATCAAACTGGTCTACTTGGTCCAAGTGTTGAGCCTAAGCTCTGATACAAAATGTGGCGACCCATCTTTTGTAATACCCTGAATCAATGTCAAATGACAACATCTAACTCCTGAATGCCACAAAAGACAGTCTGTCGGGTAAAATTAAAATAGAACATTAAACCAAGACATCAATATGATCTCATAACGAAATGATAACATATAATATAACGAATATACATGAATAGAACAAGATGGAAATATATAAAAGACCAAACTAGCGGAAGTAACTGATTCATAAATATCAATACCAAAAATCAAAATACATCAACTCCCAATAGAATGGAGTTCTGAATAAATATCTGATACAACAGGCTTGTACATAAATAAATAAGTCTGTCATATACTACAAATGCATCAGGTAACATATATCTTAAAACTCGATGCTGGGCCTCCAAAATGCTCCAGCTGCATCCTACAAGTGCATCCCCAAAAGCACCGACTCTCAAACTAGTCAATCGAGTACCCGGGAGTTGTCATGACATAAGCAAACAAATACATAACGCGGGTTAGACATAAAGTCTAGTGTAAGGGGAATTCTTTCAGAATATTGAATAATAATACTATATACAAATAAATAAGGATAGTTAAATCACAACCGACCCTCTCCACAAACACGGCTTAGGGGAAATCCAGATGGACTATAAACAAGTAAAGTAAACTCATCCTAACTAATATGGAATTATACCTTACCTTTCTCCCTGTATCCTTAAAATCCATTCTGAATAAATATAATTTTGTGACTATAAACTGGCATGCACAATAGCGAAATGTGAAAATCCTATTATACGAGTGTAAGGTCAAAACTACAATCACGTGAGACTAGTGGTGGTATAGGAATCCTAATCTAGGTCTACCTCTAATGTCAAGCAATTTACACAAGTATACGAAAACTCCACAAAAGACTCATATCACCCACTATTCGTTTTAAACTATCTATTATATGATATACTATTATTCTTCTATTATATATTATAGTATTTATTGCCTATTGTACGATATATCACTAAACTCCCATTATAAAATATAGTACTAATCATTAACTATACGATATATTACTAATCGTCTACTACACGATATTTTATTAATCGTTTACTATATAGTATTTTACTTATCGTCCTTCCATTGACTACCCATTGGAGAACAAACCATAATAAGTCGGTATCTAAATATACCCTAGACTCCTAGCCGCATCACAATGCAATAGACTCATATAGATCTCGCCTTGACCTCTAATACAGGCATGTGTGATATATGATCTATTTTAAATGGACGTTGCCATCTCTCTCCAAACATGCTTCGAAATCTTGTATGCAAGTCATGTAGTTCTCCTATGGTATCATGGATTATCTACATAATCTCTACATATCCATACCATATGGATATCGGGCGTATCTCGTATAACATACTCTCGGTAGTTCAAGTCAACCCACCGAAGCCGTATAGAACGTATCATCTCTCAAATAGATGTACTGAATAACTAGAGTTAACATATAACTCTAATTTTGCCTAATAAGTCATATTATCATAACATCTCACGGATAATGTCCTGTTCGCTCCAAGTGAAAGCATCATACAAGTTCCGCCTTGTTTTGAGTATCGTCTCGACTATGTCTACAACATCGTTTTGCCGCCGGAACTCGATACCCGATCACCGGCAACTAAATCACAATCTAATGTTTTTCTCCATTAATTTATTTAGCTCGTTCAAATATATTTCTTGAATGTCAAACTCCACTAAATATATCTCTATGAGCTTACATTGAGTATATATATACTACATATAAATGTGTACACATTCTTTTACGTAATTTTACCAATTCAACTAATTTAGTTGTTTAATAAAATCCATACTATCCAATTATATAGACTAATTAACCCGTTCACAACATTAAGAACTTTCTATAAATCCTAACATCCAATTCAACCAATTCATCTTTCTTGATAATTCAATTCAACAATTAGATTATTTATTTATGTACTCAAATCATGTATTCTTTGTATTATTTTATAGAAGTCCCTAACTTATTTATAAAATAATTCACTTGCCTATCAATCATATTATAGCTTAATTTCACTTAATTATTCTATTAAAAATTAAGCTTAGCTATCAATAAGGCCCCAAAATGTTATATAGCTCATGTATATAATTTCTATATATGTTTACATATACGTATAAGATCATTTCTTAGGGTCTAAATTTAATAAATCTCATTATAGCAATATTCTAGATTTTACAACTTTATCAAACCCTATTAAGAATAAGTTGCTTCTACTATAATTTCTAACTTCTGATTAGTGATAAAATATATAATGATACTTCTATCACTATGATAACCCCTAATTGAAGTTTAATTAATTTATAATCATTATAAATTAATATTATCACTATCCAGCTCTATTCGACATGAATATAACACAAAATATATGAGATATTAATCAATTATCCCGGATATGTACTCGAACAAATCCAATCAAATGGAGAAACAACTTCGCATATGTAATTATTTTCTACTTCTACTAGGTGATATTTTTCAATATATATTAATGGGGATTTATATCGAAATATAAATTTAGAGTTACAGTTCCGCTCACCTAAATCATAAATTTTCGTCTGAATCCAATCCAAGTCCATACCATGTCGTAGATAATCTCATTACCGATGCAGTGGTGAAGACCGCGGCTCGATTGGACCTCCTAAGCAAGAGATACGAATTTTATAGAACTTGAATGATAAATATTAATTAATTAACTAATTAATTAATTGATATCTTAAACAAATCCTTAATCCATCTTCCCCGAATCAACTCTCCTCTACACAACATGCACACCCAAACATACACGCCCACTTCCATTGTCAAATTCTCATTCATTATTAACAAATCGATGTACTGTCGGTGCCTATGCACGCTCTCCTCGGCGGTCACAAGCTTGACAACCCTGGCCTACCCAACTAAATCGCAATAGCTCACTAGCCTCCTCCTTGTACTAGGTCGTGAATCATAATCGGCCACCAAACTGAGATCGGTCACCACCATTGTTATCTCCAATGCAAGCCAAACTCGACGAGCCAACCATCATCATCTCCGATCCCCTGCACAAAATAGCGATTGATGCCCCTCACTGCCACTTCCCACTATCTTGATTCGCCATGGGGCATCATTGCTCGAGTTATTGCGATGGAAGATGCGTGATGCTTAGAGAAGTGCGACGATACCGTTCATTCCACGCCAAACCCCTCAAATCACTATCGAACCCTAGCCCTAGCCGACGTTGAGCAAAGTGGCACTTAGCCAAGCACAACCGCACCTAGTGCCGAGACCATGGATGTGAACCCCTTCTCTCCGTGAGTTCAACTAATCCAACAACGGCCTTTCTTGTTGCTCATAGTCCTTGATTTAATTGGGAAAAGAGGGAGCGGCTATTTCATGTTTATTAGGGAGTGGAGAGTGACAGAGAGATAAGTCAAGGTCTTGGGGTGATTATATATATATATATTAAAATATATAACTTTAATTTAATTTCTCAAATTAAAACGTTATGCGTTTCGAGCTTGTACAATCCCACGGGATGTCGAATCGCTATGAAACTCATCGGCTTACATCACTTTCTTATTATGGTCCCGATGGCACGAGTTTCGTCGAAATCCAAGACGGCACCCTGGGATGATAATTCCTCGCGTATCGAATCAATACAAGTAAAAATACATAATGAAAAATCAGAAACTCCAAATGACAAGTGCTCACTATCATTTATAACCAAATACCCATATTCGGACCGACTGGAAAAGGTTTCGGGACCTAATCCCATAGGATACAAAAGTTAGCCTCTTGGATCGATATACGAATCGAATGCGGGCTACTAGTTAAAAATCCATCGGTCGAAATATATCGATGCTTATACTCATTCTCAACCGCTTCGATGATCTAGACTCAATGGAAGTGGTCTCGAGTCCTAAATCGTACGTTGGTGAAAGTTGAGTTTTCAGCTCATCAATTAAATTAGCAATCTAATATTTAAATAAATCAATTATTTAAATATTCTAGTGCATAAAATAAAATAATATGGGTTGTTATATTCTTCCCCTTTAAAATAATTTCATCCTTGAAATTCCAAGGCAAACTGTAACTCTACCCAACTGCTATAACAACCGAACACCATCATATCCTTAAAAATCATTCATTAGTATATACCCATGCAACATATAATAACTCATAACAAGTAGGTCATATATCATCACATCTTGGCACTAGTCTACACAAAAGCACACATGGAAATACACATGTCTACTAATATGATGCAACCCATTAATCGAGCATCTGCAAATACTGGAAATCTAAACCATACGCCTAATTTACACACGTTTCCAGGGAAATGGAAAACAAAGTGCAAAATTGCTATTCAAAGAGAAGTCAACTAGCTATGCTACGCTACCGACTCCTTCAACTGTCGGCTACGTCGAACAACCTTTTCGTTGACTTTTCTTTCAAACTCGACTCGGGTTACGGAAAATTTCGATAGCACCTTTTTTGCGCGGCTAGCTCCGAAAAAATCCCAATCACAACAAATATACATCCAATATCTGGGGAGCCCATATCAGAGACACATACATGCAATATATACGTATGATATACCTTATAAAGTGTGTATAACACATAGCAAACAGATCCATTAAGCATAAACATGTACCTCTTTCATTAGCGAGAATATACCATTTAGGTGCCAACATTATCCAATTAGCATCCTATATCTCATAACTTCTTCCATGAACCTAACCACATACTCAATAAAAGGGATTAAACAAAATAGCAACATCAACTATGGATTTAAGCATGCTAAATCAGCAAATGCAAACATACCAACATGGTAACTAAATCATGAATAGTATCCAAACATGCAACTCAGCAATGCTCTAACTTGCATTCCTAAAATAAATGCACCTAGCATAAAATTTAAATGCGTATAGTCTTAGCATAGTAACTAATACTATCACAAATATATATAACTATCACTGGAGAGTAAGTTTAAATATGTCGATATTTAAATATGTCATTGACTCCGAGCCATATCAAAAATGCAATTGACTCTTATGGATCTCATCTCGACCCCTAGGAAGGCCATGTACGTAATGATCTATTTTAGATAGCTACTGCTATCTCTACTTAAGAATCTCTTTTTAAATTGAGAAATTATAACTACCATACAAGCAATCAAACGCATAAGACAAGCAAAATTTAAACAATAGCAAACAATGAAAAATAGCAATCAGACAATAAGCAACGATAAGCAACCATCAACAAAACAACTAGCAAATCATAGCAAGCAAGAATAAGCAATATTAACTAGCATACCAATTATTAAACAATCAAACAAGCAATCAACAAAAATTAACCACAATAAAAATCAACTAAGAGCGAAATTAAACTATATCAAACAATAGTAAGAAAGCATAAGCAACAACAAACAACAGCAAGCAACAAACAACCGTACAAAACAATTAAATATTTAAAAGGAGTCTATACCAACATGCACGGTAACCATCAAGAGTCAAACGTGCATGTTAAACCATAAACTCCGATGAGTCCGTTCGACATTCTAAAGGAATAAATGCCTAAGTGGTGTACCTTCCTTCGTGAATATAACACACGAACAACTACTACACCTCTCGACTATGAAGTGGAAAACCTATATGATATGGAGGATCCTCGAGTCTCGAAACTCTTGAATAAATCCAACATCAATTCCTCAGCTTTCCTTTCCTTCCAAACAAAACTCATTCTCTAACTGAGAAAATTACACTGATTAAATCATCATTAAATAAAGAATTTACAATTGCCTGGGTTTGCTCTGGTTCAAATCCACCTCGATCACACAATGTTAATAAGGATAATGTACTAAATGTACTACGATGCTCGTCTAGGCAAGTACCATCTCGTCACTTAGGAGATTATCCGAATCGCCCTAAAACTAGTCGAGAAATCTTTCCTCGAGCCCTCCCACGCAATAATTATTTTAAATTAAAATTTTATAATTGCTAAAGATCATCCAATGACACAAAGCTCATTCCAAACCTCCGTTTTCTTATAAGATTTCTTTGTTAAATGAGGGTCGGCCACCTGACTCTATTTGTGTGAACTCTGATCTAGTTCTTTGGTACAACTACAAAAATTTCGTTGCACGACTAAGATCGTGCTTCGGAATTTCTCAGTCATCTCAAAATCTAACTCAAGTGCTCGTCTATCAGAATTGAGTGAAAATTCCATCTGTAACTGGTGCAAATCACCTAGAAACTCTATGCTCGAAGTATAGGTTAAGAACTGGCACGTTAATGAACAAATCTTTAGAAAATGTCCCTCCCGGCACATGGGATTACTCCCATCACCTGAGGTTTACTAACACAAAGGAAAAAAATTATAACACGAACGACTCTAAGCGCCTTTAAGTCATCCTCCTAGTCTTTGCTCATTACTAGGCATCAATCGAACCCTACCTGGATACAAATCCAGGTCACACTTCATCGACAAAACCCACTTAAATTGAAAGCTCATGCATCAAGTTCGAATGGCCACACTTCAATCGCTCAACCTCATTTTTGTATCTAAGGCGTCCCTTACAAGATTTACCTCTATCAAAGAATTTACTTACTGTGAAAGGTGTCAAGTTTAGCCTATTTACCAAGTAATTAGCAATAGGTAAAATATACCTCTTAAGTGTCGGGAGAAACGAAAGCGAGTTCCCAAAAATAGAGCATACCTCACTTCATAAGCTCCTTCTGATTCTCCTGAGCCATAAGCCCGCTAGGACCAGGAAATGTCTAAGTGACACAAGTCATCATCACTTACACACCCTTTGAAAATGTATGTTAGTCCTTCTTTTAAGTGATCGAGCGGATCACAATTGAAGCAGCACTTATGCTTGCCTTTAGCTGGGCGACATTTCAAACTGAAATGCCTCCCATACATCACATGAGTGACATACCAGACCAACTTTTCTTTTTGGAACAAGCTCGATCTTCCTTATATCATGGTTTTTACACTTCGGTTGGAGTTTCGGTTGCTTTTCACTTTCATTACCTTAACGACATCTCATGGGCATTCTCACTAAGGAGAACCATCGCAATGAGATATTCAAAAGTGGACCCGAACAGAAATAAGGCTAAGCAATATGCCCCAACCAACGCTTAAGACCCAAGGCAAATCCCTTTGCCCACAATTACAGAGTACCAACCACCTCAAAACCTAAAACAAAAGGTTGAATCAATCGACACTTCTTTGCTGATAAGCAATCCTGCTCAGGATGGATGGAATACTCAAGCTACACCACAACACCAGAACTGTCATTTTGTAACGGTTATAACTGTTGGTAATCTAATTCCCAATGGTTATAACCGTTGGTAGCAGGTACGTTATAACTTTTTTTTACATATTTTGTAACGATTATAACCGTTGGGAATTTTGGTCATTCCCAACGGTTATAACTGTTGGTAATTTTCGTACTTCCCAATGGTTATAACCGTTGGGAATAACCATAATTCCCAACGATTATAACCGTTGGAAAAAACCGTAATTCGTAACGGTTATAACCGTTGGGAATCTTGATTATTCCCAACGGTTATAACCGTTGGGAATCTTGGTTATTCCAATTCTATTTTACAATTGGAAGTCATAAGCTCTGCCCAAGCACTAAAGGGTAGCATAATCCAGTTGGGATCTGCAACAAGTTTGTATAGTTGTGAGCTATGATAAGATAATCATTACTATGAAGCCATTGTGTATTAAATGAAACCATCGTTTTCTCTGTCACCACCATATATATCATCAATGCGGTGGAAATTAAAGGGGAAAAATATATTCTATTTCTATTTTTAGAACATGTTGACTATAAACTAAACTAAAAGGTGCTCTTTCGCATGATACTGGACCTGGAGGCCGATAATGTCTTACTAAAAATAATAATAATGGAAATTAGTTTACAAAGGAAACACACAAGAAGTTGACTTTCGTTCCCCTACTTTTGAAAAGTTATGTCTATATCCAACGAGATCTCAAATGACACATTCAAACTTCCAACTAAACTCCTAATGTACAATTTTCAAACTCAGAGATACCTACTTGCGCTTACATATATATAATTATTATATTTTCTTCGATTATTCAAACAACATCCATGTCTCCTGTTTTCTCTCCTTTTTATTCATCTTCTCGGCTCCATTCTATTTTGACCAAACAATACAATGAAGAATTTTATTCTTCACACAACATCTGCTTTTTATTTCTTTCGTTCTCATGTTCTCTCCAACTATGCACAGATTCAAGCAAGTTAATTTTTTAATTATCACCCAAATAAGTTGAAATGATTCTTAATTAATGGTTAAGTATGTACCGTTTTTGTGCAGGAGCTCCTTCAAAACTGAATAAACCTCTTGACTTCTGCTCCTATAATGAAAGCAGCTGCTGCAGCACCGAAGATGACTCAAAAATAGAGAAGCGGTTCAAAAGCATAAATGTTTCCGACCCAGCTTGTGCTTCTCTTCTCCAATTAAAGGACCCATAATAATCAAAATAAAAGGATTTGAAAGCTCTGAGAACTAAATAAACATAACTGTGACATTTATTGTTTGCAAAATTTAGATAATTAAGCATGTTTGCAACATTTATGCATTATGACATTTATTGTTTGCAAATTTTGGATAAGCATGTTGTTCAGCTCCATATGCAAATGTAGTTTGTTAAACATTTAAATCATTACATATTTGTAAATATTAATACTCATGCATCACACATGTTATCTATTAAAATTAATTTTAATAGAAACTTTATATTGCTTAGGAATAAATTGCAAATTACTGCCATTTTCCAACCATGAATTACTTATTTATATAATGAAGCAATAATAGTAATAAATCACTATTTAGAAGAAAAAATAAGCATAATAAAATGTTCACATATTTTCTTTTCATTATGATAACCATAATTTATGTTAAGCATAAACATAAAATAAGTATATACAATTTGCATTTACAGAAATAAATATCTCAGACTTTAAAGCCTGCAATAATTGAATTTTTTGCCTCAAATGAAAGATTCTATGCATAATTGGCTAAGTACCATCTCCTTAAATTTTAATATGGATCTAAACTTTTTTTGCTAAATAAGTTTCTATCTTGTTGCTTATTTATCTATTGAGGAAATCTCAATCGCACAAATAACTAGTTATAAGGCTGAATTTTTAAATCATTACTAAAAAGGTATTAATATATTTATCACTTACAAGTAAAAGCTACTCCTATTTTCAAATTCAAACATTAATTGTACTGCAAATTTGAGAAAAGCAACAGTAATAACCACTGTGAATTCCATAAAAAGAAGCATTGCAAATTGGCTTATTTGGTGTAGTGACATAAATAGATATTAAAAATAATGGTATCTATTTATGTGATGTTAAATAACATAATGATAATAGAGCATGATCTACTAGTGCATGTGGATTGGTAAAATGTTATAAGGTTCGATCATTGCTACATTGTAGGTAGATTTTCTATTCAGTGGATTACATGATAGGGTCACCATTTTCAACAGAGTCATATTTTTGTATTTATTTATATACGTAGTGCATAAGAAAGCTTAATAATAAATACATGAATGGAAAATCGATTGGAGTATTTTGAGGAAAAAACGCACAAGGCTCTTTTAAGCCTCTTCAAATTAAAAAAGCACTAATGTCATTTTGGTAATATATGATCATAAATTAAGATGAAATTATCAAATGAAACAGTAGGCATATACCATATTTATCTGATCCAAATGCTCCTATGAAAATCATCTTTCAAGCTTCTGTAACAAAGAAGTGGCAAATTTAAATTTTACAAAATGGAAACAAATATAAATAATTCAACGTATTACTGTAAGAAAGCATAAAGTGACAAATCATTTACATTTTCATTAGAATATTCAATAGGTTTTTCATGCTGTATTATTTTTAGGATCTGTAAGATTGTCCTTTTAGAGTTTTTACTATTAATTCTAAATCTGGAAAACATTATTTCTAACATTTATCATTCAATTTATTTCTAACATCATCCAGTAAAATTTAAGTAAATATAATTATACGTTCAAAGTGTTAACACGCCTTTTGGCAAGGCCGCGGACAGACGGATTTAACTTAAACAACTTCACAACTATCAAGACTAAAGTATGATGGGTTCGGTTTAAAATGATGAAGTTCACTTGGATATGCCGTTGGGAAAAGGAGTGGAGAAATTGCATGGCTCGGCCTAGGCAGTTTGGTAGATGTCGCTTGGCATTGGGATGGTTCGGCGTTGGAGGCTGCTCGGCATTGGGATGGTTCGGCGTTGGAGGCTGCTCGGCATTGGGATGGTTCGGCGTTGGAAGAACGTTCGGCATAGAAGGATCGATCGGCACTGGACGAACGTTCGGCATAGAAGGATCGTTCGGCATTGGACGAGCGTTCGGCATAGAGGGATCGTTCGGCACTGGACGAGCGTTCAGGCATAGAGGGATCGTTCGGCATTGGACGAGCGTTCGGCGTAGGTGGATCATTCGGCATTAGAGGAGCGTTCGGCATAGGTGGATCGTTCGGCATTAGATGAGCATTCGGCATAGATGGACCGTTCGACATTTGGGTGTTCGGCATTTGTATGTTCGGCATTTGAGTTGTTCGGCACTCCATGGTGGATCGGCATACTTCTGCTCGTTCGGCATACCTCCCTTGGTTCAGCATGCCAACTGCTCAGGGTCACTCGGCATAATGAAGTGGGGATCGGCTATGGCCACTTTGGGCCCAAACTACTCAGGAAGCCCAACAACCTGCTTTTGCCTATAAATACAGCATGAGGGTCTCCAAATGAGGGATCTTCTTTCTGCTCTCTTACTTTCTCTTTTCTAAGGCTAAGGCAACTCTGCCATTTTGTAACTGTAATCGATTATTACAGCAATAAAAAGCAAACTTCTGGAGTGGACGTAGGCCGGAGTTATCCGAACCACTATAAAATCTGTTGTTCTTTACTGCTTTCATTTCAGTTTTAACTGTTCTTCACATTATTACTCTCTACATACATTCTATCTCTGAGCTGTGATTGGTATTTGGTGCTTTTATTTGGATTTGGGGGTTAGTGACCAATTTTGGCGCTAACACTTTGGTGCTTTCACTGAGAAATTGAAACACTCAGGAATTTTGGAGTTAGGAACTTGGATCTTAGAAAGCAATGGCAAGACCACCAACGAAGAGGCAAGCAGTGGAAAGGAGCAATCAGGAAGGAAGTCAAGCGGCATCTTCTAGAGCTGGAGAGGGTCATGCATCCATCTACATAACTCGGGACGAGATGCAAGTGATGATGAATTCTATGCAAGAGCAGATGATGAAACGGCAAGAGGAGATGATGCAGGCTCTTCTTAGGCAATTTGGACAACCAGGAACTGCAGGTGCTCAAGATCATGGAGCTGGACCAGAGGAACTCAACCAACGGACAGATGGAGTGAATCAGCAGGGGGCAGCTCCCAATCAACAAACAATTAACAATCTAGATGGACCTAGACTCGGGGGCACACCACCAGGAGTACGTGATGAAGAATATGTGCTAGAATTTCCTCGGGGACTTGGGGGGCAGTCTGGATTAGTTGGAAACACTGGATTGGCTGACATTATCAAGCAGACTATTCGCGGAGGTCTGACAAATAGGGATTCAGAGGGAGTTAACAAAAGTCCGTTTACCCGGAACATAAGGACAGCTAGGAATCCATCCGATTTCAAACTACCCACTCTGGAAGTATACAATGGGAAGACGGATCCCACCGACCACTTGATAAGATACACTAGGCATATGGAAGTGCCGGGGGCAACGGAGGAGGTTATGGCCCGATGTTTCCCCCTGTACTTGACTGAAATTGCTGCTATGTGGTTTAGACAGTTGGAGGATGGATCCATTGGAACATGGACAGAACTGGTGGACAAGTTCTTAGGTCAGTTTCGAGTTCACATAAAAAAGGCCAAAGAACGTGATGACGCTAACGTCAGTCAAACAGGGGGCAGATGAATCACTCAGGACATTCTTAACTCGATTTAATGCAGCAGTCGCTTCGGTGGATCGGCCAGATCCATCAATGGTTCTGATGGCTGCGGTATCAGGAGTCAGAGATAATTCGGATTTCAAAGTATCACTGGTACGGGACCCACCGTTGGATCTTGGGGAATTCTTTCATGAAGCTGAAAGATTTCTTCGACAAGAGGATGCATGTTTGGATGTGAGGTCAAAGGAAGTCAACATGACTAAGGATGGAGGACTACTCGGCGAAAGCTTAGGTGGGGGCAAGGATAAAGGGAAAAGGAAGTGCTGGGGAGAACCAAAGTTCTCCACTTACACAGGATTGAACGCAACGTTGGAGCGGATTTTCTTAGATACTCGAGATCGCCTTCCCTATCGAAGGCCATCGAGGAGGGAACCCACAGAACGTGAAAGGGCATCAGGAAGGCACTATCTCTTTCATGACCTGGACGGGCATGACACTAACAGCTGCCGACATCTAAAGGATATAGTCGAGGAGCATATAAGGAATGGTCAGTTGCGACAGTATGTCGGAACTCGGAATGCGGCGGTGGAACAGGAGCAGCCACCGCCTACCTTGAACGACGAGGGCATGAGGCCCAGGAATGGTGGCCGATTGGTCATCAACTAATTTTAATGGTTTGGAATAAGTAACAAACTCCGGGCAAACAGTTAAATCACTTACTCATGTACGGGGTCGGAGATAACCCTCAGGCATGCTCTGAGATGATAGCTTACCGAGACGCCCGGGTTTGCGAAATCTGTTTTTTCCTTTGACTTGGACATTTGCTTTTTCTGGTTTGGTTTTGGAGTTTGGTTTGAACTCCCTGTTTTGCTCGTTTTTTGGTTTGGATTCTGGTTTGGATGTTTGTTTTTTGGTATGGATTTTCGATATGGGTTTCTGGTTTTCTATTTGGATTTCGATTTCGGATCGGATTTTGATTGGATTTTCTCTGGATTTTGGCTAAAAGGTCGTCGAGTATGGACTATGCTCGGCAAGGGTCCGAAGAGACCAGGATTCGGCCTAGGACTTAGGCCATATATTATCGGTTACTATTTTAGGTCGTCGAGTATGGACTATGTTCGGCAAGGGTTCGGAGTGACCAGGATTCGGCTTAGGACTTAAGCTACGGCATTCTTCGACGTTCAGGGACACTGAACCATGAACACCATGGAATTACTTAACGTAGGTCGTCAAGTGTGGATTACGCTTGGCAAGAACCCGGAGAGGTTACGGATTTGGATATTGGCTATGAATAGCTAAGGATTCGGACAAGGACCCGGAGCGGTCCCGGATTTGGATATCGACCCGGAGAGGTCACGGATATGGTTATAGGTTATTGGATATGGATGGATTGGAACTCGGTAGTCGGGTTCAGATGGATCTGGAATTGGGTAAGGACTTGGTTACTGGATAAGAATCAGACATCGACTCGGAACAGTCGCGGAAATGGATCAGGATATGGCCATGGCACTCGGATAAGATGGCTTGGTAATGGATTGGATTATGAATCGGAAAGTATGAATGTGGATAACATACATACTTGGATATTGGACTTGAGGCTATTCAAAACACACCTTTCACAGCAAGGCATGTTTTGGGGGGCAAGTGTTAACCCGCCTTTTGGCAAGGCCGCGGACAGACGGATTTAACTTAAACAACTTCACAACTATCGAGACTAAAGTATGATGGGTTCGGTTTAAAATGATGAAGTTCACTTGGATATGCCGTTGGGAAAAGGAGTGGAGAAATTGCATGGCTCGGCCTAGGCAGTTTGGTAGATGTCGCTCGGCATTAGGATGGTTCGGCGTTGGAGGCTGCTCGGCATTGGGATGGTTCGGCGTTGGAGGCTGCTCGGCATTGGGATGGTTCGGCGTTGGAAGAACGTTCGGCATAGAAGGATCGATCGGCACTGGACGAACGTTCGGCATAGAAGGATCGTTCGGCACTGGACGAGCGTTCGGCATAGAGGGATCGTTCGGCACTGGATGAGCGTTCAGGCATAGAGGGATCGTTCGGCGTTGGACGAGCGTTCGGCGTAGGTGGATCATTCGGCATTAGAGGAGCGTTCGGCATAGGTGGATCGTTCGGCATTAGATGAGCATTCGGCATAGATGGACCGTTCGACATTTGGGTGTTCGGCATTTGTATGTTCGGCATTTGAGTTGTTCGGCACTCCATGGTGGATCGGCATACTTCTGCTCGTTCGGCATACCTCCCTTCAGCATGCCAACTGCTCAGGGTCACTCGGCATAATGAAGTGGGGATCGGCTATGGCCACGTTGGGCCCAAACTACTCAGGAAGCCCAACAACCTTCTTTTGCCTATAAATACAGTATGAGGGTCTCCAAATGAGGGATCTTCTTTCTGCTCTCTTACTTTCTCTTTTCTAAGGCTAAGGCAACTCTGCCATTTTGTAGCTGTAATCGATTATTACAGCAATAAAAAGTAAACTTCTGGAGTGGACGTAGGCCGGAGTTAGCCAAACCACTATAAAATCTGTTGTTCTTTACTGCTTTCATTTCAGTTTTAACTGTTCTTCACATTATTACTCTCTACATACATTCTATCTCTGAGCTGTGATTGGTATTTGGTGCTTTCATCTGGATTTGGGGGTTAGTGACCAATTTTGGCGCTAACACAAACCATCCTAAATTTGAAAGTGCAAAAGTTATGTTTCAGAGAAAGGAAAATTAATAACAATTACCAAAAAACATGAAAGGGAAATTTAAACCTTTTATGAATCTAGCAAACTTAAACTTCCATTTGTACACAAATTCATCACATAAAAATTATATCAGTATAGACATTGTATTAAACACAAATTGACTATTTAATTATGACATGAACTAAACAAAACCCAAATAAATTTGAAGCTATACCTAAAGTTAATATTAGGTTATTTACAAATTGAGCTTCTTTTTCTACTAGGGCATATATTATTTTACACCATATGTTGTTCTCCAGTCATAATAATCAAAGCTCATTTTCCATTGAACTTCTTGCCTAAATATTCAAGTGTGTGTTCATATGCCATGCTACAAAATGAACATAAGTAAATTTCTTCTTGGGTTACCCAACAACAATTATTTGTTCTTACATTTTTTTGTCCAAAATAAATTATGAAACTTGCTGCGGCAACATGATTTTGACTCCTTTCTTATTCTTTCACTTTTACTTGTATAAAACATGTATAGTTGTGGCTTTGCTATTATCGGGTGTATAAAACATATACAGTTTTAGCTTTGCTGTTACCAGGTGTATAAACATGGCATTAATTTACTACTGAGAAGACTTATTGACTACTGAGAAGACTTAGAAGACTTAGAATATTGTTGGGGGAGGGCTTATTGACTACTGAGAAGACTTAGAAGAAGGAAAAATGAAGAGAACTTTTGTCAATGAAAAGAACTAGAAACATGGCGTTAATTTACTAATACTTGGTTAATAAAGAAAAACTATAAACATGGTTAACAAAGAAGAATATAACAATGGCATAAATCTTCCTTTAAGTTATGTAATTTTGAATTTACCATTTACAAAACAACAATAATAAATGGTAATAACATAACTGATTAATTTGAATTAGCATTGATTCATATTAAATGTATTAAATTACAATTAATGCTCTCTTTATCTATATTATCAGGCTGACTATAATTGGAGACCGTCGGTGAGAAATTAAATAAGAATTGAATACAAAATGAAACGAAAAAAGTGTGACAAAATAGCATTATAACAGTTGTTCATGTAATATACCTAGGATTTGATTTAACGATGATTCATGACAAAATCTGTTGAAATATTTATAATCTCTTTGAATTCCCAAGACCTTATCTTGATTATGGTCATTGCTGAGGTGTATTAACAATGTCTTTATTGAAATAGAAATGTATATATTTATTAAAATATAACAAAAAAATGAACTTATACTAAGTTGTGTAGAATTGGGACCTCCCAATGTTCTGGTCAAGCTATTGTAGTAATCTTGTGAAGCAGGCTCAAAAAATCGAAGCATTTCTATGCATTGATTATATATATTTTTCTTTAAAGAAAAAAGAAGAGTAATTTTGAACTGTTGAAAATTGAAATGTTGTTAGATGAACAAATAGATATACCTATGGTACTTGGGGAATTTTCAGGAAGAGTAGTTGCAAACCGAAGAGTTAGAGACCACAGGTTTGTTGGTAGGATTGAAAATATACAAGTATAAAAGAGTATATAAAAGAGCTGTAAGGAAATTGAGGTAGTTTGAGAAATAATCATGGAATATCTGGGTAATTACCCGGACATTCACTTCCAGTTATTCATGTCTCACTTGCAGATCTTAAACAACTACAACTTTTGTCCTTTATTTTTAATATATGTCCAACTTAAACTAGGCGTTATTATTTTACATTAGTTCTCTACTATGGTCAATTTCAATTTTCTATAAGGTAAACTGCATAAAGTGGTCTATATATTATGGAAAGATATTTTGAAATTCATTATGGCGATGTTATTTTTATCCTATAATTTATGATTTTTAAATGCCTTTAATTTATGGTGAATGACGGGAATGCTTTAATGAATTACCTTAGTGGTGTAACATTAATTTAATGCATCCAGTGACCTTGACATGGTGACTGTTTATCAAGGAGATACCATCACATGTTCTAAATCTTTTTCCTTCTGTGGATTGCCAAAACCTATGGTTTTAACCATTATCATTTCCCTGAAATCAATGCCAAAGTTTTCAATTGTTACTTGGATACATATCAAAAATCAAACTTAAAGAAAATTAAGCAGAGCTTGCCTTGTAAGCATTCCATCTGTATTCTTTGGTAGCATCAGCATGATTGGCGGCCTTTATGATTCCTCGACCAACTATGATTACATCACTACCTCTCTCATTAATTACCTGAAATATTATTGTATTGTTTCACAATGATTAGCAAAAAGCTCTTCTTCTTTTATTGTTGTGTCTCTTAATTTCTTACGTATGTAATGCAATTAGACTACTTGAAAATAGCAAGGAGAAAATATAAATGATTTTCTCAACTCAATACAACTGTTATTATGTAAACATTAATAACATTTGAAATTGCATCGACTTATTTGTACTCAACTAACAGATAGTTAAGCTGCAGCCAGTTGATTCAGCTCAAATCATTAAGCCTCCTTAATATAAACTACCTTAACAGTTGTACAATAATTTTTCTTTTTATTTCATCAACCTTATGTTATTTACAACCTACCTTATAAACCCTATTTTTATAGAACTGAGAAAGCATATGAGTAATTTTAAGCAATAATTATATCAATATCCAAGTTTCAGATGTTGGCATAGACAATAACACCCAAAATTTTGCAACTTGATAAACTTTAGCTTTCGATTGTAAAATGGCATTCAATTTATATCATGATCCTTGTACTAAAACTAAAAGCATTAAAAATACTTGACCCAACCATTTTTAAAAGCACCCACTGTTTGAGCTATTATATTAGTGTTATGCTTACACTAGGATAGTAGAACTGCTGTGCTACGGATCAACATCCAATGGAAATTTACCAAACAATGTTTGTAAGATGGACTAATTTTTAGTCTTCAATTTTCAAATTTAATGTACATAACCCATTTCAAAACTAAGTATGCTCCCTTACTAAGTTTCTAAGGTGTACAGACCAAGGATTTTAAGTAACAGACAAGGTGATTTCTGAGTAGTTAAAACAATAAAATGTCACCCAGTTTATATGAATAAATAGTCTGTTTTTATTGAAAAGCCAACCAAATCGATCATTTTATGATTTTTTGCATTATTTTTAGCGTCTTCCATGATACTCACATATTCACGCATAAAACAAGCCAAAATAACTATAAAAATAAAATATAATCATAGTTTTAAAATAAAACGATGTCGTCGTTTTTGTAGTTTCTACTCTCAATTTTATCATTTTCCTAATCATTAACATCAAAGTATCCAAAAGTATCCCAAATAAAAAACAATACAATACTTTTGCAAAGATGTCAAAATATGTTATATTCACTTCTAGTATGGCATACTGGAAAGTTATCTTATAAATAAGGAATAAAAAGAACAAAATACTAGATAGAATATTTGATTGAAGTTCTTCCAAAAAAGATAAATAAGCATAGTATGCAAAAGTAAATGCCAATCTACCAACATAGAAAAAATACCTGCTAGTTACGTATTCGTCGAGTCTCACATACACAGACCTGCTAGTGTTAGATGCATATATGTTAGGTGTTGCTAGTTTAATACATGAAGCTTCTATCAGCCTTTTAGGAGTATTCTATCTAACTGACTTATGATGGTATTGCACGTCAAAAGCCAGGTTAAATCTCTTTAGCTGCAGCATAACATAATCACCATGTTCTGATTTATTCTGTTAGTTCGCCAGAGTTTTTCTTAGCTCAAATTAGTTCATCCCTACTGTTCTTTATCCTAGCAAAACCAGAATCGGGTCTATTTTGTAAGCAAATTTCGGATATCCTAGCAGTGTTCTTTCTTATATGTTTTCGTAAGGACTTGCTTGCCTGCACAGACTGGGTTGTCTGCTATCTTTTCTGACAGGATTGTATTTTAGCTGCAACTGAACGCAGACGCTCACCATTTTCTAGTTCAACAAAAAATTATGATTTTGTTATTTCAATGCTATACTTCTGAATAAAGTGAAGCAAAATTACTTAAATAAGAAGTAAGCACAGTATAAGTGCAGCCATGAGAGAATGACGAAGACAAAAGGAAAGTGAATAAGTTCGATTTCGTTGATTTTCCAATCTACCAACATAGAAAAAATACCTGCTAGCCCAAATCTTCCTTCATCTTCGTCAGGTTGGTAGAAAAAAGGATAAAGGCGATGGAAGACGATGGTGGCAGACGGCGGAGGTGGTGGTACAACAAGGGGCAATAACCCTAGAACGAATGAAAGAAGAAAAACGTGAAAAGGTTATTTGTGAGAAATGGGATAAAGTAGTAATAGAGGATAAATTTACAATCCTATCCTGTTGCTCTTAATTATTTACCAAATTACCAGATTTAGTAACGGTTATAACCGTGATAAATGGTCGTAACGGAAATAACCGCTAGAAATTATAACGGTTATCACCGTTACAAATTGAAAGCGGAAAAGTGTTACAAAATGAGCTATTTGGTGTTGTGCACGCTCTTCTCGATCACAGAAATGAACTCAAAACCAAAGCGATGCCTGAATAAATTCCGAATTACAGGTCTGCTTATCAGCCACTCAAATTATGCATCCTACCCAGCCAAAGCCTCCCTTTCCAAATGCCGAGAAATAATCTTCCTTAAGAGAATATTCCCTAGAATTAGATCAATGGAAACCTTCTTAAGCATGTGTCCAAGACCGTGCCTCAGCAACAGTCTTAGGACTCAGATATGGCTTCCCTCCAAGGCTAAGGAAATTCTAGCATTGCTTCTAAGAGTCAAAAGCTAGAGGAATTAGAAATACTAATGCCCAAAAGGGCACACCACATTTGGTGCCAACTATTATCTGCCGAAAATTTTCCTAGATGACGGAACATCTTTTGTGGTAGCTAAATAGTTTCTGAACTAACCAGGCATCTCAAAATACCTATCTACAGTCGCTCATGTATTCCGTTTGCTCATATGAATAGCCTGACAAAAATACCTTAGTAACTAGCAGTAGAGATAATTTAAGTCCAGAAGATAAGCGATGTATATAGTACAATATAGTAGAAAAATACAAGCACGCTCTCTCAACGTATATCGTACTACCAGATTGATTAACTCAAACTGGTCTACTTGGTACAAGTGTTGAGCCTAAGCTCTGATACCAAATGTGACGACCTACCCTTTGTAATACCCCGAATCAACTTCGAATGACAATGTCTGAATCCTGAATACCACAAAAGGTAGTTTGTCGGGGTAAAATTAAAACAAAACATTGAACCAAGACATCGATAAGATCTCATAACGAAATGACAACATATAATATGCTGAATATACATGAACAGAATAAGAGGACAATATATAAGAGATTACACTAACAGAAGTAACTGATAAATAAATATCAATATCGAAAATCAGAATACATCAACTCCCAATAGATTGAAGTTCTGAATAAATATCTGATACAACAGTCTTGTATATAAATAAATAAGTTTGTCATGTACTGTAAATGTATCAAGTAATATATATCTCAAAATCTCGATGTTGCACCTCTAAAATGTTCTAGCTGCATCCTTTAAGCGTATCCCTAAAAGTACCTGACTCTCAAACTATTCAATCGAGTACCTAGAGTTGTCATGACATAAGCAGACAAAAACAAAATGCGGGTCAGACATAAAGTCTGGTGTGAAGGGAACTATTTTAGAATACTAAATATTAAAACTATATACAAATAAACAAGGACAGTTAAATCACAACTGACCCTCTCCACAAACGTGGCTTAGGGGAAATCCGAACTACCTATAAACAAGTAAAGTAAATGCATCGTAAACGCTAGGGAATTATACCTTAACTTTCTCCCTATATCCTTAAATCCATTCTGAATAAATATAATGTTGTGACCATAAACTGGCATGCATTATAGTGAAATGTGCGATACATCCTATTATATGAGTGTAAGGTCAAAACGACACTCACTCGAGACTAGTGATGGTATAGGAATCCTAATCTAGGTCTTCCTCTAATGTCAAGCAATTTACACAAGTATACAAAACTCCATAAAAGACTCGTACCACCCACTATTCGTTTTAAACTATCTATTATACGATATACTATTAATCGTCTATTATATATTATAGTATCTATTGTCTACTATACGGTATATTACTAATAGCCTACTATAAAATAAAGTACTAATCATCAAATATACAATATATAACTAATCGTCTACTATACAATATATTATTAATCATCTACTATACAATTTTTTACGTATCATCCTTCAATTGACTACCCATTGGAGAACAAACCATTATAAGTCAGTATCTAGATATACTCTAGACTTCGAGTCGCATCATAATGCAATAGACTTGTATAGATATCACCTTGACCTCTACTACAGGCATGGGTGATATATGATCTATTTTAGACGGTCGTTGCCATCTCTCTCCGAACATGCTTCGAAATGTCGTATGCAAGTCGTGCAGTTATTCCGTGCTATCGTGGATTATCTACGTAATCCCAACATATCCATACTATATGGATAATGGGTGTATCCCGTATAACGTGCTCTCAGTAGTTCAAGTCAACCCACCAAAGCCGTATAGAACGTATCATCTCTTAAACATACGTATCGAACAACCAGAGTTAACATATAACTCTAGTCTCACCTAATAAGTCATATTATCATGACATCTTGTGGATAACATTTCCTTCGCTTCGAGTGAAAACATCACACAAGTTTCACCTCGTTTTGAGCATCGTCTTGACTATATCTATTACATCGTCTTGCCACGGGATCTCGATACCCGATCACCAGCAACTAAATCACAATCTACGACATTTTTCTCTTTTAATTTATCTAGCCTTTTCAAATATGTTTCTTGAATATCAAACTCCACTAAATATATCTCCGTGAGCTTACATTGAGTAAATATAGACTATGTATAAATGCATACACATTCTTTCACGTAGTTTTACTCATTCAATAATTTAGTTGTTTAATAAAATCCATACTATCCAATTATATAGACTAATTAACCCGTTCATAGCAATAAGAACTTTCTATAAATCCTAACATCCAATTCAACCAAATTCATTTACTTGATAATTCGATTCAACAATTAGATTATTTATTTATGTACTCAAATTATATATTCTTCATATTATTTTATAGAAGTCCCAAACTTATTTACAAAATAATACACTTGCCTATCAATCATATTATAGCTTAATTTCACTTAATTATTCTATTAGCATTAAGTTTCGCTATCAATAAGGCCTCAAAATGTTATATAGATCATGTATATAATTTCTATATATGTGTGTATATATATAGAATCATTTCTTAGGATCTAAATTTAGTAAATCTCGTTATAGCAATATTCCAGATATTATAACTTTATCAAACCTTATTAAGTAATAAATTACTTCTTTTTTAATTTCTAACTTCTGATTAGCGATAAAATATATAACGATATATCTATCACTAATATAACTCCTAATTAGAGTTTAATTAATTTACAATCACTATAAGTTAATATTATCACTATCTAACTTTGTTCGACACGAATATAACACAATATAAATATACGGGATATTAATAAATTATCCCAGATATGTACTCGAACAAATCCAATCAAATGGAGAAACAATTTCATATATTTAATTAATTGCTACTTCTACTAGGTGATATTTTTCAATATATAATAACCGGGATTTATATCGAAATATAAATTTTGAGCTACAATTCTGCTCACCTGAACCATAAATTTTCAATTGTTAGAATCTAGTCCAAGTCCATACCATGTCGTAGATAATCTCACTAAGAGTGCAATGGTGAAAACCGTATCCAGATTGGACCCTGTATTATAAATATTAATTAATTAACTAGTTAACTAATTAATACCTTAAACAAATCCTTAATCCATCTTCCCTGAATCCTCTCCCTTGTACACACCATTAACACCCAAACATACACTCCCACTTCCATCGTTGAATTCTCATTCATTACTCGACGAATCGATTAACCGTTGGTTCCTATGTGCTCCACTATGCGCGCTATTCTCGATGGTCACAAGCTCGACAACCCGGCCTACCCTACTAAATCGCGACACCTCACCAGCCTCCTCCCTATACTAGGTTGCGAATCATAATTGGCCACCAGACCGAGATCGGCCACCACCATTATAATCTCTAACGTGAGACAAACTCGATGAGCCAACCAGCATCATCTCCGACCTTCGCACAAAATCGCGACTGCTGTTGCTCATTGCCGCTTCCCACTATCGCGATTCTCCATAGGGCACCGAAGCTCGAGTTATTACGATGGAAGATGCATGACTATAACATCCCCCATTTTGAGGCCTAAAAATAAGTGCTAAGGATGCTGCAGTCATCCATAGTTATTAATTTTCGGTGACAAAATGCGGCTATGTTAATCATTTTGATAATACAAGAAACACATGAATATAGAAATTCAACACAATTTTTAATATAAATTTTCTCATCTCATTTCATAATAAGATTTCAATTTCATTACGTAATCCCAATTCGCAAATCATGTTTAGTGAAAATATAATTGTTAAAACATATTCCAAAAGTGATATATGAAGATGCCCCTTAGACGATCAGAGTCAAATATGTGACATTTAATACAACTTGCTATTACAACACGAAAGCAGAATCAAAACATAGCGGAAAAATAGATATACAGCTCATACTAGCTAGATTGCCTCATGTATGTCTCCGGAAGCTTATTCGTCTAAAGGGAGCCTGAAAAGCTCTTACTCTCAACCTACTCAAATGAGTACCCAGGAGTTTAAGGGGAAAACAAAAACTTCGAGTCAGACAAAAAGTCTGATATGAATAATAATCTACCATCTCAAACCAATAGATATCTAGTAAGACCACGCCATTGTGCGGAACGGGTTTTCCCTCACTAGTACCCAATTAAACATCTTAACCATATACTGTGCTCCTGCATCCACAATGGTTATAACATAATAATATGATATTGTATAAACATGTCATATGTACCGGATTACCCATTCTCCATTTATTAGACTACCCATCTAAGTTTTGATTGACTAACCGTCTTATATTCATATGGACTACCCATCCCACATTGTATTTCACTTAAACTAATATGGACTATCCATATCACATCTTATCATTTAAACTGATGCAGACTATCCATCTCACATCTCATAGTTTTCCTAGGATGACTATGAACCCTTAAATCAACCAATTAGAGACTATTCATCTCCGGCATGATGCAAACTATCCATCATACATCCTATAATTTTTCTAGGATGACTATGAACCCATTACTTGGCCATTTAATTCATGTTATCCACATTTCTATTTATCACATGTTACCTATATGTTTAGCTTTACTCCATGCACCCACATGTTCAACATTAATCCATGCTATCCACATGTATAGCTTATTTCTATTGGTGTCCCCAATTAAGATATTTCCCCTCGGTTATTTAAATTTCATGGAGACTTACATTGGTAACCCCAAAAAGGTTTCATGTCAAACTCATTAAGGTATACCTTAGTGTCCCTAAGGTTTGAAGTTAAAATCATGCAATAAATGGCTCTCCGCCGTTTATAAGCTCGATGTGTATTAGCATCGACATCCATCTCATGTCGATGTAAAAGCATAAGGCTTTCCACCTATTAAAACTTGAAGACTAAACATGCGGCATCATACATTGATGATAATGAAGTTGTCGATCCTCATGATACATAAGTTATCCGCCTATTTAAAAACTCGAAGACTAGTTAAAATCGGCATGAGTTAAACTCGATGACAAGTTTAAAAGCGGTAAGGGCTAAGCTCGATAAACTTTGGGTCGGCGAGGCAAAAACATAGAATGATATATGCGGCAGCATACTTTCTAGTATAAAACATGGCAACAACCTGTTGGTATAAAACTTGACATGTACAAACATCGACATCGTCATGTCAAAGACCATCTCTTTATCTTTGTTGTTGTGACCTCGATGAGACCCAAAACCCATCCGCTTCATGTAAACTCGTTGACGTCATATGGCATTGTTTGGTTCCGCGTCGATAACACTATGATGCGGTGAGTGATGGCTCAACATAACCCATGTCGACATGGTAAAACTATAATTAACTCAAAAACTGCAAAATTATTATAAAAAGATATTACTTTTCACCAAGCTCTATAATTGGTCAAAAGCTTACTGACTAGCGAAACTTTATCAATTTTCTTTACTAAAAAACCACTGCTCCCTATTTCCAAGATCCAAAACATTATTTCAAATAATTAATTACTAACCATAATTAATTAAACTTCTATATGCATTATTCTAGCATAAATAATTCTCCATAATTCAATATTACATAGGAAAATCCCAAAAATTCACATTAATTCCAAAATTATATTTCTTTTAACATATAAAATATTCGAGTCCAAAACCCCCATTTAATTATCATTAATGAGTTAAACCTTAATTTATGCCTATTTAACCTTAGGAAATTCATAACAAATTCTTATCACTTTGGAAAATTCTCAATTAAGAACACATCTCCAATATGTTGTTTCACGCCACATATCTAAATTTTAAATCATTTGGAGGACAAGAATTTTGGATTAAACTCCAAAACCAAATTAAAAAATTTACAATCAATTACAAAAATTCTCAATAACTATTATTCTTTCCAAACAATGATTACTAGATCAAGACTTGACTAATCAAACACATAAGATTCGGGTATTACCTATGACCGAATCAAAATAAAGGTTTAAGGGATGAAAAGTGTTACTATTCATCTTAGATTAATGGTTGGAGTTGAGATTTGGTGTGGCTCTTAATCCTAAGCTTGCTTTCCCTTGAATCATAGATTTCGATCCCCTTATTGCTTCCTAATGGCTACCCTTGATTGAGCTTTCATTTTGGTTGTTTTTGTTGTGAATATGAGAATGATGTAGGAGGTGAGGGTTTAATGATTGAAGGGTTCATTTATGCCTATTTTGCCCCTCCCATGTATTCTTCTATGTGTATTAATTTTAAAACAATCTTATTTGGTTCATTAAGTTTGGTACGACCACACTAATTAACTGAATCTCATTCTCCCTAATTATATACATTATTCTATTTAATCTATCCAATTAATTGTCTTGAATAATGTTAACTAAAAATTAAGGGTGTACATGCTCCCCCCTAAAGAGTTTTGTCCTCGAAATTTAGTAAGGACTACAAAATAAGCATAACAAACATGAAACCAAAGCTAGTATATCCTACTAGCCATAAAATCTATATACAACAAATGTAGAACATACCCTCACAACAGCTCGGGTTAAGTATCCCTAATCATGTCCTCTGTCTCCTCAGTATAGTCTTTATCGTTGTCGCTCTATTGAACTTTCACCAACTTGACTGTCTTGTTCCTTAGCTTCTACTCATCTCTCACTACAGCCTGAACTAGTTGCTTAAAAAAAGTCAGATTCGGTTCTATCACTAAATCTTCCAATGCAATCGGAGTGATAGTGGTCTCTGGATTATGCACATACTTCTGAAGATGAGAAACATTAAAAACGTTATAGACACCCACCAAACTCTCGGTAACTCTACTCGATATGCAAGCTTTCCGATCCTCTCTATAACTGGGAATGGTCCAACATATCTCGATGTCAGTTTCCCTGACTTTCCAAAACATGCCACACCCTTCATCGATGATACTTTAACGAAAATCTTATCTCCAAGCGAGAACTCTTGAACCTTATGCCTTCTGTCAGCATAAATTTTCTGTCTAGACTAAGCTTCTCTCATCCTACCTCGGATTAACTCAATTTTCTCTATGGCTTCTCTCACTAGATCTGGACCTAAGAGTAACCTGCCTCCAGTTTCCAACCAACATGCTGGTGACTTGTACGGCCTTCCATACAAAGCTTTGAAAGGCGCCATACCTATGCTTGTTTGATAACTATTATTATAGGAAAACTCAGTCAAGTGCAGGTGGTCTTCCCATGATCCACCAAAATCTAGTACATAAGCTCTCAACAAATCCTCGAGTACCTTATTGAGACTCTCTAGCTGCCCATCCGTCTAGGGTGATAAGTGGTACTCATATTAAGCTTGGTACGTAACACTTTCTATAGACTCTTCCAGAACTCACTAGTAAACAATGTATCTCTTTCACTAACTATACTACTAGGAATCTCATGCAGTCTAACTATGTCCTTTATAAATAACTTAGCCAAAACATGTGCCATCCTGGTTGACTTAATGGGAATGAAATGGGCACTCTTGGTCAATCTGTCCATTATGACTCATATACTCTCGTTTCCTCGATTCGACCTTGCAACCCGTTAATAAAGTCCATGAATATCGAATCCCATTTCCAAACTGGTCTATCTAAAGGCTGAAGCAACCCACTTGGCTTCTGATGTTCGGCTTTTACTTGTTGGCAATTCGAACATTGCTTTACTCATAAGCCAACATCTATCTTCATACCTTCCCAGAAGAAACTTCTCTTTATATCCTGATACATCTTTGTTCCTCCAGGATGAATCGTAAACTTAGATCGATGACATTCCCTAAGAACTTCTTTCCTTAGGGTTCCAACGTTCGAAACACACAATCCTCCCTTCTTTCTCAACCATCACTTCTGGTAAAGGCTAAAATCTCTCAAATCATTAATCTCGGTTCCAATTTCAAGTCTTCTAATCTTCTCGGCCAACAATTGATCATCTTTCTTCTTAGAAGCAATCATTTCGATCAAAACTGGTCAAACTTCCAAACAGGATATCGTGGCAGTACTTTGACTAGAACTAGCAGTTGATCTTAACTGCACACTATACGTAACCAATACCTCAAGATCCTTCCATTCTTCCAACATAGCTAACACCACATTCTGATATTTTCTGCTAAGAGCATCCACTACTTTATTACCTTTCCCTGGTGTATACTCTAAACCGAAGTCATAAGCTGCTAAAAACTCCATCCACCTCTGTCGTCTTATATTCAACTCCTTTTAAGAGAATCAATACCTTAAAGACTTATGATCCGTGTACAACTCAAATCTTTCTCCCAAAAGATAATGTCTCCACACTTTCAATGTGAAGATCACCACCGCCAACTCTAAATCATGAGTTGGATATCTTCATGTGGTTTGAGCTGTCAAGAAGCGTAGGCAATTACCTTACCCTTCTACATCAACACAGCTTCTAATCAAGTACCACATGCATCTGTATCCATTACTACTTGATTACCGTTTGGCACAACTAACACGGACGCATTGGTCAATAAATGATTTAACTTAAGGAATGGTTCGTTGCATCTATCGGACCAAACAAACTTAACGTCCTTTCTGGTTAGCTTAGTCAGGGGTGCTACCATCCATGAAAAATCCTTGACAAATCTCTGGTAATATCTAGCCAACCCAAGAAAACTTCTTATCTCGGTCATTATCTCAGGTCTCTTCCAACTATTAACCGCTTCAATCTTAGTTGGATCAATCGATAACCCTTCTCCAAAGACTACATGGCCAAGAAACTTTACTTCTTTCTTTCAGAAATGACACTTTGAAAATTTTGCTTTCATCCCGCTGTCTCAGTGTCTTTGACACTATTCTAAGATGAACCTCTTGCTCTCTTTCTTAGAATATATCAAAATGTTGTTTATAAACACCAATACGAACCTATCCAAGTGCTTTTGGAAAACCTGGTTCATCAAATCTATGAAGAAAGCTGGTGCATTCATTAGCCCGAATGGCATTACTAACCACTTGTATGAACCATATCTCATTCAAAATGCCATCAATGGAATACTGTCTGTAGGATCGATTTCAACCTAGAGGGGGGGTGAATATGGTGATACTATCAATTATAAAAATTTATGTGGAAGTATATAAATTAATTTCAACACAGATATAGCAGAATAATAGCAGCACAGATAAAAGCAGAATAATAAATGCAGAAATAGAACAACACAAATTTACCCAGCTTTGGCAAAACCATGCCTACGTGCTGTCCCCAAGGTTTCTACTAGAAATTAAGTAGTCAGACGCTTACGCACGTAAACTAGCGACACCCGCTATCGACTAACCTAACTCTATGCTCAAAACCCTACCACAACTCAGCCACTGAGTTGCAAATTCTCGAACTACACCACCGTAGTTCGTCCCCTAGTCACACGACTAGAAAATTACAAATGATTAAAAGAAAAATTACAAATTAAAAATAATTTTAAAAACACAAAACCCTATAATATACTAAGCCTAATAGAGAGATTATAAGTCGTCCCAAAATAAATTTATCCCAAAAATGCCAGCCTCTTTTCTCTTTTATTTGTTTGCTCTACTTTGCTTTGTAAAAAAATGACGGCCTCGTTCCTTTATTTGCTTGTTCCTCTTTGCTAAAATTAGGACTTTGTGATAAATTGAAGAAGCCGCTTAGTTGAATTAGCTGCTGATGCTTCGAATGCTTTCTTCTATGAGTGATTGCTTACGGCTACTTCAATTCGATCGAGTTCGAATTAAAATTGGTATGTTATTTTCTTTTTGCTTTTCTGGTTGATATGCTTGAACTCGATGCTTTCGTATGCCGATGATTTTACGGTTTAAATAGGAATAGAATTACTATAATTTTGTTCATTTGAATTTGTCATTTAATTTAGCTCGGCCATTGATTTTGATTGAATGCTTGAGATTGATCTGACTTGTTCAATTTGTATAATTTGACGATGGCTTGCTCATCATGGCTTCGAATTGCTTTGGGAATTTTTTCTTGCTTACCACAGTTTTGATTTTCTGGCATTCAAATTTGTTGACTTCGGTCACTTGATTTTGTGAAAATATTTTGAGATGAGAATTTTATTTTGATTTTGCATTTGCTTTGAGAATTTGCTTCGACCTGGTTCCTGTAAGACTGTAAACAGCTTCGTTTTTGTTTGATATTGAATGCACTTGTTTGATTTGGTTCCTTTTTGACTTCGGCCTTGTTTATGTGATGATAGTTAAGACACCTCTGTCTTTGTTCATTTTGAAATTCCTGATGTGCTTTGACTTTGTTAAAAACTATAACTAGTAGTTGCTTCTAAACTGATGAACTTTGGTAGCTGTTTCATTTGAACTGTACTTGAAATCTTTATCTTGGTTGCACTGTCCACACTATGTTGATTAAAATACACTGCTGCATTTCATATATATATATATATTCCTTGATTGCACTGTCCACTTTGTTTAAAACTGTTGTCTACATTTGCTTGTGTACTTCACTTGAACTTGCACTGTGTTTGGTTCTGTAGTGTCATCTCTGTTGTATATCATCATGTGTTTGTTGTGTGAAATTAGTCTGGGTTGCTCTATTTTCAATTGAGGCTTGAACTGTATTCTTGAATCTGGTTGGAGTTCTGGTTCAATTGTGAGTTTGAGTTGTTTTGTTGAGCTCTGTCTACTGTTGTTTTATGTGTGGCATACAAGTCTGGTATAGTTTGCTCTGACCAGTTCATTGAGCATGTTCCATTGATGTTGGTGTTCAAGTAGCTTGTCTGGTTCATTGTAGTTCACTGTGTTGTGCCATTATCTTGTGTACCATCTGGAGCTCGAGTTGCTTCACCATTGACTATGACTGTGTAGTCTGCACTTGATTGCTTGCATGTATGTATACATGTGTGTTCACTCATGTATATATGTATGTTTGTAATGCTCTGTCCACAGTGTCTGTCTTGTTGAGTTCATCTTGCTTTGCATTGTACCATTGTCACATGTGGAAGCCGCTTGTTCTTGTTTCATGTTGTCTTCATGTGTATTCGACACTGTCACTGCTAGTTTGAAACGGTTACATGACTTTGACCATTTTGAAATTTTTGTGCCAATTTGTCTTTGTTTGAAACTGCACATGCTTTTGTACATTTGTGTTTTTGAGCTTCTAATATTTGCTTGAGCTCGAATTCATACATGCCGGGTCTGGTTTTAGCTTTGCACTTGAAGTCTATAGCTGTAGTACATTTCCACATGTGTACATACATACATTTATGTATGTATATATCTGGTTTCATTTGTTTGAGTGCAGTTTTGTCCCATGCTACTGAACTTTGTGTACTGCCCTGGTGCACTTGCTTCCATATCTGGTTTTGTTTGAAGTTGCACTGGGTTTGTTTGTTTGAATCTGGCCATTGGTTCATGTTGTAGCTTGACTTGATTACTTGTTTCTCTGACCAGTTTGGGTTCAAGTGTACATTCGAATTTTTGGTCGAGGCTGTATTGTATGTATCTTGACCCATAGTTTTGTATTTCACCTAAGTTGAATCCAGCTTAAAGCTCGAGTTTGACCTTATGCTCAATATCGTGACTTAATATTTATTTCACTTGAGTTGAACCTGGCTTTTGATTTGGGTTTGACCTTGTGCTCACATGTTCCTGTAGATTTATCAAGTGTATATCGGTGTGCACGGCCTTGTGGCATGTACAATGTGATACACTGTGCATGTCACAAGCTGTTCGTGTATGATGAATTCCAAATGAATATGATAACAACAACCCAAATAACCGAGGCAAATAATATTTTTAAAATACATTTTATTTTACACTACAAAAATATTATCTTTTCAATTTTACTGCTTCAGTGTTTATTTTTGCAGATCGCTCAGATGTTGGATTCAATCTGGAATAGAGTTGAAGATAAAAACGAGTTAATGAGTGATACGTAGTGAGGTGCAAATGTAAATTGAAAATTATGATGTAGTCAAATTTGTATTGTAATTGAAAATTGTATATATATATATAGTGAGAGCTTAAATTTGCACTATTCAAAATTGTAATAAATATTTGTTTGAATAAAATATCCGTTTGAATTTAAATTCTGTGTTACCTATTTTATTCAGCAAATATTTATTTAATTATGTAAAAAATAAAATAGTACATTAACAAATACATTTAAATGAATATATATATATATATGTTTATTATCATCAAACAAAAATCATATATTCGCATATTCAACAATCTCCCCCTTTTGATGATAACAAACATATATTTAAGATTTTAAAATTATTAAATGTATTTTATCATTCAATTTGCTCCCCCTATTTGAATGCTCCATCTCTACAACAAAACTCCCCCTTCATATATGCATGAAAATAAATAAAGAATATGTAAATGGACCTAAAAATATTTGATCTTTGTGTGTCCAAAATCTAAACTTTTCTCTCCCCCTTTTGTTATCAGCAAAAGAGTAATAGTGTTAGAAAAATAGAGATAAAGTGATAGATATTAATACTCAATCGGGTATAAATATTAAATTTCAATAAAAAATCAAACAAAAATCATAAATATTCTATTAGGCGCATATTCCACTTTAGAATGATAGGAATGATGTCATCATATAAAACCATATAGTTGTGTCTATTTGTGGTATATTTATATCAGGAATTTGAATATCTACTAACCATGCATAACCGTTAGGACTTTTAAATGAGATTAGTAGTATTCCAAATTTTATAAAAAAAATGAATTCCAGTATCTTCTAACTACGCATAATCGTGAAGACTTTTAAATGGGATTAGAATCAACTTGTCTATTTAATCAATCAATTTCGACATGCGTTCTATACATGCATAACCGTGAGGACTTTTAAATGAGCATGGAAGCACATAATCAAAAATTCCAAGTAATTCACCCATGCATAACCGTGATGACTTTTAAATGAGAGTGAATACTTTGGATGTTTTTATTGCTAAAATTATAATAAAATGAAAAACAAATAATTTCCCGTTTAAAATACCATATATTGACATACTATATTGGATTTTGATGAGTGATGGTTGTTAGAAATATGATAGAAAAAGAGATGGTCATGGAATTTTTACCAACAAAATGTTTTTATAACTCTTGTTTAAACTTCTAAAGAAATTTACTAATTATACTGTCTCAAGTTATAATATATGATTAATATCAACACTCATCACTTTTTTAATTACTATTTATCTTTTCGATAATCAGTAGGGAGTCAGATTAGTTAATGTAGTCGTTAAAATCAAATTCCAAAATACTTAAAAAATCAAATTATCTAAAATGACTAATTTGAAACAAGGTCAACAAAAATGATTTTCTGAAAGGGGTTTTATAAAAGAAAAATGTCTGCTAAACGAAAATTATTAGAAATGAAAAATATGCAGATATTTTCTTTGAAAAACGATGCAGCTACTGAATGTCTCAACATAAATCATGTTCCACTAGTAATTTTTCTATCAACTAGATTACCAGTGTAATCTGCATCTGAATTTCTCTTAGACTCAAGATCATCATTAATTGGATGTTATAGACCAGACCGTGAAGTTGCAATGATTCCTTGAAATCCTTTTACAACTTTTAAATGAAATTCTTTTGAATTTTAATTGAAGCCGTGCCAATAAACAAAACCGTGAATATAGAGTCAGTAGTAAAATAACCAAATGTATTATCATCAATCAATAAAACACTATTCTTAGTCCAAACAAATCTATATGAAGTACTTCAGGGATTGTAGTGTTCTCGGCATAAAAAGATAATTTACCAACAATTTTTATAAGTCAGAATCATAATCAACATTTATTATTTTATCAATAACTAGCTGAATTGAATCAGATTATGGTGCAGATTTTCACATTTAATAAAACTTTAAATATATCGTTACCTCTTTTACCTGTACGATAATTTTTCGTTGTTGCCCATTGTGATTCTGTCACCTTTATACTAGGCTAAAGAACTTTAATTTGTCTCCCGTTGTGTGTTTGGAACAACCAGAATCCAGATAACACTGTTGTTTTTCCTTAGCCTGTCACACACCTACACGATAAAATATTTTTGTGACCTATTTGTTTTTATAGGTCCATGGTTGTTAGTGGCAAAAGATTTTGAAAAATAAGTTTGTGGAGACCTTAAACTATTTATATATGTTCCTTTTGGCACCCAGATTTGTTTGACTTTAAGGGATTTTATATTCGTACCTTTTGGAACCCAAATTGGAATGTTTTTCACGTTTTTGGGTCTATACCAACAAATGCTATGATTGTGTCCAATTTTTCTACAAATTGTGCACTCAGATTTGACTTGACTAATTTTACTTCTAACAAGTTCTGATTGATTATACCTAAGTCCTTGTCTAACCGTATTAACATTTTGTTTTCCTATTAGCATATTTAGTGATTTTTCTCCTCTGGGGTATTTTCCTAAAGTCGTTGATAGTTGTTGGACTTGTGTTTTGAGTGATTCATTTTCGTTCAATAATTGAGTGCACCTTTTAATAGAATTTTTTCTTCTAGTGTTTTCGCTCTCTTTCAAAATCAGAATTTAATTTTCAAGTGATTTAATTTTAATTTCTGATTTTTTAATCTTCTCTTCGAATGTTGGACACTTAGGGCTTTTGCTTTGATAGTTTTTAACCAATTGATCAAGCTGTTTATTTAAATCTATCAAAGTATCTCTTTGTGATTCTATTTTAGTGTATTTCTCCCAAAGTCATTCGAAACAGCCATTTACTTCGTGAAAATATATAAGCAACTTTGAATGAGTAAGTTTTGATACCTCGCTTGGCTCGTCATCATCATCACTGTCAGTTATATCATCTCAAAGGCACAAATCTGCTTTTTCACTCTCACTGCCAGTGCTTTTATCATCCTCATCTGTTTCATCCCAAGTGGCTACAAAACTTCTCCTTTTCTGTTTCTTTCCGTGATTGAATCGATTCTGTGGACAATTGGGCTTGATATGACCGGATTTGTTGCACTTGTGACAAATGATCTCTTGCTCGTCTGAGTTGTCTAGTGCTTTGACTATTCTTCTTTTCAATGTTTGATTTAGAGATGGATTTCCATATTTGTGTTTCCACTTTTTGAATCCTTTTATTAGCAGTGCCAGCTCAGCTGCTCCAGCATCATCATCATCACTTTCCGTTGTTCCTTTACGAGCTATCGATTTCTTTTGAGTATCACCTCTTTCATGCTCTTCCTTGAATTTCATTTCTAGCTCGTAAGTGGTGAAATTTCCGATGAGTTCTTCGACTTTAATCTGTTTCAAATCCTTTGATTCTCGAATAGCCGTAACTTTTGCTTCAAAATTCCGTGGAAGGACTCTAAGGATTTTTCGGACTATCTCCAATTTTGTGTATGATTTCCAAGTGCTTTTGATTTGTATATGATATTGGAAAGTCGTCCATACATCTCTTTGACATTTTCTTCCTTGGCCATTGTGAAATTCTTGTATTCGCTACTAAGCATGGCAATGTGAGATTCCTTGACTTGAGATGTTCCTTCATGAGTCACTTCTAGTGTGTGCCAGATTTCCTGCACAGTTAGACAATGTGAGACAAGATTAAATTTAATTTGATCCAATGAACAAATAATAGAATTCATAGCTTTGGCATTTGCATTCTGTAATTTATTTTCTAGATCTATCCATTGATCCATCGGTTTATCTATTTCTTGATTATCTACCATTATAGTTGGTGCTCTATAACCTGTCTCAACTATATTCCAAGCATCAATGGTTTTCAGAAAAATTTCCATTCTATTTTTCCAATAAGTATATTCACCATTGAACATTGGTGGTCTAACTATTGACTGACCCTTAGCAAAATCATTATTAAAAGAAGCCATTTTAAAAATTCAAATTTTTAGAACAAAAATCGGTTTTTGAAAAATCAAATTTTTTTAAAAAAAATGGCTTTTGTTCCTAGCTCTGATACCACTTGTAGGATCGATTTCACCTTAGAGGGGGGTGAATAGGGTGATACTATCAATTATAAAAATTTAATGCGGAAGTATATAAATTAATTTCAACACAGATATAGTAGAATAATAGCAGCACAAATAACAGCAGAATAATAAATGCATAAATAGAATAACACAGATTTACCCAGCTTCGGCAAAACCCTACCTACGTGCTGCCCTAAGGTTTATACTAGAAATTAAGTAGTCAGACGCTTACACACGTAAACTCGCGACACCCGCTATCGACTAACCTAACTCTACGCTCAAAACCCTGCCACAACTCAGCCACTGAGTTGCGAATTCTCGAACTACACCACTGTAGTTCGTCCCCTAGTCACACGACTAGAAAATTACAAATGATTAAAAGAAAAATTACAAATTAAAAATAATTTTAAAAACACAAAAACCTATAATATACTAAGCCCAATAGAGAGATTATAAGTCGGCCCAAAATAAATTTATCCCAAAAATGCCGGCCCCTTTTCTCTTTTATTTGTTTGCTCTACTTTGCTCTACAAAAAAATGACGGCCTCATTCCTTTATTCGCTCGTTCCTCTTTGCTAAAATTAGGGCTTTGTGATAAATTGAAGAAGCCGCTTAGTTGAATTAGCTGCTGATGCTTCGAATCCTTTCTTCTATGAGTGATTGCTTGCGGCTACTTCAATATGATCGAGTTTGAATTAAAATTGGTATTTAATTTCTTTTTTCTTTTCTGGTTGATATGATTGAACTCGATGCTTTCGTATGCCGATGATGTTACGGTTTAAATAGGAATCGAATTCCTTTAATTTTGTTCATTTGAATTTGTCATTTAATTTAGCTCAGCCATTGATTTTGATTGAATGCTTGAGATTGATCTGACTTGTTCAATTCGTATAATTTGATGATGGCTTGCTCATTACGGCTTCGAATTGCTTTGGGAATTTTTTCTTGCTCACCACGGTTTCGATTTTCTGGCATTCAAAATTTGTTGACTTCGGTCACTTGATTTTGTGAAAATATTTTGAGATGAGAATTTTAATTTGACTTTGCATTTGCTTTGAGAATTTACTTCGGCCTGGTTCCTGTAAGATTGTAAACAACTTTGTTTTTGTTTGATATTGAATGCACTTGTTTGATTTGGTTCCTTTTTGACTTCGGCCTTGACTTTGTTTATGTGATGACAGTTAAAACACCTCTGTCTTTGTTCATTTTGAAATTCCTGATGTGCTTTGACTTTGTTAAAAACTGTAACCAGTAGTTGCTTCTAAAATGATGAACTTTGGTAGCTGTTTCATTTGAACTGTACTTGAAATCTATAGCTTGGTTGCACTGTCCACACTAGGTTGATTAATATACACTACTGCATTTCACATATATACATTCCTTGGTTGCACTGTCCACTTTGTTAAAACTGTTGTTTGCATTTGCTTGTGTACTTAAATTGAACTTGCAACGTGTCTGCTCTGCAGTGTCATCTCTATTGTATATCATCATGTGTTTGTTGTGTGAAATTAGTCTGGGTTGCTCTATTTTCAATTAAGGCTTGAACTGTATTCTTGAATCTGGTTGGAGTTCTAGTTCAATTGTGAGTTTGAGTTGTTTTGTTGAGCTCTGTCCACTGTTGTTTTATGCGTGGCATACAAGTCTGGTATAGTTTTCTCTGACCAGTTCATTGAGCATGTTCCATTTATGTTGGTGTTCAAGTAGCTTGTCTGGTTCATTGTAGTTCACTGTGTTGTGCCATTATCTTGTGTACCATCTGGAGCTCGAGTTGCTTCACCATTGACTGTGACTGTGTAGTCTGCACTTGATTGCTTGCATGTATGTATACATGTGTGTTCACTCATGTATATATGTATGTTTGTAATGCTCTATCCACACTGTCTGTCTTTTTGAGTTCATCCTGCTTTGCATTGTACTGTTGTCACATGTGGATGCTGCTTGTTCTTGTTTCATGTTGACTTTATGTGTATTCGGCACTGTCACTGCTATTTTGAAACTGATACATGACTTCGACCACTTTGAAATTTTTGTGCCAATTTGAATTTGTTTGAAACTGCACTTGCTTTTGTACATTTGTGTTTTTGAGCTTCTGATATTTGCTTGAGCTCAAATTCATACATGTCGGGTCTTGTTTTAACTTTGCACTTGAAGTCTGTAGCTGTAGTACATTTCCATATGTGTACATACATACATTTATGTATGTATATATCTGGTTTCATTTGTTTGAGTGCGGCTTTGTCCCATGCTACTGAACTTTGTGTACTGCCCTGGTGCACTTGCTTCCATGTATGGTTTTGTTTGAAGTTACACTGGGTTTGTTTGTATGAATCTAGCCATTGGTTCATGTTATAGCTTGACTTGATTACTTGTTTCTCTGACCAGTTTGGGTTCAAGTGTACATTCGAATTATTGGTCGAGGCTATGTTGTATGTATCTTGACCCATAGTTTTGTATTGCACCTGAGTTGAATTCAGCTTAAAGCTCGGGTTTGACCTTGTGCTCAATATCGTGACTTAATATTTATTTCACTTGAGTTGAACCCGGCTTTTGATTTGGGTTTGACCTTGTGCTCACATGTCCCTGTAGATTTATCAAGTGTATATCGGTGTGCATGGCATTGTGGCATGTATAGTGATACACTGTGCATGTCACAAGCTGTTCGTGTGTGATGAATTCAAAATGAATATGATGACGAACAACCCAAATAATTGAGGCAAATAATATTTTCAAAATACATTTTATTTTACGCTACAAAATTATTTCCTTTTCAATTTTACTACTTCAGTGTTTATTTTGCAGATCGCTCAGATGCTGGATTCAATCTGGGATAGAGTTGAAGATAAAAACGAGTGAATGAGTGACATGTAGTGAAGTGCAAATGTAAATTGAAAATTGTGATGTAGTCAAATTTGTATTGTAATTGAAAATTGTATATATATATATAGTGAGAACTTAAATTTGTACTATTCAAAATTGTAATAAATATTTGTTTTAGTAAAATATATGTTTGAATTTAAATTCTGTGTTATCTATTTTATTTAGCAAATATTTATTTAATTATGTGAAAAATAAAATAGTACATTAAAAAATACATTTAAATGAATATATATATATATATGTTTATTATCATCAAACAAAAATCATATACTCGCATATTCAACACTGTCCTCCGCCACTCTTAACTTGATGGAACTCTGTAGCCAAATCTAATTTGGAGAACACTCTGGCTCCACTCAATTGATAGAATAAGTCATTGATTCTCATCAAAGGATACATATTCTTAATCGTCTTCTCATTCAAATTATGATAGTCGATACATAACCTTAACGACCCATCTGGTTTCTTTACAAACACCGCGGTCGCTCTCCAAGGCGAACTACTTGGTCTGATAAAGTTCTTTCCTTCTAAGTCCATTAGCTGCACCTTTAACCCTTTATCTTGGTAGGTGTCATCCTGCTAGGTGGTCTACCTTACAAATTCTCTTGCTACCAAAACCCAATTCAACTCTTCTTCTGTTCCATTGCATTCAGCAAAGCACAAATTCCTAGACTCGAATTATTGACTGAGTATACTATTCGGTCACTACTACTAGGATGTCACAATGATATTTCCCTATCCTCAAAAATATCCTAGCATCATATCTATCTGACCAATCTATACCCAATATGATCCCGAAGCCTACGAAATCAAAGACATACAAATTGCATGCAAACCTATGACCTAATAAATCAAGTTCTAATTGGACACATCTCATCCCTAGAATTTCATACCCTCCTTTTGGATTCGCAACCATTAAGGAAGTAACTAGGTATGAAGGCCCTAAGCATAAATTATCTACAAAACACTGAGATATAAATGAATGCGATGCACTGGTATCAAATGGTATCCTAACTGGTATACTACGGATCAACAGCGTACCTTCCATCACAGATTTTCCTTGCTCAATACTATTGGTCTAGAGGATGATGGTTCCAAAGCATAGACTTTAACCTTCTCGGCCTTGGCTGTATCTGGACACATATTCTTGTAATACTCCACTTGGTCGTAGTTAAAGCACTTCACATTCTGCTTCCTTACAACCACCTTTCCATCACCCGAGCAACACTCATTAGTATAGTGCCCCTTCTTATCGCACTTATAACAAATAATATCTTCCTTCCCCTTCTTAGCTACTCCTCCTTTCTGAGCACCCTTCTTCTTAGGGAATTTTATTTTCTTATTCCAGGATTCCCGAGTCTCCGTTGACTTCTCCTTCCCGAAGGTAGATTGCATTTCTTTGTTTCTAATCTCCACTACTACATTTGATGGATCTCGAAGATGTGGCATGGTTTCCCTAGCGATTTCCGGCCTTAATCCCTGGATAAACTTCTTGTTCCTTTTAATGACAGTGTCCACAATGGCATATCCATACCTAGACAGCTCATCAAACTTCGCAGAATACTCCAACATTGACATCTCCCCTACTCCAAATCCATAAAGTTCCTGAGCAAAGCGGACTTAGCTACCTCGAACAAAAATCTCTTCTCAAATATCCTTCGAAAATCTACCTGGCACATCCACGGTAACTCCATTCCACCAAAACAATGTTGCACCTTGTAATTGCCTCGAAGCCAATCTTCTCTTCTGTTCATCATCCAAACCAAGATAAACAAAAATTCCCTCAAGGTGCAAAAGCCAAAGTTCCACTTCTATAGCATCTTCTGTCCCCAGAAAAGGCTTCCCACCCAAACTGATATGATCTCGACTCAGCTTGGCATAGTTATTGCTAACTGGCGCCATGGGATTTACTCCTTCTGCATTCACAACATTTCCTTCAGCTACTCCTGCAGCCGCTCTAGCTTGCATCAAATTAACAATGAACCAATACATCATCCCCATATCTACTGGTGGGGTTCCAGTACCTACATTGGCATTTGCATTTTGATTAGCATTTGTCTGTTGACCCTGGTTTCTTCTGGTATTAGGTAGAGCATTTCCGTTACTTGTGGTGCTTCCTCCACCGAGATTCTTTTTTCCATTTCTTGCTTCCATACCTTTCTCATAAATATGCATACGAGCCATAGTAAGATATAGAAGAACGGTCTAAGAGAGAGAGAGGAATACATACATATATATAGCAAAATACAAGTACATTATTATTGCATTATCCTAACCCCAATCTTATTCTATGATTCATTGGTTTATGTTTTCAAAATCTTTTAAGTTTAAATTCCTTTTAAGTTTACAAAAACCTATGCTCTATTACCAAACTATAACATCCCTCATTTTGAGGCCCGAAACAAAGTGCTACAGATGCTGCAGTCATCCATAGTTATTAATTTCCTATGACAAAATACGGCTATGTTAATCATTCTGATATTACCAGAACACATGAATATGGAAATTGAACAAATTTTTAAAATAAATTTTCTCATCTCATTTCACAATAAGATTTCAATTTCATCATATAATCCTAATTTGCAAACCTCGTTCAGTGAAAATATACTTATTACAACATATTCCAAAAGCGACATATGAAGATGCCCCTTTGGATGATCAGAGTCAAATATCTGACATTTAATACAACTTGCTATTACAACACTAAAGCAAAATCAAAACACAACAGAAAATAGATATATAGCTCCTACTAGCTAGATTGCCTCCTGCACATCTCTGGAAGCTTATTCATCTAAAGGGAACCTAAAAAGCCCTTACTCTCAACCTACTCAAATGAGTACCAGAGAGTTTAAAGGGAAAACAAAAACTTCGATCAGACAAAAAGTCTGGTGTGAATAATAATCTACAATCTCAAACCAATAGATATCTAGTAAGACCATGCCATTGTGCGGAACAGGTTTTCCTTCATTAGTACCCAATTAAACATCTTAACCATATATTGTGCTTCTACATCCACAATGGTTATAACAGAATAATATGATAGTGTACAAACATGTCATATGTACCGGATTACCTATCCCCCATTTATTAGACTACCCATCTAAGTTCTTATTGACTACCCATATAATATTTATGTGGACAACCCATCCCACATTTTATTTTACTTAAACTAATGTGGACTATCCATATCACATTTTATCATTTAACCCGATGCAGGCTATCCATCTCACATCACATAGTTTTTCTAGGATGACTTTGAACCCTTAAATTAACCAATTAGAGACTATCCATCTCCGACATGATGTCGAATATCCATCATACATCCCATAGTTTTCCTGGGATGGCTATGAACCTGTCACTTGGCTATTTGATTCATGTTATCCACATGTTTCTATTTATCCCAAGTTACCCTCATGTTTAACTTTACTCCATGCTACCCATAAGTTCAACATTAACCCATGCTATCCACATGTATAACTTATTTCTATTGGTGTCCCCAGTTAAGATATTTCCCCTTGGTTATTTAAATTTCATAGAGACATACATTGGTAACCCCCAAAAGGTTTCATGTCGAACTGATTAAGATATACCTTAGTGTCCCTAAGGTTCGAAGTTAAATCATGCAACACATGGATCTCTACCGTTTATATGCTTGATGTGTATTAGCGTCGACGTCCATCTCATGTCAATGTAAAAGCATAAGGCTTTCCGCCTATTACAACTCGAAGTCTAAATATGCGGCATCATGCCTCGATGACAATGAAGTCGTCGATCCTCATGATACATAGGTTATTCGCCTATTTAAAAACCCAAAGGCTAGTTAAAATTGGCATGAGGTAAACTCGATGGCAAGTTTAAAAGTGGTAAGGGCTAGGTTCGATAACCCTTGGATCGGCGAGACAAAAACATAGAATGGTATATGCAGTAGCATGCTTTCTAGTATAAAATGCGACAAGAAGCCTCTTGGTATAAAACTCAGCATGTATAAACATCGACATCGTCATGTTGAAGACCATATCTTTATCTTTGTTGTTGTGACCTCGACGAGATCCAAAACCCATCCGCATTATGCCAAACTCGTTGACATCATGCAGCATTGTTTGGTTCCGCGTCGATAACACTATAATGCGATGAGTAATGGCTCGACATAGCCATTGTCGACATGGTAAAACTGTAATTAACTTAAAAACTGCTAAATTACTATAAAAATATATTACTTTTCACTGAACCTCTATAATTTGTCAAAAGCTTATTGTATAGCAAAACTTTATCAATTTCTTTGCTGAAAAACTACCGCACCTTATTTCCAAGATCCAAAACATTATTTCAAATAATTAATCATTAACCATAATTAATTAAACTTTTATATGCATATTCTAGCATAAATAATTCACTATAATTCAAAATTACATAGGAAAAATCCCAAAAATTCACATTAATTCCAAAATAATATTTCTTTTGATATATAAAATATTCGGGTCCAAAAACCCCCTCATTTAATTATCATTAATAAATTAAACTCGATTTATGCCTATTTAACCTTAGGATATTAATAATAAATTCCTATCACTTTGGAAAATTCTCAAATTAAAAACCCATCTCCAATATGTTGTTTCACATCACTTACCTAAATTTTAATCCATTTAGAGGACAAGAATTTCATATTTAATCCCAAAACCATTTTAAAAAAATTTCCAATCAATTCCAAAAGTTCCCATTAACCATTATTATTTCTAAATAATGATTTTTTAATCATAACTTGACTAATCAAACCCATAAGATTGGGTATTACCCATGACCAAATCAAAACAAAGGTTTAGGAGATGAAAAGTGTTATTATTCACCTTCGATTAATGGTTGGACTTGAGATTTGGTGTGGCTCTTAATCCTAAGATTGCTTTCTCTTGAATCCTAAATTTCGATCTCCCTATTGCTTCCTAATGGCCGGCCTTGATTGAGCTCTCCTTTTGGTTGTTTTTGTTGAGAATTTGAGAATAATGTAGGAGGTGAGGATTTGATGAATGAAGGGTTTATCTATGCCTATTTTGCCTCTCCCATCTATTCTTCTTTGTGTATTAATTTTAAAACAATTTTACTTGGTTCATTATGTTTGACACGACCACACTAATTAACCCAATCTCATTCTCCCTAATTATATACATTATTCTGTTTAATCTTTCCAATTAAATGTCCTGAATAATGTTAACAAAAAATTAGGGGTGTTACAGTGACGCTTAGAGAAGTGCAACGACACCCTTCATTCCACGCCAAATCCCCAACTCGCTGCCAAACCCTAGCACTAGCCGACGTTGAGCAAGGTGGCACTTGGCCAAACATAGCCGCATCCAATACCGAGACCATGGATGTGAACCCTTTTTCGCCATGAGTTCAACGAATCAAAAGCCAGCTTCTCTCATCGCTCGTAGCCCTTGATTTAATTAGGGAAAGAGGGAGCAACTATTTCATGTTTACTGGGGAGGGAACAGTAGAGAGAGATAAGTTAGGTCTTAGGGTGATTATATATATATATATATTAAAATATATAATTTTAATTTGATTTCTCAAACTAAAACATTACGCGTTTCAAGCTCGTACGATCCCACGGGATGTCGGATCGCTATGAAACTTATCGTCGTAAATTACCTTCTTATTTCTATCCCGACGGAACTAATTTCATCAAAATCCAAGATAGTGCTCTCGGATGATAATTCCTTATGTATCAAATCAATACGAGTACAAATACATAATGAAATACCCGCAACTCCAAACGATGAGTGATCACTATAGTTTATAACCAAATACCCATATTCTGGAACCAATGAAAGATGCTTCAAGACCTAATCCCATCGTATACTCTTAGATCATTATACAAATCGAACGCAGGCTACTAGCTAAAAATCCATAAGTCGAAATATATCGATGCTTATACTCATTCCCAACCGCTCAGATGATCCGAACTCAATTAAAGGAATCTCGAGTCCTAGTTCATCCATTTGTGAAAGTTGAGTTTTCAGCCCATCGATTAAATTAGCAATCTATTATTTAAATAAATCAATTATTTAAATATTCTAGTGCATGAAATTAAAAATGCAGGTTGTTACAACTCCATTCTATTTCTGTCTACTTTAAGCGTCGACAACCTTGTTCCCTTTTCTCGATGTATACTCTATATCGAAGTCATATGCTGCCAAGAACTCTAACCACTTCCGTTGCCTCATATTTACCTCTTTCTAAGAGAAAAAGTACTTCAGAGACTTATGCTCCATATACAACTCGAACCTCTCTCCTAAAAGATAATGTCACCAAATCTTCAACGTGAAGATCACCATCGCCACTCTAAATCATGGGTCAGATAACGAACTTTATGCGGCCTCAACTGTCTAGATGCATAAGCTACCACCCTTGGCTTCTGCATCAATACTACTCCGAATCCAGCACCAAAAGCATAAATATACACTACCAAATCCCGATTCCCTTCAGGTACGATCAAGATAGGAACATTCGTCAATAACCTCTTCAACTCCTAAAATAACCCTACATACCTTTTAGTCCATATGAACTTCTCGTTCTTTTTGGTCAACTTAGTCAAGGGTGCTACATACGTAAGAAATCCTTCATAAATCTTTGGTAATAGCCAGAAAAACCCAAGAAACTTCTTATCTCGGTAACCATCTCTGACCTCTTCCAAAAACTAACAGCGTTGATCTTTGATGGATCTACTGCCAATTAATTCTCTGAAATAACACGACCAACAAACTTAACTTCTAGTTTCCAAAAGTGACACTTTGAAAAATTCACCTTTAATTTATGCTCTTAGTGTCTCCAATGCTAACCTTAGATTTACTTCATGATCTCTCTTATTCTTAGGTTATACTAGAATATCATAAATGAAGATTAACACAAATCTATCCAACAGATTGCAAAAGATCAGGTTTACAAGGTTTATGAAGAATGTTGGGGGCGTTGGTTAGTCCGAAGGGCATGACTAACCACTCATATGTACCGTACCTTCTTCTAAACACGGTTAATGGAACACTATCCTCAACTACCCTCAGTTGATGTAATTCCTTTCCCAAATCTAATTGCAAGAATACTTTAAATCCACTCAACTAATCAAACAAGTCATCTATCCTAAGCAATGGATAATGATTCTTCACTGTCAACTCATTCAACTTCCTATAGTCAATAGATATCCAAAGCATTCCATCTGCGTTCTTCACGAACACTACAGATTCTCCCCACGGTGAACTACTCCCCGATGAAATTCTTATGCTTAAGTTCCACTAGTTACTTCTTCAATTCCTTTATCTCTTTGGGTGGCATTATGTTAGGTGACCTACTAATAAGTTGTGCCTATGACATTAAGTCTATCCAAAATTCAATCGCTCTTCCGGATGCTAATCATGTTCCCAGTTTGAAAACATCTGCAAATTATCGAACTACCCATACTATACTAATCTTATCCTCCTAATCTTCTATTGCATACAACATCAGTCCTGACTTCTCCATCATTAGATCTAATGCTACCATGGTACTTTCTCCGCCTCTTGGGTTTTGTAAAGCAATAATCCTATCATCACATTAGATCCCAACATCATTACGCACTAACCAATCCATACCTAAAATTACCTTATACCATCTAAAGTCAAATACATATGGGTTGCAAACAAACAAGTGCCCGCATAAATCAAACTCAAGGCCGGTGCACCTTATTCCGAGAGTGGCATACCTACCGATCAGATTATCTGCACCAAGGACATGATCAAATAAACAATATCTAATTCTAACCTATCAACTAAATCTTTCAAAATGAAAGAGTGTGTAGTAGCACTATCAAACAAACTCTAACTGAAACACTAGAAATCAAAATCATAAATCCAAGCACTAGACCCTTCCTTTTCTCCTCATCAGTCGATCTAGTTGAAGGTCCCTCCAAAGCATGCACTTTTACTTGATTCAATTGTGGACAATCCCTTTTCTAATGGCCAGACTTAATACTTTTGAAACACTTGGCCCTATCCTTGTTCTTCGACTGGGCTCACTTAGTAGAGTACTGTCCCTTTTGCCCATAGTTAAAACAAGTAACGTTCACCACATTCGGCTTTTGAGATCCTCCTCTCGAGGTCTTCCCTCCTTTATGATCCTTATTGTCCTTCTAATACTATTTGTATCTCTTGTTCTGCCCCATCTTGGAATTAACATCATCTTTCCTCTCCTCTTGGTACAAGCGGTCATACTCCTCATCATTCCAACACTATTTTTAAAGGAGACAACAAATGTGCTATTTCCTTGTGATTATGCCCCTTCCTCGGTCCTTCAATAGATTTCTCATTTTTCTTCAGTTGAGTACTAATATGCTCCCTTCCATACATTGATATAGCATATAAACGATGAATATACTATGCCAGAGTCATTTCTCCCTGCTTTAGATCCAAAAATTCTCTATACAAAGCACTCTTATTGATTCGGAGATATACTGAGCCTCGAATCGCTTTTTAAACTATTCCCAAGTTATCTCCTCATTTGGTACTTCCATAATCGCAACTTCCTACCAGTCTAAAGCATCTTCCTGAAGTCAACAAGAAGCCAACGTCCTCTTTTCAGCATTATCATAACCAAGTCTACAAAGGTGCACTCAGATGCTTTCAACCAATTCAGCACTGCTAAAGTATATTCCTTTCCAATAAACACTTTTCCTCCATATTTCTTAAAATCTTAGGTTATCTTCGAATAGTCTACATCTCTAGCTACCATTAGACTTGGCTCAACAACTTTAGTTAATCGTTGCCTTATCATTATTGCCATAAATTGACAATATCCATTCCCTAGCAGTTAGGACAAGGATTTCAGTACCAGCTTCAACATGAACTTTTGGGGCTACCCTCATTCTTGGCCATTAGTTTGTGTAATAGCAGTTCCCCTATAGCATTAGCTGTTATACCTATCAACGTCAAACGTCCTCTTTGCACCTATATTCTTTCCTTCCACCTAAGCAAGTGTTAGCAAGAAATAAAAGTAAAGAGAGAGAACAATAGTATAGGGATAGATATATCCACCTATATTTCTATATCAAAATACACATACATGCTATATATATATATATATATATAGCATACACCCTTCCCAAGGTGATAATTTTTGTACAATCTAGCTTCTACCATGATTCCTATTTAGATCTGTTTTACTTAAGTGTCTCCTAACTTAAGATCTGATACCAAGTTGTAACCTCCCCTATTTCGAGACCTGAAAATGAACGCCGATGCCGTTGCAGTCATCATTGGATTTATTTTCAAGTGACAAAATGAGATTAGTATTTTTTTCACAACAATAAGTAAACAAACAAGCAAAATATTTTTCATTATATAATTCATTAATTACGTATTACTTAATCCCAAACGCCAAAGTAGTGGTAAAATTATTATAATCATATATATTAGTGTCATGCCTGACATATGAAGATGCCGACACGAACACTTAACCGGTATTAAACTCAGATTTTACTACAAAAGAATAAGAAAAAAAACTTTTATTGGCTAGAAGCCTCCTGCTTTTTCTTCGAATTCTTTATTTATCTTCCCAAAAGTAGACTGTTTAAGACCACAAACTCAGTCTACTAAAATAAGTACCCATTATATCATGACAAACAATAAAAACATGGGTCATACATAAAGCTTGGTATGAGTAAAACTTTACCCTAGGCATACACAAAATGAGATCACACCGCTAAAACCTAGAATGCGTTTTCCCCTCACTTATACATCAATAACAACTAGATCATATCACGTAAAAAATAATCACATCATGAGCATACATATATCATCCACTTAAAAATATAAGAATACTTATACTTAACATTCATTTATGAACCATGTCATATTTATATTCACCCATTTCAATTTAAGTGTACCCCATACTTATAGTTAGGTTGTTATAAACCGGGTCACATAATCATCAAACACATTCAAAAGCATCAACTAGACTCTTAGTTAGATGTTGATCTTAAAGTTATTATTAACTTATTTTAGTGATTACCTCATTAGGCTTGTCCATTGCTAGTTTATCTTTTTTCTCAAACAACGTCACTAATGAAGTGGTCAGTCATTCCACTGCAGGAGCCACCCAGACTAAAGCTACCACGACACTCCTAAGAGGTTAAAAGTAAGCAAACTGAATACATTCTAACAAGCGTCCGTCAATAACCCTTCTTAGTCCCAAAACACTTGTTTCATGCTGACGATCCATTCATTACATCATTTTTTTATGTTTTGGCACCCTACCATAAACTCACACTCAAGTTCAGTCTTTTCTGAATTGAACCCTATAGACTTCTCAAATCATGGCATCCTACTATATACCATTGAATTTTAGACTTTATTTGTCTTGGCACCCTTCTATTTAACAACTCTATGAGTCAATATTTTTTTTATAATCTTGGGTTCAATTTGTGTCTTTCATTTACGTTTCACATCCTACACATTATTTAGATAAGACATATTTAGCTTTAATTTAAATGATGCAACTATCATTTCCTAGCTTCCTTAAGCTCGGTGCATTTCAAGGCTTAAATAAAACACAATTTAACTTATAGATTCTCTTTCATAATTTCATCCCTGTAAAATTTCAAATTCAACATCTTGGAAACTAGCTTCCAAGATACCACTAAAAACTTTCTTATTTTATTTAGTAAAATCATCTTTGCTAGCCATCGCATGTCAAGGCTATCACATATAAACCTACTGCGCCACAAAGCTATCGCATCATGTAACGACCTGCCTTTCTTACTACTAAAGACGACACTTGATACATCCTCGGTATTCATGTGCCGATCATTTAGTTGTACGGAAGTCATGTCATTAGGTGTGAAAGAAAGAGAGATGACAAGAAGAAACTAAACAACATAGAATCTCACAACGAAGTAGAACAATATATATTAATTAACATAAAGATTTACATAGTCATTTCCAAAATGATACATTAGAGTCATAACAGTAAAAGTTCTACTCTAGGAAAGTTATAACTGCCTTTCCTAATTAAATTGATACAAAATACATAAGACACAGTAGTAATAAGAGAAATAACTAGCTAGCCTATAATATCCCCCTATTTGGAGGCCCAAAACTAACGGCTACGGATGCTGCAGTCATCCATAGTTATTAATCCTCGATGACCAAATACGGCGATGTTAGATTTATTGATACACAAAAACCCTTGAATATGGAAAAAATTTAAACTTCAAACAAAATCACATATCATTTCCAAATCATTACATAATCCCAAACTCACAAATCACATTCAGAGAAAATATGTTTAATACAACATACGCTAAGAGCAACATATGAAGATGCCTCCTTAGTAGATCAGAGTATATACAGGCAATATGACAACTTTGCCATTACTATCAACACAGCAGAATCAAAAGAAAAGAGAACTCTAAATTGCTATCATGCCTCCTGCACATCTCCGGAAGCTTATTCGTCTTATATGGTACCTGAAAACCTCAACTCTCAAACTACTCAAAATCAATTGAGTTCCCGAGAGTTTAAGGGGAAAACATAAACTTTGAGTCAGACATAAAGCCTGACATGAATAATAATCTACCATCTCAAATCATTTAGATATCTAGTGAGACCACGCCACTTAGTGGAACGATTTTCCCCTCACTAGTATCTCAAAAGCTTTTATAAAACCATAGACCATGCTCCTGCATCCACAATGGTTAAAATAATTCAAAACAATATAATATGATGATATGCAAAGCAAATGAAGTAATTATAGATTACCCATCCCCATTCATTTTTAGACTATCTGTCTCAATTATAGTTTCTAGGATTACTATTAACCTATTAGTTTTCATGGGCTGGCTAATAACTGGTTAAACATTTAAGGACTCCCTGTCCAATTAAATAGTTTTCATGGGATCGCTATGAACCTATTGGTAACTCCAGTATCTTACTCTTATCCTAGTTTTCATGGATTGACTAGGAACCTATTGGTAACCCCAATACCCTTTCTTCTTACCCTAGTTTTGATGGATTGACTAGAAACCTATGGCATCTATCAATATTTCATCCGAATATAGTTTTCATGGGCTAACTACAAACCTACTGGCCCCTGCCAGTATCCAATCATAGTTTTCATGGGCTTACTATGAACTTGTCTATCTAGCATCTTCCTTTACACATAGTTTTCATGGGCTAACTATGAACCTGTCTATCTGCCATCTTCCTTTATACATAATTTTCATGGGCTAACTATGAACCTATTGACCCCTGCCAATATCTTTCCCTTTACTCAATTTTCATGGGCTTACTAAGAACCTATTGGCCTCTGCCAATATCTTTTTATTATATTTTAGCATCCTATTCTGGCCTTCCTGACCTCCTGGATGCAATTCTACTCATTCAGGATTTTTATCAATTTATATTCACTACTGGGTGAACCTAACTGGTTCTTCTACACTTTATCCCCAAAATGCAGTTATAGGTCCATTTAAAGTGAATATATTCATATTTGAAGAAGCAACATAACAACATAGCAATAGCACTCCTGTGGGTTTAAATTTATCAAAAATAGCTTCTTTTTAAAACCATTATAAAAACTACTTTAATATAGCCCCGGGTTTTTCCTTTTAAAAAGAGAGTTTGGGTTATAAAACCTTTCGATACCTTTGAAACCTAGATTTCGACTTCATAGGATGACCTCCTTCGAAAGCTCTTAAAATTGTAGGCTCCTACCATATAATACTTTAAAAGCTACCTTTTGAAACCTTTCGAATACACTAAAGTATTAATATTAACCTTTAATAGCTCAGCTTTGAAACCAGTTGAAAGTACCCCTTTCGACACTCTTGGAAGTAACCCTTCAAAAATCATTGAAGTACCCCTTTCTAAAGCATTAGGTTTATACTTAAAACTTCATTTGGGTCATAGTGAATATAGGAGAAAGCATCTATTTCGAAACCATCCTTTATCATATAAAAATATTGGGGAAAACTTGATAGCGTCGGCACCATCTCTTTCGAAAGCATTTTAACATCCGGGTACAAACATTAGAAGGTTGGTGTTGAAACTCCTTTTGAAACCATCACCTTCGAAACCCCTTATAAAACCTCTTTCGAAACCATCTGCTTCGACTTTGTCGAAGGCTAAAACAAAACAAAGGCAGGTGCTTTCCATTTTTAAAAACAAACCAAGGTTACGACTCCTTCGGAAGCTATGCTTTCGACACCTTACCTTCCGCCTTCCTCCAATCCACTACGTACCATCATAGTGATACCTTGTGTATTGGTTTCGCAGGGTAGATTTCGACTAAGATAAAGGCGGAGGCATCTATGTCGAAAGGTGCTTTCCTAAGTAGGCAGAACCTATTTTATGATATAAACCTGGTTTAGTTCTTTATAAAGTAAACTTTTCTTTAACTAACCTGCCACGTGTCAACACCAGATTGGTTGCCTTAACCTTTTCAATTTCTTTTCAAAAATTAACCACCGCTAATCATATCTAAACCATGGTTAAGTTAATCGATTAAGCCCTTCCATTTGACAAAACCAGTTTTGCAAAGAAGTCCCTCTTCTAAAATAATTTATTTTACATAGCAAACCATATTGAAAAACTCCCCAAAAATTCCAGAAATTCACTTTTATCATGTTATCTAATATATCGAAATTCCACACCCAAATTCTCAATATAATTTCCAAAATAAATTTATAAACCCAAATAACCATATTTTCCTTTGAAAATTCATAATAATTTTCCATAGCTTCGAAAATTCTCAAAATTGTAACCCAACTCCAAAATAATGTTTCTCATAATATAAAATTTCCCCATGGCATTTAATCATCATTAGATCTCGGTTTTGATCTAAAACCGTGCTAAAACACTTTTAAACAATCTTGTTTAAATCAAATAAATCATGAATCAAACATATCATCATCCAATATATCATAAAAACGAATTTACCCTTAAATTCAAAAATATATGATTTAAAACAAAATAGAGATGGAATTATTATTCACCTTGATCTAGATAAGGAGATTGGATTGAGATTGATTTCCCCCAAGCTTGATTTTCTAGCTTTAATTTTTGAATCCTTCTCCCTCTTAATGGCCTACCGTTTCTTCTCTTTTAATTTGCATTTCAAAATGACATGAATGGGAAGAAATGGTAGGAGCAAAATTATATATAAGGGTAAGGTCCATTGGGCGGCATTCCAATAATACCCTTATGTAATTTGATTAACCTAAAACCATTCTTTAGCCCATTAACTAGTTTATTAGGCACGATCTTAATTAATTAATTCAAGTCTCAATCCACTTATCACTTACATTTACATTATTCTATTTAATTTGTCTAATTAAATCTCCTGAATAATGTTATCATATATTAGGGGTGTTACATAGCCAGTAAAGCATAAGTTTAACTTTATAGAGATCTTTAAAACCAAAGGTATCTCGTAAGACCATGCCGCGCATAAACACAGATGGGTTTTTACCCTACGATAACCCAAAAATTTCTATATAGAATCCAGTGATATTATAATAATGTAAATGGGTTTAAAACACAAATAATCAAATAGGTATAATATATGTACATGACAGCAATAATAGGTATACAATCAAAAAATCGTAGGCGCTTATTGAAGAATTGATTTCCAACAAATGACAAGGTAAGGGACAACCTTCCGAAATTCTATACACATCTAGATAAAATGTACAACGAGATCGGAAACCTTTCAACCTCTGCCAATACAGGACCGGCCTACCCCTGAATTGGGTAGTACCAAATATGATCACCCCTTGGTTGCATTCAACAATAAAAAAGGGCCCTGAAGCATACATAGAGACATCGATACTAGATCTTGGATGATCATACCCTAATGGGTGCGACCCACATAGCCCCGCCGCATCTATCTTGTTTTAACCGTTACCGTGATATGAGATTTGAGAGGCTATGCTCTTAACATTTAGCAATCCATCTTGGAATGCTAACACTGCCCCCTAAGGTAGAAATACAATGCTAGCATTCATCCATACAAGTTCGTTTTGGGTCGGAACGACAACAAAAGCTCTTCAAGGAGCATCGTCTTTAATTATCTTCAAGATGTCTTCCACGCAAACGCATATGTTGTTTCAGAGTGGTTTTCGGATAACTTATCTAATCCCGGTCTTCCCAAACCAACAACGATAATTTTCGGTTGACTCATTCTCGAATTCTTGGGAAGTATACAACAAGTATTCGAGTCCTCAACGGGGAACTCACATATACAAAACCTAACTAACATTTGTTTTCCAAAACCTAACTTTTGTTTTCCATAATTTTATTCAAAGAGTAGGTCAAAGTATAAAAGATAATGATTTAAAAGCTAATTGTTATAAAATGAAGTTTTTAAAATTTTAGGTTATATAGCGATAGTCGCTATAAATGCAGTTCGTAAAACAAACTCTTTTGCGAATTTAAAATTTGTTAAATCTTAAGTATCATTTTGAAAAGTGTTTGCAAAACTTATTATAAGTATTTAAAAATTGGTATTACATATTTATTTATTCATTTATTTAATGATTATTTAATTAACCAATTAAATAAGGTAATTAGTACTTAATCATTAGTTAACTGGGTAATTAGTACTTAAGTATTAATTAAGTAAATAAATTATAATTAGTTAAGTAATTAAAAGGTTAATTATTATTTAATTAATTATTTAAGGATAAATAATTATTTTTATTAATTATTATAAAATAGTTGTTAATTAATTATTTATTTAAAAAGGGTTTAATTAATTAATAAGTACTAATTAAGTTAAGATTTAATTAAATACTTAATTATGATTTAATTATTTTAAATAAAGGTTTAATTTATTATTTAAGTTTTAATTAAGGATTATTTAATTAATTAAGATTAAATAATATTTAATTATAATCTAAAAGTTTAAATTATAAGTAATAATTAATTAAAGATTAATGATGGTTTAATATTTTCTTAAAAGGTCAACTATTATTTAAATATTTATTTAAAGGATAATCATTATTTATTTAATAGTTAATTTTGTTTTAATTATTAATTAAAGGTTTAATCAATTTTAAATAAACAGTTAAAATGTTATTTAGTTATTAAATAAAAGTTTTAGATTTTTAAACTACTTTATTTCTAAAGATCGGTTTTGTTTTAAAGCAACTTTCTTTTTTTAAAGAATATTTTAAATCTAAGGGATTTATTTGTCTATTACATTTAAGTAATCTTAATTGAATGTGAAACCCAATGACATCTGATTAGCAGAATAAAACACCTTTCTGCTAATTAAGTTATATCGAACATCTGTTTGGTAGAATAAATCACAGTTCTGCCATAATTTCCTAAGTAAATTATGTGGACATCTATCTAAATAGAATAAAAACCCATTCTGTTATTACCTTAACTTGGATATGTGTTAGAAAAACAAATCCCCGTCTGCTATTTGGTAACTTGGACATCACATATATGTTATTAGTTGTTGGTTATTGATTCCATTTACATATCTGATTTCTATGTGAATACTCATGTTATAACTTAGAAGGTTGAACTCAATTAAAAATGAACCATTATGGTCACTAAGCCTCATTTTGATTTCGTGAAGTCAAATATTTTATTTTATTATTTTTGAAATGGTTTAAAGTTTATTATCATTTTAAATATGATATTTAAAGGATTTAAACATTTATTTTATTAAAATGTTTGAAGTTAATTTAATACTTTTTAAACGATTGTTTAAATCATTATTTGGTTAATGTGGTTTAAAAATAATTAAATGAAGAATGTTTTAAATAATATCTTATTTAATTAAAGGTGTCTTAAATAACTGATTTTATCAAAGGAACTTTATGGATTAAGATTTATTAAAGGAGTTTGGTTTTAATAAGGAAATTTAATGAAAAGATGGTTTTGAATATTTATAAAGGAAGTTCTATAAATGGTTTGAATATTTATAAAATAAGTTTTATAATTTTTTTGGAGATTTATAAAATGTTTTATGATGGATTAGAAATTAATTAAAGAAGATTTCATAAATGAAAGGGATTTATTAAAAGGATTTATTGAAGAAATTTATAAGAGAATTTGAGATGAGGTTTTTCCTTAACTAACCTTCTTAATTATGGTGGTGTGGACACTGTTCCATGCTTAACACCGATGGAATAGTGTTTGCGGTTATTCTTATCTCTAATTTAAATAACATTTGGTCGATTCTTTAATATGATTTTGAAGTAAGAAATCTTTCACAAATGTTTGGTAAATATGCTTATGTCAGTGAGATAAGTATATTAATGTTTTGATAAACATTTTAAAAAGAGACTTAATAAATGAAGATTTATTTTTGAGGCTTAGTGGTTACCATGGGTAATTAAATCTCTAAATTTTGGTTTGTTTGTGCATTTGATAGTTAAATAACCGACTATCAAATCTTGGCCAGTTTTGAGTTAGAAAGTATTATATATGCGAGTTTCCTAATAAGGACTCGAATACTTGTATACTTCAAAAGAACTGGGAATGAGTCAACCGAAAATTATCGCTGTTGGTTTGGAGAGACCGAGATCGGAGATGTTATCTGAAAACCACTCTGAACGAACATATGAGTTCGCGTGGAAGACATCTTGAAGACGATGCTTCTTGAAGGTCCTTTAGTTTCGTTCAGATCTAGAACGAACTTGTATGGATGAATTTAGCATTGGATTCTGCCTGGAGGGCAGTGTTAGTATTCAAAGATGGATTGCTAAATGTTAAGAACGTAACCTCTCAAACCTCACATTCCGGTAATGGTTAAAACAGGGTAGATACGGTTAGGCTACGTGGGTCGCACCCATTAGGGTATGATCATCCCAAGATCTAGGGAGATATCTCTATGTATGCTTTGGGGCCCTTTTTGGTTGTTGATCACAGCTAAGGGTGATCATATTCGGTACTACCCAGTTCAGGTGTAGGCCGGTCCTATGTTAGAGAGGTTGAAAGGTTTTCGATCTCACTGTACATTTTATCTAGAGGTGTACAAATTTTCAGAATACAGTCCTTTACCTTGCTATTTGTTGGAAATCCATTCTTCAATAGGCGCCTTCGGTTTTTGATTGTATACCTATTATTGCTGTCATGTACACATGTTATAGCTACTTGATTATTAGTATTTTAAACTCATGGACATTATTATAATATCACTGGATTTTATATAGAAATGTTTTGCTTATCTTAAGGTAAAAACCCATCTGTGTTTATATGGGGCGTGGTCTTATGAGATACTTTTGGTTTTAAAGGTTTTTTAAAATTTAAACTTATGCTTTACTCACACCAGACCTACGTCTGATCCAGATTTTATTTTCTTTCCCTAAAACTCTTGGATGCTCAGATTCGTATGAGCAGCCAAATAGTTCAGGTTTCCACGAATGCATTTTTGGAGGAGCTTGGAGCAGGTTATTTCATCGATAGCTAGTTATTTATCTTATTTCCGCCGTATCATATATATTTTGTATCAGTTAAGTTGGGACAGGCAGTTTTAACTCTCCTATGGTAAAAAAATTACTATTATCACTCCGATGTATCATTTTGGAAATGACTATGTAAATTTTTATGTTAATTAATATATATTGTTCCATTGCGTTGTGAGATTCTGTGTCGTTTAGTTTCTTTTCATCTTCTTTCTTCTTTTCTTTCCCCAATGGTCCGTCTTTCCGGCACTTGATTGCTCGGTACGTGAATACAATGGATGTGTTAGTGTAGACTTTTAAAGGTCGAAAAGGAGGGATGTTACAACATAGATCATGCCAACCTATCGCACGCAAAGCTATCGCATGTCTAACTTAATGTTATCGAGTGTCAAAAACTTTAAGCTATCAAGTGCCTAACATAAAAGCTTCCAAACGTCTGGGCTTAAAGCTATCAGATGCTTAACATTTTTGCTATCAAGGGTCAAGCCTTTAAAGCTATTGAGTGTATAACCTTCTTGTTATCAAGTGTCAAGAATTATATGCTATTGATGGTCTAGACTTATATACCATCGAAGGTCAAGGCTTATACATTATCGAAGGTCAAGACTTATATGCTATCGAAGGTTGAACTTAATAGCTATCACGTAAAAATTTTGGGCCGTCGAAGTAAAACTATCGCATATCTTATTTCTTGAAGTTATCGAATTTCAAAACCAGTACTATCATTGGCCTAACCGAGGTTATCATGAATCACAATGGAAAATCCGTAATTAAGTAAAAAATGATATTTTGCCTAAATAAAGTAATAACTTTTAACCTAACTTGCACACATGGTATCTATTCACCGGTTTTACTTAACACGATATTCTCTGACCAACCTGAAAATTTAGCTCCTATAATTATTCATTTCCACGGTTATTTTTCATTAATTAAGGTAATATTCCCTTTTCCAATTAATTCATAATAATTTGAAAATTATTGATACCTTCTACCTCTAGTAAACTTTGGAATAAAACATTAAATTCTAATACTTTTAAATATTAATTTATACCTAAAATTAACCATTTTCTATTTAGAAAATTTATAATTAATTATTCCTTCATCCAAAAATTAAGAAAATTAATACCCTTCTCTATTCAATATCAAATTCATCATATTAAAATTTCATGTTATTTGTAGAAGATTAAATCATGTTTTACCCTAAAACATGAACAAATTCTATTCATTTAAACAATTAAACACATACAAAACCATTTCTAATCATTCAAACGTGTTTGTCAATATTTAAAACATCCAACAACATCAAATCCAAACCCAAATAGGTTTGGAAGGATTTTAGAGGAATTTTTACTCATCAAGATTATTAAAAAAGCTTAGTTGAAATCTTATTCTTTTCCTTTAAAGTTAAAAGCACAAATCTTTAATTTTGATTTCCTCTTCCTCTTTTAGAAATGGTGGCCAGCAATGATATGATATTGGGATTCTATTTTATGTTGAAATGAAGAGAATGTGAAGGAAGATAAATATGTGGTTAAGCTTGTATATGTGAATGATTTTGGCTTGGGCTAAACTCTATCTTGCCTAACTCATTAATCCATTTCCCTAAATATTAGATTTTCTTTTGGACGAGTTCTTTATTGTAACACCCCCACTCTAAGACTTGAAAATAGACAACGATGATGTTGTAGTCATCACCTATATCATTTTCCAATGATAAAGTGAGTTCAGTATTATTTTGTACAACATAAGTAAATAGAGCAGCTAAATAATTTATACCTTACATCAAGTTGAATTACTTAATTCATTACATCATTTAACCTAAATCGTTGCCCATGCAAGGGTAAATATAAATAAAACATAGATAAAGTGGTGTTGTATCTGACATATGAAGATGCCAACACAACACATAGTCAGCTATAGATCTTGGCTTTACACGACGGAATTTCAAAATAACTTTTATTATAGAAAGCAAGCTCCCATTTCATCTTTGAATTTTTTATTCATCCACCAAAAGATATCTGTCTAATTCGTAAACTCAGCTTACTCGAATGAGTATCCGTGAGTTTATGGGAAATAATAAAAATATAGGTCAGACATAAATCTTGGTATGAGTAAAATCTTTACCCTAGTCATCCATAGTGAGACCATGCCGCTGGTGCGGCACTGGTTTTTCCCTAACTTAATCATCAGAACATAATTTATCGCATCATGTAAACAAACATTACATAGAAAAGCAACTGTGTGCATATCCAATAAAGAAGTGTATCCTACACTTAGCATCCAATTACGAACCATGTCATAGATCAATTCAAGTCAAGTATACCCTATACTTATCATCAATCATGAACCATGTCATACAATCAATCATCATCCATTCAGTCATCGCCTAATATCTCATTTTAGACTTTCATCGTTAAGTTATCTTTAACTTATTTAGTGATTACCTCACTAGGCCTATCTATCACTAATTCATCTTTTCTCAAATAATATCACCTGATGAAGTAGCCACTCATTCCACCAATGGGAGCTACCCTAACTCTCCTAAGAGGATAAATGTAAGTATCTTGAATATATTCTAGTAAGTGTCCTTACTAAGTGTCAGTAGCCCCTCTTGGTCCCTGAACCGTTATCGTTCATGTTACTGGTTTATTTAATTTAGTTAAACACCACCTTGATATGCCTTAATTACCCTTTGAAGTTTATAATTTTTTAGAATCGAACCATATCGTGGCACCTTGCCATATACCATTGGACTTTAGATTAATAGTCAAGGCAACATGTCATCCAATAACTCCATGAGCCAAATATATCTTTACGATCATAGTTCAATCCATTTCATTCATTTATTCATTAGTTATGTACCCTACACATTTAGATAAACATCTTTATCTTTCATTTAGATGACAATACATCATTTATTAGCTTCATTAAGCTTTCTTATATTTCAAAATAAGCTAACACAGTTTTAACTTATAAAAATCTTTTCTTTGTTTCATCCCTATGAAATAGTTCAATAACACTTGGAAACTATCTTCCAAAGTGCCCTAAGCATTTTCTCAATTTACATAGAAAATATAACATCCCATGCTTGCATGAGTTATGATTAATCATTATGAACTAGCTATCCCATAGCTTTCGAATATTAGGTTGTTTTATAGTATATTTTGCTATCCCACAGCCTTCGTGGGTCAATAGCTTCCCAAGCTATCATGTATCACCTTTTAGTAATGATCGTGGATTAACTTCGCTATAGCCATCGCATTCTATCACACACACACACACACACATATAGTCATCGCATACTTACTCATTGTAAGCTAAGCTATCATTTGTAAATCCTCAGGGGCCATCGTGTGCTAACTTGCCTAAAGCCTTCGTGCTTTATCTCATCCATAGTCTCCACATGCTATGTCTCCTGAAGCCATCGTGTGGTATATTCTCCATAGCCATTGTGTGTGATTCCCTCTCTAGCCTTTGTGCACTAAGTTCCATACTTAGCTTTCATGTGGAAAGCTCAATAGATCTTTCATTTGATAGCTCTCCTAAAGGTATCGTTGGTTATATGTCTTACAGCCTTCATGACTTATAGTATATGTGTATATTTAGGCCTTCGTAAGTAAATAGCTTCAATGTTATCGCGTATTATCTCGTTAATAGCCATCCTGGGTTATTTCCACTAGTTCCATCGCATGTGATTGTATATATGCTCTTATGAGTTAAATGGCGTTCTTGTAATTATGTTGAAAACCGATTCATTGCCTTGTTTAGTGTTAACTTTTCACCAAATCTCATTTGGTGTCAAAATTTCATTGGCTATTATTTATTTTTATAGTTCAATTTTCAAAAATGAGCTAATATCATCTTCCAATCATTAATTAATAATCATCTATTAATTATCCTTTTTCTTAGCCAATTAATTCATATAAAATCGAAATTGATGGGGAAAATCCCAAAAATTCACTAAAAATTAATTTTATCGTATTTTAATTTTATCCAAAATTTCTGGTCAAAATAATCAATTTTATTGTTTTTAATAATTAATTTACCCGAAATATATTATTTTCTCAACTTAGAAAATTCCGATAAATTCGAATTAAATTCCAAAAATTCAGAAATTTAAAATCCATCTTTAATTCATCATTATAAACATTATATTTTGATTCTAGATCATTTAGCTTAGATTAATTCATGTATTACCCTAAAACATAAACAAATTTACTTCATTTAAATTTCTAAGCATAATCAAATAATGTTTATTCCTTCAAACATGTTTCACATCACCAAAACATTCATATAAAATCAAATCCAAACCTATTAGGTTAGGATAGGTTTTAAAGAAAGATTTTACTTATCTTAGTTTGAGAAAACTTGTTTTAATCATCCCTTTTCCTTAAATTTAAAAGCTTTAATTTTCTAACTTGAAATCTTTTTCTTCTTACTTGAAAATAATGATCGGCCTTGGTTTTTGGGTTTAAGGGTTTTGTTTTGTGAAATGAAATGAAGATGGAATGAACGAGGGGTTTGGGTTAAAGAAAGTGGTTAGTGCTTTGGCATGGGTTAATATCTCATTCCACCCTAGACACACTATTAAATTTCCCTTAGCACAAACCTTCCTATCCAAAAACTTAAAATTTTATTTTCATTAACAAGGTCAACCTTAATTGTTCTAATTACCCTTGGCCGATTCAATTAACCTTTTAAAGTATCCCACACTTAAATAATCAAATCTCCCTTAGACAATTCTTACAGTTAAATTATCTTATTTATTTCTTTAATACTATCTTGTTATTATTTTAATTTAATTTTCCATATTATGGACCTTCCAAAATATGGACACTCATAATAATGTTTTATAAATTTAGAGGATGGAGGGAACAAATAATGGTAAGAGTTTTATACAGTATTTGCACTCAAAAACCACCATGTGTTCCCAGCCAATCTCCAAAGCCAATATCAAAACTACTGAGAATAAAGCAAGGCCTAAAATATAGAAAATACAACACTTAAATAAATAAATACTCCTGCCACGCGATCTCTATAGCAATTATTCCCTTGTTCCATGCGAAGCCAACATTTATTAAAATTCATTTAATAGTTTTAGAATCCGATATGAAACATGGCGGTCAAAGCGATTTTCTCTTTTCCAACTACCTACTCCATCGTAGAACCATCACCGCATCCAGTGGATTTGTCAGTATGATGATTCTCTCCCTACTTTCGTATCGGACCACTATAGTTTCATTCGCTATAAGAATTTTCGGTTGCCATGAGCTGTGTTTGGATGCTCCGATCTATAGCCGTTTTGATTTGTTTAGAGGATTTGGAGGCTAAATTCATGCAAAATAAGTTCCAATCCTTTTGTATCTTCTGTTCTAAAATGTGTTTGCTTCGTTAGTTATTTACAATCTGCCATGATAGGTTCTAGTTTAATATGCGAAGGGGTTGCAATACTTCGGAAAATATTACTATTTCGATCGAACCATATGTGCCAAATTAGTGCTATGGAAACTATGGCTTTAATTTTTTGGTATGTTTTGCTGCCTGTCTTTGAACATAAAACCCATGAAAAGATGTCAACAAAATGTCGTTAAATGGGCATTGCAATTTGTTAAAACTATCATGTAGTAACATGCTTGAGTAATGATGCTAGAAAAATAAGTTATTTCATGTCTCGTACTCTTGATTACACAATATGCATTTCTTGTCTATATCGGCATTCCATTTTGAAATTCTTTCTCTAGAATGGTTAATTATTAAATTTCACTTGTAGAGCATACATAGACATCTTGGGTGAACATGCAGAATTCTAAGCATGTTTGCATAATTATAGATCGTTGTGTTTTTTCCTGACCTAATTCCATGCTGATTTAAAAGAAAAATTGCCATCAAACTGTAGCTTCCAAGTCCACTATTCATTGCTATGCTGCTGATTCAGAGGGATGACTTGAATTTGTTGAGTATTTTGAGGAGACAAACTGGAGATATCTTCTCTCCATTGTCCTTGGACATGAGAGAATATACTTTCCTGTTGGGACTTCCAATAATAAATAGCTTGCCACCCTAGAATGTCCTTCATAGATTGACATTGATCCAAGGATCGAACCATAGATTTGTGTCATTTTGTTAATAATTTTCCTTTCAAATAAACCCTTTGATTGTTGCCTGGTCTTAAAGAGAAGTATCCATGTGCATGATAATTATTATTTAGAGTAACTGTCCAAAAAAAATTATTCTTACTATACCTATTTCTCATCCACTACGCCCATAAGCAATCACTTTGCAAATATCACCATGTGAGTTTTAAGGAGACCACATCCATGATGTCCTCTATCTTTCTTAAACCCATCCCCTTTATATTTTGTACGATACAGATCATGTCAGCTCATATTGTGATGTTGGTTTTTCTGTACAAATTTTGAGCATAATGAATTTATTTTGTTGATTGTTAATGCTGGTAGTTGACAGAATTAAGCCCAAAACATGATCATTGGATAGATCATTGCTTTGATTAGTTTAATTTTTCCAACTGCATTCAATATTCTATTTTTCCAATAGTTTAATTTCTTGTTTATTTTATCTAATAGTACACCAAAATCCTTGGATTTTAGTTTACTATAGGACAATGGAATTCTCAAATATGTGATTGGAAGATTCCCTAATTGGACATGCAGAATGCTTTTTAATTTGTTCCCTTTCATTGGCCCCTTTCCTAAAAAATAAGGTACTTAATGTTCGTTAATTTTTAGACCCAAAAATTCCTTAATAATATAAATGACCCTCATAATGCTTTCAGCATTTTTAGTGTTAGCTTCCAAAAGCACTAATGTCATCTGCATATAGTAAATGTGTGAGAGTTGGTTTAATAGAGAAAACTAGGGTGATGTTGCATTTATAAAATTCAATGTCTAGTAGTATTGTAAAATATTCCATTACAATTGAAAAAAGAAAAGGGGACAGTGGATCTCCTTGCCTTATACCCCTATTGCTATTGAAGAAGCCCTAGGAGCTGCAATTCGATTGTATTGATAAAGTAGTGGTGGATATACATTCATATATCATATGTGTGAAATTTTCAAGGAAGCCCGAACATAGCATTATATGGTATTTGTTCTCTATTAATTTTGTCATATGCTTTGTGTAAATCCACCTTCTAGCATAAATTATTTTTGTTTTTCTGCTGAACCCTCCTAGAATTTCATACACAAGAAGTGAATTTTCTGAGATTAATCTACTTGGGATGAATGCATTTTGATTGATAGAAATTAGCTGATTTAGATAATGCTTCATCCTATTACATAATAAATTTGCCAAGATTTTATAGAGTAAATTACATAAAGAGATTGGTCTATCATCCAAAAGGATTCGTAGGTCTATCTCTTTAGGAATTAGACAAATAAAGCATGATTAATTTCTCTAATAATTTTACCTGATGTTTAGATACCCACCATTTTTTGGAAACATCATCTTTAATAAGTTCCTACTGAAGCTTGGAAAACTTTGAATTGAAACTGTCTGGTCCTGCAGAGCTGCAGAGCAGTTGTCATCTATTTTTAACACAACATCTTTGAATTCTTTCGTATTAAAAGGCATATCCAATACTTCTCTATCATTTCCTAAAAGAATATTTTTTTTACATATAATAAAAGAAAAATTCTATTTTAGACTGGGAGAATAAAATAAATTCGAAAAGTAATGTATTGCTTCCTTGTTTAATTTTTCATTAGTATTGGTCCAGTTCTCTTATGCATCCAATGTCATTTTATTTGATGAGGTGGTTTTGGATTCAAAAAATTTTGCATGGAAAAATGAGATGCTTTATCGCCTTGTGTTAGCCAAGTGATTTTTGATCTTTGTAAGTTTTCCATGGCTTGTTTATGTAGCAGCTCCAAAAGGTGTTCCATCTTCTATCTGTACAAATTCACTACTTGAGTCTCATTTGGATGGTTGAGTAAATGTGAAAAGGTAGCGTCTAATTCCTTCCTTAACGTGTCAGTATGGTTTTGGTTGGCTGAATGCTCCTTACTTCATGACTTGAGGCTTTTTTGATTTCTTTGATTTAGAGAAAAGTTTAAATAAAGGGTTTCCTATATCCAATTCCTTTTCAACCAAATCATAATACCCTGGGTTAAAGAGCTAACAGTTGTTATATCTAAATGGGTAATTTTTAACGAGCTTCACATTTGGTACAAAATTAAAGATGATTGAAGTATAGTCACTTGTTGAGTAGTTAGCAAAATAAATAGAGAATTGAGTGAACTTGTCATAGCATTTCTTACTAATAAACAACCTATCTATTTTGTTAAGGATTGACATGCTACTCCTCCTCTCCATGTATAGTAGTTTCCTATGCATAAAGGTTCAAGGAGCTTTGCTTCTCCCTTATTGTCAATAAAGTCTGCATCGAGCTGTGAATTGTAGTAGCCACTATTGATTCCGTCATGATAGTAAAGGATAACATTAAAGTCCCTTGCAATAAACCAAGGTAAGTTAGAAAATTGAAATGAATGAGATATGATTTCACAAGTTGTTTTGATGAAATGATCTTTATTGAATTATCAGAAGAATGAATACAAAAACAGAGTAAAGCTTGTAATATATAAATAGCTTTACATGGGCTTAAAACAGAATAAAGGCCCAAAGAGAAATAAGAAGAGTGAAACAGAGGTTCGGGTCATAAAGCATTGAACCCGATTCCTCCAGAGATTAAAACCCTTTTAGGGTTAGCCGTAACTCATTTATCACTACAAAGAAACCCTTTAGGGTTAGATGCGATACTCATGCTCTTTCACTTCCCCCCTCAAACCAGAGATTCAGACCATTTGGAGATCGTGAGTGCTGAGTTGAGTAACTCAAAGCTTTGCCTTTGTCGACAAGTTCGAAAGAGCTCCTTTTTCTGCTTGGATCTGAAGTTGAGACTTTGATGTTCGTTGCTGATCCATTTGGAGATCGTGAGTGCTGAGTTGAGTAACTCAAAGCTTTGCCTTTGTCGACAAGTTCGAAAGAGCTCCTTTTTCTGCTTGGATCTGAAGTTGAGACTTTGATGTTCGTTGCTGATTTAGTTGAATTCTGGTTTGCCTCTGAGTCATGTCCAGTGATGCTCTTCACCTTCAGGTCTTCTCTGAACCTTGTGAAATTTCTGTAACTCAGTGCTTTGGTAAGAACATCTGCTCTCTGGTGAGTTCCAGGTATATGATTTACCATTAGTTGACCTTTAAGAATTTGCTCACGAACGAAGTAGATGTCAATTTCAATGTGCTTGGTTCTTGCGTGGAGAACTGGGTTGGCAGACATGTAGACAGTGCTTTGGTTATCACACCATAGCACTGGTTTGATGTCAGATTTGATCCTTAGTTCACTGAGCAGAGATTGAATCCACATGATCTCTTCTGTTGCACTAGTCACGCTTCTATATTCAGCCTCTGTGCTGGATCTAGAGATTGTTGATTGTTTCTTAGAACACCATGAGACTGGTTTATCCCCAATATATATACAGTAGCCTGAAGTGGATTTCCTGTCATCATGATCTGTTGCCCAGTCTGCATCTGAGAATCCTGTCACATTGAGTCTTTTGCATGCTTTTAGTGATAAGCCATAAGATGTAGTTCCCCTCAGATATCGTAGTATCCTCTTTACAGCCTTCCAGTGCTCATTAAGAGGTTCCTGCATGAATTGAGACAATTTGTTAACACTGTAAGATATATCAGGTCTGGTTATGGTTGCATATTGTAAAGCTCCCATAACACTTCTATATTGTTTGATATTGAGTATTGGTTCCCCCCTGTGTTTTGTGAGCTGAAGATTGCATATCATGGGTGTGGGTTGAGGCTTGGCTTCTGCCATGTCTGATTTGAGTAGAATTTCATTTATATATTTTCTTTGACTTAAAGTGATTTCAGAATCTGATTTTCTGATGACTTCTATGCCTAAGAAATAATTTGGATCACCAAGGTCTTTGACAGAAAACTCCTTGTCTAGATACTGAACAAGCTCACTGATTGCTGCCTCATCATTTCCTGTAATTAGTAAGTCATCAACATAGATTAAAATATATATGGTAGATTCTTTACTTATTTTAGTGAACAGTGAGTTGTCAGATTTTGTTGACTGATAACCCAATCTGATCAAAGTGGTTTTTAATTTCTCAAACCAGACCCTTGGTGCCTGTTTCAGACCATAGATTGCTTTGTTTAGTTTGCACACATGATTCTGCTTTTGATTATAGCCTTGTGGTTGTTCCATATAGATTTCCTCTTCCAGTGTCCCATTTAGGAAAGCATTGTTGACATCCAACTGCCTGATTTTCCATTGCTTATGTAGGGCAATAGTAAAAATTACTCTGATAGTAGTTGGTTTAACCACAGGAGAGAAGGTTTCATTGAAATCAAACCCAAATTGTTGAGTGTACCTTTTGGCAACAAGCCTGGCTTTGTATCTGTTGATTGTTCCATCTGCATTTCTCTTTAGTTTGTAAGTCCACTTGCAGCCAACAATGTTTTTATCCCTTGGGCAGTTGACTAAGTTCCATGTGTTGTTTTTGATAAGAGCCTCATATTCTTCATCCATTGCTGTTTTCCAGCTGTTGTCCTTTATGGCTTGCTCAAAGTTATTTGGTTCTTCTGTTGTTTTTACAGCAGTGTAGATTTTTGGTTTGAATATGCCACTCTTGGATCTTGTTATCATAGAGTGTCCTGGCACAGTCTGTACATTTCTACTGTGTGTCTCATTATTATCATTGTTGTCTTGATTTGATTGAATCTCTATGGACTGACTAGTTTCTTGTTCCCTTGCATTTGTACAGGTATGAGACTGACTGTGATAGCTGGATTCATCTGCTGGTTCATGACTTAGTTGCTGTGGCATAGTAGGTTGTGAATCACTAGTGCTGGCAGTCCTTTCAGTCTCCTGTTGCCAGATTTTGGAATATACAGGTAATACAGGTATAGATACATGTGGATTGAATACCTTTTTAGTTGTTTTCATATCTGAGCTGCCAAAAGGGAATATATATTCATTGAAGACAACATGTCTGCTAATGAATATCCTTCCCTTATCATCTAAACACTTGTACCCTTTTTGATTGTTAGGATAACCCAAAAAGGTACATGGTTTTGATCTAAAATCTAGTTTGTTGACATTATATGGTCTTAAGTTGGGAAAACACAGGCAACCAAATGGTTTTAGAGCATACTAATCAGGTTTGCTCCCAAATAGCTTTTCCATAGGGCTTACATCTTTTAGCACTTTTGTTGGCAATCTATTTATTAAGTATACAGCTGTGTAAAATGAGTCTGGCCAGAATTTTAGTGGTAAGTGTGCCTGTGCTAAAAGTGTAAGTCCTAGCTCTACTATATGTCTGTGTTTTCTTTCTATCAAGCCATTTTGCTCAGAGGTGTAGGGACATGTGGTTCTATGTATTATTCCCTTGGTGTTAAAATGTTTGATGAGTGGCTTGAATTCAGAGCCCCCATTAGTTTGCATAGTCTTGACATGGTGACCTATTTGCTTTTCAACTAAGTTTATAAAGTGTAGTACAACATTGTAAGTTTCAGACTTAGCTTTTAGCAGATATATCCAGGTATATCTAGAATAAGCATCAATAAAAGATATATAGTATTTGTAACCATAATCAGAACTTATTGGAGCTGGACCCCATAAATCTGCAGCAACTAATTCAAGAGGATTAGAGTATATAGTAGAAGAATTATTAAATGCTAATTTGTGACTTTTTCCCATCTGACAGTAAGTACAGATATAAGGAGTAGAGATGTTTCCAAAAGAAACTTTGTTTTCATTGAGTACTTGTTTAACAACAGTTACATTTGGGTGCCCCAACTTGTAGTGCCACAGATCAAAGTTACTCATATTTTCTTCAGTTTGATTCACCTCAGTCATATTACAACTATTTTGCGGTTTTACAGTACTGGTAGAGTTAACAAAATTGAATCTGTAAAGGCCTTTATCAGCATCACCCTGCAAAAGAATTTCATTAGTCAAGATATCTTTTACAAAACAGTACTTAGGAAAGAATTCAAAATAGACATTGTTGTCTCTTGCAAACTGTGAGACACTGATAAGATTCTTTTTTATCTTTGGGACTCTTAATAAATTATTCAAGAATAACTGCCTGACACCTTTAATATAAGTTCTACCAGTATGAGTTATTCTAATGCACTTACCATCCCCCATGGTAATTGATTGTTTACCTTTATATTCTTTGTTTTCAAGATTGAAATTGTCTAAGTTGCTGGTTAGATGGTTTGTTGCACCAGAGTCTGGGTACCATGCTTCATCATGTATGTGTTCAGGTTTAGTAGTCAGATTTCTGCTCATATCTGACTGCCCACCTTGATCTTGTTGTGCTTGTGCTAAGTTTGCACTAGGATTGCCATTTCTCTGACCATTTGAGTTCTGTCCTGGTACATAGTTTAGATTTAATCTAAAGTAACATTTGGCAGCAGTATGACCTAATTTCTCACAGATTTGACATTTTGGTCGGTTGTTGTTGGTCCATCTTCCTCTGCCTCGTCCTCTTGTGGACTGACTGTTTCTTTGTAGATTCTGATCTGGCTTGTTGTTATAATGGTTTTTGTTCTTGGAGTTTGAGGCATAGTTGGCAGACATATCCATCTCATTGGATTTCTTATACTCAATTCTTCCTTCATGAGAAAGGAGAATTGAATGCACATCTTCAATTGAGGGTGTTAATCTTTGTGATGATATGACAGCTACCACGGCTTCATATTCATCACTTAACCCACTTAACACAATTAGAACTTGTTCAGACGTGGGAACTTTGTGACCTGCTGCTTCTAGAGTATCACATAATGTTTTTATCTTTGTTAGATATTCTCCCATAGTCATATTATCTTTCTTGATACTGTGTAACTGTCTTTTATAATGCATGATCTTGGCAGCAGATTAAGAGTTAAAGATTCTCTCTATGGTTGACCAGATCCCATTGGCTGTCTTGCTTCCTATTACCTGTGGTAGTAACTTGATGCTTACAGATGATAGGAGCCATGAACAGATTAGACTGTCTTGTCTCTGATGCTTTATGTATTCATCATTACTGACAGTTTTGTTTTCTTGATTAGTTATGAAACTGGGTGGAACAATAATGGTGCCAAAAAGAAACTCTTCAAGACCGTAGCCCCTGATGGCGGTTTCTACTTGGACTTTCCATAAGAGATAGTTGTCTTCTTCAAGATGAGCAGTAATCAACTGATTCTGAGGGCTTATTACAGTTTTTATCAGGCCTTCAGTGGCATTCTGACGAGAATTGGATGAGGTGCTCGATGTAGCAGAACTTTCATTATCTCCTGCCATGGTATCTTAAGAGATATGAGATCAACAACGAAATTAGAAAAGCTTACAGAGTCAGAAGTTTTTCAAGATGAGAGATGAAGAGGGTCAGTTACAGCCAGAACTCAGGTGATGAGATTTGACTGATGAGTTCTTGGCAGGGTAACAACTTTCTTGATTTCTTGATGATTTTCTTGATGTTTTTCTTTTGACTCTGATGATGAGATTTTCTCTGATTTACTTCTTTCTGAATTGCTTTTATCTGATCAGCTGCAACCAAGATCTTAAGGTCTTCAGGTATGGCACTGATCCAGATCTCAGATGATGATCTCGTATCTGATGAGAGGACTGAGTATCAGATGATGATATTGAATCTGATGATACTTCAGATCCAATGCTTTAGATGATTTGCCGTTAGGCGATGAAAGGCTCTGATACCAAGTTAGAAAATTGAAATGAATGAGATATGATTTCACAAGTTGTTTTGATGAAATGATCTTTATTGAATTATCAGAAGAATGAATACAAAAACAAAGTAAAGCTTGTAATATATAAATAGCTTTACATGGGCTTAAAACGGAATAAAGGCCCAAAGAGAAATAAGAAGAGTGAAACAGAGGTTCGGGTCATAAAGCATTGAACCCGATTCCTCCAGAGATTAAAACCCTTTTAGGGTTAGCCGTAACTCATTTATTACTACAAAGAAACCCTTTAGGGTTAGATGCGATACTCATGCTCTTTCACTAGGTAGATTGATGAAACTTGCTTGTTCTTTTACGTAATTCCACAATTGAGTGTGCTTTTCAGGTTGATTGTGAGCATATACAAACATGCAGACAAGTGTAATTCCTAATTTGTTTCGGAAAAGACATGTAATGTATCAATCACATTATGGATCATATATGCATCCCATTTTTTGTCCCATAACACCATGATTCTACCCATATCTTGTTGTTCATTATTTTAAGTGTAATCCTAATCATTATTGATGAAATTAACAATTTGCTTAATTTTACTTTCTGAAAGTTTATCTTCCAATAAGCTAGTAATGGATGTCTATTTTTGTTTTAAAGTTCGTGCAATGTCTAATTGTTTCAAAGGGAATTAAGATCCCTTACATTCAACATAATCATATTCATAAGGGATTATGAGAAATATTGCTTCCTAGATTCATATGAGAAGAATCGCTCACAACTGCCTTTATGCGTTTCGTTTTTTACCTTTGGATTTAAGGTGTGAAATCATGTTTTGCCATGCATGATTGTTGATCGCCTCTGCTGACTTTGTTGCCATAAATTTAAGCTTTATTTCCTCTTGGCGTTGCTTTCTTCATTGTTTGGGTCTTGTTCATGACCCAATGCTTGAGTCTTGGTGTTTGACATGAGGATCATAGTTCAAATCCCATCTAGGTTGTTGTCCTATCAATGCATATGTATTCTGAACTGGTTCCACACTGTCATTCATGATTCAGATGAATTTATATTATCTCATGTATTTACTTCTATTATTGAGTTAGGCTATAAATGTAAATTGAACCAGGACTGTGTTGAGTTTCTGTGATATTTGATTGACTATTCGCTGTGAATTTTCTTCCTTTGAGATCATTTGACTAGTTTCATCATCACCCGTCATAGTTTCTAAGCACACTAAACTAGAATCGGTTATGTTATTATAAGTTTCTGTGTTGAATTTGTATTGAGGGGCATATTCCTCGATTTATGCAACTGGACTACAACCGTTTTGAACATGATTAACATCTGCTATTGCATTTGTATTATTACTGACTGATTTCTCCTTGTATTAATTGTCTTCTACTGATATCTTTTGTATGTTTTTATGCTTTACTGTCGTTTTGGGTTTGTGTTGAGGGTGATGGGTTGCTGATTGTGTGTCTAAACTGGAAGCATTTTGCCCGTGGTTATCTTTTGCTAGTGTGTACAAATTGTTTTTGGGCAGATGCCCCTGTTGTGAAGGTCTTTCGTAGATTCCTTTTGTGTCTTATCACAACTTATTGCGCTTTTGTGATTTTACTATGCTCGGTTCGTTGGACCGCCGATACCCATGCAGTCAATTGCTAAATCTTTTTCTATCATTGTTTTAGGTACTTATAGTTTTCAATGCGAATTATTTCATTAGGGGCCCAAAGCAATTAGTTTTGGCATACTGTTAGTCTCCATTAGTATTCAACTGCTTGCATGAACACTTCATTATTGTCCGTCATAATAGTCACTTCATTTGGAAAACTAAAGTCATTGTTTATTTTGATTAACACCCTAGAAAATGATATCTTAATCAATATTCCTTTAGTAAATTGGTTCATTTTTATAGGGTTTCCTAGTATAGATGCAATTCTTCTAATTCTTCCTCAGACCAGAAGTCAAGTTTTAAACTTGCAAAACAAACCCAAAAGGGATTGTTTGTAATATTTCTTTGGTAAAGTTAAGGTTTCGAACCCATATTTTTATCACCATAAATTTTGTATCATAAAAGTAAGGTTCTCCTTCCAATATCTCTTATCATGTAGAATCCATTGTCTTCGGTGTGAGTATGGAAATATCCTATTGGTTTTCGTACCCTTTCAATGTACTCTTTAAAGTAATAATAATAATATAGGCACGATCCTACCGCATAAATAATAATAGAGTTTTCTCAATATCTTTTTGTAGAATCAATTGCAGAATTCATCAATTTTGCACGTCTGTTTTGGCTAAAATCAAAATGCCGTAGAACTTAGGGTGTTGAAACTGGGAACTCCTCTTCCACTATCATGACCTTCAATGATCTTGTAAAGGGTTTAAATGGGCTTCTAGTATTTGTTTTAGCGCCGGAGGATGCAAGCTCCGAAGGTGGTTGTGGTTGAGATGGGCTGCGATTCAATGTTAATAAGGGAAAAGTGGATTGAAAACTGGTAGTCTACTGCTGGTCATAGAGATTTTACATGGCACAGATATAGGTTTTGTGGTTGAAATAGCTATGAATTGTGAAGTTTGGATATTCTTTGGCGACAACAAGGTAACACTAAGGTGAAAGCCTCATTATCCTATGCGATAAATTACAGATTCGAATCTAACTCTAGGGGAGCTTGTAACACCTTGGAATTTTTCGAGAATAAATAAGAAGATATAATTAAAATTTAAGAATTAACCTAAAAGGAAAATTTTCACAAACGTTCAACTTTGACAATGGGACTTGCACCATTGCATCCGTAATAATTTTCTAAACAATTTTCATATATAACTTGTTAAAATCCGAGCTAAAATGAAAAGGTTATAAAGGTTTGAATAAATGTGAAAATTAAATAGAAAAAGAAATAAAAATATAAAATAATAATAAATAATTGACCATGAGGTGGTCGACCCGACATGAGCTAGGTCGGCCGTGGGCGGTCAACCAAGCCCATGGACGGTCAAACCCGACCTCAGGTGAAACCGAGGGTCGCGATTTTTCGATCGCGTTGCTTGCCATCCTAGATTCTTTCATGCAGGGTAAGGCTTTGGAGAGCGGTAAAGATCAGTTAGGGATCTGATCTGATGGTGTTGGCTGAGGGTATTGCTCTATAAATTCATAGCTACGGGTTAGCCTAAACATAATGTTCTTCTTCCTAGCGAAGCTCTCTATCAAAATAAAACCTAAACCCTAATTCTATAAATCAATTTCTAAACTCCAATTCTCTTCCAAATCTCAACCTAAAACTAAAAATAAGAGAGATCTTACAATTAGCGAAAGTATCTAAGTGGAGACTGAAGAAAAAGACTTTGGTATTTGGGGCAAACCTAAAGCTTAGACGGCGGTGAGTGGGCACAGATTTTAAAAAGATTATTAAATTAATTGATTCTAATTTCTACCCTATTATGATTAGACTATAAATTCTAAATTTAATCTATTAAAATTGTAAATTTGGAATTCGAAACATTTCTCTAATTGACATTGACATATGCAAGTTGTAGAATCCTAAATTCAATGCTAAAACATGGTTTTATACTGTTAAATTAAGGAATTAAATAAAGTGAAAGTTGCGTGATGATTAGATTGCATAATGATTAGATCTAATTTTATTGAAATGTAATGATTAGACTGCGTATTGATTAGATCTAATATCATAGAAATGCAATGATTAGTCTGCATAATGATTAGATTTCATTTTTGTTGAAGCATAAAGATTAGTTGTGTAATGATTAGCTGTAATATCTTTTAGCAACTAAAAGTAATTAAATGAAATCTAAATTATAAAATAAGTAAAATGAAGATGTTAGCTTGTATGTAGTCGACCTAAGATTAACATAGGTCGATTGTCGTATATCGTTTTGGACTAAGTAAACTGTTTAGGGCCTTGTTCTATTAGCTTTAGGCAATCGATCTAAGACTAACATAGGTCGACTGTCGTATGCCACTTTGGACTTATTGGACTATTTAGTAGCCTTATGCCTTTAGATTTGTGAACCTTATTGTCCTTTAGACTATTTGACTGGTGGACATTTATGTCTTTTATTTTGAGGTGCGAATTCAATTCATTTTTTTGTATCGTGAAGTTGGGTACGGTGTGTCGTTTAGATGGCTAAAGGTGCACTTATGTGCTAGGACTGGGATTATCGATCTGTTGTTTGTTGTGATCAGATTTTTGATCTTTTTGTTGTTGTGCTCATATGGGTTTATAGTGCTTAAAGCTAGGTTATATCCAGTACGAGTAGGAGTTAGGCGTAATAACACTCGATGGTGCGTAAGAGGTATTTTGCTACTAGGATCAATCGATTGGGCATTAATGCATTCGATGAGTCACTATGCGAGTTTACATGTGTGTTCTTCCTCTCTAGTTCTAGTATGAGTTAAAGTGTGACAGTAGGTTGGTCTCCAATTATTAGGCAATCATCTGCGATCTATTGTTATCCCCCATGCTGTTAGACTGTTGACTTATGACCTTAGATGCACAGACACTGTATACACTCTTTATCACTTAGAGTAGACTTGGAGTTGGTTATACTTAATTTCCTTGTTGGTCTCGTTCTCATTCACCAGACTTTATGTTTGACCCATTCCATTTTTTCCCCTACCACAGGTGGACAGAGTAGCCATTGATAGGTCCATTGCTACCATTTGATTATCGTGCCTGGAGTCTAGCTCTATTTGTTATTTATCATGCATTTCTTATCAATACATTTGCTTTTTCAGTACTTGCTTATGAGGGATTATTTTTATGATACTTTGATATTTGATATGTACTAATGATTTTCTGAGATTACGAATCTATGATATTTTTAGAATGGATATTTTTATCACTTCTGAGATTTTTATTACTTTTATTTTAGAGATTATCATTAAATCTGATATTATGTTTCCGCTGTGATGGCATTTGGATTAAATAGATTATTTCTTTGTTGATATCTTAGTCACTGTGATACTACTTTTTACCTTAAACCGACGATCCGTGTCTTTTGATGTGTGTTTTTAGCATGTCAGGAGATGCAGGTTGTTTCAGAGCTGATGGAGGGGGAATTGCTGGCTGTGAATGTAGAGGGGGCTAAGGTTTTCTACCATTGAAATCCCTTAATACAAAATCCCATTCATCCAAAGTCAAAATTTTATTTATTTTTATCCTTTATGCCTGAATTTAACCTTACCTACAAATATTGGTTTGTTGAATTAATATTTTAGGTGTCCCACACCCAATTAATCAAATTTCCCTTAGGTAATTCTTATAATTAAATTCCTCTAATTACTTCTTATTACTATCGATTTTATTTCCCTTATTCTGGAGTGTTCCCATATTCTAGCACTCTAGAATATGGGACGTTATAGGACCTCGATGTCACTATCACTGGTTTGTGCCTCTTTAGAATGTTGTGTGTTTATGGGAATGTTTGTGTGTGGGTTTCTTTGATTTAAAGACTCAAGAGGAGAGGGACTTCAACAGAGGAGCCCATGCGCTTTGGTGTGTTTGGAGCTCTCGCCTACCTATCTATCGTTTATGCCTTTGGCATATTTGGTGTGCTCATGTAGTTAGTGGACCATGACGTATTACATTCGGTGAGTATTACTCACATCAAAAGACCCATTTGACTAGTAGCGGTCCCTGATATTTCCCTTTTCGCATACTCAAATAAACCCGGGATGATGTTCAGCCACTCACCTTTGTTAATACTGCATATATAGATTTTGATGGGAACAATCGTATAAATATTATTACTAATGATTTTTAAGTTATGTAGATTATAATGCAGGAAATACAAGTATACTACTTGGATATATTACAGGAATATACAGGTATAGGTAGACTATATGGATCAATAGAAGAACTCATGAGAAAATCAAGAACACTTAGAAGAACCAAGGCTAGAGGACATGAACAAGACCTGGAGAACACAAGATATTCAAGGACAAGACTAAGATAACACAAGGATTTAAGGACTAGGCTAGGAAGAAACAAGAAATTCAAGAAACAAAGATTGGAAGAGCACAAGAGATTATTAAGGTCGTAAAAGTAATTGTCAAGTCTTAGAAACTATTGTTAAAGACCCTACAGCATATCTTTGAAAATTTTCTCTTAGTAGAGTTTATTTTCATCTCCGAAAACTATTTACAACAATTCAATTTTAATTATAAAAGTGATAAGGATTGAAATAATATTTATAAAGTGTTTTTCAAAATTAACTGGGATATGTCGACATATCCTAGAGCTATATGTCAACATACTGGCCGTTGAGGAGTTTTTTAAATTTATATGAATGGAAACTCCTTTAACCCTTTCGCCAAATGTCATATCTCTTTATCTTATATATAAAGGTTCTGCAAAATGAAATTTTAACACGATTCTCTCATCCTTCTCTTTCTCTCTCTTTCATTTCCATTACTTTGCCATTAGATCTATTGATTTTTTTGTGATTACTTTACAAATCTACACACTTTCCTATTTATTCTTCACGGATTTAAAAACCACACAAGATCAAAATTTTCATTTGTGAATTCCTGATCATTCTATGGCTGATCTCATCTTATTCCTCTCAGATTTCATATAAAAACTACTATCAAAGGTCTACAAGATCTTTATACAAAAGACTGCATGATTTTGTATTTGAAAGATATGATTTCTTATTTATATTATTCTATTACTACTTGAAATGTAAAGGCGCATTCTGCTACCCATATAAAATCAGGATTGTATACATGGCCTTGTAGCCCGTGGAAAGACAAGAGTTTGGGTATCCAGCCACCCATGGAAAGTTAGGATAGGTATGCTTGTCTCCTAGTTCAAAGACTAGCTAGTCTATATATAGGTGTACTTATCACCCATGAAATTGCAAGTTTATGATAGTGAAAATTCTGTATGGTGTACAAAACTGGATGTAGGATTGAGAATCCAAACAAATATAAAAATTCTTAATATCTCTTTTTACTTTACTACTTTTTTGTTTTTGCATTTATTCATATTTATCTCCTTATATTTGTGATTCTCAATTGAGTATTTTGAAAATTACGATTAAGTGTTAATAAGAAATATAGTATTTGCCCCCTATATTAGCCTTAAGATGCATTATGCATAAGTATATCAGGCTACTAACATCACCCATATTTGGTATCATAACACATGGTTTTCTAAAATTGATTATTTGATTTTTTTTTGAAAATTTTAAATGGCTAGTAACACCCACTTTAACACATTTGTATATAGACAATCCACTACTAAATCAACCACTATTTAATGGTAGTAGTTATGCATATTGGTTTTGTAGGATTAAAATTTATTTATAGGCTAATGTTTTAGATATGCAGAACATCACACAAACAGATTAGACTGAGCCCCAAATGAATTATACATAGTGGACTAATGAACAAAGATAAAAGCACTCAATTATTTAAAGACAGTGAACATTCTATTCTATCCTTAGATAAAAATGACTTTGACAAAGTGTCTGTATTTAGTAGTGCATATGAATTTAGTGGACTTCACAAGTCGCACACAAGGGCACTAGTAGATTGTAAAAGACCAAGATATAAATGTTAACCAACCAGTTTCAACATATTGAAACAAAACCAACTGAATATATTTCTAACATGTATCCTCGATTTCAGGACATATTGCATGCGGTAATATCACTAAGAATTTTACTGCAAGTCCGTATGATCATAAATTCACTTTATAGTGATTAGGATCAAAAGACTTTGGCAATCGAAGAAGTAATGATATTAGTACCATGAAAGTAGAAGAATATATTGGTAATCTGATGTCATATGAACAATTACGCAGAAGAAAAGAATTCCAAGAAAATGAAAAGAAATCACTAGCTTTCAATGGTACGCTAGGGAATCAAGGATCAGATGACGAAGATGAGGAAATTGCATTTATGATTAGAAATTTTAGGAGATTCTTGAAATATAGGAAAAAATATTATGGAGAATGGACAATAATGCTAGACACTGGAGAAACGTAAGTGCGATTAAGTGCTTTGAATGCGATAAATTTGGACATTTGAAAAGGGATAGTCCAAATATAAAGAAACCAAAAACACTCTCCTAACCCGAATTCAATCAGGAAAAGGAAGTGAGCGTAGAAAACAACTTGGGATAATTCTGACCCAACATCAAACAACACCAACTAAAAGACTTCAAATGTTGATCAATGTTTCATGGTAGAGAATGACTAGAGCACCTATTGATCAACAATGTTGAAACATACTTTATTTTAATATCTTTCTTTCGTTCTAAAATTTTATTTCTCTACGAGTAAAAAATTACAAATGTAAAAGAAATATACAAAAGTATATATATAATTGTTACAAAAATACACACACATGAATTATTTAAATTTTAAATTTATAAAAATGAGTTATATGTATATGTCTCTTTGTGTGTGTGATGTGTGTGTAAAATAGATTTAAGATTTAAAATACTTTATACACACGCACAGACATATATATGATAAATCAAAATATTCAAAATGAATAAATAAATGAAATTGAATATATTAAATAGATACAACGTAAAAATATTTCTGACTATTGTATCAAGTAATAAATAATTAACATTAAAAATATAAAATAATGATAAAAATAACTATTACATTAAAAATATGGAAAAATAATAATAAAAGAAAGCCATATATTAAATATAAAATATATATAATAGGATACTATAAAAATTTCAAAATTTCAGCACATATGTCGACATATGGTGAATGGATATATCGACATATACTGGCCAGAACCAAAATTTCAATTCAAAATTCAAAATTTGAATTTCCCTCTCTTTTCATAAAGTTCAAAATTCAAAAAACACCTTCTTGACTGTCACATAATTATTCATCATCTATTTAATCACTCTACCATATTCATTCAAACAGCATAACTTTCATTTTAAAATTCAAAAGAAAACGATCTCCATTTACTCTCCATTTCTTTAAAACAATACCAACTCCTCAAGCATCATCTTCCAAAAACCCGTGAGCTCATATACAAAATGAAAAATTGGCACCACAATGATAAAGAATCTATAGAAGCTTATGTTGAGTATGGAAAATATGCTAAGATATTTTCCAGTGTATTTTTGAATTTTAAAGATTTTCATTCTTATGACTTACATTCTCTTTCTTTGGATGATGGCAAAATTTAGAGCAATGTTAAAGGAACTACCATCATTTTAAATGATTTTTTAGTTTGCGAAATTTCAAGTTGTCAAAATAGAGGAGAACTATCAGGACTTGAAATTGATTATGAAAATCATGAAGTAATGCATGATTTATTTGAAAATGATTTTGAAATGGAATTTAAAGGAAAAAACCTTAGGCCAAAAGCAAGGCTAATAGGCCATACTTTACAACAAAGCATTACTCCTCGAACGAGAAATCATAATAATCCCACATCTAAAGATTTTAAAGCCCTTTTAGCTATTTTTGCTAAAAGAGACATAAATTAGGCATAGGTTATTCTATTGCACCTTTTTACCAAAAGAGCCTCTTTATATGAAAATACACTTTTCCATGAAGTGTACTTGACTAAAATCTTCGAATATTTTGGATTTGATTTAAGTGGAGAAAGCACATCTAATCCAAAAGATTTTAGCAAGAAAACCATTTCTCTCATGTACATTCCTTGTTAATTTGAGTCATATGAATCTCTAGTCGAAAAAAGAAGAGAGATTAGCAAGGCAAGAACAAGGAGAGATTCAAGAATAAGAGTGCAAGAAATGGAGATGAATGAGGAGGAAGAAGATGTAGGATCAAGTTATATACCCTAGAGAGGATGAATAAGGTATTTAAAATATTTTGTAGATAAATAGATAAAGTAGTGCGGAAACGTAAATGTAGAAAATAATGAACACAGGATATGCCTAGCTTTGGCTTAATGCCTACTGCTGCCCCCAAAGCTATCACTAGAGTTAAATATTCAAATGCTTACAAACAGTAAAGTCGCAGACACTGCTAACAAATATTCTAACTCTATGCCTAATAACTTTGCCTAAACTCAATCCCCTAAGATTAGAATCCTTGAACAACAAAACCTTGTAGCTCAATACTAGAAGAAATTCTAGAGTTCAAATAACAAAATAAAATAAAAGTAAAAACAAAACAAAAAATATTACAAACTTAAAAATAAGTGGAAAATAGCCACAAGGACAAATTTTCATAAAATTTTTGGCTGAAGGACAACAAGTTTTATTTTTAGGTTGAAGGACAAACTTTGAAAGATAATTAGGCTGAAGGACAATGCTAATATAACTAGCATTTTGTACAATGTAAAACTGGATATAATGCTAGTTATAATTAGCATTTTGTACAATGTTAGCACTGTACAAAATGCTAACTATATTTAGCATTTTCCTTCAGCCTAATTTTTTTTCAAAGTTTGTCCTTCAGTCCAAAATTGAAACTTTGTGTCCTCCAGCCTAATTTTTTTTCAAAGTTTGTCCTTGTGCCTAATTCCCTCTAAAAATAAACTCCCCTATCTTTTGTCATGTGACTATCCACTAACATTCTTTTCACCGAACCCATTTTCCCTTCCTCAAATAGTCATGTTTTCTTCTCTAAAAAAACTCCATCACTCATATAGCATCGAGTCCTCTAAAAAAAAGTTTGTGTGCTGCTTCTCTGCTATTCAATCCCGTCCCTTATAGATGCCTAGAGAAAATCATGTCGTGGTCTGGAGTGCTCGTGTAATGACCCTACCATGATACCCATATTATTAAAGAACATTATAAATAATGTCGTCTAATAATATGAAGAATATGGCTTATTAAGGGCGACCGAATGTGAATATATCTTTAATCTAACACTGACATATCACACTTACGCTTTTCGCTAAATATCAGGAAGGAAATTTTGACCTATACAGTCTTAGTTTAAAGAAATAAACACATCGGTTTCTCGAAATCGGAACAATAGATCATATAAACAGTCATCGATCACAGCGGATAATTTACATCATATACAATACATACCGTGAGTCTGCAAAATGAAATACTAGACTCACATAATATACATCTAAAACATCCCACACCCCTTAATATATCCAAAAGGAAATATTAAAAGGCATGGTGCATTGTAGGTATAACTGAAACTAACAGAGACTAAGATTCACAAGACAAAAATAGGTAAAAAAAACGGAAACTAAAATTATAGCTTATTTAAAACAAAAGCTTCATAATTGCTTCAGAAACCAAATAAGTTAAAATCCAAATACAACATACATGTCTCAAAACCCAACATGTCTTATGAAATAAAAACTCATAGTCTCAAAATCAGAGTACATAATATCAATCATAATAAGCTAGTACACAAAAAGAACTAAAGCTGAAATAAAAGAAATGCATAGTAGAGAACTCCTCCAAGAAAACTCCAAGCAACAGCAATATACTGACTTCTCCCTTGATTGCCTATGGAGGGAAAAGGGAAAAATAGAGGAGTGGGTCAGACTAGTCTGGTGAATGATAGTAATTACTAGAGTCTTTAAGCAAGGTAAAAGTAATAGACTCTACAACAGTTCTAGCATAAATAAAGAGGAAACAAAGGAAATAGGAAAGAAATAAACTGGAAATAAGTATGATTAAATATTGCTCAATTTATAAGATAGGTTAACTTTGATTGCTTGCACTTGTCCTTGGTTTCTGCTTTGATTAGGCTGAATTCCTAATCCTGTAATTAGGATGTAACCCTAATTCTACCCTTTTTGATCATCCTGGTACTCCATAGACCTTACTGCGGACCGGCCACCATATAACTCCCTACATAGAAGCCAATGGTATATACAAAAGATGCACAAAACAACCACTGTGGATCCGGACGACATATATAGCTCCCTACACAGAAGGTAATGGTGTCTACAAAAGACACCCATACTAAGCGCTTGGAACTCATAGCTATTACTGAGCACCCGAATGGAAGTCGCACGCGTAACTGCCACCATGCCCATGCTACCTTTTGCTCCACTTATTGGATCTTCTTATTTCTCAACATCCAGCATAAGCGTGCCTCTCATCCCACTTCAGGCTAACGTGAGATCACCGTGTGTCCATAGAATATAGGAGTAATGTTGTTGGTACTGGCCCTTCATCCAAACAATATCTAGTCGCGCCCCTTATCCAAATCCCCCGTGATTTGGACTACCATTTAACCAATTATTACCATTCTTAGCATAAGCGTGCCTTCATCTCACTTCAGGCTAATGTGAGACCACCGTTTCGTCTAATAGGGAATGCTATTTGGTACATGTCCTACTTTCATCTTTGCATATTAACTTAGATAAATTATTTAAATAAGCCTTTATTATCATATTTACTTTCTACGCTTATTAATTTATCCCAAGTCTTAAAATAAGCCTCATTCTATTCTTTTTCTTATTATAACCTATGGTATAATAATGCTCATTACTTAACTCAAGGTTTATGTGTGAAAATAAGCTTCTTTCATCTTTTAGTTACAATTCTACGTTATAACTAAGCTAATTAATTAGTCCAATTCTAATCATAATTAGGCATAATTTTAGTCTAATTCCATTTATATTACAGTCTTTATAATTTACATCTCATAATTATAAATAGGCCAATCTCTTTAATTCAGTCCAATTAATATCATAATTAGGCATAATTTCAGTCTTAATTCCATTTTATTACAGTCTTTATAATTTAAATCTTATCTTTCATTATTTGAGAATTCTTATAATTTAATCCAATTTCGCGTTAATTCTATTCTAATCCATACGTGAAAAAGAAGGAGAAACAAAAGAAAACTGAAAATAGAAGAAAATCCAAGGTGTAGGAAGAAGATGTAAATAACAGTAAATAGATTAAAATACTGTAAATAAATGGAAAAGCTATAATTAACAGAAATAAACTAAAATTACTGAAAAGAATAGCCGACAGAAAATAGATTGAAAATAATTCTAAAAACTGTAAATAAACTACTGAAAAGGTTTTTCCAAAAATCGTAGTAAAACTACAACTATTGGAAACCCAATTATTTTAAATTACTTAAAGAAATCTTAAAATAATTACAATCACCCACCTCCAGTCCTAAGCTCTTCCTTTGGTCTTCCCTTATCCACTTGGAGTTGTAAAATTTAATTTATAACGATTTTCTCCTTTGGAAAAATTATTCCGTTTAGGGTCCTTCCTAGAAAGGTGAACCCAATTGGAGAAAACCTAGAATGAGAAAAAGTGTTAGGTCTAGGGGTCTATTTATAGGGGTAGAAGTGGATCTCGGACCATTGGATTTGGAGATTGAATAGGATGCATCCACGTCATAGGATGAATAGGAGCCATCGGATGCGAAAATAGATGGACCGGATTGGTCAGAAGAATGCAAAACACGTCACCAATAGGGTCTGGAACGTTCGAACGAACGAATGTTTGTTCGCTTGCCAAAAGCGAAGGCGGGTCGACCGGACGGTCGACTGCCACCTTACCCAGATCGACCGGCCGGTCAACCTGGCCATATATATTTTATTTATTTATTTTTCTATTTTTTCATTTTCTTGTTTGCCTCATATCTTGCTCATATTAGCTCGGATTCTAACGTTTTATATATGGAAATTGACCAGAAAATTACCACGGACATAATGGTGCAACTCCCGTGGCTCAATTTTGACAATTTCACAAAGTTATTTTATTATTTAATTAATTAACAAATTAATTATTACGGATTAAATTTCGGGTTGTTACATTCTCCCCTCCTTAGAGGATTTCGTCCCCGAAATCTCTAAGGATAAAAGAATAACTAAATGTTTTCATCCAATTCTACAACCAACTACTCAATCATCAACCATTCATCCATTGTCCTTAAAAAAATTCGAATGCAATTTATGATACTTATGCAATTAGTGTACTATAAATGTTCCTAACTAATGCAAAAGATTAGGCGATCCACTGATTCAGTCGACCTCCTTTTTATGCAATCATGTTCGTGCCATGTATCTAAATGAATGCAAAAATTTCCTAATGATACTGATAATTCTATATGCGTGCTACAAACATCATCCAAATGTAACAATCATGTGATAAACATCCATTTATAGCAACCATGGAAATAAAATAAAAATGCGCACACATCCATATGCATATGCTCTAGTGTCCTAGTTAGGCCAATCCTTAAAGAATAATAGTGCCTAGTGTACCTATATGCGTCCATTAGCATCCACTAGCAAACACTTGCAATCACTAGCACACATCTTTCATAACATGTTCTATTAACATGTTTACATCAAATCCTACCATCCATAGGTTAAATCCTAAGTTCTACCCTCCCAAAGAATAATAAAGGAAAGAACCTATACTAAAGATGGAAAAGGGAAATTTTAAAACCTATTATCAAAGATACATGGATATGAGATACAAATTTTCTCCTAATCAAATTAGTCTTCTCCGAAACCTATCTAACCATGTCGGAACCAAGAAGCAACCTTTCCGTAGACTCCAAACAACATGCAGACGGCTTATACGGCCTTCCCAAAAAGAGTTTCAAAAGGTGTCATTCCAATGCTAGCTTGGAAACTACTACCATATGAATTCCACTAAAGAAAGATGTTTTTCCCAAGTTCTTTCAAAATCAAGAATACTCATTCTCAACCATGCTTGTCTTACTATCCTACTAATTTCTTTTACCGTTCTTCATGAATCAACATTCCTAGGTTCTTACTAGTGTCCTATACACTTTACGAACACTTCCATTATTACTTCTAAAAGTAACTACTGCTATCTCCTTACACCTTTTCCATTACTCCTAGGAAATGATTCTTATCTACTCCACATTTAAGAGTTTGGTTTGGTATTTATCACCTTGTTTTAAAAACTAAGGTTTCTAAAAAATTTAAAACATAAAATCCCAAAATCTTTGTCTTTAAAAGTGTTATCTTTTCAGTGTCTATTAATTTCAAAAATACTTGGTCACTTAATATTATTTCCCAAACCTAGAGGGGGAAACTTTCAAATTTTTAAGTCTAAAACTTATATCTCTCTTTCCTTTAAAGACTTTTAAACTTTTCTATAAAAAATTTGAATTTTCAAATTTTACTTTTATTTAGTTTTTTTTCAAAAACTTATTTACTTTTTCACCAAACCATTTTCTTTTAAAATATCCTTTATGTGTTTTCAAAACAGCTTCTTATTACATCTAACAGTCTCATACCTTAATGTATTGGAACTACTTTCTCTTATGAGAAGTTATTAACGCTAAAATCTTTCATGAACCTTTTTAAAAAAGAATTTCATGTTTATATGAAATTATAATGAACTTATTTTATATTTTTCGAAATAGGCTATACAAAATATGGTGCTTTTCATACCTTGTTTATCTCTTTCATGTATTCGTTGTAACTTGCACAAAACATTTTTATCGGTTTCATAGAAAATCATACCATTATTCTTTCCAATAGATTAAAATATGTTTAAATTATATTCTTCCATGATAAATATTTTATAATATCTAACTTACACATTTTCCTTTCAAAAAGACTCATCTTTAAAACTGTTTTAATTTTTCCATAACTCCAAAAACACTTCCTTATACTTATTAATAATAAGTGTACTTTACAAACCATTTTGTTTCTATACTTAGAAATTACCTTTTAAAATATATTTTTATTTGGGTTAAAATGGATGTTGCGTAAAACACCGTTACTACAACCTAAAAAAATACTAGTGCATGGATTCAATTAAATAAATACCAATAAATCTCATATACCTATGTAAAAATACTTCTCTTGAGAGTCACTTACTATAACAATAGTGTTATAGCTTATGCTCCACTTATTTTCCACGAAAACATTTATTACAATAATAAAAGTTGTAATCTACGTTTTCGATACTTGATACGCTCTAGGCTTTTATGTTTAAAATCTTTGTTTACTTACAATGAAACTAGTGAGTTGTATATATACGCCATAATTCTTCAGAAAGAATTCCAATTTTTCATTATATAAAAACCAACTTAAATTTCATACCATTCTTCAAAAACACCATGTTTATTTTCTGAAGGAAAATATTAACAATGAAAATTTTCAATTCCAACAATTACAATTTTTTTCAACTTTTCAAATTTCGAAAATTTCATTTTATTGGGCTTAGCATAAAGTGGGTCTTCCTACTTACTACCCTCGGAGTACTTTTCTTAAACTAACGGCTTTTACTCATATTCCTCTTGTATACTCATATTTATTATAAGGAATCACCGTCAAATCCACTTGTCTGAGACAATTATAATTTTTGCAATTACCTACACATGGACTTTCTTCTCTGCTTATTTATTGAATTTTATTGTACATCTCTAACCTTTTCCTACCTCTCTTTGGATTTCCATAATTCCAATCCTAAATGTACAAAACCGTTTCTTAAATCCCTATCATATGTAGACATTCTCTATGCCTCAAAAAAACGCACTTCAAAAGTGATACTTCAAGAACTCTGCTCTCAACTGACGAACACGAAGCGTACAAAGAACCTCCTTTAGATGAATAACATACTCTTCCATACTTCTTGGAAAACACAAAAATGTCGACCATGAATACCACCACGAACTTTATTTTAGGATATCTCTAAAAACATGGTTCATCAAACTTATAGAATAGGCCGGGACATTGGTTAGCCCAAAAGTCATGACTAACCCCTCAAAGAATCCATATGGTGTCCTAAATGCGGTCTTATTAATGTTATCATCAGCAACCGTAAGCTGATGAAATCCAGTGGCTAAATCAAGCTGGGAGAATACTTAAGAGCTAACTAACTAGTTGAAAAGATCATCTATCCTAGAGAGTGGATAAAGGTTCTTCTTTGTGAGCTTATTCAATTCTCTATAGTCAATGCAAAGTCGAAGAGAACCACCTACTTTGGTAGCTAAGACGACTGGCGCTCTCTATTTCGATATGTTTCTTCTTACGAAACCTTTCTCCAAAGCTCACGGATCTGCTTGCTCAATCCCTTCCTTTCCCTAGGCGCCATATGCCCTACGGGTAATGCTACCGGCTAGCCAAATAAATCCTGAAGTCAAACTCTCTCTTAGGGGGGTAGTCCCCTAACCTCCTCAAAGATGTCTGGAAAAATCTCCGATGACGAGAATCAAATCTAACTCTAATGATGATGAATCGAGGGAATAAAGGAAAATCAACATAACTGACCCTTGCGGGTCACAAGGAATCTCGAGAGTCCTTCTGATGCATGTCTCTAGTCTAACGACTCCCCTCTCGTAATCTAATATAGCTCTATATGTGGATAGCCAATCTATTCCCAAAATCATCCCACCCTGAAAATCCCAAAATATAGGTGTCATAGTCAAATTCTAGGCCTAGGATATAAATTTTCAAACCCCTACAAAACATAGACAAGAGTGCCGATCCTCCCATCGGGTTGAAACAACAATGTGGTCTACTACTAAAGAGATGTCTAAGTGTAAACAATCTACCAAAGAACTAGAGATGAAAGAATATGATGCTCTAGGATCGAAAAGAGTCTGAATGGGAAAATCAGAAATAGAAACCAAATTTTCCTACCTCGATCTGGTCCGTTGCTGGAGGTGTTGCACCCAAAGCCTGAATCTGCGCTGCAGGTGCACTCGCTCCCTGCCCCATCTTTTAAGGACAAAACTTACTAAGATGGCCAGGTTGTTCACAGCTGTAACACTTCTTCGCCATCTCTCTCTTGCAGTCTCTTGCGTAATGACCAGTCATCCTACAACGGTTACATTTCCCACTTTTCTTGATTCACTTTTGAGGGCCTTCCCTTTCTTTCCTCTTACCCTTCTTGTCCTTCCACCACTGTATCTTAGAGCTTGTAGGAACCTCCTTAAGTTCTCCCTTTAGCTTCCAATAAGTAGGTTGAATTCGTTGTCGGTCCTCCATGCCTAACCGCCTAAACTTTCGCTCCATATCTTCCAACCTAGCCTGTGTCTCCTTAAAATCCTTCATGCCAGAAAACGTTCCGCCCCCTATGCTAGCGAAGTCCTTGCATAGCTTTGAAAAATCGGCCGGTGTAGGTGGATTAAAGGGATTTCCACCTACCGGTTTTGTATTAGGCGCTTGCCCATGCACCTCTGGTACTGTAGCTCTACGGAACTAGTTAGCCATACTATGCAAAGAAAAGGAAACTTAGGCTCGAAAGAATCAAAAGAAGGTTGAACTGGACTTTTAGGGGATTTTTATAAAAACTCTTTTATACTTAAAAACTATTTCTAAGAGTTCATTTCTGAAAAATACTTATAAAACAAGTTATTTTGGAAAATACTTTACTTTTAAAATAAATTTTTAGGAATCTTATAACCCTAGGCTCTGATACCAAGTGAAACACCCCACATCCCTTAATATACCCAAAAGGACACATTAAAAGGCGTGGTGCGTTGTAGGTATAACTGAAACTAACAGAGACTAAGATTCATAAGACAAAAATAGGTAAAAACAGTAGAAAATAAATTATAACTTATTTAAAACAAAAGATTCATAATTGCTTCAGAAACCAAATAAGTTAAAATCCAAATACAACATACATGTCTCAAAACCCAACATGTCTTATGAAATAAAAACTCATAGTCTCAAAATCAGAGTACATAATATCCCTCATAATAAACCAGTACACAATAAGAACTAAAGCTGAAATAAAAGAAATGCATAGTAGAGAACTCCTCCAAGAAAACTCTAAGCAACAACAATCTATTGACTTCTCCCTTGATTTCCTATGGGGGGAAAAGGGGAAAATAGAGGAGTGGGTCAGACTAAAAGTTTGGTGAATGATAGTTATTACTAGGGTCTTTAAGCAAGATAAAAGTAATAGACTCTACAACAGTTCTAGCATAAATAAAGAGGAAACAAAGGAAATAGGAAAGAAATAAACTGGAAATAAGTACGATTAAATATTGTTGAATTTATAAGATAGGTTACCTTTGATTGCTTGCACTTGCCCTTGATTTCTGCTTTGATTAGGCTGAATTCCTGATCCTGTAATTAGGATTTAACCATAATTCTACCCTTTTTGATCGGCCTGCTACTCCATAGACCTTACTGCGGACTGGCCGCTATATAACTCCCTACACAGTAGCCAATGGTATCTACGAAAGATGCACAGAGCAACCACTGTGGATCCGGACGACATATATAGCTCCCTACACAGAAGGAAATGGTGTGTACAAAAGACACCCATACTAAGCGCTTGGAACTCATAGCTATTACTGAGCACCCGAATGGAAGTCGCACGCGTAACTGCCACCATGCCCATGCTACCTTTTGCTCCACCTATTGGGTCTTCTTATTACCTCAATATCCAGCATAAGCGTGCCCTTCATCCCACTTCAGGCTAACGTGAGTTCACTGTGTGTCCATAGAAAATAAGGGTAATGCTGTTGGTACTGGCCCTTCATCCAAACAATATCTAGTCACGCCCCTTATTCAAATCCCCCGTGATTTGGACTCCTATTTGACCAATTATTACCATTCTTAGCATAAGCATGCCCTCGTCTCGCTTCAGGCTAATGTAAGACCACCGTTTCGTCTAATAAGGAATGCTATTTGGTACATGTCCTACTTTCATCTTTGCTTATTAACTTAGATAAATTATTTAAATAAGCCTTTATTATCATCTTTACTTTCTACGCTTATTAATTTATCCCAAGTCTTAAAATAAGCCTTATTCTATTCTTATTCTTATTATAACCTACGTTATAATCATGCTCATTACTTAACTCAAGGTTTAAGTGTGAAAATAAGTTTCTTTCATCTTTTAGTTACAATTCTACGTTATAACTAAGCCAATTAATTAGTCCAATTCTAATCATAATTAGGCATAATTTCAGTCCTATTTCATTTATATTACAATCTTTATAATTTATATCTCATAATTATAAATAGGCCAATCTCTTTAATTCAGTCCAATTAATATCATAATTAGGCATAATTTCAGTCTTAATTCCATTTTATTACGGTCTTTAAAATTTACATCTTATCTTTCATTATTTCAGAATTCTTATAATTTAATCCAATTTCGCGTTAATTCTATTCTAATCCATACGCGATGAAGAAGGAGAAACAAAAGAAAACTGAAAATAGAAGAAAATCCAAGGCGTAGGAGAAGATGTGAATAACGCATAAATAACAGTAAATAGATTAAAATACTGTAAATAAATGGAAAAGCTATAATTAATAGAAATAAACTAAAATTACCGAAAAGAATAGCGAAAAGGAAATAGACTGAAAATAATTCTAAAACTGTAATAAACTACTGAAATGGTTATTCCAAAAATCGTAGTAAAATTACAACTATTGGAAACCCTATTATTTTTAATTACTTAAAGAAGTCTTTAAATAATTACAATCACTCACGTTCGGTCCTAAGCTCTTCTTTTGGTCTTCCCGGATCAACTTGGAGTTGTAAAATTTATTCCGTTTAGGGTTCTTCCTAGAAAGGTGAACCTAATTGGAGAAAATCTAGAATGGTAAAAAGTGTTAGGTCTAGGGGTCTATTTATAGGGGTAGAAGTGGATCTCGTACCGTTGGATTTGGAGATTGAATAGGATGCATCCACGTCATAGGCTGAATAGGAGCCATCGGATGCGAAAATAGATGGACCAGATTGGTCAGAAGAATGCAAAACATGTCACCAATAGGGTCTGGAATGTTCGAACGAACAAACGTTCGCTTTCCAAAAGCGAAGGCGGGTCGACTGCCTCCTTATCCAGGTCAACCGGCCGGTCGACCTGGCCATATATATATATATATATCCTTTTCTTTTCGTTTGCTTGTTTGCCTCATATCTTGCTCATATTAGCTCAGATTATGACATTTTATATATGGAAATTGACCAGAAAATTACCATGGACACAATGGTGCAACTCTTGTGGCTCAATTCTAATAATTTTAAAAAGTTATTTTATTATTTAATTAATTAACAAATTAATTATTATGGCTTAAATTTTGGGTTGTTACAACATCCAAAATAAGTCACTATGTCAAATAGTACATCTCATAATACAACATATGAATATACTACAGAAGATAAATTAAGCTGTCAAAATATCAATTATCTACAATCACACCTACCCAAAAGCCTAAGCATCCTAAAAACCAGAAAAGTCTCATCCTGACTCGAGTTTTATAAATAAACAGGCGAGACTATCTTTAAATGTTCCAAAGGGTGAGAACAAGATATAATATAAGGTATATGGTACAAATAATGTAAACTGGTTACATAAGTAATTTAGCTCGAAACTTATCGCAAAAGTCAAGAAATTTTTAATCTAGAAACACTAGAAATCCATGATAACCAAAACAAAACATATCAATAACCTAGATCATTTATACCGATCACAATGATTGTCCATACCATTGAAAAGAACTAGTATGACTCGTGCCGATCTGATACTAAGGATTATCCACACCATAAAGCCACTCTAGCAAGTAACCAGGAGTTGTATGAAGAGAATACAACACTTAAGAGTTAAATATTTCCCAATAGGAATCACACGAATTTAACCAAGGCATCCCATACTACTCGGTGAAATTCAGTACTCGCTAAAGGGTTAGTAAGTACCACTCAAACATTCTATTCAATGAGTCGCACAATGTTCGATAAAGTGTTACTCGAGAGTATTTAAACTAATCAGTAACACTAAGTTGAATATGAGCATTTTCCAAATTATAGAATTAAGGTTCTCAAAATATTTTCATTTAAAAAAACAAAAGTCACATGGAATTGCCAGATGATAGAAAATATTATAATAGTTTAAGGTATGAAGGTAATTAAATATAATCTTAATATATATACAAAATGGTTTATTAAAATTACTTTATATAAAATATTACTTTCGAGTTCCTTTATTCAAAATCCATAATTTAATTATTATTCAACTTTATATAAATATTCACTATTTGATAAAATATTACATAAATCCACATTAGTCCAAAAATGCACTTATATATGTATATTTATCTTAAAATTCCATGTAGAATATTTATTTAATAAACCATGTTCCGAAAATATATATATATATATATATATGTCCAAGTATTTTATAAAATCCATATTTACTCTTATCCAAAACCATATAATTATTTAAACCTCCAATTAGAAATAACTTCATTTACATTTATAAATCATTCTTATTATATAAATAATAATAAGTATATCTATTTACACTTTCAAATATCCCTTATAAATAACATAATTTTCTTTTTACAGGATTAACTAGAAACGACTCAACTTGAAAATCCATTCTCTTCTAAAATCTTTGTTGAAAACATGCGATGGAGATTTGATGTTGTGCTATGGACTATGGCATAACCATTCCAAAACAAATTAACAATTCAAAATCCAGAAATAACATTGAAATCATCACAAAATGGCATGAAATAAGACTTCAAAAACAAGCAAATATTAACAAGGAAACAAACGGACAAGTCGATGGGTGAACAGAGCGATCGGGGAGCAAAACGAGCACACCCTAGGGCTTAACCTAGGCTTCGACCAGTGCACTAATCTAGTGGGATCGATGGATCGATGACACTGCCTGGGCCGAGTCCCAAGCAGTGCACGCGGCTCCCGGATCATCCATTGGTAGGGTTTTTTCGCTGAATTGAACCTAGACTTCAACTACATTGAATTAACTATCATGTAAGTAACCAACCAACTTCAAATTGATGATTTAAAGGATCATATACACAAGGGTTTCCAATAATGGTAAATTCCATAATAGAAAATGCAAACACCCCAAGCAATTCAGATAGATTCGACATCCAATTCATCTAAAATAGCAAATACATCCAATATGAATCTAGAGATAGATTGTGTGTATTGTTAACTCACCTTGAATTGAAGATTAAACTCCAATTCACCTAAGTCAAGACCTTTCAGTAAGAACCTACTTTTAATTTTTAAAAATTTCAATAAGAATTATTATAATCCCTAATTAAAAACTGAAATAAATCAGCAAATCAAACACACTATAGGGTAAGGAAGATTACCTTCTAATGATTTCTATAAGAAATTGCTAAAAACCCATTGATTTTGAACTAGAAATTAGAGATTTAAGAACTAGGTTTAGAGGATGCTTTGAGTTTTTATCACGGTAGAAAATAAAAAAATGAGGAAGAGAGTTCTATATGTATTTTTCTTCTCATTCCTTATTCTTATTTTCTTAGGCTAAGAGGGTTTGGGTATGAACCAAATAACAAGTGTGACTGATTTTCTATTCTAAAAGAAGTATTGCAATTATTATTTTTTGTTTTATTACTTATTACATGTCCAATTACACAAAAAAAGGTTTTATAAGTTACCACTTTGATTACACAAAATTTGACAATAACTAATACGTTAGAAATTATCATTTCAAATCAATAATAAAATGTTTTATATAAATTAAATCCAACTTAGCAATTACAAAATATTATCATTTTAATAAAATGGATTAATATTTCCAAAAATCTCATTTTTAACAATAATTTTAATATTAACAATTTTCTTAAATGCCAAATTTAAATAATTGGCTTAGTCATATTTCAAATTTAAATTGAAATTCCTATTAAGAAATAAAACTCATTTCTTAATTAAATTAAATTAATTATTCTGAAAAATTAGATTTAATTTCATGATTTAATTTCACAAACTATAAATAAAAATTAATTATCCATAATTAAACTTAATTAATTAGGTAATTAACAACAGGGTTGTTACAGACTTTCCCCCTTAAGAAAATTATGTCCTCGCAATTCCCTTAACGAAAGAAGTCTATCACTTAAATTTTTTTAAGTTTCATTTAAAGATAACTAAGATATTCCACCTTTTATTTAAAGATCACTTATTAACTTTTCCAACTGATTCATAAATTATGAATTAAAAAATTTCTCACTAGGTAAAATAATATTAAGTCACGGAATTATTGTGATCCACTTCATTACTTACAATGTTGATCGCATAAGCTATGAACAATGTCTTACCAAGTCCCTCCGCTTCACACAATTATTTTATAGCGAAAATATTATTTCAATTTATTTTTTAACTTAAAATATTTTCCTAAAACAATTATTTTAGACCCTCATGTCAAAGTGTCTCGATTGATGTTTAGAAATTTCTATCGATAGCTTGGTGTCCCATATATCGATCAAAATCTTTAAACAATTATCGGACAAGTTAACACAATACTTAATTATAAAAAAAATTCTCTTAGTTATATCTATTATATTATTAATAGCATCCATACATCCAAGTAGAATAAATATAACCAAACAATCAATTCCTAACAATCCATCAACTAAAAGTAAACAATTTTTATCCTATGTCCTATCCATAAAATGCAAAAGCTCACAAAAAGGTACTTAACTATTTCTAAAACTAACTCTAAGGAAGCCTAGAAAAGAAAGATCATTTTATAAAATAAAACGAATTATACCTAGCTAAGCCGATCCACCAGAAGTTCCAACGACTCTCCCCTTTCGTTCCTACTCTTCCAATAAAGGTCAAGTAGAAATTCGGTGACCTTCCTTTTTGCAATATATGCAAAATATCATGAAAGAAAAAGTGTGAGGCCCAGAACACTTTTCATCTAAATGGTCATCCTCTCCACAATTATATCACATATACATCTCCTAGGCGGTACTCCAGAACGAGATCCTTCTCGTCTTTCCTCCTTACTCTTAGACTCAAAACCGCTTGCTTCAAAGTACCTTTTCCTTTTCAGCTTCGAATCCTCTATAGCTTCATTCTCAAATGCAATTCTAGGAATTTAAGAATTGAGGGCATCTATAATAAAAATCTGAACTATCCTCACTAATCCCTTAAGTTGCAAGCTAACTAAAAATACCTCTTCACCAACGTGACTATCGGACGATCCAAGAGGAAATCTAGAAGATCCCTCTCCTGCCATAGCTCAACTCTACATAATCCAAACTCTAAATTAGAGAAAATTCCAAATATTATTATTATACCAATAAAAAAAATCAAATTACACTCCAAATGATTATCCCATAATCATTTTATATTCCTATCCTTAATTAGATAATTAATTTAACTATCTACCACACATCCCGGGGACATGACTCTAAGTCATCTAGGTCTCAGATATATGATATGATATGTTATAATATTCCGACTTTACTTTGATACCAAGCTATAACGACCCCACCACGAAACTCATATTATTAAAGAACACTATAAATAATGTCGTCTAATAATACGAAGAATACGGCTTGTTAAGGGCAACCAAATGTGAATATATCTTTAATCTAACACTGACACGTACTCTTTTTGCTAAATATCTGGAAGTAAATTTTGATGTGTACAGTCTCAGTTTAAAGAAATAAACACATTGGTTTTTCAAATCGGAACAATATATCATATAAACAACAATCATAGATCACAGCTGATAATTTACATCATATACAGTACATATTGTGAGTTTACAAAATAAAATACTAGACTTACATAATATACATCCAAAATAAGTCACTATATCAAATAATACATCTCATAATACAGCATTTGAATATACTACAGAAGATAAACTAATATGTCAGAATGCCTATCATCTACAAGCACACCTACTTAAAAGCCCGAGCGTTCTGAAAACCCGATAAGTCTCAGCTTGACCTGAATATTATAAAATAAACGGGTCACACTTTCTCTAAATATTCCAAATATTGAGAACAAGATATAATATAAGGTATATGGTACAAATAATGTAAACTGGTTACATAAGTGATTTAACTCGGTACTTATCGAAAAACTCAAAAACATTTTAAATCCAGAAATACTAGAAATCCATGATGACCAAAATTGAACATATCAATTACCTAAATAGTTCATACCGATCATAACGATTGTCCATACCGTGGAAACAAACTAGTATCACTCGTGTAGATTTGATACTAAGGATCGTCCATACCATAAAACAACCCTAGCAAGTAACTAGGAGTTGTCTGTACCGATCCAAACGATCGTAGAACACATAGCACAACATAAAAGGATTTAAGAAATCAATAAGTATATCTTTTAAGGAGTTATTGTAACAACCCGGGATTTCGCATCAAATAATTATCGTCATTAGACGATTAAATTCAGCTGGCTAATTGCTGTTGGGATTTTATCGGGTTGTAATTCTTTTAAGAAATTGGCTAACCGGTTATGCGGGCTTTAAAATTTATTTGGCCCACTTCTTTTTTTTGTTGCAGTGATAATCATTTACACCCATCCCCCTTTACTCTTTATCATAAAAAAAACCCTAAACCAAACTAACGAACGAAAATGGCGGCTCGTTCCTTCTTCCTGTGCTTGCAAATTGGGGCTTTGGAGAATTGAGGCGCCGCTTGTTTTTAAGTCGATTGAATGGGTATTGCGAGTTTGGCCTTGTCGATCGCTTGATTTCTTGAGTGCTCGGCTGGTTAGTTTGCATCAAACAAGGTGAGTGATTTTATTCACTCACATCTTTAAATTCTTACTGGAGTTTGTATAAAATCATTTGAATTTGTCTATTTATTTATCTGGGTCACTCGCCGTTGGTTGGATGTTGATGACTTCTCTGACTTTATCAATTTTGGATAATCTGATTTCTTGATTACATGGTGTTGATTTTGAACTGTCGTTTTTCGTGGTCATTACTATTCGATTTTGGTTTGACGATATTGAGTTCGTTCGTGACCACCACGATTTCGATTCCTGTTGACTTTGGTCACTTGAATTGATTATGTTGATTTTGCGAAAATACTTTAGATGAGAATTTGCTTGGCTTTGCAATTGCTTTAAGTGTTAACTTCGAAGTTGTTTTTTTGAACTTGCGACATACTTGTTGGCCATGGTCCATTTGATTTTGACTTGATTTTGTTCTGTAAATCTCTGGCTTAACGAATAATTTTTGTAGCTCTGGCTTTGACTCATCTAGATACCCTGTTGCAGTTTGCATTGTGCATTCATGTGATATGTTGGTTCATCACTTGTGTCCACTACTAACATGTACATACATGCATGTATCACTAGTATCTTGATGTACTTCATTCGAGGCTGTTTGCATACAGTTGCATTACTAGTCTTGTAATTATGTCTCTGACCTTGGTTTTACTTTGAGCTACAGTTTGTAATCTCCTCTGTCTTGATTTTGCAATACACTGTTTATGTTGCATAGTAGATTGGCTTGCCATTTTAGTGCTTTTGGTTACGGCACATGTACCATTTGAGATGTGATGTTAGTTCTCACTACATACGTCATTTATATGCACTTGCTTTATACCACTGCCCTTGTGCACTTGTGTTGTTTGGATCTGGTCATTGGTTCAAGTACTTGAATGTGTACTTGTTTGTTTGTTCTCTTGTTTGGTTTAAGTTTTGTATTTGTGGTCTTTCACTTCGGCTCGCACTTGAATGTGCAGTTATTTGTGGTCTTTCACTTTGGTTTGCACTTGAGTATGCAATCTGTAGTGTTACAGTCTTTGACTTGTTTCATGCATCACTGTATATCCATATTGTTGACATTGTATATGTTGGTTTTGGGTTTTGACCATTTTATTGAACTGTTAGCCTCTGGGGTGTAATTTCCGATTCAACGGTGACTTTGTTGATTTTTGGATTAGCTTGTGGCCTGTGCATTCTTGCCATGCCGTATTGCTATTCCTCTGGTGCAGTTTGTATTTGGTTGTCGTTTTGCCCCTGTTTGGTTTGTGATTCACTGTTGCATCTCTGTTTCGTACCTCTACACACTCTGCAGTTTCGATTTGCTTTTAGCATTTGGTGTTGTGATGATTTCATATGCTGTAGTGGCGAGGCAGTGCACGCGTTCATGTACTGCAGCCACACAGAATTGGCATTTTGAATGGATATTTCAATTACTTGAATTGTTTTATGTGTTAAATTCAATATTTTGAAATTGTGTTTGATTTGGTTTGATCGATCATTTTGTTGTGTCTAATTATCTATTTGATAATTAGATTATGAGCTTCTAATTATTTATTTAATAATTGGATTTTGTTGTTAATTGTTGTTTAGGCAATTCTGTGGTTTTCATATTATCTTCATTGGTAATCTTTTTATTTATCCTTGTTGATGATTTGAATTTGCTGATTTGTGTTTAACACTTTTTAGTGTTATATCTACCATTATCCGATTCTCTTATTGAAGGGTCGGATATACGAGATTTCTTTGACTGTCGTCTAGTTGATTATTTAATTATTATTGCTTCCATGCATTAATAACTGAGTTTGAATTAGACTGACCCGTGTATTATTTTCTTTTGAATTTAATACTCGGGTCAGACCGAGTTATTTCAGGTTGTAGATATCTTGCTTTGGGTTGCTGCTAGAGCTATGAAGTCTCTTCATATCTTTTGGAGTAGTCGTCGTCATTTTGTAGTAGTCAGTGTATCTGATCTATCTGATCTAGGTTGATATGTATTCATGTATATTATTCGATAATGTACTTGTATATATAACTTCCAGAGTCCACAGTTGTAGTTGTATCATATATATTGTATCAAATGTATTGTAACTGCCTTCAGTTATATATATATATGAGATTTGATATTAGCTGTGTTCCGCATTTAACTTATCTGTGTCATTATTTTATATATACTGTCCTAAACTATTATGAACCATCATAGTTTGTTTTATACTGGAATTGGGTATGTCGATGGGAGTAATAACCAGAGATGAAAATAAATATACCACTCCTATCGAGGTAACCAATACTAGTGTAAGGCCTAACTACGGATGGCCGCTCCTATCCAGCCTTATTCTTCGTAATAACAGACAGTATTTCTTTTAATACTCTTTGTTATTGTGAGCATAGAGGTGGGGCGTCACAGTTGGTATCAAAGCGAGGGGTTTATGGACATAATATAAAACATAACTTAGATGGAACATGTGTTACAACTATTTGTTGATGTTTTATTTGTGTTTTGAGTCAAAACTAAAGTTTTGAAATTATGATGAAATTTTTAAATATCCTTATTTAAAAATAAAAGTGAAATTGTGTTTGATGATTGATTGATTTGTGTTCTGTTTATCAGAGTGCGCAGCGGAAACAGTGAGACTGTCTTCGCTGTGTACGGCTGATAACCCTTTTGATTTAAAAATCAAAATATGAAAATGAAATAAATTTCATTGTGTTGTTACATAGATGTGTTTATTTTGTTTCCTTTGAAAATTTCGAATCCGATTTGAGGATCCGAAGCGATTGCAGTCATGTGATTTTGTTGAGATTTTTGATGTTTTGAATTATCTTCATTGAAGATATAATCGAGTGATTTCTGTTGTTCATCTTGTAGTGTGCGTGCAAATTTGAGTTGCACGTTACTGCATAAATTTTACGTTGAACCGGTGTTTTGTTTAAACGTATTTTGTTGCCGTTATTTTTATAACGGGATTCTTACACCGTTGCTAAATTTTTGAAGCACGGTGTTTTGTTGACATTTTTTATGAATGAAAATTCACTGGTATTACATTTTGATGTGAATTATTTTGATGAGATTTTGACGTAAAAAAAAATATTACTGTCGCTTTGGCTTCAGTAACCGTCAAATTTTAAAGTGGATTTTCAAGCGGTTATTCCGCAATGCTGATTTGGTACCCGTTTTTACGGTGTTTTGAGAAGTGCGATTTCCTTATCGGAATTGCTAATGATGTTACTGTTTTAATCACGTGTTTTGAAAATTGTTTTTAAAATAAAATTGTTTTTAAAAATTTTACAGTTTTTGTTTTCGAAAGAATGAGGAAGCGATTTAAACGCTTCAGCAAAAATAAGGACTATGAACCCTCACTTTTACTGATTCGCTTAATTCCGGACTTGTCCGTTTGAGAACGTAAAATGTATTTATTTAAAATACACAATTTTGCACTTTCAAGGAAACGATGAAGAGAATCAAACGATTTAGTAAAACACGTGGTATGGGACATGTGCGTTTGCTATTTCGGTTAATTCCGGACTCGTTAATTGAAACATCTGCTGTTTGATGATTTTGTGTGCTTTCGAGCCACTATGTTGGACCTTCGGGTCATTTGTTGGGCTTTCGGGCCACTCTGAGGACCTTCGGGTCAAATACCAGTACTAGACCTTCGGGTCACTCTGCGGACCTTCGGGTCATCTGATGGGCGCCAAAAATTTATAGTACTTGGTAGACTTCGGCCATTTGTTGATGCACGTGCGGCGTAGCTAAAACTCGCCATCTGATGGGATCGATCCAACCTTTTATGTTGATTTTCTAGGGTATCTTAATTGATTTCTAGATATTTGTTGTTTCTAATTATCTGTAGGTAATTAGATATTTGCTGATTTGAGTTCTGATTATCGTTTGTGATAATTAGATATTTGTTGATTTGTGATTTCTGATTATCATTTTTGATAATTAGATATTTTAGATTTCTGATTATCGTTTTTGATAATTAGATATTTGTTGATTTGTGATTTCTGATTATCATTTTTGATAATAAGATATTTGAGATTTCTGATTATAGTTTTTGATAATTAGATATTTGTTGATTTGTGATTTCTGATTATCGTTTTTGATAATTAGATATTTGTTGTTTCTGATTATCGTTTTTGATAATTAGATATTTGTTGTTTCTGATTATCGTTTTTGATAATTAGATATTTGTTGATTTGTGATTTCTGATTATCGTTTTTGATAATTAGATATTTGAGATTTCTGATTATTGTTTTTGATAATTAGATATTTGTTGATTTGTGATTTCTGATTATCGTTTTTGATAATTAGATATTTGTTGTTTCTGATTACCGTTTTTGATAATTAGATATTTGAGATTTCTGATTATCGTTTTTGATAATTAGATATTTGTTGTTTATGATTATCGTTTTTGATAATTAGATATTTGTTGATTTGTGATTTCTGATTATCGTTTTTGATAATTAGATATTTGAGATTTCTGATTATTGTTTTTGATAATTAGATATTTGTTGATTTGTGATTTCTGATTATCGTTTTTGATAATTAGATATTTGAGATTTCTGATTATTGTTTTTGATAATTAGATATTTGTTGTTTTTGATTATCGTTTTTGATAATTAGATATTTGAGATTTCTGATTATCATTTTTGATAATTAGATATTTGTTGTTTCTGATTATCGTTTTTGATAATTAGATATTTGTTGATTTGTGATTTCTGATTATCGTTTTTGATAATTAGATATTTGAGATTTCTGATTATTGTTTTTGATAATTAGATATTTGTTGATTTATGATTTCTGATTATCGTTTTTGATAATTAGATATTTGAGATTTCTGATTATTGTTTTTGATAATTAGATATTTGTTGTTTTTGATTATCGTTTTTGATAATTAGATATTTGAGATTTCTGATTATCGTTTTTGATAATTAGATATTTGTTGTTTCTGATTATCGTTTTTGATAATTAGATATTTGTTGATTTGTAATTTCTGATTATCATTTTTGATAATTAGATATTTGAGATTTTTGATTATCGTTTTTGATAATAAGATATTTGTTGATTTGTGATTTCTGATTATCGTTTTTGATAATTAGATATTTGTTGTTTCTGATTATCGTTTTTGATAATTAGATATTTGAGATTTCTGATTATTGTTTTTGATAATTAGATATTTGTTGTTTCTGATTATCGTTTTTGATAATTAGATATTTGAGATTTCTGATTATCGTTTTTGATAATTAGATATTTGTTGTTTCTGATTATCGTTTTTGATAATTAGATATTTGTTGATTTGTGATTTCTGATTATCGTTTTTGATAATTAGATATTTGTTGATTTGAGATTTCTGATTATCGTTTTTGGTGATTAGATAATTGTTGTTTTCAAATTATCTGGTTGATAACTAGATAATTGCAGTTTTGCGAATTGTGATTTGTGTTTTCTAATTATCTTTGTTGATAATTAGATTTTGCTGTTTTCTAATTATCGTATCGATAATTAGATATTGCTGTTTTGTGATTTCTATATTCTAATTATCTAATTGATAATTGAATATTGTTGATAATTGCATTTATTCAGTTTTGTTGTTTTCTGATTATCTATTTGATAGTTAGATTTTGTTGAGAATTTGTGAATTTCTTTTACAAAATCAAAAGATTTCTTTGGCGTTTGAGTTCTCGACCTTTATTTTTCTAGCTTAACCAGTTAATGTTAGAAAAATAATTGTTATTGACGACTTTAATTATGAAAATTGCGGGGACGCAATTTTTATAAGGAGGGGAGTCTGTAACAACCCGGGATTTCACATCAAATAATTATCGTCATTAGACGATTAAATTCAGCTGGCTAATTGCTGTTGGGATTTTATCGGGTTGTAATTCTTTTAAGAAATTGGCTAAGCGGTTATGCGGGCTTTAAAATTTATTTGGCCCACTTCTTTTTTTTATTGCGGTGATAATCATTTACATCCGTCCCCCTTTACTCTTTATCATAAAAAAAAAACCTAAACCAAACTAACGAACAAAAATGGCGGCTCGTTCCTTCTTCCTGTGCTTGCAAATTGGGGCTTTGACGAATTGAGGCGCCGCTTGTTTTTAAGTCGATTGAATGGGTATTGCGAGTTTGGCCTTGTCGATCGCTCGATTTCTTGAGTGCTTGGCTACTTCAGTTTGCGTCAAACAAGGTGAGTGATTTTATTCACTAAAATCTTTAAATTCTTACTGGAGTTTGTATAAAATCATTTGAATTCGTCTATTTATTTATCTGGGTCACTCGTCGTTGGTTGGATGTTGATGACTTCTCTGACTTTTTTGGATAATCTGATTTCTTGATTACATGGTGTTGATTTTGAACTGTCATTTTTCGTGGTCATCACTGTTCGATTTTGGTTTGACGATATTGAGTTCGTTCGTGACCACCACGATTTCGATTCCTGTTGACTTTGGTCACTTGAATTGATTATGTTGATTTTGCAAAAATACTTTAGATGAGAATTTGCTTGGCTTTGCAATTGCTTTCAGTGTTAACTTCGAAGTTGTTTTTTTGAACTTGCGACATACTTGTTGGCCATGGTCCATTTGATTTTGACTTGATTTTGTTCTGTAAATCTCTGGCTTAACGAATAATTTTTGTAGCTCTGGCTTTGACTCATCTAGATACCTTGTTGCAGTTTGCATTGTGCATTCATGTGATATGTTGGTTCATCACTTGTGTCCACTACTAACATGTACATACATGCATGTATCAATAGTATCTTGATGTACTTCATTCGAGGTTGTTTGCATACAGTTGCATTACTAGTCTTGTAATTATGTCTCTGACCTTGGTTTTACTTTGAGCTACAGTTTGTAATCTCCTCTGTCTTGATTTTCCAATACACTGTTTATGTTGCATAGTAGATTGGCTTGCCATTTTAGTGCTTTTGGTTACGGCACATGTACCATTTGAGATGTGATGTTAGTTCTCACTACATACGTCATTTATATGCACTTGCTTTTATACCACTACCCTTGTGCACTTGTGTTGTTTGGATCTGGTCATTGGTTCAAGTACTTGAATGTGTACTTGTTTGTTTGGTCTCTTGTTTGGTTTAAGTTTTGTATTTGTGGTCTTTCACTTCGGCTCGCACTTGAATGTGCAGTTATTTGTGGTCTTTCACTTTGGTTTGCACTTGAGTATGCAATCTGTAGTGTTGCAGTCTTTGACTTGTTTCATGCATCACTGTATATCCATATTGTTGACATTGTATATGTTGGTTTTGGGTTTTGACCATTTTATTGAACTGTTAGCCTCTGGGGTTTAATTTCCGATTCAACGGTGACTTTGTTGATTTTTGGATTAGCTTGTGGCCTGTGCATTCTTGCCATGCCGTATTGCTATTCCTCTGGTGCAGTTTGTATTTGGTTGTCGTTTTGCCCCTGTTTGGTTTGTGATTCACTGTTGCATCTCTGTTTCGTACCTCTGCACACTCTGCAGTTTCGATTTGCTGTTAGCATTTGGTGTTGTGATGATTTCATATGTTGTAGTGGCGAGGTAGTGCACGCGTGCGTGTACTGCAGCCACACAGAATTGGCATTTTGAATGGATATTTCAATTACTTGAATTGTTTTATGTGTTCAATTCAATATTTTGAAATTGTGTTTGATTTGGTTTGATTGATCATTTTGTTGTGTCTAATTATCTATTTGATAATTAGATTATGAGCTTCTAATTATTTATTTAATAATTGGATTTTGTTGTTAATTGTTGTTTAGGCAATTATGTGGTTTTCATATTATCTTCATTGGTAATCTTTTTATTTATCCTTGTTGATGATTTGAATTTGCTGATTTGTGTTTAACCCTGTTTAGTGTTATATCTACCGTTATCCGATTCTCTTATTGAAGGGTCGGATATACGAGATTTCTGTAACTGTCGTCTATTTGATTATTTAATTATTATTGCTTCCGTGCATTAATAACTGAGTTTGAATTAGACTGACCCATGTATTATTTTCTTTTGAATTTAATACTCGGGTCAGACCGAGTTATTTCAGGTTGTAGATATCTTGCTTTGGGTTGCTGCTTGAGCTATGAAGTCTCTTCATATCTTTTGGAGTAGTCGTCATCATTTTGTAGTAGTCATTGTATCTGATCTATCTGATCTAGGTTGATATGTATTCATGTATATTATTCGATAATGTACTTGTATATATAACTTCCAGAGTCGACAGTTGTAGTTGTATCATATGTATTGTATCAAATGTATTGTAACTGCCTTCAGTTATATACATATGAGATTTGATATTAGCCGTGTTCCGCATTTAACTTATCTGTGTCATTATTTTATATATACTGTCCTAAACTATTATGAACCATCGTAGTTTGTTTTATACTGGAATTGGATATGTCGATGAGAGTAATAACCAGAGATGAAAATAAATATACCACTCCTATCGAGGTAACCAATACTAGTGTAAGGCCTAACTACGGATGGCCGCTCCTATCCAGCCTTATTCTTCGTAATAACAGACAGTATTTCTTTTAATACTCTTTGTTATTGTGAGCATAGAGGTGGGGCGTCACAGTTGGTATCAGAGCAAGGGGTTTATGGACATAATATAAAACATAACTTAGATGGAACATGTGTTACAACTATTTGTTGATGTTTTATTTGTGTTTTGAGTCAAAACTAAAGTTTTGAAATTATGATGAAAATTTTAAATATCCTTATTTAAAAATAAAAGTGAAATTGTGTTTTGATGATCGATTGATTTGTGTTCTGTTTATTAGAGTGCGCAGCGGAAACAATGAGACTGTCTTCGCTGTGTACGGCTGATAACCCTTTTGATTTAAAAATCAAAATATGAAAATGAAATAAATTTCATTGTGTTGTTACATAGATGTGTTTATTTTGTTTCCTTTGAAAATTTCGAATCCGATTTGAGGATCCGAAGCGATTGCAGTCATGTGATTTTGTTGAGATTTTTGCTGTTTTGAATTATCTTCATTGAAGATATGTCATGGCCCGCAAATCCGTCCCTCTTGATTAACCACTAATCTCCATTGATTAACTCCAAATGAACGGGAATACGAACTATGATGGTTTAAGAAGAAGAAAAAGGCAGAAGAAGAAGAAGATAGAAGAACAACAACACAAAATCAGATACAGAAGCAGAAAACAATATCAGAATCTTACACATCGCAGCGGAACAATATATAATAGATAAATGAATATCATTTAAAAACAAAAGAATTATATCTATTATTACATTACATCACATCATTTCATCAGAGTCAATAACAACAATGGACAGTTATATAAACTTGTCCTCATACAGAATACACAGCGGAATAAATACTATCAGATACAAATACTACGTCTCGTCGTCCAGCTTATCTCCAAAGCTCCAGAATATCCAGAATATCCTGATAACATAACTCTAGGCTGCCCGTGTGGAAAATTTGTGGGCACCCAGAGTTTAGAAGGGAACAATAAACTCTGAGTCAGTCATGGTGACTGGTGTGAGATCGTAAAACAGTTATCTTTAAATAAACAGAGGAATATTTTTAAAGTCAATTCGCAATGCTTTTGGAAAATGAAACTACCATAAGACCTCCCACCACACACACAATGCAAACGCAGAATTGGAGGAGATTTCTTCTTATGATAGTCAAAGATGCTTGATATGCAAAATCAAATCATTTTTGATATTATTATTAGTGCATAGTGTAGAAAACATTTCGAAAGTATAATATTAATCTTAGCCAACATACGACCAGTATCGTATGCCTACTATAGCTACCATCTAAACAGTGGTGACCACCGTACGTAAATGGCAGGCTCTACAACTAATACCGTACAAATCACGTATTGGAGTTTGGATTTCCAACAAATGGTCAGGCTAAGGAACTTCCTATCCACGATGGGTACGTCCCTGGAATAGACGACCCGAGAACCTAACCGGATCTCTGCCAACACAAGGCCGGGTTACCTCTGCAAAAATAGGTAACTACTGACACGCGTATGCCATCCCCCGATCGTCACCGATCTTCCCGAGGATCCCCGATTCGCAACAAACCACATAGAAAAAATAATGCAGTAACCATAGAGGTTAAGTATCTGGGCTCCATACCATGATACCACCTTTATCCAGAAGGAATGACATACACTAAGGGGCGCTACTCCCTAGAACCTTGCCGCATCCTTCCTGTTTCGACCATTTCCGGGGTGTGAGGCTCGACGAAGTCTCGTCCACAAAGCTACGCTTTCTACAAAAAGCCCTGCTTCGGGTCAAACAAAATGATCAACCTATGATCACAAAGATATAAGATCAAACAAATGATCATATCACAAATGATCAAACACTGATCATTTCACAGCAACACTCAGTATGCCACGTTACCAAATTGGGATATATCGCTGATGAATTTCAACTACATAACCTCTGAGCTCGTACGTCTAAGAGAAGGGTGTTAAGCTAAGAGAATAAATTCTCCGCCACCAACAGAAATGTATTTGAAAGAAATCAGCTTTATATCTCAAATTGTAACGTCAGACACACAATCCATACAAGTCTGTTCCGGGATCGAACAGAACCGAAGGCACTTCTCACGAAGCCCTTGCATATCCGGATAATTTTCTAATCACGTCCGGACTTCCCGTCACTAAGGGTGATAAAACCTCTAAATCGGAGATCAGCCGATGTAGAGTAACTCGACGGTAATCCTTCCGTTTTCAAAAATATCCGGTCTTCAACACCGGTCTTCAAATGCAATTCATAACGACGTATCACATATTCGGAATGGGTTATACGACCCCATGGTCCTTTCCCGGTTAACCCGAATAGTGAGCGATTATTCAAAAATAAGTGTGGCATTCAAATTCATCCAATTCACAACAAATACCTACTCAAGGTAAATATTGATAGTCGGTTATTTAACTATCAATAAAGATGCGCAACATCATCAGATCCCAAATAATTTTCCAAATTATTTCTTTTCCAAAATATCTTTACTAGATATATAATTTCCACACTTCAAAAATAAATCAATATTCATTTTTAAACAACTCCCCTTTCTTTTATAAATCCCATGTTGAATTTATATCTTTCAAAATATCTACTGATATACGATTCTCAAATCGATTTCAAATATTCAATTTCATTTTATCTTTAAGAAGATAAAATCTCAAAACGTTTCATTTCATTTTGGAAATGCATTTCCCTACTTATTTAATAATAAGTATTTCACAAGTCATTTATTTTCAACACTTGGAAAATATCCGATATACTTAAATCAAATTAAGTATATATTCATTCTTTAAGGAAATCATTTATTATAACAACATTTATTTGAGTCAAAACGAATGTTACGTAAAACATCGTTACGACGACTCAAAATCTCTAGTATAGGGATTCGAAATTAAGATAGATATGTAAATCCCAATACTACATCAAAACATTTCCTTTCGGAAATCATTTACTATAACAACAGTGTTATAGTCCATCATTTCCTTATTTTCCGAAAACGTCTATTTTAACAATAAATGTTGAAATCTATGATTTCGATATTTTAACACGTTTTAAAACATCTTTTAAAACAACAACTTCATTTCGTAATATCTTTTCCCAAAACAAATTCATTTTACTTAACAATATATTCACTGTCCAAAAATCGTGAATATACTTCGCTAACCAAATTTCAATATTTCCTACACATTTGTTTCAATAAAAATTCGCTATCCAAAATCGCGAATATATCTTCTTTAATAACCTTCTATATTAAATTTATCAAATCCAATTGATTTCGAATTTATAAAACAACGTTTATAAATTCTATTTCGATTCGGTAACAACTTTGATTTATCAATCTCCTTTTATTTACTTCTAGAATTTCACTTATCAAAATAAGTAATTTCGATTCGGTAACAACTTTGATAAATTCCAATTCTATTTATAAAACTTCAATCCCAAATCAATTTCGATATTGATTTCTAAATTTATTTTCAACTTTAAATAAACTTCCCATACTGATTTCTCAAAATTTCATTTCCAAATATTAAATCAATTATAGATTGATTTCTAATTTTATTCATCCCTACTAAAATAAATTCCTTATTTTCCTTCAAATTTTTCAATATCCTGTTTTTAAATGGATTCTTTAAATTGAACTCATTTTACATTGATTTCCCAAATCATTTCAATTTACCATTTAAATTTCTAATTGGATTTCCAACTTATTTCCTTTTAAATAAATTCCTTTTAAAGAAAATAAATTTCTATTGTCTTCTTTCAATCTATTTAGAAATCCAGATTTTAAATTAATTTCCTCAATTTAAAATCACTATTATACGAAATTCATTTATTTAACATTTTCACTTTATTCTGGAAATAAATTCGATAAGATTATAAAAATTAACTTTTTATACTTTAAAATTCCTCTCTTCGAATTTATTAAATTTCTAAAATTAAATTCACTCAGAAATTTCTATTTTGATCTCCAAAAATTCAATTTCGTTTATTTTTGGAATCCAATGATATCAAACATCCATTCAGCTAAATTTTAGCTTCCAAACAATTTTCCAGACATCGATATGATCAATAATCATCAATATAATCATTCACAGATTCATATCACAGTATAAATAAATTCAATCAAAGTGAGGGGTCCAGTTGGATCCCTCCAACCTGTTTCCCTGCATCCAAAGATGTTAGCACAATACCAATTCCGCTCCAGTACGGAATTATCGCGGTATATGGGTTTTATAAAAATCCGCTTACTAACGGCGCAATAGGGTCTCATCCGCTATACGAGGCGGGAATCATCAATCCAATATATACATATGCCAATATGTATATATTGCTATATATATATAGATATATCCTACTATATCTAATATCACATCCAATAGCAAGCAATCAGTCAATAACTGCAAAATTAAATTTTCCTTCGAGTGAGAAAATCTCACCTTAGCTTTTTAATTTGCAGTCCATTCCACATCCAGATTTATTTTTTTCTTCGTTGTATTCGACCTTGTATAAACAATTATATGATTTAATTAATATTTGAATTCACCAAACCATTAATCAATAAATTTTAATTTCAAACAAATGACTTAATTAAGTAATTATTTAATTAAAAAATCAAATTCCCTTTAATATTCAAAATTTCTTTTAAACTTGTAACAGAGATATTTTTATACTTTATGGTAAAACTAAATTTCACTTCTATATAAATTTCAAACATTATAAAGTTTCATAATTATTCGAATAAATCGAACTAATAAAATTTCATTTGATAATTTAAATTAACTAACAATTTATCTTTTCTAACTAATTTCTTTCAAAATATTTTTTTTTGAAAATAACCTATATAAATTTAAAAATCTAATTTTTTTATCTCAACTTTATCTATAGCTTACTATAAGATGTTTATACATAATTTTTTTCTTTTAAAGCAATGTTGTAATATGCCAGTAACCCAAAACTATTTTTAAAATAGTATATAGACTGATCAATATTATTATTCTAACAAATCCTATACTAAAAATCAAGACAACACATACATATATATATAAACATTTAATTGAAATAAAAATTTGTTTAAAACTTACTGCTCTCAACCATTTACTGACCACGACTTCGAACTCTAGATCGCAAATCCCCAAGTCGAACAACCCCTCGAGCTCAGCCGAGCCACGACGTCCACTTCCTCTGTTGACCAAGGCCACTCGCGAGCACCATCGCCGATCCCCCCAATCCACAGATGTCGCGACATTGCCTCGCGACGAACACGAGCTCAAAACTGCTGCATCGAGTTCCCCCTTATTCGAGCGCGACTGGAGATCGTCGCTCGCGAACTACTGCTCGCGAATTTGACTCGCGAAACCCCTGCCCCAACTTCAAAACTCGACCGCGACGAGCTGTCGCCCTCTCACCCGCTCGCAAGTATCGTCAACGTGATGCCAACACGCCAGTGCTCGAGCTCGAAACCCTGATTTCCTACGATCGAACGAAGTCTCCATCTTCGAACAGAGGAGGAAAAATTCGCAATTTATAAAGGAGGCTCGTGACCTTTTTTTTTTACTGAGGAACGAATCGTTCCAGATTCGAAATGATAAAGGGGAGGGCTGCGGCCATTTTTCTTTGTTGTTTCGATTTGAAAACAGGGGAGGATTCGATTTCTTTTGTTTGAGGAGAAAGGGGCTTCGGCCATTGTTTTTGTCTTGTGAACGAGAGGAAAGGTAAAAGTGATGTCGCCATTTTTCGTTTCGAACGAGGGAATTGATTTTTAACAGATAAAGGAAGAGGACGTATTTGAAAACGAAGGGGAATGGTTGCGTGAATTTAGGCTGAAACAAAGGAACGGGTTTGAAGGCGTGAGATAAGGGAGAGTGTCGTGCCTTCCTTCTGATGTCGGCAAAGTTTAAATTTAAATTTTAAAATTGAATTTCTTTTTGTTTTAACGCGTTTTCATGTCGTACGGTTACACGGCAACTCCGTTAAATACGAAATTGGAAGTCCGACAATAATTCAATATTACGGACCCAATGGAACTAGTTTCGTCAAATTCCGAGACTGCGCCTCGGACGGCTATTTTTAAATATTGGTTCGAACGATTTATTTCAAAACTGAACAGATCACTTCTAAATTCGATTCTGAGAGTTCCATTATCTTCAGTTTTATAAATATGAATTTTAAAAGCTTTTGGAATATTTTTCTTCAGCTTAAAATTGAAGATACAAATTTTATTCAACTCTCAATAGATTAAATTATATAATTTAATCGTCAAATTCAAATTTAAATCGGGGATTCAAATTAAATCATCGTTCAAATATTTAAAATTAATTAAATATTTCCAATTTAATTTGTTCAAAATTCAGGGTCGTTACAGACTTCCCCCCTTAAAAGAATTTCGTCCTCGAAATTACAAGTTAGGGAAAATGGTCCTTAACTCGTCTACTATTTTTCACAATTCAATAGTTTTATCAAATTTTCAAAACAAATCTTTCTATTAAAGATTCGTTATCATTCCAACTATCTTTCTAACTTCAATTATAGGTTTCAAACAACATTGTTTACTTCTCAATTCAATTTTAAGTTTAAATTCAAATTTAAACTTTCAAATTTTCTCAAAAATTTTCTAACGCCCTAAATTTTCGAAAAATTTCGCCAGCGTCTCCTTTGCGCGGCTAATACGGTACGACTACAAAACGTCCCTACGGACTCTCTGATTTCAAAAAGAAAAAGAAACAGCCAAGCGGCTAGACAAGAAATCATCAAAAACTCATATTATAATTCAAATACATACCTCTTGTCGAGCAATTCAAATTATCTTTGAAATCAAAATTCCAATTCCTTTATACCTGTATATCCTACTAGCCATAATATCTAGTTACATATATTCAAACTATTTTGCAAATTTAATTACAAATTTTTTCCAATATAAACTACTTATATCATTTTTAGCTTACTATTGAAGTTACATATTCAATTTCGTTCAATTTTGCATTACAAATTCATTTGAATTCAATTTCGTCTTTTATCTTTAGTTGATAACTATACTATTCTAAATTAGTTTTATTTACTAATTTATTCGTCTTCAATTTGAATTTTATTCCAATCAAATTTCAAATATTCTATAAGTTATCAACTTGTTTACATCTTGATTTATACAATCATTTACACATTTACTTACTAATTTCATTCCATTAGAATTCTATTTTCAATTATAAATTCATATTCACAATTTCATTCCATTATGAATTTTATCTTCCAATATTTTTCTGGAACTTTATTTCAAACTATATATCACATTAATATTTCATATTCACAAATTCTATTCATATATGAATTCATTTCTTTTAAGTTAGATTTTTATTTAAACTTAAACTTTACAAGTTATCGACTTCATAATATTTCATAAATATTTTTATATAGTATTCCAGAGTTTTTTCATCATTTAAAAAATCATTTTTGAAAACAATTCAAATTATCCTTTGAATTTCTAAAACAAATTTCAAATTTTTCAAACAACTTCTGTTTTAAAACAATTTGGCAGCAATTCCTCTTCTGGAAACCCGAAAATGAACACCGGTGATGTCGCGATCATCATCGGAATTATTTTCCAGCGACCGAAAAGAGTTTAGAGCTTTTCATTCCTTCAAAATACCTTTCAAAACCTTTGAAATTCATTTTCAAATCAAAAATGATTTAACTTTCCAAATCTCCAAAATTTTCAAATTCTTTTCAAAACATTTCCAAAAACTTCTCTGGAATTCCGTTTCAAATTACAAATCACATTTATAATTTACATTCTCAAATTTCATTTGTATGTGAATTAATTTCTTAACTTTGGAGTAACGATTTCAATTTCTTATTCAGTTTCAATAGTAATGATAACATTTCAATATCATCACTTTCCTAACATCCATGCAACCATATACTATAGTAATTCATAGAAAAACATTTCTTTTCTATACAAAATAGTTTTGGGCAAAATTATCTCATTTACCCTATTTAAAACAATACTGTGCCGAATTGTTCTATTCAAGTGTTTAGAGATCCCTATCAATGATCGTTAATTACTCGTATTGACCAGAATCCATATACCACTCAATAAATCAATCATCACAATATAAAACAATTTTTATATTAACTAACAAATACGCGCTCGTATCTATTATTACACTCAAACTCATTCTAGAGTACTGCTGACTCTATCTCTAATGAGAAACACCCAACAGAGCAGGGTTGTCGCTTAACCATATGCTCTGATACCAAATGTCATGGCCCGCAAATCCGTCCCTCTTGATTAACCACTAATCTCCATTGATTAACTCCAAATGAACGGGAATACGAACTATGATGGTTTAAGAAGAAGAAAAAGGCAGAAGAAGAAGAAGATAGAAGAACAACAACACAAAATCAGATACAGAAGCAGAAAACAACATCAGAATCTTACACATCGCAGCGGAACAATATATAATAGATAAATGAATATCATTTAAAAACAAAAGAATTATATCTGTTATTACATTACATCACATCATTTCATCAGAGTCAATAACAACAATGGACAGTTATATAAACTTGTCCTCATACAGAATACACAGCGGAATAAATACTATCGGATACAAATACTACGTCTCGTCGTCCAGCTTATCTCCAAAGCTCTAGAATATCCAGAATATCCTGATAACATAACTCTAGGCTGCCCGTGTGGAAAATTTGTGGGCACCCAGAGTTTAGAAGGGAACAATAAACTCCGAGTCAGTCATGGTGACTGGTGTGAGATCGTAAAACAGTTATCTTTAAATAAACAGAGGAATATTTTTAAAGTCAATTCGCAATGCTTTTGGAAAATGAAACTACCATAAGACCTCCCACCACACACACAATGCAAACGCAGAATTGGAGGAGATTTCTTCTTATGATAGTCAAAGATGCTTGATACGCAAAATCAAATCATTTTTGATATTATTATTAGTGCATAGTGTAGAAAACATTTCGAAAGTATAATATTAATCTTAGCCAACATACGACCAGTATCGTATGCCTACTATAGCTACCATCTAAACAGTGGTGACCACCGTACGTAAATGGCAGGTTCTACAACTAATACCGTACAAATCACGTATTGGAGTTTGGATTTCCAACAAATGGTCAGGCTAAGGAACTTCCTATCCACGATGGGTACGTCCCTGGAATAGACGACCCGAGAACCTAACCGGATCTCTGCCAACACAAGGCCGGGTTACCTCTGCAAAAATAGGTAACTACTGACACGCGTATGCCATCCCCCGATCGTCACCGATCTTCCCGAGGATCCCCGATTCGCAACAAACCACATAGAAAAAATAATGCAGTAACCACAGAGGTTAAGTATCTGGGCTCCATACCATGATACCACCTTTATCCAGAAGGAATGACATACACTAAGGGGCGCTACTCCCTAGAACCTTGCCGCATCCTTCCTGTTTCGACCATTTCCGGGGTGTGAGGCTCGACGAAGTCTCGTCCACAAAGCTACGCTTTCTACAAAAAGCCCTGCTTCGGGTCAAACAAAATGATCAACCTATGATCACAAAGATATAAGATCAAACAAATGATCATATCACAAATGATCAAACACTGATCATTTCACAGCAACACTCAGTATGCCACGTTACCAAATTGGGATATATCGCTGATGAATTTCAACTACATAACCTCTGAGCTCATACGTCTCAGAGAAGGGTGTTAAGCTAAGAGAATAAATTCTCCGCCACCAACAGAAATGTATTTGAAAGAAATCAGCTTTATATCTCAAATTGTAACGTCAGACACACAATCCATACAAGTCTGTTCCGGGATCGAACAGAACCGAAGGCACTTCTCACGAAGCCCTTGCATATCCGGATAATTTTCTAATCACGTCCGGACTTCCCGTCACTAAGGGTGATAAAACCTCTAAATCGGAGATCAGCCGATGTAGAGTAACTCGACGGTAATCCTTCCGTTTTCAAAAATATCCGGTCTTCAACACCGGTCTTCAAATGCAATTCATAACGACGTATCACATATTCGGAATGGGTTATATGACCCCATGGTCCTTTCCCGGTTAACCCGAATAGTGAGCGATTATTCAAAAATAAGTGTGGCATTCAAATTCATCCAATTCACAACAAATACCTACTCAAGGTAAATATTGATAGTCGGTTATTTAACTATCAATAAAGATGCGCAACATCATCAGATCCCAAATAATTTTCCAAATTATTTCTTTTCCAAAATATCTTTACTAGATATATAATTTCCACACTTCAAAAATAAATCAATATTCATTTTTAAACAACTCCCCTTTCTTTTATAAATCCCATGTTGAATTTATATCTTTCAAAATATCTACTGATATACGATTCTCAAATCGATTTCAAATATTCAATTTCATTTTATCTTTAAGAAGATAAAATCTCAAAACGTTTCATTTCATTTTGGAAATGCATTTCCCTACTTATTTAATAATAAGTATTTCACAAGTCATTTATTTTCAACACTTGGAAAATATCCGATATACTTAAATCAAATTAAGTATATATTCATTCTTTAAGGAAATCATTTATTATAACAACATTTATTTGAGTCAAAACGAATGTTACGTAAAACATCGTTACGACGACTCAAAATCTCTAGTATAGGGATTCGAAATTAAGATAGATATGTAAATCCCAATACTACATCAAAACATTTCCTTTCGGAAATCATTTACTATAACAACAGTGTTATAGTCCATCATTTCCTTATTTTCCGAAAACGTCTATTTTAACAATAAATGTTGAAATCTATGATTTCGATATTTTAACACGTTTTAAAACATCTTTTAAAACAACAACTTCATTTCGTAATATCTTTTCCCAAAACAAATTCATTTTACTTAACAATATATTCACTGTCCAAAAATCGTGAATATACTTCGCTAACCAAATTTCAATATTTCCTACACATTTGTTTCAATAAAAATTCGCTATCCAAAATCGCGAATATATCTTCTTTAATAACCTTCTATATTAAATTTATCAAATCCAATTGATTTCGAATTTATAAAACAACGTTTATAAATTCTATTTCGATTCGGTAACAACTTTGATTTATCAATCTCCTTTTATTTACTTCTAGAATTTCACTTATCAAAATAAGTAATTTCGATTCGGTAACAACTTTGATAAATTCCAATTCTATTTATAAAACTTCAATCCCAAATCAATTTCGATATTGATTTCTAAATTTATTTTCAACTTTAAATAAACTTCCCATACTGATTTCTCAAAATTTCATTTCCAAATATTAAATCAATTATAGATTGATTTCTAATTTTATTCATCCCTACTAAAATAAATTCCTTATTTTCCTTCAAATTTTTCAATATCCTGTTTTTAAATGGATTCTTTAAATTGAACTCATTTTACATTGATTTCCCAAATCATTTCAATTTACCATTTAAATTTCTAATTGGATTTCCAACTTATCTCCTTTTAAATAAATTCCTTTTAAAGAAAATAAATTTCTATTGTCTTCTTTCAATCTATTTAGAAATCCAGATTTTAAATTAATTTCCTCAATTTAAAATCACTATTATACGAAATTCATTTATTTAACATTTTCACTTTATTCTGGAAATAAATTCGATAAGATTATAAAAATTAACTTTTTATACTTTAAAATTCCTCTCTTCGAATTTATTAAATTTCTAAAATTAAATTCACTCAGAAATTTCTATTTTGATCTCCAAAAATTCAATTTCGTTTATTTTTGGAATCCAATGATATCAAACATCCATTCAGCTAAATTTTAGCTTCCAAACAATTTTCCAGACATCGATATGATCAATAATCATCAATATAATCATTCACAGATTCATATCACAGTATAAATAAATTCAATCAAAGTGAGGGGTCCAGTTGGATCCCTCCAACCTGTTTCCCTGCATCCAAAGATGTTAGCACAATACCAATTCCGCTCCAGTACGGAATTATCGCGGTATATGGGTTTTATAAAAATCCGCTTACTAACGGCGCAATAGGGTCTCATCCGCTATACGAGGCGGGAATCATCAATCCAATATATACATATGCCAATATGTATATATTGCTATATATATATAGATATATCCTACTATATCTAATATCACATCCAATAGCAAGCAATCAGTCAATAACTGCAAAATTAAATTTTCCTTCGAGTGAGAAAATCTCACCTTAGCTTTTTAATTTGCAGTCCATTCCACATCCAGATTTATTTTTTTCTTCGTTGTATTCGACCTTGTATAAACAATTATATGATTTAATTAATATTTGAATTCACCAAACCATTAATCAATAAATTTTAATTTCAAACAAATGACTTAATTAAGTAATTATTTAATTAAAAAATCAAATTCCCTTTAATATTCAAAATTTCTTTTAAACTTGTAACAGAGATATTTTTATACTTTATGGTAAAACTAAATTTCACTTCTATATAAATTTCAAACATTATAAAGTTTCATAATTATTCGAATAAATCGAACTAATAAAATTTCATTTGATAATTTAAATTAACTAACAATTTATCTTTTCTAACTAATTTCTTTCAAAATATTTTTTTTTGAAAATAACCTATATAAATTTAAAAATCTAATTTTTTTATCTCAACTTTATCTATAGCTTACTATAAGATGTTTATACATAATTTTTTTCTTTTAAAGCAATGTTGTAATATGCCAGTAACCCAAAACTATTTTTAAAATAGTATATAGACTGATCAATATTATTATTCTAACAAATCCTATACTAAAAATCAAGACAACACATACATATATATATATAAACATTTAATTGAAATAAAAATTTGTTTAAAACTTACTGCTCTCAACCATTTACTGACCACGACTTCGAACTCTAGATCGCAAATCCCCAAGTCGAACAACCCCTCGAGCTCAGCCGAGCCACGACGTCCACTTCCTCTATTGACCAAGGCCACTCGCGAGCACCATCGCCGATCCCCCCAATCCACAGATGTCGCGACATTGCCTCGCGACGAACACGAGCTCAAAACTGCTGCATCGAGTTCCCCCTTATTCGAGCGCGACTGGAGATCGTCGCTCGCGAACTACTGCTCGCGAATTTGACTCGCGAAACCCCTGCCCCAACTTCAAAACTCGACCGCGACGAGCTGTCGCCCTCTCACCCGCTCGCAAGTATCGTCAACGTGATGCCAACACGCCAGTGCTCGAGCTCGAAACCCTGATTTCCTACGATCGAACGAAGTCGCCATCTTCGAACAGAGGAGGAAAAATTCGCAATTTATAAAGGAGGCTCGTGACCTTTTTTTTTTTACTGAGGAACGAATCGTTCCAGATTCGAAATGATAAAGGGGAGGGCTGCGGCCATTTTTCTTTGTTGTTTCGATTTGAAAACAGGGGAGGATTCGATTTCTTTTGTTTGAGGAGAAAGGGGCTTCGACCATTGTTTTTGTCTTGTGAACGAGAGGAAAGGTAAAAGTGATGTCGTCATTTTTCGTTTCGAACGAGGGAATTGATTTTTAACAGATAAAGGAAGAGGACGTATTTGAAAACGAAGGGGAATGGTTGCGTGAATTTAGGCTGAAACAAAGGAACGGGTTTGAAGGCGTGAGATAAGGGAGAGTGTCGTGCCTTCCTTCTGATGTCGGCAAAGTTTAAATTTAAATTTTAAAATTGAATTTCTTTTTGTTTTAACGCGTTTTCATGTCGTACGGTTACACGGCAACTCCGTTAAATACGAAATTGGAAGTCCGACAATAATTCAATATTACGGACCCAATGGAACTAGTTTCGTCAAATTCCGAGACTGCGCCTCGGACGGCTATTTTTAAATATTGGTTCGAACGATTTATTTCAAAACTGAACAGATCACTTCTAAATTCGATTCTGAGAGTTCCATTATCTTCAGTTTTATAAATATGAATTTTAAAAGCTTTTGGAATATTTTTCTTCAGCTTAAAATTGAAGATACAAATTTTATTCAACTCTCAATAGATTAAATTATATAATTTAATCGTCAAATTCAAATTTAAATCGGGGATTCAAATTAAATCATCGTTCAAATATTTAAAATTAATTAAATATTTCCAATTTAATTTGTTCAAAATTCAGGGTCGTTACAATAATCGAGTGATTTCTGTTGTTCATCTTGTAGTGTGCGTGCAAATTTGAGTTGCACGTTACTGCATAAAGTTTACGTTGAACCGGTGTTTGGTTTAAACGTATTTTGTTGCCGTTATTTTTATAACGGGATTCTTACACCGTTGCTAAATTTTTGAAGCACGGTGTTTTGTTGACATTTTTTATGAATGAAAATTCACTGGTATTACATTTTGATGTGAATTATTTTGATGAGATTTTGACGTAAAAAAAAAAGAAAAAATATTACTATCGCTTTGGCTTCAGTAACCTTCAAATTTTAAAGGGGATTTTCAAGCGGTTATTCCGCAATGCTGATTTGATACCCGTTTTTACGGTGTTTTGAGAAGTGCGATTTCCTTATCGGAATTGCTACAGATGTTACTGTTTTAATCACGTGTTTTGAAAATTGTTTTTAATACTCTTTGTTATTAATCACGTTTTTACGGTGTTTTTATGTGCAATGCCTAACTACGGATGGCCGCTCCTATCCAGCCTTATTCTTCGTAATAACAGACAGTATTTCTTTTAATACTCTTTGTTATTGTGAGCATAGAGGTGGGGCGTCACAGTTATCGACCCTCGGCTGAACCCTAAAAAGAAATATACTCTAAAGTGCCAAATATTATTGCTTTTAGTAATCGCTAGAACTTAACCAAAATGCCCCTTACCGCCTAGTGAAATTCCAGTATTTACTAGAGGCTAGTAAATCTCACTCATTACACATACCACCGGAAAACCTAAACTATATTCTCTTAAGGATCTAGCAGTCCCATGCCACACACAAAAAGTGAATACAACTCTAAAGAGTTAAATACTTCTCAACAACGATCAGACGAATTTAACTAAGGCATCCCATACTACCTGGTGAAATTCCAATACTCGTTAAAGGGTTAGTAAGTACCACTCAAACATTCTATTTAATGAGTCATGCAATGTTCGATGAAGTGTTACTCGAGAGCATTTAAACCAATCGGTAACACTAAATTGAATATGAGTATTTTCCAAATTATAGAATCAAGGTTCTTAAAACATTTTCATTTAAAAAAACAAAAGTCACACGGAATTACCAGATGATAGAAAATATTTTAATAGTTTAAGGTTTGAAGGTAATTAAATATAATCTTAATATATATACAAAATGATTTATTAAAATTTCTTTATATAAAATATTACTTTCGAGTTCCTTTATTCAAAACCAATAATTTAATTATTATTCAATTTTATATAAATATTCACTATTTGATAAAATATTACATAAATCCAAATTATTCCAAAAATGCACTTATATATGTATATTTATCTCAAAATTCCATATAGAATATTTATTTAATAAACCATGTTCCAAAAATATATATATATGTCCATGTATTTTATAAAATCCATATTTACTCTTATCCAAAACCATATAATTATTTAAACCTCTAATTAGAAATAACTTATTTACATTTAAAAATCATTCTTATTATATAAATAATAAGAAGTATATCTATTTACACTTTCAAATATCCTTTATAAATAACATAACTTTCTTCGTACAGGATTAAGTAGAAACGACTCAACTTGAAAATCTATTCTCTTTGAATATCCTTGTTGTTGAAAACATGTGACTAGAGATTTGATGTTGTGCTGTGCACTCTATGGCATAATCATTCCAAAACAAATTCACAATTCAAAAATCTGGAAATAATATCGAGATCATCACAAAATGGCACGAAATAGGACATCAAAAACAAGCAAATATCAACAAGGAAATAAACGGGCAAGCAGATGAGCGAACGGGACGATCGAGGAGCGAAACGAGCTCAACCTGGGGCTCAACCTAGGCTGTGACCGGTGCATCGGCCTGGTTGGAACGGTGGACCAATGACACCACCTAGCCAGAGTCCTAATAGTGCACGCGGCTCAAGGATCGTCTGTTGGCGGAGGTTTTTTGCTGAATTTACCCAAGACATTGTAACAGACCAGATTTTCGACCCTCGAAAATCGACACTAATACATCCACTGTATCACATGCCGAGCAATCGAATGTCGAAAAACCCGATTGTTAGGGGAAAAGAAGAAGAAAGAAGATAAGAAGAAAACTAAACAACATAGAATCTCACAGTGAAACGAATAATCTATAATTTACCATAAATCTTTACACAAAAACAAAACTGTAATGTATGTATATACAGACATAAGTCAGAGTATACTAATCCATTTCAGTCTGGACAGTTATAACAGCCTGTCCTCACAGTTGCTGATAACATAACAATGAATAAAGCGAAAAATATAACCATCTACGTGGATATGTCTCTGGGCCTCCAACTCGTCTCTTGAAGCTCCATGCATCCAAACTAATATGTAATATACTCGGTCTGACCCGAGCATTATAATAAAATGACACCCGAGTCAGTCTGAAAAACCAGCGTGAGAAAACACACCCAACTGGATTTAAAGTTATATAAAAATCTTTGAAATCAAAAGTTATCTCGTAAGGCCACGCCGCACATAAACACGGATGAGTTTTTACCTTACGATAACAAAATCCACTTTTATATAAAACTCTATGATATTATATAGTGTCTAGGTACAAATACTTATTAAATAGCCGAAATTGTTACATTAATTAAATTCCAGCATACTAGGCTTTAGAATCAAAACCGTAAAGGCACGTATTGGAGAATGGATTCCATACAATGACTAGGCACTGGGGTATCACCTATCACAGTACACGTCTAGAAAATGTACAGAGGACCTCGCTTGGATCCCCTGCCAACATAAGACCGGCCTACCCCTGACCTGGATAGTAATGAATATGTCATCACCCCGGTTGCTTTGCAACCCTTTTTTATTTGAGATCTCATGCACAACCAATCCATAAATATGTAGATGTATCTAGAAGGGTGACAACATACACTAATGGGTGCGACCCACTTACCCTTGCTGCATCTTCCTTGATTTTCAGTCATTCCCGGTTGATGAGGCTTGAGGCTACGGTTACCTTTCAAGAAATTTACACTTAGAATGCTTATTGCCCTCCAATGACAATGTGCTGATTATCATTCATCCATACAAGTCTGTTCTGGGTCTGAACGAAACCGAAGGCACTATTCCTACAATATCCATTTTGGATTCACCCTCAAGATTAGTAGCGATCAGCTCTTGGACTTCACATCTCCATCTTCGATTCCATGCTCTTCATGATGTCTTCACTTCGAAACGCATTCCTTGGATCGAAGTGGTTTTCGTAGAACATATCTGTTCCCGGTCTCTTCGAAGCAACGTTCGATAATTTTCGGTAAACTCGATCCCGGTTCTCTAGGAAATAAACAGACAAAGATAAGATCGGAGATCACCTCCAAACCGTTTGTGGACGGATTTCCCTATCGTCGTCCTAGAAGAACGAAACGAGATTTATACGCATAGTACAACATCATCGGAGATGACTATGCCATATAACTCACGTGTTTCTCCTAGATATTTCCAAAGTTACGTTGGGTCTATTTTCGATAGTCGGTTATTTAACTATCGAATAACAAACATTCAATCAAGAATTTATTTCTTTTGGAAAATTAACATTGGCTCGGTATATAAGCAATCACTAGCCCCCTTTAATAAGTCTTTATACATACAATTACTTTGTAAATTACTTGTATATAAACACCCTTTTAAAAGATATACTCGTAAATCCCCGTGTTTCCATATTTAGAAATAGCCATATACTTATTCCAACGGTATAAGTATATCTACAAAACTTAGAAAAAGTTTCCTTCTTATTCGATTCTCAAATCGTTTATAATTCCCCTTAAATTCTCGAAGATCGTTTATAGCCCATTTTATAAATCTCCAAAAAACATTAATAATATCTTTACCAAGAATTCAGTCACTTATAAACGTTTTGTACATTTCAAAATAATTTATAACTCTTAATGAACCCATATACCATTTATAAACTTCTTTTATAAATCTATAAACCTGCTTCCAAAATTTTGTTTATAAATATCCAACTATTTATAAACTCTTTCACCTTGCAAATAATCCTTAATTTGAACCATTTTATAATTCCTTTATAAAATCTAAGTCTTTCGACTCCATTTCAGAGTCTCGAAAACATTTAAAAATAATTTTAGTCATTTGCCTCCAAACATAAAATTATCAATAATGAACATTATAAATAAATGGAAATCGTTAACTTTAAATATCCTAAAATAATAATTAATTATTCTAAAATATTGTTTAAGAAATAATAATAAAAATTATTCTAAAATTGGATGACGTCCGATTTTAGTCCAAAATTCAACTATCTCCAATTGCAACAAAACCAATTCCATCGTGAATTTTTCCCAATAGAAGCGCAACGCAAAAATCCGTGCCTCGATTCGACCTCGTATGAAGGAGTTATGAATTTTAGAAGTTATCGAACATTTTTAAATTAATTAAAATAAACCAATTATAAAGTTAAACTAATTACAACCCTACCCTTAATATCATCTTCCCAAATCAAAATTTCCGCCTACTTCCAGTATCATCCTCCACCATTGCCTCGAGTCCTCCTATCTCCCCCACCCTCACCTCGACTCCATTCACCAAATGAACACCACCACCAACTCCCCCTCCTCAAACTACACCACGCCGTCACCATCATGAAGGCCGCGTCTCCTTCCCTTCGATCGTGACTTCAACCTAGAAATGAAGCATACACAATGTCGCGTATCACCACAGACCGCCGCGCTTCCCCTTGCCTTGGCCGCTGACACTCCTTCCCCCCAAACACCAAACCGAGCTCCGATTGGCCAAATACACTCCCATTCCAACAAAAATCTGAACCCTAGCCCACTGCCCTATTTTCGACCCCCACCCAAAGACGACGAGACCAAGATTGAGCTTAGAGAATTGAAGTCCCATGTCATGCGATCCAAATGAATCAAGGATTGTTATATTTGGTTTAAAATTGGATTTGATTTTCTTTTTTTTCACTGGAGATGATTTAAATAGATAAAGATAGATGGGAGATAACGTAGGGATAGGGTGGCTTGTTCAGTGTAGGTCGGCCGATGTGAAGGAATAACGGCTATGGTCAAGTCTGAATAGAATATATTATTTAAAATTTCAAAATAACTAGTTGTATAATTATGGACCCCAATCGAGACGTGCCGCCTGGCGTTCCTAATGTTATACCCATATTTCGAACGCAATGGAACAAGTTCCGGGACCTAATTCGATCGTATGAGAAGATAGCTTTTTGAACCCAATTATAATATTAAAATTTTGATATTAATTTCAACGCGTTTCTATCCCGTACGACTAAACAGTACATCTGATCGCTATGAAATTTGACGGCGTATTATAATTCATTGTTATAGATCCAATGACATTGGTTTCGTCGAAATCCGAGACAGTTCCCCGGAAGGTTACTTTTATATGTTAATTTAGATGAGTTATTTTCAAAATTAGCTAAATCATTTTTAAATCCATTTTAAAAGTTTTATTACGCTCATTCTTGTTAAATAGTGATTAAAATAAGCTTTTAAACTATTTTTATCCAAATAAAAATCCAAGTTTCAATTTTTTCCACAATTTCAATTGTTAAATTAATAATTAAATTATCAAATAAATCGGTATATTTTAAATTCAAATTACTTGGTCTATAAAATTAATTTTTCAATATTTAAAATCAATAAAATATTCCAAATTCAAATACCTAAAATTCTAGGTCGTTACATTTTCTCTCCCTTAAAAGTGTTTCGTCCTTGAAATTGCTAAGATAGGAAAAATGCCCAAACCCATTACTTTTTAAAACCAATTGGTTGAAATAGTTCTCCAATTTATTTTAAGCCTTTAACATTCAAAAATAAATTTGTTGAAACCTTGTTATTTCTTTTACTAAGTTTTCAAATCCATCCGTAGATTCCAACTAATACTATCCATTTAATCATTTCAAGTTATAATCCAAAATCAAATTTTAGTTATCAAAATTTTCTTCAAAATTTCTAACTCTTTAAATTTTCGAAAAATTTCGCCACCGTCTCCTTTGCGCGGCTAGATCAGAACAACTACAAATCGCCACTATAGGCTAAATCGATAAAAGAAAACAGAAGCTAAGTGGCTCAATCATAAAATCATCAAATCAACAATGTTTTGAACATGTACCTTTTTGTTGGGCAACCCAATTTTCTTATGATATCAAAGACATCAAATTAGCTCTTGCTTTTATATACCTGCATCTTATTTACTAATGATATCCAATCATACGGTTCATAATAACATTATTATGCATTTCCAATTTCCAGCATTTGCTTTACTAAAACCGTACAATGTACATATATCATCCGTACGCAATATCAAATCTGATCGCTTGCTCGATCACACAATTTCACTTCTGAACTAGTATCATTCATACGACCACTCTAGTGTGGACTCAGATCCGGTTCCTTGATCAGAAACTATTATTCTCCTTGAATAGCCATATACTATGCTAGAGAATCCCAAAATCAATCAAAAATCCATATCCAGTGTTCGCCGTCGAGAATCAAGTGAAAAATTCCAACTCGAATCAATATAAATCATCTCGAAATCCTATGCTCGAATTCTGGATCAAACCGTTATGCAAATAAAATAACATACGTACAACTTACATATTTGTTTTGATTGATTCTTAGCTACACCAAATTCCTTTTATTCACATTCATTTCATTTACATTCAATTATTCACAATCATTTCATTTACATTCAATTATTCACAATCATTATTCACATTGCCTTATTCACATTTATTATTTCTTAGTATATTCCTTTCAATACTAATTATCCCTTAAGAAAAATTCCATCAAATTTTTATGTTTAACATATTTCACTCTATACTAATTTCATTTATGAATCATTGCATAAAATTTTACTTAAATTTATAACATTTTACACAACTCTTCTCATGTTTATTTCCACTTCAAAACTTAAGTTTATATCTATTTTTAATCAAGTTCAATTTCAATTCCATTTAACTTAATTCATTAGTTTCAATTTTGATATTTCGACCATATTCCAAAATCATATCCAACTCACTAATTAAATTAATTTGTGAGTTCACTAATTTATTTCAATCAAAATCAATTTTATTTCCAAAGTCATTGAACTTAGCCTAACCCAAGCTAAATTTTCAAAGTTCACTTTATTTAACTTAATTTAAGTTATGTTTCATTCCATAGTTCAATTTCAATTTTTTACTTTTATTGCATTCACATTCAACAATTCAAACGTTGCTTTATCTTGCTAATTTCCAAATTTTATAAGTTATCAAACTTATTTTCTCATATTTTCAATAAAACATTTTAAATGAAAATTCCAGAGTTTAAACACCTTGTTCTTAAGTATTTCAAATTATTTCTGAAGTCATATATACACACACACACAATTCCTTTGGACTTTAAAATCAAAACTAGTTTTTCCAAAACAAAACTCCAATGGTAGTAGTTCCTCCTTTGGAAACTCGAAAATGAATGTCGATGATGCTGCAGTCATCACCGAAATTATTTTCCAGCGATCGAATTGAGTTTAGTGCTTTCTATTTCCTTTTAAAATCCTTTTAAAAAATATTTCCAGTCTAAAATATTTTCCAAATAATGCTATTATTATTTTCCCAGAACTTTGAAAAGCAATTCCCAAAACCAACGGGAATTAAATCCCCAAATTACCAGCTTATAAATCCTTTTTATAAATCATATTTATAATACACTTCTGAAATTTCATTTCCTTTCAGTTTATAAATCACATTTATAAACTATATATAATCTCACTTTGGTTATATAAAATCACTTCTTAACTATTAATCTTGTTTACATTATAGTATCAACCTTTATTCGATCACAAACAACAATCAACAAATGATAATAATCAAATATTATCATTCTCTAACAACCAAGGACACCATATATACCATAATAATTTTCTGAAAAATTATTTCTTTACATATAAATCTATAATCAAGGTAAAATTATTTCATTTACCCAATTTCAAAACAATACCATGTCGAATTGCTCTACTCAAGTGTCTAGAGATCCCTATCAATAACGTTAATTACTCGTATTGACCAGAATCCATAAGCCACTCAACTGACCAATCAGCACAATATAAAACAATTTTTATATCACTAACAAATACGTGCTCATATATATACACACACTCAAACTCATTTTAGGGTGCCACTGACCCTATCTCTAATGAGTTACCCCACCAAAGCCAAGGTTCTCGCTTAACCTTCAGCTCTAATACCAAATGTAACGGACCGGATTTTCGACCCATGAAAATTGACACTAATACATTCACTATATCACATGTCGAGCAATCGAATGTTGGAAAACCCGATTGTTAGGGGAAAAGAAGATAAGAAGAAAACTAAGCAACATAGAATCTCACAGCAGAAAGAATAATCTATAATATACCATAAATCTTTACACAAAAACAAAACTATAATATATGTATATACAGACATCAATCAGAGTATACTAACCTATTTCAGCCTGGATAGTTATAACAACCTGTCCTCGGAATTGCTGATAACACAACAATGAATACAACAGAAAATATAACCATCTACATGGATACGTCTCTGGGCCTCCAACTCGGTCTTGAAGCTCCAAGCATCCAAACTAATATGTAATATACTCGGTCTAACCCAAGCATTATAATAAAATAACACCCGAGTCAGTGTCGAAAACCAGCGTGAGAAAACACACCCAACTGGATTTAAAGTTATATAAAAATCTTTGAAATTAAAAGGTATCTCGTGAGACCATGACACACATAAACATGGACGGGTTTTTACCTTATGATAACCAAAACCACTTTTATATAATAACCGTGATATTATAATAGTGTCTAAGTACAAATACTTATTAAAATAGCTGAAGTTGTTACATTAATTAAATTCCAGCATACTAGGCTTTAGAATCAAAACCGTAAAGGCACGTATTGGAGAATGGATTCCATACAATGACTAGGCACTGGGGTATCATCTATCATAGTACACGTCAAGAAATGTACCGAGGACCTCGCCTGGATCCCCTGCCAACATATGACCAGCCTACCTCTGACCTGGATAGTAATGAATATGTCATCACCCCGGTTGCTTTGCAACCCTTTTTTATTTGAGATCTCATGCACAACCAATCCATAAATATGTAGATGTATCTAGAAGAGTGACAACATACACTAATGGGTGCGACCCACTTAGCCTTGCCGCATCTTCCCTGATTTTCAATCATTTCCGGTTGATGAGGCTTGAGGCTACGGTTACCTTTCAAGAATTTTACACTTAGAATGCTTATTGCCCTCCAATGACAATGTGCTGATTATCATTCATCCATACAAGTCTGTTCTGGGTCCGAACGAAACCGAAGGCACTATTCCTACACTATCCATTTTGGATTCACCCTTAAGATTAGTAGCGATCAGCTCTTGGACTTCACATCTCCATCTTCGATTCCATGCTCTTCACGATGTCTTCACTTAGAAACGCATTCCTTGGATCGAAGTGGTTTTCGGATAACATATCCGATCCCGGTCTCTTCGAAACAACATTCGATAATTTTCGGTAAACTCGATCCCGGTTCTCTAGGAAATAAACAGACAAAGATAAGATCAAAGATCACCTCCTAACCGTTTGTGGACGGATTTCCCTATCGTCATCCTAGAAGAACGAAACGAGATTTATACGCACAGTACAACATCATCGGAGATGACAGTGCCATATAACTCACGTGTTTCTCCAAGATATTTCCAAAGTTACGTTGGGTCTATTTTCGATAGTCGATTATTTAACTATCGAATAACAAATATTCAATCAAGAATTTATTTCTTTTGGAAAATTAACATTGGCTCGGTATATAAGCAATCACTGGCCCCCTTTAATAAGTCTTTATACATACAATTACTTTGTAAATTACTTGTATATAAACACCCTTTTAAAAGATATACTCGTAAATCCCTGTGTTTCCATATTTAGAAATAGCCATATACTTATTCTAACGGTATAAGTATATCTACAAAACTTAAAAAAAGTTTCCTTCTTATTCGATTCTCAAATCGTTTATAATTCCCTTTACAATTCTCGAAGATCGTTTATAGCCCATTATAAACATTTTGTACATTTCGAAATCATTTATAACTCTTAATGAACCCATATACCATTTATAAACTTCTTTTATAAATCTATAAACCTACTTCCAAAATTTTGTTTATAAATATCCAACTATTTATAAACTCTTTCACCTTGCAAATAATCCTTAATTCGAACCATTTTATAATTCCTTTATAAAATCTAAGTCTTTCGACTCTATTTCAGAGTCTCGAAAATATTTAAAAATAATTTTAGTCATTTGCCTCCAAACATAAAATTATTAACAATGAACATTATAAATAAATGGAAATCGTTAACTTTAAATATCCTAAAATAATAATTAATTATTCTAAAATATTATTTAAGAAATAATAATAAAAATTAATCTTACCATTTTATAAATAATAATAATTTATTTTAGAACCTTATAATAATCCTTATTATAAGTTTTAAACCATAATTATTCTTCAATAATTAATCTTTCAATTTATTAACCTTTTTATAATTTCTTAAAACATATTAACTATAAAAAAAATAACTTTTAACAATATTAAAATAATTAAATAACTTTAAAATAATATTAATATGATTATATAACTTTAAAACAATTTTAATTTAATTAAATAACTTTAAAAGAATATTATTATAATTAAAATTCCTTAAATTAATAGTATTATAATTAACTAACTTAAAACCATATTAATATGATTAATTATCTTTAAAACAATATTAATATATTTAATTAGATAATCTTTAAAATATTTCTGAAATCCACTTTTGGATTTTAAAATCCTTTTTGTCTCAAAAACCCATTCCGACTTAGTCGGCAATTTATAGTATTTCAAAAATACTAACTTGAGGCCAATAGCCACCCAACACTTAACCAATGTCGATATTGATTTTTCTTACCACTACTGGGTTTTTATTTCTAAACATACAACGATGTTATAACCACAAAATCCACGATCATATCTATTAATCAATAAACCATATAAACGAAATATCATTGGACAATTCAACAATAGCGAGGAATCCCGTTGGATCCCTCCAACCTGTTTCCCTGCATCACAAATGTTAGATAATCAATAAATATAAATCAACCGCTTCGAGGCTGGTTTCGTATACAAAGGGTCATCCGCTCTTACACGGGAACGTAATAGGGTCTCATCCGCTCCAATAGGTGGGAATATATCCAAACCAACTAATATATATAGTAATTCATCCAAATAATCATTCAATAATTTTTTTCAACTATAAATCATTCTAGTTATCCAAAAAGGAGAGTTTAACTCACCGAATTTTTTTATCGTCGCCGAGGAGTTTCGGTTTGGAACTAAAACTAGATGACGTCCGATTTTAGCCCAAAATTCAACTATCTCCAATTGCAACCAAACCATTTCCATCATGAAGTTTTCCTCAATAGAAGCGCAACGCAAAAATCCATGCCTCGATTCGACCTCATATGAAGGAGTTATGAATTTTAGAAGTTATCAAACATTTTTAAATTAATTAAAATAAACTAATTACAAAGTTAAACTAATTACAACCCTACCCTTAATATCATCTTCCCAAATCAAATTTTCTGCCTACTTCCAGTATCATCCTCCACCATTACCTCGAGTTCTCCTATCTCCCCCACCCTCACCTCGACTCCGTTCACCAAATGAACACCACCACCAACTCCCCCTCCTCAAACTACACCACGCCGTCACCATCATGAAGGCCGCGTCTCCTTCCCTTCGATCGTGACTTCAACCTAGAAATGAAGCATACACAATGTCGCGTATCACCAAAGACCGCCGCGCTTCCCCTTGCCTTGGCCGCTGACACTCCTTCCCCCCAAACACCAAACCGAGCTCCGATTGGCCAAATACACTCCCATTCCAACAAAAATCTGAACCCTAGCCCACTGCCCTATTTTCGACCCCCACCCAAAGATGACGAGACCAAGATTGAGCTTAGAGAATTGAAGACCCATGTCATGCGATCCAAATGAATCAAGGATTGTCATATTTGGTTTAAAATTGGATTTGATTTTCTTTTTTTTCACTGGAGATGATTTAAATAGATGAAGATGGATGGGAGATAACGTAGGGGTAGGATGACTTGTTCAGGGTAAGTCGACTGATGTGAAGGAATAACGGTTGTGGGCAAGTCTGAATAGAGAGTTTGGGTATGAACCCAATAACAAGTTTTAGAAGCGCAAGAGAGACTTATTTTCTATTTCATTCTTTTCTTGAGCTAAGAAATGGTAGAGGGTTTGGAGACTAGGCAGCAAGCGTTGCGGGCAGAGCAGGAAGATCCAATTGTGCGTGCCCACAGTCCCCGGGGAGACTAGAAAGCTGCTATCCCCAATAGGATATAAGCAATTGATCACTTGGTACCAGAAGAAAGGACTAATAGAACGAGTTTCTATTGCTAAGTATCCGGAAGTGATCTTAAAAACCCATTATGCTCTGTGAAAAGATCACAATATCATATTCGTTTAGAAGAAAAACAAAAATTACGTTCTCTTTATGGTCCAACAGAGCAACAATTACTTGTGCGAGTTAGATGAAAAAACACAATTTATAATCCGCCCTTCTATCAAATGAGAACCGACGTCTCGTTAATTGTTTTTGCTACCTACCAGGCATGTTGGCAGCGCCTTTTTTCATTGTGTTATATATATAGTTACATGTGTGCTCTCCTCTATTTATAGAGGTTCACACATTTCTCTCAAAAAAAATGAGAACCGACGTCTCAAAATTCATATCTCTCTCAATTCAAGGCCTTATTTTGGTACACTAGAAGCATTCAAAATAGCCGCCGAAACAATAGAGTTTTCGTCACTAAACGCTCTTTCTTAACTAAAATGCTGGCTGCTAATCAGTCAGGGGCCGACGTCAGCTAACAGATTCACATGGCATTCCCAAGACCAAATTTTCTTAGTTATGAACTTCACACTTGATAACTTTTCACTCACTATTAGCTACACATGGGTGTGATCCAGTCAAGGTGAATGGATGTAGTGAAGTTACCATTTACTACTTACGTTAAGATATTGTGTTAGCAAGCAAGACGTGACTTCTCGCTAATGATGTTTAGTCAGGTCAAGTGCTCTCTCTATGAAAATAGTCGTTTGTCTCACTTTCAGAAAGCACTCCTTCTCTGTTCTTCTGCGATAAGAATGTTTCGCTAGGATTTCCAAAAGAAGATGCCATTCGTTTGATGAGAAATAAAAAGTAATATCAAAAATTCACATGGCTGAAGCTAAAGTAGCTACATTCGAAGTAACAGAAAGAAAAGAACCGAGTGGAGTGGGAGAGTCAAATTGGCTTGACTGGAGAGATCTGATCTATAAACCTCTGTGTATCATTTGTATGACCCCGCTAGTGAGTCTATTTGCCAGTTTGTCCCTTAAGCCTCCTATAAATTTTTTGTTCGACATAGCTGGAAATTACGATCAAGAATTACTCTATAAATCACCATCTATGGTGAAAATGGAGTTTACCCAAGGCGCCGGTATATTAATTTGGGAGGTATATTAATTGGAGATCGAGGTGCGAATCCGGGCGTAGGATATTTATGGGTCTGGTTCTGCACATTCTCAAGTGAAATGGCTATTGGGCCTAACTCGATAGAAATATTGATAGATAAAATTTCCGTTTATTTGCTGAATAGCAAGATTAACTGAAAATACCATAGCTATAGTTAGCATCAAAACACTCTGGAAAGCCCACATATGTCGAATATTTTTTGTTGCTACAGGAATAAGTAGAAGTCCACATCCTATTAAGCGGGGTGCTTCTTTGGCGGATCTAGAATTGACTGAATTGGAATATGAAGTCCATCCGAATATATTCGATCAAAGAATAGGAAAAGTCCCTCTTTTTTTGCTTCTACGTACTCACCAAGAACTCCAAGCGTAGCCGCACACTATAGACAGACTTGTTCAAATAAGAGAGTTTCTAGGGAGTGAGTCTGCATTGCAGATATTCTATTGGACATAGAATGCCGATCTTTAAAATGTAAAAAAATGGAGTAATCAGCTGTGCAGTCGGAATAGAGACTTATGATAAGGGATTCAATCTAAGGCTTTTGCCTATCCCGCGTATCCACTTTTCTTTTACGCTACCTTGAGTTGTTAGTTATAGAATATTATTCTCGTCAGACTTGAACCTAATGAACATAACCAGAAAAGGTCTCAAATAAGCGAAGTCAGATGCTTATGAGCATAAAAATAAGGGCAAAAGGAATCATCTCAATCTTTAAGGAAGAGATCGACGATCCCAAGTTCTTTTACTCCACTCAGAAACTGTTTTTTGCTGGACGACTTGTAGGAGGTGAGAGGGGCCCTTACTCTCATAGTTGGATTGGACATGTAGGTTATATTCGTACTGGCATCTGGGTTCGAATCCGGCCAAGTTAGATGGTGCCGCGATGTTGAAATGAAGTATCTACCCTTCTTTGATTCGATGACTTCTGTGAAACAAACCAGTCATGGAACAAGGAGCCAACCCTAATACCAGACGACTGGGTTGGGTCAACCTATGGTGTACTGGTTGTTATGGTGTACAAGGAAAAAAGAGTCTCATCCCCGCTCTTATCCTAAGTCTCCTACAAGCCGAGCGATGCGGCGGATCCTTGGGTTTGAACGAAGATCGGCCGATTGAGCCCCATCGAACCAATTCCCCAGAATGAAAGGGGCGGTCTCGTAGTTCTTGGTCTGTGAAGAGACAATAGGTTAAAACCTCCATGTACCCTCTCAAGAGATTTCAAAATAGAAACAACCGATTCTGAAACTTATTTAATAAGTCACTTCCTGGTAGAAATGAATCCTTAAACTTAAGAACTTCTTATTCTCCGTAGCGCTTCTCCTCCTTCTCCCTCTTCTGTCAACACATTTTCACCAACAACCTTAATGTATCAAATAGCAATTCATAGGCCAATTTTCAATTTCATGTGAAAAAGAAAAGAAAAGGACGGAGCAATTGAAAATGAATCGAATTGTTGATTGTATCATAAAGACCTTTATGTCCACATCCTAATCGACCCCCTGGAGGAGTCATGACTTTTCTTCCTTAATTCAATTCAGTGTTCCATGAATTTAGCAAAATGAAGTTGATCAAAATGCAAAATTTAATAACTAAAGAAAAATTTCAAACCAATCTTAAACTTAAAATTAACGAGTTTTTTCCCATTTTCTGCTTGCCCAGTATATTAATCGGGGGTAATACTATTCCCAGTAGCTTTTCCATTTCTTTTTTTCTGAGCACAGGCACCGTTTAGTCCATGGTCCATTGGATGGTCAGTACAAGGCCATAAATTAGAACACATTGATTCCGCTGGCTCAGGATGAACACAAGCGGCATGCTTAACACATGCAAGTCGGACAAGAAGTGGTGATTCCAGTGGCAGACAAATAAGGTATTTATCCAGCAGTCGATCCTTTAAATTCAATGTCAACTATGTTACAACCTTGGATCGTTAGCGAGGAACATTATGAAACTGCTCAAAGAGTTAAGGAAACTTTAAAATGTTACAAAGAACTTCAGGCGTGACAATGGGTCGCAATTCCGCAAGCGTAAGCTAACTCCAAAACTCGGCGAATTTCTTCTTTGTTATCCCGCCTTTTGGCAAGGCCGTAACACCAAGGAATTGACTAGTAACCAATGACGGCCCGTCCTAGAGATCAGTTATACACAGGCTCACTATGGATATCGATGAATTTTGTCCGAGTCCGAGTCGAGCTAAAATTGATATGACATGACAACCTAAGCTATGAGAGTCAACATTCCAAATCTTAAGTCAATCCGAGTTCGTATGCTAAAGTTGTGAACGATACAAAATTGGTTAAGAGCAGCCTTCTTCGACTCGCTCCAGTTCGAATCCATTGGAAGTGCACACTTCGACTCGCTCCGTTCGCAACCACCAGAAACCAATCACCGGTCGACTCGCTCCCTTCGACTCGCTTCGCAACACTCAGAAGTGACAACTTGACTCGCTTCGCAACCATCAGCAGTGATTACTTCGACTCGCTTCGCAACACTCAGAAGTGACTACTTCGACTCGCTCCGCTTCGCCTCCATCAGAGGCCTTCTTCGACTCGCTTGACCAATGCATACTTCGACTCGCTTTGCCTCAAGCCATACTTCGATTCGCTCCACTTCGTCGACTTCACATCCATCCGAAGACTTCTACTTCGTGTCCATCGATGTGGAGAAAATCACAGCAGTCAATACACGTTAGCGCCACGTCACCGAGTCAAACAGAACCGAGTCGAATGAAAAGCGAGTCGAACCAAACAGCCTACCGAGAATCCCAATTCGTATCGATCATATCTCCCAATCTACAAGTCCAAATGCTATGAAATTTCACAGGAGACTACGTGCATGCCAAAGAATGTCCACGCCAAATTTCGACTCCATTGGATGAAATCTTGATCGATACGAAATCTGTTCGTATCGATCACGGATCGGACCGAAACTTCATAGGGTTGGGCGCGCGGGCCTGGTCACGTGCCAGAGAGGCTCTCCCGAGATCTGAGCGAAATATTAGCCTCCTACACCTATAAATAGACCCCCAAAGCCAACAGAAAAGGGGTTCTTCTTCCTCTTTGAGATCTCCAACGCCCAATCTCCACCAGATCCAGATCTGCACTCCATGGCTGCTGATACCAACGAATTTTGCTGCTGCATATCATTGTTATTCGTTGTAATTTGCTGAAATCAATTGTAAACATCAAAGAAAGATCAATAAAGAAAACTACTTCATAGTGGACGTAGGCAATACGCCGAACCACTCTAAATTCTTGTGTCTCCTTGCATTTTAATTATTTTCATCACTGAGATTTGGAGTTTTTGTTAGATAATTCCTCTTTTTCCATTTAATTTCTTTACTTTATCTCTTCAAAAACTTCCGAAGAGTGTTGTGCCCAATTTTGGTACAAACACTTTGGTGCTTTCACTGAGAACAACAAAATCTTCTCCTGCTCTTTGGATCTCCTGTCTATATCGGATTGCATAAATCCAAGAAGAAGATCCAGATCTAGAACTTTGAAGCCCTTCCATTCTATTCAGATTTGCATCAGATCTAGGAAAGGACTTTCATCACCTCACCATGGTAAGCACACAGACTACCTCTACAGCTGCTGATCAAGGAGGACGAGATAGGCAGAATCCCGCGCAATTGCCTCCATCAAACCAAGATGCCGCCGGACCTTCAGATCCAACAGGTTCGGTTACCAGACAAGAGTTCCAGACCCTGTTCCAAGAATTAACCCAGAGTCGACAACAACTAATTGAACAACTGCGCGCCAACGCTGAGTTGACCAACCAACTAAATCGCCAAAGGCGAAGAAGATCCAAAAGAGACCAATGTTCCTATTCTTCCACAGAGAGTTCAGCCTCCTCCGATGGCCAAACCAGATACACACACCCACGGCTAGGTGTAAGCTACACCCAAGCCACGGGACACCAACCTGCTTCGAATCTTGCGCAACCTAGAGCTGGACCATCCGCCAGTCTCCGCACAGAACCTTCAACTCGAGGAGGAGCTGCTCCCTATCATATCACAGGCAACATTGCTACTACCACCACAACCGAACGAGGAGGTAATGCTGGAAACCAAGCCGATCCTCAACGTAACCAACAGGAGCAGACTCCTGAGCCTTATGTCCCTGAGGATGTTGAACCAAGGAGGCGAGGCACGGACCGTCGACCGCGTCCGGTCCAGGCTCGCGCTGTGGAACCCGACCACACCTAGGCACAACATGCTCCAAGTATCCGAATGCCGAATATACCAACGATGATCCGCCTAATGATCCGTGAAAGTCAGGGTCTCAGTAATGACAACTGGGGAATCTCCCGGAGTCATACCCCTTACACTTATGACGTATTATATGTAGAACCACCTCGGCACTTCAGGATGCCAGCTTTGCCAGTTTATGAGGGAAGTTCTGATCCCAATCAACACGTCCTGAAATACGAATGGCTAATGAATGCTACAAGAGCTGATGATGCAGTAAAATGCCGTAGTTTCCCCATTTCCCTAGGGAGCATTGCAACCATGTGGTTTACTCGTTTGCCACCACGATCCATTTCTAGTTTCGATCAGATGGCCACCAAGTTTGTTGAACAATTTCGCATGCACATGGCAAGGCCTAAAGACGTTAACACTCTGTCTAGTGTAACACAAGCTCCCGGAGAAACACTTAGACGTTACTTGGAGCGATTCCATGCTGCATGCGCGGAAATAAGAAATCCCAATGATAACTCTATCCTGATGGCGTTGACTAAGGGGATTGATGCTGATTCCGAATTCGGAAATTGATTAACTGGAAAACCACCCGCATCATTGGACCATTTCTATTCCAGGGCAGCCCAATTCTTGAGAAGGGAGGATGCGAAACAGTCTAGGAAGCAGGATGATGCAGGGCCCAACATCAAAGGAATCTAAAGTAACATCGCTGTTAAACAATCCGAAGATAGTTATGGAAAAGTTCAGTTGAACGTCCAAAATAAACAGAATCAGCAGAGGGACAGTGGAAATCAAAACAAAAAACGCGATCAGAATCGTGGTCCATGGCGTAGAGCCTCTATATACGAAAATTACACTCCCTTGAACACGTCGTTGGAAAATGTGTATTTGCAGACTTGTAATACCATGCAATACAAGAAACCTGCCCCGAAACCACCAACTGAAAGACAAATCCAAACAGGAAAATTCTGTAGATTCCATGAGAGTTATGGCCACAACACCAATGAGTGTCGTCACTTGCAAGACCTCATTGAAAAACTAATACGTGAGCGGAAGTTGGACCAGTATGTGCGGGCGCCGCAGTCTGGTGGTGCGGGCCCATCAAATCAGAATCGTGCGCCGAAGCATGAAAGACAGGAGGAACCCGCTCGTATAGGCGGGAGGTTGGTTATCAATACAATAAGTGGTGGTCCTCACCCAGCAGATCGAAGCTGGAATGAAATGGAGTCGTATGCCAGTTCTATCAGGCATGCAGACTTCGAGTGTTGTAGTAATTTTGATGAAGGTGCTCCGGCCAAGCAACAGAAGACGATGGCAGATGACATCGTGTTCAGGAACAGAGACGCTGATAAAGTCGAAGCCCTCACTATCGATCCACTGGTCATCTCAGCACAAGTAGGTCCCGCTTGGATGAAGAGGATCTTAGTTGACAGTGGAAGCTCTGTGAATATTTTGTTCAAGCGAGCTTATGATCAAATGAGAATGGAAACCACGGACTTGAAGCCTTGTCAATCCCGAGTCCATGGCTTCAACGGAAGTGCTACTATACCCACTGGAATGGTGGAACTTCCAGTGGAGTTGGGAGTCGGAGAACGTCGAAGAGTACGGATGTTGCAGTTCATTGTTTTGGACATAGACTCCCCTTACAATGCTTTCTTGGGCCGACCGGCCCTCGCTGAATTAAGGGAAGCCATCGCCCCGTGGTGTTTTGACTTTAAAATTTCCCACTGATCGTGGAGTAGGAATCATTCAAGGAGATCAGGCTGCTGCCAGAGCCTGTTATGTTGCTGAGCTGGGGGAGGCACAGTGAAAGAAAAAAGGAAAGGGCATAGAGGAATCTCTCTGCGTCCGTTTTGCTGATAATTGACAATTAACGCCCCGGCTCAGGCACCCTAGCCAATTACTCAAGGATCTGGACCCAAGAGAAATTGAAGACGAAGGAGAATCCAAAGAAAGTCAAGCATCCCCGGCCGAGCTGATGATTGATGTCCCAATTGATAATGACGATGATTCAAAAATGATAAAGATTGGGTCTCAGCTAAGCCAGCAAACTCAAGAGAGATTGGTTGAATTTCTACGAGCGAATCTTGACGTATTCCCCTGGACGCATTCTGACATGTGTGGGATCTCGCCGGACATCGCGAGCCACACCCTGAACATTGACCTGCGGCATGTCCCGGTCAAGCAGAAAAGGCGTGGTATGGATCCAGCGAGATCTCCCGCCCTTAAAGAAGAAGTAGAAAAGCTCAAAGCGAACGGGTTCATTCGAGATGCATTATATCCTGAATGGGTGTCGAATCCCGTGCTCGTCCGAAAGCCGAACGGAAAGTGGAGAACATGTGTCGATTATTCCGATCTGAATAAAGCATGTCCCAAAGACAGTTTCACGCTTCCCAGAATTGATCAGCTAGTAGATTCGACAGCTGGGCATGAACTCTTATCCTTCATGGACGCGTATTCTGGATACAATCAGATACCGATGCATTTACCCGATCAAGAACATACCAGCTTCGTAACCAATTTGGGACTTTACTGTTACAAAGTTATGCCATTCGGACTCAAGAATGCCGGGGCCACTTATTAACGATTGGTCAATCGGATGTTTGCCAACCAAATCGGGAAAACAATGGAAGTATATGTAGACGACATGCTTGTAAAATCACGACTCTCCACCGACCATGTTAAAGACCTGGAAACTATGTTCAACATACTTCGAGGATACAAAATGAAGCTAAATCCACTGAAATGCCATTTTGGGGTTGCATCCGGAAAATTCCTTGGATTCATCGTCAATGCTCGAGGGATCGAAGCTAATCCTAAAAAGATCTGGGCTATCAGAAGCCTTGAAACTCCAAAAACCGTAAAACAAGTCCAGAGTCTCAATGGAAAGGTAGCCGCATTGAGCAGGTCCATTTCAAAGTCCACTGACAAATGCATTCCCTTCTTCAATCTGATTCGAAAAGGAAAACGAAACTTTTAATGGACAACGGAGTGTGAGGGTGCTTTCCAAGCACTAGTTCAACATTTGTCCACACCACCTATCTTGTCGAAGCCTATTGATCATGAGAAGTTGTTCGTATACTTGGTAATATCAGAAAACGCTATCAGCGCTGCATTAATTCGAGAAGAAGACAAGATATAGAAGCCAGTGTACTACGTCAGCAAACGATTGACTGGGGCCGAAAGGAACTATCCAAAGCTAGAAAAGTTGGCTTACTGCCTTGTTATTGCATCAAGAAAACTCCGACCGTATTTCCAGGCACATCCCATTACTGTTTACACCGACCAGCCGTTACGATAGGTCCTTTCGCGGCCTGAGACGTCTAGTAGATTACTCAAGTGGAACATCGAGTTAAGCCAGTTTGATATTACTTACACTCCAAGACAAGCAATCCAAGGACAAGTCCTAGCCGATTTCATAGCCGAGTTTACCATTCCAGAGGACTTGCTCGAAACCAGTAAATCCCCCGAATACGTCTGGAAGCTTTATACCGATGGTGCATCTAACGATTGGTGTTCGGGCGCTGGTGTTGTACTTGAAACTCCCGAAGGCCGATCCATATGCTATGCGTTGAAGTTCGATTTTCATGCGACTAATAATGAAGCTGAATATGAAGCCCTCTTAGCTGACTTGAAACTTGCTAGAGATCTGAGAATCATCGCAGTGGAAATTTATTGTGATTCCCAATTAGTTGTGTGTCAAGTACGGGGAGAGTATCAAGCAAGAGATCGAATGTTGGCTGCTTACTTAGCTCGAGTTCAGGAAGTGCTAAATCAGTTTGATTATTATGCCATTTATTGTGTACCTCGAGAACGCAACCAAAGAGCCGATTCATTGGCAAATCTAGCCAGCACAGGTGAAGCTCAACAAATGGGACTCGTTCCCGTAGAAGCACTATCCTTCCCAAGCATCGACCGGGCAGGAATAGACCGGGTATGCGAAACCTGTTTGATGTGATTTTTTTGTTTGATGATAACAAACATATATCAATTTATATATGTGTTTGCAGATTGTACTATACACATATAGGAATAAATATTCATATTGAATAATAATACTATTGCACATAATTTATATAATTCAATCAGTATTTTTATTCAACACAATATTTTATTTCAACACTTATACAGTACAAAGTTTTCAGCTCTCTCTATATACATACACCGGTTTCATACATTTCACATTTATATTTTTTCTCACTACAACACTCAACACATAGTTTTTTTCACTCTGTCTGCACATCTGCATCTATCTGCATTGTCCAGCTCCAGTTCTTGTCCTGTCTCCTATGTACCTGTATAATTAGCAACTACAGCAGTAATCTGAAAATAAACAAATTTGAATTTGCAAAAATATAAATTTGTTTTTATTGGTGCCTCAGATATATGGGTTATTGTCATCATTTTTGATTGTGTAATATCTGTGCATATCAGTATTCTTATCAGGGACAGGTAATCATGAGTGGCTGCAATACACACGTGTACATTTATACACGTGTGCACTGCCTCGCCAACCCGTGTGCACAGTCAACAAAAGCAATCATGCAATATGCATATGGTCAAGCACAAATGTATGTACATATATGGTAATGAACAAGTTTAAAACACTAGTGACAGATCAAAGCAACTGCAACAATGCAAACTACAGACCTGAATCCAGACTATATGAAGGCAATGCATAACTAAATCAACTCAACTCAACATAGATGCATATGCACAAGTCAATTGATGCACCAGTGGAATGAACAAGTGCAGCCTCTACATGAAGGTCTGAAACAAATGAAACCAGAAGCAGGCCTGACAACATGATTATCAAAGTGAACCACAACATCACAATCAAGCGCAGTGAAGTACAACAGCAAACCAGACTACAAGATGAACAAACAAAGACCAGAAGTACAAAATGGCCAAGCAAGTCAACCATTAAACCAACAAACAAGATCAAAGGCAAGGCAATGAACAATGTAGACTTCAAGTCAAGTTCACAGCATATCATGTGCAGCTCAATGCACAAAGGCATAGCAACTGAACCAAGACCAAACAGTCGAGCAAGACCAGAATCAAGCAACAACATGTGTACAGCTCAGTGTCAAGCACATGTATGCAACAGCGAAATGCACCAGATTTCAAATTATGAACAACAAGTGAATGACACACATCAAATGCAGTGACAAATCGATGTAGCAGTTTCAAAATAATCAAGCAACAATTTCACCGAACCAAAATCAGAAGAAAAATCGGAGAGTGAAGCTATAGTCAAAACAGTGGAAGCAGTGTGTAAACAGCAGGTCGAAAAGTGCTCAGGGATGAACACAAAAATGGCCAGAGTCGAAGTACACAAGGGCCTTAAACAACATCGCATTAATAAAGTCAAAAATGATCGAAGCCGAAGTCGTGAGTCGAACAAGTCAAAGCAAGAAATTCACGGAGCAGCAAAATCAAAGCCGTGGTCATCACAAAATTGAATCAACACCATGTCAACCAAGTAACACAAGTTTATACGAATTGAAGAAGTCAGAAACCATCTCGAGAATCAAAATAAAATCGACCGGTCAAGCAAAAACAACTGAAGAATTCAATTAAATGTATACGAACAAAAATCAAGGGCTTCGAACCCTATATAAGCCAATAATCATCATCGGCAATAAATAAATCGAGTTCAAGTACAAAAATCATTAAAACACAAAAAGGAGAAATTACATACCAAAGACATCTCAAACTTGATCAAGTTCGAAGTAACCTAAGTAAGGTACAAGGAGACAGTCGATTGACAGAAAAGGAACGCTGAATCATCTATTCAATCGAGCATTTGAAGTCGGCATCTTCGAATTTCACAAGCCGTAATTACAGAGCTAAAGGAACGAACGAAAGAAGGAACCGGAGCCGACATTGATAAAAAAAGATAACAGGGCCGCATTTTTCTTGAGTGATAATACTTTGGTTTTTATTTATTTTTGCTCTTGTTTTTATTTTTGAAGTCTACTTTTTGAATCAAATCTTGGTAAATCACCACCTAGGATTTAGGTTGTGTCAGATTGTTTAGTTAGGATTAGTCCAGTAAGCAGGGTTTGCGAGTTTGCAAAACTCTATAGGCGGTAGCAGGGTTTGCGAGTCTGTTAGAGTGTTTGTAAGCGGGAGAATGTTTAATTCTAATAGAAATCTGGGAATGCAGCAGTAGGCAGGGGTTGCCGAAGCTGGGTAAATTTTATGTGTGATTTACTTTTCAGCATATTTACTTCTCTGCAGTTTGATTTTGTGTTTAATTTTATAAATTCGAGAAAATTTGCTATAACCCTATTCACCCCCCCTCTAGGGTTAATCTAGATCCTACAAAACCGTCCTCGAGAAGGACTCATGGATGACTCCACTCAGAAATTACATTGAGCACGGAACCCTAACGGAGCGTAGGAGTGAAAAGAGACAAGTCCTTCGGAAGGCCTCACGCTTTACCATCCAGGATGGAATCATGTACAGAAGAGGGTACTCACGATGAAATTAAACGAGTATTGCATGATGTGCACGAGGGAGAATGTGGCGATCACACCGGGGGGCAAGCACTTGCCAAGAAAATACTTCGATACGGATATTACTGGCCGACCGTGAATCGCGATGCGTCGGATTATGCAAAGAAATGTGATAGGTGCCAGAAATATGCCCAAATTCCTAGAGCCCCTCCTACCGAGATAACGCAAATGGTCAGCCCATGGCCATTTGCAATGTGGGGCATCGACATCATCGGTGCTCTACCTTTGGCAAAAGGTGGTGCGAAGTACGCCATCGTCGCAGTTGATTACTTTACAAAGTGGGCTGAAGCCGAAACTCTCGCTACCATTACAACGAAGAAAGTAATCAACATTGTTGTTCGTAACATCATCAGTTGATTCGGTCTCCCACACACCATTATCACGGACAACAGAACCCAATTCGACAGTGTTGAATTTAAAGATTTCTGCAAACGATTTCACATCCAAAAGAAATTCTCTACGGTTGCACACCCTCAGGCAAACAGATAGGTCGAAGTAGTTAATAAAGTTATAAAATCCATCCTGAAAAAACGACTGGAAAAGGTCGGGGGTAAGTAGGTCAATGAACTTCCTATGGCTCTATGGGCTTACCGAACAACCCACAAGACCACGACCGGCCACACTCCATTCTCTCTCTCTTACGGTTAAGAAGCCGTCATTCCAGTTGAACTAGAAGTACCCTCTCATCGTGTGACATACTATGATCCAAAGACGAATGCTATATTACTTGCTGAATCTCTTGATCTACTAGATGAAAAGCATGAAGAAGCTGATTTGAGGGCAGCTGCGCATCGAAGTCGAGTCGCCCGATTGTACAACGCCAAGGTCCGCCCGCGAACCTTCGAACTAGGCGATCTCGTCCTCAAAAGAATCTATCCGGTTCCTTCGCATATGAAACCGACATGGAAAGGACCGTATGTTATTGAACAAAGGATCGGAGATGGCACATTCAAATTATCGACCGTCGACGGTCTTACTCTGCCAAGGGCCTGGAATAGCGAGAGCCTTCGCCGCTATTACACATGACAGGCTGTCTTTATCCATTTAGTTTACTTTCCTTTTTTGCAATTTGTTTCTACATTTCGAAATTAGAACTTGTAATAAGGCAACTGACTTTGCCATACTTTCTTATTTCAGCAATAAAATGCAATCTCTTCGAGCCAGAGCTGTGATTTACTTGAAATGCTTCATATGACCATCACTATGCGCGGAAAGCTAAGTTTCACCGTACGGTGGAATTTATTCAAATAGAGAGTGGCTGCGATGCAACCAATCACTCGCTAAGTGAAACCCGAGCTCGGGGACAAGCCATCACACCAAAGTCAAAAAAGGATTGATACACGACAATCCTTCTTCAACTCCGTATTCCTAGAGTGCGAAGCGGAGTATAAACATCAACTTCATATTCCCAGAGCGCGAAGCGGAGTATAAACGTCAAATCTGAACTCCCAGAGTGCGAGTCGGAGTATAAACATCAACTCCGTATTCCCAGAGCGCGAAGCGGAGTATAAACATCAACTCCGTATTCCCAAAGTGCGAAGCGAAGTATAAACATCAACTTCGAACTCCCAGAGTGCGAGTCGGAGTATAAACATCAACTCCGTATTCCCAGAGTGCGAAGCGGAGTATAAACATCAACTCCGTATTCCCAGAGTGCGAAGCGGAGTATAAACATCAACTCCGAGTTCCCAGAGTGCGAACCGGAGTATAAACATCAAATCCGTATTCCCAAAGTGTGAAACGGAGCGTAGACACCAACTTCAAGTTCCCGAAGCATGAACCGAAGTATAGATATCAACTCCAAACGCCCAGAGCGCGAGTCGGAGTATAAACATCAAGCCCAAGTCCCCAAATCGTGGGCATATGATTGAAACTTAAGCTGGCATGACCAACCGCCAGTAAACAAATGAGAATCCCCGGAGTGCGGATATGATCATCGACAATCAGACAAGCATGGAAAAAACCACTCGATCTCCACTTGACTCAAACATCCGTTCAGTGGCACTAGGCTCAACATGACGAAAACGAGAAGCAATCACTGACTGATGTTCTACAACTCATCCCCGAGACTGGGGGGCAGGACTCAAGCATCGACCATCGACTGAAGCGATGCGACGCAAAATTTCAACTCGCTCCTCGGTCGCAAACCATGTCTACAGTACCCGAACTTGGCAAACAAAGACAAACTTTATTCGGAAGCTGAAACTTCACAAGTGCATTTCAGATATTGAAACACTTAGGCAAATACACAATGACAGAAAAGAAGTCAAAAAAGAGAAGTTTCATTTCTATTGTTTATAAAAGAATTCATGTACAAGTTTCCAAAAATTCCTGCTAGCAGGGGCCGAATCCGCATCTATACACGGCCAACAAAATGCAAGACAAAATAAACCGGGGAAGCATGTCTAATCTTTCTTCTTCCTTAGCTTCCTTCTCGGTGTAGACCCGCTGGAACCGCCACTGTGTCTCTTCTTTGAGCCTTTGCCTTTCGGTGGTCGGTCTCCAGGCGATGGCATAATATCGACCTCTTCCTCCGAGCTCGAGAGAATAGGGATGCTTCCTGCGGGCGGAGTTGGAGGAACATGATCAAGTACAGAAGGTGGAGTGGGCGTACTAGTGAGGAAAACGGTGCCACCGGGGGATATCATTCTAAGCAGAGCTGGACCCAATGCTGCCATCCCACTTCCTGAACTGCCACCATGAGCCGCTGCCGCCATTTCAGCGTCGATTTGGGCAAACATCTCCTCTTCAGTAATTGCTCGAGCCTCGCTGGAGGCCTCAGTAGTCGGCACTGAAGAACTTGTTGTAGGAGCGCCTCCACCCACGACAAACGGCAGGTCAGCTAAAGGATCGCATGACGGCGAAAGAGCTCCTCCATCAATTTATCATCAAACACAATCGTGCTTCCTTGCATATCGTCAGGCGGGGCAGTTGTAGTCATGGCAACCGCTTCGGCGACGATAGCGTCCTGTGTCTGATGTGATTCTTGAATAACAGGAGGCCCGACATGCGCAGCATCGATCACTGGACAAAGAGCAAGAGAACTGTTAGAACTTAACTCGATCGAAGATTTCGACTTAAGAAAGATATGTGGAATGTTCAGAATACCTTCCTCGGTTTGACTAGTGGACGGCAGAACGACATCAGTAACTTGCACTGCAGCCGGTGACATCTGCGGCTGATATGGATTATAAGCAGGAACAGCCTGGGGATCGACCGCAGATGAGGATTCGGGCTGGGTTGACGCGGGAACTTCAAGACTTGCTTCATGGCGGCAACTCCTGAACCCTCTCCTACTTCAAAGTGCTGGCCGCCAAGTCTTTCCTTCTCACGCAGAATCATTGACTCGTGCAGAATCTTCTTTTCATCTTCATTCAAAATGCGATTTTCGAGTTCAAATTCATCCACGGACTCGCCTTGGTGCGCCTCCTTCTCTTCCTCAACCAGTCGGCCCCAAGCGTTATAAAGATGCGTTGGGTAATCATTGAGCCAGGCCAGACCCCTGTGCCTCAGCACGTTAGCATTGTAAACAACGAGAAGGTCTTCGATGTCAGCCTCTAGCCTGGACTCGGCCGACCTCACTTTCTCCTCAACTTCAGCCTCCACCTTATGGACTTTAGCCATAGCTGCATCCCGCTCGCCCTTAAGCAGAACAGTCTGCTCGCACGCCTCCTGGGCTGCATTGTTTGCATCATCCCTTTCCTTAACCATGTCGGCAAATTTGGCCTTGAGTTCATTAAGCTCCTTGACCGCCGCATCCCGCTCGGCGGTAACTGTAGTGTTCCGTTGGCCTATCTCCTCCACCAGGGCAACATGTGTCTGCCCCAACCTCTCCATTGCCTCCTTCGCTTCGTCAGCTCTTTTGGTGGCCTCGATTTCCGAGAAGACTCGGCCTCAGCAGTAAGCACTTGTATGATCCGATCCCTTTGAGCGAGTTCGGTCTCCAGTTTCTCAAGTGCTTTGGCTCGCTCAAAGGCCACCTTAGAAGCTTTCTCCGCGGCCTTTACCTACTCCCTATACTGGGTGTATATGTCATGAACGTAGTCATGCATCGTGCCTTCCACACCTGATGGAATTCTTTTTAAGTGTGGTGGGAAGACGTAGCCATCAAAGCAAATATTCGGAAAATCCTTCCTCATCTAAGCCAATTTAAGGGCCTCTTCACCTGTGGGATCAGCTGGGACCTGCTTTGTAATTATAGAGGCCGTAGTCTCGACTCTCTGAAGATGAGTCTCAGATGTAGAAGTATGGGAAGATGGCCTGTGACGAGAAGGATGTGGCGGGTGTGGGACAATGGTAGGGGGTGGAGATGGAAGTCTAGGAGGAGGAGAGCGCGACCTCGACCGACGTCTGTACTCCCTGTCCCTATCACGCCCGTACCTATCCTGGCTAGAGTACTCGCGATCACGATCTCTGTCCGAGTCCCTCCTGCGGGAATCGTAGTAAGAAGAAGCCTTTCTGGCCGAGCGAAGATTCCCGAGCATCGATCCTTTCCCAGACATGGTACCTGAAAATGAAAAACGAAGAAAGATTTAGTGATTTCCCAAAGTGGGACGATTTACAGTTGTGAATCGTGTAGTGTAGTGAAGTGTATGCATGTGCGACCCCTCGACCAACCGAAAATGTCGGCCGCACTCATAGCAAGCGACCCGCTCAGTTTGAGAGCGCTATCAAGCTCCTCCATCTCGGCGTCGTGTTGGGACGACACGAAATCCGGAATCGGGATGTCAACAAGCCCTTCAAAAGGATTATCTACTTGCGAGGGAGGAGCCTCTGAAATTCTAATCCCCGGAACGGGCAAGGACACAACCACGGATTTAAATCTCTCGGACTTAGAACGTTTGTGAGCAGCAGCCTTGCCTTTTCTCTTTCCTCCGGAATCCTGAACATCGGAAGAAGGCCCAGCCTGAAGCTCGGTATCGGTAGGTGTTCTCTTCGGGTCGACTTTTCGGGTATCGCGACTGCGGGCGCTTTGCGCTTCTCCTTTTTCTTCGAAACCACTTTAAGTGTCCCTTCCAGCCGTATGCTCTGCCTCCGTTCTATCAGTCCGACAGTCCTTAAATTCCTGTCGGTCAGAACCAAGCGATATGCCTCTCTTCTCCCGGAAACGTCTGAAGAATCCGAACTAGCTCTCTGAAGTATGCACCGTCAGGACGAGAGATTGCAGCTATGAAAAAGTAGAAGTATGTCAGTTTTGAAGTCAGTTGATAATATCTCGATGATTAAAAGGAAAAAAGGCAACACTCACGTCTATCCAACCATCGCCTAGCAAACCCAGGGGGGCAACGAACGTACAACCACTCAGTTTTATAGTAACTTAGCCTCCCTCAGGAGCCAAGTACAATGTAGCAGTTCCTGACCGCTTCCAAAAAGGTGAAAGAAGGGCTGTCTCCACGGCTCTTAACGTTAAATAAATATCTGATTTTGATCAGCTTCGGCGGTCGAAAGAGGATCTCCATAAATGGAATGAAGGTGTTGTTCAACAAAGCATACCCGTTGGAATGTTGCTGGGATGGAGCTATTCCAAGGAATGATAACATCTCCCTTATATATTGATTGAAGGGAGGGAGTGTCCCCGCTGTGCAAGCGTGACAGTTGAAAGCAGTAAACCCCTCTGGGGGATCATGAGGCCTGTCATTTGGCCCAGGAAGCAGCACGTCATCGAGCGACAAGCCGTGCCTTAAGCAAATCTGTCCCAGCATGTCTTCGGAGATGCCGGACGGCACAGAATCTTGTGGACGACAAATGAACCGGACACCTGGACGATCGTCCGGAGCCGGGTCTATAACTTCGGCTTCAGTAACCGGTATCTCGATGGTTGGGGGAATAGAACTTTGGAATTCCTGCTGCTGTGAACTCGAGGGTTCCATGAATAGCTAGCTCATGAAAAATCATTGTTAAACAAGCAATAACGCTCGTGCATCCCCTAGTGTAAAGTGTGTGAATGTATGCTGTGCAGTACTGTATGTCATTTGAAAAGATCTACAGGATTAAAGAAAGCATGTAAACGACGAGACTTCAGAATTCAGTCGGAAGGACCGTCATCGCTGACCGTCACAACCGTGCCATCTAGTTATTAGCTATTAGTCTAGGTTAAAGTGTGATATCATTTTTATAAGTTCCAGTTTCATCGACAAGGTTCAATAGGCAACCAGATATGCGGTGAAACGGTTAAGTCCAGTTATGCAAGTTTGAAAATCGTCGGAGTCAATTGTTCAAATGTGCGAGGAGTTTCAAATTTTTTAATGATCAAATTCGTATCGCTCACGAGAGCCGTGTTCGCATCGATAAGTCATGGTCATCTACTCATGAGTTAGAATCGGTCAGAAGGTTTGCATGCGAGTTCGACTCGATCAAGAGGTTGGGAATTTTGAATCGATCAGAGCGCAACAGTTCGACTTGCTCTCAAACCTCCAGTTCGACTCGATCCCAAACCTCCATTTCGACTCGTTCCAAGGCATTCCATTTCGACTCGTTCCAAGGCATTCCATTTCGACGCGTTCCAAGGCACTCCACTTTGACTCGACCCAAGGCCATCATTTCGAGTCGATCAGACGCAATCCCTTCATATCGATCCACGTATTCAAAGCATTCGATTCGATGCGAAGCTCCACCATCGATCGATACGAAGGCCTCCGCCTCATCATCTCGAAACCCCCACTCCATATCGACGCGAAGCTGAGGCCAAGGAATTTTCGATCGATCACAACTCTAATTGATTTGGTGTTAAAAACCCGAGTCTCATCGTCTACGCGTGGATTCGCTTATTGGATTACCTAGATCTGTCAGTTAGTTCAAATGATTGAACGTATGAATCGGTTCAAAGGCAAGAATGTTTCTTCTTTCTTCTCGAGTTTCTGGGCGATACGAAGGCAAGGAAGGAAAGCGAAAGGTAAAAAGTGAAGAAACGGCGAAGTACAAAGTATTTATATGGACTCGAAAGCAAAGGGAATAAACGTTTCGTATCCTGGTGGATTCGAACACGCGTTTCGACTCCCTCTCCAGTGCGTCGACGCGAAGCTCCCTTTCGTATCGCTTGTCTTCGACTCCGTCTCCAGTGCAGCAAAACAAGCAATCGTTTCGACTCTGTCTCCCCTTCGACTCCATCTCCTGTCCAATTCGATTCCATCGGTACGAGACCACACTTCGTATCGGTCACCTTCGACTCCGTCTCGTGTGTAGATCGACTCCATCAAATCACTGCTTCCAGATGCCAACTCCATCGATACGAATTGCCTGTTCGTATCCAGTGACTCCATCTATGTCGATTCGAAATACTTGCTCCGTACCCATAAATTCAATAAAAAATTTCTTTAATGTTTCAACCCTTCACATCGATTCAGGAGAGGATCGTTACAAAGAAACATTCAAAAACATCCATCGAGCGTTGTTACCACGAATTTCACATCGGTTCAGGAGAGGATCGATACGGAATTCAATATAAAATAAACTGACAACGACTCGTGAACGTACGAACGTCAACGAGAGTCAGGTTAACATATATACATGTATGTCGGACCAATATTCAATGTTCCAGACTTACAGAATCAAAAACTCATCTAATAACGATTACAGCAGCAAACGGCTAATCGCTAGCTTACAGCAATCAGTCGCAACAATACAAGAATGAAGATTGCAGCACTTCAAAGCACATCATGTTTTCACAAGACGTACTTTGGGGGGCAAATTTTATCCCGCCTTTTGGCAAGGCCGTAACACCAAGAAATTGACTAGTAACCAATGACGGCCCGTCCTAGAGATCAGTTATACACAGGCTCACTATGGATATCGACGAATTTTGTCAAAGTCCGGGTCGAGCTAAAATTGATATGACATGACAACCTAAGCTATGAGAGTCAACGTTCCAAATCTCAAGTCAATCCGAGTTCGTATGCTCAAGTTGTGAACGATACAAAATTGGTTAAGAGCAGCCTTCTTCGACTCGCTCCAGTTTGAATCCATTGGAAGTGCACACTTCGACTCACTTCGTTCGCAACCACCAAAAACCAATCACCGGTTGACTCGCTCCCTTCGACTCGCTTCGCAACACTCAGAAGTGACTACTTCGACTCGCTCCGCTTCACCTCCATCAGATGACTTCTTCGACTCGCTTGATCAATGCATACTTCGACTCGCTTCACCTCAAGCCATACTTCGACTCGCTCCACTTCGTCGACTTCGCATCCATCCGAAGACTTCTACTTCGTGTCCATCGATGTGGAGCAAAGCACAGCAGTCAATACACGTTAGCGCCACGTCACCGAGTCAAATAGAACCGAGTCGAATGAAAAGCGAGTCGAAACAAAAGCGAGTCGAACCAAACAGCCTATCGAGAATCCTAATTCGTATCGATCATATCTCCCAATCTACAAGTCCAAATGCTATGAAATTTTCACAGGAAACTACGTGCATGCCAAAGAATGTCCACGCCAAATTTCGACTCCATTGGATGAAATCTTGATCGATACGAAATCTGTTCGTATCGATCACAGATCGGACTGAAACTTCACGGGCTATGGCACGCGGGCCTGGTCACGTGCCAGAGAGGCTCTCTCGAGATCTGAGTGAAATATTAGCCTCCTACACCTATAAATAGACCCCCAAAGCCAACAGAAAAGGGGTTCTTCTTCCTCTTTGAGATCTCCAACGCCTAGTCTCTGCCAGATCCAGATCTGCACTCCATGGCTGTTGCTACCAACGAATTTTGCTGCTGCATATCATTGTTATTCGTTGTAATTTGCTGAAATCAATTGTAAACATCAAAGAAAGATCAATAAAGAAAACTACTTCATAGTGGACGTAAGCAATACGCCGAACCACTCTAAATTCTTGTGTCTCCTTGCATTTTAATTATTTTCATCACTGAGATTTGGAGTTTTTGTTAGATAATTCCTCTTTTTCTATTTAATTTCTTCACTTTATCTCTTCAAAAACTTCCGAAGAGTGTTGTGCCCAACTTTGGTACAAACATTCTTATATATTCTTGTATTTTTCTTCTGTATTCATTTTTTTATTACTTTTTTAATTTATATTCATCTTCCCCAAAAAAAGTGAAGTCAACAGTCCCACAATCCAAAATTTGGAGAAAGAATGGCATTTTGAGGTCGAGAAAATGCCAAAAAAGTTCAAGAGATGAGAAATTTAAGGATAGCTTCGGGCAGGGATAATCATTCCGGTCCTAGAAGAAGTGGCGGCACCAAACCAGAAATGAGATTTTTATCCTTACCAACTGGATCTTGTTGCGCCGGGTAACAAACACGCATGAACTATTTCTCAAAGTATGTGTCTGGATACAACAAAATCTAGAGAAAGAAGTTGTTCTTCAGATAAAATTAATTTCCTTGGGCCACTCCATGGCACCTTTCGCTTATCCATTCAGCCCGCCTGTCCAGAAGCATGGTCCAATGTGAGCCAACCGGTCAGTCTTTCGATTCTTCATGTCCCATTTATCAGCAGAGTGTAACCGTTGCTTGTTCCTACCAAGTCCCGGGGAAGGTCAGAGTAAATGGGATGACAGTTTAGTAGTGCAAATCTGTAAAAAGCGAATGTCTTGCTGGTAACATAATTTGTTCCCAGTAGACATATCCCATTGTTCACAAAAGCCTCTCTTGTGGTTGAGTTCACAAGGCCAATAGGAGAGGAGTTAGCTGGTAGGGTCGTGCAAAAGCGAATTCATCGATATTTTATAGATAAAGACCAATGCATTATCTCCTATCGTCTCCGCCCCGTAGGAACTATGAGATCGCCCTAACAATGCCTGTAGGATCGATTACACCCTAGAGGAGGGGTGAATAAGGTGATACTAATAATAATAAAAATTTATACGGAAATATATAAAATAATTGCAGCATAGATAATAGCAGAATAATAAAAACAGAAATAGAACAACACAGGTTTACCCAGCTTCGGCAAAACTCTGCCTATGTGCTGCCCCCAAGGTTTCTACTAGAAATTAAGTAGTTAGATGCTTACACATGTAAACTTGCGACACCCGCTATCACTAACCTAACTCTATGCTCAAAACCCTGCCACAACTCAACCATTGAGTTGCGAATTCTCGAACTACACCACCGTAGTTCATCCCCTAGCCACACGACTAGAATTTTACAAAAGTTTAAAAGAGAAATACAAAATAAAAACAATATACAAAACCCTATTTAATAAATTAAGCCCAAAAATATATTATAAGGAATTCGACCTAAAAATAAAAGAAAAGTCTCCCTTTATTTCTTTCTATTTCTTCCTGCCGATTCCTCTTTCGTTCAATTTCTTCATTCGTTCCTCTTTGAGAAATTAGGGCTTCTGGAATTAGAAGTAGCCGCCTTGAATTTAATCAAATTGAATGCTCCATGCTTGTAGGAAATGATGCTCGAATCTTCTGTTGCTTTCGTTCCTTCGCGGCTACTTCTCGATCGAGTTCGAATCGAATAATACTGGTATGCGATTTTGCTTTATTACTCTCGTCGATATGCTTGAACTTGATGATTTGATTGCCAATGATGTTAATGGTATTTATAGGGTTTAATTCCCTAAATTATCGTTCGAATAAATCTTTTGAATTTGTCTGTTACTTTAGCTCGGCCGTTCGATTTTACTTGAATACATGTAATTCATCCTGACTGGTTCAATTTCGAATATTTTTTTTGGTTGATTATCATGGCTTGCATTTGCTTTGAATTTGGTTTCGTTCTTTTCTCTGTTGACATCTCTGATGTCAGCACTTTGAATTAGAGATAATATTTTCTAATTTTGTGATAATTGACTGGTTCACAATTTGCTGGCAATCGATTGTGGTATTTGAATTTTTGATATTTCCTGGACTTGTTCAATTGGCTTTGACTTTGGAATTTAAACTTGACATGTTCAGTTTGAATTCCCTGCGACATTGACTTTGTTCATCGAAGTGTGTTGCCATGATCTTTGCATTGATTTGAATTTGTAGTCTGCACTTTTGTATTCTCTGGCATAGCTTTGCATTTGCTTCGGGTTGCACTGGTGCCATTGAATTCAAGTTGCCAGGTCTGGTTACAGTGTTCATTTATTTGGAGTCTAGTCTGGTTTCACTGGCCTCATCTTGATTTTGGAATTTGTCTGCACTTTGAATGCTGGTCATCTCCACTTGTATATATACATACAATTATGTATGTATATATGTGTGTTCATGGAGTTTGGTGAAATTTAACTGCTTGATTCATTTTCTTGTTACCCTGATGTGTTGACACACTTGTGCACTTGTTAGCATGGTCTGGTTTGAACTGCTATGTTCATTAACATTGCTTAGAAAACTCCCTTGACTTGTTTTTTGAAGTTTGGTTCATGTGTGGTTTGCTTGGAGTTACATTGATATTCAAGTGCGTCTGTGTTCACCTCAGTTGCATTCCATATGTATACATGTCTTGATGCATGTATATCCTCTGTCCTCTTTGAGTACTTGCATTTGAACTTGTGTGTTATTGAGTCTGGTATCATTTCAGTTTTCTATGGTAAACATTTTGGTCTTTCCACATATATACATACATGTATGTATATATGTGTGTGATGGCTATGCATTTGTCGAACTTGTTGTTGCATATGTAATTTTAGTCTGGTTCATAATTGTTTGATCTGAAGCCTGATTTGAGTCTTGTTGTATGTTGTAGCTGATGTTGTATTCCACACATGCATATTTTGTTCCATTGGAAGTCTTTTTCAACTGGTCTGTACAACTTGAATATGTACATGACTTGTGGCATCTGAACTTATGTTGATGCTTCATGTGTTACATTTGACCATTTGTATCTGGTTTATATGTTGTTTCATTTGAATTGTACTATTGAGGTTGTGTTCATTTTGGTTTTTTTGTATTCATTCTGGACTGGAGCTTGTTGCAGTTTGGTTGCTTCGAGTATAGTTCATTGTTGATTTGGGTCTGGTTCTGGTTAATACTTCATGTATGCTGTCATGTGAACCATTGAATTTTTGGTCTAGGCTTGATGTGTACATTGGTTAGAGAACCGCCTTGAGTCTTTCTGAACTAAATTTTGTTTGCATTTTGAATTGTACCTGTGTTCAATCCAACCTCGGCTCGGGTTTGACTTTGTGCTCACCTGTCCATGCAGTTTTATCAAGTGTATATCAGTGTGCACGGCCTTGCGGCATGTACAGTGATACACTGTGCATGTCACAAGTTGTTAATGTTTGATGAGTTCAAAAATGATGACGAACAATCCAAATAACTGTGGAAAATAATATTTTCAAAATACACATTTTATTTTACACTGCAAAAATATTTCTTTTTCAATTTTACTGCGTCGGTGTTTATTTTGCAGATAATTCAGATGTTGGATACAAATTGGAATACAGTTGAAGAACAAATATTAGTGAACGAGTGATATGTAGTGAGGAAATATATGTAAATTGAAATTTAATTGGAGTTGTGTTGTAAATGAAATTGTATTGTAGAATGACAAAGTGTAATTGTATAGTGAGAGTTTAAATTTGTACTATTCAAAATTGTAATAAAATATTTGTTTGAATAAATATCTATTTGAATTTAAATTCTATGTTGTTTATTTTATTCAGCAAATATTTATTTAGTTATGTGAAAAATAAAATAGTACAATAACAAATACATTTAAATGAATATATATATATATATGTTTATTATCATCAAATAAAAATCATATACTAGCATATTCAACAATCTCCGCCTTTTGACGATAACAAACATATATTAAGATTTTGAATTTATTAAATGTATTTGGTCATTGATGAAATCTATTTGCTCCCCCTACATTAAAGCTCCCCCTTCACATATGCATGAAAAAAAATAAAAAAATATGCAAATGAGCCTAGATGAGAATATGCAAATAAAAAATAAACTATTTGAACTTTATTTGCCAAAATCTTAACTTTTCTCTCCCCTTTTTGTTATCAGCAAAAAAGTAATAGTGTTAGAAAAATAGAGATAAAGTGATAGACATTAATACAACATTAATACCCAATCGAGTATAAATATTGAATTTCAATAAAAAATCAAACAAAAATCATAAATACTATATTAGGCGCATATTCCACTTTAGAGTGATAGGGGTGATGTCGGCATATAAAACCATATAGTTGTGTCTATTTGTGGTATATTTATATCAGGAATTTGAATATCTACTAACCATGCATAATCGTTAGGACTTTTAAATGAGATTAGTAGTATTCCCAATTTTTATAAAAAATGAATTTCAAGCATCTTCTAACCACGCATAACTGTGAGGACTTTTAAATGGGATTAGAATCAACTTGTCTATTTAATAATCAATTTTGATATGTGTTCCATACATGCATAACCGTAAGGACTTTTAAATGAGCATGAAAGCACATATACAAATATTCCAAGTAATTCACCCATGCATAGTCGTGAGGACTTTTAAATGAGAGTGAATACTTTGGATGTTTTTATTAAACAAATAAATAAAATAAAAACGAATAAATTTCTATTTAAAATACCATATTTTGACATACTATATTGGATTTTGATGAGTGATGGTCGTTAGAAGTATGATATAAATAGAGATGGTCATGGAATTTTTACCAACAAAAGTTATTATAAATCTTGTTTAAATTTTTAGAGAAATTCACTAAATATACTGTCTCAAGTCATAATATATGATTAACATCAACACTCATAATTTTTCCAATCACTATTTATCTTTTTGATAATCAGCAGGGAGTCAGATTAGTTAATGTAGTCATTTAAGGTCAAATCCAAAAATAATTATAAAATCAAATTTTCTAAATCGACTAATCTAAAATAAGGACAACAAAAACTATTTTCGGGAAGGGGTTTTATAAGAAAAATGTCTACTAATCTAAAATCATTTGAAAAATATGCAGATATTTCTCTGAAATTGTGATGCAACTAATGAATGTCTCTACATAAAACACGTTTCACTAGTAATTTTTCTATCAACTAGATTACCAGTGTAATCTGCATCCAAATTTCCCTTTGACTCAAGATTATCATTAGTTGGATGTCATAGACCAGACCGTGATGTTGCAACAAATACCTTACAATCATTTTACAGCTTTTAAAATGTGATTTCTTAAGGATTTGATTGAAAATGTGCACATAAACAACCACTGAATATAATGTTTGGTCAAAAATATCCACATGTATCTAGAATAATCATCAACCAATAAAACACCATCATTAGTCCAAACAAATTTATACGAACAAGTTCAAAGATGAAAAGGATGATTGGTCAACATTTTTGCACAAGTCAGAATCAACATCAATATTTATTTCTTTTTCACATAACTGGCTGATTTAAATTAGATTACGTTGCAGATTTTCACATTTAATAAATCGTTCAAAATAAATATACTGTTACCATTTTACCTTCACGATAATTTTTCGTTGTTACCCATTGAGATTCTGCCACCTTTATACTAGGCTAAGGAACTTTGATTTGTCACCCATTGTGTGCCTAGAACAGCCAGAATCCAGGTACCACTCTTATTGTTCCTTAACCTGCCACCACACCTACAAAAGGAAAGATTTTTGTGACCTATTTATTTTTACAGGTCCATGATTATTAGTGGCAAAAGATTTTGAAAAATATGTTTGAGTAGACCCAAGACGATTTATATTTGTTCCTTTAGGCACCCAGATTTTTTGACTTTAAGGGATTTTATATTCGTGCCTTTTGGAACCCAAATTGGAATGGTTTTCACGTGTTTGTGTCTATACCAGCAATTATTGTGCTTGTATCCAGTTTTTCCACAAATTGTGCACTTGGAATTGACTTAATTAATTTCGCTACTAGCACGTTCAGATTGAGTATACCCAAGTCCTTGTCTAACAATATTGACTATTTGTTTCCCTATTAGCATATTTAGTGATTTTTCTCCTCTAGAGTATTTTCCTAAAGTTGTAGACAATTGTTGGACTTGTGTTTTGAGTGATTCATTTCATTTAATAATCGAGTGCACTTTTTAATAGAATTTTCTCTCCTCGTGTTTTCACTTTCTTTCAAAATTAGAATTTCATTCTCAAGTGATTTAATTTTAATTTCTGCTTTTTTAATTTCTTCTTCAAGTGATTGACACTCATCACACTTAGGGCTCTTGTTTTGATAGTTTATAACCAATTGGTCAAGCTAGTTATTTAGTTCTATTAAACTATCTCTTTATGATTCAATTTTATCGTACTTCTCCCTAAGTCGTTCAAAACAGCCATTTACCTTATGAAAATATATAAGTAATTCTGAATGAGTAAGTTTTGATACCTCACTTGGATCGTCATCATCACCGTCAGTTATTACTCCTTGAAGACACAGTTTTGCTTTTTCATTTCACTGCCAGTGCTTTCATCACTTTCATCAGTTTCATCCCAAGTAGCTGCAAAACTTCTCCTTTTCGGTTTCTTTCCTTGGCCGAGTCTATTCTGAGGACAATTGGGCTTGATGTGACTGGGTTTATTGCACTTGTGACAAATGATCTCCTGCTCTTTTGAGTTGTCTAGTACTTTGACTATTTTGCTTTTCAATTGTTGATTTAGAGGTGGATTTCTGTATTTGTGGTTCCACCTTTTGAATTTCTTTATTATCAGTTCTAGTTCAGCTGCTTCATCATCACCACCACTTTCTATTGTTCCTTTGAGAGCTATTGATTTCTTTTGAGTATCACCTCCTTCACGCTCATCCTTGAATTCTATTTCTAGCTCATAAGTGGTGAGATTTCCAATGAGTTCTTCAACTTTAACTTGTTTCAAATCCTTTGATTCTTGAATGGCAGTAACTTTCGCTTCAAAATTTCGTGGAAGGACTCTGAGGATTTTCCGGACTATTTCCAATTCTGTGTATGGTTTTCCAAGAGCTTTTGATTTGTATACGAGATTAGCAAGTTGTCCATACATCTCTTTGGCATTCTCATCCTTGGCCATTGTGAAGTTCTCATATTCGCTACTAAGCATGGCAAGGCAGGATTCCTTGACTTGAGATGTTCCTTCGTGAGTCACTTCAAGTGTGTGCCAGATTTCCTATGCAGTTAGACAATCTGAGACACGATTAAATTCAATTTGATCTAATTAACAAATAATAGAATTCATAGCTTTAGTATTAGCATTTTGTAATTTATTTTCTAGATCTATCCATTAATCCATAGTTTTTCAATTTCTTGATTATCTACCACTATAATTGGTGTCCTATATCCAATCTCAACAATATTCCAAGCATCAATGGTTTTCAGAAAAAATTTCATTCTATTTTTCCAGTAAGCATATTCACCATTGAACATAGGTGATCTAACTATACACTGACCCTCAGCAAAAGCATTACTAAAAGAAGTCATTTAAAACATCAAATTTTTAAAACAAAAATTTGTTTTTGAAAAATCAAAATTCTAAAACAAAAATTGGTTTTTGTTCCTAGCTCCGATACCACTTGTAGGATCGATTTCACCCTAGAGGGAGGGTGAATAGGGTGATACTAATAATAATAAAAATTTATGCGGAAATATATAAAATAATTGCAGTACAGATAATAGCAGAATAATAAAAATAGAAATGGAACAACATAGATTTACCCAGCTTCGGCAAAACCCTACCTATGTGCTGCCCCCAAGGTTTCTACTAGAAATTAAGTAGTTAGACGCTTACACACATAAACTTGCGACACCCGCTATCGACTAACCTAACTCTACGCTCAAAACCCTGCCAGAATTTAGCCGTTGAGTTGCGAATTCTCGAACTACACCACCGTAGTTCGTCCCCTAGTCACATGACTAGAATTTTACAAAAGTTTAAAAGAGAAATACAAAAAAAAAAATATACAAAACCCTATTTAATAAATTAAGCCCAAAAATATATTATAAGGAAACCGGCCCAAAAATAAAAGAGAAGTCTCCCTTTATTTCTTTCTATTTCTTCCTGCCGATTCCTCTTTCGTTCAATTCCTTCGAATTTTATAAATGTTTAATAGTAAATTACAAAATAAAAACAACTCTAAAACAAGAAACCCTAATTTTAAAAATAAAGGCCCAATAGAATTTATAAAAGCCGGCCCATAAGAAAATAACACAGTGATAAAATATGTCCCCTTTTCTTTTTTATATTATCGGCCGCTTTCTTTGCTTTGTGAAAAGGGTTGTGCTCGTTCCTCTTTCAACAATTTAGGGCTTAGCTGTCCGCTCTTCGGTTGGGCAGTAAGGGTCGGAGAAGGGCAATCACTCGTTCTTAAAATAAAACCAACATTCTTAAGACCAAAGAGTTAGGCGGCTCAAATTGAGTTGGAAAAGGTAGGTTTGAAATAGAATTCCACAGCAAGGGGCTAATAGCTGTTGCTTCAAGCAGAACAGAAGGCGGGTATACAACTATAGGCATTATAGGTTCCCTGGTACATACATTGGGCTGATCAAGAGGGGTAGTAATTTAAGAAACTACCGTACTGGAAGGTGCGGCTGGATCACCTCCTTTTCGAGGAGAGCTAATGCTTATTGGGTATTTTGGTTTGACACTACTTCACACCCAAAAAGAAGTGAGCTACGTCTGAGCTAAGCTTTGGAATACTGGAAGGGTCGATATTCTTCCTTATTGTTTTTTTGTCCTATCTTCATCCTTTTTCGAACGAAATAAGAGGAATGTCTAATTATAATTTTTATTGTTGTATCTTTTCTCGAATCTCAACAGAGGGAGAAGGGGGTATTTATAACAAAATATCTCTAATTTCCAACATGAATACATTTTTCTTTTTTATCTCAAAATGAATGTTTTTGTCTTGCCTTGAACAACGCACTCATTTTTTAAATCTAGTACCGATAGAGATAATTCCCACCAGAACAACATTTCTTTCAGACCCTTCAACCAAAAAATACGCCCTTGAAGAGTAGCTTTTGCTAAAACTCTAGGTGAAAGTCGAATCCCCTGTGTGAATGAAATCATGCTCATCCATCTCTTACATGGACACATTATCATCTAATCAAGTACACTCCCTCACCTCTTAGGACTTAGGGCATGGAACCCTACTAATTCACAACTATTAGGACTACTTGTTTTGGTGGACGTAACTTTCAACCTCAACCGCTAGGTCTTTGATACACTTTGAGAGCAATAAAAGTCTATCTCTAATTCAAAAGGGCTTATGCACTCCACTTTCCACAAGGTGGTAGTTGCGGAGGTAAGTTCACATTTTGCGACAACAAGAGATCTTCCAACTTATCATCAATTAGTGCCTTTACACATGCACCTCTATTGGGTAATGCCTGAGTCGCTACATCAAGTTCTGAGCCAAATTGAGCGAAGGCGACCACTGCGACTTCCTTCTAACATGCTAGCTTCTGTTAAGGCGACCGGGCGACAACTAACCCTATATTAATTGGGTCGCTTCGACAACCGAAACTTAGACAACCAACATCCAGTATATTATTTGAATATCTACTTAAAATCAAAAATTGTTTAAGAGATTTTGATATGCTAGTCTTTTATATAATCTTTTATTCTAGTAGTAAAAATGGGGTTTCGTTCTTTGAGTTAGTTACAATCTTCTTCTTAACTTTTGCTTGCTCAGTTTGAAAAATGTTAATCATTTGTTGGTTGAAGATGATGTTACACAGCGTTTGGAACCAGCCAGTGAATGAGAATGAAGAAGTAAGGAAATGAGACGACTCTTCCTTTAAGAACACCAACACATAAAAAAGGGTTGGAGGAACCAGTCCATGACTTGACATCGGTAGAAAGCTACCTCCAATTCCTTGTATGTTCGATAGAGCCAAATATTACCCCCGCTGATTGGAGTACGCCGATTACCCCCCGAACCGTACAAGATAGTTACCATCTATCATACGGCTTTCTAACAGAATAATTCTGGTCGTTCCACTCTATCGGATTGATGGTAGTCTCAGAGATCTGTAACAATTGACATTTTTTACAACACGGTTCCTGCTTCCATTTTGAGTAGCGCATTTTCTCCCCCGGTTGTAGTATCACATCATAGACCCCCATCCCAACTCTATCTTCCTATTCAATGAACCAGAACATATTGCATAGGTACTCTTCAATGTTGCGAAGATGACTAATTTTCTATTCTAAAAGAAGTGTTGCAATTATTATTTTTGTTTTATTACTTATTACATATCCAATTACACTAAACAAGGTTTTTTAAGTTACCGATTTAATTATACAAATTTCACAATTACTAATACATTAGAAACTATCATTTAAATCAATAATAAAATGTTTTATATAAATTTAATCCAATTTTAGCAATTATAAAATATTATAATTTTAACAAAATGGATTAATATTTCCAAAAATCTCATTTTTAACAATAATTTCAATATTAACAATTTTCTTAAATGCCAAATTTAAATAATCGGTTTAATCATATTTCAAATTTAACTTGAAATTCTCATTAAGAAATGCAACTCATTTCTAAATTAAATTAAATCAATTATTCTCAAAAACAGGATTTAATTTCATGATTTAATTTCACAAACCATAAATAAAATTTAATTATCCATAAACTTAATTAATTAAATAAAAATCAATTATCCATAAACTTAATTAATTAGGTAATTAACAAAAGGGTTGTTATAGCTTGGAGTTGTAATTGGCGCTTGGTTGTATGAAAAAGAGGTACTTAAATTATCTAAGATTTCTGTGTTTTGATTTGCTTGGATGAGTATGTGATGTAAAAGAGAGTTTGTAGTTATGATGGGATAAGGCCTCTGTGTACTTTTGTTTTTAATCCCATAGCCCAAAAACAGTGTACAAGAGATGCTATATACATATATAAGCAACTTAAAGCTAGCCAGAATACTTGCTTGAGAATTTTGGTTTGAATAATTGAGCACGTGAATGAATCTATATGTGATATATTCCACTTTTTGAAAAGATTATGAAATATGTTTTCCTTTTTTTGTTGTTGAGCATTTCCAATCAATGGGAAAAATATAATTTCCTCTTTTCTTGAAATATATGATTCCAAATGAAATCTCCTTCCTTTATGTATGATTTAGTTTCCCATTTTAAATGATTAATATCTTATGCATTGCCTTTGAGAGATACTCCATCTTTGATATTTGTTGCTTAAATATTTCCAATCAATCAGATAATACAATTATCCTTCCATGTGTAGAATATTTTCAATTAATCAGGGAATACTTTTTGATTTGGATTGCATGATGTATTTCCTTTTCTGTCACATGATCTTTATTTTTTTCCCTTTCTAAAAAAGAAACTTCACTACAAGCAGTTTCTTTTAAGGAAACCTGTTAATATACAACACTAGACACACATTAAATACAATATATATTTATTAATATTAAATGGAAATTTACTGCAATTTCTCACAATAATTCCTTTTTAATAATAGTAAGAAACATATTATTTTTACACACAAAAATAAGTGTGTATGTGTTTGCTATGTGATGCGTGTAAATCAAACAAATGAGATATATTTACTAACAATTCACTTAGAAATAAAATTGTGACATTTTGATTTCTAAAATGTAACATACTCTGAAAACAAAATCAATATACAAATATTTTTGTTATCATCAAACAAGACGTATACTCCACAGAAGAGACATGCACATCTCTTGAAAGCTTCAAAAAGACAAACCAGCTAACAAACGTGGAAATCGTCGAAATCCAAGAGAAGCTTCTCAAAAACCAAAAGAAGCTAAAAGGTTGATAAGTAAGAAATTTTCAAAACATTAAAGAAATATCGGTAAGTTCTTTATTTTGACAGGCCGACCTTTGTCATAATGAATCAATGTCGAATGACAATGTCTGACCCCCAAATACCACAAAATACAATGTGTTGGGGTAAAATTATAACCAAAATCCAAACAAAGCATATTGATAAAATCTCACAGCGACATGATAACATATAATATATTGAATATATATGAACAAAACAAGATAAACAATATATAAAGGATAGCATTAATGGAAGCAACTGATAAATAAATATCAATATAGAAAGTTCAAAATACATCAACTCCATACCTAAAGAGTTCTAAGTATAATATCTAATACAATAAATCTCATATATAAGTAACATGTCTATCATGTACTAATATGACAACAAATATATATATCCTAAATATTGACATCACTCCTCCAAATTGCTCCTACTGTCCTATAAGCATTTCACCAAAAGCTACAAACTCCCAGACTACTCAATCGAGTAGCAAGAGTTGTCATGACATGAATAGGTAAAGACAAAATGTGAGTCAGCCTTAAAACCTGCTGTGAGGGAAACCATCTCAAAATACTATATATCAAAACAATATACATATATAAAACAGGAAACTACTAAGGCACATCCGGTCCTCTCCATGAATGTGGCTCTGGGGTAATCTAGACTACCAATAAATAAGTAAACCCATTATAAAGGATAGGGAATCATATCTTAACCTGCTCTTCTCCTATAACCAAAAAGTCAACACATCCTAGTAATACCAATACTAGAAAATCCCATATGTCGTCATAGTACTCATGTTAGCAAGTGTAGGGATAGTGATACCACAAAGGTCAGCCTATGCCAACGCCCTCTTTATAAATAATATAACAATTATTGCTGTGTAACTATAGATACAATTAATCGATTATACATACTCACATATTGCTCCTATATGACAAGTCCAAATAAACGATATCTATCGTCATCCCATATTGAATGAGATATCAATGGAGCAACTACACCCTATGTGATCTTTGGATCCATATGCATTCTTATCATTTGAGAATCCAAGAATGGAATTGAGCTTCCTCGTACGACCTCTTTGCTGCATAGGTGCCCCTATACAGACCTAGACTGCTCTCTCGGCACTAATCAAAATCCCTATCACTATAGTTCTCCCTAGCATCGATATATACATTACCACTACTGGAAAAAAGTATACCTTAAGCGTTGCTCTAAATCCTCCCGAAAACTTGGCATGAAAACGTAAAATGAACGTATAGATGAATACGTAGCACTAGAACTATGCTACGACTCGAGACTAGTCGCCCCCTCTATAACTCTCTCGTCATGCACTTGCTTCAACCTAATAGATCTATCAAGCACAATAGCATGTCGAACCATGGCATCCCTCCACAAGGCTCTTGCCGTGCACTTACATCGACCTTAATAGATCTCTCAAGCACAATAGTGCATCAAACCATAGTGTCCATCCTTGATTCTTCTATCGTACATTTATGTCAACCTCAACGAACCTCTCAAGCACAATGGAATGCGAACTATAGAATCTAATCTAATCCTTTGTCCATACGTATACTTGATCTCATACTAGTCACTCGCTGTCATATGTTCGAACATCTGCCCGAATTTGGTATCGATTCCTTATCGCATGTGCTCCTCTTAATCATACGCGTATTGTATGTGACCGTGTGACTGATCACCATACCAATAACTTATCTGATCATTCTTCAATTGCTATCTCGATCCTCCACTATTATCGTGTAGGAATATTCCACATCCCACATCCCTTAACTCGATCGCATCCTCGACTACATGCTCGAATGCCTTATCGCACGTTACCTATCGCATAAACATTTATTTATTATCGCATTCGAATCCCGTGTTTCACCTTCATTTAACTTTATCGAGTAGACCGAAGACGTCCTAGAGTCATTCGAAAGCCTCACACCAAACCGCATCTGAAATCGGGGGAAAAACCCTTACATTTGCTCCATGCCTAGGTTTACTATCCAGGCCAAGCAGTCATCGGTTGATCGGTCATTCTACAACCGATTGACTGATCATAGCTTTATCCGAGCGGTAAGCCTAGGCAATGAGCATTCATGCCGCCTCGACTGTTGTTTCTTATTTCGTCTCATCCATAGCTTTGCCCGATAAGTCGCATAGCTCCTCCTATCCACCTTGAGCACACTGGTCCTCTTCTAGAGTCCATTGGTGGATGTTTTAGAAGTGGTTCCTTATGTACCCAAAATTGATTTCGATACAAAACGCACTCTTTTATGCATAGAGTTCCATGAAACGACTTACTCAGGCTGTCCTCCTCTTAAACGCTAAAATGTATTCAATCAGCCTCCTTGCCCCATATGTGTGTCGATGCGCCTACTTGTGCGTAATTATGCGCACATGCATACCAAACACGCCTAAACTTCACTAATAACGTCTCGAGCTTTACCGACATGATTACCCGACTCGGTATCTTATCACGCTCCTTAGCGCACACGATTGTCGCTCTATGTATATGAGATGTTCATAAACATGCATATACGCCTACCTATACACATACACACATATTTATTCATACAAATATACTTACACACACATACAACCATATACAACAATTCTAATTATAATTTATAAACTATCTTAATTATTATATATCTTCAAACACACATATATGTATACTTACCCATATACATATAGATATATGTATATTTAAATAAGAGTCTCGTAGTCATTTTATAAAATATTATAACTCTATTATAAAATGTTCCATTCAGTAATCATTTTTCACTTAAATAATATTTATAAATAATAGCTAAGCCTCATTAAGCCTCTAATCCCTTTCATAATAAGTGCATATACTAAACTCACTTAATTAGCTTACTAACTTCTCTAAAAGTCATCATTAAGGTCATTAACAATTGATGTGCTAATTTAACCATGTTTGCTACTTAAACATAACCTCAAATCATCACATGTCATTCATTAAACAACCATTGGAAATTATAGTTACTCACTGACTTTTCTAAAACCAGTTCAAATGGTTTAATTAATACTAACTAATGATATATTCTTATTATATTATTTAATTAGACTCTAATTACACCTAAAATCACACACCATCATTCAATTAATCCCATATCCATTTCTAAGCTTACTAATTTTTCCAAAAATTACAATTAAGGTATCTAAAAAATAACGTGTTGATATAATCATGTTTACAACATAAATATAAGCCTAAATCATCATAAAGCAGTCTCTAAATTACTTCATACAACTTCATAATGGTAAATAAATAAATCTATGAAGTATAATAAGTAAATATAGTTAGAGAATCATCCACTCACTTTCTCTCACCTAAACAAGCTTTAATTCATCAAAATCCAACTTCTAGTTCTCTTGAAATTGAGTTGAAGCTCTAAACTCCACTTCAAGCAAATCTATCTATGGGTTTTGTGAGAATGAGATGAGAGGAATTGTAGCGATTTTATCTTTATTTATAGGAATTTATTTGAGCATGAGTTAGAGGATCTTGAGTTAGAGTATAAGGAATTAGGAAAAAACTTAGGAGAATGAAAAGGAAATGAATCGTGTAATGAAAATGAATGAAGAGGTTAGCCACTTATAAGCTAGTTTATGGGCTTTATCCCAAATTCAATTCATCAAAACTACTATTCACTTCTAAAACTAAGCAACTCCAAATGTAGATGAGCTTATACTCATCGTTCTCCCGAGGGAATTAGGGTCTGAACGATAGGCGTCTTGGGTCTCAATTCATTCATCTTCAAAAGTCAAGTATCTTAGACGTTCTGATAATTAATGATTTAATATTTAAATAAATTATTTTAATACTAGTCGTTAAAATTATAGGTTGTTACATTCTCTCATCCTTAAAGGAATTTCATCCTCGAAATTTTTATAAGTATGACAAAGAAGTATGACTCATAAAATTTTCGAGTATTGGTCTCAAAAAATTTTCATCAGTACTCCTCTTACATGGTAACATTATGGAAACTCCCAAGTTATAATGCATCAGGTATCCAGGAAACATGCGATAACATACATTGCCCTACATTTCCTAATGTACATACCTCTTTTAAGAAATCTTTACCATTTAAATGAAAAATTAAACAAGTAATCATGTGAATAGCTATGCTTTTGCCCTCAAGTACCTAATTTTCACAATATAAAGAGGATTATGCACCGACCCAACAAAAACTCACAACTTATACATGTATCATTTTAACGTAGCAACCGATACTACAACAATCAAACACAACTACCATTGGAGAATAAACTAAAATAAGTCAGCATCTAAATATACCATAGAATCTAAGTCACATCAAAATGCAATAAACTCGTACAGATGTCACTTCGACCTCTACATTAATCATGGGCAATATGTGTTCTTTAAGATAGCTTTAGCCATCTCTCTCCGAACATCTATGTCAAGTAACTACAACTAGCATATAAGCAACCAAACACATAAAACAAGTTAAACACAATCATGCAGTAGATATATATACCAACGCACATGATAACCAATAATAGTCATAACGTGCATGTCAAGCTATAAACTCTCATGAGTCTATTCGCCATCCAAATATGAACAAAATGCCTAAGTGTTGTAACTCGTTTCATGCATGCAATGCATGAAAGACTATTACACCCTCTACTATGAAAAGGAAAGCTTGTACAATATATTAGATCATCGATCCTCTCGACTCTCAAATAAATCCAACAATCTAAGTTCCAACTGTCCTCTTTGTTCAAACAGAACTCATTCTCCTAAGGAGAAAAACTTTACAAATTAAATCAGTATTACATAAGGTCCTAGTAATGCTTGGGCCCGTTTGGGTTCAAATTAACCTTAATCGAACAATGATAATAAGGTGAATGTACTGAGTGTACTACGATGCTCACCCAGACAAGTATCATATTGCCATTTAGAAGATTATCCAAATCATCACAAAACTAGTCGAGAAGCCCTTCACGAACAACCAAAAAATATCTTAACTATACTATATATATATGTATGTATATATATATATCTATATGTGTGTGTGTATATATATACTACACGACATATAAATATCCTCCCAAGATATATACGATGCCTAATCAAATCCTTTTTTTGCTTGCATAGTTTCATTGTTAAGCTAAGGTCGGCCCTGAATCCTCTCATGTGAACTTCGAACTGGATCCTTGGTCTGACCAGTGAAATTTCCTCGCATGACTAGAGTTACGCATCAAAAATATCTAAGTCGCCTAAACAATCTGATTGATGTGATTGCCTTTATGAATTGAGTGAATAAACCCTTACCTAACTGGTGCAAATCACCCTAATACCCAATGCTTGATCTAAGGATTAGAAATTCATACATGAATGGACATATCCCTAGAACACACCAGTGCAACACATGGGAATAATCCTATTACCTAAGGTTTACTAACACATGGTCAGACACATTTAACATGAATGACTCTACGTAAAACGTATAAGTCACTCGCTCAGTATTTGTTTATTACTCAACAACTACCGAATCCTACTTGGATACAAAATTGAGGTCACGCTTCACCGACCAACTCCCCTTAACTTGAAAGCTTGTTCATCTAGTTTGAATAATAGTAATTGCGATCGCTACACCTTAGCTTATCAACTGAGGTTATTCATACAAGGGTTAACATTACAAACAAATTTACCTCTTATCAAGGTGTCAAATTTAACATATCTACCAAGTCGCTAGCAATAAACGAACATCAAGCTCTAGTATCTGAAAGAACATAAGTAAGTACGTTATAAATAAAGCATACCTCACTACATGAGATTCTTTCCTTTCCTCTGAGTGGTAGCCTACTAGGATTTAGTATCTCCTGTAAGGCATAAGTCATCACGACCTGTCCACCTTTTGAATGTGTAGGAAATTCCTTCTTAAAGTGACCAAGCAAATGGAAATTGAAGAACTTATGCTTTCCTTAGTTACATGACATTCCATAGCTAAATGCCCATTTATGCTGCAAGAGTGGCACACCATATCAGCTCTCTTCTTTGCATATGCTATATCCTTTCCCACATCTTGGCTTTCGCGCTTTGGTTGAAGCCTCAGTTTTCTTTCAACATTTGCTACCTCTGCCGATACCTCGTGGGTGCTCCCATGAAGAAGAGCTATCTCCTCGGTACTCTCAAAAGTAGCCCTTATTGGGATATAACAAAGCAATAAATTTCTAACCGATGCATTAAGACCCTTAGCAAACTTCTTTGCCTTTTTCAATGGAGTATAAATCATCTCAATCCCAAATTTACCCAAAAGGTTAAACTAGTTAACATACTCCCTCACTAACAAGTTACCCTACTGTAAATCGATAAAACGTTCAAGTTGCATGCCCCTTTCGACCTTAGAAATACACTAAAACTCAAAGTGATATCTAAAATCAATCTAAGTTATAGTCTTCTCATCAACCTCCTCTGCTACTATGTCTCACCAAGCCAAAGCATCCCCTTTAAGATGCTGGTAAGAAATCCTCCTAATGAGAACATCCTTTAAGCCTATATTGTTGAAAGCCCTCTCACATGCACTTATCTAAGCCAGTGTCTCAATAACGGCCTTAGGACCCAGATATGGCTTCCTGCCAAGGCTAAGGGAATACCGACATAACTTTGGAAAGTCTAAAGTTGGTGGAGTAGGTAATACTGGTGCCTCAATGGCTACACCACCTCCAATACCTACCGCAGCTGTTGGAGTCTCCACGAGTGGTGGAGCATCCCGTGCAGTAACCAAATAGTCTTTGGACCAATTAAGCATCACTGCATGCTTAGTGGCAGCCACTAGTTACCCCCCATGCATACCGATAGCCTAAAATAAAGATGCCTTAGCATCTTACGACAAAAATAGACTGAAGTGTAGGATATTAATGTATGCAATATTATTTAGTAGAAAAATATAAGTACATTTTGTCAATGCTTCTACACCTACCAATTTGCTTAACCCAAACTTATCCTATGACGACCTACACTCGGCACCCCTTGAATCTGACACCAAACCATGCATGTCCGACCCAGAGCACACAGATTGCAGATGATCATAAGAAAGAAAAGAGAGGGTGAGAAGAAAGAGAGAAGAAAGAAGAAGAGAAGAGAAGAAGAAGAGAGAAGCAGAACCAAAACAATACAGAATCTCACATTGTAGTGGAATAACATATAATATAGATCAATAATCCTTACAAAGAGAAACTGTAATATACATAAATCAATATCAGAGTACACAACAAGTAATCATCAACTTGGACAGATATAATAACCTGTCCTCACAAATGTTGATAATTTACAAAAAAAATAATGCAAATCAGCGGAAAAATAAACAGATATGTGTATACGACATGAAGATCTCTAGCTCGCATGTTGAAGCTCCAAAAGCACCAAATCTGAACCTGTAAATATACTTGGTCTGACTCGAGCATTGAAAGGGAAGAACGCCTGGATCAGTCTGGTAAACCAGTGAGAGAAAAACACACCTCAACTAAATTTTAAAGTTTTAAGATTACCAAAACTTTTATTTATCAAAATAAAAGGGTATCTCGTAAGACCACGTCACAAATAAATATCGACAAGGTTTTTACCTTACAATAACCAAAACATTTCATATCAAATTCTCTTATATTATAATAGTGTCTATTATACAAATAATATTAAAATAGCTGAAATTGTTACATTATTAAATTCCAGCATACACCTTGCAATACAAGGCTTTCTACAATAGAAAATGGCAAGCACGTATTGAATTTTGGATTTCCATACAAATGACTAGGTGAAGGGACTACCTTTTCGAAACTCGATACACCTCTAGAGGGATGTACCTAGGGTCATGATACGCATTGCCTAAACCAACACAAGACCGACCTATCCCTCGCCGAATAGTATCGAATATGTCATCACTCCGGTCGTTGCTGATCTAAAATCCGTGGCCACAAGCATACATCAACAATAATCAGATACATGATGTCATAGCGTGTAAAGATATATCTAGAAGAGTGATGACATCTCCTAATGGGAGCAACCCATTTTAGCCTTGCTGCTTCTATCCCTGTTTCAGTCATTTTCCGAGGAGTGAGGCCAAAAGAGGTATCGATTACCTTTTCACATATCACATATCGCATCATCTTTGAATGCCCCATTGCCATTCCCATTGACTACTAATTACCTTCCACAAAAATACAACCCTTGAGCTCGTATGTCTTAAGGAGGGTGTTAAGCTAAGAGAAATTGCCTTCTCCGCCACCACATGATGTACGTTTGTAAAAACCAATGTACGTAATCTTTGAAATGCAATGTTAGACACTCATCCATACAAGTTGACCAGGAACAGGACAAACTGAAGGTACTCTCCTACCAAATCCTATAGGATTAGTAGCGACAACCCTTGCAATGGATAGTTCATAACGAAGAGACTATTGTTACAATATGTATATTGGGATTTTAACCCCAAATGATCAACAAGCAGCCCTTCGCTACGAAAATCCTAAATCTCGATATCATTGACCAACCTGCACAATCGTCGTATAATATGTTGGTCCGAAGTGGTTTTCAGATAAATCTGATCCCGGTCTCTTCGCACCAACAACGCAAAAGCGTTTCTAAACCTCATACAGAAACCAAATCTCATAGACTTATCACGTCTCCAACTTTAAACTTGCTATCTTTCGGCCAAGTAGGAAGCTCGATAGATTAGAGTAATCACTCAGCACTACACGAATCAACATTCTCAACACAAACGATAATCAAGCCTACACAGTCAGTTATGTACTAAGTGTATGACTAATTAGTTTCTACATCAAGTTGAGAAACTAAAATGGCCAAATTTAATGGCCAAATTTGACAGTCGGTTATTTAACTATCAAAGCAACAAACAAAATCTAGCAAATAAGTAGTCACTGGGCCTGATTTTTATTAATCGTTTATAAATCAAATCACTTTCAATTGTTCAATTCAAAATATGTTTAAAAGGATAATATTCAAAACCATTTCACTTATTCGATATTTGGAAAACATTTTCATATACTTATTTTAATAATAAGTAAATTTAGAAATCATTTTATTTTCAAACCATTTAAACTCCATTTTATAATATCACTTTCCAAAGCATTCATTTAAAGAATTATTCTCTTTAAGAACGTGAATATATTTCCTTTTATAAAAATCCATATTTAGCATATCAAATTAAATTGATTTCACATTTATAAAACAGTGTTTATAATTCACATTTTTATTTTAAAAAACTTCCATTTATAAAATTCCATTATTAACCAATTTCCTTTTTATCTCATTTATATGTCAAAATCCCATTATAAGTTTATTTACTTATAAATTTCTTTATTTACAAATTCATTCTTTTGAAATCTCATTATTTATAAAGTCCATTATAAATTCATTTCTAAATTTTCATTACAAATCCATATACAAATTTGATTATAAATTCATTTCTCATATTTATAAAACACCGTTTATAAAATTTATTTCATTAAATCTATTTATTAAAAGCATTCCTTTATAAACTTTCATTTTAACACTTATAAAACTCGTTTACAATTCCATTACTTTTATTTATAAAATATAATTTTTATAAATATTATATATAAACCATTTATAATAAGTTCAAAATTCTCAATTTAACTTATTTTACAAAATAGTTAACTTCATATTTCAAAAATCATATTTGAGTATATTTCACAAAGCCATAATTTTTATAGCATAAAAATTATTGCTTTTTATTTATTTAAAATAAATCCATTTCTTTAACAATTCAAAAATTATTAAAACGTATATATTTTAAAAATCACTTCGAAATCCTTTAAATTGAAATCATCGTTTCTATATTTTAAATTCCAAAATATGGCCCAATGCTGCAAAAGAGCTAAATAAGGGGATTCACATCAATAATAGGAATCATGGCATCCATCACATCAAATATAACATAATACAACATATATAACAATATGTGTAAATAAACATCAACCATAGTGAGGAATCCTATTGGATCCCTCCAACCTATCACCTGCAACGAATATATATATGAGAAAATATGTACAATGTCTGCTTCAAGGCAGACGCGCGTACAAAGGGTCATCCGCTCATACACGGGAACGTATAGGGTCTCATCTACTCCAATTGGTAGAAATATATCCAACTACTAACTATTATAGCATAACATCCAAACATCCAATATATACATATACATACATACATACACACACACATATATATATATAACATCCAACAGTCATCAAAACAGCATAATAATAAAAATATTCCCACTTATATAAAAATACAAGCGGGTCAGAAAGAGTGAGTTTTACTCACTTTAGTTCCACTCGTCGTTGCAGCTTTTTATTTTCGATTAAAAATGAACAGGCGTTCGAATTTAACCAAAATTTTCACTAGCTCAAATAAATCCCAATCCAGCTCCATCGCTTAGTATTTTCCAATACGAACCAAACGCAATACGTTTCGTCCAATTTCGACCTCGTATGAACACGTTACAATATTTATAACGTACAAGAATTTAAACAATATAATTTGTTTTTTTAATTATAACCTACGAATTAATCCCGGTCGCCCATCCTTTTTGCATGCAGATAAGCCGTTCCTTCCCTTCTTCTTCCAGATCGCTGCTCCCCTTTCAAAACCCATACACATGCGTTTGAATTTGATTGTCGCGCCTCCAATTGTTTGACCGGAAGACGATCAGAGTGCATCGAACGACGCGCCTACCCTCCCTCGACCTCCATGCCAAGTGCAATCCATGATTGCGCCTCCATCACATCATAGTACCCCTTCAAACGAACAATGAACGTGAGCCCCTAGCCCCCATGTCGAGCCTCCATTTCAAATCTCCACCGTTGATCTTCTAGAGCTCGATTAGCTCTACAACTTCCATGTTGAACTCGAAGCGTGAGAGGGTGTGAATTGAGAGGATTTGAGGGAGGAAGTTGGAAGATTTTCGACCATTGGTTTCAAAATGGCGGCTAGGGCAGGAAACCCAAGAGTTGTTGCAAATTGGAGAAAGCGAGGTCCTTTTATATAAAATTTTCGTGACACTATTCATCATTAATTTTTCCGAACTCCAAACGAAGCGTGCCGCCTGGCATTCATAATGTTTTACCCCTATTCCAAACACAATGGAATATATATCGGGAGCCAATTCCATCATATTTGGAAGACAGATTTTTGAATCGAATTATTTTAATTAAATTTCTTTAATTAATTTCTGTTCGTTTCAACTTCGCACGACCAAACCGTAAGTTCGATTGGCACAAAATTTGAAATCATATAATAACTCGCTATTACGGATCCAATGAAATAGGTTTCGTTGAAATTCAAGACAATGTCAAAAATGACTATTTTTCATGTCTATTTAAATATTAAAATTTTCAATTTCTGTAAATTAACTTTTGATTCAATTTTAAAAGCTTACTATCTTCATTCTAATTTAAATAGAATTTAAAACAGCTTTTAGAGTTCATTTTTACTCATATTAGATTCAATATTCAATTAATTAGCTGAGTTAACTTATAATATTCACTTTTCCATATTTAAATTCAATTAAATATTCTAAATTCGGACGACTAAAAAACTGGGTCGTTACATTCTTCCCTCTTAAAGGAATTTCGTCCCCGAAATTACTACGTAAGGAAGATGATACAACTCCATTAAATTTTCAAAACCAATTAGTTGAAATAGATTATCAAATTCTTTTAAGTGTTTAACATTTCCAAAATCATTTAGTTGCAACTTTTATAAAAGCTTTTCCTAAGTTTCTAAATTCATTCATAGTTATTAACTAATGCCATTTCAATTAATAACTCAATAATCAAATTTCTAGTTATCAAAAAAATTCCAAAATTTCTCAAAAATTTTCTATCATTTTAAAATTTCACGAAGTCTCTTTTGCGCAGTTCGATCATAGTAAAATCACTATATATATATATATATATATCAAATATACATCTCATCTCAATTTTGAGGCATCCCGTAGGGAAAAAAGTGTAAAAGTGCGATATGTAATCCGAGATATGTACCTTATATATTATTTAGCAAGCATATACAGCTAATATAGCGCGAAAGCGAGCTCCAAATGTGAAGCAACGCCGTCCGCACCTCCTATACATTCAACAAACAAATGAGAAACGCATATATAGAAAATAATATCAACATATATAACATATGTTATGCAACAATACATACTAATAAAACACATGCCACATGAGAAGTCACCAAACACTAACATCCAACTAACAACCATCCAACAAATTTACAACCAAATCAATTCATGACCAAATCAATATTCATTCCAAATTTTATTAACATTCACTTGATTTGATTTTCAATTGATTCACATTCGTTAATCACAATTGATTATATTTAGATTGAATTCAATTTAGCTACATTCACTTTAGATTCAATTCATATCTACTTTCCAGTTTACTTAGCAAAATTCTTTTAATACCAATAACACATAACACTACTTTACTTCATTCTTTACTTAAGCTTATAACCATTTTAATCCCACTCATCTTACGTTCATTTCACTTTCTTACTTAAGTTTATTTCAATATTCATATACACATTCAATTGATTTTACTATTAACATTCAATCTTATCTTCACATTTAATTGATTTGCATTCAACTACAAACCTCCAATTCTTTCAATTTCAATTAGTTCATATCCAACTGATTTATATTCATTATTCACATTAGCACATAATCACATTCAATTCTAGTTTTCATTCAATTCATATACATTCAATTTGGTTTGACACTTTTATTTTCAATTGGTTTATATCTAATTGACTTTCATTCAATTATTCAATTTCCAATTTCATAAGCTTTTAATGAATTAACACTTACATCCATTATTCCAAATCAATTCATTTACATTCACCTTTATTTTTTTAATCCCGTTAACACTTAACAACCATTACATTGATTCTTACTTTAGTTCAATTAATGTTTTTATGCAACACTTCTTATGTTTGTTATCAATTCACAACTTAAGTTATATTCACTTTTAACAAACAATCATTCTAAACCATATTCCATTTACTAATTATTTCATTAGTTCACTTAATTAATTCATTTTGATATCAAAATCAACTTCGTTTAACATTACTTAAGTTAAATTCCCTTTACACAATTCATTTTATTTCACTTAACTTAAATTCCAACATACAATTCAGATTTCATTTCTTAACATTCATATTTAAACAAATAGAAATTTGCTTTACTTACTATCTCTCAAATTATAAGTTATAAACTTATTTACTTAAGTTTTCATAAATATATACTTAAGTTTTATTCACCTTCTATAAATTAAATTCATGGTTATATAATCACTTTACAATCTTAAGTGTATATTCTTTTCAATAACTTATGATTCAGTCTTATTTAACTTTCCTTTAGTAAAATTTCAAATCATATATTTTATTACACTAACTCAAATTTATTTAACTTTACTTAAGTTAAAATTTTAATTTCATATCTCAATTTCACATTTTCTTTTCTTAGCTATACCATTTTCAATTTATAAGTTCAAAACTCATTTTCTCATATTTATCAAATCATACTTTGGATTTCAAACTTGTTTTACCAAAAAAACTTAAATTTTCAATTTACTAAGGTAGAAATTTCATCACACAGAAACTCGAAAATGATACTGATGATGCGGCCGTCATCATCCTTATTATTTCCTAGCAACTATAGTGAATTCAGTGCTTTTTATTCTTTTAAATCCTTTTTATATTTATAAATCACGTTCATAAATTTTTACTTATATAATTTCATGATTTTACTTCACTTATATAAGATTCATTTCAAATTTATTTATCTTTTTTGTTTAGATTTATAATAATATAACATCTTCAAACATTGAAAAACAACTGTCAAAATCAACGGGATTCAAATTTTCAATTTCTTAGTTTAAATCCATTTTTATTTATAACTCATATTTATAAATATACTCACGAAGCTTCATTTCTTATATATAAGATTTATTTCACAATTGTAAATCATTTTAATCATAATTCCATACTTTATAATTCACTTTCTTATATACTTTATTCTTTTACAATTGTTGTCTTTAATTAGATTATTCAAACGGCTTTTATTAACTTATATATATTTACATTTTCAAACAACCAAACAATCAATTTATATACACTATAATAATTTCTGAAAAATTGTTCCTTTATATATAGAATATAATTTAGGTAAAATTATTTCATTTACCCAATTTAAAAATAATACTATGTCGATATGCCTTGTTCAAGTGCTTAGAAACCCCTATCGATAACATGGCGTCCTACATACCGACCAGAATTCATAAGTCACTCAACAGATTCATCAACACAATATAAATAATTTTTATATAACTAACAAATACGAACTCAATTTACAAATTTTTAAAATAGTTGCTTAAAAAGAAAAAATGGCGACTTTCTCTGGTTCTGCTTTCAGCGATCGACTCCATCATTAATTTCGATCTCAAATCTCCAGAATGATAATCTTTATCATGATCCTTTCTCTGTTAAATCATATCCTTAGATTGTCAAGGATCGTCTGCCCTCTTCGTTTTCTTTTCCTAAATCTCAGAATCATTTTCGTAATAAAAACTAGATAGATTCGAAGAGAGGAAAGAAAATCTTCTTTCGATGTGGGGACTACGATCATCTTGCTTATAAAATGTCAAGACCCAATTAGATGTTTTGCGTGCGGTAATTTTGGTCATAAAAAAAATTCTTGTTCGGCGAAATCTAATAACTCAATTTCTGGGCAATCGTTGGTTGACCATGGCTTTCAATTTACGTTAAAATGTATGTTGCTTAAAGGAATTCTACTTTATCATCTTTGGCAACAGAGGAATAAAGGAATCTAGTATTTAGAAGAACTATTTGTTCATTTTGATGCAATTAATTCGCCAAACATTGGAAAGAGGTATAGAGATAGATTTGAAGATCAAGAAGAATATTTTGGAAAATCTAAATCTTCTTTCATCAAGTCAGTTGTAAAAGATGAGAAAGTTGTTGGTTTGATTGAGAAACTTGGATGTATAGACTCTGTTTTTCTTGTAGATACCAAGGGGGAAGAGATACATGACTTTGATCCTATTCTGTTAGATCCTTCTGTTACGCAATGCTTAATGGATTCTAGTGTATCTAAGGCTAATGACTTGATAAATTTCTCTGTTTCATTAATGGATATTCATGTAAAGGGTAAGGTCAATGGCTCAAACGAAGGATTTATTTGAGTTAACAACAAAAGAGCAAATTTAAAACCTCTCGAAATGGGCAATTTCGAGTTAAGTACTGCTAATAAATTTGAGTGCCTTGCCTCTTCTGAAATGCTAGGTTTGGATTGTGGATTGGAATTCTCTGATGCTATTAATGATGGTAAATTGTTGATTGATAGGTGTGTTTCTGATGCTCGAATGGATTGCGCAAAGAGTTTTGATAGTAATATGTTGGTTGATGAGAACATAGAGGCTGATGTTGTTGAATAGTTATAGTTTGTTGTTGATTCTACTGAACAGATTGGAGTTTTGGAAGAAAAGCTTGGTATGTTTTTGTTTTCTTACTTCTCTGATATTATCAAAGATGAAGTTAATGGCAAGCTTGGTGAGGTTCATGATTGGGTTTGGTCTTCTATTTCGCCTGTAAATGTAGATGTTATATTGGAAAAGGAGACGCATGTTTGTTTAGATAAGCTTTTGACAGTTTCGGGTGTTGAATGTTTATTCATGGAAGATTATGTTGATATGCACACCGATATCAGTGTACATGGTGCATAGAGCTTGGTTTCTACTGGTGATGTTTCTTCGAATTTTGTACTGAATTTCGCTGATTATAGTGGTGAAGGTTTTAATGGCAGGATTAGTAGTTGTGTTGAGAATGTGGTTTTGCCTATCAATGGGATAGATAGTTTGGAGAAGGAGGATTATGTTGATTTGGAGAAAGAAGGTTCTGTTGATTTGCATAGGTGTTTATTGAAAGCTTCGGGTCTATTTGAATTGGTGGAGCAGTCTGTTGTTTGTGTACCTGCTTCTGGGCACAATTGTGAAAAATTCTATCTGGCTTCGGGTGATTTTATAGATGCGATGAATGTCAATTGTGTTAATAATATAGTGGAGCAATCTGTAAGTGTATCTGCTTTGGGACACGTGATTGATAATTTCTGTTTGGCTTTGGGTGATTGTGTAGTTTCGGTTAATGTCAACTGTGTTAATAACGTTCTGGAGTATAAATTGATGGAGAGGGGCAGCATTTCAGTTCCTATTTCTTCTTCGTCGAAGAGAGGTAGGCGTAGGAAATCAGTGGTTATTAGTGGTTCAGTTCGACGCAGTGCCAGGATCTGATGTTGTCAGTCTTAGTCTACGGGTGAGTTACCTGATTCGAGTGCCACGAGTGGCGCTACGAACTCAGGCTCAGGTACGCATTTTGATTTGGGTAGTACGTATTCTTCTTATGTTTTAGGCAGCTTGTCTTCTTCTGAGTTTAGTCAGTTAGCTAGTGACACTGCTTTCATTTATTCTAATGTTAAGGTAGATCTTGAGTATATTAGAAGTAGGGAATTTGATAAGGCTAGATCTGTTGGTATATGAGGATCATTAGTTGGAATATCAGAGGTTTGCATGACTTAAATAAGTGTGACAAGGTTAGAGCTTTTTTTAAAGAATTTTCTATTAACATTGCACTCCTACAAGAAACTAAAATTGAATGTCACAATATTCATTTTTATAGAAGATTAGGTGAGTTTCATTTTAGGAAATGGGCTTATTTACCTTCTGTAGGCGCTTCTGGGGGCTTATCGATTGGGTGGCATGATAGTTATTTTAAACTGCTTCAATTTATTTCCATGCAGCATTCTCTGCATATTATTCGCTTTAATCTTAGTAATAATTCTTTTTTATATATTTCTAATGTTTATAGGCCTAACTCTAAAATGGGTCGTCGGATTTTATGGAACGAATGTCTAGAGTTTAGATCTTTAGCTCCGGGTTCTTGGATTTTGGGGGGTGATTTTAACGTTACGCGTTTTATAAAAGAGCGTTCACCTCGGGAGGGTGATTTTCCTACTATGAAGGAATTTGACCAATTTATTATTAATTCTAATTTGATTGAAATCCCTCTTTCTAATAGAGATTTTACCTGGAGCAATACAAGGAAGTCCCCTTCTATGGCTCTTCTTGATAGGTTTTTCGTTAGTGCTGAAATTGAGGATAAATTTCCTATTTATAGAGTTTCTGGTTTGCATTACACTTATTCTGATCATCGTCCTATAATTCTCACTTGTCGGCAACATAGAGTTATTAATAGATCATTTAAATTCGAAAAGCTGTGGTTATTAGAATCTAATTTCTAAAATTTAATTAAAAATAAGTGGATTTCTGTGGGCTTTTAAAATATTAGAAATAAGGATAATTTCACAAAAACTTTTGTTTTAAAACTGAGGGATCTTAGGAATTTTCTTAAAAATTCGAGTAAAAATGTGTTCGGTAGTATTAATATTAAAAAAGAAAATATTCTTTCTGAGATGCTTAATATAAACAAGATAGAAGAAACTAGACAGCTAAATTTAGGTGAGAGAAACGTTCTAGCTAATCTAAAAGAAGAACTTAATTCTATTTTAGAAAAGGAGGAGGTTATGTGGAAACAAAGATCCAAAATCTGGTGGATTAATGAAGGTGACAATAGTACCAAAATTTTTTACAGTATGGCTAATGGTGGAAAACGTAGTAATACGATTAATTCCATTATTGTGAATAATGAAGAATTAATTGATCAAAGAGACCTTAATAAGGCTTTTACAGACTATTATAGAGATATTTTTGGTAATAAAAATAAACATAGAATTAATGATAGATGGAATGATCTTTATCCATCTGATTCTAATGTTGATCTTTCTGAGTTAGATAATCCTTTTACTGAAGAAGAAATTAGGAAAGCTATTAATGACATGCCAGGTGATAAATCCCCGGGTCCGAATGGGTTCCCAATTTTCTTTTATAAAACATTTTGGGATGTTTTAAAATTCGATTTAATTAGCATGTTTAACGAATTCTATAATGGAAATTTGCAATTAGGAAGATTTAATTTTGCAAATGTTATTTTATTACAAAAAAAAGTAGGTGCTAATAACTTAAAAGATTTTAGACCTATTTCATTAATTAATTGTTTCGTTAAAATCATTTCAAAAGTTTTAGCTAATAGACTTAGTATAAGAATGAACAAACTAATTGATTGTTCTCAATCTGCTTTCTTTAAGGGGAGAAATATCACCGACGGTGTGGCTGTTGTTCAAGAATTCATTAATCACTGTTGTAAGAATAATATAACCTGTGCGATTTTAAAATTGGACTTCGCAAAAGCTTTTGATTCGGTAGATTGGGATTTTCTAGTAGATGTATTTCTTGCTAGAGGTTTTAGTCATAGATGGATTAGCTGGATCATGAATTTGCTTAGAACTGGTAACTCTAATATTATGGTTAATGGTATTTTAGGTAATAAAATTCAATCTAAGCGAGGTTTAAGGCAAGGGGACCCTTTATCACCTTTTTTGTTTAACTTAGACGCGAATGTTTTTGCTAAGATAATTAAAAAAGCGGTTGATAATGGATCTATGGGGAATGTAGGTAACGATATATCGTGTAACGGTATATCTGTCCTTCAATTTGCAGATGATACCTTGCTTTTTTTCTTCCCATTTACCTAGACACGTTATTACCCTTAAGTTTATTTTATATAGTATTGAACTACTTTCAGGTTTAAAAATAAATTTTGATAAAAGTTCAGTTTTAGTTTTAAATGATTTTGAAAAAGTTGAAAATTTTGTTGCTAATACGCTTAATTGTAAATCTATGAATTTTCCTTTTGATTATCTTTGTTTTTTGATTAGACCTACTAAACTTAAACATGATGATTGGTTTATAATCATATATAAAATCAAAAATAGGAAATCTAATTGGAATGGGAGATTTTTATCAAGAGCGGGTAGATTAGTTCTAATAAACTTTGTCTTATCAGCTCTCCCGATCTATTGGATGTCCATGCATCTTTTTCCAGATTGGGTATTGATAAAATTGAAAAAATTAGAAGGAACTTCTTATGGAGTGGGGAAAACTCAAACAGCAGTATTAAATGTTTAGTAAATTGGGAAATTGTTTGTAAGTCCAAAAAGGATGGTGGTTTAGGAGTCATTAATTTGCGTAATATGAATTTGTCATTGTTTGGTAAATGGTTATGTAAGTTTAAGGATATTAATGAAAATTCTACTTGAAAAGAAATCATTTCTAAATATTACTATAATGGTAGTAGTAATTTATATCAAATTACTCCTAAAGTCATTCGTAAATTTTCTAATTTTTGGAAATCTATTTTAAAATGCCATGAGATTTTTAACTTAGGCACTAATATAATAGTTCATTCTAGTAACTCTACTTCTTTTTGGCATGATAGTTGGATTTCCGTTATCCCTTTTAAAATAGAATTTAAGGAGCTTTATGAAATCTGTAATTTTAAGGATGCTTTAATTATAGAAGTTTTTCTCCCGAAAATGACCCTCCTTGGAATTTTAGTTTTAATAGTATTTTAGCAGGTTCAACTCTTAGGCTGCTTGCTTTGCTTTATGATAGATTAAACTTATATAATATTGATAATGATAAAGATAATATTAGTTGGGAATGGGATAAGAGTAAGAAATATATTTCTAATTCTTTTTATAGATTTATTAACTTTTCGGGTGTAACCAATAACTCTTTTAAATTTATTTGGAAATCTAATGCTCCACCTAAATCTAAAATTCACATGTGGTTAATTATGCATGGAAAACTAAATACTATAGAATTTTTAAAAAGAAAAAATATGCAAATTGATAATAAATGTTATTTTTGTAATCTGCATTTTGAAGATATTAAACATTTATACTATGATTGTGTGGATACATATTTGATTCTGAAAAATACTCTTAAAATCTTTAATTTTAATCTAATCACTAAAATTTATGATTGTGAATATTATTGGATAGTTTTAGATTTATGTTCAAAAAGGAAAATAGATTTTTACTTGACACTTTATTTACTGTAATTTGTTGGTATATTTGGTTTGAAAGAAATCAAAGAATTTTTAAAAATAATTATAGTCATTTTAATAAATTGATTTTTATAATTTTTTTATTTTGTTTTAATTGGATATCTAATCCTAAATATAAATTAGCTAAAATTAATCTATTTAAAGAATATCTTAATAAGGTTAATAATAATATTAAACTATTTAAACATAAAAATAATATGTTTGACATTAATAATTGTAGTATTAATATTTTTTCAAACTTAAATGCTGATTTCACTATGAATCATAATATTCTTTTGATCAAAGGACCATAAGGATATTATAATTCATAGTTATTGAATTAGTTTTTGTTTGTTTCAGTTTATAGAACTTTAAGTTCATTTGATCTTGGATTCCTTTTAGTCTTTTTTCTAATCTTTATTCTATTCTGTTCTAATAGTTTATCATTTGTTTCTTTACTTCTATATCTTTTATACATATATATGTATATAAATTTCATTTATATACATATATGTGTATCCTTCTAACTATTTTCTTTAGTTCCTTTTCAATTACAGGTTTGGGCTAGATATGGTAGTAGTTTCTTATTGCAAGTACATAGGATGACGGATTGCAGGATTGCTGATTGCAGAGAGGGGTTCTTCTCAGTACATCTTCATCTTCATTATGGTGTTTTGTCTCTAGGAGAGTTCTCTTTTCAGCTATGCACTCTTTACAGTTTTATTGAGTCTTCAGAGTGGCGTTTTCAGTCCAGATCATTTGCAGTTCCTTTTCAGACCTTTTGCATTTCCATTCCTTCCGAGTCAGCAGCATGGAGTTGCCTTCTCAGATAGATCTGGCTTCCTGTTTCTTTGGCTATGTGAATTTTTTATAGTTTTTCAGGTACTTCTAACACCTTAATATCGGGCGGTGGCCATGCCGGAGCTCGATATTAGGGTGTAATGGGCGGTGGCCTTGCCGGAGCTCATTTTAGGGGTACTTGAGTTTTTCATTTGTTATTTATACTTAGATTAGCTACCTGCCAGGCATGTTGCTAGTACCTTGTCTTGTGAGATATATATATATATATATATATACATGTGTGCTCTCCTCTATTTTAGAGGATCGCACATTTTTCTCAAAAAAATACACTCAAACTCAATCTAGGGTGCTACTGACCCTATCTATATTGAGTACACATCAAAGCCTAGGAATATACTAAACCTAAGCTCTGATACCACCTATGAAGACGTGCACTCGGCACTCTCTAAATCCGACACCAAACCACGCATGTCCGACCCAGAGCGCACCGATTGTAGATGATCATGAGAAAGAAAAGAGAGGGTGAGAAGAAAGAGAGAAGAAAGAAGAAGAGAAGAGACGAAGAGAGAAGCAGAACCATAACAATATAAATTCTCACATCGCAGCAGAATAACATATAATATAGATCAATAATCTTTACAAAGAGAAACTGTAATATACATAAATCAATATCAGAGTACACAACAAGTAATCATCAGCTTGGACAGTTATAATAACCTATCCTTACAAATGCTGATAATTTACAAAAAAACAATGCAAAGCAGCGATTAAATAAACAGATACGTGTATACGACATGAAGATCTCCAGCTCGCCTGCTGAAGCTCCAAGAGCACCAAATCCGAACCTATGAATATACTCGGTCTAACCCGAGCATTGAATAGGAAGAACGATCGGATCAGTCTGGTAAACCAGCATGAGAAAAACACACCTCAACTGAATTTTAAAGTTTTAAGATTACCAAAACTTTTCTTTATCAAAACAAAAGAGTATCTCGTAAGACCACGTCGCAAATAAATACCGACTAGGTTTTTACCTTACGATAACCAAAACATTTCATATCAAATTATCTTATATTATAATAGTGTCTATTATGCAAATAATATTAAAATAGCTGAAATTGTTACATTATTAAATTCTAGCATACACCTTGTAATACAAGGCTTTCTACAATAGAAAATGGCAAGCACATATTAGATTTTGGATTTCCATACAAATGACTAAGTGAAGGTACTACCTTTCCAAATCTTGGTACACCTCTAGAGGGATGTACCTAGAGTCGAGATACTCGGCGTCTAAACCAACACAAGACCGGCCTACTGACGCAGCGGATAATTCAAAACAAATGTAGATCGGTGAAAGTAGTAGTCGATGGATTGATGGATGCTGAATTGCCCGAATTCGTTGATCCGAAGATACCGAACTCTAGCTATCTCGAACTCGTTGATCGCGCACGATACCGGGTTCAAAGATCTTCAATTCTTCAAGCGTTGATCAAGCGCACTTGATTCCGCGAATCGGCTTCTACAATCGTTGAATCGAGCGCACTCGATTATCCGAAAGAGGAGATAGGAGATTACACTCAACTACCAATTTGAATGAAAGCACAAAGCAATCAAAAGAGAATTTTATTCAAAAATCAACAAACTTTACAAAATGACCATACACGCCTATTTATAGGCTACAACTCAACACAGCAGAAAAATTCACAACTCCTAGGTCGGAAACGACCTATGTACAACACAGCGACCTAAAACAAACAGGCTTAAAGATAAACGACTCACTTAGGTCGGTAACGACCTAATTACATTATTCAACGACTTAACAAATGAACGGCATCTGATAAAGCGGCATAACAATCTACGGCTACAATCTTCCGCGACTTAAGACCCTACAGCATTCCAGATCAGCGAGTTAAGGAAATCCATGGTATCCAGAGCTTTGCGACCTAAGAATGAACGGCATCCCTTCGTTTGCGACCTAACAGAAGCGGCTTCAGAAATTGTTTGCGACCTAGGCCTTCCGCGACCTAAGACTTTGCGACCTAAGCCTTTGCGACCTAGGCCTCCGCGACCTAAGACTTTGCGACCTAACTTAGCTCGTAACTCATTAGGTCGAAGCACCTTTCCCTTCAGGCTGTTAGGTCGTAGCATGTGATCTTTGAAACCGTTAGGTCGTTGGAGCGACCTAGAAGCCTCGTTAGGTCGTATGCGACCTAATACTTCACCAATCTCGCTAGGTCGTGAGCTGTTTTCCTGAGCATTGGTTCCGTTAGCTCGTAGCCCATCTTCCTTAGGTCGTGAGCGACCTAAGAACCCATTAGGTCGTGAGCGACCTAAGACTTCAATTTTGAGCGACTTATTTTCCAGTTTTGGATTGTTAGGTCGTGAGTGGTCTAAGACTTGTGAACTCTTAGCTTGCGCTGCATCATCCTCCCCAGGTTGAGAAAAATTCGACCTCGAATTTGTAAATTCATCTCCATCAATTCGTTCATCCCCATGATATGGTACGAGATGCTTAACATTGAACACGTCAGATGTATACACATCATCTGGCAGCTTCAGTTTATAAGCATTTTCATTGATTCGTTTCATAACTTCCACCGGTCCAATTTTCCTGGCTTTCAACTTGTTGTACGCGCCCACTGGAAAACGATCTTTTGTTAACACTGCATAAACCATATCTCCTTTATTAAACTCAACTTTTCGTCGTTTCAAATCTGCAGCTTGTTTATATTTCTCATTTGCTTTCTCTAATCGTTCTTGAACGATTTTATGACACTCCGTCAGCCCTTCAACAAAATCAGCAGCTTTCTTAATTGTCCCCTTTGAATGTGGTATCACTGTTAAATCTAACGGTCCTTTCGGTAAGCTCGAGTAGACAATCTGGAATGGACTGAACCCAGTACTTCGATTCACAGCATGATTATGGGCAAACTCTGCCTGGCATAACTTCACATCCCAACTCCTCAGATTATCTTGAACAAGACACCTCAACAAGTTTCCCAATGATCTATTAACCACCTCTGTTTGTCCATCAGTTTGCGGATGATAAGCACTACTAAACTTCAGTGTTGTTCCCACCATTTTCCACAAACTCAACCAAAAGTGACTCAAAAATCGAGTATCTCTATCCGACACAATAGATTCTGGCAATCCATGGAGTCGATAGATCTCCCTGAAAAACAATTGGGCTACATGAACAGCATCCGCCGTCTTCTTACAAGCAATGAAATGTGCCATTTTCGAAAATCTGTCAACCACCACATAAATGGAATCATTACCACGCTGCGTTCTCGGCAACCCCAACACAAAGTCCATACTCACATCAACCCATGGTTTAGTTGGTACTGGTAACGGCATATACAAACCTGCATTAGTCGCAGTTCCTTTCGAAACTTGACAGATATGGCATCTCTCAACAAATCTCTCCACTTCTTTCCTCATTGATGGCCAAAAGTAGGATTGTGAAATTAATTGTAAGGTACGGTCTCTTCCAACATGCCCTTCTTCGTGTAACTCCTTGATAATCTTCATTCTCAGACTACCCTCCGGTATGCATAATCGACTTCCTTTAAAAAGAAACCCGTCAACCAACATAAACTCATCAGTCTTCTCTTCATTGTTCCCTTCAACAAATTTCTTAAAGTAAGAATCTTCTGCAATCTGCTCCGGCAATAGTTCAAAACCAGTCACCTCAACTTTCATCGTTGTCAACAAATGACTCCTTCTACTTAAAGCATCAGCTACACGATTTGTCACCCCTGACTTGTGTTTCACAACGAAAGTAAACTGTTGCAGATATGCAATCCACGATGCATGTCTCGCTGAAATCTTGTCTTGCCCTTGTAAGTGCTTCAATGCTTCATGATCAGTATACAGAACAAACTCTTTCTGAAACAGATAGTGTCTCCAGTGCTTAATAGATTGTACAACAGCATAGAACTCCACGTCATATGTACTGTATCGCATCTTCGCTCCTGACAACTTCTCACTAAAATATGCAATTGGACGCCCCTTCTGACTCAACACCCCTCCAATCCCAACCTTGGATGCATCAGTATGTAGTTCAAACACTAGCTGAAAATCAGGTAATACTAGGATTGGTGCAGACGTCAGCAATTCCTTGATCTTCCCAAAAGCACTCCCTGCTTCCTCTGTCCATGCAAACTGTTTACCTTTCATGCAATCTGTAACAGGTGCCATCACACTGCTAAAGTGTGGTATAAACCTTCGATAGAATGAAGCCAACCCGTGAAAACTACGAACTTCCGTTATCGTCTTGGGCTGCGGCCAATTTCTGATCGCCTCAACTTTACTTTGGTCAACCTGTATTCCTTTCTCTGAAACAACATACCCCAGAAATAAAACACTATGCGTCATGAACACGCATTTCTTCGTTGCAGCATAGAACTGTTCTTGTCGCAATACCATCAGCACTTCTCTAAGATGATTCAAATGTTCCTCTGAACTCCCACTGTAAATCAGAATATCATCGAAATACACCACCACAAATTTCCCAATGAACGGTCGAAAAATCTGATTCATCACCCTCATGAAAGTACTTGGTGCATTCGATAGACCAAACGGCATTACCAGCCATTCATACAATCCTTCCCTTGTCTTGAATGCTGTCTTCCATTCATCCCCTGGTCTAATGCGAATCTGATGATAACCGCTCTTCAAGTCAATCTTAGAAAAGATAGTAGCTCCGCTTATTTGATCCAACAAGTCATCCAACCTCGGCATTGGAAATCTATATCTCACAGTAATCTTATTCAATGCTCGACTGTCAGTGCACATCCTCCACGTCCCATCCTTCTTGGGTACCAATAAAGCTGGTACAGCACAAGGACTCAGACTCTCCTGCACACGCCCTTGTTCAAGCAATTCCTCTACCTGTCTCCGCAATTCTTCATGTTCCTTCGGACTCATTCGATAATGTGGTCTGTGTGGCAATACAGCACCGGGAACAAGATCTATCTGATGTTGTATATCCCTCAACGGTGGCAATTCCGTTGGTAACTCATCTGGAAATACATCGTCAAATTCTTTCAGAACTGGTTTAACTTCTTCTGGAATTTCAACCTCTTCACTGCTTTCTCGTCCAATCAACAAGAATACTTCCGGCTCTTCTTCAACTTCTTTAACAAACTCCTTCAAAGTCAATAAAGTTTTCAGCTCTTCAATTTCTTCTGATTTACTTTCTTCTTGTGATCTCTTCTTTGGAACTAAGATAATCTTCGTGCCTTTAAACATAAAACTGTAGCTATTGGTCCGACCGTCATGTTGTACTGCTCGATCATACTGCCATGGTCTTCCCAATAATAAGTGGCAAACATCCATCTCTACTACATCACACCATATTTCATCTTTGTATTTCTTCCCAATAGAGAATGGTACACGAACTCGTCTATCCACTTTCACTTCTCCTCCTTTTCTCAACCATGCTAACTTGTATGGACTCGGATGTTTCTCTGTCTTCAATTTCAACTTCGTCACGGCTTCGGTTGAAATAATATTATCACAGCTTCCTGCGTCGATCACAAACTTACACACCTTCCCCAGAATAGTACATGTTGACTGAAAGATATTACTCCTCAACCAACTAGCTTCCTCCTGCTTCGGTGTTAAACACGATCTCCTCAGCATTAGGTTACAACCTTCGTCTCCTGACGCAATATCCTGCTCATCCTCCTCAGCTGGATTAGAACAATCTTCATCAACATCCTCATCGTCAACTTCTGCAATCATGGTTCTCTTCTTTGGCTTTGGACACTCACTGCTTTTATGACCCAATTCCTGACAATTGTAACATTTGAAACCATTGTTAACTTTCGCCTTCTCAGCCTCCTTCACCACTGGTCTACTGATAGGTTTAGAAACATTAGAACTTCCTCCAACACCCTTCGCTTGATTGTTAGAATTAGGAAACACACCACTTCCTCGTCTCCCTTGTTTTTCCCAAGCCAACGCTTTCTGATGTGCTTCTGCTACAGATCTTGGATCGAACATATTCACCATATCCTGAATCTGCATTCTCAATCCTCCAATGAACCTAGATGTCAGCTGCTCTTCTGTTTCCATAATATCGTTCCTTGCAATGAGTTGATAAAATTCATCAGCATAGTCATTAACTGTCTTCGTGCCCTGCCTCAAGTTCTGCAAACGTTGATACATAAGCGATTGATAATTATAAGGTAAGAATGTCGCTTTCATCAATTTCTTCATCTTTTCCCAAGATTCAATCTTTGACTTCCCCATACGTTCACGTGTAAGCTTGGTTTGCTGCCACCATGCCAAAGCTCTACCCCTCAGCCTTGTAGCAACCAACTTTACTCTACGATGTTCTGGTACTTCTTTGAAGTCAAAAATCTCCTCTACATTAGCCATCCAATCTAGAAACTCCTCCGCTTGCATACCACCCTTGAATTCAGGAATTTCAGTCTTCATCCCTGATTCCCACTTGTGATCATATTCAGAGTAATTTCTGCCTTGACCTCTTCCTTGAACACTACCACCATCATACTCTTCTTCAAAATCAGATGCATAACGATGTCGATTCTGACCACCAACATCTCTACTACCATTACGCCTTCCACCATCATCCCTTCTATCTACGTTCCTCCGTGCGTGATCATTCACGTTCCTCCCACGCCCTTGATCATTTTCAATACTTCGGTCTCGATTGGAATGTGGCGAGACTCTACTATCTCCATGATTAGATTCAGGTGAAACCCTTCTCCGATTTTGATTCATCTCCGTCATAAGCTTTTCTAACCGGCCAATTCCTTCGTTAAGCTTTTCACTAAAATTCTCATTGATTCTTTGCTCCATCTCATCAGCCTCTTCTCTTCGATATAAAGCTTCTACGTTTTGGTGGCGATTAGCTCTTCTTGGCGGCATACTCGAAAACTTCACAAATTCTTCAACACTTCAAATTCAAACACTTTCCGGATTTTGATCCAAAATGAAACGGATCGAAAACTTCCACTTTGTAGCAAATCGCGATGAACACGATGGACAAAGTTTCGGCCTCCAATGCAAATTTTGATCAAACAACTTCGAACAAGATGAACTCTTCTTCCTCTCGGCCACGGCTTTACACTTCAAGCACTCGCTTCTCTTCAAACTTCAAAAGTCTTCAAATGATTAGGCTCCAAGTCTCGATCTAGCTATGATTGGCTAGAACAAGCTCTGATACCAAAAACTGACGCAGCGGATAATTCAAAACAAATGTAGATCGGTGAAAGTAGTAGTCGATGGATTGATGGATGCTGAATTGCCCGAATTCGTTGATCCGAAGATACCGAACTCTAGCTATCTCGAACTCGTTGATCGCGCACGATACCGGGTTCAAAGATCTTCAATTCTTCAAGCGTTGATCAAGCGCACTTGATTCCGCGAATCGGCTTCTACAATCGTTGAATCGAGCGCACTCGATTATCCGAAAGAGGAGATAGGAGATTACACTCAACTACCAATTTGAATGAAAGCACAAAGCAATCAAAAGAGAATTTTATTCAAAAATCAACAAACTTTACAAAATGACCATACACGCCTATTTATAGGCTACAACTCAACACAGCAGAAAAATTCACAACTCCTAGGTCGGAAACGACCTATGTACAACACAGCGACCTAAAACAAACAGGCTTAAAGATAAACGACTCACTTAGGTCGGTAACGACCTAATTACATTATTCAACGACTTAACAAATGAACGGCATCTGATAAAGCGGCATAACAATCTACGGCTACAATCTTCCGCGACTTAAGACCCTACAGCATTCCAGATCAGCGAGTTAAGGAAATCCATGGTATCCAGAGCTTTGCGACCTAAGAATGAACGGCATCCCTTCGTTTGCGACCTAACAGAAGCGGCTTCAGAAATTGTTTGCGACCTAGGCCTTCCGCGACCTAAGACTTTGCGACCTAAGCCTTTGCGACCTAGGCCTCCGCGACCTAAGACTTTGCGACCTAACTTAGCTCGTAACTCATTAGGTCGAAGCACCTTTCCCTTCAGGCTGTTAGGTCGTAGCATGTGATCTTTGAAACCGTTAGGTCGTTGGAGCGACCTAGAAGCCTCGTTAGGTCGTATGCGACCTAATACTTCACCAATCTCGCTAGGTCGTGAGCTGTTTTCCTGAGCATTGGTTCCGTTAGCTCGTAGCCCATCTTCCTTAGGTCGTGAGCGACCTAAGAACCCATTAGGTCGTGAGCGACCTAAGACTTCAATTTTGAGCGACTTATTTTCCAGTTTTGGATTGTTAGGTCGTGAGTGGTCTAAGACTTGTGAACTCTTAGCTTGCGCTGCATCACCTACCCCTCGTTGGATAGTACCAAATATGTCATCACTCCGGTCGTTGTCGACCTAAAATCCATGGCCACAAACATACATCTACAATAATCAGATATACGACGTCATAGCGTGTAAAGATATATCTAGAAGAGTGATGACATATCCTAATGGGAGCAACCCATTTTAGCTTTACTGCTTCTATCCCTGTTTCAGTCATTTTCCGGGGAGTGAGGCCAAAAGAGGTATCGATTACCTTTTCACATATCACATATCACATCTTTTTTGAATGTCACATTGTCATTCTCGTTGAGTACTAATTGCCTTCCATAAAAATACAACCCTTGAGCTCGTATGGCTCAAGGAGGGTGTTAAGCTAAGATAAGTTGCTTTCTCCACCACCACATGATGTATGTTTGTAAAAACCAATGTACGTAAACTTAGAAATGCAATGTCAGACACTCATCCATACAAGTTGTCTAGGAACAGGACAAACCGAAGGTACTCTCCGACCACATCCTATAGGATTAGTAGCGACAACCCTTGCAATGGATATTTCATAACGAAGAGACTACTGCTACCATATGTATATTGGGATTTTAACCCCAAATGATCAACAAGCAGTCCTTCACTACGAAAATCCAAAATCTCGATATCATTGACCAACCTGCATAATCGTCGCATAATATGTTGGTCCGAAGTGGATTTCAGATAAATCTGATCCCGGTCTCTTTGCCCCGACAACGCAAAAGCGTTTCTCAACCTCATATAGAAACCAAGTCTCATAGACTTATGATGTCTCCAACTTTCAACTTGCTATCCTTCGGCCAAGAAGGAAGCTCGATAGATTGCACTCCGCACTACACGACTCAACATTCTCAACACAAACGATAATCAAGCCTACACAGTCAGTTATGTACTAAGTGTACGACTAATTAGTTTCTACATCAAGTTAAGAAACTAAAATGGCCAAATTTGATAATCGGTTATTTAACTATCAAAGAACCAAACAAAATCTAGCACATAAGTAGTCACTGGGCCTGATTTATATTAATCGTTTATAAATCAAATCACTTTCCAATTATTCAATTCAAAATATCTTTAAAAGGATAATATTCAAAACCATTTCACTTATTCGATATTTGGAAAACATTTTCATATACTTATTTTAATAATAAGTAAATTTACAAATCATTTTATTTTCAAACCATTTAAACTCCATTTTGTAATATCACTTTCTAAAACATTCATTTAAAGAATTATTCTCTTTAAGAACGTGAATATATTTCCTTTTATAAAAATACATATTTTGCTTATCAAATTAAATTGATTTCACATTTATAAAACAATGTTTATAATTCACATTTTTATTTTATAAAAACTTCCATTTATAAAATTCCATTATTAACCAATTTCCCTTTTATCTTATTTATATGTCAAAATCAAATTATAAGTTTATTTACTTATAAATTTCTTTATTTACAAATTCATTCTTTTGAAATCTCATTATTTAAAAAGTCCATTATAAATTCATTTCTAAATTTTCATTACAAATCCATATACAAATTTGATTATAAATTCATTTCTAATATTTATAAAACACCGTTTATAAAATTTATTTCATTAAATCTATTTATCAATAGGATACCTTTAAAAACATTCATTTTAACACTTATAAAACTTGTTTACAATTCCATTACTTTTATTTATAAAATATAAATTTTGTAAATCTTATATTTAAACCATTTATAATAAGTTCAAAATTCTCAAGTTAACTTATTTTACAAAATAGTTAACTTCATATTTAAAAAATCATATTTGAGTATATTTCACAAAGCCATAATTTTTATAGCATAAAAATTATAACTTTTTATTTATTTAAAATAAATCCATTTCTTTAACAATTCAAAAATTATTAAAAACGTATATATTTTCACAATCACTTCGAAATCCTTTTTAAATTGAAATCGTCATTTCTATATTTTAAATTCCAAAAATATGGCCCAATGCTGCAGAAGCGCTAAATAAGGGGATTCACATCAATAATATGAATCATGGCATCCATCACATCAAATATCATATAATACAACATATAAAACAATATGTGTAAATAAACACCAACCATAGTGAGGAATCCTGTTGGATCCCTCTAATCTCACACCTGCAATGAATATACATATGAGAAAATATGTACAATGTCTGCTTCGAGGCAGACGTGCGTACAAAGGGTCATCCGCTCATACATGAGAATGTATAGGGTTTCATCTGCTCCAATCGGCAGGAATATATCCAACTACTAACTACTATAGCATAACATCCAAACATCCAATATATATACATATACATACATACATACACACATATATATAACATCCAACAGTCATCAAAACAGCATAATAATAAAAATATTCCCACTTATATAAAAATATAAGCGGGTCAAAAAGAGTGAGTTTTACTCACTTTAGTTCCACTCGTCGTTGCAGCTTTTTATTTTCGATTAAAAACGAACAGAAGTTCGAATTTAACCAAAATTTTCACTAGCTCAAATAAATCCCAATCCAGCTCCATCGCTTAGTATTTTCCCATACGAACCCAATGTAATTCATTTAGTCCAATTTCGACCTCGTATGAACATATTATAGTATTTATAAGATACACGAATTTAAAAAATATAATTTGTTTTTTTTAAATTATAACCTACGAATTAATCCTAGCCACCCATCCTTTTTGCATGTAGATCAGCCATTCCTTCCCTTCTTCTTCCAGATAGTTGCTCGCCTTTCAAAACCCATATGCACACATTTGAATTTGATTGTCGCACCTCCAATTGTTTGATCAGAAGTCGATCAGAGGACATCGAACGACGCGCTTGCCCTCCCTCGACCTCCATGCCAAGTGCGATCCACGATTACGCCTCCATCATGTCATAGCACCCCTTCAAATGAAAAACGAACGCGTGGTAAATGAACGCATAAACGAATATATAGCACTGGAATCGTCTACGACTAGAGTCAAGTTGCCCCCTCCATGACTCTTTTACCATGCACTTGCTTTGACCCTAATGTATCTCTCAATAACAACATTGCGTTGAACCATTGTGTCCTTCCAAGATCTTGCATCGGCTAATAAATCTCTCAAGCACAATAACATGTCGAATCATTGAATCTAAACAAACCATCTATCCACATGTCTACCTGATCTTATACCAATCACTTGCCGTTATGTGTTCACACATCTACCTGAATTTGGTGTCGGCCTTACTGTCATGTGCTCTTCTCAATTGTATATGCTTATTGTATGCGACTGTGAGACCGGTCATTGTACCAATCTCCTATCCAATGTCATATCCAATCATTCTTCGATCACTTTCTTGATCTTTCACTATTCCCATATAGGAATATTTCATGTCCCGCGTCGCTCATCTCGATCGTGTCCTCAATCACGTGCCCGAACACCTCATCTACCATTACCGATCGCATAAATAATTCCTTACTTTCACATTCGAATCTCATGCTTCACCTTACATTTACTTTCCTGAGTAGCCCCAGTGACCTCCTAAAGTCATGCTAAAGCCTTATGCCAAATCGCATCCAAAACGGGGAAGAATCCTAACATTCACCCCTGTCTATATTTACTACCCAAGTTAGGAAACCACCGGTTGCTCTATCATATTACGATAGATCGGCTGGTCATAGCTATACCTAGGTAGTGAGCTCAAGCAGTAAGCATTCATGCCGTGTTGATTGTCATTTCTCATTCTACCTCCTTCGTAGCTTTGTTCAATGAGTTGCCTGGCTCTCAAGACCACCTTGACCACATTGGTCCTCTTCAAAAGTTCATTGATTGATGTTTTGGAAGTGGTTCCTTATGTACTCAAAAACTAATTTCGGTACGAAACCCACTCTTTTATGCGTAGAGTTCTACGGAGCAACTCGCTCGACCCGACCTACTCTCATATGCCAAAATGTACTCAACCAGCCGTCTTTCCCTACGTAATGCTTACATGGGTGTCGACACACCTAATTGTGCATGCTTATGAGCACACACGTACACAAACACATCTACACTTCACTAATAACGTCTCAAGCTTCACCAGCATGATTGATCGACCTTGTATCTTCTCACGCACCTTAGCGTAGACGATAGTCACTCTATGTATATGAGATGCTCATAAACGTGCATCTACATGTGTATACACACAAACATATATACACAAATTTTGTCACATACATACACAGAATAACATACAACAATTCCATATAATTCATGAATTATTTTGATTATTACGTATCTTCAAATACATGTATACGTATACTTACTCATATACATATACATACATGTGTGTTTAAATAAGTATCTCTTAATCATTTTATAAATTTTATAACTCCTCTATAAAATGCTCCATTCACTTTTAAAATTATTTCTTTTGTTAAATAATACTTATAAATACTAATTAAGCTTAATTAAGCCTTTAATCACTTTAATAATAAGTATAGAGGTCTAATCTTACTTAATTACTTAGTAACTTTGTTAAAATTCATCAATATGGTCTTTAATAATTCATGTATTAATATGAGTATGTTTACTACTTAATTATAAGCTCAAATTATCACATATCATTCATTAAATAACCGTCAGAAAATATAGTTACTTACTAGCTCTTTAAAATTAATTCAAAGGGTTTAATTAGTACTAACTAATGATATATTCATATTCTATTACTTAATTAGACTCTAATTAACAATTAACATCGCATACCATCATGCAATTAACCCCATATCCACTTCAAAGCTTACTAACTTATCCAAAAATGGTAATTAAGGTCTCTAATAAATAATATGTTGATATAATCAGGTTTACAACACAAACCTAAGCCTAAATCATCACATAGAATTATGTAAATTACTTTATACAACTTCATAATTATAAACAAATAAATAAACCTATGAAGTAAATATAGTCAGTGAATTATCCCACTCAACTTCTCTTCACCTAAACAAGCTTTAAGTCACCAAAACCCAACCTTTTGCTCTCTTAAAATTTGAGATGAAGATACAAACTCACATCAAGCAAATATATGAATGGTTTTTCTAAGGACTGAGATGAGTGGAATTGTAGTGATTTTATCAAGATTTATAATTTAATCATGGATTAGAAGATCTAAGGTTAGATTTTAAGAAAAGATTAGGAAAGAACTTAGGATAATGAAAATGAATTGAAATGTGGAACTAAATGAATGAAGAGGTTAGCCACTTATCAAATAGTTTAAGGGCCTTAGCCCAAAATCATTTTAGTCAAATAAAATCACTATTCACTCCTATAGTCAGCTCTAAACATAGATGAGCTTATACTCATCTTTCTCGTGATGGAATTACGATCTCAACGACAGAGGTCTTGAGCCTCGATTCATTCATCTTCAAAAGTTGAGTACTTGACATTCTACTAATCAATGATTTAAATTTTAAATAAATTATTTATGTATCTAGTCGGTAAAATTGCAGGTTGTTACATTTGGAAATTTTCCAAAGAAACATGAAGTCCATCATTATCCACATCTTCTTAGATCTACTATATTCTTTACCTAGTTTATTTTGTATTGCATATTGTATCATTGCTTTATGTTTCTTTCTTTCAAACTTATGTAATTAAATATTTGTTATTAAAACAAAATAAATAAATATTCACCATAAATTAAAAAACAAAAATTAACAAAATAGGAAAATAGAAATAGGCATATATGTCGACATACAAAGGAATATATGTCGACATATAAACTATACACCATGTGTCGACATAAATGAAAGGCATATGTCGATATATTAAATGGTATTTTCAGTTTTAAATTTTAAATAAAAGTTTGTATTTTAAACGGTGGAATCATTTTAGAATCATAGTTAACTCTATAAAAAATACATTTTTAGACCAAAAAAACATGTTTGTCTTCTCTCAAAACACAATTATTCATTAAACAAAATTATTAAAAAAATGGATATGAAATAGAGTATTTATAAAGAGAAAATGTTGGATAATTTAGAGGAATCATTCCAAACGTGTAAGAAAGCCTTATACACTATTCTTAAGAACTAGAAACACTTGGAAACGAACCAAAAAAACAAATGGTTTATGAACAAGAAAGGAAAGTTGCTTCTCGTTAACCCGCCTCTTGGCAAGGCCATGACAGGCGGATTTAACTAAATCGACTGCTCGTTTGTCGAGACTAGGATAAGATGGGTTTAAGCCAGCTGGATGGAAAGACGATCAGTCATGGATTGTTGGGTGTCGGTCGAGTTATGGATCGGTCTAGATGGTGTCGTTCGGACATGGTGTAAAAGTTGAATTGGGCTGACCAGACATGGTTCGGCCTATGAGGATCGGCAGGTGCCGTTCGGTCGAGGAAAGAAGGTCAAGCATTGTTCAGTCGTTGATGGTTCGGCCATGTGGCTCAACCGTTCGACCAAGGTGGTCTAGTCTGGGAGGTGTCATTCGGTCAGGATGATGTGGGTCGGTATGATGAAAGGTGGTTCGGCATAAGTGGCTCGGCCGTGTTGGTGGTTCGGTGTAGGAAGTGGTTCGGCATAGGTTGCTCGGCCGTGTTGGTGGTTCGGTGTAGGAAGTGGTTCGGCATAGGTGGCTCGGCCGTGTTGGTGGCTCGTCGTGGAGGGTGGCTCGGCTTAACTAAATGGTGGTACGGCCTTGGTTGTCGCTCAACAACTTCGAGTCCTTAGGCATGTGACTTCGGGTCATCACTCGAGTAGCTCGGTGGAGTATTAAGTGGATCGGCATGGTTGCTTGAGGTGTCGCTCGGTGTCCTCTAGCTCCGTGTTTCGAGTCTTTGTGGTTCGGTTCCTAGGATGTGGATCGGCATTTGAAGGTGGTTTGGTGATTCGAGTCTCCAGGCTCTTTACTTCGAGTTGGTGGTGTGGTTCGGTCAGAACCATGGTGGGTCGGCCTTGTTTTGTGGGTCAATCACTTGAGGCTTCTGGGTTGCTTCGAGTCTTTTGGCTACATGCTTCGGGTCGATTTTGTGACTTCGTGGGTCGCTGTTTTCATGGTTTGGCATTTAGCTACTTCGAGTCCAGGGATGCTCTGCTTCGAGTCAAAGGTGGCTATACTTCGAGTCGCCTTGGTGGTTTTCGTGGGTCGGCAACATTTGAATATGGAATTGGTCGCAACTATGGATTCTCGATCGGCTATGGATTTAATGGGCCCTGGGTCACCCAAGAGGACCAACTACCTGGATTTGCCTATAAATACAGCATGTGGGTCTCCAGATTGGGGGGATCTTCTTTTCGGCTTTCTTGATTTCTAATTTCTAAGGCTAAGGCTACTCTACCATTTTGTAGCGGTAATTGATTCTAACATCAATAAAAAAGGAAATATCTGGAGTGGACGTAGGCCGAAATCAGCCGAACCACTATAAATCTTCTGTTCTTACTGCTTTCTTTTTAATTTTTACTATTCTTCACATTATTACTCTCTACATACATTCTATCTGTGATCTGTGGTCATTGGTTGGTGCTTTCATCTGGATTTGGGTGTTAGTGGCCAATTTTGGCGTTAACATTTTGGTTCTTTCACTGAGAAAGCTAGTACTCAGGGATTCTAAAGCTTGGTCTTTGGATTTAAAGGCTTAGGAACTCGGATTCTTGGGAAGTTATGGCAAGGTAATCGACAAGAAGATAAAGGACTGAAAGGAGTCAGAATGAAGGGAGTTACGAGGCTTCCTCGGGAGTGAATCGGGCCTCGATTTTCGTTACCATAGACGAGATGGAAACAATGCTGAAGAGACAAGAGGAAATGATACAGAACCTACTCCAATAGGTTGGACAAGTTGGAGTGAAAAATCAAAGAAATGGAGTAGCAGGTTATGCCAGAAATGAGGATCACGAAGCTAGAGCGACAGGTGAGGCAGCTCGGAATCAGGACCAAGGGCATGAAGCGACCAGAATACAGGATAGAGTTGGACCATCAGAAACGGCCCCTGAACTAGGGGGCATTCCCCCGAATCATGTAGGCTCCGTTCCAGTAAGGATACCAGGCGATGCTAGGCAATTTGGCGTTAATAGGGAAGTGGATGCTCATCCAAAAAGGCAGGTTCCAAAATTCCCTCGTGGACTCGGGGGGCAGGTTGGAGACAATGCACAGAGGTCGTTACTTGATGACAATGACAGGTTAGCGGACGTAATCTGACGGGCTATGAGGGGAGGATTGGTGAATAGAGACTTGGAGGATGTGAATAGGAGTCCCTTTGCTCCTGCGATCAGGCAAGCTAGAAACCCGCCTGATTTCAAACTACCAACACTCGAGATGTATGACGGGAGAATGGATCCCGCTGTTCACTTGACGAGGTGCATGAGGCATATGGAAGTGCTGGGGCATTAGAGGAGGTCATGGCACGATGCTTCCCTTTGTATTTGAAGGGTATTGCATCATTATGGTTCAAACAGCTAGAGAGTGGCTCTATCAGCACATGGACGGAGCTGATTGAAAGGTTTATGAGACAGTTTCAGGTCTACATAGTCAGACCCAAGAACGTGATGACTTTAACATCGACGAAACAATGGAAGGGAAAGCGCTCAGGGATTTCTTAACCAGATTCAATGCGGTGGTAGCTTCGATGGATCGACCCGATCCATCGATGGTTTTGATGGCGGTAGTTTCAGAGATGGCAGATAATTCAGATTTCAAGATATCATTGGAACGGGACCCACCAAGGGATCTCGGGGAGTTCTACCATGAGGCGGAAAGGTTCCTGAGGCAGGAATATGTGCAGGCTGAGAGACAAGGGAGAGAGGCTGAAGCTTATGCAGTAAGGGGTGGAGGTCCACCTAGGGAAGTTCCAGACAAAGATGATAAAGGGAAAAGGAAAATGAATGATAACGGCAACACATCGAAAAGGCAATGGAGGGAATCAAAATTCTCTTCTTATACGGATTTGAATGAGACTCTGGAAAGAATTTATTTAGATACTCGAGGACGCCTCCAGTATCAGAGGCCAGCAAAGAGGGAACCCTTCGAACACGAACGGGTATCGGGAAAGCATTGCCTATTCCATGAGATGGATGGGCATAACACAAATGACTGCAGGCATTTGAAGGATATCATCGAGGAACATATAAGGAATGGTCATTTACAACAGTACATAAGGAATCGAGCTGTGGTAGTGGAACAGGAGCAGCCACTGCCCACATCAGACAAAGCTGGCACTGCATCTAGGCATCGTCGCCTTATTATTAGCTGAATGGATTTATGGCTTTAAATAAGTAGTAAACCCCAAAGTGAGGCAGCTAAGTCACTTACACGTGTATGGGATCGAGGACGGTCTCTAGGCATGCTCTGAGATGATGATATACCATGATACTCGGGTTTATGAAATTTTGTTTTTTCTATTTTCTGCGAACTCTAGTTTCTTTCTTGGTACTACGGACATTTGATTTTCTTTATTATATGGACTTTTATTTTGTTAATTGGATTCTGTGATAATTGGATTTGGAGTAATAAATAATATCGGTTACACAATTACGGTCCCGACCGGAGAGACAGGGCAGTAATCGCAAGGTATGAGTCCCTTCGTCGGAGAGCGATGGAATGGACTCGAACAAAATATAAAGTTCTCGACCGGAGACTCGAGGCCGGAGAATATAAAGTCCTTGACCGGAGAGTCGAGGCCGGAGAATATAAAGTCCTCGACCGGAGAGTCGAGATCGGATAATATAAAAGTCCTTGACCGGAGAGTCAAGGCCGGAGAATATAAAAGTCCTTGACTGGAGAGTCGAGGCCGGAGAATATAAAAGTCCTCGACCGGAGAGTCGAGACCGGGGAATATGAAAGTCCTTGACCGGAGAGTCGAGGTCGGAGAATATAAAGTCCTCGACTGGGGATCGAGGCCATAGAAGGATGCCCCACGGATTAAGTCCTTGACTGGAGAGTCAAGACCGGAGTAGGATAAAATAACCCGGATTTGAGTTACAGGACCCAGAGAGGTCCTAGATCTGGGTATGGACCCAGTGAGGTCCCGGATATGGATTATAGGACCCGATGAGGTCCCGGCTCTGGATATGGACCCGACGAGGTCCCGGCTATGGATTATAGGACCCGGAGAGGTCCCGGGCTTGGATAAAATGATCCGGAGACATTGTGAATTCGGTAAATGGATACATAATGAATTAGGAATTGGATATTGACCCAGAATAGTCATGGATTTTGTTAATGATCTGGAGAGATCATGGATTCGATTAACGGATCTAGGTCTATTCAAAATACACCTTCCAAAGCAAGACAAGTTTTGAGGGGTAAATGTTAACCCGCCTTTTGGCAAGGCCATGGACAGGCGGATTTAACTAAATCGACTGCTCGTTCGTCGAGACTGGGATACGATGGGTTTAAGCCAGCTGGATGGAAAGACGATCAGTCATGGATGGTTGGGTGTCAGTGGTTCAGCCTAGGAGGTATGGATCAGTCTAGAAGGTGTCGTTCGGACATGGTGTAAAAGTTGAGGTGGGTTAGCCAGACATGGTTCGGCATATGAGGATCGGCAGGTGCCGTTCGGTCGAGGAAAGGAGGTCAAGCATAGTTCAGTCTTTGATGGTTCGGCCATGTGGCTCGGCCGTTCGACCAAGGTGGTCCGGTCTGGGAGGTGTCGTTCAGTGAGGATGATGTGGGTCGGTATGATGGAAGGTGGTTCGGCATAAGTGGCTCGGCCGTGTTGGTGGTTCGGTGTAGGAAGTGGTTCGGTATAGGTGGCTCGGCCGTGTTGGTGGTTCGGTGTAGGTAGTGGTTCGGCATAGGTGGCTCGGCCGTGTTGGTGGCTCCTTGTGGAGGGTGGCTTGGCTTAACCAAATGGTGGTTCGGCCTTGGTTGTCGCTCAGCAACTTCGAGTCCTTAGGCATGTGACTTTGGGTCATCACTCGGGTAGCTCGGTGGAGTGTCAGGTGGATCGGCAAGGTTGCTTGGGGTGTCGCTCGGTGTCCTCTAGCTCCGTGCTTCCAGTCTTTGTGGTTTGGCTCCTAGGATGTGGATCGGCGTTTGAAGGTGGTTCGGTGATTCGAGTCTCCAGGCTCCTTACTTCGAGTTTGTGGTGTGGTTCGGTCAGAACCAAGGTGGGTCAGCCTTATTTTGTGGGTCAATCACTTGAGGCTTCTGGGTTGCTTCGAGTCTTTTGGCTACATGCTTCGGGTCGGTTTCGTGACTTCGTGGGTCGGTGTTTTCATGGTTTGGCATTTAGCTACTTCGAGTCCAGGGATGCTCTGCATCGAGTCAAAGGTGGCTGTGCTTCGAGTCGCCTTGGTGGTTTTCGTGGGTCGGCAACATTTGGATATGGAATTGGTCGCAACTATGGATTCTGGATCGGCTATGGATTTAATGGGCCCTGGATCACCCAGGAGGCCCAACTACCTAGATTTGCCTATAAATACAGCATGTGGGTCTCCAGATTGGGGGGATCTTCTTTTCGGCTCTCTTGCTTTCTATTTTCTAAGGCTAAGGCTACTCTACCATTTTGTAATGGTAATTGATTCTAACATCAATAGAAAAGGAAATTTCTGGAGTGGACGTAGGCCGGAGTCAGCCGAACCACTATAAATCTTCTGTTCTTACTGCTTTCTTTTTAATTTTTACTGTTCTTCACATTATTACTCTCTACATACATTCTATCTATGATCTTTGGTCGTTGGTTGGTGCTTTCATCTGGATTTGTGTGTTAGTGGCCAATTTTGGCGTTAACACTTCTCTTTGATATTTTATTTCTTATGTTCATAAAGAAAGGAATGACGTTGTTCTTAAAACCTCTAGGTTAAAGAAATAACAAACAATGAAGAGATGGATATAGACAAGGAGAAACTTAACGATTGGGAAGTCAATTCAAGTACAAGTAGATTGTATGGATTAATAGATGAACTCAAGAGCAAATTAAGAAGACTTAGGATAATTAAGGCTGGGAGAACAATAACAAGACTAAGAGAACATAAAGGTTCAAGGGCATAAGAACACAAGAGATTTAAGGAAAGAGCTAGGAGGACACACGAAACTCAAGAAAATTAGAAGAGCACAAGACATTACAAATGGTCGGAGAAGTATTTATCAATCTTAGAATTTTTATTAAAGACCTCATAGCATATCTTTGAAATTTCTCTTTTACTGAACTTTATTTTCATCTTTAAAACCTTTTTACAAAGTATAATATTAGTTCAAAAACTTATAAAGATCGAAATAATTTTAGTAAAATGTTTTCCGAAATTAACTAGGACACATCGACATATCCTTGAGCTATATGTTGACATACTAGCTGTAGAGAGTTTTTCAAATTTAACGAATGGACACTTCCTTTCACCTTTTTTCAAAAGTCATATCTCTTCTAGGCCTGCCAATGCAAATAGTGCCATATCCACATCAGCATCTGAAATCATTTTCGGATATGGATATCTGCATCCGTGGATACGGACGGATATCGAATATTATCTTATCCGCTAACCACCGATAAATCAAGAATTACAAAAAGAAAATTTTAGTTTAACATAAATATTTTTCAATCTCATTGATTATAAAATTATTAAAAATTAACAAATATGATGATAATAAATAGTTTCGAGCAGTTAATAAGCATTAAATGCATATAATATAAATTACTAACTTAATAAAATAATAAACGAATATCATTTCCTGCATTAAAATACACAAATTTGAACTATAATCTTGACATAAACCGGACGGATAATTTTTGAATGCGGATGTCTTCGTATCTGCATCCGCATCCGTTTTTCTGGATATCGGATATCTATCCGTTTTTCGGATGCAAATGCAGACGGATTTCATATTTTTTGGGTATCCATTGACAGCCCTAATCTCTTCATTTTCTATATAGAGGCTTTGAAAACGAAATTTTAGCATACTTCTCTCATTCTTCTCTCTCTTTCATTACCATTACTTTGCCACTAAGATCTATTGATATTTTTGTGATTGCTTTGTGTTAAATCAATTTTTGGCCCAATATCCAAAATACTCTAAAAAGGTATAGTATTCAATCAAAGTTCCAAATATGCCCATAGTCAAAATAAATTTTTTTCCCAAAATATTCAAGATCCATGTCGTGTTCCATTCATATGAAAATAATATAAAATTCAAGTATATATGCAATATTCTTTTATCCATGAGTCGGTATAAAAAAAGTACAAATCATCCCCTTGTTCATAGTTCAAAGTGTTAAAATAAGGGTTTATATGCAATTTTCAATTTTTATAGGTCCTTAAGTCCAAATGTCCAAGTCATCCTCATTTGTCGATCATTAAAATAGTCCTTAAGCTCTTAAGTGCTTTTAGAAATGTCAAGTCCCAAAAAATTATTTGTTCTAAAAAAGAGAAAGAGGAGAGGATCCCTTCAATGATCCAAAATTTTATCGTCTTGATTTGTGAATATTTAATTTATTTTAACTATTCAATTAATTTTTTTATTAATCAAATAATATTTTTTTAATTTATAACAAATGATAGACGATTTATTTTTGAATTTTTTTACATAAATAGGTAGTTCGATTAAAAACAGAAAATGTGACCAAAAACTGCTTTTTGGATTTTCCACTTTTCATCAAACGGTAAGTTGTTGAACCTTTGTATACATTTCAAAACAACATTTAAATTTCTAAAACATTTTCTTTAAAATATAAAGGTAAATTATTAAAATAATGATGATGTGAACTATTAAAACATAATATATTTAAATTTGAATTTTTGAAATAATGAAAAATAGATGTGAATCTAATCTGTAAATATACTCGATCTGACTTGAGCATTGGAAGGGAATAACGCCCGGATCAGTCTGATAAACTGGTGTGAGAAAACACATCTCAATTGTATTTTTAAAGTTACAAAAACCTTTCAAAACAGGTATCTCGTAAGACCACGCCGCACATAAACACGGACGGGTTTTTACCTTAATAACCAAAACATTTCATATCAAATCTCTAATATTATAATAGTGTCTAGGATACAAATACATATTAATCAAAGCCGAAATTGTTGCATTAATTAAATTCCAGCATACTAGACTCTACAATCAAAATCTTAAAGGTACATATTGGAGAATGGATTTCCAACAATGACAAGGTAAGGGACTACCTTCCGACTGTACATCTCTTGAAGAATGTACCGAGGCTCCAACCTCTACCAACACAGAATCAGCCTACCTCTACCATAGATAGTACATAATATGTCATCACCCCGGTCATTCCCGACCTATTTGTGGCCACAACATACACAAAAAACTCGTAATATTGAGGGTAATCTAGAAAGGTGATGACTATATCCTAATAGGAGCGACCCACTTAGCCATATTGGATCTACGCTGTTTTTGTCATTCCCGATGTGCGAGGCTTGAGGTAACGTTTTACCTTTCACATGACAAATCCCACTTTGAATGCCACATTGCCATTTCTAACAACTCGCTAATTGGTTTCTATCAAAGTACAACCCCCGAGTTTATACGCCTCAAAGAAGGGTGTTAAGTGCAAGAAGGGTTACCTCCTACACCACCAAACAGATGAACGTTTGTAAAAACCAATGTACGTGGTTCTTAGAAATGCAATGACAGACATTCATCCATACAAGTTGTCCAGAAATAGGACAAACTGAAGGCACTCTCCTACTACATCCTATTGGGCATCAACCCTAGAATTAGTAGCGAGCAGTCCATGCATTGAAGATTTTTAGAATGAAGCACTACAACCACCATATATATATAATATGGAATCACAGGGCTAGTGGCAAGCAGCCCTACATCATGAAGATTTCCATCTTCGAAAATCATCTTCAATAAATCTGCACTTTCGAATGCATATGTTGATTCGAAGTGGTTTTCAGATAAATCTGATCATGGTCTCTCTGGACCAACAATCGATAAGAGGCCCTCAACCTCATATAGAAACCAAGTCTCGTAGACTTATTACGTTTCCAACTGTCAGCTTGCTATCATTGGCCAAGAAGGAAGCTTGGTAGATTGGAGTACCATAGTTACTCCGCCCTACTTGAATCATCATTCTTAACACTAAACGATAATCAAGCTTACTCAGTTGGCCTTGTACAAGTGCATGACTAATCAGTTCCCACATTAAATCAAGGAACAAAAAATGGCCAAAAATACAATCAAGCACACAAGCAGTCACTAGGTCTGTTTAATTAATCTTTTACTAATTAAATCACTTTCCAAATATTTATCTCAAATTATCTTTACGAAGATATATTCTTTTTTGAGAGAAATGTGTGATCCTCTAAAGTAGAGGAGAGCACATATGTGTGTGTGTGTGTATCACTGAAAACAAAGGTGCTGCCAACATGCCTAGCAGGTAGCAAATCAAAATACAAAAAACAATGAGAAGGACTCAGGTACAACAAAAATGAGCTCCGGCAAGGCCACCACCCATTACATCTCATTATCGAGCTCCGGCAAGGTCACCGCCCATAATGAGGTATTAGGAGTACCCAAAAACCATGAAGCAACTCAGTACATATGATATCAGAAGACAACTCCAGCTGAGAGAGAGACTCCTCGATGCATACTCAGAAAATCCAGAATGAACGCCTCGCTGCAAATGGGAATGATCCAAATGAAGTACGCTACTCTGTCGATGTGGAAGAATTGGAAAGAAAGCCTCACTGCTAATGTGTATGATTCAGAATGAAGAGTGCCACACTGTAGACGCAGAAGAAATCCTCACTGTGAAAGCGGAAGTCCAAAATGAAACGTCTCACTAAAATCCGGTCAACGGTAATCCCGAGAACCTGCAAATAATAATCTAGCACCATTTCTGACCTAAATCTGTATCTGTAAATGGAAGTAAATAAAATTATAAGAGTAATACATATATATGTATATAAATGAAATTTATATACATATATATGTATTAATAAAGTAAAATTAGTAATACCATGTCTAAAATTATAAGACAGAAAAGCAACAAAAATAAGAAGCAGACTAAAAAAGAATCCAAACTTATAATGCATCATCTTAACCAACATTAAAACAATTTAAAATTATCCCTATGCTCCTTTAATCAAAAGTACATTATGATAATCAGTAAAGACATCATTCAAACTAGAAAAAGAGTTAATGTTGTAATTATTAATGTTAAAAATATTATTGTTATGTTTAAAAATCTAATACTATTACTAACCTTATTAAGATGTACTTTGAAATGATTATTTTTAGCTAATCTTTATTTAGTATTTGAGATCCAATTAAAACAAAAGGATGATAATAAAATGACTATTATTATTATTAAAAAGTCTTTGGTTTCTCTCAAACCAAATATACCAACAAACTATAATAAATAAAGTATCAAGTAAAAATTTATTTTCCTTTTTAAACTTAAATCTTAAATTATTCCAATAATAATCGTAATCAGTAACTTTAGTTGTAAGACTAAAGTTAAAGATTCTGAGAGTATTATTCAGAATGTAGTATGTATCCCTACAATCATAATACACATGCTTAATATCTTCAAAATACAGATTACAAAAAGAAAATTTATTATCAATTTGCATAATTTTTCTTTTAAAAAATTCTATAGTATTTAGTTTCCCATACATGATTAACCACATATGAATTTTAGATTTAGGAGGAGCATTTGTTTTCCAAATAAATTTAAACGAGTTATTAGCTACGCCCGAGAAATTAAGAAATTTATAAAAAGAATTAAAAGTAAATTTCTTACTCTTATCCCATTCCGAGCTAATATTATCATTTTCATTATCAATATTATATAAATTCAATCTAGCATAAAGAAAAAAAGTTACCTAAGAGTTGTACCTTCTAAAATTCTATTAAAACTAAAATTCCATAAAGGGTCATTTTCTGGAGAAAAAACATCTAAGATTAAAGTGTTCTTAAAGTTACAAATTTCGAAAATCTCTTTAAATTCTATCCTAAGAGGAATAATAGAAATTCATCGGTCATGCCAATAAGAAGTATTATTTCCTCAATGAACAATTGTATTAGTACCAAGGTTAAAAATCTCATGTCATTATAAAATTGATTTCCAAAAATTAGACAACTTATTTATAATTGTAGGTGTAATTTGGTATAAATTATTACTACCATGAAAGTAATGCTTAGAAATAATTCTTTCCAAATAGAATTATCATTTATATCCTTAAATTTCCATAACCACTTCCCTAGTAAAGATAAATTCATGTTACGTAAATTAATAACTCATAAACCACCTTCCTTTTTCGATTTACAAACTGTTTCCCAATTGACTAAACATTTAAGACTACTATTTGAATTATCAACACTCCATAAGAAGTCCCTTCTTATTTTACCAATTTTATCAATCACCCAATCAGAAAAAAGATGCATAGACATCCAATAGATCGAAACAGCAGATAAAATAGAGTTGATAAGAACTAATCTACCGACTCTCAATAAAAACCTCCCGTTCTAGTTAGAAATTCTATTTTTAATCTTATATATAATAATTAACTAGTCATCATGTTTAAGTTTAGTTGGTCTAATCAAAAGGGAATGTCATAGTTTTACAATTGAGCGTATTAGAAACTAAACCTTCAACTTATCAACGTCATTTAATACTAAAATGAAACTTTTATCAAAATTAATTTTTAGCCCTGAAAGAAGTTAAAAAACTGTATAAAATAAATTTAAGAGTAATGACATGATTAGGCAAATGTGAGGTAAATAATAAGGTATCATCCACAAATTGAAGAATAGAGAGACCATTTCGAGAGATTTCACTACCAACATTCCCCAAAGATCCATTACCTACCACTTTTTTAATTATCTTAGCAAAAATAATTGCGGCTAAGTTAAACAAAAGAAGCGATAAAGGATCACCCTGCCTTAAACCTCGTTTAGATTGAATTTTATTTCCTAAAATACCGTTAACCATAATACTAAAATTACCAGTTTTAAGCAAAGTCATAATCCAACCAATCCATTTACGACTAAAACCTCTGGCTAATAACATATCAATTAGAAAATCCTAATGAACTGAATCAAAAGCTTTTGCAAAGTCTAGTTTCAGTAGAGCATGTGTAATATTATTTTTACAACAATGATTGATGTATTCTTGAACAGCAGCCACTCCATCGGTGATATTTCTACCCTTAATGAAAGCAGATTGTGAACAATAAATTAGATCATTCATTCTTGTGTTAAGTCTATTAGCTAAAACTTTTGAAATAATTTTAACAGAACAGTTAATTAAAGAAATAGGTCTAAAATCTTTTAAATTATTAGCACCAATCTTTTTATGTAATAAAATTACATTTGCAAAATTAAATCTTCCTAATTGTAATTTACCATTATAAAACCCATTAAACATGCTAATTAAATCAAATTTTAAAACTTACCAAAATAATTTGTAAAATAAAATGGGAAACCCATCTGGGCCGGGGGCTTTATCACTGGGCATGTCGTTAATTGCCTTCAAAATTTCCTCTTTTGAAAAAGGATTATCAAACTCAGAAAGGTCAATTCTAGAATCAAAAGGATAAATATCATTCCATCTAATGTTAATTCTATGTTTATTCTTAGTACCAAATATATCTCAGTAATAATCAGTAAATGCCATATTAAGATCCATTTGATTAACCAATTCTACGTTATTCACAAAAATATAATTAATCGCGTTACTATGTTTTCTACCATTAGCCATATTATGAAAAAAATTGGTATTATTATCACCTTCATTAATCCATTGAATTCTAGATCTCGGCTTCCACATAACCTCTTCTTTTTCTAAAATAGAACTAAGCTCTTCTTTTAAATTAGCAAGAACGTTATGCTCACCTAGATTTAGTTGTCTACTTTCTTCTATCTCATTTATTTTAAGCATTTCAGAAAGAATATTTTCTTTTTTTTAATTTTAATACTACCAAAAACATTATTACTTCAAATTTTAAGAAAACTCCTAAGACCCCTAAGTTTTAAAACATATTTTTTGCAGAATTATCCGTAAATCTGATATTATAAAAACTCGTTGTTTATTTTTAATTAGAGTTGAGAAATTGAATTCTAATAACCACATTTTTTCAAATTTAAAAGTTCTATCAACAATCTTATGTTGATCACACGTAAGAATTATGGGGCAATGATCAGAATAAGTGTAAGGCAAACCCGAAACTCTACAAATAGGAAATTTATCCTTTATTTCGTCACTGACGAAAATCTATCTAAAAGGGCCATTGAGGGAGACTCTATAGTATTACTCCAAGTGAATTCTTTGTTAGAAAAAGAAATTTCAATCAAATTAGAATTAATGATAAACTGATCGAATTCTTCCATAGAAGAGAAATCACCTTCCCGTGGTGAACGCTCTCCTAGAAAACGCGTAACATTGAAATCACCCCTATAATCAAAGAACTAGGAGCTAATGATCTAAATACTAAACATTCATTCCGTAGAACCCTACGACCGAGTTTTGAGTTTGGCCCATAAACATTAGATATATTTAAAATAGAATTGTCACTAAGATTGATGAGAATAGTGTACAAAGAATGTTGCTTAGAAATAAATTGAAGTAATTTAAGAATTTTCCTTCCACCCTATAAGTAAAACCCCATAAGCTCCAACAGAAGGTAAACAAGCCCAATTCCTAAAGTGATAACCACCTAATCTTCTATAAAAATGAATGCCAGGACACTCAATTTAGTTTCCTGCAATAGTGCAATGTCAATAAAATAATCCTTAAAAACGCTCTAATTTTATCACATTTATTTAAATCATTCAAACCTCTAATATTCCAGCTAATAATCCTCATAAACTAACAGATCTAGCCCTCTCATTTTCTCTACTTCTAATATAAGCAGTATCTAATTTAACATCAGAAAAAACAAAAATGGTATCTCTAGCTAACTGACAAAACTCAGTGGAAGACAAACTATTTAGCGCGTAAGCAGGATAAGTGCTACCCAAATCAGAAATCATTCCTGAGCCTGAAATCGTAACATCACTCATGGCACTCGAATCAGTACCTCACCTAAAAACTTAGAATGACTACTACGGATCCTGGCACTACAGCGAATAGACCCACTTACAACTATTGTTCTCCCACGTCTACCTCTCCTTGACGATGAAAAATGAGTGGATTTTTTGTCGCTCGAGCAGTCACCACCATTTTCACTGACCCGCATTTCACTTTGAGAATTACTCTAAAAATCAGAAAGATTCATTGACCCACCTTTCAACTCAACTTTTTTAGAAGAAGCAATACATTCTTTTGTTATCTCTTCATCCCCCTTACTGCTCACAAGAAGTGAAAACTCACTACAATCAGGATCACCCACATTATTACTTTTAGATTGAAGAAAATCCTTTTGTGCTTCAAACCGATTAAAATCTGGTGCATGTGCACATTGTGATATATGTGCACACTACTGCTCGTCAAAAACAATAAACTCCCTTATCCCCGATCCATTCACAACCGCACCTGTTGATGAACAAAACCACTTTTAAATCTTTGATATTTGGAAAACATTTCCACATACTTATCTCAACAGCATAAGTATATTCGCAAACTATTTAATTTTCAACACTTGGAAAATATCTCTATATACTTAAATCCGTAATAAGCATATTTACTAACATTACTTTAAGAGACATACTAAATTGATTTCTCTAATCACGCAACTCCCAACTTCATACGCCTCAGGACGGATGTTCAATATAAGAAGTGATGCTTCCAATACCACCAAGCCTTTAGTACAATCATAGGAACCAATTTGCATATTTCACAATGAAATGCCAAAATACATTTTATTGGGTCAAAACGAATGTTGCAAAAAACATCGTCAAAACAACCCAAAATAATAGTATACGGATTCAACTATTTATATTTATATAAATCCCATATACTACATAAAACACTTTCTTTCGAAAATCAGTTACTATAACAACAGTGTTATAGTCTGTGCCTTCCTCACTTTCTCGAAAACATCTATCACAATAACAAATGTTGAAATCTATGTCTTCGTCACTTAGTACATTTTAAATCACTTTTTAAAACCATTTAACTCCATCTGAAATATCACTTTCTACAAAACATTCCTTTAAAAGATTATTTTAACTTTTAAAACGTGAATGTATTTCCTCTATAAAAATCCATATTCAAATCTCAACATAAATCATTTCCATATTTATAAAACTATGTTTATAACTCTCCTTTCTATTTTGTAAAACTTCTCTTTATAAATTCTCTTTATTTATAAATTCTATTTGTAAATCCATTCCTTTATAAATCACATTTATTTATAAAATCCCGTTTATATATCTATTTACCAAGTATCAATTACAAATCAATTTTTAATATTTATAAAACACCTTTTATAAATCTATTACTTCATTTATAAAATAGTATTTTTATAAATCTTTTATATAAACCATTTCAGAAATATTTGTTTCAAACTATTTCTACCTTCTTTAAAACTATATTTCATTTATAATAAAAGATGGACTTATCTATTAAGTTTTAAAACTTTTATAATACAGTTCAAAAATCTCTATTTAAAATACTTTACAAAACAGTTAAATTAATATTCCAAAAATTCTGTTTTTATTTCATTTCAGTAAACACATTCTTTTAATAATTTATAAATAATTATCAGAACATGTATTATTTCAAGTATCACCTTAAAAATCTTTCAATTCAAAATCATTATTTATAGTATTTAAAATACTAAAAATAAGGCCCAATGCTACTATAGCACTAAATAAGTAAAATCATGTTCATGTCATCAAATATGGCATCCAACAAATCATATATCACAATATATATGAAAAATAAAATCGACAATAGTGAGTAATCCTGTTGGATTCCTCCACCTGTCCCCTTGAATCACATACAATATATAATCATATAATATGAGTAATTCGCGACTAGGCGGGTTCATATAAAAGGTAATCTGCTCCAAGGGCGGGAATAAATCCAAACAAACTGATAAAGCAGTAAATCATTTAAACAAGCAACAAACATGCATCAATAAAATGTCCACACTTATATCAAATATAAATGGGCCAGAGAGGTGAGTTAACTCACGTTATAATACGACAACGCTGACATGCTTCTGCCCAACATAGTAATCCAACAATGTTCAATTTTTCCTGAAATTCCTACAAGCTCTACTCTAAGCCAATCCAACTCGACAATGTAGATATCATCGCTTCAAGTCCAAGCAACTGACCGTGTCTAAATCCATTCTTGTATGGACAAGATACGAGCATTAGAATATTTGAGAATAATTAAAAATTAATTAACTTAATTATGGTTTAAATGTTAATCACCTTCTCATTTAAACCCAGGCCACTAAATTTCAAACTTCGACATCGTGATGTTATCCACCCATAGCCGTGGCCTTGTGGCTCCTACCGCCGCCTCTTCGCTATCGTAGGTAGCCCATCCTCTGACGTCTCCATCGACCCCGACCTCTCACACCCTTGCCACTCCTAGCTTCCCTGCGAACAAGAAAACATGAACGCCATTCACCTAGGGATTGCCGGCGCCACGCCGAATTAACATGATCCAACCGACTAATACACTCCCTTCACTGCGACGAGCAACTCTCCACTTGAAGTCGAGGGCCAATACTGCTTCTAGTGGCTATGATGGACAGAGGTCATTAGATTTGGGTATAGATAAATGGCGGCTAGGATTTCATGATTAAGGGTTTGAGCAAATAAACTAGGGTAATGGTTCTTTTATAGAAAATTTTCAAACACTATTCATCCTTAAAAATCTCGAACTCCAAACGAGTTGTACCGCCTGGTATTTTGTACTAAATGCCCCTATTTCGAACATATTGGAGCTAGTATCGAGGTTTAGTTCCGTCATATACAGAAGTTAGCTTTCAAAATCAAATTATATTATATAAAAATTCTTGTAACTAACTCCTACGCGTTTCGAGCTCGCATGACCACACAATACGTCCGATCGTCAAGAAATTCGCTAGCATATAATAATTCATTATTCTAGATCCAATGGCACTAGTTTCGTCAAAATCCATGATAGTGCCCTGGAATGATAATTTCACTCGTTAATTAAACGAGTTACTATTAAAATAATTTGATCACTTTTAATTCTAAATTAAAAGTTTAGTATCATCATTCTTTTAAAAAAAATTAAAATAAGGCTTTGAAATCATTTTATTCACATTAAATCCAAGATTTAACTATTTAAATAATTCTAATATTTAAATTGACTATTTCTGGTAAATTCACATATTCAAATAATTCCATGTACTAAAAACTTAAGCTATTTGATTTAGAAACTAACATTTCAATATTTAAAATTAATTCAAAATCAAATGTCTAAAATTCTGGGTCGTTATAATTAATTTCCTACTATGGTGTGGATGATGGGGCCAACGGTAGTGCTAGAGGGAAGCTTGGGTCTAGGAGAGGCGTGACAGTGGTCAGAGGTGGTCTGATGTTCCAAAGTTGTGGCACAACATCATTTTAGGTTCTTATTATTGGGTGTGTGGAAATGATGGTTGCGGCGGCACGGGGGACCACCGGAGGGGATTGCGTGGTTGCTGTAAGGAAGGGCAGTCATTCGTGGTCCTAATGGGTGTGGAGGTGGCGGTTGCAGGTGCTTGTGGTGATGGGGGTAGGTGGATTTGCGAGCCTGGATGCGAAAATCCAAATGGAGAAATGTCGGTCGGAATTTGCTTGGCTCAACTGGAGACTGGGTGATGGGTGCTTGCGACGAGCTCGTGAAGTGGAGTCTGCTGGTAACCTAGGATTGCCGAACGGCGGAGGGTCGAAGCCATGCACGTGCACGGATACATGCATGATTTTATTCCAGGTTTGTCGAATTGGGGATAAAGAAGGAGGAGGTGTAGCAGTAGGTTTGGGTTGGAGAGTAATGGACTTGGCCCGTTTACATTGGTTGAAGAAATTGCTTTAATTATTTTATTTATTAAGTTAGTTGAATTTGAAATGCCATAACTCGTACGTTTTAAATCCGTTTAACCCATAGATTTTTGAATTAGACTTATGTTGATGAGTACGACACTTTGTTATAAACAGTTAGTAGTTTCGTTATAGTATAATTTAATGATAGATTAATACTACCTGGATATAATTACGATAATTTAGTTAATTACATAGTTATTTAATCATACCACATTAATAACACTTGTTTAGCGGAATATAACACCTTTTCGTTAATTAAATTATCTAGGCAATTGTTGAGCACAGATAAACCTCATTCTACTACTACATTTATTTGGACATTCAGTTATAAACCAGTAAATTAATATTGGATAAGTGTTGTATTAACAATTCATTGTTGATTATTGATTTGATTTACATAGATGCCTGCTTATGTAAATACCCGTAATATAACTTGGAAAGTTAAATGGAATTAAATGGTAACCTGTTTAATTACCATAGAAATCGCTAACCCTCTTTCCAAATTTGAGAAGTTTAGATTTAAATGAACCTTAATTGTATCAATTTAAAGTATAGGGTTTCAATATCTTATTATATTATTGATAATGTATTGAAAGTTAAATTATCATTACTATAATAATTTACAATTATATTTGTCAATAATGTTTTAAAGATAATTTTTATTTATTTATAATGTTTAAAGTTAATTATTATTCTTAAAGTTAATGAATTATTATTATTATTATAAATAATATTTTATTATTAATTATTTTTACTTATTTAGACTTTAAATTTAATTATTTATTTATAATATTTTAAAGTTAACTATTATATAATATTTGAAGTTATTTAATATTGAAGTTATATTAATTATATTCTAATTATGGTTTTAAGTTGTATTATTATATTATTAATAATGGTTTAAAGTTTATTATTTTATTTTAATGTTTTAAGGTTAATCTGTTATTATTTTAAAATTAATTATCAATTTATTGAGGTTGTTTAAAGTGATAAATTAGTTTATATGAAGGGTTTGCTTTGTAAATAAAAAGTTGTTTTATAAAATAAAATTTATAAAATAAAATTGTTTATAAAAGGAATTTATAATTTGGCAAGAGATCTTGGGAATTGGAAAGAGTTTGGGTTTTAAATGATTTTTGGAGATTTATAAAAGGAGTTTTATAAATAGATTTGGAGTTTTATGAAAGAGATATTTATAAATTAAAAGAGAGTTATAAAAAGGGATTTGTAGAAGGTAAATTTATAAAGGAAATGAAATTTTGATTTCCCTAAAATGACCTTCTTAATTATGGTGGAATGGAACATGCGTTCCATAATTAACACCGAAGGAATAATGTTTGGGGTTATTATTATCTCTATTCTAAAGTAACATTTGTTTTGATCCTTTTAGTATTATTTTGAATATAGAAAATCCTTCTTAATGTTTTGTGAATATACTTATGCCGGTGAGATAAGTATATAAATAATTTAGACAAATATTTTGAAAGGAGATTTAATTAATGAAAGATTAATTAATGAGGCTTAGTGGTTGCTGTGTGACATTAAATCTATGGGTTATTGTTTTATTGTTTATTTGATAGTTAAATAATCGACTATCAAATCAGGACCAAAATATAACTCTGGAAATATCTAGAAGAAACACGTGAGTTATATAGCACTGTCATCTTCGATGATGCTGTATTGTGTGTATAAATCTTGTTTTGTTCTCCTTGGACAAATGATAAGGAAATCCATCCACTTAAATGTTTAGGAGGTTATCTTCACTGCTATCTATTGTCTGATTTTATACAAAAGAAGTAGAGTTGAGTTTATCAAAAACTAGTGAATGTTGGTTCAAAGAGACTGGGATCAGATAAGTATGAATTATCCGAAAACCACTTCGAACTAACTCATGCATTTGAATTAGAGACATCTTAAAGATGATAGAATCAAAGACGGAGCTCTTTGAACTACAAGGGCTACTTGCCACTAATCACGAGGGTAATTCTAAAATGGATGTGGTAGAAATAGTGCCTTCGGTTTGTTCTTATCTTGAACAATTTTTATGGACGAATGCTAGGATTGCATAGTGCCTGGAAGGTAGTGTTATCATTCCATGTGAGATTTGCTAAGAGAGGAAAAGGTAATCGTAACCTTACAAGCCTCACAACCCGGTAATGACTAAAACAGAGGATACGCAGCAGAGCTATGTCGTTCGCTACCATTAGGAGCAGTCATTCCTCGATATAGGACCGATATTTACAGATTTGGTATGCACGCGAGAGTGGGGCCAGGGCTGGTGCACATTGTTTTGGAGCCTTGGTCTTGGGAATGATGTAATCCGACCTCTCATGTTATAGGGGCAGGCAGCTCTATGTTGGCAAGGGGTTCATGTGTAGCCCTCGGTGCATTTTTCTAGAGGTGTACTGTGGTGGGCGGTAACCCAGTAGCCCAGTCATTGATGGAAATCTAATCTCTAATACGTGCCCCCTACGGATTTTGTTGTATATCTATTATGATGGAATTTAATCAATATAACAGTTTCAGCTAATTATTTTACCTAGACACTATGATAATATCACCAGATTTTCCATAAAAATGATTTGGTTATCGTAAGTTAAAAAAACCCATCCGTGTTTATATACGGTGTGGTCTTACGAGATACCTTTATTTCTGAAAGATTTCCATAACATTAAGTAATCCATTTGATTGTGTTTCTCATGCTGGTTTTACCAGACTGATCTGGGCATTGTTTTCTTATAATACTCCGGTTAGCCTGAGCATATTTTTCCAAATTTAGCTAGACACTTTGGAGCTTTCAAGGGACTAGCTTGATGCCTCCAAGACATACTTCTGTATTATCTTCTATCTTTCATTGTTTGTTCTGTTGTAATTATTAGCGATTATAAAGACAGATTGTTATAACTGTCCAGGTTGATGATGGGTTAGTGTTGTACTATGATTTATGTTTGTATATTAAAGTCTCTTTCTTTTTTATACACTTGTTTAGTATTATATATTACTCATCACATTTGTGAGATTCTATCTTCCTTCTTCTTTTTATTTTTCCCAACAAACTGTCTTTTCGACACTTGGATGCTAGGTACGTGAATACCGTGGATGTATTAGTGTCGACTTCTAAGGGTCGAGGAGGCTGGTTGTTACAATCCCCTTCTCATGTGGGGGTAAGTCCTTTTTTATAATAGTTGGAGAGTTATATAGCTTGCTGACATTGGTTAATGGAGCTGACTAGATTAATGACTTGGCAAAATAGACGGTCTTAATGGCCTCATATGTCACGATCTCTATATTTAAATAGTTCATGTGGATTTCTATCTTTGCCATGGCGTTGGAAAAGGTGGCATGGTTGTATAGAATGCTTTGGAACTATTATTACTAGTTTATCATAAATCTCTTCCCATCTTAATGCACTAGCTCTTTATATAGTTTAATTATCTTCATTTTTTGTGTTGAATGTGTCATCTCTTTCCCTTGTATATTCTTGAATTAATTTGCTTGATGAGAAATTATTAACACATTTTAGTAAATATGTCTTTTGTAGTATCCTCATTGTCTCTTTGTCTTTAGTAGCATCTTTCTATATCTTTAGTAGCTTCTTTTCATCATTGATAGCCTTTTGTATTGTTGGTGGCCTTTGTGTTAATGATAATTCTGAATACCGTTGATAGCTTTCAAGTTAGACACGCGATGGCTTCTTTTCCTTAACAAGCGATAGCTTCTTAGCAATCTCTAACTTCGATGGCTTTATGACTTCAATATGCGATAATTTCACTCCTTAACATGTGCTGACTTTATTCCTCAACATGCGACAACCTCGTTCTCAACACGCGATGGCCTTATTACTTAACATGCAATGGCTTTGTTTCTCAACATTTAATGACCTTGTTCCTCAATATGCGATGACCCTATTCCTCAACATGTGATGGCTTTATTTCTCAATATGTGATGATCTTGTTTCTCAACATATGACATCTCTATCTCTTAACAAGCAATGGCACAATTTCTCAACATGCGATGACTCTATTACTCAAAATGCAATGGCTTTATTCATGTTTTTTGATAGCTTTTCATTATCAGGCTTCTCTGGCTTTCCATTGTTGACCTTCGATATTCAGACTTGGAAATTTTGGGTGTAACTCTTGCCCTCTTATAGGAAGTTTTCTTATGCAATAGTTTAAGTAAACTTTTGTTCTGGCGTTGCCTCTTTTCTATTCGAATTGTCATTCCTTATTGCCATATTTTTCATCATTGGTAGCCTGTGCATCTAGAATTAATGATAGCTTTTGAACTTAAAATTTTTGGGGTGTAAATGTAACATGATCTACAATAAACCTTTTACTAAAAATGATTTTAATGCATGAGGTCTTTTGTAGTTTTTTAATACACACACACACACAATTATCATTATTATTGAAAATGTTCTCTTTGATACACCTTTATTATGAACCTCTTTGAAAGATGAAAATTTTCTATGAATCAATTTGAGGTATCTTTGAAATATGAAAGATTCCTATAACTTTATTTGGAAAACATTTGATACAAAAATTAAACATGTAGTTAGTCAATGATCATTTTTCAAAATTGACTTTTCAGAATATGGAAGCCTATTAAAACCTTTTGAAAGTCATTTGTCCTATCCCACCGAAATCGATTGATTTTGTCACAAGGTGGAGACTTTCGCTGAAAAGCGTTTTATTTTTTCTTATGCCTTAATTCGTAGTTTTGGTCTCCCCTTGGGGGAATGGACTTGATGACTCTTTAATTCTTTTGAATGGCTGGCCATTGCACTCTTTCTTTTGGACAGTTGTCCATTGGCTATCTGAATTCCTCTAGATGTCTATTCGTAGCAAGACTATTCATTGGGTCAAGAGCTTAGTTGTCCATCCTTCCCTGGATGGTTGCTTTGGAAAGACATTTGAGCAGGACCAAAGGCTTATTTTGACCATAACTCTTTGGATGGGTGCTTTGGCCAGACATAGAAGCAGGACCAAATGCTTAATTTGACCATTACTCTTTGGTTGGATGCTTTGGCCAGGCGTAGAATGTAACGCCCCACTCTGAAAGCCTCATTAACAAAGAGTATTATATGGATAATACCATCTGCTAATGCGGACAATAGAGTATAATGGAAGCGACCATGTGTAATCTTACTTTAACTATCTACTGAACACGTCAAAAAGTGGAATCTATTTTTTTTTCATCTCATGTGGTTCGACATATTCAATAAATACTTAAAGCAAAACTACAATGGCTAAAAGATCTATCAGAACAAAGCATAATAGCAAAATGCACATCATCACAGAACAACATCAGATAATAAGAAAATAGTCTCAACACAATACAATAACAAGTACAGATCCAAATATAAAAGTGGGTACAAAGCCACTACTCACACATCTGTGAGTCAAAAGAATATACACAAGATAGTCATAATATCAGAGTATCATAAAGGATGGATAACAAGTAAAGCTATCTATAGTATAGCGGATATATCCAAAGCGGAAGCACCAAAGCAAACTAAGTCCAAAGCGACCTAACCTGAAACAACTCAGTCTGACCCGAGCATAAAATACTCGGGTCAGGCTAGCTAAACAAATCAGTTAGATAAACTGAACAATAATCATGATAAGATAATGAGGCAACATATAATGTAACGACCCGATATTTTGGACCATTCGCATCCATTATAAGTGTATAGGAAGACACTCATGCCGGAGTTGAATTGCTCAAAATACCGCGTTGTTAATTTAAATTTGGCAAAACTGAACATATACAGTAAATAAATAATCACAGATCACAGACACAGAGTAATAAGTGCAGCGGAAATAAAAAGAGATAGTAGTTCATGAAGCTACTATATGAATATATAAGATACATCAGAGTTTTACAACAGAAGAGTAATACGACACATCAGATACAAATCAGAATACATCACTGGAATCATCGAATACTGAAAGCAGAATAGATGGCTGGATCTTCAAGCAAAGCTCCAACTCCAAAGGTGAGCCTCGAAAGCTGAACTACTCAGTCTGACCCGAGCGTAAAGCAAAACACAAGACACTCGAGTCAGGATTAACATTCTTATATCAATAAATCCAACTCAAGTGAAATAGCAATTGAAATACAAATAACTCAAAGGATGTTTGGAATAACCATCCTTTAAGGATCCGTTAAACTATCTACTATGTAGTAGTGTACGATAAGTAGATAATGTCTATCAGTAATAATAAAGATATCAAAATAGCGTTAAGTCATGGCCCATTCCACCCTTAACAAATTTTTATTCCCAAAAGCATATACAAGACCGTAGTTTCCCCAAAACCGGAAGTCACCAGAGGGCAATCCATATACTAAAGGTACAAATCAAAATCGTAGTGGTCGCGAATAAATGGAATACAAGTATGACAAGGCACATGAGGCAATACCCAAGGTAGTGATACTACCGTTCGCCTGATCCGGACTGGTGAGAACGCAATGCCGCAGCGCCCGCAACACCGTGAAACAACACTCCCAAAATCAATGGTGCACCAATCGACAACAAGTATAAGTAGTTCGAAGAAGTGTGTCCACTTGAGGTAGCTAATCCTCCATTGGCCCGGCACAGCTCCTGTTTTAGTCATTTCCAATTTGACACAAGTGTCAAGGCTATCCATTATCGTTCTCCTTCTTCAATCAACACGTACATCATTCCAACCACTTCATTCTGGATCATCACTCCGCGTATAGTTATTAAAGTGGTTTTCGGTTTAGATAGAGAGTATATCCATAACCGAATTCCGGTCTCTTTAATAACTTCCGTAATTATTACACCGATTGGTCGTTAATAGATTTCAAAACCAAATCAATTTCAATTTCAATTGGAATTCATAAACCAACATTTCATTTGTCTTTCTAAACCAATTTCCATAATTTACGTTTCAAAACTTCCAAATTAATAATTTCAAAATCGTATAATTCAATTTCAATTTCTATTTAAAACAATTCAATATTGATTCAAGTTCACAAATAAGTTTCCTTCCAAATCATTTGAATTAATATACTTTAACATTCAAATCAGTTTAGAATTCATTTATCGATTCCATTTATCATTCAAAACAATTCTATTTAATTTCCAATTCATTAAATCAATTTCCTAAGTTCAACTTCATTAAATCAAAAATTACAATTTCGAATTAAATTAAATTCGTCAAATCAATTCTTTCAATTACAAGTCTTACATTAATTCTAAAATATCACAATTTCATTTTTTTTGTTAAAGAAATTCCATTTCGCTTATTTACTTTCTTAAATAATTTTCCAAAACTCACTTAATAAAGAAAACTCAATTTCAATTATTACGAAGTAAAATTCACTTATTCAAAAGTTCAATTTTTCTTATTAAAGAGTTTCAATTCAATTTAATCATTAAATAATTCAATCTTATTTAAATAAATAAATAATTCAAAACTTAATTATTAAATAATTTCAAAGTTTAATAATTTCAAACTTAATTATAATTTCAAACTCAATTATTAAATCATTTCAAAGTTTAATAATTTCAAACTTAATTATATCATTTCTCAAATTAAACAGCATTCTTTCATCAATTACATTGTTAATATTTTGTTTCAAATTATTATATAATAACATTTTCCTTTCATTAAAAATTCAAATTTCAACTTCATTTCAAAACCATATTGTTTATTCAAATAAAATCTTCATTTTATTTTTAAATCAAATTATTTGACCAATCGGGTTTTATTTAATTCTCTATATCCAAGGTCAAAGTTCAATTTTGGGTATTTATCATTTCAACCCGATTCCAATTCAATTCAAAAATCAAAGCATAACAAAGGGAACTTGCAGTGTGATAACTTGGATGGTGTCAAAGTAAATAAACAAGCAATAACAACAATCAATAACAATCCAATAATCAATTCAAATAATCCCGAAATAACCGTATTAATTCGCATTGTTATTTGTACGAATTAATATAATCATTTCTAGAATCTACACTATCATTTCATGTAGATTAAAGATTATTACATTACGGTTTTCACTTGTCATTCAATTTCAATTTCATCCATCATCAATTTAACAACATACATTCAGTGGTTCAAAGTGTAATTAAACAAATCCTACGTGTCAATAAATTTAACAGTTAAAAGGGGTCATATTATACAAATTTCAGTTAATCAATTTTAACACATATATCAAATCTAACTATCCTACGTCAATTTCAATTTCAAATTATTCACTTACATCATTAACAATTTAACGTCCAATATAAACATCAAACAATCAATCATTTAACAATCAAACTGGATTATCATTGCATATATAACAGATAATGGTGTCAGATGTCATAGGTGAACTGATACAGGTAATAACAGTGTAAATATCAAATAGCAGCATATTTCAATTGTCGTTTCAATTGAAATCAAATTTAATAAATAAAATAACGTTAATCGTGAGTGATTTCTCACCTTTCGAGGCTAGAGATAGTTGACAATGAAATGAGCTACGAATTTCAAAGCAACGCTGGATAGACACAATTCGATAAAGAAAACAAGCACGACTAACGAAGCGAAATTGATGATTACTGAATCCCACCAATGCTGAGTTTTCCAAAATCCAGCATCTGCCAGCTAGCACTGTCATTATAAGAACCTGTTTGTGGTCGTGCTTCTAAGCTCGAAGAACCTTTGCTTTGCTGAACATATAACATCTTTAGTCTCTCTAATTCATTTTTCAGATAATGATACTGACCCTCTTTGATCAGTTTGGACCGCTGAAGCCTCAGAATCTCTTGATTCAGTTCCTTGTTTTCTACAGACAAGAGAGCACGGTTATGGAATTCAGAAGCTATACTGCCTGCCATCTCTACTCCCAAAACCTCATATGCAGAAACAGTTTTCTCAAGCTCAGAAATGTAGTGTAGTTTACGAGCCCTTGATCGTTTTCTTGAACGCCTTCTTGACGTCCTTTGTGAAACACAAGGAAGCTGGAAGCTGCTAGTATTGCTTTCAAGGTTACATAATTCCTGACAAGGACTTCCATTAGCATTTTCTAGCAATGCAGTAGCCATCATGCTCTCCGAACAATTTAATTCATTTTTCGCCTAGGTGAGTTTGGCCCATATACACAAGCTTCATCCACAAAACAAGCTAGCTCCTCTGTCCCAAATTTAAGAAGTTCTATTGGATCACTTGCTGCCCTTCTAAGAGAGATTATCTCCTTGGATTTTGAATTTGAATTAAATAGGAAGTCATCAAGACACAATGTCCCCTCTTCTTGTACAAATTTTCTCTGGGAAAAAAAAAGTCTGTTGGATTCTAAATTGAACGTAGGATTTCTGTTCTGAATTGGGCTTCGAGGAGGGAGGTTTGATGAACAAGACACAGCAATAGATCAAACTGCTATACGGATAATTAATTCCTATGCGGCGTGACGAGTGTCACCTATTAGGCGGAGCAGCGTTCGGTCTCGAGTGGAGCTGGGAGGCGGAAGGGGATGGGAGGAAGGGTGATTGGGCGGTTTCGGGCTGGAAGGCATTTGAGTGGGTGGTCGCAGTGCTCGGCTGGGAGAATGCATCCACGTGGCGAGAGGAAGGAGTGGCACGGCAGGGCTGTGACTTCGGCAGTGGGTGGGTTGTCAGGTGGCGGCGAACTTGTTCGGTCTTGGGGAGGAGGTGGTAGGTGGTGGTGATGGTGCTCATGTGGTGGGTATCGAAGGTTTGAGGAGTGGAAGGTGGTAGCGTGGGATATGACAATGGAAAGGCTAGAGGACAAGCTTGCAGTGGGAAGAAAAGGATGCGGGGCCAGAGGGGAGGAAGCGGGCGGAGTCTGATGGACGTGATGCAGGTGATGTGGAGAGGATGGGAAAGGTTGGAGAAGATGCATGAAGGCCGGCAAGCGTGAGAGCTTGAGTGGCTATGGGGTTTGCTAGCTTGATGGATGTGAAGATGTGGAGTTGAAAGAAGATTAACATGCATCAGGTGGCTTTGCAAAAAGAAAGAGAACGTGGCTATTCAAATTATATAAGCTACTTTATGTATATATATTTTTATTAACAAGGCTGCTGTTGAAATGGACTAGTGAAGAAGAACTTAGCTTCATATATGCATTGCCCATTTTTTTTAAGAAGAGTACAGAACGTAGAGAAAGAAAATGGGGTAGCGGTGAACGGTCAGAGTATTAAAGTGAAAGGGAAATTAAGAGTCCAACGTTGAAAACCAAGAAATAATTAATTGCTGACAGCTTTGCACGTTGGGAAATGAATAGACAGAGGGAAAAACGAAAAGACTCAGAAACGAAAGGACTCAAAACGGGTACCGATACGATTAACCGTTTTACGGATTCCGCTGCGAACCGGACTTCAAAACACAGAAATAAATATACCGTAGAGATCAGCACGACGAGACGATCAAAACGGTATACAGATATTAGCTGTATGATTTAATTTAAAAAAATCGAATTTTCTACTAGCGAAAATGCAAGAAAAACGCTGAAAAATAAGATCGACGGAGCCAAAGATGTCCGAATTTGGAAAAACGACAAACTAGCATCTTGCTCATAAGATGGTTTAGAATTTTTCTATGTAAAAATATTTAAGTTTCAGAAACATTTATTTTCACCGCTTTTTAACTGATTAAATTGAAGTGAATTTACGCGCGAAATAAACTTTCATATTTTCGGACGAAAATTTACCAGTTGCTATGTTTAACTAGACGCATTTCAAATATCAAATTTATATTTCAAATTTTTATCGTTTAAATTTTCACAAAATTTCAACTAATTACGTTATTAAAACAGTTGAAATTTACGGGTCGTTACATATACATAAAAATCTCCAAAAGAGAAACATATATCATGGTAATAAAGACCAAAATCTCTCACATAGAGAAGAAACAAACATCTAAGTAGAGATGTATAACAAGCCTCATATCATCGGCATAACATAAGCACAAGTGCCAGTGTAGGCATAAAACAAGTTCCACAAGTTAGTCGTGCTTATATCGTGTGGTTGCATAAAACCATCACCGAATAGCGCTACATGAGGGAATATAAATCACACAGGAAAACATTAGCGCGCTAGTACTATACTCAATCACACAGGAAATATACTCTAGTGACACACCCATCACTTTAGCTAAGGGGCAACACCTAAAGGAGACAGTCCGAAGACACTATCCAGAAGGTGATGAGCCAGAAGGAGATAGTCCAAAGACACTATCCCAAAGGCAATAAACCCAAGGGAGATAGTCCGAAGACACTATCCCCAAAGGTATCACTCAGGAAACACGTCGTAGTGGTGAAGGCTCGTAGGCCCGGTACTCATTTACCACTAACGGTAGGAATGTGTCACGAACTCTTAGCAAGGAACCCGTAAAGTAGTAACATGAGTCCCATACCCCCAACGTTCGCACTAAACGGTTTACTAACCAATCGTAAGCTTCCACACTCAAAGCAGTAAAAAGTTTACCTCATGTCATCGGTAAACTAGGCAAAAAGGCCAAAACGATCAATCGAATAGGTCGGGGATTAATCGAAAAGATAAACGCGTGGATTCATGGTCTGTGTTTTACCTAACCATTTAATCACTTTTCCACTTCGCTCAAAGTGTAGAAGAGTGTATATTTTACTTAGAAAATAGTTGAAGAAAACGGATTTTTAGTCGTTTGAAAACCTCTTTAGAAATAGTCTTTAAAATTCTCCTATTATGGAGTAATTAATTTAATATTTAAAATAATACTAAATAATAGTTTCAAAAGCCAATTTGATGGAAAATCACTTTAAAATGATTTATAAAATCCGTGCATGAAATATAGAGACAAATCTCAAAGAAATCGGAAAAACTCAGAAAAATAGTCGAAATTATACAAGTATAAAATAGCTGAAAATAGGTCGAAGTCACTAGTTCGACGGCAGATTTGAATCTGCAAACCGAGTTTAAATAGCATGAAAATCGGCAGGCATGTAGAACGGCATCCCTGCTCCAAACTGCAAAAAGAATCGGGCAATTCCGACTTGAAACGAAGAAAAGGCGTCGTCTCAAAGTCGGACAAAAATCACAAAACAATGCTGTGTCAAAACAGTGCAAAGGTCCCACTTCGACGACATGGTCGAAGGGTCATATGAACCCAGATCCTGATGAAAATTTGCAGGAGCATAGTACAGTACTCCTACTTTGATATGAAATAAGAATCGTTTGGTTCCGACTTGAAACGAAGAAATGAAAATGTTTCAAAGTTGGTCCGACGATAACTGAAAATGATCACTATTGTAAAACAGTTTTTGGGTGCTACTTCGGCAATAGAAAAGAAGTACCTAACGCACCCAGATCTAAACCAAACTTTGCAGGATTGAAGATCACGACCTAATCTTTCCAAGGAGACTGAAAACGATGAAATCCGACATCGGACCCGCTCGCAGCGAGGTCACGAAGTTGGACGTTTGAACTACAATTAATCAATGTTTTTCAAAACAGTTTCTAGGTGCTACTTCGGCAATAAAGACGAATTATCAAATGCACCAACGAGACCTCATCTTTCCAACGAGACCAAAATCAATGAAATCCGACATCGGACGAGCCCGAGATGGCATCGCAAAGTCGGGGTTCTGTGCTGAAAACAACGGGAGAAAAGAGACCAAGGCCTGTAGCTATGCACTAACAGGCCAGAGACGAAAACCCATAATTTTGGCATAGTAAACTTCAAATTCTGGCAAAATTAATAAAATAAAAGTTGTAGCTTAGTTTCTAAGCTTTCTGGAATGACCAAGACCGTCAAATTCCGATCAGGGATGAAAATTCTATGACTAAAACAATTCTCAGATCTAAATTCTATATCACTGTCGTTTTGCTCTCGGGTAAGTAGTAAGAATGCACAGTTTTGACCAAATTAACTTCAAAATTTCATGAAACTCAAAACATGAAACCTTTAGCCCTATATCTATGCTTTCCATAACATCCAAAATTATTAGATTTGGATAAGAAACGAGTAACTTATGGCCAAAAAAATTTCAGGTTTTTATTTTATCAACCCTGTAGTTTGTTGTTATGTCAGCAACAAACAAACGTGATTTCGACCATTCAAACCTCAAAATCATGCAAAGTTTAAAACATAGAAGTTATAGACTACAAAAAAAGCTTTCCAGAACATCAAGAAAATCTTAATTCCGATTTAAGATGAATGAGATATGCTTAATTTACTAACAGCAATATACTAATTTTAATTTCAGCTACCATGTATTACAATAAAAGATCAACCACTCTTCACTTCAACCCTACAAGTTTCAATCTAATATCAAAACAAGTATTTCCTAAATTAGGGTTTAGGAATTTCTGAAATTGAAGAGGTGAAGAGATGGAGAAGATGAAGATGGAGATTACCTTAGCTTCTCTTTGAATTTGGAGCACGAATTTGAAGTTTGCAATTGAATCTAAGGTTTTGAATTTTAATTTCCCTTTCCTCTCCCCATTTTCAGTTGCTTGAGTGTTTAAGAAAATAGAAATGAAGTGAAGAGGAGAGAAGAGGGCTGAACTAGGTTATATGATGAGTTGGGTCAAACTCAAACCCAAAAAGCCCAACAGAAAATAGCAAAATTCAACTTACTCCAAACATATCGAAGCTTATACTCAAAAAAGTCACAAACGCTATTTTGGACTCAATGGAAGTGGTCTCGAGTTCTAATTCGACCGTTTGCAAAAAGTAGCTTTTCGGACTTAAATCCGATTAACGACGATATATTTAAATAAAAATATTTAAATATAAAATCGTAAAATATGCGGATTGTTACAAATCTCCCCACCTTAACAAAATTGCGTCCACGCAATTCCTAGAGAAGAATTTGCAACAACTACATACTTACAACCAAGAAGACAAGAAAAATAGGCTTGAGATAAAAAGATATTCTCACCATTGCAAAGCAAAGATAGAAAACACGAATAGGATCACTCGATAAACTCTCTGGTTTCCCAAATACAGTCATTGGGATTAGCGGACCATTGAACTTTAATGAGTGGCACGTCCTTGTTTCGAAGGTGTCTCACCTCCGAGGCAAGTACGCGAATAGGCTGCTATATAATAGATAAATCTGGTGAGATCTCAAGCCCTTGCAAATCAGGAGAGTCAATAACATAATCCGATTCTCGGAGACACTTCCGAAGCTGAGAGACGTGAAACACGTTGTGAACTCCGGATAGATGAGCTAGAAGTGAAACTCTATAAGCCACAGGGCCAATACGTTCAGTAATAGGAAATGGTCCTACAAAGCGAGGAGCCAATTTCCCTGTCTCACTGAAGCGCATAACCCCTTTCAAAGGAGAAACACGAATAAAGACAAGATCACCAACCGAGAACTCGAGAGGCTTTCTAAGGTTATCCGCGTAGGATTTCTGGCGGCTCTGTGCCTCTTTCATTCTCTGCCGAATAAGAACAATCTTCTCAGAAGAATCATGAACAAACTCCGGGCCAAAAATAAGCTTCTCCCCGGATTCTAACCAACAAGAAGGTGATCGACATGGCCTTCCGTATAAGGCTTCGAAAGGAACCATACCGGTACTGGACTGAAAACTATTGTTGTAGGAGAACTCTACAAGGGGTAGATGATCCTCCCAACTACCTCCAAAATCAAGAATACAAATACGGAGGAGATCCTCTAAGATACAATTCACCCGTTCAGTCTGTCCATCGAACTGTGGATGATAAGCTGTGCTAAAATTAAGCTTTGTTCCCAAAGCATGCTGAAGACTCTTCCAGAAATGATAGGTGAATAAAGGATCACGGTCACTCACAATCGAACTAGGAACACCGTGAAGTCTCACGATTTCCTTGATAAATAACTTAGCCAAAAGGGAAGCAGTCCTATTAGATTTAATAGGAACAAAATGAGCTGACTTGGTGAGGCGATCAACAATAACCCAAATTCTAGAATGGCCCGATCTCGTACGAGGTAGGCCATCAATGAAATCCATCGAAATCTTATCCCATTTCCACAATGGAATCTCTAGAGGCTGAAGGAGACCAGAAGGGCGCTGATGTTCGGCTTTAATACGCTGACAAGTCATGCAATTACTCACATAACTCGCCACATCGCGCTTCATGCCTTCCCAATAATAAAGGCGATGCATATCGACATACATCTTACTATTGCCAGGATGAATAGTATACTTAGAACGATGACAGTCATCAAGAATGTCATGCCTAAGTGCAGAATCAGAAGGCACAACAAGATGGTTCTTCTTGCGAAGACACCCATGAAGATCAATGCTGAAATCCCGCAACGCCTCATCACAGGGTTCAGTCTCACAAAGCTGAATAAGATGCACAAGATCAGGATCACGCCGCTGAGCATCGGCAATACGATCCAATAAAGAGGGTCGAGCTTCCAAGCTGAATAATACCACTGGAGAATCAGAGGATGGAGCTCGATCACGAATATCCCAAAAAGATAGAGTCTCAAGAATATCCCATTCGGCAAGCATCATAGAAACGACAGCCGAATGACTGCGACTGAGCGCATCATCAACACGATTACCCTTACCAGGCGTATATTGGATATCAAAGTCATAGGAGGCAAGAAACTTGAGCCAACGCTATTGCCTCATATTGAATTCCTTCTGAGTGAACAAATACTTCAAGGATTTATGATCGGTATAGAGAATGAAACGCTCGCCTAATAAATAGTGTCGCCAAATCTTCAAGGCGAAGACAATGGCAGCTAACTCAAGATCATGAGTGGCATAGTGAACCTCATTCGGACGCAGTTGCCTAGAAGCATAAGCAACTACCCGATCCTTCTGCATAAGCACGGCACCGAGACCACTACCACAAGCATCGGTGTAGACAACAAGATCATGATTCCCCTCGGGCACCACAAGAATAGGAGCATTAGTGAGAAGTTCCTTTAATGTCTGAAAGGAAGCTTCACACTTATCGGACCAAATATAACGAATGCCTTTCCGAGTAAGGCTGGTGAGAGGAAGCACAACACGGGAAAAATCCTTAATGAATCGATGGTAGTAACCCGCCAATCCAAGGAAACTACGAATCTCATGAACATTCTCAGGCCTCTTCCAATTCTGGATAGCTTCGATCTTTGAGGGATCGACCGAAATGCCGTCGAAAGATACAACATGGCCTAAGAACTTAACCTTATTCTCCCAAAAATGGCACTTGAAGAATTTGGCTTTAAGCTGATGGTGATGAAGAGTACTCAAGACAATTCTCAAGTGATTAGCATGCTCGGCTTCAGACTTAGAATGAACAAGAATGTCGTCAATGAACACAAGGACGAACTTATCGAGATATTCCCGGAATACTCGATTCATAAGATCAACAAAGAAAGCTGGAGAAGTAGGGCAGGTGGAAACACGGTGACCTTCCTTCTTGCAATAATGGCAGAAGAGAGGCTTAGGACAAGCTCGAATCATATGATCAGGAGAACCACAATTGAAACACTTCCGAATGGAAGGTGTTCCAGCAGACTGAGAGTTAGAACCAGATTCAACGGGCTTCTTCTTCTTAGAAGGGAGAAATCCCTGCTTATGAAATGGAAACCTCTTCTTATTGGGGTTCTTGCGAACCTCAACATCATCACCACTATCACACTCCTTCTCGATGATGTGCCGAATCAACTAACTCCTCAAAAGAAAGCTTAAGCTGGAGCATTAAAGACTTCTTAAGATATTTCTTAAGACCAGAGACAAACTTCATATTCTTCTTATAAGAAGTGCTAATGAATTCAAGACCATGCTTAGATAAGGCCTCGAATGATGCAACATATTCAAAAATGGAGGACTTCCCTTGCTTCAACTCAAGGAAGCGACGGGCCAATAAAACTTTCTCAGATTCAGGAACGAATTTGAGTTCGAATCGTTCTCGGAACTGAGTCCAAGAAAGAACAAACTCATCAAGTTCAGCTATAAGAAGCTTGTAACAATCAAGGGCACGCTCTTGCAATAAGCTAGAAGTTACAAGAACTCAATCATGGTCAGAAAGGTCCATGCGAGAAAAGATACGCTCACATGTGTGAATCCAAGCTTGGACCTCAAGAACGAACTCTGAGCCTTTGAATGGCTTTCCACCAAGATGAGAAAAATCACTGCACAGGCGTGCGAAGGCAGACTTGCGTGGAGGAGATGCACGAATAGGAGCTGGAGCCTGAATGCTCCAAAATAACTCCAAAAACTGATCGGCAGACATATATAAACGCCGTCTGGATGCGAGCCACTAGATTTCCCAGCATCCGAGCGTCGTCCTCTTCCCCTTCCGGCCATTAACTGAAAGATAAGATAAGATAAAGATTATTCACAAGGTAGATATCATTAATTCAAATATGGAATACTACGGAATAAAATGCATTCCTAGACATATTCCTAACTTATCTATCCAATGTCATGAGGAAAGGGCTTTGTAATATTTGAAGCATACTAGGATGTATTGTACTAAGTGTTACTATTCTGTGTTTATTATACTTAGTTCTGAACCTCGCTCTGATACCAAGCTGTAACGCCCCACTCCGAGAGCCTCATTAACAAAGAGTATTATATGGATAATACCGTCTGCTAATGCGGACAATAGAGTATAATGGAAGCGACCATGTGTAATCTTACTTTAACTATCTACTGAACACGTCAAAAAGTGGAATCTATTTTTTTTTCATCTCATGTGGTTCGACATATTCAATAAATACTTAAAGCAAAACTACAATGGCTAAAAGATCTATCAGAACAAAGCATAATAACAAAATGCACATCATCACAGAACAACATCAGATAATAAGAAAATAGTCTCAGCACAATACAACAACAAGTACAGATCCAAATATAAAAGTGGGTACAAAGCCACTACTCACACATCCGTGAGTCAAAAGAATATACACAAGATAGTCATAATATCAGAGTATCATAAAGGATGGATAACAAGTAAAGCTATCTATAGTATAGCGAATATATCCAAAGCAGAAGCACCGAAGCAAACTAAGTCCAAAGCGAACTAACCTGAAACAACTCGGTCTGACCCGAGCATAAAATACTCGGGTCAGGCTAGCTAAACAAATTAGTTAGATAAACTGAATAATAATCATGATAAGATAATGAGGCAACATATAACATAATAATCTCCAAAAGAGAAACATATATCATGGTAACAAAGACCAAAATCTCTCACATAGAGAAGAAACAAACATCTAAGTAGAGATGTATAACAAGCCTCATATCATCGGCATAACATAAGCACAAGTGCCAGTGTAGGCATAAAACAAGTTCCACAAGGTAGTCGTGCTTATATCGTGTGGTTGCATAAAACCATCACCGAATGGCGCTACACGAGGGAATATAAATCACACAGGAAAACATTAGCGCGCTAGTACTGTACTCAATCACACAGGAAATATACCCCAGTGACACACCCATCACTTTAGCTAAGGGGCAACACTTAAAGGAGACAGTCCGAAGACACTATCCAGAAGGTGATGAGCCAGAAGGAGACAGTCCGAAGACACTATCCCAACGGCAATAAACCCAAGGGAGACAGTCCGAAGACACTATCCCCAAAGGTATCACTCAGGAAACACGCCGTAGTGGTAAAGGCTCGTAGGCCCAGTACTCATTTACCACTAACGGTAGGAATGTGTCACGAACTCTTAGCAAGGAACCCGTAAAGTAGTAACGTGAGTCCCATACCCCAACGTTCGCACTAAATGGTTTACTAACCAATCGTAAGCTTCCACACTCAAAGCAGTAAAAAGTTTACCTCATGTCATCGGTAAACTAGGCCAAAAGGCCAAAACGATCAATCGAATAGGTCGGGGATTAATCGGAAAGATAAACGCGCGGATTCAGGGTCCGTGTTTTACCTAACCATTTAATCACCTTTCCACTTCACTCGAAGTGTAGAAGAGTGTATATTTTACTTAGAAAATAGTTGAAGAAAACGGATTTTTAGTCGTTTGAAAACCTCTTTAGAAATAGTCTTTGAAATTCTCCTATTATGGAGTAATTAATTTAATATTTAAAATAATACTAAATAATAGTTTCAAAAGCCAATTTGATTGAAAATCACTTTAAAATGATTTATAAAATCCGTGCATGAAATATAGAGACAAATCTCAAAGAAATCGGAAAAACTCAAAAAAATAGTCGAAATTATACCAAGTATAAAATCACTGAAAATAGGTCGAAGTCACTAGTTCGACGGTAGATTTGAATCTGCAAACCGAGTCTAAATGGCATGAAAATGTGCAGGCATGTAGACCAACATCTCTTCTCCAAACTGCAAAAAGAATCGGGCAATTCCGACTTGAAACGAAGAAACGGCGTCGTCTCAAAGTCGGACAAAAATCACAAAACTCTGCTGTGTCAAAACAGTGCAAAGGTCCCACTTCGACGACATGGTCGAAGGGTCATATGAACCCAGATCTTGATGAAAATTTGCAGAAGCATAGTACAGTACTCCTACATTGATATGTAAGAAGAATCGTTCAATTCCGACTTGAAACGAAGAAATGACAATGTTTCAAAGTTGGTCCGACGATAACTGAAAATGATCACTATTGTAAAACAGTTTCTGGGTGCTAATTCGGCAATAGAAAAGAAGTATCTAATGCACCCAGATCTAAACCAAACATTGCAGGATTGAAGATCTCGACCTCATCTTTCCAACGAGACCGAAATCGAAGAAATCCGACAAAGGACCCGCTCGCAGCGAGGTCGCAAAGTTGGACGTTTGTGTTGGAAATTAAGAGAGAGAAAGATAGTAATGTAAAAAACTACTGCATTCAATTATTCACTTGAAATAGAACTAAGGCATATATAGCCTTACAAGCACCTAACTAGATTCGTGAAAGTAGCTCACGTCATCTACTAAATATGCATTCAACCTATAGACTAGGATTCATCTACTAAATATGCATTCAACCTATAGACTAGAAATTATTTAAATAAAACAAAGACTAAGTAAACTTGCAACAAATTATCCAACACTAATTACTTTGAAGCACTAACTTTAACACACCCCCTTGCTTCAAAGTTATTGAGATAATAAACGAAGCACTTCTCTTCGATTTGTGATGCACTTCTCATCACCTTCAATTGTTGAAGCACTTCTCATCAACTCTACTCTTTGAATATTGGAGCACTTCTCTCCATGGTGCACATCTCACCCACAACTCTAAAATAAATTATCTTCCACGGCCACTTGTGTCATGTTCTCTTGCTCTTCGTCTTTGAACCTACAATTCCTTGCCATATGCCCAAATTTTTGACAGTTGAAACACTTAGGTTTTCCCTTATGCCAACAATCATTTTCCTCATGACCAATTTTGTGACAATTGTTGCATTGGAGGGATTTGCCTTTCATCTTTTGATTAGAAAACTTTGCTATAAGAGCTTTTTCACTATTGTTTTCACCGTCATCATTTCTCATGGCCCTCCTTTGATCCACCGCATGGAGTGAATTGATCAATTCTGAAAATGTTAACTTAGACAAATCTTTAGTATCTTCAAGTGAAGAAATTTCACCTTCATACTTTTCTGGAAGAGTGACAAGAAGTTTGTCCACCACCCTTTGGCTAGTAAATTCTCCACCAAGTAGCTTGATTTGGTTTACAACGGACATCAACCGACTCCCATACTCCTTAACACCTTCATTACTTTTCATTCCCATTATTTCAAACTCCCGCTTAAGATTCAAAATTTGCATTAATTTTGTTTGGTGATTTCCTTCATACTCCTCTTTGATTTTCTCCCATGCTTCTTTGGGAGATTCACAACCCATAATAGTTGTGAAAATTTCTTCCGACACGGCCCCATGTAAACACGAAAGTGCCCTTGGCTTTCTCGCCATTTCTTCGTCATATTTTTTGACTTGGGTGGCTGTTGGATTTTGTGGAAGAGGAGTGGGATCAATATCACTCTCAATGACATCCCATAGACTTAGAGCTTTAAGATATGATTTCATTTTGATAGCCCATGATTGATAATTTTCTCCTTTGAATAGAGGAATGGAAATTGAAAATTTGTTTAAAGTAGACATTGGAAGAACACTCACAATTTTTGTTAACCTCACAAGCCTTAAGGATCATTTGGCTCTGATACCATGTTGGAAATTAAGAGAGAGAGAAAGATAGTAATGTAAAAAACTACTGCATTTAATTAATCACTTGAAATAGAACTAAGGCATATATAGCCTTACAAGCACCTAACTAGATTCGTGAAAGTAGCTCGCGTCATCCACTAAATATGCATTCAACCTATAGACTAGGATTCATCCACTAAATATGCATTCAACCTATAGACTAGGAATTGTTTAAATAAAACAAAGACTATGTAAACTTGCAACAAATTATCCAACACTAATTACTTTGAAGCACTAACTTTAACAGTTTGAACTACAATTAATCAATGTTTTTCAAAACAGTTTCTGGATGCTACTTTGGCAATAAAAATGAAGTATCAAACACACCCAGATCTTAACCAAATTTTACAGGGTTGAAGAACTCGACCTCATCTTTCCAACGAGACCAAAATCGATGAAATCCGACATCGGTCGAGCCCGGGATGGCGTCGCAAAGTCGGGGTTCTGCGCTGAAAACAACGGAAGAAAAGAGACCAAGGCCTGTAGCTACGCACTAACAGGCCAGAGATGAAAACCCACAATTTTGGCATAGTAAACTTCAAATTCTGGCAAAATGAATAAAATAAAAGTTGTAGCTTAGTTTCTAAGCTTTTCGGAATGACCAAGACCGTCCAATTCCGATCAGGGATGAAAATTCTATGACTAAAACAATTCTCAGATCTAAATTCTATATCACTATCGTTTTGCTCTCGGGATAGTAGTAAGAATGCACGGTTTTGATCAAATTAACTTCGAAATTTCATGAAACTCAAAAAATGAAACTTTTAGCCCTATATCTAAGTTTTCCAGAACATCCAAAATTATTAGATTTGGATAAGTAAGTAACTTATGGCCAAAACAATTTCAGGTTTTTATTTTATCAACCCTATAGTTTGTTGTCAGGTCAGCAACAAACAAACGTGATTTTGAACATCCAAACCTCAAAATCATTCAAAGCTAAAAACATAGAAGTTATAGACTACAAAATACGCTTTCCAGAACATCAAGAAAATCTTAATTCCGATTTAAGATGAATGAGATATGCTTAATTTACTAACAGCAATATACTAATTTTAATTTCAGCTAGCATGTATTACAAGAAGAAGTTCAACCACTCTTCACTTCAACCCTACAAGTTTCAATCTAATATCAAAACAAGTATTTCCTAAATTAGGGTTTAGGAATTTCTAAAATTGAAGAGGAGAAGAGATGGAGAAGATGAAGATGGAGCTTACCTTAGCTTCTCTTTGAATTTGGAGCACGAATTTGAAGTTTGCAATTGAATCTAAGGTTTTGAATTTTAATTTCCCTTTCCTCTCCCCATTTTCAGTTGCTTGAGTGTTTAAGAAAATAGAAATGAAGTGAAGAGGAGAGGATAGGGGTTGAACAAGGTTATATGATGAGTTGGATCAAACTCAAACCCAAAAAGCCCAATAGAAAATAGCAAAATTCAACTTACTCCAAACATATCGAAGCTTATACTCAAAAAAGTCGCAAACGCTATTTTGGACTCAATGGAAGTGGTCCCGAGTCCTAATTCGACCGTTTGCAAAAAGTAGGTTTTCGGACTTAAATCTGATTAACGACGATATATTTAAATAAAAATATTTAAATATAAAATCGTAAAATATGCGGGTTGTTACAGATCTCCCCGCCTTAACAAAATTGCGTCCATGCAATTCCTAGAGAAGAATTTGCAACAACTACATACTTACAACCAAGAAGACAAGAAAAATAAGCTTGAGATAAAAAGATATTCTCACCATTGCAAAGCAAAGATAGAAAACCCGAATAGGATCGCTCGATAAACTCTCTAGTTTCCCAAATACAGTCATTGGGATTAGCGGACCATTGAACTTTAATGAGCGGCACGTCCTTGTTTCGAAGGTGTCTCACCTCCGAGGCAAGTACGCGAATAGGCTGCTATACAATAGATAAATCTGGTGAGATCTCAAGCCCTTGCAAATCAGGAGAGTCAATAACAGAATCCGATTCTCGGAGACACTTCCGAAGCTGAGAGACGTGAAACACGTTGTGAACTCCGGATAGATGAGCTGGAAGTGAAACTCTATAAGCCACAGGGCCAATACGTTCAGTTATAGGAAATGGTCCTACAAAGCGAGGAGCCAATTTCCCTGTCTCACTGAAGCGCATAACCCCTTTCAAAGGAGAAACACGAATAAAGACAAGATCACCAACCGAGAACTCGAGAGACTTCCTACGGTTATCCACGTAGGATTTCTAGTGGCTTTGTGCCTCTTTCATTCTCTGCCGAATAAGAACAATCTTCTCAGAAGAATCATGAACAAACTCTGGGCCAAGAATAAGCTTCTCCCCGGATTCTAACCAACAAGAAGGTGATCGACATGGACTTCCGTATAAGGCTTCGAAAGGAACCATACCGGTACTGGACTGAAAACTATTGTTGTAGGAGAACTCTACAAGGGGTAGATGATCCTCCCAACTACCTCCAAAATCAAGAATACAAATACGGAGGAGATCCTCTAAGATACGATTCACCCATTCAGTATGTCCATCAGACTGTGGATGATAAGCTGTGCTAAAATTAAGCTTTGTTCCCAAAGCATGCTGAAGACTCTTCCAGAAATGACTGGTGACTAAAGAATCACGGTCACTCACAATCGAACTAGGAACACCGTGAAGTCTCACAATTTCCTTGATATATAACTTAGCCAAAAGGGAAGCAGTCCTATTAGATTTAATAGGAACAAAATGAGCTGACTTGGTGAGGCGATCGACAATAACCCAAATGCTAGAATGGCCTGATCTCGTACGAGGTAGGCCATCAATGAAATCCATCGAAATCTTATCCCATTTCCACAATGGAATCTCTAGAGGCTGAAGGAGACCAGAAGGGCGCTGATGTTCGGCTTTAATACGCTGACAAGTCATGCAATTACTCACATAACTCGCCACATCGCGCTTCATGCCTTCCCAATAATAAAGGCGATGCATATCGGCATACATCTTACTACTGCCAGGATGAATAGTATACTTAGAACGATGACAGTCATCAAGAATGTCATGCCTAAGTGCAGAATCAGAAGGCAGAACAAGACGGTTCTTCTTGCGAAGACACCCATGAAGATCAATGCTGAAATCCCGCAACGCCTCATCACGGGGTTCAGTCTCACAAAGCTAAATAAGATGCACAAGATCAGGATCACGCCGCTGAGCATCGGCAATACAATCCAATAAAGAGGGTCGAGCTTCCAAACTGAATAATACCACTGGAGAATCAGAGGATGGAGCTCGATCACGAATATCCCAAAAAGATAGAGTCTCAAGAATATCCCATTCGGCAAGCATCATAGAAACGACAGCCGAATGACTGCGACTGAGCGCATCAGCAACACGATTACCCTTACCAGGGGTATATTGGGTATCAAAGTCATAGGAGGCAAGAAACTCGAGCCAACGCTATTGCCTCATATTGAATTCCTTCTGAGTGAACAAATACTTCAAGGATTTATGATCGGTATAGAGAATGAAACGCTCGCCTAATAAATAGTGTCGCCAAATCTTCAAGGCGAAGACAATGGCGGCTAACTCAAGATCATGAGTGGCATAGCGAACCTCATTCGGACGCAGTTGCCTAGAAGCATAAGCAACTACCCGATCCTTCTGCATAAGCATGGCACCGAGACCACTACCACAAGCATCGGTGTAGACAACAAGATCATGATTCCCCTCGGGCACCACAAGAATAGGAGCATTAGTGAGAAGTTCCTTTAATGTCTGAAAGGAAGCTTCACACTTATCGGACCAAATATAAAGAATGCCTTTCCGAGTAAGGCTGGTGAGAGGAAGCACAACACGGGAAAAATCCTTAATGAATCGATGGTAGTAACCCGCCAATCCAAGGAAACTACGAATCTCATGAACATTCTCAGGCCTCTTCCAATTCTGGATAGCTTCGATCTTTGAGGGATCGACCGAAATATCGTCGGAAGATACAACATGGCCTAAGAACTTAACCTTATTCTCCTAAAAATGGCACTTGAAGAATTTGGCTTTAAGCTGATGGTGACGAAGAGTACTCAAGACAATTCTCAAGTGATTAGCATGCTCGGCTTCCACTACGCCATAAATGGCCTTCTGCAACACAAAAAAAATGTTGGGTCAGGCCCAAAAAATGTTGCCATAGGTCTATGGCAACACTTTTCGGGTGATGCAATTTTTGTCGTTGCCTTAGACCCAGGCTTTTAAATCTCCCCGAGATGGCCGAGATGAAAAATCCGAGATATCAGCCAAAATCCGAGATTTGGCAGCCTATTTAGTTATAAGTGTTTTAAATATCGCCCGAGATAGCCGAGATATTTTCCCGAGATATTGGCCAAAATCCGAGATTTAAAACACTGCTTAGACCTCAAAGGCAACATTTTGACTATCTAAGGCAACATAAGTAATATTGTTGCAATAGAACCCTATTTGGGTTTATAGCAACATCCATAGGTGTCTATAGCAACATTCCAAAATGTTGCTATAGATATTAACTTTCTGAATTTGTGGGGCCCACAATGTAGAGCATATTTGATTTTTTAATAGAAATAAATATTTATTTAATAAAATGATGTTGCACAGAATTTGATATTCAAATAGTAATTTATTTAAATACATATTTTATTTCAACATTTGAAATAGTACAAATTCCCGACTCCACTATTTTACAATTTAATGATATATAACACTAATATTCACATATACAGATATTCCTCGCTACATCACTCATTACATATGCAGTTTCACAAGCATAAATAGGAGGAGGTGTAGATCTTCTTAAATTTGGTTCACTCATTCAATGACATATGCAGTTCACTCGCTACATCACTCAGTTCACTCATTACATGAGTAGAATCACAAGCATAAATAGGAGGAGGTGTAGATCTTCTTAAAGAAGCAAGACAAAAGTACAAAATAAATTTTAAAGAGTCAATATAAAAATAAATGACCTTGTTTGGATCAACAAAAGAATAAGCCATGATGTCTGACCCTGCACACCTTGACAGTATCACAACACAGTGAATAATATGCTTCAGCAATTCCTTCACATCCATGAAAATAATAATTTGCTTATTGTCTAAATTTGTGTCCTTCTCTATTCTATCAATAATAATGCCCATACTTCCATTTTCCTATACCCGTATCATTTCAACTGTGCATTTTATATTCAAATTCAACTCACTACAGGCCTTCAAGAAAACTGGAACATTAACCGAGTTCAAACCAAGAGCTGAAACGCTAACCTTTTTACCATTTAATGCAACTTCTGCACAATTAGCCTCAAAACTCAAACAAACAGGCCTGCAAATATCCCTTCCAACGAGCGCATTAATAAACTGACCATTATTACTATTCACGCCACAAGCCCAAAGCTTTATGCAATTCCTGATAACTCTATGCATGTTTAAAGATAAAACTTGCACATTCTCCTTATCATTTACATAAAAGAGACACACCTGATCACCATTACCTAAAAAACGTACCCTTACCATTTAAACAAACAACTGAAACTGATCCATTGCGCTCCAATAAATCATTCAATCCCTCATGTCTACAATATGAGTCAATATATATCCAAAACCATTCCACTATCATTCGAGATATCAGAAACTGATGACACTACAATATCATCACTCTAATTTTGAACTGTATCCAAACCAATTCGACTACTTCCACCTGCCTGCTAATAACCAGAACTTCACCGAAACCAATTCGACTACGCCCTGCCACTCTGACATCAGGCCCCAACCACGAAATTACGACCAAATCAGCAACTCCCTGAACCATCGCAATCCTACAACCTTACCTCGAATCACCAGAATCGCCAAAAATCTGAACAAAATCGCAAATCCACTGCGACCCAATCGACTGAAACGCCCAACTAAAGAATTTGAGTTTCTAATATTGGATTGTGAAATCGAACGCCTGAACAACCAAATCTCAATATAACTAATAGTGTACTATTGACGTGGGAAAAAAACCCGGAAGTAGTGAGGAAAACTGATGCGAGGCGAAAGAAAATAACGAAAATTGATATGGCCGACAGGGGATAAAAGCAAAGCCAGTTATTCTCCAGATCGAAGAAACAAGGAGGAGCGGCGTCATTTTTTTTAAAGTCGGTGGAATAAAAATTAGGGATTGGAAAATTGGGGTGAGAAACGAAAGCGGGTGAGTGAAAAGTAAAGCGGGAAATGGAAATTGGTAAGGTGTGGATCGATGGTGTGAATCGACGGTTGAGATTTTGTTTTAAATGGTGGTGTGGATCGCTGAGGTGTAAATTTTTTTTTAATTTTTTTAATTAGAATATATCTATGGCAACACTATATAAAAATGTTGCATCGTGTTACACTTTTTTAGCTAGAGCAACACATTTTTATGGCTAAGGTAACACCAAAAATACAACGTTGCAGTAGGACCAAAATTTTATAGCTGTCGCAACATTTTAGCTAGCAACACCTTGCAAAAATGTTGCAGAAGGTCATCTATGGCGTAGTGTTCAGACTTAGAATGAACAAGAATGTCGTCAATGAACACAAGGACGAACTTATCGAGATATTCCCGGAATACTCGATTCATAAGATCAACAAAGAAAGCAGGAGCAGTAGGGCAGGTGGAAACACGGTGACCTTCCTTCTTGCAATAATGGCAGAAGAGAGGCTTAGGACAAGCTCGAATCATATGATCAGGAGAACCACAATTGAAACACTTCCAAATGGAAGGTGTTCCAGCAGACTGAGAGTTAGAACCAGATTCAACGGGCTTCTTCTTCTTAGAAGGGAGAAATCCCTGCTTATGAAATGGAAACCTCTTCTTATTGGGGTTCTTACGAACCTCAACATCATCACCACTATCACACTCCTTCTCGATGACCTCGAGATGATGTGCTGAATCAACTAACTCCTCAAAAGAAAGCTTAAGCTGGAGCATTAAAGACTTCTTTAGATATTTCTTAAGATCAGAGATAAACTTCATATTCTTCTTATAAGTAGTGCTAATGAATTCAAGACCATGCTTAGATAAGGCCTCGAATGATGCAACATATTAAGAAACGGAGGACTTCCCTTGCTTCAACTCAAGGAAGCGACGGGCCAATAAAACTTTCTCAGATTCAGGAATGAATTTGAGTTCGAATCCTTCCCGGAATTGAGTCCAAGAAAGAACAAACTTATCAAGTTCGGCTATAAGAAGCTCGTAACAATCAAGGGCACGCTCTTGCAATAAGCTAGAAGTTACAAGAACTCGATCATGGTCAGAAAGATCCATGCGAGAAAAGATACGCTCACATGTGCGAATCCAAGCTTGGACCTCAAGAACGGACTCGGAGCCTTTGAATGGCTTTCCACCAAGATGAGAAAAATCACTGCACAGGCGTGCGAAGGCAGACTTGCGTGGAGGAGATGCACGAATAGGAGCTGGAGACTGAATGCTCCTAAATAACTCCAAAAACTGATCGGCAGACATATAAACGCCGTCCGGATGCGAGCCACTGGATTGCCCAGCATCCGAGCGTCGTCCTCTGCCCCTTTCGGCCATTAACTGAAAGATAATATAAGATAAAGATTATCACAAGGTAGATATCATTAATTCAAATATGGAATACTACGGAATAAAATGCATTCCTAGACATATTCCTAACTTATCTATCCAATGTCATGAGGAAAGGGCTTTGTAATATTTAAAGCATACTAGGATGTATTGTACTAAGTGTTACTGTTCTGTGTTTATTATACTTAGTTTTGAACCTCGCTCTGATACCAAGCTGTAACGCCCCACTACGAGAGCCTCGTTAACAAAGAGTATTATGGATAATACCGTCTGCTAATGCGGACAATAGAGTATAATGGAAGTGACCATGTGTAATCTTACTTTAACTATCTACTGAACACGTTGAAAAGTGGAATCTATTTTTTTTTCATCTCATGTGGTTCGACATATTCAATAAATACTTAAAGAAAAACTACAATGGCTAAAAGATCTATCAGAACAAAGCATAATAGCAAAATGCACATCATCACAGAACAACATCAGATAATAAGAAAATAGTCTCAGCACAATACAACAACAAGTACAGATCCAAATATAAAAGTGGGTACAAAGCCACTACTCACACATCCGTAAGTCAAAAGAATATACACAAGATAGTCATAATATCAGAGTATCATAAAGGATGGATAACAAGTAAAGCTATCTATAGTATAGCGGATATATCCAAAGCGGAAGCACCGAAGCAAACTAAGTCCAAAGCGACCTAACCTGAAACAACTCGGTCTGACCCGAGCATAAAATACTCGGGTCAGGCTAGCTAAACAAATCAGTTAGATAAACTGAACAATAATCATGATAATATAATGAGGCAACATATAACATAATAATCTCCAAAAGAGAAACATATATCATGGTAATAAAGACCAAAATCTCTCACATAGAGAAGAAACAAACATCTAAGTAGAGATGTATAACAAGCCTCATATCATCGGCATAACATAAGCACAAGTGCCAGTGTAGGCATAAAACAAGTTCCACAAGGTAGTCGTGCTTATATCGTGTGGTTGCATAAAACCATCACCGAATGGCGCTACACGAGGGAATATAAATCACACAGAAAAACATTAGCACGCTAGTATTGTACTCAATCACACAGGAAATATACTCTAGTGACACACCCATCACTTTAGCTAAGGGGAAACACCTAAAGGAGACAGTCCGAAGACACTATCCAGAAGGTGATGAGCCAAAAGGAGACAGTTCGAAGACACTATCCCAAAGGCAATAAACCCAAGGGAGACAGTCCGAAGACACTATCCCCAAAGGTATCACTCAGGAAACACGCCGTAGTGGTAAAGGCTCGTAGGCCCAGTACTCATTTACCACTAACAGTAGGAATGTGTCACGAACTCTTAACAAGGAACCCGTAAAGTAGTAACGTGAGTCCCATACCCCAACGTTCGCACTAAACAGTTTACTAACCAATCGTAAGCTTCCACACTCAAAGCAGTAAAAAGTTTACCTCATGTCATCGGTAAACTAGGCCAAAATGCCAAAACGATCAATCGAATAGGTCGGGGATTAATCGGAAAGATAAACGCGCGGATTCATGGTCCGTGTTTTACCTAACCATTTAATCACCTTTCCACTTCGCTCGAAGTGTAGAAGAGTGTATATTTTACTTAGAAAATAGTTGAAGAAAACGGATTTTTAGTCGTTTGAAAACCTCTTTAGAAATAGTCTTTGAAATTCTCCTATTATGGAGTAATTAATTTAATATTTAAAATAATACTAAATAATCGTTTCAAAAGCCAATTTGATGGAAAATCACTTTAAAATGATTTATAAAATCCATGCATGAAATATAGAGACAAATCTCAAAGAAATCGGAAAAACTCAGAAAAATAGTCGAAATTATACTAAGTATAAAATCGCTAAAAATAGGTCGAAGTCACTAGTTCGATGGCAGATTTGAATCTACAAACCGAGTACAAATGGCATGAAAATGGGCAGGAATGTAGACCAACATCCCTGCTCCAAGCTGAAAAAGAATCGGGCAATTTAGACTTGAAACGAAGAAACGGCGTCGTCTCAAAGTCGGACAAAAATCACAAAACTCTGCTGTGTCAAAATAGTGCAAAGGTCCCACTTCGACGACATGGTCGAAGGGACATATGAACCCAGATCTTGATGAAAATTTGCAGGAGCATATTACAGTACTCCTACTTTGATATGCAACAAGAATCGTTCGGTTCCGACTTGAAACGAAGAAATGGAAATGTTTCAAAGTTGGTCCGACGATAACTGAAAATGATCACTATTGTAAAACAGTTTCTGGGTGCTACTTCGGCAATAGAAAAGAAGTATCTAACGCACCCAGATCTAAACCAATCTTTGCAGGATTGAAGATCTCGACCTCATCTTTCCAACGAGACCAAAATCAATGAAATTCGACATAAGACCCGCTCGCAGCGAGGTCGCGAATTGTACGTTTGAACTACAATTAATCAATGTTTTTCAAAACAGTTTCTGGGTGCTACTTCGGCAATAAAAACGAAGTATCAAACGCACCCAGATCTTAACCAAATTTTACAGGGTTGAATAACTCGACCTCATCTTTCCAACGAGACTAAAATCGATAAAATCCAACATCGGACGAGCCCGAGATGGCGTCGCAAAGTCGGGGTTCTGCGCTGAAAACAACGGGAGAAAAGAGACTAAGGCCCGTAGCTATGCACTAACAGGCCAGAGACGAAAACCCATAATTTTGGCATAGTAAACTTCAAATTCTGGCAAAATGAATAAAATAAAAGTTGTAGCTTAGTTTCTAAGCTTTCAGGAATGACCAAGACCGTCAAATTCCGATCAGGGATAGTAGTAAGAATGCACAGTTTGACCAAATTAACTTCGAAATTTCATGAAACTCAAAACATGAAACTTTTAGCCCTATATCTAAGCTTTCCAGAACATTCAAAATTATTAGATTTGGATAAGAAACGAGTAACTGATAGCCAAAACAATTTTAGGTTTTTATTTTATCAACCCTGTAGTTTGTTGTTAGGTCAGCAACAAACAAACGTGATTTCGACCATTCAAACCTCAAAATCTTGCAAAGCTCAAAATATAGAAGTTATAGACTACAAAATAAGCTTTTCAGAACATCAAGAAAATCTTAATTCCGATTTAAGATGAATGAGATATGCTTAATTTACTAACAACAATATACTAATTTTAATTTCAGCTAGCATGTATTACAAGAAGAAGATCAACCACTCTTCACTTCAACCCTACAAGTTTCAATCTAATATCAAAACAAATATTTCCTAAATTAGGGTTTAGGAATTTCTGAAATTGAAGAGGAGAAGAGATGGAGAAGATGAAGATGGAGCTTACCTTAGCTTCTCTTTGAATTTGGAGCACGAATTTGAAATTTGCAATTGAATCTTGGGTTTTGAATTTTAATTTCCCTTTCCTCTCCCCATTTTCAGTTGCTTGAGTGTTTAAGAAAATAGAAATGAAGTGAAGAGGAGAGGAGAGGGGCTGAACAAGGTTATATGATGAGTTGGGTCAAACTCAAACCCAAAAAGCCCAACAGAAAATAGCAAAATTCAACTTACTCCAAACAAATCGAAGCTTATACTCAAAAAAGTCGCAAACGCTATTTTGGACTCAATGGAAGTGGTCCCGAGTCCTAATTCGACCGTTTACAAAAAGTAGCTTTTCGGACTTAAATCCGATTAACAACAATATATTTAAATAAAAATATTTAAATATAAAATCGTAAAATATGCGAGTTGTTACATAGAAACTGGGCCAAAGGCTTAGTTTGACCATCACTCTTTGACTGGGTGCTTTGGCCAGGCATAGAACCAGGACCAAAGACTTGGTTTGACCATCACCCTTTGGATGGGTGCTTTGCTAGGCATAGAACCAGGACCAAAGACTTAATTTGACCATTGCTCTTTGGATGGGTGCATTGGCCTAACGTAGAAGCGAGAGCAAAGGCTTAATTTGACCATCACTCTTTAGATGGGTGCTTTGGACAAGCGTAGAAGTGGGACTAAATGCTTAATTTGACCATCACTCTTTGGATGGATGCTTTGGCTAGTAATAGAAGCAAGTCCAAAGGCTTAATTTGACTCCCATTCTTTGGGTGATTGCTTTAGCCAGGCCCGAAGGCAGGACCAAAGGCTTTATTGACCATCATTCCTTTGCTCGACACATTGCATTTACCTCATCGGGTTATGAGATAAGTTAAGCATAATGCATCTCTGTCTGGGGACTATTTTTTAGGATGAACCTTTTGAAATCCTTTGTTTCTTTACTTATCCAAAGTAGTAAGATATGACCTCCAATTTTCATCGTTCCATGTCTTTGCTATTGCACTCCCATTAGGATTGCTTAACCAATAGATCTATGGAGGTGTTTTTTTATGAAAGAACAAGGAATCTTCCTAACTTGTACCTTGAGGGCATTTGCCTAGTTTTTCATATTTACTTTTTTAGTACTTAATCACCTCTTTGAAAAGCTTTTCCTTTTCATCTTGAATTGTAGTACTTAGAGATTCTTTGTTGATATCCCAGGGTCCAAAACGCATATTAAAATTCTAGTTTCTTGTTTAAATATCCTTATTAGTCCTTGGTTTGGTCCATAAGTACATGTGATTATTTTACATGATGGAATCTCGGCTTCAGCTAGCAACATCGCCTCAAATCCATATGTTATGAAAGGGAAGAAGTATGCTAAGTAGCTTTCTTTGCTCAAGTTTTATATGATTATAAAACAAGGGGTAGTTCCTTTACTTAATTTCCTAGGGAATTGCTTTTTCAAGGTATTCTTGATTATTTTGTTTATAGCATCTACTACCGCGTTGATCGTTAGATGGATCTCTGATGAATAACTATTTATTATCTCATTTCTCCTACCAAAATGAGTAGAATTTTCAATCTAAATTGAATTCATTTCTTGGAAATGATTTTATCTAAAAGTTTGAATTGAGTAATAATGCTTAAACTCCGAGACTTCCCTAGTGGTTTTGCGGGATAGTAGTTTAATTTGTATTCATTCGGTAAGATAGATAATTACTATTGCAAACTTTGCTCCTCCTTTTAAGATGGTTAAGAGTCTTATTAAAAAAGTTCCTCATTCATCAAAAGACCAAAGGCTAGACTCAGTAGTTGATCCAGTCGAGAAGATCTATGGATTTCTTAACAATTTTTAGCACTTGTTGCACCTTTTATATAAACTTGGGCATCTCCACTCATTGATAGTTAATAATACTCTTGTCTCAATACTTTCCTTGCTAGTTTCATATTATTGGAATAATCTCTATAAAATCCCTTTTTGAGTTTTAATTAATAGTTATTTCTGCTCTTTAATAGTTATATCCACTTATTTTGGACTTACTCAGTTCAATAAAACTTCTTGTATAGTATTCCGTTGATTATAGTATGGGAGGCGCTTAGTATCTTAGCTTCTTTGATTCATTTTTTCTCATAGTAGTATTCCTTTTTCCAAATATTCAATTATTAATGTTTATCAAATTATCCACATGTTGCTATTAGTGTCTACTTATTTATAATTCTTCACAAGCTTATTTATAACCATTCTTCTTTCCAAATTTCATTTCTTATGATACATCGAAATATCCTTAAGCCAAAACTTCCTTAAAACATACTTGAAGCAAGGGATAAAATAATACTCCATCTTGATCATGTTGAAAGAAATTGCAACAGTAGGATCTATCATCATTCGAAAAAGATCCATATTTGATAAAGAAATTCAAATTTCCCTAGATTTTTGCTTCTGACTGATGCAATCCAGGGTATCAAATAATAAAAACCTTTGCTTATTCAGAAACCTACTTGAAGGAGAGATCCAAGAGAACATCTCACCTAACTATGCTAGTTGATCATTAGGTTGAGAGTGACACGCTTTTTAAGAAAAGTTCATCATCCAAATAATAATGATGAAAACTAGGAATCCATCAGAAGAATCCATTCTCACACAATAGATAATTTGAATCCAGGTTTTGAAATAGGAGACATAGACTTTATTTTTGAGTAGAAACCATCCCTTGTTCTGGCGATAGAAATCATAATACCACATTTTTTCCAACGAACAATTTGTTAACTTAGAGGAGGATATTCTAATCTTCTTTAATAAATGATAAACTTGTTTTATAAGGATATCCAAATAATAGTGAAGAAAGTCAGAATTCCATAAAGAGCTCATTGCCACGTAACAAGGAGTCTTGACTAGAGTCTTGAAATAGAAGGGTGAAACTTCATTCCTCAATGCCATACTAATGTTGCGAAGATAGTTCATTTCTTTTACGATGAATATCTTTGTAATTTGAAGGAGAAATGCTTGAACTTCGTTGTTGAATAATAACTTCTTTCTGACAAAGAAACTAAGGAATCTCGGTGTCCATTTATGGGAGATGAGTAGTCGTATTTTGTCTATGAAATTTGAAAGCTTGAACAGTAAGTAGTCTAGGCTTTTTACCTTTCTAGGAATTTGTCTAAAGTAGGAGATCATAACTATATCTCATCTCAGAAATCCTGTTGATCATCATACTAGAAGGGACATGCTATAATAGTAGGAGTTTTCCATCTAAATAATGATAGAGAAGACTAGAAATCCATATAATAAAGAAACCATCATTACATATTAGGGAATTCGAATCCAGGTTTGAAGATAGGAGATTGGGACTTTATTTCATAAATGTTTCCTTTGATAATAAGGTTCATAGCTCTGAATACACTATAGCCTCTTTCTTTTTCTCTTCTTAGGAATTTACTTCAATAGTAAGAATTTACTCGACAATAATAAAAAAGACTGTAAACTTATTCAATAAGGAAATCTACCATTACTTAATGGAGAATTGGAACCATGCTCGGAAATAGCAGATTGGGACTTTATTTAATTTGAAAATACAACGGGGTATATTCCAAGCTTCATTATTAGGCAATAATTTGTGCTTGATAAGAAAATCCAAAGTTTTATAGATTCACACCTTTGACGATAAGGTTTATAGCCTCATTAGTAGAGAGCCCTTAAATTTACCTGCAAAGAAACTAAAATCTCCAATTAGTGAATCACAAATTTTAACACAAATGATTCGTATATATTCTTAATTTATTACACATAAGGAATCAAATCAAAATTCTATAACAGACATCTACTTGATATATCTATAATAAATGCATGAAATTCATAACTCTAGGGATTTCGTAGATTTTACAGGTTCGTTATTTTAATACCACCTTATATTGAGGTCGTTTTATTACGTGTTTATTTCCTACTATGAATTCCATCCATAATATGCATTTTTTATTGAAGTCTATTTGTCCACCTCACTTAGTTTTATATTTCATCATACATTTTATTATATTCTGTTATTAAATCTTTTGAATTTTGAATTTTGAAACCCTTCATTATTTGATCTTTCGAACTTTGTTCAGCAATATCTCTCTTATACGGATAGAAATGAGCTAACATTCTTCACCGTTATTCATATTTTTTTGGATTGCTTTCCAATGATGTTTATTTTGTTAAAAGCTACTCCTCCTTGGATTTTCACACACACACATATACATGGCCAATCATGGCAGTCCATTTACAATTTTTGATCTATATCTTCATTCTTCAAATTGATTATACGAACTTGTGCATTTTGAGGATTGCATTTGATCTATGGTGGTCGATCCTTGAAATTCACCATCATTTGGGTGGAATTTGAGTCAAAACTTTAAATTTTGGTCGTAGCCTTTAATTTTTTTCCATTGCCGTCACCGCCTTAGAAATCATCACGCTGCTTGTGCTTGGTAGAACGAAGGCTAGGCTTCAACTAGTGTTAGTCGTTGATTAATTAAGGCAATATTCATTATGAATTTTTACTATGATTAACCTCGCTTTTATAGATGAAAACCTAAGGGTTTTTAATTTTTATGGTCGCCTCTATCAAGTATGGGCAGACGGAGGTTACAGTAGTGGTTCGATGTGGGCTAATCTTCCTTATTGATACTTTTTTTAATGCAAATTATGTTTCAAATTGATGACAATGGGCTTGGCTGGAGCGACAACCGTAATTGAATTTTTTGGTTTCTTTTAAACTATAGACATGCTTAAGCTAATGTCATTCCACAAGTGATATCGCCATTATTAGATTGGATCTAAAGATATCGCCATCATCAGATTTGGATGACGTAGATACAACTGATGTCACTAATCAATATGTCTTAGCCATTGCTGGCGGCTTTTATTAGCTATTACTATTCGATGTGAACTATCGAAGCTGGAGAAAGGTGATAGGTGAAGGGCTATATCAAGTTGTTAGAGCCCTCTCACGTTGACATGGTGCCATCGTAGGGAGACATCGCAAGTTGACATAGGAACCATCACAAGTTGACAAGTTATTGAACAGATCTATCATAGGTTGACCAAAAGCTAAGAAAAGGGTGCGATGACTACTTTCTTTATTTAAAATTAAAATATTTAAATAAAGAAAATTCGAATGTTTTCAAAAGCAATTGGATTTGAAAAATTTTCGAGGGTTATACTTATATAAATATTTTTATTTTTCTGAATTTTAAAAAAAAAAAATCAAGAGCATTTTGATCATTTTTCAAAATTACCCGAGGTCAATTCTCAGTGAAAACACAAAAAATTTTAATTAATTTTTGTCCCAACATCCAAAATACTTTGAAAAGATATTGTTCAACCAAAATTCCAAATATTCCCATACTCAAAATAAAATTATCCAAAATATTCAAGATCCATGTCACATTCGATTCATATGCAAATAGTATAAATTCAAGTACATGTGCAATATTCTTTTGCCCGTGAGTCGATATATAAAAAGTACAAGTCATCTCCTTCTTCATTGTTCAAAATGTAAAGAATGGGGTTAATATACAATTTCCAATTTTTATAGGTCCTTATGTCCAAAAGTCCAGGTCATCTTCTTCATCGTCGACCATTAAAATAGTTCTCAAGCTCTCAAGTGAGTTTAGAAATGTCTAGTCCAAAAAAAGGATTTTTGCTAAGAAAGAGAAATTGGAAGTAGTCCCTTCTTATGTGGGGGTAGTTCTCTATTTATAGTGGTTGGAGAGTGGCATGACTTGCTCGTATTAGTTGATTGAAGTTAACACAAATTGATGACTATTAACCTAACAGACTTCACGATTATCAAGGCCGATGAGTACAGAGCGATGATTATAGGGTCCAGAAATCAGGTATAGATAATAGTATCAAGTTAAGATTGAATGGGATTTATAGATATACAAGGCAGAATGTTCGAAGTATGAAATATGGCTCAATGCATAAGAGGGGTCGACATAGATTGGCTCCAACAAAAGGGATCGGCATACTTCAAAGTACAAGAGCATTCTTGTAGAAAAAAGTCAATATCTCAAGATTTACAAGTCTGATGCATATAAAACTTTGTGAGCAAGATGTGGGGACCCTAGAAGCCTACCCTAGGGATCGCATATCATTTGGATGAAGAAAGAGGGATCGGTACCTATCCCTCTTAGGGGTCGGCTAAACCCAACTTCATAGCAACGATCGATCAATATATCAACATCTACACATCCAATTGACATGAAACTTAGAGGACAAGCTATTTAGAACATGTGGAACACCACATAGGGATCGCATAGCATTTGGACCAAGCTGGAGGGATCGGTACCTATCCCTCTATAGAGATCGGTTATAATCAGCCTTCACAACATATTGCAACAATGATTGATCAATAACTCGAGTTCTACTAATCCAATTGGCATGAAACTTGGATTCTAAGCATAATACAACATAGAGAAGCTTCCATTGGGATTGCATGGTATTGGGAGCAAGTTGGAGGGATCGGCACCTATCCCTCCATGGCGATTGGCAAAAATCAGAATTCAAGTAATACTACTTAATGGAAAATGCGATATCTCACAAACCGTACGTCGGAATTGCACGATATTTAGGGAGCAAGTAGCTAACACCATAAGGAACCACCAAGTGGGATCGCACCCAATTTGGACACCTAAATAGGGATCGGTATTGTGGGTTCCAATGGGCTTGGAAATTTCTAGGTGGCCTCGTCTTGGTTTCTCGAACCTTCTGTTAAAGTTTCAGCCCCATCCATGCACATCTTCTCCTATAAATACAGCAGGCATGACGTCAGAAAAGGGACCTTCTTTCTACTTCTCTTTATCTTCAAGCTATGTTATACTGTTAATTTTATTCTTGGATTTCAAATTGTAACTGTAAACAAACTTCAGTATAATAAAAAAGATTATTGAGGAGTGGACGTAGGCCAAAGTTAGCTTAACCACTATAAATCTTTTCTCCTTTTACTTGATTTCTGATTGTTTTAATTTTGTTCTTCATTTATTTCTTTTCAAATTTCTGTAATTGGATTGGCTATTGGTGCTTTTGAATAATTGGGTGTTGATGGCCAATTTTGACGCCAACATTTTGGTGCTTTCACTTAGAAGACATATACCCTTGGATTTGGAAGCTAGGAGCTTAGATTTTGAAGCTTAGATACTTGGATATAGGAAGTAATGACTAGGAAATCAACAAGGAGAGCGCTACCGTAAGGAGCCACCATGGAGGGAGTTAGGAGGCTTTCTTAGGAGTTGGAGCTAATCAAGCATCTATATACATCACCAGGGATGAGATGGAAACTATGATGGATGCAATCCAAGAGAGAATGCTGAAAAGACAGGAGGAGATGATGTGGAATTTGCTCCAACAGATTAGACAAGCTGGAGCACAGAATCAAGGAGTTGAAGTAGCAAGAATCGCTGGAAATCAGAACTGGGAACATGAAAATGGAGCCAAAAGACAAAGGAATAGAACAAAGCAGTCGGGGACAGTCCCTTGCCATCCTAGAGGGATCGGCACCAATCCCTCCAGAGGGATCGGTACCGATCCCCAAAGGCTAGGGGCATTCCCCGGGTCTGGTTGATCGTAATGTTGGAGGACCTACGATCGATCCTATGGAGCTTAGTGCAAATCGAAATTTGGATGCTCGTCCGGGGGAATATGTTCTAGAATTCCCTCGTAGACTCGGGGGGAGGGGGCAGCTTGGACATGATGATAGGAGACTACCATTGGAAGACAATAATAGGTTTGCAAAGATGATAAGGCGAGCTATGCGTGGAGGATTGGTGAACATGGATCTGAAGGATGTAAATAGAAGTCCATTCGCTCCTAATATTAGGAATGTTAGGACTCCACCAGAATTCAAACTACCAACACTGGAATCTTATGATGGAAAGTCGGATCCAACTATGCATATGATGAGGTACATACAACATATGGAAGTACTGGGGGCATCGAAAGAAGTCTTGGCATGGTGCTTCCCCTTGTACTTACCAGATGTAGCTGCGCTATGGTTCAGACAATTGGAGAGCGGTTATATTCGCACATGGATGGAATTGATCAAAAGATTTATGAAGCAGTTTCGGGTTCACATTACGAGACCCAAGAATGTGATGACAATGTCATCAATAAAGCAGTAGGCAAGAGAATCACTCAAGAATTTCATAATCAGGTTCCATGCGGTAGTTGTTTCTGTGGATCGACCAGATCCATCGATGGTTTTGATGGCGGCAGTGTTAGGAGTTACAGATAATTCAGATTTTAAGATATCATTGATACAGGATCCACCGATGGATCTCAGGGAATTCTACCATGAAGCCGAAAGGTTTCTATGACAAGAAGATATGAATGCTGATAATGATGCAACAGAAGTTAATACGGTACGAGGTGGAGAACCACCCGGTGAAAGCTCAGGAAAGGACAAGGGTAAATGGAACATGGTTAATGACTTCGATGGATCGAAGCGACAGAGGGGGGAACCCAAATTCTATTCTTACTCGGAGTTGAATGAAACCCTAGAATGGATATATCTGGATACTCGAGGGCGCCTTCCATATCAGAGGTCGGCAAGAAGCGAACCCTTCGAATGTGAACGGACGTCAGGAAAGCGTTGCCTATTCCATGAGCTGGATGGGCATAATACAAATGACTGTAGGCATTTGAAGGATATCATTAAGGAACACATAAGGAATGGTCAATTACAATACTACGTAAGGACTCGGGCTACGGCAGTAGAACAGGAGCAGCCACCATCCATCCCGAATAAAAATGGTACTGGATTAAGGCATCATCATCAACTTGTCATCAATTGATCGGGATGGCATGGATTAAGTAGCAAACTCCACAGTAGGACGGCTAAGTCACTTACATATGTACGGGATCGTGGACGGTCCCTAGGCATGCTCTGAGATGATGATAAATCGTGATGCTAGGGTTTGCGAAATTTTTTTCTTCTTGTTTACTTCGAACTCTTGTTTTTCTAGTTTTATTGAACTCTGGTTTATTGGTTGTACGGACTCTTATTTTATGGACTTAGGAATGCTTAAATTTATATCAATGTAATGGATAACACAGGTCGTCGGGTATGGACTATGCCTGGCAAGGGATAGGTCACTTCGCTCGAATGCGATGGATTGACTTACTCAGGTCGTCGAGTATGGATTATGCTCGGCAAAGATCCGGAGAGATCAAGGTCGTTAGGTATGGACTATGCCTGGCAAGGGGTAGGTTGCTTTGCTTGAACGCGATGGATTGACCTACTCAAGTCATCGAGTATGGATTGTGCTCAGCAAGGATCCGGAGAGATCAAGGTCATCAGGTATGAACTATGCCTAGTAAGGGGTAGGTCGCTTCGCTCGAACGCGATGGATCGGTCTGCTTAGGTAGTCGAGTATGGATTGTGCTCGGCAAGGATCCAATGAGATCGAGGATTTGGATTAGGATAATAACCCAGAGAGGTTATAGGTTTGGATATTAACTTCAAACAGCTATGGATTTAGATATGGGCCCGGAGCGGTCTGGGCTTTGGCTAACAATCCGGAGAGATCGCGGGTTCGGAATTGGATATCGACTCGGAATGGTCATGGATTTCACTAACGATTCGGAGAGATCATAGATTTAGATTTGCAAAGGATTGGATAATATGGCAATCAATGGATTATGGATTTCAGATTTGGGATTTATGGCAATTCAAAACAAACCTTCCTATCGCAAGGCATGTTTTGGGGGGCAAAGTGTTAACCCACCTTTTGCTAATGTCGTATACAGGCGGATTTAACCCAACAGACTTCACGATTATCAAGGCCGATGAGTACAGAGCGACCATTACAGGGCCCGGAAATCAGGTATAGATAATAGTATTAAGTTAAGATTGAATGGAATTGATAGTTATGCAAGGCAGAATGTTAGATGTATGAAATATGACTCAATGCATAAGAGGGATCGGCATAAATTGGCTCTAACAAGAGGGATTGGCACACTTCAAAGTACAAGAGCATTATTGTGGAAAACAATCAATATCTCAAGATCTACAAGTCCAATGCATACGAAACTTTGTGAGCAAGGTGTGGGGACCCTAGAGAGCCTACCCTAGGGATCGCATATCATTTGGATGAAGAAAGAGGGATCGGTACCTATCCCTCTTAGGGGTCGGCTAAACCTAACTTCATAGTAAAGATCAAACAATATCTCAACATCTACACATCCAATTGACATGAAACATAGAGGACAAGCTAAATAGAACATGTGGAACACCCCGTAGGGATCGCATGGCATTTGGAACAAGTTAGAGGAACCAGTACCTATCCCTCCATAGGGATCGACTATAATCGGCCTTCACAACATATTGCAACAAAGATTGATCAATAACTTGAGTTCTACTAGTCCAGTTGGCGTGAAAATTGGAGGCTAAGCATAATACAACATAGAGAAGCTTCTCTAGGGATTGCATGGTATTTGGAGCAGGGATCGGTATCTACCCTCCATAAGGATCGGTAGAAATCAGAATTCAAGTAATACTACTTTATGGAAAATGTGATATCTCACAAACCGTACGTTGGAATTGCACGAAATTTAGGGAGCAAGTAGCTAACACCATGAGGAACCACCCAGAGGGATCTCACCCCATTTGGACACCAAAATAGGGATCGGTACCGATCCTTATTATGGGCCCCAATCGGCTTGGAAATTTCTGGGTGGTCTCATCTTGGTCTCTCGAACCTTCTGTCAAAATTTTAGCCTCATCCGTGCACGTCTTCTCCTATAAATACAACAGGCATGGCGTCAGAAAAGGGATCTTCTTTTTGCTTCTCTTTATCTTCAAGCTAGGCTACACTCTGTCAATTTTATTCTTGGATTTCGGATTGTAACTATAAACAAAACAGTATAATAAAAAGGATTATTCGGGAGTGGACGTAGGCCAAAGTTAGCCGAACCACTATAAATCTTGTCTCCTTTTACTTGCTTTCTAATTGATTTAATTTTGTTCTTCATTTATTTCTCTTCATATTTCTATAACTGGATTGGATATTGGAGCTTTTGGATAATTGGGTGTTGGTGGCCAATTGTGACACCAACAATGACTTTGGAAAATGGATGGTCTTGTTGGTGCCATATGTCATGTTCTTTGGGTTTGAATAGTTCACATGGATTGCTATCTTGGCCGTGGTGTTGGCCAAGATGGCATGGTCATATAGGAAAGCTTTGGAACTTTTTGTTACTAGTGAATCATAAATCTCTTCCCATATTAATGCATTAGCTCTTATATGGTTAATCATCTCCATCCATTTGTGTTGAATGTCTTTATCTCCTTCCCTTGTATATTCTAGAATTAATTTGCTTCTCGGGAAATTATCAACATGTTTTAGTAAGTCTGTCTTTTGTTGTTACAACCCACCCTGAACAGGCCTAAATCTCGACCCACAAAATGCCCATCGAAACTTAGACCCATTGCAAAGCTGGTTGTTGGTTGGTAAAAAAACAACACAAAGCTATTTATCTGTTCATTCAAAACTCCTAGCGGAAGGATAAATATAATAGCATAAACAGTACCCATTTTATTTCAAATGTCACCAACAAAACCATAATATAATGTCAACAATAACCGTTAAACATCATCTTGTTCAAAAATACATTTTTAACTTCGAATGAGTACATCCAAAATAGCATAAATAAATAAATAGACTACCACCACAAGCTCCTTTCAACGTCTTCTCCATCTTGATCATCGTCTCCTTCCCTAACCTGTGTTGTAATGAGGAGGGAGTCAGAATAGTAATGTCCAGTGAAAGAAAATCTTAAGCCTTTCTATATCAGTACTTGGGTAATATAATTTAAATAAGGATATGTCTTTTGCATTTTAAACTATTTTCAAAACCATTTAGTACTTCATATAAGGGAAAGAGGTAGGCCTTCAAACAAACACTTAATACCTTCAATCGACGAAGAAGGTTTTTTCATAATCAATAACACATATCTATAATTATTAATGTCTACCAATGCGAGAGATAGTACCCAAGCCACTTAATACCTTTTAATCGAAAATAGGCAGACTCTGACTATTTAAAATCTCAATTGAGTTAGGCCTCCATCATTTAATACCTATGCCCAAGGCGGACTCCTCATAACTACCTATCTAACTGACATTACACGGAAATCTCTTCGGTTACTTAATACTTCAATTGAAGTGGACCTTTCTGAGATATCCTTAATCGTGCATAAACCCAATCCCGACCATTTGACACTTCATATAAGGGAAAGAGGCGGGCCTTCAAACAGTCACTTAATACCTTTAATTTCCCAAAGCAAGTCCTTTGTATTATGACTCGTACCTATGGAGATGTCTCACATTAGTCCGACTATTCGTAGGAAGTGGTGGCCATATTTGTTAGACAGATTTACCATACAGAATTGGAACTAACCCCATGTCATTCTTAGTTACTTATTATAAGCAATGTCTCACATCAGTCCCAAAGTCACGTTGCTGGTAGCCAGATTAGCTAGGCAGACTTCTGTGTGCTTTTGACTGACCTCGCATTCTATAACTTGGTCATATTTCATAACACTCTCTAAGTATACTATCACACATCTCACTGTATTCCTTAATTGAGCCTAATAAAAAATTCTTCTTATTTCACCTACTTAATTACTTTCCTAGAGGGGATTTAAATGACAATTATTAATCTAATTAGCTACACAATTAATACATTACAATTGTACGTTATTTATGATAGTTTATATACATATACAAACCTGTATACATACATATATATATATATATAAGTACGCATTTATTAATTTCTAGGTATGTGGAGATAACGCTCTAAACTAGCGTTCAAATGTTAAATCTTCCAATGTTATACAAGTCTCATTTTCACAATAGCATTTTTACCATAAATTCAATATTCCAAATCAAATCAATAGATTTGTACTTAGAATTATTATAACTTATTTTTATATTAAAACAATAATAATGGAAACTTACAGTTTAATAAATTTTGCACTCTATTCAACTCCATTTTACATGAAATTAGACAAGGGAATTTATATAGAAATAGGCAGTGCAAACTACGAATAAGAATTTGTGCCATACACACCATTTCTTAATCAAATCCCTTAATCAATGCAAAGAAAAAGAATAAAAAGTGGAATAGAAGGTAAAACTCATATATTGCAAAATCCATAAAAAACTGCATTATTTTAATACGAACAATAAAGATTCCAACCTAAGAATTGACATTTCGCTTTGGGGGAATTTTGAGGATTTTTATTGTTATGTTTTCGTAATCTAAAACTTCCTAAGGCATATATCAAATCCAAATTACACTATTCAATTTTTAAAATAGAAAAACTAAGATTTCTATTCACAGAAGTCCTTAGCATTGCCTTCTCTTGGATTTGACATGCCTTCAATGATTCATTTTAGAGCTCTTCTTTTTGATATATACAGCAAGGGATTCTTATATACGTTAGATTCAAAAAATTAGAGGTTCGAAGGAGAAGAGCTTAAGAAAAAAAACAAAGATAGATATATAGGATTTCTTACCTCAAACTCTAATGGATTTTTCTAAATCTATGAAGAGATGAACTGATAGAGCTTCACTAATGTTACTAAAATATTGTGTTATTAAAAGTGAGGGGGATAGGCTCTTATTTATATTGGTTGGAATGCATTAGAAACGTCGAATTCATGTTGGTTTAAAATTATAAAATCCAAAACGTTCATTGCTAAAAACCCTATCCGCCACCCTGTATCCACCGATCGACCGTCCTCTACCACCGGCCGACCTCTAGCGGTCGACCGGTCATGGATCAGAGGTCCACCGGTCATGGGTCAGAACATTGATTTTGATTTTTGCTGTTGTTTAATTTATTATCTTCCTTAATCACATTTTAACATTAACGTTAATTTTAACGTTTGCTTAACCCCCAAGTATAATTACTATTAACTTTTGAATTTCAAATTTGGGAATTAAATATTAATTTGAATTTGAATTTTATTTAAATTATTTTAAACCCAAAAACTTCAAACGTCCATAGCATTTTTGTTTAAGCTCCATTTTTAGCATATTGTATATGGAAATTGATCGGAATTTTACCACGAAAGCAAAGACATAACTTTTGTGATCAAATTCCAATTTTTGCAAAATTTCCATTTTTATCCCTATCTTATTTAAATTAAATTATTTATGATTGATTTTACAGGGTGTTACATTCTCCCCTTTAAAAGGATTTTGTTCCCAAAATCTTCCCAAGGGGCTATCAGCGCAACGTGCAGTAAACATCTGTGTTATAGAACCAAGTTACCTATGCAACCATTTACTCAACTATAGGTGCAATGTGATTATGTACTATAGGCATACTATACATGAGCTCAACCCTAGCGTGAGTTTGTGATTATGAAATATAGGTATGTATGCAAATATCCTAAACATCATAAAGATTTCTGTGCAAAGTGATAGAGAAAAGTGTAACAACCATCTCCTACCATCCAATCCACCAATTACGATGCAACCAAAAACCTAATTTTGAAGAGAAAAGTTTACCAGTAAAAAGCTCAGGATGAGAGATCCTTATCTTTTCTTTAGTTCCCCATGTGCTTTCCATCGGGTTGTCTTCCCATTGTATTTGGACCAGCCTAATTTTTATGTTACGGAGCTTCCTAGTTCTGTGATCCATGATACATGCGGCGACATGTGATACTACGGCTCCATCTCAATATCCCCCAACTGATCAAGCTCTACCACAACAACTATGTCATGAAGTAATTTCCCCAAATGTGAGATGTGAAAAACGTCGTGGACTCCTGCCAATCTATCTGGTAACTCTATGCAATAAGCAAGATCCTCTCTAAAAATTTGAAACGACCCAACAAATCTTAGTGCCGATTTCCCAGACTTACCGAATTTTACGTCTTTTCTAAGAGGGGAGACTTTGATAAATACTGAGTCTCCAACCTCAAACTCTAACTCTTTCCATCTCTTATCGACGTAGGATTTTTGATGGTCTTGCACTGTCTTCATACGTTGCCTGATCAACTCTACTTTTTCAAAGTATCACGAATCAAATCTAGTTTGAGTAGAATTATGTCGATGATTTCACATTAACAATTTAGCGATTTTCATGGCCTCCCATAAAGCGCTTCATAGGGTGCCATACCAATTGTCGCTTGGTAATTATTATTATATTTGAACTCAATTAATGGTAAATGCTGCTCTCACTGTCCTCTGAATTCCATGATGCAAGCTCTCAATAAGTCCCCAAGACTCTATTCACTCTTTTAGTTTAACCATCAGTCTGTGGATGCTAAACAGTGCTAAGATTCAATGAAGTTCCTAAAGCTTCTTGCAAACCCTTCCAAAACTTGCTAATGAATAAGGGGTCCCTCACTAATAATGCTCAACGAAATTCAACGTAGTCGAACCACCTCCTTAATATAAATCTATGTTAGAGATGCTACGGTCCTACCGTTCCTAACTGGAATAAAATGGGTACTCCTAGTGAGTCTATCTAGTACAATCCAAATAGCTTCATTGCCCATTTGACTCCTAGGCAATCCTTATATGAAGTCCATCAAAATATTATGTCATTTCCAAGTTTTGGAATCTCCAATGATAACAATAATCCTTCGAGTTTCCCTTGCTCGGCCTTTATTCTTTGACATGTAAAACACCTAACAACAAACTCGGCTACCCTCTTCTTCATTCTCGGCCAAAAAAAAATTATTTTCATATCCCTATACATCTTATCTCCTTCGGGGTGAATGGACAATTTTGAGTGGTGACACTCTGCAATTACTTCCTCCAACACACTGTCAATCATTGGGACATAAAGGCATCCATCCCTTCTCGTCAACTACATATCTACTGACATGGGGAAAAAGTTCTCCTCTTCTTAAGTTATCTAGAATCTCCGCTATTTTCTCATCCTTCTTTTGCTTAAGCCTAATGCAGTCCATCAAAGCCGGCCTACCTCCATCAACGCCAAAAAGCCTTAGATGGTTTCTACTGGCGGTTGGAAGTTGAAATTTGAGAGGAATTCCAACTGCCTCTATTCATATATAACACTTAAGGTAGCATGCCTCCGATTGAGGGCGTCAACGACGATGTTCCCTTTTCCGAGGGTATATTGTATACTAAAGTCGAATGATGCTATATACTCCATCAACCTTTGCAGTCTAAAGTTTAAATATTTTTGGGAAAATAAGAATTTGGGTGATCTATGGTAAGAGAATAATTCAAATCTTTGTCCCAAAAGATAGCGCTTCCACATCTTTAAGGCAAAAACAATAGCTGCCAACTCCAAGTCGTGAACTTGGCATCACCTCTCATGGTTCTTTAGTTGCCTACTGGCATAAGTTACCACCCTTCCTTTTAACATGAGAACTTCACCCAATCCTATGCCTTATGCATCTGTAAAAATGTAAAGGCTTTTGTCTCATCAGGAATGGTAAGCACAAGTGCACTTGTCAGTAGTTCCTTAAGTTTCTTAAATGCTTCAGTGCATTTATCATCCCAAGTAAAGACTGGATTCTTCTTAGTCAGAGGGTTAAAGGGACCGTTATTTTTGCAAAGTCCTTTATGAACTTCCTACGATAGCCTGCTAACCCGAGAAAGTTCCTAACTTCTGTTGCATTCTTTAAAACCCACCACTCTTGAATAGCTTCCGCTTTTATAGGGTCTATCTCCAATCAATGCTCTAAAACAATATGTCCAAGAAATCTTACCTCCTTCTTTCAAAAATGGCTTTTTGCAAATTTGGCCCCAAGTTGGTGCCTCCTCAAGGTCCCTAGTATCTCCTTTAACTGATTCTCATGCTCTCCTTCACTCTTGGAGAATATTAAGATATCATCAACAAACACTATAATGAACTTATTAAGTTGTCCCTTAAATACTCTACTCACCAAATCTACAAAGTATGCGGGGGCATTCGTCAATCCGAAAGGCATTACCTCCCACTCATAGATTCCATCTGGTGTGCAGAATGTGGTCATCGATTTACTATCCACTGTGATCCTCAACTGATGAAATCCAATTGCCAAGTCCAATTTGGAGAAAACTTTGGCTCCCACAAGTTGAACAAACAAGTTGTTTATCCTAGGTAGGGGATACCTATTCTTCCTTCTCAACATGTTAAGCTCCCTATAGTTGATACATAGTCTCAATGAGCCATCTGCCTTAGTGGTGAAAACAACAGGGGCTCCCTATTCCAAAGTACTCCATCAGAAGAATCATTTTTGCAACAGCATGAGGTTTGCTTGCCCAATTCACATCTTTCTTTGGGGCCATGTGTCTTAATGGCAGAGTGACTGGACTAGCATCCTTCTTCAAATCAATTCTAAACTCAATCTCTCTTTTAGGATGGGAGACCCAAGACTTCCTTAAAGACATCGGGAAATTCTTGGACTATAGGTATGGATGAAAGCTTAATATGAGATAGGCTCAGTGAATACAAATAACTTGACTCAACTGAGTTTTGTGGTGTACAGTGGACCTTTAAGTCTCGCCCTCTACTACTCCTTAATTGTATAAGCCTCCCATCACAATCTAAAATTGTCCCATAGTATGATAACCGATCCATTCCCAAGATAAGTCTATACCCCTCAAAATTTAGAATGTACGCATTACATATGAAATCAACATCACATATGTCCATATCTAGGTCTTTGCAAATTAAAAAAAGAAGCGTCGATCCCCTAATAGGATTAGAGACTACTATTAGGCTGGTGACATATTGGTTTTAAAGATTTAAGGAATTAATACATTCCTAGCTATAAAGGAATGTGATGCTTTAAAATCAAATAAGGTACGAATTATAGCCCCCAAAAATAAGAGTTATACCTTCCAACGCTGACTTTCCTTGGTCTCTAGAAGGTGGTCTACTTAAAATAAGGGTAGTCTCAATGGCGTAGGCTTGTCCACTCGGCCCTTCCATCGCTAGTTTCAGACATTGATTCTTGAGGTGCCCTTCCTCATGGAAATGATAATACTTTCCCTTAAAAGCTTCCTTCATCATACTCACTCTATAATCTTTGGCTACATGACCCTTCTTTTGGCATCTCTTACACACCTTACTCTCTTTCTTTAACTTTCCTTTCGACTTCTTATTCGTCCAAGAGTTCCCCTTCTTGGTTTGATTTTGAGTAAGTCCTGCCTTCTCCTTCTCTACCTCCTTTTCTTCCGCACTAGCCGTCTACAGCAAAGCCATCTCGACTAACATCTCGTATGTGGCACCAGTAGGTGCTTGGGTTAACAATAATTCTCTAAGTGGGGAGTTCAAGTCCTTCAAAAACTTCATAGGTGTATCAATCAGGCTCATCCCAAACTTAGCCAAGTTTGTAAATTTACTAATATACTCCTTTAAAGTGGAGTCTCCCTGCTTAAGATGTATAAATTTCTCCAATTGTAAACTTACTTTTGTCCATAACATAAACCTTGACTCAAATCTATCCTTGAATTTCATCCCAAGTGAAAATCCTACCAACATTCTCCTCAGCCATAATACTCCACCAATCTCAGGCTTCACCCTTGAGGTGCCAAGCTGCCATTTTCCTCTTCAGCTGATTTTCCTAACTGAGTTTTCGAAATATCTTCTCACGGTCATTTATCCAAGTCTTTGACTCCAAAAAAACCTCTATTCTAGTATATACTCTTCCACCAATATTGAGAAAGTCCTTACACATCTTTGGAAAGTCAATGGGACAGGGTGATGCATTGGCAAGCGGGGCAACGAGTGCCATCGGTGCAGCTTGAGGAACAGGGACTTCACCTACTTGCCTGAAGTATTGTTTAAACCATTCGAACATTCCTCGAATGGTAGGTCTTCCTCGGGCAAGGTTCCTAGCCTTAGAAGAAAAATGATTATCAGCCATACTATCTGTAGGTTGAGCTTTTAGTTATAACTTCCTAAGATAGTATTATATGCTGAAAGAAAGATTTTCCTAGTGTGTGTGCTATGTTCAAAAATATTATATATATAGTAGAGTTTTTTGAAAATGTTTCCAAAAATAACGAATATGCCACTCATATGTGTACTTTTCCCTATTGATCGGGTAACCTAGGCTCCGATACCAAATGTAACAACCCACCCCGAAGCATGCCTAAATCACGATCCAAAAAAGGCCAATTGAAACTCAGACCCATTCCAAAGCTGGTCGTTGGTTGGTAATAAGAACAATACATAGCTATTTATCTATTCATTCGGAACTTACAGCGGAATGATAAAATATATTAGCATAAACAATACCCATTTTATTCCCAAATGTCACAAACAAAACCATAACATAATGCAATATTAACCGTTACATCATCTTGTTCTAAAATACATTATTAACCTCAAATGGGTACATCAGAAAATATCATAAATAGATAAATAGACTGCTACCACGAGCTCCTCTCATCGTCATCTCCATTGATCATCATCTCCTTCCCTAACCTATGTTGTAATGAGGAGGGAGTCAAAACAACAATGTCTGGTGAATAGAAAATCTCGAGCCTTTCTATGTCAACACTTGGGCAATATAATTTAAATACATATATGTCTTCTACATTTTAAACTATATTCAAAACCATTTAATACTTCATATAAGGGAAAGAGGCGAGCCCTCAAACAACCACTTGATACCTTCAATCCCCGAAGTAGGTTTTCCCAAAATCAATAACCCATAACTATCATTATTAATGTCTACCAATATAAGGGATAGAACCCAAGCCACTTAATACCTTTTAATGGAAAATATGCAGACTCTAACCATTTAAGACATCAACTGAGGTAGGCCCCCATCATTTAATACCTATTTCTAAGGCAGACTCCTCACAGGTAGCTATCTAGCTGACATAGCATGGAAATCTCTTCATACGCTTAATACTTCAATTGAAGCAAACCTTTTCGAGATATCCTTAATTGTTCCTAAACCTAATCTCGACCATTTAGTACTCCATATAAGGGAAAGAGGCAGGCCCTCAAACAACCACTTAATACCTTCAATTCCTTAAAGTAGATCCTTCATATTAATACCTGTACCCATGGAGACGTCTCATATTAGTTCGACTATTCATAGGAACTGGTAGCCAGATTAGCTGGACAGATTTACCCTATAGAATTAGGATCTAACCTCGTGTTATCCATAGTTACTTATTATAGGCGGTGTCTCACATCAGCCCTGAAGTCACATTGCTGGTAACCAAATCAGCTGAACAGACTTTTATGTGCTTTTGACTGACCTCACGTCCTTATAACTTAGTCATATTTCGTAACACTTTATGAGTATATTATCACACATCTCACCGTTTTCATTAATTAAGCCTTATAAGAAATCCTTCTTATTTCGCCTAAGTAATTACTTTTCTAAGGAGGGTTTAAATGACAATTATTAACATAACAACTTCGCAATTAATATGTTAAAGTTGTATGTTATTTACACTAGTTTATATATATACAAGTACGCATATATTAATTTCTAGGCATGCGTAGATTACGTCCTAAACTAACATTCAAATATCAATTCCTCTAATATTATACAAGTCTCATTTTCATGATATCATTTTTACTATAAATTCAAATTGTCAAAATCAAATGAACAAACTTGTACTTAGAATCCAACTCCAACTTATTCTATATTAAAACAATGAAATAAACAATAATAATGGAAACTTACAATTTAATAAATTTTACACTCTATTCAACTCCATTTTACATGAATGAAATTAGATAAGGAAATTTGTATAGAAAGAGGCAGTGCAAACTACAAATAAGAATTTGTGCCTTATACACCATTTCTTAATCAAACCCCTGAATCAAATCCAAAGAAAATGAATAAAAAATGAAATATAAGGTAAAACTCATATATTGCAAAATCCACAAAAAACTCTATTATTTTAATACAAAACAATTAAGATTCCAACATAAGAATTGACATTTCACTTTGGGAGAATTTTGAGGATTTTTATTGTGATATTTTCATAATCCAAAACTTCATAAGGCATATATCACATCCAAATTACACTATTCAATTAGTAAAATAGAAAAATTAAAGTTTCCACTCATAGTGGTCCTTAGCTTTTCCTTCTCTTGGATTTGACATGCCTTTAATGACCCTTTTAGATCTCTTCTTTTTTATATATATAGTAAGGGATTTGTATATATGTTGGATCAGAATATAAGAGGTTTGGAGGAGAAAAGTTTGAGAAAATAAACAATAAACAAAGATATATATATATATATATGGTTTCTTACCTGAAACCCTAATGGAGATTTTTGAATCTATGAAGAGGCGAACTAACAGAGCTTCACTAATGTTCTCAAAATATTGTGTGAATAAAAGTGAGGGGGCTAGGCACTTATTTATAGTGGTTGAAATGCATCAAAATCATTGGATTTAAGTCGGTTTAAATTTATAAAATCCGAAACGTTCATTACTGAAAACCCTTGCTGCCACCCTGTATCTACCGATCGACCACCCCTACCACCGGTCGACCGCAAGCGGTCAACCGGTCATGGGTCAGGGGTCGACCGGTGCTATTTTGAGAAAGTTGATTTTGATTTTTACCGCTGTTTATTTTATTGTCTTCCTTATTTGCATTTTAACGTTAACGTTAATTTTAATGTTTGCTCACACCAAGTATAATTATTGTTAACTTTTGAATATCAAATTTGGAAATTAAATATTTATTTGAATTTGAATTCTATATAAATTATTTTAAACCCAAAAACTTCAAACGCCTATAGCTTCTTTGTTAGAGCTCCGTTTTCAGCATATTATATTTGGAAATTGGTCAAAATTTTGCCACGAATGCAATGGCATAACTCTCATGGTCAAATTCCTACTTTTGCATAATTTCCAATTTTACCTCTATCTTATTTAATTTTTTTGATGAAAGAGTGTTCCTCATTGAGATGAGAGCACTCGTTATTTGTTAAACAAAAAACCAAAATCTGCCAACAAGTTTGACAGGTGACTGTACAAAAATAGGTACTAAAATATAGGACATGACATAGATGATCAGAAAAAGAGATAACAGCCAAAATCAGATTACTGTATGTACACGATTGCATTGAAATAAATATGTAACAAATGTGAAGCACTGAATATGATTGTGCAATCTACATTGAAAGGATTGACTACAGCTGGAGGAGAATGTTGAGAAGTGTTGCAACATGTTTTAGTAAATTGAATATATTGACTAGGCCGAGCAAAGATGGATGTAGGCTGCTGATCTACCACAAAGCACTGCTGGTTTGAAGCTACGAAAGGTAAGTAAACCCTACATGCAAACTGAACTGGACTATCTTATTTTCATACCCACATACCACAAAACACTATCTTATTTAAATTAATTTATCCAATTTATTTATTTATGGTTGATTTTACGGGGTGTAACACTTGTATTATCCCTATCGTCTTTATTTCTTTAGTAGAATCTTTCTATACTTTCAGTAGCTTCTTTTCATTATCGATAGTTTTTTGTATTGCTGATAGCCATTATATTAATGATAATTCTTAATGTTGTTGATAGCTTTCAACTTAAACATGTGATGGTTCCTTCTTCATGACATGCGATAGCTTCTTAGCATTCTCAATCTTTGATGGATTTACGACTTTAACATGCAATAGCTTTATTCCTCAACATGTGCCAGCCTTATTTCTCAATATGTGATGGTCTTGTTCCTCAATGTGCGATGGCCTTGTTCCTCAACATGAGATGACTTTGTTGCTCAACATGCGATGATCTTATTTCTCAATATCCGATGGCTCTATCTCTCAGCATGCGACGACGCTATTTCTCAAAATGCGATGGCTCTATTTCTCAACATGCAATGACTTTATTCTTGTTGTCTGATAGTTTTTCATTATCACCCTTCAATGGTTTGCTTTGTTGACCTTCGATATTCAGACTTGGAAATTTTGGATGTAATGCTTTGTGAATCCACAATCTCTCACTTCTATTCTTAATGGAATTGCAAACCACATAAATTAGAGAGTTTATACTTGACTTCTTTATCATTATATCTCTTATCTCATCCTATTACTCTCAATTTTCATAGAGAACTACTATCAGAGGTCTATAAGATCTTTGTACTTAAGGTTGCAAGATTTTGTGTTTGAAAGACACAATTTCTTGTTTGTATTGCTCTACTGCTACTTGAATTATAAAGGTGCATCAAGCCACGTGTAGAAAGCCAAGATTGTATAGGTGTTCTTGCCACCCATGAAAAAACAAGAGGTCAGTTGTGTTCTATCACCCGTAGAAAGTCAGGACAGGTGTACTTACCACCTAGTTCGAAGAAAAGTTTGTATAAATGTACTTGCCATATGCGGAATTGGAATTGCAATTGAAAGTGAAAATTTTGTACGAGTTGTAAGACTGGATGTAGGATTGAAAATCAAAACCAATATAAAAATTCCTGGTTTCTCATTATACTTTATAGTTTTTTATTTCTATATTTGTTTTTATTTATTTGCTTATATTTGCAATTATGAATAAATTACTTTGAAAACTACAAGTTAAGTGTTAATAAGTTAAAATACATTATTCACCCTCATCTAATGTTGTAATAGCCTTAAAATCCATTCTGCATAAGTATACTATGGTAAATCACATCACCCATAACCTTCATCTTCTTACTACTGAAGTCGACCTCCAACTCTTGGATGGTATTTGTGGTCTCCACATTTCCCTTGCAGGTAGGGGGAGGGGGAAGAGTGCTCTGAGTCACCGCCCCAGCTGTTACCGCTATCGTCTGCTCCTCTTAGGCCTGGGGGCCCCTCCTCCTCCTTAAGTCTGGCCAAGGCCTAGCAGTTTAGCCTGGTGCATGTTGCCATACTTCAAAAGCAATGCTAGGTTCCACTGGTACAAATCAGTCTTGCATATCTACTTTATCCACTTAATAGAAAGGACCAACTCTCCCATATCTCCACCTATGATGATGTAACGACCCATAAATAAATCGCTTTGTATTTGAATATTTAAATATTTAATTAATGGATTTTAATAACTAAATAAACATATTTTAATTATTAATCAATGATATTAAAATTATTTTCAAATTTTGCTTACCAAAATAATTAGTTCAAATCAAAATAGAAAATAGAAAATGTTGTGCACGTTTTTGTATCACTTATATACACATGCATATACATGTACACATGTCATATGGTGAGTTAATTAAAATATTAATGGTAATAAACCATGATTAATTTAAATATAAACATGAAAAGACACATTATGATTAAATAAAAGGAAAAAGAAAATATAAAATAACCTCTCATGCACCACCATCACCTAAACTACCTAGGATAGGACCTAAGGGAGGGCTACGTGTGTACCTAGGATAGGGGAGGCATGGGCTTCCATGTTTCATGGTAAAGAAATCATTTTTTAATGCCTTAAGTCATTTACTAAAATACCCTTCTCATATTCCTATATATACCTCCATCTCTACACCATTTCTCATTTTGCATTTCTATTTCTTCATTTCCTACTTCCCTCTTCATAAACTTTTTCATATATCTATGGCTTCCAAGGCAAATTCCTAAGCTAAAAAAACTAGTGCATGTACTTCTAAAAACTAGTTTAAAATCTTCCTACTTCACTTCCAAAAGCAATCTCCACCAAAAAAACCTCAAAATCCCTTTACCCATCATGGCCATGCCCAACAATGGCCATGGCCAATCCACTATGGCCTTCTAAGGTCCAAGAACTTGACTTGATCAAGCTAGGAGCGTGAGATCTTAGGCCAGTGCAAGTTGTTGTAGTGATTCGGCTTCATTTGGTAGCAACTTTGTGAGTAAAAATCCACCCTCAAAACCAAAGTTTGTAACCTATATTCATGTCAAATTAGTAGCTATTTAATGCTTGTTGTATGTATTGGTGGTGTATTTGTTGATTGGTTTGGTTCATGTTGCAAAAAGATGGCAATTTGGAAAGTTAGTAAGCAAATAGTTAGCGACATGTTTGATTGGTAGTTAAAGTTAACTAATAAGTAAGTAAATGTTCATTATATGTTGTATCATTGTAAATTGCCATGTATATATACTCATACCCTTGCTATGTGATGTTTGGTTGTATTGCAATGACATATACTTAATTTCCGAACTGCCCGTATAGCGATAGTCGCTATATCGGCACTTTCGGAAAATCTCCTTTTATTGAATCCTTTTGGTTTCATTATCGTGCTTGGAATTATTTTACAAGTTAATCACATTTTTGAATAATGACGTTTTAAAAAATAATTAATTATTTTAATAAGGATTATTTAATTAATAAAGGATTGAAGTTAACTAATTAAGTTATTAACGATGTGTTTAAAATTAACTAATCACTTGGTTAATGATATTTTGAAATTAGTTAATCATTTTATCTAATGATGTTTTAGGTTAATTAATCTTTTAATAATATGGATTAAAGTTAAATAATCAATTTACAAATGATGTTTTTAAATTAATTAACCTTTTTAATTAGTGACTTTTAAATGATAACAAATCTGTTTAACTTTAAATAAAGTTTAAATTAATTAATCACTTTTAAATAATGATATTTAATTATTTATTAATTAATTAAATTAATTATATTTAAATATTATTGATTAATTTAAATTAGTGATATTTTAAAAGGTGATTTACCCTTTTTAATTAAAGGTTATTGAAGTTAATTAATTAAATTAGTTAACAAAGTTTTAAAGTTCTAATCAATGTAATAAGGATGTTTTAAGTTGTTAAATCCTTTTTATAAAGATATTTCAAAGTTAGTAAACCCTTTTAGCGAAGTGTTTTAAAGTTAATACTTGTAATGTGAAGCCAAGTACAAATTCGTGTTTTTTTTGAAAAAAATTTGAATTGTTTATGGAAATGAATTAATTTCCGTAAAGCGATTCACTTGTATGGAAACGATTTATTTATATAATTAGCAGTAAACATCGAACAAGTAAAATTGTCGCTATTTCATAAATTAAGAATAATCGTGGGGCATGACTTTGAGGTAACACTATCTTGACTTGTTCGGTATTATTGTTAACCAAGAAATAGTACAAGCTTGAGTTCGATGAGTGGTGGTAAGTATACAAGACTTAATTTCCATATACGATCGTTTTATATCCTCCGCAGTTGGTTTCTCAACTATCGGTTATTCAGCTTCTTTATTATCGTCATTCTAAGATGATGTGTTGCTCTATTGAGCATTGATATCCTTTATCAAAAATTACTAAATCCAAAGCGTAAGAGGATGCCAAGTTATGTGGGGTTTCTCCCATTAGGGTACTTTTACACCTCATCTAGATTTGGATTGGGTAGCGCTATTAGATGTGAAATATTTAGATACTCGGTAAAGTTTGGCGGGCTCCGGCCTGGTATTGTTTGAGAAGTATCACAAAGTATATGAGCATCTCAGAAGTATATTACTAGAGGTATACTTCAAGGGTGGTGCACCTTCCTAGTCATTTGTTGGATATTTTCCTTTTCTTATTTATTTCGTACCTTCAAATCTATTTCCTTATTTGCATCAGGAAGAGTCAACCACTTTTCATGGTGTTTAATTATTTATCCATTCTTTAGGTTTGGATGTTGATTTATGTGAGAGTAAACCCGTTCCGTATTCAGCGGCGTGGTCTTACATGTTTATGTTTAATTTCACACCTATTCTTTAAAAAAATTTACTCATACCAGACATATCCTCTGACCCAAGTTATTTGTTTTTCCTAAACTCTCGGGTACTCATTTTATTTGAGTAGTCTGAGAGTAGCAGGTTTCTTATTGGGCTCTTTTGAAGACGGCGTCCGAGCAGGAGGCTTTCATCATCTTAGTTATCTATTCCGCCATATTATCTTATTTGTGTAAGTGTATTTTGTTTCAGCATATGTAAAGGCAGGATGCTATAACTGCCAAAGCTGATTTGCAATACTTTGTGTAACTCTGATAACTCCCTGTTAAGGAGTAATCTGATGTACTATTGATTGTTATGTTTTATTTAGCAGTTTCGTTGTGAGGTTTTCTATTCTGTTCTTTATTTTACCCCACGGTGATTCATCTTTCCAATTCTTGGCAATGACACATGAACACTGATGATGTGTTAAGTGTCATTCCTAAGGGTCAGAAAGGTGGGTCGTCATAGTTGGTATCAGAGCTTCGGTTGAGCGAACACCTTAGCCTGATTAGGGTACAACTCATTAGAGATAGGGTAAGTAGAGCCCTAGAATGAGTTAATCTTGAGAGAGCATTTCCATTTCTCCCTTAAAAAGTCTGGTTTTAGATCCTTTATTGCAGTTTCCCCTTTTCCATCTTCGACCATGTCTTTTTATTCTAATGATACCTATCACTTATCCAGATTATTGAAAATGAGTACAAGAGGAAGAAAAGGGAGAAGATCTGGAACCATCATGGCTACAAATGGCAGAGCTCCTAGAAATGAGCCAATTGTAGAGCCGGTAGTAGAAGCAGTGATGCAAGTTCAGCCGCCTTAGACCTTTGTGACTTTGTGCAAGAATTACACTGCTTTAGGTGGTAAGCCTTCTTATGAAACTGAAGATATTTTGGGAGTTTAGACCTGGCTCTGCTCTTGTGAAAGGATATTTAGGGATCTTCAGTTGGGGGATGCTAGAAAGAGATTGTGGGCATCACGTCAGCTTTAGAAAGCAGTAATGAATTGGTAGGATTCAGTCACCATGAATACACCAGAAGAAGATTTGTCTTCGGCGCAGATTAAGGAGGTTTTTGAAGCTCAGTTTATCCTAAAGGTAGGAAGGACTCAGCTGTTCAGAAGTTTTATGGATTTGAGATAGGGTGAAATGACAGTTGTGCAGTATGAGTATAGGTTCAATGCATTGTCTCGCTTTGGACTGGGATTGATTCATATGCCACTTAAAAAGAATGAAACATTCATGAAAGGAATGCGACCAGAATTCCATCGAGAAATGACCGATCACCTCAACGGTGCCTTTACCAATCTGAACAGTATGGCTTTGAGGTTTGAAGCTCTTGATATTGAGCAAGGAGTTCAGAAGGGGTAGTACCAGCAGTCGGTGCCCAACCTTTATCGATGATACCTGTTGCTACTAAGCCATTTTTCAAACGCATAGGGAAGAAGAAGTGGTCGGGAAAGAAGCCTAGAAATGGAGCTCCAGTTCAGAACAAGCAATTATACTTGACCAAGATCCTTTGTTTTAAGTGCAAACAAATGGGCCACTTTGCAAATCAGTGCATAAAACCGGCTAATGGACCACTTTGCTACAATTGTAATAAGCATGGACATATGAAGAACCAGTGCCCTTTTCCAAAAAAAGGGTCACATGGACAAGTTTTTACTATTAAGGAAATACCATCTACTTCTACGGACCCAAAAGGAAAGTAGGTGTTACAAGGTACATTATCCATTTCTGATATTCCTGTTAGAGTGTTATTTGACACCATTGCATCCCATAGTTTTATCTCATATGACCTAATGAACAAGTTGAATCTTAAATACGTTATTCTCCATAATTCCCTTTGTGTGTCGAACCCAATTGGGGCTCCGATCAATCTTGATACTATATGTTTGAACGTGCCTATTTCTTATCGAGATCGGTCTTTCTTTTCTGATTTGTTTGTTCTTGGGTCATGGGTTTTGGAGTATTATTGGGAATGGACTGGTTATCTAAGTTTAAAGTTGTCTTGGACTGTGTTAGAAGGGTAATCGTAGTAAAAGATGTAATAGGTAGAAGCGTTGATATATGTTGTGGAGAGCCTTGGGGGTTGATGAGCAGTTTTCTGTATTCCCTCGAAGTACCCAAAGAGGAGATAAGGAATATACCAATTGTTCGGGATTTCAAGGAAATGTTTGAAGAAGTGAAAGGTTTACCTCCTCACCACGAAGTGGAATTCTGTATTGATTTAATTCTAGGAGCCAGACCGATTGTACGACCTCCTCGAAGGTTGTCTCCAAAGGAAAGAAGAGAATTGGAGAAGTAGACGTTTGATTTATTGAAGAAAGGTTTGATCTGACGTAGCACATCAAGTTGGGGATCGCCAGTAGTGTTCGTTACCAAGGCTTATGGTTCTCTTGGATTATGTGTGGATTACCGAGAATTAAATAAGAGGACTATCAAAAATACGTATGCTTTACCCAAGACTGATGACATGTTTGACCAGCTCCACAAAGCTCGGATATTTTCTCAATTGGATCGTATCACTAGTTTTCACCAATTAAGGGTAGAAGATGAAAGTGTATCCTATCTTGACTATTCCACATGGGAGTGAAGGATTAATAGTTTACACGGATGCTTGTAGGACCGGATTGGGAGCAGTTTTGATGCAGAATGGTAAAGTAATAGCGTATATGCAAGTCGACAATTGAAACCTCATGAGAAAAATTACGCTACGCACGATCTGGACTATTTAGCAGTTGTCTTCGCATTGAAGGTGTGGAGGCACTACTTTTTGAGTGCAAAGTTTGAGTTATATATGGATCATAAGTCATTAAAGTATCTTTTTACCAAAAAGGACTTGAACTTAAGGCAGCAAAGATGGCTAGAATTTCTCGCATCTTATGACCTAGAAATTCTTTATACCCTAGAAAAAGCAAACACTGTTGCGGATGCATTGAGTAGGAATGTGGCAACGATTGGAAATTTGGAAGCTAAGCCAGCACTAATGGAGAGAATTGCATATTTCCAAGAAGAAGACCCTATTCTAGCTCAGCTTAAAAAGGATGTTGAAGATGGAACTATCTCTAGTATTCAGATAGACTCTCGAGGCATTTTAAGAATGAATGAACGGATTTATGTGCCAGGTGTTAATGGAATTAGACAGGATGTGCTAAGAGAGATCAAAATTATCTATCCACCAAGGAGTAACCAAAATGTTTCAAAATATGAAGACCTTTTGATGGAAAAGGATGAAGGGAGATATTTCGATCTTCGTGAGCCGGCGTGCAAATTGTCAATAGGTCAGGAGTGACCGGCAGAAGACTACTGGGTTACTTCAACCATTAGAAATTCCAAATTGGAAGTGGGAGCAGGTATCGATGGACTTTATCGATGGGTTGGCCAGAACTAGAAGAGGTAATGAAGGCATTTGGGTAATTGTAGATCAATTAACGAAGAGTGCCCACTTTATTCCGGTGAAGTTTACAAGAACTGCAGCTTCTTTGGCTGGGATTTATTTGAGAAAGATCGTTCTACTGCATGGAATTCCAGTAAGTATAGTCAGTGATCGAGATCCCATCTTCACCAGTTAATTTTGGGGAGCCTTGCAAGCCGCTTTAGGGACAGAGTAGAATTTGAGCATAACCTATCACCCGCAGGCAGAAGGACAAACCGAAAGGGTGAAACGGATTTTGGAGGATCTCTTGAGAGCATGTATTTTTATTTTGGAGGTTCTTGGGAAGATCATCTACATTTGGTAGAGTTCTCTTATAACAGTAGTTACCAATCTAGCATTGGCATGGCGCCTTATGAAGCTTTGTATGGACGGCTATGTAAATGACCTTCATATTGGGAGAGACTGAAGACCGTTTAGTTCTTGGACCAGAGATAATTCTAGAAGCATCAGAGAAAGTGGCTATGAACAAGGAAAGGATTAAAGAAGCCCATGATTGACATAAAAGTTATGACGATCAAAGGAGAAGGGACTTAAAGTTTGCGATCGGAGATTTGGTATTTTTTAAAAGTTTCCCCGATGAAAGGAGTTGTAAGATTCAGTAGAGCAGGAAAGCTAGCACCCAGATTCATTGTACCATTTAGAATCCTTGAGAGAATTGGATCGTTGGCCTATAGAGTAGAATTTCCTGAAAGATTGTCAGAAGTTCATAATGTCTTTCATGTATCTCATTTGAGAAAGCATGTTCATGACCCATCTTTGATTGTTGAGACGTCTGTTCAAGAAGACTTGGAGATAGAATCGAATTTGACGATAGTCCGACACCCAATTCATCTTGTAAATCGGGATGAAAGGAGATCGAGAAATAAGGTGGTTAAGTTAGTGAAGGTTCAGTGGAATGATGAACCACACGATTGTACTTGGAAGACTGAAGATCATTTTAGAAAAACTTACCCTGATGTAATGTCAGTTGTTTGAATGCATTATGTATGTTCTATTATGGCATAGTTGCTTTGCATTGTTATATGAATTCCTTGGTATAATATATACCTTTTGGATTGTCTTTTTGTGTATTAATTTGGGGGATGAAATTCTCCTGGGAGGAGAGTGTGACGACCCATGCTTTGTATTTGAATATTTAAATAAAATTTAAATATTTAAATAATAGATTTTAATAACTAAATAAAAATATTTTAAATATTAACTAATGATATTAAAATCATTTTCAAATTTTTTTTACCAAAATAAATAGTTCAAATAAAAATAGAAAATGTGGCCGATAAATGTTTTTCGAAATTTCGACTTTTCGGCCTCGAAAAGTCGACGAAAATGTTGTGCACAATTTTGTATCACTCATATACATATGCATATACATGTACATATATGTAACACCCCTAATTTTAAATAACATTATTAAGGATATTTAATTAGATAAATTAAATAGAATAATGTAAATGTTAAGTGGTAAGGGGATTGAGATTTGAATAAATTTAAATGGTCGTGCTTATTAATTTAATTAGGCTAAAGGATGGTTTATAGACTAATTAAATTATGAAAGGTTATAATGGGATTTAGCTTCACCTTACCTTTATATATATATTTGTGTGTGTGTGTTTACCCTTAAGCCATTCACACTCATATTCATTTTCTCACAAAAATAAAAACGTAAGTAAGAAGATAAGGTTGGCCATTAAAAAGAAAAGAAGAAGAGGAAATTCAAAGAAAAAGAAGAGAAAGTAAAAAGGGGAATCAAACTCATCTCAATCCACTTTCCTTATCAAAGATTAAGGTGAATAATAATTTCTACCTCTATTTGTTGAATATATGTTTCGGATTTAAGTTTAAATTCGTATATATGATGTTTGATGATGGTGCACTTGAATTATGGTTTGTTTAAATTTAAACAAGATTGTTTAAATGATGGTTCATATAGTTTTAGACCAAAACCGTGTGATATTGATGTTTGAATGCCATGGAAAAATTATATGTCATGCAAAACATGATTTTTAGAGTTGGGTTTTAAGTTTGATAATTTTTCAAGCTTTGGAAAGGTAATTATGAATTTTTGAATGAAATATAACACGTTGGGTTTATAAATTTATTTCAGAAAATATATTGAGACTTTAGGTTTGAAATTTTGATATGTTAGATAACACGATCAAAGTAAATTTCTGTGATTTTTGGGGAGTTTTCTTAAGTGATTTGATATACAAATTAAATTATTTTGAGAGGAGGACCTAAATGATTTATTTGTATTTGCAATGGAAGGTTTTATCTGCAAAATTCTAAGCTTGGTACTTGTCAAAAAAGGCGGTTAGTTTTGGAAAGCATGGGAAAAGTTAAGGCAATCAATAAGAAGTTTACATGTAGGCATGTTAGTTGATAAAAGTTACTTAAATTGGGCATTAACTAGTTTTAACCTAGAAAATCAGGTTCCGCCTCAATTAGAGGTACCTTTCGCCCCTTACCTTTCGCCATTGACAAAGTCGAAACCCCATTAAGCCATAGCCAATACACGGGGTATCATCTAGGTGGTACGTAGTGGATTGGAGAAAAGCAGAAGGTAAGGTGTCGAAAGCATGCTTCCGATGGAGTCGATACCTTAGTTTGTTTTAAAAAGATAAGCGCCTGCCTTTGTTTTACTAAGCTTTCGACTTAGTCTATACATATGTTTTCGGAAAGAGTTTTATAATGGCTTTCGAAGGGGTTGCCATGTTTGTTTTAAAAGAAAAGGGGTTTCAAAGGAGTTCCTTTAATTATAAATCTATGCTTCTAAAAGAAGGAGTTCCGACACAGTCGAAGCCCAGCCGCCGATTCTTTTGCCTTTCGAGTGTATTGAAGTCATCAATGCTATTGAAAGGTATTGTTTGTTTTAAAGCTATATTAATCCGCTTCCTAAATGCTTTCGAAAGGGTTATGGGTTTTGAAGGCAATGACTTTGGAAGGGGTTTCGAAGGTATCCTTCAGTATTTTAAATATATGCTTTTGACTCTATCGAAAGGTATGTTTTTGACGCCATCATAAATTCCCCAATAATTTTATGTGGTAAAGAATGGTTTTGAAAGAGATACTTTCGTTTATATTTACTTTGACCCAAATGATATTTTGAAGGTAAACTCAATGATGTCGAAAGGGGGACTTTCAATGCTTTAGGATGAGATACTTCCAATGGTTTCGAAGCTATGCTTCTAAAAATTAATAAGTAACACTTTATTATATTCTAAAGGTTTCGAAACAAGGATTTTAAAGTGTTTTAAAAGGCAGGAGCCTATGCTTTCGAAGGACGCTATCCAGTGAGGTCGAAAGCATGGTTTCGAAGGTTTCGAAAGTATAGTTTTCAAAACAAATAACCCAATCTCATTTAAAAGCAAAACCATGGTATATTAATATAAAAGTATTTTGAAATGGAAATTTTGAAGAAGTCTTAATGGGTTAAAGGAATTAACCAAGTTATAGCGTTTGCTTCTTTATATACGTATATATTCACATTGTAATGAACCCAAAACGGTACCTTGGGGAAGGGCAGAATAACCAGTTTGGTTGACCCTGTAGTGAATATAAATTAAAGATATTGGCAGGGGCCAATTGGTTCACAAAAGCCCATAAAAACTATGTAAGGGAAAAGATATTAGCAGGGGCCAATAGGTTCATAGTTAGCCCATGAAAACTATGTATAATTAATGATGTTAGTTAGACTTGTTCATAGTTAGCCCATGAAAACTATGTAAAATGGAAGATGTCAGTTGGACAGGTTTATAGTTAGCCCATGAAAACTATATCCGAATAAGAAAATGAAATATTAACAGATAGTCAATAGATTCCTAGTCAGCCCATGAAAACTAGGATAAAAGAAAGATATTGACAGTTAGTCAATAGGTTTCTAGTTAGCCCATGAAAACTAGGATAAAAGAAAAGACATTGATATTGACAGATAGTCAATAGGTTCCTAGTCAGCCCTTGAAAACTAGGATAAAAGAAATGATATTGGAGTTACCAATAGGTTCATAGTGATCCCATGAAAACTACATAATTGGACAGGGAGTCCTTAAATGTTTAACCGGTTATTAGTCAGCCCATGAAATCTATTAGGTTAATAGTAATCCTAGAAACTATAACTATGACGGATAATCAAAATGAATGGGGATGGATAATCCAGAATTGATTCAATTGTTTTGCATATCATTACATAATAATGTTTTGAATTGAATTAACCATTATGGATGTAGGAGCACAGAAAATGGTTTATAAAGGTTTTTAGAAACTAGTGAGGGGAAACCCGTTCCGCTAAGTGGCATGGTCTCACTAGATATCTAAATGATTTGAGACAGTAGATTATTATTCATACTAGGCTTTATGTCTGACTCGAAATTTATGTTTTCTCCTTAAACTCTCGGGTACTCAATTGATTTTGAGTAGCTTGAGATTTGAGGTTTTCAGGTACCTCTTAAGACGAATAAGCTTCCGGAGTCATGTAGGAGGCATGTAGTTATTTGAGTTCTCCCTCATATAATTCCGCTGTGTTGTTTTGTTAAGGCAAATTTGTTTATTGCCTATTATATACTCTAATCACCAAGGGGGCATCTTCATATGTCGCTCTTAGAGTATAGTGTAATAATTATATTTTTCTGAATGAGGTTAACGTTATGGGATTATGTAAAGAATGTTAAAATGGTTTTTGGAATGGAATATGAAAGTTATTTTGAAATTTTAAACTTTTTCCATATCCATGTGTTTCTGGTATATCAATTTATCTAACATTACCATATTTGGTCGCCGAGATTAATAACTATGGATGACTGCAGCATCTGTAGTCGTTAGTTTTGAGCCTCCAAGTGGGGTACGTTACAAGTTGGTATCAGGGCATAGGTTTATGAAAACTTAAGCAATTCAAACCTAAAAGATTTTCAAAACTTAATCCAATGAATCAGAAACTTGATTACGCGATTGTATCATACTTGTATTTAATATATATACGCATATATAAGTACACTGTCCCCTCTCTCTTAGACCGTTCTTTTGTATCTTACTAAGGCTCGTATGCAGGTTTACGAGAAAGAAGATATGGAAGTAGGAAACAAAAGAAGAAATCTAGGTGGAAGAAGCACCACAACTGATGGAAATGCTCGACCTAACACCCGGAGGAACCAAGGTCGATAGGCTAACGCTAATCAAAATGCAGAAGCCAATGTTAGTGCTGGGAATCCGCCAGTAGATGCAGGGATGATGTATAAGTTCCTTGCTAATTTGATGCAAGCAGGAACTACAGGAGTGGCTAGAAATGTTGGAGGAGTAAATCATGTGGTTTCCATTAGGAATAATTATGCCAAGCTAAACCGAGACTACACCAGTTTGGGTGGAAACCCATTTATGGGAACGGAAGATGCTATAGAAGTGGAGAATTTGTTGTTACACTGTGAAAGGATTTTCTCTAATTTGGGTTTAGAAGATGAGGAGAAGATGGCCTATAGGCACTTGCAAGGGTCAGCACTTCACTGATGGAATGGTGTGACTGCCGAAGTTCCGAAGGAAGAGTTGACTTAGGCTGATTTTCGAAGGAGATTCGAACAAAGGTTTATTTCTGAAGTTGCCAAGTTAGCATTGATGAGAAGATTTATGGATTTAGTTCAGGGAGACATGTCAGTTATCAAGTATGTAAATAGATTTGATGAGCTATCTCGATATGGATATGCTATTATAGACACTGACATCAGAAGGAATGAAAGGTTCATTTGGGGACTGAAGCCCGAGCTTGCTAGGGCGACCCTAACTCATATCCGTGATCCCTATAATGTGGTGGTGGAGATGGCCGTTCGCCATGAAGAGATGCTTGCTATTTGTGCTAGAGAAAAGCCAGTTGAATCCCAGAGTCCTTAGGGAAAGAAGAGGAAGTTCATTAAAAAGAAAGGAGCTCGGAAGGGAGATCCAACCAAGAAGTCAAAATCTAATTTAGTCTGCTACAAATGTGACAAGAAGGGTCATTTTGCGAACATGTGCCAGTCAGGCAAGGGGCGGAAGAAGGCTGCGGATAAGAAGCATGTTAAGTGCTACAACTGCGTTCAAGTTGGGCATTACTGGAACCAGTGTCCAGAGCTGGTTAGGGCAGAAAAAGGAAAGGTATTTGCTATTGGACCACTGTCTTCTTCCATACCAACTGCAGTAGATAAGGGAAAGACTATGATGGAAGGTACATTTTTGATTCAAAGTATTCCAGTTAGGATACTATTTGATACTGGTGCATCACATTCATTTATATCCCATAATCTGGTTAATAGGTTATGCTTAGAACCCATTTACCCTACTTCTTCCTTAAGGGTCGCGAACCCAATAGGAGGGTGTGCAACTCTAGGAATGAGATGTGACCGGTTAGAACTTGATTTTTTAGGTCATATGTTTGCATGCAGTCTGTATGTTTATGATTTTGTAGATTCGAAATCATTTTGGGTATGGATTGGTTGGGTAGATATGAGGCTAGGTTACTTTACCAGGATGGGGAAATATCAGTAAGGCACCCAGATAGTCATAACCGAGTCATCTTCTCAGTAGAGAATTCCGACCGAAGTGTTTGTGCTGTGTTAAGTGCCTTGGAAGCAGCGGAAGAGGTAAGTCAGGTTCGAGTTGTAAGAGAGTTTGCAGATGTTTTTGAGCCAATCATAGGACTACCATCGAAACGAGCTATTGAGTTTTAGATAGATCTTGTGCCAGGAGCTGAACCTGTCAGTAGACCACCTAGCAGGATGACACCTACAGAGATGAAGGAATTTAAGGTGCAGCTAGTGGATCTAGAAGGAAGGAATTTTATTAGACCCTTCATACGACCCAATTTCATAAAAAAAGGAAATTACATGAAATAAAAATGGTTAAGTAGCCATGGAAAAGAGAAAGAGAGCTTTCTTTTATTTGATCCTAAACTAAACTAAAGAGAAGAGAGCCTAAGAGAGACTAAAGAAGAGAGGAAGTTACATGAAACATAAGGGGTATTTATACAAGTTTAAAACTCTAATTCACTTTTTTGGGGAATGCCCAAACTACTCCTCTAGGAAGTGTGGTGGCCAAGTAACCATTAGCATCCAATAATCATCCATTAAGTGTGCATGAAGATTTAATGGCCTTTTAACATGTGGATTAGCTCTAATTTGCACATTAAGGTAGGTGGGTAGGTGGGGTCCACCATGATCATTACTTTGAATTATTTCCATCTTCATTCTTTTGTGTCTTCTTTGTGCATGAATATTCCTTCATGAAACCACTTGTAATTGAGTTTAAATTCCTACAAATAATATAGAAATTTTCAGTTAAATTTTCTCAACTTAATTTATGCACAAAAATGACCATTTTGCCTCTTATATGAAGATGAATATGTGACAATTTGAAAATAAGTTGAATTTTGGTTTAAACGAGTTAAAATACCCAATATGATCATTTATTTAATTTAAATATATTAAATATGATGGTAAAAATATGCACATTTACGTGCACATCAAATACCCCCAAACTTATCTTTTTATTCATCCTCGAATAAACTAAAAACTAAGATAAATCCGTTTTCGTAGGAAACACGATTGCATTGAGCATATGCAACGAGCTTTTAAACCTTTGGATGTCTCTAGTAGGACGAGTGTTGTCTCGTGAGGGTTTTCAGCGGATACTACCCACAAAATCCAAATGCGAAGTGAAAATATTTACAAAATGCAAGATTTATTTGCAAAGAGATGAACGTAAGTTTTTGAAAATATTTACAATGAAGGATTCACTTTTAAATCGACACAAATAAGTTAAATATAGGTTTTGGTTATTATCACGAAATTTAAGACCTTTTACTTGTCAAAATTTCCAACAAAAATCAAGTTATCATAGCAAATATACTATTGTTTAACTCGTTGTTTTGGTTGATAACAAAGTGTAACTAAGATAGATCCTTAGTTGATTATCAAAGTTTATCAAAGTTTATCAAAGTGGTATTTTCATTTCTTTTCAATAACAAATCAAATCAAATAAGTTTAATTGGTGATTGGATTTCATTTGCTTACTCTCTCTCTATATTTTTTTTGAAAATTTTATTGATATTTACAATATTTACATATGCCTAACTCAAATAAACTGAGGCCGGATATATTACCCATGCATTGCCTTTCGGACTTATGTGAGGGGAATACAGAGCATGGCGAGTGAACACACGAGTGTGAACACCTGTCGACTGTAGGCATTATTAATAAAAGAATTTTTATATACATACACCTAGCTCAGATAAACTGAGGCCAGATATACCGATCATGCACTGCCTTTCGAGCTTACGTGAGAAAGGTACAGAGCATGGCGAGTATACATATAAGTGTGTACACCTGTCGACCGTAGGTGTTAATAGAAAATATTTACATATATACAAATGTTTTTTTTATATGTTTTTTTTTGTTTTTTTTTGGAAAGAGAGAGTTTTGCAAAATCATATTAGCACCACTTAACTTAGAAGACAAAAAAAATGTTGTATCCTTTACTTTAAATCAACCACTTTTTAAAACAAAGATTTTCCATTAGGATATATTTCATAATTATCACATATGAACCTTCCTATATACTAGTTAAACTATCATTATTTGTAATCAAACTTCATTTTATTGTTGTTAAGACAAATAAATTTTCAAAATTCTTAATTTAATTAACCAAAACCATATATTTATCCTATAGTGTTTCTTTAAAAATAAATTAAAATGCTTAATTGATTTTATTTTATTTTTTTAGAGATTTTTTTTAATTTTGGGAAGAAAATATAAAAATAAACAAGAAAAATTAAAAATGAAGATGAGACTCCCCCCCCCACACTTGATATTGACTGTGTTCTCACAGTCAACTCAAGTGGAAGGAGAAAAATAAAATAAAAATAAAAATATGACCTATATTTACAAGAAAATGAAAAGATTATTTACACGATAGCAGAAAGTAAATCGTCAAAGAGTAAATGAAACGGTCTTCCAAAAACCGATTCATTTGTCTCGTCAAGTATGCGAGACATGGCTTAAGCGTAGAAAACCAAATCGTAAAAGATTTTGGAATCAAATGTTGATTTGGAAAAATGAATGTCGTTTTATTGAAAACCATATGAGTTGTTTTATTTTCGATGATTTTCGGGGTTGATAAAACAATTGATTGAAGTTCAAGTTTATTTTCACCAATTTGAAATTCAAGCCTATCATTGAAAACTTCTTCAGAATCATTGTTTTCAAAATCAAAATGATGATTTAAATCTTCCCTTTTAGAATTCGACAACTCGTTTTCGAAAATTCCAAAAAATTCGTGTTCATTAAATTCATCTTCCTTTCTTGAATTATCAACAACTTCACTACATGTGTCGAGTTCAAAATCTAAGGTTGTTGTGTTTAAATTTTCGTGATCGGAAAAAGGAAGATCGAGTTTTAAATAAGTTTCACACCCTCAAAAGAATTGAAATCCAACTCAATTACCATGTTTTTAACAACTTCATTAAGATTGTTATTTTCACTTTCAAAAGTTGTTATTTGAAAATCATTGATTTGGGTAAAAGATGGATTATTGTTTGACTCATCACACGTTGGGATTTGGTTTTGTTGTTCATGTAATTTTTTGTATGTTTCAATCAACAAATCCATGTGATCATCGTAAATTTCATTCATTTGTTTCAACAAAATCCAATTTATAATTATTAACTTGAGAAATTTCAATTTGGACGCGTTGAGAAGAAAATTTTTCACTCACGTCGTAGTCGAGATTATTCCCATTGCCAAAATTATTTGAAAAGTGATTCACATTTCCATTTTGAAATTCGTTTTGGAGTTCGAAGTTTTATTGGCATGAGTTATACTCGAAATCGTTCGAATTTAGAAGTGAATTCAAGTTTTGATCACTTTGAAAACTTGGCCTTGAATCATTGCACAAATATGAATTACACAAATCATTTATCTCTTGATTTTGTTGTGTAGAGAGTTAGAGTAAAGATGAAATCATTTCAATGCTATTTTCGAGAGTCGAAAGTTGGTCATTGTTTTGAAAACTTTGTTGTTCAAAATTTGAATTATTTATACAACGGTTGTCGTTAAAATATCCGTACGAATTTGGAGTGAAATAATATGGATTATATTGATTTTCACAACTATTGTAAAATTCACATATGTGGGGAAACTCGGACATTTTCAAAAAAAAAATTTAAGGAAAAATATATACAGATAGAATTTATTTTTCAAAATGGAAAATTGAATTTTGTTTTGTTTTTGAAAAGATTTTTTTTTTTGGATTTTTGATTATCTAAAAAACTAAGTAAAATTTTTTTTGGACTTTTTGGATTTTTGATTTTGAAAATTTTAAAAGGAAAGGAAACAGAATATTTACAATTTTTTTTTAGTTTTGAATTTTGAAATTTTTTTTTGTTTTTTTTAAAATATGCATGAACTAATGCAACTAAATTAATGCAAGGGTTAATTACAAATGATTTATCCTAAGTTAACCCAAAATTGTATGATCACACTCTGTCTTAAATCAACAAGATAGTTCTTAGCCAGGTAACAGACAGGATTTATCGGTGCACCACGAATCACCGTAGTAATGCAGCCGAAGGTTTAAGTTCCTTCAGAGGAACAACCACTATAATATTTATGAATCACCGTAATATTTATAAATGGTTATTGCTCTGCCGTAGCCTAGACACCAAGAAATTAAATTGTTGAAAGAAGACAAATTGTCAATATACAATTAAGTGTTATCGATGTCTAACTGTTATTATTAATCAAATTCTAAAATGAGATGCAAAACATAAATTAAAAGTGTATTAACAATGCAACTACGATGAAATTTGTTTTTGTTTTTGAATTTTTTTTACAAGCAACCAACAATGCAAGATAAATAAAACTGAAGAAGATAGCACGATACCAGAGCGTGCAGAATTATTAGAAATTTATTTTAAATAGCAACCAAGCAACGCAGTTATTTAGGAGCAATTCCTTTCCTTGTATGCTTTTGCAAACTGCCACTTTAAACAAGATAAATAACACTTCTTTTATGAAAATATACTCTTTTTTCTAAGAAGAAAAACTTTTCCCAAAGAAAATAAAAGCAAAGCAAATTTCTTAAAAAAATGGAGTTCTTTCACAACATCATACCCAAGCCTACTTTTAGGCCCAAACCAGAAAGCTAATACCCAATTTTTTTTTAATCTCTACTGTTAAAACAAATTAACACTTCAATTTCAAACCCGCAGGCTAATAAACCCCTTCAATTTCAAACCGAACAAAATAAAAAAACAATTTTTCTCAATTAAAATAAAACACAAGGCGATTGCGAATTGGATATGGCTGCAAATGGAATTGATGACTATGGTTGTGGAGATGGAGAATCGATGGTTTTGGGTTACTAGATTGGGCGAGGTGGTTTGCGATACGTGTTGAGGAATTTTAGGTTTGGAGATTGTTGCGTTTGGATTTTGGGTATTGTTTGGCTTATGGAATTGGGGCGGTGAACATGCTGTGGTGGACGCGGTGGGTTCATTGAGTTCGTGTGTAAGCGTGGTTGCGGTGGTCGATTTTATTGCCGAGAGAAGCAATGGTCGTTGTTCTGTTGAGCTAATGGGAGATGTTGAGGGTCGCGATGTAATAAGTGGATCGCTCGGCGATTGGGGGATTGGCGATTGGGGGATTGGCGATTGTCTGCTGCTGGCGTTGAAGTGGTGATTTGCAGGAGTCAAAGGAAATTGTTCGATTGATGCAGTATAGCTGTAGCTTCGGAAGTCGGTTGTCAAGCGGAGTGGTATTGGATGTTGATGAGTAGCAGTTCATATTGGGTGTGATGACTTGTGTCAATGGAGGGTGGTGGCCATTAGAAGCCTGCGTGAAGATGGTCGTGATCTGTATGGTTGTTCATGGAGGACCGGTGACTAGAAGGTGGAAGTTGACAGTTTTGTTGAAGAAAGTAGTAGATAGGACGGTGAAGGATGAATTTGGAGGGGGTAGGTGAAGGAATAGGTGTAGTTTGAGGCAAGGAAGCAAGATGAAATTTCAGCAGTAAGGTAGTGATTGATGATGGTGGGTAAGGAATTGCTGTTGATGTTGGTCTGATTTTCTTGATGAAGGCGATTGGGTGTAGTGGTTTAGATGAATTGTGTAGGCTGGTGACTGTGTTTGCATTGGTGTATATTATGGAGGAGAGTGCAGGAATTTTGTATGGTGTTGGATGTGTGCAGTTTCGGCTGTGGCTTGATGAGCAATTTTGGTTTAGCAGGAGTATGTCTTGAAGTTGCACAGTGATGGATGTGCACTGATTTTTTGTTTAGCTGCAGGTAGTTTGAAGTTGAATTGTTGTGGTGTGTGTAGTGGGATGGAGGGAATGAAGTAATTGTAGTTGCACTGTGATATGAGGTATGTGAAGTTTGCAAGTGGTTTAGTGGTTAGGCAAATGAAGAATTTTTGGCAGCAACAAGGGGGGTTGTGTCAGGAAACTGTGTTGCAAGGTTAGGCAGATGTGGTGTTGTATGTAAGGTGTTAGGGAGGGCACAGTGGGTTAGTGATGTATGTTACTATGATGATCAGAAGGGTTGTGAAGGTATGTTGGATGGTTTTGGTGTTTGATAAGGCAATGTATTGAAGGTTGATGGTATGCAACGGTGTGGGTTGAAAAGTCGAAGGGGGTTCTGCAGTTTGAAGTGGGTTTGATGGTTCACTGGTGACTGAGTGGCAGAAGGGGCAGCACTGTGCAGGTGATGAAGTGAAGTTTGTGGAGTTAAATGAAGTAGAGGAAGTTGCAGTTGGAGATTGTGGAATTTAAAGATGAAAGTGCAGTTTGATCAGAGGGGTGGAGGAACAGAAGCAACAGTTTGTAACAGAGAATGGAAATGTGCACAATGTACAGAGTGGAAATGCACAATAAACAGTGACAGAGTGGAAATGAATAGAAAACCAAAAACAAATGTTTTTTTATGTGAAATGCAAACTGATGTAAAAAAAGGAAATGAAATATAATTTTGTAAATGAAGTTGTTCAATTTTTTTTTTGAATATGCAAATGCAACTAGAAAACACGAACACACAAACAAAATGGAAACAAAAATCACTCAAACACATAACACAACACGTTTTCTTTTGTAAATGCACACGACACACAAACAAAACACTAAAAATCAAACAAAAATAATTCGAAGAATAGAAATGAAAATCAAAACAAGTTCCCCGGTAACGGCGCCAAAAACTTGTTGAACGAAAATTTTTCTATCGAGTTAGAAAATTGCCGATAAATTTTGAATTAAATTTTACCGCAAGCGCACGACGTACTATTGTAGTACATAGTGAGTATGGGTCGATTCGCGGGAAATTGTTGATTTTAAAAATCTATTCAACCAAATTAAACCACAGTTGAAGAGAGTGTTAAGCTAGAAAAGGAGAAAACTAACAAACTAACAAAGTGATAAAAATATGAGAGTGTGAAGGCAATTTAGAGGCAATTTCCACTCTCTAGATCATATAAATCAACAAAATGAAGTTATGATCTCTCTTTTCTTGTCATTAGTGTACTTAGTTGATGTGCTCATCATAAGTATGGTATATTTGTGCTATTAATTAGCCCAATATAAACCATCAAACTATAACACAAACACTAATACACATTTAACTCTCATGAAATATGACAACAAAGTTGAAAGCAAAATCTATTTTAAGGATGGCATATTAACTATTGTTTAGAAATATAAGCCATCAAATTTTAATTTCAACAATCACTTCATTACCATCATCATATGTAGATGAAGAGGTAATTGTTGTTTGTGATTGTTTAAGCATAGCCTATTTGGTGTCAACAATATAGGCTATCAAATTCAAATCAAAAACAACAATTTAAACCACTTTAAATGTTTCATTAAGCACAAAAAGAAAGCATAAACATCAAAATGTTGCATCTACGTACTAGAGAGCTTCATTACCCCTAAATTGTAGGGATTAGCCTCTTATATTTGTTATCAAATCAACAAATGTAGAAAGCAACATGAAATAAACAAGAGGAAAAAGAGAGCAAAATGAAAAGAAAAGCTAAGTAAAAAGAAATGAACACTAATTTACTTCCATGAAAAGTAAACTACACTACTAACATAAGAAAAGAAGCATGTAAATAACATATAACACTAATTAACATTTCATAAAGAAAAGGAAATTACATGAAATAAAAATGGCTAAGTAGCCATGGAAAAGAGAAAGAGAGCTTTCTTTTATTTGATCCTAAACTAAACTAAAGAGAAGAGGGCCGAAGAGAGACTAAAGAAGAGAGGAAGTTACATGAAACATAAAAGGTATTTATACAAGTTTAAAACCCTAATTCATTTTTTTGGAGAATGCCCAAACTACCCCTCTAGGAAGTGTGGTGGCCAAGTAACCATTAGCATCCAATAATCATCCATTAAGTGTGCATGAAGATTTAATGGCCTTTTAACATGTGGATTAGCTCTAATTTGCACATTAAGGTAGGTGGGTAGGTGGGGTCCTCCATAATCATTACTTTGAATTATTTTCATCTTCATTCCTTTGTATCTTCTTTGTGCATGCATGTTCCTTCATGAAACCACTTGTAATTGAGTTTAAATTCCTTCAAAATAATATAGAAATTTTTAGTTAAATTTTCTCAACTTAATTTATGCACAAAAATAACCATTTTGCCCCTTATATGAAGATGAATATGTGACAATTTGAAAATAAGTTGACTTTTGATTTAAACGAGATAAAATACCCAATGTGATCATTTAATTTAAATATATTAAATATGGTGGTAAAAATATGCACATTTACGTGCACATCATTAAGTGATAAGGGGATTGAGATTTGAACAAATTTAAGTGGCTGTGCTTATTAATTTAATTGGGCTAAAGAATGGTTTATAGACTAATTAAATTATGAAAGGGTATAATGGGATTTAGCTACACCTAACCTTACCATTATATATATGTTTACCCTTAAGCCATTCACACTCATATTCATTTTCTCACAAAAATAAAAACGTAAGTAAAGAAGATAAGGCTGACCATTAAAAAGAAAAGAAGAAGAGGAAATTCAAAGAAAAAGAAGAGAAAGTAAAAAGGGGAATCAAACTCATCTCAATCCACTTTCCTTATCAAAGATTAAGGTGAATAATAATTTCTATCTCTATTTGTTGAATATACGTTTCAGATTTAAGTTTAAATTCGTATGTATAATGTTTGATGATGGTATGCTTGAATTATGGTTTGTTTAAATTTAAACAAGATTGCTTAAATGATGGTTCATACTGTTTTAGACCAAAACCATGTGATACTGATGTTTAAATGCCATGAAAAAATTATATGTCAGGCAAAACATGATTTTAGAGTTGGGTTTTAAGTTTGATAATTTTCCAAGCTTTGGAAAGGTTATTATGAATTTTTGAATGAAAAGATAACACGTTGGGTTTATAAATTTATTTCAGAAAATATTCTGAGAATTTGGGTTTGATATTTTGATATGTTAGATAACATGATCAAAGTAAATTTCTATGATTTTTGGGATTTTTCTAAAGTGATTTGATATACAAATTAAATTATTTTGAGAGGAGGACCTAAATGATTTAATTGTATTTATAATGGAAGGTTTTATCTACAAAATTCTAAGCTTGATACTTTTCTAAAAAAAAGGCGGTTAGTTTTGAAAAGCATGGGAAAAGTTAAGGCAACCAATAAGAAATTTACATGTAGGCATGTTAGTTGATAAAAGTTACTTAAATTGGGCATTAACTAGTTTTAACCCAGAAAAAACATGTTCTGCCTTTATTAGAGGTACCTTTCGCCCCTTACCTTTCGCCTTCGACAAAGTCGAAACCCCATTAAGCCATAACCAATACACAGGGTATCATCTAGGTGGTACATAGTGGATTGGAGAAAAGCCGAAGGTATGGTGTCGAAAGCATGCTTCTATTGGAGTCGATGCCTTAGTTTGTTTTAAAAAGTTAAGCGCCTGCCTTTGTTTTACTAAGCTTTCGACTTAGTCTGTACATATGTTTTCGGAAGGAGTTTTAAAATGGCTTTCGAAGGGGTTGCCATGTTTGTTTTAGAAGAAATAACGGTTCGAAGGAGTTTCTTTAATTATAAATCAATGCTTTCGAAAGAAGGGGTTACGACACAGTCGAAGCCCAGCCGCCGATTCTTTTGCCTTTCGAGTATATTGAAGTCATCAATGCAGTCAAAGGTATTGTTTATTTCAAAGCTATATTAAGCCGCTTCCTAAATGCTTTTGAAAGGGTTATGGGTTTCGAAGGCAATGGCTTCGGAAGGGGTTTCGAAGCTATCCTTTGGTATTTTAAATATATGCTTTTGACTCTATCGAAAAAGATGGTTTCGACACCATCATAAATTCCCCAATATTTTTATCTGGTAAAGAATGGTTTCGAAAGAGATACTTTCATTTATATTTACTTTGACCCAAATGATATTTTTGGAGGTAAACTCAATGATGTCGAAAAGGGGACTTTCAATGCTTTAGGAAGAGATACTTCCAATGGTTTCAAAGCTATGCTTCTAAAAATTAATAAGTAACACTTTATTATATTCGAAAGGTTTCGAAACAAGGATTTTAAAGTGTTTTAAATGGCAGGAGCCTATGCTTTCGAAGGACGCTATCCAGTGAGGTCGAAAGCATGGTTTCGAAGGTTTCGAAAGTATAGTTTTCAAAACAAATAACCCAGTCTCATTTAAAAGCAAAACCATGGCATATTAATAAACAAAGTATTTTGAAATGGAATTTTTGAAGAAGTCTTAATGGGTTAAAGGAATTAACCAAGTTATATTGTTTGCTTCTTCATATATGTATAAATTCACATTGTAATGAACCCAAAACGGTACCTTGGGGAAGGGCAGAATAAACAGTTAGGTTGACCCAATAGTGAATATAAATTAAAGATATTGACACGGGCCAATAGGTTCATAGTAAGCCCATGAAAACTGTGTAAGGGAAAAGATATTGGCAGGGGCCAATATGTTCATAATTAGCCCATGAAAACTATGTATAGTTAAAGATGTCAGTTAGATAGGTTCATAGTTAGCCCATGAAAACTATGTAAAATGGAAGATGTCAGTTAGACAGGTTTATAGTTAGCCCATGAAAACTATATCCGGATAGTGACATATAGTCTATAGGTTCCTAGTCAGCCCATGAAAATTAGGGTAAAAGAAAGATATTGACAGTTAGTCAATAGGTTCCTAGTCAGCCCATGAAAACTAGGATAAAAGAAATGATATTGGAGTTACCAATAGGTTCATAATGATCCCATGAAAACTAAATAATTGGACAGGGAGTCCTTAAATGTTTAACCGGTTATTAGTCAGCCCATGAAAACTATTAAGTTAATAGTAATCCTAGAAATTATAACTATGATAGATAGTCAAAATGAATAGGGATGGGTAATCCAGAATTGATTCAATTGTTTTGCATATCATCACATAATAATGTTTTGAATTGAATTAACCATTGTGGATGCAAGAGCACAGAAAATGGTTTATAAAGGTTTTAAGATACTAGTGAGGGGAAACCTGTTCCGCTAAGCAGCATGGTCTCACTAGATATCTAAATGATTTGAGATAGTAGATTATTATTCATATCAGGCTTTATGTCTGACTTGAAGTTTATGTTTTCTCCTTAAACTCTTGGATACTCAATTGATTCTGAGTGGCTTGAGATTTGAAGTTTTCAGGTACCTCTTAAGACGAATAAGCTTCTAGAGTCGTGCATGAGGCATGTAGTTATTTGAGTTCTCTCTCATATGATTCCGCTGTGTTGTTTTGTTAAGGAAAATTTGTTTATTGCCTATTATATACGTTGATCACCAAGGGGGCATCTTCATATGTCGCTCTTGGAGTATAGTGTAATAATTATATTTTTTGAATGTAGTTAACGTTGTGGGATTTTGTAAAGAATGTTGAAATGGTTTTTGGAATGGAATGTGAAAGTTGTTTTGAAATTTTAAACTTTTTCCATATCCATGTGTTTCTGGTATATCAATTTATCTAACATTACCGTATTTGGTCGCCGAGATTTAATAACTATATATGACTACAACATCTGTAGTCGTTAGTTTTGGGCCTCCAAGAGGGGGACGTTACAACATGTCACGTGGTGAGTAGAGAAAAATATTAATGCTAATAAATCATGGTTAATTTAAATATAAACATGAAAAGACACATTATGATTAAATAAAAGGAAAATGATAATATTAAATAACCTCTCATGCAATCGTCACCTAAACTACCTAGGAGATGACCTAAGTGGAGGGAAACATGTGTACCTAGGGAGGGGAGGCATGAGCTTCCATGTTTCATGATAAAGAAACCATTTTTTAATGCCTTAAGTCACTTACTAAAATACCCTTCTCATATTCCTATATATGCCTCCATCTCTACACCATTTCCCATTTTCATTTCTATTTCTTAATTTCCTACTTCCCTCTTCATAAACTTCTTCATATATTCATGGCTTCCAAGACAAATTCCTAAGCTAAAAAAACTAGTGCATATACTTCTAAAAGCTAGTTTAAAACCTTCCTACTTCACCTCCAAAAGCAATCTCCACCAAATCAATCCTCCACATCCCCTAACCCATCATGGTCGAGCCCAATAATGGCCATGGCCGAGCCACTTTGGCTTTTCAAGATCCAAGAACTTGACTTGATCAAGCTATGAGCATGAGAACTTAAGCTGGTGCAAGTTGGTGTAGTGATTCGGTTTCATTCTGTAGCAACTTTGTGAGTAAAACTCCACCCTCAAAACCAAAGTTTGTAAACTATATTCATATTCAAATTAGTAGCTATTTAATGCTTGTTGTATGTATTGGTGGTGTATTTGTTGATTCGTTTGGTTCATGTTGCAAAAAGATGGCGTTTGGAAAGTTAGTAAGCAAATAGTTAACAACATGTTTGATTGGTTGTTAAAGTTAACTAATTAGTAAGTAAATGTTCATTATATGTTGTATCATTGTAAATTGCCATGTATATATACTCATACCCTTGCTATGTGATGTTCGGTTGTATTGCAATGACATATACTTGATTTCCGAACTGCCCGTATAACGATAGTTGCTATATCGGCTCTTTTGGAAAATCGCGTTTTATCGAAACCTTTTGGTTTCATTATCATGCTTGGAATTATTTTATAAGTTAAGCAAGTTTTTGATTAATGACGTTTTCAAAATAATTAATTATTTTAATAATGATTATTTAATTTAATTAATTAATTAATTAAGGATTGAAGTTAACTGTAACAACCTGGAGATTTTAACGATTTTTAATAACGTAATTAACTAAATTTTTCTTGAAATTACATAATAAAAATTCGCAATGAAAATTTGATATTTGGAATACGTCTATTTAAACATAGCTGTTAGTAGATTTCATTGGAAAATATGAAAGTTAGTTTTGTTGTGTAATTTTTAATTTCAATTTAAAATCAGTTAATTTGATGAAAATAAAATATTTTCGAAATCTGAATATTTTATATAATAAAAATGTAAATCAATTTCTGAGTGAGACGTAATATTTTGTTTCGCCAAATTTGGACTGCTCTAGCTCCGTTTATCTTATTTTCAGCGGATTAGCAACAGTTTTGAAACACCCTACACCTCTTAATATACCCAAAAGGACACATTAAAAGGCATGGTGCGTTGTAAGTATAACTAAAGCTAACAGAGACTAAGATTCATAGGACAAAAATATATAAAAACAGCGGAAACTTAAAATAATAACTTAATTAAAAAAACTTCATAATTGCTTCATAAATAAATCAAATACCAAATACCGCAAACATGTCTAAAAATCCAATATGTCTCATGAAACAAAAACTCATAGTCTCAAAAATCAGAGTACACAATATCATGATAAACCAGTACATAGAAAGAACAAAAGCTGAAAGAAAAGAAATACATGGTAGCAAACTCCTCCAAGAAATCTCCAAGCAACTGCAATCTACTGTCCTCCCCTTTGATTGCCAAAGGGGGGGAAAAAGGGGAAAACATATGAGTGGGTCAGACTAAAAGTTTGGTGAATGATAGTAATTACTAAAGTCTTTAAGCAAAGTAAAAGTAATAGACTCTACAACAGTTCTAGTATATAAAGAGGAAACAAAGGAAATAGAAAAGAGATAAACAGGAAATAAATACGATTAACTATAAGATATGTTAACTTTGATTGTTTGCACTTGTTCTTGATGGCTACTTTGATTAGGCTGAATTCCTAATCCTATAACTAGGTTGAATTCCTAATTCTACTCTTCGATTAGCCTGCTACTCCATAGACCTTACTACGGACCAGAGACTAGGTAACTCCCTACGCAGCAGCCAATGGTATCTATGAAAGATGCACAAAGCAACCATTGTGGATCCAGATGATACATAGCTCCCTACACAGAAGGCAATGGTGTCTACGAAAGACACACATACTAAGCGCTTGGAACTTATAATGATTACTGAGCACCAAAATGGAAGTCGCACGTGTAACTGCCATCATGCCCATGCTACCTTTTGCTCCACCTATTGGATTTTCTTATTACCTCAAACTCCAGCATAAGCGTGCCCCTCGTCTCACTTTAGGCTAATGTGAGACCACTGTGTGTCCGTAGAAAATAGGGGAAGAACTGTTGGTATCCCCCGTGATTTGGACTTCTAATTGACCAATTACTGCCATTTTTAGTATAAGTGTGCCCTCATCTCACTTCAGGCTAATGTGAGACCACCGTTTTGTCTAATAGGGAATGCTATTTAGTACAGGTCCTACTTTCATCTTTGCTTATTAACTTAGATAAATTATTTAAATAAGTCTTACACTTTTCTTTACTATCTGTGCTTATTAATTTATCCTAAGTCTTAAAATAAGCCTTATTATGTTCTCTTTCTTATTATAATCTACGTTATAATCATGCTTATTACTTAACCCAATGTCTAAGTGTGAAAATAAGCCTCTTTCATCTTGTACTCTTTTTAGTTATAATTCTAAGTTATAACTAGGCCAATCTTTTTAATTCAGTCCAATTAATGTCGTAATTAGACAAAATTTCAGTCCAATTAGGCATAATTTCAGTCCAATTTCCATTTATATTACAGTCTTTGTAATTTAGATCTTATATTCCATTATTTTAGTTTTCTTACAATTTAATCCATATTCGCGTTAATCCTATTCTAATCCATACGCGAAGAAGAAGAAATAAAAGAAAACTGAAAATAAAAGGAAATCCAAAGCATAGAAAGAAGATGTAAATAACGTATAAATAATAGTAAATAAACTAAAGTACTGTAAATAAACTGTAAATAAATGGAAAAGATATAATTAATAGAAATAAACTAAAATCACTGAAAGGAATAGCTGAAATGAAATAGACTGAAAATAATTCTAAAAACTGTAAATAAACAATTGAAAAGGCTATTCCAAAAATCGTAGTAAAACTACAACTATTAGAAACCCTATTATTTTAAATTACTTAAAGAAATCTAAAATAATTATAATCACTCACCTCCGGTCCTAAGCTCTTCCTTTGGTCTTCCTGGATCCACTTGGAGTTATAAAATAATTTAGTGTATAACAATTTTCTCCTTGGAAAAATTATTTCGTTTAGGGTCCTTCCTAGAAAGAAGAACCCAATTGGAGAAAACCTAGAATGAGAAAAGGTGTTAGGTCTAGGGGTCTAGTTATAGGGTTAGAAGTGGATCTCAGACCGTTGGATTTTGAAGATTGAATGGGATGCAACCACGTCATAGGCTGAATAGGAGCCATCGGATGCAAGAATGGAAGGACCAGATCAAGGTAAAGAATGCAAAACACGTCATTAAGTCGGCAAAATTAGCTCTGGAACATTCGAACGAACGTTCGTTCGTAATCAAAGGAGGCGGCGGGTCAACCTGCCTTATATATATATATATATATTCTTCTCTTCTATTTCTGCTTATTTTGTATCTTGGTCATATTAGCTCGGTTTCTGACGTTCTATATATGGAAATTGAGCAAAAAATTACCACAGACACAATGGTGCAATTCCTGCGGCTCAATTCTGATGATTTCACAATGTTATTTTATTATTTAATTAATTAACGAATTCATTATCATGGGTTAAATTTTGGGTTGTTACATTCTCCCCTCCTTAAGGAATTTCGTCCCCGAAATCTCTTATGATAAAAGAATGTACTAAATGTTTTCATCCAATTCTACAATCAACTACTCAATCATCAACCATTCATCCATTGTCCTTAAGTTTTTCTAATGCAATTTATGATACTTATGCAATTAGCGTAGTGTAAATTTTCCTAACTAATGCAAAAGATTAGAGGGTCCAGTAATTCAGTTGACCTCCTTTTATGCAATCATGTCTGTGCCATGTATCCAAATGAATGCAAAAAATTTCCTAATGATAACTGATAGTTCTATATGCGTGCTACAAACATCACCCAAATGCAACAATCAAGTGGTAAACATCCATTTATAGCAACCATGGAAATAAAATAAAAATGCGCACACATCCATATGCATATGCTCTAGTGTCCTCGTTAGGCCGATCCCTAAAGAATAATAATGCCTAGTGTACCTATATGTGTCCATAGCATCCACTAGCAAACACTTGCAACCACTAGCATATATCATTCATAACATGTTCTATTAACTTGTTTACATCAAATCCTACCATCTATAGGTTAAATCCTAAGTTCTACCTTCCCAAAGGATAATAAAGGAAAGAACCTATTCAAAACTAAAGATGAAAAAAGGAATTCTAAAACTTACTATAAAAAAGATGAGGATAGGAAGTACGAATCTTCTCTTCTGCTTCCCTAGTGGCGTCTGCAACATCATCTCCCCATTGCACCTTCACCAGTGGAACCTCCTTATTCCTTAGTCGCTTGATGTCTCTTTCAACAATCTTCGTGGGGATACGCCAAACAGAAGCTTCCCTTTCTACCTCCACCTCCTCTAACTGACAAGGCTCTACAGCCTCCGTCGAGTCATGTAAGCACTTTCTCAAGTGAGAAACATGGAAAACGTCGTGCACTCCTATGAGCCTATCAGGTAGCTTCACTCTGTAAGCCATCTTCCCAACTCTCTCTACGATAGGGAATGGTCCAACAAATCTAGGGGCTAACTTTCCATTCGACCCAAACCTTACCACCTTCCTAAGCAGGGATACTTTTATAAAAACTAAGTCTCTAACCTCAAACTCTAAGTCTCTCCTCCGCTTGTCCGCATACGACTTCTGCCTATCTTGACCCGTCTTCATCCTCCGCCGAATCAAATCCACCCACTCAAAGGTATCCCTAACCATATCGGGTCCAAGTAATAACTTCTCCGTAGACTCTACCCAACATGATGGGGACTTGCAAGGTCTCCCATATAAAGCCTCAAATGGTGCAATTCCTATACTTGTTTGGTAACTATTATTGTACGCAAACTCAACCAACGGAAGATACTCTTCCCAAGTTCCTCCAAAGTCCAAAATGTGCATCCGCACCAAATCCTCAAGCACCCTATTGATCATCTCCGTTTGGCCATATGTTTGGGGGTGGTAGGCCGCACTCAATCTCAGTTGCGTCCCTAGCACCTCCTGTAAGCTCCTCCAAAACTCACCAGTGAAAATGGGATCTCTATCACTCACCACGCTAAAAGGAACTCTGTGTAGTTATATTATCTCTCGAATATACAAGGATGCCAAATATGAAGTCGTACGCTTACTCTTAACTAGGATAAAGTGGGCACTCTTGATCAATCTATCAACAATCAACCAAATGCTAGTATTCCCCTTTCTAGAACGGGTAAACCATCTATAAAATCCATATAAATGTTGTCCCACTTCCACTCCGGTATATCTAAAGGTTGAAGTAATCCACCGGGTTTCTAATGCTTTTCTTTTACCCTTTGGCATATAAGATACTTAGCTACAAACTCTGCCACATCGTTCTTCATACCACTCCAATAGAACATCCTCTTCATATCCCGATACATTTTGTCACCACCTGGACGAATAGTCATACAGGAATGGTGCGCCTCCTCCAAAACTGCTCTTAACAAGTCACTGGTGCATGGAACACAAAGCCTCCCATCTCTCCTAAGCCACCCCCTGCTATCTATGGAATAACGTTGGAGATGCCTAGAGACCTCTCTTTGGCTAATCCTATCCATAATGTGAGCTCTGAATCCTCCCGCTGCCTCGAGCCAATCTGATCCATAAGGGTAGGCCTCACCTCTAATGTCGCAAACAATCCGGGAGTAATGCCCGTAGAGGGCTTAAAATCAAAAGTAGAAATAAACTCCAAGCTCCTCCACTCTACGAACAAAGGACTAAGGGTTGCTTTCTTTCTACTCAATGCATCCGCAACCACATCACCCTTGCCAGGGGTATAAGCTATCTCAAAATCATACGAGGCTAAAAACTCCATCCACCTCTGTTGCCTCAAGTTCAATTTCTTCTGCAAGAATAGATACTTCAAAGACTTATGGTCGGTAAAAAGCTCAAACCTCTCTCCAAGCAAATAGTGCCTCCAAGACTTAAGTGCAAACTCCAAATCGTGGGTAGGGTAGTTCTTCTCATGCGTCCTCAACTACCTACTACCATAACACACTACCCTCCCTTCTTGCATCAACACCGCTCCTAGACCCGTTCTGCATGCATCAGTGTATATAGTAAAAAGCTTAGCTCCATCAGGTAAAACTAACACTGGTGCACTAGTAGGGGCTCTCTTAAGCTTCGTGAAGGAATCCTCACAATCCACGTCCCTCACAAAAACTTTATTCTTCTTAGTAAGGTGCGTGAGTGGTGCCGAAATCTTGGCAAAGTCTCTAATGAACTTCCTATAGTAGCCAGCCAATCCTAAAGAAGCTCTTAACCTTGGTAACGTTCTTAGGAGCCTTCCAATCTTGCACTGCAATAACCTTGGCGGGGTCAATAGCTAAACCTTCCTTCGAGACTATGTGCCCTAAGAAACGAATTTCCTCTCTCCAAAAATGACACTTCAAAAACTTAGCTCTCAAATGGTGACTACGAAGTGGGCTAAGAACCTCTTCCAAATAAATAGCATGCTCCTCCATATTCTTGGAAAATACCAAGATATCATCCACAAATACTACCACAAACTTATTTAGGACATCCCTAAATACGCGGCTCATTAAATCAATGAAATAAGCAGGAGCATTGGTTAGCCCAAAAGGAATAACCAACCACTCAAAAATACATCTGGTGCCCTAAACGCAGTCTTATCTATACTGTCCTCCGCCACCCTAAGCTGATGGAATCCCATGGCTAAATCAAGCTGAGAGAAAACTGAAGAGCCTACTAACTGGTCAAAAAGATCATCAATCCTAGGGAGTGTATATCAGTTCTTCTTGGTGAGCTTATTTAATTCCTTATAGTCCATGCAAAGTCGGAAAGAACCATCCGCCTTAGTGGCGAAGACGACTAGCGCTCCCCACTCTGATATGCTCCTTCTTATGAATCCCTTCTCCAAAAGCTCACGGATCTGCTTGCTCAATTCTTTCCTCTCCCTAGGTGCCATGTGCCTCACACGTAATGCTACTGGCTTGTCATTCTCGGTCAAATAAATCTTGAAGTCAATCTCTCTCTTAGGGGGCAGTCCTCTAATCTCCTCAAAGACGTCTGCAAAATCTCCAACGATAGGAACCGAATGCAACTCTGATGAAGATGAATCAAGGGAATAGAGGAAACTCAACATGACTGACCCTTGCGGATCGCAAGATACTTCCAGAGTCCTACCACTACAAGTCTCAAGTCTAACAACTCTCCTCACGCAGTCTAATTTAGCTCCGTATGTGGATAGCCAATCCATCCCTAAGATCATCCCACACCCCGAGAATCCCAAAACATAGGCATTGCAGTCAAATTCTACGCCTAGGATAAATATTTTCAAATCCCTACAAACCATAGATAAGTGTGTCGATCCTCCTATGGGGTTTGAAACAATAATGGTGTTTACTACTAAAGATATGTCCAAGTGCAAACAATCTACTAAAGAGCTAGAGATAAAAGAGTGTGATGCTCCAGAATCAAATAAAGTCCGAATGGGAAAATCGGATATAGAAATCAAACCTTCAACTATGACTTTCTACCTCTATCTGGAATGCTACTAGAAGGTGCTGCATCTAACGCCTAAATCTGTGCAACTGGTGCACTTGCTCCCTGACCAGCTCCCTGGGGACAACTCCTACTCATATGACCGGGTTGCCCGCAACTATAGAACTTACCCTTCATCTTCTCCTTCCTGCAATCCTTGGCAATATGTCCAATATTCCCACAACTACGGCACTTTATTCCTTTCTTAATCTGCTTCTGAGGACCATCACCTTTCTTCTTCTTCTTATTGTTGTCCCACCACTTCTTCTTTAAACTTTCTGACTTAACCACCTCTTTAGACTCTCCTTCCTTGACTGCATCCGACATAAGCGCCATCTTGACCAAAGACTCATAAGTAGCTCCCATTGGCACGTGAATCAGCAATAATCCCTGAAGGGGTTAATCCAATCCCTTCGCAAACTTCATAGCTTTCTTATGCTGCGTGTTCACCAAATCCATACCAAACCGCGATAGCTCATTGAATTGATTGATGTATTCCTTAACAGACAGACCTCCTTGCTTTAAATTGATAAACATCTCCCACTGAGCACTCTCTTTCACTTAAGACAGAAACTTCCTATCAAATCTCTCCCGGAATCCATCCCAAGTAATATTCCTTTCCTCCAAGTAATAAGATGCCTCCTCCTTCAGCTGCGAAGAGGTTAGCGGAACTCGTTGTTCATCATCCAGTCCCAAAAGACCAAAATCCTCTCCATGTCCCTAAGCCATGCTCTTGCCTCCACAAAAGTCTCCTTGTTAAAAAAGTCTTCCCGCCCAAACTTACAAAATATTTACAAAGCTTAGAGAAATTGATGGCGACAGGTGGGTTGATGGGATTCCCACCCGCTGGTGCAGGATTGGGCGCAGGCCCGTGCACCTCTGGAGTCATGGCTTGTAAGTACCTACGAAACCAGGCTAGGATTGGAATGCCCTCGGGAACGTTTGGGGCATCAGCCATTCTACGAAAAGAAAATGATAGTTTAGGAAAGAGGCAAAGGGAGATTGAACTGGACTTATGAGGGGATTTTTACAAAAACTCTTTTATACTTGAAATCATTTCTAAAAGTTCTTTTCTGAAAAATACTTTTAAAACAGGTTATTTTGAAAAATACTTTACTTAAAAAAAAATTAGGAATCCTGTAACCTTAGGCTCTGATACCAAGTGAAACACCCCACACCCCTTAATATATCCAAAAGGACACATTAAAAGGTGTGGTGCATTGTAGGTATAACTAAAGCTAACAGAGACTAAGATTCATAAGACAAAAATAGATAAAAACAGCGAAAACTTAAAATAATAACTTAATTAAAACAAAACTTCATAATTGCTTCATAAATAAGTTAAATACCACATACATGTCTAAAAATCCAATATGTCTCATGAAATAAAAACTCATAATCTCAAAAATCAGAGGACATAATATCCCTCATAATAAGCCAGTACATAGAAAGAATAAAAGCTGAAAGAAAAGAACTACATGGTAGCAAACTCCTCCAACAAATCTCCAAGAAACTACAATCTACTGTCCTTTCCCTTGATTGCCTAAAGGGGGAAAAAGGGGAAATAGAGGAGTGGGTCAGACTAAAAGTCTGGTGAATAATAGTAATTACTAGAGTCTTTAAGCAAACTAAAAGTAATAGACTCTATAACAGTTCTAGTACATAAAGAGGAAACAAAGGAAATACGAAAGAGATAAACTGGAAATAAATACGATTAACTATAAGATAGGTTAACTTTGATTGTTCGCACTTGTTCTTGATAGCTGCTTTGATTAGGCTGAATTCCTAATCCTATAATTAGGCTGAATTCCTATCGGCATGCTACTCCATAGACCTTACTGCGGACCAGAGACTAGGTAACTCCCTACATAGCAGCTAATGGTATCTACGAAAGATGCACAAAGCAACCACTGTGGATCCAGACGATACATATCTCCCTACAAAGAAGGCAATGGTGTCTACGAAAGACACATACACTAAGCGCTTGGAACTTATAGCGATTACTGAGGACCAGAATGGAAGTCGCACGCGTAACTGCCACCATGCCCATGCTACCTTTTGCTCCACCTATTGGGTCTTCTTATTACCTCAAACTCTAGCATAAGCGTGCCCCTCGTCTCACTTCAAGCTAATGTGAGACCGCCGTGTGTCCATAGAAAATAGGGGAAATGCTATTGGTACCGGCCCGTCATCTAAACAATATCTAGTTATGCCCCTTATCCAAATCCCCCATGATTTGAACTTCTAATTGACCAATTACTGCCATTTTTAGTATAAACGTTCCCTCGTCTCACTTCAGGCTAATGTGAGACCACCTTTTTGTCTAATAGGGAATGTTATTTGGTACAGGTCCTACTTTCATCTTTGCTTATTAACTTAGATAAATTATTTAAATAAGCCTTACACTTTTCTTTACTATCTGTGCTTATTAATTTATCCTAAGTCTTAAAATAAGCCTTATTCTGTTCTCTTTCTTATTATAATCTGCGTTATAATCATGCTTATTACTTAACCCAATGTCTAAGTGTGAAAATAAGCCTCTTTCATCTTTTACTCTTTTTAGTTATAATTCTAAGTTATAACTAGGCCAATCTTTTTAATTCAGTCCAATTAATGTCGTAATTAGGCAAAATTTCAGTCCAATTAGGCATAATTTCAGTCCAATTTCCATTTATATTACAGTCTTTGTAATTTAGATCTTATATTCCATTATTTTAGTTTTCTTACAATTTAATCCATATTCGCGTTAATCCTATTCTAATCCATACGCGAAGAAGAAGAAGAAATAAAAGAAAACTGAAAATAAAAGGAAATCCAAAGCATAGAAAGAAGATGTAAATAACGTATAAATAACAGTAAATAAACTAAAGTACTGTAAATAAACTGTAAATAAATGGAAAAGATATAATTAATAGAAATAAACTAAAATCACTGAAAGGAATAGCTAAATGAAATAGACTGGAAATAATTCTAAAAACTGTAAATAAACAATTGAAAAGGCTATTCCAAAAATCGTAGTAAAACTACAACTATTAGAAACCCTATTATTTTAAATTACTTAAAGAAATCTAAAATAATTATAATCACTCACCTCTGGTCCTAAGCTCTTCCTTTGGTCTTCCCGGATCTACTTGAAGTTGTAAAATAATTTAGTGTATAACGATTTTCTCCTTGGAAAAATTATTTCGTTTAGGGTCCTTCCTAGAAAGAAGAACCCAATTGGAGAAAACCTAGAATGAGAAAAGGTGTTAGGTCTAGGGGTCTATTTATAGGGTTAGAAGTGGATCTCAGACCGTTGGATTTTGAAGATTGAATGGGATGCAACCACGTCATAGGCTGAATAGGAGCCATCAGATGCAAGAATGGAAGGACCAGATCGAGGTAAAGAATGCAAAACACGTCATTAAGTCGGCAAAATTAGCTCTGGAACATTCGAACGAACGTTCGTTCGTAATTAAGGGAGGCGGGTCGACCGGATGGTCGACCTACCATATATATATATATATATATATATATATATTCGTCTCTTATATTTCTGTTTATTTTGTATCTTGGTTATATTAGCTCGGTTTCTGACGTTCTATATATGGAAATTGACCAGAAAATTACCACGGACACAATGGTACAATTCCCGTGGCTCAATTCGGATAATTTCAAAAAGTTATTTTATTATTCAATTAATTAACAAATTAATTATTATGGGTTAAATTTTGGGTTGTTACAAGTTTGGCAGCGAATATCAAGTTTTGATAGGATGATCATATCGCTGATATCTGTGTACCATTTTGTTTGTCTCGTCATGCTGATCTCCACAGTATATTCATTTCTGTGTTTCGATGTCCGGTACGCGGCGAAATCCGCGAAACGGTTACCCGTATCGATACCCCATTTTTAACCTTTTGTTTTCCTGGGTCCATTCGTCTGTCCCCGTGAGAAAACATGTGGTCACTAGCCTTTATTATTGTTCAGAATTCAATACTCTGTCTTTCAATATTCCATTGAATTGAATATTATATGCTGGTTGCCTTTTCGGTTCATACTCTATCTCTTCTCTTTCCATTTTGCTCTGTCATTCTATTCGAAAATGAAAGTAAGAAATATAATAATATTATATATATAAAGTATACTATTGTTTGCTATAGCATGAATCTGCCCTCTTCCCTTTCTGTGATCCACCTCCTTCCTTTGAAACCAAACCCACACGACCTTCCACCCATGCATGGCCATATGACCCTCCTCCCTCCGCCATCCAGTCACCATCCCACAGTCAAGCTTTCCCATAGCCTCACAGCAGCCGTATCTTCCCACACAATCTCCTCACCCAGCCTTCGCTTGAACCCTAATCCATCACCCAGTGCCGCCAGCAACCTAGACAGAGCCATCCCCTAGTCCTCCACCTTAAACGCAGCTAGGGCTGAACACACTTCCACCTCCCTCCATGCATGCTACCTGCTCGCACGTAGATTCCCCTCCCTGCCTATTCCACCAGCCACGTCAGCATCATCACCACCGAGACCCATGCCTTTTCCTCCTTTCCGCCTCTTCATTTCGCCCTCGCCTTGTTCAAACCACCACAGCCCGCTACTCCTCCCACTGCAAAGGAAACCCACCACTTCAATTCACCTTGCATCTCCACGTGGACAGCGACCAGTTCCTGACCCTCTGGCCTTCACCCTATCCTTGTCTTCCTTCCATTATCCTGCTACCTTACTTTTGTACTTTACCTAAGCTTGCTTTGCTATTACATATTATATATACATTATAAAGTTATTTCTCTTATTTTGTTTTATAAATATTATATGTATGGATTTTTAAAATAATATATATATATTGATTTTTAAATATTGACTTTAATTTATAAAATATAGATATTTTGATTTTTTATATGTGTTCTCATAATTGTTGATTTTTTATAACATAATGTGAAGATTTTTCTTTAATTTGGGTTTTAAACTAAATATTGTTTTAAAGATATGATATAAAGATTTTATTTTTAAATAGGTGGATAAAATTTTTATTTTTAAAATTTATATATCTTGGTTTCATCGATCTCTAGTCCACCTTGCTTTGCTTGTTTCCGTTGCTGTCCGGAGATTATTTCCGAAACTCTAGCTTATCTGTGTCCGTGCTCCTCATTCTCGTTGATTTCTCTAGCCTCGAAAGGTGAGTGATCACTGACGATTAACATTCCTATGTTTAGCAAATTGATTTCGCGTGAAATGACGATTGAAATATGTTGTTAAATTTGAATTGTTAGTTATTTAATTGTTGAATATGATATGTTATTGTTTTTAATTTGTTAACCGGGTTAATTAACATATGGCACCATAACATGCCGTATATATATATTGTTATTAAATTGTTAACTATGATATATGCTCATCATTGATATGTTATGCCATTTTATAATGGTATTATATTATTCTCACACTGCAAGTTACCTGATAGTAACCCCGCTTTCCTTGCAAAAAAAAAGTTACCTGATAGTTAGGAATTCCCTATGGGTTGAAATGATACATACCCGAATGATATTATAGATTATGGAAAATTATTATGGGTTGAAATGATAAACCCAAGCGATTTTATTGAATTTAAATTTTGGGATTGCGGGTTCAAATAATACATACCCGTAAATATTAAATTTAAATTGCGGATTGAAATGATAAATATCCGTATCACTTGACCATAGGATATAAAATTATATACGGACACCGTTAGTCTATTTTTGAAAATGATTTCCAAGGTTTTGAAAGAAAATATATGGGTTTTGATAAATATTGATATTAATTATAATAAAAAGATTTAATTTTAATATATGTGTAAAATTTAGATTTTAAAATTATATGTTTTGGAAATTTAAAATTATAAGTTAAGTTTCAAAATGTAAATTATAAAATTTTATTTATAACTTTATTATTTTCAAATATAATTTAATAATAAGATTTAATTTAATAAAAATTTAATTTAACTAGTATATATATATATAAAGTATGTTTAAATATTTATTTAAAATTTATATTAATATTTTTAAATAGATTTTGTAATAACTTTAATAAATAGAGGGTGTAAAGATAAATTAAAGTTGCTTGAAATTTAATTTGGTTAATAATTGAATTTAAATAAAAGATTGATTTAGAACTTATTGATTTTGAGATTTTAAAGATATGTTTTTATAACTTGATAAATTAATTTTGATTAAAGAGGATTTAATGAATATTTTAAACTGAATTTGAATATTTAATTTTGATTTAAATTTATAATTTGAGATTTTATTTAAATATTATAAAAATGATTAAGTGAATATTTTCAAATTTAAATAAATCAAAGTTGAGTTTTGGAACATAAATGAAATTTGTTAAATTGGGTTATTGTAAATTTTTTGAATATTTAAAGTTTGAAACCTATTGAATAGGAAGTGGTTCAGAATTTGAGTTCAAACCTGGATTTTCAAATCGATATAAATTAGAAATGGTTTTAATAAGAATTTGGATTGAATTTTTAATCTTTCTAATTGAAATTGTTGAACTGAGATTGATTTTAAATTGAATTGTGGAAGTAAAGTTGATTTGAATTGATTTGTGAAATTGGAAGAAACAATTCTAATTTGAAACTATTTTCGATATAAACTCTTTTAAATATTTTTTTTTAATATATAAACTATTTTTGATATATAAACTATTTCAATATATAAACTATTTCTAATATATAAACTGTTTAAGTTGGAACTGTTATGATTTAGATTTAATGGATTTAAATGCGAATACTTTGATATGATGGTTTGACCTATTTTGTGGCTATGATTTTGGAAGTGAATTATAATTTAAAGTGAATTACAAATTAAAGTGACTATGATTTTGAAAGTGTATATGATTTCGAGAATGAAATGATTTTGAAATGAATATGATATTTTGATATAAAAGTATGAACTATTTGAAATGAAAGTGACCACGGTGTGAAATAAGTATTTGGTTATTAAAGAGACCGGGATCAGATATTGTCATACTCTCCGCCAATACCGAAAACCACTTTAATAACTGTGCACGCGGTGGAGATTCCAGAACGAAGTAGGATGGTTTGGCGATCGGTTCTATATGAGGTATTAACGCAGCCCTGACTCCCGCAAGTCAGCTTGATGTGGCTAAAATAGGAGTTATACCAGGCATGTGAGGTCGCACCTCCGATCGAGCATGCTTCTTCGATACCATTCTATAACTTTGTGATTTGATTGGGTGCATCTTTGATTTGGGAGTGTCTCGAGATGGGCGGTAGTAGCTGCTATGCGTTACCACCAATCCGGGAGTGCAAACGGTAGAATCCTACCCTGGCATTGCTTACGTGCCTTGTCACATGCCTTATCGCGCCTTCTACGAGTTTGTTTTGTGTGGTACCAATGGAGTGCTCCCTAATAGCCCACCGGTTTGGTGGAGTTTATAGTACTGTATAGACTATGGCATTTATATAAAATGTGTTAAGGGGGATATGGGTAATGCCTTAATGCTACTTTAATAGTTTACTTTACTGTAGACATTATATATGTAGCGTATTGTACTATGTATGTAGATAGTTTAATGGATCCTTAGAGGATGAGAATCCCAAACATCCTTTAAGTTATTTTGTATTTCACTTGACATTTCACTTGAGTTGATTTACTGGTATAAGAATGTTAATCCTGACTCAATGTTTGGTGTTTTGCTTTATGCTCGGGTCAGACTAGTGTCACAGCATGAAACACCCCATACCCCTTAATATACCCAAAAGGACACATTAAAAGGCGTGGTGCGTTGTAGGTATAACTGAAACTAACAGAGACTAAGATTCACAAGACAAAAATAGGTAAAAACAGCGGAAGTTAAATGAGTATATTTAATTAAAACAAACTTTCAGCATTAATTCATAAATAAGCCAAATGCCAAATACAACATTCAAAACCCATCGTGTCTTATGAAATGAAAATTCATTGTCTCAAAATCAGAGTATGTAATATCCCTCATAAATAAACCAATGCATACAAGAACAACAACTGAAAATAAAAGAAGTACATAGAAGAAGTCTCCTCCAAGAAGAATTCCAAGCTGTAGCAATCTACTAGCTTCTTCCTTGATTGACTAAGGGGGAAAATGGGGGAAATAGAGGAGGGGGTTAAGCTAAAAGTCTGGTGAATGATAGTAATTACTAGAGTCTTTAAGCAAGATAAAAGTAATAGACTCTACAACGATTCTAGCATAAATAAGGATAACAAAGAAAATAGGAAAGAGATAAACTGGAAATAAATACGATTAGATATTGCTCAAGATAGGCTAACTTTGATTGTTTGCATTTGTTCTGATTTAACTAGGCTGAATTCCTAATCCTGTAATTAGGATGTGACCCTAATTCTACCATTTTTGATCGGCCTACTACTCCATAGACCTTTCTGTGGACCAGCCGCTATATAACTCCCTGCACAGCAGCCAATGGTATCTACGAAAGATGCACAGAGCAACTACTGTGGACTCGGACGACATATATAGCTCCCTACACAGAAGGCAATGGTGTCTACTAAGAAACCATACTAAGCGCTTGGAACTCATAGTTATTACTGAGCACTCGAATGGAAGTCGCACGCATAACTGCCACCATACCCATGCTACCTTTTGCTCCACCTATTGGGTCTTCTTATTACCTCCAACGTCCAGCATAGCGTGCCCCTCATCTCACTTCAGGCTAATGCGAGATCACCGTGTGTCCATAGAAAAATAGGGGAAATGCTGTTGGTACTGGTCTTTCATCCAAACAATATCTAGTTGTGCCCCTTATCCAAATCCCCATGATTTGGACTTCTATTTGACAAATTACTACCATTCTTAGCATAAGCGTGCCCTAGGGAATGCTATTTGGTACAGGTCCTACTTTTATCTTTGTTTATTAACTTAGATAAATTATTAAGATAAGCCTTTATTACCATTTTTACTTTCTACGCTTATTAATTTATCCCAAGCCTTGAAATAAGCCACATTATGTTCTTTTTCTTATTATAACCTACGTTATAATCATACTTATTACTTAACACAAGGTCTAAGTGTGAGATAAGCTTCTTTCATCTTTTACTCTATTTAGTTATAATTCTAAGTTATAACTATGCCAATTATCTTTAATTAGTCCAATTCTAATTAGGCGTAATTTCAGTCCAATTCCATTATTTATTACAGTCTTTATAATTTACATCTTATTTTCTTCGTTCAATATTCTTACTTATATAATCCATATTCGCGTTTAATTTATTCTAATCCATACGCGCAGAAAAGGGGGATGAAGAGAATAGACGCTTGCATAAAATCCAAAACGTCGAAAAAGATGTAAATAAGAAATAATAAATACTGTAAATAGACTGTAAATTAATAAAAAGCTATGCTTAATAGTAATAATTTATAAGTAACAGAAATAATACTAAAATTACTTTAAGGAATAGCTGAATAGACTGAAAATAATTAAAAACTGTAAATAATTACTGAAAAAGTTTATTCCAAAAATCGTAGTAAAACTACAACTATTGGAAACCCTATTATTTTAAATTATTTAAGAAATCTTAAAATAATTACAATCACTCACCTCCGGTCCTAAGCTCTTCCTTTGGTCTTCCCAGATCCACTTGGAGTTGTAAAATAATTTTCATTAAAAAGATTCTCTCCTTGGAAAATTATTCCTTTTAGGGTCCTTCCTGAAAAGGTGAACCCAAACGGAGAAAATTTAGAATGAGAAAAAGTGTTAGATCTAGGGGTCTATTTATATATGTAGAAGTGGATCTCGGACCACTGGATTTGGAGATTGAATAGGATGCAACCACGTCATAGGCTGAATAGGAGCCATCAGATGCATAAATGGAGGGACCGGATTAAACTAAAGGGTGTAAATGACATGTTCTGAGGCCTCTGATTCGTTCGAATGAATTAACGTTCGTTCGCCTGCCGAAATACAAGGTGGGTCAACCGGGTGGTCGACCGCCCCCTTGCCCAGGTCGACTGGCCGGTCGACCTGTCCATATTTTTTTTCGTTATATTTATGCTTATTTGGTTTATTTTATAACTTGGTCATATTAGCTCGGTTTCTCACGTTCTATATATGCAAATTGACCATAAAATTACCACGGACACCATGGTGCAACTTCCATTGCTTAATTCTGATAATTTCACAAAGTTATTTTATTATTTAATTGATTAACAAATTAATTATACGGGTTAAATTTTGGGTCGTTACATTCTCCCCTCCTTAAGGGATTTCGTCCCCGAAATCTCTAAGGATAAAAGAATGTACTAAATGTTTTCATCCAATTCTACAACCAACTACTCAATCATCAACCATTCATCCATTGTCCTTAAGTTTTTCTAATGCATTTTATGATACTTATGCAATTATGTAGTGTAAATATCCCTAACTAATGCAAAAGATTAGGTGGTCTACTGATTCAGTTGACCTCCTTTTTATGCAATCATGTCTGTGTTAAGTATCCAAATGAATGCAAAAATTTCCTAATGATAACTAATAGTTCTATATGCGTGCTACAAACATCATCCAAATGCAACAATCATGTGATAATCAACCATTTATAGCAATCATGGAAATAAAATAAAAATGTGCACACATCCGTATGTATATGCTATAGTGTCCTAGTTAGGCCGATCCCTGAGGAATAATAGTGCCTAGTGTACCTATATGCGTCCATAGCATCCACTAGCAAACACTTGCAACCATTAGCATACATCATTCATAACATGTTTTATTAACATGTTTACATCGAATCCTACCATCCATAGGTTAAATTCTAAGTTCTACCCTCCCACGGGATAATAAAGGAAAGAACCTACTCAAATCTAAAGATGGAAATAGGAAATTCTAAAACTTACTATCAAAGAAATGCGGATATGAGATATGAATTTTCTCCTAATCAAACCAATCTTCTCCGAAGTCTCCTTAACCGTGTCGGAACCAAGGCAATCTCTCTGTAGACTCTATCCAACATGAAAGCGAATTGCGCGGTCTTCTATAAAGATCTTTGGAAAGTGCCATTCCAATGTAGCTTGAGACCTACTACCATATGAATTCCACTAAAGAAAGATGCTCTTCCCAAGTTCTGTCAAAATAAAAAATACTCATTCTCAACCATGCTTGTCTTACTATCCTACTAATTTCCCTTTACTGTTCTTCATGAATCAACATTCCTAGGTTCTTACTAGTGTCCTATACACTTTACGGAAACCTCCATTATTATTTCTAAAAGTAATTACTGTTATCTCCTTACACCTTTTCCATTACTCCTAGGAAATGATTCTTATCTACTCCACATTTAAGAGTTTGGTTTGGTATTTATCACCTTGTTTAAAAAACTAAGGTTTCTAAAAATTTTAAAACATCAAATCCCAAAATCTTTGTCTTTAAAAGTGTTATCTTTTCAGCTTTTATTAATTTCAAAAATACTTGGTCACTTAATATTATTTCCCAAACCTAGAGGGAAAAAGCTTCCAAAATAATTTTTTTTAGTCTAAAACTTATATCTCTCTTTCTTTTAAAGACTTTTACAGTTTTCTATAAAAATTTAAATTTTCAAATTTTACTTTTATTAAGTTTTTCATTTCAAAAACTTAATTACTTTTTCACCAAACCATTATCCTTTAAAATATCTTTAAACATCTTCTTATTACACCTAACAGTTTTATACCCTTGCTTTGCCAAAAAACAGTTTTATACCCTAATGTATTAGAACTACTTTCTCTTATGAGAAACTATTAATGGTAAAACCTTCTATGAATCCTTTAAAAGAGGATTTTATGTTTATGTGAAATTACAAGGAACTTATTTTATATTTTTTGAAATAGGATATACAAAATATAGTGCTTCCCACACCTTGTATATCTCTTTCACGTATTCCTTATAACTTGCACAAAACATCTTTATTAATAATTTGGTTTCATAGAAAATTTTATTATTATTCATTTCGTTTCAATAGATTAAAGTATTTTTAATTTATATTCTTTTACTATAGACAACTTCTATGAAATTTACTAATTTCCTAATATTTAACTTACACTTTTCTTTTCAGAAAATCTCATTTTCAAAACTATTTTTTAATATATTCATAACTTGAAAACATTTCCTCATACTTATTTAAAGTGTACTTACAAACCACTTTATTTCTATACTTGAAAATTTTCTTCAATGCACATTTTTATGTGGGTCAAAGCAGATATTGCGTAAAACACTATTACTATAACCCAAAAATACTAGTGTATGGATTCAATACTAATAAACCTCATATACTATGTAAAAGCATTTCCTTTGGAAGTCACCTACTATAACAATAGTGCTATAGTCTATGCTCCCTTTGCTTTTCACGAAAACATCTATTACAACAATAAATGTTGTAACCTACGTTTTCGATACTTAATAACCACTAGGTTTTTATATTTAAAATCTTTGTTTATCTACAAAGAAACTAGCGAACTATAATTCTTCAAAAAGAATCTTGCTTTTAACAAAATTTATATCATATAAAAACCAATTTAAATTTCATACCTTTTTCAAAAACCCAATATTTATTTCCTAAAAGGAAATATTAAAAAATTTCAATTCCAACAATTACAATTTTTATTTTTCCAACTTTTTTTAAATTTAGAAAATTTCATTTTATTGGGCTTAGCATAAAGTGGATCTTCCTACTTACTTCCCTCGGAGTACTTTTCCTAAACTAAACGCTTTTACTCTTATTCCTTTTGTATACTCATATTTATTCTAAGGCATCACCGTCAAATCCACTTGTCTGAGATAATTATAATTTCTGCAATTACCTACACATGGACTTTCTTCTCTACTTATCTACTGAATTTTATTGTACATCTCTAACCTTTGCCTACCTATCTTTGGATTTTCATAATCCCAATCCTAAATGTACAAAACCGTTTCTTCAATCCCTACCATGTGTAGACATTCTCTATGCCCCAATAAATGCACTTCAAAAGTGATACTTCAAGAACCCTGCTCTCAACCGACGAACACGAAGCGTACAAAGAACCCCTTTTAGGTGAATAACATGCTCTTCCGTACTTCTTAGAAAACACCAAAACGTCGACCACGAATACCACCACGAACTTTATTTTAGGACATCTCTCAAAACATGGTTCATCTAATCTATAGAATAGGCTGGGACATTGGTTAGCCCAAAAGTCATGACTAACCACTCAAAGAATCTGTCCGATGTCCTAAATGTGGTCTTATCAATGTTACCATTAGTGACCCTAAGCTGATGAAATCTAGTTCGTAAATCAAGATGGGAGAATACTAAAGAGCCAACTAACTAGTTGAAAAGATCATCTATCCTAGAGAGTGGGTAATGGTTCTTCTTTGTGAGCTTATTCAATTCTCTATAGTCAATGCAAAGTCAAAGAGAACCACCTGCTTTGGTAGTGAAGACGACTGGCGCTCCCTATTTCGATATGTTTCTTCTTATGAAACATTTTTCCAAAGCTCACGGATCTGCTTGCTCAATCCCTTCCTTTCCCTAGGCGCCATATGCCCTACGGGTAATGCTACTGGCTAGCCAAATAAATCCTAAAGTCAATCTCTCTCTTGGGGGGGTAGTCCCCTAACCTCCTCAAATATGTTTGGAAAAATCACTGACGACAGGAACCGAATCTAACTCTGATGATGATGAATCGAGGGAATAAAGGAAGCTCAACATAACTGACCCTTGCGGGTTGCAAGAAATCTTGAGAGTCCTACTGATGCATGTCTCTAGTCTAACGACTCTCCTCTCGCAATCTAATATAGCTTCCTATGTGGATAGCCAATCTATTCCCAAAATCATCTCATACCCCAAAAATTACAAAATATAGGCGTCATAGTTAAATTCTACGCCTAGAATAAAAATTTTCAAACCCCTACAAATCATAGACAAATGTGCCGATCCTCCTATGGGGTTTGAAACAACAATAGGATCTACTACAAAAGAAATTCTAAGTGCAAACAATCTACCAAAGAACTAGAGATGAAAGAGTGTGATGCTCTAGGATCAAAAAGAGTCCGAATGGGAAAATCAGAAAAAGAAACCAAATTTCCTACCTCGATCCGGTCCGCTGCTGGAAGGTGTTTCATCCAAAGCCTGAATCTGTGTTGTAGGTGCACTCGCTCCCTACCCCATCTTTTAAGGACAAAACTTACTAAAGTGACCAAGCTGTCCATAATTGAAACACCTTCCCTTCATTCCAATCTTCTTACAGTCCCTTGCGTAATGACCAGTCATTCTACAACGGTTACATCTCCCACTTTTCTTGATTCGCTTCTGAGGGCCTTCCCTTTTCCTCTTATCCTTCTTGCCCTTCCACCATGGCTTCTTAGAGCTTATAGGAACTGCCTTAAGCTCTTCTTCCAACTGCCAAGATATAGGTTGACCACTCTGTCGGTCCTCCAAACCTAACTTCCTAAACTTTCGCTCCATATCTTCCAACCTAGCTTGCGTCTCCTTGAAATCCTTCGTGCAAGAAAATGTTCCGCCCCTTATACTAGTGAAGTCATTGCATAGCTTAGAAAAATCGGCTAGTGTAGGTGGATTAAAGGGATTTCCACCTACCGGTGTTGTATTGGGAGCTTGCCCTTACACCCCTGGTACTGCAGCTTTATGGAACCAGTCAGCCATACTATGCAAAGAAAAGGAAACTTAGGTTCGAAAGAATCGAAAGAAGGTTGAACTGGACTTAAAGGGGATTTTTATAAAAACTCTTTTATACTTAAAAACTATTTCTAAGAGTTCTTTTCTGGAAAATACTTTTTTAAAATAAGTTATTTTGGAAAATACTTTACTTTTAAAATAAATTTTTTAGGAATCCTGTAACCTTTGGCTCTAATACCAAGCAAAACACCCCACACCCGTTAATATACCCAAAAGGACATATTAAAAGGTATGGTGTGTTGTAGGTATAACTGAAACTAACAGAGACTAAGATTCACAAGACAAAAATAGGTAAAAACAGCGAAAACTAAATGAGTATATTTAATTAAAACAAAGCTTCAGAATTAATTCATAAATAAGCCAAATGCCAAATACAACATTCAAAACCCATCGTGTCTTATGAAATAAAAATTCATTGTCTCAAAATCAGAGTATGTAATATCCCTCATAAATAAACCAGGGCATACAAGAACAACAACTGAAAATAAAAGAAGTACATAGAAGAAGTCTCCTCCAAGAAGAACTCCAAGCTGTAGCAATCTACCATCTTCCTTGATTGCCTAAGGAGGAAAAAGAGGGAAATAGAGGAGTGGGTCAAACTAAAAGTCTGGTGAATGATAGTAAATACTAGAGTCTTTAAGCAAGATAAAAGTAATAGACTCTACAACAGTTCTAGCATAAATAAGGATAACAAAGGAAATAGGAAAGAGATCAACTGGAAATAAATACGATTAGATATTGCTCAAGATAGGTTAACTTTGATTGTTTGCATTTGTTCTGATTTAACTAGGCTAAATTCCTAATCCTGTAATTAGGATGTAACCCTAATTCTACCCTTTTTGATCGGCCTGCTACTCCATAGACCTTTCTGTGGACCAGCCGCTATATAACTCCTTACACAGCAGCCAATGGTATCTACGAAAGATGCACAGAGCAACTACTGTGGATCCGAACGACATATATAGCCCCCTTCACAGAAGGCAATGGTGTCTACTAAGATACCATACTAAGCGCTTGGAACTCATAGCTATTACTGAGCACCCAAATGGAAGTCGCACGCGTAACTGGCACCATGCCCATGCTACCTTTTGCTCCAATTATTGGGTCTTCTTATTACCTCCAACGTCTAGCATAGTGTGCCCCTCATCTCACTTCAGGCTCATGTGAGATCACCGTGTGTCCATAGAAAAATAGGGGAAATGCTGTTGGTACTGGCCCTTCATCCAAACAATATCTAGTTGCGCCCCTTATCCAAATCCCCGTGATTTGGACTTCTATTTGACCAATTACTACCATTCTTAGCATAAGCGTGCCCTAGGGAATGCTATTTGGTATAGGTCCTACTTTCATCTTTGCTTATTAACTTAGATAAATTATTTAAATAAGCCTTTATTACCATTTTTCTACGCTTATTAATTTATCCCAAGCCTTAAAATAAGTCCCATTATGTTCTTTTTCTTATTATAACCTACGTATAATCATGCTTATTACTTAACCCAAGGTCTAAGTATGAATATAAGTTTCTTTCATCTTTTACTCTATTTAGTTATAATTCTAAGTTATAACTATGCCAATTATCTTTAATTAGTCCAATTCTAATTAGGCGTAATTTCAGTCCAATTCCATTGTTTATTACAGTCTTTATAATTTACATCTTATTTTCCTCGTTCAATATTCTTACTTATATAATCCATATTCGCATTTAATTTATTCTAATCCATACGCGCAGAAAAGGGGGATGAAGAGAATAGACGCTTGCATAAAATCCAAAACGTCGAAAAAGATGTAAATAAGAAATAATAAATACTGTAAATAGACTGTAAATTAATAAAAAGCCATTCTTAATAGTAATAATTTATAATTAACAGAAATAATACTAAAATTACTGAAAGGAATAACTAAATAGACTGAAAATAATTAAAAATCGTAAATAATTACTGAAAAAGGCTAATCGTAGTAAAACTACAACTATTGGAAACCCTATTATTTTAAATTACTTGAAGAAATCTTAGAATAATTACAATCACTCACCTTCGGTCCTAAGCACTTCTTTGATCTTCCCGGATCCACTTGGAGTTGTAAAGTAATTTTTATTAAAAAGATTCTCTCATTGGAAAATTATTCCTTTTAGGGTCCTTCTTGAAAAGGTGAACCCAAGTGGAGAAAATCTAGAATGAGAAAAAGTGTTAGGTCTCGGGGTCTATATATATGTGTAGAAGTGGATCTCGGACCGTTGGATTTGGAGATTGAATAGGATGCAACCACGTCATAGGCTGAATAGGAGCCATCAGATGCCAAAACGGAGGGACCAGATTAAACTAAAGGGTGCAAACGACGTGTTTCGAGGCCTCTGATTCGTTCGAACAAATTAACGTTCGTTCGCCTACCGAAATACAAGGCGGGTCGACCGGGCGGTCGACCGCCCCCTTGCCCAGGTCGACCGGCCGGTCGACCTGACCATATATATATATATATTTCGTTATATTTATGCTTATTTTGTTTATTTTATAACTTGGTCATATTAACTAGGTTTCTAACGTTCTACATATGGAAATTGACCAGAAAATTACCACGGACACAATGGTGCAACTTCCGTGGCTTAATTCTGATAATTTCACAAAGTTATTTTATTATTTAATTAATTAACAAATTAATTATTACGGGTTAAATTTCGCGTTGTTACACAGCATTTGACTCACCTTTGAAGCTTGGAGATCTGCTTGGAGTTATATATTCGGCTTTTAAGTTGTTTCAGTTATTCTCAGTTGTTTGTGCAGACTTGTCATTTTCTTTTGTATTGACACTTTTATGTATTAGATATCTGATGTATTTTGTTTCAGACTCTGTTGTTTATAAAGTAGCTTCATGAATTACTATTTATCTATTCCGCTGCTTATTGTTATATTACCCTGTGTATCTGTGATTTTGTGATTGATTTATTTACTGTATATCCTAAGTTTTGTCAAATATAAATTAACAATTATTTGTTTTGAGCAAGTCAAGTCTGACATGTGTGGATTATTGTTGATTTGAATAGTTCGAAATTGCAAGTCGTTATATTAACTAATTAATTTATCATCAATGTGTTTAAAATTAACTAATCACTTGGTTAATTATATTTTAAAATTAATTAATCATTTTATCTAATAATATTTAAGGTTAATTAATGTTTTAATAATGATGGATTAAAGTTAAATAATTAATTTAATTATGATTTTTTCAAATTAATTAATCTTTTTAATTAATTAGTGACTTTTAAAAGATAATAAATTTGTTTAACTTTAAATTCCTTAAATAAAGTTTAAATTAATTAATAACTTTTAAGTAATGATATTAATTATTTATTAATTATTATTATATTTTAATATTATTAATTAATTTAAATTACTGATATTTTAAAAGGTGATTTACCCTTTTTAATTAAAGGTTATTAAAGTTAATTACTTAACTTAGTTAATAAAGTTTTAAAGTTAACTAATCAATGTAATAAGGATGTTTTAAGTTGTTAAATCCTTTTTATAAAGATATTTCAAAGTTAGTAAACCCTTTTAGCAAAGTGTTTTAAACTAATACTTGTAATGTGAAGCCAAGTTCGGGCTTTTAAAAGAAAAGGTTTGAATTGTGTATGGAAATGAATTAATTTCCGTAAAGCGATTCACTTGTATGCAAATGATTTATTTGTATAATTAGCACTAAACATCGAAGAAGTAGACTTTTCGCTATTTCGAAAGTTAAGAGAAATTATGGGGTGTGACTTTAAGGTAACACTGCCTTGACTTGTTCGGTATTATTGTTAACCAAGAAATAGTACAAGTTTAAATTCGATGAGTGGTGTTAAGTATACAAGACTTAATTTCCATATACGGTCATTTTATATCCTCGATAGTTCGTTTCTTAGCAATCACTTACTTCAGCTTCTTTATTATCATCATTCTAAGACAATGTGTTGCTCCATTGAGCATTGATATCCTTTGTCCGAAATGACTAAATCCAAAGTGTGAAAGGAAGCTAAGCTATGTGGGGTTGCTCCCATTAGGGTACTTTCATCTCTCATATAGATTTTGATTCGGTAGCGCTATTAGATGTGAAATATTCAGATACTCGGTAAGTTTTAGCGGGGTCCGACTTGGTATTGTTCGAGAAGTGTCACAGAGCATATGAGCTTCTCAAAAGTATATTACTAGAGGGATACTTCAAGGGTGGTGCACCTTCCTAGTCATTTGTTGGAGATTTTCCTTTTCTTATTTGATTTGAACCTTCAAATCTATTTCCTTATTTGCATTCAGGAAGAGTCAACCACTCTTTGTGGTGTTTAATTATATATCTATTCTTTACGTTTGGATGTTGATTTATGTGAGAGTAAACATGTTCCGTGTTCAGCGGCGTGGTCTCACATATTTATGTTTAATTTCACATCTATTGTTTAAATTTTTTTACTCATACCAGACATATAGTCTGACCCGAGTTGTTTGTTTTTCCTAAACTCTCGGGTACTCATTTTATTTGAGTAGTTCGAGAGTAGCAAGTTTCTTGTGGGCTCTTTTGAAGACGGCGTTCGAGCAGAAGGCTTTCATCTTCTTAGTTATCTATTCCCGTGTATTATCTTGCTTATGTAGGTGTATTTTGTTTTAGCATATGTAAAGGCCCGATATTGTAACTGCCTAAGCTGATTTGTAGTACTTTGTGTAACTCTGATAACTCCCTATTAAGGAGTAACCTGATGTACTATTGACTGTTATGTTTTATTTAGCAGTTTCGTTGTGAGGATTTCTATTCTGTTCTTTATTTACCACATGATAATTCATCTTTTCGATTCTTTGACAATGGCATACGAACACCGAGGATGTGTTAATTGTCATTCCTAGGGGTAAGAAAGGTGGGTCGTCATAAATACTACACTAGAGAAAGAAAAGGTTAGAAACATCTAAGTAATTTGTAAGATTTGAAACAAAAATTGATAATAGCAAAGTACTTGGGGTAGTAAACCTTCGATCTTGGAGGTTGTGGTTGATGGTCGTCGTCACATAGAAGTACCAGTCTTGGAATTGGAAATCTTGCTCGAAAGACCAAAGATGGGAGCCAAGACGGAATGGCTCAAAAGGTAGTAGTAGTACTAGCTATCTTGGGCATTGGCTTGCCTTGACAGCTTGAACATAAAGTGGATGGAAAGCGAACTAAACTTTGGAAAGGTCCAGGTCATGGTAGATTATGTAGAGCACCGCAAAATGCACTGGTCGTTGTGGGCGAGTTGGGCGCGTGTCATTTGGTGCGCGGTCAAGAAGCGAATGAAGTATAAATGGATCGAAAGTCAAACCACATATTATATATGACATCAACCAAGTGAAGTAGCCGGTTGGAGGCTGGTTCGGCCCATCTACGACAAGAGGATAAAGCGGCTCAACTCCCAACACTTTAGATGGGCGAGCGCCTCGGAAAGATTATCCTTATCCTCCCTAACATTTGACGACTAACCTAGAATGGACGACAGGTTCTAGATGCACCATCGACGTTCTTTCCTCTGGCCATCTATAACAGTAATAACAATCTAGTCACTGAACTACCCTAGTTAAATCTAAGGGATAAACCAAACTTAGGGCATGCTTCCTCGCTCTAAGACACGAGAGACCCAAACTTCGGCGCATCCTAAATCGTTATCTTGCCAGCCACCACATTAAAGCACTAACTCGTACGACCTACCCCCCAGTAGGACCATATTGCCCATTTAACCTAAAGTAGGCTTTCCATATGCAACAAAGTCCATGAGCCACACCACCTAGGCGTCTCCTTCCTAATAAGAGGGGGGAGGGACAGTTATATAGTTTAACAACTTATGCATTTTTGAGTTTTAAGGCGGTCGAAATGATTCAACATTGATCGATCAACATCGACTGATAAACGTCTCTCTTATGGGTCACTCTCTTACACTAAGCTACTTAGACTTCGGCAACTCTCAATACAAACGAAAAAACAACAAAGAAAAATAATCGAAACACAGATATTTCTTAGCAAAAGAACATGAATACGATGTTGAAAGTAAAAAAAGAAAAGGAATGAAATTTACTAATTGAGGTAGTAGAGAGTTTTTGGAATAACCGATGAAGATTTTAAAAGCTTAAAGAGATTTCTTAATGGCAGATTTGTAAGAACTCGATATAGTGAAGGAGATAGATAAGGGTAGGTTTATATAGATTTGATTTTTTGACTAAAGTTGTTAGATGGAATGGATGGGAGTTGATCTTGGCTGTCTAGGTTTAATTGATAACCTCATCACATCAATAGTCATGTTTTCAAAACTGTTTGAACAAGCGACATATGTCATTCATATTAAATGCACATAGAGATAAGTCGGCCTTTGCTTGTAGAAGCGAACGTGTGGGCAAAATGCTTGATTTTCTCACAAAAGATTTCAGGTCCCCCAATTAAGCAACCGACAACCTAAGGCCCACTCACCTTGCTTGGTCAACAACTGCTCGGCCCCTCACGTGTATAAGCATGCAGTTTAGCCCATGAGAGATACGGGCGCTCCATCACTTGTTGGGTTCAACGATGACCCACTAAATATCATTATTAACAGGGAGGCCAAAAAATCACATGCAAACCTCAACCCATCTCATCATCATGCTTCTGGTTCGCACATGAGAGCTTTTCCCTCCGCTCGCCTTTTCGAGCCTCCTGGCTCTCTTCGCCTGTCTCTTTCCCTAGGTTAAGCGTACCGCTCTGCCTATCTCTCCTAGGTCAACCGGACCACTCCGCGCGTCCTACTTTGACTTGACTCGGTGAGAGTTTGACAAAAGCATGTAGTCGCCACTGCATAAAGAAGCAACGACTGTGTATTGTTCCCTTAACAAGATCTGCATAATACAATAATGTTCATCTAACAAAAGCATCGATGTACAGCGATCGCCCCACATCCTTTACTGTCCACATAAGCAATGATGTCATTGTTCAACAACATCGTTCTATCCCCATGTTGCATTTTCTGACAAAAGCATGCCTTAGTAAGACTCGCCAACTGCTCATCATCCAAGTCGTTCTCCGCATTTGGCATACTAGCCGGGACAGTTTTGAGCCATACAACTTCATCGATGGCTCAGAAGGTTCCACGGCTTAGTGTTTCAATCCAAGCCATTCAATCCAGATTTCAACTGCTATAATTATAGTTATACATGCATATGTACAAGGATCAAATTATCGTTTCTTACACACAATATTTCTCTTGCAATCAAACTGTTGTAATCAAATATATGCAACAAAATTAGTAGCTATAGCGGACGTAGATCTTCATCAAAATCGAACCACTCTAAATTACGTATCATTTACTTTACTTGCATCATAGCTCGTAATCTCTTCGTTTTTCATTTCCTATATACGGTGTTAGCAAACATCTTTGCTAATATCTCACTTAAATCATTATTCTGAGGTTAATAAGTAATTTAGTCAACATATCAGATTCTCTTCAACGTTGGTTGAGAGTTAAAGGGTACAAGATTTTATTTTAGTTGTACATCTTTTAGAGACGTCGCCAAAGACATTTCATTACTATGTCTATTCAGTATGAATAATTAACTCTAGTAGCTCTGATCAAACATGATGACATCTTCATATGTTGATTTATCTTTGTATATCAAATATCATATTTATCTCTACAATGGGATACAATTAGGTAAACAACTGTACAATATGTAATGATGTATGTGAAATGTTTTTTTTAAACTAATTACAAATTAAGTTGCACTATTTACTTTATTATTTGAAAAGAAAAATGGACCTACTTTTTCATTTGAAAATAAAACTTGAACGATTGCAATATCTTACCATTCGTTTTCAGATCTTAAAACAGAGGATATACGATACTACCATTCAATGATCGAAAGCTGTTTGGTAAAAGGCACTCAGACTCTGCGCTAGGTTTTTTTTAAAGAGGAAAGGTAATCAAGACGAGTGGTAAAAAAAAATTAAAACTGAAAATAATAACGACACACGTCTCTGCTGTTAATAAAGATGATTTAATGAATATAATTTTCATCGTGTGTTTTTGAAATTTCGAAAATACCTAACATACATTAACTAAATCTCACCGTCGGTTTGGAACCTTCACCGCCATCTCTTTTTCGACCACCCATTAACGAAATTTTACTATCAATTTGTAACTGACACGAGCAACAAAACTTTGTAAATAAAATTGTTGTGATCATCAATTATTTTACGTTTATAACACACATCCATTCATTAATTTTTTATTATATAAAATGTAAATATTTAATGGACGTTTGTAGGATTTAGACTAGTATTTATAGCGGTTCTTCGTAAATTATAAATCCACGCTTGATCAAACCGACCGTAGGGAGGTTTGCCTACTTCTACTAGGCAAAATCAATTTTCCTGAAGCCAAAAAAACATTCCCCCTGTTTTGTTATTTTTTTCCCCCGTTTTCTTCTCCCCGGAATTTTCTCACTTTGACAATTTCACCTCCGTTCTTTCCGGTCAATCCTCTCTTCCACATACTCCTCTTCTCCCCCAAATAAAACCCTAACCCAGTACGAAAGATTATTCCACATACTCCTCTTCTCGAATTTGGGCATGGTGATAGATACTGCAACCCATCGCAAATCCTAATCGCAATTCAAAGAAAAATTTAACTACAGATATGTTCTCCTCTCGGATATGTTTTGCCGTCTAAATTGTCTTTGACTCCTCCCGGATCCAACTGCCGTGCTGCATCCTCAAGACTTTGAGGCTTCCACAAATCATTCTTATGTGAGTTTAATCGAATAATAATGCAATTTTGAGTCAATTGAGTAAAATGAATTGTTAAATTTTAGATATCAAATGATCCGATTGTTAGATTCTACAATTATTTTCAATATACTTCTTTTGAACTTGATGCCCTTTATTGTTTGTTTGAATGATTAATATTTTCATCTATAAAAGAAAAGGGAAGGGAAAACTTTGCAATAAAATCAATTTAAATTGAGTTTTATTTCCAGAGTACATCGGAGTCCTGTATTTGTTGGAAGAGATCCATAGCAACAAGGTGCTTATTTAATTTAACTTGTCACACTTATTTTTCTTGCTAATATGCAACATGCTTAATGGGTTCAATAACGAAAACCGAGCAGAATTTTATGATATATATGCTGTAGGTAAATTTTACATATGAATTCTTATATATTTTATCATGTAAATATTTGTGTAAGATCAGCTATTGTTTCTTTATTATTTTCTTAACATTTTGTTGCCAAACCATTGCTATATTGCGCGATAAATATCATGCAATAGTACTGCATCCTAATTATATTACGTGATGCACTTGTTTTATGATACTATGTATTGCTATATTACCTGCATTGCTAATAAGAGAGTTCAATGGACAAGTTCTTAGAATATACATTTTTTTCATTTATAATATGCCAACTGACTGACTGGTTGTATTAATAGGTACACACATAAAGTATTGATGTCAACTTACGTTTCAGCTTCAAAACTTGGATTATAATAACATGTCACATGTATATTGCAATAGTTTATAGTAGTTCAAAAGAGTAAGGAAGCAAATGTATATTTGCATGTTTGGGCCAGTATATTATAAACGAAGCAGAATCATGTTTTATGCTTTATGAGCTGCCAAATTCACTAAGTGATATTAAACCATTGATAAACGTACACACATAATTTAGCAGAAAGCAACTTTTTTTATTATTTTCCGTGTTTTGGGAAAATAACACAAACACATGAAACAATCTATTCTTACGTTCATCCCTTTATCCCCTTCGTCCTCTCTTCCGTCTTTCTTTCCTCCCTTCCGCCGTTTCTCCATTCTTCTCATATTTGAGATACATATTGAAAACCGAAAACACAAAATTCGTTTTTAAACCAAACACTACCTTAGATTTTCGGAATGAGTAAGATCGTCGAAATCGGACAAACCGTTTGAAAATTATGGATAATTGAAATCAGCGCTGTTTATATGAAATTTGCATTTTCACAACAGCGATACCTTTAAATTTTAGTTCAGATCTTAACAAAAAATAAAAACCATAACATATTTGGTGCCCTCACGTTGCAAACATGTGACCACAAAAGTCTAAACATGTTTTGTATTTGTGACAGGTAGCAGAGACATATAAATTTACTATAGTTTTGCTAGTTGGTTAAACTAAATGTATAAAATTAATTTGATAATAGATAGTGTTTGAAGCTTATACTGTCTCTGTTCACTTCCATAATAAGATCCTAAAACAACACTGAATAGATGGTATTGTATGCCTCTTGCTTCTGTGTATGCATGCAATAGAACAATTATTGTTCTAATATGTTACTTTTCCACAAAGTGCGTGCATATACAAAAATTGGATAATTTGTTTCTAATTTTTTTTAATTTTTTTTATAGTAATTTACTTCCGTGTTAATTTGAAATGTCACTGTAATTTTATATGAGTACTTTATTAAATGCAGATATGCAGTATTCTTTCATCCGCTTGATGGTTCCTCAAATATCGACTTTGGGGTTTCTATTGGAACCGTAAGTTTTTTTGTGATTATATTTGTATCCATCATCTTATTTGTCTATTTATTAATTCTTACATTGTTCTGCTGAAAATAACAAAATAGGCATACTATTCCCACTGACGGAATTTTCAAAGTAAAATAATGTAGTTATCAATGTGTTCTAGTTCAGGGCAGTTTTTATATTTGAAAGTTTAACTGTAAAATGTAAATTCCAAATGCGAACAGTGAAGCCACATGTTAGCCTCATAACGGTCAGCTGAGCCCGGCCCCGTCAAATTTTGGTTAAATACTATTATCATGTTTTTTAAACTATATTTTACTTAGTTCATTACACGTATTCTGCTGCAACTATACACATAATTCCTGCCATCCTCAAATTTTGATTATCCCGAGTATTGGCCTGGCTTCACCCTGTACGTGCACATCAGCATACTATACCCAGGAGAACAGATAACAATATTAGTCTACTAAGTTACATTGCCGATATGCATAAGTCGCCCAATACGAATTATATCAACTACTAAGGTTTATTTTTTTTCTTCCAGGAATGTACTCAAGTAGGTTGATAAAAAACCTTTTGCAAATCTGGTATTTACTTTCAATTGTTCTCTCCAGATATTTGGAATATACTTGATTGAAAATAAGGATGAAGCTAAACTTGAAGATGTTATGCAATCATGGAATAGTATGGTAGCAGCAGGGTTTCTGTGAGGTAAAATTGACACCAGTTCTATGCCTATCCTCTTTATAGAGCTTATGTCACAGTTAAGTAGGTGATAAACAATTGAATGCGATTTCATGACTATTTCCTACATTTCTTTCTTTTCAATATTTTCCATTTCATTTGAATTGTTTCCTTAACCATGAAGTATTTGTATTGCAGCAGCTGATTAGCACAGGGATTAGTGTCAATGGTTTCACTATTGATCCTTCTCTTGGAGAGTTTATTTTGACTCATCCATACATAATGGTTTGTATTTAAATTTGCTAGATTTTGTGTAAAGAAAATTATTTTCTGTTGTCTATTTTACTATTTTATCATATGACCAATTGAGCCTACAATTGCAAATATCAAGGACCAGTAATTGCTGGTGCAAATTTCTGCAGTGCGTATGCAATGTTTCCAAATTGCATCAATATGCTTTCATACCATATTAATCATCTTGAATACATATTATTGTGAACCCTACAAAGTAGACCATCACATTTAGCTCCATGAGTATCTGAACATCATAGTAGTACATCTAAATGATAACAAGCATATTCGGTCAACAAAGATGAACAACAACACTGTATGATTGGCTCAGACATTCTTTTCTTCATTTCTAACATAAAGTTTACCATTGGGTTTATTAAAGGTAAATAATCTGTAGGTATGTTGACAAATGCAAAATTTCCAAGGATGGTTCCTCAACAAAATCATCGAGATATGTGGGAAGGTATTTGTCATTCTGCAATCCACTTTCAGCTTAAATTTTCTAATTTTCAAAAATCTCGCTAAAGGAACCACCTGATCAAAATTGCAAAACTTTCCATTTCATTTCATTGTTGTTTTCTTCTTGAACGCTGGTGATTTGATTACCTATGGTTCTTTAGAAAGTTTATGATAATCCTTTATTCCAACTACAATAGATTGTCAAAATGATTTGGAACTTCGAATTGTTAATTTGCATAAAAATTAAATTATCTCTTTACTGTATGCAGCACGGTTGCTGATGTCCATCGAACATTGTATTATTTGTCGAAAATAAATTAAGGTAACCTTTATATTATTTTCTTAAACTATCTATTTAAAAATCAATTATAATCACAAAGTCGATTACTTTCTATTTTTTGTTTTAAGGATTATAAATTAATGAAAATAATCATTGCAGGCACTTGACTTGGTTCCTACAAACATTCATGAAAGTTCTCCTATATTCCTAGGGAGCTACGAGGATGTAGAAGAAATCAAAGCACTCTATGTCTCTAAAGAGACCAAAGCATAATCATATAATTTGAATTACCTACTCCCATATCAATTCACATAGCCATTACAAAGCTTGTAATTTCTGGTAGATATACCTTTGTGGTGTTTATAATAGTTTGTACAGTGATTATAAGACAATGTCACTCTTTAGTCTTTATAAGCTTTTACAATTTTTGGAAATACACGGTTGCTTTTGGATTAAATGCGTGTGGATGTATATGTCATCTTGTTGTTATTTTGGACATGGGTTAATGATCGGATATTGGCTGAAAAGCGTTTTGTCACTTTTTGTTGAGTTCATGGTTTAATATGGTAAGCGTTTGAAAGCAATATACATATGTACATACTGACCTGAAAACCCAGTTGGTTTTGATCAAACTCTAAGCTATTTACATAATTATGCATTGTACTTTCTATATGCAATGAAATATAGTGAATATGATGTTTGAGTTGTTGATTTGCCTTCCATGATATGAATTGATTCTATGAGATCTTCAAACTGGTTTCAAAGCAACCTACCTCTAATATAGTGCCAAAGCACTAATAAAGTGACTCAAATTTTTTGCTTAATATATTCACGTTTAAAATATGTTTGCCAATTGCACTTTATTTTTAACAAATTCAGTTATCAAAGAAACATGTCAAATTTTCAAATTAATTTTAAATTCGAAACTTATCATTTAAATTCAAAATGTCATTTCAAAATTTTGATTTCACATTTTCAAATTCAAGTTTCAAAATCAAATTTCAATTTTAAATTTTCTAATCGAAGTTTGAACTTAAAGCTCAATATTAAAAATTAAAATTCATATTTTGAAATTTCAATCCAAAATGTTAAAATCAAACATATTATCATTTTGAGTCTAATTGAAATTTAGTAAGAAAATTACAATATTTTTTTTGAATATACAACCAAACGGTCGGTTCTCCACCGTTGTGCGGTTATACTAGTACTACTTTTAGTTAGAGCTCCATCCGTCCAGAGTACAGAAAGAATAAGCTGAATTTCAACAGATTGATTGGTGGACCAAGCTTGAAACACGTGTCGCTTTGGGTTGGCAAACCGAGTTGATGGTCAGGATAACGATGGATTGTTGTTGCATTATCAGCTATATTAAATTTATTGTTGATGTCTGCTTCCGTGTCTTCGTTTACGTTTGTACAAATAGGCGTGTACATTAATCATCACGTAATAAAGCATGGTGTGTTTATAATTGTTGCGTTGACGTATTAAAAAAAAAATCCACCAAACTCCAACTAATTTCCTTAAATATAACAATTAGTCCATCTGAATCCCTAATTTCCACAAAGCCCGCATTTATTCCCAAAATGACCCCGCATGGACGGTTCATCAACTCTAGACCAAACCCTAGTTTGATTCCACTTCAGTCGAATCCAATTCGAAAATCCCGCTATAAATACGGCTCAAGTGCCCATTTTTTATATTCCGCAATGGCTAATATTCGATTATCACCACTATTCCTGCTGTTATTTGTGGTTTTTGCTGATTCTAGCGAGTTGGTTTCGAGAGAAGTTTTTGACTTGAACGGGGATGTCGCGTGGGTTGTTCAAGTCTCGGATTTGCATATCAGTGCTTATGATAAGGAGAGAGGTGAAGGTTTGGTACGGTTGCTTGCGCCTGCTTTAAAAGTGATTAGGCCCATGCTTTTGCTTGTTACTGGAGATTTGACTGGTAATTTAAGCTTTATTCTGTTGGGTTTTGATAGATCGTTGCTTTTTAGCTTTGCTTGTAATCCTATTGGATTCACTTGATTAGTAGTTTAGTCTACAATTTGGGTATAAAAATGTATAATAAGTGTATAGGATATGTCAATCAGAACTTATAATATTGTTTCATGTATATGTTATCTATCTATATGTAACTCTTTCCGAGGTTAAATTGTATAGAACTCTTTTAGCCTGTGTACGTTTACATGCATGCACGCTGCATTTAATTGGTAATCTTCTTACTTACACATGGTTACAGACGAAGCAAGGCAGTCCATGTCTTGGAAATTTGATTGACTTCTTATTCTTTCACATTGCAACTAGATTCTAAAAACAGTAGAAGGACAAGCTCAAGGCAGGATGAGGCAGAATGGATCCAATACAGAAACACCATGGATTTAGTTCTCACCAAAAGTGGCATGGACAAAAGAAGAGTTTTTGATATAAGAGGCAATCACGACAAATATGGAGTTCCTTCTGTCAGAAGCAATTTGGATTTCTTTTCATATTACAGTATTAGTTCGCAGCTCAATAGGTGTAACACCATACAAAGTATATCACTTATGGTATGTATTCAGCTTTACCATGCCATGCACTTTGAATGAAATTGATTATCATCTCCACTAGCAATAACTAAATTTATCGAATTATGACCGTAAGTGTCCTTTTTTTAAATCTCAATATTACCCTTGTGTCTCCTTACTCGCCTCATCTTCTTGAGTAAATATGAGATGTTTGACTAAAAGAATTGTGAGGTCGATTATAATATAAATCTATATATGCATATTTTTTAATTAATGATAATAAAAATGCAATTTTTATGCATATAGCTATAATTATGAATTTTTTTTTGCCTACGACAAGTATCATACATGTACACATCATGCTTGCCCGATGCTAGTATATCTTAACATAAATTGTAGCAAATGCATATGTAGCACTAAGCAATGAATGATGCCCATTTTTCATCATCATATCTCTAGAAACTAGATATGAACTATTGAAATTAAAACCCTCTTAAAGATATTTTGCAGGGAAGAAATTGGAAATACTTAATCATTGGTATAGATGATTCAATGAGTATCGGGATTCGTGGACCCACAAATTTATTTGGGCATCCATCTGATAACCAACTAAATGCATTGGAAGTTGAACTTCAGCGTTCAAATTTCCTTCACCCACAATTACAAACTTGCAAACTCGTGTTCGGACACTTTCCAATTTCATTCACTGCTTCATCGGAGTCAGGAAAAACATATGAATCTATTTTTGCGAAGCAAGATGTATCAGCCTACATATGTGGTCATTTGCATGCAAAATTCAGTAAGCAGTTATGGAGAAAGCATACCGTCAAAGTTGCCTCTAATGATCCTAATCATGGGAAAAAACCAGAAAAACAATTTTGGGAGTGGGAGTTAGGAGATTGGAAAGAGTCAAAGTTAATAAGAGTTTTAGCATTTGATGAAGGAGTGATATCATTTCTGGATATCGAACTCAACAAGTACAAAGCATTCCAGACTTCCATTCTCATCACGTACCCAACTGATTCGACTAATATGAACATCTTAAAGGCTAAACAAAAAAGCAATTTATTTAGAAATGATATAAATGCCCTCATATTTTCTGATAGTACACCAGTTGTTAATGTGACTGCAAAGGTATATGATTCGTTAAGATCTTTCAAAACTGTAGAGGAAATACCGTTACTACCTTCTGATTCAAAACCACTATATCATTCCAAATGGAATGCTGAAAATTACAGAAATGACCCTTCTGCTACACGCTATTGGTTGCAAATTTTTGTGACAGATTCCCAAGGTAAAGAAAGTATGAGTGCCCTCAGGCCTTTTTCAGTTGAAGGCAAATATGCTTCAAAATATCCAAACACTTTGTTAGCTCATTTGGTTATTGGAATAAGATGGGAAGGACTATATTCAATACTCCTATGGGGAAATATTTTCTTTCTTATTATATTGCTATTCTTGCCCAAACTTTTGAATCTATTTATGGATAAAAGTGTGTCATATCAAAAATGGGCAGCTTCGGTTTCAATCTCCAAACCCATTCAACAAAAGAAACTTATTTTTATGGTGATGTGGTTTTTGATCGAAGGTTCTAGAAGTAAGGCACTATGGTATTCAATGGTACTTTATCTTTTTGGTTTGATTACATTGCCATGGTTTTGGGGTCATGTTACCTCTGTGGATGGGCCTATATCGCCAATGTATATGCTTGGTTGGAGAGTAAACAATAATCATAATTTTTTAAAGGGTTTGGGCAACCCTGATATAATGACCATCACATTGCCGTTTCTGTATTTTTTTGTCACACCTATGTTTATTCTTATTTATGGGATGTGCGCTGTAAGATCAGCTACTTGCTTTAAGTCTACTCCAAGAAAAACAACGAAAAGGCTAAGAGTACTGCTTCTTTGGGCAAGTACAGTCATTGCTTGTATACATTTTAAGGTATGCCATTATTTCAATCTTCATTCAATACTGATAGACATCGAAAAGGCTTTTTTGGTGGAGAAATGTTTTGGTTTTACTACGTAGTCTAGGATGTTTGCGTGAAGTCTGTATGTCGAAAACGATGTAGAAACCTATGAAACTGAAGGATAACTTTAATTTTTGTTTTGTGTTGTTATCTTTTTTTTTTTTTTTTTTTTGTAATTTAATAAAGATGACATGGTACAAAGTTTTTTCAGTTTAGCACAACCTTATAACAAATAGAAGGTGGAACCCAGTGCACGAGGCTTCCGTACGATAGCGGGCTCTGGGGAGGTCGATAATGTATGCAGCCCTTCCCTCGCATTGCGAAGAGGCTGTTTCCGGATTCAAACCTCATAACAAATAGCTTATACATAAATAAAATCATATATAGCCACTCACATCTAATATCTATGTCTACTCATTTCATATAAAAAGATGAAGTAGGTCATCTATACAAAACTTTCAATTATCTTGAAACACCCAACACTTTCTAAACTGCATTTTAAATCAATGGCTAAAGTAAACATTTTCTGCTGCTCATATTCACTTGCAACTGTAAAGGGAACAAAAGATTAGAAATTATATTAAATTTTGTGAAGGTCGTTCCTATATATAAATTAAGATCAATTCGAAGTTGTCCTATATGGAAAAAATTGCCGAGGGAATAAATGTGGGAATAAAGGGATGAGGGATGTGTAGAGGGCCACATACATATATCTTCTCCGTAAAATCATTTGTAGAATTTGAATCGAGAAACTTCTTTCATTCTTTTTTATATGCAGCAATTACTTAAAGCATTTTGCCCAACCACATTAACTGACACTGTCACACTATTTTGCAGCTATGCTTTTCTATAATGTCATTTTATGGAAAGGCTGTCGTTGCTCTATCGCCAATCTTCTCATGGGTCCCGCCTCTAATACTGGCTGTAGCTATTTATTCCACTAGCAAAGCTTGATGATACAAATATCATGAAATATGCTGGAAATATCTAATAGACAATATTGTCATTCATGGTAATAGCAATCAATTGTTGGTCATCTAGCACTGCTTCTCAACTAATTATCAAGGTGCACTCATTGTTCTAAATTCTAATGTATGCATTCTTTATTAGCTACTGAGATAAGTTATAGTTGATGGAATTGTAATGGGAAGAGATTGACATTGACCTTTATAAGTGATATATTAGTACTACATTGTTATTTCTGTGTGTAACCAGAAATCATGTTTAGCGAATCCAATAGTAGTAAAATCTATTTACTTTCAAAACCTTAAGAATCAGCCTCTGTTTGCTTCAAATTTTCGAGCATGCATTAAAGCATCATGATTATTGATTACAGTTTTAGAAACTTTTTTTTTTGGTTATAGTTGACTTTCTAGGAATGGAATCTGTAGTCGTGGATATACAAAAACCTTTTAACTTCTTAGAAATAATTATAGTTGTGAAAGGCGAATTATTGCATGCATGATGGCGGATGGCGCAGTGTGACATTGGCGTCTTTTGTTCCTATGGTGTGGTGCATATGAAAAGGTGCACCAAAAAAACTGGTGGGCACATAATGCAAAGAAGACGCAATTCTTTTTTATTTTCTGACTATTATTTTTCCAAAATATTATTTTTGACTATTCGTTTTCATATTATTATCTTTTGTTCCCTTTCCATGATCCAAAAAGTCATAAAAATTCGTATTTATTATATAACCGTGTCATCAAATTGTTTCTCGTTCCTTTTGTACATAAACAAATAAAAAGTTATTAAAGGTCATTGCTGAAATCTCTATATTAGAAAACTGATGCATGTAGTAAATGATTTGGAAAAACTAAAATATTTTTATGCAATATTCTCAAAACAAATCTATATACTTCATTGTTTTATCATGTAGTATATGATCTTAGTCGAATTATTATCATTTAATGTACTGTGAAGGTACAAACCTAATTATAGTTTTAAAATACCAATTAGCATTACTGTAAGTAATTTCTTTATATTATAATAATATTACATGAAGTACAAGCACAAGTATATCATGGTTCTGAATAATTTGTATAATTACTAATATGATGATATAATTTTTTTGCTTTTACATAGGTTTAAACCAAGGTTTAAAGTTTCGACCGGAACACTGATATTCAAGTCATTCCGTTTAGGTTTTAGTGAGGATCGAAACGTAACCAAACCGAAACTCCGGTTCAGTTAAAAAAAAAAACTATTGAACTTCAAATTTTACATAAAAACCAAAAGAAAGAATCGATTTGAGTTTCAAATATTTGAATATTTAGAATCTGAATTTTTTTACTTAGGAAACATATGAATTCACAAAATACATAAATGGTGTAACTAAAAAAAAGTAGAAAACGAAGTAATGAATAAAACATTTTTTTAGTGTTATTAATATTTTTAATTCATTAGTACTGTTCGTTTATATCTTTTCTTCAATTAAATGTAAATTAAAAGCAGTAAATTAAACAAATGCATGTAATTATTCGAAAAATTAATAACGACATCGGAAACTGGAATCGAAATTCTCAAAATATACGAATTAGATCTAAATTTCTATAATTACAAAAGACCGAGACCGAAACCATGATCTCAAAACTTGGTTTTGACTGGAGAATTAGTCAAATTATTCGACTTATTGTCATCTGTAGTTCAATAAATATATAAAAGTAACTATAAAAATAAAAATAATTATGAATTAAACATTCAATACCAAAATAAAACAACATAAATAATATTACTCTAGTTCCATTAATATGTAATGTATAATAGAAATTATTTCTAGCAATTAAATGTGCGGTATTTCAACAAAGCACATTCCATTATCCATACCATGTGCCAAGGCTTCTAAATATTTATGGGCTTTTGTGTACTGTGCACCTTAAATAATAATGGGAATAATTGATGATTCTTGGACACTTGAATATTATCATCTTCGAGAAGCTCTACACATACCACAAATATCGTGGTAATTTCTTAAAATCTTTGATGCACTTATCAGAAGGAGAGAGGAAAGTACATGTGACAAATATTGTTGGATGTATGACATTTTTGTTTACTACTGTACCTTTTTGCTCTTTAAATTCAGATATAGGGAACATAGTTATAATATTGATTATCTATGTTATAACACAAAGTCATATATACCTATTACTTCTGTTTTCAATTTTATTTGACCCAGATTAGTTTCACTTTCATTAATGTCTTTTTTTATTTCTTTTTTTGCACTCACACACTTAGAGTTCTCATGTTCAAGTTTGTTTGATGGTATGCTTTCCACCATGTTTTTTGTGTTTTTTCTTTCAGTTGATATTGCTGTGTCAGGTTGACTAGTTATCATTAGAGCGCTTGAGGTTGCATCAAATCCACAAGGAATATTTATTTTAGCTTGAGCTGAACAAAAGACTATATTATAACACAGCGAATTAGCTGTGTTACAGCACATATATTTATTATTTTACACACCCTTTTTCTCCCTAAATTGGAATGTAAGGCACATGGGTATAATGGTGACTATCTATGTTAATGAACACTGTAAATATCTAATTATACCCCTCATATATCCATTTGCACACACATACTCAAAGTTCTCATGGTAATATCCTTAGACTGATAATGATTAATAAATTTTATAGATGCTCAAGTTGTTAACCACTTGTGTATATTTACAATGGAATTTGAATTTAGCATGTCCACCTACCAAGGTCATACTTATATGAGTTAATTTTAGAGTTAAAATGCAAAGCTTTATCCAATTTTCAGTAGATTTCAATTAGAATGAGAACATGATATTGATTAGAAACAATGATGAACTTTCTTCAGCATTATTAGGGCCTTAAGTTTTGTAGATTGTTCCCATTTCCTTTAAGGCACTATCAGTTATATTATGGTAGTTTTTGGTATTTTTCATCAATTTTCCCTGATCTTCTCAAATCACCTCAGTATGATTATTGCTTCTGAACCAAGACAGAACCCTTATACAAGAAGCTTCATATGTAGAGGTCATAGAAGCAGAATGATGGAAGAAACTTGTATATTTTTCAGAACTCTATGCAGTACTCAGAGCTCTGATTAGGATTGGGAGTCCCAAGGCTTTGAAATTTGACTTAGAGTGATAAACCATATGTGAACAGTCCATAAACCATTTTTTTCCTAATTAATTTATTTATATACCACCAGTTCATTTTAGTCTATTTTTCATGCTCTTATATACAATTTGAGTTGCATATTGAATACAAATCTATTTTTGTCACTGGAATTGTTAAAAAGGCAAAGGATCCATTTATTGTTTGTAATACAATCCAAGTCTGTTTTTATGATGTTCAATTTATATTTGCAGGAGAAAGATAGGAGAAGAATTTCTAACAGGTGTGAACCATCTTCATAGTTGATTGTTAATTTTCCTGATGCTTATTTTGTATTTTCTTCTTATATCATGAAATATTTGGTTAAATATAGTGGAAGTGTATTAAAGTCGTGTTTTATCTTCTTTTTTAAATTTGATTTTTAGGTCGAGTAATTTATGCTAATGAAAAATTGTATATATTTTTTTCCTACTGATGCAACATTTTCCTTGTAGATCAATTTTAGTGACATCAATTGTAACCCCAGGCTGTTGGACTAAATTTTAAAGTGGGTTAATTTATAAAATTCTATATTGACGTGCACTCTAAAAAAATCTTGTTGAATATAGAATACCCATTGATGCACGCATTGTTGGAAGAGACGATTAGAGCACCCCCAACAGGGGTCATCAGTCACCGACTCATAGGGTTGTTTGGACGATCCTATGCGTGAGTGATTTTGCCTAACCGTCGCCCTTATCCCCTACATATTTTTCAATTTCACACTATTCCAAACACATTATTCTTTATTCTTACTTTTACAATCCCTTACCTATCAAATACTTCGTAAGCTTAATAAAAAAATGTTCAATACCCAAAGGGCAAAAGCACCCGATGAATTGGACATATGTAGTGTTCAGATCAAATAACTAAAATTCGGTTATCTTTGATAATTCACCGCGAAGCTGACATAGCAATCAAAATTATCACCAAAATTGCGAACAAAGATCTCAATCACATTAACATTCGAAACAAATGAGAGTTAAGAATATAATGATCTAATAAGCAACTACCAGTCATATATCAGTCCACAATATCGATCACATAATTTTAAAGGTAACTCGTGAGGTAACTACAATCAAAATACTGACTCGGTAGAAATCCAAATTCCCAATTTTATTCTTTTGATAGAGGACTCGAGCAAATGCATAATGATTGTGGAGTTCACGTTGAAGATGAAAATTTGTGGGATGGGAACAATGATCTTTGTCAAGAATCTCAATTGTCTCATAGAAGAGTGAATGCAAGAGGAATTAACATCAATGAGCCACCAATTCCTGAAAAAAGTGAAATCCCGTCCAAAAATTCAAGTCAAAGAAGATGATCGAATGTTGAACAACAATAACTTGTTGTTTATTAGTGTTCTACAGATCCAAATAAAGGTACGCCATAAATCGAGTTTGCTTTTGGGAACCAATTTCGAACCTATTCTATGCTCGCTTACCAAATAGTATTCCCAGTCCGTTCAATCTTTGAAAACTCAATGGAGTGTTGCTAAATTTTGTCGTAAGTAATTAGCAGGCTAATTAAGGCAGTCTGGCCCAAGCAAAGTTGGCCCATCCACTTTACGACTGGCCCGCATAGGCCGATCCAAATTTAGGTTGGTCCTAAATCAACCCTTCTACTCAGCAAAGCATCAAGGTGAAGCCCTACTGTCCTGCCCTTAGACAGTCTTCACAACCTGCTCATGAAAGCAGACCTAAGCCGGCTCTGGTCGGTTCATTTTGGCTCGCCTCATAGACGATCGGCTCCTTCATGCCAACCCGCTTTCATCCGAAGCCCAAGTCAGTGTCTACCTTGACATTTCTACACTCACCAGCCGGCACCACTCTAGGCCGCCTCAGGTAATCAACATACTTTGACAAGGCTGGCTCAAGCATGGCCCTTCCTTGGCGCGGCTTCAGTACAATCGCCCACGATCGATTCCTAAGCAGATCCTTATGTCACTGTAAATCCGGCTTGACACCATCTCCCAACTGGATCCTCGCCTACCTAGTCTCCTTCATACCTTCAGCAGCCGACCAGTCACCTCAGCAAGGATTGCCACGTAAGCACACTGAACGAAAAGACAACCTATCCATCCATCCGTGCAAAGCACTGTAGGTGGGCAGTTGAACTGATGTGGCAAACCATCAAGTATTAAATATGCATTAAATGCTAAGTCTGCGCATGATACAAATGGACAATGAGTGTATTTTCTCAATCGCACTCCCCTTGCACCTTTGCAACTGTCTTCCATCTACTAGTGCAGCCAGATCAATAGCCATGAATTTTTCCCGCCAATTCCACAGTATAATCTAGAGCTCTTGACATGGCAAATCAAGCCTTTAGAACTTGAGATTGGCTAGTTTTTTTAGTTTAAGTGCTTTATTTTCTTGATATTCTCTTATGATTCTCAGTAATTGTAAGAGAGAAATATAGTCAGAGATCTTCATAGTGGACATAAGTGAAGTTGCCGAACCACTCTATCTTTGATGTCATTTACTTTAATTGCTTACGTTCCTCCTCATTTTCAAACTTTTTAACCTAGTGTTAGCATGTAACATTTACGCTTAGTCTAATTTCGAGGTTGGCTAAATCTCTAGTCAACATTTTGATGCTATAAGGAGGGCTCAAACCCTAAAGCTATCTTTTTTTGCATTTTTGTTCCATAAAAACTCAATCTGACTTGTTACCAAGGACAATCTTCCACCAGCCATAGTTAAAAACTCCAACGAGCACTCTCATTAGTGTCGTCCAACTCAATCTTACCACTAGCGAAGAAATGTGGTGTATGGTGATGCTACAACTATCAAACGTGGGCCAACTGGCCCGCGAAGTGAATGGCCCGAGGACATGGCTGGACGTCCCAAGCTGTTGGCAACTTTGTCCTACTTGCTCCTCCTACAGCCGACCTGCTTGCTCATGGACAAGTGCTTCCCAATGGCTATGAACTCATGAACATCGCTGAAGCCCAAGAAAGAATAGTGCCTAAAACCCCACATGTGGATGTTTACCATCATCCAAGGTGGTACGCTACGTGCATGCCTAACCGAATTAATATCGTCTCAAACATGGCTGCGCCTGTGGAGCCAAGACATCAATATTCCCCTCTAGTGGAACAATCACAAATTGTTGATCATCCTCGAGCTTCTTCCTTTGACCGTCTCAATGGCCGTGCTCATGCCACCTACAAAGCGCACATGGCCCTCTCGGCGCATTCTAAGTTCCATAGGGATGTAGCCAGAAAAGGACACAGATAAGGATGGGCCGCACATTCCAAGTTGCCCTCTGTGCATAGGGAGAGATCTCCCACCCACCATCACCATTTTCCCTTCTGTCATCAATCTCGCACTCCACAAAGGCACCGATTGAGCCTATCCAATAAAGGCATAGTGAACTAGGCAACATCAGGTTGGGATCCTTCAGAAAGCTTGCGGTCGTATGTTAACCACTCCAATAAAGAGTCCATCCACGCTAGAGGGGCGGACGTAAATAGCTTGGTCATGACCCTATGTTTAGGGGTCAGTTACAAGTCTAGGATACAGTGAGAGCTCCAGAAATAGTCGGCCTCGTCCCCAACCGACTTCTATCAATGGATGAATGACATAATGAGGATGGAAGACACATAGCTTTCAGACAGCGATAACGAGGCGAGGCGCCCCACCCAAGCCAGTCCTCGCAACAACGATTGTAGGAACAATGGTCGTCAAGCAGCCACTAGAAAGCGATCGGATGCCGACCCTTAGTACAAACCTTGGTATAACAGTTACTCTACTTTGAACAGCGATATCACCATAATCTATCTCGCCACCCAGAACCGGGTGCAACTTCAAAGACCAACCACCACCAGAGATGGAAAGTAGGAGGAACCTCATGGCAATAGAAAATACTATGAGTTCCATCAAATCAATGACCACTCCACAATAGAGAGCTGTGTGGTTAAGGATGAGATTGAGAGACTCATCCAAGAAGGAGTGCTTTTGGAATTTGTTCGGAATTAGATCGAGCAAAGGGAAACCCGTGATGACCGACCAAATTATCCTCTGTAACGATCTGCCTTTCTTATACCTAAAGATAACACTTAATACATCCACGATATTCATGTGCCAATCATGTAAGTGTCCGAAAGACAGATCGTTAGGGGTGAAAGAAAGAAAGATAGAACATATAAGAAGAAATTAAACAATCATAGAATCTCACAACACAACGGAATAATATATATTAATTAATATAATACTTTATAAAGTCATTTCAAAAATGATATATTAGAGTCATACTAATACAATCCTACCCTTGGACCGTTATAACAGCATGTCCCTACCTAATTGATACAATATACATATAATACAGCGGAAACAAGATAATAACTAGCTATCGATGAAGCCTCCTGCTCCAAGCTCCTCCAAAATGCATCCGTGGAAAAACCTGAACTACTTGGCTGTCCATAAAAATTTGAGCACTTAAGAGTTTTAGGGAAATAAAATAAAACTCCGGGTCAGACATGGGTCTGGTGTGAGTAAACTCAAACAACTGATTATAATCAAAGGTATCTCGTAAGGCCACATCGCATATAAAAACGGACGGGTTTTTACCTTACGATAACCAAAACATTTTTTATAGAACATCTAGTGATATTATAATAATGTATAGAGTACAAATACTTATTAATCATAGCCAAAATTATTACATTAATTAAATTCCAGCATACTATGTTCTACAATCAAAACCGTAAAGGTACGTATTGGAGATTGGATTCCATACTATGACAAGGTAAGGAACTACCTTCTGATGGTACATCTCTAAATGAAATGCACCGAGGTCTGACAAGAATATCTTGTACCCCTGTCACACAAGACTGACCTACCACTTGACTAGTAGTACTGAATATGATCAACCCACTTTGGGCCCCGAAGCATACATGAGTAGATAGTAATCTATCTAGATTTTAAATGACCATACCTTGATGGGAGCGACCCACTTGGCCCTGCTGCATGCCCGATTTTTATCATTTTTCAGTTGATGAGACTTGAGGCTACGATTACCTTTATATAGCACTTCCCACTTGGAACGCTACACTGCCCTCCAGGTATCAATGCAATGCTAGCATTCATCCATACAAGTTCGTTCTGGGACCGAACGAAACTGAAGGCACTACTTCTATTACATCCTTTTCGGGAATCCCTCCCAGGATTAATAGCAAATAGCCCTTGCACATCAAAGCTCTATCTTCGATTCCATATTCTTCAAGATGTCTTCAGTTCGAAACGCTTGAGTTGGATCGAAGTGGTTTTCGGATAACATATCCGATCTCGATCTCTTCGAAACAACTTTCGATAATTTTCGATAAAGTCAACCCTGGTTCTTTAGAAAATAAACAGACAAAGAAAAGAGCAGAGATTACCTTCTGACTGTTAGTGGACGGATTTCCTTATCATTTATCCTAAAAGAATGAAACGAGATTTATACACACAGTACAACATCATTGGGGATGACGGTGCCATATAACTCACATGTTTCTCCTAGGTATTTCCAATGTTACGTTTTGGTCCAGATTTGATAGTCGGTTATTTAACTATCAAATAAACAATCATTCAACATTGATTTGATTTCATATGGGATCCCACTAAGCCTTTATTAATTAATCTTTCATTAATCAAAATTACTTTATAAACATTCGATCAAAAGATCTTTTACAACACACTATTCCCAAAACCCCTTACATCCCTTTTATTCTTAGAAAACATTTATATACTTATCTTAATGATATAAGTATATTATCAAACTTTATAAGAGATTTTCTTCATATTCCATATTAAATGACCAAACAATTTCCGTTTGAAAATATTTCTTCCTATAAAAGCAACCCACTTATCATTTATAAAAAAGTTTCCTTTCTTAAAAGTTCACCTTATAATTAAAAGAGGCATTTCACTAGAAGGACAAACTTTGCAGTCCAATTAGTTTCTAGGACACACATTCACAGAAATTAATTTCAAGGCCAAAGTCAGCAGAATAATTACTTTTAAGGACAAAGTCAGCAGTCCAATTACTTTCAAGGACATAATTTCATAGGTTTTTAGGCCTTAGAAACTAATTGTTTTACATTTTGTCCTTAAAAATAATTATTTCAGTTGTGCGTCCTAGAAACTAATTGCACTAGCTAAAGAGGCCCTTGTGGCTAATTTCCACTTAATTAAATACCTTTATAACCTATAAAATCATTTATAAATCATTTTCCTATTTTTAAAATGCTTTTAATAAACCTTTTTAAAGAAAAATCCTTTACAAACATCTTTTGAATCACTTTAAATAAACCCTTTTATTTAGTATTGCCCCTTTTATAAACAAGTTCTTATTTATAAATACCTTTATTACATAATTATACAACTTAAAAATCATTTATAAACTTTAAACCCCAAAATTTATTAAAAGATTAAAGTTAATTCAAAATCATACTTTATAAATTCAAAAAGACTTAGCAATCCTAATGGTACCAGTTAAAGTTACCATTTAATTTCAATTTCACTTTCAAGTCATTCAACAATTTATTTACATAAGTCAACATATATTTAAATATACTTTATATCCAAATCAGGAAATAACATGTCAATATAAACTAACCAGCATAAACATGTTCAAATAACAATAATAACAGGATGATGATTTGTTATGCTAAATAGGTGTCCAAACAATTCAATCAATATATAGCAGAACGAGGATTTATTCTGCTAATATATGTCCAAACAATCAATTTATAGTAGAACAATGATTTATTCTGCCATCAAATGTCCACACAATCAAACAATCAATTTATAGCCAAACGGGTTTTAATTCTACTAATAGTTGTCCACACAAACACAAACAATCACATCATAACTCATTCACGGTCATTTGTCTACTTAATAGTACCAACATTTGAATTCCTTGAGTTCAAAACCATCTTTGAAAAAGAAGTACCTTTAAAACAATTTGATTCTTGGAAAACAAATAATTTAAAACTTAAAACTCCTTTTTAAAATAATTAATTGCAAGTTAAACCCTTTATTAAACCATAATTAGACTTAATTAAATATTAACTTAATTTAATTAATAATTAAGCAATACTTAAACTTTAAATAAATAATTTAAACAATAATTAACTATTAAATAAATAATTACCTAATTATTCCTTTATTAAATAATAATTTAAAACTTCATTAATAATTAAATATTGATTAATCTCAATTAGCAAAATTAAGTAATATTTAATTAAAACTTAAATAATAAATTAAACCTTATTACAAATAATTAAATCATAATCAAGTTTTAATTAAATCCTTAACTTAAATTTAACTTGATTAATAATTAATTAATAATTAAACCTATTATTAACTTAATAATTTATTAAAAATAAATTATATATTTAACTCTTATTTTATTAAAATTTAAATAACTTAATTAATAATTAATTAAAATTGTTCTTAACTTTAAAAGCTAATTAATTAGTAACTAATCCTTATTTTATTAAACTTAATAATCCTTGTTTAATATTTAATTAATTATTAACTACTAAAGTTAATTACTTAATAATTAATTATAAAAAACTTAATTAACTTTCTAAAACATTTTTTTATCAAGTTTGTAAAATATTTATAAAACTTTTAAAGTAGAAAAAGTCAAACTTTTCAAAAACAACCTATTATTTGAATATTTAAAATTAATTATTATTAAAAATTTATTTTCATCATAAAAACTATTATTTGAATATTTAAAATTAATTAAATATTTACAAATCAATGTAGTGAAATTCCGGATCATTACAACCCCCACCACTCAATAAACCAAATGCCCAGGCTATTACTGAGGTACTAACCATATGTGGAAGCCCACATGTGACCAGCACCAGTAGGGTAGCTCAGTCCTGGTATCGAAGGGAAGTAGGTACAACCGATCAAGTCTATTCATTTTGGGCATCCAAAGCACCACGACTAGAATAAGAGCGATCGATCAACTTTACTACCAAAGGCAGAGATGAATTCTCCTACCCTCATCACTACCCCCATGGTCATCACTCTTGCCTTGGCCAACTCCAATTTGCATCGGGCATCCATGGATGAGGTTAGCTTGGTTAGCGTCATGTTCAAGAACGTCTTTGAACCCCTCAAGCTTCCTACCTTCAGCCTCACCTCATATGCCTTACCCATTTATGGCTTTGGGCATGTATGCATTGTTATGATGGTCCCTTCCTTGCTTGTTATAACATTTGGCCAAGAGCCGCTCGCTGCAAAAATCAGGATAAACTTTTGTGGTAGTTGACTACCCATTTGCTTATAATCTGTTAATAGAATGACTAACACTCGCTGAATTGGATGCTATCATCTCCTACAATATCCTAATCATAAAGTTCCCCTTCCAAGACGGGGACTGTGAAATCAGAGGCAATCAGTAGAAGACAAGGGAATGTTATGGGACTTTCCTTAGGCAGGTACAAAAGAGTGTTCTTATGCTTTGGCAAGAGCTTTCGATATCAACAATGGGTTCCTCAAGAGATTGCTGTGCCGACCAACTCCTCGATTCTTGTCGAGGCCATCCCCAACTCTGAAGCACCATCAGCTACCTCCATCCTCTCATAGCCGCCCAACTCATCTGAAAGAGCCGGAGGCATCACTACTTTGACTCAGGTCCATCACTATAGATAAGTTCTCATTTCTAAATTTTTTTCCATAAAGCTCTTGTGAGCGGGCGGTGCATCAACCCTTCTCATCATCATGCAACTCGCTCGCACACAAGTGCCTAAGCCAACAATGTGCTTCGGTTTGATGCAAGATCGACGGTCGCTTCACGACTGGCGGTGTGTCACATAGGAGAATTTTACAACCAACATGCGCTCTGATTCTAGCCAGGCCCATATGCTACTCTACATTTGATAACTTTCCACCCAAGAGAACCCATAAGTTAACATGCGCTCAGTTTACGCTGATGCAAACAGTCGCTTTTCATCCGGTCGATACATGGCCTGCCTAATCGATCGTACGCAACTCGCCTTACTATCACATTGATAATTAATATATCTCAAAAGGAAAAGGCTTTTATGCAAATAACACAGGAGCTACTAGTCACTCGGAGCACTATAGAGTATAGGCCATGCAAAGATAAATAAGCAAAGATAGAACAAAAAATTTCGTAGACAAAGTTTGCAACAAAAGATCTGTTTCATTTAGTCCAAAGATTACAGGGCCATAACGCCTGCCCACTAGGCTTATAAAAACCTTTAGTCGCTAACTAGTTGAAAAGAAGAAAAAGAAAAGAAATGGGCCATAAAGACCCAAATTCAAATGTCCAGTTGAGCGCTCCAAGCGCCAACGGATTGGTATTTTGCTGTGCAAGTAAGGGTGCAGTGCCACTTTCAAAGCCTTACATATCGAATCTCACAAGAGATCCTAAAAAGCTACCAGTCGACAACATCAAGGAGCAAGCCAGGACTTTAGCCGTGACATTAGAGGTAGAGGCGATAGCCACTACTCATTCTAACAAGGTGCTGAAGCATCCAAGTTGGCCTAGGTTCAGAACAGGCAGAGCCAAATGAAGAGGAAATCCACCAGTGTCAGCTGGGCCATTGACATGATAGCGATGGTCGATTACCATTGGAAAGTTGGCCAGGGGGCGCAGGCCCAGGCCGAGCAACAAAGTAATATCCATCACAAAACAAGTTCCAAACAACAGTCTAAACTGCAATCAACAAATACAATTTGGCACCAAGAAAGCCACCTCCATTCTTATAACACCAAATAAGTTTGACAAAATCAAAAAGGATTCAAAGATATTTGGAGAGGAAGACGAAGACGAAGTTAACTACTTTTATCAATAGAGAACCGTGAAAGATCTATAAGCTGTGAAGGAATTCCATGGTAAAGATTTTGTGGGTTCAGAACTGGGGAGAAAGGGGTAATTATATACCTGCACCTTCGATCATGCACGTTGAATTCAAAAGACAAAAGAAATTTCCACCATTCAGATAAGATAAGCACCTTCTCACTTCAAGCACATGGGAGACATGACACCTCCTTGTCACGTCTGGAAAAAACCAACCATCAGAGCCAATATCACAATGCCACACGGAGGATGCATTAAATACGTAGCACTGTTCGATCGACAAGATCTTCGTGATTTGACAAGGCCACACCCATAAATATATATGGACTTTAGGGTAAAATATTGCTTAATTTTATTGCAAGTAATTAGCAGCCGATTATGGTAGTCTGGTCCTGTAACACCCCATAAAAACTAACGGTAATTAATAAATAATTAATAAAGCTTCAAAATGGAATTTGAGAAAACGTCCGAATTTGACCACGAAACTTGCACCACTGTGTTCGTGATAATTTTCCGAGCAACTTTCATTTTTAGAATTTTGCGATCAAAGTTCAAACAAAGAAGTTATCAGCATTTGAAGTTTTCGAAACGAAAATAATTAAAAAATGAAAATAAATAATAAATAATAATAAATGTAAGACCCCACTGGTTGACCTCCTTACTTGGGCCGATCGACCGCTTATAGACGACGGTTGAGCGATCGATCGGTGGTGAAGGTGGCGACTAGGGTTGAACCTTGGCCAAACGAGCTGATTTAATTATTTTAATCTAATGGATATGATTGATTTGAACATCTATAAATACAGGCCTAACCCCTCAATTTTTTCTCATATTTTTTGATCAAAGCAACAAAGCTCTGCCACTTTCCATTCTCCACTATTTCTTGAAATTATAAAATATCACATACATACATAGATACACACGCGCGCGTGCGCACACACACAAAAAAAATCAGAGAAGGGTGGAAAATAAAAGAGAAGAAGAGAAGAAGTGAATCAATGTTGCAAAAGAAAAAGGCAAGTTTCATTATTATAAATTTATATTCCCTTTAACCCCAAATCTCTTCTCAAATCTGTAATTCCAATGGTATGACTATATCTTGTTATACATATTTTTTTGGATTAAAATAGAAAAGGAGTCCAGTAAAGGGATGAATTCGGATTTGGGAGATGTAGAAAGCTAGAAAGGTGAGTGGAAATTATATAATTTATTTATAACATTGAAATTTATCTTGTTGAATTTTATTTAATTATTATGCCTATATAAGATCTGATGAGTTATGGGCTTAAATTTTTTGTATAGGAATATCGTCTACATATTATGTAAAATGGGTAATTGGAATAAGAATGTTATTTATACTCTAATCTGGAAATTTGAAAATCAATCCCTAAAATTTGTTAAAATTTAACGTTGATAAAGTTGTAAAGTTTATTTCGGATTTATAGTTAGGTTGTAAAATGTTAGTATTAGTTTATATTGCCCTAATTTGACTTGGAATCTAAATTTCTATATTTCAATTTATTGGGAGCAAGGTATAATTTAATTGTATCCATTTCTGTATAATTTACATAAATTATCTAATTCCACAAATGTATATAATAATAAGGAATATACCAAAAATGAAAGAGATGTAAAATACGAATGCTCTTCCCCATAGTTTGCCCTATCTATTTCAATAAAAGGAAATAAGTAATTCTTTGTAATTTCAAATGAAGCAAAGTTCTCCATTTTGGTTAATTTATGGAAAGTTATAACGGAAATCCTTTTTGAAGGGATAGCTATGATAAATTAAAATTTGAAAAGAACTATTCTGGTTTAGGGATTAATAGTTAGAAACAGGAACACACACACACACATGCACATGAGCGTATAGCCTCGCTTTCCATTAAAAATAAAAATATATTTATATAGTGTAATATTCGTTAATACTCGCATTAGTTATAATTAGTACGTATTGTTATAAATAGCGTAATAAATTAGGAGGTGTATTGGAAAAGAGATAGTAGCTCCAAAATTAATAGGGCAATAAATGTGCAGTTAAAAAAGAGTTACAAAATTAAATAGGGAAATAAATATGTTTAATGAGACTGGTTAAAGGATTTAATATGATATTTATGGGGAAATAAAATAGGCATGATAGGTTGAATTAGGATGAGTAAATAATTTTTATTAGAGATTGTACAATTAAAATATTAATGACCATTTATTACGAACAACTGACATTTATGGAATATAGTAAATAAGTGTATAAGGTAGAAATTAAATGCTAGAAGGTAGTATAATTTTTACAGTAGGAAATTATATAGCCTTAGTTATACATTTAGGACAACCGTGAATTAGTAGGCCTATCCTAACATTTAAGCTTAGAATGATTGGTTTGACTTAGTGGGTTGGATGCGAGTTCAGTAGAGTTACACAAGAGAAGTCTGCCTTTCACCTAGAGGCTGCTTGCAGTTGTGTATACTTTTTACTGATATGGGACATTCCAACCGTAAGATCCATGGGAAAGGGATATGTTTTGCGGATTGGTAGGGGAAAACATATTAAGGGTTCATCTCGGATTTGAAGTATTAATCGGCTTGTACTTTTAAGGAAATGATGTCTGCTTTATTTCTAATAAGAGATAACTAAAAGGGGCATTTTCTTTAACTTACATTAGGTTAGTCTAAATGGGAGTCAGCTATGGATGGTCGGCGAGCTATGTTAGTATTTTTTTTGGATCGATATTTAGTAGTAGTGCTAGCATATAGGCTATGACCACCAGCCGTCTCGAGCAGTCACTAGCAAAGACTCGGGTTATGCCGTGACGGATTTTTCTTCCTACTAATGTAGAATCCGTATGAGATATGCACAAACCTCAAAGTTAGTTATTTAGTTTTTTGTTTATCGGAGGTGGGCTAGTTAACCCTTAGAGGAGTTTTTGAGATGCATTGGTTATACGTCAATTATAGTATAAAGCCATATCTTGGGGTCATCGGTCTCTATAGTAAGGACCGATTGACTAGCATTGACGTTGCGGAGGGCCTTTGGGGTTGAAGTATTAAATTGCCGTTGGGTCTGTCTCCTCCCTATTTAAGAAGTATTCAGTGGTCGGGGTTTTGGGTAGTATATGTTTAGATATATGTGTGTGTATATACCTCGGGAGGCATATCGTATGTGCACATAGGATTAAACAGATTAGCCATAAATAATAGACATAACACTTAAATGGAAATCAATCGGCATAAATTAATGTTATGAGTGAAGTGTGTAATTTTTCCATTCACTAGAACATTGTTTTGGCCCCTTGCTCATTAAAACCCACATGATAGATTTAGAGGGACATGCTACTGGTGCAAGATGAGAACTGCAGATGGTGGAGTCTTCTCTTGCATGCTCGGCACTGATAAGACGGCTATATATCTAAGGAATAATATTGATTCCACGGTAGCAGCCTTAGTTGGTATATATGTTCTATTATATTTTTATATTCCGTCGTGAGTTTATATTGGTCGCTCTGTGATATGCTTTTGTTTATTACAAGTTACCAAAATGAATGATCTGTGCCCTGGTGGACTTGGGTTTCAAATTAGTTTAAATTTGGACCCATTAAGGTGTAGGTTGTTACATTTGGTATCAGAGCCTTGGTTAGTCGATTATAGGAATTAGGGTACATTTGGAGAACATATTTGTATTTTTACCTGTATACATATACATATGTGTGTATATACACACATACACATATGTGTATATATGTATATATTTATATATAATACACCAAACTCTATGAATTACAACTATAGAAGTAGTTACAATAATATTCTGAAAAGATGGATGAACCAACTATGAGTTGGAACAATATGTAGACTTAAATTTGTACACATACCCGTTACCCCTTAGACTGCAGGCTGTACCATAAGGCATTAAACAAGAATAGCATCAGCACGACATATCAAAGGGCTCTGGATGCTGGATGGTACTTAACTCCTTTATTAGGCTTAGGCTGCCTTATGATTATGGATTCCGATGGATTGTCGATTAAAGACATACCCTTTATCTAGACAGGAAAGGAGTAAGAACCTATATGTTGCAAGCATCTGGAAGTATGGTATAATAGGAGTGGAGCAAGTTTCCACAAGAAGGTGTACATTGATCCCCACAAGAAGATAAGTTGAATTTTTGATGAAGATGAGTTAAGGTTGAGCGGAAAAGAAGAAAAGTCCAAAAGAATGGGCAATTAAAGTCCATTTCTAAGTCCGGCCCCATGTGAAAGAATTTGACAAAAAAAGGTTTTTTTGAAAATTCCTTGAAACATTTTAAATGTTTTTTCAAAGGATTTGTTAGGTAGTTGTTGTTTTGAAAAAGAAAGGAAAATTTGAATTTCTTAGTTTAAAATTGGTTAAGTCAAAAGTTTAGATTTAATGGTTTTTGGTTTTTGAAATGAATGGAAAATAGAGCATATGTTTGGCTCGATGATTTTCCTATTTTTGTGTAAATTTGGAATTTCCTTTTTTAAAATTCTTTCTAAGAGGTGAATAAATGGAAATGGTAGTTGATTAAAATGGGATAAAGAGAGTAGAAGGGTAATAATGCCCAATAGTGAGGTTAGAAGGAATATTTCCGTGTAAGGAAAATATGTAAAATAACAGCTAAAATAGATATATATATATATATATATCTTTTCATGTTAATGAAGAAATGCCTAATGACTAAAGCAGGAGGAGAACACACTGCAATGAGACAATATTGGAAAATTTAGATAGAATAGCGTTAAGGATTTTAATAGGGTTAGTAACCTAATTAGGAATAATATAGGAGAAAAGCAATAGGACCAGGATAGGAAGAATGAATAAATTCCATAGATATGTGTAGTAATTGCGCATATATCTTAGATAAGCACTTAGATGGATGTAGCAATTGCACGTATCTTTTGGAAGTCCCCTTCATGTGCTATTAGAATCTACGCTAAGGGTGAAAGTGGAAATAACACGAGTAGTAGAAAAATAATAGAATGGAAGTTACCCGTGACTACTCCTGTTTTCAGCATTTAAAGTTATTAAAGATGTTTTTGAAAAAAAAATGTTTTGGTACAATAATTGGATTTTTAGATGCAAACATGAAATTTGTTTTAGCTAAAAGTCCTAGTTTTGAAAAAGTAAATCTCTGTTGTAAAAAGTCTTCGAAATGAGAAATTTTTCATGGCTCCTTTTAGGAAAATTGGCAATTTTTGAATTTGATAAAAAAAGTATTTAAGTTTATATTTTCAAAGACAAAGGTTTTAAATTAGGTACTTCATGATTATGAAGTTTAAGTTTTATAAAAAGTGGTGAAACCTAAACCAATTTTTGATATGGGTAGGTATGGATTGCTACCTTAGTAAGACGAAGTAAAGGTTTAGGCTATGAATAAAATAGTTATGGATGCTCGTAGGGTAGCAGCAAGGAATCCTTGTTGAATATAAGGAATATTGGTATGAACCTAGGAATATTTTATTAGAGATGTGTGAAAGCCACAAGAAGAACCCTTGAAAGATTGAGGAATGGTATCAAAGTACACTTTTGCAAGTCCTAGGGAATACTCATATGAAAGATCAAGAATAAGGAAAGCAAAGATCAAATTTTAGGATAATATCAAGAGATTTTGATTGAGAGAAGGTGGTAGTAGGATTGGAGATAAGGATAACAAAATGGCGAACCCACGTAAAGGATGTTGGTTAACTCAAGGTTAAAAAAGGCAAGATAGGTGGTAGAAGTTATTCTATCGAGCCAATTTTCCGATGATCTATTTTAAATGCGCATAGCTTATATTTCTTACCTACTGTGTGGGAATGCATAACTTATCACATTATCAGATGTGATAAATGAATTAATTGATGGATCTTAATTATTGGAAGCCAAGGAGGTAAGTTACGACATGTGGATTATAGTTGAATGACATACTAGAAATGTCCATCTTAATTGAGTAAGGAGTGATAGAGACCTAACATCATTAACACTAGTTGATGATGAAGGACAGCTTCCAACAATTATTTCTTTTAGGTTTTTGGGTTGTAATCGCTAGTTGTCTCCCTTTGGGTATTGGAAAGGCATACGATATAATACGAGATATGTTCCTATTTTATCACCGTGTTGATTTTCTCGATGGGCTTGGACCGCTATATGTATATTAGGAAATGGTGTAAATAAGGAAAACTCATAAGGACACTTAACTAGCGATAAAATTAAAGCGTGAAGTTTATAAAATATTATGAAAATCAAATTAGCAACTAAAGGTAGAGAATGCGTAGATCCCAAAACTTTAAAATTTTGGAAAAATAAATTTTAGTAAGCAAAGGACATGGAAATGTCGTTGCGAAATCATGGGTCATTATCCCTATGCCTTAAAAGCTAAAATTTATTAATATATTTGTAGGTTGTTTGTCGTTCTAGAGTAAAAGGAAAGGTTCCCCATATCTAAGATTAACTGCACAATGCTAGGATCATCATATGCATTAACTCAATGATTGAATCTCGATTACATTAAGATGTGGCTTGATTTGTTTTAAAAGATAGAGCGGCACATGTTTTAAAAAATTATGTTCGATTGCTTTATGAATTTTTTTGTTTAAATGCTTTTAAGAAGTTGGATTCAAATGATTTTGGAAAATTTTGTTAAAGTGCTTTTGAAAAAAAGTTCTTTAAATGCTTTTCGGAATTCGAATTTTCAAATTATTTTGCAAGTTTGATTGGAAGGGAGAAAAAAGATTTTTGATGGAAAATCAAAAATTTCAATTTTCTAGTGCCATATGCTAAGCACAGGGAGGGTCAACGTGTTAGTGAATATGAATTTTACTGTCCGACAAAGGTGACAATATATTAAACATAGATAATTACAAAGGAAAATGTTGTTTTAGCTTTGAAATTTATAATTCCATACCTTGTTGATAGTGAAACAAAACTTGCATTTAGGATAATTCCATTTTAACATCTAAAAATAAACCCCCTTATGCAAATTGTACTTTGAAAAATTAGACAAAAATTGGGGCCAAAAGAGAAGGTTCCAAAGTACAATGGAATTGGTATCCAAAAGAAGGGTGGAAATGTAAAATTCTCCATCTAAATTTCATTTTCAACATAGGAGTATAGATCTAAGAAAACTGGATTTTCAAAATTTTGGATGTTAGAAATTGTATGCTTGATTTTGGATGGTAGGGAATGGATGCAAATTGGTTGAATCATACTCCAACTTGTTGGAATGTGGAAATTATTATGTGAAAAAGGATTTTTGATTTTTGAAAACATACATACCTATAGAACTTCTAGCATATATATGTTGTTTCCATCGTAGTTTCAAAATGTTTTTAAAAGAATGCATTTATATAAAAGGTACCGATTTAGAATCATTCAGCATGCATGTCTTATCTGTTGTGATACACTATGCACTTATACACATTTGGCTGCAAAATTAGTTGTGCACTAATTGGTTGGATAATTTAGATTGGTTGCGCTCTATATTAAATGATTCAAGCCTTAAAAATTAATGGTAATTAATAAAGCTTCAAAATGGAATTTGAGTAAATGTCAGAATTTGGCAATGTGACTTGCACCATTATGTTCGTGGCAATTTTCCAAGCAACTTTCATTTTTAGAGTTTTGTGGTTGAAGTTTAAACGAAGAAGTTATCAGCGTTTGAAGTTTTTGGAACGAAAATAATTGAAAAACGAAAATAGGAAATAAATAATAATAATAAATTTGGGACCCCACCAGTCGACCCTCTTACTTGGGCTGGTCGACTGCTTATAGGAGGTGGTTGATAGGTGGTGAAGGTGGAGGCTAGAGTTGAACCTTGGCCAAACGGCCTGGATTTAATTATTTTAATCTAATGGATATGATTGATTCGAGCATCTATAAATACATGCCTAACTCCTCGTTTCTCTTCTCATATTTTCTGATCAAGATAGCAAAGCTCAACCACTTTCCCTGCTTCATTGTTTCTAGAAATTATAAAACATTATATATGTATAATACATATACATACATACATATATATAAATCGGAGAATGGCAGAAAATAAAAGAGAATAAGAGAATAAGAGAAGAAGCGAATCAATGTTTAGAAAGAAAAAGGTAAAATTCATTATTATAAATCTATTTCCCCCTTAATCCTAAATCTCTTCTCAGATCTATAATTTTAATGGTAGATACATATCTTGTTATACATATTCTTTTGGGTTAGAATTGAAAATGAGTCAAGTAAAGGGATGAATTTGGATTTGGGAGATTTGGAAAGCTAGAAAGGTGAGTGGAAAATTATATAATTTATTTATAACATTGAAATTTATCTCATTGAATTTTATTTAATTATTATGCTTATATAAGATCTGACGAGTTATAGGCTTAAAATTTTTGTATAAGAATGTCACTTACATATTTTGAAAAATAGGTAATTGGAGTAAGATTGTTATTTACACCCGATCTGAAATTTGAAAATCATTCCCTAAATTTTATTAAGATTGAATGTTGATAGAGTTGTACAATTTATTTTAGATTTATAGTTGGGTTGTAAAAATGTTAGTATTAGTTTAGATTGCCTTAATTTGACTTAGAATGTGAATTTCTATGTTTTAATTTATTGGGAGAAAGACATAATATAATTGTATCTATTTTCGTATAATTTTCATAAATGATTTAATTCCACAAATTTATAAAAAGTGCATCGTTTGAAATAATAAAGAATATACCAAAAATGGAAGAGGTGTATAAATTACGGATGTTCTTCTCCGTAGTTTGCACTGTCTATTTCAATAAAAGAAAAGAGGCAATTCTTTGTAATTTCAAACGAAGAAAATTTCTCACTTTTGGTTAATTTATGGAAAGTTATAACGAAAATCCTTTTTGGAAGAATAGCTCTGATAAATTAAACGTGGAAAGGAATATTCTGGTTTAGGGATTAATAGTTAGAAATAGGAATACTTATACGTATGCATGTATGTATACACACACACACACATATAACTGCGCTTAAAGTTAAAAATATATTTATATAGCGTAATATATGTCAATACTCGCATTAGTTATAATTAGAAGATATAGTTATAAATAGCGTAATAAATCAGGAGGTGCAGGTGGAAAAGAGACAGTAACTCCAAAATTAACAAGGCAATAAATGTGCAGTTAAAAGGGAGTTACAGAATTAAATGGAGAAATAAATATGTTTAATGGGACTGGTTAAAGGATTTAGTGTGACATTTACGGGAAAATGAAATAGGCATAATAAACTAAATTAGAACAAATAAATAAATGTAATTAGAGATTGTCCAATTAGAATAATAATGAAGATTTATTATAAAAAGTTGACATTTATGAAATATAGAAAATAAGCATATAAGGTATGTTATCCGGCCTTTTGGCCCGGCTATATTCAGACACACTAGACAAGTTATACTCGACTGTCATTAAGACCAGTAGCTCAGAGCGATGATTATGGGGTCCAAAAATCAAGCATAGATGATAATATGAAGCAGAAGCATGAAAGCTCACTACTCCCCGAAGATGGATCAGGTACGATCCATATTCAACACTATGGATCATATCGTATCGATTCCACAACTCAATTTTGCAGCGATGATCGGTCGGTAACTCAAAATCTACACATGATATCAACATGAAACTTGGAGTACAAGCTTACTACAACATGTGGAGCACCCCCTAGGGATCTCATTCCAATTGGAGGAAGTTGGAGGGATCGGAATAACTCCCTTTGGAGGGATAAGCAGAAATCAAAATTCAAGCAACACCATGAAAAATTCGATATCTTACAAACCGTATGTTGGAATTGAACGAAATTTGGGGAGCAAATAGCTAACATCATGGGGCATCCCTCATAGAGATTTCAGCCCATTTGGATGCATTAATAAGGATCGGTACCGATCCTTATTGTGGGCCCCGATGGGCATGCAAATTTTTGGGTAGCCTCGTCTTGGTCCTTCTGCCAAAATTTCAGTCCAATCCGTGCACGTCTTCTCCAATAAATACAGAAGGCATGGTGTCAGAAAAGGGATCCTACTTTCTCTACCAAGGCTTTGCCATTTTTATTCTTCACTTTTGTACTAATGAATCCCAACTGATCCAAATATTCTTTTAATCACAATCAAGTGGAAGATCGATAAAAATATGAAGTGGACGTAGGCCAAGATTGCTGATCCACTATAAAAATCTATGTTGTTCCTTTATGATTTTTGCTACGTTTTAATTTCATTATTTATTTAATCTCTACTAGATTCTATTGGGTATTGATGCCCATTTTTGGCATCAAAAAGGTAGGAATTAAATGCTAGAAGGAAGTATAATTTTTATAGGAGGAAATTATACAGCTTTAATTATATGCTAAGGGCAAGCATGAATTAGTGGGCCTAGCCCAACATTTAAACTTAGGATGGTTGGTTTGGTTTACTGGGTTAGGATGCGAGATCAGTAGAGTTACACAACAGAAGACTTCCCTTCACCTAGAGGCTACCGGTAGTTGTGTATACTTACTACTGATGTGGGACATCTCCAACTGTAGGACCTATACGAAAGGGATATGTGTTGCAGCTAGGGAGGAGAAAATATACCAAGGGTTCCCCTAGATTTGAAGTATTAAATGGTCTAGTACTTTTCAGGAAATATAGTCTGCTTCATTTCTAAGAAGAAGTACTAGGTAACTGAAATAGGCATTTTCCTTGACTTACGTTAGGTTAGTCTAAACGAGATTTCAACTGTGGATGGTCGGCAGGCTATGGCAGTATTTCTATTAGACTGGTATTTAGTAGTAGGTCTGACATATAGGCTATGACCACCAGCGGTTCTAAGTGGTCGGTAGCCAAGACTCGGGTTATGCCCTAATGGATTTCGCTTCATACTAGTGTAGAATCCGTATGACATACGCAGAGACCTCAAAGTTAGTTAGTTAGTTGTTTCTTTGTCGGATGTGGATTAGTTAACCATTAAAGGAGTCTTTGAGATGCTTTAGTTATACAGCAATTATAGTATAAAACCGTATCTAGGGGTCATCGGCCTCTGTAGAAAGGACTGATTGACTATAGTTACATTATGGAGGGCCCGCTTTAGGGTTGAGGTATTAAATGGTCGTTGAATTTATCTTCTCCCTATTTAAGAAGTATTAATTGGTCGAGGTTTTGGGCATATTGTACATGCACATAGGATTGAGCGGATTGGCCGTAAATAATAGATATAACAATTAAATGGAAATCAATCGGCATAAATTAATGTAATGTAAAGTGTGTAATTTTTCAGTCACCAGGACGTTGTTCTAACCCCCTCCTCATTACAGCCTACATGATAGATTTAAAGGGACAAGCTACTGGTGCAAGACTGGAACTACAGGTGGTGGAGTCTTCTCTTTTATGCATGACACTAACAAGACAACTAGATATCCAAGGAATACTATTGATTCCAAGGCAGTAGCCTTTGTCGGTATATATGTTCTATTATAATTTTCCATTCCGCTGTGAGTTTGTTTTGGTATCTCTTTGATATTCTTATGTTTATTACATATTAACAAAACCAACGACCCATGCCCTAATAGACTTGGGTTTAGTTTAGTCAAAATTCGAACCCATTAAGATGTGGGTTGTTATAGGCCCAAACAAATCAACCCATCTATTCTACGACGGCCTGAATGGGCCGGCCCAAATTCAGGTTGGTTCTAAACCAATTCTTAAACTCAACAAAGCATCAAGATGAAGCTCGACCATCCTATCCTTAGATAATCTTCATAACTTGCTCATGAAAGCAGACTTAAGTGCAGCTACGCTCGGTCCATTCCAGGCCGACTCATAGACGAGTGGCTCCTTCATGCAAACCCTCTTTCATCCGGACCCCAAGTCATCCCGTCTACCTTGGCATTGCTTCACTCATTGGCTGGCACCACTCCAGGCCGCCTCGGGAAACCAACATACTTTGACAAGGCTAGTTCAAGCATGACCAGTCCTTGGCCTAGCTTTAATATAGGCGCCCACGACTGGTCCTAAGCAACCTCTTCCATCACCATACATCCGGCCTGGAACCATCTCCTCCGCTAGATTCTCGGCTACTTAGACCCCTTCATACCTTCAACAACCGATCAGCCACCTCAACAAGGATTGTCACGTAAGCATACTAGAGGAAAAGACAATATGTCCATCCAGCTGTGCAAAGCGCTATAGTTGCATGGTTGAACTGACGTGGTAAACCATCAAGCAGTAAACACGCATTAAATGCACATTAAATTCTAAGTTTGTGCATAGTATAGAAAGGCAATGAGTATATTTTCTTAGCCATACATTCACTTTCACCTTTACAATTGTCTTCCATCTACCGATGTAACCAGATAAATGGCCAGGAACTCTTCCTTCCAATTTTACAAAATAATCTCAGTTATCCATCATTCATTTTAGCTACTATAAATAACCCATGCCTTACCACTTCAAAAGGGTTGAGGGATATAAGAATTCCCAGTACTATATGTAATCCAAAGCTCTTTACACAACAAATCAATCCCTAAGAATTTGAGGTTAGCTAGTTTTTTAGTCTTAAGTGCTTTATTTTCTTGCTATTCTCTTGTAATTCCTAGTAATTGTAAGAGAGAAATAAAAGATCTTCATGGTGGATGTACGCAAACATGCCAAACCACTCTACATTTGGTGTCATTTACTTTAATTGCTCATGTTCTTTCTCATTTTCAAACTTGTTAACATAATGTTAGCAAGTAACCTTTGCGTATCAGTCTAATTCCGATGTTAGCTAAATCTCTAGTCAACAGAGATGCATTAATAAGGCATGCTAAAAATGGAATGAGATTATGACAAGGTTGGAGGCAACAAAGCGGGGCTAACATTAGTTTGGTATGTTTTTATTAGCAACTATTATTGCAGTTAACTATAATATCACAAACTATTATTGAAAATGCTCAGGAAGTGTATGTAAAAGAAAATAAAGGTGTTTCCTTCAATCATTTGCACGTCTACAATCTCCTAAACGAGAAAGACAAATGGAGCATAATTAAAAAACAACACATGACATTTCAGTTTGCACCTAAAAGAATGAATGTCGACTCAAGTATGGGAGATTCCGATGTCCCGGATGTTGTTGAAAATCACGACTCCACTCCATTTTGTAGTAACGATGCTAGGCGGGCATGAAGATTATAGAATAAAATAAATTATAGTGATCAATAAGCTGAATAGTGGAATGTATGTCGGTTGTACATAATGACACCAAATTGATGAAGGACGAAAAAGAGCAAAAGAGATTGTTGGATGGAGTGCAAAGTCGAGAAAGAAGAAAAAAGAAGAGTAGAGAGACGTTCTCAAGAATAGTTCTTGGAGCTCAAAAGAGATAAAATGCAGTTCAAGAAAGAATCAGCCATTTTGGCTATGTTAAGTTGTAACCTATCCAAACGAACCTGAACAATGTGAGGGAACGAGATGAAAAATTGGAGAATATCATGCGAGTCTGGCAAGATCATCCAACTTTTAAGGTAACTTTGTAGTCGTTAATCTTTTATTATAACGTTGTTTATTTCTAACCATTGTATTTCTATTTTTGTTTAGATTGTAATTTTTTATAAAGCAATGAATTTTAATTTGTTAACTTACTCTTTATATTGTTGTTTCATACTTCAGTATGGAAGTAATCTTAATTCATAAATTATTTGTATTGTCAATTCAGTGTACAGTTTAAATGGTCATGTTATGTTAATGTCTAATACTATTTTCCTTAATTGAAAGAGTACAGCTGGATATTTGTCAATTGTGCTAGTACTCTATATCTTCGTCAACTAATTATACAGTATGGAAGCGATCTTATTTCGTAAATTACTTGTATCATCAAATCAATGGACAATTTAAATGGTTATGTTATGTCTCATATTATTGTCTTTGAATGAACAAGCACAACTAGATCTTTGTCAATTTATGACCGGGTCTTATCTATTAACTATGTAATATACTAGTAAAGTTAGCAAATGATAAATTAGACCATAATCTTGTTCAGTTATAAAGGCTATCTTAAACAAAACATTTAGAAAAAGAGAAAAAGTTAAGTATTAATAAAATGTATGATGCTACTTGGTCAGCAGCAGCCAGCAGACTTGCTTGTTCCAGTGAAATCTTACATCAAGGCAGCTATAGGCATAATTTGAGTTTGGGTCAAGGTATGTATATTAGTAATGAAGGCTACTTGAACTTAGTGGATAAGGCATATAATAATCATCTAGATTGTACAATTAGACGCACGACCATGGAAACCAAAAGCGCCTATGATAATTTTACCATGCCTTACGATGGGTATTATAAAATAATTGAAGAAGTTGAAGATGAAAACGTGTTTGAGGAAAGTTGTTTAACGTTAGACTCATGTTACATATGGGGATATCATACTTAATTCATTAGCCATGAGGCCTTTGAACTTCAATATAGTTGGCATACACGTTTCAGTTAAATCTATTTCTCTATTTAATATATTGTAACTTTTGCTATTTTTTTATCCGTGTGCTTGTTTAATTTATCGCACATTTGGTTATTTATGATAAATGTATTTTCTTTTAGTAAAAGTATTATATTTCACCTTTTGTTTTGATATGTATGTATGCATGTATGTATGCCTTCTACATCTAAGTTCTCGACTATGAAGATGATTATTTTGATTCCTAACTTGAGTAAGTTGGGTACGAAGCCCTCTAATTTCTTCTTCCAATTCCAACGTGTAATCCATAGTTTGAGGCGAGAATTGTTCGTCTGTCCATAGTTCAAAACCACATCTGTTGGGGGTGAATCTAAAGGAAAATGAAGATGAAGCCTAACAGCAATACTAGTAAGCATAAAAAATCTAAAGGAGCAATACTACCTTGCATCTGTATGGGTGGTCATCCACCATAAGAAGCTAATGCACCGCCCCATAATTATGCATCGATATTTAGGGTTATATGTATTCCTAGAATTATAAATAAGGAGTGTTATGCAAAATATAGAGTGCCTTTACAATTAATTATTAGAAAATAAAAAATGTACCAAAATGTCCTGAAATTCAATATCACCTAAAAATTCAATAATATGTCGATTGACATCTACTTCTTGGATCTCTCGATATAGGTGAAATACCAATGCAAGGGACCCGCGTGTTTTTCCTTCCCTACCCTATTTGAAACAATTTTTTTTGGATTTTAATATCACAAACTACATGAATTACCATAAATTTTATAAACAATTTCAATAAACTACTTAATCCCAAACCTATTTTAGTAAATTAATAACTTTTGTTTACGATCGACTGTATTAATTGTAATGTTAGTTACTATAAATATAAACTAACACCTTATATTTTGGAGTGTCAATAATATGAGAAATTATTATTATTATTTTTATGAAAGATTGGTCCTCTTATGAGGAGAGCACTCATAATTTTATTAAATAATTACCAAAATCTGTACAAATGTCTAATGGGTAAAGCAAGAATAAATATGCAAGATCATAACCTTGATGATCAGCAAAACATGAATGATATAAGCGAATAAAATAAATACATATAGAGTTATTTCTATTGGTAAAAATGCACATTTGGACATGGATTGGATTGGAGGAATGAGTGTGTCTTGAAATGTGCATGCAACAACATCGGTTTCAAGGTCAGCAAAGAGCAAAAACACATGCCAGACTACATGCAAATTGTAGTGAAGGGACGTGTGCAAAAATGATGTAGTGGAGCAAGCCGATAAGAGCATCAATAGCAAGCTTGCAGGTGTAGGATGAAGACTAAAAAACATGTTCCAAGCTAGTGCAAGGTGCTGAACTTGCTAGTGTAAGAAAAAGTGCGAGATATGGTTGGAGTTAGTAGTGCAAACTGCTATGACTGCGTGGATGTCCACTAGCTGGGAGGAGTTGAAGTGCCAAGCAGACATTGACAGAATGGAGCTGGTGCAGTAGGCATTGTCCAAGCTTGGCTGTTATTCAATGGCATACTACATGGCGAAGGACATAACTGAATAGCAGGCGTGCTTCCATGTGAACAGCATGATGGTGACAGTGTAATGCATAGGATGGCATTGCAAGTGGTCAGCAGATTGGTAGCCTGTCATGTGAGTGAAGACTTAAAGATAGAGCAAAATGAGACGTTGCAAGGTGCAAATATTACTAGTGCAGGATTAGCATGGGAGAGAAAGTTACATGACATAATGTTGTGACGTGTCATGCGCCTAAAGCACATGCAAGCTCATGTGGATGCCCAGTTGGTGAGAATAAGTTGAGGCGGTCGTTTGTAGTGTACTCATATCTCATGATCCCTTCAGGTATAGTTCGCACCTCTAAATGTCTTCGAGTTGTACCTGTCCATTGAGATATTAACCAAGCAGTGGTAAAAATAATCGGGTAAGGGTGTGTTGTTAAATATATGTCGATTATGTTCATACCACAAGTTCTACATGTGATTGATTAGATTGAATCTAAAGTTTTCCTAGTTGTTTGTGTAAAGTTAAATCTTAAATAACTTCAGTAGTCCTCTGGACGAGGCATATATGTAATAGTGCCCATGTTGAAAATCTTGAGTATCCTATCAATAATGTATTGCGAGAAGTCCGCGGGTGCGGCGCAGTGGAAAGGAGGCTTGGATTCTGGTAAAAAGACCCAGATTCGATTCCTACCATGCGCTTCCATATTCTATATAAATTTACCCGGGGGTACGGAGGCTTGGATCAGCGGACGGCTTTACTACACCCTACTCAGGAGTTTACCGGTCCGCCGAGTTCTCCTTTCAAAAAAAAAAAAAGTATTGCGAGAAAGGGTAGTCAAAGAACAAATGAGATGAGGTTTCAGACATCCAGTTACAAAGATAACAATGATTCTTATTAATATTGGTGGTCATTCTCGAATTTAGATTAGTTATGGTGTTTAATTTGTCATTAAGCAATCCACGTATGAATTTTAACCTTAGTGGTGCTTTGATTTTCCAAATAGGTTTAAAGTTATTAAAAACATTTGTTTCAGAATAAGTCAAGAATTTATACATCGATTTGGAGTTATAGCTTTATTTTCTATCACAACACTATATCAGGCGATCGGGACTGTTACTAATATCGCAGTTTTCAATCATATTAATTAGTCTCTGAACTTGACCAAGCACAGTCTCTGTTAGATTTTGGTTAAGCGATATATCCCACCTAAAGATCGATTGGGGTCTGTAGACATCGGCAGTAAGAACATTTTTGTTATTAGAGATCAATAACAGCTCGTAGAGTTCATGTTTCAGGGCGATGGAAGAGATCCAAGACTCGTTCTAAAAGGAGGTCTTGTCTTCAGAGTTAATGTTGTGTTTAAGTCCTATTTGAATATGTGATATAAGTTGGAGATATTGTTCTAGAAGAAAAAAGATTTTCGGTTAGAGTATAAATTAAGGGTTTTGTATCCATTATAGTAGTAGTTACTGATAATTTCTTTCCAAGTTGTAAGTTATTCATCGTCTAAGAATTTCCAAATCCATTTACACAACAAGAATATGAAAATTAATCATAATTACTCAAAATAGATAATAAGCAATAAGTTTATTAATGAGACAAAAAGTAAATGTTAAGATAAAGAGTTTAAGGGATAAATAAGACTAAGCTAGGAGGGGATTTTAGCCCAAATCCAAATTATCAACCCTTAAACTATTCTATCCCCTCGTTCATTCTAACTCAAACAAAAAAAAAGCAAGGAAGACATATTAGGCCAGCCACCATTTTAAAGAAGAAGGAGAAGAGAATCAAACCAAAAAAGAGAAGCTTTCATCTCTAAGAAGAAAAAAGGACTTTAATCAAGTTTTAACCAAACCCAAGTGAGAAACACTTTCTCTAATCACTCCAAACCCATTCAACCTTGGATTTTCTTGTGCTATTAATGCTTTGAATGATAATGGACAAGTTTTAAGAATGATAGAATAACTCCATTCATGTCTAGGTAATAAATGACAATGTTTTCAATATGTTTTAGGGTAAAATGCAGACCAAACCATCTCTAATTCATTTGAAATTTTTATAAATTTTTTAGAACATTGATTTAAAGATAGGTTTTTAAATTCATAACTTTTTGAAGTTGATTGGATGTTATATTAATTTTCTAAGTGAGAAAAATGCTTAATATCAGGTTTTAATTAATTATAACATGAAAAGTAATTTTTTGACTTGAAATTTTTATATGAGGTAAAGGATAAATAATTGAATTATGCCAATTTTTAGGATTTTTCCCATGCATTTTCGAATTGATATGAATTACTTAGTAATGGGAAGGGTTGATCAGAAATGTTAGTTTAACTAATTAATTAAGGAAATAATTAGTAACCATGGAGCAAAAAATACTACATCCTTAGTTTTTCCTAAAAATATAACTATAAAGATTTGTGTTAACCAATGGGAATTCGGCATATAATATTGTTTGGTGTAAAGTAATTACTTTTAAGGGTAATAAAACAATTTTCATGTTAGTTACCAAACCGCCACTTAAACATGTGATAACTTCTGAATGCTCAACTTACGATTGCTTTAAATGTCAACCTATGATAGCTTATTTGTGTCAACATGTGAGAGCTAGGATTTGTCAATATGCGATAGCTATGATCGGTTAAACATGTGATAGCTTGTAAACTGTAACAACCAACTCCGAAACAGTCCTAGTTTCAACCTAATAAAAGCCCATTGAATCTAAGGTTCATCTCAAAGCGAGCTGTTAGGTTGACAAAACTTAAAAGAAATACATAGTACACAGAGCTATCCATCTATACTTTCAGAGTCACAGAATGGAATAAAATATAATACCTGAAACAAGGATCCATTTCACAAAAGAAAACCATCTCACAAATATACATGTTATTAAATCTCACAAGATGTCTACATAAGACCCCAATAGTACAACATTTCATAATAATACAATTTTTTGAACTGGGTACATTAGTAACATTCTAGAGCACAAATAGATTGATAATTGCCACAAATCTTCATCTCCACCATCATCCCTAAAACCAGTATTGCCTCCTTTAACCTGTGTGTTGTAATGAGGATTGGGTCAAAACAACAAGTGTTTGGTGAAATGAGAATCTCAAGCTTTACCATCATTGTATTTGGGCAGTATCATTTAGATAAGAAAATATGTCTTATGTATTTAAAACTATACCAAATGTAAAAGTTACCCTAAATGGTAGTGACTACAAATACTAATAACTTTAATTGTAAGCCCAAAGACCTTTCTAGTCCAATTGCAAAACTCCAATGCGGCTAATATCGATGATGCAAGAGAAAGCATCCTAACTAATAAATACCCTTTATTGGGTATTAGGCAGACTTACTGATGTGCACGTAAATGTGCATATTTTTTCTTCCATATTTAATCTACTTTTATTTAAATAAATGTCATAATTGGGTGTTTTTACATGTTTAAAATCAAATTTCAAAAATGTTTTCAAGTCATCATTCATGCATCTACATGGGGTAAAATGGTAATTTTGTGCATGTATTAATTTTAAGAATATTCACTTGCACATTTTATTTTTATTTGTAGAAATTTGGATGGAAAATGGAAAGAGCTTTCATATATGTATGCATTCACAAGGATGGAAGAAATGGAAATAAATCAATTCATGCATCATGGAGGACTCTACCTACCCACTAACCATAAACCTCAATTAGGAGCTAATGCACATGTTAGTGGGGATTAAAGCTACATGCACATTTAACAGAGATAATGCTCATGCTAATGATTACTTGGAGATTACATTTCCTAAAGGGCAATTTGGTTAGCTCCCAGAAATATGGATTAGGATTTTAGGCTTGTATAAATACATCTATTATGTTCATGTAATGGATCTTTTATCTCTTATCATATTATGCAAGTTATAAGCCTCAAAATTATAAGAAATAAAATGGCTTCTTAAGCCTCTTTTTCTTTTTTTTCTTCTTTGTTCTTATTTTATTTTCTTGCTTATTTTTATTTACATGCTCTTTTCCTTTCATGTTAGTAGTTAGCTTTCATTTATGCAAGTAGTTTAGCTCTATTTTTATGAAATTATTTAGTTCATTTTTATTTTAATTAGCTTGCACTTTCCTTTTATTTTCTATGTTGAAATTTACATATGTTGAAATTATAACACAAATGAGTAGCTATACCCCTTCAATTTAGGGGTAATGAAGCTCTCTAAAATTATGTAAATTCAACATATTGTGTGATTTATGATCTCTTTTATGCTTCATTAAAAGTTAGTTTATGATGTAAGTTTATTAGTGAATTTGATGGTCTATGTTGTTATCACAAATAGGCTATTCTTATTCAAACATAAAAACAATTACATCATTGACTAACTAAGTGATTTTTGATTGTGAAATTAAAGTAGAATCAAAATTTAATGATCTATGTTACTAATACAATAGTAAATAAATCATACTTAAAATATCTTTTGCTTTGACTTCATTTTCATTACAACTGATAAGTGGTTTTATGTGTTGTATTATAGTTTGATGGTCTAAGTTATGTTACTTACCATCTAATACCAATAAGAAAGGCATGCCCCTGTCATTTAATACCTACTCCATTTCCAGTCCACTATAGAATTCTAACGCAACTATCGTTAAAGATGCGAGAGAGAGAATCCTAACCACTTAATGCCTTTTTATTGAGAATTAGGCAAACTCTGACCATTTAATACCTATATGGTAGGCTGGTCCTCGTCATTTAAGCCCTAAACCAAGTGGGTCCCTACATAGTTCTCACTAACTGACATCGTAAAGAATCTCATTAGGCCACTTAATACTTCTCCTAAGGAAAGATGCAAGTCCTACCATAGCCACATAATAACTTTAACCCGAAGCGGACCCATGCTAAAGATTCCTCATATCATATCAATAGCATAATTATGACCCATAATCCAAACTGTGATGTTTCATATTAGTCATACTATTCGTAGTTACTAGTAGTCGGATTGACTTGTGTAACGATTCGAAATTTCAAACACTTCATATTAAAATATCTGAATTATTTAAATATTTGTTTCTAAGATTTAATGTGATTAAATATGATTTTATAATCTTGTTAAACACTTTTCAATTAACAATTAGTGATAGAAAATTTATTTTTGAAATACGTTCAAAAAATATACACTTTGAATAAATACTGAAAATGTGATTGGAAAACATTTTGTTAAATATCAACTTTTTGTTAAATAGAAGTTGTTTGAATATTTTACACTTATATGATAACACATGAACACATTAACAAGAATTAAACATCTCTCTTTTTATAACAAAATATTAATTGAACTAAGTATTATATTAGTAAAAGAAGAGAGGACCGAAGAACGCTAAAATCAAGGAGTGATTTAAGGCATGGATTAAGGAGACCATGGTGGTAAGGGTATGGCTTTGTCATGTAAAGTCCTTTTGCTTCATGTCTAAGGAAGGGGTTTTGTGATCTTTTACCAAATCATTCTCAAGGCTATAAATAAGAGGGCAAGGCCTCTTCATTTCTACATTAATCCACTACTTAACTGATGTCTTCACTTCTTTCTCTTCTTCCCCTCTTCTTTCCCATGGCCATGGGCATGGGAGGTGATAATGGCCTTAGGCTATGTGTATGGTGGAGGGAAAGGTGGCCTTGGGTTGTGTACTATGGTGGTGGAGGAGGTTAGGACATGAGCTAGGAGAGGGGAGGAGGTGATGGACGTGTGCAAAGGAAGGAATGAGAGGGCTTTGGCTGTTGTCTAGGAGCAAAAGGGAAGTGATAGTGAGAATGTGTAGTTGATTAAATGTTGGTAGGAAGTGTATGGTTTGAATGAAAGTGAGTTATTCTCACTTTGTATGAATCTAATAACTTGATAATTGCTCGTTATAACATGCTAATTTGCATGCTGTTATTAATAATGATAGACATTAGCTACTTAAAGTTCTAACCTTAATTATGTGCTCTAAAGCATGTGATTTGTTTAATTAGTTTGCCTTAAAAAGCCTTGAAAAGTGTTGTTTGAATTAAGTACATTTGGGCATTTAATATGGAAAAGTTAATTAAATACATATGTTAATACATGTTTCATAGTGATTTGGTTTGAATTTGGGAATCATATATGTGTATAAAATTGAATGATATCAAATATTGAATTGAATACGGAATTGTTCGTATAACGATAGTCGCTATAAACGCACTTTGAATCCCTTATCTTTAACTCGTGTCATCTGGAGATTTGTGAACATATCTTAATTAATTGTTTTGGTTGTTATATACAATTCTATAAATGTTTTGAAAAGCAAACGATATGTTTGAAAAGTTATAGAAAAATGCAAACCAAAGTTATAAAAGTTAACATCAAAATAGTCGTTATAACGACGCTTTTAAATTTCTTGTTTTTGGGAAATAACGCTTATTTTTATGGAAACTTTCTTAGGGGTTTCTTTACCATTTTAACAAGTAAATAATATATTATTCTTATTGTAAAATTTTGAAGATTAAATCATTGGATAGCTAGTTGAACGAAGAGAAAAAAGTTACAGTGAAATAGTTGCTATATGAGCACTTCGGAAAAATACTTTGTTTTTGGAAATTTCTATAAAATAATTAAAAGATATTCTTTGGGATTTTTATTCATGGATTTCAAGTACCAAAAATATACTAACTATTATAAAAAAAGGATCTAAAATCATTTGTTAAGGCATCGAAAGCTATGAGCAAAGTTGAAGCAAACCAGGTTTAAAACATGTAACAGAACTTTAGACAGCATTTCTAGAAATGCTATCTTTGCTATTTGAAACTATAAATTGTTTAAAAATGATATCTAAATTAAGTATATTTCTCTAATCTTATTAGGTTTGTTTTCTAACTTATAATAGAGCGTTTTAAATTTGGTTTCAAGTTTAAATATTTTTTTAACAATTAATTATGAATTTCTAAACTAAGTGCCTTTTACAAATTCCTTATTTTTGCATAATATTCTATGGAAATAATTATAACATATTTTAAAGTATTTTTAAAAGTATTTAACGTATTAATAAGTATTTTAAAAGATATATATATATATAATATAAGTTTTAAAGAGTAAATCAAGTATTTTATAAATATAATAAAGGATGTTTGGAATTTAACACTAAGTAAAATAAATGGTTTAGTGGAATTGCTTAAAAGTATATTATCTTTATTAATAAGTGTGGGTATGCTTTGATCTTTAAATAACTGTTTTAAAGTTAATGATAAGTATAAAAATGGTTTTAGGGTGTAGTAAACAATATGTTAGTAACATTTGTTTTTAGCCCTTATTATTAATTATACTTAGGGATATAATCAGATATTTAATAATGAATACTTTAAGTTTAACTATAAATGAATGTTTGGGTTTGTTGTGAAATTTTTTTAAATAACACTTGTCTTAAACCCTTAAGTATAATTAAATCTTAAAAGCAAGTTTAAAAAGAAATGTTTTTAGAAAGCATGAAATGATTTGGGTTTGTTGTGACAATGCTTAAGTAACACTTGTCTTAAGCCCTTATAAACGTAGTCAAACCTTTAAGAGAGAGTTTTAAATATAATGATTAAATGAGAAGTGTTTTGGGTTTGTAGTATACAACGTTTTAGTAACATTTGTTTTTAAACCATTAAATTATATTTTAAAGAGGAATAATATTATAAATACAATTAGATCTTTGATAATTGAATTTTAAAGATAGTAACAAGTATTGAAATCTTTTATACAAAAAGACAGAGATAGTAACATGTTTAATTTATAAAAGAGAAGGGGCTAAAAGTAATAATGTCTAGTAACATTTGTTTTTAACCTCTTTGGTTATATTTTGAAGTAAGTAAAACTTGTTAAGTGATTTATGAATATACTTATACCATTAAGGTAAGTATATGGATACTTTTAAGTAATGAAAAGAGTATAAGTGAATAGTGAAATAGTAGAATACAAGAATATATCTTTTATAAAAATATACATACATACATATACATATACAAACATACATATATATAAACACAAGTATATAAAGGAAGTTCTAATTAATAAAGAAATATTAATTAATAAAGGAAGTTTCATAAATAAAGAGGTTTATTAAGTAAAAGTAGGTCTTACTAATAAAAGTGGTTTTAATTAATAAAGGACTAATTAATTAAAAAGGGATTCGAAATCATTTATATGACTTCATCGTGCTTATGTGTTTAACCGTGCTTGGTTCCTTGTAAAATTAAACCTTTGGATTGATTGTTTATTTTTGTTTGGTAGTTAAATAACCGATAATTATCAAATCTTGACCAAATATACTCTGGAAATATCTAGAAGAAACACAAGAATTATACGGTACAGTTATCTTCGGTGATGTTGTACTGTATGTATAAACTCGTTTTGTTCTTCTAAAACATATGATAAGGAAATCCATCTGCTCTTCGCTCTTATGTATTATCTATTTATTTCCCATAGAACCGGAGTTGAGATTACCAAAAACTATCGATTGGTTTTGGAGCGCCCGATAAACAGAGGAGTGTACTTATATGAGAAGACTTAAAATCGCAGCCACTCCAAAACAATATACATATTCTATGCTTTGGAAGAGGTTCGTGATTAGTTCTAGATGTTGGAATCTGTGTGGGGATTTGAGATTTGTTTAGGACGCTCGAACACATGTAGTTGTTCATGATATATTTTGAGATGTGGGAATCCATGTGTGATTCCAAGACCTATTGAGGTATGGGAATCCATGTATGATTCTGAGATCTATTCGAGTTATGGCCCGTGTGCTGGAATACCGAATGTAGCCTCATCATTGATATTGACAAAAACGAGAGTACAGAGGCATAATCCAGGGGTTTAGCTAACCCAGAGGGGTACATCAACTCCATTATCTAGAGTATGCTTTCGATTGTTGGGCCCGGAGTTGTTGATATCTGGTGGCCGCGTAGTTCACATTAGTGTTCTGACATTGGGACCAGTTGTGTTAACCTTATGGTACGTCACTAGAGACGTATGCTGCTCGAAAGGATATTTATGTTCCTTTTGCAAGAGATCTGCCTCGTAGCAGTGTGGACGTCTTCGTGGAATCCTACACAATTAGAAAACACGTCTTAACGATTCGATTTGTGTACCTATTATTGCTGCGTTGTACACTCACTCATAATACAACTATTTTTATGTATTTTCTACTCTAAACATTATAATAATATCAATAAATTTTCTTATGAAATGGTTTAGTTACCGTAAGATAAAAACCCATCCGTATTTATTTGTGATGTGGTCTTACGAGATACTTTATTTTGAAAGGTTTTATAACATTAAATATTTAGATGACTTGAGTTTCTCACACCTATTTACCAGACTGATCTAGGTGTTATTTTCTTATAATGCTCGGGTTTGCCCCATGTATATTTCCATATTTCATTGATGGTCATTGGAGCTCTTAGAGAGGAGCTGGATGATTATTTATCGTAGTTTTTATTTCTGCTGCATTACTTTGTTTATATATCATCAATTATACGGATAGTGGTTATAATTGTCCTGGCTAAAGTTAGATTAGTTTGCTCTGATTATTGTATATATACTTTTTCTTTTGTAAAAATCATTCTGATATCATATGTTATCATTTTGTTGTGAGATTCTGATGTTTTTGTTCTCTTGTTTCTTGTTTATTTTATTTTCTTCTTTTATTTTACCCTAACTTTCTATCTTTCTGGCACTTAGGTGCTCAACACATGAATATCGTAGATGTATTATTATCGACATTTGGAGGTCGAAAAGGCGATCGTTACATCTTGGTATTAGAGCTAAAGGTTAAGCGAGAACCTTGGCTTTTTTTGGGTATAACTCATTAAGAGATATGGTAATGGAATGCCTTATTATGAGTTCGAAGTACTGCATATATGAAAGTGTATTAGTTAGCACTTTTAAAAAAAAAATTGTGTTAATAGGTTTGTTGAGTGGTTTATGAATTCTGGTTGGTACATGGGACGCCGTGGTATCGATAGGGATTTTTAAGTACTTAAACAAGGTAAACCAACACAGTATTATTTTCAAAAATTAGTAACTGAAATAATTTTACCTAGGATTATATTTTATATAAAAATATATAATTTTCGTAAATTAATATAATTATTTATGATACACTTGTTTGTTAGGAAATGTTAGTATCCAATTATTATCATTTATTGTTTGATTAGTTGTGCTCGGCCAGTTTATGAGCATTGACTGTTGTATATTGATTTGTAAGTAGTTTATCTTCTTCCACATGGGCTAGGTAGATAATAGTTATGGGAACATTAAAAAGAACACCTTGTGAATTTCACATTTGACCGTAAGGCATTCGATGATAATGTTGGGTTAAAGGATTAAATTTAATAAAGTTGTTTCAATATGATTATCTGCCGATCTCCATGAATTCCTGAATCAACAACTTTGTTCTTCCATAACTCCATCATCTGGACTCTAAAATAAGCTATTATTGATACAAACAACTATGGAATCACGAAGCTAACCAGAAGACGAGTCGAAGAGTTCATGACATCCAGTTTGGCCATTTTAGGGATCGGTACCGACCCCGAGCAGCCTGATGATGTGGCATCCTATTTCCATGAATTGGTCTAAATTTTGAGCAATGGCCTAAAGATATTTTGGATGAGATTTTAGGCTCCCTACCTCTATAAATAGAGAGGTAGGGCTCATTTTTAGGATCTTTTGGCTCTAGCTTTACTCTATGTCATATTCTTGTAATTTTGAAAATCTAAGTGTCGGAGTAGTACTGACCCCTAAGAACTTCTGCCTTCAAGTGAGAAATAAGAAATAAAAATATTAAGTGGACGTAGGCCAGAATTTTTCAAACCATTATAAAACTTTGTACGTTCATTTCTTTCTCTTTATAATTTGTTTTTCTTCATTTTTATTCTCTTCTACATTTTATTGGGTGTTTGTGTCATTTTTGGTTCAAACAATTTGGTGCTTTCATTGAGAGACTACTTGGACTTGCTAGTCTAAGATTTGAAAAGGATTCTAAATGGCTAGATAATCAACTAGGAAGGCTGTTACTGCTATAAATTAACAAGCGGGCAGCCAGGATGCGTCCTTAAGATCTCACCCCCTACCAATCTACATAACCAGGAATGAGATGGAAACTATGTTAAATTGACTACAGGAGAGGTTGATGGCCCGCCAGGAAGAGATGATGGATAATTTCTTTAAAAGGATGGGACAAATAGAAGCAGCTGGATTAGTTGCAACTCAGAATCAGAGACCAAAATTCGGAGTGCAGAGAGCTTGAGATGGGGTAGAATGACCCAGGACAAACCCCAAGCCAAATGTATGGGTCGGTACCGACCCCCAAACACGAATTGGTACCGACCCTTAAGGACTTGGGTGCATGGGTCATCCTGCCCTAGGAAGGAATGGTATACAATCTGGAGTTGAAGCGAAGTGTTTGAATGCTAATCAGAATGTAGAAGCATGACCGAAGGAGTATGTGCCAGAATTCCCTCGTAGAGTCGGGGTGCAGGCTAAAGGTGCCAATTGGAGACTATCTTTGGATGACAATGATAGACTTGTTGAGAAGGTAAGATGAGTTATGAGGGGTGGATTTCCTAATCAGAATATGGAAGATGTAAATAGAGGCCATTTACTCCAAATATCTGATATACTAGGAATCCACCAGAATTCAAACTACCAACGTTGGAGACATATGATGGAAAGCCAGACCCTATAGTTCATTTGATGAGATACATCCAACATATGGAGGTGCTGGGGGCATATGAAGAAGTTATGGGATAGTGTTTCCCCTTGTATTTAACAAGTTTAGCAGCATAATGGTTTAGACAGCTGGAGATTGGTTCCATTAACACGTGGGCTGAGTTAGTGAATGGATTTGTAAAGAAGTTATGGGTTCATATGTCATGACCCAAGAATGTAATGACGTTAGCAAGCATGAAGCAGAGGGCGAGAGAGATCCTCAGGAGTTTTTTGAAAAGATTTAATGCAGCGGCGACATCAGTTGATAAGCCGGACCCGTCGATGGTTTTGATGGCAGCTATTTTAGGAATAGTCGCTAAGACGGATTTCAAGACTGCACTGGAACAGGATCCTCCGAGGAATCTTGTAGAGTTTTATCATAAGGCTAAAATTTTCTACATTAGGAGGACACTGAGACCGATGAGGAAGATGCTAATGATGTGGATGACGGAGGATCGCCCGAAGAAAGAACCAGCAAAGGCAAAGGAAAATGGAAAATTGACGATAGCTTTGATGGATCAAAGCGAAAAAGGAGGAAACCAAAATTCTCTTCTTATACGGACTTAAATGAAATCCCGGAGTGTATTTATCTAGATACCAGGGGCAGATCCTCTATCGAAAGCCGGCAAGGAGAGAACCGATGAATCACAAAAGGATATCTGGAAAATATTGCCTATTCTATGAGCTGGATGGGCATAACACAAATGACTGCAGACATCTATGGAATCAGATTGAGGAACATGTCAGGGATAACCGATTAAAACAATATGTGAGAAATCAAGCTACGGTGGTGGAATGAGAGTAGCCATCGTGTAACATCCCCTATCTAGAGGCCCAAAACTAAATGCTATAGATGCGGCATTCATTTATAGTATTAACTTCTGGCGACTAAATACGGCTATGTTAATGGTATCAATAATATTAGAAGCACTTGAATATGAAACAAAACACAGATTTCAAAAACAACTTTTACTTTATTACATTTCAAAACCAATTGTTTCACATTTACAACACATCATCCAAAACCATTCCCAGGCACAAATAAAATATAATTATTACAAAATATGCCAAGTGCGGTATATGAAGATACCCCCTTAGATGATCAGAGTCATAAGTCATAATAGACTTAATACAAACACAGTGGAAATATAACAAAGCATAAAACTGCAACTCCTAATCAGCTATCTGTTTTCCTCCTAAATGCCTCCGGTAGCCTTATTCGTCATCCTACTAACCTGAAAAGACCTTAACCTCTCAGCTTACTCAAATCAATTTTGAGCACCCAAGAGTTTACGGGGAAAACAAAAACTTCAATTCAGACATAAAGCCTGGTGGGAATAATACTATACATCCCGGTTAAATATGTTAAGTGAGACCACGCTGTTTAGCGGAACGGGTTTCCCCTCACTAACATTCTTTAAAACATATCTTTGCAAAACCTTTTCCTGCAACCAAAACTGGTTAAATACTGTAAAGCATCATTATGTAAACATACATAAATATTAGGTAATAGATGAACTATCTGTTCAAACAAAAAAAATTTGTTTGGCTAACTTTTAACCTTTGGCTGACTGGGGCCTACCAGAAAACATATCCACCTCTTCTGGACTATATGTCCTTAACTATCTGTTAAATATTTCGCCTCTGGATGGTTTGTCCCTTGCTTAATCATCTCCTAAGTCTTCCTGATCCTAATGGTTTTGCTGGCTTACCAATAACCTATATGTATACAAATATATATACCTTTCTGTGTGTAATCATAATTTTTAATCTATCTGACCAAGCCCTACACACTGGAATTTTGGACAACAATTAGCTGGGGCTAATAGCTAATGTATAGGGTGCAACCCTATACTTGTCTCATTTGGCATTCTAATATCTGAGTCATTTTTACTTAGGGATCCCCTCCCATAATTTTCCTTGGAAACCTTTTCAATATTATTTAAAACCTTTAAATCAAACTTATACAAGGAAAATATGAAATTTTTATGCTTTACTCAAAACCACCTTGCCATGTTGTATATATATAATTTACTCAAACTTTAGCTGACGAAAACATTTAAACATTTGAAAGTACCCCTTTCGATTCCATAGAAAGTACCCCTTTCTAAATCTTTTGAAAGCATCTCTTTCGAAACAAAGTAAAACCCTTTAATTATCTAGGCCTAGAGGCCAAAACCTTTCCTTTCGAAAGCAATAAAACATTAGACATCCTACTTTAAAACACTTTAAAACATTTCCTTAGAAAACCTTTGGAAAACCTTCCAGTTTAAACCTTTCGAAATCATCAGAAAATAGGACCTTTCGACCTTGTCGAAAGCTACCTTTCGACCCCTTTTGAAAACATTCAGTAAATAGTACCTTTCGAAAGCATTACACCTTTAAAACATAAACCTTTCGAAAGCTCTTTGGGTTTAATTCAAAACATGTGGAAAACGTCTTTTAAAAACCTTTCGACTTCGTCGAAAGAAACCTTTTGACTTTGTCATCTTCAAAGGCTTTAAAACATATCATTTAAAACCATAGGCCTCTGCCTTTAGAACAACTCCTTCGAAAGCTTTGGGTTATACTTCAATTATAAAACAAGGGTAAATCATCTAAGTCGAAAGCTTTGATACCTTTCGAAAGCATGGAGAAGCGGCTGCTTTTAAAACAAGTAAACCTTTCGACTTTGTCGAAAGTAACGACTTCGAAAGGTTGGAAAAAGCGGCTATAACCTTTCGACTGTGTCGGAAGGTTCAAAACTAAACAATAATAAGTGGTAGTAACATTTCGACTGTGTCGGAAGGTTTCAAAACAAAATAGAAGTAAAGCAGCAGCAACCTTTCGTCATTGTCGAAAGGTTTAAAACCTTTATTTTTAGACATTTGACCTGGTCGAAAGCAACCAAGTCAAAAATTCTAATTTGTAAGCAAAGCAGGTGAAAGCTTAAGATTTTATAAAACAACATACCCAAACCTCTTTGGCCATCAACCTTTTGACTAAGAACCCTTCGACTCTATCCAATTCATTACGTACCAAAGTGCTTGATACCATATGCATTGGTTTGACCTTGTTGAAAGGTATAACATTTCGACTTAGTCGAAAGGTCTGGGTCGGAAGGTATTATGCCTGAAATGGCTGAAACATGCTAAAAGCATGATTTTCTTGTTTTTAACTTAAAGAAGATAACTTTTCAACTAACCTGCCTTTGTTTATCAAATTCTCATTGGTTAACAATTACTTTTCAAAAAAATATTACCACTAATTTCAAAATTAAATAATAATTTTATTTTATAAAATGCTCCTTCTCCTTAATTAAATATATAAAACATTTAAGTACCATACCTTAAATAATTTTATATATTCATCAAAACACTTAGGAAAAATATGGAAAAATTCTAGAAATCTATTTTAATATGTTTTCCAACATATAAAAATTTCAACCCCAAATAATTATTTATTTAGCCGTAAATAATTTATAACCTAATAAATTATTTTCTTCACTAGAAAATTTATATAAAATCCACGTAGATCCAAAAAATTATAAAAATTGAAACCCATCTCCAAAATATCATTTCTATCCTATATTTAAATTTTCAAGGCATTTGGATGTCATCTAATAGGGTTTTCATGTCAAACATATCATAAAAACTAACATAAACATGTATAATTCATCAACAAGTATATATATATAACTTCAATCATCAAAGCATGGCATAAACTTGCAAAAACATTTCGGATCTATCTTGAAATCGAAAACCATAAGAAAATGGGACGTAGTAATTATTCACCTTAGTTTTGAGATTAAAAGATACGAGATTTGATGTTGAATAAATTGATTATCTTCTTCTCTTTATCCTAGCTTTATCTTCCTTGAGAATAAAAATGGTGGTCGGTGAGTGAAAATGAAATGAACATGAGTTTTATTCCTAAGGGTTTAGGGTATAAGCCATTCCTATTTTCCATATTGCCCTTCTTATTTCCTAACACATTAGCTTATGTTATTTCATTTTAATTTGCATATTAACATGGCACGGCTACCCTTAATTAATCAAATCTCAACCTATTAATCTTCGCATTATTTAATTTAATTTAAGTAATTAAATATTCTAAATAATTTTACCAAAAATAAGGGTGTTACACATCGACTATATCAAATCGAAATGACCTTGGATCAAGATCAAGGATAGTTATCTCTTTATCAGGATGGCAGGGACTCAGGTTTGGTTCTCGCACTATATTTTCCTTTTCAATAAACTATGCAATAATATAGTCTCGACACTTACTCATGTATGGGATCTCGATCGGTCCCTAGGAATGCTCTAAGCTGGATGATAGATTGTAACGCCCGGAGAGGCATCTGTCGTAATGTTTGATTTTTCTATTTCTTAGTGCTTGAATTTGATTCATTAGATAAATCTTTGATTATAAAACCCATCTGAATGTGATGATTGAAATTGATTACTTAAGTCTCGAAAGATGGGATCGGAGTGCAGGGTGCAAGTCCCCTCACCGGAGCATGAGCGGATGGACTTGTACGATATAAATCACTTTAAGTCCTGTCTAGAAAGACAGGACCGGTGTGCAAGAAGTAAGTCACCTCATCAGAGCATGAGTGGATGGACTTGCTAGTCGTTGAGTCCCCTCGTCGGAGCGTGAGCGGATTAGGTTCAACAAGGGTCTGGAGATACCATGGATTTTGATTGTGTTAAGTCTCGACTGGAAAGTCGGGACCGAAGTGCAGGGAGCAGGTCACTTCGCCGGAGAGTGACTGGATGTGCTTGCTTTTCGTTGAGTCCTCTCGCTAGAGAGCGAGCGAATTGGGCTCAGCAAGGGTCCGAAGAGACTATGGATTTGATTATCGACCTCGAACGGTCATCCACCTTGAACGGCTATGAATTTTATTATCGACCTTGAACAGTCATTCACCTTGAACAACTACGAATCTAATTATCGACCCCGAACTGTCATTCACCTTGAACGGTTATGGATTTGATTATAAGCCTCGAATGGCCATAAGCCTTGAATGACTACCGGTCCTAAGTGACCTTGATCTCAATTAACGATCTTAGAAGATCGCAGACTTAACTATCGGCTTTGAACAACCATGAATTTAACTAATAATCCAGAAAGATCATACCCTTAACTTAAATTTGAAATGATCTAGAGATATCAAACTGTGGAATAAATGTTGATTTGATAAAAGAATTCAAACCCCTTATAATTGGAATAGAATTGACAAATCCTGGATGAACATGGGACATTTTTAATATGTAGTAACTCTGAATAAAATCTGAGGGGTAATGATGTAAATCCTGGATGAACAAGGGATGGTTATGCTATGTGATGTAATGACTTCGAATGAAATCAAAATTGTGATAATTTATAGAAAGCACCTAGGTAGAGTCTACAGTCGTAGGCTATGATAGGTCCGGAACGACCCGTAATTAATAAGAAAATATGAAGGAGCTGGATAATTTACCAAGATTGAAGTAGCTAGAGAGCTCAACTATCAAAGATTCACATCATATTTGTTCTCGAACAAAGCACACCTTTCATTCGCAATGCGTGCTTTGGAGGGCAAGTTTTATCCCGCCTTTTGGCCAAGTAGTATATGGATGAACCCGACGAACCAGACTCCAAAATTATCAAGGCAAGACGCCCAGAGGGATGACCATGGAACCCAAGACCAAAGTACAAACAAGATCACCATACAAATACCAAACCCCCACAAAAACACAAGGTCCCAAGGAGTCCAAGTGTGGGGTCGGTGCCAACCCCTAACTAGGGATCAGTACCAACCCCTAGGGACTTCCTTAGGAGGGCCCATCTTCCTCCTACGAATCCCTTTTGGTGTCGAGACCCCATTTCCAGTATTATCATGTTGATTCAATGTGATTCTCTATCGATCTCCATGAACTACTAAATCAACAACTTTGTTCTTCCACAACTCCATCATTTGGACTTTAAAACAAGCTATTATTAATATAAATAACTATGGAATCACAAAACTAACCACAAGACGATCTGAAGCAAAGAGTTCACGACGTCCAATTTGGCGATTTTAGGGATCGGTATTGACCCTAACCTTGGAGTCGTACCGACCCCTAGTTGCCTGATGATGTGGCACCCTATTTTCATGGAGAATTGGTCTAAATCTTGAGCAACAGCCTGGAGATATTTCAAACGAGATTTTAGGCTCCCTACCTCTATAAATAGAGAAAGGCAGGCCTCATTTTCAGGATCTTTTGGCTATTGCTCTACTTACTCCATGTTCTTGTAATTCTAAAAATCCAAGTGTTGGAGTTGTACCGACCCCTAAGAACTTCTACCTCCAAGTCCGAAGTAAGCAATAAAATCATTAAGTGGACATAGACTAGAGTTTGCCGAACCACTATAAAACTCTATGTGTTCATCTCTTGCACTTTTTAATTTGTTTTTCTTCACTTTTTACTCTCTTCTACTTTCTATTGGGTGTTTATGCCATTTTTGATTCAAACACTCGCACATACAAAAACAAACCAAAAAATAAATATTTGGTCGACAACCACTTTAAAGAAGAAGAAGATAATAAAACAAAAAAGGAGAAGCTTTCTTCTCTAAGAAGAAAAGGAGGACTTTTAATCAAGTTTTAACCAAACCTAAGTGAGTAACGCTTTCTCTAATCCACAAACCCTTTTGGATGCTAAGTTGCTTGTGATAATGATACTTTGAATGATAATGAACAAGTTTTAAGAACGATAGAATGACTCCATTCATGTTGGGAACTAAATGGCAATATTTTTGATATGTTTTAGTATATAGATCAAACCACCTCCAATTAACTTGAAAATTTTATATAATGTTTATAACATTAACTGAGATGTGTTTTTAATATTATAATTTTTTTCAATTAATTGAATTTTATATGAATTTTCCAATTTGGGAAAATGCTTAATTTTGGGTTTTAATTATTTAAAATATGAAAAACAATTATTTTAACATGAAATTTTTGTATGAGGTGAAGGATAAATAATTGGGATTTTTTGGATTTTTAGGAATTTTTCCCTTTCATTTTCTGATTGATACGAATTATTTAGTAAAGGGAATGGTTGATTAGAAATGGTAATTTAACTAATTAATTAAGGAAATAATAAATAATTATGGAGCAAGAAAGACTTCATCCCTAATTTTTCTTGAAAACATATATGTAAATATTTATGTTAACCAATGAGAATTCGACATATAATATGGTTTAGTGGAAATTAATTACTTTTAACTATAATAAAACAGTTTTCATGTTAATTATAAAATTGCCACTTACATGCGATAGCTTTTGAATGCTTAACTTACGATAGCTTTAAATGTCAACCTATGATAACTTTTAAGTGTCAACCTGCGATAGTTAAAATTTGTTAGCATGCGATATTTATGGTCAGTTAAAAACGCGATAGCTTATAAAATCATCATGCGATAGCTCTAGAACTTGACATGTGATAGCTTGTAAGTAAATTCAATACGCAATAGCTCGGTGTATTACCCAGTTCCATCACTCTTGGTCAGAATCGGGAGTGCTACCCTCATAATGTGGTGCTACCATATTAGCATCACAAGTTCGCAAGGAAAAATGATAGAACCTCAAATCATTCTGAGCAAATGATTTCAAATGGAAGAAATATTATACACTCATACCTGCTATACAAGTCAATTTACATAAGGTCTTGTCTTCGACTTCATACATATATATATACATCAAGAGTTACAATACTAAATGAAAGCTAAGAAAAATTCTTCACTTCCGGTTTTCCATGAAAAGTCCCAAAATGCACCTTAATTATCCGAACCTGAATTGTTTATGTGTAGCATCATGAGCAACAATAACCTAGTGAGGAATCTATTTAATCTAAATCTCAGGTCATATCACAAAATTCTCCAAGATATCCAAACCATATTTCGAAGTATATTAACGTACCAAACAAATATCACTCAATTAAAATACGTAAATTTTCTTCAAACATATTTGTCAAAACTCATTCAACATATATAGACATCTTTTGTAAATAAGGAACATAACAAAATCAGAAATTCATGTCAAAGTCAATTTGGATATACATGGATCTAATCCGAACACGGAGTAGGGAATTAGATCCTAGAAACTCTTTATCCCATCGTGGCTAGCATCCTAATATACAGTATGGATGTACTCTATCTTCTAACACGTAGTATGGAAATAAAATAATAGTGCACTATCCTAGATCTTTTGTCTTTTATCGCGTTCGTCCAAATGCCATCAAAAATTATAAGTGTATATATAAGTATTCTTCAAGATACTTTGTAATCATCAACCAATATAGATTATTCTTTCTTTCAAACAACCGAAGCATCAATCATATATACTTAGTTAAAGTCAAAATATCATAAGCAAAGAGGTATGCCGATAATACCAAAAGGGTTAAAATAGTACAACATATAGCTTAAACATATTATAAGTTACACACCACTTCATGGAATAACTTGAAATTTTAAAATTAGATAGTTTTCCTCACCTGAGCAGTAATAGTTTCGGCCTATGGTTTAGCTCATTGGCTTTTCCTAAGATCTTCCTTGTTTTCTTACTTTTGTTTAGTTGTAATTCTTTTCTCTTTCTTTATGGCATGGGCTATTTATAGGTGACCAAGAGGAGTGTACTTTAGAATTTCATAACCGTTTATAGACTAACCTGATTCGGCCACCCTTTGGTCCAATAGAATTAATTCTTACCAACTATGGCCTGACCTGATTTGATCATATTTTGGTCCAATGGAAACCATCCATATGGCTTAAAATGATTCTACCACATTTTGGTCCAATGAAAACCAACCATATAGCTTAACTCAATTCGACCACATTTTGCTCCAGTGGAAACCATAGCTTAACCTGATTCGACAACATTTTGGTCCAATAGAAACCATCCATATAGCTTAATATGATTCGATCACATTTTAGTCTAATGGAAACCGTCCATATAAATTACACATTTATTTTAAAGCATGTAAAAAACCGTCGACAACTTTTTACGAGTGGAAAGTTGTATATCGAAAAACCAATTTTTGGTCATATTATCGAGTATACTTTTCTCTACTCATTGATGTAAAAATATTTGAAAATGTTGTTTTATATCATTTATTATTTAAAAAGACATGCATTAGGGTTATATACTTCACCATTCGAATATTTAAATATTCAAATTTCTAAATGATTAAATTATGGGTCGTTACAATTTTATTTTGATATACAAATTTTAAAAACACACATGAAGGTAAGTTGATCTGGTTCTTACATTCCACCCTCCTTAAAAGAAGATTTCATCCTCGAAATCTAAACCTCAAATAACTTTGGGTAATCTTTAAGCATTTCCGATTCAAGTTCCCATGATGCCTCATTTTCATCATGATTATTCCATTGAATTTTTACAAAGGCGATTTCTTTTATTCGTAATTTCTTGACTTTCCTAGTGAGAATGCATATGGGTCGTTCACTGTATGAGGAACTCTTCTTGTCTTCGATTTTACTTTAATCAACCACATGTAATCGGTCAGGAATATATTTTCATAGCATTGATATATGGAAAACATTATGAATATCTGCTAATTTTTCAGGCATTACAAGTCGATCTGCAACTTTACCTATCCTTTTAGTGATTTGAAATGGTCCAATAAATGTGGATGACAATTTTGCCTTCTTCTTTCCAAATCACATTACACTCTTTATTGGAGAAATCTTTAAAAGAATCTGTTCCCCTACTTCAAATTCCAAATCTTTCCTTCTGTGATCTGCATAGCTCTTTTGTCTACATTGAACAGCTTTTAGTCAGTCTCGTATGGTTATAATTTTTTTGTTGTTTCTATCACTAGATCAGGCCCGAGAAGTTTACTATCTCCTACCTCTGTCCAATAAACTGGTGAATGACATAGTCTTCCATATATAGCTTCAAATAGGGCAATACCAATACTTGTGAGGTAACTATTGTTATATGTGAATTCAATTAATGGTATGTGTGTTTTCTAAGTGCTTTTAAATTTCATTACACAACATCTTATCATATATATTATTACTCGATTAACCCTTTTGGTTTGTCTACTTGTTTGAGGATGAAATGCAATACTCATATTGAGCATTGTACCCAGAGACTTTTGAAGAATTTTCCAAAATCTAGAGGTAAAACGAGAGTCTCTATTTGAAACAATTATATACGGGAATCCATGCAATCTGATAATTTCTTATACGTAGATTCTACTTAGTTTTTCAATTGAGTATCCCATGCTATAGGGTATAGAATGAGCTGACTTTATTAAGCGATCCACCACTACCCATATTGCATCATGCCCTTGGTTTGATCTTGGGAGTCCAATAATAAAATCCATTGAAATATGTTCCCACTTCCATTCTGCTATAGGAAGCGGATGCAATAGACCAAATGTTCGTTGTTGCTCAGTCCTAATTTGTTGGCATGTGAGGCATCTTGAAACAAAACTTGCAACATCCTCTTCATTCCATTCAACCAAAATTGATGCTTTAAATCCATATGCATCTTCGTGCTTTTGGGATGTAGTGTGAGCCTTGAAAAATACGCCTCATTTAGAATTTCATTCTTTAATTCTACTTTATTTGGCACGCGAAGTCTATTTTCAATATCTATATTCTTCGTAATTTCCTACCTTCCAATCTACTAGGTCATGGTCTTTCATTTTCATAAACCAATGCTTTAACTTCCCATTTTGTCTTTGGGCTTGTATAATCTAGTAACTATAGTAGGTTGAATGACCATACTACATATAAGAGCCTTTCTTCACTATTTATTTCATTAATCATCTTAGGCCGAGCATTCATTCTATTAAAGTTTCCAAAGCTCACAATTCCGTGATCATCAGGCTAGCAATAACTCTATATGACTTTCGACTTAATGCATCTGCTACCACGTTAGGTTTTCTGGGATGGTAACATAATGTGAAGTCATAGTCCTTCAAAAACTCCATCCATCTTCATTTTCTCATATTAAGTTCCTTTTGAGAGAATGAATACTTTAAACTCTTATGGTCAAAATAAATATCAAATTGTTCACCATAAAGATAGTATCTCCACATCTTTAGTGCAAGCACTATTGCTGCCAACTCCAATCCATGAGTTGGATAATTTACTTCATGCTTCTTTAATTGTAGAGAGGCATAAGAAATAACTTTATAATACACATACTAATCCCTAACCACATGCATCGCAATATATTTTGTATTATTCTCCTCTCTACTCCTTGGTAATGTTAGAATTGGTGCTTCAGTTAACTTTCTTTTTAATGTCTGTAATTCCACCTTAAATTTCTTATTCCATGCAAATTTATGTCCTTTTGGATTAACTTAATTAGTGGAGTTGCTAATTTTGAAAAGTTTTGAATAAATCTTCTATAATAACTAGCCAGCCCAATAAAACTTTGAATCTCCGAAGGTGTTCTTAGAGGATTCCATATCAAAACTGCTTCAAGTTTTTATGGGTCTACTCCTATCCTTTATTTTGAAGTAACATGCCCGAGAAATTTTACTTCGCTAGCCAAAACTCACACTTACGTAGCTTAGCATACAATTACTGTTCCTTTAATGTTCGCAATGTTATACGCAAATGTTTCTCATGTCTTCTCTTGATTTAGAGTAAATTAAGATATCATCAACAAATACTAGGACAAATTGATCAAGATATGAATGCAACACATGATTCATAAGGTCCATGACAACGCTGGTGCGTTAGTTAGTCCAAAAGACATAACCAAAAACTCATAATGTTCATACCGTGTTTAGAAAGCAGTCTTTGGAATATCTTCTTCCTTTATCCTTAACTGGTGATAACCATATCTCAAATCTATATTTGAGAATATGGTAGCTCCTCGGTGTTAATCAAATAGATCATCAATCCGAGGTAATGGATACTTATTCTTAATTGTAACTTTATTAAGTTCTCGATAGTCAATACATAATCATAGGGACCCATTATGCTTCTTTACGAACAATGCTAGAGCTCTCCACAGGAGACCTGTCAAATGGGTTAGGTTGAGTTAAAATGGGTTGGGTCGAGTTTGAACCAACCCATTTATGACCCATTCTTTTTGACCCATTTATGACCCAACCCATTTATGATCAAATCCATTTAATAAGCGGGTTACCCATCTAACCCATTTAAAGATTTAAATTTGATTTGACTAATAAAAAACAAATAGATATAAAATAATTCTAAATTTTTACATTTTGAATTTCGATAAAAATCAAAAGTTATTAAATTTTAATTCTAATTTTCACCAAAATTCAAACATAGGGATGTGGTAGCCTATTATTTTCTAAGTACAACTGTCAGCCTCCATGGAGAACTACAGTGTGCATTAAAAAGATGAAGTATCCGAGTGTTCCATATTGTACATAATTTAGGTGGGAGTTCATCGGTTGAAGTCTCGCCAGATTCCGAGTTAGTATGAAGAAGTTATTGCTGTCTGAACAAAAACATAGCGGCTTATGCACTAGGCGGAGTTCAAATATGGGGATATGGTAGCCTATTATTTTCTAAGTACAACTGTCAGTCCCCATGGAGAACTACAGTGTACATCCATAAAGTAAAGTATCCGAGTGTTCCATATTTCCCGTAATTTAAGTGGAAGTTCATCGGTCGAAGTCTCGCCTGATTCCGAGTTAGTATGAAGAAGTTGTTGCAGTCTAAACAAAAAAAATAGCGGCTTCTACACTAGGCGAAGTTTAAATATGAGGATGTGGTAGCCTGTTATTTTCTAAGTACAACTGTCAGTCCTCATGGAGAACGATAATGTGCGTTCATAAAGTAAAGTATCCGAGTGTTTCATATTGTCTGTAATTTAGGTGGGAGTTCATCGGTCCAAGTCTCGCCTGATTCCGAGTTAGTATGAAGAAGTTATTGCAGTCTGAACAAAAAAATAGCGGCTTATGTACTAGACGGAGTTCAAATATGGGATCTGGTAGCCTGTTATTTTCTAAGTACAACTGTCAGTCCCTATGGAGAACTACAGTGTGCATCCACAAAGTAAAGTATCCGAGTGTTCCATATTGTCCGTAATTTTGGTGGGAGTTCATCAGTCGAAGTCTCGCCTAATTCCGAGTTAGTATGAAGATGTTATTGCAGTCTGAACAAAAAAAATAGCGGCTTCTGCACTAGGCGGAGTTCAAATATGGGGATGTGGTGGCCTGTTATTTTCTAAGTACAACTGTCAGTCCTCATGAACAATCACGGTGTGCGTTCATAAAATGAAGTATCTGAGTGTTCCATATTGTCCATAATTTAGGTGGAAGTTCATCGATCGAAGTCTTGCCTGATTCAGAGTTAGTATGAAGAAGTTATTGCAGTGCAAACAAAAAAAATAGTGGCTTCTGCATTAGGTAGAATTCAAATATGAGGATGTGGTAGCCTGTTATTTTCTAAGTACAACTGTCAGTCTCCATAGAAAACTGCAATGTGTGTTCAAAATTCTTATTTTCAAAATTTATATTTTCAAATTTTAAGTTTTTAAAAAATGGGTAAATGAGTTACTTATTTATAACCCTTTTAAAAATGAGTCAACCCAACTCATAACCCATATAATAAAATTTATAAATTAGTTGACATAACCCATTTATAAGTAAGGTAAATGGGTTGGGTCATATTTTGACAGGTCTACTCCAAGGTGATTTACTTGGTCTAATAAATCCTTTATCCTCTAACTCTTGAATTTTCTTCTTTAATTCTTGATTCCCTAGTTGAGCCATATGGTAAGCTACCTTTGCTATTGGAGTCGTATCAGGGACCAATTTGATACAAAAGTCAATTTCTCGTTTTGGTGGTAATCCTAGAATATTGCTAAATACTTGTTAAAAATCACTAACCGCTTTGATTTGGTTGATTTGTTGGTCCACATGTTTTATGCCTATATGTGATAGGTATCCAGATATGAATGCATTTCCAAATTTATTACATGATATGTTTCATATCCCAAAATAGAAAAGGTTATACTCATGTCATGAGAATCTAGTTTGACATAATGTTTTTAAAGCCAATCCATTCCAAGAATGAGATCAAAACGGATCATCAGAATAAGGAACGAATTCGATGTTATTTCCTCATCTTTAATATAAAGAGGACAACTCTTACATATACTTCAAAGTTCAGTTTCTCCTTCTACTAAGTTATCTATTATTAGGTGATTTGTTAGTTGCTCAATTGGTAATCCTAACTTAGTAGGGAATACCACATATATTAAAGAATGTATGGCACTCGGATCGAATAAAACTTTAGCTTGAAAATCATAAATAAATAAGGTACCTTCCAGACGTGGTTGTTCAAAAACTACCGCATATACCCTGGCTTGATTTCCTGGTGTTACTTTATTTACCTTTTTTGGCTTTTTATAGTCCTTGCTAATGTGTCCAGGTTCATTACAATTATAGCGTACAATCATTTTTCTTTCCTTTGGACAGTTAGGAGCAACATGACCTTTTCGTTGCAATTATAACACGTTTTTATTTTGTTTTGACCGTCTCCTTATTGTGCCCCTCCTTTCTTCTCTTTGTCGTTGTACCATGACTTCTTCTCATTGCATTTCTTTTGATTATTGAATTTCCAATTATTGTTATAATTTCTCTTATTTGAAAAATTTCTTTCTTGCTGAAGTCAAATGTAGTCTTCTTCGAGGTTAAGAGCTTCAGATATGATTACCTCATAAGTCTTGTGATGATCACCAATTACATGTCTTCTTATTGGTGGAATCAATCCTTTTGCAAATCTCTGGCCCTCTTTTAAGCGTATTAATTAGATGTCTTGCAAATCGAGACAATGCCTCAAATTGTTTTTGGTATTTGGCCACTATCATGTTTCCTAGTATGGGAGCTTGAAATTTCAATTCCATCTTCTCTCTTTCATGTTCTAGAAAATAATTTTCCAAAAAGGTTTCCTTAAAACTTCTCCAAGTCATCAAACTTGAATCAGTTATAGTTATGTTTAATTCCCACTTATTCCTTACCTCTCCTGCTAGCTGAAATACAACCAACTTCCTTTTATCTATTTCACTACAATCTAACACTTCAAAGATGTCTTCTAAATGTTGGATCCATTGTTTAGCTTTAAATGGATCGGTATCTCCAATAAATTTGTCTGGATGTAAGTTCTTAAAACAACTCAATAAATTATCAGATGAATTGTTCACTGGTCTAGAGGAGATTTGTACCATTTCTTGATGAAGGATGCGAACAACTCCATAGGATTTTGTTTTGCGGAATGAGCCTCTTGACCATGAGTTGAAGTAGTAGTTTCCTGGTCTCCCATAACCTTAGAGAAACAAAGAAACATTTTTATGATCAATGCTAGATATATTACATTATTGAACATGAAAAATTAATTAACTAAACTCAAGTCATACACACGAAGGATATACTACTTATATCACCTTTTTTGTACAACAAAATTTGGGTTATTATTTATAAACTTCCATATACATCTCCAATATTTGTAAGTCAAAAGTTGGAGTTTAAACCACTAAACTTTAAGCAATCCTTCAAATGCATTCTCCATGGAAGTCATGGTGTGGGAAAAAATCTCGCAATATTGTTCAATTCATTTTCCATGGGTGCTTCCTTAAGTCCTGTAACTTTTTCTAAGCTGACATTTGATCTTGGGATTCTAACTCCTCTTCATTCAGCAGTCTTTTATTTATCATTAGGAACATTTTCCTTCGTATAGATCTTACAAGGTCGCCATTCTCGCCTCGCCTCGCCTTTTGAGAAATTCTCGAATTTCTCCATTCTCAGTTCTCTCTGTCATCTTTATAGCTTTCACTATTTCCTTTCGTTTTTGATGTAGACAGTACAATACAAGGTCTCTTTGCAATACCTCTTCATAGTCGTATGCTCTATTAGCCACTTCTATCATTTCCCCCACTAAAATCATGCACCTTCCTTCTAATCATCTTCTTCTTGAATCATGGAAAGGTTGGGGTTAGTCGTTCTTCGGGATTAGTTGTGCACTTAATCCCTCCTCATGAATCTCCAGTATCTCATGTCTTTTGGCTTGTCATTGTTTATATCTATAACAATTATAAACATGTCAATGAATATTCCAAACTTCCCATTCTGGCAAAACCCAAAATATAGGGTTTTATTCTTATAACACGATAAAGAGTTTTCTACTAAGCACCACTTAAACTTTGGCTCTAATACCACTTTATAACATCGGCTCCGACACTTATGGCCGAAATCGGGAGTGCTACATGCATAATGTGGTGCTATCATATTAGTGTCACAAGTTCACCAGGAGAAATAACATAACCTCAAATCATTTAGAGAAAATGATTTCAAGCTAAAGAAATATTATACATTCATACTTGCAATACAAGTTAATTTACATAAGGTCTTGTCTTCGACTTCATACATATATGTGCATCAAGATTTACAATACTGAACAAAAGCTAAGAAAAATTATTTCCTTTTGGGTTTCTACGAAAAGTCCTAAAATCCACTTCAATTATCCGAACCTGAAATGTTTATGTGTAGCATCATGAGCAACACCGACCCATTGAGGAATATATTTAATCTAAATCTCAGATCATATCACAAAATTCTCCAAGATGTCCAAACCATATTTTGAAGTATCTTAACATATCAAACATATATTACTCAATTAAAATAGGTAAATTTTCTTCAAACATATTTGTCAAAACTCATTCGATATATATATATATATATATATATATATATTATAAACAAGTAACATAAAAAAAGCATAAATTCATGTCAAAATCAGTTTGGATACACAGGATCGAATTCAAACATGGAGTAGGGAATTAGATCCCGGAAACTCTTTATCCCATCATGGCTGGCATCCTAGCCCACAGTATGGATGCACCCTATCTTCTAACATACAGTACGGAAATAAAATAATAGTGCACTATCCTAGATCTTTTGTCTTTTACCGCATTCATCCAAAAGCCATCACAAATCATAAGTGTGTATATATATATAAGTATTCTTCAAGAAACTTTATAATCATCAACCAATATAGATTATTCTTTGTTTCAAAAGATCGAAGCATCAATCGTATATACATGGTTGAGGTCAAAAATATTGTAAGCAAAAAGGTATGTCTATAATACCAAAACAGTTAAAATAGTTGAACATATAGATTAAACATATTATAAGTTACACCTTAGTTCGATAAAATTGATATAAGGCCCAAGTGGCAATCATATGTGGCAATCATATGTCTATACATGATATTATATTCGGTAACGTTGGTGTAAGACATAAGTAGCAACCATATGTCTAAGCATGATATTATTTTCGGTAACATTTTTTTTGAAATGGTACTTAGATACAACATGTCATTATATTCAGTAATGAATGTGTGAGGCCTTAGTGGCAACCTACTTATCTATTCTTGATAAAAACGAGAAAATTAAGATGAATGCCTAAGTGGTAACATAAAGTGTCTAAAACCGACATCAAAATGATAAGAACAAGGTATGTGAGGCAATTTAAAATAAATTGACTATAAAGACTAGTCAGGATGTGTTAAGAATGGAAAATTCCACACTTATATAGAAATTGATGACTTAAGTTTGATCATGATGTAATGTTCGTTATATGGCATGATATAACTGATGTTGTTTAAATTAGTTAGCGGAAAACATGTTCTGTGCTTTAGTGGCTTGGTCTCACTATATGATTTGTTTTTTAGAGTAAAGTATTACTCATACCAGGCTTTATGTTTGACCCGTATTTTTATTATTTTCCACAAACTCATAGGTACTCATTAGAGTAGGCTGATTTTATAGTTTAGACATGTTTCTTTTGAAGATGAATAAAGAATCCGAAGACAAAGCATGAGGCTTACTTGCTTATAAAAGTTGTTTTGAAAAATCTCGATGTTTGAAACCAGAATATATATAACTGGTTAAATGTTCGTGTCAACATCTTCATATGTCGAGCCTAACACTAATATTTATTTTTTATTATATTTACCCTGTGTGGCATAAATTAGTATGATGAATATGTAATGACTACATGCAAGACAATTTTATATAACAAAATTATTGAGCTGCTTATTTACTTAATGTTGTTGACAAAAATCGATCCCATTTTGTTGTTTAAAAATAATTTTAGTAATGACTCCAACATCGTCGGCATTCATTTTCGAGTCTCGATATGGGGATATTACAAAATATAATTATCAACTTTAATCCATAGTCCATACAGTGCATTTAAATATTAAATTTAACTTATAGTGATGTCAATGCAGATAAAAACATGCACTTGTTGATTGGGTAAAATATAAAAATCCATCAAGTCTTTGTTAAGTCCTAAGTTTTGATTGATATTCGGATCCAAAATGGCGTCTTTAGAAATAACTTCATACCCCTCCTTCGAGATACCTTAGTTCCACCGCCCCTATGTACTCTAAAGAACTAAGCTAGCAATTCCACCTCCATCTCCTCCAGTGCTCCAAACATCGTAAGAATATCTACTATCACCCTGAACAGCACACGATATTTGTCTCATATTTGTGTTTATAGTATAAAGATAGGGTTAAATTTATGATTTTTTTTGAAAAATAGGGAAATTAGTTAACTGAAAATGGGAGAAAAGAAGGAGAACTGGAAATTGTAAAGAGGAAGATCATGTCAGCTAAAGGGAAAGCCAGATAGTTTATACAAATTTATCCATCATTAATAATATGCCGAATAAACTTACGGCTATGATTTCACAATGTAGAGCACATGAATCATTAACTACGCAGTTGTGATTCAACCCAAATTTATCTGACATTAGAAATGTCGGATAACATGGCTATTGGAACTTTTGAATTTCTATTTGTTTGGGGGCACTTGAGGCGAGTCGGTTAATTTGGTAAAGCTATCGAACACGACTTTTCCCAGTGTTCGGAATGCGCTTAGGGGTCCATGAAATATAAATCAATAGATTGAATGGATCACATAGAAGTTTCTCTTTTGTAAAAGGAATTAAATTACCCACAAATTAAGTTTTTTATATCAACTAATTTAATTATCTATTTTATATGAACTGCGAAACTTTAAAAAATCACAAATTTTAAGAAAGAGAGGAAAAAAACCAATGATTTGGATCTAAAGTTAGTATGAGTCGATCTGCACTAAGCTTGCACTATATTAAAAATTAGCTAATGTTATGGTAAACTGATTTTAGTCGGGTTGGGTTGCATTGGATTATATTAAAGTGAGTTGCATTGTATCTATTCTATTATATATAAAATTCAATATTTGACTATTTGTATTCTTTCATCACATTCATTCTCATCTCTAATACAAAATTTTAATTAATTTAAGGGTAAAATATTTATTCTATTATATATAAAACAGAATATTTGACTCTATGTACACTTATTTCTCATTCAATCTAAAGTCATATACTCATCCTTCATTGATTTGAGTATACAATTTGCAATAATACCTTCCAGTTCTTCTATAATCACTTTTGGTCCAACCATTATATTTGGTGTCTGTTTGTATTCTTAGTTCATATCTGTACTTTTTCCGTAATTTAAGTAATTGTTATGCATCTGCTTACTTTTTTCTCTATACCCCTTAGTTCGTATCTATGTGTTTTCCCATGTTTATTTGTCCTTCCATTTCTCCTATACTCAACCTTAAAAATCATTTATTCATATCTCTTATCAAATCTAAGTTGTTTCAAGACTCAAATTCCTTGTTCTCACAATATTCAATGTTTTAACGCTGAGTAATGAAGTGGATATGTTGAGAACATCTCAAGATCAGATTCAGCTGTTAAATTTATTTATATTGAATTTTGTTTATCTTTTTATTGTTGTTTTTAAATTCTTGTTTTGTTATGCCCACTTTCTCTTTAATAATAACTAAGTGAATATCTTTATAAAAATAAATAACCTAAGTGATGAGTTTGTAATTCCAATCATTTATTCTTGTTTTATAGCGTGAATTTTATATTCAAATATATTATGGTTTATAAATTGTATAACATTCTCTATCATATGCCAAATTAGATTGTTGACTTTTTATTATTTGTTTTATTATAGCTACTTTTAACTATTATCCATTTGGATTTAACTGATTTGGTCGTAATAGATGTCTAAAATAGTCATCGGATTCTGAAATTAATTTTTCTTATATTAAATTATGAAAAATAAGTTTATACATCCAAAGTTAATTTTTCAAATTTGCCGATTTAATTATGACCACTATTAAATTTTTATGAACCAAATGAATAGTTTTTTATTAGTCTATGACATGATTTTTACGATTTTACAATTTTATATTTAAATTTATTATTAGATTTGTTCACGATTGTGTTTCTTTCGTATCAACTACTCAAATACATGATTGGCTATGTTATCTCTTTCACGTTAACCACTTTTAACTATTATGCATTTATATTTGTTCTATTTAGTTATATCTAATAATATATCTTTGTTGTAATAGATGTCTATAAATACTAATTACTCATAAATTGTGTGTTATTTTAACTTTCTTATTCGTACTTTGTATTTTTGTGTTTATCATACAAATTTTGGTAATCATGTTTACGCTATTTGTTAATAAATTACTAATTGTTTTGGTCTATTATCAAATATATAAATTACTTATTATTAGATCCATCAATGGATACTTTCAAATGCAGGTAGTGCCATATCTGCATCCGCGTCCGAAATTATTTCGAATATCGAATATTTGCATCTATGGATGCGAACGGATATCGAATAATTAACCTATCCGCTAACCATCCATAAATCATGAAACATAAATAAAAAATTTAGTTTAATATAGATTTTTTCAATCACACTGATTGTTATAGTATGCAAATTCAAAAAATATGATGATAATAAGTCGTTTTGGGCAGTTAATATGCATTAAATGCATATAATACAAACTATTAACTTAATAAAACAACAAATACCCATGTTTCATGGTATTTAAATACACACAAAATAAACTATAATCTTCAAAAAAACGGACGGATAACTTATAGATGCAGATGCCTTTATACCCACATCTGTATCCGCTTTTACGAATATCGAATATTTATCCGCATTACGGATGCAGACAGATTTCATATTTTTTGGATATCCATTTACAGCCTTACTTATTCATGTTATAGATATTATCCAATTATCTGATATTTTATATTTTCCCAATTTTTTCTCTTCCTTATTTGCTAATTTAGGTTGTATTTGCTAATTTTTAATTTTATTATCAATTTCTTATTCAACTATTCATCTTAACTTTTTCTTTTTTACAATAGGTATTGTTCTTCATCAATTCAATGTTGTTTGGTTCACTAGAGGGAGAGATAAAAAGTAATAATATGGGGAATTCTAATAAATGGTAAGACCATCACTATTCATTGTAACTTATTATAATTTAATTCATTCATTTCATAATACATACATTTGCTCACTTTTATTGCAATAAATGCATTTATCTATCTATCTTATTTTATACAAAATGTCAATCTTTGACCATTTTTATTCCTTTTTCTCATAATTTTGGGAGAAAATCCTAATTTTATAGCATCTTTATTTCACATATTTCCTCAACATTCTTATTTCGTTTACCCAACTTCATACATTCATTATTCTAAGTTATCCCACCAAGGTCTCTTCATCTTCTTAACACATTCAATACTAGCAAAATTCATATATCCCTAATTTCTCCATCTTCAATTTGTTCCCCTCCTTTCACAATTGTGTTTATTCACCATCTCCAGCTTCACATAAAAAATTCAGTTTTAAATTAGAAACAAACTAGAAATTCTTTTCGAATAGCTTATTTATTTTTTTAACAAGATTTTAATTTGATTATATTCATCAATTATTCTTCACCTTTTGTACTCACTTAATTGTGTTTATATTATTCACATTATGGAATGGTTATATTTTTACCCTTTCCTTTAGGGATATGATTCTTATCGAAAACTTATCTAAATTTTGCAAGAAGACGTTGGCTTATTGGATCAACAAACTTGATCTAAAGGTTAGACATTTATTTTATTATATATCTTTCCTTTTAATTCAAGTTTGAACTTATTTTTTTCTCCTAAATTTTTGGTTTTACAACTTTGATTCAAATTTTGTGTCCTAAAATTTTGTTTTCCTCTTATTTTTGTTTCGATTAGTATGGTTACGAATTTAATGTTCTTTATTTATTTTGTAGGAGTTTATTGGATTTATTAGTTTACAACCACCGTAGAAGCTTATATTATTTTAAAAAATCTAGTATGGGTAAAGTTGAGTTATTTCTTAATTCTCAAATTTCATATCTACCATATATGTGTTATGAACCTAATAATAAGCTCCTTTATAAGATTATATCTTATAAAGGGAGTTTCTACTATGAGGTAATTTGTTCTCTCTCCTTCGTTTATTTTGTAGGGAGTTATTGATCTATTAATTGTTCTCTCTCCTTCATTTATTTTGTAGGGAGTTATTGATCTATTAATTGTAATAAATAGATACCAAAAGAATCTTCATTTATTTTTCCATCATCTTTCAATTCTGGGGAGTTGGCAGCCATTCCTTGTTTTTTATAATCATGTATAGTTGATCCTTGTTTCATTCCCAGATACAACATACGCCTATAAGAAAACCAAGTTAGAATAAAAACATAACATTACGTGAAAGAATTTTCATATAATAACTTTCATATTGTATTATGGGGAGAAGTACAAATGTATAAGCAACCGTTCTGTTCTGCTTCCCGTAAACAATTTTGAATTTTATTAAAATTTTAGTGTTAAATACATGTTTTGAAAACTTATTTACTATAAATGTTTTATGTGGTTTTAATCAATCTAAACATTTTTTTATAAATTCTGACATTGTTCTTCTTAATCAATATAGGCTTTTAATATTTTTCTATTATGTTATTCAATAAATTATGAATCATTCATATGCAAATATATTCACGGTTATCATCAACATCTTGATGATCTTATGCAACAATGAGTTGTTATGAATATTATGTGTTTGGTTAAATTACAGATATAGTTATTCATGATGGTTATAACCAAAGTATTTCAAATAGAAAGGAGCATATCAAATATTTCTACCATGCAATAAATGAAATTAACTAACTGGTTTTAATTTAGATCAATTTGAATCCAAATTAATTTGAGAATTAACCTATAATCCGAGAGAATCAATTATACATTAGTCTTTTTAAAGCTAATCAATTACAACATTAATAGTAGTCAATTATTTTTTTTATTCCCTTTTATCAGCAACATTTCAACTGTATAAATCCTACAAGCTTCTATAGTTTTATAATATCTACTACAATTAAAGTTGAACTATTTTTTTCTTTCTCATGTTTTATATCAATTTTCCTTTCTATATTTTACTTTTTATTAGTAATACTAGGAAGTCGGATTCTTTTGTTTATTTTTAATGGAGTTATTGGTTTAATAATACATATATACAAATAAAACCTTAATTTTTTCTATATAATCAAAAAGTTGTTAAGTTGTTTTTTATTTATTCTCACACATAAATATATAAGGAAATTAAGTTGGAAGAAAAACATTATCTTGGAAGTAAAATAATATTCAAATAAAAAATTTCATACTTTTAGTTTTAGGAAAAGTATAAATGTATAAGAAAAACTTATGTTCTTCCTTTAGTAGATAATTTAATTTTTGTTAAGAATTTAATTTTAAACAAGTGTTTAAAAACTTATTTATTTCTGAAATGCTTTATGCAAATCAATGTAAACTTCATCTTTTTTGTAAATTCTAGCATTGTCCTTCTTGATCACTCTAGGCTTCAAATAGTTTTCTACTATGCCATAATGGACTATAAAACATCCATCAGCAAATACATTCATGATTATCATCAAAGTCTTGGTAATCTTATGCAATAATTAGGTAATTATCTAGAATCTTTTTATGAAATTTGATTTATATTACATTACTTTGAATTTTTTGGAGTTTTAAATTGTTTATTGATAACTATAAATAGAAATACTATTATTCATAAGGGTTCCAACAAATTAGTTTTAAGTAGGAAGGTTATATCATACATATTTATCAAGCAATAAGAGAATGAAACTAATTGCTTTTAACTTTAATCAATTTGACAATTTAATGAGAGAATTAATTACATATCGATTCTCTTTAATGCTATTCAATTATAGAATTAATATATAATCAATTAGTTCTTTTTATTAACAACATTTCAAATGCACAACTCTATTATATTAGGGAACTTGTAACATGAAGCGTTGTGTAGATTTAACAAATGTTTCGTTGATGTAAGAAATATGTGTATCAAAGAGAAATAGAACTTGGGAACTCATTACCTATTCATGACAAGTTGTTTCCTTTTTCTCTATTAAGGATGGTAAAAAACTAAAATGATTGAGAATAGATATATTTATAGATAACTTTCTTAACAAACTTACCAAACTAATATTTAGGTAATACTTGCTTATCTTTTATGGGGACATGATAATTTTTGACATATTTATTTTTGCCTAAAGGAAACATTATATATTCAATATATTTCAAAAAACAATTCTAATTTTTATCTCTACATGCATAACAATAGTAATGGGTTATAAATATTATACAACGTCAGTGTTAGATGTACAACTAATTTTTTTGCAAGTATTCATAATAACCTATAATTGCACGATATTATAATAATTGGCTACGTTGATTGTATTTTTTATGCCGTTTTATCTTATAGTTATCGTCGATGTTGTGTGGTCTGTATATTTTATGTTTATCCACATGTAATTTTTCTCATGATGATATATTATTTTTATTTGAATTATGCTAAATTTTGTATTATTCAATTATTTAGATGGTACGATTATTTGAAATAAAAGAAAATGTTTTTTGGTTGTTCCAGAAAATAGACTATGATGTCCTTGAGTGTTAGCTTATCGACTAATGGCATTTATGATAATTAAGGTGCAAGGATTGATTACCAAAGACAACATCAAATCAGTTTGTTATTTATCCAATGTATAGGGCTCCTATGGTGTACTCACTCACGACTTAATGAAACTGTCAGGTTTAACTAGGTATTCAAAAAAAGCCTACAAGAAGTTTATTGTTTACGTGTATTTCTCATGTTATATTATGTTATATGTATTAAAAATATAATTTTCCAAGCTACTTAAATATTATTCTAGTTTAGTTAGTATTGGATAGTTTGAAATGGTGTACTAATGGAAATGGTAGAATATTGTTAATTTAAATTGACTTTGATACATTATTTGTCTTTTAGCATGATTTTTCTTTATGCCATATAATGAACACTAGTATCATATTAAAATAACATTTGGATTTATATTCTATATAAGATGAATCTATCTTATGCATTATCTAAAATAATAGGCATGCTTAGTAATGTAAGGCTTAGCAAGTAAGGAATAATGGATAGTTGACGTTAGTGTTTTTTTAATATGTCCATTATTCACTAAAAAGAATTGTTATACTTTGTGCACATTGTAATTACTTAAGCGGATTTTTTAATGAAGGTTTGTCAATGGTGCTCAAGAAAAGTACTAATCTAAATAATCTCAATCCATAAACATACGTTCTCATTTTCACATATAGTTATTATTACTACTACTACGATCTAGAATCTTAGTTTAGTGTGTCGAACCACTAAAAACTGAGGCAGTGGTCCTTGACACATAGTATTGAATTTGATTTCATTGAAATAAAATTTGTTTGTGTTGCATGGAAATTTAACTCACTATTCAAAATTAGTTTGCACCTTTAAGAACAATTGTTGGATTTTAATTTTGGAATGTGGAATCTTTTGAGATGGAACATTTTATGCATGTTGATGGCTGATTTGTGGAAAAAGACAATGGAGAAAAGAAGAATATAGTAAGGAGTAACTTGATATAGAAACTAGAAAGACGTTTGTAAATTGTAGGATGGATTCTCATCAAGGATCTGTGTGTACTAGTGAAAGTGATGAAGATGTATAATTGGTTTAAAATAACTAGAGGTCTAAACTTAATTTTCACTAACTAAAATTAGAACTCAATCATTGTTTGAAAGTATTGTTGTTGGGGCAAAATCTCATTGTCTTGTTCATATTATAAACAATTAAAATCCATGTATGTTTATTTGGATGGCCAAATGGATTCAAGCATGGATTTGTGTTTTCTTTAAATTAACCTGAACCAATAAATGTTTTCTTTTACTTAGAAGTTTAAAAAGTGAACATTTTTACACTTGAATAAACTATAATTTTAGATAAACTGTAGGATATATTAAATTGATATGATCCCACACACTTATAAAATCGTAAGTAAATCTAACCCAACTTAATTATTAACCACATAACTCATTAAAACACACTTAGTTTACCCATTAATGATAGAACTATATGGTCATATAAACTAAAAGGCAACAAATAGTACCAAAATATAAATAAAATTATTGTGTAACCTTAAGGGTCTAACTTGTCAATTAGAAATCAATAATCAATTCAATCAACAATAATATTAATCATTCCAATGATATGAAAAAGAAACAACAACCTAAACATAACAGAGTGCACAAATATTTAGCGTGGTTCAACAAATGCCTACGTTCATGGATCCAACAGCTAACGTTTTATTCCTTTCGAGCGGGGATCAGAAATGGAGAGATTACTAGCAAATTGCTTCTAGACTTGATTTAACCTAAAACCTCTAATTTAGTCTAATTCTAGAATTTAGGTTTGTTTACAAGGAGATAAATCTCAATTTCTCTCATTCCTATGCAGATAGAATAGAATTATTATTTATGTAGATAGATTACTGGTAGAAAAGTAATTTAATTGCTATCATAACTGGGCATATTCTCCTTAATTTGCATCCTTTTAAAGCAAATACTTAGAATCCTATTTTTTGTGCGTAATGAATAATTATCAATCAAATTGATTGATTACTTTCCTTTTTCTTTTTCTCTTTTCAAAATGATATGTGATTTGACCCATATTTAAGTTGCACAAATTTAGTATTCCACCTTAACTCAAATATCAATTTCTCTCCGTCAGACATCTTAATTGTGGTGACCTACCTCCTCGACCTCAAAGATCGACACTAATACATCTTTGATATTCACATACCGTAAATCCAAGTGTCGAAGAGGCAAATTATCATGAGGTAAAGTAAATAAAGGTAGAAGATAATACAGTAATAAAATCTCACATCGTATTCAACACATAATTATACATATGAGTAGTACATGTAGTTACCCCAAATTGTTCCGTCAGAGTTCTAGTAAGTACTAATCCATCTAGGGATAGTTATAACGACCTATCCTTACAAGAGCCGGTAACACATAATACAAAATCCAGACACAGCGGAAAATAATAGATAACTTCTGCAAATAACCCAAAATACTCCATGCTTCATGCTTCAAATAATCTGACTACTTGGCTGCCCAAAAAATATTGCACCCAGAATTTAAGGGGAAAAGAAAATAAACTCCGGGCTAGTCATGGGACTGGTGTGAGAAACTCAAATACATAATTTTAAAAAACAAAGGTATCTCATAAGACCATGCTGCACATAAACACGACATGAGTTTTTACCTTATTATAACCAAAACATTTGTTACGCAAAATTTGGGGATATTATTTTTAATGACATTCTTTTGAAAACACTTTTCAAGTAAATATACATAATCTTAACCGAAATTGTTACATTATTAAATTCCAACATACTAGGCTCTACAATCAAGTCCGAAGGCACTTATTGGAGAATGGATTTCCATACAATGGCCAGGTAAGGGAGTACTTTCCGTATAGTACATCTCTAGAGGAATGTGGTGGATAGGATCGAATATGACATCATGTCGGTTGTAACCGACCTATCCGGGATCCTATAGCATACACAACATACTCGACATATATAGAGCAATCTAGAAAGGTGATGACCATACCCTTATGGAAGCGACCTACATAGCCCTGAAGCAACCATGTTTTAACCATTCATAGTTGATGAGGCATGAGGTAACGATTACCTTTCATATAGCACGCATTCCATTTTGAATGCCATACTACAATTCATGATCACACAACTGATTCTATAAACATATAACTCCTGTGCTCGTATGTCTCAGGAAAGGGTGCTAAGCTAAGAGAAATTGCTTTCCCTGCCACCAATAGATAATATATTTATAGAGGTCAATCAATGTGATTAGAAATGCAATGTTAGACATTCGTCCATACAAGTTACCCAGGAACAGGACAAAACGAAGGGGCTCTCCTACCACGTCTTATCGATAATCATCCCTAGGAGTAGTTGTGACCAGCCCTTGCATCAAAAATCAAATGAAGATCCTACTGCCACATATATATGATATGGGAAATTTCATCCGAGGGTCAGTGACAAACAACCCTTCATTCATTTATTATCTTTCCAAGTTTTCACTTCGAATACCTAAATTGGTTCGAAGTGGTTTTCGAATAAGAATCACTCAAATCCAACCCCTGTTCCTTCGAACCGACCATTAATAAAAAGATATTAAGTAAATATGTGTTATCAATTGATTAATCACTTTCTTTTTATCAAAAAATATCTTCTAGAGATGTATATCTTTAAAATATTTCTTTTTAGTATATACGGAATCAATAAACCTCTCTTTAACTTTGGAAATACCAAATCATTTTCATAAGTCATATTGGAAAACATTATTGAGTTAAAAAAGGGTCGATAGAAATTATACTAATTTTACTCAATATCAATTTCTGCATTCAACAAGTACTATCTATAGAATAACGGTGAAATGCCTTTTAAATTCATACAATTAGTACGAGTTCCCTCCTTAGAATTTAACACCATGTATAAGAAGATTATCTCCATATAATCCAAGTTTTATCAAATTAAATTTATAATTTTGAATCTTTTATACTTGTCTCGTTTTCGACATTTCGACTTTATCTATCCCTCGCCCAGGAGAGAGGCCAGGTGAACCAGGGCACCAGTTGCTCCTGAACATCTCCTTAGTTTAAGCACCCAACATATGGTTCTCATGAATATAAAAATCCAGTATACTTGTCGGCTTTTAGAGCCAAGATTAAATCACTTTATTACAACATCTTTTCTTCAAATCATTTATTTAAACTGTTTTAAATAAACTATAAAACCTCCAAATAATTATTAAAACACTTAATTATTCATTGTAAACATTTATAAAAGATTTGGAAAAGAATTTTTAAGTTTAAATCTATATTTCAAAAGTTATCAAAAGTGTTGCAAACGGTGCTGCGAATAGTGCTTTTGAGGCTTATTTGGTCAAAACCACTTTTCTATATTTAGAAATCCATTTTTATAACTCAAATCCCTTTTAAAACGTTTTAAAAGATTTATAAAATTTATTCCATATTTTTAAAGAATTAAAAATATCATTTACAAAGAATTTGTCGTTTTGGTTACCGAACTGCCAAACCGCGACTATTTTGAAAACTTGTTTTGCTCACATTTCAAAATCTACTAAACGAAATCTTAATTTTATTTCTTTGGTTGAAAACTATGATTATAAGAGTTTGGAAAATTCTTATTACAAAGAATTCTGACTCCGAATGCATCGTATAATGGATTTAACTTTCTACGACATGAAATCGCGAACTACCGTTATACGACGCGCCTGTTTTTGAATCAATTTTCATATCTTGTCAAAACTTCACCAAATTGGATTTTGTGTTTATAAAACATTTATAAACTATTGTAAATCATTTTCAAGAGGTTTACCAATATCATATATACCATTTCATTTATTAAAGGAAAGTAATTTCCTTTGTGATATTTCAACATGTATTAAACGTGACCTGTTTCAATATCAAATAACATATAATCAACATCCAAACTTGATAAACAATAATCACAACCAAGCATAACTAAACATATATACCATCCAATATATCATATTATAAATAAATTTTCTTACCTTGGAATTAAACGATTAACTAGAAAATGGCTATAGCTTCGCTATCTTGAACTTTAAGCTCACGAACTCTTGGATTTTTGCCTTTAGAAGTGTAACGACCACCTTACATCTACGATGCAGAATGATAGTCAAAGGAAAGAAAAAGAAATAAGATGAAGAAATAAAAAAGAAAAGAAGAAAAAAAGAAGCATCAAATAACCAAATTACATGTCGCATATCTCATATCACATCAGAGTAAATATAATAATCAACATAGGTATAAAACAATAGAGACTGTAATAACAATGTGAAATAATCATCTGAATATAAGATCCACAAAGTTATAAAACACCATAATAGAGTATACGACGGGAAAGTAAACTCAACTAGTACACTGTCTCATAATAGTAAATCAACACTTTCAAGGCTCCATAGTGTCACACAGTGAAAATATAATAACAAATGCACATATAAGTATAGATAACCGTCATCTCCTATCGGTCCATCTATAGAACTCCATAATCATCCACCCGCTCTCAATCTACTCATTTAAGTGTACCCAAAATAATAAGAAGCAAAGCATAAAACCTCGGGTCAGATAACAGTTCGGTGTGAGAGAATCAAATCTCAAAATTCTATAAAACTTGATAATATATGGAACAGAGGGTATGTAAACCATACCAGACCTGTCCATACAACCATAGAGTCAGCACATAAACATAAGTAATATGCTACTCTATAACATCGTAAAAAGGTAAACCATACTCAATATTTTTCAGGGTGCCTAGGTATCTCCACCTATAGTCCCTACTCCATACGAAGTAAACTTCAGGTATTAAGGTATCTCCGTCCAAACCTACTCCACACTAAGTCAAGTCAGGGTATCTAAGTATCTTACACAATATCAACCTAGTGTGACATCCCTAGTGTGATAGGTGACTAGTGAGCAACCATAACAAATTAGCATCCATCAAACAATACTAAGTGTCACCCAATGTACCAGATATGCGATGACTCATATGACCCCTTACAGCTATCAAGGACTATTGGAAATCCCGATTCTCTGTCGTACTCACATACAGAGGGGTCTGTTTCAACCCCAGTATGCTGCCTTGCCCCAGTACACTCCCATAGCTGCTTGACACTAGACCCCCTCGGGGCGGTCCAGGGTACATGACCATCGCAACCAGCCTTCGGGTATCACCCGCATATAGTACCCCTGCTCCGAGCATAACAAAAAACACTCTGAGTCATCAATGCCCCTTAGGCACTAACACATCCATCGAGCCCTACTCACTTGATACAGATTCGAACCCTACTAGCTCACTACAGTTTCTAGGCACGAGCCCTAAAACTCAACCCAGTCCACTATCCGCAGCCTCACTCCAATTCGAGTTGCCATCCTCGATCCTTCTCTTTGCCTGAGCTCTCGGTCGAAGAACGCTACTATCTTGCCATCCGAAGCCTGAGGTACAACATGATCCATACAATCCTTATACTATCATCTCGGAGCCTACTCCATACATCATCGAGTCACTGTCCACAGTATCAGTCTACTAAGTCGAAGCACCACATCAGTGCCAAACCATCAATATCACTAGCTTAAAGCATCACATCCCTGCCTCACCATCAATATCACTCGTCGTAGGGCAATAACATCCAATCCCTAAATCGGTCACACGAACAAACCATCACGTTGCACACCATGATATCCCATCAATGTCCAAGCCACATATCGGCCAAATCATCAATCAACAATAGTGATGGACATTGACCACTCTACTATGGTCAATACCATCCACCTTGGTCTTGTACTTAACCGAATGGTTAAGTACAGATCAAACGAAAACGTCCGGTATCAACTCTGAAATCCAGATCCGTCGGCACGTATCCCAAACACTCTTATACAGCTCATCTCGTTCATTAGATTTCAGCGTATGCGAAACTCCAATGTAAAAGATGCTACCTAAAATATAATCATCGCTAATCGGCGTTTTCAAACAAAACAACCAAATAAGCAGAAAAGCCAAACAATCAAACATGCATCCAAACATCCATACATCCAAACAACCATACGTCCATCCAAAACAACATACATACAACATAACAATCTATCCATATCAATTAATGTAGGAAAATAACATCAATAATAGATCTAATCTAATAACTCCCAAGTATGGCACGAAGATGGAAAAGATATGATATTCTTTATAAATCATCTAAAAATAATTATATATATTTTTATAAAATTATAGCTGCTGTATGTATGTATATATATATATATATAATAATATCACGTTTTCAAACCAAAAATCATTCCCGAGCGTCAATATAACAATAAACAACTAGTCACAATAAAGTGAGAGACAATATCACTCATCATAGCCAAATCTGTCCAAACCAGCACCAAAAGGTGGACCTCGCCTATACAATCCCAACGCAAGAAACCGCATCCAATCCGAACCTCGTATGCAAAAGATTTGAACATAATAAGAATCGAAATTAACTAGATAATTAATTAAGTGAATATTAGGCTCAGGTCCCTAATAAGTTTCAAAATACACAAAAACCTCAGTAAAAAAAAGTATGTAAATTAGGTCCCTAGAATTAAGTTACTAAGTAATTGCATATAGTTATGCAATTGTTCACTGAATAATTGCAGACATTTATGCAATTATATCCAAAAGTTGCATAAATTTATGCAATATTTTCGGTGAATAATTACGGAAATTTCCGCAATTTTTTGGCGAATAATTGCGGAAATTTCCGCAATTTTTCAGTGAATAATTGTGGAAATGTCTGCAATTTTTTGATATAATTGCATAAATGTCTGCAATTATTCACTGAATAATTGCATAAGTGTACGGCATTATTCGGTAACTTAATTCTAGGGACCTAATTTACAAACTTTTTTTAACTGGAGATTTTGTGTATTTTGAAACTTATTAGGGACCTGTGCCAAACTGTCCCATTAATTGATTAAATAAAATGTTAATTACCTTAACTAATTTCTTAATCCTTCTTCCTCATTCTTCCTGTACTCGTGCACATGAGTATAGCCATGCATATCACAATCCCATCTCTCTTCGATTTCTCTCCAATCGCTCAACAAAATCTCGAATCGTCTTCGCTAAATCGCTTCTCTTCTAAATCTCTACGCCCTGGACACGTCACCATCTCAACCACACCTCTCCCTTGGATCGCGACCTAAAGCCATAAATTCGATAATGGCACGGACGGATTTTTCCTTAGTTGATCGAACACTCCAAAATTCTCGGCAAAGATAGAGATCGGCAACAGAAACACAACAGTATCCTTCAATTCGCCAACCGTCGCTCATTTCTCTCCCAATCGGTAACCCAAATCATGACAAAAAGTGGATCTTGGCCAAACATTGTTGATCCATAGATCTAGCATATGAGATCGAAGATCTTATCGATAAGATCTCAACGAATCAAACGACGTGATTTTTAGTGAAGCGGATGAGGAGAAATTAATTATTGAAGATCAAGATAATTGTTCAGCCATGAAATGTTTGCTTCAGGAATGAATAGTAAAATGAGATTTCGAGAAAATGGAGGGAGAATCAATTTGGGGTTTAAATAATAACAATTTAATATTCTATATATTTAAATGCTCAAATAAATGGCTGTACATTTCGAGTCCATATGATCACACAACCCGTTCGATCGTCACAAAACTCATCTACATACATCACCTCATTTTTCAGAATCCAATGGCACTAACCGCATCTCCATCTGAGACTTTTCCAGAAGGCTAATTTCGCGTATTTCGAGACTGTTTTGGCCATCGGATCATCTGATCTTGAAATATAGCGATCCTTATACTCATTTTGATTCGCACCGTCAATTTGAACTCAACAGAAGTGATCTCGAGTCCTGATTCTGGCCACATGCGAAAAATCATATTTTCGGGCATTCATTTAATTAACGATTAAATATTTAAATAAACTATTTAAATATCCAACTGTTAAAAATACGAGTCGTTACATTCTCCCCTCCTTAAAGAATTTCGTCCCCGAAATCACAAAGCAACGAGTGTCTCCTAACCCATCGGCCCTCAAAAATCTATCAGATTCCGAAAAAATTCGGTAGAACCTCCTTTGGACGACTAAGTTCAAAAAACTCTACTACAACAAAGTTATATATACAACTCATATCTGTAACTATACTAGATCATCTATAGCAATCATCAAACAAGAATGTTATACCAAATAATAACTATCATGTATGCCTAACAACCATACAACATAATCTATCATCTCAAATGCTAACAATCAAATCAACATGCATATATAAGATCTAACATCTAAAAATAACATCCATGCCTATCCTTGCATGCGGAATAATAAACTATTTAGCATAAACATCCAATATGATATCCATAATGAAAGATGGTGATACAAACAAAATCCAATTGTCTAAAGAGCTCCGGATAAGCTGTCCTTATGCTCCCCACTGTCTACCATACCCTATCGCCTTCGCTTTCATTCTACTGAACCCCGACTACTCCACTGTCCTCCTTCTAACCTGATTCATATCATATCTATCGGTACGAATAGGCCTACGAGGTCTTGAAGTCTACAGTTCAACCTCGATATCATCTAATCCATTTAGTGCCAAACCCAAATGTCTCTTGTAAGTTCTCCCAAAATCCATAATCAAACAACGGGTTTTGGCCACTTACAATGCTCTTGGCACTCAATGAAATCACACCAACCACCCCTCAAACAAAAAAAACAGATGTCGTACTACTATACTTAAGGAATATAAATCTAGCATCATCTGTCAACCAATCAACTAGGACTCAAATGCTATCTCTCTATCCTTTGTCATCGGCAATCCATTGCTGCAGTCAAAAAACATTTGTTTCCACTACTTGAGAACAAACAATCTCTACGGAACCAACAGCCTCAGTTGGGTCTGCAGTGCATCATCTCTCTAGATGCTACCCACTCTTATAATTTAGCTACGATCTCCACTAGTCTAGTTTAACACCTTTGACTAGTTCCAATCGACTAAATCAAAGTAGGTATGACTATCAAACTAGCCATTGCACTCGGCCAAAGCTCATCGAGTCCTGGAGTCGTAACCAGTGATAAGCTCGGGCAATACACACTCTAGGAATATTGCTCCCAAACTAGTATGTCTCCTACTCGAATACCAACTACCACATTTCATTTTAAACATCTAGGAAATGTCAAAACCATAGGAGGCTAAGAACTCAAACCATTGCTACAGGCGAAGGCTGAGATCCTCTTAGAGAAGAGATACCACAATGATGTGGAATCACTGGACAACTCGAACTCCTCTCCTAGCAGACAGTGCCTCCATATCCCCAAAGCGAACTCCATCGCCGATAACTCCGAAACAAGAGTTGGATATTACCTCTCGACATCACTACCATATCTAGTTAAGTACCACAGGCAAGTGCGTACTATCGTCTATTCATTCCCTCTTGGAATGAGTACCATCAATGTACTCGTCAACCTCTCGGTCATACTCACTAACGCGTGTCTACACCTCACGTCTCAAACAAAAGTTTGATCCTCCCCCATACAATAGGTCAACGATACTGCTATCTTGGGTCCATTCAGATTCCGGACTACCGTAACTAAAGGATCTGCAACGATGTCCTACTCTGAAACAACATGATCCAAGCACCCTCCTTCAGGAGTGGTACCACCAAAATCTCATCACTAATCTTGTCTTGTGCTCCTCTTCCATCCATTGGTAGACAAAAGTGTCATCAATGAACACAAGCATAAAATATTCAAGTGACCACTCTAATCATGGTCATGAGATCAAAAACGAACGCATTGGTTAGCCTAAATGGCATAACCAACCTAAAATCAAGGTAGTGTGTGAAACACTATAATCGACACACTAACACAAATTACTCTCAGTTGGTGCAACCTCACCGTAGGGTCCAATGTAACATCCCTTATCTGGAGGCCCGAAGCAAAGCGCCATAGATGCTGCAGTCATCCATAGTATTAACTTCCGGTGACCAAATGCGGTAATGTTAATGGTATCCATAATATCAGAAGCACTTGAATATAAAATAAAATCATCACAGATTAAAACACTTTTCTGATTACATTTCAAAGCAACATTTCATATCCAAGTTACATAATCCCAATCATTTCCTAGGTTCAGATCAAATATAATTATTACATAAATACGCCAAGAGCGACATATGAAGATGCCCCCTTGGTTGACCAGAGTACTAAATAGTCATAACAGACCTAATACAATAGAGCAGAAAAAAACAAAACAACTCCTAAATATAGCTAGCATCAGCCCCCTGCTCATCTCTGAAAGCTTTATTCATCCACCTACTAAAACTTGAAAGTCCTCAACCCTCAGCCTACTCAAATTAATTTTGAGCACCCGAGAGTTTAAGGGAAAAAATTTAAACTTTGAGTCAGACATAAAGCCTGGCGTGAATAATACTGAACATCTCGGTTATTTGATATTAAGTGAGACCACGCCGCTTAGCGGAACGGGTTTCCCCTCACCAATATCCTTTTAAAACATATCTTTTGCAAATCTTAATCCTGCAACCAAAACTAGTTAAAACAATAATATCAATATCATGAAAGCATATAAATCATGTAACAAATTGACTATCTGTCCGAACATTATAGTTTTGTTTGGCTAACTACTAACCTTTGGCTGACTCGGGCCTACCAGACAAAATAAACAAATAATCTAACTTCTGTCGAGACCTTTCCCTATCGAGTCATGGTTGTTTGTTTGTTAGACATTGATTGTTGTGGTTTAGTTGGTTTGGCAATATAGTTTATGAATGGACTGGTTGAAGGGGATACCGAATAGTGGTGGACTGAGAGAGGCCGTTGATGATGATCGGGGTTGCGGAGGAGCGAATGGTACAGATTGGCTGCCAGTAGAGGAGCCTTATATGTTCGCTCGATATTCCACATAGTAGGATGTCATCTGTGCCTATAGCTGGAGAGTATCCGGACATACCCGAGGAGGTGACCGGATTATAACCATATAGAGATAGAGTTCCATATCGATCTGGTCAGAGGAGTTGGACCGGTAGATATGCCTTTAAGGCATAGGGTGTCCAAAGGGCTTAGGAGATTAGAGGTGTGACCGGATGACCTGTTTAGGTGATGGTTCATCCATGGGTGTATATTTTGGGTAGGATGCACTTGTTGTGTTCGTCAGTAGAACGAATGGCTCTTTGGAGTTTTTTTATTGGTTGTTGTGAGCCGGATGAGATGACGAACATGTTTGTACTCTTATTTGTTAATGACTTGTTCGATCAGCTCTATAGCATGAGGATGTTCTTTTAGTTGGATGTAACGACCCTAATTTTTAGTAACGTTATTTATGACATTTAATTAGTAAAATTAAATGAAATAATGTAAAATGATTAAGGGATTGAGGTTTGTGAATTTAGAAGGTAGCTGTGCCCACTAAAAAAATAAACTAAGGGAATTAAAATGAATTAAGTTAGGATAAGTAGACAAGGGCAATATAGGAATAAGTATATTCTTATACCCTAAACCTTTAAACCACATTCATTTTACACGTTCAAAACAAAAACTAAATAGAAGAGAGGCCCGCCACCGTTAGGAAAGCAAGAAGAAGATAAAGCAAAAATCAAGGGGAAGAAGTTAATCAACTTAATCCAAGATCAAATCCCAACTCCTTAACGCAAGCTAAAGGTGAATAATAACTACATCTCATGTTTTTACTTGATTTCGATTTTGGTTAAATCCGAGCTAATTTGCAAATGTTTTGCTATGTTTTGATTGTTAAATTGGATATATATGTTTGTTGATGATTTATGCTAATTCATATAGATTTTATGATATGTTTTAATGTGAAAACCCTATTAAATGACATCCAAATGCCTTGCGATTTTAGTGTATGATCAAAAATGATATTTTAGAGATGGGTTTTAATTTTCAAATTTTCTGAATTAATGTGGATTTAATACTACTTTTCTAGTGAATAAAATGGTTATTTGGGTTTAAAATTAATTACGGCTAATATATGTATGTTTTGGGTCAGAAATTAATATATGTTATAAAAAATATTAAAAATGATTTGTGGGAATTTTTATAGATTTTTCCGAAGTGTTTTAATAGATATATAAAACTATTTAAGGTATGGAACTTAAATGTTTTATATATTTATAAAAGGAGAAGGGGTATTTTGTGAATAATTTAATTTGTTTATTTCTAAAATTTCGGCAGTCGTTTAGGAAAGAAATTAGCAACCAATCATGTTTTGACAAACAAGGCAGGTTAGTTGAAAAGTATTACTTTAAAAAGCTAAAAATCAGTTAAACATGCTTTTTACATGTTTCGCCACTTTCGGCACCTATGTTTCGACCCAGTACTCCTGCCTCCACCACCATCGAAACCAATACATTGGTATCAAAAGCTTTGGTACGTAGTGGATTGGGCATAGGCGAAAGGTATAGAGTTGAGACAAGGGGTTTCGAAGGGGTCGAAGCTTTACTTTATTTTTAAATGAAAATGTGCCTGGTTTGCTTTTTCTTTCGACTTGGTTAGCTTCCAACTGGGTCAAATTATTTTAAAGGAACGGTTTCGAAAGAAGTTGCGTCTTTTATTTTAAGTGAATGCTTTCGAAGGGGCCGAAACCATTGCTACCGCATCTTACTTTTCGAAGCAATGCCTTTGAAAGGGTTTCTTTGTTTCAAAACTTAGCCACTTCTCCAATACTTTCGAAGTGTTGGTTTCGATGCCATCACTTCTTTACTTAGTAAATTGTTTTCGAAAGAGTGCTTTCGACTTAGTTGTTTTACGGCCCTTTGTTCTATTGTAGGTAAAACCCAAAGGTTTCAAAAGGAATAGTTTTAATTGGTTTTGAAAGGTCCACATGTTTTACTTGAACCCAAATGCTTTCGAAAGGTTTGTTTATAGAAAAAATATTTGAATGCTTTCGAAAGGTTTTAAATGAAAGTTTCGAAGGGGTGGTTTCCCAAAGGTTTCGAAAGGTTTTAAATGGAAGGTTCCAACATTTTTGAAAGGCAATGTTTATAGTGTTTTGGTAAGGGGATGTCTAAGGTTTTTAAAGCTTTCGAAAGAAAGTTTTTTCAATGATTTCGAAAGGTTTATTGAGAGTGGTTCGAAAGGTATGTTTTGGCTTTTCGGCCTAAGGTTTTACTTGTATCGAAAGGGGTACTTTCAATGGATTCGAAAGGGTTACTTTTAATGGTTAAATGTTTTCATCAACAAAGTTTTGTATAAAGTATATATAACACGGCAAGGTGATTCGAGTAAATCATAAAGTATATTTTCCTTGTTTAAAGTATGATTTAAAGGTTTAAATCAATGGGAGAGAAAAGGTTTTCAAGGAAAATTTATGGGTAGTTTACCCTAAGTAAAATGACTCGGATATTAGAATACCAGATGGGACTGGTACAGGGTCATGCCCTATACATTAGCTATTAGCCCCTAGCTAATTTAGTCCAAAATTCCACTGTGTAGGACTTTGTCGCGGTAATTATCTCGAGTCTCTATCCAATGTCTAACCATCAGATCTAGATATAAAGGAATACAAAACCTCGACGTCAAATAGAACACGTATGGAACCATCATATATAGAAAGCATATCTCAAACGATGATGCCATTTTCGTTCTATTTCATCGATGGAGCAATTGACAAAACCGAAAAGGCAATCAATATGTATGCTTCTCAATCTATCCCTACTTAACCAGCACGAGATAACCCTTCAATACTGGGTACTTATTGATCATCCTCTTGAAGCCTTCATCAATGTGACAAATTAATCGACCCCCAAGACGATCTCTCTACCCAATGATAGACTTCAATCCTTTCTGTAAGGAGTATCAATGGGAATAGACAGTACCTCGATATCATATCTAATCCGACCACATACTCCAACACAAACATATCGCTGTACTTCAAATAGACGAACTCCATGACCATCCCCGACTTCAGAAAAGTCAAGACAAATCTTCTTCGAAATGAACTATGAACTAGTCCCAAGGAAATCGGTCTTCAGGAATAAGAGTTACAGAAACATTCCACTTGTTCATCGTCCATCCTGGGAGTCATCTAGAGGATAACTTCTACCTCATGCATCATCTAACTACAAGTTATCGAAGACCTTCTGCAAGCAACTAACCGAACTTGCCTCCCAATAGCCGACTCTGTTCTAAGGAACAGCCTACCTCCTAAACTCCCCTGGTCTATGTACAGCTCGGCAAAGTTGACTATAGCCAATTGCACTTGAGCAGCGTAACCATCTAGAAAAAACTGGGTATCCAGGAAATGATCCGCACCAACTCTATGAACATATCCTATCAATTAGGGATAGTGGCCCCGATCCCGTCCAATTCTCAAGTCTAAAGATAGAGTCAATAGCATTTTTTCTTCCTTGCTAGATCAATCCTATTCTATAATAAGGATGTCCGTCTCTCACAAGGAAAACTGCATCAATAGTGCTCATGTGTACACCCAACTCATATACTATATATATATACTATTATATAGTTTTGAAAACCAAAATATATAACAAATATGAACTCTCTCATATATATACACTCTCTAAATCTAGTCTAAAGCAACAACTCATACCCTATCTCTACCGGATCGTGGTATCAACTAAGGTTAATTGGGTAACCTTTGCTATGATACCAAATGTAACAACCACCCTACACCTACGGTGCAGAACGGTAGTCAAAGGAAAGAAAAAGAAATCAGATGAAGAAATAAAAGAGAAAAGAATGGAAAAGAAGAAAAAAAGTAGCATCAAATAACCAAATTACCTGTCGCATATCTCACATCGCATCAGAGTAAATATAATAATCAACACTGGAATAAAACAATAGAGACTGTAATAACAATGTGAAATAATCATCTGAATATAAGATCCACAAAGTTATACAACAACATAGTAGAGTTTATACAACGAGAAAGTAAACTCAACTAGTACACTACCTCATAATAGTAAATCAATACTGTCAAGGCTCCACAGTGTCACACAGCAGAAGTATAATAACAAATGCACATATAAGTATAGATAACTGATACCTCTTATCGGTCCATCTATAGAACTCCATAATCATCCACCTGCTCTTAATCTACCGATTTAAGAGTACCCGAGATAATAAGAAGCAAAGCATAAAACCTCGGGTTAGATAACAGTCTGGTGTGAGCGATATCAAATATCAAATTATTATAAAACTCGATAATATATGGAACAGAGGGTATATAAACCATACCCGACTTGTCCCTGCAACCACAGAGTCAGCACATAGACATAAGTAATATGCTACTCTATAACATCGCAAAAAGGTATACCATACTCAGTATTTTTCAGGGTGCCTAGGTATCTCCATTTATAGTCCCTGCTCCATACTATGTAAACTTTAGGTATCTCTATCCATACCTACTCCACAATAAGTCAAGTCAGGGTATCTAGGTATCCCTACCACAATACCTACCTAGTGTGGCATCCCTAGGGTGACAGGTGACTAGTGAGCAACCATAACAAACATAGCATCCATAAAACAATAATAAATGGCATCCAATGTGCTAGATATATGATGACTCATATGACCCACTACAACTATCAAGGATTAGTGGAAATCCTTTTCTCTATCGTACTCACATACGGACGAGTTTGTTTCAACCCAGTACGCTGCCACGACCCAGTACACTCCCATACCTACTTGACACTAGACCCCCGTGAGGCAGTCCAGGGTACACGACCATCGCTACCAGCCCTTGGGTATCACCCGCAAATAGTACCCTTGCTCCGAGCATAATAGAAAATACTCTGAGTCACTCTGAGTCATCAACGATCCCTAGGCATAAATACATCCATTGAGCCCTAGTCACTCGATACGGATTCGAATACTAGCTCACTATAGTTTCTAGGCACGAGCCCTAACACTCAATCCAGTCCACTATCAGCAGCCTCACTCTAATCTGAGATGCCATCCTCGATCCTGCTTTCTGCTTGAGCTCTCGATCGAAGACCCCAACTATCACGCCATCCGAAGCCTGAGGTCCAGCATGATCCATACAGTCCTGATACTATCATCCTGGAGCCTACTCCATACATCATCGAGTCACTATCTACAGTACCAGTCTACCGGGTCGAAGCACTACATCAGTGCCTCCCCATCAATATCACTAGGTCGAAGCATCACATCCCTGCCTCACCATCAATATCACTTGTCTTAGAGCAATAACATCCAATCTCTAAACTAGTCACATGAACAAATCATCACGTCGGGCACCATGATATCTCATTAACGTCCAAGCCACATATCGACCAAATGCCAATCGACAATAGTGATGGACATTGACCACTCTACTATGGTCAATACCATCCACCTTGGTTATGTACTTAACCGAATGGTTAAGTAAAAACCAAATGAAAACGTCTGGTATCCACTCTGAAATCCAGATTCGTCGGCACATATCCCAAACCCTCTTCTACAACTCATCTCGTTTATTAGATTTTCGTATGTGCGGAACTACAACATACAAGATGCTACCTAGAATCAATCACCGCTAATCGGCATTTTCAATCAAAACAGCCAAATATCTAAACAAGCCAAACATACATCCAAACATCCATGCATCCAAACAACCATACATCTATCCAAAACAGTATACATACAACATAACAATCCGTCCATATCAATTAATATGGGAAAATAACATCAATAATAGATCTAATATAATAATTCCCTAATTATGGCACAAAGATGGAAAATATGTGGTATTCTTTATAAATCATATAAAAATAATTATATATTCTTTTATAAAAATGCAGCTGCTGTATATGTATAATAATATCAGATTTTAAAACCAAAAATCATTCCCGAGCGTCAATATAACAATAAACAACCAATCATAGTAAAGTGAGACACAATATCACTCACCTTAGCCAAATCCATCCAAACTAGTGCCAAAAAGTAGATCTCGCCAACACAATCCCAACGTAAGAAGCCGCACCTAAAACAGACCTCTTATGCAAAAGTTATGGATATAATAAGAATCAATATTAACTAGATAATTAAATAATTAAATAAAATGTTAATTACCTTAACTAATTTCTTAATCCTTCTTCCTCATTCTTCCTGTACCCATGCACATGAGCGAGAGTTATGGATTAGCAAAGTTATGGATGTTTGAGATTTCACATGCACCTAAAACATCCTATCTCTTAGATTTCTCTCTAATCGCTCAACGAAATCTCGAATGGGTCTTCGCTAAATCGCTTTTCTTCCAAATCTCTACGCCCAGGACACGTCACCATCTCAACCGCGCCTCTCCCTTGGATCGCGACCTGAAGCCATGTATTCAGCAATGGCATGGATGGATTTTGCCTTAGCTGATCAAACGCTCCAAAATTCTCGGCGAAGATAGAGATCGGCAAGAGAAACAAAATAGTATCCTTCGATTCGCTAATCGTCGCTCATATCTCTCCCAATCGGTAACCTTAATCATGACAAAAATGTGGGTCTTGGCCAAACATCACCAATCCATAGATCTAGCATATTAGATCGAAGCTCTTGTCGATACGATCTCAATGAATCAAATGACACGATTTTTAGTGAAGCAGATGAGGAGAAATTAATTTTTGAAGATTAAGATAATGGTTCGGCCATGAAATGTTTGCTTCATGAATGAACAGTAAAATGAGATTTTGAAAAAATGGAGGGAGAATCAATTTGGGGCTTAAATAATAACAATTTAATGTTCCATTTATTTAAATGCTCAAATAAATGGTTGTACATTTCGAGTCTGTACGATCACACGACGCGTTCAATCGTCATGAAACTCATTTGCGTAAATCACCTCATTATTCTGGATCCAACGGCATTAATCACGTCTCCATTTGAGATTGTGTCCTGGAAGGCTAATTTCACATATTTCAAGACCGTTTTGGCCATCGAGTTGTCCAATCTCGAAATATAGTGATTCTTATACTCATTTTAATTCGCAACATCAATCTGAACTCAACGGAAGTGGTCTCGCCTGATTCAGCCATATGCGAAAAATCATATTTTCAGGCCTTTATTTAATTAACGGTTAAATATTTAAATAAACTATTTAAATTTCCAACTGTTAAAAATACGGGTCGTTACAAGAAGGCTCGGACTTGACCTTGGAGAGGAGGAAGGCTCGGCCATGGGTGGTGGGGGTGGTTGTTGTGGGGTTTAAGGGGAGAGAGGAGGAGTTTGCTTTGAGTTTTGAAGTGTTTTGATATATATATATATGTATATTATATAATTTAATTTATTTTTGAACTATATTTTGCCACTATTTTGTGAAGTATGGAAGCCACGAAAATAGAGAGGAAAGCTTTGGAAAATGAACAAGAAGAAGCGAAGAAGGATGGTGGGTATTTATAGGCAAATTGAAGGAGCAAAATATCATGATATTATCTCCACCTTTGCATCATCTTATCATCACCAACCACCTCCCTCCATCATCACCATGCTTCAGTTGAAATCACCCTCCCATGTGCATGTACTTGTGTGTGTGTAATTGTTGACTTTGGAAGGCTTGTATTAAGGAAAGTGAGAAAATATCTTAGTATTTTTGGTTATTTTATATTAAAATGTATATGTATATATGTGTGTATCCATGTGCATGTGAATGACTTCATGTGTGTACATGTATATGTGCATATGTATGTCATATATATCCACAACATTGCACAACTTCTACATGAATCGTTACAAATTCCGATTTCCGGTTATATTTTCTCTTCTTAGTTAATATACATATATTTGTAAACAAAATTTGACAATAATATTTCTATCATTCTATAATGATTAAAAGAGCTTTTTTAATAATTAAAATAGTTATTAAATCATTTAAACTCAATTTAAACTCAAAAATCAATTATTCAAAAATAGCGATATTATTAATGATGTCATATATGCTTCTAATTTTTCAAAATAAAATAAATTATTTTATTACATATTCTCACTCATATAGATAAATGAGTGTATGTATCTAGCTTCGTGCGCGATGTCGGATGGTCAAAGAGCTGTTTATCGATAAAATAATTTTCGTTTATTTTGTCGATATATCTTCCAAAGTATATATTTTTATAAATATTTATTCAAAATAAGATTACCAATATTATTTATTGTTCAAAATATTATCATTTATGTTAAAATATCTTATATTTGAATACTTCAAAATTTTCTTAAAGTGATGAATTTCGGGATCGTTGCATGTCTCCCTCCTTAAAGAACTTCGTCCTCGAAATTAAGGATAAGAAGATGATAACTCAAAATATGTATATATATATGTATGTATATGTATATTTGACAAAATGTAATATATACAAGATATGATAAGTGACTACACCACAGGTAGTGAGTACACTAACTCGATACAACATCAATCCTAAATTTAGGATATGCTTTCCTCGTTCTATTTTATGTTTCCCGGGTGCAGTCTTTGGCATCACCACTCCATTGGACTTTAACCAACCTTACCATCTTCCTTCTCGATTGCTTCTCATCATGATCCATGTTTCGAATTGGTTATTTGATAACTGCCAAATTGGGTTCAAATTCTAAATCTTCTTGGGTAGCCGTTCCTATAATCTGCTTTGGATCATGCATATATTTCCGTAGATGTGATATGTGAAAGACATTGTGCACACCAGAAAACCTCTCGGGCTATTCCACACGATAAGCTAATAGGCCAATCCGCTCAAGAATGGGAAATGGTCCAATAAATCGAAGTGCTAATTTCCCTGCCCGTCCAAATCTTACCACTCCTCTCATCGGAGAAACTTTTAAGAATACGTAATCTCCAACTGAGAATCCCAAACTACGTCTTCAATCAGCGTAACTTCTCTGCCTGCTCTAGGCTTCTTTCATTTTCTTTCTGATCAAGTCTACCTTTTTTGAGGCTTCTCGAATCATGTTAGGACCTAGTACCAACCAATCTCCGGTCTCGATCTAACATGCTGGGGATCTACACGGACGACCATACAAAGCTTCATATGGGGCCATGCCAATACTTGCCTAAAACTGCTATTGTAGGAGAACTCAACAAGATGAAGATAGTTTTCCCATGATCCTCCAAAATCTAAGATCCAAGCCCTCAAAAGATTTTCCAATAATCGATTTACCCTTTCAGTTTGCCCGACAGTCTGGGGATGATATGCGGTGCTTATACTCAGCTTTGTTCCTAAAGCTGTTTGCAATGCCTCATAGAATTTACTGGTAAAATTGGGTCATGATCACTAACTATGTTGCTTGGGTCACCATGCAAATGAATAATTTTCCTCATGTATATCTCTGCAAGACTTCCAGCTGTTCTCGTTGGCTTTACTGAGATAAAGTGTGCGCTTTTGGTTAATCGATCTATGATAACTAAATGCCTTCATTTCCCTTTCCCGGTCGTGGTAAGCCATCGATGAAATCCATCGATATTTGGTCCCATTTCTAAGTCGGAATTTCAAGAGGTTGAAGTAATCCAGCAATCCTTTGCTGATCGTTTTTGATCTGTTGACAATTTGCACATTTGTTAATATGGATAGAGATATCCCTCCTCATATCATCCCATAAAAAGTTTTTTTCATATCTCGATACATTTTGGTAACTTCGGGATGTACTGAAAGTCGAGAATTGTGATATTTTGTTGAAACTTCTTGCCTTATCCCATTGAAATTTGGAACACATATTCTTTCATTCATCCTTAATATTCCTTGATCATCTACCTTGAATCCTACCCATCTTCCTGGTACTGTGTCTTTCTCCACTGCTTCGACCATCTGTGGAATAAATGGATCTCTGAGTTGATTCTCTTTTATACGGTTAATCAAAGTTAGATGTACTATCAAATAAGCTAAAATAGCATGCCTTTTGCTTAGTGCATCTGCCACTACATTGGCTTTCCAGGGTGTATATAGGGTATCTAAATCATATGACGCGAGAAATTCTAGCCAAAGCTGCTGCCTCATATTCAAGTCCTTCCGAGTGAAAAAATACTTCAAAGATTTGTGATCTGCGAAGAGTTTGAACTTCTCAATTATTTAAAGAAGGAATATTATTTACAAAGTTTATCAAAATAAACTATGAGAAATTCTTACTCATTAAATAATATCTCTAAATCTTTAGTGCAAACACAACGACCAATAGTTCTAAGCCATATGCTGCATAATTTTGCTCATGCGTATTTAACTGCCTACTAGCATATTTGATAACCTTTCCATGTTGCATCAGCACTGCACCCACTCCCTCACCACAAGCATCGTTATAAATGGTTAACCGGCTGCTTTCATCAATAATAGTCAGGACTGGAGCGGTAGTTAGACTTTTCTTAAGTTCCTGGAATGTTTCTTCACATTTCGGCATCCATTCAAATTTAACATCCTTCATAGTCAACTTTGTTAAATGGGAGGAAATTTTGGAGAAGCCTTGAATAAATCTCCGGTAATATCCTACCAATCCTAAGAAGTTGCGGATGTCCTTCGGAGTTTGTGGTTGCTTCCAATCTTGTATAGCTGAAATCATTTTTGGATCTATTAAGATCCCTTCTCCTGACACAATGTGCCCAAGGAATCTTACTTCTTTCTCCCAAAAGTGACATTTTGAGAAATTAGCTTTAAGTACATTTCTTCTCAATATTTACAACACAATGTCCAATTGCCTTTCGTGTTCCTCCTCGATTTTGGAATAGACAGGAATATAATTAATATAAACCAATGTGAATTTGTTTAGCACATCTCTGAATACTCTATTCATAAGGTCTACGAAATAAGCAGGCGCATTACTCAACCCAAAAGGCATAACTAACTATTCATAAAAGTAATCCGGACCCCGGAATGCAATTAATGGAATGCCATCCTCAGCCATTCTTAGTTGATGGAATCCTGTGGCTAAATCCATTTACGAGAATACTCGGGCACCATGAAGTTGATCAAACAAGTCATCTATACGAGGTAGATGATACTTGCTTTTAATTGTTTGCTTATTTAGGTCTTAATAGTCTACACAAACCCTTAGGGAGCCATCAGACTTTGACTGCTGTGCCCCAACTTGAGCAACTAGGTCTAGTTAGCCCTTTCTTTAACAACTTATCAATTCTGTTTGCCAACTCAATCTTTTCCTTCAGGGCCATCCTTCGAATAGGGTGAATAATGGGTCTTGCACCAGGAATTAAGTTAATTCAGAACTTAATTTCCCGATGCGAGGGTAAATTTTTAACTTCCCCAAAAACATATGAAAAGTCCTTACAAGTTGGTGTTAACTTCAAATTCATTTGAGATGAATCCAACGCATATATGTTGCTCTCCCTCACTGGACTAGGTTCGTTGCACATTATTCCGTCCAACACCTTTCCAGTTGCCATTTTTAACACCACCATCCGCTTAGTGCAATCAAGAATAGCTCTATACTTAAATAGTCAATCCATTCCAAGTAGAACTTCAAACCCAACAAAATCAAGGACAAATAGATCGCATAAGAATTTATGGGTTTAATAGGTAACTCGAATTTCCTTACATATCATACAAAGATTGGTGGTACCACCTATAGGATTAGACACGCAAATAAGGGTATATCTATTTTTGGGGTAAGTTTTAACTCATCGACCAATTTTTTAGCAATTAAACTATGGGAAGCCCCAGTATCAAATAACACTCTAACTAAAATATCATTAACACAAATTTTACCTTCCAAAACTCCCTTTCCCTTTGCATATGTGGAAGTTGAGGGTTCATCTTGATGGCAAAAACTGGGACTTGTTCTCCCTTCCTTATCATTGGGCAATCCCTCTTCCTATGCACTGGTTTGTGACAATTATAGCAGGGTTCCCCTTGAGCTTTGGGATTCTTACAGTTGTTGAAAGTGGCCCTTCTGTTGGCAGTTGAAACAAGTGATATTATTCAACCTGGGATCCTCCTTCTAGCTTGCCTTGCCCTGGTTTCTTTCTCGGTTGATTGAACTTCCTCTTTTTTCAGTTATTATTGCTGCTGCCTTCGGTTTTGGGTGGATCCTTCTTATCCAGAGTTTCATACCGGAACCCCATGTCAATTAAATCTACAAAGTTTCTTTTACATGCCCAGTCATTCTGCCATAACTTCTTTTTCATTCCTATGATAAACATCTCGTTCTTCTTGAGGGGCGTGTCTATCAAACCAGGCCTGAAGCGAGATAGTTCATTAAACTTGCTGGCATACTCCTCAAGCGACATTTCCTCCTGCTTCAAATCTATAAAACCCCAATATAGGCGCGATCTTCCTGCAGCTGGCATATACTTTTCTTCCAGAACTTCTTTGAATCGCTCCCATGTGAAATTATCTTCAGACTCATTTTGAGTGATGGATTCCCACCATGCTAGAGCATAATCCTATAGCTACCAGGAAGCTAAGAACCTTTTCTGCTCATTTTCGATATTCAATCCCTTAAAAATTCTTTCTTAAGAGCGGATCCAAACCCGAACTTCAATAATGGACTCCGTTCCTTTGAATGGTGTACCACCCAAACTGGTGTAATCCTTGCATAGAGTAGCAAAGTTAATTTAAGGTTGCACATAGATTACCACTTCCTCAATTACTATAGCATTTGATCGACCGTTGGTGGTCGTGGTACTGTTTCCACCCCTTCTTCCTCATCCTCTTCTGTTACACATCTCTTACTATTTGCATATAGTAAGGAAATATCTTTAGAATTTTAGACGAGATTATCTTAGGGAAAGGAGGAATAAAACTTGAATATACTTATTCGGATAAAATTTCAAATATGCGCTCTCTCAGACTAAACATTCTAGGGCATTGCTAACCCTATCTCTAATGAGTTACCCCAACCAGGCTTAGGTATTCGCTTAACCATAAGTTCTAATACCAAACATGATGACCTACCTCCTCTACCTTAGAGATCAACACTAATACATACTCAGTATTCACGTGCCATAAATCCAAATGCCGGAGAGGCGGATTATCATAGGGTAAAGAAAATAAAGATAGAAGACAAGACAATAATAGAATCTCACATCATATTCAACACACAATTAAACATATGAGTAGTACATGTAATTACTCCAAATTTTTCCATCAGAGTTATAGTAAGTACTAATCCAGCTAGGGACAGTTATAACGACCTATCCTTATAAAAGCCGGTAACACATAATACAGAATACAGACACAGTAGAAAATGATAGATAAGTTCTATAAAGAACCCAAAATGCTCCATGGTCCATGCTCCAAATAATCTAACTACTTGGCTGGCCGAAAAATATGGCACCTAGAGTTTAAGGGGAAAAGGATATAAACTCCACGTCAGTCATGGGACTTGTGTGAAAAACTCAAATACGATTTTTTTTGAAAACAAAGTTATCTCATAAGACCACGCCGTACATAAATACGAAACTGGTTTTTACCTTATGATAACCATAACAATTGCTAAGCAAAATATGGGGATATTATTTTTAATGACATTCTTTTGAAAGTACTTTTCAAGTAAATACACATAATCTTAGCCAAAATTTACATTATTAAATTCCAGCATACCAGGCTTTACAATCAAGTTTGAAGGCACTTATTAGAGAATGGTTTTCCATACAATGGTCAGGTAAGGGACTATCTTCTGTACAGTACATCTCTAGAGGAATGTACCAAGGATTGACATCTTCAAAACCTCTACAAATCAAAACCGGCCTACCCGCATACCCATTTGGTGGCGGATAGGACTGAATATGACATCACCTCTGTTGTAACCAACCTATCCAGGATCCCATAGCATACACAACATAGTCGACATATATAGAGTAATCTACAAGGTGATGACCATACCCTTATGGGAGTGACCCACATAGCCCTGAAGCAATCCTGTTTTAACCATTCACAATTGATGAGGCCTGAGGTAAGGATTACCTTTCATATAACACATATTCCACTTTGAATGCCACACTACTATTCCATGACCACACAACTGATTTCTACAAACGTATAACTCCTGAGCTCATATGTCTCAGGAAAGGGTGTTAAGCTAAGAGAATTTGCTTTCTCCACACCAAATAGTTGATACATTTATAGAGATCAATCAATATGATTAGAAATGCAATGTCAGACATTTGTCTATACAAGTTGTCTAGGAATAGGACAAACGGAAGGAACTCTCCTACCACTTCCTGATGGAAATCATCCCTAAGATTAGTAGCGAGCAGCCCCTACATCGAAGACCAAATAAAGATATTACTGCCATGTATATATGATATAGGAAATTTCCCTCGAGGGTCAGTGACAAGTAGTCCTTCATTCATTTATTATCATTCTAAATCTTCACTTCGAATACGTTCGAAGTGGTTTTCGGATAAGAATCACTCAAATCCGACCCCGATTCCTTCAAACCAACCATCGATAAAATGATATTAAGTAAATAGATGCTTATGTTTGATTAATTACTTTCTTTTTATCAAAAATATATTCTATAGATATATATCTTTAAAATATTTCTTTTCAATATATACAAAATCATTAAATCTTTCTTTAACTTTGGAAATACCAAATCATTTTCATAAGTCCTATTGGAAAACATTATTGAGTTAAAAAAGGTCGATAGAAATTATACTAATTCTACTCAACATCAATTTCAATATTCAACAAGTACTATCTGTCGAATAATGGTGAAATCACCTTTTAAGTTCATATGGTTAGTACGAGTTCCCTCCTCGAAATTTAACACAAGTGTAAGAATATTATCTCCATACAATCCAAGTTGTATCAAATAAAATTTATAAATTTTGAATCGTTTATACTGGTCTCGTTTCCGACATTTCGACCTTATCTATTCCTCGCCCAGGAAAGAGGCCGGATGAGCCAGGGAACTGGTTGCTCATGAACATCTCCTTAGTTTAAGCACCCTACATTCGGATCTCACGAATAGAAAATTCCAGTCTACTCGTCGGCTTTTAGAGCCAAAATTAAATCAATTTATTATAACAGCTTTTCTTTAAATCATTTATTTAAACACTTTTAAACAAACTATAAAACCTCCAAATCATTATTAAAAACACTTAACTATTCATTTGAAAACATTTATTAAAGATTTGAAAAAGAATTATTAAGTTTAAATCCATATTTCAAAAGTTATTAATGTGCTGCTGCGAATAATGCTTTTGAGGCTTATTTGGTCAAAAACACTTTTCTATTATTTAGAAATCCACTTTTATAGCTCAAATTTTTTTAAAAACATTTTTAAAGATTTATAGAATTTATTCCATATTTTTAAAGAAATAAAAATATCATTTACAAAGAATTTGTCGTTTTGGTTTTCGAATTGCCAAACCGCGACTATTTTGAAAACTTGTTTTGCTCACATTTCAAAATCTACTAAACAATATCATGATTTTCTTTCTTCTCTGAAAACTATGATTATAAGAGTTCGGAAAATTCTTGGTTTAAAGAATTCCGACTCCGAATCCATCGTATAAATGGATTTAACTTTCTACGGTGCGAAATCGCGAACTACTGTTACGCCACGCGTCTGTTTTTGACTTAATTTTCATAACTTGTCAGAACTTCACCAAATTGACTTTTAGTGTTTATAAAACATTTATAAACCATTTTCAAGAGGTTTAATAATCTCATATATACCATTTCATTTATCAAAGGAAAGTGATTTCCTTTGTATATTTCAACGTATATTAAACACTACTTGTTTCAATGTAAACTAAATATGTAATCAACATCCAAGCTTGATAAACAATTATCAAAACCAAGCATAACCAAACTATATATCATCCAATATATCATATTATAAATAGGATTCCCCAACTTGGAATTAAACGATTAAATAGAAAATAGCTATAGCTTCGCTAACTTGAACTTTAAGCACTTGAACTCTTGGACTTTTGCCTTTAGAAGGCTCGGGCTTGACCATGGAGAGGAGAATGGCTCGGCTACGGGTGATGGGGGTGGTTATCATGGGGTTTAAGGGGAGAGAGGAGGAGTTTGCTTTGAGATTTAAAGTGTTTGATGTGTGTGTGTGTGTGTGTGTATTATATAATTTGATTTATTTTTGAACTATATTTTGCCATTATTTTGCTAAGTATGGAAGCCATGAAAATTGAGAGGAAAGCTTAGGAAAATGAAGAAGAAGAAGTGAATGGAAGTGAAGAAGGATGGTGGGTATTTATAGGCAAATGGGAGGAGCAAAATATCATGGTATTATCTCCACCTTTGCATCATCCTATCATCACCAACCACCTGCCTCCATCATCACCATGCTTTGGCCGAAACCCCCTCCCATGTGCTTGGCCATGTGCATGTACTTATGTGTGTAAGTGTTCACTTTGGAAGGCTTAAGTATTAAGTTAAGTAAGAAAATATCTTGATACTTTTGGTTATTTAATATAAAAATGTATATGTATATATGTGTGTATCCATGTGCATGTGAATGTATTCATGTGTGTGTACATGTATAAGTGTATATGTATGTCATATATAATTCACAATGTTGCACAACTTCTACACGTTGAATCGTTATGAATTCCGATTTCAATTTCCAAACATATTTTCTCTTCTTAATTAATATACATATATTTGTAAGAAAAATTTGATAATAATATTTCTATCGTTATATAATAATTAAAAAAGCTTATTTAATAAATAAAATAGTTATTAAATCATTTAAACTCAATTTAAATTCAAAAATCAATTATTCGAAAATAGCGACATTACTAATGATGTCATATATACTTTTAATTTTCCAAAATAAAATAAATTATTTTATTACATATTCTCACTCGTATAGATAAATGAGTGTATGTATCTAACCTGTGCGCGATGTCGGATGTCCAAAGAGCTGTTTATCAATAAAATGATTTTCGTTTATTTTATTGATATATCTTCCAATGTATATATTTTTATAAATATTTATTCAAAATAAGATTACCAATATTATTTATTGTTCAAAACATTATCATTTATGTTAAAATATCTTATATTTATATATTTCAAAATTTTCCTGAAGGGATGAATTTCTGGGTCGTTACATTAACCACTTGGTGGATCTGCCCCATGGCATTTAAGCTCTACTTGGAGGACTAAATTTTAGTTACTTCCTTCTAGTGGAACTTCCACTCCACCATCTTTCCCAAGAAAAAGAAATAAGAAAGAAATTGATATTTAAATACCAAAATCCTTTAATGTAGCCAATGCAAAAAGTAGATTTGTAGATTCCAAACTACGAGAGATCGGTCGAGACAACACTACACGCTTAATGAATTGAGACAACATTGTGCACTTAAAACTGATTACAGAGTTTGTAAATTTGGAATTGAGATGATGATAGGACATCTTCCACTTGACGTATTTCAAAAGAACCTAAATGAGTAGTCGCAAACATGGTGATATTTGGAAGAAATTCATAATAAAATATTAAAACACAACCAATTTCCATAATAATAAAAAGTGCAATTAAGACATGTTGTCAATGATTTATAAAAAAAGAAACGCTAGTTTGGACTAGATTAGAGCAATCCACTAAGTGAGTCGTACATCTCAAATTGAGGGGCAATACTCATGAGATTCAAAAAATATGTATGTTATTAATTTTATGGTTTATGAGTACATGTAACAACAAGATGTGTAATAACCATACATTCTACGTCATTATAATAAATAATTTTAACTAAAATAAAATGTTTGAGTTTAATTTTGGATAATTATTATTTTTTAAAATAACTTTATTTAATAAAAAAACTATCGATTAATGAATCTTGCTTCTAATATATTGAATTAATTAATAAAATCTTTTAGAACATATGTTGAACTCAAATATAATATTTACAGTAAATAATAGTAATTTTATATTGTAAATAATTTTCATATAGTTGAAATAGATGAAGAGTAATATTAATGGACGTTAATCAAAATGAATAAATCAACAAAGATGAATAATTAGTAAATTTAAATATTTTATGTAATATATCAAAATTTATTTTTTTGTAAAAAGCTATTTCACTTAAATTGAAAATATATTAAAGAATATTTGTTAGAGAATTTATACATGTGAATAAAAGTGGGATTAAATGTAAATAAATGAGATAAATGAAATTTTATTTGCATAGGGACCTATTTGTAAATAATAATGGTTCTAATACATTCTTTCGGTAATCTCTACTAAAGCCTTCTTGTTAACCATAACCCAATGCCCTTACCCATTCCTGTCACTCCTCCCACCCAAAATCCCTAACTGCACATATCCAAACTCAAAAAACAGATGACGAAAAGAAAAAAAAGACAGAGCACGCACGACATGGTTGCTAGATAGGAGGCGACCCGACTTGGGAGGACGCGACCGACTGAGGGGCTGCGACTTAGCATCGTAGTCGTAGACATGGATGAAGAGGATGCAATTTCAGCATCAGATAAGTGTGCGATAGTGACAGAGGATGTGCGATGTTGGGACACGATGGATGTTAATGATGGCCGATGGCTGGAAGGTGGCGGTGGTTTGTTGAGGTGGTGCTAGTAGTATTGGGTAGTTATTGATTTAGAGATTTTGGATGCTGGTTTGAGAGAAGAGAGAGCATCAACATGGTGAATTATTTTTGGTAACTCACAACTATGGTCTAGATTCTATTTTATATGATTTTCGTGGATTGTTTAATAATCAATTATTGGTTGATATGGATTGAATCAAATGAAATTAAGTTGCATATCTTTGATTGATTATTGTTGTGATGAGATATTAGTTTATTATTGAACACACACTATAAGCTGTGCATAATAAATAGATGCTTGCATTAACTTTACAAGACACTTAAAATTGATTGGAAGTGAATAAATGAACAGAAATGAGAAGCTTTGAAAGAAAAAAATATATTATGGATATAAATGATGAATTTTTGGAATAGGTTTTATTTATTATTGAAAAATATTATTAATGATGGAAAAATATTATAAAGTGGTGATTTTTGGTATTAGTTTAAATAAGTGGACTTATGAATTTGTTTTTATCTATCTCAGATCATGAAAGCATTTAAAGGATTTTTATAAAAGTGATTTTTAATTTATATTATAAGATGATAAGTTTATATTTATGGATATTTAATAAATTAAAAGTTTTATAAAATAATATTTTGGAATAATAATAAGTTAGAATGTGATTTAGTTATTATATGGAAATTATTATTAATAAAATCTATTTTAAGTCTTGTTAAGGATAATTTTGGAACTAATATGTTTTGTGTTTAATTATTTTAATTAAAGGGAAATTTTTCTAAATCCTTTGAAATAAGAAAATTGTTCATGTGGTTGAAGTGAATTACACATGAAAGGGAAAATTTTGGAATTTTATATAGACAAAATTTATAAATCGATATTTTAATGTTATATATTTGGAAGGTTTAATATAAAATAGAACTTTTTTTAACAGATCATTTTTGTAATAGTTTAAAAGGATTTGGAAGTTGAACAGGGGTTTGGAAATATTGGGTTTGGAATTGAATATTTTGGCTTTTGAAAAATATTTAAATTGAAAATCTTTTTTGAAGAAATTAATATTATCTAGATTTGTTATTTAAAAGAAATTATCAATTATAAAATTCCTTCTTTGGTATATTTCAAATATTAAAGAATAATTTTTTACTGTGGAATGTACTTTCAAAATAAATTTAGTGGGTTTAAAATTCTAAAGAATAGTTAAAATGTCTATTGCTTATAGGTTAAATAAGATGTTTTAGATAAGGATTTTAGAAATGCATAAGAATTCTAAAATATAAACCTCTTTGAATTAAGTATTGATTTTTCTGAAATTAAACTTAAGATTTTGGAGGAAGTGTGGATTTTATTATTTAAACCTCTTTGGAAATTACTATTGAATATATTTGAAAGCCAATTGAAATTTTGGAAAAGTACATTTTGTAATAAAACCCCATTCGAATCAATAAATAGTTGAAGTGTTTGGTTAATTTTGTTTTCTATGTGATGAAAATGTGGAATAAACGGAGTTATAATACTTTATGGTATGGAACATCGGTAATATTTCATCAGTTCTTCTTTAGACTTTTTATATAGAAATATTATGTGGTTGTTCGAGTGTAGTTTGTGACCATTGAGTAAATTGAGGAGTAATACCTAGTGGTATGGGTTACTGGGTTGATGTTTGTTCGGCTACTAATTATGAGTGGATGTCACTCAAAGCAGAGATATGAGGTTAGGAAATTTAAGAGTCACTAGAGGCGATTCTCTTAGAGCTTGGTAGTCGAGAAGACTATTTATTTCCTCTTCAAGGGATACAAGCTGAGAGTAATATTCGGTGTTTATGGGCTTCGACCTCTAAGGACTATTTAGTCGAGTATCGTTTACTCTTAGGGCTTATAGTTGAGGATTTAATATTGTATGTTGTGTTTCTCTCATTAGGACTCATGGAGTCCTGAGTACTAGATGTTACTCTCTGTAACAAACCAGTGTTAATGAGTACTTAATTAAAATTAATATAGTGATTTAATTAATTAAATGGATTTTAAAGATTAAATAAGAATGATTTTGGATTTATTTGGTAATTTTGGAATTAGATGATAAAGTTTTAGTGATGAAATCACTACACCAAATAGCCTATTTTGTAACGTTTTTCCGCTTTCAATTTGTAACGGTAATAACCATTACAAATTTCTAACACAGATATTTCCGTTACAAACGTTTGTCACGGTCATTATCGTTACAAAATCTGGTAATTTTGTAAATAGTTAAAAATAACATGGATAGGATTGTAATTTTATTTCTATTATTACTTATTCCATTTCTCACGGACAATAATTCATCGTTCATTTTATTTCCTCTTTCGTTTTAGGTTATCACGCCTCTGATTTATTCACCCATCGCCTACGCCGTTTCGGCCGCCTCCTCAGTCGTTCTGCCACCGCCTTTTTCCATTATCTCCATCGATCAACCACCGCCTTTTTCCATTTTTTGAAATCCTAACTTCCTACTCCGAAGTCGGATTTGGACTTTCGGCTGCGTTTGGGGAGGATGCGGGGGAAGAAGGAGGATGGTTGGATGCAGCTTTGGACGGCTTGATCGCCTTCGAGGATGAGTGAGTTGGTTGATTGTGACTTTACTAGGGTTGGGCTGACGGAGCAGCGCAGCGAGAGGTCGAAATCAGACAGCATTATGTGGCCTTCTTCTCTTACAAGGACGTTTTCGGGTTTCAGGTCGTGGTATATTACGCCTAACATGTGGAGGTATTCTAGTGCTAGGAGAACCTCCGAAGCATAGAATCTGGTCAATATTCAACAGTCAAGGTGAGATTTATACATCATTTTCTTGTCTTTCATAATTTGTTTCATTTAATTTATAAAAAAAATGGTTTCCAGAAAAGGAGTTTGAATCTTTACTGCTGGTATAAATCATGGACTTCTTTAAGAATTTATTTATTATAAATAATATGTATCAGCTGTACGGTTAAAATTCAGCTGAACTGTTGATTTAAACGATGTAAAATGATAATTCATCCGGTTGTCAGTTGAGAATAAGATATTGATGATGACGAACAATATGTAATTTGTTCAAAGAAAAAAATCCATAATTTGTAAAAATTCAATACCACGCTAGTAGATATTTATATACAGAAAAAGGAATATGTATTTATACCGATGATGTACAAATTTTTAATTGCCCTAGTATAGAATTGGGATTTTTTAACAATTTATGTGGATGATTGATAAAGGGTACAAAAATTAGACAAGAGACATCATTAAAATAATGCTGTAGGGGAAAACTTAGATTTCTAAAGGAAAATCAAAATAAAATAAGTTAAATTCGTCTTTTACTCTTTTTTTTTTAAAAAAAATCTATAAACTGAAGTCCTTTTATTTATTTCATAAAAATCAAAGAAATCCAAAGTGTTAGAAGCTGAAAGTTTAGGAATTTTTTGAACTATTTAAAATAAATATTTGTGAAACATTTTATTTTTAAAACTTCAAATTTTCAGTTTTTCTTTAGATTTAATCTGATTTTTAGAATTGTTTTTGTTTGTTCTTTAGTATAAAGAGAACAGTTCAAGACTATTTTGATCAATATATAAAATTAATAACTGCATATAATATAATTGAACTTACATTTTCTTATTTCCTTATTAATAGTTATTTTTAGGTTCTTTCCCTGGCTAATCATGTCCCTTGTACAATTTTCTTCTTTTCTTTTTACAGTACTTTTAATCATGTATGATAATGAATATATAATTTGTTTAGGTGTTCATAATTTGATCCAGACGTACAGTTAAAAAGCTGTACCAACGGTACAGATTCATATAGCTCATTTGTTTAATCACATGTACACAGAGACTCAAAGATTTTTCCTATTAAAAGATTAATTTTTATCATGGCACAATTACCTGGCTGCTTGTTCAGTGAAATACTTGCTAGGCTGCTTCTGCCTAAGCGAATGCAGATTCCCCCCACTACAATACTCCATCACAAGGCAGTAGAACTTTTCCGTCTCAAAGTAGCAATACAAAGTCGGCAAAAAGGGATGATCCAGCAAGCCCAGAATCTCCCTCTCGATCTGCGCCCTAAGCAGCTTATTCCTACTCACAAGGGACGCTCTATCCATCACCTTCATTGCAAAGTACGCCCTAGTGCCCCTAAGCTCCACCAAATACACACTTCCAATATCCCCATACCCCAACCTCTTCAGCAACCTGAAATGACTCAGCCCTAGAGGGGCATCTCTGGCATTTGCCAACTGAACCGCCTCCCATCTACAGTCACCTCCCGTATGCCTCTTTATAGTCCCTGTTGAATTGCTATCTATGCTGTCGCTTCTGCCGTTGTTGCTTCCTTGGACTGTAGAGTTTTTGGAATTGCTTGTTTTTGCATCGCTCGGCTTTGAGCCTGGTATTGCTGGTGGCTGATTCTTTCCATTGTTATTTACAACATTTTCTTTGTTGCTGCTTCTGAACATTGAGGAGGATGTTTAGAGATCAGGTGTGCGTTAAGGTTTTCTTTAGCCTCTGATTTTTCGTTCTCTGATGAAGTCTTCTCTGATGCAGTCTCTGACATTTTATGTGCATTAGAAACTCAATGTATAACCGATCAAAGACACCTAGGCTAAGGTGGACTCCGGATCTTCATCTTTGCTTTGTACATGCAGTTAAGAGACTCGATGATCAAGAAAGTGAGTCAAACTTCAAATTTTAGAATATGGACTCGCTTCTTCTTCATTAGTTTTGAATATATAAAAATATTTTTCTATATAATATCTTGTGGACTTATCATAATTTGATTGCAGGAGCAACTCCAAAGCTAGTTTTACAGATGATGAATGTTAAAGGACTTAGTATTGCTCATGTCAAGAGTCACTTACAGGTAATTACTAATTAAAAAATGTCTCTACAGTATATAGTTAACTATGTTGCCTAATTGGTTAACTGACTTTCTTTCTCATTCCTTTTTGCTTAACCGATAGATGTATAGAAGTAAAAAAGATTGATGATTCTGGTCAAGGTACTTGTATATTTGTATAATTTTCCATATCAAGTAATATTGCAGTAAAATTGGATATATATTAATGTATTATATGCTTAACTCAGTTATCAGTGAACAAGCAAATGAGATCCAAGGAAAAGAGCAGTACATTAGCAGTCTAAGTCACTTTCCAATGCTACATGGAAGACCCTTTGCCACTTCAAGGTTCTTATATAGTTAATTTTTAAGTATATATGATTGATAATTACATCTCATAATCAATGATTATATGATTTGGATGTTTGGCTAATTAGATAAGATGCATCCTCTTGGAGCAGTCATGGATACTGGGTGCACAATAGATGCCTTTTCACAATTTTTGAACAAATTAATGGTGAAAATCAATCATTACCTATTCATACCATAACATGTGAATAGCCGATACTAATTTTTGTTTGAATAATTGTGTGATACTTTTGATTTTTAGTATATTGTGCATTACCTTAATCTGTTATTGCAACTATTGTTTTGTTCCTTTCTTCCCCCATTGGATATAGGATTGTAATGGAACCATGACTGCTTCTATATGTTGCTATGAAGAAAGAGAATTAACACAAAAAAATAATTTTATATTGCAGAGCAAATATTTCTAAAATGCACTAGATGACTATATAGGCTTTCATGTCAAATTTCCAGCCCTGAATACTGTAGATTTCTTTTACTTTGCAGTATAACCATTGGTCGATGATAAGGAAATATACCATAAGATGCTGAATGTTAAATGGTTTGTGCATTTGTATAATTGATATCAAGTTACACAGAATATGCAATAAAATCATTTTTAACTTGTTTGGTATGCAAATAGTGGCAATTGAATTGATAATTGTTCTCGAGCAGAGTTGTATCACTAAACGAGTTTTAGAATTTTGGCAAACGTTATTTTTAGAGTTTTATATAAATCTAGAAGTGTACAATGCGGAGTTCTTTAATTTTACATGTGGTGTTTCTTTGTAAGCTTTCCGTTTCCATGTTTAATCTTTGCTCTATAGTGAGTACTGTGAATAATTAACGTGCTTATGTCATATTAGATATACGATCACATGCGCAGTTCATCTTAATGATATATGCACTGATTTAATTCTACAAAATCCATATGCGATCAAACATTAATATGGACATGAGTCCTGCACTTTATAGTACTTAATGAAATTAAATACAATCAGTTAAACTATTTAATATGTCAAATAATTAAATTTTCAAGAGAATGCAATTCTATGTATGAATGGATTTCCAATATGTATCAATTGAATATATGCGGTTTTATATATATATATACCCAATTCTAAATGAGCACATGATGTAGAGTACACGTATAGAAGAATGCATTTTTCTATATGATATAAGCCTTTTGGTTAGTAACATCTTCATGCATAAGCTACTAAACATTTATAGGCTGTAAATTAATGTATAGCTTTGAAATGTGAAGCCTTTTGGTGATGAAGCTTGCTTGGGTTTTGATTTTATAGAATATAAAAACTGGTTTTGTCATGTGGCATAGTGTATTTTAGTTGTAGACTGACTGAGAGAATATGCGTGCGCGTGTGTAAGTAACTAGAAGGAGACTCACATTCATTTTCATCGAGTTGATATTCATTCATGATCAGTTAGCCTTGAGCCATGAGGAGCTCTTCCTCTGTAGTACACTAAATTTATTTGTGCCGACTACTCTTTTTTGTGAATTTACTTTTCAATCCTTTCCTGTAGCCTTCCAGTATCCTGCTTGGGTTGATCGGTTTGTCCTTGATTCATTTGGGTATTTTTGAACTCTTTTTTGTGAATTACTTTTCAATCCTTTCATGTAGCTTTCCGATATCCTGCTTGGGTTGATAGGTTTGTCCTTGATTCACTTGGGTATTTTTGATCTATAGGACTGAAGAAGAACCACTCTGAGTCTTTTCTTGGTAAGAATAACTTCTTTACAATCATATAGTTGCATTGTAATTATAATATGCTTCTTAATTTTAATGTAGTTAATTTAACAGTTTAAAGTACAACCTATAAATATACTTGAATAGCCGATACAAGCAATGTATTAGCTTTACAGTTCACCAATTAGAAAAATACAAAACAATCACCTTATAACTCCCATAGCTCACATTTGTAAAGATCGACTTCTTGAATAACCTCCAACTCCGTATTTCTGCCTTGATCTTTCTTTTTAGATAATAAGCAACGAGTTCTTCATCGATTGGGTGAAATCTGAACCCAGGCGGTAAACTCATTGCTGTCATTTTATCAAGCTTTAGCTTATAACAATGTTATGGAAATATATGGAAAATATGTAGGTGGTTCATTAAGGACTTTACAATACTGAAGATTATGTAATTGTTGTTGAAATAATGTAATAGCTTCTGATTCTTTCTTTATTCTTTTCTTTTTCAGGCTTTTATTCGAAGCTTGTTACCTTTGTCTTTACCTTGTGTTGACGTGGAATTTTTTTATTTGTTTAGGGCTTTGGCTAGCATGTTGGTGGAAAGAGTGTAGAGTTTGTTTTAAAGCCATTTAGCAATTGATCCAGAACGATTATTTGGTGACAGGTTAAGCGTGTAAAATTTGCTTATACTGCAAATGAATTTTAGATATAATTGAATGGCATAAACTGATGATGTTTAAAGGAATGCGTGCCAAATGAGCTTGAAGATTAATTTTGCAGTTTGAAGGTGCTACTAAAGCATTTATTGTTTTCTTCTCCTGCTCCTGAGTTGAAAACAATTTACCATAGCAGCGACATTGTACTTTGGCGACATGCAAAATGATTTGAGCAATGGCTTGAGTGTCGTGTTCGTTGTTTATAGGATCTAGAATTTATTTTGAAGTAATGTTAGAACTTGTAATATTTTGATTTCATACTCTTTAGTTATGTATAATGAACTTGTGAAATTTCGAATCTTCCTTTAATTTGTTGTCAAATATTTGTGCAATTTAAGTTGTATGTTTAGATGCGTAATTGCTTATTGTTATTGAAATTCTGTAATTTTTGATATGTATGTACCTACTGTATTATAATAGACAATTCTGTAGTGTAAATGCTAGCAAAAATGCAGCTCTACATGGTTTGGTAGCTGTAACGAACATATTCGTTACTAAAGACGAAATTTATAACGAGCATAGTCGTTACTATTGATGAAATTTGTAATGAACAAGTGCGTTACTAATGATGAAATTTGTAACGGACAAGGTCATGATAATTTAGAATGACAACCCCTTCTTCCACCATGAAAGGGGAAACTAAGTAACGGAAAATACCCGTTACAAACCGATGCAACTAATAACAACCTATTTCGTTACAAAAATTTAGATTTATAACGACAAAGTCCGTTGGTAAGTGATATATCTAATAACGGGTAGAGGCCGTTATAAATATTTGTAATGACATACCTCACGCCTGTACCGCTCACGACTATATCTGTTATAAATTTCATTTGTAACGACTATATTCGTTACAAATCACCTTTTTGGTGTTGTGAATTAAATTATTTTGGGGATTATTATATGTTAAAATATTATGGAATAAAATAATTTGGAAATTATTTAACAAATGAGTTTAGAATGTGAATATGGGATATTTAAATTTAAATAAGATAAAATACGAAAAAAAATAAGTTCTATAAAATTTTATAAGGTTGAGAAAATATTTGAGTGTTGTAAATTTAACTTTTATTTAAAGTTTTATTGCAGTTTCAGTTAAATAGAAAATAGTTTTATAAAAAAGGAACAAAAAAGAAAATAAATATTTGTTATACCTAAGCCCAAGCACAAGTCCTTAAGCCTAAATATCTTTGTTTTGATTATTCTAATATCTAGAGTTTCCTATATCCAAATTTCTCCTTTCGTTCAGAAAACTACTAGTTGCATTCTTCTTTATAACATTATCTCCTTTCCTTGTGAAAAACTATGAAAATCCTCCTCTTTCAACAATTAAAATAAATAAACTACAATAAATCCCAAAATTTGAATATGTTCATCTCAATATCAATACATTATGCCTAAGAAGAAACCAGAGTTTTGATGATGCGTTGAAGTTCTGGAATTGGATACAGGGAAGAAAATGAACTAGAAAAGCTTCCAGGTGAGTAAATCCTGCTCATGAATCTATGTTTATTCATATATTTATATAAAGATGTTTGGATTATATTTTTTTTGGGTTGAATTATTGTTTGGGATTGAATATTTGAATATGCATTGAATTGGTAATGAAAATCTTAAGTATGGAGTGGAAGATGGCCAGAATTTGACCAAAATGATCGATTACAAGTGCATGACCGGTAAGTCTGTCGATCGACCCCCCCATGCTCCAACCGGTTTCTGCAACATGGCGACCAATATGCGACCGATTACATAAAGGAGGTGTGGTCTGGTGGTAAGGGTTTGTGCTCTTTTGCCAACTCACCTAGGATCGAGTCCCACATTATGCTATTCTGTTTGTGTATATTTTAATAAACTCAACCCAGAGCCCTGATGAAATCGAAAGGATGGGAGGAGCCCCCCTACCTGATCCGACAACAAACAGGAGGGAGGTTAGTCAGCCAAGCATAGAGATTTGATGCCCCCAACCATTTTTTCGGTTTTAATAGGGACCCACCTCCGCGCCGTGAAATTGGGAGTAGGGCATACGAGAATCGAACCCATGACCTGTTTACCAGGAAGCAGTATATTTTAATAGTAAATAAACTATATTTGCATCGAAATAAATATGAGAAATCGTACAAAGTAAATATATAATTTTATGAAGTATTTTTTATTTATATTAATAATTTAGATATATTTAGAGCTATAATTTATAAAGAAGAAATTCATTCTGGGTTTAAATAATTATTTAAAAGGTTTGCATAAAATTCTGGAAAATATGAAATGTTTTCTAAGTTATATTTTAAAAGTTATAAAGTATATTTTATGATTTATTAGTTTAAATAAGGGATTTTATAAGTGTATTTTATGTATTCAAGAAAAAGAAAATCTTGTTGAACTTTGTTATTAATTCTTTTCTAAATTAAATTAGGAGTCTATGCATGATTTCTACATTTTTAGATTACTCATCTCTTTTATATTGATTTAGATAGCATGAATGATTCGCCGTTGATATTGATTTGATTAGTTATTTTGATGTGATATGATGATGACATCCTTCTGCTTGATTTCGAGATATTTTAATTTTGTAAAGCGAGGAATCCGAATAAACGAAGTTATAATACCATTTGGTATGGGGCTTTCGATAATATTTTTGCAACTGTTATTTGGACTCATTATTTAGAATATTGTGGATATTAAGTGTAGTTTATGAGAAGTATATCACGTAGTGGTATGGGACGCTGTTGTGATATTTGTTCAGTTATTTATTGTAAGTAGATGTCACTCATGTGACGGGATTAGTGATAATGGGATAATACTTACGTGAGTTCATGCTCATGAGTTTGAGCTAAGGGATACCTATATACATGTAGATATTATGTGTTCGTTTATTAGGATATACTCCTAAATATTGTGTTGAAGAGGACTAGATGGCTAGCATCCATCCTAGCGGCTTGATCATGGGGTCGTGCCCCAAATATGCGATGCCTTATTATTATTATTATTATTATTATTATTATTATATATTAGGAGCAGATCCAAGTGGATAACCTATGTGCTCAGATTATTATACAGTAGATGTAGATCTTGATGGATAACCCATGTGCCCTCAGCCTCTCTGTCACCTAGGCTAGCGGTCTATTACCATAGAGGTATGATTCGGGCCGTGATTAGAAGTCCTTCCGTTGACAAGCACATTAGTGGATATGTGTCATGATTACCATGAAGGTAACTAAAGACTGTAGGAATGGATCCGAGTGGATAACCTATGTGTTCCTGCAGTAGGCAGACGATCATCAATCTCCCTTCTAGTTCTAATGGAGTAGTAGATTAGCATATACTATTGATACACCTCACCTGAATATTAGGAGTGGATTCGGGTAGATAACCCGTATTCTCGTGAATTAGGTGGATAACCATTAGCTTCATATATTGAGATAAGACTTTGTTAGGGACTTTGTGTCAACTCCCATCATTATTTATTTATATATGAGGAGATGAGATTATACTAGTGATAGATGTCCAAAGTATAGTGGATTCTCATACCATTTGTTATATATGATTTTATTGTTAAAAGGACTATTTCATACTGATTGTTGATAGGGTTTTACTATTTGAGATTGAGAGATATACTTCGGCTATTCTATGAGCTAGCCTAATTATACTTGATGATATCTCAAGTATTGATGATTTTTGTATTTTGATGATGATTATTTATATGAATTATTCACCCATATGTCATTGATTCCATGATTTCTTATTTGATGTGATTTTACATGGGTGATGACATATTTATGCATGGTTTTGAAATAGTGAACATTTGTGATACTTTGGGAATTGTTTATGTTATTATAATTATATACCATGTATACATTATTATTATTATATATGTATATATACATACATATACATTGACATTATGGTTGTTGTCTTGAGTTATTTTGATGGTGTTATCATATTGTTATACCCTGCATATATTGAGTTACACACAAATATTTACCCTTGATTTAGACATAGTCTGACCCATATGTTATTTACGTAATATTCGAGTTAATCCAAGGCATTATAGTTTTAGGGACAATGAGACCAGGTTTTGCTGTACTTTGATTGTACTGTTGTAATCCACTTGTAACCAGCGAGTTATAATCAATAAACATCAATCATTTCATAGTGGACGTAGGCCATATGCCGAACCACTCTAAATTTGCGTGTTTCTGCACTTTTTTCTTATCTGTTGATTGGTGTGTTTGTTAGATCTGCCTCATTTTACATTTACTTTCTTCATTTTATCTCTTCAAACACATCTGAAGAGTGTTGACCCATTTTGGTACAAACACTTTGGTGCTTTTACTGAGAACCCAGCTTCTCTCCTGCTCATTGGATCTACTACCGATATCGAATTGCAACAATCTAAGGAGAAGATCCAGATCTCAAGCCTAGAAGTTATTTCATCCTATTCAGATTTTCATCAAGTCTAGGAGAGAATTTCGCTATTCACTATGGTCGCTACTAGGACTACCTCAACCACTGCAGATCCAGAAGGACGGGATAGGCAGAACCCTGCCCAACTTCCCTTTGCAGACCAGAACACTGTTGAACCTTCGAATTCACAAGGCCCTGTCACTAGGGAGGAGTTCCAGCTACTGATGCAAGTGCTGACTCAAAGCCGCCAGCAGCTTACCCAGCAACTCCGTGCCAACACAGAGTTAACCAATCGGCTGAACCGAGAAAGGCGAAGGAGATCTAGAAGGGATCAGGCTTCCTACTCATATACTGAAAACTCAACTTCCTCTGATTACAATCATAGATCCACACGGCTATGGCTGGATGGAAGTTATGCGCAGGCTACCGGACATCAACGCACTTTAAACCTTGGACAAGCGGGAGTCGGTCCGTCCATGAGCCACCAGACCGGACCCTCCTTCCGAGGAGGGACGGCGCCTTATCACACTACTGACAACTGCACTGCTATCGCTGCCATTGAGTTGGAAGCTGACACTTCGAACCGAACGGATCCGAACCTTCGCCAACGTAATTATACTCCTGAACCTTATGTTCCCGAAGACCTAGAGCCAAGGAGGCAAGGTATGGACCGTCGACCGCGCTCGAGCCATCCTCGCATTGTGGAACCTAACCACACCTTGGCCCAGCATGCCCAAAATGTCCAGACGCCAGACATCCTGACAATGATCCGCCAGATGATCCATGAGAGCCAAGGCCTCACCAATGATGACTAGGGAATCTCCCGGAGTCACATCCCGTTCACTGATGACATTCTCTACGCTGAACCGCCTCGGCGATTCAGAATGCCAACTCTACATGCTTATGAAGGGAGCTCTAACCCTAACCAGCACATTTTGAAGTATGAATGGTTGATGAATGCCGCACGGGATGATGATGCGGTCAAATGCCGAAGTTTCCCAATTTCCCTAGGGGCAACGCGACTATTTGGTTTACTTGCCTGCCACCCCGATCTATTTCATGTTTTGACCAGTTGGCTACGAAGTTTGTCGAGCAGTTTCGCATGCATGTCACAAGGCCCAAAGATGTTAATACCTTGTCTAGTGTCACTCAAGCTCCCGGAGAGACACTCAGACGTTACCTGGAAAGGTTCCATGCCACTTGCGCAGAGATTAGTAACCCTAATGATAATTCCATATCGATGGCACCGACTAAGGGAATCGATCCTGATTTCGAATTTGGGAACTGGTTGGCTGGGAAACCCCCTGCGTCATTGGACTATTTCTATTCCAAGGCAGATCAGTTCTTGAGGAGAGAGGATGCGAAAAAGTCTAGGAAAAAGGATGACGCAGGGCCCAGTGTGGAAGGAATCCAGAACAATGTCGCTGTGAAAAAAACCGAGGAGAGTTCCGGAAAGATGCAGTTAAATATACAGAATAAGCAGAATCAGCAGAAAGGCGATGGAAATCAGGGTAAGAAGCGGGATTAGAATCGCGGACTGTGACGTAGAGCTCCCATGTTTGACACCTATACTCTTTTAAATACGTCCCTGGAGAATGTGTACTTGCAAACTTGTAATACTATCCAATATAAGGAACCTACTCCGAAGCAATCGTCAGAGTGACAGATTCAAACTGGGAAGTTTTGTAGATTTCACGATAGTTATGGCCACAACACGAACGAGTGTCATCATCTACAGGATATTATCGAGAAGTTGATCCGAGAGAGAAAGTTGGAGCAGTTCGTTCGGGCACCGCAGGCTGGAAGTGCGGACCTATCGAATCAAAATCAAATATCGAATCAGGTTAGACCGGAGGAACCCGCACGTACTGGCAGGATGTTAGTGATTAACACTGTTAGTGGTGGTCCTCATCCAGCGGATCAGAGTTGGAGGGAAATGGAGTCGTATGCCAGCTCTATTAGGAATGCGAGCTTCGAATGTTGTAGTAACTTGGAAGACGAGGCTCCGTCCAAACAACAGAAGACGATGACAGATGACATCGTTTTCCGAGACAAGGATGCCGACAAAATTGAAGCCCCTACCATTGATCCACTAGTCATTTTAGCTCAGATAGGTCCTTCTTAGATGAAGAGGATCTTAGTGGACAGTGGAAGCTCGGTGAACATACTTTTCAAGCGAGTGTACGATCAAATGAAGATGGAAGCGAAAGATTTGAAGCCTTGTCGGTCTCGTATTCATGGCTTTAATGGAAGTGTGACTATACCCACTGGGATGGTGGAGTTACCAGTGGAGTTGGGAGTTGGAGTGCGCCGGAGAGTCCGGATGCTGCAGTTTATTATATTGGACATTGATTCACCGTACAACGCTTTCTTGGGCTGACCGGCCCTAGCCGAGTTCAGGGTTGCTATCGCCCCTTGGTGTCTGACTTTGAAATTCCCTACCGACAAGTTGGAGTTGTTCATGGAGACCAGGCTGTTGGACGGGCCTGTTATGTTGCTGAGCTGCAGGAGGCGCAGCGAAAAGAGAAGGGAAAGGGCGTAGAGGAATCTCTCTGCGTCCGCTTTGTAGATAATTGACAGTTAACGCCTGGGCCTAGGCCTGGGCACCACAACCAATTCCCAAGAGATCTTGACCCAAGAGATAATAAAAGCGAGGACGAAGTCAAAGATAGTCAGGCTTCTCCGGCAGAGCTGACAATCGATGTTCCGACCGATAATGATGACGATTCTAGAATGATAAAGATTGGAACTCAGCTAAGCCAACAGATGAAGGAGGAATTGGTTGAATTTCTCCAGGCAAACCTCGATGAGTTTGCCTGGATGCACTCTGACATGTGTGGGATCTCGCCGGACATTGCGAGCCACATATTGAATATTGACCCGTGGCATGTCCCGGTCAAGCAAAAAAGGCATGGTATGGATCCAGAAAGATCTGCCGCCCTAAAGGAAGAGGTAGATAAACTTAAGTCGAACGGGTTTATCCAAGATGCGCTATATCCAGAATGGGTGTCCAACCTCGTACTTGTCAGGAAATCTAACGAGAAATGGAGAACTTGCATTGACTACTTAGACTTGAATAAAGCTTGCCCTAAAGATAGTTTTCCACTTCTCCGGATTGATCAACTTGTAAACTCAATACATGAGCTCTTATCTTTCATGGATGCATATTCCGGCTACAATCAAATTCCCATGCACCTACCCAATCAGGAGCACACCAGCTTCGTCACTGATCTGGGACTTTACTACTACAAAGTCATGTCGTTTGGACTCAAAAATGCTGGAGCAACTTACCAACGGCTAGTCAATCGAATGTTTGCTAACCAGATCAAAAAAACTATAGAGGTATATGTGGACGACATGCGTGTAAAGTTACGATTCTCCACCAGTCATATCAAAGAATTAGAAACGATGTTCAACATCCTTCGAGAGTATAGAATGAAGCTCAACCCATTGAAGTGTCACTTTAGGGTCGCGTCCGGAAAGTTCCTTCGATTCATCATTAATGCTTGGGGAATCGAAGCTAATCCCACTGGGCAATTAGGAATCTCGAGACTCCAAGGACCATAAAGTAAGTTCAGAGCCTCAATGGGAAGGTAGCAGCGTTGAGCAGGTTCATCTCAAAATCCACCGACAAATGCATCCCCTTCTTCGACCTAATCAGGAAAGGGAAACATAACTTTGAACGGACTACAGAATGTGAAGGTGCATTCCGAGCACTGGTTCAACACCTATCCACACCATCTATTCTGTCAAAGCCTATTGATCACGAGAGATTGTACGTCTACTTGGCAGTGTCAGAAAACACAATCAATGCTGCTTTGATTCGGAAGGAAGATCGGATACAATGGCCAGTCATTACATCAGCAAACGACTGACCGGAGCAGAGAGGAATTATCCAAAGTTGGAGAAGGTAGCTTACTATCTTGTCATTGCCTCGAGAAAGCTTCGCCCGTATTTCCAGGCTCATCCTATCACTATCTACACCGACCAGCCGTTACGACAGGTCCTTACGTGGCCTAAGACGTCTGGTAGGTTATTCAAGTGGAATATCGAGTTGAGTCAGTTCGACATCACCTACACACCAAGACGAGCTATTCAAGGATAAGTCCTGGTAGATTTTATTGCAAAATTTACTATCCCAAAGGACTTGCCCGAAACCAGTGAATCTCCCAAATATGTTTGGAAGTTATACACTGACGGTGCATCAAATGACCGCTACTCAGGCGCTGAATTGTGCTCGAGACTCCTGAAGGCCGATCTATATGCTATGCTTTGAAGTTTGATTTCCATGTGACCAATAACGAGGCTGAATACGAAGCCCGGACTTAGGTTTCCAGAGATTTAAAGATTATTGCTGTGGAGATTACTGCGATTTACAATTGGTCGTGTGCATAGTTCGGGAGGAATACCAGGCCACAGACCGGAGACTGGCTGCTTATCTTGCTCGGGTCCAGGAAATATTGAATCAGTTCGATTACTATGCCATCTATTGCATACCTCGAGAACACAATCAGAAGGCTGATTCTTTGGCAAAATTAGCCAGCACCGGTGAGGCACAGCAAATAGGACTTGCTCCCATTGAGATACTATCTTCCCCGAGTATTGATCAAATGGAGACCGACTGGGTACATGAAATCATACCCGATAAGAAATCATGGATGACTCCGTTCAGGAACTATCTCGAGCATGGGATCCTGCCAGAGCGCAGGAGTGAGAAAAGACAAGTCCTTCGGAAGGTTTCGTGATTCACTATTCAGAATGGAGTCATGTATAGAAGAGGATACTCTGTTCCTTTACTCCGATGTATCGCCTACGATGAAATCAAACGAGTATTACATGATGTGCATGAAGGAGAATGTGGAGATCACACCAGGGGGCAAGCTTTTGCTAAGAAAGTGCTTCGATACGGTTATTATTGGCTGACCGTGAATCGCAATGCATCAGATTATGCCAGGGAATGTGACAGATGTCAGAAGCATGCTCGGATTCCAAGATCCATGCCTACCGAAATAACTCAAATGGTCAGTCCATGGCCGTTCGCAATATGGGGCATCGATATTATTAGGTGTCTACCTCTGGCTAAAGATGGCGCGAAATACGCCATCGTTGCAGTTGATTGCTTTACCAAATGGGCGGAAGCCGAGCCCCTTGCTACTATCACGACGAAGAAAGTGATCAACTTTGTGGTACGCAACATTATCTGTCGATTTGGTCTCCCACTACCATCATCATTGACAACGGAGCCCAATTCGATAGTGTCGAGTTTAAAAATTTCTATCAGCGATTCCATATACAAAAGAATTTCTCTGCAGTTGAACACCCTCAAGCGAATGGACAGGTCGAAGCTGTTAACAAAGTTATAAAGTCCATTCTGAAGAAACGGTTGGAAAAAGCCGGGGGCAAATGGGTCGATGAACTTCCTATGGCCCTATGGGCATATCGAACTACCCACAAGTCCGCGACTGGCCACACTCCATTTTCACTTTCCTACGGCTCAGAAGCTGTTATTCCAATCAAGTTGGAAGTACCTTCTCATCGTATGACTTACTATGATCCGAAAACAAATGCTATATTGCTTGTCGAATCTCTGGACTTATTAGATGAGAAGCGTGAAGAGGTTGATATTAGGGCAGCCGCACATCGAAATCGAGTCGCCCGATTGTACAATGCTAAGGTCCGACCCCGAACCTTTGAACTTGGCAATCTCGTGCTCAAGAGAATTTACTCAGTCCCTTCGCATATGAAACCAACATAGGAAGGATCGTATGTTATTGAACGAAGACTCGGAGACGGGACATTCAAATTATCAACAATCAATGGCCTCACTTTGCCGAGAGCTTGGAACAGCGAGAGTTTTTGTCGCTACTACACATAACAGGCTTTGTTTATTCATTTAGTCTGCTTTTCATTTGCAATTTGTTTATGCATTTCGAAATTTGATCTTGTAATAAGGCAACTGACTTTGCCATACTATCTTATTTTAGTAATAAAATGCAATCTCTTCGAGCCAGAGCAGTGATTCTTAAAATGCATCATACGACCATCACAATGCACGGAGAGTAAGTTTCATCCTACGGTGGGACTTATTCAAATAGGGAGTGATTGTGATACGACTGATCACTCACTAAGTGAAACCCGAGCTTGGGGGCAAGCTATCACACTGAAGCCAAAAAGGATTGACACACGATAATCCTCTAACTAACTCTGGCTCCCAAAGTGCGAGCTGGAGTATAAACTTACAAATATGGGCTCGAAGAGGGTGGATCCTTCCACCTAATGACTTTTCCCGTGTTTAATCCAAGCCCGAGGAGGATGGATCCGTCCGTCTAACGACCTCGCTTGTTAACTCAGGGTGGATATGACCCGACCGTCCACGATCCTGACAAATCTATCGTTCCCAGAGTGCGAATAAAATCCTAAAACTCAAAACAGATGTGACCAACCGTCTGTTGACTAACTCTAAGTCCCTAGAGCGCAGGCTAGAGTATAAACTTCAACTGGGTGTGACTGACCACTCACAACTAACTCTAAGTCTCCAGAGCGTGGACTAGAGTATAAACTTCAACTGGGTGTGACTGACCACCCACAACTAACTCTAAGTCCCCAAAGCGTGGAGTGGAGTATAAACTTCAATTAGGTGTGACTGGCCACCCACAACTAACTCTAAGTCCCCAGAGCGCGGACTAGAATATAAACTTCAAGTGTGACTGACCGCCCACAAATCAACCTAAGTCTCCAAAGTGTGGACACGGACCGGATCATTAAGCAGGCGTGACCGACCGCCCGCATGCGAGTTCAATCCCCAGAATGTGGATGCGATTGCCAATAAGTGAGCGAGTGTAACCCGACCACTCGAGCTCATCTCTCTGCCACTTAGTTCCGACTGAGTGAAGCTAAAAATGTCGAAGGTGAAAAGCAATCACCATCCGACCACTTCGACTCATCCCCAGGACTGGAGGCATGACTCCAGCACCAACTACTGATCGAGATAGTACAATGTTAAGGATCGACTTGACGTTTGGTTATGACCCAAAGCCATGACTCCGGAACTTAACAACTGAACACAAATTTGATCTAGGGACTGATGCTTCGCAAGTGTGTCGAAAGAAAACTCGAGTGATTATAAAGAACAAAAGGAAATTCTATTTCATTTATCCTTTAAAAGCAAAATAGATACAAGGAGTCTATGCCAAAAAATCCTACTAGCAGGAGCCGAACCCGCATCTATACACACCCTACAAGAACGAAAAGAAAGCTCCTAACTATCTGCCAAAAAAGGGATGCCAAGATTCGCGCCTACTCTTTGGGATTCTTCTTCTTATGCTTCTTCTCCTTTGGAGTCGACCCACTGGAGCTGCCACTATGATGTCGCTACGAGCTTTTTCCTTTATTAGGCTTGTCCCCGGTCAGGGGAAGTATCGTGGCCTCCTCCTCCGAACACACCAGAATCGGGATGCTTTCAGAGTGCGCGGTCAGAGGGACGGGGGCACTTTCCATGTGAGAGGATACGGGGGGAACCCCAGTAACGATGATCGTGTCACCCAGAGAGATCATGAGTAAAGGGTCTGAGCCAGGTCCTGCCATTCCACCTCCTATGGTGCTACCCATTATTGCGCTTGCCATCTCAGCGCTAATTTCCGCCATAATTGCGTTGTTATGAGCTGCTTGAGTATCAGGCGGGACGCTGACGGTCGATGCCAAAGAGCTGGCGGCGAACGCACTTCCACTCATAACAAATGGCAAGTCAGAAAGTGGATCTCCGTAGGTGCCTAGGAGCTCATCCATCATTTGCTCGTTAAAAGTGAAAGCGCTCACATCAACTTCCCCGGCCGTAGCAGTGGTGGTGGTCGTCGTCGCCTCCGTTATGATAGCCTCCTGCTCTTGGTTTTGTTCTCGAGTTGCAGGGGCATCGTCGGTGCTGCTTCTATAACTGAATGGAGATAAGAGAAAATATTAGAAAGTTCCTTTGATATCCAGACTTTGAATGAGTTCGAGAAGTTTTCAGAATACCTTCCTCGGGCTGGCTCACTGCGGGAGCTGGGGTTTCTCCTGACACGTGCTAGCGGGCCAAAGATAGCTGTGGCTGATCCGGATCATAGGCCGGTACATGTAGAGGATCAACTGCAAGAGTGGATTCAGGCTGGGTTGGCACTGGGATCTCAGAGCTTGTATCATGATGCTCAACACCAGAGCACTCTCCAACCTCCAAGTGCTGAGTAGCGAGCTTCTCTTTCTCAAATGCGACAGTGGTGTCATGGAGAATTCTCCTCTCTTCCTTATTCAACACTCGGTTTTCCAGATCAAATTCATCGAGGGATTCGGTATGATGCTCTGCCTTCTCATCGGCCAAAAGACGACACTAGGCACTATGTAAGTGAGTTGGATAATCGCTGAACCAGCTCAAGTCAAGTATTTCAGAACATTGACATTGTAGGTGATTAAAAGATCTTCAATATCACTCTCAAGTCTGGCCTCCGCTGCCCTGCCTCAACCTCAACCCTAGCCTCGGGCTCTTGAGCTTTCAACTTCGCCGCATCCCACTCGTTTCGAGCCTCCACGGTTTGGTCGCATGGCTCCCAAGCGACCTTATTAGCTTCATCTTTTTCCTTAACGACTTCATCGTATTTGGCTTTAAGCTTTGCCAGCTCTTGGAGTGCCTTGTCTTTTTCAGCAGTGACTATGGCGTTCCTGTGGCCCATATCATCTACTAACTTTAAATGCTCCTGCCTCATCCGCTCTAACTCCTTATTGGCCTCGTCAACCTTTTTCAGGGCCTCTGTTTCGGAATTCTTTAAACTATCATTCTCTCCAGTAAGCACTGTGATGATCTGATCCTTCTGGATGATGGTTTCTTGAAGCTCTTCAATATTCTTGGCCCGCTCGAACGCCATAGCCGAAGCCTTCTAGGCGGTCTTTTTCCACTCTTGGTATTGGCCAAAAGCATGATAGACATGGCCATGAACGATTTTTTCTGCTCCATCTGGCAGCACCATCAAATTTGGAGGGAAATGGAAGCCGTCGAAGCATATATTCGGAAACTCTCTTTTTAGTTGGGCTATCCGAGCGGCTCCCTCGCCTGTCGATTCTGTAACCACCGAGGTATTTGCAATAGAGGTGTCCGCCCTGTTCGTATGGTGATGTTCACCAGGCCTTGGAATTACCGGAGGTGCCAGTTGGGGCGAAGTCGCAACAGTCTGTGTCTCCGAACTAGGAGGTGGCATCGAAACGCTAGGTGGAGGAGAGCGTGATCGGGAGCGGCGTCTATCTCGCCTCTCTTGACTAGAGTGGCGGCGTTCATAGTTAGAATCACGCCTACTAGATTCCCTGCAAGAACTGGAAGATTCATGTGCAGTGCGGAGACTACCAAGCATATACGGTTTCTTCGACATCGAATCTGCAAAATTAAGAGAAAGCAAAGTTAGTTATCTTCGAAAATTGGACAACTCGTGAATATTGAGTATGTGATGTCGTGAAGTGTATGCATGTATGTGTTAACCCCCCGACCAACCGGTTATATCGGCTGTACTCAAAGGAGTTGGCTCACCTAAATCTAAAGCGCTTTGAAGCCCTTATAATCCGGTATCTTGTTGGAGTGACACATAGTCCGGGATTGGAATATTTGCAAGTTCTTCGAAGGGGTTATCCATGTGCGAGGAAGGAGCCTCCGAAATTATAACACCGGCAGCTGGCAGAGGCACAACCACGGATTTTCGTCTCGTAGATTTGCGAAGTTTACGAGCAACTGCCTTGCCTTTCCTTATCCTTTCTGAATGTCGAGGGTTATCTGAAGGCCCAGCTACAGGTTCGTCTTCGGTGGGCGTATCCTCTTCACCACCCTGCTCAGCGATTACAATTCCTGGTGCTCTTTGTCTAGCTTGTCTTACTGGAGCTCCCCTGAGAGATCCTTCAAGCCCTATGCTCTGATCTCCGTCAATTACCCCGACGGCCCTCAGATTTTTATCCGTAAGCACCACTTCGATCTCTCTAAACTCACCCGGCACCTCCTGAAGGATCCTGATGATTTCCCTAAATTGAGCGCCTTCAGGTCGAGAAATTGAAGCTGTAAAGAGGAAATAACATTAAGCTCAATATTAATGGGGATTAACCAATTAGTCACCGGAGGAATTGAAACACTTATGTCTATCTAGCCACCATCTATCGAATCCTAGCGGGCACCGAACGTAGAACCACTCGATTTTGAAGTAGCTGAGTTTGGTCCAAGTCCCAATCACAATTTGACAGTTTTTGATTCCCTCTAAGAATGTGAAAGAGGGATTACCTCCCCGACTCTTTACATTGAACAAGAATTTGACTTCTTCTGGAGTTGGGGGCCAAAAAAGGTGCTCCATGAAGACAATGAATAGGTTGTTCAGCAAAGCATACCCATTCGGATGCAACTATGATGGGGCAATCCCTAAGTAAGATAACACTTCTCGGATGTATTGATTGAATGGAGAAAGTGTCCCAGCTATACACGAGAATCTATTAAAAGCGGTGTACCCTTCTGGAGGAGTATGCGGCATATTGCTTGGCCCTAGTAGCAGGACGTCATTCAACGATAGCCCGTGCCTCAAACAAATTCTCCCCAACATGTCTTCGAAAACATTGGATGGAACCGAGTCTTGTGGATTCCCAATGAAAACTGTTCCTGGTAGCTCGTCCGGAGCAGGAGTTATAACTTCGGCAGTAATAGCCGGCATCTCTATTATCGGAAGAGGTGGACTTGAGCCTCTTGTTGCTGTGAACTTCCGGGTTCCATAGCTAATCAACTCATAAAAAACCATCGTTAGGTGACAATAATCCCATGTGTTCTCCAGTGTGAAATGCATGAATGTGTTGTGCGGTGCGGTGCGGTGCTGTGAGTTACTTAAGAGGATTCTACGAAGATTAACAAAGTATTCGAACGATGAGACTTCAGAATTCAACCGGAGTGACCGTCATCGCTGACCGTCACAACCGTGCCACCCAGGCTTCGGAGACCGATCTAAGTTACAGTTCATCAAATTTTGTCAAGTTTCAGTTCCATCGACGAGCTTTGAAGGGCAGTCAAATATGCCATGAAATGGTAAAGTCCAATTATGCAAGGCAGAAGCTCGTTGGAGTCATACGTTCAAATGTGCGAGAGGCTTCGAATTCGTCAAGATTCAACTCAAATCGGTCACCAAAAATCCAATTCGTATCGGTCAAGGAGGCTGTTCCTATCCATCGAGTTATGAGTTCAGATTAATCATCAAAGATGCCTTCATATCGATCTCCTGGCATGCAGTTCGTATCGATCGGAACATTGGATTTCGTATCGACCAAGTGCAACACCTTCGTATCGATCAGCAAGTCCAAGCCTTCGTATCGATCATCTCGAGTCGATACAACACCCTATCATCGCTCGATATGAAGACCTCCACTTCTTCATCACGAAATCCTATAACCCAGATCGATTCGAACGACTCTTACTCCGGATCGATACGACCCATCCTTCCTCCATCATCGATACGAAGCCAGGACCAAGCCATCCCCTCACAGGTCCTTTGTATCCCAAACTTCATCTTCTCCAAATCCATTCAGGCATCGTCTCTCCCATCCTCGACCTCACTCCGGCCAACCAAAGTCACCATTTCACCAGACCCGGTCACGGAATCAACCAGGATGACCAGAGAGGTCAAGTCTCGTCATTTTTAGTACAAATTTGTGGGTTAATTACCTAATGTTAATAGTTGATTTGGAGATTAAGGAGTTAAGGTTAATTCAAGAGCACAAGCAATCCTTGTCTATCTTGGAGCGATACGAAAGACAAAAGCAAATAGTGGAAGCAGAAATGAATTTGGTTAAGTTCCAAATGAATTTATACCCATGGAAATGACCATTCGTCTCCTTGTTACCCTAACCGGTCAAAACGGTCTGCTCATAACATCGATACGAGGCGGTTCGGTCGTTTCCTTCTACCTTATAGGTGGAAAACCCAATTCATATCCAGTACTTGACCAAGACAGTTTCTCCAATCGATACGAGAAAATGCACTTTTGTATTCATTCTGCAACGACACGAAGCGGCCATTGTTCGTATCCTCGAACTAATCGATACGAAAGCAACGATTTCATAGCCATCCTCTCTGAAGAATACTTCATGTCTATGCTTTGCCTACCTGAAGCAACTCCTACTCGTATCCATCGATGCGAACTACATTAAAACACCAACCAAATTTGTGTCGACCAGCATCGATACGAACACAATTTTCCAACTTTTCACATCGATCCAGGAGAGGATCGATACGAAGAGATACTCCAAAGCAACCATCAAGCATTGTTACAACTTGAATTTCACATCGATTTAGGAGAGGATCGATATGGAATCCGATATAAAAAAGCCGACACGACACGTGAACGTGCGAGCGTTAACGGGAGTCAGGTTAACATGCATTTATGTGTGTGGTGGATTAACATCCAATTTTTAACATAAGCACAAATTGAATGCTCACCTGGTTACAATAATGAACAACAGATTTCTAGCGCTCAACACTTAGTTACAATTATGCACAGTACAATCGTTGGCAGTCAGCAATTCAGTATTTATATTACCGAGAAACAATCAAAGGTTACATCTTTTGATGAAAGGTCAACAACTATACATCAAATCAGATAGAACTTTTCAGACAGAAGGTTGCAACTTATCAAAGCATGTCATGTTCACACAAGACGTACTTTGGGGGGGCAAATGTTATCCCGCCTTTTGGCAAGGCCGTGACACCAAGAACTTGATTAGAAACCAAGGACAATATGTCCCGAAGAAAAGTTACATATGAAGTTCACTATGGATGCTGATAAATTTTGCTCGAGTCTAGATCGAGCTACAATCGATATGGCACGACAAGCAAAGCTATGAAAGCCAATGTCTCAAATTTCAAGTCAATCGGAGTTCGTATGCCCGAGTTGTGAACCGATCAAGTTTCATAGGAAAGGTGGTTATTCTGTACCCCCTCAGTTCGTATCCATCAAGTGCTAAAGGAAAAACAATGTTCGTATCCATCTCATTCGTAACCATCGAATCTTAGGCAAAACATGACTGGTTCGTATCCATAGGAAGCAACATCGCATTCGTAACCATGAAAGGTTGCCTCTTTCGTATCCACCTCACTCCTACAATTCGTATGCATCACATAAACTCAGCCTCGTATCGATCGGCCCAAAGGCGCTTCGTATTGTTCCCTCATTATACCGTTCGTATCGCTCAGATCCCCCAATAACTCGTATCGATTGACCAGAGAATCGATACGATTAATACAAACCTTGTGCGATATTAAGGCGTCTTTCCTCCATCGTTACGAAGTGAACAAGAACATATCTACAAAGTGGTCTCGATACAGAACCTTCGGTACGAGGTGAGGTATGGTCGATGGATACGAATGAGCCCACATGGATGGATACGAATGAGGCCTACGAAGAAGGGACACTCGGTCACTCGGCATAAAAAGTGGATCGACCCTGGAAGATAGTGCCACGTCATTTGGTCAGCATGTGCAAGCATGGATACAAACAGAACGATACGAACCGTATCGATACGAAGACGACAGCGCATTGCAAAATCCAAATTTGCATCGATCATAACTCGAGATCTACAAGTCCAAATGCCACCAAATTTTCACAAGAGCTTGCCTACAATCTCAAGAATGTACCCGATCAATTTCAGCCCAAAAGGACCAATTATGGATCGATACGAACTCAATTCATATCACTCCCAGATCGAGTCGAAATCACCTGAACTCGATCCCGTGGGCCCACCCACGTGAGAGAAGGAGTCTTTCGAGATCTGAGCGAGATATTTGCTGCCTACGCCTATAAATAATGACCCTGGACCTATGGAAAAGGGACTTTTGGCTTCTCTACGTCGATACTCTACCGAAATTGCTGTTGTACTTTGATTGTACTATTGTAATCCACTTGTAACCAGCGAGTTATAATCAATAAACATCAATCATTTCATAGTGGACGTAGGCCATACGTCGAACCACTCTAAATTTGCGTGTTTCTGCACTTTTTCTTATCTGTTGATTGGTGTGTTTGTTAGATCTGCCTCATTTTACATTTACTTTCTTCATTTTATCTCTTCAAACACATTCGAAGAGTGTTGTGCCCAATTTTGGTACAAACAATTCTTTATTATGGATGATAGTACTTGTGCATGGTTTTGGATGATGTTAATTCACTTGAGATATTTAGTCTCTATGAGATACTCTGGTCAGTTCGAGACATTTCAGGTTCAGGAATGAAATGACCAGCTTATGGTTGATGGACATCGCTATAGAGGCTGGTTATTAGTCAAACTAGATATCGTATATGCATTTATGTACCTCATGTATATATGTGTTGTTCGTTGATATGTATGTGTTGGACATGTCTTGTATATTTTGACAGATAGTGGGTATCTGACTTAGTTTTGTAGACCTGCTTGAAATTGAATATTTCATTTATTATATTTTACCGCTACGATTGATGACTTTATGTTCTTTTTTTACTTTATATTATGTATTGTTCTATCTTGGAAGCAGACATATCAATTTCTTTTTCCCGATACCATGCATGAGGAGGTGGGTTATATGAGATTTTGAAATATGTACTAGTGTTAGCTCAAGAGAGTATTCTCATATCACAGGCCAATATAGCCTCATTCTCGGTATCATCAAATAGTATTACTCAGTAGTATTCTTTTGGTAGTATGGGTAAAGAGGTAAGGTGTTACAGTCGGTACCAGAACATGTTCAGAACAATACAAAGTATAAGAAACAGAGTCTTGGGCTTAGATGAGACTTAGAGTCCCTATCCTCTTAGGTGTTGGGTAGATTTCCCGTTTATATACAAGGGATAGTGGGAGTATATATGATTATTAGGGTAATCTTTGGGGACATATTTGTTCTTTTTCCTACTATATATGATATCTTTGCTTGTACATCCTTCTATGTGTTTTTCTATATGAAATAAGAAATTTGTTTGATGGTGGTAGTGAATAAAGAAGGTGTAGCCAAACAAGTAGCATTGGCATTGTAATATGGAATGCACCTCTGTATGGCTTTGAAACATGAATGGAGTAGCTTGGTTAGGGAAGATTTAGAAAGCACTAGTCATAATATCACACCTACGATACATCACATAAATAAGTTGTGATGATGTGAGTTTGAGTTGAAAAATTCAATAGTGATCAGAGTGGCCCAACGGAAGCTTATAGATTACTTTTCGCTGAGCGTGTTCATTTATTTTATTTGATGTGTGCTTTGTGCTGATAATGCTTGATAAAATAAATTATTTAGGCTTGGTCTAGAGTATGGAATTGAGTAGGAGTTATCGTTCCAAAGCTATAAACCCACTTAAATCTAAATGGAGCCAGATATTAGAGGCTAGCGGTACTTCCAAAACCGAAAAGGGTAATTTGTTAGTTATATAAGAGAAAAAAATATTTATATAAACAAGTAATTAAAATATGAAGAGATAAAAATTAAATCTAATGCTTGCTTGTTTATGTGCATGGTTGGTTTTGAATGTCTTATCGATTTGTTGCTAATTATCGATTAACTGGTTATATTGATAAATATCGTTAGTGTTTCTATAAAACAAGCGAGCATATGTTTTGTTAAGGTACTGAGGTTATTTATATAAACATATTTGGAAAAAATACAGTAGTTCAATTTTTCCATAGAGTGCTTTATGAATTCTGGTCGATACAGGTGCATATGTGTCGATAAGGATTTTTAATCACTAGAACGAGACACCTTAACACAATACTTTAAATTAAATAGTGTTTTGATAAGAAGGGAAGTATTAGGGAAGTGAAAAAATATATTATTTTGAGAAGTAACCTATTATTTTAAAAAGTAATTTTGGTTGGAAATTTTCAAACAACGTATATAACCATTGGGTATTAGTGGAAAGTTGAGATTAATGACGATGCAATGTTATATTTCAACTACAGTCAATGTTGCAGCCAACTAGAGAAACAAGTCGCTAAAATTCAAGGCGAGACAACGTTGTTACATCTTTCTTATAAGTATACGTGAAGTTGTTAAAGTATAATGTGTAGTGATATAGGCGCAACTTTAAATTTGAAGTTTGATTTGATTACATTAAAAGTTGGGAGAGATTTGCGAAATTTTAAACTTGAAGTATTGTAGCAAAATAGGCGTAACTTTTAATTTTGCAATTGCGTTCTATTGATTTTTCTTTCATTGGATATAATTTTTATAACTAACAACTTCAGTAAAAATGTGTTTAAAGATGAATTAAAATTTAGGCATGCGCTTAGAAAAATCTATGCTGAACCGATGTTTTGTTTTGACCATAACTTTCAAACGCTTTATTCGATTTCGACGATTTTGCACTTTTTGAAAAGCTATGATAATAAGGAGCAATTTTTGTTTTGGAAGTTTTGAAAAATTTGTTGTTTGATAGATGAAAACTGGTTGTAAAGAGGTGGGCTTGCATTTTAAAACTCATTTCAGAATTTGTTTGTTTAGTAAAAACGCCATATCTTTTGGTGCAAACTATATTTTTGTGATTTGAAAGATTTTTTGAAAACCTAATTGATTATGCTACAGCTTTGCAATTCAAAGCATTGAATAATTTTCTATTTTGACATCTTAAACTTAGTTGGAAAGTTACCTAAATAGAGAATGTTATATTACTTCTTCGTTATATGAATGTCATACTACTTTATGTTTGTATATACGATCTTATATGGTTTCTATGAGCCAAGCATAGGTACATGAAGACTTTATAGGATGATTTTGATGCATACTCGTTTTTTCTCACATAAAAATGAAATAAACTCTTAAAATGAAATCTATGGTAAGTTTTTATAGGTAAATGATAGAAGTATAATATTATGTTCTTTCCCCATGTTCTGGGATGCCTCATTGTTGAGGTGTCTCTTCGAAGATGTATATTATGGGATTTTATGTATTATGAATTATTGAAATGCTCTTTGTACAAAGAAGACTGCTGAAATTCTTTGCATATTTGAACATATGCGGAAGTAAAAAGTCATTAAAGGAAATTATCTAAATTCGTAGCATACGATGAGATGATGAAGTTTGGTCTTTTTTAAGGGAAAGCAACAGAAAGGATTGAGTTAATTCTAACGTGGATACAAAAATAAGCTAAATTTGATAGTAGATGATAGAAGTATGTAGAAATCTAGTTTATGAGTTAAAAACGACGTCTTCCTTTTAAGGAATTGTGAGGATGCAATGTTCTAAAGGGGGAGATCTGTAACAACCTTACTTTCTATGTCGTATAAAAAATAATTTAACCTAAATTAAAATGTTCAAGTTTAATTTCTGGATAATTTTTATTTTTGAAAATATTTTTATTTAATTAAATACTATTAATAAATGATTCTTGTTTTTGGTAAATATAATTGATTAACAAACTTTTCTAGAAAATATGTTTAACTCGAATAGAATATTTACAATAAATAAAAAATAATTTTATATTATAGATATTTTCCATATGCTTAAAATAGATGAAGTGTAATTTTATTTGACTTTATTAAAATGAATAAATCAATAAAGTTGAATAATTAATAAATTTAAATATTTTGTGTAATCTATCCAAATGTTTTTATTTGTAAATAGCTATTTCGATTAAATTGAAAATATAGTAAAAGATATTTGATAGTGTATTTATATATGTGAATAAAAGTAGGATTACATGTAAATAAAAGAGATAAATGAAGTTTTTTATTTACATAGGGACCTATTTGTAAATAATAATGGTTCTAGTACATTCTTTTGATAGTCCTTTCTAGAGCCTTCTTGTTTGGCATACCTCATAGCCCTTACCCATCCCCATCACCCATGCCACTCTAAATCCTTAGCATATAGATCCAAATTGAAAAAAAAAGATGATAGAAAATAAAGAAGATGGAGCACTTGTGACATCATTGCTCGATAGGTGGCGACCCGACCAAGGAGGATGCGGTTGACCAAGGGGATGCAACTAGGCATTGCGCATGCAGACGAAGTGGAGGCGCATTTGGTAGTGGATGAGCGTGCGACATGGACGAAGGTGGTGCGATGTTGGGGCGCGATGGTTGTTAATGCTAGCAAGGCGATGTTGGGATGGTGGCGATAGTTTGTTGAGGTGGTGCTAGATAGGGTTGGGTAGTTATTTATTTAGGGATTTTGGATGCTAGTTTAAGAGAATAGAGAGTGTCAACAAAGTGAATTATTTTTGGTAACTCACAACTATGGTTTAGATTCTATATTCTATGATTTTCATTGGTTGTTGGGTAATGAATTATTGGTTGATATGAATTGAATTGGATGAAATTGAGTTTCATATATTTGATTGATTATTATTGTGATGAGATATTAGTTGATTGTTGAATACACACATTATATGTTGTGCACAATAAATAGATCTTGCATTAACCATAGACGACACTTAAAATTGATCGGAAGGGAATAAATGAATTGAAATGAGAAGCTTTGAAAGAAATTTAAAAAAAGTTGGATATAAATGTGAATTTTTGGCATAGGTTTTATTTAATATTGAAAAATATCATTAATGATAGAAAATATAATAAAGTGATGATTTTCGGTATTTATTTAAATAAGTGGACTTATGAATATACTTTTATTTACCTAAGATTATGAAAGTATTTGAAGGATTTTTTATAAAAGTGATTTGAAATTTACATCATAAGGTGATGAGTTTATATTTATGGGAATTTATTTTAAATTTAGTTAAAGATATTTCTGGAACTAATATCTTCTTTATTTAAATATTTTAAATAAAGGGAAATTGTTTTATAAAACCCTTTGAAAGGAAAAAAATATATTTATACAGTTGAATTAAATTAGAATAGAAAGGATATTTTTGGAATTTTATACAAATAAATTTTATAAAGTGATATTTTAATGAAGGTTTAATATAAACGAGGACCTTATTTTGATAAATCATTTTTTACAATAGTTTAAAAGAGTTTGGAAGTTGTTTCCTGGAGATTTGACCAGACAACTAGTGCTCGGCATCAGGTAGCACTCGGTATCCAGTGGAACTCGGCAACAGGAGTACTCGACATCCAATAGCACTCGGTGTCCAGAAGCACTCGACATCTAGGAGTACTCGGCGTAGTACTCGGCATCCAGTAGCGCTCGGCATCAGATAGTACTCGGCATCCAGTGGAACTCGGCAATAGGAGTACTCGGCATCCAGTAGCGCTCGGCATCAGATAGTACTCGGCATCCAGTGGAACTCGGCAACAGGAGTACTCGGCATCGAGTAGCGCTCGGCATCAAGGAGTACTCGACGTAGTACTCGGCATCCAAGAGTATTCGGCATTAGAAGGCATTCGGCGTATATGATTACTCGACATGGCAGTATCGTTCGGCCAAAGGGATCGTTCGGCTAAAAAGCATCGTTCAGCCAGAAGGCACGTTAGGCCAAGGAGGATCGTTCGGCCAAAGGTATCGTTCAGCCAGAGAGAATTGTTTGGTCAAGCGCTTCGGACAGAGGCACGTTCGGCTTCGACTGACAACTATTCTGCACTTCCCACACATCAAACATACCATTCGGCATAGGAAGGGTGGTTCGGCATCATTGTGTTCGGCCCACCTGGTTCGGCATGCAGCGACCACTATACTTGGGCTAGAGTGTTCGGCTACCGAGCCCATCTGGGAAGTCCAGCCCATCTTTGTCTATAAATAGAGGGGCAGGGTCACAGTGAAAAGGACCTTTTTTGGGAGAACACTGGGGAGACTCTGCTATTTTTCAGACTCATCTTCTTTACTTAACAACTTCATTCAAGCATTTGATCTACGAATTGTATTTGTAATCAATCATTAAGAAGATCAATAAAGTTTAACCTCAAAGTGGACGTAGGCAATTACGCTGAACCACTATAAATTTGGTGTTCTTACTTTCTGCATTTAGATTAGCATTGTCTTCTCTGTTTAATTTACCTTCATTACTTATTTCTCTACATAATCTTTCTCTACGACGTTAGTGACCAATTTTGGTGCTAACACTTTGGTGCTTTCACTGAGAATTGAATTCTCAGACCTCAAGGATCTGCTTTGAAGCTACTGGATTGAACAAATCCCCCAAAGAAGATCCGACTCATTAATAGGACATCCGTTGATTCTACTCAGAGTTCCAACCAATAACTCTACAATGGCGAGACCACGTACCAGGTCAGCTTCTCATAATGCGGATGCCCATGAAACTGCTAGCGTACAACAGGCAGGACCTAGCAATCAACTAGCGATTCCGGGTGTAGGAATTGCCACCCAGGACCAAACTCCAGTTGTCACCAGAATAGAGTTCAACGACTTGATGAGAGAACTCAGGGAAAGCAGGAGACAACTAGGAGAGCAGATGCAAGCTAACGCCAACCTGATGGCACAACTCACTCAACAGCAGCAACAGAATGCTGGGGGCAATCCCACTCCCTTTTCCTCATCCGACAGCTCAACTTCTTCTGATGAACCTCCCAGGCGCAGACGCCGTAAGACTGAAGCTGCGCGGACGGGTGTTGCTGCTCAAACAGTTGGAAACCGTGACCAAGTCGGAGCTGGAAACTTAGGAACTGGAGTACAGGTGGAGGCTGGAGGCCCAGACCATCAAAACGCTAATGATGTCGAACCTCAAGACGCACGATTGGCAGATCGCCAGGAGAGGAGGCATCAACATGGACAGTCACGTAGAACGGACTCTAACCTTCCACCTTCCATACAGACACCAGACCTGACAGCCATAGTCAGGCAATTGATGAAAGAAAATCAGGGCTTGTCGAATGACGATTGGGGAGTATCAAGGAGTCACACTCCGTTCACAGATGTTGTGTTACAGGCGGCGTACCCCAGAAAGTTTAGTATGCCAACTATCCCTGCGTACGAGGGAAAGACTGACCCCAGACAGCATGTCATGAGGTACGAATGGATGATGGATTCAGCTAGAGCAAATGATGCCACCAAGTGTAGATGCTTTCCAATTACTCTATCTGGGATCGCTACTACGTGGTTTACCCGACTCCCTCCGCGGTCTGTATCCAATTTCGAGGAGTTGGCAAAGAAGTTTATTGAGCAGTTCAGGATACACACTACTCGTCCAAAGGACTTAATGTCTCTGTCAAGTGTAATCCAAAGTCCCGGGGAGTCATTGAAGGAATATTTACAAAGGTTCCATGTTGCGGCAACTGAAGTCAGTAATCCCAACAATCATGCAATCCTAATGGCTGTGATGAGAGGTGTGGATCCGGATTCTGAGTTTGGAGACTGGTTGGCAGGAAAACCTCCGACTACGCTAGAGCGTTTCTACTCAAAGGCACACCAGTTCATAAGGAGAGAGGAAGCTAGGTGGGTAAGACGAGATAAGACACCAGGACCTGTCCAAGAGTCCATGAAAAGCAACGTTGCTGTGAAACAGTCCGGGGACAACTCGGGAAAGGTCCAAGTCAATGTCCAGAATAAGTCCGGGCAGCCTAAGGAGTCCGGAGGAAGAAATCAAGGGAAGAAGAGAAAAGCGGGGAAGTGGAAATCGAGAATTCCAAGCTACAATGAGTATACCCCGCTGAATGCGTCTCTTAAGAACATTTACCTATCAACCTGCAATGCCTTTCAGTACAGAAAGCCACGTCCAAAAGAATCAACCGAGGAATAGAAACGGACCGGGAAATATTGCCGCTTCCACGAGACTTATGGGCACAATACGGAAGAATGCAGACACCTGCACGACGCTATCGAGAAGTTGATTAGGCAAAAGAAGTTGCAAGAATTTGTGAAGGATCCACAGGAAGGAGGACAGGGAACGTCCAACCCAGGTCGTGCACCGGCTCCGCGTCATCCCGAGGAGCCTGCCCGAACTGTGGGAAGGCTAGTCATAAACACGATCATCGGCGGGCCTCACCCCACGGATAAAAATTGGCAGGAGATGGAGCGGTATGCTAGTGCCCTGAAGCATGCAGATTTCGAATGTTGTTCGAACACGGAGGATGGGACTCCTGCTAAGCAACAGCGCGTAATGACAGACGATATAGTGTTCAGAAACAAAGATGCTGACCAAGTGGAGGCTCCAACCATCGACCCGATGGTCATATCTGCAACAATCGGACCAGCATATGTGAAAAGAATTTTGATTGATTGTGGAAGTTCCGTCAACATCATCTTCAAGAAGGCTTATGACCAGATGAAAATGGAAACAAAGGACTTGAAACCGTCCAAAGCTCGCATACACGGCTTTAATGGCGCAGCGACCGATGCAGTGGGCTATGTTGAGTTACCAGTTGAACTGGGACAAGGCGAACGTCGGAGGGTGCGAATCCTACCCTTCGTAGTTTTGGATGTGGATTCTCCGTATAATGTTTTCTTGGGCCGACCGGCCCTGGCTGAGTTTAGGGCAGCATTAGCCCCGTGGTGCTTAACTTTGTAGTTCCCAACTGACAAAGGGGTAGGTATTGTTCATGGCGACCAAGCAGCTGGTCATTCCTGTTATGTGGCTGAGCTCCGGGAGTCCCATCGGAGGGAGAAAGGAAAGGTTGTGGACAATCCCGTCTGCATCCTCAACACGGATAATTGACAAGTAGTGCCCGAGGCCTGGCTCGGGCATAATTCTCGGATCTTCAGAGACATAGATCCGAGAGACGACGATGAGAAACCCAGGGAAGAAAACGCAGCACCGGCTGAACTAACGGTTGACATCTCAGTTAGCCGAAACGACCCTTCGCGGATACTGAAGATCGGATCACAGCTTGGCCCCGCAATGACTGAAGACCTTAGTGACTTCCTCCGGGCGAATCTTGATGTTTTCGCCTGGACGCATTCTGATATGTGTGGGATTTCTCCCGCCACCACGAGTCAAATGTTGAACATAGACCCGTAATACGTCCCGGTTAAACAAAAGAGGAGAGGAATGGACCCGGAGAGGTCTGCTGCTCTCAGAGAGGAGGTGGACAAACTCAAAGCCAATGGGTTCGTCTGCGATGCCCTCTATCCTGAATGGGTATAGAACCCCGTACTGGTGAAAAAGGCAAACGGGAAATGGAGAACTTGCGTAGACTATTCCGATTTGAACAAAGCATGCCCCAAGGACAGTTTCCCGTTACCAAGGATCGATCAGTTGGTCGACTCCACCACAGGACATGAGCTGTTATCATTCATGGATGCATACTCGGGATACAACCAAATCCCGATGCATATTCCGGACCAAGAACACACCAGCTTCGTTACGGATGTCGGGCTATACTGCTATGTAGTAATGCCCTTCGGACTGAAGAACGCAGGAGCGACTTATCAACGTTTGGTGAATCGAATGTTCAAGGACCATCTTGGTAGGACGATGGAAGTATATGTGGATGACATGCTCGTGAAGTCACGACAGTCAAACGACCACATTCGAGACTTGGCTGAAATGTTCGACATACTCAGGTATTACGGGATGAAGATCAACCCTCTGAAGTGTTCCTTCGGCGTTGCGTCGGGGAAGTTTTTGGGATTCATCGTCAATGCTAGGGGAATTGAAGCTAACCCCGAAAAGATCCAAGCTATTCGAGATGTGCAAGTACCCAGGACTATAAAGCAGATACAGAGCTTGAATGGAAAAGTAGCTGCGCTAAGTCGATTCATATCCAGGGCAACTGACAAGTGCATCCCTTTCTTTGATATAATAAAGAAAGGGAAGAGGAACTTCGAATGGACGTCTAGTTGTGAGGAAGCATTCCGGGATCTGGTGAGGCATCTGGAGAGTCCACCAGTGCTGTCAAAACCAGTAGACCACGAGATGCTGTACGTATACTTAGCTGTATCCCCACATGCGATAAGTGCGGCTTTAGTTCGCGAGGAAGACCGAATCCAGAAGCCCGTGTATTATGTTAGCAAGCGTTTAACGGGGGCAGAAAGAAATTACCCTAAAATCGAGAAATTGGCCTATTGCTTGGTGATTGCATCACGTAAGCTACGCCCATATTTTCAAGCACACTCAATCAGTGTTTATACCGATTAACCCCTGCGGCAGGTACTCCAACGACCAGAAACTTCCGGAAGATTGCTAAAATGGAACATCGAGTTGAGCCAGTTCGATATCGCCTACTTGCCATGGAGGGCCATACAAGGGCAAGCATTAGCAGATTTCATCGCTGAGTTTACCATACCCATAGAACCAGATAATCATGACGTCATTCCCCCCATTCGTTGGAAATTATACACTTATGGGGCATCAAACAACCGTTGCTCCAGCGCGGGTGTAGTTCTTATAACTCCGGAAAATCGATCAATCTGTTATGCTTTGAAGCTTGATTTCCTAGCTAAAAACAACGAAGCAGAATATGAAGCACTGATCGCTGGCTTGAAGCTCATCGGAGAACTCGGGATCAAATCAGTTGAAATCTTTTGTGACTCACAGTTGGTGGTTTACCAAGTGCGGGGAGATTACCAAGCAAAGGGACAGAAGCTGGCTCCGTACCTTGTTCAGGTCCAAGAACTACTGTCAAATCTTGAGCATTATGACATTTCACATGTCCCGCGCGAACAGAATAAAGAAGCCGACTTGTTGGCTAAGTTTGCAAGCACAGGCGACGCGCAGCAAATGGGATTGTATCCCGTTGAGGCCTTGCATGCCCCGAGCATAGACGAGATGAAAGTTGACCGTGTGTTGGAAATAGAAATCGAAAAGGAGTCGTGGATGACCCCGTTCAGACTGTACCTGACAACCGGGGCTTTACCAGAAAAAAGGAACGAAAGGCGACAGGTCCTTCGAAAGGCCACGCGATACGTGATGCAGGATGGATTAATGTATCGAAAAGGGTTCTCAGTCCCCTTATTACGGTGCATCGCTCATGACGAGACAAAGCGGGTCTTGAAAGAGGTTCACGAAGGGGAATGTGGCGACCATACCGGGGGGCAAACGCTAGCAAAGAAGATCCTCCGCTATGGATATTACTGGCCGACCGTAAATCGGGACGCTGCAGACTACGCAAGAAAATGTGACAAGTGTCAAAGATATGCGAAAATCCCGAGGACTCCATCAACGGAACTCACACAAATGGTTAGTCCCTGGCCATTTGCAATCTGGGGAATCGACATAATCGGCTCTTTGCCTATATCCAAAGGTGGCACGAAATACGCGATAGTTGCAGTCGACTATTTCACAAAATGGGCTGAGGCAGAATCTTTGGCCACAATCACCTCTAAGAAGGTCATTAACTTCGTTGTACGAAGCATTATATGCCGTTTTGGCCTTCCTCGCACCATCATTACGGACAACGGGACGCAATTTGAAAGCAGAGAGTTCAAAGAGTTCTGTTTAAAGTATGGCATCGAGAAGAAGTTCGCCGCCGTTGCACACCCGAAAGCTAATGGACAAGTCGAGGCCGTTAACAAAATAATCAAGTCCATACTAAAGAAGCGTCTGGAGAAGGTTGGAGGCAAGTGGGTAGATGAATTCCCGACAGCACTATGGGCTTATAGAACTACCCACAAGTCCGCGACCGGCCACACTCCATTCGCCTTGGCATACGGCTCAGAAGCCGTTATACCCGTGGAACTTGAAGTTCCATCACACCGAGTGACATACTATGATCCCAAGATGAACCAGGACCTCTTGTTGGAATCGCTGGACTGCATCGATGAAAAGCGTGAAGAGGCCGAATTAAGGGCGGCAGCGCATAGACACCGAGTCAAGCGTTACTACGATGGCAGAGTCCGCCTAAGAACTTTTGATGTAGGTGATCTCGTTCTGAAACGAGTTTTCCCGGTACCATCACGTATGAATCCCAGCTGGGAAGGTCCGTACGTCATTGAACGAAAGCTTGGAGAGGGAACATTCAAGCTAGCGACCGTTGATGGCACGACACTCCCCCGAGCGTGGAACAGTGAACATTTGCGGCATTATTACATTTAGCATGTTTTCTTTCTTGATTTAGGCACTGTTATTTCCTATATGTTTTCGTTCAGTCGCAACTTAGTTTCTTTTTAACTATGTAATCAAGCAGTTTAGTTGTTTTTCATTAATAAAGGCTTGAAGCCGTATTTTCCACAAATCACTAATGTCCCTATATCTTATGATCAGATGACGAACTACATTATCCTGTATGATGTACGGACTCGTATAAACGATTTCAAATCTCCGAATCCCCAGAGCACGGACCGGAGTACTCTAAGTCCCCAGAGCGCGGACTAGAATATAAACGATTTCAAATCTCCGAATCCCCAGAGCGCGGACCAAAGTACTCTAAGTCCCCAGAGCGCGGACTAGAGTATAAATGATTTCAAATCTCTGAATCCCCAGAGCGTGGACCGGAGTACTCTAAGTCCCCAGAGCGCGGACTAGAGTATAAACGATTTCAAATCTCCGAATCCCCAGAGCGTGGACCGGAGTACTCTAAGTCCCCAGAGCGCGGACTAGAGTATAAACGATTTCAAATCTCCGAATCCCCAGAGCGCGGACCGGAGTACTCTAAGTCCCCAGAGCGCGGACTAGAGTATAAACGATTTCAAATCTCCGAATCCCCAGAGCGCGGACCGGAGTACTCTAAGTCCCCAGAGCGCGGACTAGAGTATAAACGATTTCAAATCTCCGAATCCCCAAAGCACGGACCGGAGTACTCTAAGTCCCCAGAGCGTGGACTAGAGTATAAACGATTTCAAATCTCTGAATCCCTAGAGCGCGGACCGGAGTACTCTAAGTCCCCAGAGCACAGACTAGATTGTAAACGATTTCAAATCTTCGAGTCCCCAGAGCGCGGACCGGAGTACTCTAAGTCCCCAGAGCGCGGACTAGAGTATAAACGATTTCAGATCTCCGAATCCCCAGAGCGCGGATCGGAGTACTCTAAGTTCCCAGAGTGCGGACTAGAGAATAAACGATCTCAAATCTTTGAATCCCCAGAGCGCGGACCGAAGTACTCTAAGTCCCCAGAGTGCAGACTAGAGTATAAACGATTTCAAGTTTCTGAATCCCCAGAACGCGGATCGGAGTACTTTAAGTTCCCAGAGTGTGGACTAGAGTATAAACGTTACGAACCTCTGAATCCCTTGAACGCGGATCAACTTACTCTAAATCCCTGGAGCACGGATTTAGAAAAAAGTCCAAGTACTCAAGAAATGTGGGACAAGAAGTATGCCACATCTGGAAATGTTCGAACAACGCGAGAATGGACTGGGAAATAATGCAACTCCTAAAAACTTGAGTTATGACCACGGTCAGTCAGCAAACCAAAGAAAAGTAAGAGAATTATTCAAGCGAAAAAGAAACTAAAACTTCGTTCAATAGTTCAAAATGGGGTTACATAGTTATCCCTCCAAAGCTTGGAGTCAAGGACCTATCTATACAAACTACAGAGACAAAAGATAGAAGTAATTACAAGACTTAAGCAAGGAACTCGTTGAACGAGTGTAGCGATTATTTCTTCGGTTTCTTCTTCTTGTCTTCTTTTGTTTTTTCCGACGACTCCTCTCCCTCACGCTTTTTCTTGGATTTCTTGCTCACTAAAGAAGCGGAGTCAGGAGTAGGAGATGAAACATCCAGTGGTTTAAACCTGCCCGGGAGAATGATTTTCAGAGGTCTGTTCCGCGGATCGGTAAGTTCGAGTATTTCAGGTTCGACTTTGACCTCGACCTTTTTCTTCTCCTCTTCGGCGAGGCGTTCCTTCATGCTCATCTTTAAGGTATGCTCAGAGGCGCCAGTGATCTCGATTTCATCACTCCCTTCGGCAGGAGACGAAGTGTCAAGCTTGTCATCATCTAGCGCCCCGATCACTTGAGCGTCAGGGCCAGGAGTTACTCCCGCATGAGCAACATCGCTTGTTTTCTCTGCCTCCTCCTTGGCGCCATCGCTCCTCGGAGTTGGCTCGGGATCAGAGCAGCCTGCATGAAAACATAAAGACTGAACATTAGAACGAATAACCAATGCTGGAAAATAACAAGATCTTTCGACTTCTAGAAAAGAAGAGTTTCCTACCGGGTTCTGGTTGGCTATCGGTTGCGCGTGGGGTTTCACCCTCCAGAATAGGAGATAGCACGTGAACGCCAAGCCCGGGATCTTCAGGATCATAGCCGGCATGCTGCTCGAACCGGTCAAGTGTCGGCCGACCGGCCGGCTGAGCAGCGGGAGGAGCAGCAATATGAGGAGCCGTAGTCTCAGCCCTAGACGGGCCAGCTTCACCACTTTTCTCTTTTGGAAGGGGAGAGCCTTTGTTATAAAGCGCCAAAGCTGCGGATAAATCCGCTGGCTCATTCCCCCTAAGAAACTCCTTCACCAAGGCATCCTCATCAACCTCTTCAGAGCCCGACTCGATTTTCCTAATCTTCACTAAGGTTTCCCAGGCCTTAGCTAGGGATTCGAGATAGCCCTCGCCCAAGAATGTTAAGTCACGATGCATAAGGACGCGGGCTCCATACTCAGCAATCAACGGGTCAAACATGCATTTGACCTCTTCCCTGCCGGCTTCTGCGGCCACCTCGAGGCGAGAGTCTATCTCCTCCACAGCTTTTCTTTTGCCCTCCTCACGGGCTTCGTCCTTCATATTTTCAACCCCAGCAAGTTCGTCATCGAGCTTCGTTTTCAGGAGCCGAGTAGCAACGATTTCATCACAGTACCGTTGTGACTCTTCTTGAGCAGCTACTTTGTCCTCTTTCTCCTTGGAAAGTAATTCCTTCAACTCTTTGACTTGTATAGCGAGCGCGTCCCTTTCTTTTTGGATGGAATCTTTTTCTAGGGCAAGGGCACCGCTACGCTGGACTGCTTCATCAAGTTCCTTCTTGTGAGCTACCTCTAAACGAGCGACTGCCTCAGCAGTATCTTTTGCGCTTTTCTTAGCGGCTTCCAGCTTCGACTTGTACGAAGCGAGCTCCTCATCTTGGTGCTTGATGATGTTCTTGTCACAGCCAGCCTCCAGTTTCAGACGATCAATCTCATATTGTCGCTCAACAGACACCTCCGAGATCTTTTCAACCAAGTGAACAAACGCGTCATGTTGAACATAGACGTCGTTGTTACAGGCAATGGCACTCTGCTTCACGTGTCCAGGAATATGATGGATAGCTGGGAGGAATTTCAGACCATCAAAGCAAATTTTTGGAAATTTGGCCTTAAGATCGACCATCTTTTCTGCTACAGTTGGGTCAACCGCGGGAGTAGGGGAGGAGGCCTTGGAAGTTCTACTCTTTTTCGTTGCTCCCGAATTTGCCTCGTACTCGATGAACCGGAGTGTTGTTCTCGGGGAGCATCGGGTTGGGACCCCTTCTGTAAAGACTTCTCTCTATCCGGCTCAGTTGGAGGAAGAGGATCACGGGACTGTGAAGATTGGGAATATGCCTTCTTACGATGAGACGAATCGCGGGGACGGTTGTCTCTATCTTCATAATCATCTCTGTCCCTGCGTCTGCCCGAACCTGAATCCCGTCCGGAATGATGGAATATGGAAGAGCCGTGAAGGCGATCGAATCCGTGAGAGCGCCCCATGTCACCTACAAAGAATAGAGATAACAACGGGTTAAGAAAGATCCGGGAAACAAGAAAAAAAACTTGAAGTGTATGATGGAATGCGTATATGCGTGTGTGTCCTAGTGTTCCCCCCGACAGACCAGTTCTTTTATCTTTACTAATCGGAGTATTGTCTCCCTGGACTGGGAGTTGAACTCCCGCATTGCCTCTAGCGGGCGAAGAAAACTTGAGGGCTTCAGGATCGTCAAACCCGTAATTAAGTATATCATCGGGGATAGAGAGGTTCGACAAATCCCTTAGAGAACTTTCCAGGTGCTGTGAGGAAGCCTCTTTCTCAGGCGGGATAGGCATAACTTTTGAAGTGCCATTAACTTTCTCCTTCCGAATCTTGTATTTTAACCTTTTCTTTCCCTTCGAAGGGGAGGATGACGTTTCAATATCGTGGACTTCGACAGCCGGATTCCAAGCAGGACCCACATTCTCGCCTTGGGTCTCAGGAGCTTCATCCTCATTGTGCTCGCCTTCTTCGTGCGCATCGGGAGTGCGGCGTGATGACGATCCAGCCTGTTTTTTCCTTTACCGGATGCTGGCTTGGGAATGGAGACGCCCTCCGGGAGGCTAATCCGATGACCTGGGGCTAGCAAGCCGAACCTTGACAATGATTCATTCGAAATGATGGTTCGGATGTCTCGTTCCTCGGCAGGAAGAGCTCTAATGGCCTTAACGGCCTCAGAATATCCTCGGCCCTCCGGACGCGGGGTGATACCTGAAAAGATGAAACGAGGAGTTAGAAAAAGCATGACTCCAATTAAAGGCGAATGATGACTCAGTGAAGAGACTTACCGCCTTCAACCCATCTCCTCGCAAAACCAGGAGGGCAACGCACGTAGAACCATTCATGTTTGTACAGGGCGAATTTACTGCATGCTCCTGTCAAGATTTGGAATTTGTGGTACGGCTCGAGGAACATGAAGGAAGGGCTATCTTTCCGTTTCTTGGTCATATAGATGTATCTGATGTCGCCAGAGGTTGGAGGTCTAGAGAAGACGGCCATGAAAAGTAGATAGGTCCCATATAGAAATGCATGACCATTCAGGTGCAACTGCGACGGAGCAATGTCGATGTACTACAACACGTCCCGGAGGAATAAATTAAACGGAGGCACGCTGCCCATCCAACACATGAACTTGTTGCAGGTGGTATATCCGACTGGGGGCAGGTGAGGACGATCGTGTCGCGAAGGGACTAACACATCGGCGAAAGGAATCCCGTAAATGGAGCATATCCATCGAAGTGCGGCTTCATTGATCTTCGAAGCTTATGAATCGATCGGGTTGTCTAAAAGAATTGTTGTCTCCAGGGCATCGGGTGCTAAGTTATGGGCAGGGGAATTCGACGGATTTGAAGCATCAGCGGCTTCTTGCCTTGATGACGGCCCAGGCCTATCAGATATGGTGGCGGAGCTAGACTTCATAGACATCCCCAATAAATAATGAATCTGTTTAAGTGCCTGCGAAAACTATACTTGAAAAAAACGTTGAACGTTAGAGTTAACAACACGAATATTCCCCCCCGTGTGGTGTGTGATCTAGTGCAAGCAATCGTATGAAAGCGTTGAAAGTTTGAAGGTCGCAAAGCTGTTGATATAAAACTGAGCGTCAAGACATCGCCTTCGAAGACCGTCATCGCTGACCGTCCCCAAAAGCCTACCTTTTGGTGATTGCAATTCCAGATCCAGAAAACGTATGATAATCTAAGTTCAGATTTACGTTTACTGAAGCTCAGAAGTTAGCGATCCGGGTCGGCTTCACGTATGCTAGAACGCTTGGGCCCTGTTTCTTGTTTTGCTATACGGGAAGATATAGTTAATGAGTGTTCGGCTAAGATTTTGGTTCGGCTAAAGTCTTTGTTGGGCTAAGTCATTGTTCGGCTAAGTCATTGTTCGGCTAAGTCATTGTTCAGATAAAGTCATTGTTCGGCTAAATCATTGTCCGGCTAAAGTCATTGTTCGGCTAAATCATTGTCCGGCTAAAGTCATTGTTCCACTAAAGTCATTGTTCGGCTAAATCATTGTCCGGCTAAAGTCATTGTTCGGCTAAATCTTTGTTCGGCTAAGTCATTGTTCGGCTAAGTCATTGTTCAGCTAAGTCATTGTTCGGCTAAGTCACTGTTCGGCCAAGCCTGTGTTCGGCTAAATTCTGGTTCGGCTAAGTTGTTGTTCGGCATGTTTTAGCCTGAGTATGGTACGGTGTTTTGTGACTGTTCGGCTAAGATGACCATCGGCACGTTGTCCTTAACATTGGCCTCACCTTCTCCTCCATCCACACCGAACCACGAGGGCATATCGTTCGACAAGTCGTACCAGACCGTACCGCCCAATGCCCCCAGTCATCTCCTACTTCCTCCATGTTTCTCCTTCCTCCAACCTGTTCCGGCATGAGATACTTATGCCGAACCACGGTATGTCTACCAGCGACTTCCTACTCGACATCGATTTATCCCATAAATTAAAGGAATTCAAGCATGAAGGCTGCATTTAGGTGAGAGGATCAATACCTAGTGGGAAAGATAAAGACTTGGGAGGAATCGGCTTGATTGTATGCTGGTTGGTAACTTCGGCAGGAATAGGGCAGAGGTGTTAGAAGTGTGAAAAAGGAAAGAAGGGTATAGGTGCTGGCTTTTATAGGGAAAACGGGAGAAGTCGAAAAGGCCATATCCGGTGGAACCGGTCAAGGTCATATCGTTCGGCATCGGCGCATATTGGTGTCCGGCATTGAAGTATCGTTTGGCAAGGAAGCATCGTTCGGTTACAAATGTCTCGTTCGGCATTTAGAACACGCTCGGCACACATCTAAACCGCTGGAGTTCACAAAAGGGCATCTCCATTCGAGGTTAGTCAAGGGTTTAAGACGAGACAAAAAGGTTACATGATTCAAAGCGCACCACGTTCGGCCACGCGATACACTTTGGGGGGCAAGTGTTTCCTGGAGATTTGACCAGGCAACTAGTGCTCGGCATCAGGTAGCACTCGGCATCCAGTGGAACTCGGCAACAGGAGTACTCGGCATCCAATAGCACTCGGCGTCCAGAAGCACTCGGCATCTAGGAGTACTCGGCATCCAGTAGCGCTCGGCATCAGATAGTACTCGGCATCTAGTGGAACTCGGCAACAGGAGTACTCGGTATCCAGTAGCGCTCGACATCAGATAGTACTCGACATCCAGTGGAACTCGGCAACAGGAGTACTCGGCATCCAGTAGCGCTCGGCATCAAGGAGTACTCGACGTAGTACTCGGCATCCAAGAGTACTCGGCATTAGAAGGCGTTCGGCGTATATGATTACTCGACATGGCAGTATGGTTCGGCCAAAGGGATCGTTCGGCTAAAAAGCATCGTTCAGCCAGAAGGCACGTTAGGCCAAGGAGGATCGTTCGGCCAAAGGTATCGTTCGGCCAGAATGCATCGTTCGGCCAGAGAGCATTGTTCGGTCAAGCGCTTCGGACAGAGGCACGTTCGGCTTCGACTGACAACTATTCTGCACTTCCCACACATCAAACATACCGTTCGGCATAGGAAGGGTGGTTCGGCATTATTGTGTTCGGCCTACCTGGTTCGGCATGCAGCGACCACTATACTTGGGCTAGAGTGTTTGGCTACCGAGCCCATCTGGGAAGTCCAGCCCATCTGGGAAGTCCAGCCCATCTTTGTCTATAAATAGAGGGGCAGGGTCACAATGAAAAGGACCTTTTTTGGGAGAAAACTGGGGAGACTCTGCCATTTTTCAGACTCATCTTCTTTACTTAACAACTTCATTCAAGCATTTGATCTATGAATTGTATTTGTAATCAATCATTAAGAAGATCAATAAAGTTTAACCTCAAAGTGGACGTAGGCAATTACGCTGAACCACTATAAATTTGGTGTTCTTACTTTCTACATTTAGATTAGCATTGTCTTCTCTGTTTAATTTACCTTCATCACTTATTTCTCTACATAATCTTTCTCTACGAGGTTAGTGACCAATTTTGGTGCTAACAGAAGTTAAATAAGAGTTTTGAAATATTGTGTTTGGAATTGAATATTTTGGCTTTTAAAAAATATTTAAATTGAAAATCCTTTTTGAGAAAATTAATATAATCTAGATTTGTTACTTAAATGAAATTATCGAATTAAAATACTCCTTCGCTTGTCTTTTTAAAATATTTAAGAAGAATTTTGTATTGTGTAAGTTACTTTCAAAATAAATTTAGCAGGATTGAAATTTGAAAGAATATTTAAAATGTTTAGCGTTTTAAGGTTAAATAAGAGGTTTTAAATAAGGGTTTTAGAAAAGGGTTAGAATTCTATAATATATACCTCTTTGAATTAGGTATTGATTTATCTAAAGTTAAATTGAAGATTTTGGAGGAAGTGTGGATTTTATTATTCATGCCTCTTTGAAAATTGATATTGAATGGATTTAAAAGCCAATTGAAATTTTGGAAAAGTGCTTCTTGTAATAAATCCTCTTTTGAACTATAGATGGTTGAATTGTTTGGTTGATTGTTTTTCTATTTGACAAGGATATGGAATAAACAATGTTATATTATCATATGGTATGGGACATTCAATGATATAACTTCGGTTATTCTTTGGACTTGTTATATTGAAATAGTTATGTGGTTGTCGAGTGAAGTTTGTGAGTATTGAGTAAGCGGGAGAGTAACACCTAGTGGTATGGACACCGAGTTACTATTGGGAGGAGCACATGAAGGTTGGCAATCGGTTCCAAACTTAGGAAGATGCATGTTTTGTTAAATTTAGACCATAAGGAATGGTTAAAGATGTATGTGTGTGTAGGAATTGGATACATGAGCTATATAATATTTTGAGGCTTTATTGATAGCTACACTTAATTTAAATATAAGAATTAAGTGATACTGAACTATAATATAATTGATAGGCAAGTTGACGAGGGTTTCTTCCTCGGTTCTGGCGTCGGTTGGCGCGATGCTTTGGCTTTACTTCGGGAAGACTTTGGGCTACTCGGGAAAGTGGATGTAATGAAAAGTGATACGTATGTGATCAATAACGATTAGACAAAGGCCTGTCAACGGATACTTTCGGATACGGATAGTATCATATCCATATACAAATCTGAAATCATTTTCAGATATTGGATATCTGCATTCGTGGATACGAATGGATATCGGATAATTATTTAATCCGCTAACAATCGATAAATTAAGAAATATAAATAGAAAATTTTGGTTTAGCATAAATTTTTTACAATCATATTGATTATAAAAGTGTGAGAAATAAACAAATATGATGATAGTAAATAGTTTTGAGCAATTAATATGCATTAAATGTATATAATACAAACTATTGACTTAATAAAAAAATAAACACACGTCTTTCGTTATGCTAAAATACACAAAATACAAATTGTAATCTTGACAAAAACCGGACGGATAATTTTTAGATGTAGATACCTCTATATCAGCATTTGTATCCATTTCAAATATCGGATATTTATCCACTTTTCAAATGGATGCGGATGGATTTCGGATTTTTTGGGTATCCATTGACAGGCCTAGTCGGATATGGTATCGGTGCAGTGGTTGGCGGCACAGTCACATCTAGTGAACGTGTACGATTGAGTGGATTTAGTCTGTGTCTCTTGGCTTTGACCTTGGGATACATATGATTTGATGAATGGTATTGGTCTTATATTATTGACCATAGTATTGATAGAGCTTTGGAAAAGGCAACTATTTTAAGGTTCAGATCCATGTTTTGGTGTTTGGGTTTTGAAGAAATTGTTTGTGCTCGATGAGCTTCCGGTTTTGTTCGGGTAAAGCTATTAAAATATTGATGGGGCTTCAGAGTTCTAGTGAAGTTCAATATCATAGGATAGCTTGAATCCGCATTGTCTATCCATAGACAATCTGATCATATCGGTTTTGTACAAGGAATCCATGTGCCATTGAGGCGCACGACCTGCATACGTGATTCCGGAGCAAGGGCGGAGAGAGACTTGGACATCAGTCTATATTAGGTCATATACCGTTCCATAGTACTCGTGGGTGTTGCGACAGCACCTACACCCAACTTCTTTTGAGGTGCTAGTTTTCAGAGGAGTCCAGAATATAGTTTGGCTGTTGATAAGTCTCTTCAGCACCTAATGGCAATTCGGCACCGGTATTGATTACCGATATTCGTATTTCGGTATGGGGTACTATGAGATCCACATAGGTGTGGGATACAAGGTAAAGCTCGAGAGTCAGATGATATTGATTTCATAAAAGGAATCCATTATACCATTGAGGCACACAGACTGCATATATGGTTCCAGAGCAGAGGTGGAGAGAGACTGGCATAGAATCAGTCATATATTGTTCTGTAGTGCGATTGAGTGCTACAACAGGACCTACACGCCAACTTCTTTTGAGGTGTTGGTTTTCATGGGAGTCCACAAAATAGTTATGGCTCTCTATAGGTCTCTTTGATAGTTATTGGCAATTCATTACGGATATCGGTTATAGATATTCGTATTTAGATATGGGGCACGATGAGATCTACACGAATTCGATCTCACTGGATGTGGCTTGAGGTCTACAGTGCGATTAGGTACCAACTCTACTTATTATGTACCCTAGATGGGGATCATTGGACCATGTTAGATGTTAATGGTCTCTACCTATTAGCGATAATGGGTGCTAATCTGTATTCTTTGTTTGTTGTTTATTGTTAGGATTGTGCATGTTCGTAGTTAGTTAGTTATTATCACAGATTGTGTGCGAGACTTATATTGTGGTATCTTTATCACCCTTTCACTGGTATATTGGGTTACACATATCATAGTATATTGTTACATGGCAGTCACATTATATTGATTGTGCTAACTCGTTAATGATAGAAGAAGAGCAGGTTATGGTATGATTTTCTATCTTTTGGATGAGTTTACTTTATTTGTTTATGGACAGTTCAAATTAACCCTAAGCCATGTTTGTGGAGAGGACAAGTTGTGCCTTAGTAGTTTCTTGTTTCTTTGTATATAGTTTTGATATACAGTATTTTGAGATGATTTCCCTCACATCGGGCTTTATGTCTTACCCGTATTTTGTCTTTGTTCATTTATGTGATGACAACTCTCGGGCACTCGATTGCATAGTTTGGAACTCAAGTTCTTTGGGGATAGGCTTGCACGATACCAGGAATATTCTAGAGGAGTGAAGTCGTCTTATGGGATATGTGAACTTATTATTGATGTAGTACTTGGAAAACAGGCTATTTTGTATATAGGACTTGTGATATCAGATATTGTATTCTGAATTTCTGTATTGATATTTTTTTATCAGTTGCTTTTGCTAGTGCAGTATCTTATATATTGTTCATCCTATTATTTTCATGTATTTTCAGTATATTATATATTATCTTCCATTGTGAGATTGCATGATTGCATCAATGTTCGTTGGTATGATGTTTAATTTCAAATTTTTATGACAGACTGTCTTTTGTGGTATTCAAGAATCTGGCGTTGTCATTCAATGTTGATTCTGGGTATGACGAAGAGTGGGTCGTCACATTTATATCATTTTTCTTATAAAAATTGTTGGATGATGGCTTGCATCATTGAGTTGTAATATATGCTTAATTTTACTGCTTATCTGGATGATAAAAGTTAACAAATTAACTTTTGGTGGATAGATTAGTTCAATGTTTGAATAAATTATCTGAAAAAAACTGTTATTGAATTGATTGGTTTGAATTTATATATATATATATATATGTATGTATGTATGTATGTATGTATGTATGTATGTATGTATGTATGTATGAAATATTATATATGTATATATGAAATACAAACTTATTTTCGATTAAGTTTATTGGGAATGGTATTATTTCTATTTACAAAGATATTTCTAACAATTTGCATATATATTATTGTGAATCTGATTTTAATTGGATTTGTTGAAAATAGAAAATTTTACAAGTTAGTTATTTAAAAGCTATTTTCATTATATACAAAATATATTATACTTTTATTTTAATTACATAAATTGATTTAACAATAAATATATTTTGGTAGTTAGATTTAAAATTTATGGATTTGCCTCTTTTATACTAAGTAAGAATATGTTTCTTCTATAGTGAACTTTTTAAATAAAATGAAAATTGATATTCATATGATACGTAAATATCATGCATTTGTAATGGAAAGTAGGATGACCAACCATTTTAAAAAGTGTAGAAATCCTGAGGTTATAGAGTTTTGAAATTGTTTGTGAATTCCATTGTTTTATGATAAAATTAATAATGTTATTGACATTAATAACAAAATTAATAATGTTACTGAATGTAATAATAAAATTAATAATATTATTTAAATAAAGAACAAAATGAATAATGTTATTTAAATTATTCATAAAATTAACGATGTTATTTAAATTAAGAACAAAATTAATAATTTTATTCAAATTATTAATAATATTAATAGTGTTATGTTACATGGCCTTTTGGCCCAGCTATATTCAGACCAATTGGATAAGTTAGACTCGACTATCATCAAGGTCAGTAGCCCAGAGAGATGATCGTGGGGTCCAGAGATCAAGCACAGACTATAATATGAAGCAGCGATAAAGCGAACGCAAGAGATGGACTCTACAAAATATTCTAAGCATGGACAACTCCTCCCCTAGGCAAGGGATCGGGTACGATCCATTCCCTTACAGAATGGATCAGATCATATCAGCTTAGTTGTTCAACTCTATGAAAATCCATCGATATCTCAAAATCCAGAAATCAAATATGCAAACATTTTTGGTGACATGGAGCTAACACGAAGGGGGACCCAGAGGGATCGCGACTCGCCATGTGGTCGTTAAGAGGGATCGGGGCTGATCCTTATTTCTTAGGATTTGGGCCTAACGATCGCTCGTATGACCTCGTCTGCATCTGGAGATTCCGCTGGCGATTTTTCAGGAAGATATTCGGCCGTCTCCCATTATAAATACAGGCTTCATGGTTCATTTTAGGGATCTTTACACTGATGTTTCATTCATACTCCATTGTAACCACGGATCATATCAAATCCGTCCCTCTGTATTCGGCAATTCAAGTGATTAATAAAGTTATTTCTCCAAAGTGGACGTAGGCTTTCAATGACGAACCACTATAAAATAAATCATTATGTTCCTATTTTTGCTTATTTTCTGTTGGTTAATTGCTTTTTTCCTCTATTTTCACTTATATTTCTTCATTTATTTCTCAACACAAACTCTGTTGGGTGTTTGTAACCAATTTTGGTGCTTTCATCGAGAAAGCGATATTCAGCATCATCGGATCCTTATTCTACTGTTGATTGCAAAAATCTAAGGAAGAGATCTAAATTCATCTTCACAAAGTTTCCTATTCTATTCAGACTTGGAAAAAGCCTACAAGGAAACTGTCCAATTCAATCGATAGACATTGTTAGATGGATTAACCTGAGTCCACGGTCTCATGCGACTATTTATATATGCGTGCGAAGTCAAGTGTTCAAGTTCATATGCATTTCGAACATTCACATGGGCAAATGTTTGTAAGTGCACAAGCGCATATATATCCAAACTCATATGCAAAGAAACAAGTTCATACATATTTATCTTGTCCAAACTGATCCCTTACATATTGTTTTCACCAAATGCAATCAAATCCTAGAATGCCTAAATACCAAAGCAAAGAACCTGCCTAAACAAGGGATTGGAACCAAACTCACATATGTATTCATACAAATCACAACCGAGGTTAAGTGTATGCAACTCACATATGTCCTTGTTCAAAATTGTTCATGTATGCAAGTCCAAGAGGTTGAGTGTTGAAATTCAAACTTAAGTTCGCGATACCAAAAAACAACTAAGTCCCCTTAGGGGAAGGGATTGTACCTGATCTCTCCCCTATGCAGCTCTGCCTTGTATCACTTTCACATTCCAAAACATCCATGACCGATCGCTCATAACGATCCCACAACCAGTGATCGCCCATACCAATCGATCGGTGGTATACCGATCGTTCAACTCTATTTCATATGATCGATCCCTTCTATCTTCAAGCTCATCTTCATTGAAAATTCACAGCCAATCGCTCCACCGCTACGTTGAACACCAATCCCTCCACCACTACGTTGAACACCAATCCCTTCATTGCCATAGTTCCACTACAACTGCATATCCCACTGATCGCATCCACCAACATGAGAAACAAGCCACCACCGATCCCCCATGCATCAACAACCGATCGCTTATTGATTCAACCATGTCATGACATATCAGTCTATCCACTACCAATCCTTAAGCTAATATCGATCGGTCAACCAACATGAACGATCATAATCAAACCCAATCTCGTCACACTAACGCGAAATCAAGGTTGTTTAAGGTGGCGACTTTGATTTTGAGGAAGATTGGGGGCAGATAGGGGATCAGATTGACAAAATGAAGAAGGAAGGGATCAGTTCATTTTAAAAAGAAAAAAAACTCTATAAAAAAATTCGGGTCGACGGTACCAAGGAACGAACAAGGAACTGCTGGTCAAACGATAGTCCCAGAGGCTGGAGAACCAAGGTGATATGACACGAACTAGGATCGATTACCGGGTCAAGATCTCAGGGTAGTTTGCGACTCTCTCAACTTACCAATTTCCAAACGCCTGACTTGACAGCTATGGTACGATAGCTTGTGTGACGATCGCCCTACACTGCATATTCTGCCATTTCAAAGTATAGTTATCCATCACCAAAGTCATTAATTCCCATCATGAAACTCCCATCATTCGTTGTCGAAAATTAACAAAAACCGTCGAAACGGTCATCGAAAAACTCACTTCATAAATTTCCCTAAGTCACTTGGGTAAAACCAAGATTTTCTCCAAGCAAACCCCAAAGTGACTCCAAACACCGTTCGTCACTGAACCAAGACTTCAAATTTCTACTACTTCAAGCGAACCATGTATTGATTCCAAGTAAATAGCATATTTTCTCGAGTTGGACTCCAACCTTATGGGGTATTCCTTATCACCCCATATCGATCTCACCCAGTTTAGGAAAATTTAGGGATCATCATCGATCCGTAAACCCCATCCTAACTGATTCACCATTCAATCGGCATTTCAACCATCCAAACATTGGACAATTATGCATATACCATTCAGAAGCATTACAAACAGTCGTAACTTGAAAATGGACCGGACTAACGACGATTGGAGCATTTCCTCTAGTCGAAGCCAATTCACTGAAGCCATTCAGCGTGCAGAATATCCAAGGAAATTCAATATGCCAACCATGTCGGCGTATTCTAGAAACATAGACCCCCGAGAGAATTTCATGAAATATGGAGGGCATATGGATTCCACTAGAGCGATAAATGTAATCAAATGCTGATGCTTTCTAATATTCCTCGAGCGAGTAGCGATCATGCGGTTTATATGATTACCGCCCAGGTCCATCTTCTTTTTTAATCAACCGCCTAAGAAGTTCATTAAGCAATTCAGTATGTGACTCTCCCCAGGGATGCGATGTCATCATTTAACTTATCCTAAGCACCAGGCGAGCCACTCAAAGACTTTTGGCAGAGATTTAACATTATTGTCACAGAAGTGAGCAATCCCAACGAGAATATCATACTGATGGCATTGATAAGGGGAATCGACCTTGAGACACACTTTGGCAACTGGTTAGCTGGAGAGCCTCCTACGACCTTGAATCGTTTCTGTTACAAAGCAAACCAGAGCCTAAGCAAGGAGGAGGCGAAAAGAAAAATGCAGGCCTGTTGGCTAAAAGGATTCAAAGCGAGGGTAGCAATGACGATGCCCTAGATGAGGACTCGAATTCTAGGAGACAACCCAGAATCCCAAAATTTGACTCATATACTTCTTTGAACGATTCAATTGAAAGCGTCGACTTAGCAACTCATGACTCAGAGCAGTACAGGAAACCAGCCCGAGAGATTCCACCGAAACCTAATGGAAGTCTAGGAAGTATTGTATATTTCACGATACATACGGTCATAACACTAATTATTGCAGACACCTCCGACATGTGATCGGAGAGCTGATTCAAAAAGGAAAGCTTCAATAATATATGCAAGCCCCGCAAAATGGCAGGCAGGAGATGTCCGACCATTACCAATAAAGGCCTTTTATTATCAACTGGACCACCCACGGTTGACTTTCAGTTGAGAAGGGCTGAGGTAAAGTGGAGTAGCGAGCACACGACGTTGTTTTACCTAACAACAAAATTATTTCAATTTCAGTTATGTTTTGAACTACGACCAACTTGAATTGAACTATTTGCAAATGATATAGGTGACCAAGTACCCAAAGTTAGGCATCAACCTTCCTGCATAGACCATGATTGGACCTTTGTAGTATCATCAAGATGAGCGCGATGCAACCACTCATCAGCTACCATATGCCTCTGACTTGGGGTCAAGAATCCAAAATGGAAAGTGGGTGTGACTCGGCCACCCACTTCCTATTTAGTGATTCCATTATGACATAACATCTATGCCTTGCTCAGAGCCGATAAGGTCAAACTTCGATGCAAAGTGGACACGACCGACCGTCCACTCATCAACCTCTACACTTGACTTGGAGACTAAAGAAAGGCTTGGAGTAGATATGACCCGACCATCCACTCCCTAGCTCCTACTTGAAGGTTGCCAAAGTAATTATGCCTCTCTCGAAACTCAGTGAAACTGGGGTTCAACTAGAAGTAGATGTGATGTGACTGTCCACGCATCGACTCCTACCCTGAATAAGGGGCAGTTTGGGAGTTCGACTAAAAGTAGGAACGACTGAATGTCTACTCATTAACCACCGCCTTCGACATGAGAACACGACTGTAGCTTAAGGTAGATGCGACTTGACAATCCACTCAACAACCCTCTACCTCGACTTGCCAAGAAGAGTACGAAGAAAATTGGATGAGACCTAACCGTCCAACCCAAGCATGGAAGTGATCCAACCTTCCATTGTTTAATCATCAAGTCGACGTGAATCGACCGTTCACTCGCCAACTTTTGTCCTCGAAACTGCGGCCAAAATTCCTTTCCATAGATAAACATGACTTGGCTTTTCATTCGACAACTCTTACCTTGACTTGACAGGTGGAGTATAAATACCAAGATAGACGCGGTTCGACCATCTGTCGACCAACTATGCTTCCTTCGTGCGAACCGAAGTATAAACATCAAAACATGGACGTGGTTCGACCGTCAATAAATTAACTCTGGTTCCCCAGCGCAGATTGGAGTATAAATACCAAGATGGACGTGGTTCGACCGTCTGTCGACCAACTCTGCTCCCACAGTGCAGACTAGAGTATAAGCACTAAAACATGGACAAGATTAGACCGTCCATCAATTAACTCTGGTTCCGTAGTGCGGATTGAGTATAAATTTCAAATGGGCATGGTTCGAATGCCTGTCAACAAACTCTATTCCCCAAGAACGGACCAGAGTATAGGCAACAAAATCGGATGCGATCCAACCATCCGGTACAAAGCGGACGCAACACAGCTGTCCGTGAGTCAATTCTTATCCTCGGTATAGAACTCATTGCATAAATTAATGCGGATGTGCTCTGACCATATAGCATAAAATTTCTTCCTTGGCTCGGTTGGAAGAGCTAGATTCGCAAAACGGACGTGATTGACCGTCCGATTCTAAATAGATTTGACTGTCGGCCCAGCCGTAAATGAATGTGACTCAACGATTCACTCGCCAAATCCAATCTTTGCATTGACAGTTGGAGTAAAATTCAACAAGCGGATGCGGTTCGACTGTCCGCTCACTAGCTCTCACCTTGGTTCGATAGAGAGGGCTTATATCAGAAAATGGACATGGCTTGATCGTCCATCAATAACGCTAGTTCCCAGAGCATGAGCTGGAGTATAAACACCTAACGGGTGCGACTGACCATCCATCAACAAACTCTAGTCCTAGGAGCGCAGATAAGAGTATATGTACAAAATGGATGTGGTTTGACGGTTCATCCATTAACTCTCCCTACAGGCTGAGTATAAAACATAGAACGGATGTGACTCGACTATATGCTAATCAACTCCTTCTCACGATTCAACAAGAATAAATTCAAGTGAGAGTAAACGTGATATGACCGACCACTCTTCTACTTTCACCCCTGACTTGAGGGCAGAAGAAATGACTTAAGGAAAAATGTGGTTCGACCATTTTCCGGAATAACTCTAGTTCTCAGAGTGTGGAGTAGAGTATAAACATCAAACGGGTATGATTAACCGCCCATCGACTAACCCTTATCCCCGGAGTGCGGATAAGAGTATAGACAAATGAGTGAATGCGATCCAACTACTCACTCGCTAACTCAGACCTGAATTCGGTAGGAAAAGTATAAACTCATCAAAGATGGAATTCAACCATCCATGAACTAACTCGGGTAACCCAAGACTAGGGGTAAAAGTACAAACTACTAAAAGCCGAATACGATAGCTCACTATAGCTCCGACTTGGTTTTCTTTATGACTCAAGGCAATGACCACAGGGAGGCCATAATATAAAACCAATCGGAACGACATCCGAAGTTACGGGTAACCGACTATATCGTACCATCAAATCAACAAGCAATATCGATCCAAACTTTCTATACCGTACCGCTGGATCGACGATCAATATCGATCCGCACTGACCACAAATGGATGTGACCCGAACGTTCATCGAATAACTCCGGTCACTAGAGCATAAATAGGAGAATAAACCATGAATGAGTGTGACTTGACCATTCATTATCCATCACCCTCCTTTGATCCATTAGGAGTATGAAACCAGATGAGCATGACTTGACCGCGCCTAAGCGACTTCTATCCCTTGGTCCGATAGGAGAACATAAATCAAAATGGACGTGACTTGAGTGTCTGTACACTGATCCTTGTCCTTGGTTCGATAGGGGGAGCATCAGTCACAGATTGGATGTGACATAACCATCCATTCTTTGGTCCTTGCCTAGAGTATGATGACATCTACATCAAAAGTGGATGTGATTGATCATCCAATTCTCAGCTCATGCCCAAAATCCGATGGGCTTGGGAAGGAGAAGCCATAATAAATTCTAGAATAGGCGCTTCCATCAACTAACTCGATCCCACATATTCGACGGGAAAGTGTGTAAAACCAAAACATATGTGACATGCCCGTCCACTTATCGACATTTACCCCTGACTTGGAGGGCAGGAGCGAGAATCAAAATGAATGTGAACCAACCATTCATCAATCAACTCTAAGTTTTTGGAGCTTAGGTGGGAGTATAAACATGACTAGGAAGAGACTCGACCGTCCATGTAGTACATTTATCCCTGCAATAGCTCGATTCTGTGAGTCATACCTAGTGTTTACAATGACTCGAGGCTACGACTGAAAGGATGCTTAAGAATAGAATCATCGGGTCGATGCCCAGGCACATGGGCGACTAACTATCATTCCAACCTGAAAGACGAACAATAAATCACGAGTACATTGAATGGAAAGCGCATTACTCGAATACATAAGCAGATACAAACTCAAAGCAAGAGCCAGATATGCAGCTGCGCATGACACAAGGAAGAACCCTACTCGACAGTTGATTCGACGTGCTTCTAAGCTTGATCTTCAGCCATTGCAGATAATCGCTTAAAGCATCCTGAACCCATCACTATCGGGTTCATTAGCTAATTATGAGATCCGAAAGTTCGACTGGAGCGACCGTCATCACATGTTGTCCTGACCGGCTTTCATGCCATTGACTATGCATTAGAGAAATTCTCGAACATGGGGATCGACATCAAAGCCAACTGCCGTTCTCCGTGCCTACATACACCACCAAAGTGTTGAAGTTACAAGACTTGCCTAGGCAAGGGGCCGGCACCGAACCCATCGCCTAGGCGACTTTGCAAACCCAATTCAGACATCCCCCGTGCTAAGTAAAGTTTAATGCGGTGTTGTGCAGTTCCATACAAGCACAAATATGTGCATCTATTCAAGTATGAAGCGGTAAACATCCGATTCAAGGCCATATGCTAGTTCAAGTATGCAGGTCATATATGGCAAGTCCCACTATTCGATTTCGAGTTCACATGGTCTAATATGTTCATGTCAAACCAAAAACTGCTTAAGTCCCACTAATACAAGGGATCGGAACTGATTCCATTGCTTGGGCAAATCCACTTAAGCATTTTTCAGCTTACAACATAATGCCAATATCAAGCAACAACACTGTAGTTGGTTCTATAAAGATATAGACCCGAGAGATGAAGAAGAGGAGCCCAAAGAATCCATGGCTACACCCACTGAGCTAACGATCGACATTACGGTCAGCCACGATGACCCATCATGGGTCCTGAAGGTCAGATCACAGCTCAGTGCAACGACAATGATGGAATTAGCTGGCTTTCTCTGAGCGAATCTTGATGTGTTCGCTTGGACCCGTTCCGACATGTGTGGGGTCTCGCCAACTATCGCATGTCATGCATTGAATATCGACCTGAGCCATGTCTCGGTGAAACAAAAACGACATGGCATGGATCTGGAGAGATCTGTTGCACTTAAAGAGGAGGTGGATAAACTGAAAAATAATGGGTTTATCCACAATGCTCTGTACCAGAAATGGGTATTCAATATAGTTCTTATGAGAAAAGCTAATGGAAAGTGGCGGACATGCATCGACTACTCAGACCTGAACAAGGCGTGCCCGAAAGACAGCTTTCCACTTCCGAGGATCGACCAGCTGGTAGACTCAATCGCTGGATATGAACTGCTTTCATTTATGGATACGTACTTGTGTTACAACCAGATCCCGATGCACGTCCCCGACCAGGAGCACGCCGGCTTCATTACTGATCTAGGGTATATTGTTACATTGTGGTGCCGTTTGGACTAAAGAATGCTGGAGCTACTTACCAGAGACTGGTCAATCGGATGTTAAATGACCAAATCGGGAAATCGATGGAAGTATATATGGATGATATGCTTGTGAAGTCACGGTGATCAAACAACTACATCAGTGACTTGGCGAAGATGTTCAATGTTCTTTGAAAATATGAAATGAGACTTAATCCCTTGAAATGCTTTTTCGACGTTACGTTAGGGAAATTCCTAGGTTTCATCGTTAGCTTTAGCGGAATTAAAGCTAATCCCGAGAAGATTCAGGCAATTCAAAACATCCAAGTATCCAAGACGATTAAGCAAGTACAGAGCTTAAATGAGAAGGTTGCCGCCCTAAGCCCATTCATCTTCAGGGCCACTGACAAGTGTATCCCTTTCTTCGACTTGATCATGAGGGGAAGAGGAACTTTGAATGGATGTAGGATTGCATAAATGCATTTCAAGCTCTATTAAATCACTTAGAGAGACCTCCCATCCTTTCCAAGCCACTAGATCGTGAAGACTTATACATCTACTTAGCAGTATCGATACACGCCATAAGTGTCGTACTGTTACATGAAGAGAATATAATCCAGAGGCTGGTATATTATGTTAGCAAGTGATTGACAAGTGCTAAGAGAAACTACCCAAAGCTGAAGAAGATAGTGTACTGCCTGTTGATTACATCATGAAAGCTTTGCCCTTACTTCCAGGTCCACCCTATCAACATCTACACCGACCAGCCGTTACGACAGGTCCTACAGTGACCCAAGACTTCTGGAAGGTTGCTTAAACGGAATATCAAGCTAAGCCAATTCGATATCACTTATCTCCCTCGGAAAGCTATCGAGGGACAGGCATTGGCGGACTTCATACCTGAATTCACTACACCAGACGACTCTCTAGAGAGCAGTGGAGAACTGACCAACCGATGGAGAATGTACCTGGATTAAGCATCCAAAGATCGATGTTCTGACGCTGGTGTCGTGTTAGTGACTCTTGAGGAACGATCAATTTGCTACGCCCTGAAACTCGATTTCCCTGCAACAAATAACGAAGCTGAGTATGAAGCCTTGATTTTCGGGCAAACTTGCCAAAGAATTGAGAGTGAAAACTTTACAAAGCTTTTGTGATTCTGGATTAGTAATATTCCAAGTCAAGGGAGATTATCAGGCTAGGGGCAGTGACTTGCTCCTTATTTCAAACAGGTCCAATAGCTACTGACCGACTTCGAGTATTACACCATTAGACACATCCCTAGAGAACAAAATGAGAAAGCCAACTCACTGGCCAGCTAGCCAGTTCCGAGGATCCATCATCCAAGAAGGAGTCATGTATAGAAAAGGTTTCTCCATTCCCCTGCTTCGGTGTATCATCCATAATGAACTCAAAGAGTCTTGAGAGAAGCCCATGAAGGAGAATGCGGCGATCAGACTGAGCGGCAAATCCCGGCAAAGAAAATACTCCATTACGGGTATTACTGGTCAACTGTCAATCGAGATCCAACTGATTGCTCTAGACGATGCGACAAGTGCCAGATGTTGACAAAACTTTTGAGAGCCTCACCGATGGAAATTACTCAAATGGTCAGTCCATGGGTATTTGCTACTTGGGTATTGACATCATCGGCACCTTTCTGATCTCTAAAGATGGTGTGAAGTACGTCATCATAGCAGTTGATTACTTCACCAAATGAGTTGAAGTTGAACCTTTAGCCGCGATCACAATGAAAAAAGTAATCAACTTTATTGTCCAAAGCATCATCTGTCACTGTGGTCTTCCCGGAACAATCATTACTGATAGCAGGACCCAATTCGATAGTGCTGAATTCAAAGACCTCTGTCGCCGACATCATACTAAGAAAAGATTCGTGGTAGTTGATCACCTCAAGCTAATGGGCAAGTCGAAACTGTTAACAAAATCATAAAGTCCATTCAGAAGAAGTGTTTGGAAAAGGCTAGAATTCATCTACCATATATTCAAGCTATTCACCTTAAGCTTAACACTTGTAACATTGTTGAACCTATACACTTTTAGAACTCCTAAGTTAATTAATTTATAATTGATACATGAATTTGTGAATAAACTAATTAACATGAACTGTAGTTTATTTGCAATAGTAATAAGTTTATTAAGTTTTCAGTTTTGGTCTTTTTCTCTAAAATAACTAATACATTTATTAACATGTATATTCTGAGTTTAGATTTCTTACTAGTTTTAAATGAATGGATATACATGATATGTTCTAGACAATTATAGTACTAGTGATGCGTGCAATTTGTTTTCATACTGAAAGTATTTAATTTGAGAAAAAAAATTAATATTTATTTAGATTATACATGATTTAGCCTTGAAGGTGTTAAACTTTAAGGTTTAGATGTTGTAAGTTAAAATTTAGATTACGCACTTTGAATTAATAATACTGCATTACAACAAAATACCCATTTCGCAACTGGCAACGCCAGTTGTAGTAGGTCTTTAACAATGGTTATGCAACCGTCATAATATGCGAAGTTGTAATAAAGTGGAGGAATTTTACAACTGTTTTCGACCATTGGAAACAACTTTTGTAGTAGAGTCTTTTACAACTATTTTTGCCCGTTGCAATATGATATTTTATAACTGTTTTGCCCGTTGCAATATGATTTTTTACAACTATTTTTGCCAGTTGTCAAAAAAATTCAAATGATAAAAAAATATAAACACAACTACAGTGCACTTGTAAATTAAAAACTAATTTGAAGTTAGAACAAAATATTGTACTAATAACAACCATATTCATTCATATTTACTAAAAATAACAAAAGGAATAAATATTTCAAAATACAAAAAAGATTCATGTATTCACACCATTCATAAAGTCTTAACATAATTACAGAACATCGTAGTTCAAGTCTAAACTAACATAAACATTTGTACATACTAAAAAGAACACAAGATTTAAAATCTAGATCGAATGTCATTGAAGTACACCTTGGAGCAAGAGTAAGGGCACGAGCCTGTTGCATTTGCAGTGGAAGCAGTTGTGATGTAAAATCAAGACCTGTCGCTACAAAATATCATTTCAGGTGCAATCTTAAAATTTAGGTCTGTCAAACGGGTTGGGTCGGGTCAAACGGGTTGGGTTGGGTCGGGTCAAAATGGGTTGGGTCGAGTTTGACCCAACCCATTTATAGTCCATTTTTTTATCCATTTATGACCCAACCCATTTATGACCCATTCTTTTTTATCCATTTATGACCCAACCCATTTATGACCCAACCCACTTAATAAGCGGGTTACCCATTTAACTCATTTAATGATTTAAATTTAATTTGACTAATAAATAACAAATAAATATAAAATAATTCTAATTTTTATGTTTTGAGTTCCGATAAAAATTTAAAATTTAAATTCTAATTTTCATCAAAATTCAAATATGGGGATGCGGCAGCTTATTATTTTCTAAGTACAACTGTCAGTCCCCTTGGAGAACTACAGTGTGTGTTCACACGATAAAGTATCTGAGTGTTCCATACTGTCCGTAATTTAGGTGGAAGTTAATCGGTCGAAGTCCCACCTGATTCTGAGTTAGAACGAAGGAGTTATTGCAGTCTGAACAAAAAAATAGCGGCTTCTGCACTAGGCGGAGTTCAAATATGAGGATGTGGTAGTCTGTTATATTCTAAGTACAACTGTCAGTCCCCTTAGAGAACTACAGTGTGCGCTCACACGATGAAGTATCCGAGTGTTCCATACTGTCTGTAATTTATGTGGGAGTTAATCGGTCGAAGTCTCGCCTGATTTCGAGTTAGAACGAAGGAATTATTGTAGTCCGAACAAAAAAAATAACAGTTTCTGCACTAGCCGGGGTTCTAATCTGGGGATGTGGTAGCCTGTTATTTTCTAAGTACAATTATCAGTCCCCTTGGAGAACTACAGTGTGTGTTCACACGATGAAGTATCCGAGTGTTCCATACTGTCCGTAATTTAGATGGGAGCTAATCGGTCAAAGTCTCGCCTGATTTCGAGTTAGAACGAAGTAATTATTGCAGTCCGAACAAAAAAATAGCGGCTTCTGGACTAGGCGGAGTTCAAATATGGGGATGTGGTAGCCTGTTATTTTCTAAGTACAACTGTCAGTCCCCTCGGAGAACTACAGTGTGTGTTCACACAATGAAGTATCTGAGTGTTCCATATTGTTCATAATTTAGGTGAGAGTTCATCAGTCGAAGTCTCGCCTGATTCCGAGTTAGAACGAAAAAGTTATTGCAGTCTGAACAAAAAAAAATAGCGGCTTCTGCACTAGGCAGAATTCAAATATAGGGATGCGGTAGCATGTTATTTTCTAAGTACAATTGTCAGTCTCCATGAAAAACTATAATATATATTCAAAATTCTTATTTTTCAAATTTTATTAAAATTTAATGTTTTTAATAAATGGGTAAATGGGTTACCCATTTATAACCCTTTTAAAAATGGATCAACCCAACCCATAACTCATTTAATAATATTCATAAATGGGTTGACCCAACTCATTTATAAATAGGGTAAATGGGTTGGGTTAATAGGTTGGGTCATATTTTAACAGGTCTACTAAAATTAGAAACAAATGAAAATAGCACCAGCAAGAGTAAACTGTAGTAAGTTACGCAGAATGCTATTAACAAAATGTGTGCATTTTATAAAAAAAATGTGATGTGTAATCAGGTTTCAGCATCAAACTTGTTGAAGGAGACATGCAAATACATAAAGAGCCTGTACCGTGAAATACATGGTAACAAGGAGAAGAACATTACAACTCAATATTAGCACAAATTATTAGAATTCATAAAAGCCTATGAGATAATACATACAACTATAAGGGCAACTAAAATTAGAGATTGGTTAACTTACTAACATATACGACCAGCATAAAATTTATGGATCAACTTACGAAGAACACATCGCTAGCATATAATAGGAAAATGCTAGTCGAGGTGTTCCATTTGTGCAAACAATGTATCCACAATGAAAATAAAATATCAACATTTCAAACGTACCATTTGGATCTACGTTGTAAACGACGATAGCCATGCTAATTTACTGCTTAACTAATGATTCTTCTAAGGCTACTATCATTTGGTCTTTACATAAGAATATGTACTTAATTTATATCATGAATATACCAAGTAATAAGATATGACCGACTATTAAGAAAGTTAAATTTGTTGGGAGACGTTTAAATGAATCCTCTGTAAGTTGTAACTTACTTTTTTTTCTGCACCAAATTTACTCATTGCACCTTTTTTAGGTGCATATCTATCAGGTCTAAAGCATGAATCCAAGTCAACCTGAGTTGTTTCATTTTTAAAATTGCTTTATATATGTTGTAACTAACAGTTCGTTAGCTTATTACCCGACCCCAAATCTAGTTAACCTTTTTTAGTAAAAAAGTTGTCAAAGTTGATAAATAACTGATAGTTCTTTTATGTCATAATAACACAATTATGTAATCTAGGCAAACCAAACAACTTGCACAAGATGGACAGCAATATAATGCCTACTTTTAAACTAAATATACTGCACATTTTAGTCATGTGTGATCATAACATGAAGGAAAAAATTGGTTAGAATAACAAACATGCATAACCTAACAATTTTCAACCACCCCTTCTCACTGTGCCGGCAAAAGAATCTTTGCCCTTGTGAACAGTATCTAAAATCAACCTTTGTTAGGGGACAATTATTCTTAATGCAATACGCAAAATATTGGTCTGCCTAATATTTTTTATCATCTAAAGTTAAAAAAGCATGACTCCAATTAAAGGCGAATGATGACTCAGTGAAGAGACTTACCGCCTTCAACCCATCTCCTCGCAAAACCAGGAGGGCAACGCACGTAGAACCATTCATGTTTGTACAGGGCGAATTTACTGCATGCTCCTGTCAAGATTTGGAATTTGTGGTACGGCTCGAGGAACATGAAGGAAGGGCTATCTTTCCGTTTCTTGGTCATATAGATGTATCTGATGTCGCCAGAGGTTGGAGGTCTAGAGAAGACGGCCATGAAAAGTAGATAGGTCCCATATAGAAATGCATGACCATTCAGGTGCAACTGCGACGGAGCAATGTCGATGTACTACAACACGTCCCGGAGGAATAAATTAAACGGAGGCACGCTGCCCATCCAACACATGAACTTGTTGCAGGTGGTATATCCGACTGGGGGCAGGTGAGGACGATCGTGTCGCGAAGGGACTAACACATCGGCGAAAGGAATCCCGTAAATGGAGCATATCCATCGAAGTGCGGCTTCATTGATCTTCGAAGCTTATGAATCGATCGGGTTGTCTAAAAGAATTGTTGTCTCCAGGGCATCGGGTGCTAAGTTATGGGCAGGGGAATTCGACGGATTTGAAGCATCAGCGGCTTCTTGCCTTGATGACGGCCCAGGCCTATCAGATATGGTGGCGGAGCTAGACTTCATAGACATCCCCAATAAATAATGAATCTGTTTAAGTGCCTGCGAAAACTATACTTGAAAAAAACGTTGAACGTTAGAGTTAACAACACGAATATTCCCCCCCGTGTGGTGTGTGATCTAGTGCAAGCAATCGTATGAAAGCGTTGAAAGTTTGAAGGTCGCAAAGCTGTTGATATAAAACTGAGCGTCAAGACATCGCCTTCGAAGACCGTCATCGCTGACCGTCCCCAAAAGCCTACCTTTTGGTGATTGCAATTCCAGATCCAGAAAACGTATGATAATCTAAGTTCAGATTTACGTTTACTGAAGCTCAGAAGTTAGCGATCCGGGTCGGCTTCACGTATGCTAGAACGCTTGGGCCCTGTTTCTTGTTTTGCTATACGGGAAGATATAGTTAATGAGTGTTCGGCTAAGATTTTGGTTCGGCTAAAGTCTTTGTTGGGCTAAGTCATTGTTCGGCTAAGTCATTGTTCGGCTAAGTCATTGTTCAGATAAAGTCATTGTTCGGCTAAATCATTGTCCGGCTAAAGTCATTGTTCGGCTAAATCATTGTCCGGCTAAAGTCATTGTTCCACTAAAGTCATTGTTCGGCTAAATCATTGTCCGGCTAAAGTCATTGTTCGGCTAAATCTTTGTTCGGCTAAGTCATTGTTCGGCTAAGTCATTGTTCGGCTAAGTCATTGTTCGGCTAAGTCACTGTTCGGCCAAGCCTGTGTTCGGCTAAATTCTGGTTCGGCTAAGTTGTTGTTCGGCATGTTTTAGCCTGAGTATGGTACGGTGTTTTGTGACTGTTCGGCTAAGATGACCATCGGCACGTTGTCCTTAACATTGGCCTCACCTTCTCCTCCATCCACACCGAACCACGAGGGCATATCGTTCGACAAGTCGTACCAGACCGTACCGCCCAATGCCCCCAGTCATCTCCTACTTCCTCCATGTTTCTCCTTCCTCCAACCTGTTCCGGCATGAGATACTTATGCCGAACCACGGTATGTCTACCAGCGACTTCCTACTCGACATCGATTTATCCCATAAATTAAAGGAATTCAAGCATGAAGGCTGCATTTAGGTGAGAGGATCAATACCTAGTGGGAAAGATAAAGACTTGGGAGGAATCGGCTTGATTGTATGCTGGTTGGTAACTTCGGCAGGAATAGGGCAGAGGTGTTAGAAGTGTGAAAAAGGAAAGAAGGGTATAGGTGCTGGCTTTTATAGGGAAAACGGGAGAAGTCGAAAAGGCCATATCCGGTGGAACCGGTCAAGGTCATATCGTTCGGCATCGGCGCATATTGGTGTCCGGCATTGAAGTATCGTTTGGCAAGGAAGCATCGTTCGGTTACAAATGTCTCGTTCGGCATTTAGAACACGCTCGGCACACATCTAAACCGCTGGAGTTCACAAAAGGGCATCTCCATTCGAGGTTAGTCAAGGGTTTAAGACGAGACAAAAAGGTTACATGATTCAAAGCGCACCACGTTCGGCCACGCGATACACTTTGGGGGGCAAGTGTTTCCTGGAGATTTGACCAGGCAACTAGTGCTCGGCATCAGGTAGCACTCGGCATCCAGTGGAACTCGGCAACAGGAGTACTCGGCATCCAATAGCACTCGGCGTCCAGAAGCACTCGGCATCTAGGAGTACTCGGCATCCAGTAGCGCTCGGCATCAGATAGTACTCGGCATCTAGTGGAACTCGGCAACAGGAGTACTCGGTATCCAGTAGCGCTCGACATCAGATAGTACTCGACATCCAGTGGAACTCGGCAACAGGAGTACTCGGCATCCAGTAGCGCTCGGCATCAAGGAGTACTCGACGTAGTACTCGGCATCCAAGAGTACTCGGCATTAGAAGGCGTTCGGCGTATATGATTACTCGACATGGCAGTATGGTTCGGCCAAAGGGATCGTTCGGCTAAAAAGCATCGTTCAGCCAGAAGGCACGTTAGGCCAAGGAGGATCGTTCGGCCAAAGGTATCGTTCGGCCAGAATGCATCGTTCGGCCAGAGAGCATTGTTCGGTCAAGCGCTTCGGACAGAGGCACGTTCGGCTTCGACTGACAACTATTCTGCACTTCCCACACATCAAACATACCGTTCGGCATAGGAAGGGTGGTTCGGCATTATTGTGTTCGGCCTACCTGGTTCGGCATGCAGCGACCACTATACTTGGGCTAGAGTGTTTGGCTACCGAGCCCATCTGGGAAGTCCAGCCCATCTGGGAAGTCCAGCCCATCTTTGTCTATAAATAGAGGGGCAGGGTCACAATGAAAAGGACCTTTTTTGGGAGAAAACTGGGGAGACTCTGCCATTTTTCAGACTCATCTTCTTTACTTAACAACTTCATTCAAGCATTTGATCTATGAATTGTATTTGTAATCAATCATTAAGAAGATCAATAAAGTTTAACCTCAAAGTGGACGTAGGCAATTACGCTGAACCACTATAAATTTGGTGTTCTTACTTTCTACATTTAGATTAGCATTGTCTTCTCTGTTTAATTTACCTTCATCACTTATTTCTCTACATAATCTTTCTCTACGAGGTTAGTGACCAATTTTGGTGCTAACAGAAGTTAAATAAGAGTTTTGAAATATTGTGTTTGGAATTGAATATTTTGGCTTTTAAAAAATATTTAAATTGAAAATCCTTTTTGAGAAAATTAATATAATCTAGATTTGTTACTTAAATGAAATTATCGAATTAAAATACTCCTTCGCTTGTCTTTTTAAAATATTTAAGAAGAATTTTGTATTGTGTAAGTTACTTTCAAAATAAATTTAGCAGGATTGAAATTTGAAAGAATATTTAAAATGTTTAGCGTTTTAAGGTTAAATAAGAGGTTTTAAATAAGGGTTTTAGAAAAGGGTTAGAATTCTATAATATATACCTCTTTGAATTAGGTATTGATTTATCTAAAGTTAAATTGAAGATTTTGGAGGAAGTGTGGATTTTATTATTCATGCCTCTTTGAAAATTGATATTGAATGGATTTAAAAGCCAATTGAAATTTTGGAAAAGTGCTTCTTGTAATAAATCCTCTTTTGAACTATAGATGGTTGAATTGTTTGGTTGATTGTTTTTCTATTTGACAAGGATATGGAATAAACAATGTTATATTATCATATGGTATGGGACATTCAATGATATAACTTCGGTTATTCTTTGGACTTGTTATATTGAAATAGTTATGTGGTTGTCGAGTGAAGTTTGTGAGTATTGAGTAAGCGGGAGAGTAACACCTAGTGGTATGGACACCGAGTTACTATTGGGAGGAGCACATGAAGGTTGGCAATCGGTTCCAAACTTAGGAAGATGCATGTTTTGTTAAATTTAGACCATAAGGAATGGTTAAAGATGTATGTGTGTGTAGGAATTGGATACATGAGCTATATAATATTTTGAGGCTTTATTGATAGCTACACTTAATTTAAATATAAGAATTAAGTGATACTGAACTATAATATAATTGATAGGCAAGTTGACGAGGGTTTCTTCCTCGGTTCTGGCGTCGGTTGGCGCGATGCTTTGGCTTTACTTCGGGAAGACTTTGGGCTACTCGGGAAAGTGGATGTAATGAAAAGTGATACGTATGTGATCAATAACGATTAGACAAAGGCCTGTCAACGGATACTTTCGGATACGGATAGTATCATATCCATATACAAATCTGAAATCATTTTCAGATATTGGATATCTGCATTCGTGGATACGAATGGATATCGGATAATTATTTAATCCGCTAACAATCGATAAATTAAGAAATATAAATAGAAAATTTTGGTTTAGCATAAATTTTTTACAATCATATTGATTATAAAAGTGTGAGAAATAAACAAATATGATGATAGTAAATAGTTTTGAGCAATTAATATGCATTAAATGTATATAATACAAACTATTGACTTAATAAAAAAATAAACACACGTCTTTCGTTATGCTAAAATACACAAAATACAAATTGTAATCTTGACAAAAACCGGACGGATAATTTTTAGATGTAGATACCTCTATATCAGCATTTGTATCCATTTCAAATATCGGATATTTATCCACTTTTCAAATGGATGCGGATGGATTTCGGATTTTTTGGGTATCCATTGACAGGCCTAGTCGGATATGGTATCGGTGCAGTGGTTGGCGGCACAGTCACATCTAGTGAACGTGTACGATTGAGTGGATTTAGTCTGTGTCTCTTGGCTTTGACCTTGGGATACATATGATTTGATGAATGGTATTGGTCTTATATTATTGACCATAGTATTGATAGAGCTTTGGAAAAGGCAACTATTTTAAGGTTCAGATCCATGTTTTGGTGTTTGGGTTTTGAAGAAATTGTTTGTGCTCGATGAGCTTCCGGTTTTGTTCGGGTAAAGCTATTAAAATATTGATGGGGCTTCAGAGTTCTAGTGAAGTTCAATATCATAGGATAGCTTGAATCCGCATTGTCTATCCATAGACAATCTGATCATATCGGTTTTGTACAAGGAATCCATGTGCCATTGAGGCGCACGACCTGCATACGTGATTCCGGAGCAAGGGCGGAGAGAGACTTGGACATCAGTCTATATTAGGTCATATACCGTTCCATAGTACTCGTGGGTGTTGCGACAGCACCTACACCCAACTTCTTTTGAGGTGCTAGTTTTCAGAGGAGTCCAGAATATAGTTTGGCTGTTGATAAGTCTCTTCAGCACCTAATGGCAATTCGGCACCGGTATTGATTACCGATATTCGTATTTCGGTATGGGGTACTATGAGATCCACATAGGTGTGGGATACAAGGTAAAGCTCGAGAGTCAGATGATATTGATTTCATAAAAGGAATCCATTATACCATTGAGGCACACAGACTGCATATATGGTTCCAGAGCAGAGGTGGAGAGAGACTGGCATAGAATCAGTCATATATTGTTCTGTAGTGCGATTGAGTGCTACAACAGGACCTACACGCCAACTTCTTTTGAGGTGTTGGTTTTCATGGGAGTCCACAAAATAGTTATGGCTCTCTATAGGTCTCTTTGATAGTTATTGGCAATTCATTACGGATATCGGTTATAGATATTCGTATTTAGATATGGGGCACGATGAGATCTACACGAATTCGATCTCACTGGATGTGGCTTGAGGTCTACAGTGCGATTAGGTACCAACTCTACTTATTATGTACCCTAGATGGGGATCATTGGACCATGTTAGATGTTAATGGTCTCTACCTATTAGCGATAATGGGTGCTAATCTGTATTCTTTGTTTGTTGTTTATTGTTAGGATTGTGCATGTTCGTAGTTAGTTAGTTATTATCACAGATTGTGTGCGAGACTTATATTGTGGTATCTTTATCACCCTTTCACTGGTATATTGGGTTACACATATCATAGTATATTGTTACATGGCAGTCACATTATATTGATTGTGCTAACTCGTTAATGATAGAAGAAGAGCAGGTTATGGTATGATTTTCTATCTTTTGGATGAGTTTACTTTATTTGTTTATGGACAGTTCAAATTAACCCTAAGCCATGTTTGTGGAGAGGACAAGTTGTGCCTTAGTAGTTTCTTGTTTCTTTGTATATAGTTTTGATATACAGTATTTTGAGATGATTTCCCTCACATCGGGCTTTATGTCTTACCCGTATTTTGTCTTTGTTCATTTATGTGATGACAACTCTCGGGCACTCGATTGCATAGTTTGGAACTCAAGTTCTTTGGGGATAGGCTTGCACGATACCAGGAATATTCTAGAGGAGTGAAGTCGTCTTATGGGATATGTGAACTTATTATTGATGTAGTACTTGGAAAACAGGCTATTTTGTATATAGGACTTGTGATATCAGATATTGTATTCTGAATTTCTGTATTGATATTTTTTTATCAGTTGCTTTTGCTAGTGCAGTATCTTATATATTGTTCATCCTATTATTTTCATGTATTTTCAGTATATTATATATTATCTTCCATTGTGAGATTGCATGATTGCATCAATGTTCGTTGGTATGATGTTTAATTTCAAATTTTTATGACAGACTGTCTTTTGTGGTATTCAAGAATCTGGCGTTGTCATTCAATGTTGATTCTGGGTATGACGAAGAGTGGGTCGTCACATTTATATCATTTTTCTTATAAAAATTGTTGGATGATGGCTTGCATCATTGAGTTGTAATATATGCTTAATTTTACTGCTTATCTGGATGATAAAAGTTAACAAATTAACTTTTGGTGGATAGATTAGTTCAATGTTTGAATAAATTATCTGAAAAAAACTGTTATTGAATTGATTGGTTTGAATTTATATATATATATATATGTATGTATGTATGTATGTATGTATGTATGTATGTATGTATGTATGTATGAAATATTATATATGTATATATGAAATACAAACTTATTTTCGATTAAGTTTATTGGGAATGGTATTATTTCTATTTACAAAGATATTTCTAACAATTTGCATATATATTATTGTGAATCTGATTTTAATTGGATTTGTTGAAAATAGAAAATTTTACAAGTTAGTTATTTAAAAGCTATTTTCATTATATACAAAATATATTATACTTTTATTTTAATTACATAAATTGATTTAACAATAAATATATTTTGGTAGTTAGATTTAAAATTTATGGATTTGCCTCTTTTATACTAAGTAAGAATATGTTTCTTCTATAGTGAACTTTTTAAATAAAATGAAAATTGATATTCATATGATACGTAAATATCATGCATTTGTAATGGAAAGTAGGATGACCAACCATTTTAAAAAGTGTAGAAATCCTGAGGTTATAGAGTTTTGAAATTGTTTGTGAATTCCATTGTTTTATGATAAAATTAATAATGTTATTGACATTAATAACAAAATTAATAATGTTACTGAATGTAATAATAAAATTAATAATATTATTTAAATAAAGAACAAAATGAATAATGTTATTTAAATTATTCATAAAATTAACGATGTTATTTAAATTAAGAACAAAATTAATAATTTTATTCAAATTATTAATAATATTAATAGTGTTATGTTACATGGCCTTTTGGCCCAGCTATATTCAGACCAATTGGATAAGTTAGACTCGACTATCATCAAGGTCAGTAGCCCAGAGAGATGATCGTGGGGTCCAGAGATCAAGCACAGACTATAATATGAAGCAGCGATAAAGCGAACGCAAGAGATGGACTCTACAAAATATTCTAAGCATGGACAACTCCTCCCCTAGGCAAGGGATCGGGTACGATCCATTCCCTTACAGAATGGATCAGATCATATCAGCTTAGTTGTTCAACTCTATGAAAATCCATCGATATCTCAAAATCCAGAAATCAAATATGCAAACATTTTTGGTGACATGGAGCTAACACGAAGGGGGACCCAGAGGGATCGCGACTCGCCATGTGGTCGTTAAGAGGGATCGGGGCTGATCCTTATTTCTTAGGATTTGGGCCTAACGATCGCTCGTATGACCTCGTCTGCATCTGGAGATTCCGCTGGCGATTTTTCAGGAAGATATTCGGCCGTCTCCCATTATAAATACAGGCTTCATGGTTCATTTTAGGGATCTTTACACTGATGTTTCATTCATACTCCATTGTAACCACGGATCATATCAAATCCGTCCCTCTGTATTCGGCAATTCAAGTGATTAATAAAGTTATTTCTCCAAAGTGGACGTAGGCTTTCAATGACGAACCACTATAAAATAAATCATTATGTTCCTATTTTTGCTTATTTTCTGTTGGTTAATTGCTTTTTTCCTCTATTTTCACTTATATTTCTTCATTTATTTCTCAACACAAACTCTGTTGGGTGTTTGTAACCAATTTTGGTGCTTTCATCGAGAAAGCGATATTCAGCATCATCGGATCCTTATTCTACTGTTGATTGCAAAAATCTAAGGAAGAGATCTAAATTCATCTTCACAAAGTTTCCTATTCTATTCAGACTTGGAAAAAGCCTACAAGGAAACTGTCCAATTCAATCGATAGACATTGTTAGATGGATTAACCTGAGTCCACGGTCTCATGCGACTATTTATATATGCGTGCGAAGTCAAGTGTTCAAGTTCATATGCATTTCGAACATTCACATGGGCAAATGTTTGTAAGTGCACAAGCGCATATATATCCAAACTCATATGCAAAGAAACAAGTTCATACATATTTATCTTGTCCAAACTGATCCCTTACATATTGTTTTCACCAAATGCAATCAAATCCTAGAATGCCTAAATACCAAAGCAAAGAACCTGCCTAAACAAGGGATTGGAACCAAACTCACATATGTATTCATACAAATCACAACCGAGGTTAAGTGTATGCAACTCACATATGTCCTTGTTCAAAATTGTTCATGTATGCAAGTCCAAGAGGTTGAGTGTTGAAATTCAAACTTAAGTTCGCGATACCAAAAAACAACTAAGTCCCCTTAGGGGAAGGGATTGTACCTGATCTCTCCCCTATGCAGCTCTGCCTTGTATCACTTTCACATTCCAAAACATCCATGACCGATCGCTCATAACGATCCCACAACCAGTGATCGCCCATACCAATCGATCGGTGGTATACCGATCGTTCAACTCTATTTCATATGATCGATCCCTTCTATCTTCAAGCTCATCTTCATTGAAAATTCACAGCCAATCGCTCCACCGCTACGTTGAACACCAATCCCTCCACCACTACGTTGAACACCAATCCCTTCATTGCCATAGTTCCACTACAACTGCATATCCCACTGATCGCATCCACCAACATGAGAAACAAGCCACCACCGATCCCCCATGCATCAACAACCGATCGCTTATTGATTCAACCATGTCATGACATATCAGTCTATCCACTACCAATCCTTAAGCTAATATCGATCGGTCAACCAACATGAACGATCATAATCAAACCCAATCTCGTCACACTAACGCGAAATCAAGGTTGTTTAAGGTGGCGACTTTGATTTTGAGGAAGATTGGGGGCAGATAGGGGATCAGATTGACAAAATGAAGAAGGAAGGGATCAGTTCATTTTAAAAAGAAAAAAAACTCTATAAAAAAATTCGGGTCGACGGTACCAAGGAACGAACAAGGAACTGCTGGTCAAACGATAGTCCCAGAGGCTGGAGAACCAAGGTGATATGACACGAACTAGGATCGATTACCGGGTCAAGATCTCAGGGTAGTTTGCGACTCTCTCAACTTACCAATTTCCAAACGCCTGACTTGACAGCTATGGTACGATAGCTTGTGTGACGATCGCCCTACACTGCATATTCTGCCATTTCAAAGTATAGTTATCCATCACCAAAGTCATTAATTCCCATCATGAAACTCCCATCATTCGTTGTCGAAAATTAACAAAAACCGTCGAAACGGTCATCGAAAAACTCACTTCATAAATTTCCCTAAGTCACTTGGGTAAAACCAAGATTTTCTCCAAGCAAACCCCAAAGTGACTCCAAACACCGTTCGTCACTGAACCAAGACTTCAAATTTCTACTACTTCAAGCGAACCATGTATTGATTCCAAGTAAATAGCATATTTTCTCGAGTTGGACTCCAACCTTATGGGGTATTCCTTATCACCCCATATCGATCTCACCCAGTTTAGGAAAATTTAGGGATCATCATCGATCCGTAAACCCCATCCTAACTGATTCACCATTCAATCGGCATTTCAACCATCCAAACATTGGACAATTATGCATATACCATTCAGAAGCATTACAAACAGTCGTAACTTGAAAATGGACCGGACTAACGACGATTGGAGCATTTCCTCTAGTCGAAGCCAATTCACTGAAGCCATTCAGCATGCAGAATATCCAAGGAAATTCAATATGCCAACCATGTCGGCGTATTCTAGAAACATAGACCCCCGAGAGAATTTCATGAAATATGGAGGGCATATGGATTCCACTAGAGCGATAAATGTAATCAAATGCTGATGCTTTCTAATATTCCTCGAGCGAGTAGCGATCATGCGGTTTATATGATTACCGCCCAGGTCCATCTTCTTTTTTAATCAACCGCCTAAGAAGTTCATTAAGCAATTCAGTATGTGACTCTCCCCAGGGATGCGATGTCATCATTTAACTTATCCTAAGCACCAGGCGAGCCACTCAAAGACTTTTGGCAGAGATTTAACATTATTGTCACAGAAGTGAGCAATCCCAACGAGAATATCATACTGATGGCATTGATAAGGGGAATCGACCTTGAGACACACTTTGGCAACTGGTTAGCTGGAGAGCCTGCTACGACCTTGAATCGTTTCTGTTACAAAGCAAACCAGAGCCTAAGCAAGGAGGAGGCGAAAAGAAAAATGCAGGCCTGTTGGCTAAAAGGATTCAAAGCGAGGGTAGCAATGACGATGCCCTAGATGAGGACTCGAATTCTAGGAGACAACCCAGAATCCCAAAATTTGACTCATATACTTCTTTGAACGATTCAATTGAAAGCGTCGACTTAGCAACTCATGACTCAGAGCAGTACAGGAAACCAGCCCGAGAGATTCCACCGAAACCTAATGGAAGTCTAGGAAGTATTGTATATTTCACGATACATACGGTCATAACACTAATTATTGCAGACACCTCCGACATGTGATCGGAGAGCTGATTCAAAAAGGAAAGCTTCAATAATATATGCAAGCCCCGCAAAATGGCAGGCAGGAGATGTCCGACCATTACCAATAAAGGCCTTTTATTATCAACTGGACCACCCACGGTTGACTTTCAGTTGAGAAGGGCTGAGGTAAAGTGGAGTAGCGAGCACACGACGTTGTTTTACCTAACAACAAAATTATTTCAATTTCAGTTATGTTTTGAACTACGACCAACTTGAATTGAACTATTTGCAAATGATATAGGTGACCAAGTACCCAAAGTTAGGCATCAACCTTCCTGCATAGACCATGATTGGACCTTTGTAGTATCATCAAGATGAGCGCGATGCAACCACTCATCAGCTACCATATGCCTCTGACTTGGGGTCAAGAATCCAAAATGGAAAGTGGGTGTGACTCGGCCACCCACTTCCTATTTAGTGATTCCATTATGACATAACATCTATGCCTTGCTCAGAGCCGATAAGGTCAAACTTCGATGCAAAGTGGACACGACCGACCGTCCACTCATCAACCTCTACACTTGACTTGGAGACTAAAGAAAGGCTTGGAGTAGATATGACCCGACCATCCACTCCCTAGCTCCTACTTGAAGGTTGCCAAAGTAATTATGCCTCTCTCGAAACTCAGTGAAACTGGGGTTCAACTAGAAGTAGATGTGATGTGACTGTCCACGCATCGACTCCTACCCTGAATAAGGGGCAGTTTGGGAGTTCGACTAAAAGTAGGAACGACTGAATGTCTACTCATTAACCACCGCCTTCGACATGAGAACACGACTGTAGCTTAAGGTAGATGCGACTTGACAATCCACTCAACAACCCTCTACCTCGACTTGCCAAGAAGAGTACGAAGAAAATTGGATGAGACCTAACCGTCCAACCCAAGCATGGAAGTGATCCAACCTTCCATTGTTTAATCATCAAGTCGACGTGAATCGACCGTTCACTCGCCAACTTTTGTCCTCGAAACTGCGGCCAAAATTCCTTTCCATAGATAAACATGACTTGGCTTTTCATTCGACAACTCTTACCTTGACTTGACAGGTGGAGTATAAATACCAAGATAGACGCGGTTCGACCATCTGTCGACCAACTATGCTTCCTTCGTGCGAACCGAAGTATAAACATCAAAACATGGACGTGGTTCGACCGTCAATAAATTAACTCTGGTTCCCCAGCGCAGATTGGAGTATAAATACCAAGATGGACGTGGTTCGACCGTCTGTCGACCAACTCTGCTCCCACAGTGCAGACTAGAGTATAAGCACTAAAACATGGACAAGATTAGACCGTCCATCAATTAACTCTGGTTCCGTAGTGCGGATTGAGTATAAATTTCAAATGGGCATGGTTCGAATGCCTGTCAACAAACTCTATTCCCCAAGAACGGACCAGAGTATAGGCAACAAAATCGGATGCGATCCAACCATCCGGTACAAAGCGGACGCAACACAGCTGTCCGTGAGTCAATTCTTATCCTCGGTATAGAACTCATTGCATAAATTAATGCGGATGTGCTCTGACCATATAGCATAAAATTTCTTCCTTGGCTCGGTTGGAAGAGCTAGATTCGCAAAACGGACGTGATTGACCGTCCGATTCTAAATAGATTTGACTGTCGGCCCAGCCGTAAATGAATGTGACTCAACGATTCACTCGCCAAATCCAATCTTTGCATTGACAGTTGGAGTAAAATTCAACAAGCGGATGCGGTTCGACTGTCCGCTCACTAGCTCTCACCTTGGTTCGATAGAGAGGGCTTATATCAGAAAATGGACATGGCTTGATCGTCCATCAATAACGCTAGTTCCCAGAGCATGAGCTGGAGTATAAACACCTAACGGGTGCGACTGACCATCCATCAACAAACTCTAGTCCTAGGAGCGCAGATAAGAGTATATGTACAAAATGGATGTGGTTTGACGGTTCATCCATTAACTCTCCCTACAGGCTGAGTATAAAACATAGAACGGATGTGACTCGACTATATGCTAATCAACTCCTTCTCACGATTCAACAAGAATAAATTCAAGTGAGAGTAAACGTGATATGACCGACCACTCTTCTACTTTCACCCCTGACTTGAGGGCAGAAGAAATGACTTAAGGAAAAATGTGGTTCGACCATTTTCCGGAATAACTCTAGTTCTCAGAGTGTGGAGTAGAGTATAAACATCAAACGGGTATGATTAACCGCCCATCGACTAACCCTTATCCCCGGAGTGCGGATAAGAGTATAGACAAATGAGTGAATGCGATCCAACTACTCACTCGCTAACTCAGACCTGAATTCGGTAGGAAAAGTATAAACTCATCAAAGATGGAATTCAACCATCCATGAACTAACTCGGGTAACCCAAGACTAGGGGTAAAAGTACAAACTACTAAAAGCCGAATACGATAGCTCACTATAGCTCCGACTTGGTTTTCTTTATGACTCAAGGCAATGACCACAGGGAGGCCATAATATAAAACCAATCGGAACGACATCCGAAGTTACGGGTAACCGACTATATCGTACCATCAAATCAACAAGCAATATCGATCCAAACTTTCTATACCGTACCGCTGGATCGACGATCAATATCGATCCGCACTGACCACAAATGGATGTGACCCGAACGTTCATCGAATAACTCCGGTCACTAGAGCATAAATAGGAGAATAAACCATGAATGAGTGTGACTTGACCATTCATTATCCATCACCCTCCTTTGATCCATTAGGAGTATGAAACCAGATGAGCATGACTTGACCGCGCCTAAGCGACTTCTATCCCTTGGTCCGATAGGAGAACATAAATCAAAATGGACGTGACTTGAGTGTCTGTACACTGATCCTTGTCCTTGGTTCGATAGGGGGAGCATCAGTCACAGATTGGATGTGACATAACCATCCATTCTTTGGTCCTTGCCTAGAGTATGATGACATCTACATCAAAAGTGGATGTGATTGATCATCCAATTCTCAGCTCATGCCCAAAATCCGATGGGCTTGGGAAGGAGAAGCCATAATAAATTCTAGAATAGGCGCTTCCATCAACTAACTCGATCCCACATATTCGACGGGAAAGTGTGTAAAACCAAAACATATGTGACATGCCCGTCCACTTATCGACATTTACCCCTGACTTGGAGGGCAGGAGCGAGAATCAAAATGAATGTGAACCAACCATTCATCAATCAACTCTAAGTTTTTGGAGCTTAGGTGGGAGTATAAACATGACTAGGAAGAGACTCGACCGTCCATGTAGTACATTTATCCCTGCAATAGCTCGATTCTGTGAGTCATACCTAGTGTTTACAATGACTCGAGGCTACGACTGAAAGGATGCTTAAGAATAGAATCATCGGGTCGATGCCCAGGCACATGGGCGACTAACTATCATTCCAACCTGAAAGACGAACAATAAATCACGAGTACATTGAATGGAAAGCGCATTACTCGAATACATAAGCAGATACAAACTCAAAGCAAGAGCCAGATATGCAGCTGCGCATGACACAAGGAAGAACCCTACTCGACAGTTGATTCGACGTGCTTCTAAGCTTGATCTTCAGCCATTGCAGATAATCGCTTAAAGCATCCTGAACCCATCACTATCGGGTTCATTAGCTAATTATGAGATCCGAAAGTTCGACTGGAGCGACCGTCATCACATGTTGTCCTGACCGGCTTTCATGCCATTGACTATGCATTAGAGAAATTCTCGAACATGGGGATCGACATCAAAGCCAACTGCCGTTCTCCGTGCCTACATACACCACCAAAGTGTTGAAGTTACAAGACTTGCCTAGGCAAGGGGCCGGCACCGAACCCATCGCCTAGGCGACTTTGCAAACCCAATTCAGACATCCCCCGTGCTAAGTAAAGTTTAATGCGGTGTTGTGCAGTTCCATACAAGCACAAATATGTGCATCTATTCAAGTATGAAGCGGTAAACATCCGATTCAAGGCCATATGCTAGTTCAAGTATGCAGGTCATATATGGCAAGTCCCACTATTCGATTTCGAGTTCACATGGTCTAATATGTTCATGTCAAACCAAAAACTGCTTAAGTCCCACTAATACAAGGGATCGGAACTGATTCCATTGCTTGGGCAAATCCACTTAAGCATTTTTCAGCTTACAACATAATGCCAATATCAAGCAACAACACTGTAGTTGGTTCTATAAAGATATAGACCCGAGAGATGAAGAAGAGGAGCCCAAAGAATCCATGGCTACACCCACTGAGCTAACGATCGACATTACGGTCAGCCACGATGACCCATCATGGGTCCTGAAGGTCAGATCACAGCTCAGTGCAACGACAATGATGGAATTAGCTGGCTTTCTCTGAGCGAATCTTGATGTGTTCGCTTGGACCCGTTCCGACATGTGTGGGGTCTCGCCAACTATCGCATGTCATGCATTGAATATCGACCTGAGCCATGTCTCGGTGAAACAAAAACGACATGGCATGGATCTGGAGAGATCTGTTGCACTTAAAGAGGAGGTGGATAAACTGAAAAATAATGGGTTTATCCACAATGCTCTGTACCAGAAATGGGTATTCAATATAGTTCTTATGAGAAAAGCTAATGGAAAGTGGCGGACATGCATCGACTACTCAGACCTGAACAAGGCGTGCCCGAAAGACAGCTTTCCACTTCCGAGGATCGACCAGCTGGTAGACTCAATCGCTGGATATGAACTGCTTTCATTTATGGATACGTACTTGTGTTACAACCAGATCCCGATGCACGTCCCCGACCAGGAGCACGCCGGCTTCATTACTGATCTAGGGTATATTGTTACATTGTGGTGCCGTTTGGACTAAAGAATGCTGGAGCTACTTACCAGAGACTGGTCAATCGGATGTTAAATGACCAAATCGGGAAATCGATGGAAGTATATATGGATGATATGCTTGTGAAGTCACGGTGATCAAACAACTACATCAGTGACTTGGCGAAGATGTTCAATGTTCTTTGAAAATATGAAATGAGACTTAATCCCTTGAAATGCTTTTTCGACGTTACGTTAGGGAAATTCCTAGGTTTCATCGTTAGCTTTAGCGGAATTAAAGCTAATCCCGAGAAGATTCAGGCAATTCAAAACATCCAAGTATCCAAGACGATTAAGCAAGTACAGAGCTTAAATGAGAAGGTTGCCGCCCTAAGCCCATTCATCTTCAGGGCCACTGACAAGTGTATCCCTTTCTTCGACTTGATCATGAGGGGAAGAGGAACTTTGAATGGATGTAGGATTGCATAAATGCATTTCAAGCTCTATTAAATCACTTAGAGAGACCTCCCATCCTTTCCAAGCCACTAGATCGTGAAGACTTATACATCTACTTAGCAGTATCGATACACGCCATAAGTGTCGTACTGTTACATGAAGAGAATATAATCCAGAGGCTGGTATATTATGTTAGCAAGTGATTGACAAGTGCTAAGAGAAACTACCCAAAGCTGAAGAAGATAGTGTACTGCCTGTTGATTACATCATGAAAGCTTTGCCCTTACTTCCAGGTCCACCCTATCAACATCTACACCGACCAGCCGTTACGACAGGTCCTACAGTGACCCAAGACTTCTGGAAGGTTGCTTAAACGGAATATCAAGCTAAGCCAATTCGATATCACTTATCTCCCTCGGAAAGCTATCGAGGGACAGGCATTGGCGGACTTCATACCTGAATTCACTACACCAGACGACTCTCTAGAGAGCAGTGGAGAACTGACCAACCGATGGAGAATGTACCTGGATTAAGCATCCAAAGATCGATGTTCTGACGCTGGTGTCGTGTTAGTGACTCTTGAGGAACGATCAATTTGCTACGCCCTGAAACTCGATTTCCCTGCAACAAATAACGAAGCTGAGTATGAAGCCTTGATTTTCGGGCAAACTTGCCAAAGAATTGAGAGTGAAAACTTTACAAAGCTTTTGTGATTCTGGATTAGTAATATTCCAAGTCAAGGGAGATTATCAGGCTAGGGGCAGTGACTTGCTCCTTATTTCAAACAGGTCCAATAGCTACTGACCGACTTCGAGTATTACACCATTAGACACATCCCTAGAGAACAAAATGAGAAAGCCAACTCACTGGCCAGCTAGCCAGTTCCGAGGATCCATCATCCAAGAAGGAGTCATGTATAGAAAAGGTTTCTCCATTCCCCTGCTTCGGTGTATCATCCATAATGAACTCAAAGAGTCTTGAGAGAAGCCCATGAAGGAGAATGCGGCGATCAGACTGAGCGGCAAATCCCGGCAAAGAAAATACTCCATTACGGGTATTACTGGTCAACTGTCAATCGAGATCCAACTGATTGCTCTAGACGATGCGACAAGTGCCAGATGTTGACAAAACTTTTGAGAGCCTCACCGATGGAAATTACTCAAATGGTCAGTCCATGGGTATTTGCTACTTGGGTATTGACATCATCGGCACCTTTCTGATCTCTAAAGATGGTGTGAAGTACGTCATCATAGCAGTTGATTACTTCACCAAATGAGTTGAAGTTGAACCTTTAGCCGCGATCACAATGAAAAAAGTAATCAACTTTATTGTCCAAAGCATCATCTGTCACTGTGGTCTTCCCGGAACAATCATTACTGATAGCAGGACCCAATTCGATAGTGCTGAATTCAAAGACCTCTGTCGCCGACATCATACTAAGAAAAGATTCGTGGTAGTTGATCACCTCAAGCTAATGGGCAAGTCGAAACTGTTAACAAAATCATAAAGTCCATTCAGAAGAAGTGTTTGGAAAAGGCTAGAATTCATCTACCATATATTCAAGCTATTCACCTTAAGCTTAACACTTGTAACATTGTTGAACCTATACACTTTTAGAACTCCTAAGTTAATTAATTTATAATTGATACATGAATTTGTGAATAAACTAATTAACATGAACTGTAGTTTATTTGCAATAGTAATAAGTTTATTAAGTTTTCAGTTTTGGTCTTTTTCTCTAAAATAACTAATACATTTATTAACATGTATATTCTGAGTTTAGATTTCTTACTAGTTTTAAATGAATGGATATACATGATATGTTCTAGACAATTATAGTACTAGTGATGCGTGCAATTTGTTTTCATACTGAAAGTATTTAATTTGAGAAAAAAAATTAATATTTATTTAGATTATACATGATTTAGCCTTGAAGGTGTTAAACTTTAAGGTTTAGATGTTGTAAGTTAAAATTTAGATTACGCACTTTGAATTAATAATACTGCATTACAACAAAATACCCATTTCGCAACTGGCAACGCCAGTTGTAGTAGGTCTTTAACAATGGTTATGCAACCGTCATAATATGCGAAGTTGTAATAAAGTGGAGGAATTTTACAACTGTTTTCGACCATTGGAAACAACTTTTGTAGTAGAGTCTTTTACAACTATTTTTGCCCGTTGCAATATGATATTTTATAACTGTTTTGCCCGTTGCAATATGATTTTTTACAACTATTTTTGCCAGTTGTCAAAAAAATTCAAATGATAAAAAAATATAAACACAACTACAGTGCACTTGTAAATTAAAAACTAATTTGAAGTTAGAACAAAATATTGTACTAATAACAACCATATTCATTCATATTTACTAAAAATAACAAAAGGAATAAATATTTCAAAATACAAAAAAGATTCATGTATTCACACCATTCATAAAGTCTTAACATAATTACAGAACATCGTAGTTCAAGTCTAAACTAACATAAACATTTGTACATACTAAAAAGAACACAAGATTTAAAATCTAGATCGAATGTCATTGAAGTACACCTTGGAGCAAGAGTAAGGGCACGAGCCTGTTGCATTTGCAGTGGAAGCAGTTGTGATGTAAAATCAAGACCTGTCGCTACAAAATATCATTTCAGGTGCAATCTTAAAATTTAGGTCTGTCAAACGGGTTGGGTCGGGTCAAACGGGTTGGGTTGGGTCGGGTCAAAATGGGTTGGGTCGAGTTTGACCCAACCCATTTATAGTCCATTTTTTTATCCATTTATGACCCAACCCATTTATGACCCATTCTTTTTTATCCATTTATGACCCAACCCATTTATGACCCAACCCACTTAATAAGCGGGTTACCCATTTAACTCATTTAATGATTTAAATTTAATTTGACTAATAAATAACAAATAAATATAAAATAATTCTAATTTTTATGTTTTGAGTTCCGATAAAAATTTAAAATTTAAATTCTAATTTTCATCAAAATTCAAATATGGGGATGCGGCAGCTTATTATTTTCTAAGTACAACTGTCAGTCCCCTTGGAGAACTACAGTGTGTGTTCACACGATAAAGTATCTGAGTGTTCCATACTGTCCGTAATTTAGGTGGAAGTTAATCGGTCGAAGTCCCACCTGATTCTGAGTTAGAACGAAGGAGTTATTGCAGTCTGAACAAAAAAATAGCGGCTTCTGCACTAGGCGGAGTTCAAATATGAGGATGTGGTAGTCTGTTATATTCTAAGTACAACTGTCAGTCCCCTTAGAGAACTACAGTGTGCGCTCACACGATGAAGTATCCGAGTGTTCCATACTGTCTGTAATTTATGTGGGAGTTAATCGGTCGAAGTCTCGCCTGATTTCGAGTTAGAACGAAGGAATTATTGTAGTCCGAACAAAAAAAATAACAGTTTCTGCACTAGCCGGGGTTCTAATCTGGGGATGTGGTAGCCTGTTATTTTCTAAGTACAATTATCAGTCCCCTTGGAGAACTACAGTGTGTGTTCACACGATGAAGTATCCGAGTGTTCCATACTGTCCGTAATTTAGATGGGAGCTAATCGGTCAAAGTCTCGCCTGATTTCGAGTTAGAACGAAGTAATTATTGCAGTCCGAACAAAAAAATAGCGGCTTCTGGACTAGGCGGAGTTCAAATATGGGGATGTGGTAGCCTGTTATTTTCTAAGTACAACTGTCAGTCCCCTCGGAGAACTACAGTGTGTGTTCACACAATGAAGTATCTGAGTGTTCCATATTGTTCATAATTTAGGTGAGAGTTCATCAGTCGAAGTCTCGCCTGATTCCGAGTTAGAACGAAAAAGTTATTGCAGTCTGAACAAAAAAAAATAGCGGCTTCTGCACTAGGCAGAATTCAAATATAGGGATGCGGTAGCATGTTATTTTCTAAGTACAATTGTCAGTCTCCATGAAAAACTATAATATATATTCAAAATTCTTATTTTTCAAATTTTATTAAAATTTAATGTTTTTAATAAATGGGTAAATGGGTTACCCATTTATAACCCTTTTAAAAATGGATCAACCCAACCCATAACTCATTTAATAATATTCATAAATGGGTTGACCCAACTCATTTATAAATAGGGTAAATGGGTTGGGTTAATAGGTTGGGTCATATTTTAACAGGTCTACTAAAATTAGAAACAAATGAAAATAGCACCAGCAAGAGTAAACTGTAGTAAGTTACGCAGAATGCTATTAACAAAATGTGTGCATTTTATAAAAAAAATGTGATGTGTAATCAGGTTTCAGCATCAAACTTGTTGAAGGAGACATGCAAATACATAAAGAGCCTGTACCGTGAAATACATGGTAACAAGGAGAAGAACATTACAACTCAATATTAGCACAAATTATTAGAATTCATAAAAGCCTATGAGATAATACATACAACTATAAGGGCAACTAAAATTAGAGATTGGTTAACTTACTAACATATACGACCAGCATAAAATTTATGGATCAACTTACGAAGAACACATCGCTAGCATATAATAGGAAAATGCTAGTCGAGGTGTTCCATTTGTGCAAACAATGTATCCACAATGAAAATAAAATATCAACATTTCAAACGTACCATTTGGATCTACGTTGTAAACGACGATAGCCATGCTAATTTACTGCTTAACTAATGATTCTTCTAAGGCTACTATCATTTGGTCTTTACATAAGAATATGTACTTAATTTATATCATGAATATACCAAGTAATAAGATATGACCGACTATTAAGAAAGTTAAATTTGTTGGGAGACGTTTAAATGAATCCTCTGTAAGTTGTAACTTACTTTTTTTTCTGCACCAAATTTACTCATTGCACCTTTTTTAGGTGCATATCTATCAGGTCTAAAGCATGAATCCAAGTCAACCTGAGTTGTTTCATTTTTAAAATTGCTTTATATATGTTGTAACTAACAGTTCGTTAGCTTATTACCCGACCCCAAATCTAGTTAACCTTTTTTAGTAAAAAAGTTGTCAAAGTTGATAAATAACTGATAGTTCTTTTATGTCATAATAACACAATTATGTAATCTAGGCAAACCAAACAACTTGCACAAGATGGACAGCAATATAATGCCTACTTTTAAACTAAATATACTGCACATTTTAGTCATGTGTGATCATAACATGAAGGAAAAAATTGGTTAGAATAACAAACATGCATAACCTAACAATTTTCAACCACCCCTTCTCACTGTGCCGGCAAAAGAATCTTTGCCCTTGTGAACAGTATCTAAAATCAACCTTTGTTAGGGGACAATTATTCTTAATGCAATACGCAAAATATTGGTCTGCCTAATATTTTTTATCATCTAAAGTTAAAAAAGCATAAAACATGTCAAAAAAAAATTTGGTAAAAGATGTACTTAGAAGATTGAGCAAACCAACTAAAGTGGATAAGTGAAATAGGTATAAAAAAAGAGTAGACATTTATCATTTTATGACTCCTTTTGCAACGATTACATTCATAACATAATATAAAGCATAAAAAATTTTGATGAACAATCATAGAATTCACTTAATATAACTTTTGTACTTTGAGATAGCTCCTTAATAATTTATTTGCATATGCCTATCAACATAGTGAATGGCTATTATATATTAATTTCAAAAAGATAAACCTTTTATTGCCACTTGACGATTGTACACGGATATGGACTTAAGAAACAATAATCATCCGTTTCCAACCAAAAATAGGTATAAAAAAATTAGTTCAAGTTTTAAACATATTACATACCTCTTCCAATCATATTGTTAAACCAATATTTCAAATTTTGAAGCAGCACAAGCACATCATAAGTAGAGAATCTCTTTATTGCTTTATAATCATGAGATGATCGGTAAAAGACACTAATTGCTCTACCTAAATATATGTCAAATAACATTACTAGTAGATACAATATGTTATTGTTAGAATGATAAATGTACAAAGTGATAAGAATTATTTAATCAAGAACTATAAGTTTTGCAATTGATAGAAAAAGATGCCTACATTAACAGATCCATTAGAGTGACTTCAATTTTCTCCTTTGTTGCTCCAACTCTAAAGCTACAGACAAATTATGTTTTTCTCAATGTTTCAAATCTCGTTTATCTCACCCGAGATCTCATTTTATCTCATTCAAAATATTAAAATCTCAATTGGGATTTTAGATAAACTCAATAGATACTCCTTCTAAGACATTAAAATTTGTTTACATTTTATTTGACACTCATCACATCCAAGATATTAGATCTTAACCGGAATTTGAGATAAATCTCTATAGAAGATCTCATTCAAAGATGTTTTTCATTTACCTATTTCTTTACCTTCTTATGTGGGTCCAAAAGGAATTGCACTCTAATAATTTTTTTACTAGCTTTCCACTTTTATTTTTTATTTTTTAACGAGTGAGAAAAAATAGATAACTTTTTGTTTATTTTTTATTTTTAATATTCAAATGAGTAGAATTTATTTAGTCAATACTGAATTAGTCATGTAACTACTTTCCTCTAGAAAGAAAAATTAATGTTATTGTTTTTTATGAATCATTCATGTTAATAAGTTTATATTAGATACCAATTATCGTAAAAATCTTTAAAATGTCAATTTTGTATTTTTAAATTACTCCGAGATAGTCGGATTTTAAAATCCGAGATGTCAATTCGAGATACACTCTTCTCACCCGAGATCTCGTCCGATACAAGATATTGTATGTAGAATTCCCGAGACGGGATATGACCAAAATCTGAGATTTAAAACCTTGGTTTTTCTATACCTCGTTTGACGACACATAATGGGTATGCACGTCTTCTGCATAGGTCAATGATACCTGGTTTGCTACATAATAAGCATTGATGTCATTACTGGGATCAAAATAGTGACTCAATTGTTTGTAAATCAAATTAAAAATCAAATTAAATTCGGGTACAATGAACAAAGGTAGTAAATCAAATTGAAATCGAGTATACTGGGATCAAAAGAGAGACTCAAAAAGGCTACCTTGGAAATAGACGTTAGCCTCCTCCCACCAAAGATCCATATCGCCTTCGACTAGGCTGCTACGGTCGTGCATCAACAACCGAGCGTCTTGGAGAAGCTGAAAATTTCATCAGAAGTAGTAGGGCCCCGAGACCATCCTGGCATCGAGAGGAATGCAGAGGCAAGACCCATGGACGCAGGGTCAATCGTGGTCGATATTACTATGATTTTGGCGATGTGGGTTCGAGATAATAAAGAGTTTGTTTCTGAGTTAAAGATCTTCCATGGGAGTAGGAATAAATTTGGGATTTAGGGTTACAGAAAATATAACTTTAAGTGGCCAGCAAAATTTAGAAACGTAAGGCATTGCGGGCCTTGAAATTTTATTTACTGTTATCTATTAATAAATTATTAATTATCAATTACTACTTGTATATTAGTATTAATAAATTATAATTTACTAATTGTAAATCATAAATTATTATTTATAAACCGATAATTATAATAATAAATTAATTATAAATTATTAATCATTAATTATAAACCAACATTATAATAAATTATTATATATTCAGTATATATTATAATTTATATATTATTATTATAAATATTAATTATAAAAAATAATTATTGTTTATTGTTTATAAACTATTTATTAATAATCATTGATTATGAACCATTAATTATAATAATTAATGAATTTCAAATTATTAACCATTAATTATATATTTTGAATCATTAATTATAAATCTGTAATTATAATAAATTATTATATATATTAAGTATGCATTATAATTTATAAAGTATTATTATAAATTATAGATTTTTAATATTAATTATAATAATAAATTATTGATTATAAAATATAAATATAAATTATTGTTTATTGTTTATAATTATTTATTAATAGTCATTAATATCGTTATGTATATATTAAATTATAAATTATTAATTAATGAATTATTAATTTTAATAAATTATTAAGTATAGACTATTAAATATTAAGTATATATTAATATTTATACATTATTATTAGAAATTATTAATTAATTTATTATTTATTAAAAATTAATTCTACTATATTATTAATTATGATAAATTTTCTATTTAGGCCAATTTTGCAAACTTATTACAAATATAGGTCAGTTGCAAAACTAATTACAAAAATAGGCTAGTTTTGGCCACATCAACCACCACTGTACTAGCGGCATTTCAAATGCCGCCAGTACACGTATTATTACTAAAACTAGCTGACGTCATTTGAGATGCCGCTAGTATGCGGTATTTGGGATGCTGCCAATTTGCGGCATTTCAAATGCCACCCTGTTGGGTGCCTACTGTTTAAGATAGCCCCCTCTTCCATTTACCACTCCACTCTCAAGAACCCAAATCGTTAAAAAACCCAAAACTCCAAATCCTAAAAAAATTCCCAAACTAAGGACGGTAGAATATGTATGTTATTTTGTAAACCCAAGTTTTTTTGTGTGTGTTTTTGTTACCATATATTGTTTGGTAATTTATGGAAGTGGTAAAAAAGATGATTAACTGACAGGTAGAATGGCTCCCAAGTGTGTACCAATGATTTGTTACTATGATGGTGAACTGGTTATTGAAGAACTTAATTCTGGCAAATATTTTGGTGGGTCGTGTAAAGCAGTGAAAGTATTGAAAGGTTGTAATTTGGCATAGTTAAAAGAATCGATTTATAAAGCATCTAAGATAAAATCCGATGAATTTGACATAGAGTTAGTGTGTGACTGGCCTATGGATTCAGGATCGAAAGCCATTAAAATAGGTGATGACGACGATGTGGAGCTAATGTTATCAGCGACATCAAAATTAATAGAGTGTTTGTTGGGAAAAGTAGGAGGTTGCAAGAAGAAGAACCCGTACGAGAACAAGTAGTTAAAGTGTCACTGAAGACTACCGTAGAAGGGTTGAGACAGTAAGTATTAGTCATGGAACTGCAATTCCGAGTTTTAGTAATCCACCTATGACAGAGATCTACGGTCAACAAAAATCTTTTTCTTGGATACCCGCCGTGTATGAGTTATCAACAAGGCGTTTAGTATAACTTTCCATATCCAAGTCAATGCAGCTTTTCACATTTGCTTGGAAGGTGAAACATTTATTTATAATTTTTATGTCATATTACAATGTAAATTATGCAATAGTTGAAAGTTTTGTCGTTCTATATGCAGTTATCTTCCTTATCGACCAACACCGCCAAGTACTGCCATACCATCAAATTGTCATATGTCTCCTTATATGTATCCAACTCCAGCTGAGTTATATGATATAAGTAAGAGGTATTTGTTTAGAATAAGCTAACTTTGTTAGCTATTATTTCTGATACGGTGTTTAAATTAATATTTATTTGTGAATTACATATTTCTCGCACATGATATTGCGACACAATCTAATATCGAAGTGGGAAATATGAACGTAATCGCAAATGAAGCAGATGTTGATATTGAAATGGACATGGTTGTAGGTGAAGATGTGCATGACGATCCCCCTCTAAACAATATGGATGTAGTTAATATGGCGGAGAATGACGTGTCGTTGATCGGTAGTATGCAAGTGAACAATGATGCTTTGAATTATGATTTTGCGGTTGAAGACAATATTCCCGAAGATAGTGATGAGGTGGAAATGGAGGTACCTTTGGATGACGATCTATGCAGTGCACAAATAATGGCTAGGTCAATTGTTGCAAATTTGGAGCTCAACAATGAGTTATTTTCAACCGTTAGCGTTCAGAGTGGCTTTAAAGTTGGTATGATTTTCGAGATGAAAGCTAAATTATTGCAACAGTTGAGCGAATGGTCAATTCTACTTGCCGTGTCTTTTAAAGGTATAAAATCAAATAAAACCAAATACACTATCATTTGTAATATAGATGTCAACTGTCCATAGAGAATTCATGCTATTGTTTCAAAAAAAAATCCGAGCAGAACTGGTGGATTATAAGGAAATATCCGAACAACCACTACTGTGTTAACCCAATAGTGAACTCCACTCACAAGTAAGCGACTTCTAATTTTCTAGTATCAAAGATCTTACCTTTGGTGAAAGTCGATCTGAATATAACAGCCGGGACGGTGCAAGTATTGATGGAAGAACAATTGTTCGTGAAAGTTAGTTACATAAAGGCTTGGAGGGCTTTGAGTAAGGTGGTGGAAAGGATTTATTGTGATTGGACAGAATCATATACCACTCTAAGATAATATTTTGTTGAAATTGCTAGAACGAACCCGGAAAGCATTGGACATGTTACTATGGATGAATATGGAGTGTTTGATCGAGCTTTTTGGGCCTTTAGCCCTTGTACTGAAGGTTTTGTTCATTGTCGTCCGTTGTTATGTATTGACGTCACACATTTGTATGGGAAATACAAAGGGACATTACTTATAGACGCTGCTATTGATGCGGATGACCATCTATACCCTTTAGCCTATGCAATTGTAGAGTCGGAATCTGGTGATAGTGGGGGTGGTTTTTTGCTTGCATGTGGCGGTTCATTCATAGTGTTAATAATCGATGAATTACCTTCATTTCCGATCAAATGAAATGAATACCGATAGCATCGGAAATGAAATGGGGTTTATTCCTTATAAACACCGCTTTTGTGCTAGACATATGAAGGCCAATTTTCAAGCTGTAGGATTTAGAGAAAAAACGACTAACGGGCCTTTTTTATGCTGCAGCATGTGCTGCAGAGGAAGCCGAGTACAACAAAATCCAAGAAGAAATCAAAACTACAAGCAATAGGGCACACAATTGGATAGAATGGAGTTTGGGAGGAAAAGAGAAAAATTGGGCATTGTGTAAAGATGATGGCGGTCAATTTCATGTCATAACCACTAACTGTGCAGAAAGTTTCAACGGTGTACTTAAAGGAGCTCGGTCTTTACCTGTTAAAGCTTTGGTTGCACACACCTTTTTTAGGTCGGTTGATTATTTTTGTCAAAGAAGAGAAGCAGCAGGAAAATTTACAACTCTTCTTACTCCGAAGTGGGAAGCAAAGATTGCCGATAGAGCTAACGAAGCAAGGCGTACAAGAATAATTCACTTTAGTCAAGCAGAATGCAAGTTGTGCACTATTTCGGTGATGAATTCAAAGTACCGATCAACGGTAACACTTGCTTATGTACGTGTAACATACCTCTATTAGAGCACTTACCTTGTACGCATGTTATGGCCGCTTGCTCAACGGTTTCCAATGGAGCTAATAGAGCCCATCATGACTTCGCTTCAACATGGTATTCAGCTGAGAAATACTTGGCCTCTTACACCCCCGAGTTTCATCCCGTCCGCGATAACACTATTGGAGTTTAAGCGATAATCATTTGGTCCTACCTCCTGTAGCTAAAAGGCAACTAGGACCTCCACGTTCTACTAGAATTAAAGGTACGATGGACGAGATGCAGGCTCCTAAAGGAAATAGGTGCAGCAAATGTGATGTTGTGGGTCATAAGAAAAATCGTTGCACTTCGGCAACGTAATGTTTTCATTTGAGGTTGGTTGTATTTTTAGTTTGACTATAATTGAATATATTCGAACATAATTTTTTATGTTATCAAATTTCGGCATTTGAGTTTGGTTGTATTTGGAAAGTTGTATTATTAGTTTTATTTTGACAATTTCATAGTTGTATTATTTGGCTAAATGAAATAAAGCTGCAGGATATGCAGCAAAGTAATAACAGAGCGGCATTTGAAATGCCACAATGTGAGCGGCATTTCCGCCAACTGGTTTTTAACTAGGCAGCATTTGAAATGCCACGCATGGGGAGGAATTTCAAATGCCGCTCTGTGATTACCTTGCTACATATCCAGCAGCAGCCAAATTCGAGTACCAAATACCGACACATTACATTACATTAGCGTAAGTTCGAATGTACATAGTTCGAATGTACCTAAATTAATTTGAATAACAGTAAACTACAATAGCATAAATTCGAAGAGCAAATACCACAAGATTCGAATAGCATTACATTACATTAGACATCATTCGTACTACATAGATAACACGCAGACATCGTTCTTACTACGTAGTTAAAGTTCACTTTTCCTTTAATGATCTACGTGGCCATAACGTCGAATACTTGTATCCATAGACCAGGAATTCGTTTGCATATTCAAGATTCAACTTATCCAAACGACTATTTTTTGCTTGCATCTCTAAAGCGTATTCAACCCCCCTAGGGCACATTTTAGGATCTAGCCACTTTAAAAAATTGCTGCAGTCAACTTGATGAGGTCGTATCTTATGATCATTGTACCCACCACATCGGTAGAAATGACGTCCTGCATTCGTCTCGTTTCTACAAACAATTACGTCACATTCATCTCCACAGTAACAAAGTACACGTGGAGCTTGCGCGCTTGAACTAGCACGATTGAGATTTTGATGACCAAGGGCGCCTAAAAGACGTGCATGCAGTGATTGTTTCTCCAGTCTTTCATTCGCGACATCTATTATTGATGTTCCATTATCCACAGCCGGCGGCGATTCTTCAACTTGTGTCTCTGGCATAAAATTCACATCAAGGTTGGTGCGACTTTCCTTCCCATTACCTTTCTTTTGTTCAAATTCAACGAAAATCTTCATCATTGTTTCATCATCAATCTCCGAATTATCCATTATCAATCTATAAATAGAATCAAACTATACAACACAAAAAATAGAAAGTTTAGTTTTTGATGATGGGGTTTTGGGTTACAAAGTAAAAGAAATTAGAATTTGAAAGAAATTAATAGAGATTAATGTCATACTTACCTTATAGACGACTTGTTGAAATAAATTACAATTTGAGATAAATTGAAATTTGAGAGAAATCAGGAAGTGTAGTTTTTGGTGAAGGAGTTTTGGTAAAGTAAGGATGGGCTAGGTAGGAGTTGGTGGCTATAGAGAAAAAGTCAGAGCGGCATTTAAAGTGGCGCCTATGTGCGGCATTTTAAATGCCGCATGAGAGCAGCATTTTAAATGCCGCTCTATTACTTACACACTCGGCGACATTTGAAATACCACACAAGGGCGGCATTTCAAATGCCGCTTTTCTGGTTATACACTACATAGCAACATCAGCCCCATTACACATGCTACACAATTACACGGTAAACACTTACATAAGAATCACATCTATATTCACTACGAACTAAAGTACAATGAAAAACAATACTACAATCAAAAGTAGTTTTCAACCCAATCTAAAACAGTACAATCAATACTACAGACATTCCAAACTACACTATCATTTCAAAATTTTTAGTTCGCGAGGAGTTTCATTTTTGGATTTTCTTGGCTTCAGCATGAATTCCTCCTCAATAGGCGAAACTTCTTCACTGCCCTCTTCTTGCGTTCCTTCTGCAGGGGGTTGAGACGGCCCAACTGGATGCGTATGTTGGGAAGTGATTGCCCCGGAGCTTTCGCCCGTACCTTTCTTTCATCTTTGATACTTTCTCTTAGGTTCGGGGGCCGGTGGGGCAGATGCAATGTCCTCAAATGGTGTGACATATGCAATGTTCTCAATAAGGGGTGGCACTGCAGGAGGAGGGGGAGGCGGCGGTGGGGATTGGTCTTGTCATCTTGTTCTTCGACAAACATGAGCGTAGAATTTGTTTGAGCGAGAAGCATTTCTTCTTACTTTTTTTCGGGAACCTCCTCCACAAGCTCATCGACTATGTCCAACATATGATACATACCATCCGCCTGCATATAACATATACCATTATTAATTTTACAACTACCTTAAAAATTGTAAATTTAAATACATACCACGTTTCGTTCAAGCGGAGCTCTTGGAGTGTAAGTCTTGCTCAGGCACTTCCTCTCATCTTCTTAACACATAACGCCGAGTGATATTCCAATACCAACTATTGTACTCCTCATCAGTCAGCGTGATCTCATGCTCATCTTCCACAGCTAAGAAGCGGTTACTCCATAACTCTATCATCGTTTCAAACCCATCTTCATCATATGGAAGAGTATAATATGGAGCAAGATACGGTAAGCGTTGAAGAAGACCAAACTGCCTCATCACTCTATCGAGAAGATGGCATGCAAGATCGCCAAAGCAAAATATCATCAGTCTTACCCGCCATAACTGCATCGCCTCAATGCATAATGTCAAAAGAGCATCAAGCTCTGCCTCGGTGTATGGAGTTCATGTAACTGCATTATAGTCCAAGACATCAAACTCGTTTTGGTAGAACGCCAAATTCTGTTTTGGTGTCGTTTTGGTATTCTTTGGTCCAATCCATCTAAAATAGCAAAAATTTATACAAATTGTTCAAAGTGTATAAGTTGATACAACCGTACAAATAACAATATTTTACCTCGATCCATATGGTTTCGAATTGTTGATTATTGGTCTCTTCATAGTTATACGACCGACCGGAAGATAAGTCCAAGACCATAGCTGCAAGAGTATAAGTTGTATTTCATTAATGTTTACGACATGTACAAATATGAATTAATGAATAATTATGACCGTACCTGAACTAGAGTCATACAACCACCGGCAGACCGTTGTTGTACCAACGCCACTCTAGAAAAAGCTCTGTATAAGTGAAAGCTAGCACCGCACTGCCCCATGAATATTGTCGACAAGAATCAAAGTCTTCAAACAACGGGAGACATTGAAGGGCCACTCGAGTTTTCGATCGATCGTAAAAAGATGTTTAGTGATGATGTGCAAAATAATAGCACGGGCGCATTGGGCGATCTGCACTGGAGAGGTACGACGAGGAATATCATCGACCAACTGCTCCCTAAACCAAGTGGCTATTATCGACTCATTCCCCCATCTTACGTCTTCTGGAGGAGACAGACCAAGCAAGGGCTCATGCAAATCCATATAATTATGTGGGAAATTCGGTTCATAATGGGATCCCCGTTAATCGGCAATCCAAGCAACACAGCGACATCTTTTAAAGTGATGGTCATCTCACCTACTCTTATATGAAATGTAGATGTCTCGGGTCTCCATCTATCGATCAACGCTGTCAGAAGATTATGACCAATCTATATGTATCCTAACTTATGGATAACACCGAATCCAGGCCTGTTTAAAAGTTCCAACACACCAGGATGCGTTGACGTGACAAGCTTTAAGGTCGAAGAATGGTCAATGAATCCGTCCGGCTCAACCGCCTGTCGAAAATTAAACCAAAATGCAAGATATTATGCCATTTACTAACATAATGCAAAATGCAAGAAAAATTATATCAACATGTACCTCAATCAAATCATTATTGCTAGTGCGGTGTTGAGCTTGTAAGTAAAGAACGCTATCATCAATCGGTCCGGGTGCCATTTCTTCATATTCTACCACAATAACAATACCAAATCAAATTTATAACTTGAACAATCCTTATATAAAATCAAGATCCAATCAAAAAAATGTTCTACGCACACAAACTACTTCATTGTAGTCTAGAAACATACATTTACACCTAAAACCAATAAAATCAAACAGAAATAGAAAGAGACAAGAATTTATAGTGGTTCAGCGTTGTAGCCTACGTCCACTTTGAATAGTTTTGTTATTTATTGTTTTTTTTTCTAAACCCTAAAATCAAAAATTTTAAATTTTGAGATAAAATTGGAAGAATACAAACCTATAGGAGGTACTTGAGATGATGAGGAAGCCATTCTTCGATTTCTAGCTTGATTTAACGAGTTTTTGAGTGAAAATATTAATTTTGGGAGAATTGGGGTGTTGGGTTCGGTTTTGGGTTTTTGGTTTTTGAGAGTGGAGTGGTAAATGGAAGAGGGGGCTATCTTAAACAACAGGCACATAACAGGGCGGCATTTGAAATGCCGCAAACTGGCGGCATCCCAAATGTCGCATACTGGCGGCATCTCAAATGTCGCCAGTTAGTTTTACCAAAAATATGTGTACTGGCGGCATTGAACTAATTTCTTAAAAACTAATTCTTTTAAATAAATGATGTTACTTAAACCTTTGATTTGTTAAAGTTGTATATTTTCTTTTAACTTAAGTAGATTAATTCTTAAAGTTTAATTAAACTTAATTAATAATGTAATTAAGTAATAGTTAAAGGATTAAATATATATCCAAATAAGAATTTAAGTGATAAAATGTACTTCTATCCGAGCTCCACCATCACAGCAACCCCCTGACACCCCTGATAACTCATGCACGTGCACGGTGCCTCGTCGCTGTTCCGATCAACTTTACCATCGACTAAAAGTTGATGATGACCTATTCAACCCTTCCGAACACCCAACTCGATGGATTACGCCGATAATCAAAATTGAGGTATCGAGCTCTTCCTGGAACTCAAAACCCCACTGGCAAAATCATCAGCGCCGTCGCTTCCTATTCCCAAAGGCCTCACGATCACGTCCATCGCTCCGCCACTCATCTGTGCTTCGTTTCCCATGACTGCGATCGAGTCCGACACGATGACGATACCTTTCTGACCATGAACCCAACATCGACCCAGTACCCAGCTAAAACCCTACCTCACCGATCTACCACCGCCACCGCGAATGCCGCCGGTACACGTGGCGGTTGATGTGGCCAAAACTGACCTATTTTTGTAATTAGTTTTGCAACCGGCCTATATTTGTAATAAGTTTGCAAAATTGGCCTAAATAGAAAATTTATCCTATTAATTATTAAAAATAATTATAAGTTATAAATTATTCATCAATAATCATTAATTATAGTGGATTATAAATTATTAGCTATATGAGTTATCATTTATACATTATTAATGAAATCTTCATTTATCAATAATTAGTTATTAAGTATTAGTTATTAATTATGAATTCCTAATTATTAATTATTATAGTATCTTAAAAAATTATGAACATATTCGAATAATTAATGCTAATAAGTTGTCATAGTTAAATATTTACAACGATCAAAATTAATAAGTTGTTATAGATCTCTATTACAACCAGCTAAAACAAATAGTCGTTAAAAATACGTTTATTACAATTAAAACCAGTTGTTAAAACCTTTATTACAACTATCGTCTTGCGAACCTTGTCAATAACTAGTTGTAATATGGTAATTCTCTTGTAGTGCTATCGTGTGTGAGATAATGTAAATTTTGTTTACATATAGGAATGATTCCATTGCACTTGAAGGTTTAGATGGTTCTTCACCATATAATACGATGATAGTTTTTTCTAATGATAGACATCCCTCCTTTTTTGCAGATTTTACTAATGTTTCAATCATATCCATCTGACGATAGTATGAATTTGATTGAAAGATTGATAGAATCTACAAAAAACGGAGTGACGCTTATCATTAGAAAAAACTATCATTGTATTAGTTAGTGAAAAACAAAGATGGTCTAAAACCATAGCAGTGGTGACTGGACATGGGTAGTAGTGCTATTATAAATGGTGATGTTGGATTGAGGAAGTTCTAGGGGATACTGTTAACACTGGAGTTGTTGGCCATCAGTGGTGGTGGTTGTCGCCACCAAAGGTAGTGGTATCGCCACTAGCAGTTCCCCATCCACCATCACCAGCTATAACAAAACAACAACTGTAACAACCCAAATTTTAATTAACATTATTTAGGAGATTTAATTGGATAAATTAAATAAAATAATATAAATGGTAAGGAAATTGAAATTTGATAATTAGTATGGGCCGACCCTTAATTAATGAACTAATAGAATTAATTAGAACATTCATAAAAATGATGATATATGAGGAGGGCAAAATAAGAAAAGAGTATAATTCCTAAATATAACCCTTCCCATTCTCCTTTCCTCCCACTACAAGAAAAACTATTTTTAGTGGCATATATATCTTTGTAGCGTTCAATACTAAGTGCTACCACTAATCATATAAAAAGGTAAAAGTAAATAACTAAACGCGACCAAAATATCCCGCCAACAATTCATCCTGAAATTTTTCGTGGCCGCTCAAATCCTTTTCTCTTACCCTTAGCAAAATACCCCACCAACATTTTTATTTCCCATCTCCTTCTGAAGAAGGAAGATTGCTCTAAATAATACCCTTCAATCAGTTCTGTCCCTCCTTATTCACTCTCTCGAACCCTTAAATTTCCCTCGTAAAAGTAACAATCGCGATGATAACACGAAAGAAGAGCAACCTCCATATTCACTCTCTCGAACCCTTAAATTTCGCTCGTAAAAGCAACAATCGCGATGATAACACGAAAGAAGAGCAGATCCCCGTTCGTCAAAGACAGTGAGATCGGATCACTCTAAGAGGTCTACCTCCATTAACTCACCATAAAGGAGTACCAAATTATCAATCTGCTTTGTCTCGGCTTGAAGGATAAGGTCATGAAAATCATGTCGTACAAAAGCAGACACGCGTTGGTCAGAGAATCAGGTCAAGGCGTCCATGGTCGTCGATGATGGTAATGGTCAAGATGGTCGTTGATGAAGTTGAGGTTCTAATTGATAGAACAGAGTCAGATATTCTTGTGGGTCTAAATGAATCTGAACCTAGTACGCCTGGTTAAAATTCGAAAGGGTATGATTTATCTACATTGTTCCTTGAGTTTTGATTGTTTTATAAAATTTAATCCATTATAAAGGGTTGTTTAAAGACTCACAATTTCAAATTTTCACCTTTCCAATTTGTGTAGTTGGAGATGGCATTGTAGCATAAATTATGTTATTTCTTTGATAATAGAAGTCTGAAATCTAAATGTTTAGGAACAAACATTCTAGGTTAAATAGACTTAATATAGGACATGAATTTAGTTTACAAATATCACCCTTTGCTTTTGTAAATAGACTTGACCCCTGTTACCAAATTGACTAAATTGCATGTGACATTTGGGTTGTGAGTGCAAATTCAGTATTATGATAAAGAAATATTAACCAAATAGCATTTCTAGCTTTTGATTGGTATTTAATACAAAAATGTTCATGTAGAAATTATGGAGAAAACCATGATAGTCGCTGCATCAAAGTTTGATGCAAATGTGAACTACGTGTCAAAGTTGATGCATGAAATTAGTGCTCATAAGTATACCTGTCAATTTATCGGATACTGTTTGGATAGATTAAAATCTGGATCCGAGACTATGTACTAAATTCATAATCTGAGTTTGGTTCGAGCCCAGGTATTTTAAATTCATTGCCCAAGTATGTCGGCTTGGTACTGAATACACATTTGAAAATTTAATAACACATCACTTTAAGTCATAATACTTAAAAACTATGCATGAACATAGTTTACAAACAAATTGGATAGCGATAAAATAATACAAGTTACCTCCAACACAAATATCTTAGTTTTCAAGTGAATATGGTAATCGGTAGCCTTCCTATCCAACTTTCTTTGGTTTTCCTACGTCCCATCATCCATTACTTATCTTATCCTCGATACTATCTGTTAATTTAGTTCAAATTTAAAAACTACTCTTCTTTGGATGCATTTTTAAGTACAATTTTGAGGCACTCTATCAGATAGACAAGAAATGAGGTACTTGAGATGCACAAACATGATGACAGAGCAATATTTTGCTGGTTATATATATATGACATATTTATGTTTCATGTGTTTGTTATCTTTACGCTACTATGAACTGCAGAATACATCGGGTCCTTATTCATGACATGTAACTTTGTTATATAGGCATGACATGAATGGAATAAACAAATGGTAAATTTGAGTGCATCTGTAAGCTGTGCTCTTTAGTTGTTCATAGGGAAATATACAAGTAACATGTACAATGTATATTATCATGCTGTGAAATTTATTACTTCCTTTTTAATAAGTGTGCATTTTTCACTTTTTTCTTCTGATCCATTTCATTGGTGTATGTTTGTCATTTTTGTTCCACTAGTTTATGAGAGCACAATATCATTTATGCCAAATAATATATAATATGGAAAACATGTTGGAAAATAAGGATGGAGAGTTTAAGCCCAATTATTTTGAGTTATATTTTCATTTTGACCAAACCTATTACTTTCATGGAATAATAGAAACCCTTCCCTTAGAATCTACGTAATTTAAGTATTTAAGAATTGAACTATCTCTTCACACTTGTTGTAACGACCCAGAATTTCAATCATTTGAATTTGGAATAGTTAATTGATTTTAAATATCGAAAAGTTAGTTTTATAAGTTAAATAACTTATATTACAAATATAGCAATTTATTTGATAATTAAATTGTTAAATTTAATTTTTTGAATTGTTTAAATAGTTGAACCTTGAATTTAATATGAATGAAAATGATTTTGAAAGTTGATTAAAATTCTATTTGAATAAGAATGAAGAAGGTAAACTTTAATTTATAATTAAAGTGATTCGAATTGTTTTAATAATAATTCGTTTTAATTAACGTGTGAAAATAGCCTTTTGGGGCACTGTCTTGGATTTCGACGAAACTAGTTTCATTGGATCCTCATAGTGAATTATTATGTGTCATCGAATTTCATGGCGATCAGACGTATCGTTGGGTAGTGCGAGTTCGAAACGCATAGAAATTTATTAAAGGAATTTAAATTAATATAATTGGGTTTGAAAAGCTATCTTCTGTATATGATGTAATTGGCTCTCGATGCTAGTTCCATTGTGTTTGAAATAGGGGTATAACATATAGCATTGTTGTCAAAAATCTTAAAATCCTACGATTTAAATCCCGTTTTAGATCAAATCTTTCCCTTTACGATTCGATTTACATTCCGATTCAAACTCCGTTAAAACTGCAATAGAGAAAATTCATCGATACATGTTGATGGATTCAATATACTTATTTTGGTCTACAATTTCAATCCTAAGTTTTTTAAACAAAATAAAAATGGGACAAAAGAATTTAGGTTTAGATGTAGAAGTTCAAACATCAAAATCAGTTTTAAAGTGTAAATGAACCTTAAAATATGGATCTTTTAAATCTACTATTTACGATTTAAATCTCGTTTCGATTTAAAATTTAAACTTTACGATTTACGATTTGAATCCCATTTTGATAACCTTGACATATAGAATGTCAAGTGGCACACCTCGTTTGGAGTTCAAATAGCGAGTGAATAGTGCATTGGAAATTTTCTATAAAAGGACATCAACTATCTTCATTTGCAAACCCTAAATGAAATAAGCTTCAACCGCCATCCAAATAACCAAATCCAACGTTCACCATTTCACATCACGCTAGAGGCGACGATCGCCAAAACCTTCAACATGGAACTTGTAAAGCTCGACCTCACGATCCGATCGACAACTTTTGATCACCCATCGGTAAGCTACGGTGGCGGCGATTCTCAGTTGAACGAGCGACGTGTTATCGAGTTTTCACGGCGTTGGAGGCGGAGATGGGAGGCGAGACGGTGTCGTTGGTCATGTCAGAAGTAGGGTTGCGTCCTGCAGTGGAGCGGGGGCGTAAGGAGGGCGACGATGGCAATGATCGTCGATGAAGTCGCGTGCTCGGTCGCGTTTTGGTGCTTGGCTTTGTTGGAATGATGAATAAAGGGAAGGGTAAATTAATAATTTAAATTTTATTTAATTAAAGTTAATGATAATTTAATTATTTCAATCGCTATAAATTCATAACTTTTTCGTACAAGGTCCAAATTGAACGCGACAAGTTGCGATGCATTCGTATCCGCGAGTACTACGATATGGAGTTAGATTGGATGGATTAGGAGCTAGTAGAAATATGGTTTAAAATTGAACGTTTGTTCAATTTTAATTCAAACTGGTGCGCTTTGGGCAATTTCTGGAATTTTTATGAATTAACTCACCTCTCTGACCCACTTATATCTTTATATAAGTGTGGATAATTTTATTTATGACTATTGTTGCTTGTTTGGATGATTTACTCTTTTATTAGTTAGATTTGATATATTACCGCTCCTAGAGCGGATGAGACCCTATTACATTTCCGTGTATGAGTGGATGACCCTTTGTATACGATTTCGTCTCGAAGCGGTTGATTTATATTTCTATGATTATATATTGTATGTGATGCAGAGGGACTGTTTGGAGGGATCCAGCAGAATTCCTCACATTGTTGATTTTACTTTGCATATATTTTGATATATGATGTGTTGGATGCCATATTTGATAACATGGATATGTTTTTGCTTATTTAATGCTATAATAGCACTGGACCATGTTTTTAGTATTTTGAAATACTATAAAATAGTGATTTTGAATTGAAATGATTTTCAAAGTAATTTTGGAAGTATATATGTTTTAATAATTTTTAAATTGTTAAAAGGAATGAATATATTTGGAACAAATAAAAAGTATGATTTTTGATGTTATAAAATTGATATTTGCATTAAATTTGTTAAATAAAGATTTTTGAATGGTTTATATAAAAGATTTATAAAAGGGTATTCTATAAATAAAGTAATAAATTTTACACGATGTTTTATAAATATTTATAAAATGGATTTGTAAAAGATATTTTGTAAAAGGATTTATAAATGGATTTTATAAATAAATTAGATTTATAAAGGAAAGGATTTATAAATGGATTTTATAAAAAATTAGATATATAAAGGAAGGGATTTATAAATGGATTTTTATGATAAATGAGTTTTTATAAAAGAATGATTTACAAATAGAATTTTATTTTATAAAATAGAAGTTTTATAAAATAGAAAGGAGATATATAAACATAGTTTTATAAATATGGAAATGATTTATGTTGAGATTTAAATATGGATTTTTATATAAAGGAAATACATTCAAGTTTTTAAGAGTTAAATAATCTTTTAAAGGAATGTTTTGATGAAGTTAATGGTTTTTAAAGTGAAAATCTTTAAAAGCAAAGTTTTGAAAGGAATAATTCCAGATGGAGTTTAAATGGCTTTGAAAAGTGATTTAAAATGTGAAAGTATCAAAAACATAGATTTCAACATTTATTGTTGTAATAGACATTTTCGGGGAAGTAAGTAATGAAGGTGACTGCTATGCTATAGGATCGAAATGACCAACAGTTGTAAACAATGTAAATGTAGTGGTACTGCGATATAAACTAAGTTATCCGCTGATGCGGAATATGAGTATAAAAAATAAATAGTAAAGTAAATGACACCAGGGATTTTTATATTGGTTCGAACTTCTCGTTCTACATCCAGTCCCAGACTACACTCTGGATTTAAACTCTACAAACCCCTCTCTTAACCCGGAGGAATATGTATACAACACCTAAGCAACCGAACATGATTTTTCCGCCTCAAACAGCCGAAGAGGACTTTTACCGCCTGAACAATAGAACAGGACTTGACTGCCTGAGCAACCGAACATGACTTTGATTACAAAGTAGATTATCTTGACCTTGTGTGTTCTAATAACACGAATTTGTCACTTGTAGTACACCCTTCCTATAATCTTTTCCTCAAGTATGATGTGTATAGTTGTGTGTATATAAAGATTAGGAAGTTTCAAATTGCTTTAGAAATATAGAATTGTGATTATAAGCAATGAATGTATGAATTCAAGAGAGTAGTTGATTCAGAAAATATGATTCAAGTATAAGCAAGTAAGTGAAGTTATTTGATCTTGAAATTCATGCATATATATATATATAGTAGTTAAGGAGTTGCAACTGCTGGTGAAGAGCTCTCAACGAATAGCAATGGCTGCAACTCTTCGCGAGGAAGATGGCTATTCAAAAAAGGAAGTGTCTTTTCAAAAAAATAGCAGTTGGAACTAAGTCAATCGATTGGTCTGTGAACTTCAGTCGACTGAATTTGAAAATATAAACGTGTATACATATGTGCACAAGTTCAATAGGTTGTTTATAGATATTCAGTCGACTGGTCGATTTTGTTCAGTCGACTGAATTCTGTTGATAATAAAAAATCACCATAGCTCATTTGGTTAGAGCACTTGCCTTCTAAACAAGTGTCCTGGGTTCGAGCCCCGCTCCATGCATTTTTTAAAAAACTTGATTTTGATTAAAATGTGCATGCGAGTTTATTTGAATGTGAATGATGATTCTTGAGGAAAGATTTTAACAAAGCACTAAACTAGACTCTGTATACATATTTGATGACTCTTGTTAAAATATATAACTATATGAACCATACTTTGAGTCGTTCAGTCCGGATGTTGTCGTAGTCGTAGATTCGTGAATTGTTGTGTCTTGTCAGCAATCAAAACCTATGATCCAACAAGTAAGGCATGGACTATAACACTGTTGTTATAGTAAATGATTTTTAAAAGGAAATGTTTTATATAGTATACAAGATATATATATATATATATAATCAAATCCCTATACTAGTGTTTTTGGGTTGTCGTAACGATGTTTTATGCAACATTCGTTTTGACCCAATAAATTGTGTTTTAGCCTTCCATTGTGAGATACATGAATTGGTTCTTATGATCGTACTAAAGGCTTGGTAGTATAAGAGCATTTCTTCTTATACTTAACACCCGTTCGGAGGCGTATGAACTTTGGAGTTGTACGGTTATAGAAATCTATTTGGCGTGTCTCCAAAATGGTAGTGTTATTAAATATACTTATACCGTTGATATAAGTATATGAGAATGTTTTCCAATATCAAAAGATTGAAATGGTTTTGAAAAAATATTTTTAAGATAATTGAAGTAAATATTTGAAAATTGAATTAACTAATAAAAGATTAATTAAATGGGCCTAGCGACTGCTTATTGCTAGATATTATTTGTTGCTTTGATAGTTAAATAACTGACTGTCAAATTTGGCCATTTTTGATTCCTTGACTTGATGTAGGAACTGATTAGTCGCACATTTAGTAAGAAGCCAACTGAGCAGGCTTGATTATCGTTTGGATTTAAGAATGTTCATTCGAGTAGTGCGGAGTGTCTATGGTACTCCAATCTATCGGGCTTCCTTCTTGGTCGAAGGATAGCAAGTTGAGAGTTGGAAACGTAATAAGTCTATGAGACTTGGTTTCCGTATAAGGTGAGGGCCTCTTTATTGTTGTTGGTCTGGAGAGACCGGGTTCGGACCAATGTATGCGTTCGAAAGTGCAGGTTTATGATGATGATTTTGAAGACGGAGATCTTCATGATGCAGGGCTATTTGCCACTAGACCCGAGATGCATATTATATATATATATATATATATATGGTGGAAGTAGTGCTTCGTTATGAAAAATTTCGATATGCAAGGACTTCTCGCTACTAATCCTAGGGGTAATTCCCGATAGGATGTGGTGGGACAGTGCCTTCGGTTTGTCCTGTTCCAGGACAACTTGTATGGATGAATGTCTGACATTGCATTTCTAATTACATTGATTGATCTCTATAAACGTATCATCTTTTTGGTAGCGGAGAAGACAACTTCTCTTAGCTTAACACCCTTTCTTGAGATGTACGACCTCAGAAGTTATACGTTTGTAGAAATCAGTTGTGTGATCATGGAATGACAGTGTGACATTCAAAGTAGAATGTGCTATGTGAAAGGTAAACATTACCTTAAGCCTCATCACCCGATAATGGCTTAAACAGGGTACGTCGTAAGGCTATGTAGTTCGCTACCATGAGGGTATGATCATCACCCTTCTATATAACCCTCTATATTTCAGGTATGTGATGTATGCTATAAGACGTCTCAGATAGGTCGGTAACGATCGAGGTGATGACATATTCGGCTTTTATCTAGACCATGTCTATGTACCAAATAGGGATGGGTTGGTCTTGCCAAATGCGGAAGATTGTTTGTGTATCATTTGTACATCCCTCTAGAGATGTACATACGAAAGGTAGTCCCTTACTTGCCATTGTATGAAAATATATTCTCCAATACACGTCTGCCATCTTATTTGTAAATCTATTATGCCGTCAAATTTAACCAATGTAACAATTTCGGCTGTTTAAATATTATTTGTATACCAGACACTAGTATATAATATAATAGGATTTGATATGAAATGTTTTGGTTATCGTAAGGTAAAAACCCGTTTGTGTTTATGTGCGGCGTGGTCTTACAAGATACCTTTGTTTGATAAAGAAAAGTATTTATAACTTTAAAATTCAGTTGAGATGTGTTTTCTTACGTTGGTTTACCAGACTGATCCGGACGTTCTTCCCTTTCAATGCTCAGGTCAGACCGATCATATGTACAGATTTAGATTTGGATGCTTTGGAGCTTCAGCAGACGAGATGGAGGTCTTCAGGTCATATTCACTTATATGTTTATTTTTCGTTGCATTGTTATTTAAATTATCAGCATTTGTCGGGATGGGTTATTATAACTATCCAGGCTGATGATTAGTAATTTGTTGTTGTACCCTGATGAACGTATGTACATTACAGTTTCTCTTTTGTAAAGATCATTGATATTATATTATATGTTATTCCGTTGCGATTGTGAGATTTTATGACGTTTTATTTCTTTTCCTCTTCTTCTCTTCTTCTTTTTTCTTTTTTTCCATAACTATCCGTCTTTCCATTCGATTTGGGTTGGACATGTATGGTTTATTATCAGCTCGAATTGTCCGGTTTGCGGGTCGTTACACTTGTTTAAACATATGCAGAAGGTTGATACTATTAAATAGAAGGCTACCATTAAAGCGGTACAAAAGATTTCTGGAAAATTGCTTATCAGTACAAACCATTTCAGAAAATCTTATATATTTATAAATGATATTTGGAATATGATTTAGAAGTATTGAACATCTAAAAATAATGATTTATAAGTATTGAATATATATATATATATATATATATATATATATATATATATATATATATAACTCTAATTCGCCGCATATTTGGAATTCTTCCAACATTGCTCTAGTTTATAATCAATCCGCTTCGTTGGAATGCTGCGTTGAGTACGTAAAGCCTGTGAACGCTCCCTTAAGTGAACTCCTCCGTTGTATATTTCAGACTCCCAATAAGTGTTCTCTTACTTGCGGCATTTGCAGAACATGTAGCTTCTTTTGATGATGCACACACATGCCATGAATGATAACACTTTACAATGTACACTGCATCAGTGGTTGGTAGTTGGTAATTAACGTTTATGGTTAATTTAAGTAATCCAATAAATTTTTAGTTGCAGAGAATCAAAGCAGAACCGCGCGCTTCAGCACAAACATTTAAAGCATGAGTTTCTTATGCACACATGTAATGCCGTAATGGTTTTCATTTAGCAATTATATACTTCGACAAATATAAAAGTTGCAAAAGAATGGCCGTAAAATGAACATATACTTTATCCTTACATTTGCATAAGAAATAATTAAGGAAAAAAAGAAGAAACTATTATTAAATATCACTTTCATCTATTTTGAACTGAACTGAAACAAAGATAATTCTACCAGAGGCCACCTCGTACCTCGAAATTTCTGAAACATCATCAACAAATATAATAGAGCACAAATAAAATAAAGAATTAAATCAGTCAGTTGCACGATTTGAAGTAACAAGTCACTAGATCCCTCCTCCTGTTGCCACAATCAAGCTGCAACCTCTTTTCTATTTTACACATTAAGATTTCTCAACTTGAAGGAGGCTATAAGAGCTGCGCCTTCTTTGCCTTCTTACTGCCATGAATCTTCATATATACCTTCTTTGTCCTGAACGCCAGCAGCAAATCAAATCCAAATCCAACCACACAAGCGACTGCCATTGTCAGAAACACTAGTCTGAAACAATGCGCTCCCACGCACGTGTTTCCTCCATCAGCAGTCTTTATTGCTTGAGAATCGTATAGAAATCCTGCTAAAAGACCGCAGAAAAGAAATGACCCTAGTGGTTGAGAATCAAGATGTTGTATATGAGTCTGTAGTTTTTCAGTCCAAACAGTTCAGAAGCGGTAGGAACAGTCACAGCTAAACGAACACCATAGCAGATAACGACTATAATTACACCAAGGAAGAGAGAGCCAGGCAATGCCATGGCCATTACAATGTACGCTACTGCCATTAGTATTTGCAATGCTGTGTTCTATAGTGGCCTTGGTGTTTTATGTTTCCTGTATCATTTTGGCATTTTAGTATGTGGGTTAAATTTATATAAAGGTTGTCTTATTCCTATATCACTTAGTAAATTAGTTTACTTCAAAACTGTGTAACACATTAATGTCTTGTGTGATAGAATATGGTACTGCATATATAATTGTTTTATCACCATCAGATGCAACAAACCCAAAGCACTTTTGGGTTCAAAAGTCATCTTTACATCAATGGCCATCCTCTTCAGATTTGAAATTTCAAGTGAATATATGCTAGTTAGTGATTGGGGAAAAGACTAGTGGAGGCCGGGGCCTCCGCAATTGGGCATGGTACCGCTATTTTACACAGTAGTGCCTAGCACTGCTGTGTAAACAACAGTGTTGCACTGCTGTGTCATACAACAGTGCATAGTACTGCTGTTTACTCAGTAGCGTATGTCGATCATGTGTCTAACCTTGCCGCGTGGGAAGTGTAAGGTGGTTTGCGTACGATGACAGTGCCTATGTGAGTTGTGGGTATGTATATTGTGAGTGTTTTTGAGTTGAAGGCTGGTGTTCTGAGTGCGTGGCTGTGTGAATTTGTGGGTATGTATATATGTGCGTTTTAGCTGTGTGTGTTATTTCTATATGAGTTGCTGTTTTTATGGACATCGTTTTTTTATATGTACAGTTTAGCTATAAAATCTGGTTTGTGCTAGGCTTGGCATATTTGTGATCCTGAGGTTGAAAATGTTTTTAAAGCTCTGAGAAAATCTGGTGTGAAAACAGCTGTTGTCTCCAATTTTGATACCAGACTAAGGCTGTGAGAAATGCGGATTAAGGATCTTAAGGCTAGAATTAACACTAGAGGGGGGTGAATAGTGTTTTAAGAAATTTATTAATCTTTTTGAGTTTTATCTTAATTTGTTAACAATGTATACACTAATCACACACAGATATGAACACAGAATCAAACACAGATGCAAATATAAAGTAAAAACAGTAAAGGAAAGAACACACCGGATTTTATACTGGTTCGGAGTTACCCTACATCCAGTCCCGCAACACAAGTACGGATTTCCTTTCAACAACAATTCAACAATTACAACCCTCGGTTTCAAGGCTATAAGGTACACCCTCCAGAATGACAATCCTCTGGGTAGAGATACTTGATTTCCGGGGCAACAAGTTCACCCAATTGATTTCCAAGGCTACAATCACACCTTTTCTCGCTAACATATTACAAAAAAAGTCTATAACTCTGAATAGCACTGAGAACCTTGTAGAGATAGTGATGAAGAATCAAACTAGAAGTAATCGAGTATGATTCGATGTTGATTTCGGTAGAGTAATGGTATGATTTTGTATTAAGAAATGTGGAAGAAGAAGAGGAGTGAAAACCAGAAAAAAGTGATTAAAAATTCGTTGAAACTGACCCCTATTTATAGAAGATCAACCGCCATGACCATTCATGAAGAGTTATGGCGAATAGACACTTCTTTTGAAATTTGAATTTTGAACTTCAACTGTCACTATGTCGACATAGTGCCTAGGGGCATGTCGACATCCCTCAGCCAAAGTTGATATTTTGAATTTCTATAAAAATAATATTTATCTTATATAAAAACTATTTAAAACTTTATAAATATACTTGAATATAGTTGAAATTCATAAGTAAATATAAAGAACAATATATACATAATTTAACTATAATTATATATTTAAATCTAAGTATAAATATTAAAAGTTAAATATATTATTTGAAAAGACATTTAAAATCAGGAGTAATTTGACTTTGAAATTAAAGATGTTTTGAGGCTAAAATTATTTAAAATCAGGATAGAGAGTTTTGAATCTTTTAAAAGGAAAGTTTTGAAATCATTTTGAAAACAAGATAATTTTGTAAAATCATTTGAATTAAAATCAGTGGATACAAAACAATGTCCCACTAGATTTTCGTGAGTTCCATCCTACTTAGGGTTCCATCTCTTTAACGGGCTCGAAGTGGATTCCATTCCATGAATAAATTGGATATTAAGATGTCAGTGTTTTTCTACAAGTTTTAACAAATATTCCTAATAAAACAAACTTGACCTTAAACTCTTGAACTCTTGATAATCTTGATACTCATGAGTCTTCTATCTCTATATCTTGAATCTCTATACTGTACAGTCTTCATTCTTGATACCTGCATGGTTAGATCCTGCATATACATATATATCTAAACTTGTAATGTTAGTATTTATATTTTATAATCTATTCTAAGGTTGTTGTCATCAAAACCATCATCTCATGGACTAACAAAGGCCTCCTATGCGTGCTCTCAGGTATGATAGCCGGTGTCTCTGATTCTGGTGCAGCTGCTATAGTCATTGGAGAAGAGTCGCTGGTCAGTTTGAAGGTGTCAAGTCTTTGGTCGAGGTGGCTGGGGTTAATGGAAATATTTTAAATGCCAAACATGTATTCATCTGCTAGTGTGTGCGCGAATAGGATTATCCTGAGAAGAAATTTGTTGAAGTCCAAGGAATTATTAAGTGGTGGACACAGATGTCAGTTATTTCAAGTAGGTAACCCTTTCACGTGATAGCATATCCTACTGATCCTATTCTTGCATTAGAAATAAGGTCTGACATAGAAGTTCTCCAATGCCATCCATTCATTTTAGTATTTTGGTTCTTAGCATTATGCATCTATTGACTGTTATTGCTTATAACTTTTATTTTAATATTCACGAGAGATCTACATTTTCGTTAATATCTTCATTAGTTGCTTATAACTTTTATTTTTGTTGACATGTTTGTTGATATAGGTCACATCAATATTAGATTGTTAGCCCATCAGGTTTTCATTTAATAACAGTAGATTTTCGTTCAAGGAAGGAAAGAGATAAGCTGAGTCAGGTTCTCATTTCACAAGTTGTTTGCACATCATGAATATTTAATTCATTTATCTATAACTTTTGAAATTAGATTTTATTTATCACATCTTAACATTTGTTTGTAACATACTAGCTTTTGGAGCATACCGATATTGTTCAGTATATTAGTTGGTGTGCATCATTTCATGCTTTTTTCTAGTTACGCTTGTAATCATGTAGTACATTTTTTGGATAATGGCTCTTTTGAAACTTCCTGGCACATGCACTTTTGGAGCCATCAAAATGTACTGAAACACTACAAACAGGGACCACACGAGCTATTGATAGAGCTAAGAATAGTTTCCAGGCAGAATGGAATCTGAATCATACTTTTCAGGTACATATTGAATTGACTTGATATTGGGTATGCAAATCAGTAAATTTCCTTCCATGGCAATTTTTTCACATGATACATGGACATTGTACATGCATATTAGATACAAACTGTATTATTAAGTTTCTTGCTAGATCATTATATAGGTCGTATCCCTTGTGAATGTTGATGTAGTTACTTGCTATTTAACTAATCACTGTTGGTTTTTTTGCTTGGAGTAGATAGAATGCCAACTATCTTAAAGGATGCAGATTCTATAAATTTATGGTTTAATGATTCCTCGGTTAACTTAGTCAATATTAAACCAAAAGGTCAAAACGGTAGATGAATTTAAGGTCAAATTCATGGTTATGTGTAAATATATTTCGTTTAACTAGCTGAATTTAAACTAAAGTTCTAAATGACTAATGTTTAGCTTACACACTTTTTAATAAAGTTTTATAAATAATGATGATGATGATGAATTAACTAAGTTTATAATAACAACAACAATAATAATAATATAATTAAGTTAACTGAGTTTTAATAATAATAATAATAAATTAACTAAGTTAACCGAGTTAATAAAAATTAACTAATTTTTGTTAAAATTAAACTAGTTTTATAAAATTAACCAAGTTTAAATTAACTAAATTTTATAAATAATAATAATATAACTAATTTAACAAAGTTTTATAAATAATAATGATGATGATGAAGAATTATTAACTTAGTTTATAATAATAATAATAACATACTTATGTTATCTAAGTTTTAATAATTATTATTAATAATAATAATGAATTAACTAAGTTAACCAAATTAATAAAAATTAACTAAGTTTTGTTCAACTTAAAGAAATTTTATAAAATTAACCAAGTTTAAGTTAATTAAATTTTATAAATAATAATAATATAACTAATTTAACAAAGTTTTATAAATAATGACGACAACGACGATGAATTAACTAAGTTTATAAAAATTAACTAAGTTCATAAAAATTAATAAAGTTTATAATAATATAATTAAGTTAATCGATTTTTAATAATAATAATAATAATAAATTAACTAAGTTAACCAAGTTAATAAAAATTAACTAAGTTTAAGCTAACTAAATTTTATAAATAATAATATAACTAATTTAACAAAGTTTTATAAATAATGATGGTAATGATGAATTAACTAGGTTTATAGAAAATAACTAATTTATTATAATACTAATAATAATATAACTAAGTTAACTGAGTTTTAATAATAATAATAATAATAATAATAATAATAAATTTACTAAGTGAACCAAGTTAATAAAAATTAACTAAGTTTCGCTAAAATTAAACAAGTTCTATAAATTTAACTAAGTTTAAGTTAACTAAATTTTATGAATAATAATAATAATATAACTAATTTAACAAAGTTTTATATAAGTGTAAGATTAGACTTTATTTATTTCGTTTCGTTTAACTTTGATTATTTATATGACATTATTTATAGTATGATATACTTGTACAATGTTGTAGATGTTTGATATCAGATTTAAAGTCCTACGAATTAACATAATTGTTTCACTGTATGTTGTGCTTTCACTTGTGCAGGCATTGGACTTTCGAAGAGAGCAAGGTTGGACTTTTATGGTGCTAGCTTTCACTTGTGCATACAATAAAGAATTATGGGTAATCAAACGTTTTGTTACTAGTTAGGTATAGCATTTTATTAGTAGGTGTGTAAATTTGTATATGAATGGTTATTGTATGTGCGTTTGGTCATTTTGTCGGAAAACTATTGTACCAGAATGGTTATGGATATCTTATTTGATTATATGGTTAATATGTTTTTTTAATTTTTTGAATATGATAATTATGTGAGTGATTTTTGATTGATATAGTAGAAACAAAATAGACCATTAACAGGGAATAATAGCATGAAAAAATGCTGCAAAATAATCAACAACTTTTAGTCGCGTTTCAAAAAGGCTACAGAAATACATATAGTGGCGTTGAGTAAACGCAACTGTAAAGCGGGGTAAAGTTGGAAACTCTATCAGTAGCGCAAAAAGCCTTTTGGTGGTGTTTTTAAAACGCCAAAAAGATTTATGGTTGTATTTGAGAAACGCTGCAGTAAAAGGATTTATAGTGGTTCGGCAATCTTGGCATACGTCAACTTCATATTTTTATTGACCTTCCACTTGATTATGATTTCAAGAATGTTTGGATCAGCTGGGATCCATTAGTAAAAAAGTGAAGAATAAAAATGGCAGGGCCTCAACTGAAAAGCAAGATCCCTTTTTTGACGCCATGCCTGCTGTATTTATAGGGGAAGATGTGCATGGCTCGGATTGAAATTTTGGCAGAAGGTTCGGAAGACCAAGACGAGGCTACCCAAAAATTTACAGGCCCATTGGGGCCCACAATAGGGATCGGTACTGATCCCTATTAATGTATCCAAATATGTTGTGATCCTTGTGAGGGATGCCCCATGATGTTAGCTACTTACTCCTCAAATTTCGTGCAATTCCGACGTACGGTTTGTGAGATATCACATTTTCCGTGAAGTGGTGTTTCTTGAATTTTGACTTCCGCCGATCCCTATGGAGGGATAGGTACCGATCCCTCCAACTTCTTCCAAATTCCATGCGATCACTATGTGAGCTTATCCATGTTGTATTATGCTTAGCCTCCAAGTTTCATGCCAATTAGATTAGTAGAACTCAAGTTATTGACCGATCTTTGTTGCAATATGGTGTTAAGGCTGATTATAGCCGATACCTATGGAGGGATAGGTACCGATCCCTCCAACTTGCTCCAAACGCTACGCAATCCCTATGGACTCCATAGAGTCCTCTCTTCTTGTTTTCAAAGTTTCACTTCAATCTGCCTTGTGGTTGTTAAGTTATGGAGCGATCATCGTTGAGTTGTGCTGTTGAGCTGAATATGATCTGATCCCTCTTCTTTTGTCCATAACTCTAGCATACGAACTCCGATCGACTTAAAATTTGAAATGTAGCCCCACGAGGCCTTCCTTATCACTTTGTACCAATTTCACCTTGATTAGAACAAAAATTAAGGATCCGATCCGAATCTGCTTGACCATCGTTCATAGTTTCGTTTATAGCCGATCTTCGAGCTTGGTAACTGTTTCTCCGGGCCTCCCTCCTTGATAACCATAATGTCCATTGGGTTAAATCCATTTGCGTACTGCTTTGCCCAAAGGCGGGCACTCTGCCCCCCAAAACCTGCCTTGCGATAGGAAGGCTTGTTTTGAATTGCCATAAATCCAAAATACGAAGTCCATAATCCATCGATAGCCATATTATCCAATCCGTTGCCAATCTGAATCCATGATCTCTCCGGATCGCTAGTGAAATCCATGACCATTCCAATTCAATATCCAATCCGAATCTGCGATCTCTCCGGATCGTTTATCCAAATCCTCGACCTCACCGGGTCGTTAGCCAAATCCCAAACTGTTCCGGGCCCATATCCAAATCCATAGCTCTTCGAAGCTGATACACAAATCCATAACCTCCCTGGGTTGTTATCCTAATCCAAATCCTCGATCTCACCGGATCCTTGCCGAGCACAACCCATACTCGACGACCTAAGCAAGCCGATCCATCGCATTCGAGCAAAGCGACCTACCCCTTGCCAGGCATAGTCCATACTTGACGACCTTGATCTCTTCGGATCCTTACCGAGCAAAATCCATACTCGACGACCTAAGTAAGTCGATACATTGCATACGAGCGAAGCAACCTACCCCTTGCCAGGCATAGTCCATACCCAACGACCCTGATCTCTCTGGATTCTTACCGAGCACAATCCATACTCGAACCTAAGTAGGTCGATCCATCACGTTAGAGCGAAGCAACCTACCCCTTGCCAAGCATAATCCATACCTGACGACCTTGATCTCTTTGGATCCTTATTGAGCACAATCCATACTCGACGACCTAAGTAGGTCGATCCACCGCGTTAGAGCGAAGCAACCTACCCCTTGTCAGGCATAATCCATATCTGACGACCTATATTATCCATTACATCGATCCAAATTTAAGCATTCCTAAGTCCATGAAATAAGAGTCCATACAACCAATAAGCCAGAGTTCAAACAAAATCAGAAAAACAAGAGTTCGAAGCAAACAAGAAGAAAGGAAAAAAAATTCACAAACCCTAGCATTACGGTTATCATCATCTCAAAGCATGCTTAGGGACAGTCCGTGACCCGTACATGTGTAAGTGACTTAGTCTTCTTACTGTGGAGTTTGCTACTTGTTCTATGCCATCCCGATCAATTGATGACAAGTTGATGATGATGCCTTGATCTTGTGCCATTTTCATTCGAGGTGGATGATGACTGCTCATGTTCCACCGTCGCAGCCCGAGTCCTTACGTATTGTTGTAACTGACCATTCCTTGCGTGTTCCTCAATGATATCCTTCAAATGCCTGCAGTCATTTGTATTGTGCCCATCCAGCTCATGGAATAGGCAGCGGTTTCCTAATGTCCATTCGCGTTCAGAAGGTTCCCTCCTTGCCGGCTTCCGATATGGAAGGCACCCTCGAGTATCCAGGTATATCCGTTCTAGGGTTTCATTCAATTCTAAGTAAGAAGAGAATATGGGTTCCCTCCTCTGTCGCTTCGATCCATCGAAGCAATTATCCATGTTCCATTTACCCTTGTCCTTTCCTGAGCTTTCACCGGGCAGTTCTCCACTCCGTACCGTATTAACTTCCGTTGCCTTTTAATCAGCTTTTGCATCTTCTTATCGCAAAAACCTTTCTGCTTCATGGTAGAATTTTCCCAGATCCATCAGTGGATCCTGTGTCAATGATATCTTAAAATCTGAATTATCTACAACTCCTGACACTTCCCATCAAAACCATCGATGGATCTGGTCGGTCCACCGAAACAACTGCCGCATTGAAACTAGTTAAGAAATTCTTGAGTGATTCTCCTGCCCATTGCTTTACCAACGTCAATGGCATCACATTCTTGGGTCTCGTAATGTGAACCCGAAACTGCTTCATAAATCTTTCGATCAATTCCGTCAATGTGCTAATAGAACCGCTCTCCAACTGTCTGAACCATAACACAGTTACATTCGTTAAGTATAGGGGGAAACATCGTGCTAGGACTTCTTCTGATGCCTCCAGTACTCCCATGTGCCGTATATACCTCATCATATGCATAGTTGGATCCGACTTTCAATCATAAGCTACCCGTGTTGGTAGTTTGCATTCTGGCGGATTCCTAGCATTCCTAATATTAGGAGCGAATGGATTTCTATTTACATCCTCGAGATCTCTATTCACCAATCCTCCACGCATAGCTCGCCACATCATCTCTGCAAACCTGTCATTGTCTTTCGGTGGTAGTCTTTAATTATCATGTCCAAGCTGTCCCCCGAGTCTACAAGGGAATTCAAGAACGTATTCCTTCGGACGAGCAACCAAATTTCGATTCGCACCAAGCTCCATGGGATTGGCCGCAGATCCTCCAGCATCACGACCAACCAGACCCAGGGGCATGCCCCCGGCCTTTGGAGATTGGTACTGATCCCTCTAGGATGGCATAGGACTACCCGCGGCTGCTCTGTTCCATTCCTTTGCCTATTGGCTCCATTTCCATGTTCCCAGTTCTGATTTCCAGCAATTCCTACTGCTTCAACTTCTTGATTATGTGTTTCAGCTTGTCCAATCCGTTGGAGTAAATTATGCATCATCTCCTCCTATCTTTTCAGCATCCTCTCCTATGTAGCATCCATCATCGTTTCCATTTCATCCTTGGCGATGTAGATAGATACTTGATTAGCTCCAGCTCCTGAGGAAGCCTCCTGACTCCCCCCATGATGGCTCCTTTCCGGTAGCACTCTCCTTGTTGATTGCCTAGCCATTTCTTTCTAGGTCCAAATATCTAAGCTTCCAAATCTAAGATCCTAGCTTCCAAATCCGCGGGTGCAAGTCTTCTCAGTGAAAGCACCAAAATGTTGAGGCTAAAAATAGGCATCAACACCCAATAGAATCTAGTAGAGATTAAATGAAGTACGAAACTAAAGCAGAGCAAATATCATAAAAGAACACATAGATTTTTATAGTGGTTCGACAATCTTGGCCTACATCCACTTTATATTTTTATTGATCTTCCACTTGATTATGATTACAAGAATGTTTGGATCAGTTGGGATCCATTACTACAAAAGTGAAGAACAAAAATGGCATAGCCTCGGTAGAGAAAGCAGGATCCCTTTTTTGACGCCATGCCTACTGTATTTATAGGGAAAATGTGCATGGAATGGACTGAAATTTTGGCAGAAGGCTTAGGAGACTAAGACGATGCTACCCAAAAATTTGCAGGCCCATTGGGGCCCACAATAGGGATCGGTACCAATCCTTATTAATGCATCCAAATGTGCTGCGATCTCTATGAGGGATGCCCCATGATGTTAGATACTTGCTCCCCAAATTTCGTGGAATTCCACCATACGGTTTGTGACATATCGCATTTTCCGTGAAGTAGTGTTGCTTGAATTCTGACTTCTATCGATCCCTATGGAGGGAAGGGTACCGATCCCTCCAACTTCTTCCAAATGTCACGCGATCATTATGGAAGCTTCTCCATGTTGTATTATGCTTAGCCTCCAAGTTTCATGCCAATTGGATTAGTAGAACTCAAGCTTTTGACCGATCTTTGTTGCAATATGGTGTTAAGGCTGATTATAGCTGATCCTATAGAGGGATAGGTACCGATCCCTCCAACTTGCTCCAAATGCTATGTGATCCCTATAGTAGACTCCTTAGGGTGCCCTTTTCTTATTTCCAAAATTTCACTTCAATATGCCTTGTGGTTGTGAGTTATGGAGCGATCATCGTTGAGTTGTGCTGTTGAACTGAATACGATCTGATCCCTCTTCTTTTGCCCATGACTCTAGTATACGAACTCCGATCGACTTAAAATTTAAATTGTAGCCTCATGAGGCCTTTCTTATTACTTTGTACCAATTTCACCTTGATTAGGACAAAAATTAGTGATCCGATCCGAATTCTCTTGACCATCGTTCATACTCTCGTTTATAGCCGATCTCCGAGCTTGGTAACTGTTTCTCCGGGCCTTCCGCCTTGATAACCATGATGTTCATTGGGTTAAATCTGCCTGTGTACTGCTTTTCCAAAAGGCGGGTTAACAGTACTAGGTGTGTAAATTTGTATATGGATAGTTATTGTATGTGCATTTGGTCATTTTGTCGAAAACTATTGTATCAGAATGGTTATGGATATCTTATTTGATTATATGATTAATATGTTTTTTTTTAATTGTTTGAATATGATAATTATGTGAGTTGATTGATATCAAAATAGACCATTAATAGGGAATAATAGCATGAAAAAATGCTGCAAAATAATTAACAACTTTTATTAGCATTTCAAAAAGGCTATAGAAATACAGATAGCGGCGTTGAGTAAACGCAACGGTAAAGCGGGGTAAAGTTGGAAACTCTATCAATAGTGCAAAAATCCTTCTGGTGGCGTTTTTAAAACGCTTCAAAAAGATTTATGAGAAACGTTGCAATAAAAGGATTTATAGTGGCCTTGAAATAAATGGAACTATTGCGGGTTTTATCGCGGCTTTCACTAAAAGGCTACCGTAAGTTTTGGTAGCGTTTTTTGTACGCCACCAAAAATACTTTTTCTCATAGTGTCACTCATTTCATTCATTACAAACAAAATCAAAGAATCAAGGCTGGCCATTAAGAAGGGTTTCAAGGGAAGTAACGCTAGAGAAACAAGATCAAAGCTTAGAGGAATCGAACCTAAATACAAATCTCAACCTTCTTAAACCATTCAATGTGAATAATAGTTATGCATCTCATGTTTTAAGAATTATTTTTGGTTTTGAGCATAAATCTGTTTACTTTTCTTATATTATACCATGTTATGATAGTTTGAATGATTATATGCTTATTGGTGGATTTATTTAATTTAATTACGAAATTATTCGATAAGTTTGAGTTAGAAAACTTATCATATGACACTCAAATGACTTGGGATTTTGATAGGATGTTAGAAACATTAATTTAGAAGTAGGTTTTTAATTTCATAATTTTTTGATTTAATGAGAATTTTGGCGAATTTTCTAAGGTTGGAAAATGAGATATTTTGGATTTTAATTATTTAAAATAATCAAATATGTTTTGGCACTGAAAGTTTTATATGTTAAAGGATATAATAAATTGGATTTATTATGGTTTTTGGGGATTTTTCCCATAAGTTTATGATTTTATATAATTTATTAGGCTAGAAAAGCTTAATATTTATATTAAAATATTAATATAAGTTAATGGTTCGCAAATATGTTTTGGGAATGATAAATCTTACCTGTGGCGGTTTTATGGAAAAGATTTCGATAAAGTAATTATTAACCATTAATATTTTGACAAACAATAGGGGTTTGTGAGAAAAGAACTTACTTTTATTAGCAAATACTCAGTTTTATTCTTAATTACGAAAATGCCATGTCGGAAATGATGACTTCGTCGTTTATCTTCATCTCTTTTATGACTTCGAGGACAACCGATAGCGATGCACATGATATCAACCTGCGTTGGTATGTAGTGAATCGGCTAAGGTTGAAGAGGTTCGAAGTCGGCATCCTCATCGTCGACGTCGACCTTGCCGCATGCTTTGCTATAGTACCACATTTATATATGTAAGGGTATGGAGTTGCATACCCATAACGTCGTAGACCCTATTGCTTTCAAAGCACTTATAGCAGCAATAATGATGCCACATGTTTTTATACAAATTGATTTCGACAATATAGGCAACCATGCCACTTTTATCAATGTCGACATCAACGATAATGACACTGTCTATTTTAATAATGACTTCGAAAGGCAAGGAAGCTGCATTTATAACTTAGGCAATGATGCGGCATTTTATCACTTCACTTTATCTCTTGCCGCCTTTGTTTCTTATTGCACATGTACGAAGAGGGATGTGCCGCTCCTATTGACTTCGGCTCTAATAAATCCATTTATATTTCCTTAAGGCAGTGATGCCGAGATTCGTCTAGGTCGACTCCTCTTTTTAAGGTTTTATAATATGACATAGGAAGTGGTTGACTTCGGCTATATACCCTAATGTTTTATAAATAAAGGACTTTAACATATTTTGAAGGGCGAAGGCCCTCATCGGCATATCTATGCCGCGTTTTACCAATATAAAGGTTTTATATTGTTTTGGCTCTATGGCCTATGGTTTCGAAGTGAGTTAACTTTCAAGTGATTAGAGATTCACCAATTTTACTTAATAAAAACATATATCATGGCATAATTATTTTGGATAAATTAAAGGGCTATATTTTCCTTGTTTTGAAAGTATGATTTCAAGGGTTAAATCATTTATTAAGAAAGTGTTTTCAAAGAAATAGAAAAGGGTATTTAGCCCAGAATTTTTGTAACGACCCAGAGTTTTAAGTTATTTGAAATTGTTTATTCGATTGATTTTAAATATTGGAAATTAATTTTTTTTTTTGAATACGATTAGATACAACATATCACAAATCACACTATGTCAATAAATGTTCAAATCACGCTACGCAAGTTTCGAACTTGTGACCTCTCGCACCAAAGTCGGAGCACTTAACCACTAGGACAATGGTGCTTGTCAATTGATTGAAACGTGCAAATTGCATGGAGCGGGGCTCGAACCCGAGTCACTAGTTTAGAAGGAAAGTGCTCTAACCAAATGAGCTATGGTAACTTTTTTTGATAATTTAAGTGTTGAATTAAATAACTGAAATCGTTAAAATAATTTAAATCTTGGATTTTTATTTGAAAAAAAACAGTTTAAAGGTTGATTAAATTTATATTCATAAGAATGGAGGTAACATAAATTTTAAATTTGAATTTAAAAGTGATTTACTCAATTTTAAAAATAACTCGTTTAAATTATAATATAAAAATAGCCGTCCAGGACACAGTCTCGGAATTCGACGAAACCAGTTCCATTGGATCCGTATAGTGTAGTATTATCGGATTTCAAATTTCGTAGCTTTTGGAGTTATCGTTTAGTCATACGTGATAGAAATGTGTTGAAATTAATATCGAAAATTTAGTATAATAATTGGATCCAAAAAGATATCTTCTTCATACGATCGAATTGGAACTCAAAACTTATTCCATTGCGTTCAGAATAGAGGTATAACATTATGAACGCCTAGCGGCACGCCTCGATTGGGATCCGAAAATTTTAGCTAGATATTTTCAAAATTTAAATTATATATATATATATATATATATATATATTGACTTGACCCTGCATTCACATTAGCCACAAAAATGTTCCATCAGCCACCCTATGTGATTCTCGTACACATATACCCTTCCCTGTATAAAATCATCTCTAGGCCGAGCAATTCACAGTAAAGGAAATGAAAAGGAAAACTTCAAAAAAATTATTTCTCAAAATTCACTCAACAAAAAAATCTAAAACGACTTCTAAAAATCCTATTTTTGCATAAGCTTCGACCTTATTTGATGGTTTTATGATTGAGCCACTTGGTTTTTGTTTTCTTTTGTTGGTTTGGGGCTCGTAGAGGCGTTTTGTAATTGTTCGGATCTAGCCACGCAAAGGAGACGCTGGCGAAATTTTTCGAAAATTTAGGAGTTAGAAAATTTTGAAGAAATTTTTAATAACTAAATTTGATTTTTGATTATAACTTGAAATAATTGAGTAAATAATATTATTTGGAATCTATGGATGAATTTGGGAACTAGTAAAAAAATGACAATGTGGTTTCAACAAATTGATTTTGGGAAGTTGTTCAGCTAATTTGTTTTGGGAAAGTTAATGGGTTTTAGGCCATTCTTCTTATCTTGGCAATTTCAAGGACGAAATTCTTTTAAAGGGGGAGGAATGTAATGATCCAGAATTTTGGGTTATTTGAAATTGTTTATTTGATTGATTTTAAATATTGAAAAGTAAAATTTTATCGATTTAATGGGTTGAATTTCAAATATAATGATTTATTGATAATTTAAGTGTTGAATTAAATAACTGAAATCGTTAAAATAATTTAAATCTTGGATATTTATTTGAAAAAAAACAGTTTAAAGGCTCATTAAATTTATATTCATAAGAATGGAAGTAATAGAAATTTTAAATTTGAATTCAAAAGTGATTTACTCGATTTTAAAAATAACTCGTTTAAATTAGCATATAAAAATAGCCGTCCAGGACACAGTCTCAGAATTCGACGAAATCAGTTCTATTTGATCCTAATAGTGTAGTATTATTGGATTTCAAATTTCATAGCCTTTGGAGTTATCGTTTAGTCATACGAGATAGAAACGCGTTGAAATTAATATCGAAAACTTAATATAATAATTGGGTCCAAAAAGCTATCTTCTCCATACGATCGAATAGGAACTCGAAACTTGTTCCATTGTGTTCAGAATAGGGGTATAACATTATGAATGCCTAGCGGCACGTAGGGCTGTCAATGGATACCCGAAAAATCCGAAATCCGTCCGCATCCGCATCCGGAAAGCGGATAGATATCCGGAAAAACGGATGCGGATACGAAGACATCCGCATCCGAAAATTATCTGTCCGGTTTTTGTCAAGATTATAGTTCAAATTATGTGTATTTTAGTGTAGTGAAAGATATTCGTTTATTATTTTATTAAGTTATTAATTTATGTTATATGCATCTAATGCTTATTAACTGTTCGAACCTATTTATTATTATCATATTTGTTAATATTTAATACTTTTATAATTAATGAGATTGAAAAATATTTATGTTAACTAAAATTTTCATTTTATAATTCTAGATTTATCGGTCGTTAGCGGATATGATAATTATTCGATATCCGTCCGTATCCACGGATGCGGATATCCGATATCTGAAAATGATTTCGGATGAGGATGCTGATATGACACTATCCGCATCCGAAAGCATCCGTTGACACGCCTAGCGGCACGCCTCGATTGGGATCCTAAAATTTTAGCAAGATATTTTCGAAATTTAAATTATATATATATGTGTGTGTGTGTACTTGACCCTGCATTCACATCAGCCATAGAAATGTTATGGATGCCACCCTATTTTTTATCCAGCCACCCTACGTGATTCTCATACACATATGCCCTTCCCTGTATAAAATCATCTCTAGGCCGAGCAATTCACAGTAAAGGAAATCAAAAGGAAAACTTCAAAAAAATTATTCCTCAAAATTCACTCAATAAAAAAAATCTGAAATGACTTCTAAAAATCCTATTTTTGCATAAGCTTCGACCTGATATAATGTTTTGGGGTGCGGTAGAGGGTGGAAGAAGTCGATAGTTTGGGGTTGGGCTCGGCAAGGCTAGGGTTAGCAAATTCATGTTTTTGGTGGAGTTTTGGATCAAGACGGCATGGTATTCGAATTCGGCATGGGTAATCGCATCTACAGCCACGTATTGGTGGCGTGCGGTGGTTCAAGGTCAAATACGACCTGATGGTGTTTCGCGTCATAGTGGTGGTCATTTTTTGAACTGTTTGCTCAGGGCGGTGGCGAAGGTGTGAAATCGAAAGAGGGAAGGGAGGCGAACGTGTAGGTGAACTCGGGATTGTCAATGGTGATTGGGAAGGCTCGTGCACGTGCACGCGGCATGGTTCGTTCTCGTGCATTTGGGGATGGGAAGAGAAGCAGGTAGGGGGAAGAAGAAAGGAAGCAGGTGGACGATGGGATTTGGGACGTTTGAAAATGAAAAAAAAACAAAGAAAAGAAGAAAAGAGAAAGGTAGAAGGCATAGGTGGGCTTGGGATTTATGGGCTAAATTTTGATATGTTATTTAATTTAAAAATTTAACTAAAGTAAGATAATTATATTCTAATTCATGCAACCTTATAAATCGTATAACGTCGTCGTACGAGGTCCAAATCATGCGAAACAAGCGGCGATGGAATCGTGGCGACGAGCACTACGTTCTGGAATTGATTTGGAGACGATTGTAGATAGCTAAAATTTTAGGTTAAATCGAACGTCATTCGATTTGATTTAAAATTGAAAACTCAAGGTGAGTGTTTTATAACGCTCACATGTACTGGAATATTTTTATGCTAGTTAAATTCGAAATTGTGAAGTGATATAAATTTATTGATTGTTGTTTGATAAATTTAATTGTCATCTAAACTGTCATTGAATTAACGGTTAAAAATTAAAATTGACAGTTAAATTTGAAATAGAAACTTAATTGCCAGTAAAACACTGATATTAATAACTATGAAATTGTTGTGAAATATAATTGACTGTTTGGATGATTGATTGCGGTGGATGCTATTGGTTGATATTTTGAATGATTGGATGTTTATTTATTTTATATATCATGTTATCACCCTGTATATTATTTATAGTATATAAAACTGTAAATTGAATTATTTCGAATAAACTAAGAAATAGGTTGAAATGATATATACTTATGACACTGTGATTTGGATTGAAATGATATATATACATCCCTGAAATTAAATTGAAATAACCGATCACTTGGCCATAGGATAGAAAATTATATACGAACACCGGATTGGTTAAATTAAATGATTTAAAATTTTTGATTTGAAATTATAAAAATGATTGGATTTAAAGAAATAAAAAAATCGAGTTTATGGAAATCGAATTATTTTCCAATTTGAGCACAAACTGTGGAATTAAATTGTGTTAAACGAAATTGTTTAAAAATGAAGCTTGAGATTTTGAAGTATAATTGGAATATGATTTGAATTTCAAAAATTGATTTGTTTAAAGGATTGGACTTTTATTCAAACTTTGAGTATTGCTAAGTAAAAGTGATATAAAAACGATATTTCGAAATTGAGATCGGAATTGAATTATATTTGAAGATTGGGATTTTAAACTAAATATTGAAGGTTAATTTGATTTAAGTGTTTTGAATTGATATTTTGAAAATCGAGCTCGAAATCAGTATAAATTGAAATTGAAATTGAATTAATTAGATTTGATAGTGGAATTGAATTAATTTGAAATCGAAGTTGAAATCGATTTGAATTGAAAATGAAATTGAACCAATTGAATATAATTGAAATTAATTTGAATTGAGAAGATTTGGAAAGTGAATCGGTTTGACTTTGAAACTATTTTCAAATAAATTCTTTTAATATAAAACTATTTAAAATCTACTTTTTAAAATATTCAAATTATTTTTATTTTCCTAACTATTTTATTACATAACCATTTTCAATACTCAAACTAGTTTCTATTAAACTATTTTAACTATTTAACTATTTTAAAACTATTTAAACTATTTTCTAAAAATTCAAACTGGTCAAAGGGGTGAAATGTTGATAATTAAATCTTGGATTTAAGTGCAAATTGGGTTAAAATGAAGTTATAACCCAAATTGAAATTCGAAATAATTTTGGAATCGAAATTGAGATATTGAGGCGAAAATGATTCTGAAATGAAATGGTATATTTTGAGTAAATATGATGATTTCGAAATGGATTTGATATTGAAGCGAATATGATATTTTGATATCAAGTATGAATTATTTTTGAAATTTAAAAGTACCAACCGGTGTGTAAAACTACGTTTGGTTGTTAAAGAGACCATTGCCGGATATGGGCATACTCTCTGTCGATACCGGAACCACTTTAACAACTGTGTACTTGGAGGAGACTCCAAAATGAAGTGGTTGGATTTGGCGACGATCGCTGGATTTGAAGAAAGAGAACGATGATGGATAGACCACGACACCTGTACCAATTTGAAATGACAGGGCCATGTGGGCTAATTACCCCAAGCGGACATCTGTTCTTCGATTTTCTTGGACTCGGTCCATATTATTACTCTTGTTGTTAGTTTTGATTGGTGCACCTTGATTTGGGATAGCCTCCCTTTGACTCGATATGGGGTGGATGGACGCGGTGGGTGGTCATGGCTATGATGCGTTACAACCAGCCCTACAACCCGAATGATAGTATCCTACCTTGGGCATTGCCTCACGTGCCTTGTCATACTTTTATCCCTATGCGAGACCTATACGATTTTGGTTTAGTGTTGTCGTATCACGGTGCATCCCTGACTACCGACGAGCTACTGGTGGTGTCAAATGTAAACTGTACGCCAATGCTTAAAAACGCGTTAAGGGGGATTAATGTAAAGCCTTAACGCTAAGAAAAATATTTATTTTATTGATTAGACATTATATATGTAGCGTATTCTACTACATATAAATTTTTGACGGATCCTTAAGAGATGGAAAATCCCATAACATCTCTTTAGTTATTGTACTCGTGTTATACACTAGACAGGAGATGTGAAATTCCGTAAACATCTTTGACGCTATTACACTTATGTTATATGCGATATTGATTTGACTTACATAAGGATATTTTAGTCCTGACTCGAGTGTTTTGTCTTTTCATTACGCTCGGGTCAGTCCTGAGTTTTTCAGCTTATTGAAGATTTATTCTGGAGGACGAAGACGAAGATTTGGTATATTATTACTATTATTATTCCTGCATCATGTTGTCTGCTACATTACTTTATTTAACCTTGATGTATATATAACTCAAATAAATGTTGTATAGATTATAATCAAATGTATAATATAAAAGCTTCATGAACTGTTTATTTGATTATTATATTTTGTCATTCCGCTGCGAGATCATGTGTTTGTTTTCTTCTTCTTTTCTTATTTTTCTAAATTAACCCCATTGATTATCTATGTTTCGGATCGTTTAAGTTGGACATGTGAGGATTATTGTCAATTTAAACACTCCGAAATATGGGTCGTCACAGCCGGTATCAAAGCTTTGGTTTAGCGATAACCTTAGCTTTAAGGGGTTTGACTCATTAGAGATAGGGTCAGTAGCACCCTAGAATGGGTTTGAGTGGATTAATAGATATGAGCGCGTATTTGTTAGTGAATAGAAATTGTTTTATATTGTGTTGGTTGATTTGTTATGTGGCTTATGGATTCTGGTCAACACGAGTAATTAACGTTATTGATAGGGATCTCTAAACACTTGAACAGAACAATTCGACATAGTATTATTTTGAAATTGGGTAAATGAAATAATTTTACCCTGCTTATATTTTATATATAAAAGAATAATTTTCGGAAATTATTATGGTATATATAGTGTGTTTGGTTGTTAGGAATGATAATATTGATTATTATCATAATTGGTTGTCGTGCCTTAATAAAAGATGTTTGAAATAAAGAATGATAAAACATTTGTGAAATGTTTTAAGGAAGTGAAATTTTGAAAATATAATTTATAAATGTGACTTGTAAATTAAAATGGATTTAAATTGAGAAGTTTTGAATCTAAGTCCCAGATATTTTGAAATGTGTTTCGAAGTGTTTTGGAGAAAATAATAATGATAGTATTATTTTGGAAGTAGTCTTGAACAAGAATATCTAAAAATGGTTTTTAAAAGAGATAAAAGCACTGAACTCACTTCTGTCATTGGAAAATAATTCCAATAATGATCGCGACATCATCGGTGTTCATTTTCGAGTTTCTAAGTGACGAATTGCTACCGTAATGATTTGCTAATGGAGTCTTGTTTTGATAAATGAGTTTTTAGTTTTAAGAAATTTAAAATTTTGATTTGATATAAAAGTGAGATATGCATATAATATATATATATGATTTCAAATTGATTTGAAATTAAACCGGGTGTTAAGATTCTAAAATTTGCTATCTAAGTGTTGTGAAATAAATAAAGATAAGTTTTGAACTTATAAATTTGAGAAATGATACTGATAAGAAAAGAAATTGTGAAATTGAGATAAGAGATTAAATTTAACTTAAGAAAAGTTAAGTGAAGTGATTGTGGTAGTAGAATAAATTAGTGAAGTGAACAAAATAAGTGAATTGAATTGAACTAATAAAGTGAAATTTGGAAATTTAGCCTAAGTGGGGCAAAATAAAATAAAATTTTAGGAATGGAATTTATTAGGATTTGAAATAATTAATGAAATGGGCTAAGTGAACTAACTGATTTAATTAGTGAGTAAATATGGTTTGGGATATGGCTGATAAAATTCAATATTTAAAATTGGGAGATAAATTGAGTAAATGGAATTAAATTTGAATTTGAATAAAAGTGGATATAAAATTTAAGTGGTAAAGTGGTATTGAAAAATATACTAAGAAATTAAGCAATGTGAATAATGCAAGGTGAATAATAATTGTGTATAATTGAATGGAAACGAAGTAAATGTAAACAAAGGAATTGTGTATAGCTAAGAATCAATAGAAATAAATACGTAAGTTGTACGTATATTATTTTATTCGCATAACGATTTGATCCAGATTCGAGCACAGAATTTCGAGATAATTTATATCGATCCGAGTTAGGATTTTTGATGCAGCCCAGAAAGAAGAAGTCATAGGTCGTGTACGACCTAACATGTTGATAGGTCGAGTCCGACCTAAAGAGGAAGCTAACGAGTTAGGATTTTGTGAGAAATTGTGGAAAGTTAAAGTTTTAGATCGCAACCGACCTAACGAAGGTTTTAAGTCCTTCCAACGACTTAGTGAAGATCGCAGCCGACCTAACGAAGATTTTAAGTCATTCCAACGACCTAGTATGACTCGGCAACGACTTAGTAGATACTTGCGAGTTAACGGGTCCTTTAAGTCGTCTGAACGACCTATCGAGTCGCGCAGTGAAAAGGCAGAGCAATTTGGTGAAGTGTTAGGTCGTGAACGACCTAACGAGTCAATAAATAAGTCGTTGAATATAGAGGCCGAGGATCTTTCTGCCGACTTAATCTCTGTCGTTGATGTCTCAAGTCGTTACTTGTTCTTAGGTCGTTACCGACCTAAGTTAAATCGCTGAAGACTGAAGCCGTGGATTTCTATGCCGCTTTAATCTGAGCCGTTGATTCTTTTAGTCGCGAGAAAGTTAGGTCGCCAATTGCTACAGTTCGCTAAAGTTGTTGCCGTTGATTCTTCTACCGAGTTAATCTCTACCGTTGATTTCTTTAAGTCGCTGATCTGGGATGCCGCATGTTTTTAAGTCGCTGAAGCTTGTTGCCGTTGATTCCTCTACCGAGTTAATCTCTGCCGTTGTTTGTTGAGTCGTAGTCGATCTATATGTTGTATTGTTTCCTTTGTACATTTTGTTAAGTCGTAAGTCGTATCGAGTTATTGTGTTGTAACTTTTTTGTTGTTAGGTCGCTGCCGACTTATACTAAGTCGCGTCTGTTCTTAGGTCGAACCATTTTAGGTTGTAGGTCGTATACGACCTAAGTGTTGTTGAAATTGTGTTCTGTTTTGGGCGTGTTGAGTTGTAGCCTATAAATAGGCAAGTGGTGACATTTTGTAAGGTTGTTGATTTTTGAATAAAATTCTCTTTGTTAGCTTTGTGCTTTCATTTTAAATCGGTAGTTGAGTGTAATCTCCTATCTCCACCTTCGACATTCGAGTGCGCTCGGATCTTCGATCGTTGAAGCCAATTCGCGGCATCAAGTGCGCTTGATCAACGCTCGAAGAATTGTAGATCTCTATTCACGGTATCGTGCGCGATCAACGTGTTAGAGATAGCTAGAATTCAGTATCTTCGGATCAACGAATTCGGGCATTTCAGTATTCATCAATCCACCGATTACTACGTTCATCGATCTACATTTGTTTTGATTAATCCGCTGCGTCAATTTTTCACTCGATTCTCGACGGCGAACCGTGGATATGGATTTTTAATTTGATTCTGGAATTTTCTATCATAGTATATGGCTATGCAAGGAGAATAACAGTTTCTGATCAAGGAACCAAATCTGAGTCCGCACTAGAGAGTCGTGTGAATGATACTAGTTTGGAAGTGAAATTGTGTGATCGAGTGAGCGATCAGATTTGATATTGCGTACGGATGATATATGTACATCGTACAGGCTTAAGTAAAGCAAATATTGAAAATTGAAAATGCAAAATATAAAATGATTTCAAATTATATGATTGGATATCATTGGTAAATAAGATGTAGGTATTTAAAATCAAGAAAAAATTGGATTGCCCGACAAAAAGGTACATGTTTATTTTGTCATTTGATTTGATGGTTTTATGATTGAGCCACTTGGCTTTTGTTTTCTTTTGTTGGTTTGGGGCCCGTAGAGGTGTTTTGTAATTGTACGGATCTAGCCGCGCAAAGGAGACGCTGGCGAAATTTTTCGAGGAGTTAGAAAATTTTGAATAAATTTTTAGTAACTAAATTTGATTTTTGATTATAACTTGAAATAATTGAGTAAATAATATTATTTGGAATCTATGGATGAATTCGGGAACTAGTAAAAAAATGACAATGTGGTTTCAACAAATTGATTTTGGGAAGTTGTTCAACTAATTTGTTTTGGGAAAGTTAATGGGTTTTAGGCCATTCTTCTTATCTTGGCAATTTCGAGGACGAAATTCTTTTAAGGGGGGGGGGAGGAATGTAACGACCCAAAATTTTGGGTTTTGAAATTGTTTATTTGATTGATTTTAAATATTGAAAAGTAAAATTTTATCGATTTAATGGGTTGAATTTCAAATATAATGATTTATTGATAATTTAAGTGTTGAATTAAATAACTGAAATCGTTAAAATAATTAAAATCTTGGATATTTATTTGAAAAAAAAATAGTTTAAAGGCTTATTAAATTTATATTCATAAGAATGGAGGTAATAGAAATTTTAAATTTGAATTCAAAAGTGATTTACTCGATTTTAAAAAAACTCGTTTAAATTAGCATATAAAAATAGCCATCTAGGACACAGTCTCAGAATTCGACGAAATCAGTTCCATTGGATCCTAATAGTGTAGTATTATCGGATTTCAAATTTCGTAGCCTTTGGAGTTATCGTTTAGTCATACGAGATAGAAACGCGTTGAAATTAATATCGAAAACTTAATATAATAATTGGGTCCAAAAAGCTATCTTCTCCATACGATCGAATAGGAACTCGAAACTTGTTCCATTGCGTTCAGAATAGGGGTATAACATTATGAATGCCTAGCGGCACGTAGGGCTGTCAATGGATACCCGAAAAATCCGAAATCCGTCCGCATCCGCATCTGGAAAGCGGATAGATATCCGGAAAAACGGATGCGGATACGAAGACATCCGCATCCGAAAATTATCCGTTCGGTTTTTTTCAAGATTATAGTTCAAATTATGTGTATTTTAGTGCAGTGAAAGATATTCGTTTATTATTTTATTAAGTTATTAATTTACATTATATGCATTTAATGCTTATTAACCGTTCGAAACTATTTATTATTATCATATTTGTTAATATTTAATACTTTTATAATCAATGAGATTGAAAAATATTTAGGTTAAACTAAAATTTTCATTTTATAATTCTAGATTTATCGGTCGTTAGCGGATAGGATAATTATTCGATATCCGTCCGTATCCACGGATGCAGATATCCGATATCTGAAAATTATTTCGGATGCGGATATGACATTATCCGCATCCGAAAGCATCCGTTGACACGCCTAGCGGCACACCTCGATTGGGATCCGAAAATTTTAGCTAGATATTTTCGAAATTTAAATAATATATATATATATATATGTGTGTGTGTGTGACGCCCCACCTCTATGCTCACAATAACAAAGAGTATTAAAAGAAATACTGTCTGTTATTACGAAGAATAAGGCTGGATAGGAGCGGCCATCCGTAGTTGGGCCTTACACTAGTATTGGTTACCCCGATAGGAGTGGTATATATTTTTATTTTTCATCACTTATTTATTTACTCCCATCGACATACCCAATTCCAGTATAAAACGAACTACGATGGTTCATAATAGTTTAGGACAATATATATAATAATAACACAGATAATAAAATGCGGAACACAGATAACAAAAGTCTCATATATATATATATATATATATAACTGATGTCAGTTACAATACATTTGACACGATACATATGATACAACTACAACTGTCGACTCTGGAAGTTATATATACAAGTACATTATCGACTAATATACATGAATACATATCAACCTATACTATGACACGACTACTCCAAAAGATATGAAAAGTCTTCATAGCTCAAACAGCAACCCAAAGCAAGATATCTACAACCTGAAATAACTCGGGTCTGACCCGAGTATTAAATTCAAAAGAAAATAATACACGGGTCAGTCTAATTCAAACTCAGTTATTAATGCACAGAAGCAATAATAATCAAATATCAAATAGACGACAGTCACAGAAATCCCGTCTATCCAATCCTTTAACAAGGAAATCGGATAACGATAGATATGACACTAAATAGTGTTAAACAGCAAATCAGCAAATTCAAATCATCAACAAAGATAAAAGAAAGAATTATCAATGAAGATAATAAGAAAACCACAGAATTGCTTAAACAGCAATTAACCACAAAAATCTAATCATTAAATAAATAATTAGAAACTCATAATCTAATTATCAAAAAGATAATTAGACGCAACAAAATGATCAAATCAAACCAAATCAAAATATAGTTTAAAAATATTGAATTGAACAAACGAAACAATTCAAACAATTGAAATATCAATTAAAACTGTCAATTCTGATAGGGCTGCAGTACACGCTCGCGTGTACTGCCTCGCCACTACAACACAAATTACACAACAACTCAATGAAAGTTCACAAACGAGCACAAGGTCGAACCCAAAGGAGAAGTCAGGTTCAACACAAATGCAATGCCAACACAAAGTGAAACTGTGCATATACATGAACCAGAACACAAATCCAGACCAGGCAATAACAAGAAGTACAACTCAAATGAACATAGCACATGCACCAGAAGCAAGTGCATACACACATATGTACTCAAAGTCAAGACTACCTGAACTAAGACCAGAGAACAAGACAGCAGCAGTATGCAATTGCAGACCACATGAAGGAAATGCTCAAACCAATACAAAGGCCAAGACCAGTGAATTGCAATGGTCGATCAGGCAGTAAACAATAATCAAGTGGATATGAAACAATGTCCAAATGTGCACATATAAACAAATTAACATGCATGACTACAAAACCAGAACTCACCAAACTACAACCATTTGCCAACAAAAGTAAAGCCTCAGAAATAAAGAACAAATGAATCAATATCAATGCAACACTATAGGCCGAGACAGTAACCAGAAATGCATGAAGACTACATCAAGTATACATGAATGACCAGTACGACCAAGTAGGAAGTGACTCAGACCAAAGAGTAAAATATGAACCAGCATGGTACACTACAAGTGCAACAGTAGTATCGAAATGATCAAGACCAATACCACTGGTTCAAGTGAAATCAAGACAAGTCAGTGCCAACAATGAAGTACTCCAACTAGCCAGTAAAAGTGGAAACAATCACAAACCATATCAAGCCGATGCCAAACAGGGAAAATAACAGGGTATAACCGAAGTCAACGAATTTAGTATCGTCAAAAGAATTCAACCCAATGGTGGTCATGAAATCAACATCAATAAAGTCAATCCAGAAATTCCCGGAACCAAAAATACCAGAAATCAAAATACAGTGATGACCAAGTAATTACAATTTAAAGCCATGTCAACCAATCAGAAAATATATATACGAATTAAAGAAGTTAGAGATCAATCTCAACATCCAATCGATTATCAACGACCGAGCAAAATCATTGACAATAAAACAAAATCGTACTGCCGAGCATAGTTGAATTAGATGTGAGTGACAAAATCACTCACCTTGTTCGAAGCGAAGAGGAACTCGACCAAGCAGGAGGAGTCGCGAACGATCCATTTGATCAAGAAAGAATTCGAAGCATCGACAAACAATTCGACAGAGCGGCGCCTTCAACTTTTCCACAAGCCCTAGCAGCCAAGAGCAAACGAACGAGAACGAAGCACACGCGAATAGACAATCGATCGATCAAATAGGCGCAGCTTCGAAAGCCCTAATTTTTGCAAAGAGGAACGAAGATCGAAGAAGCCGCCATTTTTTTTCACTCGTATGTTTTGCTTTTTGGGTTTTTAGGGTTTGAACGAAAATGGACTAAGGGGAAAACGGTCTTGCCTCTGATAGATAACTCGGCAAAACTACAAATGAAAATGTGGCCCAAAACTAAGTTTTGAAGCCCACCTAAAAGTAAATAAATTTACAAAAGAATTTCAACTCGATCACAAACTCCCGACAACAATTAGCTATCAACAATAATCGTCTGATGACAATAATTAATGGTTATAAAACTCCGGGTTGTTACAATATATATGTTGACTTGACCCTGCATTCACATCAGCCATAGAAATGTTATGGATGCCACCCTATTTTTTATCCAGCCACCCTACGTGATTCTCATACACATATTGCCTTCCCTGTATAAAATAATCTCCAGGCCGAACAATTCACAGTAAAGGAAATGAAAAGGAAAACTTCAAAAAAAATTCTCAAAATTCACTCAACAAAAAAATCTGAAACGACTTCTAAAAATCTTATTTTTGCATAAGCTTCGACCTGATATAATGTTCTTGTGTGCGGTAGAGGGTGGAGGAAGTCGACAGTTTGGGGTTGGGCTCGGCAAGGCTAGGGTTAGCAAATTCGTGTTTTTGGTGGAGTTTTGGATCAAGGCGGCGTGGTATTCGAATTCGGCATGGGTAATGCATCTCCGGCCATGTTTTGGTGCCGTGAGGTGGTACAAGGTCGAACGCGACCTGATGGTGTTTGGCGTCACAATGGTTGTCGTTTTTTGAACTGTTTTCTCGGGGCGGTGGTGAAAGTGTGAAATCGAAAGAGGGAAGGGATGCGAACATGTAGGTGAACTCGGGATTGTCGATGGTGATTGGGAAGGCTCGTGCACGCGGCATGGTTCGTTCTCGTGCATTTGGGGATGGGAAGAGAAGCGGGTAAAGGGAAGAAGAAAGGAAGCAGGTGGACGATGGGATTTGGGCCGTTTGAAAATGAAAAAAAACAAAGAAAAGAGAAAGGAAGAAGCATAGGCAGGCTTGGTCTTTATGGACTGAATTTTGATAAGTTATTTAATTTAAAAATTTAATTAAAGTAAGATAATTATATTCTAATTCATGCAACCTTATAAATCGTATAAGTTGTCGTACGAGGTCCAAATCAAGCGAAACAAGCGGCGATGGAATCGTGGCGACGAGCACTACGTTCTGGAACTGATTTGGAGACGATTGTAGATAGCTAAAATTTTAGGTTAAATCGAACGTCGTTCGATTTGATTTAAAATTGAAAACTCAAGGTGAGTGTTTTATAATGCTCACAAGTACTAGAATATTTTAATGCTAGTTAAATTCGAAATTGTGAAGTGATATAAATTTATTGATTGTTGTTTGATAAATTTAATTGCCATCTAAACTGTCATTGAATTAACTGTTAAAAATTAAAATTGACAGTTAAATTTGAAATAGGAATTTAATTGCCAGTAAAACACCGATATTAATAACTATGAAATTGTTGTGAATTATACTTGACTGTTTGGATGATTGATTGCGGTGGATGCTATTGGTTGATATTTTGAATGATTGGATGTTTATTTATTTTATATATCATGTTGTCACCCTGTATATTATTTACAGTATATAAAACTGTAAATTGACTTATTTCGAATAAATTAAGAAATAGGTTGAAATGATATATACCTATGACACTGTGATTTGGGTTGAAATGATATATATCCATCCTTGAAATTAAATTGAAATAATTGATCACTTGGCCATAAGATAGAAAATTATATACGCACACCGGATTTGTTAAATTAAATGATTTTAAAATTTTTGATTTGAAATTATTAAAATGATTGGATCTAAAGAAATAAAAAAATCGAGTTTATGGAAATCGGATTATTTTCGAATTTGAGCTCAAACTGTGGAATTAAATTGTGTTAAACGAAATTGTTTAAAAATGAAGCTTGAGATTTTGAAGTATAATTGGAATATGATTTGAATTTCAGAAATTGATTTGTTTAAAGGATTGGACTTTTATTCGAACTTTGAGTATTGCTAAGTAAAAGTGATATAAAAACGATATTTCGAAATTGAGCTTGGAATTGAATTATATTTGAAGATTGAGATTTTAAACTAAATACTAAAGGTTAATTTGATTTAAGTGTTTTGAATCGATATTTTGAAAATCGAGCTCGAAATCGATATAAATTGAAATTGAAATTGAATTAATTGGATTTGAAAGTGGAATTGAATTAATTTGAAATCGAAGTTGAAATTGATTTGAATTGAAAACGAAATTGAACAAATTGAATGTAATTGAAATTAATTTGAATTGAGAAGATTTTAAAAGTGAATCAGTTTGACTTTGAAACTATTTTCAAATAAATTCTTTTAATATAAAACTATTTAAAATCTACTTTTTAAAATATTCAAATTATTTTGATTTTCCAAACTATTTTATTATGTAAACCATTTTCAATACGCAAACTATTTTCTATTAAACTATTTTAACTATTTAACTATTTTAAAACTATTTAACTATTTTCTAAAAATTCAAACTGGTCAAAGGGGTGAAATATTTATAATTAAATCTTGGATTTAAGTGCGAATTGGGTTAAAATGAAGTTATAAACCAAATTGAAATTCGAAACAATTTTGGAATCGAAATTGAGATATTGAGGTGAAAATGATTTTGAAATGAAATGGTATATTTTGAGTAAATATGATGATTTCGAAATGGATCTGATTTTGAAGCGAATATGATATTTTGATATGAAGTATGAATTATTTTCGAAATGTAAAAGTATCAACCGGTGCGCAAAACGATGTTTGGTTGTTAAAGAGACCGGGGTCGGATATGGGCATAATCTCTGTCGATACCGGAATCACTTTAACAACCGCGTACGTGGAGGAGACTCTAGAATGAAGTGGTTGGATTTGGCGACGATCGCTGGATTTGAAGAAAGAGAACAATGATGGATAGACCCCGGCACCTGTGCCAATTTGAAATGACTAAAACAGGACGGCTTGACAGGGCCAAGTGGGCTAATTACCCCGAGTAGACATCCGTTCTTCGATTATCTTGGACTCGGTCCATAGTATTACTCTTGTTGTTGGTTTCGATTGGTGCACCTTGATTTGGGATAACCTCCCTTTGACTCGGTATGGGGTGGATGGACGCGGTGGGCGGTCATGGCTATGATGCGTTTCCACCAGCCCAACGACCCGAACTGGTAGTATCCTACCTTGGGCATTGCCTCTTGTGCCTTGTCATACTTTTATCCCTATACGAGACCCATATGATTTTGGTTTAGTGTTGTCGTATCACGGCGCATCCCTGACTACCGACGTGCTACTGGTGGTGTCAAATGCAAACTGTACGCCAATGCTTAAAAACGCGTTAAGGGGGATTAATGTAAAGCCTTAACGCTAAGAAAAATATTTATTTTATTGATTAGACATTATATATGCAGCGTATTCTACTACATATGAATATTTTGACGGATTCTTAAGAGATGGAAAATCCTGTAACATCTCTTTAGCTATTGCACTCACGTTATACACTGGACAGGAGATGTGAAATCCCGTAAACAGCTTTGATGCTATTACACTCATGTTATATGCGATATTGATTTGACTTACGTAAGGATATTTTAGTCCTAACTCGAGTGTTTTGTCTTTTCATAACGCTCGGGTCAGTCCTGAATTTTTCAACTTATTGAAGATTTATTCTAGAGGACGAAGACGAAGATTTGATATATTATTTCTATTAATATTCATGCATCATCTTGTCTGCTGCATTACTTTATTTAACCCTGATGTATATATAACTCTGATAAATGTTGTATAGATTATAATCAAATGTATAATATAAACAGCTTCATCAACTGTTTATTTGATTATTATATTTTGTCATTCCGCTACGAGATTCTATGTTTGTTTTCTTCTTCTTTTCTTATTTTTCTAAATTAACCACATTGATTATCTATGTTTCGGATCGTTTAAGTTGGACATGTGTGGATTATTTTCAATTTAAACCCTCCGAAATGTGGGTCGTCATAATTTTACAAAAGAATTATTACCTTATCACATTTGGATAGATTGTAATATGATGAATTGACTCAGAGATTAGAAAACCAGATGAGACTGGTGTAGGGTAGCGCCCTATACTTCAGCTGTTAGTCCCTAGCTGATATTAGTCCAAAATTCCTATGCGTAGGGCTTTGTCACGGGTAAGACTAAAAGTAGGTGTACGTACAAAAAGGAATACATAAGAATGAGATAGATTATTGGTGAGCCTGCAAAACCATTAAGATCAATTGACCCTAGAAATTGTAAGTTCAGGACATACCGTCCAGTTGTCTTCTAATAGTCGATCAGAGAATTTATACATCTGGTAAGCCCGAGTCAGCTATATAGGTCAGTAGTTACCCTAAGAAAACTAAACATTGGGACGGATAGTCCATTGATTTTGACAGATTGGTCATGTTTACCCATGTTGCACGCATGCATAGTACTATTTATATTGTCTATTTTAACCAGTTTGGTTGTAGGAATTTGATTTGCAAAAGATATATTTTAAAAAGTGATATTAGTGAGGGGAAAACCCGTTCCTCTCGGCGGTGTGGTCTCACTAGATATCCATAAATCGAAATGGCATATTATTATTCACACCAGGCTTTTTGTCTGACTCGAAGTTTATGTTTTCCCCTTAAACTCACGGGTGCTCAAAATTTGATTTGAGTAGGTCGGGAGTAAGGGCTTTACAAGTTAAGTAGATTGGCCAATAAAGTTTCTAGAGACGTGCAGTAGGAAAAACAAGCTATGTAGGAGTCTATTTATTACTATTATCCGATGTGTTATTTCGGTTGTTGTATGAATGTATTGATAATAGATGTATCTGTCTATTTAGTAACTCTGATCAACCAAGGGGGCATCTTCATATATCGCTCTTGGAGTATTTTGTAATAATTATATTTTATCTGAAACTGGACAACATTGGGATTATGTAATGAATATGAAATATAACTTTGAAATGAAATGATAAAGTTTGCTTTGAAAATTGTGCTTAAAAATTCATATTCTTGTGCTTTTGATTTTATTGTATAATAACATGACCACATTTTGTCATCGGAAATTAATACTATTGATGACTGTAGCATCTGTAGCACTTAGTTTCGAGCCTCAAATGGGGAATGTTACAACTACGCATGTCTTCGGTCATGCCTCGGTTGCATGGAATGGCGGCATGGTAGTACTAATAGAGGTGTCAGGGCTTGCACAGTAGTGTTGTTATAATTGGTAGTGATTGGTTGGGATAGTGCTAAGGGAATGTTGTTAACACTGGAGTCGTTGACTGTCAGTGATGGTGGTTATCACCACCAATGGTAACAGTACTACCACCAGCACTACCTCAACCACCACTACCAGTTATAACAGCACTACCATACAAATATTCTAACGTCTCATTCTATCAACATTACCATGTTGTCATGTCGTGCAACAAGTGCAGATATTTGAGTTTCTTAGGAATGGGATCTTGAGGAGTGAGTGGGATATAATTTCGAATAGTAATCCTACGCATGAGATGGCTTGCATTGCTAAAGGACAAGATCATAAGCCCAACTACAGCAATATTCCGAGGGCATGTAAAATACATCATAAATGATGATATTGCTTGGAATCATAAATGATGATACTGCTTGGATATTTGGTTTGTATTGTGATGGTATTGCTTGGATATTTGGTTTGTATTGAATTGGTATTGCTTGGATATTTGGTTTGTATTGTGATGGTATTGTTTGGATATTATGATGTTAGATAATATTTATGATATTATTATGCTGGATAATACGTTTTGGTATATGAATTTGATGGTATGTGATAGTATGGTACATGAATTTGTGATATCAATATGTTATGTTGATGTAAATATATATTGTATATATTTGAATGTGTGATTAAGATTAGAAATGTAATTGAAATGTTGCAAATATGTTTCAGCAATGGCGTCGGTAGGACATCGGAAAATTCGATTTTAACAATTTAATTGAACGTCGCTAAACCATTGGAAAATCGTCGAAATGGCATTGAAAAATACAAGTTATACAATTTTAATAGTAGTCGATAGGGCGTTGCAATGACGTCGGAAAAAGACATCGGAAAGTCGTCGGAAAAAGGCATCTGTAAAGTGTCTGTAACCACCCCACGCAAGGCGTCTTCAGGTGTCGGAATACATTTTCTGATGTAATACCTCGGAAATTTTAATAACAAATTAAATTATTAGTAAGGGTAAAATGTAATTTTACAGAAAAGGGAAAACTAATAAATTTCTACAAATGAAGGAATTTGAAGAATATAATTTTATGTTGTGTCACGTAGATTTTTCTAACCCAAATTTATATATAAATTATTTGAAACTGATACAGTATGAAGAAAAAACAGATTGTTTACTGTAACATGCATTTCACGTTTTATGTCTATTCTTGAAATTAAGTATAAGAATCAATTACGAGAATAAATCAAAACTTAACTATTAAGTAATAAATTAAATATGTATGGATTGCTTTAAAAAGAATATGATTTTGTTAATGAACATTAAAACAAGAGGAAGAAGATATTTAATGCAAAGAGAGGAAGCATTAATTATCATGTTATGGAATTTATTGCTATAATTAATGGAAATATATGTTACATGTGTTAGGAAGATAACGTAACCATCTATTTTTAAAGAAAAGAATATACCTAATGTTATATGTATGGAAGCAAAAGGCTATTTTAAAGGAAATGTATCTAAATAAGTAAACAAAGGCATGGATTACACACACACATGTATGTATATACATATATATACATACATACATGCATATATGCATGTATGTATGCATATACATACATGCATATATATATATATATATGTGTGTATATATATATGCATGTGTATGTGTGTATGTATACATGTATGCATGCATATATATACATATATATACATACAAACAAACATACATATATCTATATATATGTATGTAAATTAATGATGTTAATTGAAATTATAATCAATAACATTGGTTTAAATTATAATTTGAATTATAGTAAATGACAATTAATAACATTAATGGGGAGAATAAAGATGTTACCGTCTTTAAATAAAAAGAAAAGAAAATGAATTTTTCGTATACGTAAAGGTAATAAATTTGTGGATAAACGTGTAATTTTTCTAGACCTAGTTCTCAACTTTAAATATAGGCATAAGCTTCCACTTTTCACTTAAAACCCTAGCCTCCATTTCTTAAAAGTTCTTTATATGAAGCAAATTTCTCATCCAAAAATAAAATAAAAGTAAATCGAACAAAAAGAGAGAATTATAGAAGAAAAGAAGAGCGCAACAAACAAAAGCTTATGAATCGAGAGGAGAGGATTCGCGAAGACTATAAAGGTAAGTGGGAAAATATATATATTTTGCATAATATTAGATTTATATCATTTGTGAATCTATTTCCTTTATGCCTAAATATGAATTATGGAATTGTAGGCTTAAATATATATGTATAAAATTAACTTGAGATTCTTGCCTACATATTATGTAGATTGTTAATTTTAATTAAATGTTGTATAGACCTAAATCCGGAATGTAAGGGTAAAAGTAGTCCCTAAAGGTTATGGAATAAATTATCTAAATAAGACTGTATATAAATTCCAAATTCCGTTAGTTTAATGTTTTAAGTTATTGAATTTGACTTGAAGATGTTCTAATCTGATTTGGGTTTTAAGTTTATTTCTAATTCATTGGAATGAAGAATATTTCTTTATGAATTTCTATAATTATCCAACTTTACAATTATACATAAAAGGTTTGTCGTTTGAAATAACAAGTAATATGTCCAAAAGAAAGAGATATGCAAAATATGGATATTTACCTTAATTTGTACCGTCGATTTCAATAAAAACAGAAAGGGTAATTCCTTATAATTTTGAACACAACACAATTCCTCTTTTAAATAATTTATGGAAATTTATAGTGGTAACATTTTTTTTGAGAAGATTCGGTTCTGATGCATTAAATGTAGAAATCCCTAAATGTAAAACTAAGGTGTTATAATTAGAAATAATAATCTTGTTGTCATTAAATAAGCGCTAAACATGAATAAGACAATGAATTAAATAATTAGAGAAGTTATAGTAATTTCAATAAAATGGGTATAAATCGAAAAGTTGTAAATATATTTAACTGTATTAATGGAAAAGAAGCATTAAATAATACTAAATTATATTAATTGGAAAGAAACAGGAAATTGTACATGAAAAAGAAGTATTAAAGGATACTTAATTGACGTTAATAAAATAAGAAGTAAGTTCATGACAAGTAAATGAATAGTAATAATTGAACTTAGGAGACGTGGTAAATTTCCAATTGAAATCATAAGGTCTCAAGAATACGTTTATGACTGGTGTGGATTAGTAGGTCTAGCCTAATATTGAGGTTAATTAAATGACACAGTCATTAGTATGGGTTGGCATGCGAGGTCAGTAATGTCACATAACAGAAATCGGCCTTCTACAAGAGGGCACCGGTAGTTGTGTATACATTGTACTGATGTGGGATATCTCCAACCATAGGATCTGTCTAGAAACAAGGTAGTTCGATCGGGAGAGTTTGCGATGCACACAGCACTAACATGAAGTTCCTCGCAACACTGTTGATGGATGTCCGGTGCGATGCATAGTCCAACACTAACGGGAGGTTCCGCGGTGCATGCGACAATTAGGCCGTGATAGTGATGTGGATGCCCGACGCGGTGCAATAAATGGCGTTACCATTGAGCTCTGAACACAGATGCAGTAGACCCTAAGTCATCTTTGGCGCTAATCGACATTGCGGGCTCCTCTCAATGTTTAAGTAGTAGTCGTAGTTTGGGATTTCAAATCGGGTATTCAAAACAAAGCGGTTAGATCGCAAGGGTGCGATGTCTAGTTACAGATACTAGCGGAGAATGTATCGTTGCTCATAAAGGGACAATGATTCTTATAAATATATACGTATATATATCTTTATACCTCGGAGTAGGTTGAGTTTATCGTACTCGTATATAAAGTCAAAATGACCAGGCTATGAATAATGGGTATAACATGTAATAGAAAACATTCGGCATAAACTAGTGTTATGGATCAAATATGTAATTTACCATCATCACAACGTTGTTCTGACCCCCCTTCTCCTTACAACCCACAGAATAGATTTAGAGGAACAACATCTGGTACAAAGCGGAAATGGTGGAAGAACAAATTTCCTTATGCATGCTCTGCACTGACAAAGGCACTATATACTAGATAAATTAGCCTTATATATATGTGTGTGTGTGTATGTAGGTATGCATGTTTTTTATACTTTATTATTCTGTTATAGTTCTTATCGATAGCTCTCTGATATACTTTTGTTTATTACAGGATATCAACATCAACGATCTGTATCCTAGTGAACTTTAATTTACGATTTAGCGAAAAATTTGGAGCCATTAAAGTGCAGGTTGTTACATCTGACCTGCTTATTAACGACGCCTGATAGTGCATCGACGCGGCGTCGTAAGGGCTTTTGTCCATGTCCCTAGGACGCCTTTTTAGCGCCGGTAAATTGTCTTGTTTTCATAGTGTTGGATAATTTTACTAACCTTGTTATATGTTCATATTATCATTTTCTATAACTCATAATAGCATGAAACTCACGCCTTTGCAACCACTCTTAAATTTGAAAATGAGAGATTTAAAAATGAAAGAATTATAAAAAAGATGGATTTATAAAATAATTTTCAAATAGGGATGTAAAACAAATAAGTTTTAGAAAAAGTTATATGTAACTAATTTCCAATATAAAATATAAGTATACATCTACCTGAGAGTATTGTTTGAATGCCAGTCAAGACCTTCAAGTAGTCCATTTCTTATGAGTGCACAGGCACTAGTACATAATTTTTGAAATTGTAATTCTATAATAATTGAAATTGTAAAACATATTTTGCAATATAGATTTTGAAAAATAAATTAGCACTTAGAAATATTATTATTTTAGGAGCATTTGAAAAAAGCACCACTAAACCTTTGCAAATCAGCGTGTTATTAGCAACAGATTTGTACGTCTAAAAATATATACATCAAAACTATCCATCGCTAATTCCATGCAATATGGTTTAAGTTTTACCGATGACTTTATATTGAAAAATTATGAAAAAAAAGAGTTTTTACACATACATCGGAAAAACATTGATAGAGTATTTTTTAAAAAAAAATTCAACTGAGAATCGCCTATCAAAATACAATTGCATTTCCATTTGACATGCGAGGAAATAATTTCGTTCAAATCGTTAACTGAACGTATTATAAAATGTTCCTGCCTGGGGTCCAAATTGCCAGTAAATAATTACTGGGACCATAAGGCTTCCTTTGGTCTAACTGTTGCATGTTAGAAAGAAATATATATGGATAACTGTGGTAGATCTAATTCAAATTGGAACGAACATGCATGTTATTAAATAACTTACCTCTTCCAAAAGTGGATGTAAATCAGGAAGCACATATCTACAGTGAAAGAAAATTATATGATTCGCCCCTGAACAAACATCATAATACACTTATTTCATCAAGGGCATGATAATACACTTATTTTATCAACGGCGTGATAATACACTTATTCTACAAAATAAGGCAGGGTTAATGCCGTTTATTTACTCATCAAGGGCATTTTAGTCAATTCTGTGATAATTGAACATCTAGCTAGCCCAGTTTAACCGAATCAGGAGCATTTTACCCTACCTACAGGTGCAGATTCATTATGCACACAATAAACTAAAATAAGAAGAGTAAGATAATACACTAGATGTTCAGTTCAGAGTCTGCTAACGTTCTTGAGCTTAGGCATGGGAATGGACGCAGCTTTCGAATCGATGGTAAAACCAACGCCTTGGACAAAATCACCATCTTGTATATCCATATTATTTGCCTGCAAATTCTGCATGAACTCTTCAAAGTTTAGTTTAAGAGAAGGAATTTCGTCCGTGTCTTCATATGAAATGCATCATCAAAGTCATTTTCTGAAAATTAGAAGCTTTCTGGCTCAGGAGATGCCGGTCCCTCGATTGTTGGCTCGCAATTTCTACAGGTGTTTTGAATCGGTGTATGCATTCTTTCAGATGGAAGATGAGTAGTTGAGGTCGCCATCCTTTTCTCTTCAAGCCTTAGAAGACTGAACCTTGTGTGCACATATTTAAATTTAGTGACGTCTTTTTACAATTCACAACACCAACATTATTTTTCTACAAATGGGTTGTATTTGTCACTGTTCATATTCGATAATTGGAATCTCAGTGACGCACTAAATTTAAATATGTGCACACAAGGTTCAGTCTTCTAAGGCTTGAAGAGAAATGAATAGTGACCTCAACTACTCGTCTTCCATCTAAAATAATACACCCACCGATTCAAAACGCCTCTAGAAACACTACAAGCCAGTCATCGAGGAATCGACATCTCCTAAGCCAGAAAGCTTCGAATTTTCAGAAAAAGACATCAAGCCCATAACCGAGCCGTGGAGATTCCGACAAAGGCAGAAGTGGAACCCATCCAAGCCTTACGGCAATATGCCCAACATTTGTGTCAACCTAGTCCAGGCTGTCCAGCGATGCAAAATATGAAAAGATGTATAATAACATGAAAATAAAAAATAAAAGAATTTTGAATTACGAATACTTGCAATAAAGGCTAGACGGTGAAGTGTAAAAAGACGAACACATTCAGCACTTCTAAGCCCTAATCCCCTAATGCTAAGAAGGCAGTCCTCGAAATAATATATACAAGATTTGGGCTCAAAAATTACAAGTAGAAAGTAAGCATTTTTGTACACATAAAGAGATGTCACAAAATAAGCTACAATAATAAAAGGGAATTAGTTAAAAGGACAAAGTTGGAGAAGAATTTTGAACCAAAGACAGCGTCTCAAAAGTTTCATTTGAAGGAAAAACATAACAAAATGCTATATTAATATAGTATTATCTCTGTAAATCCAAAATTAAATTAGCATCATATTTATAGGAAAAACACTATTTATAGCAAATGTTATATACATGTAACATTACTTTACAGCAAATGCTATATACATATAGCATTACTTTGTTCTTCAGTCTAAAAATTTTGGCATGCGCAAAAAATACCATAAACCATTTCCCCTAGCCCAATTTCTTGGGATATTATATTTGTCGTTGCAAAAGAAAAGTGCTCGAAATCTTACTTAGCCTTTTCTCGAGGAACATCCCTTAACCACTAAAGATCGATCCATGATCTTCAACTAACCGTATAAAGTCTGAAAATAAATACTAGCAGTTTATATGTTTAGTAATATTTCAACTTATTGATGACATGCTTATGTCCAAAATAATAACATTGAAGAAATATGTTATCAGCAATAGGGGGCATTTCACCAGAAGGACAAACATTGCAGTCCAATTAGTTTCTAGGACACACACTCAAAGAAATTACTTTCAAGACGAAAGTCAGCAGAATAATTACCACTACGCCATAGATTGCATACTGCAACACCAAAGAAGTGATGCAGGAAGTGCCAAAAAATGTTGCTGTAGGCTAAAAAAGGACAAAGGCAACACTTTCTTGGTGATGCATTTTGCCGCGTTGCCGCAGACCTCAAAGGCAACATTTTGACTATCTAAGGCAACATAAGAAATATTGTTGCAATAGAACCATATTTGGGTCTATAGCAACATCCATAGGTGTCTGTACCAACATTCCAAAATGTTGCTATAGATATTAACTTTCTGAATTTGTGGGGCCCACAATGTAGAGCATATTTGATTTTTTAATAGAAATAAATATTTATTTAATAAAATGCTATTGCACAGAATTTGATATTCAAACAGTAATTTATTTAAATAAATATTTTATTTCAACATTTGAAATAGTACAAATTCCTGACTCCACTATTTTACAATTCAATGATATATAACACTGATATTTACATATACAGATATTCCTCACTACATCACTTAGTTCACTCATTACATATACAGTTTCAATTTATACAGACACCGACACTGACAAATATATGACGAGCTGAGTGCCGAGCCGAAGGCGGGCCAAGAAGCGGGTCCGGGCGCAGCGCTGGCGGGGGTCCGGGGCACCGCAGTCCCGGCCCGGTTAGGTCGAACAAGTGGGCACCGCCCGATTCATCCGATTTCGGAAGATCGAGCCTTCTTTGAAATCTGTCTTCAAGCTCATGCATTCAGACACTCATGCACATTTGATTTGACTCTGTCTTCAAGCTTGTATCCAGCTGTCCAGTCTTCAATACCTGTCACATATAATTCAAAAGCAGTAATCTGGAAAATAATATTTAACTCAAACAGAAAATGAAAATATTTTTGTTATAATATTTGCCTCAGGTATTTGGGTTGTTTCTTTTCATAAGTGCATAAGCCAAACATGAATGCAACACATGGATACAAGGACACGGCACAAGGTCAAACCCGAGTCATCGACTGGATTCAACTCAGGGCCAAGCAACCAACAAAACAAACAAGAACCAGGTTCAGCAAAATATAGACAAGCCAGTGCAAGAAACACAGCAGTACACATAGGCAGCCCATCAAGAAAAAACAGTGAATGCATCAGGCATGTACAAGAGAAACATAGGCAGTAATGTGATATACAGAGGACTTGGAGCATCAGTTCATGTTCTGGTTTAACAAATGCAGCAGAAAGGAGCTAACAAGCTCAGATCAGAAATCAAAAACAAGTCAGTGAACCAAAATCCAACATACCAAATAATATCACATCGCAATTCATCATCGGCAAAGCAAAATCAAGCCAGTGAACCAAAATCCAACATACCAATACATCATCGCAATCCAACATACCAGATTTATCAAAGTCCAACAGAAAAATTAAACCCGAGATTATAGGAAATAAAGCCTATAAATAAATCCCAATTCATCATCGGCAAAAGCATGCGAGTGTAATCAAAATCGAGAATAATCAAGTAAACCAGAAGACAGAAAACATACCAAATAATATCACATCGCACCCGATGACGAAGTCAAAGCAATTCGAGCAATCAATCAAGGAATTGAAACTGGTTTTATGATTGCTGGCCAATTTGAAAATTTAAGCGGCATTCACTCAAACAAGAAATCTGCGTTTGACATCTTCCTTGAATCCGAAAATGGTACAATCGAGCAAAGCTTCATCAGAATCGAACTTCTTCTGAACATTGGCGAGAAAGATTCAAGCATCGGATCTGGTCGAAGTATCATAAATTGCCAACCTTGCCATCACGGAACCACTAGATTCGAGGAACAGCAGCTGAGCCACAACTATCGCTGACGTATCGTCCTCGATGGATCCGTTAAGGCAGATGACGCGCTCTTTGAGAAGCCGGGAAAAGATATCGCAGGCACGCTGGCCACGGGATGTGTGCTCGATGACCATCGGAATCAGGCCGTAGAAACGGCGGTGGGGTAGTGGAGTTTTGTTGGGGGCTGCGGTTGGTAGGATTTGAGAGAGGTTGCGTATCGACATGTTGGCAAGCAGCAGCGAAATTGGGGTGAGAACAAATGGGAACGAAAATATGATTTGAAAATTAGGGATTTGGAAATTGGGGATTTGGAAATTGAGGGTGAGAACGAAATGGTATGAAAAGTAAAGCGGGAAAACGAAATTTCTGGGCAAATTGCAATGGTGATCCATTTTAACGACCAGATTAAATGTAGGCCGTTGGATCGTATTCACGCGGATTGCTAATTTTATTAATTTTTTAATTTGAAAACATCTATAGCTACTGCAACATCTTGTTGATGCCTATGCTAACACCTTGAAGCGAGTGTTGTAATAGACAAAAATCAGCATACATATCGTTACATTATAGCTAGCAACACCATGTAATTTCGTTGTAGTAGGCCATCTATGGCGTAGTGTACTTTCAAGGACAAAGTCAGCAGTCCAATTACTTTTAAGGACATAATTTCATAGGTTTTTAGGTCCTATAAACTAATTATTTTACGTTTTGTGCTTGAAAGTAATTATTTCAGTTGTGTGTACTAGAAACTAATTCCACATTCTCCTTCCAAGAAACTATCACGAAAGCTAGACCAATCAATCTGATTATTAAAAGGCACTTTTGGATAACTTAACACACCATCATTTGCCATTTGTAAAATCTCAGTAAATGAATTATAAACATTGCCTCTACTTCCCGTTAGCAACTCTGTAGTTTCAAAGTTAGATATAGGAACATTATCAGGAGATTTTTGTCCAGGGCCTAGTTCTATTTCATTGAGATCCAAATAACTTTCTTGAGATGTTTTGCTGTTGTTTAATTCTACATTGCCAATCTTTGATAACTCAACATCGCTGCAGTTTTCATCTAATACAATTATAAGGCTCCTTGCAGTTTCTAACTCTGTGGTCTAGTTATCGACTTTGATTGAACCGGAAATCTTGCAGCAAGACACATGAACGCAGAGCTGTAAATACAACAAAAAGTATGAATATTTGACACTAGAAATATCATTTTGAAATTTGTGTGAGGAGTAAGTTTTACCTAGAAAGATGATCTGAAACATTATGAGTAAGAAAAACTCCAATACCAGAATCTACAACTGACCCCTTCCATGGAGAAAATGTCCTATTGCCCACATAAAGAGATGAAGATATGTAATATTCTTTGATTTATATGGATACAAAATATGTGAAACAAAAATGCTAAGCTCACACTTCTTATTTACTATTCTTCATATTGGTTAAGGCAGAACCGGCTATATTTTAAAGCATTCTAGGCAAATGTTTAGGGCCTCAAAACTATTGGGGTCCTTTGAATTTATTTCTGGTATATCTTCGGTACATAAAATTACGAGGGCAATTGAAACCCAAAGCTAACTTCTGAACACTCTAATATACAGTTTTATACTGTAAGTGTACCACCGCTTAAGGCAGACATGAGTATGCAAAAACCACTGCTCCGTACACTTATAAAGTTTTTGTATTAAAATTCTTATGATGTGGGACAATCAGTGCTTTATCATAAAATGGTTCCATATTATCCAAGTACCATTCACAGAAAATCCATTTCAAAATTTCATAAATTAGCATTTAGTGTCTTTCTAATTCTTACAGTTATTAAAGATCGATAAATTAGCAAACTTACAGCAATTGTTAACCATATGAATAACTACAGGCTTCACTATTAAACCATATTTATCAAGTAAAATTGGGTTCTACTACATATAATAGCATCAAAGTCTAAAATTAACCTTTGTATGATATTTTATTAGTTTCTTGTTCGTTCTCATTATATCGTATACAATGGTAAGAAGTAGAAATTTTCTATGTGGATATTGGGGAAGGTAAATTGCAGTGCAAATATGTAATATAAATAAGAGTACCTTGGATGAGTTTCATCCTTGCAATGAAAGAAATTGCACGACCAAGAAAAACTCTCCTTTCTTCCACCCACCATTTTTCTTTGTTGCCATATTTTCCTTAGTCATATTCTAACCCCATCAAAAGTTCCCACACCCGGTTCGATTCAGGATCCAGATTGACCTACGATCGAGTTTTCTTCTTCTTCTCCGAATAAAGCGGGTTCTCAAACGGAACTCTGTCCTCACCTCCATTGGCATAAGAAACAAGTGCATATTCTAGATTAGCCATTACACTGTCAACGCTATCCTTATTATTCAATTGATCTAGCTTTCGAACAAGAGTATCTATAGGATCCCTATGTATAATGAGTACACCGGAGGGTTATAGTTATTATTTGGCATTTCGACGGATGCTGACTGAGAATTAGGAATGATGTTCTCCATTTGTTTGCCATCTGTGAGCTTGGATAAAGGTGGAACCCAGTGCACGAGACTCCCACATGATAGCGGGCTCTGAGGAGGTCGATAATGTACGCAGTCTTTCACTCGCATTTCAAAGAGGCTATTTCCGGACTCGAACTCGGATGCCCAAATCACCATGTGGGTGACCTAACCGTTGATAATAAGATAATTTTCCTTCTTTCTCGGAGTTCTGGTTTTCAACTTCGCTTGATTTGCAGTAAGAGTAAGAGCTTCTACACGTGCCATTGGTCTATAAGCTTCATTATTACTATCACTATTATTATCAATCTGTGTTTCATTTTCAGAAGTTGAAGTTTTCTAATGACAAGACACATCGTTGTTTATTGTAGGAGTTGATGAAACCTTGTGACAGTTTTGTTGTGAACTTGTTGAAATTCATTGTATTAGAAGCTCGAACTTGATTGTTTATTGTATTGGGAGACATAAAATTGGGGTCATTACCCAAATTAGAAGCTTGAAGAGGACTGCCGTCATTACCTTTTCCATTAATCAAATTAGAAGTCCTTGCTAGTCTATTACTATATTTTTCCATCATCTATAAAAGAAGTCATACCATTCATCATTCTTGCAAAATCATTTTTTCTTCTTTCGGTAGCTTTATGTCACAAATTTTGAGATTGGTAAGGATGTTGAGAAAATGCCACATATTAAGAACCTGACCGTGATGACATATTCAAGTCGAATCCATGTACTTTTTTTCTGCTTCTTGAATATTTGTTCCAGCTATATTATTTCCAACCGCCTCTTGCTCTTGAGGTTCATTAAACTTCAAAATGCATCTTACACGCTTCTTTCTACTTCGGGTATTTTGATCAACTTTTTCCCCAACGTTGGTAATAGGACTGGCTTGTGCATCAGCATCTTTGTTTCAGGTATACTTTCTCTTACGAGGCGTAGATTCATTACCATTTGTGGGTTTTGGAGTTGTAGCCTTTGGCAGTTTAGCGGTATGCCTTCTCTAACGACCTTGGGCCCGTGCTTCTTTCTTTTGACTTTCGGTTGTAGGGTACTTTTTTCCGGCAAAATTTCCAATCTTAGAACAGACTCAATCGGATGAAATGGATTATAAAATGATGACGGAATGAGTCAAGAAGCTTTGAAGATGTTGAGATGGAACAAATCAAAGATTTGGTCAAGTTTCGTAAATCCATGATTTGGTTTGTACCAATCATGTTTTACCGATCATGTTATGGTCGGTATCGAGTTGTTTGACATTCTTGAGATTTGTGCGCGATGACCTGTTCTTCGTGCTGGAACTTCGGATTTGAAAAAAAAAAAACGCGTTCAAGTCTGGGATCACGATAATTGTGCTAGGATTCATCTATAAATATCAAAGGGACTTCAACTAGAAAAGAGATTGATTTTTGGATTAGCTCTTGAGACGTTGGATCAACCTTCTTCTTTCTCTAAGTCATAAAACATAGAAAAAACCGAGATCTACTAGATTGTACCTCGGATTTGATTGTAATTTCTTGTATTCCAAAGAGAATTCATCCAACAAAAGAATTAAGTGGACGTAGGTCGAAGATTTTGCTATAGCACTATAAAAACTATGTTTTGCTCTCTTTTTCTTCATTTTCATCATTCTATATTTGTTTAATTCGTCTTTGAGTGATATTGGGATGATGTATCAATTTTGATCCAACGGTACTATTCAATTTTGTAGCTTTATTCACTCCTTGTCCTTCGGATCCATTAACCACCACATTACTATCAGTTTCCTTCTGTTGAGAATTAATGATTTGCGAGAATTCACCTTGGTCCAAAAAATGTTGATTTATCTGTTTGTTTAATGTCTCTCTTTCTAGATTGATTATTTCAAGTGGCTTGTAATTCTGATTCATGCTCTTTTGATTTTTCTCGATATTTAACAGAGTTGGTTGGTTATTTTCTTGTCTGCAGAAGTGTAGTGCAATATTTTCTGGTAACTTGAGATCCGGTAAAAAGGACGTGTGTGAATTGTCTGGAAATAAAGATAATAAAAAACAAATTAGCAGTATGCATAATATGATTGAATGCGCTTCCGTTGACATACAAGAGAATATAATCAATTTTGGTTAGCTCGTGAATAACTTGTGACTGCTTAAATTTACAACGGCATGCAAATGAATTATCACTAAATTTATACTCCTAAAAAGTACATAAAATAGAAAACAATTACATTACTCCCTGACTTATTATCTTAAAATTTACAGTATCATTACTCCATTCGGTTGTCACTATTAATACTTGCAGTTCCATAAACAAAATTCAGAAGAAGAAAAAATGATGATGATGATGATACCAAATTTCTCAAAGAGAAAGAAATCGAACAGGATTAGTAAGCACCGGAGGTACAAAAATCAGCAAAAAGTTACTAAATTGAATACAAAAGATGTCAGCACTTGATATTTGAATACCCACTGTATCCTATCCACAAGCACAAATGCTGAAAATTATTCACACATTAGTTGAACTATGTGAAAAATATTCAAACAGTTTAAAATAATTCAACTGAACACAATCTAATCTAAAAAAGTATATGGTTAAAAAAGCATAGCATTCGATATTATGTCCAATGTTGATGAATTATGATTACTACTATTTTATTATGGATTTAAATAACTGATTTGCTTCTTAGAAATTTATATTCGTATCTGAAATTCACATACAACTTCTAAATTTTAACAACTAATATTTGATTGTTCTGTCTGAAATCAATTATTGACATTTATTGATTAATAGTCAAGTCTTAATATATCGAATAAGTAGTGATAATAACTAATAATATGTAGCATTGAAAAAAACAACCAATAATTTGTGTTTATTTATAAATGCAAGCAAAAGAGAATATGTGCTTATTTACCTATAAATTCAAGCAAAATAAAGCTACATCTTACAAGTGTTCTATTGAACAACTAATTAATTTTATTATATGATTTTCCAGTTCATTTTTAGTAAATGTTCATTTTGAAAATATATTATAAATTTGAAAAGGGGGCATTTCACTAGAAGGACAAACTTTGCTGTCCAATTAGTTTCTAAAACACGCATCCACAGAAATTAATTTCAAGACCAAAGTCAGCAAAATAATTACTTTTAAGGACAAAGTCAGCAGTCCAATTACTTTTAAGGACATAATTTCATAGGTTTTTAGGCCTTAAAAATTATTATTTTTCCATTTTGTTCTTAAAAGTAATTATTTCAGTTGTGTGTCCTAAAAACTAATTGCACTTGCTAAAGAGGCATTTGTGGCTAATTTCCACTTTGAAAAAACTATTATGCTTAAAATGCTTAAAGCAACTAATAAATTACTAGTTTGCATCACCATAAATATTTTTAAGCTACATATGAGAAAATGCATGATCAAACCTTGTCATGTTAGTTTTAAGCATTTTATTACTTCCTACCGAAACGTTTCTTATATAATTATGTTAATTTGTTGCTTTTGTAATTCACGTGAATTTAAAGTGTAACTTTTTTGGTTACAAACCTTTAGCAGTTACACTATCTTGTCTTCATCACGCATGAAAATTTAAAGTTCGACGAATACCTATCTAAAAACGCAATTTGAATACCATCATAGAATTTTGTTTTTCTTCTTAAATATTCTGTGTCATGATTTTTTTTATCATTCTATGTTTTTCGTTTGTTTACCTCGTACATTAAACATTATTAGATTGTTAGAACAAATCATTAGTGTTTGAATATTGTCCAAAGTTACCAAAACCTTTCAAAAAAGATAATCACGAGCATCTTTTAAAAAACGATTATGATATATGATTGTTATTTTCATTAGTTAATTATATAATGATATAACAAGTTAAAATGAGAACTTTTGAAGCTAAATTTTAGATGAGAATTCAGTAACTCATAATCATATAAACTCTTTGGCTTGAGTCTTGTATTTCAAACCCTTATTTGGGCATAATCATTACAAACCCCTCCATTATGTTCAGGAATTTCACACAACTCCGAAGTCTTCTCATCGAGTGGGCATTGGAGTGACAAGAAGCCGCTGATTTGGGGTTCTATTAACCTTTGGCGGACCCATCCAAAATAATTATACTGAATTTTGCATTAAGTGATTAAATGGCTTGATCTTCAAAATTTTGATTGATACCTTCTAAACAGAAGAAGAAACGCATAAGACAAGGAAAGATTTGAGCCAAATTGTAGTTTCAAGTACAAAATTAAAACAAAATTTCATAGATAAATACAAACAAAATCAAAAAATTTGTATCCTTTTTACGTACATAAAATTGCAAGTATTGCAATCAAACATGCAAAGAATATTTAGATAGGAAAAGAAAGGAAAAATAGAGAAAGAGAATGGAAAGCAGAAGATATAGAAAGAGAACAAAAAAGAGAAGAAGTTAGTCCGGTTATTTTAGTTTTATTCTTGTTTTTATATTCAAATATACGGCATAAACCTTACAATTATGGCACATAGTGTTTGTATGTATCTAGAAAAACTTTATCTTAATTTTATACTTGAAAACATAATTGAAAGATATAATTGTGAATTTTGTAACATAAATCCTGCACGTTGTGAATTTTGAAACGTGGGAATTTGATAATTGTCTATTAATGTAAAGAATGTTAGCCTTTTGCATTAGAGGAATTTTACACCTATCTAAGCATTAAACTAAAATTCCTAGTATAGCAAAAAACTATGATAACATAGAATTTGTTGGCACATTTGGTTTCTGAAGATCTCAACTCAATGTCAGGATGCACATTTCAAAATTGTTGCCACTTTGATACATATATACATACATACAGATATATATATACATACATATATATACGAGCGTTACGGCACGCGCTTCACACGTGATAATGACACGCGCTTTGTGCGTGAATTATTTTTCTATAAATTGAATATGTTAGATTAAGTGGTATTAAGATTTGGTAATATTTGTAGAGGAAAATTTTGAATTTGTAAAGAAAATTTAGTTATTAGAGCTTATATTTAAGCGACACTAAGATTTGATAATATATGTAGAGGTTTGTTTATTAGATCCTATGTTTAAGGGATATTAAGATAGATTCAGTAATATTTGTATAGGAGAATTTTGAATTTGTAAAAGAAGTTAGATCCAAATTTTAAGCGATATTAAGATAGATGGGCATTTTTGGTAGTTTACACTGATACCAAAAAAGTGTGACACCAAAGATATTACAACTATTAATAAAGATATACATACATACATATGCGTGTGTAATAATAATATGCAAACAGTTGTTCAAAAAAATTCAACCGAACACAATGTAACCTAAAAATGCATATGGATAAAAAGGCATAGCATTCAATATTATGTCTAATGTTGATGAATAGTGATCACTACTATTTATTACGGATTTAAATAATTGATTTGCTTCTTAAAAATTTCTATTGTATCCGAAATTCAGATACAACTTCTGAATTTTAACAACTAATATTTGATTGTTTTGTCTGAAATGAATTATTGGCATTTATTGATTAATAGTCAAGTCTTAACATATCGAATAAGTAGTTATAATAACTAATAATATGTAGCATTGAAAAAAAACAACTAATAATATGTGTTTATTTATAAATGCAAGCAAAAGAGAATATGTACTTATTTACTTATAAATCCAAGCAAAATAAAGCTACATCTTACAATTGTTCTATCGAACAACTAACTAATTTTATTATATGATTTTCCGGTTCATGTTTAGTAAATGTTCATTTTGAAAATATATTATAAATTTGAAAAAATATTGTGCTTAAAATATTTAAAGCAACTAATAAATTACTAGTTTGCATCATCATAAATATTTTTAAGCTACATATGAGAAAATGCATGATCAAACCTTTTCATGTTAATTTTAAGCATTTTATTACTTCCTACCGAAATGTTTCTTATATAATTATGTTAATTTGTTGCTTTTGTAATTCACGTGAATTTAAAGAGTAACTTTTTTGGTTACAAACCTTTAGCAGTTACACTATCTTGTCTTCATCGTGCATAAAAATTTAAAGTTCGACGAATACCTATCTAAAAACGCAATTTGAATGCCATCATAGAATTTTGTTTTTCTTCTTAAACAGTGTGTCTTATAATTTTTTATCATTCTATGTCATTCATTTGTTTACCTCGTACATTAAACATTATTAGATTGTTAGAACAAATCATTGGTGTTTGAATATTGTCTGAAGTTACGAAAACCTTTCAAAAAAGATAATCACGAGCATCTTTTAAATAACGTTTGTGATATCCGATTGTTATTTTCATTAGTTAGTTAGATAATATGATATAACAAGTTAAAATGAGAACTTTTGAAGCTAAATTTTAAATGAGTATTCAGTAACTCATACATAAACTCCTTGGCTTGAGTCTTATATTTCAAACCCTAATTGGGTATAACCATTACAAACCCCTCCATTATGTTTAGGAATTTCACACAAATCTGAAGTCTTTTCATCGACGTGAACATTGGAGTGATAAGAATCCGCTGATTTGGGGTTCTATTACCCTTTGTCGGCTCCATCCAAAATAGTTATACTGAATTTTGCGTTAAGCGATTAAATGGCTTGATCTTCAAAATTTTGGTTAATGCCTTCTAAACAAAAGAAGAAATGCATAAGATAAGGAAAGATTTGAGCTAAATTGTATTTTCAAGTACAAAATCAAAACAAAGATTTCATAGACAAATACAAACAAAATCAGAAAAATTGAATCTTTTTTACGTACATGGAATCGCAGGTATTGCAATCAAACATGCAAAGAATATTTAGATCGGAAAAGAAAGGAAATATATAGAAAGAGAATGGGAAGTATAAGATATAGAAAGAGAACATATAAGAGAAAAAGATGGTCTGATTATTTTAGTTTTATTCCTGTTTTTATATTCAAATATACAGCATAAACCTTACAGTTACAGCACATGCTGTTTGTATTTATCTAGAAAACTTTATCTTAATTTTGTACTTGAAAACACAATTGAAAGATATAATTGTGAATTTTGTAACATAAATCCTGCACGTCGTGAATTTCGAAACGTGGAAGTATGATGATTGTCAATTAATATAAAGAATGTTAGCCTCTTTGCATTAGAGGAATTTTACACCTATCCAAGCATTAAACTAAAAGTCCTAGTACAACAGAAAACTATAATAACATAAAATTTGTTGGCACATTTAATTTCTAAATATCTCAACTCAATGTCGGGATGCACATTTCAAAATTGTTGCCACTTTGACGTGTGTGTAATAATAACATTCAAACAGTTAAATGTGGAACCTAGTGCACAAGACTTCCGCACGATAACGGACTCTGGAAAGGTCAATAATATACGCAGCATGTCTCTCGCATTGCGAAGAGACTGTTTCCGGACTCGAACCTGAACATCCAGATCACCATGCGTGTAATAATAATATTCAAACAGTTGTTCAAAAAAATTCAACTGAACACAATCTAACCTAAAAATGCATATGGTTAAAAAGGCATAGCATTCGACATTATGTCTAATGTTGATGAAAGATGATTACTACTATTTATTATGGATTTAAATAATTGATTTGCTTTTTAAAAATTTCTATTTGTATCCGAAATTCAAATACAACTTCTAAATTTTAACAACTAATATTTGATTGTTTTGTCTGAAATCAATTATTGACATTTACCGATTAATAGTCAAGTCTTAACATATCGAATAAGTAGTAATAATAACTAATAATATGTAGCATTGCGAAAAAACAACTAATGATATGTGTTTATTTATAAATGCAAGCAAAAGGGAATATGTGCTTATTTGCTTATGAATCCAAGCAGAAAAAAGCAAAATCTCACAATTGTTCTATCGAACAACTAATTAATTTTATTATATGCTTTTCCCGTTCATTTGTAGTAAATGTTCATTTTGAAAATATAGTATAAATTATAAAAATATACTGTGCTTAAAATATTTAAAGCAACAATAAATTACTAGTTTACATCACCAAGATATTATTAAGCTACATATGCGAAAATGCACGATCAAACCTTTTCATGCTAGTTTTAAGCATTTTATTACTTCCTACTGAAATGTTTCCTATATAATTAAGTTAATTTGTTGCTTTTGTAATTCACGTGAATTTAAATAGTAGTTTTTTTTATTACAGCCTTTAGCATTTACATTTTCTTTCTTGTCTTCATCGTGCATAAAAATTTAAAGTTCGACGAATACCTAACTAAAATGCAATTTGAATACCATCGTAGAATTTTGTTTTTCTTCTTAAACAGTGTGTCTTATAATTTTTTATCATTCTATATTATTCATTTGTTTACCTCGTACATTAAACATTACTAGATTGTTAGAACAAATCATTAGTGTTTGAATATTGCCTGAAGTTACCAAAACTTTCAAAAAGGATAATCACGAGCATCTTTTAAAAAACGGTTTTTATATCTGATTGTTATTTTCATCAGTTAATTATATAATATGATATAACTAGTTAAAATGAGAACTTTTGAAGCTAAATTTTAGATCAGTATGCAGTAAATAATCATATACTCATTGACATGAGTCTTGTATTTCAAATCCTCATTTGTGCATAATCATTAAAAACTCCTCCATTATGTTCAGGAATTTCACACAAATCAGAAGTCTCCTCATCGACGTGGGCATTGGAGTGATAAGAATCTGCTAATTTGGGGTTCTATAACCCTTTGTCGGCTTCGTCCAAAATAATTATACTGAATTTTGCATTAAGCGATTAAATGCTTGATCTTCAAAATTTTGATTGATACCTTCTAAACGGAAGAAGAAATGCATAAGATAAGGAAAGATTTGAGCTATATTGTATTTTCAAGTACAAAATCAAAACAAAATGTTCATAGATAAATACAAACAAAATCAGAAAATTTGAACGTTTTTACGTACATGGAACGGCATGTATTGCAATCAAACATGCAAAGAATATTTAGATCGGAAAAGAAAGGAAATATATAGAAAGAGAATGGGAAGTAGAAGATATAGAAAGAGAACATAAAAGAGAAGAAGATAGTCCGATTATTTTAGTTTTATTCCTGTTTTTATATTCAAATATACAGCATAAACCTTACAATTACAACACATAGTGTTTGTATTTATCCGGGAAAATTTTGTCTTAATTTTGTACTTGAAAACACAATTGAAAGATATAGTTGTGAATTTTGTAACATAAATCATGCCGTTGTGAGTTTCGAAACGTGGAAGTTTGATGATTGTCTATTAATGTAAAGAATGATAGGTTGTTGCATTAGAGGAATTTTACAACTATCTAAGCATTAAACTAAAATTCCTAGTACAACAGAAAACTATAATAACGTAGAATTTGTTGGCATATTTGATTTCTGAAGATCTCAACTCAATGTCTGGATGCACATTTCAAAATTGTTTCCACTTATATATATATTTGTGTGAATATAATATTCAAACCAAGGTTCGAGAACTCGGTTTCGGTCTCGGTTTCGGTCGTTTGAAATTTTGTTAGTTTCGGATGATTTCGTAAATTTCGGAAATTTCGATTTTGTTTCGGTTTCGGTCCAAATTTCGGTTTTCAGTAGTTTGTTAATAAACTTGTGAACAATCAATAAAATATAATTATAGTGTACAAAGAAATAGAATACAACATACAACATCATAAAATTAACTACATCCAAAAACTATTTCTCGGTGCTGTATATGGATTGTTCTCACAATTTTCTTCATCCACTTGTGTCGTATGGTATGGTGGATAACCAAATTTTGTTTGTCCTGTACCTAGAAACGTTGCCAACATGTTATCAAATGAAGAGGGTTTGTCATTCTGTGTTGTACATGTAGTCTGACTATTTTGATCGCTTGATATATCACTGTTATATATCTCGTTTGCTCCGTGATAATAATAGCCACCGGCGTAGTCAGAAGTAGAATGTCTGTAGTTTGGTGGATCATTTGACGTATACGGATTATTAGCATAATCATAATTTTGTTATTGTCCATATTCAACATTCAAATTACTGTCTCTTCTGTCACGATTGCCCATCACACCTCTTCGTCTCACGTAAGGTATAGTTGGTCTATGCGAAGCACCACCATCAGTAGAACCAAGGCCATAATTACTTGCTAAACTGATACCGTTACCACCAGTATTGCCATTATCACCATTTGAGGAGCCACTACTATTTTCAGTGCTTTGACTTGCCATTGTTTGTGCAGGTATGCCATCCACTGCAGCAATGGCATCATTCATCATATTAACCAACAAAGGATCGTCATCAAGCAACCTTGGTTCAACTTCAGTAGTCCACTCTGCTAATGGATCCTCCTCATGAAATATATAATTCAGATCAATCAATTGATCATTTGTATCGTGACGTTTAACATTTTTTGCTCGTAATCTCATATTGTAATGTACATATACTAGTTTTTCTAAATTTTCCATTTTGATTCTATTTCTCAATTTTGTATGAACCATGGAAAATGTAGTCCAATTTCTTTCACAGTTTGAAAAAGAAACCGTCTGACTTAGAATATGCATTGCTAAGCGTGTTAGATTTGGAGCATCCTCTCTATCAATTATTGACCACCACTGAGCAGGAGAATAACTATTTATAGCTGATTTTGCTTTTGAAGAGCCAAATGCGCCAACTTTCATTCTGTAATTGTCCACCTGTGGATATAAAAATTAAATATTGGATCTATATTTTGAATAAAACATTTGATGCAATTTACCTCTTTTCCAATCTCGGTTTGTGTTAATATGTCCGGGATCATTCTTTCAACAACGTTGTTGAATCCATTTAACACTTCACTATCGTTTACCGCATCACCATATTGAATGATAGGATTAAGAAAATAACCTATATTTTAAATAGTACGAACATGAATGTTATGAATTTTAACTATTTGTAAGGTAATAATTTAAAATACCTGCCGCGTGAATTGGCCGGTGTAGTTGTTTTTCCCATCTTTTATCTATAATGTCCCACCATTTTTTTGATTGTCTTGAGCCAATGTTTTTCCTAATTGACTCTTTCGCGAGATCCATCGCTTCATAAAGGTAGCCCATGTCTACTTTATCATCACTATCAACCATTCTTAATACTTTGACTAGTGGTTCAAATACAAGAATGATGGAAGCAGCAGAAAGAGTAAAAAACAGTATGTGCGGTAAAAAGAGTGGGAAAAAAATAACGGCAGTTATCGTATAAGCATGTATCTTCTGTTCATAAACCATGTTTACAGTTGAAATTTTTTATTTAATGCTGTTTAAAACACATTTAGTTGTAGAGTATTACCCAAACGATCATTAGTCTTTCACTGTTCGGGAGCATAACAAAAAACGATGCAAAATCATGTGGTGCGCAGCAAGAAACCATACCATCGTACCGATAACAAAAGGTGGAAAAGCAGATCCCATATTCGGCATAGGCATACAAAACTCAATCAGAGCGACCATGGCAATATATTAAAAAAGTACGGTAAAAGAACACATTACATACGATGCAGTGGCGTACGCAGAGGTAGAAAGGGATTACCTGTTTAATCCAGTGAGTGGCAAGTGGGAAAGACGGTGCTAAATCAGTCCAAGTTCGACTGGCTACCCCACAACAATTGGAAAACAATCTATCTCAATTTACCGGTTGGTAGGAAAGGGGGTCGACAGTTGGGGGGTAATCGGTAACCAGCGGGTACTGGAGGGAGAGGCGGCGGCGGTGGAGGATTAGGTAGGAAAGGGGTTCGACAGATAGGTTAGTAATTGGCAAACATCAGGTTTCAGGCCGGAGGGGAATCGGCGGTGGATTGGTGGAGGAGGGGTAAAGAGATCGACGGAACCGTAGGAAGGAGGAGAAACTGAAGCTTTGTTGAATGGGAGGTGGAGGTAGTTGTTTGACACGGTTTGCAAGAGAAGGGGATGAGTTGAGGGTCACGTGAGACAGCAGTTTGAGGTATGTTAAAAAAACGCGGTAGGGGATAAGGGAGCGTTATTTTGAAATGAGAAAGGGAGAGGAGCCCACATCAGCGGTGAAAAGTTCCTGTTTTAATATTAAAGTAACAGATTAGAATTATAGAATTATTTCTAAACTTATTGCACTTATAGCCCACTTTTGACCAGCTCAACTTTCAGCTGGCCATAATATACTGACAGTAAAAGTACTTTCAACTGGCCATAATATACTGACAGTAAAAGTGGGCTATAAGTGCAATAAGTTTAGAAACAATGTTATAATTGTAATAAGTTTAAAAAATGGGGTTAAGGTAAAAAAAAATCATTAAATTTAATTAGTGTGGGACCCGTGCTACGCATACGGGAAGTTCAGATGTACAAATGAGTGCACGTCATCATGTCAGATGCAAAGGATAAAAAATAAATCTGTTTTTATTGCTTTGTGAATAAATCAAAATTTTGAAGTTTTATTTCATATTATCTTTGTTTTATCTTCTATATGAATGGTGAATAGATGATGTTGATTACTTAATGTAATTTTTTACTGCTTAGTCCATACAAAAGCAAATAACATGTAGCCTAGTGTGTTTATGATTGCCGATGATGATGATATGTTTCACATATGTTACTAACTACATATTTGCGTATTTTTAGAAATAGTTAACTTGGAATAATATTTAGTTATATAATTATCGTTGTTCGTAAAAAAACCCGTAGATGTTAAATATATGAAAACCTAAGTCTCTCTATTACCAAATGGTAGTCTCATTGACATGGGTAACCCTAACACACTTATGCAGAGTGATCTTAAGGCTATTAATACATTGAAAGTGAAAATGTATGTCAATTATTTGTAAATTAACTTGTGAATTATTATTTACTTGGATCAGCGATCAAATTACAAATAAAAAAGATAATTACAAAGTAAATATAAAGTAAAGTAAAAGTATGAGCAGTAAAGTAAATGACACCAAATTTTTGTATACTAGTTCAGATATTCAATCCTACACCTAGTCCTGTACAAGCTCGACTCTCCTCGGGTGATAAGATACGCCATTCCTCTTGACTTTCCTCGGGTGGCAAGAACATCATTCCCTTTACAAACAACCATAGGCTATGGCAAGTGGTTGTATCTTCAATATATATTCTTGTAGATTCAGTACAATGATTTTATATACCTCCAATAACAATACAACTTTGATATCTTTGAGGATTAAGATGAGATCAGTGGTAGGATGAATGAGAATTCAAGTGCAAAACTCTTTGATATTGTGTAGTCTGCATATCCTTGAAGAATTGGGAAGAAAGGGTATGGATTTACAAAGAGAGTGATAGAATATTTAATGGAAAATTTCTCACAAAGTATACAGATGAATGAGTAAGAGAGAATTGTTGTTAAAATCTCTTTTTCTAGAGCTTTTACATAGAGAGTGAAGAGACGTGAATTTTGGCTAAACGATGAAGAGAAGTGTCCATTCGTTTAATTTGAAAATCTATCCAACGGCTAGTATGTCGACATACTCATTAGGACGTGTCAACATTTCTGCCTTTGTGTCAATGTATGCCCAAGCCCAAGGATGTGTCGACATACATGTCTATATGTCAACATAGTCCATAGGAGAATGTTAACATACTCGGTAAATTCTGGTTTTCTTTTTCTAAAATTCGAATAGAAACTTCCACTTTTTAAAACTCAAAATTATATGTTTTTAGGAATTAAAATAAAGTTAAATAAAAGAAGAATTTCAAGAATATGTTATGGGGCCTTTAACAAAATTCTGACACTCAAATTGACTCATTGAATATTTCAAATATCTTTGTCATTGAAGAACTTGTGTTTCATCCGTCTTTAGTCTATTTAGTTATTTCATTTGCTCTGATTAACCTTCATATGTATAACTCGTTTTATTCCACGAGTTCTTGTTTATCTATGTACAGTGTCTCCATAATATATGTGAAATACTGCACAACTAGGAGAAACATTAGTAGTAATATTTATATGGTTGTTGTCATCAAAATCAATGCTCAAGGTTTTAACACTATCATCAACTTATTCATCAATATGAATCTCGATAAAAATTAAATAAACAATAAATAACTATAACCAGTGAACCGGCATCAAGCAAGTTAGCAACACTAAGCAAACATCTAAACTACAATCAAACAAACAATCAACAAAAAAGACCAAAAAACAATAATGAACAAACCATAACAACTAAACAACAATCAGCGAACAAGCCATAATGACCAACTGGTCTGCTCCATCATCAGTGAGTCCATTCAACATCATAACAACACCTATAGCATGCAACCCCTCCTTTATGAGATATATACAAGACAAAGCACTCCTATTATCGTAAAGGTAGGTTGATTCAATATTTTTAGATTACTAATTCTTAAGACTATCTAATAAATCCAACAATCCATGTCTCTCCCATATTTCTGAATTGAACTCATTCTCCTAAGAAGGAAATTTAACAAATCACTAACTTGTTAATTTACTTACAACAACGGGCTAAAGCTTGGTCGAGTTTCAACTCCTTAACCGTGGAGTGATAACAAAGAGAATTTACCGAGTGTACCATAATGCACATTTGATCAAGCTTAGACCACCACTTATAAGGTTATCTAAGTCAACAAAAAATAAATTGAGAAATCCTCTTTTGGTCTACCCTTAAGTTTAACTAACATAATTTCTCAACAAATCGACTTTAGTGAGCACTAGGTCCAAGTCAACTAGTAAGCCAGCCATGGTTGAAGGTAGGTCAATCGATGTTCTCGTGTGTGATGGTGGCTTAAATCCAACCCTAGGTCTACGTTGGCTCCTCTTCTCAATTGCACATCAAGCTATACACTGGTGAAGCCTCTCGACACAATAACTGCAGCAACCAGCTCATCCGCCAATGCAAGGCACAAGCCCGGCTCGACCCATCTAGCATTGGCGGACCAACTCTCTCTCTCTCTCCATCCCACTCGCAACCTGGCAACGGGCCAGCCCACTTGCATAAGAACCTCTCCTTCAACTATCTCCCAATCGACATGGTTTGAGACTATCTCAAGAGTGGCCCATCTTTAATCTAACTTTAATACCACCACCTACGACCACTCCATCTCGTCTCAGCCGGATCGGCATGCCTTCGGCTTTCGCCAGTTCCCCATCCTCCTTTTGGTCTTGGTAAACAAGCTTGGCCCGTCCTACCACCTAGGCATATGGGAGCAAAGCAATAGGAGGTAAAACTAGATGTACCTATTTCTAATAAGAAGCTTGTAACGACCCGTATTTTTAACACTTTAAAAATACGAATTAAAATGAAAATTTTGGATAAAAATCCGAAGGAAATAAAATTTTGTGTTGTTAAATGTAAATTACAAGTTAAAATACAAAACTGAATTCTGAAATAACTTATTTGTAAATTAAATACGGATGTTAACTTGTAATTGAACGTAAGTAAGGATTTAAATTTGAATGTAACAAGTAATTAAATTGAATTGAATTTGATTGTAAACAATGAAATAAATAAAATGGTAGATTTAATATTGAAGTTATAATATGGAAATCAACGTAAATGAATGTAATTTAATATTACTGTGAATTTAAATAAGATGATAGCTGAAGAAAATGAAAGTAAATGAATTATAAACTATTGATAATAATGTATAAGTAAATAGTTGATTCAATAATGAAAGTGTAAATCGAAACAAAAGAATTCATTTGGAATTAAATAACTTGAATTTGAATTATAATATAATTGAACGCTGAATCTAATATAATCTTTTATATTGGATTTATAATGGAAAACTAAATTGTAAAAGATTGTTAATTACTGTGAAATTTAAAAATAGGATTTGTGAACAATTGAAATTTGATTTAAAAGTTAATAATTTAAAATTGGGAATTTTATATTGGAATTAAACAGTCGAATAATTTATTTTTCGAATATTGGATTTAATTAGGCAATTAAATCGATAATTTAATAAGTTAAATTTCAGAAATAATTGAAAATCGAGTTGAATATGACTGAAAATGATTTGTAAAATTTTATCTTATCATATTGGAGTTATAAGAATGTTATAGAACTTTTAAAATTAATTTTTGAGTTAATTTGCGAAAATTGAATATTTTAATATTTAATTATCGATTGTAAAATAGCTAATTTTTGAACAGTCTCAGAATTGAACGAAACAAGTTCCATTGGGTCCGTAATAGTTAGTTATTACCGGATTTCAATTTTCGTATCAATCGGAATTACGGTTTGACCGTGGCAGCTCGAAACGCATCGAGTTATTTTTAATTTATAAATCGTCGAGTTAAAAATAGTCATTTTTTTTCAAAAAGTCTCTGATTTCGACGAAACCAGTTTCATCGGATCCGTAATGGGATATTATTGTAAGGTTTCAAATTTCATAATTTTTGGATTTACCGTTTGTCCGGTACGAATTAAAACGCATCGAAATCGGTTTAAATCGGTTTAATTTAAATCGATCGTTTATTGCCATAACTCACACATACGATCGAATTAGGTTCCGAAACCTATTCCATTGTGTCCGGAACGTGGGATAAACCCTAGAAACGCCGGTCACCGCGCGTAAATCGGAGTTCGGAAAATCGAGTGAATAGTGATTTTCGGTAAATGTCTATAAAATGACCCCTTTATCATTTCATTAGCAAAACCCTAACCCTAATATTGCCAGCCGCCACTTGAAAATTCAAAGGCCAGAATTTCACCATCTTCTTCCCTTAATATCTCTCAATCCGTTCAACGAAATCGAAAAATTCCAAAAGCAAAGTTGTAGATCTCGGCGAGCTCTTCAAATCCATACGGAGATGATCAAAATCGGAGCATCGGATCAACGGGAATTTGCATTTAAAGTTCCGTGTTTGTCCTCGTTTTGCGTGCAGCTGAGATGGCCGAGCTCCACCCTATTATAGCTGAAGGTAGCTCTCGCCGAGGCCTTCGATATGGTGTATCCTGATCGTCCTAGAAGTCGATGTGGTGGGGTGCGAAATTCATGAAGGAGAGGCGGCTTTGGGTTGTCTTCGTGCGTGATTTCCTGGAGCATGCGAACGTGAGTTTGGGGGAGAAGCAAGGGACGGGCTGGATTGCAGGTGATGGATCTCACGGCTTAGATTGATCTAGGTTGTGAAAAATTAAATTATGTTGTAAATTTATGAATATAAAATCGTGTAACTTCTAAAATTCATAACTTTTTCATACGAGGTCGAAAACGCGCGAAACTTTTTGCGTTGGAATCGTATGGACGAGCTCTACGCGATGCAACTAGATTGGAATCATTTGGAGCTATAGAAAATTTTGAGTTAAATCGAACGCCGTTCGATTTGATTTAAAATCGTAAAATCAAGGTGAGTGTTTTATAACGCTCACAACGTACTGAATATCTTTATGCTAGTTGAATTGACATTATGAAGTGTTATGATTTTATTTGTCGTTGTTAGATATAAATTAATTGTCATATAGCTTGTTATCTGAATCAACCATTGAAAAATGAAATTGACAGTTAAATTGAAATTGAGTTGCGATTAAATTTCCTGACATTGATAACTATGAAACTGCCATGAATTGTATTGACTATTGGATGATGTATTGTGATGGATGTCATTGGTTGATGTTTGAATGTTTGGATGTTTATTTGCTTATATATATACTGTTATGCATACACATGACACTGTGATATAATTTAAGTGACATATGTTCATCCCTGACATTTAATTGAAATAAATAATCACTTGGCCATAGGATAGAAAATTATATACGGACACTGAATTTGGCTAAATTAATAATTTTTGAAATCGTCGTTGAAATTTATTTAAATGTTTTGATATAAAAGTTATAAATAAAAAATCGATTTATAGAAATTGAATTCATCGAAAAATTGAGTTTGGAATGTTGAAATGAATTTTGGTTAAAGGAATTTTGTTAAATAATTAAGTTGAGACTTTGAAATTTGAAAATTGAATATGATTGAATGTCGAAAATTGATTTGTTTAAAGATTTAACTTTTATTCGAACTTTGAATATTTCTAAGAAAAGTTATATGAAATGATATTTCAGGATTGAAGTTAGAATTGAAACTTGGATTCAAAAATTTGTTATTAAAAGAAAATTTGATTTAATGTTTAAATCGATATTTTGAAATTGGATTTGGAATTGAAATTGGAATTTAAATTAATTTGGAATTGAAATTTAAATTCATTTGGGATTGGGAATTAATTTGGAATTGGAAATTAATTTGAAATTGGAAATTTAAAGTGAACGGAATTTGGTTTATTGAATTCGAAATTTATATGGAATCAAAATTTATTCGAGTTGAAATCGGAATTGAATCAATTAAATCGAAATGGACATTGAAATTGATTTGGGTAGGAAATTGGGAAGTTGACCGGTTTGACTTTGGAATTTGTTTAAATGAATATTTTAGTATAATTGATTTAAAATCTATATTCTTTAAATATTGAAATTATTTTGATTTTCAAACTGTTTTACTTTATAAACCATTTTTTATATTCAAATTATTTTCGATTAAACTATTTAAATATTTTCTATTAAACTATTTTAACTATTTTAATTATTTAAACTACTTTTAAATTACTTAAAACTATTTTCTAAAATTTTCAAGCTGGTCAATAAGGTGAATTGTTTATATTTAAATCTCGAATTTAAATACGAATTGGGTTAAATGAAGTTGCAACCTAAATTGAAATTCGAAATGATTTTGAAATTGAAATGAGATATTGAGGCGAAAAATGATTTTTGAAACGGAATCTTACATTTTGAATAGATATGATGATATTTGAAATGGATTTGATTTTTGAAGCGAATATGATATTTTGATATCAATTATGAATCGAGTTAAAATGTAAAAGAGCCATCGGTGTAATAATACGTAGTTATTGAAGAGACCGGGATCGGATATGGACATACTCTCTGTCGATACCGAAAACCACTTTAATAACTAGTATACGCGGAGTGTTGATCCAGAACGAAGTGGATGGTTTTGCCGAACGTGTTGATTTGAAGAAAGAGAACGATTTTGGATGACCCCTGACATGACTAAAACAGGAGCCGCGCCGGGCCATTGAGGATCGCCATCTCTAGCGGACACACTCCTTCGATACCATGTCTATTACTTTTGTGATTCGATTTGGGTGCACCCCGCGATTTGGGAGTGTTGTGTCGCGGTGTTGGGGTAGTAGCTGCTATGCCCAACATCAGTCCGGATCACGCAACTACTAGTATCCTAGTTGGTATTGCCTCATGTACCTTGTCATACTGATTATCCTATTCGCGACCACTACGTTTTGGTTTGTACCTTTAGCATATGGATTGCCCTCTGGTGACTTCCGGTTTTGGGGAAACTACGGTCTTGTATATGCTCTTGGGAATAAAAATGTGTTAAGGGTGGAATGGGCCATGGCTTAACGCTAGTTTGATATTTTACTTTATGATAGACATTATTGTATATAGCGTATTCTATTACATAGTAGATAGTTTAACGGATCCTTGAGAGATGGAAAATCCTGTAACATCTCTTAAGTTATTGCACTCACGTTGACACTGGATACGAGATGCCAAACCCCGTAAACATCTCCGACGCCGTCACACTCATATTTATTTACGATTGATTTAACTTACATGAGGATATTTTAGTCCTGACTCGAGTGTTTTGTCTTTTCATTACGCTCGGGTCAGCCTGAGCATTTCAGTTTAGGTTGAAGATCATTTCCTTGGAGGACGGAGACGAAGATTTGGTATATTATCTACTACTATTATATTCATTCCATTCCACTGCATTGTTGTATGATATTTGCTGTGTATGTAACTATGATAAATGTTGTATAATAATAATCAAATGTATTCATTTCAAATGTATTCATTTAATTAACAGCTTCATGAACTGTTATTTTATTATCATACTTTAGCCTTCCGCTGTGAGATTCTGTGTTGTTTCATTTCCTTTTTCTTTTCTTTTCTTTTCTTATTTACCCCAAATTAACAATCCTCCATTTTGAATGGTTTGAGTTGACGTGTGTGTTTGATCATCGACTTAAACTGTACAAAAGGCGGGTCGTTACAGTTGGTATCAGAGCTTTGGTTTAGCGATAAACCTTGGCTCTAGTGGGGGAATAACTCATTGAAATAGAGGTAAACTATATGAATGAGTTTGAGTGTGTATAAGAGAGCGTACTTGTTATTTGATATAAAATGGTTTTATATTGCGTTAATTTGTTCCGTTGAGTATTTATGAATTCTGGTCGATACTTGGGACGCTAAGGCATCGATAGGAATTTCTGAACACTCGAATAGGACAAACCAACACAATATCGTTTTGGAATATATTTTTATATAAAAGAATTATTTGAATATTTATTCATTTTGATTGAATTGATTGTTAGGAGATGATAATATTAGATTATTATCGCTATTTTTTTTGATCAGTCAATATTTACAATAATTGATTAAATAACAATGGATTTAGGGAAATGAAATCTTGTAAACACAATTAGCAATGAATATAAATGAATTTTAACTTGGATTTGGGAATTTAAATTTCGGTATTTGAAATTAACTTACAAGAATTTGAAAAATATAATATGAGTATTATATGATAGTATATTTCAGTTGAAATTGTTTTCGAAGGACTTTTTTTTATGATAAATGTTATATTCCCTTCTCTTGACGCTAGAAAATGATTTCGGTGATGAGTGCACGCATCATCGACTTTATTTTCGAGAGTCCAAGTGGGGGAGATCACTAAATAGTTTTTCTAAACCCTGTTTTGATTAAAATTGAATTTTATTTTATATTCTCTATAGTATGACTTGATATATATTAATATAAGTATATATTATTTCAAACTTGATTTGAATTGAAACCGGAGTTGAAATTCTTAAGTTCTTTAATATTTAATAATTATAAACTATTGAGATAAACAAATACTTGAATCATTACAGAACTTCTAAATTGTGAAATGAGAAATGAACCTAAGAGCTAAGTGAAAATATCAATTGAAGTAGATATCCTTAGAATTAGGAAATTATGAACTTAAAATAAAATTGAAACTGTAAAACTCGCATAGTATTAAATTTCATTCTATAGCATAAATATAACTTACCAGAATATTTAAGAAGTTCAAAAATATTATATGAATTGTTAATTGGATAATATACAAGTTTAGGTTTGAATAATGAAATATGCATTTAATTAATGGTTTGCAAATATAAATAAAATTGTTAGTAAATAATTAGAATTTAAATTAACATTTAAAGGTGATTCACAATTATGTTAATATAAAATGGAAATACTATATGTGAATGTAAATGTGAAATTAAATTATAGTGAAATTTAAGTAATGACTTAAGAATTAATTAATTGAAAATTCAACTTTGAATGAAAAGAGGTTGTATGTTGTTTAACTACATTCTATTTGCATAACTATAACTTACCAAATACTTAAAAAGTTTAAAATGTTAATAAAGATAAGTAAATGAATAATATACAAGTGTGATTGCGAATAATAAAATATGAAGATCTATTGATAGTTGTAAATATAAAGGAAATTTAAGTTGTAAAATGAATTAAATTTAAAATTAATTAAATTTAAAATTAGTAAATGGAAACTAATTAAATTTGAATGAAACTAAATGTCAATAAACTTGGAAGTGTATGAAATTAAAATTTTGACTTGGAAATATAAAATTGATTTAGTGTAGATTTTGGATGGATGTTAATGTTTGATATGCATTGGTTGTTAGATGGATGATAATTGATTAAATAGAATTCATTAGTGTAAATGGAATTAAATAAACGGAATAATTTTTTTTAAATAATTAAATTCAAATTTGAAGCAAAGTGAAATTAAATATAATTGAATTCAAATTAAATTTGAGCAATTTGACTTGAATTTAAATTATGAATGAAACAAACTTGAATAAATCGGAAACAAATCGAATGTAAACTTATTTCATGGATAAATCAGAAAATAAACAACTTTGTGTTTATGATTGTTCTTTAGAAATTTGAAGTTTGATGGTTTGTACTTTGAAAGAAATAAAAGCAAATTTTGGAAAAATCCAAAATTGTCCAATATATGCTGAAACGAAAACAACCATAACTTTTAAATGGCCAGACGGAATTCGACGATCTTAGACTTCTCGGAAAGCTTAGAAACTGTAGCACGACTTTTGTTTAGAGTGTCTTGAGAAATTCCTTCATCTACTAGGTTAAAAACTTGAATGTTACTCGCTGTCCTGTGTAAAAATAAGTAAAATCAGTAGCATATACCCTTAGTATTTTCGCCATAACTTTTTTCTGGTTCATCGGAATTTGACGATCTTGCCCTTTCTGGAAAGCTTAGAACTTACGCTAAAACTTTTGTTTTAAATGTCTTGTGTTTTTCTGTCATTTAGAGGGTCAAAAACGTGAGAGAACGTCGCTGACCTGCGCAATTCATTGCCCAGGCTGAGGCGTATCCTCTAAGTAAAACGGCCGTAACTTTTGAACGGATGGTCCGAATTCGATGATTTTGGATATTCCGGAAAGCCTGAAACAAATGCAATAACTTTTATTTAGATTTCCTTACAAGATTTCAACGTTTATGTGACTAAAAAACTTGTATTTGTTTGCTGTCCTGAATTTAGAATCTCGGTTTTGAAGCTAAACATGTTATACGTATGTTGTTTATGCTAAGTATATCGATCTGTCTTTATATGCATGGTTCTAACTTGGTTATTGAGCATTTTAGTAGGTAGCAAAGGGGTTGCGCTTCGCTTGTGAAGCTCGCTTCTACGCTAAGTGCAAAATGTAAGTTAAAATGCTAATAAACGCTTAACAAAAGGTACGTTCTCGGATTACGGTTTATGTTGTGATATATTATTGTGTTCCCCATGTTTTGGGATGCCTCATTCTTGTAATGAGATGTATATCACGCAATTATTACCACTGTGAAATTTTTCGGTCCTAGCCGCGCAAAGGAGGTGCTGCCGAATTTTTTCAAAAATCCGGAAGTTAGAAAATTTTGAGATTGAAAAAAAAATCCTATAACTAAATTTTGCAAATAAGTCGAATATTTGAATGAATTATATCTAAATGATGGTTTCTCCTTCTCCGTTCCTTTTCGAGGACGAAAAGTTTTAAGTGGGGGAGAATGTAACGACCCGTATTTTTAACACTTTAAAAATACGAATTAAAATGAAAATTTTGGATAAAAATCCGAAGGAAATAAAATTTTGTGTTGTTAAATGTAAATTACAAGTTAAAATACAAAACTGAATTCTGAAATAACTTATTTGTAAATTAAATACGGATGTTAACTTGTAATTGAACGTAAGTAAGGATTTAAATTTGAATGTAACAAGTAATTAAATTGAATTGAATTTGATTGTAAACAATGAAATAAATAAAATGGTAGATTTAATATTGAAGTTATAATATGGAAATCAACGTAAATGAATGTAATTTAATATTACTGTGAATTTAAATAAGATGATAGCTGAAGAAAATGAAAGTAAATGAATTATAAACTATTGATAATAATGTATAAGTAAATAGTTGATTCAATAATGAAAGTGTAAATCGAAACAAAAGAATTCATTTGGAATTAAATAACTTGAATTTGAATTATAATATAATTGAACGCTGAATCTAATATAATCTTTTATATTGGATTTATAATGGAAAACTAAATTGTAAAAGATTGTTAATTACTGTGAAATTTAAAAATAGGATTTGTGAACAATTGAAATTTGATTTAAAAGTTAATAATTTAAAATTGGGAATTTTATATTGGAATTAAACAGTCGAATAATTTATTTTTCGAATATTGGATTTAATTAGGCAATTAAATCGATAATTTAATAAGTTAAATTTCAGAAATAATTGAAAATCGAGTTGAATATGATTGAAAATGATTTGTAAAATTTTATCTTATCATATTGGAGTTATAAGAATGTTATAGAACTTTTAAAATTAATTTTTGAGTTAATTTGCGAAAATTGAATATTTTAATATTTAATTATCGATTGTAAAATAGCTAATTTTTGAACAGTCTCAGAATTGAACGAAACAAGTTCCATTGGGTCCGTAATAGTTAGTTATTACCGGATTTCAATTTTCGTATCAATCGGAATTACGGTTTGACCGTGGCAGCTCGAAACGCATCGAGTTATTTTTAATTTATAAATCGTCGAGTTAAAAATAGTCATTTTTTTCAAAAAGTCTCTGATTTCGACGAAACCAGTTTCATCGGATCCGTAATGGGATATTATTGTAAGGTTTCAAATTTCATAATTTTTGGATTTACCGTTTGTCCGGTACGAATTAAAACGCATCGAAATCGGTTTAAATCGGTTTAATTTAAATCGATCGTTTATTGCCATAACTCACACATACGATCGAATTAGGTTCCGAAACCTATTCCATTGTGTCCAGAACGTGGGATAAACCCTAGAAACGCCGGTCACCGCGCGTAAATCGGAGTTCGGAAAATCGAGTGAATAGTGATTTTCGGTAAATGTCTATAAAAGGACCCCTTTATCATTTCATTAGCAAAACCCTAACCCTAATATTGCCAGCCGCCACTTGAAAATTCAAAGGCCAGAATTTCACCATCTTCTTCCCTTAATATCTCTCAATCCGTTCAACGAAATCGAAAAATTCCAAAAGCAAAGTTGTAGATCTCGGCGAGCTCTTCAAATCCATACGGAGATGATCAAAATCGGAGCATCGGATCAACGGGAATTTGCATTTAAAGTTCCGTGTTTGTCCTCGTTTTGCGTGCAGCTGAGATGGCCGAGCTCCACCCTATTATAGCTGAAGGTAGCTCTCGCCGAGGCCTTCGATATGGTGTATCCTGATCGTCCTAGAAGTCGATGTGGTGGGGTGCGAAATTCATGAAGGAGAGGCGGCTTTGGGTTGTCTTCGTGCGTGATTTCCTGGAGCATGCGAACGTGAGTTTGGGGGAGAAGCAAGGGACGGGCTGGATTGCAGGTGATGGATCTCACGGCTTAGATTGATCTAGGTTGTGAAAAATTAAATTATGTTGTAAATTTATGAATATAAAATCGTGTAACTTCTAAAATTCATAACTTTTTCATACGAGGTCGAAAACGCGCGAAACTTTTTGCGTTGGAATCGTATGGACGAGCTCTACGCGATGCAACTAGATTGGAATCATTTGGAGCTATAGAAAATTTTGAGTTAAATCGAACGCCGTTCGATTTGATTTAAAATCGTAAAATCAAGGTGAGTGTTTTATAACGCTCACAACGTACTGAATATCTTTATGCTAGTTGAATTGACATTATGAAGTGTTATGATTTTATTTGTCGTTGTTAGATATAAATTAATTGTCATATAGCTTGTTATCTGAATCAACCATTGAAAAATGAAATTGACAGTTAAATTGAAATTGAGTTGCGATTAAATTTCCTGACATTGATAACTATGAAACTGCCATGAATTGTATTGACTATTGGATGATGTATTGTGATGGATGTCATTGGTTGATGTTTGAATGTTTGGATGTTTATTTGCTTATATATATACTGTTATGCATACACATGACACTGTGATATAATTTAAGTGACATATGTTCATCCCTGACATTTAATTGAAATAAATAATCACTTGGCCATAGGATAGAAAATTATATACGGACACTGAATTTGGCTAAATTAATAATTTTTGAAATCGTCGTTGAAATTTATTTAAATGTTTTGATATAAAAGTTATAAATAAAAAATCGATTTATAGAAATTGAATTCATCGAAAAATTGAGTTTGGAATGTTGAAATGAATTTTGGTTAAAGGAATTTTGTTAAATAATTAAGTTGAGACTTTGAAATTTGAAAATTGAATATGATTGAATGTCGAAAATTGATTTGTTTAAAGATTTAACTTTTATTCGAACTTTGAATATTTCTAAGAAAAGTTATATGAAATGATATTTCAGGATTGAAGTTAGAATTGAAACTTGGATTCAAAAATTTGTTATTAAAAGAAAATTTGATTTAATGTTTAAATCGATATTTTGAAATTGGATTTGGAATTGAAATTGGAATTTAAATTAATTTGGAATTGAAATTTAAATTCATTTGGGATTGGGAATTAATTTGGAATTGGAAATTAATTTGAAATTGGAAATTTAAAGTGAACGGAATTTGGTTTATTGAATTCGAAATTTATATGGAATCAAAATTTATTCGAGTTGAAATCGGAATTGAATCAATTAAATCGAAATGGACATTGAAATTGATTTGGGTAGGAAATTGGGAAGTTGACCGGTTTGACTTTGGAATTTGTTTAAATGAATATTTTAGTATAATTGATTTAAAATCTATATTCTTTAAATATTGAAATTATTTTGATTTTCAAACTGTTTTACTTTATAAACCATTTTTTATATTCAAATTATTTTCGATTAAACTATTTAAATATTTTCTATTAAACTATTTTAACTATTTTAATTATTTAAACTACTTTTAAATTACTTAAAACTATTTTCTAAAATTTTCAAGCTGGTCAATAAGGTGAATTGTTTATATTTAAATCTCGAATTTAAATACGAATTGGGTTAAATGAAGTTGCAACCTAAATTGAAATTCGAAATGATTTTGAAATTGAAATGAGATATTGAGGCGAAAAATGATTTTTGAAACGGAATCTTACATTTTGAATAGATATGATGATATTTGAAATGGATTTGATTTTTGAAGCGAATATGATATTTTGATATCAATTATGAATCGAGTTAAAATGTAAAAGAGCCATCGGTGTAATAATACGTAGTTATTGAAGAGACCGGGATCGGATATGGACATACTCTCTGTCGATACCGAAAACCACTTTAATAACTAGTATACGCGGAGTGTTGATCCAGAACGAAGTGGATGGTTTTGGCGAACGTGTTGATTTGAAGAAAGAGAACGATTTTGGATGACCCCTGACATGACTAAAACAGGAGCCGCGCCGGGCCATTGAGGATCGCCATCTCTAGCGGACACACTCCTTCGATACCATGTCTATTACTTTTGTGATTCGATTTGGGTGCACCCCGCGATTTGGGAGTGTTGTTTCGCGGTGTTGGGGTAGTAGCTGCTATGCCCAACATCAGTCCGGATCACGCAACTACTAGTATCCTAGTTGGTATTGCCTCATGTACCTTGTCATACTGATTATCCTATTCGCGACCACTACGTTTTGGTTTGTACCTTTAGCATATGGATTGCCCTCTGGTGACTTCCGGTTTTGGGGAAACTACGGTCTTGTATATGCTCTTGGGAATAAAAATGTGTTAAGGGTGGAATGGGCCATGGCTTAACGCTAGTTTGATATTTTACTTTATGATAGACATTATTGTATATAGCGTATTCTATTACATAGTAGATAGTTTAACGGATCCTTGAGAGATGGAAAATCCTGTAACATCTCTTAAGTTATTGCACTCACGTTGACACTGGATACGAGATGCCAAACCCCGTAAACATCTCCGATGCCGTCACACTCATATTTATTTACGATTGATTTAACTTACATGAGGATATTTTAGTCCTGACTCGAGTGTTTTGTCTTTTCATTACGCTCGGGTCAGCCTGAGCATTTCAGTTTAGGTTGAAGATCATTTCCTTGGAGGACGGAGACGAAGATTTGGTATATTATCTACTACTATTATATTCATTCCATTCCACTGCATTGTTGTATGATATTTGCTGTGTATGTAACTATGATAAATGTTGTATAATAATAATCAAATGTATTCATTTCAAATGTATTCATTTAATTAACAGCTTCATGAACTGTTATTTTATTATCATACTTTAGCCTTCCGCTGTGAGATTCTGTGTTGTTTCATTTCCTTTTTCTTTTCTTTTCTTTTCTTATTTACCCCAAATTAACAATCCTCCATTTTGAATGGTTTGAGTTGACGTGTGTGTTTGATCATCGACTTAAACTGTACAAAAGGCGGGTCGTTACAAAGCTTGTCTCATTTCCTGCAAGCATATTGTTAAGTACAAGTGCATCTAATGCAAATCATTATATAGCATGCTCCTGGTATAGTCATGTTGGCCTTCATCTCAGCCACACATCTCTTTCTTTCACCGACCGTCCTTCATCAAATCTAGATCAGATCAATGGCTAGGTGCGCTCTACGCCTGTTTTGCGGCACGATCTTCGCCGTCCAAACATCAGTTCAACTATTATAAAACCACATACATGACCACTTCCAAAAGGCTGGTTGGGCCCTCGGTGGAGGGGACCCTAGGTTAGTTAGACCCTCGGTGGGAGGGACCCCAAGTAAGTTGGGCCCCCAATGAAGGGGATCCCAAGTTAGTTAGGCCCCCAGTGCGGACCCCCCAGTGGAGGGGACCCCAGGTTAGTACCCATGATCTGCCATTCAAGCTCCCTGAGATTAGCAGCTTCATTAGTCTTAGGTGTATCATCTTTTCTTATTATTCTCTTGCAACTCATTGTAATGTAAGAGAGCTACACGGTAAGATAACTTAACAGTGGATGTAAGCAGCTTGGCCGAACAACTTCACATCTTATGTCATTTACCTTTGAATGCTCTTTTTCCTTCATTTTCCCATCATTAGGCCTAGTGATTAGCAAGTAACCTTTACTCTCATAACACATTATCATAACTCTAAGGTTGATGAAAAATTTCGTCAACATTTTAGCGCTGAAGGAGGGCCACCTTCGATCTTATGGTTAACAGTTTCATATGCAAGCTCTTTCCTTGCTTGATACCCCACTTCCAGCATCAACAACAGCGATGGTGGATGGTACTCCACCACTTCCTCCAATCACCAAGAAGATTCCTCAACTGTCCTAGTTTGGCTTTGAGTCATGTACAGTTATTGTATGCATCCGCTCATCTCCTCACATTGCTGGTACTATCAAGCGAATTATGATAGCCATGCGCACGCCCAACCCGAGGGTCGCTCATTCGCTCAAACGTCTACCTTTAAAATTTGGACCATCTTGGTCAACCCGCTTCATGGAAAAACTAGAGGGCAAGGTAGCCCCCTTGCAAAATTTTAACCGCTCGCTGGGCATCCTCGCATAGGAATCTTAAAGGCCCAACACTCCCGTTGATCCCTAGAGTGGCCCCCTGACGGTTATCAAATGGTTCCCTCATCTGTCTTTACACTCAACGGCATCTGAAAGCGGGCAGATGCCAGCTTGCATGTCTCAGAGCACCCAGATTCTACCCGCCCGTGCCTTTCTTGAGCTTGCTTCCGAGCTCATAACCTCTTGTGAAGAATGCATTGAATATCACAAGGTTGGATCATTCAGCATCTTCAATAAGGCTATCCAATGGATGAGTTATCATGTGCTCATTACCTTGTTTGAGGACTACCGACCTTTACCACCTAGGATTGCATAAGCCATTGCTCCCTTCTTGGCCAACTGGCTATCCATGGGAGTGGATTACTGAGAATCTATTTCTTTTTGGGGACTGTTAGGTTATCCAGCAAGATTGAGTCATCGTGCATTCAATTCCTTACTTGGGGACTGCCCTATAAGTTTGGGTGAGATGTCTCTTCCCTTCGTGCCATGGTGCATCAACGATCAGATAAATAGCTGCAATAGTTCACACCCCTCACCCGTGATGCCACTCATCCTTCGTATAAGATGGGACACTATGCCTGGACTGGTGCAGTTACCCCCAAGTGATGTCGAAGTCTAGCATCCATTGTGTGCCCGCATAGAAATTGAGGTACCGAGTAGAATTTCTGGTCGGTGGAAGTCTCAATTCAATTCAGTGGAAAGTTACTTTGGGTCAAATGCAAGGAGACATCGGGCAAAGTTTTGAATCAATGCAAGAGAAGGGGTTCCAGGAGTTCGAGGCCTGAAAATAGGTTAAGTACACAACTCGGTACTAATCACTTTTGATCAGTACTGACCTCTTTTCAAGCACGTGGGCTGGTGCTGGGGACTCTAGGAGCTCTGGGCATGCAAAGGGAAAGTGATCGGGAAGAAAAGCACTTAGACAAATATTGGCTAAGTAGTGACTAGGAAATTCATCTTGGTACAGACCTCTTTTAGTTGGTACTGACATGAATTTATAAGGCCAAATTAGGTCAAACTTCCAAGTGGGAGAGAATATGTCATGTAGGTCATGCTGAAGGTGTTTCTTTGTTCACTTGATGTTTGATTACGACGCGGAAACGTGATAAAGGATGAAGACTTCATAACTTTGATGATTGTAACTTTATGGGGATGGATTTGTGTTCCAATGATGGTAGCTCGATGGTGAATGGAGTCACGAGGATGATTATCCATAAAGGCAGGTAATATGAAGGATGACCTATGGATAGAATGTTGAATAGTTCCATCATTGAAAGAAAGGAATGTAGAATGGTTCTTTAAGGATGAATGGAAACTAGTTGGAGCGTGGAAAGGGCTCGGATAAGCATGCTAAGGCGTCGTTGATGCTCGAAGTGTTTTCTTATGTACTCGCAAGCAGGGATATTGTGAGGATGCACATTAGATACTTGGAATAGCTACCCTAGATCCGTTGAATGGATCCATATACCTTGGATCGGTGGAATGGATCTAGTGTCAGCGTGGGACGGGTATGCTGAAAATAAAGATTTTTCCATTAATCTCTGGCAAAGGAATGATCATGTGAGTTATCATATATCCAGGGAACATTTGAGTGACAGTGAGGGTTGTTGGATCAGTGTTATTTTATTATGGTTGATTTTCTAGTAGTCTATCACTCTAGGGATGTTGTATGATGTAGGTATTGTGGATGTGGATACCTTGACACCTGACGTTGTACTTAGGATGTAGTACACCTTTATGATGTTTGTAGAGTAGCATATTGTTAACGCCAAAAATGGGCATTAACATCCAATAGAATCTAGTAGAGATTAAATAAAGAATAAAATTAAAACAGAGCAAAAATCATAAATGAACACACATATTTTTATAGTGGTTCGACAATCTTGGCCTACGCCCACTACATATTTTTATTGGTCTTGCACTTGATTATGATTACACGAATGTTTAGATCAGTTGGGATCCATTAGTAAAAGAATGAAGAATAAAAATGGAAGAGCATTTTTGCTGCAAAAAGAAGGATCCCTTTTCTAATGCCATGTTTTCTGTATTTATAAGGGAAGACGTACACGGGTTAGGCTGAAATTTCAATAGAAGAACCTCCAGGCCAAGACGAGGTCACACAATAATTTTAAGGCCCGTTAGGGCCTATAATAGGGATCGGTACCGATCCCTATTTTGGTGTCCAAATGGGGTGCGATCCCTCTGGTGGGTCCTCCATAATGTTAGCTACTTACCCTCCAAATTTCACGCCATTCAGACTTACTATTTGTGAGATATCGCGTCTTCTCAATTGTAATTTCAGTAGATCCCTCTAGAGGGATAGGTACCAATCCCTACAATCCTCTCTGATTAGGGTGTGATCCCTAGGGGATGTTTCCTATATTGTAGTGTGCTTATGCTCCAAGTTTCATGTTGATAGCATTTATAGATTTTGAGTTATTGACCGATCATTGTTGCAATATGTAATGAAAGTTGAATATGGTCGATCCCTTTTACACCGATCCTTTTTATACCGATCCTTTTTTATAGGTGAAGTAATTTGCCCATAACTTATGCATGCGAACTTCAAACAACTTGAAACTTGAAATGTAGCCTTATGGGGCCTTCCTTGTCACTCCATATCGATCTCACCCAGTTTGGGACAAAAATTGAGGATATGTATTGATCTCATAGGAAAAGGGATAGGCACTGATCCCCCGCCTAGGGGAGGCATTATTCCATACTTAGAATATTATGGTGAGTCTATCTCTTTGTCTCGGTTGATCGTCGCTTCATATCATTGCCTGTGCTCGACCTCTAAGCCTAATATCCATGTCTCTAGGCTGTCTTCCTCGATGATTATCTAGTCTAACTTGTCTAGTCAGCCTGAATATGACCGTGCCAAAAGGCCGGATAACACTTGTTCCCCAAAGTACGTCTTGTTGCATACATGACATGCTTTGAATTGATGTCAAGTTAGGGTCAGCATAGAGGATTCTACTCAATGTACCGAATGGTTGTTATCCTTTCGCTGTTATTGAGTTGCTTTGTGGAGAATCGAATCTCTCTCTTATCGTCGTGATGCTTGGTCGTTATCAAACGATGTAAGTTTTGGAGTAGAATCTGTCGGTAATCGTCTGCACTCAGTTCCATTGAGCTGATTAGTCGAGTTAGTATGCCTTGGTTATCTGATCCAATTCTTTCTCCGATTTCCCCATGCGAGAATCCAATTTCTGTCGATTTCAAGAAATCGAATTTTCATGATGTACATGTGCACGTTTTTGTTGTTGGCTTTCGGTGCGTTCATACGCTCACGGTTCGTTGTCGATTTGGTGGAATGCAATTCAATCATTTGTAGAAAAAATAGTCCATCGATCCTTCTCGCTCCAAATCTTTATGGATACAGGATGAAGGGATTGGAGAAGTTAATGTTGAAGAGATCGCTGATGACAATCAATTATGGGTTTAAAGCATACGGGTCGGCCTTGAGGTTGATGTGGCCTGCTGCATTTGGTCACCTATAAGATAAAATGAGGGGTGGTTTCGTTCAATTGCAGGTAAGGTTGGGCTTGGATATTGATGGCAAAAGGAATGATGTTTCTTCAAAAATGACTTTGAGTGTAGGACTTCTCTCAATATTCATTTGATTTTGTCGTGGGCAATTCACCGAAGTAGGGGAACAGATAAACCCTTCCTGTACATGATTCCTTCTCGGATGACGTAGTGTGAGGCTTTACGGAGGATCTGTCATTTTTCATTCCTCCATATAGGAAGGATTCCCCATTGTAAATAATTTTCCATAGGAGTCATCCATGACTCCTTGTCCGGCTCCATCTCCAAGATCCGGTCGATTTCGGTCTAATCGGTGCTTGGAGCATTTAGTAATTCAACCAGGACCAAGTCCATTTGTTGTATATCCCCGGAGCTAGCTAGCATGGCCAGTGAGTCGGCTTTCTCATTTTGTTCTCTAGGTGTGTGTGTGTGTAATGGTGTAATACTAGAAGTCTACGCTCTTGGATCCGACCGAGATAAGGAGCAAGTTGGTGCCCCTAGCCTAATAATCTACCCTGACTTGGCATACTAGTAGCTGGGAATCACAAAAGAATTGTAAAGTTTTCACTCCCAGTTCCCTGGCATGTTTGAGCCCAGTAATCAGAGTTGTATATTTGGCTTCGTTATTTGTCGTAGGGAACTCGAGTTTTAGGGCATAGTAGATTAATTGTTCCTCGAGAATCACCAACACGACTCTGGTGCCAGAACATTAATCGTTGGATGCTTCATCCGTGTACATTTTCCATCAGTTGGCCGGTTCTCCATTGCTCTCCACAGTGTCGTCTGGTGCAGTGAATTCAGCTATGAAGTCCGCCAATGTATGTCCCTGGATAACTCTCCGAAGGAGAAAAGTGATGTTAAATTGGCTCAATTCAATGTTCCACTTGAGTAGTCTTCCAGATGTCTCAAGTCTTTGTATGATCTGTTGTAACGGCTGGCCGACATAGACGTTAGTGGGGTGAGCCTGTCAAATGCTTGCTTACATAATATATTGATCTTTGGATCCGGGTTCTCTTTGCATAACATTACAGCGCTTATGGCGTGTACCGACATGGCTAAATAGATGTGTAAACCTTTATGATCCGGCGGCTTGGATAGGATGAGAGGTCTCTCTAAGTGATCTACCAAAGCTTGAAATGTGTCAACGCAATCCTATATCCATTCAAAGTTTCTTTTCCATTTCCTGATTAAGTCGAAGAAAAGAGTACACTTATCGGTAGCCCTAGAGATGAATCGACTTAGGTCAATGACCTTTCCATTTAGGCTCTATACCTGCTTGATTGTCTTCGGTACCTAGATGTCTCGGATCGCCTGAATCTTCTTGGGATTGGCTTCAATTCCCGAAGAGTTGAGCATTAAACCCAGAAACTTCCCTAACGCAACGTGAAAGAGCATTACAAGGGGATGAGTTTCATTCCATATCTTCAGATAAAACTGAATATCTCTACCAAGTCATCGATGTGGTTGTTTGATTTCCATGACTTCATGAGCATATTGTCCACATATATCTCCATTGATCGCCCGATCTGGTATTTGAACATCCGGTTGACCAGTCTTTGGTAAGTAGCTCCAGCATTCTTTATCCAAACGATACCGCAACATAACAATATAGCCCTAGATTGGTAATGAAGCTGGCGTGCTCCTGGTCAGGGACGTGCATCGGGATCTGGTTATTTCTGGAGTACATATCCATAGAAAGCAGTTCATATCCAGTAGTTGATTCTACTAGCTAGTTGATCCTCGGAAGTGGAAAGCTGTCTTTCTAGCACGCCTCATTTAGGTTTGAGTAATCGACGCATGTCCTCCACTTTCCATTAGATTTTCTCACAAGAACTGGATTGGATACCCATTTTGGGTAGAGGACGTCGTGGATAAACCCATTGTTTTTGACTTTATCCACTCCTCTTTAAGTGCAGCAGATCTCTTCGGATCCATGCCGCGTCGCTTTTGTTTCACTGGGACATGCCTCGAGTCGATATTCAATGCATAACTCGCGATAAACGGTTAGATCCCACACATGTTAGAATGGGTCTAAGTGGACACACCAAGTTTCTACATCAGGTAAAACTAGCTAATTGCTTCATCATCGTTGCACTGAGATGTGATCCGATCTTTAGGTCCCATGATGAGTCGTCGTGACTGACCGTAATGTTAATCGCTAGTTCAGCGGGTGCGGCCTTGGATTCTTTGGGCTCTTCTTCTTCATCTCTCAAGTCTATATCTTTGTAGAATCGACTGTGGCATTATTACTTGATATTGGCCTTATATTGTGAGCTAAATAATGCTTAAGTGGATTTGCCCAAGTAATGGGATCAATTCTAATCCCTTGTATTAGTGAGACTTAAGCAGTTTCTGGTTTGACATGAACATATTAGACCATGTGAACTTGAAACCGAACAATGGGACATGCCATATATGACTTGAATACTTGAACTAGTGCATGGCCTTGAATCAGATGTTTACCACTTCAGACTTGAATATATTAGCATATTTGTACTTGTACGGGACTGCACAACACCACACTAAACTATGCCTGCACGTGTGACATCTGAATTGGGTTTGCGAAGTTGCATAGGCGATGGGATCAGTACCGCCCCTTGTCTAGGCAAGTCTTATAATTTCAACACTTAGGTAGTGTATGTAGGCACAAAGAATGGTAATTAGATTTGATTTCGATCCATATGTTAGAGCATTTCTCTAGTGCATAGCCAATGGCATGGAATCCGGTCAGGACGGTAGGTGGTGACGGTCGCCTCGATCGAACTTTCAGATCTCGTCATGAGCTGATGAGTCTGATAGTGAAGGGCTCTTGATGTTTTGAGCAATTACCTGCTAATGGCCAAAGATCGGGCTTAGAAACACATCGAATCAAATGTCGAGTAGGTTTCAGCCTCGTGTTGTGCACAGCTGCATATGTTGCCTTGCTTTGAGTTTGAATCTGCTTGGGGTTCGAGTAATGCGCTTTCCATTTAATGTACTCATGATCCGTTGCTCATCGCTCAGGTTGGAATGCTAGTCAGTTGCCCATGATATTGGGCATCAATTCGATGATTTTATCTCTAGGCATTCGGTTGTAGCCTCAAATCATTGTAAACACTAGGAATAAGTTATAATATTTAGCTATTGTAGTCATCTTTTGATGATCACACTTCTGCCCCCATTCTTGGATTGATAGACGTACTGCATGAATGGTCGAGTCTCGTCCTAGTGGTGTTTATACTTCTGCCTAAGCTTCGAAGACTTAGAGTTGATTAATGAATGGTTGGTTCACAATCACCTTATTTCTTGCTCGTGCCCTCAAGTCTGGGGCATACGTCGATAGGTGGGAAAATAGGTCATGTCCGCTTTAGTTTTATATTCTTTCCCATCGAATCATGGGACCGAGTTAATTAATGGAAGGCTGAGTCACGCCTACCCTGGATTATATTCTAGTATTTTCTTCTAGGGGAATATTTTGATGCTTCATCGGATTTCGGGTATGAGTTGAGTACTGGACGGTCAATCATGTCCACTTTTGGTGCGGATGTCGCCAAACTCTAGGCAGGACCGAGGAATGGATGGTTATGTCACATCCAATTTGTGATTGAATGCTCCCTCTGTCGAACTAAGGGCAAGGATCAGTATGCGGACAGTCGAGTCATGTCTGTTTCGTATTGCTCTTCCAATGGATCATGGTAAGAGTCAGCGAATGAATGGTTGCGTCGCACTCATTCAGAGTCGGACGATCAGTCATGTCCATTTTGATTTATATTATCTCGTCAGATCTAGGGATAGAGTTGGCTCAGGTGCAGTCGAGTCATGCTCATCCGGTTTCATACTCCTCTTGATGGATTGAAGGAGGGTGTTGGAGAATGAACGGTCAGGTCACACTCATTCGTGATTTATTCTCCTATCCACACTCTTGTGATCGAAGTTTATCAAAGGACATCCGGGTCACATCCGTTTATGTTTGGTATGGATCGATATTGACCGCCGACCCATCGCGACTATATGGAAAGCGTGGATCTACATCGGCCGCCTATAACTTCGGACGTCATTTCGATTGGTTTTGTGTTGAGGCCTCCTTGCGGTTGTTGCCTCAAGTTGTAAAGATCATCAAGTCGGAGCTATAGTGAGATATCGTATTCAGCTTGTAGTAGTTTGTACTCTCGTTCCCATTCTTGGGTTAGCAGAATTAGTTCGTGGGTGGTCGAACCGTAGTGAGTTTATACTCCTCTTGTCAAGTTTAGGTCAGAATCTATGGAATATTGAGTGGTCTAACCACACTCTTCTATCTATTTATACTCATATCTGTACTTTGGGAATAATAGTTTGTTGGCGGGTGGTCGAACCACATCCAATTTGTGTTTATACTCCAATCCGCATTCGGGTACCCGAGTTATTTTCGGGACAGTTGAACCGCGTCCATGTCTTGGTTTGGATTTTGGGCTTGCCGATGTCCGAGTAAGGCTTGGATAGTTCATCGTACCTCAGGTGCAAGCAAGATCATGGATGGACGTATCGCATCCTCTTTGGATTGGAAAGTCGAACCACGTCAAATTTAGGATTGGGCTCTCAAACTACCCCCTGCATCGAGGGCAGGAATCGATGCATGGACGGTCGTATTACATCCACTCCCATTTGAATCCTGTTATTGCCGAGTCTTGGGAGTAATATGAGTGTTTTGGAGAACTTCGAGCTCAAGTAGCGGAGCAGATGGTTAGATCGCATCCACTTTGAGACGTGTGTTTGCCCTAAGTCAAAGGCAAGAGTTAAGGAGTGGACGGTCGAACTGCGTCCACTTTTTATGGTATTTATACTCCATACCGTGCTAAGGGATTAGAGTTGATCAATGGATGGTCGAACAACATCCATCTTTTTGTGTTTATACTCCGGTCGATGCTCTAGGGACTAGATTTTTATGTTGGGTGGTTAGTCACACTCGTTTGATGTTTATACTCCAATCTGCGCTTTGGGAACATGAGTTGATCAATGGACGGTTGAACCATGTCCATTTTTTTGTGTTTATACTCCGGTCCATGATCCGGGGAGCAGAGTTTTATGACGGTGGTCAATCACACCCGTTTGATGTTTATACTCCAATCCGCGCTCTGGGGACCAAAGTTGATCAATGGACGATCGAACCATGTCCAATTTGTTTCGTACTCCTCCCGGCAAGTCAAGGGCAAGAGTGGTTGGGTGGATGGTCAAGTCACATCCACCTCACGTTGCAGTCGTATCCTCGTGTTGAGGGCAGCGGTTGATGTCCTCGTGTCGAGGGCAGCGGTTGATGAGTAGACGGTCAATTACGCCTACTTTAAGTCGAGCTTCCAGACTGACTCCTATGTCCAGGGCAAGAGTTAATGTGTGGACGGTCAAATCACGTCCATTTTAGTTGGACCTCAGTCGTGCTGAGCTTCAAGAGAGGCATAAATATTTTGGCAAACTTCAAGTATGAGCTGGGGAGTGGATGGTCGAATCACATCCACTCCAAGTCCCACTTTAGTCTCTAAGTCAAGTGCGGAGGTTGTTGATCGGATGGTTAATCGTGTCCACTTTGTATTGGATTCTGACCTTGTCGAGCTTTGAGTAAGGAATGGATGTTCTGTCGGAATTGAAGCATAGAGTAAGAAGTGGATGGTCGAGTCACACCCACTTTCCATTTTGAGTTCTTGCCCCCAATTCGGGGGCGTATGGTAACTGATGAGCGGTTGAATCACACTCATTTTGATGATCCCCCAAAGGTCCGATCGATATAATTGGTCGTAGTTGGTCACCTGCATTGAGCAGTTGGTGCCCAACTCTAAGTACTTGGTCACCTGCATCGTTTGGAAGTAGTTTAGTTCAAGTTGGTCGTAGTTCATAACATAATTGAAATTGAAATAAATCTTATCGATAAGTGAAGCAGCGTCGTATGCTCGCTATCCCACTTCACCCCAGCCCATCTCAACTAGAAGTCGACCGTAGGTGGTCCAATTGACAATCAGAGTTATCTACTGATAGGATGTTCCATGCCCGCCATTTTATGAGGCTTGCATATATTGTTGAAACTTTCCTTTCCAGATCAGCTTTCCGATCACATCTCGAAGTTGTCTGCAATCGCCGGTGTTATGACCGTGTGTATCTTAAAATATACAACATTATTTGGATTTCTTTTGGGTTTCAATGGACTCTCTCGAGGATGGTTTCCAGTACTGCTCTGAGTCATTAGTCCCCATGTAGATGTTTTCGATTGAATCATTCGAAAAGTAAATCACATGAGTCAAATTTTGGGATCCTGGGTCGTCTCCTAGAATCTGAGTACTCATCTAAGGCCTCAATGTTGCCCTTGCTTTGAATTCCTTCAGCCAACGGGCCTGCATCGTTCTTTCTCCTGGTCTGCTCTACCTCCTCCTTGCTTAGGTTTTGGTTCACATTGTAACAGAAACGATCGAAGGTCATAGGAGGTTCTCTAGTTTACCAGTTGCCAAAGTCTGTCTTGGGGTCGATTCCACTTATCAGTGCCATCAGTTTGATATTCTCACCGGGATTGGTCAGTTTAGTGATAACAGTGTTAAATCTCTGTCAAAGGTCTTTGAGTGGCTCGCCTGGTGCTTGGGATAAGTTAGATAACGACATCGCATCCTTGGGGCAAGTCAAAAGCATTCTGAATTGTTCGGTGAACTTCTTAGCCAGTTGATTAAATGAGGAGATGGACCTGGGCGGTAATCACTTAAATCACATGATCGATCGCTACTCCCCCGAGGAATACGTGAAAGAATCAGCATTTAATTGCGGTCGTTGCTCTGGCTGAATCCATATGCCCTTCATATTTCATGAGATACTCTCGGGGGTTAGTGTTTCCAGAATACGCCGGCATGGTTGGCATATTGAATCTCCTAGAATATTCTACATATCGAATGGCTTCAGTAAATGGGCTTCGGTTGGGAGAAATGCTCCAGTCGTTGTTAGTCTGGTCCATTTTTAAGTTACGGCTGTTTCTAATGCTTGTGAATGTTGTATGCATGATCGTCCAATGTTTGACGGATTGGTGATAATCTACTTGGAGTCCGACCCGAGAAAATTTGCTATTTGCTTAGAGTCAACCCTTGGTTCGCTTGGAGTCGCTGAATTTGATGTGCTGGGTTGGTAACGAACGGTGCTTAGAGTCATATTGCTGTTTGCTTGGAGAAAATCTTGGTTTTACTCGAGTTTGACCTTGGGCCATAATTTCTTGGGTTTGCTTTGGGTCGAATGGGTGAATACCCGAGTTTGACTTCGGGTCAAAACATATAGAATCCGCTTCGAGTCATCATGTTGGTCCCCTATGCCCCGGTCAGTCATAGGACGTAAGTGGATAGAATGCACCGTCTTTTAAGTTGAGTTCCGAATCCAGAATGTGGGAACACTGCGCTACAGCACGGGTTTGGGTGCTTGGCACCCAAAAATATAATTTTAGAGCTGTTTTTTAAAAAATGGATCGTACCCGATCCATTTTTTTATGTGTATATACTGATCCCCTTTATTTCTTCATTGGATTACGTTGGTGTTTAGGAGGGTTCAGTCGCAAGCACGTTAGAGATGATGGAGCCATCGGAGGGAACGATATATTGACCTTATAGAGGGATCAATATATACACCTTGCACAGAGATCGGTATATATACCGTGTAGAGGGATCAGTATATACACCTTGCAGTGGGATCGGTATATATACCTTGCAGAGGGATCGGTATATACACCTTGTCGAGGGATCATATACATACCTTGTAAAGGGATCGGTATATACACCTTACAGAGGGATCGATGTATATATACTGGAGGGATCGGTATACATATATGTTGGAGGGATCGATATAGCTGTTTCGGAGGGATCGGTATTCACATCTTTGGAGGGATCACTATTGAGCATGTATATGTATTTAAAGGTCGGTTACAATGACATGGTGTTGAATTTGCATAAGACCATGTTGTGTAAGGAAGACTAAACACTTTCTAGCTCCATGGAGTTTAACATTTGCATCCAAACTTGAACTTGACAATGAGCCATAAATTGTAGTCCTAAAGCTTGAACATGCATGCATATGGATGGACATGATCCTTCACCTTGAACATAGATTAGAATCCAACTTGAATTGCCAATGCTATATTCCAATACACTGATGTCAAATCTCGGTCCCTATGTGAAATTTGTAATCGATCGACATAAATGTCAGTTGAGCATTCTGCTTGCCTCGTCAAATGCTAGCATCATCAGATCCTCCAACAAAACGAGAAGTAGACTTAGTTCCTCTAAGCATGGCTATCAACTTCCTTTAGAATTCCTTCAAATCTGAGTAGAATAGGAAGTTTATCGGTTGAAAGCTGGATCTATCTCGTGAATATGGGAATCCATAAGTAGATGATGAGATCCAATCAAGCTGACAATTCATTTCTCAGTGAAAGCACCAAAATGTTGACACCAAAAATGGGCATCAACACCCAATAGAATCTAGTAGAGATTAAATGAAGAATAAAATAAAACAGAGCAAAAATCATAAATGAACACGTAGATTTTTACAATGGTTCGGCAATCTTGGCCTACGTCCACTTCATATTTTTATTGATCTTGCATTTGATTATGATTACTAAAATGTTTGGATCAGTTGCGTTCCATTAGTACAAGAATGAAGAATAAAACAGAAGAGCTTTTTGTAGCAGAAAGAAGGATCCCTTTTCTGATGACATGCTTGCTGTATTTATTGGGGAAGACGTGCATGGATCGGGCTGAATCCGGCCTTTTGGCCCGGCTATATTCAGAGTGACTAGACAAGTTAAATTGGATGATCATCAAGGAAGACAGCTCGAGACATGAGTATTGGGCTCAAAGATCAAGTGCATGCAATGATATAAAGCGATGTTCAATTGTGACCAAGAGATAGACTCTCTAGAATATTCTAAGCATGGAATAATGTCTCCCGTAGGCGGAGGATTAGTGCATATCCCTTTCCCCAAGGGATCGGTACATGTCCTCAACTTCTATCCCAAACTGGGTGAGATCGATATGGAGTGACAAGGAAGGCCCCATAAGGCTACATTTTAAGTTTCAAGTCGTTTGGAGTTCGTATGCTTAAGTTATGGGCAAATTACTTCACCTATAAAAAGGGATCGGTATAAAAGGGATCGGCCATATTCAGCTTTCAATACATATTGCAACAATCATCGGTTAATAACTCAAAACCTATAGATGCTATCAACATGAAACTTGGAGTATAAGCACATTACAACATGGGAAATGCCCTTAGGGATCGCACCCTAATCATAGGAGATTGAAGGGATTGGTGCCTATCCCTCCAGAGGGATCGGCTGAAATTAGAACGCATGCAACACAACTTCACGGAAAACGCGATATCTCACAAATGGTAAGTCGGAATGGCACAAAATTTAGAAGGCAAGTAAATAACATCTTAGAGGATCCACCAAAGAGATAGTATCCCATTTGGACACCAAAATAGGGATCGATACCGATCCCTATTGTGGGCCCCAATGGGCTTTAAAATTATTGTGTGGCCTCATCTTGGCCTGGAGGTTCTTCTGCTAAAATTTCAGCCCGATCCATGCACGTCTTCTCCTATAAATACAACAAGCATGGCATCAGAAAAGGGATCCTTCTTTCTGCTACAAAAAGGCTCTTCCATTTTTATTCTTCATTCTTATACTAATAGATCCCAGCTAATCCAAACATTCTTGTAATCATAATCAAGTGCAAGATAAATAAAAATAGGAAATGGACATAGGCCAAGGTTGTCGAACCACTATATAAATATGTGTGTTCATTTATGATTTTTTGCTTTGTTTTAATTTTATTCTTCATTTAATCTCTACTAGATTCTAATAGGTGTCGATGCACATTTTTGGCATCAACACATATTATCGATGTTTTGTGATAACTCTTTGGTTGTAGGGACAAGTCAGGTATGGTTTGAATACCCTTGTTCCTTACTATATCGACTTGTATAGTATTTTTAGATTTCTTATTGCTCACATCAGAATGTTCTTTGACTTGAGGTTTTATGCTTTTCTTCTTATTATCTCATGTATTCTTAAATGAGTAAACTAGATAGCAGGTCTAGGTGGTACACGATAGTAGTGTAGAGGATGAACATGATGAAGCTTTCTCATAGTATATATGGATTTGTTATTTCTTACTCCGCTGTGCGATACTGTGGAACCTAGACAGTGTTCATCATTATATTTAGAGACGGTTTGAGTTTATTATCAGTTATATAAACTCTATAATTATCTTGTATAACTTTGTAAACCTGTGTACTCTGATATTGTGGTTCATTTTAGTTATTACTATCTCGTCTGTTTATATCTATGATGTTATTATTATATTTTATTCAATGTGGTTTGAGATATACGACTGATTCTGTGATTGTTTCTCCTCTTTTCACCCTTGGATATCGTCTTACATTGGTCGGGCACCCATAGTGCACTCTTCAGGTATATCAGATGTCGAAGGTGCAGGGCGGTCATCATATTTAGTATTAGAGCTTAGGTTACGTGATTAACTTGAGTTGATACCATGGTCCAGTAGAGCTAGGGAAGAAGCTATCACCTCATACTGGATCAAGAGTGTGTGTATGTATACAAGAGAGAGCATACTTGTTATATATTTTGGTTTTCAAAACTATGTAGTAGTATATATAGTATATAAGTTGCATGCACATATAAGAACTATTGATGCAGTTTTCTTTATGAGAGATTGATCATTCTTGCTACAGATCAAGAATGAGCTGGCATACAAGAAACACTACAAGAAACCCTCTCTCTAGAGTCGAGGAAGGCGTGGGCTCGGGGTTGCTAACCTTGACTCGCAAGCAATGTTTAATGCAATGATGGCAAAATTGCTCAAAAATGCCCAAGCAGCTCCTTCTAATATTGCTGTTGGTGGTGGTGTCAAGTGTAGGCACCTAGAGTCGATTTTGCTAAGTTGAATAACGATTTTGCCAGTCTTGGTGGCAAACAATTCCAAGGAACGTAATCGGCTATGGAAGTGCTGAATTAGTTGGATACCTACGAGAGGGTTTTCGTTGACTTGGAGCTAGATGATGTGATGAGGAGGAGGTTGGCTTCTCGATAGCTCCAAGGTAGAGCCATGAACTGGTGGAACGCTATTAAAGTTGCTACTCCCAAGAATCAATTTACTTGGGACCAGTTCAAAACTAGGTTTGAGGAGAAGTTTCTTCTAGCCGCTCAAAAGTCATTCTCGTTTAGGAAGTTTGCAGACCTAAAGTAGGGGGACAGTCTTTCTTCGAGTATGTGACTGAGTTTGATGCCTTGTCAAACTATGGGATCTCTTTCATTGACACTCCACTAAAGAAAAACGAGAAGGTGATTATGGGGTTAGATAATTACTTGGGGAAGAAGCTTGTAGGGTATATCGATGAGCTGTTTGAGAAGGTAGTTGAGAAAGCCCTTCGATTGAGAGTTTGTACCCTAAACCCAAGTCTGCTGTTTTTTATTAGGGAAGAGCCAAAGCCGCAACTAGGTGGTGCATGCAAGAAGAAATGGAATGGTAAGAGGAAGTAGTTTCAAGGGAAGAATACTCAAAAGAAGGTGAAGTGGGGTCTTGTCTGCTATGGTTATGGAAATAAAGGCCGCTTGATTAGAGTTTGCAAGTCTGATGGAAAGAAGAAATGTTATAACTATGGAAAGTTTGGATATATCTAGAAGAGTTTCCCAGAACCAGTACAACAGAAGCAAGTGGTGAAGGCATATGCTTTGGATGTTGTCCCAACTTCATCGAGTTCTTCCTCGACAAAGGAGAAGGGGAAAAGTATTAATATTCAAAGTATGATTTCTATTTATGGTGCTTCCATATGTGTTTTGTTCGATACCTGGGCTTCACATTTCTTTATATCTAGTGACCTGGTAGATAGATTGGGATTGAGAACCAAAATAGTTGACCGACCTTTAGTAGTGATGAACCCTATTAGAGGCCCCACTAGTTTTTGTATAGTTTGTCGTGGTTTAGTCTTATCGACCGTAGATGCTTTTTTTATTGCTTCATTTTAGGTTTCATTGGGTTTAGGATTATCTTGGGTATGGATTGGCTGAGGAAGTATGCGGTAATGGTGGATTGAGAGAAACTACCGGGGACAATTGGGGTTGAGGAGGGATGAAAGGTAATCATTGGATGCCTACCAAAGAATGGGGTTATAGTTAGCTTTCTGTATTCGTTCGAGGTCCCACATGATGAGTTGTCATATATGCTATCGTTAGAGAGTATCCAGATATATTCGAGGAGGTGATTGGATTACCGCAACACCGAGAGATTGAATTTCGTATAAACTTAGTGAAGGACTAGGCCGATGTTACGCCTTTGAGGCGTATGTCACTTAAAGAGCAGAAGGAGTTAGATGTGTAAGTGAATGACCTATTGAGGCGATGGTTCATTCGCAGGAGTATATTTGAGTGGGGTGCACCTATAGTATTTGCTACTAAGGTGGATGATTCTCTAAGGTTGTGTGTAGATTACCATGAGATAAATAAGATGACGAGGAAGAACAAGTACCCAGTCCCATGTATTGATGACTTGTTCGATCAGCTCTATGGTGCAAAGGTGTTCTCTCGGTTGGATCTTACGATGGGATTTCACCAGTTGAGAGTAGTGAAGAAGAGTGTGCTGATCACCATGTTTTATATGTTGTCTGGTTTATTTGAGTGATTGGTTATGTCGTTCGGGCTAACCAATGCACTGACATAGTTTATTGATCTCATGGACCATGTCTTTAGGGATCGGCTAAATATGTTTGTGCTTGTGTTTATGGATGATATTTTAGTCTATTCTAGGATGGAAGAGGAACACAAAACGTAGTTGAGGATCGTGCTTGAAGTGTCAAGGAAGCACATGTTAAAAGTGAAGTTTTCAAAGTATTACTTTTGGAAGAGGGAAGTGATATTCTTGGGTTATGTCATCTCCAAGCAGGGAATTACGGTTGATCCTGCGAAGGTGGCAATGGTTCTAGATTGGAACCAACCCAAGAATGCTACTGATGTAAGAAGCTTCCTAGGATTGGTGAGATACTATAGATGTTTTATTAAGGACTTCTCGAAGGCAGTAGGGTCGTTAACCAATTTGATGAAGAAGAATCATACCTTTGTTTGGGATGCGAAGTATGAGCATGAACGCATGAGTTTGAAGGAAAGGTTGATGAGTACACTGGTGTTAACCATTCCAATTAAGAATGAGGAGATGATGGTATACATTGATGCTGGTGGTACCGGCTTGGGCATGGTACTGATGTAAGAAGTTAAGGTTGTCACCTACGCTAGTCAGTACTTGAAACCGCATGAGAGGAAGTACTCAATCCATGATTTGGAATTGGCGATGATAGTTTTTGCTTTGAAGATTTGAAGCCACTACCTGATAGGAGAAATATTCGAGTTGTTCACGGACCACAAATCCTTAAAATGCATTTTCTCCCAGAATGATCTCAACCTTCGCCAGCAGCGATGGTTAGAGTTCTTAGCCTCTTACGACTTTAGCATTTCCTATATGCCATGTAAGGAAGATGCAGTCGTTGATGATTTGAGTAGAAGATATGCCAGTTTGGGAGTGATGTTCCAAGAGTGGAAGCAGTTAGATTATATAGCTGGTTATGACTTTATACCTCGCTGCGAATTAGAGCTAGAGATGTTGGCAAGTTTGACCATAGTCATAGGCGAAACACTAGATTAGCATACATCATAGCAAAGATAAAAGAAGGGATGGAGTCGGATGAGATGAGGTAGTATGGACTCAACTGGGATGGTTGGCTCCATAAGGATGAGAGATTGTTTGTTTTCGATGTAGATGGATTACAAGATGAGGTGCTATGAGAGTGCCATCATTCTAAATTGACTATACATTTAGGCCGTAGTAAGATGTACTGTGATACAAAGCAGATGTATTATTGGGAGGGGATGAAGAAAGATGTCGGGGCATTCATCTCAAAGTATATGAACTACCAGTTGGTTAAAGAAGAGCAGAAGAAACCAAGTGGGTTGATGCAACCACTTGAAATTCCCGAGTGGAAATGGAAGCAAGTATCGATGGATTACCTAGGGCTAGAGGAGGATACAATACCATTTGGTTCATAATCGATGGATTGATGAAAAGTGCCTGATTCATACTTGTTAAGTCCAATAGGACTGCATCCAAATTGGCTGAGTTGTATGTGAAATGGATGGTACAATTCCATGGTATGCCAAAGAGCATTGTGAGCAACTATGATCCTTTATTTACTTGTGGGTTTTGGAAGAGCTTACATGAGGTGTTGGGGACGGAGCTGCATCCCAGTATAGATTATCACCCACAAATCAATGGGCATACCAAGAGGGTGAATCGTATATTGGAGGATCTTTGTGAGCTTGCATTCTCGATTTCGGAGGCTGGTGGAACGATCATATGCATTGGTAGAGTTTGCATACAACAATAGTAATTAGTCTAATATAGGTCTGGAACCATTTGGAACATTATATGGCCGACCGTATAACGCTCCTTAATGTTGGTAGGAAGCTGGCGAGAAGTTGATACTCGATCAGATATGATCAGGGAGACCTCAGTGAAGACTGAAGTCATTCGGCAAAGAATGAAGGCTACCTAACATAAGTAGAAGAGGTATGCCGATAAAAAATGTAGGGATTTGGAGTTCTCTGTCGGTGACACGGTATTTATGAAGATTTCTCTATTGAAGAATGTTGTTTGACTTGGTAGTAAGGGGATGTTAGCATCAAGATTCATAGATCCTTTTCCAATATCAGAGAGGATTGAGGACCTGACATATAGAGTTAACTTACCTTAAAAGATGGCAGGCGTGCACAACGTATTCTACGTTTTTCACTTGCAGAAGTTTGTGCATTACTCAGGTTTGACGATCACACTAGATCAACTTTATGATATCGAGACTGAATTAGAAACCTCAAGACTCATATGCTTATTTGTATTGTCGGATGCGATACGAAACAATTTAGGAAGAAGACGGTCGAGTTAGTAAAGGTTCAATAGGGCGAAAGTAAAGGCAAGTGCAAGTGGAAAACCGAGGAGAGCATGGGGACTGCATATTCGAAGATCTTTGAGTGGTAAGACCTACTTTTATCTTATTTTCCTTCACTTTTGATATCATATAGGATATTTTAGTATCTTATGTGCTAGGATAGGTTTATCTATACTACTGATTGCATGGTTGCTTGCTTGACATGTTTGATGGTTGATATGATTGTTAGGCATTTGGGGTAGCTATGGTTGACCATTCTTTGATTTGTTTAGGAATTTTGGAGGTGAACTTCCTCAAGGGAGAAAGTGTAACAATCCGTATTTTACGTATCAAAGGATCTTAAAATATTACTATTTAAATCAAATGTGGTCATATGACTCATGAACTTTAGGAAATGGCTACTAGGGACATTTTCCACCTTCAGAATTTTTATCAGACATTTTGGACCTAGAAATTATTATAAGGCCTGTTTGTGCCAAAATTGGTCACAAACCCCAAAAGTAGTGAAAGCACCAGTGTTTACACACAGATCCACAATATCCAAACACAGATCCCGGATCTAGATAAAGTAGAGAATAAAAATGAAGAAATGGCAAAATTAAAATGTCAGAAAGCAAGAAAGAACATAGGCCTACGTCCACTTTGAATCAATCCTTTTATTCCTTTTGTATTGAGATTACAATTACAAGCCTTCGAACATCAACCAACAAAATAGCCGAGTTTCGGCATAAAGAGAAGAAGAAGATCCCCCTTTTAGTTGCCATAGGACGCTATTTATAGGTGTAGATCCGAAATATCCACCCCAAATCTTGGAATACCTTTTCCCATGCGTAGGTGGGCCCACCAGATCGATCCAGAGTGATTTGGGATCAATCCAAGTATAATTCGTAATGATCCAAATTGGCTCCGATCGAGTTGAGATCGATCATGGACGTTTTCGAGTGAATAAGAGAGCTCTTGTGCAAATTTCATAGCATTTGGACTTGTAGAATGAGAGTTATGATCGATCCAAGTTTGCATTTGCGAGTAGGCTGGAACCTTCGTATCTATCGAATAGTGCGTATCCATCGCCTTCGCCTCCATCAATTCGTATCCATCCAAATGCGCTTGTGGGCTTATTCGTATCCATCAATCCATTCCTTCCTTCGTATCGATTAGCCGCTGTCCTCTTCGTATCGATCCCTTGCTCTTCCTGCTGCCTTGTTCGTACCGATCCCAGAATACATGCTTTCGTATCCATCAACTGTGCCTTTATTCGTATCCATCAATCCAAGTCCATTGCCTTTGTATCGATCCTAAATGCCTCTATTCGTATCGATCCAATATCACAGGTCGATACAAATCACTATCGGTCCAAAGCCATGCGTGTTATCCATATTCACATCCATCTATCGATATGAAAGCATCAGTGTGTAGGCATCGATCCAAAGCCCATGTCCATTTTGATCGATCCAAACCAATGATCACCCTGATCGATACGAAGAGACCGATCCGGAGCCATTTCACACCAATATTGATCCATCCATAACTCGAGCATACGAACTCCGATTGACCCGAAATTTGAAATGTAGCTTTTTCAAGCCTTGTTTATCATTCCCAATCGATCTCACCCTGATTGGAGCTTTGTCCAATTTTGATGGTATCGATCATAGCCATGTTTTCCTATCGATCTCCAATTCCCATATCCATTCGACTTAGCCAATTTTGTTGATATCCCGACCTTGACCAAAAGGCGGGGTAATATTTGCCCCCAAAACATGCCTTGCGATAGGAAGGCGTGTTTTGAATAGCTTCAAGTCCAACGTCCAAAGTCCGCATTCCATCCATAGCCATACCATCTGATCCATAATCCAATCCACTACCGAGCCATTCTATCCGAGTGCCATAGTCATGTCCTTATCCAAATCCGCGACTGCTCCGAGTTGATGTCCGATTCCGAATCCAGTAACCAAATCCTTAGCCAATTCCATAGCCATCCAAACCCATCACCCGAGTTTTAATCCATCCATATCCGATAACCAATAACCAAATCCATGACCTCTCCGGGTCGACATCCAAATCCGGGACCACTCTGGGCCCTTGTCCAAATCCTTCGCCATTCATAGCCAATATCTGAATCCATAACCTCTCTGGGTTCTTGCCAAGTGCAATCCACACTCGACGACCTATGTCAAGCAATGCCCTGCTCAATGGTGATCCTGGTTCAGTGTCCCTGAACGCTGAGTAATGATGTAACTTAAGTTCTAAGCCGAATCCTGGTCACTACGGACCCTTTCCGAGGATAGTCCATACTCGACGACCTGTATTAATAGAAGATAGGTAATATGGGGCCTAAGTCCTAGGTCGAACCTTTGTCTCTCTGGACCCTTGCCGAGCATAGTCCATACTCGACGACCTGGATAAGCTGATTCGCCACGTTCGGGCGAAGCGACTTACCCCTTGCCGGGCATAATCCATACCCGATGACCATTTACCAAAACCAGATAAAAATCCAATCAAAATCCAATCCGAAATCCAGATTAAATCAGATAACCAAAAATCCATACCAGAAATCCAAACTAATATCCAAACCGGAAAACAGGTAAAACTAGAAGTTCAAACTAAACTCCGACACCAAACTAGAAAAAAGCAAATGTCCAAACCAAAAAGAAAAAGCAGATTTCATAAACTAAAGCATCACAGTTTATCATCATCTCAGAGCATGCCTAGGGGATATCTCTGTCCCCGTACATGAGTAAGTGACTTGGCCGTTTTCCCAGAGTTTGCTACTTATTCCATACCATCCCTGTTAGTCAATAACCAATCGACCATCATTCCTGGGCCTCACGCCATCGTCATTTCAGGTAGACGGTGGTTGCTCCTGTTCCACCGCCGCATTTCGAATTTTGACATATTGCCGCAACTGACCACTCCTTACGTGCTCCTCGATTATATCCTTTAGATGCCTGCAGCTGTTGGTATCATGTTCGTCCAGGTCATGAAAGAGACAGTGCCTTCCGGATGCCCTCTTGCATTTCGAGGGTTCTCTCCTTGTTGGCCTTCGATAAGGAAGGCGATCCCGAGTCTCCATGAATATCTGCTCCAATGTTTCATTCAATCCTGTGTAAGTGGAGAATTTTGGCTCTCCCCAGCATTTCCTTGCCCTACCAGAATTTTCATCCAACTTCCTCTTCCCTTTATCCTTATCCTTACCCGAGCTTTCACCGGATGGTTCTTCATCCTTAACCACATTTACTTCCTTTAGTTTCAAATCCAAAATCGCGTCCTCCTGTCGAAGCAATCTTTCAGCCTCATGAAAGAATTCCTCGAGATCCATTGGTGGATCCCGTATCAATGATACTTTGAAATCCAAGTTATCCCTGATTCCTGACACTGTCGCCATTAGAACCATTGATGGATCTGGCCGATCCACCAAAGCAACTACAACATTGAACCGAGTTAAGAAAGCCCTGAGTGATTCCCCTATCTTTTGTTTTATCGATGTCAGTGTCATCACATTTTTCGGCCTTTTGATATGAACCCGGAATTGCTTCAAAAACCTATCCACCAATTCTATCCATGTCCTAATAGATCCATCTTCCAACTGCCTGAACCACATAGCAGCTATATCTGTCGAGTACAGAGGGAAACACCGGGCCATAACTTCCTCCCATGCCCCCAGCACTTCCATGTGCCTCGTGTACCTCATCAAATGATAGGTAGGATTAGCCCTGCCGTTGTACACCTCCAGAGTAGGTAGCTTGAACTCTGGTGGATTCCTAGCCATTCTGATATCACGGGTAAATGGACTCCTGTTTACTCCTTCCAGATCTCCATTTGCTAAACCTCCGCGCATAGTTCTCCTGATAATCTCAGCCAATCCGGTGTTTTCCATCAAGGGTTGCCCCCCGAGTCCCTGAGGGAATTCTGATACATACTCTTCATCACGTACTCTTATGCTCCTACCGGCATCCTGTTGTGTGGTGTCACCTAGAATCCCTCCATGAATTGGTCTATCATTGCATGGTGGTGTGCCCTCGAGTCTGGATCCATCCGAATTGGTAACTGTATGCTGATTGGGGGCTGTGCCCTGTTGAGCTACTCCATCTGATTGCCTGTTGAGTCCTTCTGTTCCAGCTCCGTGGATCTAAACTCCAGTAGCTCCAGCTGTTCCTGCTCGCCCAAACTGTCTGAGAAGGTTCTGCATCATTTCCTCCTGCCTTTTCAACAATTCTTCCTGCATAGCTCCCATCATCATTTCCATCTCATCTATGGGGATGAAAACTGAGGTCTGATTCGCTCCTGAGGAAGCCTCCTGACTCCCTTCGTGCTGACTCATTTCCGCTCTTTGTCTCCTTGTTGATTGCTTCATCATGGCTCCTTTTAGATCCAAGCCTTTCCAAATCTGAACTCCAAATCCGGTATAGCGGGCGTTGGACTTTCTCAATGAAAGCACCAAAGTGTTTGTGCCAAAATTGGTCACAAACCCCAGAAGTAGTGAAAGCACCAGTGTTTACACACAGATCCACAATATCCAAACACAGATCTCAGATCTAAATAAAGTAGAGAATAAAAATGAATAAATAGCAAAATTAAAATGTTAGAAAGCAAGAAAGAACATAAGATTTATAGTGGTTCGGCTATCTCTGACATACGTCCACTTTGAATCAATCTTTTTATTCCTTTTGTATTGAGATTACAATTACAAGCCTTCGAACATCAACCAAAAAAATAGTAGAGTTTTGACGTAAAGAGCAGAAGAAGATCCCCTTTTTAGTTGCCATAGGACCGCTATTTATAGGTGTAGATCCGAAAATATCCGCTCCAAATACTGGAATACCTTTTCCCATGCGCAGGTGGGCCCGCCAGATCAATCCAGAGTGATTTGGGATTGATCCAAGTATAATTTGTATCGATCCAAATTGGCTCTGATTGAGTTGAGATCGATCATAGACGTTTTCGAGTGAATAAGAGAGCTCTTATGCAAATTTCATAGCATTTGGACTTGTAGAATGAGAGTTATGATCGATTCAAGTTTGCATTTGCGAGTAGTCTAGAACCTTCGTATCTATCGAATAGTGAGTATCCATCGCCTTCGCCTCTATCAATTCGTATCCATGCTTCGTATCCATCCATCAACGCTTGTGGGCTTATTCGTATCCATCAATCCATTCCTTTCTTCCTATCGATCCCCTGCTCTTCCTGCTGCCTTGTTCGTACCGATCCCAGAACACATGCTTTCGTATCCATCAATTGTGCCTTTGTTCGTATCCATCGATCCAAGTCCATTGCCTTCGTATCGATCCTAAATGCCTTTATTCGTATCGATCCAATATTACAGGTCAATACGAAACCCATCAATATGAATCACTATCGGTCCAAAGCCATGCGTGTTATCCATATTCACATCCATCTATCGATATAAAAGCATCAATGTGTAGGCATCAATCCAAAGCCCATGTCCATTTTGATCGATCCAAACCAATGATCACCCTAATCGATACGAAGAGACCGATACGAAGCCATTTCTCACCAATATTGAACCATCCATAACTCGAGCATACGAACTCCGATTACCCAAAATTTGAAATGTAGATTTTCCAAGCCTTGTTTATCATTCCCAATCGATCTCACCTTGATTGGAGCATGGTCCAATTTTAACGGTATCGATCATAGCCATGTTTTCCTATCGATCTCTAATCCCCATATCTATCCGTTTTAGCCAATTTTGTTGATATCCCGGCCTTGACCAAAAGGCGAGTAACAAGGCCTATAACTTTTGATAGGGATTGATTTAGGGTATAAAACCACTTTTATTAGATCGAGATGATGGTTTCCCTTTCCACAGAGTGGTCATAGTAGAAAAACAGACTTGTTGTTTAAGAGATATGGCCGTTTTAATTTCTGTTTGCTATTGGATAAATTAGGAAGCAATTAAACTAAGTCCACACTTAGGCCCACTAACTAATTTAGGGAATTATGCCTAATTAGGGGTGATGGGACAGAGTTAGATCATTTTCCATTTCCCAAAAACAATTTCAAACCTCCATTAATCATAATTTCATCAAAAAGCCTCTCTTTTTCTTACAAATATTATCCTAATCCATCATTGGAATAGTAATTAGCAAGAAGTGGATTGTAGATTCATTATTTGAGTGCCTTGAATCCAGATTTCTTGCTATCCGCTTTAGATCTAGTGTTTAAAGTTGGTATTTCGGGTATTAAGTTGGTGATTGTTGATCTCTCGTTATTCTATGCTTGTCTATATAGTTAAAATGATGCTTTTGATATGATTTCCATGTTAAAACTATTTTAAACTTTAATTAAACCTTTAAACATGTTTGTGGTCAAATTTAAAAATATAGAAATGGATTTTATATGCTTTTGTAACTCGTTGGATCATATTGTCATTTTAATATAAAGTTAGATCTAGGTAGAGTCTTGTATGTTTATAATGTTTGGATTGATTGCTTATGTTAATGAATGTATGTGAATGATGGCTGCTATTGCATGTTTTTTTGATATGGCTTGCTCGTGCTTTTAGGATAGTTAGAAATCGGTCATCGACTTGGGCAAAACGAAATCAAAATTGGTCAAAATGGGATGAAACTTGGAGGATGGGTCGTGGAGGAGGAGAGGAGCCTATGCTTCAGATCTCAGGTTAATTAGACTTAATTTGGATGTCCAACTAGGGATCGGTGTCGGGTGGAATTTCTAGTCGGTGGAAGTTTCAATTCAGCCTGGTGGAAAGTTACTTGGGGTCAAAGGCAATGTGATATTGGGTTGGGAGCAAGCTTCGAGTCAAGGCAAGAGAAAGGTCTCCGGAGTTCGAGCCCTGAAAAATAGTTAAGTACACAGCTCGATACCGATCACTTTTGATTAGCAGCGACCTCTTTTTTAGCATCTGGGCTGGTGCTAGGGACTCTAGGAGCTCTAGGCATGTAATGGGGGGGAAGTGATCGAGGAGAAAAGTACTTTGCCAAATGTTGGCTAAGTAGTGAGTTGGTAATTCATACCGATACCGACCTCTTTTGATCAGTACTGACATGAGTTCATAGGGCCAACTTGGGCCAAACTTCCAAAAGGGAGAGAATATGTCATGCATGTCAAGCTGAATTGGTTTGTTTGTTCGTGTGATGTTCAGTAGCGATGCGATAGTGCGGTGAAGAATGAAGACTTTGGAACTATGCCGATTTTAACTCAATGGTGATGGAGTTGTGTTGCAATGATGGCGGCTCGATGGTGAATGGAGTCGTGAGGATGATTATCCGTAAGGGCTGGTTCTAGGAAGAGTGACCCATGGATAGAATGTTGAATGGTTCCATCATGGAAAGAAAGGAACGTGGAATGGTTCCTTGAGGATGAATGAAAACTAAATGGATTAAGGAAAGGGCTCAAATAAGTGTGCTAAGGGATCATTGATACTCAGAGTGTTCTTTGATGTACTCGTAAGTAAGGGTAGTGTGAGGATGCTCATTAAGTACTTGGAATGGATACCTTGAAATCTATTCGTATACCCTAGATCAATGGAATAAATCCAGTGTCAGCAATGGGCTGGTGGGTGAGTACACTGAAAACCGGGATTTTTCATTAATCCCAGCATGGCCTGGTTTAGTCTATGCTGACTGGACCAAATCTGCTAGTAAGCCAGCCATGGTTGGGAGCAGGTCGACCAGTGTTCTTGTGACAACCATCCTTTACCTTTGATGCTCATATAACTGAATAATGCACTGCTGGAACATCCGGTCAATGTAGGATGATTGTCAATGGAAAGAAAAGAAGTAAAGAAGGAAATAAAATAATAGAAAAGAAATAGAAGAGAAGAGAAGAGAAAGAAGACATCATATAATCACAGTTGCTACCGTATATCTCACAGTGCATCGAATAAAATATAATAGTCATTATAGATATAAAACAGATGAGATGGTAATAACTACATGAACCACTTAATCAGAGTGCACAGGCTCATATAGTTATACAAACTAGTAATAGAGTTTATACAACTAATAAATAAACTGTCTTTACTAATAGTAAGTCAACACTGCCAAGGTTCCACATTGTCAAAAGGCGGAATATGAGAAAGCGTTGCCTCCTGCTAGTCCATCTGTAGAACTCTATGTATCGATTACATTTGCTTTCGAGTCTATTCATTTAATAGTACCCAAGGTAATAAGAAGCGAAGCATAAAATATGAGTCAGACAACAGTCTAGCGTGAGCGATAAACAACCTTAAAATACTATAAAAGTCGATATAGTATATGGAACAAAAGGTATGTAGAATCATACATGATCTATCTCTACATCCAAAGCGTTAGCACATGACTTTGAATATATGCTACTCTGCATCCAAAGAGTTAGCACATGACTTCGAATATATGCTACTCTACATCATTGTCATCATCGGTGTACTATACATCAAAGTTCTAAGGGTGTATAGATATATGCATCGATAATATCTACATCATGTGACATCCCTAGGGTGACAAACAATCAAGCAAACGTAGCATCCATCATCCACCCTCACATTCACTCACTTAGTGCGTCGAATATGACACTCGTATGACCCCATCGTATAGTCAAGGACTACTCGATGTCTCGGTTTCTCAATATTCAAATCCATGCCACTTAGTAGGCCAGGAACTAGACTACCCATCTAATAGTCCAGGGTACAATGGATCTAAACATCATGTGATCCAGGGGTCATCATATCCCCTAGTGAAGTATCCAAGGGCCATCGTATCGTCAGCGGATATCATCACACATACCCTTGCTATTTAGGTACACCTCAAAACCTACGAATATCAATATTCCCTTTGCACACGTCATCTATAACAGAGCTCATCTTAGAAATGTCCCTACAACTCCCATCTGAAGTCGTCACGGTTAGGAACTATTCTAGACAGCCATCGCTAGTCATAGAATATCATTGTTTGTCCCGTAACCCTTCTTCAATAGTTTGATCAATCTGACTCATCATCGCCTACTCTGCATCTTGAAGTACAATTATCCATCGTCGAAGCCGTTACTTCCCATCATGGAATCATCATCGTCGAATCATTAAGTCATTGCGTCAAAGCATCACATCATAGCTTTAGCGCCAAAACCACTCGTAGAAGAGCCATCATGTCGAAATCATATGTCGAACAAATCATCACATCATGCTCCTCGAAGCATCATTATTGTCCATGTCAAAATTGGCCAAATCGGCCATCATTGGTAGTGGTATATAAACTCCAGAGTACCAATGATGACCACTTTGGTCGTGTACTTAGCAAAAAAAGGCTAAGCACAAACCAAATGAAAACGTTCGGCATCCATCCTAAAATCCAATGCATATCCCCTAGTCCATCATTTGTCTTCAGATAAATTTGTATGCACGGAACTTTGTGGACGAAATCCTATCCTGTAGGATATTTTCTAATACTAAATCACTTACGAACAACATTTTCAACCAAACTAAGCAAACAAGCATACATGCAGCCAACAAGCATACAAACATATATAATATCCTACATACATCTATAATAACACACATACTATACATCCAACCAACCGATGTGGGATTAATACTAAGAATAGCCTAAGTCTAGCAATATCATCAAAATAGTGCATTAATAGAAAAATATGTGATATTTGATTTAAAACCATTTTAAAAACTTTTATAATCTTTTATAATCTTTTATAAATAAGATATAGGTTTAAATATGTCTAAAATCACGTTTTAAAGTTAGAAATCATTTCAAAACGTCGTTTAATACTATACTAACAATCATAATACGACGAGAGAAAATATTATTCACCTTAACAAAAGCTTACCAAACCAACCTCAAGTCGTAGAGCTCTCCATCATGAGCGCAATACAAGAAACCACATCCAAAACAGACCTCGTATGCAAAAGATATGGGATATATAAGATTTCGATATATATATATATAATAATAACTTAATCAACCTACTTAATTAACTAACTAAGATAATTAAACTTAATAAATTATTTTCATAATTACCTAACTAGCTTTTAAGACATGTTATTCTCCCCTTCATATTTCCTTTCCTATAGCCTTTCTTCACATGCTCCCTCGCATACTCACTCACATAATTCATGCTCCCTATAGCCAAAAATGCAAGCACGCCACCTGCCCCGCACCCAGCTTCGCTAACCACCACCTGACACTACACCTCTACCTGCCACCTTAGCACCGCCGACCACCCCACTGGCCCCGACCTAGTGTGTCTTCCTTTTTTCTCTCTCTTCTTCATTTCCTACGTTGCATATTGCATGCCACTTCATATCTCTAGATCTCTATGAGATCACCGGCGCACCTCTCCACCAGCGGCACATGTCCCATATGCCCTTTAGTAACTCCCTCGATGTTGACGAGGACCAGCCAGCACCAAAAATATGGAAACCCCATTAACTTTTCCTCGCTTCTCACACCTACTGCCACCACCTCATTCATTTCTAGCTTCCGCCATCTACATTTCCAAACTCCTCTTGCCAATACGAACAAATCCATATAATCAAAGTCCGTTTTGGATCTCCTCCAAAAATCATCCCCTTGTCGGATCCGCTATTTCCGGCCACCATAGTCAGATCTGGGTCGGTCCAAGGCCAAAGCTGTGTAGCCCTCGAAAAGATAGAGAGACCCGAATCTTATTTTATCTGAAATGGTAATGATTTGCTAGAGAAGAGGAGGAGAAAGAAATGTGGGAGATGGGTTCATGGAGAGGAGGAGTTATTCGTAAATGGGAAGAAGAATTGTGTGACGAAGTAATGTTTATAGAGTAGTGGGTAGGATTAGGGTTACTATGCACCTTTTTTCTTTAATTTTCAACACACGTTTTGTGCTCGTACGGCTTCTAGGAATGTCCGATTGCAATGATTCTTCGACCGCGCGAATTTGTCTTATTTTTCCCGTTCGAACAGCATAAGTTTCGCCAAAATCCGACATTATGCCCCGAGACCTTATTTTTGGGCGTCTGTGCCGGAACATTCGATCTCAAAAAATTTCGACAGCGTGGCTCGTATACTTTTTCCTTGTCCCAACGACGTTTTCCGTTCATTCAAATTCTCTGGTGCATTGGTGCACGTATATCGGCATAATACGTAGAACTGCCGAAAATGCTAAAAATAAATCTAGGGTCAAAATTGTCCAATTAAATTACTATGGGTCAAAAATGTCAATGCTCGATAGCGTCCAAAGTTATAGAGTCATATGGCCCTTTGTGAAATTGAAAATAATATTTTATGATCCTCCGATACGTAAAATACGGATCATCACAGTCTCCCCCACTTTAGGAATTTTGCCCCCGAAATCCCCAAATAGAACATGTTAAAATCGATCATAACTATCCTACATGCCTAACAACCATATAAGCATAGGTAATTGTATCGAACACTAATCATCAAACTTGCACATATAATTTCAAACTTCATAAAGTAACATATATGCTTATCCTAGCATGATGATACTAAACTATCGATTATAAAGCATTAAATACGATATCCAATATGATAGCTGACGATAAAATAGAACTCTCATCAAGTGAAGAGCTCCAGACAAGCGGTCCTCATGCTCTCCTTAGTCTTCCATATGCAATCACCTTCTCTTTCACTCCACTAAACCTTTACCACTTCATTGTCTTTCTCCAAGGCTATTTTGATCGCATCCTACGATACGAATAGGCCTACGAGGTCTTAAAGTTTCAGATTCAATCTTAATATCATCTAGTTGATTCGGTGCCAAAATTTCTCAATGCCTCATGTAAGTTCTCCCTAAACCACTAGTGAGCAACGAGTTTCAGCCACTTATAATGTTTTTCAACACGTCGTGGAATCAGATAGTCCACATCACATATAATTTGACTTATTTGGAAGTCGGTCTACTGGACTTAAAGAATGTAAATTTACCATTCTATATCAATCTATCGACTATGAACCAAATGCCATCGTACTCTCCTCTAGCCCTCGGCAATCCATCGATGAAGTCCATCAATATCTATTCCCATTTCCACCTGGGAATCTCAAGCGGTCATAGTAACCACTTGGCTTCTTCTATTCAGCATTTACCAGTTGAAAATTCGTTCATCTCAAAATGAATTCCCAACATCCTTCTTTATCCCTACCCAATAAAATGTCTACCCTGTATCACGGTGCATTTTATTATCATCGGGATATATAGTCTGCCTTGAATAAGAGCACTCTTACAGTTCCTTATCCCTCAACCCAACGACATCGAGAACAAATAATATCTTGTCCTTATGGTGCCAACCGCCTTAGTTGTGTTTGCACTGCATCACCTCTACAGACATTGCTCGTGCCTCTAATTTAGCCATGATCTCTGCTAGTCTAGTTGCATGCCTCTGACTAGTATCGATCCGCTAAATCCAAGTAGGTCTGATAGTCAAACTAGCCATCATCTTTAGCCATAGTTTCATATCGAGTTCTGAAGTCATGACCAATAATAAATTCAAGCAATGTCTACTCTAGGAATATCGCTTCCAAACGGTTTGTCTTCCACTCAAAGCATCAACAAATGCATTTCCCTTACAGGCGTATAGGAAATGTCAATGTTGTGGGAGGCCAAGAATTCAAACCATCGCTACTAGTGAAGGTTAAGATCCTTCTCAGAGAAGAGATACTTCAATGATGTGGGATCAGCGAACAACTCAAACCCACTCCTATTAGAAAGAGCCCCCAAATCTCCAAAGCAAATACTATAGATGCCAACTCCAAATCATGAGTTGGATACTTTCTCTCATGCGATTTTATTTGTTGACTAGCATATGCGATAACCTTACCTTTTTGCATCAATACCACGCACTTAATCAAGTACCACAAGCATGTTTGTACCATCGACTTCCCATTCCTACTTGGAATAACTAACATCGATGCACTCTCAACCCCTTTGTCAGATTCACAAATGCGTGTCTGCACCTTGCATCTCAAAAAAAGCTTGATACTCCCTCATCAAATCGGTTATGATGCTGCTACCTTTGAGAAGTCCTGGATGAATCATCTAAAATATCCAGTTAACTCTAAGAAACTTCTCACATCCGTAGCGTTTTTGGGTCTAGACCAATCCTGGACTGTCGTAAATCACAAGATCCATAGCAATGTCCTGCTCCGAAATAACGTGACCCATGCATTTCACTTCCCTCCTTCAGAAGTGATACTTCAAAAAATTCATCATCAATCAATGTTATTTCAACACCTCCAACACAATCATCAATCATGTATTGTGCTCCTCCTTCGTCCATGGGTAGAAGAAAGTATCATCAACGAGTACAAGCATAAACTTACTCCAGTGATCCCTTAAAACATAGTTCATGATATCAACAAAGCATGCCGATGCGTTTGTTAGCCCGAACGATCTAACTACCAATCAAAAATCAAAATACGTACAAAACGTTGTGTTTGGCACACTCTGTCTAGATACTCTCAATGGATGAAACAACATCGCAAAGTCCAATTGAGAGAACATCGTCGCTCTATAGAGTTGATCGAACAAGCCACCAGTAAGCGAAAGTGGATACTTGTTCATCATCTCATCCAGCTCATGGTAATCAATATACAACCTCAAAGAGCCATGCGCCTTAGTGACGAACACTGTAGGTGCATCCCACTAAAATATGCTCCTACGAATGAACCCTCGCCTCAATAGGTCCTCCGCTTGCACCTTTAGTTTCCTCTGTTCTTTGGGCATCATATGCATTAAAGGCATAACTACTGGTCTAGCACCTCTAACCAGATTGATATGGAACTTAATCCCTATATGGTGGTAATCCGTTCACCTCATCGAATGTCTCCGGACATTCTCCAACTATAGGCACATATGAAAACTCATCATATGGGATATCGAGTGAATATATAAAGCTAACCATCACCTCATCGTCAAGTGGGAAACCAAACACTACTTTTTGCTCATCGTTAGTCCCTATCGTCACCAATAACCTCTCACAATCCACTACTATTACGTACCCCTTCAGCCAATCGATTCCCAAACTACAATACCAAACCTAATTAAACCTAAAATAAATCAATAATAAACAAACAAACATCCATGACTCGATAAGGCTAAGTATCGATAAACCATATATAGCTTGGCTGAGCCCCCAACAAGTTCATCATAATTTAAAGGTCAGTTAACTATCTAGGGCCTCAATCCATCTATCAAATCACTAGATATAAAGGAATGTGAAACCTCGATATCGAAGAAAACACGTATGTAACACTATAAATGGAAAGCATACCCTAGATAGTAATGCCATTTCCCTTCTCTTTCATCGATGGAGCACTCGACGAAATCAGAACGACATTCAATGCATATGCTTCCATGGTTTGTCCCTACTTATTTAGTTTGGGAAAACCCTTCTACACTGGGTAAAGGCTCTAATGTTGTAAAGCCTTCTCGATCAACTTCTCGAAGCTCTCATCAATGTGACCAATCCATTGCTTTCCAAGATGATCGCTCAGCCTAATGATAAATTCTTCATTTTTTCTGAGTGGAGTATCAATTAAAGAGAGAACGTACTTCGACAGAACATCGAATTTGGCCATATACTCCAACATAAACATATTGCCTTACTTCAAATCGACGAACTTCCTAAATGACACCGACTTTTGGAAAGTCGAGATAAATTTTCTTCGAAGCGAACTATGAACTAATCGCAAGTAAATCGATCCTCCGGAGTCGAAGCCATAAGGGTACTCCACCAGTCCAAGTTCATCCCTGGAGTTATCTAAAGGTTAACTTCTACCTTATTACGTCATCTAACTCCAAGTTATTGAAGATCTTTTTGCAAATATCCATCTACTCTTGCACCTCAATAGTCGACTCCATTCCAAGGGACGGTCAGCCTTTTAAACTTATGTAGTCTTTATACAGCTTGGCAAAGTCGACTTTAGGCATTTGCACTTGAGAACCATAATCATTTGGGGCAATTTGGGTATTTTGGAATAATATTTCACACCATCTCAACGAACATATTATGTGGATTGGGGTTAGTGGCTCTCGATCTTGCCCATTCCTCAACTCTCGAGATGGAGTCAATAGCAGCATTTCTCGTATGCCAGATCATTCCGACTCTATAAAAAAGATGATCAGTCTCTCATAAAGAAGAACTGCATTAGTGGTACTCATGTATGTAATACGACTTATATACTATATATACCAATATATAGTTCTGAAAATCAAAATATATAACAAATACACACTCTCTTATATATGTGTATATTCTCGATCCAGTCTAAGGCGATAAATCCTACCTTATCTCTAATGGACCGCAATGTTAAGTCAGGTTAAACAAGTAACCTAAGCTTAGATACCAAATGTGATGACCTCCCTACACCTTTGATGCTCATATAACCGAATAGTGTGTTGTTAGAGCGACCGGCCAATGTAAGACGATTATCAATGGAAGGAAAAGAAGTAAAGAAGAAAAGAAAATTATAGAAGAGAAATAGAATAGAAGAGAAAGAAGAGAAGAGAAAGAAGACATCATATAATCATAATACATGTCGTATATCTCACAGCACATCGAATAAAATATAATGGTCGTCATAAATATAAAACAGGCAAGGCAGTAATAACTACATAAACCACGGAATCAGAGTACATAGGCTCATACAGTTAAACAAAACAGCAATAGAGTTTATACAACTAATAAATAAAATCAATTGATAAATTGTCTCTATTAATAGTAGGTCAACACTACCAAGGCTCCACTGTGTCACATAATTGAATATGTAATAATAAGCCTAAATATAAGTATGAGAAAGCGTTGCCTCCTACCAGTCCATCTGTAGAACTCCATGTATCGATTACACATGCTTTTTAGTCTACTCATTTAAGAGTACCCAAAGTAATAAGAAGCAAAGCATAAAACCTTGAGTCAGACAACAATCTTGTGTGAGCGATAAATAATCTCAAAATACTATAAAAGTCGATATAGTATATGAAACAGAGGGTAGGGAGAATGATACCTGACCTTTTCCCTGCATCTAAAGAGTTGGCACATGACATCGAATATATGCTACTCTACATCATAATCATCATGGGTGTACTATAGATCAAAGTTCTAAGGGTGTATAGATATTTTCATCGATAATGTCTACATCTTTTGACATTCCTAGGGTGATAAACAATCAAACAAACATAGCGTTCATCATCCATCCTCACATTCACTCACTCGATGCGTTGGATATATGACACTCATATGACCCTATCATATAGTCAAGGACTACTCGACGTCTCGGTTTCTCAGTACTCGAATCCATGCCACTTAGTAGGCTAAAAACTAAATCACCCATCCGATAGTCTACAGGGTACAATGGATCTAAACATCGTGTGATCTAGGTGTCTTCGTAGCCCCAGGGGCCATCGTATTCCTAAGTGAATTACCCAGGGGCCATCGTATCCCCAAGTGAATTATCCAAGGGCCATCGTATCCTCAATGGATAGCATCACACTTACCCTTGCTTTATGAGTATGCCTCGAAACCTACGAATATCAATGATCCCTTTATGTTATTCATAGCAAAGCTCATTTCAGATCTATCCCTACAACTCATATGAAGTCGTCGCGGTTGGGAACTAATCTAGACATCCATCATTAGTTGTAGAATATCATCGTTTGTCCTGTAACTCTTCTTCGACGGTTCCATCAATTTGACTCATCGTCGCCTACTTTGCATCTCGAAGTACAACCATCCATCTTTCAAACTGTCACTTCCCATCATGGAATCATCATCGTCGAATCACAAAGTCATCGTGTCGAAGCATCGCATCCTTGCTTCAACACCAAAACCACTCGTCTAAGAGCCATTATGTCGAAATCAGATGTCGAATGAACTATCACATCATGTTCCTCGAAGCCTCACCATCGTCCATGTCAAAATTGGTCAAATCGGTCATCGTTGGTAGTGGTAGATATTGACCACTCCAGAGTAGTCGATGACGATCACATTGGTCGTGTACTTAGCAAATAATTGCTAGTACAAACCAAATGAAAATATCTGGATCCATCCCAAATCCAAAGCATATCCTCAAGTCCATTTTTCGTCTTCAAATGAATCGGTATGCACGAAACTCTATGAACGAAATCCAATCCCATATGATATTTTCTATTACTATATCGCATACGAACGGCGTTTTCAACTAAACTAAGCAAACAAGCATGCAAACGTCTATAATAGCCCACATACATTTATAATAACATACATACAATATATCCAAGCAACTAATGTGGGATTAAGAATAGCCTAAGTCTAGCAATATTGTCAAAATAACATGTTAATAGGAAAAATGTGATATTTGATTTAAAACCATTTTAAAAACATTTTTAACTCTTTTATAACATAAGATGCAAGTTTAAACATGTCAAAAATCATGTTTTAAAGTTAGGAATTATTTTAAAACGTTGTTTTAATACTATACTAACAACCATAGTACGGTGGGACAAAATTTCACTCATCACAACAAACCAACTCAAGTCGTAGAGCTCTCTATCACGAGCACAACACAAGAAACTACATCCAAAAACGGACCTCGTATGTAAAAGATATGGGATATATAAGATTTCAATTTATATATATATATAACTTAATTAACCTACCTAATTAATTAACCAAGATAATCAAACTTAATAAATTATTTTCATAATTACCTAATTAGCTTTGAAGACACACCATTCTCTACTTTATATTTCATTTCTTGTTTCCTTTCTTCACGTGCTCCCCCTTGCATACTCACTCACGTAATTAACGCCCCATGTAGCCAAAAACATAAGCATGTCACCAGCCCCGCACCTAGCTTCGCCAACCACCACCTAACACTTGTAACATCCTCCATTTTGAGGCCTGAAACTAAGTGCTACGAATGCTCCAATCATCCATTGTATTAATTTTTTATGACAAATTGTGGCTAATCATATCAATAATTAGAAGCACATAAACATGAAAATTTTCAAAAGCAATTTAATAACAAGTTTTCACATTTCATTTCACAAATAAGATTTCATAATCATTAAATAATCCCATTCGATTCTACGTTCAGAGGAAATATAATTATCACAAAATATTCCAAGAGTGACATATGAAGATGCCCACTTGGTTGGTCAGAGTCTACTACTACTTGACAATTATAACATCTGCCATTACATTCATTCAAACAAAATGAACTACACAGTAGATTAAATAAAACTCTTAATATAGCTAACTTTCCTTCTGCACATCTCTAGGAGCTTATTCATTTCATTGGAAACCCAAAATCCCTTACTCCCAACCCACTCAAATGAGTACTCGAGAGTTTAAGGAAAAAAACAAAAACTTCAGGTCAGACAAACAGTCTGGTGTAAATAATAACGTACTATCTCGGACTAAAATAGATATCTAGTGAGACCACGCCATTGAGAAGAATGGGTTTTCCCTCACGAGTATCTTAACCAAAAGAAATCAATCATATACTGTGCTCCTATATCTACAATGGTTAGAACATAGTAAATCAACATTGCAACCATGCAACATACAATGGATTACCTATCCCAATTTATTTATCTATCTTTCTTAATTTCATGTGACTATCTGTCTTAAATTCAAACAACTATTTGTTTTATATTTATGTGGACTACGCATCTCACATGTAAACATTATATGGATTATCTATCCCCTACAATATGGACTACCCATCACACATGGCTTTGTTATCTAAAATAATATGGACCATCCATCACACATGTTCCATTTATCTAAAATAATGCGGACTATCCATCACACATCTTACAATTTTTCTATGATGACTACGAACCTTTATTAACCATATAGAGACCATCCATCTCTGGCATCATGTGGACTATCCATCACACTTTCCATAGTTTTCCTAGGATGACTATAAACCCATAAAATCTCAATTTCTGATTAGGTTATGACTTTATTCTCCCAAGTGCTCAACCTATGTTTATTGGTATCCCCAATTAGGTTGTATAACCCTTAAACTTATAACATCTCAAAATGATATGCATTGGTATCCCCAATGGTTAATGTCGAAATTATAAAATAATACACATTGGTGTCCCTAATGAATAATGTCAAATTCATAAACTTATAACATATAGAAATATAAAACATTAGTATCCCTATGAAAAATGTCAAAATCATAAGCCTATGGTCCGCACCATCAATATAGTAATATAAAGAACTTATAACGTTCATGGCGCAATAACAACATCGAACCTCTATCCAAGGTTAGAAAACAAAATTTTAATTTTTTTTATCATAAGGCTAGCTGGCGAAATCATAAGGTTATTGACCTTCTTAAAACCTAGGTTGTCATACCATTTAAAACTCCCCTTTTGTTTACATAAAACAAGGCCTCACCGGCACTAAAATAAAGAGATGCGGCAACAATGCCACATGGCATAGTTGCTAAAATCAATTAAAAAAGAATGCCAACATTGATATACCATGACATTAATACCTCGAGCCAAGATCAATTACTTACAACATCATTATAAGTATGCCATCATTATTATATTTCGGCTATTATGCTGCATACGTAGAAAAATTATCGGCATCATTGTCGCAAAATTGATTAATCGATAACTTGTGGCATAAAAACTCACAGCATCATTCAAAACCTAAGTGAAGACTTGCGACATAAATTTAAGAATGCTGAAAACTATCGACATTGATAACTCACGACATCAATATATTATATACTCACAAGATGCGATATTCCTATAACGTCAATGGCGGAAGCATGACTCAAGGCATCACATACTTACGTCATAAGTATCACATGCATTGCTTCATGTCAATGCCGTATATTATTGATATTGCTTATAAATGTAAAGTGATATCGCCTATTATTAATGTCGAACACCATGGCAGTGCCACATATCAGTGGTATTGTCGTAATTATCATAAAAACTGTTTTATTTCTATTAAAGGGAATTTCCTTTTACCTGTTTTTATTCCTTGTCAAATTTCTATTGGTTGAAAACAAACTTTACCAATTTCTTTTTAGAAAACTACCGCAAATAAGTTTTACACTTCCAAAATCATTAATCAACTTGATTAATTAATACTCTTAAGTAATATTAATTTATATGCTTTTCTAGCATAATAAATTCATAGAAATTCATAATCTCTTGAGAAAAATCCCCAAAAATATCTAAAAATCAGAAATAACATATTCGCTCATACATAAAAAAATTTGGACCAAAATAATTATTTAATTATTTTTAATAATTAAAACCCGAAATAAACACTATTTTCTTCTTAGGAAATTCATAAAATATTCGTTTTAATTTGGAAAATTATGAAATTAAAAACCCATCATCGAAATAATGTTTTATGCAACATACCAGAAAATCAAGTCAATTGGAGATCAAAAACTTATGTTTTAACCTTAAAACATATCTAAATAATTTCATAAAAATTCCATAAACCATTATTCTATCCAAACAATGATTAAACATCCATAACTTGGCCAATCAATCAAGATAAATTCGAAAATTACCCATAACCAAATCTAAACACAAAATAATAGAGATGGTTTATCATTATTCACCTTAAATTGGACGATGAGATTGAGATTTGATGGAGTTTAGTTTCTCTAAGCTTTGCCCTTTGAATCCCTTGGTTTTCCCTTTGATTTTCCCTTCTGTACCAAGATTAATGGCCAACATCTCTAACGTTTTGTTTTGATTGTTTGTAATTATAAAAATGAGAAAATGAATGAGAGGGTGATGATTTAAGGGATAAAAGAGAGATCTATTCCTATTTTTCCCTTTTTATTTATTCTTTCTTGTGTTAAATTTAAAACAATCTTATTACTTAATTAGTTAAGGCCTGACCTTTTTAATTATCAAATCTCATCCCCAAGTCCCACTACATTATTCTATTTAATCTATCCAATTTAATTTCTTAAATAATATTAAACTAAAACTATGGGTGTTACAGGCTCTCCTCCTTAAAGAATTTCACCCTTGAAATTCAGTAAGGACTACATAAAATGTATTCAAACATGCAAACAACTGTAGTGAACCATGCCAGTATATCCTACCAGCTATAAAGTCTATATAACAAGTATAGAACATACCATCGTAACAACTTAGGATAAGTATCCCTAATCCTATCCCTTGTCTCCCAAGTACGGTATTTTCGTTGTCACTCCATTGGACTTTCATTAATCTGACTGTTTATTTCCTTAGCTTCTTCTCATCTCTCGCTACAACACAAACTAGTTGCCTAACAAAAGTCATATCTGATTCTACTACTAAATCTTCCAAAGCAGTCGGAGCAATAGTAGTCTCTGGATCATGGACAACTTTCTAAGATGCAAAACATGAAAAACAGCATGGACTCCTGCCAAACTACTTAGTAACTTTACTCGGTACGCAAGTTTCTCGATCCGCTCTATAATAGGTAACAGTCTAGCATATCTAGGTGTCAGTTTCCCTGACTTTTAAAATCGTTCCACACCTTTCATTAGTGATACCTTAATGAAAACATGATCTCCAACTAAGAACTCTAGATCCTTACGTCTCTTATCCGCATAACTTTTCTACCCAGACCGAGCCTCCTTCGTCCGTGCTTGGATCAACTTAATCTTTTTTATGGATTCTCTCACCATATTTGGACCAAGAACAAATCTGTCTCCGATCTCTAACCAACATGCTGGTGATTTTCACGGCCTACCATACAAAACTTAAAAATCCATCATTCCTATACTAGTCTAATAACTATTATTACAGGAAAGTTCAACCAAGTGCAAATGGTCTTCCCATGACCCACCAAAATCTAGTACACAAGTTATCAACAAATCTTCAAGTACCTTATTGACTCTCGCTGTCTGCCCATCCATTTGTGGGTGATAAGCGATACTTATCTTAAGCTTGGTAGCTAATACCTCTTATAAACTCTTACAAATTAACTAGTAAACAAAGTATCTCTGTCACCGACTATATTATTAGGAATCCTATGTGTCCAACAATATTCTTCATAAACAACTTAGCCAATACATGTGTCGTCCTTGTCGACTTAGTGAGAATAAAGTGTGCACTCTTGGTCAGTCTATCTACCATAACCCAAATACTTTAATTTCCCCTATTCGACTTTGGCAGCCCATCAATAAAATCCATGGATATAGAATCCCATTTCCGAACTGGTATATCCAAAGGCTAAAGCAAGCTGCTTGGCTTTTGATGCTCAGCTTTAACTTGCTAGGAATTCACACATTGTTTTACCCATAAGCCTACATCCTTTTTCATACCTTCCCAGAAGAAACTCCTCTTCATATTCTGATATATCTTAGTTCCTCCAGGTTGAATAGTAAACTTTGATCGATGACACTCCCTTAGAACTTCCTTCCTTAGGTCACCAACATCTGGAACACAAAATCGTCCCTTTTTTCTTAACCATCCATTCTGTTGAAGGCTAAAATCAATTAAATCATCAATCTTAGTTTCAACTTTCAATCTTATAATCCGTTCAGCTAACCATGAATCATCTCTCTACTTAGAAGCAATTTTCTCGATCAATACTAGTCAAACTTCTAAACAAGATAACATTGCAGTATTTTGACTGGAACTAGCAATCGATCTTAACTACACACTACATGTAGTCAACGCCTATAAGTCTTTCCATTTTGTCAACTTAGCTAACACCACGTTCTGATGTTTTCTGCTAAGTGCACCGACAACTTTATTTCCTTTGCCTGGCGTATATTCAATACCAAAATCATAAGTTGCTAAAAACTACAATCATCTTTACTGTCTCATATTAAAATCCTTCTGAGAGAATAAAAATCGCATGGATTTATGATCTGTATACTACTCAAATCTTCCTCCCAAAAGATAGTGTCTCCACACCTTCAAAGCGAAGACCACTTCTGCCAACTCCAAATCATGAGTAGGATATCTAACTTCATGCAGTCTAAGTTGTTGAGAAGCGTAGACAATCACTTTACCTCTTTGCATTAACATAGCTCCTAACCCCATTCCACACACATTGGTGTACACCACCAAATCCTAATTAAAATCTAGTACAATTAAGACGGGTGCATTGGTTAATAAATGTTTTAGCTTCTGGAATGCTTCCTCACATTTACTAGACCAAATAAACTTTACATCCTTTCTAGTTAGTTTGGTCAAAAGGCACTGCCATCCGAGAGAAATACTTGATGAATCTCCGGTAATAGCCTACTAATCCAAGAAATTTTTTATCTGGGTTATCGTCTCAGGTCTCATTTAATTATTTACAGCTTTAATCTTAGCTGGATCCACAAACAACCCTTTTAATGAAATTACATGACCAAGAAATTTCACTTCTCTTTTCTAAAAATTACACTTCGAAAATTTCACTTTTAGTTGATGGTGCCGCAACGTCTCAAGCACTATTTTAAGATGAATCTTATGATCTCTCTCGTCCTTAGAATATATCAAAATATCATTAATGAACACCAACATGAACCTTATCCAAGTGCTTTTGGAAAATTTAATTCATCAAGTCAACGATGAAAGCAGGTGCATTAGTCAATCTGAATGGCATTAATTACTAACCACTCATATGAACCATATCTTGTTCGAAACGTCGTCAAAGGAACACTGTCCTCCACAACCCTTAATTGATGAAACCCTATCGCCAAATCCAAATGGAATAACAATTTTGCTCCACTTAGCTGATCAAACAAAACATTAATTCTTGACAAAGGATACTGTTTTCTCATTCAGTCTATGATAATCGATACATAATCTTAACGACCCGTCCGACTTCTTTATGAACACCGCGACCGCTCCCTAAGGCGAACTGCTTGGTCTCATAAAATTCTTTCATTCTAACTCAACCAGCTGCACCTTTAACTCTTTCATCTTGGTAGGTGTCATCCTACTAGGTGGTCTACTTACGGGTTCATCTCCAGGTACAAGATCTATTCGAAACTCAATAGCTCGTTTCGGTGGTAGACCTGTAACAAGCACAAACACATCTGCGTACTCTCTTACAATAAAACCCAATTTACTTTGTCTTTTACTTCCATTGCATCCAATAAAACACAAACATCCAAACTCGAGTTCTCAACTGAGTATATAATTCGACCGTGGCTACTAAGGTGTCTTAATGATATCTCCCTATCCAAGCAAAATATCCAAGTCTCATATCTGCTCAACTAATCCGTGCCCAAAATAATCCCAAAACCCACAAAGTTAAACACATACAAACTGTAGGCAAAAGCATGACCTAATAACTCAATCTCTAACTAGTCAGATCTCATATCCAGAGTTGCATACCCTCCTATTGGATTCACAACCCTTAAGGAAGTAACAAGGTACGATGTTTCTAATTATAACTTATTTACCAAACACCGAGAGATAAAAAATGTGATGCACCTATATCAAACAATACTATAACTAGTATGCTATGAATCAAAAGCGTACCTTCCATCACAGATTTTCCTTTCTCAATAGCAGTCGGTCTAAAAGATGATGATTCTAAAGTAAAGACCTTTCCTTTTTCCGCCTTGGTCGCTTCTAGACATTTATTCTTATAATGCCCCACCTGGTCGTAGTTGAAGCACTTCACATTCTTCTTCTCCACAACTGTATTGTCATCACCAGATCGACACTCATAAGCATAGTGCCCCCTTTTATCATACTTGTAACAAATAATATCAGCTTTCCTTTTCTTGGCAGCTCCACCCTTCTGGGCCCCCTTCCCTTTGAAAAACTTCCTCTTCTCACCCTGAGAACTCTGGGTTTCTACTGACTTTTCCTTCTCAAAATTCGAAAGCATTTCCTTATTCCTTATCGCCATCTCAACCACTACATTACTTGGATCTCAAAGATATGGCATAGTCGCCCTGACATTCTTCGGCCTCAGACCCCATATAACCTTCTCATTCCTATTAATCATATTATCAATGGTGGCATACCCATACCTAGACAGCTCATCATCCTTAGTAGCATACTCTAATACGAATATTTCCCTTTGCTCCAATTCCATAAATTTCGTAAGCTAGGTTGAATTGGCTACTTTAAATAAGAACCTCTCCTCAAATCTCTGATGAAATTTAGCCCAAGTCTGTTCCTCTTCTGGTACACCGACGGTCATCCCGTTCCACCAGTATAGTGTTGCTCCTTGCAACTGCCTTGAAGCCAATCTCCTTTTTTGCTCATTGTTCAACCCTAGGTCGTTAAAAATTCTCTCATAATGCAATAGCTAGTTCTCTATTTCAATAGCATTTTCACTTCCAAGAAAAGGCTTTCCTCCAAGACTAGTATAATCACGGTGTAACTTGGCATGGTTATTTCCAACTAGCACTATGGGATTAGCTCCTCCTACATTAGCAACATTCCCTCCAACCAAACCGGCAGTAGCTCCAGCTTGCATCATGTTGACAATGAACTGATATATAGTCCCCATATCTACTGGTGGGGTTCCAGCACCTACACTGGCATTTGCATTTTGATTAGCATTTGCTTGTCGACCGTGGTTCCTTCTGGTATTGGGTCGACCATCTCCATTGGTTGTAGTGCTTCCTCCACCTATATTCACTCTTCCATTTTCTACTTCCATATCTTGCTTTCTCATAATCTGTATACGAGCCTTAATAAGATACAAAGAACGGTCTAATAGAGAGGGAAGAATACATACGTATACGTAGCAAATACAAGGACATTACTATAGCGTTATCTCAAGCTTATTCTCTAATTCATTAGATTATGTTTTCAAAATCTAACCTTTTAAGTTTTACTATAAACCTATGCTCTGATAACAAACAGTAACATCCCTTATTTCGAGGTCCGAAACTAAGTGTTACGGATGTTGCAGTCATCCTTAGTATTAGTTTCCGGTGATAAATTACAGCTATGTTAATCATATCAATAATTAGAAGCACATGAATATGAAAATTTTCAAATACAATTTAATAACAACTTTTCGCATTTCATCTCACAAATAAGATTTCATATTCATTACACAATCCCATTCGATCTCATGTTTAGAGAAAATATAATTATTATAAAATACTACAAGGACGATATATGAAGGTGGCCCCTTGGTTGATCGGAGTCTACTACTACTTGACAGTTACAATTTCTATCATTATATCCATTCAAATAAAATAAACTACACAACGGATTAAATAAAACTTCAAATATAGCTAGCTTGCCTCATGCATATCTTCGGAAGCTTATTCATCTATTTGGAAACATAAAATCTCTTGCTCCCGACCTACCCAAATGAGTACTCAAGAGTTTAAGGGGAAAAAAACTTCAAGTTAGACAAACAGTCTGGTGTGAATAATAACCTACCATCTTGGACCAAAATCGATATCTAGTGGGAGCATGCCACTGAGGGAAACGTGTTTTCCTCTCACCAGTATATTAACCAAAATGACCAGGGTTTCCTAAGGGAGGTAGTTTGCCCTTATGAAACAAATGAATGGACGACAAGCATGGTTACGCTTCGAAAATCAACCATATACCGTGCTCCTACATCCACAATGGTTCGACGTATGGCCTACGTCCACTATGAAATGGATGACTTTTATTGATTTTGCTTGCTGGTTACAATGAGTTACAACAGTAAAATCCAAGTACAATAGTAATTTCGGCAGAGTCTGGACGTAGAAGAGCCAAAAGATCCATTTTCTATAGGTCCAGGGTCACTGTTTATAGGCGTAGGCAACAAATATCTCACCCAGATCTCGGAAGACTTCTTCTCTCACGTGGGTGGGCCCACGGGATCGAGTTCAGGTGATTTCGACTCGATCTGGGAGCGATATGAATTGAGTTCATATCGATCCATAAATAGTCCTTTAAGGCTGAAATTTGTCGGGTACATTCTTGAGGTTGTACGCAAGCTTTTGTGAAAATTTGGTGGCATTTGGACTCGTAGATCTCAAGTTATGATCGATACAAGTTTGGATTTGTTGAAGGCTGCCAAGTTCGCATCGCTTCTGTTCGCATCGCTTCCAGGCGCGTGCTAACCAATGACGTGGCGCTATCTTTTAGGATCGATCCACTTTTCATGCCAAGTGATCGAGTCATCCATCTTTACATTTCTCCTTCGCATCGCTCTAAGCTTTGTTTCATTCGTGTCACTCTCATTCGCATCGGTCCCTTGTTGCTTACTTCGTATCAATGGTCAACCCTCCTTTCGTATCGATCGACCATGCTCCACTTTGCATCAATCCGGATCTATCCTCTTGGTGTCGCTCGTTTAAGTTCATTTCGTATCGATGGATCGATACAAATGGGCTAAATGTGATGGATATGAAATGGCGCTCTCTGAATCGATACGAAGTAAGCAACACCTACTCGATGGATACGATTACCTAGGATATGAATAGGATGGACATGAACTTGATTGATTTGAATGATCTACTTCTTCCCATGGATACGAATATGTTTGATTTCGATGGTTACGGAGGAGGCCGCCTTGGATGGATGCGAACTGATGATTTTGATGGATGCGAACGAGGCCTGCGAGCTTGGATGGATACAAATGAGATTATTTCTTGATATTGCATCGATCATATCTTGAGCATAAAAATCCCGATTGACTTGAAATTTGGAATGTTGGCTTTCATAGCTTTGCTTGTCGCGTCATATCAATTGTAGCTTGATCCGGAGTCGGGCAAAATTTACCAGCATCCATAATGAGCCCGCATATAACTGGTCTTCGGGATGAACTATTTTTGGATTTCAGTCAATTTCTTAGTGTCACGGCCTTGCCAAAAGGCGGGATAACATTTGCCCCCCAAAGTACGTCTCGTGTGAACATGACGTGCTTTGAAAAGCTGCAATCCTCATTCTGAAAAGTTCTATCTGACTTGTTGAACGGTTGTTGTCTTCTCGTCGAAAGATGTAACCTTTGATTGATCTTCAGTAGTACAAATAATGAATGGTTGACTGCCAATTTTTGTACTGCACACTATTGTAACTGAGTGTTGAATGATAGCAAACTGTTGTTCAAGGTCGTAATTGTCATCAGGTGAGCATTTAATTCCCGTGAATCTTGAAAATAAAATGTTAATTTGTTGCATATAAATCATATGTTACCCTGACTCCCGTTAACGTTCATACGTTCACGAGTCGTTGTCAGTTGTCTTTTATCGAATTCCATATCGATCCTAACCTGAATCGATGTGAAATTCAAGTTGTTACAACGCTTGACGGTGGTTTTGCAGTATCTTTTCGTATCGATCCTCTCCTGGATCGATGTGAGAAGTTAAAAAATTATGTTCATATCGATGACGATCGGTACGAATTTAGTTATCGTCGCAATGCCGTTCGTATTAATGGATACAAATCTTAGGATCATCAAGTGGAGGGACACGAAATTAGCATTTTGTATCGATGGAGTCGAGTAGGCCAAACTGGGCTTAGTTCGCATCGATAGGATTCAAGGGATATGAACTTGCTGGATACACTTGAGGTGAGGGATACAAGGCTTCGTTTTCGTATCCAAGAAGGTTGACATCGCTTCGGTTAGTCACTGGATACGATCTTGTTGGCACTAAATGGATGATGGACAGATACGAAGTAGGATTCAGAGTGATGGATACGAATGAATGTTGCTCTGGATAGAAGACGCTGAAAGTGTGCTATGGATCGTGTAATATGGATATACGATAATACAGAATATAGTGATGATAGTTATACATTAAATAGTGCGGAATATAAGAGCAGTATAATAAAAATGACACCAGAGATTTTTTACTGGTCTGGAGCACTGTCCTACGTCCAGTCCCAGACTCCTTCTAGAATTTCACTAAAACAATAACCCTCACTTAACCTGGAGGAACAGGTCTATATAATCCTTGAGCAGCCAAACAAGGACCTGAGCAGCGGAACAGGATTTCGCCTCAGCAGCCGAAGAGGACTTCACATGCCTGAGCAGCAGAACAGAACTTCAACAAATACAAAAGATTGTTTGACTTTTTGTGTTCTGATAACACAGATAAGCCTGTTTATAGTACACCCTTCCTATGATCTTCTCCTTAAGTATAAATAAATATATATATATATATATTTGAAGCTTATGAAGATTAGAAAGGTATAAAATTGCTTTAATGCAGAATATTTGAAAGTATAGTTGCAAGTAGATTCCAGAGTGTTAGATAAGAAAGATAAGAAAATTCGGGTGTTTGGAATCAAGTTAGAGTATGTATTTATAGATGTTAAAAAGAAGCGACTGTTGATGAAGAGTTTCGATTGAAGTGTTGTGTCCAAATCTTTTCGTAGAGGTTCGTAACTCTTCATAAATAATCGTGTCTTTTCATAAAATAGCTGTTGTAGAAATTCAGTCGACTAAGCCTCTGGGTCAGTCGACTAAATATTCAAACGAATTTAAATATATATATATTATTATAATTGTGCACCTGTGCATGCTGCACAGAAATTTCTGGGTCAGTCGACTGACCTGGTAATTTCTGTGCAATTTGCACAGTTTACACATGTATAATACTATATATATATATATTATATAATGATTCTAACTTTAAAAACTTTTATAATATATATATATATATATATAAACAAGGAGAGATCTTAACAATATTGGCCTAAGACTCAAAACGAAATAATATAAAAGTTGATGCACCGATTTTGATGTCTTGTCTCCATGTAGTATATATTCTCTTTTTGTCGTAACATTCGTCGATCTGTATGTTGTAGTGATAGCTTCGTGTCATGAATCAAAACCAAGTCTCAACAGACGCATGGATTCAGCTTGTTCTTTTTGTATCGATTAGGGAGGAGGTTCGTTCCAACTGGTCAAAGCTATAGGGGTCGAATCATCATTTCTCTTTTATCTCTTGAAACCATATAAAAGATTTTCTGTACTTAGAAAACTTTACTCGTTTTCATTTGTTTTCCAGCCCTTTCGCATCGTTCAGAGCTTGAGAGAAGAAAAACCATCCTAGCTTTCGAATCGAACAATATTTTAACCCCTCGCATCAATACTTTAACTAGGTAATTGATTAATTAATTCACATCAAAATGATGAGATTCGATATCCAATACTATCCCACTCGAAGTTGGCTGCTTTTCGGAGGCGTTGACGCCGGAGGTTGGATGGAGTAACACCGGAGTCCGATGGAAGGTGGTAATGGCGCTTGTGTTGATTGGAGAAGAAGGAGTGAGGAGGGATACGAAGGAATTGGTGGAAGGTTGCTCGGCCTTAATTTCGTATCGATGAAGAGACAAAGACACTTGATTTCACATCGAACCTCAACCGGGAACTTCGTATCGGTCACTTGCCTTGGATTTCGTATCGATTGTTGATTCTTGGATTTTGTATTGATCACTTCGAATCGATATGGATACGAAGCTAACTTGTGATGGATACGAACTCCGTTGTAACCCGATCGATACAAAGTCAATGTGACCTAATCGATACGAAGTCAGTGGATTTCGATCGATACGAAGTTAAGGATTTCTTGATCGATACGAAGTGATAGTTCCTCGATCGATATGAAGTTAAGGCCTTTGCGAGGAATGATCCAAGTTTGGACTTCGATGGATATGAAACTTCATGCATACTTAAACACTTGACTCCGATGAGCTTCTTCCTTGCATAATTGGACTTAATCATTTCATTACATATTTCACTTCCTTTCGAAGCTTGTCGATGAAACTGTAACTTAACCAATTTGACGAACTTTAACTTGGACTGATCGTTGAAGTTAGGATGGCACGGTTTTGATGGTCAGCGATGACGGTCATCCCGATTGGATTTCAAAGTCTCATTGTTCGAACACCTTGTTCATCTCTATAGAACTTTCTTAAGTACTTTACAATATTGCATTGCACAACACACTCATGCACTTCACACTGGGGAACACACGGGTTTATTATCACCTAATGATGGTTTTTGATGAGTTGATTAGTTATGGAACCCGGGAGTTCACAGCAACAGGAGGTTCAGAGTCCACCTCCTTTGGTAATAGAGATGCAGGCCTTCGCGGCCGAAGTCATAAGTCTAGCTCCGAAGGAGCTACCAGGAGCAATCTTTATTGGGAATCCACAAGATTCTGTACCATCTAATGTCTCCGAAGATGTGTTGGGGAGAATCTGCTTAAGACATAGGCTATCGCTAGATGATGTTCTACTACCAGGGCCGAACGACAGGCCACATATTCCCCCAGAAGGGTACACCGCTTTTAACAGACATTCATGTATAGTTGGAACACTTCCTCCATTTAACCAATATATTCGAGAAGTGTTAGCTTTCTTAGGGATCACTCCATCACAGTTGCATCCGAATGGATATGCATTGTTGAACAACTTATTCATTGTCTTTATGGAGCATCTCTTACGGCCCCGACTCCGGAAGAAGTCAGATTCTTGTTCAACGTCAAGAGTCGGGGAGATAATCCCTCATTCACATTCTTAGAGGCGGTCAGGAATTGCCAAGTTGTGACTGGAACCTGGACCAGACTTAGCTACTTCAAGACTGAGTGGTTCTACGTTCGGTGCCTGCCAGGGTTCGCTAGACGGTGGTTAGTTAGACGTAAGTGCCGCAATTTCTCTGGTGACTGACAAGATAGTTGTAATCGTCGTTGATTCTAACATTTTCTTTCCTTTACAGCCGCAATTCCACGACCTGAAGGTGCCCGATTTAAAGAAATAGTGTGAATTCTTCAAGAGGTGCCCGGTGAGATTAGAGAGATCGAATCGGTGCTCACGGATGAAAATTTGAGGGCCGTTGGGCTAATTGACCGAGACCAGAGCATAAGATCTGAAGGAGCTCTTAGGGCAGCCCCGACGAGATGGGCTAGGCGTAAAGCGCTCGTGATTGTAATTGCTGAGCAAGATGTTGAAGAGGATACGCCCACCGAAGACGAACCCATAGCCGGGCCCTAGATGGCCCTCGACATTCAGAGGGAAAGAGAAAAGGCAAGGCGGTTGCTCATAAGCTTCACAAGTCTTCAAGATGGAAATCCATGGTGATGTCCCTGCCAGCCGCCGGTGTTAGAATCTCGGAGGCTCCTCCCACACAAATGGAGAATCCCTTCGAAGGACTCGCCGACATTCCAATTCTGGACTATGTGTCGCTCTAACAAGACACCAGATTGGAAGGGTTTCAAAGCACTTTAGATTTAGGCGAGTTACTTCCTACGAGTATGGCCGATATAACCGGTTGGTCGGGGGGTTTTGCACATGCATACATACACTTCATAGCACTACATGATTTCCAATCATAAGCTATTCATTTTTGGAGATTACTAACTCTGCTTCTCTTTTCATTTTATAGGTACAATGTTGAAGCGAGGATCTATGCTTGGCAGCCTCCGTTCCGCACGCCATTCGTCTAGGTCATATCACGAGTCTCGCAGATATGAGGCTGATAGAGACCGCAATCGCGGCTACTCTAGCTAGGAGAGGGAGCGCTAAAAGGGATAGAGATAGGGAGTACAGGCGTCGCTCTCTGTCACGCTCTTTACCACTCAGAGGTCCAGCACAACCTTCAGGTTTTGGCAAACAAATCCATGAACCTTTGCGTCAAACGCCACCTTCCCAAATTCCAAGGCCGGATCAACAACATCAGAGGACTGAAGCCGAAACTCCCATCATTACTGAACAATCCATCATAGATCCTACCGGGGAAGGAGCGATCAGAATTGCTAAGCTGAAAAAGGACTTTCCAAATATCCGTTTTGATGGCTTCGTCTTTCCCCTGCACTTAAAGGGAATTCCTGTCGAGGCAGAACAAATAATGCATGACTACATTCATGATGTTTATGGCCAATACGGGGAATGGATGAAGACCGCGGACAAAGTATCAATGGCAGCCTTCGAACGAGCGAAGACAATCGAAAAATTAGGGACCGATCTCTCCCAGAAGGACCAGATAATCCAGGTGCTCAACAATGAGAATGAGTCCATGAGAAATTCAGAGACAGAGGCCAATAAAAGAGCCGATGAGGCAACTCGACGGATGGAAGAGATGAGGCGAACACACTTAGCCCTGGTTGAGGAGATGGGACATCGAACCACCACAGTTATGGCCGAAAGAGACGGGGCGCTTAAAGAGCTCAAAGCCAAATTTGTTGAAATCGTCAAAGAGAAAGACGATGCAAACAAAGCCACCTATGAAGCGTGTGAATAGGCTGTGGTGCTTAGGGATGAAAGGGATGCGGCAATGCTCAAAGTTCAGGAAGTTGAAACCAAGGTTGAGAGCGAAGTGAAAGCGGCAAGGCCAGGTTAGAGACTGACATCGAAGATCTTCTTATCACATATAACGCCCACGTCTTAAAGCATCGAAATATGACCTGGCTCGAAAACTATCCGTCACACCTATACAATGCTTGGTGCCGCTTGGTGGAAGATGAAAAGGCAGAGCATCAAGCTGAATCTATCGATGAATTTGAACTGGAGAATCAGATGCTGACTGAGGAAGAAAGAAGAGTTCTCCACGACATCACTATCACATTCGAGAAGGAGAAGCTAGGTACTCTGCATTCGGAAGCTGGAGAGGGTTCTGGCATTAATCATCATGATGTTGGCCCAGAAGTTCCAATGCCAACCCAGCCCGAATCTACCCCTGGGTTGATCCTCAATCTGTGCCTGCATACAATCCTGATCAACCACATTTGTCTCCAGCTCGCGAGCATGTTTCTGAAGCTGCTCCGCCACATCGAGCCAATCCGAGGAAGGTATTCCGAACATTTCTTATGCCCATTCAAAGCCGGAAGTGTTGCTTGAAGTAATCACTAACAACTTTTTCTTTGTCTCTATTCAATGATAGGAGCTACATCAGCCATGCCCCCTACAACCCAAGAGCCGCATCACGCGCAGGAAGCCCTCATAACAGAAGCAACCACTACAACAGCCACTGCACCAACCGATGGAGCGTAGGGGAGTACTTTTACTTTCGATGAACAGATGATGGAGGAACTTCTTGGTCATCACAGTGACCTTTTTTCTGACCTGCCATTTGTCATAGACGGAGGCGGAACCGTGGTTAGCTCCTCAGGTCCAACTGCCAGCATCCCCGCAGATGCCCAAACACTTCATGAATAAGAAATAATAGCTGAGATCAATGCTGAGATGGAAGCGGCCGTGCAGGCCAGCGGTATTTTAGGTGGGATGGCGGGCCCTGGTCCAGTCCCTCTGCGAATGATTTCTCCGGGAGGCACGGTCGTCGACACCGGTGTGCCTCCCCCATCTTCCAACATTGATCCTACCCCTCTGTCTCCGCCTTCAGGAAGTATTCCAATTCATGTGAGTTCGGAGGAAGAGGTTACCATAATTCCCCCGGCTGGAGACCAACCACCAAAAGGCAAAGGCTCGAAGAGGCATCCAAGTGGTAGCTCCAATGGGTCAACGCCGGGGAGGATAAGAAGAAAGTGAAAGAATATGCATGTCTTTTGGCCTCATTTTTGGTAGACAGATAGGAATTTCTTTTGGCTTTTTGTAGGCCGTGTATAGATGCGGATTCGGCCCCCGCTAGTAGGAATTCTTGGAAAGATTTTTGTACTTATCCTTCTTTTCTAAAGAATAGTTAAAATAAAATTCCACTATGACTTCAGCATAGTTTGTATTTGTTTGATTAAGTATTTCAGCGTTCGAGCTTCCATTCGATGTACTTGTGAAGTTTTAATCTCCGAATCAGACCTAGGTTTAGCCATTAAGTCCTGAAGCCACGACTTCGGGTCATGATCGAACGTTAGGTCGAATTTCAATACTGCACTGTCTCGATCAGTTGCTGGTATTCAAGTTTTGCCCCCAGTTCCAAGGATAATTCGAAAAGATCGATCGGCAGTTGCATTTCGCCTTTAATACATCGAGCTTAACTTTATTGAATCAAGGCTGAGACAAGACGAGATCGGGTGGTTGAATCACACATGCTCATCCATTGGTGATTGCATCCATGCTCTGGGGGTTGCACTTGTTCGTCGGCGGTCGGTTACGCCCGCTTAGTATAAACTTGCAAATGCGGGCTCAAAGAGGGTGGATCCGTCTGCCTAACGACTTTGCTCATGTTTAAACTAAGTTCGAGGAGGATGGACCCATCCATCTAACGACCTCACTTGTTAACTCAGGGTGGATGTGATCCGACCATCCACGATCCCGATACATCTATCGTTCCTAGAGTGTGAACTGGAGTGTAAACATCAACTAACTCTAAGTCCCCAGAGTGTGGACTGGAGTATAAACATCAACTAACTCTAAATCCCCAGAGTGCGGACTGGAGTATAAACACAAACCGGGTGTGAAACGACCACCCGTAGGACAACTCCGAGTCCCCGGAGTGCGGACCGGAGTATAAACGCAAATCGGGTGTGGCTGACCACCCACGAATCAATCTAAGTCCCCAGAGTGCGGACAAAACTCTAATATCAAACGGGTATGACTGATCGCCCATAAAGTAACTTAAGTCCCCGGAGCGCGGACATATATCTAAATCTTCCAGTTCGCACTCTGGGAATTTGGAGTTAGTTAGAGGATTGTTGTGTATCAATCCTTTTTTGGCTTCAGTGTGATGACTTCCCCCCGAGCTCGGGTTTCACTTAGCAAGTGACCGGTCATATCACAGTCACTCCCTATTTGAATAAGTCCCACCGTAGGATGGAACTTAGCTCTTCGTGCACTGTAATGGTCGTATGACGCATTTAGAAATCACTGCTCTGGTTTGAAGAGATTGCATTTTATTACTGAAATAATAAAATATGGCAAAGTCAGTTGCCTTATTACAAATTAAGATTTCGAAATGCATAAACAAATTGCAAATAAAAAGTAGACTGAATGAACAAATAAAGCCTGTTATGTGTAGTAGCGACAAAGACTTTCGCTGTTCCAGGCTCTCGGCAGAGTGAGACCATCAACGGTCGATAATTTAAATGTGCCGTCTCCGAGTCTTCGTTCAATAACATACAGCCCTTCCCATGTTGGTTTCATATGTGAAGGAACCGGATAAATTCTCTTAAGGACGAGATCGCCGAGTTCAAAGGTTCGGGATCGAATCTTGGCATTGTACAATCGGGCGACTCGACTTCGGTACGCGGCTGCCCTCAAATCAGCCTCTTCTCGCTTCTCATCCAATAAGTCCAGAGATTCGGCAAGTAATATAGCATTCGTCTTTGGATCATAATATGTCACACGATGAGAAGGTACTTCCATCTCGACTGGAATAACAGCTTCTGAACCGTAGGAAAGAAAAAATGGAGTGTGGCCAGTGGCGGACTTGTGGGTTGTTCGATAAGCCCATATGGCCATCGGAAGTTCATCGACCCATTTGCCCCCGGGCTTTTCCAGTCGTTTCTACAGAATGGACTTTATAACTTTATTAACAGCTTCAACCTGCCCATTCGCTTGAGGGTGTGCAACTGCAGAGAACTTCTTCTGGATGTGGAATCGTTGATAGAAATTCTTAAATTTAACACTGTCGAATTATGCTCCGTTGTCAGTGATGATGGTATGTGGGAGGCCAAATCGACAGATAATGTTTCGTACAACAAAGTTGATCACTTTCTTCGTTGTGATAGTAGCAAGGGGCTCAGCTTCTGCCCATTTGGTGAAGTAATCAACTGCAACGATGGCATGCTTCGCACCACCTTTAGCCAGAGGTAAAGAACTAATAATATCGATGCTCCATGTTACGAACGGCCAGGGACTGATCATCTAAGTTATTTTGGTAGGTGGGGCTCTCGGAATTCGAGCATGCTTCTGACATCTATCACATTTCCTAGCATAGTCCGATGCATCGTGATTTACAGTTGGCCAATAATATCCGTATCAGAGCACTTTCTTGGCAAGAGCTTGCCCCCCGGTGTGATCGCCACATTCTCCTTCGTGTACATCATGCAATACTTGTTTGATTTCATCGTGGGCGATACACCGGAGTAAAGGAATAGAGTATCCTCTTCTATACATGACTCCATTCTCAATAGTGAACCGCGAAGCCTTTCGAAGAACTTGTCTTTTTTCCCTCCTACACTCCGACAGGGTTCCGTACTCGAGATAGTTTCTGAATGGAGTCATCCATGACTCCTTATCGGGAATGACTTCAAATACCCAGTCTGTTTCCATATGATCAATACTCGGGGAAGATAATGTTTCTACGGGAACGAGTCCCATCTGTTGTGCCTCACCGGTATTGGCTAACTTTGCCAAGGAATTGGCTTTCTGATTGCGTTCTTGGGGTATGCAATAGATGGCATAATAATCGAATTGATTCAATATTTCCTGAACCCGAGTAAGATAAGCAGCCAGCCTTCGGTCTTTGGCCTGATACTCCCCCCGAACTTGGCACACAACCAATTGTGAATCGTAGTAAATCTCCACAATAATAATTCTTAAATCTCTGGCAAGCTTAAGTCCGACGAGCAGGGCTTCGTATTCGGCCTCGTTGTTAGTCGCATGGAAATCAAATTTTAAATCATAGCAAATAGATCGGCCTTCAGGAGTTTCGAGTACAACCCCAGCACCTGAGCAACGGTCATTCGATGCACCATAAGTATGTAGCTTCCAGACATGTTTAGGAGATTCACTGGTTTCGGGCAAGTCCTCCGGGATAGTGAACTCAGTGATGAAGTCTACCAGGACTTATCCTTGGATAGCTCGCCTTGGAGTGTAAGTGATGTCAAACTGACTCAGCTCGATATTCCACTTGAGTAACCTACCAGACGTCTCAGGTCGTGTAAGGACCTGTCATAACGGTTGGTCGGTATATACGGTGATAGCATGAGCCTAAAAATATGGACGGAGCTTCCTCGAGGCAATGACAAGACAATAAGGCAAAATTTCCAGCTTCGGATAATTTCTCTCTGCTCCAGTCAATCATTTGCTAATGTAATATATCGGCCATTGTATCTGGTCCTCCTCCCGAATTAAGGCAGCACTGATTGCATTTTCTGACACCGCCAAGTAGATGTACAATCTCTCATGATCAATAGGCTTTGACAGAATGGGCAGTGTGGACAGGTATTGAACCAGCGCTCGGAATGCGTCCTCACATTCTGTAGTCCATTCAAAATTCTGTTTTCCTTTTCTGATCAGATCAAAGAAGGGAATGCATTTGTCGGTGGGTTTTGAAATGAACCCGCTCAGCGCTGCTACTTTCCCGCTGAGGCTCTGGACTTGTTTTATGGTTCGTGGAGTTTCAAGATTTCTGATTGCCAGATTTTCTCGGGATTGGCTTCGATTCCTCGAGCATTGACGATAAATCCAAGGAACTTTCCAAAAGCGACCCCAAAGTGACACTTCAACGGGTTGAGTTTCATTCTGTATTCTCGGAGGATGTTGAACATCATTTCCAAGTCTCTGATATGATTGGTGGAGAATCGCGACTTCACCAGCATGTCGTCCACATATACCTCCATGGTTCTTCCGATCTGGTTAGCGAACATTCGATTAACTAGCCGTTGGTAGGTTGCCCCGGCGTTCTTAAGTCCAAACTGCATCACTTTGTAGCAATAAAGTCCCAGATCGGTGATGAAGCTGGTATGCTCCTGATCTGGTAATCGCATGGGTATCTGGTTGTAGCCGGAATACGCATCCATGAAAGACAAGAGTTCATGTCCAGCCGTTGAATCTACGAGCTGATCGATTCGGGGAAGTGGAAAGCTGTCTTTAGGGCAGGCTTTATTCAAATCTGAGTAATTAACGCATGTCCTCCATTTCCTGTTAGGTTTTCTGACAAGTACAGGATTGGACACCCATTCCGAATATAACACATCTCGGATAAACCCGTTCGACCTGAGTTTATCTACTTCTTCCTTAAGGGCGGTAGATCTCTCTGGATTCATACCACGCCTTTTTTGCTTGACCGGGACATGCCGCGGGTTAATATTCAATGTGTGGATCGCGATGTCCGGCGAGATCCCACACATGTCAGAGTGCGTCTAGGCAAACACGTTGAGGTTTGCCCGGAGAAATTCAACCAATTCCTCTTTCATCTGTGGGCTTAGCTGAGATCCAATCTTTAGCATTCTAGAATCATCATCGTTACCGATTGGAACATCGATCGTCAGCTCCGTCGGAGAAGCCTGACTGTCTTTGACCTCGTCCTCACTTTTAGTATCTATCGGGTCAAGATCTCTTGGGAATTGGTTATGGTGCTCGAGCCTTGGCCCAGGCGTTAGCTGTCAATTATCAGCAAAGCGGACGTAGAGAGATTCCTCTACGCCTTTTCCCTTCTTTTTTCGCTGCGCCTCCCACAGCTCAGCAACATAACAGGCTCGTCCAGCAGCCTGGTCTCCCTGAACGACTCCAACTCCATTGTTGGTAGGGAATTTTAAAGTCAGACACCACGGGGCAATAGCAGCCCTAAACTCAGCTAAGGCCGGTCGGCCCAAAAAAGCGTTGTATGGAGAGTTAATATCCAATACAATGAATTGCAATATCCGGACTCTCCGGCGCTCTCCAACTCCTAACTCCACCGGTAGCTCCACCATCCCAGTGGGTATAGTCGGACTTCCATTGAAGCCATGGATACGAGACTAACAAGGCTTCAAATCTTTCGCCTCCATTTTCATTTGATCATAAGCCCGCTTAAAAAGTATGATCACCGAACTTCCACTGTCCACTAAGATCCTCTTCATCCAAGCAGGACCTATTTGAGCTGAAATGACAAGTGGATCAATGGTTGGGGCTTCGACTCTGTCGGCATCCCTGCTCCGAAATACGATGTCGTCTGTCATTGTCTTCTGTTGTTTGGCCGGAGCACCATCTTCCAAATTACTACAACATTCGAAGCTCGCATGCCTAATTGAGATGGCATACGACTCCGTTTCCCCCCAACTCCAATCTGCTGGATGAGGACCACCACTAACAGTATTAATCACCAACCTCCCGCCGGTACGAGCGAGTTCCTCCGGTCTAACCTGATTTGGTATCTGGTTCTGATTCGATGGGCCCGCACCTCCAGACTGCGGCGCCCGAACAAACTGCTCCAACTTTCTTTCTTGGATTAACTTCTTGATAATATCTTGTAAATAACGACACTCGTTCGTGTTGTGGCCATAACCATCATGAAATCTACAATACTTCCCCGTTTGAATTTGTTTTTCCGACGATTGCTTCGAAGCAGGTTTCTTATATTGAATGGTATTGCAGGTCTGCAAGTACACATTTTCCAGAGATGTATTCAAAGGAGTATAAGTGTCAAACATAGGAGCTCTACGTCTTGGCCCGCGATTCTGGTCCCGTTTCCTGTTTTGATTTCCATCGCCATTCTGTTGATTCTGTATGTTCAATTGCACTTTTCCGGATCTCTCCCCGGTTTGTTTAACAGCAACATTGCTTTGGATTCCTTCCACACTAGGCCCTGCGTCATCCTTTTTCCTAGACTTTTCGCATCCTCCCTTCTCAAGAACTGGGCTGCCATGGAATAGAAACGGTCCAATGACGCAGGGGGTTTTCCGGCCAACCAGTTGCCAAATTCAGAATCGGGATCGATCCCCTTAGTTAGTGCCATCAAAATTGAGTTGTCATTGGGATTACTAATCTCAGCGCATGCAGCATGAAACCTCTCCAGATAACGTCTTAGTGTCTCTCCGGGAGCTTGAGTGACACTAGATAAGGTATTAACATCTTTCGGCCTCGTGACATGCATGCAGAACAGTTCAACAAACTTCGTTTCCAACTGGTCGAAACACGAGATAGATCGGGGTGGTAAACGGGTAAACCAAATAGTCGCTATGCCCCCTAGGGAGATTGGGAAACTTTGGCACTTGACCGCATCATCGGCTCGTGCAACATTCATCAACCATTCGTACTTTAGAATGTGCTGGTTGGGATCAGAACTCCCTTCATAAACAGGTAGAGTTGGCATTCTGAATCGCCGAGGTGGTTCAACGTAAAGGATATCATCGGTGAAAAGGGTATGACTTCGGGAGATTCCCCAGTCATCATTAGTGAGGCCCTGACTTTCACGGATCATCTGACGAATCATTATCGGGATGTCTGGCATCTGGACATTTTGGGCATGCTGAGCCAAGGTGTGGTCAGGTTCCCCAATACGAGGATGGGCCGATCGCGGTCGACGATCCGTATCTTGCCTCCTTGGTTCTAGGTCTTCAGGAACATAAGGCTCAAGAGTATACTCATGTTGGTGACGGTTCGGATCTATTCGGTTTCAGGCATCAGCTCCCAACTCAATAGCGGCGGTAGTAGCGCGGTTGTCAGTAGTGCGATAGGGAACCATCCCTCCTCGGGAAGAGGGTCCGGTCTGGTGGTTGGCTGACAAGCCAACTGTCGGTTACCCAAGATTCAATGTGCGCTGATGTCCAGTGGCTTGTGTATAGCTTCCATCCAGCTGTGGGCGGGTAAATCTGTGATTGAAGTCGGAAGGGGCTAAACTCTCAGTGGATGAATAGGAAGCCTGATCCCTTCTAGATCATCTTCGTCTTTCGTGGTTCAGTCGATTGGTCAACTTTGTGTTGGCACGAAGCTGGTGAGCAAGCTGCTGGCGGCTTTGAGTCAGCTCTTTCATCAGCAGTTGGAACTCTTCCCTGGTGACAGAGCCTTGCAGATCTGAAGGTCCAGCAGTATTATGGTCGGAAGGAGGAAGTTGTGCGGTGTAATGACCCGATATTTTCAACCATTCGCATCCGCACATGTCGGACTTGAATTGCTCAAAATACCGCGTTGTAAATAAAAATTTGGCAAACTCATCATATACAGTAAATAAATAATCACAGAGTAATATAATGCAGCGGAAACAAAGAAATAGTAGTTCATGAAGCTACTATATAAATATATCAGAGTTAAGTAAGATACAATAGGAATACCAAGATACAACAGGAGTAACAGTATGATAATCAGGTACAACTTAGAATACAACTAGAATCAACTGGATAACAAAATGAATAGATATCTGGATCTTCAAAGAAAAACTCCAGCTCCAAAGGTGAGTCTCTAATGCTGTATCACTCAGTCTGACCCGAGCGTAAAGCAAAACACAAAACATTCGAGTCAGGACATACATAATTATACAATGTAAACCAACTCAAGTGAACTGTAATAAAGGTACCAGTAACTTAAAGAATGCTTGGGATCGCCCATTCTTTAAGGATCCGTTAAACTATTTACTATGTAGTAATATTCACTATTATAATAATGTCTAATCATAAAATAAACATACTTTAAAATAGCATTAGGGCTTTACATTTAATTTGAACTCACCCTAACACGTAATAGTCCCAGTAGTCTATCCAGTATTAGCATACTCCCAAAATGGGGGCTACCCTCGATACTCCACAGGCTACGGGAGAAATCACAACTCGTAGTAAAGCTCGATATAGTAGGTGACACGGCACACAAGGCAATACCAGGGTAGATATACCAATTACGCATCTGGACTGGTGGTGACGCATAGCAGCCACTACCGCCCACCTCGAACAACACTCCCAAATCAAGGGGTGCACCCAATCAATCACAAAGTAATAGAATGGTATCGAAGAAGTGTGTCCGATCAGAGGTGCTACCTTATTGGCCCGTTGATCGCTCCTGTTTTAGCCACCTTATGCCAACTCACGGGAGTTGGGTCCACGCATATACCTTAGGATCATCGCCACCATCCTACTTCATTCTGGAAACTCCACCGCGTACACAGTTGTTAAAGTGGTTTTCGGTATCGATAGAGAGTATGTCCATATCCGATCCCGGTCTCTTTAACAACCAATCGTTATTATAACTCGTGGTTATAATTTTAAAATAATATTTTATACTTCAAAATAGAATATCATTTCAAATCCAAATCTTCATCAAAATAAAGATTAAATCAATTCCAAACCATTTCAATATATTTAAAATATCATATCATTTCAAAACTTCATTTCAAATCATTTCAATATATCAAAATATCATATCTTTCCAAAACTTCATTTCAAATCATTTAATATATCAAAATATTATATCTTTTCAAAACTTCATTTCAAATCATCATTTGAGTTCAAATCCAAATATTCGACTTTAAATACCTTTTAAATTCAAAGATATCATTCATTTATTATCATTTCAAGTCACCTTTTAAATAGTTTATATTTTAATCAAAATAATTCATCTAAACCATTTAAAAGTGTAATTATTATACTTTCAAATCAAGTATTCAATTTCCAAAGTTTAAATTATCTGAGTTCATTTACTAAGTTAAAAACCATAAACATTGAAAATATCAGCCTTTCACAGCATTCAGAAAAAGCTGTTATAAGTTATACTTGAAAATATTTTTATTCAGCAAAGACAACATTTAAAAATGCTGTTAAATCTCAGTTTTAGTTGAAATTTAGTTTAAAACAGCAAAGACAGAATTTTTAGAAATGCTGTAATAGCTCAGGTTTCAAGTTAAAGGTTTTATTTAAATTCAGCAAAGACAGCAGACCACTACAGCAATTACAGAACTGCTGTAATAGACCTGAGTCAAGTTTTAGCTTATTTAGTTCAACTACAGCAACTACAACATTTCAAAAATGCTGTAATAGCTCTTTCATTCAAATTTTAGTGCAATTCAGAACCATAGCATTTCTGAATGCTATTAAAAGTATTTTCCAGATTTAGTGTATTTCTAGCAAATAATAAAGTTTAATTTAAACCATTTAAACATTATAAAAATCATATTTTTAACATTCAAAAATGTTCATTAAAATTACTCTTTTAATTTATGATTTTTATAAAGTAAACTTTTACAAAAAAATCCAAATTTTCAATAATTTCACTTAACACATTCAAGTGTACAATTTTTCCATTTTTACATTTGACAATTTATTAACACTTACATTTTTAAATTACCATTTCACAAATTAAAATAAATTTCCAATTTATTTAATTTACTTAATCCTTTATTTTAAAACCAAATATCACATTTCCAAGTCAAGTTATATTTCAGATTACACTTTTAAGCATTCATTTATTTAACCATTCCAATTCATAGAAAAATCAATAATACTTCTTTAAAACATTTAAATTCAAATTTAAATCAACTTATCATATTTGCCATTTTCCAAATATGACCTATTCTAAACAAAAATCGTTCAGGCCTATCATTTCAGCCCATAACGATTTTTCCCTATTCTAAAGTCCGTTCGGGAATGTATCATTTCAACCCATAGTGATTCTATTCTACAGGGAACTTGCAGTGTGATAAACATATATAAAATGAACAGTATACAATATATAACAGTAATAGATGATATGACAGGTAATTAAATAGGTTTAACATCATATAAATAAATCATTTTAGGCAGTTATAACATCATATAAAACTCTACACATTCAATTGTTGTCGTTTCACAATTGCATAAGTATAAATGTCAGGTGAGATTTACTCGCCTTTTGTGCTGGAGTTATCAATTCAAATGATACAAACGGATACCAGAAAGCACGATGACACAACGATGGATTCAAGTGGAAGAGAACCAAGCTAAGGAACATGTGTTACAACCTAAAAAAAACCAAGATAAATCAAAATTCAATACAACATTGAATTTGAATAACTTTGAAATGAAAAGCAAATCGAACACACAAACTATTGCCTTGTTTTCTACATATGCTTGCACGGCCTAGGGGATGTTTTGATTCAGGTTTGGACATGCTTTGGCTCAGGTTTGATCATGTTTTGGGTCTGGTTTGGACTAAGGGATGCACGACTACAAGCTAAAGATGATGGGGAAGTTACAACATAGGCATGTGAAGAGTTTTACGCAATATGGTGGAGTTTTGGTTCATCTTTGGCTCGGTCTACAAGGTCCTAGGCTTGGCCATGACTTGCTACAGGTCTGGTTAGAGGAGAGGGGGATGTTCAGGTGGTGTACAAGTGGTGGTGGTGGAGTCTAAGGAGGTGGTCGTGGCAAACAATGAAGGGGAGGTGATCATAAGGTCGACTAGACAAGGTTTCAAGGTGTTTTTTCAATATTTTTGTGAAGTTTTGATCAAGGGGAAGCCATGGCACCTTCAGGTCAGAGGAGGGGGCTGGTGGTTGCTATGGCTGGTGATGGTGGAGAGGATGGTGGAGATGAAGGTGGTAGGGCCGAGCAAACAAGTGGAGAAGTCAAGGCAAATTCAAGTGGAAAACAAGGCAAATTCAAGGAAGAAAAGTGGAAAAAGAGAAGCCATTGCCTTCAATATTTTTTTGGCCATGAAAAATGAAATGAGAAGGAGTATTTTCACGTGAATTCTGATGAGAATACACGGCTATAGCATAAGAAAGTGTACGGCCAAAATAAAGAAAGTGAAAGGTCAAAGGAAAATGGAAAGACTAGGCAAATGAAAGGTCACAAGTTATAAAGTCAAGTCTCTTCATATTTCCTTTCTTTTTAAATCAAATAAAAACAAATAAAAATGAGTAAATGAATTTAAAACTGAAAAAAAAGTAAAATAAAATGAAAATAAATAATTAAATTTAGAGAAAATAGAAAAATAATTAAAGAAATAGCTTAAAATTCAAAACAGGGTTCAAAAATTACGATTAAATCATCATTGGCTTTGGAAAAATATCTACTTCATTTTAAAAATATTCTAAAGCAAAACTTTGAAATAAATAATTCATTTATCATTTCTAAAGTGAAATAAATAATTAAATTTAGAGAAAATAGAAAAATAATAAAGAAATAGTTTATTTAATTTAAAACAAGGCTTAAATTTACAAAAAAAATATTACTTGCTTTATAAAATTTCTATTTCACTTTAAAACAAATAAAAAGTCAAATAAGTAAAAAAATGATGAACAAAATAAAGTGGAGATTAAATAAAATAAAGTCTTAAAGAAATAGAGGAATAAATAAAGAATTTCTTTAATTAAATGAAACTGGAAATTGTAAACAAAATACAACTGACACTACAAAATGTCAAATATACCTTTAAAATGTTTTAAAACCAAAATATATACTAACATGTTATTTTACCCATATAAATATAAATTAGAACATTACATGGCCAAATAAAATATTATTTATATAATTTAAAATAAATTTTTGTTAAATACAGCAAATTATACACAATATTAAAAAGAGCATAACTTTCACATTATAAATCAGATTTCAACGAAATGAAAAGCAGTATTCTTGAAATTTTATTTACTTTCATAATAAAAGATAAAGTTAAAAATTTCATCAATTTATTTTTTTTAATTAAAAGTTAAAGTTTGACCATATTGACCAAAATTCACATTTCTGGAAAATATCTTATTTATTCATGTTTGAAATTATAATTCACATTCAAAACACAATTTATATTTAAAATAAAAAAATTATCTAATTTAAATAAATAAAATAAAGTTTTTAAATCAGGAAATTAAATTAAAGTAATTAAAATATATAATTAAAATAATCACAAAATACAGGGTTGTTACACTCTCTCCCACTCAAAACTTTTCGTCCCCGAAAAGGAATGAGGTATGGGAAAAACATAGAAAAAAAGATAGAATGAAATAGGATTAAGACTAGATGACAAGAAGATTGAAATTATATCTGATAACTGTTTTTATAGGTAAGTTTAACAAGGTGGAGATGATCTTCCCAAGATCCTCCAGAATCAAGAACACAAGCACGGAAAAAGATCATCGAGAATCTGATTCACCCTTTCCGTTTGACCGTCGGTTTGTGGATGGTAAGCAGTGCTCAGATTCAGAATAGGGAGAAGTAAGAACCACAGAAGAGATAGAAAAGTTAAATGATGAAGGAAAAGAGAAAGAAAGAAAGACTGGAACAAACTTATTAAGCACAATACGAAAAACACGATTCATCAAATCAACAAAGAGCAGGAGCATTAGTCAACCAAAAGGCATGACTAACTATTCATAGAAAAACCATTCTCAGTACGGAAAGCAGTCTCGGGAATACTTTCCTCGGCAACCCTGAGTTTGTGAAAATCAGAGGCAAGATCAAACTGAATGAGAACAGTAGCTCCAAGGCTAACCAATTCGAATTTGATTTCCTACTTAGAAGGTAGGAGAATGGAAACAACCACAAAGAAATTTGATTGGAAAACAGAATAAGATAATAAATTTAAAACCATGAAAATTTCAACTTACATTAATAATAAATTTTATTCATTTGATTTCACTTAAGTTAAATAAATCTTAATTATTTTTAAATCTCATTATCTCATCATCAAATCAACAATTTATAAAGTCATGAATTTGAACAATCATTTATTATATTCATTTTTATTCATTAAATTTCATTCTTCTTTATTCCAATTTATTCTTAAATTTATTCCACTTAATATATCAAATCCTATATATATTAAGTTTATTTCACTTATTATAACTATTTCAATTTATTTATAATTTCTTTTAAATATCATTATATTGTAAATTATTCAATTAACCCTTTTTCTCTATTTACCTCTATTGATCCTTTATAAATAAAATTTAAGTGTTTAACATTTATTATAACCACCCAAATTTTATTTATAAAATCCTTTTATATTGTACATTATCCAATTACATTGTTAACTTTTAAAAATTTAGGTAAGTTATATTAGAATGTAATAGAATATTATACAAATAAATTCTCCAATTTCAGTTATTCAAGTTTAAATATTTATTCAAATTTTGGCTTTATTTTATAATTGAAATCATCCTTTAAGATAAAATTTAAGAATTAAATTTTCCGATTAACTTCAAACAATTTTAAAGATAAATAAATACATATACAATATATATCAAATCAAATTTAAATCATATATCTATATAATATAAGTCAAGTCATATTTAGAAATTCAAATCAATTAAATTTCAAAGCAAAACTGTAGCAAAGCTACAGAATAGTCTCTTCACTTCGAAACCCGAAAATGAATGTCGATGCTGCTGCAATCATGACCAAAATTATTTTCCAGCGACAAAGAAAAGAGCACTGATTTACAAATTAAAAAAATCCTTTGAAACAATTTCTACTAGAAATACTTTTAAATTATATATCCTTTTTAAAACTTTCAAAACAGAATTTGAAATCATTGGAAATTTAATTCTCACATTCTTGATTTAAATCCATTTAAATTTCCGAATTAATTTATAACCATGTTTAATTATTTAGATATGAGACTAAAGCCAATGGTTACAAATTACATGCAAAGTTAAATATATTTTCTTAAAACCCAATGTAACGACCCCGGATTTTAATTAAATTTAAATTGATAATTTAATGAATTTTTGAATAAAAATAGTAAAATAAATTTGATTTAGGTGATGCGAGTTTCCCCGATATCCAAGTATATCTGAATAAATCGTTTAAAAATTTAAAAATATTGTATATATGAGAATATATATCTGTATTTGAACAGATCTGACTAAAATTTGAAATAATATAATATATTTGATTTGTGTTTAAATTGTAAATAAATGGTTTAAAGAGAAATATAAAAATATAGTTTTATATAATGTAAAGTAAATATAGATCGTACTAATAAATCAATACAAAATAGATACAAAAAAATAAAAATAGATACGAAATAAAAATAAAAATAGATATACATGAGAATAGTATGCAAATATGAAGACAAGTAAACAAAAGCTTGTATAGGAAGAACTAAATACATAAGTTAAGTTGATAACAACTAAAACAAAACATTTATGTACATATACATAACATAACTAAAACTACCTTATATCTATATCTATATTCATGAAAGTATCTATGTATAAACAAATGAAGACAAGAATGTAAACTGAAATAGAAACATTTGTACTCACTGATATCATATCAGCCACCAAGTAAACCAGGCAAGTCAACAAACAAAGTAAAATATATATGTACAATCTGAAATGTAAATGAATAAATATGAGTACCTTGGCATTAAATGCTAGCACAAGGATGTTTCATTTGCAGCCACCAAATATCTTCGACTTTATACAATAGCAAGTTGTATCACCTGTAAACGAATGAAAGAAAAAAATAAACAAATGTTTATGTACAAAGGTAATTAATGCTAGCACTATCATCAGCCACCAAAATATCCTATAGTCAAAACAAGGATAGAAAAGCTCTGGCCAAATCTTTACAAATCATTTCCAGTATATAACAAATTATATTAACATGTGAACTTACTTTCATATATATATCATCTCTTATATCAGTTCATCCATCTATAATACTAAAAAAAAAACTGAGGAAAAAAAAAACAACATTGAAATTCAACAAAACATAGGATTAAACTAGAAGGCTTCAATCTGGAATTGTTACTGCAAGCAGCTCTGTTTTTCTTTTCTTGAAATACAGTGAGCAACTTCAAGCTTCAACCTAGAAATGATAAACCAATTTAAAGTCTTCAAAATCAAACGGTTGCAATAATTTTCAAGTTCCAAGCTTTGCAGTCCTATTTTCTGTCTTCTTCTCTGCCATTTTCAAGGTGAGCAACTTGACCCAGTATTTTCTGCTTTTAAATCAGTGAGCAACTCCTATTTTTTTTTGAAGATTAACTTGTTTTGATTTCTTGATTCTTGTGAGTAACCTTCACCTTTGAAAACCTAAGTATCTAAAATTTGTTTGAAGTTCATATCTGGAAAATATGTATGTTGCTGTTCCTGGGTATATGTAAGTGTGAATATGTAACTCTGTCCATGCCTATATCTTTGTTCTGGTTTTTGTTCTTTTTAGACCAGATTTACAAACAAATCCAAATCTCTTGATCTAAGCATAATTTGGATACAGGCTTTAAATAAAACTTGGTTGTTTTATTATAAACATTAGTTTAAAATTTTATTTAAGCTAAAACAATTTAGTATTATCTCTGTAAATTAAAAGAACAGACCAAGACTTTAAATTTGTCAAATTTAGAACTTCTCAATTCTTGAATTCAGGGTTACAAACTGAACTCTTATACAAAAATATGATTTTTAAAGTAAAAATTATGATTTTTAGATAAAGGGTTTAAGTGTAGTTCGAATTTGAAATAAAACTGCATTTCCACCTATTCCAGGAAATTGAATCAATGTAAAAGGTTGAAATTTGAATTGGAGCAAGTTTAAGTACCTGTGATTTCGTAAAAATTATCAGAAAAATTTCCTATTGAGTAAATTTTTGAAACGAGATCGTTGTAGGGTTTGCGTTCTAGTTTTTGTCCATGTCAGTAATATGCCGAGTGTAACTTCTATACGTGACCGAGTGTCACGAATTCTTGGTGGATAGTTAGTTGTCGTGTTGTTGAGGTGTGGACGAGATTTGAGCGACTTCGGTGGCGTGAGTGACGGTGGCGAGGTGGAAGTGTCGACTGTAGTAAACTATAGGGTTCGAGCAGAAGGCATTTTTTTTATTCGAAATTTTTGAGGACGATTCGAACTTGGATTTCAAGTTTTCAAGTAAATTGTGACTTGCTGGTGACCTGGGAAGTTCGCCAGAGCCTCGCGTGTCGCCGTGCACGTGTACGGCAGGAGGGCATGTCAACTTCGTTGATGATGGTATGATCTCGAGTCGTGCTCGAGTTTTGAGGTGGGTCGCTTCGGGGGTATTGATCGCGTGCGTAAATTTTGAACCTGATGCTTTAATTCATAGCTTAGGTAAAACTTAAACTATGGGAAAGAAACAAAAGGAAAAAAAAAGAGGGGAGAAGAAGAAGAACGCACAGGGAATTCAGGAGGATGGGGTGATTAACTCGAAGTGTAACTCGAGTTTTAAACAGGGGAAGTCTTGGGTTTTTCTAACTGAAGTATAAAAGTGAAAGTATGACGGTTTTTAAAAATAAAAGAAAAAAAACTCTCGAGTTTCCTGGGCCTGATAGTTTAGCAAGTTTTTAGGAAATTAAAGGATTTAGTTTATGAAGTGCTAGAAGAAAAGTATTTAATAAGTTTCAAACTTCAAATTTTAAATTTAAAAGACTCTAAAACTTGTTTTAGTCTTATTAAGTTAATCATTTAAATTATACTAAGTGTTCCAAATTAAATTGGAAGATGTAATTAGGGGATAGTTGAGATGAATGATTTACCTTAAATACTTGAGGTTTTATTAATAAAAGCAATCAAAAATAAAATCACTCAATTATCCTAAAATGATAAATTAATGAGATCAATTATTAAAGATTGATTTAAGGATCATTTAATAATTCAAAGTTGATTGATTAATCAAATGATTAAAGAACAATTAATTCAGGATAGATTAATTAAGGTGATTAATTTTTTTTAGGTTACTTAATTTATCAAAGGTTAATCAATTAAGATGGTTGTAATTAATTAATATTAATTAACCAGGATTATAAATTATTCATAAGTAATTAATCCAATTTAAATTTATCAGTTGATTAACTTATGGATGTTTGGATTCTATTGAATGTTGGATTGTTTGATATCCCTGATATATGATGTTTTGTAATATACCCTGATTTATGTTGTGATCTGTAATTTACTTATCTGTGATGTATATATTGTTATGTGAATATGAAACCCTTGACCCGTAAACGACACTTGAATTTCGATGCGACAGGGAGTCGGATTCCAGTTGGTTATCCGAAACCCACATCGAATTATAATTGTGAATATTTGTGACCGATAAATTTATTTTATCTATGAATCTGTGAATGAAGATAAGCGTTATCGATTATACCGCTTATCGATATATCTGTGATGATTGATGTTGCACTATTGTGTGAAACCCCTGGACTACACCATACACACACAAATATGGATTTCACGTGGAAATCGGTTAAGTCACAGATAATTTAAATTTAATGTTTTTGAAATTGAAATTTTAATTTCAATTGATTTTGGAAATGAATTTGGGTTAAATGTTGAAGCTTTTGAAATGAAGTTTTTAAGATAAAAGTTATTTTAAATAACTTAATTAAATTTCCAATTTAAATAATTTAATTTGAATTCAAAATAATTTGAAAATTGAATTCCATGTTTGGAAATTACGGTTAAAAATGTTATAAATGTGTTTGTATGAATTTAAACCATTTTAAAAGCATAATTTGGAGAATTTGGATTTAACCCAAATGACTTTAACTCGTATAAATGAATCGGGTTTCCAAAATGAAACTGTTTGTTTAAAAGAATAAAAGCTTTCAGATAAGAAATGAAATTCCAGTTTAATTAAAGGAATTTCAAGATTGAATTGAAAAATGGTTTCTAAGTTATGAATGAATTCTTTTTGAAAGCTATGAATAAAATCTGGTTATTTTTAACAGATTTAAAATGATGATTTGTTTAAACCATTGAAATTGAATTGTTTTGAAAGCTATAAGTTAAATCTTTGTTTTAGAGATTTAACGAGTTAATCAAATTGAAATGGGAATTGATTTGGAAAATCTGTGAATGAATCTTTTGTTTAAAAGATTAAAGTGTGGAAAATTGTTAAACCGTTGAAGGTTGTTAAAATGAATCTTTTTGTTTAAAGATTTAAAAATGGTAATTTGTTCAAACCATTTGAAAGAAAGATTTTGGGTAATAAGTTGTGACTTAATTGAAATCCCAATATCCATATGTTTTAAAGTATTGCGCTCATTATTCGGTTTAGCCGGGAGAGGACCTTTGTGTCATATAACCCGTTCCGAATACTGATACGTCGTATATGGATAGCATTTGAAGACCGGTGGTGAAGACCGGATATTTGCAAAAACGAAAGGACAACTCGTCGAATGTCTCTGCATCGACTGGCCCCGATATAGAGATTTTTTCACCCTTTGTGATGAGAAGTCCGGACGGGATCGTGAATACCCGGATTTGCAAGGGCTTCGTAAGAAGTGCCTTCGGTTCTGTTCGAACCCGGAACAGACTTGTATGGATACATGTCTGACATTACACTTTGAGATATAAAGCCGATTTCTTTCAAATACATTTCTGTTGGTGGCGGAGAATTTATTCTCTTAGCTTAACACCCTTCTCTGAGACGTACGAGCTCAGAGGTTATGTAGTTGAAGGTTATCAGCGATATATCCCAATTTGGTAATGTGACATGCTGAGTGTAGCTGTGTGATGATCATCGTTTGATCATTTGTGATATGATCATTTGTTTGATCATTTATCTTTGTGATCATAGGTTGATCATCTGTTGACCCAAAGCATGGCTTTGTGACAAAGCGTAGCTTTGTGGACGAGACTTCGTCAGGGCCTCACAACCCGGAAATGGTCGAAACAGGATCGTTGCGGCAAGGTTATGAGGGTCGCGCCCTTTAGGGTATGTCATTTCCTTCTGGAAAGGGGTGGTATTATGGTATGGAGCCCTGATACTTACTCATGTGGATACACCTTCTTTATGATGTGTGATGATGGTTACGAGCGCTCGGATAAAGGTCCCAAAGGACCGGGAGGTGGCATATTCGTGAGTTACCTGTTACAGGGGTAACCCGGCCTTGTTAGCAGAGAGCAGTTTGTCTCTCGGGGCGTCCCGCCAGAGGCGTTCCCATGCGGCGGAAGGAAGTTCCTTAGCCTGACCATTTGTTGGAAATCCAAAGAAACAATACGTGACGTGTACGGATTTAGTTGTATTACCTGCTATGGAATGTGGCGGTAACCTGCTATTGAACATAGTAGCTATAGTAGGCATACGATACTGGTCGTATGCTGGCTAAGATTTATATTCTACTTTCGAAATTGTTTTCTGCACTATGCACTAATAATAATATCAAGATGATTTTACGTAGTAAGCATGTTTGACTATCATAAGAAGAAATCTCCTCCAATTCTGCGTTTGCATTGTGTGTGTGGCGGGAGGTCTTATGGTAGTTTCATTTTCTAAAAGCATTGTGGATTTCAATGTTTAAAATTCTTTTGCTGTTGTTTAAAGTTAAATTGTTTTTGTTGCTCACACCAGTCCCATGACTGATCCGGAGTTTATTGTTCCCTTCCTAAACTCTGGGTGCCCACTATTTTCCACACGGGCAGTCTAGAGTTGGGGTTTTCAGATATTCAGGTTTAGTAGATTATCTGGAGCTAGTTCATTCATCGGAGTTGCTTATCTTGGAGTTGTGGATTCATTCTTGTCTGAAGATCATTTTGGAGTTATCACTTCTATTGATATTGTTCCGCTGCTGTTGTTATCGTTTTCTTTTCCGCTGCTATTTGTTGCATCATATCTCTAATGTATATTGATATTCATTGTATCACTCTGTTGTATCAGATATTGTATATCAATGTATTATTCTTTTCTTCCGCTGTGTTGTTTTACTTAATTGTGTTATAGCTCCGGCGAATCGGATTTGAACGGTCGAATCTGCGACATTCTAGTACAATGTGAAGTACGGATGTTGATTTTCGAGCGGGCAAAACCCGATACGTTACACCCAATTCCATTAATCATCAAAATTCAGAAAATTAATCCTTATACATATTATAATTATACAAAATTTATCCATCTACTAAATTTAAAAACCATATTGTGTCAGTTTGTTATTTTCAAGTGTTTTGGAGATCCTATCGATAGCGTTGATCAGACGAACCGATCGGAAACCCAAATCAACATCAACAACTCAAACAACACAATATATAAAACATCTTTAAATATAAGATTTTCAAATATAAGATTTTCAAATACAAGATTAATTTTCAAAATAAGGATAGGGATTCAGATTTGATGCACTCAAATCAAAGAGAACTCTGATTTGAATATAAGTTGGAGACAAAAGATAAGGTGATTAAACAACAGAATAGGGAGTATGGATAAGCTTATATAAATCGTGGGCAACCTTAACCAGGTCAACCGTGACTTAACGAATAAGAGCGATGCAGGATTCTGAAGCAAATCTACCTTTGTTCTCAAGAGATAGAATTCAGGCATAATAAGAGATACTAGCATCTAAACCGAGGATATAGAAGTCTTCGGTGAATCAATGCTTTTTGTAAAGAAGTTTCACCCCTTTACAAGTCATTAGAATATTGGCGGGACCTCCAATACATTAGAAAGATTATTCGGAGTAGAGTTATGGGACACTCCAGAATCAAGAAGACACGAATAGGGGAGGACAAGAATGGACTTTGGAACCGAAGGGAACGTTCCAAAATTCAAAGGAAACCGAATCGAAGAAGAAGGAATTCAAGTTCGAACGAAAGTGATTCTGTAATTAAACTTACTCTATATGCTGAGTTTGCCTAAAACCAGAGCTCTGATACCACATGTAACGACCCGATATTTTCAACCATTCGCATCCGCACATGTCGGACTTGAATTGCTCAAAATACCATGTTGTAAATAAAAATTTGGCAAACTCATCATATACAGTAAATAAATAATCACCGATCACAGAGTAATATAATGCAGCGGAAACAAAGAAATAGTAGTTCATGAAGCTACTATATAAATACATCAGAGTTAAGCAAGATACAATAGGAATACCAAGATACAACAGGAGTAACAGTATGATAATCAGGTACAACTCAGAATACAACTGGAATCAACTGGATAACAAAATGAATAGATATCTGGATATTCAAAGCAAAACTCTAGCTCCAAAGGTGAGTCTCTAATGCTGTATCACTCAGTCTGACCCGAGCGTAAAGCAAAACACAAAACACTCGAGTCAGGACATACATACTTATACAATGTAAACCAACTCAAGTGAACTGCAATAAAGGTACCAGTAACTTAAAGAATGCTTGGGATCGCCCATTCTTTAAGGATCCGTTAAACTATTTACTATGTAGTAATATTCACTATTATAATAATGTCTAATCATAAAATAAACATACTTTAAAATAGCATTAGGGCTTTACATTTAATTTAAACTCACCCTAACACGTAATAGTCCCAGTAGTCTATCCAGTATTAGCATACTCCCAAAATGGGGGCTACCCTCGATACTCCACAGGCTACGGGAGAAATCACAACTCGTAGTAAAGCTCGATATGGTAGGTGACACGACACACAAGGCAATGCCAGGGTAGATATACCAATTACGCATCCGGACTGGTGGTGACGCATAGCAGCCACTACCGCCCACCTCGAACAACACTCCCAAATGAAGGGGTGCACCCAATCAATCACAAAGTAATAGAGTGGTATCGAAGAAGTGTGTCCGATCAGAGGTGCTACCTTATTGGCCCGTCGATCGCTCTTGTTTTAGCCACCTTATGCCAACTCACGGGAGTTGGGTCCACGCATATACCTTAGGATCGTCGCCACCATCCTACTTCATTCTGGAAACTCCACCGCGTACACAGTTGTTAAAGTGGTTTTCGGTATCGATAGAGAGTATGTCCATATCCGATCCCGGTCTCTTTAACAACCAATCGTTATTATAACTCGTGGTTATAATTTTAAAATAATATTTTATACTTCAAAATAGAATATCATTTCAAATCCAAATCTTTATCAAAATAAAGATTAAATCAATTCCAAACCATTTCAATATATTTAAAATATCATATCATTTCAAAACTTCATTTCAAATCATTTCAATATATCAAAATATCATATCTTTCCAAAACTTCATTTCAAATCATTTAATATATCAAAATATTATATCTTTTCAAAACTTCATTTCAAATCATCATTTGAGTTCAAATCCAAATATTCGACTTTAAATACCTTTTAAATTCAAAGATATCATTCATTTATTATCATTTCAAGTCACCTTTTAAATAGTTTATACAATCAAAATAATTCATCTAAACCATTTAAAAGTGTAATTATTATACTTTCAAATCAAGTATTCAATTTCCAAAGTTTTAAATTATCTGAGTTCATTTACTAAGTTAAAAACCATAAACATTGAAAATATCAGCCTTTCACAGCATTCAGAAAAAGCTGTTATAAGTTATACTTGAAAATATTTTTATTCAGCAAAGACAACATTTAAAAATGCTGTTAAATCTCAGTTTTAGTTGAAATTTAGTTTAAAACAGCAAAGACAGCATTTTCAGAAATGCTGTAATAGCTCAGGTTTCAAGTTAAAGGTTTTATTTAAATTCAGCAAAGACAGCAGACCACTACAGCAATTACAGAACTGCTGTAATAGACCTGAGTCAAGTTTTAGCTTATTTAGTTCAACTACAGCAACTACAACATTTCAAAAATGCTGTAATAGCTCTTTCATTCAAATTTTAGTGCAATTCAGAACCATAGCATTTCTGAATGCTATTAAAAGTATTTTCCAGATTTAGTGTATTTCTAGCAAATAATAAACTTTAATTTAAACCATTTAAACATTATAAAAATCATATTTTTAACATTCAAAAATGTTCATTAAAATTACTCTTTTAATTTATGATTTTTATAAAGTAAACTTTTACAAAAAAATCCAAATTTTCAATAATTTCACTTAACACATTCAAGTGTACAATTTTCCCATTTTTACATTTGACAATTTATTAACACTTACATTTTTAAATTACCATTTCACAAATTAAACTAAATTTCCAATTTATTTAATTTACTTAATCCTTTATTTTAAAACCAAATATCACATTTCCAAGTCAAGTTATATTTCAGATTACACTTTTAAGCATTCATTTATTTAACCATTCCAATTCATAGAAAAATCAATAATACTTCATTAAAACATTTAAATTCAAATTTAAATCAACTTATCATATTTGCCATTTTCCAAATAAAATAAAATTTCCATTTTATTTATATAACTTAAATATCATTTTAAAACCAAAATTCCAAATTTCCAAACTTAAGTTATATTTCAAAAATTCACTTTTACCATTCATTTAAATTACATTTTTAACTTCTAGAAAAATCCAAATTCTTTATTTAAACATTAAAAATCCAATTTAAATCAAATTTTCATAATTTTACACTTTTAAAAATATTTAAAATATTCAAAATACTTTATAAAAATAACCACGGGCATGTATATAGTTTTCTAACCTAGGTCAAGTGATACAGATATGTATCATTTCAATCCGCGGTTTAAAAAGCAAAATCCGGTTTCTATCATTTCAAACCCGCAATCCCAAGTAAAATAAATTAAACAAAAATCGTTCAGTCCTATCATTTCAGCCCATAACGATTTTTCCCTATTCTAAAGTCCGTTCGGGTATGTATCATTTCAACCCATAGTGATTCTATTCTACATGGAACTTGTAGTGTGATAAACAGATATAAAATGAACAGTATACAATATATAACAGTAACAGATGATATTACAGGTAATTAAATAGGTTTAACATCATATAAATAAATCATCACAGGCAGTTATAACATCATATAAAATTCTACACATTCAATTGTTGTCGTTTCACAATTGCATAAGTATAAATGTCAGGTGAGATTTACTCACCTTTTGTGCTGGAGTTATCAATTCAAATGATACAAACAGATACCAGAAAGCATGTAACGACCCGTATTTTTACGGATCGACAAGTTCGTCAAAATCTGGAATTTTAGCATTTTCAAGTCATTTCAGATTTTTAGGCAGATTTTTCTAAGTCCTAGGTCGTGAAAGACCTAGGTGATAGGTCGTGACCTTAGGAAGTTAGGTCGTAGTTGGCGACCTGGGAAGGTGGAGCGACCTAAAGGTTAGGTTGTAGGTTAGCTTAGGTCGTGTGCGACCTAAGGATGAAGTGGTTAGGTCGTATGGCAGTTTAGGTTGGTTGAGCGACCTAGGAGTTGATAACATTTAAGTCGTAGATGACTTATAGGGGCAACGACCTAAGGAAGCTAGGGGATAAGCAGGGAGCGACCTATAATAGTTCGCGACCTAAGGGTTAGCGAGTTAACAGCCCAGTATGTTGCGACCTAGTGGATAGCTTGTTAGCGTAGTTAGGTCGTTAGGCGACCTAAGGAGTTAGGTCGCATAAGTTGTTAGGTCGCATGGGTTGGTAGGTCGCTAGGATCCATAGGAGATAGTTTAAGTGTTAGGTCGCGTGGATCTAAGTGTTAGGTCGTAACACTGGTAAGTCGCTGAGTTGTTAAGGCGCGTGAGTGTTAGGTCGCTGGTGCGCTATGTTGGTATGCTAGGTCGCTGAGGTTATAGGTCGTAAGGGTTAGGTCGCATGTTGTATTGGCGCGCGCATGTGTTAGGTCGCTGAGAAGTTAAGTCGCGTCTAAGTGTTAGGTCGCGAGAGTGATGTTTTTAGGTTGCGTGAAGACTTAAGGTGGTAGGTCGTGAGCGACCTAAGGGGTTGTTAAGTCGCAAGCGCTGCTAAGTCTTAACTCGTAGATAGGTTGGCCTGGTAGGTCGTAAGTGCGCTTGGACTTAGGTCGTTAGGTCTCATACCTGCGATATGTTAGGTCATAGGGTGTTAAGCAGCTAAGTCCTAGGTCGTAACTTTGCTAGGTCGAAGTCTTTAGGTCGGTTGGTTTTAGGTCGTAGGTCGTGGACGACCTAATTCCGAGGCTGCGACTTAAGGGATTTTCGCCTATAAATAGAAGGGGGTTGGCTTCATTTTTGGGATCCGGATTTTTAAGCGACGAAGTGCTGCCATTTTGAGAGCTCGACTTCTACACTTCTTCATTTCTTTTCTCCACTCTAATCTAGTGCTTCCATCCATCCAAGTTGAAGATCAAATTGAAGATTCAAGAGCATAGATTGAAGATCTTCATCTTTTCAAGAGAGATTTCTTCGTTTGAAGCGGATTCGTGATAGATCAAGCTCGATCCTTCGCTGTCCAGATCTGAAGCGTGTAGATTTGGGTTTGTTTTGGTGATTTGGTGAGTGGTGATTATCTCTCACACGGATCCAAAAGAGTAGATCGTATTGTTGGCTTGATTTGGTGTTAAAATAGTGATTTCTAGGCATTTTTGTAAACCTAAGTGTAGATCCATGTAGATCCATTGTTAATGATGATTTGACAACCATTTTTATATGTAATTAACCTATGCAAGTTCATTCATCAAGTTGTAGAGATAATTCTCATGTTTTCATGCTTGTTAGACTTTCAACTCCTTAATTACGAAATTGCCATTATTGTTATAATTGTCCATTTTGCTTATATTTGAATGCTTGGTTACTTGGATTGATGTTTGACATGATTGATTGCTGTGAATTAGATGATTGTTGATTGGTTTTAGACAAGGTGGTCGAAGATGATTCAAAAGCTGAGGGAAAGGCTCTTGAATTGGGAAAGCTGCTCGTGGCATATGTAGCGGGATGATGAAGCTCTTATGCATAGATTTGATGATGTGATGTTGAGATGAGGCTTTGCGAGAATGTAATGAAGCGAGGCATCATGTGATTAAGACTTGGCCTAATCCAGACGGGATCATTCCAAGCACGTTGGTAACTCGGTGATATGATTCGAGTTAAGGATAATGGTTGCTCGAGAGGCGCTTGAGCTAGTATGGAAATAGTCGTCGAGGAGGATGACTAGAAGGCTGAGATCTCATCGTCATTGAAGGTTCTAGCATGCTCAAAGCAAGTGTACATTAGGCAGATTAGATAGTCCCTGAAGGCTAATGTTTGATAGTCAAGTACTCTAGGCAGATTAGATAGTCCTAGGCACGGGTCATGATGACGTGCGGGAGATATGTCTAGAACCGGGGTTTCCATTAGCCCTTGACGGACGGCTGAAAGAATGTGCCGGTCATTCAATTAACGGTGATATCAAGGCAACGATAACAGTGATGGCCAGAGTCATGGATGTTTGGTTGTATCGTCATTCGGACTCAAGAGCGGTATTTTCTGGGTGCTTATCTGATTTAGGCCTTGGTACTTGGAAAACATCGCCCTTGACTCGAATGATTATTACTCTACTTTAAATTGTATGCTCTGCTATGTTTGCTTCTATTTAGTGTGTGTCTGGGGGCTATCACTGTAGAAAGAGGTTGGAGTGGGAGGGTTATATTCCTATTCCTTTTTCCTTTGTACTCTTTTGGTATGTTGTTAGTTAGTTTACTGCTCACTAAGACTGTTGTCTGACTCAAGGCTTTATGTTTTAATTCTTATTGCCTTGGGCCGTTCGTCCATTTTTGGGACGGGCAGACTAGGTAGCAGGTGACAGGTGCTGTTCTCTTCTCACGATGCTGATATCGAAGACGAGCTGGAGGGTTGCATATTATCTTCTTATGATATGTACTGGATGTTCCGCTGTTTTGTATTCTCTGAGTGTTATGTAGTGAGGCTTGATGTATTGGCTATTTGGGTGCTTGTATTCAACTATTATGAAGTTTTATATGATGGCATTTTATTCTGTAAAGCTTCACTATATATATGTTCTATTGTATTTTGTCCATGCGCTGTGAGTAATACGATAGATTCTGTTGTTTTTAATCTACCCTGACAATCGTCCATGGTCGCCTGGCACACTTTACAGCGCACTTTCTCTAGATTCGGTGCAGGGGTCATGGGCGGTCGTCACATTTGGTATCAGAGCATTGGTTAATCGATTTTACCCAACGCTCGCTGACGTAACTACGTATGAGAGACGTAATTGTATTTTGATGGATGATTACTATATATAATATAGTAGATCAGTAGAGTTTGAGTCCTTTATGCAGTTGTTTCTCTAGAAGTTCTAATCATTCCTTTTTATAGATATTGAGAATGAGTCGAAGAGGGAGACCAGCTGCTAGGGAAGGCCGTGCTACTGAGGGGACTGCTGATTATGCAGCTATGTTCGAAGCTATGATGACTTCGATCATGAGAAGGATACCAATTCCGGGGGCAGCAGTTGATGTTGGAGTTCAAGTCCAAACTCCGAAACCAGTAGATTTTGCTATGTTGTGCAAGGATTATACTGCTCTTGGAGGGAAGGTTTTCTTGGGAACAGAATCAACTATTGAGGTCCAGAGGTGGATAGATGCTTGTGGAAGGATCTTTGGTGATTTGGGAATTGATGATGCAACTAAGAGGAAGTTGGCATCAAGGCAGCTTCAAGGGAGAGCTTCTGATTGGTGGAACTCTATTACCATCAATACTCCGGAAGAAGAGATTACTTGGGAGCAATTCCAAGTCAGATTTGAAGCTAAGTTCATTTCTACAGCTCAGAAGTCAGTTCTATTCCAGAGGTTTGTGGAGCTCAAGCAAGGTGGGAGACCAGTTCTTGAGTATGTTTCTGAGTTCGAAGCTTTGTCCAAGTATGCCCGGTCATATATTGAATCTGCTTATCAGAAGAATGAGAAGTTTGTGACAGGCTTGGACAGTTATCTTGGGAGGCAGCTGGTGGATCATTTGGATGATTCATTTGAGAAGCTTGTGGAGAAAGCTCTCAGGCATGAGAGTCTGTTTCCTAAGGAAGGATCTGTTGTTGCTGTGACCAGGGAAGAGTCTAAACCCCAGTAGGGTGGAAACAAGAAGAGGAAGCAGCAGCAGAAGGGTAAGGGTGGCCAGAAGAAGCCGAAAGGCGAGGTGATTTGCTACAACTGTCAGCAGAAGGGCCATTTCTTTAAGGATTGTAAGAATCTGAAGGCACCGATGAAGTGTCACAACTGTGACAAGCCAGGGCACATCAGGAAGAATTGTCCAGAACCGAGGAAGGACAAGCAGATTGTGCAAGCTTATGCTTTAGGAGATGTTCCTTCGTCTTCAAAAGCTCCTACCGCTGAAGAGAAGGGAAAGAGTGTGGTGGTTCAAGGTACTCTTTTCCTATGTGGTGTTCCAGTTAGAGTTCTGTTTGATACTGGAGCGTCGCATTCGTTTGTTTGTAGTGAACTCGTAGGCCGGTTAGGTTTGGAACCGGATATTGTTGATAGGCCATTGGTTGTGACTAATCCAGTTGGGGGTTCATCTTGTTTGTGTATGTTATGCCGTGGTCTAGTTGTATCGAGTCATGGTTGCTCTTTTGTTTGTGATTGCTTTGTTCTGAACTTTGCGGGGTTCGGAATTATTTTGGGTATGGACTGGCTTAGGAAGTATGCGGCAAAGGTTGATTGCGAGGGGTTGGAAGTGATAGTCGAGAATGTGGAGGGGCGAAAGGTTGTAATACGATGTAAGCATGAGGAAGGCGTCTTCATGAGCTTCATGTATTCGCTGGTTGTTCCACGGGATGGACTGTCATCGGTGCCAATCGCTAATAGATTCGAGAATGTCTTTGACGAAGTCAAAGGGTTGCCGCCGCATAGAGAGATCGAGTTTCGGATAGATCTAGTTGAAGGAGCCAGACCTGTTGTGATGCCTCTTAGGCGGATGGCGCCTAGGGAACAGCAAGAGTTGAGGGTGCAAGTTGATGACCTTTTACAGAAAGGATTCATTCGGCGTAGTGTGTCCGAGTGGGGTGCACCAGTTGTGTTTGCAACCAAAGCAGATGGGTCGTTGAGATTGTGTGTGGATTATCGTGAGCTGAATAAGGTGACTAAGAAGAACAAGTATCCATTGCCGAGGATAGATGACTTGTTTGATCAGCTTCACGAAGCTAAGGTGTTTTCTCAGATGGATTTGGCAACGGGATTTCACCAGTTGAGAGTAGCTAAGGATAGTGTGCCGAAGACTGCTTTTCGAACACCATCCGGTTTCTTTGAGTGGCTGGTAATGCCGTTTGGATTGACTAACGCGCCAGCATATTTTGTGGATCTTATGAATAGACTGTTCAGAGATCAGTTGAACAAGTTCGTACTTGTGTTCGTGGATGATATTCTGATTTATTCCAGAACGGAAGAAGAGCACAAGACGCACTTGCGTATTGTTTTGGAAATCTTGCGGAAACATCAGCTGAAGGCTAAGTTTTCGAAGTGTCACTTCTGGAAGAGTGAAGTGAGGTTCTTAGGCCATGTGATTTCTGGAAATTGAATAGCGGTTGATCCCGCTAAGGTGGCAGCAATCCAGGATTGGGTTAGACCTAAGAATGCATCTGATGTGAGGAGTTTTCTTGGATTAGCAGGATATTATCGACGGTTTATCAAAGACTTCTCCAAGGTAGCTGCACCGTTAACAGGATTGACGAAGAAGAACCAAGTGTTCGGTTGGGATGCTAGGTGTGAGCAAGCTTTCGGAATCCTGAAAGAGAGATTGACAAGTGCTCCTGTTCTGACTATTCCAAGTGGGAATGATGAGATGGTGGTTTACACCGACGCATGTGGTACTGGACTTGGAGCAGTGCTGATGCAGAGGGATAAAGTTGTTGCGTATGCAAGTCGACAACTGAAGCCGCATGAAAGGAATTACCCGACTCATGATTTGGAGTTAGCGGCGATTGTGTTTGCTCTGAAGATATGGAGACATTATCTGTTGGGAGTTCGATTCGAGTTGTTTACAGATCATAAGTCGTTGAAGTATCTTTTCTCCCAAAAGGATTTGAATCTTCGGCAGCAACGTTGGCTTGAGTTTTTGGCATCATATGATTTTGGTATAGCTTATACTCCGGGAAAAGGTAACGCAGTGGCAGATGCGTTAAGTCGAAGACATGCAGGATTGGGAGCTATGTTTTCGGAGTGGAAGAATCTCGAGTATTTAGCTGGATTTGACTTCAGGCCTAGATGTGAATTGGAGCCTGAGATGTTGGCAAACTTATCGATAAGACCTTCTCTTGTGGAAAGGATTGGCGAGAGCCAAAAGCGAGACGATAAGCTTGTCAAGATTATCCGTGAATTGGATCCAGAAAAGGATAAAGGATTCAAGGTCGATCGAGAGGGTTGGCTTCGGAAGCAAGGACGACTAGTTGTTCCCGATATAGATGAATTGAGGAGTGAAGTTCTGAAGGAAAGTCATCACTCGAAGTTGACAATTCATCCAGGTGGAAATAAGATGTATCGGGATATGAAGAGAACCTACTACTGGGAAGGTATGAAGAAGGATGTTGGAAATTTTATTTCCAAGTGTATGAACTGCCAGTTGGTGAAAGCCGAACAGAAGAAGCCAAGTGGATTGCTTCAGCCATTAGAAGTTCCTACATGGAAGTGGGAGCAGATATCGATGGATTTTATTGATGGACTACCTAGAACAAGAACGGGAAATGAAGGGATTTGGGTCATTGTAGATCGTCTGACTAAGAGCGCAAGATTCAATCCTGTTCGATCGACTAGGACTGCATCAAAGTTGGCTGAGTTGTATGTTAAGTGGATAGTTCGATTCCATGGTATTCCGAGGAGTATAGTGAGCGATCGAGATCCATTGTTCACTAGTGGATTTTGGAAGAGCTTCCAGGAAGTTTTGGGAACCGAGTTGTGTTTGAGTACAGCTTATCACCCTCAAACAGATGGTCAGACCGAGAGAGTCAACCGAGTTTTGGAAGATCTCCTCAGAGCTTGTGTTTTGGATTTCGGAGGATCATGGGAAGATCACCTTCATTTGGTGGAGTTTGCGTACAACAACAGTTACCAGTCAAGCATTGGTATGGCACCGTATGAGGCATTGTATGGAAGACCGTGTAACTCTCCGACATGTTGGTTAGAGACTGGAGAAAAGCTGATGCTTGGGCCAGAGATGATTCGACAGACTTTAGATTGTATAGAGATCATTCGGCAACGAATGAAGGCAGCCCAAGACCGTCAGAAGAGTTATGCTGATAAGCGTCGAAAGGATTTGGAATTTGACATAGGAGATATAGTTTTTGTAAAGATTTCTCCACTGAAGAATGTTATTCGATTCGGGAAGAAAGGAAAATTGACTCCGAGATTTGTTGGACCCTTCCCGATTACCGAGCGAATTGGAAAGCTCGCTTATAGATTGGAATTACTGGAGAAGATGTCGAGTGTGCACAATGTTTTTCATGTATCGTATCTAAGGAAGTATGTGCACGACTCGAATACAGTGGTTTCTGTCGATAGCTATGAAGATTTCGAAGTTGATCCAGTCGATAGAAGACCTCGTAAGCCGCTTCGTGTTGTTGAAACCGACACGAAACAGCTTAGGAGGAAGGTAGTTAGGTTGCTCAAGATACAATGGAGTGATGATAATAACGACTGCACGTGGGAGGTGGAAGAGAGGATGAAGGCAGCTCATCCTAAACTCTTCAAGGTATGGCCCTAAGGTGTCGTGTCATCTCGCGATATTGTAACTTGTTCTAGTTTTAGAATTCTGTACGCTAAGCTAGAATTGGATGCATGGTTTGTTGATTGCTATGGATGGTAGGCGTACAGAATAGTTTTTGATTGCTATGATTGCTTGGAATTTCGGGGGCGAAATTCCTAAGGGGGAGAGAATGTAACGACCCGTATTTTTACGGATCGACAAGTTCGTCAAAATCTGGAATTTTAGCATTTTCAAGTCATTTCAGATTTTTAGGCAGATTTTTCTAAGTCCTAGGTCGTGAACGACCTAGGTGATAGGTCGTGACCTTAGGAAGTTAGGTCGTAGTTGGCGACCTGGGAAGGTGGAGCGACCTAAAGGTTAGGTTGTAGGTTAGCTTAGGTCGTGTGCGACCTAAGGATGAAGTGGTTAGGTCGTATGGCAGTTTAGGTTGGTTGAGCGACCTAGGAGTTGATAACATTTAAGTCGTAGACGACTTATAGGGGCAACGACCTAAGGAAGCTAGGGGATAAGCAGGGAGCGACCTATAATAGTTCGCGACCTAAGGGTTAGCGAGTTAACAGCCCAGTATGTTGCGACCTAGTGGATAGCTTGTTAGCGTAGTTAGGTCGTTAGGCGACCTAAGGAGTTAGGTCGCATAAGTTGTTAGGTCGCATGGGTTGGTAGGTCGCTAGGATCCATAGGAGATAGTTTAAGTGTTAGGTCGCGTGGATCTAAGTGTTAGGTCGTAACACTGGTAAGTCGCTGAGTTGTTAAGGCGCGTGAGTGTTAGGTCGCTGGTGCGCTATGTTGGTATGCTAGGTCGCTGAGGTTATAGGTCGTAAGGGTTAGGTCGCGTGTTGTATTGGCGCGCTCATGTGTTAGGTCGCTGAGAAGTTAAGTCGCGTCTAAGTGTTAGGTCGCGAGAGTGATGTTTTTAGGTCGCGTGAAGACTTAAGGTGGTAGGTCGTGAGCGACCTAAGGGGTTGTTAAGTCGCAAGCGCTGCTAAGTCTTAACTCGTAGATAGGTTGGCCTGGTAGGTCGTAAGTGCGCTTGGACTTAGGTCGTTAGGTCTCATACCTGCGATATGTTAGGTCGTAGGGTGTTAAGCAGCTAAGTCCTAGGTCGTAACTTTGCTAGGTCGAAGTCTTTAGGTCGGTTGGTTTTAGGTCGTAGGTCGTGGACGACCTAATTCCGAGGCTGCGACTTAAGGGATTTTCGCCTATAAATAGAAGGGGGTTGGCTTCATTTTTGGGATCCGGATTTTGAAGCGACGAAGTGCTGCCATTTTGAGAGCTCGACTTCTACACTTCTTCATTTCTTTTCTCCACTCTAATCTAGTGCTTCCATCCATCCAAGTTGAAGATCAAATTGAAGATTCAAGAGCATAGATTGAAGATCTTCATCTTTTCAAGAGAGATTTCTTCGTTTGAAGCGGATTCGTGATAGATCAAGCTCGATCCTTCGCTGTCCAGATCTGAAGCGTGTAGATTTGGGTTTGTTTTGGTGATTTGGTGAGTGGTGATTATCTCTCACACGGATCCAAAAGAGTAGATCGGATTGTTGGCTTGATTTGGTGTTAAAATAGTGATTTCTAGGCATTTTTGTAAACCTAAGTGTAGATCCATGTAGATCCATTGTTCATGATGATTTGACAACCATTTTTATATGTAATTAACCTATGCAAGTTCATTCATCAAGTTGTAGAGATAATTCTCATGTTTTCATGCTTGTTAGACTTTCAACTCCTTAATTACGAAATTGCCATTATTGTTATAATTGTCCATTTTGCTTATATTTGAATGCTTGGTTACTTGGATTGATGTTTGACATGATTGATTGCTGTGAATTAGATGATTGTTGATTGGTTTTAGACAAGGTGGTCGAAGATGATTCAAAAGCTGAGGGAAAGGCTCTTGAATTGGGAAAGCTGCTCGTGGCATATGTAGCGGGATGATGAAGCTCTTATGCATAGATTTGATGATGTGATGTTGAGATGAGGCTTTGCGAGAATGTAATGAAGGGAGGCATCATGTGATTAAGACTTGGCCTAATCCAGACGGGATCATTCCAAGCACGTTGGTAACTCGGTGATATGATTCGAGTTAAGGATAATGGTTGCTCGAGAGGCGCTTGAGCTAGTATGGAAATAGTCGTCGAGGAGGATGACTAGGAGGCTGAGATCTCATCGTCATTGAAGGTTCTAGCATGCTCAAAGCAAGAGTACGTTGGGCAGATTAGATAGTCCCTGAAGGCTAATGTTTGATAGTCAAGTACTCTGGGCAGATTAGATAGTCCTAGGCACGGGTCATGATGACGTGCGGGAGATATGTCTAGAACCGGGGTTTCCATTAGCCCTTGACGGACGGCTGAAAGAATGTGCCGGTCATTCAATTAACGGTGATATCAAGGCAACGATAACAGTGATGGCCAGAGTCATGGATGTTTGGTTGTATCGTCATTCGGACTCAAGAGCGGTATTTTCTGGGTGCTTATCTGATTTAGGCCTTGGTACTTGGAAAACATCGCCCTTGACTCGAATGATTATTACTCTACTTTAAATTGTATGCTCTGCTATGTTTGCTTCTATTTAGTGTGTGTTTGGGGGCTATCACTGTAGAAAGAGGTTGGAGTGGGAGGGTTATATTCCTATTCCTTTTTCCTTTGTACTCTTTTGGTATGTGGTTAGTTAGTTTACTGCTCACTAAGACTGTTGTCTGACTCAAGGCTTTATGTTTTAATTCTTATTGCCTTGGGTTGTTCGTCCATTTTTGGGACGGGCAGACTAGGTAGCAGGTGACAGGTGCTGTTCTCTTCTCACGATGCTGATATCGAAGATGAGCTGGAGGGTTGCATATTATCTTCTTATGATATGTACTGGATGTTCCGCTGTTTTGTATTCTCTGAGTGTTATGTAGTGAAGCTTGATGTATTGGCTATTTGGGTGCTTGTATTCAACTATTATGAAGTTTTATATGATGGCATTTTATTCTGTAAAGCTTCACTATATATATGTTCTATTGTATTTTGTCCATGCGCTGTGAGTAATACGATAGATTCTGTTGTTTTTAATCTACCCTGACAATCGTCCATGGTCGCCTGGCACACTTTACAGCGCACTATCTCTAGATTCGGTGCAGGGGTCATGGGCGGTCGTCACAAAGCACGATGACACAACGATGGATTCAAGTGGAAGAGAACCAAGCTAAGGAACATGTGTTACAACCTAAAACAAAACCAAGATAAAACAAAATTCAATACAACATTGAATTTGAATAACTTTGAAATGAAAAGCAAATCGAACACACAAACTTTTGCCTTGCTTTCTACATATGCTTGCACGGCCTAGGGGATGTTTTGGTTCAGGTTTGGACATGCTTTGGCTCAGGTTTGATCATGGTTTGGGTCTGGTTTGGACTAAGGGATGCACGACTACAAGCTAGAGATGATGGGGAAGTTACAACATAGGCATGTGAGAGTTTTACGCAATATGGTGGAGTTTTGGTTCATCTTTGGCTCGGTCTACAAGGTCCTAGGCTTGGCCATGACTTGCTACAGGTCTGGTCAGAGGAGAGGGGGATGTTCAGGTGGTGTACAAGTGGTGGTGGTGGAGTCTAAGGAGGTGGCCGTGGAAAACAATGAAGGGGAGGTGATCATAAGATCGACTAGACAAGGTTTCAAGGTGGTTTTTCAATATTTTTTGGAAGTTTTGATCAAGGGGAAGCCATGGTACCTTCAGGTCAGAGGAGGGGGCTGGTGGTTGCTGTTGTTTGTATCAAAAATGGGCACAACACTCTTCGGGAGTTATTTGAAGAGATAAAATGAAGAATGTAAATGTAAAACAGAGATTATCTAACAAAAACTCCAATAAACAGAATTGTAAATACGCAGACAAGCAATTTAGAGTGGTTCGGCGTATATCCTACGTCCACTATGAAGTTTTGATGATTTTATTGATTCTCTTTCAATGGTTACAAGCGGTTACAGCAATGAACAGCGGATTACAGATTAGAATTCGAAATTGACAGCAAAAATAGGATGCAAATCTCAATCCGGCAGAGTCTGGACGCTTCAGAGAAAAAAAAGATCCTTTTCCCATTGACTCTGGGGCTCTATTTATAGGCGTAGGAGGCTTAGATTTCGCTCAAACTCCGGGAGACTTGGCCTGACACGTGAGGGGACCCATTCGACCACTTCCAGAGAGTTTCAAGTCAATCTGTGATCGATACGAAATCATTTCGTATCGATCAAGATTACCCCCAATTAAGCTCAACATTGGTGGAGATGTTCCTCGGTATGTGTGCAACCTTCAGTTAAAATTTCATGGTATTTGGATCAGTGGATTGAGAGATATCATCGATACGAGGCGATGTTCTTCGCTAGGCTGTCTGGTTCGAATCCATTTCTCTGAGCTGTGGGCTTCGAATCGATGGTATCACGCGCCTCTGTGAAGACATGGAACGCACGCTTCGCCTCGATCCGTTCTTTTCTCCGAGTCGACCGTGTCGACTCCATATATCTCGGCGCATTCGCATCGAGGGATGACGTAACGCGCGCGCTTTGTCTCGATCCGGTATTTGCTCCGTGTTGACTGCTTCGACTCCATGTATCTCGCTCCGTTTCCTTCGAGATATGACACGTTATCCAAGCCAGTTGACCTGATGGATTCGAGTAGGACTTCATCCATGGATACGAAGCAAACACTGGCTGATGGACACGAAGTAGACACTGGATGATGGATACGAAGCAAACACTGGCTGATGGATACGAAGTAGATACTGGATGATGGATACGAAGTAGACATCAAGTGACCGTTACAAACCAGGTGACTTATTGATGGATACGAACAAGTCTTTCCGGCTGAAGGTTCTATCGATACGAAGCTCATGACTATGTGGACTTAATCATTCTGGTCGATATGAGATCGATGGATGCGAAACGAGGACCACCGATGGATACGAAACCCATCGATACGAACTCGATGTACTAGCTCCATCGGAACGAACAGATACGCTTCAATGGATACGAAGTGGGGTCTGCTGATGGATACGAAAACATGCTTTTCCCTCCAACTTGTATCCATCATAACCTGTGCGTATGAACTCAGATTGACTTGAAACTTGGAACGTTGGCTTGCTTTACTTTCCCGATCATGTCTCATCGATTGGGGCTTGATCCGGACTTGATCAAAATTCAACGATATCCATGACAAACGACATTTGGAGTCCAACTCCTTGGTGTCCTGGCCTTGCCAAAAGGCGGGATAACATTTGCCCCCCAAAGTACGTCTTGTGAAAACATGACGTGCTTTGAAAAGCTGCAGGTCTTCTTTGAATAATTTGAAAGTCGTACCCTTTGTCCATTCTCTTGTATCGGTCCTCTCATGAATTGATGCTAACAGTAGGAAAGCCTTTCTTCGTATCGATGTGGGTTGGCTTGATGGATACGTAAATGGTCATCCGTATCGATGGTCAAAAATCGCGGTGGATTTTGATTTGAATTGGCGATATCTGGTGGATACGAAATGGATGTTCGTATCGATAGATTCTGATGGATACGAATTGGACGCTCGTATTAACAGGTCTGCTCTGTTTCGAATCGATGGCTCATAATTTGGATGTTTCGAAACGATGGTGTCTGGTGAACATTTCGCCTCTATGAATGCACAGCTTGATGGATGCGAGGAGAGCGTGTGCATCTACCCATCGTATTCACGTGGCCTCCCTGTGCGCTTCGAACCGATAAAGGCTAGTGGGCTCGATACGAATGCTCGCATCGATGCGCTGCTTGACTGGCTGCGACCGGTCATGTTGACTGGGAGGTGAATCGACCCAGTTCGCCTCCAGGCCTCATATAAATACTGGGGACTTGGCTCGATTTCACTTTTTTACCTTTTACTTTTACTGTTGCCTTCTGCATTTTCGTATCGATTCACGAATCTAGAAAGAGATAACAGCTCTGTACTTTCGATTCTATCAGCCTCAATCCACCAGATCTTGAAACCTCAATCTTAAACTAGGTAATCCACCACGAATCTAAATGATGAAACTACCTTCGATCCGCTCTTTCTTCGTCAATCAACCACTCTGGCAGTTGATAAAACCAGATCTGGTTCGAAGTCCAGATGGCCATGGCGGCGCTCTAGTAGATTGGAGAAGAAAGAGTGGAGAAGGCATAAGCGAGTCGATCTAGAGGCCGTGTTCGAATCGACAAAGACAGAGATATCTTTTCTTAGATCCCGTATCGATTCCTGGGATAAGTCAATGGGGGAGATCTAGTTCGCATCGATGGATGTGATGGCGGATCGTATCGACACGAAACGATCAATATGAAAAACTAAAAAATGTATCTTAGTTTCAGATCGATACGAACCTTGCCTTCGCGATTGATGTTTAGCTAAGGCCTTTTCTGATCGATACGAACCAGACAGCCAGGGATCGATGCGAAGTACTCTGATCTTTGATGGATTCGAACTTGAATCCTGACGATCGATTCGAAGCCTGCTCACGGGTATCGATTCGAACCGGTATCATGATGGATTCGAACGAGCCTTTTTTGATCGATTCGAACTTCCCATTATGGATACGAAATCTTGACATTCTTCAGCATAACTCCGGTGAGCTTCATCCTTGCATATCTGGACTTGATAATTAAATTGCATATTTGACTACCTCTCGAAGCTCGTCGATGGAACTGCCATTTAACAGAAAAGTACAACAAACTCTTTAATCTTGAATCGATCGCTATCACCTGAATAGCGTGGTCGTGACGGTCAGCGATGACGGTCACGCCCGTCTGACTTCCAGAATTTTAGTCGCTTGCATGTTTTCTTTAACTCTACAGAATTTGCTCAAGTCACGCACAACACTTGCACTACACAACACATTCATGCACTTTACACTGGGGAATGCACGGGCTTTTTGTCATCTAATGATGGTTTCTCGTGAGTTAGCTAGTGATGGAACCGTCAAGTTCGCAGCAGCAAGAAACTCAGAACCCTATCCTTCCCAGACTTGAGATTCCGGTCATCGAGACCGAAGCTATTGGTCCAGCTCCGGATGAGTTGCCCGATGCGTCCTTCATTAACAGTCCACCTGATTCTGTCCCGTCCAATATTTCTGAAGACATGCTAGGGAGAATATGCTTAAGGCATGGCTTATCTTTGGATGAGGTACTGTTGCCTGGACCGGATGACAGGCCACATAATCCCCCGGAGGGGTATACTGCTTTTAATCGGCATGCGTGCGTAGCCGGCACACTTCCTCCATTCAATGATTATATAAGAGAAGTGTTGGCTTATCTGGACATCGCTCCGTCTCAATTGCATCCAAACGGATATGCCTCACTCAACAGCTTGTTCATTGTATTCATGGAGTACCTCCATCGTCCTCCCCGTATGACCGACATAAGATACTTGTTTAATTTCAAGAGTCGGACTGACAGCCCATCTTACACGTTCTTGGAGTCTGTAAGGAACTGCCAAGTTGTCGCGGGGTCGTGGACTAGGCTAAGCTACTTTAAGTCGGAGTGGTTCTATGTCCGATGTCCTCCGGGGTTTGCCAGAAGATGGCTGTTCAGACGTGAGTATTGTCTTTTTTCCCAAGTAATTGACAGGGCAATTTTCGGAGTGAAATTAAACTTACGTCTTCTTCTCCTTTTCTTTCAGCTATCATCCAGCGGCCTGAGGGTGGCTACTATAAAGAGACAGTTCGGGTCCTCCAAGAGATTCCTAGCGAAGAAAGGAATATTGAACTGTTATTGACAGATCGGAATCTCAGAGTCCTTGGGCTGATCGGCCGGAGGCAGAGCATAAGACTCGATGGTGCATTAAAGACCGTCTCCAGGAAAAAGGTCAAGCGGATGAAGCCCAGGGTTGTGATAATCGAGGAACCCGATTCCGAGAAAACTCATACTGACGAGGAACCGTTGGTCGGACCTGCTAAAGCAACCTCGGAGTCCGATGCAAAGAGGAAAGGCAAAGCAGTGGCCTCGAAACAGCCTAAGTCTGGGAGGCGGAAGTCTGTGGTTTTGCACCGTCCTTTGCCAGGAGTTAAGATTACGGAGGCATCCTCCCTGCAAGCTGAAGATCAACTCGAAGGGCCTGCTGACCCTCCAATCCCGGACATCGAGCCGGAGCAACACGACGTTGGATCGGGTGGACCGCGACATATCGTCGATGTTAGCGAGTCTGATCCTGCCAGTGCGATTGACACTTCTGGTTGGTTCGGGGGGTTACACATTCACACACTCTTCACGGCACAACACACTTTTCTAACCGTAAACAACACATCGCAAACGGTTACTGATTCTTCGTGGTTTTCTTTTCAGGTACGATGTTTGGGCAAGGTTCTGGGCTTGGTAGTTTGCGCAATAAGCGCCGTTATCGTGAGCCACGCAGGAGAGAGGGGGAGAGGGATTACGACTCAGGACATTCAGGCCAGGAGAAGTCTGATAGAGATAGGGGATACGTTCGCCGATCCCGATCTCGCTCTCCTCCCCCCAGGACTTCTGCACCTCCTACGGCCGCGGTTACTTGTCCTCCCGAGACTTCACGGCCTAGGCCGCCTTCTCAAGCTTTGAGGTCCGATCCTCCGCGCAGGACTGAAATAGCCACCTCTTCGGCTACTGTACCGGTCCCGACCGAGGCGTCTAGTGAAGGAGCGCTTAAACTGGCACAGATGAGGAAGGAATTTCCCGACATCTGTTTTGATGGTTATGTCTTCCCTTCGCGTTTGAAGAGAATTCCGCCAACCACGAAAACCACTATCCATGATTATGTTGCGGACATCTTTTTCCAATACAGGGAATGGGGACGGGCCGCGAGGAAGGCATCTAAAGTGGAATTCGAGCGGGGCGTCACCATTGAGAAGCTCGAGAAGGAGCTGGGTCGCAACGACCAAATCATAAAAGAGCTCAACTCGGAGGCTGAGTCTTCCCGTAAGTTTGAAATGGAGGCTTTAAAGAAAGTTGATGAAGTGAACGCTGTCATGGCCAGGATGAAGCAAGAGCACTATACTGCCATCGAGGACATGGGTCACAGGAACACTTCCATTACCGCCGAGAGGGATGTCGCTCTGAAGGAGCTTAATGAGCTGAAATCAAAGTTTTCAGAGATGGCGAAGGAAAAAGATGCAGCTAATGTTTCTGCGCAGGAGGCCTGTGACCAGGCAGTGACACTCCGAAAGGAGAAGGAAGCGGCTATACAACAAGCCCATGAAGCTGAGGCTGGGGTTGACGAGAAGGTACGGCAGGCGGAGGCCAGGATTGAGGCCGAGGTGGAAGAGCTACTCGTCACTTATAACGCCAATGTGCTAAGGCACCGAGACTTGACATGGCTTGACGATTACCCCACACGTCTCTATAACGCCTGGAACCTACTGGTTGATGAGGAGAAATCTGGGCACCCTGATGAAGCCCTTGATGAGTTCGAGCTGGAGAACCGCATCCTTAATGATGACGAAAAGAAGGTTCTCCATGACTCCATGATTTCCCACGACAAGGTGAGGCTTGGTGCCCAGATCCAGGAAGTCGGAGAGAGCTCTGGTGCAGAACACCATGTTATGAGTTCTGAGATAGTCGTGTCATCTCAGTCTGAGCCAACTCCGATGATCTACCCCCAGCCTATCCCGGCGTATGACCCAGATCAACCGCATTTATCTCCTATTAAGGAACATCCTTCTGAAGTAGTTCAGACGACCTCGAGCCAAACCGAGGAAGGTACTTTGAACTAACTTCTAGTATATTTGGATTGAAGAATCCGTGTTGAAATGTTGCTAATGACATGTCTTTTCCTTTGATCAGTGACAGGAGTCGCACCAGCCGCGCCTCTTACCACCCAAGAATCAGGTCAAGCGCCAGGAGCCATCATCTCTGAGGCGACCTCCGTCGCGGCAATGGCACCAGTTGGAGTGACGCAGGGGAGCTCACTTTCTTTCGACGAGCAGATGATAAACAAGCTCCTTGGCCGTCAAAGTGATCCTTTTGCGGACTTGCCATTCGGCTTGGGTGGATTCACGGCTACTTCTGACACCTCGTCTCAGACTACTACGGCCCCTAGCGAGGCCAGGGCACGGCGGGAAGCGGCGATGTTGGCCGAGATTAATGCCGAGATGGCGGCCGCGGCGCACGGCGGTGAAGTAGATGGCGGAGCAGCAGCACAGTGCCCTACTCCTCTTATGACTGTGTCTCCTGGGGGCACACTTACTGATACTAATGTGCCAGCCCCTCCTCCGGCTGCGGAGTCTGTTCCTCCCACTCCTCCCGCGGGAAGCATCCCTATAGGGTCCAGCTCAGACGAGGACGTTGACATTATGCCTTCACCCGAAGGGAGCTTGCCTAGGGAGAAAGGCTCCAAGCGAAAGGGTACTGGTGGCTCCAGTAGCTCCTCGAGGAAGAAGAAGCTGAGGAAGCAGAAGGATTAGACATTCTTTTCATAGGCAGTTAGGGACTTTTGTTATTTTTTCTGTCTTTTCCCTTTTGTAGGCCGTGTTTAGATGCGGGTTCGGCCCCTGCTAGTAGGAACATTTTGGAAAGAACTCATGTATGGACCATTGTTTTTGAGTTAGTTGGAATAAAATTTTGTTTTCTAGCTTCAGCTTGTGTTCCTTTCTATGCTTGAATATTGCAGTGTTCGGACTTTGGTCCAGTGTACTTGCATTATCTGATTGCTTCAAGAATAGCTCATTTTACTTGTTAAGTATGGAAATCTCGGACTTGAGTTGTGATAGGGGATCGCATCGGAGCTGAGCATCGCATAGTTTCGGGTAATGACTAACATTTGCCTCTGCCCCCAGTTCTGGGGTCAAGTTGTGATGATCAGCTTGTGATGGCACCAAGCGAGGACCGAGTGTTCGAACTACGCTTGTTCTCTTATGAATCGTTCCATCCACACTCCGGGGATATGCGTCATCTCGTAAGCGGTTGTTCGCACTTTGGGAACATGGAGTTGACTGACGTTTGTACTCTGCATCGCACTCTGGAAATGCGGAGTTGAATGTTTATACTCCACTCCGCACTCTGGGAATATGGAGTTGACTGACGTTTGTACTCTTCATCGCACTCTGGGAATATGGAGTTAAATGTTTATACTCCGCTTCGCACTCTGGGAATGCGGAGTTGAATGTTTATACTCCACCTCGCACTCTGGGAATATGGAGTTAAATGTTTATACTCCACTTCGCACTCTGGGAATATGGAGTTAAATGTTTATACTCCGTCTCGCGCTCTGGGAGGACGGAGTCGAATGTTTATACTCCACTTCGCACTCTGGGAATATGGAGTTGAATGTTTATACTCCACTTCGCACTCTGGGAATATGGAGTTAAATGTTTATACTCCGCTTCGCACTCTGGGAATATGGAGTTAAATGTTTATACTCCGCTTCGCACTCTGGGAATGCGGAGTTAAATGTTTATACTCCGCTTCGCACTCTGGGAATATGGAGTTGAATGTTTATACTCCGCTTCGCACTCTGGGAATATGGAGTTTAATGTTTATACTCCGCTTCGCACTCTGGGAATGCGGAGTTGAATGTTTATACTCCACTTCGCACTCTGGGAATATGGAGTTTAATGTTTATACTCCGCTTCGCACTTTGGGAATGCGGAGTTGAATGTTTATACTCCACTTCGCACTCTGGGAATATGGAGTTTAAATGTTTATACCCCGCTTCGCACTCTGGGAATGCGGAGTTGAATGTTTATACTCCACTTCGCACTCTGGGAATATGGAGTTAATTGTGGGATTGTCGTGTGTCAACCCTATTAGTATCGGTGTCATGGCTTGTCCCCGAGCTCGGGTTTCACCTAGTGAGTGGCCGGTCGTATCACAGCCACTCTCCATTTGAATAAGTCCCATTGCATGATGGGATTTAGCTCTTCGTGCATCGTGATGTTGTATATCGTACATAATGAATCACAGCTCTGGCTCGAAGAAGCGGCATTTTATTGCTGAAATAAGAAAATGCGGCAAAGTCAGTTGCCTTATTACAAAATTCAAATTTCGAAATGCAGAAACAAATTGCTAAATAGAATGAAATAAATAAAGCCTGTCATATGTAGTAGCGGCGGAGACTTTCGCTGTTCCAAGCCCTTGGTAAATCGAGACCGTCAACAGTCGACAGCTTGAATGTACCATCTCCGAGCTTTCGTGTAATTACATACGGTCCTCCCCAGTTCGGTTTCATGTGTGAAGGAACTGGGTAGATTCTCTTGAGCACGAGGTCGCCGAGTTCAAAGGTTCGAGGTCGAACTCTGGTGTTGTACAATCGGGCGACCCGGCTTCGATGTGCGGCTGCTCTCAAATCAGCCTCTTCCCGTTTTTCATCCAATAGATCCAAAGACTCGGCTAGGAGTATAGCGTTTGTTTTTGGATCATAATAAGTCACGCGATGAGAGAGCACTTCTGTCTCGACCGGAATAACGGCCTCTGCGCCATAAGATAGGGAAAACGGAGTGTGTCCGGTCGCGGTTTTGTGGGTCGTTCGATAGGCCCATAACGCCATAGGAAGTTCATCGACCCACTTGCCCCCAGCCTTCTCCAATCGTTTCTTCAGGATCGATTTTATAACTTTGTTGACAGCTTCAACCTGTCCATTCGCTTGGGGGTGTGCGACAGCCGAGAACTTTTTGCGGATATGAAACCGTTGACAGAAACTCTTGAATTCCGCACTCTCGAATTGGGCTCCGTTATCAGTGATGATAGTATGCGGGAGTCCAAATCGACAAATGATGTTGCGGACCACGAAATTTATCACTTTCTTTGTCGTAATGGTTGCAAGGGCTTCGGCCTCAGCCCACTTTGTGAAGTAATCAATGGCGACGATGGCGTATTTCGCACCGCCTTTTGCTAAAGGTAAAGCGCCGATGATGTCAATGCCCCACATTGCGAATGGCCAGGGACTGACCATTTGGGTTATTTCAGTTGGCGGAGCTCTCGGAATTCGGGCATGTATCTGGCATTTATCGCACTTCCGGGCATAGTTTGCCGCATCTCGGTTCACTGTCGGCCAGTAGTACCCATATCGGAGTATCTTCTTAGCGAGAGCTTGCCCGCCGGTATGATCGCCGCACTCTCCTTCGTGCACGTCATGTAGCACTCGTTTGATTTCCTCGTGGGCGATACACCTGAGGAGAGGAACGGAATAACCTCTCCTGTACATGACTCCGTTTTGGATGACGAACTGCGAAGCTTTTCGCTGAATTTGTCTCTTCTCATTTCTAGGTTCAGGCAGCACCCCATTCTCAATGTAATTCCGATATGGAGTCATCCAAGATTCTCTACTGGGAGCGGTTTCACATACAGAGTTCATTTCTATCCGATCGATGCTCGGAGTGGCCAAAGTTTCAACGGGGACAAGTCCCATTTGTTGCGCTTCACCTGTGCTGGCTAACTTTGCCAGTGAATCGGCTTTCTGATTGCGCTCCCGAGGCACATAATAGATGGCATAATAATCAAACTGGTTTAGTATTTCCTGAACTCGTGCCAAGTAAGCGACCAGTCTTCGGTCTCTTGCCTGGTATTCTCCTCGCACTTGGCAACCACTAACTGTGAATCGCAATAAATTTCTACAGCGATAATTCTCAAATCTCTGGCAAGCTTTAGGCCGGTTAGGAGGGCTTCATATTCGGCTTCATTATTAGTTGCACGAAAGTCGAATTTAAGAGCATAACATATGGATCGGCCCTCGGGAGTCTCAAGTACAACCCCAGCGCCCGAACATCGGTCATTTGACGCACCATCAGTATACAGCTTCCAGATGTATTCGGGAGATTCGCTGGTCTCGGGTAAGTCTTCTGGAACGGTGAATTCAGCTATGAAATCAGCCAGGATTTGTCCTTGAATGGCTCTCCGCGGAGCGTATGCGATATCAAATTGGCTTAGCTCAATGTTCCACTTGAGTAACCTACCGGACGTCTCAGGTCGCGTGAGGACCTGTCGTAACGGCTGATCGGTGTACACAGTAAGTGGATGAGCTTGGAAGTAAGGACGGAGCTTCCTTGAGGCAATGACCAAACAATAAGCCAGTTTCTCCAGCCTCGGATAATTTCTTTCAGCTCCTGTTTGTCGCTTACTAACATAGTAGACCGGGTTTTGCACTTTGTCTTCTTCCCGGACTAGAGCAGCACTGACCGCATGTTCTGATACTGCCAGGTAGAGATATAGTTGCTCGTGGTCAACCGGTTTTGACAAGATCGGAGGTGTGGAGAGAAGTTGAACTAATGATCGGAACGCGCCTTCACACTCCGTGGTCCATTCAAAGTTTCGTTTGCCCTTCCGGATCAGGTCGAAGAAAGGAATGCATTTATCGGTGGACTTTGAAATGAACCTGCTCAATGCTGCGACCTTCCCGTTAAGACTCTGGACTTGTTTTATAGTTCTAGGGGTTTGCAAATTTCTAATAGCCCAGATCTTCTCAAGATTCGCCTCTATTCCTCGAGCGTTGACAATGAACCCAAGGAATTTTCCGGATGCAACACCAAAGTGACATTTGAGTGGGTTGGGCTTCATTCCGTACTCCCGGAGGATGCTGAACATTGAATTCAAATCTCTGACGTGATCGGTGGAGAATCGGGACTTCACCAGCATGTCATCCACGTAAACCTCCATGGTCTTCCCAATCTGATCAGCGAACATTCGGTTGACCAAGCGTTGGTATGTTGCTCCAGCGTTCTTTAGACCAAACGGCATGACTTTGTAACAATAGAGTCCCAGGTCGGTCACGAAGCTGGTATGTTCCTGATCAGGTAAATGCATGGGTATCTGATTGTAGCCGGAATAAGCGTCCATAAAGGATAGTAGTTCATGTCCGGCCGTCGAATCTACGAGCTGATCGATTCGTGGAAGTGGGAAGCTATCTTTCGGACAGGCCTTGTTTAGGTCAGAGTAATCAACACAGGTTCTCCACTTCCCGTTTGGTTTTCGAACTAGTACAGGGTTGGACACCCATTCTGGAAACAAGGCATCTCGAATGAACCCATTCGATTGTAGTTTATCAACTTCCTCCTTAAGGGCGGCAGATCTCTCTGGATCCATACCGCGCCTTTTCTGCTTTACTGGGACATGTCGCGGATTTATATTCAGGGAGTGACTTGCAATGCTCGGCGAGATCCCGCACATGTCAGAGTGTGTCCAGGCGAAGTCGTCGAGATTCGCCCGAAGAAATTCGACCAACTCCTGCTGTGTCTGCTTGTTTAGTTGGGACCCAACTTTCAACATCTTTGAATCATCATCCTCACTGATTGGGACGTCCACAGTCAGTTCGGCTGGAGAAGCTTGACTCTCCGTTGATTCGTCTTTATCCTCGTTGTCCCTGGGGTCCAGGTCTTTCAGGAATTGGTCGGGGTGCCCGGGCCGAGGCCCAGGCATCAATTGTCAATTATCGATAGAACGGACGCAGAGAGATTCCTCTACGCCCTTCCCCTTCTCTTTACGTTGCGCCCCGCGCAGCTCAGCAACATAACAGGCCCTTCCTGAGGCCTGATCTCCTTGAACAACTCTAATCCCATGATCAGTGGGAAATTTTAGAGTCAGACACCATGGGGCGATCGCCGCCCTGAACTCAGCTAAGGCTGGTCGACCCAGAAACGCATTATATGGCGAATCAATTCCTAGCACAACAAATTGTAACGTTCGGACCCTCCGGCGTTCTCCAACGCCTAACTCGACTGGGAGTTCAGTTATTCCGATGGGTATCGTGGCACTTCCGTTGAAACCATGGATTCTGGATAAACAGGGTTTCAAATCCTTTGTCTCCATCTTCATTAGATCGTAAGCCCGTTTAAGCAAGATGTTCACAGAGCTCCCACTGTCAACCAGGATCCTCTTCATCCAAGCAGGACCTACCTGAGCGGATATGACTAGCGGGTCGATTGTAGGGGCTTCGACTTTATCGGCGTCTCGGCTCCTGAACACGATATCATCGGACATTATCTTTTGTTGCTTTGCCGGGGTTCCATCCTCGCAATTACTATAACACTCGAAGTCCGCATGCCTGATAGAACTGGCATACGACTCCATTTCCCCCCAGCTTCTGTCTGCCGGATGGGGACCACCACTTATTGTGTTGATAACTAATCTCCCGCCCACACGAGCGGGTTCCTCCTCTCTTTCCTGATTTTGTGAACGATTTTGATTCGAGGGGCCCGCTCCGCCAGGCTGCGGCACCCGTACAAACTGATATAGCTTCCTCTCTCTAATCAGCTTCTCGATGAGGTCCTGTAAGTGCCGACACTCATTGGTTTTGTGTCCATAGCTCTCATGGAACCTACAGAATTTCCCTGTCTGAATCTGTCTCTCCGATGAGGGCTTCGGAGCAGGCTTCTTATACTGTACAGTGTTACAAGTCTGTAAGTATACGTTTTCCAATGACGTGTTTAGCGGTGTATAACTGTCAAACATCTGAGCTCTACGTCGTGGACCTCGGTTCTCATCTCTCTTCTTATTCTGGCCATTGTTTCCTCTCTGCTGGGTTTGCTTGTTTTGTATATTCAACTGAACTTTCCCGGAACTCTCGCCGGACTGTTTAACTGCCACATTGCTCTGTATTCCCTCAATGCTGGGCCTCGCATCGTCCTGCTTCCTAGACTGTTTTGCATCCTCCTGCCGCAGGAATTGAGCGGCCTTGGAGTAAAAACGGTCCAACGACGCGGGCGGTTTTCCAGCTAGCCAGTTTCCGAATTCAGAATCAGGATCAATCCCCTTGGTCAGAGCCATTAAGATTGAATTATCGTTGGGATTGGTGATCTCGACGCATGCTGCGTGGAACCTCTCCAAGTAATGCCTGAGTGTTTCTCCAGGAGCTTGAGTGACGCTGGACAAGGTGTTGACGTCTTTTGGCCTAGCAACATGCATCCGGAATTGTTCCACAAACTTCTTGGCCAATTGATCGAACGAAGAAATTGATCTAGGTGGTAGGCGGGTAAACCACATTGTCGCGATTCCCCCAGAGAGATGGGGAAACTCCGACACTTCACTGCATCGTCGGCCCTTGCAGCGCTCATCGACCATTCATACTTCAGAATATGCTGGTTGGGGTCACTATTCCCTTCATACATCGGGAGAGTCGGCATTCTGAATCGCCTAGGGGGTTCGGCATGTAACACTTCGTCTGTGAAAGGGGTATGACTACGGGAAATCCCCCAGTCATCATTAGTGAGCCCCTGACTCTCGCGGATCATTTGACGTATCATGGTTGATATATCCGAAACGGGCAGATTCGGAGCGTGATGAGCTAAGGCGTGGTCGGGTTCCACGGTGCGAGTAGGGATCGGGCGCTGTCGACGATCCGTATCTCGCCTCCTTGGCTCAACGTCTTCTGGGACATAAGGTTCAGGAGTATGTCCTCGCTGTTGATTGATCGGCTCTGATTGATTTCGGGTATCGACCCTTGTCTCTGCTGCGGCGGTTGTGGCGCGGTTATCCGTGGTGTACTATGGGGCAGTACCTCCTCGCGTTGAGGGACCCGTCTGGAAGCTGGTCTACGGTCCTACCCTCAGTTGCCCAACAGTTAAGGCGGGCTGATATTCAGCAGCTTGAGCGCGACTCCCCTCTAGTCGAGGACGGGTAGTTCGGTGGTGATAATCAGATGAAGCTGAGCTTTCGGTAGACGCTCTGGAGACATCATCTCTCCTAGACCTTCTGTGCACCCAGCGATTTAGCTGGTTGGTCAGCTCGATATTGGCGCGTAACTGTTCTGCCAACTGCTGACGGCTTTGGGATAGCTCCTGGAGCAATATCTGAAACTCCTGTCGGGTGACTAGCCCTGTTGAGTCTGAGTGAGTGGTATTGTCTTGATTGGAAGAAGGCGGCTGTGCGGGATTCTGCCTATCTCTGCCTTCTTGCTCTGCAGCGGTAGCGCCAGTTCTTGTGCTGACCATTCTCGGTGGTGGAGTCCTTTCCTAGATTTTGAGCAAATCTGAATAGAATGGAAGGATTCCGGACCGGATATCTGGATCTTCCTCTTGGATTTGTGCAATCCGGTATCGACGGCAGATCCAACGAGCAGGAGAAAAAGCTGGTTTTCTCAGTGAAAGCACCAAAGTGTTTGTACCAAAAATGGGCACAACACTCTTCGGGAGTTATTTGAAGAGATAAAATGAAGAATGTAAATGTAAAACAGAGATTATCTAACAAAAACTCCAATAAACAGAATTGTAAATACGCAGACAAGCAATTTAGAGTGGTTCGGCGTATAGCCTACGTCCACTATGAAGTTTTGATGATTTTATTGATTCTCTTTCAATGGTTACAAGCGGTTACAGTAATGAACAGCGGATTACAGATTAGAATTCGAAATTGACAGCAAAAATAGGATGCAAATCTCAATCCGGCAGAGTCTGGACGCTTCAGAGAAAAAAAAGATCCTTTTCCCGTTGACTCTGGGGCTCTATTTATAGGCGTAGGAGGCTTAGATTTCGCTCAAACTCCGGGAGACTTGGCCTGACACGTGAGGGGACCCATTCGACCACTTCCAGAGAGTTTCAAGTCAATCTGTGATCGATACGAAATCATTTCGTATCGATCAAGATTACCCCCAATTGAGCTCAAAATTGGTGGAGATGTTCCTCGGTATGTGTGCAACCTTCAGTTAAAATTTCATGGTATTTGGATCAGTGGATTGAGAGATATCATCGATACGAGGCGATGTTCTTCGCTAGGCTGTCTGGTTCGAATCCATTTCTCTGAGCTGAGGGCTTCGAATCGATGGTATCACGCGCCTCTGTGAAGACGTGGAACGCACGCTTCGCCTCGATCCGGTCTTTTCTCCGAGTCGACCGTGTCGACTCCATATATCTCGGCGCATTCGCATCGAGGGATGACGTAACGCGCGCGCTTCGTCTCGATCCGGTATTTGCTCCGTGTTGACTGCTTCGACTCCATGTATCTCGCTCCGTTTCCTTCGAGATATGACACGTTATCCAAGCCAGTTGACCTGATGGATTCGAGTAGGACTTCATCCATGGATACGAAGCAAACACTGGCTGATGGACACGAAGTAGACACTGGATGATGGATACGAAGCAAACACTGGCTGATGGAAACGAAGTGGACACTGGATGTGGATATGAAGTAGACATCAAGTGACCGTTACAAACCAGGTGACTTATTGATGGATACGAACAAGTCTTTCCGGCTGAAGGTTCTATCGATACGAAGCTCATGACTATATGGACTTAATCATTCTAGTCGATATGAGATCGATGGATGCGAAACGAGGACCACCGATGGATACGAAACCCATCGATACGAACTCGATGTACTAGCTCCATCGGAACGAAAAGATACGCTTCAATGGATACGAAGTGGGGTCTGCTGATGGATACGAAAACATGCTTTTCCCTCCAACTTGTATCCATCATAACCTGTGCGTATGAACTCGGATTGACTTGAAACTTGGAACGTTGGTTTGCTTTACTTTCTCGATCATGTCTCATCGATTGGGGCTTGATCCGGACTTGATCAAAATTCAACGATATCCATGACAAACGACATTTGGAGTCCAACTCCTTGGTGTCCTGGCCTTGCCAAAAGGCGGGATAACAGCTGTGGCTGGTGATGTTGGAGAGGATGGTGGAGATGAAGGTGGTAGGGCCAAGCAAACAAGTGGAGAAGTCAAGGCAAATTTAAGTGGAAAACAAGACAAATTCAAGGAAGAAAAGTGGAAAAAGAGAAGCCATTGCCTTCAATATTTTTTTGGCCGTGCAAAATGAAACGAGAAGGAGTATTTTCACGTGAATGCTGATGAGAATACATGGCTATAGCATAGGAAAGTGTACGGCCAAAACAAAGAAAGTGAAAGGTTAAAGGAAAATGGAAAGACTAGGCAAATGAAAGGTCGCAAGTTATAAAGTCAAGTCTCTTCATATTTCCTTTCTTTTTAAATCAAATAAAAATGAGTAAATGAATTTAAAACTGAAAAAAAAGTAAAATAAAATGAAAATAAATAATTAAATTTAGAGAAAATAGAAAAAGAATTAAAGAAATAGCTTAAAATTCAAACAGGGTTCAAAAATTACAATTAAATCATCATTGGCTTTGGAAAAATATCTACTTCATTTTAAAAATATTCTAAAGCAAAACTTTGAAATAAATAATTCATTTATCATTTCTAAAGTGAAATAAATAATTAAATTTAGAGAAAATAAAAAAATAATAAAGAAATAGTTTATTTAATTTAAAATAAGGCTTAAATTTACAAATAAAACATTACTTGCTTTATAAAATTTCTATTTCACTTTAAAACAAATAAAAAGTCAAATAAGTAAAAAAAATGATGAACAAAATAAAGTGGAGATTAAATAAAATAAAGTCTTAAGGAAATAGAGGAATAAATAAAGAATTTCTTTAATTAAATGAAACTGGAAATTAGAAATTGTAAACAAAATACAACTGACACTGGAAAATGTCAAATATACCTTTAAAATGTTTTAAAACCAAAATATATACATAACATGTTATTTTACCCATATAAATATAAATTAGAACATTACATGGCCAAATAAAATATTATTTATATAATTTAAGATAAACAATTTTGTTAAATACAGCAAATTATACACAATATTAAAAAGGGCATAACTTTCACATTATAAATCAGATTTCAACGAAACGAAAAGCAGTATTCTTGAAATTTTATTTACTTTTATAGTAAAAGATAAAATTCAAAATTTCATCAATTTAATTTTTTTTAAAATTAAAAGTTAAAGTTTGACCATATTGACCAAAATTCACATTTCTGGAAAATATCTTATTTATTCGTGTTTGAAATTATAATTCACATTCAAAACACAATTTATATTTAAAATAACAAAATTATCTAATTTAAATAAATAAAGTTTTTAAATCAAGAAATTAAATTAAAGTAATTAAAATAATCACAAAATACAGGGTTGTTACATGCGGGGTTCTGTCTGTCCCGTCCTTCTGGATCTACAGCTGCCGAGGTAGGCCTAGTGTCGACCATGGTGGATATTGAAGCTCTCTCCTAGACTTCGTATAAATTTGAATAGGATGGAAGAACTTCTGGGGTTGAAATCTGGATCTTCTCCTTAGATTCTTGCAATTCGATATCGGCAGTAGATCCAATGAGCAGGAGAAAAGCTGGGTTCTCTCAATGAAAGCACCAAAGTGTTTGTACCAAAATTGGGCACAACACTCTTTGGATGTGTTTGAAGAGATAAAATGAAGAAAATAAATGTAAAATGAGGTAGATCTAACAAACACACCAACCAACAAACAAGAAAATGCACAGAAACACACGAATTTAGAGTGGTTTGGCGTATGGCCTACGTCCACTATGAAATGGCTGACTTTTATTGACTTTTGCTTGCTGGTTACAATGAGTTACAATAGTATAATCCAAGTACAATAGTAATTTTGGCAGAGTCTGGACGTAGAAGAGCCAAAAGATCCATTTTCTGTAGGTCCAGGGTCACTATTTATAGGTGTAGGCAGCAAATATCTTGCCCAGATCTCGGAAGACTTCTTCTCTCACGTGGGTGGGCCCACGGGATCGAGTTCAGATGATTTCGACTCGATCTAGGAGTGATACGAATCGAGTTCGTATCGATCCATAAATAGTCCTTTGAGGCTGAAATTTGTCAAGTACATTCTTGAGGTTGTACGCAAGCTCTTGTGAAAATTTGGTGGCATTTGGAATCGTAGATCTCAAGTTATAATCGATACAAGTTTGGATTTGTTGAAGGCTGCCGAGTTCGCATCGCTTCTGTTCGCATCACTTCCAGGCATGTGCTAACCAATGACGTGGCGCTATCTTTTAGGATCGATCCACTTTTCATGCAAAGTAACCGAGTCATCCATCTTTACGTGTCTCCTTCGCATCGCTCTAAGCTTTGTTTCATTCGTATCGCTCTTATTCGCATCGGTCCCTTGTTGCTTACTTCATATCAATGGTCAACCCTCTTTTCATATCGGTCGACCAAGCTCCACTTCGCATCGATCCGGATCTATCCTCTTCGTGTCGCTCGTTTGAGTTCGTTTCATATCGATGGATCGATACGAATGGGGTAAATGTGATGGATACGAAATGGCGCTCTCTGAATCGATACGAAGTAAGCAACACCTACTCAATAGATACGATTACCTAGGATACGAATGGGATGGACATGAACTTGATCGATTCAAATGAACTGCTTCTTCCCATGGATACAAATATGTTTGATTTCGATGGTTACGGAGGAGGCCGCCTTGGATGGATGCGAACTGATGATTTTGATAGATGCGAACAAGGCCTGCGAGCTTGGATGGATATGAACGAGATTATTGCTTGATATTGCATCGACCATATCTTGAGTATACGAATCCCGATTGACTTGAAATTTGGAATGTTGGCTTTCAGCTTTGCTTGTCGCGTCATATCACTTGTAGCTTGATCCGGGCTCGGGCAAAATTTACCAGCATCCATAATGAGCCCGCGTATAACTGGTCTTCAAGATGAACTATCTTTGGCTTTTAGTCAATTTCTTGGTGTCACGGCCTTGCCAAAAGGCGGGATAACACACATATTCCATTTATCTAAAATAATGTGGGCTATCTATCACGCATGTTCCATTTATCTAAAAAAATGTGGACTATCCATTACACATCTTATAGTTTCCCTATGGTGATTATGAATCCTTCATTAACTTATGGAGACTATCCATCTTTGGCATCATGTAGACTATCCATCACACATTCCATAGTTCTCGTAGGGTGACTACCATAAAATCTCAATTTATAATTAGGTTATGACTTTATTCCCCCAAGTGCTCAACCTATGTCTATTGGTATCCCCAATTAGGTTGTATAACCCTTAAACTTATAACATCTCAAAACGATATGCATTGGTATCCCAAATGATTAATGTCGAAATTATAAAATAACACACCTTGTTGTCCCCAATGAATAATGTCAAATTCATAAACTTATGGCATATAGAAATACAAAACACTGGTATCCTCTATGAATATTGTCAAAATCATAAGCCTATGGCTCCCTACCATTAATTTAGTAATATAAAGAACATATGGCATTCATGTCGCAATAATAATATCGAACCTCTATCCTAGGTTGGAAAAAAAATTAAAATTTTATCATAAGGCTAACTGCCGAAATCTTAAGGGTATCTACCTTCTTAAGACATAGGCTATCTCACCATTTAAAACTCCCCTTTAGTTTACATAAAACTAGGCCTCGAATCAGTATTAATATGAAGAGATGCGACATAAATGCCGTATGAGCATAGTTGCTAAAATCAATTAAACAAGAATGTCGAGATTGATATACGACGACATCAATACCTCAAGTAGAGATCAATTACTTACGACATCATTATAAGTATGTCATCATTATTATACTTTGGCTATTATGTCGCATACATAGAAAAATTAGTGACATCATTACCGCAAAATTGATTAATGTTGAAATTGATAACGTGCAACATAAAAACTCACGACATCATTCAAAACGGGGTGAAGACTTACAGCATAAATTTAAGAATGCTGAAAACTATCGACGTTGATAACTCACGACATCAATAAATCATATAGCCACGAGATACGATATTCCTATAACATCAATAGCAGAAGCATGACTCGAGGCATCGCATACTTACAGAATAAGTATCACATGCATTACTTCATGTCAATACCGCCTATTTTCGAGTTCGCTTACAACTGTAAAGTGATATCGCCTATTATGAATGCTGAACGTCATGGCAATGCCGCGTATCGGTGGCATTGTCATAATTACCATAAAAATTGTTTTATTTCTATTAAAAGCAATTTCTTTTTACCAACTTTTATTCCTTGTCAAATTTCTATTGGTTGAAAACATACTTTACCAATTTCCTTTTAGAAAATTGCCGCAAATCAATTTTACACTTCCAAAATCATTAATCAACTTAATTAATTAGTACCCTTAAGTAGTATTGATTTATATGCTTTTCTAGCATAATAAGTTCATAGAAATTCATAATCTCTTGTCAAAAATCTCCAAAAATCACTAAAAATTAGAATTAACGTTTCTCTTATATATAAAATTTTCGAGGCTAAAATAATTAGTTAATTTTTTTAATAATTAAAACCCAAAATAAACACTATTTCCTCATTAGGAAATTCATAAATTCTCGTTTTAATTTGAAAAATTACGAAATTAAAAATCCATCTTCAAAATATTGTTTTACATAACATATTAGAAAATCAAGTCGATTGAAGATCAAAAACTTAGGTTTCAACCTTAAAATATATCAAAATAATTTCATAAGAATTCCATAAATTATTATTCTATCCAAACAATGATTAAACATTCATAACTTGGCAAGTCAATCAAGATGAATTCGAAAATTACCCATAACTGAATTTAAACACAAATTATAGAGATGGTTTATTATTATTCACCTTAAATTGGATGATGAGATTGAGATTTGATGGAGTTTGGTTTCTCTAAGCTTTGCTTTTTGAATCTCTTAGTTTCACCTTTGATTTTCCCTTCTCCACCTGATTAATGGCCGACCTCTCTAATGTTTTTTTTTGATTGTTTGTAATTGTAAAAATGAGAAAATGAATGAGAGAGTGAGGGTTTAAGGGATAAAAGAGTGATCTATTCCCATTTTACCCTTCTCATTTTTTCTTTCACGTGTTAAGTTTAAAACAATCTTATTACTTAATTAGTTAAGGCCCGGCCTTGTTGATTATTAAATCTCATCTCATGTCCCATTACATTATTCTATTTTATCTATCTAACTAAATTTTCCGAATAATGTTAAACTAAAATTAGGGATGTTACAACACTACACCTCCGCCTGCCACCTCAGCACCGCCGACCACCCCCCACTGGCCACCGACTCTGGCCGTGACCTGCTATGTCTTCCATTTTTTCCTCCTTTTCATTTCCTACATTGCATGTTGCACGCCAGTTCACGTTGCCGGATCTCTAACCGAGACCACCAGCACCCTTTCCTCCGACGGGACATGTCCCATATGCCCTCCGGCCACTCCCCCGATGTCGATAAGGACCAGCCACCACCAAAAACGTGGAAACCCCATAAACCTTTCCCCACTCGTTCATCTCTAGTTTCTACCATCTATATTCCGAACTCTTCTTGCTAATACGAACAAACCCATATTATCAAAATCCATTTTGGATCTCCTCCAAAAATCAACCCTTTGGTAGATCTGCTGTTTCCGACCACTATAATAAGATCTAGGTTGATCCGAGGCCATAGCTGCATAGCCCTTGGAAATATTGAGAGACCCGAATCTTATTTCGTCTGAAACTATGATGATTTGCTGGAGAAAGTGGAGGAGAAAGAAATATGAGAGATGGGTTCATAAAGAGGGGGAGTTATTCGTGAATGGGAAAAGAAGTGTGCAGCACGGAAATGAAGTAATATTTATAAAGTAATGGGTAGCGTTAGAGTTATTATGCACCTTTTTTCTTCAATTTTCAAAATTTCAACGCACGTTTTGTGCCCTTACGGCTTCTATGAATGTTCGATTGTGATGAGTGTTCGACCGCGCAAATCGTCTTATTTTTTTGGTTCCAATGAAACTAGTTTCGTCAAAATCCAAGACAGTGCTTCGAGATGCTATTTTTAGGCTTTTTAAGTCGTATGGTCTGCCGAAATGTCCAATCTCAAAAAATTTCGACCATGCGGCTTGTACACTTTTGTAACATCCCGCCTTTTTGTACGTTTTAAGCAGACATACATGCCGACTCAAACCATACAGAAAGGCGGATTGTTATTGGGGTGAATAAGAAAAAGCAAAGAAAGAGAAAAAAAAATAGAATCTCGCAGCGGAATGACAAAATATAATAATCAAATAACAGTTCATGAAGTTGTATACAAAACATTTGATTATACGTGTACAATACAAAATCAGAGTTACACATATCAGAGATAAACAAATCATAATGCAGCGGAACAGTATGAATGCAGTGGAATAAATATAGTAAATAATAGTAGTACAAATCTTCGTCTTCGTCCTCCAGAAATAAGGTCTTCAAATCCTGAAATGCTCAGGCTGACCCGAGCGAACTGAAAAGACAAAACACTCGAGTCAGAACTAAAAGATCTTATGTGAGTTAAATCAACGGTAAATAACTATGAGTGGAATGACGTCAGAGATGTTTATGGGGTTTGACATCTCCTATCTAGTGTCTAACGTGAGTGCAGTAACTTAAGAGATGTTCGGGATTCACATCTCCTAAGGATCCGTTAAACTATCTGCTATGTAGTACAATACGCTATTATAATATGTCTACAGTAAGATAAACTATTAAAATAGCATTAAGGCTTTATATTTTCCCCCTTAACACATTTTTATATATTCCTATAGTCTATACAGTAACGTAATCCCGTCCGTACTGGACGTCGTCAGAGGGCACTCCATAGGTATGGTACAAAACAAACTCGTAGTGGTCTCGATAGGGTAGGTGACATGACGCAACTAGGCAATGCCAGGGTAGATATACCAGTTACACTTCCGGATCGGTGGTAACGCATAGCAGTTACTACCGCCCACCTCGGAACACACTCCCAAATCAAAAATCAAGGGTGGCCACCAAATCAATCGCAAAGTCAGAATATAGTATCGAAGGAATGTGCCCGATCGGAGGAATGACCTCACTCGGCCCGTCAATTGCTCCTGTTTTAGCCACCTTAAGCTAACTCATGGGAGTCAGGTCCACGTATATACCTCATATAGGATCGTCGTCAACCATCCTACTTCATTCTGGAATCTCCACCGCATACACAGTTGTCAAAATGGTTTTCGGTATTGGCAGAGAGTATGAAAAAATCCAATCCCGGTCTCTTTAACAACCCATCGCTTATTACACACCGGATGATTCTTTTACATTTCCAAAATCATTTCATAATTGATATCAAAATATCATATTCAATTCAAATCATATCATTTTCGAAATCATTACTTACTTCTGAAATTATATCATATTGAAATCATAGTTCGAAATTATATTTCCTTTCAAAGGTCATATTTCCAAAATAGGTTAAGCTCTCATTTCAAAATTATCATATTAAACCAAATATGCTATTTAGATCCCAACTTAGGTTATAATGTCGCTTAACCACATTCACTTTAAAAATCGAGAATTTGAATATAAACCCATCCATTTTACTTAGTTTGGAATATAAAAGGAAATAGTTTTAAATAGTTAATATAGATTTAAAATAAATTAAATATAATTAAAATAGATGAAATAGCTTAAAATAGATTAATTAGATTTAAAATAAGTTAAAACAGGTTAATTAGTTTAAATAAATTAAATGGTTTAAAATAGGTTAAAATGATTTAATATAATTAATACAGGTTAAAATAGTTTAATACTTTGAAATCTTAATAATTAGAAATTTTGAAATAATAATTTTTTTAAAACAGTTTATATTAAAATATGAATTTAGAATTAATATCAAATTAAACTATTCATTTCATTTCAACACATTTGGACCATTTCAATTTCCAAGTCAACAAACCAAATTTCAAACCTTCAATTTTTAAGTTTCAATAAACCATGGAATTTCATCCCGTTTCAATTCAGTTTCAAATATCAATTCAAATTGATCCAATTTCAAAATATTTCGAAGTAATATTTCAAACAATTTCAATAGCCCAATTCCGATAGAATTTCAATTATACTTAATCAAATTTTATTTCAAAATATCATTTAATTAAATTCAAAAATTTAGGATTTTAAAAATCATTTAATTTAACCAATCCGGTGTCCGTATATAATTCTCTACCCTAGGGTCAAGTGATACGGATATTTATCATTTCAATCCGCAATTTAAAATGTTATGGTTATATATCATTTCAAACCGCAATCCCGAATTAATAATAAAATCCATAAAATCGCTCGAGTCTATCATTTCAACCCATAACGATTTTTTCTTAATCTATAGATCATCCGGGTATGTATCATTTCAACTCATAGTGAAATTGCAGTTTATAACGATATAAAATACAACATCCATTCATCCAATAACAACAATGAACATCCATTACAAACATCATCCAAATCACTCAATAAATATCAATATAGAACTGATAATCAATAACAGGTATTTAACTGGCAATTTATATTATAACAACCCGCATTTTTGACCGTTCAAGTCGACAAAACATACACACATGCCGACTCAAACAATCCGAAATACGGATAGTTATTGGGGTAAATAAGAAAAGAAAGAAAAGAAAGAACAGAAACAAACTCAGAATCTCGCAGCGGAAGGAACAAGATATAATAATAAAATAACAGTTCATGAAGCTGTTAAGTAAATAAATTTGATTATTATTATACATCATAAATCAGAGTTACATACATATCAGAGATAATACAACAATGCAGCGGAAAAATAATACAGTAGTAGAATACAAATGATGTAATACCAAACTCCGTCTTCGTCCTCCAGAATAGATCTTCAACCTTATCTGAAATGCTCAGGCTGACCCGAGCGTAATGAAAAGGCAAAACACTCGAGTCAGGACTAAAATATCTCATGTAAGTCAAATCGAATAAGAAAATATGAGTGTGACGGCGTCAGAGATGTTTACGGGTTTTGACATCTCCTATCCAGTGTCAACGTGAGTGCAATAACTTAAGAGATGTTACGGGATTTTCCATCTCTCAAGGATCCGTTAAACTATCTACTATGTAGTACAATATGCTATTATAATATGTCTACATTAAAGTAAAAGTATTAAAATAGCATTAAGCCATGGCCCATTCCACCCTTAACACATTTTTATTCCCAAAAGCATATACAAGACCGTAGTTTCCCCAAAACCGGAAGTCACCAGAGGGCAATCCATATACTAAAGGTACAAATCAAAATCGTAGTGGTCGCGTATAAATGGAATACAAGTATGACAAGGCACATGAGGCAATACCCAAGGTAGTGATACTACCGTTCGCCTGATCCGGACTGGTGAGAACGCAACGCCGCAGCGCCCGCAACACCGTGAAACAACACTCCCAAAATCAAGGGTGCACCAATCGACAACATATAATGAGTAGTTCGAAGAAGTGTGTCCACTTGAGGTAGCAAATCCTCCATTGGCCCGGCACAGCTCCTGTTTTAGTCATTTCCAATTTGACACAAGTGTCAAGGCTATCCATCATCGTTCACTTTCTTCAGTCATCAACGAACATCATTCCAACCACTTCATTCTGGATCATCACTCCGCGTATAGTTATTAAAGTGGTTTTCGGTTTAGATAGAGAGTATATCCATAACCGAATTCCGGTCTCTTTAATAACTTCCGTAATTATTTCACCGATTGGTCGTTTATTTATTTCAAAACCAAATCAATTTCAATTCAATTAGAATTTATAAATCAACATTTCATTTGTCTTTCTAAATCAATTTCCACAATTTACGTTTCAAAACTTCCAAATCAAAATTTCAAAATCTTATAATTCAATTTCAATTTCAATTTAAACAATTCAAATATTGATTCAAGTTCGTATATAAGTTTCATTCCGAAATCATTTAAATTAATTTAATTCAACATTCAAATCAATTTAAATTCATTTATCGATTTCATTTAATATCCGTTAAGGTACTTTATCATTCAAAACAATTTCTATTAAATTTCAAATCCATTACACTACCTTTTTAAGTTCAACTTCATTAAATCAAAACTTACAAATTTGAATTAAATTAAATTCGTCAAATCAATTCTTTCAATTACAAGTCTTACATTAATTCCAAAAATATCACATTTTCATTTCTTGTTAAAAAAATTCAATTTCACTTATTTACTTTCATAAATAATTTTCCAAAACTTAATTAATAAAGAAACTCAATTTCAATTATTTACGAAGTAAAAATTCACTTATTCAAAAGTTCAAATTTTTCTTATTAAAGAATTTCAATTCAATTTAATCATTAAATAATTTAACCTTATTTAATTATTAAATAATTCAATAGTTTCAATTTAGTCCAATTAACAAATTTCTTTGAATTTCAATTAAATTCCAAATTAATTAAATCTCAATTTTAAATAAATTTTCAATTCCAAACTCAAACTTGAAATATCATTTCATAAAAATTTTCTTAGAAATATTCAGAGTTCGATTAAAAGTCCAATCTTTTAAAACAAATCAACTTTCGAAAATTTACGCCGTATTTCAAATTTTTTTTTTCTTTTTAAAAAAAAATCTAAACTTCAAATAATTAAACAATTTCATTTACCAAGTTTAAATTCCAACATCTTGAGCTTCAATTCAAAATAATTCAATTTCCATAAATTGGATTTTTATTCTTAAAATCAATTCATTTAAATAATTTCAAAACAACTTTAAAATCATTTAATTTAACCAACCCGGTGTCCGTATATAATTCTCTAACCTATGGCCAAGTGGTTAGTTATTTCAATTAAATGTCAGGGATGAATATATATTACTTAAACCAATCACAGTGTCATGTGCATGTATAACAGGATATATATAAGCAAATAAACATCCAAACATTTAAATATCAACCAATAGCATCCATCGAAATAAATCATCCAATAGTCAATACAATTCACGGCAATTTCATAGTTATCAATATCGGGAAATTTGATTTCAATTAAATCCTAATTTCAATTTACTGTCAATTTAAATTTTCAACGGTGAATTCACACGACAATCTATATGACAATTGAAATTTATCAAACAACGACAAATAAATTCATATCACTTCATAATGTCAAATTTAACTACCATAAAAATATTCAGTACATTGTGAGCGTTATAAAACACTCACCTTTTGAATTTAAATTGAATTTAAATTCAATTTAAACCCAAAATTTTGACAGTCTCCAAATCCATCCAAATCAGCGTCAAAGTGTCCGGAATTTCGATACGATCCTAACAAAAGAAACCTCGTCCAAATCCAAGTCCGTATGCAAAAGTTATGAAAATTTGAAGATTGGAAAATTTTGGTGCTGAGTCGACTTCGAGTTCCCACCTCAAATACCCGATGCCTGCTTGGAGTTTTTGCGAAAACGACCCGATGACCCGAGTAGTTTTCTTCCCGAATCGAAGTAGCTCCAGGGTTTTTCCCCCTGAAACCCGAAGCGCGACCCGAAGCGCGTAAATCTCGATTTTTTTTTTTTTTAGATTTTGGAATTTGGGAATTAGGTTTTGTCTGCCATTGGAATGAGAAGCTAAGAAGAAGATGAATTGTACGTACAGACAAATGAAGATTAGGGAGGCTAGGGTTTATAATTGTGTTTATATAGGTATGTTAGAGATAGAGTAGATAGACTGGATAGATGAACGTGCGGAACAAACTATGGCCCGAAAAGCCCGTTCTGACTCCGGAACGGAATTGGGTAAACCCATATATCAAAATAGGTGTTTTAAAATATTTTAAACGCAATGGAAAAGGTTTCAAGTCCAAATTCCATCGTATGAAGAAGTTATGCTAAAATCAAAATTTCAAATTGATTTTAATTGATTATAATTGCATTTATTTCAAGGCGTTTCGAGTCCGTACGATCAAACGACAAGTCCGATTGCTACGAAAATTGAAACCTTACAATAATTCACTGTTACGGATCCGATGAAACTAGTTTCGTCGAAATCCGAGACAGTTGTAAAAATGACAATTTTTACTGTTTAATTTCAATATAAAATTCCCAATTTTAAACTATTAACTTTTAAATCAAATTTCAATTGTTCACAAATTTTATTTTTAATTTCACAGTAATTAAAAATCTTTTACAATGCAGTTTTCCATTATAAATCCAGTATAAAAGATTACATTAGATTCAGCGTTCAATTATATTGTAATTCAAATTCAAGTTATTTAATTCCAATTGAATTCTTTTATTTCGATTTACACTTTCATTATTGCATCAACCATTTACTTATACATTATTATCAATAGTTTATAATTCATTTACTTTCATTTTCTTCAGCTATCATCTTATTTAAATTCACAGTAATATTAAATTACATTCATTTACGTTGATTTCCATATTATAACTTCAATATTAAATGTACATTTTATTTATTTCGTTGTTTACAATCAAATTCAATTCAATTCAATTTCTTGTTACATTCAAATTTAAATCTTTACTTACGTTCAATTACCAGTTAACATCTTTATCAAATTACAGTTTCGGTTATTATTTGATTTCAATCAACTGTAATATTAAGTTACATTTATTTATATTAGTTTCAATAACATAAACTTCCACTATTAAATCTACCGTTTTATTTATTCTTTGTTTACAATCATAACCAATTTGGTTTACAATCAAACTCAATTCATTACTTACATTCAATACAGGTTAACATCCATATTTAATTTACAAATAAGTTATTTCAGAATTCAGTTTTGCATTTTAACTTGTAATTCACATTTAACAACACAAAATTTTATTTCCTTCGGATTTTTATCCAAAATTTTTTATTTTAATTCGTATTTTTAAAGTGTTAAAAATACAGGTCGTTACATTCTCCCCCACTTAAAACTTTTCGTCCTCGAAAAGGAACGGAGAAGGGGAAACCATCATTTAGATATAATTCATTCAAAATATTCGACTTATTTGCAAAATTTAGTTATAGGATTTTTTTAAAATCTCAAAATTTTCTAACTCCCGGATTTTTGAAAAATTTCGGCAGCATCTCCTTTGCGCGGCTAGGACCGAAAAATTTCACAGTGGTAATAATTGCATGATATACATCTCATTACAAGAATAAGGCATCCCAAAACATGGGGAACACAATAATATACCACAACATAAACTGTAATCCGAGAACATACCTTTTATTTAGCGTTTATTAGCATTTTAACTTACATTTTGCATTAAGCGCAGAAGCGAGCTCCACAAGCGAAGCGCAACCTCTTTGCTACCTACTAAAATGCTCAATAACCAAGTTAGAACCATGCATATAAAGATAGATCGATATATTTATCATAAACAACACACATATAACATGTTTAGCTTCAAAACTGAAATTCCAATTCCAGGACAGCAAACGAATCTCAGTTTTTGGTCACCTAAACGATAAAATTTGACAATGGAATCTAAACAAAAGTTGTTGCATTCGTTTCAGGCTTTCCGGAATGTCCAAAATCATTGAATTCGGACCTTCCGTTCAAAAGTTACGATCGTTTTACTAAATAGGAACGCCTCAGCCTGGCAATGAATTGCGCAGATCAGCGACATTTGGTCACGTTTTCGACCCTCTAAATGACAGCAAAACACAAAACACTTAAAGTAAAAGTTTTAACTTAAGTTCTTAGCTTTCCAGAAAGTGCAAGATCATCAAAATCCGATACACCAGTAAAAAGTTATGGCAAAAATACTAAGAGTATATGCTACTGATTTTGCTTCCCTTTTACACAGGCCAGCGAGAAGATTCAAATTTTTAACTAAGTAAATTAAGGAATTTCTCAAGACAGTCTAAACAAAAGTCGTGCTACAGTTTCTAAGCTTTCCGAAAAGTCTAATATCGTTGAATTTCGTCCATCCATTTAAAAGTTATGCATATTTCTGTTTCAGCATATATTGGACAATTTTGGATTTTTTTTTTCCAAAATTTTGCTTTTATTATTTCAAAGTACAAACCATCAAACTTCAAATTTCTAAAGATCAATCACAAACCCAAAGTCGTTTATTTTCTTATTTATCCATGAAATAAGTTTACATTCGATTTGTTTCCGATTTATTCAAGTTTGTTTCATTCATAATTTAAATTCAAGTCAATTTAAATCCAATTTACCTTTGAATTTACCGATTTGTTTCCGATTTACCTTTGAATTTAAATTGAATTTAAATCCAATTCAAACCCAAAATTCAAACGGTCTTAGAATTTGTCCAAACCAACGTCAAAATGTCCGAAATTTGAATACGATCCCAGCGGAATGAACCGCGCATGAATCGGACCTCGTATGCAAAAGTTATGTGGGTTAGAATGTTTGAATTTTGAAATTAAGTTAAAATAAAAAAAACTAACAATCCGATCACGCCATGTCATCGTCTTCACACGTAGCCCTAACCGCCTGCAGAAACTCTCGAACATGGATACATGAACGGCCGCCACGTTTGACTCGATGTCGCACCTTCCTCACGCGTCTGACCAACGATCAGGCTGCGCCATTCAACAGCCCTGGCCGAGCCGCCCCATCACCCATCGACCGGTCCCCCCGGTGCCGCCGCTTGCCTCCTGGCCGAGACGAAAATCAGCCACCTATCTTTGCTTTCTGGCAAAATTTGACGACATCTCGACGAACGAATAGCATGGCCAGGGCCTGCTCGTCGTCCTCTACAATACCGTACCACCCGATCGTCATGAAATCGATGACCAACCGTTAGATCGAAAACTCTAACCAATGGACGGCCGGAACTAATCCATGAATTTCCGGACAAACAGTGCATCGAATTGAAAAATGATTTACAGATCTAAGATGCGCTCATCGAGAGCTTCAAATCGATATATAATATGATATAGTTTGAGGAGTTTGAATTTTCGATTTGATATTGAAATTGAATTTGAGGGTTTTGAAGTTTGAATCTGTTTCGCCATTGAGGAGGAAAGGTAGACAGCTAAATTGTACGTACAGAAATGAAGAATAAGAAATAATTAGGGTTTATAACGAGTTATTTATAGGCAGATCAGAAAATAGAATGAATGGACACGATCTGATTTGGGTTTTGAACGATAAATAACCCAAAAAGCCCGTTCTGCCTCCGGAACGAAAATGGATCATCCCATATATCAAAATAGATGTTTTCATAAATTTTAAACTTAATGGAATAGGTTTCAAGTCCTAATTCCATCGTATGAAGAAGTTATGCTAAAATCAACTTATTTCAAATTGATTTCAATTAAATTGATTTCAAGGCGTTTCGAGCCCGTACGATCAAACGACAAGTCTGATCGCTACGAAACCTGAAATCCTACAATAATTCACCGTTACAGATCCGATGAAACTAGTTTCGTCGAAATCCGAGTTGGTGGTCAAAATGGCTATTTTCACGTTGATTAAATAAATTAATATTAAATTAATTAAATCACTTTTCAATTCAAATTTAATAGTTTACAATTTCTATCATTTTAGATTACTTGGACATTTACTATAATCTAAAACAAATTTAGATATCAAATTCAAAGTCCATTATTTTACCAATTACAGTATTTAATTTCAATTGTAATTATATCCAATTTCTTATAATTAATTCCAATAAATTGATTCCAATCTTCATACTCAATTAATTATTTTTCTATAGGCATAGTCAGTATCTGTTCATCTTTCATTACATTATATTCTCCAATTTCCGTCTTTTATTTGTACTGACTACTATATTTCCATTATATAGAATTTTTGTCAATTCCACACATTAATTATAATTAAAAATCTCAATTAATTTATTCAACTTGGCTTCATTCTTTTAATAAATCAATTATTATCTTATGAATAAAATTAACATTTACATTCATTTTTTTACATTTACAAGTTTCAGTCATTGTCTTAACTCGCATTAATGTAACATTTAATTCTATTCAATTATAATTGGTTTCCAATTAAATTTCACAACCTAAATAAATAGGTAGCTTTTAATAATTGTTACCCTTAACTTTTATTTACACTATAAGTTTATTATTTACAAACCAATGTTACAATTTGCTTCCCTACCCCTAATTTCATTCAATTACCATTAACAATATAATATTTCATTAGTTAATTAAATATTTACCTTTACTTTCTTATACTCAATTTAGAACCAAGTATAACATTTACATTATATCATTTATTGGAATTTCATTTCAATTGTTAATAATTAGCTTTAATTAACATTGTTACATCTCATTTTATTATTCATTTCATTATTAAATTTCAAATTTTTATTTCTTCCAATATTAAATCATAAAATCTTATTTAATTTACCCTTTTAATTATCGAAAATTTATCGGTCGTTACACTCTCCCCCACTCAAAACTTTTCGTCCACGAAAAGGAAAAAAAGGGAAAAGAAGAAATTAAGCAAATCAATATATCTTATTCAAAATATTAACTTTTAACAAACAATTAATTTACGTAATTAAATAATTTAAATAAAATATATCAATTTATAACAATTAAATCCTTTTGTACTCAAGTTAACAAAATTTTAGAAAAACATTTAATAAAATTTCTAAGTCCAAAATTTTCAGAAAATTTCGGCAGAGTCTCCTTTGTACGGAGAGGTCTAGGAGAAATAATAATATCAAATATAACAATATATTTCATAATTTTTCAAAATAATATATCCCAACAGCGGGAAAGATAATATAATATTGCTAGAAAACCGTAATCCGAGAACGTACCTAATTGTCGGGCAAATAACGCTTAAATTATGAAACCAAAAGCAGTAATAATTGCTTTCATAACCTGCTTTTCACTTATATACTCCAAAAAGAGTTAATAATTATATATATGAAATATTTAAAGTTGTTTCAACCACTAACAAACAATCCAATATAAAACAACAATCACTTGCAACTACAACATACAATCATCATATGAAATCAATAAAATCAACTATCCATCCATAGCAAACAAACAAATGGTTTGTTCAGGTTCAGAAATTTTTAACAGCCTAGAATGAAAAATAAACTACTGAGTGCACCATTTACTCAACAGTCTTAGATGAACTCAATAGATTATTCATACATCTTAAACAATTAGAAGTATCCTATCCCAAACAACCCATAAACCAAAACAAACAATAATTTATAATGTACTTGAGTTATTCTTATTACATTTTCTTTCACAACATTTACAGTTTTTTTTCTTTTCATTCATACAAGGATTATTTCTTTAACTTACATTTATCTCTTACAAAATTTTATTCCCATTCATTCATTTAGTGTTTATTTCATTTATTTTCCTTTATTACTTACAAAAATTCATTTTCATTTATTCATATCATGTCAATTTCTTTTATTGCATTACATTCATTTTATTATTTACTTTAATTATAAATAGTTTCAATATTAACTTAAGTTCAAAATCCTTTACTTACAGTACTCATTTTCTATTTCATTTAATTAGTAGTATTACAATTTTAACTTAAGTTTATAACTATTTTCATATCAAATTTCTTATTTATAAAAGTAAATTTCATTGAACACTACCATTACATAAGTTTTACTTGCAAAAATTTCCATTACATATTCTTTTAACTCTTCGACTTTTTATAATTGGTAAGTTATATATATATGTCTTTAAGAATGCAATTGAAAGTTACACAAGTTTGACTTACTTATTTTAATTAACTTAAGGTTTAGTAATTATCATTTCTTATTTCCATATTCTTTTGGTTTACAAGTTACAAATTTCAAATTCCTTGTATATTCCAGTTATAACTTAACATATAATTTCTTGTTTTCATTTAGAAGTTTCAATTATTAAATAGTTAAAATTTTATTCCATTACAATAATTAAAATCTCTAATTCATAGAAATTTAAGAACTAAATGTCGGGTTCCATTTCAAATCATTTAAAATAATATATACATATATATATATACTCATAACTTTTATATCCAATCATATTTAAAATTTAATTTTTTTATTTGTTTATCAAACTAGATCTGTAGTAAAACTACTACAATGGCCTTCCCACTTTGAAACTCAAAAATGAATGTCGATGATGCATGCACTCATCACCGAAATTATTTTCCAGCGACAGAGAGGGGAGTACAGAACTTATTTCTTTCCAAAATTTCATTAAAACCATTCTTTCAAATTATATTGAAATATTATATCAGAAAATACTTCTAATAATATTATTATTATATCCCAAAATCATTCGAAAGAAATTTTCAAAAACCCCGGAACTTAAGTTCTAAATTTCCAAATTTCATTTATTTTATTTTCAAATCTTATTTCCAACCAATATTTATAAATTTCACTACTTAACAACCAACATATTACAACCAAATATATATATCATTTATAAATCATTAGTTTATATATAAAAATATACAATACGCAAAAATTATTTCATTTACCTATATTTGAAAACAAATATTGTGTCGGTCAATCCTATTAAGTGTTTAGAAATCCCTATTGATGTCATAGCGTCCTATGCACCAACCAGAATTTATAAATACAAAATGAAACAAATCAACACAATATAAAAACATTTTATAACACTAACAAATACGCTCTCTCATATATATATATGCTCAGCGACTCATTCTAGGGTATTACTACCTTATTTAAAATGAGTCAAACCCCACATAGCTAAGGTTATCGCTAAACCAAAGCTCTGATACCAACTGTAACATTCCGCCTTTTTGTACGTTTTAAGCAGACACACATGTCGACTCAAACCATACAGAAGGACGGATTGTTATTGGGGTGAATAAGAAAAAGCAGAGAAAAAGAAAAAAAACAGAATCTCGCAGCGGAATGACAAAATATAATAATCAAATAACAGTTCATGAAGCTGTATACAAAACATTTGATTATACTTATACAATACAAAATCAGAGTTACACATATCAAAGATAAATAAATGATAATGCAGCGGAACAATATGAATAAAGTGGAATAAATATAGTAAATAATAGTAGTACAAATCTTCGTCTTCGTCCTCCATAAATAAGGTTTTCAAAAACTGAAATACTCAGGTTGACCCGAGCGAATTGAAAAGACAAAAAACTCAAGTCAGAACTAAAAGATCTTATGTGAGTTAAATCAACGGTAAGTAACTATAAGTGGAACGGCGTCAGAGATGTTCACGGGGTCTAACATCTCCTATCCAGTGTCTCACGTGAGTGCAGTAACCTAAGAGATGTTCGGGATTCATATCTCCTAAGGATTCGTTAAACTATCTACTATGTAGTACAATACACTATTATAATATGTCTACAGTAAGATAAACTATTAAAATAGCGTTAAGGCGTTACATTTTCCACCTTAACACATTTTTATATGTGGAAATTAGCCACAAGGGCCTCTTTAGTAAGTGGAATTAGTTTCTAGGACACACAACTGAAATAATTACTTTCAAGGACAAAACGTAAAATAATTAGTTTCTAGGGCCTAAAAACCTATGAAATTATGTCCTTGAAAATAATTGGACTGCTGACTTTGTCCTTGAAAGTAATTATTCTGCTGACTTTGGCCTTGAAAGTAATTTCTTTGAATGTGTGTCCTAGAAACTAATTGGAGTGCAAAGTTTGTCCTTCTGGTGAAATGCCCCTTTTTATATATTCCCATAGTTTATACAGTACCGCAATCCCGTCCGTACTAGACGTCGTCAGAGGGCACTCCATAGGTATGGTACAAAACAAACTCGTAGTGGTCTCGATAGGGTAGGTGACACGGCACAACTAGGCAATGCCAGGGTAGATATACCAATTACACTTTCGGACCGGTGGTAACGCATAGCAGCTACTACCGCCCACCTTGGAACACACTCCTAAATCAAAAATCGAGGGTGGCCACCAAATCAATCGCAAAGTCAGAATATAGTATCGAAGGAACGTGCCCGATCAGAGGAATGACCTCAATTAGCTCATCAATTGCTCCTGGTTTAGCCACCTTAAGCCAACTTAAGGGAGTCAGGTCCACGTATATACCTCATATAGGATCTTCGCCAACCATCCTACTTCATTCTGGAATCTCCACCGCATACACAGTTGTCAAAGTGGTTTTCGGTATTGGCAGAGAGTATAACAATATCTGATCCCGGTCACTTTAACAACCCATCGCTTATTACACACCGGATGGTTCTTTTACATTTCCAAAATCATTTCATAATTGATATCAAAATATCATATTCAATTCAAATCATATCATTTTCGAAATCATTACTTACTTTCGAAATTATATCACATTGAAATCATAGTTCGAAATTATATTTCCTTTCGAAAGTCATATTTCCAAAATAGGTTAAGCTCTCATTTCAAAATTATCATATTAAACCAAATATGCTATTTAGATCCCAACTTGGGTTATAATGTCGCTTAACCACATTCACTTTAAAAATCAAGAATTTGAATATAAACCCATCCATTTTACTTAGTTTGGAATTTAGAAGGAAATAGTTTTAAATAGTTATAAATAGTTAATATATATTTAAAATAGATTAAATATAATTAAAATAGATTAAATAGCTTTAAAATAGATTAATTAGATTTAAAATAAGTTAAAACATGTTAATTAGTTTAAATAAATTAAATGGTTTAAAATAGGTTAAAATAATTTAATATAATTAATACATGTTAAAATAGTTTAATACTTTGAAATCTTAATATTTAGAAATTTTGAAAAAATATTTTTTAGAACAGTTTATATAAAAACATGAATTTGGAATTAATATCAAATTAAACTATCCATTTCATTTCAACACATTTGGACCATTTCAATTTCCAAGTCAACAAACCAAATTTCAAACCTTCAATTTTTAAGTTTCAATAAACTATGGAATTTCATCCCGTTTCAATTTAGTCTCAAATATCAATTCAAATTGCTCCAATTTCAAAATATTTCGAAGTTATATTTCAAACAATTTCAATAGCCCAATTCCGATAGAATTTCATTTATACTTAAAATTTCACTTTAAACTTCCACTTTAATTCCTTAAAGCAATTCCTTTAAACCATTTCACATTTCATTATAAACTTGATTTTTCCAATAATACATCAATTTACATAAATCAAATTTTATTTCAAAATATCATTTAATTAAATTCGAAAATTGGGGATTTTAAAAATCATTCAATTTAACCAATCCGGTGTCCGTATATAATTCTCTACCCTTGGGTCAAGTGATACGAATATTTATTATTTCAATCCACAATTTAAAATGTTACGGTTATATATCATTTCAAACTGCAATCCCGAATCAATAATAAAATCCATAAAATCGCTCGAGTCTATCATTTCAACCCATAACGATTTTTCCTTAATCTATAGATCATCCGGGTATGTATCAATTCAACCCATAGTGAACTTGCAGTTTATAACGATATAAAATACAACATCCATTCATCCAATAACAACAATCAACATCCATTACAAACATCATCCAAATCACTCAATAAATATCAATATAGAACTGATAATCAATAACAGGTATTTAACTGGCAATTTATACTCAATAATAAATTAAATAATGATTTAATTCAAATAAATTCAAATTAACTGAGATGATGATTAAAATATACCAAACAGCCATAAATAAATTTCTAATTACATCATAAATTAAATTTAACAAACATAAGAAATTATAGAAGTTGTGAGCGGATTAAAACACTCACCTTTGAATTTAAATTGAATTTAAATCCAATTCAAACCCAAAATTCAAACGGTCTTAGAATTTGTCCAAACCAACGTCAAAATGTCTGAAATTTTAATACGATCCCAGCGGAATGAACCGCGCATGAATCAGACCTCGTATGCAAAAGTTATGTGGGTTAGAATGTTTTGAAATTAAGTTAAAATAAAAAAACTAACAATCCGATCACTCCATGTCATCGTCTTCACACATAGCCCTAACCGCCTACAGAAACTCTCGAATGCGAATACATGAACGGCCGCCACGCTTGACTCGATGTCGCACCTTCCTCATGCGTCCGACCAACGATCAGGCTGGGCCATTCAACAGCCCTGGCCGAGCCGCCCCATCACCTATCGACCGGTCCCCCCCGGTGCCGCCGCTTGCCTCCTGGCCGAGACGAAAATCGGCCGCCTATCTTTGCTTTTTGGCGAAATTTGATGATATCTCGATGAATGAATAACATGGCCAGGGCCTGCTCATCGTCCTCTACAATACCGTACCACTCGATCGTCATGAAATCGATGACCAACCGTTAGATCGAAAACTCTAACCAATGGACGGCCGGAACTAATCCATTAATTTCCGGACAAACAGTGCATCGAATTGAAAAATGATTTACAGATCTGAGATGCGCTCATCGAGAGCTTCAAATCGATATATAATATGATATAGTTTAAGGAGTTTGAATTTTCGATTTGATATTGAAATTGAATTTGAGGGTTTTGAAGTTCAAATCTGTTCTACCATTGAGAAGGAAAGGTAGACAATTAAATTGTACATACAGAAATGAAGAATAAGAAATAATTAGGGTTTATAACGAGTTATTTATAGGCAGATCAGAAAATAGAATGAATGGACACGATCTGATTTGGGTTTTGAACGATAAATAACCCGAAAAGCCCGTTCTGCCTCCGGAACGAAAATGGATCATCCCATATATCAAAATAGATGTTTTCATAAATTTTAAACTTAATGGAACAGGTTTCAAGTCCTAATTCCATCGTATGAAGAAGTTATGCTAAAATCAACTTATTTCAAATTGATTTCAATTGATTTCAATTAAATTGATTTCAAGGTGTTTCGAGCCCGTACGATCAAACGACAAGTCTCATCACTACGAAACCTGAAATCCTACAATAATTTACCGTTACAGATCCGATGAAACTAGTTTCGATGAAATCCGAGTCGGTGGTCAAAATTGCTATTTTCACGATGATTAAATAAATTAATATTAAATTAATAAATCACTTTTCAATTCAAATTTAATACTTTACAATTTCTGTCATTTTAGATTACTTGGACATTTACTATAATCTAAAACAAATCAAAGTCCATTATTTTACCAATTACAGTATTTAATTTCAATTGTAATTACATCCAATTTCTTATAATTAATTCCAATAAATTGATTCCAATCTTCATACTCAATTAATTATTTTTCTATAGGCATAGTCAGTATATGTTCATCTTTCATTACATTAATATTCTCCAATTTCCGTCTTTTATTTGTACTAACTACTATATTTCCATTATATAGAATTTTTGTCAATTCCACACATTAATTATAATTAAAAATCTTAATTAATTTATTCAACTTGGCTTCATTCTTTTAATAAATCAATTATTATCTTATGAATAAAATTAACATTTCCATTCATTTTTTTACATTTACAAGTTTCAGTCATTGTCTTAACTCACATTAATGTAACATTTAATTCTATTCAATTACAATTGATTTCCAATTAAATTTAACAGCCTAAATAAATAGGTAACTTTTAATAATTGTTACCCTTAACTTTTATTTACACTGTAAGTTTATTATTTACAAACCAATGTTACAATTTGCTTCCCCACCCCTAATTTCATTCAATTACCATTAACAATATAATATTTCATTAGTTAATTAAATATTTACCTTTGCTTTCTTATACTCAATTTAGAACCAAGTATAACATTTACATTATATCATTTATTGGAATTTCATTTCAATTGTTAATAATTAGCTTTAATTAACATTGTTACATCTCATTTTAGTGTTCATTTCATTATTAAATTACAATTTTTTATTTCTTCCAATATTAAATCACAAAATCTTATTTAATTTACCCTTTAATTATCGAAAATTTACGGGTCGTTACAACTTTTTCCTTGATCTAAAGACATTTTTCATTCATCCGTATTCTTATGTGCATCGGTGCACATATATCGGTGTAATAGTAGAACTACCAAAAATGCTGGAAATAAATCTAGGATCAAAATCATTCAATAAAATTAATATGGGTCAACAATGTCAATACTCGATGGCGTCCAAAGTTATAGAGTCATACGGTCCGATGCGAATTTAAAAATAATATTTTACGATCCTTCGATACGTAAAATATGGGTCGTTATAGTTCTCATGTTTGATGATTGCTCGAATCCAACATAGGCTCGCATCGACTACTTTGTTCAATTGCACGTCAAGCCTTCTGTTGGCGAAGCCTCCCACGCAGCAACCCCAGCAACCAGCTCGCACATCAATGCAAGGCGCAAGCCTGGCTCATCTTCCATTGACCGACCGATTCTCTCTTTCCGTCCTGCTCCCAACCCCGCAATAAACCAGCCTGCTTGCTTAAGCACCTCTCCCTCAGCTATCTCCTGATCAGCATGGTTTGAGATTGTCTCAAAGGTGGCCCATCATCGATCTAGCTTTGATATTGCCATATATGACCGGCACTCCATCTCATCTCATCTCATCTAGCTCAGCATGCCCTCGGCTTGTGTCGGTTCCCATCCTCGTTGTGGTCTCAGCAGACCAGCTTAGCCCATCTTTCCTCCTATGCATGCAAAAGCGAAGCGATAAGATGTACAACCAAACATACCTATTTTTGACAAGAAGCATGTCCCATTTCCTACAAGCATACTGCAAGTACAAGCGCATATAATGCAAAACATGGTAAAGGATGCTCTTGGTATAGTCCTGTTGGCCTTCATCTCAGCCACACATTCCTTTCTTTCACCAGCTGTCCTTCATCAAATCCATTTGATCAAATCAATGGCCAAATGCACTTCACGCCTATTTGCAACACGACCTTATCCATCCAAACATCAATTCAATTGCTATAAGAACCTCATGCATGGCCACTTCCAAGGGCCGGGTTGGGACCATGGTGGAGTGGACCCAGAGTTGGTTAGGCCCTTAGTGGATGGGACCCTCGGTTGGAACCCATGATCCACCACTCAAGCTCCCTGAGATCAGCAACTCTCTGAGATTTGCAACTGCATTTGTCTTAGGCGTATCATCTTTTCTTATTATTCTCTTACAATATCTTGTGATTGTAAGAGAGCGTATAGTAAGAGGACTTCATAATAGATGTAGACAGCTTGGTCGAACCACTTTACATTATTGGAACTAGGCCAGCCATAGTGGAAGATATGGGTGAATTTCAAAAACAAATCCATTATTGGATCAATAATGGGCATATGAAGTCTAATTTATTTAGAACATTTCAAAATTTAATTTAAATAAAATATCTTATTTCATTTAAATTTATAAATTATAAATCGAATTTTATTTAATTTATATTATATTAAATATAATAGTACACATGTATCATATACATATATGTATGTGTGTGCATATGTAACATAATAATCCATGCAAGGTATAATATGCCTGTGTATAAATATTGGATATTCATCGCAACGGACATGTTAGTTCATCCTATATGTTTTGAATGTTGTCTAAATATATATATATATATGTATGTAAACTTGTTATTTACATAAATATTAAAAACTATGTAGAATTATATATATATATATATGAATATAAATATATATATATATGTGCATATATAAATATATATCTTATATGCGAAATATTAATGATATATATATATATATATATTGTTGCATTAAATATTAAATATATATGTATGTGCATGTGCGTGCGTGCGTATACATAATAGATGCAGATTTTTTTTTTAAATCATTTTACACATATACATACATACATGTATGTATGAATTACAATAACAAAATTATTATTATTATTATTATATATATTTTTTGGCAAGGCCGACGGGGTTGAATGGACCCCTACCATTTTTATTGAAGCACCAAAGAATACAGACAAACAAAAGACGCATGCCAACAAGCTTGAACATGCAAAGAGGACAAAGAAACAAGGTGCTACAATCACTAAGAAGACAAACACAAGAAAAAATGAAACTAAAAAAAATACTCTGTAGGGACTACACCAAAGAGGACATGATTCCAGGATCAAATGTGAACTTCAGTAACTTTACTCCTTCCCTTACTTCATGCATAAGATTATGTTTCAATTGCTCTCTAGTCTTGGTTTTTTCAGGATGATAGACTATAGAGTTCCTCTCCCTCCACACTACCATTAGAAACTTCTTAAGCACACAATTCATCACTCTTTTTTTGGCTTCCTTCCTGCCAGTTAACTTGTATATCCGATTCCATTCATGAGTATTGTTGGTGCCTACATCATTCCTTCCGAGCTTACTCATGACATTACACCACAAAACATTAATTTCATCACATTCAAAAAATAGGCGTTCAACCATTTCAGGCAACAGATTGCAGAATGCACATTGAATGCCCATTTCCATGCCTCAACAAACAAGCTTAGCCTTGGTTAGCAATGCTCTATCTATTACTTTCCACATCAGCATGTTATCCTTAGCACTATTGTCTCTATGCCATATTCTTCTTTGCCACTTACAGTTCATGCTTTCACCACCTTTGGCAAAGTAGTTGTAAATGGCACCTATTTTAAACTTCTTGCCAGTCTCTCCCCACTGTATCTTGTCTTCACTAACATTGTAAATTTTAACATCACCCACGTGGTTCCATATATCTTGAGTTCTTTGGTTTGAGGTGCTGGGAAGAATAATGCTTGTACCAAGAATCATGCTTTTAACTTTAGCATTGGAGTTAACCCCAGATTGTCCAATTTCTTGATGAGATAGACATCTCTTAGCACTTGACCTTGCTTAGTCCAAGGGTCATCCCAAAAGCTTACATCTGCATTAGGGGTAATTCTATTTTGGATTAATGGGAGCACATTTTCCCTGAGGTTGAAAATACATTTCCATGTCCAACTGACATTTTGAGGAGGGGGCATAGACCAGAATTTCTTTCCTCGTATCACATAGTTCCTAGACCAATTTGCCCAGATACTTTCCCTCTCATTCGGATAATTATCTAAATGCCTCACAAAAGCTGCTTTATTCCATAGGAGCATATTGAAGATCCCAAGACCACCCTTTTTAATTGGTTTCTCAATACTTTTTAATTCTATAGGAGCCAAGTATCTTCCCACTGTTGAACCAGTCCACAAGAATTTCATAAACGCGGTCCTTATCATTTTGATAAGCTTTAGTGGTAAGATGAATGTCCTTGCCCAGTAAACTTGCATTGAAAATATTACTGATTTAATTAGGGTTACTCTACCTGCCTGATTCAACATTCTACCCGTCCAGCAATCCATTTTGGCTGTTATCCTCTCGTATCGGGGCATGCATTGGTTCAATGTTATCTTAGATGTGGTGAGAGGGAGACCTAGATAGGAGATCGTGTTAGGGTTGCTTCTCAGACCTATAACTTCTTATATTCCATTGGCTTGCTCTCACTTATACCTGCCAGCTTAATCTTAGATTTGTTTAAATTTATTTTCAAGCCAGTCATTACATGGAACTACTGAAGAGTGTGAAAGATAGCATTTATAGTGGTAGTAACTGGTTTGCAAAATATAACCAAGTCATCAGCGAACATTAAAGGCGTGATTTCAGGATCTTTACATTTAGGGTGAAGTTTGAAGAAGCCACTAGAAACTAGTTTCTTGAGAAGCAACAATGATGAATATATAAGCGGATATAGGATCTCCTTATCGTATACCTTGCTTGCTTCCAAAAAAGCCAATGCTAGAACCATTGATGTTGATCGAATATTTGGGTGTTGATAAGCATTCATAAATCCACGCAATGAAGTGCGAAGGAAAGTTCATATAACCCATTATTCGAACAATGGAGTCCCATTGCAGCATACCAAATGCTTTCATTATATCAAGCTTCATCATTGCTCTTGGAGAAGAATTCTTATGCATGTACCCATTTAAAAGTTTGTGAGATAATAAAACATTATCAAAAATGTTCCTACCAGGCAGAAAAGCAGCTTGGTTCGATGATATTAGAGTAGGCAGCACCTTTTTCATTCTAGTGGCAATTATCTTCGTGATGCACTTGTAAATATTGTTACAGCAAGAGATTAGATGAAATGCATTCACCTCATTAGCATTCTTGACTTTAGGGATAAGAGCTACGTTTGTTGTGTTGAAAGAACGTATCATTTTTGCCTTTTTGAAGAAGTTCTTAACAGCACTGCAAACTTCATAGCTTACAAGGGGCCAACAGGTAGTGAAGAAATGTGCATTTAGACCATCAGGCCCTCCGCTAGAATTTTATTTGGAGAAAACATTGCTTGCTGAACTTCAACATCTATTATCTTATGGCAAAGTGTTAAGTAGTCACTGTTGCTTAATCTCAGGAGAATATCAGAATCAATTAAATCAACATTAGGTACAAAGTTTTCGTTATTACCAAACCAGCCAGAGAAGTGTTGGATGAAAGCTTATTCAATACCTTCTTTTGTTTTCTACATAATTCCATGTTGGTCTAATATAGAGACAATGTTTTCTCTTGAGTGTTTAGCTTTCAAAGTAGCATGAAAAAATGCATTGTTTCTATCCCCCTCCTCATTCCAGCGTAATCTAGTCTTCTGCTTCATCATTGCATATTCTTTGGAAAGAGCATTTGTATATTGTTGAGTTATGTATGTTTCCATACTAGTGTGGTTAGCATTGTGTACTTCCTCTATCATGGTGTTTTGAATCTCTTCCAGCTTTGTTTTCTAGTATCCACTTTGCTTGTTTCCTCTTCCAAACCTCATTCTTGACCATTCTTTAAGAACCATTTTGGCGTCCTTCATTTTTTCTTGCAATATATACATAGGGTTTCCATGTTTAGGTCTCACCCAGACTTCTTTAACAACAGCTAAGAAATCAGGTTCCTTGACCCAAGAGTTAAAAAATTTAAAACTTATTTTTCCTCTCTTGTCATCCCTCTCAAGTGAAGTATTTGAGGTGAATGGTCCGAAAGCAAAGGAGGGGGAAGATGGTTATATATGGTAGGCCATTTGTTTAAGGTGGTTTGGTTACAAAAGGCATGATCGATTTTGGAGAATGTTCGACACCCATGCCTTCTCTTATTGTTCCATGAGTAAGGCATTCCTGTAGACTTGATTTCTACGAGGTCAAAGCTGTCAATGGTTAGTCTTAATGGTTTTATTTCATTGAGGGATAATGGGTTCCCACCTGTTTGTTCTGAAAGCCTAGAACAACAGTTAAAGTCCCCAAAAAATTATCCATAGATATGTAGATTGCCTAAGGAAGGGAATGTTGTGGAATAAGGAAGTTCTGGCATTTACAGCGTTCTTTGCATATATGAAGGAAAGGTAAAAGGAGTTGGAGTTTGAAGTGGTAAGGGCATGGCAGTGTATCATTTGAGCAGAAGAGGTGATATGAGAAAGTTGGAGAGAAGAAGGATCATAGATAATCATTATCCTACCATATGGAGCTTCAGAATGGTTGTGTATCACTTTTCAAGAAGGGTTGATATATCTTGCAGCTCTCATGGTCAAATCAAGACTTAATTTGGTTTCAAGTACAGCAAGAATACTTAAGGTATTTTCAGTAATCAAATATTTGCATTGATCAAGTTTGATATCAAGGTGGGCTCCCCTAATGTTCCATATTCCTATTGTTTGTATCATTGATTAGCCTTGAGGGCATTAATAAATTTTACTTTCATTTTCCTATGTTAAATATGCGTGTATATGACTTTTGTTTGATGATAATAAACATATATACATTCATTTAAATGTATTTGATATTGTACTATTTTATTTTTCATAGATAAAATAAATATTTGCTGAATAAAATATATAACACATAATTGGAATTCAAACGAATATTTTATTCAAACAAATATTTATTACAATTTTGATAGTACAATTTCAAGCTCTCACTATAACTATACAATTTCAGTCACAATACAATTACATCACAATTTCATAGTTACATCAGTTCCTCACTACATATCACTCATACTCGTATTTATCTTCAACTTCATTCCAATGTGAATCCAGCATCTGAGCAATCTGCAGAAATATACATTGACGCAGTAAAATTGAAAATAAAATATTTTTGCAGTATAAAACAAAATATGAATTTTGAAAATAATATTTGCCTCAGTTATTTGGGTTGTTCGTCATCATTTATATTTGAATTCATCATACACGAATAGCTTGTGACATGCACAGTGTATCACTATACATGCCACAAGGCCCTGCACACCAATATATGTATATACACTTGATATAGTAACAGGGACAGGTGAGCACAGGTCAAACCCAAACCAAAAATCGGGTTCAACTCAAGTGCAAAATAAATAAAGTCACATCACAAGCACAAGGTCAAACCCGAGCGTTTAAGCTAGATTCAACACAGGGCAATAGAGGTCAAGTCAGATATCAAGACTCGAACTCAAATATACAAGTATGCACATAACAGTGGACATGACCAGACACACGAGATAATGAAGACTGCATCAAGTACAACCAGACCAGGCTGAGATAGTAATCAGATTATAGAAACATCAGAGACTACATTAGTCTGGCTACAATATCAAGTCTACATGGAGCAATGATCAAAACAGACTCGAATGCTTCACAGTGCAACAGGCCACAAAAGACCAGATCAGGAAGTGCAACAGTGAAGTACACAGTGGCCAGAAGACATGAATAAAGGGTACAACTCAAGTCTGGTAACAAACCAGTGTCACAAGAACTAAGCATACATAATGACTCGAGAACAAGCATACATGAAGACTACATAATATATCATGTACACAGAGGCAACTGAAACAATGCAACTGTATGCAAAAAGTCTCAAGGCAAATGCAAAGTTAAAGTGTAATGAAGTCAATCACAACATCACAATCAAGAGCAATGAAGACTACAACATACTCAAGTGATTGAAACTGCGAGATGTACCAAATGCAAACTACAGACCTGAATCCAGACTATATGAAGGCAACACATAACCAGACTCAAGCTCAAGTTATCATACACATATATACATACATGAATGTATGTATACACATAATGTACAACATAATGCATTAGTGAAACCAGTTCAAGTGAGGTGGCAACAAGTTCGAACCAAGTACAAGATAAACCAGACAAACAGAGATAGTCAACTGATCAGAGGAAAGCTACACAATGAACTCAAGTTCAAGTACAGCTAGCAAAACCAAAATGGACAGCAGCTATAACTAAATGCAAGCCAATATTGCAGTATCACTATATCATGGATATCTACATGAATGGTGACAAGACAAAGCAACTCAACAGCAATACAGGCTACAGAGAGCATATACAAAGGTCTGGAAAACATGTATCAATGAAAACTGCATGATGAACCAACTACACAACTCAAAGCAAAGTGCACATAAAGCAGTAAAGCACACAAGTCAATCCAATGCAATGCTACAGAGATGAATGGATTGCACAGTCAGGGATAAACACAAATGGTCAGAGACTAAGCTCACAGGGGCCAGAAAGTCAAGGTCAAACATGTACAGAAACAGATCAAAGTCAAGGCCGATGTTTACAAAGACAATGATCAAGTCAGGTTAAAGCCAAACTCAGGGATGAACACAAAAATGTCCAGAGTCGAAGTCAACAAGGCCACAAAATCAAAGCCGTATGTTTTAATCAAGTTAACAAATTGAAAAGGTCAAAAGTCAAAAATCAAAAATAAAATAGGAAAGTTTCTACTGTATCGATCTGGAAACAATCGAATGATTTAAAGTCAGAACCGTGGGAAGCAAGAAATCGAACCAAGTCAAGAAACCCAAGCCGTGATGATCAAGTAATATAAAAGCAAAATATACGCATAGGAAAAGGTCAGAAAACATCTCAACCAGGCAATCAACATCCAACAATAATCGAACGGCCGAACAAATTCGTTGACAAATTCAAACACGTATATACAAACGAAAACTCAGGGGATCGAACCCTATAAAAGCCCAATCATCATCGGCAATTTTAATTATCGAATTCAAGCAATCAATCCAGAAAGCAAAAGGAACAAATAACATACTAGAGAAGAGTCGAATTCGATCAACAATCAAGGAGCAGCCGAAGCCAAGCTACGAAGAGACGTCGATCGACAAAGCAAGGGACGAAATCATCATTCAATCAAGCATCTATTATTCGGCAGCAAAGCCCTAATTTTTAATCAGGAGAAACGATAAAGAGAAGACGCCACTTTTCATCTTTCACGAGAGCCGCCATTATCTCAAAGGAACGGGCTAGGGAAAATAAATAAGGGCCGGCCTTGTTAATTAAACAAGGGCTTTAATTTTAGTTGTTATTTTATTTCATTTGGGCCGGGGTTATTTTTGATTAAGGGCAAAAATTGGTTTCAAGTTTTCTATTTCATTTTTGCTCTTGTTGTTTTGAAGTTTGTACTCTTAGAATCAAATCAGGGTAAATCACCACCTAGGTTTTAGGTTGTGTCAGATTGTCTAGTTAGGATTAGTTCAGTGAGCAGGGTTTGCGAGTCTGTTAGAGTGTTTGTAAGCGGGAGACCGTTTAATTTTAATAGAAATCTGGGAATGCAGCAGTAGGCAGGGGTTGCCGAAGCTGGGTAAATTTTGTGTGTGATTTACTTTCAGCATATTTATTTCTCTGCAGTTTGTTTTTGTGTTTAATTCAATAAAATTTGCTATAACCCTATTCACCCCCCTCTAGGGTTAATCTAGATCCTACAAGTGGTATCAGAGCCCGGTATTTTTCTTTAACTCTAGAGTCATGAATCCACCAAATAATGCTTTTTCTGAGGGGCAATCTATTGCTAAGCCACCCATGTTTAATGGGAATGATTATGCTTATTGGAAAGTTAGGATGGGTATTTATCTAAGTTCTGTTGATTATGATGTTTGGGACATTATTGAAACTGGCTATAAATCTCCCACTATAACTGTTGGTGATACTGAGATTCCTAAACCTAAGGATAGATGGGACGCTAACGATAAGAAATTAAAAACTACAAATGCTAAAGCCATGAATGCTTTGATCTGTGCTCTTGATAAGAATGAATTTAATAGAATTTCTCATTGTAAAACTGCGCAGGAAATCTGGCCTACCTTGGAGGTGACACATGAAAGAACTTCTCAAGTCAAGGAGTCTCGTATAGCCCTATTCAGCAATGAATACGAGAACTTTGTGATGGACAAAGGCGAGAGCATAAAGGACATGTTTGGACGCTTTTCAACTTTGGTGTACAATACTAAAGCGCTTGGGAAGGTATTCACTGAGGTAGAGCTTGTGAGGAAGGTGCTACGAGTCTTACCGATGAACTTTGAGGCAAAAGTCACGGCAATACAAGAATCGAAAGATCTGAGTAAACTAAGTATGGAGGAGTTGATCAGCAACTTGATGACATATGAGCTTGAGCTAAAAACAAAGGAGGAACGCAACAACTCCGAATCAAAGAAGAAGACGATTGCCTTAAAGAGCAAAGAAGAGAGCGATGAAGAAGAAGAAAATCTAATTGAAGAGCTTGCAATGGCTGTCAATAATCTTAGAAAATGGTCAAGATTAGGGCCACGCAAGAAGAAAACAAATGGTAATAGGTCAAAAGATTCTGACAATTCCGATAATGAATTGACTTGCTATAACTGCAATAAGCCTGGCCACTTCAAACAAAAATGCCCACTTCTCAAAAACAACAAAGGAAAGGAAAAGAAGAAGAAGGCCTTTGCAGCAACTTGGGATGATGAAGAAGGAGAGGAAGTTTCGAATAATAGCTCAAAGGAGGCTAATTTGTGTCTTATGAAAAAATCAGATTCAGAAGCGAGTTCAGAGGAATCTTGTGAGGTAAGTAACTATTCTTATAAAGAACTTGTTTTGACGTGTTGTGATTTTGCTAAAACAATTGATACTCTTGAATCTAAAATTGAAAAACTAAAATCTGATAGGAGAGAACTTGTCCATGAAAATACTAGGTTAGAAACTGAACTTGAAAATATTCAAAACCTAGACTGTAAAAAATGTAAAATTTTAGATTCAGAATTATCAAAACTTAAGAATAGCTTTGAGAATCTTGAAAAAGAAAACTTGAATCTTAAGGAAACTATTGACACTAGAAAAATGGATTTTATAAATAGATGCACCTCACTTGTGACTGAAAACACAACACTAAAAACCAGAGTCCAAAATCTTGAGAGAACTCTGAATAACTTTTCAAGAGGAGAAAAATCATTCAACATGTTATTGGGAAATCAACTTTTTGCTAACAACGGAAAAGGACTAGGCTTTGGGAAAACACAAGTTGATGATAATGCAAAAGGTAAGAGTGTCTTTGCTAGATGTGGAATAATTGGAAATCGTGATGAAAATTATAGTCATAGGAACAAGAACACAAAATTTATACAAGTTTAGGTTCCTAAGAATTCTACAAACAAATTACATGTCTATTGGAACAAGAATGAAAAGGCAAAACAAGTTTGGGTGCCAAAAGGAACATATATTAATAGTTTTGGATCTACTCAAACATATTCATCAAATTATTCTGCCACTAACAACCATGGACCTATAAAAACAAATAGGTCACAAAAATCTTTTACCGTGTAGGTGTAGTGGCAGGCTAAGGAACAACATTAGTGTTATCTGGATTCTGGCTGTTCCAGACACACAACGGGCGACAAATCAACGTTCCTTAGCCTAGTATAAAGGTGACAGATTCACAATGGGCAAACAACGAAAGATTATCGTACAAGTAAAACAGGTAATGGTATTTATTTTCAAACGATAGATAAAATGTGAAAATCTGCACCATAATCTAAATTAAATCAGCCAGTTATGTGAAATGATTGATGATGTTAATTCTGATTTTCTTTAACCAATCATCTTTAAATAGAATTACTTGAAGTAATTATGATGGTTGACAGATTCTAACTTACTTGATATGATCTTACATGACTTGTTCTTATCTAAGACTTTGATTTGTGCTTAAAAGTTGACCAACCATTTTTTTTCATCATTGAACTTAATCTATTCGGTCAAATTATGATGTTGATTGATTACTGATTACTCATGCTATAAAAAGGTTTTTTAGAAATTGTTGAAATTGTTGAAACTTTATGAAATTGGTGAAACTTCAAGAAATTGTTTTGAAATAATGATGATGTTTTAATGACTGTTGATCCTACGGTTTCTAAATCTGACACTATGATATTTGTTTGATGGTTAACACGACTTCAATTCAAAGTCAAGAAAATTTCGTTTAAAAAAATTATTGAAAATAATTCTGAGATAGTTTGTTGAAATTTCACAATATGGTCTATGACATCCAATGAGTGAATATTGAGTGAAATTTAAAGTCAGATGCAGATCACACTGGTAATAAAGTTGATAGAAAAATTACTAGTGGAACGTGATTATATTTCGAGACATTCATTTGCTGCATCATTTTTCAAAGAAAATATCTGCATATTTTTCACTTGAAATAATTTCTATTTTAGCAGAAATTTTTCTTAAAAACCCCTTCTAGAAAATAATTTATGTTGACCTTGTATCAGATTAGTTATTTAAGAAAATTTGATTTTATAACTATTTTTGAAATTGATTTTAAATAACTATGTTAACTGATCTGACCCCCCTAATAATTATCTAAAAAGATAGATAGTGATTGAAAATAGGATGAGTGTTGATATTAATCATATATTATGACTTGAGAAAGTATAATTAGAAAATTTCTTTAGAAATTTAAACAAGTGTTATAAAAACTTTTTGTTGATAAATATTCCATGATCATTTCTATTTCTATCATTTTTCTATCGACCATCACTCATCAAAAGTCAATATAGTATGTCAATATGTGGTAGTTTAAACGGGAAATCATTTGTGCTTCAATTTTTTTATATTTCTAACAATAAATAATAATATCCAAAATATTCACTCTCATTAAAAGTCCTCACGGTTATGCATGGGTGAATTACTTGGATTTTTGATTATGTGCTTCCATGCTCATTTAAAAGTCCTCACGGTTATGCATGTATGGAACGCATATCAAAATTGATTGATTAAATAGGCAAGTTGATTCTAATCCCATTTAAAAGTCCTCACGGTTATGCGTGGTTAGAAGATACTTAAATTCATTTTTAAAATAAAAATAAAATTTAGAATACTACTAATCTCATTTAAAAGTCCTAACGGTTATGCATGGTTAGTAGATATTCAAATTTCCTAAAATAAATATACCACAAATAGACACAACTATATGGTTTTATTCGATGAAATCATTCCTATCATTCTAAAGTGGAATATGCGTCAAAAAGAGTATTTATGATTTTTGTTTGATTATTTTATTGAAATTAATATTTATGCTCGATCGAGTATTTAATATTGTATTAATGTCTATCACTATATCCCTATTTTTCTAACACTATTACTCTTTTGCTGATAACAAAAGGGGGAGAGAAAGGTTAAGATTTTGGAAAATAAAATTCGCAAATAAAATTCATATATTTTCTATTTGCATATAGATTCATATTGCATATTTTATTCTCATGCATATATGAAGGGGGAGTTTTTTGTAGAGAGGGAGCATTCAAATAGGGGGAGCAAATTGAATGATCAAATACATTTAATATATTCAAAATCTTAAATATATGTTTGTTATCATCAAAAGGGGGAGATTGTTAAATATGCGTGTAGATGACTTTTGTTTGATGATAATAAACATATATACATTCATTTAAATGTATTTGATATTGTACTATTTTATTTTTCACAGATAAAATAAATATTTGCTGAATAAAATAAATAACACAGAATTGGAATTCAAACGAATATTTTATTCAAACAAATATTTATTACAATTTTGATAGTACAATTTCAAGCTCTCACTATAACTATACAATTTCAGTCACAATACAATTACATCACAATTTCATAGTTACATCAGTTCCTCACTACATATCACTCACACTCGTATTTATCTTCAACTTCATTCCAATGTGAATCCAGCATCTGAGCAATCTGCAGAAATATACATTGACGCAGTAAAATTGAAAATAAAATATTTTTGCAGTATAAAACAAAATATGAATTTTGAAAATAATATTTGCCTCAGTTATTTGGGTTGTTCGTCATCATTTATATTTGAATTCATCATATATGAATAGCTTGTGACATGCAGAGTGTATCACTGTACATGCCACAAGGCCGTGCACACCAATATATGTATATACACTTGATATAGTAACAGGGACAGGTGAGCACATGTCAAACCCAAACCAAAAATCGGGTTCAACTCAAGTGCAAAATAAATAAAGTCACATCACAAGCACAAGGTCAAACCCGAGCGTTTAAGCTGGATTCAACACAGGGCAATAGAGGTCAAGTTAGATATCAAGACTCGAACTCAAATATACAAGTATGCACATAACAGTGGACATGACCAGACAAACGTGCTAATGAAGACTGCATCAAGTACAACCAGACCAGGCAGAGATAGTAATCAGATTATAGAAACATCAAAGACTACATTAGTCTGGCTACAATATCAAGTCTACATGGAGCAATGATCAAAACAGACTCGAATGCTTCACAGTGCAACAGGCCACAAAAGACCAGATCAGGAAGTGCAACAGTGAAGTACATAGTGGCCAGAAGACATGAATAAAGGGTACAACTCAAGTTTGGTAACAAACCAGTGTCACAAGAACTAAGCATACATAATGACTCGAGAACAAGCATACATGAAGACTACAAAATATATCATGTACACAGAGGCAACTGAAACAATGCAACTGTATGCAAAAAGTCTCAAAGCAAATGCAAAGTTAAAGTGTAATGAAGTCAATCACAACATCACAATCAAGAGCAATGAAGACTACAACATACTCAAGTGATTGAAACTGCGAGATGTACCAAATGCAAACTACAGACCTGAATCCAGACTATATGAAGGCAACACATAACCAGACTCAAGCTCAAGTTATCATACACATATATACATACATGAATGTATGTATACACATAATGTACAACATAATGCATCAGTGAAACCAGTTCAAGTGAGGTGGCAACAAGTTTGAACCAAGTACAAGATAAACCAGACAAACAGAGATAGTCAACTAATCAGAGGAAAGCTACACAATGAACTCAAGTTCAAGTACAGCTAGCAAAACCAAAATGGACAGCAACTATAACTAAATGCAAGCCAATATTGCAGTATCACTGTATCATGGATATCTACATGAATGGTGACAAGACAAAGCAACTCAACAGCAATACAGGCTACAGAGAGCATATACAAAGGTCTGGAAAATGAAAACTGCATGATGAACCAACTACACAACTCAAAGCAAAGTGCACATAAAGCAGTAAAGCACACAAGTCAATCCAATGCAATGCTACAGAGATGAATGGATTGCACAGGTCAGGGATAGACACAAATGGTCAGAGACTAAGCTCACAGGGGCCAGAAAGTCAAGGTCAAACATGTACTGTAACAACCCGTAAATTTAACCGGTTTTTAATAACGTTATTAATTGAAATTTTGTGAAACTTTAAACGATAAAATTTTGAAATATAAATTTGATATTTGAAATCCGTCTAGTTAAACATAGCAACTGGTAAATTTTCGTCCGAAAATATGAAAGTTTATTTCGCGCGTAAATTTACTTCAATTTAATCACTTAAAATGCGATGAAAATAAAATGTTTTCAGAACCTAAATATTTTTACATAGAAAAATTATAAACCATCTTCTGAGCAAACGCTATCTTTCGTTTCGTCAAATTTGGACCTCTATTGCTCCGTCGACCTTATTTTCGGCAAAATAGCAGCATTTTCGGTACCGATTATCGACTTTTGATCGGATGATCGTACCACTGGTATCTGTATACCGTTTTGATCGTCTCGTCATGCTGATCTCTGTAATTCATTTATTTGTATATTTCGATGTCTGGTACGTTGCGGAAATCGCGTAATAGTTAATCCGTAGCGGTATCCATTTTGAGTCCTTTTGACTTTCTATCCCTTTATTGATCACCGTGAAACAAACGATCATTTGCATTTATTATTTACTGAATTTTTCTTTGACCATTGCTATTCCCATCAGTTGATTTACAAATTCTGGATCATTATTTCTCTGTGTGGTCTTTTCTTCTACATCTCTGCTCTTAGTAAAATAAAGAAGAGACTCCGTGTGCATTTATTTCTTGTTCGATTTGCCTTCCTACTTACTGCTGAAGCCAACGCATGTTATATACTACATAAAAAAAGAGCTTATTCATTTTGTTTTGCCGGCAATACTCAACGGCTGATCTTCTCCTTCTCCAAGGTTGTTCGTCCTCTCCTCACTGCCTCGTGCTCCGCATCGGCAACCACCCAGTCAGCCGCTAACCTCCTTCATGGCCGGCTTATCTCCTCTTCCCCTCGTTCTGCCCATCTCCTCTTCCTTGCACCACGTGCGAGTCTCCCTTCCATGGGATCGCCACCACACCCAGCACCTTCCCCCTTAGCCTCTTCACGACCTGAGCCTCCTTGCCGAAGCCTAGCATCATATCAATCTCTACCAATCCGCGCCTTGCAACCCTCTGATTTTGATAACAGTGAGTATGTATATTAAGTTATATGAATTTTTATTGTAGATCTCTTTATAGATAACGGTATATAATAGTTTTGTATTTATTTTTGGATCTGTTAGGTATAAGAGTTTATAGAGGTTTCATATATAGTATTATATGAAGAAGTCATATATTCAAGTCAGTATATATGTTTATAATATAGTGTATTGTTAAGGAAGTTGTATATATATATTAGATATTCCTATTCGTACGCTTTATGCAAGTATACTTATATGTTATTTTGAACTTAAAGTATATGTAGGTTAGTCATACACATGTTTATTTACCTGTTTTGCATTATATTCCTTATGTAGGCTATTATTAGTATATACCAATACATACTGCTTCAGCCGTACTGTTATATACAGTTGGTTATAAAAGATGTACATTTTATCTGTTAGTTTACAATATATTAAGTATATAATTGACTATATATATATGTTAGATATTGAAAAGTGTATTGATTCATATATACGTGTGTTGTTTAATTTTATATATTGTTTATATATAGAAGAAAGGTCTGTTTGCATATATATATATTCATATAGATTATATCAGATTTATATTTTTGGTTAGTAATCTATATTTATATAATATGTTATGTTTTGTTTCAGTTAGATTAAATCGGTAATATATATGTGTTTTAAGTGGTTTGAGTATATTAGTTAATATACTGTACATGTCTGTTTATATGTTTTAAAGTATATATGCTAGTTTGATAAAGTGATGTCAGTAATAATATATTTGTTTATTTAAATTTTTGTTTTCTGTATATATACAGATGTATAAAGTTAGTTTATATATATAAATATATACTTATGAATGTCTGTTAGCTAGTGGTATATATGCATTTGCTTGTAAAATTTTAAAATATATATAATATGTAATTATATTCAAGGCATTATATGCTTGGCATATCCAAAATATGTTGATATTTTGATTTTTCTTGGATATGGGTTTTAAAAATAGGCCTTTTGATTTCGGTTGGATATTGGTTTTAAAGAAATAGGTATATATAGATCTTAGTTTGATAGATATTTTAGGTTGAATATTGATTTTATGAAAATTTATCATATTATATGTTTATTTTGTTTCAGTTGTATATATGTGACCACTTATACCATTTATCTTCATCGATCCCATTCTGATTTGTTTCCATCGATTCCTGTTATCAGATCTGTTCATCGAATTCGTGCCAGTGTAGCTTTGCTTTAGAATTCATGCTTGCATTTCGTAACTCAATTCATTTGTCTATCCTCTAGCCTCGAAAGGTGAGCACTCACTCACGATTAATGTTCTTTTATTTATTAAATTTGATTTCAATTGAAACGACAATTGAAATATGCTGCTGTTAGTTAATTACACTGTTATATGCTATTACCTGTATCAGTTCACCTGTAACATCTGACACCATTATCTGTTAATTATACGATGATAATCCCGTTTGGTTGATAAGTGATTGATTGTTTGTTGTTTATATTGGATGTTAAATTGTAATGTATAAAGTGATAAATATTATGCAAATAAATTTTACGTAGGATAATTAAAATTTGAATCGACATATATGTTGAATTTGATTAGTTGAATATGACCCCTTTTAGTTGTTAAATTAATTGACATGTAGAATAGTGATAATTACACTTTGAACCATTGAACGTATATTGGATTAATTGTTGTAGTGTTAAATTTGAAATCGAATGACAATTGAAGAACCGTATAAATATTAGTGTAATAATCTTTAATCTACATGAAATGATAGTGTAGATTCTAGAAATAATTTTATTAATTTACACAAATAACAATGTGAATTAATACGATTATTTCGGGATTATTTGAATTGATTATTAGTTTGATATTGATTGTTGTTATTACTTGTTTATTTACTTTGACACCATCCCAGTTATCACACTGCAAGTTCCCTTTGCTATGTTTTGATTTTGAATTGAATTGGAATTGGGTTGAAATGATAAATACCCAAATGAACTTGACCTAGGATAGAGAATTAAATAAAACCCGATTGGTCAATGATTTGATTTAAAAATAAAATGAAGATTTTATTTAAATAAATAATATGTTTTGAAACGAAGTTGGAATTTGAATTTTAATGAAAGGAAATGTTAATATTTAATAATCTGAATCAAAATATTAACATTGTAGATGATGAATGAACGTTGTTTTAAAATTTGGAATTATTAATAATTAAGTTTGAAATTATTTAATAATTAAGTTTTGAAATTATTAAGTAATTAAATAAGATTGAATTATTTAATAATTAAATAAATTGAATTCTTTAATAAGTGGAATTGAACTTCTTGAATAATTGAAATTGAGTTTCTTTATTAATTAAGTTTGGAAAATTATTTAAGTAAGTAAATAAGTGAAATTGAATTTTATTTAACAAAAATAAAATGTGTTTATTGAAATCAATGTAAGACTTGAAATGTAAAGAATTTGATTTGATGAATTTAATTTAATGCTATTTGTAAGTTTGATATAATGGAGTTGAACTTAAGTAATTGATTTAGTGAATTGGAAATTTAATAGAAATTGTTTTGAATGGCAAATTTACTTAATGAATATTGAATGAAATCGATAAATGAATTTAAATTGATTTAAATGTTAAATTAAATTAATTTTAATGATTTCGGAATGAAACTTATATACGAACTTGAATCAATATTTGAATTGTTTAAATAGAAGTTGAAATCGAATTATAAGATTTTTAAATGGTAATTTGGAAGTTTTGAAACATAAATTTTGGAAATTGGTTTTGAAAGACAAATGAAATGTTGATTTACAAATTGTAATTGAAATTGAAATTGATTTGGTTTTGAAATATATTAAACGACCAATCGGTGAAATAATTTCGAAGGTTATTAAAGAGACCGGAATCGGTTAGGGACATACTCACTGTCTAAACCGAAAACCACTTTAATAACTATGCGCGGAGTGTGATCCAGAATAAAGTGGTTCGAATGATGTACGTTGATGACTGAAGAAAGAGAACGATAATGGATAGCCTTGACACTGGTGTCAAATTGGAAATGACTAAAACAGGAGCCGTGCCGGGGCCAAATGGGGGTTAGCTGCCTCGAGCAAACACACTTCTTCAAAAAATACTCATTACTTGTTATCGATTGGTGCACCCTTGATTTGGGAGTGTTGTTTCGCGGTGTTGCGATCGCTGCGGCGATGCATTCTCACCAGTCCGGATCAGGCAAACGGTAGTTTCACTACCTTGGGTATTGCCTCATGTGCCTTGTCATACTTGTATCCCGATATACGCGACCACTACGATTTGTTTTGTGTTATACCTATGGAGTACTCCCTGATATCCCACTAGTTTACGGTGGAGTTTACAGTGCTGTATAGACTATAACGCTTATAAAATGTGTTAAGGGGGATAATGGTAACGCCTTAACACTATTTTGATATCTTATATTACTGATAGACATTATCTATTTACCGTACACTACTTCACAGTAGATAGTTTAACGGATCCTTAAAGGATGGTTATTCCAAACATCCTTTGAGTTACTTGTATTTCAGTTGCTATTTCACTTGAGTTGGATTTATTGATATAAGAATGTTAATCCTGACTCGAGTGTTTTGTGTTTTGCTTTACGCTCGGGTCAGACTGAGTATACCAGTATTCGAGACTCACCTTTGGAGTTGGAGCTTTGCTTGAAGATCCAGCCATCTATTCTACTTTCAGTATTCGATGATTCCAGTGATGTATTTTGATTTGTATCTGATGTATCGTGTTACTCTTCTGTTGTATCTGGTTTAACTCTGATGTAACTTATATATTTATATAGTAGCTTCATGAACTACTATCTCTTTTATTTCCGCTGCAATTATTACTCTGTGTCTGTGATCTGTGATTATTTTATTTACTGTATATGTTCAGTTTTGCCAATTTAAATTAACAATTCGGTATTTTGAATTATTCAAGTCCGACATGTGCGGATGCGAATGGTGCAAAATAGCGGGTCGTTACAGTTGGTATCAGAGCTTTGGTAGCTCTAGGCAAAACTTAGCATATAGGGTAAATGTATTTACAGAATCACTCTCATTCGAGTTTCAATCTCTTCCTTTGACTCGACTCCTTTGAATTTTGGAACATTCCCTGCGGTTCTAAATTTCATTCGTGTCCCTCACTATTCTTCTTCTTTCAATTCTGGAGCATCTCATAACTCCACTCTGAATGATCTTTATAATGGATCGGCGAACTCGCCAGTCTTCAAAATTTTGTAAATGGGTGAAACTCCTTTACAATTGGCATCGATTCACCGGAGATTTCTATATCCTCGGTTTAGATGCTACTATCTCTTGTATGCCCTGATTATATCTCTTGAGATCAATGTCGATTTGCCTCGGAATTCTACATTGATTTTATTCTTGAAGTTACGGACGACCCGGTTAAGGTTGCCCGTGAATTAAATAAACTCATCCATCTCCCGATTATGGTAATTGAATTATCTTATCTTCTGTTTCAAACTTATTTTCGAATCAAAATTCTCTTTGATTTGATTTCCATTAAATTTGAATCTCTATACATGTTTTAAAATCTGTTCTTGTATCGTCGAGCGAGGAATTGTATTTATAAAATTATATTTAAAATGTTTTAAAAATATATTGTGTTGTTTGAGTTGTTGATGTTGATTTGGATTTTTGATTGATTCGTCTGATCAACGCTATCGATAGGATTTCCAAAACACTTTAACAGAGCAAACCGACACAATATCGTTTTCAAATCTGGTAAACAAAATAAATTTTTGAATGATTATATTATATATACAAGTATAAATTTTTCTGAAATTAAATTGTTAATGAGTTGTTGTCCGAAATGATAATATTTAATTTTCATTTATTATTTCATAAACCATTGACTATTGGATAATATAAATAAATGAATTTATAAAAATGGGTTAAAATTGATTTTAAATTTCAATGGATTTAAACTAATTTGAGAATTTAATATTCGGTGGTTTCAAACTTTGATTTGAAAGTTTTAAAGTGTATAGTATTTAAATATCTTCAAAAAGAATCATTCCAAAGAATTTAAAGTCTAAATCAGTGCTCTTCTCTTTATCGCTGGAAAATAATTTCGGTGATGACGGCCGCATCATCGATATTCATTTTCGAGTTTCGAAGTGGAGAGACTATTCTGTAGTTTTGATACGGTTTGTTTTGAAAAATAAAATTAATTTGAAATTCTAAGCATGACTTGATTTATAATATATATGGAGGATTTTAAATCTGATATATCTATTTCATTTATAAAATGGTTTGAAGTTAACTGAAAATTAATTCTTAATATTTTGATTTAAGGATGATTTTCGTTGAAGCCAAAAGTTTTGACTAAATACTTAACTTCAAATAAGCAAATTGTGAATTTTATTTGGATAATACTCAATTGCATTATATTTAACTTACCTAAATTTTCAAAAGTCAACCATGTAATTGAATATTATACAATAGAAAATGATATCAAAGGAAATTTTAAATAAAATTTGAGTAGTTATAATAAGAATAAATATACATAATATATGTGATAAGATATATTAAGTAGAATAAATTTAATAATAATTTGAAATAAAGAAGAATTAAATTGTCGAATAAAGTATGATTATAATAAATGACTATTCAAATTTATGATCTTTGAAATTGTTAATTTAAGAAAATTGGATAATATACAATATAAATTGTCTTTATAGATAAAATGTGTGTGCATATAATAAATGTTATTCACTTAAATTTTAATTATAAAATGTTTATGGAGATAAATAGTATAATAAGTTAAATAAATAATAGTTGTGATTAGAAAAAAAATTGAAAGTTAATAAATTGAATTAAATTAACTTATGGAGTATCTTGAATTAATTGAATTTAAATTGAATTTCGTTTGAAAGAAACCTTTTGTACCTAACGTTAATAAATGTGAAATCAAATCAGTTTAATGAAAATCTTGAATTTAAAAACAAATTATTAAATATAATTTTTTTTTAAAATTGAAATTCATATGGTTTAAATTAATTGTTTATTATGTAATTCAAGTTTATTTTCTTTGGTTGTTTCTATTCTCCTACTTCTTTCCTTTTCGGGAACGAAAAGTTTTGAGTGGAGGAGAGTGTAACAACCCGTAAATTTAACCGGTTTTTAATAACGTTATTAATTGAAATTTTGTGAAACTTTAAACGATAAAATTTTGAAATATAAATTTGATATTTGAAATGCGTCTAGTTAAACATAGCAACTGGTAAATTTTCGTCTGAAAATATGAAAGTTTATTTCGCGCGTAAATTTACTTCAATTTAATCAGTTAAAAAGCGATGAAAATAAAATGTTTTCAGAACCTAAATATTTTTATATAGAAAAATTCTAAACCATCTTCTGAGCAAACGCTATCTTTACTTCAATTTAATCGGGGACGAAAAGTTTTGAGTGGAGGAGAGTGTAACAACCCGTAAATTTAACCGGTTTTTAATAACGTTATTAATTGAAATTTTGTGAAACTTTAAACGATAAAATTTTGAAATATAAATTTGATATTTGAAATGCGTCTAGTTAAACATAGCAACTGGTAAATTTTCGTCTGAAAATATGAAAGTTTATTTCGCGCGTAAATTTACTTCAATTTAATCAGTTAAAAAGCGATGAAAATAAAATGTTTTCAGAACCTAAATATTTTTATATAGAAAAATTCTAAACCATCTTCTGAGCAAACGCTATCTTTCGTTTCGTCAAATTTGGACCTCTATTGCTCCGTCGATCTTATTTTCGGCAAAATAGCAGCATTTTCGGTACCGATTATCGACTTTTGATCGGATGATCGTACCACTGGTATCTGTATACCATTTTGATCGTCTTGTCATGCTGATCTCTGTAATTCATTTATTTTTATATTTCGATGTCTGGTACGTTGCGGAAACCACGTAATAGTTAATCCGTAGCGGTATCCATTTTGAGTCCTTTTGACTTTCTGTCCCTTTATTGATCACCGTGAAACAAACGGTCATTTGCATTTATTATTTACTGAATTTTTCTCTGACCATTGCTATTCCCATCAGTTGATTTACAAATTCTGGATCGTTATTTCTCTGTGTGGTCTTTTCTTCTACATCTCTGCTCTTAGTAAAATAAAGAAGAGACTCCGTATGCATTTATTTCTTGTTCGATTTGCCTTCCTACTTACTGCTGAAGCCAACGCATGTTATATACTACATAAAAAAAAGAGCTTATTCATTTTGTTTTGCCGGCAATACTCAACGGCTGCTCTTCTCCTTCTCCAAGGTTGTTCATCCTCTCCTCACTGCCTCGTGCTTTGCATCGGCAACTACCCAGTCAACCGCTAACCTCCTCTACGGCCGGCTTATCTCCTCTTCCCCTCGTTCTGCCCATCTCCTCTTCCTTGCACCACGTGCGAGTCTCCCTTCCATGGGATCGCCACCACACCCAGCACCTTCGCCCTTAGCCTCTTCACGACCTGAGCCTCCTTGCCGAAGCCTAGCATCACGTCAATCTCTACCAATTCACGCCTTGCAGCCCTCTGATTTTGATAACAGTGAGTATGTATATTAAGTTATATGAATTTTTATTGTAGATCTCTTTATAGATAACAGTATATAACAGTTTTGTATTTATTTTTGGATCTGTTAGGTATAAGAGTTTATAGAGGTTTCATATATAGTATTATATGAAGAAGTCATATATTCAAGTTAGTATATATGTTTATAATATAGTGTATTGTTAAGGAAGTTGTATATATATTAGATATTCCTATTCGTATGCTTTATGCAAGTATACTTATATGTTATTTTGAACTTAAAGTATATGTAGGTTAGTCATACACATGTTTATTTACCTGTTTTGCATTATATTCCTTATGTAGGCTATTATTAGTATATACCAATACATACTGCTTCAGCCGTACTGTTATATACAGTTGGTTATAAAAGATGTATATTTTATCCGTTAGTTTACAATATATTAAGTATATAATTGACTATATATATATATGTTAGATATTGAAAAGTGTATTGATTCATATATACGTGTGTTGTTTAATTTTATATATTGTTTATATATAGAAGAAAGGTCTGTTTGCATATATATATATATTCATATAGATTATATCAAATTTATATTTTTGGTTAGTAATCTATATTTATATAATATGTTATGTTTTGTTTTAGTTAGATTAAATTGGTAATATATATGTGTTTTAAGTGGTTTGAGTATATTAGTTAATATACTGTACATGTCTGTTTATATGTTTTAAAGTATATATGCTAGTTTGATAAAGTGATGTCAGTAATAATATATTTGTTTATTTAAATTTTTGTTTTCTGTATATATACAGATGTATAAAGCTAGTTTATATATATAAATATATACTTAAGAATGTCTGTTAGCTAGTGGTATATATGCATTTGCTTGTAAAATTTTAAAATATATATAATATGTAATTATATTCAAGGCATTATATGCTCGGCATATCCAAAATATGTTGATATTTTGATTTTTCTTGGATATGGGTTTTAAAAATAGACCTTTTGATTTCGTTTGGATATTGGTTTTAAAGAAATATGTATATATAGATCTTAGTTTGATAGATATTTTAGGTTGAATATTGATTTTATGAAAATTTATCATATTATATGTTTATTTTGTTTCAGTTGTATATATGTGACCACTTATACCATTTATCTTCATCGATCCCATTCTGATTTGTTTCCATCGATTCCTGTTATCAGATCTGTTCATCGAATTTGTGCCAGTGTAGTTTTGCTTTAGAATTCATGCTTGCATTTCGTAACTCAATTCATTTGTCTATCCTCTAGCCTCGAAAGGTGAGCACTCACTCACGATTAACGTTCTTTTATTTATTAATTTTGATTTCAATTGAAACGACAATTGAAATATGCTGCTGTTAGTTAATTACACTGTTATATGCTATTACCTGTATCAGTTCACCTGTAACATCTGACACCATTATCTGTTAATTATACGATGATAATCCCGTTTGGTTGATAAGTGATTGATTGTTTGTTGTTTATATTGGATGTTAAATTGTAATGTATAAAGTGATAAATATTATGCAAATAAATTTAACGTAGGATAATTAAAATTTGAATCGACATATATGTTGAATTTGATTAGTTGAATATGACCCCTTTTAGTTGTTAAATTAATTGACATGTAGAATAGTGATAATTACACTTTGAACCATTGAATGTATATTGGATTAATTGTTGTAGTGTTAAATTTGAAATCGAATGACAATTGAAGAACCGTATAAATATTAGTGTAATAATCTTTAATCTACATGAAATGATAGTGTAGATTCTAGAAATAATTTTATTATTTTACACAAATAACAATGTGAATTAATACGATTATTTCGAGATTATTTGAATTGATTATTGGTTTGATATTGATTGTTGTTATTGCTTGTTTATTTACTTTGACACCATCCCAGTTATCACACTGCAAGTTCCCTTTGCTATGTTTTGATTTTGAATTGAATTGGAATCGGGTTGAAATGATAAATACCCAAATGAACTTGACCTAGGATAGAGAATTAAATAAAACCCGATTGGTCAATAATTTGATTTAAAAATAAAATGAAGATTTTATTTGAATAAATAATATGTTTTGAAACGAAGTTGGAATTTGAATTTTAATGAAAGGAAATGTTAATATTTAATAATCTGAATCAAAATATTAACATAGTAGATGATGAATGAACGTTGTTTTAAAATTTGGAATTATTAATAATTAAGTTTGAAATTATTTAATAATTAAGTTTTGAAATTATTAAGTAATTAAATAAGATTGAATTATTTAATAATTAAATAAATTCAATTCTTTAATAAGTGGAATTGAACTTCTTGAATAATTGAAATTGAGTTTCTTTATTAATTAAGTTTGGAAAATTATTTAAGTAAGTAAATAAGTGAAATTGAATTTTATTTAACAAAAATAAAATGTGTTTATTGAAATCAATGTAAGACTTGAAATGTATAGAATTTGATTTGATGAATTTAATTTAATGCTATTTGTAAGTTTGATATAATGGAGTTGAACTTAAGTAATTGATTTAGTGAATTGGAAATTTAATAGAAATTGTTTTGAATGGCAAATTTACTTAATGAATATTGAATTAAATCGATAAATGAATTTAAATTGATTTAAATGTTAAATTAAATTAATTTTAATGATTTCGGAATGAAACTTATATACGAACTTGAATCAATATTTGAATTGTTTAAATAGAAGTTGAAATCGAATTATAAGATTTTTAAATGGTAATTTGGAAGTTTTGAAACGTAAATTTTGGAAATTGGTTTTGAAAGACAAATGAAATGTTGATTTACAAATTGTAATTGAAATTGAAATTGATTTGGTTTTGAAATATATTAAATGACCAATCGGTGAAATAATTTCGAAGGTTATTAAAGAGACCAAAATCGGTTAGGGACATACTCACTGTCTAAACCGAAAACCACTTTAATAACTATGCGCGGAGTGTGATCCAGAATGAAGTGGTTAGAATGATGTATGTTGATGACTGAAGAAAGAGAACGATAATGGATAGCCTTGACACTTGTGTCAAATTGGAAATGACTAAAACAGGAGCCGTGCCGGGCCAAATGGGGGTTAGCTGCCTCGAGCGAACACACTTCTTCAAAAACTACTCATTACTTGTTATCGATTGGTGCACCCTTGATTTGGGAGTGTTGTTCTGCGGTGTTGCGATCGCTGCGGCGATGCGTTCTCACCAGTCCGGATCAGGCAAATGGTAGTTTCACTACCTTGGGTATTGCCTCATGTGCCTTGTCATACTTGTATCCCGATATACGCGACCACTACGATTTGTTTTGTGTTATACCTATGGAGTACTCCTTGATATCCCACTAGTTTACGGTGGAGTTTACAGTGCTGTATAGACTATAACGCTTATAAAATGTGTTAAGGGGGATAATGGTAACGCCTTAACACTATTTTGATATCTTATATTACTGATAGACATTATCTATTTATCGTACACTACTTCATAGTAGATAGTTTAACGGATCCTTAAAGGATGGTTATTCCAAACATCCTTTGAGTTACTTGTATTTCAGTTGCTATTTCACTTGAGTTGGATTTATTGATATAAGAATGTTAATCCTGACTCGAGTGTTTTGTGTTTTGCTTTACGTTCGGGTCAGACTGAGTGTACCAGTATTCGAGACTCACCTTTGGAGTTGGAGCTTTGCTTGAAGATCCAGCCATATATTCTACTTTCAGTATTCGATGATTCCAGTGATGTATTCTGATTTGTATCTGATGTATCGTGTTACTCTTCCGTTGTATCTGGTTTAACTCTGATGTAACTTATATATTTATATAGTAGCTTCATGAACTACTATCTCTTTTATTTCTGCTGCAATTATTACTCTGTGTCTGTGATCTGTGATTATTTTATTTACTGTATATGTTCAGTTTTGCCAATTTAAATTAACAATTCGGTATTTTGAATTATTCAAGTCCGACATGTGCGGATGCGAATGGTGCAAAATAGCGGGTCATTACATGTACAGAAACAGGTCAAAGTCAAGGTCGATGTTTACAAAGACAATGATCAAGTCAGGTTAAAGCCAAACTCAGGGATGAACACAAAAATGTCCAGAGTCGAAGTCAACATGGCCACAAAATCAAAGCCGTATGTTTTAATCAAGTTAACAAATTGAAAAGGTCAAAAGTCAAAAATCAGAAATAAAATAGGAAAGTTTCTGCCGTATCGATCAGGAAACAATCGAACGATTTAAAGTCAGAACCGTGGGAAGCAAGAAATCGAACCAAGTCAAGAAACCCAAGCCGTGATGATCAAGTAATATAAAAGCAAAATATACGCATAGGAAAAGGTCAGAAAACATCTCAACCAGGCAATCAACATCCAACAATAATCGAACGGCCGAACAAATTCGTTGACAAATTCAAACACGTATATACGAACGAAAACTCAGGGGATCGAACCCTATAAAAGCCCAATCATCATCGGCAATTTTAATTATCGAATTCAAGCAATCAATCCAGAAAGCAAAAGGAACAAATAACATACTAGAGAAGAGTCGAATTCGATCAACAATCAAGGAGCAGCCGAAGCCAAGCTACGAAGAGATGTCGATCGACAAAGCAAGGGACAAAATCATCATTCGATCAAGCATCTATTATTCGGCAGCAAAGCCCTAATTTTTAATCAGGAGAAACGATAAAGAGAAGACGCCACTTTTCATCTTTCACGAGAGCCGCCATTATCTCAAAGGAACGGGCTAGGGAAAATAAATAAGGGCCGGCCTTGTTAATTAAACAAGGGCTTTAATTTTAGTTGTTATTTTATTTCATTTGGGCCGGGGTTATTTTTGATTAAGGGCAAAAATTGGTTTCAAGTTTTCTATTTCATTTTTGCTCTTGTTGTTTTGAAGTTTGTACTCTTAGAATCAAATCAGGGTAAATCACCACCTAGGTTTTAGGTTGTGTCAGATTGTCTAGTTAGGATTAGTTCAGTGAGCAGGGTTTGCGAGTTTGCAAAACTCTATAGGCGGTAGCAGGGTTTGCGAGTCTGTTAGAGTGTTTGTAAGTGGGAGACTGTTTAATTCTAATAGAAATCTGGGAATGCAGCAGTAGGCAGGGGTTGCCGAAGCTGGGTAAATTTTGTGTGTGATTTACTTTCAGCATATTTATTTCTCTGCAGTTTGTTTTTGTGTTTAATTCAAGAAAATTTGCTATAACCCTATTCACCCCCCCCCTCTAGGGTTAATCTAGATCGTACATCCTAGTCACTACATGATTAGACATCATGTAGTTAAGAATTGCTGCTGATGGGGGAGAGTCAATGAATATTGTGGCCTCTAGGTCAATCTTTGTCTTACTTTGCTTGCATGGGGATGAATCAGAATTTTTGAGTTGGGAGTTTAGTTCAACAGAAGAGGTAGGACTAGACAAATAAATGGTTGAGGGAGGTCTATAAGCATGTGGAGGGTCAATGTGAGAGTATAGGGTTGAGAGAGTGGTTAATGGTGAATACTGTTGAAGTGGAGTTGAGGAGGGAGAGAGTGATTCATTTTCGTGGTTGTTTTGTAGATCTTTAGCATGATTGCCTTAAAGATCGGACCTACTTTCATTTGGGAAAGGACCGGGAGAAGTTGATGAATTGGAAAAGGTAGTTGGTTTGGAGGGAGATTTATTAGAAGAGGGGGAAGTGAAAATTTCATGTGCATGATTGTTCATGTGCACATTGTTCACTGCATTGTTGTTCTGGTGTGGTTTCCCTTTTCGCTTCTTCTTTATCTGTTTAGTATTGTCACTTTTGCTTGTTTTCTCTTTCACACTTTCTTCTCTTTTATTTTGATCATTATTGCACTTGTCTACTTTATCCCCACTTGTCTCTGGATTTTGTTTGCATTCATTTATTGTTACTTCCATTACAGCACTCTCTTTATTAAAACAAGTAAGATTCTTTGCGTTCTTTTCTATGTTAACAACCTCTTCTACTTCACTTATTTCAATCTCAACCACCTCAGTCTCATTAATTAGTGTTATTCCTTCCTCTTCAATAGATTGCAGTACTTCAAACATGTTACTTACTTCAATAATGAGTTGCAATCCTTTAAGTCACTTCCTGTAACATTGTATACCTTTCCACCTACTCCATTAGCACTGATGTCCTCTTTGTTAAATTCTTGTTCTGCTACAACACCAGCGTCCAATTTTTGTGTTTTGTCTCTTATTTCCCATGTTACCAATTCATTGTTATTCTCATTTGAAGACAGAGTATTCTCTGTATCTTGATCTAGTCTTCCTTCCTGTAGATTCTTTTCCTTCTCATCGCCTGTTGTTTTGCTTTTGCTTATGTCAATCTCACCCTCTTCCAAAACAGATGGTGTTTTACTTGTCTCATTATCTGAATCTTTCTCTTTTCCATCTTTTTTCATCTCTAAACTTCTCCTATCTGTTTCTTCCTTCTCAAACATACTTTTCTTCTTCAATATATATTTATTTTTGTAATTATTAACTCTCTTCCATCTCTGTGCGTTTTTGGCTTTAAAATCTTTTACTCCTTTTGTGTTGTCTCTTTGTTTGTGTTTTCATCTCTGAGAGCTTCCTTCTTCTTGTTTGAACTTTCCTTGATATCATTTGACGTATCACAACTCTCCTTAGAGTGACCAAAGGAATTGCACTGACTACATATGTCTGGTTTCCACAAATAATCCACATATATTTTTTGCACTCTACCATCTACCAACTTGATCATAAATTCATTGACTAATTCTTTGTTAGGTTTAACTTCTATGAGGCATTTGGCGTGTTCTAATCTTTCTAGCTGTTCAGTCATCTCGTCCATACATAGCAATTTTCCTAATCTACTGCATATCCAATTGATCCCTAAGTGAGACCAGGAAAAGAGGGGAATGTTGTGCAAGTGAACTCATACCGGGACTGAGGGAACACTTCCACACACATTGCTAACCGTTGCATCATAGGGTTTGATAATAAACAGTTTGTTTTTCATGATTATAGGATCACCTTGTCGAATTTTTCTTTTGTCTTCTTCACATGAGAACATGAATAAGAATATGATCCCATCTGATTTGACTTTTACTGAACCTTTCAATCTCCATGCGGCCTTCAATTTCTGTACCATTGCTGTGTACGACATGGGTTTGTCAAGAAAGAACCCAACAAGGTATTCATTCCACACTCTGGATCCAGCTTGAATCACATCATCGAAGAGTTCCATCGCATCATCAGAGTAGGTTGGTGTCAGGTCAACCAGGATGTACTTCCCAATGTTTTGTGGTTTACGCTTGAACAAGGAAGTCCATGTCGGTTGACCGTTGATGATATGTCTTGTTTCATGGGATGGAACTGGGGGATCTGAAGGTTGGCCGGACGAGGAGGGAGGGTCTGGAGGAGAAGGCGGTGGATCAGGAGTGGGTATGGCATGGGTTGGAAGGTTGGACGTTGGGCTCGATGTTGTCAGAGGAGCAGTGGAAAGGTTGATGGTAAGGGATGGTTGAAGAGATACGAGAGAAGCAGACAAGAAAGCTTTAAACGTGAATAGTATTGTTTTAAATATGTATATATACATATACGTATGTATATTAATTATGTATAATATATATATATAAACCTTTCCTAATCGAATGCACAACACACACAAAATTATTTTATTTTATTGCATTAATACATACATTAATTAATAATTTGAAATACAATAAAATAGTAATAAAAAATATTTTCGTGTTATATTATTCAAATTATAAATTTTTTAGAAAATCAAGCATGATATTCCAAAGTTATGAAAATTTTTCAGAATTTTCCAAGTTAAAATAATATTTTTAATTAATTGATTGATTTTGACTATCTATTAAATTGATTTAAAAAAATATAAAAATGATTTTTATATTCTAATTTTTTTACCGAAAGTTTATATGATGATAAAAAATTTAAAATTTAATTTTCAAAACATATTTTGTTTCATATGGTTTATTTAATTAGTATATTGATTTAAATAATATTAAATAATAATAAATAAAGACTAAAAATTAATTTACCGCCACTGAAAAATATAATCTGTATAGGCATGCATTATAAAATATAGGTTTAACTATTAACATGATTTGATGATATAATTAAATACAAGTCATATAATTAAAATTAGGTAGTATATTAATACACACACACGTATTAATAAAATGATAATAATTAAAATAAAATTTATTTGGCTCTGCACTTCAGATCTATCTATATATGTATGTAAAATGTGTCTTTTTTAAATAAATTAAAACATACATATAACCAATCTAATATGTGACAACATTGATGATACATACAAGAATCTCACCTAACTAGCAATATAATAATGATATATATATATGAATAATATAATATTATCCAAAAATTATAAATCATATAGTATAGTAAATACATACCTAATACTAATGCCTTGGAGGACACCTTTTACTAATGAATTCTTTCTCCTTTGAAATCTTCTCCATTTGGCAGATGGTTAATCCTTGAACCATAGAACACTAGCTATCTAATATCTGTAGCCTTTTGAATTGTTTGAGATGAATTTGTTGGAGCTCCTTGTCGATGAGGTCGGCCAGTAATGATAGGGAAATGGAAGCCAATAAGCCTTTTTGCATTAGGGTTAGGGGTCCTTTTATAGTGGAAGAACTAGAGAGAAATATGGATCAAATCTCATACCATTTCTCATCAAATCTCAACCATCCATCTCCAAACCTCTTTACCCTTTCTAGCCGCCTCCTACAAGCCCCATTTCTGTTGAAATAACATCTTAACATCATGGTCTAACAACCCATTTAAGCCCAAATAAATATTATTAATTAAATCTAATTTAATTGCTTGTTGATATAGCTTATCGATGATATATTTATAACTATTATTAATATATACAATAATATTTATTCCTCAAATCATATTCAAAATATATAATTAATATTTCATAAACATTCATTAATTTAATTAGTTTATAATAATTATAAACTAATTAAATCGTTTTCTCTCAACAGAATTCATCATTCCGGTTGTGTGACTCGTTAGGTGTAAATTTCATCAGCGATTAACATTGAACTATTCGATTGTTAATATTCACACATTATTTAGCTAGTGATGTGACATTTTAGCCAAATTTATCGCTTACTTAGTTTCAATAAATCCAATTTTATATTATTAAGCGTTAAAGCGTTACCCGATTGTGTCATTTATTTACACCAATTCTCTTCGTCAAAACTATATCACTTTGGACTTATGGAATTTGGTAATGGTCAAAATTCCAATATCATCCATATTCAACTCTATAGTCCAAGCACAAAATCCTTAGTTCAATAATAACAATTATTATTAACTGAAATTGTAACATCCCGAAAATTTTCGACTTTCGAAAATTCAACATCGATACTCACTTTATCGACTGCTGAGCCATCGAATGCCGGAAACCCGAAAAGTTATGGTTTTAAGAAAAAAGAAAAAGGTAGAAGAAGAAGATAGAAGAAAAAGAAAGAAGAACAACAACAGAACAAGAGAAGAAACAGAAAACAATATCAGAATCTCACATATCGCAGCGGAACAATATATAATAGATAAATGAATATCATTTAAAACAAAGAATTTTATCAGTTTATACATACATCAGTCATCAGAGTCAATATACAACAATGGACAGTTATATAACTTGTCCTCATACAGAATACACAGTGGAATAAATATATCAGATACAAATACTACGTCTCGCCATCCAGCTTGCTTCCAAAGCTCCAGAATATCCAGAATATCCTGATAACATAACTCTAGGCTGCCCGTGTGGAAAATGGTGGGCACCCAGAGTTTAGAAGGGAACAATAAACTCCGAGTCAGTCATGGTGACTGGTGTGAGATCGTAAAACAGTTATTCTTCTTTAAAATAAACAACAGAAGAATTTTAAAGTCAATTCGCAATGCTTTTGGAAAATGAAACTACCATAAGACCTCCCACCACACACACAATGCAAACGCAGAATTGGAGGAGATTTCTTCTTATGATAGTCAAAGATGCTTACTACGCAAAATCAAATCATTTTGATATTATTATTAGTGCATAGTGTAGAAAACATTTCGAAAGTATAATATTAATCTTAGCCAACATACGACCAGTATCGTATGCCTACTATAGCTACCATCTAAACAGTGGTGACCACCGTACGTAAATGGCAGGTTCTACAACTAATACCGTACAAAGTTCGTATTGGAGTTTGGATTTCCAACAAATGGTCAGGCTAAGGAACTTCCTTTTCCACGATGGGTACGTCCCTGGAATAGACGACCCGAGAAATAACCTAACATTACGGTTAGATCTCTGCCAACACAAGGCCGGGTTACCTCTGCAAAAATAGGTAACTACTGACACGCGTATGTCATCCCCCGATCGTAACCGATCTTCCCAAGGATCCCCGATTTCCAACAAACCACATAGATAATAATGCAGCAACCACATAGGTTAAGTATCTGGGCTCCATACCATGATACCACCTCTATCCAGAAGGAATGACATACACTAAGGGGCGCTACTCCCTAGAACCTTGCCGCATCCTTCCTGTTTCGACCATTTCCGGGGTGTGAGGCTCGACGAAGTCTCGTCCACAAAGCTACGCTTTCTCAAAAAGCCCTACTTCGGGTCAAACAAAAATGATCAACCTATGATCACAAAGATATAAGATCAAACAAATGATCATATCACAAATGATCAAACACTGATCATTTCACAGCAACACTCAGTATGCCACGTTACCAAATTGGGATATATCGCTGATAAATTTCAACTACATAACCTCTGAGCTCGTACGTCTCAGAGAAGGGTGTTAAGCTAAGAGAATAAATTCTCCGCCACCAACAGAAATGTATTTGAAAGAAATCAGCTTTATATCTCAAATCGTAACGTCAGACACACAATCCATACAAGTCTGTTCCGGGATCGAACAGAACCGAAGGCACTTCTCACGAAGCCCTTGCATTTCCGGATAAATTTCTATTCACGTCCGGACTTCCCGTCACTAAGGGTGATAAAACCTCTAAATCGGAGATCAGCCGATGTAGAGTAACTCGACGGTAATCCTTCCGTTTTCAAAAATATCCGGTCTTCAACACCGGTCTTCGAATGCAATTCATAACGACGTATCACATATTCGGAATGGGTTATACGACCCCATGGTCCTTTCCCGGCTAACCCGAATAGTGAGCGATTATTCAAAAATAAGTGTGGCATCCAAATTCATCCAATTCACAACAAATACCTATCTAAAGGTAATTATTGATAGTCGGTTATTTAACTATCAATAAAGATGCGCAACATCATCAGGTTCCAAAAAAATTTCCAAATTATTTCATCTTCCAAAAATATCTTTACTAGATATAAAATTTCCACACTTAACCGTTTGAAAACAATTTCAAATCAATTTCCACATTTCATTTTATCTTGGAAGATAAAATCTCAAAACAGTTCATTTCATATTGGAAAAGCATTTCCATACTTATTTAAAAATAAGTAATTCACAAATCATTTATTTTCAACATTTGAAAATATTCGATATACTTAAAACAATAATAAGTATATATTCATTCTTTAAGGAAATCATTCTCTTTCACAAATTTTATTTGAGTCAAAACGAATGTTACGTAAAACATCGTTACGACGACTCAAAATCACTAGTATAGGGACTCGAAATTTAGATAGATATATAAATCCCAATACTACATAAAACATTTTCTTTCGAAAATCATTTACTATAACAACAGTGTTATAGTCCATCATTTCGTTATTTCTTGAAACGTCTATTTCAACAATAATTGTTGAAATCTATGATTTCGGTAATTCACACGTTTTAAAACCTCTTTTAAAACAATTAACTTCATTTTACAATATCGCTTTTCCAAAACTATCCATTTTACTTAACAATATATTCACTATCCAAAATCGTGAATATACTTTACTATTTACATTTCACTATTTTCTACATGTTTTATTTAAATAATAATTCGCTATCCAAAATCGCGAATATATCTCCTTTGATAATCTTCTATATTTAAGTTATCAAATTCAATCGATTGGTTTCCGAATTCATAAAACAACGTTTATAAATTCCATTTTCTATTTTCTATAACAACTCCGGTTAATAAATCTCATTTTATTCACTTCAAAAATTCACTTATAAGAATAAGTGATTCCGGATTCATAAACAACGTTTATAAAACGCATTTATACTTTATAACAATTTCCACTTATAAAATCATTTCATTTAGCAATTTCTATTCATATCTCATCTAAGTGTAAAAGTCAAAATTATAAGTAAATTTCTTATAAATCCTTTATTCTACAGTATCTATTCACTTTATAACTTCACGTTATAAATCTATTTATTTCATTCACTTATACTTCTTTTTAACACTTATAAAAAAAACGTTTTATAAGTCCAATATTTTGATTTATAAATTATCAAATTTATAAACCTTTTTATACAAATCATTTATAGTTATTCAAAAATCCCAACTTAAACCATTTTATAAATGAATCGACTTTTATTTCAAAAACGACACTTCGGTTATATTTCACTAAAAATTATAACTTTTATAACTTTAAAATTTTACGTTTATAAATCGATTCAAAAATTCCATAAAGCGTATATTTTCAAAAATCACTTTAAAAACCCTTTTAAAGTAAAAGTCGTTATTTTTACATTTCAAAACTGAATCCGATGATGCAACAACACCAATCAGTCCATCACAACAGTCAAATATCATATATCATCATATGATAACAGAATATATCAAAATATCTGTAAATCATCAATACGGTGAGGAATCCAGTCGGATCCCTCCAACCTGTTTCCCTGCATCCAAATATGTTAGCACAATACCAATTCCGCTCCAGTACGGAATTATCGCGGTATATAGGTTTTTATAAATCCGCTTACTAACGGCGCAATAGGGTCTCATCCGCTATACAAGGCGGGAAATCAATCAATCCAATATATACATATGCCAATATGTATATATTGCTATATATATAGATATATCCTATCATATCTAATAGCACATTCAAACAGTCAATCATCAATCAATAACTGTAAATAATTCCACATTCAATTGAGTGAGAAGATCTCACCGTGATTTTAATTCTGATTCCAGCGTTTATTTTCGAATAAAATTAAACGGCCGTTTAATTTTACTCAAAAATTTCACTGATTCCAAACACGCCCAGATCTGCGCTGCAGCATAGAGCGCGTCGCTGCGATTCCAACGCTTCTGGTTTCGTAATTTTCTGACCTCGTACGAAAGAGATATTGCATTTTAAACATTACAAATTTTAATAAAATCTAATTTACATTTTCTTTCAAAATTTTAAACCTACATTCATCATCAGCCGTTCATTTCAAAGCCCTACATCCCTGCCCTTGAACGCGTAGCCTTCTTCCTGGTTCCTCCTTCGTTCGCGTGAACTCACGTATCAAACCCAACTCACGTTCGTCTTCAACAAGGTCGCGCCCATCCATCGTCGACGAAAAATGGATCAGGGACCTTCATTCGAAAGCGGCAACCCCCCTCCACCTTCGACCAGAACCATGGCGCACTCGGCTCTCCCCTTGCCTCGTAAAATGCGCACGAACGGTAGGAGGACGCGGCAAGATTCCTCCACCTATGGTCGATGATTGTCGATCTTAGCCATATGGATTTACTCGTCTCATTGAGCACTACAATCTTCTTGTTGAGGTCGTAGCTTAATATTGTGTGGATTGAAAGAAAATAAAGGAAGAAGGAGAGAGTTTTTCAGCCTTTGATGAAATGGTGTCGGCCGTGACCTGATGCCCTAGGGTTTAGTGAGAAACAAAGACAATGGGTCCTTTTTATAGAAATTCACCAAAAATTACTATTCATCCGGATTTTCCGAACTCCGATTCGAGCGTGCCGGCTGACGTTTCTAGGGTTTAACCCACGTTCCGGACACAATGGAACAGGTTTCGAAAGCTATTTCGATCGTATGTGTGAGATATGACAATAAACGATCAATTTAAATTAAACCGATTTAAATCGATTTCGAGGCGTTTTAATTCGTACCGGACAAATGGTAAATCCAAAAATTACGAAATTTGAAATCTTACAATAATATCACATTACGGATCCGATGAAACTGGTTTCGTCGAAATCCGAGACTGTTCGAAAAATGACTATTTTAACTCGACGATTTAAAATTAAAACGATATTGATGCGTTTGAAGCTGCCACGGTCAAATGATAACTTCGATTGCTACGAAAATTGAAATCCGATAATAACTAACTATTACGGATCCAATGGAACTGGTCTCGTTCAATTCTGAGATTGTTCGAAAATTGGCTATTTTTACAGTCGATAATTAAATATTAAAATATTCAATTTTCACAGATTAACTCCAAATTCAATTTTAAAAGTTCTATAACCTTTCTATAACTCCAGTATGATTAAATAAAATTTTACAAATCATTTTCAATCATATTAAACTCAATTTTCAATTATCTCTAGAATTTCACTATTAAATTATCGATTTAATTGACCAAATTAAATCCAATATTCGAATAATAAATTATTCGACTTATAAATTCACGTATTAATATTTAAAATCAATTAAATATTCGAATTCTAATTATCAAAAATTCTGGGTCGTTACAGACTTCCCCCCTTAAAAGAATTTCGTCCTCGAAATTACAAGTTAGGAAAAAAGTCCTTAACTCGTCTACTATTTTTCACAATCAATAGTTTTATCAATTCATCAAAACAAATCTTTCTACTAAAGATTCGTTATCATTTCAACTAGCTTCCAACTTCAATTATAAGTTTCAAAACATCATTGTTTACTTCAAAATTCAAGTTTAAATTCAAATTCAAATTTTAAACTTTCAAATTTTCCCAAAATTTTTCTAACGCCATAAATTTTTGAAAAATTTCGCCAGCGTCTCCTTTGCGTGGTTAACATGGCACGACTACAAAACGTCCCTACGGACTCTCAGATTTCAAAAAGAAAAAGAAAAAGCCAAGCGGCTAGACAAGAAATCATCAAAAACTCATATTCAAATTTAAATACTTACCTTTTGTCGAGCAATTCAAATTATCTTCAAATTTAAAATCCCAATTCATTACACCTGTATATCCTACTAGCCATAATATCTAGTTGCATATATTCAAACCATTTCGTACATTCAATTACAAAATTTTCAATATAAACTGCTTATATAACTTTAGCTTACTTCACTGTTGAAGTTACATATTCATATCCATTCAAGTTTACATTTCAAATTCATTTGAATTCAATTCACCATTTTAATTCTATTGGAATTCAATTTACCTTCAATTCTGAATATTGAATTTTATCGATTATCTTTCATTCATAACTGCACCATTTTAAATTAGTTTCATTTACTAATTTATCACAAATTGTAATTCACTTTATTCAAATTTGTTTTCAATATTCAGTTTCAATTCCAGTTTTATTCTTTCGTTCATTCCCAAAATTTATTTTCAATTTACTATTTTGGTTTATAACCACTCATATTAAACTGGATTTTCAAATTCCATATGAATTTAATTCATTCCAAACCATATTAATTTGTCATTTCTTCAATTAGTTTCAGTTACTAATTTTATTTCAATACTTTACTCTACAAATTCGAAATGAATTTTTTCAACATTCAATTTACTTTCATCAAGTTGATTCTCTTGTATTTATTTTAACTTAACTTCATCCTTTAAGTTAAATTTATTCTATCAAAATTCAAATTGTATAAGTTATCAATTCAATCATATTCCATAAATATTTTTATATAGCATTTTAGAGTCTTTTCAACCTTTTCAAAACCATTTTTGAAAACAATTCAAATTATTCTTTGAATTTCCAAAACAAAACCCAAATTTTCAAACAACTCCCTTTTTAAAACAATTTGGCAGCAATTCCTCTTTTGGAAACCCGAAAATGAACACCGGTGATGTCGCGATCATCATCGGAATTATTTTCCAGCGACCGAAAAGAGTTTAGAGCTTTCATCTCTCCAAAATACTTTTCAAAACCTTTGAAATTCATTTTCAAATCAAAAAGGAATTAAACTTTCCAAATCTCCAAAATTTTCAAATTCTTTTCAAAACATTTCCAAAAACTTCTCTGAAATTCCGTTTCAAATTACAATTCACATTTATAATTTACATCCTCACATTTCATTTGTATATGGATTTATTTCTTAACTTTGGAGTTATGATTCCAATTTCTTATTCAATTTCAGTGATGATAATTCATTATTATTACTTCCTAACATCCATGCAACCATATACTATAGTACTTTATAGAAAAACATTTCTTTTATATACAAAAATAGTTTTGGGCAAAATTATCTCATTTACCCAATTCAAAACAATACTGTGCCGAATTGTTCTATTCAAGTGTTTAGAGATCCCTATCGATAGAGTTGTACGGACAATACCGACCAGAATCCATATACCACTCAACAAACCAATCATCACAATATAAAACAATTTTATATTAACTAACAAATACGCGCTCATATCTATTACTACACTCAACTCATTCTAGAGTACTACTGACTCTATCTCTAATGAGTAACACCCAACAGAGCAGGGTTGTCGCTTAACCATATGCTCTGATACCAACTGTAACATCCCGAAAATTTTCGACTTTCGAAAATTCAACATCGATACTCACTTTATCGACTGCTGAGCCATCGAATGCCGGAAACCCGAAAAGTTATGGTTTTAAGAAAAAAGAAAAAGGTAGAAGAAGAAGATAGAAGAAAAAGAAAGAAGAACAACAACAGAACAAGAGAAGAAACAGAAAACAATATCAGAATCTCACATATCGCAACGGAACAATATATAATAGATAAATGAATATCATTTAAAACAAAGAATTTTATCAGTTTATACATACATCAGTCATCAGAGTCAATATACAACAATGGACAGTTATATAACTTGTCCTCATACAGAATACACAGTGGAATAAATATATCAGATACAAATACTACGTCTCGCCATCCAGCTTGCTTCCAAAGCTCCAGAATATCCAGAATATCCTGATAACATAACTCTAGGCTGCCCGTGTGGAAAATGGTGGGCACCCAGAGTTTAGAAGGGAACAATAAACTCCGAGTCAGTCATGGTGACTGGTGTGAGATCGTAAAACAGTTATTCTTCTTTAGAATAAACAACAGAAGAATTTTAAAGTCAATTCGCAATGCTTTTGGAAAATGAAACTACCATAAGACCTCCCACCACACACACAATGCAAACGCAGAATTGGAGGAGATTTCTTCTTATGATAGTCAAAGATGCTTACTACGCAAAATCAAATCATTTTGATATTATTATTAGTGCATAGTGTAGAAAACATTTCGAAAGTATAATATTAATCTTAGCCAACATACGACCAGTATTGTATGCCTACTATAGCTACCATCTAAACAGTGGTGACCACCGTACGTAAATGGCAGGTTCTACAACTAATACCGTACAAAGTTCGTATTGGAGTTTGGATTTCCAACAAATGGTCAGGCTAAGGAACTTCCTTTTCCACGATGGGTACGTCCCTGGAATAGACGACCCGAGAAATAACCTAACATTACGGTTAGATCTCTGCCAACACAAGGCCGGGTTACCTCTGCAAAAATAGGTAACTACTGACACGCGTATGTCATCCCCCGATCGTAACCGATCTTCCCGAGGATCCCCGATTTCCAACAAACCACATAGATAATAATGCAGCAACCACATAGGTTAAGTATCTGGGCTCCATACCATGATACCACCTCTATCCAGAAGGAATGACATACACTAAGGGGCGCTACTCCCTAGAACCTTGCCGCATCCTTCCTGTTTCGACCATTTCCGGGGTGTGAGGCTCGACGAAGTCTCGTCCACAAAGCTACGCTTTCTCAAAAAGCCCTACTTCGGGTCAAACAAAAATGATCAACCTATGATCACAAAGATATAAGATCAAACAAATGATCATATCACAAATGATCAAACACTGATCATTTCACAGCAACACTCAGTATGCCACGTTACCAAATTGGGATATATCGCTGATAAATTTCAACTACATAACCTCTGAGCTCGTACGTCTCAGAGAAGGGTGTTAAGCTAAGAGAATAAATTCTCCGCCACCAACAGAAATGTATTTGAAAGAAATCAGCTTTATATCTCAAATCGTAACGTCAGACACACAATCCATACAAGTCTGTTCCGGGATCGAACAGAACCGAAGGCACTTCTCACGAAGCCCTTGCATTTCCGGATAAATTTCTATTCACGTCCGGACTTCCCGTCACTAAGGGTGATAAAACCTCTAAATCGGAGATCAGCCGATGTAGAGTAACTCGACGGTAATCCTTCCGTTTTCAAAAATATCCGGTCTTCAACACCGGTCTTCGAATGCAATTCATAACGACGTATCACATATTCGGAATGGGTTATACGACCCCATGGTCCTTTCCCGGCTAACCCGAATAGTGAGCGATTATTCAAAAATAAGTGTGGCATCCAAATTCATCCAATTCACAACAAATACCTATCTAAAGGTAATTATTGATAGTCGGTTATTTAACTATCAATAAAGATGCGCAACATCATCAGGTTCCAAAAATTTTTCCAAATTATTTCATCTTCCAAAAATATCTTTACTAGATATAAAATTTCCACACTTAACCGTTTGAAAACAATTTCAAATCAATTTCCACATTTCATTTTATCTTGGAAGATAAAATCTCAAAACAGTTCATTTCATATTGGAAAAGCATTTCCATACTTATTTAAAAATAAGTAATTCACAAATCATTTATTTTCAACATTTGAAAATATTCGATATACTTAAAACAATAATAAGTATATATTCATTCTTTAAGGAAATCATTCTCTTTCACAAATTTTATTTGAGTCAAAACGAATGTTACGTAAAACATCGTTACGACGACTCAAAATCACTAGTATAGGGACTCGAAATTTAGATAGATATATAAATCCCAATACTACATAAAACATTTTCTTTCGAAAATCATTTACTATAACAACAGTGTTATAGTCCATCATTTCGTTATTTCTCGAAACGTCTATTTCAACAATAATTGTTGAAATCTATGATTTCGGTAATTCACACGTTTTAAAACCTCTTTTAAAACAATTAACTTCATTTTACAATATCGCTTTTCCAAAACTATCCATTTTACTTAACAATATATTCACTATCCAAAATCGTGAATATACTTTACTATTTACATTTCACTATTTTCTACACGTTTTATTTAAATAATAATTCGCTATCCAAAATCGCGAATATATCTCCTTTGATAATCTTCTATATTTAAGTTATCAAATTCAATCGATTGGTTTCCGAATTCATAAAACAACGTTTATAAATTCCATTTTCTATTTTCTATAACAACTCCGGTTAATAAATCTCATTTTATTCACTTCAAAAATTCACTTATAAGAATAAGTGATTCCGGATTCATAAACAACGTTTATAAAACGCATTTATACTTTATAACAATTTCCACTTATAAAATCATTTCATTTAGCAATTTCTATTCATATCTCATCTAAGTGTAAAAGTCAAATTTATAAGTAAATTTCTTATAAATCCTTTATTCTACAGTATCTATTCACTTTATAACTTCACGTTATAAATCTATTTATTTCATTCACTTATACTTCTTTTTAACACTTATAAAAAAAACGTTTTATAAGTCCAATATTTTGATTTATAAATTATCAAATTTATAAACCTTTTTATACAAATCATTTATAGTTATTCAAAAATCCCAACTTAAACCATTTTATAAATGAATCGACTTTTATTTCAAAAACGACACTTCGGTTATATTTCACTAAAAATTATAACTTTTATAACTTTAAAATTTTACGTTTATAAATCGATTCAAAAATTCCATAAAGCGTATATTTTCAAAAATCACTTTAAAAACCCTTTTAAAGTAAAAGTCGTTATTTTTACATTTCAAAACTGAATCCGATGATGCAACAACACCAATCAGTCCATCACAACAGTCAAATATCATATATCATCATATGATAACAGAATATATCAAAATATCTGTAAATAATCAATACGGTGAGGAATCCAGTCGAATCCCTCCAACCTGTTTCCCTGCATCCAAATATGTTAGCACAATACCAATTCCGCTCCAGTACGGAATTATCGCGGTATATAGGTTTTTATAAATCCGCTTACTAACGGCGCAATAGGGTCTCATCCGCTATACGAGGCGGGAAATCAATCAATCCAATATATACATATGCCAATATGTATATATTGCTATATATATAGATATATCCTATCATATCTAATAGAACATTCAAACAGTCAATCATCAATCAATAACTGTAAATAATTCCACATTCAATTGAGTGAGAAGATCTCACCGTGATTTTAATTCTGATTCCAGCGTTTATTTTCGAATAAAATTAAACGGCCGTTTAATTTTACTCAAAAATTTCACTGATTCCAAACACGCCCAGATCTGCGCTGCAGCGTAGAGCGCGTCGCTGCGATTCCAACGCTTCTGGTTTCGTAATTTTCTGACCTCGTACGAAAGAGATATTGCAATTTAAACATTACAAATTTTAATAAAATCTAATTTACATTTTCTTTCAAAATTTTAAACCTACATTCATCATCAGCCGTTCATTTCAAAGCCCTACATCCCTGCCCTTGAACGCGTAGCCTTCTTCCTGGTTCCTCCTTCGTTCGCGTGAACTCACGTATCAAACCCAACTCACGTTCGTCTTCAACAAGGTCGCGCCCATCCATCGTCGACGAAAAATGGATCAGGGACCTTCATTCGAAAGCGGCAACCCCCCTCCACCTTCGACCAGAACCTTGGCGCACTCGGCTCTCCCCTTGCCTCGTAAAACGCGCACGAACGGTAGGAGGACGCGGCAAGATTCCTCCACCTATGGTCGATGATTGTCGATCTTAGCCGTATGGATTTACTCGTCTCATTGAGCACTACAATCTTCTAGTTGAGGTCGTAGCTTAATATTGTGTGGATTGAAAGAAAATAAAGGAAGAAGGAGAGAGTTTTTCAGCCTTTGATGAAATGGTGTCGGTCGTGACCTGATGCCCTAGGGTTTAGTGAGAAACAAAGACAATGGGTCCTTTTTATAGAAATTCACCAAAAATTACTATTCATCCGGATTTTCCGAACTCCGATTCGAGCGTGCCGGCTGACGTTTCTAGGGTTTAACCCGCGTTTCGGACACAATGGAACAGGTTTCAAAAGCTAATTCGATCGTATGTGTGAGATATGACAATAAACGATCAATTTAAATTAAACCGATTTAAATCGATTTCGAGGCGTTTTAATTCATACCGGACAAATGGTAAATCCAAAAATTACGAAATTTGAAATCTTACAATAATATCACATTACGGATCCGATGAAACTGGTTTCGTCGAAATCCGAGACTGTTCGAAAAATGACTATTTTAACTCGACGATTTAAAATTAAAACGATATTGATGCGTTTGAAGCTGCCACGGTCAAATGATAACTTCGATTGCTACGAAAATTGAAATCCGATAATAACTAACTATTACGGATCCAATGGAACTGGTCTCGTTCAATTCTGAGATTGTTCGAAAATTGGCTATTTTTACAGTCGATAATTAAATATTAAAATATTCAATTTTCACAGATTAACTCCAAATTCAATTTTAAAAGTTCTATAACCTTTCTATAACTCCAGTATGATTAAATAAAATTTACAAATCATTTTCAATAATATTAAACTCAATTTTCAATTATCTCTAGAATTTCACTATTAAATTATCGATTTAATTGACCAAATTAAATCCAATATTCGAATAATAAATTATTCGACTTATAAATTCACGTATTAATATTTAAAATCAATTAAATATTCGAATTCTAATTATCAAAAATTCTGGGTCGTTACAGACTTCCCCCCTTAAAAGAATTTCGTCCTCGAAATTACAAGTTAGGAAAAAAGTCCTTAACTCGTCTACTATTTTTCACAATCAATAGTTTTATCAATTCATCAAAACAAATCTTTCTACTAAAGATTCGTTATCATTTCAACTAGCTTCCAACTTCAATTATAAGTTTCAAAACATCATTGTTTACTTCAAAATTCAAGTTTAAATTCAAATTCAAATTTTAAACTTTCAAATTTTCCCAAAATTTTTCTAACGCCATAAATTTTCGAAAAATTTCGCCAGCGTCTCCTTTGCGCGGTTAACATGGCACGACTACAAAACGTCCCTACGGACTCTCAGATTTCAAAAAGAAAAAGAAAAAGCCAAGCGGCTAGACAAGAAATCATCAAAAACTCATATTCAAATTTAAATACTTACCTTTTGTCGAGCAATTCAAATTATCTTCAAATTTAAAATCCCAATTCATTACACCTGTATATCCTACTAGCCATAATATCTAGTTGCATATATTCAAACCATTTCGTACATTCAATTACAAAATTTTCAATATAAACTGCTTATATAACTTTAGCTTACTTCACTGTTGAAGTTACATATTCATATCCATTCAAGCTTACATTTCAAATTCATTTGAATTCAATTCACCATTTTAATTCTATTGGAATTCAATTTACCTTCAATTCTGAATATTGAATTTTATCGATTATCTTTCATTCATAACTGCACCATTTTAAATTAGTTTCATTTACTAATTTATCACAAATTGTAATTCACTTTATTCAAATTTGTTTTCAATATTCAGTTTCAATTCCAGTTTTATTCTTTCGTTCATTCCCAAAATTTATTTTCAATTTACTATTTTGGTTTATAACCACTCATATTAAACTGGATTTTCAAATTCCATATGAATTTAATTCATTCCAAACCATATTAATTTGTCATTTCTTCAATTAGTTTCAGTTACTAATTTTATTTCAATACTTTACTCTACAAATTCGAAATGAATTTTTTCAACATTCAATTTACTTTCATCAAGTTGATTCTCTTGTATTTATTTTAACTTAACTTCATCCTTTAAGTTAAATTTATTCTATCAAAATTCAAATTGTATAAGTTATCAATTCAATCATATTCCATAAATATTTTTATATAGCATTTTAGAGTCTTTTCAACCTTTTCAAAACCATTTTTGAAAACAATTCAAATTATTCTTTGAATTTCCAAAACAAAACCCAAATTTTCAAACAACTCCCTTTTTAAAACAATTTGGCAGCAATTCCTCTTTTGGAAACCCAAAAATGAACACCGGTGATGTCGCGATCATCATCGGAATTATTTTCCAGCGACCGAAAAGAGTTTAGAGCTTTCATCTCTCCAAAATACTTTTCAAAACCTTTGAAATTCATTTTCAAATCAAAAAGGAATTAAACTTTCCAAATCTCCAAAATTTTCAAATTCTTTTCAAAACATTTCCAAAAACTTCTCTGGAATTCCGTTTCAAATTACAATTCACATTTATAATTTACATCCTCACATTTCATTTGTATATGGATTTATTTCTTAACTTTGGAGTTATGATTCCAATTTCTTATTCAATTTCAGTGATGATAATTCACTATTATTACTTCCTAACATCCATGCAACCATATACTATAGTACTTTATAGAAAAACATTTCTTTTATATACAAAAATAGTTTTGGGCAAAATTATCTCATTTACCCAATTCAAAACAATACTGTGCCGAATTGTTCTATTCAAGTGTTTAGAGATCCCTGTCGATAGAGTTGTACGGACAATACCGACCAGAATCCATATACCACTCAACAAACCAATCATCACAATATAAAACAATTTTATATTAACTAACAAATACGCGCTCATATCTATTACTACACTCAACTCATTCTAGAGTACTACTGACTCTATCTCTAATGAGTAACACCCAACAGAGCAGGGTTGTCGCTTAACCATATGCTCTGATACCAACTGTAACATCCCGAAAATTTTCGACTTTCGAAAATTCAACATCGATACTCACTTTATCGACTGCTGAGCCATCGAATGCCGGAAACCCGAAAAGTTATGGTTTTAAGAAAAAAGAAAAAGGTAGAAGAAGAAGATAGAAGAAAAAGAAAGAAGAACAACAACAGAACAAGAGAAGAAACAGAAAACAATATCAGAATCTCACATATCGCAACGGAACAATATATAATAGATAAATGAATATCATTTAAAACAAAGAATTTTATCAGTTTATGCATACATCAGTCATCAGAGTCAATATACAACAATGGACAGTTATATAACTTGTCCTCATACAGAATACACAGTGGAATAAATATATCAGATACAAATACTACGTCTCGCCATCCAGCTTGCTTCCAAAGCTCCAGAATATCCAGAATATCCTGATAACATAACTCTAGGCTGCCCGTGTGGAAAATGGTGGGCACCCAGAGTTTAGAAGGGAACAATAAACTCCGAGTCAGTCATGGTGACTGGTGTGAGATCGTAAAACAGTTATTCTTCTTTAAAATAAACAACAGAAGAATTTTAAAGTCAATTCGCAATGCTTTTGGAAAATGAAACTACCATAAGACCTCCCACCACACACACAATGCAAACGCAGAATTGGAGGAGATTTCTTCTTATGATAGTCAAAGATGCTTACTACGCAAAATCAAATCATTTTGATATTATTATTAGTGCATAGTGTAGAAAACATTTCGAAAGTATAATATTAATCTTAGCCAACATACGACCAGTATCGTATGCCTACTATAGCTACCATCTAAACAGTGGTGACCACCGTACGTAAATGGCAGGTTCTACAACTAATACCGTACAAAGTTCGTATTGGAGTTTGGATTTCCAACAAATGGTCAGGCTAAGGAACTTCCTTTTCCACGATGGGTACGTCCCTGGAATAGACGACCCGAGAAATAACCTAACATTACGGTTAGATCTCTGCCAACACAAGGCCGGGTTACCTCTGCAAAAATAGGTAACTACTGACACGCGTATGTCATCCCCCGATCGTAATCGATCTTCCCGAGGATCCCCGATTTCCAACAAACCACATAGATAATAATGCAGCAACCACATAGGTTAAGTATCTGGGCTCCATACCATGATACCACCTCTATCCAGAAGGAATGACATACACTAAGGGGCGCTACTCCCTAGAACCTTGCCGCATCCTTCCTGTTTCGACCATTTCCGGGGTGTGAGGCTCGACGAAGTCTCGTCCACAAAGCTACGCTTTCTCAAAAAGCCCTGCTTCGGGTCAAACAAAAATGATCAACCTATGATCACAAAGATATAAGATCAAACAAATGATCATATCACAAATGATCAAACACTGATCATTTCACAGCAACACTCAGTATGCCACGTTACCAAATTGGGATATATCACTGATAAATTTCAACTACATAACCTCTGAGCTCGTACGTCTCAGAGAAGGGTGTTAAGCTAAGAGAATAAATTCTCCGCCACCAACAGAAATGTATTTGAAAGAAATCAGCTTTATATCTCAAATCGTAACGTCAGACACACAATCCATACAAGTCTGTTCCGGGATCGAACAGAACCGAAGGCACTTCTCACGAAGCCCTTGCATTTCCGGATAAATTTCTATTCACGTCCGGACTTCCCGTCACTAAGGGTGATAAAACCTCTAAATCGGAGATCAGCCGATGTAGAGTAACTCGACGGTAATCCTTCCGTTTTCAAAAATATCCGGTCTTCAACACCGGTCTTCGAATGCAATTCATAACGACGTATCACATATTCGGAATGGGTTATACGACCCCATGGTCCTTTCCCGGCTAACCCGAATAGTGAGCGATTATTCAAAAATAAGTGTGGCATCCAAATTCATCCAATTCACAACAAATACCTATCTAAAGGTAATTATTGATAGTCGGTTATTTAACTATCAATAAAGATGCGCAACATCATCAGGTTCCAAAAAATTTTCCAAATTATTTCATCTTCCAAAAATATCTTTACTAGATATAAAATTTCCACACTTAACCGTTTGAAAACAATTTCAAATCAATTTCCACATTTCATTTTATCTTGGAAGATAAAATCTCAAAACAGTTCATTTCATATTGGAAAAGCATTTCCATACTTATTTAAAAATAAGTAATTCACAAATCATTTATTTTCAACATTTGAAAATATTCGATATACTTAAAACAATAATAAGTATATATTCATTCTTTAAGGAAATCATTCTCTTTCACAAATTTTATTTGAGTCAAAACGAATGTTACGTAAAACATCGTTACGACGACTCAAAATCACTAGTATAGGGACTCGAAATTTAGATAGATATATAAATCCCAATACTACATAAAACATTTTCTTTCGAAAATCATTTACTATAACAACAGTGTTATAGTCCATCATTTCGTTATTTCTCGAAACGTCTATTTCAACAATAATTGTTGAAATCTATGATTTCGGTAATTCACACGTTTTAAAACCTCTTTTAAAACAATTAACTTCATTTTACAATATCGCTTTTCCAAAACTATCCATTTTACTTAACAATATATTCACTATCCAAAATCGTGAATATACTTTACTATTTACATTTCACTATTTTCTACACGTTTTATTTAAATAATAATTCGCTATCCAAAATCGCGAATATATCTCCTTTGATAATCTTCTATATTTAAGTTATCAAATTCAATCGATTGGTTTCCGAATTCATAAAACAACGTTTATAAATTCCATTTTCTATTTTCTATAACAACTCCGGTTAATAAATCTCATTTTATTCACTTCAAAAATTCACTTATAAGAATAAGTGATTCCGGATTCATAAACAACGTTTATAAAACGCATTTATACTTTATAACAATTTCCACTTATAAAATCATTTCATTTAGCAATTTCTATTCATATCTCATCTAAGTGTAAAAGTCAAATTTATAAGTAAATTTCTTATAAATCCTTTATTCTACAGTATCTATTCACTTTATAACTTCACGTTATAAATCTATTTATTTCATTCACTTATACTTCTTTTTAACACTTATAAAAAAACGTTTTATAAGTCCAATATTTTGATTTATAAATTATCAAATTTATAAACCTTTTTATACAAATCATTTATAGTTATTCAAAAATCCCAACTTAAACCATTTTATAAATGAATCGACTTTTATTTCAAAAACGACACTTCGGTTATATTTCACTAAAAATTATAACTTTTATAACTTTAAAATTTTACGTTTATAAATCGATTCAAAAATTCCATAAAGCGTATATTTTCAAAAATCACTTTAAAAACCCTTTTAAAGTAAAAGTCGTTATTTTTACATTTCAAAACTGAATCCGATGATGCAACAACACCAATCAGTCCATCACAACAGTCAAATATCATATATCATCATATGATAACAGAATATATCAAAATATCTGTAAATAATCAATACGGTGAGGAATCCAGTCGGATCCCTCCAACCTGTTTCCCTGCATCCAAATATGTTAGCACAATACCAATTCCGCTCCAGTACGGAATTATCGCGGTATATAGGTTTTTATAAATCCGCTTACTAACGGCGCAATAGGGTCTCATCCGCTATACGAGGCGGGAAATCAATCAATCCAATATATACATATGCCAATATGTATATATTGCTATATATATAGATATATCCTATCATATCTAATAGCACATTCAAACAGTCAATCATCAATCAATAACTGTAAATAATTCCACATTCAATTGAGTGAGAAGATCTCACCGTGATTTTAATTCTGATTCCAGCGTTTATTTTCGAATAAAATTAAACGGCCGTTTAATTTTACTCAAAAATTTCACTGATTCCAAACACGCCCAGATCTGCGCTGCAGCGTAGAGCGCGTCGCTGCGATTCCAACGCTTCTGGTTTCGTAATTTTCTGACCTCGTACGAAAGAGATATTGCATTTTAAACATTACAAATTTTAATAAAATCTAATTTACATTTTCTTTCAAAATTTTAAACCTACATTCATCATCAGCCGTTCATTTCAAAGCCCTACATCCCTGCCCTTGAACGCGTAGCCTTCTTCCTGGTTCCTCCTTCGTTCGCGTGAACTCACGTATCAAACCCAACTCACGTTCGTCTTCAACAAGGTCGCGCCCATCCATCGTCGACGAAAAATGGATCAGGGACCTTCATACGAAAGCGGCAACCCCCCTCCACCTTCGACCAGAACCATGGCGCACTCGGCTCTCCCCTTGCCTCGTAAAACGCGCACGAACGGTAGGAGGACGCGGCAAGATTCCTCCACCTATGGTCGATGATTGTCGATCTTAGCCGTATGGATTTACTCGTCTCATTGAGCACTACAATCTTCTAGTTGAGGTCGTAGCTTAATATTGTGTGGATTGAAAGAAAATAAAGGAAGAAGGAGAGAGTTTTTCAGCCTTTGATGAAATGGTGTCGGCCGTGACCTGATGCCCTAGGGTTTAGTGAGAAACAAAGACAATGGGTCCTTTTTATAGAAATTCACCAAAAATTACTATTCATCCGGATTTTCCGAACTCCGATTCGAGCGTGCCGGCTGACGTTTCTAGGGTTTAACCCGCGTTCCGGACACAATGGAACAGGTTTCGAAAGCTAATTCGATCGTATGTGTGAGATATGACAATAAACGATCAATTTAAATTAAACCGATTTAAATCGATTTCGAGGCGTTTTAATTCGTACCGGACAAATGGTAAATCCAAAAATTACGAAATTTGAAATCTTACAATAATATCACATTACGGATCCGATGAAACTGGTTTCGTCGAAATCCGAGACTGTTCGAAAAATGACTATTTTAACTCGACGATTTAAAATTAAAACGATATTGATGCGTTTGAAGCTGCCACGGTCAAATGATAACTTCGATTGCTACGAAAATTGAAATCCGATAATAACTAACTATTACGGATCCAATGGAACTGGTCTCGTTCAATTCTGAGATTGTTCGAAAATTGGCTATTTTTACAGTCGATAATTAAATATTAAAATATTCAATTTTCACAGATTAACTCCAAATTCAATTTTAAAAGTTCTATAACCTTTCTATAACTCCAGTATGATTAAATAAAATTTTACAAATCATTTTCAATCATATTAAACTCAATTTTCAATTATCTCTAGAATTTCACTATTAAATTATCGATTTAATTGACCAAATTAAATCCAATATTCGAATAATAAATTATTCGACTTATAAATTCACGTATTAATATTTAAAATCAATTAAATATTCGAATTCTAATTATCAAAAATTCTGGGTCGTTACAGAAATAATCTCTGGCTGGAGATTTTGACATTGAGTTGGCTTGCGTTGGCCGTGTTACTAACCCCATATAACTTAGGATACGAATCCTCTCTTGAACGGTGCTTCACTTTCAATACTTTCACTCGACCCAACTATAGTCACTTGATGGACGTTGTGCCATGATTTGACTATAATCAAAGTGGAGCTGTCATATTAAAGATCTATAGTATTCTCAAGACGAGAGAACTTTGTAAATCAATCACATCGATATTTTCTTTTTGACCTTAGTTATATTAACCAACAGAAAAATATCGAGTGGGTTGTTCCAAAGTTAACCAATAACTATCAGTACGTAACCCCTAGGTGCGTCCAGTAACGAATTATGTAATTGCTCCTAATGCATACCCCTATCTCTATAAATCTCTCACTTGCATTTGGGGTCAATTATGAAATCTTATTCCAACTTCTCCAATTGGTTTTCTCAAAATTAATGGGTCAGTCCCTCAGCGGATGGGTATGCTATTACGTTTCAATTATCTACTCTGTCAATCAACTCTCTCCGACGGTGATAAACTACCTTTATCATGTGGAACAATTCGAAATATGTCTGTTGACTTCCAATAGCTCTATGCTCTGTTACAAACTATATCGTGAAATTGTTATCATATAACAATGTTATATGATTCTCCGCATTTGGAATCACTCTTGGCTCAGTTATAAATTTATGCATTTTTTATATATACGTTGCTTTTATTACAGCGCTATTTAAGGCGATATGCGTAGTTTTTGCATTGAATAAGCCACCATCTTTAATTTGGAACATTTCCAATCTAAAGATTTTAACTTGAATTTTTTATTGACATTTTATACTCAATATCACTTATGAAAGTTTGAGTCTGAACACTCCTTTATAAGGAGTTTCTTGTTTCTGTAAACAATTCTCTAGTATTTCAAAAATATACAAGAACACCTCAAACAACCATTTAATAATATCAATTTGGATTTAATATTTGCTTTATATATCAAATACATAAACAAGTCACGATATCATAGACAAAATAACATGTATGATAATTCCTATTTCCAATGCATAAGGAATCCATCTTACATATTCCGTATTAAATAGTTTAATAAGGTGTCCTTGCATATCATTTTGGAAGATTCCCAATATCTTTTATACTTACTATAAAAGGCATCATTTAAAAATCCAATGTTGAGAACTAAAGCAACTAAAACTGATTTTAACACAAATACATCATTTAAAATCAGCAGTGTGTTGTTTACTTACGATTTAGAAATATCTATGTACCTTTTAACATTCTTTCTTATGAACACATACTTCCTCTGCCTTTTGACTAATAATCAAACTTTTTGATACATCTATCCAAACACTTGTTCAATTTTAATGCTTTTAAGAATGATACTTTCGCACCCGAAAACCTACAAACTGAATATCGCTCCTACTGACTTCGAGACATTTTGGTTGTTATGTGCAAATAGACTAGTCTAAATCTATATTCAAAACTTTCTGTTTCAGCACATATATACCAAAATATAAAGTCATACTAGGTAATAATTTTGTGAGTAAAATCCGAACCAACGTGAGCACATCGAATGGTGAATCTGTTACGTTAATTTGAACAATTGAAATTCACGATAATACTTTTAGTAATATGGCTCACTATATTCCAACTGCATTTGTCTTTCTCATAAAGACACATTTGCGACTTATGGATCATATCCCTTCAGATACAACTATCAAAATCATATTTTGACAATGTACTTGGAATCTATTTCAAATCAGCACATTGTACCATATCATAGAGTCAATAGTCTTAATGGTTTAGTCAAACTATCAAGGATTATTTATTATTAACAGTGATAAGAAATACATTGTTTCTATTTAATGTACAAGAATACTTATTAGATGTTCTAATGTATTTTTGTTTATCTAGGTTCGGTTAATTTCATTGCATCCCTTGTAATCAGTTTTATCATTGGATCATATCCCTACCAACAATTTCTCAAAAGAAATTTCTTCTCTACGTAGTTGGTATTTCTTAAAACAACAGTTGTTTCTCAATGCAATGGAATGAGCATTCATAAGCATTTTATGAATTGCCTTATATACAATTAATTTGCATTAGTTCATAATATATTTATGTTTACAACATAAATTAGTCATTTAATGACTATAAAATCCAAAATTCCCTTGGGATGATTCATACAAGATCCCTTACGTATAATTATTATGTGCAGTTTTTTGATTCGCACAACCTGCCAATCCTTGGCCTAAGATATGTAGGGGTTTCTTATAAACCCATATCTCGTATGGTTTTGTAAACTATTCTTTGGATGATATTAATTTTAATCTTGTGTATCACTCTTAAGTACATGACCTTATTGAAAGAAGTTAACTCAACTTCACTCACAATTAATCGTGCTTTGTCCAACAAATTTTGATTACTCCTTATCAATACGTCATTATGTCTCATAGGGAAGAATGACTTTGAGATTGAATCTTTATTCACTTTTAGATACGTTTGGAACTCTTTCCAATATACTCACCTATTCGATCAAATTGAATCATTTTATTTTATGCATGTTATTTTATTCACTTTCGTTTTATACTATATGAGTTTACCATAGACATACTACATGCGTATCAACCACACATAACCATGTCAATGATAACTCATCATTGAATATAATGAAGTATATAGAATCATTTTGGTATTAATAGACTTATGATTGCATACATCTCTATGTATCAGTCTGAAGAGTTCATCAACTCTTATGACGCTCCTAATGGATGAGTGCATATGCCCTAATTGTTTGAGATATAATTAACTAGTATCATATGATTCATAATCATATCAAAAAAGTTATTTATCAAAGCTATGGCTTAGTCTATAATTCCAAAATAATTATAGACAATTTTAGATACTTCGGTATTTTCAATTGCATCACTTTTGTTGTGAAAACAAATACCACACTATAGTTTTATTTCATAATGAATATCCATAATAGGAAAATAGGCACATGGAAGAAGTTGCAAAAAATTTATTTTCAAGGACAACAAGTTTGCTTTTAGTCTGAAGGACACTTTTTAGTGTAAATAGAAAATGATAGTTACAACTATCATTCTATGATTTATACTAAAAGTGTCCTTTAGCCTAAAAAGCAAACTTCTTGTCTCTGAAACTAAATTTTTCTCCAACTTTTTCCCTGAGCCTAAAAACCCATATCCATAATATTCACAATGAAATACAACTATATGTAATTTTCAGCCGACGTCAAAAAATAGTCATTAGTTCAAAAATAATGTATGGTGTGTTTTACGAAAACAACTTTACGTTAACTTGATGCAATCAATAAGTGTTATATGACATGCTCCCACTATTTTCGCCAATACTATAGTAGAATACTACATTCAGAGGTCCATCATTCACTTAATATAGATGATTTTTTTCATATACCGCAATTAGTTTACAATGGAGAGTTCTTTGGTCAAATATCCTGAACTCAAAGAAATAAATCTCATAGAAAACAATTTTCTAATTGAAATACATTTGGAAAAAGAAAATGTATTTCTCATTCCAATGTAGTATCAATTATTACTTTATAGTTCTCATTTTCGATGTTTCTTTATGAAGAAGTGACCATTCACTCTCTTCATCCCAAACTGTACCTTAAATCACATCTACTCTTGTACATTCGTTTTTCTTTCTAAATGGTTGAACCATTCAAAAAACCCTTAATGCAACATTATAACAAACTCTTTACAAAGATGCATTTGATCATCCTTAACATTTAAGGACATCAAATATGATGCACATTACATAAACTGATCAAACTGAGAGTTCATCAATCAAATTATTAGATCTTTCTTGTAATTTTGGCCTTGTGTTACTTTTAACATAATGTGATCTTTATTATAATCAATCAAACTGAATACTCGATCTCACGGTAATATTTATTGGCTTATTTTAGATGAACTAACTTCATCAAAGCATCATACATTACGAACTATGATCATCCCCTATATAACACTTATATGTATGTATGTAAAATTGTTATTTATATAAATATTAAAAACTATGTAAAATTATATATGTATATGTATGTTTATATGTATATATGTATGTATAACTTATATGTAAAAATATTAATGATTTACATATATACTATTGCATTTAAAATTATATATATATATATATGCATGTGTGTGTGTGTACATACGATATATAAAAAATTAAAATCATTGTAATTATATACATACATATATATATGTATGAATTATAGTAGCAAAATTATTATTGTTATATTTAAATATATATAAGTTTATTATAATATCTAAATATATATATGTATATATATGTATATATTAATTATATATTTAAAACAGGAAGATAGGCATAGGGAAGAATTTGCAAAAAAAATTAATCCGAGGAACAATAAATTTGTTTTTTAGTCTGAAGGACACTTTTTAGTGTAAATATAAAATGATAGTGGTAATTATCATTCTGTGATTTACACTAAAAAGTTTCTATCAGCCTAAAAGGCAAACTTCTTGTCCCTAAAACTAAATTTTTCTCAAACTTTTTCCCTAAGCTTAAAAACCCATATTTAATATATATATATATATATATATTGAAACCTTTCCAGATCGAATGTGAAGTATAAAAAAATATTTCTATTTCATTGTATTAATATATATATATATATATATATTAATTAATTACTTAAATACAGTAAAATAATAACAACAAATATTTTCATTTAATATTATTTGAATTTTAAATTTTTTAGAAAATCAAGCATGATATTTTAAAGTAATGAATTTTTTTCCATAATTTTATGAGTCAAAATAATATTTTAAAAAATTAATTAATTTCAATCGTTTCTTAAATTAATTTTTAAAAAATATAAAAAACGACTTTTAAATTTTGAATTTTCTATCGAGAGCTTATATTATGATAATAAAATTTTAAAAAATTTAAAATTTAATTTTTGAAACATATTTTATTTAATATGATTTATTTAATTAGTATATTAATTTAAATAATATAATATAATAGTAAATAAGTATTAAAAATTAATTTGCAGCCACCGAAAAATATAATCTATATAGATATGCATTTATAAAATATAGGTTCAAGTATTAACATGATATGATGATATAATTAAATAAAAGTCATATAATTAATATTAGATAGTATATTAATACATATATATATATATATATATATTAATGAATGAAATGATAATAAATAAAATACAATTTATTTGGCTATGACCTTCAGATATATATGTATATATAATGTGTTTTTTAAGTAAATTAAAACATACATATAACCAATCTAATATGTGACACCACTGATGATACATATAAGAATCTCACTTAACTAGAAATATAATAATGATATATATATATATATATATATAAAATACAACGTTATCAAGATATTATAAATCATATAGTATAGTAAATACATACCTAATACTAATGCCTTAGAGCACACCTTGTAATGATTGATTCTCCCTCATTTGAAGTCTTCTCGATTCAGCAGATTGCTAATCCTTGAAACGTAGACCTTTAGCAATCCAATAGCCGTCGCCTTTTGAATTGGTTTGAAATGATTTTGTTGGAGCTCCTTATTGATGATTTAGCCAGCAATGATAGAGAAATGGTAGCCAAAGAGTACGTTTTTCATTAGGGTTAGGGGTCTTTTTATAGTAGAAGAAATAGAGAGAAATATGGTTCAAATCTCAACCATCCATCTCTAAACCCCTCTATCCATTTTAGCCGCCTCGTACAAGCCCTATTGCTTCTGAAATAACTTCCTAACATCATGGACTAACAACCCATTAAGCCCAAATAAATATGATTAATTAAATCTAATTTAGTTGCTCGTCGATATCGTATATCGATCGATATATTTATAACTATTATATATATCTATACACACACAATAATATTTATTCCTCAAATCATTTTAAATAATTTACAATTAATAATTCATAAATATTAATTAATTTAATTAATTTATAATAATTATAACTAATTAAATCATTTGGTCTAAAGAGAATTCATCATTCTGGTTGTATGACTCGTCAGATGTAAATTCGGTCAGCGATTAACATCGAACTATTCAAATGTTAATGCTCACACATCACTTAGAAGGTGGTATAGCATTTTTGTTAAATTTATCGCTTACTTAGTTTCTGTAAAATCCAATTTTATATTATTAAGTGTTACCCGGTTGCGGCATTTATTTACACTAATTCTCTTCGTCAAAACTATATAACTTTAAACTTATGGAATTTGGCAACGGTCAAAATTCCAATAGCGTCCATATTCAACTCTATAGTCCAAGCACAAAATCCTTGGTTCGATAATAATAATAACTATTAACCGATCGAATTGCTCTGGCCAGAGACTTTTGACTTTAAGTTGACTTGAGTTGACCGTGATACTAACCCCATTTAACCGAGGAGACGTATCCTCTATTGAGCAGTGCTTCACTTCTAATAGTTCCACTCGACCCAACTACAGTCACTTAATGGACGTCATGTTTGACTATTGAAGTGACCCACTTCTTTTGATTGTTATTTTTCAGTGATTTACTGTTGAGATTTTTTTTTTCCAAACCAAGTGATCACTTCTTTAATTTCATTTTCCCCAAGATCCAAATTCTTACCAATATAAAAATATTAGTATATAAGTCAATTCAAGTCATTTATATATATGAAGATATATAAATGTTTCCTTGCTTATCAGAGTATTAAAAATTAACAAGGAAAATTCAATCACACAATATTTCTCATTTTTCAGAGAATTGGTGTCACATAGCCATTTCTATTTTTACATTCTTCTTTTTGATCTCAAGCTTGGTTAATAATAAATTCGAATATTGCCACTTATAATTTTCTTGCTTACTTCTCAAATTAATTGGTTTCTTGGTTTACAAGCCATACATTTAAATTCCGGAATTCTTTTGTGATTTGGTACTTATCATATGAATTATGAGGTGATAAACTAGGTTGAAGTCTAAGCAGAGAAAAACAACACATGTGATCAGGGTTTAGACACAACAAGCACAAACCAATCATGACAGACAAAATACATATTTCCTGGTTAACTGAGCAGATAGTCATCACATGAGTGATGGTGTTGTGAGCTACTTTATAAATCACACAACTTCTTATATCTGGAGCTAGAAAAGTGTTGAATCCGGTGTCTTACCACTTAGTATCAGTTTTGAAGCTATAGTATCAGATTTTCCCAACCTAGTATTAGATCAGTAGTTATAGTATCAGAAATTTCCTACCTAGTATCAGTTTTATAGTATCAGATTTCTCCTAATTAGTATCAGTTTTATAGTATCAGATCTCTCCCGCTTAGTATCAGTTTTATCAGTTCTATAGTATCAGATCTCTCCTAATTAGTATCAGTTTTATCAGTTTTATAGTATCATAACTGAAGTGCCTCAAGACTGTCTAGAAAAAAAACATGTTCACATATCAGATTAAATGGCATCTACTCCTTCGGCATTATCTACTAAAACTATTTCAGAACTTGTTACTTAAGTCCACAGCTCACAAACACATATAACATTTAAGTTTCTTTTTCTTCTTACATACTGTTTTCCAGATATCAAAGTAAAAGACACTCATTAAAATACTTAGAACATATTAGAGTTTTCCTAACTTAATTGTTACAAAGACACTGCTACTTCTCTTAAACACTTTAAATTCCTCAAGATCTCCAAGTATCCATGCAAGCAAGCAAGCAATTCATGCATCTTTCCCTGCAGCAAAACTTTGAACTGCCTCAATAGAATGAGACACCCCAAGTATTGCAAAGGCAACAAATAGGGTCAGAAATAAATTCTGGTGTGAGTGAAATCAAGTATGCAAAATATCTTGTAAATTCTTAAGGCTGTATAGAGTACTTTTCTATTAAATGCTATTCAAATCCCAATTAAAATCTGAGAATGTGTATATTTAAGTCTATCTATAAACATACATCCAAGCATTCATCCATTCACTTCATTCAGTTGTACAAGTACAAAACTCCTATGGATTTACTCCCTGAATTCCATAGCATAATTTCTCCTTCTCATCTTTTCATTTTGTTTGGTCTGAACTCTTGCCATTGAACACCATGTGTGCATTGCAAAGGGGCTCAGTTCTGTTAACCCTTTACACAGAGGCCTACAGGACTTAAACAAGTCATGCACATACCCATCAACCACCTGCTGATGAGTAGATCAAGGCACTACTCCTAAATTATTTTATAATTTAGAGACCATGCTTATTTATTTCTTTCTGGGGAATTTTTCTTTTGATTCCAGAGATACTCGTATTCTTTCCTTCCTTATATAGGTCAAGCATTATTAAAATCACCCAAAGATCATATCCAGACATACAAAGCATTCATGTAAAATTGCACACCTTATTTCAAAGTCATTTTTGCTTTAATCACATTTTTCTAAAACCTACTTATATTTTTATTTCTAGAAATTTCCATTTCTTACACAAATATGAAGAAGTCATTTGCAAAACTATATTTATTCTTTTACTGTGAACATAGGGAATGGTTTTTTTTGAGAAAAACCCATAAAAACTTATTGGTTTATGATCTGAACAAATCAGCACATATTTGTAATATTGCATTGTTCATATCATTTTTAATATAGACTAGACATAAGCATAAATCTCAATATTCACACTGCCTAATTCTTTTCTTTCATTGATACCCTACTCCACAGTAAAATATTTGATTCATTTTTCATATCAAAACCAGCATATATAAAATCTATTCCTGTGATTAGTGTATTTGTTTGATTATCTATATTTTAAAACAAAAACTGAAACCATCACAACAAGTCAAAACAGATTAAAACCTCATCCAAAAACTCAACCAGAATACCATCCATGATCAACATATTTTCATCCAGAAAATAAAATCAAATAGGAAAAACATAATGTAATGTTTATATAAAATAACTTGGCTGCCCTTAACATGGGTCTTAATGCCTTACAGATCATAAGTGATTAATCACTCACCTTCCTCCTCTCTTCCCCGAGAATGTCTAAGCTTGAAAACAGGGTGAGCTCTCCTTTTTATTTACTTTAGTGTGTTTCTGTTTTCCCCCCCAGAGAAAACCTCTGCTTCCCTCTTGATTTAAATCATTTTGCTAGGGTTTTACTAAAGGAAAAACCCATTTTATCCTCACATTACTCAGAGAATTATGTGTGTGTTGTTATGGCTAAATGTGCCATTTTCTCTTGATTTCTATTTCTAGTAAAAGCAGTTGCTTCTCTGCTTTTCTGTGCACATGCTATTTGCATGATCCATCTACACATCATCTTTGTGTGACTCAGAAACATTGTATACCTTGTTAGGCCTGAATGGTCCTCTTATATTATTTCAAACCATTTATTTCCTGATTTATTTTTGAGAAGGTGTTTATGCACAATAATACTAAACTGGTTCTCATGCAATTTGGTTATCAAAAGGGCTTTATCATTTTATACTTCTTTGGCTACTCATATCTAATACATATATATTTATTGAAGAAAAATCTCTATCCTCTTATTTATTCATTTCACTTACTCCTAATATTATTATTGTCAGACTATATTTTCTTTTCTTAAATATTCTCATTTTAAAATTATTTTTATCTCAATAATTTGGGTCTTCACATACTCTCCTCCTAAAAGGAATTGTGTCCCACAATTTTTCTCTCATACATTTCCATCCAAATGTATACAAAGCATAATTTCAATTGAATGAAATTTCAGAAACTTATTCATTCCAAATCAATCAAACATAAATAAATAATTTTAAAGTCCCATCATAATTTTTAAACATACCTTTAAGTAGAAAACAGATTAGGATATTTATCCTTTATCCTCTCTTCAGCCTCCCAAGTGCAATCATTCCCATCCAAACTCCATTGGATTTTAACTAGTTTAATTATTTTATTTCTCAGCTTCTTTTCTTCTCTAGCCACAATGCCCACTGGTTCCTTTTTATAAACCAGATTTTCTTGAATTTCAACATGTGTAGGAGATTCAAGAATGGACTCTTTATCATGCACCCATTTTCTCAATTGGGATACATGAAATACATCATGTATTTTGCTCAATTCCTCTGGTAACTTCAACCTATAAGCTAAAGTCCCTATTCTTTGAACAATTTCATATGGTCCTACATACCTTGGTGACAGTTTCCCTGCTTTTCCAAATCTCAATATTTTCCTCATTGGTGAAACTTTGAGAAACACATAGTCTCCCACCTCAAATTCTACTGGCCTTCTCTTTTTATCTGCATAAGCTTTCTGTCTCTCTTGAGCTACTCTCATTCTTTGCCTCACTAATTCAATTCTTGCAGAAGTTTCTTTTACATGGTCTGGTCCAAGCAACACCCTTTCACCAGCCTCCATCCAACATGCAGGAGATAAACAAGGCTTCCCATACAAAGCCTCAAATGGAGCCATTCCTATAGTGGATTGGTAGCTATTATTATAAGCAAACTCAGCTAAATAAATATGATCCTCCCAGTTGCCTCCAAAATCAAGTATGCATGCTCTCAGCAAATCCTCTAAAACTTTATTAACAATCTCAGTTTGCCCATCTGTTTGTGGGTGGTAGGCTGTGCTTAGGCTTAGTTCTGTCCCCATAGCTTCTTGAAAGCTACTCCAAAACCTTGAAGTAAACAAAGTATCTCTATCACTAATGATAGTCTTGGGGATGCCATGCAACCTCACTATTTCCTTCACAAATAATTGAGCTAGCTTGTGAGCATTTCTGTTTGAACTTATTGGGATAAAGTGTGCTGTTTTTGTGAGTCTATCAACCACTACCCAAATACTATCATTTCCCTTCCTTGTTCTTGGCAAACCATCCACAAAATCCATTGATATACTCTCCCATTTCCAAGTAGGCACTTCCAAAGGTTGCAATAGGCCTGAGGGCCTTTGATAGTCTGCCTTTACTTGTTGGCATGTCAAGCAATTTGCCACATATTTTGCTACTGCTCCTTTCATTCCTGGCCACCAATAATTTCTCTTGAGATCATGGTACATTTTTGTACCACCTGGATGGATAGTATACTTTGTTTTGTGATGCTCATCCATAACTTCTTGCTTTAGTTCCCCTACATTTGGTATGCAGAGTTTCCCCTTTTTCCTTAAGTATCCTTTACCATCTACCTCATAGTTTTCCACTGTCATGCCTTGGGATATCATGTCCTTTTTCTCCTTCAAATTTATATCTTGATTCTGCATTTGTCCTATTTTATCAACCAGTGTTGATTTTAAGGATAAGAGGCTTAATTTACCATATTCAATCATCTTACTGTGTGTCTTATCTGATACACTAGCTTCTTCTTTCACTTCCACCTCACTAAGAATTATCAACTCCTTGAATTCTGCCATCATTAAGCTTGCCAATTTAGCTTGATGTCTACTTAATGCATCTGCTACTTTATTAGCTTTTCCAGGGGTATACAATATATCAAGATCATAGGAAGCTAGAAATTCTACCCACCTATGTTGCCTCATGTTCAAGTCTTTTTGGGAAAACAAATATTTAAGTGACTTATGATCAGTAAACAATTCAAACTTAGCACCCAATAAATAATGTCTCCATAGTTTCAATGCATACACCACAGCAGCTAGTTCTAAGTCATGTGTAGCATACCTAGTTTCATTTGGCTTGAGTTGCCTTGATGCATAAGCTATGACTCTACCATGTTGCATAAGCACTGCCCCCAATCCAGATCCACTAGCATCTGTGTAAACTACTAATTCTTCATTACCCTCTGGCACTTGTAAAACTGGAGCTTCTACCAGTGCCTTCTTTAGTGATATGAAAGCTTGTTCACACTTCTCTGTCCACACATATGGTTGCTCCTTTTTAGTTAACTTGGTCAATGGGATAGCTATCCTTGCAAAATCTTTTATAAATCTCCTGTAATAGCCTGCCATTCCCAAAAATGACCTCACCTCAGTTACTGATTTGGGTCTACTCCAAGATTGCACTGCCATCACCTTATTTGGGTCTACACTAACCCCTTGTTGTGATACAATGTGCCCCAAAAATTTTACTTCCTTCTGCCAAAATGTACATTTAGAGAATTTGGCTTTTAAATCATGTGCCCTCAGTCTAGACAAAACCAGATGCAAGTGCTTTGCATGATCTTCTTCTGATTTTGAATATACTAAAATGTCATCAATAAAAACAACCACAAATTTGTCTAGAAAATCTCTAAATGTTCTATTCATCAAATCTACAAAATATGATGGTGCATTTGTCAATCCAAAAGGCATCACCAAAAATTCATATAATCCATACCTTGTGTTGAAGGCAGTATACTTAATACTCTCTTCCTCCACCTTCATCTGATGAAACCCAGAGGCTAAATCTAGCCTTGAAAAGACCCTTGCTCCATTTAATTGATCGAATAGATCATCAATTCTAGGAAGTGGATATTTGTTTTTAATGGTGACTTTGTTTAATTCCCTATAATCAATGCACATTCTCAAAGTACCATCCTGCTTCTTCACAAATACAATTGGAGAACCCCAGTTTGAACTACTAGGCCTTATGAAGCCTTTCTGCTCCAGTTCTTCCAACTGATGTTTCAATTCCACAAGTTCTTTAGGACCCATTCTAGTTGGCTTCTTGATGATTGGGCTGGCTCCTGGGATTAGCCTTATTTGAAATTCTACTTGCCTATTTTCTGGAACACCTATGACTTCACCAAAGACATCTGGGTATTCATTTATAATTTTTATGTCCTCCAGTGTTAATTCTTTCTCAGTCATGCTACATATGTGGTTACAGTAATTGATTTTAGCAATTTCACTCATAACTATAATATTTTTACCATTTTCTGTTTTCAGAGAAATAGTAAGATTTTCTAAGTTTAAAATTGCTTTGTATTTTCTTAGCCAATCAATTCCTAGAATAATTCCTATTCCAGGATATTTTAGCACAAACAAATCAGAACTAAACATATTTCCACCTATGTTTAACTCTACTCCCAAACATTTAATCCCTAGCATGCAAGAATTACCTAGTGGGCTCTGAATAAACAAGGGATTATCAACTAAATAGCATGTGAGAGTTAATTTATTCACTATGTCTTGGGATATTAGTGAATGTGTTGCTCCAGTGTCATATATAACTGAGATGGGGTGATCTTTAATTAGAAGTATACCTTCCAATTGTCCAGGACTTCCCACTGCAGTTGCTTTTGCTTTGCCCTCAAGTGCTCCTACCTTTGCTCCCTTTTTGAACTCTGGGCAGTTTCTTTTAATATGGCCTTCCTTCCCACAGTTATAGCAGCTAAACAATGCCTTCTTGGCTGCTTGACACCTATTACTCATGTGTCCTTCTTTGCCACAATTAAAACAAGTAACCTTCTTCTTAGCTTCCCCAGTGGCTGCTCCCTCCATTTTCTTATCCATATTCTTTTTGTCATAGGGATGTGCTCTATTTTTCCCCTTCTTTTGATTGGTAGCCCTCATGCTCCTAAATTTTTCCCTTGCATTGTCATGTTGTTCAAAAGAAAGAGCAAGGTCTATGACTTGATCAAATGTTTTATCCTTGTATGGTAACATTGCTCTACTTAGACCTGCATTTAATCCTTGGATAAATCTTGAATTCTTTGATTCTTCATCTCCTATGAGCATAGTTCCATACTTGGACAAACTCTCAAATTTTTGAGTGTATTCAGTCACACTCATTGGTCCTTGCCTCAGCCTTATGAATTCTTCTAGCAATGTTGCCTTAGCTGTAGCTGGAACAAACCTTGCTTCAAGCATTTCCTTGAATTGATCCCATGTTATCTCATTTTCTGGCCTTCCTGTGATGATCACCTCCCACCAATCTAAGGCTGCTCCTTTGAGTCTCCTTGAAGCTATCTGCCTCTTTCTTTGGTCATTAATTTGCATATCTGCAAATATCCTTTCCAAAGTTCTCAACCATGTCTGCACTCCCATAACTCCCTCAGTGCCTTCAAAATCCTTGCCTCCCAAATTTGAAAATGTCTTCAATAACTTAGCTAATTCCTCATGAGGATTCTCTTCCCTCTGCACTGCTCCTTCTCTAAATGCCCTCACCAAATCTTGCAAGTTAACCATTGGTGTTGTATTGGAGGGTCCTGCTCCATGACTTGGTGGTCTTCCTACCATGATTCACTATTCAATTGCATAGCTAGTCAATCATATTTCTAATTTAATTATTTTTCTGAAATTTATTTCTACTGTGGATGTTTATTTCTATCATTATTATATTTTTTTTTTTTAGAATTTTATCCTTACAAGAAAATTGGATAATATATTTATGCTATGTTTTAATAACATAGCTCTGATACCAACTGAAGTGACCCACTTCTTTTGATTGTTATTTTTCAGTGATTTACTGTTGAGATTTTTTTTTTCCAAACCAAGTGATCACTTCTTTAATTTCATTTTCCCCAAGATCCAAATTCTTACCAATATAAAAATATTAGTATATAAGTCAATTCAAGTCATTTATATATATGAAGATATATAAATGTTTCCTTGCTTATCAGAGTATTAAAAATTAACAAGGAAAATTCAATCACACAATATTTCTCATTTTTCAGAGAATTGGTGTCACATAGCCATTTCTATTTTTACATTCTTCTTTTTGATCTCAAGCTTGGTTAATAATAAATTCGAATATTGCCACTTATAATTTTCTTGCTTACTTCTCAAATTAATTGGTTTCTTGGTTTACAAGCCATACATTTAAATTCCGGAATTCTTTTGTGATTTGGTACTTATCATATGAATTATGAGGTGATAAACTAGGATGAAGTCTAAGCAGAGAAAAACAACACATGTGATCAGGGTTTAGACACAACAAGCACAAACCAATCATGACAGACAAAATACATATTTCCTGGTTAACTGAGCAGATAGTCATCACATGAGTGATGGTGTTGTGAGCTACTTTATAAATCACACAACTTCTTATATCTGGAGCTAGAAAAGTGTTGAATCCGGTGTCTTACCACTTAGTATCAGTTTTGAAGCTATAGTATCAGATTTTCCCAACCTAGTATTAGATCAGTAGTTATAGTATCAGAAATTTCCTACCTAGTATCAGTTTTATAGTATCAGATTTCTCCTAATTAGTATCAGTTTTATAGTATCAGATCTCTCCCGCTTAGTATCAGTTTTATCAGTTCTATAGTATCAGATCTCTCCTAATTAGTATCAGTTTTATCAGTTTTATAGTATCATAACTGAAGTGCCTCAAGACTGTCTAGAAAAAAAACATGTTCACATATCAGATTAAATGGCATCTACTCCTTCGGCATTATCTACTAAAACTATTTCAGAACTTGTTACTTAAGTCCACAGCTCACAAACACATATAACATTTAAGTTTCTTTTTCTTCTTACATACTGTTTTCCAGATATCAAAGTAAAAGACACTCATTAAAATACTTAGAACATATTAGAGTTTTCCTAACTTAATTGTTACAAAGACACTGCTACTTCTCTTAAACACTTTAAATTCCTCAAGATCTCCAAGTATCCATGCAAGCAAGCAAGCAATTCATGCATCTTTCCCTGCAGCAAAACTTTGAACTGCCTCAATAGAATGAGACACCCCAAGTATTGCAAAGGCAACAAATAGGGTCAGAAATAAATTCTGGTGTGAGTGAAATCAAGTATGCAAAATATCTTGTAAATTCTTAAGGCTGTATAGAGTACTTTTCTATTAAATGCTATTCAAATCCCAATTAAAATCTGAGAATGTGTATATTTAAGTCTATCTATAAACATACATCCAAGCATTCATCCATTCACTTCATTCAGTTGTACAAGTACAAAACTCCTATGGATTTACTCCCTGAATTCCATAGCATAATTTCTCCTTCTCATCTTTTCATTTTGTTTGGTCTGAACTCTTGCCATTGAACACCATGTGTGCATTGCAAAGGGGCTCAGTTCTGTTAACCCTTTACACAGAGGCCTACAGGACTTAAACAAGTCATGCACATACCCATCAACCACCTGCTGATGAGTAGATCAAGGCACTACTCCTAAATTATTTTATAATTTAGAGACCATGCTTATTTATTTCTTTCTGGGGAATTTTTCTTTTGATTCCAGAGATACTCGTATTCTTTCCTTCCTTATATAGGTCAAGCATTATTAAAATCACCCAAAGATCATATCCAGACATACAAAGCATTCATGTAAAATTGCACACCTTATTTCAAAGTCATTTTTGCTTTAATCACATTTTTCTAAAACCTACTTATATTTTTATTTCTAGAAATTTCCATTTCTTACACAAATATGAAGAAGTCATTTGCAAAACTATATTTATTCTTTTACTGTGAACATAGGGAATGGTTTTTTTTGAGAAAAACCCATAAAAACTTATTGGTTTATGATCTGAACAAATCAGCACATATTTGTAATATTGCATTGTTCATATCATTTTTAATATAGACTAGACATAAGCATAAATCTCAATATTCACACTGCCTAATTCTTTTCTTTCATTGATACCCTACTCCACAGTAAAATATTTGATTCATTTTTCATATCAAAACCAGCATATATAAAATCTATTCCTGTGATTAGTGTATTTGTTTGATTATCTATATTTTAAAACAAAAACTGAAACCATCACAACAAGTCAAAACAGATTAAAACCTCATCCAAAAACTCAACCAGAATACCATCCATGATCAACATATTTTCATCCAGAAAATAAAATCAAATAGGAAAAACATAATGTAATGTTTATATAAAATAACTTGGCTGCCCTTAACATGGGTCTTAATGCCTTACAGATCATAAGTGATTAATCACTCACCTTCCTCCTCTCTTCCCCGAGAATGTCTAAGCTTGAAAACAGGGTGAGCTCTCCTTTTTATTTACTTTAGTGTGTTTCTGTTTTCCCCCCCCAGAGAAAACCTCTGCTTCCCTCTTGATTTAAATCATTTTGCTAGGGTTTTACTAAAGGAAAAACCCATTTTATCCTCACATTACTCAGAGAATTATGTGTGTGTTGTTATGGCTAAATGTGCCATTTTCTCTTGATTTCTATTTCTAGTAAAAGCAGTTGCTTCTCTGCTTTTCTGTGCACATGCTATTTGCATGATCCATCTACACATCATCTTTGTGTGACTCAGAAACATTGTATACCTTGTTAGGCCTGAATGGTCCTCTTATATTATTTCAAACCATTTATTTCCTGATTTATTTTTGAGAAGGTGTTTATGCACAATAATACTAAACTGGTTCTCATGCAATTTGGTTATCAAAAGGGCTTTATCATTTTATACTTCTTTGGCTACTCATATCTAATACATATATATTTATTGAAGAAAAATCTCTATCCTCTTATTTATTCATTTCACTTACTCCTAATATTATTATTGTCAGACTATATTTTCTTTTCTTAAATATTCTCATTTTAAAATTATTTTTATCTCAATAATTTGGGTCTTCACAACTATAGTCAAAGCGTAGCTTTCATATTGAAGATCCATAATATTCTCAAGTCGAGAGAATTATGTAAATAAGTCACATCGATATTTTCTATTTGAGCTTAGTTATATTAATTAACAGAAAACTATCGAGTGAGTCGTTACCCGGAATTTTCGACCCCGAAAATTCGACATTAATACGTTCACTACAGAAATGCCGAGCAATCGAACGCCGGAAATTCCAGATTGTTAGGGTAAAGAAGAAAAGAGGTAGAAGAAGAAACAGAAAACAACAGCACGTAATCTCACAATCGTAGCGGAACAAAATATAATATTAAATAACAGCATTTACACAAGAAAAGCTGCAACTGTCTATTTACAGACAATATATCAGAGTATAATAAAACTGGACAGTCGTAACAACCTATCCCAGACTACTATCAATACAATCTCAAATACACAGCAGAATATACTCCATATGTCTCTGCCATCCAGCTCGTCTCCTGAACTCCAGAACGTCCTAACCTGAAAATCTATAACACTCGGTCTGACCCGAGCATTACAATAAAGTAACACCCGAGTCAAGCTGGAAACCAGCGTGAGTAAACCCATATAATTTGAAATACTAAGTTAAGACTAATTTGCAAACCCGGGTAACTCGTACCTCACAACGAGTTCTTAACTTGTTAGAACCAACACTTATTTCACAAATCAATCCCTAAGTACCACTATATAGTTTCAATGGTCCAATTACTTAAATTATTCCATTCCAGCCTATTGATTACACATATCAAATCTATAAAGAATTATTGTAGATTTCAAATCGAAGTGGTTTCGGGTATTTACTAATACCCGACCCTGGTCTCTTCGAATCCAATGTTATTCATTAAACCAAAAGTTTAAGTTTAAACAATACAATTTATACACAACAATTCATCTCATATCACAAAGCAGCACATATCACATAATCCAAGGCATTCAATATCATTCAATCATCCATAAGCAAGATTAATCAACCACACCATCTCTAATTAATTTAATTAACCACCAATGAATTAAATTAATTACTTTAATTACTTTTAAATCCTGCATACTTAACATTAATTAATTACCAATAACTATTAGTACGTAACCCCTAGGTGCCCCCAGTAGTCTTGACTAATACACTGTCCAACAATTGGAGAGCATTACGTACTCTAGTCTCAACGAATATATCTATATCCAGTCTTGATGCATCCTGACTAGGAAAATTTAAAATAGTATATTTGTTTACGTTGTGATAAATTCCTCATGGCTACAACAGTTTGTAACCACTATCACAAAACATATAATTTATAGATTTTCTATCAAATATACTTTTAATTAAGTTAGTTAATTAATACAACATATTATATCAAGTATATAATAGAAAGAAAACACCTTTATTTCAAACAAGATTGGTCAACGAGTTAGATATAAAAATAATGAATTAAAAAATTGCCCCTAGGGCATTCCCATAACTCAATCACACATCTTGAGTCATTTTCCTTTGAAATGCTCTTTTCCCTTCATTTGTCTATCATTAAGACTATGGATTAGCAAGTAACCTTTGCTCTTCATAATGCATTATCATAACTCCGAGGTTGACGAAAAGTATCGTTAATAGAGCCAAATTCCAAGTAACTTTTATCTGAACGACCCCACTCAACACTGGTGCTCATCCACCAATATGAATAGTAGTATTCTAAGGTTAAACCAACCCGAAGCAAGAAATCAAAATTGTCTTCAGATGGATGATCAACATAGTTTGACACACGCTTATGGGTCCATGTCAATAGTAACTATAGTGAATCCTCTACATGAAACACGATCTAACACCTTACTGAATGTTACCATACTCATTTAGTAACGACCCGTATTTTACCTATCAAGGGATTATAGAATATTAACATTATTATTGTTTAGGGTCGTACGATTCTATAACTTTAAGAAAAGACTACAAGAGACATTTTCCATCCTTAGAATTTTTATCGGAATGTTTTGACCCTAAAGATATTGTATTTCCTATCACTTTTAAAAAGAGTAAAATTAGGGTCTGAAACCACTTCCATTAGATCGGAATGATGGTTTCTCTTTCCATGGAGTGGTCATAATAGGAAAAAAGACCCACTATTAAGAAGTTATGGCTTTTGAATTTTCGCTTGACTTTGAACAGCTTAATGGATAATCATTGAGTTAATGGTTAGGCCCATAGCCTATTTCAGAATTAGCATCATGATGGGGATGATGCAACTTCTCTCCATCATTACGCACTTCCCAAAATAGAGAGAGTAACCTCCATTAATCACTTTTATGCCAAAAAGTTATCTTAAACCTTGCTTTAATAAACCAACTCTTGTCATTGGAAGGAGATTAGTGTAATTAGAATTTGAATTTGAAGATTTGTTGTTGGAGATCACTTGGATTTGTTGTTCATCTCGGGATTTGTGTAGCTTTGGATTTTCTTTAGATTTAGATGCGTGGTTAGGACCTTTCACTTGCTAATTAGTCATTATACACCTTATGATTTAAATGATTTTTGGATCCTAGATCGTGTTTTAAAATTTAACCAATCACATATGTTAATTTCAAACGATTTAGAAAACAATTATGAAATTTGTGTTCTTATGGATCTCCCTTGTTCTTATAGTTTGTACCCTTAGATATAGACTTCGCTTTGATGTGTATGGATGTATGCTTGCTAGGATATATTATATACAATAATTGCCTTAATATTTAATGTTTTAACGGTTGAAAATATAGATCAAATGATGATTTAGTTCTAGGAATAAGTCTTGGATCGGTGATGACCAATAAAGGTCAAGTTGTCCAAATGACTTGCGATCCATAGGGTAGGTCAAGGAGGACACCCTATTGCTATGTTTCAAGTTTCAAGTCATTTAGAGTTCGTTGCTCGAGTTATGGTCGATTGAATATGGTTCGGTGGAGATTAAAAGGCTTTGAATTGGTAGTAGGTTTCTTTGAGTCTTGGGCTTGCTTGCTTTGAGTTCTAGGGAGGTTTGCTTCGGGTATGAGTTGCATGATGGAGGTAAGAAAATTTCAAGTGAGGGATCAGTTGCAAGCTGTTCTTTGGGCTTGAAGGGGAGTTTCTTCAGGCTTTGCTTCGAGCTTTGAGTGTGTTTGCTTGAGGAATGGGTTGGTGGAGCAAAGAGGGAGAATTTTTCCAAGTGTTGGATCGACGGCCCATGGATCTGTACCGATCCATGGGGAGTCGAATTGGTTCGGTAAAGAGATGGCTCGGGGTTGGAGCATGGCTTGGCTGCGTTGAAGTGTTGCTCGGTGATGGGATAGTTTGGTGGTGACTTGGATTGGTGGTGAGGGTTTGGTTTTATAGTTCGAGGTTGCATGGTTCATTAAGCTATGGAGAGGCTTCGAGTCACTAAGGCACTTGCTTCGAGTCATGGAGGTAATTGCTTTAGGCATTCATGTTTTCACTAGCTTAGAAACGCACCTTTAAATTTTCGAGTAAGGCTCGGGTCGGTATCGAACCCTGAGGTTCAGTGATGATTTTCGACGACGACGACACACGATTCGACGACGATGATTCCGCGATGGGAAGTGATGGCTTTAACGATGGATAGATGTTCGTCGAGATGTAGAGCAGGTGACTACAAGTCGGATTGAAGGAACTATTGGAGGAAGGTTACAGAACAAATAATGATATTCTATGACTAACGATGACCGCCGAGAATAGTTGTAACGACCCGGATTTTTGGACCAGTCAAAATCGCCGAAAAACCCATCCGTTCTAAAACATCGAATGAAAACTACCATTTTAACATACAATATTTGATGAATATTCAACACTATTTATGTATAGGATACAATTTCAATTATACAAGTTATCAGAGTAATCAATTTAATCTACTAGGTGTGCTTTAATACATACCAAATACAGATTAAAATATCTACCGCTGCACAACTCTGATGAGAGAGACAACAGTAGCCATTTCTGCAAACTCAATAAACATGCCAAATGTGGGATAAAATAGTAAGCAGAAAAGAGATATCAACACACGATAAATATAAAAATGTTATGCTATTATTAGGGCTGCATCACTACCACTTGTGATTGCCTACGTACCCCTATCTAATTGGGTACCCAATTAGATACAGGATCAAGCCAACGTAGTTCTCCTACTGCAAATAGGACTCATGGATCATACGATGCAACAAACAATGCAAATCCCAAAACTATCCACTTAGGCTTAATCTTCAAATTTAGATTTTTAAAATCTAATTAACTTTATTATTTTCAAAATATAATTCTTTTCGAAAATAATCTCTTTGGACCAAACTACCAAATTCATTTCAAAACCTTTGCAATAATATATATACATCTTTTGTATTACATTATACTTTACTTCGGGATTTTAAAAAAATTACTTCTAAAATAATTATTTGAAAATCTCAAAATACTATTATAAAAGCATATCCAAATATATGCAACCAGATCGGGAGGTTTCTCCCAATAACAAGGCAACTGGGTCCCAGCCTTCATATAGTCAATAAATAAGTACATCCCTCTATTCCAAGAGTGGACTATACAAAAGCATATGCCCACCTTTTAGTTGCAGGTTACCTGAATCATCGGTAACATAACAAATCATTTTATATCTCGAAGCGATAAATCATTTCAGTAATATTCACAAATATTTTCAATCACAGTATTTTCATTTCCCAAAACCTTTTGAAATCATTTTCTAACACCGAGTTTTTTGTCCTCGAAATTCTCTTCGTTTATAAAACACTTTTATAAACCATTCTTTATAACCCCTTCAAAAATATTTATTCTTAAAATATTTCTATTACTTTCTAAAAGAAATCATTTTAATTCAAATGATAAAATATCTTTTATTTCTAAAATCATAATAAACATCTTTTATTATAATTCTCGCTTAACCAATATTGTTATCGAACATCTTATAGTCAAATTGTGAAATTCTAATCACAAGGTGTTCGTATTTAATAATTCTACATTTATTGTCTGCCCAGCACATGCATATAAAAAGGTAAACTACTCATAAACTACTCGAACCTAATTCAAACAATCAATCAATGAAATAAACACAACAATAAATGATAATCAACGCTTCATTCTATCAAATATCTATAACACTTTTTATTTTATCTTGAGTTAAAACGGTTGATATTTATTTTGGAGCATCCGGGCTTTCCCTTCGATATGTTCCGTCCCTCGCCCATGTCTCCTTGGATCTCATAGAAGAAACGCATGTACTAGTCATTTTCGCATACCCCATTAAGTATTTAACTTTTAAAATTTAAAATACTTAATTAACCAGCCAAACATAATATCAACCAACACAACAATTACAAAAGCATGTCATGACATCATAGAAAATAAGAGTATAGAAGAGGTAGAGTTTTCTCACAAAAATTTGCTTTTCGATCTAACTTTATTACAAAGGATTTGACTGTAGCTTCGTTACTACTTTCTGAAACTACTTGAAATCCGCTATAGCTTCGCTATTTTGATTTTAAACTTAGGTGGACTATTAATTAACTTCCGATTTCTCGACAGAACTTCGTTATTACTTTAAATTATTTTAAGCTAGCATGGAAGCCATTGAAGCTCTAAGTAAGAAGAAGGAGAAAGCTTAGAAAAGAAAGAAGAAGAAGAATGAAAAGTGTGTATGAAAGTGAAGAAGGAGATATGTATTTATAGAAAAAGTTTGGAATAAAATATTATTATGTGAAATGACCAAAATACCCTTACTTCAACTTAAAATAACTCCATTTTTTCAACATTTAACATCACCTTTCACTTCATAACTTTATGTCATAATCACTTAAGTATTACGAGAAATAAAGTAAGATTTTGTTATATTTGATTTGATATGTTTTTTCTTTTTGTGCTTACTTTTTGTTAATGAATTTCTAGAATTTTCTAATCTTGTTTAGAAAAATTAGTCTTGTTTAGCGACTTTATTAATACTTATCATATTTAAAAATGTGTATATGTATATGTAAATATAGGTGCAACAACGCTGCGACAACTTTTGTTGAACAAAACATTGATTTTTGATAAAACGTTTTACAGTCACATTTTGACATTTTGTTAAACTATTTATTTATGTAAACAAAACTTAAAAATAAGTTTCTTATCATCTTTAAATAATTAAAACAAGTTCATTTGCATTATAAAACCAAATTTAATAATATTAAAATCCAGTTATAAAAATACGACGTCGATCTGCCAAAATGCGACGATTGTCAATCATTATAAAACATATATATATATATATATATATATGTTTATAAAATCATTATAAATCAAATTCCTATTATTATCATATCATTATATAACCATCAAAAAGAGTTATTTACCATTTACAACAATTATTCGAATGTACATTAAATTTTATCGAAAATCGGCAAATCCAAAATCTCTATTTTTTTGTAAACCAATTCTAAAAATAAGTTTACCATTCATATTTATCATATAAAACATGATTATTGTTTTGAAATAAACCTATATTTGAATATTTTTAAAATTAAATATTCCTATTTTTCAAGTGATAAAATTACGAGTCGTTATATACTTTCCCTCTTAAAAGAATTCCATCCCCGAAATTTCAAGGACGGAAAATATAATGAAACCAAACAATTAAGTATACTTAAAAATAAACATCACCCATAACTCCGATCGAAGGTACGACGCCTTATCCTATCCATTTTTATTTATCAAATTAAGGTAGTTTCATTTTAAATTTCGTAGGTTAATTTACTAACCTAGACAAATTTTACTCAAGCATCTAACCTATGCTCTTATACTAGCTATAATGAACCGTAGGCTTTTCAACCATCCGGCAATGATGACCGGTAGGCTTTTCAACCATCCCAGCACCACCGTGGCATACAATGGTACCTCGAATCTGATTTTATGGCCAGCCTCGCGACTAACAACCAACCCTTTCTCACTAGGTACATGTAAGGTTAAGAGTCTCTTTCTCGCCACCAAACCGAAAATGAGAACCCCCTATCATGCTGCACACTCCAACCGATGGAGCATACCCCAACACGAGGGGTAGGTGCCAGATCAAATCTGATCCCACTTCTCGCTTAACCTTGCGCTATGATAGCACGTGTGATGACCTACTCCCGCGCCTAATTCGAGCTGACAATAGACCACACATGTCCAACCCAAATTGAATGGAAAAGCGGATAGTCATGAAAAAGAAAGAAGAAGAATGGAAAATGTGTATGAAAGTGAAGAAGAAGATAGATATTTATAGAAAAAGTTTGGAGTAAAATATTATTATGTGAAATGACCAAATACCCTTACTTAAACTTAAAGTAAACTCCATTTTTTCAACACTTAACATCACATTTCACTTCACAATTTTATGCCTTAATCAATAACCATTAAGAAAAATAAAGTAAGATTTGTTATATTTGATTTGATATGTTTTGTCATTTTGTGCTTACTTTTCGTTAATGAGTTTTTTTAGAATTTTCTAATCTTGTTTAGAAAATGTAATCTTGTTTAGTGACTTTATTAATACTTACCATATTTAAAAATTTGTATACGTATATGTAAATAAAGGTGCAACAACACTGCGACAACTTTTGTTGAACAAAACGTTGATTTTTGACAAAACGTTTTCCGGTCATATTTTGATATTTTTGTTAAACTATTTATTTATGTAAACAAAAATTGAAAATAAGTTTCTTATCATCTTTAATAATTAAAACAAGTTTATTTGAGTTATAAAACCATATTTAATAATGTTAAAATCCAATTATAAAAATACAATGTCGATCTGCCAACAAACAACGAAATTTATCAATCATTATAAAACAAGCATATATATTTATAAAATTACTATAAATCAAATTCTTATTATTATCATATCATTATATAACCATTAAAAAGAGTTATTTACCATTTACAACAATTATTTGAATATATTAAATTTTATCAAAAACCGGCATTTGTTAGTTTTACGTTGAAAATCCAAAATCTTTATTTTTTGTAAACCAATTCTAAAAATAAGTTTACCATTATTATTTATCACATAAAACATGGCTATTGTTTTTAAATAAACCTATATTTGAATATTTTAAAATTAAATATTCCTATTTTCCGAGTGGTAAAATTACGAATCGTTACAATAGTTCCCAACCTCAACGACTTCATACTGGAATTATAAGAACAGTTCTGAGGTGTGTTCTGCTATGGATGATGTATGCAAAGGGATGTTGATATTCATAGGTTTTGAAGTGTACTATAAAGCGGGGGTGTGAGGATGCTCACTTGAGAGTGCGATGTGCCTTGGATCACACGATGTTTCATTCTATTTTACCCTGGACTAAGTGTGATGGTAGTTTAATTCTTAGCCTACCAAGTGGCATGAATTCAAGTACCGAGAAATTGGGAAGTTGAGTAGTCCTTGGCTATATGATGGGGTCATACGAGTATCATATATCCAATGCATTGAATGAGTGAGTGTGAGGACGGATGCTATGTTTGCTTTGATTGCTTATCACCCTAGGGATATCGCATGGTTTAGATATTATCGACATAGATATCTTGACACCCCTTTGTACTTTGATGTATAGTACACCGTGATGATCACAATACAGAGTAGCATATATATTATGTTCTGTTTTAGCTTTGTGGATGCAGGGAGATGTCAGGTATGATTTCCCATACCATTTGTCATAGTATGTTGACTTTATAGTATTTGAGATTTTCTACTGCTTATACCAGACTATTGTCTGACTTGGGATTTTATGCTTTGCTTCCTACTATTTCGGGTACTCTTAAATGAGTAGATTATGGATATCAGCTCTGGTGAGCATAGAGCTGGATAGATGACAAGTAGTAGGCTATACTCTCGTATTACCATATTTAGCTGTTATTGCTTATCATTCCATTGTGCATCGGTATGGAGCTTACTAGTGTTATTATCTATTGAGAAACAATTATCTATTTTGAGTTTATTATTAGTTTTATAAAATCCATCACTTATGTTGTATGGCTGTATGGATCTGAGTACTCTAATTTCTGTGATTCATTTAGTTATTACTGTCTCGCCTGTTTTATGTCTAACATGTTAACTACTATAATTTACTTGATACGATGTGAGATATACAATAGGTTTTGTGATTGATTGATTTACTTTACCTTATAACCCTTTTAATGATCGTTCTACATTGACCGAGCACCATTGCAGTGCACACTACTATACAGGTTATTATGAGAAATGGTGTAGTACTGTTGTGAATCAATCTTAAAGCCACTTTAACACTAGAGGAGGGCGAACAGTGTTTTATACCTTTTATGGAACTTTTTAACTTATTTCAAGATTTGAATCAAACACAGTAATCAATCACACATATATATAGACACACACACACACACACGCATGCACGCTAACAGGCAATTAAAACACAAATAAATGTAGCAAGTGATGTAATGAGTTAGAGAAAAGATACCAAAGATTTTAACTAGTTCAATAATTTCTCCTGCATCCAATTCCGTATATTTTCTTATACATATTTCTTTTCAATCACCTACTTTAACCAGGTGGTAAGCAAAGCAGAATACAACCTTAATTTCAAGGCTACGTGATACACCCTCCTTTTCCACGAGTCCAGGGTAACTCTCTTGATTTACTAGGCTATAAGATCACCCACTAGATTTAGACGGGCTACTAAGCACACCCACTTAATTTGAATGGGCAATAAGAACGCCTAAAAAAAATAAGAGTAGAATTGTTGATTTCTATATACAAACAGTTGTACATGAGATACAAGATATCCTATAGCCCTTGTGATAGTGGTTTGATCTTTGAATTGATGAGAGAATACTTGATGATGAATGATTATTTTATGGAGAGCAAAATAGAGTTTTAATTTTAGAGAGTACATAGTGAGAGTTCAGAGGAAAAAAAGATGAAAATTTAGTTTAAAAATTCTTTTTCTAACCCTTTGTATAGTGTTTGAAAAGATGTATCTATTCATGAAAAGATGTAATAAATAATCAAAACTTTTAAAAATTAAAAGGCATCTTTTTATTGGTTTAAACGGAGTTTGAAAGGAAGTGTCCATTCATGAAGAGATGTGATCAAAATTCAAAATTTAAAAATCATCTCCTCAACGTCCATATGCCGATATACCTATGTGGTATATATCGATATACATATGTATGTTTTGAAAAATAGAAACATTTAAAAAGTGTTTCAAAATTATGAACTATTGTAAAATCATTTAAACATAGTTTTAATATACTTTGAACTCATAAATTTTCTATAAAATATTTGTAAAAATATATTTTGAATTTGAAATAATTTATTTTAATAAAATATCAAAGATAAAAAATTGGTGATAAAGATCAGAATATGCTATTAGGGACTTTAACAATTTATTCTAATGGCTCATACTAAAGTCTTGAGCTCTTTAAGTCTTTTGTCTTTAAACTTATGAGTCTTGATCATCATATTTAAATCTTCATTGTTAGTCTTTATACTGAACAGTCTTCAAGTTTAATCATACTATGTAATATTCTGCATTATATAATATACAACTTGACAAAACATTAATATTTATATTTATATAGTTCTTGTCATCAAAATCAATATCCGAGGTATTAACAATCTCTCCCTTTTTGGCGATGACAACCATGTAAACATTCTTGTATATAAAATATAATATAACTCTCCTAAGTTAAATAACTCCCCCTTAGTATATGCATGTGTTATATTTTATATTTTTCTCCTTATTTGTCATCAACAAAAATGGTTGAAAAATAATACTCCCCCTAAATGTGATATACTTATGAATTATGGAGTCAAAGCAATGTTTAAATACTAAATCTTGGAGACATTTAAATAAGTTGTTGACATTAAAACTCATTTAGAGAATCCTCTAACAAGTTTATATCTAGCAACTTTAGATAAGTGTTTAAAATTTAAATGACCAAATCTTTTGTGCCAAATTCAAGGGTCACTAGATTCAACCAAAACAAAAGGATTGTCAATCGACACTTCCATACTGAAGATTTAAATATAACATTTCTTAATACTTTCAAAGATAATTTTAGACTCAATATCCTCGATATGGAAAATATCTTTTTCAAACTTCATTTAATAACCCTTATCACATAATTGACTTATACTAAGCATGTTATGTTTCAAATTCCTAACTTGCAAAACATTAGAAATAATATAAGTTTTAGAGTTACCTTATTGTCGATGTCAATCACATATCCTTTTGAGTTATCTCTGAAGTTAACTAGTCCTCCAACTTTGTAAACTATATCTTTTAAGATCTTCGAATTTCCAGTCATATATCTGGAGCATCCACCATCTAGTATCCATTTTTCCTTGTTGATTTATGATGTATGAATATCAAGTGTTTATTCTCCATCAGCCATATAGCATACTTGTTCCTGCAATTTCACACTATACCTTTCCAACACATCAAATGACTTTTCATAATAACTAGTTTCTAATCTATTTGATAATAACATATAGATTTCATTACATTTTTTCTAAGAAAGTGTTAAAAAGTGAACTACCAGTGCTACTAGCCATTTGTTTTATTCAAAAATCAAATTATGAGTTTATGAAATCTAATGCTCTGATATTAAATGAGAAACAATGTAAAACTAATGTGAATGCATCTTAAGGCTAATTAACACTAGAGGGGGGATGAATAGTGTTTTTTTAACATTTATGGAACTTTTTAACTTATTTCAATCCATATAATTTATTGTATAGATTTACTTTTAATCGCCTATTTTAACTAGGTAGTAAGCAAACCAAAATATTATCTAAATTTCAAGGCTATGAGATACACCCTCCTGTCTCATGAGTCCAAGGCAAACTCTCTTGATTTTCCAAGCTACAAGATCACCTCGGATTTAGACGGGCTACTAAGCACACCCACTTGATTTGAACTGGCAACAAGCATACTCAAATAAATAAGAGTAGGGTTATTTATTTCCAAATACAAACAATTATACTTGGGATACAAGATATCTTCTAACCCTTGTGATAGCGGTTTGATCTTTAAATCAATGAGAGAATACTTGATGATGAGTGAGTAATTTATGGAGAGCAAAATAGATTTTTAATTTTAGAGAGTATGTAGTGAGAGTTCAGAGAAAGATGAAGATGAAAAGTTAGTTTAAAAGTTCTTTTTCTAACCCTTTATATAGTGTTTGAAAAGATGTAATCAATAATTGCAACTTTTTAAAATTAAAAAAGCATCTTTTTACCGGTATACACAGAGTTTAAAAGAAAGTGTTTATTCGTGAAGAGATGTGATCAAAAGCCAAAATTTAACCAATGGTCCATATGTGGACATACTTGTGGTATATGTCGACATATGTATGTTTTGAAAAATAGAAATATCTAAAAAGTGTTTCAAAATTCTGAACTTTTGTACAATCATTTAAACAATAATTTTAATATACTTTGAGCTCATAAAACTTTTATAAATAAACAAGGCAAATATTAGTTTTTGTATAATTAAAGGAGATAAATTTGATTTGGAATGACTTATTTGAATAAATGGAAAAATTAGAGAAATAATAATTTTACCATTTAAATAAGTATTATAATTTATTAAAATATAAGGTGAAAGTTGAAATCATTGTAAAAGTCTTATAAGTGTTTTTAAAGTGTAAATTGTTCTTTTGTTCATTTTTGGAATTTTATTCATATTAAATAAGTGAGAATTTAATAAGAGTTGAATTAGCTTTTAAAATTAAAAAGAGTGTATTTTGGAAATATGTAGAGTTAGATTTTAATTCCTAAATTAGTAACTAGTTAGCATTTAAAAATGTAAAAGAAATAAAAGGATTTGGTTAGTAAATAAAAGAGGAATTGCTTTGTTGATTAAATACTGGTTTATAAGTTTATTAGACTAATTAAATTAGTAATTAGAAGTTAATTAGGTTAAGCCCATTACTAAAGAAAAGAAAGAATACTTTCTTTCTCATTTTCACAAAAATGTTACGTACAATGCTTAGAAACTCCAAAACCAGAGAACGAAAACTCTAAGTTTTCAAATAGAAAAGTTAGCAAAATCCTCTCAAACAAATCGAAATAAATCTCTATAAATTCGGATAAATTCAAGGTAAATCTATCCTATCTATATCTAGCTTTAAGAAATCTTAATTTCTGATTTTGGTTAGGTATTGATCTTTTGTTGTCTTATTTGTAAAATTGTTGTTCTAGGGTTTTGACCAGAATTGGAGAAGTAAACCACTGTAGTTTAATTTGTGCTAGCTAAGGAAAAAGGCAAGATTTTACTCTCATAATTATCTCTAAAATATGAATTTCATGTATTAGTAATTGAATTGAAGCAAATAAGGTTTGCATGTTGTTTAATCTCAGTTGTTTGATGCCTAATTGATTTTACAGTAACTGAAAATAGAAACCCTATAGAAAATGTAAGTTTTTATGTTTGATTTCATTACCTAAAATTGCATGCTAGTTGCTAGATGTCGTAATTATGAAATGCAGTGAAATCACACTCTTAGAAGTAGTATGATACTGCTTGAAATCGCCAGAAAAATCGTCGGAGACGGGGATGCGAAATCTGAAGCGAAGCTTCAGAAGAATTCGAGTCATCAGTCCACCGGTAGGGTCTACCGATGGACCGATCATGAACAAAACTGGAGCATTTGCTCTAGGTTTTTAACCACTTTTTGATATAATTTGTTTTGATGATTTTTATTTGTTCTTGGCTCCAATGATAGTATATAAATTGTTTTAAATATGGATAATACCTTGATTTGATAAAAATGGAATTATATTTACATATATGGTTTTATAGAAGTGTTTTATAAATCGATTTCAGAGAAGGAATTTATAAACTATATATATATATATTAAGTTATCTTAAAAAAAATCACTTCTAGCTTGTATAAAACCATATTAATATTTTCAATTTAGAAATCTTAGTTTTGAATGAAAATGATTATTTTATCAAAAAGTAAGAAAATTTTTATTTCTTAAGTGATTTAATGGATATAACGAAATTTGGCTTTTAAGCTAAACAATTCTTTTGCTATAAAATGAGAATTATATTTGAATAATTTAGTAATAATAATTGGTTATGGGACATTAATCATCACTTTGTTATTTAATTATATGACTTGTTTGTGTAGTGTTTATGTGTAGTGAAATTTACTAATTAACAGTAAATATTTTAACAACATCCAGTGGTCATGGGACACGGTTTCACTTTAATGATTATACTATTAAAAGAGTAAATGATACTATGGGATTAAAATAATATCTTAGTGAAAGCGTATTAATTATAATTTGCTACTTTCGTTAGTGCATTTAGTAGCTTGACCTTGAGGCTAGTTATTTACCTAGCGACTTGGCCGTGGTGGTCGCCTCTCGAGTCATAGTATTCATTTAGTTCTAGCCGTATACCACCGAACCCACAGTCTGTACCATGGGCTATATTTGATGTCATAATAATTGCACCATCCATTAGTAGGCGTGGCACCTTAGCAGTGTGATAAATAAGTTGAACACCTGTTATGGACATTTGGTACATTTTGGACTGTAGGAGTTTAGCAGGCTAAATTCATGGAGCTTTTCATATCAATCTTCCCTTGGAAGAAAGCAATCGGCACTAAGAATATTCGTTAGGTAAAAAGATAACTATAAAATTCCTTATTGTGTTTGATTTGCCTTTGTGCAGTTGCTTCGTTAACTTGTTTTCACACAGTCATTTGATTTTCATGGTTTTCATGATATTGTTTCGTTTGTTAGTTTTCATATTAGTTTGTGATTTATGAGATTTGTTTCACCATATTTTAGATGATTGTCGTTATTGGGCATGAGATGAATTTTTGTGACAAGGCGAATATCTTATGATAATTATTTTGGAGATCTTATGTATGTTTTACATTAGTAACCATAAACTGTTACTATTGATGTATATTCAATAAACTTGATATCTACATCTCACATTTTGATAATTAGAGATAATCTGAGATGGGTGTTATTTTTATGCTCGAGTCAGACCGAGACTTATCAGGTACCAGGACTTTACGACTTTGGACTTATGTTTGCTATTGGGAGTAGACTATCATGTATCTATAGTTAGCTTACATTATGTAGTCGACCTTTATCTGATATGTATTTTGAATAAGACAGTGACTCTAGTTATCATGTATATTTTTAAGACGTGGTGTAGTCTGTATGTATACTATGTGGTTCTGATCTCTCTTTTGTAGACTCATAGTATATATTCGATGAATTATATTTTCCGCTGTGTTATCTGAGTTTGTGTACTATGATATATAGCATGTTGTTCTGAATTTTTTTAGAGCCAACGTATCTATTACTTTGTGCCGAGACTGTTCACATATATTATTTTGTTCAGACAAAAAGGTGAAATGAGCAGTGTTGGCCTAAAGCAATATATATGGACAGTCGCTCCTAACCAGCCTTATTCTCCGCATTAGCAGACGATATTACCTAGTAGTATTCTTTGTTAATGTGGGTCTAAAGGTGGGGTGTTACAGCTTAATATCAAAGCTATGTTTTAGAACAATATAATATATTAGAGACACAAATCTTGGATTAGGAAGACTTAGAGTCCCGACTCTTGAGTTTGTGGGTAGAATTAGTTTGTTTTCTTTTAGAATATAAAGATGGGACGAATTTGTATGTTTTCTTTTCTCATCTTTTGATTACTACTTTTGAATTTCTTAATTGAAATCTCATTTGTGGCAGATTGAGTATGGCTGGCGGAAGAGCTACTTGTTTTAACTTTGGACCATATAGTGGACCGACGCCAGAGTGAGTATTTATGACTACTCAGCAGATTATGGAGTTGGTCAAAAATGTTCAAACTTATGGTACCAGCCCTGTAGATCCTATAGTTCATCGTTTAGGCTTTCCTAAGATGTGTAGCAATTATGCTTACTTAAGAGGGGATCAGTTCAAGGGAACCGAGGGTGTTATAGAGATTCAGGCATGGTTAAAGACGCGTGATAGGATATTCAGTCACATAGAGCTTTCAGATATGCATAAGATGCAAGTGGAATCTAATCAGCTTTAGGAGAAAGCATTGGATTGGTATGACTTTCTTATTGCAGAGGTTGTTGAGGCCGATTTATCTTGGGAGGAGTTCAAGTCTAGGTTCGAGATGAAGTTTATGTCAGAAGCAGAAAATGCAGCCATAGCTCGGAGGTTCATAGACTTAACCAAGGGGATTCTTCTATAGCAGAGTATGTGGTGATGTTTGAGTCTTTGTCCGATTATGATGTGGATCTCATTAATACAAGTGGAATTCTACAAGTGTGGAGTCAAAGGACATTATGCGAGGGAGTGCAAAAAGTCTCGTTCATCAGCACCAGTTTCTCCTAATGCATGTTTCTATTGCAAGAAGGAAGGGCATCAGATTGCTAATTATCTGGTTTTAGCTTCTAAGCAGAGATGGAAGTTGAATGTAGCAGAGGCTTCAGGAGGTTCGGGCCATTAGAAAGGTATGTTGTCATCTATTCTAGAAGGGTCTATCTTATTCCATGATCGTTTCATTAAAGTCCTCTTCGATAGGGGAGCATCACACTCGTTTATGTTGAAGGAGCTAGTTGATAGTTGTTCTATGGATGTGGCTTGTCTACTATCATCTTTGAGGATTGTGAACCCTATTGGTGGATTTGCAACCCTTAACTTGTTTTGTAAAGACGTCAAAATCATTCTTAGTGGATTCTCTTTATTAGCTGATTTGCATGTTATTCCTTATTGAATTTCGGCATGATTTTGTGTTTGGTTAGCTCGATAATATGGAGCTACTATTCTTTGTCCGGAACGTATTATTTATCTCAAGTATCCATCTTCTAGTGATTTATTTCCTCTTGCTCTTGAAGAAGTGGATCTGAATCTTAATGTTTCTCTTTATGCTATTGAATCTCGAGAAGGGGATGAAATAGCTAGTATTCCCATTGTGTGTGATTTTCTGGATATCTTTGAATCCATTTCTAGATTGCCTCCTTAGAGGGAATCGAATTTCATATAGATTTGACACCTGATGCTTAACCTTTTAGTCGTCCTCCCATAAAGATGTCTATAAAGGAAAATGAAGAGTTGAAAATGCAATTAGTTGAGATTGAGGCAAAGCATTTTATTCGGTCCAGTAGTTCACCGTGGGGTGCAACTATGGTGTTCGTGGGAAAGGATGATGGTACACTTAGGTTGTGTATCGATTATAGGAAATTGAACGAGCTCGCTATTAAGAATCGTTATCTTTTACCTTGTATTGATGATATGTTTGATCAACTTAATGGCGCGAAAGTCTTTTCCCAATTAGACTTAGCGACCCGTTATCTTTAGCTTCATGTAGCGGAATATAATATTCTACTTAAAGCTTTCAGAACTCATTATGGTTCATAAAAATGGATCATTATGCCATCGGGTTAACAAATTTTCCCCCTTATTTTATTGACTTAATGAATTGTATATTCCGAAAATTTCTTGATAAGTTCGTGCTTGTTTTTATTGATGATATCTTAGTCTATTCTCGTTCTGAAGATCAACACGAGAAGCATCTTCGTATTGTGTTGGAAACTCGTCGTAGCCATCGGCTTAAGGCTAAATTTCCCAAGTGCTATTTTTGGCAGAAGCAAGTGAAGTTTTTGGGTCATGTTATTTCCAAAGCAGGAATTTTGGTCAATCCCGCAAAGATCGAATCTATTTGGAATTGAAAGAGACCAGAGAGCATGACAGAGGTTTGTAGCTTTCTGGGATTAGCTGTTATTATAGATGCTTTATTAAAGACTTTTCTAAAGTCGTTCTTCCTCTTACCAGCTTAACTAGAAAAGGAGTGAAGTATATCTGGTTAGAGAAATGTGAGTTTGCATTTCAGACTTCAAAAGATCTTTTAACTCATGTGCCTATTCATATGGTGCCAGAAGGGAATCAAGATCTGGTTATCTATACTAATGCGTGTGGTTTATGGCTTGGTGTGGTGCTTATGTAGAGAGATAGAGTAGTTGCTTATGCTTCAAGACAATTACATCTGAACAAGATCCCTTATGCCACTCATGGTCTCAAACTTATGCCAATGTTTTTTGCACTTGAGCTTTGGCGTCATAATCTTTTGGGTGAGAGGTTTATTCTTTATACCGACTATAAATCTTTGAAATATCACTTCTCCTAGAAAGAATTAAATATGCATCAACAATAGTGGTTAGAGTTTTTGACGACGTATGATTTCGAGATTCAGTATACACCTGGAAAGGCTAATTCTGTAGCCGATGCCCTTAGTCGTAGACATTAAGTAGTGGTTTCTATGATGTTGGTTGAATGGAAAGTTTTGGAGGCACTTTCTATGTGTAATATCAGAGATTGGGATTCGAAGTTGAGATCGGATATAGTACTATCTAGTCTAGAGGCCCGTCCTTCTATTATTGATCGTGTTGCAGAAGCATGGAAGCAAGATCCCGAATTAGTTGAGCTTGTTTAGAATCTTTCTATTGGTAGAAGTGTTGAGGAGTTGAAGGATTTTGTTGTTGACACTCAACGTTGTATTCGAGACGTGGTAGACTTATTGTACCCAATTTAAGTAATCTTCGAAGAGATATTATGGAAGAATTTCATTGTTCTCATTATATCATCTATCCCGATAGCAGTAAGATGTATATGGCTATGAAGAGATGTATTACTAGAAGGATACGAAGCGAGACATCACTCGGTTTGTTGGTCGCTGTATCACCTGCCAGTTTGTTAAGGCAGAACACCAGAGGCCTAGTAGTCTTCTTCAGCCTTTAAAAATCCCATTGTGGAAATGGGATTAGGCACATGTGGACATAGATAGAATTGAGTTCATATTTACATTTCTTTTGAGTTGATCTAAATGTTAATCAAATTAATTATGATGTGTAGGTTTTCATGGATTTTATCGATGGTTTACCTCGTTCTAAGCTTGAGCATGATAGTTTGTGGGTGATCATGGATCGGTTAACTAAATTTGCTCATTTTATTTCAATAAAGTCTAACCGAACTACGCCTCTTTTAGCTAAACTCTATGTCAGGGAGATAGTTAGATTACATGGAGTTCCCATTACCATCGGTTGTGACTGGGATCCACTTTTAACCAATGGGTTCTGGAGAAGTCTTCAGTCAGTCTTGGGTACTAAGCTTAATCTCAGCACTGCGATCATCCTCAGTCTGACGTCTAGACAGAGAGATTAATAAGACTTTGGAAGATTTGCTTCATTCTTGTGTTCTTGATTTTGGTGGTAGTTGGGAAGAGCATATTTATCTTATTGAATTTACCTATAATAACAGTTTCCTATCGGGTATAGGTATGGCTCCTTTTGAAGCCTTATCCGGAAGGCCATGTTGTTCACCGTCTTGTTGGCTAGAGATAGGAGAGAAGTTTGTTTTAGGATTGGATTCTATTAGAGAAGCATCTGAGAAGATTGATTTTATTAGGAAGAGAATTAAGGAGTCGTAGAATAGGCAAAAGTATTATGCGGATCGTAGGACAAAAGATTTGGAGTTTAGTATCAGTGATCTTATGTTTATTCGTGTTTCTCCGACGAAGGGAGTAATGTGTTTTAGTCGATTTGGGAAGTTGGCCACTCGCTTTACTAGGTCATACCTAATCATCGAACGTATTGGAAAATTAGCTTATCATGTTGCTTTGCCCGCTCATCTCTTTGGTATTCATGATGTTTTCATGTTTCCCAGCTTCGCAAGTGTCTTCGAGATCAGGATTCCATTCTTAGACCTCCACAGATCGAAGAACTTGATATTTCTCCAAGTTTGAATTATGTTCATAAGCCTATTCGCATTATTTCTTCGGAGGTAAAGTGACTTAGAAGCAAAGATGTTCCACTCATTAAGGTTCAATGGTCGACAAATCCTAAAGACTGCTCTTGGGAGACTAGAGAGTCTATGGAGCAGACATGTCCTGAATTATTTTTTAATGCTCATGAATCAGGTATGTTATCTTTTCTAAATTTTTGTCTTCGTTTGATTCTATCTAGCCTTATTATCAGATTTTCTCCGATATAAAAATTGCGAGGACGCAATTTCTTAAGGGGGAGTTCTGTAACAACCTTATTTTATAATTACCTTGATTCAAATTTTATAATAATTATTCTAGGAATAATTAAGGGGATTTATAATTTTAATACATGTAAATAAGGAAAATATTGGTTTTTGTGTACTTAAAGGAGATAAATTTGATTTGGAATGATTTACTTAAATAAATGGAAAAATTAGAGAAATAATGATTTTACTTATTTAAATAAGTATTGTAATTTTATTAGAATATAAGGTGAAAGATGAAATCATCGCAAAATTATTATAAGCGTTTTTAAAGTGTAAATTGCTCTTTTTTTTCATTTTTGGAATTTAATTCATATTGAATAAGTGAGAATTTAATAAGAGTTGAATTAGCTTTTAAAACTAAAAAGAGTGTATTTTGAAAATTTATGGAGTTGGATTTTAATTCCTAAATTAGTAACTAGTTAGAGTTTAAAATATGGAAAAGAAATAAAAGGATTTGGTTAATAAATAAAAGAGGAATTGCTTTGTTGATTAAATAGGGGTTTATAAGTTCATTAGACTAATTAAATTAGTAATTAGAAGCAAATTGGGTTAAGTCCATTACTAAAGAAAAGAAAGAATATTTTCTTTCTCATTTTCACAAAAGAAGTATATACACTGCTCAAAAACTCCAAAACCAAAACTCTAAGTGCAAAATCCTCTCAACCAAATTGAAATAAATCTCTATAAATTCGGATAAATTCATGGTAAATTGATCCTATCAATATCTAGCTTTTAGAATTGGAGCGTCGTATTTGTTGATAATATTTTAGTATTTTCTAGAAACGAGAAGGAGCATAAGATGCATCTGAGAGAAGTATTGGATACACTAATGTAACACCCTTAAATTTGATAACATTATTTAGGATATTTAATTAAACAAATAAAATGAAATAATGTAACATGGTAAGGAGATCGAGATCTGATAATCAATGAGGGTCGAACCTTAATTAATGAGCTAATGGGATTAAGTAGAACGATAATAGGAAAGAGGATACGAGGAGGGCAAAATAGGAAAAGAGCACATTTTCTTTTCATAAACCCTATTCTCATTTCTCTCTCACTTTTTAATTTACAAATGAAAATTTTAAGAGCTTAGGGACAACCATTGAAAGACAGTTCAAGAGGAAGATTAAGTTAGAAACAAGGATTTAAATAAAAAAATCTCAACCTTCTTAATCCATTCAAGATGAATAATAAATATATGTATCTCATTTTTTACTTATTGTTTTTGGCTTTGAGTTTAAATCCGAACCTTCGATGATATTATGCCATGTTTTATAATATTGAATGATTAGATGCTTATTGGTGAATTTTTAGGATTTATTTATGAAATTAAGTAATAGGTTTGAGTTGGAAAACCTATCATGTGACACTTAAACAATTTGAAATTTGGATTTGATGTTGGAAACATTATTTTAGAAATGGGTTTTAAATTTCATAATTTTTTGATAATTTATGAATATTTTATGATTTTCTCAAGGGAGGAAAATGAATTATTTCAGGTTTTAAGTATTAAAAATAATTAAATAAAGTTTTTTGTCCCCGAAGTTTTATATGATGAAGAATATTACTCAATATATTTATTGTGATTTTTGGGAATTTTTCTCAAGTGTTTACGATTTAATATGATTTATTTAAGCTAGGAAGGCTTAATTAATTATTAGGATATTAATATAAATTATAAGGTTGCTAGTTCTTTGAAAATGATAAAAATTTGCTCTTTGGCAGTTTTCTGAAAAGATTTTGGTAAAGAAGGTGTTATCCAGTAGTATTTTGACAAATAGTTTGGGTCGGTAGAAAAGAAATTTCTTTTATAAGTAAATTTTTAGTTTTCATGTTAATTACGAAAGAGCCATGCCGATAGCATCATCATCGCCCCTATCTCTTCGCGGTCAGATGCAGTTTTCATGTTAATTTTCAGTTTTAATTTTAATTACGAAAGACCTTTCTTCTGTATCTTACTAAGGTTCAAATGCAGATTTAAGGAAGTAAGATATAGAGGCAGGAAACGAAAGAGTGAATCTGGGTGAAGGAAGCACTACTACCAATGGTAAAGTCAGGCCCAACACTAGGAAAAATCCAGGTCGATAAACAACTGCTAACGTAGGTGCAGGAACACCATTAGTTGATATAGGAGCAATGTATCAGTTCTTTATTAACATGATGCAAGCATGAGCTACTATTGTGTTAGTTGGTGAAATTGCTGGAGGAGTGAATCATGAAGTTTTAGTTATCAACAACTATGTTGTGCTGAGTAGAGACTATGAGAGACTTAGAGGGAAACCATTTATTGGAACCGAGGATGCAATTGAAGTGGAGAATTGGTTGCTTCATTGTGAAAGGATCTTCGCTGATCTTTGTTTAAATGACGAACAAAAGAGGGGATTGGCGTCCAAGCAATTGCAAGATGTTGCATTGTACTGGTGGAATAGTATGACTGTCGGGGTAGCAAAGGAGACTTTGACTTGGCTTGAATTTAGAAGGACGTTTGAAGAAATATTAATATCTCAGATTGCTAAGTCAATTCTGTTGAGGAAGTTTGCTGAATTGGTGCAAGGCGATATGACATTGCTTGAGTACGCAATGAGGTTTGAGGAGTTGTCTCGATATGGATGTGCTACCGTAGACACAGTGATTAAAAGGAATGAGAAGTTCATCCGTGGATTGAGACCTGAGCTTGCTAAAGCAACTTTGCAACATCTCAAGGATCTATGCGATGTAGTAGTTGAGATGGCTTTGAGAAATGAAGAGATGCTTGCTTTGTTCGGTAATAACAAGCCAACAGAGAGTCAGGGTGGACAGAATTAGAAGAGAAAGTTTTACTAGAAAAGGGAGCTCAGATGGGTAGAGCTGCCAAGAAAGGAAAGTATGAGGTTGTGTGTTACAAATGTGACAAGATGGGGCATTATGCTCATGAATGCCGCATGGGCAAGGGAAAGGAAGTCATTGGGAAGAAGAACATTAGGTGCTTTAATTACGACCAAGTGGGCTATTACAAGAACAAACGTCCGGTTGTGGCCAAGGTAGAAAAAGGAAAAGTATTTGCTTTGGAACCGGCTACCTCGAGACCAATAGTTGAGGAGAGAGGGAATGCTATGATGGGAGGCACACTTTTGATTCACGGTATACCTCTAGTGTATTATTTGATATGGTGCATCGCATTCTTTCATATCCCATTGTTTGGTAAATAAGCTTAACCTATAACCTACATACCTAGTTACTTCCTTAAGGGTTACAATTCAATAGGAGGGTATGCAACTCTTGGGATGGATGTGACCATTTAGTTTGAATTGTTAGGTCATATATTTGCTTGCAGTTTGCATGTGTTTGATTTCATAAGCTTCAGAATTATTTTGGGTATGGATTGGTTAAGTAAATACAATGCTAGAATATTTTTCCATGATGGGAAAAATCACTAAGGCAACCAAATAGTAGCGACTGAATTATATACCTAGTTAAGAATCCAAGTTTTGACATTTGTGCTTTATTGGGTGTAATAGAGGAGGAAGATGAGTTGAATAGGGTTTCTGTAGTTAGAGAATTTGCAAATGTCTTAGAGCCCGTTACAAGGCTACCGCCGAAATGAGCTATTGAGTTTTGAATAGATCTTATACCTGGTGCTAAACTCGTAAGTAGACCACCTAGTAGGATGACACCTATTGAAATGAAGAAGTTAAATGTGCAGTTAGTGGAGTTAGAAGGAAAGTGTTTTATTAGACTAAGCAGTTTGCCTTGAAGAGCGGCCGCGGTGTTCTTGAAGAAATCTGGTGGGTTGTTGAGATTGTGTATCGATTATCGTAAGTTGAATGAGAAGACGATAAAGAATCGATTTCCAGTTCCAAGGATAGATGACTTGTTTGATCAATTGAGTGGAGCCAAAGTATTTTCCCAGTTTGATTTGGCGAAAGATTTCCATTAATTAAGAGTAGCAGAGGACACTATTGCTTTGACAGCATTTCGAACAAGATATGGTTCATATGAGTGGTTAGTAATGCCATTTGGGTTGACTAATCACCTGCTTTCTTTGTGGATTTGATGAACCGGATCTTCCGATAGCATTTGGATAGATTCGTGTTGGTGTTTATCGACAAAATTTTGATATATTCTAAGGATGGAAAATATTATGAGATTCACCTTAGAATAGTGTTGGAGAAATTGAGGCTGCATCAACTAAAGGAGAAATTTTTGAAGTTTCATTTTTGGATGAAAGAAGTTAAGTTCCTTGGTCATGTTGTCTCAAAGACAGGGTTGTCAGTAGATCCAGCTAAGATAGAAGCTGTAAATAATTGGAAGAGACCCAAGACGGCGATTGAGATAAAGAGTTTTCTTGGACTAGCTGGCTACTAACGGAGATTCATCAAGGATTTCTCTTGTACAACAATGCCATGACTGAACTAACAAGGAAATACATGAAGTATGTTTTGACTGATAAATGCGAGGAAGCATTCCAGAAGCTGAAACATTTCTTGACCAATGCACCCGTATTAGTTGTTATGGATGGAAACCAAGATTTGGTGATGTATACGAACGCATGTGGAACATGGTTATGAGCTATTTAATGCAGATGGGTAAAGTGATTGCCTACGCTTCTCAACAGCTCAGACCACATGAAGTTAGATATCCGACTCATGACTTAGAGTTAGCTGCCATGATTTTTGCTTTGAAGGTGTGGAGACACTACCTTTTGGGAGAATGATTCGATTTGTATATGGATCACAAGTCGTTAAAATACTTGTTCTCTCAGAAGGAGTTGAATATGAGACAACAGAGATGGTTGGAAGTTTTAGCCGCCAATGATTTTGGAATTCAGTACAAATCGGGGAAAGGAAATAAAGTTGCAGATGCACTTAGCAAAGAACATCAGAGTGCGGTGTTAGTAATGATATTGGAGTGGAAAGATTTGGAAGCTATGACTACATATAGTGTGTAGTTACGATCGACTTCTAGTTCTAGTCAGAGTATTGCAATGTTATCTTATTTGGAAGTTCGACCAATGTTGCTCAAAAGAATTTCTTCTAAACAAGGAGATAATCCAATCTTAGCTGAAAGGATTAGTAGATTGGAAGGTGAAATCGAGATTGATGATTTAAAGGATTTTTATCTTGATTAAAAGGATTGTTGAGAAGAAGGGATGATTGGGTGTTCTAGGGGTTGGTAACCTAAGAAAAGAAGTTCTTAGGGAGTATCATCGATCAAAGTTTACTATTCATCCTAGAGGAGCTAAGATGTATTAAGATATGAAGAGAAGTTTCTTCTAGGAGTGTATCAAAAAAGATGTCGGCTTATGGTTAAAACAGTGTCTAAATTGCCAGTAAGTGAAAGCCGAACATCAGAAGCCTAGTGGATTGCTACAACCTTTGGATATACCATTTTGGAAATGTGATTTGATATCCATGGATTTCATAGATGGGTTGCCAAGATTGAATAGAGGTGTAACGACCATAATTTTGACTAACATTATTTAGGGTATTAATTAAATAAATTAAATTAATTAAATTAAATAATGTAAATGGTTAAGGGAATTAAGATTTGTCTAATTAGAGGGTAGCCATGCCTAATTAAACAATGAACAAAAAAGAATTAAAATGAAATAGATAAGGGTAATAAGATAAGGGAAAAATAGGAATAGGTTATATTCTTATACCATAAACCCTCATGAAACTTTCATTTTCCACATTCACAAACAAAATTAAAACAAGATTGGCCAGTCACCATTAGGAGAAAGTAAAGGGAAGATAAACAAGAATCAAAGGAAGAAGCTTAAACAAACTCATTCAAGAGCAAATCTCAAACTCCTTAACAACAAGCTAAGGAAAATAATAGGTTACATCTCATATTTGTTATTTTCGGTTTCTAGATAAGATCCGAACCTATTTTGCAAAATATTATGCCACGTTTTGATTGTTAAATGGATATATGCTTGTTGATGATTTATGTTGCTTCATATAGATTTATGATAAGATTTATTTTTAAAAACCCTATCAAATGACATCCAAATGCCTTGCGATTTTGATATAAGGTCGAAAATATTATTTTAAAGATGGTTCAAGTTTCATAATTTTCTAAATTAATGTGGATTTATTATGAATTTTCTAGTGAAGAAAATGGTTAAATTGGGTTTAAAATTAATTATGGCCATTATATGTTAGTTATGGGTTATAAATTTAAATATGTTAGAAAACACATCAAAAGTGATTTACATAAATTTTTGCAGAATTTTCCTAAGTATTTTGTTAAAGATATAAAATTATTTAAGGTAAGAGACTTAAATGTTTTATATGTTTATAAAAGGAGAAGGTGATATTTGCAAATGTTTTAATTTATAATTTCTGAAATTCGGCTGCACTTATAGAAAATAATTTGAAAAAGAATTGGCAACCAATCATATGTTGACAAATGAATCAAGTTAGTTGGAAAGAAATAGCTTTAAAAAGATAAAAATCAGTTTTATAAGGTTTTACTGCTTTGCCACTTATAGCAGCCACCTTTCGACCTCATACTGCCGCCTCCACCTAAGTCGAAACCAATACACATGGTATCGGCCTTGGTACGTAGTGGATTGGAGTTAGGCGAAAGGTATGGAGTCGAAACAGGCTTCCGAAGAGGTTGAAGTAGCTTTGGTAAACTTAGAACCATTTTGGTTATAAATGAGGCTTTTGAAGGAAACAGCTTTCGACTTGGTCAAAAGTTTTAAAGAAAAGAGCTTTCAAAAGAGGTTGCCACCTTTGTTTTAAAGGATAAGCTTTCGAAGGGGTCGATACCCCTGCTGTCGCTTTCTACCTTTCAAAGCATTGCCATCGAAAGGGTCCTTTTGTTTTAAACCATGAAGCCACTTCTCCATGCTTTCGAAGGAGGTTGGTTTCGACACCATCCACTTTCTTTTATTTAGGAAAATTCTTTCGAAAGAGATGCTTTCATCCCAGTTCTTTTCGGACCCTTTGATATATTGGAAGTCAAACCCAAAGGTTTCGAAAGGAATGGTTCTAAATGGTTTCGAAACAATGTTCCACAAACTTTTACTTGAACCCAATGCTTTCGAAAGGTTTGTTTTAAGTAAAGTACTTTAATGCTTTCAGAAGGTATCTAATGAAGGTTTCGAAGGGGGAGGTTCCATAATATTTTCAAAAGGTTTACTTTTAGTAATTGAATGGAAGGTTTCCAATGCTTTCGAAAGACAAGTTTGAAGTGTTTGGAAAAGAGGATGTCTAAGGTTTCATAAAGCTTTCGAAAGGACACTTTCGATGGTTTCGAAAGGTCTATTATAAATGATTTCGAAAGGTATGTCTTGGCCTTTCGGCTTAGGGTTCAAGGTAATGTAGTTAAATGGTTTCGAAAGGGGTACTTTCAAAGGTTTTGAAAGAGGTTGTTTAAAGCTTTTAAATAAAGGTTTCTAAGTTTTTCATCAAAAATGTTTTGTGTAAAGCATATATCATGGCAAAGAGATTTGAGTAAAGCAAAAAAAATGTTTTCCTTGTTTAAGTATGATTTAAAGGGTTAATTCAATTTGAAAGAAAGGTTTTCAAGGAAAATTTGAAGGGTAGTTAACCTTAAGTTAATGACTCAGATATTTGATTACCATATGGGACTGGTATAAGGTCACGCCCTATACATTAGCTATAGCTCCTAGCTAATTTAGTCCAAAATTCCAGTTTGTAGGGCTTAGTCACAAGACTTAAATGATGTTACACACAGAAAGGATATATAGATAAGGAGGATAAGTTATTGGTGAGCCCGCAAAAACATTAGGATCGGTTGACTCTGGGAGAAGTAAGTTAAAGACAGACCGTCTAGGGGTGTGTCTAACAGATGTTAGATTTTTTTATTTTGTTTGGTAGGCCCGAGTCATCCAATAATTTGTAGTTAGCCAAACAAAACTATATTGTTCGGACAGATAGTTCATTTATTACCTTGTTTATGAGCATATATGATATTGCCATTATTGTTTAATCAGTTTGATTGCAGGATTCTGATTTGCAAAAAGATATGTTTTAAAGGGATATTAGTGAGGGGAAACCCGTTCCGCTAGGCGGCATGGTCTCACTTAATATCAGAAATTCGAGATGTAATAGTATTATTCACATCAGGCTTTATGTCTGACTCAAAGTTTATGTTTTCCCCTTAAACTCTCGGGTCCTCAAAATTCAATTTGAGTAAATTGAGAGTTAAGGTTTTATTTGTTTAGTAGGTTGGACGAATGAAGCTTCTAAAGACGTGCAGGAGACAAAGCTAGCTATATAGGAGCTATTTAGTTTTATTTCCGCTATGTTGTATTAAGACTGATATGTCTATTTAGTACTCTGGTCATCCAAGGGGGCCTCTTCATAAGTCGCTCTTGGCGTAATTTGTAATAATTATATATGATCAAAACCTGGGAATCGTTTGGGATTATGTAATGGAATCTGTGCAGTCGATTCCCCGATATTACCCCGATATATCCTGTAGCAGACTTTTGGGGCAACGATATTCCTATAAAGCGGCCCAATATAGCGGATCCGCTATTATCCCCGATATTGGGGCAATAATCCGCTATATCCCCAATTTTGTTGCCCCCTATATCCCCCTTTCCTATAAATAAGCATTTTGCATGATGTCTTGCTTTTAAGTTTTATGGTAACTTCAAAGTTGATGTAACAATGATATACGCTGTTGGTTATTATAACTAGTTCTAACTTTTTAAGTGTCAACTTTGTTTATCTTTACTTTATTATAACTTGTTTTGCTTGGTGGAAAATAATAAGTAATAATTGTTCCTCTTTTTAATGTAGAATGTTCATCATTCCTCTTTTTAAAGTCGTCCTCTATATCTTGCTATATCCCCGATATATCTCCGCTACAACTTTTCGCACCTCAAACACTATGGAGCGGCAGGGCGCTTTAACTGCACAGAATGGAATATGAAACATGGTTTAGCAATGTAGTCAGAAAAGTTGTATTTTGAATCTGTGATTTTGTTTCATATTCATGTGCTTTTGATATTATGGATACCATTAACATTACCGTATTTTGTCCCCGGAAGTTAATACTATAGATGACTGCAGCGTCTGTATCGCTCATCTTCGGGCCTCAAGATATAGGATGTTACAACTTGGTATTAGAGCATTGGTTTATGAAAAACTTAAAAGAAATTTCAAACTTAATATGATTTCGAAAACATAATCCTAAGGAATTAGTGAAAAGTTTGGAGTATGGGATAACGCTATAGTAACATACTTGTATTTGCAATATATGAGTATACACTTTATCTCCATTCTCTTATCTCTATTAGGCTATTCTTCTTTATCTTATAAAGACTCGAATGTTGATTTTACGGATATAAGATATGGATGCTAGAGGGGGAAGGATTAACATTGGTGGAGGAAGCACCACAACTAATGGAAATGCCAAACAAAATACCAGGAGGAACCCAGGAAAGGCACAAGCTGCAAATGTGGGTGCTGGAGTCCCGCAAGTCGATATAGGAGCAATGTAGCAGTTTTTCGTTAACATGATGCAAGCAGGAGTTGCTGCGGGGTTATTTGGAGGAAATGATGAAGGAGGAAATCAAGGAGCTCCAGTGGTTAATAAGTATGCTGTTTTGAGTAGAGATTATGCTCGGCTGGGAGGAAAGTCATTTATTGGTACTGAAGACGCAATCAAAGTGGAGAATTAGTTACTTCATTGCAAGAGGACTTTTGCTGATTTGGGACTCAATGATGAGCAGAAAAGGAGACTCGCTTCTAGGTAGCTACAAGGGGCAGCACTGTATTGGTGGAACATCGTTACTGTTGGAGTCAATGAGGAGACTATGACTTTGGCTTAGTTTAGGAGGAGGTTTGAAGAAAGATTTATGTCAGAGATTGCTAAGTCCACTCTGCTCAGGAAGTTTGTTGAATTGAAGCAGGGAGATATGATAGTGCTTGAGTATGCAACCAGATTTGGGGAGTTAACAAGTTATGGATATGCTACGGTTGATACTGTAATAAAAAGGAATGAGAAGTTCATTCGTGGGTTGAAGCCTGAGCTTGCTAAGGTCATGTTATCGCATATTAGAGATCCGTGCGATGTAGTTGTTGAAATGGCTTTGAGGCAGGAAGAGATGCTTGCTTATCTTGAAGGAAACAAAGCAAGGGAGGTTTAGGGAGTGCAGAACCAAAAGAGGAAGTTTTTTCATAAGAAAGAAGCTCAGAAGAGTGGAGCTGCTAAGAAAGGGAAGGTAGAAGTTGTCTGTTATAAGTGTGATAAGAAATGACACTGTGCTCATGAATGTCGGATAGGAAAACAGAAGAAAGTTGCTGAGAAGAAAGGAGTGAGATGTTACAATTGTGATCAGATTGGACACTATAAGAACTAGTGCAAGGAGCCAGCCAAGGATGGAAAAGGAAAGATGTCTGCATTGGAACTAGCTACCTTGAGACCAACATCAGTAGAGAAGGGAAAAGCTATGTTGGGAGGTATGCGTTTGATTCATGGTGTATCAATTATAGTTCTATTTGATACTGGTGCATCGTATTCCTTTATATCTCATTGTTTGGTATATAAGCTTAACCTAGAATCCTCGTACCTAGTTACTTTCTTAAGGGTTGTGAATCCGATAGGAGGATATGCGACTCTTGGGATGAGATGTGACCACCTAGAATTTAATTACTAGGTCATGTATTTGCTTGCAGTTTGCATGTGTTTGATTTCATAGGATTCAGAACTATTTTGGGCATGGATTGGTTAAGTAAATATGATGCTAGGATATTTTGCCATGATAGGAAAATATTACTTAGACACCCTGATTGTAAGGATCGGATTATACACTCCATAGAAAACCCTAGTTTTGAGGTTAATGCTTTGTTGGGTGTTGTGGAGGTAGAAGATGAGTTGAATCGAGTTTTCATTGTTAGAGAATTCGTAGATGTCTTTGAACCCGTGCTAGGATTGCCACCAAAACAAGCTATTGAGGTTCAGATAGATTTAGTACCAGAAGCTGAATCGGTGAGTAGACCGTCAATCAGAATGACACCTACCGAGATGAGGGAGTTAAGGGTGCAGTTGGTGGATTTGGAAGGCAAGAATTTTATTAGACCAAGTAGTTCGCCTTGGGTAGCAGCCGCGGTGTTTGCCAAGAAACCAGACGGATCGTTAAGGTTATGTATCGATTATCGTAAGTTGAATGAGAAGATGATAAAGAATCAATATCTATTACCTAGAATTGACGATTTGTTCGACCAGTTGAGTGGAGCCAAAGTATTTTCCCTGTTGGATTTAGCAACAGGGTTCCATCAGCTTAGAGTGGTAGAGGATAGTATTCCTTTGACGACGTTTAGGACCAGATATGGATCGTACGAATGGTTAGTAATGTCGTTCGGACTAACTAATACGCCGACATTCTTTGTAGATTTAATGAACCAAGTTTACCGAGAGCACTTGGATAGGTTCGTATTGGTTTTCATAGATGATATTTTGATATACTCTAAAGATGAAAGAGAGCATGAGGTTCATCTTAGAGTGGTGCTTGAGACATTGAGGCAGCATCAACTAAAGGTGAAATTTTTGAAATGTTATTTCTGGAAGAAGGAAGTGAAGTTTCTTGGTCATGTAGTCTCAGAGAAAGGGTTACCTATAGATCCGACTAAGATCGAGGCATTGAATAATTGGAAGAGACCCGAGACAGTGACTGAGATAAAGAGTTTCCTTGGATTAGCTGGATATTATTGGAGATTCATTAAGAATTTTTTGTGGATAGCGGCACTGATGACTAAGCTAACGCGGAAGATGTGAAGTTTGTCTGGACTGATAAGTGTGAGGAAGCATTCCAGGAGCTGAAACGCTTATTGACAAATGCACCCGTGTTAGTTGTTCCAAAAGGGAATCAGGATTTGGTGGTGCACACGGATGCATGTGGAACATGATTAGGAGCTGTGTTAATGCAAAGAGGTAAAGTGATTGCATATGCATCTCGACAGCTCAAACCGCATGAGATTAGATATCTAACTCACGATTTGGAATTAGCTATGGTAATTTTTGCATTGAAGGTGTGGAGACATTTCCTATTGGGAGAGAGATTTGAGTTGTATACGGATCATAAGTCATTGAGATATCTATTCTCTCGGAAGGCTGAATATGAGACAGTAGAGGTGGTTAGAGTTTTTAGCCGCTTATGACTTTGGTATCGAGTACACACTAGGAAAAGGAAACAAGGTTGCGGATGCACTTAGCAGAAAACATCAGAATGCAGTATTGACAATGATAGCTGAGTGGAAAGATTTAGAAGCACTGACTACATGCAGGGTGCAGTAGAGAACTGAAGCTAGGTCTAATTAGGAAACTACTATGTTGTCATGTTTAGAAGTTCGACCAGTGATGATCCAAAAGATTGCTTCTAAGCCGAATGAAGATCCATTATTAGCTGAACGGATCAGAAAGTTAATGGATGGAACAAAGAGCGATGACTTGAAAGATTTCAGTCTTGACCAGAATGGATGGTTAAGGAAGAAAGGGAGACCGTGCATTATGAATGTGGGAAACATTTGGAAGTTCTAGAAGAATGCCATCATTCGAAGTTCACTATTCATCCGCGAGGAACTAAGATGTGCCGGGACATGAAAAGAAGTTTCTTCTGGGAAGGTATGAAAAGAGATGTAGGCTTGTGGGTGAAACAGTGTTTGAACTGTCAATAGGTAAAAGCCGAACATCAGAAACCAAGTGGGTTACTTTAGCCTTTAGATATTCCAGTATTGAAATGAGATTCTATATCAATGGATTTTATAGACGGATTATCAAGGTCAAATAGAGGAAATGAAAGTATATGGGTTATGGTGGACAGGTTGACCAAGTGTGCCCATTTCATTCCAGTTAAGTCAACCAGGACGACACCTGTTCTAGCTAAGTTATTTATGAAGGATATAGTTAGATTGCATAGAATTCCTAGTAGTATAGTAAGTGATAGAGATTCCTTATTCACTAGCGAGTTCTGGAAGAGTCTAATGGAGACTTTGGGTACTAAGCTTAAGATGAGTACCATTTACCATTTGCAGACAGATGGGCAAACAGAAAGGATTAACAAAGTCTTAGAAGATTTGTTACGAGCTTGTGTACTAGACTTTGGGGGATCACGGGAAGACCATCTACACTTAACCGAGTTTTCGTATACAGCAGTTATCAGGCTAGTATAGGGATGGCACCGTTTGAAGCTTTTTATGGAAGGCCATGCAAATCTCCCATTTGTTGGTTAGAGACCAGGGGGATAAGTTAGTTCTTGGTCCAAATTTGATTAGAGAAGCAGCGGAAAAGATTGAGTTCATTCAAGCCAGAATGAAGGAAGCTCAGTCTAGGCAGAAATGCTATGTGGAGAAAAGATGGAAAGACTTAGAGTTCTTAGTTGGAGATTACGTTTTCGTCAAGGTATCACTGATGAAAGGTGTAATTCTATTTGGAAAATCGGGAAAATTAGCGTGGAGATTCGTTGGACAATTTTCTATTATAGCAAGGATTGGGAAACTCACATATAGAGTGGAGTTACCAAGTAGTTTGGCAGGAATCCATAATGTTTTTCATATTTCTCATCTAAGGAAGTGTATTCGAGATCTAAAGACTACTATAGCACCGACTGTGTTAGATGACTTAGTAGTGGAGCCGAATTTGACTCGAAACCAGTTCGTATAGTCGTGAGAGATGAGAAGAGGCTAAGGAACAAGATAGTCAGATTAGTCAAAGTCCAGTAGAGTGATGACGATAGAGATTGTACTTGGGAAACTGAGAGCAGGATTCGAGATACTTATCCTGACTTGTTTTATGGTATGTTTTACCTTTATGATTGATTTTGATAAGTACCTTATTGTAATTTCGAGGACGAAATTCTTTAAGGAGGGGAGTCAGTAATGACACTAATTTTGACTAACATTATTTAGGACATTTAATTCGATAAATTAAATGAAATAATGTAAATGGTTAAGGGAATTGAGATTTCTCTAATTAGAGGGTAGTCGTGCCTAATTAAACAATGAACAAAAGAGAATTAAAATGAAATAGATAAGGATAATAAGATAAGGGAAAAATAGGAATATGTTATATTCTTATACCCTAAACCCTCATGCCACTTTCATTTTCCATATTTACAAACAAAATTAAACCAAGATTGGCCGACCACCATTAGGAGAAAGCAACAGGAAGATAAACAAGAATCAAAGGAAGAAGCTTAAACAAATTCATTCAAGAGAAAATCTCAAACTCCTTAACAATAAGCTAAGGTGAATAATAGATTACATCTCATATTTATTATTTTCGGTTTTTAGATAAGATCCGAACCTATTTTGCTAAGTATTATGCCATGTTTTGATTGTTAAATGGATATATGCTTGTTGATGGTTCATGTTGCTTCATATAGATTTTATGATAAGATTTGTTTTGAAAACCCAATCAAATGACATCCAAATGCCTTGCGTTTTTTATATAAGGTCCGAAATATATTTTAGAGATGGGTTTCAAGTTTCATAATTTTCTGAAATAATGTGGATTTATTATGAATTTTCTAGTGAAGAAAATGGTTAAATTGGGTTTAAAATTAATTATGGCTATTATAAGTTAGTTATGGATCAGAAATTCAAATATGTTAGAAACATATCAAAAGTGATTTATGGAAATTTTTGTAGAACTTTCCTAAGTATTTTATTAAAGATATAAAGTTATTTAAGGTATGGGACTTAAATGTTTATATGTTTATAAAAGGAGAATGGGCTATTTGTAAATGTTTTAATTTGTAATTTCTGATAGCTCTTTTATAAAAGATTTTGAAAAAGAATTAGCAACCTATCATATATTGACAAATAAAGCAAATTAGTTGAAAAGAAATTTCTTTAAAAGATTAAAAATCAGTTTTATAAGGTTTTACTGCTTCGCCACTTATAGCAGCCACATTTCGACCTCATATTGCCGCCTTCACCTAAGTCGAAACCAATACACATGGTATCAGCCTTGGTACATAGTGGATTGAAGTTAGGTGAAAGGTATGGAGCCGAAACAGGCTTTTGAAGAGGTTGTAGTAGCTTTGGTAAACTTAGAATCATTTTGGTTATAAATGAGGCTTTCGAAGGAAACATCTTTCGATTGGGTCAAAAGTTTTAAAGAAAAGAGCTTTCAAAAGAGGTTGCCGCATTTTTTTAAAGGATATGCTTTCAAAGGGGTCGATACACCTACTGCCGCTTTCTACCTTTTGAAGCATTGCCTTCGAAAGGGTCCTTTTGTTTTAAACCTTGAAGCCGCTTCTCCATGCTTTCGAAGGAGGTTGGTTTCGACACCATCCACTTTCTTTATTTAGGAAAATGCTTTCGAAAGAGATGCTTTCGTCCCAGTTCTTTTAAGACCCTTTGATATATTGGATGTCAAACCCAAAGGTTTCGAAAGGAATGGTTTTAAATGGTTTCGAAACAATATTCCACAAACTTTTACTTGAACCCAATGCTTTCGAAAGCTTTGTTTTAAGTAAAGTACTTTAATGCTTTCAAAAGGTATCTAATGAAGGTTTCGAAGGGGGAGGTTCCCTAATGTTTTCGAAAGGTTTACTTTTAGTAATTGAATGGAAGGTTTCCAATGCTTTCGAAAGGCAAGTTTGAAGTGTTTTGAAAAGAGGACGTCTAAGGTTTCATAAAGCTTTCGAAAGGACACTTTCAATGGTTTTGAAAGGTCTATTATAATTGATTTCGAAAGGTATGTCTTGGCCTCTCGGCTTACAGTTCAAGGTAAAGTAGTTAAATGGTTTCAAAAGGGGTACTTTCAAAGGTTTCAAAAGACAAAGGTTTCGAAGGTTTTCATCAACAATGTTTTGTGTAAAGCATATACAATAGCAAAGAGATTTGAGTAAAGCAAAAAAATATGTTTTCCTTGTATAAGTATGACTTAAAGGGTTAAATCAATTTGAAAGAAAGGGTTTCAAGGAAAATTTGAAGGGTAGTTAACCCTAAGTAAATGACTCAAATATTTGATTACCAGATGTGATCGGTATAGGGTCGCGCCCTGCACATTAGCTATAGCCCCTAGCTAATTTAGTCCAAAATTCTAGTGTGTAGGGCTTAGTTATAGATAAGACTTAAATGATGTTACACACAGAAAGGAATATATAGAGAATGAGGATAGGTTATTGGTGAGTCCACAAAACCATTAGGATTAGTTAACCCTGGGAGAAGTAAGTTAAGGATAGACCATCCAAGAGTGTGTCTAACAGATGTTAGATTATTTATTTTGTCTGGTATGCCCGAGTCAGCCAATGATTAGTAGTTAGCCAAAAAAACTATATTATTCGGACAGATAGTCCATTTATTACCTGATTTATGAGCATATATGATATTGCTATTATTGTTTTAATCAGTTTGATTGAAGGATTCTGATTTGCAAAAAGATATGTTTTAAAGGGATATTAGTGAGGGGAAACCCGTTCCGCTAAGTGGTGTGGTCTCACTTAATATCAGAAATCCGAGATGTAATAGTATTATTCACACCATGCTTTATGTCTAACTCGAAGTTTATGTTTTCCCCCTTAAACTCTCAGGTGCTCAAAATTCAGTTTGAGTAGATTGAGACTTAAGGTTTTTCAGGTTTAGTAGGTTGGAAGAATAAAGCTTCCGAAGACGTGCAAGAGGCAAAGCTAGCTATATAGGAGCTATTTAGTTTTATTTCCAATGTATTGTATTAAGACTGATATGTCTATTTAGTACTCTGGTCATCCAAGGGGGCATCTTCATATGTCGATTTTGGCGTAATTTGTAATAATTATATTTGATCAAAACCTGGGAATCGTTTGGGATTATGTAATGAAATATGAAACATGGTTTTGCAATGTAGTCAGAAAAGTTGTTTTTTGAATTTGTGATTTTGTTTCATATTCATGTGCTTCTAATATTATGGATACCATTAACATTACTGTATTTTGTCACCGAAAGTTAATACTATAGATGACTGTAGCATCTGTATCGCTTAGCTTCGGCCTCAAGATAAGGGATGTTACAAGAGGAAATGAATGTATATGGGCTATAGTGGACATGCTAACTAACAGTGGACATTTTATACCCCTTAAGTCGACAAGAACAACACATGTTTTAGCTATGTTATTCGTAAAGAATATTATTAGACTGCATGGGATTCCTAGTTGTATAGTCACCGACAGTGGTGCTTTGTTTACTAGTGAGTTCTGGAAGAGTCTACATGAGAAATTAGGTACCAAGCTTAAGTTGAGTACCGCTTATCATCCACAGAAAGATGGGCAGACAAAAAGAGTCAATAAGTTACTTGAAGATTTATTGAGGGCTTGTGCACTAGATTTTGTTGGTTTGTGGGAAGACATATGCACTTAGTCGAGTTTTCGTATAATAATGGTTATCGGACTAGTATAGGATGCCACCTTTTGAAGCTTTATACGGAAGGCCGTGTAAATCACCCGTATGTTGGTTAGAGACTGGAGATAGATTAGTTCTTAGACGGGATATGGTAAGAGAAGCCATGGAAAAGATTAAGTTGATTCGGCTAGAGTGAAGGAAGCTCAATCCAGGCAGAAAAGTTAAGCAAATAAAAGACAAAAGGACTTGGAATTCTCAGTTGAAGACCATTTTTTCGTCAAAATTTCACCAATGAAGGGTATAGTAAGGTTTGGAAATATGAAAAAATTAGCACCAAGATATGTAGTCCATTTCCAATCATAGAGTGGATCAAGAAACTCGCTTACATGATAGAGTTACCAAGCAGTTTGGCAGGAGTCCACAATGTTTTCCATATTTATCATCTTAGGAAGTATGTTTGAGATCCAGAAACTACTATTACTTCAACTATATTGGATGAATTACTGGTGGAACCAGACATGACCATAATTAGACATCCAGTTCATACAGTGGCTAGAGATGAGAAGAAGCTAAGGAACAGGACAGTCAGATTAATAAAAGTCTAGTGGAGTGACGACGAGAGAGACTCTACTTGGAAAATGGAGAGTAGGATTAGAAACATTTATCCTAACTTGTTTGATGGTATGTTTTACCCCTATGTTTGCATGTTTGTTGTATGTACCTTATCGTAATTTTGAGGACGAAATTCTTTAAGGAGGTGTGTCTATAACGCCCCTAAATTTGATAACATTATTTAGGATATTTAATTAAAAAAATTAAATGAAATAATATAACATGGTAAGGAGATTGAGATATGATAATCAATGACGGTCGAGCCCTAATTAATGAACTAGTGGGATTAAATAGAACCATAATAAGAAAGAGGATATGAGAAAGCCAAAATAGGAAAAGAGCACATTTTCTTATCATAAACCCTTATTCTCATTTCTCCCCTACTTCATTATTTACTAACGAAAAATTTAAGAGCTTAGGCCTGCCATTGAAAGAGAGTTCAAGAGAATATTAAGCTAGAAATAAGATTAAAGCTTAGGGGATTAAAATCAAAATATCTCAACCATCTTAATCCATTCAAGATGAATAATAAATATATGTATCTCATGCTTTAATTTATTTTTTTGGTTTTAAGTTTAAATCTGAACCATTGATGATATTATGCCATGTTTTATAGTATCGAATGATTATATGCTTATTAGTGAATTTCTAGGATTTATTTATGAAAATTAGGTGATATGTTTGAGTTGGAAAACCTATAATTTGACACCAAAACAACTTGAAATTTTGATATTATGCTGGAAACATTATTTTAGAAATGGATTTTAAATTTCATAATTTTCTGATAATGTATGAATATTTTATGATTTTCTCAAGTGAAGCAAATAGATTATTTCGGGTTTTAGTTATTAAAAATAATTAAATAAATTTTTAGCCTCGAAATTTTTATAAGATAAAGTATATAATTAAAAATATTTATTGTTACTTTTGGGGAATTTTCCCAAGTGTTTATGATTTAATATGATTTTTTTAAGCTAGGAAGGCTTAATTAATTATTGAGATAGTAATATAAGTTATAAGGTTGGTAATTACTTTAGAAATAATAAAAATATACTCTTTGGAAGTTTTCTGAAAAGATTTTGGTAAAGAAGTTGTTATCCAATAGTATTTTGACAAATAGTTGGGGTTGGTAGGAAAGAAATCGCTTTTATAAGTAAATTTGTAGTTTCCATGTTAATTATGAAAGAGCCATGCTGGCAGCATCATCGTCGCCTCTATCTCTTCGCTATCAACCCATGGCGATGCGCATGATATCAACTAAAATACATATGGAGTGAATTGGCTAGGGTTGAAGAGACTTATAGTCGTCTTCGCTGGCAATGACCTTGCCGAATGATTTTAAATGTCGCTTTTTATATAAGAGGCATGTTGCCACTTTTCTTAAACAACATAGCTAACCCCAATACTTTCAAAGAGATAATGCTTTCGAAGTAACTATTTCGGCTAGATGATGCCATCTATTTATGACTTCCACCATATAGGTATAATGCCGCTATTTATGACTTCGGTAGTATATAATGCCGCAATTTATTCTTCGACTTTATTCTTTTTAACTGTTTCGGAGAGGGCAATGATGCAGCTCCTAATGACTTTGGCACTAATGAGACCGCTATTTTCTATAAGGCCATGATGCCGATAGTAATGACTTCGACCCTATTCTCTTAAAGGCTTTGAACTATATAAATGCTCTTTGATTTTAGCACTATAAGAAGTGCGAAATGGATGGTTTTGGCCTCGTGGCCATATGTTTTGAAAGTTAAAGGTTTTAACTTGTTTTGAAGGGGAAGACCTTCTTCAGCTATATACCTTGCCTCTTTTATCAATATAAATATTTTATATTGTTTTGGATCTAAGGCATATGTTTTGAGAGCTGATGTCCTTTAATGACTTTGAACTTCATCAATGTAATTTATAAAAGCATATATCATGGCATAATTATTTTGGGTAAAGTAAAGGGTTGTAATATTCCTTGTTTTAAAAGTATGATGTCACGACGCATGTAATACAGTGGACGTATTGATGTCGATTTTCGACACCCGAAAATCGACATCAATACGTCCACTGTATTACATGCCGAGCAATCGAATGCCGGAAATACCAGATCGTTAGGGAAAAGAAGAAAAAGGTAGAAGAAAAAAATAGAAATAACAACACAGAATCTCACAATCGCAGCGGAACAATATATAATAGATAGCAACTGACCTTTATACAAAAAGAAAACCATATCTATTATTTACATATTACATCATCATAGTACAACACATCAATAAACTCAATATTGGACAGTTATAACAACTTGTCCTCACAAATGCTGAATATACAGCCTACAATACACAGCGGAATAAAATCAAGTACGTGTGATACGTCTCATCATCCAGCTCGTCTCTTGAGATCCATAGCATCCTATTCAGTATCTGCAATACTCGGTCTGACCCGAGCATTATAATAAAATAGCACCAGAGTCAGTCTGGAAAACCAACGTGAGAAAAATACACTCAATTTGAATTATTAAAGTTTTCAAAATCCTTTGAAAATCAAAGGTACCTCGTAAGACCACGCCACAAATAAACACGACGGGTTTTTACCTTACGAGAATCAAAACATTTCATATCAAATCCTATGATATTATAATAATGTCTAAGTACAAATACTTATTCAAATAGTTGAATGCTTGCATCTTACGTTTCAGCATAGTTGGGCACAATCAAAACCGTACGGCGCTTATTGGAGAATGGTTCCATACGAATGACTAGGTACTGTGGTATCAACTGTCACAGTACACGTCTAGAAATAGCATACCGAGGACCACTCCAGGATCTCCTGCCACACAAGATTGGACTATCCCTAACCTGGATAGACCGAGTATGCTATCACCCTGGGTGTTCCCACCCTTTTCCGAGATCCTTCCATAAATCGTAGTAATAATATTCAAGGATATCTAGAAAGGTGATAAACATACCCTAATTGGGTGCTACCCACTTAGCCTTGCTACATCTCCCCTGCTTTTCAGTCAATCTTGGTTGACGAGGCTAAAGGCTACGATTACCTTTTTAAGGAATTTTCACTTAGAATGTTCATTGTCCTCCAATGACAATGTTCTGATAGCATTCATCCATACAAGTCCGTTTCGGGTCCGAACGGAACCGAAGGCACTATTCCTACTACATCCATTTTGGAATAATCCTCAGGATTAATAGCGATTAGCCCCTGTACTTCACTGCTCCACCTTCGACTCCATGCTCTTGTTTTCACATCGAAAACGTACTCGTTAGATCGATGTGGTTTTTCGGATAGCAAATCCGATCCCGGTCTCTTCGAAACAACGTTCGATACTTCCGGTAAACTCAATCCCGGTTCTCTAGGAAATAATAGACGAGAATAAGATCGGAGATCACCTCCTAACCGTTAGTGGACTGATTTTCTTATAATGTCCTAGAGGAACAAAACAAGTTTATACGTACAGTATAGCACCTCGAACGGTAATTGTACCATATAATTCCCGTATTTCTCCTGGATATTCCTAAAGTTATATTTTGGGTCCAGATTTGATAGTTGGTTATTTAACTATCAAATAATCAACCATTCAACCAAATACTTCATTTCCCACTGAATAACTCCAAATCTCTTTTCAATTTAATTTTAATAAATTAAATCTCTTTATCCAAAATATATACTTACCTTATCGAATTTAGTATACTCACAAAAACTATTCCTTTTTCAAAAGAATATTTAAAAGTCTTTAAAATAATTTGGAAAGTACCACTGCGGTATCAAACCATGGATTCACAGCTCAATGGTTACGTCTCTATCCCAGAGAAATCCAAGACTTAACTGCAGGCACTCACTACCTCCGATTTTGCCACGTGGGTATACCATTACTTCCCGAAAACTTATTTTAGAAAAAATTTCAAAATAGTACCTATAAATTCCCTATGATAATTTCCAAGTTAACTTTAGGCAAATACTCTTTAAATAAAAGTTATTATATAAAAATAATATTAATATTGAATAATTATCCTTTTAAATAATGATACCGACTAACCTTTAAATGATAATTAACTTAATATAAACCATTTATAAACTACTTAATTAATAGTTAAATCTATTTTAAACAATTTTAAAATAACTAAATAATTATTTTTTCTAGAATATTCTTAGCCACCATTTTAGATTACCCAGTTGATAATTAAAAATCCTTCTTTTTAAACAAACTGAATTACTCGATAAAATACATTTTCCACCCCCAATATAACCAGTCTAACATTTATAAATCTCCCTCGATTTATTCCTAATTTGATTTACGTCCCAATTCCGTAAATCCTCTTTTCACATTTCCAAAAATAAATCTACCTTTTATTTTTAAACCGATTTGCCCATCTCTTTATAAATCTTCATCGTGAATTTATAATCTCAAATTTTACCCCTAACAATCACTTTACTTTATTTATAAACCTTGTTTATAATTTCATAGTCTCATTTCCCGTTTATCACTATTCACAACACTTAATCGGTTTTAAATCGATTTTATAAATTAAATTCCAGCTTTAAATTAATTTCTTAAATAACCCAAATATAATCCAAAACCCAACTATATTTAGATTTCACTTCCTTTTTATAATTTAAAATCTAGTGTAAGAATTTCCTATTTTATTTTCAAATTCCCCCTTTCCATTTCTCTAACTATTTTAAATCTCGATTTGAAAACCTTTTCACACTTAGGCAAATATCGCTTAAGGTTTTTAATTATTTACATTTTTCAAAAACCTCTATGTTTCCATATTCCAAAACCGCCAAGTACAATTTTTAAACCAAACTATTTATTTTACCCAGTTTAATTTCTTTTAATTAAATCCAAATTTCGCCATAAATATTTTACTTCTAATTTTCTTTTTATTTTCTTACCAAATTCAAAACTTTTATTATTGGTACTTAAAAACACCCAAAATCTAGGCCAAAACTACCATATCATTCAATACATTCAAGTTACTCTATAATCTACCACAGATTATTCAAACAAACCATATATCAATATATGAAATTAATTCACATTTTTGAGGAATCCAGTTGGATACCTCCAACCTGTTTCCCTGCATCCACAGATTTTAGCACAATATAAAAATACCAATCCCACTTCGAGGGGGATATCGTGGTATATAGGGTCATCCGCTATTATGCGGGGCGCATAGGGTCTCATCCGCTATATATATGCGGGAATATCAATCACTCCAATATATATATACTACTATATATAATATCACATTCAACTGATAATAATTTTTCAATTCTATCAATCAATCAATAATTAATTTTACTATCTAGAATTAATTACGAAAATCCAAAATTGAGTGAGATTAACTCACCTTGATTTATTTTCTTTCCGAACATCCAGATTTTAAATTAAATCGAAAAACGTTTGATATAATCTAAAATTCTAACTGACTTTGAAAAAAATCCCAACCTAATTTTATAGCGTGCTATTCTCCGATACAATTTCGGTGCCGCTTGTTTTGAAATTTTCCGACCTCGTATGACTGAGTAAATAACATTATAAGATGTCTATTTTTAAAACTAAAATTAAATTCACTAATTACACTTAAGTTAATTAATTACCCAATTTATCACGTCTTCCCAAAATCGAAAAAAAACAGACCGCCTCAGGACTTTTGTTAACCCACGACTGCACACCCTCCATCCCCGCTATCTTCTCCGATCACGAAGTCGTCGCTTTTCATCGTTCTCCTCTCCGTGAAAACACCGCTAGCCGCTAGCCCCCTTAGAGACGAACCCGACATCTCCATGTCGTACACCTCCCTAAAATCGAACATCGCCTCCCATAGCCGAGCTTCCTCCCTGAGATTACCATAGCTGTGCCTCCTCACCGCAATATGAAATGCCACTTGATTCCATCCAAGTCCGCCTCGTGCACAGCAATGCCCCGCCCAACCCCCCACGTTCCAATCTCCTGTCGACCACGACACACCCCTTTTGGCTGCCCCAGGCTTTACGAGTTTGTTGAACTCGATTTTGATTCTTCTCCCTTTTATTTTATATAACTCGACCATTTGTTGAACTGGGAAACAGAAAAAGAGAAGAAAGAACGGGACGTTGGATTGTATAAAAGAAATGGGTAAGGAGAAGATTTATGTTTGATTTTATAACGCAACCTTTTTGTTCTTTTTTTTCTGCTTTTACTGTGTTCGGCTTGTTCAAATAGGAGAGGGAGATGTGATATTTGAAAAGGAGGGTAGCGTGTATGAATATTGTTATAGTGTTTTGAGGTGAGGGGGAAAAAGTGCCGATGTGAATAAAAGTCCAGTTAGCATATAATTATATATTATTTAAATTTCAAAACATCTCGATTTCGCAACTTAAAATCTCGACCTCCTATCGAGGCGTGCCGCTAGGCGTTTATAATGTTATACCCCTATTTCGAATGCAATGGAAAATATTTCAAGCCCTAATTCGATCGTATGGAGAAGATAACATTTTGGACCCAATTATTATACTGAATTTTCAATATAATTTCAGCGCGTTTATATATCGTATGACCAAAAAATAACTCCAAACACTAGGAAATTCGAAATTCGATAATAATACACTATTACAGATCTAATGGAACCGGTTTCGTCGAATTCCGAGACTGTGCCCCGGAAGGCTACTTTTAAATGCCAATTTAAACGATATATTTTTAAAACTGAACAAATCACTTTTAAATTCAATTTTAAAATTTTTATTATCTTCATTATTATCAATATAAATTTTATAAGCCTTTAAATTATTTTTAACAAGCTTAAAACTCCAGATTCAATATTTTACCCAATATTCAATTTTTAAATTAAATAACTAAATTATCCAATAAACCATTTTATTTGAAATTCAAGTTAAAAATTAACTTTTTAAATATTTAAAATCAATTTAATATTCCAATTTCAAATATCCAAAATTCTGGGTCGTTGCATTCCTTCCCCTTATAAGAATTTCGTCCTCGAAATGGCCAGGTAAGAAGAATGGTCCAAAACCCATTTACTATTTCCCAAAACCACACAGTTTCCAACACTTCCCGAAAACAATTTTTTTATCGAAACCACATTATCACTCTTTCAAATTTCCAAATTCATCCATAGCTTACAACTAATATTATCCCCTTAATCATTCAAATTATAATTTAAAACCAAATTTTAAATGATCGAAATTTTCTTCAAAATTTTTCTAACTCCTTAATTTGTCAAAAAATTTCGCCAGCATCTCCTTTGCGCGGCTAGATCCGAAAAACTACAAAACTTCCTTTATGGTCCCAAATCATCAAAAGAAAACAAAAGCTAAGTAGCTCAATCAAAAAACCATCAATTTCATACGACAATTTAAATACATACCTTTTTGTCGGGCAATTACATTTTACTTCTGAAATCGAAGACATCAATTTAGCATTTGCTTTTAAATACCTGCACCTCACTTTCCAATAGTATCCAATCATACAATTCAAAATCATTTAATTCATTCCTTTTCAAAATTCTCCATATTTGCTTTACTTTAGCCCGTACGATGTACATATATCATCCGTACGCAATATCAACTCCGATCGCTCACTCGATCACACAATTTCACTTCCGAACTAGTATCGTTCACACAATTCTCTAGTACAGACTCAGATCTGGTTCCTTGATAAGAAACCGTCATTCTCCTTGCATAGCCATAACTATGATAGAGAATTCCAAGATCAAATCAAAAATCCATATCCATGGTTCGCCGTTGAAAATCGAGCGAAAAATCCTAGCTCGGATCGATATCAATTATCTCGAAATTCTGTGCCCGAATCTGGATCGAATCGTTATGCGAATAAATTATACGTACAACTTACGTATTAATTTCCAATTGATTATTAGCTATATCAATTTCTTTTATTCCAATTTCCATTCACTCATTCACAATTACCCTTTTTACACAACTTTTATTTAATCTTCATTCAAATACTTATTCAATATATTTTTTTCCAATACCAACCCTTACTTAAGAACTTCACCATCAACTTCTTAAGTTTATTATAATCATTTTATACAACTCCTTATATTTATTTTCACTTCATCACTAAATTTTACACCCATTTTAATTCAAATTCAATTCCAATTCCCATTTGAACTCAATTTATCTTCCAAATTTTAAATATTGAATTTTACCGACCATATCTCAAACCATATTTAATTAACTAATTACTTTAATTAGTTCCATTCACTAATTCATTTCAATCTCAATAAATTTTATTTCTAAACTTTTATTTTATTTAGTCCACTCGAACTAATTCTTCAATTCCACTTTATTTAACATAATTCAAATTAAACATCATTCCAATATTCAGTTTCAATTCCATTTACTTACAACTAAATTAATTTGTTCATCCACTAATTTATTCCCAACTTAATAAATTTTATTTCAATAACTATTTCGTTTAGCCTGCTTAGGCTAAATTTTCCAAATTTTTTCTTATTTAACTTAGTTCAAGTTAATTTCCATTTCAATTCAAATTTCAATTTGCTTAAGTTATCAAACTTACTAATATTCTATTCACTAATTTCCTCTAATTCACTTCATTTAATTAGTTTACTTTACTCATTATCACACTTACTTTTATTTAACTCTTCTTAAGTTAAATTTCATCCTAAACAAATTTCAAATTCTATAAGTTTTTAAACTCATTTACATTCCATAAAACATTTTAGATCAAACTCTAGATTTAAAATAATTACCTAAGTATTTCAAAATCATTTTTGAAATCATATATACCCCAAAATCCTTGGTATATCAAATTATTCCTTTGAATTTCAAATCAAATCAGTTTTGCACACATACTCCAATTCAAATCATCGAGGTAGCAATTCCTCCCTTGGAAACTCGAAAATGAAAGTTGATGATGCTGCAGTCATCACCGAAATTATTTTCCAGCGACCGAAGTGAGTTCAGTGCTTTTATTTCCTTTTTTAAAACCATTTTTAAATATTTTTATTCCAAATCTCAATAGATTCCATTTCCAATTCAAAAATATTTCCAAATAATATCACTTTTATATTCCAAGACTTTGGAAAACATTTCTAAACCAAAGGGAATTAAATTCCCAAATTTCCAAATTTCCATCTTTTAATTCCTTTATAAATCGTTTTTATAAACCATATTATCTTTGAATATTCCTTTGGAATTCCATCTCATTTCAAATTATAAACCACATTTATAAATTCATATTTACAAACTCCATTTTGTTATCTAAATTAATTTCTTGGTTTTGATTATAATATCCACTTTTATTTAATCACCATAACAACAAATGATAATGGCTTAGTATTATCGTTTTCTAACAACCAAGCACACCATATATAATTATAATAATTTTCTGAAAATTTATTTCTTTTCTTATATAAAAATAATTTGGGTAAAGTTATTTCATTTACCCCATTTCAAAACAATATCGTGTCAAATTGTTCTGTTATCGTGTTTAGAGATCCATATCAATAACGTTAATTACTCGTATTGACCAGAATCCATAAGCCACTCAACAAATCAATCAACACATATAAAACAATTTTATATTCACTAACAAATACGCGCTCATATCTATTAATACCCTCAAACTCATTCTAGGGCGCTACTGACCCTATCTCTAATGAGTAATTCCCACCAAAGCCAAGGTTCTCACTTAACCTTCTCCTCTGATACCAAGTGTCACGGCCTGGATTTTCGACACCCGAAAATCGACATCAATACGTCCACTGTATTACATGTCGAGCAATCAAATGCTGGAAATACTAGATCGTTAGGGAAAAGAAGAAAGATGCAGAAGAAGAAAATAGAAACAACAACACAGAATCTCACAATCGCAGCGGAACAATATATAATAGATAGCAACTGATCTTTATACAAAAAGAAAACCAAATATGTTGTTTACATATTACATCATCAGAGTACAACACATCAATAAACTCAATATTGGACAGTTATAACAACTTGTCTTCAGAAATGCTAAATATACAGCCTACAATACACAACGGAATAAAATCAAGTATGTGTGATATGTCTCGTCATCCAGCTCGTCTCTTGAGCTCCATAACATCCTATCCTGTATTTGTAATACTCGGTCTGACTCGAGCATTATAATAAAATAACACCCGAGTCAGTCTGGAAACCAGCGTGAGAAAAATACACTCGATTTGAATTATTAAAGTTTTCAAAATCCTTTGAAAATCAAAGGTATCTCGTAAGACCACGCCACAAATAAACACGACGGGTTTTTACCTTACGATAACCAAAACATTTCATATCAAATACTCTAATATTATAATTGTGTCTAAGTACAAATACTTATTCAAATAGCTGAAATGCTTGCATCTCATGTTACATCATAGTTGGGCACAATCAAAACCGTATGGGGCTTATTGGAGAATGGATTCCATACGAATGACTAGTTACTGGGGTATCACCTGTCACAGTACACGTCTAGAAACATCGTACCGAGGACCACGTCAGGATCTCCTGCCACACAAGATCGGACTATCCCGAACCTGGATAGACCGAATATGCTATCACCCCGGGTGTTCCCACCCTTTTCCGAGCTCCTTCCATAAATCGTAGTAATAACATCTGAGGATATCTAGAAAGGTGATAACCATACCCTAATTGGGTGCTACCCACTTAGCCTTGCTCCATCTCCCTTGCTTTTCAGTCATTCCCGGTTGATGAGGCTAGAGGCTACGATTACCTTTTTAAGAAATTTTCACTTAGAATGCTCATTGTCCTCCAATGACAATGTTCTGATAGCATTCATCCATAAAAGTCCTAGAAGAATGAAACGAGTTTATACGTACAGTATAGCATCTCGAACGGTAACTATACCATATAATTCCTGTATTTCTCCTAGATATTCCCAAAGTTATATTTTGGGTCCAGATTTGATTGTCGGTTATTTAACTATCAAATAATCAACCATTCAACCAAATACTTCATTTCCCACTGAATAACTCCAAATCTCTTTTTAATTTAATTTTAATAAATTAAATCTCTTTATCCAAAATATATACTTACCTTACCGAATTTAGTATATTCACAAAAACTATTCCTTTTCAAAAGAATATTTGAAAGCCTTTAAACTAATTTGGAAAGTACCACTGCAGTATCAAACCATGGATTCGCAGCTTAATGGTTACGTCTCTATCCCAGAGAAATTCAAGACTTAACTACAGGCACTCACTACCTCCAATTTCGCCATGCGGGTATACCATTACTTCCCGAAAACTTATTTTAGAAAAAAATTAAAAATAATACCTATAAAATCCCTATAATAATTTCCAAGTTAACTTTAGGCAAATACTCTTTAAATAAAAGTTATTATATAAAAATAATATTAATACTGAATAATTATCCTTTTAAAATAATGATACCGACTAACCTTTAAATAATAATTAACTTAATATCAACCATTTATAAACTACTTAATTAATAGTTAAATATATTTTAAACAATTTTAAAATAACTAAATAATTAATTTTTTTGGAATATTCTTAGGCACCTTTTTAGATTACCCAGTTGATAATTAAAAATTCTTCTTTTTAAACAAACTCAATTTCTCGATAAAATACATTTTCCACTCCCAGTATAACCAGTCTAACATTTATAAATCTCCCTCGATTTTTCCCAATTTGATTTACGTCCCAATTCCGTAAATCCCCTTTTCACATTTCCAAAAATAAATCTACCATTTATTTTTAAACCGATTTTCCCATCTCTTTATAAATCCTCACCGTGAATTTATAATCTCAAATTTATCCCCCAACAATCACTTTACTTTATTTATAAACCTTGTTTATAATTTCATAGTCTCATTTCCCGTTTATCACTATTCACAACACTTAATCGATTTTCTAAATTAAATTCCATTTTTAAATTAATTTCTTAAATAACCCAAATATAATCCAAAACCCAACTATATTCAGATTTCACTTCCTTTTCATAATTTAAAATCTTATTTAAAATCTAGTGTAACAATTTCCTATTTTATTTTCAAATTCCCTTTTTTCATTTCTCCAACTATTTTAAATCTCGATTTGAAAACCTTTTCGCACTTAATCAAATATCGCTTAAGTTTTTTTAATTATTTATATTTCTCAAAAACCTCTATGTTTCCGTATTCCAAAACCGCCAAGTAAAATTTAAAAACAAACTATTTATTTTACCCAGTTTAATTTCTTTTAATTAAATCCAAATTTCGCCATAAATATTTTACTTTTAATTTTATTTTTATTTTCTTACCAAATTAAAAACATTTATTATTGGTATTTAAAAACACCCAAAATCTAGGCCAAAACTACCATAGCATTCAATACATTCAAGTTACTCTATAATCCACCACAGATTATTCAAACAAATCATATATCAATATATGAAATTAATTCACATTTTTGAGGAATCCAATTGGATCCCTCTAACCTATTTCTCTGCATCCACATATGTTAGCACAATATAAAAATACCAATCCCGCTTCGAGGGGGATATCGCGGTATATAGGGTCATCTGCTATTATGCGAGGCGCATAGGGTCTCATCCGCTATATATATGCGGGAATATCAATCACTCCAATATATATACTACTATATATAATATCACATCCAACCGATAATAATTTTTCAATTCTATCAATCAATCAATTATTAATTTGAACTATTTAGAATTAATTACGGAAATCCAAAATTGAGTGAGATTAACTCACCTTGATTTATTTTCTTTCCGAACATCCAAATTTTAAATTAAATCGAAAAACGTTCGATTTAATCTAAAATTCCAACTGACTTTGAAAAAAATCCCAACCCAATTTTATAGCGTGCTATTTTCCGATACAATTCCAGTGCCGCTTGTTTTGAAATTTTCCGACCTCGTATGACAGAGTAAATAATATTATAAGATGTCTATTTTTAAAACTAAAATCAAATTCACTAATTACACTTAACTTAATTAATTACCCAATTTATCACGTCTTCCCCAAATCGAAAAAAAAGCAGATTGCCTCAGGACTTCTGTTAACCCACGACTGCACACCCTCCATCCTCGCTGTCTTCTTCGATCACGAAGTCGTCGCTTTTCATCGTTCTCCTCTCCGTGAAAACACCGCTAGCCGCCGGCCCCTCTAAAGACAAACTCGACATCGCCATGTCGTACACCTCCCTAAAATCGAACATCGCCTCCCATAGCCGAGCTTCCCCCCTGAGATCACCAAAGCTGTGCCTCCTCACCGCAAAATGAAATGCCATTCGATTCCACCCAAGTCCGCCTCATGCACAACGATGCCCCGCCCAACCCCCCACGTTCCAATCTCCTATCGACCACGACACACCCTCTGGCTGCCCCAGGCTTCACGAGTTCGTCGAACTTGATTTTGATTCTTTTCCCTTTTTATTTTATATAACTCGGCCATTTATTGAACTGGGAAACAGAAAAAGAGAAGAAAGAATGGGACGTTGGACTATATAAAAGAAATGGGTAAGGAGAAGATTTATGTTTGATTTTATAACGCAACTTTTTTTTTCTGCTTTTACTCTGTTCAGCTTGTTCAAATAGGAGAGGGAGATGTGATATTTGAAAAGGAGGGTAGCATGTATGAAGATGGTTACAGTGTTTTGAGGTAAGGGGGAAAAAGTGCCAATGTGAATAAAAGTCCAGTCGGCATATAATTTATATATTATTTAAATTTCAAAACGTCTCGATTTCGCAACTTAAAATCTCGACCTCCTATCGAGGCGTGCCGCTAGTCATTTATAATGTTATACCCCTATTCAAAACGTAATGGAAAAGGTTTCGAGTCCTAATTCGATCGTATGGAGAAGATAACATTTTGGACCCAATTATTATATTGAATTTTCGATATAATTTCAGCGCATTTATATACCGTATGACCAAACGATAACTCCAAACACTACGAAATTTGAAAACCGATAATAATACACTATTACGGATCCAATGGAACTAGTTTCGCTGAATTCCGAGACTGTGCCTCGGAAGGCTACTTTTAAATGTCAATTTAAACGATATACTTTTAAAACTGAACAAATCACTTTTAAATTCAATTTTAAAACTTTTATTATCTTCATTATTATCAATATAAATTTTATAAGCTTTTAAATTATTTTTAACAAGCTTAAAACTCCTGATTCAATATTTTACCCAATATTCAATTTTTAAATTAAATAACTAAATTATCCAATAAACTATTTTATTTGAAATTCAAGTTAAAAATTAACTTTTTAAATATTTAAAATCAATTAAATATTCCAATTTCAAATATCCAAAATTCTGGGTCGTTACATATGATTTCAAGGGATAAATCATTTATAAAGAAGTATGTTTTCAAGGAAATAAATAAGGTATTTAGCCCAGAATTTTACTAAAGAGATTATTGTTCTTATCACTTTTGGATAGATTGTGATAAGATAAAATTGACTTAGAATTAGGAAACCAGATGAGACTGGTGTAGGATGGCGCCCTATACTTCAACTGTTAGCCCTTAGCTGAGTCAAGTCCAAAATTCCAGTGTGTAGGTCTTTGTCAAGGGTAAGACATAAAGTAGGTTTACACACAGAAAGGAATATAAAAGACAGGTTATAGGTTGGCCTATAAAACCTTTAAGTCATAGTAAGCCTAGCAAAACTATGAGACTGACAAATAGTCAGGTCAACACTATGATAAGTGTATTTGGTTAGACCGTCCAGTTTTCTTCTAACAACCAGTTAGAAAATTTGGTATATCTTTAGGCCCGAGTCAGCCATGTAAGTTGGTATTACCCTATAAAAACTAAACATTAGGATGGATAGTCCACTGATTTGATGGATAGTCAAGATTATCCAGGTTGCATGCATATCTATTGTTGTTATATTGTTATTTTAACCAGTTTGGTTACAGGACTATGATTTGCAAAAGTTATATTTTAAAGGATACTAGTAAGGGGAAAACCCGTTCCGCTCAACGGCGTGGTCTCACTAAATATCAATTAACCGAGATGGCATATTATTATTCACACCGGGCTTTTTGTCTGACTCGAAGTTTATGTTTTCCCCTTAAACCTCGGGTGCTCAAAATTTGATTTGAGTAGGTCAGGATAAGGGACTTCCAAGTTAAGTAGGTTTGGCAAATATAGCTTCCAAAGTCGTGCAGGAAGAAGAAGCTAGCTATATAGGAGTCTATCTATATTTATTATCCGCTGTGTTATATCAGTCATTGTATGAATGTATTGATAGTAGACATGTCTGTTTATTGAGTAACTCTGATCATTCAAGGGGCATCTCTATATGTCGTTCTTGGCTTAATTTGTAATAATTATATTTTATTTGAACATGGGCAACATTTTGGGATTATGTAACAAATATGAAACACTGATTTGAAATGTAATGAGAAAAGTTATTTATGAAATTATGTTTAAATTATTTCATATTCTTGTGCCTCTAATATTATGAATACCATTAACATGACCACATTTTGTCACCGGGAATTAATACTGTAGATGACTGCAACATCTGCAACTCTTAGTTTCTAGCCTTAAATTGGGGGATGTTACAACTAACGTGGAACCGGTTGAAGGCTAAATTTTAAAAATGCCATTTTTGGAGGAAAGAAGTCTGATTTTTAGGGCATGTTGTATCTGGGAGTGGGTTGGCAGTAGACCCAGGAAAATTGGCAGCTATTAAAGACTGGAAAGTTCCGAAGAATGCTTCAGAAGTTTATAGTTACTTGGAATTAGCCGGTTTCTATCGGAAGTTTAGAAAGAATTTTGCAAAGAGATCAGCACCATGACGGAGCTTACGAAGAAATATCCGGTTTATGTTTGGAATGTGGAGTGTGAAGCACTGTTTATCATGTTGAAAGAGATGTTACGAACGTACATGTTTTAGTTATCCTTGATGGTACCAAACCATTTACCGTTTATATTAATGCTTGCGGTACTGGTCTTGGTGCTGTCTTGATGTAGGAAGGTAGGGTTGTAGCATATACGAGTCGACAGTTGAAGACCCATAAGAAGAACTAACCTACACATGATTTGGAATCGGTTGTGATTATGTTTACTTTGAAGTCATGGAGACACTATTTACTTGGAGAGAGATTTGAATTGTATACGGGCCACAAGTTGTTGAAGTGTGTATTTTCACAAAAGGACTTAAACTCCAGACAACAGAGGTGGATGGAATTCTTAGCATCTTATAATTTTGGTATCGATTATACCCCTACAAAGGGTAATGTGGTGGCAGATGCACTAAGTAGGAAACATGCGATGCTGAGTGCTATAATGTTAGAAATAAGACAGCTGGAGTATATTTCTAGATTGATTTTCGACCACTGACGGATATTACTAAGGATTACTGGCAACCTTAGAGGTTAGACCAACGAGATTCGACATGATTGGTATGAATTAGAGTAAATATACAAAGTTGTTTAAGATCATGGATCAACTTGAGAAAGGTGAAAGGTCAAGTCATTTAGAGCGATATGCAAAAGATGGAAAAGGATACTTGAGGAGAGATGGAAGGTTGTGTGTTCCAAAGTTGAAGGAGAAAATCGATGAGATATTAGAGGAGTATGATCATTCCAGGAAACCTATTCATCCTGGTGGTGATAAAATGTATAAGGATATGAAAAGAGTTTATTATTGCAAGGGATGAAGAGACATGTTGCGAGATATTTGGCGAGATGTCTCACTTGTCAGAGGGTTATGGAGAATAGTGAAAATCGAGTGGAATGCTGATGCGCTTAGAAGTTCCATAGTGGAAACATGAAAGTGTTTCAATCGATTTTATAGATGGGTTGCGAAGGAGTAAAAGAGATAATGAGAGTATTTTGGCTGCGGTGGATCAATTGACGAAGAGTGCACATTTCATTCCTATAAAAAGCACAGGAATGGCAGCATCTTTAGCTACATTATATATTAAGGATGTGATGAGATTGCATGGTATATTTGTGAATATTTTAAGTGACTGAGACCCACTCTTCATGAGTGAGTTCCGGAGAAGTCTACGGGATAACTTGGGTATTGAATTGAGTTTGAGTATGGCTTATCACCCATGGACGGATGGAAAGACTGAGAGGGTAAATAAAGTATTACAAGACTTATTGAGAGCATGCATTCTAGATTTTGGAGGTGCTTAAAAAGACCATTTTTTATTAGTGGAATTCATATATAATATAGTTATTAAGCTAGTATTGTGATCACACCGTTTGAAGCACATGTGGAAGACCGTGTAACTCACCTTCATGTTGGTGGGAGTCGACAAATAAGGTGGTACTTGGACCATAGACGATAAAGGATATATTGAAGAAGGTAGAGTTGATAAGGAAAAGGATGAAGACGACATGGGATAGAAAAAAGTCATATGTTGATAAAAGGAGAAAGGAGTTGGAATTAGAAGTTGGTGATCTTGTGTTTGTGAAAGTATCGCCTCTTAAGCATGTGATGAGGTTTGGAAGCTCAGGCAAGTTGGCACCAAGATATGTTGGACCGTTTAAACTATCGAAGTATATTGGAGGATTATCTTATATAGTAGATTTACTAAAGAAGATGGCTGGAGTTCATAATGTATACCATGTGTCACATTTGCGAAAATGTGTATATGACTCAGCTATAGTAGTGGAGTCTAGTTAGTTGGAAGATATGGAGTTATAAACTAAAGCAAGTTCATCTGAATGACCTACAAGCATAGTAGAGCATAGGATTTGAAGGTTAAGGAATAAAGTAATCAAGCCGGTGAAGGTACAATGGGGAGATGACCTGGTATAGAGTACATGGGACCTGAGGGGAAGATACAGGTTTCTCATCCCGAACTCTTTATCGATACGTTCTTTTGGTTAATACGATTTAATAGGAGTTAGATTTGGTTGCTTAGATTAGATGTTAGGAACTGGATGCTATTATCATTGAATGTTATATTATATAGAACTACTATTTTATACTAGGATTGTTTAAGCATATCCTATTTGTTATGAACAACATAGACTATCAAATTCAAAGCTAAACAACATCATTAAACCACTTCAATCATTCTCATTAAGCACAAAAGAGAGCATAAACAACAAAGTGTTGGATCTACATACTAGAGAGCTTCATTACCCCTAAATTGAAGGGATTAAGCTCTCATATTTGTTATCATATAAACAAATGTAGAAAGCAACATGAAACAAGAAGAGAAAAAGAGAGCAAAAATGAAAGGAAAAATTATTCTACTTGCATAAGTAAACTAGATCTACACTACAACATAAAGGGAAATAAACAAGAAAAGGAAAAGAACATGTATTAAATTGCATAAAAAAGTTACATGAAAAGAAAATGACTAAGTAGCCATGAAAAGAGAAAGAGAGCTTTCTTTTATTTTGAGCCTAAAACTAAACTAAAGAGAGACTAAGGGAGGAGAGGTTACATGAAACATAAGTGGATTTTATACATGTGTTAAACCCTAATTCATATTTTTGGGGAATGCCCAAAATACCCTCCTAGGAAGTGTGGAGACCAAGTAATCATTAGCTTCAAATAATCCTCATTTAAGTGTACATGAAGCCATTAATTCCATAAGCATAAGCATTAGCCTCTAATTTGTACATTAAGGTAGGTGGGTAGGTGGGGTCCTCCATTATCTTCACTTTGAATTATTTCCATCTTCATTTGTTCTCTTCACTCTTATGCATGCATATATCATCATGTAATCACTTGTAAAATTCACCAAATTTCCTACAGAATAACATAGATAATTCTAAGTAAATTTTCACAATTTAATAAATGCATAAAAATGACCATTTTGCCCCTATATGAAGATGAATATGTTACAATTTCAAATAATTTGAATTTTGGTTTAAACAAGTTAAAATACCCAATATGATCATTTATTTAATTTAAATAGATTAAATATGGTGGTAAAAATATACACATTTATGTGCACATCAAATACCCCCACACTTATCTTTTTATTCGTCCTCGAATAAAGGAAAACTAAGATAAATCCGTTTTCGTAGGGAGCATGATTGCATTGAGCGTATGCAACAAGCCGTTAAACCTCTGGGTGTCCCCAGTAGGACGAGTGTTGTCTCGTGAGGGTTTTCAATGGATACTACCTACAAAATCCAAATGCAGGATGAAAATATTTACAAAATGCAAGATTTATTTACAAAGACATGAATGCAAGTTTTTGAAAATATATACAAATGAAAGGTTTACTTTTAAATCGACACAAATAAGTTAAATATAGGTTTGGTTATTATCTTGAAAATTTAAGTCATTTACTTATCAAAATTTCCAGCAAAAATTAAGTTATCAGAACAAATAGACAATAGTTTAACTAGTTGTTTCAGTTGATAAGAAAGTGTAACCATGAAATAGATCCTTAGTTGATTATCAAAGTTTATCAAAGTGGTATTTTCATTTCTTTTCAATAACAAATCAAATCAAATAAGTAAAAATAATGCTATCATTTCAATTGCTTGCTCTCTCATTATTTGCAAGAAAAATTACACACCTAGCTCAGGTAAACTGAGGCCAGATATACCACCTATGCACTGCCTTTCGGGCTTATGTGAGGGGAGTACAGAGCATGGCGAGTGCACACACTTTCATGCATACACCTATCGACCGTAGGTGGTTTTTATTAAGTCTGTTCTTTTTTTTACATGTGTTCCATACATGCATAACCGTGAGGACTTTTAAATGAGTATGAAACCATATAATCAAAGATTCCAAGTAATTCACCCATGCATAACCGTGAGGACTTTTAAATGAGAGTGAATACTTTGGATATTGTTATTTTTTAATTATTTTTTTCTTAAGAGAGAGAGAGAGTTTTGCAAAATCATTTTAGCACCATTTAACTCAAAAGACAAAAAAAATGTTATATCCTTTACTTTAAATCAACCACTTTTTAAAACAAAGATTTTCAATTAGGACATATTTCATAATTAACACGTATGAATCTTCCTATATACTAGTTAAACCATTATTATTTGTAATCAAACTTCATTTTTATTTTTGTTAAGACGAATAAATTTTCAAAATTTTCAATTTAATAAACCAAAACCATATATTTATCCTATAGTGTTTTTTTAAAAATAAATCAAAATGGTTTTAAAAAAAATCTTTTTTTTTGTTTTTTAGATTTTTTGGAAAGAAAAATTGAAAAATGATGATGAGTCTCCCCCCACACTTGATTTTGATTGTGTCCCCACAGTCAACCCAAGAGGAAGGAGAAAAATAAAATAAAATAAAAAGATGACCTATATTTACATGAAAACGAAAAAATTATTATTTACAAGAGTTCAGAAAGTATATCGTCAAAAAGTACATGAAACGGTCTTCCAAAGACCGATTCATTTGTCTCATCAAATATACGAGACACAACTTAAGCTCAGAAAACCAAACCATACGAGATTTTGAAGTTGAATTTGGATTTGGAAAAACGAATGTCGTTTTATTAAAAATCTTACGAGTTGTTTCCCTTTCGATGATTTTTAGGGTCGATAAAACAATTGATTGAAATTCAAGTTCATTTTCACCAATTTGAAATTCAAGCTTATCATTGAAAACTTCTTCAAAATTATTGATTTCAAAATCAAAGTGGTGATTTAAATCTTCCCCGTCGAAATTTAACAACTCATTTTAGAAAAGTCCCAAAAAATCGTGTTCGTTGAATTCGACTTCCTTTGTTGGATTATCAACAAATTTATTGCATAAATCAAGTTCAAAATTCAAAGTTGTTGTATTCAAATTTTCAGAAAAAGGAAGATCGAAAAAAAATTTTTTAAAAAAAGAGGCAATTTGTGTTTTGTTTGTTTAAGCATAGCCTATTTGTTATGAACAACATAGACTATCAAATTCAAAGCTAAACAACATCATTAAACCACTTCAATCATTCTCATTAAGCACAAAAGAGAGCATAAACAACAAAATGTTGGATCTACATACTAGAGAGCTTCATTACCCCTAAATTGAAGGGATTAAGCTCTCATATTTGTTATCATATGAACAAATGTAGAAAGCAACATGAAACAAGAAGAGAAAAAGAGAGCAAAAATGAAAGGAAAAATTATTCTACTTGCATAAGTAAACTAGATCTACACTACAACATAAAGGGAAATAAACAAGAAAAGGAAAAGAACATGTATTAAATTGCATAAAAAAGTTACATGAAAAGAAAATGACTAAATAGCCATGAAAAGAGAAAGAGAGCTTTCTTTTATTTTGAGCCTAAAACTAAACTAAAGAGAGACTAAGGGAGGAGAGGTTACATGAAACATAAGGGGATTTTATACATGTGTTAAACCCTAATTCATATTTTTGGGGAATGCCCAAAATACCCTCCTAGGAAGTGTGGAGACCAAGTAATCATTAGCTTCAAATAATCCTCATTTAAATGTACATGAAGCCATTAATTCCATAAGCATGTGCATTAGCCTCTAATTTGTACATTAAGGTAGGTGGGTAGGTGAGGTCCTCCATTATCTTCACTTTGAATTATTTCCATCTTCATTTGTTCTCTTCACTCTTATGCATGCATATATCATCATGTAACCACTTGTAAAATTCACCAAATTTCCTACAAAACAACATAGATAATTCTAAGTAAATTTTCACAATTTAATAAATGCATAAAAATGACCATTTTGCCCCTATATGAAGATGAATATGTTACAATTTCAAATAATTTGAATTTTGGTTTAAACAAGTTAAAATACCCAATATGATCATTTATTTAATTTAAATAGATTAAATATGGTGGTAAAAATATACACATTTATGTGCACATCAAATTGCTATGCATCATGCCTAATATACCATATCGCTGCATTTATATAGGGTGCATTTATCACATTTATTACACTATGCTAGATTCACATCTGTTATCATGCTCATATTCGTTATCTTATTTGGTTGTCATTATATGTATGTATGATTTCGCTTAAATTTAATGGTTGTTTAAATATAGATGATTGCTTTATACAGTTAGTTGTACGCATGCGCGAGCGATACGAGTGAGTAAACGAGTGAGTTAGCGTCTAATTCATTCTCCGATCCTTTGGAATTTCGAGGATGAATTTTTTTTGGGGAGGGGGGTGAGAATGTAATACCCCAAAATTTTGTACATAATTCAAATAATGATTATAATTGATAACAAACAATAATGAATAAATCTGGAATTTATTTGGAGGGTATTTTGGTCAATTTTAATAAAAGGGCAAGAAGTTAATTTTTACAAATGGTTGAATTAACCGACAGGAGTCATACCATTGCATGGGTCTCGTTATTTTGGTCCAGATGGAGTATTCATTTGTCCGTATCGAACATCGTATGAGCAAGATATCAAGGTTTTAATTAAGTGGGCTGGATTCGTGCGCGGACAGCTGGTTTGGGTTTAGGCTGAGTTGGCTAGGCCCATAATCTGAATTCAAAATCAACCACTATTTCAGTTTCCCCTCTTAAAAGAATGTTAAAAGAATACTTACATTCAGTTTCTCAAAAGCTTCTCATTTCTAGAAAAAAAACACTCAACCCCATCTTCTTCCTCCTCTCTTCAATCCATTACCAAATTCACAAATATTAACAAAAATTGATGAAACAGTTTGAGCTAGAATCATAACAAGAGTCTCTATCATTTGGAGTAGGAAAGGAAGGCTAATCCGTAGATTGGAATATTTGGTAATTTCGGATAGTGGTTGAATTCAGATTCTTCTGGTTTAAATCGGTGAGTGCAACTTCTTTGATTCTTGTATAATGCCCTGTAAGGCTAATATAGGATTAAACTATAATATATAATTTGCCTAATCAATGATATCTGAAATTAAGAAGTATAGATACGTACTTTGCTTATCAGAATACTTTAGAAACCCTAAGTTAGTCACTAATTCAAATTGAAACCTATAGTAATTATAATTGGACGATATGAACATGTTAAGACTCTGAAAAATTAGTAGATAATGTAAGCATATGATCCATAATAAACAAAGACAAAGAATGAAGTAAGAATTGAAAAGTGGACAAAAGAAATCAAAATAAGAAGAAAATCTCGTATTTGGGACATGCACCGGTGTGCGCACATCGGTCCACTAGTGGACGACCCTAATTGCAGATTTAGTCCATTTTGAATGTCTGATTTGACGTGTGTTGTTTAGAGCCTTTGCATGACGATCCTTGAGCATTATCTTGACATTTTATGGTTTGGTTGGTTGCTGTTTGGATGCATAGATCGATATATGAAGGCATGTGCTTTGGAGAGGTAGTTGATTTCTGTAGACAAGTATGGAGAGTTGTTTGATGATAGTGAGGCTCGACATGCATATACGTAGTTTGGTAGTTAGGCAAGTATGTAAGACCCATTCGGAAACAATGAAATATGAATATGGTGTATATGTCTTTGGATATTGTAGCTTCAGTAAAGTATAAATGTATAGTTAGTGATACAAATATCTGAACTTGTGGCGCACGAGGTAGGTCCTTGATTCAGGGCACTAACGTAGCGTTCTACTATAGAGCATCGAGGCCGGTCCATGAGTGTTTTGATGTAGACAACAGTCGACCTGTAGCGCACGTGGTGGGACCAGGCATCGGTCTAATGCATGATTACTCTTTACTACACCTAGCAAGACCGGATAGTCATAGACATGTAACCTTTATAGCAAGGGGCGAGACCTGATTACGTTTAAGATTGTTTTTATAATATGATACTATTCTGTAGCAAGGCGGAGGCAGGTCTAGAAAGTACTATACTTAGACTTAAATCATGTTATATCAATGTCACATTAGTATACATGTATTAGATTTGCTTCACTCATGAAAACATATGTCTGACCCATGCCAATATTTTTCTATCTATATTCTTTAGGTTGATGGAGTCTGAAGGCATGACGGATCTGGAGATGAAAATTGTATATATTGTACATAAAGTGTGTACTGAAGACTTGATGTGACAGTGTGTGGTGTTGATTGGGTTTGGATTGTACAGACTTATGTATTGGTATCAGAATTTGCAGATATATATATATATATATATATCTCTATATATATCTATATATATATATTTGTGTGTTATAAAGTATTGAATCCGTTGTGGGATTCTGAAAATTAAGTTAATATAGTCTTTATCTTATGCTCTCTCTATGTATATCGTATATGTTATCTTCCAACAACTTACCGTTTTTGAACTTCATAGTGTAGTTATGGGGTTCTAAAATGGCTAGATTGAGAGTGTGTATATATATACGAGAGCCCATACTTTTTATGTATTTTGGTTTTCAAAACTATATAGTAGTGTGTGTGTGCGCGCGCGTGTATAGTATAAAGTTGCACTATACACATGAGTACTACTTAAGTAGAATTCCCTTTAGAGAGCCTGGTCGTCCTTATTATATATTGAAGGATGAGTCGTCAAACAAGGTATGGTGCTAGGAAGTCCATCTCTGGAGTCAAAGAGGGAGCTAACTCCAGAGCTGCTAATCCCGACCTGTAGGCAGTGTTCAATACCATGATGTGGATCATGCTGCAAAATACTCAAGTAGCCACTTCGAATGTTGTTGTTGATGGTGGCGCTCTGTTGTTGGCGTCTAGAATTGAATTCACTAAGCTAAACAAAGAGTTTGCTAGTCCAGGTGGCAAACCGTTCTAAGGAACAGAGCCGACGATGGAAGTGCAGAATTGGCTTGACACATGGGAAAGGATCTTTGATGACATAGAGCTGAATGATGCTATGAAAAGGCAATTGGTTTCCCAACAGCTTCAACGGCAAGCCATGAACTGGTGGAGTGCAGTGAGGGGTGCTACTCCCGAGGATCATTTCACTTGGGACCAGTTCAAAGCCAGACTCGAGGAGAAGTTTATACCGGCAGCTTAAAAGTCAGTCTTGTTCCGTAAGTTCATGGATCTGAAGCAAGGGTATATGGAATCATGTATGTTGCTAAGTTCGATGCCCTTTCGAAATATGGGATTTCCTTCATCGACATTCCATTAAAGAGGAATGAGAAGTTCATCATTGGCTTAGGCGACTACTTCGAGGAGAAACTTGTGAGACATGTTGATGAGACTTTCGAGATGATAGCTGAGAAGGCTCTGAGGCATGAGAGTCTATATCTGAAACCGAAATATATTATTTTTAAAGAAGAGCCAAAGCCGTAATCGAGCGAGGGAGGCAAGAAGAAGTGGAATCAAAACAACAAGAGGAAGTAATTTAAGAATAAATAAGACCAAAAGAAGAAGATCATGTTAGTCCATGAGATGATGGTTTTGATGACAATAACCTTAGAATAGATTATAAAATATAAATACTAACATTACAAGTTTAGATATATATGTATATGCAGGATCTAACCATGCAGGTATCAAGAATGAAGACTGTACAGTATAGAGATTCAAGATATAGAAATAGAAGACTCATGAGTATCAAGATTATCAAGAGTTCAAGATTTCAAGGTTAAGTTTATTTTATTAGAAATATTTGTTAAAACTCGTAGAAAAGCACTGGCATCTTAATATCCAATTTATTCGTGGAATGGAATCCACTTCGAGCCCGTTAAAGGGATGGAACCCTAAGTAGGATGGAATCTACGAAAATCTAGTAGGACATTGTTTTGTATCCACTAATTTTAATTCAAATGATTTTACAAAATTATCTTGTTTTCAAAATGATTTCAAAACTTTCCTTTTAAAATATTCAAAACTGTCTATCCTGATTTTAAATAATTTTAGCCTAAAAAACATCTTTAATTTCAAAGTCAAATTACTCCTGATTTTAAACTATCTTCAAATAATATATTTAACTTTTAAATATAAAATTATAGTTAAATTATGTATATATTGTTCTTTATATTTACCTATGTATTTTAACTATAGTTAAGTATATTTATAAAGTTTAAAATAATTTTAATATAAGATAGAGGTTATTTTCAAAGAAAATCAAAACACCAAAAATCCCTTTGGGATGTCGACATGCCCAAGTACCCCATGTCGACATAGTGTCAGTTTGTTTCAAAATTCAAATTTCAAAAGAAGTGTCTATTCGCCATAACTCTTCATGAATGGTCATGGTTGTTGCTCTTCTATAAATAGGGGTCAGTTTCAACGAATTTTTAATCACTTTTTTCTGGTTTTCACTCCTCTTCTTCTTCCACATTTCTTAATACAAAATCATACCATTACTCTACCGAAATCAACATCGAATCATACTCGATTACTTCTAGTGTGATTCTCCATCACTATCTCTACAAGGTTCTCAGTGCTATTTAGAGTTATAGACTTCTTTGTAATATATTAGCGAGAAAAGGTGTGATTGTAGCCTTGGAAATCAATCAAAAGGAGAAGGTGTGATTGTAGCCCTGGAAATCAATTGGGTGAACTTGTTGCCCCAGAAATCAAGTATCTCTACCCAAAGGATTGTTATTCTAGAGGGTGTACCTCGTAGCCTTGAAACCGAGGGTTGTAATTGTTGAATTGAGTTTGAAAGAAAATCCGTACTTAGTTGTGCGGGACTGGATGTAGGGTAACTCCAAACCAGTATAAAATCCGGTGTGTTCTTTCCTTTACTGCGTTTACTTTATATTTGCATCTGTATTTGATTCTGTGTTCATATCTGTGTCTGATTAGTGTATACATTGTTAACAAAGTAAGATAAACTCAAAAAGATTAACAAATTTCTTAAAACACTATTCACCCCCCCTCTAGTGTTAATTCTAGCCTTAAGATCCTTAATCCACATTTCTCACAGATCAAAAGCAGGCAAATTTGCTATAACTACTTGGAAAGAGTCACTTTAGTAAAGAGTGCAAAACCGAGGGGAATAAGTTTTCATCTGCAATAAGTTTGGGCATCTAAAGAAGGACTGTCCAAAGCTACCTAAACAGAAGCGATGGTGAAAGCATATGCTCTCAATGCTTTCCTGACTTCAACGAGTGCTCCATCAGTGGAAGAGAAGGGGAAGAGCATCGTTATTCAAGGTATGCTTTCCATTTATGATGTTCCCATACGTGTTTTGTTTGATACCAGGGCTTCACATTCCTTCATATCTAGTGACTTAGTAGATAAACTAGGATTGAAACCCGAAATAGTTGACCGACCTTTGATTGTGACGAACCTAGTTGGAGGCTCCACTAGCCTTTGTATGGTTTGTCGTGGTTTGGTCTTATTTAGTAATGGATGTTCTTTTGATTGTGATTGCTTAGTTTTGAGTTTTGCAGGGTTTGGTATTATTCTGGGTATGGACTGGCTTTATATATACGGAGTGATGGTGAGTTATGAGAAGTCATTTGTGATGATAGGGGTAGATGATGGGTAGACGACAGTGTCAGACTGCCTTCCAGACAATGAGGCAATGGTTAGCTTTCTATATTCGCTCAATATCTCACACGATGAGTTACCACCAGTCCCTATTGTTAGGGAGTATCCGTACGTACTTGACGAGGCGGTTGGACTACCACCACATAGAGAGATTGAGTTTAATATTGACTTAGTGAAAGATGCCATACTAATAGTGATGCCTTTGAGGAGGATGGCACCTAGAGAGCAGCGCGAGCTCAAGGTGCAACTGATTAACCTATTACCACAGAGGGTTCATTCGCAGAAGTATTTTTGAGTGGGGAGAGCCCCTAGTATTTTCCACGAAGGCAGATGGTTCCCTTAGATTGTATGTTGATTACCGTGAGCTGAATAAAGCGACGAGGAAGAACAAGTATCCACTCCTACGTATAGATGAATTGTTCCATCAACTTCATGGTGCTAGAGTATTTTCTCAGTTAGATCTTGCCATGGGATTTCACTAACCGAGAGTAGCGAAGGAAAGTGTGCTGATTATAGCGTTTCGTTTGCTATCCAGGTTCTATTGGTGTTTAGTTATGCCATTTGGTCTAACTAATGCGCCGACATACTTCATTGATCTCCTGAACCATGTTTTCAGGGATCGGCTAAATAAGTTTGTGCTTATGTTCATCGATGATCTTCTCATCTATTCATGGACATAGGAGGAACACAAGTTGCATTTGTGGATCGTGCTCGAGGTGTTGGGAGAGCACTTGCTTAAAGCGAAGTTTTCGAAGTGTCACTTTTGGAGGACGGAAGTGTGATTCTTAGGTCACGTTGTTTCTGAGCAGAGTATTGCCATGGATCATACAAAAGTTGCAATAGTTCAAGATTGGACAAGACCCAATATGCTACAGATGTGAGAAGTTTCTCAAGTTTAGCTGGATACTATAGATGATTCATTCAGGACTTCTCTAAGGTCGTGGCATGTTGACTCAATCGTGAAAAGGAATCAGACTTTTGCTTGGAAAGCAAGATGTAAACATGCATCCATGAGTCTGAAAGAAAAGTTGACAAGTGCACTAGTATTGACCATTCCAAGCAGGAATTAAGAGATTACGGTATACATTGATGCCTGATTGATACAGAGAGCCGAGGTTGTTGCATGTGCTAGTCAACAACTGAATCCCCATGAGAAGAAATATCTGACCCATGATTTAGAGTTAGGTGATTTGGAAGCATTATCTTTTAGGAGAGAGGTTGGAACTATTCACTGATCATAAATCATTAAAGAACCTCTTTTCGCATAAGGATCTTAACCTTCATTAACGGCGATGGTTAGAGCTCCTAGCTTCCTATGACTTTAATATTGCATACACACCAAGGAATGGGAATGAAGTTGCCGATGCACTGATTAGGAGAAATGCTAGCTTAGGAGCTATGTTCCTAGAGTAGACGCAGTTAGAGTATATTGTTGGTTATGATTTTCGACCAGATGCAAGCTAGAGCAAGAATATTAGCGAGCTTGACTATTAGGCCTGATCCGATTGAATAGATCGGTACTATTCAGGGGGATAATGCCATATTAGCTGAGATCATTGCTAAGATTGAAGCCGGAGTAGAGTCTAAAGAGATGAGACAATACGGACTTGATCGAGATGGTTAGCTCCGTAAAGATGGAAGATTGTTTGTTTCTGATGTTAATGAATTAAGGGATGAAATGCTATGAGAGTGCCATTTTTCGAGACTAACTATCCATCCCAACGGTAATAATATGTACCGTGATATGAAGCAGACCTATTATTGGGAAGGAGTGAAGAAAGACATTGGGACATTCATCTTGAAGTGCATGAACTACCAGTTGGTTAAGGAAGAGCAAAAGAAGCCTAGTAAATTGATGCAACCACTAGAAGTTCCCGTGGAAATTGTGAGTCAGCGAAATATGGATCTTAAGGCTAAATTAACACTGGAGGAGAGTGAATAGTGTTTAATGGATTATATGAATGTTATTCAAATTCTTTAAGATTTTACTTTGAATGATGAAATTGACAATCACATATGCAGTAAAAGTAAAAAGGAAACAATACACCAGGATTTTATACTGGTTCGGAGTTACCCTACATCCGGTCCTGCACAATTCCCTTTACAGATTTCTTTTCAACTAGTAAATGCAAATACAATCTCGATTTTAAGGCTATGAGACACACCCTCGAGAATCTCGACCTCTGGGTAGAGCCACTTGATTTTCGGGCCACAAGCACACCCACTAGATTTACGGGATACTAAGTAAACCCAATTGATTTAATCAGGCTACAATCACATCTACTTAGATTTCAAGAATTTCAAGCACACTACAGAGTATAAGAGTATGATTTGATAGAGTTTAAATACTCAAATCTTCAATCTTGATTACAATGATCCTATAACTCTTTAATAACACTTGACCTTGAGAGAGATGAGAGAAATCAGAGAGTATATGAAAGAGGATCAAACTAGCAATGATTGAATTTAATTCTGGTTGAATTTCTATAGAGTTTAGATAGAAATTGCTTTATATATCAAGAGAGTGAAAAGAGGAGAGAAAAATAAGAAAGTATTTAATGAAATTTCGTTTGGAAGACAGGTATATATAGAGAAACAACGGTCATGTCCATTCGAAAGAAATATGACAAAAAGACACTTCCATTCAAATTTGAATTTTGATAATACGGCTAGTATGTCGACATACTTGCAGAGGATATGTCCACATATCCCTTTGTATTTTAAAAAATTACTTAATAAAAATTGTTTTGAAAATATCAAGTTTTGTAAAATATTTTGAAACTTTGTACAAACATTTAAACATAGAACATAGATATACATATCTTAATCATATTAAAACTTAATAAAACTTTATAAAATAATTTTAAAAGATTTAGTAAGAATATTTAATATAAAATAAATAATATATATACAATCAATATAGTTATAAAGTATTAAAGTATAAATAATAATTCAATATATATAAACTTAAAAACTTTTAAATAATATTTTTATAAGTATAAGAGATTTGAAAATCATTTTGGAAATATTTTGAAAAGATTATTTTAAAAACAGAATATTTGAAAAACAATTTAAAACAAAATTAGAGAAGGTAAGAGAGATCAGGAAAGTGCTATCAAGGTTTTAACATAAATTCTATGACTGTATAACTTATCTAGAATATCTTGAAATCTTGAACTCTTTAATACTCATCAGTCTTCATTTTTGAACTCTTGAAACTTTATATCAGCATCTTGAATCTACTCTAGACATCAACATCTTGATACAACAAAGTCTTCTTAATCAATACCAGTCTAATATCCTATACTATAAACTATATATATCTTGATAGAACATTAGTATCTATATTTGGTATAATGTCCTATAGTTGTTATCATCAAAGCTAGTACCTAAGGTACTAACAATCTCCCCTTTTTTTATGATGACAAATCTATATATATATATAATATATTATAACTTCCTCTGAGTTATAAAACTTCCAGTTAATCTATGTCTAGATTTTATATATTTCTCCCCCTTTGTCATCAATAAAAATAATTAACTAAAATTATAACTCTAACACTAACTTTTGCTATAATCCTAACTCTAACTTTCCTAAATAATGTACTAATCAATCTGTATAAGAATTACATATAGTGATTATGAGAAAGATTGTATACAATCAATAAGTGACATGTAAAACAAAATAATCAATCCAAATATTCATCCAATCAAATAAAGTTTATGTCACACAGCATTCAAACAAAATCCACACAAATCAAAACCAATCAAATCCAAACCAAACTAAGTATTATTATTTATATACAATCAAACCTATTTAAACTAGATATTTCAAGGAACTTCAACCCATCCATCAACGTCATTAGATCTGCTTTGATAGTATCCCAATCTTCATCATCTTTGTTGATGGTACACTCTAGATTGGTGGTTGGTTCCTCTTTGTTCAAGGCAGAAATCATCCATCGAATCGCGTCTTGCTCCTTGGTAATCTGCATTTGACTTAATTCTAAGTGCTTTGATTTCTGAGGATGAAAGTAAGAATGTTCTTGAATGATTCAAGAGTTTGTTCGAGGTTTTCGGTTAGTCATTGGATAGGAGAAAACATTGTTTTGGTTTTAGAGTTCAGGAATGCAAAGGAAGAAGAAAGATAGTAGAAAATAATGATTCTCTGTCTCAACGGGTACTTAAAGGGGTGGAAATTCGCTGGAAATGACTTGACATTTGTTGTCTATTCAATTTTCAAAATTAAATTTTTTGAAAAATTACTGTTGTATGTCGACATATATACCTAGGGTATGTCGAGTTATATGCAGAAATTTTCAAAACAACTTTGTTTTCTTATTTTAATGTATTTAGCTTACACTATTATACTTTTATGTTTTTCAGAGATGATAAACAATGTATAATAGTAAGGAAATAAATTTCATTAATACTTAGATAGAGACAACATAGAACACAAAGAAATGAAAAGATACATAAGTTCAATATAAACTAAAACTAGAAAATCCAAATATAAGATAGTTTAAACAACTACAAAGATACATATGAAGATGATGAAGGACCACCAAGTTTGCGGATGAGCTTTTCAAAGAATTTATCCATTTTTTTGGAAACTGAAGTAAATTTCTTTGAAAATGATTTCTTAAGCTTCCTTTGATTGTGGACGGTCTTCTCTTGATTTTTGAGAAGAACTTTGTTGGATGGATTTGGTGGCATATTGATACTTTCCAAAGAAGTATCCTCCTCCTCGACTTCCATTTCATCTCTTTCCACCTCCTCTTCCTCCTCTTCTCTTATTTCATGCTCTTCTTCCCAAGCCAACCTTTGCTCCTTTTCCGCAAGCGTTTTATAAGGCTCGAAAAAGGGTGAAATATGCATAAGTGAAATGTTGGCCTTGTCAATATTTTTCTAGGAATCGTTTTCTCTCCTTTAGGGCCAACTCCAAAATAATTGAAAACACGAGTAAGATACACACCATGAAATAGTGTGTTTTCATGTTTAGAAAGATTCTTAGGAAAAAGTTCATCCAAAATGACTTGAAACCAATTTATGTTGTATTGACCATAAATTGCAAAAGAGTTTTGAAAACTTTTTAAGCTGGGTTATTATAATTACCTGTTCTAGGAGTGATACTTTATTGCAAAAGAAAGCTTAAAATTCTTGCTTTTGGATGCAAGTTTTTATTTTTGAATTCAAAATCATCATCACTTTCAAAAATATCATGAATTACTTTATGATTTTGAAAATCAATTTGAAAAGATGAAAGGTCCATTCCACTAGATTTGCATCCAAAAATATGACCTAAAAGTTCACAATTTAAAACAATTTGTGTCCCTTTGACACTACTCCAATTTCTGTTTCTCTACCATCATAAAACTTTCCTTTTAAATTTTCATAAAACATCTTTAATAAATTTGGATAACAAACAAAATCATTTTAAGAAGCATCGATTAAACCAAGAATTTCATTTTGCAAACAAAGATTGAAAGATCAGGAGTAGGAAAATCTTCAAAAATAACAAATCTTCCGGGAAAGACTTTTTCGAAAGATAAATACTTTATACAAGCTTGAATGGCTTCTTGGTCATTGAAAATATATTCTTTTATTTTCATAGAAAGCATCATGGTTGCCTTAGTATTGCTTGAGGATGCCATTGAAGAATAGTTTAAAGAGATAAGAGAGTTTATGATTTTTGAGTTTGAAAATGAAAGTGGGAAATGAGTGGATGGAGATAGAGTTAGTAAATAGAGAATCATAGGACATGTTCTCTGGTCAAAAGGCAACTTTTCAAAACATAGAAGTTGTTCAGAAGGTGGAGGGAAATTCAAAATTTGAAATTGAAATTGAAATTCTGTCTGCATATGGCGACATATGCTCGTGGGGTATGTCAACATATAGATTGAATTTTTCAAAAATGATTTTTGTTTAACTATTTCATATTTTATGATATAGATCTATTTATAGTTATTTTATTTTTAGAAAAATAATTTTAAAATAATTTTATATTATTTTATATTATTTTAAAAAATATAAAATATTTATGTTTAAAACATAATCACACAATATTCAACCAATATTATTATTAATCTACAGGATATTTCTAACAACCAATAAAGAAACCAAAAGAAAAGAAAATTCATTCAAGAATTTTTTTAAAAAAACTTTTGATATACTAAATGCATACTTTTTCTGATCTATTTCACAATTTTGTTCTAATTATGTATTGCTATGAAGCACATGTTAACAATTTCAATATCTGATTCATTATCACTTAAGTATATATCTGAGTCGTATAATGTTGCAGTATAGGCTCTTCTCCGTTTTCTTGATGAATCAATGTTTGGTGTAGTTTGTAGTTTATCAAGATGTGGAAAATCTCGTTTAAATGACCAGGGTCATCACAGTTATAACTTCTAATGCCATTTCCGTTTCCACTTCCACTTCCTGAATTTTTTTTGTCATTTCTTTTGAAATTGTCTATCTTCCTATATTTTATAAATTTTCTGAAATTCCTTGCATGAAAGCAATTTCTTCATCTTCATCGCTATCTGAATCCAGATTATCTGCCATTGCATTCAAAGGTATAGGTTTCTTCTCTATTGCTTTGCTTTCTCTCATGCCCTGCATTTGTACTTCAAAAGACATTAAATTGTCAATTAACTCTTCAATTTTTAGAGTGCTATTCACATTAGCCTCTTCGATTGCAAGAGTCTTTTGATCTCATTCAGGAGTAAGTGAACTAAGGATTTTTCTAACTGGATTTTCTTCAAAAAAACTTTTACCCAGTGCAATAAGTGAGTGTACTATATCTTGGAATCTACTATTCATATCAGATATGAACTCATTTGGACTTATTTTGAATAATTGAAAATGGTTTGTTAACATGGAAATTTGGGTCTGTTTGACCTTACTTGTCCCTTCATGTGTAAATTGCAAAGTTCGCTAAATTTCAAATGCAGACTTGTATATAGATACTCTATTAAATTCATTTCTATATAGTGAACAAAATAATATATTCATAGCCTTAGAGTTACTTTGTGCAACTGCTTTTTGTTCAGCAGTCCACTATGAAAAATTTGTCTTGGGATCAGTGTACTCAGTATGTGTGATATTCCGAGTGTCTAAACCAATTGACTGTAAACAAATTTTCACTCTACATGACTAATATGTGTAATTACCGCCATTAAAAATGAGGTCTAGCAATGGATTATCCTTCGATAAATGAGTTACTAACAAATGTATTAACAGTGTTACTAACAGTAATATTACCAGTATTTTAGCCATTTAAACTTTTTCAAAAATTAGATGATGAATAATTTGAAAACCAATGCTCTAATACCACATATGAGTTAGCGGAATAGGAATCTTAAGGCTAAATTAACACTAGAGGGGGGTGAATAGTGTTTAATGGATTATATGAACATTATTCAAATTCTTCAAGATTTTACTTGGAATAATGGAATTAACAATCATAGGAACAATCACAGAACCAAATTATAGATAAAAATAAATGCAGTAAAAGTAAAAAGGAAAGAACACACCAGGATTTTGTACTAGTTCATAGTTACTGTACATCGACTCTCGCATAATTCCTTGTACGGATTTCTTCTCAACTAGCAAATGCAAACACAATCTCGACTTCAAGGATACAAGACACACCCTCCAAAATCCCGACCTTTGGGTAGAGCTACTTGATTTCCAGGTGACAAGAACACCCTATAGAATTACGGTCTACTAAGCACACCCAATTGATTTAATCAGGCTACAATCACACCAACTTGGATTCCATGGATTTCAAGCACAACACAGAGTATAAGAGTATGATTTGATAGAGTTTATAGACTCAAATCTTCGATCTAGATTACAATTGATCCTATAACTCTTTAATATAACTTGATCTTGAGAGAGATAAGAGAAATCAGAGAGTATACAAAAGAGAATCAAACTAGTAATGATTGAATTTGGTTCCAGTTGAATTTCGGTAGAGTTTTGATAAAAATTGCTTTAGAAATCAAGAGAGTGAACGGAGGAGAGGAAAATAAGAAAGTAGTTAATGAAAATTTGTTTGAAAGACTGGTATATATAGGGAAACAACGGTCATGTCCATTCGGAAGAGATATGATGAAAAAACACTTCCATTCAAATTCAAATTTTGAAAAATATAGCTAGTATATCGACATACTTGCAGAGGATATGTCGACATATCCCTTTGTATTTTTAAAATTTACTTAATAAAAATTGTTTTGAAAATATTAAGTTTTGTAAAATATTTTGAATTCTTGCACAAACATTTAAGCATAGTTTATACATATTTTAATCATATTAAAACTTAATAAACTTTATAAAATAATTTTGAAACATTTAATAAGAATATTTAATATAATGTAAATAATATATATAAAATCAATATAGTTATAAATTATTAAACTATAAACAATAATTCAATATATATAAACTTAAAACACTAAAATAATATTTTTATAAGTATGAGAGATTTGAAAATCATTTTGGAAATTTTTTGAAAAGATTATTTTAAAAATAGAATATTTGAAAAACAATTTAAAACAAAATTGGAGAAGGTAAGAGAGATCAGGAAAGTGCTATCAAGGTTTTAACATAAATTCTATGACTCTATAACTTAACTGGAATACCTTGAAATCTTGGACTCTTCAATACCCATGAGTCTTAATACTTGAACTCTTGAAACTTTATATCAACATCGTGAATCTACTGTTGATATCAGCATCTTGATACTGTACAGTCTTCTTAATCAATACCTGTCTAATATCCTGTACTATATACTATATATATCTTGATAAAACATTAATACTAGATACTGTACGTCCTATAGTTATTATCATCGAAACCAATGCCTAAGGTACTAACAGAAATGGAAACAAATATCGATGGATTTCGCCGATGGATTGTGGAGGACTCTAGCAATGTACGATAACATTTGGCTCATAGTCGATCGATTGACCAAGGGCTGCAAATTTATACCCATCAAGTCAAGTAGAACTACAGCCAAACTGGTCGAATTGTATGTGAAATGGATAGTATGACTCTATGGGTGTGGAAGAGCATTGTGTGTGATTGAGACCCGCTATTCACTAGTGGGTTTTGGATTACAAGAGGCATTGGGGATAGAGCTGCATTTTAGTATAGCTTATCACCCTCAAACTGATAGCCAAATTGAAAGAGTGAATCATATCTTAGAGGATATCTTACAGGCTTGTATACTTAACTTTGGAGGCTCATGGGATGATCACTTACATCTCGTTGAATTCACATACAACAACAACTATCAGTCCAGTGTTGGTATGGCACCATTCGAGGCATTATATGGCTGACTATGTAACTCTCCTTAGTGTTCGTGGGAAGCGGCCAAGAAATAGATACTTGGGCCAGACATGATTAGAGAAACCTTGGAGAAAATCGAGATTATCCAGCAATGGATTAAACCTGCTCAAGACAAACAAAAAAGCTACGCTGACAAGAGATGTAGAGACCTAGAGTTCTCTATCGAAGATGTGGCATCTGTCAAGATTTCTCCATTGAAGAATGTAATTCGGTTCGGTAATAATGGGAAGTGGGCATCGAGATTTGTAGGTCCTATCCCGATACTAAAGAGGATAGGGAACCTTGCTTATAGGGTCAACTTACCTCAAAGAATAGCAAGAGTGCGTAATGTATTCCTCGTTTCTCACTTAAGGAAGTTTATGCACGACTTGTGCGTAACTATTGCACCGGATCAACTAGATGATATCGAGTTTGAACCGGAAGCTTCGAGGCCTTGTAGGCCTATTCGTATCATCGAACGCGATATGATGTAGTGTCAGAGGAAAATGTGAAGTTGGTGAAGGTTCGGTGGAGTGAAAACGAAGGAGATTACACTTAGGAGACCGAGGAGAGCATGAGGACAGCTATCCAGAGCTCTTCACTAATGAGACTTTCTATTTATTGCTTTTACTTTCATCTATGATATCATGAAGTATACCTTAGTATAGTATCCTGCAAGCTAGGATAGGCTTGGATGTTTCTGTTTTCATTTGATTGTTGTTTATGCATGTTTGACGAGTGATGGTTGCCTATGCTTATATATAATTGTTAGGCATGCGAGATAACCTTATTAATTTTGTTTAGGATTTCAGGGGAAAAATTCCTAAAGTGAAGGAGAATATATTATATAACGACCCGTATTTTACGTATTAGAGGACCGTAGAACAGTAATATTATTTTTATTTATGGTCGTACAATTCTATAACTTTGGGAAATGACTAGTATAGACATTTTCCATCCTTATAATTTTTATCGAACGATTTTGACCCTAAAAATATTATATGGTCTATAAATTTTGATAGTGGTTGCATTAAGGCTGAAACTACTTCCATTAGACTAGGATATGGTTTCTCTTTCCGTAGAGTGATCATAATAGGAAATCAGACTTAACTTTAGGAAGTTATGGCTGTTTGAAGTTTCATTTGAGTTTGAACAGCGTAATGGGTAATTAGTGAGTTAATGGCTAGGTCCAAAGCTCATTTCTGAATTAGTATCATGATGGGGTTGATGGGACTTCTTTCCATCATTACACATTATGCAAAATAGAGAGAAACTTCTATTAACCACTTTTAAGCCAAAAAGTTACCCCAAACCCTACTTTAATTAGCCAATTCTTATCATTAGAAGGTGATTAGCATAATTAAAATTTGGATTTGAAGATTTGCTATTAGGATCACTTGGAATTGTCGTTCATCTCGGAAGTTGTAGATTTGCTTTGGACTAGGTAAATGGTTAAGACCTCTCATTTGCTAATTAGTCATTATACACCTTAAAATGATGTTTTAAAATTATTTTAGATCCTAAGACGTGTTTTAAACTTTAACTAATCACATATGTTAATTTCAAATGATTTGGAAAAGATTTGCGAAATTTGTTTTTTTTATCGATCTCCATTGTTCTTATAGTGTATACCCTTAGATTTAGGCTTCACTTTGATGGGTATGGTGTATTCTTGTTAGGATATATTGTATATAATGATTGCTTGAATTTATGATGTTTGAATGGTTAAAAACACTGATCGAATGATGATTTAGTTCTAGGAATAAGTTTTGGATCGATGATGACCAATGAAGGTCAACTTGTCCAAATGACTTGCAATCGATAGGGTAGGTCAAGAAGGACACCCTAAATCTACGTTTCAAGTTTCAAGTTGTTTGGAGTTTGTTTGCTAGAGTTATGGTTGTTTGAAGATGGATTGATGGAGATTCAAATGCTTTAGATCAATAGGAAGTTGCTTCGAGTCTTGGGCGAGTTTGCTTTGAGTTCTAGGGGAGTTTGCTTTGGTTTGCGAGTGAAGGTGTATGGGTCATGTGATGGAGGCAAGAAAATTTCAAGCGAGGGATCGATTACAAGTTGCACTATGGGCTTAAAGGGGAGTTGCTTCGGGGTTGGCTTTGAGCCACAAGTATGTTTGTTTGGCGTATGGGTTGGTGGAGCAAAGAGGGAGGATTTTGCCAAGTGTTGGATTGGTGGTCCATGGATCAGTACTATCTATGAGGAGGCAACTTGGTTCAAGGAAGAGATGGCTAGGGGATGGAGCATGGATTGATTGCGTTGAAGTGTTGCTTGGTGATATGATGGTTCGATGGTGACTTGGATCGATGGTGAGGGTTCGACTTTATGGTTCGGGGTGGCATGGTTTGATGAGCTATGGAGCGGCTTCAGGTCATTAAGACGCTTGCTTTGAGTCATGGAGATAATCGCTTCGGGCATCCATGTTTTCACTAGCTTTGAGTCACACCTTCAAATTTTCGAGCTAAGGTTCAGGTCGATACCGAGCCCTGAAGTTTGTGATGATTTTCGATGAAGACGACAAGTGATTCGACGATGATGTATAACAATCCGCCTTTTCGACCCTCAAAAGTCGACAATAATACATCTACGAAATTCATGTGCCAAGCATCCAAGTGCCGAAAAGATAAATTGTTGGGGGAAAGAAAGAAAAGACAAAACATTATCTCAAAATGTGACGAGTAGTCTATAATATACAACCGATGTTTACAAAAGTAAACTGTAATATATATACATCAAATCAGAGTACACTCATCTATTATCAGCCTATACAGTTATAACAACATGTCCTTACAATTGCTGATAAATACAACCAACCAATGCAGTGAAAAATAAAATATATCTGAGTACGTCTCAGAGGCCTCTAGCTCGTGTCCTGAAGCTCCAAAGCATCCATAACTAAATTTGAAAATTTGCTCGGTCTGACTCGAGCATTATAAGAAAATAACTTCCGGATCAGTCTGGTAAACCAGCTTGAGAAAAACACATCATATGGATTTTAATGTTATAAAACCTTTCAAAATAAAGGTATCTCGTAAGACCATGCCACACATAAACAAAAACGGGTTTTTACCTTAAGATAACCAAATCATTTCATAGGAAAGCTTCTGATATTATAATAATATCTAGGGTTTAAAATAAATATTGAATCATAGCTGAAATTGTTACATTAATTAAATTACAGCATAATAGGTATACAACTAACTCTGAAAGGCACTTATTGGAGAATGGATTCCATACAATGACAAGGCTACTGTGGTACCATCTACACACACACACACACACATATATATATATATATCTAGAAGGGTAATGACATACCCCAATGTAGCGAATCACATAGCCTTGAAGCATATCCCTGTTTTAGTCATTCCATACATGGAGGCTAGATGCTACGTTTTACCTTTTTAGAAAATCCCACCTGGAATGCTAACATTACCCTCCAAGCAACAATGCAATGCCATCATTCATGCATAAAAGTTTCAGGATATGAATAAACTAAAGATACTACTTCTGCCATATCTATTTTGGAATCATCCTCGGAATTAGTACAAAATAGCCCTTGCACTTCAAAGAGCTCCATCTTCGATTCCATCATCTTCAATATGTCTTTAATTCGAATGCTTATGTCGATTTGAATTGGTTTCGGATAATATATCTGATCTCAGTCTCTCCGAACCGACAACGATAGTTCTAGAACTAATTAAGATTTGATAGTTGGTTATTTAACTATCAAATAACAAACAATTCAATCAGAGATTTAACCCCATAAGGAGAATAACACCGGTTAAGCACATAAGCACCCATTAAGCCTCTCTAATTAATCCCTTCATTAATGAAAACCACTTTGTAAATTCTTGTATTAAAATACTTCTACAAAGATATATTCACAAACCTTTTTCTACTCTTTTCAATACTTGAAAAATATTGATATACTTATCTCAACGATATAAGTATACTCACAAAACATTTCACTTTCAAAACTTTGAAAACTTCCCCATATGCTTATATCAACAGTATAAGTATATTCACAAAACACCACTTTTTCAATACTTAGAAAATATACTCATGTACTTATCTCATCGGTATAAGTATATCTACAAATCTTAAGAATGATTTCATTTTCAGTACAGATAATTAATCGAGTTAAACAAGTGTCATTTAATACATTGATAACAATGAACCTAATTACTTTCCTTTTAGTGTAAGGAAATAGATCGTATGGGAACTAGACCAAATATACTTAACACCACTTTCCGATTTCAAGCAGTACTATCTCTTGATTAATAATGAAATTAGGCAAGTTAGAAAATTATTCTTGCATTGATCCACATTCCCAATTCTCAAGATAGAGATGAGTTTCCATGCCTCGAAATTTGGTGTTTAGTCTGAAAAGAACATTTTCTATACCACCGTAATTTAAAAGATCGTTTATGGAAATCGGGTCTCCATCTTTTAATAAATCCATTTTTTATAAAATGCCCTTACAGAACTCCTTATATTTACAAACTTCCTTTACAAAACATTATCTATAAATGCTAAAATTCCCTTGATAAATATCTTAACATAATTATAAACCTCTATATACAAATCTTCAAATTTATTTAATAAATTCCTTTATAAAACATCCTTTATACAATTTATAAAACTCTTTTATAAAACTTCTTTTATAAAATATCATTTATAAAACTCATTTTATAAATCCCCTAATTTAGCTGTGACTCTTTCTATAAAATTCCAAATTCATTTATGAAACTCCTTTTATAAATTTCTAAATATATACAAAACTCCTTTTATAAAAGAACTCCAAATATAAAACAAACTCCAAATATAACTATAAAAATCATATATTTTCCATAACACGATCATTCCATATATTACAATAAATTCACAGTTGTGGTTTATTTCTCCAATCTATCAAATGATAACATTTCCCTTTCATAATATACCATTTATAAATCTATCATTTTATTTATAAATACCACTTCCAAATCTCTTTATAATTTATAAAATACCTTTTATAAATCTGTTCTTTTAGTATAACACATTATATAAAAAAATTCACAAATATTTATTCCAAAGTATTTGTATCTTGTTTAAAAAAATATAAATTTAAAATAAAAGATAACCCCTTTAATTTCCTTTAAAATAAACGTTAATAAATATAATAACATTTCTATAAAGATAAATACTTCCAAAATACTTTTAAAATATTTACATATATACATATATTAGAAAAGAATAATAAAAGAAGTTGAAGTAAAATAGAGAAGTACAAAAACTATTTTTAAATAAAATATCTTAGAAAATCCAGCAAGGTCAGATTTAAAATCATATTTCCAAATCGAGACCATTTCCAAACCAAACAACAGTTAATAATATTTTTTAGAATACTATAACGGGCCAATAGTTAGTTACTATAGCACTTAACTAATGCCATCACTACCTTTTCCACTAAAAAAGTTTAACTTTTAACATATGTTAGTGTCCCATCCAATATGACCAAACAATCAAATTAGCATTTAATAATCTATATAATAGGTATCTAGCTGAAATAAAATTAATAGGTGTATAATTAGAAATTAAAATCACTATGGTGAGAAACCTGAATTTTTCAACAAATTTTCCCTATATTTCGTATTAAATGACATTCGCTTTTCAGCACAAACAATAATTTTTATCTACCACATATCATACTGATTATTCAATAAGGCAAGTATAACTCATCGAAATTTCAGCAGATGCATAAACGTTCCAGTTTGAATTCGATTTTAACCCAAAAATTTCACTTGCTCCAAATTCAACGAAACTAGTTTCATTGCGTAGCTATCGCCATTACGATCATAATGCAAAAAACCACGCCTTGAGTGGACCTCGTATGAGAAAGTTATTCATTTTATAAGTTTTTGAAATTAAATTGTATAATCAATTACTTAATTAACTTTAGAAATCATCTTTGTAACTAATCCTTCCTCTAATCTATCTCCTCCAATGACCCAATTCCAGAAACATGCCTCTTAAAATTCTTACTCCCCACTCAATGAATCGAACAACTGATAGCTCTGACGCGTCGCACTACACGTGCTCTCCGCAATGGCTACCACCTCGACGAGCCCGACATCCTGAGGAAAACATGACTTAAAGCTTCCATCCATGGCCAATCATGCCGCAATCCACCTCGATGCTTTAGGCCACTCTAAACCAATGCTAATCACATTCTTTTCAATCAAGCTTCGCTATGCACCCCACGATTCGAAGCTCAATCAACCAAGGTCGATTACGACCCTGCAATCACCTCCACGAACCTCAAATGTCGCCCCCACGATTGGCGACCGCACCTCACCATACTATGACCGCGATTGCTCCTCCATGCCCCAAACCCAATGCAATCAGTGACATCGACAATCTTCCCTTAAATCGACCAAAAATACAAACCCTAACCTCACTGCCCAAAATCGAGCAACCACAAATCGATGCCGCACCCACCAAGAACACATTCGCATGAAGATCTAGGCTCAACTAACTCAATAGACAAGTTTCATATATTTTTTTCTTGGCTTAATAATTTATTTTGAGCAACCATTTTCTTTGCTCTAGAGATAGAACGAGAAGAGGAGGAGGGAAACCAAATGATAAGTGTTGAATTCTTTTATCCATTTTTTTAAAACAATGTCAATCTCTTATCCCACAAGTTAAACTAAAATTTTAGGCAAACTTAGATTCTCATGTTAAGCAAACATCCCAAGCAAGCCATCATATCAAGTCATTTTCATCATTTTGAAAATTGATTTTTTGAATTTATTTAAAAGGTTATTGGAAAGAAGATTTTGCGGTATCCCACTACACAATATCCTATCTATGTACGAACCGCAAATGATAGGAATAAAAATATGAATGTGCATCAAAATGCGACATTATCACAAATCAACAATAAAATACACTTATTGTTTCATTCTGCGAGATTCCAAAAATAACATTTTTTGCCATAAAATACGACCAAATATATATTCATTTTTCAAATTAAGGAAAAATCCAATAAATTAAATTAAAAATACTGTAATAAAAATCGAGTCGCTATATTAATAATTGATTTTCTTATTATTTATTAAATTTGAATCAAATCTGAATATTTGAATAAATTAAATATTTGCATTCGAAATGATAGAAATTCCGGGTCGTTGCATTCTTCACCCCTTAAAAGAATTTTGTCCCCGAAATTCCCAAAGGAAGAAAAATGTCTCCAAACCCTTAAACTGTTAAAACCTCCATTCTATAGTTTCAATGATAACAACTATACAATCACATATATTATATATCTTACCAAAAACAAAAATCAAATTTCCCTTTTGAAAAATATATTCCTTTTTGTAAATATTTTTCCCTTAAAAAACATAAAAAAAAAACCAAAAACAATTTCCCAATTCATTTTCTAAACCTTGCTTGTTTCTCTTTAACTCGATTCTAACTTCTTCCTCTTCCCATTTTCTTCTTGCTAGTGCATTAGTATTTGGATTCGTGACACTTCTACGAATCGTTAGACTCGTGACCCTTCTACAAATCGTAAAACTCGAACAGACGATCCTCCTAAAATGGTGAATGAGAACACCCCTCGAACTCTTATGGATAGAATCTTTCCCGATAGAGTTTCTATTCCACCTTGCATCACGTTACCTGCTCCAACGTGTAACCATTTCGAAATTCACTCAAACCATCTCGCCACACTTCCAAAATTTGGCAATTTTGAGAACGATGACCCATACATCTTCTTGATGAAATTCGAACAAGTTTGCGCAACCATGAAACTCCAACAACTTTCTAAAGATGGAATCAAACTCCGATTAATTCCATTCGCTCTTACGGATTACACTGAAAAATGGTTGTATAGCTTACCATCTAACTCTATTGAAACTTGGGAATAATTTTTGAAAGTTTTCTTAAAAAAGTTCTACTCCTTGGAAAAAACAAGGAAAATCCAAAACGAAATTGTAAATTTTCAGCAATTCAGGGGAGAACCATTCGGAAAATATTTTGAAAGATTTAAAGAGCTCTTGATAAAATGTCCACACCATAACTTCAAAAAACGGACGCTTTTCCATATCTTGTACAATGGACTCGAAAACAACTCACGAACCATGCTCGAATCAATGTGCCAAGGTAACTTTCTCGCCCAACATCACGATGATGCTTGGCAATTTCTTGAAAACTTGGTCGAAAATCGTCCCAATAGGAACGTTCAAATGAAAACTCAATTTATTCATGATCGAGTGCACACTCAATAGGATCATCTTTGGCTTTAGAAGCCAAAATCGACGTAATGATTAACAAATTCGACAATGTTTTCTCACCAAACCAAATGAACCAAGCTTCCCAACCCATGTGTTATAAATGCAACGATCCTAATCATATAGCCGGTCAGTGCCCTAATTTTGTCGAACAACTCAACGCTTTCAACAAGGTTAAAAATGACCCGTTTTCTCCAACGTACAATCCTGGTTGGAGAAATCATCCGAACTATACGTTGAATCAAAACAATCCCAACATGAATGTGGTTCGTCCCAATTTTCAAGCATTTCCGAATAATTCTTCGAATCCTCCCTTTCAACCCAATCATTTCCAACCAAACTTTGCGGGTCCGTCTCCAAATCAACCACAACAATCAAAAAATAATTTTGCTCCCCCTCCCCAAGACGATAAACGTTTAAGTTCACTTGAGAAAAGTGTTGAAACATTGGCTAAAGCAACCACTGAAAGCCTCTAATTAAACAATAATTTGCAAAATTTATTGACCTCATATATGCAAACACAAGCCAATCAATTGCTAGACTTGAAATGCAAATGAGCCAATTAGCTACGTCTGTAAGTGAACGTGAACGAGGCACATTACCGAGCTAGCCTGTTCCAAATCATAGAAATCAAAATGCTGATTCAAATAAAGCCCATGTTGTTCAAGATAGCAACGTCACCCAATTGAATGCTATCACAACTTTGCGTTCCAGAAAACAAAATGATAATCAAGTCGTTAATCCAAACGATTTACCGAAAACCACTCTCGACACTTCTAAAACAACAAACGAATCTGAACAAAACGTGGAGCCAAATGTCAAATCAAATGCCAATCCAAATTCTTCTTCGACTCATGTAGACCCGCCTACTGAGTATCGTGTTCCATTTCCACATCATCTTCGACCAAAGAAACACTCGGAACAAATGGAAAAGATGTTGGAAATTTTTAAACAAGTGAAAGTTAATATCCCGCTTCTTGACATCGTTCAGCAAGTCCCAACTTATGCCAAATTTCTTAAGGACTTATGTACCCAAAAGCGACACACTCAAGTGCCTAAAAAAGTCTTCTTAGCGGCCAGTTTGAGTGAAGTCTTGTCCCAATCCATGCCCGTTAAATACAAAGATCCTGGCTGCCCCCACAATCTCGTGTACAATTGGAGATAAGACGATTAACAAATGCTTGATAGACTTAGGCGCAAGTGTCAATTTGATTCTGTACTCTGTATATGAACAATTAGGCTTAGGTGAGCTCAAACCAACAAAGGTCATGCTTCAATTCACTGACCGTTCCATTAAGAAGCCCGTGGGGGAAATTGAGGACGTGCTTATTAGAGTAAGGCAATCCATATTCCTCGTTGATTTTATCATTCTCGAAACACAACCTGTGACCAACCCTACGAATCAAACCCCTTTGATATTGGGCCAACCATTATTAGCAACCTAAAATGCCTTAATCAATTGTCGCAACGGTTCGATGAAATATCTTTTAAAAACATGACTTTGGATCTTAACATTTTCAATCTTGAAAACCAATTGAATGAACCACGTGACCAAACGTTGGAAGTTAGTGCAATTCACGAAAACTTTTTAAACGAGATGATTGACTTAATGATGAACGCGAGGCCGAGTATGAAAGATTGTTCCATGAAATCCCCAATGAGATTGAATACACGCTCCCCTTTGAACCGCTTCTAGTTGAGTCTGAATCTTAACCTAACTCATTGACGGAGCAACCCGTGAAGTTGGACCTCAAACCCCTTCCCAATCACCTTAAGTATGCATGCTTAGGTGACAATGAAACGAATCCCGTCATAATTTCTGCGACTTTCTCTCTTGATCAGAATACTTCCTTACTTTCAATCCTTTCGAAAAACAAGGAAGCAATTGGATGGTCGATCACCGATATAAAAGGAATTTGTCCCGCTCTTGTACAACACCGCATTCATTTAATCGACGATGCCAAGCCTGTTCATGGCACGCAACGAAGGCTTAATCCAAAAATGAAGGATGCGGTGCACGAAGAAATTATTAAACTTCTTGACAATGGTATCATATACCCAATCTTCGATAGTTCATGGGTTAGCCCAATACATGTTGTACTGAAAAATCTAGACTTACCGTTATCAAAAACGACTTAAACGAACTTTGTGACGACCCGGATTTTTGGACGTCTGTTAGTCGGGAAATTAACCGATTTTAATATTGAAATATTAAGATTAATTAGTTAAACGAATAAATTGTTGATAATTAAAACATTGGGATATATATAAATTGATTCAAAACTGTAGTAAATATTATAGAAGTGTGAATATAAATTTCACCATTTAAACTTTAGATCAAATATTCAGTGATGTATATACAAATATATACAAACTTTATGATGTTTAATGTATATATAAATGTGTAAATGCATATATATGTGTATATACCAAGATAAAGTAAAATATGAGAAAGTTTGAATATAAACATAAATATATATATGTAATATCAAAACATACATAAGCAAATGTATATGAATAGAAAACGTATGAAAGTAAATAAATGTGTGAAAGTTTGAAATTAGGTACAAGTATATGTGTGTGTTCATATTAAATAGGATAAGTAAAGAAAATAAAATATCTATGTACATATAACAGTTTAGGCAGGCAAATAAAATATGTTTATAAAATAAAAAGAAGATGTGCCAGACTTTGTATTTGTAGCTATAAGTTAAAGTATACAAACAAATAAACAAAGGCAAGTAAAAGAACAAAGTTAAATAAAAAGGCCTTTTATATATAAGCATAACCAGGCAAGGAAAATAAAGATATGATAACATGTACCTAAAATATATATATAAGCTTCCAGGGTTGGTATAAAAATAAAATATGTGCCTGTAAATAAAGTATGCAGGCAAGAAAAATAATATCTTTGTACATATAACAGTAAGGGGATAAGTATGCAAACTGGTGAGGACACATGCATTAAATGCTTTCATTTCTAGCCCAAAAACAAATCATATCAGCCTACAATTGAAGGAAGGAAAATCTCTGGCTAAATATTTATAAAATAGTTTTAGTACATAAAAATCTTATATCTACATTATTCTACAGCCTGTTCACAATCTTTTATATACCACCTTTATTTCCTTTTCGTTGAGAAAAAAAAAAAGAAACCAAAACCTGAGGTAAAAGTTCAAAGCTTAAGTCTTCTCTATAACAAGCACTTCAGTTTTAAAGATCAGTAAGCAATCAAATATAGAGACAGTTCAAAATTCCAGATCAAAAGCAAGTTTTCCTGGCCTTCTCTGTTTTCAGTTTTCAAGGTGAGTAAACATAAAATTTTCAAGTTCAAGTTAAATTAAAACAGTAAGATGATTCGTGAAATATATATATATATGGGGTTGTATGTGTTAAAGTTGAGATGAATCTGAGTTATAATCAGACAGTTCTTTAAAAAAATATATATAAAAAAAATAAAAATAAATAAACTGCACATGATGTTCTCCTCTGTTATGTGTTACAAGGTTGAAACTATTTAACCTTGAATTGCCATTTGATCATGATAAAAGTTTTAATTTTTCAACAATACATGATGCTCGAACTTCAAATCAGGACTGTTAAATCTGTTTAAAATATATTAGTAAACTATACTTTGGAAACCAAGCTTTTACAGGCAACATGAACTTTGTTGATAAATTCAAGTGTTACAAAATATTTATTCGAGTTAATAACTTAAATCTTCAATGCAAAATAGGATTTTTAAAACAGAAAAGGGAATTTTTAGTGTAGAATTGTATGAACAGTTCATTGTTGATCAAAAATTGCATTTTTACCAATTATAGATGATTGACCCAATAATTTCTGTTGAAGTTGGTGTTGATGCAAGTATAAGTATCTGTGACCTCGTAAAATTATCAAGAAATTTTTTTCATTGCATAAATTAAAAGAACGAATTCATTCTAGGGTTTAAGGCCAGTTTTTGCTAAGGTTAAGGAACAAGTAGTGATCGTTTTAAATATGCGATCGAGTGTCACGAGGCTTTGGTGGATGGTTTCCTAGTGTGTTGCCGAGGTGTGGGAGGAGTTTGAGGGCCACCGGTGGTCTGTGGTGGCAGTGCGAGTGGTTTTCGTTATCGGTTGTTTTCTGATGGGTGTCCAGATCGCTCGAATTATGATTTCAGATTGGTTCGGAGGTTTGGGGTGATGGAACGCTTGGAGTAGGTCACTGGCGACCTGCGAGTACACTCGGCGATGACCAGAGATGATCGGCCTGGTCGTACATGTGCACGCGTCCACGAATGTGTCAGAAGGTGGAAACGGTGAAGGTCTCGAAGTCAGGTTCGAAAAGTTTGGGTGGTTAACTCGAGTCGTTCTCGAGTATATTGGAGGGTGTTAATCTGTAGGCTTGAAAGAAAAAAGAAGAAATGACGAAAGAAAAAAAAAGAATGAGTACAGGGGAAACTCGAGGAAACATGGGTAGATTCTCGGGGTTCGAGCCGAGTAACTTGAGTGATGGCTCGGGTATTGGTCTGATGTTAACTTGAAACTATTTTAAGTTATAAACAGATTTTATTTAATGCACGGGAAATGATTTTGAGTTTAATTTATGGTAAAGTAATTAAGAAATGTTAAGCAATTTAAATTTGAAATTTAAGAACAAATAAAGTTATAATTAAGAAATTTTATTACTAATCAAATGTACAAACTTAAAAGTAAATTAACTAATTAAAGTTAATTCAAGGTTAAAAGTTAACTAATTTAAGAATTTAATTAAGAATTATTAACTAATTGCTTAGGTAAATAATTAAGTAATTAGTGAGTAGATAAATGCGTACTTAAGTTTTAATTAATTAATAATTAAGGATATTAATTTGATAATAAATTAGTCAATGATTTATAAATCAAGATTGTGATTAAGACTTAAGGAAAACAATTTAATTTAATATAAGTTGATTAAACCAATTATAATATACATTGATGGGTTCTGTTGATTGACTTCGAATATCTGGATTGTGATGGTTATATGGTGATATACTCTATGATATATCTGTTCAGATTGTGTATGATTTATTTGTGATAAATGCTATAAGAATAAACGATGGTTAATAAATCAGTGAAATTTGAGGATAATTTATTGATTATAAAATAATTAAGGATTAATTACTCTTGGGAAGTTAAATTAATAACTAAAGTTTACTAGTTGATAATTAAAGGACAATTAATTTATAATTAGAGATGGATTGATGGATAGCGTAATCTACTTGATTCTATAAGGATTGGATTGTGAAAATCACTAGGGCTAAATGGGATAGTATGGACCTTCGAATATTTAGAATCTGATTAGGAAATCAGTATTAGTCATATTGAGTAATGAACTCGTGGAGAAGTACGAGTTACCCGGGTTTTTATACAAGTTATATGTTTTGTATTCCATGTTAAATGGGTTTACTCACGCTGGTTTCCAGCCTGACCCGGGTGTTACTTTGATGTAATGCTCGGGTCAGACCGAGTATTACAGATTTTCAGGTAAGGACGTTCTGGAGCTCAGGTGGCTAGTTGGATGGCAGGACGTATGGAGTGTTTTCCGCTGTGACTTTATCTCTAGCCATGTGATTGTATATGTCCTGTGTATGTGGATATGTAACTCTGATGTATTAAATTGGAAATTTACTGATATGCTATTCTTTTGTAAACTGCTATTATTTGATATTATATTTTATCCGCTGCGAATGTGAGGATCTGTGTTGTGTTTCTGTTTCTTCTCTTCTATCTTTTTCTTCTTTTTCATAACTATCTGGAATTTTCGGGATCGAAAATTTCGGGTCGTTACAGTTGGTATCAGAGCTGAAAGGTTAAGCGAGAACCTTGGCTCTGGTGGGTGTACTCATCAGAGATAGGGTTAGTATTACCCTAGGATGAGTTGAGTGTATATATATATGAGAGAACGTACTTGTTATTTTCTTATATAAAGATTTTAAAGGTAAATGATTTTATATAAAGTTATATTTGATATATATAAAGCAATATTCCTTAACCAACAAATGTTAAGGTGACTGGTTGTTAAATTATTGAAATTAAATTAAGAAGTAATAGAAATACAACCAAACTGAAATTTGAATAAAGATAAGTTGAAATGGATTCAAACTGAAATTAAGATCTTGAATTCGAAAAAGAATTTTTAGGAATAGATAATTGGAATTGGTTTCCAGTTGTAATAACCTTGGTTATTTTCCTAAAATGATGAAATGTTTGTTAATGATTTAGCAAAAATAAAATGTTTATGGAAGTAAACATTTAGGTGAGTATGACTTATGAATTGAAATTGAAAAGGGTTTAAATAGTGAAGTATTAAATCTAAGTCCAGAAAATATGGGAATTTGTTCCAAGTGTTTGAAAGAAATAATAAATAGTATTATTTGAATAAAAGAGCTTGATTCAAACAAGAGTTGTTTGAAAATTTGTAGGAACATGTTTTGAACTTAAAACCAAAGGTGGTTTAAAATTTAAGGTAATTTGGTGTGTAAAGGAAATAAATATGTATATTTGGAAAAAAAAAACTCTAAGGTTGAGTTTTGAATTTTCCTTGAGATGTAATGTGAAACCCAAAGTGAAGTTTTTATCTTGAATGGAAGAATTTTTAATCTGGGGTTTAAAAATCTACTGGGAATTCAAATAGTGTAAAGTTGACTGGATTAAGTAAATTGAATTTAACTTTAGGGAAGTTAAATAAGTCAACAAGCAACCTAGAATAGAAATTTCAGGATGAAATTGGGATTTAACTTGGGAAGTTAAATGGTTAATTTGAATTGGGAGTTTGTGTAGCCTCAAAATGGGTTTGAGATCTGGAAATTGTATATGGATGGATGATTTAAAATAAATTGGATAATATCATCTTATTGTATTAATAATCTTTGAATTATGAATTGGATTTGTTTAAATAAATGAGAAATAAAGTGTGGTAATATATTCATTATTGTGATAAATAGGGAAATCAAACTTTAATTTGAAATTTAAGATATGGAATTATTTTGAACTGGAAGTTTGAATAATTGAATTTGTAAATTAAAAATTGTTTAGGAACTAGTTTCAAAACTGGGAGATAAAAGTTGGTAATAAATTGAACTTTAAAGATAAAATTGTTTTGAACTCTTACTTGAACTTCGAAATAAGTTAAGTAAAGATAAACTTAAATGGGATTTTGAGAATTTGACTCAGAATTTAAATTGTTTAAAGATTTGGATTATTGATTTAAAAATAAAGGTTAATTTGATTTAAGAGGTTAAACCAACATTTGAAATTTAATTCGAATTTATATATTTCAAGATGGTTTAAAGTTGAGATTTAGATTTCATTAGTTCAAATTGAATTTAGTTTGAATTAACTAGAATTGAAGATGGATAAGTATAGAATTCAAATGGAAAATTTGAATTGGATTAATTTGAAATAAAATTGTAGATTGAATGAGTTCAAATTCAAATGGGAATTGGGATTAATTCAAACGGATATTGAAATGGTTTGAAATTGAAGTGGATTCAATTTGAAATTAATTTGAATAATTTGGAATTGTAATTAAAGTGAATATGTTTAAAAAATCAAATGGAATTTGATTTGAATTTGGAAAGGAATTGAGGCTAATTCAACTTGAATTGGGAATAAATCAAGTTTAAGGAAAATTGAAGTTATTTAAAATTAAGATCCAATTGGAAGTGGAAAATTTAGGTTGAATTGATTTGAAATGGAGGTTGGGAGTTGAACAGTTTGGCTCTGGACTATTTTCAAAATAAATTGTTTTAATATAAATTTATTTTTCCAAACTATTTACTACACAACTTTTCCTTTTAAAGCTAAAACTATCTTGAGCTTGTTTTACAATTACTTTTGGAACTATTTAACTATTTTATAACTGTTTTATAAACTAATTACTATTTTCCTACTACTTTATAAACTGATTACTGTTTTTCAACTGTTTTATAAACAATTATTATGTTTCAACTATCTTACAATTACTTAACTATTTTACAGCTATTTTACAAACTAATAATTATTTTTCAACTGCTGATCTATTTTTAAAATTTTCAAGCTATTTTCTAAAAAATTTAACTGGTCGGAGTTCAAACTGTTATTGATTAAATACCCAACTGAGATAAGAATTGAAGTGGTAATCCAAATGGGGACTAAGGCAAATGTGAATAGGTGAATAAAATCAAAGTGAATGTGAATAGAGAAAAATTGACTGGACTGATAATCAATGAAGTTAAATACGTAGGATGTACGTATATTATTCTATTCGCATAGTGATTTGATCCAGATTCGAGCACAGAATTTCGAGATAGTATTATCGATCCGAGTTGGGATTTTTCGCTCGATTTTCGACGGCGAACCTGGATATGGATTTTTGATTGGTTCTGGATATTCTCTATCATAGGTGTGACTATGCAAGGAGAATGACGGTTTCTGATCAAGAAACCAGATCTGAGTCCGCACTAGGAAGTCGGGTGGACAATACTAGTTCGGAAGTAAAATTGTGTGATCGAGTGAGCGATCGGATTGATATTGCGTACGGATGATATGTGAACATCGTACGGTTTGAATAAAATTGATTTGGAAAATTTGTGGATAAAGAACTGTAAATAATTTTTGAAATTGAAAGTATATTTTGCGAATATATGATGACCTTCAATAAAATAAATTAAAATTTGATATTTCTATAGTAGAACTTAACTGTATGAAAGTAAAGTAGAAATTGGGTATCTTACTAATTAAAATTTTACTTTATAATAAAAGTAAGTAATTTGGCATGTGACATTATAAGTAGATTTAAAATTTAAATTTAATATTTGTTTTGGAAAGAAAAGGAAATTGTATATCTTTGATAAATGAGATAAAAACCACCTTGTTGAAGCTATAGCCAAAAGAAAAGAGTTTTGGAAATATTGAAGTACAAAAGTGGATTTATACAAGTATAAGATTTGATTCAAAAGGTTTCAAGATTTATTATATATATATATATATATGGATTTTTGTGAAAATGATTTTGGAAGTGATTTTGAGGAAAGGTTTTGAGAACCTATGATTGAAAAAGGCTTTTGATTTTTGGGTAAAATCAATATTGGGATTTGGGAAAGCCTGATTTATTAATTATCGATTTTGAGAATCGATTTTGTGTAAAAGCATTTATATGGAATTCATACTAGGTGTATGATTTGGAAAATACTATATGTGTATAGTATAAAGTGTTTTGAGATTGGCTCTGGGGAAAAAGGCGCTCCCTTAAAATGAACTTCTCAGGAGTGCCACAGGGTGGTACTGCCTTGAGCCTCAAAGGGGGAGGTTCTAAAGTTGATCCTGTGAGGAGTCCGGACAAAACTAGTTCCTGAGGATTATTTGTGTAGCGAAAGTCGAGGGGCTGGTGCCCACAGAGGCATTTGGGTTATGCTGTGACGACAGTGTAACCCGATGTCACTGCGATCTACTGCAGACGTAGCGAAAGTCGTGTGTGCCGCTGAGAGCCAACAGTCTATGTTTGATTTTACATCGGTAGACTGCGACACTATGGTAACATAGCGAAAGTCTTGTGTGCCGCTGAGAGCCAACAGTCTGCGTTTGATTTTATATCGGTAGACTGAGACCTATGTAGGAGTGGAGAAGTTTCATTTTGACAGCGAAAATTGTGTGTGCCGCTGAGAGCCAACAGTTACATGGACTTTTGCTGTGACGGCAACGTAACCTTGGATGTAACTGCGATCTGTCCTGGGTTCTATGGTGTAATCAGTTACATGGACTTTTGCTGCGACGGCAACGTAACCCAGGATGTAACTGTGACCATGGATGGGTGTGATGATTTCCAGAGCAATTTCATCAAAGATATTTCCTCTATTTTCAAAAATGCTTTCTATATTTTCGATAAAATTATTTTTCAGAATATTTTCACTGGGTGTTGAAAATAGGTCTGCTAAGTACTTATAGATTTTTAGTTCTACGCCTGATCAACGTATGACCGAATCTCTATGAGAACAAGGATGGACTTGTTAAGACATCGAGTTATAAAAAGTATTTTATATAAAACTATTTCCATAATATTATGTAGATTTTGAAGTGTTTTAAAATTTTAATATAAAGAGGGTGAAAGAGTTAAAGATGTTTAAGGAATAATTTAACTAAGATAAACAGTAAATTAAAATTCTCGCTTCGTTCCTTTTCGAGGACGAAAAGTTCTAAGGGGGGAGGAGTGTGACGACCCGGATTTTTGGACGTCTGTTAGTCGGGAAATTAACCGATTTTAATATTGAAATATTAAGATTAATTAGTTAAACGAATAAATTGTTGATAATTAAAACATTGGGATATATATAAATTGATTCAAAACTGTAGTAAATATTATAGAAGTGTGAATATAAATTTCACCATTTAAACTTTAGATCAAATATTCAGTGATGTATATACAAATATATACAAACTTTATGATGTTTAATGTATATATAAATGTGTAAATGCATATATATGTGTATATACCAAGATAAAGTAAAATATGAGAAAGTTTGAATATAAACATAAATATATATATGTAATATCAAAACATACATAAGCAAATGTATATGAATAGAAAACGTATGAAAGTAAATAAATGTGTGAAAGTTTGAAATTAGGTACAAGTATATGTGTGTGTTCATATTAAATAGGATAAGTAAAGAAAATAAAATATCTATGTACATATAACAGTTTAGGCAGGCAAATAAAATATGTTTATAAAATAAAAAGAAGATGTGCCAGACTTTGTATTTGTAGCTATAAGTTAAAGTATACAAACAAATAAACAAAGGCAAGTAAAAGAACAAAGTTAAATAAAAAGGCCTTTTATATATAAGCATAACCAGGCAAGGAAAATAAAGATATGATAACATGTACCTAAAATATATATATAAGCTTCCAGGGTTGGTATAAAAATAAAATATGTGCCTGTAAATAAAGTATGCAGGCAAGAAAAATAATATCTTTGTACATATAACAGTAAGGGGATAAGTATGCAAACTGGTGAGGACACATGCATTAAATGCTTTCATTTCTAGCCCAAAAACAAATCATATCAGCCTACAATTGAAGGAAGGAAAATCTCTGGCTAAATATTTATAAAATAGTTTTAGTACATAAAAATCTTATATCTACATTATTCTACAGCCTGTTCACAATCTTTTATATACCACCTTTATTTCCTTTTCGTTGAGAAAAAAAAAAAGAAACCAAAACCTGAGGTAAAAGTTCAAAGCTTAAGTCTTCTCTATAACAAGCACTTCAGTTTTAAAGATCAGTAAGCAATCAAATATAGAGACAGTTCAAAATTCCAGATCAAAAGCAAGTTTTCCTGGCCTTCTCTGTTTTCAGTTTTCAAGGTGAGTAAACATAAAATTTTCAAGTTCAAGTTAAATTAAAACAGTAAGATGATTCGTGAAATATATATATATATGGGGTTGTATGTGTTAAAGTTGAGATGAATCTGAGTTATAATCAGACAGTTCTTTAAAAAAATATATATAAAAAAAATAAAAATAAATAAACTGCACATGATGTTCTCCTCTGTTATGTGTTACAAGGTTGAAACTATTTAACCTTGAATTGCCATTTGATCATGATAAAAGTTTTAATTTTTCAACAATACATGATGCTCGAACTTCAAATCAGGACTGTTAAATCTGTTTAAAATATATTAGTAAACTATACTTTGGAAACCAAGCTTTTACAGGCAACATGAACTTTGTTGATAAATTCAAGTGTTACAAAATATTTATTCGAGTTAATAACTTAAATCTTCAATGCAAAATAGGATTTTTAAAACAGAAAAGGGAATTTTTAGTGTAGAATTGTATGAACAGTTCATTGTTGATCAAAAATTGCATTTTTACCAATTATAGATGATTGACCCAATAATTTCTGTTGAAGTTGGTGTTGATGCAAGTATAAGTATCTGTGACCTCGTAAAATTATCAAGAAATTTTTTTCATTGCATAAATTAAAAGAACGAATTCATTCTAGGGTTTAAGGCCAGTTTTTGCTAAGGTTAAGGAACAAGTAGTGATCGTTTTAAATATGCGATCGAGTGTCACGAGGCTTTGGTGGATGGTTTCCTAGTGTGTTGCCGAGGTGTGGGAGGAGTTTGAGGGCCACCGGTGGTCTGTGGTGGCAGTGCGAGTGGTTTTCGTTATCGGTTGTTTTCTGATGGGTGTCCAGATCGCTCGAATTATGATTTCAGATTGGTTCGGAGGTTTGGGGTGATGGAACGCTTGGAGTAGGTCACTGGCGACCTGCGAGTACACTCGGCGATGACCAGAGATGATCGGCCTGGTCGTACATGTGCACGCGTCCACGAATGTGTCAGAAGGTGGAAACGGTGAAGGTCTCGAAGTCAGGTTCGAAAAGTTTGGGTGGTTAACTCGAGTCGTTCTCGAGTATATTGGAGGGTGTTAATCTGTAGGCTTGAAAGAAAAAAGAAGAAATGACGAAAGAAAAAAAAAGAATGAGTACAGGGGAAACTCGAGGAAACATGGGTAGATTCTCGGGGTTCGAGCCGAGTAACTTGAGTGATGGCTCGGGTATTGGTCTGATGTTAACTTGAAACTATTTTAAGTTATAAACAGATTTTATTTAATGCACGGGAAATGATTTTGAGTTTAATTTATGGTAAAGTAATTAAGAAATGTTAAGCAATTTAAATTTGAAATTTAAGAACAAATAAAGTTATAATTAAGAAATTTTATTACTAATCAAATGTACAAACTTAAAAGTAAATTAACTAATTAAAGTTAATTCAAGGTTAAAAGTTAACTAATTTAAGAATTTAATTAAGAATTATTAACTAATTGCTTAGGTAAATAATTAAGTAATTAGTGAGTAGATAAATGCGTACTTAAGTTTTAATTAATTAATAATTAAGGATATTAATTTGATAATAAATTAGTCAATGATTTATAAATCAAGATTGTGATTAAGACTTAAGGAAAACAATTTAATTTAATATAAGTTGATTAAACCAATTATAATATACATTGATGGGTTCTGTTGATTGACTTCGAATATCTGGATTGTGATGGTTATATGGTGATATACTCTATGATATATCTGTTCAGATTGTGTATGATTTATTTGTGATAAATGCTATAAGAATAAACGATGGTTAATAAATCAGTGAAATTTGAGGATAATTTATTGATTATAAAATAATTAAGGATTAATTACTCTTGGGAAGTTAAATTAATAACTAAAGTTTACTAGTTGATAATTAAAGGACAATTAATTTATAATTAGAGATGGATTGATGGATAGCGTAATCTACTTGATTCTATAAGGATTGGATTGTGAAAATCACTAGGGCTAAATGGGATAGTATGGACCTTCGAATATTTAGAATCTGATTAGGAAATCAGTATTAGTCATATTGAGTAATGAACTCGTGGAGAAGTACGAGTTACCCGGGTTTTTATACAAGTTATATGTTTTGTATTCCATGTTAAATGGGTTTACTCACGCTGGTTTCCAGCCTGACCCGGGTGTTACTTTGATGTAATGCTCGGGTCAGACCGAGTATTACAGATTTTCAGGTAAGGACGTTCTGGAGCTCAGGTGGCTAGTTGGATGGCAGGACGTATGGAGTGTTTTCCGCTGTGACTTTATCTCTAGCCATGTGATTGTATATGTCCTGTGTATGTGGATATGTAACTCTGATGTATTAAATTGGAAATTTACTGATATGCTATTCTTTTGTAAACTGCTATTATTTGATATTATATTTTATCCGCTGCGAATGTGAGGATCTGTGTTGTGTTTCTGTTTCTTCTCTTCTATCTTTTTCTTCTTTTTCATAACTATCTGGAATTTTCGGGATCGAAAATTTCGGGTCGTTACAAACTTATTCCAACTCGTACTCAAATGGGTTGGCGTGTTTGCATTGACTATCGAAAATTAAATGCCGCAACATGTAAGGATCACTTCCCTCTTCCTTTTATCGACCAAATGCTCGAACGTTTAGTTGGTCACGAATTCTATTGCTTTCTTAATGGTTATTCCGACTATAACCAAATTCCAATCGCTCCCGAAGATCAAGAGAAGACAACTTTCACATGTCCCTTTGGCACTTTTGCTTATCATCATATGCCTTTTGGCCTATGCAACGTTCCTGCTACGTTTCAAAGATGCATGGTCAGCATCTTTTTTGATATGATCAAACGTTTTCTTGAAGTGTTTATAGACAATTTTTCTATCTTTGGAAACTCTTTTTTTGAGTGTTTACACCATCTTGAACTTGTTCTTAAACGATGCATGGATAAACACTTAATGCTAAATTAGGAAAAATGCCAATTTATGGTCACTCAAGGCATAGTCCTTGGACATGTCATTTAAAATAAGGGCATTGAGGTAAATAAAGCGAAAATCGATGTCATTGCAAATCTACCTATTCCAAAATCTGTTAAAGACATTCACACTTTCCTTGGACACGCAAGTTTTTATCAACGCTTTGTGAAAGACTTCAGTAAGATTGCTCGACCTCTTATGGCTCTTTATGGAAAAGACGTTCCTATCAATTTTAATTTTGATTGTGTTTCTGCTTTCGAACGTCTCAAAAATGAACTTGTTTATGCTCCTGTAATATGCTCACCGAATTGGGATCTCCCATTTGAAATAATGTGTGACGCTTCGAACTTTGCAGTTAGTGCTGTCTTAGGACAACGCATCAACAAAATTCTTCATGTTATCTAGTACGCTAGTATGACTCTGAACGATGCTCAACTTAATTCCACAACCACTGAAAAAAGAGCTTCTAGCAGTAGTTTTTGCTCTCGAAAAATTCCGACAATATTTGATAGGCTTACACATTACTGTTTATACGGACCACTCTGCTCTTCGATATTTCTTCGTTAAAAAGGACGCTAAGTCTCGCTTAATTCATTGGATCCTTTTACTACAAGAATTTGATCTTACAATCAAGGACGAAAAAGGATCTGACAATGTCATAGCCGATCACTTGTCTCGTCTTCCCGACGCACCATCGCCTTTACCAATCAATGAAAACTTCCCCGATGAACAACTTCTTTCTATTTTTGTCGATCTGTTGTATGCCGACATAGTGAACTATTTAGTCACTAAGGAAATCCCATCATTTTGGTCGAAACAAGATAAATGTAAATTTCTATCCCAAGTCAAGTACTTCTATTGGGATGATCCATACCTATTTAAATACTGTTCCAACCAAATCATTCGACGTTGCATCCCGGATTGCGAAACCAAAAGCGTTCTTTCATTTTGCCACGATCAAGCGTGCGGTAGACATTTCGGTCCTCGAAAAACTGCTGAAAAAGTACTTCAATGTGGTTTCTATTGGCCTACTCTTTTCAAAGACTCATTCAAATTTTGTAAAACTTGTGATCGATGCCAAATGCTTGGAAGAATTTCTCGACGAAATATGATGCCCCTAAACCCCATTCTTATGATCGAAATCTTTGATGTTTGGGGTATTGACTTCATGGGACCTTTTCCCAATTCTTTTGGAAATTTGTACATGCTTCTTATTGTCAATTATGTCTCCAAATGGGTCGAAGACATTCCGTGTAAAACTAACAACCATAGAATTGTTGTGAAATTCCTTAAAGAAAACATCTTTTCGAGGTTCGGCACACCTCGCACAATAATAAGAGATAACGACACCCATTTTTGTAATCGTTCTTTTGAAACTTTAATGAAGAAATATGCGATAACCCACAAGTTATCCACTCCGTATCACCCTCAAACTTTTGGCTAAGTTGAAGTTTCAAATCGTCAAATAAAATAAATCTTAGAGAAAATAGATAACAAAAATCGAAAAGATTGGTCTCAGAAATTGACCGAAGCACTTTAGGTTTACCGTATCACTTTTAAAACTAACCTTGGGATGTCCCCATTTTGTTTAGTTTACGGGAAAGCTTGCCATTTACCTGTTGAAATCGAACACAAAGCGTTGTGGGCAATAAAGAACTTAAACTTTGATCTCGAGAAAGCTGGCGAAAATCGAAAACTGCAACTCAACGAACTAGAAGAACTTAGGAACGATGCGTATGAATACGAAAAAATTTACAAAGAAAGAACATAAGTTTTTCATGATATGTCTATCCTAAGAAAAACGTTTTCGCCTAACCAAAAAGTTCTTTCATATGACTCTAGACTTCACCTATTCTCTGGGAAACTAAAATCGAGATGGACCGGACCATTTGTGGTACGAATTTTTTTCCACACGGTGCCATAGAAATACAAAACACCAGGGATGGATCGATTTTCAAAGTCAATGGTCATCGTTTGAAACCTTTCTTGGAATTGCCAAGTAATCAAGAGGAGGAGCTCATGATTCTTCATGAGCCATGCTACGTTTAGTAAGAAATGTTAACCCGCTTTTGTAAATATGTACATATTTTCCCTGTTACACGCATTATATCATGCATTGACTGTGAGACACAGTCAAAATCAAGTGTGAGGGGGAGTCTCATCTTCATTTTTGATTTTTCATCATGGTTTTTTTTTGCATTTTCTTTCCAAAACTCAAAGTTTCTAGAAAAATATCTTTTTTTAGCATTTTGATTTATTTTTGAAGAAACACTATATGGTAAGTATAAGTTTTGGTTATTAAATTGAAATTTTTGAAAATTTATTTGTGTTAACAAAAATAAAAATAAAGTTTGATTACAAGTAACGATGGTTTAACTAGTATATAGGAAGGTTCATGGGTGATAATTATGAAGTATATCCTAATTGAAATCTTTGTTTAATATGTGGTTGATTTAAAGTAAAGGCGATAATATTTTAAATCTTTTAAGTTAAGTAATGCCAAGATGATATTGTAAAACTCTATCTTCATAAAAACAAAAAACAAAAAAAAGAAAAAAAAGATATTTTTTATATATAGGTATATATTTTATTAACACCTAGAGTCACGTGTTCACGCGTAAGTGTGTACACTCGCCATGCTATGTACCCTTCTCACGTAAGCCAGAAAGGCAGGGTATGATCGGTATATCTGGACTCAGTTTATCTGAGTTAGGTGTATGTATATAAAAAAAATTTCATTAATAACGTCTACAATCGATAGATGTACACACTTGTGTGTGCACTCACCATGCTCTATATTACCCTCACGTAAGCCAGGAAGGTAGTGTATGGGTCATATATCTGGCCTCAATTTTCTAAGTTAGGCATACGTAAATATTGTTAATATAAAAAAAATTCAAATAAAGAGAGGGTAAGCAATTGAAATCCAAGCACTATTTTCACTTATGTGATTTGGCTTGTTATTCAAAAGAAATGAAAATACCACTTTGAAGAACGTTGATATTGAACTAAGGATCTATTTCATAGTTGCACTATGTTATCAACCGAAACAACTAGCCAAACTAGATTCTAATTGTGATGATTACTTAGTTTTTGTTTGAAGTTTGACGAGTAAAAGGACTTAAATTTCTTGGTAATGACCAGAACTTATATTTAACTTATTCGTGTCGATTTGAAAGTAAATTCTTCATTTGTAAATATTTTCAAAAACTTGCATCCATCTCTTTGTAAATAAATCTTGCATTTAGGAATTTCTCATGTTGCATTTGGAATTTGTGGGTAGTATCCGCTGAAAACCCTCACGAGACAACACCCGTCCTACTAGGGACACCTAAAGGTTTAACGGCTTGTTGCATACGCTAATGCAATCGTGCTTCCTACGAAAACAGATTTATCTTAGTTTTTCTTTATTCGAGGACGAATAAAAAGATAATTGTGGGGGTATTTGATGTGCACGTAAATGTGCATATTTTTACATCAATATTTAATCTATTTTTATTTAAATAAACGTCATAATTAGGTATTTTTACATGTTTAAAACAAAATTTCAAATATGCTTTCAAGTCGTCATTCATACATTAATGTGGGGATAAAATAGTCATTTTGTGCATGAATTAATTTTGAAAATATTTATTTGCACATTTTCTTTTTAATTATTGGAATTTTGGATGGAAATATGAAGATGTTCTCATGGAAATATGCATGCACAAGGATGGGAAACAAAGGAATGAAGATGGCAATAATTCGAACTTATGCATTATGGAGGACCCTACATACCCACTACCTTAATCTACAATTAGGAGCTAACACACAAGTTAGTGGAGGTTAAAGTTACACGCATACTTGATGATGGATTAATTAGAGACTAATGATAACTTGGTGGCCACACTTCCTAAGGGGTATTTTGGGAAGCCCCATAAAATATGGATTAAGGTTTTGTGCATGTATAAATAGCCCTCTTATGTTCATGTAATGGATCTTTTAATCATTTAGGATATTAGCATGCAAGTTGTTGCCTCAAAGTTATATGAAATAAAAATGGCTTCCTAAGCCTCTTGTTCTTTTATGTAACATCCCTCTACTTAGAGACCAAAACTAACGGCTACGGATGCTGCAGTCATCCATAGTTATTAATCCTCAGCGACCAAATACGGCGGTGTTAGATACATTGATACACAGATCACAAGAATATGGAAAAAATTTAACAAATTAAAAACACATTTCCACATTCCATTCAAACCATTTCATGTTCATTACATAATCCCACAATCGTTAACCATGTCCATAAAAATATAATTATTACACATATGCCAAGAGCAACATATGAAGATGCCCCCTTGGTTGATCAGAGTATATAGTAAGGCTAATAAGTCTGCCTTTACATCCAAAATACACAGCGGCAAAAGATAACTCTAAATAACTAACTGCCTCCTGCACGCCTCCGGAAGCTTTTTTCGTTTAAGAGGAGAACCTAGAAACCCTAAACCTCAAACTACTCAAAATCAATTGAGTACCCGAGAGTTTAAGGGGAAAACAAAAACTTCGAGTCAGACATAAAGCCTGATATGAATAATAATCTAACATCTCATTCCATTTAGATATCTAGTGAGACCATGCCTATCACGAACCAATTTTCTGTACAGTTCAAACAGACACTTTACCACGTTTGTCCAGCCCAAATTGAACAGAAAGGCGGATAGTAAGAAAAGAAAATAGAAAGAAGATAGAAAGGAAAAGGAAAGAAAATAAAACAACACGTAATCTCACAACGGAAACGAATAATCTATAATATAGAACAAGTCTTTACATAAACAAAACTGTAACTTAAGCATATACATACATCAATCAGAGTATACAACCTATTCAGCACGGACAGTTATAACAACATGTCCTAACAATTGCTGATATACACAACTAAATGCAACGAAATATAATCATCAACGTGAATATGACATTGGGCTCTAACTCCTCTCTTGAAGCTCTAATCTTACAGCTAAACTTGGAAATATGCTCGATCTGACCCGAGCATATAGGAAAAACCACGCCCGAGTCAGTCTGGTAAAACTAGCGTGAGAATTTAAATCACAAGGAATTTTATTCGTTATAACTTTCAAAATCCTTTTAAAATCAAAGGTATCCCATAAGACCATGCCACACATAAACACGACGGGTATTTCCCCTACGGTAACCAAAACACTTTTATAAAAAATCCAATGATATTATAATAGTGTCTAAGTACAAATACTTATTCAAATAGCTGAAATAGTTACATTAATTAAATTCCAGCATACTAGGCTCTACAACCAAAACCGTAAAGGCACGTATTGGAGAATGGATTCCATACGAATGACTAGGCACTAGGGTACCACCTACCACATTACACATCTAGAAAAATGTACCGAGGACCACGTCGGGATCCCCTACAACACAAGACCGGACTACCCCTAACCTGGATAGACCGAATATGCTATCACCCCGGGGGTTCCCACCCTTTCAGAGCTCCTTTCATGTATCGTAGTAATAATATCCGAGGGTATCTAGAAAGGTGATAATCATACCCTAATTGGGTGCGACCCACTTAGCCTTGCTGCATCTCCCCTTCTTTTCAGTCATTCCCGGTTGATGAGGCTAGAGGCTACGATTACCATTTAAATAAATTTTCATTTAGAATTCTCATTGTCCCACATTGACAATGTACTGATATCATTCATCCATACAAGTCCGTTCTGGGTCTGAACGGAACCGAAGGCACTATTCCGACTACATCCATTTTGGAATCATCCTCAGGATTAGTAGCGATTAGCCCTTGCACTTCAATGCTCCATGTTCTTGTCTTAATTCGAAAACGTATTTGTTGGATCGAAGTGGTTTTCGGATAACTTATCTGATCCCGGTCTCCTCGAAACAACGTTCGATATTTCTGGTAAACTCAACCCCGGTTCTTTAGGAAATAAATCGACGAAAATAAGACCGGAGACCACCCCCTAACCGTTAGTGGACGGATTTCCTTATCATCGTCCTAGAAGAACGAAACGAGTTTATACGTACAGTATAGCACCTCGAACGGTAATTGTATCACATAATTCCTGTGTTTCTTCTAGACATTCCCAAAGTTATGTTATTGGGTCCAGATTTGATAGTCGGTTATTTAATTATCAAATATACAATCATCCAATCAAAGGTTTTCATTTCCCACTGAAAACATTAAGCCTTATTTAAATTTCGATAGATTTAAATTAGGGTACTTTTGGCACAGGTCCTTATTAAGTTTCAAAATTCACGAAAAGTCCTTCACTAAATTTCAGTGTAAATTAGGTCCTTGTTTTTTATTCACGATTATTGCAGATCATGATGCAACATTTCATAAAAGTTGCTGACATTTCCGCAACATTTCTGTACACTGTGAACATAGTATATGAAAGTTGCTGAAATATCAACACTTATTTATAAAAGTTGCAGATATTTCAGCAACATTTCTGTACACTGTGAACACAGTTTATTAAAGTTGCTGAAATATCAGCACTTATTTATAAAAGTTGCTGACATTTCAGCAATAATTTTTCTTTTTTTTACAATAAAACTTTGACACAGATAGTTGCTGAAATATCAGCACTTATTTATAAAAGTTGCTGACATTTCAGCAATAATTTTTCTTTGTTTTTACAATAAAACTTTGACACGGATAGTTGCTGAAATATCAGCACTTATTTATAAAAGTTGCTGACATTTCAGCAATAATTTTTCTTCGTTTCCAGAAAACAGGGACCCGCTTTACAATGAAACTTTGACAGGGACCCGCTTTACAATATGAAAGTATGATAGGGATGTCTCCCTAATTTCCACTTTAAATTACTTAATCAAAACAGCATATGCTTATCTCACCAGATAAGTATATTCACAAACCATTCATTTTAAAATATTTGAAACCCTTTTAAAATAAATATGGAAAGCACCACTGCGGTATCAACCATGGATTCACAGCTTAATGGTTACATCTCTATCCAAAGAAATCCAAAACTTAACTACAGGCACTCCATGCCTCCGATTTCACCATGAAAGTATACCATTACTTTCCTAAAATCTTTATTTAAATATTTTCAAAATAATAATTATAAAGTTTTAATATAAGTTTTCCAAGTTCTAATTAAGTAAAACGCTCTTTTATAAGGTTTACTATATAATATATTATTTTTAAAGCATTATTAATATTTAATAAATTTATCTTTGGAATAAATATACATTTTAATACTAATTAACCCTTAAGTAATAATTAACCATAAACAATCACTATAAAATAACTTTTATTAATAATTAATATACTTTAAACAATTTAAATAATTAAATAGCTCTGAAACAATAATTAATACTTTTAAATAATTTTTAAGAATAATAAAATAATGACTTTAAATCATTATCAAAATATTTACCAATTAACTTTAAAATATCATAAATAAAAAAATAATTATCTTTATACAATTTTAGTTCAAAAGTCAACCTCTAAACGAAAAAAGACTTACAAATTTCAATGGTACTTAATCAAATTACCATTCGTTCCATAACAGTCCAAAATAACAGATACAGATATTCACATCAAACTATTTTTAACAATCAATTCAACATCATATTGTCCAATATAATTATCAGGATAATAAATAGATGTCCGTATAATAGCAGAACAGGTTTTTATTCCTGCTAGTAAATGTCCACAAAACAGACATATTCAGTAATAATGGCAGAACGGTGATTTATTCTACCAACAAGGGTCCATTTTAATACAATTAGCGGAACGGTGTTTTATTCCGCTAAACAGATGTCAAAACATTGTAATTAATTTAAATTAACTCATCACTATTTTTATCTGGAAAAATCACTTCATCAGACGGGTCATATAAATTTAAACGCCGATATTTGTTTTAAATCGGTGATTAAATTTCTATTCGTTTAAATATTCCATAGTTTTTCACTTATTTAAACTCGACAACAATTCATGTGACAACGTAGTGTCCGTTGTTACGAACCCAATGCAACAAATTCTGTGTTAATCGGAATTCGTATGCATTTGGTGAGATATTTTGAAATTTACAAAAAATTATATATTTTTTATATTATAATTTTCCTCCCCTTTATTTCCTTTTTGGCCGAATCCCACTAACGTATCAAACCCGCTCCCCCTTTTCCTCTCCTCCCTCTCTCGTTTTCTTTCCACTTCTTCTTCCCTTTCCCTTTTCTTTCTCTTGCCCAAGATTTCCACTCCAGATCCATCAAAACCCATCTTACTCTAACCTAACTTCCACCACGTGCTCGATCCATGGGCGACCACCCCTTGGACCCAAACCCATCCCTTCCATTTTCCCAAGCTCCTCCTACCATTGCCAATCCCCGGGTGCACACTGTGCATGTGCACACTCGACCAGACGCCCAAATCACCACCGCGACACCTCAAGCAAACTCCCCCTCGTTCCCTGACCACCATCGCCACCTCGCCGAAGTCCAACACCCATAGATTCGAAAGTCAAGCCCCTTTCACTGATCGGCGATCTGCTCGCACCTCACCCCACTATTTTGCTCGCCGCTACCCCCATTCGAAGTCCCATCCCCATCACCACCTTCATGCCCAAAGCCACGACCTCTAGTCGTCTTTTCCTTTCCCAGTTTGGTCGCGTTCCAGAGCCTGAACCCAAGCCTCCCAAACTGTAAATCCAACTCGTACACCCAAACCACCACCATAGAACAAAATCCCCATGGTTAAACCCTTTCTCTCACCTCCACGGCCAACTCGAAGCCGACGAACCGCCGCCTCATTCATCTCCAAACCCAAATTTAATTTTTTACGAAAAACGATCAAACTAGAAATTCTCCCAATCTAACACCTTAAAAATCATGATTTTGCCACTAAAATTCATGTTTTAGTAATACAATTATGATTACAATCTTAGATAAATGTTTTGAACACGTCGGAAATTATCAAAAACTAGATTGCTTACTGTCATTTGGCAATTTCATACAATATATAAGACTAACAAGCTATAAAATATTTTTAATGTGTTCTATACCCAATAACCAACAATTCATTAGTTTACGTCATTGGTAAATTCAAATCAAAATGAGAGATAGAGATTTTTAAAACTAGAGCATATATAACCTTTTAACTCTGTTAACATAACAAAGCGATGAAAAAAAGCATTTCCAGGAATTCAAAATTTAAATCCTCACCTTCCACATTGTTGAGATCTTTAGAAATCTTCTAGTTGCTCTTTTCTTTATGATCTGAACTTTGAAATCTTGCTTTGTATTTGGATTTGAATTTTAAAATGGATGCTTCTTCTTCTTCTTTTATTTAACTCTGTTTTGTTCATAGAGTACAGACTATATTTTTGCTTACAGGCTTTACAAACTTAGCATAGACATACAAGCCTATATATATACATATTTTGGACGTGAATAATATGTTTTTGATCATAGTTTTGGCTCAAAAGGTTTGCAGTCTGTACAAGGATTTGTTTTTTATGGGTTGAAAAACTTGAGGTGATTTTTTGAATTGATTTTTGGTTTGAGGTTGAAAAGAAGTGAAGGAAATGTGTTTACCCTTTCCTCTTTTGAACCAAACATGCTTATATGTACATATATATGTTTTTTGTCCATTTTCTTGTTTTTATCTTTTTACATATGCCTGTTTTACTTTGCTTAATTCTCTTTTGTTTTGTACAGCAAGCTTCATACATATATTTTGAAAAACAATTAATATAAAGTGGTTTAAAAACAACTTCAAGTCTTCATGTATATATATACTTCCATTAAAATATATTACTCAAGGCAAAAATGAAAATTTTGCTATTTTATTCTAAGTGTATAAAATAACATTTTTGTTCTACATTTTCCTTTTATAAAGGATTAAAAATGATTTTATTTAGTTTTCCTCATTTCTATCATATATATTTTTTCATATATATATATATATATATATATCTTCTTATATATTTACTTCTTTTAACATACTATTTATATTGTTCTTAGCATACAATATTTATTTGTTTATAAATACTATAATTTTCCGTTTTGAACTTATATATATGTATACATCCTCCTTAACTAATATGTGTGTATATATATATATATATCTATAAGAAAATCCAATTTTAAACTCTTTTATTTAAAATACACTATATTGTTCATAAGCCAAAATCATTTCTATTTAAAAAAATTCTTTTGCTTTTTCATCTGTATTTGTTTGCTATGAATTTGTTTCCAAATTATATATATATATATATATATATATATTGTTGCCTTGAGTGTGTGTGTGTATAAGAAATTCCAATTAAATCAATTTCCTATTTAATAAATAAAAATATGGAAATTCAAAATATTATCTTGGTTTTTAAAAATACTGTATATTATTACCAATTGTTATTTAACGGGGATTTATTATGACTAAAAAATACTGTATTATTGAATATTAAAAATAAATATTCAAAACACGAGATGACAAAAATTCTGGGTCGTTACATTCCTCCCCCCTTAAAAGAATTTCGTCCCCAAAATTTCCATAACCAGGCTAGTAAACAAAATTAACCAAATTTTAATTTATTAACAAATTAATAAACACCCATATCACACAAGTCAATATATATATTTATATATATTCCCAAATATCAGTTACACCTAGTATCAACTAGAATACTTTCACAGTTACCATCATCATATACACATACACATATATATAGTCATACCAAACATCTACTGAGATACCTTACTGGACTACAATCCAACAAACATGACGTCTATAGGTTACTTAATACATACTAATAGGGTATACACCACCAAGAGACCACTCTACCCAAACCAACACTCACTGTGGACTCTCTCCATTCGAGTCCTCCACTTCGGGCCCTTTCAGCTCCATAGATTCAACATCGTTATCCAGAACCCATGCAAACATCGGGCTTGGTTCCCTCTGATGGTTATCCTCATCTACAATTGGCTCATTTTCAACCTCACCCATTTCCTAGATGACATCGTCATCATTTTCCGATTCGGGTTCTTCCTCTGCTTCAAATTCCTCTTCATCCTCAAATTACTCCTCATCCTCGAAGTCTTCCTCATCCTCGAATTCCTCCTCATCCTCAAATTCTTCCTCAAATTCCTCTTCTTCTTCTTCCTTGGGCTCCTCTTCTTGATGCGATGGCTGCTCGACATGCTCTATTTCCTCCTCATAAATCGATGGCTCGTTAAGATCCTTCAGAATCCTTCTAACTAAGTCATGATCACTATCTCACCTAGCCTTCGAAAGTGCTCCTCCTCGAATGATACTACGGGTTCTCTAAAATCAATTAACAAAAGCCAAGAATGAGATCCTAAGGTTTCTGGAATTCATATATGCTAAAGGGTACATATATAGGTACACACTTCAAATAACTCTTCCTTTTTAAATTACTACCATTCAAAAACTTTACTTAAGCAAAACCAAAATCATTTTCCTCAAAAATTTGTTTTAAACAGATTTTCCGAAATCACCTGAGTTTTTAATTCTTAAATATCTCTTCTATAAATCAATTATTATAAAATTAGCCTTTATCTATGAAAAATCTTCCTAAAATTTTTATTTAAAATATTTCAGTTTCCTTTAGTAAACAAAATTTACTAAAAATCCAAATTTTCCAAAGCTCCTATCTTACAAGACTCAGGTTTTTGAGGAATATCCTGGTCAAAAGGGCAGGCAATAGAGGATACTCAAAGCTAACGGTTATGACTACTCAATTCCTAGATGATAAAATATTATCTCACTTATCAAACAACACCTCAAAATACTATATATTTTGAAAATCAAGCCTTTAATATATATATATATATATATATAATATTCTAGGTAAAATTATTTCATTTACCTACTTAAAATAATATTGTGTCTGTTGGCCTTGTTCAAGTGTTTAGAGACCCCTATCAATAACGTTAGCTACTCGTATTGACTAGAATCCATAAGCCACTCAACAGATCAATTAACACAATATAAAACATTTTATATCACTAACAAATACGCGTTCTCGTATATATAAACACTCAGACTCATTCTAGGGTACCACTGACCCTGTCTCTAATGAGTAACCCCACCAAAGCCTAGGTATTCGCTCAGCCTAAGCTCTGATACCACGATGTCATGACCCACTTTTCCGTACAGTTCGAACGGACACTTTACCACGTTTGTCCAGCCCAAATTGAACAGGAAGGCGGATAGTAAGAAAAGAAAATAGAAAGAAGATGGAAAGGAAAAGGAAATAAAATAGAACAACACAGAATCTCACAACGGGAACGAATAATCTATAATATAGAACAAGTCTTTACATAAACAAAACTGTAACTTAAGCATATACAGACATCAATCAGAGTATACAACCTATTCAGCACGGACAGTTATAACAACCTGTCCTTACAATTGCTAACATACACAACTAAATGCAACGGAATATAATCATCTACGTGAATATGACTCTCGGCTCCAACTCCTCTCCTGAAGCTCCAATCTTCCAGCTAAACCTGGAAATATGCTCGGTCTGACCCGAGCATATAGGAAAAACCACGCCCAGGTCAGTCTGGTAAAACCAGCGTGAGAATTTAAATCACAAGGAATTTTATTCATTATAACTTTCAAAATCCTTTTAAAATCAAAGGTATCCCGTAAGACCACGCCACACATAAACATGACGGGTTTTTCCCTTACGGTAACAAAACACTTTTATAGAAAATCCAATGATATTATAATAGTGTCTAAGTACAAATACTTATTCAAATAGCTGAAATTGTTACATTAATTAAATTTCAGCATACTAGGCTCTACAAACAAAACCGTAAAGGCACGTATTGGAGAATGGATTCCATATGAATGACTAGGCACTGGGGTACCACCTACCACAGTACAGGTCTAGAAAAATGTACTGAGGGTCACGCTTGGATCCCCTACAACACAAGACCGGACTACCCCTAACCTGGATAGACTGAATATGCTATCACCCCGGGTGTTCCCACCCTTCCTGAGCTCCTTCCATGTATCATATAAATAATATCCGAGGGTATCTAGAAAGGTGATAATCATACCCTAATTGGGTGCGACCCACTTAGCCTAGTTGCATCTCCCCTGCTTTTCAGTCATTCCTGGTTGATGAGGCTAGAGGCTACGATTACCCTTTAAAGAAATTTTAACTTAGAATGCTCATTGTCCTCCATTGACAATGTACTGATAACATTCATCCATACAAGTCCGTTCTGGGTCTGAACGGAACCGAATGCACTATTCATACTACATCCATTTTGGAATCATCCTCAGGATTAGTAGTGATTATCCCTTGCACTTCAATGCTCCATCTTCGACTCCATGCTCTTGTCTTCATTCGAAAACGTATTTGTTGGATCGAAGTGGTCTTCAGATAACTTATCCGAACCCGGTCTCCTCGAAACAACGTTCGATATTTTCGGTAAACTCAACCCCGGTTCTTTAGGAAATAAATCGACAAAAATAAGATCGGAGATCACCCCCTAACCGTTAGTGGATGGATTTCCTTATCATCGTCCTAGAAGAACGAAACGAGTTTATACGTACAGTATAGCACCTCGAACGGTAACTGTACCACATAATTCCCTTGTTTCTTCTAGATATTCCCAAAGTTATGTTTTTGGGTCCAGATTTGATAGTCGGTTATTTAACTATCAAATATACAATCATCCAATCAAAGGTTTTCACTTCCCACTAAAAACATTAAGCCTTATTAAATTTAAATTTCGATAGATTTAATTACTTAATAAAAACAGCATATGCTTATCTCACCAGATAAGTATGTTCACAAACCATTCATTTCAAAATATTTGAAACCCTTTTAAAATAAATATGGAAAGCACCACTGCAGTATCAACCATGGATTCACAGCTCTATGGTTACGTCTCTATCCCAGATAAATCCAAAACTTAACTGCAGGCACTCTCTACCTTCGATTTCGCCATGAAAGTATACCATTACTTTTCGAAAATCTTTATTTAAATTTTTTCAAAATAATACTTATAAAGTTTCAATATAAGTTTTCCAAGTTCTAGTTAAGTAAAATGCTCTTTTATAAAGGTTTACTATATAATATATTATTTTTAAAACATTATTAATATTTAATAAATTTATCTTTGGAATAAATATACATTTTAATACTAATTAACTCTTAAGTAATAATTAACCTTAAACAATCACTATAAAATAACTTTAATTAATAATTAATATACTTTAAACAATTTAAATAATTAAATAGCTCTGAATCAATAATTAATACTTTTAAATAATTTTTAAGAATAATAAAATAATTACTTTAAATCATTACCAAAATATTTACCAATTAACTTTAAAAAATCATAAATAAAAAAATAATTATCTTTAAACAATTTTGGTTCAAAAGTCAACCTCCAAACGGAAAAGGACTTCCAAATTTCAGTGGTACTTAATCAAATTACCATTCATTCCATAACAGTCCAAAATAACATATACAGATATTCACATCAAACTATTTTTAACAATCAATTCAACATCATATTGTCCAATATAATTATCAGGATAATAAACAGATGTCCGTATAATAGCAGAACAGGGTTTTATTCCTGCTAGTAAATGTCCACAAAACAAATATATTCAGTAATAATGGAAGAATGGTGATTTATTCTACCAACAGGGGTCCATTTTAATACAATTAGTGGAATGGTTTTTTATTCCGCTAAAAAGATGTCAAAACATTGTAATTAATTTAAATTAACTCATCACTATTTGTATTTGGAAAAATCACTTCATCAAACGGGTCATATAAATTTAAACGACGATATTTGTTTTAAATCAGTGATTAAATTTCTATTCATTTGAATATTTCATAATTTTTCACTTATTCAAACTCGACAACAATTCGTATGACAACGTAGTGTCCGTCGTTACGAACCCAACGCAACAATTTCTGTGTTAATCGGAACTCGTATGCATTTGGTGTGATATTTTGAAATTTACAGAAAATTATATATATATTTTATATTATAATTTTCCTCTCCCTTATTTCCTTCTAGGCCGAACCCCACTAACATATCAAACCCACTCCCCCTTTTCCTCTCCTCCCTCTCTCTTTTTCTTTCCACTTCTTCTTCCCTTTCCCTTTTCTTTCTCTTGCCCGAGATTTCCACTCCAGATCCATCAAAACCCATCTTACTCGAACCTAACTTCCACCACGTGCTCGACCCATGCACGACCACCCCTTGGACTCAAACCCATCCCTTCCATCTTTCCAAGCTCCTCCTGCCATTGCCAATCCTCACGTGCACACTGTGCACATGCACACTCGACAAGACGCCTAAATCACCACCGCGACACCTTAGGCAAACTCCCCCTCGTTCCCTGACCACCATCGCCACCTCGTTGAAGTCCAACTCCCACAAATTTGAAAGTCAAGCCCTCAACCCGAACCCAAGAGAAACCCCCTTCCACTGATCGCCGATCTGCTCGCACCTCACCCCACTATTTTGCTCGCCGCTACCCCCATTCGAAGTCCCATCCCCATCACCAACTTCACCCCCATTCGAAGTCCCATCCCCATCACCACCTTCACCCCAAAGCCATGACCTCCGGTCGTCACTTCCTTTCCCAGTTCGGCCGTGTTCCAGAGCCTAAACCCATGCCTCCCAAACCCTAAATCCAACTCGTACACCCAAACCACCACCTTAGAACAAAATCCCACGGTCAAACCCTTGCTCTCACCTCCACGGCCAACTCGAAGCCGACGAACTGCAACACCTTAGGCAAACTCCCCCTCGTTCCCTGACCATCATCGCCACCTCGTTGAAGTCCAACTCCCACAGATTTGAAAGTCAAGCCCTCAACCCGAACCCAAGAGAAACCCCCTTCCACTGATCGCCGATCTGCTCACACCTCACCCCACTATTTTGCTCGCCGCTACCCCCATTCGAAGTCCCATCCTCATCACCAACTTCAGCCCCATTCGAAGTCCCATCCCCATCACCACTTTCACCCCAAAGCCATGACCTCCGGTTGTCACTTCCTTTCCCAGTTCGGCCGTGTTCCAGAGCCTAAACCCATGCCTCCCAAACCCTAAATCCAACTCGTACACCCAAACCACCACCTTAGAACAAAATCCCACAGTCAAACCCTTGCTCTCACCTCCACGGCCAACTCGTACACCCAAACCACCACCTTAGAACAAAATCCCACGGTCAAACCCTTGCTCTCACCTCCAAAGTGTCTTCGAAAAAGGATAATGTTTCTCATATTAGTACAGATTTGCTATGGGTTGATTTAGAGGAGTTGTATAGAAATGATTTAGGTTGGAATAGTCAGATTGACATTCTACTTCTTGATCCTGTTGTCAATGAATATTGTTTCTCAAAGGCAGATGGTAATGCTGTCGATGCTATTAATTCCATTGTTTCAGAGGTTTCAAAGTTATATGTTTTAGATGTTTCAAAGGTAGATGGTTCCTGTTCAGTAGATAGTTGTTGTGATATAGTTCCAATGTGTAACAATGATGAAACTGGAAAGATGTTATTATCAGAATGTGTGGAAGATGTTCTTAAGACTGGCTGTGATTTCTTGAATGCTTCTCATTGGGTTGATAATTATGTGAAGGCAGTTAATGCGGCAGAATTCAGTTGTGATATTATTACTTCAGATGTTTTGACTTCATCGGTCAGTGATGTTAGAGAGTCTTCAGTCTATCCCTTTGCAGTTGATAATGACGTTGCTGAAGATTGTGATTTTTCTGTTGATATTATACCAGTGGCTAGTGAAGTTCTTTTAAAGTTTTCTGATGATCGGGGCATTGAAGCAGTTGCTGGTATTCGTAATCTTGATACCGGTAATGATTTTCATCAAAGTAATATTGATACTGATGATCGGGGCATCGAGGCAGTTGCTGGTTGTAGTTCATCTGAGTTTGTGAAGTTTTCTGTAAAGAAGAGATTCGTGAATCTATTTTTGATGATGGTAAATCAAAAGTCTGGGCTTGTTCTGTGAATAAAGACAGTGAGTTTGGAGGATTTGCTTGTTCTAAGGTTGTGTCATCTCGGGACAATGATAGATTTTCTGATAGTCTTAGCAAGAATTGTGAAGTTGAAATCTTATATGTTGATGATGAGGCATTCATGGTTAAAGTGGTTATGAGTTTGGTCAACTCTGTTGGATCATATGAAGTAGCTGTTTTAAAATGTGCACATAGTTTGACACAGTGTGCACATAGTATTCAAGGAGAATTTGTGGTAGATGCAGACTCGCTTGATGTTGTAGACTTTTCTAGATTGGAGGTTTCTCGGTTAGGCAGTTGCAACACTAATGTTGTCGAGAAGGGTTTGCATAATGTTATAGAGATAGGTGGGTCTTTGTTGTTGACCAAGAAGTTTAATTCGTGGAGCATTGTTGTTAACCGGATTTATAGTGTACTGCTGCCTAGCATCTCGTAGAAGATCATCTATTCATGCTCGTGTTTCTACTCCTATTCCTAAAGCTCGTAATAAAATTAGGAGTAGTTCAGCTGTTAGCATTAGAAGAAGTCCCAGGTTGAAACTCAAGGATTCTAGGTCTTTTTCTTGAAGGGGGTTACTTAGTTGGAGGAGTTTTATGGCGTTTGTTGTTTTGGTATCTGTTTTTAGCTAGAGTTTTTGTGTTTTGTTATTTGGTGACTTTTTAGGTTTTGGTTGTTGTGGTGGGTGTGGTGGAGTTGTTGTTGCAGGTTACTCTTTTCGTGGAGTCATTTCAGATTGTCGAGACCGGCGTTGTGCTGTTGTTGTTGTAGGTTGCTCTTTTTGTGGAGTCGTTTCTGTCTTTAGTTTATGTTTTCTTCTATAGATTGCTTTGAGTGTGTCTTTGTACGAGGGGTTTTGGCTATTTGTCAGGCTTGTTGGCAGCTCCTTTATTTCTGGTGTTATATATATGTGCATGTGTGCTCTCCTCTTTTTTAGAGGATCACACATTTTTCTCAAAAAAAACAAACTATTTTTAATGTGTTCTATACCCAATAACCAACAATTCATTAGTTTACATCATTGGTAAATTCAAATCAAAATGAGAGATAGAGATTTTTAAAACCAGAGCATATATAACCTTTTAACTCTGTTAACATGACATAGTGATGAAAAAAAGCATTTCCAGGAATTCAAAATTTAAATCCTCACCTTCCACATTATTGAGATCTTTTGAAATCTTCTAGTTGCTCTTTTCTTTATGATCTGAACTTTGAAATCTTGCTTTGTATTTGGATTTGAATTTTAAAATGGATGTTCTTCTTCTTTTATTTAACTATGTTTTGTTCACAGAGTATTTTACAGACTATATTTTATCTTATAGGCTTTACAAAACTGAGCATAGACATACAAGCCTATATATATATATACATATTTTGGACGTGAATAATATGTTTTTGATCATAGTTTTGGCTCAAAAGATTTGCAGTCTGTACAAGGATTTGTTTTTGATGGGTTGAAAAACCTGAGGTGATTTTTTGAATTTATTTTTTGTTTGAGGTTGAAAAGAAGTGAAGGAAATGTTTTTACCCTTTCCTCTTTTGAACCAAACATGCTTATATGTACATATATATGTTTTTGCCCATTTTCTTGTTTTTATCTTTTTACTTATGCTTGTTTTACTTTGCTTAATTCTCTTTTGTTTTGTACAGCAAGCTTCATATATATTTTGAAAAACAAGTAATATAAAGTGGTTTAAAAACAACTTCAAGTCTTCATGTATATATATACTTCCATTAAAATATATAACTCAAGGCAAAAATGAAAATTTTGCTATTTTATTTTAAGTGTATAAAATAACATTTTTGTTCTACATTTTCCGTTTATAAAGGATTTTAAATGATTTTATTTAGTTTTCCTCATTTCTATCATATATATATATATATATATATTTTCATGTATATATCTCTTCTTATATATTTACTTCTTTTAACATACTATTTATATTGTTTTTAGCATACAATATTTATTTGTTTATAAATACTATAATTTTCCTTTTTGAACTTATATATATGTATACATCCTTCTTAACTAATATGTGTATATATATATATATCTATAAGAAAATCCAATTTTAAACTCTTCTATTTAAAATACACTATATTGTTCATAAGCCAAAAATCATTTCTATTTACAATATTTTCTTTTGTTTTTTCATCTGTATTTATTTGCTATCAATTTGTTTCCAAATTATATATATAAATTTTGTTGCCCTGTGTGTGTGTGTATAAGAAATTCCAATTAAATCAATTTCCTATTTAATAAATAAAAATATGGAAATTCAAAAATTATCTTGGTTTTAACAAAAACTGTATATTATTACCAATTGTTATTTAACGGGGATTTATTTTGACTAAAAAATACCATATTATTGAATATTAAAAATAAATATTCAATACTCAAGACGACAAAAATTCCGGGTCGTTACAACGCCGCTTAGCGGAACGAGTTTTCCCCTCACTGGTATCCTAAAACCTTTTCAAAACCATATACTGTGCTCCTGCATCCACAATGGTTAAAACATAGCATTTAAAGCATTTACGAGGATATGCATATATATAAACATCTTGGATTTCCCATCCCCGGATTAATTGACTCCCGGTCATGATTATAATTTCTTGGGTCACGATTAACCTATTAGTTTTCATGGGTTTACTAATAACCTTTTTTATAATTTATGGCCACCCTGTCCTATTTCATAGTTTTCATGGAATCACTAAGAACCTATAGGCCCCTGCCAATTAACTTAATTAATTTATGGATTCCCTTGAACCTATTGATCATTTCAATAACTCATCTTATATCCTAGTTTTCATGGGTTGACTAGAAACCTATTGATTACTCCAGTAACTCCCTTCTTAGCCTAGTTTACATGGGTTGACTAGGAACCTGCTGATGTCTCCCTTAACTTCTTTCTTATCCTAGTTTTCATGGGTTGACTAGGAACCTTTTGACTGATGTCAATACTTAATCCGGATATAGTTTTGATGGATTCAGTACAAATCAATTGGTCCCGCCAACCATCCTTAATACATAGTTTTCATGAGTTTACTGTGAACCTGTTGGTTACCCCCAATAACTTCCTAATCATAGTTTTCATAGGTTTACTATGAACCTATCTCTCGGACAACTTCAAGGTTTAGGCATCGTATATTTTGGTCTCCCTGACTCCCTGGATGCAATTCTACTCATTAAAGAGTTTAATCAATTTATATTCACTACTGGGTTAGCCTACTAGTTCTTCTACCCCTTTATCCCCGAAATGCAGTTATGAGTCCTTTATCATGTGAATATATATTCATATTTGAAGAAGCAAACATTACAACTTACACTCCTGTAGGTTTAAAGTCCTTGAAATACTTTTCATATAAAACATATTTAATCCCTTTAACCTATATTTTTTTTCAAGGCAATTGTAACGACCCGGAAATTTCGAACCCGAAAATTCCAGATAGTTAGGAATAAGAAAGAGATAGAAGAAGAAACAGAAAATAAAACACAGAATCTCACATTCGCAGCGGATCAAATATAATATCATATAATACCATTTATATAAACTGTATCAGTTAAATTACATTTTAATACATCAGAGTTACAACACATACACAATCACTGGACATATATGATCAACATATCCAAATATATAACAATATATCATAGCGGGATACACTCCATACGTTCCTGCCATCGAGCTCGTCTCCTGAGCTCCAGAACGTCCTTACCTGAAAATCTATAATACTCGGTCTGACCTGAGCATTACATCAAAGTAACACCCGGGTCAGGCTGGAAACCAGCGTGAGTAAACCCATCTAACATGGAATACAACAGCATAAAACTACATAAAACCCGGGATAACTCGTATCAATTTACAAATTCACAATTTGTTATAGACATCACTTATTCCACATATCAATTTCTAAGTACCCAAAACTTAGATTAAATGGCCCAGTTCACTTAAATCATTCCACTCTAGTTTATTGATTTCATATATTAATCTATAAAGAATCGAAGTGGTTTCGGGTATTAACTAATACCCGACTTCGGTCTCTTCGAGTCTAGTGTCATCTTAACCCAAGTTATTTAAATGAAATACAAATCAACTTTAAATACAGGTGTCACTGTTTTTAACCCAAACATATTGTATCACATAGCACTCTGTATCACAAAGCTTTATAATCACATATCAGGGGTAACAAAAATTTCAAAGCATCCAAATATCATTCAATCATCAGTCACTTATTTATTCCAATTAATCATCTTGATTAATTAGCTTTTACTTACATTCCTGTAATTGTCCTTTAATTAATTATAGTGATTAATCTTTGAATAAATCCATAAATTAATTACTTTCCCATTGAATTTATTACATACAAATTTCTTTATTGATTTATTATTCCAAAATTAATCAATCATTATAATAATTAATGATCTCTAATTTGATTTTGTAAATTAATTATATTAAGAAAACAAATCTTCAAATCACAAATATTAATCATCTTGATTTAATAACATACAGTAATTAACTTTCCTTAGTTAATTACTCCTCAGTAAACAAACTTAATTAGTCCCTTGATTAACTTCAATTAATTTTATTCCAATTACCTCCATTAACAAACATCATCCAATTAACTACATCCAGTAATTACCCATCGATTACTTCATTAAGTAATTATACTCCATTATCTAGTGATTAATCTAAATTAATTAAACTTAATTAATTAACTCAAATTAATCAAATTAACACACTAATTACAATGAGTAATTAATTCCTTAATTACTTCCCATTTAGTAGTTATACTTATTCCATTCCATAAATGATTATTTTTAATTAATAAATCTAATTAATTATTAAAATTTATCACATAAATTAATTATTTAATAATCTCAAGTTAATGATCTTCATTTAATTATACTCATTAACTATCCCTTAATTACCTCCTAAGTAATTATGCTTAAATCTTAAATCTTGATTTTAAAACTTATCAACTTCAACTACAGTCTGGGAACATATTACTTTTGAAACAAAGACATATTAAACTTGAAGCTTCAAACAGTTCCTATTTAAATCTTCCTTTAAAACCTGGCAACAGAATTTACCAAGCCAAACACGATCACTTCCCCGTGTCTACCACTGCTTCGAGAAAAACAACAGACGACACGAGTCTAACTCTAAGGAACAACATCTTCCCCAAACTCCACTCAACCCTGACACGAACGTGCACGTGTGCACAGTGCACCACCCTCTGACCACCTCTGGCCATCTCCCCAACCATAAACAGAGCAATGCTGACCTCGCCTACCCATACGTCCACCCAGAACGAGATACCCCCCCGCGAATCAAAAATCGAACCCACAATCCACAACTGGAAACACACCATGGCCAGAAAACTCTTCCTTTCCGATACCTCCGATCTCGAGGTCACCTGACCAACTCACTGAAACTTCGTCATACAATCCAACACCCATTTCCATCATCGCGTGCCACCCGGTTCTACGCCCACATCGAAAATGGATAGACAACCACGTCGAGCAAAACACGATGCTAAACCCTAATTCGCACCAGTAAGACCACCACGACATTCGAGAAAGACAACTAGTATTTTTCTCAACCTTCCCGTCCATCATACAAGCTTCGATTCCAACCATGCCACCCCTCATACAGGCGATCACTCGAATTCATCAAAAAATCAAAAATCGTTCGACTTCGATTTTCTCAATCAATAGTTCATTAAAAATCTCGATTTTTCTTTTAAAAATCATTGCCTTTGATGACATTTAAGATGGCCTACCTGAAACTAAGATTTAAGATGTTTGAAATTTTGACACACTTTAAATGATGTCTGTATTTCAAGTTTTTCCAGAGAAACTTCGATTTGTTTTACTTAAATCTATTTTTAATATTTAAACCATGTTTAAACTAACAACTTTTGTTTAAAGTCTGAAGTTTAACAATAATCAGAAAAGAAGGAATTTGATTTCAAAACATGTTTGGAAACCTGTTGTGTTAAAACAGAGAACCATGTCTGTTCTCTGACAGGCATAGTCCACTCATACTCATATTCATACCTATCTGTATGCATACAATACTTCATCGCTTTTATTTTATCATGATTATTAAAATAACTAGCTAAATCCAGATTCAAAAGTTTACTCACCAGGCTTTCAGAAATAGAAAGCTTGCTCTTTTCTTGTTTGAAACAGGAACTTGAAAACTGGCCTTAGAAACTTGCATATTTTAGTTTGATTTCTGAAAACTTTGAACTGGAAACTTGTTGTAGTTGAGATGCTTCTATTTTTGATTTGAAACTGAAATATTTTTGGGCTTTTCTTATTTTGTTTCAGGTTATCTTTGTTTAAGCTTAGAATTGCTAAGCTTTTTGTATACGAAATAAAATGAAGCAAGTTGATAAATAAACAAGCATACATATTTGTTTACTGTCTAAGTACACAAAATTTCAAAGATTTTTATTCCACTTTGGGGGCTGAAAATATATTTAGAACAGGCTTTGCTTTGCTAGGATGGGAAACATTAAATGCTAATGTACTATATGTCTCAACCTTATCTTATTTTAGCACATAGATATTTTTAGTCTTACCTGGTTTATTCTTAGATGCTAAGCATACATACTCAATTCTATTCGTATGTAAATAGATGGTTCTACTGCCTGCACCATATACCATGTTATAGAAATAACATTTACTTGCCTTTACTCATTTTGTACTTAAGTGATTTTTACTTACCTGCCAGTATAAATTGCTATAGAGTATAAAGTATTCTACTCAAGTTTTTACTTTGTAATTGTTACGATTATTGTTATGGTTAGCTTGCATAATTATTTCTATCTCTAACATAAGTGTGTTTATATTTTATTTTAAAAACTCAAACTATCAAATTATTAATTACCTATTATTATTTTATTTATACTTACTTTAAATATTTATAAGGTATATTTTGTTATCTATAATTATTGTTAATATGAGGGATTTATATAATTTGTAAAAGCATAACTTCTTTTTCAGTATATATAACAATTTTTATCTATAATAAAACCTACTTGTATAGACATCATATTATAAATAAATCTAATTATTACATTAAAATAATTCATAAAAGAATTTATCACTTAATTACTAATTTTATTAAGCTATACTCTAAAAACAACAACAAACCTTTTTATTTAATTTAAAACCATTTAAACAATTTTGACTTTTAAATCCTGCGTATATTCTAAAGCTAACTGATTATTTATTAAATATTGAATTTAATAAAATTTTCCAAATTACTAAAAGATTAGAGTTTGAAGGCATATCCTTATCTATTAAAATTTAAACAGACTATAACTACTTACCATATATACAAATATATATATAAATAAATAGAAAACAATTTATTAGCCTTTAAAAGATAATTTATCAGTTAAATATTCATTTAAAAGAAAATTATTAATTCAATTCATATTCTATTAGCAATTATATATCAAATCAATTTAATATTTAATATAGATTATTAAATTGATATTGCTCAAAATTCCGGGATGTCACATTCCTCCCCCCTTTGAATCTTTTCGTCCCCAAAAAGGAATGAAGCCAGATTTATTAAAATGCTTAAAATTAGATAAATTTTCTTTGATCATTATTAAACTACTTTAAAAATCTATATAATATTTCTAAAACAGTTTTATAAAAATACTTTTATAACTCGATGCTTTGACAAGTCCATCCTCGTTCTTACAGAAATTCGGTCATACGTTGATCAGGCGTAGGACTGAAAATCTGTAAGTACTCAGCAGACCCATTTCAACATCCAGTGAAAATATTCGGGAAATAATTTTATTGAAAATATAAGAAACAGTTTCGAAAATAGAGGAAATATCTTTGGTGAAAATGCTCTGGAGATCATCACTCCCATCCATGGTCACAGTTACATCCTGGGTTACGTTGCCGTCGCAGCAAAAGTCCATGTAACTGATTACACCATAGAACCCATAATAGATCGCAGTTACATCCAGGGTTACGTTGCCGTCGCAGCAAAAGTCCATGTAACTGTTGGCTCTCAGCGGCACAAACGATTTTCGTTGTCAAAATAAAACTTCTCCACTCCTACATAGGTCTCAGTCTACCGATATAAAATCAAACGCAAACTGTTGGCTCTCAGCGGCTCACAAGACTTTCGCTATGTTACCATAGTGTCGCAGTCTACCGATGTAAAATCAAACATAGATTGTTGGCTCTCAGCGGCTCACGCGACTTTCGCTATGGTCTGCAGTAGATCGCAGCGACATCGAGTTACACTGTCGTCACAGCATAACCCAAATGCCTCTGTGGGCACCAGCCCCTCGACTTTCGCTACACAATAATCCTCAGGAACTAGTTTTGTCCGGACTCCTCACAGGATCAACTTTAGAAACCCCCCTTGGGGCTCAAGGCAGTGCCACCCAGTGGCACTCCTGAGAAGTTCATTTCAAGGGAGCGCCTTTTTCCCCAGAGCAAATCTCAAAACACTTTATACTATACACATATAGTATTTTCCAAATCATACACCTAGTATGAATCTCATATAAATGCTTTTACACAAAATCGATTCTCAAAATCGATAATTCACAAATCAGGCTTTCCCAAATCCCAAAATTGATTTTATCCAAAAATCAAAAGCCTTTTCCAAATCCAAAGGTTCCCAAAACCTTTTTCTCAAAACCATTTCCATAAAATCTTTTTTATATATATATTCATATATATAATTTTCTTGGGAAATCTTTAAATCACTTCATACTTATATAAGTTTCCTTTGTATACTACAAAACTTTCGAAAACCTTTTTCTTCTGGCAATGGATTCAATAAGGGGAGTTTTATCATATATAACAAAGATACGTAACTTTGTTTATTCCCAATCAAATATTCAAATTTGATTACTTTATAAAGTCACTTGCCAAATTTCTTACTTTTATTATAAAGTAAACTTTAACTCAGAAAAATATTCAATTTCCACTTTATTTCCATAAAGTTAATTTCTACCATAGAAATATAAATTTTTAAATTTATTTTATTTTAGTTCCTCATATATTCACAATATATTTCCCATTTCAAAAATCATCTTATAACCTTTTATCTACAACTTCAAAATCAATTTCCACCTTTATTCATTGTCAATTTCTTAAAATATACTTTCAATTTCAAAAATCTTTTCAGTATTTATCCACAAATTTTCAATGCCAATTTCATTCAAACCCGTACGATGTCCCCATATCATTCGTACGCAATATCAATCTGATCGCTCACTCGATCACACAATTTCACTTCCGAACTAGTATCGTTCACCCGACTTCCTAGTGCGGACTCAGATCTGGTTTCTTGATCAGAAACCGTCATTCTCCTTGCATAGTCACACCTATGATAGAGAATATCCAGAACCAATCAAAAATTCATATCCAGGTTCGCCGTCGAAAATCGAGCGAAAAATCCCAACTCGGATCGATAATACTATCTCGAAATTTTGTGCTCGAATCTGGATCAAATCTCTATGCGAATAGAATAATATACGTACATCCTACGTATTTATCTTCATTGATTATCAGTTAAATCAATTTCCTTTCTATTCACCCTCACTTTAATTTTATTCACTTATTCACATTTGGCTAAATCCCCACTTGGATTATCACTTCAATTCTTATCTCAGTTGGGTATTTACTAAATAACAGTTTGATCTCCGACCAGTTTATATTTACAAAATAGCTTGAAAATTTTAAAAATAAATAAATAGTTGAAAGATAATTATTAATTTGTAAAATAGCTGTAAAATAGTTAAGTAACGGTAAAATAATTGGAAAATAGTAATTACTTATAAAATAGTTGAAAAACAGTAATCAGTTTATAAATTAGTAGAAAAATAGTAATTAGTTTATAAAACAGTTGTAAAATAGTTAAATAGTTCCAAAGTAATTGTAAAACAGGTTTAAGATAGTTTTAGGTTTAAAAAGAATAGTTGTGTAGTAAATAGTTTGGAAAAATAGGTTTATATTAAACAATTTATTTTGAAAATAGTCCAGAGTCAAACTGTTTAATACCCCATCTCCATTTCCATAAATTCAATTTAAATTTCCACTTACATTTAAATTGACTCAATCCCAATTTGAATAACTTCAATTTTATTACAAATTAACCCAATTCAAATTTCTCATTTGAATTTTATACTTATCCATCATAAATCACAATTCCCATTAGTTCAAATCAAATTCAGTTTGAACTAATTCAATTTAAATCTCAATTTCAAACCATCTCGAATTATATAAATTCGAGTTAAATTTTCAAATGTTGATTTATTCCCTTAATCCAATTAACAGTTATCTTCAAATCAATATCTTTAAACAATTTAATTTCTGAGTTAAATTCTCAAAATCCCATTTTAAATTATCTTCACTTAACTTATTTCAAAGTTCAAATAATAATTCAAACCCCTTTTTAAACAATTAAATCTTTGAATTTCAATTTATTACCCAAATTCAATCTTGGAACCAATCCTTAATCATTTCAGTTTACATGTTCATTTTAAACATTCAAATCTTAATGTTCAAAGTGATCCCATTTTCTCAAGTTTAATTTTTTTTATCTTTAAAATCAAAATTACTTAAGTAATTTCAAATTAATGTTTAATTCCATTTAATTCCAATATTGGGATAGATATTACCCCAATCTATCATCCAATTTATTTAAAACATTCATCATCCACTACCCATTCCAGATCTCAATCCTATTTGAGATCACATATAATTCCCTACCAAATCAACCCATTTAACTTTCCTAAGTTAAATCTCAATTTCATCTTGAAATTTCCAATTCAGGTTGTTTATTCCAAACTTATTTAACTTTCCTTAAGTTAAATTCAACTTAATCCAATCAACTTGACCCAATTTGAATTCCCATTCAAATTTTAAACTTCACATTAATAATCTTCAAAACTTATCACCTTGGATATCACATCTCATTTTCCAAATTTAAAATTCAACATTTAGAGTTTATTTCAAACCATCTTTGGGTTTAATTTAAGACAGATCTCATTTTAAGTTTTCAAACAACTTCTTATTTTAAAATAAGATCGCATTCAAATATATTCTGAACGATATTATTTATTCTTTTCTTTAAACACTTTGAAACAATTCAATGTTTCTAAACTTAGGTTTAAACTTCACAATTTAAATCTGTTCTAATTTACAGGTTATACTCATCTAAATTTATATCCTTAGCACATTTTATTTTGCTCGCTCATTAATACACATCTTATTATTAAACACAACAACCATTTATGATAATAACCAAGATTATCATATTTGGAAACCAATTTATTATTATCTTTATTCTGAAAACATTTCTATAAATTCAGGATTTTAATTTCAGTTTGGATCCATTTCAAATTTATCTTCATTCAATTTCAATTTGGTTGTATTACTATTACCACTAAAATCTCATTATTTTATTTAATTCCAATAACTTTTAACAACCAATAACTTTAACATTTATTAGTAAGAAATATTGCTTTATATATATCAAAATATATTCTTACATAAAATCATTTAAAATCCTTATATAAGAAAATAACAAGTACGCTCTCATATATATATGTATATAAACACTCAACTCATTCTAGGGTACTATTGACCCTATCTTTAGATGAGTAGACCCACCAGAGCCAAGGTTTTCGCTTAACCTTCGCTCTGATACCAAATGTAACGACCCGGAAATTTCGAACCCGAAAATTCCAGATAGTTAGGAATAAGAAAGAGATAGAAGAAGAAACAGAAAATAAAACACAGAATCTCATATTCGCAGCGGATCAAATATAATATCATATAATACCATTTATACAAACTGTATCAGTTAAATTACATTTTAATACATCAGAGTTACAACACATACACAATCACTGGACATATATGATCAACATATCCAAATATATAACAATATACCATAGCGGGATACACTCCATACGTTCCTGCCATCGAGCTCGTCTCCTGAGCTCCAGAACGTCCTTACCTGAAAATCTGTAATACTCGGTCTGACCCGAGCATTACATCAAAGTAACACCCGGGTCAGGCTGGAAACCAGCGTGAGTAAACCCATCTAACATGGAATACAACAGCATAAAACTACATAAAACCCGGGATAACTCGTATCAATTTACAAATTCACAATTTGTTATAGACATCACTTATTCCACATATCAATTTCTAAGTACCCAAAACTTAGATTAAATGGCCCAATTCACTTAAATCATTCCACTCTAGTTTATTGATTTCATATATTAATCTATAAAGAATCGAAGTGGTTTCGGGTATTAACTAATACCCGACTCCGGTCTCTTCGAGTTCAGTGTCATCTTAACCCAAGTTATTTAAATGAAATACAAATCAACTTTAAATACAGGTGTCACTGTTTTTAACCCAAACATATTGTATCACATAGCACTCTGTATCACAAAGCTTTATAATCACATATCAGGGGTAACAAAAATTTCAAAGCATCCAAATATCATTCAATCATCAGTCACTTATTTATTCCAATTAATCATCTTGATTAATTAGCTTTTACTTACATTCCTGTAATTGTCCTTTAATTAATTATAGTGATTAATCTTTGAATAAATCCATAAATTAATTACTTTCCCATTGAATTTATTACATACAAATTTCTTTATTGATTTATTATTCCAAAATTAATCAATCATTATAATAATTAATGATCTCTAATTTGATTTTGTAAATTAATTATATTAAGAAAACAAATCTTCAAATCACAAATATTAATCATCTTGATTTAATAACATACAGTAATTAACTTTCCTTAGTTAATTACTCCTCAGTAAACAAACTTAATTAGTCCCTTGATTAACTTCAATTAATTTTATTCCAATTACCTCCATTAACAAACATCATCCAATTAACTACATCCAGTAATTACCCATCGATTACTTCATTAAGTAATTATACTCCATTATCTAGTGATTAATCTAAATTAATTAAACTTAATTAATTAACTCAAATTAATCAAATTAACACACTAATTACAATGAGTAATTAATTCCTTAATTACTTCCCATTTAGTAGTTATACTTATTCCATTCCATAAATGATTATTTTTAATTAATAAATCTAATTAATTATTAAAATTTATCACATAAATTAATTATTTAATAATCTCAAGTTAATGATCTTCATTTAATTATACTCATTAACTATCCCTTAATTACCTCCTAAGTAATTATGCTTAAATCTTAAATCTTGATTTTAAAACTTATCAACTTCAACTACAGTCTGGGAACATATTACTTTTGAAACAAAGACATATTAAACTTGAAGCTTCAAACAGTTCCTATTTAAATCTTCCTTTAAAACCTGGCAACAGAATTTACCGAGCCAAACACGATCACTTCCCCGTGTCTACCACTGCTTCGAGAAAAACAACAGACGACACGAGTCTAACTCTAAGGAACAACATCTTCCCCAAACTCCACTCAACCCTGACACGAACGTGCACGTGTGCACAGTGCACCACCCTCTGACCACCTCTGGCCATCTCCCCGACCATAAACAGAGCAATGCTGACCTCGCCTACCCATACGTCCACCCAGAACGAGATACCCCCCCGCGAATCAAAAATCGAACCCACAATCCACAACTGGAAACACACCATGGCCAGAAAACTCTTCCTTTCCGATACCTCCGATCTCGAGGTCACCTGACCAACTCACTGAAACTTCGTCATACAATCCAACACCCATTTCCATCATCGCGTGCCACCCGGTTCTACGCCCACATCGAAAATGGATAGACAACCACGTCGAGCAAAACACGATGCTAAACCCTAATTCGCACCAGTAAGACCACCACGACATTCGAGAAAGACAACTAGTATTTTTCTCAACCTTCCCGTCCATCATACAAGCTTCGATTCCAACCATGCTACCCCTCATACAGGCGATCACTCGAATTCATCAAAAAATCAAAAATCGTTCGACTTCGATTTTCTCAATCAATAGTTCATTAAAAATCTCGATTTTTCTTTTAAAAATCATTGCCTTTGATGACATTTAAGATGGCCTACCTGAAACTAAGATTTAAGATGTTTGAAATTTTGACATACTTTCAATGATGTCTGTATTTCAAGTTTTTCCAGAGAAACTTCGATTTGTTTTACTTAAATCTATTTTTAATATTTAAACCATGTTTAAACTAACAACTTTTGTTTAAAGTCTGAAGTTTAACAATAATCAGAAAAGAAGGAATTTGATTTCAAAACATGTTTGGAAACCTGTTGTGTTAAAACAGAGAACCATGTCTGTTCTCTGACAGGCATAGTCCACTCATACTCATATTCATACCTATCTGTATGCATACAATACTTCATCGCTTTTATTTTATCATGATTATTAAAATAACTAGCTAAATCCAGATTCAAAAGTTTACTCACCAGGCTTTCAGAAATAGAAAGCTTGCTCTTTTCTTGTTTGAAACAGGAACTTGAAAACTGGCCTTAGAAACTTGCATATTTTAGTTTGATTTCTGAAAACTTTGAACTGGAAACTTGTTGTAGTTGAGATGCTTCTATTTTTGATTTGAAACTGAAATATTTTTGGGCTTTTCTTATTTTGTTTCAGGTTATCTTTGTTTAAGCTTAGAATTGCTAAGCTTTTTGTATACGAAATAAAATGAAGCAAGTTGATAAATAAACAAGCATACATATTTGTTTACTGTCTAAGTACACAAAATTTCAGAGATTTTTATTCCACTTTGGGGGCTGAAAATATATTTAGAACAGGCTTTGCTTTGCTAGGATGGGAAACATTAAATGCTATTGTACTAAATGTCTCAACCTTATCTTATTTTAGCACATAGATATTTTTAGTCTTACCTGGTTTATTCTTAGATGTTAAGCATACATACTCAATTCTATTCGTATGTAAATAGATGGTTCTACTGCCTGCACCATATACCATGTTATAGAAATAACATTTACTTGCCTTTACTCATTTTGTACTTAAGTGATTTTTACTTACCTGCCAGTATAAATTGCTATAGAGTATAAAGTATTCTACTCAAGTTTTTACTTTGTAATTGTTACGATTATTGTTATGGTTAGCTTGCATAATTATTTCTATCTCTAACATAAGTGTGTTTATATTTTATTTTAAAAACTCAAACTATCAAATTATTAATTACCTATTATTATTTTATTTAAACTTACTTTAAATATTTATAAGGTATATTTTGTTATCTATAATTATTGTTAATATGAGGGATTTATATAATTTGTAAAAGCATAACTTCTTTTTCAGTATATATAACAATTTTTATCTATAATAAAACCTACTTGTATAGACATCATATTATAAATAAAGCTAATTATTACATTAAAATAATTCATAAAATAATTTATCACTTAATTACTAATTTTATTAAGCTATACTCTAAAAACAACAACAAACCTTTTTATTTAATTTAAAACCATTTAAACAATTTTGACTTTTAAATCCTGCGTATATTCTAAAGCTAACTGATTATTTATTAAATATTGAATTTAATCAAATTTTCCAAATTACTAAAAGATTAGAGTTTGAAGGCATATCCTTATCTATTAAAATTTAAACAGACTTTAACTACTTACCATATATACAAATATATATATAAATAAATAGAAAACAATTTATTAGCCTTTAAAAGATAATTTATCAGTTAAATATTCATTTAAAAGAAAATTATTAATTCAATTCATATTCTATTAGCAATTATATATCAAATCAATTTAATATTTAATATAGATTATTAAATTGATATTGCTCAAAATTCCGGGATGTCACAGCAATACTTCTTCAAATTTACATACTTAAAGTTATTTCAAAACTCCTTTATTTAGCCATGGGTCCTTTAAAAATGAGTTTGGGTTTTAAAAAGCCTTTCGACACCTTCGAAACCGTGCTTTCGACTTCATTAGACAACCTCCTTCGAAAGCATTAAATTCTGTCATTAAAACATTAGGCTCCTGCCTTTCGAATACTTTAAAACATCTCTTTCGAAACCTTTTGACCTTGTTAAAGTATTATCATATAAGTATAGAAGCATTGCTTCGAAACCATTCAAAAATACCACTTTCGAAACCATTGGAGGTTACCCTTCGAAACTATTGAAAGTCCCTCTTTCGAAATCATTGAAGGTTACCCTCCAAAACCTATACCTTTCGAAGCCATTAGGTTTATATTTAAAATAACATTTTTAGGTCAAAGCCAACATAAGCGAAAGCATCTCTTTTGAAACCATTCTTCATTTTATAAAACTATTGGGGAAACTTGATGGTGTCGAAACCATCCTTTCGAAAGCATTAAAATATTTTGGTAAAACAATTGAAGGTTGGCTTCGAAACCCCTTCCGAAACCATTGCCTCCCAAAACTCTAACCCCTTTCGAAAGCAGTAGGAGGTGGCTATTATTTTATAAAACAAACGGTACCTTTCGACAGCATTGATGTCCTCAATACCATTGAAAGGCATCAAATCACAGAAGGGTTTCGACTTTGTTGAAACTACCCCTTCCGAAAGCTTCAATTAAAGACTAAGTAACTCCTTCAGAAGCTACTATTTAAAAAAAAGGCGGCAACTCTCCTTTGAAAGCTTCTTTAGAAATACCTTTTCGAAATCATTGGTTTCGACTACTTCGAAACCTTTTTATAAACAAACAAGCACTTTTATTTTAAAACAAAACAAAACAAAGGAACCAAACCCTTCGAAAGCTACGTTTTGACCCCTTACCTTCCGCCTTTCTCCAATCCACTACGTACCAGCTAACTGATACTATGTGTATTGGTTTACTGGTTTCGACCTGGAAGGTTTCGACTATGTTGGAGGTGGAAGCTCTGGGTCGAAAGGTCCTTCTAAAGAAGGCGGAACTCACTTTTCTGAGCTAAAGGATGATTTTACTAAATAAAGTAAACTTTTTATAATTAACTTGCCCACTTGTAAACACACGATTGGTTACATTAAACTTTCAAATCATTTTACTAAAATTTGCTACATTTTCTCAGATCTAAAACTAAACAACATTTAACAATTAGGCCATTCCTAATAACAAAACAAATAAATCGTTTAGGTCCTCCTTTCAAAATAATTTAATTTCCATACAAAATTACTTAGTAAAAATACCCAAAAATTCCAGAAATTTACTTTAGTCATTTGCCTAACATATTAAAATTTCAGACCCAAAACCTTAATATAATTTCCTAAATAATTTTATAAACCCAAATAATCACATTTTCCTTTGAAAATTCATAACTAATTCCCCATGGCTTGGAAAATTATAAAATTGAAACCCAATTCCAAAATCATGTTTTCGACAACATATAATTTTTCCATGGCATTTAAAAATCATTTAACCTCGATTTTACCTTAAAACCATGCATATCTCCCTTGAAACAATTTTGTTTAATCTAAACAAATTATAAATCAAGCATATCATCATCCAATATATCATAAAAATGTACTTACCCTTAATCCGAATTCATATGATTATAAACCAAAAATAGAGATGTAGTGATTATTATTCACCCTAGTTTGGATAAGGAAATTAGAGATTGATTGAGATTGATTTCTTCTAGCTTGATCCTAAGCTTTAGATTTGATTCCTCTTTTCTTCCTTCTCCTTAATGGCTGGCTCCTATTAGCTTTCTTACGCTTTTAATTTTTGCTTAATAAAATGAACGTATATGGCTAGAGGTAATGGTATAAGGGTGGGAATATGGGCAGATATTTACCCTAATACCCTTATGTTTAATTAGTTAACACTTAACCATTTATAACTTCATTCAATTTAAATAAGCACGACCACCTATATTCATTTACCAATCTCAATCCCCTTATCACTCTACATTATTCTATTTAATTTATTCTAATTAAATCTCCTGAATAATGTTAATAAAATTAGAGGTGTTACATTTTACTTCTTCCTTGTTCTTATTTTATTTTCTTGTACATTTTTATTTACATGCTCTTTCATTTCATGTTAGTAGCTTAGTTAGGTTTTTATGCAATTAGTTTAGTTCATTTTTATTCTAATTAGCTTTCATTTTGCTTGCTTTTCTATGTTGAATTTTACAAGTATTGAAATGATAATACAAATGAATAGCTAAACCCCTTCAATTTAGGGGTAATGAAGCTTTCTAAAATTATGTAAATTCAACATAATTTGTGATTTATGGTCTCTTTCATGCTTCATGAAAAGTGAATATTGATGTAAGTTTATAAAAATGAATTTGATAGCCTATGTTGTATTTGCAAATAGGATATTCTTACTCAAACATAAACACAATTTACATCATCATTTTACTAATTAATTTTTGATGAATTAAGTTAGAATCAAAATTTGATGATATATGTTACTAAATACAATAGTAAATAGATCATACTTAAAATAGCTTTTGCTTTGACTCCATTTTCATTATAATTGATAAGTGTTTTTATGTGTTGATTATAGTTTGATGACTATGCAGTTAATGCCCCGCTATTACCCCGCTATAACCCTGCTATATCACATAGTGGATTTCCATATAGCCCCAAATATAGCCTTTCCGCTTTAATCCCCGCTATTTCCGCTATATACTGTTATTCCCGCTATATTCCGCTATTTTCATTATATCTTCTTTAAAAGAAAAGAATTGAAAAATGACATTTATACATTATAAAAATTATGAAATTAATTTATTTAATTGAATTTTTAATATATTTTCAAAAATGAAAATACTCTAATATTCTACTAAATTCAATTATGTTATATAACAATTTTAGATTTATTTACAGTATATTCGCACATGTTTTTATTTAAAATTATTTATGTATTAATTATAATTCAATTGAATGTTAATTATTCATTTAATTACCATTTATATATTTGTAAAACCATTAAGTATGAGTTTTATATTCCATTTTAGAGTCATCCGCTATATCCCGCCATATCCTCGCTGTATCCCCGCTATGACTTTTTGCACCTCCGCCGCATTGAATTTGCCAAGCGCTTTAAATACACAGGTTTGATGGTTTAAGTTATGTTAATTAATAACATAAATAAACCATACTTATGATAAATACATAATTAATTCCATTTAAGATCAAAATAGAGAGATCATAGATTATTTGTGTGTTGATTTACAAAAATATGAGAGTGGATTTGCCTCTAAATTGTTTTCTAATCTTATATTTTCATTTACTTGTTCTAGCTAGTTTTACAATTTTTAGCTTAAAAAGAATCTAAAGTTTGGTTTAATTTGATTGAGTAGAATTTTAAATCTATATAATTCCCTACGGATCGACCCGTGTTCGCCAAGTGCTAAAATTGTATGTCGTGTGCTTGCGGTTAATTTTTAATTCAAATTTATCGGCTATTTTCTAATTCGATAGAATTAGCTGTTAAACATTATTCCAAACAATCCCATAAGCGATGTGTAGCTTGATACCTTCCTTGATGGATAAATGGCCTCAAATACGAACATACTAGCAACCAATTCTATATTTTGAATCAGACTTCTTCATTCATGTGCTTTGAGTTGCTTGCTCAAGTGAGCAACAATTCTTCTCCACTTATGGCTGAATGACTCTTAGTCTAATGTCGCATGAATAAACATATATTGCTAACCCTCAATTGGTGTTTACTCAAAGCCCCCGTGGCCATCCTTAATGGCATCATGTGTTACCCTACCATTATCCCTTGTGATAGTACAAGTAATAAAAGTCGAGAAAACCCACAACTCTTATCTAACTGAAGTCAATACTAACCAACTTTACCCTAGAGCAAACTAAGAAAGGTTAGGCAATCTCTCATGGGATTTGATACTACTACCTGTCCCTTTTCTATAAAGTTCCACCAATTTGAACCTCACTAACCACTCTCATCCTTTCTATATCTTGTCTATGTCCTAATGTTTAAGGATAGGGTCACAGATTATCAGGTTAGCCTGAGTACAACCACAAGACTCCACCCGACAAAAGACTTGCTATCAGAACTAAGGAAGCTAGTTGCTCGACTTTATAATGATAGCTCTTGTTGCAAGGAGTACAACACTTAGTCCACCAACCTCAATGTTTATCATTATTGCACTTCGACTTGTATCCCTTTAACTCTATATTTATATATATCATGAAAAACTACTAGCAATGACCATGACTAACTCAAGAAAGTGTGGTGGATATGTGCGTATACTATATAATAAAAGTATAACAAAATAAAAATACTTTTCTCAAAGTTTAATTCACACTGGAGTTTCCATCTCTTAAGTAACCTCGCCATCTATGTATACTTTGCCTCCCCAAGTTTCCATGTGGCATTACTCGGAGAAACATGTCTACACGTGGTATCAATTTACTCAAGTACTCCTAGGACATACTATATTCTAACTTGGTCCACTAGTTAACTAATCAGGGAACTTAAGCTCTGATACCAAGTGTAATGACCCTTCATTTATGATACCCTGAACCAATAGCAAATAATCACATATGATTTGAACAACTAAGTGACAGACGATTAGGGTAGATTTAAACAAAACTATCTTTTATGATATATCAATATAATATCATGGTGGAATAGTAATATACATTATACCAACATTTACATATGCATATAAAATATGAGAGATATTCTATACAAGGCATGACATGAGAATAAAAGTTATATAACAACATAATCAAAATACGCATTATCAATACAAACTTAGTACTGAATGATACATCAAATATAATATGTGGCCTCACATACACAAAATGTCTAAAGTGCATAAAACAATAAACTGATAACTGAAGATCATGGTCTCTATTCTCCCAAAGTTCCATCTATCCTACTAACATATCCCCAGATACCTTACACTAGGCCTAATCATGAAAAAAACCAAAAATATTTCATAAAGGAAAAATAGAGAAAATGCGGGTTAGACAGAAGTCTTGTAAGGGGACCATCTCTAAGTATTATATAAACATGAACAAGGATCTATGGGTACTGCCCTATCCCTACATCAACAAGCTAGGATAATACATAATAGTGGCAATATTATTATAACAGCATGTACTATAACAAGCGATGCTATTGATAACATGATAAATGAGTATAGGGGTGATATACACGTTATGATCAATGGTATCGTAGATCACCCAGTCTCGATCAAACCCGAAATGAAAAGCAAATACAATGATACAACAATGTTATATGTCCAAGCATCTCTATATCCAAAAACCCTAATGGATCATGTACGAATAATTCCCTAAGCTAGTGCTATTCGAATATCCCTAACTGATATCCATGTACTGAATTGCATTTAGATACAAATACAAACATATATAGAGCCACAAATATCTAGTGATTTCGAGTCAATCTCAAGGATGTCGACTTGTAAGTCTTTTTTCCACACCTAATTGCGCTATGGACAGTATATGACCTACTCTAGAATAACATCTTCACCCCTGCTCTGGAACCACATTTGTAGGTCATGCCATCGCTCATGGCACAATGGTTTCATTTACTTGCGTCATATCTCTCTGGTTGCCTCTATCAGACAACCACATGTATACCCAATATTGAAGCTTTGCCATTCACATGTGGATCATCAACTTCTTTGTTGAAGTGCCTCTCATTAATCGATGGCCCCAAGTGAAAAATATCGATACACACACATATATACATATACATACATACATACATACATATATATATATATATATTAATTGCTTACAGTGCATATCAATAAATATATACAATATATTCCATGCACCTATTGGTGGACCCAAGTCAATCATATCAAATCTATATGAATTGCTTGAACCGCGCGTGCACATGCACATATATAATATTCCTTACATCAATTGGTAGCACAAGGTCAGGTATGTTGTAACTATATATAAATCGCTTAAAATGCGAATCAATAAATATATATAATATATCCCATGCACTTATCGGTAGCCCCAAATCAAGCATACTGAATTGATGTATGTGCAGTTAAAGCTGCGCTAAAGCCCTGCAAAATCCCCGCTATAGCCCATAGCACTCTTTGACCGCTATGTTTTTCAATTTAGCACTATTAACAGTAGATCTGCTTTAAACCCATCTATTTTCCGCTACACCCGCTAAATCAAGGCTTTTTATCACCCGCTTTAGCAACATTAATAAAAAAATTGTTGATTTGACTCATTTTCTTTTAAATAAATCAACATAATTAGGGTAAAGACCTAATTAAGGCATAAGTGCTCAATATAAGTTGGAAATCTATTGTACTCACCAAATCTGAACTGCATAAATCATGATATTCTTTGGTTTTATTAGATAAGATTAAATAATATTTCTTTTTCCTCCAATAATGATGTGAGAATGAGAATAAAGTAACTTAACATTTTGCACCTCCACTGCTGTAGAGCCGCTAAGAGCTTTAACAGTACAAATTGATATATAGATCTCTTAAATCATGTATCAATATATAAATAAATCTATAATACAACAACTCTTCCAACTATATGGAATAAATACACGCACATCCTACACATGTAAATGTAACCAACAACCAAGATAAAAAATCCATAATCTCATTACCAACAATAATTCACACATACAATTCTAGAAATAGTTCAACCAATCAATATTAGGGGAATAAGAACATATGTCTAGATCATGTATTTGACATCTACTTAAGATACAAAGCAACTAACCTATGTCAAATTGATCCATACCAATACCAAATATTTTTATGTACATACTGTATATTTCATTTTATATCATCGTGATCTTATAACACAATATTGGTGAGCCCAGGATTTATACACAAATGTAAAATACAAATAATTTTTCCCATTCACCAGAGCCATATTTATCAACAATCCAAACATCAAATTTATGACATGTCATAAAAATCTTGATACGATCGTAAAACCAAAATCACTTTCGATTGGATCTCGTATTAAAAGATACAAATTTTATAAGGTTAGATTTCATACTTATAGTGAATAATTAATTAAATTACTACTTAAATAATTTTTTAAATAATTACATACCTTAATAATCTTCTCAAATTAATTCCCGCTTGCACAACCCATTCACGCTAACTTTAGCAGACTACCATGCCATTCCGTCTAGGGAACCACATCTTGTCACCACCAACCGCCTTCTTTTTCAAAGTCGCACCAGTGATGCCACACACCACCACCAGCCACCCCTACAAAAATCCAGTCTGCACCATATAATTCCCACCTAAAACAGACGCACTCTCTCTATCCATTTCATGCATCGTCATGACTACATCCACCTCATCTTCGTCCAAAAAGTCCCATATTGCCAACCCCAAGGATTATCTTGACCAATACACTTGCCACTAAATCGATCTCGTGATCCTATAAATAGGTCCATCAATGGATACTTCGGATTTAGATAATGTCATATCTGCATTCACATTCAAAACTATTTCAAATATTGGATACCTCTAGCTGTGAATATAGATCGATATCAGATTTCTATCTGCTTTGCTTATATTTAGTGGATTTAGAAAATAATTAATTTTTTGTCCAATGAATATTGCTAACATATATACAAGAAATAAAAAGTATAATGACAATAATCACTCCTGGATATATTCATTTATACATGCATAATATGAATTATTACCGTGATAAATAGTAGATATTAATGCAGAAAAATATGCATAATCTCGGCTATTGTCTTGATAAAAGACGGACGGATAATTTTCAGATGCAGATATTATCATATCCAATATCCATTTTTAAATTTTGAATATATTTTAAATTTCCATACAAATGCTAATGGATCTCTACTTAGATAACCTACCCATAAACATCTATTTTGCTAAAATTGTTGCCACCACCTTCAGTGTCGCGCCTCCTACGGCCTTAGCTACTCTGATGACCTATAATCACATTGAGGGGTTTATATGGAGAAACGACAAGAGAAGGAGAGGAGATGGTGCATTATCTTTTTGCGACTGATGTTTTTGAAGAGAGACATTTATACGAGGAAGAAACTAAATTAGGTCTACGTATTTTATTTGATATATTTAATAATTCTCTTATATGTTTCAAGCTCGTATAAATTATAGGAGCATTATATCGCAATAATTCTTTGACATCGAGCTTTGTCGATATATAATATGAAGCAAATCGTGAAAAAGTTCCAAGGTGATATCATTATAGATTTCAAAGTCATACTAGCCATCAGATCATTCAATTCCATAAATTCTTTGACCATGTAACTCATTTTTTTCCTTTTTCAGAAACATGATTTTCCTGTCAGGACTTATCGGGCCCAACATGTATATCCATATAATACGTACAGGTAAAAATAACTTACGAAAATAACATAAGGTCAAACCTATTTATGTTTATACTAAAAAATTTCCTAAATGAATATTTTAAACTCCATGAAAAAGGTCTCAAATCCTTATTTGTTCACCCCAAAAAATTATCTTTTTGAATGTATGATTTAAATATATTAATATTCAAATTAGTTATTAAATCTTTAAGCATTAGAAAAAATAGGTTATTATATGGAGGAATGGAGGAATTGCTTGTGAAATGAATATGGAACTAAAAAAGTATGACATAAATAACCAAAACTTCAAAGTTTCAGTAGTTGAGTGTTGTGCCAAAGAGATTTTCACATGTTGATGAAAGTTGGAGTGTGGTACTAGGTAGACCATTAATAAGGTAAACTGCCAAGAGAAATGTATATGACCAATATGATAAAGGTGTAAAAGTATGTTAGATGAGTAATAATCATATTCAACTATATGATGATGACAATGCTCAAAATACCCATTATGCTTTGAGGTGTGTGGAGATGAGGTTAACCGAGATATCTCATTAGAGCCAAGATATAATGAAATGGATTTATATTCTCCTATATTATTAGAATATAACGTGGAAAGTTTCCGTATAATGCTCTCCCTTTACGATCATCATAAGTCGACACTAATACATCCACGGTATTCATGTGCCGAGCATCCAACTGCTGGAAAGACAACTTATTGGGAAAAAGAAGAAGAAGGAAGACAGAATCTCACCAAAACATAACGAGTAATATATAATACTAAACAATTCTTTACAAAAGAACGAGACTTTAATATACATATATAAACCAAAGTACAACACTAACCCATCATCAGCCTGAACAGTTATAATAATTTGTCCTTACAATCACTGATAACTACAATAAGAACAAATAGCGGAAGATAAAAGAAAATACGAAAGTACGTCTTGGAGGCATCCAGCTCGTCTCCTGAGAGCTCCAAAGTGTCCAGCTAAATCTAGAAAAATATGCTCGGGCTGACCCGAGCATTATAGGAAAACAACACCCGTGTCAGTTTGGTAAAACTAGCATGAGAAACATAGTCAATGGATTTGTTAATGTTATAAAACCTTTTAAAATAAAGGTATCTCGTAAGACCACGGCACACATAAATACGGATGAGTTTTACCTTACAATAACCAAATTTTTTTTTATAAAATCCATTGATATTATAATAATGTCTAAAGAGAAAATAAATATGTAAAATTGCTGAAATGCTTGCATCTCACATTTCAATATGGTTGAACATAACTAAGTCCATAAAGGCACGTATTGGAGATTGGATTTCCATCAAAGACTGGGCAATAGGGGTATCGTCTCTTATAGTACACCGTTGGATAAAATGTACCGAGGTCAACAAGAAATTCTAGCACCCTTGCTACATGGAATCGGCTGCTCTTTTAACGTGGTATACCGGATTACATCGTCCCTCGAACCAAGGCTCCAAACAATGTGCACCAGCCATGGCCCCACTCTTGCGCGCATACCAAAACCGTAAATTCCGACTCTAGGTCGAGGAATGATGCTCTTAATGGTAGGGAACCACATAGCTCTACTTTATGTCCCATGTTTTAGTCATTACAGAGTTGTGAGGCTTGTGAGGTCACGATTACCTTTTCCTCTCTTAGCAATTCCCATTTGGAATACTAACACTGCCCTTCAGGTGATAATGCAATGCTAGCATTCGTCCATACAAGTTGTTCAGGATATGAACAGACTAAAGACACTACTTCTACTATATCCATTTTGGGATCACTCTCACGATTAGTAGCAAATATCCCTTGCACTTCAAAGAGCTCGGTCTTCGATTCCATCATCTTCAAGATGTCTTCATATGACGCTTGAGTTAGATCGAAGTGGTTTTTGGATAATTTATACTTATCCGATCTCGGTCTCTTTGGACCAACATTCGCTAGTTTCGGTAAACTCAACTCCGGTTCTTTTGGAAATAAATAGACAATACATAGGAGCGGGGATCACCCCCTAATCGTTTAAATGGACGGATCTCCCTATCATTTGTCCTAAGAAAACAGAACAAGATTTACACGCACGGTACAACATCATCGAAGATGACTGTGTCATATAACCCTCGTGTTTCTCTTAGATATTTCCAAAGTTTTATTTGGCCACGATTTAATAGTAAGTTATTTAATTATCAAATAAATAAACAAACAACAATCCAGAGATTTAATTTCACATAGCAGCCACTAAGCCTCATTAATTAATCTTTCATTAATTAAATCTCCTTTCAAAATATTTGTCTCAATTGTTCATATACTTAGCTAACCGGTATAAGTATATTTACAAAACATTAAGAGAGATTTTTTACATTCAAAATCATACTAAAATGATCAAAACAATTGTTATTTTAAAACAAAGATAATAATAATCCCAAACATTATTCCTTCCGTGTTAAGTATGGAACAAATGTTCCATACCACCATAATTAAAAAGTCATTTTTAGTGAAATCAAAATCTCATTTCACAACACCAGAAAGGCAATTTCCTCACGGTTATAAGCGTGACAAAACTAATTTGTCATGGTTATAACCGCTAAAATAGGTACCGTGGGCAAATTCAGTCACACTTTTGCTCACGGTTATAACCGTGACAAAAATAGTAATTTCTCACGCTTATAACCGTGATAGAATAGTATTTACCCACGGTTATAACCATGACAAAATAGTAATTTCTCACACTTATAACCGTGACAGAATAGTATTTACTAACGGTTATAACCGTGACAAAATAGTAATTTACCACACTTATAACCATGACAGAATAGCATTTACCCACGGTTATAACCGTGACAAAATAGTAATTTCTCACACTTATAACCGTGACAGAATAGCATTTACTAACGGTTATAACCGTTACAAAATAGTAATTTCTCACACTTATAACCGTAACAAATGCAAATTATAACCGTGATAACTAAATGACTTGTAAAACAACTCAAAAAAACAATAAATTGTAGTGGCAGGGACAAAATTATTCAATGCAAGAATACTTGTATGAGTACGCGAACTTCAAAACAACAAAACATGTACAGGCAATAGGAAAAAAATAAGTCAAAGAAAAAGTAATACAATGCAATATATACCCATATTTCAATGCAAAGCTAAGTTATTTATATATATATAAGTTGCCAAGCATATTTCGAAATACAAGGCAAAGGAAGACTTGTGTGTGAACGAGAAGTACAATGATCAAAGGAAGTACACTTTAAACTGTATATTTTCAATTAGACAATGCCTTTGCATTCAATTCCCTACCTAGCATGAACGAAATCAAAGGATCAAGACTTATAACGCCAACATGTTTGGTTATGCAAGGGACACTTGATTATATTAATGTGTTGGCAAGCAAACATATGTATGTTTACAAAGTGATGTAGGCTACAAAATATGTACAGGCACGTTTCCTAGGAAAAGAACTGAAGCATGTTTTTTTTAAATAAAAAATAAAAAATGAAAGTACAGACTATATAATATGATATATATTATACAAAGCAAGAAGCATGTACAACAATAGTTTAAGTCTCAAAGCAACATGGCAGGAAAGAAACTATTCAAAGCAATAGGACAAGTAAAAAAAATAAACAAGGTCAAGGCCACTAAAGCACGTACAAGCCATTTGATGCATCCCAAAAAATTGAAATGCATGATCAAGGCAGTGCCATACTACCACTACACAACCACTAAAGCCACTGCACACTGCATACTACCAGTCTACTGCCTTGCAACATACATCCATCGCACTACACATCCTCACATCACCAATACATCACCAATACTTCTCTGCCTAGACTCCTAACCACCAGTGCCACCACCTTCAAGCAGCAACATCCCAGTCATACCACCAAACAATCCACCACTGGTCAAACTCATCAATATAACCACATAAACCATCTCCTTCATACCCGTCATCTGCAATAATTTTTAACTCAAGCAAGCCTCCATTGTCACCAACCCCACTTTCCATCAACATTGCATTTACATTGCCATATTACTGCATTCAAACCTTCCACCTTATTTCATTTCATTACAACCCCATCTTCATTCAACTGAACTGCACTGCCTTCATTCATCGGGCATCAAAATAAACTCCACAGCCAATCATACTTTACTTTTAACCACATATTTCATCATCACTACCACTAATCACATACTTCATATACAGCTGCACCTCTTCTCAACTCATATCAATACTGTCAGCACTTCTACTCAATAGCTCATATACATACCATCGAATGCTGAACCACTCAACAAAGCAGACATACCACCACTAGCAAATAACCTGAAAACATCAACTTACTTCATAGTAGACATACCACTAGCAAACTTCTCATTATATGAATTTTGTCTCCAATCTTATATCAATTCTACTGTCTAAATATCTTCTATCAATTCTACTCTACCTTCTCCAAGTAAGTTTGCTTCAGAAAACTTAACAACACAATAGAACCAACTAGCAATGGACAACTTTGAATGTCACATATCTCAAGTTATGTGCTAGTTAGTACTTATAAACAAAAGACAACTAAGAGGATAATCATGGGAAAAATATAAGTATATACTGAAGTAAAAAGTTCAGCTCTTTTTACCATGGAAGTTTCCTTAATGGAATGTTGATTTTGTTTAGTACAAAGAAAATGTTCTGGAATAAAAATCATTTTCATGTTCAAGTAAACAAAGAATGACGTAGATGTGATGGCTAAGCTATAGGTTCAACACACGCTGCACATGATAACTAAATTCAAAGAAAATCATGTAATCAATAACTGCGAACATTCTAGACAATCATATAAATTATCATTGTGTTGGATTTTTTTTTTAAAAATGATTTTATCTATAGCCATTCAAAGTACTTATAAAAAATATTCAAATTGTAAAAATCTTCCTATATATTCATGCTTCATTAAATAAAAATCAACTTAGATTTTCTTCTATGCACAATAAGTAAGTTTATGTACATCTCCATCTTAAGTGATTATTTAATTTAAAAAAGAAAACATAAGTAAACGGTACTGAAACCATTTGAGTTATGTTAAACACATTTTGACTATGTGACATTCACAGCACATTTTGAGTTATGTTAAACACATTTTGACTATGTGACATTCACAGCACAAAAGCAGCACCGTTTGAGTTACATATTGGTTATTTTTAAGTTATCCAAGTTTGTCATTTGGTATTACATCTTCATTTTTATTTTGTACCAATTTTATATATGTACATGAGTACGTCAGGAAATGATCAGTGAGATTACCGGGAAATTTAAGTACTGTTGTACCAATTTTGTACCAATTTTTATTTTGTACCATTTTTATAAACAAAACCAAATGTATGCAAAAGCTTTAATAAGACAAAACCCTTAAAACATACAAAACCCTAAATAAACAATCTTAACACATAGAAAACCAAATTAAAAACGAAAATTATTATCTGACGATCGGCGGGCGACTCGCAACGGAAGATTTAGGAAGAAATCGCAATGAACGAAGGCTGCGACGAGGAAGTAGGTTTGCAACAAAAGTAGGCTGCAACGGAAGAGTTAGGAAGATCAGCAGGCGACTCGTATACAATCCAAAATATACACGGCGGCTTTAACCTAATTACATTTTAGGAAGAAAGATACAAGCCAGAACCGTGACAAACATATTGGAACGTAAATGACAACTCTGTCCAATGTCTTCTAATTATTTACGAAAAGCCCATATTTTGTCACGGAAATAACCGTGATAAAACAATATAACAATAATAACCGTTACAAATTTCCAACAATAATAACCGTGAAAAAATGAAACAAAAAAAGTGTGACAAAATGGCCTGTTTGGTGTAGTGTTTCCTTTATAAATTTAACCTTTACAGATCCATTTTTATAACTCTTTTATTTTATAAATATTTCTTTTATAAAACTCCTTTTATAAATCTCTAAAAATCATGTAAAACCCAAACTCCTTTGAATTTCCAAGATCTCTTTCCAATACCTTTTATAAAAAATTTATTTTATAAAACAACTTGTTATTTACAAAGCAAACCCTTCTTATAAACCAATTTACACTTTAAACAACCTCAATAAATTAATATTTAACTTTCAAATGATAATAAATTAACCTTAAAATGTTAAAATAAAATAATAAACTATAAACCATTATTAATAATATAACATTGCAACTTAAAACCATAATTAGAATATAATTAAAATAACTTCAATATCAAATAACTTTAAATATCATAAAATAGTTAACTTTGAAATATTATAAATAAATAATTAACTTTAAAATGTAAATAAGTAAAAATAATTAATGATAAAATATTATTTATAATAATAGTAATTCATTAAGTTTAAAATATAATAATTAACTTTAAAATTTATAAATAAATAATAGTTATCTTTAAAACATTATTAACAAAATATAATTATAAATAATAATAATAATAATTTAACTTTTAATACATTATAAATAATATAATAACATATTAAAACACTTTACTTTGAATTGTTATACAATTGAGGTTAATTTAAATCTATAACTTCTCAAATTCGGAAAGAGGCTTAGCGATTACTATTGTACTTAAACAAGGTACGATTTAATTGCATTTAACTTTCCAAGTTATATTACGAGTATTTACATAAGCAAGAATCTATGTAAACCAAATCCATAATTAACAATCAGTTGTTAATACAACAATTATCCAACGTTAATTTACTGCTTTATAAATAAATGTCCAAATAAATGTAATAGTAGAACGAGGTTTATCTCTACTCAACATATGCCCAAATAATTTAATTAGTGAAATAAAATTTTATTCTGCTAAACATGTGTCATTAATGGGGTATGATTAAATAACTGTGTAATTAACTAAATTAACGTAATTATATCCAGGCAGTATTAACCTATCATTAAATTATACTACAACGAAACTCCCAACTATTTATAACAAAGTGTTGTGCTCGTCAACACAAGTGTAACGCAAAAGTCCGCGGGTTAAACGGATTTTAAACATACGAGTGTTTCAGCATGCGCTTCGCGCGTGAGTTGTTTTTCTACAAATATTATATGATTCAACACATTCAAAAAAAAGCACAAATATTTAATCATATTTTGCGTTGAAATCATGTGTAGTTTGATTGAATTTTTATTTCTAAGTTCCAATATCTAATTTTATTTTTATAGCTTGAATTTTTATTTCTATTATTAACTAATAAAGAAATTTTTTGTAAATAAAGTTTATTTGTTAGATCATATTTTAAAGTGATTAAGATTTGATAACATTTGTAGAGGGCGTTTTGAATTTGTAAATAAAATTATTTATTAGATTCTATTTTTAAGTTATATTAGTGATATTAAAATTTGTTAATAGTTATAGAGGGACATTTTGAGTTTGTAAAATAAGTTCAATTATTAGATCTTAATTTCAAGGGATTTGATAATATCTACGGAAGGATATTTTTGATAGTTCACGCTGACACTAAAAAAATGTGACACAAAATTTATTATAACTATTAATAAAGATGAGTTATGGCATTTCAAATTCAACTAACTTCATAAATAAAATAATTAAAGCAATTTCTTCACCCAATGTAAACGGGCCAAGCCCATTACTCCCTAACCCAAACCCACTGCTACACCTTCCTCCTCCTTTTTCCCCAATTCTACAAACCTAGAACAAAATCGTGCATGTATCCGTACACATGCACGGTTTCATCCCTCTGTCGTTCGACAATCCAAGGTTACTCGCAGACTCCACTTCGTGAGCTTATCGCAAAGCACCCATCACCCCGTTCTCTAGTTGAGCTAAGAAAATTCTGACTGACATTTCTCCATTTGGGTTTTCACGTCCAGGCTCGCAAATCCGCCTACCCCCATCGCCACAAACACCTATAGCCACCACCGCCACACCCATCACGATCGCCAACGATTTTCCTTTCTTCCAGCACCCGCGCGATCCCCTCCGGTGGTCCCACATGCCGCGACCGTGATTTCCCTATGACCAATAATGAGGAACCTAAAACCCTAAAATGACACCGTGCCACCACCCTGGACCGTCGGACCACCTCCAACCACTATCACAGCCTCCCTTCGACCCAAGCTTCCCTCCAGCACTGTCGTTGACCCCATCGTCCACACCATCGTTGGAAATTAATAAATGACTGGAATTCGACCATCTCACCACCACGACACAATCCAACACCTAAAAATCCTGCGAACACCTTCAAAAATCATGATTTGTCAAGATGAGGATGATTGCACTCCCCGTAGATTTGTGATGGTTGAAAAACTGTCCACATTCGACCAATTATCAAAGTCAATAGATTTCCGACTCCCTAGACACAAGACTACTTTAAAAAATAGTTAGACGCTAAAACGAACAATTTTCTAGTTGATCGCTTGACCTAATCCCCTTTGGTTTGGGTGTTGCTGATTTTAAAATGAGAGAAAAGGAGATGATTTTCAAAGAACAGAGTAATAATACATGTACAGTAAGTTTGTATATGTGATGTTTGTGCTAACATTAAACATATTTTTCTATTCTAAGCAAATATGAATAAAAACATGATCTTTAAGATGATTACTTAAGCATGAGTTGATCCAAATTCAAATTACTAAACAAATACACGATTTTTTTTAATTTATCAAAATATTTAACATAGATTGAATAACTCACAATATTTATTCATTTCTAGAAATATAAAACAAAAGATTAGAATTTAGTGTTCTCACCATCCATAAATCCAAATCCAAGCTTAATTTTTTTTCAAGTTTTGATTTGAGTGTTTACACAGATTTGATCTTTTTTTTGAAAGAAAATAGAGAAGCTGAAAAGGAGGAGACTGCGAATGAAAAACTGAAATATGGGAAGGAGAAGTGTATATAAAGATGAAATATAATATAATATAATATAATAAGCTAAATACTAAAATGCTCTAAAATTCAAAAATTCAACTCTTCCATCTTATCTAAACCATCAAAGTACTAAACATAAGAAAGCATGTTGGGTAATATGATGATCATGTACTTTAAGTTTAGCATTACACTTAAGGAATCAAACCATCTTTTCAACTTTTAAATTTAAATATATTTTTACATTTTAAATACTATTATTCTTATTTTACACATTCCAAAATAAAAGTGTCTTTAACATTTAAAAGTTATTTAGAACAAAATCAAAGATATTACAACTTATAATAACTTGTAGTTTGATAAAAAGCTGAAAATCCGAAAAATGCGTTTCAGTTACATTTTCAGTTTTCCGTCGAACTATCTATTTATATAAACAGAATTCAAAAATAAATTTTATAATATTAGTTATAAATTAAAAGAGGGTTATTTAATTATTAAAACCATTAATTGAATATTTAAAATAAATTAAATATTTCCAAATCAAATCGATAAAATTCTGAATCGTTACATTCCGATCGAAATATTTTTCCACTAAGGTTCTGAAACGTACAAAAACTTCATTAACATTAGATTCTAATTTTAGCTCATAAAGCTATGTGTATTTTGTAAAATGACCAACAAAAATGACGAAATGTTTGAATTATCAATGGAGTAAATAGGAGGAGTCTATACATCATAGTTTTAACTTTTTTCAAGTGGTAAAGTTGAAACAAGAGTGGAAGTGGAGAAAGGTAGTTTGTGACTTTTATCACATTGACATATATTATAACATAAATTAAGAGACTCCTAATATGAACAAAGAATAACATGCCTAAATATTGAATGTGTGGATAACCTAAATGATGATGCCGGTTTGACTAAGTGGTCTTGACACTCGACCATTCATACACACTATATAATATGACCTTTTAGGAGTGTTTCCTTCGTGGGAATGTCCTTCATGAAAAAAGTCGATGATGAGAATTTGATAGATACATTGTTTGCAAAATTAGGAAACATAAATAAGGCATTTATTCCTATTTTGGAACGTAGAGAAGATTATGAAAAATGGAAGTATGAGAGGTTGCATGCAAAGATGTAGAACTGATGTGCGAAATAAAAAGATGAACTGATGTCCGAAATAAAAAGGCCCTTGGCGTTAATAGTCACCATGTCATCTGTTCCAAAATTAGTAATATGATTAGAGGCATTACTCAAGTTGATGGTAATACGATGTGATACTCCACTGATTAGGATCCAATTTGAGCCTTTTTAAGCTTTTTCATAATCCATGATTGAAAAAATAGGATTATGGATACGTTACCATGCTAGAAGTTAGAGAAGAAATATGAAGAATATAAGCGAGGAATAATATCAAATAATAACAAAAAAAATTCATTTTATTTAAAAATTTATTTATACACACATCTTATAACTTGGAAATTAACATTTAATTATAATAACAACAAATATCGTTTAATTCACTAGTTAATTTTAATTATATTAGTTCAAATTTAATTATGGTTAATTATAAATAATGCTAACCATAATATGAATAAATATTATTGAGAGTTAAATAAAATTTTGATTCGTTATTTAATTACGTAATGCATTGATGCTCTAATATAATTTATTTTCTCTATCAGTAGATAGTGCCCTAGCATGCATGTCTATTTATGCATGAATGCCAACGGAGGGGGTTGGGGTGGGTTTTCCATACCTTAGATCCACCTATGGTTTGTTCAAATCACCCTAAATCCATTTCGTAGACCCGGTGTAGGTTTGATTTTTTTTGCCCCAATTCGGAACACGTACGGGTCAAGGAAAGTCCCATCCAACCCAAGACCCGATGCACTTTGTATGTTCTCTTCTCACAATTGTTACTAATATTTTTATGCGTCACAATAATAATCAGTAAGTAATATATTAAAATGAATAGCAATGAATATACAATGGTAAGATATAATAACAAAAAGTAAGTGTTTGATTAAAGTTCAAAAATATGTGGATTTTGTTATATAAAATTTGAGACTATGCGGTTTAATACTATCGAAATACTAAAAATTGTTTGGTAAACAATTATAATATTTATGGTAAACACTTTGTTCGAATAGATAAAAAATATCACCATTACTGTAATTAGGTGACTTTGGGAGATTGCAAGAATGCTGATCGGGTTGGAGGAGATTTGCCAACCCCCAACCCGAATCTTGATCTAATTCTCTGTATAGCAGCTCATGGGTTTACCCTCCTTGATGAGAAAATCAGATGGACGTTGGCAGTGTTGAATATGCTAGTATATGATTTTTGTTTGATGATAATAAACATATATGTATATTGATTTAAATGTATTTGTTAATGTACTATTTTATTTTTCACATATTTAAAAAAATATTTGCTGAATAAAATAAATAACTCAGAATTTAAATTCAAACAGATATTTTATTCAAACAAATATTTTATTACAATTTTGAATAGTACAAATTTGAGCTCTCACTATATATACACAATTTCAATTACAATACAAATTCGATTATACCACAATTTTCAATTTACATCAGCACCTCACTACATATCACTCGTTCACTCGTATTTGATCTTTAACTGTATTCCAGACTGAATCCAGCATCTGAGTTATCTGCAAAGTAAACACTAACGCGGTAAAATTGAAAAAGAAATATTTATGCAGTGTAAAATAAAATGTGCTTTGAAAATAGTATTTTCCCCAGTTATTTGGGTTGTTCGTCATCATTTAATTTTGAATTCATCATACACGAACAACCTGTGACATGCACAGTGTATCACTGTACATGCCACAAGGCCGTGCACACCAATATACACTTGACAAACTATAGGAACATGTGAGCACAAGTTCAAACCTGAGCCGAGGCTAGATTCAACTCAAGTGCAATACAAATAAAGTCACAATACAAGCACAAGGTCAAACCCGAGCCAATGCTAGGTTCAACTCAAGTGCAATACAAAAACAAAAATTGAATGGTCAAGTTTTAATGACTCGAACAAGCCTCGATCAAAAATTCAAGTGATGTACACATGAATGACATGACTCAAGACCGTAAATACCAACACAATGCATATATGTTTATGTTAGCATATATGTACACATGAATCAAATGGCCAAGACCAGATTCAAGAATACAGTTCAAGCTTCAATTGAAAACAGAGCGAACCAGACCTAAACTTCAATCTGGTCGAAGTGGTGCACCAACAAAAGTTCAAGTATGAACATAGTTGTGCCTAGACAACTGATTACAAAACCATACTGCAAATATCAAAGGGAAAAATGAATGCGACCAGACCAGATACAAGAAAGATAGGCTAGAACCCAAGGAGCAACAAAATGATGAAGTTCAAAATCAACATAAGTTCAGATAGTCATGTACATATTCAAGTTGTACAGACCAGTTCAAAATGACTTCCACCGAACCAGACCTGGCAACATGAACAACATGAACTGGATCGAAGTGACAAGAAACTCAACCGATAATAAGTGAAACAAGTTCAGCTACCACATAACACAATGCAGTTCAAACATACCGAACAGTGGACAGAGCTCAATGCACACCAGACTTGATTTCAAGAGTCCAGTTACATCACAATATCATATATACAAATGTACTACAGCTACCAGACAATGCAAAACAACCACCAATGACCAGAGGCATATTTTTTTACTGAAGTGTAGATCAACTAAGTGAAAAAAAAAACAATGAAACAACACTGTATATACATATATGTAACATGTTCAATGAACTAGTCAGAGCAAAGGCAAGTCTAGACACTACATGAACTAGCTCGAAGACCAAACATATGAAAATAATGAAGCAACCAGATTTTAAATAACAACATAACATGCTCACAAGTTCAAGACAAGTGCACCGTGTATATACATAGACAACTCGAAGTGAACAGAGCAATGGTAAATGACAATGATCAATATGCAGAGCAGTGAAACAAGACCGGACAACATGAAGTACAATGATGCAGTAAACATGTACACAAGCATCAGGTCGAAATGCTATCAGGCATGAACACAAGTCGATGGGATTTCAAACAGTATATTACAAAAAGTCATGTTTTACAGTTTTAAATCAAGTCAGAGGCGTGGTGGCTAAGAAAACGTACAAGTCAGAATCAAACAAGCTATGGTAACCAAGCAAGTACGATGAACAATTCATAGCAGTGAAGATTGAAGAAAATTCAAATTTATCAAGCAACACGTACAAAATGAACAAGTCAAAATTGATCACAAGCATTGAATCATAATCGAATGGCCGAGCTAAAGTTACAAACAAATTCAAATGAATTTATATGAACGATAATTAGGGGAATCGAACCCTATAAAACCCAAAGTCATCATTGGCCTAAAATTCATTCGAGTTCAAGCAACAACAGAGAGGAATAATCATTCAACTTGAATCAAAGTCGAGTACAGTATAAATCGAAAAAGGAACAAACGTACCAATTCATGCAACAATCAAACTCGACTAAATTGAAGCAGCCGTCAATCAACTAATTAATCAAAGAAAGGAATCGAAGCATCAGCAATCAAATCTACAAAGCGGCGATTTCATCACGAAGCCCTAATTGTTGAAAGAGGAACGAGCGAGCAAAGGAACAAGGCAGTCATTTTTACAAAGCAAAGCAGGCCATAGAAATAAAAGAGAAAAAGGGCCGGCATTTTTTTAGTGATAATTTTAATTTGGGTCGGCTTCTTTTAATTATTATTTGGGCTTAAAATTAGGGTTTTGTTTTTTAAATTGATTCTAAATTTGTATTTACTTTCTAAACTTTTGTAAATAATAGTCGTGTGACTAGGGGACGAACTACGGTGGTGTAGTTCGAGAATTCGCAACTCAGTGGCTGAGTTGTGGCTGGATTTTGAGCGTAAAGTTAGGTTAGTCAATAGCAGGTGTCGCGATTTTACGTGTGTAAGCGTCTGACTACTTAATTTCTAGTAGAAACCTTGGGGGCTGCATGTAGGCAGGGTTTTGCCGAAGCTGGGTAAATCTGTGTTGTTCTATTTTTGCATTTTTATTATTCTGCTATTATCTGTGCTGCGATTACTCTGCTATATCTGTGTTGTGATTATTTTATATACTTCCGCATTAAATTTTATAATTAATAGTATCACCCTATTCATCCCCCCTCTAGGGTGAAATCGATCCTACAAGTGGTATCAGAGCTAGGAACAAAAGCCATTCTCGTTTTAAAAAAATTTGATTTTTTAGAAACCAATTTTTGTTACAAATTTGAATTTTTAAAATTGCTTCTTTTAATAATGCTTTTACCGAGGGTCAGTCCAGTATTATTCCTCCTATTTTTGACGGAACATATTTTTTAAATTGGATATTAAAAATGGAATTTTATTTAAAATCTGTTAATTTTAAATGTTGAGATATTATTGAAAATGGGTGTGATATATTAGACGAGAAAAATACTTCGATTAATGCTCTTGCTATGCATATAATATATTCTCATATTAATCAAGATAATTTTAACTTTATTTCTCATTGTGAAAATGCACAGGAAATCTAAAAAACTTTTGATGCAATATATGGTGCAAAAGTCAACAACGATGAGAAATCCTCCACAATCGACTCAGTTAAAGAAATGTGCTTAACAGGATTGGCAAAAGGCAGCAGTGATGAAGATTCAATAACCGATGAGATAAGTGATTTTCCATTCAATGATTTAGTTCTCTTGTGCCGAAAATTAATTGAAAATAATAAAGCTCTTGAGTTGAAAAATAATAAATTGGAAAGGGAACAAGCTAAACTTTATCAAAAAAATAATGATTTGGAGAATGAGCTTAAAAATATTAAGAAAAATAAAAGTTCTTACTACAAAAGGTGTTTGGACCATGAAAAAGAATTTGCCCGTATTCATGAAAACTTTCAAAAGTTAGAAAACGAAATTTTAATGCAGGAGAAAAACAAAACTGAGTTGATTTGTAAAAACAACATTTTGCAAAAAGAGTTGGATAGCTTTAAGAAGTCAGAATTTTCTAAATGTACGATTTTTGAAAAGAAATTAAATGAGATCAACGAAAATTTCAAAACCCTTGAAAAAGAAAACATGATTTTGAGCAAATCTAAAAATATTCGATTAAATCACGAGTTTGAAAAGGAAATTGAAGAATTCAAGGATTTTGAAAAAATTAAGTATAAAAAACTCCAACTCTTTGAAACTGAGATGCTTGAAATAGAGACTAAAATTAGAGAGCTTAAAAATGAAAATATGGACTTGAAAATGAAGAATTTTGAAATGAGAGACAGTACCATTAGTTGTTGTTCGAAGCTAATAAATGAAAATAAACTTTTACAATCCAAAGTTAACCAACTTTAGTTGATTACTCGAAACTTTTTCCCTAGAGAAAAATCATTTAATATGCTCCTAGAAAATCAACTCTTTGTGAATAAAAGGAAAGAACTTGGATTTGAAAAAGTGTCAAAATATGAACAAACAACTAATAACACTGTCAAGGGGAAATATGTCATACCCAAATGTGTAGAGTGTGGAAATATTGGACATAGCAAGAATAATTGTCGAAATATATACAAACACAAAACCGTTAAACAAATATGGATTCCAAAAGGTACGAATATAAATGGTTTGAAATTTAAACAGATTTGGATTCCAAAGGGTACAATTGTAAATGCTAACGGTTTGTTATATAAACAAATTTGGATACCAAAGATTTCAATTGATAATAATAGTGGTCCTGCATCCTTAGTTAGACCACTTGCCTTCCCCAAAATTTAGACACACAAGTAGGCTAAGGAACAACTTTGATGAAGATAGATTTCGAGTTGTTCTAAGTGATTGATAAACTAAAATTTAAACGTTCCTTAGCCTATAAAGATTAGATGGAGATCATCGCATTTTGGATATCACAGAATAGAAAGGAAGTGAGGTATGATCTCTCAACTCAATTTTTGTTCACATATTGTTAATTATGTTTTTGATCGACATTGCTGAAGTATTTCTGACATATCTTGATCATCTCAACTTTGATTTGTGAAATTCTTGAAGTTTTTGAAAAGTTAATCGATAATGCTACAACTTCTCTGAATTTTGATTCACTTTGGAATGGCATGAAAAATGGCTTTGACAAATTTTTCCGAATATGTGTTTTTTGCTCAATTTAGATTACTTGTGCTTGATATAAATGGACGTGCTGAAAATTTAAGTGTTGAGGAGTACAGGTGTTTCTTATATACCACTATATATCACAATGAATATATCAATTACAAGTGGTATCTTATATCATTTCATGATGAAATCATTTTTGCAATTATTATATTGATTTTCAACTTGAAGTCATTTTCACAAAACCCCCTTACAGAAAATTGATTTTCACTTATTTTAATGATACCTATCTAATGATAACCTTGAGTTAAAGGGGAATTCAGATGCAGGTGACACTGGTAGTCTAGTTGACAGAAAAAGTATTAGTAGGACGAGTTTTATGTTGAGACATTCATGAGTTGGTTCACATTTTCAGAGAAGATATCTGCATATTTTTCACTTCAACTGATTTTCAATTAGCGGACATTTTTCTTATAAAACCCCTTCAGAAAATAGTTGACCTTGTTTCAGATTAGTCGTTTTAGAAAATTTGTCTTTATAATTATTTTTGGATTTGATCTTAAATGACTACATTAGCTAATCTGACTCCCTACTGATTATCGAAAAGATAAAATAGTGATTCAAAAAGTGATGAGTATTGATATTTATCATATATTAAACTTGAGACGGTATAATTAGTAAATTTCTTTAGAAATTTAAACAAGAGTTATAAAAACTTTTTGATGGGTAAAAATTCCATGACCATCTCTAATTCTATCATATTTCTATCAACCATCACTCATCAAAATCCAATATAGTATGTTAATATGTGGTATTTTAACGGGAAATTATTCGGTTTTCATTTTATTATATTTTTAGCAGTAAAAACATCCAAAGTATTCACTCTCATTTAAAAGTCCTCACGGTTATGCATGGGTGAATTACTTGGAATTTTTGATTATGTACTTTCATGCTCATTTAAAAGTCCTCACGGTTTTGCATCTATGGAACACCTATCAAAATTGGTTATTAATAGACAAGTTGATTCTAATCCCATTTAAAAGTCCTCACGGTTATGCGTGGTTAGAAGATGCTTGAATTCATTTTTTAAAATTTTGGGAATACTACTAATCTCATTTAAAAGTCCTAACGGTTATGTATGGTTAGTAGATATTCAAATTCCTGATATAAATATACCACAATTAGACACAACTATATGGTTTTGTATACCGAGATCATCCCTATCACTCTAAAGTGGAATATGCGTCAAACAGAGTATGTATGATTTTTGTTTGATTTTTTTTTTGAAATTTAATACTTATACTCGATCGGGTATTAATATTGTATTAATGTCTATCACTTTATCTCTATTTTTCTAACATTATTACTCATTTGCTGATAACAAAAGGGGGGAGAAAAGTTATGATTTTGGCAAATAAAGGTCAAATATTTTATTTTGCATTTTCTATTTGCATCTAGGATCATTTGCATATTTTTATTTATTTTTTCATGCATATATGAAGGGGGAGCTTTGTGTAGAGAGGGAGCATTCAAATAGGGAGAGCAAATTGAATGATCAAATACATTTAATAAATTCAAAATCTTAAATATATGTTTGTTATCATCAAAAGGGGGAGATTGTTGAATATGCTAATATATGATTTTGGTTTGATGATAATAAACATATATATATATATATATTCATTTAAATGTATTTGTTAATGTACTATTTTATTTTTCACATATTTAAATAAATATTTGCTAAATAAAATAAATAACTCAGAATTTAAATTCAAACAGATATTTTATTCAAACAAATATTTTATTACTATTTTGAATAGTACAAATTTGAGCTCTCACTATATGTACACAATTTCAATTACAATACAAATTCGATTATATCACAATTTTCAATTTACATCAGCACCTCACTACATATCACTCGTTCACCCGTATTTGATCTTTAATTGTATTCCAGACTGAATCCAACATCTGAGTTATCTGCAAAGTAAACACTAACGCGGTAAAATTGAAAAAGAAATATTTGTGCAGTGTAAAATAAAATGTGCTATGAAAATAGTATTTGCCTCAGTTATTTGGGTTGTTCGTCATCATTTAATTTTGAATTCATCATACACGAACAACCTGTGACATGCACAGTGTATCACTGTACATGCCACAAGGCCGTGCACACCAATATACACTTGACAAAACTGCAGGAACATGTGAGCACAAGGTCAAACCCGAGCCGAGGCTGGATTCAACTCAAGTGCAATACAAATAAAGTGACGATACAAGCACAAGGTCAAACCCGAGCCAACGCTAGGTTCAACTCAGGTGCAATACAAAAACAAAAATTGAATGGTCAAGTTTTAATGACTCGAACAAGCCTCGATCAAAAATTCAAGTGATGTACACATGAATGACATGACTCAAGACCGTAAATACCAACACAATGCATATATGTTTATGTTAGCATATATGTACACATGAATCAAATGGCCAAGACCAGATTCAAGAATACAGTTCAAGCTTCAATTGAAAACAGAGCAAACCAGACCTAAACTTCAATCTGGTCGAAGTGGTGCACCAACAACAGTTCAAGTATGAACACAGTTGTGCCTAGACAACTGATTACAAAACCAGACTGCAAATATCAAAGGGAAAAATGAATGCAACCAGACTAGATACAAGAAAGATAGGGCAGAACATCAAGGAGCAATAAAATGATGAAGTTCAAAATCAACATAAGTTCAGATAGTCATGTACATATTCAAGTTGTACAGACCAGTTCAAAAAGACTTCCACCGAACCAGACCTGACAACATGAACAACACGAACTGGATCGAAGTGACAAGAAACTCAACCGACAACAAGTGAAACAAGTTCAGCTACCACATAACACAATGCAGTTCAAACATATAGAACAGTGGATAGAGCTCAATGCACACCAGACTTGATTTCAAGAGTCCAGTTACATCACAATATCATATATACAAATGTACTACAGCTACTAGACAATGCCAAACAACCACCAATGACCAGAGGCATTTTTTTCCGAAGTGCAGATCAACTAAGTGAAAACAAAACAGTGAAACAACACTGTATATACATATATAACATGTTCAATGAACTAGTCAGAGCAAAGGCAAGTCCAGACACTACATGAACTGGCTCGAAGACCAAACACATGAAAATAATGAAGCAACCAGATTTTAAATAACAACATAACATGCTCACAAGTTCAAGACAAGGGCACAATGTATATACATAGACAACTCGAAGTGAACAGAGCAAGGGCAAATGACAGTGATCAATATGCAGAGCAGTGAAACAAGACCGAACTACATGAAGTACAAGGATGCAGTAAACATGTACACAAGCATCAGGTCGAAAATGCTATCAGGCATGAACACAAGTCGTAGGGGATTTCAAACAATTTTTTACAAAAAGTCAGGTTTTACAGTTTCAAATCAAGTCAGAGGCGTGGTTGCTAAGAAAACATACAAGTTAGAATCAAACAAGCCATGGTAACCAAGCAAGTACAATGAACAATTCATAGCAGTGAAGATCGGAGCAAATTCAAATTTATCAAGCAACACGTACGAAATGAACAAGTCAAAATTGATCACAAGCATTGAATCATAATCGAATGGCCAAGCTAAAGTTACAGACGAATTCAAATGAATTTATACGAACGATAATTAGGGGAATCGAACCCTATAAAACCCTAAGTCATCATTGGCCTAAAATTCATTCGAGTTCAAGCAACAACTGAAAGGAATAATCATTCAACTCGAATCAAAGTCGAGTACAGTATAAATCGAAAAAGGAACAAACGTACCAATTCATGCAACAATCAAACTCGACTAAATTGAAGCAGCCGTCAATCAACTAATTGATCAAAGAAAGGAATCGAAGCATCAGCAATAAAATCGACAAAGCGGCGACTTCATCACGAAGCCCTAATTATTGAAAGAGGAATGAGCGAGCAAAGGAACAAGGCAATCATTTTTACAGAGCAAAGCAGGCCATAGAAATAAAAGAGAAAAAGGGCTGGCATTTTTTTTAGTGATAATTTTAATTTGGGTCGGCTTCTTTTAATTATTATTTGGGCTTAAAATTAGGGTTTTGTTTTTTTAATTGTTTTTAAATTTGTATTTTCTTTTTAAACTTTTGTAAATACTAGTCGTGTGACTAGGGGACGGACTACGGTGGTGTATCGAGAATTCGCAACTCAGTGGCTGAGTTCTGACAGAGTTTTGAGCGTAGAGTTAGGTTAGTCGATAGCGAGTGTCGCGAGTTTATGTGTGTAAGCGTCTCTTAATTTCTAGTAGAAACCTTGGGGGCAGCACGTAGGCAGAGTTTTGCCGATGCTGGGTAAATATGTGTTGTTCTATTTCTGCATTTTTATTATTCTGCTATTATCTGTGCTGCGATTACTCTGCTATATCTGTGTTGCGATTATTTTATATACTTCCACACTAAGTTTTATAATTAATAGTATCACCCTATTCACCCCCCTTTAGGGTGAAACCGATCCTACAAGCAGTTGAAATAAGGGCAGGTCCACCGAGATTAGACCTTGAACCCGCCCATTTTTCCATATGCATGCTTGATTTGTTTCCCATATCTTCTATCTGAAATTCTGTGAATGTCAATGTATCAATTTGATTTTTTGAGCATTGAAATTCTCCTACTTTCTGAAAACTTATTACTCAATTCTTTGAATTTTAATGGCATCTCTTGATTAATAGTTGAAATATGTTTTTTGAAATTAATTTATTTTTTTCCTCAAAAAATTAATATTAACATTAAATACAATGTTTGATTTACATTAATATTTAAAAACAAAAGTCAATTTATACACCATATGTCAGAAAAGCTTTTCATCTATGTTGAAGAGAGAGATACCAAACCAATGCAAATATTAATGAGCCAACCATATTTCACAAATATAAATAGATTTTGAGCCCAGGAATAATGATTTGATCTTCAAATCGTTTCACCTTGAAGATCAATTGATTCTACTTGGAGAAATATTCTAGTGAAGCATACAAACCTCAAACCTCTAACATTCCCACAAAAATTTAATGTTCATGCATCATCTACCATGCCTGAGTTTCTATAAATCATCACTACATTTATGTCATGCTATGAAATATTTACATAATCAATGGCACATTGATGCAGCACTTACCGTATTGAATCGATGCCGACCTACCCAAGGTCATAGACGACCTAACTCTGCCAACCTACCCCTTCCCATTGCCGAGCTACAACTTATCACCCCAATCGCCGACCTAACTCCATTTGCCGACTTATCCCCAGCCTTCCATGCCGAGCTACGACCTAACACCTCTTCCCAAAGTCGCGACCGACCTAAACCCATGACGCGGAAGCACATCGCAAGCTCCGACCTAACCCTAAATCGTTGCCGAGATAAGTCGCGATCGAACATTGTTGAGTTGTTGCCGAGATAAGCTGAAGACGAGATACCATAAGTCGGAACCGAGATAGCTTCCATTAAGTCGTTGCCGAGCTATCCCTTAAGTCGCGAAAAGAAGATGAAGTCGTCGCCGAGCTATCTCTAAGTCGCGAAGCAGATGTTGTTAACTCGGAACCGAGTTAGGACTTAGAGTAATTTCATTGTTTTTTTTGGTGTAAATTGTAATGTGCCTATAAATAGGCGTGTATGGTCATTTTGTAAAGGTTGAATATTGAATAAAATTCTCTTTTGTTAGCTTGTTGCTTTCAATTTCAATTGGTAGTCGAGTGTATCTCCTATCTCCACTTACGTCATTCGAGTGCGCTCGAATCATCGTTTGCTGAAGCCGATTCACGGAATCTTGTGCGCAAGATCAACGTTGAAGAATCGTAGATCTCTTTCCCGGTATCTTCGGATCAACGAGTCAGAGATAGCTAGAGTTCGGTATCTTCTGATCAACGAATTCGGGCATTTCAGTATCCATCAATCCACAGATTGCTATTTACGTCGATTGAAGAATCGTTTTGAGATATCCGCTGCGTCAGTTTTGGTATCAGAGCTTGCTTTAGCCAATCATAGCTAAATCGAGTCTTGGAGCCGAGAATTTGAAGTGTTGAAGTTGTGTTCATCATATTTTGCAACAAAGTTGGAGTTTTCGATCCATTTCATTTTGGATCAAAGTTCGAAAGGCGTTTGAAAACTTGAAGTGTGAATTTGTTGAAGTGTTTGTGAAGGGTTCAATCATGCCGCCAAGACGAGTTCAACGTCATCGCAATATTAATGCTTTGTACGGAAGAGAAGAAGCCGATGAGATGGAGCAAAGAATTAACGAGAATTTCAATGAGAAGCTTACGGAAGGGATTGGTCGATTAGAGAGGATGATGTTGGAGATGAGTCAAAATCAGAGAAGAGTATCACCTGAATCGAGCCATGGAAGAAGTAGAATTTCACCACATTCAAATCGAGAGAGAAGTGTCGATAGTGATCATAGAAGCGTGGATCGAGATTGTGATCGAAATGTTGATGATCGAGGTCGTGATAGAAATGTGACTAATCGAGATCGGAGGAATGTAGATCGTAGGAATGTTGGTGGAAGGAATGGTGGTGGTAGAGATGTTGGTGGTCAGGATCGACATCAATATACATCGGATTGTGAAGAAGAGTATGATGGTGGTAGTGTTCATGGACGAGGACGTGGACGAGGAAGGAATTAGTCGGAATACGATCACAAGTGGGAATCTGGGATGAAGACAGAAATTCCAGAATTCAAAGGTGGTATGCAGGCTGAAGAGTTTTTAGATTGGATGGCTAATGTTGAAGAAATTTTTGATTTCAAAGAAGTCCCAGAACGTCGTAGAGTAAAGTTGGTTGCTACAAGGTTGAGGGGTAGAGCTTTGGCATGGTGGCAGCAAACTAAACTTACACGAGAACGAATGGGGAAGTCAAAAGTTGAATCTTGGGAGAAGATGAAGAAATTGATGAAAGCAACGTTCTTACCTTACAATTATCAATCTCTGATGTATCAACGTTTGCAGAACTTGAGGCAGGGCACAAAGACTGTTAATGATTACGCGGATGAGTTTTACCAGCTTATTGCGAGGAATGACATTATGGAGACGGAAGAGCAGCTAACATCTAGATTCATTGGGGGATTGAGAATGCAGATTCAGGATATGGTTAATATGTTCGATCCAAGATCTGTGGCGGAAGCACATCAGAAAGCGTTGGCTTGGGAGAAGCAGGGACGACGAGGAGGTGGTGTGTTTACGAATTCCAATAATCAAGTGAAGGGTGTTGGTGGAAGTTCTAATGTGTCTAAACCTATCAGTAAACCAGTGGTGAAGGAGGTTGAGAAGGCAAGGGTTAACAACGGTTTCAAATGTTACAACTGTCAGGAGTTGGGTCATAAAAGCAATGAGTGTCCAAAGCTAAAGAAGAGAGCAATGATTACTGAGGTTGAGGATGAGGATGAAGAAGCTGAATGCTCTAATTCTTTACCAGTTGAGGAGGAAGATTTACTGTCGGGAGATGACGGGTATGCATTGATGATGAGGAGAAGTTGTTTAACACCGAAGCAAGAGGAGGAAAGTAGTTGGTTGAGAAACAATATCTTTCAATCTACATGCACTATTCTGGGAAGAGTTTGTAAATTTGTTATTGATGCTGGGAGTTGCGATAATATTATCTCTATAGAAGCGGTGAAGAAGTTGGAGTTGAAAACCGAGAAACATCCTAAACCGTACAAGTTAGCTTGGTTGAGGAAGGGTGGTGAAGTGAAAGTTGGACGTAGAGCTTGTGTGAAGTTTTCAATTGGAAAGAAATACAAGGATGAGGTTTGGTGTGACGTAGTAGACATGGATGTGTGTCATCTGTTGTTGGGCAGGCCATGGCAGTTTGATAGAGCAGTACAACATGATGGACGGACCAACAGTTACAGTTTCATGTTCGAAGGTACAAAGATTACTCTGGTTCCGAAGAAACGCCAACAGGAAGAAAACAAAGTGAAGGAAATCGAAGAGCTGAAAACTCTATTGACTTTGAAGGAGTTTGTTAAAGAAGTTGAAGAAGAGCCGGAAGTATTCTTGTTGATTGGACGAGAAAGCAGTGAAGAGGTTGAAATTCCAGAAGAAGTTAAACCAGTTCTGAAAGAATTTGACGATGTATTTCCAGAGGAGTTACCAACGGAGTTGCCACCGTTGAGGGATATACAACATCAGATAGATCTTGTTCCCGGTGCTGTATTGCCACACAGACCACATTATCGAATGAGTCCGAAGGAACATGAAGAGTTGCGGAGGCAGGTAGAGGAATTGCTTGAACAGGGGCGTGTGCAGGAGAGTCTGAGTCCATGTGCTGTACCAGCTTTATTGGTACCCAAGAAGGATGGGACGTGGAGGATGTGCACTGACAGTCGAGCATTGAATAAGATTACTGTGAGATATAGATTTCCAATGCCGAGGTTGGATGACTTGTTGGATCAAATAAGTGGAGCTACTATCTTTTCGAAGATTGATTTGAAGAGTGGATATCATCAAATTCGTATCAGACCAGGAGATGAGTGGAAGACTGCTTTTAAAACTAGGGAGGGTCTATACGAATGGTTGGTCATGCCATTTGGTTTATCCAATGCACCAAGTACTTTCATGAGGGTGATGAATCAGATTTTTCGACCGTTCATTGGGAAATTTGTGGTGGTATATTTCGATGATATTCTTATCTACAGTGGGAATCCAGAAGAACATTTGAATCATCTTAGAGAAGTGCTGATGGTATTGCGACAAGAACAATTCTATGCTGCAACAAAGAAATGCGTGTTCATGACGCATAGTGTTTTGTTTCTGGGGTATGTTGTTTCAGAGAAAGGAATACAGGCTGACCAAAGTAAAGTTGAGGCGATCAGAAACTGGCCGCAGCCCAAGACGATAACGGAAGTTCGTAGTTTCCATGGGTTGGCTTCATTTTATCGAAGGTTTATCCCACACTTTAGTAGTGTGATGGCGCCTGTTACAGATTGTATGAAAGGCAAACAGTTTTCATGGTCAGAGGAAGCAGGGATTGCTTTTGAAAAAATCAAGGAATTGCTGACATCTGCACCAATTCTAGTGCTACCTGATTTTCAGTTGGTGTTTGAACTACATACTGATGCATCCAAGGTTGGGATTGGAGGGGTGTTGAGTCAGAAGGGGCGTCCTATTGCATATTTCAGTGAGAAGTTGTCCGGAGCGAAGATGCGATACAATACATATGATGTGGAGTTTTATGCTGTTGTGCAATCTATTAAACACTGGAGACACTATCTATTTCAGAAGGAGTTCGTTCTTTACACTGATCATGAAGCATTAAAGCATTTGCAAGGGCAAGACAAGATTTCAGCAAGACATGCATCGTGGATTGCTTATTTACAGCAGTTTACTTTTGTCGTTAAGCACAAGTCAGGGGTAACCAATCGTGTGGCTGATGCTTTGAGCAGGAGGAGTCATTTGTTGACGACAATGAAAGTTGGAGTGACAGGGTTTGAATTATTGCCAGAATTGATTGAAGAAGATCCTTACTTTGTGAAATTTGTTGAAAAAGTAAAGGAAGGAAATACGGATGAATTTGTGTTGGTGGATGGTTTTCTGTTTAAGGGAAATCGTTTGTGCATCCCAGACTGTAGCTTGAGAATGAAGATTGTTAAAGAACTACATGAAGAAGGCCATGTGGGTAGAGATCGTACGTTGCAGTTAATTTCTCAATCTTATTTTTGGCCGTCAATGAGGAAAGAGGTGGAAAGATTTGTTGAGAGATGTCATATTTGTCAGGTTTCGAAAGGAACTGCGACTAATGCTGGTCTATATATGCCATTACCTGTACCAATTAAACCATGGGTTGATGTGAGTATGGACTTCGTGTTGGGATTACCGAGGACACAGCGAGGTAACGATTCCATATATGTGGTGGTAGACAGGTTCTCGAAGATGGCACACTTTATTGCTTGTAAGAAAACGGCAGATGCTGTTCATGTTGCTCAGTTGTTTTTCAAGGAGATCTATCGACTTCATGGATTGCCAGAATCTATTGTGTCAGATAGAGATACTCGATTTTTGAGTCACTTTTGGTTGAGTTTGTGGAAAATGGTGGGAACGAAGCTGAAATTTAGTAGTGCTTATCATCCGCAAACGGATGGACAGACTGAGGTGGTTAATCGAACGTTGGGAAACTTGTTGAGGTGTCTTGTTCAAGATAATCTAAAGAGTTGGGATGTGAAGTTATGTCAGGCAGAATTTGCCCATAATCATGCTGTGAATCGAAGTACTGGGTTCAGTCCATTCCAGATTGTTTATTCGAGCTTACCGAAGGGCCCGTTGGATTTAACGGTAATACCACAATCAAAGAAGACAGTTAGGAAAGCTGCTGATTTTATTGAAGGGTTGACGGAGTGCCATAGAATCGTTCAAGAACGATTGGAAAAGACAAACGAGAAGTACAAACAAATGGCGGATAAGAAACGAAGGAGTGTAGTCTTCAAAGAGGGTGATTTTGTTTACGCAGTATTGACGAAAGATCGTTTTCCAGTTGGGGCTTACAACAAGTTGAAAGCACGAAAGATTGGACCAGTAGAAATCTTGAAGAAAATCAATGACAATGCTTATCAGTTAAAGTTGCCAGATCATATTCACACTGCAGACGTTTTCAACGTTAAACATTTGGTTCCATACTATGGGGAGGAATTTGTCGACGGTGACAAGGGTGTGAATTCGAGGACGAATTCCTTCCAACAAGGGGAGGATGATGCAGCACTTACCGTATTGAATCGATGCCGACCTACCCAAGGTCATAGACGACCTAACTCTGCCAACCTACCCCTTCCCATTGCCGAGCTACAACTTATCACCCCAATCGCCGACCTAACTCCATTTGCCGACTTATCCCCAGCCTTCCATGCCGAGCTACGACCTAACACCTCTTCCCAAAGTCGCGACCGACCTAAACCCATGACGCGGAAGCACATCGCAAGCTCCGACCTAACCCTAAATCGTTGCCGAGATAAGTCGCGATCGAACATTGTTGAGTTGTTGCCGAGATAAGCTGAAGACGAGATACCATAAGTCGGAACCGAGATAGCTTCCATTAAGTCGTTGCCGAGCTATCCCTTAAGTCGCGAAAAGAAGATGAAGTCGTCGCCGAGCTATCTCTAAGTCGCGAAGCAGATGTTGTTAACTCGGAACCGAGTTAGGACTTAGAGTAATTTCATTGTTTTTTTTGGTGTAAATTGTAATGTGCCTATAAATAGGCGTGTATGGTCATTTTGTAAAGGTTGAATATTGAATAAAATTCTCTTTTGTTAGCTTGTTGCTTTCAATTTCAATTGGTAGTCGAGTGTATCTCCTATCTCCACTTACGTCATTCGAGTGCGCTCGAATCATCGTTTGCTGAAGCCGATTCACGGAATCTTGTGCGCAAGATCAACGTTGAAGAATCGTAGATCTCTTTCCCGGTATCTTCGGATCAACGAGTCAGAGATAGCTAGAGTTCGGTATCTTCTGATCAACGAATTCGGGCATTTCAGTATCCATCAATCCACAGATTGCTATTTACGTCGATTGAAGAATCGTTTTGAGATATCCGCTGCGTCACACATGCATACATAGGAAATATGAATATTAATTTCAGCTCACTCATTAACAATTTTTTTTCCCAACTTGCGTATCACTTCAGTTTTCAAGAAAATCAACACCTGAACCAAAACAAATTCTTCTCATTGCAATCCAAAAACCAGAACCCAATTCAAAAAAGCACACCATCAAATATACACAAACAACATAGAGAAACTTATGTATGCATGTACTCATTGCTACATCAACTAAAACAAAGAAACCACTTACCTCATTGTATTCTAAAACTAAGTAATATATTTAATTATCAAATAGAATTATGATCAAACAAATTAGTAGCAACCCTTTGCCTCTTAGTACCATTCAACTCACTTTCGAACCCCGAACTCCTCTCCATAACAACCTTCAAAGCATCTTGAATCGAACTAACGTCAGTCCGACTACAATCAAAGTCTTCATCTCCACAAATGACAAGAACACTTCTAACTCGACCTCCTAAAGTAGTAATCTCAGCCTTAAGAGTTCTTAAATGAAGAGTTTTAAGTGCTTTGATTAGATCGGGTAGAAGATTAGGTCGATCATCACAACATAATAATGCTTTGGCTATGAACTTCTGATCATTGTTAATGGTGTCTTCGTTGGTGTTCAAAGACTGTACAATTAGTTCGTCTGATTCAGTTGGGAGTGGGCTTTCTTCGGAGATTTCTGACGTTTGTCTTCTCAGTTCTTTTACGTGTTGTATTACTTCTGCTAGCAATGATGCTTTGTCTGTCTGTTCATACATAACTTTCATTTAAAACTGAAATATTTACTAAACATTTGCATATGGTAGAAAATATGTCATTGCTGCTCTTACAGGAAATAAGTTGGCGATCATTATATAGTTGGGAGTACCAAATTGATCAAATATCCTCAATATTCTGAATCATCAAATTATGTATTTGATAGTTCATAATTCATATTAATCCAGTTTACTTTTCTATTGAATGCATATATTTAATCTAAAGATAAAACTCTAGAATATAATAGTTCTTTGTTTGGATATACATGAACGACTGCTATTTGAATTTAACATAGAAAAAAAAATTCAGATCATACATTGGATTATTTTGTGCATACTGCTAATACTACCAAGTAAGAAATACCATTTTACACTAGAAGAAGTAAAACTTTAACTGGGATAAGTGTGCTTCAGTATTGAGTTTAATTCAGACATAAAGATGCTGATCTGTTTGTCTGCATACATAATTCTCATTTGATTTGAAACATATAGTAAATACTCATATATAGATGGATATATTACATTGTTACTCCCACATGAAGAACAGTATTTTCTTTGTATTATGAGACCTGTAATTATAAAAAATTTGATGTTTTTGATCTTTTAACTACGTAGAAATTCACAAACTTTATTTGTATGATAAAATCTCCAATGAAAAATTAACAATATGTATCAATATTCTGAATTAAAACAGAAATTTACACAATATTATGAATAATTATATTGTGTATTTGGTTATCCTGACTAATCAGGCGTTCCTATACATTGAATATGTATCATTGGCCTAAACGGAAATATTCAAATTCTGATTGCTTGGTTGTTTGGATATTTGAATCACTTCCTAGTTAATTTAGCATGGAAGAGAATTCAGAACATATATTGGATGGATTACAGCGTGTATACTGATAGAAATATTAACAATTAAGAAAACTTTTTCGGACTAATTGAAATAAAACTTTAACTGGGATAAACGTACTTTAATACTGAGTTTAATTCAGACATAGAAATTAAAGTTAATCAATGAAGCTAGCTGGGCATGCACACTTACAGATGAAAATGTCAATGATGTGTTAAAAATATTATATTATGCAGGTAACTGTTTGTAGCTTTTCCATACAGTAAATTCTTTTGTTTTCAGGTTTCGCTTACTGACAATATAATGAGAAAGCAGTAATTTTTTCCAGCATACAGACACCCTTGTAAGCTTTCTGTTCTTTTGTTTTTTTCTTGCAACTTTTTATGTAATTGTCTCATCTCTATAATTCTCTAGGTTTCTCACTCTCTAGGTTTTCTTCTCAATGCCATTAATTCTCTATTTTGACATTATTCAGATACACAACTAATTAACACCATTTTAATTATAAATTTAACTATACACACTTGAATTTTACAGAAGAAACTGTCATGATTTACAACAAAATGAAGTTATAGGGGTAAAACAGTTGTGTGCAGTTAAACATTTTGATTAACTATTTTAAGCAAATATAAATTAAAACCAGGTTCAAATCATACTCCAAATAGGGCAAGTAACACCGTGTTCTACCAATTAGGAAAGTAATATACCGTGTTTTGAACCAATCTTAATGAGTGCATACTGCATACTGCATACTATAAGCTCTAATTTCTTACATGTATAACACAGTATTCTACATAGATGGTTAACAAATTATCACCTGTTTTTATCCTGATAAATCTTTTTTTTCCTCTTGTTAATAAACCTAAAGCTTTGCGATAAACGATCAGTCTCTAGTAGAACTATAGTTGCTATATTGCTACACAAATAGTCATGAGTAAAAGTAATACTGTGTCAATCATGGAGAGTGTATAAGCTCTAATTTCATGTACATGTATCATACACTTTGTTTTACATATTATAAATGGAAAAATTATCCCTTAATATTTAAGATAAATATCTTTTCTTTTCATCATCATCATCATCATCATTTTAATGTTAATTGATTGCCTAAAGCATGAGGGACATATCACATATGCAACGCATCTTTGAAAATTTATGGATGGTGTCTAATTTATCTGAATATTCAAAATAAGCTTCTTAATATATATGTACAAACCAAAAACATCAGATTCATATTCCAAATACGGCAAATAATTTTACTAACTAAATATCCAAAAGATGAATAAATTACACTCATATCTTAGTGGTATTAGGAAGCAAGCTACGCAACCTAGCGAGATGCACATTGATGCGCTCCCTTCTTCTCCTCTCGGCTTCACTATGACTCTTTGAAGCTGCAAGCGCCTTTGCATCCATGACCTCCTCTGCACTCATCATCTTAGGCATCTGATCACCATTAAAACTTCCAAACTGCATAGGATTATAAAAGCTCGCCAACCCTAAATGATGATCGATATTCCATCCTCCATTATAGAAAGGATGGTTGATCATAATCGGCATGTTAGGGTGTAGTGGAGGAAGCGAGGAAGTGAATATCGGAGTGGCGATGTTTTGAGTTGGCCATTGATTAATTTGATGATGGTCAAAAAATTCTTGATTGGCTTCATGGTTACTAGTACTACTACTAGTGTTCATGATATGCAATTCTTGGTAGAGTTGTTGGGACTGATGATATATGTAGAGCTTTATATATGTGTATGAATTAGATTGAAGGGCTCTTGGGTTATGACTTTATGGAACGAGAGATGTAACTTTCCTTCTAAGCTATGATTTATATCATGGAGAAATGTGACGTTCAAGTGTTTAGTTGGTTGGTTGTAATAATGACTAGTGATGTAAAGAAATTGAGGAGAAGATGAGGAATATTAAAGAGGGGGAGCATGTTGATGGAAGGAGAACCGACCAGGACTGATTTTATGAGTCAGTGGGTTGATATATAACTTTATACAAATTAGGATGAATTGCTAGGTAGTAGTTTTTTGATGTTGCAATATATAGCATCAAAAACCATATGTCTAAGCTATGCATCCACCACAAACTAGTGTTTGTTATGGATTTGGACTGCGATCTCGGATATAATTCCTGATTATCCTAAAGATTTTCCACTAAATCCAGATTAAATATAATATTACATCAATTGATTTTTCTAGCTAGATTTTCAACTAAATCCAAAGATTATCATAGTTTATGATGTTAATAGTGCGTCATCAAAAAATGACCCTGAAGCTAATGGGTATTTTTTAGTTAGAATCTTTTTACTAGAATCATTCTCATCTAACTGATATTTTCTAATGGTAATATAATATATATACCGCAAAATATTCATTTTTTAATGGAAAATAAATAAATAAATCTTGCATATGAATATAAATAGTTATATCGAGTAATATATGTATGTATATTTTTATTTTCATAATAGTCAATACATACAAAATTCTCAATTATATTTTATAGAAAACATATAATTTGTTACAAACCTAATTATAAATTCAGAAAATATATCATATCTTATGCCTCCACATAACTATCCGGATTATGAATTAATTTTAGGCAATTTCAAACCCTGAATGGGACATACAATTGATGTAACACATATATAATTAATATGGGTAGCTTGGACTTTGTAGCTATTAATTTTTAGTTTTTTAGTGATTAATTTTTGTTCATTAGTGGTTATTGTTTGTTGTTAACATCTGCCTAATGAGCACTCATTAGCATAACCCATATAGTGAATATTGAGATTTCATCCCAAACTAAATTGAATATGGTAGAGCAACCTATGAATGAAACCAATAATCATCAATAGTTAGTTTGATGAGTATATACAAAAATTGTTATGATAAATGATAAATCAATATAAAAAACAAGTCAAAACTTCCTACAAGATTTTTTCAGGGGCTCATTTGGAAATCAATCTAATTTTTCTACGTACACATGAAATTAGGGTTTAAAAGGACATATCAAATCACATTAATTTTATGGCTCATGTATGAAACAAAAAATAAAAGAAAAACTGTACATGTAGTGGTAAGTAGTAATTGGGTCAAGACCCACTTTTTGATTCTGATCACACTGCTTTATTTCTTTGCTTTCTAATTCCACGCCTCACTTCCTGCTTTCCAAAAACTATGTAATCATTGTGTCTTAGAATGCACTTCTCTTATCTATATATATATTATTCGTAACTTTATAAATATATGTACTGATCAACATATGTATGATACTGTCCATATACTTTATCTGTGCATGTGCAAACTCTTGCCATCCCCTTTACACTGTTCCATTTGTAGCCTTTTCTGTTTTGCTGTGTGTTTATTACACTGCTTTATATTACCATTATAATTTTTTCTTATATATGCACTCATGCACAGTTAAATTTTATATGCATAAACATGTTAAAGTTTACACACAGTCAATTCAAACTGATTATATTGAACTTTCTTAGTGTTTCACACGAATTGGAAAAGGAAAATGACCTTTCAATTAAGCTGTTTCAAATAATTTTATTACAGTAGTGACGAGGAAAAGACTACCCATGCACAGTTCAAAGAACTTAGCACTTCGCTAGCGCTCTTTGACTTGTACGCATAGTTTTGGATACCGGACCGCAAGTTGAACCGTGATCATCCACGGTCCAAGGTTCCGAAGGTCGAACCGTCAAAACCACACACTTTCTTTTTCTAACTAAACAAATCATTTCAGAAAGAAAAAAATATAATACACTAAATTTATGGCACCAAATCATATAATATATATCTACACTATCAAATCGTATTATTAATGATATGAAGCAGTATCAAATGGCCTCATTTAGATCTTAAATATATAGTGGTAGTAGTGTATTGTTACCAAGAAGGATCACATAAGAGCAGTAACCATAAGATGAACACTAACCATAATATTAACTATATCAGTTACAACTACAACCAGAGAACTCAAAGTACAATCATACCTAGTACACTAACATAAAAACAATGCTTAATGTTTGCATTTCCGACTAGAAAATAATGACAGTACACTAAGATCAAATGTTTATTTAAAATCTAGGGTTTGAAAGTAAAAGAATTAGGTAAGATAATTACGAGGATTGGAAAGTGAGAAGTGAGAACTCAGTCTATATTTTTCAATTTTCGAAACCGCGTTTTTAGGGTATGGATCAAAAGGTATTTTCAATATTATAGAGTTAAACCGTGGATCAATGCACGTGTAGGGTTATTTCATTTTGAAAACCGTAATGCTTTACGGTTCAAGCTCAACTGCGGTCGGATCGAAGTTGGGTTGGATCTTTAAAACACTGCATGTTCGTTTTTTTTTATACTGGCTTTTAAATGTATGCCCAGGGGACCAAAAATTCAAGACCTTTGCAATAACTCACAATAGTAAACTTAATACTTGAGACGATTTATCATTGGCGCTACATTTATATACATACATAACTGATGGGAAAGAACGGTGGATTGAGCATTAAATTAACTGAGAAAAAAAGGTGCACGCATATATAAATATCAGTGTTTATTTCCCTAGTCTTTTATTATTTTATATGTACACTTTATTAAGAGCCTGGTAAAATATGCATCTTTGTATGCTTTTCTTCTTCTTTATATTCCATCGATCACTCATAACACCATCATATAAGTAGTTGATAGAAGAAACCCGTTATCTTTTATAACCCCATATATTTTTTAGTGTCTAAAAACAGTTGAGATTTCCCTAATAGATTCAAATTGGGAGCTATATGTCTACCTCTAAGATATCCAAATTCAGATAAAGTTCATGTCATTACCATTAATATAGCTTCTACTTTTAAAATTTTATTTAGATGCTCAATCAGCTGACAACTCCTTAAAACTTCAGAACTCCTTTTAAGTTGGACAGAAGAGTAATCTAAATTTGGAAGATTGGTCTAATCTAATAAAAAACTAGCTCAAATCTCGTGTCCCCAACTTATCTGTCCCTACGTGTCACACGCATATCAATCATTGATTTTTCATCAACATCCATTCATATGATATGGTGAGTCTCACTGATTCATTGCTCTGTTGTGATGAGTAGTTATGATTTCTTGTGGCACATAGGGACAGGAACCCATCAAAAGCCAGTGGCACTAAAATAAATAAATAAATAAATTGGTTCACACAAAATATTTGAGTGATAAACATAACACTCCGCGTTGGTGAATAACTAATAATTTATGAAATACACTATTTTTGGGGTATTTCATCAGTGAAAGATGATGTTTTGTTCCTAACTTGCTGAATTGAAGGAAAACAAAAACAACAATGCCACATTCCTAAAGGCATAATAGAACTCATCATAACATTAAGTGGTCAGAATTATGAGTTGGGGACATGTATTCGACTTGGTCCCTTCCTTTTCCTTCTCTTTTCACCATCATGATATTTTGCCCCTCTCCCCATATTCAAATAAGTGAATAGTGAATGATACAGCAACTTTGCAACCAACCACCCACAAATTTTTTTTCACAAATGAGCCAAGATTGAGAAACCATTCAATGCCATGCTATCATGACGACTGTGTGTTTCTTTAATGCTTGAAATCTCTTTGCTCTTTTCATTTCATTGCCATTTCTTGACTTTGCATATTTCAGGACAATTTTTTGAATGAAAATGCTAATTGCAACAATACTCTTTTTTAATATTTATTACACAAATGGACCTAGTAAGGAATATTGATGATTACAGGAGAATTTAACAACAAATGTTGGATCTATTATTACATGATAGGTGCCAAGTAGAGATTAGTCGGAGATTAATTGCAGTTAGACGTTTTCGATGATAACTCGTGTTGTGGATAAATTTTTAGAATTTAGTTTAGTATCAAGTAATCAAAATTGGAATATTTGGGTTTGGATGGGCTCAGAGCAACCAAGGAGCCAAAATGTTGGGTATTTGAGTTTAGATAACAAGATGAGGAAATAGGTAGATATATTTTATCAACTCAAATTTCTTGCATTTTCATGCTCTTATAGGACAAATTTTAATTTTAGACCTTAGATAAAAAATTATTTCAAGTTTAGACATCGTTTGAAACTTATTATGAAAATTAATCACTTTTTCAAAATACAGCGCTTTTGTATATGCACATTCCACAAATAAGCATGTACAAAAATTTAATTTGTATCTGCGTAAATTCAAAGAGCGCAAGTATATTGTTTTTAAAAAAAATTGTACATGCTTATTTATGGAACACGCATATAAAAAACACTATATTTTGAAAAGGAGACATATTTTCATAATAATTTTCAAACGAGACATAAAATTGAAATAATTTTTTTTCGATGTCTAGAATGAAAATTTGTCAGCATACATACTATTAAACACATCCTTACAAATAGATATGACTTTTCATCTAGACATCTTTTCATAATGCTGAATAAGACTCATCACCTAAACACTATTTCCCAATGGACATAAATTTTCACTTAATAACTCTTAACTAATAGAAATGACATTTAAACAAGGAACATGATTTTTCATTCAAATTTTAACTTACCAAAATACATATAATTGAAATTAGGTTTAACATTCAACATCAAAATCGTCTAAAATTTGCATATAGATGCTTATATGAGGCATTGATCTTCAACTAATGCCTAACCAGTACCTGATACCCATTTGGATTCTTAGATGCAATTGTAAGATTTGCCAAAAGGGGCCAAAGTAGATGGTTAAGCGATAAGTCTCATTTAACACCTAGGCGGAGGAGGTCTAAAATGATTTTTACAACGGATATTACAGGTCACCAAGCATATCACATTAGAACCATTCGATATCGATAACAAGTAGGGGGATACTATCGTAAATACAATAATCATCAAAACGGGGATAATTAACAATATAAATAAAATATTTACATTAAAAACACTATAGTTAAAACAAATAGTAATAGTAGACTACTTTTAAGCGGAGCACCTAATGTTAAACAATGTCAAAGCATTCCTATGCTCACCAAGAGTCTAACAGCAAAAGTCATTGTATGACTTCATATGTAAAAGTTATAGATGCTAGATGTTTCAAGTGCTATAATACAGCAGTACATAAATGTACATGGACTTGTATAAACAATTACATCACCTTCTACAGTACATACTCCATAAATTAGTCAAACCTCATCATATAGTTTATCAAGTTACTCGTCTCGATGAACCTAATTTCTTAAGATATTCTACGGATACGGAAAAATAATGCTCCTTAAGTTTTTCTTGTTTTCCTCACTTTGAAAAAGAAGCCAAAGGTAGATTCATACTACACAGACGAAGGTTCTTGGTGGTTATAAAAATTCGCTTTTCCTTTCGACTTCAGGGAGGTTGTTTGCGATGAGGATATGAACGTCAAAGTCGGATCTTTCCTTGACTTCCCACATTTTTCTGAAATGAATACATCATAGATATAAAATTTATACAAACCAAAGAAAATATGAACCACCACGCAACCAGGTGTGGCTTGTTCAGTTTGTTGTGGTTAGTTCCAGTTGTTTGCGATGAGGATATGAACGTCAAAGTCGGATCTTTCCTTGGCTTCCCATATTTTTATGAAAAGAATACATCATAGATATAAAAGTTATACAAACCAAAGAAAATATGAACCACCACGCAACCAGGTGTGGCTTGTTCAGTTTGTTGTGGCTAGTTCCAGTTGATTTCGTGGCTAACATGGGACTGATTTTCAAAACGGTGGAGACTTTGCCGTTTTAATTATAAAACGACATGGCCTCCGCCGCCGTTTTAATTCTCAACATTAAAATTTCAAACGAATAGTTTATAATGTATATTTTATACCTCAACCCCATGTATATCATAACATCCCTTCTTCCTTCCTCCACACCGATATTCTTTACTTCTTTTTTCTCTACTACACGATGTCTTTTTCCGCTAAACGATCGGGCAAAATAACAGTAAGCAAGAAAGATGTCTTTACTTTTCAAAATCGTTTATTTGATCCATCATACCCTTCTACTAGTTTTTCCGATGTCTATCCTCTAAGCCAACAACAAACCCTTCTACCGCAACATGAATATGGTTATACACCGCATCCAAACATACACTACAGTCAACCTTACCCTCCTCACATTCTTGCTTTGCATCCCTCGTCATCCACAACCTTACTACCATTCTAACGCACATCAATCCTACTACCAACACCACTTCGCCACTCGTCAAGTTGGTGCTACGAAGATCATTCATCCTACATGTCGTTAATGATGCAAGGTGACCAATAACAATATCAATTTAGTGCACAACAGTTATATACTCGTGATTGAGATGCTATGTGTAATCTAGCAAGGCAGTTTTCGTACGCTCGTAACACTCTTGCCAATGTTGATGTTGGTAGCAGTTCTGAAGAAGAAGAAGATCAAGATGCGGGTGCAGAAAATACTGAAAAATGCAACAAGAAGCTGTTGAAGAAATGTATGTGCCTTAAAGTCCATAGTACAACCAAAAGAAAAGGAAGTAGAAATCGTTGAGCGGTATGTTTGGCGGTCTTCGCAGATGATTAGCTTCAACTGGATTTGACGCTGAAATAGAGGACATTGAAGTTGAAACTGCTGAAGATGATGCAGAAACAAATGGTGTCAGAAAGAAGCAAGGTAAATTTATTCCGCAACAACATGTACCGCTTGCTAAATTTCGATAAGAATTTCAAATGATGGTATCATGGGAAACAACATGAAAGGTGAATTTTTTTGTAAAAGATTGCAGACTTCTACAATACTCTAGAGCCAATGAAGATGATTTGGTTATCAGGTAATAAACCCTGCATGCCAAAACTACTTGGCAATACTGACCAGATTTGAGAACGAACAACAAAGTGGTGCTGCTCTTTATGACGTGCAAGTTTGGTTTTAAGTTTCCTATATAGCTTTTAAATTGTATAGTTTATTCATATATTTTTGGTTTTGTTAAATAGATAAAAGAAGGGCGTAAGGCTTACCAAGAGCAGTATGGCCATCCGTTTAAGGGCAAGTGTATTTTGATCTTCTTTTCTTCTCTCTATCGAAGTGGAAGAAAGCAAATAACTTCATGTTTGCACAACAGAACAAGTCTAGAAGAATAATCTATTTCGATTCTAGTCCAGGGAGCAATCCCAGTTCTCAAGAAAGATCGTCATTGTTTGGAAACGCTAACATTTGACCCTTTGGGAGAAACAAAACAATTCAATTGGAGCAGCGAAATGAATTTTTTTTAAGATTCTTAGAAACTCAAGAAAAATATATTGGTGAAACAAGAGAGAGCGGAGAAATTTTACATCACAAAGGATGTAATCAAATACGGAGTTTCAAATTGTGCAAGATCAAGAGGTTAAGCATCAGTCTCAAACACAAAAGGATGCTTTGATGAAAGAGAAGAACTAGATTAAACTTGTGACTTGCGATTTTTGCAAGCTTTCTCCTTTACAACAAAAACTAATCATCAAACATCTTGAATCTTATAAGAGAGGGAGGAAGTGGAAGTGGAAGTGGAAGTGGAAGTGGAAGTGTCACTTCTAGGGATGGATATTAAGTTGTAGATGTTTAGTGTTTATCTTATTAGTTATGTATTTGTGTGGTTAATGTATTTAGAACGAGTCTGTAATCTTATTGTATGGTTTTTATCTCTAACTAAGTATGATTGTTTGACAAAATTTGTTCCATTAGTAAGAAATAAATATTCGGTAAAGCTTTGTTTTATAAACAATTTTCATACAGCAACTTAGAAAACTCCACAGAAAACTTTAAAAAAACCTCAACATACATTCTACACAACTTAGTAAACAAAACTAATTTAGAAAACTTAACAAAACAATTTAGTAAACAACTTAATAAAACAACTTAAGTGAACCACTTCACAATAACTTTAAAAAACAACTTCAATAAACAGCTTAGTAAACAAACTCAAAAACTACTTAGACATGTATGACTAAGTAGTCTTAATATTCCTTCCTCTGTGCACCCATAAGTGGTCAACCAATTAGTCAGGTAATTCAAAATGTGCTATTTGATCTTTAATATGTTTCACTGTTGAAACATATTCCTCCATCGAGTTAATATTTTTCTAAGATCTAGTATTTAAATCCTTAAACATGTCTGGATAATTTTTTTGGCTCTTGTACCATCTCTTTTAGGCTTTACAATCATGTTATGAGTTATCATCCATGTATACACAATCTCAGAAAGAATTCTTGCATCATGAAATCAGGAAGGGTTTCGTAAAATATGAAACCTTGCTAGCAAAACACTAAATTTACGTTCGATATTCTTTCTGTAGCTTGTTAATTTCTTCATGAAATACTTCTCATCATCATTGCTTGGGACCCTATACGCTTGCATTAATGTTCTCCACTTTGAATATATGCCATTTACATGGTAGTATCACATTCGATGCATGACATTACCAACTTTATATTCAACATCCATTGACAGTCCATTAGCCAGTTCCGAAAGCAAGTATGATTGTTTTAAAACATTGATATCATTTAACGAACATGATACTCCAAAACATGCATGCCAAATCCATAAATTATCGGATGCTACAGCTACTAAAATCATTGTTGGCACCTTTTTATGTCCGGTGAACACTCCTTTCTTACCGGTCAGACAGTTTTTCAATTCTCAATGCATGCAGCCCAAACTACCAAGCATACCAGGAAACCCCTTTACTTCTCCTCTAGCTAGCAACCTAGAAACATCATTTGGACTCGACGTATGTAATTATTCATCACCGAACCACACGACCACTGTGTTATAGAATTCCTTCATGCACTTTATCTCAGTTGATGATGCAATCTTGAAATATTTATCTAATTGATCACCAAAAGTTCCATAGTTCAACATTCGTAAAGCAGCCGAGATTTTGATATGTGGTGAAAATCCTGTTCCAAATGCTCAATTTAACATGTGTGTAAAAAATGGTTTGTTTTCATGGAGCTTTAAATAAATGTTGCTAAAAATATTTGGGATCATACGAAATCGACAACGGAACGATGTAATTTCATAAGTTGGATTTTCAGTGAAGTAGTCTTTAATCAGCCTTTCATGTCCACTTTATAGTCTCTCTTTAACGACGATCAATTCGTCTAGGAATGCTACCATAGAGTTTGATGGTAGAGCCTTCACCAAAAAAATAAGAACATCCTTGTGTCAGCTATTGTGTTCCAAACTCGACTATTTGACGGTGCAACTCTTCCTCCTCGGCGAACATTTGATCCTTGTATGGTTGTACTGGTAAAGGTAAAGATCCATTTTTTGTTTAGATTACTTTGTAATTCGATTTTTGGTTTGCTTTTTTTCTGTAGTTATGTTCTGAGTAGTTCAGAACCAGTATATATAAGTGTGGGAGATAAGAAGCCATTGATTGGAGTCATATTACACTGCATGGCTACAATGTACGATGGGATAAACCATTGAATGGCTACGGATTGCACAACATGACTATAGTAAGAGTATATGGAATGACATCGAATGGCTACGAATTACACAACATGGCTATAGTAATATTATGAATCGCCATGGATTGCACAACATAGCTACATTAATGGTATAAGACATGTCATTAAATGGCACTGATTGCACAACATAGCTACAATAATCGTATAGGACAAACCATTGAATGGATACGGACTGCACAGCATGGCTATAGTAATAGCATATGACATGCCATTGAATGGCTATGGATTGCACATCATAGCTACAGTAATGTTATGAATGGCTATGAATTGCATAACGTGGTTACAGTAATGATATAGGACATATTATTGAATGGCCACTGATTACGTAATATGGCTACAGTAATCGTATAGGACAGACCATTGAATGGCTATGGATTGCACAACGTAGCTACAATAATAGCATATGACGTGTCATTAAATGGGTACAGATTGCACAACATGGCTACAGTAATGTTATTAATGGCTAGGAACTTCATAGCATGGATATGGTAATGGTATAGAATAAGTCATTGAATGGTTGTTGATTGCACAACATGGCTATAGTAATCATATAGGACATATCATTTAATGGCCATGGATTGCACAATATGGTTATAGTAATAGCATATGACATGCCAGTGAATGGCTACAGATTGCAAAACATGGCTATAGTAATGTTATGAATGACTATGGATTGCACAACATGGCTATGGTAATGGTATAGGATAGGTCATTGAATAACCACTGATTATACAACATGGCTATAGTAATCGTATACGACAGAGCATTGAATGGCTACAGATTGCACAAGATGGCTGCAGTAATTTTATAGGACAACTTTGTTTCTTTAAGGAACATAGATGATTGACACGTAGATGTTCTGAATTGACTGTAGCAAGTCACGTTGATCATGAAATTACTATTCATAATGCAAAGGTTGGTATGCGAAGTTCATAGGATTCCAAATGACAAATCAATTATGGACTTCCCATGATTATTTAGTGTTGATTAAAGCTTGTATACAAGCCGATCAAGGACACATGAAAGAGGAAGTCGATGAAGATTTTTATGTCACCGTTAATGAAGTTTATAATAACCATCCATATTGTAGGTTAAGAAGACAAAATTTAGATACTAGAAGTATTTTGTTACGATTACTAGAGCATGTCAAAGGTACTAGAAAATTTTAGTTGAAGCGGAATAAGAAAATATGTTTGAGATTTCTAGATCAACATTTGACCCTCTGTATTTTATGGATCATCAAACAACCTTCATTAGTCATGCTATATATGATATGTGGGCTAGATATATTAGACAGTTTGAGTGATTTCATTATTCTATGTATTTCTACGCTTTGTATTTGTTCTACGTATTTTATGGAGTATAATTATTCTGTGGGTAGTTATAGTAGACACTTATATACTTAAACATAGATAAACATACATTAGTGCATAAACATACTTAAACATACAAAACATAAGCATATGTGGATAGGACAGACACAGACATACATTAAGATACATCAACGAGGCTAGATTTTAGATATCGACCATCGTGAAATTCCAATGAGCTTAGCCTGTTGCGAAGCGCTGCCATTTCTTGTTCAAGTTCGGTGGCATATTCTACGTCTCTTCGAGGGAATGGATCATCAATCCATTCCCATAACCCACAATCATCTGGAAAGTTGAGCCATTTACAGTGGCACCGTCCAATACCGTTTCTGCTTCTTACGATGCAATACATAACCGTAACTCCACTAACAAAAAAGATCGAAGGAGAGTCAACCTCCTATTCTCTTTCAGTCCGTTGATTACGGAGTTCCTGTTCTCTTTGCTTGCTTCTACGCTGATCTCCATGTCTTTTGGACATACCACTCCATCGGTGGTTGAGGAGAAGAAGGATTTGAAGGGAGTTCGTAACTTAAAGGATCTTCATATATAAATAAAGAAGGCAAAGAAATGAGGCTGTAGTCTGATATACTATATATGAATTTTAAAGAAATGTTTATGTATAACTCAATAGTATAAGGATACTATTTATAATACTATAATGCACAAAAAAATGAATATCACATAAACACAAGAATAACAGGCTACAGTGTAAGATAAGACAAATTGTTAATAAAAAGTGCATAAAATGGCTACAATAAGCGATAAGACAAGTCATTGAATGATATCCGCCAAAATTCCTATAGTGCAAGATAAGACTACTCAAAATTAGTATAACCAAAGAAGTAGAGTGTAATAACTAATGAACAACTTGGAATATAATCATAACGTAACATTGACTATATATCATGAAGCAGAGTGTGTAAACCATGAATAAAATCGAATATAGCATATAGCATGAATAAAATCGAATATATCATATAGCATGAATCAAAATGAAAACCATGAATAATAATGAATGTAACATCAATCACAGTGCATATACCATAAATAACACTGAATATAACATGAACCAAAATGCATAAACAATGAATATAACATGAATTAGAATGGAAAGCATGAATAATAACAAATATGGCATCAGTCATAGTGCATAAACCACAAATAACACTAATTATAGCATGAATCAAAATGCATAAACAATGAATATAACATGAATCGGGATGGAAAGCATGAATAATAACAAATATGACATCAGTCACGGTACATAAACAGTGAATAAAACTAAATATAACATTAGTCATAATCAGTACACAAACTATGAACATAAATACTGAAATATACATCATGGGTATATATAAATGAAGATACATAAAATATGCCGCTAATCATCCATACGTGGATAGGGAACATGGCAACAACATGTCTAATCGTCATTGTCTTTACTAGATAAATGACCAAAGTACATATCATAATTAGAGAATCTCTTTCACTTTACCTCTAGCTCGACTTGTAGTCATGTCATCTGCTCTCTACCTGTCGGCGCAATGCATCATAATAATCAATGCTATATCTATGCTCTACCTATCCAGTATGGCAGAGTCCTATCTGCATGTCATATAGATCACCGTGTGATATTTAGGTGGGATTCAGATACTGGTCGTGTGTAGGAGGGTGATATGCATCAACATAATGATCAACTCCAAAAGATATGGACACTGCCATAGTACAACCAAAGTGACTAGCAGCAGCCACATGATATACAATACCTCTGACTAGGTTGGGTAAGATCCTCGATAACTGAAGATGCTATCGTATAGCAGTTGGCCGTACCAAATCTATCAACACTGCATGAGTAGTAGTATCACCATATGCAGTGTAAAATCTTCACCAAAAATCAATATATGATGGACTAGTAATAACAAATCTCTCTACTAGCCACCAACCCATCGCTCTTGCAGCAACAAGCTGATTTGCGTAATAAATCATACATTGATACATATGAGGGTGTGGATCATCGGGAATGGAATCATAGTCATACAACTATCTCCAACACCTCTCAATGAGGTACCAGTTAGAATCAAACACTATAGGTATGATACAAGAGGAAATCTCTACATATTGAGCATCCTAGCTAACTGCACAAACTCAAGCTCGGTCGAGTCGCTAGTATCAAATGGATGCCATATCAACTGCCCTCTATACATCCTCAAGTTAATCTGGTTATAGGCAACTGAATATACATGATGGGATTCGTTATCCCTAGTCCTCCTATTGTTCACACACCAAAATAATAAATGAAAGAAGAAACTAGATGCATCTAAAGTCATTGTCATGAAATAGAAGTTCTAGAATACTCAAAATATCAATACTAAAACAACTCCAAAAAACCAAACAATGAAACCTATGAATCAGAAACGACGCACTGTGCGTCCAAACATCTATATAGGTATGCAAGTATAGAAGTACCTCAATCGTACATGACAGTGCAGTCAAAATCCAATCCTGTCATGGCTCAATATAAGCGACCTGCACACTACTACCACTGGTACTGAAAAAAAATTTCCATATGGTAAAGAATAAACAATCAAGCAAGCTCCAAATCATGCTCTAGTAAATATGTTGTTGGTATGTTGTCAATGGTAGTTGTAATGACACTGACTTTGATAGAAGTGTTGGTCTGATAAGAGGTTGTTGGAGTGTGTAAATATTGGAAAAGGTCATGAACAAGCATGGGATCAGGCCACCTATCATCATATCATCTTTATTAAAAATCCTTCTTCCCTACTTAAAATTGCTACTATGCAATATAATACAACTCAAAATCAGTATAACAAATGAAGTAGAGTGTAATAACCCGTGAACAACTTTAAATATAATCATAATGTAATCCTGACTATAAATCATGAAAAAGAGTGTGTAAACCATGAATAAAAATGAATATAACATGATCCAAAATGCATAGACGATAAATATAGCATGAATTAGAGTGTAAACCAAGAATAATAACGAACATAACATCAATCACAGTGGACATACCACAAATAACACTGAATATAATACGAATCAAAATGCATCAACGACGAATATAACATGAATCAGAATAGAAAGCATGAACAATAACGAATATGACATCAGTCACAATACATAAACAGTGAATAACACTCAATATAACATCAATCAGAGTGAGTATATAAACTATGAACATAAATGTTGAAATATACATCATGGGTATATATAAATGAAGATATATAAAACCAAGGTTGCAAAAATCGCTAAGCGAACAATAAGCAGAAAGTGCGGATTAAGGATCAATCGCTTAGGCGAGGATAAATTAGGGATTAATCGAAACTAGGTGTTTTTGATGAACTCAAGCATTTTGGATAAAGTTTAAGTATTTTATTTAGTATAAACTGATCCAAAATGATATTATATTGGTTTGGATGGTTTTGGAAGCAACCGTGGAGGCAAAACCTCTTGAATCAAAAATTTTGATGCTTATAAGAGGAACCAAGCCTAAATTGGTGAAAAAATGATTTCTATAAACCTGCTTATATGCTTAGATAATGAAGTTTGTCTCATCTAGGCGGATTAGGCAAATAGTTAGGTGGTAAGGCTAGCCTAGCGCCTAGGCGGAGCCTAAATAGAAGCCTAGAAGGATTTTTACAACATAGTATAAAACACTCAGCTACCGATTCATACATGGACGAGGAACATAGCAACAACGTGTCTCATCGTCATCGTCTCTAATAGATAAGTGACCAAAGTACAAACCATAATCAGAGAATCTCTTCTGCTCTGCCTCTAGCTTGGCCTGTAGTCGTGTCATTTGCTCTTCCTGTCAACGCAATGCATCATCATAATAATTAATGCTATGCCCGTGCTCAACATATCCAGTATGACGAAGTCCCATCTACATGTTGTATAGATCACCGTATGATATTTAGGTGAGATCCGGATAGTGGTCGTATGTAGGAATGTGATATAATCAATATACCGGTCAGCTCCAAAAGATATGGGCATTGCCATGGTTCAACCAAAGTGACTAGCAACAGACACGTGATTTGGTACATGATATCCCTGACTAGGCTGGGTAAGATCCTTGACAACCGAAGGTGCTATCCCATGATGTATTATAGCTAGCCCTACCAAATCTGTCGACACTACATGAGTAGTAACATTACCAGATGCAGTGTAAAATCTTAACCAAAACCAATGTATGATAGACTAGTGATAACAAATCTCTCTGCTAGCTACCAAACTGCCGCTCTCGCAGCAACAAGATGATCTGAATGATAAATCATACATCGATACACCTATAAGGGTGTGGATCATCAGAAATGGAACTACAGTCATACAACATTTTCCAACACCTCTCACCGAGGTACTAGTAAGAACCAAACACTGGAGGATATGATACAAAAGGAAATCTCCACATAGTGAGAATCCTAGCTAACTGCACAAACTCAAGCTCGATCGAGTTGTTGGTATCAAATGGATACCATATCAACTGCCCTATGTACATTCTCAAGTCGATCTGATTATGGGAAACTGAATATATATGACAGGATTTGTATCCCTAGTCCTCCTGTTGTTTACACACCAAAATAATAAACGTGGGAAGAAATTAGATGCGTTTGAAGTCACTGCCATGAAATAGAAGTTCCTGGAATACTCAAGATACCAATACTATAACAACTCCCAGAAATCAAACAATGAAACCTATAAATAAATAAAAAATGCACTGTGCGTCCAAACATCTATGTAGGTAGGCAAGTATCGAAGTACCCCAATCGTACATGAAACTGCAGTCAAAATCCAATCCTACCACGGTCTTAGTATAGGCGACCTGCACACTACTACTTGTACTGAAAAACAAGTTTTCACAAGGTATAGAACAAACAGTCGAGCAAGCCCCAAAGCATGCAATGGTGAATATGCTGTTAGTATGCGGTCCATGAAAGTTGTAATCGCGCCGACTCTGATAGCAGTGGCAGTCTGATAAGAGTTGGTGAAATGTCTAAATGTGGAAAAAGGTCATGAACAAGTATGTGATCACGCCACCTATCTCATATGGAAGCGATGAAAACCAGCAACTCTTGTGCTAATGCCTGTAAGCATAGAAAAGTCTAATGGTGTAAACCTAACTCACCGTAAGGAAAATGAAATGTATGAGTGGTTTTATACCACTAAAGATAATAACAACACAACATTGAACATTGCCTTTAATAATATTATTGATGTCTAGAATATTAAATTACATAACAATTTAAACTAAACTACAATAAATTGATGGATTTTTTTAAATTAAAACTAATGATTAAATTACCAAAGAAATGATGAAATCCAAGCTCATGTAGAAATTTGAGAAAATATTTTAAGGTATTAGGTAATGAACCTTGGAAATGAATATTCCATGACTGTTTTAGGTAAACGAAGTTTTAAATATACATTATAAAATGATAATTTACTTTACCATACCACGAAAAAAGATACTTACAACTAAGCTGGTCTATGTGCTGACGGGCAATTCCTCTTCTGGAAGTACCCGAAAATCTGTAAGAACCTTATCCGCACTCAAGTTCGGATCCTCAAACCCACCGAGCTTAGAAAATTCTAGTTGAAACCTGCCTCAATCCTCTATGCTCCTGCCCCCTGGACCACCTCTACAGCCTCAACGACCCCGTTGACCTCCGCAACCGCCTTTGCCTCCACCCTCTTCGTCGGCATTTTTGGCAGCTTCAAGCAACACTTCTATTCCTTGCTTATATCCATATGGCATAATCACATTCTCTTCTCCTCGGACCACTGCCATCCCCACGGCCATCACTGCTACTATTTTCTCCATACATGAACTTTTTCGTAAAATATTTTAGCAATCTAGACATTTCAACATGTGTAGATCTCAAAAACAAGGTTTAATTTATGTCTTTTTGCTTGAATTTGAGGGTTTGGATAAGAAAATGGTGAAAAGGGGGTTTTTTTCGTTTGGCCGATTGAAAAATGAGAGTGAGGAAGGAGGATAGGAAAAGAGGGGCAGCGTCTAAGAAGATGTGAATTATTTAAAATGGCAAAGCTTTCACCGTTTTAAACTTGCATTTTTTAAAGTGGTTCTATGGCTAGTTCAGGGTTTTCTGGGCGCATAACTGATTCGTTCGGTGCAAAGAGAAAAAAGAAGGGAACTGAATAAGTTCATTGTTGGTAATGGTCTAAATAACTTACCACTTGGTTGAAGAATAGGATGGTTCTCGAATCTGAAACCCAAACAAAGAAGAATTTTTTAATAACTACCTCGATTATTATGTATAACTATGAGAACACTTAGAGAGTTGTACAAAAAATAGTTGAAACGAATTAATGTTATAGAAGTTAATTAGGTCAATAAAGAAAGGAGATATCAGTAGAAGGGTTCTAGTTTAGATACATTTTACACTCCAAACGAAGCAATTCACTAAAGGATCGAACCATGTATCTTGGATTTGCTTCTACAGGTTCATCATCTGTAATGCTAAAGTTAGAGATCATGTAGTCTAGCTCTGATAATGATAAAAATTTCAAGTGATTCTTCACTGTTTGTTTCTTAAAATACATTTATTTAATGTCCAAATGTATAGCTATGATACCCAAGCCTATCTACTTAAAATAGATGAAACTAAACTATCTAATAAAGCAGTAAATAGATCAAAACAATATGATTTAATTTAAGAAAAATAATAAAATATTGCATTTTTAACACTTCAGCCTAGTATGATATGAACAAAAGACACAAGAATAGATATAGAACAAATAAATTTATGTAAATGGCTATAAAGCAGTAAATAATTTTTTGATCAAATGAAAAATAGTTTACTGAAGTTAGAGGTTAATTTACAAAAGTGACAACTTCAGTGAAGTTTTGTTGAAAGCTCAATCTTTTTAGTAGAAGTAATTTAACTATAACGAAACTAAAAGAAGAAGAAGAGATGATAAATCTATTTATACAGATGAAAGATTAATATATGATCATTGGCTGGGAAAATCCAACCGTTTAAATGAGGCATGATGATAAAGTATGTAAAAGTTGTTTTTGAAGGAGTCGAAACATCTTGGTGTAGAAAAAGCGAACAATGATATTTTCAAACCAATTGTAACAACCCTCCATTTTGACTCTCTAATTTAATTCCAGAATCTACGTTCAAACCATGAAAGCCAAAAACAATGGATTATTAGGTTGTGATAAGAAAAAACAGAATATATTATAAATAAGTCTTTATGAGCTCATAGTAGAAGGAAACAACATATGATATAAAATATGGTTATATTCAAACCAATCCATCTACATTGTCATATAAGCACAAATCAATCAAATAAACACTAGCACACTATATTTTCAGATGATATATACAATATATATAAGTAATATCTCCATCATCTGCACCTTCGACATAACTATATCAGCATGACTCCATATTCCATCAACCTATCAATGACATATACAAAGAAAATGTGAAGGAGTTAGACATACGTTCGAGTGAGCGAAACAAGTCTATTTTACATATACTACAAAAATTCTGGTATAACATCAATAGTGTTCGATAACATATATAGATATACCTTAATCTGCCGGACCCGCATTCAAAGAGTAATATCAATATAATAGCATAATTAGCTACTTTATTAAGGTCATGCTACATCAATCTAAATGGTAAATATCAATGACACAACAAACCATGTCATGCTCACTATTCTTTCAACCAATCAACATAGTCATATGTACAGTTCGTCGAGGGTCGTATAATCCTGTAGATAGACGTTTTTATTCTCTTATGGTCCACATACTCGATATGTGCGAAACGTGAAGTCATGGTAAGTCACAGGATTTACTAAACGTAAATACTTATTCGATACTATCATCGAACATCGATAACTACATCACACACATCCAATTCCATACATAAGCTTCCAAGCATACTATGTTATAGATGCCTCATCACATCATCGTCTCGGCTAGGAGATTGCCTCAGAAGTAGTCCCGAATGTCATGAAAAAGTCCAATTTCGCTAAATGTCACCCGTTTTGTTTGGTCATTTTGGTTCCAGGTTGAACTTGGCCCCACAGTGATCCGTTGATCTACAAATGGGACCGCCACTAGTCAATCGGTCGAAAATCGATACATCGTTGGTGGGACCATCAATACACCGATGATGTCTCCTATTCATTCCTTCTCATTCTTCCTTCTTCGTTTGCATTATGTCATTATGTTCTCCTTCTTGTATGATTTTAACTTTATATATTTCATTTAAACTTTGCTACAATTCAGTTTGAGGCATCTTATTATCATTACAAATCTAAACGTTAATGTTATTGTTAATTATTACTAATAAAACCTAAATTTATACTAAATCAACTTATATTCAAATTTACTTTACTGTATCCTTTCTCCTGCCATTTTACTATAGTTTAGTTCGAATTTAATCTTATAAGTAGGCATCTAATCATCTTAAACTAATAAAATTGCATCATAGATTGATGGAATTGCTCCACTAATCGAATTGAAGATGAAACCCAATTTTTGATAAAGACTTTCTGGTGTTTAGAAATGCATGTCCAGATATCAACAGATTCATCTTAAATCTGGTATCTAGTTGTTGTCGTCGCTTCGTTGATCGTTTCGATATAAAATTTGTCAAATTCCATCGAGAAATAAGGGAGTTATACTAGTTTGAAGTTTTGAAGAGAAGTGGGAAGAAGGTGACGAAGAAGAGAAATGAATATATGAAAAGAAGAAGTATGTTGGGTTAGATTTAAATATATGAAGGGAAACTACAATTAGAAATTAAAATTAACCATTCAACCTACTTTAGCACATCTCGAACTCGCAATTAGTATCCCCTGTATCCCTTTAACACAATCTCTAATTTCAATGTTCTTACATTTAAAACTGATTAGAAAAACCTATTCTATGTAATAACGTGACTGTCATCGTATAATTCCATCATTGATAAAAATGATTATTGTGCACCTAATAATTAAATTGTCCAAAATACACTTTCAAATTATTATTATATTTATGGGTTATTGCATTCCCCCCTTAAAAAGAATTTCGTCCTCGAAATTCCGCATAGGATAAATGTAACTCGTACATTCTCTTATCACGTATCATGATAGAGTTAGAGGTATTTCCTAAGGGCAATTATGCAATTTATTACATATATAACTAACTCTGTGACCGATCTTGTTCATAATAGAGATATTTAATTTCTATTTTATACTTTACTATATAATGGTATAATTAATTGAATAGTTAATTTAAATATATAAATAAGAAAATCCTTAAATGAAATGTTACGTGATTGTAGTTATTGATAGTTGCAACCGTGGATAATTAATCACAATATAAAATAACATTTTATTTTAAATATTCATGGTCGAGATGTTTTAAAAAAGGGTATCGATACATCTATTGAGACTATAGTACATAGCGCTCTCTAAATATTGGGCAGTGTATTGCTCATGGTAGGGCTGTAAATGGGTCAGGTTAGATTGGGTACGGGTCGGGTCAGGTCAAGGTTAGAACGGGTCGAAATTACCCAACCGAACCCGATCCGTTTATTAATTGGGTTAGATTTCACAACCCGAACCCAACATGATTATAAACGAGTTAACTCAACCCGACCCATGTAACCCATTTAACCAACAGGTTGGGTTGGGTATTCAACCAGGTTGGGGCAACCCACTTTTTGATAATACTTTTCAGCAAATGTACACTACATTTCTTTACCAAATGTAATAAAATTGCATACAACATATCATTTTAAAATTTATAATTCAGTAACTTTACACATAAAAACAAAAAACCACAGTAATCTAACTCCATAATTGATACAATGACATAGAATAATAGTCTAGCTTCATAGTTCATACAATCACTAATGCATATTATATAAAATGCAGTTAACTTAATATACTGAGAACAAACTCATAATACAATCCATAATACAAAATACATTTTTTGATAAATGATAATCATGCCAAAGACTTGAAGCTTGAACGATGCTGCCTGAAAGGCTGAAATTGAAACTAAAACGGTGAATTGTTAGAACATAATACAATGTATATTATAGGATCTTGATGATGATGATCATATATAACATAATATGTACCTCTTCGTGCTTATGCATCCATATGTATATTGTTAGAACACTTTGTGGATTGACTCGACTGAGAGTGGATGACAGTTATTTCTAAATTGCTAATGTCCTCTGTAACATTCCCCCTTTTGACCATCTCCAGTCGGTGATTAAACCAACTAGAAACGTTCAAAAAGACGAATTGTTATTTAGTTTATAAGGTTTAAACAGAATCAGCCACAGAAACACAGAATAATAACAATGAATTTAAAACAAATGAGAATTTATTTCATTACTATAAATCTTTTTATATACATCAGAGTTTTATACAATTTAATACTGATACAGCGGAATATCTTAAAATACAATTTTCTCAAAATAAATGATTCTTTACTCTCTCTCTAACTTCGCTGCTCGAAAATCTTCAAGCTGTAGAAATACTCGGTCTGACCCGAGTATTATATTCAAAAGAAAATAATACACAGGTCAGTCTAATTCAAACCAGTTTATTAGTACATATAGGCAGTGATAATTTAAATAGACGACAGTCACAATAATTCTTGTCTATCCGACTCTTTTAACAAAGAACTCGGATAACGAAAATTTTAACACTAAACAGTGTTAAACAATAAATCAGCAGATTTAAAACATCAACAGAGATAAATAAACAATTTATCAACTTGACTAAATCAATTTAAAAAAAATTGAAATTGTCACTTTAAAACCATTAAAGCTCGATTGGCTGCCGTACACACGTGTGCATTCGTACACGTGTGCACTGCCCCGCCAACTCGAGTGCACAAGGTCAAATCTAAAACAGATTCAACACAAGTGCAAATTGACTCGATCAAAATTCAAAGTGTAACTGCAACAAGACAAGTACAAACTGGACAACAAAACGAATTCAAGAAGTGAGAACAATCAGAAGCAATTACAGGAATCAAGTATAGCAGTGTACAGTCAAGAACACTGTGCAATGTAAAGCATGCAGGTGAACAAGCATAAATATACATGGACCAGTAATGAACCAGATAACTAGTGCAACAGCATCAACTAGAAAGAACAACTCAAATAAATGGTCCAGTTTCAACATGAATGCACGGTGTCATCAAGAAACAAAAAGACCAAAACTACAACAACTGAAATGAACAAGGTCACAGTGAAATGAAATTGCAAAGTGAAGACAATCATACATATGCAGACCTGGGGTACAACTTCAGGTTACACAGATGAAAACATGGCCGAGAATACATCATCCAGACCCAAGCTACAAGGCCAATGAACAAGCATGCAGATGCATCAGCCTCAACAACAAGATCAAACCACACAGTGCATATACATATGAAACAATGCCACAATGAAACAACCAATATCAACAATATTTGTAATGAATGCAGACAGTACAAATCCACCAATATATTCACATATAGGCAGAAACAGTGATCAAATATCAAGTATGAGCAGTGCCCATCAATGAGTTCAAGTATATGCATGTCTGTCTAAAATGAAACAGTGGCAATAAAATAAATCAAGTATCAAAGGCAGACCAAAAATAAGTTCAGTACAAATCTGAACCAATATACATGAATGCCCCAAGCATCTACAGACAACCTGCTCAAAGTAAAAGAATGCATAATTGAAGACTACTTCAAGATTCTAACAAAGACAAATGCAAACCAGGTGATAGTGTAACAGTGCACCATCACGACCAGAAACAAGAAATAGTTCTGTAACCAGACAAATCTTTAAACTGAAACAAGTCAAAACTGTCTCAGAAATCAAAACATAAACCAGAGTGGAACTGGACCCCAAAAGAATCCAGATTTAAATACAAGAGCTAGACCAAACTGCTACAAAATACACATGTGCAGACTCGACTACAAGAGCACATGCAGGCAACTCGACTAACAACTAAACTATAACAATATCAAAGTCCAGGTCTGTCCAAACATCAAAGACCAGTGATGCAATAATGAACCAAAAGCAACAACTACACTAAGGTTCAAGTATAACAACAATGCACAGTGGGTTTGAGTTCAAAACAAAACAGATGTCATGAGAACATTGAAATGCAGTTTAAAATAGGCAGTGGCAATACCACCGTGACGTATGTAAATGCAGACTAGCTACTAATGATCAAGTTCAAAGTTGAAGCTAACAGTTCAACAACCTACATTTTAAATACTCAAGTGAAGATACCAAATACAACATGAATGAACTAGCCTAGAAACATGCTCAAAACTCAACTGGCACATAACTACAAGCATGCAGTGGCGAACAATACCAAAGAAACAGTGAAACTCGAAAGATATTCAATAAGCTACGTGCAGTGTGCAAGTACAAACTCAAATGAGCAAATGCAACAGTAAATACAATTAATCGTAGTGAAATTTCGTGGTGATGTTTGCTCAAAAGTGTTGTAGCAAACGAATATCAAAATAAACTGAAGTCATAGGCTACTGAAGTAAGGGCATGAACTGTATTCGGGACAACTATCAAATAGTCTCAAACGTGAAATAAATCAGAGAAATGCAACTGACCTTAGGTGAATGGCAACACGTATCGCATCAAAGCATATGTATGCAGACTCAAAAACACAAAGCAATTATCACACCACTGTTCAATGAAGTCAATGACGAACAACCCCAAATCATCACAGAAAGGACCAATTCGAATGGCGAAGATATCAATCAAGACAAAGAATACGAAGTCAAAGGAAATTGATGCCGTGAAAATCAGTAAGCAAACATCACAAAAATCAAGTGACCGAAGTCAAAATGAAACTACCATCAAAGTAACAAATTTCAAAACCCAGCGTATCGCTCATTCAAACAACAAAAATCACAGATTTGAACGAGCTAAGCAAATTGACGAAAATGAATTAGATGTGAGTAGCTAATAAGTACTCACCTTAGTTCGAATCGAGGAGCACGAACGAAGGAGAACGGGAGACGAAGCCCTAAAATTTCCAGATCGAAGCCGCCGAAGCCCTAGTTTCCTCTCGCCGCCATTTTTCTCTTCTCGCTTTTGTTTAGGGCACGAATGAATGAGATAAAGGAAAGGGGGAGACGTGGGGGTATGGCAGAAGAATGGGCTGGTGATAAGGGTATGGGCTGATATTATTTAAGGGGTATGGGTTATGGTTTTTATTTTATCTTCTTTTTTTTTTAATCTAATTTTGTTTTCATTATTTTTATTTTGTCTTGTTTAATTTTGTTGTTAAAATCTAAACTATATATATATATTCATTCGTACGAAAAAAATTTAAATAAAAGAATTTCAATCGATTACAATTTCCAAATTCAAACAGAAATTAACGATCGATATTAAATCGTTAATTTACGAAGATTTTATCGTTATAAAATTTTCCAACAATAACAAATTATCTGTCAACTTTAATCGTTTATCGATGATTATAATTCGGGTGAAAATCCAGGTTGTTACAGAAATTCAATTTGAATTCGATTAAATTCTCTACACGTTTACCCGCCATATATTCACAAAACAATTCTGATAAATATGAAAATTGAAATCCAGTAATAATTCAATATTACGGACCCAATGAAACTGGTTTCGTCAAATTCCGAGACTGTGCCTCGGAAGGTTATTTTTAATTTCAATTTAAACGATACAATTTCAAAATTGAACAAATCGCTTTCAAATTCAATTCTGAAGCTTCTATTACCTTCAGTATTATCAATATGAATTTTCTAAGCCTTTAAATTATTTTTAACCGGCTTAAATTCGAAGATTCAAATTTTATTCAACTTTCAATAGATTAAATTCAAAAATTTAATCGCCAATTCATTCTGATAATTTGAAATTCAAGTCAAATCATCGTTCAAATATTTAAAATTAATTAAATATTCTCAAATTAAATTGTTCAAAATTCAGGGTCGTTACAAACTCCCCTCCTTAAAAACTTTTCGTCCACGAAAAGGAAAAGTCGTTAAAATTTCATCGATATTTATACTCTAGTCAATTTTTTTCAAAGCTTAAAACTTATTACAAATAAATGAATACAGGATTCATTCCATTTGTTTAATCTCACTAGTTTTGTTTATCTTCTCTTTTGTTCATTGATTTTCAAAAATCAAAACGCAAAAGTCTTTTATCAACATTTTCGATTTACAACTCAGATTCAAACTTAAAATTCTTCACATTAGAGATTTATATAATATATCTCTTCCAAAGCTGTGGACTTTCAAAACATTACAAAGATCCTCTTCCTTAGTTCATTAGGTAGGAATTTTGAAATTTTAATTTCAAACTATTGATTCACTATTTAAAGTTTGAAAATACTTGCTAACTCGAAATTTAACAAGTCCATCTTCGTTCTCACAGACATTAGGCATACGCTGGCCAGGCGCAGGTCTAAAAATCTCCAAGTACTAAACATACTTGCTTCAATTCCCAGTGAAAATACTTTTAAAAATTCTTTTAAAAAATGGATATGGAAAGCACGTTCCCCCATGGATTACAGTTCCACCCGGCGGTTACGCTACTATCCCAGTAGAGTCGCTTGTGGCTGTAGATTTCTCATCTCTTAAATTTCGCCATGGTTGTCGCCATAGATTGCAGTACACACGGCGGTTACGCTACTATCCCAGTAGAATCGCTCGTGTCTGTAGGCATCACGCCCCTCAAATTTCGCCTGGCATTAGATTGCAGTTTACTCGGCGGTTACGCCACTATCCCAGTGGAATCGCTTGTAACTGTGGGCATCTCGCCCCTCAAATTACGCTAATCATCAATCAAATCTAATCTCATCGCGATGAACTATCGCGAAGGATTTCCGATTCAAATAGTCACTCTGACTAAAATTCTACGTAGCTACGAATTTCAAATGGATACTCTTCACGAGTTCCAATACCTTCTCCAATAATAAATGGAAGGTACTTTTCCATATCCTCAGTTTGGAAAACATAATATCATATATATGTAGTACTACATTTCACATTTCGTACATATCATATCCATGTAAGCTTACATAAGATTTCCATAACAATGTGTTTCCAAACTAACGGTTTCAAATTTACCGCATTCATATATATATAAGTTCTAAAAACTTACATATCCCATATTCATAACAAAATAGAGGATTTCAAAATTTTCCTCTAAGTCGATTTGGAAATTTAAGGTTATCTCAAACCTAATTCATATTCATAATTCCATTTTATTATCGACTTTCACATTCGATTTGAATTTCACGCTTACATCGTCAATTCTCAACACAGGATTGATGTCTATCGATATATAACCTCTGAGCTCGTACGTCTCAGAGAAGGGTGTTAAGCTAAGAGAATAAATTCTCCGCCACCAACAGATATATATTTAATAGAGATCAATTGCTATGTCATCAATTCACAATATTAGACATGCAATCCAAATCATCATCTGAAATTCAAAGCTCAACTTATATTGTCTTTGATGTCGAAGTTAAACTCAATTTTAACTCAACGATTCAATCTTTTTTGAAAAATTTCAAATTGAACAAATTGTTCAAATTCTCATTTAACTTTTCAACTTCGACTTCAAAAAATGAATTTCAAATCATTTATTCCTTACGGAATATATTCACAACATTTCACATTTGGAAAAACATTTCCATACTTATTTAAAAATAAGTAATTCACAAATCCATTTTATTTTCAACATTTGAAAATATTCGATATACTTAAATCAAAATTAAGTATATATTTCATCTTTAAGGAAATCATTCTCTTTCACATATTCATTTGAGTTAAAACGAATGTTACGTAAAACATCGTTACGACAACTCAAAATCACTAGTATAGGGATTCGAAATTTAGATAGATATATAAATCCCAATACTATACAAAACATTTCCTTTCGGAAATCATTTACTATAACAACAGTGTTATAGTCCACCATTTCCTTATATTCGAAAACGTCTATTTCAACAATGAATGTTGAAATCTATGGTTTCGATATTCAATGTCTTTGAAAACATCTTTTTTTAAAACAATTACTTTCGTTTTAAAAAATATCACTTTCCCAAACATGTCCATTTCATTCAATATTATATTCACGGTCCAAAATTGTGAATATACTACTTTTAACAAGCTATAAGGATTTACTTATCAAAAATAAGTCATTTTCGAATTTATAAACAACGTTTATAAATTCTATTCCTATTTATTTATTAACTCATTCCTTTATAACTCAATTTTATATCAAAATTTTAATTTATAAGTGAATTACTTATAAATTCTTTTATTTCGCAACTTCGAATCATTTTATAACTTCGCAATCTTAATTCTGTAATTAACATTCACTTATGAAATCCATTAAATATTTCATTTTTAACACTTATACAATTCCAATATTTTATTAACACTTTTCAAATCTTCAATTTAAGCCGTTTATAATAATTCAAAATTTTCCAATTTAAACTATTATACAAATTTATCAGTTTTCCATTTCCAAAATAATCAACTAGTTCTTTAATAATTCATTCATCGACTTGATTTTCAATTAAATCACATTTGATTCATTCACATTGGATTTTACTAACATTCATTCATATCCAATTAGTTCACATTCACTAATTCATATTCAAGTTAGATTGCTTCAATTCAAATCAAATTTGGTTCTATTTAGATTTGCTTATCTTTCAATTTGAATTCAATTTACTCAACTTTCCAATTTCCATTAATTCAATTTCATTAATACTTAATGAATTTCCATACGATCAACTAGCAACCAATGCACATTCAACTTAACCAAATTTATTTACTTTGCTTACATTCAATTTGGTTCAACACACTTAATTTCAATTGGTTTATATTCCAATTCAGATTGAATTCTTATACTCACCATATTCACTAATTCACTTTTACAATTAAAGTTGAATTTCCTTTATATAACTCAAATTCATATTCATTCTTCACTTTATCAATTCATTTTGATATCAAATTCAATTTTATTCAATATTACTTAAGCCATGTTTCATTTATCTTCACTTGCATTTATTTTCACCATACAACTTAAGTTCGTCTCAAATTTATTTTAAATTCTATTTTACTTAACTTTACTAAAGTCAAATTCATATCACATTTAAAATTCAGATTTTGTTTCATTTAACAAAACTGTTCAACCATTTAAAAACTGGTTTTACTTAAATTTTCTCATTTTATAAGTTAAACAACTTATAATTTAAACTTCCAAATTCATATTATATAATCACTTATCCTTCAAATTTAACTTTCCATCTCAATAATTTATCTCACCCAGTTCAATTTATTTAACTTCCTTTAGTTAAATTTCAAATCCATATATTTATTAATACTAATTCAATTCAATTTAACTTTTCTTAAGTTAAAAATCTTTATTTTCAAAAACAATTTTTTATACTTCTTTGGATTTGAAAAACATCTTCTTTTAAAGTGTTTCTAGTAACTATTCATATTAAACATCATAAACTAAGCTTTGTGTAAACCAAAGCTCTGATACCACTCTGTAACATTCCCCCTTTTGACCATCTCCAGTCGGTGATTAAACCAACTAGAAACGTTCAAAAAGACGAATTGTTATTTAGTTTATAAGGTTTAAACAGAATCAGCCACAGAAACACAGAATAATAACAATGAATTTAAAACAAATGAGAATTTATTTCATTACTATAAATCTTTTTATATACATCAGAGTTTTATACAATTTAATACTGATACAGCGGAATATCTTAAAATACAATTTTCTCAAAATAAATGATTCTTTACTCTCTCTCTAACTTCGCTGCTCGAAAATCTTCAAGCTGTAGAAATACTCGGTCTGACCCGAGTATTATATTCAAAAGAAAATAATACACAGGTCAGTCTAATTCAAACCAGTTTATTAGTACATATAGGCAGTGATAATTTAAATAGACGACAGTCACAATAATTCTCGTCTATCCGACTCTTTTAACAAAGAACTCGGATAACGAAAATTTTAACACTAAACAGTGTTAAACAATAAATCAGCAGATTTAAAACATCAACAGAGATAAATAAACAATTTATCAACTTGACTAAATCAATTTAAAAAAAAATTGAAATTGTCACTTTAAAACCATTAAAGCTCGATTGGCTGCCGTACACACGTGTGCATTCGTACACGTGTGCACTGCCCCGCCAACTCGAGTGCACAAGGTCAAATCTAAAACAGATTCAACACAAGTGCAAATTGACTCGATCAAAATTCAAAGTGTAACTGCAACAAGACAAGTACAAACTGGACAACAAAACGAATTCAAGAAGTGAGAACAATCAGAAGCAATTACAGGAATCAAGTATAGCAGTGTACAGTCAAGAACACTGTGCAATGTAAAGCATGCAGGTGAACAAGCATAAATATACATGGACCAGTAATGAACCAGATAACTAGTGCAACAGCATCAACTAGAAAGAACAACTCAAATAAATGGTCCAGTTTCAACATGAATGCACGGTGTCATCAAGAAACAAAAAGACCAAAACTACAACAACTGAAATGAACAAGGTCACAGTGAAATGAAATTGCAAAGTGAAGACAATCATACATATGCAGACCTGGGGTACAACTTCAGGTTACACAGATGAAAACATGGCCGAGAATACATCATCCAGACCCAAGCTACAAGGCCAATGAACAAGCATGCAGATGCATCAGCCTCAACAACAAGATCAAACCACACAATGCATATACATATGAAACAATGCCACAATGAAACAACCAATATCAACAATATTTGTAATGAATGCAGACAGTACAAATCCACCAATATATTCACATATAGGCAGAAACAGTGATCAAATATCAAGTATGAGCAGTGCCCATCAATGAGTTCAAGTATATGCATGTCTGTCTAAAATGAAACAGTGGCAATAAAATAAATCAAGTATCAAAGGCAGACCAAAAATAAGTTCAGTACAAATCTGAACCAATATACATGAATGCCCCAAGCATCTACAGACAACCTGCTCAAAGTAAAAGAATGCATAATTGAAGACTACTTCAAGATTCTAACAAAGACAAATGCAAACCAGGTGATAGTGTAACAGTGCACCATCACGACCAGAAACAAGAAATAGTTCTGTAACCAGACAAATCTTTAAACTGAAACAAGTCAAAACTGTCTCAGAAATCAAAACATAAACCAGAGTGGAACTGGACCCCAAAAGAATCCAGATTTAAATACAAGAGCTAGACCAAACTGCTACAAAATACACATGTGCAGACTCGACTACAAGAGCACATGCAGGCAACTCGACTAACAACTAAACTATAACAATATCAAAGTCCAGGTCTGTCCAAACATCAAAGACCAGTGATGCAATAATGAACCAAAAGCAACAACTACACTAAGGTTCAAGTATAACAACAATGCACAGTGGGTTTGAGTTCAAAACAAAACAGATGTCATGAGAACATTGAAATGCAGTTTAAAATAGGCAGTGGCAATACCACCGTGACGTATGTAAATGCAGACTAGCTACTAATGATCAAGTTCAAAGTTGAAGCTAACAGTTCAACAACCTACATTTTAAATACTCAAGTGAAGATACCAAATACAACATGAATGAACTAGCCTAGAAACATGCTCAAAACTCAACTGGCACATAACTACAAGCATGCAGTGGCGAACAATACCAAAGAAACAGTGAAACTCGAAAGATATTCAATAAGCTACGTGCAGTGTGCAAGTACAAACTCAAATGAGCAAATGCAACAGTAAATACAATTAATCGTAGTGAAATTTCGTGGTGATGTTTGCTCAAAAGTGTTGTAGCAAACGAATATCAAAATAAACTGAAGTCATAGGCTACTGAAGTAAGGGCATGAACTGTATTCGGGACAACTATCAAATAGTCTCAAACGTGAAATAAATCAGAGAAATGCAACTGACCTTAGGTGAATGGCAACATGTATCGCATCAAAGCATATGTATGCAGACTCAAAAACACAAAGCAATTATCACACCACTGTTCAATGAAGTCAATGACGAACAACCCCAAATCATCACAGAAAGGACCAATTCGAATGGCGAAGATATCAATCAAGACAAAGAATACGAAGTCAAAGGAAATTGATGCCGTGAAAATCAGTAAGCAAACATCACAAAAATCAAGTGACCGAAGTCAAAATGAAACTACCATCAAAGTAACAAATTTCAAAACCCAGCGTATCGCTCATTCAAACAACAAAAATCACAGATTTGAACGAGCTAAGCAAATTGACGAAAATGAATTAGATGTGAGTAGCTAATAAGTACTCACCTTAGTTCGAATCGAGGAGCACGAACGAAGGAGAACGGGAGACGAAGCCCTAAAATTTCCAGATCGAAGCCGCCGAAGCCCTAGTTTCCTCTTGCCGCCATTTTTCTCTTCTCGCTTTTGTTTAGGGCACGAATGAATGAGATAAAGGAAAGGGGGAGACGTGGGGGTATGGCAGAAGAATGGGCTGGTGATAAGGGTATGGGCTGATATTATTTAAGGGGTATGGGTTATGGTTTTTATTTTATCTTCTTTTTTTTTTTAATCTAATTTTGTTTTCATTATTTTTATTTTGTCTTGTTTAATTTTGTTGTTAAAATCTAAACTATATATATATATATTCATTCGTACGAAAAAAATTTAAATAAAAGAATTTCAATCGATTACAATTTCCAAATTCAAACAGAAATTAACGATCGATATTAAATCGTTAATTTACGAAGATTTTATCGTTATAAAATTTTCCAACAATAACAAATTATCTGTCAACTTTAATCGTTTATCGATGATTATAATTCGGGTGAAAATCCAGGTTGTTACAGAAATTCAATTTGAATTCGATTAAATTCTCTACACGTTTACCCGCCATATATTCACAAAACAATTCTGATAAATACGAAAATTGAAATCCAGTAATAATTCAATATTACGGACCCAATGAAACTGGTTTCATCAAATTCCGAGACTGTGCCTCGGAAGGTTATTTTTAATTTCAATTTAAACGATACAATTTCAAAATTGAACAAATCGCTTTCAAATTCAATTCTGAAGCTTCTATTACCTTCAGTATTATCAATATGAATTTTCTAAGCCTTTAAATTATTTTTAACCGGCTTAAATTCGAAGATTCAAATTTTATTCAACTTTCAATAGATTAAATTCAAAAATTTAATCGCCAATTCATTCTGATAATTTGAAATTCAAGTCAAATCATCGTTCAAATATTTAAAATTAATTAAATATTCTCAAATTAAATTGTTCAAAATTCAGGGTCGTTACATCCTCTGTCAACTCTTCTAGATTAGGTGGAAAAGTACCAATACCTATAAAAAAGTACTAAATTTCACTTTGCAATAAAAGAAGTAGTAACTAAAATTTAGAATTAGTTCAACTTTGTATAGTTATTTGAAGAACTATTACAATGATATTTAAAGAAATATTAAATTTTATTCAGTCGACAATAGAGTAAGAAAGTTAACCTCCCCCTCCAAATATCCAATCTCGTGTGCATATGATTACCTCAATAACTTCGAGCTTAAGTGCACTCTGATATTGATCAAGAACTCGACTACCTACACTGAATGACGCTTCTGATGCAACTATAGATATAGGAATGGATAGCACATCTTGAGCCATAATAGACAATTCTCGAAGCCTAAACTGATTAGCTTTCCAATATTCAAGAATGTCCAGATTTGTCTTCCTTTCCAACTTTGTCTCATCTAAATATAACTACAATTGAGTTTTTTGAGTCGAGAAAGTAAATTCTTCACTCTCAAAATCATAAAGTCCTACATACATGTAAAATATAGTAAATACTAAATAGTTTTCTGATATAAAATCAATTAACTTTTGATATAAAATATTCTCATTTTAGGGGATGTATAACTACAAAGAAATTGTAAGTTGTAACCTAAAGTGAAAAGAAATATACCTTCATAACATCAATGCATTCTTTAGAAACCAAGTCATCACTAGGATAAAATTGACTCTGACTACTAGAATCATGTCCCTTTTTTTATTGTATGTTTGCATGTAAAGATCAAAAAGAGCAAAGTGGCTACTACGAACTTTACCCATTTCTACAGAACCACTACCATAAAGCCTCTTATAAGAAAACTCCACAAACCGAATCTTGTATCGAGGATCCAAAATACCAGCAATAGAGAGAATCATACTGTATGCCTTCTAATACTTCTCAAATTTTCCCATCATATCACTCGCCATCTTACTCATAAAGTATAAATATCAATCATAGACCTTTGCAAATTGTCTTGGACAACAAACACTTGAGGAAAATACAGATTTGCAGTAGGATATTTAGAGCCAAAAATTAGACAAGTCACATCATAAAAAACATTCAAAAACTTATGAAATTTTCCACCTTCACCCATTTGGATTGAGAAAGAGCGTGCTTATAGTTAGAATCACTCAATTGTAAATGATGGAAAGCATGTTGATAATAAAGAGCACTCTCAAGCATAAGAAAGGTAGAATTCCATCTAGTAGGAACACCTTGACACAAACCTTTTTTGTACTCCAAAGAAACTTGATATGCGCTCTAAAAAGTTTTGCTTCCTCCCTTGTGAATCTCTTACATATTTGATGCTCTCTCTAGACACACATACATCAACTTCTTTTAGCCTATATTGCACTATAAGATTAAGAATATGCACACAACATCTAATGTGAAAAAATTCACCTTCATAAACAAAGATTCCCTCAACAAAATTTGCTCCTTTAATGAATTAGCAAACACATCATTTGCAAAAAGCATTATCTAACGTAATTGAAAATACATTTTTATCAATGCCCCAACTAGTAATGTAACGACCCGTATTTTTCAAATAATTAAAATATTAAATTAAATAAGATTTTAGAATGTAATATTGCAAGAAATTTAAATTTATGATTTATTAACGGGAAAATAGTTAAAATATGATTTAATAATGTTGTTTGAATGTTAATAACAACTATTTTGATGTAATCTCAATCAATTGAATTAATTGTAAAGTTAATTGGTTATAAATTGCAAATAAGGAAATAAATTAAATGTTGTGTTTAATGATGAAATTATATGTAATTAATTTTTAATATAAAATAATTAATCAGTATGTGAATTTATTAGCTTTGTTTGTAAAAAATAAATATAGAAATGTGTTTGAATTATTAATGTGTAGTAATTGTTTAATTATCATTTCACTATTTAATCCGTTGAAATTAAATTGGAAATCAATTGCAATTAATCTATTTAAATATTGCAGTTAATATGAATTGAAATGATAACTATAGAATATTGATGCAATAAATGGTAAACCAATGTTAATTATATCCATAAGACGATAATTGATTGAATAATTGATTTAATAATAAGAGTGAAATCAAAATAAATGGATTTATTGGAATTTAAATTATATTTAATGAATTTATTGCAATTGAAATTGAACACTGTAATTAGTACAATATTTAAATTGGATTTGACATGGAAATTTATTTTTTAAAGATTATAAATTACTAGGTAATCAAAAATGATAAAAAATTTGTTAGTTATTAAATTTGAATTGAATGGAGATTAAATCGATTTAATAATAATTTATTTAATTAATGTGAAAATGACCATTTTGGCCACTATCTCGGATTTCGATGAAACCAGTTTCATCGGATATGTAACAGTGAATTATTGTAGAATTTCAAGTTTCGTAGCGATCAGACTTGTCGTTTGATCGTGCGGGCTCGAAACACATAGAAATCAATTTAATGAATTCAATTTGAAATAAGCTGATTTTAAAAGCTAACTTCTGTATACAATGGAATTTGGGTTTGAAACCTGTTCCATTGAGTTTAAAAATATCGAAAACATTTATTTTGATATATGGGATGACATATTTTCGTTTTGGAAACGAAACGGGCATTTCGGGTCGTTATTGTCATTTCGAACCAATTCGATATGTTCATTTATTTTTATCGGGCTTTGTCTATATAAATAGTTTTTCTAACCCTAGCAGCCCTTTTATTCCTCATTCCTGTATGTACAAATCTGTTTGTCTATTCCTATCTCCTCTCTCCAATGGCAGAAGCCTATTTTCAATTCCAAAAACCCTAATTCAAATTCAAATCGAAAATCAAACTCTCCAAACTATACCAAATTATATATCGTTGGAAATCTCTCGACGAGCACAATCTACTATAGCAATTCGTCTTTCGATTTGATGCATCATTTGACCAGAAATCGATGAAGAAGTTTCGACCGTCCGTTGCTAGGGTTTGTTATTTGACGGTGGATCTTCGTCGATAGGATGATTGGTGGGTACCTCGGCGTAGAGGGCGACAAATGGTGATGATCTACGACGACGAGATCATCTAGAAGTGGCCGCGATCGCCAAAAATGGCCGTGAAAGGGAAGCGGTGGCGCGTGTGCCTGGGGCCATCGCAGGCGATCGCGCCACTGTGGCCAGGCGCGGCCTGGAGTGGGCGAGGCGGCGTCAGGGTCTGATTGGCGTGGATCTGCTTGTAGCGGCGGTGATAATTGGATGTAGAAATGGCGGCTGAGCTTTAGAGCAATCGTGATTTTCTGTTGGGAGGGCGCTAGGGTTTCATGCACGTGATTGGTGACGTGGCTGGTAATTCTTTTGTTTTCTTATTTTTTTTAAATTTAAATTGTCAAATGTTCTAACGTATATAACTTTCTCGTACGAGCTTGGATTCATGCGCGGTTCATTCCGTTGGAATCATATCGAAATTCTGGACATTATGGTAATGGTTTGGACGAATTCTAAGACTGTTCAAATTTGGGCCTTTATTCGGATTTTATATCGATCTGAAATCAAAGGTGAGTGTTTTAACCCACTCACGACTACTAAATTATCTTATGTTAGTTAAATTAAATTTATGATGTGATTAGAAGTTGATTGATTGCTATTTGATATATTTAAATTGTAATTCTAGTTAGATTTGACTTTTATTGAATTTAATCGCCATTTAATTTAATATTGAGGTTTAAATTACCTGTTAAAGACCTGCTAATGATAATCAGTTAATTGTTGTTGTTTATTGGTCGATTTGAATGGTGATTGTGATGGATGTTTAACTGTTGATATTGGATGACTGGATGTTATGATATATATCACACTGCAATTTCCCTTAGTTTATTGTTAGTAAATCGCTATGGATTAAAATGATACATACCCGAACGATCTATAAATTATGGAAAAATTGTTATGGGTCGAAATGATAGACTCGAGCAATTTTATGGATTTTGATTTTTTAACTCGGGATTGCGGGTTGAAATGATATATACCCGTAAATTTTAAATTTTTGCGGGTTGAAATGATATATATCCGTATCACTTGACCATAGGGTAGAAAATTATATACGGACACCGGGTTGGTTAAATTAAATGATTTTTAAATCCTTAAATTTTTGAATTCGGTTAAATGATATTTTGAAATGAAGTTTGACTTATATAAACTGAATTATTTTCAAAATCTAAGCTTTAAAATGTTAAAAAGGAAATTTGTTTAAGGGAATTATTAAAGAAATTTAAATTGATATTTCAAAGTTGAATTGTGAGATATAAATGAAATTTATTGAAAATTGAGTTATTGAAATGTTTGAATATTTAAACTTTGAAATCTACGAGTTTGAAGTGCTTTAAAATTTTAGTTCAAACATGAATTTGAAATTGATATAAATCGAAATGATTTTTAGGAAATTGTATTGGAAGAAAATTTAGTTTTGTTGAAATCTGGATACAGTCTAGATTTGTTGAAATGGAAGAAATAGTTTAATTTGATATTAATTTCAAATTAATTATTTTAATGTAAACTGTTTAAAGATATATTATTTAAATTCAAATTTATTTAGATTTTCAAACTATTTACTAGATAAACCATTTCCAATAATCAAACTATTTTATATTAAACTATCAAAACTGTATTAAATCTATTTTAAACTATTTAACTATTTTAATCTATTTTTTCTATTTTAACCTATTTTAAACTATTTAACTATTTTAATCAATATTTAAACTAATTTAATCTATTTTAAACTATTTTAAAATATTTTAAACTATTTTAACTATTTAAAACTATTTTAATTTATTTTAAATTATTTTAAATTATTTTAAACCATTTAAACTATTTTAAAGTATTTTAACTATTTTAAACTATTTTTAAAACTATTTAAACTATTTATGACTATCTAAAATGTTTTCAAAATTTCAAAATGTGTAAAGTTGAAGTGTTTATATTTAAATCCTTGATTTGAAAGCGAATGTGGTTAAATGATGTTATAACTTACGTTGGAATTTGAAAATGATATTTTTTGGTGGAATGACATATTTTGAGTAATATGATGATTTTGAAATGAGGATTTAACCTATTTTGTAATATGATTTCGAAAGTGAATATGATTTCAAAGGTGAATATGATTTCAAAGGTAATATGACTCCTAAGTGAATATGATATTTTTATATCAATTATGAATCAGTTTTGGAAATATAAAAGAATTATCCGGTGTGAAATAAGCGTTTGGTTGTTAAAAAGACCGAGATCGGATATTGTCATACTCTCTGCCAATACCGAAAATCACTTTAACAACTGTGCACATGGTGGAGATTCCAGAATGAAGTAGGATGGTTTGGCGAACGATTCTGTATGAGGTATTAACGTAACCTTGACTCTCTTGAGTCAGCTTGATGTGACTAAAACAGGAGCCACGCCGGGACAAGTGAGGTCGCACCTCCGATCGGACATGCTTCTTCGATACCATATTATGACATTATGATTGATTTGGTGGCCACCCCTCGCTTTGATTATGGGAGCGTGTTCCCAGGTTGGCGGTAGTAGCTGTTATGCGTTACCACCAGTCCAGATCTGCAAAACGATAGTATCCTACCCTAGGCATTGCCTCGTGTGCCTTGTCACATGCCTTATCGCGCCCATTACGAGTTTGGTTTGTACCATACCTATGGAGTGCCCTCCGATAGCCCTCCAGTTATGGAGGAATTACGGTTTTGTATAGACTACGGGAATATATAAAAATGTGTTAAGGGGGATATGGGTAATGTCTTAATGCTATTTTAATACTTTACTTTACTGTAGACACTATTATAATAGCGTATTGTACTATATACGTAGATAGTTTAACGGATCCTTAGGATATAGAATCCCGAACATCTCTTAAGTTATTGCACTCATGTTAGACACTGGATAGGAGATGTAAAACCCCGTAAACATCTCTGAAGACGTTACACTCATATTTATTTACTGTTGATTTAATTTACATAAGATCTTTTAGTTTTGACTCGAGTGTTTTGTCTTTTGTTACGCTAGGGTCAGTCTGAACTTTTCAGTGTATTGGAGACCTTATTTCTAGAGGATGAAGAGGAAGATTTAGTACTACTATTATTTATTATATTTATCCCACTGCGTCATGTTGTTCCGCTGCATTACTTATTTATTCCTGCTATATGTAACTCTAATCTGTATTGTAAAAGTGTAATCAAACATTATTTTCAAAACAGCTTCATGAACTGTTATTTGATTATTATATTTTGTCATTCTGTTGTGAGATTCTGTGTTTGTTTTATTTCTTTCTCTTCTTTTTCTTATATACCCCATAACAATCTTCCCTTTTGAATGGTTTGAGTTTGACATGTGTGGTTTATTGTCAATTTAAACCGTGCAAAAAGTTGGGTCGTTACAAAATAACAATTTATAAAAAAATTCAGACAAAGCAACTCTAGTATATGAAGGAGGCATCAAACCAAAATTTAACACTCTTTTCTAGGAGGACCCAATTAGCATCAACAAAACCAGTAGTCAAACAAATATACCCATCGGTTGCTATAGAAGTCAACAAATTAGAAGTCAAACAAATTCTTCCTGGAATTGAAACTAATATATCTTCGAGTCTCATTTTTCTTTCTCATACATTTTTATCACATCAGCTCTAGCGGTATTTCCAGAAACCAACTTAATATCTGCATAAACATAAGAAAATAGTTATCTAATTCTAGCATATTCAACAACTTGAAATGGCAAATCATGCATTAATATTGCCATAACCAATAATTCTCTAAACTTATCTAGATCAAATTTAGAAGATCTTGTTATAATAGAACCTTTGGCCTGACTTAAATCAATCGACCTAGATCATGATGAGTAGTTTTGGAATAATTTATAATATGACATTTTAAATTTCCAGTGCCATAAGAACTATCAGCTAAGTAAATGGTACCACATTTCATACACTTAGCTCTTTGATTTTTATCATCACCTAAGGGAAGAATTTCAAAATTATTCCATACTAGAGAAGTAACCTTTCTACATTGCTTACCAACTTGTACTCATGTAACTACTTCTACATCTGTTGTTTCCAATTCTATCATATTGGCATCTCCAACTTGTTCATCACTTTGACTATTGGTGTATTGGCAAAAGGATCCATCTCTTCTTTGTAAAATTAAAGGATATTTAAACTCAACTCAAAATGAACAAAAGTTAACCAAACATCGAATTTATATAAGAATTCAGACCGATTAACTAAACGTAGGACATATGTAAACCGCCAAATACATTTTTCCATACCAATTAATATATTTACTTACCTCCATATGCAAATTCAAACAAATGACATAACTGTACCGTGCACCATGGAAAACTAGCAACTCATTTGTTCAAAAAGAAAAAACTAAAGGCTGAAAGAGAATAATGAATAATTACCAGTACATTTATCTAGTACAAATATAACCATATAAACATTTTTATGAAGTGCAAAAATTTTACAGTCTAAAATATAAGTAAAAACAACATGTAATTTTCGTTATTTTTTTACATTCATTTCAATGTAAGAATACTATTGAAGATAGCATAAATTTACGATTCAAAGAGCAAATACAACTATTTAGCATTCTTAACAACTAGTTCCAGCAAATAAAGTTACAATCAAACCGTCAATCACCTTGAGGGAAGGCGACTTGGTGGTGATGAACTGACGATGGGAAGGCGGCTTGACTCAACTACGAAGGCATCTCGACTCAACTGCGAAGGTGGATCATGTAAGACCCCTAATTTTTTATAACATTATTTAGGAGATTTAATTAGATAAATTAAATAGAATAATGTAAATAATTAGAGTGATAAGGGGATCTAGATTTGAAAGTAAATTAAGGGCCGTGCTTAATTATTTAAATGGGCTTAAGAATGGCTTATAGGCTAATGAATTTACACAAGGGCTTATTAGGAAATAACCGCACCTTATTACCATAACCCTTATAACCCACGTTTCATTCTTTCTCACGTTCATTTTACAAAATACAAAATGTAAACAAAAGAAGAGCAAAGCCGGTCATTAGGAGAAAAGAGGAGAAAAATCAATTTAAGGCTAAGGATTCAAGCTAGGGGAAATTAATCTCAATCAAATCTCAATTTCCTTATCTTAATCAAGGTGAATAATAATCTAAATCATCTCTATTTTGTTTTATGATCATTTGTTTTACGAGTTTAAGATTAAATCCATTATTATGATGATTTTGGATTGATGATATGCTTGGATTTGGACATATTGGATTCAAACAAAATAATTTAATAATTATTTTACACAGTTTTAAGGGAAAAACTGATTATAATGATTTTCGCATGTCATGGGAAATTTTTTTGGTATGTAGAACATGATTTTAGAGATGGGTTTTAATTTTTATAATTTTCCAAGCTATGGAAAATTTATTATGAATTTCCAAAGGAAAATATGAATAATTGGGTTTAGAAATTTATTTCGGTTATTTTATGAAGAATTTGGGTCTGAAATTTTTATATGTTAGATAACATATTGAAACTGAATTTCTTTAATTTTTGAGGATTTTTCCTAAGTAATTTACTATGAAAATAAAATTATTTTAGATGAAGGACTTCATTGTTTCATTGGTTTTGCTTAATAGTAGGGCTTATTTGTTAAATTAATCCATGTTTAGATATGAAATTATGCGATAGTTATTTTTGTAAAGAATTTTAAAAGTAAAAGCCAATCAAATGTTTACAAGTAAGCAGGTTAGTTATAAACTATTTGCTTTAATTGACATTAAATCAGTTTTTACACAGAAAAGTGAGTTCCGCCTCTTTCAAAAGCACCTTTCGACCCATTACTTCTGCTTTGACCAAGTTGAAACCTACCAAAGCTAAAACCAATACACAAGGTACCACAATGATGGTACGTAGTGGAAAACCTTTGCTTTCGATGGGGTCGAAACCTTTGCTTACTTTCAAATGATAATTGTCTGCCTTGTTTTACTAAAAGCTTTCGAAGGAGTCGAAACATATGCTTTCGAAGAGAGTTGCCATCTTTTATTTTAAAGTATAAGCTTTCGAATGAGTTTCTCAATTTACAGAACAATGCTTTCAAAAAGGGTGGTTTCGACCTAGTCGAGACCCTGCTGCCGTTCTCTTGGCCTTTCGAATGTATTGAAGTCATCAATGATTTCAAAGAGTAGCTTTTGTTTAAACTTATACTAAGTCACATCCTAAATACTTTCGAAAGGGTTCAAGGGTTTCGAAAGGGGATTTCGATGCTATCCTTCAATGTTTTACTTAATGTTTTGAAGCTTTCGAAAGGATGGTTCCAAAGCCATCAAGTTTTTCCCCAATGATTTTTAATTAAAGGTAAATGGTTTCGAAAGGAGTACTTTTGTATATATTCACTTTGACCCAAAAGTTATTTTTATAAACCCAATGGTTTCGAAAGGGGTACTTTCATTGGTTTCGAAGCTATGCTTCTAAGAGTTAATAAGTAATCCTTTAATACTTTCGAAAGGTTTGAACTGAGGGTTTCGAAAGAGATGTTTTAAAGTGTTTCGAAAGGTATATGTTAGTGTTTTGAAAAGAAAATTTAAATGCTTTCGAAGGAGGTTATCCAAGGGTTTCAAAAGTAAATTTTTAAGGTTTCGAAAGCCTTAGTTTTCAAAATAAATAACCCAATCTCATTTTAAAGGATAACCATGGCATAATAAAAGAGTTTTGAAATGATTTCAAGTATGAAGTTTTTGAAGAAATTTTCCTTGATTAATAGGTTAAAGGGATTAACCAAGTTTTATTTAAAATGATTTCAAGGATATTAAACTACAGGTGTTGGTATTATTATGTTATTATGTTTACTTCTTAACACACGCGCACGCACACACAGATATATATATATATATATATTCACATTGTAATGGACCCCTAACTGTATTTTGGGAAAGGGCAGAATAACCAGCTAGGTTGACCCAATAGTGAATATAAATTAAGTTAACTCCTGAATGAGTAGAATTGCATCTAGGAGGTCAGATAGACTATAATGTAGGATGGTAGTATATTGACTAAAGAAGTTGTCAGGGAGACGGGTTCATAGTGAAGCCATGAAAACTATGTTTAGGAAAAGTTATTGGCAGGGGCCAATAAGTTCATAGTAAACCAATGAAAACTATGATTAGATTGAGTTATTAGCAGAGGCCAATAGGTTTGTAGTGAACCCATGAAAACTATATCCGAATTAAGTTATTGACAGATGTCAGTAGGTTCCTAGACAACCCATGAAAACAAGGATAAAAGGGAAGTTGTTAGAGATACCAATAAGTTCAGGGAGAACCCATGAAATAATGAAGTTATTAGCAGGGGCCAATAGGTTCTTAGTAACCTCATGAAAACTATGAAACTGGACAGGGAGTCCATAAGTATTAAACAGGTTATTAGTCAGTCAGCCCATGAAAACTATTAGGTTACTAATGACTCTAGAAACTATAACCGAGATAGATAGTCAAAAATGAATAGGGATGGGTAATCCAGAATTGATTTACTTGTTTGCATATCATCATAAAATCTTGAATTGTTATGTTTTTAACCATTGTGGATGCAGGAGCACAGTATATGGTTTTATAAAGTTTTAGGATACTAGTAAGGGAAAATCTCATTCCGTTATGCGGCATGGTCTCACTAGGTATCTAAATGGTTTGAGATGGTAGATTATTATTCATACCAGGCTTTATGTCTGACTCGAAGTTTATGTTTTCCCCTTAAACTCTCGGGTGCTCAATTGATTTTGAGTAGTTTGAGAGTTGAGGTTTTCAGGTACCTCTTTAGACGAATAAGCTTCCAAAGACGTGCAGAAGGCACAATAGCTAATTAGAGTTCTTTTCTATTTTGATTTCGCTGTGTTTTGTTGTAAAGGAAAATATGTTTAATTGCCTAGTTATATACTCTAATCATCCAAGGGGGCTCTTCATATGTCACTCTTGGCGTAAATTATAATAATTATATTTTCTCTGAACGTGGTTCTCGTATTGGGATATGTAATGAATTTGAAATTCTTTGAAATGGAACGAGAAAGTTGTTTGTTGATTTTGAATTTTTTTTCCATATCCATGTGTTTCTGTTATATCAATGTATCTAACATTACCGTATTTGGTCACCGAGGATTAATAACTATAGATGACTGCAGCATCCGTAGCCGTTAGTTCTGGGCCTCCAAGTGTGGGATGTTACAAGTTGGTATCAGAGCATAGGTTTATGAAACTTAAAAAAATTAAACCTAAAAGATTATCAAACATAATCCAATTAATCAAAAAATAAGATCGGGGTTTTGGTTAATGCTATAGTAACGTACTTGTGTTTGATATATAGATACATACATATATATATATAAGTACGTATTCCCTTCTCTCTTAGACTGTTCTTCTCTATCTTACTAAGGCTCGTATGCAGAGTAACGAGAAAGAAGATATGGAGGCAGGAAACGGAAGAGGAAATCTCGGTGGAGGAAGCACCACAATCAACGAAAATGTTCGACCCACTAGGAGGAACCCGGGTCGATAGGCTAATGCTAACCACAATGCAGATGCTAATGTGGGTGCTGGAAATCCACCAGTGGATATGGGGCCGATGTATCAGTTCTTCATCAATATGATGCAAGCTAGAGCTGCTGTTGGAGTTGTTGGGAATGTTGGAGGAACTAATCCCGTGGCTCCAGTTGGGAATAATTATGCTAAGCTGAGTAGAGATTACACCAGTCTTGGTGGGAAACCATTTATAGGAACGGAGGATGCTATAGAAGTTGAGAATCGGCTGTTGCACTGTAAGAGAATCTTCACTGATTTGGGTTTGGATGATGATCAGAAGAGAAGGTTAGCCTCTAAGCAGTTGCAAGGGGCAGCACTTCATTGGTGGAATAGTGTCAATGCCGAAGTTCTGGAGGAGGAGTTGACTTGGGCAGATTTTAGAGGGAGATTTGTAAAGAGGTTTTTATTTGAAGTTGCTAAGCCAGTATTGTTGAGAAAGTTCATGGATTTGGTGCAGGGAGAAATGTCGGTAATCAAGTATGCTACTAAGTTTGATGAGTTGTCCCGATATAGGTATGCTACTATAGACACCGTCATTAGAAGTAATGAGAGGTTCATTCGAGGATTGAGGCCTAAGATTGCTAGGGCGACCCTGACACATATATGTGATCCTTGTAATGTAGTTGTGGAGATGGCAATCTGACATGAGGAGATGCTTGCTGTTTGTGCTAGGGAAAAGCAGGTTGAAAACCAGGGCCCTCGGGGAAAGAAGAGGAAGTTCTTTAAGAAGAAGGGAGCCCATAAGTGGGAGGCTGCCAAGAAGCCAAAGGCTGATTTAATTTGCTTCAAGTGTGACAAGAAAGGTCATTATGCTCATGAGTGACGGTCAGGAAAGGGGAAGAAGGCTGCAAAAATGAAGAATGTGAAGTGCTTTAACTACGACCAAGTTGGACATTATAATAATCAGTGTCCAGAGCCAGTCGGAGCGGACAAGGGAAAGGTTTTTGATGTTGGACCATCATCTGCTGGACCAACTGCAGCTAAAGTATACCAGTTAGGATACTATTTGATACCGGTGCAGCACATTCATTTATATCTCAGAATTTGGTTGATAGGTTATGCTTAGAACCTACACACCTTGTTACTTCCTTAAGGGTTGCGAATCCAATAGGAGGGTATGCAACTCTAGGGATGAGATGTGACCAGTTAGAACTAGACTTGTTAAGTCATCAGTTTGCATGCAGTCTGTATGTTTTCGATTTCGCAGATTTCAGAATCATTTTGGGTATGGATTGGTTGAGTAAGTATGAGGCTAGGATATTTTGCCAGGATGGAGAGATATCACTAAGGCACCCTGATAGTTATAACCGAATCATATTCTCAGTGGAGAATACTGACCGGAGTAGTTGTGCTTTGTTAAGTGCTATGGAAGTGGGAGAAGAGTTAAGTCAGGTTCGAGTAGCAAGAGAGTTTACAGATGTCTTTGACCCGGTTACGAGACTACCACTGAAATGAGCTGTTGAGTTTCAGATAGATCTTGTGCCAGGCGCTGAACCTATAAGTAGACCACCTAGTTGGATGACATCGACCGAGATGAAGGAATTGAAGGTGCAACTAGTGGATCTAGAAGGAAGGAATTTTATTAGACCAAGCAGTTTGCCTTAGGGAGGGGCCGCAGTGTTCGTAAAGAAACCAGATGGGTCATTAAGGATGTGTATTGACTATCGTAAGTTGAACGAGAGGACGATTAAGAATAAGTATCCTTTGCCAAGAATAGATGATCTATTTGATCAGTTGTGTGGAGCCAGAGTGTTTTTCCAGTTGGATTTGGTGACCGGTTTCCATCAATTAAGAGTAACAGAAGACAATATTCCTTTTGACAACATCTTGGATTAGGTATAGTTCGTATGAGTGGTTTGTAATGCCATTCGGGTTAACGAAAGCTCCCGCTTTCTTCGTGGATTTGATGAACCGAGTTTTTCGAGAGTATTTGGATAGGTTTGTGTTGGTATTTATAGATGACATTTTAGTGTACCCTAAGGATGAAAGAGAGCATAAGGATCATCTTAGAGTAGTGCTTGAGACACTGAGGTAGCATCAGCTGAAGGCGAAGTTTTCCAAGTGTCATTTTTGGAAGAAAGAGGTTAAGTTTCTTGGTCATGTGGTTTCAGAGAAGGGCTTGTCCGTCGATCCAGATAAGATCGAAGCTGTGAATAGTTGGAAGAGACCAGAGACGGCGATTGAGATCAGAAGTTTTCTTGGACTTACTGGCTATTACCGGATATTCATTAAGGACTTCTCGCGGATAGCAACACCTTTGACTAAGTTAACCAGAAAGGAGGTGAAGTTTGTCTGGTCCAACAATTGTGAGGAAGCATTCCTTAAGTTAAAGCATTGACTAATGCCCCTGTGTTAGTAGTTCCAGATGGAAACCAAGGGTTGGTGGTGTATACAGATGCATGTCGGACTGGATTGGGAGCTGTGTTGATGCAGAAGGGTAAATGATTGCCTAAGTTTCACGACAGCTTAGACTGCATGAAGTGAGATATCATACTCATGATTTGGTGTAACAACCTGGTATTTCGAACCAATCGCATCCGCACATGTCAGACTCTGTGTAGTTAATGCCCCGCTATTACCCCGCTATATCTCATAGCGGATTTCTGCCGCTACGATTTTTCCATATAGCCCCAAAATATAGCCTTTCCGCTTTAAGCCCCGCTATTTCCGCTATATCCCGTTATTCCCGCTATATTCCACTATTTCCGCTATATCTTCTTTAATAAAATGAAATGAAAAATTGCATTTATACATTATAAAAATTATGAAACTAATTTATTTGATTTAATTTTAATATATTTTCAGAAATGAACATACTCTAATATTCTACTAAATTTAATTATGTTATATAACAGTTTTACATTTATTTAAAGTATATTCGCACATGTTTTTATTTAAAATTATTTATGTACTAATTATAATTCAATTTGAATGATAATTTTTCATTTAATTGCCATTTATATATTTGTAAAAACATTAAGTACAAGTTTTATATGTTATTTTAGAGCCATCTGCTATATCCCGCTATATCCTCGCTGTATCCCCGCTATGACTTTTTGCACCTCCACCGCTTTGAATCTGCCGAGCGATTTAACTGCACAGGTCAGACTTGAATTGCTCAAAACAACAGATTGTTAATTTATATTTGGCAACAGCATATACAGTAAATAAATCAATCACAGAATCACAGATACAGAGTTATATAACAATAAGCCGCAGAATAGATAAATGGTAGTTCATGAAGCTACTATATAAACAATAGAGTTTGAAATAAAATACAACAGAATATCTCGAATACAATGTAGTCTCAAATACAAACAGTTGAGAAGTCTGCAAAAAACCACTGGATAGCTGAAAGCTGAATAGATATAGATGGATCTCCAAGTGAAGCTCCAACTCCAAAGGTGAGTCTCAAATGCTGTAACACTCAGTCTGACACGAGCATAAAGCAAAACACAAAACACTCGAGTCAGGATTAACATTCTTATAACAGTAAATTCAACTCAAGTGAAATGTCAACTGAAATACAAGTAACTTAAAGGATGTTTGTGATTCCCATCCTTTAAGGATCCGTGGAACTATCTACTATGTAGTAATATAAGCTATTATAATATGTCTATAGTAAAGTAAAGTATTAAAATAGCGTTAAGGCGTTACCCATATCCCCCTTAACACATTTTTTATAATGTCGTAGTCTATACAGATACTGTAAACTCCACCCGCAGATGGGCTATCAGGGAGCACTCCATAGGTACGACACAAAACAAACTCGTAGAAGGCGTGATAGGGCATGTGATAAGGCACGCGAGGCAATGCTAGGGTAGATATACCATTTGCACTCCCGAACTGGTGGTAACGCATAGCAGCTACTACCGCCCACCTCATGAAACACTCCTAAATCAAAGGGTGCACCCAATCAAATCACAAAAGCAATAGAATGGTATCGAAGAAATGTGCCCGATTGGAGGAATGACCTCACTTGGGCCGGTATAGCTCCTGTTTTAGCCAAATCAAGCTGACTCACAGGAGTCAGGGCTACGTAAATACCATAAAGAATCGTCGCCAAACCATCCTACTTCATTCTGGAATCTCCACCATGTACACAGTTGTTAAAGCGGTTTTTGGTATTGGCAGAGAGTATGACAATATTCGATCCTGGTCTCTTTAACAACCAAACGCTTATTTCACACCTTGGTCATTTCATTTCAAATAGTTCATACTTCATATCAAAGTATCATATTCATTTCAAAACCATATCAATTCGATATCATTATTCACTTTATATAATATTCAATTCCAGAATCGTAACACTTTCGAAATTATAACACTTTCGAAATCATAGCACTTTCGAAATCATAGCACTTTTGAAATCATAACACTTTGGAAATCATAACACTTTCCATCTAAACAGTTGAGATGTTGAAAATAGTATATATATATCTTAAAATAGTTATAAATTAAAATAGTTTATATATATATATATTAAAAATACTTATATAATAAAATAGTTTCCTCCAATTTCACAAATCGATTCAAACCAAGTCAAATTCCAAAATTCGATTTAATTCAATCCCAGTTCATTAATTTCAATTCAATTCAACCTCCCAATAAACCATTTTAATTTATATAGATTTCAAATATAGATTTGAACTACAAATTAAACCATTTCAATTTCAATAGATTTCAAAGTTTAAATATTCAAACATTTACGATAACTCAATTTGATACATTTCATTTACACTTCAAACTCAACTCAATTATTATTTAGTTTTGAAAACATTCACTTAATCAATCCAGTAATCCTTTAAATAAAATCGCAAATTTTAAATTTAAATAAAACTAAATATCCCATTTCAATTTATTTAAATTTGAAAATATTCTTTTAATCACCTTTAATCAAAAATCAAGTTATAAATCATATCTTTAAAAGCTCAAATTCAATAAGTTCAAATCAATGCTTATCTAAATTCAATTATTAACAAAAATTTAAATTTCAAGTCAACATTAATTTATCTTCCCAACCTTTATTATTAAAGTTATAAAATTTATATTTAAAATATTAATATAAATTTAAATAAGTACTTAAACATATTATATACTAATTAAATTAAATTTTATTAAATTAAATCTTATTATTAAATTTATTTTATATTAAAATCTATTTTTATATATTTTAAAATGGTAAAATTATAAGTAAAATCTTAAAAATTATATTTTCAAAACTAACTTATAAATTTAAAATTTCCAAAACATATAAATTTTAAAAACCTAAAATTTAGACATATATAAAAATAACATTTACATATTATATTCTAAAAATCAATATTTAATAAAAACCATATATTTCCTTTCAAAACTTTGGAAATCATTTTCAAATATAGACCAACGGTTTCCGTATATAATTCTCTATCCTATGGTCAAGTGATACGGATATTTATCATTTCAATCCGCAATTTAAATATTTACGGGTATATATCATTTCAACCCGCAATCCCAAAATTTAAAATTAACCAAAATCGCTTGGGTTTATCATTTCAACCCATAACGATTTTCCCCTATTCTACAAGATCGTTCGGGTATGTATCATTTCAACCCATAAGGAATTCTAAACTAACAGGGAACTTGTAGAGTGAGAACAAATATGAAAATAATATAACATATCAACAACAGGCATATACATCAGTGATAAATTAAACAAAATATATACAACATGATATGGTGTCATATATCACAGGTGAACAATTGCAGATAATAGCATATCATATTTAACAATTAAATAACTAGCAATTCAATTTTTAACAGCATATTTCAATTGTCGTTTCAAGTGAAATCAAATTTACTAATTACAAGAACGTTAATCGTGAATGATTGCTCACCTTTCGAGGCTAGAGAAAATTTGATAGCGAATTGAGCTGCTAATCCGAGCAACAATTTCCAAAGTAAGGTACGATGAACACGAATTTGATGTAGAAAGCAGGCACGGCGGACTAGAATTGATGAAACAATATATAAATTAAAATTTCTAAAACATATCATATAGGTGGAATTATTAAAAAAATTATAACATAAATTCAAATAGATATTTAAGCATATTATTTATATATAAAATTTAAATAAATACCATTCTTTCCAAAGGCTATATATATAAACTCCTTTATACGCATTATATATAAACAAGATAACTTACCTATATCTATATAGCTCACATTATTATTTAACATATTATATACATACTTTAAACAAAATTTGAAATTGAAATAATATGTAAATACATTAAACATTCTCATTGAAATATTTTAAACATTAAAGATACTGTAGTATCCATTTATGTAAAGCTATATAAGTAAACAGATTATATATAACTTGTATATAAACCCATATATAACTCAACAGGTAATACAGAAACTAGTATAAACTTATATATTATAAAAAACAGATCACAAAATCATATATAAACTTATATATAATAGACATGTCATATATAAACATATACCTTAAAAAAACAAACAACTTTCATACTTACAAATATAAACAGGCATACTATAACTTATATAACTAACATATTTTATAAATTATATAAACTATCAGAACAAAAGTTTATAAACTAATATATATATAAGAGAATAATTTCAAATTAACATATATATATATATATCAAAATATATATATATATATACCAGAGACGGGGATATGGGTTCGGAGCAACGGCCGAGCGGCTGACTGGAGCGAGAAGAAGACGCCAAGGCCGGTTCCACTGATGTATATACACGTATATATATATATATGCTTGTAAAATTTTCTTCTGGAAGGTTAGGCCGAAGCAAGCATATACACGCGAACATATATATTTATACTAGCATCTGTTCAACATATAAAATATATATATGTTGTTGCATGAGTGCTCAGGAGGGAAGATCAGGCTGAAGGTGATGGTGGCCGACATTGGTGGATGTGGTCGCGAGCCGTTTGATAGTGGAGATGGGTTCGGTTGGAGGCCGGCCAGGCTGGCGATGGTATGGCTGAAGGCGGGTCTCGGGTTGCTGCAAGTGATCTCGGTAGTATGCTGGGGTTGGGTTACGTGTTGGCTGTGCTATGGGAGGTTCGGTTGTTGGGTGGCTGCTTTGTAGTGGAGAGGGGTGGTGGGTGGCGCTGACACAAGGCAGGCGTGGGCTGGTTGCAGGCTAGGTCGGCGAACAAGGCAAGATAGACAGTGAGAGAAGGGGTTCGGGAAGAGGGCGAGCACAAAGGAGGTCGGGTCGGGGAAGTAAGGTCGCGTGGGTTCGGCTGTATATATAGCTTTCATTTTTTATGTATAAAGATGGAGGCGGAGGTTCAAAGACCAGAGGAAAATGATGGTTAGAGAAGAAGAGATGGTCATAACAAATAAATTTGTAACTTTATAAATTTATTAATTTATTAATTTCCCACAATGAACAGAAGGAAGTGGTAGGGACCGAAAGTAATAACGAACCAAAGTATAATAAACTGGAATAAAGAATAGCAATAGCCAGAGTTGACTTCTAGGAAATATAATACTAATGGTTGTTGAGTCATACAAGGTGGAAATTGAATGGACACAAAACAGGTACCGATATGGTTAACCGTTTTCATGGATTTCGCCGCGTACCGGGCTCCGAAATACACAGATGAATATACTACAGAGATCAGTGCGACGAGACGAACAAAATGGTACACTAAAAGCAGCGGTACGATCATGTTATCAAAAGTCGATATTCGCTGCCAAACTGCTGCTAATTCGTAGAAAATAAGATAAACAGGCTAGAGAAAACCAAATTTGACGAAACAAAATATGTCGCCTCATTTAGCAAATAGTTTACATTTTTATTATGTAAAAATATTCAGATTTCGAAAACAATTTATTTACATCAATTTTAACCGATTTAAATTGAATTTGAAGATTACACAACAGAACTAACTTTCATATTTTCCCATGAAAATTTACCCTTTGCTATATTTAAATAGACGCATTACAAATATCAAGTTTTCATTGCCAAATTTAATTATAAAATTTCAAGAAAATTTTTAGTTAATTACGTTATAAAAACCGTTAAAATTTACGGGTCGTTACATTTGGAGTTGGTTGCAGTGATCTTTGCATTGAAGATTTGGAGATATTATCTCTTAGGGGAGAGATTTGAGCTATACACAGATCATAAGTCATTAAAGTACTTATTCTCTCAGAAGGAGTTGAATATGAGATATCAGAGGTGGCTGGAGTTTTTAGCTACTTATGATTTTGATATAGAGTATACTCCCGGAAATGGAAATAAAGTAGCGGATGCTCTTAGCAGAAGACATCAAAATGTGGTGTTAGCTATGTTGGCAGAATGGAGAGATTTAGAAGCTTTGACTACTTGTAGTGTGCAGTTAAGATCGACTGCTAGTTCTAGTCACAACACCGCTATGTTGTCCTGTTTAGAGGTTCGACCAGTGTTGATCGAAAGGATTGCTTCTAAACAGAAAGAGGATCCAATGTTAGCCGAGTAGATTAGAAGGCTTGAGGTCAGAACAGAGATCAATGATCTAAAAGATTTTAGTCTTGACCAGAGAGGATGGTTGAGAAAGAAGGGACGGTTGTGTGTTCCAAATGTTTAGGACTTAAGGAAAGAAGTTCTTGGGGAATGTCATCGGTCCAAGTGTACGATTCATCCTAGAGGGACCAAGATGTATCAAGATATGAAGAGGAGCTACTATTGGGAAAGTATGAAGAGGGATGTTGGCTTGTGGGTTAGGCAGTGTGCAAACTGTTAACAAGTGAAGGCCGAACATCAGAAGTCGAGTGGGTTGCTTCAGCCTTTGGAGATTCCAGTATGGAAATTGGATTCGATATCCATGGATTTTATAGACGGGTTGACAAGGTCAAACAGAGGAAATGAAAGTATATGGGTCATAGTGGACAGGTTGACCAAGAGTGCCTATTTCATTCTAGTTAAGTCAACCAAGACGGCACCTGTTTTAGCTAAGTTGTTCATGAAGAACATAGTTAGACTACATGGAGTTCCTAATGGTATAATCAATGACAAAGATGCTTTTTTCACTAGTGAATTCTGGAAGAGTCTACAGGAAGTATTGGGTACCAAGCTTAAGATAAGTACCATGTATCACCCTCAGACGGATGGACAGACTAGAGTGTCAATAAGGTACTCAAGGATTTACTAAGGGCTTGTGTATTAGACTTTGGTGGATCTTGGGAAGATCACCTACATTTGGTTGAGTTTTCCTATAATAATAGTTATCAGACTAGTAGAGGAATGATTCCATTTGAAGCTTTGTATGGAAGGCCATGCAAATCGTCAGCATGTTGGTTGAAGACTGGAAACAGATTAGTCTTAGGTCCAGATTTGGTTAGAGAGGCGACAAAGAAGATTGAGTTAATCTGAGAAAGGATGAAGGAAGCTCGGTCCAGACAGAAGATTTAAGCAGATAAGAGGCGTAAAGACCTAGAATTCTTAGTTGGAGATAAGGTTTTCATTAAAGTATCACCGATGAAGGGTGTGGTACGATTTGGAAAGTTAGGGAAACTCGCACTAAGATATGTTAGTCCATTCCAGATTATAGAGAGGATTGGAAAGCATGCATACAGAGTAGAGTTGCTGAGCTGTATGGCAGGTGTCCATAATGTATTCCATGTGTCGTATCTTCGCAAGTATATGCATAATCCAGAGACTACTATTCCTCCGACAGGGTTGGAAGATTTGATAGTAGAGCCTAATTTGACTATTGTTAGACAACCAGTTCGAGTTGTAGCAAGATATGAGAAAAGACCAAGGAACAAGATAGTTATATTGGTGAAAGTTCAGTGGAGCGACAACGAGAAGGACTATACTTGGGAGATAGAAGATAGGATTAGAGATACTTATCCTGATCTGCTTTGACGGTATGCCTATATTAGCTTTATATATATAGTTGCTAGTCAGGTAGGCTAGTATGGTTGTTAGGAGTGGTTACAGATGATTACTATGTTAGTATTTAGTCCTTACTGAATTTCGAGGACGAAATTCTTTAAAGAGGGTAGCCTGCAACACCCTCAATTTTTAATAACATTTTTAAGGAGATTTAATTAGATAAAGTAAATAGAATAATGTAAATAATTAGAGTGATAAGGGGATTGAGATTTGAAAATAAATTAAGGGTCGTGCTTAATTATTTAAATGGGTTTAAGAATGGCATATAGGCTAATTAATTTACACAAGGGCTTATTAGGAAATAGTCGCACCTTATTACCATAACCCTTATAACCCACGTTTCATTCTTTCTCACGTTCATTTTACAAAATACAAAACGTAAACAAAAGAAGAGCAAAGCTGACCATTAGGAGAAAAGAGGAGAAGAATCAATTTGATGCTAAGGATTGAAGCTGGAGGAAATTAATCTCAATCAAATCTCAAGTTCCTTATCCTAATCAAGGTGAATAATAATCTAATTCATCTCTATTTTGTTTTATGATCATTTGTTTTTTGGGTTTAAGATTAAATCCATTATTATGATGATTTTTGTTTGATGATATGCTTGGATTTGGACATATTGGATTCAAATAAAATAATTTGATAATTATTTTACACGGTTTTAAGGGTAAAACCGATTATAATGATTTTCTTATGCCATGAGAAAATTTTATATTATGTAAAACATGATTTTAGAGATGGGTTTTAATTTTTATAATTTTCCAAGCTATGGAAATTTTATTATGAATTTTCGAAGAAAAATATGAATAATTGGGTATAGAAATTTATTTCGATTACTTTATGAAGAATTTGGGTCTGAAATTTTTATATGTTAGATAACATATTGAAAGTGAATTTCTGTAATTTTTGGGGATTTTTCCTAATTTACTATGGAAATAAAATTATTTTAGATAAAGGACTTAATTGTTTTATTAGTGTTGCTTAATGGAAGGGCTTATTTATTAATTAATCCATGTTTAGATCTGAAATTATGTGGCAGTTCTTTTTGTAAAGAATTTGAAAAGTTATGGCAACCAATCAAATGTTTACAAGCAAGTAGGTTAGTTATAAAGTATTTGCTTTAATTGACACTAAATTTGTTTTTACCCGGAAAAGTGGGTTCTGCCTCTTTCAGAAGCACCTTTCGACCCATTACTTCCGCTTCGACCAAGTCGAGACCTACCAAAGCCGAAACCAATACACAAGGTACCACAATGATGGTACGTAGTGGATAGAAGAAAGGCGGAAGACATGCTATCGAAACCTTTGCTTCCGATGTGGTCAAATCTTTGTTTACTTTCAAATGATAAGTGCATGCCTTGTTTTACTAAAAGCTTTCGAAGGAGTCGAAACATATGCTTTCAAAAGGGTTTTCTAAATAGCTTTCGAAGAGGGTTGCCATCTTTTATTTTAAAGTATTAGCTTTCGAATGAGCTTCTCTATTTATAGAATAATGCTTTCGAAAAGGGTGGTTTCGACCCAGTCGAGACCCTGCTGCCGTTCTCTTCGCCATTCGAATGTATTGAAATCATCAATGCTTTCGAAAGGTAGCTTTTGTTTTAAACTTATACTAAGTCACTTCCTAAAAGCTTTTGAAAGGGTTCAAGGGTTTCGAAGGCAATGGATTCGAAAGAGGTTTCGATGCCATCCTTCAATGTTTTACTTAATGTTTTGAAGCTTTCGAAAGGATGGTTTCGAAGCCATCAAGTTTTTCCCCAATCATTTTTAGCTAAAGGTAAATGGTTTTGAAACGATCCTGGATTTTTACTAAGTTTAAATTGATAATTAATTGAATTTTTGAATTATAATTGTATAATTAATTGTAAATTAAAGCGAGTTTCCCCAATTCAAATAGAATATATATTAAATCATATGAATTTAAATATTGTATATATGTGATTTGGATTTAAATTTTAACTAAATGGTTTAATAATAATTTGAATATATATGTATATATATATTGAGTTTGAATTAAATTTTAACTAAATGGTTTAAAGATAAATTATAATAATAAAAATAAATATATATATATATAAATAGACTTGGAAAACAAATTGGATAAGCAAAAAGGTATGAAGCAAGAAAATAATAAGACAAGATATCTTCATACAAAATAAATATAAAAATATATTAACAGCAAATATGTTGCTGTGCAAAACAAGAAATCATCTCAACACAAAGAAATCATTTCAGCCGAAAAGAAAACGATACATTCACAGATGAACAAAGCATAAGTATGTACACTTAAACAAACAAGAAATAAAACAAAAATTTATGTAAATGAACCTACAAAAAGAAGACAAAGGAAGACAGAAAATATACATAAGTATGAAAACATTTTTATATATATATATATATATTTATGGAGTAGCTTGCATAATAAGGAATGTAAATATCTATGTACAAGAAAGAAAAGAAAGACAAAGCAATTAATGCCATATCTATTAGTACACAAGAAAAATTATATCAGCCACCAAATCAACAAATCAGCCACCAAAGAAAATCAGCTTAATCAAAGGAATATAAAAATATCTCTCATGTTGTACAAATATATAACATCACTTGTACAAAAATACATATCACCTGTAATCTTCTTTCTGCATATCAACTTCTTCATTTCACTTCGTTTCCTCAAAGCTGAGAAAAGATCAGAAGTAAACAATAACATCTTAAACAAACTTCAATCTAAACCAACTGAAATCAGATCAGAGAATCAAAGAAAGGAGCTTCAGCTTGCAAGTTTCAATCTATGTCAAAGAAGCTCTGTTCTTCTTCCAAAAATACAAGTGAGTAAACATAGAACTTTTAAAAGTGTTGATGCATGAATAACTTTGTGTTTTGCTGTATATTTTTAAATAATTGGTTCTGTATATGTGTATGTTGTACTGTGTAGCTTAAATAGCCTGTTCTTCTGGTTTCTGGTTACAGAGGAAAATAAATTAGAAAACAATTAATACATCTTCACACAAACATTATTAAGCTTAGGGATTCAAACAAAACAGGTTTATTTAAACTCAAATTAAAGCCTAGAATTTGTTTTAGGCTCGATGTTAAAATATTGACTCTGTAAAATTTGATTTTACAGTGGAAAGAGGAACATATGGAAAATTCGAGTATTGTAAAATATTAATTCGATTATATAATTCGAATTTACACTCCAAGATAGGATTTTTAAAACTAATATGATGATTTTTAGTTAACTATTCTAGGTGTAGTTAATATTTGAACGGAATATGTATTTTTATCATTTCCTGATGATCGAACCAACATTGGGTGATAAGATTTTGTTTAAAGATAGCTTGTTGATCAACAATTCCAGGAAAATTGTTGAATAAATTTCCATTGCACGAATTGATGAGACGAAGCAAAATTAGGGTTCGTGCTCGAGTTTTTGACGTGTTTGGAAACGAGGTGGTTTCATCACCCCTGATTGATCGAGCTGTACGAAACTGAGAGAAAGAGTAGAATAGGGTATCGGTGAGGTGAGGCCGGAGTTGTGTCGCCTTTGGTGGTCGGAGATGAGAAGGCGAGGCATTTTCAGGTCTGGTGATGTTCCAAATAGCTGTTTCCAGGTTTTGATTTTCACTCGATTTCGAATTCGAGACGATGGTCGGGTTATGATGATCAGGAATTCATTAGTGGATGGATTTCAACTTGTTCGATGTACTGGTGACGATCGGAGTTGATCCACGGCAGCGTGCACGAGCTCTGTTTGCCTGGGTGATTTTGTTGGCTGGGAAGAACAGAGAAGGGGGAGCTCGAGAACATGTCGAGTAGCTTGAGTATTTGGTTCGAGAAATCTTCGATTTGACTTAAAGCATGGGATACGAGGCTCGGGTCAAGTTTGTTACAGGGTTTTGAACCTGTTTCTGTTTTTAGAATTTAAAACCAAATTTAAATTTTAAAACTGAATTTTAAATCAAAATGTAAACATAAATTCAAGTTGAATTGGAATTTAGTTTGGACATGAATAAAGCTTTAAATTCAACTTGTTTTAATAATTTAAAAGTAATTGAATGTATGAGAAAAATTTGAATTTAAAATAGATTGAAATTGTAAATGAAAAATTTAACAAGTTGAAAGAAAAAAAAGGTTTAAAACCTGAAATAAATTTTTAACCAGATTTCAAGATTTTGAAATTAATTTTGTTTTATAACTTAAGTATTTAAAATAAGTCAAATATGCTAAAAAAATTGAAAAGAATAGTGGTTTTAAACTCTTTAAAATTTCTTTTGTAACCAATTGTTATTTTTTACATGTAAATTTAAAAATGTTGGGAAATTTGTTCTGAGCTTTATTTAAAGGAAATAAGGATTTATTTCAAATTTTAAATCTAAATTGGAATTTAAAAGGAAACTTGAAACAATGTTTTCAACCATATTGTAAATAACAATTAAATCATAAATATGGATGAGTTTACTTTAATAAATGAAGATTAATGATTTGTAATTCATTAATTAATGAGTTCTTAATGGTGAATCAATTTATAATCAATAATGATTTTATAAGTAAATTTCTTTTAAAAAAAGTGATTACAGAAATTTAATAGTTAATAAAGATCATTAACTAAGATTATTTAAATAAATAATCAATGTGATTAATTTAACAATAAAATTAGAATAATTAATTTAATAACAATCATTGTGAAATTGTTAAGTATAATTACTTAATATAAGTAATTGAGGAATGAATTGTTCAGTGTAAATAAGTGAGTTAATCGGATTAGTATAAGTTAATTACTTGAGTTAATTAATCTAGAACAATCATTTGACAAATTGGAAAAAATTATAATTACTTAGAAAAGTAATTAATAGATAATTACTGAATGTAAGTAATTGAATGATGATTAGAAATTTTTTAGTATAATTATTTGTTTATAATTAAAGAATTAACTAATAATTGTGATTAATTAAGATTAATTAATTGATTCATTAATTAAGATTGATTAGTCAATAATTAAAAGTTAACCAATAAATGATGAAAGGGGAATTTATTCCAAATAAATTGTAATTAACTTATGATAATTAACCCAGATTAATAATTAATACATCTGATTTAAATTAATCAGTTAACTAATAAATTTTACTTGTGAATGTTTGGATTTGATTGGATGATGGAATTATTGATATTCCTGATCTGTGATGCTTTGTGATATATTCTGATTTATATGTGTGATCTGTAATGTAGTTTATTTATTTGGGATGAATGTAATTTTATTATCTGCAATATATATATCTGTGATCTGTGATCTGTGAATGAAAGATGAGCGTTATAGTTTATACCGCTTATCAAATATATTGTTGTATTTGAATCTGTGATGATTGAATGATGTTGCACTATTGTGTTAAACCCTTGGACTACACCATACACACATAAATATGGATTTCACGAGGAAATCGGTTAAGTCACAGATGATTTAAATTTAAGGTTTTTGAAATTTTAATTTCAATTGATTTTGGAAATGGATTTGGGTTAAATGTTAAAGCTTTTGAAAAGAAGTTTTTAAGAGAAAAGTTATTTTGAATAACTTGGTAAAGTTTTTCAATTTAAATAATTTAATTTGAATTTGAATTCAAAATTTGGAATTGGATTCCATGTTTGGAAATTATGGTTAAAGATGTTATAAATGTGTTTATATGAATTGTTTGGGAATTTGAATTAACTCAAAGATTTTAACTTGTATAAATGAGATCAGATTTTTCGAAATGAAAGCTATTTGTTTTCAAATGATAAAAGCTTTCATATAAGAAATGAAATTCCAATTTAAATTAAAGGAATTTCAAGTTTGAATTGGAAATGGTTTTCCAAATTACGAATAATCTTTGGAAACGTGTTTTGAAAGCTATAAGTTAAATCTTTGATTTAAAGATTTAATGAGTTAATCTAATTGAAATGGAAATTGATTTGAAAATTTATGTATGGATCTTTGTGAAACTGGGTGAACTTTGTGAACTTTGTGAGATGAATCTTTTTATGTAAAAGATTAAAATAGTAATTTGTTTAAACCATTTGAAAGAAAGGTTTTGGATAATAAGTTGTGACTTAACTGAAATCCCAATATCCATATGTTTTTAAATATTGCGCTCATTATTCGGTTTAGCCGGGAGAGGACTTTATGTCATATAACCCATTTCGAATAATGATACGTCGTATATGGATGGCATTTGAAGACCGGTGGTGAAGACCGGGTATTTGTGAGAACGATAGGATAACCTATCGATTGTCTCTGCACTGAGTCGCGCTGGTATAGAGATTCCCTAATTGATGGGAAATCCGATCGGGATTGTGAATACCCGGATTGCAAGGGCTTCTTTGGAAGTTCCTTCGGTTCTGTTCGAACCTGGAACAGACTTGTATGGTTGTATGTCTGACATTACACTTTTGAGATATAAAGCTAATTTCTTTCAAATACATTTCTGTTTGGTGGCGGAGAATTTATTCTCTTAGCTTAACACCCTTCTCTGAGACGTACGAGCTCAGAGGTTATGTAGTTGAAGGTTATCGGTGATATACTCCCAATTTGGTAGTGTGGCATGCTAAGTGTTGCCGTGTGTTGCTGATCATTTGTTGATCAAAGCATGGCTTTCGTGTAAAGCGTAGCTTTGTGGACGAGACCTCATCGGACCTCACAAATCGGGAATGGTCGAAACAGGAAAGATGCGGCAAGGTTTCAGGGGTAGCTCCCCTAGGGTATGCCCATTCCATCTGGAAACAGGTGGTATCATGGTATGGAGCCCAGATATTTTACCTGTGTGGTTGCTCCAATCTCATTTACTGTGTGATTGTTGCTTTGTGATCGAGGCGCCTCGGATAAAGGTCGCAAACGACCGAGGGTGGCATATCTCAGGTTTACAACCCGGGAAGGGGGTAACCGGCCTTGTGTTGGTAGAGAGCTAGGCAGTTCTCGGGGCGTCGCTCCAAAGGCGTTCCTATGTGGCATAGGAAGTTCCTTAGCCTGACCATTTGTTGGAAAATCCAAAGAAACAATACGAGCCTTGTACGGTTTTAGTTGTAGAACCTGCCATTTAAAATGGTAGTTATAGTAGGCATAGTATAATGGTACCTATGCTGGCTAAGATTAATATTATATTTTCGAAATGTTTCCTACACTATGCACTAGTGATAATATCAAAGAGTTTTCTCGTATTGAGCATATTTGACTATCATAAGGAGAAATCTCCTCCAATTCTGCATTTGCATGGTGTGTGTGGCGGGAGGCCTTATGGTAGTTTCATTTTCAAAAAGCATTGCGGATTTCAATGTTTAAAATTCTTTTGTTGTTTGTTTTAAAGATAAACTATTTTTGTTACTCACACCAGTCCCATGACTGACTCGGAGTTTATTGTTCCCTTCCTAAACTCAGGGTGCCCACAATTTCCCACACGGGCAGTCTAGAGTTGGGTTTTTCAGATAGTCAGGTTTAGTAGATTATTGGGAGCTAGTTCAGTTTTTGGAGTTCACGGAGGACTGACCTTGCTTATCTTTATGCAACGTGATGGTGGTTCGAGCTTGATGTTGGAGTTGTTGGACTCATTCTCTTTTAAAGATCATTTGGAGTTATCACTTCTGTTGTTTCCGATGTAACATTATTATTTGTCTCTGATATTCTTGTATCATATAGATATCATTGTTGTATATCATATTCTGGATATTGTATCATTTGTGATGTATATGATATCATTTATTTCTCTCTTCCGCTGTGTTGTTATACTTACTGTGTTATAAGCTCCGGCGAGCCAGATTCGGCGTTTGAATCTGCGGCATTCAAGTACAGGTGAAGTACGGGTGCCGATTTTCGAAGGCCGAGTCAGGATCGTTATAAGTGGTATCATTGTTGTATATCATATTCTGGATATTGTATCATTTGTGATGTATATGATATAATTTATTTCTTTCTTCCGCTGTGTTGTTATACTTACTATGTTATAAGCTCCGGCGAGACAGATTCGGCGTTTGAATCTGCGGCATTCAAGTACAGGTGAAGTAGGGTGCCGATTTTCGATGGCCGAGTCAGGATAGTTAATTATCAATTTAAACTTAGTAAAAATTCAATTAATTATACAATTTAAACTTTAGCTCAGGAGTATAACACATTAAGTAACTCATTAGAGATAGGGTGAAGTATACCCTAGAATGAGTAATCCCTAAGATATCTGTCCGTATACCTCAGTAAATTCTCTTACTATCCACTAATAGTAAGTATGAGTGCAAGAAGAGGATGAGATAGGGGACAGGGGAATACGACTATAAATGGTCAATACCCTGTAACAACAAGGAAACAATCTTTTCTCTATCAATCTCTTTTGTTCGTCATCTTTTCTCAATTCTTTGATAGTTCTTGGTCGATCCAGGAAGGAGATTTGATATATTTGCATGGGACATAAACTCCAAATAGGTCAGAATTGTTTGTTTGGATGAATTGGTTGCTTTGGTTGCTATGGTTGATAAGTATACTTTGGTTTCTAAATTAAAAAAAAAAGTTTTGAAATTGTATCCATATATTTGTCTATTTCTGGGTCCCAATATATTCTACGAATGGTTAGTTATCCTTTTGAACTAACCAATGCCACTGCATATTTCGTAGATCTGGATAACCCGAGTATCTTGTGGAAAAAATTAAAAAGATTCTGTGAAGACCCAAATTATTGAGATAAAAATAATTTTAAAATGAGAATATTTAAGAAAAGAAAATATAGTCTGACAATAATAATATTAGGAGTAAGTGAAATGAATAAATAAGAGGATAGAGATTTTTCTTCAATAAATATATATGTATTAGATATGAGTAGCCAAAGAAGTATAAAATGATAAAGCCCTTTTGATAACCAAATTGCATGAGAACCAGTTTAGTATTATTGTGCATAAACACCTTCTCAAAAATAAATCAGGAAATAAATGGTTTGAAATAATATAAGAGGACCATTCAGGCCTAACAAGGTATACAATGTTTCTGAGTCACACAAAGATGATGTGTAGATGGATCATGCAAATAGCATGTGCACAGAAAAGCAGAGAAGCAACTGCTTTTACTAGAAATAGAAATCAAGAGAAAATGGCACATTTAGCCATAACAACACACACATAATTCTCTGAGTAATGTGAGGATAAAATGGGTTTTTCCTTTAGTAAAACCCTAGCAAAATGATTTAAATCAAGAGGGAAGCAGAGGTTTTCTCTGGGGGGAAAACAGAAACACACTAAAGTAAATAAAAAGGAGAGCTCACCCTGTTTTCAAGCTTAGACATTCTCGGGGAAGAGAGGAGGAAGGTGAGTGATTAATCACTTATGATCTGTAAGGCATTAAGACCCATGTTAAGGGCAGCCAAGTTATTTTATATAAACATTACATTATGTTTTTCCTATTTGATTTTATTTTCTGGATGAAAATATGTTGATCATGGATGGTATTCTGGTTGAGTTTTTGGATGAGGTTTTAATCTGTTTTGACTTGTTGTGATGGTTTCAGTTTTTGTTTTAAAATATAGATAATCAAACAAATACACTAATCACAGGAATAGATTTTATATATGCTAGTTTTGATATGAAAAATGAATCAAATATTTTACTGTGGAGTAGGGTATCAATGAAAGAAAAGAATTAGGCAGTGTGAATATTGAGATTTATGCTTATGTCTAGTCTATATTAAAAATGATATGAACAATGCAATATTACAAATATGTGCTGATTTGTTCAGATCATAAACCAATAAGTTTTTATGGGTTTTTCTCAAAAACCATTCCCTATGTTCACAGTAAAAGAATAAATATAGTTTTGCAAATGACTTCTTCATATTTGTGTAAGAAATGGAAATTTCTAGAAATAAAAATATAAGTAGGTTTTAGAAAAATGTGATTAAAGCAAAAATGACTTTGAAATAAGGTGTGCAATTTTACATGAATGCTTTGTATGTCTGGATATGATCTTTGGGTGATTTTAATAATGCTTGACCTATATAAGGAAGGAAAGAATACGAGTATCTCTGGAATCAAAAGAAAAATTCCCCAGAAAGAAATAAATAAGCATGGTCTCTAAATTATAAAATAATTTAGGAGTAGTGCCTTGATCTACTCATCAGCAGGTGGTTGATGGGTATGTGCATGACTTGTTTAAGTCCTGTAGGCCTCTGTGTAAAGGGTTAACAGAACTGAGCCCCTTTGCAATGCACACATGGTGTTCAATGGCAAGAGTTCAGACCAAACAAAATGAAAAGATGAGAAGGAGAAATTATGCTATGGAATTCAGGGAGTTAATCCATAGGAGTTTTGTACTTGTACAACTGAATGAAGTGAATGGATGAATGCTTGGATGTATGTTTATAGATAGACTTAAATATACACATTCTCAGATTTTAATTGGGATTTGAATAGCATTTAATAGAAAAGTTCTCTATACAGCCTTAAGAATTTACAAGATATTTTGCATACTTGATTTCACTCACACCAGAATTTATTTCTGACCCTATTTGTTGCCTTTGCAATACTTGGGGTGTCTCATTCTATTGAGGCAGTTCAAAGTTTTGCTGCAGGGAAAGATGCATGAATTGCTTGCTTGCTTGCATGGATACTTGGAGATCTTGAGGAATTTAAAGTGTTTAAGAGAAGTAGCAGTGTCTTTGTAATAATTAAGTTAGGAAAACTCTAATATGTTCTAAGTATTTTAATGAGTGTCTTTTACTTTGATATCTGGAAAACAGTATGTAAGAAGAAAAAGAAACTTAAATGTTATATGTGTTTGTGAGCTGTGGACTTAAGTAACAAGTTCTGAAATAGTTTTAGTAGATAATGCCGAAGGAGTAGATGCCATTTAATCTGATATGTGAACATGTTTTTTTTTCTAGACAGTCTTGAGGCACTTCAGTTATGATACTATAAAACTGATAAAACTGATACTAATTAGGAGAGATCTGATACTATAGAACTGATAAAACTGATACTAAGCGGGAGAGATCTGATACTATAAAACTGATACTAATTAGGAGAAATCTGATACTATAAAACTGATACTAGGTAGGAAATTTCTGATACTATAACTACTGATCTAATACTAGGTTGGGAAAATCTGATACTATAGCTTCAAAACTGATACTAAGTGGTAAGACACCGGATTCAACACTTTTCTAGCTCCAGATATAAGAAGTTGTGTGATTTATAAAGTAGCTCACAACACCATCACTCATGTGATGACTATCTGCTCAGTTAACCAGGAAATATGTATTTTGTCTGTCATGATTGGTTTGTGCTTGTTGTGTCTAAACCCTGATCACATGTGTTGTTTTTCTCTGCTTAGACTTCAACCTAGTTTATCACCTCATAATTCATATGATAAGTACCAAATCACAAAAGAATTCCGGAATTTAAATGTATGGCTTGTAAACCAAGAAACCAATTAATTTGAGAAGTAAGCAAGAAAATTATAAGTGGCAATATTCGAATTTATTATTAACCAAGCTTGAGATCAAAAAGAAGAATGTAAAAATAGAAATGGCTATGTGACACCAATTCTCTGAAAAATGAGAAATATTGTGTGATTGAATTTTCCTTGTTAATTTTTAATACTCTGATAAGCAAGGAAACATTTATATATCTTCATATATATAAATGACTTGAATTGACTTATATACTAATATTTTTATATTGGTAAGAATTTGGATCTTGGGGAAAATGAAATTAAAGAAGTGATCACTTGGTTTGGAAAAAAAAAAAATCTCAACAGTAAATCACTGAAAAATAACAATCCAAAAGAAGTGGGTCACTTAAGTTGGTATCAGAGCTATGTTATTAAAACATAGCATAAATATATTATCCAATTTTCTTGTAAGGATAAAATTCTAAAAAAAAAAAAATATAATAATGATAGAAATAAACATCCACAGTAGAAATAAATTTCAGAAAAATAATTAAATTAGAAATATGACTGACTAGCTATGCAATTGAATAGTGAATCATGGTAGGAAGACCACCAAGTCATGGAGCAGGACCCTCCAATACAACACCAATGGTTAACTTGCAAGATTTGGTGAGGGCATTTAGAGAAGGAGCAGTGCAGAGGGAAGAGAATCCTCATGAGGAATTAGCTAAGTTATTGAAGACATTTTCAAATTTGGGAGGCAAGGATTTTGAAGGCACTGAGGGAGTTATGGGAGTGCAGACATGGTTGAGAACTTTGGAAAGGATATTTGCAGATATGCAAATTAATGACCAAAGAAAGAGGCAGATAGCTTCAAGGAGACTCAAAGGAGCAGCCTTAGATTGGTGGGAGGTGATCATCACAGGAAGGCCAGAAAATGAGATAACATGGGATCAATTCAAGGAAATGCTTGAAGCAAGGTTTGTTCCAGCTACAGCTAAGGCAACATTGCTAGAAGAATTCATAAGGCTGAGGCAAGGACCAATGAGTGTGACTGAATACACTCAAAAATTTGAGAGTTTGTCCAAGTATGGAACTATGCTCATAGGAGATGAAGAATCAAAGAATTCAAGATTTATCCAAGGATTAAATGCAGGTCTAAGTAGAGCAATGTTACCATACAAGGATAAAACATTTGATCAAGTTATAGACCTTGCTCTTTCTTTTGAACAACATGACAATGCAAGGGAAAAATTTAGGAGCATGAGGGCTACCAATCAAAAGAAGGGGAAAAATAGAGCACATCCCTATGACAAAAAGAATATGGATAAGAAAATGGAGGGAGCAGCCACTGGGGAAGCTAAGAAGAAGGTTACTTGTTTTAATTGTGGCAAAGAAGGACACATGAGTAATAGGTGTCAAGCAGCCAAGAAGGCATTGTTTAGCTGCTATAACTGTGGGAAGGAAGGCCATATTAAAAGAAACTGCCCAGAGTTCAAAAAGGGAGCAAAGGTAGGAGCACTTGAGGGCAAAGCAAAAGCAACTGCAGTGGGAAGTCCTGGACAATTGGAAGGTATACTTCTAATTAAAGATCACCCCATCTCAGTTATATATGACACTGGAGCAACACATTCACTAATATCCCAAGACATAGTGAATAAATTAACTCTCACATGCTATTTAGTTGATAATCCCTTGTTTATTCAGAGCCCACTAGGTAATTCTTGCATGCTAGGGATTAAATGTTTGGGAGTAGAGTTAAACATAGGTGGAAATATGTTTAGTTCTGATTTGTTTGTGCTAAAATATCCTGGAATAGGAATTATTCTAGGAATTGATTGGCTAAGAAAATACAAAGCAATTTTAAACTTAGAAAATCTTACTATTTCTCTGAAAACAGAAAATGGTAAAAATATTATAGTTATGAGTGAAATTGCTAAAATCAATTACTGTAACCACATATGTAGCATGACTGAGAAAGAATTAACACTGGAGGACATAAAAATTATAAATGAATACCCAGATGTCTTTGGTGAAGTCATAGGTGTTCCAGAAAATAGGCAAGTAGAATTTCAAATAAGGCTAATCCCAGGAGCCAGCCCAATCATCAAGAAGCCAACTAGAATGGGTCCTAAAGAACTTGTGGAATTGAAACATCAGTTGGAAGAACTGGAGCAGAAAGGCTTCATAAGGCCTAGTAGTTCAAACTGGGGTTCTCCAATTGTATTTGTGAAGAAGCAGGATGGTACTTTGAGAATGTGCATTGATTATAGGGAATTAAACAAAGTCACCATTAAAAACAAATATCCACTTCCTAGAATTGATGATCTATTCGATCAATTAAATGGAGCAAGGGTCTTTTCAAGGCTAGATTTAGCCTCTGGGTTTCATCAGATGAAGGTGGAGGAAGAGAGTATTAAGTATACTGCCTTCAACACAAGGTATGGATTATATGAATTTTTGGTGATGCCTTTTGGATTGACAAATGCACCATCATATTTTGTAGATTTGATGAATAGAACATTTAGAGATTTTCTAGACAAATTTGTGGTTGTTTTTATTGATGACATTTTAGTATATTCAAAATCAGAAGAAGATCATGCAAAGCACTTGCATCTGGTTTTGTCTAGACTGAGGGCACATGATTTAAAAGCCAAATTCTCTAAATGTACATTTTGGCAGAAGGAAGTAAAATTTTTGGGGCACATTGTATCACAACAAGGGGTTAGTGTAGACCCAAATAAGGTGATGGCAGTGCAATCTTGGAGTAGACCCAAATCAGTAACTGAGGTGAGGTCATTTTTGGGAATGGCAGGCTATTACAGGAGATTTATAAAAGATTTTGCAAGGATAGCTATCCCATTGACCAAGTTAACTAAAAAGGAGCAACCATATGTGTGGACAGAGAAGTGTGAACAAGCTTTCATATCACTAAAGAAGGCACTGGTAGAAGCTCCAGTTTTACAAGTGCCAGAGGGTAATGAAGAATTAGTAGTTTACACAGATGCTAGTGGATCTGGATTGGGGGCAGTGCTTATGCAACATGGTAGAGTCATAGCTTATGCATCAAGGCAACTCAAGCCAAATGAAACTAGGTATGCTACACATGACTTAGAACTAGCTGCTGTGGTGTATGCATTGAAACTATGGAGACATTATTTATTGGGTGCTAAGTTTGAATTGTTTACTGATCATAAGTCACTTAAATATTTGTTTTCCCAAAAAGACTTGAACATGAGGCAACATAGGTGGGTAGAATTTCTAGCTTCCTATGATCTTGATATATTGTATACCCCTGGAAAAGCTAATAAAGTAGCAGATGCATTAAGTAGACATCAAGCTAAATTGGCAAGCTTAATGATGGCAGAATTCAAGGAGTTGATAATTCTTAGTGAGGTGGAAGTGAAAGAAGAAGCTAGTGTATCAGATAAGACACACAGTAAGATGATTGAATATGGTAAATTAAGCCTCTTATCCTTAAAATCAACACTGGTTGATAAAATAGGACAAATGCAGAATCAAGATATAAATTTGAAGGAGAAAAAGGACATGATATCCCAAGGCATGACAGTGGAAAACTATGAGGTAGATGGTAAAGGATACTTAAGGAAAAAGGGGAAACTCTGCATACCAAATGTAGGGGAACTAAAGCAAGAAGTTATGGATGAGCATCACAAAACAAAGTATACTATCCATCCAGGTGGTACAAAAATGTACCATGATCTCAAGAGAAATTATTGGTGGCCAGGAATGAAAGGAGCAGTAGCAAAATATGTGGCAAATTGCTTGACATGCCAACAAGTAAAGGCAGACTATCAAAGGCCCTCAGGCCTATTGCAACCTTTGGAAGTGCCTACTTGGAAATGGGAGAGTATATCAATGGATTTTGTGGATGGTTTGCCAAGAACAAGGAAGGGAAATGATAGTATTTGGGTAGTGGTTGATAGACTCACAAAAACAGCACACTTTATCCCAATAAGTTCAAACAGAAATGCTCACAAGCTAGCTCAATTATTTGTGAAGGAAATAGTGAGGTTGCATGGCATCCCCAAGACTATCATTAGTGATAGAGATACTTTGTTTACTTCAAGGTTTTGGAGTAGCTTTCAAGAAGCTATGGGGACAGAACTAAGCCTAAGCACAGCCTACCACCCACAAACAGATGGGCAAACTGAGATTGTTAATAAAGTTTTAGAGGATTTGCTGAGAGCATGCATACTTGATTTTGGAGGCAACTGGGAGGATCATATTTATTTAGCTGAGTTTGCTTATAATAATAGCTACCAATCCACTATAGGAATGGCTCCATTTGAGGCTTTGTATGGGAAGCCTTGTTTATCTCCTGCATGTTGGATGGAGGCTGGTGAAAGGGTGTTGCTTGGACCAGACCATGTAAAAGAAACTTCTGCAAGAATTGAATTAGTGAGGCAAAGAATGAGAGTAGCTCAAGAGAGACAGAAAGCTTATGCAGATAAAAAGAGAAGGCCAGTAGAATTTGAGGTGGGAGACTATGTGTTTCTCAAAGTTTCACCAATGAGGAAAATATTGAGATTTGGAAAAGCAGGGAAACTGTCACCAAGGTATGTAGGACCATATGAAATTGTTCAAAGAATAGGGACTTTAGCTTATAGGTTGAAGTTACCAGAGGAATTGAGCAAAATACATGATGTATTTCATGTATCCCAATTGAGAAAATGGGTGCATGATAAAGAGTCCATTCTTGAATCTCCTACACATGTTGAAATTCAAGAAAATCTGGTTTATAAAAAGGAACCAGTGGGCATTGTGGCTAGAGAAGAAAAGAAGCTGAGAAATAAAATAATTAAACTAGTTAAAATCCAATGGAGTTTGGATGGGAATGATTGCACTTGGGAGGCTGAAGAGAGGATAAAGGATGAATATCCTAATCTGTTTTCTACTTAAAGGTATGTTTAAAAATTATGATGGGACTTTAAAATTATTTATTTATGTTTGATTGATTTGGAATGAATAAGTTTCTGAAATTTCATTCAATTGAAATTATGCTTTGTATACATTTGGATGGAAATGTATGAGAGAAAAATTGTGGGACACAATTCCTTTTAGGAGGAGAGTATGTGAAGACCCAAATTATTGAGATAAAAATAATTTTAAAATGAGAATATTTAAGAAAAGAAAATATAGTCTGACAATAATAATATTAGGAGTAAGTGAAATGAATAAATAAGAGGATAGAGATTTTTCTTCAATAAATATATATGTATTAGATATGAGTAGCCAAAGAAGTATAAAATGATAAAGCCCTTTTGATAACCAAATTGCATGAGAACCAGTTTAGTATTATTGTGCATAAACACCTTCTCAAAAATAAATCAGGAAATAAATGGTTTGAAATAATATAAGAGGACCATTCAGGCCTAACAAGGTATACAATGTTTCTGAGTCACACAAAGATGATGTGTAGATGGATCATGCAAATAGCATGTGCACAGAAAAGCAGAGAAGCAACTGCTTTTACTAGAAATAGAAATCAAGAGAAAATGGCACATTTAGCCATAACAACACACACATAATTCTCTGAGTAATGTGAGGATAAAATGGGTTTTTCCTTTAGTAAAACCCTAGCAAAATGATTTAAATCAAGAGGGAAGCAGAGGTTTTCTCTGGGGGGAAAACAGAAACACACTAAAGTAAATAAAAAGGAGAGCTCACCCTGTTTTCAAGCTTAGACATTCTCGGGGAAGAGAGGAGGAAGGTGAGTGATTAATCACTTATGATCTGTAAGGCATTAAGACCCATGTTAAGGGCAGCCAAGTTATTTTATATAAACATTACATTATGTTTTTCCTATTTGATTTTATTTTCTGGATGAAAATATGTTGATCATGGATGGTATTCTGGTTGAGTTTTTGGATGAGGTTTTAATCTGTTTTGACTTGTTGTGATGGTTTCAGTTTTTGTTTTAAAATATAGATAATCAAACAAATACACTAATCACAGGAATAGATTTTATATATGCTAGTTTTGATATGAAAAATGAATCAAATATTTTACTGTGGAGTAGGGTATCAATGAAAGAAAAGAATTAGGCAGTGTGAATATTGAGATTTATGCTTATGTCTAGTCTATATTAAAAATGATATGAACAATGCAATATTACAAATATGTGCTGATTTGTTCAGATCATAAACCAATAAGTTTTTATGGGTTTTTCTCAAAAACCATTCCCTATGTTCACAGTAAAAGAATAAATATAGTTTTGCAAATGACTTCTTCATATTTGTGTAAGAAATGGAAATTTCTAGAAATAAAAATATAAGTAGGTTTTAGAAAAATGTGATTAAAGCAAAAATGACTTTGAAATAAGGTGTGCAATTTTACATGAATGCTTTGTATGTCTGGATATGATCTTTGGGTGATTTTAATAATGCTTGACCTATATAAGGAAGGAAAGAATACGAGTATCTCTGGAATCAAAAGAAAAATTCCCCAGAAAGAAATAAATAAGCATGGTCTCTAAATTATAAAATAATTTAGGAGTAGTGCCTTGATCTACTCATCAGCAGGTGGTTGATGGGTATGTGCATGACTTGTTTAAGTCCTGTAGGCCTCTGTGTAAAGGGTTAACAGAACTGAGCCCCTTTGCAATGCACACATGGTGTTCAATGGCAAGAGTTCAGACCAAACAAAATGAAAAGATGAGAAGGAGAAATTATGCTATGGAATTCAGGGAGTTAATCCATAGGAGTTTTGTACTTGTACAACTGAATGAAGTGAATGGATGAATGCTTGGATGTATGTTTATAGATAGACTTAAATATACACATTCTCAGATTTTAATTGGGATTTGAATAGCATTTAATAGAAAAGTTCTCTATACAGCCTTAAGAATTTACAAGATATTTTGCATACTTGATTTCACTCACACCAGAATTTATTTCTGACCCTATTTGTTGCCTTTGCAATACTTGGGGTGTCTCATTCTATTGAGGCAGTTCAAAGTTTTGCTGCAGGGAAAGATGCATGAATTGCTTGCTTGCTTGCATGGATACTTGGAGATCTTGAGGAATTTAAAGTGTTTAAGAGAAGTAGCAGTGTCTTTGTAATAATTAAGTTAGGAAAACTCTAATATGTTCTAAGTATTTTAATGAGTGTCTTTTACTTTGATATCTGGAAAACAGTATGTAAGAAGAAAAAGAAACTTAAATGTTATATGTGTTTGTGAGCTGTGGACTTAAGTAACAAGTTCTGAAATAGTTTTAGTAGATAATGCCGAAGGAGTAGATGCCATTTAATCTGATATGTGAACATGTTTTTTTTTCTAGACAGTCTTGAGGCACTTCAGTTATGATACTATAAAACTGATAAAACTGATACTAATTAGGAGAGATCTGATACTATAGAACTGATAAAACTGATACTAAGCGGGAGAGATCTGATACTATAAAACTGATACTAATTAGGAGAAATCTGATACTATAAAACTGATACTAGGTAGGAAATTTCTGATACTATAACTACTGATCTAATACTAGGTTGGGAAAATCTGATACTATAGCTTCAAAACTGATACTAAGTGGTAAGACACCGGATTCAACACTTTTCTAGCTCCAGATATAAGAAGTTGTGTGATTTATAAAGTAGCTCACAACACCATCACTCATGTGATGACTATCTGCTCAGTTAACCAGGAAATATGTATTTTGTCTGTCATGATTGGTTTGTGCTTGTTGTGTCTAAACCCTGATCACATGTGTTGTTTTTCTCTGCTTAGACTTCAACCTAGTTTATCACCTCATAATTCATATGATAAGTACCAAATCACAAAAGAATTCCGGAATTTAAATGTATGGCTTGTAAACCAAGAAACCAATTAATTTGAGAAGTAAGCAAGAAAATTATAAGTGGCAATATTCGAATTTATTATTAACCAAGCTTGAGATCAAAAAGAAGAATGTAAAAATAGAAATGGCTATGTGACACCAATTCTCTGAAAAATGAGAAATATTGTGTGATTGAATTTTCCTTGTTAATTTTTAATACTCTGATAAGCAAGGAAACATTTATATATCTTCATATATATAAATGACTTGAATTGACTTATATACTAATATTTTTATATTGGTAAGAATTTGGATCTTGGGGAAAATGAAATTAAAGAAGTGATCACTTGGTTTGGAAAAAAAAAAAATCTCAACAGTAAATCACTGAAAAATAACAATCCAAAAGAAGTGGGTCACTTCAGATTCGTTCTTGTATCTATTATTGATATTCTGATTTGGTAAGCCAAATGCAGAATAGATGCTCAATTTGATTTGATGAAACATTCTTCATCTATTCTTTTGGTTGTCTCCCTACTTTCAAATTTCGGGGATGAAATTTCTTAAGGGGGGGAAATTGTAACGATCCCGAATTTTTACTAAGTTTAAATTGATAATTAATTGAATTTTTGAATTAAAATTGTATAATTAATTGTAAATTGAAGCGAGTTTCCCCAATTCAAATAGAATATATATTAAATCATATGAATTTAAATATTGTATATATATGATTTGGATTTAAATTTTAACTAAATGGTTTAATAATAATTTGAATATATATGTATATATATATTGAGTTTGAATTAAATTTTAACTAAATGGTTTAAAGATAAATTATAATAATAAAAATAAATATATATAAATAGACTTGGAAAACAAATTGGATAAGCAAAAAGGTATGAAGCAAGAAAATAATAAGACAAGATATCTTCATACAAAATAAATATAAAAATATATTAACAGCAAATATGTTGCTGTGCAAAACAAGAAATCATCTCAACATAAAGAAATCATTTCAGCCGAAAAGAAAATGATACATTCACAGATGAACAAAGCATAAGTATGTACACTTAAACAAACAAGAAATAAAACAAAAATTTATATAAATGAACTTACAAAAAGAAGACAAAGGAAGATAGAAAATATACATAAGTATGAAAACATATATATATATATATATATTTATGGAGTAGCTTGCATAAGAAGGAATGTAAATATCTAAGTACAAGAAAGAAAAGAAAGACAAAGCAATTAATGCCATATCTATTAGTACACAAGAAAAATTATATCAGCCACCAAATCAACATATCAGCCACCAAAGAAAATCAGCTTAATCAAAGGAATATAAAAATATCTCTGATGTTGTACAAATATATAACATCACTTGTACAAAAATACATATCACCTGTAATCTTCTTTTTGCATATCAACTTCTTCATTTCACTTCATTTCCTCAAAGCTGAGAAAAGTTCAGAAGTAAACAATAACATCTTAAACAAACTTCAATCTAAACCAATTGAAATCAGATCAGAGAATCTGTAACAACCTGATATTTTCAACCATTCGCATCCATTATAAGTGTATAGGTAGACACTCATGCCGGAATTGAATTGCTCAAAATACCGCGTTGTAAATAAAAATTTGGCAAATCTCAGAATATGCAGTAAATAAATAATCACAGATTAGAGACACAGAGTAAAATAATGCAGCGGAAGTAAAAGAGATAGTAGTTCATGAAGCTACTATATATTTAAGATATATCAGAGTTAAATAAAATACAACAGAAGAAATAAAGTACAACAGAAGTCTCAAGACATAGAAGTCTACTAATACAAGAGCTGAAATAGAACAACAGACTGAACAGATAAAACCAGATAAGCAGATAATCTCCAGCGATTCAAATCTCCAGAAGGTGGAAATCCAAATCTGTGAATAACTCAGGCTGACCCGAGCGTAAAACAAAACACAAAACACTCGAGTCAGGACAATATATACTTATATAATGTAAACCAACTCAAGTGAACTGTAATAAAGGTATAAGTAACTTAAAGAATGCTTGGGATCGTCCATTCTTTAAGGATCCGTTAAACTATTTACTATGTAGTAATATACGCTATATACAGTAGTGTCTAATTGGTAAAGTATAATCATATAGAAAATAGCGTTAAGGGGATGGAGAACCTTAACGCGGTCGGATCTTAAAATCATAATCGTAGTAAAGCTCGATATGGTAGGTGACACGGCACAACTAGGCAATGCCATGGTAGATATACCAATTACGCACACGGACTGATGGATACGCATAGCAGCCACTACCGTTCCACCTCGAACAACACTCCCAAATCGGAGGATGGCCATCTAATCAATCACAAGAAGAGTATAATATCGAAGAAATGTGTCCGAGAAGAGGTGCTACCTCACTAGTCCGAGATCGCTCCTGTTTTAGCCACCTTATTCCAACTCACGGGAGTTGGGTCCACGTAACATACCTTAAGAACGTCGCCACCATCCTACTTCATTCTGGAATCTCCACCGCGTACACGGTTGTCAAAGTGGTTTTCGGTATCGACAGAGAGTATGTCCATATCCGATCCCGGTCTCTTTGCCAACCAATCGTTATTATAATCCGTGGTTATAACTTTTAAAAACAATACTTTACTTCAAAATAAAATATCATTTCAAACCATATCTTTATCAAATTAAAGATTAAATCAATTCCAAACCATTTCCATATATTTAAATTTTCATATCATTTCAAAACTTCATTTCAAATCATTTTAATATAATAAAATATCATATCCTTACAAAACTTCATTTCAAATCATTTTAATATAATAAAATATCATATCCTTACAAAACTTCATTTCAAATCATTTTAATAAAATAAAATATCCTATCAGTTCAAATCCAAATATTCAACTTTAAATACCTTTTAAATTCAAAGATATCGTTCATTTACTATCATTTCAAATCACCTTTAAATAGTTTATATTCCAATCAAAATAATTCATTTAAACCTTTTAAAAGTGTAATTATTATATTTTCAAATCAAGTATTCAATTTCCAAAGTTTCAAACCATTCTGAGTTCGTTTACTAAGTCAAAAACCCTAATTATTAAAATTTCAGCATTTCACAGCATTTAAAAACAACTGCTATAAGTTATATTTGAAAACATTTTTAATTCAGCAAAGACAGCACTTAAAACTGCTGTTAAAACTCAGTTTTAGTTGAATTATAGTTCAAAACAGAAAAGACAGCATTTCAGAAGTGCTGCGGTAGTTCAGATTTCAAAACAAGGGTTAAATTTGATTTCAACATAGACTGTAGACCATTATAGCATTTCCAGATAATGCTATAATAGGCCTGAGTTCAATATTAGCCTATAAGTTCAACTACAGCAACTACAACATTCCAGAAATGCTGTAATAGCTCCTTTTTACACAATTTTAGTTCAAAACAGAATCTATAGCATTTCTGAATGCTATTAAAAGTTAATTTCAAGTGTTAGTGTATTTCCAGCAATTAAATAACTTTAATTTAAAACACATAAACATTTTTTTAAATCATATTTTAACATTTAAAATGTTCATTTACATATCATTTAACATATATCTTTTCACAATAAATTTCTTATAATCAAATCCAATTTTCAACAATTTACTTAATAAATTTTAGTGTAAAAGTGTTCAATTCTTCACATTTCAACAAATAAACTTAACACTTCAAATTTAAATTACCATTTCATAATTTAACTAAATTTCCAATTTTATTTAATTAATTTAAACCTTTAATTAAAACCAAATTTCACATTTCCTAGTTAAGTTATATTTTAAAAGATCACTTTTAAACATTCATTTATTTAACCACTTAAATTCATAGAAAAATCAATAATACTTTAATAAATCACTTAAATTCAAATTTAATCAAATTATCATATTTACCATTTCCAAATAAAATTTAATATCCATTTTATTTATATAACTTAAATATCCTTTTTAACCAAAATTCCAAATTTCCAACTTAAGTTATATTTCAAAAATCCAGTTAAACCATTCATTAATTACATTTTTAACACATAGAAAAATCATAATTTATTTATTTCAAAACATTTCAAAATCTATTTAAATCAAATTTCATAAATTTATAATTTTTAAAATACTTAAAAATATCCAAAACTCTTTATAAAATAACCACGGCCTTGTATATAATTTTCTAACCTAGGTCAAGTGATACAGATATGTATCATTTCAATCCGCAGTTAAAAAAAAGAAAATCCGGGTTCTATCATTTCAAACCCGCAATCCCAAGTTAAAATAAATTAAATAAAATCGTTCGAGCCTATCATTTCAGCCCATAACGATTTTTTCCCTATTCTAAAGTCCGTTCGGGTATGTATCATTTCAACCCATAGTGATTCTAATCTACAGGGAACTTGCAGTGTGATAAACATATATAAATAACAGAATAGCATGAAATAACAGTAACATATGATATAATAAGTGTAATAACAGGTGTGAACATCATATGATAATAATATAAACATATATAACATGATGATATACATTACAGATTCAAATGGTGTCGGTTTATCAGTTATATAGGTACATATTGTCTGGTGAGAATAACTCACATGTTTGTGCTGGAGATATCAAAACCAATGACATAATGGAAACAAAAGCACGATGACAAGACTACGAACTTGAGTGGAGAGCGAATCCAATCTACAACTCTTGTGTATAACCCAAAACAAACAATCAAAACAACAAAATTCAATACGACCTTAAAATGAAATAACTTTGAAATGAAAAGAGATTTGAATGTCGAATCTTTTGCCTTGTTTTCTACAATGCTTTGCATGGCCTAGGGGTTTATTTAGGTTAGGTTTGACATGACTTTGGCTCAGGTTTGATCATAGGAATGCATGGCATAAAGGCTAGAACATGTGGAGGAAGTTACAACACAAGAATATCAAGAGACTAGGCAACATAGTGGAGTTTGGTTCAACTTTTGGCTCGGTCTATGGGTCAAATGGCTCAGCCATCATCTGGTACAGGTCTGGACAGATGTTTGGGTGATGAGTAGCAGCAGCCAAAGGTCATGTAGCAAGTGGTGGTGGTGGCTAAGGGGGTGGCCAAAGCAAGACATGGAGGGTAGGTGATGATATGTGTGGTCTAGGCAATGTTTTGTGGAGTTTTGTGGTGATGGCTTCAAGTGGAAGGTCATGGCCTGTCTTGGTCAGAGGGAAGGGAGTGTTTGCTGTAGTAGATGGAGGAGGTGATGATGGGGATGAAGGTGGTAGAGGCTAGGCCAAGCAAACATGTGAAGAGATCAAGGCAAAATTGCATAGAAAAGTAAGAAAAAAGTAGAAAGAAAAGTGGGAGATTACCAAATTTTTTTGCAAGATGGAGGCCATGATTTTTTTTTAGGATTTTGGAGCTTTGAAAATTCGTGAATAAGATGAGGGAGTCGCTGAAAATGAATGAGGAAAAGAACGGCAAAAATAAAATAAAAGATGTATTGATTGAAAAAGAAACGGTAGAATTCAAAAGGGCTAAGCACACAAAAGGTATCAAACTCTTCATATATCTTTAATTTCTTTTTTATAACTTTATATTTCTGGAAAAAATAATAATCCCAGATAAAATTTCGAAATTTTATCAAAATATAATAATTTATATAAATATTTATCAATCATATAAAGTTAAATTAAGAAAATAGCAAAAAATAGTAAACTAGTCTAGAAAATTTGAAATTGAATAGAATAAATTTTAGAAAAATTCATATGAGCTTGTAATATATTTTTAAACATAAATAATAACATAAAATAAAAATATATTCACAAAATAAATATTTAAAATTTAATTTACATATAATTTTTAATGAAGAAAATAACAGAAAATAGGAAAACAACCTTTAAAAATAGGAAATCATCATAGTAAATTTTGGAAAAATTATATTATTGTTTTTGAAAATATTTAGAGATGAAAATATACATAAATTAACATATTGACACATATTAAAATAAAATATAACAAAGAAAAAGTAATTTATACAATTTTAAATAGACAAAATTGTTAAATAAACAGTTTATACTCAAAATTGAAATGTACATAACTTTTGCAGTTTAACTCCGTTTTCAACGAAACGAAAAGCAGTATTCAAGTTATTAAATCTATTTTTATAATAAAAGATAAAATTTATAATTTCAAACTTTTAAATTTTTAAGTTTAAAGGTCAAAGTTTGACTATTTTAACCAAAATTCAATTTTTTGGAAAATTATTCTATTCAGTCATATTTGGAATTCTAATCCATATCAAAATCAAAGTTTATATTTAAAATAACAAAATTTATTCTTTCCATAAATAAAGCTTTTAAATCTGGAAATCAATTTAAAAAAATAATTGTAAAATACAGGGTTGTTACAGAATCAAAGAAAGGAGCTTCAGCTTGCAAGTTTCAATCTATGTCAAAGAAGCTCTGTTCTTCTTCCAAAAATACAAGTGAGTAAACATAGAACTTTTAAAAGTGTTGATGCATGAATAACTTTGTGTTTTGCTGTATATTTTTAAATAATTGGTTCTGTATATGTGTATGTTGTACTGTGTAGTTTAAATAGCCTGTTCTTCTGGTTTCTGGTTACAGAGGAAAATAAATTAGAAAACAATTAATACATCTTCACACAAACATTATTAAGCTTAGGGATTCAAACAAAACAGGTTTGTTTAAACTCAAATTAAAGCCTATAATTTGTTTTAGGCTCGATGTTAAAATATTGACTCTGTAAAATTTGATTTTACAGTGGAAAGAGGAACATATAGAAAATTCGAGTATTGTAAAATATTAATTCGATTATATAATTCGAATTTACACTCCAAGATAGGATTTTTAAAACTAATATGATGATTTTTAGTTAACTATTCTAGGTGTAGTTAATATTTGAACGGAATATGTATTTTTATCATTTCCTGATGATCGAACCAACATTGGGTGATAAGATTTTGTTTGAAGCTAGCTTGTTGATCAACGATTCCAGGAAAATTGTTGAATAAATTTCCATTGCACGAATTGATGAGACGAAGCAAAATTAGGGTTCGTGCTCGAGTTTTTGACGTGTCTGGAAACGAGGTGGTTTCATCACCCCTGATTGATCGAGCTGTACGAAACTGAGGGAAAGAGTAGAATAGGGTATCGGTGAGGTGAGGCCGGAGTTGTGTCGCCTTTGGTGGTCGGAGATGAGAAGGCGAGGCATTTTCAGGTCTGGTGATGTTCCAGATAGATGTTTCCAGGTTTTGATTTTCACTCGATTTCGAATTCGAGACGATGGTCGGGTTATGTGATCAGGAATTCATTAGTGGATGGATTTCAACTTGTTCGATGTACTGGTGACGATCGAAGTTGATCCACGGCAGCGTGCACGTGCACGAGCTCTGTTTGCCTGGGTGATTCTGTTGGCTGGGAAGAACAGAGAAGGGGGAGCTCGAGAACATGTCGAGTAGCTTGAGTATTTGGTTCGGGAAATCTTCGATTTGACTCGAAGCATGGGATACGAAGCTCGGGTCAAGTTTGTTACAGGGTTTTGAACCTGTTTCTGTTTTCAGAATTTAAAACCAAATTTAAATTTTAAAACTGAATTTTAAATCAAAATGTAAACATAAATTCAAGTTGAATTGGAATTTAGTTTGGACATGACTAAAGCTTTAAATTCAACTTGTTTTAATAATTTAAAAGTAATTGAATGTATGAGAAAAATTTGAATTTTAAATTGATTGAAATTGTAAATGAAAAATTTAACAAGTTGAAAGAAAAAAAAGGTTTAAAACCTGAAATAAATTTTTAATCAGATTTCAAGATTTTGAAATTAATTTTGTTTTATAACTTAAGTATTTAAAATAAGTTAAATATGCTAAAAAAAATTGAAAAGAATAGTGATTTTAAACTCTTTAAAATTTCTTTTGTAACCAATTGTTATTTTTTACATGTAAATTTAAAAATGTTGGGAAATTTGTTCTGAGCTTTATTTAAAGGAAATAAGGATTTATTTCAAATTTTAAATCTAAATTGGAATTTAAAAGGAAATTTGAAACAATGTTTTCAACCATATTGTAAATAACAATTAAATCATAAATATGGATGAGTTTACTTTAATTAATGAAGATTAATGATTTGTAATTCATTAATTAATGAGTTCTTAATGGTGAATCAATTTATAATCAATAATGATTTTATAAGTAAATTTCTTTAAAAAAGTGATTACATCAATTTAATAGTTAATAAAGATCATTAACTAAGATTATTTAAATAAATAATCAATGTGATTAATTTAACAATAAAATTAGAATAATTAATTTAATAACAATCATTGTGAAATTGTTAAGTATAATTACTTAATATAAGTAATTGAGGAATGAATTGTTCAGTGTAAATAAGTGAGTTAATCGGATTAGTTTAAGTTAATTACTTGAGTTAATTAATCTAGAACAATCATTTGACAAATTGGAAAAATTATAATTACTTAGAAAAGTAATTAATAGATAATTACTGAATGTAAGTAATTGAATGATGATTAGAAATTTTTTTAGTATAATTATTTGTTTATAATTAAAGAATTAACTAATAATTGTGATTAATTAAGATTCATTAATTGATTCATTAATTAAGATTGATTAGTCAATAATTAAAAGTTAACCAATAAATGATGAAAGGGGAATTTATTCCAAATAAATTGTAATTAACTTATGATAATTAACCCAGATTAATAATTAATACATTTGATTTAAATTAATCAGTTAACTAATAAATTTTACTTGTGAATGTTTGGATTTGATTGGATGATGGAATTATTGATATTCCTGATCTGTGATGTTTTGTGATATATTCTGATTTATATGTGTGATCTGTAATGTAGTTTATTTATCTGGGATGAATGTAATTTTATTATCTGTAATATATATATTTGTGATCTGTGATCTGTGATCTGTGAATGAAAGATGAGCGTTATAGTTTATACCGCTTATCAAATATATTATTGTATTTGAATATGTGATGATTGAATGATGTTGCACTATTGTGTTAAACCCTTGGACTACACCATACACACACAAATATGGATTTCACGAGGAAATCGGTTAAGTCACAGATGATTTAAATTTAATGTTTTTGAAATTGAAATTTTAATTTCAATTGATTTTGGAAATGGATTTGGGTTAAATGTTAAAGCTTTTGAAAAGGAATTTTTAAGAGAAAAGTTATTTTGAATAACTTGGTAAAGATTTTCAATTTAAATAATTTAATTTGAATTTGAATTCAAAATTTGGAATTGAATTCCATGTTTGGAAATTATGGTTAAAGATGTTATAAATGTGTTTATATGAATTGTTTGGGAATTTGAATTAACTCAAAGATTTTAACTTGTATATATGAGATCAGATTTTCCGAAATGAAAACTATTTGTTTTCAAATGATAAAAGATTTCATATAAGAACTGAAATTCCAATTTAAATTAAAGGAATTTCAAGTTTGAATTGGAAATGGTTTTCCAAATTACGAATAAATCTTTGGAAACATGTTTTGAAAGCTATAAGTTAAATCTTTGATTTAATGAGTTAATCCAATTGAAATGGAAATCGATTTGAAAATCTATGTATGGATCTTTGTGAAACTGGGTGAACTTTGTGAGATGAATCTTTTTGTGTAAAAGATTAAAATAGTAATTTGTTTAAACCATTTGAAAGAAAGGTTTTGGATAATAAGTTGTGACTTAACTGAAATCCCAATATCCATATGTTTTTAAATATTGCGCTCATTATTCGGTTTAGCCGGGAGAGGACTTTGTGTCATATAACCCATTCCGAATAATGATACGTCGTATATGGATTGCATTTGAAGACCGGTGGTGAAGACTGGGTATTTGTGAGAATGATAGGATAACCTATCGATTGTCTCTGCACTGAGTCACGCCGGTATAAAGATTCCCTAAGTGATGGGAAATCCGATCGGGATTGTGAATACCCGGATTGCAAGGGCTTCTTTGGAAGTTCCTTCGGTTTTGTTCGAACCTGAAACAGACTTGTATGGTTGTATGTCTGACATTACACTTTTGAGATATAAAGCTGATTTCTTTCAAATACATTTCTGTTTGGTGGCGGAGAATTTATTCTCTTAGCTTAACACCCTTCTCTGAAACGTACGAGCTCAGAGGTTATGTAGTTGAAGGTTATCAGTGATATACTCCCAATTTGGTACTGTGGCATGCTAAGTGTTGCCGTGTGTTGCTGATCATTTGTTGATCAAAGCATGGCTTTCGTGTAAAGCGTAGCTTTATGGACGAGACCTCATCGGACCTCACAAACCGGGAATGGTCGAAACAGGAAAGATGCGGCAAGGTTTCAGGGGTAGCTCCCCTAGGGTATGTCCATTCCATCTGGAAACAGGTGGTATCATGGTATGGAGCCCAGATATTTTACCTGTGTGGTTGCTCCAATCTCATTTACTGTGTGATTGTTGCTTTGTGATCGAGGCGCCTCGGATAAAGGTCGCAAACGACCGAGGGTGGCATATCTCAGGTTTACAACCTGGGAAGGGAGTAACCGGCCTTGTGTTGGCAGAGAGCTAGGTAGTTCTCGGGGCGTCCCTCCAAAGGCGTTCCCATGTGGCATAGGAAGTTCCTTAGCCTGACCATTTGTTGGAAAATCCAAAGAAACAATACGAGCCTTGTACGGTTTTAGTTGTAGAACCTACCATTTAAAATGGTAGCTATAGTAGGCATAGTATAATGGTACCTATGCTGGCTAAGATTAATATTATATTTTCGAAATGTTTCCTACACTATGCACTAGTGATAATATCAAAGAGTTTTCTCGTATTGAGCATATTTGACTATCATAAGGAGAAATCTCCTCCAATTATGCGTTTGCATGGTGTGTGTGGTGGGAGGCCTTATGGTAGTTTCATTTTCAAAAAGCATTGCGGATTTCAATGTTTAAAATTGTTTTGTTGTTTGTTTTAAAGATAAACTATTTTTGTTACTCACACCAGTCCCATGACTGACTCGAAGTTTATTGTTCCCTTCCTAAACTCTGGGTGCCTACAATTTCCCACACGGGCAGTCTAGAGTTGGGTTTTTCAGATAGTCAGGTTTAGTAGATTATCGGGAGCTAGTTCAATTTTGGAGTTCACGGAGGACTGACCACTACAACAAAAGAGGCATATTACAACGGTGGAACACAGTTGTAAAAGATATATTACAATGGTGGATCAACAGTCGTATTTTAAGAAGTTGTAAAAGACTATCAATTTTTTACAACTGTGTTCTTTAGTTGCATATAACCGTTGTGATATTATATATTACAACTGTTTCTTACCCTTGCAAATAACCATTTTACAACTGTTGGTAACTCTTGTAGATATGTAACATTTCGTGTTGTAGCAGGTATGACAACTGTTGGATAACTGTTGTAGTTGTCAACTACAACTGTTATTCACAGTTGCAATTAATCTTTATACAACAGTTGATAGTAGTTATAGATTGTAACATTCGTCATATAGCAGCCGTTGTAGTTATCCCTACTACAACTGTTACTCACAGTTGCAGTTTAGTATGTTCTGCGACCTCCCCCACGGTTGTAATATACTTTAATTACAACCACATCAATTGCAATTTAAACCCAAAACTATAATTGCATGCACCATTTAAAAATTTACCAAAACTATAAATATACATAACTGAATCAAATTCATTCATAAATATTAATATTTATATAATTCTAACAAAACACAATACATACCAAATAAAACAATCTAAAGTATTCGTTTACATCACCAACTAAAACAGTACCAAAACAACATTCTCACATAACCATTCCAAAATAGGATACAACACAAAATACATAAGAAAGATAAAGTTTTGTATCGCAAAACACAAACCTTAAGGAAATACACTAGTCGAAGGCAACGAAGTCTTTATGCCAAGCCACGGTCGATCCAACTGCTTCTCCAATAGTACACATCTCGGAACTCGGCCTCCACAAGAAAGCTTCCGGATCCACCGCCACATCAACCCAAACTTTACAACCATTTGGTCCTAGTTTTTTAAAATGCACCAAACAATCAGGATCAGTGGATACTACCGTTCCTTCTGCAACAACTTGCTTTTGCCAACTCAATATTTTACATTTTCCAACCTCAATTCTAGCATGCCTTGCATCCCGTTTAGGCCGTTCTTCAATAGTCAGAGTATTGCTCTCACGGTGTGACTGCACAAAAATAATTTACGAATACATTAGACTATTTATGGTATATGTATAACATCAACTAAAAATAATATGTGTGTATGTTTGTTTTGTGTGTTAATTTGCATTTAAAAAACCAAAATATTTTACTGCATTGCATTAGCATTTTTCATTTACAACAACATTCAATAAACCACTTGGTTTTATACCTATCCGATTTCCAAATAATAACAACTAATATAAAAGTAAGGTACGACTAAACAGCTTGAATAAAATATATGATACTTTGTATTCCTGAAAGAGTGTCAATGCCAATACAAAACTAACATTTAAAGGAACGATGGTTTTCATAACATATACACAAGGGTCCAAGCTCATCATAAAACAATACTGGAAGCACTCAGTTCACTAATGTATGAATTTTGCACGATCACCGATGAGAAGATAAAGAAAAATGTAGCTTATGTAGAAGCATTTCAAACCAAAAATGTGATATTAACTATACAAAACTTTTAAAGACAAAAATATTGTTAACTTGTTTATTTTGTCATGGAATAATACAAGTTATCAAAAATCGAGCTAAGTAGAAATAACAAGGAAAATCCGATTAGAGTAGCCATTATTAGTATCAAACATACAATGCAATGTGGTTATATAAAAGGTTGCCTATTTTTATTAACTGATTAAATTAAGTTAGTAAACAGACACAAGGCATTTGGAAGCCTAGTATCAAGAGATGTTATGCTTAGTAAATTAATAGAATACAAGTTATTAAATCATTAGAATATTGGCACTGGGCTTGCTTATTGTTTGCGATTTCCTCCTTAGTCCACTCTCTACCAAAAACCTTAGCAAAAAACAAATGACAGCACAAGAAATTTAAGTTACACTCCTATATCATAATTTTACTCGATGATGTTTTTTATTGCTCCAAAACTAGTTGACATTTATGACGGTTCCTTCAAAATTCACAAACAACTGCATTTCTACTTCCCCTCCCCTTCAACACAACCATCCAACTCGAAGCAGCAACATCATACATCTTTGTGCCAATCACTCATATACATCCACTGACGGTTCCTTCAAACCCCTACAACATTGCCTATCTAACCAAAACTACCCACTGCTTCAACCTATTAACATTGCCTATCATACCACATACTTCATCCCTCTGTTAACATGACGAAATGCTTCAAACAATCATACATCATCCCTCTGTTTACACCATACATCATTTCCACACTATCATCATAGAAACTGCCCAATAGCTACAACCATACGCAGTCGCACAATCCTCACATCACTCTCATAGTTGCTCTATCCAATACAGACATCACATGCATAACTGCCTCAAACTCACACTGATTCCACTCACCTTGCAAATAACTTTCAACTTAAATTGCCACCTCCTCCATAATCATAACAATCAAACCCAACTGTCCACCTTCATATATCAATACAAACGCATCAGTTCACCACCCATATCAATGAACATATAACACAGTGCACAACTAACTACTCATACATCCTCAACTCCTACCCCCTCTGATCTTCCTCAAACCAATCACAACCCACTTGAATCACAATCCAACCATCCCCCTTCAACACAACAGTGCAAAACATCCACCAACTACACTATGATTCATCAACCATTTCTTCTTACTATTACATTCATCATCATGCCATATCAAACATTTACTAACCACTACACTTTGTCTATATCTCTGCCACCATTGCTTGCAATCCCCCAATACCTCACAGACACAACAAAACAACACACACCACCCAAACTTCAAACTGCAACATTCCCACTGTGACATATTCACGTATATCCATTTGACCACTGTCACCACCCAGTTCTTCATTGTGCAGTGCACTATCCTTCTATCCACTATATCTCAACCACTGTGCACTTTCTCATCAACCATTTGACCACCAAACATCCTCCCACATCCTACAACCCCTTGTTACCACCCCAAACCATCACTGCCACCTGCTTCAAACAACATACTATTCATACCCATATACCATCATAACAAACTCCCTCCTGCATTCATCACTGCTGCTACAGCCATATACAACAGTAATACTCAGTCATCCCCCCACCATCAACCACTCTTTCAAACAAACCAATCCCTGCTGCCAATTACTTCCACTAACAAAACTGCCATTAACTCACTCCTCTCCACTGTCCTACCTGATTGCTCCTTTTGCCGCAATCCTTCTCTACCACACAAATACCTGACCAGACCACTGCAACAACACATATCACAGATTCCCTCCCAGAAACAATCAACTACTTTTTAAACAAGTTGTCAAAGTGCATCTACTTGCCTTACCATTGACCATCATCCATCATACTTTTTAAATGCAATTTTCTTAATTTGTAAATAAATATTTTGTAAAAATAATTTTCTCGCTTTTTAAATGCCAAAATACATCTGAAAAATAAATAAAAGCAAGTCTGCTGCCAAGTTCTATACTATAACTCAGCAACATAAGGAAACATATGCTGATGTCCTAGTCAAGTTCTATACTATATCACTAGAAACATACATATGGAAACGGTACCTGAGGCATATTAGCAGGAGGAGTCTCTGGATTTTCCTCATTGAGTCTTCGCTTTCCTTTCATATCCTTTGAAGATTGTATTATTACATATATAACTAGTAATTTGTAAGAATATGTCATATATTCATTAGCATAGCTAATTAACACTTACCAGTATAATCGCAGTAAGCTCTTGTAATTTTGCCTCCATGCCACTAACTTGGTTTCGCAATGCATGTACTTCACCTAAATTAGCCCGATGAATACGCAGATGAGATGGTATAACCCCAAAGCCTAATCCTCTTACACGTCCGCCATGTTCCTGACCAAAAAGCATTGACACTCCATCTTGAGTAATTGATGTTGTTCCCTGAGAACTCTGACTCATGGCATTATGTTCTTTTATCTTAGACTACAAATTCAAAAAACACCAATATTAAGCAACTAAAAAAATACTACATTAATAATAACATAAAGCCGCGGTCACTTATTTTTTTTTGCTTATTTCGTATATTTGAAATTATCCTTACTATGCAGTCGGCAACAACTGAATTCGGGAGTTCTCCATTTTTTCCGGTATGGGCTTTGCACCACAATTCGTTTCTACTGATATCAGACGTTGCACTTTCCTTTTTCTACAAAAATAACATAAGAGCTTAAGAACGTACAAGTAATAACAAATAAAAAATTCTTTAGCAATAATCAATATACATCAAATGGGATTGCAATGTTAAAATTTTGGAACTTGTACTGATTAAGTTTTAATATTTACTTACCATTTATTCTTCCAATCTTGCATAACCCATTCGGCTCATGGTATGTGGAAATTTATTCTTATCTCTCATAGCTTTGAATTGTTGGTTGATTTCCTACATAAGATAAATTCAATAAATATGATATAAGAAAATGTAATAAATTTAATAGTTGTAATCAATAAAATAAAAATAACCACCTTAAACTTTTCCGATAATTTTTCCTTTACAAAAGCATTCCACTCTTCAACGCTCTTTATATTATCTGGTTTTAAGGCTGCTACTCTATAAGTAGAGTCGGGACAAGTGGACGCTTTTTTGATAGCTGCAACTAATCTTGATTTCGACTCCTTCCATCGTTGTCCCAGTATCATTAACAAGTAATCCTTGTACACTTTATCCACCTTGAATCTCGACTGCACAACAAGAATACATAGAATATTAAACAAATACTTCAATGTCATTGTTATTAAGCACACAAATCCTTAAATGTTGCAAATGTCCAAGTGATTGAAAATAATAATTCTGTTCATTGTTTAATGTTTAAAATAAACCAAGTGATCAGTTAAGTGATTAGTTGGGAATAACAGTATCTAAGCGATAAACAGTCAAAACAAAATAAAATGGCAACACAATGTCTCTATTACAAACAGTTCACATGAGGAACCTAGACATACAACCATACAAAAATGAAACAGCCACCTCCACTTATGGCGACATTATTGCGAGCTACAAATTTTGGATGACAGCCAATTACAGCTTATGGCACAAATTTTGGATGACAGCCAATTACCGACATTAAATACCAAGAAACAGTTCATGACAACAACTTGCATGAATTACCAAGAAACAGAACACCAATTACAATAAATACTAACGATGAAACCAATTACCTGAATATAAGTCCATAGATCATCCCTCAATTCATCGTCGACTTTCTTCCATTCGCTAATGGTCATTGGCACCATCTCCCTTGCTAGAACACCAATATATGATGACAAATGCTTGGAATTGGGACGTATGGCTTGTCCTCGTTCATTAAACTCTAATTTCGGCTTCTCACTCGGTAACATAGCAAATGATTTCAACATTGTCCTCCCTCTTATTTTTCTAGGTTTCTTCAATGTATAACCTTCACTAGAATCCGATGGAAGCTGGCTTGGAGTGACATCTGAGGGGGTTAAGTATGTATAGGGTTGCTTGCGGGTGGAGGAGGAGGCTGTATCGGGTTTGTAGTATGGCCAGGGCTGCTAGTGGGTGGAGGAGGGGACTATATCGGATTTGTAGTATGGCCAGGGCTGCTAGTGGGTGGAGGAGGGGGTTGTATCGAGTTTGTAGTATGGACAGGGCTGCGAGTGGGTGGAGAAGGAGGCTGTATCAGGTTTGTAGTATGGACAAGGCTGCTAGTGGGTGGAGGAGGGGACTGTATCGAATTTGTAGTATGGCCACGGTTGCTTTCAGGTGGACGAGGGGGCCGTATTAGGTGTTCAGTATGCTTTCGGGGAGATCTTCTTACAGCACAATTTAAATCCCGAAGCGAATTAGCAACATCAAGATGGTCACCTTGGATTTTGTTGATTCTAACACCATCAGCCCTCTCATCAGCAGCACGAAAAGCTGCAAGTGCAGCAAGATTTTGCTTCTTTGCTCGTTTGATCGCTGTCTTTGAGCTCTAAAATATCAAAATTGAAGTCAGTGAAATACATGCTAACTTAAGCGTCATATGATAGTACAGAAAGTGCAGTTAATAATCAATAAAAACTGCCAAAGTAGCACGAAATGTATCCTACTGCTGTTGCATTTAAATCTTACTTCTGTTGCATTTGTCACTTAAGCATATAGTTCTTAATTGATGTCAAGTTGATACCCATTTGGTAGCTTGTTCTATTGTCATTTTGGTTATGAATTGTTTGAAAATCACGTTGTAAACACAAACTCAAGTTATTCAATACTAGCAATAAATTAATATTAATACTATAAGATAAGGACCCCTTTTTTTATTCCATTTGTCGGGGCTTTTCTATTGCAATGTGGTGCTCGTTGTGTTCTAGAACAACCTATAGGTCCCATAGCTCTTAGTTAGATCACATTACATGTATATATAGTGTATGATTGCAGTCGCCATAAAAATATAGACTGCAACCAGCTTGCCATTAAATGTCTGTACTCCTTTTAAGTATTGTTACCATTCAAAGCCAAACAAATTGTTGCCTGAAGTAAACATATGGATTATGCTTCAACTTATATGTCCAAGCAGAATGGCCAAGGCTATTTTTGATGTTAAGTTGATATTATTATTATTACCCATTTAGTAGTAGTAGCAGCTTGTTTGTAGTCATTTTGATTATGAATTGTTTGATTTGTGTAAACACAAACTCAAGTCATTGAATACTTGCAATAAATTTAATATTAATATTGTGAGTTAATCAGACTATGGCCCATCTTTTTATTCCATTTACCTGGGCTTTTCTATTGCAACATGCAATGCGATGCTTTGTGTTCTTTAACAACCAATAAGGTCCGATGACTTTTGGTTAGGATCACATGTATCTATAGTATATGATTGTAGCCACCATGACTGTAACCAACTTGTTATTAAACATATGTTATAAGAAAGTACAGAAAGTGATTATATAGTTATGATATATAAATCTAAAAAGAAAGCATTTACTAACAATGTTAAATGGAAACTTTTAACAGATTAATTTTTCATAGAAACATTGTGAAAGTAGCACGAAATGTATCCTACAATCATTACTTTGCACTATAAAATAAGATATTTTGAATACCTCTCCGTCATGTTGCTCCCTCTTCCCCATTGATACTACAAGTTCACTCTTCTTCTACTAAGTGATCGACCTATAAAAAAACATAATAATATACAAAGAATTAGAACATCACACTAAATTAAGACGGTGCTCTAAATTTGCAAGTTGAAAGTAACAAAGTAACAAAGTTCACTCTAAATTAGTTATCGATCGAAATACATTCTGTATGTATCTGTGCATCCAAATACATTCTGTATGTATCTGTCGGTTCATCGCTTTTATTTTGCGAAGGGCGTTTTTCTCCATGAAAAATCCATACATCATAAGTTGGGTCAATTCCAAAACAAATCAAGTGTGACACAACATTCCTTGATGTTTGCCATATTAGATTCCTACATTTACAGTAGGGGCATATAATTTTTTCTGGATTTCCTTTGCTTTCAGCATGCCTATATACAAAATTTCGAACCGTTTGCTTATATTCTTCTGTCATTCTACGAAACAATTATACGATTTAATACTCATTCTAAAATGCTCATAACTATGAAAGTAATAATCAAAATAATGAAACCTTGGCAGGTTGACCCATGTTTTGTCCATTTTGATAAAATGCCTCTAATGCGTGAACCTAATGGAAAGACACAAACAAACACCACACTATTACCATAAAAGATTACAGTAATTACAATGTTATTGTTTACTAAATACATAATCTGACATGAAGTAAACGTTAAAACACCGACCACAAAATGTTATTGTTGTACTTTATTTCTAACTCTGATGTTTATATAGTAAATGCCATTATTATTTCTAACTCTGACGTTATTATTGTAAAAGTAAATGCTATGACTGTTAAAAGTATAATTCATGCAGCTGTAAGTGGAGCGGTAAATAAAGCAACCAAACATATGTAATTTTGATAATACTAGCAAAAAAAAGCATTTGTAGGTTGAAGCTCACATACACGCAGTGAAGAAAATGCTATTGTTATATGTGGACAGTTATCTTCTGGAATAATATGAAAATAACAGGAGAAACCTCCAAAATTCAAGAAGATGTAATACAACACCTGATAAGCTTTGTTTTGAAAATTCTAAATTTTCAATTACTCTTTTGCAAGTAGGTCTTGGTAACATTTATTCATGTCTCAAAAAGAAAAGTGTTTTTTTACTATCACACTCAGTTTTGGTGATCCAGTACTGAGCATTTTGATTTACAATCTGAATGACCTTTGGCTTAATTGCAGTATTTTAAGTTTGTTGCTCGGTTGAATTGAGCGTGGACTTATAATTACACAATGCAAATATAAGATTGAATACCATTGATAATTCTGGAACTTAAACTTTTGTAAATATGTACTGGATAGTGAAATCTTTTGGATGGCTGCATTACAGTTCACATCCACTAAACCAGAGTTATCACTTTGTCATGGCTAGTTAAAAGTTGAGAAGAAATACACATCTACTTAGCCAGCAATAAAATAATTGACATAAACACTTTATACACCAGTAACCTACAATATATCTTTAATCCAGTTCATTTCTTTGGTATATATATATAAAGTATATTTAGTTAATTTTCCACGTTGTTAACAATCAATTCAATGGACATGGCATGTTTCTTTCATGGATGTTAAGCTGAGTAATCTCATTTTAATAATTATACCACTAATGGTTAAAAAAGAAAGTATCAGTGTGTCAAATATGATACAAGACCTTACTACTTATTAAATTTATTAAAATTTAAATAGAAATTGATACAAGGACTCCTTGAAGAAGCAATGATGCCTTGTTAAGGATGTAAAATTTTATAACACAATGTATTCATTTATCCTTTTGAAAAGTAGATAGTAAATCTGTAAAAACAATACCTTGTTCAGTTTTATATATTTATTTTTGATGACCTCATTCCCTTATAGATGAACAAAAGAGTTTATAATTAAAGTTGAAAGATTACCTATCCCTTTTTTCAAATAATAATTACAATAAAAGTGGTGTCACGTGAGGCATACTAAACACGTTGAAAAGAAAAGTGGATGATTATAAACTGTAAATGATTTCTACAAGATTTCATATTGACGGAGAGCTATAATTTCAAACACATTTATACAATGTTACTATCATAACTGAACAATAAAAAAAATATGTTGAGATGTAATCTTTTGGAGAAACAAAATATCAAATGCGGTAAAAATCGGAATTCTGAAGGATTAATAGATAAACATAGAAGGCTTTATCTGAAATACAAATCCTAGATTTGAATCAATATAGAAAATTCCACATGTTAATATATTCAAAAATATACTTAGGATCCCTTAGGCATGGTTGACTAAGTGATGGTGTTATAATCATTGACTCTAGTTTAGTGTCTGTCCAGAACAAATATATAAACCTACATAAGGCAGCAACATAATCAATTGTAGAGAATGATTTGTAAAGTGCAAAGCAGACATTAATCGTGTATATTAATTTGAACTGTTTCATGTAAGAGTTTGCTTTTAAAGTCTGAATATGATCTTTAAGAACTATCCATTCTAAACAAGAAAGCACTGACAATTTAAATGAAACCACTTTTTAATCCTCTCAACCTTTCAATTCATGATCTTGATAATAATCAGGTGCTAATTGGACACATATATATCCTGAACATATACTGCTTTGCATTTCATATATGCGAAAATATATACTAAGTCCTAATCTGCATAAAATATTGTATATATTACTGCCCATCATACCCTAAAAGAAGAGAATTTATAGGGCACATATGTATATACCTTCAAAGAAGCACCTCCAACCAAAAACCCTTTAGTATCTCCTTGCTTACAAAGTTCAGAACAGCTTCAACGATTCACTGAGCCTATGATAGAGAAACAAAAACAAAAAATGATATTAAACCTGGGGCTGTTAAATCAAGTTAGGAAACTAAATCCATTAATTTTGATTCATATATGGGATGACTAAAGCACTGTCTTAAGTTTACCATGACACAATTGTGTATGCACTCAATAGTTTACATATTGGTAGGTTTATATTAAAACTGCTACTTATTCTACCATTCTCTGTCTAAAGCCATTCACCACCTTAAGCCAAATTATAATAGAAAAGGAATAGAAAATATATTTAAGCCAAAAAGGTAGTTTTTTGTGTGCTTGATTTTCTCTAAAAACCATGTGACTATACAAAGATAAAAATATTTGAATATGGTATCCTTTCTTAAATTGTTATACATATTTGTGCCTTCCCCTATTTGATTATATCATTAAGCTTCCATTTTGTATGAGAGCATTTTAAATGGTGCGTATGCCATTAAGGATTTGATTACCTGAGCATATTATGGTATCATTAGGTTGATTTTGTTACCATAGCATGTCCATCTCGCTACATTATTTTAAGTATAATATATAATTTTGCAACTTAACTAATGCTTGTATGCATTTTTCTTTTCATAGCATGCAATTTTCAGGTCAGAATGGTCGCAATTGAAGCTCATGAACAACAAAGTACAATTTTCATAAATGGATATGACACTTTTTCTACTGTCAATAGAGAAGCCTTACTGCATCATGCTTTGCTTTTTGCATGGTGCAAGCAATGTAGCCATGTAAATAATGCAATGTTGAATATAATAGTTTGCATATTGATATTTAAATTGTGTCAACTTTGAGCTTCAGTTAATGTAATGACTTGCTATAAATTTGCACTTTGACGCTGGATTTGCCTGTTATTCTCATATTTTGTACTCTTTGATCAACTTTTATAGTGTCAAAAAGATTTCTTCGAAACTTTATCTATAAAGTAAGTTGATTTATCACAACTACAAAACTAATCATGTGTCCTCTGCAACTTGGTCTATACTGTTAAAATATGACAATATATACCAGGGTTTAAATATACGGATGTTCAATTTTCATTTCTCTGATATTCTGACACAGAAAAATACAAGCTAATACGGCTGTGCAAAAACTAAAAAAAGATCAATTTATAGTTAGTATTTTCTATGTCGATTTGCATAGATATTTCATAAACGTGAAGCTAAATACTTAGATTTTTGTATCAGTAGAAAACACATCTTCCTAACATAAAACAAGCATCTATATCTATATGATATAGAAAGGAGAGAAACACAACACATCTTCTTAACGTAAACCTTAGATGCTTGTCTCCTTGTGTAAAAAAAAGAAAAAGAAAAGAAAGACAATAACCGAATCAAATTTACAGCCTTACAAGTTGCTTATAAAAGTTTATTTCAAAACTTTTGATACTTAATTTTACAGAAACCACATGTAAAACATTCAATAGTTATAGACCAACGAATTCTCCAAACAAATCGATTGATTCTCCTACTAATACAACTGCAAAGAGAAATAAAAATACTAACAAAGTCTCCAGCAACCAAATACAATCAATAGAAATAATCCAAAAAAAAGAAATTAAATCAACAGATTAAAAAAGAATGAAAAATATCAAACCTTTTGAGTGGTAGCACGAGCGAGTACAAGCGGCGAGCGCGAGCGATCTAGATAGGAGCGATAGTTGAGGCCTGCAATCAGCGACGACGATGATTTTGGGTTTTTTGATCTGTGACTAAATTATTACAAGGAGGGAAATCGAATTTTTTTGCTGGTTTAGGTTAATTTCTTGGCGTTTAGGTTTTGAGAAAAAGGGAAGGAGCGATTTAGGTTTTTATTTTCATGTTTAGGCGACCGAAGAAATGAAAGGAGGGAGATTGAATGTTTAGGCGGCCGAAGAAATGAAAGGAGGGAGATTGAAAGTCCCCTATGTAATGAAATATAATATTTGTTACAACTGTTGACAACAATTGTTATAAATAAATATTACAACTGCTATAAAAATCTAGTTGTTAAAAGTGTCTTTATTACAACCGCTGAAATAAAACAGTTGTTAAAAAATAGCTATTACAACTGCTGAAATAAAATAGTTGTTAAAAACTACCTATTACAACTGTCAAATTTTGCTGGATGTAAATGAAAGGTTGTAATATGGTTGTTTTATTGTACTGGACCTTGCTTATCTTTATGCAACGTGATGGTGGTTCGAGCTTGATGTTGGAGTTGTTAGAGTTGTTGGACTCATTCTCTTTTAAAGATCATTTGGAGTTATCACTTCTGTTGTTTCTGCTGTAACATTATTATTTGTCTCTGATATTCTTGTATCATATAGATATCATTGTTGTATATCATATTCTGGATATTATATCATTTGTGATGTATATGATATAATTTATTTCTTTCTTCCGCTGTGTTGTTATACTTACTGTGTTATAAGTTCCGGCGAGCCAGATTCGGCGTTTGAATCTACGGCATTCAAGTACAGGTGAAGTACGGGTGCCGATTTTCGAAGGCCGAGTCAGGATCGTTATAAGTGGTATCAGAGCTAAAAACGATTTTCGAAGGCCGAGTCAGGATGTTATAAGTGGTATCATTGTTGTATATCATATTCTGGATATTGTATCATTTATGATGTATATGATATCATTTATTTCTTTCTTCCGCTATGTTGTTATACTTACTGTGTTATAAGCTCCGGCGAGCCAGATTCGGCGTTTGAATCTGCGGCATTCAAGTACAGGTGAAGTACGGGTGCCGATTTTCGATGGCCGAGTCAGGATCGTTAATTATCAATTTAAACTTAGTAAAAATTCAATTAATTATACAATTTAAACTTTAGCTCAGGAGTATAACACATTAAGTAACTCATTAGAGATAGGGTGAAGTATACCCTAGAATGAGTAATCCCTAAGATATCTGTCCATATACCTCAGTATATTCTCTTACTATCCACTGATAGTATGTATGAGTGCAAGAAGAGGATGAGATAGGGGACAGGGGAATACGACTATAAATGGTCAATACCCTGTAACAACAAGGAAACAATCTTTTCTCTATCAATCTCTTTTGTTCGTTATCTTTTCTCAATTCTTTGATAGTTCCTGGTAGATCCAGGAAGGAGATTTGATATATTTGCATGGGACATAAACTCCAAATAGGTCAGAATTGTTTGTTTGGATGAATTGGTTGCTTTGGTTGCTATGGTTGATAAGTATACTTTGGTTTCTAAATTAAAAAAAAAGTTTTGAAACTGTATCCATATATCTGTATATTTTTGGGTCCCAATATATTCTACGAATGGTTAGTTATCCCTTTGAACTAACCAATGCCACTGCATTTTTTGTAGATCTGGATAACTCGAATATCTTGTGGAAAAAATTAAAAAGATTCGTTCTTGTATCTATTATTGATATTCTGATTTGGTAAGCCAAATGCAGAATAGATGCTCAATTTGATTTGATGAAACATTCTTCATCTATTCTTTTGGTTGTCTCCCTACTTTCAAATTTCGGGGACGGAATTTCTTAAGGGGGGAAATTGTAACGATCCTGAATTTTTACTAAGTTTAAATTGATAATTAATTGAATTTTTGAATTAAAATTGTATAATTAATTGTAAATTAAAGTGAGTTTCCCTAATTCAAATAGAATATATATTAAATCATATGAATTTAAATATTGTATATATGTGATTTAGACACTACGCCATAGATTGCATACTGCAACACCAAAGAAGTGATGCAGGAAGTGCCAAAAAATGTTACTGTAGGCTAAAAAAGGGCAAAGGCAACACTTTCTCGGTGATGCATTTTGCCGCGTTGCCGCAGACCTCAAAGGCAACATTTTGACTATCTAAGGCAACATAAGAAATATTGTTGCAATAGAACCATATTTGGGTCTATAGCAACATCCATAGGTGTCTGTACCAACATTCCAAAATGTTGCTATAGATATTAACTTTCTGAATTTGTGGGGCCCACAATGTAGAGCATATTTGATTTTTTAATAGAAATAAATATTTATTTAATAAAATGCTATTGCACAGAATTTGATATTCAAACAGTAATTTATTTAAATAAATATTTTATTTCAACATTTGAAATAGTACAAATTCCTGACTCCACTATTTTACAATTCGATGATATATAACACTGATATTCACATATACAGATATTCCTCACTACATCACTCAGTTCACTCATTACATATGCAGTTTCAATTTATACAGACACCGACACTGACAAATATATGACGAGCTGAGTGCCGAGCCGAAGGCGAGCCGAGAAGCGGGTCCGGGCGTAGCGCCGGCGGGGGTCCGGGGCACCGCAGTCCCGGCGGGGATTGAGCCTTCTTTGAAACGACGTAAAATGATGCACAAATGAATCAGCTTGCTTCTAGACCGAATGATGGCACTGCGAGCCACTCTAGATTTGAAACACAGCATCACTTTAATCCTACACCTTTTAAATAAAATTGAGAGGTATGCATGTATCTTCAATCAGTAACAATCAAATGTTGTAAATAAATCATGCAATACAACTAAAACATACTTAGCATATGGTTAGTTCAATCTCACCTGACACTGTACTGGGTATTTAATCAACATTTCCCTGAGATCAATTTAATAGGATTGCATATATCCTTCGATCAAAATGAAGAGGTTTCTATATTCCGTAAATCATGCAATAATAATAAAGAGTTTTTCTAGGTATTATCATTTTCTAATTAAAAGAAAAAAGTGAAGTCAACGACATAAGTTACTGGGTCATCTAATTATAGTAATAATTAAACATACATAGCCTATAGGTACTTACAGTCTACGGACTTACCGCTTCTAGCAAATGTGCCACCAGGACAATGCAAAGTGCTTTATTTGCTAAATTTCATGTTGCCTGCATAGAACACTCGTGGAGCTACATACATATATCTACATATTTATTAAATAAAAGAAAGTGGAGAAAACAGATAGGACCGACCACATAAGCAAGTGCAACAAAATCAAAGTACTTGGCTCTTTAATAAGAATTTTATATTTAGTATAAGAAAAGGAGTGAAGTAATCTGATCACATCACCATCCGATAAGTTTAACTGTGTAGTGATCCCTGTATAACTCAACATACCCGTGTTGTTAAATAGCAACAACACTGCAGCCTGCAAAATACAAACAGTTACAAATGGTTAACACACAACAACAACCTCATCTTGATAATACAAATTACAAAGTCTTCTTATGTAACAAATGAGATATAGTAGGGACCTGATAAATTGTAACAACCAACTCAATGGGTCATATGAAAGTGGTTCCCATTAGACTTTACCTGCTATTTGTTCCCATTAGTGAGACGAAGTTTTCTCCTCTAAGATCAGATGAAAGTGGTGGGTCCTGAAACATATAGAGACAGAGTGAGCATTGCGATACATGTTGAAAACAGGCTGAGTTTGATTAACATCAAAAAACAAAAACAAAAAAGGAAGTGGGCAGTATAAAATTTTAATCGGCTGAAATCAATTTGATCATGAAATGCATGTATGACTTAAATAAAATAAGAAAACAACATGTTGTAATAGCAATAATAATAATAGTGTGTGTGGTGTGTACCTTAAATGGGTAGTTTATCTTAAGCACGTATTGGTTTCCAAGAGGTATGTCCGTTCATTCAAATTCATAACTCCACTGAAATGTAAACAAGTAGACCATATAGATTACCAGTTATAACCAAGCATAAAAATTACAAATCATGCTTTTATTAGCAATCGAAGTTGATCAAAATAAGCTACAGACCTTTACAGGCATCATGGAAAATGATGAAACATTGCGCTTCAACAAGTTTTCAGCTATTTCACTCTTTAGATCCGATGCCATCTCCTACATAATACATGGATGCACAATAGCAATACATGCTTTTAGGTAAACAAGAAACAAACTAACCAAGGACTAAAACAGTATCAAATTATAATGCTATGGGAGTATAAATTTACTTGAAGATTTGCACGGAAAGTAGCTGTGGGGTCCTGAGACTCTTTAGCTTTAACTTCAATTTCATCTATCTTGTCACTTGGAAATACAGAACTATTTGGTATAGCATAAACACATCTTTGCATGTTATTTACAATGATACAGCAGCTGTGATATGCACCACCTACTTTGACCTAGAGAATTGCAGATGGGTAAGCTTGTCAACAAAGCATGTTGAGTCAGAATTTCAGATAACATAAATAGTCATACAACACCATAGTTTATACCATCATGCAAACATGCACAATAATAAAAAGAACCAACATAGCATGTATTAATACAAAGAACTTTGTAGTAGATAAGTGTTTGGCACTCGCCATGAGAAATGTTTAAACCGATAAAAAAGAAACTGATTTCAAACGGAAATTTTAGTCAACAATTGGTAACAATTTAAGTCCCTTGTTTATGTCAAAATTGATAATATTGCATTCTCAGGGGTGTAAAAATAAAAATTTAAACTAACCACAAATAAGGGTATATCCTTGGACATGTTGTTGGCTAAGTAAAAACGAGATACGAGTAGAATGAAATGAGTAAACGTCAAAACATGAAAGCATGGTGATACTCGATAGGTAAGAAATAATATGAACAGTCCAGCACCTATCAACATCAGCATACTTTGTAAGATAAACCTCATTAAACAACATCTGATCTTTATTTGGCTATTCATATATTTTATGCATAAGATATGTTACTCAACATACAACCAGAGTTATTGTAGGCCAAAGGAATATATATATTGGCAAAAATATAGTGGTTCAGTAATAGATTTACACTTAGAAACGGAGAAGAAAACCTGCTTACAAAGTTAATACATATCTGGGTAGCACAGCATGTATTGTTGGCCAAAAAAAGCAAACTATTTTAGTTGAAAACCCACTAGTTATAAATAATGCTGAGGATTTGCAATGGTGGATTCAAAGGCTTCAATAATGAACCCCTGAAAAGTGATTTCAGTTGTTTCGACTCTAGTACAAATAAGGTGGCAAATAGTTAGATGATTATAAACCAAATCAGTATAACCTTCAATAAACTTAACTATAATGTTGGTAATCTTGCATCTCTGTATTAAATGTGAATAAAAGAATATTAAATTCTATATATTGTCAATTACTACTAATTTCATAGTAAGGCATTTAGAACTATCTCAGCTTGTTTATCCCATCAGATTAAAACACAACAGTATTATTTTCATCTTCTAAATTATCACAAAACACCAAAAATATATCAACAATGCCCAAAAATCTAACAACAGCTCTACAGCTCGATATATTCATTTTGGCTCGTTTAACCAATATCTGCTACAAACGTAGGTAATAAATTTATTCCTATCATCAGTTTTTATTATACTTGAATCGTCAATAATAGCCATTAATATTAAATATTGAGGCATGAATGTTTTAGAACCTAGTTTAATATCTGAATATATTTTTATATATATATATATAGATAACACATGTATTCCTATGCAGCACCTCATGTGAATAGAAGACCACTGCCATAGATGATCCATTCTGGAGTTGAGTATCCCTCAGATCCGACCTTCAACCCAAATATTCTTTGTTTCGTGCTTCAAATCAATCTTCCTACTAACATGCTTCAAGATCCGGCCATCAACTCAAATCTACCAAGTTTCGTGCTTCAAGATCCGGCCTTCACCGCTGCGAGCCCATGACATCGTCAACATAGCTCCTCCAAACCGAACGCCATCTTCCTAATGTCGCTTTATTTCACTGCGTTGATGGAACAAATTATGTCACAAATTAGGGATTTGTGATAATGGAAGATTGAAGGGATGCATTAAAAGTAGTTGGAGTTTGATTTCGTAAAAGATGGGAATCGGGTTTGGATTTGGAATTAGAAGCGATTTTATTTTGGCTTGGATTTGGAATTGAGGAAGGCGGCAGGTAAAAGAACAATGGTAAAAATTTACGGGAGATGAAAAGAAATTTGCTTGGAGCCAAAAATTTTAGCTTGTAGCCAAAAAAAATGTTTGAGTGAAACCCTTTTGCCGCTTTGTTTCTGCTTGCCGCGTTAAAAATTATTTCAGTCCGTTTTTTTTCAACCCGCGCTCATTTTTTATAATATTTTTATAAGTCTATAGCTATTGCAACATAGTTTTGATATCTATGCTAACATCCTGAAGCAAATGTTGTAATAGACAAAAATCAGCATAGCTATCGTTACATTGTAGCTAGCAACATCTTGTATTTTCGTTGCAATAGGCCATCTATGGCGTAGTGAGATTTAAATTTTAACTAAATGGTTTAATAATAATTTGAATATATATGTACATATATATATTGAGTTTGAATTAATTTTAACGAAATGGTTTAAATATAAATTATAATAATAAAAATAAATATATATAAATAGACTTGGAAAACAAATTGGGTAAGCACAAAGGTATGAAGCAAGAAAATAATAAGACAAGATATCTTCATACAAAATAAATATAAAAATATATTAACAGCAAATATGTTGCTGTGCAAAACAAGAAATCATCTCAACACAAACAAATCATTTCAGCCGAAAAGAAAACAATACATTCACAGATGAACAAAGCATAAGTATGTACACTTAAACAAACAAGAAATAAAACAAAAATTTATGTAAATGAACCTACAAAAAGAAGACAAAGGAAGACAGATAATATACGTAAGTATGAAAACATATATATATATATATTTATGGAGTAGCTTGCATAAGAAGGAATGTAAATATCTATGTACAAGAAAGAAAAGAAAGACAAAGCAATTAATTCCATATCTATTAGTACACAAGAAAAATTATATCAGCCACCAAATTAACATATCAGCCACCAAAGAAAATCAGCTTAATCAAAGGAATATAAAAATATCTCTGATGTTGTACAAATAACCGTGGCATAATAAAAGAGTATTGAAATGATTTTAAGTATGAAATTTTTGAAGAAGTTTTCCTTGATTAATAGGTAAAAGGGATTAACCAAGTTTTATATAAAATGATTTCAAGGATAGTAAACCACAGATGTTGGTATTATTATTTTATTATGTTTACTTCTTCATATATATATATATATACATACATACATACATACATACATACATTGTAATGGACCCATAACTGTATTTTGGGGAAGGGCAGAATAACCAACTAGGTTGACCCAATAGTGAATATAAATTATGTTAACTCCTGAATGAGTAGAATTGCATCCTGGAGGTCAGATAGACCAGAGTGTAGGATGCCAGTATATCGACTAAAGAAGTTGTCAAGCAAACAGGTTCATAGTGAACCCATGAAAACTATATTTAGGAAAAGTTATTGGTAGGGGCCAATAGGTTCATAGTAAACCCATGAAAACTATGATTAGATTGAGTTATTGGCTGGGGCCAATAGGTTTGTAGTGAACCCATGAAAACTATATTCGGATTAAGTTATTGACAGATGTCAATAGATTCCTAGTCAACCCATGAAAACTAGGATAAGCGGGAAGTTATTGGAGATACCAATAGGTTCAGGGAGAACCCATGAAACAATGAAGTTATTGGCAGGAGCCAATAGGTTCTTAGTGACCCCATGAAAACTTTGAAACTGGACAGTGAGTCCATAAGTATTAAACAGGTTATTAGTCGGCCCATGAAAACTATTAGGTTAATAGTGATCCTAGAAACTATAACCAAGACAGATAGTCAAAAATGAATTGGGATGGGTAATCCAAATTTGATTTACTTGTTTGCATATCATCATAAAATTTTGAATTGCTATGTTTTTAACCATTATGGATGCAAGAGCATAGTATATGGTTTTATAAAGTTTTAGGATACTAGTAAGGGGAAAACCCGTTTTGCTATGCGGCGTGGTCTTACTAGATATCTAAATGGTTCGAGATAATAGATTATTATTCATACCAGGCTTTATGTCTGACTTGAAGTTTATGTTTTCCCCTTAAACTCTCAGGTGCTCAATTGATTTTGAGTAGTTTGAGAGTTGAGGTTTTCAGGTACCTCTTTAGACGAATAAGCTTCCGAAGACGTGCAAGAGGCATGATAGTTATTTAGAGTTCTTTTCTATTTTGATTCCCTATGTTTTTTTGTAAAGGCGAAGATGTTTAATTGCCTAGTTATATACTCTGATCATCCAAGAGGGCATCTTCATATGTCACTCTTGGCGTATGTTGTATTAATTATATTTTCTCTGAATGTGGTTCTCATATTGCGATTATGTAATGAATTTGAAATGCTTTGAAATGGAATGAGAAAGTTGTTTGTTGATTTTAAATTTTTTTCCATATCCATGTGTTTCTGTTATATCAATGTATCTAACATTACCATATTTGGTCGCCGAGGATTAATAACTATGGATGACTGCAATATCCGTAGCCGTTAATTTTGGGCCTCCAACTGGAGGATGTTATAGATCAACTTGACTATGAAGGTGGTGGAAGGTTGATTGGCTGGTGAGGATGGAGTCGATGTCGGATCTGAAGATTTAATCGCGAGGAGGAGGAAAGATTCGCGGATCTGATGTGCCGATTTGGGAATGAAAAATTGAAAAGTGAAAAATGAAATCCCTAACGGCCTAAACAGAAGGCGACTGTGAACCTGTGAAATACTAAATACTAAATGAAAAAAATAAAAATGACAACAACGAGTATATTAATATCTAATATAATTATCACTTAGTGGGTCAAACGGGTTAAAACCAGGTTAGCTGGTCAACCTGAAACCCACCCTTTTATTAAACGGGTACTAATGGTTGACCTGAAATTGACCGCCCTTGTAAACGTGCCATCTAAACCCGCTTATTTTCGTGTTGTCTTCGAATCATGTTTCGGGTCATGTTGGAATTGACAGCCCAAGCTCATGGCTGTTGGGGGCACCAATGAGTTAGGTACTGATAGTTATTGGATAACTATGGAATGACTTGTTCAAGGTTTTCCTATTAGTTATAATAACTTGGGTCAAACAGGAAATCTTGAAGCGTCAATACTACACAGTTCCCTCGACTTGAGAATACTATTGAACTTTAATGTTGGCAGTAATCAATAATGAATTCATCTTTTCAATTATATGAGGTTAGTATCATGGTCAACTATAGTCAACTCAAAGTTAAAATCTCTGACCATGGTAGTATGATTAATAATAAATATTATTATTGAACCAAGGACTTTGTTTTTGGACTAACCAAGTTGAACATGGATGGTATTGGAATTTTGACCAAAACCATATTCCATATATTCTAAAGTGATATAGTATTGACAAAAAGAATGTACGTAAATAATCATTGTTGTAGGGTACTGCTTTAGTGATGTGAAATTTGATTTTGTTGAAAAGTCTGTAAACGATTAGTTCATCTAAACATCACATTACTAGCTGATGTGTATGCCTTTCGCCTGATTCAGAGAAAGTCAAAGAAGAGGTAAGCCATACTTGATAAGGGCAGTTAAACAACAAGAGCGCTCGGTTTAATAGTTTATTGCTTAGCCTAGTGAGAAAATCATGATCTATATGAGAAATGTCCTAAATCAAACGAACAACTCGAGTTAATACTTGAATTTTTCAATATTAATTGCTGACTGGATTCACACCTCTGAGTCACACAACCATATTTGTGAATTCTCTGAAAAACCATATGATTTAATTAATTTATAAAATTTTGTGAATTTTAATTAAATAATATTTGAATTTTTTTTTATTATTTAATTTATTTGATGTTTGAGAGTTATTTGAAATTTGTTGAATGCATATACAAAAATTATATATGCACGCACCTATATATGATATCGGTGTAACTTTAAATTCGTTTAAATAAAAATTATTACATGGAAAGTTTAATAGAAATTTTATGCCATTTTATGGAAAATATCACAAGCAGATCATGCGAAGAGAGAGGGGTGGAGAGAGCGAGAAAATTAAGGGAACTTATTATGGAAGTTTTAATTAAAAGAATAGAAAAAGTTTCATTCTTTCAATTAATACAAATCCACTAATCCATTTCCTTCATTCATCCATTTTCACACGTTTCTTTTCTCTCCTCCTCACCATCCATGGTAGAAAACACCATGAAATCCAAAAAAAATTCACCTCCAGGTCAAAATATAAACATCAGATAAAAATAAAATATGCGGTTCATCATTCTCTTGCAAAGCTGGGTGTGGATCTGCTTGAGATCCGAGGAGAAATATCAAATCATGAAGTTACAAGGGGCAATACTTTTCAATTCAATTATTTATTTATTTAATCATGATGTTTAACCTGACAAAATTCACATATATGTGTTGAATTTATTTAAAAAACCTCTTATGTATTGTCATTCAATCATAAAATTGATTTGTGTCAGATTTATTTTGTGATTTGATGTTGTTTGTTGGATCTGGAATTATAAGTTAATATAGATTTGTTTTGCTATAAAATTTACATGTGTTTTCACAATTTAATTCACTTAAAGCTACAAATTGATGTTTTAAATTAATTAAATTAATTATGAATATATTCATACACTTTATTTTTGTTACCCAAAATTGTAAATCAATATCAAATTAGATCTTTTATTTAAGTTAATGTTGTTTACCAATTAATAATTTCATTTTCTTAATGTTTAGTCAACTATCTATATTTGGTATTTATATCTTAAATTACAATTTTATGTATGTGCATATGTATATATGTAATGTTTAATTAAAATAATTCTATAATGTTATTAAAATAAAATTTTAGTTGTGACAACACTTTTTTTTAACAATTTTGTTTACATGTTTATTTTTAGATCTGTGATTTAATAGATATTTAGTTGTAGTTTAGCATGGAAAGAATGGTATTGAATTTATTATTAATTATTGGTTGTAAAGGAGGAAATTTAAAATAGTACCGTATTTTATTCCCTTTTTATTCTGATTTGATTAGATCTAAATTTAATATGAAACCTTATTCCTTCATCATTTCCAATCAAGCAATCTTTTACTTTGAAATTATATGTTTTATTATATAGATTTATTTAATAATTATATATATGTGTGTATATATATATATATATTAAATATATATAAATGGCAACATAATATCACATATATGTATATACATGTCTGATAAATACACACACAAAAACACATAAAAACTATATACACATATTATGATATATTCAAACATATGGATATAATTAGGCATTTATATTCACGATATTCCTATGAAATTGTATTATATATATGTAAGTATAATATATATGTATGTATGTATGTATGTATATGCATGTATGTGTATAAATCCCAATATCTATACGTGTGTGTATGTGTATGTGTAGTTATACACATGTTTATATATCATGTTATTTTATCTTGTTATATCATTGGATGTATACGTGATACAACCACATAACCTTTAAGTTGAAGTAATTAATATGATTAATTAACAAATATAAAATAATGTTAATTAAAATATGATTTTAATTTAATAACCAGGTTGGATCAAGTGAAACCCATTAGACTTCATAGGCCCACTACGATCCAACTAGAGGAATTTTTTTGGAATCTAACCATTTCACCCATTGCAGTCTGGCTCAGATTCTTCAATGGTATCGGAGCCCAAATGTTTTATGTGGTCTGATTAGCAACTTTAGGACTAAATAATTAAGCCTGCACATTCAATGCACATTTAGAAAAGTAGCGTGTAGGCTGGAGGTTGAAAATCTAGTATACTCTCCTTTTTGGATACCGGCCTGGCCCAATGGGTGAAGTAAGTCCAAAAGGTTGGCCTAATTGTAAAGGGCCAGAGTGTTGTAGGCCTTGGGGCTGATTTTCAAAATTTAGTTTGAAATTTTAAAATATATTTTAAATTTAAAAGTTAAGTTAAATATAAAAGGAATGTTACAAAGGTTATAAAATAAATCAAAATTTTAAAAATTCTTTGAGAAATTAAAATAATTTGTTTAGAAATTTTAATATATTTAATTAATTTTATTAATTAAATAATCGATTGAAAGTGAATTAATTAACATATATACTTACTAATGTATATATGTAACTATAATTGTTAGAATTATATATATTTACCTTAAATTTGCTTAAGATGAATTATGTTAAAATTTCAAATTAATTTATACATTTTATTAAATTATTAATTTAAAAAAAATTAATTAATAGTTAATTAATAATTAGCTTGTATACATATATTGATATGTATATATAAACATACTATAAATGTTATAGTTAATCATTTACCTTAAATAGTTTAAGATGTATAATATAAAATTTTAGAAATTTTTGCAAATAAATTAGATTTGATTTAATTAATAAAATTAAATAATTAATTATGATTCAATTAATAAAACAAATTAATTTAAATATAATTTAATTAGTAAAAATCAAAAATTAATTAAATGTGATTTAATTAATATGAATTAAAATTAATTAAATATGATTTAACTAATAAGATAGATAGATAGATACATACATACATACATACATATGTGTATATATATATTATATAATGGAGTTGAATTATAAAAGTTAAATAAATTAATATAAAAATATATGTACAAACATAAGTGAAACTGTAAGAAACCCAATATAGATTTAAGGAACGAGTACGTTCATATTGTACGTATGCCGTGATTTCAGATGTGTCCATCACTTAAATCACGAGGGTATTTCATAAGAAATACATTATTCTCAAAAAATGATTTAACTTAATGTATATATATTAAAGATTATGGACCCTTAATATACAAGTTGTCCTCTACCGTTTATATATTGATAGATTATTTGCATACTCTTTAGTTGTTGATCTTCCTCAAGCTAAAGATGTTATGTATAGTATTATTAATATATTGACTAAATGAGGTAAAATACATGCACATATTTATTGTTCTTCCTCAAGTTGCTTGCGCTATACTTAGGCCGTCGTGAAATGATGGGTGCGAGTGAATAATCTCTTTGATTTGTTGATCGTCCTTATGGTCGGGATGAGATTAGGAAAATACCATGGGTTAGGAGTTGCATATGATACAATCGATAAAGTGATATCCATCGCTTGCGGCCTATGATTTGTTGATTAACCCCAAGGTTAGAATCCCAAGCCAAGAGAATCCTAACACCCACTAGAGAAATCAAAAGTTATCTATGTTTTCTCTTAGGGTTTTTTAGAAGCACAAAAATTTAGTAGGATCTTTATAAAAAAATTGAAATGAACACATTTAACCTTTCTAATATTGTAAGACTATATGATATGCATGTTAGAATAATATACTTTGATAAACTCATGCAACTAATAAAAAATGATAAAATGTTTACTAGTAAACATATACGAATGAACTAAATTAAGATTGACATAGAAACATAACAAGTATGCTCTCTCATATATCTCTCAATCCATCCTAAGGCAATAGCTCCTTCTTATCTCTAATGGATCCAAGTATCAACTCAGGGTCTACACAACCTAAGCTCTGATACCAAATGTGATGACCGCTCCACACCTCCGGTTACCTGTATAGAGTGCTGTAGAATTACCCAACCGATATAGGAAGGTAGCCAAGGACGTAAAGTAGAGAAAAATCCAAACATAGAACCTGTAGAAAATCTTACAACGCAAGACAAAATATAATATAATAACGTAGATGTAAAACAGGCGGGGTAGTGATATAATTAATTGAGCCATTAATAAAATATCAAAGTGCATCAGGTTCAAAGACTATAGAAAAACTGAAAGAGTTTATACATCTGAATCTTCAAAATAAAGTCTATAACTGTCTATCAAAATACAAGTACTGGCATAGCTCCGTAGTACTGCACAGTGGAATATAAGCGATAGTAAGCTTCAAATATAGATATATGAATGCGTACCCTCCTACTCTACCCTTTATAGCTCCATTGGCTCTCCAGACCTGTTATCCCTAATCTACTCATTTAAGAGTACTCGAGATAATAAGAAGCAAAGCATAAATCCTCGGGTTAGACAACTGTCTGGTGTAAGCGATATATCATCTCAAAATACTATAAAAACCATGTATAGTAAATATGGACAGATGATATGGAGAACCATACCTGACCTGTCCCTACTTACAAAGAGTTAGCATATAACAGTCGATGTATGCTAATCTACTATCATGACCATATAAGTATACTATAGTCGAAGTACAATATCCAATGTCTAGGTACACGGTCAAAAATACCGACATCGCAGACACCCTAGAGTAATAAACAAATATGGAAAACATAACATCCATCAAACAGTCCTCACCATCACTCATGTGCATTAGATATATAATAACTCGTATGACACAGTTTCAAACAAGAGACCCAATGTAATTCCGACTCCATTGGTGCTCGAATGCATGCCACTCCAAAAGGCTAGGAACCAGGCCCATAATCGCAAATCCCAAGGTAATATATCATCGCAAGATCTGAACACAATCACAAATCAAAGTGGGCGTCCCCACATACCCCTTCATTATGAGCACACTCGAAGCCTTCGAGTTATGAATAATCTCTTTGCACGTGTCTCTCTAATGGAACTCCATCGTTATTCCATTACGGCTATCTTCAATGCAGGACACAATTGCAAATCCCACTCGCTAGCTCCCATCGTTAAGCTTTCCCTTGTGAATCACCGTTACGACTTCCATTATTAAGTCATCATCTTCGAAACACCTCTAGACAACCATCGTAAGTTGTAGAGCCATCATACCAAAGTCTCGAAGTCATTAAGTCCTCGAAGTCGAAGCACCACGTTATTGCTTCACTAGTCACTGCATGAAGTCCAAGGTCATCCTTAGTTGTCCTGAAGTCATCCATCCTTACTCCCCATCAACTCATCAAAGGCTCCCAACTTAGCCCCGTAGTTCATTCGTGCCATGCCGAAGCTTATAGCCAAACTTCCCCGTGCTTCACTTTCGTTCGATCCACCCTGCTACCGATCCAAGCAAGACCAAATAGCCCGAACCAAGCCATGCGACACACCGACCCAAGCCACCGAACTGACCTCTACCACCGAACAGAGTTCCACGTTCGACCACCTCTCCAACCACTACATCGAGGCAATTCCACTGGCTAGATATGGATTGAGCATGCCGAACCAAAATCTTATAGTGCCTCCATTTCTCGATTGCACATCAATTTCACCGCTATGCCCCGTTCTTCGACCCTTGTGCATTCAATATGCAGTGATACCACTCTCAACAATGAGTAAATCCGTCGAAGCCCAGTTTCATGGTCCCTAACTCTAAGTTGCTCTGATGAGCGTTTCAACCATACACGCATTTACACAAACATAACACATAAACTGAGATGAATCAACATCCAGACCTCTAGATCCAAACACACGTCAAATCATAGCAATTCATAATGTAAATACACCCATAACATAGTCTATCACATATAAATGTAATTATACTCCAAACAACATGATTAAGGCATTTTAAATTGTAAAGGCCCACAAATCCATACCCCTTGAATCGACCATAATTCACATCAGTTCAACTCAAATTAAACGGAAAATACGAATCCTTAGGGTGAAGATGGAAAAGGTAGAAGAAAATAAACAACAACACAGAATCTCATAGTCACAGCGGAACAAAATATAACATATAATAACAGATTTTTATATAAAAGAATCTGTAATAGCTCGTTTTTCCGTACCCTTTGAATCGACAATAAACCACACATGTCCAACTCAAATTGCACGAATAAGCGGATCATTAAGGGTAGAAAGAAAATAAAGACAGAACAGAATCTCACACGAATGGAATAACATATATTATTTCAATAATAATCTTTACAGCATAAAATTTTAAAATACAATATCAGAGTCTAACCTAGATTCAGCTTGGACAGTTATAACACCTGCCCTTACAAATGCTGACAAACAACAAAACAAATGAAATAGATGTAGCGGATAATAGAATACGTCCATATGATGATAAAGATCTCCAGCTCTCCTCTAGAAACTCCAAGCGTCTTCAACTAAACCTGAAACTACTCGGATCTGACCCGAGTATTAAAAATACTCGGATCAGGCTTGATAAACCAGCGTGAGAAACTCAAAATTTAAAATGACTATATTATTAAAACCTTTGAAAAGAAGGGTATCTCATAAGACCACGCCCACACATAAACACGGATGGGTTTTTACCTTATGATAACCAAAACACTTTATACCAAAATACACTTGATATTATTTTTAATGACATTATTTTGAAAAAACTTTTCAGATAAACTTATTCAAATAAGGTATCAATATCTGAACTAAGTCTAAGGTAATATATCCGGACTAGGTCAACGGAATATACCGAACGGAATATTTGATACAAGAAAGGGGTAGCTGAAATGTTTGCAAGTCATCACAGCTATTTTGGTAATACAATCAAAACCGTAAATCTCATATTGGGATTTTATTTCCAACATAATAGGGAACTAGTGGTCTTTTCTCCGATCCATGCATAACAAACATAGTTCCCACGGTGCCTTAATCGCCTTTTTCAAGCTAGTAACTTGGAACTGTACTTGCTATACTACCACTGATAACCGGTAGTTCCTTGCTTTTCTCAAGCTAACCACTTTATCAAAATGGGGCAATAAATGCCTTGAGGGACGTATCCCCCAAAGGGCCCAACGTATTGGACACCACCATACATACTCACCTATTCCGAATTTGTGTCTGTCAGACCACATAGTATCCCATATCATCTTCCGGGATGTGAGGCTAGTGAGGCTACGCTCAATTTCTTAATGCCATGCTTTACATGTAAAACCACGCTTTGATCATAACAGGTTCCACTTTGAATACCACACTGCCATTCCTTTGATCACTATTTGACTCCCATAAGCATACAACCTCTGAGCTCATACGTCTCAAAGAAGGGTGTTAAGCTAAGAGAAGTTGCCTTCTTCGCCACCAAACAGATGTACATTTGTAAAAGTCAAACGTTGTGTCTCAGAAATGCAATGTCCGACATTCGTCCATACAAGTTCGTTCTGGGATTGAATGAAACCGAAGGCACTTTCCTCGGCCATTACTAGGCGAGAAACCCTTGCAATCCGAAAATAATCTCCATAATGAGGAGACCACTGCTATAAATAACTCTATAATGGGAGCGACCCAGAGCATGTCAACAAGCATTCCTCACGCTATGAAGATCCTCGGTCTTCAATAATCATCATCTTCAACATGTCTTCACTTTCAAACATATGCATTGGTTCGAAGTGGTTTTCGAATAGGGATCACCCAAATCCGACCCTGGTTCCTTCGAAGCCAATTATCGATTTAAAAATGTTAAGCTCATATGTGATTATCAATCATCAATCAATTACTTCATCTTTATTTAAATCAAATATCTTTCTTAGATATATTCTTTTCAATTTATTCCATTTTCTTTTCAAGAGTATATGGAATCATTAAGCCTCATTTATTAAATCATTTGATTCTTTTAAACCTTTCTTAAATCCTAGAATAATTCTAAATATTTTTCTCTTTTACTTAGGAAAACTTTTCCAAATCATTCTTTTAATCTTAATCAAAGATTTCTTATATTCAAGTTATAACTTTTAACTTAGGGAAAATTATTCCCAAATCATTCATTAAATCTTAATCAAAGATTTCTTTCTTAACTTCAAATCATATTCTCGCAAATCGAAGATTTTCATAACGAAGTACTACTGCCACCTTAGATATGGTAAATTTCACCTCCAAGGACTAATGGCAAGTAATCCTACATCATGAAGATCTTTGTCTTAAATGATCTTTGTCTTCAATGATCTTTTATTTCGAAAATTTGTTTGAAAGGGTTTTCGGATAGGAATCACCCAAATCCGATCCTGATTCCTTCATACCAATCATCGAATAAAAGATGTTAAGTGGTTAATTAACATTCAATTTTTTTTTTCTTTTCTTTTTTCTTGGAAAAACTTAAATATGATCATTTAGAGCATTCGGGCTTTCCTTTCGATCTATTCCACCTCTCGCCTAAGAAGAGAAAATATAGGCCAGGTAAGTTTAAGACACTGGTTGCTCCATCCCTAACCTTAGTTAAACACCTTATTTTATCTTCCCAGATCTCACAGGCGGGATAAATGTGCTAGTCGTTTCCGCATACTTAGTTTGTTATTATAGTTAATATTCTTCACTTTTTACTTAAGTGTTACAAACAATTTCTCTTAACATTTATTCAAACTCTTATTTAAACTTCCAAACCATCTTTTCATTACTTAATTATTCCTTTAAAATCATTCACAAAAGATTTAGGAAAGAATTGTTAAGTTTAAACTCATATTCAAAGGTTATAGAATTCGCAGCATAAAAGTGTTATGGAAAGTGCTATATAAGCTTATTTGATTTAAACAACTTTTTAATATTTGAAAATTCATATTTTCCATTCCAAATCTCTTTTAAACCATTTTAATAGGTTTATCAAATTTATTTCATATTTTTAATCATTTAAAAATATCATTTATAAAGAAATACCTTTTTGGATTCTGAACTCCAAAACCGCGATGTTTCAAGAAAATTGTTTCTAACATATTTCAAAATTTTACTTAATGAAATCTTGATTTTCTTACTTCGTTGGAAAACTATTATCATTGTGGACCAAAGAATTTTTATTTCGAAGAAATCCGACTTATAAATCATTCTCTACCTTAGTTTGAAGTTGCGGGTCGAAATTTATGAACTGTCGTTGCGCGACGAGCTCGATTTTGACCAATTTTGTGAATTGCTTCGGAACTTGTACGAAACACTTCAAATTTGTTTTAAACCATATTTAAACTATTTTAACTTATTTAAAACAATAATTTTATCATTTCAAACTCATTTTTCATTTCATTTCATATTATAATATTATATTATTATAATATCATTTCCAATCTTTTTAGATATTTTGAAATCATTAAGAGGCTAAATAATTTCCATACATACATTTGTATGGATTTAATTCTCATTTAATTAACTATGCTTACTAACCATTTCTCTTATCATTTATCAAACCAAGTTATCATCCATATCACAAACATATAATCAACCATAATATCAACCAAGTTATCTTCCAATATCAACCAACATTCAACATATTAATTTCTAATTTAACATGTGTATTATCAACTTAAGTTTTATTAAAATAAAACTAAGGTTTGGATACTCACCTTTAACCAAATCGTTTAACTTCCTACCAACATTTATCTAATCCAACACTTCACTAAATCCTCTTAACTACACCAAACCATCACGTAAACAACTTCACCTCACTTTCTAGTGCTCGGCCATCACCTCCTTCTCTTTTTCTCGCTCCGGAGCTCCTTGAACTTGCTCCTCCTCCTCCATAGGTTCGGCCACACCTTGATCCTCCCCTTCCTCCATCATTTCTTCACTTCTTAGATGCTAAACCATGTTTTGGTGATATTCTAAGGTCTTTGGCAAAGTTTGGTGGTATTTTGACTTTGTTTGATATGGTTTTGAAAACGTTAGTAAGAAAATGGAAGAGAAGAAGAAGCCATTAAAGAAGTGGATAAAAGCTTGAAAAAGAAAGAAGAAGAAGTGAAAAAAAGTGAGAAAGTGGATGCTTATTTATAGAAAAAGTTTTGGATTAAAATAATATTATGTAAAAGACCAAAATACCATTTACTTACTTTTTAAGCAACCTTATTTTTTTCAACACTTAACATCAAATTTCAAATCATTACTTTATGTCATTTTCACTTAATTATTAAGTAAAAAATATAATAATTATGTTTGGTTTGATTTGATGTTTACGTTTTGACTTGAAATGACATGTTTGTCTTTTTGTGCTTACTTTTGTTAATTATATTCTAAAATTTTCTAACCTTGTTTAGTAAAAGTAAACTTGATTAGTGAATTTAGTAATACTTATACTATTTGAATATGTGTTCCTATATAAGAAAATAAAGGTGCGGCAACGTTGCGACAACGTTTAATCGACAAAACGTTGATTTTCGACAAAATGTTTTACGGTCACATTTTGACGTTTTAGTTAAACTATTTATTTATGTAAACCAAATTTAAAAATAAATTTGTATAATGTTGTTTAAAAATATAAACACTCATAAATAAATTAAATAATTTATTTAACCATTGAAACTTACTTTTCTGAACTCGGCATTTTTTCACTTTTGTCGATATAGGCAAATGTTACTATTTTGTGTATACTTCTCTTTCCAAATCCTATCTAATTTTGTTTGAATCATATAACCTTCCCTATTTTATATTTAAAATCACTTCAAATATTATATTTTAAAGTGGTCAAATTATGGGTCGTTACAGAATCTGTAACTGTTTTATACTTACAATCATCAGAGTACAATAATCAATACATCAATCTGAACAGTTATAATAACTTGTCCCCATACAGAAGAAATATAAACCAAGTACGGAAATACGTCCGAACTCCTCCAGCTCATCTCCTGAGCTCCATAACATTCTAACCTGAAACTGTAATACTCGGTCTTACCCGAGCATTATAATAAAATAACACCCGAGTCAGTCTGGAAAACCAGCGTGAGAAAACACACTCAATTTGAATTATTAACTTTTCTCAAAATCCTTTGAAAAAAAGGTATCTCGTAAGACCATGTCACACATAAACACGACGGGTTTTTACCTAACGATAACCAAAACGATTTTTATCAAAATCATCTGATATTATAATAGAGTCTATAGAAAGTAAATAGAAAATAGCTGAAATGCTTGCATCTCACGTTTCAGCATAGTTGGGCACAATCAAAACCGTACAGTGCTTATTGGAGAATGGATCTCATACAATGACTGGGCCACTGGGGTACCGCCCATCACAGTACACCTCTAGAAAAATGTATCGAGGACCTCGTCGAGATACCCTACTACATAATACCGTCCTACCCGTAAACTGGATAGACCGAATATGTTATCACTAAGGGTGTTCCCACCCTTAAAATCGAGCGCTCCTTCTTTCGTGCACACCCCTATCCATAGTATATATATTTCCGAGGATATATAGAAAAATGATAACATACCCTAATTGGGTGCGACCCACTTAGCCTTGCTGCATCTCCCTGTTTTAGTCATTTTCGGTTGATGAGGCTTGAAGCTAAGCGTTACCTTTCATGAAACAATTCCACTTAGAATTCTCATCGTCCTCCAATGACGATGTTCTGATAGCATTCGTCCATACAAGTTGTCCTAGGTCTGGACAAACCGAATCACCGTCTTCATCATCTTCACGGTATTCATTCGTAACATTCAAAATGGATCGAAGTGGTTTTTGGATAATTAAATCTGATCCCGGTCTCTTCGAAACGATTAACAAGATTGGCCAATATTGATAGTTGGTTATTTAACTATCAATAAAACATCCATAAGCAGATGCTAGGCCTTATTTTATAATTCTTCAAACATTTATTTCAAAATATCTTTACTAAGATATATGTTCAAATCCCTTTCCATATTCCAATATTTGAAAACAATTTCAAATACTTAAATCCAAAATAGGATATTTTCAAACCATCTCAACACTTAGAAATATTCCCAAATTTCCATTTTATACTTAGGAAAATATTATAAGTCTTATTTTCCAAAATCCTTTCAAATATCAATACTTAAGAGAATATTTCGTAACTTATCTCATAAGTCTTCGAAATCACTAATAAATTCTCTTTTACCATTTCCGGAACCCAGTATATTTATTTATAACCCCATTCAACAATTTATAACTTCTTTTATGAATTCAGATTTCATTTTCGAAGTTCCCATATTCAACATTTTGAAATTTCATCTCCTCTAAATCTCTTATAAAATTCCTCCCCAAAAAATCATATCCATTTAAAAGCCCCATTTACGATTCTCGAGAGAATTTATAAATAAAATTTTCAATCACTTTAAAACTCTATATATATATAAAATAAGTATTTTAAAAGAATAATAATATATTTTTAAAACATGTTCAAATAATTATTTAAAATATCGAAAAAAAACACTTTTATAAACATCAATAACCCATTTTTAGATAAACAAATAAATTTTCAAAGCTGATTTTAAAAGTTAGAATTTACTAAAAGAAATACTTAATATTTGAAATTCTACTTACCGAAGTATTTCAATCCTAACTAGTTTTAAAATTTCATAGTTTAAAAAAAAAATTCCTTTTAAAACAAACGTAATTTCTGAATAAATTTTTTTTTTTTTTGAAGTTTCAATAACCAATTTTCAATTTATAAATCCCACTCGATTCACAATATGTCGATTCCTTTCCAATTTCCTAGCCATTCCACTTTCCAAAAATAGATCCTACTATTTTTCCCAAAACTAATTCCATACCTCGGTATAATTTCACACTATGAATTTTTCTTCCAATTTATCAACCATTATCATTTCCCTTATTTATAAACATCGTTTATAATTTTTATAACTCCTTTGAGTTTCACTTTTTATAAAACTAATCTCGTTTATAAAATTCCATTTTTATAAATCCATTCCTTTATAAATCCCATTTATAACTTCAAATATATTTTTAATATCTACTTCAACTCCTTTTTATATTTCTTCCCGAATATCATTTATAAATTCTTTTTATAAAATTTATTCTTAAAAATCTCCATTTAAAAATTCATAAAAGTTAAGTATATCCAAAAATCAAATATATTTTTCTAACTCAATTTCTTTAAAATACCCCAATTCCAATATAAATATTTTTATATCAAAAATTCCCTTTTATTCCTTCAATAAAAAAAATATTAATGGTATTTAAAATATCAAAATTCAGGCCTGTGCTACAATAGAATCCAATAATTCCAATCACTACAATAATCTATAATAGATTATTCTACACAATCCATATATCACAATATATGAATTTAAATTCAACATTTTGAGGAATCCAGTTGGATCCCTCCAACCTATTTTCCTGCATCCACAGATGTTAATACAATATAAAAATACCAATCCCACTTCGAGGGGAATTCGCGGTATATAGGATCATCCGCTATTATGCGGGACACATAGGGTCTCATCCGCTATAATGTGCGGGAATATCACTCCAACTACTAATATATATATATATATATATAATATCATTCAATATATAATAATTGATAAATTCAACCAATCATCCAAAATTAATTTTAATCATTTAAAATTAATAGCAGTAATCCAAATGAGTGAGATTTACTCACCTTGATTTTTATCTGCCAAACGTCCAGATTTTTAAATTAAATCGAACGGTGTTCGATTTAATCTAAAAATTCCAACTATCACCGATCGACTCCGCATCGATTCTAGGTTATATCCTACTTTATTATGAATCCCCCACGATTCTTTCGTAATTTTACGACCTCGCAATAAAAGGTTACGAATTTTTTATAAGTTAATGATTTAAAGCAACTTAATTAAATATCAATCACCATTATTAAAACTAATTACCGAATTTAAATAAAATTACATTTTCTTAATTACCTAACTAAAATATTTAATTAACCTCTTTGCTGCTAAACTCCTGCTTCAAAACTTAGCACACAGTCGCGCTCCCACTTCCCTTCCTCATTCTCATCCACGCGACTTGGAAGCTTGCGTGAGCAAGCTCAGCTCACCCCAGTGGAATCGTGCCCCTTCCCAACTTCTCATGACAACCCTACAGCTTGCTACAGGCGATGCCAACCCACCCCAAACGGCGTCGCACTTCACCATACTTCCTCCGCAACTACGCCGCACCCTCCCAGGCGAACTGTCGTTCGCCCCCATTTCCATGTGCGAGACCAATCGACTACCCACCTCCGCCGCGCAATCATCAAACAAACCCCCCCAAACGATCTCCAGGTCGCCTCGTGACCACGAATCGAGCCGCGATCTTCCTTGAACGAACTGTTGCAACCCACAGAGAGCAAGAGAGGCTGGGCAGGAGGTAGCAGGCGAGCGCGAACTCTGCTATTTTTTTTTTGATTTCACGAATTCGATTTTGGAACGAAGAGATTTTTTTTTGTTTGTTTCGGTTTTGATATGAAGCCTGGAGAGGGAAAAAGAAGATGTAATATAAATTGGGGAAGTGGCATCTTGAGTACGAGTGTCCATTTATAAAAATATATTTGACTAGTTGACTTTCAAACTTTATTATATTATAAAATTTCCAAAATGTCCCGTTATACATATCTTGAAATTTTGAACCCTACGGAGGCATGCCGCTAGGGGTTAATAATGTTATACCCCTATTCCGAATGCAATTCGATCGTATGGAGAAGATAGCTTTTTGGACCTAATTATTATATTAAATTTCGATATTAATTTTAATGCGTTTCTATCCCGTACGACCAAACAATAACTCCAGACGATACGAAATTTGAATTCCGATAATAAGACATTATTACGAATCCGATGGAGCTGGTTCCGTCGAAATCCAAGACTGTGCCCCGGATCGCTATTTTAACGCGTCGATAAAATCGACGATTTCAACAATTTACGAAATCGCTTGAAATTTCAGTTTTAAAAACTTCTAACTCAATCAAAATTCCAAATCCAATATTTAAAACCATTTAAATATTAAAAATTAACCGTCGAAAAATCCCGGTCATTACATTCCTCCTTCCTTAAAAGAATTTCGTCCCGAAATTGCTAAGGTAGGAAAAATGTTCCAAACCCAATACTTATTCAAAACCCACTTAGTGAAATTTCAATATTTCACTTCTCTAAACTTTAGTTTCGACCAAAACAATTAGTTCTCAATTTTATTTCCAAAACCCTTTATTCCAATAACAATTCGAATCAAATTGTCGTTAACAAAAAAATTTCCAAAAATTTACAGAATTTTTTTAACACCCTAAATTTCCGAAATTTTTTGGCAGAGTCTCCCTTGTACAGAGAGCCTTTTGCAATATGACAAGAGAGATAAATATATATACATCGACACACACGGTCGGAAAACAAGATATATTTCAATATTTATAATTTTGCGGTATTTAATCCGAAAACGTACCTTATTTTAGCATTTTTAAGCAAGCGGCTTATTTTATATGCAGTTTGCACGACCAAAAATCAAGCAAACAGCTCCATATACATGTACTTACTCAATTTAAAACACGTAAGTACTAAAACATGAAAATTTACTAACATTTCATTCGTTTAACTAGTTAAACACATAAATTTCATAAACAATGCATTCTAACATATAACCATAAGCATTTATAAGGTTCTGATACTAATTTAATTACTTTCCATCGATCCATATGTCATTTCATTCAATCCGAAATTATTTACAACCAAATTTATTTACATCTAATTCATTTTATATCAAACAAACCCTATCCATTCCAAATTGATTAAAAATCAATTTATTCACATTCTATTTATTCATAGAATTTTATTTACTTTCGTTTGCGTCGAACAAAAATTTTTCTATGCAAATTCGGCGCTATTCGTTTAATAAAATAACCATCTAAGCTTATAACTATTTTAAATTGAATCCAAATAAATTTATATTTAATTCTATTCCATTTCAAGTTTATTCTCAATCAATTCATTTACGTTTCATTAATATCCACATTCATTATATCCAATCCATTTTATTAAACTCGGAATCATTCCATGCTACTTCATTTAATAACCATTTCACAAATTTATTTGAGTCAAGCTTGCATTAAAATATTTACTTAAGTTAATCCGTTATTTTATATTATTTCCACCTTATAACTTAAGTTTATTTTCATTTCAACCAACTTCCATTTCATTTATTATTTAATTAATTAGTTCATTCACTTAATCCACTTCAAATTCAATTCCATATTCAAATTCATTTTTGAATTCATTTAAATGATATCAAGGCCATATTCAATTTATTTATACTCAAATTGAATTTATTTATAACTTAAACCATCTCTATTTCAAACCATTTTTATTTTATTCGACGATATTTCAAAATATATTTAATTTGCTTACTATTAAGTCGAACTCTCTTTATAACTCAAGTTTCAATTCCAATATTCAATCTACTAACTAATCCATCTAATTAGTTAATTCCATTTTCCATTTCACAATTAGATTTTTATTCCAAAAAAAATCACTCCATTTAATTTACTTGAGTTCAATTTCATTTTAAAATTCAAGTTTGGACTTTATTTCTTCACTTTAAAATATTACCCCATTTTTATTTTGGGTTTTCTATTTCACATTCAATTCTATAAGTCACACAGCTTATTTTTCACTTTTCCATTAATTCTATACTCGAATATATTCACATTTTATTTTTAACTCGATATTTTACATTTATTTATAGCCTAAGTATATTTTTATTCCATTTATTTCAATTTTTATAAGCTATTCCAATTTATTTATTCACAATTCCAGATTTTCACTCAAATTTTATTTCATTCAAGATTTATACCTTATGGTTATATAATATTTCACAGCTCAAAATTTATATTTACTTCAATTCGATATTATTTCTAATCCAATTCAAATTTTATAACTTATAGTTATATAGCCACTTTATAATTCGCATTTACATATTTAATTCAATTCAATATGGTTCAAATCCAATTCACCTCTTCATTTAAATTTAAATTCCTTTTAACCAACATTTCAAAACCATATTCAAGTTATTCATACTTAAATTAATTTCACTGCAGACAATTTTTTTTCCAATCCTTTCAATTTCATTATATATTCCAATTACTTCGCTAAGTTAACTCCCATTTCATTAGTACACTATATTAATTCAATTCAAATCCAGCCAATTAAATTTCTAAAATTTAATTTACTCAACTTAACTTGAGTTGAATTCCATTTCAACTTTCTCACTTTAAATTTTATTCCAACTTCAATTTTTTCCCACACTTCTTTCCTTATAAATATCATCTTCCACTTATAAGTTTTAAAACTTATTTTCTGATATTCTCTAGAACTTTTAAACAAGGATTTCTAGAATTCAAACACCCGGTATCTATTTCAAATCATTTTTGAGATCATATATATATATATAGCTCCTTTGGCTAACAAACCATTTCATCGAAATTTTCAAAATTCACTTGGTTGCAAATTCAAAACAGTTTCCCTTCGGAATTTCCAAAACAACACTCGTTTTCCCTTCGATCTCTATCACCGGCACAGTCGGAATCGGCACCGATCGTTTTGTTGGCTCCTATTGGCATGCGATCGATATGGTGAGCTCCACTCTTTAATATATTTATGTTCGCAAAGTTTCATGTGTAGTTGACTTATAGATTTTGAGATATCGATCGTTTCCATTGAGTTGAGCTGTAAAAACGATATGGTAGGATCCATATTTGATGAATATGGATCGTAACTGATCCATTTTCAGGGAGTTACTATCATTATGCCTAGTCTCTGGGCTTTGTGACTATTAATCTGACTTGTTGGTCTTGATGACAGTCGAGTCTAACTTGTCTAGTCAGTTCAAATATAGCCGGGCTAAAAGGCCAGATAATAGAAGTTCTCTTTTATTTTGAGAAGCTTAAATGGGTAATTAGGGTCATTAGCCTTGAGGCCCATAACCTATTTCGGTTTTGGGGTAAGTGGAGGCTGATAGGACCTCATCCCCATCATTTCACAACTCCTAAAAATAGATAAAAGCTTTCATTAACCCCCATTAGCCAAAAATCAATCCTAAAACATACTTTAATTAGCCAAATTACACCATTAAGAGGAGATTAGCATGATTGGCACTTGGGATTAGAGATTTTCTATTGGAAGGACCTTAAATTTCATGCCTTTTACTGTTCATTGGAGGATTTGGGCTTTGATTTGAATTAAGAAAAGTGATTATATCTCTCACTTACTAATTAGGTCATTATACACCCTATATGATGTTTTGAAAATTATTGAAAAATAGTGGAAATGTTTTTAGATTATATTACACCATATACATGAATTTTAGATGATTTAGACTTGATTTGCAAAAATGTGTTCTTAAGGTCCTTAACCTTCACCTTAGATTTAGGTCTTGATTTGAGATGGTTTAGCTATGTGTTTATTATTGAATGTTATATGTATTGATTGCTTGCTTGTGTCATGCTTGAATGGTTAAAAACGTCATCGAGTGGCGACTATTGTTTTTAGGAAATTTTTGGTTCTGCATTATGGATCGGTACCGATCCATGATACTTCATCCAATGAAGGCGCGATTAAGAAAGGGTGGCAAGGAAGGGCCCATGATGTTGTATCCCCAGTTTCATATCATTTGGACTTTATATACTCGAATTATGGATGGATCGATGGTTGTTGGAAGGGATGGATCAGTGAGGCTTCAATGTATGGATCGGTAGAACTCTAATGTACGGATTAGTGAGATTCAAGAAAATGGATCGGTCAAGTGGTTTGGGTATGGATCAGAGCATGGGAATATGGAGGCAAGAGAGTGGAGCCAACATCAAGCGATTTTGGCTAAGTATAGGTTCGACCCTATGGATCGGTATCGATCTACAGCGGTTGGCCTATTTCACTCACAAATCATTTTGGAGCAAGAAGAAGTGTACTGGAGCTCAAATATGAGGTGTGGGATCGATCTCTATGAATCGGTACAGAACCTTGGGGGTTGGCCAAATCAAATTGCGATTTATGGTGGAGCATGAGAAGGTGTATAGGAGTTCAAGTGTGAAGTATGAGATCAACGGTGATGGTTCGGTGGCCATGGATCAGTGGGGATGGTTCGGTAGTTATGGATCGGTACTAATTCATGAGTTTTATTCCAAACTTGGTGCTAACGATACGGGGTGACACGGAAGGCCCCCTAGGGCCATGTTCCAATTTTTTAGATCATTTGGAGTTCTTATGCTTGAGTTATGGTCATTTGATGATGGATAGTTATACTACGAGGGGTAAATTAGGCGACGACGAGTCGGATTGAGGGTACTATTGGAGGCGGATTATGGGACACATGATTACACTTTATGACTTATGATGGTTGTTTAGAGTCGTTCCCAACCGCGGCGACTTCATATGGTAGTTATGAGGACAGTTCCAAGATGAGCTCTGCTGTGGATGACATGCGCAAAGGGATCGTTGATGCTCGTAGGTTTCGAAATGTACTCGTAAAGCATGGGTAAGTGAGGACGCTCACTTGGGCTATGGAGTGTGCCCTGGATTACATGATGTTTCGATCCATTTACCCTGGACTATTATAAGGTACTAAGAAATAGGAAAATTGAGTGGTCCTAAACTATATAATGAGGTCTGACGAGTATCATATATCCAATGCATCGATTGAGTGAATGTGAGGATGGATAATGGATGCCATGTTTGTTTGATTGTTTTTATCACCTTAGGGATGTCACATGATGTAGATATTACCGATGCCGATATCTAAACACCCCAGTACCTTGATGTATAGTACACCTATGATGACTATCGTAGGGCAGGGTATATCTATTATATGTGCTAACTCTGTGGATGCAAGGATAGCTCACGTATGATTTTTCCATACCATTTGTCCTAGTTTATTGCCTTTATAGTTTTTGAGATTTCTACCGCTCACGCCAGACCGTTGCTTGACCTAGAGTTCTATGCATTGTTTTTGTTAAACTAAATTCTAGTATAACACCCATGATGCTAATTATGATAAACTAATTCTTGATTTGAACACGTATGATAATATAACCAAGCATGGCTTAATCGACGTTGATCAAATAGCGCTATCGAGAACAAGTTTATCATTTAAGACACGGTTCAAGAGAATATCAATAAGGGATGGAACTATGATGCCTATGTGCTTTTGACATTCGAAAGTCCTTATACCATCTTGGAATATGATATTCGAGTCTCTTAAGTTCACTTGGAATAAAATATTCGAGAGCCTTTAAGATCAGTAAGAATATATATTCGAGAATCCATATGATTTTTTGGAATAAAATTATCAAAGGCCCATGCTATATATTCAAAGGAGGTAGAGAAGACAAGTAGTAAATTTTTGCAATATCCCATTAAGCGTGTTAATGGACTACGTAATCAGTCTATATATTCTAACTCCAATGTCCATATGTAATAGGCAGAAAGAGTAAATATGCATATAAACTCACATTTAGACCGAAGCCCCTCTAAAATTATTCATATAGGACTATGGGCCTAAAGAGCTTTTTATGTGCGTATGCATGTCTATGTCGACAACATCCAAAGTGCATAGTTAAAATAATAGGCATGTCCAAGTCCTTGCTCATATAAATTGTGCATGATTACTATCATATATGTTCGATCCCCAATTCGATTTAGGATTTCCAAGACTTTAATTTCAAGAGTAGAGAAAAGAAATGATCGCCCTTTCTTCATAACCCTAGGTCCGTATTTATAGAGGTGGGCGCCCCATGACTTGGATGTGCTATGGCCATAACTTCAGCAACAGCTTCGGCGACCTCAATGTTGCTATGCGCTGGTCTTTGTTTGACGACGACAATAATAGGACTTTGATGCCGCCTTAGTAGCAATGGTCTTCGGCATCAATGATCTTATGCATTAAAGTGCTCTTGGCTGATTGTTGGCAGCATCAGTTGGGGGCAGAGTTAAGCATTTATGAGGAGCGGCGTTAATATGAAATAGTATCGAGAAAAAGTGGCTTCTCTAGTATAGTGTCAGCGTTGTTAGCTTCTATGGACATTGACGATGTTTTCCATCCACATCGCATGCATAGGCATGCGGTGTCCCCCAAGTGTTGATGAAATGTGCTGTACAAAAGATGATGTGCAGCGTTGACCATTGGCGACATTAATGATGGGTGGTTCTACTTGAAAGATGACTCTAAAGAGTGGCGATGTTAGTATTAAAGCAACATCTTGGAGATGTGACATCATTATTTAACATCTAGATGAATAGTGTTATGAAATAGTGGCGACATCGATGATGACTTTATTAACTTCGAGTAGCACTATTGGAGCAGCATTGGCCATAAAAAAAATCGACGACAATGGTGCACGACATCACTTATAAGTGGATAGCGGCATTAATTAGGCATGGCATCAACGAGATGCGACGTTGATAGGAGGCAACTTCATCCAGTATAGCTTAGGCAACCATGATTCTCGGTGTTACCATGTGGTATCATTCTATAATTCATAAAGTGCGGTATCATTCAATAATTTATGAAGTGCGGTATCATTGACGAGGGATATGGATCATGCTTGGTATTCTTACCTTCTTTGATAACTTAGGATGCTGATTCCATTTGGCATTGTTTTGTGATGCAAGTCCACCTAACCCTATGGCTGATGGTGGGACTAATGTTATCTAGAATTCTTTGGCTTTACTTATGACATGCAATTGAACCATTGATGAGAGTCAGCATCATCGGTATCGACACTAACTCATTTCATTACTTTGGCACTGCTTATTGATGCGACGTCGTGATCAAGTAGCATGTCGAACGTCTTCATGGTCAACAATGGTGATAATAGTAGTCGTTTGCCATTGATTCTACTCTATTATTCTTTCCTTTCTACATAAATGCCATTGCTCCTATCCTTTGGAAATTATGTGGATAACATATTCCCCCTCCTTGTATAGAAGAAGCTTTTTACACTTTAGTGTAAAACCAAGAATTTCATTGCTTTCTCGATCCCTTGTGAAATTTATTTTCAGTCTTGTTTTCCTGTAAAACATTAAGTAAATAACAACTTCCGTTATTAACTTCAAACTCGATTTCAATTTCAAACAATCCCTTTCTGGATTTGATTGAGCTATAAATAGGTATATATTATCCGTATTATCTGTATGCAGCAAGATTATAATTTTTCTTTTAAGGAATCAACAACAATAAACGGAAGCCTAAAAGATTATCTGGTAGTATTATAGGAGAGAGCATTAGAAAGTTTCTTTGGCAATATCATGAATAAACGACCAGAAAACCATATGACAATTAAAATTCCAATAGTAGACTAGGAAATAATTTGAATAGAAGGCCATAAAACCTTTTGGCAATAACAGGAGACTAGAAATCCATTTGATAGTAATAATAGAAGTCTATAGATCCTTATCTGGAACCAATAATAGAAGACCAGAAATCCATCTGGTAATAATAATATAAGACTAGAAAATCCATCTAACAATAATAGAAGACCAGAAAAACCATCTGGCAATAGAAGACCAGATAATCCATCTGGCAATAATAGAAGACCGGAAAAGCAATCTGGCAATAATGATAGAAGACCGAAAAATTCATCTGGCAGTAGAAGACCAGAAAATCAATCTGGCAATAATACAAGATCAGAAATCCTTATTTGGTAACAATGAAAGACCTTTCTTTAGAAGGTTGCTTAATTCTTGCTTCGGAGCATAGCACGACTCATTTTTGATTGATCTTCCTCTAGAAGATTAATCGACTTAGAGCGCTAATTGGCTCTGATTTTGATAGATCCGATTTGGAGCACTAATTGGCTCTGAATTTGATTGATCTTCCTCTATAAGATTAATTGATTTGGAGCGTTGATTGACTTTGATTTTGTTTAGAACCATTTTAGATGATGATCTCTGCTTGGATTGGACCCCTTATCACCGTTTTTGGTGATATTTAGGTCGTTGTATGGCACGTTTGGTTTACTATTCTTAAGCAGAACCAAAGACTTATCCGACCTCCCTCTAGAAGGTGCTTCAGTCAGGCCTTATAGATGGTACTTAAGGCTGATTCAGTGCTTTTACCTGAGGTGCTTTAGTCATGGCTTATATGCGGTACTAAAGACCGGTCAGTGCTTTGACCTGGCCTTCTTAGGTGGTGTTAAAGGCTTACTCCATCCTCCCTCTAGAAGGTGCCTTGGCCAGGCCACTTAGGCGGAACCAAGGGCTTGCAGATGCTTTGATCGGGTCTTTTCAAACAGTACCAAAGGCTTACTCTGACCTCCCTCTAGGAGGTGCTTTGACCTTGCCATCTTGGCGAGTTCAAAGGATTTTACCCCTTACTACCATCTTAGGTAGAGGTTTAGGCATGTCCTTTTATCTTAGGAGAATCTTAATCCATGTAGATACAATTATTTCAACTTCTTCATTCATCCATTGTTGGAAAATACGGTCACAAATGCTCAGTGTTCTATGTTCTTGCTATTACGTTGCCATCAAGTCGACATAGTTTATAGGTCCCAAGTGGAATTACTTTGTGTATGATTAGGGGTCCCTTCCAATTTAGCCCGAGCGATCCATCTACTGGATTCTTAGTATTTGCCATAACTCTTCGGAGCACCAAATCTCTTTTTTGAAACGATCTTCTTCTTACTCTAGAGTTATAATACTTGGATATTCTTTTATGATATTCAGCCATTCATATGGTTGCCTTATCTCTCAAATCATTGGTTAGGTCTAGGGGCTCTTTCTTTAATTCTTGATTTGGATTAAACGCATACTTGACCCTTCGATGAGAAGGTACTTCAACTTCAATTGGGAGCATGGCTTCACATCCATATGCTAGGGAATATGGGGTATGCCCTGTCGCATTTTTAGTAGAAGTTCTATATGCCCACAAAATGAGAGGTAATTCTTCTACCCTATTTCCTTTTGCTTTATCTAACCATTTCTTTAGGATGGGCTTCACAGTTTTAATGGCAGCTTCAACAAAGCTGTTTGCCTTGGGGTGAGCTATAGATGAAAAGTGCTTGATGATCCCATTCTTGTTATAGAATCGGGTAAATGTTTTACTTTCGAATTGAGTTCCATTATCGGATATTATCTTGTACGGAATTCCAAATCCTGTAACAATAGTCTTAATTACGAACTTGAGAACTTTTCCCGATGTGATAATCGAGAGTTGTTCGACGTCCATCCACTTTGTAAAGTAATCAATGGCTCCTACTATGTATTTAGCTCCTCTTTTGGATATAGGCAGTGGTTCGATTAGGTCGATTCCTCATACGTCAAAAGGATATGGACTTGAGATCGAAGTCAAATCGCTTGATGGCAAACGTGGGATCTTAGAGAACTTCCGGCACTTTTCACATCTGTTCACATAATCAATGGCTTAATTAGTCATCTGAGGCTAAAAGAAGCCTTATCTTATAATTTTCTTGGCCAACTATATACCATTGGAATGGTCTCCACAGAATCCTTCATGAGCATCCCTTAGTAATTTTGCTCCTATTTCCAGATTAACGCGTCTAAAGTAAGGGAGTGAATATCCCTTCTTATAAAGTATTCCATTTGCCATAATGAAAGTTGGGGCTTGACACTTTATTCTCCTTGCCTCCTTTTTGTCCGCAAGTTCCTATTTTAATATATATTCGACGATAGGCATCCAATTAATCTCATATTAGTTTTCGGTTCCCATATGGGGAGATTTTTCTTATGGAATTTCGGTTTCATCCTCTTTCTCTTTGTGTGTTAAGGCTTGAGATCTGGTCAATACTAAGGATTCATTTTCTAGATTGGGTCCTTTTTCTTCTATACTAGAGCTTGATTGGTAGCCTACTCGCACAATTCGACCTTCTGGTGCTCTTTTTAGCTGGCCAACTTAGCCAAAAAAATCAACTTGGGAGTTCTTGCCTCTTGACACTTGGTGTATTGAGAAATCTTCAAATTGGATTAACATTTTCAATATCTTTTTGACATATAAAGTCAATTTGGCATCCTTCGTCTGATATTTCTGGTTTAGGTAATTTACCATTAGTTGCAAAGCACTGAAAATCTCGATTCTAAGGAGTTTCAATTAGAGGGTTAGGGTATGTCCTACTATCATTGATTCATATTCCACCACATTGTTAGTAACTGGAAATCCTAATTTCATTGCATAATGCACACAGAGTCCATCGGGGGTAATAACCACACATCTAGCCCTGGCTCCTTGTCCATTTAAGGCTTCGTGGCTACCATTTAGGCTTTAGATCTTTTCCTTTTCTAATTTCTTTTTAATGAATCTTGTACATTCATTGACAAAATTGGCTAGAGCTTGTCTTTTAATTAATACCCGGTGTAGAAATTCGATATCATATCTGCTAAGCTCTATTCCCCATTAGGTTAATCTTCCTAAAGTTTTCGGTGTAATTTTTTTACAATTGGATACCCAGTTTCTGCATTCTTGAGTCTCCTACTCGTATAATACACTGCAAGTTGAGTTCCCTTTTCTTCTCTTATTAGCACAGAACTGACTGCGTGTTCAGGAAACGCCATATAGAGTTAAAGGTTTTCCTCCTCTACGAGGCTTGATAAAATTAGCGGTTTCTTCAAATGATCTTTCATCTCCTTCAAAGCATTTTGATCATTCTCATTCCATTCAAAGTTTTTTTCTTCTTAATTACATCGAAGAACGGGATACATTTGTCAGTAGCCTTAGAAATGAATGTGTTCAATGCTACCACTTTACCATTTAGGCTCATTACATCTTTACTTGTCTTAGGCTCTGCCATATTTTTAATAGCTTGGATCTGGTCAGGGTTGGCTTCAATTCCTCTCACACTGACAATATACCTCAAGAATTTCCCGCACTGAATTCCAAAGGAGCATTTTTGCGGGCTAAGCTTCATATGATGCTTTCTTAATACATTAACATTTCCTCAAGATCTTTTAGATGGTTTCTTTGTTCTTGAGATTTTACCAACTGTCATCAACATACACTTCCATGTCTCAACCGATTTGTTCTTTGAACATTCTGTTTACCAATCTTTGGTATATTGCTCCAGCATTTTTTAGTCTGAAAGACATTACTTTATAGCAGTACGTTCCTTAATCTGTTATGAAACTGATGTTCTCTTCATCGGTTTTAACATTGGAATCTGATTTTATGCAGAATAAGCATCCATGAAAGATAAGAACTTATGTCCACTTGTTGCAACGACCAGTAGGTCTACCCGTGGGAGGTGGTAACAATCTTTTAGGCCTGCTTTATTCAAATTAATGTAATCGACACATGTTCTCCACTTCCCATTGGATTTCTTGACTAACACTGGATTAGCTAACCATTTCGGATAAAGTACTTCTCTGATAAACCCATTTTCGAGTAATCTTTTGACTTCCTCTTTTAAAGCATTGGACGGGACTTTATCAAACTACTTTTCTTCTGTCGGATAGGCATAATATTCAGGCCTATATTCAAAGCATGGCACATAATTGTCAGATCTATTTCAACCTTATCCAAATGGGTCCAAGAAAATACATCTTTGCCAGCTTGGAGAAATGAATGAGTTCTTGTTTAAGTTCGTTATCAGCTCTTTTCCAACTTTTACCGTCTTTGTTGGATCAATCGGATCCAAGCATATTTCCTCCAAATTTTCTACAGACTTCATTCTTTCTTGTTCACCTCTATAATCTAATTCGGTGATTATCTCCTCTCCTTTTATTTCATCCTCCACTAAGTTTGTTTCTCTCCATTTTCTTTTCCTTTTAGAGGAATCAAGCTTTCTCACCACATGCTTAATCTCCTCATTAAGCTTTTTTTTGCTTTGGGTGATGAGTTTGAAGAATTATCATCCAAAGGCTTTTTTATACCAATTTTAATTAACTTATTTTTCTCCAAATCATAACAAGAAAGATAGTCTCGTTTATATTGCTCAATAGTGGAAAAATACATCTCACGAGCACTAAACTGTTCCCCCCTTATGGTTCCCCACCCACTTTTGGTTAGGAATTTTAATATCAGATACTATGGAGATACAACAGCATCAGCTTCATTCAAAGCTGGTCTTCCAAAAAAGGCATTATAATACGAAGGTTGATCCATGATGATAAAGAGAGTCTCAAAGGTCCGAGAATGCGGTTGAACTCCCATTTGCATGAGAAGTCTTAGTTGCCTGATAGGAATTGATCTTTTATTATTGAAATCAAAAATAGGCTCAAAGCTTGGTTCCAATTTTTCTTCTGGAATTCCCATTTGGTAAAATGCAAGTTTAAAGCTTACATTAACTGCACTTTCGGTATCCAACAAGATTTTAGTAACTACAGAAAGTCCAATTTGCGCAGTGATCATGAGCGGATCATTATGAGGATGACGAACTCCTCTTAGCTCTTGCTTAGTGGTAGTCAAGTTATGCATCTGAATTTGGAACCTTGGATTTTTGAGTGGAGGCTCCTCTTAAAGAGAAGATTCCTTCCTTTGCTTCTATAATATAGCGATTCCTAGCTTCTTTGCTATTTCCAGTTAGGTATAGGCCTCTATGGATAACGTCATTTCTATTGAGAGGTGGAATGACACTTGGCTGAATTTCACCTTCTACTAAGTTCGCAGCGTTGTTTAAGAACTTTTGGTAGCCATCCTTAGAATAAGCAGCTTTTTGTCCATCCTTGATGAACTGCTTCAAGTGCCCAATACGAATCAAACTTTGGTTCCTGCTAACACACGTTATTCATCCATTTTATGTCCATTTACTTTATGGTAAGCAAAGTAGCCTCCTTTTCTAGGCTCGGGAGTGGTTTTAGCTTTGTAAGAAACTTGATAATTAAGTTTTTCTTTTGTTGTAGCATTTATATAGGTTATCGGATTAATTAATGCGACATGATTGGTATTTGGGGTCTCTTCCCATTTTTGCTTCATACTGTTATGGTCATAGCCAGTTTTTCCTACTTCTTTCTTCGTTTGAACTTTCTTCTTGGCGTGGTATATTTCTTCCATACGGATGAATTTGTCAGCTTGAAAGTGGAAATCTTGCAAATCCTTGGATCCTTATATATAGAGCTCTCGCCAAAACGGGGTTTGTTCAACAAGCCATGAATCTACCGCCACTAATTTGTCCCATATCAGTCATATCTTTTGCCTTCAGGGCCTCTATATTGAACCTTTTAAGATAATCATCCAAAAACTCCCTTGGTCTTTCTTTAATATTAGCCAGCACGGTGTAATCGATGGTAGGATCTTTATAGATACAGAATTGCACTGAGAATTCGTAGGATAATTATTTTGAGGAATAGATAGTCTTCTCTTGGTATTACCTATACCATTTGCCTGCTGCTCCCTAAAATGTAATAGGGAAAAGCCTACAACGCATAGCTCCAGATGCGTTTTATAAGTCCATCTGCTTTTGAAAGCCATCAAGTAATCATCGGGATCAGTTGTTACATTATATTTGATGGATGGAATCTTGATATGATGAGGGATTTTTGAGGACGTGATTTCATCCGTGAAGGGAGCTTTTCGATGATTATCATTAACTCTTTCATCAAGAGTTCTCTTTCCCTTGATATTAAGCATATCTTTTGCCATCTTCTCTGCCATATTTTTTAGGTAGGCTTCATCACTGTGGTAATTGCTTTTATTTGGTTTAAATCCCCTGGAGGTTGAGCTTCCAGATTGTTCCATAGACTTCTCTATCATTTCCCCTTGGTAATTTGCTTTAGCTTGTTGATCACCTCTTCTTTTTTGTGGAGTTATAGTAAGTTTGCCTTTACTTTTAAGTAAAGAGGCATCCAAGCCTCTTTTTGGGGATTCTACTTCATCTCCCCTTGTGAGCTTAGTGGTTTTGGAGGATTTCTGGGCAATAATTCCTTCCAAAAGTTCCTTTATCATTAGCACTTGTTGTTCTAGGTCTTTAATCTTAGGTTCCCTATTAGTAGGTTGCGCCAGTCCTAATGGTTGTTTGGGCTTTGCATTTCCCAAGATGAAGTTGGGAATAATGTTTTCCTCCAATGTTGTCATTTGCACGACTTCTTCATTTGTAGCATTAATTCGTTTTGATCTTGCCATTTTCCTAACACAAAATCATTTGATTAGTTTAAGGAGGGAGTCAAATAGGATCGGCGGGCCCTCCTTTTAGTGCCAAAATGTTAAATCAAAATCCCTTATAACACCCATGATGCTAATTATTATAAACTAATTCTTGATTTAAACACATATGATAATATAACCAAGCATGGCTTAGTCGATGTTGATCAAATAGAACTATCAAGAACAAGTTTATTATTCAAGACTTGGTGCTAGAGAATATCACTAAGGGATGGAACTATGATGCCTATAGGCTTTTGATGTTGTACATTTGAAAGTCCGTATATCATCTTGGAATATGATATTCGAGATCTCTTAAGTTCGCTTGGGATAAAATACTCGAGAGCCTTTAAGATCACTTGGAATATATATTCAAGAATCCATATGATCTTTTGGAATAAAATTATCAAAGGCCCATGCTATATATTCAAAGGAGGTAGAGAAGACAAGTAGCAAATTTGTAAAAAAGCCCATTAAGCATGTTAATAGACTAGGTAATTAGTCCTTATGTTCTAAGTCCAATGTCCATATATAGTAGGGGAATATAGTAAATATGCATATAAACTCTCATTTAGACCGAAGCCCCTCAGAAATTATTCATATCGGACTTTAGGCCTAAAGAGCTTTTTATGTGCATATCCATGTCCATGTCGATAACATCCAAAGTGCATAGTCAAAATAATAGGCATATCCAAGTCCTTGTTTTTATAAATTATGCTTGATTACAGTCAAATAGGTTTGGTCCCCAATTTGATTTAGGGTTTCCAAGAGTTTAATTTCAAGAGTAGAGAAAAGAAATGATTGCCTCTTCTACATAACCCCTAAGTCTATATTTATAAGGGTGGGCGTCGCATGACTTCGAAGTGCTGTGGAAATAGCTTCAGCAACAACTTCGGTGACCTCAATGTTGATATGCGCTGGTCTTTGTTTGAGGACAACAATAACATAACTTTGATAGCGCCTTAGTAGCAATGGTCTTCGGTGTTGATGATCTTGTGCATTAAAGTACTCTTGGCTGATTGTTGGTGGCATCAGTTAGAGGCTGTATTAAGCATTGATGAGGAGCGACATTGATATGAAATAGTATCGAGAAAAAGTGGCTTTCCTAGTATAACATCAGCATTATTAACTTTTGTGGACATTGCTGGTGTTCGCCATCAACATCTCATGCATAGGTATGCGGCATCCCCTAAGTGTTGATGAAATATGTTGTATAAAAGATGATGTGTGGCGTTGACCATTGGCTACATTAATGATAGGTGGTTCTATCTGGATGATGATTCTGAGGAGTGACGATGTCGATATTGAAGCAACATCATAGAGATGTGACATCACTATTTAACATCATAGAGATGTGACATCACTATTTAACTTCGAGCCGCATTATTTGAGCAGCATCGGCCGTAAACTTTTTTCGACGAAAATAGTGCACGACATTACTTATGAAGGGGATAGTGGCATTGATTAGGCATGGCATCAATGAGACGCGATGTTGATAGGAGGCGGCTTCATATAGTATAGCTTAGGCAACCTTGATTCTCGATGTCATCATGTGTTATCATTCAATAATTGATGAAGTGTGATATCATTGATGAGCGACGTAGATCATGCTCGATATCCTTACCTCTTTTGATAACTTACGATGCTGATTCCATTCGGCATTGCTTTGTCATGCAAGTCCACCTAACCCTATGGGTGACGGGCAACACTGATGTTGTCTAGGATTCTTTGGCTTTACTGATGACATGCGATGCCAACTTGATGAGAGTCGGCATCGTTGGTGTCGGCACTAACTCATTTCCATTACTTTGACATTGCTTATTGATGCGGTGTCGTTATCAAATAGCATGTCGAATGTCTTTGAAGTCGACAATGGTGATAACAATAGTCTTTTGGCACTGATATATTCTACTCTATTATTCTTTTATTTCGACATAAATGCCTTTGTTCCTATCCTTTGAAAATTATGCAGATAAAAGTTTCCTATTACTCTTGGTACTCTTAAATGAGTAGATTAGATATATTAGGTATGGTGAGTACATGGAGCTAGACAGGTGGCGAGCAAGAGGCTATTCTCTCGTATTATTATATGTCCTCATTTGCTATTCAGCTGCACAACACAATGGAGCTTGCTAGAGGCTTGCTATTTAGAGACACTTCATGAGTTTTTATTTAATTATAACCCTATTGCTTATGTTGCTTCCTGTATGGATCTGTATACTCTGATGTTGTGACTCATTCAATTATTTACCATCTCTCCTATTTTATATATGAAATGTTTACTATTATATTTTAGTCGATGCGTTGTGAGATATATGATAGGTTTTGTATTGCTTATTTACTTTACAACCATTGATGATCGCCTTGCATCGACCGAGCACCGCTATAGAACATTATACAGATATATTGGATGTCGGTGGTGTAGGACAGTTGTCACATTTGGTATCACAGCTATGGTTGCGCTATTTAACCTAAGGATACTGTGATCCAATACAGATATGGTAGGAGTCCACACCTTAGACTGGATCAAGAGTGAGTATATATACGAGAGCACATATTTATTATATATTTTTGTTTTCAAAACTATAGAGTAATATATAGTATATAAGCCACACTGCACACACAAGTACTACTTAAGTATGATTCCTTATAGAGAGACTGATCATCCTTATTATAGATTGAACGATGAGTCGCCAAACAAGGAACACTAATAGGAACTCCATCTCTGGAGTTGAGGAAGGAGCTGCTAATCCCAATCTGCTGACTATGTTAAATGCCATGATGAGGAACATGCTACAAAATACTTAAGTAGCTGCTCCCAACGTTGCTGATGGTGGTGCTCTAGTGCAGGCGCCCAAAGCCGATTTTGCTAAGCTAAAAAAGTCTTGGTGGCAGACTATTCTAAGGAAAAAAGTCGGCAATGGAGTGCTAGATTGGCTTGATACATGCGAAAGGATTTTCGATGACTTAGGGCTGGATGATGCTATGAAAAAGTGATTGGCTTCCCGACAGCTTCAATGGCGAGCCATGAACAAGTGGAATGCAGTTAAGGTTGCCACTCTTGAGGATCAGTTCACTTGGGATAAGTTCAAAGCTAGATTTGAGGAGAAATTTATTCCTATAGCTTAGAAGTCAGTTTTGTTATGTAAGTTTGTTGACCTAAAGCAAGAGGATATGATTGCCTTCATGTATGCTGCTGAGTTCGATGCTTTATTGAAATATGGGATATCCTTCATAGACACTCCATTAATGAAAAATGAGAAATTCATAATTGGCTTGGATGACTACTTGAGGAGCGACTCGTGGGCCATATTGACAAGACTTTTAAGATGATAGTCGAGAAGGCCCTGAGGCATGAAAGTCTATATCTGAAACCGAAAGCCATTGAAGAAGAGCCAAGGTCACAATCGGGCTGAGAAGGCAAGAAGAAAGGGAACCACAAGTGGAAGCCATTTCAGAACAAAGATGACCAAAAGAAGAAGGTCAATCCGGGACCGACTTGCTACAACTACGGACAGAAGGGTCACTATGCTAGAGATAGCAAAGCTGAAGGGAGAAAGTGCTACAACTGCAACAAGCTTAAGCACATTCATAAGAACTGTCCAGAGCCACCATAGCAGAAGCTAGTAGTGAAAGTATATGCTATCAATGTCGTTCCAACTTCATCGAATGCTCCATCGAAATCGAAAGTGAAGGCGAAAAGCATCGTTATTCAAGGTAATCTTTCCATTTATGACGTTCCTATACAAGTTTTATTTGTTACCGAGGCTTCACATTCCTTTATATCTAATGAATTTGTAAATAAGTTAGGATTAGAACCTGAAATAGTTGATTGACCTTTGACTGTGACGAACCCTATTGGAGGCTCCACTAGCCTCTGTATGGTTTGGTCTTATCGAGTTATGGATGTTCTTTTGATTGTGATAGTTTTTTGGGTTTCGTTGGGTTTGGTATCATTCTGGGAATGGACTGGCTTTATAGATACAGAGTGATGGTGGATTATAAGAAGTCATTGGTGATGATAAGGGGTAGATGATGGGTGGAAGGTAGTGTTAGGTTGCCTACCGGATGATGAGGTTATGGTTAGCTTTTTATATTCGCTCTATATCCCACATGATGAGTTGTCACTAATGCCTGTTGCTAGGGAGTATCCAGACATATTTGAGGAAGTTGCTGGACTTTCGCCACATAGAGAGATCGAGCTCTGTATTGATTTAGTTAAAGTTTCCAGACCCGTAGTGATGTCATTGGTGAAGATGGCACCTAAAGAGCAGAGAAAGCTTGAGGTGCAAGTGAATGACCTTTTTCGAAAAGGGTTCATTCACAAGAGTATATCTGAGTGGGGGGCGCTAGTAGTATTAGCCACGAAGGTGGATGACTCCCTTAGATTATATGTTGGTTACTGTGAGCTGAATAAAGTTATGAAGAAAAACAACTATCCACTCCCACATATAGATGACTTGTTTGATCAGCTGCATGGTGCCAGAGTATTTTCTCAATTGGATCTTGCATTGGGATTTCACCAACTAAGAGTGGCGAAGGAGTGTGTGCTAATTACAGTGTTTTGTACGCCGTCTGGTTTTTATGAGTGGTTGGTTATGCCATTCGGGCTAACCAATCCACCGACATACTTTGTTGATCTCATGAATCACATCTTCAAGGTTCAGCAAAATAAATTTGTGCCTGCATTCGTCGACGATATTCTTGTCTATTCATGGACAGAGGAAGAACACAAGACACATTTGAGAATTGTGCTAGAGATGTTGATAAAACATCAACTAAAGGTGAAGTTTACTAAATGTCACTTCTAGAGGAGGGAAGTGCGATACTTGGTTCACGTTGTATATGAGCAGGGCATTATCGTTGATCGTCCCAAATTTGCAGTGGTCCAATGTTGGGTTAGACAAAAAATGCTATGGATTCGAAAAGTTTCTTGGGGTTAGCTGGATATTATAGACGATTCATTCAGGACTTCTCTAAGGTAGCAGCACCGTTGACTCACTTGACGGAGAAGAATCAGATCTTTACTTGGGATGCAAGATGTGAACAGGCATTTTTAAGTCTGAAGGATTGACGAGTGCACCAGTATTGACTATTCCAAGCAAGAATGAGGAGATGACAATATACATTGGTGTTTATGGTACCGGATAGAGCGTAGTATTGATGCAGAGAGGTAAGGTTATTGCATATGCTAGTCGACAGCTGAAGCCACATGAGATGAAATACCAGACCCATGATTTAAAGTGAGAAGTGACTGTGTTTGCGCTGAAGATTAGAAGGCACTATCTTTTAGGAGAAAGGTTCGAGCTATTCACGGACAATAAATCATTGACATACCTCTTTTTGCAAAAGGATCTTAACCTTCAACATAAGTGATGGTTAGAGTTCCTGGCCTCCTATGACTTTGATATTGCATATAAATCGGGTAAAAGTAATGCAGTTGTTGATGCCTTAAGTAGGAGACATGCCAGCTTGGGAGCTAAGTTCCTAGAGTGGACGCTGTTATAATATATTGTAGGTTATGATTTCTGATCGAGATGCGAGCTAGAGCAAGTAATCTTGGCAAACTTGACTATCAGACCTACTTTTATTGAGCGAATTGGTACTAGTCAGAGGCACGATGCCATATTAGCCGAGATCATATCTAAGATTAAAATGGGAGTAGAGTCTAGGGACATGAGACAATACGGACTCGATCGAGACGGTTGTCTCCATAAAGACGGGAGATTGTTTGTTCCCAATGTCGATGGGTTGAGGGATAAGATGCTCAGAGAGTGCCATTATTTGAGATTGACTATTTATCCTGGCAATAAGAAGATGTATCATGATATGATATAGACCTACTAATAGGAAGGGATGAAGAAAGACGTTGGGACATTTATCTCATAATGCATGAACTACCAATTGGTTAAGGCAGAGTAAAAGAAGCCTAGTGGTCTAATGCAATCACTAGAAGTTCCTGAGTGGAAATGGGAATAAGTATCGGTGGACTTCATTGATGGACTGTCGAGGTCTCGAGCAGGGTACAATAGCATATGGTTCATAGACGATCGATTGACCTAGAGCGCTAGATCTATACCCATCAAATCATTTAGAATGGCAGCCAAACTGGACGAATTGTATGTGAAATGGATAGTAAGATTCCACAGTGTACCAAAGAGCATTGATCAAGGCCCATTGTTCACTAGTGGGTTTCGGAAGAGCTTACAGGAGGCATTAGGGACAGAGCTACACCTTTGCACAACTTATCACCCTGAAACAGATGGCCAAACTAAGAGAGTATATCATAGCTTAGAGAATCTCTTGCATGCTAGACTTTGGAGGCTCGTGGGATGATCACTTACATCTTGTTGAATTCGTATACAACAACAGTTAGCAGTCTAGCATCGGTATGGCACCATTCGAGGCATTATATAGCCGACCGTGAAATGCTCCTTCATGTTGGTGGGGAGTGGGCGAGAAACTAATATTTGGGCCAGTATGGTTAGAAAAACATCGAAGAAGATCGAGATCATTTGGTAATGGTTGGAAGATGCCCCGGACAGACAAAAAAGCTAGGCTGATAAGAGACGTCGTGATTTAGAGTTCTCTGTCGGTGATATGGTATTTATTAAGATCTCTACATTGAAGAATGTTATTCGGTTCGGTAGTAGGGGGAAATTGGCACCAAGATTTGGTGGTCCTTTTCTGATATTAGAATAGAATGGGAGTCTTTCTTACAGAGTCGACTTACCTCAAAGAATGGTGGGAGTGCACAATGTCTTCCATATCCCTCATTTGCGAAATTTGTGCACGTCTCAGGCATAATTATCGCACCAGATCAGATAAATGGTATCGAGATTGAACCCGAGGCTTCGAGACCTTGTAGGCCAATTCGTATCATCGGACGTGATACGAAGCAGCTTAGGAGGAAGATGGTGAAGTTGGTAATGATTCAGTGGGTAGTGCAGGTGATTGCACTTGGGAGACCGAGGAGAGCACGAGGACAGCATATCCAGAGCACTTTACTTGGTGAGATTTCGTATTTATTGCTTTTACTTTCACCTATGATATCATGAAATGTACCATTGCATAGTATCCTACATGCTTAGATAGGCTTTTCTTTTTCACTTATTGCTATGTATGCATGTTGGATGTATGATGGTTGCCTATGCTTATATATGATTGTTAGGCATGCGAGATGAGCCTATTGACTTGATTATGGAATTTCAGGGGCGAAATTCCTAAAGGGAGGAGAATGTAACGACCTATATTTTATGTTTCGGAGGATCATAGAATATTTATACTATTTTCATATCAGGTCATATGATTCTAATATTTTGAAAAATGACTCTTAGGGAAATTTCCACATCTATGATTCTTGACGAATTTCTATATGATCATTAGACCCTATCAATCTTGTATGGACTATAACTTTTGATAGGAGATGAATTAGGGGCTGAAACCACTTCCATTAGATCCAGATGAAGATTTCCCTTTCTATAGAGGGTCATATTAAGAAAGCAGACTTACAGTTTTCGAGTTAGGACTGCTTGAAGTTTTCTTTGATTTTGATCAGCTTAAGTGAGTAATTAGGATCAATTAACCTTGAGGCCCATAACCCATTCTGGTTTAGGGGTAAGTGGAGGCTGATGGGACCTCATCCCCATCATTTCACAACCCCCAAAAATAGTTAAAGCTTCCAATAACCCCCTAGCCAAAAAGCAACCTTAAAACATACTTTAGTTTGCCAAACTACACCATTAAGAGGAGATTAGTGTGATTAGCACTTGGGATTAGAAATATGTTGTTGGAAGAGGCTTGAATTCCATGCCTTCTACTATTCATTAGAGCATTTGGGCTTCGATTTGGATTAAGGTGAGTCATTAGATCTCTTACTTACTAATTAGGTCATTATACACCCTAAATGATGTTTTAAAAATACCGTTTTTAGGCCATATTACACCGTATAGATGACTTTTAGATGATTTAGACTTGATTTGTAAAAATGTGTTCTAACCTTCACCTTAGATTTAGGTCTTTGTTTAACGGCAACCTTTCTATCGGTTTAGAAAATCGCCGAAAAATTATGCGATAAATTTAACCGCAAGCGCACGGCGTACAATTTTAGTACATGGCGAGTACAGATCGATCCACAGGTAATTGAAGTGATTTAAAATTCTGCTAAATCAAATTAACCCAAAGCTAGAAGTTGTTTAAGCTAAAAATGTAAGAAACTAACAAAAAGAAAGCGAATAAAAATATGAGAGTAAAAGGCAATTTAGAGGCAATTCCCTTCTCATGATCACAAAAATTAACATAATGAAATTAAGATCTCTCTTTTTGGTCATTTGTGAATTTAGTTGATGTGTTTATCATAAGTATCACTACACCAAAACTGCAATTTTCCAACGGTTATAACTGTTACAAATCGAATTTCTAACGGTTATAACCATTAGCAATAGGTACGTGACAAAATCTGTAACATATTTCCCAACAGTTATAACCGTTGGTAATATGGAATTTGCCAACGGTTATAACTGTTTGGAAATTCCTTCTTTCCAACGGTTATAAACGTTGGTAATTTGGAAATTTCCCAACGGTTATAACCGTTGGGAATTTCAGTATTTCCCAATAGAGTTGCAACATATAAAACTTGATATTCCATAGAACGTTTATGTACGATGTAGGAAACTAAGAACATCAACCTTTGTACTTCAAATAATGGTAAACAATATGAGACTAGTCCTTTTTCACCAATATCATCCATTAGAAGATATAAAATGAACATTAATAAAACTCAATATTTCATAGCAGATTCATATATTCACTTGACAAAGTAATATAAAATTTAAATAATAGCAGAAATCATACAAAACACCAAACCAAAACTTGCACGGTTCCAAGTATAACCAACACAATTATTACAAAACAAAAGTCACTTATTCACATCCATAACCTGCCACTGTTTCCCATTCATTTGTTCGAAAAACTTGCCAAGTTTTGCATGTTTTGCAGCCCATTGCTCCATAAGCCTCTGCTCTGTTGCTATCTTGCTCATTCCTGTAATAGAAGTTGGTTGTTGTAGGGCATTTCACTTCATCATAAGATAGAAGGGAAATCCTTAATTCGTCATCAGGAAGGGGCTGAGCAGCTGCCGCAACAAGGTGATCCTCAGGCCTGCCAAAATTACAATGTATCTTTAAATATCACACAGATCATCACCTTTCTACTTGATCAAACAGAAACTTGCATGTAACCAAATACTTTAGATTGGTATCCACAAGATTATATATACATAACTAATGCAAATTACCTACTATTATACATCTTTTTATTTCAATTTTAAAACAAGGCAACTCTTATTTTGTTTGCATTTTAAGTAGGATAAAAGAAACAGGAATCATGTACCTTCTCTGTGCTTCATATCAATCTGCACATCCGGTGGAGCTAGAGCAGGTGATTCAACAAAATGCAGATTTGGGTCTCTGTAATGCCAAATACAAATAAAGTGCGTATTTAAATTAAACATCTTTAATGATGTACATATTCTCATATTAGGACAAATGAGAATTAATTTACAAAATATTACCCAGCCAACTTCCTTGCTAGATAGAGGAAAGGCTTCTCAGTGGATAATTTCTGTCGAATCCTACACTTATGTCATGAACTATATTATACAAAAACGGTAAGTTCTTTCTTAGTGGATAATTTCATATTATCTAGATGTCAAACTCAATGCAAACTAAAATTTTGATGGATAATAGTAAAAATTTGCTGGCCAGTAAGTAACATTTACTCTAAAATCTTCAATTGAGGCTTTTGACCATTGCTGACCAGCTTGAGTATATAATAATTTAAAACTACATTGTTTTTACTAAGATTATAGACAATCTGAATCTTTTTCATGTTTCAAACAGCTAATATTTTTAATATTTAATTTGTACTAAGTGAAATGGGCTTTCAACTCACAAAACATTATCAAAATTTCCACTACTTTTAAACATATGAGTTCAGGTGCAGTTTAAACCTTGTTTACATATAAGAACTTCATTAGGAGTTCAGAACTCTTATTAAATTTGGCATAATAGAGGTATGTAAATCAGTTGAGATTTTAAATTTGTGTCATTAATTACCTGGCCAAATGTTTGGTCATTACTGTATAGTACCATGCTACCAAATAGTGTTTTATACAGTTCTTATATTTTATCACTACACCAGAAAAGACCTTTAGTAGCGTTGAAAAAATGCTACCAAAACTTTTAGTGTGTTTCTAAGGAAACCTTGATTTGTTCTTCCTAATACCATGTCTAAAAATACCATGAAATTTCTCTACTATGCTTCATAATACCATGTCTAATTTATTGTGTTGCTAAGAGGTTTGTTGTATGGAAAACAATGTAACCCATTGTACATAATGTAAACTTAAAAAAACAAGTAGCAGTGCATCTGTTTTATATTTTCATAAAAGTTAAGAAATCTTTGTTTTTTTCATCAAATTCAAGAGGTCATACCTTGGAAGCTCCAACATGAATAAAAGAAATACCAACCAAGCCAACACCAGAACCAACCTGACAGAGTATGGAAAAAAACAGTCAAAATGTTGGTGAACCTTAAATATATGAGCTAATAAAACAGGACAATGAGCTGATATAAAAGTCCTTTCATAATAAGATGGACCACACTATGTTAAAATGATCTTATTGGGGTGTTTTCTCCCATGCTCCTTTATGAGTTCAAACAGAAACATAGTTCATCATATGAACATTGAACTTACTTCAGCAATATAAAGCCATAGCTTGCTCAGTTGCTTGTTTAACCACTTCAGATGCACATCAAAAAGGGATTTTACTCGGAATCATGTTATAGTAAATAATATCAGCACCAACACAGCCATAATTCTAGAGAAATGAGGCATGCCATAAGAGTTATACTGGACAAGTACAGAGATAAAAATAAGTATACAGTTTCGAATCTAAACTATAAAAGAAGCATGATGCATAGTAGTTGTTAAATTATATAAAACTTAGTTAATTTAAAATTTTGATGAATTTCTATAAAAATTAGTTTAATTTCTATAAAAATCGGTTAACTTATTATCAAACTTAATTAATTTTATCAAACTGGTTGTTTATTATTATTATAAACTTAATCAATTTTTATAAACTTATTTATTTTTTATAAAACTTAGTTAACTTAGTTAATTTAGTTAATTTTTATAAACTTAGTTTTAGTTATTATTGTTGTTTTTATTTATTAATAATTATAAAACTTAGTTGACTTTGTTATTTATTATTATTATTATTATAAACTTAGTTAATTTTTATCAAACTTTAGTTATTTATTATTATTATAATAAACTTACTTAATTTTTTATCAAGCTTAGTTTATTATAAACATTGTTAAATTATATAAAACTTAGTTAATTTAAAATTTTGGTTAATTTTAAAAAAAATTAGTTTAATTTATATAAAAATCGATTAACTTATTATCAAACTTAATTAATTTTATCAAACTTAGTTGTTTATTATTATTATAAACTTGTTAATTTTTATAATACTTAGTTAATTATTACAAACGTATTTTTTTATATAAAACTTAGTTAATTTATTCAAACTATTGTTTATTATTATTATTATAAAACATAGTTGACTTGGTGGAATATCATCTTCTATCCTAGGAAACAGGTGGAATATCATCTTCTATCCTAGGAATCAGTCTACGGCCACTCTTTGGTGTATTGTTATAAGTGTGATACTTTTTGTATAGCCAAATATTGGAATGATGATAGTATGTACTTTTTCTATAGCCTTTTACAATTCAGTTATGCAGTTATCATTTTTTTTCGGTATGTAAACGTGCAAGTCAGAATTACCCCCAACACAAAAATGCATGAATGCTATAATCAATTGAACCAATACAAGAAGAAAATAAATTATGTTGCCACGACTAGCACATGCACTTGTGTGTTTCTGTATGGGCTCAACAGGAATTTGCACACATACATTTTTTACTTTCAAAAGCCAAAAGGAGAATTAAATGACTGAGATATTAAAAACTATCCTATTCAATATTTGCAAATAGTTTGAATACTACTTATTTTTGCTAATAGTTATCAAAATTGGTATAAATAGAAGTTTTATCTCTAATAAATCATTGAAAAAGTCCAGAAGCATAGTAGTGTTTATCATTATGGGGAAACATCAACATTCAAGTAAGAAAGAATAGTATCACGCAGAGTATGAGAGAAGTGTAGAGAAAATTAATAGAAACACCTGACCAAGCATTGCAGCTTCTGCTTCAATTCTACGCACTCCCCAGCAGCAATGCCAAACCCATTAATCATAGTTGAGTGTGAGTTATTGATCCGTCAGCCAGCCAGGATATTCTTTTCTTTTCACTAATTTTATTATATTTTTGCTTTTTGGTTCCAGCTCTCAAGCCCTGCCATGGTAGGCTGATCCAAAAGAAAGATAACATAGTAAATAAAACACTTAGACAAAAAAGAGGCCATAAAAATAATAACAAATTTTTTCATGATGTATACCTTCCTCTTAAGAAATACATGAATACATAACCAAGAGATTCCAAATCATCACTCTTGCTCTGCTCTGCATTAAATCAAAAGCATCCACCAATTTCAAGATGAGTGCTGACAGGAGTAGCTGAATTAATTGAAGAAAGCATTGCATGACATACACACCAATTCCGAGATGGGTATTAACACTTGCATACTATGTTGTTCCTGTGAGATTCTTGTTCTCCCTGTTAATAAGAGTGAGCTTAGATACTTCACAAAATAACAAATATTGCATGAATATAAACTTCTCTTGAGGGGAGAGTATATTTGGTTAAAACATATGCTGATGTTATATTAGAAGCACATGTTAGTTGCACTTGGACAATAACATTAACTCCAGCTTCTATATTTTGCTTTACTATTATGCATCTTAAGTCAAAGTTTATTTATTTCTCGTGTCAAGCAGCAACATGGATATCAAGGTCAAAAAATAGTATGGACCAATATGAAAAAAGATTAAGGTCAAAATGATTCATTTAATTTGAATGGTATAAGGCAATAAAATTACTAGAATTTTTTTAATACTTAGAAATAGGATAAAAAGCTTGGAGTTACCTGTTTGGTATATGCTTATAAGTTTGTAGATCCCTATATTTCTTTGCAAGTCCGTAATCGATTATGTGAACCTGTCAAGTGGAACAAAGTGCATAATGGTCAAAAGAGCAAGGTGCAATTCTAAAATAACTTAGTTTAAATATCATATCATAATTTACTTTTATTTGAGCAATCTCTGATTAGGGAACAGTAAAAAGACAGGGGATCATTGATCTGTCGCCATCTCAAAGTTCCCACACACAAACACACACACAAAAAATAAAAATAAAGGGAAGAGTTTAAGAAAATTGCAAACTAGTAACTCGATTATTAAGATATTATCCGTTTCATATTAACTTTTACAAAACATAAACTTGCTTCTAACAAAATAATTGTGTGAGTTAATTAAATAATATAATAGCAATGTAAGTCAAATTCATTTCACAGACTACTATAATTGCAAATAAGAAGAAATGCCTAAGAACATAAATGATGAATTCAGTTGTCAATGGGTGATGGTTTGGGCAAAAAAAACTTATCTGCCTCTTTCTCCAACTATTGCTAATTGCTAAAAAGACTTTCAACAGCTAAAGTGGGTCTTCTATTAAACTATATTATAAACAGTACTCCCCAACTCATTAGAGAGACATGTGAGTCAAAATGGAAATACAATGCTTGATAAAAATAAAAAGCATCAACTTCTTTGAAATAAGTAGGAAAATTGAGTTTGCAAGAGAACTATACAGTAAGCATTATGTGAATAGAGATTAAGTTTTGAGATTTATATTTGATGCATAAAAGCACATTCATTTAATCATATTTTAGATATGATTCCCTCCATATTTAAGAGAACTGTATATTAAGTATTATGTGAATCATGTGGTCATTTTCTTGAATTCTATGTTGGTACAATTTAAGTGCTCACCATTTCCATTTTAGCTCAAAAGGTGATTTGTCGCTTAAGAGATCATAAAAAATGCTCAAATACAAAGATTTAGTAAATTAAATGATGAGTACATACTTTAGAAGGGGTTTTGGACCAAAGGTCCCTATTTTCAAAGCTCATGCACAAAAAGTCCCTGCTCATAAACACATGTAAATTAAGTCCCTATTTTGTTATTTTTTACCAAACCGTCCTCTTTTAGAAAATCGACTTAACATTCTTTTCAGGGGCAAAAGCGGTATAAATTAGCCAAAATCTAAAAATAGGGACCTAATTTTCATAACTTATTCGGGAGGGACTTTTCTTACATCATCTTTCAATTCCAGGGACTTGACAGCGATTCCTTGTACTTTAGAAACCTGAATATTTTAGGATGTATCCTTTTTTAGTTGAAACACAATTACGTTTCTGACATGAAAACTAAGTAGGAAATGTCTTTGGACTGTGGTTCCAAATTCTTGGTTTAAACCTCACACAAATCAATTAGCACTTTATAAATACAATAAAAACTTGCACGTTACTTCGTACATTAGTAAATGGCTTAGAATAATTTCACTTTCATGTAGGGTTAATGTTGCTCACTTTATTGAGAATCATAAATGAATTCACTTCCCAACAGGAACATAACATTGTCCAATAATACTTTATATCAAATTTGTGGTATCAAATATGACTTGAAGGTTCACGAGTGATTTTGAGTAATTGAATATTATAGCGTAGAAAATCATGTATATATTTAAAGCCCTACAATTCTTCATATCCCATTGACTAGTTTGTTTAACATTTGTTACATGACATTTGGTGCTTATTCAACAATAAGATAGAGAAGGGATTAGAGTTTATTTTGTTTGCATTTGAAAGTTAGCAAACTTTACAAAGAAACTAATCTAACAAGTAAGGGGAAAAAGTCATATATTTCAAAGTTAGATAATTTATAAGACAAGCAGTTCCATTATAAGCAGTAAAATATGATTTCTATACCTCATCATTACACTTAAATATTAAATGGTACAACATTCACTTTGTAACATATAAATCTTATTTGCAAATATGTTTGATATAGATTCATATGCATCCACTTTTGATTTAGGTACTTAAAGTTTTAGAACTAACCAGTTTTCTAGGATAAGCAAGATTATCTCCATTAAAATCTAAATCACACAAAATAATTATTCTATATATAACAAATAAATTCATTGTTTAATAACAATGGATGCCAGTTCTATCTAGCCTAACAGTGAGTTATGTCATATAAATAAAAATAATTATCTACACAAAACTAATTCTTAACTCACCATAATATCACGGTACTTGGCACCAAGGTACTCAGAGCAGCAGGCCCTTCCAAGCCCTATCAAAAGACCCACCAAAGTCTGACGCTGCTCCAGCCAACGCTGTAGTCTTCCAAGCTGCATACTCCGTCGTTAGGTTAGACTGGTCGATTGCTGCGATGACGACGACTTGCTGAGGGTGAGGCATGACAATTAGTTGAGGCAAGACATGAGGTTGAGGTGCAACGGCAGTATGAGGTCAAGGCGCGATTTGATGTCGACTAGAAGCTAGGGTTTTGATTTTATCGTTCAAGAATAAGAATCGCTATTTTAAATTTCAGACCCAAAAGGAAACTATCAAGCTTTTCCTTTATTCTTTGGGGAAGAGAAGCTTAATAAAGTTTGTGAAGTAATAAGCGGGAGAAAAAGAAAAAATGAGGGGCCAAAGAAAAATTTTCATCAAAATTTTAATAGGTTGCTCACGGGAACGCTTAGTAGCATAGTAGCAGTGTTTCTTTCTTTAATTTTGTTTTTCTATATTACCAGTAGTTGCACTTAAGCTTAAACGCTGCTAACTAATGCAACTATTGGTTAGTTTTGTTGTAGTGTATTGAATTGCATAAGCCATTATAGTCATGGAAAATATGCATATTGTGCCCATGCGAACAATGAAAGATACATACATATATGCATACATACATATATTCATGTAAAATAGATATTTTGTGCACATTGAAATAACAGAAATCATTATAGGTATAGTTCAGTGTCATTTATTCCACAAATGAACTTAATTTTATACAAAAATATATCCAAAATACTACTTAAATGAATGATTTATCCATGCAACCATGGATATTTAAGCTACCAAATGTACCGCCATGACCTCTTGTGTTATAACTATCAAATTATTTGGAAGACTTCACAGGGTTATCAATAATATGGGAAATTACAACTTAGTAGTTCGCCATATTAAATAAGCATATAGTCTAAATAGGCGTTGTTAAAGGTACTTCATATTGGTTATAAGGGGTTCTTTTAGTGGAACAAAATCAATGATAAATATATTGAATTTTAAACATTTTTATGATTGGAAGGTATTAAAATAGCATCTGGTTATATATTTAATGCTTTATAACTCACTGTAATTTTACGGTTTAATTTACCCCTTATAAAAAGGACTCCTAACAACCAAACATGGAGTTCGTGTAGTAATGCATAAATTGATCCTTTATTCTAGACGCCATGAGTTAAAATTGGATGTATTTTCAAAAAATCGGCAGACCCTTTAAGGTATGTTATTGTATGCAAGTCATGCAACACATAGTTAAATATATTATGGAGAGATGTTGAAAAATGAATCAAACATGTTGATTAATTATTTGTTTTCAAGTTTGTATTTGATACCTTTGAATCAAAAGTCAAAAGCGTACTTAAATTCTTGAACTTCAAGTTGTCAATTATTAGAAGTAGCCAAACTTCATTTAAACCTGCGGTGACTTGTAGTCTTAAAAGAAAGAACCACTAGGATGCATAAATTGATTGAAAATGAGTGTTCCAAAAGTAGAATCTAAAAGGTACCTTGTTTTTTGAGTGCCAGCCATCCTTCTTGTATATGGTATGTAGTTTCCACATTTTTTCATTTTATTTGCAATGCCCTATTCTAAAACTGCCAGGTCCCAATTCCGAAGAGTAGTTAATGATAGGAGGGTTAAAACTGAGCACCTTTTGATTAAATATCCTAAACTGAATGTGCGGATATATAAAATAAACGGATCCAGATGTTAACCTGAAAAATCTTATGCATGCCACCTTATTGTCTAACAAAAATATAGTGCCAATCACTCTTTCGTGCTACTTTTCCAATGGAAAATAAGCTATATTGAATGCTACATTGCTAGTTGTTACAATCAGATCTAATATTAGTAGAAAAATTCAAAATCTCAGAAATATATGGTAATAACGTTCATATGCTGAATGTTATAGAAGCATAGCTTTTTTGTTGAGAACAAAAATTTCAATTAATGAGATAAATAAAAATACAAGATGAATTTTATAAAACAAACTGATCATTAATTGTTAAGAAATAAGTAATTGTTAACCAACAAAATAGATTAAGTGATCAAAAACCTAAAAAATCACTCAATCGAAATATACCAAATTTGCCTTAAAAAACTAATAAAAGGATGGACAGTTGATTGTGTAATCAAATGTGTGGATTTGAATCACATCAACGACCAACAGAATATAACGATAGAATTTAAAAGGAGAAAAAAGCAACAACAAACCCACCCCTCTTACCGAAAACCCTCTTACAACCCTAACAACATCACCCATCTTTTTGAAACTCCTCCCGCAGTCAAATCTATCTCGGACTGCCAAAACCCTTTACTTCAATTTTGCTTGCACTGCCAGATCTGCACTACCCTAGCCTGACAAACTTTCCCTCGCCTTGCAGCCGGATCTGATCCGCAAACCCATGAAACTTGAACCCCGTCTCACACTGTGTCTTCGTCTTCTGGAACAAGCCTCGTCTTTGTCCGGAAGATAGAAAATCAAGACATTGCCTTGTTCGTTCTTCTTCTTCTAGATTTATCATTCCTGGACTGAGACTAGGGATATAAACTTTTCATCCCTTTTTTGGTTTTAGTTGAAGAATAAGAGAGGAACTGTTTGATTATTTTAAAAAAATCGATTTAAGCTTAAAGGAGGCAGAGCAGAGAGAAAACCCTAATTCAAACGATGAGATGAAAAAGAACGTGGTTGAAGCGTTAGAAAGGGGGAACTAAGGGAAAAAAGAATAATTATTAGTTTGTCCTTCATTCTTCAACTTAATTACAGGAGTACCAAATGTATTAACGGTTATAACCGTTATAAAGTTTTACTACCGGAAAAAACTGTTGGTAATTCGTCACAGTAATAACCGTTGTAAATTTTTAAACAATAAGTGTTACAAAATGCCTGATTTGGTGTAGTGTATGGTTTATTTGTGCTATTAATTAGCCTAGCATAAACCATCAAACTTTAACACACTATCCAAACCACTTATTAATTCTTATGAAAATGATAATGAAATTAAAAATAAAATATATTCTAAGCATGATCTATTTACTATTGATTAGTAATATAGACCACCAAATTTTGATTCTAAAATCCACTTCATTACCAAAATCATACATAGATGAAGAGGTAATTTATGTTTATGTTTGTTTGAGCATAGCCTATTTGGTGTCCACAACATATGCTATCAAATTCAAAGTTAAACAACAAAATTTTACCACATCAAAAATTCCATGAAGCGTAAAGAGAGATAAAAAATTACCAAATATGTTAAATCTACATGACTAAGAGAGCTTCATTACCATTAATTGAAGGGGTTTAGCTTCTCATATTTGTTATCATTTCAACAAATGTAGATTGCAACATAAACATAAAAAAGAGGAAAAATAGAGCTAATTAAAATAAACTAAAAGCTAATCTACTTGCATAAAATAAAGAGATCTACACTACTAAAATAATAAGAAACAAACAAGAAAAGAATATGAATTAAAAGTGCATGAATTAAAATTGCATATAAATAAATTGCATAAGAGAAAAGGCTAAGAAGCTATTAAAAAGAAAAAGAGAGCTTATGTTTACAATTTGTGGCTACCACTAAACTAACTAGTAGATGGTCGGAGCTCTCTACATGAAACACAAGGGGTATTTATACATGCCTAAAAAAGCCTAATCCATATTTTAGGGGACTACCCAAAATGCCCCTTAGAAAGTGTGGCCACCAAGTTATTATTAGCATGTAATTTTTCTCACTAACATGCTTTTAACTTCCATTAGCATGTGCATTTGCATTTTAATCTCCATTAGCTTCTAATTGTGGTCCATGGGTTAGTGGGTAGGTGGACTCCTCCATGATTACATGAATTCATTTATTTCCATCTTCATTTGCCTTCAATCCTTTGTGCATGCATGGGTATATGAAGCCTCTTCCATTTTCCATCCAAATTCCTACAAATAAAACTAAAATGTGTAAATAAATATTCTCAAAATTAATATATGCACAAAATTACCATTTTGTCCCTAAATGAAGATGAATAAATGATGATTTGAAAATAATTTAAATTTTGGCTTAAACATGTAAAATACCCTAATATGCTCATTATTTAATTAAAACAAGATTAAATATGTGAGTATAACTATACACTTTTACGCGCACATCAAATACCCCCACACTTATCTTTTTATTCGTCCTCTAATAAACTAAAACTAAGATAAATCCGTTTTCGTAGGAAACACGATTGCATTGAGCGTATGCAACAAGATGTTGAACCTCTAGGTGTTCCTAGTACGATGAGTGTTGTGTCGTGAGGGTTTTCACCGGGTACTACCCACAAAATCCAAATGCGAAATTCCTAAATGCAAGATTTATTTACGAAAATATGAATGCAAGTTTTTGAAAATATTTACAAATGAAGAATTTACTTTCAAATTAACATGAATAAGTTAAATATAAGTTCTGTTCATTATCAAGAAATTTAAGTCTTTTTACTTGTCAAAATTTCAAACAAAAATTAAGTTATCATCACAATTAGACTCTAGTTTCGCTAGCTGTTTCGGTTGATAACATAGTGCAACTATGAAATAGATCCTTAGTTGATTATCAAAGTTTTTCAAAGTGGTATTTTTATTTCTTTTTAAATAACAAGTCAAATCAAACAAGTGAAAATAGTGCTTGGATTTCAATTGCTTACTATCTCTTTATTTGAAAATTTTATTGATATTAACAATATTTACATATGCCTAACACAAAAAACTGAGGCCAGATATACCACCCATGCACTGCCTTGCGGGCTTACGTGAAGGGAATACAGAGCATGGCGAGTGTACACACAAGTATGTACACCTATCGACTGTAGGCATTGTTAATGAAATAATTTTATATACATACACCTAACTTAGGTAAACTGAGGCCAGATATACCGATCATGCACTGCCTTTCGGGCATACGTGAGAAGGGTATAGAGCATGACGAGTGTACACACTTGCATGTGAACACATGACTCTAGGTGTTTCTTATTTTCACAAAAATCATTTTTTTTCTTTTATATATAAATATATTTTTAAGAGAGAGTTTTACAAAATCATCTTAGCGCTACTTAACTTAGAAGATAAAAAAAGTTATAACCTTTACTTTAAATCAACCACTCTTTTAAACAAAGATTTCAATTAGGATATGCTTCATAATTATCACCCATGGACCTTCCTATATACTAGTTAAACCATCATTACTTGTAATCAAACTTTATTTTTATTTTTGTTGAGACAAATAAATTTTCAAAGATTTCAATTTAATAACCAAAACCTATACTTACCCTAAAGTGTTTCTTCAAAAATAAATCAAAATGCTAAAAAGAAATTTTGTGTTGAGAATTCTTAGTTTTTTTATAGAAATTTTGAGCTTTGGAAAGAAAATGCAAAAAATAAACCATGAAAATTCAAAAATGAAGACGAGACTCCCCCTTCACTTGATTTTGACTGTGTCCCCACAGTCAACCCAGGTGAAAGGAATAAAATAAAAATAAAATTATGACCAATATTTACATGAAAATGAAACGATTATTATTTACATGGCATCAGAAAATATACCGTTAAAGAGTAAATGAAGCGGTCTTCCAAGACCAATTCATTTGTCCTATCAAGTATGAGAGACATAGCTTAAGCACAGAAAACCAAACCATAAAAGATTTCAAAGTTGAATGTTGATTTTGAAAAACGAATGTCGTTTTAAATCGTATGAGTTGTTTTATTTTCAATGATTTTTGGGGTAGACAGAACAATTGGTTGAAGTTCAAGTTTATTTTCACCAAATTGAAAGTCAAGCTTATCATTGAAAACTTCTTCAGGATTATTGATTTCAAAATGAAAAGGGTGATTTAAATCTACCCCTTCAGAATTCAACAACTCATCTTCGAAAAGTCCAAAAAATTTATGTTCACTAAATTCGTTTTCCTTTGTTGAATTATTCACAACTTCATTGCATGTATCATGTTCAAAATCTAAAGTAGTTGTATTCAATTTTTCAAAATCGGAAAAAGGAAGATCGAATTTTAAATTTGGTTCCACACTCTCAAAAGAATTGAAATCCAACTCAATTACCACATTTTCAACAGCTTTATTAAGATTGTCGTTCTTAATTTCAAAAGCTGTTATTTGAAAATCATCAATTTTGGTAAAAGGTGGATTATTATTTGACTCGTCACACGTTGGGATTTGATTTTGTTTCTCATGTTGTTTTTTTGTAGGTTTCAAACAACAAATCCGCATGATTTTTTCGTTTTCTTCCATTTGCTCAACAAAATCAAATTCATAATTATTAACATGAGCATTTTCAATTTGAAATTGTTGTGAGTAAAAATTTTCACCATGATTGAAACTATTCCCATTGCCAAAATTATTTAAAAAGTGGTTAACATTTCCATTTTGACTTTGAAATTCATTTTGGAGTTCGAATTTGTATTGGCATGAGTTATAATTGAATTCACTTGAATTTTTAAGTGAATTCAAATTTTGATTATGTTGAAAACTTTAAATTGAGTTATTGTACACATATAAATTACACAAATTATTTATCCTTTGATTTTTTTGTGTAGAGAGTTCAAGTAAAGACGAAATAGTGTCAAAACTCTTTTCAAGAGTTGAGGGTTGCTCACTATTTTGAGAATTTTGTTCTACAAAATCGAAATTGTTTGTACAATAGTTGTTATTAAAATATACATAAAAGTTTGATGTGAAACTATATGGATTATATTGATTTTCACAACTATTGTAAAATTCGTGCAAGTAGGGAAATTCAGACATTTTCAAAAATGTTTTTTTATAAAGGAAAAATATTTACCAAAGGGAATTTATTTTTCAAAAGGGAAATTTGAATTTTGTTTTATTTAGGATTTAGGATTTTCAATTTTTTTTTCATTTCTATGTTTTTGTTTTTTTCTGAAAAGATTATTATATATATATATATATATATTTTGGATTTTTGATTTATATTGAAAATTTTCGAAGGAAAAGATTTAAAAAGATTTTTTTTTGGATTAAAAAAAACTAAGTTAGGAAAATTTACAATTTTTTTTGTTTTGGGTTTTGAAGTTTTTTTAAATATGCATGAATTAATGCAACTAAATAAATGGAAAGACTTAATTACAAATTTTCTGTCCTTAGTAGCTCCTAACCCAAAATTGTATAATCATACTTTGTCTTAATTCAACAAAATAGTTCTCAGCCAGGTAACGGACATGAGTTATTATTGCACCACGAATCACCGTAGCAATGCAACCGAAGGTTTAAGTACCTTAAGAGAAACAATCACTATAATATTTACGAATCACTGTAATATTTATAAATGAGTATTGCTCTGCCGTAGCCTAGACACCAAGAAAATAAATTGTTCAAAGAAGAAAACTTGTCAAAGTACAATTAAGCCCTAGGTGAGCTCGTGACTCCCTTAAGTTTGATGTCTAACCATTGTTATTAGCAAATTCTAGAATGATATGCAGTTTGTGGGCCAAGGAAGGGGTGATGAAATCCCCCACCTTATGTGGATTTGGGTGTTGCCCTTAGAAAATAAAAACAAGATGATATGAATGCAAAACAGAAATTAAACATGAATTAATGATGCAACTACGAATGAAATTTGTTTTTGCTTTTTTTTTTTGAATTTTTTTTTAAAAATGCAAGCAACCAACAATGCAAAACAAATAAAAACAAGAGATAAGAGCACGATACTAGAGCGTGCAGAATTATTAGCAAATGATTTAATTTTCAAACCAGCACTTTTTTTTGCAAGCAATTTGGCAAACAGAGCAAACTAGCAAGCGATTTCCTTTTGAATTTTTGCTTTTGCAACCTGAAACTAAAAACAAGATACATACAATTATATATCTTATATATAAAGCAAATACTTGGTCAAGTCGGTCAAAGTGAAGCCTTTTTAGCATTTCCAAAAATATCCCCTTTCATTTTACATTCCCGAGCATGCAGAAGGTTGTTTTAGAAATTTGAACAAATAGTGGAGGTCGGTTATTACACGTTCTCGCCCATTATCACCGCATCCCTCTCCATCCTTGATCTCCTTTCTTTCATTCAACCCTACCCCACTTATTTCTAAAAACCATTCATAAATCGTAAACTGAAAAAAGGGGAAAAGACACATCGCACAACCCGATGAGAACAAAAAAGAGGACAACATCTGACAGCTTCGAGAAGAGGGCGACATAGGGCACTGGTGGTTGGAAGGTATGTGCGTTATGTTAGGCCTTGACTGTTCATGCAGATGGAGGAGACGGAACTGGCAAAGGAGATGTCGTTCTAGGTCGCATCCGACTGATGAAAACAGGACATCTGGTGATGGCAAACCCTGAAAAGAAAAATCCTACAAAATTGCAGATCTGTAATGCCTTACTCAGATCTGCGATGTAAATCAGTTGCTATGTAAATCCTGAAATCAATCGCAGATCTGGTGATGGCAAACCCTGAAAAGAAAAATCCTACAAAAGAACTAACAATTGCGGATCTGGGCCGTTTCCAATTCGGTATGTATTGATCTTTCAGTTGCTATATAAATGAGTTGTTTCAATTTATTGCATTGTTAGTTCTTTGAAGCTTTATTGCAGAATCAAACTCTGAAGTATAAGATTTTCATATGCATGAATATATGAAGTTTACTACTCCAGATATATTTAGTTTCATATGCATATATCTTCGACTATAAATATCATCAAAGTTCAAGTTTGATCAATTAAATATATATTCAGTTTTCAAGTAAACATATGATGGTTTTTAAATGTATTGCATCTTAACTAAATGAACGACCTTGAAGACAAATATAATTTTGAATGCATAAGGTTTGCTTCGAGTACAATGTACATACTCAATTATAAATACATCAGTTTTCGAAAGCTTTTGGATTATGGACATCATATGATTGGAAATATTTAAGAACTGAATGAATATCGAATCCACATATCAGATTCAAATATATCAATTTTTGAGAGAAATGTGATTTTATGCATATTAGAGTTTCGAGAAAACTATTTAATTGCAGCTTTTGAATATAAAAGCTTTCCATGTGTCAGGTTTATAAAAGTACCGAGACAACTATTTTGATTCCAGCTTTTGAATTTAAAAGCTTTCCATGTGTCAGGTTTATAAAAGTATTGAGAGAACTATTTTGATTGCAGCTTTTGAATATAAAAGTTTTCCATGTGTCAGGTTTACAAAAGTACCTTATATATCTTATATATAAAGAAGGTAAAGCCATTTTTGAATTTCTGAATGTGTCCTATTATAATGTATAAGACATTCTGGAAAAATGGATGGTTTATCCAACATTTAAGATGATTCCACAGTATTGCATAAATTATTTAGCTTAAGGTTTTACAACTTGCATTGTATTGAATAGACTTTATTCATGATTGATACTGCACACAAGATCTGAAATAATGTTTATTATTTTTGTTTGTGTTAGGTCAAGCAGGATTGTGAGATTAGATTTTTAATATTACTCTGTATTTCTTACTATATTACAGTCAAAGACATTCAACTAATCTTTTTCATTACTATTGAATTAGTTGCCAGAATATTTTTTAAGTTGCTTTCTGAGCATGGATTTAATAAAAATAAAATAACCATTGGTTTAGCTATCTTGATGCTGGTTATGTAACTCACCAAACGTTCACTTTGTGCAGGTAGCCGAGCTTTTGGATAGTCATAATAGTAAGCATTTTAAACTTCCAAATTAGCATCAGTTTCTTTGAATATATAGTTTATACATATTGACTATGTATTTTCATGCTTATATAGGAGCAACACCTTAATCAGTCTTGAACATTGAGGATGCAAGTTGGGTACATGTGAAGAGTCATTTGTAGGTAAGTGTTAGATAAAAGTGGTTTATAAATTTCACATTTTTGGTAGGATGTATTTCAAATTTTTGGCTTTATAAACATATACAAAAATATGTTTTTTAATTAACATATATGTATGATTACATGGTTGTGGTGAATTTATAATCCAACAGTCCTTGATAACTTTCCACGTCATACTTAAATTTCAAACACCTTTTAGTTACCATGCCACCCTTAAATTATATTTCAGTATCACCTGAAATTTGGATGTCACCTTATTGTGCTACTCTTAACCCTTTAATTGCCTGAAGCACAACAAAAATATTATCCTAGAACTGGCCATCTAAAATCATTGTCATAACTCAAGTGGTTGTCATGGAGCATATGCTTTGATTTATTTCAATTAAGATGCATTTAACAAGATTGAGTGCAAATTCAGCATATGCTTTGATAAGGAAGTTCCGCTTTTCTCATTATTTTAATTGCAATAACTTTCACGCACATTCAGCCCTCTTCTCTTCCTACAAATGCCCTATATGAATCACATTCTAAAGTAATTTCCATTATTTCTCTCATAATATTGAACTTATATTTCAAAAACGTGAAAACCAAGTGAACAATGGATCAAGATGAAGAGGACAAGATTAAATTTGACATCATAACTTCAGATCCAAGTAATTTTAAATTAAACTTTGTGCATTAAATTTTTTTAATTACTGTTACAACATACATTGTTTGCAGATAAGAGACATGTTTCTTCTATCTGTAAATTTTCTAAGTAAAATTCTTACTTTATCCTATTGTGTGATATATTTTTTCTTCTGTGAATAGGTTGGAATTTCAGTTGTGACTTTCAGATAAAGAGATCCCTGAAAGGCTTATCATCACTTCAGATATTGGTAAGTAAATTCAAAATTCATTTCTAAGATTATCGTTTTTCATTATATGATATTTATAATTATGCAGTAAAGTGAATTAACAAAGGGGTGTTATAAGAACCACTTTAAAGTAAAAAATACACCTGGTGTAACTATTGAGGTAAGAAAATTGCATCAATTTTTTTCAAACAACAGCTTTAGGTTAATCGTTTAACTTATACACATGAATGGCAGCCCATGACATTGATTAATAAAAAATATCAACTCCCTACACTATTCCCTTGAAGCCTTAATGAAAATTTTGAATAAAATAGTGGTTTTTACTTTTATTTTTAGAGAGAGGTAAGTACCTCCTTGGTTCAATGATAAGGAATTCTTAATTACTTAACCTCCGCTATGATATTATTTATCAATACCTTTTACGCCTTCATAAGTTGTATTTATATATACAGAAATTATCCACCGTTATACACACACACACAAATGGTATAGAAGTCTTACGTAAATGATTATTTTGCATGTTGATGTTAAGAATTCACAAAAAAAACATTTATATTCTTACTTTTAAGCCTTATTGATGATATATCACATGGATTACATTTTTCCATTTTATTTGACTAAATTTATTTCAACCTTAATTTCCTCTACTTCTGTAAATAATTACTTCTGTTGTACTCTTCATTTTGTGAAATGTTAATAGTAATTATCCCTAATTGTGCTAAATTTTGTAAACTCATAATCTAAAACAATACTGGCATCTTAAAAGAATACAACTATGATTATTATGATTTTTAAGTAAAAATGTCATACCCACTATTAAAAAAATAATTTTTTTAACACTATTTCGTTGATATAGCTTTTTGCTACTTATGTGTACTGAAGTACCTTTTTCCTGTTATGTATTATGATGTATTTATGGCTACCATTTATCTATATAACCTAGAAGCACGTTATATTAAACATGAAATAGGAATATAAGGACATCGAGTCGACAATTCACCTTCTTTCTACTTCTTTTACTCCTTTTTGTCAAAAAGTAAAATTTGTGAAGAAATAATGACTGTTATCATTCTTACTTTTTGTATTACAATATCATTTTTGGATTTTATTTATGGTAAATCAATATGTACTATCTTACGTATCAGTCTAAAGCCTTTTTGCATTTTCAGTGTAGCTTCATCTCAAGGTTGAGGTAATTTCCATCTCCCTTATTTACAATTTAAATTTCCAGCAACATTTAACTAAAATATAGTTTTGGTTTTATCTCCGTTTGATAATACTCCTTATTTTTGTGCTGATTTAACTAACCTTTTCTGTGCATGATATTTTATTTTAGTTATGAGAATAACTAAAATATGATATAATTAGATTGATTTTCTATATGTGAATGGAAGTTTTTATGAGTACATAATACTTGATATGGAGCATTACTGTTTTACTTAAACTTCTGGGTCTACTGTCCTGTAAATATGTTTGTATTTGTGATGTTAGTAAAAAAAAATTTTGGCTGACGTAACTATATATGACATGATGGGTAATATTTGTAAGTGGCTTTTCAAAACTACAAATTTGAATATTATTTATTAGAATGTTTTTCTTTCATGTTTCTAGAAAGGGTAAACAATAATATTTATTGTTTTAATAGAAGCCGAAGTATCAAAAGAGTACGATCAAAGGTTGATGCCAGCAGTGGATATGATGAAGATAAATGACAAAAAGGACAGAGGGATGGTTATAGTAAGGATACTGTACCACTATTGAACAAAGAAGAGCTAGAAGTAGCTTTCGAGGAAGAGAAGAAAGCATAGAGAGAAGGAGACGGGTGAAGGAGTTGGGGGTATGATAGGAAACACAGTGGACATGGTGGGTGGTGAGGCATCTTTGGTAGCTATGCTCCATTTGTGGGTGTCCTTGCAAGATTTGCATGAGTTAATGATTTCGTTGTTACTGACTTTAAGATTGTTTATGAATTGCTAGGATGATATAAGATTGGTAGCAAGAAAATATTTATTATTATCTTCGTTTGTAAGACTGTGATGTAACTTTTCCAAATAGGATGAAACATCTTTCTTCGTTCACTTATTTTTAACAAAGCATAGTATTCTGTACAATAAAAGTTTGGTCTACAATGCAAATTATCTACAGTATCTCAACAAATTATCTTCAAAAGCAAGTGAGAGCCCACGGCTATTGACTTTGGTTTATAAGAAGAGTTAGAGAATACACTTATTATAGTATATATTAGTTAACCAGCAAAAAAATAAAATATAAAACTAAGAACAAAAGGAGGTCTAAAAGTGTCAAGGTAAAAATATCATTTTATCCTGCAACCAAATAAACAAAGATGTACAATATTAGAACTTAAACATAAAGTTAACCACTGATGGACATTTCCGTAGATGTAGAAATCACTAATGGAAATTTCCATGGTACAAGTGTATTAATCCTACTTATACCACTTAAGCCATCTAAGAATATTAAACATGCCTTTCAACCTAGTACGTAAACAATTTCCTGTTAAATTAGTTTTTTCCTTAACAATTAATAAATCACAAGGACAAACCATCCCTCCAGGATGGTATTTATTTTCCCGAATATGTTTTCAGTCATGGTCAACTATATATTGCTGTCTAGAGGAGTTGCATGAAAAATATCTAAAGTTTTTGTGAAAAATGGAAAGTCTCGAAATAGATGGTATGCATAGAAATGTGGTATATAAGGTCGTAACATGTAATCATGAACTTAGTTAAATATACTTTGTTTTCTCCACTTCACATGCAATACTTTTACAATAAACATTATTCTTCAACATGTATACACATATGTTCTTCACAACTGCTGTATCACTCCATTAAAATATGGGATTTTTATATGATCATAACGAGTAATAATTGCACTTAAAATCATTTTCTCCATTTTACTGTTTTTTTCCTTTATATTTTCAAGTACTGCTTCTATCAATTACACCTTTGGGTTGATTTTTTATATATGTACAAAAGAAAATTTCCTACTTTATTAAGAATTCAATTGTAGTTAACATAACAAATCCCTTATAAAACGTTTTTAACTCCGCCGATCAACTTATTATTGATGCCGGTCTCAAGCTCGGAACAAGAAGGAGAGAAAACGATTACTATAATATCTTACAAACAGTGTTTTTTAATACCAATTCCTCCTGTGCACGTGCATCGCACGTGCCAAAGTACTCGTATATATATATATATTTGTTTTTTATGAAAACAACACACTTAAGAAAATTTCAAATTAATTTTTTTTTGCAAGTGATGTAAACAACTCAAGTCGGCCGCCCACTGCCCAAATGCAAACCCACTAATCCCTTCCTCTTTGTAAAAACAAATGGGAACACACAAAATCACGAACTAAAAAAAAGGAAATCACGAAATCAAAATCACGAGCTAAAAACTAAAAAAAATTGGTGATGCGATTGGGTTCGATTTGGTGAGGCTTGGGATGGAAGCGGAGTTTGAAGCTGATGAAGCGGGTTCGGTTATTGTTTGATGGTGAGGTGTTGAGGTCATTGAGTGTTGCAGGTAGGTTTTGGATGGTTGCCGATTGGCTGAGTAATGTTAGCAATTTAGTGATGAAGGTTGGCGTTGATTGGTTTGATTCAAAGGCAGAGGATGGTTTTGGAAATGGCAGAGGAGATGTGGATGTAAGGTTATGAACTGAGGTAGTTTGTGGTTTTAGGAAGGTTGAAATGGAGTTGCGGTGAGGTTCAGGTGGGAAGTTGGACGATTTTGGGTGTTCATGGATTGTTGGCGGAGTGTTCGATTAGAAGTGTTGTATGATAGTGTGAAGTGATTTATGCAATGGGAGATAAAGTTCGATGGTTGGATTGTATGTTGTATGAGCATAAGTTAAGAGATGGTGGAGATGGCAAGGTGAAGCATGTTGTTGTTTTGCTCTGTGTAGTGGCAAGGCAGTATGGTTGGGAGGAAATGAAGTTCGAAGCAGTTAATTGTTTGAGATGGTCGAGGAGGTGGAGTGGACAGAGGAGGGTGTTGAAGGTAGAGCAGTGGGCATAGCAGTTGTGCAGGAATGTTTGAAGCAACTACAGTGGTGGATGGGGGTTAATTGGTGATTTTTGGAATGTGGAGTAAAGGCAGGCAATTGAGGAGGAATGTTGCTGCCGCGGTGGTTGTTATGGACAGAGGCAAGGTAGTGGTTGGAGGCATAGTTGTGATGGCTAGAGGATGTGGGAATGCAAAGTTGATGGAGGAGTGACATGGATGTTCAGTGGTTTGAAGTGTAGTGAGATGGCAGGTGGCAGTAATTTGGAACTGCAGAGGAGAGGAATATGGGTTGTTTGGCAGAGGAAGGAAGAGCAATTGGAAAAATGATGGTTTGATGAGTGTGCACTGATGGTTTTGCCAATATTGGGTTGTTTGAATTTTGCTGGAGGTTGGTTGATTGACAGGCGGCGACGACGGCAGTTAGGTGAAAGTGGTGTGCAGGGTGGTTGATAGTGGAAGTGTTTATGAAGATAGTAGGGGATATGGTAATGATATGTGGCAGTGGTGATGTAAGTTGTGGTGGTACCATGATATAGATTGTTTGTATGTGGATGGTGATGTCAGGAGTGGATGGTTAATAGGCAAAGGAGGTATGGGGTGATGTTGTGGTTGTTGCAGGGTTGTATACGAGAAGGAGCAGGGAGGGTAGATAGTAGCAGTTAATGAAAATGGTTCACACTGTGCACAGTGATGGGCAGGAGTTGTTGGATGGTTGATGGGAGAAGTTGGTCGAAGTAGTGGGCAATTTTGTGATGCACAGAAATGCACAGGGGTGGCACTATGGATGGTGATTGAGAAGAGCAGTTGCAAGTTTAATCGGGTTTGTATAAGATGGTGGAGTCCGGTGTCGCGAACTGTGGTTGCTGATGGTAGGATGTTGTATGATGGTTAGTGAATGAAAGAATGCAGTTGTATGCTTGTTGTAAGAGGTGGAAGAGGGGAGTTGTATGGATGTGTAGTAATGCACAGTTTTGTGAAGTATGGCAGTGTGGTAGGTGTATGGCACTGTTGTTGTTGTATGAAAAGGTGAAGTAACGCACATTGGATGTGCAGTATGGAAGTGCACTATGAAAAGGAGTATGGTGAGGGATATGTGATGTAGTTTTGAGTAGGTTGTGGTAGAAGTTCACTATGAAGCAATTGCAATAGTGTGCAGGGGTGATATAAGGCAATGGGATAGATGTTGTTGCAGAGGTTGGAAGTGGACAGTGTAGTTGATGTAAGTGTAGTTGATGTATGTATGTATTTTCTGTAAGAAGGAGTGATTGATGTAAGTAGTGGTATATCTGAGAAGGTGTTGTAAAAAGGACTAGCAGTTTTATGGTAGATATGGAGGGTGATTGATGTATGGAACAGAGAAATAAATGTAACAGTGGTCAATGCCAAAAACCTATTTGTAACAGAGAATGAAACAGTGTGAATAAAAATGAAATGCTGATTTTGAAATGCACTATGTAATGCAACAATTTTTTTTTAAGAAATGAAAGCTGACACTAATTAAAATGACACCAAAACAAGAGATGCACACAAACAAGATGAAAATAAAAATGACACACAATCACACAACATTTTTTTCTTCTTTAAATGCAACCCAACACACAAAATGAAAACATACAAAAATCAAACAAAAAATAATTCAAAGAGTAAAAGATTAAAATTAAATCGATTCCCCGGCAACGGTGTCAGAAACATGTTTAACGGCAAACTTTCTATCGGTTTAGAAAATCGCCAAAAAATTATGTGATAAATTTAACCGCAAGCGAACGGTGTACAATTTTAGTATGTGGCGAGTACGAGTCGATCTGCAGAGAATTGAAGTGATTTAAAATTCTACTCAATCAAATTAACCCAAAGTTAGAATTTGTTTAAGCTAAAAATGTAAAAAAAACTAATAAAAAGAAAGCGAATAAAAATATGAGAGTAAAAGGAAATTTAGAGGCAATTCCCTTCTCATGATCACATAAATCAACATAATGAAATTATGATCTCTCTTTTTGGTCATTTGTGAATTTAGTTGACGTGTTTATCATAAGTATGGTCTATTTGTGCTATTAATTAGCCCAACATAAACCATCAAACTTTAACATACCATCCAAACCACTTGTTAACTATCATGAAAATGATAATGAAATTAAAAACAAAATCTATACTAAGCATGATCTATTTACTATCGATATGTAATATAGACCATTAAATTTTGATTCTAAAATCCACTTCATTACCAAAATCATATATAGATGAAGAGGTAATTTTTGTTTATATTTGTTTAATCATAGCCTATTTGGTGTCAATAACATAAGCTATCAAATTCAAAGTTAAACAACAAAATTTTACCACATCAAAAATTTCATGAAGCATAAAAAGAGATTAAAAATTATCAAATATGTTCGATCTACATGATTAAGAGAGCTTCATTACCCTTAAATTGAAGGTGTTTAGCTTCTCATATTTGTTATCATTTCAACAAAAGTAGATGGCAACATAAACATAATTAAACAAGAGGAAAAAGAGAGCTAATTAAAATAAACTAAAAGCTAATCTACTTGCATAAAATAAAGAGATCTACACTACTAACATAAGAAGAAACAAACAAGAAAAGAACATGAATTAAAAGCGCATGAATTAAAATTGTATATAAATAAATTACATAAGAGAAAAAGGCTAAAAAAAGGAGAGTTTATGTTTACAATTTGTGGCTACCACTAAACTAATTAGAAGATGGTCAGAGATCTCTACATGAAACACAAGGGGTATTTATACATGCATAAAACCCTAATCCATATTTTAGGAAACTACCCAAAATGCCCCTTAGGAAATGTGGCCCCCAAGTTATCATTAGCATGTAATTATTCCCACTAACATGCTTTTAGCTTCCATTAACATGTGCATGTGCATTTTAATCTCCATTAGGTTTTAATTGTGGTCCATGGATTAGTGGGTAGTTGGGCTCCTCCATGATTACATGAATTCATTTATTTCCATCTTCATTTATCTTCCATCCTTTGTGCATGCATGAATATATAAAGCCTCTTCCATTTTTCATCCAAATTCCTACAAATAAAACTAAAATGTGCAAACAAATATTCTCAAAATTAATACATGCACAAAATTACCATTTTGCCCCTAAATGAAGATGACTAAATGATGATTTGAAAACAATTTAAATCTTGGTTTAAACATGTAAAATACCCTAATACGCTCATTATTTAATGAAAACAAGATTAAATATGTGAGTATAACTATACACTTTTACGTGCACATCGATCTTGATTTGAGTTGGTTTGGCTATATGTTTGTTAATGAGTGTTATATGTATTAATTACTGGCTTTTGTCATGCTTGAATGGTTGAAAATGTCGATCGAGTGGTGACTACAGTTTTTAGGAAATTCTGGGTTCTGCATCATGGATTGGTACCGATCCATGACTTCATCCAATGACGGCGTGATCGAGGAAGGGTGTAAAGAAAGGCCCCATGATGATTGGATCGAGTTGTGGATGGATCGGTGGTTGTTGGAAGGGATGGATCAGTGAGGTGTTAATGTATGGATTGGTGGAACACTAGTGTATGGATTGGTGAGATTCAAGAGCATGGATCGATTTAGTGGGTTGGGTATGGATTAGAGCATGGGAACACGGAAGCAAGATAGTGGATCCAACATCAAGCAATTTTAGCTAAGTATGGGTTCGACCCTATGGATCAGTACCAATCCATAGGGTTTGGCTTATTTCACTCACAAATCATTTTGGAGCAAGAAGAAGTGTATTAGAGCTCAAATATGAGGTGTGGGATCGATCTCCATGGATCGGTACCAATTCATGGGGGTTGGCCCAATCAACTTATGATTGATGGTGGAGCATGGGAAGGTGTGTAGGAGTTCAATTGTGAGGTGTTGGATCGATGATAATGGTTCGATGGCAATGGATCAGTAGGGATGGTTCGATAGTCATAAATCGGTACCTATCCATGTGTTTTATTCCAAACTTGGTGCTTTTGATATGAGGTGACAAGGAAGGCCCCCTAAGGCCACATTTTGAGTTTTAGATCATTTGGAGTTCATATGCTCGAGTTATGGTCATTTGATGATGGATAACTATACTATGAAGGGTAGAGTAGGCGATGACGAGTCGGATTGAGGGGAATGTTGGAGGGGGTTATGGGATGCATGATGACACTCTGTGACTTATAATGGTAGTCTAGAGTAGTTCCCTACCGCAATGACTTCAGACGGGAGTAGTGAGGACAGTTCCGAGATGACCTCTGCTATGGATAACGTGTGCAAAGGGATCATTGATTCTCGTAGGTTTTGGAGTGTACTCGTAACGCAGTGGTATATGAGGGCGCTCATTTAGGCTGTGGAGTGTGCCCCAGATCACATGATGTTTTGATCCATTTACCTTAGGTTGTTATGGAGTATGTAGTCTAGGTAATGGCCTACTGAATGGCATGGATTCGAGTATCGAGAAACCGGGACATTGAGTAGTCCTAGACTAGGGTCTTATGAGTATCATATATCCAACGCACTGAGTGAATGAATGTGAGGATGGATGATGGAAGCCATGTTTGTTTGATTATTTTTATCACCTTAGGGATGTCACACGATGTAGATATTATTGATGTCAATATCTAGACACCAATAGTACCTTGATGTATAGTACACCTATGATGACTATCATAGAGTAGCGCATATCTTTTATATGTGCTAACTCTATGGATGCAGGGACATGTTGTGTATGATTTTTTCGTACCGTTTTTCCTAGTTTATCACCTTTATAGTATTTCAGATTTCTACCGCTCATAACAGACTATTGTCTGACCTGGAGTTTTATGCTTTACTTCCTATTGCTCTGGGTACTATTAAATGAGTTGATTAGAGATATCAGATCTAGTCAGCACGTGGAGCTAGACAGGTGGCAAGCATGAAGATATTCTCTCATATTATTATATGTGCTTAGTTGCTATTCTGTTGCATAGCATTACGGAGCTTGCTAGTGCCTTACTATTTAGAGACAGTTTATGGGTTATTATTTGATGTATAACTCTATTACTTATGTTGCTTACTGTATGGATCTGTATACTCTAATGTTGTGATTCATTCAGTTATTTACTGTCTCTCCTGTTTTATAACTAAGATGTTTACTATTATATTTTATTCGATGCGCCGTGAGATATACGATAGGTTCTGTATTGCTTATTTACTTTACAACCATTGATGATCACTCCATATCGGCCGAGCACCGCTACAACGCATTATATAGGTATATTGGGTATCGACTGTGTAGGGCAGTCATCACACTTCTTCTTTTCATCATTCATGTCGTCTCTTAAGCTCCTTGATTCATTACTTCATCATCTTGAAGTCTAGTTTCATCAAAAAGTCGCTCCGTTCATATGCTGGATAATATACACATATATGCAAACTTGGTTAGGGTTAAACATCATCAATAAATGAAATTGATAGAAGAATTGAACCTAATTTTTTCTCATTTGTAACACCTTGATTTGAGATTTCTTCATAGATCTCTAAATAAATCCACGCCCAACTTTGTAAGGAAAGGATGAACCACCTAGCTTTTATTTTGTTTGATGTTTGATTTGATTTGGAGTTGATTTTTTTGAGCAGAATGATTTGATTTCCGGGCATGGCTTTAGAGAGGAGGGGAGAAAAAATTTGAATGAAAGAATGAATGAGAATAAAATTAATGGATTTATTTTATTTTAAAGAATGAAGCTTTTCCCTTTCTTTCAATTAAAACTTCCCTATTGGTTTTCTCTCACTCGACTCCTCTCTCTTCTCAAGATGTGGCTGGCCCAGATGCCATCAAATGGCATAAAATTTCCATAAATCCATTCATGTAGTTATCGTTTATTTAAATCCGTTTAAAGTTACACCGATATCGTATATGGATGTGCATAAACATAACATTTATATATGCATTCAAATAATTCGAAATAACTCAAAAACATCAAATAAATTAAATAATAATCAATATTTCTCAAATTTTAATTAATTTGATCAATTTACAACATTTTATAAATAAATTAAATCGTGTGGTTTTTCGAAGTATTTACAAATATGGTTGTGTAATTCAAAGGTGTAAATTTAGTTAGCAATTAATATCGAGCAATTCAAATATTAATGTTCATTATCACCTTAGCTAGTGGTATGATAATTTGGCCAAATTCATTGCTTAAAGACCTTTTCAGTAAATCATATTTTATATTATCTTAAGGGTACCAATGGTGATAATAATTTTTACATGTTATCTTCCCCAATACTATATCACATTAGGATGTATGGAGTTAGGTAGTGGTCAAAACTCCCATATTATCCATATTCAACTCGATTAGTCCATAAACAGTGTCCTTGTGTAACGACCCCGAATTTTATAAATATTTAAAATGATAATTTATTAATTTTTGAATTAAATTTGTGAAATAAAACGGTAAATAAATTGTGAGTTTCCCCGAGACGAATAAATTTGTGTTAAATCAATTAAATTTAAATATTGTATAAATATGGTATATATGTGAATATATATGTATACGGGCATATATGAGTCAATTTGAAATTTTAAATACATGTATAACAAAGCTTATAAAAGAAGCAACAAATTTTATTCAACTTGTACAGCCGAGAAAGGTTATATTGTACCGCTGAAAGTGAAAAGAAAACATAAGTGGTACAACATCAATTAATGCACGCACAAGATAGATCACTTCAGCCACCATTTTAAAGAAAATAATAATAATATAAATTGAACAAAGAAAAGATAAGGCTGTAGCTTATCAAATAAGGCAAAGGAAATTAACCCATGAATCTTTAGCCACCAAGTAGAAAAAATACCAGCCGAAGTTTGCATAGTCAAACAAACAAAGTAAATATCTTTGTACAAGTGAAATATAAGCATAAACAAACAATACTTACATATATATGAAGAAACATAAGGACACAAAGCATTGAATGTTTGCATCTCTAAGTACATACAATATCATCTCAGCCGAAATGAAAATCTGATCAAGAAATAAAATAAGATGAGTGGTACAAACAAATAAATGCCAGCTTCCTTTCCATATGTACCAACTTCTTCTTGCCTCAGTTCGTTCAGCAAAAACATAGTAAACCAGAAGAGGAAAATAATAAGTATTATCACTCAAGTTTAAAAGCTATTTCCAGATCATCTCAACAACAAGTAGCAAGCCTAGATTAAAAGAAAGAGTGCAGATCTAATCAAAATTCCAGATCAAACAAGTTCGCTGTCTTCTTTGTCAAGTGAGCAAATATTCCTACCCTGAAATTTCTTTTTGTGTTAATGTCTGTGAGAAAACTCTGTTCTTTTCTACTAAGTGAGTAAACCACATGACATTAAAGCTTAAGTAAAATTTATCCAGTGAATGACCTTTGTTTAACCTGGATACTTAGTTATCATTCTATTTCAACTCTATGAGCATATGTATTTGAAATTTGAAGTGCTGGGCTATGTATCTCCTTCTCTGTCTAGTTCCAAAGTAATGCTCATCAACTAAGAAATTTAATTTCTTGCTTTCTAATCAATATTAGCCTTTGGATTCTAAATGAAAAAGGTATGTTTAGGCAGGAATGATAACTTAAAAATAGTTTTATGAAGAATGGGTGTGCCGAAGAAAAAAAAAGAGATTTTTATTGATGAAACCTTAAACTTGTAAATTTCGAATTTAACAAAACATCAATTCAAGTATGTAGCTTGAATCCTTACTTCATGCCATGATTTTTAAGATGTATTTGAGGATTTTTTGTGGACTATTGAAAGAGCAGTTCGACTTTGAATTGTAAACGTTATTTGGTCAAATTCTGGCGTGTTGGTGAACTGGGGTAGTCGAGATTTTGTGAGGTGGTGGAGGAGGCTACGGAGGTGCCTGGAAAAATGGTCGGAGGTGGTAATAACGGCGGTGGCGACGGCGGCGACCAGTTCTTGGCAGTAGACCTAGTTTTGGTGGGGTTTATAATTTTGATCGCTGAAGCCTCCAGAGTCGATCGAGTGTAACGACACTGAGGGGAAGGCTAGTGTGGGGTTTGTCGGAGACGTAGCCGGAGGGGGTGACGCTCCATGTGGTCGGAAGATGGTGTGCGAGGGGATTTTCGATCGAGAGTTTTGTTCCAGTTCGCTGGTTTGGCTCGATTTCGACTTCGGGGTTGATGATCGAGTGGGATGGTCGGAATCGAGTGTGGGGTGGATGGGCGACTTGTTCGTGGAGTCACCGGAGGCAAGATCGTCGTTGACGATCTGTGCACGTGCATGATGATGAACTGGTATCAGTTCATAAAGAGGGGGGAAGGAGAAGTTCTTCTCGAAGTGATCTCGAGAAATTGGGTGATGGGCTCGAGTGATTTTTGGGTTTGTACGCGAGTGATAACATGTTTCAGAATTTAAAACGAATGAGTTTTAAAAAAGTAAAAGAAGGAAGAGAAGAAGCAGGTTTGAGACTCGAGTTTTTCCTGAGTGATTTCGTGATTTACCCGAAGTAAATCAAGTCTAGACTCGAAGCAAATTTTAGTTTGTCTCGGGTTGTTGAGATGGTTACAGGTTTTAGGTAAAACCTGTCTGTTGAATTTAAATGATTAATTTAATCTCTTGTATAAATTTCTTTTATAAGGTAAATGTTTTACTAACATTTGATTTTAAAATAAAAGGGTTCTTACTTGGTTAAATTTACTAAAATTTAGATTTATAGTTATTTCAAATCTTTAGTTTGAAATGGGATTTGAAATTGAATTTGAAAGTTAAAATGTTTTCAAATATGGTTTGAAAATGATAATTAAATCATTAATCAAAATAATGTTTTTATTTAAAGTTAATTAAGAATTAATGATTTGTAATTCATTTAAATTTTAAGGTAAATAAATATTGTTTAATGGATAGGATAATTGATTTACGATTTGAATTTATTAAGTTATTAAGGGTTTGAATTAATAAATTAAGGTAAATTAATTGGGAATTAAGAATCATTAATTAGATAAGTTTTGATTTTAAATTAAAGATTAAGAAATTAATTGCTCATCATAATTAATTTAGTTTACTTTGATTAATTTAAATCTATTTATCCAATATTGTGTACTGGATTGGTATTTCTGTTTGTGATTGTGACGCCCCACCTCTATGCTCATAATAACAAAGAGTATTAAAAGAAATACTGTCTATTATTACGAAGAATAAGGCTGGATAGGAGCGACCATCCGTAATTGGCCTTACACTAATATTGGTTATCTCGATAGGAGTGGTATAAACTTTCTCATTTTTCATCTATTATCTATTTACTCCCATCGACATATCCAATTATCAGTATAAAACAAACTACGATAGTTCATAATAGTTTAGGACATTAGATATAACAATAACACAGGTAATATAATTGCGGAACACAGATAAAAACAAAAGTCTCATATATATATAACTGATGTCAGTTAATACATAGTTGACACAATACATATGATACAACTACAACTGTCGACTCTAGAAGTTATATATACACGTACATTATCGACTAATATACATGAATACATATCGTTCTATACAATGACACGACTACTACAAAAGGACAATGACAACTTCAGAAGATGCGAAAAGTCTTCAAATCCCGAACAGCAACTCAAAGAAGGAAATCTACAACCTGAAATACTCGGGTCTGACCCGAGTATTACATTCAAAAGAAAATAATACCCAGGTCAGTCTAATTCAAACCAGTTTATTAGTGCATATAGGCAGTAATAATTTAAATGGACGACAGTCACAATAATTCCCGTCTATCCGATTCTTTAAACAAAGAAACCGGATAACGGTCAATATAACACTTAACAGTGTTTAGCAAAAATCAGCAGATTTAAATCATCGACAGAGATAATTAAACAATTTATCAAATCGACTAAATCAATTTAAAACTGTCAAATCTGATAGGGCTGCAGTACACGCACGCGTGTACTGCCTCGCCACTATCGCAGGAGATATACCAAAGCTCAATGAAAGTCACAAATGATCACCAGGTCAAACCCCGAAATCGGGTTCAACTCAGGTGATAACAAACTGTGCATTGCCCTCATCAAAACAACTACTGATTGATGCGATGCCGAAATCATAAACGAAAACAACACTACAGTAGAATCAAAATAGACAATAGTCTAACAAAGTAAGGCACTGGCCGAAGTCAGATGACATGAATAACATAAGTAAGACCTGAACCAACAAAGGTCAGAAATACAAAATACCCAAGCAAATGCATCACTAAACCATAACCAAGGTCAAGCAAGTCTGTAAAACGAATTAACAAGGGAGGCAAGTGCTGCACTGCTACATCTCAAAGCAAGGTCACACATACACACTGCTACATCAAAGACTGATACAAGTGGCTCAGGGACATGTAATTAAATATACATATACATGGACAGTTAACACTTCAGAATACATAATAACACCAGTAAGTAGACTAGTATGGCAACATAGCAAGTTCCTGAATGCACTGTGCATCTACAACCAAGTGATACACAATATAACTGACAGTACAAGTTACTAACATGAGCTTGCTACAAATCATATCAGTAGACATGCACAACAATGGTTCTAACAATGCAACAAGCCCCAAGGGTCAAATTAATGATCCCTGTACTCGAACTCAGAATAGTACAACACCATACAACTGCCAACACATGAGGGATATGACGATGAAGACTGCAAGTCAAGTGCCAGTGAACCATATATAAGGAATGCAAATTTTGACACATGCAAAAACTACACACTGGACAGCATGTCAAAGAACAAGTGATACCCCAGTGTACACGTGAACTACATGCCTCGAAGAACAGGCGGTAAAGGAGACAGACACGTGATATACACTTGAGTGCAATAGTGGATAAAGTAAGTGCAGACAAGTCTAATACAATTACACATAACAATGTACAAATGCTGGAGTAATATCTTCACAAAAATGAGGGGTTTTAATATACCGAACTAGGCAACAACAAGTAGAAGTCAATTGGTAGATTCAAATGCAACTGACTTGAAAGAATAAGCATATGGAACAACATATATGCAGACAGCCAACTCAACCAGCCAACTCACTTGTACTTCAATTACACGATGCAAACCAAGGTTGCAACTACGAAACAGTGTCCACAATGCAGACTCGATGCAAAAGACATGGAAGCAAGTGCTATCTAACTACAATCACACAAAGCAAAATGCATATATACGTATGTACAGGTCGCCAAAAGAAGTGAAAGCAATATGACACAGTTAAATACTCAATGTCGTAATGAAACTATATGACGACAGTAAACTGCAAGAGGCAACTAAAAATCAACATCAAGAATAGAATTCAACAGCAAAAAAAACGAACTGTTCAGAAATAAAATCGACCAAGCCACGGTCATTCCAAAATGACTTGAAGCAGCAACCAGTAAGTAGTAAAATATATATATACGACTAAGAATACGTCGTAAATCATCCCAAACATCAAACAAATCTCAAGTGTCAGAGCAATCAACAGTCAAGATAACCATAAAATAGGAACACGAAAATCACAGAGCTTCGAGCTCTAAATAACCCAAAGTAGGAATTAGATGTGAGCGGTTATCCACTCACCTTGCTTCGATATGAAAGTGGCAGTCGCGAACGATCAATTGATCAGAGAGAGCATCGACATCAATTTGACAGGGCGACGCCTTCGATTCACAAGCCCCAGTTTTGGAGACGAACGAAAAACGAACAGCCTTAAATTTTGAAGCCCTCGTTTATAGAAACGAATGAGCACGAAGAAATCCCCCATTTTTCACAAGGAAGCTGCCGACATTTTGTTTTTAGGTTTAGGGTTCAACACGAGGAATGAGAGAAAAGGGTCGGGTTTTTTTTTTCTGATACTATCTCGGTGTCAACACTTATGGGCCACACTATTTCAACTTTATAAAGCCCAATTAGCAATTTTAACAACTTATAAAAGAGTTTTAACCGGTTGTTAAAAACTTCAAACAGCAGTTAGCTGACATTTTAATCGTTAAATGACGATATTAAATTAACAGCAAAATCCCGAGTTGTTACAGACTCCCCTCCTTATAAAAATTGCGTCCCCGCAATTTTCATAATTAAGATTGTCCATAACAATTGTTTTTCTAACATAAACTGGTTAACTAGGAAATAAAGGTCGAGAATACAAACACCAAGGAAATCTTTCGATTTCATAAAACAAGTTCACAAATTCTCAACAAAATCTGATTATCAAATAGATAATAAGAAAACAATCAAAACTGAATAATTACCAAACGGCAATATCTAATTACCGATACGATAATTAGAGAACAACAAAATATAATTATCAACAAGGATAATTATGAAACACAAATCACAAATCGCAACTGCAAATATCTAGTTATCCAACAATTAACTAGAAACCCAAATTCCAAAATCAACAAACTCTAACTATTAACAGAAATAGATAGAAAACAGCGATTCAATAAAATCAGCATATTCTAGAAACAATTGGAGACTAGGAAATCTCATATCAATAAAATCAGTAAACTTCTAATTATTCAATTATCTTAAACGATAATCAAAAGATAAATCAAATATCTAATTATCTCAAACGATAATCAGAAAGCAAATCAGCACATATCTAATTACCACAACCGGTAATTTAAAATTTCAAATCAACAATTATTTAATTATCTCAAGCGATAGTTAAATCAAAAATCAACAAATATTTAATTATCTCAAGCGATAATTAAATCTCAAATCAACAAATATTTAATTATCTCAAGCGATAATTAAATCTAAAATCAACAAATATTTAATTATCTCAAGCGATAATTAAATCTAAAATCAACAAATATTTAATTATCTCAAGCGATAATTAAATCTCAAATCAACAAATATTTAATTATCTCAAGCGATAATTAAATCTCAAATCAACAAATATTTAATTATCTCAAGCGATAATTAAATCTAAAATCAACAAATATTTAATTATCTCAAGCGATAATTAAATCTCAAATCAACAAATATTTAATTATCTCAAGCGATAATTAAATCTCAAATCAACAAATATTTAATTATCTCAAGCGATAATTAAATCTCAAATCAACAATTATTTAATTATCTCAAGCGATAATTAAATCTCAAATCAACAAATATTTAATTATCTCAAGCGATAATTAAATCTAAAATCAACAAATATTTAATTATCTCAAGCGATAATTAAATCTCAAATCAACAAATATTTAATTATCTCAAGCGATAATTACAAACAACAAATATCCGATTATCAAAAACGATAATCAGAACTCATATCAACAAATATCTAATTATCACAAGCGATAATTAGAAACAACAAATATCCGATTATCAAAAACGATAATCAGAACTCATATCAACAAATATCTAATTATCACAAGCGATAATTAGAAACAACAAATATCCGATTATCAAAAACGATAATCAGAACTCATATCAACAAATATCTAATTATCACAAGCGATAATTAGAAACAACAAATATCCGATTATCAAAAACGATAATCAGAACTCATATCAACAAATATCTAATTATCACAAGCGATAATTAGAAACAACAAATATCCGATTATCAAAAACGATAATCAGAACTCATATCAACAAATATCCAATTACCTGCAGATAATTGGAAGCAACAAATATCTAGAAATCAATTAAGAAGACTAGAAAATCAACATAAAAGCTTGGATCGATCCCATCAGATGGCGAGTTTTTAATTCGCCGCACGTGCAACAACATATGGCCGAAGCCTACCAAGTACTCAACATAATTTTTGGCGCCCATCAGATTGACCCGAAGGTCCGCAGAGTGACCCGAAGGTCTAGTACTGGTATTTGACCCGAAGGTCCGCAGAGTGGCCCGAAAGCCCAACAAATGACCCGAAGGTCCAACAAATGACCCGAAGGTCCTCATAGTGGCTCGAAAGCACACGAAATCATCAAATATTTCAATTAACGAGTCCGGAATTAACCGAAATAGCAAACGCACATGTCCCATACCACGTGTTTTACTAAATCGTTTGATTCTCTTCATCGTTTCCTTGAAAGTGCAAAATTGTGTATTTTGTAAAAATACATTTCACATTCTCAAACGGACAAGTCCGGAATTAAGCGAATCAGTAAAAGAAAGGGGTCATAGTCCTCGATTTTGCTGAAACGTTTAAATCGCTTCCTCATTCTTTTGAAAGCGCAAACTGTTAAAATTTCTGAAAACAATTTTATTTATTTTGTAAAAATAACAATTCACATTCTCAACTGGACAAGTCCGGAGTTAAGCGAATCAGTAAAAGAAAGGGGTCATAATCCTCGATTTTGCTGAATCGTTTAAGTCGCTTTCTCATTCTTTTGAAAACGCAAACTGTTAAAAATTTATAAAACAATTTTCATTTTAAAACGATTTTCCAATCACGTGATTAGAACAGTAAATCAGTAACAATTTCGGTAAGGAAATTGTACTTCTCAAAATACCGTAAAAACGGTTACACATCAGTATTGCGGAATAACCGCTTGAAAATCCACTTTTAAAAATTTGGTTGTTACTGAAGTCAAAGCGACAGTAATTTTAAAACATCAAATATCTCATCAAAAGAATTTACATCAAAATGTGACATCAGTGAATTTTCATTCATTAAAATTGTCAACAAAACACCGTGCCTCAAAAATTCAGCATTGGTGTAAAAATCCCGTTATAAAAATAACGGCAACAAAATATGTATCATAACCAAGCATCGGTTCAACGTAAAATAATTGCAATAACGTGCAATTCAAATTTTTGCACGTATTATAAAATGAGCAAAGAAATCATTCGAATGTATCTTCAATGAAGATTAATCAAAACAGCTAAAAATCAAATCAATATATGATTAGTACAAGAGAAGCCAGCGGAAATTTCAACCAAAATCACATAACTGTAATTTCTTCAAATCCTCAATTCGGATTCGAAATTCTCAAAGAAACAAAATAATTACAGCTATGTAAACAACAAATGAAATTTATTTCAATTTCTAAATCAAATAGATTATCAGTTGTACTCAGCGAAGACAGTTTCACTGTTTCCGCTGCGCACTCTGATAAACAGTACTCAAATCAATTAAATCATCAGAACACAAATTCAGTTTTATTTTTAAATAAGGATATTTAAAAATTTCATCCAAATTTCAAAGCTTTAGTTTTGACTCAAGCACAAATAAAACATCGACCGATAGTTGTAACATATGTTCCTTCCGAGTTAAGTTTTATATTATGTCCATAAACCCCAAGCTCTGATACCAACTGTGACGCCCCACCTCTATGCTCATAATAACAAAGAGTATTAAAAGAAATACTGTCTATTATTACGAAGAATAAGGCTGGATAGGAGCGACCATCCGTAATTGGCCTTACACTAATATTGGTTATCTCGATAGGAGTGGTATAAACTTTCTCATTTTTCATCTATTATCTATTTACTCCCATCGACATATCCAATTATCAGTATAAAACAAACTACGATAGTTCATAATAGTTTAGGACATTAGATATAACAATAACACAGGTAATATAATTGCGGAATACAGATAAAAACAAAAGTCTCATATATATATAACTGATGTCAGTTAATACATAGTTGACACAATACATATGATACAACTACAACTGTCGACTCTAGAAGTTATATATACACGTACATTATCGACTAATATACATGAATACATATCGTTCTATACAATGACACGACTACTACAAAAGGACAATGACAACTTCAGAAGATGCGAAAAGTCTTCAAATCCCGAACAGCAACTCAAAGAAGGAAATCTACAACCTGAAATACTCGGGTCTGACCCGAGTATTACATTCAAAAGAAAATAATACCCAGGTCAGTCTAATTCAAACCAGTTTATTAGTGCATATAGGCAGTAATAATTTAAATGGACGACAGTCACAATAATTCCCGTCTATCCGATTCTTTAAACAAAGAAACCGGATAACGGTCAATATAACACTTAACAGTGTTTAGCAAAAATCAGCAGATTTAAATCATCGACAGAGATAATTAAACAATTTATCAAATCGATTAAATCAATTTAAAACTGTCAAATCTGATAGGGCTGCAGTACACGCACGCGTGTACTGCCTCGCCACTATCGCAGAAGATATACCAAAGCTCAATGAAAGTCACAAATGATCACCAGGTCAAACCCCGAAATCGGGTTCAACTCAGGTGATAACAAACTGTGCATTGCCCTCATCAAAACAACTACTAATTGATGCGATGCCGAAATCATAAACGAAAACAACACTACAGTAGAATAAAAATAGACAATAGTCTAACAAAGTAAGGCACTGGCCGAAGTCAGATGACATGAATAACATAAGTAAGACCTGAACCAACAAAGGTCAGAAATACAAAATACCCAAGCAAATGCATCACTAAACCATAACCAAGGTCAAGCAAGTCTGTAAAACGAATTAACAAGGGAGGCAAGTGCTGCACTGCTACATCTCAAAGCAAGGTCACACATACACACTGCTACATCAAAGACTGATACAAGTGGCTCAGGGACATGTAATTAAATATACATATACATGGACAGTTAACACTTCAGAATACATAATAACACCAGTAAGTAGACTAGTATGGCAACATAGCAAGTTCCTGAATGCACTGTGCATCTACAACCAAGTGATACACAATATAACTGACAGTACAAGTTACTAACATGAGCTTGCTACAAATCATATCAGTAGACATGCACAACAATGGTTCTAACAATGCAACAAGCCCCAAGGGTCAAACTAATGATCCCTGTACTCGAACTCAGAATAGTACAACACCATACAACTGCCAACACATGAGGGATATGACGATGAAGACTGCAAGTCAAGTGCCAATGAACCATATATAAGGAATGCAAATTTTGACACATGCAAAAACTACACACTGGACAGCATGTCAAAGAACAAGTGATACCCCAGTGTACACGTGAACTACATGCCTCGAAGAACAGGCGGTAAAGGAGACAGACACGTGATATACACTTGAGTGCAATAGTGGATAAAGTAAGTGCAGACAAGTCTAATACAATTACACATAACAATGTACAAATGCTGGAGTAATATCTTCACAAAAATGAGGGGTTTTAATATACCGAACTAGGCAACAACAAGTAGAAGTCAATTGGTAGATTCAAATGCAACTGACTTGAAAGAATAAGCATATGGAACAACATATATGCAGACAGCCAACTCAACCAGCCAACTCACTTGTACTTCAATTACACGATGCAAACCAAGGTTGCAACTACGAAACAGTGTCCACAATGCAGACTCGATGCAAAAGACATGGAAGCAAGTGCTATCGAACTACAATCACACAAAGCGAAATGCATATATACGTATGTACAGGTCGCCAAAAGAAGTGAAAGCAATATGACACAGTTAAATACTCAATGTCGTAATGAAACTATATGACGACAGTAAACTGCAAGAGGCAACTAAAAATCAACATCAAGAATAGAATTCAACAGCAAAAAAAACGAACTGTTCAGAAATAAAATCGACCAAGCCACGGTCATTCCAAAATGACTTGAAGCAGCAACCAGTAAGTAGTAAAATATATATATACGACTAAGAATACGTCGTAAATCATCCCAAACATCAAACAAATCTCAAGTGTCAGAGCAATCAACAGTCAAGATAACCATAAAATAGGAACACGAAAATCACAGAGCTTCGAGCTCTAAATAACCCAAAGTAGGAATTAGATGTGAGCGGTTATCCACTCACCTTGCTTCGATATGAAAGTGGCAGTCGCGAACGATCAATTGATCAGAGAGAGCATCGACATCAATTTGACAGGGCGACGCCTTCGATTCACAAGCCCCAGTTTTGGAGACGAACGAAAAACGAACAGCCTTAAATTTTGAAGCCCTCGTTTATAGAAACGAATGAGCACGAAGAAATCCCCCATTTTTCACAAGGAAGCTGCCGACATTTTGTTTTTAGGTTTAGGGTTCAACACGAGGAATGAGAGAAAGGGGTCGGGTTTTTTTTTTCTGATACTATCTTGGTGTCAACACTTATGGGCCACACTATTTCAACTTTATAAAGCCCAATTAGCAATTTTAACAACTTATAAAAGAGTTTTAACCGGTTGTTAAAAACTTCAAACAGCAGTTAGCTGACATTTTAATCGTTAAATGACGATATTAAATTAACAGCAAAATCCCGAGTTGTTACAGTGATTGTGATGCTTCATGATGTTAATTACTTTGTGCTGAGCTGTTATATCTGTGATGTATATATTGTTATATGAATATGGAACCCTTGACCCGTAAAACGGCACTTGAATTTCGATGCGACAGGGAGTCGGATTCCAGTTGGTTATCCGAAACCCACATCGAATTGTAATGATGAACCCTCTGACTGATAAATTTACTTTATCTATAAATCTGTGAATGAAGATAAGCGTTATGGGTTATACCGCTTATTGATATATCTATGATGATTGATGTTGCACTACTGTGTAAAACCCCTGGACTACACTTTTACACACACAAATATGGATTTCACGTGGAAATCGGTTAAGTCACAGATAATTTAAATTTGATGTTTTTGAAATTGAAATTTTAATTTCAATTGATTTTGAAATTGGAAATTTGGGTTTAAAGTGAAAAGCTTTTGAAATGGAATTTCAAAGATAAAAGTTATTTTGAATAACTTAATCGAGTTTTGAAAATTTAAATAATTTGATTTAAATTTGAATTCAAGTTGGAAGTTGAATCCTATGATTTGAAACTAGAGATTGAAGATGATATAAATGTGTTTATCTGAATTTAAACCATTTAAAAGTATAATTTTGAGAATTTGAACTTAACCCAAGGATTTCAACTCGTATGGATGAATAAGATTTTCCGAAATAAAAACTATTTGTTTTCAAATAGTAAAAGCTTTCACATAAGAAATGAACTTCTAATTTGTGTTGAATGATTTCTAGTTTGAAATGAAGATAATTTCCAAGTTATGAATGAATTGTTTTGAAAAGCTATGATTTGAATCTGTTATCTTTAACAGATTTAAAATAATGATTGGTTTAAATCATTTGAAATGAGATTGTTTAGAAAGCTATAGGTTAAATCTTGATTTAAAGATTTAACGAGTTAATCAAATTGAAATGGAAATTAATTTGGAAAATCTGTGAATGAATCTTTTGTTTAAAAGATTAAAGTGTGGAAACTATTTAAACCATAAAGGTTGAATCTTTTTGTTTAAAAATTTGAAAATGGTAATTTGTTAAACCATTTGAAAAGAAAGATTTTGGGTAATAAGTTGTGACTTAATTGAAATCCCATATCCATATGTTTTTAAATATTACGCTCACTATTCGGTTTAGCCGGGAGAGGACCTTTGGGTCGTATAACCCATTCCGAGTATGTGATACGTCGATATGGATAGCATTTGAAGACCGGTGTTGAAGACCGGATATTTTTGAAAACGGAAGGATTACCGTCGAGTTACTCTGCATCGGCTGATCCCCGATATAGAGGTTTTATCACCCTTAGTGACGGGAAGTCCGGACGTGATTGGAAATTATCCGGATTTGCAAGGGCTTCGTGAGAAGTGCCTTCGGTTCTGTTCGAACCCGGAACAGACTTGTATGGATTGTATGTCTGACATTACACTTTGAGATATAAAGCCGATTTCTTTCAAATACATTTCTATTGGTGGCGGAGAATTTATTCTCTTAGCTTAACACCCTTCTCTGAGATGTACGAGCTCAGAGGTTATGTAGTTGAAATTTATCAGCGATATATTCTCAATTTGGTAATGTGGCATGCTGAGTGTTGCTGTGTGATGATCAGTGTTTGATCATTTGTGATATGATCATTTGTTTGATCTTTTATCTTTGTGATCATAGGTTGATCATCTGTTGACCCAAAGCATGGCTTTGTGACAAAGCGTAGCTTTGTGGACGAGACTTCGTCAGGGCCTCACAACCCGGAAATGGTCGAAACAGGAATGTTGCAGCAAGGTTATGAGGGTCGCGCCCTTTAGGGTATGTCATTTCCTTCTGGAAAAGGGTGGTGTCATGGTATGGAGCCCAGATACTTACTCATGTGGATACACTTTATTATGTGTGATGTTGGTTATCGAGGCCTCGGATAAAGGTCCCAAAGGACCGGGGGGTGGCATATTCGTGAGTTACCTGTTACAGGGGTAACCCGGCCTTGTGTAGGCAGAGAGCAGTTTGTCTCTCGGGGCGTCCCGCCAGAGGCGTTCCCATGCGGCGGAAGGAAGTTCCTTAGCCTGACCATTTGTTGGAAATCCAAAGAAACAATACGTGACGTGTACGGTTTTAGTTGTATTACCTGCTATGGAATGTGGCGGTAACCTGCTATTGAACATAGTAGCTATAGTAGGCATACAATAATGGTTGTATGTTGGCTAAGATTAATATTATACTTTCGAAATACTTTCCTCACTATGCACTAATAATAATATCAAAATGATTTGATTTTGCGTAGTAAGCATCTTTGACTATCATAAGAAGAAATCTCCTCCAATTCTGCGTTTGCATTGTGTGTGTGGTGGGAGGTCTTATGGTAGTTTCATTTTCCAAAAGCATTGCGGTTTTCAATGTTTAAAATTCTTTTGCTATTGTTTTAAAGATAAACTGTTTTTGTTGCTCACACCAGTCCCATGACTGATCCGGAGTTTATTGTTCCCTTCCTAAACTCTGGGTGCTCATAATTTTCCACACGAGCAGTCTAGAGTTGGGTTTCTTTTCAGATATTCAGGTTTAGTAGATTATCTGGAGCTAGTTCATTCATCGGAGTTGCTTATCTTGGAGTTGTGGATTCATTCTTGTCTGAAGATCATTTTGGAGTTATCATTTCTATTGATATTGTTCCACTGCTGATGTTATCATTTTCTTTTCCGCTGCTATTTGTTGTATCATATCTCTGATGTATATTGATATTCATTGTATCACTCTGTTGTATCAGATATTGTATATCAATGTATTATTCTTTTCTTCCGCTGTGTTATTTACTTAATTGTGTTATAGCTCCGGCAAATCGGATTTGAACGGTCGAATCTGCGGCATTCTAGTACAATGTGAAGTACGGATGTTGATTTTCGAGCGGGCAAAACCCGATACGTTACACCTTGGTTCAATAATAACATTTATTATTAACCATTCTACTCTGGCCAAAGATTTTGACTTTGAGTTGACTGCATGTGGCCATGATACTAACCTCATACAATTAAGGAGACTAATCCTTTATTAGATAATGTTTCACTTCCAATGCTTCAACTTAAACCCAATTATAGTCGCTTGATGGATCATAATGCCATGATTAAACTATAATTAATATGGAGTGTTCATATTGAGGCCTTACGGTATTCTCAAGTCGATGGAACTGTGTAATATCATCACCTTGAGATTTCCTATTTGACCTAGTTTTTATTAACCAATAGGAAATTCTCGGACTAGTCATTCCATAGTTATTTAACCCGTTGGTGTCCCATAAGCCATGAGTAATACACTACCCAACATTTAGAGAGTGTTACATGCTTTGGTCTTAATGGTTGTATCAATATCCTTTCTCAAAATATCTTGACCAGGAATATTTAAAATAATATATTATTTCATATTAAGATTAATTACTCACGATTACAACTCTTGCAGTTATAATCACATAACATTTTATTTAAGGATTTTTTATTATATAGTTAATGATTTATATCATAATATATCAAGGCATATAAATGACAACAAACATTGTTATTACGAACAAGATTGACTACAGAGTTAGATGTATGTCACAATTATATAATTGTCCCTAGGGCATACCACTAACTCTTTCAAATCTCACAATTGAACTTGGGATCAATTATGGAATCGTAATCCCATTGCGACGACCCACATTTCGGAAGGTTTAAATTGAAAATATTCCATACATGTCCAACTCAAACAATCCAAAACATAGATAATCAATGGGGTTAATTAAGAAAAACAAGAAAGGAAGAAGAAAACAATCACAGAATCTCGCAGCGGAATGACAAAATATAATAATCAAATAAATAGTTCATGAAGCTGTTTATACTATACATTTGATTATAAATTTACAACATTTATCAGAGTTATATATACAACAAAATAATAGAGTAATGCAGCAGAACAATATGATGCAGGGACTAATAATAGTAATAATATACTATTCTTCATCTTCGTCCTCCAGAAAGATAGCCTTCAATGCGCTGAAATAGTCAGGGCTGACCCGAGTGTAATGAAAAGACAAAACACTCGAGTCAGGACTAAAATATCCTTATGTGAGTCAAATCAATATCACGTGAAAAATGAGTGTAATGGCGTCGGAGATGTTACGGGATTTTCATCTCTTATCTATAACGTGACTACAATAACTTAAGAGATGTTACGGGATTTTTCCATCTCTTAAGGATCCATCAAACTATCTATATGTAGTAGTATACGCTATATATGTAATGTCTATCAGTAAAGTATAATATTAAATATAGCGTTAAGGCGTTACCCATAACCCCCTTAACATATTTTATATAAGCATCGTAGTCTATACAGTACTGTAAACTCCACCGTAAACTGGTGGGCTATCAGGGAGCATCTATAGGTACGACACAAACCAAAATCATAGTGGGCTCGATAAGGCATATGACAAGGCATGCAAGGCTATGCCCGGGGTATGATTATACCGTTTTACACTCCTGGACTGGTGGCAACGCATAGAAGGTACTACTACCCACCTTGAGACACACTCCCATAATCAAAGGTGCGCACCAATCAATCACAAAGCAAAAGATATGTTTCGAAGAAGCGTGTCTGATAGGAGGAGTGACCTCACTTGGCCCGGTATAGCTCCTGTTTTAGTCATATCAAGCAGACCCGAAAGTCAGGGCTGCGTTCTTACCTCATACAAGTAGTGTTCGCCAAACCATCCTACTTCCTTCTAGATTCTCCACCACGTGCATAGTTGTTAAAGTGGTTTCAGAATTGGCAAAGAGTATGACAATATCCGACCCCGGTCTCTTTAACAACCAACCGCTTATTTCACACCGTGGTAAAAAAAAATCCATAAAACAGTTTATACCTTCATATAAAGATATCCATATACTTATTCCAAAAGTATAATATATTCATAAATACCGAGGATTATTTTCTTTCAATCAATTTCTAAAATAATCTATAAATCTCTCTTAAACCATTTATAAACTATTTATATGCTTTTGAACCATTTATATAGCTATTTATAAATTCCAAAATAGTTTAAAACTCTTCCCCTTTTCATACACTTCTACGTAAATTCCTTTAAAACGCTTCTAAATCCCTTTATACAAGTTCTTTTATAAAACCCTTTATAAAATCCTTTAAAACCTTTATAAACTCCTTTTATAAAATTCCATTATAAAATCCTTTATAAAAATCTTTATCTATTAAAGTTATTATAAATGTCTATATTTATTATCTTAAATTAAATTTTTAAATAAGTCTTTTAAAACTATATTAATATTTTGTTAAATTAAATTTTTAATGTGTTTTATTATATTACATTATTTAAAGTATATATTTAAAAACTAAATAAAATTATAAGTTAAAATCCTAAAATTTAGATTTTTAAAAGCTTATATTAAAAAAATCTAAATTTTAAATAAAAACTTTAAATTAAATTTTAAAATCAAATTTATTAATTCAAAACATACTTTACAATTTTAGAAAATAATTTGAATCGACCAACGATGTCCGTATATAATTTTCTATTCTATGGCCAAGTGATTAGTTAAATTTAATTTTAGTTTCAATTTCAAGGATGGATATATATCATTTCAATCCAAATCAAGTGTCATAGGTATATATCATTTCAACCTATTTCTTAATTTATTTAATTTTAGATTTGTTTGATGCCCGTAACATCTAGGGTGAATAACAGGAGTAAATCAGCATAAAACATCTAGGGTGAATAAGAGGAATAGATCAGCATACACAAACATCCAAACATCTAGCATATAAACCATTAGGCATCCATCATAATCAACATCCAAAACAGTCACATATCATAACAGATTACTAGTTATAAATTCTCGGGTGTTTAACTAGCAAATTAAATTCCGATTCAATTTAACTATCAATTTAATTTTCTAACATATAAATTCCTATATCGATTTCCATGTTAGTTAAATTACCAAAAAACAATCAATAACATGAAATTACTTTATAATTTCGATTTAACTAACATAAAATATTTTAGTACTTGCGAGCGTTAAAACACTCAACTTTTATTTGAAACCGAAAATAATTTCAGCTTCAAATAAATTTCACTTCGATTCCATGCTGAAGATGACGTCGATACGGATCCAGTACAACTTGTTTCGTTCGAAACGAGCCTCGTATGAAATAGTTACACGATAATTAACATAACGATAAATTAAACGTAATTAATAAAATAATTAACAAATAAAATAAAATAAAAACCCATACCTATCATCCTCCACACGAACAGACGCGCTCAAACTCAAATCTCACGACACGAACCCTCTCCACACATGCCACCAGAGACGACCGGACCACCATCAGCGAGCCTCCATCGCGCGAAGGGATGAAGGAGGGGGAAAAACAAAAAGGGGCTGGTGGTAACGAATGGTCGAGTTAGGTTGACTTTAATATATATTATTATAATAAGAAAATATCTAACCCTAATCGATTAGCGAACTATCTGAACTCCAAACAAAGCATGCCACCTGGCGTTCTATATGTTTTACCTCTATTCCGAACACAAGGTAACTAGTCTCGAGCCTAATTCGATCGTATTCAGAAGATGGCTTTTCAAAACCAATTAATTTAATTAAATTCTAAAATTAAATTCTATGCGTTTCAAGCTCGCATGGCCAAACGATAAGTCCGATCGCTATGAAACTTTAAATCCAATAATAATTCACTATTACGGATTCGATGAAACTGGTTTCGTCAAAATACGAGACAGCGGCCAAAATGGCTATTTTTACGTGTTAATTAAAATCAGAAATTTCCAATTCCTATTTATTCACCTTTAAATCTAATTTTAAATGTTAACAATTTTCATTCTCGTTTAAATAAAATTTAGATCAACCTTTGAAATCATCTTCATTCATATTTAATTCAGGATTCAATTATTTGAATAAATTCCAATATTAAATTCAAACAATTTAATTATTCAATAAATCACCATAATTTAAAACATAAGTTATTTAATTTATAAAATTTAACTTTTCAAACGAATCCAAATAATAAAACAACTACTTCCATTTTATAATAATTCAACATTTATTATCCAATTCTTGCTACTAATTATAAACACATAAAATACATTGAACTTCATTCTAACATAAACAATTTCCTTAAATATTATCGAACTCATTATTTCAACATTTTATTCAAGTTCATATTCAATAAATTATATAAATTTTTATTTATAACCATATTTATTCCATAATCATATTAAATTTAATAATTTAAAATAGTTAAAAATACGGGTCGTTACACCCATTCTTACGGTAAGTTCAGAATTGATCGATCTAGTCCCTTAGTGAATGGATATGCTATATTATATTATAATTTACCCTGTCAGCCAAAATTTCTCCATCATTGATAAACTACCTATATCATGTAGAACTTTCAAAGCATATGTCTAGACATCTTGTGAGCCCTAGTTTCTTTTACAATATGTATCGTAGTATTATTTTCATAAAACAATGTCATATGATTCTCAACATTTTAAATCACCCCTAGCTTTGTTACAAATTTGTGCATTTGTACATATACTGCTTCTAATGCGGTGCTATTTAAGTTGATGTACTTAGCCTTTCGTTGAATTAGCCACCACTGCTCATTGGGAACATTTCCTAGTCAAAGCTCCTTAATTCAGATTGAATATAAATTTAGGATTGACATGCTATATTCTATATCACTTATAAATTTCAAGTCTAAATACTCCTTCATAAGAAGTTCATTGTTTCCATAAGTAATTCTTTAGTATATCGTAAATACTCATAAATACTCATAACTACCATTTAGTGATAAATTCGAATTTGATACTCACTCAGTGCATCAATTACATAGGAGAATGGCAATATAGTAGACAGCATAGCATATACGATAATTCCTATTGCCTATGGGTAACAAATCCAACTCATATGCTCCATATTAAACATTTTAATATGTTGTCAAAGTATATCATTTGCAACAATCCTAACATCCTTACTTGTAGTTTTAGAAATATTTTAGTACCTAATATTATTTCTTACAAGCACATGCTTACTCTTCATCTTGATTGATAATCAAACTATTTAATTTCTCTATCAAAATATTTGCTTAATTGTGATTTTGATCGAGTGTTATAGTCACAACATTTCTAGGATCTTATCTAAAACTCTCAAACTCAGTTATCGCTCCCACTAACATCCTGACATTTTGGTTATCATGTGCAACCAATATAATCTAGATCATTATTTGGGATTTCTTTTTCAGTAAAGATGTACCAAATTTTAAAGTCATATCAGGTGATAATTTTGCGAGTTAAATCTGAATTAACTTAAGCACGTTAAACAATGAATTTATTATGTTACTTTCAACAATTGAAATTTACGATGTTATTCTCATCAATGTCACTTACTATATTTGTAACAACCGGCCCTGAAGCATACCTAAATTCCGACCTAGAAAAGGCCCCTCGAAACTTAGACCCATTTCAAAGTTGGCTGTTGGTTGGTAAAAAGAAAAACAATATAGAGCTATCTATATATTCTTTCATACCTCACAGTGGAAGGAAAAAAATATAATAGCAATAATAGTACCCATTTATTTCAAACCATTTCAAATGTCACAAAACAAATCATATGTTAACAACAACCGTTACATCATTTTGTTCCAATACATTTTATGGGACTAACAGAAAATAGCATGAAAAGATAGATAATGACTGCCACAAGCTTCACTCTTGCCATCTTCAAGCATCATCAACTCCTTCTCCAACCTGTGTTGTAATGAGCAGGGAGTCAAAACAACAACTGTCTGGTGAATATAAACCTCGAGCCTTACTATTTCAGTACTTGGGCAACATATTTCAAAATTAGAATATGTCTTACGTATTTAAGACCATTTAATACTTCATATAAGAAAAGGAGGTGGGCCTCAATCAACCACTTGATACCTTCCATTCCCGAAGTAGGTTTTCTAATCCCATAACCCATAACCCATAACCAAAGTTATAAATGTCTAATAGTGCGAGAGATAAAACCTATGTCACTTAATACCTTTTAATGTAAAATAGGCAGACTCTGACAATTTAAGACCTCAATTAAGGTAGGCCCCCATCATTTAATACCTACTCCCAATGCGGACTCTATATAGGCATCTATCTAGTTGACATTGCACGAAAATCTCTTTGGACACTTAGTACTTCCTATTGAAGCAGAACTTTCCGAGACATCCTTAATCGTGCCTAAACCCCAATCCTGACCATTTAATACTCTACTTTGGAAAAAGAGGCAGGCCCTCAAACAACCACTTAATACCTCAAAACTTCAAAGTAGGTCTTTGACCCGTAAACACGGAGACGTCTCACATTAGTCTGACTATTCGTAGTTATCGGTAGCCAGATTAACTAGGTAGATTTACCCTATAGAATTGGGACTAACATCGCATCATCTTAGTTACTTACCATAGGTGATGTCTCACATCAGCCCCAAAGCCACAGTACCAATAGCCAGATTAGCTAGACAGACTTCCGTGTGTCTTTTAACTGACCTCGCACCACTTATGACTTAGTTATATTTTACAACACTCTATATTTTATCACACATCTCACCGTGTCCACTAATTAGGCTATATAAGAATTCCTTTTTATTTTGCCTTAACAAATCAATTACTTTCCTAAGGGGGATTTAATGATACTTATTACCTAATTAACTATGCACTTAATATGTTATAATTGTACGTTATTCACGGCAATTAATATATAAATAAATATGCGCTTATTATTTTCTATGCATGCAGAAATTACGTTCTTGCTAACATTAAATGTCAATTCCTTTTAATAACAATAATACATGTCCTTTTTCCATATTATCAATGGTGCCATATTTCCAATATCCATAACAATGGACTTTAATATCCTTAACAAAGTTAATATTCATATCCAAAAATTGCAATAAATAGACTTGTACATAATAAAAATTTCAACTCAATCTATCACATCAAATAAATGGAATATTCTCAAAAATAGAAATTGCAATTCCAGTTTCATCTTATATTCAACCCCTCTTTTACAATGAATTAAACGATGGAGTTTCTCTTTTATTTTCATATAGAATAAACGGCGTAAACTACAAATAAGTTCATACTTTACACCCTATTCCTTAATTGAAACTACATAATTAAATTGGAATTAAAGAGCATTGGAATAGAACTTGAAATCATCAAAACTTACAAAAACTACATATTCCTACAATTTAATGCAAACAATTGAGAATTCCAACAAGAATCGACATTTCGAATTAAAGGAGTTTTAGGGAGGGGGTTTTATTTACGTAATCCCAAAAGCCCTAAGGCATATCCAAATCCATCATATACTAATCAATTACTAAAATAGAAAAACTAAGATTTCCACTCATAGTTGGTCTTTAGCTTTGCTTCTCTTTGAATTTGAAATGCTTAATATATTCTCCTTTAGATCTCTTCTTATTGATATATACAACAAAGGATATATTAAATTCAGAAAGGTTGGAGGAGAAGAGGTTTAGAAATTAAATAATAAACAAAGATAGGTATATAAGATTTCTTATCTGAAACCCTAACGGAGTTTTCTAAATCTGAAGAGATGAATTAACAGAGCTTCGCTGATGTTCCCAAAATATCTGTGAAAAAAACTAAGGGCTCTATGGTCTTATTTATAAAGGTTGAAACGTGCCAGAACCTTAGGATGAAAATAGGTTAAAAATGGATAAATCTGGAACGTTCGTTGATAGGAAAATCCTAGCCGCCATTAATAGGAGCGGTCGACTGCCTTATATACACCAGTCGACCGACGTCTATTTGGGGAACGTAATTATTTTGTACCGTTGGTTTTATTTAATTCCTTTATTATACTTTTAAAGTTAATTTTTAACATCATAGATTTCTTAACCTCCAAGTCTAATCTTAGTTAATTTTAAAATTCCAAATTTTAAATTTAATTATTTATTTGAATATGAATTCAAATTAAATTATTTTAAACCTAAAAACTTCAAATACCCGTAACTTCTTCATTTGAGTTCCATTTTCAGCATAGTATATATGGAAATAGATCAGAATTTTTCCACGAACGCAATGATATAACTTTCATGACTAAATTTCAAATTTTACATAATTTTCATTTTTACCCCTACTTAATTTAATTTAATTAACTTATTTCATTCTTACTGATTTTACGGGGTGTTACAATATTCCAACTACATTGGTCTTTCTTTGAAGACACGATTACGGCTGATGGATAATTTCTCTTTGGGTACAACCATTAAAATCATATTTTAACAAGGGGTTTTCACTCAAAGGTCTTCTTTGTGCAGAGTAATAAGCATTAAGGACGACACTTTTAAAAAATTAGTTTTAAGGACAATTTACTAGAAAAAGGTAAATGAAGTTATCATTTTCAGTTATATAGAAATAATGATAAATGAATTTATCATTTTCATGTATAACTTAAAAAGATAAATGAATTTATCATTTTCCTGTAAATTGTCCTTGAAACTAATTATTCAGAAGTGCCGTCCTTAAAACTTATTACCCTGGAATGAGAAGCCTTCCAACCTAATTTCCACTTTTGACAATGTACTTGGAATCTAATCCGGATTAAGTATTATGCCATATGACCGTGTGTTTGCTCTTTATGGCTTATTGACAATTGAAGAGATTATTATCACTAATAATCCGTTTGCTCAACATGGATAAAGAAACTCATAGTTTTTCTTTAATCTGTGAGAATCTATTAGACATTCTAATGAGTTGTGTCAGTTTTAGGCTTGGGCAACTTTATTTCATCTTATGTGATCTATTTTTGTGTAAGCATCTTTGGATTGTATCCAAGTCCATTGTACTAGCACTAATTTCTAAAAGAAATTTGTTTACCGTTAAGGTGGTATTTCTTGAAACAACAATTGTCTCTCAATATGACAGAATAGACTTTCATAAACATTTTATGAACTGTCTTTTATCCTTACATAAAAAATGATTTAATTTCAAGTCTACAAAACTTGTGTTCATAACACAAGTTAGACGACAACACATCTCAACCTATTTAAGATCGGGGTTTCTTATCAATTTATACCTTATATGAATATGGTATTGTAAACTTTGCCTTAGATGAAATTATTTTTAACATTTTTACTTACTTTTAAGTACATATCCTTATAGAAAGAAGTTAGCCCATTCTCATCCCATATACATTGTCCAATAAAGTTTGATTATCCCATATATATACATCATTATGTATCATAAGGAGGAGTGGATTTTGAGGTCGAATCTTATTTATTTTAGGTGCTTTTGGAACTCTTTTCCAATACACTTACCTTTTCAATCAAATTGAATTGTTTTATTCCGTTGTATGTTATATGTTCTACTTCCATTTTATATTCTACGAACTTATCATGGACATACTACTTGTGTATCAAATACATATGTTCGTGATAATTTATAGGTGAATTAAATGAAGTAAATGGATATGATTTGGTATCATTTGACCTTGGATTACATAAATGTAACAACCCTGATTTCTACGCCATAAAATAAATAATTTTAAACTAAATAGAAATATTCAAATTTGATTTTTGATAATTATTATTTTGAAAATAAATTCTTATTTATTATAAGTCTATTTAATAAAAGATTTTTGTTTTAATATATTGAATTAAATTAATAAATTATTTTCAGCTAATATTTCAAAGTTGAATTAAATGTAAAATATCTTTAAGTGGAAATAATTTTTATGCGATTGAAAAGTTAAAAATATAAATTTAATTTACGTTGGAACATGAATAACTAGATAAAAATAAATGGGTATTGAAATGAATGAAACTGTTTGATCATCGAAATATATTGTGTAAAATAAAATGCAAATCAATTCAAATTAGATCGTAATTTATTTACAAATAAATAATTGGATTATTTAAAAAGAAAATGAAAATTAGTTAATTAAAACAAGGCCCAAATGCAGCCCAAGCCCATTTAAACTCTTATATTCTTTCTTTAGAATAATCCTTACCCTACTTCTTATACACCTAAACCCGAATCCACATTATCCCATATTTTCCATTTTCTGCCCTAACCAAAAACTAGAAATCATGGCACATATATAAAAAGAATCGCACGAGGCGATCAGTGTCGGTCAATGATGATTGACGCGAGAAGGGGGAGGCATGGCATCAAAGCCGTAGGTGGCATAAAGTGTCACGGCTTGGAGGTTGCATGAATAGTAGGGATCAAAGCATGCATTTGGGTTCGTGCATGAACGATGTTGCATTCAGGTGGTAGGGGTTCGGTGCTTAACTGTGCATGCGTGGGAAGAGATGATGTGTTGTTGGTGATTTTTGGTTGCAATAGGTTGGAGTTTTTTGGGCAGCAATCATTTGGAAGCATGGTGCTGACAGCGAAGACAATAGATGTTGCAGTGGCGACTTGCTGATGACCGGGGCTGGTTCGGGGGCAACGGTGAAGGGCAGCGGTGTAGTCGCTAATTTTTCTTGAACAAGCACTATTTCAATGAGTTTTCTCTCTCACATCTATATCATTTTCCTTTGTGTGTTAGATATATATATTTATCCCAATAGTTGATTGCATTGCTTAGTCAAATTGATTAGGATTGTTGATTAATTGGCTTGCTGGAATATCGTTTGGGATATTGGTTGAATTGGTCATTTTTGATATTGGATATAATGTTGGACGTTGGTTAGATTGTGAGACTTTGTGTATTAGATTATCAAAATAAATGGGAGATGCGGTCCGATTGCATTTGGATTTATATATTTTACATCTCTTAGGGGCACTCAGTTGAGAGTGTTTCCTCTTATTAGAACTATTGGTCGAGATGGAGCATGAAGTTTTTATGTTGTCTTTGCATTTAGGGATGATCGAAATTCAATGTTATTCGATTTGGGTTGAACAATGAAATTTATATTGATGATTTGTTGTTGATTTTGGAGTATTTTACTCTGTAATTTATATTTTAGACGATTTATTGATTTTTTTGTTTTTAAAATATTTTTTAAAGCATCAGGAAATTATTATTCTTGGGGTTTTAAAATTTATCTGAAGTATATTTGCAAATAAATAAAAGTGTTTGGAAAATAAAATGATTTACTTGAAATTGTTTGGCAAAATTGTTTGAAAAATGAAAAATAATATTTTCTGAAGGAATAATTCTTTTGTAAAATGTATATTTAATAAAATGGATTCAGGAAATATTTTCGAAAGGGGATTTTGAGTTTCCAAGCTTATTTTGAAGATAAGCCAAACTATGAAATATTTTAAAGGATTTTAATAAAATTTAAAAAAGGGATTTTTGATTATAAAAATCTATTTTTAAGAGTTTTGAAATATATTCCCTTTTTTATATATTTATTGGTTCAAAATCAAAATATTTGATGTTACCGTGATTTAATTCTGTATAATAGGGATATTGAATAAACAAATTAGTAATACCGTTTGGGATAGGGCATTCGGTATTTTTTTTTATTATTCTATTGACCCATATTATAGGATAACTATTGTTTGATGAGTGTAGTTTACTAGCTTCTAGTAAACGTTCAAGTATTACCGAGTGGAATGAGACGCTTAGGTAATACTTGTTGGTTACTATTGGAGAGTAGATATCATTTCTAATCTAGAGATGAGTTAGGAGTTTGTGATATCGTCTAGAGGTGCCTCCATAGAGCTTAGTAGTCGAGAGTTCTATTACTCTCCAAGGGCTACAAGATGGAGATATGTTGGGATTTATAAATTTATCCTCTTAGGACTAACTGATTGAGTTATATTATATTACTCTTAGGGCCAGTAGTCTAGGAATTATTATACTGTGACGCTCTCATTAGGACATGTGGAGTCGAGAGTACTTATTTTTACTCTCGTTAGGACTTATCTCATCGAGAGTATATTTTGTTGCATCCTTTAAGGACTAACTAGTGGAGTATCATTATCTACTCTCAAGGTTAGCAGTCGAAGATTTGTTGTATTGTGATGACCTCACCAGGACATGTATAGTCGAGGATGATTACTCTCATCAGGACTTCTAAAGTCGGGAGTATTTGATGAGGCTCTCACTAGGAATCATCGAGCCGAGAGTATCAGTTATCACCTTCAATAGGACTTATCGAATTGAGAGTAGTTGTTGTCCCTCTCATCAGGACTCCTAGAGTTGAGAGAACTAGATATTACTCTCATTAGGACTATATAATCAAGGGTATTTCTTGGGAATCTATGTCATAGGGTTCATGCCACTATGTAAAGTGCATGAATTAGGACTACCACATAGGTTAGTTATCCATCCTAGTGGTCCTGATTGTGGGGTTGCGCCTGGATCTATGATGTCACCTTGTTGAGTTTGTAGGCTAAGAGTTATTTTTCTCATTAGAGCCTTTGCCCCGACGTCACTTAAGGACCAACAGTCCATTACCAACGGCATGTAAGAATCATGGCCAATGCTCGGCATTGTCCTACAATGTGATTTTATGATATGCGATGGTTACGAGTGTCATGATTCTATGATTAACTTAGGGACTGTAGGAAGCGGGCCATGGTCATTAGCATTTCCTAGAGTAGTGTTGTGGTTCGTTAGTCTTCCATCTGGATGACTTATGTAGATCCATTATATACGAGATGTTTGATATATTATCACCACATTAGAGACGATGATCATTGACAATAGAGACTGACTGCGTGTTAGTCTGTCATTTGAATTATCCTAACCCGAAACAGCTAAGTGTTGCCTATTTATGACGTTAGAGACATGTTGTGAGCTTGTCTCCTTTTTGCATGATTTGTTGTTTCTATATCCCATAACCATTCAGTTGAGAGTTTCGCCTCTCTAAGGACCGAGGGTCGAGATAAATGATTTTGATGTTTATTGAGTTGGTGTTTCTTATTATCTTTGAGAGCTTAACAGTCGAAAGTTATCACTTTCATTAGGAATGTAGGTTGAGATAATTGAAAGTTAGCCAAAAAGAGAAAAGAAATCCTTTGAAAATGATATATGAATGATGCAAAAACAGATCCGAGAATATAAGCCATCAAAATAGAATTATTGACAGCCAATAAGGTTCTAAATGTAAAAGTTTAGTTGACTGATTTAATGGAATCCAAAACACAATCTTAAGTCTATACGCCAAGATAAAAGCATAGAAAAGTATTGAAAGAACATACAAAACTGGATGGTTAGATACTGATGCTTTTTTGAATAAAATAAAATCTAAATGAGCAAGAAAGGGTAAAATGCATTAATGTGGAAATTTCTACCAAAAGGATAATTGCTCCTTTACATTAGATAATGCAAGATATGAATATTTAATAGCTTAATACAGATACTAAAGTGATCGGACAAAAGGTATATTAAAAGAATCATGCTCATGATAAGGAGAAAAGTACTTAGACATATTTAGCAAAATTACAATTAGAATTATTATAGAAATACATGTTTACTACCAAAGTAAAAGTGAAAATGCCTAAGCCTATTCCTCAAAATTGGCCTTTCTAGGCCCATGACTTCTTCTTCGATTTTTGAAAGAGAGCTTCCTAGAACTTGAACTTAACCAAGATCTTGCATAATAGTAGTTCGGCTTATCCTACGAGGTCCAAAATAGTAGACTTGGGAGTTGAATATGTTGCAAAATGAAAAATTGTATTTCGTACTATTCGGATAATAAAGCCAAGTTTCCCTCATTAGAAATGAAAGATAAGTCCAATGGGACACCATATGCAACTAGGGAATCAAGTACAGAAGCAGGCTGTAGCATTTGACCTTCAATCCAAAGGAGGTGGTTTAGCATTTGATCTGTTTGGCTCTCGACCATAGCATTATCTTCATGAAAAATTTGATTCGAATGTTTCTCCATGCGAAAATACATCTTTTCGTTCCATTTCATTTTATATTAATCAATGAGCATGATTGTTCCATCCTTTGGTTCCACCTAAACCTCGGCCTAACTGTTAGTTAGCACTGAGAGTAGATTTTATTCTTTATGCCTTAACATTCATGTAGAACTGAAAATCAGATTCTGGATAGAGAAAGAAAGTAGAGAAAAGTAAAAAATGTTTTATTCATTCGACATAGTTTTTAATCTGATACCAAATATTACCACATATATTTTGTGTGAATGCCAGTTGTACAAAGTAGCTAAAAGAATAAAAAACTATTTTACATATTTTTTATTACACATTCTCATACACCCCCCTAAAGTTGGACTTGAGAAACAAGGCCAAGCTTGAAGCATAACTCTTGATGCTGTTTTGTTGGAAGTGCTTTGGTGAGCATATCTGCATGTTGCAAATGGCTTGGAACGTGAACTGTTGTCAGAAAACCTTCTTCAACTTGTTCTCTTACATAGTGGTAGTCTCGTTTTATGTGCTTTGTCCTCTCATGATATGCTAGGTTGTGAGCAAGAAACTTAGCTGATCTATTGTCACAAAACATGGCAACTGGTGTAGGAACATACACCTTAAGATCTTCCAAAATCCCAGCAACCCAAACAAGTTCACTGGCTGTAGCAAACATACTTCTATATTCTGCTTCTGTAGAAGATTTGCTAACTGTTTTCTTCTTTTTAGTCTTCCATGAGACCAAATTATCACCCAAATACACACAATATGCACTTAATGATCTGCTAGAAACTAGCATCCACTCCAATCTACATCCGAGTATCCACTTAAGTATAAAGATGAATCTGAAGTATAGAAAAAACCAATATCTGAGGTAGATTTCAAATACTTGACAATATGAATAGCAGGCTGAAAATGTGGCTCTCTTGGACAACTGAGAAACTGAGACAAGTGTTGCACCGAGTATGATAAATCAGGTCTGGTGGTGCCCAAGTACAGCAGTCTCCCAACCAGTTTTTTATATATTTCAGGTTCATTTAGAATAGTGCCATTATCAGTTGAAAGCTTCAAACCAGTTGGTAAAGGTGTAGAAACTCCTTTACTATTCTTCAACCCCATTGAACTAACAATGTCTTTTATGTATTTCTTTTGAGATAAAAACATGCCAGATGAAGTTCTCATAACTTCAATTCCCAAAAAATATTTCAAAGTGCCAAGGCCTTTAATAGTGAAGGCTGTATCCAATTCTTTTTTATCGCATCTATTTGTTGTTGACTGGTACCAGTTAGCAACATATCATCAACATAGATGAGTATCACTATGAATTCACCATCTAAGCTTCTAGTGAAAAGAGAATAATCTTGGGTAGATTGACAAAAACCAGCTGATTTCAGAAATTTTCTTAATTTTTTGTTCCATTGTCTTTAAGCCTGTTTTAACCCATACAAAGATCTTTTCAACTTACATACTTGACCAGGTTTGCAATTTTTATAACCAGGAGGTGGCTTCATATAGAGTTCTTTATCAATATAACCATGAAGAAAAGCATTATTTATGTCAACTTGACATAATGGCCATTTCTTAACAGTAGCTAATGCCACTATTATTCTCACAGTTGCTAGCTTAGCAACAGGAGAAAATGTGTCCTTGAAATCCTTTCCAGGCACTTGCTGATAACCAATAGCCACAACTCTTCCTTTCAATCTTTCCACATTCCCATCAGGCTTCAACTTTGCTTTATATACCCACTTAGATCCTATAGCCTTTTTTCCTTTAGGTAAATCTGTAATTTCCCAAGTATCATTAGCCTCTAAAGCCTCTATTTCTTTATCCATGGCTTCAGCCCAACCTGAATGATCTTTGACAGTGTTGTATGAAGCTGGTTCAAGGACTTTCATAACATTTGCAATAAAAGGTATGAAGGTGTGGTCTATGATGGAAATAACTGCATTTGAAAAATGTTTGAAAGACTGACCAGAAAGTTTACATTCATAATCTTTGAATTTTAAGGGAGCTTTGATATTTCTGGTGGACTGTCTTCTTTGATTAGGAATGACAGGAATAGAAGGAGTAGAAATAATATTGTCCAAAGAAGTGGAAGATCTGACAATATGAGGAGTAGAAGAAGGCAAATATTGAGGAACATGAACTTCATTGGAAATTTCAGTTTCATGTTCCATAGTCTCAAATGTGTTCGGTTCAAGAAAGTAATTTAAATCAAGAACATCATCATCATTTCCCGAAATGACAGGAACAGATGGAACATATTTTTTCTTTGAGGAATTGAGAAATGGAAAAATGTTCTCTTGAAAAACAACATGTCTGGAAACAAGGATCTTTTGAGTAGTTAGATCATAAACTTTATACCCCTTTTGAGCATAAGGATATCCTATGAAAACACATTTGTTTCCCTTAGGATCAAACTTATCTTTTCCTTTGTCCCCATTTGGAATAAAACACCGACTTCCAAACACCCTCAAATGATCATATGTTGGTTTTTCTCCTGTTAACACTTCATAAGGAGTCTTCCAATCAAGAACAGGGGTAGGAATTTTGTTTATCAAGTAAGTAGCAGTAAGGATACCCTCACCCCAAAACTTCTTTGGCATGTTAGCATGAATCCTTAATGCTCTAGCAACTATAGCTAAATGCCTATGTTTCCTCTCAACCCTTCCATTTTGTTGAGGAACACCAACCACACTTCTTTGATGAACTGTGCCTTTTCTAGCAAAAAATTCACTACACTCTTTGTTAATGATTTCAGTGCCATTGTCTGATCTGATTTTTTTAATGGTTTTCCCAAATTGATTCTCTATCAAAGCAAAGAAATCAGTAATAGTTTTGAACACTTGACTCTTATTATGTAACATAAATGTCCAAGTAGTCCTAAAATGATCATCCAACACAGTCAAGAAATAAGATGCTCCACTCATTGTACAAACTTTAAATGGCCCCCAAAGATCAAACTGAACCAACTCAAAAATAGTAGAGGCTTTGCTGCTACTTCTTGAAAAAGGAAGTTTATGAAATTTTGATTGAAAACATACATCACAATCAAAATCATTTACATTATTGCAACCACAATCATCAATATGTTTCATTCTAGTCATAGAAGCATGTCCAACTCTAGCATGAATCAAAGCAACATCAACTTTCACAGCATTTACAACATTATTTGTTACAGAATTATCAACTATCACAGTATTAGTTGATCTAATCTTGCTGTTTATTCCACTATGTATAGATTTAGAAATACCTGTCATCTTCAAGTAATACAACTGTCCAACTTTCCTTCCAGTTGCTAATTATTGTTTAGTAGTAAGGTCCTGAAAGAAACATTCGGTTGAATTGAATGTCACGCTCAGATTATTACTATCTATAAGCCTCCCAACAGACAACAAGTTGTACTTAAACTCTCTAATCAACATCACATCTTTCAAAAATAGACCATATTCAAGAACTATATCACCTAATTCATTCTCATGCTTAACAGAACCATCAGGTAAACATACAGGAATCTGATTTGTTAACCTTTTCCTAGTTATGAACATGCTATCATTGTATGTCATATGGTCAGTGGCACTAGAGTCAACAATCCGACTATCACCATATACCATGTTAGAAGATATATGTGTGTCAGAATTATTACCTTCACTATTAGCAAAAGCTCCTGAACTGCCACTTGCTTCTGAAGAACTTTGCTTTCCTGCCATAGCCTTCATAATCTGCTTGCATATGGCGTTCATCATAGAGGGGTCAAGTTGCATCTCTGAACCAGAAGCTCCCTCACAATCACCATCCAAAGGAGTGTCAAACATTCCAGCACCATTATCGGTACTGATATGAGCAGCAAACTTGCCATTGCCTCCATTCTTCTTATTGGGATTCTTCCACCAGTCAGGATATCCAATCAGTTTAAAACATTGATCTCTTGAGTGGCCCTTATTCTTGCAGTGATCACAGAACCTATCTGCTTTATCTTTCTTCCAATCCTTCTTCATACCACTATTTTGACCAGAGAATTTAATGTTTCCTTGATTCATTGTCTTCTGAAGTTTCTGTGCAGCCAAAGCACTCACCTCTGTGCTACCCTCAGCCATACCACTAATCTTCTTTTGTTTCTCAACTTGTTGCAATATGGAGAATGTTCTATTTACAGTAGGAATAGGATCCATAGATAAGACATTTGTGATAGTGTTATCAAAACCACTATTCAGCCCTAGCAACAATTGCATCACCTTCTCCTCAAATTCAAACTCAGTAAGTTTTTTCAAAAACTTGCAGGAACAAGAACTTAGAGCACCACAATCACAGCTAGGGAAACTCCTTAACTCTTTCAATTTATCCCATAAGTTTTTCATCTTGTTATAATACTGCAAAATTGTTAAATTATGTTGCCAAAGCCCTTCTAATTCCTTGAGTTGATACACCTGAGGTCCATTAGTCTGTCCAAATCTCTCTTGGATATCATTCCATAAATCTTCTGCAGAATTCACTAGACTAAAGTTCTCTGAAATCTCTGGTTTCATAGAGCTCAGAATCCAACCAATCACCATGTAATCAGAATGAATCCATTGTTGATACGTAGGATCACTAGAACTAGGTTTCTTGATAGATCCCTCAATAAAACCTAACTTGTTCTTTGCGCCCAAAGCACGTTTAACATTTTTCGATCAATTGAGGAAATTATCACCATTAAAAGCAACAGAAACTAACAAAGTATTCGAGTTGGCAGAAGGTGCCAAAAATAATGGATTATTGAAGCAATTACCTTGATTTTGGCTTCTTTGGTTGCTTTGCTCGGAGTTAGAAGAATCCTCTTCAATTATTGCCATATCTGACCTTCAACCTCAGCAAAATCAGAACCGAGGTTAATTCACCAATTCAGAAGAAAATCGAGCGAAATGCGAACAATTTTATCGCCATTTCCTGCTCTGATACCATGAAAATCAGATTCTAGATAGTGAAAGAAAGTAGAGAAAAGTAAAAAATGTTTTATTCATTCGAGATAGTTTTTTATCTGATACCAAATATTACCACATATATTTTGTGTGAATGCCAGCTATACAAAGTAGCTAAAAGAATAAAAAACTATTTTACATATTTTTTATTACACATTCTCATAAGAACCATGACCTGTTGAAATGACTTTATTTTTATGCAAGGAGGGGAGTTTGATCGAACCACTAATTCATCCTCTTCTTCATTTTGGGATTGCCGCAACCATAATGTCCTGAGGGTCTTCTGTGACTTTGAATTCTTTAATTTTAATTTTTGAAGCTCTTCTTTAGCAAACTTACTTGCCGGCGAAGGTCGTTGAGTCAAGTAGCTCAGTAACAATTACTCTAAGGCTTAATCTAAGAATGGAGCAGCCTCCATAGTAGACTTTATGTGTTCTTTAAGGTATTTGACCATCTGCTTAAGTGTTTCATTCATTTTTAGAAGCTATGAATTGCAATCACCAGAAGCTTGGAATTATAGAAATCAACTTTGTTCTCAAATGGTTGAATTTATATTTGTAGAATTTGAATATGTTCGACTTTATCATCGTAAGCCCTTTGAATAGAATTGTGTGCTTTTCTATTGTTTAGACAATTCAAGCATGTTGAGTCCTGAGAATAGTGAATAAAACATAGAGTTAAAATGAAAGCTAAAAGATTAATTACTTTTCGGTACATGAAAGTTAGAAGGTTACGATTATTGAAATTATATAGAAATACAAAGCATTAAGATCTCCTAAAGTCCAAACTTCTCTTTGGTACAAAGTATAATTCTATATCCCCTAGGTCTAACATCGATGAACATTCTTAAAGGCTCGACTATATTATAAGATGAAAGATTTTTGCCTAATCCCGCTTTAGAAATCAAAAGCTCGGATGCAAATGAGTCTTTACATTCTGGTCTTGACATTATAGAATGAATATTTTTAGCAGTAGCATCACTTTCGACAATAGCTAAGGGAGAAGGACTTAAACTTGCAAATCTAAGGATTACCACAAGAGATATGTTTTGGACCGTATAACCTTCATAGAAACTCAGATCACTTTTATTTAAGAACTATATCTTTCGGATGCTTCCTTGAAATCTTAGTGAGTTCCTGAAACACCTCCTATCGGTCCTGAGATACAGAGTTAAGTTGGACCATTAAAATTAAGATTAGGTTAGTCAACTTAGTAATTTTGGTCCAAGAAACTTAATAATTTTTGTGTACGTCTTATCAAGAGATTCTTTAACATCTTCAAAATGATTTGAAAATTCTCTATTAAGAAGCCTACTTGCATGTAGGCGACGTTTTACAGTACTTACTACCTTAAGCAACTGATAGTTCTAAACCTTACTTCGATTTGAGAAGTGCTATAATGAGAGAAAGATGCCAAAAGTTTTTTCATTCGTTTGGTCTAAACAAGAATAAGATTTAGATAATAAAAGAGCAAATGATGAAAGTTCATATATAAAAATCAAGGCTTAATAGTTTATTTTGACTTCATCAAAAGTTCCCTTTAGATCAACAGATCTAGAATGAAAGATCAAGAGCTCGGTGGTTATTTGTTTAATATATACAAAAAGTTACGAGATAAAGCATATTAGTTAAAGTAAATTTACTATAGTTATACTCACCCGAAGGGTGTTTTGGAGCCAAAACTCTAAATACTTTAGGATGCAATAAAAGGAAGAAGGTATATTAATTTTACTTTTAGAAATAATCTCATCAAGCCATGATTTCATGGCTTCTTTGGTTGTATTTAGAACTTGTAGCCCTGAGGTCAAAAGGCAATAGGATTTTATCTTTTTGGAAGGAGTCCTAGGGACTACCTACTAAAGAGATAAATTAGGAGATGCTTCTGCCACCCTTTCAGAAACAATAGTCTTTTGCATTTTGTTTTTGTCTGAAAACCCCTTCGGGTGGGTAGGACTCTTCTGATAAGAAGGTTGATGGGAAGTCTTCTCTGTCTCTTCTTATTTCCTAAGAGAATGGTGCCAATGGCCAAGTCATCCAAAACATAAATACTAGTAACTAAAAATAAAACAAACATATAAAAGTGAAATTATTCCTAAGTACAAATAGCTAAGTCCTAAAGATAAAAGGTTAGGATCTGAGGACTACCCTCGGGTTTGGGGTTATAAGAAGAGGTACTAAAAGATGAAGAAGTTGAAACTTTAGGACTGGCTTCCCTATCCCTCTTATCTTATCTTCGACAATCAAAAATTGGTATAAGCCGAATGGTCCTGTGATGAGAAGCACCTGAGCATAACCCCTTAAAGAAATTTTAGGGGAAAGAAGACCGCATTCTCTCGAGTTCTCCATGGTCAAGAACAAATGCCTTTGGAACTGGTCTATCAGATGATATAAAAAATTATCGAAGTAGAGTTTGAACACCTTCGAAGTTTTAGCTTTTAAGGGGTGCCTACACAAAGAATAAAATCCAAACTAGAGCCAAAATAGAAATCTATAAAATTTAAAGTACTGAAGTTAAAGTGAAAACTTACTAACATCCAGAAAGGTAGTAATAGTCCCAGAGTCTATGGACCCAACATAGAATCATTTCTCTATGGAGATCTCATTGATGGATTTCTCAAGAGGTTGTTTCTTTTATATATGAAGATAATAAGTTAGACTTGGAGTTGTAGTCTTCAAATATCGCAAAGAGATAATTTATTTCACATGGGATATATCATTATACCCTTGGAAATGGTACAGGATAGAGAGGGTAATTTAGGAAACTGGAGTAAGTTGGAAGGGATTCAAGTTATGATTAAAAGAGTTAGTGGTATGCCCTAGTGACAATTATGTAATTTTTTATATATATCTAACTCTGTAATCAGTCTTGCTTGTACTAATAGTGTTTTTTTTCTTTTATATACTTAGTTATATCGTGATATAATGGATTAAATAAATAATTTAAAGTGTATAATAAGAAAATCCTTAAATAAAATGTTATGTGATTACAGTTTCAAATAGTTGTAATCATGAGTAATTAATCACTAAATAAAATGACATTTTATTTTAAATATTCCTAGTCAAGAAGTTTCGAGAAAGAATATTGATACATCCGTTAAGACTAGAGTGTGTAACGCTATCCAAATGTTGGGAAGTGTATTAATCATGGCTTTTAGGGGCACTTAGGGGTTATGTACTTGTAATTATTGGATAACTATAGAATGACTCATCTGTGGGTTTCATGTTGGTTAATAATATCTACGCCAAACAAGAAATCTCACGGTGTCGATGTTACGTGTTTGACCTCAATTTATGCATTTTCTTTATGTATATTTGTACCTCAAAAACAGTGATACGCATTGCTTTTTGTATGTGGTTTATAGGTTTTTAAGGAGAGACCAAAGACTGAAGAATCATAAAGAAAAGTGACCAAATTGAAGATTTATTATGTAAAAACATTAGTGGTCTGGTGGTAATGCTTCAAATTATACATCAGGAGGTCAAGAGTTTGAGGCCTATATAATGCATTATTTTTGTTGGAAGTTCATCAACCAAAAAAAGTGATGAGATGGCATGCGTTGATGAGATATTATACACATGAATTTGAGTAGATATCATATCCATCTTTTTGGCGAGGAGATATCATTTTTATGAAGAAAAATATACTCATGGATTTGATTAGAGCCAATTATGGATGTATCTTTTGGAGAGAATATCTCATGGATCTACCAAATCAATCAAAATCAAAACTTGTCATTTTCTACATCATTGGATTGATCTTATAGCCATATACATTGCTCTTCATTTGGATGATATTTGGGTTAGATTCATTACTTTTACATGAAGAAAAGGGCTCTGCACACCTATAAATACTCTCAAGTGAAGACCAATAAAGTATCATGTTTCGAGAAAAGCATTTCTTCTTCTTTTTATTTTATTCGCTTGTAATAGTAGTTGGTTAACAGTGGTTGCCAATTAGGTTTGACAACATTTTAACTACTACTAAGTTTTTATTTTTTTATTTGCAATCATTATTATTTTCTTTTATGCAAACTTTAATAAAGTTTTGTTCTTCTTCTCTTATTTTATTTTGCATTTTTCTACATAGATAATTGTGTTGTTTGGTCAATTAGATTTGCTAAAACACAATTACCATTTTATTTTCTATTCTTTCTTCGGTTTAATTGTTTTTATTCTTTTGACTAACTATTGTATTTGATATAGATTCAAGTAGGTTCGAATTTGTTTCAAATATAATATTATTATTTTTAGTTTGTTAAAAAATCGCCTCTCAATTTCGTTTAACACGCCCAAGGTTTTATTTTACAAACAATGAATTTTTAATACCTCCATGTGTTTGACCTGCATACTACACATCTGTGCACTTGCAGAATTTATTATAATTTATGCTTTTCTAATCTCATAGAAAAGTCCATCAAGTTTTTGGCGTCGTTGCCGGAGAGTTAATTTGATTTTTATTGTTTTATTCTAAACTAGATTCGTGTTAATTTCTTTCCCATTTAGTTTTGTATTTCTTAAAAAAAATCTTTTCATCTCTATTGTTTGTTTCTCTTTTTATTTCCTTTGTTTTATTTTTTTCAATAAAAATACCATTCTTGATCGTCAGAATTAGCATATTATTTCTACAGGTTAGATATGGTATAGTCAAAATTTAAATAAGAATACCAAATTAAATCTCATCTTATTTCTTTCCCTTTGCAATTCTCTTTCCATTTTTAACATTAAAAAAAAATCTTTGCATTGTATTTCTTTCCATTTACCATTTTCTTTTACAGGAAATTATTGTCAAGGACAAAAATTTTCAGCGTTTTTGCCTCAAGGACAGGCCTTCAATATTTTATCCTGAAGGACAACTTTCTTTGGGTATCAGTTTTTAGTCATTGATAGTATCAGTTTGTAGTTATCGGTAGCAGTTTTTAGGTATCAGTTTTTAGCTTGGTAGCAGTTTTGTTGTCCTTATGAATAATTTTGGAAAATATTTGTCCTTATGAATAATTTTTTGAAGAATGTTTGTCCTTACGGTAAAAATATTGAGGTTGTGTCCTTGAGGGAAAAAATATACAAATCTTTGTCCTTTAAATTAATTCCCCCTTTCTTTTACATATGTTTCTCTAAAAAAAGGAAAAAATTGCATGAGAACAAAACTAAAGGAGGGAAATAAGGCAGCAATGATTTTTTGATCTAAGGGTTATTTTTTTATTTTGTTCCCCTTAATTTTGTTTCTAGTTTTTTTTTCTTCCATCATTTTTTATTGTTTTTTCCTCTATCTTATCATTCCTTTTTCTTTAAAAAAGCAAAAATAAAAAAAGAACTTCAAGGATCAAAGAGAAGAAGGTCGAGTGATTGCAAACAGTGGAGTTTGAATTGCTAGCGCTACTCAATTGCTCTGGATAGACTGTCATACCCCACTGTAAGTTGCTCTTTCTCTACAGGTGCCCACTCCGATGTACAAAATTGCTTGTAAAAAAATTATAAGTGTAGCGCTTGCTTGTAAAATTTTAATTTCTGCAATTATTGTCTGGCTGCTATATTGGTTGCATTTCTAAATCAATTTAGTTAGGAGCAAAATCTCATAATGAACATAAGGTGGGGGAAGTCATTACCCTTTCCTTGTTTCCAAAATATTTAAATTCATCACTCTCATCGTCTTCTTACTTTAAAAAATATTAGACGTTGGCCGTAGGACAAATACGAGCTCATTGGAGAAAAAAGTAATAATCGGAAAGAGGTTCTTTGTGAAATTGACCGTCTCGAATAATTAGATCGTGGATATATAGTAGTTCCATTTTTATTGACTATTAGCAAAAGAGGTTGCATACTACCCGTAAAACATTGGTCATATCCCTTAGTATTTTATACTATAGGTGAATGGCCATAAGACCCTCTTCCCCCTTCTAATTGAGTCAGTCAACTAATAGAGTACAACTTAGTATTTTATACTATTTTGAAGTAAGAGCCGTTTTTGTTAAAACTTTAAAAAAAATGAGAGAAAAAGCATAAGCTGTTAGTCCATGAGTTGATGGTTTTGATGACAACAACCTTAGAATAAGATTATAAAATATAAATACTAACATTATAGTTTAGATATATATGTATATTCAGGATTTAACCATGCAGGTACCAAGAATGAAGACTGTACAGTATAGAGATTCAAGATATCAAGATTGAAGACTCATGAGTATCAAGATAATCAAGAGTTCAAGATTTCAAGATAAGTATTGAGTCTAGAATTATGTTAAAACTTCACAATAGCACTGAAATCTTCACTCCATTTTGCTTTTGGGATGGAACCCATTTCTACCTTTTTAGTGGCTTACAAACCCACGACAAGTAGCTTACAAACCTACGACAAGTGGCTTACAAACCCATGAACATCCTAGTTTTGTACAAGTTCTCGAGTCCTGTCATGATGAGATATTCTGCAGGAAGAAGCTTGCAAAACTACTTCAAAATGATTTTCAAAAATACTTCAGAATGATTTTCAAAATTGTTTTTCAAAATGTTTTAGCCTTAAAAATTATCTTTTCAAATGATTTTCAAAAATATGTTTTAGCCTTAAATATTTTTGTTTTTAAACTTCAGTTGTTTTAAACTATCTTTTAATTATAATATATTTATACTTAGATTTAAATATAAAATTATAGTAAAATCTTATATATATTATTCTTTATATTCATCTATGTATTTTATCTATAGTCAAGTATATTTATAAAGTTTAAAATAGTTTTAATATAAGATAAAGATTATTTTCAAAGAAAAACAAAACTTCAAAAATTGCTTTGGGATGTTGACATACCCATGGTGACCATGTCGACATAGTGTCAGTTAAAATTCAAAATTCAAATTTCAAAAGAAGTGTCTATTCGTCATAACCTTTCACGAATGGACATGACTGTTGTTCTTCTATAAATAGGGGTTAGCTTCAACGAATTTAACATCAGTTTTTCTGGTTTTTCACTTCTCTTCTTCTTCCACATTTTCTTAATCAAAATCCTATCATTACTCTACCGAAATCAACATTAAATCTAACTAGATTATCTCTGGTTTGATTCTCTATTACTATCTCAACAAGATCTAAGTGCTATTCAGAGTTATAGGCTTCTTTGTAATCTATATAGCGAGAAAAGGTGTGATTGTAGTCTTGGAAATCAATCAAGCGAGAAAAGGTGTGATTGTAGCCTTGGAAATCAATTGGGCGAACTTGTTGCCCCGGAAATCAAGTATCTCTACCCAGAGGATTGTGATTCTGGAGGGTGTACCTCGTATCCTTGAAACCGAGGGTTGTAATTGTTGAATTGCTTTTGAAAGGAAATCCATACTTAGTTGTGCGGGACTAGATGTAGGGTAACCCCGAACCAATATAAAATCCGGTGTGTTCTTTCCTTTACTGCATTTACTTTATTTCTGCATCTGTGTCTGAATATTGCATACATTTGTGTACAAATCAATAATAACTCAAAAAGATTTAGTAATTTCTTAAAAGCACTATTCACCCCCCCTCTAGTGTTATTCCTAGCCTTAAGATCCGTAATCCGCATTCCTCACATTTGGTATCAGAGCAAAGTTTTCAAAAGTTTCATAATCTGATTTTTGAAAATTTTTCAAAATGGCTACCAACACTGGTACTGTTATTAACACTAGTATTCCTATCACTAGTTCATTTGTAGAAGGTCAGTCTACTGCCAGACCACCACTTTTTAATGGCAGTAACTATGCATATTGGGCATGTAGGATGAAAATATATTTACAATCTGTAGGATTAGATACTTGGAATATCACACAAACTGAATATTCTGAACCCACAACTAATTTTGCACAGTGGACCACTGAGCAAAAGACTGTTGCACAAAATAATTCTAAAGCAATGAATATTCTGTTTTGTTCACTTGAAAGAAATGAATTTAATAGAGTGTCAGTTTGTAAGTCTGCATATGAAATCTGGAAAACTTTGCAAATGACTCATGAAGGAACAAGCAAAGTTAAACAGACCAAAATTTCCATGCTCACAAATCAGTTTCAGCTATTTAAAATGAATACTAATGAGTCTATTTCAGATATGTATAGTCAATTTCAAGATATTGTACATTTTTTAATATCCTTGGGAAAGGAATTTTCGGAAGAAGATCAAGTCAGGAAAATTTCAAATTCTCTCACTCCAGAATGGGATCAAAAGACACTTGCAATTGAAGAGGCAAATGACATCAGTACTTTAAAGATAGAAGAATTGATTGGAAATCTAATGTTGTTTGAAGTTCAAATGATTGGGAGAAGAGAAAGCAAAGCATCTGAAAAGAAATCAATGGCATTCAATGCATTAACCGACGGATCAGACTCAAACAGTGATAATGATGAAGAGATAGCATTTATGACCAGGAATTTTTGGAAATTTCTGAAATACAGAAAGATGAATAATCTCAAAAGAAACAACTATAAGAATTCTGGAAATCAGAATGTAGTGCCAAACAATGTCAAATGTTTCAACTGTGATGAACTAGGCCATATCAAAAGAGACTGTCCGTATCCAGAAAGGCATAATCCTCCTATAAACAATGATTCAGTAAAGAAATGGAAGTGTGCATTTACTGCTACTCTAGATAACTCAGACTCGTCCTCAAGCGATGATGATCAGAAGACAGATGACTCAAATTTGTGTTTCACGGCAATTCACGACTTCAACAAATTCAAGGAAACGGACTCAGAAAAAGGTACACATTTACAATACAATTGATTGAAATTGCATGCTTAGAATTAGATGATTGATTGATTTTGAATTGGTGTGTTGATTGTATTTTAAATTTATTTTTTATTTTTTATTATAATTTTATTATTATTTTTAATATTTTTAATATAATATTTTCTGGAATATACTATAAGAATACTCCAGATATATATATATATATATATAGACATTAGAATAATAAGTATATATATATATTAGAATTCTTAGGAAAAATAAATCTTAGAATTCACAGGCACATGTCGACATGGTCCCTACCATGATGCCGACATGGGTACAAATTTTGAAATTCAAAATTTGAATTCAAATGGTTGAATTTCCCTCCATCTTTTCACTTCATTCAATACTTTGAAAAGGCATCTTTTGACCAGAGAACATGTCTTTCAAAAATCTATTTATTCACTATCTTTTATCACAACTTTTCACTTTCATTCTCAAATTCAAACTCTCTCTTCAAAACTTCAAGCTCTCTACTCTCTACTTTAATGGCTTCTTCAAGCAACCCCTTCACCATGAGACTTTCCAAAAACTTGAAAGAGCAACTCCTCAATTATCCGGAGGCAACAAAAGCATACATCAATTATGCTAACTATGGAAAAGTCCATCCCGAAAAGTTTGCTATTTTTCAAGATTTTGCTTCTTATGAAATTGATACTCTTTTTGAAAACAATCAAATTCTTAGTCTTGTTAATTCTTCTCAAAATGATTTTGTTTGTTACCCAAATCTTGTTAAAATTTTCTATGCAAATCTCAATCGAGAATTTTATGAAGGAAATGATAATGAAATTTGGAGTAGTGTCAAAGGCACTAATATTGTTTTGAACTGTGATCTTTTGGGTACCATTCTCAATTGCAAAAGAATGGGAATGGATCTTTCTAGTTTTCAAATCGATGAACATGATCGTGGGACATTTCATCATATTTTTGAAGGAGAAGAAAACTTTGAATTTAAAAACCGAAACTTTCATCCTAAAGCAAGAATTGTCAATCTTCTTTTACAACATACTTTGACCCTAAGATCTGGAAATTTTAACAATCCTACTTCAAAAGTGTGCAAAGCACTCTTTGCTATTTTCGGAAATTATGATATCAATTGGGCGCAAGTTATTTTGGATGAACTTCATCCTAAAAATTTTGAAATGGGAGAAAACACTTTATATCATGGAATTTACCTTACTCGGATTTTCAACTATTTTGGAGTAAATTTCAAAGGAGAAGAATTTATTTCAAGAAAGGTTTTTAATATCTCAAACATTTCTCTCATGAAAACCCCATATGTTTTTCAACCTTATGAAACTCTTACCGAAAAGGAAGAGCGCTTGGCTCATGAAGAAATGGAAGAGGAAGAGGAAGAAGAAGAAGAAGGGGATGAAATGGAAATAGAAGAAGAAGAAGAAGAAGAAGAAGAAGAAACATCCCTAGAAAGTATTGAATATCCCTCCAATCCTACCAACAAAACCCTTCTCAAAAACCAAAAGGTTATTGTTGAGAATCAACGGGTTCTTAAAAGATCCGTTAGTAAGAAATTGGACAAAATATCATCCAAGATGCACAAGTTTTTCTTCAAAGTCAGCAAGAAACTTGGATTATCTTCATCTTCATCATCCTCTAACTAGTTCTATATCTTCATATCATATCGAATTAGTTTAAATTTGTTTTAATTTGAGTGTTTATGTAGTTCTTTATGTTTAATCATTGTATTATCCTATTATGCAATGAAATTGAATTTCCTTTATGTTATCTAGCTTATCTTATCTCTTAAATAAATGTTAGTATATTATATAAATTTATATATATACACAATTACTCACAAAGTCAAAATTACCATCAAAATTCACTGTAGTATGTCGACATACCCCCTTTGACCATGTCGACATATACTGGTCAGAAATGACAATTCATTTTGAATTTGAAATTTGAATAACTACCATATGTCTATTCATTTCAAACGAATTTCTACACCTATAAATACCCATTTCTTCCAGAAATCATTACTGAATATTATTTCTTATCTATTCTATCTCTCATTCTTCTCTCAACTTCAAAAATGGCTAATCCAATTCATAACTTATCCGAGAATCTTGAAGAAACTCTTAATTCATTCAAGAATATTCTCTCGTTCATTCTTCGTAACCAGCGACACTTAGAGTTGAGTCAAATGCAGATGATCAAGGAGCAAGAAAGACATTTCGATGCAATTCGATAGATGATTTCTTCCCTGCACAAGGATGATAACGAAGCACATCCTTCTGTCTCTCTCACAAATGACAATGAAAATTGGGATGCCATCAAAGCAGACCCTATTTTCGGAGATGAAGGATGGGTGGAAGTTCCCCGTAACATTTAATTTGTTTGTTTTATTACTTTGTTTGAATTGATTGTTTTGATTGAAATTGGTTGTTTTGATTGATTTGATTTATACATTGGTGTGGTTTGATGATTGTATAGATATACATTAATATATTTATAATCATTGATTGAATATCATGTCTATAAGTATAGTTATTTCTTATATACTCTATTATATAGTTTATTAATGCAGGTACTTGAGTACAAGAATGGGGGGGAGTTGTATAGTTTAGAGTTTGTTTGTTTTTGTTGATGACAAAGGGGGAGAAATATAAAATAGGAGAGTTAGGCATAGATTAAGGGAGAGTTATTAGATTTAGGGGGAGTCAATAGGATATAAGTAATATTTTATAAACAAAGGTTGTCATCATCAAAAAGGGGGAGATTGTTAGTTCATGAGTTGATGGTTTTGATGACAACAACCTTAGAATAAGATTATAAAATATAAATACTAACATTATAGTTTAGATATATATGTATATTCAGGATTTAACCATGCAGGTACCAAGAATGAAGACTGTACAGTATAGAGATTCAAGATATCAAGATTGAAGACTCATGAGTATCAAGATAATCAAGAGTTCAAGATTTCAAGATAAGTATTGAGTCTAGAATTATGTTAAAACTTCACAATAGCACTGAAATCTTCACTCCATTTTGCTTTTGGGATGGAACCCATTTCTACCTTTTTAGTGGCTTACAAACCCACGACAAGTAGCTTACAAACCTACGACAAGTGGCTTACAAACCCACGAACATCCTGGTTTTGTACAAGTTCTCGAGTCCTGTCATGATGAGATATTCTGCAGAAAGAAGCTTGCAAAACTACTTCAAAATGATTTTCAAAACTACTTCAGAATGATTTTCAAAATTGTTTTTCAAAATGTTTTAGCCTTAAAAATTATCTTTTCAAATGATTTTCAAAAAGATGTTTTAGCCTTAAATATTCTTGTTTTTAAACTTCAGTTGTTTTAAACTATCTTTTAATTATAATATATTTATACTTAGATTTAAATATAAAATTATAGTAAAATTATATATATATTATTCTTTATATTCATCTATGTATTTTATCTATAGTCAAGTATATTTATAAAGTTTAAAATAGTTTTAATATAAGATAAAGATTATTTTCAAAGAAAAACAAAACTTCAAAAATTGCTTTGGGTTGTTGACATACCCATGGTGACCATGTCGACATAGTGTCAGTTAAAATTCAAAATTCAAATTTCAAAAGAAGTGTCTATTCGCCATAACCTTTCACGAATGGACATGACTGTTGTTCTTCTATAAATAGGGGTTAGTTTCAACAAATTTAACATCAGTTTTTCTGGTTTTTCACTTCTCTTCTTCTTCCACATTTTCTTAATCAAAATCCTATCATTACTCTGCCGAAATCAACATTGAATCTAACTAGATTATCTCTGGTTTGATTCTCTATCACTATCTCAACAAGATCTAAGTGCTATTCAGAGTTATAGGCTTCTTTGTAATCTATCTAGCGAGAAAAGGTGTGATTGTAGCCTTGGAGATCAATCAAGCGAGAAAAGGTGTGATTGTAGTCTTGGAAATCAATTGGGTGAACTTGTTGCCCCAGAAATCAAGTATCTCTACTCAGAGGATCGTGATTCTGGAGGGTGTACCTCGTAACCTTGAAACCGAGGGTTGTAATTATTGAATTGCTTTTGAAAGGAAATCCGTACTTAGTTGTGCGGGACTGGATATAGGGTAACCCCGAACCAGTATAAAATCCGGTGTGTTCTTTCCTTTACTGCATTTACTTTATTTCTACATCTGTGTCTGAATATTGCATACATTTGTGTACAAATCAACAATAACTCGAAAAGATTTAGTAATTTCTTAAAAACAGTATTCACCCCCCCCCTCTAGTGTTATTCCTAGCCTTAAGATCCGTAATCCGTATTCCTCACATAAGCAACCGAAATTCACCAAGGGGATCTCTGATAAATCAAAACTTTTCAAATGAGGTTGATCAACAGAATTTAATGAATCAACACTTTCAAAAGATCAACGCAAGAAAGGATAGACCTTTATCTCTTTGGGAGCTATGCTATCCAACAAGGACTATCTAACCTTCGGCTACTCTTTTTCCACCAGCCGAAGGAAATAATTTCGAATTGAAAAGTTCTTTCATCTAAGGGATTCCAAAATTCACAGGTTTGGAAAACGCATACGAGTTTCTTCAAGATTTCCAATTCTACACTTCCACACTGAAAATGCAACAATTGTCAGACAAGTCCATTAAGCTCAAATTGATTCCTTTTGCGCTACAAGCTAGCGTAAAAAGATGGCTAAATTCTCTACCACCACACTCTGTTTGAAGTTGGAACGAGTTCAATAATATTTTCGTGAAAAGGTTTTTTCCTTTTCATAAAACTCTTAAAATCAAAAATGAAGATTAATTAGTTTACACAAAATGATGGAGGAACTTTTTCACAATATTTTGAATGATTTAAGGAACTCTTATATAGTAGCCCTCATTGTGGAATACCCAAATCCATTGTATGCCAAGTTGCATATGAAGGGCTCAACTATCTAACTCGGTTACAACTTGAAACTATGTGTCAAAATGATTTTATGAGCAAATAAACTGATGTGGCTTGGGCCTTCCTCGAAGATTATGCTGAAATGGACCAACAATGAAAATCAACTAATGTTCCATCCCGTGAACCTACGAGAGGAGTACACGCAATAGTCCCCTCATTGTTCTTCTTTGAGGACTCCCAAGTCAAAGGAGGAACACCCCAAGTGTACCCTTTGGAACAGGCCAATGCCCTAGCCTATAATAACGCTCACACCTCTCAAAATCATTTCCAACTGGCCAAACGATCCAAATCTATGTCAAACCCTAATAATTTTACGAACCCTTCACACATTTATCCCACGAACCAAAATGCTCAAACTTCTCAAACTACACCCAATCTAGACCGTCGAATCAACCGTATAGGCATTCTAACTCATTAGGTCAACCTTTTCAACCTCCTCCTCCACAATCGCAAGACGTCATTCGTGTAGAAAAACAAATGTCAGAAAATAATGATAGGTTGGAGCAAATCATAAGTGACAAAATGAAGAAATGATGAATTTTCTTTTGAGTAATTCAAACAACGAAAGGGAAAATTGCCTAGTCAACCCGAAGTGAACCTAAAGTATAATTCTCGAGGAGTGCATTTTTGTGATGACGAAAATGTGAATCCGGTTAACATTGTCACCATATTAAGGTCTGGAAAGAAGGTAGACAACCAAGTCAGCAACCTTGACATTATTCCAAAGTCTACCCATGTTCAAAATTCTGAAACTCATTTGACACCCACTCTTGTCGATCCAATCGACTCTCATTCTTCATCCAAGGTTGGCAATCCGGACAACTCTTTATCTTTTGATGTTGGAAACCCTAATATTCCAGCTTCTAAAACTTCGTTGCCAACACCTCCTAATGCGACATCCATTTCTTCAAACGAAAAAACTGATGAAATAGTTTATAAATGCAAAGCTCCTTTTCCTCATAGACTCAACACAAAGAAGTCCACCAATTTCGATAAAATTCTTGAAATTCTCAAACAAGTTCGAGCCAATATACCACTCCTCGGTACCATTGAGCTAATTTCCCAATACGCGAAATGTCTCAAAGAGCTTTGTACTCAAAAACGCGCCACAAACGTCCTAAAACCTACATTTCTGACCGCGAATACTAGCTCTGTCCTTGTGAATTCTACGCCAATCATGTATTAGGACCCCAGTTGTCCTACAATCGGTTGTCGAATAGGCAACACTCACATCGGTCATGCTTTACTTGACCTCGGATCAAGTGTTAATCTTTTGCCTTATATTGTATGTCAACTAGGACTAAGGGAATTAAAATCCAAGAACATCACGATTCAACTAGCTGATCGATCTGTCAAAAAGCCATTGGGCATATTTGAGGATGTGCTGATGGATTGATCTTATGGCCATGTACATTGCTCTTCATTTGGATGATATTTGGGCTAGATTCATTACTTCTACACGAAGAAAAGGGCTCTCCACACCTATAAATACTCTCAAGTGAAGACCATTGAAGTATCTCATTTTGAGAATATTCTTTCTTCTTGTTGTTATTTTATTCGCTTGTAATAGCAGTTGGTTAACAATGGTTGCCAATTAGGTTTGACAGCATTTTAACTACTACTAAGTTTTTATTTTTTTATTCTCAATCATTGTTATTTTCTTTTATGCAAACTTTAATAAAGTTTTGTTCTTCTTCTCTTAGTTTATTTCGCATTTTTCTATATAGTTAATTGTGTTGTCTAGTCAATTAGATTTGCTAGAACACAATTACAATTTATTTCCATCCTCTATTCTTCAGTTTAATTGTTTTTATTGTTTTGACTAACTATTGTATTTGATAGATACGATTAGGTTCGAATTTGTTTCAAATATAATATTAGTTTTTATTGATTTTGTTTAAAAATCATCTCTTAATTTCGTTGAATATGCTGAAGGTTTTCTTTTAAAAATAATCAATTTTTAATAACTCCCTGTGTTTGACCCGCATACTGCACATTTGTGCACTTGCAGAATTTATTATAATGTAACGACCCGGTATTTTCAACCATTCGCATCTGCACATGTCGGACTTGAATTGCTCAAAATACCGCGTTGTAAATAAAATTTGGCAAATCTCAGAATATACAATAAATAAAAAAATCACAGATCACAGACATAGAGTAAGAAGTGCAGCGGAAGTAAAAGAAATAGTAGTTCATGAAGCTACTATATAAATATATCAGAGTTACATAAGATATAACGGTGAAATATAGTACAACAGAAGTCTCAATAAAATAACCAAGTACAAGCTGAATAGAACAACAGAACTGAAATAGATAGGACAAGACAAGCAGATAATCTCCAGCGATTCAAATCTCCAAGAGAGCGGAAATCCAAATCTATGAATAACTCAGGCTGACCCGAGTGTAAATAAAAATACAAACAATCGAGTCAGGACATACATACTTATACAATGTAAACCAACTCAAGTGAACTGTAATAGAGGTACAAGTAACTTAAAGAATGCTTGGGATCGCCCATTCTTTAGGGATTCGTTAAACTATCTACTATGTAGTAATATTCGCTATTATAATAATGTCTAATATAAAATAAACATACTTTTAAATAGCATTAAGGAGTGACCCAATAATCCCCTTAACACGTAATAGTCCCAGTAGTCTATCCAGTATTAGCATACTCCCAAAATCCATAGGCTACGGGAGAAATTCAAACTCGTAGTAAAGCTCGTTATGGTAGGTGACACGGCACACAAGGCAATGCCGGGGTAGATATACCAATTACGCATCCGGACTGGTGGTGACGCATAGCAGCCACTACCGCCCACCTCGAACAACACTCCCAAATCAAGGATGCACACCAAAACAATCACAAGTAATAGAATGGTATCGAAGAAGTGTGTCCGATCAGAGGTGCTACCTCCTTGGCCCGTCGATTGCTCCTGTTTTAGCCACCTTATGCCAACTCACGGGAGTTGGGTCCACGTATATACCTTAGGATCGTCGCCACCATCCTACTTCATTTTTGAAACTCCACCGCGTACACAGTTGTCAAAGTGGTTTTCGGTATCGACAGAGAGTATGTCCATATCTGATCCCGGTCTCTTTAACAACCAATCGTTATTATAACCCGTGGTTATAATTTAAAAACAGTTTATACTTCAAAATAGAATATCATTTCAAATCCAAATCTTTATCAAAATAAAGATCAAATCATTTCCAAACCATTTAATATATCAAAATATCATATCTTTCCAAACTTCATTTCAAATCATTTCAATATATCAAAATATCATATCTTTCCAAGGCTTCATTTCAAATCATTTTAATATATCAAAATATTTTATCTTTCCAAAGCTTTATTTCAACTCATTTTAATATATCAAAATATCTTATCTTTCCAAAGCTTCATTTCAAATCATTTTAATATATCAAAATATCTTATCTTAAACACCCCTTTAAATTCAAAGATAACATTCATTCATTTTCAATTCAAACCACCCTTTAAATGATTCATATTTCAATTAAATTACTTCATTTAAACCCTTTAAAAGTGTAAGTATTATTCTTTCAATTCAAGTATTCAATTTCCAAAGTTTCAAACCATTCTGAGTTCGTTTACTAAGTCAAAAACCATAATTATTAAAATTTCAGCCTTTCACAGCATTAAAAAAAACTGTTATAAGTTATATTTGAAACTTTTAATTCAGCAAAGACAGCATTTAAAAAAAATGCTGCGATAGCTCAGATTTCAAAACAAAGGTTTTATATGATTTCAGCAAAGATTGTAGACCACTACGGCATTTACAGAAAATGCTGTAATAGACCTGAGTTCAATTTAGCCTATAAGTTCAACTACAGCAACTACAGCATTACAGAAATGCTATAATAGCCCTTTCTACCTAGTTTTAGTTCAATTCAGAAACCATAGCATTTCTGAATGCTATTAAAAGTGAATTCCAGATTTAGTGTATTTCCAGCAAATAAATAACTTCATTTTAAACTCTTTAAACATTTTAAAAATCATAATTTAACATTAAAAATGTTCATTAACATATCATTAAACATATTGATTTTTATAAAACCAATTTCTTATAAATAAATCCAAATTTCAATAATTCCACTTATTAGTTCAAGTGTATAATTTCCTTTTCTTCACTTTCAACAAATAAACTTAACACTTCAAATTTAAATTACCATTTCACAAATTTAACTAAATTTCCAATTTTATTTAATTAATTTAAACCTTTAATTAAAACCAAATTTACATTTCCCAATCAAGTTATATTTTAAAATTACAATTTAAACATTCATTTATTTAACCACTTAAATTCATAGAAAAATCAATAATACTTTAATAAATCACTTAAATTCAAATTTAAATCAAATTATCATATTTACCATTTTCCAAATATAATTAAAGTTCCATTTTTATTCATACAAGTTAAATATCATTTTTAACCAAAATTCCAAATTCCAAACTTAAGTTATATTTCAATAATCCAATTTAACCATTCATAAATTACAATTTTAACTCATAGACAAAATCATAATTTCTTTATTTAAAAACATTTCAAAATCTATTTAAATCAAATTTCAGAAATTTATATTTTTAAAATACCTAAAATATCCAAAACACTTTATAAAATAACCACGGGCCTGTATATAGTTTTCTAACCTAGGTCAAGTGATACGGATATGTATCATTTCAATCCGCAGTTTAAAAAGAAAAATCCAGGTTCTATCATTTCAAACCCGCAATCCCAAGTTAAATAAAATAAATAAAATAATTAGAGCAATATCATTCAGGCCTATCATTTCAGCCCGTAACGATTCTATTCTACAGGGAACTTGCAGTGTGATAAACAGTAAATAAATAAATAGTATAACAGCATAAATCTAACAGTATGGAATATAACCGACGATGTGTCAATTTATTAACAGGATTTTTTTTTACATCATAAATCTATATCCAGGCAAGTAAAATAAAATATAACCATTCTACAATTACACTTGTTATTAATTTACACACCTATAAGTATGTTTGTCAGGTGAGAATACTCACCTCTAGATGCTGGAGTTTTGATACAAAATAAAGAATATCTACACCAGAATGCGTACAGAAGGCACGATCAATTTCAGCGGATGTGACATCCCGATTCAAAACTTGAAAAATAAATAAACTAAGTATGAATTTCACATTCGAACATATCAAAATTTGATAAACCACTGGAACAAAATCGAATAAGATGATATGAAACAAAGTGGGTAGATAAATGGAAATAAAAGAAAGAGCAAAAAAATTAAAGAAAGAAGAAGATAAAAGTTCATCCATTACCTTATGTTGATGCCCACGCGCGAAGAGAATGAAGGCAACAGATGAGGTAAGAAATTGGAACGTGGGTTTTAATTTATAAGGATGATTTGCGTAAATTTTGTAGGAGAAAATGGTCAAGACTAATTGATTTTTTTAAAAAAAAACGTATGAAGCAATTGGACGATTTTATTCCATATATATAAGAGAGTCAAGTGTAGAAAGTTGCACGTGAATGACAATGCAACAAATGAATTTGAACGGCAGGGAAATTAATATTTTATACCAATTATATCAATTTAAGCAAAAGGAAAGTGTGTAAAGTTTACACGTAAATTTTAAAGCAAGGAAGTAAACGTGTTCGTGACTGGTATATTTATAAATAAGCGTTGCGTGATTCAAGTGATAAAACGGCAAGAGATATTTTGTTTTGAACGTATCATAGAGGAGGCCTTGATTTTAGATGAGAAGTTATAGGCAAGAAAAATATAAATATTGATATTTAAAAAGGCCATGAGTTGATTGAGAACAGATTTATTACTTGTTATACACTGCCATTTAGTTCTATTCCTATTATAAGCAATAGGTAGGAAATCTTGTTGTGATGGAATTATGCCATGGGTTTCGTAATTAAGGAGAACATAAAATGGCAAGCAATCAATTTGCTTCAAAACGGAAATGGAAAATTAACCAAAAGAATAAATTGTGTGAACTGGTAAATGTTAAAGAGAATATCTTGCGTTGATTTAGGTGCGAGAATCTAGGCAAGAAAGATTTGAGCGAATATTTACAGTGCTATTGATTGCGTGAATTTAGCAAAAGGAAACGACAAGAAATCTTTGGCAAACATTTTGTACACATTTAAAATTTATTAGGAAGTAAATGCGTTGATTTAAAACGCAAAAAAATATTTATAAAATGGGAAAATGGTGAAAATTATTTGCGTACAAGGTTGAGTATTTAAATAAAAACTAGAATTTATTGCTTGGAGAAACGTCATGAATTTATTTAGCATGCATTTGCACTCGTTTGAAAATATTAAGAAGAGAATGCGTTGATAAATAAAAACGGAATGGCAAGAACGATTGGAGCAATTAATTGCAACGGGTATGAATTTATTAGCGAGAGAAACGACAAACAATTATATTTTTGCTTTGAACGGTAAATGGAAATTTAAAGATTTTATACTTATTAAAAGAAATGGAAGTAAAGGAAGGTGAAATATCTTTAACGTAATGGCAAGGCACGGTTGAATTTTCCACCTTTAAAAGTGCAAAGCAATTGATTTAGTAACAAGGCAAAAATTTGAATGTGAACGGTTATAAATTTGAGGATAACGTTTCTATTAAATCAGAAGGAAAGTGAATATATTTAAAAGTGCGTACAACAGACGCAATATTTTATGCCCAAAATATAACAAAACAACGGTTTTAAATTTTATACGTTTTCCTATTTATACGTTATTTATTCCATCAAATAACGCGCCTTTTTAAACGCGTAATTAACAGTTTAATTATACATAAATTTTGCAATCTATTACTTAATAAAACATGATTTGTTTACATTGGGTTTTTATTCATTTACCATGTACTAAGAATCTATTACTAAACGTAACTAAGAAAAATATAAATGATTAAATTTAAAAGTATATAATCCATTTTTAAAGAACAAAAGTGAAATAAAACTTTGTTATGAATATATTCAACTAAACTAAAAGATTGGAAAATTAGAAATTTAAAGATTTATAACTTCAATAAATGTTGAGTTTTAACCAAAATAAGAATTATAGAATTTACTTATATAAAAAAAATCTTGGGTGATTATTTATAATTAAATTTAGAAATTCATCATCCGTAAAATAAAACCCCAGAGTTAAAATTAAAGAATAAAATATTACTAAAATTTTTGGGCTGTTACATATAATTTGCGCTTTTCTAATCTCATAGAAAAGTACATCAAGTTTTTGGTGTCGTTGCCGATGAGTTATTATAATTTGTGCATACAACACGTCTGTGCCCGAACAATTGAGTAGCGCTAGTGATTCAGACTCCACTGTTTGCAATCACTCGACCTTCTTCTCTTTGATCCTTGAAGTTCTCTTTTTTATTCCTTTTTTTGTTTTTTTAAAGAAAAAGGAATGATAAGATGGAGAAAAAACAATAAAAACAGTAAAAGAGGAAAAACCAGAAATAGAAATAAGGGGAACAAAATAAAAAATACCCCTTAAATATTAAAAAACACACCTGCCTTATTTCCCTCCTTTAGTTTTGTTCTCACGCAATCTTTTTCTTTTTTTCTTTAGAGAAACAAATGTAAACGTAAATGGTAAATGGAAAGAAATACAATGCAAAGATTATTTTTTTAATGTTAAAAATGGAAGCAGAATTGCAAAGGGAAAGAAATAAGATGAGATTTTTTTGGTATTCTTGTTTAGATTTTGATTATGTCATATCTAACATGTAGATATAATATGCTAATTCTGACGATCAAGAATGCTTTTTTTTATTGAAAAAAAAAACAAAGAACATAAAAAGAGAAGCAAACAATAAACTTGAAACTTGATGGACTGCCATACCCCACTGTAAGTTGCTCTTTCTCTATAGGTACCCACTCCGATGTATAAAATTTCTTGTAAAAAAAATACAAGTGCAACGGATTGCTTGTAAAAATTTAATTTCTGCAATTATTGTTCGGCAGCTATATTGGTTGCATTTCTGAGTCAATTTAGTTAGGACCAAAATCCCATAACGAACATAAAGTGGGGGAAGTCATCACCCTTTCCTTGGCTTCAAAATAATCAAATTCATCACTCTTACTGTCTTCATACTTTAAAGGACATTAGACGTTGGCCCTAGGACAAAGACGAGCTCCTAGGAGAAAATAGTTGTAATTGAAAAGAGGTGCTTTGTGAAATTGACTGTCTTGAATAACTAGATCGAGGATATATAGTAGTTCAATTTTTATTGACTATTAGCAAAAATGGTTGCATACTACACATAAATCATTGGTCGTATCCCTTTGTATTTTATACTATACGTGAACAACCATAAGACCCTATTTCCCCTTCTAATTGAGTCAGTCAACTAATAGAGTGAAATTTAGTATTTTATACTATTTTGAAGTAAGAGCCATTTCTGTTAAAACTTTCAAAAAAATGAGTGAAAGAAGCATAAGCAATCAAAATTCACCAAAGAGATCTCATACAAATCAAAACTTTTCAAATGAGATTGATAACGGAATTAAATGAATCAACACTTTCAAAATATTAACGTAAGAGAGGATAAACCCTTATCTCTTAGGGAGCTATGCTATCCAACAAGGACTGTCCAACCTTCGGCTATTCTTTTTCCACCGACCGAAGGAAATAATTTCGAATCGAGAACTTCTTTCATCCAAGGGATTCCAAAATTCATGGGTTTGGAAAACGCATACGAGTTTCTTTAAGATTTCCAATTCTACACTTCCATATTAAAAATGCAACGATTGTCGGATGACTCCATTAAGCTCCGATTGATTCCGTTTGCACTACAAGCTAGCGCAAAAAGATGGCTAAATTCTCTACCACCACACTCTGTTTGAAGTTAGAATGAGTTCAACAATATTTTTGTGATAAAGTTTTTTCCTTTCCATAAAACTCTTAAAATCAGAAATGAGATTAATCAGTTCACACAAAATGAAGGAGAAACTTTTTCACAATATTTTGAACGATTTAAGGAACTCTTATATAGTTGGTCTCGTCATGGAATATCGAAAACTATTCTATGCCAAGTTGCGTATGAAGGGCTCAACTATCCAACTCGAATACAACCTGAAACTGTGTCAAAATGATTTTATGATCTAATCAATGGATGAGGCTTTGGCCTTCCTCGAAGATTATGCTGAAAAGGACCAATAATGAAAATTGATTCATGTTCCATCCCGTGAACGTATGAGAGGATTACACGCACTAGACCCCTCATTGTTCTCTGTTGAGGACTCCCAAGTCGAATAAGGAATACCCCAAGTGTACCCTTCGGAACAGGCCAATGCCCTAGCCCACAATAACACTCGCAATTCTCAATACCATCCCAACTAGTGAAGCCATCCAAATCTATCATGGTCAAACCCTAATAGTTTTGCGAACCCTTCGCTCTTTTATCCCACAAACCAATATGCTCAAACTTCTCAAACCACCCCCGATCTAAACCTTCGAATCAACCATATAGACATCCTAAGTCATTAGCTCAACCTTTTCAACCTCCTGCTCTACAATGACAACACATCATTCGTCTAGAAAAACAAATATCAGAAAATAACGATAGGTTGGAGCAAATCATAAATGACAAAATGGAGAAAATGATGAATTTGCTTTTGAGTAATTCAAAAAACGAAAAGGGAAAATTGCCTAGTCAACCCGAAGTGAACCAAAGTATAATTCTCGAGGAGTGCATTTATGTGGTGACGAAAATGTGAATCCAGTTAACGCTGTCACCACATTAAGGTTTGGAAAGAAGGTAGACAACCAAGTTGTCAATCCCGACATTCTTCCAAAGTCTACCCATGTTCAAAATTCTGAAACTCATTTGACACCCACTCTTGTCGATCCAATCGACTCTCATTCTTCATCCAAGGTTGGCAATCCCAACCACTCTTCAACTTTTGATGTTGGCAACCCCAACATTCTTGCTTCTATAGCTTCATCGCCTTCACCTCCTAATGCGGCATCCACTTCTTCAAATGAAAAAACCGATGAAAAAGTCCTTAAACCCAAAGCTCCTTTTCCTCATAGACTCAACACAAAGATGAAGCCCGCCAATTTCGATAAAATTCTTGAAATTTTCAAAAAAATTCAAGTCATTATACCACTCCTCAATACCATTGAGCAAATTCCCTAATAATGCAAAATGTCTCAAAGAACTTTGTACTCGAAAACGTGCCACTAACGTCCCAAAGACCGCATTTTTGACTGCGGAAACTAGCTTAGTCCTTGCAAATTGTGCCCCCATTCAAGTATAAGGACCCCAATTGTCCCACAATCAGCTGTCGAATAGGCAACACTCACATCAACCATGCTTTACTTGATCTCGGAGCAAGTGTTAATCTTTTTCCTTGTACTGTATGTAAACTAGGACTAGGGGAATTGAAACCCACAAATATCATGATTCAACTAGCTGATCGATCTGTCAAAAAGTCTTTGAGCACATTTGAGGATGTGCTGATGGATTGATCTTATGGCCATTTACATTACTCTTCATTTGGATGATATTTGGGCTAGATCCATTACTTCTACATGAAGAAAAAGGCTCTCCACACCTATAAATACTCTTAAGTGAAGACCATTGAAGTATCCCGTTTCGAGAATAGTCTTTCTTCTTGTTTTTATTTTATTCGCTTGTAATAGTAGTTGGTTAACAATGGCTGCCAATTAGGTTTGACAACATTTTAACTACTATTAAGTTTTTATTTTTTTATTCTCAATCATTTGTATTTTCTTTTCTGCAAACTTTAATATAGTTCTGTTCTTCTTCTCTTAGTCTATTTCGCATTTTTCTACATAGTTAATTGTGTTGTCTGGTCAATTAGATTTGCTAGAACATAATTACTGTTTTATTTTATGTTCTATGTTCCTTGGTTTAATTGTTTTTATTGTTTTGACTAACTATTGTATTTTATATAGTCCGATTAGGTCCGATTTTGTTTCAAATTTAATATCAGTTTTTATTATTTTTTAAAAATTCACCTCTCAATTTCATTTAACTTGCCCAATATTTTCTTTTAAAAACAATGAATTTTTAATAACTCCCCGTGTTCGACCTGCATACTACACGTCTGTGCACATGTAAAATTTATTATAATTTGTGCTTTTCTAATCTCGTAGAAAAGTCCATCATTACGCAGTTCCCTTGACTTGAGAATATTATGGCTCTTTTGTGTAATGCTCCACTTTTATTACAGTTAAACAAGTCATGGCTATCCCTTAAGCCACTAAATTTGAGTCTAAGCTGAAACATTAGGAGTGAAGCACTTTTCAAATTCATCCTCTCAGTTGTATGATGTTAGTATTACGATCACTTATAGTCAACTCAAAGTCAAAATCTATAGCCAAAGTAGTACGGTTAATAATAAATGTTATTATTAAACCAAGAACTTTATTAATGGACTTATTAAGTTGAATAAGGATGATATTGTAATTTTGACCAAAACCAAATTCCATAAATCCTAAAGCTATATAGTGTTGATGAATAAAATGTGTGTACATAATCATTGCTTAAAGGTAACACTTCAAAAAATATGAAAAATTATTTTACTAAGTCCTGTAAATGGTTAATTCGACCAAACTATCACATGACTAGCTAAGGTGACGTATGAACATTAATATTTGAATTATTCAAAACTAACCGCTAACTGAATTCATGTCTCTAAGTCTCATAACCGTAATTGTTGTAAATTAATTAAATTAATAAATATCTAAGGAATATTAATCATTATTTAATTTATTTGATGTTTTGAGGTTGTTTGGAATTATTTGAATGCATATATAAAAATTATATTTACACGCATATACAATATCAGTGTAACTTTAAACGAGTTTAAATAAAAGATAATTGCATGAAGGGATTTATGGTAATTTTATGCCATTTGATGGCATATATAACCTACCAAATATTGAGAAGAGAGAGGGTTGTAGAGAGGGACAAAGTAAGGGAATTGATTGGGGAAGTTTCAGTTGAAAGAAAGGGAAAGGTTTGTAAAATTAATTGAATGGTGTAATTTGATTTAATTCATTTGTTTAAATCTAAAAATGTTTGTGTTTGTAAAATTAAATTCTCATTTATAAATATGGTTCAATATATATATATATAATGATTTTCTATGTTAATTTATATTGTCAACGAATTAATAACATTGAATGAATCATTTTGAAATATGAAATACATTAAAATTTTGTTCTAGACTTATGTGTATGTTTTGATTCTACAATTCCTTTTAATTGTTTTTATTTTAAGTTGCATATATTTTGTGTGATAAAATTTAATGTTATGTATATATATGTTTGTTATAGATTTATATATATATATACACACACATTTAGAAATATGTGAATCGTATGTATATATTAAAATAATTTAAATTATATGTATGTGTGTATAATTACATATTGTAACGATCCATATTTTTACATATCAGAGGATTGTAGAATATTTGTTTTAAATTCATATGAGGGCGTATGACTCTATGATTTTGGAAAATGTCAATTAGTAACATTTATCATCCTTGGAATTTTTATCAAACGTTTTCGACCATGAAAATCTCGTAGGACCTATAACTTTTGTTAGCAGTTGAATTAGAGGTTGAGGCTGGTTTCTCTTTTCGTAGAATGGTCATAATAGCCTTTTGGTCTTACCATTTAGGGGATATGGCCATTTGAAGTTTGGACAGTTTCTGACCAGATTAGTGGGCGATTAATTAAGCCTGAATTAGGCTCACTAACCCAATTTGAGAACTATACCTAATTAGGGACGAAGGGACAGTTCCTAATCACTTTCCCAGTTCTAGAAAATGAACCAAGCCTCCATCAATCCAAATTTAACCAAAAAACTCCACATTTCCTTACTTTAATTAAGGGATGATTAATAGGGGAAATCAAGGGATTATTTTTTGGACCATCTTGGAATTCATGTATTTTCTACCTTGCATTTATCTTGAAATTTGGGTAAATTTGCTATAAGGTGAGTGATATAGCTTCTCTCCCTATTCCACGGTAATTGATATGGTACAAAATGTGGGTTTCGAAATGATTTTTGAAGTTTTAAAACTTAGATCTGGCATTAGTAATACCTTAAAACTGAGTTTAAAATGATAGATTTGTATTTTAACTCGTTTTATATCAATTATCAACCATATTGTCATTCTTTTATAAAATCTGATCTAGGAAGGTATATGCTTTTAAATCATCTTTTGATTGATTATGTGTGTTGTTTGGACGTTGTGTGATGATGTGTAATGGTTTTATGGATTATTTTGATGTTTTTTAGTTGTTTTGTGTAGTAAAGAATATGGTCGTCATTTAGTACAAATTGGCATAAAAATTGTTCGAAATGTGATGTGATTGGAATATGGCATTGTTTGAAGCCTAAGAAGACCCCAAAACAACTCGCATAAAGTTTGGAAGTGATTTTATGGTTTAAATTATAGTCGGTAGTAGGGAGTAATTATGGTCAGTGGTGACCAAAATTTATGGTTGGTGGTGGCGTGCATCGAGTCATGACATGCTTTACTTCGGGTTTTGGTGGTGTGTGCTTAAAGTTGGGATACAAGCATGAGGTGATGGTGCGTTATGGACTTAGAAAGTTTTAATAATTTGTGGATATGGTCGGCATTGAGTGAAGCTTCGAGTCGGGGGGAGCTAGACTTTGGGTCGTGTGAGGGGATAGTTCGGGTCAAGTTGAGGAGTGAAGTGGTGGAAAAATCTTTGGGACTTAGAAAAAATCTGGGCACCTGAATATGGTTAGTATCGACCATGTTAGAGCAAAGTACCTTGTAAGGCAGCTTCCAATTTTGTTAGTGATTTCTCTTGGTTAAGTAGGCTCGACGAATGGTTTTGGACTTCGACACTTAGCCATTTTGGCCTAGTAATAGGTCGACCTACATGGTCGGTGACGACCGTATAATGTCGGTACTGTGCACGTCGAGATTTGAGAAAATTAGAGTGTGAGCTTTATGAAGCATGGAGCGATGATTTGTTTGTTTGGTCGGCGTTCGATTACAAAGTTATGGCATAATCTATGTAGTTAATATTAGATAATATCGCCGGTATATCACTAATATGTCTCATATCACTCCTACGTCAATATTTTTTTTCAAAATATCACTTAAAATATCGTTATCGATATATTGCCAGATATCTGCAGATATATCGCTCCAATATTTAGTGTAAAATTCCCGATATTTTTTAAGAATATTGTTCATTATTTAATTTGTTAGAGAATATCTTTACAAATAAATATCTTCACATTCTCAATATTTTATATATATATGGTGAATGACAATTTGTAGACCATATCGAAAATCCAAATGCACTAACTTTTTTTAGTTTTAACCATACAGTTTTAGGCTTCATCATTAGTCTTTCAATAAAGAAAACTCTATATATTTCATTATTTATATGTTTTATTTACCTTGAAGACTTTACTAGTAAAGATAAGATCACGAAAGAGCTACTTCTCATTTTAGTTATTTTTTGTTCACAATTTCTATTTGGTAAGTTAGCTTAGTTACTATTATGCCTTAAAAATAGAAGAGCGGTTAAGTAATGTGTTTAACATATCTTTGAGGCCAAGAATGATACAACATCCAAAAACCTATAGAAATATTGAGATCTAGCAGAAAATAAATGTAAATCAGTAAGAATACCAAGATTTTTACAGTGGTTCAGAAGACTTAGACCAACGTCCACTTTATATTTTGTTTATTAGAGATTTGAAAGCGATTGAAGTCACAAGTACAATGAATCGATAGGTTCTTAAGTCCAGAATTGCCAATAATTCTGCCTTGGTGACTACTGTGAAGAGAGATAGGGGATGAAGAAAAAGAAGTGCAAACGTCCATTCCTACTTGCTATAGGGTCCATATTTATAGGGGAATTCGCCAGTAGAATTGGAGGCCCACAAAGTGAAAAATCCAGATCCAAGCCTAAAGGTGTAGGAGAGCGGTAGCTGGCCCTATCATCAATTGAAACCACTTAGTACTGAGAAGTTCCTCTCGCTACCTAGAAGTTTGTGTTGGTGGAAGTTTCCATCTTCTTCTTCCATTCTGCTTCCTATCCCCGATCCACTACGTTCCAAACAATTTTCCTTGAAAATTGAGTTGTTTTTGAAATCTTCTTTAATATTGCTTGTCTTTTCCTGCTTTCTTTGCTTCTTTCCAGAAAATCCTTAGAGTTGCTCATCTATTTTCTAAGAAAAGAACTTCATGGTAATCATTTGAGGTAGTGCTCCATGTACAAGTGGTTTAGAAGGTCCAAAGTGGAGTAAAAACCTCTCGGTATCGAGTGGTTCCTCTTAGTACCGAGTGGTTCACTTTGCTCCTTTTCCCTTGAAACTTGTTAATTATGATCTTCTTGCTTTTCCAAATACATTCCCAAGTCCGTGAATTGTTTTGTCTTCATCTTGGCATTCTAATTCCAGTTGAAAATCTGGTTGGTCAAAAAGCTGGTTAACACTTGCCTCCCAAAGTATGCCTTATGAATATAAGGTGTGCTTTGCTCAAGAACAAGTTTGGCCGCAGTCAATCTTCGATAGTTGAGCCCTTCGAGCATCTATTGATCCCAAACTTAGTGAATCATTTGGTTCCTTTGGACTCTCCTGCAAATCCATGGTCATTCCAGACCATCATAGCTACCTAGTCCTCACTTAAGTGTTAGTCATGAATCAAAATTAGTCCGTTTTCATTCAGAGGTATAATATCATATATCACAATCATCCTTTATTCTCCCATGATTTATTTATTTTACTCTAATTACAAGGCATTCTAATCCTAATATCGATCAATGTCCATTCTAGGGTTCAGTCTCACCGAATCGTTTATCATCCAATCTAGGGTTTGATCTCTCCGGGTCGCTTAACATCCAATCTAAGTTTCGATCTATCCATACCATTTATCATCTAATCTAGGGTTCGATCTCTCTGGATGGTTGATCAACCAATCTAGGGTTCGATCCCTCTGGATTATTTATTATCTAATCAAGGATTCGATCTCTTCGAATCCTTATTAAGTCCAATCCCCTTGCTCTCCAGCAAGGGGACTCCATGTCCAAGCAAGTCCTTTTGCTTACTCTCCATTGAGGGGACTTACTTTTAATCTCTCTGGATCCTTACTAAGCCCAATCTGCTCCTCTTCGACGAGGAGGCCCAACGTCCAAACAAGTCCATCCGCTTACTCTTCAGTAATGGGACTTATTTCTTGCAGTTATTGCCCCGTCTATCCGAATGGGACTTCCACGATCAATGTCAGTCACCATATACAAATGGTTCTCAAAAATCAAATATTCAAATCAAAGCACACAAAAACATCCTAAATATTCATCTTAGACATCCGACTCAAAGTGTGTCTAGAGACCAATTGAGGTCTTGTATACGTGTAAGCGATCTGAGGTTATTATTGTCTTAACTATTCAAAATGGAAAGCAAAGCGTGGGAAACGAACTTGACTCTTGTCCATCCTGATCATGGAATTACCAATCTTGACCCAGATCCCTTATCGTGTCTTGATGCATCTATTGTAGATGGTGGCTGCTCTGGCTGACCATCGTAGTTCAATTCCTTACGTACTGTTGTAGCTGGTTACTCCAAACTAATTCTTCTATCAAATCATGAAGGTGTCTGCACTCGTTCGTTTCATGTCTACCTTGCTCATGGAACAGGCAAAACTTTCCAGACCTTTTCTCTCAATCTATGGGTTCCCTCTTAGCTGACCTCCAATAGGGGATCTACCCCTAGTATCTAGGTATATCCTCTCTAGGGTTTCGATTAGGTCGGTGTAAGAAGATAATTTTAATTCCCTCATTGGTCGCTTTAGTCCTCCAAAGTTGTCTTTAGCTTTCCACTTTCCTTTGTCTCCACCATATCCTGCTTTGAACGGTCCTCCATCATTCACAACATTTACTTTGGCGTTCCCAAATCCAACATCTTCCCGATGTAAGTACCCCTCTGCCTCATGATATAACTCCGTAATATCCATTGGTGTATCCCTTCCAAAGAAATTTTAAAGTTAGTTTTGTCCGCAACTCTTGAAATCTTCACCATTAGAATCACAGATGGATCTAGCTTATAAACTGCAGCGGTTACCACGTTAAACCTAGTCAAATAACTCCTAAGGGTCTCTCTTACCCTTCTCTTCATGCTTGATAGCGTCATCACCTTCTTCAGTTGTGAAATGTGAACCCTAAACTGTCTCGTGAACCTATTCACTAATTCTGTCCACGTGCTTATAGATCCATTCTTCAGTTGTATGAACCACATCGCTGCTAAATATGTTAGATATAATGAAAAGCACTGCCTCATCACTTCCTCAGAAGCACCCAACACCTCTATATGTCGGATGTATCTCATTAGATGAACTATTGGATCTGTCTTCCTATCATACATTTCAAATGTCGAAAGCTTGAAATTAGGAGGATTCCTCACATATCAGGTGTTAGGGGTAACTGGATTCTTTTTTACGTCCTCTAAACTATGGTCTGATGGTCCACCTATTACTATCCTTCTAAGCAGCTCAGCTATTCGGTGGTTGCCGTCCAATGGAGATCTTCGATCAAAGGCTGCATTCTGCCCCCTCCCTCATTTTCTATAGGGGAACTCTGGCACATACTCATCTGGCTGCAATTTTGCATTCTGATCTGCACCTCTAGATTCATTATGTCCTATGTTCCTATGGGGAAGCTCTAGCATATACTCCTCCGATCGATGTTCATTTGCATTCTGATTTGCGTTTCTTGCCCTAGCATCATCTGCTCTCGGCATCCCAACTCGCCCTAAGCCCGAACCAATATTGTCCATGAGTAAATTCCTCTCGCTACCGAAAGGATTGAGGTGAGTACCAACTGGTTCTGCTCATGGGGGATTGTTCCAATTTGCTCCACTCTAATTCCAGATGTTTCTTCGTTGTCTTTCGGCTTTTGGTTCTGAATTCCAATAGCTCAGTTGGTCCTTGCTGCCCTATCTTTAGGAAAAACCCCTCCAACATTTCCTATTATCGAGCCATTATTCCATTATATATCTCCTTCATCATTCTCTCCATCTCCTCTCTTGTGATATAGATGGATTGATTAGAATTTGAGGACACCTTCTGACTGACGCTATGCTCTAGACAAGTCCCTTCAATCATAAATCTGGTGTTTACCTTTTCATCTTCTCTAAACTTCAGATCCAAGCTTTAAGTTATGAAATCTAGCTCTTTCTCTATGAAATCACTAAAATGTTGATGCCAAAAATGGCACAACACCCAAAAATCTATGGAAATATTGAAATCTAGTGGAAAATAAATGTAAAGAAGTAAGAACACCAAGATATTTATAGTGGTTCGGCAATCTTCGGCTTAAGTCCGCTTCATATTTTATTTATTATAGATTGAGAGAGATGGAAATCACAAGTACAAGGAATTAACATACTCTTAAGCCTAGAACTTCCAACAATGTCTGCCATGATGACTATTGTGAAGAGAGATAGGGGATGAAGAAGGAGAAGTCAAAAGTCCATTCCTAATTGTTATAGGGTCTATATTTCTAAGGGAATTCCCCAGTAGAATCAAAGGAGTAAGAAGTTCAAGATCTAGATCCAAGCCTAAAGGTGTAGGAGAGCACTAGTCGTCCCAATCATCAATTGAAACCACTTGGTACTGAGAGGTTCCTCTCAATATCGAGAGGTTTGTGTTGGTGGATGTTTCCACCTTCTTCTTCCATTTTGCTTCCTATCCCCGATCCACTTCGTTCTAAATACTTTTTCTTGAAGATCGATTTATTTCTGATAACTTCGTTAATATGCTTGACTTTTCATACTTTCTTTGCTTTCTTCCAGAAAATCCTTAGAGTTGCTCATCTATTTTCTAAGAAAAGCACTCCATGGCAATCACTTGAGGTCGTGCTTTAAGTAAAGTGGTTTAGGAGGTCCAAAGTGAAGTAAAAATCTTCTTGGTACCGAGTGGTTCTTCTCGGTATCGAGTGGTCCATTTTGCTTCTTTCCCCTTAAAAATTGTTGAGTATGATCTTCTTGGTTTTCCAAACATGTTCCTAAGTCTGTGAATTAGTTTGTTATCATCTTAACATTCTAATTCCAATTGGAAATCCACTAGGTCGGAAATTCGATTAATAATATCAATAAGGAATGAGCTAAAGTAGTAATAGGTATAAAATCAAGATTGCATATCCGATAAATTAAGTGAAAATTGAAATGATAAAACTATATATGTGGAAAATTTGGGAAAGTAATACAGATGATTAGATGACTAAGAAATAATGAATAAAGTATAAAAATAATGAAAATAATAAAGATGTACATTATACGAATTTCTCAGTTTTTATGAGCGTATATTATGATTTGTATTTTATAGAATATCTCAGTAAACGCATTATAATATATAAAGTATATGCAATCATTTTTTGGTACTAATTTGGAATTATTTATCTAAATATTTGAATAGTTAACATCAATATAACATTATAACATAGTACAATAGTGTTTATAACATGTTCTACACATGTTTGAATTTTACCGACATTATCATGATATTTTAAAATATCTCATAGACCGATACATACCCGATACAGATATTAAATACTTAGGGTACAATGAAGAATGATGATAAACAATAAGGCAAAGGTGTGGCGCTTCAGTGTGATTACTTTGGACTTTGATATGTAGGTTCCACATCTGATGAGAGATATTTAAGAATGTTCTGATAATGACTCAATCAAGGGAGTCCTGATGATGATCCATAAGGATCGGTTAAGGAAGGATTCTACCATGGAAAGTGGAACAAAGAAGGGTTCAACTATGGGAATTGAACGAGGAAGATTTCTAATATACGAAAATGGAAATGAATGGAGTAAGAATGTGCTCAAATACGTATGTTAAGGGATTATTGATGCATAGAGTATTTATAGTATGTGTAAAGCAATGGTAAGTGAGGATGCTCATTGGGTATTTAGTCATGTGCCCTAGGTCGAGGAACGGATTTGTGTACCTTATATCGAGGAAGCGGTCTAATGTTCAACATCTATGTGGTTGGAGTTTGAATACCAAGAAACTGGGATTTTTCCATAAACCCTTGGCAAAAGAATGGTCATACAAGTTAGCATATATCCAAAGCACGTAAGTGATATTAAGGATTGTTTGATGGTTGTTATATTTTCCATGTTTTTTTATCACTCTAGGGATGTCACAAGATGCGGGTATTCCGGATGTGGGTACCTAAACACTCGATGTTGTACTTAAGATGTAGTATACCCATATGATGATGGTAGATTGGCATATCTTATTACATGCTCAATCTTTCAATGCAGGGACTAGAGATCATTAGAGATAGTGTATCATTTGGGTTTATTTTTCAGTTGTATAAACTCTACTACTATTTTTTATATCCATATGTATTTATGTACTTTGATTCTGCTGTTCATTTGGTTATGATAGTCTCGCCTGTTTTATATATTTGATGATTATTATATTTCAATCGATACACTGCAAGATACATGACATGTCCTTGTACTGTTGTATTTACTCTACATACCTTGACAACCGTCCTATATTGGTCGGGCACCATTACAATGTAGTATATAGGTATATTAGGTGTCGAAGGTATAGGGCAGTCGTCACACTTAGTATCGAAGCCTAGGTTACGTAGTTGACCTAAGTTGATATTAGGATCTATTAGAGATAAGGAGTTATTACCTTAGAATGGATCGAGAGTATATGAGAGTGCATACTCATTATATATTTTGGTTTTTAAGACTATATAGTAATATATATATATATATATTACTATATATATGATATCATGTTGCACACGAGTACCATAGATGCAATTTAGTCATTCTTATTACAAATTAAGAATGAGGCGACATACAAGGAACACTGCTAGGAACTCCATCTCAGGAGTTGAAGAGGAAGGAGTGGGCTCAGAGGCTGCTAACTTTGACTTGCAAGTAATGTTCAATACCATGATAAGGAACATGGTGCAAAATGCTCAAGTAGCTGCTCTGAATGTCACTGTTAGTGGTGGTGCTCAAGTGCAGATGCCTAGAGCTAACTTTGTGAAATTGAACAAGGATTTTGCCAGTCTTGTTGGTAAACTATTCCAAGGAACAAAGTCAGCTATGGAAGCGCGGGATTGTTTAGACACCTAAGAGAGGATCTTTGATGACCTGAAGTTGGACGATGCTAGAGGGAAAAGGTTGGCATCTCGACAACTTCAACAAAGGACCGGTGGAATGTTGTGAAAGTTGCTACGTCGAGGATTAGTTCACTTGGAATTAGTTCAAGACTAGATTTGAGGATAAATTCATACTGATAGCTCACAAGTCGGTTCTATTATGTAAGCTTGAAGATGAAGTAGAGGGATATGTCTGTCCTCGAGTATGTGGTCAAGTATGATGCATTGTCGAAGTATGAGATGCCTTTTGTCGACACCACTTTAAAGAAAAAAAGGATTATTATAAGCTTAGATGATTACCTAGGAGAGAAGCTGGTGGGACACATTGATGAGCCTTTGAGGAACTCATTGAGAAGGCTCTCCAACACTAGAGTCTGTATACCAAATCTAAGCCATCTGTTGTTTCTAAAGAAGAGCTAAAGTCACAATCAGGCAGGGGAGGCAAGAAAAAATGGAATAACATGACGAAGTAGTTCCAAAATATGGAGCTAAAAAAAGGCCAAGTGGAACCCTATTTGCTATAACTATGGCGACATGGGTGATCTGAGTAAGAATTGTAAAATTGAAGGGAAGAAGTGTTATAATTGCAACAAGGCGGGGCATATGCAAAGAGATTGTCGTGAACTAGTGAAGTAGAGGCAGGTGGTCAGGGCATATGCTTTGGATGTTGTCTCGACTTTGTTGAGTGCTCCCTCGACGAAGGATAAAAGCAAGGGCGTCCTATTCAAGGTATGCTTTCTATTTATGATGTTCCCATACATGTTTTATTTGATATCGGGGCTTCACTTTCCTCCATATCTATGACTTCGTGGATAGGTCAGGATTGAAACTCATAATTATTGACCGATCTTTGGTAATGACAAACATTTTGGAGGCTCCACCGGCTTATGTATGGTTTGTCGTAGTTTGGTCTTATTATGCCATGGATGCTCTTTTCTTTGTGATCGTTGTGTTCCGGGTTTTGTGAGGTTTAGTATCATTCTGGGATGGACTGGCTGAGAAAGTATGTGGTAGTGGTGTATTGCAAGAAGCCATTGGTGACAATTAAGGCTGAGGATAAGCAGAAGGTAAAGTTGGGCTGCCTACCGGATAGCTTCCTATATTCGCTAGAAGTCCAATGGGATGAGTTGTCTTCTATGCCTATCGCTAGAGAGTATCTGGACGTATTCGAGGAGGTGACTAGATTACCACCACATTGGTAGATAAAGTTCTGCATAGATTTAGTGAAGGACGCCAGACCAATAGTTATGCCTTTGAGACATAGAACCTAGATAATAGAAGGAAATAGAGGTGCAAGTGAATGACTTGATAAGGAAGTGGTTCATTCGTAGAAGTATATCTGAGTAAGGTGCACTTGTAGTATTAGCCACTAAGGCGATGGTTCTTGGAGGTTGTGTGTTGATTACCGTAAGTTGAATAAGGTAACGAGGAAGAACAGGTATCCATTTTCGTATATAGATGACTTGTTCGATAAGCTCCATGGTGCAAAAGTGTTCTCTCAGTTGGACCATGCGATAAGATTCCATCAATTGACAGTAGTGAAGAAGAGTGTGCTACAACGTTCGTACGTCGTTTGGATTTTATAGATGGCTGGTTATGCCGTTCGGGCTAACCAATGTACCGACATACTTTATTGATCTTATTAGCCATGCCTTTAGAGATCGGCTACATAAGTTTGTGCTTATGTTTATGGATGATATTCTTATCTATTCTCAGATAGAAGAGGAACACAAGACACTTTTTAGGATTGTGCTAGTGGTGTTGAGAAAGCACGAATTGAAGGCAACGTTTTTGAAGTATCATTTTTGGAGGAGAGAAGTAAGATTATAGGGACATGTTGTTTCCAAACAAGGGATTGTTGTAGTAAATGCAAAGATGGAAGTAGAACAAGATCAGAACCAGCACAAGAGTGTTACAGATATGAGGAGTTTCCTTGGAGTGATGGGATGTTATAAATGTTTTATCAAGGACTTGTCAAAGGTAGCAACACCATTAACCAATTTGATGAAGAAAAACCAGACTTTTATTTGGGAAGCAAAGTGTGAGAATATATTTGTATGTATGAAAGAGAGGTTGGCGAGTACGTCGGTGTTGACCATTCCGAGTGAAAATGTGGAGGGGTATACGCAAATGCTTATGGTACAGTATTGGGTGCGATACTGATGTAAGGAGACAAAGTTACCACATATGCTAGTCAACAGCTAAAACCACTTGAGAGTAAGTAAGCAACCCACGATTTGGAATTGGCGGCAATAGTGTTTGCTTTGATGTTTTGGAGGCATTATTTGCTTGGGGAAAGGTTCGAGTTATTCAAGGATCATAAATCGTTGAAATATTTTTTCTCCTAAAAAGACCTCAACCTTGGTAAGTAGCGATGGTTGGAATTTTTCGCCTTCTACGAGTTTAGCATTTCTTATATGCTCGGTAAGGGGAATGCATTCGCCAATGCTTGGAATAGAAGTCATTCCAGTTTGGGGACGACGTTCCTAGAGTAGATGAATCTCAAATTTATCATTGGCTATGACTTCAGACCTTATTATGAGATAGAAACAGAGATGTTGGTGAGTTTGACAATCAGAACTGCTTTGATTAGGTGGAGCAACACTAGTCATAAGAGTGATGCTAGATAAGTAGAGATCATGGTAAAAATAAAGGAAGGAGTGGATTCTAATAATATGAAGTAGTACGGACTTAACCGTGATGGTTGGCTCCATAAGGATGGGAGATTGTTTGTTCTTGATATCGATGGATTGACGTATGAGTTACTATGAGAGTTCCATCATTCGAGGTTGACCATACATCCTAACTATAATAAGATGTACTATGATATGAAGAAGACATATTATTAGGGAGAGATGAAAAATGATGTTGGAAATTCATCTTGATAATCATGAACTGTCAGCTGGTAAAGGCAGAGTAAAAGAAGCCGAGTGGGTTGATCAACAACTTGAAATTCCCATATAAAAGTGTGAACAAGTTTCGATGGACTTCATTGATGGATTACCGAGGAAAATAGGAGGGTACTATAGAATTTGGGTCATGTCGATAGATTGACGAAGAGTGCTTGATTCATACCCTTTAAAACTAATATAATGGCAGCTAAATTGGTTGAGTTATATGTGAAATGGGTAGTGCAATTCCATGGCATGCCAAAGATAATTGTGAGTGAATAAGACCCTTTATTCACTAGCATTTTTGGAAGAGCTTACAAGAGGTATTGGGGATAGAGCTGCACCTCAGTACGACTTATTATTGAGAAACTGATGGCCAGACTGAGAGCGTGAATCGTATCTTAGATGATCTCTTACGAGTTTGCATGCTCAACTTTTGATGCTCATGGAATGATCACTTGCATTTGGTAGAGTTCATATACAACAATAATTATCAATCTAGCATCGATATAGCATCATTCGAGGTATTGTGTGGCCGACTATGTAATGCTCTTTCATGTTGGTGGAAAGCGGGCGAGCAACCGATCTCAGGGCTATAAATGATCAGAGAGACATTGGAGAAGATCGAGATCATTTGATAACGAATAAAAGCTGCTCAAGATAACCAGAAAAGCTTCGCTGATAAGAGATGTAGGGATTTGGAGTTCTGTGTTGGTGATATGTTGTTTGTGAAGATCTCTCTACTGAAGAATGTAGCTTGATTTGTTACTAAGGGGAAGTTGGCATCGAGATTTGTTTGTTCTTTTCCGGTACTAGAGAGGATTGGAAACCTAGCTTATAGGATGGACTTACCTCAGAGGATAGGGGCGTGCACAATATATTGCACGTTTCTCATTTATTGAAATGTGCACACAGCTCAGGCATGACTATTTCACTAGATTAAATAGTTGATATCAAAATTGAGTCAGAAGCTTCAAGAGTCGTAAGCCTATTTGTACTATCGAACGTAATATGAAGCAGCTTAGGAAGAAGATAGTGGAGTTAGTGAAGGTTCAATGGAGTGAAAGTGAGGGCGATTGCACATGGAAAACCGAGGAGAGTATGAGGACCGCTTATCTAGCTCTTTACTTGGTAAGCCTTTCTTTCTTTCACATTTGAACTCATTCTTTCACATTATGTAGGGAAGTTTAGTAACCCACATGCTGGGATATGTATATTTGTATTGTTGATTTCTTATGATTACATGGTTGCATGTATGATACTTAATATGTTTGCTTATGGTTGTTGGGCATGCAAGGTAACTATGTTTAACTTTGCCTTGATCGATTTTGGGATTTCGGGGGCGAAATTCCAAAGAAGGGAGTTTATCAACTTGTATATTTACATATCGGAGAATCATAGAATATTATTTTGTAAATTTATAAGAGGTCTTATGATTCTATAACTTTAGTAAATGTCAATTAGTTAAATTTCTCATCCTTAGAATTTTTATTGGACGATTTCGACCTTGAAAACCTTGTAAGGCCAATAACTTTTGATTGGAGCTGAATTTGAACTTCGGACTACTTGGAAAGGGAAGATGGTTTTCTTTCGTAGAGTGGTCATAATCACTTTCCCACTTTCCAAAACTGAGCCAAACCTCCATTAATCCAAATTTAACCAAAAAGCTCTACTTTCCTTACTTTAGTTAGCTTAAACAAATCATTAATGGGTGCTTTGAGTCGGGCTGAAGGGAAATTTCGGGTCAGGATGAGAAGTGGAGTGGTGGAAAAATCTTCGGGACTTAGAAAAATTCTAGGCACTAGAACATGGTCAGTACCGATTATAATACTCCGTAGTTTTTACGAAATTTAAATAATTAATTTAATAGGGTAAAATCGTAATTTTAACCTAAAGGGCAAAATTGAAATTTGTATAGGATATGGAATTAGACTTATCGACCTACTCCATTGCGTCCATATTGTCATTTATAAGCAGAAAACATATATAATTTACTGAATTTGGTTAAACGAACTAGAAATTAAAAGAAGCCAAGCCTAGTGGTATTTTCAGAATATATTAATTTTGAGATTTTGGCCAAGATATTGTATTTTTCATCCTATAAATAGATCTCCATCCTATCCCTTTTGCTCTAATAAATCTTACCTCCAATTCTGCAACCCTAATTCTATAATCAATTATATATTCTCCATATCAAAACCAAATTAAACAAACTTATAATAAACCACCGTGAAGAGAGCTATGCAATTAAATCAAAACTAACGTGGGATTTGGCATTTTCAAGATGGAAAATACTTGGACAACGAAGAAGGATGAGCATTCACATCAAATTAGAGAGGAGGCATGACTAATCGGCAAGTGGGATTTATCATATTTATGTGTATATTGGTAAGACATAGAAATTCACCTCTTATGGTCTTAAACCAAATTATAATGATGTAGTTAATTATTAAAAATTAATATTTTTTATATACACACCTAAATAGGATGCATCCATGGCTAGATGGTCTAAAATATAATTTTTATCGATTGTAATTGGCAAATGTTAATCTCCTTCTAATTTAAAAGTGTGAAATATAGAAGTGTTCTAAATTAGAAATATAAATATCAAAGTTGTAGTTCTCGACGACACGAATCCACTAGAGTTGTTCATTCGTCGATCATGTATGTGGATTGATCATAAAACGCGAAAGAAGCTCGATGAATATAGTCCGCTCATTTTGATCCAATGGTAAAATGACGACGATACGATGATTGAGGAATATGGACGTGAAGAGGAGGTTGAGTAGGTCGCTACGCTGGTGTCTAATCAACCAAACATGGTTATAGATTGCTAGAATTTACTACAAAAAAGATGAAATATAATTACAGTGGTGGGGATCTCAAAGGCAGGGGATGTTGTGCCAATGGATCGGATTGGCATGATGTTCGATGATGAGTGTAGTGATTGTGTCGAATTTGGCAATGATGGCCGAAGTAAGGCTGGGCAGTGATGGGTAGTTGCGGTTGGACGATGATGTCATGATTGTTGAGTTACTATAGAAACGCAGAAAAAATAAAAGATAAAATAATATTAATATTATTATTAATTAAATTATTAATTAAATAATCCTTAATCTTTTGCAACCCATAACTTTCGCGTACGACCTCCATTTCGCGCACGATTCATTGCATCGTGATCGCGGTGAGATGAGATATGCTTTGGTATGCTGTTTGCAATTTTTTGAGCTACTTCAAAATGATGTTTTATTTTAGTATATTTTGTTATACGTGGGTTATACCGGGACGTTTCAGTGCACGTATATGGAAATTAGTCCTCGGTTGTACTAGTGACGTTTGGCGATGAAGAGTTGGGGCTTGATCCAATAGCTTCATAAATAGTGAGGCGGTGACGAGTCTTGGGCTTGATCCTAATTGCGTCGTTGATCATTTGGCGAATGTCTAGCATGAACTTGACCTCAATAGTCATGTACTTTTTTGGCATTCGAGCTGGGACTTTAAGCTTGCTCGTTTGTATATATTTTCGACATTCGAGTTGGGACTTTAGGTCGGTCGTTTGCATATGTTTTTGACATTCAAGCCAGGACTTTCAGATTGGTCATTTGCATACATTTTCGAATTCAAGTGGGGACTTTGGGCTTGGTTGTTTGCATACATTTTCGGCATTCGATCTGGGACTTTGGGCTTGGTCGTTTGCATATGTTTTTTTTCATACTAGCTAGGACTTTGAGCTTGGTCTTGTGCATATGTTTGCGGCATATGAGCTAGGACTTGGGGCTTGATCGTGTGCATATGTTTGGGTGATGGGGCATTTGGACTTCGGGCTCAATCCTTACATAGTTTTTCGGTATATGATTAGACAATTAGTAAGACTTTAGCTTATAATGTCACTGTAGTATATTATTGTGTTTTGATGACTTTTTAGGTGCAAGTGGCACGAGTTAAGGTATGGTTTTCAAGCGTAAGTGTTTACTAGGTTATTAGTATTATACACTAATATGATGTGTTTAACTAACTAGATATATGTCAGACCCCCTCTATCGTTCTCTTCTTTTTAGATATACTCCGATAGGTCGATAGAGAGGTGGTGGTGACTTGGAAGTGTGATGGTACGACGAAGATGCATATTTATATATAGCCATCTACTATTTTGTCTCAGTTATTCCCATACATTAGGCTGATTTTGTTACTAGTATAGAAAAATGTTATAAGTGAAGCTTATTTTATATTGTATTATTTTGTTATTCTGGGATTATTATATTATTAATTATTATGTTTTATTCCTTCCGCCGTGGGTTTTAGAAAGTGTAAAATATTGTAGATAGCTCTGTGATCTATTTTATCTACTTTAACCAAAATGATCTGCTATCAATGGCATCCATGATGCTAGTGCCACATTGAGACGTGGATTGGGCTATCGTAGATGGCGGGTTGTTACATTTGGTAAGCGATTCCTACTAAATTAGGGCGTATAAGAGAGTGTATTTGTAGTTATATATATATATATATATGTATGTATATATATTACTACGCCACACCCCATATATTTTGACTTGTAGATGTTGTTGTTGGCTTATCCTATGTTGAAGTAAACAACAACAAGTTAAATAAATGTTGATATTTAATAGTTTGGGGTGGTTGATAAATCCCTCACTTTTCTTGTATTAATCTATATAATATTACTAAAAGAGGAGTTACATGTTAATTAGGAGTGGAGTAAATTAAGGGATAAGGGATGAATAAGAAGGGGAGCAGTATCCTTAAGTCTATAGGATATAATGTTATGTTTATATGGTGTAATTAGGGCACTTAACCATTTTTTTATTATAGTTAGGCTTGTGTAAGTTATATTCTACTCCAATTAAAGTAATCAAATTAATTAAAATTTACCTTATATATATATATATATATATTGGAAATTTTGTGAAGTTAAAGTTTGTTTAATATATTTAAATAATAACCCCTCTAGTAAGCTTCAACATAAGAAAATTTAACAAGAAGTAATTTTCCAAAAATATTTTAAAGATTTTGTTTTTGTAAAAAGTTTAGTGTAAGGCATATTTTGAAACTTAGATTTTGATGTACACTTTGTTTTCGAAAAAAGATACTTTTGAAAGGTAAATAAAAAGTAAATAAAACGCTTCCTTTTGAATATCTTTCATTTTATTAATATTTTTTTATCACTTTGAAAAAAATTCATTAGTTAAAATTTTACACTTTTGTAAAATTTTCTAATTTATAAAGTTTAAAAAGGTGTATTTTATAAGTTTATTTTGCTAACTGAAATTTGAATAATTTTGGATAAAATCTGAATTGAAAAAAAGGAATTTAAAATTATTATTTTAAACTTGTGGAATTTTTCAATTGTAATATGTATGTATTTTGGAAGGGAAATTAAAGGATTTTTGATGTAAACTCTTGAAATATGCATTAATGAAAGGCTTAAAATCTGAAATTATGTCTGAATGCGATATGAATATAGTTAGGAGAAAAAACGAATTTCAAATTTCTTTTTGTATATGTATATACATATATATATGTATGTATGTATGATGTGTTAGTTAAAAGGTGTTGGAGATTAACTAATTATAAAAAAACGAATTTCAAATTATAAGTTTTATACAGGCATTAGGTATTGTTAACGATGACTGAGATTGGCTAATTATCAAATAAAATGATATATAATTATATATGATAAATTGGTTATAAATTAAATAACATGATGTCAAAAAAATTTATATGAAATAATGTTTTGAAAATAAAGTATGAGTATTTTAGAAAAATAACCAAAGTTATTCCTAAAATTATTTTTGATTAATTAATATTTAATTTGGTTAAACTATAAAGAATTGAGTTTTGAAATTTATATTTTTTTAGGTAATGATATTTTAAGAATTGTTGAAAAAAAATTAAAATTAAAATTAGCTTTGGAAATTAGAAGTACAATAATTGTTAATTTAACGACATATAATAGATCTAAAGAGATTAAATTCAAATAAATATGAGTTACGATTTCTTTTGAAATAATTTGATATGAAACATCTAAAAAAATTTTGAAAATTTGTTGAAGTAGAATTTAAGGCAATAGTTTTGAAAAAAATATAATGATAGAAATTAACGTTGGTTAAAGTTAATAGTGAATTTCATTGTTTTCAAATCCCAGCAGTGTTAAAAAAAAGATTTGATATCGATGATTTTGATTTAAAAATTTAATTGAAAAGATATTGATATATTTATTAAAATTTTATTGGAGCTAGAATAAAATTACACAACCCATAGAGTTTGAATTTATTAAGGTGGACTAGCTAGGATAGTTAATATCAGTGTGTTTCGGACTAGCCAGAAATGAACCTTATAGATTTGAGACATAGGAATTTGTACTTGAAAATTAATAAGGGTTTTATTTCTAAATTTTGGAAAAATTGTGAAACAATAACAAAAATTCTATTTTGAATTTGGAATTTACTATTATTCATAAGGTATAGTGGAATTTAAATAAATAGCAATATGATTTTCGAAAGATTATCTAAATTTTGAATAAATAATAATATAACTATTTTACGGAGTTTATCAAAAATTATTATTATTATTTAAGTAATAAAAATAAGAGTTATTTTGAAAATAATAATAGTAAAGAGATATTTTCAATGGATATAGATAAATTATTACTTTTTGGATATAGATATAAATGAATATTATTGTTTGATGTAAAGTAATAATAATATTACAATTTTTGAGGAAATTTTATGAAAATTATATTTTTGAGTTATAAAAATAGATGTTTGAGATATTTAAAGTAATGTGATGAAAACAAAGGATTTTTGAGGTATATTATCGATTTGAAAAAAAATGTGCATCTACTATTTTGAGATGTTAGATGTTAGTTATTTAATTTAAAAAGTGTATTTAATGCAACAAGTGATATGGGCTATGTTGCTTACTAATGAAGTTATATGAATATGTGTTTTATCTAATCACTAACTCGATTAGTTGTTCTTTGAAATTGTTTGAAATGGTTTTGAGTATTTAAATATGAAAAGGATACTTCATAAGCTTGTATTAAAGTCTATGGTTAAACTTTATAAAATAATTTCAAAACTTTTAAATGATATTTTAAAAAGCATGAAGCTTAATTTTTTTTTCACAAGTTTGTTTAGTAAATTTATATTCAAATTTGAAGAAAAGTAGGAGTGTTTAATATAAAAAATTCTTTAAAAAGGAATTTTATGGATTTTGAACTTAGAGTTTTGATATGAATTTTTTATGGGTTTTGAAACAAGTATGGTTTTGATTTGAATGAAGATTTTAAGTATAAAGAATATCTTTAATATAAGACTTGAATTTAATTCAAGTTAAACAGATTTGGAGAAAGAAAATGGTATTTATACTTAAATTCTTTGAAAAGGAATTCTATAGAATTTTATAACTACAATGATGATTTTGCACAATTATATTAAATAATAGAATTTGTATTTGAATTTGTTATAGTAATATTATGTTTGTCGAAATTAAGGCATCATCTATTAGTGATATCTGTAAAATTAAATTGTGATGGAGTATGAGGTTCACCTATGAATCCTACATGTTAGCCCACTTAAGCTAAGACATCATCCGTTATCGTGTTGTCGTGCTTATGGACTTAAAGAAGGATCTTAGAGAGGTATGTCAAAGGATACGAAGAGGATAAACTATTGGGCGAGGACGAAGAAGCAAGTAGTGAAGTATGTTACAAAAGGTATTTGATGATGGAGATATGCCAGAAGTGCAATCTATTTAAATTTAAGCCGTACTTGGATATTTTGTGATTAAAAAACATCTCAGTGATTAGCAAAGAAATGGAAACTTCAAAGGATAGCCATGCATAGAGAGTTCGCAGTGGGTAGCTAGGTAGGTGAAGGACTCGCTATTGAGGTATTTTATATGGGAAAGGTAGCACCATAAGTTGTTGTGTAACGACGTAGAATTTTAGTCATTCGAATTTGGCATATTTAATTGATTTTAAATATTGAAAGGTAATTTTATAAGTTAAATAACTTATATTTCAAATATAGTGGTTTATTTGATAATTAAATTGTTAGATTTAATATTTGAAATTGTTTAAAATAATTGAATCTTGAATTTAATATGAATGAAAACGATTTCTAAAGTTAATTTAAATTCTATTTAAATTAGAATGGAGTTAGTAAACTTTTAAATTTGATTTAAAAGTGAATAAACTGAAATTGGAAATTTTATATTTTAATTAACGTGTAAAAATAGCTTTTTGGACACTGTCTCGGATTTCGACGAAACCAATTCCATTGGATCCATAATAGTATATTTTTATACACTGTTGAATTTCGTGGTGAATGGACGTATCGTTTGGTCGTGCGAGTTCGAAACGTGTAGAAATTAATTTCAAAATTTTAATATAATAATTGGGTATGAAAAGCTATATTCTGCATACGATTGAATTAGAGCTCGAGACTAGTTCTATTACGTTCGAAATAGGGGTATAACATGTAGAACGCCAGATGGCACGTCTTGTTTGGAGTTTGAGAGTTTTGGGTATGTTATTTTAGAAAAAAATTATATAAATGTGTGTGTGTGTGTGTGTGTGTGTATAAACCCTATATTTTAAGGCCATACCTCATCATACTCTCAACCCATATTTCACCCCATTCACGCCATACTTCACCATACCACCCTCTCTTTATAAAACTGGTTCAAACCAGAGAAAGAAGGTTGGCAAAAACTTCAAATTCTCAAATCAAAAATCCCCTCATCCAACGGCTATCGTCCATCGGAGTCGCTCGAGGCCGTTTCAAGCCGAACGTCCAACTAGAGAATTGGAGGGTCATCAAATTTCACTCCATGGTGGCCGTAATTGGCTCGCGTTTGTTGAGCAGGTTGAGTGGATTGGCTCGAAATTTTCGAGCACGAGGTGCGCCCGCGTGGCCGGGGCTGGAGCGGCGATTGAGGCGGTGGCTGCTGGCGCACGCGAGCGCAAGGCGTAGGGTGAGCGTCGATTAAAATAATAATAATAATAAAACGAGGCGCCTGGAAGTCTCGTGCTGAGGAGTGAGGAAGGAGGGAGCTGTTGAGAAAGTTTTAATTGTTTAAACTTAAATTAATTATATCGCACAATTAATAATCCATAACTTTCTCGTACGAGGTCCGTTCCGAGCATGACGAGTTGCGTTGCGTTCGTATCAACGAGCACTACCCTATGGAGCTGGATTGGAAGGATTTGGAGCTGGTGGGAATTTTAGTCTAAAATTGAACGTCCGTTCAATTTTAATTCAAAACGAAACGTTTGACGACTATTAAAAATCAAAGTGAGTTAATCTCATCTTTTTGGTTAACCATAAATATATTTTAGTCGATAAAAATTATCTATTGGATGTTTGGATATTTTATTATTGGTTGTTATTGACTGTTTGGATAATTTACCGATGATTATATAGTTGGATTGAATATATTCCCGCCCCTGGAGTTGATGAGACACTATTACGTTCCCATGTAAGAGCGGATGACATTTTGTATACGAATCCCACCTCAAAGTGGTTGATTTATATTTTTATGATTAAATATACTGTATGTGATGTAGGGGGACAGGTTGGAGGGATCCAATGGATTCCTCGCACTGTTGATTTATTTTCTTATAAATTGATATATGATATGTTGGATGTTATAACTGATAACATGGATAAGATTTTTTTTATTTAGTGCTTTAATAGCACTAGGCCTTATATTTTGGTATTTTAAAATACCATAAAATAGTGATTGATTTTGAAAAGGAATTTCAAAGTTATTTCGGAAATTATATATGTTTTGAATAATTATTCTTGAATTATTTGAAGAAGTAATTTATTTTAAAATCAAAGGTATGTTTTTTAAATATTATAATTTAATAGTTTTATAAAATATTTTAAATAAAGATTTTAAGATATTGAAAGATAAGTCCGTCTTTTATAATAAAGGATATGGTTTTAAAAGGAAAATAGAAATATTTTTATATATAATATTTATTAACCATCGTTATAAAGTAATATATATTTATATAGGTATACATATTATAATTTATTTGTAAAGTTGAAATTTATAGCTATGGTAATTTACAAAAATGATATTTTACAGATGAAGTGAAGATTTGTAAAATTGTATTTTGATAATAAAAGTATGGATTTATAAACAGGGTTTATAATTGAAGGAAACCATTATCATTTAATAAATTGGAGAATAAATCAAACGGTGGATTTAATATAAGATACGGGATGATATTTAGAAATAGTTGATTCTATTTTGGAAATTGAAGGCGAGGGTAAATTTAGAATATTAAACGATATTTTATAAATAGAAAGGAATTTATAAAGGAAATTTATACCTATGTAAGCATGGTTAGAAGCTGTTGAAATTATGTTTTAAATGAGATTTATGAATAAGTGAAATTCATAAAGGGAATAGAATTAAAAATGGAGTTTGTAAATAAAGGAAATTATGAAAGGAAGTGTCATAAAGTAGAAGAGATTTATAAATATAGCTTTATAAATATGGAAACGATTATGTGGAAAGTTAAGTATGAATTTTTATCGTGGAAATATAATTATGTTTTAAAAGTTGTTTATTAATATTAATATTGTTTTAAAGTGGTTTATCAATATTTTAATATTTTGGAAAGTTAAATATTTAAATTATTAATATGGTTTGAAATTAATAGAATTATTCACCAGTAAAGTTTTGGTGGTTTGCAACTAGCCCCTGACTCCGGTAAGCCTCATTTGACTCTTGGTTCCCATATGTCCACCCCTATCATAGTCGCGTGTAGCAGTGGTAGGCTGATGAATGCAGCGTTGTTGAATAGTGGGAATTCCTCATCTATCGGGGTCTGCGTGAATAATATAATGTCCGACCGAATTGGTTTTGTTACTCATGTAGATACGTCTGGAAATGTTTTAGGCTCTACAATTGGTTGTGTTAATTCCAACGTTCACCTTTTGCCTCTAGCTGGTATGCCTCTTCCAACTCAGAGTACTCTTGCTGTTGATGCTAATAGTTGTCAGCCGAATGGTGTTGGATTGTTGTATAATGGTAATAACTCTGCTGTTGAGGCCTGTGATGATGGTGTGCTGTCTGTTCGAACCAATTGTGTTCCACAATCAGTAAGTTCTGGTATTGGTTTTTGCACTACAGATGTTTGTAGTAATGTCGAGGTGCTTACTGAAACGAATTACAGTGATATTGGTTTTGGTACATCCACTGGCTCACTTCTCGGTGGTGAACAACCAGTTAGTGATGTGCTATATCAGCGTCCTGATGTTCCTGCCCATTCTTGCACTAAACCTTGGTCATCTCTTTTCACCTCTCTGCCCTGTAATGCGGGAGACTACGTACCAATTGATTTTGAAATTGTGGTGGAAAATGGAGTAATGATTCCTCCTCCAATTGTGATGAAAGCTGGCATGGACTATTGGTTGGAATATTTGGTTGGTTTCTTTTTGGATCCTAATCACCACCTTCAGGATGCGACTAATGTTTGTCGTAGGGCTTGGAAGCTTCCTGGTAACTTGCATGTAATGTTGGTTGACTCTATGTATTTTCTTAAGTTTTCATCCGCCGAGGATCGGCATCTTGTCCTTGAGGCCGAGCTTTCCTTTTTTGATGGAAAACCTTTTATTGTTACTCCTTAGACTCCAACAGTAGCTAGTGCTCGTGAATAGGTTCTTTCTATTCCTGTATGGGTTTTCTTTTCTCATATTCCTTCTGCTTTACAGCTATTGCTTGGTTTTAATTGGCTAGCATGTAACGTAGGCAAACTGAAATGTTTTGATGCTAATACAGTAGCACGTGAAAAACTGGTATATGCGAAGGCTCTGATTGAAATTACCCCCAAATAAGCCCCTCCCATCCTCTATTCCTGTTCATCTTGCTATTGGGCATGTTGTGGATGTTCGTATTCGTTACCGATGGGTTTCGGACATTTGTACTACCTATCACTCCTTTGGCCACCTTGCCACCGATTGCAAGCATTCTACCAACTCCGCTGTGGTTCCCAAAATTCCTCTTCCTCGACCTCTGCTTAGGAAATGGGTTCCTAAAGTTTCGTCCTCTGCCTCTCAGTTGCCTGTTCCAGATCCTCCTCCTACCTCTGATGCTAGCCCTGCTCTCCCTTCAGATCCTGTGGTTCCATCTGTCGTTTCAGATCATATAGATGCTCCCGATCCTGTGCCTTCGAAGTTGTCTGTTGTTTGGTTTGAGTCTGAGAGGTGTTGGATTGATCTCAAATCTAATATGAGATATAACCCTGTAGACGATTCTTTTTATCGATTTGTTTCTGATGATCATTTGGACCTCAGATGCCTTCGATACTTTGCCTCTGGTGACTCTTTAGTTCTGGATACGGATGGTCAAATGGGGAATCAGAATGATGTAATGTTATTTGATGCTACCTGGGAACGGTCGTTTATTTACACTTCTGCTTCTGTGGATTATGACCCTTGTCTTGCTGCGCTTTTTCGCTCCTTTGCTCGTATTGTTGGGAATGTCCCGGTGGGATCTGCCCAGTTGTTAGCAGACGATGGTGCTTCTTCCTCTTCTGAGGAGACCTAGTCGTTTGGTTATTTATAGTAGCTATGGCATCTCTGTCACAATCCTGTTCTGTATTTCCTTATTACTAGTATTTAAAATATTTTACCTTACTCCTGTACTTCAAATGTTTTATTACGTTCGTAATAAAAAGTGGATGGTCCACTATAAAACCGGTCGGCCTTGCCAAAAAAAAGTTTTGGTAATTAATTATTAGTAATTATAAAAATGTTGAAGATACATTATTATTTTTTATTTAAGAATGTTTTGAAAATTATTAATTATTATTTTAAGATGTTTAAAATTTAGTATTTATTTATTTATAGTTTTATTAGTATATATTAGTGTTTGAAGGTAAATGGTTAGAATTTATTTATAATTGTTTTCGAGATTTATAAATGGAGTTTTATAAACAGATGGGGTTTTTATAAGAGGAATCTTATAACATGTTTTGGAAAATGTAAAGGAAGTTTTCTTAAAAAGGGTAAAAGCGTTTAATAAATGGTTTTAAATATTTATAAAAGAATTTTAGAAATGGGTTTATGGATTTATAAAAGGAATACAGTTTTGTGGATGTATAATGGAGTTTATAAATGATTTTAGAATTGAATAAAAAGGAAATCTTCCCCAAAGTTGGTGACTATACTTATACCGTTGAGATAAGTATATGGATATTTTTCTAAGTATTTAGAAATACGGATTGTGAATATATATATAATTATATATATATATATATATCTTTGTAAAAGAATTTTTTTCGAGAATTTACGAAGTGAATTCAATAAATGAAAGATTGTTAAAAGAGGCCTAGTGTTGCTTGGTGCTTAACCAATGTTGGTTTTTCCTTATGGAATTAAATCCCTGATTGAATGTTTGTTATTCGATAGTTATATAACCGACTATCGAAATTAGACCCAAAAACGTAACTTTAGAAATATCTAGGAGAAACATGTGAGTTATATGGCACAGTCATCTCCGATGATGCTGTACTGTGCGTATAAATCTCTTTTCGTTCTGTTAGGGCAATGATAAAGAAATCCGTCCACTAACGGTTAGGAGGTGATCCCCGAACTTATCTTCGATTATTTATTTCCTAAAGAACCGGGGTTGAGTTTACCGAAAATTATCAAACGTTGTTTCGAAGTGACCGGGATCGGATATGTTATCCGAAAAACACTTCGATCGAACGAATACGTTTCGAAGTGAAGACATCTTGAAGATGATGGAATTTGAAGACGGAGCTCTCAAGTGTTTCATTCAGTCCCAAAACGGACTTGTATGTATGAATGCTAGTATTGCATTGTTGCCTAGAGGGCAATATTAGCATTCCAAGTGGGAAGGCTATATTAAAGGTAAAACGTAGCCTCAAGCCTCATCAAATGGGAATGACTAAAAAGGGGGGATGTAGCAGGCCAAGTGGGTCGCTCCCAAGTAGGGTATGATCATCCCTATCTAGAGTCGCTATTATCTCTCATTTGTATGCTTCGTGGCCCATTAAAGGAGGGGTGCTACTATCCAGAAAAGAGTAGGCCGGTTATGTGTTAGCAGGGGTCGATAGGTTGGCCCTCGGTGTTATTTTATCTAGAGATGCACCATGACGGGAGGTACTCTAGTAGCCAGTCATTGTATGGAATCCATACTCCAATAAGTGTCGTACGGACTTAGTTGTGCCCAACTATGCTAAAACGTGAGATGCAAGCATTTCAGCTATATTCATATTTTACTTTGACCTCTAGACATTATTATAATATAAATGGATTTTCTATTTAAATTGTTTTGCTTATCGTAAGGTAAAAACCCGTCCGTGTTTATATGCGGCATGGTCTTACGAGATACTTTTGATTTTCAAATGGTTTCTAGAACTTTTTATATCCAGTTGGGTATGTTTTCTCACGCTAGTTTTCCAGACTGACTCGGGTGTTATTTTATTACAATGCTCGGGTCAAACTGAGCATATTTACATATTGCTTTGGATGCATTGGAGCTCAGTAGACGAGTTAGAGGTCTTCAAGTCGTATTTACGTATATGTTTTATTTCCACTGTTTTGTTCTTGAAATCATCAGCATTTGTGAGGACAGGCTGTTATAACTGTCCAGGCTGATGATTGTGAATTGTTATTATACTCTAATGAATGTATGTATATAATAGTTTCTCTTTATAAAGATCATTGATATTATATTATATATTGTTCCGCTGCGATTGTGAGATTCTATGTTGTTTTAATTTCTTTCCTCTTCTTCGTCTCTTCTCTTCTTCTTTCCTCTCTCTTTCCCATAACTATCTGTCTTTTCCGTTCGATTTGGGTTGAACATGTGTGGTTTATTGTCGACTTGAATAGTATGGATTGGCGGGTCGTTACATGTTGGGTCTTTCCCGACTGTATAGAGAGTAAGACAGTCAAAATGTTTGAGTGCGCTTCTTGAAAAGTTGGCGAATGTTCACACGTTTTCCTTTTATCCCATCTACGAGCGTATGTTGACGATTTAGCAACTATGGTAGAGATTAATCAGCTTATGAGGTGAATGTAGAGACGGAGTGTAGAATACTCTATAGGTGTATTCACATCTTAGAACTTAATGTGATAGCATAAAAATGAGCAAATGAAGTAGGTCCAAGTATGATGAGGAAAACGTTTGGATATAAGTGTGATGGAGCTCGAGGTGACGATCAGAGTTTCCCATCACAAGCTCTCTTCCAATAAGTTCCACTTTTAGTTAGTTTGTAAGTTAGTTTGTTCATTAGGGCGTTGTTTGTGTGCATAGTTGTTTTAGCTAGCTAGTTGACATAGGCATGGATGCATTGGATGTTAGGATTAGTTATACACGCATCCTTATGATGGGTTTAGGTTGTTATGGTTTCATTGTTTTGGATTATACCTGTTTAGTTTACACAGTGTTGGCTTGTATGTATATAGTTTTCAACCTAGGATAGATACCCAAAGTTAGGTTTTCTAATCTATGCTAGATAATTATATATATATATATGCTATTTATTAGTCCTTTATATACGTGTTTACTGAGCTTGTTTATGGATGTAGTTATTTACTTACATTTTGATATGGATGTTGCATATGAGTGTATGGATTCATATATATATATATATATGCATATACTAGGATGATTGTACAGATATTGGTTGCACTGCATATGCATTCATATAGGAGGCCGATTTAGTTGCATTTACACTTGTAGCCATCAGTTTTATATGTTTGCATGATGTAAAGCGAATTGCATTGTCCATCTCTTAGAATTTCAGGGATGAAATTCTTTTAAATGGGAGAATGTAATCCCTGTAATTTTATGAAATCAAATAAATAATTTAAAAAGATAAAATTGTAATTTTAACTTAAATGGCAAAATAGTAAATTTCTATAGGAAATGGAATAAGGCTTCAAGACCTATTCAATTGCATCTATAAATCATTTATAGTTAGAAAACATATATAATTTACTGAATTCGATTAAACGGGCTAGAAATTAGAAGGAGTCAAACCTAGTGGCACTTTCGTAATATATTAATTTCAAGATTTTAGCCAAGATATTTTATTTTTCAGCTTATAAATAGATCTCTACCTTATTCCTTTTGCTCTAATAAATCTTATCTCCACTTCTGCAACCCACACCCCAAATCAATTATATATTCTCCAAATCAAAACCAAATTAAATAAATTTATATATAAAACCAACCACCGCGAAGAGAGCTACGTAATTAAATCAAAGCTACCAAGCGATTTGGAATTTTCTAGGCGGGAAATTTCAGGACGGTAAAGGAGGAGCATTCACATCAAATTAGAGAGGAGGCATGACTAATCGGTGAGTGGGATTTATTATATTTGTGTGTATATTGGTAAGACATAGTATTTCACCTATTATGATCTTAAAAAAATTACAATGATGTAATTAATAAGTATAAACTACTTATATATATACACATATGAATAGGATGTAGTATGCCATGGATAGATGGCTAAAAATATAATTTTTATCTATTGTAATTAGCAAAAATGTAACGACCCGTAAATTTTAACTATTTTAATAACGTAATTAGTTAAAATTTTATGAAATTTTAAACGATAAAATTTTGAAATAAAAATTTTATATTTGGAATGCGTCTAATTAATCATAGCAACTGGTAAATTTTCATCCAAAAATTTGAAAACTATTTTCGTGTGTAATTTTATTTCAATTTAATCAGTTAGGAATTGATGAAAATAAAATGTTTTCGAAATCTAAATATTTTTGTATAGAAAAATTGTAAATCGTCTTCTGAGCAAGGCGTCATTTTTCGTTTTTCCAAATTCGAACTTCTTTAGCTCCGTCGATCTTATTTTTCTGCGTTTTGCTGCGTTTTCCGCTAGTAGAAAATTCGAATTTTTATAATTCAATCATACCACTGAAATCTGTATACCGTTTTGATCGTCTCGTCATGCTGATCTCTACAGTATATTCAATTATCAATTTCGTGGTACGGGAAATGGCGAAATATACGGAAACAATCTTCGTATCGGTTTCGCAATTTGACTTTTGGTTTTCCTGTAACCGTTCATTTTCTCCGTGTGAAAACCAATAGCCTTTTTCAGTTCCCAAAATTATTTGCTGGCTATTACTATTCCCTATGTTCTATTTATTATTCATCGGTTCGTTCATTTCTTGGGTCTTTTCATTTTTCCATGTAGCTCTTCCCCTGCCCACTCTCTCACTTTGTAACAGAGACCATTCCTCCTCACGTCCCTTATTTGCCTGACACATCCACTTCCCATTTTTCATTTTCCTTCATGCTAGCAACCGAGCCGACCTCATCATTTTTCTTTCTCTCCGCTCAAATCTCTCCTCCTCCCCTCTCTCCTCCATGCAAGCCGCACCGGCCTTGCCCGTCTCCTCGTCACCCACTCCATCACCGGACCAATTACAGACCCTTGCAGCCCCTCCGACTTCCACAACATCACCGACTCATGCACAGCCATCTCGCCCGATGCCAAAACCCATCACCATAGCTGAAGCCGAACCCATCAATATTTCTCCGCCAAGTCCCCACTTCAACAGCCCTGACCGAGTGCAGCCTGTCACCACAACTTTCCCGCTCCTCCGCCTCATCCCCTGGCCTCGTCCTCTCCGTGATCTGCCACCACCCACGCAACACCCTCCTCCAATTTCTTCGTGCAGCCTCTTCGCCAACAACTTCACCTTGACCGAGCTCCGTGACCCGTTCTACCCTCCTTTTATCTTCCTCGCCTCATCGCCTTGCTCAAGGCCAGCACCATCACCTAGAACCCATGCGCCTCTCCTTCTTTTCCGACAGCCACCATACCATCTTCACCTACCCTTCCGCCTCGCCATCGCTCAGGCCAATCCAGCCTCTAGCCGAAGCCTATCTTCCCTGAACCCTCTTGCATCTCCACGTGACAGCCTTCTTCTTCCCATTGCCTCAACTCGCCTTCCAGGCCGTGATCTTTATATAAGGTATATTAATATGTTTAAGGGCTGGTTATATATATATATATATTATAATAGTATATATACGTTGTTTTCATATATTATACATTAGCTCGGTTTATACAATTATTGGGTTTTAAATTTTATATATATATGATTTGTTTCAGAAATAGAATGATAAAGTATATTGTATACGCAACTTTTCATGTATTTGAACTTATATATATGTCAGATATTATTTTGTTAGTTTTGTATGTCAGTTTCTATCTTGCGTTGGTTTAAATAATAATAATATAAGTGTGTATATATACATATAAGGTAAGTCTGCATATGTATGTTTGTTATAAGTATAAGCTCATACTAGTATGAAGTCTCTTTGAGTTGTTATACATATATAGGATGATGTCAGTTGTACTTGGTTATGTAAGTGGATATTCAATCGGCAGTACTTAGTTGAGTTTAAGTATATACGTATATAACATATGTTCTGTTGTGCAATAATTTGAAACAGTCATAATAATGTATACGAACGCTTTATGTATATCATTTGGTTTTGGTTTCAAAACAGCTTTTATAAGTGTTTAAGAATTTGTTTGCTAATGGTTTTAAGTAACAGTATGTACTATGGGTACGTATATTTTAAAGGTATATATATAATATAGTGTTGAGCTATCTTATACTGTAGTATATATGTATTATAGAGTTTATAAAGCTTATAATATATAAGTGATGCTAATATATATTATTGTAGTTTTGGTAAGTTACAGTAAAGTTTTAAATGTTGTACACTTTGTAAACTATGCCTGCATACGTACACAAATTTATATGTTTTAAGTTATGTATGTAGAATAGTAAGTAAGTTTGTATACTTGGTTTCGGTTTTAGACATACATATATATTTATATAAATTAGTAACTCTGTTTCGTATTTCACAAACGTATATATTCGGTCTGCATTTTTATATATCTTATATAAGTAGTTTGTATGTATTATTATATATATATTTTTGATTGTTTCCAAACGTGATTAAGTTTTGTAAACAGTTTTATTTATATACCGTGTTTTAAATAGGTACGTTTCTATGTATTGCTCTCAGATATATATTTTGTACAAGTTCGGTATGTTGCGTGAGTTTATATACTTTCATACTAAGTCCTATACGCATGAGTATATACTTGTTAGTTTTATTGGTTTTTATATATAGATTTATATGTATAGATATGTATACGTTATAATAATATAAAATATTTTATTTGTTTGTACAGTTTATATTGATATTCTATATGCCAAATTTGATTCTATAGTTTATATATATTTTACGTTAAAACACTTATTTTAAATGTTAAAATTCTATATTGATTTTGAGAAAATGTATAACGATACGATTTATATTTCGTTTTAACGTATGTCAAATTGATTCTAATTGTTTCATCGGTCCTTCATTATCAGCTTTGTTCTTCTAATTCATGCTAATCTAGCTTTGCCTTGGGATTCGTGCTTGGATTCGTCGCTCATTTCTTTGTCAAATCTATCTAGCCTCGAAAGGTGAGAAATCACTCACGATTAATGTTCTTTTATTTATTAAATTTGATTTCAATTGAAACGACAAATGAAATATATTGTTGTTAGTTATCTACACTGTTATATATGTTTTACCTATATCAGATCACCTGTGACATCTGACACCATTATCTGTTATATATACAATGATAATCCAGTTTGGTAGCTAAATGATTGATTGTTTGATGTTTAATTAGACGTTAAATTGTTAATGTGTAAGTGATAAATAATTTGAAATTGAAATTGACGTAGGATAGTTAGATTTGATATATGTGTTAATTTGATTGATGACATTTGCATAATATGACCCCTTTAAATGTTAAATAAATTGACACGTAGAAATAGTGTTAACCACACCTTGAACCATTTATATGTCTGTGTATAAATTGATGTAGTTTGAAATTGAACAATAAATATCAAGTGAAGAACCGTATAAACATTAATGAAATAATCTTTAATCTACATGAAATGATAGTGTGGATTCTAGAAATAATTATATTAATTTACACAAATAACAATGTGAATTAATACGATTATTTCGGGATTATTTGAATTAATTATTTGATTGTTATTAATTGTTGTTATTGCTTGTCTATTTACTTTGACACCATCCCAGTTATCACACTACAAGTTCCCTTTGATATGCTTTGATTTATGAATTGAAATGGAATCGGGTTGAAATGATAAATACCCAAATTAAACTTTGACCTAGGACAGAGAATTAAATAAAAACCGATTGGTCAATAATTTGATTTAAAAATAAAATGAAGATTTTATTTGAATAAATAATATGGTTTTGAAACAAAGTTGGAATTTGAATTTTTATGAAAAGAAAATGTTAATAATCTGAAACAAAAATATTAACATTGTAGTTGATGAAAGAACGTTTTTTAATTTAATTATTTATTAAATCAAGTTTGAAATTATTTAATAATTAAGTTTTGAAATTATTTAATAATTAAATAAGATTGAATTATTTAATAATTAAATAAATTTGAATTCTTTAATAAGTGAAATTGAACTTCTTGAATAGGTGAAATTAAGTTACTTTATTAATTGAGTTTTGAAATTGTAACTAAGTAAATAAATAAGTGAAATTGAATTTCTCTAATAAGAAATAAAATGTGTTTTATTGAAATAAATATAAGACTTGTAATTTAAAGAATTTGATTTGACGAATTTAATTTAATTCAATTAGAAGTTTGATATAATGAAGTTGAACTTAAGTAATTGATTAAATGAATTGGAAATTAAATAGAAATTGTTTGAATGACAAATTTATTTAACGAATGTTGAATGAAATCGATCAATTAATTTTAATTGATTTGAATGTTAAATTAAATTAATTTAAATGATTTCGAAATGAAACTTATATACGAATTTAAATGAATACTTGAATTGTCTTAAATCAAATATTTAATTTGAATTATAAGATTTTGAAATGGTAATTTGGAAGTTTTGAAAGTAAATTATGGGAATTGTTTTAGAAGGACAAATGAAATGTTGGTTTACAAATTCTAATTAAAATTGTAATTGATTTGGTTTTTGAAATATATAAACGACCAATCGGTGAATAATTACGAAAGTTATTAAAGAGATCAGAATCGGTTAGGGACATACTCACTATCTAAACCGAAAACCACTTTAATAACTACACGCGGAGTGTGATCCAAAATGATGTGGTTGGAATAATGTACGTGATGACTGAAGAAAGAGAACGATAATGGATAGCCTTGACACTTGTGTCAAATTGGAAATGACTAAAACAGGAGCCGTGCCAGGCCAAATGGGGTCAGCTACCTCGAGCGAACACACTTCTTCGAAAACTACTCATTACTTTTTATCGATTGGTGCACCCTCGAAATTTTGGGAGTGTTGTTTCGCGGTGTTGCGATCGCTGCGGCGATGCGTTTTCACCAGTCCGGATCAGGCAAACGGTAGTTTCACTACCTTGGGTATTGCCTCATGTGCCTTGTCATACTTGTATCCCTGTATACGCGACCACTACGATTTGTTTTGTGTTATACCTATGGAGTACTCCCTGATATCCCACTAGTTTATGGTGGAGTTTACAGTGCTGTATAGACTATAACGCTTATATAAAATGTGTTAAGGGGGATAATGGTAATGCCTTAACACTATTTTGATATTTTATATTACTGATATAAGAATGTTAATCCTGACTCGAGTGTTTTGTATTTTGCTTTACGCTCGGGTCAGATGAGTGTACCAGTATTCGAGACTCACCTTTGGAGTTGGAGCTTCGCTTGGAGATCCAGCTATCTATCCAGCTTTCAGATATCCAGTTGATTCCAGTGATTGTATTCTGATTCTTGTATTTGACTATTGTATTGGAGACATCTGCTGTACCTTATTTAACTCTGATATGTATATAGTAGCTTCATGAACTACTATCTTTTGTTTCCGCTGCATTATTACTCTGTGTCTGTGATCTGTGATTATTTATTTACTGTATATGTTCAGTTTTGCCAAATTTAAATTAAAAATTCGGTATTTTAAATTATTCAAGTCCGACATGTGCGGATGCGAATAGTCCAAAATAGCGGGTTGTTATAAAAAAGTAATTTTTTTCTAATTTAAAAAGTGTGAAATATAAAAGTGTTCCAAATTAGACATATTATATATCAAAGTTACAGCCCTCAACAACATAAATCCACGGGTGGTGTTCATTCATCGATTATGTATACGAATTGATCAAAAAATGTGTTAGAAGGTCGGTGAACGTGGGCCATTTATTTCAATCCAAAGGTAAAATGGCAATGATACGACAATCGAGGAACATGGACATGAAGAGGAGGTTGAGTAGGTCGCTACGCTTGTGTCTAATCAACCAAACACGGCCGGAGACCGCCAGAATTTGCTACAAAAAGGGAAGAATCTACTTATGATGGTGGGAATCTTAGATGCGGCATATATGGTGGTGATAGGTCGGACTGGTATGGCGTTCGATGGCAAGTATAGTGATGGTATCAGATTTGGCAAGGATAGTCGGAGTATAGCTGGATGGCGTAGGAAGTTGCGGTTGAACGACGATGTCGTTATTGTTGAGTTAGCGTAACGCGATAAAAAAATAAAATTTAAAATAATAATATTATTATTTATTAAATTATTAATTAAATAATTCTTAACCTTTCACAACCCATGGATTTCGCATACGACCTCCATTTCATGCGCGGTTCGTTGCATTGAGATCGCAACAAGATGAGTAACGCTTTGATATGTTGTTCGCGGTGTTTTGAGCTACTTCAAGAAGCTGCCTTATTTTAATAGATTTTATGTGGGTTATATCGGGATGTTTCAGTACACTTATGGGGAAATTAGTCCTCGATTGTGCAAGTGATGTTTGGTGATGACGAGTTGGGGCTTCATCCGATAATATCGTAAATGTAGGGGTAATGACGAGTCTTAGGCTTGATTCTAATATTGTCTCTGAATGTTAGGCAAATGTCTAGTATGGACTTGACCCTAATAATTACGAATGTTTTCATCATTCAAGCTGGGACTTTGGCCTCGATCGTTTGCATACATTTTCGACATACGAGCTGGAACTTTAGGCTCGGTCATATGCATACATTTGCGGCATAAGAACTGGGACTTATGGCTTGGTCGTGTGCGTATGTTTGGGCGATGGCGAGTTGAGACTTTGGACTCAATCATGACATATGTTTCGGTATATTATTATACCCAGTAGACATTTTAGTGTGACCTTAGCTTATGATGTCAATATAGTATATTATTGTGTTTAGATGACATTTTGGGTGCATGTGACATAGGTTAATGCATGTTTTTCAAGCATAAGTGTTGATTTACTAGTTTATTACTATTATACACTTATATGATGTGTTTCACTCACTAGACATATGTCTGAGCTCTTCTATCATTCTCTACTTTTTAGATATACTCTGATCGGTTGATTGAGAGGACTAGTGGTGATGCATGATGGTACGACAAAGAAGCATATTTATTTATAGCTATATATTATTTTATCTCAGTTATTCCCAGACATTAAAATGATTTTGTTACTAGTAATGAGAAATGTTGTAAGTGAAGCTTATTTGATATTGTATTATTTTGTTAGTCTAGGATTACTGTATTATTGATTATTATATTTTATGCCTTTCGCTGTGAGTTTTAGAAAGTGTAGAATATTGTAGACAACTCTATGATCTATTTTATCTAATTTAACCAAAATGATTCGCTATTAACAATATCTGAAATGCCAGTGCCACATTTAGACATGGATCGGGCTGTCATGGATGGTGGGTTGTTACACCAACCATGTCAGACCAAAGAATTTTGCAAGGCGGTTTTGAGTTTTAGTGGTGGTTGCTTTGAGTTAAGTTTGCTCGATGAAAGGTTTTAGACTTCGACACTTATCCATTTTGGATATTAGGTCAACACACATGGTTAGTGATGCCCATATATTGTCGGTACCGATTCATGTCAAGGTTTGAGAAAATTGGGGCATAAGCATTGTGAAACATGGCATAATGATTCACTCGTTTGTTCGGTACACATTTTCAACATTGTGGTGTGACGAAGAACGATGATAAATAGCAAGGCGAAGGTGTGATGCTTCGACGTGATTACTTTGGGACTTTGAAATGTGGATTCTACATATGATGAGTGAAATATAGGAGTGTTCTAATAATGATGACTCAATCGAGGGATTTGTGATGATAATCCATAAGGACGGACTCGAGGAATGGTTCTACCATGGAAAGTGGAACGAGGCAGGGTTTTACTATGGGAATAGAATGAGAAAGGGTTCTATTATAGGAAAATGGAAATAAATGGAGCAAGAAAGGGCTTGGATATGCATGCAAAGGTATCATTAATACTCGAAGTGTTTTTAGTGTGCTCGTAAAGTAGAGTTATTAAGGATGCTCACTGGGAAGTTAGTTGTGTACCCCGAATTGAGGAAGCAATGCATGTACCCTAGATCAAGGAAGGGATATAGTGTTCAACATCTGTGTGGCTGGAGTTTGAATACCTAAAAACCGGGATTTTTCTATTTATTTCTGGTAGAGGAATGGGCATACAAGTTATCGTATATCCAAAGCACATGAGTGATAGTGAGGATTGTTTGGTGGATGGTATGTTTTCCATGTTTTTTATCACTCTAGGGATGTCACAGGAGGATGCTTACCAGGTAGTTAGTTGTGTGACTCGAATTGAGGAAGCGATCCATGTACCCAGGATCAAGAAAGGGATCTAGTATTCAACATCTGTGTGGCAGGAGTTCGAATACCTAGAAACCATGATTTTTCTATTGATTTCTAGCAAAGGAGTGGTCATGCAAGTTATTATATATCCAAAGCACATGAGTGATAGTGAGGATTATTTGATGGATGCTATGTTTTCCATGTTTGTTTATCACTCTAGGAATGTCACAGGACATAGGTGTCATGCAAATTGGTACCTAGAAACCCGATGTTGCACTTAGGACATAGTACATTGATCATGGTAGATTAGGATATTTTATTATATGCTAACTCTTTGGATGCTGGGACAAGTCATGTTTGATTCTTCATACCATATGTTCCGACTATATCAGTTTTCGTAGCATTTTGAGGTTGTTTATCGATCACAATAGACTGTTGTCCGACTTGAGGTTTTATGCTTTACTTCTTATCATCTTGAGAACTCTTAAATGAGTAAACTAGATAGCATGTGTAGATAGCACGTAGAGTTGCGTAGATAGATTAGCAGGAGGCGGCGCTTTCTTATAGTTATATTTTTGGCTTATTATTGCCTATCCCGCTGTGCGACGCTATGGAGCCTAGGCATTGTTCGTTTAATTCATTAGAGGTAGTTTATCACTTGGGTTTATTTATCAACTGTATAAACTCTACTATTATTTTGTAAAGGTGTGTGAACCTGTGTACTCTAATATTGCATTCATTTGGTTATGAATGTCTCTCGTGTTTTATATCTATAATGGTTATTATAATTTATTCAATACGCTATGAGATATATGACAAGTTCCGTTATTGTTTCATTTACTCTATAAAAACCTTGACAACCATCCTACATAAGTCGGGCATCACAACATCGCATTATACAAGCATATTGGATGCCCGAGGTGTAGGGCAGTCGTCACACATATGCTTTGAATGATTGAAACTATTTTCAACGCCATAATTATATATGCATATACAATTTAATATTTGTATTTAATTCATTAAGGTTATTTCATTAATCAAATGTAATCTATATCTTAATTATAAATAAAACTTGCCAAACCAAAATTGGATTTCTAACTTTAAATTTAGATTTTGAAATTTTTATTAATCATTTATGTTAAGATTTTTCTAATCAATTTTTGTTTTTAATATTTAAGATCTCATAATATTTTGTAATCAAACACACAACTTACAAAATCAAATTAAATTGAGGCAATTGATATATACATATAAGTGACAAATATATACGTGGTAGATTTAAATCTTAATATCTACACATGTATATATTGACCTTTTTGTTGTTATGTTATTTTTATCATGTTAAACATTTTATTATTACATGTCATTTTGAATAATAATTGGATATATTTTTAGTAGAATATTTGCAAAAAAAGGAAGGTGTAACCAACTGTTGATACCACTTTTTTATCTTCCTCTTTTTTGACCTTGATGGGATTACATTTTGATATAATAATAATAAGGTCATCCCCTTTTAAACGCCTTTTAGAATTATGGTTGTATTTCATATATTCATACTTATTCAAACTTTATATTTAATAAACATGGTTTTAATAAATTAAATCAAAAAGTTAAATAAAATTGGATTATTTTTAAATTAACTAGATTGGATCTAGTGTAAACCATTAGACTTCATAGGCCCACTTTGATCCAAATAGGGGGGAAATTTTGAAATCTACCCATTTCACCTACGGTAGACTGACCCAGTTCCATCAATAATATTAAATAAGATTAATGAAGAAAGGGGTAATAAGAAGAGAGACTTCGTTTGTTAAGTATTTAACTTCCCAAACAAAGCATTCCTCTAATAGGGCAAAAAAGTATTGTTTGGACTTGGAGCTATAGCTTAAAATCCGATTATACCATGATCTAATAAGATTCGATCTAATTCAGCATGTAATTCAAAGCCGAATAATCTCCCATAGTCTAACGAGGACAAAACGTATAATATTTTATGTAATACCCCATGTTTTGTGGTGCCATAATATGAAAAATTAAAATAAGGAATCATGAAAAGATAATTAAAGTAATTTAATTGCAAGAATTACCTAAGGAAGATTTGACTAATTAAGCATGGGACACTATAGACGGTTAATTAAATAGACCAAGGGTAATTAGAGCAATTAATATCAGGCTAATTAATAAGAACAAATGAGAGGGATATACGACCATTAATATAAATACCCTCGCTATACCTTCCACCTTCTTTACATTCATTTTTATTTTAAACAAAATGAAACCCCTTTACAAGTACAATGTCGACCACCATTTTTCAAAGAGAAAGAAAAAAAATCAAAATCAAAGATCCAAGCATTCAAATCTAAAAGAAAAAAGAAGATTTAACAAAGATTTCATAGCTTTTCTAAGCTAAGGCAAGTAAAAAAATTTGGAATTGGGCCAGCCCACAGTGGAAGAAATGGATGAATTTCAATTTTTTTACCATTTTGGATCTTTATTGGGCCTATGAAGTCTGATTCATTTAGAACATTTCTAAATTTACTTTAAATAAAATCATTATTTTATATAAATTTATATTTTAGTTTTATACTATGTAATTAATATTATATTATATACGTGTGTGTATCATATACATGTATATATGTATATGCATCTGTAACATAGCACTCTGTGTAAGGTTTGGCATGCCCGTGTATAAGTCCTAGAATTTACATCACAACATACATGTTAGCCCCTCCAATATACAATATATCATCCAAATGTATGCTTATGCTCCTTAATTCGTATATACAAAACATTACAAATATATATATATTATATATATATATGTATGTATGTATATCAATATTTGATTTTGAATAATTTATATATATATATATGTATGTATATGTATATATATAAAGGATTTATAAGATATTGATTTGTAGTATATACACATGTGTGTATGCGTGCGCGCGCACACACACACATACACATAAAAATTATGAGGAATTATGTATATTAATGCAAAATCATTTTAAATAAGATTTTAAAATTTTATTTATTTATTTTGTTAAAGAATCTGAAAACAATTTTTTTAATATATAAATTAGCATATGCATAACATACAAATTATATATATATATAATTATAAATAATTTGCTAATAAATATATTTTTTGATACATAATTAAAGTATGTAATAATATAAAAATTATATATATACACAACTAATATTGCTTATGGCAAAAATCAATTTTTTAGCATTCAATAAACTAAATTCTGTCTAGAACTAAATAAATTAATTTTCGAATATAAAATTGTGTACATTAATATTTTTATAAAACTTTGAACACTATGTTAACATTGAAATATATTTATATATGATTATAATTTAAAATCAATTTTAAACTTAAATATTAATTTTTGCAAATATATATATATATATAACTTTAAAAAAAATTATTGTTGAAAGCTTGTTAGGTGGGAATTAATATTACAAAATTTAAAATATATTTTATATGATATATTTGTTAATGTTATAGATTTATCAAATTTTGTTTTGATTTAAATAAAACTTAAAAATATATGATTTTTTTTATTTTTTATGCAGCAAACATTTTAGGTATAAAACTAGTCATATAAAAAAATTGACATATATTATGATATAATATGTAATATTTAAATTTATGAAGTTTATGTGATTTAAATATATTTTAATTTTAAATTATTTTTTTAAATCATGCTGCGAGTATTATGATGTGTATATTACAAAAAATATATTTTTCTATATATATGCACATAAATATACAACCATCATAAATGTGACGATATATCGATATACTAGATTTGTCACCTATCGATCTAAACATCATATGATATAAAATATAACATTAATTTATATTTATAAATCAGAAAAATACCTTTACCAAAGCCTATTAAATACACGTTGAAAAGAAGATACAACCTCTTTTGAATCCTATTCCAATCCCGAAGGTGCTAGTTTCGAATTGTTGACCAACGGCTATCGAATAACTTTTCTTTTTATTTGATTTGAGCTTGACAAATGAAGGATATGAATGGGTTGTTTTCGACCAATAACGGAGTGGGTGGAGCCAACAAAAAGTAGTTTTATAATGAGGCTTTTAATCATTTTATAAGGGAGAGGCTAAAGAGATAAAGTGGGATCAAGATCCCCTTTCTTCTCTTACTCACTCTCTGCCTTTTAAAATATCAAAATCCAAGCCCCTTTAGCATCTCATGCTGCTTGAAATTCCCTTTCCCCATATGGGCTTCAAACCCACTTCAAGCCCAAATAATATTTATCGCATTTAAATCCAATCTTAATGTGTAGATATCCTATATTGATTAATATATTTATAACTATTATGAACATATTTATTAATATTGTTTAACACATCAAATAAAAAATCTTTAATTAATATTTCATAAATATTAATTAATTTGATTAATTTATAACAATTACATATTAATTAAATTATTTGGTCAAAGGAGTATTCAACATTTCGGTTGTGTGAATATTTAGGTGTAAATTCGATCAGTGATTAATATCGAACTATTTGAAAACTAACTCCACAAGTCACTTAGCAGGTGGTGTGACATTATGGCCAAATTTATCATTTATTTGGTTTCAATAAAATCCAATTTTACTTAATTAAGAATTACCGAATGTAAAATTATTTATCCAATTCTCTTTGTCTAAACTATATCGCTTTAAACTTATAGAATTAGGTAGTGGTCAAAATTCCAATATCGTTCATATTCAACTCTATAATCCTAAACACAAAGTCCTTGGTTCAATAATAACAGTTATTATTAATTAAACTACTATGGGCATAGAATTTGACTTTCAGTTGACTTCAGCTAACCGTGATACTAACCTCATATAACTAAGGTGACCAATCCTCTCTGAATAGTGTTTCACTTCCAATGCTTCCACTTGACCCAATTATAGTCTTTCGATGGACGTCGTGCCATAATTTAACCATAATCAAAGTGGATCTTCGACGTTGAAGATCAACAATATTCTAAAGTTAAGAGAATTATGTAATTTCGTCACATCGATATTTTCTATTTGACCTTATATATATTAACCAATAGAAAACTATCAAGTGAGTCATTCCATAGTTATCAAATAACTATTAGTACGTAATTCCTTGGTGCCCCCAATGGCCATGAGTAATACACTGCCCAACGTTTGTATAGCGTTATGTACTCTAGTCTTAATGGATGTATCAATATTCAATCTCGATACATCTTGATTAGGAATATTTAAAATAGCATATTTATTTTATTGTGATAAATTACTCATGGTTACAATGCACTATAACAAAACATACCATTTATGGATTTTCTATTAACTATACTTTAATTAAATTAATTAATTAATATACATATGATATCAAGTACATAATAAGAAGAAAACACCTTTTATTTCGAATAAGATTGGTTATCGAGTTAGATATTTGTAACAAATTACATAATTTCACCTAGGGAATACCCTAACTCTATCAATCTTCCACTTGCACTTGGGGTCAATTATGGAATCTCAATCCCATTCCTTTGATCATTTTGATGAGAACTGATCGAGTTAGACCCTTCATGAATGGATCTGATATGTTGTTTAATTATCTACTTTGTCAATCAACTCTCTTCGATGTCGATAAACTACTTGTGTCACATGGAACTATTCGGAGTATGTTTCTTGACTTCTTGGAGCTCTTATTATTACATTGTTATCATATAATGATTAGCGATCTCAATACTTGGAAACACTCCTAGCCCAGTTACAAATTTGTGCATTTATATATATACTTTCTTTTATTGAGGTGCTATTCAAGACAATATACTTAGCTGTTTCATTGAATCGGCCATAATGTTTCATTTGGAACATTTCTAATTTAAGGCTTCTTAATTAAGGTTTGAACATGAATTCAATATTGACATATTATACTCAATATCACTCATGAATTTTGAGTTCGTATACTCCTTTATAAGGAGTTCATTGTTTCTAGAAACGGTTCTTGAGTATTTCATTAATACTTGAGAATACTATAGACTACCATTTACAAATCCAACATCAAGTATTGAACAACCAAAGAATTACCGATTTTAACACAAGTGCATCATTAACATTCATCAGTATGTTGTTTACTTATAGTCCAAAAATATCTATGTATCTTTAAGTGGTTCTTTCTTATAGACATACGCTTCCTCTACATTTTGATAAAAAAATCAAACTATTTGATAGTTCTATCAAAATATTCATTCAATTCCGACGCCTATAAAATGATGCTTTCGTATCATTTCTTGGATCTTGTCGTAAAACCCATATACTCAATATCACTCCCACTTACTTCAAGACACTTTGGTTGTTATGTGCAAATAGTTCATTCTAAATCATTATTTAGTAATTTCCATTTCAACACATATGTACCAAATAAAAAGTCATACCAAGCAATAATTTTGTGAGTAAATTAAAATTAACTTGAGCCTGTTGAATAACGAATCTATTATTCAAATTTCAACAATTGAAATTTACGATATTATTCATATTAATGTTGTTCATTATATTCCAACTGCATTAGTCTTGCTCTTGAAGATTTATTCACGGCCGATGTAACGACCCGTATTTTTACGGATCGAAATACCGTAAAATAGTTGTCATTAGGTCGCAATGTTGATAAGTCGTTCAGAGTCTAAGTCATGGACGAGATAAGGCTTAGGTCATATAGTAGTTAGGTCGGAGTAGACGACTTAAGGAAGTGGAGCGACCTAAGGAAGTTGGCGACCTAAGGATTATGGGATAAGTCGTGTAGAAGTTAGGTCGTATGGTGGCTTAGGTCGAGTAAATGACTTAAGAGTTAACGGCCTAGTAGTTAGCGTATTGGTTTAGGTCGTATTGGTTTAGGTCGTATGCTAGTTTGGGATGACCTATAGGATTTGACCGACCTAAAGAGTAGACGACCTAAGGAATAGGCGACTTAAGGAAAGACAACGACCTATGGAAGTTAGTATTAGCGAGTTAACGACCTAGGAGATAAGCAGGTTAACGACTTAAGAAGTGTTGTAGTTAGGTCGTGAGCGACCTATGGGGTGTTGTGCTTAGTTAGGTCGTGAGCGACCTAAGTTCAGCAGTTGCGTGTAGTTAGGTCGTTAGACGACCTAAGGTGTTAAGTCGTTAGGCCGTGTCCAGTTAGGTCGTGGCTTTTGATAAGTCGCTAGGTCGCGCGAAATTGTTAGGTCGCACACATGAGTTTAGTTAGGTCGCGACTTTTGTTAGGTCGCTAAGCCGCATCTTTGTTAGGTCGTAGGTCGCGATAGTTAGGTCGTGGACGACCTAAGGGGGGGCGGACGACCTAAGGAAATCTGCCTATAAATAGGCGGGTTCTTCTTCACTTTTTGGGATCTGGATTTTGAAGCGACGAAGTGCTGCCATTTTGAGAGCTCGAGTTCTACACTTCTTCACTTCTTTTCTCCACTTTAATCTTGTGCTTCCTTCCATCCAAATCGAAGATCGAATTGAAGATCCAAGAGCTTAGATTGAAGATCTACATCCATCAAAGAGAGATTTCATCGTTTGAAGCGGATTTGTGATAGATCGAGTTAGATCCTTCGCTGTCCAGATCTGAAGTGTGTTGCTTTTGAGGTGTTTAGGTGATTTGGTGAGTGGTGATTATCTCTCACACGGATCCAAAGGAGTATATCGGGTTGTTGGCTTGATTCGGTGTTAAAGTAGTGATTTCCATGCATTTTCTTAAACCTAAGTATAGATCTATTGTTCATGATGATTTGACATCCATTTTACTACATGTTAACATATGCAAGTTCATTCATCAAGTTCATTCATCAAGTTATAGATATATTGCTCATGTTTCATGCTTGTTAGATTTAGACTCTTTTATTTACAGAATTGCCATTATTGTTATAATTGTTTATTTGATCATGTTTGAATGCTTGATTACTTGGATTAATGATTGACTTGATTGATTGTTATGAATTAGTTGATTGATGATTTGATTTAGACAAGATGGTCGAAGATGATTCAAAAGTTAAGGGAAAGGCTCTTGAATTGGAAAAGCTGCTCGTGGCATATGTGGCGGATGATGAAGCCCATATAGATAGATTTGATGATGATGATGTTGAGATGAGGCTTTGCTATGATGAGATGAAGCGAGGCATGATATGAGATAGCCTTGGTTTAATCCAAACGGGATCATTCCAAGCATGTTGATGACTCGGTGATATGGTTCGAGTTTGAGGATAATGGTTTGCTCAAGAGGCGCTTGAGCTAGTATGGAAATAGTCATCGAGGAGGATGACTAGAAGGCTGAGATTTCATCGTTGTTGAAGGTTCTAGCATGCTCAAAGCAAGAGTACGTTGGGCAGATTCGATAGTCCCTAAAGACTATGATTGTAGTCAAGTACTCTGGGCAGATTCGATAGTCCTAGGCACGGGCTGCGACGACGTGCGGAGTTATGTCTAGAACCGGGGTTTCCATTAGCCCTTGACGGACGGCTGAAAGAATGTGCCGGTCATTCAATTAACGGTAGTATCGAAGCAATGATAACAGTGATAGCCAGAGTCATGGATGTTTGGTTGTATCGTCATTCGGTCTCAAGAGCGGTATTTTCTGGGTGCTTATCTGATCTTGGTTTAGGCCTTGGGGGTTTGTACTTGGAAAACATCGCCCTTGACTCGAGTGATAATTGCTTCACTTTAAATGTTTGCTTTTCCATGTTTGCTTCTGCTTAGTGTGTGTCTGGGGGCTATCACTGTAGAAAGAGGTGGAGTGGGAGGGTTGGATTCCTATTCCTTTTACCTTTATGCTCTTTTGGTATGTTGTTAGTTAATTTACTGCTCACTAAGACTGTTGTCTGACTCAAGGCTTTATGTTTTAACTCTTATTGCCTTGGGTTGTTCATCCATTTTGGGACGGGCAGACTAGGTAGCAGGTGACAGGTGATGTTCTTAGTTTCCACGATGCTGATGACGAAGACGAGCTGGAGGCTTGCATATTATTTTCTTACTATATGTACTGGATGTTCTGCTGCTTTGTATAATTCTCTGAGTGATATGTAGTGAGGCTTGATGTATTGACTATTCAGATGTTGTATTCAACTATTATGAAGTTTTATTGATGAGATTCTATTCTGTGAAGCTTCACTATATATATATTCTCTATTGTATTTTATCCATGCGCTGTGAGTAATACGATAGACTATGCTGTTTTAACTTTACCTTGGCAATCGTCCATGGCTGCCTGGCATACTTTACAGCGCACTATTACCTTATTTAGTGCAGGGGTCATGGGCGGTCGTCACAGCCGATGGATCATATCCCTTCGGTTACAACTATCAAAATCATATTTTGATATCATGCTTGGAATCCTTTTTGGATTTGTGCATAATACCATATCGTAGAGTGAATACTCTTGATGGCTTAATTGACAATTGAGAATTATCTATTCTCAACATTGATAAGAAACTCATATTTTCTCTTCAATGTACAAGAATACCTATTAAACACTCTAATGCGATGCTTATTTCAATGAACTAATTTCATCATAGTTTGTACAATATGAATTGTGACCATTCATAATATAACATTCATATGTGATAGTAAACAGATTAAAAATCCGTATTCTTGTATTGCTTTTAGAGTTCGAAACTCATTGAAGATAATACACGTTCTTGGACAAATAAACTTGTAGGTGACCAAGTTACGAATGTATTTATAGGATATATATTTAGGCACTTTCATGGGTCCACATAAAAATTTCTATTGGTAATTATATTCAATATCTCTATTAATATTTAATTCAATTCCTTTGTATATTTTAATTGATAAAACATTTTATCAATTATATTTAATGCATTCAAAGTAGATTATTTTAATTATACATAGAAGATGTTCTTACAAAATTAGAAAGGTTAAAAGTTACCATTTTATTTTTTTAATTAGGCTCCCACTAGTGTTTTTATGTTTCTCCAAAACCTAAGATGAAACAAAGAAGTCTTTTGACTTCACCGGTGGATATTAGGACTCGTATATCTTAGGATTCTGACCTTGAGGAAAGCTCAATAAATCATACTCCGACATACGATGGAGAATTTCTTATCGATTGTATCACATACAACTCCTAATTGTATGATCCTTGTCCTAATCTCATCTTTACCTTGAGGAAAGCTCAACAAATAAAGAGAGATTATTCATTCCTAACCAACATTTCGTGATGATATAAGTATACTATACATACCTTGAGGAAAGCTCAACAAATATGTATAAGTATCTTACCTTATCTAGTCTATATGTTTATAGTAATACACATAAAATCCCTAGCTTGAGGAAAGCACGATAACCAAGGAGTATGCAAGTAATCTATTAATATATAAAGTGGATAATTTTATATTAAGGATTCATAATCTTCAATATATTTAATTGAGTGATATTGACTTATGGAATAATATATTTCTTATGAAATACCCTCATGATTCAAGTGTCGGGCACATCAGGAATCACAGTATACGTATCCTTTAAGTCTATTTTGGATTTCTTATTTTCTATCTTTTATTATACATTTTTATTATATAACTTCTATTATATAACTTTTATAATTTGAGTTCTTTATATAATAGTGTTCTGTATAATATTATTTTAATTAAATCTTATTTAATTAATTTAATTAATTAACACTTTAATTGATTATTATATTGTTTAAATATAACATATTATATTGAGTATATATACTATAACCTTTTATAGTAATATACATATATCTTATATATATATATATGTGTGTATTTTAATATATTAATTAACTTTTAATTGATTTATTTAATTAAACAATTTTAATTAAATTTTATTAATTTCATAAATTCTTTTATACACACATGTATACTCATATTGTCTTAAACAGTTCAAGACAACATAACATATGTCATTATATATATTATACATGTATATATATATATTTAATTAATTAACTTGTTTAATTAATTCAATCACTTTATTAATCATATTAATAAATAATATTTTCTAAATTAATTTATAAAATTTTCAAATATTTTGAAAAATTATGGTATAACTTTTATAATATGTATTTTATTTTAAATTTAACTTTTAAATTTAAAAGTCTTCATTTTAATTTTCAAACAATTTGTCTACATTATAAGATTTATAATATTTTCCTTATTTTAAATTCCACTTTAAAAAAATTATTTTTAATTCAATACAATTTTGAAATTAGCCTAAAGCCCATTTCAAATTGGGTCTTTTCTATTAGAGGCGGCCTTTTAGCTCAAACAATTGTTTTGGCCAAGCCCGTAGGTAGGTAGGACAGGATACTTGATTACCCAACAATCCACTCTAGAAACTACCTTTCTTAGACACCCTACTAATTGGGTTGTAAGCTTAAGTAGTTAGCCCTAATATGGCTAATTTACATTGCATGGGTTATTTGGCTTTGATACCATTGTTGGATACCATTGTTGGAACAAGGCCAGACCACAACATAAGTAATAGGTGAATTCCAATGCTTCCACTCAACCCAACTATAGTCGTTCGATAGACGCCATGCCTTAATTTAATTATAATCAAAGCGGAGCTTCCATATTGAAGATCAATAGTATTCTCAAAGTTAAGAAAACCGTGTAATTTTATCACATCGATATTTGCTATTAGACCTTAGTTATATTAACTAACATAAAACAATTAAGCGAGTCATTCCACGGTTATCCAATAAATATCGATACGCAACCACTTGGTGCTCCAGCAGCCATGAGTAATACTTTGCTACCCATTTGGAGAACGTTGCATACTCTAGTCTCAATAGATGTATTGATATTCGATTCATCTTGACTAGGAATATTTAAGGGGCATTTCACAAGAAGGACAAACTTTGCAGTCCAATTAGTTTCTAGGACACACATCCACAGAAATTAATTTCAAGGCCAAAGTCAGCAGAATAATTACTTTTAAGGACAAAGTCAGCAGTTCAATTACTTTCAAGGACATAATTTCATAGGTTTTTAGGCCTTAGAAACTAATTATTTTGCATTTTGTCCTTAAAAGTAATTATTTCAATTGTGTGTCCTAGAAACTAATTGCACTTGCTAAAAAGGCCCTTATGGCTAATTTCCATAATATTTAAAGTAGTATGTTTATTTTATTGTGATAAATCACTCATAGTTACACCGCATTGTAACTACTATCACAACACATACATTTATGGATTTTCTATTAAACATACTTCTAATTAAATTAATTAATTAATATGACATATTAAATCAAGTATATAATAGAAAGAAAACACCTTTTATTTCGAACAAGATTGGTCATCGAGTTAGATATATGTAACAAATTACATAATAGCCCCTAGGGCATACCTCTATCATAATTTTCTTTAAAACCCTTCCAAACCTGTTTGGATTCGGATTTGATTTTATTTGGATGTTTTTAACATTGATAAACATGTTTGAATCATTAGATATGGTTTTGAATGTGTTTTATGATTTAAATGAAAAGAATTTATTCATTTTTTGGTGTAAAACATGGGTTAATCATATTTATATGCCACGAAAATATATTACGGTGTTTCTAATGATAAAATAAAGATGGGTTCTTAATTCTGTAATTTTTGGATGAAGAAATAATTAATTATGAATTTTCTAGGATGTAAATTATTTAAAAATATCAAAATTAAATATTTTTCTTCGAAATTAATGCTAAATGTAGAAGAAGATATTTGAGAATTTTTAGGGATTTTTCCATTGATTTTCAATTAATATGAATTAATTAGCAAAGGAAAATACGCCTTGATTAACAATGTAATTAAGGAAATGATTAATAAAGGGAGCTTATGTTTTGGCTATAGTCAGAAAATGCTATTAAAAAACAAATGCTGTAACGGCCCGGGATTTTCGACCCTCGAAAATCGACTTCCATACGTTCACTATATAACATGCCGAATAGTCAAGTGAGGAAATACCGAATCATTAGGGGTGAAGAAGAAAAAGGTAGAAGAAATTAGAATCAACAACACATAATCTCGCAATCGTAGCGGAATAAAATATAATATAATATATAATAACAGATTTTTATACAAAAGAATCTGTATCAGTTAATATACATACAATCATCAGAGTACAACAATCAACAAATCAATCTGGATAGTTATATCCTCACCAGTGTTGACTATACAGCCTGCACACATAGCAGAAAATAACAAGTACATAAATACGTCTCTGTCATCCAGCTCGTCTCCTGAGCTTCATAGCATCCTACCCTGAATCTGTAATATTCGGTCTGACCCGAGCGTTATAATAAAATAACACCCGAGTCAGTCTGGAAAACCAGCATGAGAAAACACACTCAATTTGAATTATTACATTTTTAAAATCCTTTGAAAACAAAGGTATCTCATAAGACCATGGCACACATAAACACGACGGGTTTTTACATTACGATAACCAAAACACTTTTATAGAAAATCCGGTGATATTATAATAGTGTCTAGGTACAAATACTTACAAAAAGAGCCGAAATTGTTACATTAATTAGTTCCAGCATACCAGGCTCTACAATCAAAACCGTAAAGGTTCAAAGTGGATATTGGATCGAAGTGGTTTTCGGATAATGCTGATATCTGATCCCGATCTCATCGAATCCAAACGATAAATTTTTAATGGCCAAGTCGTTTAAAATAACAATTCTACGACCAGGATGTCAATATTCACATATGGAAATTATTCCATATGTTTACTTTATCATGACCTGTCCATCGAAATTAATTCGCTTGTAATCATCACATTTTCCGAAATTCGGAATAGTGATCAGTACAAGTCGATTTACTTCCAACAAAACGTGTCAACGTTTAGTTCTAACTACTTTAATTTGTTTGGCTACTTAATGGCACAAACAATAGATAATTGAAATCAATATCTAAAAGCAATATCAGTCAAACATAGATTCATTAACTCGATCAAAGATTTAATAATTAATATCAAATCCATTTATAAGTCAGAACTAAACTGATTTCAAATAACCGAGTCGAGTTTTTATTCTTGATTCTGACTACTTGTCAACTAAAGAAATAAAATAATTTAATTTTAGTTAATTATAATTAAACATCTCATTTAATAATTAATTTATTAATTTAATTAATAGTTAAGACATTACTTCTATATCCACTTCAATCGTTATAAAACATTAATTTTACATTGCAGAAGAACTCGACAATATTAGTTCGGATAAAAATATATGGCGATAGGATTCCGATGCAAAAAGCCTCGCATCGATTGGATTTTAAATGAAAGAGAAATATTGTTTTAAAAACTTATAGATTTATAAAATATGATAATAAATTTAATTTACTTTAAATAACCTACCCAGCCCATCCCAAAACTCACGGCCCATAAGAACCGAACCCAATCCAAATGCTTTCAAACCCGATCCAACATCTCCTTTCCTTCTTTCCAGATATTTCTTCCATCTTCTTTGTTCGAACACGAAGACGTGCACACCTATACACGTGCATATGCACTCAAGCTCTTGCCGTTGAACCTTGTCGCCGACCACCCACGCGAGTCGCCACCGACCCCAGCGTCTCGTCCATCCACCGAAATGCTGGAACAAAACCAAAACCTATTCAACTGCCTCACCTCGGCCACCCTTGCCACCATCCATCACCAAATCTCACCCACATGTTCGCCACAACCTCCTCGGCCTTTTCCCCCTGGTGCGCACGGCTATCTCCTCCCCTCGGCCTCGCCACAGCTCACAAACCCGAGACCCAAAAACCAATACCTTAAACCCTACCTTCACCTCGTCTAGCCAACTCGCACAACGATAAATCATAGCTCTATTTTTCCTAGATACCGCATCAACTCCTCCTCCAAGTCAAACGCCAAGCTACGAAATAGCCTAGGTCGTCGGAATTCGACACTTTTCCCAAATCCGATCACCTCCACCGTCCTCTTCCCACACACCATTAAAAATCCTCAAATTACTTCAAAAATCATGTTTTCAATGATGAACACATCTGTATATTCCATTGATTAAATTTTGGTAGTTGAAATTCGACCCTAGTTGACATACTTATTGTAAAAGGGGATTTTCTCTCTCCATTCTTGATGGTTTTAAACGAAATCAATTTTAAAATATACTACACTCAAAAACAACCATCTTTCCTTTTGGAATCAAGATCCAGAACTAATTTGTTGTTTAGCTGTTGATTTTTGAAGTTGATGGACTTAAATGTTTAAAACTAAAAATAATGAACAGAGAAGAATTTACGGGGTTTTGGTAGATCTGACCATGTCCGGTACACATGTACATATACATATTCACATCACAACACATATATACTTTATACATATCAATGATTCATTCATATCTTAGTTACATATATATATACATATGTAATAATCTATAAAAAAATTAGTGTTTTACTCACCTCTAAACTGTAGATGAATGAACACACTACTTGCTTTATCTCCTACCTCACTTTTAAATGACTTGATCCTTAAATGTTTAATGGCAGATTTTTTCTTCTTTTTTTCTCTTTTATATGTAAACAAGCAAACAAGGGAACAAAGTGTGGCTATGAATATATAGAGGAAGGAAAGAAGGTATTGAAATACTAGGGTGGCTACTATGCACTTATAGGGTGGCTAAAGATTTGGTTACAGGCTCTTCATATTTTTGTTTTCTTTTCTTTCAATCTTGGCTGATTTGATTTCATATGTATGTGATTTGATTTATTATGGCTTGATTTGATGTTTTGTGTGCTTGAATTGATGTTTGTCATGATGATTATTCATATGTATATATTTACATATATATATATATAGACATATATATATTCACATATACATATTTTTACCATATACATATTTACATATACACTATTTTTATAAACATATATATATAGACTTATATATATTTTAGTCATCATAAGTTTGAAATTTTCCATCATGAAGCTTGTATATATATACATATAAATAGATATTTTTATCTTAAGTTTTTAAATGGTGAAGTATATATATACATTTTATCATATTCAGCAATTTGCATTTGAAAATCCAGTGTAGCTTTCAAAATTTATATATTCAGATATCTCCAATATCAGAAAATTTATTTATTTAACTTATAAAAATTAATACTTCAATATTTGTTTTTGAGAAAAATGTAAATTAATACTTCAATATCTAAAATTAGTTAATTATTCCAATAATAGATGCTAAAAATCTGGGCCGTTACAAAAGCAACCAATGAATAAATGACATGTGTACAGGTTAGGTAAAAAGTTACTACTTTATTAAGGCAAAATATAATTTTTCACTTAATTACAAATTTGCCATTTTGGCACGCGATAGCCATATTTAGGCATGTGGTAGCCCTAAACCTTTGACATGTGATAGGTTATAAAGCTTGACACTCGGTAACCTTTATTTTAACACTCGATAGCCTATGAACTTGGGGCACTCAATAACAATTAAGTCTTGACCTTGATAGCTTAAAGCTTTGACCCTCGATAGCATAAAGGATAAGCACTGGATAGCTTTATGATAGACAATCAATAGCTTAAAATTTTTAGTGTTCAAAAGCTTTAAAGATAGACTTGCGATGGCATGCATGCGATAGGATTGGTGTACAATAGGTTTGGTATGCGATAGGTTAGCATGTGATAGCTTTGGTAGTGGTAGCTTGACCGTAAATAACATTGTAATTGAGACATGTGATAGCTAATTTAAAATTGACAATCGATAGTTATTAAACTAGGCTTGTGATAGATAATAAAGATAAATTCTTCAAATAAAATAAGAAGGTTTTTACTAACATTTTAGAGGCCAGTTTCCAAGATGTTTGTTTTGTATTTTGTAGGGATGAAAAAATAAAGGGAAATTTGTAAGTTAAAATTGAGTTAACTTATTTGAACATTGAAATGGAGTAAGCTTGTAAACGAACATAAGCCATAACCGAAAATGGTGGATTGTCATGGTTAACATACAGTATACAAAAAGCTATATAAATGATAGGTTGGTACCCACCATTTTTGACCTCCGTATGTAAATAAACAGAAACCAAAAAAAGTGGATTGTTATGCTTAACATATAGTATATAGGGAGCTATATAGACTAACCAACTTAAACTTTCAGAATCTCACAGTGGAAAGAAACAAATATATTGTATACAATAAACATCAAATCATATCCCAATATATGTGATCAAATCCAAATCCATATACACCAATACATCATACACTATTACGGTCAAGTAATAAATACAACACACTACATACAAAAGCAATGCCATAGTTACCTACATCATCGATGTCAGTCAAGATTGCCATCATAACCTATAAATCCATAAACAAAAAGAAACACGGAGGAGGGGTCAGAGATGAGTCTGGTGAGTGAAAAACACTACTAAGAGGGTACTGTAGACATGTTCGCATAACATTATATAAAAATATCTAAATAAAGACGTGCCTCACCTGTCTCAACTGCAGGCACAAAGTTAGCCTGACATAATAAGCATAATATATGGGCCTAAACAACTTTTTGACAAAGATACATAACATAGCATAGCATAACATACAATTTATGAGTTAATTATACATAGACTAACACATAAACGAACAGTGATTAAGTAAACATAGCCTAACCAGAACCAATTAAACATTGATTGAGTATAAGCGAAAATTATGTTAGATAAACATAGTCTAACACAATACAAATATAGAGAACTAGTTAAACAAAGACTAATTTTTGAACGTTCCAGTATTAGTCAAATAAAGCTAACACTCAAATACACATCTATACATGCATACCAATATATTATACAACACTTGGTAAACTCTCATATAGACATTGTATAAGATCCCCACGTTGCATGCAAACAAAATGATAAACAATTGTATATTTGATTCGGCCCGAGGTGGCCTAGGTTCAACCTGCAAATAGCATGTTGCACCGGTGCATCAGTGTGATATGCACCGGTGGATCGAGGCACGTCCTAGGCATAGAACTCGCCTGCGGTTTGGCATCGTTCCTCCACCAATATTTGTCAAACTCCCTCGAGATCTTTATTTTTCTGATTTCTAAGGTTTTTACATCTTTAATGCATTATTCTACATATTCCTAATCACTTAATCTCCATAGATTCAATCCATAACAATAATTTCACCCAAATTCAATTCTTTCAGTATTTAAACACTTTTAATCTAATCAAATCCATTCTAATCAACACTTCAATAATAATTTAGGGAAATTAACATTTATACTGTTTCATATTAATATATATACTCTATTTACATTATATATATATTCAATTACTAACCCTAACAGCGGTTATAGAATGGTATACTTGCATATAGGCATTATAGTCAAAGGAGGTGATTCCCACTCACCAAATCAAGTCGCCTAGCCTTAGAAATTCTTGAATTAGCCTCTCGGTCCTTACTGACCTGAAAACGCAGTCAGCCATAATCTCTTGAATTGCCAAATCAATGGTATAGTCAAACTCCTCTTCTCACACCGATCAATTTGGTATATTTATTTGTTGAATTAGATTGAGAATTGGTCAAGCTATGATAAGATAAAGGAAGAAAATGAATAGAGTAGCAGAGTCGGGAAGAAAAATGAGAAGTACGTATGTTTTAGAAACTAAATAAGAGAGAGAAACGACCATTCAGATTTCAAATTCAAACCTTAACTGGTTTAGCCCTCTTACAAAACCCGCAACTTAAAAATCACGTAACTCTTTCATACGAACTCCTATCCAGACAAACCAACATATCATTTTGACCAAAAAAATGATCTCTACGCAATAGTACAATTCCCGTTATTGTGGGCATTTTTGCCCACAAGATGGTGAAAATGAAAAGACGTCAAAGAGCATAGCAACGGCCGGAAGGTGCATAATAAAGGTGCCATTATGTAACCGCAAGGGCAAGGCAAAGTGATTGAGGAAATTTGGCATAGTCAAATTATATACTCAAAGCACTTATAAAAGGTTTCTGAAGTCAGGACATGCGCCTAGATTGAAACTGCAGGTCAATCTGAACTAAGGATTGGAAGATATGATCATCTTAAAATTTGTCCACCGCCTAACTGACTCGGGACCTACTTCATGCAATTTGGACATTCAGAGACATTGGAATACTCAACGTTATGAAGCTATTGGTCCAAGTTTCATTTAGTTCTTACTTAAAATGAAGTAGTTATGGAACAAAAACATGTGTAGCTTAAGTGCTTGAGCATCATGCTTCTAAGAGTTCGATCCCTAACAAGCACATTATTTTTATGGAATAGGGAAAATGGTCTGGTAGGGAATCTAACTGTTTATTGCCTATCGTTTACTACCTAACAAGTCTCTACCCAAACTCACACCTATAAATACCTCATTGATAAGCGAGAGTTGTAACGACCGAAAAAATTTTAGTCTTCAAAATTGAATATTTAATTTATTTAATATTTGAGTTTGAATTTAAATTGTAATAAAATATATATTTCAAATAATGGCTTGATTTTTGCTGATGTTTTTTTTTTAATTTAATTTATAGCATTTTTCCATAATTTTTAATTTGGAAAACAATTAAATTTTCATTTGACGCATTTTGCGACAAACATCAGTATTTTTGAAAACTTCACAGAATAAGTTAACCAATGTATTTTGTTGAATATGCGAGTATATGATTTTTGTGTGATGATAATAAACATATATATATATATATATATTCATTTAAATGTATTTGTTAATGTACTATTTTAGTTTTCACGTAATTAAATAAATATTTGCTGAATAAAAAAAATAACACAGAATTTGAATTCAAACGGATTTTATTCAACTAGATATTTATTACAATTTTGAATAGTACAAATTTGAGCTCTCACTATATATATACAATTTGCAATTACAATACATTTCAATTTACATAACTGTCCTCACTACATATCGCTCGTTCACTCGTATTTACCTTCAACTCCATTCCAGATTGAATCCAGCATCAGAGCTATCTACAAAAATATACACTAACGTAGTAAAATTGAAAATGAAATATTTTTGCAGTATAAAATAAAATGTATTTTGAAAATATTATTTACCTCAGTTATTTGGGTTGTTCGTCATCATTTAAATTTGAATTCATCATACACGAACAGCTTGTGACATGCACAGTGTATCACTGTACATGCCACAAGGCCGTGCACACCGATATACACTTGATAAAATTACAGGTACAGGTGAGCACAAGGTCAAAACCAATTAAAAGCCGAGTTCAACTCAAGTGAAATAAATATTAAGTCAAGATATCAACACAAGGTCAAACCCGAGCTATAAGCTGGATTCAACACAGGTGCAATATGGAAAACAAATCCAGACGAAAGTGTACACATGAAGCCAGCAACAACAGAGGCATGAATTAAATCCAAGAATACAAAAGAAATATACATGTTCAATGAACTGGTCAGAACAACCAGACACACATGCCCAGGCTCAAAGACACAAATACAATATGAACTCATATGGAACAACTGAGGTGCAGACCAACAGATGCAAGCTTCAAAAGGTACCAGACTCAAGTACATCAAATCAGAGACAAGTAGACAAGTCCTGCACGTGATCAGAGACATATATATATACAACTACATGATGACTAGACCAGACTACATGAATACATGGAGTAATGCAACAAGCATGTTCGAAAAATAACCAGACTAAAATGGCACCAAGACAACAACTCAACAAGACAGTCAAGTTCAAAATGCAAACTGGCTTGAGGCTACAAGGCTCAGTACAAAACAAGAACATGAATACTTGTTGCATGAACATAAACAACAAAGAAATTGAAGAAAATGCATATCAGACTGCAACAAGATAACAATGGAGCATATACATGAACCAGAACAAGACCACATGATACTGCAACTACCAGAGACCATCACACATGTATACATATATCCAGAGGCAACAGCAAGCTAATGATCAAATAAAATGAAGCCAGACTGAATGACTACATATACATATGTATACACACATATATACATATATATATGCAATGAAAGCAATGCAATACTTCAATCCAAATGAAACCTAGCTCAACTAAATCAAGCTCATATGGTTAAGAGAAACAGAAATAGTTCGGTCTCAAGTCAGTAGTTTCAAACCAGATAATGATGCAGGGAATTCGAGCTAAACATATCAAGTTTAATGTCAAGTGCCGAAATCAAAAATGTCACAAGAGAAGTTCACGGAACCAAAGTCAAGTTTAATCAAAAAAATCAAAACATCCAGAATATCACAGTACGAAAGTCAGAGCTGTGGTGACCAAGGAGTCGAACAAAATTCAAAGCCGTGAGTATCAAGTAAACAAGCAACGAAATTATACGAATTGAACAAGTCAGATCAATCTCATGCATTCAAGCAAAATCAATGGTCGAGTTAAATTAAATGACAAATTCAAACGAATGAGAAAATAGGAATTCGAATCCTATATAAATGTTTAACATCATCGGCTACGAAATCATCGAGTTCAAGCAAGCTAAACGGTAAAGCAAAATAACAAATTACATACCAATTCATAGTCGAACTCGATCAAATTGAAGAAGCCATGAGCAAAGTGAAGAAACGGTCGATTGCCGATGCAAATTAGAGTAAAGCCATTGTAATCGACTTACAATCAATCGGCGACTTCAATTATCCCAGAGCACTAATTTCAAGCAAAGGAAAAGAGGAACGAACGAGCTAAAGCAAGCAGCAAATTATCACAACAGAGCGGGCCGACATAATAAAATAAAAAGAGAAAAGAAACAGGGATCTATTTTTAATTCTATTTGGGCCAGTTAATAGAAATCGATTTGGGCTTTAATATTTAAATTAAGGGCTTTGTTTTTTAAATTGTTTTTAAATTTGTATTTTTATTTTAAACCTTTGTAATTTCTAGTCGTGTGACTAGGGGACGAACTACGATGGTGTAGTTCGAGAATTCGCAACTCAGTGGCTGAGTTGTGGTAGGGTTTTGAGCGTAGAGTTAGGTTAGTCGATAGCGGGTGTCGCGAGTTTACGTGTGTAAGCGTCTGACTACTTAATTTATAGTAGAAATCTAGGGGGCAGCACGTAGGCAGGGTTTTGCCGAAGCTGGGTAAATCTGTGTGTTCTATTTTCTGCATTTACTATTCTGCTATTATCTGTGCTGCTATTATTCTGTTGTGATCTGTGTTGAAATTATTTTATATACTTCCGCAATAAATTTTTATAATCATTAGTATCACCCTATTCACACCCCTCTAGGGTGAAATCGATCCTACAAGTGGTATCAGAGCCAGGTTCAAAAGCCATTTTTGTTTTAAACATTTGATTTTTCAAAAACCAATTTTTTCTTTAAAAAATTTGGATTTTTAAAATGCCTTCTTTTAATGCTTTTGTAGAGGGTCGGTCCAATATTATTCCTCTTGTTTTTGATGGAACAGATTTTTTGAATTGGAAATTAAAAATGGAATTTTATTTAAAATCTGTTAATGTTAAATGTTGGGATATTATTGAAAATGGATGTGATATAATAGAAGAGAAAATTACTTTGATCTCTTGCTATGCATATATTATATTATCATATTAATCAAGATAATTTTAACTTTATTTCTCATTGTGAAAATGCTTAGGAAATCTGGAATACTTTTGATGCAATATATGGTGCAAAAGTCAACAATGATGAGAAATTCTCCACAATCGACTCAGTTAAAGAAATGTGCTTAACAGGATTGGCAAAGGGCAGTAGTGATGAAGATTCAATAGCCGATGAGATAAGTGATTTTCCAATCAATGATTTAGTTCTCTTGTGCCAAGAATTAATTGAAAATAACAAAGCTCTTGAGTTGAGAAATAATAAGTTGGAAAGAGAACAAGCTAAACTTCATCAAAAAAATAATGATTTGGAAAATGAGCTTAAAAATATTAAGAAAAATAAAAATTCTAATTGCAAAAGGTGTTTGAACCATGAGAAAGAATTTGCTCGTTTTCATGAAAACTTTCAAAAGTTAGAGAACGAAATTTTAATGCAAGAGAAAAACAAAACTGAGTTGATTTGTAAAAACAACATTTTGCAAAAAGAGTTGGATAGCCTTAAGAAGTCGAAAATTTCTAAATGTGCGAATTTTGAGAAGAAATTAAATGAAGTCAACGAAAATTTCAAAACCCTTGAAAAATAAAACGTTATTTTGAGCAAATATGAAATTATTCAATTAAATCACGAGTTTTAAATGGAGATTGAAAAAATCAAGGATTTTAAAAAAATTGAATTTAAAAAACTCCAACTCTTTGAAACTGAGATGCTAGAAATTGAGAATAAAATTTGAGAGCTTAAAAATGAAAATATGGACTTGAAAATGAAAAATTTTGAAAAGAGAGAAAATAGCATTAGTTGTTGTTCGAAGCTAATAAATGAAAATAAACTTTTAAAATCCAAAATTAATAAACTTGAGTTGGTTACTCGGAAATTTTTCACTAGAGATAAATTATTAGAAAATCAACTCTTCAAGAATAAAAGGAATGCATTTGGATTTGCAAAAGTGTCAAAATATGTACAAACAACTAATAACAATGTCAAAGGAAAAAGTGTGATACCCAAACATGTGAAAACCATATCAATTTGGGTTCCAAAAGGCACGAATATAAAATCCCTCAAAGTCAAACAAATCTGGGCGCCGAAAGGAACATATATAAATAGTTTTGGGTCTCCCCAAACTTATTTTTCAAAATTATTTGCCACTAACAATCATGGACCCATATAAACAAATAGATCACAAAAATCTTTCATCGTGTAGGTGTGGTGGCAGGCTAAGGAACAACAACATTGTTATCTAGATTCTGGCTGTTCCAGACACACAACGTGCAACAAATCAAAGTTCCTTAGCCTAGTACAAAGGTGACAGAATCACAATGGGCAACAACGAAAAATTATCGTAAAGGTAAAACAAGTAATGGTATATTTTTGAACGATATATTTAATGTGATTATCTGCACCATAATTTGAATTAAATCAACCAGTTATGAGATAATAAATACTGATTTTGATTCTGACTTATTCAAAATGTTGAACAATCATCTTTGAACTATTTCATATAGATTTGCTTGGATTAATGATGGTGTTGATTAGTGATTACTCATGATACATGTGGATATATTTGACTTGACATTATATTTTGTGTTTGCTTGTTTACATGGTTTCAATTCAAATTCAATTCAATTTCATTTAAAAGCTGTTAAAAATGATTTCAAGGTATTTGATGCAACATCACGGTCTGGTCTATGACATCAAACTAATGATAATCTTGAGTCAAAAGAAAATTCAGATGCAGATTACACTGGTAATCTAGTTGATAGAAAAATTACTAGTGGAACATGATTTATGTTGAAACATTCATTAGCTGCATCACATTTTTCAAAGAAAATATCTGCATATTTTTCATTTCAAATAATTTTCAATTAGCAGACATTTTTCTTTTATAAAACCCCTTCCATAAAATCGTTTTGTTGACCTTGTTTTAGATTAGTCATTTTAGGAAATATGATTTTATAATTATTTTTGGATTTGATTTAAATGACTATATTAACTAATCTAACTCCCTACTGATTATCGAAAAGATAAATAGTGATTGAAAAAGTGATGAGTGTTGATATTAATTATATATTATAACTTGAGACAGTATAATTAGTAAATTTCTTTAGAAATTTAAACAATAGTTATAAAACTTCTGTTGGTAAAAATTCCATGGCCATTTCTATTTCTATCATATTTCTATCGACCATCACTCATCAAAATCCAATGTAGTATGTCAATATGTGATATTTTAAACGGGAAATTATTCGTTTTTCATTTCATTATATTTTTAACAAATAAAAACATCCAAAGTATTCACTCTCATTTAAAAGTCCTTATGGTTATGCATGGGTGAATTACTTGGAATTTTGATTATGTGCTTCCATGCTCATTTAAAAGTCCTCACGGTTATGCATGTATGGAACGCATATCAAAATTGATTAATTAAATAGACAAGTTGATTCTAATCCCATTTAAAAGTCCTCACGGTTATGCGTGGTTAGAAAATACTTGGATTCATTTATTTTATTTTTAAATTTGGAATACTACTAATCTCATTTAAAAGTCCTAACGGTTATGCATGGTTAGTAGATATTCAAATTCCTGATATAAATATACCACAAATAGACACAACTATATGGTTTTATATGATGACATCATCCCTATCATTCTAAAGTGGAATATGCGTCAAACAGAGTATTTATGATTTTTGTTTGATTTTTTATTGAAATTTAATATATATACTCGATTGAGTATTAATATTGTATTAATGTCTATCACTTTATCTCTATTTTTCTAACACTATTACTCTTTTGCTGTTAACAAAAGGGGGAGAGAAAAGTTAAGATTTTGATAAATAAAGGTCAAATGTTTTATTTTGTATTTTCTATTTGCATCTAGGCTCATTTGAATATTTTTATGCATATATGAAGGGGGAGCTGTGTGTAGAGAGGGAGCAATCAAATGGGGGGAGCAAATTGAATGATCAAATACATTTAATAAATTCAAAATCTTAAATGTATGTTTGTTATCATCAAAAGGGGGAGATTGTTGACTATGCGAGTATATGATTTTTGTTTGATGATAATAAACATATATATATTCATTTAAATGTATTTGTTAATGTACTATTTTATTTTTCACGTAATTTAATAAATATTTATTGAATAAAATAAATAACATAGAATTTAAATTCAAACGGATATTTTATTCAACCAAATATTTATTACAATTTTGAATAGTACAAATTTGAGTTCTTACTATATATATAAAATTTGCAATTACAATACATTTCAATTTACATAACTGTCCTCACTACATATCGCTCGTTCACTCGTATTTATCTTCAACTCCATTCCAGATTGAATCCAGCATCTGAGCTATCTACAAAAATATACACTGACGTAGTAAAATTGAAAATGAAATATTTTTGCAGTATAAAATAAAATGTATTTTGAAAATATTATTTGCCTCAATTATTTGGGTTGTTCGTCATCATTTAAATTTGAATTCATCATACACGAACAGCTTGTGACATGCGTAGTGTATCATTGTACATGCCACAAGGCCGTGCACACCGATATACACTTGATAACATTACAAGGACAGGTGAGCACAAGGTCAAACCCAATTAAAAGTCGGGTTCAACTCAAGTGAAATAAATATTAAGTCATGATATCAACACAAGGTCAAACCCAAGCTATAAGCTGGATTCAACACAGGTGCAATACGAAAAACAAATCCAGATGAAAGTGTACACATGAAGCCAGCAACAACAGAGGCAAGAATTAAATCCAGGAATACAAAAGAAATATACATGTTCAATGAACTGGTCAGAACAACCAGACATACATGCCCAGGCTCAAAGACACAAATACAATATGAACTCATGTGGAACAACTGAGGTGCAGACCAACATATGCAAGCTTCAAATGGTACTAGACTCGAGTACTTCAAATCAGAGACAAGTACACAAGTCCTGCACGTGATCAGAGACATATGTATATACAACTACATGATGACTAGACCAGACTACATGAATACATGGAGTAACGCAACAAGCATGTTCGAAAAAAACCAGACTAAAATGGCACCAAGACAACAACTCAACAAGAAAGTCAAGTTCAAAATGCAAACTGGCTCGAGGCTACAAGGCTCAGTACAAAACAAGAACATGAATACTTGTTGCATGAACTTAAACAACAGAGCAATTGAAGCAAATGCATATAAGACTGCAACAAGATAACAATGGAGCATATACATGAACTAGAACAAGACCACATGATACTGCAACTACCAGAGACCATCACACATGTATACATATATCCAGAGGCAACAACAAGCTAATGATCAAATAAAATGAAGCCATACTGCATGACTACATATACATATGTATACACACATATATATACATATATATGCAATGAAAGCAATGCAATACTTCAATCCAAATGCAAACTAGCTCAACTAAATCAAGCTCATATGGTCAAGAGAAACAGAAATAGTTCGGTCTCAAGTCAGTAGTTTCAAACCAGATAATGATGCAGGGAATTCGAGCTAAACATATCAAGTTTAAATGTCAAGTGCCGAAATCAAATATGTCACAAGAGAAGTTCACGGAACCAAAGTCAAGTTTAATCAGAAAAATCAAAACGTCCAGAATATCACAATACGAAAGTCAGAGCCGTGGTGACCAAGGAGTCAAACAAAATTCAAAGCCATGAGTATCAAGTAAACAAAGCAACGAAATTATATGAATTGAACAAGGTAGATCAATCTCAAGCATTCAAGCAAAATCAATGGTCGAGTTAAATTAAATGACAAATTCAAACGAACTAGAAAATAGGAATTTGAATCCTATATAAATGTTTAACATCATCGGCTACGAAATCATCGAGTTCAAGCAAGCTAAACAGTAAAGCAAAAGTAACAAATTACATACCAATTCATAGTCGAACTCGATCAAATTGAAGGAGCCGTGAGCAAAGTGAAGAAATGGTCGATTGCCGATGCAAATCAGAGTAAAGCCATTGTAATAGACTTACAATCAATCGACGACTTCAATTATCCCAAAGCCCTAATTTCGAGCAAAGGAAAAGAGGAACGAACGAGCTAAAGCAAGCAGCAAATTATCACAACAGAGCGGGCCGACATAATAAAATAAAAAGAGAAAAGAAATAGGGATCTATTTTTAATTCTATTTGGGCTGGTCAATAGAAATAGATTTGGGCTTTAATATTTAAATTAAGGGCTTTGTTTTTTAAATTGTTTTTAAATTTGTATTTTTATTTTAAACCTTTGTAATTTCTAGTCGTGTGACCAGGGGACGAACTACGGTGGTGTAGTTCGAGAATTCGCAACACAGTGGCTGAGTTGTGGCAGGGTTTTGAGCGTAGAGTTAGGTTAGTCGATAGCGGGTGTCGCGAGTAGGGGTGGGCGCGGTCGGTTAACCGACCCGATCGGTTAATATTTTCGGTTAACCATACTTCATGATCGGTTCGGTTAACCGTTTGTCGGTTAATATTAGTCTGGCAATACCGACCGAACCGACCAATATTAACTGCAGTTAACCATTGTATTGAATCGGTTAACCGTTGGATGGTTAACCGAACAAATTTTATCGGTTAACCGTTAACATATAAATGGTAAACTGCAACTCAATTTTGAAGCAGTATAAATTTATCAAAATGATTAAATATACATTGCACCTTGCTTATCAGACGAAATAGATTCTCATCATCAGATAATAAATATACATAGATCAACTGTTAGACAGTGAATAAATTTAACATAACAGTTCATAGCAGCATGATACAAAGTCCAAAGTTCATTTTCCCAGTTCAAATACAACACGAATTATCACTTATCAGATACAAATTACCAGTTCCAAAGATAGTGTTTCAAAGTTCAAAATAAATAACATAAACATACAATAACAGTTGATGTAAACATATTGGCAGATGCGCTCGAAGTTGTCGAGACTACATGATAAACCGATAGTCCAGACTCCAGCAAACCATACCAGTCCCTGATTCTCCATGTTACTGCAGTGAGAAGTGGAGCAATACTTTCAGTAAGTTAAATTGTTAAAACTCAAAACATGATAAAAAATGAGGCAATAGACTGTAGCATATACAAACTGATCAATACTTTCATGTATGTTCAGACATCATGTTTCACAATTCATATATGTTTCTTATAAACTGAACAGTCTCCTATGCATATGAATTATGAACTGTATTTCCTATAAACTGTCACAATACAGATTTGTTTCCTATGCATATGAACAAGAAGATGTCTAAGGATATGAAACTAAGAAACATCAGCTTACCTTATATGCAAGCAACATATCAGTTGTTACTATACATGTATGTGAATTAAAATGGTATATGTGAATTAAAATGATATTCATGTATGCATGCAATTATTTGATATAATGTGAATTAAAATGAAACTGCGAGACAGTGAGATGTGTGAATCAAAATGAAACCGTTGTTCAATATATGTGAATCTAAATGAAAACTTGCAACTATGAGTGCAGTATTAATCTAAATGAAAACTTGCAACTTTGATATCTTATTTAAAATTTATATTGGTTGTTTTTTCAGTAACAAGCAGTCTTTGATAACTTGCAACTATGAGTACAGTATTAATCAAAGATACTTTCGGCATGTATTATTAAATTGGTCTGTAAGACATTATACTGGACTATATTTTTCCTTTATTTCCTTGTACACTAGTGCAATAAGTTGTTGACAGACTAATGTACATTCACTAATATTTAAAACATGCAAGGAAATTTGGAAGAAAAAAATGCAGGAAGATTCACATAACAGGCTCTACTACCCACATAACATGTTAGTAACATAACAGGCTCTACCCCATGATATTCATTGTATATTTATGATACATTTTAGAACATATAAACTGTCAAAAGACTCAAAACAGAAGGCACTATATTAAATATATTTCAAAACATATGAACTGAAAACATATAAAACATATGAATGGAAAAAGAACATGAGTGGCTGCTCGTATGACCACCTCAGCAGTGCCAACTTCCATCTGAAAATAAAAATATAGACATTGATCAGAACATTGTATTCATACCACATACAAGCTGAACTTATTTATTTACAAAAACTGAATTAGCAATACTTTAACATAATATTACTACATTCACCATTTCATTTATTGAGTTTCACTGTGTTTATTTGTATATACATTGGTTATTTAACATTGCTTTCATAACTATATTTAACTGTATTTAGAGAGTCTTTACTTTTTACCTTACTATTTACCAACTAATCAATGTATGTTAAGTTGTTAACATAACTTATATAATTAACTTTTCTAGATAATGATTTTTTTTTCTTTTTTTTGTTTCAAAAGTAGAAACAAAACTTATTCAAAAGTAGAAACAAAACTTTTCTGGATAATGATTTTTCCGATTCATCAAGTTCTCATGCAAGTGCAACCATCATAGTTCCCACAGTCAAGAGTAATTATGAAAAATATTTATAGGTCAAGACTTGTATATCTTCATTATCTATATACAAAGCCATCTTATCTTAACAGAAGACTATTTCAGAGTTTCATAACTTCAGCAAAATTGATCAGTTAAAACAAATGCAATATAGAAATAAAGATTACAGAGTGCGTACATAAGAGAATGTGCATATATTGTAATGATGTATAACAAAAGCAAAAAACTAATTTCAAAAAGCAGAAGCTGAAAACGTTACCAATTATATGTTTCACAGTTTCAAACTTTCAGTCCTCTTATCACATGGAACTCAACCCCGATTCAATTATATGTACAAATAAAATCTTATACTTCTGTTTCTAGTTTCTGTAGTTTGTTTGTATGTGTAATTTTTTATATAATGTCATAGTTGCACTTTCCAAACTGAAATCTCTAATAAAGTAGCAAAATAAGACTACATTAAAAGCAAATAACTAGCAATTAGCAACTAGAATAGCAAATTAGAAATATGAATAACAACAATTAACTCACATGGTTTCTCTTTCTCATCGTCCTCGATGGATTCGTAATCGTTGGTGTTGCCATTCTGTCGTCTACAGTAGTCGAACTTGAATAGCAATCGCAGACTCGCAGTGGTCGTAGATGACAAGATGGTAGATGCGCTCAAAGTTGTCGAACGATTGGGATTTGGGAGGCTGAGGCTTCGACTAAGTTTTACAAATCTAGGGTTTTTTTGTTTTCTATTTCGAACTGAAATACTGAAGTTACTTTGCAGGCACGAGACTACTAGGGCACGGGAGTACTAGTGGGTTACTGGGTATACAATTGGAATTGGGTAATGGGCTGGGCTCCGGGTTGGACACGAGATGATCAAATATATTAAAATATAATATGGTCGGTTAACGGTTAACCGACTGACCTAATTTTTGTTAACCGTTAACCAAACCGAAAATATTCGGTTAAGGTCGGTCGGTTAACCAATGATGTCGGTTAATCGATTTTAGCGGTTAAGTCGGTTCGGTAGTGGTCGGTTCAGTCGGTTAAGTCGGTTAAATCGGTTAAATGCCCACCCCTAGTCGCGAATTTACGTGTGTAAGCGTCTGACTACTTAATTTCTAGTAAAAACCTTGGGGGCAGCACGTAGGCAGGGTTTTGCCGAAGCTCGATAAATCTGTGTGTTCTATTTTCTGCATTTACTATTCTGCTATTATCTGTGCTGCTATTATTCTGCTGTGATCTATGTTGAAATTATTTTATCCTGGGGAGTAACAGTAGATGGTCCAGCTTTGGGACGACCTGGTCTAGACATTCTCTTCTTTAAGAAAGAGAGAAGAAGAAAAGTTATTCTCCAAATAAATATCAAGCAAGTCTTGATAGATAAAACAAGGATACATAAAAGGGAATAGGATGAATCGGTACGAAGACTCGAATTAAATCATAAGGCACGAATCCTAAGTTGGACTTAGGACGATGATCCTTGTTAAGTTATTCTACATTATTCTGAAGTTTGGCTCTAATACCAAGCCGTGACGCCCCACCTCTATACCCACGCTAGACAAGAACACTACGGTGTAATGCTGTCGACTAGCACGGAGAATAAGGCTGTTGAGGAGCGACCATCCGTGTAACTTCTTTGAGCGAGCACCGATATGTCAGATAGTATAGAATCCGGCATACCGATTCAAACTCAAAGCTATCACACAGTGGCTATATATAATCTTCGGAAACAAACATAGAAGTAAACATAACATAAATCAGTCACAGACATCCATATCACAAAGGCGGAAAAAGATATGAATATATATATAATACATGAAAGTGTACATCAGAGTAGTGGTCGGAAAGATCCACGATAATACAAAAGAATAGCAGCACGTGCTATACAAAAGAATAAGTACACAACATAGAGTCTATATCTCAAATGTGTACATCCAAAAACTACTAATCTAAGTAGTTAGCCAAAAGTCAGAATAATCCTGAAGAGAAGTCAAGCAGAAGCACCTGTAACATCTCGGTCTGACCCGAGTATTATTTATAAGAAAATAATAAACGGATCAGTCTAGCTATAAATATCAGATGATATGGTATAAAGTAAAAGACATGGCATGAACATGTAATAAGCATAGAGGCATGCTACTATAAGTATGTAATTGAAAATCAACAAGAGATTAATCAATATCACAAGAATCTTCTCAAAGATAAAATAGGGTATCATACCCTAAACTCGTATTCATAACAAGTCAATGACACACAAATTCACCAATGCACAAAAAATGATATCATATCAATGAAAATCATGAAAATTGGTGAAGCAGAAATTCCAGAAATCATCACAAGAAATCCAGAAAACACATAAAAAGGGGGGAGGCCTATCACAAGAATGGGAGCATGAAAACTCACCAACGCGCGTAACACATGAACGAGAAGCTATCTCATGGAAGCTATCCATTAAATTTTGACACACGAACGGCCCGAAGACCATGGGGCGCTACCCCAATATGTGATGGTGAAACATCACACAAACGGGGTTTAGTCTCCCTCGTAGACAAAGAGACATCGCTCAATCGCTAGTCTAAATCACAAAAATGATCGTCATGATCATAAGGAAGTGTCAATTACACTAAGCTAGTAAATATATGAGTTTAGCTTCATGTCCCATAACCACTAGCTTAACTTAAATATTTACGAACAAACTGTAGATCTTCACTAGAAAATTGTCACAAAAGGGTTCAATCGAACAAGTCCAAGAGCTAACCGACGAAGTGAACGCAAGCGTTTCATACCACTCGTTTTACTAAGTCGTTTAATTCGATTTCTCATCCGAGTGAAGTAAAGGCTTGTATATACTAATAGGATGGAAAACGGTTTAGGAAAAAGAGCTTTGTAATAAAATAAAGTTGAAATCGCTTTGATGGAAGAGTTTTGATATTTACTACCAGTATTGAAACCTTCATATTTTTTTTAAAGTGACAAATCACAAAAAATGATTGTAGAAACAATCTATCACAAAAATTCACATTCGAAGACGTGAACAAAATCCAAGGGAATCAGCTCAAAATGCATCAAAGTGGAAGTTCTGTTGAATGTTTTTCAGATAAGATCACCTACGGAGGGGGGTCCAGGGGGTGGCAACCCCCTAGGTGGGGGTGCGGGGGCCATGCGACCTAAGGGGTCACGTGAAGCCAAACGACCTAAGGGGCCATGTGACCTAATGGGTCATGCGACCTACGACCTAAGTGGAAGACAGGTCTAGCGACCTAAGGGATGCAATAGGTCTAACGACCTAACAGAAGTAGGTCTAACGACCTAACAGATGCAATAGGTCTAACGACCTAACAGATGCAGGCCAAGCGACCTAAAAGAGGTTCGCGACCTAACGGTGACACGCGACCTACGACCTAACTGGGTCGAGCGACCTAACGAGAGGCGCAACCTAAAAGAGGTGGTCCAGCGACCTAACGCTGTAAAGGCCAGCGACCTAAGAACGAGTGACCTAAGAAACTTGCGACCTAAAGGCGACGCGACCTAAAAGTGGTGCGACCTAACTGTGACACGATGCGAGATGGCGACCTAAGTGTTCGCGACCTAACGGCTTAACTAGGCACGCGACCTAACGACGAAATACTGGGCGACCTATCGTCTTATAGGCCAAGCGACCTACGACTTATACTGGGACGAGCGACCTAAGAATCTCGCGACCTAAAAGTGGCGCGATCTAACTGTGACACGATGCGAGATGGCGACCTAAGTGTTCGCGACCTAACGGCTTAACTAGGCACGCGACCTAACGACGAAATACTGGGCGACCTATCGTCTTATAGGCCAAGCGACCTACGACTTATACTGGGACGAGCGACCTAAGAATCTCGCGACCTAATAGCGATGCGACCTAAAAGTTTGCCGAGTGATAGTAGGTCGGAAACGACCTAAGGCCATGCGAGCTAACGTTCCAGAACGACCTAGTGCCAGAAAATCACCAAAAACACTAAAAATTGGGGCTTTTCGCCAATCCACTCCAAACCAAAAGCAAATGTTCATACAAATGCGATAGGGAATCATTCCCAATAGTCTAATGACAGTTATAGGCAAGATGTGAGATCAAAAATCTCACATTTTCCACGAAATTGATGTTGGAGAGCTTAAGAGCAAAGCAAGAATCAACCACAAGCTTGAATCTATGTTCTTCACCTTGAATTCGGAGTTTGATGTTGAATTTACTAAAGATCTTGAGCTTGGAATTTTAATTTCCCTTTCCCTCCACCATTTTTGAAGAAGCTTGAAGTATTTGATGAAGTGATGAAGAGAAGAAGGGGTTGGGCTGAGTTAGTGTGTGTTCAGCCCAAACCAAAGTCCTAAGCCAAAAAGTGACGAAAATTTCACTATCTCCAAACATATCGAAGTTTACACTCAAAAAGATCGCAAACGTCATTTTGAACTCAATGGAAGTGGTCTCGAGTCCTAATTTGACTGTATGCAAAAGGTAGCTTTTCGAACCAACATCCGACTAACGATAAAGTATTTAAATAAATTATTTAAATATAAAATCGATAGATATGCGGGTTGTTACATTCTCATATTTTATCGTCCGACATTTGTTCTTGTTGTATGTATCGAAAATTGTAAGGACGGGTTATTACAACTATCTAGGGTCTGATGATAGGATAATTGTACTCTGATTGATGTATGTATATAAAAATCTTCTTTTTGTAAATATTCATTATTATATTATAGATTACTCGTCACACTGTGAGATTATATTTTTGTCATTTTCTTTTCCTTCACCCTAATGATTTGTCTTTCCAGCACTTGGATGTTCGGTATGTGAATACCATGGATATATTAGTGTTGACTTCCGAGGATCGAAAAGGTGGGTTGTTACATTTGGTATCATAACTGAAGGTTAATTGAGAACCTTGGCTTTGGTGGGGTAAACTCATTAGAGATAGGGTAAGTGACACCCTAGAATGAATTTAATCGTATATAGATACGAGAGCATATCTGTTAGTGCTATAAAAATATTTTATATTGTGTAATTGGTCTGTTAAGTGGCTTATGAATTTTGATCGACGCGCCTGATCAAGGTTATCAATAGAAATTTCTAAACACTTAACAAGGCAAACCGACATAGTATTGTTATAAATTTGGTAAATGAAATAATTTTACCTAGAATTATATTTCATATATAAAAGAATAACTTCAAAAGATTTATATGGATTTATGATATGTTTGTTGTTTAGTCATGCTCACTCAGTTTAGCAGCATTGACTATCTTTTATTGTTTGATTAGGTGTGCTCAGCCAGTTTACTAGCAGTTCACCTTTTTCAACATGGGTTGGGTAAATAGTAGTTGTGGAAACATTGAAACGAACACCGTGTGAATCAAGTTTCACAATTTAATTATAAGGTGTTTTGTAGAAATATTGTTATAAAGATCTATTTTGATACAAAAGGAATGGTTCTATATAAAGATGATTTTATAAATACGGATTATGAAATATGTTTTGAAAATAAGAATATTTTTTATAATTTAAATCCCGATGTCTTTGAAAAAGGTTTTAAATGATTTTTGGAAAGGTAATAATAATATTACTTGGAAATATTTATAAATATAAATATTTTGAAAGAAATTTTTTAAGTAAGATACATTTTCTTTGGATAGTTTGAGGAATGAGTTCTGATTTATTTTGTGATGATTTGAATAATTTTCTAAGTGACGGTTGGATGTTTGTTCAGGTAAACGTTGTAAGGGCACTTAGTAAATTATTTCCTTTGTAGTTGTATGATCGAAACAAGTTTGAATCCGAATAAACCCAAAGCCAATGGGTAATAGATATTTTGTTAAAGTTATTTATATGGAAATATATATAGTATTGTTTCAAAATAGGATTTCGAAAAGAAGTATTTTTAGGACAACTAGTTCGAGTGGCTCGAAATTGACTAAAAATGGACAAGAGATGTGTTCGGATAGTAAACACTTCTCTTAAGTATTACCCATCTTAGTAAGGGGATGTATGATACTGCTTGCTAGTACCCAGTTCCTGGAACATCCCCATTTGGAGGCCCAAAACTAACTGCTATGGATGCTGCAGTTATCTATAGTTATTAATTCTCGATGACCAAATGAGGTAATTTCAGATACATTGATATATCAGAAACACATGGATATGAAAAATTTTAAGCTCAAATTTTAAAACAAATTTTTCATTCCACCACAAATCACTTTCAAATTCATTACTTGATCTCAATTCGTAAACCACGTTCAAAGAAATATAATTATTACAAAATATGCCAAGAGCGACATATGAAGATGCCCAGTTGGTAGATCAAAATCTAAATATAGGCAATTAAACAAATTTTCCATTACATCCAATTACACAACGGAATCAACAAAAAAGAACTCCTAATAGCTAGCTGGTCTCTTGCATGTCTCCATAAGCTTATTCGTTTAAAGAAAAACCTGAAAATCTTAACTCTCAAACTACTCAAAATCAATTGAGCACCCGAGAGTTTAAGGGGAAAACATAAACTTCGAGTCAGACAAAAAGTCTGGCATAAATAACAACCTACCATCTTGAACCATACAGATATCTAGTAAGACCATGCTGCTTAGCAGAACGGGGTTTCCCCTCACTAGTATCTTAACCCAATTTATAATAACCATATATTGTGCACCTTCATCCACAATGGTTAAGACATAACATAATAAAATGTATCATGATGATATGCAAATATGCAATATGCTATGGATTTCCCATCCCCATTCACTTGACTACTGTCTCAAGTTATAGTTTCTAGGGTCACTATTAACCTATTAGTTTTCATGGGCTTCATGGGCTAACTAATAACCTATTCCAACTTACGGACTATCTGTCCGGTTTCATAGTTTACATGGGATCACTAAAAACCTATTGGTGTCTACCAATAACATCACCTAATCATAGTTTTCATGGGGTCAATATGAACCTATTGGATTTTCCAATAACATATCTCATGTCATAGTTTTTACGAGATCACTATGACCTATTGATCTCTTTCAATAACTTATTTCGGACATAGTTTTCATGTGATCAATAAGAACCTATTGGCCCATGCCAATAACAATCTCCATACATGGTTTTCATGGGCTTACTAAGAACCTCTCTAAACCAATAATCCTTTGATCGGTCTTAGGCATCATATATTCTTATCTGCCAGACCTCCTGGATGCAATTATACTCACACATGAGTTAAATTCAATATATATATAGATACACATTCATTATTGGGTCAACCTAGCCTGTTAGTCCGCCCTTACCCCAAGATGCAGTTATGGGTTATAAATGAAGTGAATATAGTTACACAAGCATTAGTGATAACTGATCAAATAACATAACAATATAAGCATCCATGGTTAAATTCCTTGTAATCATCCTTCTAATGAAATATGGTTAATACCCTTAACCCAATATCTTTATCAAGGAAAACTTCCTTCAAAAACAAAATTAAATGCCATTTCCAAATTCTTTCATATTTCCACGTATTTACTTTAAAAATGAGATTGGGTTCTCAAATTTGAAAAATAAGGCTTTCGACTATATCCTTTGTATCATTACTTAAAACCTTAGATGTTCTCTTTCGAGACCATCCAACATATCTTTCGAAAGCATTGAAACCTTCCTTTCGAAACACTTAAAGATATACCTTTCGAAACACTTAAAACATACCTTTTGAAAACATTGAAAGCTTCCTTTCGAAACACTTAAAGATATACCTTTCGAAACACTTAAAACATACCTTTTGGAAGCATTGAAACCTTCCTTTCGAAATGCTTAAGGATATACCTTTCAAACACTTAAAACGCACCTTTTGAAGGCGTTTAGTTCAAGTAAGAATTTATGGAAGCATAGCTTCGAAACCATTTGAAAGTATCTCTTTCAAAATCATTGGGTTTAACATTAAATATAACTACTGGGTCAAAGAGAACAAAAGCAAAATGTATCCCTTTCGAAAGCATTGATTTCATGTAAAATAGTTGGGGAAAAGGATAGCTTCGAAACCGTTGCCTCCGAAACCTTTGATAAAATCGACTAAAAGGACCCTTTAGAAAGCACTGGGAAGGCGGCTTCAATATTAATAAAACGAAAGCCTTCCTTTCGAACTCATTGTTATAAGGCTATAAAGAAAAGGGGCCGTTAACCAATTAGAAAGGTATAAATGCGGCAGCTTGGTATCGAATGAGTTCAAAATGCGGCAACTCTTTCGAAAGCTTCTTTGAAAATAAAGGTAAGTTGGATAGATTTAAAAGCTTATAAAAATGGCTTCAGTCCCTTTGAAAGCATGCTTTCGACACAGTCCCTTTCGCCTTTCTCCAATACACTGCGTATCAATGGCTTGATACCATGTGCATTGGTTTCGAATAGGCGCGAAAGGTCATTGGCGGAAGTATGGTAACGGAAGCAAGAAAGTGGCAGTGGTGAAGTTGTAATTCGAAACAAAACTGATTTTTATGCCTTTCAAAGTAATCTCTTTTTACCTAACTTTCCTAATTTGTCAAAATATAATTGGTTTCCAGTCTTTATCAAAAATTCTTTTCTGAAAGTCTGCTGAATATCAATTAACAAATGAAATCGTTTTAGCAAATAAGCCCTTCCCTTTAACAAAACATTTATAAACTTTAAGTCGTCTAAATAATTTAATAACCATAGAAAAACTCTTAAAATCCCCAAAAATCACAATTATTCACTTTTAATATGTTTTCTAACATATATAAATTTTAGACCCGGAAACAATACTTGGCTGCCTTAAATAATTTAAACCCAAAATTATCTATTTCTTCCACTCAAAATTCATAATAAATTATCCATAGCTTGGAATATTAAGAAAAATTAAACCCATCTCCAAAATAATATTATACATGACATATTCAAACATCTTGGCATTCGAAAATTAGTTTACATGATTTTAACCTTAAAATTGAATTATATCATCCCACAAAAATCCTTGTTTAAATTATAACATGGCATACAAAATCAAAGAATATCATCATTCATCCATCCAAACGGTTTTAAACCTTAAACCCAAATTAAAACGTTCAATAAGACTTATGTGAGATGGTTTAGATCATTATTCACCTTGTTTGGATAAGGAACTTGAGATTTGTTATTCACTTTAATCTTCCTAGCTTAAATCTTGGTCTCTAATTGATTTTGAGCTCCTCTTCTCCTAGGGCTATGGCCGGCCTTGTTTCTCCTTTGTTTGTGTTTTTGGTTTATGAAAACGTGAATGAGAATGAGGTAAGGGTTTAGGGGTTATAGGGTTCGGCTATTCCCATATTACCCTTGCCTTATTCTCTTAGGTATTTAACTTATAAACTATTTTTTTATAAATCTATTTAGTTAAGGCACGACCCTAATTAAATATAAAATCTCAATTCCCTTATCACTCTAATCTTTGCATTATTCTATTTAATTTATCTAATTAAATCTCCTGAATAATGCTATTTAAAATTAGGGGTGTTACAAGCTCCCCTCCTTAAAGAATTTCGTCCTCGAAATTCAGCAAGGACTAAATACTAAGCATAGCAATCATCTGTGACATCTCCTAATTACCATACTACCTACCTAACTAGCAAACAGTCTATATAAAGTAAATATAGAACATACCCTAAAAGCAGATCAGGATAAGTATCTCTAATCATGTCTTCTGTCTCCCAAGTACAGTCCTTCTCGTTGTCGCTTCACTGAACTTTCACCAACTTGACTGTCTTGTTTTTTAGCCTCTTCTCATCTCTCACTACAACCCGAACTGGTTGCCTAACAAAGCTCAGATCCGGTTTTATTATTAAGTCTTCCAATGCAGTAGGAGGAATGGTTGTCTCTGGATTATGCACATACTTGCGAAGATGAGACACATGAAATACATTATGGACACATGCCAAACTGCTCGGCAACTCTACTCTGTATATGAGTGTTCTGATCCTCTCTATAACTGGGAACGGTCCAACATATCTCCGTGCCAGTTTCTCTGACTTTCCAAATCGTACCACACGCTTCATCGGGGATACTTTAATGAAAACCCTATCTCAAACTGAGAACTCTAGATCCTTACATCTCTTATCTGCATAACTCTTTTATCTAGATTGAGCTTCCTTCATCCTACCTCGGATCAATTCAATCTTCTATGTTGCCTCTCTTACCAGATCTGGACCTAAGAATAATCCGTCTCCAGTTTCCAACCAACATGCTGGTGACTTGCAGGCCTTTCATACAAAGCTTCGAAAGGCGTCATTCCTATACTAGTCGGATAACTGTTATTATAGGAAAACTCAACTAAGTTTAGGTGATCTTCCCATTATCCACCAAAATCTAGCACATTAGCTCTTAACAAATCCTCGAGTACCTTATTGACTATGTCTATCAATCTGTCTAAGGGTGATAAGCAGTACTCATCTTGATCTTGGTACCTAACACATCCTATAGACTCTTCCAGAACTCGCTAGTAGACAAAGTATCTCTATCACTTACTATACTGCTAGGAATTCCATGTACTCTAACTATGTTCTTCATAAACAATTTAACGAAAATCGGTGTCGTCCTAGTTGACTTAAATGGCATGAAATGGGGACTCTTGGTCAACCTAGCCACTATGACCCATATACTTTCATTTCCTCGGTTCGACCTTGGTAACCCGTCTATAAAATACATGGATATCAAATCTCATTCCAAACTGGTATCTCCAAGGATTGAAGTAACCCACTTGGCTTCTGATGTTCGGCCTTCACTTTTGATAGTTCACATACTACTTTACCCACAAACCAACATCCTTCTTCATACCTTCCCAGTACGAACTCCTTTTTATGTCTTGATACATCTTGGTTCCCCCAAGATGAATCGTAAATTTGGATCGAAGACATTCCCTAAGAAATTCTCTCCTCAAGTCCCTAACATTCGGAACACACCATCGTCCCTTCTTTCTCAACCATCCCCTCTGGTCAAGACTAAAATCTTTTAGATCATCAATCTTGATTCTGGCCTCTAGCCTTTTAATCTTCTCGGCTAATCGTCGATCCTCTTTTTTCTTAGAAGCAATCCTTTCGATTAGTACTGGTCGAACTTCCAAGCAGGATAACATGGCAATGCTCTGACTATAACTAGCAGTCGATCCTAACTGCACACTACAAGTAGTTGAAGACTTTAGGTCCATCCATTCTGTTAACATAGCTAACACCACATTCTAATGTTTTCTGCTAAGAGCATCTGCTACAGTATTTCCTTTTCCAAGTGTATACTCTATACCAAAATAATAAGCTGCTAAAAACTCCAACTACCTCTGCTGTCTCATATTCAACTCCTTCTAAGAGAATAGATACCTTAAGGACTTATGATCTATGTATAACTTAAATCTCTCCCCTAAGAGATAATGTCTCCATCCTTTCAATGTGAAGATCATAACAGCCAACTCTAGATCATGAGTAGATATCTCACTTCATGCGGTCTAAGCTGTCGTAAAGCATAGGCAATAACTTTACTTTTCTGCATCAACACAGCCCCTAATCCGGTTCCACAGGCATCGGTATACACTACTAATTCTTAATTCTCGTCTGGAACTACTAACATAGGCGTGTTAGTCAATAGATGCTATAACTTAAGGAATGCTTCCTCACATTTGTCTGACCAAATAAACTGCATGTCCTTCCTAGTTAGCATAGTCAAAGGCACTGCTATCCACGAGAAACCCTTAATGGATCTCCGGTAATAGCCAGTGAGTCCAAGAAAACTTATGATTTCAGTCACCGTCTCTGGTCTCTTCCAGTTGTTAACATCTTCGATCTTATTCGGATCAATTGACAAACCCTTCTCTGAAACCACGTGACCAAGCAACTTAACTTCTTTCTTCCAGAAATGACACTTTAAAAAAACTTTGCTTTTGGGTGATGTTGCCTCAGCATCTCAAGCACTACCCTAAGATGAACTTCATGCTCTCTTTTATTCTTAGAGTATATTAAAATGTCATCTATAAATACTAATATGAACTTATCCAAGTGCTCTCGGAAAACTTGGTTCATCAAATCCACGAATAAAGCTGACGCATTTGTTAACCCGAATGGCATTACTAACCACTGATACGAACCATACCTAGTCCAAAACGCCGTCAATGGAATATTGTCCTCTGCCACTCTTAGCTGATGGAAACTTGTCACCAAATCCAATTGGAAAAACACTCTGGTTCCACTCAACTGATAAAATAGATCATCGATTCTCGACAAAGGATACTGATTCTTGATCTTTTTCTCATTCAACTTACAATAGTTGATACACATCCTTCATGACCCATCCGATATCTTCACGAATACCGTGGCCGCTTCCAAAGGCGAAGTGCTTGGTCTAATAAAATTCTTTCCTTCTAAATCCACTAGCTGCACCTTCAATTCCTTCATCTCCATAGGTGTCATCCTGCTATGTGGTCTACTTACAGGTTCTGCTCCTAGCACAAGATCTATCTGAACTCAATGGCTCTCTTTGGTGGTAGTCCTATGAATGGCTCAAAAACATTTGCAAACTCTCTTGGTACAAAAACCTGATTCAACTCTTCTTGTACTTCCATAACATTCAGCAAAGCACAAGCACTTGAGTCTGACTTCTCCACCGAGTATATAATTCGGCTATGACTATTGGGGTGCCTTAGCGATATTTTACTATCCTAGAAAAATATCCTAACACCATATCTATCTAACCAATCCATACCCAAAATGATCCCAAAGCCTACAAAATAAAAAACATACAAATTGCATACGAACTTATGACCTAACAATTCAAGTTCTAACTGGTCACATCTCATCCCCAGAGTTACATACCCTCCTCTCGGATTTGCAACCCTTAAGGAAATAATAGTACGAGGGTTCTAGACATAACTTATCTACCAAACACTGAGATATAAATGAACGCGATGCGCTGGTATCAAATAGTACCCTAACTGGTATACTATGAATCAAAAGCATACCTTCCATCATAGTCTTTCCCTTCTCAGCAGCAGTTGGTCTAGAAGAAGATGGTTCCAAAGCAAAAAAAACCTTTCCTTGTCTGCTCGGATTGGTTCTGGACACTAATTCTTGTGGTGTCGAATCTTGTCACAATTAAAGCACTTTGCTCCTTTCTTATCTACAACCTTCTTCTCTTTTCCAGTTTGACATTCATGAGGATAATGTCCTTTCTTGTCGCACTTGTAGCAAACTACATCGGCCTTCCCTTTCTTGGTAGCTCCTTTCTTCTTAAAGAATTTCCTCTTCTTGCCTTGAGAATCCTGGGTTTCAACCTTCTCCCTTCCATAAGTAGAAAGCATCTCTTCATTCCTGATTGCCATCTCCAATACAATCGTACTTGGATCACGAAGATGTGACATAGTCGCATAGCAATCTCGGGTCTTAACCCTCGAATAAACTTCTCGTTCCTTTTAATGATGGTATCAATGGTAGCATATCTGTATCCGCACAACTCATCAAACTTAGTAGCATACTCAATCACCGACATCTCACCTTGCACTAAGTCCATGAACTTTCTTAGCAATATTGACTTGGCAACTTCAGACAAGAACCTCTCTTCGAATCTCCTTCAAAATTCTACCCAATTCAACTCTTCCTTGGGAACTCCCACAGTAACACTATTCCACCAATAAATTGTTGCTCCCAGCAATTTTGTAAAGCAAGTCTCCTCTTTTACTCATCATCTAATCCCAAGTTCTTGAAAATTCTTTCATAGTGCAATAACCATTTTTCTACTTTGTCAGCATTCTATGTTCCCAAAAATGGATTCCCACCAAGACTGGTGTAATCCCTGCTCAGCTTAGCATAGTTATTGCCAATTGGGACCACGAGATTAGCTCCTCCAACATTCACAGCATTTTCCCAAATACTCCTGTAGCTACTCCAACTTGCATCAGACTGACGAAGAACTGATATATCATCCCCATATCTACTGGCGGGGTTTTAGCACCTACATTGGCAATTGCATTTGGATTAGCATTTTCCTGTCGACCTAGATTTCTTCTAGTATTGGGTCGAGCACTTCCATTAGTTGTGGTGCTTCCTCCACCTAGATTTCCTCTTCCATTTCATGCCTCCATATCTTCCTTTCTCGTAAATCTACATACGAGCCTTAGTAAGATACAAATGAACGGACTAAGAGAGAGGGGAATATGTACTTATAAATATACATATAACAAATGCAAGTACGTTATTATAACGTTAACCCAAACCTCGTGCTCATTTTCTGATTCATTGGGTTATGTTTTGAAAATCTTTTAGGTTCAATTTTTTTTTAAATTTACATAAACCTATGCTCTGGTACCAACTTGTAACATCCCCCATTTGGAGGCCCAAAACTAACTGCTATGGATGTTGTAGTCATCCATAGTTATTAATTCTTGGTGACCAAATGTGGTAATGTTAGATACAATGATATGCCAGAAACACATGGATATGAAAAAATTTATACTTAATATTTAAAAAAAAATTATCATTCCACTACAAATCACATTTCGAATTCATTACATGATCCTAATTTGTAAACCACGTTCAGAGTAATATAATTATTACAAAATACGCGAAGAGCGACATATGAAGATGCCCCCTTGGTAGATTAGAGTCTAAATATTGGCAATTAAACAACTTTGCCATTACATCCAATTACACTGCAGAATCAAACAGAAATAACTCCTAATAGCTAGCATGCCTCCTGCACGTCTCCAGAAGCTTATTCGTCTAAAGGAGAATTTGGAAACCTTAACTCTCAAACTACTCAAAATAATTGAGCACCCGAGAGTTTAAGGGGAATACATAAACTTCGAGTCAGACAAAAAGTTTGGCATGAATAATTACCTACCATCTCGAACCATATAGATATCTAGTTAGACCACACCGATTAGCAGAATGCTTTTTCCCCTCACTAGTATCTTAACCCAATTTATAATAACCATACACTGTGCACCTGCATCCACAATGGTTAAGACATAACATAATAAAATGTATCATGATGATATGCAAACATGCAATATGATATGGATTTCCCATCCCAATTCACCATACTACTCGTATCAAGTTATAGTTTCTAGGGTCATTATTAACTTATTATTTTTCATATGCTAACTAATAACATGTTCCAACTTATGACTATCTATCCGGTTTCATAGTTTTTATGGGATCACTAAGAACCTATTGGTGTCCACCAATAACATCACCTAATCATAGTTTTCATGGGGTCACTACGAACTTATTGGAATCTCCAATAACATCTCTTATGTCATAGTTTCTATGGGATCACTATGAACCTATTGATCTCTTTCAATAACTTATTCCAGACATAATTTTCATGGGATCACTAAGAACATTTGGCCCCATCCAATAACAATCTCCATACATAGTTTTCATGGGCTTACTAAGAACCTGTCTAAACCAATAATCCTTTGATCAGTCTTGGGCATTCTATATTCTGGCCTGTCTGACCTCTTGGATGCAATTCCACTTACACAGGAGTCAGATTCAATATATATATATATATATATATATATATATATATTTGTATATATTCACTATTGGGTCATCCTAGCCTGTTAGTCCTCCCTTATCCCAAGATGCAGTTATAGGTTATAAATGAAGTGAATATAGTTACACAAGCATTAATGATAACTGATCAAATAACATTACAATATAAACAGTCATGGTTAAATTCCTTGTAATCATCTTTCTAATGAAATATGGTTAATACCCTTAACCCACTATCTTTATCAAGGAAAACTTGCTTCAAAAATAAAATTAAATGCCATTTCCAAATTCTTTCATATTTCCATTTATTTACTTTAAAAATGAGATTGGGTTCTCAAATTTGAAAACTAAGGCTTTCGACTATATCTTTTGTATTATTACTTAAAACCTTAGATGTTCTCTTTCGAGACCATCCAACATATCTTTCGAAAGCATTGAAACCTTCCTTTCGAAACACTTAAAGATATACCTTTCGAAAAACTTAAAACATACCTTTCAACAGCATTATAACCTTCCTTTCGAAACACTTAAGGATATACCTCTTGAACACTTAAAACATACCTTTTGAAAGCATTTAGTTCAAGTAAAAATTTATGGAAGCATACCTTTGAAACATTTGAAAGTATCTCTTTCGAAATCATTGGGTTTAACATTAAATATAACTACTAGGTCAGAGAAAACAAAAGCAAAAGTATCCCTTTCGAAAGCATTGATCTCAAGTAAAATAGTTGGGGAAAAGGATAGCTTCGAAACCAACCTTTTAAAACCATTGCCTCGAAACCATTGATAAAAGTGGCTAAAAGGACCATTTCGAAAGCATTAGGAAGGCGGATTCAATATTAATAAAATGAAACCTTCCTTTCGAACTCATTATTATAAGACTATAAAGAAAAGTGGCCTTTAACCAATTCGAAAGGTATGAATGCGGTAGCTAGGTATCGAATGAGTTCAAAATGCGGCAACTCTTTCAAAAGATTCTTTAAAAGCAAAGGCAAGTTGGATTGATTCGAAAGCTTATAAAAATGGCTTCAACCCCTTCGAAAGCATGCTTTCGACATAGTCCATTCTGCTTTTCTCTAATACACTATGTATCAATGGCTTGATACCATGTGCATTGGTTTTGAATGGGTGCGAAAGGTCATTGGCGGAAGTATGGTGATAGAAGCAAGCAAGTGGCAGTGGCGAAGTTGTAATTCGAAACAAAACTGATTTTTATGCCTTTCAAAGTAACCTCTTTTTACCTAACTTGCCTAATTTGTCAAAATATAATTGGTTGCCAGTTCTTTATCAAAAAACCTTTTCTAAAAGGCTGTCGAATTCATCAATTATCAAATGAAATCATTTTAACAAATAAGCACATCCCCTTAACAAAACATTTAAAACATTTAAGTCCTCTAACTTAAATAATTTAATAACCATAGAAAAACTCTTAGGAAAAATCCCAAAAAATCAAAATTATTCACTTTTAGTATGTTTTTTAACATATATAAATTTTAGACCCGAAAACCATACTTGATTGCCTTAAATAATTTAAACCCAAATTTATATATTTCTTCCAATCAAAATTCGTTATAAATTATCCATAGCTTGGAATATTATGAGAATTTAAACTCATCTCCAAAATAATGTTTTACATAACATATTCAAACATCATGTCATTCAAATATCAGTTTGCACGATTTTAACCTTAAAATTGAATTATATCATCCTACAAAAATCCTTGTTTAAGTTATAACATTGCATATAAATCAAAGCATATCATTATTGATCCATCCAAATGGTTTTAAACCTTAAACCCGAATTAAAACGGTCAATAAGACTTATATGAGATGGTTTAGATCATTATTCACCTTGTTTGGATAAGGAACTTGAGATTTGTTCTTCAATTTAATCTTCCTAGCTTGACTCTTAACTTCTAATTGATTTTGAGCTCCTCTTCTCCTAGGGTTATGGCTGGCCTTGTTTCTCCTTTGTTTGTGTTTTTGATTTATGAAAATGTGAATGAGAATGAGGTAAGGGTTTAGGGGTTATGGAATTCGGCTATTCTCATATTACCCTTGCCTTATTCTCTTAGGTATTTAACTTATAAACATTTTTTTATAAATCCATTTAGTTAAGGCACAACCCTAATTAGATCTCAAACCTCAATTTGCTTATCACTCTAATCTCTACATTATTATAATTAATTTATCTAATTAAATCCCGTGAATAATGCTATTTAAAATTAGGGGTGTTACATTTCCTTGTTATCATTTTTGTAATTACTTGATCTCTAGGTACTTTTTCTATGGATTAAAACATATAGTATTATTTCAGAAAGGACTTGAAATAAAAAATGAGTATTTAGTTCTTAGTTTCCCTAAAGAAAGTAAATTCAAAATAAAAAGGTATTTTGATAAAGAAATTAATTAGATAATTGTATATACTTACAGGATGTAATAAGGGTATTATACAAGTTTAAAACTTGAGTCATGTTCTTATGAAATGTCCCCATAAATTATTTTAGAAGTAAAAATAAATGTGGTAAGTAAGAAACCAATGGGATAAATACGTAAGTTGTACGTAGATCAGTTTACTCGCATAACTGTTCTTGATCCAAATTCGAGTACATGATTTCGAGGTGATTTACACTGATCCGAATAAGGATTTATCACTCGATTCTTGACGACGAACACTTGATGAGGTTTCTTGATATGTTACCGGTGTTTTCTGTCATAGTATATGAATATGTAAGGAGAATGGAGGTTTCTAATCAAGAGGCCGGATCAAAGTCCGCACTATGGAATCGGGTGTGCGAAACTAGTTTGGAAGAAAAGTTTATGTATTCGAGTAAACGATCGAATCAGATATTGCGTAAGGATGATCTATATACATCGTACGGGCTTATGGAAAGTTTTAATTATTTAGATAGGCTTATTTCTTTCTTGGTTGGATATGGATGGATTTTCGAGGATTCTATTAAAGGAGGAAGAATGCAACGACCTAAAATTATTAAGTCTTCGAAATTGAATATTTAATTTATTCAATATTTGAATTTGAATATAAATTGTAATAAAATATATGTTTCAAAGAATGGCTTGATTTTTGGTGATGTATTTTTAATTTAACTTATAGGAATTTTCCATAATTTTTAATTTGAAAAATAATTAAATTTTCGTTTAACGTATTTGCTGCAAACGTTAGTAATTTTGAAAAACTTTATAGAATAAGTTAACCAGTGTATTTTATTATTCTTATGTGATCGTCTCATATTGTTGGACGTGATCGTATTTTTATTGTTGTTATTCGTGACTTGTACGTGAACGGGATACTGTGTAGAGGTGTACCCTAAAACTTTTTAAAACAAAATTTTCAAAACAATATATAATAGCATAAATCTTTTCAATAGTTGTACTGTCCTTGAGTGTATTGGTTGTTTTGCATTTAATGAATGGACCTTGTTCCTTAACTATGAATTATTTTGCCTTATATATAGACACACTTACATCACGCAAGAAAGGGACTCACGTTTTTCTTTGGATAAAAGTATGATACACTAGACCTCGTTTCACACTTACATACTTCTGTAATAAAGAAACACACATTGGATACATAATTACATTTGATTTAAACCTCGAATATCGTGAAATTTTTTGTCATAATATGGGAAACTCACATGTCCTTTGTTCGCTTTCCTAGTTATGTTTGTATTGCTTTTATTATTAGTTGACTATATAGATTCACTTACACATCAATACTATTCCAAAACACTTTTATGCAAAATATAATAAAATAAATAATAATAATTTCCTACGTCAATAAATATGCTTGGTTCCTACCTACATCAACACATTTACATCTTTCATTTCTTCTTGCAAATTCAAAGAACACAGCAACACATTTCCTTCCTTCCATTTCCATCTTCCTTTCTTTTTATTCCTCTGTAAAGTGAAGTAATGAGTTCATGTATGTGTATTGGCAAGTGTGTGTTTGCTATGTGAATGGAAAGATGGTGCATGGCCGTAAGAAGAGAGAGGAGAAAGGGAGGTCTTGTGCTGGTCGTGCATGTGCATGGAAATGTGGATGAAGGATAGTAGGTGCGTGCTTGCGTTTGGGTAACCTGGATGAGTTCAGGCCACATGCATGAATTGGAGGAGGCGATGTACCTTGAGTTTTGGGTGAGGGGGTTTGTGGCCTTTGGAAGGTTGCATGCATGAACTTGTTTAGGTGAAGAAGAGAGGATTGTTAGGCTTGAGCCGTGAGTTTCATGAAGTAGCAGGCATTTCAAAAGGAAGGGGGGAAAGGTGCTGTTATAGGCAGATCTGCAAGTGCTGGTTTGCTGGGCTTTGCTGAGATGGAGTTGGAGGAGCGGGCGTGAGTAGGAATAGCTGTATGAAGAAGTAGGTTGTACTTTCGGGTTTGGGCCGAGGTTGGAGCAGGTTGGGCCTGGTGTCTGAGTGTAATTTGGGTGAGAAATCTATTTCTATTATTAGTTTAAATATTAAATAGGTATGTGAATTTGGAAATGGAATATCTCACTCATAATAAATCCGATTAACCTGTGGGTTTTTGCGTTTGACTCATATTAACGAGTGTAACACTATAGTATACATAGTTAGTGGTTTTAATGAAATACAAATTTATGATATAATAATCGTGGTTGAATTTTAATTATGTTATTTTAGATTATAGTATAGTTAAATTAATTTTACTTCATTGGTGTTATCTATTTAGCCAAATAAAAACACCTTTCTGCTAAAATAAAATTAAATAGATTATTGATGACATCTGTTTAGCAGGATATATCCCCGTGCTGCTATTATATTTATTTGGACATTTATTCATATGCCAGTTAATTAATATGTGGATTAATTAATACTGGATAAGTGATGGATAAGGGTAGTATGAAGCAGCAAGTTGTATTTCAGTTTTGGGCTGAGGTAGGAGCAGGTTGGGCCTGTGGGCTGAGAGTAATTTGGGTGAGAAATCTATCTTATTTACTAGTTTAAATATTAAATAAGTATGTAAAATTCGAAATGGAATATCTCACTCATATGAAATTCGATTGACCTTGGGATTTTTGTTTGACTCATATTGACGAGTACAACTCTATAGTATAAATAGTTAGTACTTTTAATGAAGTACAAATTTAAGATATATAATAGTGGTTGAATTTTAATTACGTTATTTTAGATAATAGCGTAGTTAAATTAATTTTACTTCATTGGTGTTATCTATTTGCCAAATAAAAACACCATTCTGCTAAAATAAAATTGAATATATTATTGATGACATCTGTTTAGCAGAATAAATTCCCGTTCTGCTATTATATTTATTTGGACATTTATTCATATGTCAGTTAATTAGTAAGTGGATTAATTAATATCGGATAAGTGATGGATTAACTAGTAATTGCTAATTGATTTTATTTACACATATACTTGCTTACATAAATACCAGCAATATGACTTGGAAAGTTATATTGAAATAAATGGTAGCCTGTTTAAGTACCAATGCGGTCACTAAGCCTCTTTCGAATTTGAAAGGCTATAGGTTTAAATTTAACTTCAATTTTATAACAATTTGAGGTTTAAGTGTTTATTTAATTATAAATGATTTTAGTTATTTTATTAGTGATTTGTTTTAAAATTATTTAATTATTTTATTAACAATTGTTTTAAAGTTATTTAATTATTTTATCAATAATTATTTAAAAGTAATTAATTATTTTATTAAAGATGTTAAGTTATTTAATTATTTTTATAACATAGAGATATTTAATTATATTATTAATGTTGTTTAAAATTTATATAAATATATTATTAATGTTGTCTAAAATTATTTAATTATGTTATTAATGTTGTTTTAAGTTAATTAATTAAGTTAATTATGGTTTAAGTTAATTAATTATTTTAATTAATTATTTGTTTAAAGACATTTAATTACTTTATTAATGATGGTTTAAAGTTAATTAATTGTTTATTTATGATGTTTAAAGGTAATTTATTAATTTAATAAAAGAGATTATAGATGATATTTTGTAAAGGGGATTTATAACCGATATTTTGTAAAGGAGTTTTATAAGTGATATTAGCAAGAGAGATTTATAAATGGTAAGTTATAAATAGAAAGAATTTTATTAATAGAAAAGAGTTTTATAAATAAAAAGGAATTTTATAAATCATTTTCGATATCTTTGAAAGAAGTTTTATAAATTAATTTGGAGATTTATAAAAGGATTCGTAAATATGAATGGGTTTATAAAAAGGGGATTTTATAAAAGGAATGAGATTGGGTTCTAATAAACGATCCTTCTTAATAGTTGTGTAAACATTCTTTTCATATTTAAGACCAAAGGATGGTGGTTTGGTTTATAGTAAGAAATATTTAAATAATATTTGTTTTGGTCCATTTAAATATGATTTTGGAAAAGATGAAATCTCCCTCAAGTTTTGTTAATATACTTATACCGTTGAGATAAGTATACAGATATTTTCTAATTATTGAAAATATAATGGTTTGAAATATACTTATACCACTAAGATAATATATGAATGTTTTCCCAACTATTGAAAAGAGTATAAGGGGTTTGTGAATGTATCTTTTGTGAATGTATTTTGAATCAAATAATTGAAAGAGATTTTAATAATTGAAAGATTTATCTATAAAGGCTTAGTGGATCCCATATGAAATTAAATTTAAGATTGATTACTTTTCATTTGATAGTTAAATAACCGACCATCAGATCTGGGCCAAAATATAACTCTGGAAATATCTATGAGAAACACAAGTGTTATATGGCACAGTCATCTTTGATGATACTGTACTATGTGTATAAATCTTTTTTTGTTCTTTTAGGATAATGATAAGGAAATCCGTCCACCTAAAATAGTTAGGAGGTGATATCCACTATTATGTATTATCTGATTATTTTTGAAAGAGCCAGAGTTGAGTTTACAAAAAACTATTGAAACTTGGTTCAAAGAGACCAAGATCGGATAAGTATGAATTATCCGAAAACCACTTCGAACGAACTCAAGCATTGTATTGAAGACATCTTGAAGATGATGGTATCGAAGATGGAGCTCTTTGAAGTGTAAGGGCTACCTGCTATTAATCCTGAGGGTGATTCCAAAATGGATGTAATAAAAGTAGTGCCTTCGGTTTGTTCATATCCTGAACAACTTGTATGTACGAATGATGACATTACATTGTGCTTGGAAGGCAGTGTTAGCATTCCAAGTGGGATTTGCTAAGAGAGGAAAATGTAATTGTGACCTCACAAGCCTCACAACCTGGTAATGACTAAAATAGGGGATGTGCAGTAGAGCTATGTAGTTCGCTACCATTAGAAGCAGCCATTCCTCAATCTAGAATCGATATTTATAGGTTTGGTATGTGCTTGGAAATGGGGCAATGGCCGGTACACATTGTTTTAAGCCTTGGTCCTAGGGAATGTGTAATCCGGCTTGTTACGTTCGAGGGGTAAGCCGGCTTTGTGTTGGTGGAGGGTCCATGTTTGTCCCTTGGTACATTTTTCTAAAGGTGTACTGTGGCAGGCGGTACCCCAGTAGCCTTGTCAAATGGAAGTCAAATCTCCAATACGTGCCTTTACGGACTTAATTGCGCCCAACTATGCTGAAATGTGAGATGTAAATATTTCATTTGTTTTATGTATTTATTTTCCTCTCTAGAAATTATTATAATATCACTGCATTTTATAATAAAAAATTGTTTGGTTATCGTAAATTAAAAACCCATCCGTGTTTATCTGCAGTGTGGTCTTACGAGATACCTTTATTTTAGAAGGTTTTATAACTGTAAAAATCCATTTGATTGTGTTTCTCATGCTGGTTTTACCAGACTGATCTGGGCGTTATTTTTCTTATGATGCTCGGGTCAGCACTAGTATATTTTCCAGATTTAGATGGATACTTTGGAGCTTCAGGAGATGAGTTGGATCCTTCAAAGCTTATTCTTGTATTTATCTTCTAATGGTTGCTCATGTTGTATGTATCAGAAATTGTAAGGACAGGTTGTTTATAACTGTACAGGGTTTGATGATAGGATAATTATACTTTGATTGATGTATATATATAAGTTTTCTTTTTGTAAAGATTCATTGATATATTATGGGTTACTTGTCACGTTGTGCAATTATGTTTTGTCTTTTCTTTTCTTTCACCCCAATGATATGTCTTTCTGGCACTTGGATGTTCGGCACATGAATATTGTGGATGTATTAGTTTCGACTTCTGAAGGCAAAAAGGCGGATTGTTACAATAATGGATGATCAATAATGGCAGACAAGTTTGGAACTCTAAAAAGTACTTGACCTAATCTCTGCCTAACTGAATCTCTAGAGCTCTTCTAAACAACAAGGAATCATCTTAGCCTTATCCAATCACCATTAAATATCCAGTCTACCATCCAACATCGAGTAATGGAGGACCAACCACAAGATTTATGGCATTAGAGTTCCACTGGACCATTGCACCTCTATACCGAGGTATCGCCAAACCAAGGCACCACCAGACCGAGGCAGCACCGTAGCAAGGAACCACCGGACAAAGAGAGTGAGAGACCACCAGACAGAGGCACCACTAGACATAAAGACCTCCAAGCCGAGGCACTATCGAACCAAGGCACCGCCAGATAGAGAGACCGCCAGATAAAGATACCACCGAATAGAGAGACAGCTATATCAAGGCACCATCGGACGAGTAACCACCGGACAGAGACACTGCTAGATAGAAAGACTGTCAGATAGAGAGACTGGCCCGAGGCACCATTGGACATCGCCAGACCAAGGCACTACTATACCAAGGAGCACCGAACCAAGGATGTCGAGCAAGCTATAAAAGGAACTCTAACTAAATCTTGTATATACGGAAAGTACCTAACCAAGCATGTTACATAGGGAAACTGCCTATTTTATTGTCCTTGCCTCTTAGTACCTTCACTTCTATAAATACCAAAGCTTTAAACAACAATGAGAGAGGATTCTGAAGAGTCAAGCTTACAATAGTAGTGGCGGATAAGTCAAAGAAAGCTAGAAGTATGGTAATGGGAACTGCCTAACAAGAAAAGCCTAACAGGAACTACCTAGCAGGAGATGCATAACGGGAACTGCCTTATAGGAACATCCTAGCAGGAGTAGCCTAATAGGAACTGCCTAACAGGAACTGCCTAGCATAAACAGTCTAACAGGAACTGCCTAATAGAAACTGCCTAACAGAGATAGCCGAACAGGGATAAGCTAACAGCAATAGGCAGGAAAGAAGAGCCGAACATGAATAGCCAAACAGACTTCCTTTAATTATATCTTACGTTCTATTGAGCCATAGATCACTGTATTTTGTATCTAAGGAATTGTAATCAAAGATCTATAAGAACAATAATGAAAATTGATAGTGGATGTAGGACGTTCTGGCCGAACCACCATAAATCTTTGTGTTTTTTACTCTACTGCAATTTACTTTCCGCATAACCTATATGTGATCTGCTCTCCAAAAACCAATCATAATACAAATATAACAATTATATTATACACCTTGTATTCACAACTCTACAATAACAGTTATATTATACACCCCTTATATTAATTTCTAAAATTTACGGGGTATTACGAAGCTTAGGGAAGCTAAGAAATGATAGTTGCTAAGTTAAAGAAATTTGTTTTTACCTAAAGAATGTATAAGGTACACAGCAAATAAATGGACAATAAGGATTGAAACCAAGATCATAAAATGTAACATCCCCCACTTCGAGACCAGAAAATAAACACGGACGATGCCGCAGTCATTACCAAAATTATTTCCAGTTGACAAATTGAGTTTGGTATAAAATTTTCACAATACTAGATAAATTGGGGTTCTAAATAATTTCATTACATTAAAATGTTTTACAAAAGTCATTACGTCATCATTAACTCATCTCGTTCCCAGGTATGGATAAATATGTAATAATATAAATAGAGTGCCATGCTCGACTTATGGGGAAAATGAGATTAGTAGAGTACTAGTAGTTCAGGAATTTGCGGATATTTTCGGACCAGTAACATCATTACTGCCAAGGAGAGCGATTGAGTTCAGAGTTGACTTGATGCCAGGGGCACAACCTGTTAGTAGACCGCCCAGTAGAATGTCGTCCAAGGAGATGGAGGAATCAGAGAAGCAACGAGTGGAACTTGAGCATAGAATTTTCATTAGACCAAGTAGTTAACTGTAGGGAGCATCCATAGTATTCGTGAAGAAGTCAGATGGATCGCTTTGGATGTGTATCAATAGAAATTTGAATGAGTTGACAGTGAAGAATCGTTATCCATTGCCTAGGATAGTCGACTCTTTTGATTAGTTGAGTGAAGCTAGAGTATTCTCGCACCTAGATCTAGCAATGTGATTCCATCAACTGGGGGTAGCTGAGGATAGTGTTCCATTGACCGTGTTTAGATTGAGGTATGCTTCATATAAGTGGTTAGTGAACCCTTTGGATTGACCAATGCCCCAATGTTCTTTGTAGATCTTATGAATCAAATATTTCATGATCAATTGGATTGATTTATGTTGGTCTTCATCGATGATACTTTGGTGTATTCTAAAAATGAGAAAGACCACGAAGTCCAGCTTAGACTAATGTTGGAGACACTGAGACAACACAAATTGAAGGCGAAGTTTGCCAACTGTCATTTTTGAAAAAGAGAGGTTATGTTTCTGGGTTACATGGTATCAGAGAATGGATTAGCAGTGGATTCATCGAAGATAAAGACCATTAAAGGTTGGTAGAGGCCAGAGACGGTCATTGAGATAAGATGTTTCTAAGGTTTGGCTGATTATGATTGCAGATTCATTAAGTATTTCTCACGAGCAGCAGCAACCTTGACTAAGTTAACCAGAAATAATGAGAAGTTCATATGAACATATAGATGTGAAAGGTCATTTAAGGAGTTAAAGAGTTTACTGAAAAATGCTCCTATCTTGATCGTACCTGAAGGGAATCAGGGTTTGGTGGTATATACCAATGCATGTGAAACCAGTTTAGGAGCAGTATTGATGCAGAAAGGGAGAGTGTTAGATTATGCATCAATGTAGTTAAGTTTGCATGCAATTTGATGTCCAACTCATGACTTGGAGTTGGCAGCATTAATATTTGCTTCGAAGATTTGGAGACACAATCTTGTGGGAGATAGGTTCGATATACAAACCATATTCCTTAAGTATTTATTCTCTCAAAAGGTGTAGAATATGGGGCAATAAAGATGGTTGGAGTTCTTGGCGGCATATGGCTTTAATTGAGTGCACGCCAGGAAAGGGTAACTAGGTTGTTGATGCTTTAAGTAAAAACATCATAATGGAGTGTTAGCCATTATTGAGGAATGAAGATGTTAGAGACAATAGTGTTGTGTATAGTGAATTATAGGCTGAATGTAGGACCAAGTTGGGATTTCGGCACATTGGCAAGTCTGGAAGTTCATCTAACATTTGTAGATAGAATTACTACAAGGCAGAGAAAGGACCCATTGTTAGCTGAAAAGATTAGGTAATTAGAGATAGGTGTGGATGTTAAGGATCTAAATAGATCGAGATAGGTTCGAAAGGATGGATTATGAAGAAAGGCAGACATTGTATTCTGAATATATGAGATCTTCGAAAAGAGGTCTTAGAGGAAAGTCATCGGTCCAAGTTTATTATTTATCCTGATTAGGTAAAGATGTATTAGGACATGAAGTTTGTCTTCTTTTTAGAGGGGATGAAGAGAGATGTAGGAGAATGTGTAAAGAAGTGATTCGCATATCAGTAAGTAAAAGCTAAGCATCAGAAGCCAAGTGGGTTACTTCAACCCTTGGAAGTATCGACTTGGAAATAGGATTCGATGTCTATAGATTTTGTAGTTCTAAGGTCGAGAATGAGGAACAATAGCATTTGGGTAATAGTTGATAGATTGACTGACAATGCTCACGTTATCCCGATGAAATTACGAAGAACAGCAGCTAGCTTAGCGAAGCTACATGTGAATAATTTTGTTAGACTCCATTGGATTCCGAGCAAAATAGTTAGTGACAAAGACTCATTATTCATAATTGAGTTCTTAAGAAGTTTACAGAGTGCATTGGGTATAGAATTGAATCTGAGTATAGCTTACCACCCACAGGAAGATGGTCAAACCGAAAGGGTGAACCTTATGTTGGAGGATTTGTTGGGGGAAAAATTTTTAGACTTTGGAGGATCCTAGGAAGATCATCTTCATTTGGTAGAGTTCTCCTTAAATAATAGTTATCAGTCGAGTATTGAGGTTGCACCATTTAAGGAACTATATGGTAGACCGTGTAAGTCACCTATTTGGTGGTTCGACATGGGAGATAAGCTAGTGTTAGGACTCATCTTGTTAAGATATGCTATTAGAAGATAGAGTTGATTAGCACTAGAATGAAAGTTGTTCAATTAAAGAAAAAGGGTTATGTTATGCCAATAAGAGAAAAAGGAACTAGAGCCTATAATGGCCGATCACGTGTTCCTAAATGTTTCACCAACGCGAGGTGTTATGCGCTTCATGAAGGCGATGATATTGCCTCCTAGATATGTAGGTCCATTTTCAGTGATTGAGAGGATCGGTAAACTAGCATATAGAGTGGAGTTACCCAGTAGTTTGGTAGGTGTGTATAATGTTTTTCATATATTGCATTTGAGGAAATGTGTACATAACTCAAATATGGTAGTGGTACCGAGGGGGATGAGGACTTATTTGTAGAACCGAATTTGACTTATGTTAGATGATCGAAAAGGATAATAGTCGGGATATAAAAGAGTTAAGGAACAAAGTTATTATACCTTTTTGGGTCCAATGGAGTGTCACTATTGTACTTGGGAGGTAGGGGATAATATTAGGAATATCTATCCTGAATAGTTTTAGACACTCATTTTAAAGCAGGGTGCTTTGTTTGCCTAATGTATGTACAAGTAGTGGCACCAATGTATTTATGTTATGATATGATTATGTGCTAGTAGTTGCATTAGTGCATTTTGTTTGATGATTGATGATCTACATTAGTAGGGTACCGGTGTAACTTTTGTACTTGTGCATACAAATGTGATGATGAGTTTACACCATCATGGTGTTAGTGTTATTTCTATTCTTCCATATTTAAATTTTGGGGATGAAATTCCTATATGAAGGGGAGACTGTAAAACCCCATATTTTGTAGTGCCATAATATGGGAAAATGAACTAAAATAAGGAGTTATGAAAAGATAATTAAGGTTATTAATTGCAAGAATTACCTAAGGAATATTTGATTAATTAATCATGGGACATTTTAAAAAGTTAATTAAATCGACCAAGGGTAATTAGATAAACTAAAGTCGGTCAAGTTAACGAGAATAAATGAGAGGAATTTAAAACCATAATATAAATACGCCTCACCACACCTTCTACCTCCTTTACATTCATTTTCATTTCACACAAAACAAAACCCACTAACAATTACAAGGTTGACCACCATTTTTAGAAGAGAAAGAGAAAAGTCAAAACCAAAGATCGAAGCTTTAAATTCTAAAAGCTAAGAGAAGATTTAATTAATATTTTCAAAACTTTTCTAAACTAAGGTGAGTAAAATTTACTTAAAACTTTTCCAAACCTATTTGGGTTCAGATTTGATTTTGTTTAGATGATTTTAATGTTGATAAACATGTTTGAAGGATGAGATATGGTTTTGAATGTGTTTTATGATTTATATGACAAGAATTTAGTCATGTTCTAGGGTAAAATATGGTTGAATCATATCTATATGCCACAAAAATGTACCATGGTATTTTTAATGATCAAATAAAGATGGGTTTTAAATTCCGTAATTTTCAATAAATAATTAATTAATTATGAATTTTCCAATTGGAAAATGTTACTTTCGAATGCATATAAATATTTAAAAATATCAAAATTAACTATTTTGTCCCTAAATTTTTACTATAAGTAGAAGAAGATGTTTGAAAATTTTAGTTAATTTTAGGAATTTTCCCATTAATTTTGAATTAATATGAATTAATTGGCAAAGGAAAATTCACGAAATTAACAATTTAAGGAAATGGTTAATAAATGGAGTTTAAATTTTAGCTATTGTCAAAAAATGCGATTACAAAACAAAAGCAACCACCGTATAAAAGACATATGTACATGTTAGTTAAAAAGAGATTGCTTCGTTAAGGTAAACTATCATTATTCACTTAATTAAGGATTTACCATTTTGGCATGCGATAATGTTATTTAGGCATGTGATATCCTTAAATCTTTGACACGCGATAGGTTATAAAGCTTGACACTCGATAGTCTTTATGTTAAGCAGTTGATAGCTAAAAATCTTTTGGCACTCGATAGCAATTGAGTCTTGACCCTCTATTTCCTTAAAGCTTTGACCCTTGATAGCATAAAGTATGAGCAATCGATAGCTTAAACCCAAACACTTGATAACTTTTATGCTAGACACTCGATAGTTAAAAGCTTCTTATGCTTGATAGCTTTAAAGCTAGATATGAGATGGCTTATATGCGATAGGTTGGCCTATGATAGGTTCGATATGCGATAGGTTGGCGTGCGATAAATCTGGGTGGTGGTAGCTTGACCTTCAATAGCATTGTAAATGAGGCAAGCGATAGCTAAGTTAAAATTGACACTCGATAGCTATTAAACTAGGTTTGCGATAGGTAGTGGAGATGTATTCTTTAGATAAAATAAGAAAGTTTTGATTGACATTTTAGAGGTCAGTTCCAAGATCTTGGTTTTGAATTTTATCGGGACCTAATTATAAACAAAAATTTATAAGTTAATGTTGACTTAATTTATTTGAAGTTTGAAATGGAGTAAGCTTAGGAAAGATAAGAAATGGTAGTTGCATCATTTAAGTTAAAGATAAAAATGTTTTATCTGAAGAATGTATATGGTACATCATTTAAGTTAATTACATAATACTTTGTAAACAACATCCAAGCATGATCAAACACAAGTCATCAAATTCATTATTAGCATGAGATATTCCTTCACAACATTACCGATTAGTTTCATAGTCAGTTCATTTTAAATTTCCACTCAAACATCACTCTTACCGGTTAAATAACGGTACTAAACACTAAAGGTTATCACTTAGGTTTATCACAAATAAAAAATTAAGTTGCCACCAAGGCCTCATATTTTCATATGTTGTCGTGAATAGACATCTGGATGCTACAAAACCTTATACTTCCATTCATGTATATTGTCATGAATAGACAAGGGTTCACCACTAAGGCTTTCCGCTAACGTTACCAAATTTAATGTCGTGATCTTACATTTTGTTAGCTAGGAAGGCCTTGCATCAACCTTACCAAATATAATGACATGTTCAGACATTTGGTAGCCATAAAGGTCTTCCATCACGTTACTAAATATAACGTCGTGTTCAGACATGTGGTATCCACAAAGGCCTTCTATCGAAATTACCGAAAATAATGACACGTTTAGACATATTATTCCACAAAGGCCTTATATTTACATTTTCATTATTTCTAATGATTCAACTTATCATTACATAGCTTGCTTAGGCTCTGTCTCAATTTTCATTCTTTTAAATTAGTTATTCCCTTTAACTCATTATTCTCTATATCCATTCCATCTCTATGAAATTCTCAACCATCACTAGGGAAGATGGCTTCCCAAGTGCTAAAAAAGTTCGTTTATTTACTTAGAACATCTTAGCATCATTTGCTTTCATGGATTAAAGGCTAACGCAAGTTGATAAGTTTTATAGCTATCTCCAGTTGGCATTAGACTTTAACAAGTCGATAAGTTTTATAGCTATCTCAGGTGGACCTTAAGCTATCTCCAGTTGATATCTCTGGTCGATATTAAGCTATCTCTAGTTGACATTGCTATCTCTAGTTGACATTGCTATCTCCGGTTGATATTAAGCTATCTCCAGTTGATATCTCTAGTTGATATTAAGCTATCTCCAGTTGATATCTCTAACTGAAATTAGCCATCTCTAATTGACATCTCTAGTTTATGTTAAGCTATCGCAATTTGATATCTCCAATTGATATTGTAACAACCCACCTCGGAATATGCCAAAATTTTGACCCAGAAAAGGCCCATCGAAACATAAATCCATTCTAAGTAGTTGGTAGTAAAAAGAAATAATATTGTAGATCCATAACTAAACTTTCAGAACTCACAACGAATGGAACAAAATATAATAGTAAAGTGTACCCATTTATTTCAGAACCATAAAAATATCATAACATAAAATCTCATAAAACCCGTAATATAATATCCGTTACAATAATTTTTTAAACCCATTGGTACACATGAAAGAAAATAACAATAAATACTACCACTTGCCAAGCTTCTTCACCTTTAAGCATCGTCACCGCCATCACTTAGTCCTTAACCTGTGTTGTAAAGAGGAGGGAGTCAGAATGCAATGACCCTAATTTTGAGTAATATTATGTAGAACATTTAATTAGATAAATTAAATGAAATAATGTAGATGGTTAATGGATTGAGATTTGTTAATCAATAAGGCGGGCCATGCCTTAGTTAATGTGTAAAGAAAAGAGAATTAAAAAGAAGATAGTAGGAGGAATATGATAAGGGAAAAATAGGAATAGACTATGTTCTTATACCCTAAACTCTTTTTACCTTCATTCTTTGTTCATTTTTACAATTACGAACTAAACTAAAGCCCTTCTAAGCTCGGCCGGCCACCATTAAGGGAATCAAGGAGAAGAAAAGCTAAGATTCAAGTAGGAAGCTTAAGCAAATCAATCAAAAGACAAATCAACCTTCTTAACAACAAGCTAAGGTGAATAATGATCTTACATCTCATTTTTGTTGGTTTCGGTTTCTGGTTAGATCCGAATTATTTTTGCAAGTAATATGCCATGATATGATTGTTTAAATGGATATATATATATATGCTTGTTGATGATTTATGTTGCTTTATATAGATTTTCTGGTATGTATATATTTGAAAACCCTAGTAAATGACATCCAAATAATGTGCGTTTTTATATATGATCAAAAAACATTATTTTAGAAGTGCGTTTCAAGTCTGATAATTTTCTAAGCAATTCTGCATTTATTATAAATTTTCTATGAAAGAAAATAGCTAAAATTGGGTTTAAAATTATTTTCGGCATTTATATATTGGTTATGGGTCTGAAATTCAAATATGTTAGAAAGCATATAAAAGTGAATTATGGTGATTTTTGGGGAATTTTCCTAAGTATTTTATTATGGTTATAAAATTATTTAAGTTTACGGACTTAAAAGTTTATATGTTTATTCAAGGAGAAGGGCTTAATTATTAAATGTTTTAATTCGATAATATCTGAATTCGGCATCAATTTTAGGGAAAGATTTTGGAAAAGAATTGGAAACCAATTATATGTTGACAAATAAGGCAAGTTAGTTGGAAAGAAATTACTTTAAAAGGCTAAAAATCAGTTTTGCTTAAATTTACTACTTCGCCACTTCCATCAGTAGCTTTCGACACCATACCTTCGCCCATGGCCAAATCGAAACCAATTCACATGGTATCAAACAATTGATACATAGTGAATTGGAGAAAGGCGGAAGGTATAGCGATGAAACTATGCTTTCGAAGGGGTAGAAGCCACTCTTATTAACTTTAAACTGTTTTCGTTTATAAACGATGCTTTCGAATGGGTTGGAGTTAGCTTTCAACTTAATCGGCATGCTTTGTATATATAAAAGAGCTTTCGAATGAATTGTGCCTTTAAGTTTTAAAAGAAGCTTTCGAAAGGACAAAACTCATGCTGCCGCATTCAAACCTTTCGAATCAATGCTTTCGAAAGGGTGTTTTTGCCTTTATACTCTAAAGCCGCCTTCTCATGCTTTCGAAAGGGTAGTTTAATTACTTTCAAAATGGTTTCGGAGGCGATGGTTTCGAAACCATCCTCTTTCTTTTACTTGGGATATATGCTTTCGAAAGTAATGCTTTCGCCTTTATTCTTTTATGACACTTAGTTATATTAAAAGTTAAACCCAAAAGGTTTCGAAAGGAATGATTTTAAATGGTTTCAAAGCTGTATTTCCACATACTTTTACTTGAACACAATACTATAGAAAGGTACGTTTTAAGTAAAGAATTTCTATGCTTTGGAAAGTTATATATATAATATGGGTTTTGAAGTGGAGATTCTCAATGTTTTTGAAAGGTTTATTTTGAGTATTTGAATGGAGGGTTTCCAATTCATTTGAAAGGCAAGTTTAAATGGTTTAAGAGAGGATGTCCAAGGATTTAGTAAAGCTATCGAAAGGGTTGTTCTCAAAGATTTCAAAAGGCATTGTTTAAGGTTTAAACAGAGGTTTCGAAGGTATTGTTTGGCTTTATGGCCTAAAATCTTTTAAGTTAAAAAGGGTTTTTACTTACTATGAAGGGATAGATAATCCCATTGATAAGGTTTCTTCAACACTATTTTATGTAAAGTATATATATATCATGGCATAAGTGTTTTGAGTAAAGCATAGTATATGACTTCCTTGTTTTATAAAGGCATGATTTCAAGGGTAAATCATTTGTAAAGATTATTTACAAGGAATAAAGTTTTAACAGGGTAGTTAACCCTAAGGCACGAAATGAAACATTAATAGGGTAGTTAACCCTAACTTTATGACTTAGATATTAGAAGACCAGATGGGACTGGTGTAGGGTCACACCCTATACTTTAGCTATTACCCCTAGCTACAATAAGTCCAAAATTCCAGTGTGTAGGGCTTGTCACAAGTGGGACTAAATTGAGGTTACACATAGAAGGGAATATATAGAGTAAAATTAGGTTGTTGGTGAGCCCGTAAAACCATTAGGTTCAGTTGACCATAGAAAAGAAAGTTAAGGGAATTAGCCCAGCGTTGTGTCTAACAGAAGTTTAATTATTGAGTATGTCTAGTAGGCCCGAGTCAGCCAATGGTTAATAGTTAGCCAAGTAAAACTATTGTGTGGACAGATAGTCCATTGATTTCTTGATTTTTATATGTACTTGCTATTATTGTTATAATCAGTTTGATTGCAGGATTCTGATTTGCAAAAGATATGTTTTAAAGGGATATTAGTGAGGGGAAACCCATTCCGCTAAGCGGTGTGGCCTCACTTAATATCAGTAAATCGAGACGTAATCGTATTATTCACACCAGGCTTTATGTGTGACTCGAAGTTTATATTTTCCCCCTTAAACTCTCGGGTGCTCAAAAATTTAATTTGAGTAGATTGAGAGTTAAGGTTTTTCAGGTTTAGTAGGTTGGACGAATAAGCTTCTGAAGACGTGCAGGAGGCAAAGTTAGCTATGTAGAAGCTTTCTGGTTTTATTTCCGATGTGATGTATTTATGACAGACATGTCTATCTAGTACTATGATCATCCAAGGGGCATCTTCATATGTCGCTCTTGGCGTACTTTTTAATAATTATATTTGATCAAAACCTGAGATTCGTTTTGGGATTATGTATCTGAATATGAAATATTGATTTGAAATGTAATCAGAAAATATGTTTTGAAATATATGTCAATTTTATTTCATATTAATGTTCTTTTGATATTATGAATACCAATAACATTACCGTATTTTGTCACTGGAAGTTAATACTATGGATGACTGCAGCATCTGTAGCGCTTAGCTTCGGGCCTCAAGATAGAGGATGTTACAACTTGGTATTAGAGCATAGGTTTATGAAAACTTAAAAGGAAATTTCAAAATTAAAAATTATTTTGAAAACATAATCCTAAGGAATTAGAGAAAAGACTGGGGTATGGGATAATGATATAGTAATGTACTTGTATTTACTATATATAAGTATACACTCTATCTCTATTCTCCATCTTTCTTAGACCATTCTTCTGCATAATACAAAGACTTGAATGTAGATTTTAAGGACGTAAGATATGGATGGTTGGAGTGGAAGAGTTAACATTGGTGGAGGAAGCACCACAACCAATGGAAACGCTCGACCCAACAAGAGAAACCCGGGTCGACCGGCAAATGCTAATCCAAATGCAAATGCCAATGTAGGTGCTGGAGTTTCGCAAGCTGATATGGGAGCTATGTATCAGTTCTTCATTAACATGATGTAGGCTGGAGTTGCTGCAGGATTAGTCAAAGGAAATGTTGAAGGAAGACATCAAGGAGCTCCGGTGGTCAATAACTATGCAATCTTGAGCAGAGACTATGCCAGGCTTGGAGGAAAGCCGTTTATCAGGACTGAAGACGCAATTGAAGTGAAGAATTAGTTACTTCATTAAGAGAGGATCTTTGCTGAATTAGGGCTTAATGATGAGCAGAAGAGGATGCTTGCGTCTAGACAGTTGCAAGGAGCAGCACTGTATTAGTGGAACAGTGTTACTGTAGGAGTTAATGAGGAGACCATGACTTGGGTTGAATTTAGAAGGAGGTTTGAGAAAAGATTCATGTCAGATTGCTGAGTCAACTCTGCTCAGGAGGTTTATGGAGTTGGAGCAGGGGGTATGACAGTGCTTGAGTATGCAACAAGATTTGAGGATCTATCAAGATACAGAAATGCTACAGTCGATACGGTTATCAAAAGGAATGAGAAGTTCATCTGTGAACTGAAACCTGAACTAGGTAAAGCGACTCTGCCACATATCAAGGATCCGTGTGATGTAGTTGTTGAGATGGCTTTGAGGCAGGAGGAGATGCTTGCTTTTCACGACAATAACAAAGCAGGGGAAGCTCAAAGTGGGCGGAACTAGAAGAGAAATTTTTTCCATAAGAAGGGCACCCAGAAAGGAGCAGCAAAGAAAAAGAAGGCCGATGTAGTTTGCTATAAGTGCGACAATAAGGGACACTATGCTCACGAGTGTCGGACAGGCAAAAGGAAGAAGGCTGTCGATAAGAAAGAGTTGAGATGCTTTAATTGTGATCAGATTGGACATTATAAGAACCAGTGCAAGGAACTAGCCAAGGATGGAAAAGGCAAGATGTTTGCATTGGAACCAGCTACATTTAGACCAACAGCTGAGGAGAAAGGAAAATCTATGCTGGGAGGTACGCATTTGATTCATGGTGTATTAGTTAGAGTTCTATTTGATACTAGTGCATCGCATTCTTTTATATCTCATTGTTTGATAGATAATTTTAACCTAGAACCCTCGTATTTAGTTAATTCTTTAAGGGTTGCGAATCCGATTGGAGCGTATGCGACTCTTGGGATGAGATGTGATCACTTAGAGTTTGAATTATTAGGTCATACATTTGCTTGTAGTTTGCACGTATTTGATTTCGTAGGGTTCAGAATCATTTTGGGGATGGATTGGTTAAGTAAATACGATGCTAGGATATTTTTCCATGATAGGAAAATATCACTTAGACACCCTAGTTGTAGTGATCGGGTTATATACTCAGTAGAAAACCCTAGTTTTAGGGTAAATGCTTTGTTAAGGGTTATAGAGGAAGAAGACGAGTTGAACCGAGTTTTTATTGTTAGAGAATTCGCAGATGTCTTTGAGCCCGTAGTAGGACTACCGCCGAAATGTTGGATCATAGGTTTTGAGTGCTGACAAGATACAATAATTCACGAATCTATGACTACGACAAAATCAGGACTTATCGACTCGAAATATTGATTCGTCTTGTTATATATCATTAGCTAGAGTCAATAAGTATATATAGAGTCTAGTTTAGAGCTTTGTTAAAATCTTTCCTCAAGGTTCATCACTCACAAATTCATTTAAAACTTGCATTTGTTTTATATATTTCATATACACACACAAATAGTTTTACTGCCCAGAAATAACAGCACTCAATCGACTGACCTACTATAAACAATCGACTGAGTCTGTATAAAAAGTTTTAAAAAACACACTGACCAGTCGACTGAACACACTAGGTCAGTCGACTGAGTCTGTGCAAATTTCTGTGCACGTTTTGAATTCAGTCGACTGACCAAGCATGACCAGTCTACTGAAAACTGCAACTGCCAGTCACTTCTTTTGATCAAGAGTTATCTTCTTCCTGGATGGATGCATCTCTTAGCTATTAACATATACCTATTACTAGAAGCCATAACTCTTCAAACACTATATAAACACTCAAGAATCGTTGATCAAATTACCTAATTTTCTAATCTCTCTTGATCTATAGTGCTTTACAATCTTGAGTTCATTATTCACACACTCTCATACGTTCATTGCTTACTAAATTCACTTCTATATTCTTCAAGCAATATTAATCTTCCTAATCTTCATACACACACAATTATACACATCAATCTTGAGGAAAAGATTATAGGAAGGGTGTACTACAAGTGACAAATCCGTGTTATTCGGAACATACAAAGTCAAGTTAAATCCAGTCTGTAAAAAAGTCTTGTTCGGTTGCTCAAGCGGTCAAGTCATGTTCTGTTGCTCAGGCGGTCAAGCCCTGTTCGGTTGCTCAGGCGGTGTAATACACATTCCTCCAAGTTAAGTGAGGGTTGCTAGCTATAATTCCAGAAGAAGTCTGGGACTGGACGTAGAACGGGAGTTCGAACCAGTATAAAAATCTCAGCTGTCATTTTACTATTTACTTTTATTCCGCACTATTTATTTATTATATTCCATATTACTCGATCCTATAGCACAGTCACTTTCATTTGGTATCAGAGCAAGGCCATCATATAACCGTAACATAGTTATCTGATATATTTTTTAATATGAAAAACAACACCAGCACTGTAACTAACACTACCTTTCTAGAAGGTCAATCTACTGCACGACTACCTCTATTTAATGGAATGAACTATAACTATTGGGCTACTAGAATGAGAATCTATATACAAGCAAGTAGTCATGAAACCTGGAACATTATGCAATCTGAATATACTATTCCTACTACTGAATATTCAACATGGTCTAACACACAAAAATTAGACACTACTACAAATGCTAAAGCTATGATATATGTTGTATTGTGCATTAGACAAAAATGAATTTAATAGAATAAGCATGTGTAAAAATGCTCATGAAATTTGGTGTACCCTTAAAATTACACATGAAGGTACTAACAAAGTAAAACAGAGTAAAATTTCTATGCTCAAAAATCAGTTCCAGAATTTTAAAATGAAGCAAGATGAGACTATAAATGAAATGTACTCTAGATTTCAAGATATATACCATTCTTTGATAGCATTAGGAGAAACTTATACAGATTTTGATATTGTTTCAAAAATCCTCAACTCACTAATGGATGAGTGGGAACGAAAAGTCTTAGCAATCGAAGAAGCTAACGACATTTCGACCATAAAACTGGAGGAGTTGATTGGAAATCTAATGTCTTATGAAGTTAATCTCCAGGCAAAACGAGTACATGCTCAAGATAAGAAGAATATTGCATTCCAGGCAGAAAAGGATGAATCAGATTCAGATGAAGAAGATATGGCGTTCATTGCTAAAAATTTCAAAAAGTTTTTTGAAATTTAGAAAGAGCAACAAATTCAGAAATAACAAGAACAGTTTCAGCAACAATAACAACACCAACAAACCATCATCATTTGCTCTAGAATGTTATTCATGTCATAAGAAGGCCATATTAAGAAAGACTGTCCTGAGAAAAAGAAAGACAAACATAAGCACAAGAAAGATGGATTTAAGAAGAAAGCTTTCTTTATCACTTGGGACGATCCGGAATCATCTTCATCATCAGATAGTGACTCGGACAGTGATACAGAACAAGCCAATGTATGTTTTATGGCCACAAAAGATGAGGTACCATCTAAAAAGAGAGGAAAATGGATACTAGACAGTGGTTGCTCAAAACACATGACAAGAAACAAAAAGATGCTAACTAATATTATCTACTCAGATGGAGGTTCTGTCACATTTGGAGATAATTCCAAAGGATTTGTCATCGACAAAGGCGATGTGAGTAATAACGGTATATCTAATTTACCTCTTATTACAGATGTTTTGTTAGTTAAAAATTTAAAACACAATTTACTTAGTATCAGCCAATTGTGTTACAATGGATTTAATATTTCATTTTCTGAAAATAAGTGTAGCATTTTTTATCAAAATAAAAATCTTATTTTTGAAGGTTTTAGAGATAAAAATATTTATGTTTTAAATATGAATGTAAATTATAATACAAATATGTGTTTAATAGCTAAAGAAAATGATCCTTGGTTATAGCACCAAAGATTTTGTCATATTAATTTCAAAGCTATAAATAAATTATCTAAAAATGATTTAGTTAAAGGTTTACCAAAAATGAATTTTAAAGTAAACAATATTTGTGATGCTTGTCAACTAGGAAAATTATCAAAATCATCCTTTAAACCAAAGAAAAATATTTCTACAATACAATCACTAGAACTATTGCATTTGGATCTCTTTGGTCCAACTCAAGTTCAATCTATAAACCATAGTAAATATGTGTTTGTTATAGTAGATGATTTCTCAAGATATACTTGGACTATTTTTCTGAAAAATAAAAGTGGTACTTTTGAAAATTTCAAAATCTTTGCAAAAAGAATTCAAAATCTCAAAAATTTAAAATATTAGAAGTGATCATGGAGCTGAATTTGAAAATGAAGCTTTTGAACATTTTTGTAATAGAAAGGGAATTTACCATAATTTTTCTTTTCCTAGAACACCACAACAAAATGGAGCAGTTGAAAGGAAAAATAGAACATTACAAGAATGTGCAAGAACTTTATTAAATGGAAGCACATTACCAAAACATTTCTGGGCAGAAGCTGTAGTAACTGCTTGCTATGTTCTAAATTGTGTTTCCATCCAACCTTTAACAAAACACACTCCATATGTACTTTTTCATCAAAGAAAACCAAACATTTCTTATTTTAAAACTTTTGGTTCAAAATGTTTTATTTTAAACACAAAAGATCAGCTTGGAAAATTCGATCCAAAATCCGATGAAGGAATCTTCGTAGGATATTCGGAATGAAGCAAAGCTTATCGAATTTTTAATAAACGAACAAAAACAATCGAAGAAACACTTCATGTTTCATTTGACGAAAATTTCAAATTTAATAAAATTTTTGAGGATGATGAAGTTACACCTAAGATAGTCACAAATACGGTTACTCAAAATAATTTTGAAGAAGATGAAAACATTATTCATAATTTTGAAGAAGATGAAAACATTGTTTATACTGAAAATGAATTAAGATCTCCTCCTAGGATTTTACGAGATCACCTAGTAGAAAATGTCATAGGAGAAATTGATTCACATGTTAGAACTAGAAATCAACTTAATCAAATGGACCATGTAGCATTTCTTTCTACTATTGAACCTAAAAATTCAAAAGAAGCCTTTACTGATGACTATTGGATTATAGCTATGCAAGAAGAGCTAAACCAATTCGAACGAAACGAAGTTTGGGAACTAGTTCCTAGACCGAGTGATCAAACAGTCATTGGTACTAAATGGGTCTTCAAAAATAAAGCAGATGAACAAGGTAATATAACTAGGAATAAAGCTAGATTAGTTGCATAAGGATATAATCAAGAAGAAGGAATTGACTACGAAGAAACGTTTGCTCCAGTCGCACGACTTGAAGCAATACGTATCTTATTGGCTTTTGCATGTGCTCATAATTTCAAACTTTATCAAATGGTTGTTAAAAGTGCTTTTTTAAATGGTTATATAAAAGAAAATGTTTTTGTTGAACAACCTCCTTTATTCACACATTAAAAATTTCCAGACCACGTCTATAAACTTAAGAAAGCCTTATACGGTCTAAAACAAGCACCCCGTGCTTGGTACGAACGTCTTAAAAGCTATCTAATAGATTCTGGTTTTGAAATTGGGAAGGTTGATCAAACTCTTTTTATTAAAAGAACTAAAAAGGATATTTTAATTATTCAAATTTATGTAGACGATATTATTTTTGGTTCTACAAATGAAAAGTTATGCTAGGAATTTTCTAAAATAATGACCAAAGAATTTGAAATGTCACATATGGGAGAATTATCTTATTTTCTTGGTTTACAGATTAAACAATTAGAAAATAAAAATTTTATTAATTAAGAAAAATATTGTAATAATCTAATAAAATGCTTTGGTATGGATAATACTTCTGCCAAACCAACTCCAATGAGTACAGCAATACATGCCGATAGAGATGAAGATGGCAAAAGTGTCGACCAAAAATTATATCGAAGTATAATTGGATCATTACTTTATCTAACTGCTAGTAGACCTGACATAATGATGAGTGTTTGTTTATGTGCTCGATTTCAAGCAAATCCTAAAGAATCACGTATGCGAGCAGTGAAACGAATATTGCGATATCTGAGCAAAACCAAAGATTTTGGACTTTTCTATCTGAAAGAATGTCCTTTCGAGTTAGTTTCATATAGTGACGCTGACTTTGGAGAATGTTGGATGGATCGAAAAAGTACTAGTGGGATTTGTCACTTCATTGGACAATCCTTAGTCTCTTGGTTTAGCAAGAAACAAAATTGTGTTTCACTTTCGACTTGTGAGGTAGAATACATTTTTGTTGCTTTAGCAAGTGCTCAAGTCATTTACATGCAACAAACACTTCAAGATTTTGGTATAAATTTATCTAAATATACTATTTTCTATGATAATACAAGTGCTATAAACATATCTAAAAATCCTGTCAATCACACACGAACTAAACATATTAACATACGTCATCATTTTCTTCATGATAATATTGAAAAGGATTTAGTAAGGTTGGAATTTGTATCCTCTGAAAATCAACTGGCTGATATATTTACAAAACCTTTGAATGAAAATATTTTTATTAAACTAAGAAGAGAATTAGGAATTGTTTCATTAAAAGATTTATAATAAATTTCTTAATCAAAAAATTGTACAATTTAACACACTTGATTTTTTCATCTCTAGCATGACATACTGATGTTATTCTACCTTACTACTTTATCTCTCTAATTCTTCTCATTGTTCAATTTTTTTAACTATGCTCAATTTTTGGCTTTTATTCCTAACCATTCATTTTTTCAACCATTTATTCTTCAGGAATTATTAGTTACTTCTTTCTTTTAAATAAATGGCTGTAATTTTCAAGAAGATAGTTGACAAAATTTATTTATCTATTTTTAAACAACTCTCATTATAAATACATGAGTTATGTCATAGTTTATCACCATCTTTTATTCAAAAGAAAAGAAAAACCTCTATCTCTTTTCATAAGCTCTTCATTTTGTTTATTATCATGTCTTCTAAAAAAAACTCGGATTCATCTTCACTTTCTCATACATCAATTAGCTCGAAATCAGTGAATCTTCCAACACCTACTCCTATTTATGAACCCGTTCCAATTGTTCCGCCTTCCACTCATACCGGTTATCCTCCTCCCGTTAAAAGAGCTAAACGATCTCTATTCTTCAGATCGCTGTCTACCAAAGATAAGATAGACGACATTCATGATTATCAACAGGAGACGCAGGAATTACAGCAAGAGCTGTATTACGAGCAGAAGGTAAATGCGAAGCACTTAAGCTTCCTTGAACAAGTAGCTCAAAAATTCTGTGGCTTGTCATCACACAACATGGTTCACCAACCTACTTCTCCTTCACGTTGTAACCCATGGGAACCATCACCTCAACGTCCCCCTGTCTCTCCAAATTCATGGGAACGCAGAAATAGATGGTCACCACTGCGACCACTTCAGGAGAATACCAAAGTTGAACCGGATGAATACCACACTCCGTCCTCTTCATCCAAATCCTCTTAATGTTTTTATATAGTTTTGCATATATTGTATTCTTATAATTTTTGTTTTGTTTGCATTGAAAAATAATATTCTTTTAATTCTGGTATAAAGTTAGGTTGTTCAAAAATTTATTGCAAATGATTGAGATATAACCCTGTAGGTTCACTAGCATTAGTCGACTGAAATCGTGTAAACAGTCGACTGAACTAGAATTAATATTTCATTTTTACCCTGTAGTCAGTCGACTGACTTACCATTTCAGTCAACTGAATCTGCCCTTTTTACACTAAAATCTCTTGGGAAGAGTTCAGTCGACCAAACCTCTATAGTCAGTCGACTGACCCATTAAAATTGAAATTTATATAACTAGCCAGTCGTTTGACATTGAAGGTTCAGTCAACTGAAACTGGTAAATTCGGTTTTCCCTGCCCAACAACCACTTCAAATTTACTTTTCAAACTTTCATCTTTTCACTTTTTTACTCCAATACTTACAACTCACTGCCATTAATCCCTGCTCCCACCTCAAAATCGTTCAAAAATCCTTCAACTTATTCAAATTTTCATCTACCCTATTCAAATTTTTCATATTTCTTCTTCCTCTCCAAACCCTAGTTCAACAAATGGCACCCAAACGAGCTCATCAATCTCAATCATCAGCGGGTCCTTCCGGCTCTCAAATTAGAGGATGGCTCCACAATGAAAAAGCGGCACAACGTTTTAACAAGATGAAAAACTCCTGCATTTTCGAAGGATCATTTGTAAAGTTCCTCGATTTTGCTCCTTATGCGATTCAGGAACTAGCTCGTCGAAGCGGAATAGAGTCTCTCATCGACTACGCTGCAAACAACAATAAGATCAACCATCTACTTATCAAGCTCTTTTATGCCAACTTGAACCTCGACCACCACACCATTTCTAACCCGGATAATGCTGTTTGGACTGTGGTATGTTGTATAAAAAATTTCCTTCCACTTCAGCGGCTTGCAAGAATTCTGATATGTTCGAATGAAGGTGAAGGATTAGCAGAAATAGCCGTTAACATGGATACTCGAGATCGTGTAAGTCATTTGTTCCTCTCTGATGATTTAACGGAACTAAAGGCGGTAGATTTACGACCCAAATCTCGCATCATGCACCGTGCGCTTACACACACCATCAACCCTAGGAACGGAAGTTATGAGAAGGTTTATCGAAGAGATTTTCAATCCTTGTATGCTATTTATGGAAGTCGACGAGTAAATTGGGCTAAAGTCATCTTGGATGAATTTCAAACATTCAACCAAAGTCGGATGCGAACAATACACTATGGTGCATACATTATGCGCATTCTCAAACATTTAGATGTTCCTTTTATCGACTCCGAATTCTCAACCATAGGCTCCTTAAACTCCAAGACACTTAGCCTACTAAATCTGCCAAAACAATACCTTGACCACACCATCATCACTTACGAACATTGGCTTGAAAACCAAGCCTCCGGTCAAGCTCAACCCTTCACTTGTCAACAAACTCCCCATGTTCAAGCCTCCTCATCATCCCGACCTCCTCCACCCAAACAGGAAATCTATGAGATTCAAGAAGTGGATCCTCAAGCAAGGCCACAAGAAGCCATTTCTATCATCTCTCGTAACCAAAGACTCCTTGATCAACGACTATCTCGGGTAGAATCAAGGGTTTCTAGAGTTGATAAAAATGTCACCAGGGTCAACAAAAGCTCAATCATATTAAAAGTTTTCTCAACAATATTTGGGAAGCGATCATGTGCTCCCAACCTTTTTCAACCTCTGTTCACGTGCCTACCTCTCATTGGAAACGACCAGCGGAACACTTCATGTGGTCTACTACCAATGATGAACAAGCAGAGGAAGAAGGCAAAGAAGTTGGTTACGAATCCGGCGATAATGAAACTGAAGGTGATGAAGAGAGTTCAAATGAAGGAAGCACTGGTGATGAGTAAGGATTTTTTTAATGCTCTTGTTATCTTGAACTTCTATGTTACTCTACTTTCAAACAATATCTGTTTGATGTCATGTTATATGTGGTATCTTTCTAAGTTTGACTATGTAACTTTTAAACTCTATGTCCTGTGATTATGTAGTTGTGTACTCTTGTTCTTGTATAATATGTTTGATGTGTTTTCTGTGTTATATATGTTATGTCTTTGATTATATAGACATGTTTCCGTGTTATATTGCTTGTATTTTAATATTCTTTACTTTGAGAACTCTCCTTTTTGTCGGTGACAAAGGGGGAGAAAATATAAATTATTGACAGGAAATATAGCATAGATTCAGGGGGAGAATACTATATCAAAGTTACAGGAATATATTCATGGGAAGAGATAAATCAACAAAGCTTGTCAAAGATTTGCTCATAGCAAATGGAGTTGTCATATCAAAAAGGGGGAGAATGTTGGATCATGGGTTTTGAGTGCTGACAAGATATAATAATTCACAAATCTACGACTACGACAAAATCAGGACTTATCGACTTGAAATATTGATTTGTCTTGTTATATATCATTAGCTAGAGTCAATAAATATATATAGAGTCTAGTTTAGAGCTTTGTTAAAATCTTTCCTCAAGGTTCATCACTCACAAATTCATTTAAAACTTGCATTTTTTTTATATATTTCATATACACACACAAATAGTTTTACTACACAGAAATAATAGCACTCAGTCGACTGACCTACTGTAAACAGTCGACTGAGTCTGTATAATAGGTTTTTAAAAAAACACTGACCAGTCGACTGAACACACCAAGTCAGTCGACTGAGTCTGTGCAAATTTTTGTGCACGTTTTGAATTCAGTCGACTGACCAAGCATGACCAGTCAATTGAAAACTGCAACTGCCATTTTTTGAATAGTCACTTCTTTTGATCAAGAGTTATCTTCTTCCAGGATGGATAGATCTCTTAGCTATTAACAGATACCTATTACCGGAAGCCATAACTCTTCATACACTATATAAACACTCAAGAATCATTGATCAAATTACCTAATTTTCTAATCTCTCTTGATCTATAGTGCTTTGCAATCTTGAGTTCATTATTCACAAATTCTCATACGATCATTGCTTACTAAATTCGCTTCTATATTCTTCAAGCAATATTAATCTTCCTAATCTTCATACTCACACAATTATACACATCAATCTTGAGGAAAAGATTATAGGAAGGGTGTACTACAAGTGACAAATCCATGTTATTCAGAACACACAAAGTCAAGTTAAATCCAGTCTATAAAAAAGTCATGTTCGGTTACTCAAGCGGTCAAGTCCCGTTCTGTTGCTCAGGCGGTCAAGTCCTGTTTGGTTGCTCAGGAGGTGTAATACCTATTCCTCCGAGTTAAGTGAGGGTTGCTAGCTATAATTTCAGAAGGAGTCTGGGACTGGACGTAGAACGGGAGTTTGAACCAGTATAAAAATCTCTGGTGTCATTTTACTATTTACTCTTATTCCGCACTAGTTATTTATTATATTCCATATGACTCAATCCTATAGCACAGTCACTTTCACGAAACAAGCCATTGAGTTTCGGATAGATTTAGTACCAGGAGCAAAACCGGTGAGTAGACCACCAAGTAGAATGACACTTACCGAGATGAAGGAGTTAAAGGTGCAGTTGGTGGATTTGGAAAGTAAGAACTTTATCAGACCAAGTAATTTGCCCTGGGGAGCAACCGTAGTGTTGGTAAAGAAACTAGACGGATCTTTAAGGTTGTGTATCGATTATCGTAAGTTGAATGAGAAGGCGATAAAGAATCGATATCCATGACCTAGAATTGACGTTTGTTCAACCAGTTGAGTGGAGCCAAAGTATTTTTCCAGTGGGATTTGGCAACAGGGTTCCATCAGCTTAGAGTGGCTGAAGATAGTATTCCTTTGATGACGTTTAGAACAAGATACAGATCGTACTAATGGTTAGTGATACTGTTCGGACTAACTAATGCGTTGGCATTTTTCATGGACTTGATGAACAGGATCTTCCGAGAGCATCCAAACAGATTCGTGTTAGTGTTCATAGATGACATTTTGATATACTCCAAAGATGAAAGAGAGCATGAAGTTCATCTTAGAGTGGTGCTTGAGACGTTGACGCAGCATCAACTGAAAGCGAAATTTTCAAAGTGTCATTTCTAGAAGAAGGAAGTGAAGTTTCTTGGTCATGTAGTCTCAGAGAAAGGGTTTTCCGCAGATCCGGTTAAGATCATGGTGGTGAATTGTAACATCCCGCTATTTTGGACCATTCGCATCCGCACATGTCGGACTTGAATAATTCAAAATACCGCGTTGTTAATTTAAATTTGGCAAAACTGAGCATATACAGTAAATAAAATAATCACAGATCATAGACACAGAGTAATAAATGCAGCGGAAACAAAAGATAGTAGTTCATGAAGCTACTATATACATATCAGAGTTAAATAAGGTACAACAGATGTGTCGAATACAATAGTCAAATACAATATCAGAATACATCACTGGAATCAACCGAATATCTGAAAGCTGGATAGATAGCTGGATCTCCAAGCGAAGCTCCAACTCCAAAGGTGAGTATCGAATACTGGTACACTCAGTCTGACCCGAGCGTAAAGCAAAACACAAAACACTCGAGTCAGGATTAACATTCTTATATCAATAAATCCAACTCAAGTGAAATAACAATTGAAATACAAGTAACTTAAAGGATGTTTGGAATAACCATCCTATAAGGATCCGTTAAACAATCTACTATGTAGTAGTGTACGATAAGTAGATAATGCCTATCAGTAATATAAAATATCAAAATAGTGTTAAGGCGTTACCATCATCCCCCTTAACACATTTTATATAAGCGTTATAGTCTATACAGCACTGTAAACTCCACCGTAAACTAGTGGGCTATCAGGAAGTACTCCATAGGTATAACACAAAACAAATCGTAGTGGTCGCGTATATAGGGATCCAAGTATGACAAGGCACATGAGGCAATACCCAAGGTAGTGAAACTACCGTTTGCCTGATCCGGACTGGTGAGAACGCATCGCCGCAGCGACCGCAACACCACGAAACAACACTCCCAAAATCAAGGGTGCACCAATCGACAACAAGTAATGAGTAGTTTTCGAAGAAGTGTGTTCGCTCGAGGTAGCTAGCCCCCATTTGGCCCGGCACGGCTCCTGTTTTAGTCATTTCCAATTTGACACAAGTGTCAAGGCTATCCATTATCGTTCACTTTCTTTGGTCATCACGTACATCATTCCAACCACTTCATTCTGGATCACACTCCGCGTATAGTTATTAAAGTGGTTTTCGGTTTATACAGTGAGTATGTCCCTAACCGATTCCGGTCTCTTTAATAACTTTCGAAATTATTACACCGATTGGTCATTTATATATTTCGAAAAACCAAATCAATTTCAATTTCAGTTAGAATTTATAAATCAACATTTCATTTCTCTTTCTAAATCCATTTCCATAATTTACGTTCCAAAACTTCCAAATTACCATTTCAAAATCTTATAGTTCAATTTCAATTTCTATTTAAACAATTCAAATATTGATTCAAGTTCGTATATAAGTTTCATTTCGAAATCATTTAAATTAATTTAATTTAACATTCAAATCAATTTAAATCCATTGATCAATTTTATTCAATGTTCATTAAGTAAATTTATCATTCAAACAATTTCTATTTAATTTCCAATTCATTAAATCAATTACCTAAGTTCAACTTCACTATAGTAAAACTTCAAATTGAATTAAATTAGATTCGTCAAATCAATTCTTTAAATTACCAGTCTTACATTAATTTCAATAAATCACATTTTATTTCTTGTTAAAGAAATTCAATTTCACTTATTAATTTACCTAGTTACAATTTCAAAACTCAATTAATAAAGAAACTTAATTTCACTTATTCAAGAAGTTCAATTTTACTTAATAAAGAATTCAATTTTATTTAATTATTAAATAATTCAATCTCATTAAATTATTAAATAATTTCAAAACTTAATTCAATCATTTCTTAAATTAAACAACATTCTTTCATCAATTTCTTTATTAATATTTCATTTCAGATTATTAAATATTCACATTTAAATTTCATTAAAATTCAATTTCCAACTTCGTTTCAAAACCATATTATTTATTCAAATAAAATCTTCATTTTATTTTTAAATCAAATTATTGACCAATCGGGTTTTATTTAATTCTCTATCCTAGGTCAAAGTTCAATTTGGGTATTTATCATTTCAACCCGATTCCAATTCAATTCAAAATCAAAACATAGCAAAGGGAACTTGTAGTGTGATAACTGGGATGGTGTCAAAGTAAATAAACAAGCAATAACAACAATCAATAATAACAATCCAATAATCAATTCAAATAATCCCGAAACAATCGTATTAATTTACATTGTTGTTTGTGCAAATTAATAAAATTATTTCTAGAATCCACACTATCATTTCATGTAGATCAAAGATTATTACACTAGTTATTCTATGCAATTCTACACTTGACATCAATTATTCGATTTCATACTTCATCAATTAGTACAACATAAATTCAAATGGTTCAAGGGTAATTAACTATTTTTCTACGTGTCAATTAATTTAAACATTTAAAGGGGTCATATTATACAGATTTGTCTAATTAAATTCAACATATATATCAATTTCAAGTCGCTAACAATCCTACGTCAAATTCAATTTCATATTTTTATCACTTCCTACATTAACAATTTTAACGTCCAATATCAATATCAAACAATCAATCATCTATCAACCAAACTTGATTATCATCATATAAGTAACAGGTAAGGGTGTCAGATGTCACAGGTGAACTGATACAGTTAATAACATATATAACAGTGTAGATAACTAACAGCAGCATATTTCAATTGTCGTTTCAATTGAAATCAAATTTAATAAATAAAAGAACATTAATCGTGAGTGATTGCTCACCTTTCGAGGCTAGAGAGAACAAGAGATGACACGGATAAGCTCACTGATACGGATACTGAAACGAACTAAGAATCCAAACACGAGCTTCATAGCAAAGCTAAATTGGCACGAATTCGACGATTGAGGCTGATAACAGAAATCGACGAGAACAAATCAAAATTTGTTAAACCAAATATTCCATTAAAATACATATACATTTTTTCAAAATTTCAAATTTTAAACAAATCATAATTAGCTTGTATAAACCTATATCTACGACCACAGATCATGAAAGAACTTATATATTATATAAACATATATATACGTAAACAACATATATAGAACGGCAAAACATATTTTGTACTTTACTTTAATATAATATATACTATATCAATATATAAGATACGGCTTTTGTATTATAATAATAGTTCAACAATAGACAGTGCGTGCAAACTAAACCATATACTTACACTATTATATAACAAAATATATACACTAAAAATATTAACAGCACATATATATATGTGTTAGAAATATATCTATATTTTATAACAACAGCATATATAAATCTTTAAACAAAACCCGTAGATTATATGTAAAGTCAAATATATGTATACAACGTACAGGTATATACTTACATAAACTAACATAATTTAAATCATGTAGACTGACATTCAAATTAACGCCTACAACAGGCGTAACTTTTATATAACCTACATGCAAATATCATTAACATCTATATAATGCAAACTATCATACATAGTTGACAATTTTATATTTCTTTGATCATATATATAAGTTAACCAACTATAAACTAGCCTATATCCAGACAGACTACATAAATTTACCACTTACTTATATATAAAATTCAACAGTGTACGTGTGAATCACAACAGGTCAAAACTTAAATATATATAATACTTTCAATCCAATATCAAGCAAAATCTTAAACACAAATGTATGTATATACTTGCAATTCAGCAAAAACATGCAACATAAAGCATTCGCATATACTTTGTAACCATATACTTTAATTCCAAGCTAGAATAGCTTTATATTCGACACGTACTATATGTATATAAAAAATATAATCTATCATGTATATAAAACTTACGTACACATTATATCAAAATATAATCTTTATTAATATTGCAGCCAATATATAACTATATAGAACATATATTAAATAAATACTTAAAAGGTATGTATACCTTTTGATCAGGTCAGTGATGCAAGGCCATTAGGCCGCTCGAGTTGGAGGAAAGACGGAGGTGGCAGAGGTTTGCGGTAGTCAAAGGACGTACGCGGTGGCGGGCAGTGGCGTGGCTGCCATGTGAAGAGGCGGAGGGGTTGAGGTTAGGTGGAGGTTGCGGTACGGTTTGGCTAGAGGGAGGTGTGGGTTCCGGTCGAGTGGCCGATGCGGGCTAGGCGAGTTCGGTGGGTGACCGAGTGGTTGCTGCTTTGGCTCGGGTTCGGGGACGGGGTGGTTCAGACGTGGGGTGGTGGAGCAGGTGGTGGGACGGTGGCGTGTGCAGGCAGAGGTTGGGCCGTGGGGATGGTGCTGATTGGACGTGAGTGTGATGGGGTTGGCGAAATGGTGAAGCTTGGTCTCGGGCAGAGGGTGAGTGGATATGACGAGGAGGAATTTTTTTTTAGAACTTGTTGTAATATTTTTAGGAGAAGGAATTAGAAGAGGAGGAGGTGTTTCTGCACTGTGAAGGTAAGAAGTGGGGAAGAAAAAAATTAGATGGAAGAAAACAGTTTGAAGAGAAAGCTAAATGGAAAGGCAAAAGTCACGTTACTGCATTGGTAAAGCAAAGGGATTGGTAATATAAGTGACCGTTCAAAATAATTAATACCACATTCACAAATTTATATTTTCTTTCTCTTTCGAAACGATTATGGAATGGAAATTTTTAAAACATTTAAAATTTTGTTTGTGCAGACATGTTCAGTTTTGAAGCTGAAGGAAAGAGTAAAAAACTGAAAATTCGGTACTGATACGGAAACGCTTCTGAACGGGCTTCAAAATACAGAATTGAATATATCACAAAGATCAACACGAAAATTTACCAGTTCCTACGTTTAACTAGACGTATTCCAAATATCAAATTTATATTTCAAAATTTTATCATTTAAAATTTCGCAAAATTTTAACTAATTACGTTATTAAAATAGTTAAAATTTACGGGTCGTTACATGAATAATTGGAAAAGACTCAAGACAGTGACTGAGATAAAGAGTTTTCTTGGATTATCTGGTTATTATCGGAGATTCATTAAGGATTTTTCACGGATAGCGTCACCGATGACTAAGTTAACGTGGAATGATGTGAAGTTTGTCTGGACTGATAAGTGTGAGGAGGCATTCCAGAAACTGAAACATTTATTGACGAATGCACCTGTGTTAGGTTTTCCAAAGGGGAATCAAGACATAGTGGTGTATACGGATGCATGTGGAATAGGGTTAGGAGCTATGTTAATGCAAAGAGGTAAAGTGATTGCCTACGCTTCATGACAGCTTAGACCGCATGAAGTTAGATATCAAATTCATGATTTGGAATGAGCTGCAGTAATTTTCGCATTGAAGGTGTGGATACATTACCTTTTGGGAGAAAGATTTGAGTTGTATATGGATCATAAGTCACTGAGGTATTCATTCTCTCAGAAGGACTTGAATATGAGACAGCAGAGGTGGTTAGAGGTTTTAGCCGCTTATGACTTTGGTATTGAGTACACATCAGGAAAAGGGAATAAGCTGTAGATTCACTTAGCAGGAAACATCAGAATGCAGTATTGGAAATGATAGCTGAGTGGAAAGATTTAGAAGCATTGACTACATGCAGAAAACAGTGGAGATCTTAAGCTAGTTCTAGTAAGGAAACTGCTATATGTTGTCATGTTTAGAAGTTCGACCAGTGATGATCGAAAGGATTGCTTCTAAGCAAGGGGAGGATATATTATTAGCTAAATAGATCAAAAAACTAAGGAATGGAACGGAGTGCGATGATTTGAAAGATTTCAGTCTTGACCAAAATTGGTGGTTAAGGAAGACTGTGTGTTCCGAATATGGGAAACATTAGGAAGGAAGTTCTTGGAGAATGACATCGTTCAAAGTTCACCATTCATCCGGGAGGAACTAAGTGTATCAATACATGAAAAGAAGTTTCTTTTGGGAAGGTATGAAGAGAGATGTTGGCTTATGGATGAAGCAGTGTTTGAACTGTCAACAGGTAATAGTCGAACATCAGAAACTAAGTGGGTTACGTCAGCCTATAGATGTTCCAGTTTGGAAATGGGATTCTATCTCAATAGATCTTATAGATAGGTTGCCAAGGTCAGATCGAGGAAATGAAAGTATATGGGTCATAGTGGACAGGTTGACCAAGAGTGCCCATTTCATTCTAGTTAAGTCAACCAGGATGGCACCTATTTTGGCTAAATTATTCCTGAAGAAAGTAGTTAGACTGCATGGAATTCCTAGTAGTATAGTAAGTGACATAGATTCCTTATTCACTAGCGAGTTCTGAAAAAGTCTACAGGAGACTTTGGGTACCAAGCTCAAGATGAGTACCGCTTACCATCCACAGACAGATGGACAAACGGATAGAGTTAATAAAATCTTAAAGGATTTTTTAAGAGCTTGTGTACTAGACTTTGGAGGATCATGGGAAGACCACTTACACTTAGTCGAGTTTTCGTATAATAACAATTATCAGACTAGTATAGGGAAGGCACCGTTTGAAGCTTTGTATGGAAGACTATGCAAATCTCTCGTTTGTTGGGTAGAGACCAGGGATAGGTTAGTTCTTGGTCTAGATTTGGCTAGACAAGCTGAAGAAAAGATTGAGTTAATTCGAGCTAGAATGAAGGAAGCTCAGTCTAGGCGGAAGAGTTATGCTGATAAAAGATGGAAAGAGTTAGAGTTCTTAGTTGGAGATCATGTTTTCGTCAAAGTGTCACCGATAAAAGGGGTAATCAGATTTGGAAAATCAGGAAAATTGGCATCAAGATTTGTTGGACCATTTCCTATTGTAGAAAGGATCGAGAAAATTGCATATAGAGTGGAGTTACCAAATAGTTTAGCAGGAGTCCACAATGTCTTTCATGTTTCTTTTCTAAGGAAGTGTATTTGAGATCCAGAAACTACTATTGCAACGACTGTGTTAGATTATTTAGTAGTGGAACCAGATATGACTATAGTTATAAAACCAGTTCGTATATTCGTGAGGGATGAGAAGAGACTAAGGAACAAGACAGTCAATTAGTCAAAATCCAGTTGAGTGACGACGAGAGAGACTGTACTTGGGAAACTGAGAGCAGGATTATGGATACTTATCCTGACTTGTTTCATGGTATGTTTTACCTTTATGTTTGATTGTTATGGGTACCTTATTGTAATTTCGAGGAGAAATTCTTTAAGGAGGGGAGTCTGTAATGATCCTAATTTTTAGTAATATTATTTAGAACATTTAATTAGATAAATTAAATGAAATAATGTAGATGGTTAAGGAATTGAGATTTGTTAACCAATAAGGCGGGCCATGCCTTAGTTAATGTGTAAAGAAAAGGGAATTAAAAAGAAGATAGTAGGAGGAATATGATAAGGGCAAAATAGGAATAGACTATGTTTTTATACCCTAAACTCTTCTTACCTTCATTCTTTATTCATTTTTACAATTGCGAACAAAACTAAAACCCTTTTAAGCTCGGTCGGCCACTATTAAGGGAATCAAGGAGAAGAAAAGCTAAGGTTCAAGTAGGAAGCTTAAGCAAATCAACCAAAAGACAAATCCCAACCTTCTTAACAACAAGCTAAGGTGAATAATGATCTTACATCTCATTTTTGTTGGTTTCGGTTTCTGGTTAGATCCGAATTATTTTTGCAAGTAATATGCCATGATATGATTGTTTAAATGGATATATATGCTTGTTGATGATTTATGTTGCTTCATAAATTGGGTTTCAAGTTGCATAATTTTCTAATTTTCATAATTATTTTAGAAGTGGGTTTCAAGTTTCATAATTTTCTAAGCAACTGTGGATTTATTATGAATTTTCTATGAAAGAAAATAGCTAAAATTGGGTTTAAAATTATTTTCGGCAATTATATATTGGTTATGGGTCTGAAATTCAAATATGTTAGAAAACATATAAAAGTGAATTTTGGTGATTTTTGAGGAATTTTCCTAAGTTATTATGGTTATAAAATTATTTAAGTTTAGGGACTTAAAAGTTTATATGTTTATTCAAGGAGAAGGGCTTAATTATTAAATGTTTTAATTCGATAATATCTGAATTCGGCAGCACTGTTAGAGAAGAGGGAATTAGCCACAAGGACAAACTTTGAAAAAAAATTAGGTTGAAGGACACTAAGTTTCATTTTTTGCCGAAGGACAAACCTTGGAAGAAAATTAGACGAAGCACAATGCTAGTTATAACTAGCATTATATTCAGTTTTTAAACTGTACAAAATGCTAGTTATAACTAGCATTATATTCAGTTTTACACTGTACAAAATGCTAGTTATATTTAGCATTGTCCTTTCGCCTAATTTTTTTCAAAGTTTGTCCTTCAGCCTAAAATTGAAACTCGTTGTCCTTCAGTCTAATTTTTTTTCAAAGTTTGTCCTTGTGCCTATTTTCCACTTTAGGGAAAGATTTTGAAAATGAATTGGAAACCAATTATATATTGACAAATAAGGCAAGTTAGTTGGAAAGAAATTACTTTAAAAGGCTAAAAATCAGTTTTTCTTAAATTTAATGCTTCGCCACTTCCATCGGTAGCTTTCGACACCATACCTTTGCCCATGGCCAAGTCGAAACCAATGCACATGGTATCAAATACAATTGATACGTAGTGAATTGGAGAAAGGCGGAAGATATAGCGTCGAAACTATGCTTTCAAAGGGGTAGAAGCCACTCTTATTAACTTTAAATTATTTTCATTTATAAACGATGCTTTCGAAAGGGTTGGAATTAGATTTCGACTTAATCAACTTGCTTTGTTTATATAAAAGAGCTTTCGAATGAATTGCCGCCTTTATGTTGTAAAAGAAGCTTTCGAAAGGACAAAACCCATGCTGCCGCATTCAAACCTTCCGAATCAATGCTTTCGAAAGGGTGCTTTTGCCTTTATACTCTAAAGCCACCTTCTCATGCTTTCGAAAGGGTAGTTTAATTACTTTCAAAATGGTTTTGGAGGCGATGGTTTCGAAGGGGTAGGTTTCAAAACCATCCACTTTCTTTTACTTGGGATATATTCTTTCGAAAGTAATGCTTTCACCTTTATTCTTTTATGACCCTTAGTTATATTAAAAGTTAAACCCAATAGGTTTTGAAAGGAATGATTTTAAATGGTTTCAAAGCTGTGTTTCCACATACTGTTACTTGAACCCAATACTATCGAAAGGTACGTTTTAAGTAAAGAATTTCAATGCTTTCGAAAGTTATATATATATAATATGGATTTCGAAGGGGAGATCCCTAATGTTTTCGAAAGATTTATTTTGAGTATTTGAATGGAGGTTTCCAATGCTTTCGAAAGGCAAGTTTAATGGTTTAAGAAAGGATGTCTAAGGCTTTAGTAAAGCTTTCGAAAGGGTTGTTCTCAAAGATTTCAAAAGGAATTGTTTAAGGTTTAAACAGAGTTTTCGAAGGTATTGTTTGGCTTTATGGCCTAAAACCTTTTAAGTTAAAAAGGGTTTTTAACTTACTTGGAAGTGATAGATAATCTCGTTGATAAGGTTTCATCAACACTATTTTATGTAAAGTGTATATATATCATGGCATAAGTGTTTTGAGTAAAGCAAAGTATATGACTTCTTTGTTTTATAAAGGCATGATTCCAGGGGTAAATCATTTGTAAAGGTTATTTACAAAGAAATAAAGTTTTAACGGTGTAGTTAACCCTAAGGCAAGAAATGAAACATGAATAGGGTAGTTAACCCTAAGTTTATGACTCAAATATTAGAAGACCAAATAGGAGTGGTGTAGGGCCGCGTCCTATACTTTAGCTATTGGCCCCTAGCTAAAATAAGTCCAAAATCCTAGTGTGCAAGGCTTGTAACGGGTGGGACTAAATTGAGGTTACACACAGAAGGGAATATACAGAGTAAAGATAGGTTATTGGTGAGCTCGTAAAACCTTTAGGTTCAGTTAACCCTAGAAAAGAAAGTTAAGGGCAGTCAGCCTAGCATTGTGTCTAACAGAAGTTTGATTATTGAGTATGTCTGGTAGGCCCGAGTTAGCCAATGGTTAATTGTTAGCCAAGTACTATAGTGTGGACAGATAGTCCATTGATTTCCTGATTTTTTATATGTACTTGCTATTATTGTTATAATCAGTTTGATCGTAGGATTCTGATTTGCAAAAGATATGTTTTAAAGGGATATTAGTGAGAGGAAACCCATTCCGCTAAGCGACATTGTCTCACTTAATATCAGTAAATCGAGACGTAATCGTGTTATTCACACCAGGCTTGATGTCTGACTCAAAGATTATGTTTCCCCCCTTAAACTCTCGGGTGCTCAAAAATTTAATTTGAGAAGATTAAGAGTTAAGGTTTTTCAAGTTTAGTAGGTTGGACGAATAAGCTTCCGAAAACGTGCAAGAGGCAAAGTTAGCTATGTAGGAGCTTTGAAGTTTTATTTCTGCTGTGATGTATTTATGATAGACATGTCTATCTAGTACTTTGATCATCCAAGGGGCATCTTGATATGTCGCTCTTAGCGTAAATTGTAATAATTATATTTGACCAAAACCTAGGATTCATTTTGGGATTATGTATCTGAATATGAAATATTGATTTGAAATGTAATTAGAAAAGCTGTTTTGAAATCTGTGTCAATTTTATTTTATATTCATGTGCTTCTGATATTATGAATACCATTAACATTACTGTATTCTGTCACTGAAAGTTAATACTATGGATGATTGCATCATCTGTAGTGCTTAGCTTCGGGCCTCAAGATAGGAGATGTTACATAGAATAACAAGTGTTTGGTGAAAAAAAACTTCAAGTCTTACTTTTTCAGTACTAGGGTAGTATATTTCAAAATAATAATATGTATACGAACATAAAATCATTAAAATCATTTAATACTTCTTTATAAGGAAAGGAGGCGGGTCCAACCACTTAATACCTTCCATTCCAGAAGTATATCCCATATCCCAACCATACGTCATAAATAGATAATAATGTAAGAGACGGTACCCAAGCCACTTAATACTTCCCAATGGAAAATAGGCAGACCCCGTCATTTAAGGCCTAATTCCAGAAGCGAGCTCCTCAATGGTACTATCTAGCTGACATCATATGTAATCTTATAGGCCACATAATACTTCCAAGTGGAAAATAGGCGGCAGGCCTTGTCATTTAAGGCATAATACCATAAGTGGACACCTATAGAGATACCACCTAGCGTAACCACTTAGTCATTTAATACTTCATCCAGGGAAAAAGGTGGATCCCACCACTTAACACCACAAACCCCGAAGCAGGCCCTTTGTCTTATAGCCCATATCTATAATGACGTCTCACATTAGTCCACTATTCGTAGAAACTAGTAGCCAGATTAGCTGGGCAGATTTTCCCAACTGGATTTGGAACTAACCTCGTATCATTACAAATATTTATCATAAGGATATCTCACATTAATAAAAGTATACACAACTACTGCTAGCCTCAAAGTGAAGGGCAGACTTCTGTCATGGAACTCTATTGACCTCACATCCCTATGACATAGCCATAAATTAATTACTCTATACACATACACACACACACACATCTCACTGTTTCATAAATAAGGCCTTATAAGAAATCTTCCATATTATGCCTTAAAATAGTAATTAGGCTATATAAGAGTTTCCTTTTATTTTCACTTCAAAATCAACTACCTTCCTAACAGGGGAAAATAAATATAAATGAATGCCTAATTAACTACGCCATATAAGCAATAGTTATATGTTAATAACATAGATAGAAATGAATAAATATTCACGCTTAATAATTTCTAACCGCACGGATTTTACGCCCTTAACTAGAGTTTAATGTCAATTCCCTAACCAATTATTATTACAAGTCTTTTTTCTGCAATTTCCCAATTTTCATGGAATTCAAATGTCCAAAACAGGGAATAAACATTCATAATCAAAGCTGCAATAACAGACTTTTAGATAAAATAGAAACTCAATGTATTACACTAATTCAATGGAATATCCTAAACAATAAGACTACAATCTAAACCCCATATTTTATTCAACTCCTCTTTTACAAAGAAATAAATAAGAATGAGTGGTGTAAACTATGAATAGAATTCGTAATCTAAACCCCCTATTATATTGAAGAATCACAATTTATCCAAAGATGAAGGAAAATTGGAATAGACTATGAAATTATCATAAATTGCATAATGAAACAAATTCCAACAAATTAATGTAAATAATTGGGAATCTTAGTATAGAGTTGACATATCAAATTAAAAAAGGAATTTTGTAGGACTTTATCTATCATAATTTCAAAATCCCAAAATCCCTAAGTCATATCCAAATCCAAAAGAAATACCCTACTAAGGTTTCCACTCATAGATGCCTTAGCTTTACCCAAATGGATTTGCAGCCTTTCGATCTCTTCCAGAATCTCTCTCTTTTAATACACACACACACACACAATAGGGAAGAGGTATATATATTCATTAAATTCAGAACAATTGGAGAAGAATAGGACAAGAATAGATTGGAGGAAGAAATAAGTTAAATCCTTACTTGAATTTTCTACGGAGTTTCTGTATCTTATTACAGAGATAGAAATAGCAGAGTTTCGTCGTATTCCCCAAAATAATATGAATAAAAGTGGAGAGGATAGGGTCCTATTTATGGGAGTTGAAACGCACTAGAACCGAAGGATGGAAGTAGGTAGGAAACGGGTAAATCTGGAGCACACAACCGAATATAACATAGCATAAAACCCTAGCCACCACTGGCAACTTTCGTTGCCAAGCCGTCAACCACCCTTGGGTAACTAGTCGACCACTACGGTCAACCGGTTGACCTATTCAGGTCGACCATTATCTTGTTTAAGGGCGTTTATTTTTCTTTCCGTTGCCGAATAATTTTATTCCCTAATTGACTTTTTAACGTTCAGCATTAATTAATCGTTTACTTAGCCCCCAAGCTAATTTATTGAAATTTAAGTCCTAAATTTTATTTCTTATTTGAATTTGGATTTAAACTAAATTAATTTAAATCTGTGAACTTCAAATGCACTTAACTTCTTTGTTTGACCTCCGTTTTCGGCATATGATATATGGAAACAGATTAGAATTTCGCCACGAACGCAATGGAATAACTTTTGTGTTCAAATTCAAACTTTTATAAAATTCTCATATCCAACCCTTCTCATATTTAATTTAATTTACTTTATTTATTAAAGGTTCATTTTACGGGGTGTTACATTCTTCCCCCCTTAAAAAGGATTTCATCCCGAAATCTTCCAAGAGGCGAACAGCGTAACTCGCAATACATCCATGTTATACAACTAATTTCTCTACACAACCATCTACTCAACCATTAGTACGATGTGATTATATACTGCAGACATGCTAAAATGAGCTCAATCCTAGCATGAGTGTGTAATTGTGTCATGTAAGTTTGTATGCAAATATACTAAACATACATAAAAATATCTATATAAGTGTAGTGATTATGAAAAGTGTAACGACCATTTCCTATCATCTAATCTAGCAACCACGATGCAACCAAAATCCTAATTTTGGAGAGAGAAATTACCGGCGAAAAGCTCTGGGTGAGTGTTCTTTATCTTCTCCTCGGTCTCCCATGTGCTTTCCGCCGGATTGTCCCTCTATTGTACTCGGACCAACTTAATTATTTTATCGTGGAGTCTCCTAGTATCGTGTTCCATAATGCGTGCAGTGGCACGAGGCACTGTCAGCTCCATCTTAAAATCCCCCAACTAATTAGGCTCTACTCTTCTAGCGGTGTTATGAAGGTATTTCCTAAGATGAGAGACGTGGAAAACATTGTGGACTCCTGCCAACTTATCAGTAAGCTCCACACGATACACCAATTTTCTTATTCTTTCCAGAATTCTGAATAGCCCAATAAATCAAGATGCCAATTTTTCCGATTTGCCAAATCTAACAACTTTCCTAAGAGGGGAGATTTTAACAAATATCATATCCCCAACCTCAAATTGTTCTTTCCTTCTTCTATCCGCATAAGATTTCTGACGGTCTTGCGCGACCTTCATCCTATGCCTGATCAACTCTACCTTTTCCATTGTATCATAGATCAAATCAGGTCCGAGCAACACTTTGTCGGTGGTTTCCCACCAACAACTAGGCAATTTGCATGGCCGCCCTTAAAGTGCTTCAAAAGGGGCCATACCAATCGTAGTTTGATACCTATTATTATACGCAATCTCAACCAAAGGTAGATGCTGCTTCCAATGTCCTCCCAAATCCAAAACACAAGCTCTCAGCAAGTCTTCCAAAATTCTATTCACCCTCTCTGTTTGTTCATCGGTTCACGGGTGATATGCCATGCTAAGGTTCAAAGAATTTCCCAAAGCTGTTGTAGGCTCCTCCAATATTCGCTAGTGAATAAGGGGCCTTTATCACTGACTATGCTTACTGGAATTCCATGTAGATGAACTACCTCTTTAATATAAATCTTAGCGGGAGAGGCACTAGTCTAATTTCCTCTAATCGGAACAAAATGAGCACTCTTGGGGACTCTATCAACAACAACCCAAATAGCCTCATTGCCTTTCTGACTTTTAGGCAATCCTTCAGCAAAATCCATTGAAATATGCTCCCACTTCTAAGTTGGAATTTCCGAAGGTAATAATAATCCGCCGGGCTTTCCTTACTCAGCTTTTATCTTTTGGCATGTCAAACACTTAGCAACAAACTCAGCTACGCTCGTCTTCATTCCATTCCAAAAGAAAATTCTCTTCATGTCCTTCTACATCTTATCTCCTCCGGGATGAATGGTCATCCTTGAGTAGTGACACTCCATAAGCACATCTCTCATCAAGGCATCAATCATTGGGACGCAAAGACGTCCATCTCTTCTCAAATATCCCCTCTCATTAACTGAGTATCTCCTAGCATGGGGAAAATGCTCTCCTTTCCTTAATTTTTCCAAAATCTCTACTAACTCCTTGTCTTTTACTTGCTCGTGCCCTATATGATCCATCAAGCATGGTCTAACCTCCATGACTGATAGAAACTTTGGATGGGTTCTGTTGACGGTTGGAGGTTAAAATTAGAGAGAAACTCCAACTGTCTCTATTCATATATAGCACCTAGGGTAGCGTGTCTCCTACTAAGGGAGTCGGCGACTACATTCCCATTTCCGAAGGTATATTGAATACCAAAGTTAAAGGATGCTATATACTCCATTTTCCTTTGCTGCCTAAGATTCAAAACTTTTTGGAAAAATAGGCATTTGAGTGATTTATGATTAGTAAATAGCTCAAACCTTTCCCCTAAGAGATAATGTCTCCACATCTTTAAGGCAAAAACAATGGCTGGCAATTCTAAATCATGCACTGGATACCTCTTCTTATGATTTTTTAGTTGTCTACTAGCATAGGCAACAACTTTCCCCTCTTGCACAAGAACTTCTCCTAATCCTGTGCCACATGCATCCGTGAAAACCGTAAACGGCTTGGCTCCATCTACAATAGTGAGCATGGGTGCACTTGTCAATGACTCCTTAAGCTTCTCAAATGCCTTAGTGCACTTATCATCCCAAACAAAGGCTAGATTCTTCTTGGTCAATTGGGTTAAAGGGGCTGCTATTTGTGCATAGCTCTTGATGAACTTGCTATAGTAGCCTGCTAACACTAGAAAGGTTCTAACCTTCGATGCATTACTAGGAACCTTCCATCCTTGGATAGATTCCACTTTAGTAGGGTCCACCACCAATCCTTTCTCTAAAACAATATGCCTAAGGAACCTAACTTCATTTTTCCAAATGTGGCATTTAGAAAACTTGGCTTTGAGTTAGTTTCTTCTCAAGGTCTCCAATACCTCCCTAAGGTGGTCCTCATGCTCTATCTTGCCTTTGGAGAAAACTAAGATATCATCAACAAACACCACGACAATTTTGTTAACTTTCCCTCTAAACATTCTACTCATCAAATCTACAAAGTATGCTGGGGCATTTGTCAGTCCAAAAGGCATTACTTCCCACTCATAGAGTCCATCTGGCATACGAAATGCGGTCTTCGGCTTGCTTTCCTCCCCAATCCTTAACTGATGGAATCCCGTTGCTAAGTCTATTGGGAAAAGACTTTGGCTCCTACAAGTTGGTCGAACAAGTTATTTATTCCCAGTAGAGGGTACCTATTTTTCCCTGTTAACTTATTCAACTCCCTATGATTGACTCAAAGTCTTAAAGAACCATCTGTCTTAGTAGAAAAAACGACAAGGGCTCCCCACTCAGAAGTACTTCTGCGGATGAATCTTTTCTACAATAGCTTTGAGATTTGCTTGTCCAATTCCATTCTTTTTATGGGGGCCATATGTCTCAAGTGTAGAGCAATGGGTCTTGCGTCTTTCTCCAAATCGATTCGGAACTCAATCTCCCTATGGGGTGGGAGACCCGAGACCTCCTTGAAGACATCAAGAAATTCACAAACTACGAGTACAGATAATGGTTCTTGATCAACAAATAGACTTTGTGAGTATAAATGACTTAACTCAACTAAAGCTTTGGGTGTACAAAGAACTTCTAGGTCACGACCTCGACGACTCCCTAATCGTACTACCCTTTTTCCATAGTCAAGAATGGCTTTGTAATATGACAACCAATCCATACCCAAGATAAGTCCATACCCCTCAAAATTTAGAACATACGTAGTGCATATGAAATCAACATTGCATATGTCTTACACTAGAAAATAAGAGAAAAATGGGTCAAACCTCCAATGGAATTGGAAACCTTTATTGGGATGTTGACCATCTGGATTTTAAGGTTTAAGGAATTTATTACATCCCTAGCTATAAAGGAATGTGATGCCCCCGAATCAAATAGGGTATGAATAGTAACCCCAAGAATAAAAGTTATACATTCTAGAGCTGCTTTTCCTTGGTCCGTTGGTGGGTTACTAGCAATAGGGATAGGTTCAATAGCATAGGCCTATCTGCTTGGTCCTTCCTTAGCCATCTTAGGACATTGATTCTTATGATGTCCTTCCTCATGGCAGTTGAAGCACTTTCCTTTAAAGGCTTCCTTCATCGGACTCACCCTACAATCTTTAACTTCATGACTCCTCCTTTGGCATTTTTACACATCTTTACTTCCTTCTTAAACTTCACCTTCGACTTCTTGTTGGCCCAAAAGCTCCCCTTCTTAAACCCTCCATGCTTTTGGGTCCATGCAGACGTCTCTTTTCCACTCTTATCTTCCTCATTGGTCACGTGCAGCATTTCCATTTCTACCAACATCTCATATGTGGCCACTATAGGTACTTGGGTCAACAACATTTCCCTTAGCGAGGAATTTAAGCCCTTCGTGAACTTCATGGCCTTTTTCATAGGTGTGTCTATCAAGTTCATCCCGAATTTAGCCAATTCAACAAACTTTGCTATGTACTCCTTAATAGTAGAATCTCCTCAGTTGAATGAACTTTTCCAATTGCAAGCTAACCTCTGCTCTAGACATGAATCTCATCTCGAATCGGTCCTTGAATTCATCCCAATAGAATATCACCCGAGTGCTTATCAATCACAAAGTTCCACCTATTTAAAGCTTCTTCCCTAAGGTGCCAAGCTGCCATTCTTCTTCTTAACTGATCATCCCAACCCTGCTCTTTAAATATCCTCTCACAATTACCAATCCATGCTTTAGCTTCCGAATATCCTTCAGCACCAGAGTATGTTTTCCCTCCCATATTGATAAATTCCTTACATAGCTTAGGAAAGTCGGTATGGCGTGGTGCTACATCAGCGGCCGAGGCATTGGGTGCTACCGGTGCAGCTAGAGGAATAGGAGTCTTCGCGACAATCCTAAGATATTGTTTAAACAATTCGAGCATTCCATGAATGGGTGGTCTTCCACGGGTAGGGTTCCCTTATTCAGAAGAAAATTAATCATTAGCCATATCAACTATCTATAGGTTAAACCTTTAGTGATGGTTTCCTAAGATAGTATTTAGATGTTGAAAGAAAAGAAAAGAAAAGTTTTCCTAGTGCATGTGTGTATGTTCAAGAAGAGGGGGTATAGGGATATATACTTATGGTAAAAATTCTCTCGAAAATTCCATTTGAAAAACCTTTTTCAAAATAACTAATATGTCTCTCATACGTATAGTTTTTCCCCGTTGATTGGGTAACTTAGAGCTCTGATACCGAATGTAACAACCCAACCCAGAACAGGCTAACATTTCAACCTAGAAAAGGCCCATCGAAACTAGATCCATTCTAAGGTAAGTTGTTGGTAGTAAAAAGAAATAATATTGCAGAGCCATAACTAAACTTTCAGAACTCACAGCGGACGGAACAAAATATAATAGTAAAGTGTACCCATTTATTTCAAAACCATAAAAATGTCACAACACAAAATCCCATAAAAACCATAATATAAAAACCGCTACAACAATTGTTTAAATCCATGGGTAAACATGAAAGCAAATAATAATAAATATTGCCACTTGCCAAGTTTCTTCACATTTAAGCATCGTCGCCGCCATTCCGTCCTTAACTTGTGTTGTAATGCGGAGGGAGTCAGAAAAATCAGCGTTTGGTGAATAAAAACCTCGAGTCTCACCTTTTCAGTACTTAGGCAGTATATTTCAAAATAAGAACATGTCTACGAAAATAAAATCATTAAAATCATTTAATAATTCTTTATAAGGAAAGGAGGTGGGTCCAACTACTTAATACCTTCCATTCCAGAAGTATATCTCATATCCCAATCATACATCATAAATAGCTAATAATGTAAGAGATGGCACCCAAGCCACTTAATACTTCCCAGGAGAAAATAGGCAGACCCCGTCATTTAAGGCCTAATTCCAGAAGGGTGCTCCTCAACGGTACTATCTAGATGACATCATATGGAATCTCATAGGCCGCTTAATACTTCTAAGTGGAATATAGGCAGACCCCATCATTTAAGGCCTAATTCCAAAAGCAGACCCTTATATAGATATCATCTAGCATAACCCCTTGGCCATTTAATACTTCATTTGGCGAAAAAGGAGGGTCCAACCACTTAATACCTCAAACCCGAAGCAGGCCCTTCGTCTTATGGCCCATACCTATAATGATGTCTCATATTAGTCCATTATTCATAGGAATTGGTAGCTAGATTAGCTCGACAGATTTCCCCTACTGGATTCGGAACTAACCTCGCGTCATTACAAATATTTATCATAAGGATATCTCACATCAATAAAAGTATACATAACTGTTAGTAACCTCAAAGTTAAGGGAATACTTCTATTATGGAACTCTATTGACCTCGCATCCCTATGACTTAGCCATAAATTAATTACTACACACACACACATCTCATCGTTTCATAAATAAGGCCTTCTAAGGAGTCTTCCTTATTACACTTAAAATAGTAATTAGGCTATATAAGAGTTTCCTCTAATTTTCACATCAAAATAAATTACCTTCCTAATAGGGGAAAATAAATATATATAAATGCCTAATTAAGTATGCTATATACACAATAGTTATACGTTAATTACGTAGATAGAAATAAATAAATATTCGTGCTTAATAATTTCAAACCGCATGGTTTTTACGCCCTAAACTAGCATTTTATGTCAATTCCCTAACCAATTATTATTACAAGTCATTTTTCTTCAATTTCCCAAGATTTCATGGAATTCATATGTCCAAAATAAGGAATACATATTCATAATCAAAACTGCAATAACAGACTTGTACATAAAATAGAAACTCAATGTATTACACCAATTCAATGGAATATTTTAAATAATAAGAATTGCAATCTAAACCCCATATTCTATTCAACTCCTCTCTTATAAAGAAATAGATAAGAATAAGTGATGTAAACTACGAATAGAATTCTTAATCTAAAGCCCTTATTATATTAAAGAATCACAATTTAACCCAAAGAAGGAGAATTGGAATAGACTATGAAATTAACATAAATTGCATAACGAAACAAATTATATCAAATTAATGTAAATTATTAGGAATCTCAGGGTTGAATTGACATATCAAATTAAAAAGGAATTTTCGATGATTTTATCTATCAAATTTTCGAAATCCTAAAATCCCCAAGGCATATTCAAATTCAAAATACACTAAACAATTGCTGAAAAGAAATACTAAGGTTTCCACTCATAGATTAGCCTTAGCTTTACTCAAATGGATTTACAGCCTTCCGACCTCTTCCAGAATCTCTCTCTTTTCATACATATATATATATAGACAGACACACACATATACATATATACACACACACACACACACATACATACAATAAAGATGTAACGACCCGTAAATTTCAATGGTTTTATTTATTTAATTTAATTGAAATTTTGTGAAATTTTAAACAATAAAATTTTAAAATAAAAATTTGATATTTGAAATACTTCTAATTAAACATAGCAACTGGTAAATTTTCATCAGAAAATTTGGAAGTTTATTTTCTAGTGTAATTTTATTCCAATTTATATCAGTTAAAAATTGATGGTAATAAAATGTTTGTCAAACCTAAATATTTTTACATATAAAATTCTAAATCATCTTTTGAGTAAGTCATCATCTTTCGTTTTTCAAAATTTGGACTTCTGTTGCTCCGTTTATCTAATCTCTGTTAGAATAGCAACATTTCTGGTACCGATTATCGACTTTTGATCGGATGATCGTGCCACTGGTATCTGTGTACCGTTCTGATCGTCTCGTTGTGCCGATCTCTGCGGTATATTCACCTCTATGTTTCGGTTTCCGGTACCTAGTGAAATCCGTGAAACGATTTCGTACCGATACCGATATTAAAATCTTTAGTTCCCTGACCTTTTATTTTCCACCATAAAATATCAAACAGCCATTCATAACTCCTGAATTCACGTTTCGACTATTTTTCCCCTATGGTTAAAAATACATCGGTTCATTTCCTATAGCTTCTGTTCATGCTTTTTGGAAATATTATCAAACTATATACTTGTTGTTTCATATTTCATCCACGGTCCGTTCTCATTTCCCCTTGCTATTTTATATTTTATCAAACCAACAGTCATTGCTTTCACATTCCATTTTTATAACCTGCCTATTCATTTGCTTTAACCATCTTTCCCATTTCAATTTTTTTTTCTCTAACTTGCTACTCTTTCTTTTCATTTTTCACCGCCGAGACCCGCCTCTGTCCTCCCCTCCTCTGCATCCGGTCAGCCTCGTCCTCACTGACAAAGCCGAGCACACCTTCTCCCCATCCAGCGAGGTAGCCACCGACCAAAGCCCATCCTCACCCCGCCTTCCATTCTCCCCTGCATGCATCTTCTCTGTTGGTATATAAGTAATATATATCTATAGGTATATATTCTCTATAATGTGTGCATATATATAGTGGTTTGCATATATTCTGTATATTTTCTTTTAAGTCGCATGCATATGTATGTATGCAAGCTACATATATCTGCTACTAATATGATTTTTACCTATATATATATATATCTGTTTATATATAAATCTTCTTATCTATATATATTGTATAGATCTGTCATATATAAATATTCTAACTATGTTTATGTGTTTTATTTAGTTTTAAAATGTATGTATATATGTGTTTTAGAATGTTTATGTATATTTGTGTTTACAGAATCTGAGTACAATAACATATAAATCTAAGGTATAAAATATATGTAATGTTATACATGTTTATATATATTTGTAGTTTTGAATATACAACATGTGTTATAAAGTATATATTTTTTTTAAAAGTATGTAAAGATTTCGGTTACATTGGATCGGTTGTATATATGAAGTTGATATATATACTTTATAATAAGTTGTACAAGCTATATTTGCTACTGTATATATATTGTTAGCGTGTGTATATATATGGTATATATAAGATTTATTGTTATAAAATGGAAGTTATATTGATGTTATATATTAGTGTGTATACAGTGAATTTACATAGTAAGTCATGTTTTATATGTTTATTTTAATGTATATAGATTTCAAATATAATCGAATATGTATGGTTGCGTCTTTATCAAAGGTTTATATGCGTATATTGTATATGGTTATAGTTTAATATGTTAATATATTATACAAGTTGTTTGTTTCTCTGTTTTATTTTTTGCCGTATATATTTAAGTGTATAGTTTATATTTATGAATTAGTCTGCTATGCTTTTAAGCAAAGATCTATAATAGTTTATAAACTGAATCTGATCTTGTATATATATGTATATTTATATGTTAGTATCCATGACAATTTATATATATACGACACTTTGTTTATTTTATTGTTTTGATATGTTTAAAATTAGATTCCTGTGTGTTAAGAGTTTTGGATCATATAATTGTTTAAACATATATATATATATATATAGTTGGGTATATCTCGTTTAACCTGTTCACTAATTAGTTCTGTTTATGATCTCCATATATAAATCATTTGTCGGCATAGTGCATTTGTTTTAACTATTCATCTTAAATTGTATGCATATGTGGCAGTTTTAATTTTGAAATGGATATAGATTTGAATTATAAGTTTGGTAAGAGGATGTTTTATGTTGTATTTATATACACATATCAGTTTATATAAAACTGTTAATTTTTTATGTATTGATTTACAATTTATTTTTTTATGTGTTGACCTTAATTTGAGTTTTTGTTTAAAATAATGATTTCAAAATACGTATATATTTAATTTAATATATGTTTAAAATTTAGAATATGACTTTATATATATATAATTTTATATAGATATATATATAAGTTCTCTGATAACTGAGCTTCATCGATCTTGTTCTAATTGGATTTTTGTCAATCCATATTTATCAGCTTCGTTCGTCCGATTCGTGCTAATCTTGCTTCGTTTTGGGAATTCGTGCTTGGGTTTTACCAATCTCATTGTCGAATCATCTCTAGCCTCGAAAGGTGAGCAATCACTCTGATTAACGTTCTTGTATTTATTAAATTTGATTTCAATTGAAACGTCAATTGAAATATGCTGCTGTTAGTTATTCACATTGTTATATATATGTCATTATCTGTATCTGTATCTGTTCACCTATGACATCTGACACCATTATCTGTTATTTATATTGTTGATATATGCCTGTTGCTGTTGTTATTTTTTATCATATATGTTATCACTCTGCAAGTTCCCTATTAGTATAGAATCACTATGGGTTGAAATGATACATACCCGAACGATCTATAGAATAGGAGAAAATCGTTATGGGTTGAAATGATAAACCCAAGCGATTTTCATTGAATTGAATTTGGGATTGCGGGTTGAAAAGATATATACCCGTATATATATATATATATATATTTTAAATTGCGGATTGAAATGATAAATATCCGTATCACTTGACCATAGGATAGAAAATTATATATAGGCATCGTTGGTCTATAATAAATGTTTTGAAAATGATTTCTTGGTTTTGAAAAGAAATATATGGTTTTGATAAATATTGATTTTTAAAGATTCATTAAAGTTGATTTAATAAAGTTGATAAATAATATGTTTAAGTATTTATTTAATATCTATATTTTCAAATATAGAATTTATAATGATTCGAAATTGATTGAAATTATATTTATTTAAGAATTATACTTAAATAAGTTTGATTTGAAATGTATTGAATTTGAAATTTAACGAAGTATTTTACAACTTGAAATTTGAAAAGGTGACTTAAATGGATATTCCAAACTTATATATATTTAAATGGGATATTTTGTTTATTTAAATTTGTAAATTGAAATTTTATTTAAATGTTGTGGAAATGATTAAGTTGATATTTAAAAAATGAATAATTGTAAAGTGAATCTGATATGTATATAAATTTATCGAATTTAGTTTTGAAATGTTGAATATTTAAAGCTTTGAAATATATTAAAATTGAAATGGCTTATTTATGGTTCAGATATATATTTGAAATCGATAATTTGAAATGGTTTATTTAGAAGCTGAATCGAGTTGAAACTGATGATTTGAGATTTGATTAAATTAAATTTTTGGAATTCGAGTTAATTTGAATCGATTTGTGAAATTTGAGGAAAACTATTTTATTTTATAAAGTAATATTAAATTATATTTAAACTATTGATATTTTACTTTATAAATTATTTAATATAAACTATTTTAATATAAATCATTTTAATATAAATTATTTTATTTTAAACTATTTTAACTTCTAACTATTTATATAAACTATCTTATTTATAAACTATTTTAATATATATACTAATTTTAATGTCTAAACTGTTTAAAAGAAAAGTGTTAAGATTTCCAAAATGCTATAATTTCAAAGTGTTATGATTTCCAAGATGCTATGATTTCGAAAGCGTTATAAATTTGAAAAAGTACTATGATTTTGAAATGGATATATTTGAAGTGAAAATGATATCGTATTAAATTGGGTCTTGAAATGATAATGATATTTTGGTTTTGAAGTATAAACTATTTTGAAATGACCACGGTGTTATAATAACGATTGGTTGGCAAAGAGACCGGGATCGGATATGGACATACTCTCTGTCGATACCGAAAACCACTTTGACAACCGTGTACGCGGTGGAGATTCCAGAATGAAGTAGGATGGTGGCGACGATCTTAAGGTATATACGTGGATCCAACTCCCGTGAGTTGGCATAAGGTGGCTAAAACAGGAGCGATTGACGGACCAATGAGGTAGCACCTCTTATCGGACACACTTCTTCGATACCATTCTATTACTTGTGATTGATTTGGTGGCCACCCTTGATTTGGGAGTGTTGTTCGAGGTGGGCGGTAGTGGCTGCTATGCGTCACCACTAGTCCGGATGCGTAATTGGTATATTTACCCTGACATTGCCTAGTTGTGCCGTGTCACCTACCATATCGAGCTTTACTACGATTATGATCTTAAGATCCGACCGCGTTAAGGTTCTCCATCCCCTTAACGCTATTTTTTATATGATTATACTTTACTAAATAGACACTACTGTATATAGCGTATATTACTACATAGTAAATAGTTTAACGGACCCTTAGAGGATGGTTATCCCAAACATCCTTTAAGTTACTTGTATTTCAGTTGATATTTCACTTGAGTTGGATTTATTGAATATAAGAATGTTAATCCTGACTCGAGTGTTTTGTGTTTTGCTTTACGCTCGGGTCAGACTGAGTGATACAGCATTTGAGACTCACCTTTGGAGTTGGAGCTTCGCTTGGAGATCCAGCTATCTATCAATCCTGCTTTCAGTTATTCAGTTGATTCCAGTATATTCAGATCTTGTATTTGATTATTGTATTGAGACATCTATTGTATTCGAGACTTCTGTTGTATCTTGCCTAACTCTGTTATATATATATAGTAGCTTCATGAACTACTATCCTTGTGTTTCCGCTGCATTATTGTTATATTACTCTGTGTCTGTGATCTGTAATTATTTTATTTACTGTATATGCTGAGTTTTGCCAAATTTTATTTACAATCCACTGTTTTGAATTATTCAAGTCCGGCATGTGTGGATCTATTGTCGATTTGAATGGTCCAAAATACTGGGTCCTTACATGTGGTATCAGAGCTTTGGCTCTAGGCGAAACTTAGCATATATTGTAAATTTATTTACAAAATCACTTTCGTTCGAGTTTAATCTCTTCCTTTTGACTCGATTTCCTTTGAACTTTGGAACGTTCCCTACGGTTCCAAAATTCATTCTTGTCTTTCTCTATTGGTATTCTTTTGATTCTGGAGTATCCCATAACTCCACTTTGAATGATCTCTATATGAATAGGCGATCCCACCAATCTTTGAATGAATTGTGAAGGGGTGAAACTCCTTTACAATTGGCATTGATTCACCGGAGATTTATATATCCCTCGGTTTAGATGCTGCTATCTCTTGTTATGGCGAATTCTACCTTTGGTGATCGAATGTCGATTTGCTTCAGAATTCTACATCGATCTTATCTTTGAAGTCACGGTTGACCCGGTAAAGGTTGCTCGCGATTTATACAACTTTATCCATCTTCCTGTTTGAAATGCAATCATCTAACCTTCATTTCGAGCCTATCTATTTTAGATTAGAATTCTCTTTGATTAGAGTCCCTCTATATTTGGATCTCTATCCTTGTGTTGGAATCCAATTCTGGAATTATCGAGTGAGGGAGTGTATTTGTAATTAATATTAAAATGTTTTATATATTGTGTTATTTGAGTTGTTGATGTTGATTTGGGTTTCCGATCGATTCGTCTGATCAACGCTATCAATAGGATTTCCAAAACACTCGAACAGAGCAAACTGACATAATATTATTTCAAATTTGGTAAATGAAGTAAATTGTATGATTATATTATAAATATATAAGAAAACATTTTCTGGAATTAAAAGTTAAATAATTTGGTTGTTGAAAATGATAATATTTGATTATCATTTTATTGTTTTGTAAGTCATTGACTATTGCAAAATGACTATTGTTTATAAATTTATTTGGAATAGAAATGAATTTAAATTGAGAATTTAAGAATTAAATTTCTGGTGATTTCAAACTTTGTTTTAAAGTCTTAAAATGTATATTGTTGAAAGTATTTTCGAATAGAAATCGTTTTCAAAGAATTTTAAAATGTTGAAATTAGTGCTCTTCTCTTTGTCGTTGGAAAATAATTTCGGTGATGACGGCCGCATCATCGACATTCATTTTCGAGTTTTGAAGTGGAGAGACCATTCTGTAGTTTTGCTACATTTTTGTTTGAAAAATAAAATTTGATTTGAATTTCTGAAGTATGACATGATTTATAATATATATATTGGTATATGATCATAGATTTAATTTGATGTATATGGTATATATATTTATATCTAAATGGTTTGAATTGAAATCGGAAATTTAACTCTTAAATTCTTAAATTCTTGAATAAATATTTAAATTGGAATAGTTAAATTGGAAAATTTTACTTGTATAATACCCAATTTCATTCTAATATAGCTTACCTAAATTATTCAGAAGCTGAAAATGTAATTGGATAATATACAATATAAAGAAATTTATAAATAAAATTTGAGTGGTTATAATAAATGTTATATACTTAAATTTTATTATAAAGATGTTAATAGAGAGAAATAGAATAATAATTTAATTGAATAATAGATGAGACAAATAAAATTTGTTTTGCAGGAATTAATAAATTGAAATTAGATTAACCTATGGAAATACCTTGAATTTAAAGTCAAGAATTGAATATAAATTAATTTAAATTGAAATTTATATGGTTTAAATTAATTTATATAGTTTAAATATAGGTGATAAGATATATTAAGTGGAATAAAGTTAATAATAATTTAGAATAAAAGAATTATATTTGTTGAATAAAACATGAGTATAATAAATGATTATACAAATTTGATGATTTAGAAATTGTTAATTGAGGATGACTAGACAAGAAGATAATGAATTTAGAAATAGATGGATTGATTTAACATAGGTGAACTCAAATGGAGTAAACCAAATTATTGACTATTGATTAGTTTAATTTGAAATTTATATGGTTTTAAATTAATTGTCTTATGTTGTTTTCAAACCTATTTTCTTTCTGGTTGTTCTATTCTTCTACCTCCTCCCTTTTCAGGGATGAAAAGTTTTGAGTGGGGGAGAATGTAAAGACCCATAAATTTCAATGGTTTTATTTATTTAATTTAATTGAAATTTTGTGAAATTTTAAACAATAAAATTTTGAAATAAAAATTTGATATTTGAAATACGTCTAATTAAACATAGCAACTGGTAAATTTTCATCAGAAAATTTGGAAGTTTATTTTCTAGTGTAATTTTATTCCAATTTATATCAGTTAAAAATTGATGGTAATAAAATGTTTGTCAAACCTAAATATTTTTACATATAAAATTCTAAATCATCTTCTGAGTAAGTAATCATCTTTCGTTTTTCAAAATTTGGACTTCTGTTGCTCCGTTTATCTTATCTCTGTTAGAATAGCAACATTTCTGGTACCGATTATCGACTTTTGATCGGATGATCGTGCCACTGGTATCTGTGTACCGTTCTGATTGTCTCGTTGTGCCGATCTCTGCGGTATATTCACCTCTGTGTTTCGGTTTCCGGTACCTAGTGAAATCCGTGAAACGATTTCGTACCGATACCGATATTAAAATCTTTGGTTCCCTGACCTTTTATTTTCCACCGTAAAATATCAAACAGCCATTCATAACTCCTGAATTCACGTTTCGACTATTTTTCCCCTATGATTCAAAATACATCGGTTCATTTCCTATAGCTTCTGTTCATGCTTTTTGGAAATATTATCAAACTATATACTTGTTGTTTCATATTTCATCCACGGTCCGTTCTCATTTCCCCTTGCTATTTCATATTTTATCAAACCAACAGTCATTGCTTTCACATTCCATTTTTATAACCTGCCTATTCATTTGCTTTAACCATCTTTCCCATTTCAATTTTTTTTCTCTAACTTGCTACTCTTTCTTTTCATTTTTCACCGTCGAGACCCGCCTCTGTCCTCCCCTCCTCTGCATCCGGTCAGCCTCGTCCTCACTGACAAAGCCGAGCACACCTTCTCCCCATCCAGCGAGGTAGCCACCGACCAAAGCCCAGCCTCACCCCGCCTTCCATTCTCCCCTGCATGCATCTTCTCTGTTGGTATATAAGTAATATATATCTATAGGTATATATTCTCTATAATGTTTGCATATATATAGTGGTTTGCATATATTCTGTATATTTTCTTTTAAGTCGCATGCATATGTATGTATGCAAGCTACATATATCTGCTACTAATATGATTTTTACCTATATATATATATATATATCTGTTTATATATAAAAATGCTTATCTACATATATTGTATAGATCTGTCATATAAAAATTCTAACTATGTTTATGTGTTTTATTTAGTTTTAAAATGTATGTATATATGTGTTTTAGAATGTTTATGTATATTTGTGTTTACAGAATCTGAGTACAATAACATATAAATCTAAGGTATAAAATATATGTAATGTTATACATGTTTATATATATTTGTAGTTTTGAATATACAACATGTGTTATAAAGTATATATATATATATATGTATATATATATATTTTAAAGTATGTAAAGATTTTGGTTACATTGGATCGGTTGTATATATGAAGTTGATATATATATTTTATAATAAGTTGTACAAGCTATATTTGCTACTGTATATATATTGTTAGCGTGTGTATATATATGGTATATATAAGATTTATTGTTATAAAATGGAAGTTATATTGATGTTATATATTAGTGTGTATACAGTGAATTTACATAGTAAGTCATGTTTTATATGTTTATTTTAATGTATATAGATTTCAAATATAATCGAATATGTATGGTTGCGTCTTTATCAAAGGTTTATATGCGTATATTGTATATGGTTATAGTTTAACATGTTAATATATTATACAAGTTGTTTGTTTCTCTATTTTATGTTTTGCCGTATATATTTAAGTGTATAGTTTATATTTATGAATTAGTCTGCTATGCTTTTAAGCAAAGATCTATAATAGTTTATAAACTGAATCTGATCTTGTATATATATGTATATTTATATGTTAGTATCCATGACAATTTATATATATACGACACTTTGTTTATTTTATTGTTTTGATATGTTTAAAATTAGATTCATGTGTGTTAAGTGTTTTGGATCATATAATTGTTTAAACATATATATATAGTTGGGTATATCTCGTTTAACCTGTTCACTAATTAGTTCTGTTTATGATCTCCATATATAAATCATTTGTCGGCATAATGCATTTGTTTTAACTATTCATCTTAAATTGTATGCATATGTGGCAGTTTTAATTTTGAAATGGATATAGATTTGAATTATAAGTTTGGTAAGAGGATGTTTTATGTTGTATTTATATACACATATCAGTTTATATAAAACTGTTAATTTTTATGTATTGATTTACAATTTATTTTTTTATGTGTTGACCTTAATTTGAGTTTTTGTTTAAAATAATGATTTCAAAATACGTATATATTTAATTTAATATATGTTTAAAATTTAGAATATGACTTTATATATATATAATTTTATATAGATATATATATAAGTTCTCTGATAACTGAGCTTCATCGATCTTGTTCTAATTGGATTTTTGTCAATCCATATTTATCGGCTTCGTTCGTCCGATTCGTGCTAATCTTGCTTCGTTTTGGGAATTCGTGCTTGGGTTTTACCAATCTCATTGTCGAATCATCTCTAGCCTCGAAAGGTGAGCAATCACTTTGATTAACGTTCTTGTATTTATTAAATTTGATTTCAATTGAAACGTCAATTGAAATATGCTACTGTTAGTTATTCACATTGTTATTTATATGTCATTATCTGTATCTGTTCACCTATGACATCTGACACCATTATCTGTTATTTATATTGTTGATATATGCCTGTTGCTGTTGTTATTTTTTTATCATATATGTTATCACTCTGCAAGTTCCCTATTAGTATAGAATCACTATGGGTTGAAATGATACATACCCGAACGATCTATAGAATAGGAGAAAATCGTTATGGGTTGAAATGATAAACCCAAGCGATTTTCATTGAATTGAATTTGGGATTGCGGGTTGAAAAGATATATACCCGTATATATATATATTTTAAATTGCGGATTGAAATGATAAATATCCATATCACTTGACCATAGGATAGAAAATTATATACAGGCACCGTTGGTCTATAAATAAATGTTTTGAAAATGATTTCTTGGTTTTGAAAAGAAATATAAGGTTTTGATAAATATTGATTTTTAAAGATTCATTAAAGTTGATTAATAAAGTTGATAAATAATATGTTTAAGTATTTATTTAATATCTGTATTTTCAAATATAGAATTTATAATGATTCGAAATTGATTGAAATTATATTTATTTAAGAATTATACTTAAATAAGTTTGATTTGAAATGTATTGAATTTGAAATTTAACGAAGTGTTTTACAACTTGAAATTTGAAAAGGTGACTTAAATGGATATTCCAAACTTATATATATTTAAATGGGATATTTTGTTTATTTAAATTTGTAAATTGAAATTTTATTTAAATGTTGTGGAAATGATTAAGTTGATATTTCAAAAATGAATAATTGTAAAGTGAATCTGATATGTATATAAATTTATCGAATTTAGTTTTGAAATGTTGAATATTTAAAGCTTTGAAATATATTAAAATTGAAATGGCTTATTTATGGTTCAGATATATATTTGAAATCGATAATTTGAAATGGTTTATTTAGAAGCTGAATCGAGTTGAAACTGATGATTTGAGATTTGATTAAATTAAATTTTTGGAATTCGAGTTAATTTGAATCTATTTGTGAAATTTGAGGAAAACTATTTTATTTTATAAAGTAATATTAAATTATATTTAAACTATTGATATTTTACTTTATAAATTATTTAATATAAACTATTTTAATATAAATCATTTTAATATAAATTATTTTATTTTAAACTATTTTAACTTCTAACTATTTATATAAACTATCTTATTTATAAACTATTTTAATATATATACTAATTTTAATGTCTAAACTGTTTAAAAGAAAAGTGTTAAGATTTCCAAAATGCTATAATTTCAAAGTGTTATGATTTCCAAGATGCTATGATTTCGAAAGCGTTATAACTTTGAAAAATTACTATGATTTTGAAATGGATATATTTGAAGTGAAAATGATATCGTATTAAATTGGGTCTTGAAATGATAATGATATTTTGGTTTTGAAGTATAAACTATTTTGAAATGACCACGGTGTTATAATAACGATTGGTTGGCAAAGAGACCGGGATCGGATATGGACATACTCTCTATCGATACCGAAAACCACTTTGACAACCGTGTACGCGGTGGAGATTCCAGAATGAAGTAGGATGGTGGCGACGATCTTAAGGTATATACGTGGATCCAACTCCCGTGAGTTGGCATAAGGTGGCTAAAACAGGAGCGATTGACGGACCAATGAGGTAGCACCTCTTATCGGACACACTTCTTCGATACCATTCTATTACTTGTGATTGATTTGGTGGCCACCCTTGATTTGGGAGTGTTGTTCGAGGTGGGCGGTAGTGGCTGCTATGCGTCACCACTAGTCCGGATGCGTAATTGGTATATCTACCCTGACATTGCCTAGTTGTGCCGTGTCACCTACCATATCGAGCTTTACTACGATTATGATCTTAAGATCCGACCGCGTTAAGGTTCTCCATCCCCTTAACGCTATTTTTTATATGATTATACTTTACTAAATAGACACTACTGTATATAGCGTATATTACTACATAGTAAATAGTTTAACGGACCCTTAGAGGATGGTTATCCCAAACATCCTTTAAGTTACTTGTATTTCAGTTGATATTTCACTTGAGTTGGATTTATTGAATATAAGAATGTTAATCCTGACTCGAGTGTTTTGTGTTTTGCTTTACGCTCGGGTCAGACTGAGTGATACAGCATTTGAGACTCACCTTTGGAGTTGGAGCTTCGCTTGGAGATCCAGCTATCTATCAATCCTGCTTTCAGTTATTCAGTTGATTCCAGTGATGTATTCAGATCTTGTATTTGATTATTGTATTGAGACATCTATTGTATTCGAGACTTCTGTTGTATCTTGCCTAACTCTGTTATATATATATAGTAGCTTCATGAACTACTATCCTTGTGTTTCCGCTGCATTATTGTTATATTACTCTGTGTCTGTGATCTGTAATTATTTTATTTACTGTATATGCTGAGTTTTGCCAAATTTTATTTACAATCCATTGTTTTGAATTATTCAAGTCCGGCATGTGTGGATCTATTGTCGATTTGAATGGTCCAAAATACTGGGTCGTTATAAAAGAAGAGGTATAAATATTCATTAGATTCAAAACAATTGGAGAAGAATAGGATAAAAATAGATTGGAGGAAGAAATAAGTTAAATCCTCACTTGAATTTTCTACGGAGTTTCTGAATCTTATTAGATAGATAGCAATGGCGGAGTTTCATCGTATTCCCCAAAATAATATGAATAAAAGTGGAGGGGAAAGAGTCCTATTTATAGGAGTTGAAACGCACCAGAACCGTCGGATGGAAATAGGTAGGAAATGGGTAAATCTAGTGTGCACAACCGAATAGAACATAGCATAAAACCTTAGTTGCCACTGGCAACTTTCATTGCCAAGCGATCAACCGCCCTTGGCTGATCAGTCGACCACTACGGTCAACCAGTCACTATGGTCGGCCGGTTGACCTATCCAGGTCGACCACTATCTTATTTAGGGGGGTTTATTTTTTTCCATTGCCGAATTATTTTATTCCCTATTTAACCTTTTAACGTTAAGCCTTAATTAATCGTTTACTTAGCCCCTAAGCTAAATTTTTGAAATTTAAATCCTAAATTTTATTTCTTATTTGAATTTGAATTCAAACTAAACTAATTTAAATCTAAGAACTTCAAATGCTCATGACTTCTTTGTTTGAGCTCCGTTTTCAATATATTATATATGAAAACAGATCAGAATTTTGCCAGGAGTGCAATGGAATAAATTTCGTGGTCAAATTCCAAATTTTATAAAATTCCTATATCTAACCCTTATCATATTTAATTTAATTTAATTTATTTATTTATGGTTCATTTTACGGGGTGTACATTCTGCCCCCTAAAAAGGATTTCGTCCCGAAATCTTCTAAGGGGCTAATGGCGTAACTCGCAATACATCCATGTTATACAACCAAGTTCTCTACACAACCACCTACTCAACCATTAGTGCGATGTGATTATGTACTGCAGACATGCTAAAATGAGCTTAATCCCAGCATGAATGTGTAATCGGGTCATGTAAGTATGCATACAAATACCCTAAACATGCATAAAATTTTCTATATGGGTGTAAAGTGATTGTGAAAAAGTGTAACAACCATTTCCTACCATCTAATCTAGCGACTGCGATGCAACCAAAATCCTAATTTTGGAGAGAAAAATTACCGGTGAAAAGCTCTGGGTGAGTGTTCTTCATCTTCTCCTCGGTCTCCCATGTGCTTTCTGCCTGATTGTCCCTCCATTGTACTCGAACCAACGTATTTATTTTATTGTGGAGTCTCCTAGTACTGTGCTCCATAATGTGTGCGCTGGCACAAGGCATTATCGGTTCCAACTTAAAATTCCCCAACTGATTAGGATCTACTCTTCTAGCGGTGTCATGAAGGTATTTCCTAAGGTGAGAAACGTGGAAAACATTGTGGACTCCTGCCAACTTGTCAGGAAGCTCCACACGATATGTTAATTTTCCTATTCTTTCCAGAATTCTGAAGGGCCCAATAAATCTAGGTGCCAATTTTCCAGACTTTCCAAATCTAACAACTTTCTTAAGAGGGGGGATTTTAACAAATACCATATCCCAACCTCAAATTCAAGTTCTTTCCTTCTTCTATCCGCATAAGATTTCTGATAGTCTTGCGCTACCTTCAACCTTTGCCTGATCAACTCTACTTTTTCCATGGTATCACAGATCAAGTCGGGTCTGAGCAACACTTTGTCGGTGGTTTACCACCAACAACTAGGTAATTTACATGGCCGCCCATAAAGTACTTCAAAAGGGGCCATACCAATCATAGTTTGATAGCTATTATTATATGCAAACTCAACCAAAGGCTGCTCCCAATGCCCTCCAAAATCCAAACACAAGCTCTCAACAAGTCTTCCAAAATTCTAATCACCCTCTCATTTTGTTCATCGGTTTGCGGGTGATATGTTGTGCTAAGGTTCAAAGAAATTCCCAAAGCTGTCTATAGGTTCCTCCAAAATTCGCTAATGAATAAGGGTTCTCTATCACTAACTATGCTTACTGGAATTCCATGTAGACAAAATACCTTTTTAATATAAATCTGGGCAAAAGGGGCGCTAGTCCTATTTCTTCTAATCAGAAGAAAATGAGCACTCTTGGTGAGTCTATCAACAACAACCCAAATAATCTCATTGCCCATCTGACTTTTAGGCAATCCTTCCACAAAATCCATTGAAATATGCTCCCACTTACAAGTCAGAATTTCCAAAGGTAATAACAAACCACCGGGCTTCCTTTGCTTAAATTTTATCTTTTGGCATGTCAAGCACTTAGCAACAAACTCAACTATGCTCCTCTTCATTTCATTCCAAAAGAAAATTCTCTTTATGTCCTTGTACATCTTATCTCCTCCAGAATGAATGGTCATCCTTGAGTGGTGACACTCCATAAGCACATCTCTCATCACGTCAGCAATCATTGGGATGCAAAGACGTCCATCTCTTCTCATATATCCCCTCTCATCAACTGAGTATCTCCTAGCATGGGAAAATGCTCTCCTTTCCTTAATTTTTCCAAACTCCTTGTCTTTTACTTGCTCATGCCTTACATGATCCATCAAGGCTGGTCTAACCTCCATGACTGATAGAAAACTTTGGATGGGTTCTGTTAACAGTTGGAGGTTAAAATTCGAGAGAAACTCCAACTATCTCCATTCATACATAGCACCTAGGGTAGCGTGTCTCTTACTAAGGGCGTCGGGGTCTACGTTTCCTTTTCTGGGGGTATATTGAATACTAAAGTCGAAGGATGCTATATACTCCATCCACCTCTGCTGCATAAGATTCAAATCTTTTTGGAAAAATAGGTATTTGAGTGATTTATGATTAGTAAATAGCTCAAACCTTAATGTCTCCACATCTTCAAGGCAAAAACAATGGCTGCCAATTCTAAATCATGCACTGGATACCACTTCTCATGATGTTTTAGCTGTCTACTAGCATTGGCAAACTACCTTCCCCTCTTGCATAAGAATTGCTCCTAATCCTATGCCATATGCATCCGTGAAATCCGTAAACGGCTTGGCTCCATCAGCAATAGTGAGCATGGGAGCACTAGTCAATGAATCCTTAAGCTTCTCAAATGCCTTGGTGCACTTATCATCCCAAACAAAGACTAGATTATTCTTAGTCAATTGGGTTAAAGGGCCTGCTATTTGTGCAAAGCTCTTGATGAACTTGCTATAGTAGCTTGCTAACCCTAGAAAGCTTCTAACCTCCGATACATTACTAGGAACCTTCCATCCTTGGATAGCTTCCACTTTAGTAGGGTCCACCACCAATCCTTTCTCTGAAACAATATGCCCAAGGAACCTAACTTCATTTTTCCAAAAGTGGCATTTAGAATACTTGGCTTTGAGTTGGTTTCTTCTTAAGGTCTCCAATACTTCCCTAAGGTGGTCCTTATGCTCCTTCTTTCCTTTGGAGAAAACCAAGATATCATCAACAAACACCACGATAATTTTATTAATTTGCCCTCTAAATATTCTACTCATCAAATCCATAAAGTATGCTGGGGCATTTTTCAGTCCAAAAGGCATTACTTCCCACTCATAGAGTCCATTTGGCGTATGGAATACAGTCTTCGGCTTGCTTTCCTCTGCAATCCTTAACTGATGGAATATTGTTACTAAGTCTAATTGGGAAAAGACTTTAGCTCCAACAAGTTGGTCGAACAGTCATTTATTCTAGATAGAGGGTACTTATTTTTCCTTGTTAACTTCTTCAACTCCCTATAATCGACACAAAGTCTTAAAGAACCATCTGCCTTAGTAGCAAAATGACAGGGGCTTCCCACTTAGAAGTACTACTGCGGATGAATCCTTTCTTCAATAGCTCTGAGATTTGCTTGTCTAATTCCCTTTTTTCTTTGGGAGCCATATGTCTCAAAGGCAAAGCTACGGGTCTTGCGTCTTTCTCCAAATCGATTCGAAACTCAATGTCCTTATGGGGTGGGAGACATGAGACCTCCTCGAAGACGTCAAGAAATTCACAAACTACGGGTACAGATAATGGTTCTCGATTAATAGATAGACTTAGTGAGTATAAATGACTTAACTCAACTAAAGGTTTGGGTGTACAAAGAACTTCTAGGTCCCGACCTCGACGACTCCTTAATCGTACTACCCTTTTGTCATAGTCAAGAATGGCTTCATAATATGACAACCAATCCATACCCAACATAAGTTCATACCCCTCGAAATTTAGAATGTACGCAATACATATGAAATTAACGTCGCATATGTCTAACACTAGTTCTTTGCAAATAACAGAAAGATGGATGGAACCCCCAACGGGATTGGAAACCTCTATTGAGCTTTTGACCATCTGGGTTTTAAGGTTTAAGGAATTTACTACATCCCTAGCTATAAAGGAATGTGATGCCCTCGAATCAAATAGAGTACAAATAGTAACCCCAAAAATAAGAGTTGTACCTTCTAAAGCTGCTTTTCCTTAGTCCCTTGGTGGGTTAGTGGCAATAAGGATAGGTTAAATAGCATAGGCCTGTCTGCTTGGTCCTTTCTTAGCCATTTTGGGACATTGATTCTTGTGATGCCCTTCCTCATGGCAGTTAAAGCACTTTCTTTTAAAGGCTTCCTTCATCGGACTCACCCTACAATCTTTGGCTTCATGACCTCTCCTTTGGCATCTCTTACACATCTTAATTCCTTCTTAAACTTCCCTTTTGACTTCTTGTTGGCCCAAAAGCTCCCCTTCTTAGACCATCCTTGCCTTTGGGTCTGTTTAGACTGCTCTTTTTCTCTTTTATTTTCTCCATTGGCCATGAGCATTGTCGTTTCTACCAACATCTCATACGTGGCCCCCATAGGTACTTGGGTCAATAACATTTCTCTTAGCGAGAAATTTAAGCCCTTCACGAGCTTCATGGCCTTTTTCATAAGTGTGTCTATCAGGTTCATCCCGAATTTAGCCAATTCAGTAAAATTAGCTTTGTACTCCTTAAGGGTAGAATCTCCTTGTCTCAATTGAATGAACTTTCCAATTGCAAGCTAACCTCAGTTCTAAACATGAATCTCGTCTCAAATCAGTCCTTGAATTCATTCTAAGAGAATATCCTGCCCAATTGCTCATCATTCACAAAGTTCCACCAATTTAAATCCTCTTCCCTAAGGTGCCAAGGTGCCATTCTTCTTCTTAACTGATATCCCAACCCAGCTCTCTAAATATCTTATCACAGTTACCAATTCATGCTTTAGCTTTCGATTATCCTTCAGTTCCAGAGTATGTCTTCCCTACCATATTGATAAAGTCCTTACATATATGATAGAAATAGAGATGGTCATGGAATTTTTACCAACCAAAGTTATTACAAATTTTGTTTAAATTTTTAAAGAAATTTACTAAATATATTGCCTCAAGTCATAATGTATGATCAAGATCAACACTCATCATTTTTTCCAGTCACCATTTATCTTTTCGATAATCGATAGGGAGTCATATTAGTTAACATGGGCATTTAAGATCAAATCCAAAAATATGAAATCAAATTTCTAAAATGCCTAAACTGAGATGAAGTCGACAAAAAAACTATTTTCTGGAAGGGGTTTTGTAAAAATGTCTGTCAATTGAAAATCAGTTAAAATGAAATTTATGCAGGTATTTTCTTTGGAAATATGATGCAACTAACGAATGTCCCAACATAAAATACATTTCCATTTGTACTTTTTCTATCTAGACTACCGGTATAGTCTGCATCTGAATACCCTTTTAGCTCAAAGTTATCATTAGATGGATACCATAGACCAAACCGTGGGGTATGCAACAAATACCTTATAATCCTTTTTACGGCTTTTAAATGAGATTCATTTGGATTTGATTGAAATCGTGCACATAAACAAATAGAGAATATAATGTCTGGTCTAAAGTAGTAAGATAAAGAAGTATACCCGCGTGTATCTAGAGTAATCATCAACCAATACAAGACAATATCCCTTACCACCTAAGCTTGCAATATCGTTAGGTCAACAATTTTGCACAAATCAGAATCAAAAACAACATTCATTCCCTTATCACATAACTGGCTGATTGAAATCAGATTATGGTGCAGATTTTCGACATATAAAACATCGCATAAGGTAAATGTACCGTTACCTACTTTACCTTTACCAATAATTTTACAATTGTCGTTGTTGCCCATTGTGACTTTGCCATCTTTGTACTTCTCTAGGCTAAGGAACTTTGATTTGTCGCCCATCGTGTGCTTGGAATAGCCAGAATCCAGGTACCATTGTTGTTGTTCCTTAGCCTACCAACACACCTGCACGAGGAAAAATTTTTGTGACCTATTTGTTTTTATAGGTCCATGATTGTTAGTGACAGAAAATTTTGAAAAACACGTAGAACCAAGACATTCTATGTTTGTTCCTTTTGGCATCCAGATTTGTTTGACTTTAAGGGTTTTACATTTGTGCCTTTAGGAACCCAAATTTGTATGGTTTTCACATGTTTGGATCTATACCAGCAATTGTTGTGATTGTGTCCAATTTTTCCAAAAATTGTGCACTTGGATTAACATGATTAGTTTCAATTCTAACTCTTTCAGATTGAGTATACCCAAGTCCTTGTCTAACAGTATTAACAGTTTGTTTTCCTGATAACATATTTAGTGATCTTTCTCCTTTGGAGAATTTTCCTAAAGTTGTAGACAATTGTTGGACTTGTGACTTGAGAGATTCATTTTCATTCAATAACAAAGTGCACTTTTTAATAGAATTTTCTCTCCTAGTATTTTCACTTTCTTTCTAAATCAGAATTTCATTTTCAAGAGATTTAATTTTTTTTCTAATTTTTTTAATTTCTTCTTCGAATGATGGACACTTATCACATTTAGGGCACTTATTTCTATAATTTTGAACCAATTGATCAAGATGCATATTTAGTTCTATCAAACTGTCTTTTTGTGAGTCTAGTTTAGCGTACTTCTCCCTAAGTCTCTCAAAACAGCCATTTACTTCATGAAAGTATATAAGTAATTGAGAGTGAGTAAGTTTTGATACCTCGCTTGGCTCGTCATCATCGATGTCACTTGTTTCTCCTTGAAGACGCATTTGCTTTTTCACTCTCACTGCCGGTGCTTTTATCAACTTCATCGCTTTCATCCCAAGTAGCTGCAAAACTTCTCCTTTTCGGTTTCTTTCCTTTGCTGAATTGATTTTTAGGACAATATGGCTTGATATGACCAGGTTTATTGCACTTGTGACAAATGATCTCCTACTCTTCTGAGTTGTCTAGAACTTTGACAATTTTGTTCTTCAATTGTAGATTTAGAGATGGATTTCCGTACTTGTGGTTCCACCTTTTGAATCTCTTTATTATTAGTGCCAATTCTGCTGCTCCATCATCATCTTCACTTTTAGTTGTTCCTTTGAGAGCTATTGATTTCTTTCGCGTATCACCTCCTTCACGTTCTCCCTTGAATTTGATTTCTAGCTTATAAATGGTGAGATTCCCGATGAGTTCTTCATCTTTAATTTTTTCAGATCCTTTGATTCTTGAATGGCAGTCACTTTTGCTTCAAAATTTCGTGGAAGAATTCTGAGGATTTTTCAGACTATTTCCAGTTTTGTGTATGGTCTTCCTAGAGATTTTGATTTGTATACTAGATTAGAAAGTCGTCCATACATTTCTTTGACACTTTCATCCTTTGCCATTGTGAAGTTCTCGTACTCGCTACTAAGCATGGCAAGGCGAGATTCTTTAACCTGGGAGGTTCCTTCATGAGTCACTTCAAGCATGTGCCAAATTTCCTACGCAGTTAGACAATGTGAGACACAGAAATTCAATTTGATCTAATGAGCAAATAATAGAATTCACAGCTTTGGCGTTAGCATATTGCAGTTTATTTTCAAGATCTGTCCATTGATCCACAGGTTTTTCAACTTCTTGATTATCTACCACTATTGTTGGTGTGCTATATCCCGTCTCAACAATATTCCATGCATCTATGGTTTTAGAAAAAATTTCATTCTATTTTTCCAATAAGCATATTCACCATTGAACATGAGTGGTCTGACTATGGACTGACCCTCAGCAAAAGCATTATTAAAAGAAGCTATTTAAAAATCAAATTTTTAAAACAAAAAATGGTTTTTGTTCCTAGCTCTGATACCATTTGTAGGATCGTTTTCACCCTAGAGGGGGGGTGTAACGACCCAGAATTTTGAACAATTTAAAATGAAAATATTTAATTAATTTTAAATATTTGAATGATAGTTTGACTTGAATTTCAAATTATCGGAATAAATGGGCGATTAAATTATAAAATTTAATCTATTGAAGTTGAATAAAAATTTGAATCTTCAGTTTTAAGTCGATTTAAAATATTTCAAAGGCTTGTAAAAGTCGTATTGATTATACTGAAGATAATTGAAGCTTCAGAATCGAATTTGAAACTGCTTTGTTCAGTTTTGAAATTATATTGTTCGAATCGATATTTAAAAATAGCGTTCCGGGGCGCAGTCTCGGAATTCGACGAAACCAGTTCCATTGGATCCGGAATATTGAATTATTATCGGATTTCAAATTTCGTATTTTTCGGAGTTGTTATGTGAGCATACGATAAGAAAACGCGCTGAAATTTAATCGAAAATTTTATATTATAACTGGTCCAAAAAGCTATCTTCTCTATACGATTGAATTTGGACTCGGAACCTTTTCCATTGTGTTCGGAATAGGCGTATAACCTTACGAACGCCTAGCGGCACGTCTCGATAGGAGGTCAAGATTTTGAGTTGCATTTGTTGAACGATTTAAATTTCAATTTAAATTGAAATATATTTATACCCTAAGTCAACACAGTTAAAATTCTTTCCCATCAGCTTTTCGTTTCAGCTAACCTCCTCTAAAATAAGCCACCCTAGTAATCGATTTTGTCCCCTCCTTTCAAAACATTGCAGCCGAAAACAAGGAGCAGAAACAAAGATAAATAATAACGAAAAAAATTTCTTTCGTTCAAAATTTAAACAGAAGCTACAAAATATAAATCAATGGCCGAGCCTTCCTTCTATTCAAAAATCAAAATTGAGACCTTCCTCTCGAAAGAAAAATCAATTCGAACGAAACATACGAAATGGCATCTCCCTCTTCTTCCTTTCAATTCGCGAAAGTATTTCATCGCGATTCATCATGCTCTGACATAATCGACGAATCGAGGCATAGCTCCTTGCTATTGCGACCTTCCTCACGTTGGAGTCGAGGAGTTGGGAGCTCACGATGGGAAGGTGAGCGCGCGTGAGACAATGGTGTGTCGCGATGATGGGTGAACAGCGATGCGATGGGAGGTTTGGCGAATGGAAAAGGGGAAACTCGACTTCGAATCGAGTATTGAATTAGAGTAGGTTGCGCGAGGTCGGGGAAGGCTCGCGTGGGTTGCGAGGTGGCGTTCGCGGCATCTGGTGGTTTAGGTCGCGATTTTTTGCAGAGGTGGTTTCAATAGGGGATTGCCACGAGGGTTTCTATCGGAGTCATGGTCGAGGTTGGAGGCACGGCGAGGCAGCAAGGGGGAAGGCTTGTTCGCTGTTGCCGGTGAATGGAAGCTAGGTGGTAGTGGTGTTCGGCGAGGTATCGATTTTTGATCTCAATAATTTAGTAAATTCAAATTTTAAATTACAGGATTCATTTAAATTCAAATGTGATATATATATTGCAGAGAAAGAAAAGGTAAAACAGAAAATCGTATGCAGTTTTTATAAATAGTAAGATATAAAAAAAATATACATATATATATAAATAAACTTTGAAAGATAGGAATTTTTAAAATGGGCAAATACATATTTTTAGAGATTTTTGGAATCCATATAAACCCTTTTCATATGGAGATGTGTTTCAAACAAAATAAAAATGAAGATAAAATTTAAATAAATAAGTGGTAATAAATTGTTCGATCAATTTAAATAGTAATAAATCTTGAATTTTTTATACAAGGTTAATACAATGAAGAAATGATCAAAACGGAAATGGGATTGCAAATAAAAAAGCAAAGGTGAGATTTTTCTCACTCAAATGAAATTTGATATTGCAGTTATTGATTTGATTGCTATTGGATGTGATATTAGATATAGTAGGATATATCTATATATATAGCAATATATACATATTGGCATATGTATATATTGGATTGATTGATTTCCCGCACTATATAGCGGATGAGACCCTATTGCGCCGTTAGTAAGCGGATGATATATTTATAAAATCCTATATACCGCGATATTCCACCTCGAAGTGGAATTGGTATTGTGCTAACATCTGTAGATGTAGGGAAACAGGTCGGAGGGATCCAACTGGATTCCTCACCAGTATTTATTTATTTACAGATATTGTGATGTATTCTGTTATCATATGTTGATATATGATGTTTGTTGTCGTGATTGACAAATTGGTGTGTTGCATCATCGGATCCAATTTTAAAGTTATAAAAATTATGATTTTTGTGAAATATAACCGAAAGGTAATTTTTTGAAATAAATGTTTAAGTAATTTATAAAATGGTTTAAATTGAGATTTTTGAATTTTTGTAAACGGTTTATATAAAAGATTTATAAAATTGATATTTTATAAATTAAGAATACTGGAATTATAAAACGAGTTTTTATAAGTGTTAAAAATGAAATATTTATGGAATTTATAAGTGAATGAAATTTATAGATTTATAAATTGTGAAGTTATAAAATGAGTGAAATTGTAGAATGAAATATTTATAAGAAATTAACTTATAAATTGGATTTTTGCCTTTAAATGGAATATTGATCGAATTTGTTAATAAAGGAGATTTATAAATCAAAGTTGTTATGAAATATAAAGGTGAATTTATAAACGTTGTTTTATAAATCCGAAATCAATTAAATTTGATAAATTAAACATAGAAGTTAATAAAGGAGAGATATTCGTGATTTTGGACAGCGAATTATCCTTTAAGTTAAATGTTGTAATAATTAGAGTTTGGTTGGGAATTTTATCCATGATTTTGGATAGTGGATAAATTCTTGAAATAAAATGTGTAGAAAATAGTGAAATTTGGTTAGTGAAGTATATTCACGATTTTGGATAGTGAATATATTATTAAGTAAAATGGATATTGTTTTGGGGAAGTGATATTAAAAATGAAGTTAATTGATTTAACGACGTTTTTAAAATATGTTAAATATCGAAATCATAGATCTCAACATTCATTGTTGAAATAGACGTTTTCGAGGAAATAAGGAAATGGTAGACTATAACACTGTTGTTATAGTAAATGGTTTCCGAAAGGAAATGTTTTTATATAGTATTGGGATTTATATATCTATCTAAATTTCGAATCCCTATACTAGTGATTTTGAGTCGTCGTAACGATGTTTTACGTAACATTCGTTTTGACTCAAATAGATTTCCTTAAAGAATGAAATATATACTTAATTTTGATTTAAGTATATCGAATATTTTCAAATGTTGAAAATAAATAGATTTGTGAATTACTTATTTTTGAATAAGTATGGAAATGTTTTCCAAAATGAAATGAAACGTTTTGAGAATTTATCTTTTTAAAGATAAATTGAAAATGAATATTTGAAATCGATTTGAAAATCGTATATCAGTAGATATATTGAAATATAAATTCACTAGGGAATTTATAAAAGAAATGGGAATTTGTTTTAAAAATAAATATTGATTTATTTTTTAAGTGTGGAAATTTTATATCTAGTAAAGATATTTTGGAAAATAAATAATTTGGAAAATTATTTGGAATCTGATGATGTTGCGCATCTTTATTGATAGTTAAATAATCGACTATCAATATTTACCTTTAAATGGGTATTTGTTGTGAATTGGATGAATTTGAATGCCACACTTATTTTTGAATAAGCGCTCACTATTCGGGTTAGCCGGGAAAGGACCATGGGGTCGTATAACCCATTCTGAATATGTGATACGTTGTTATGAATTGCATTTGATGACCGGTGTTGAAGACCGGATATTTTTGAAAACGGAAGGATTACCGTCGAGTTACTCTACATCGGCTGATCTCCGATTTAGAGGTTTTATCACCCTTAGTGACGGTAAGTCCGGACGTGATTAGAAAATTATCCGAATTTGCAAGGGCTTCGTGAGAAGTGCCTTCGGTTCTGTTCGATCCCAGAACAGACTTGTATGGTTGTGTGTTTGACGTTACAAATTGAGATATAAAGCTGATTTCTTTCAAATACATTTCTGTTGGTGGCGGAGAATTTATTCTCTTAGCTTAACACCCTTCTCTGAGACGTACGAGCTCAGATGTTATGTAGTTGAAATTTATCAGCGATATACTCCTAATTTGGTAACGTGGCATGCGAAGTGTTTGCTGTGAATTGGTCGTTGTTTGATCATTTATGATATAATCGTTTGTTTGATCATTTATCTTTGTGATCATTTCTTTGATCATTTGTTTGACCCGAAGCATGGCTTTGTAGAAAGCGTAGCTTTGTGGACGAGAATTCGTCGAGCCTCACACCCAGGAAATGGTCAAAACAGGAAGGATGCGGCAAGGTTCTAGGGAGTAGTGCCCCTTAGTGTATGTCATTCCTTCTGGATAGAGGTGGTATCATGGTATGGAGCCCAGATACTTAACCTATGTTGATACTGCTTATTATGTGGTTGTTGCGAATCGAGGATCCTTAAGAAGATCGGTTACGATCGGCGGATGGCATACGCGTGTCAGTAGTTACCTATTTTTGCAGAGGTAACCCGGCCTTGTGTTGGCAGAGATCTAACCGTAATGTTAGGTTATTTCTCGGGACGTCTTTCCAGTGGCGTTCCTTCATGGCAAAGGAAGTTCCTTGGCTTGACCATTTGTTGGAAATCCAAAGAAACAATACGAGCCTTTACAATTTCAATTGTATAACCTGTCTCCTCAGGAGGCAGCTATAGCAGGCATAATATAATGGTACCTATGCTGGCTAAGATTTATATTCTACTTTCGAAATGTTTTCCACTATGCACTAATAATAATATCCAAAATGATTTGATTTTGCATAGTAAGCATCTTTGACTATCATAAGAAGAAATCTCCTCCAATTCTGCGTTTGCATTGTGTGTGTGGCGGGAGGTCTTATGGTAGTTTCATTTTCCAAAAGCATTTCAAAAAAAAATTATTTTCTTTGTGAAGAATAACTGTTTTACGATCTCACGCCAGTCACCATGACTGACTCGGAGTTTATTGTTTCCCTTCTAAACTCTGGGTGCCCATTAATTTCCACACGGGCAGCCTAGAGTTATGTTATCAGGATATTCTGGAGCTTTGGAAGCAAGCTGGATGGCAAAACGTATCACCTATACTTTGTATTTATTCCGCTGTGTATTTTGTATGAGGACAAGTTTATATAACTGTCCATTGATGTGTTGTGTTGTATATTGACTCTGATTGATGTATGTATAAACTGATATAGTTCTTTGTTTTAAAAGACTAGTAATTATCTATTATATATTGTTCCGCTGCGATATGTGAGATTCTGATATTGTTTCTGTTTTCTGATGTTGTTCTGTTGTTCTTCTTTCTTTTTCTTCTATCTTTTCTTCTACCTCTTCTTTTAAACCCTAAGAATTCGGTTTTCCGGCATTCGTTTGCTCGGCAGTTGATACAGTGGATGTATCGATGTCGATTTTCGGAAGTCGAAGAATCGGGTCCTTACAGGGGGTGAATAGGGTGTACTAAAAATTAATGTGGAAATAAAAATAAAAATAAAAACAGAAAGTAATGCAATATAGATCACACACAGATTTACCCAGCTTCGGCAATAACCTGCCTACGTGCTGCCCCAAGGTTTCTATTAGAAATTAGGTAATTAGACGCTTACAAAAACACATAAACTCGCGACACCCGATAACTCGATTAACCTAACTCTAAGCTCAAAACCCTGCCACAACTCAGCCACTGGGTTGCGAATTCTCGAAGTACAAAATCGTAGTTCGTAACCTAGTTAAACTAGAGTCTGACACAATTTTAAAAGAGAAATTTACAAATAAAACAAAACTAAATATCAAAACCCTATATTTAAAAATTGAAGCCCAGTATAATTAAACCGGCCCAAATAATTAAAGTAGAGAACGTCTTCCCCTTTTCTTTTGTTAATGCCTTCGGCCGCTTTCTTTGTTACTCTTTGAAAATTAGGGTTTTGTTTCGAATTGAGGCTGCCGCTTGAATTCGATCGATTGCATTGAAGAATTCTCTTTGCTTTGCTTCATCAATCAACTCCTAGGCTTTGATAGCTTATGGTCGCTTAAATTTTGTCGAGCTCAAAAATTGGTATGTAATTTACTTGATTTACTGTGTTGTTTTACTTGAACTTGAACTCGATACTTCTGCCGATGATGAATTGGGTGTATTTATAGGGATGAAAACCCTATAATTTTGTTCGTATAATTTGGTCTGAATTTTTCGTGATTTTATCACTTGCATTAATTTACTGTGCTCGGGCCATTCAATTCTTGATTTAATGCTTGTGATGAATTCTGACTTGTTCATCTTTTCATCGGTTGAATATGTTTGAATTTTTGTTCCGTTCTTTTTGCTCCTACCACCTGTTCATCGTATTATCAACTGCGACATTTTCTAGTTCTCTGGCTATGACTTGTTCATTGTTCGCTTATCCATATGACCTCTGATTTAATTCCTTTAGACTTGTTCAAATGTATGACCCACGGCTGCTACTGATAATTTTCGATTTTTTTGTTGAGTTGATTCTATGCTGCCTTGATTTTGTTCGAACTGCTACAGATGTGCACTTGTATGTGTGTCACCATGTATATACATACATACATATGTATGTGTGTGTATATAAATGTTGGTTCTCTGAATTTGCTTGTTGCATCTCTTTTGAAAAACTGTTGTTACTTATTACTAGTACATGTTCATTGTTGTGGTCTGGTTGCATATGTTGTTTGTATGTTGGTTAGACCTGAGTGCTTCGACTGGTATGTTCTATGTTCATGTGTCTGCATTGTGACTGGTTCCATTTGAATGCTTGTGTACTTCATATACTTGTGCCATTGTATTTTCTGAACTGTTGTTGCTGGTTTCATGTGTACATCACTTTATACATGTGCACTACATGTTGATATAAGCCCTGTACTTAATCACTGTCACTGTTTCCATCTGCCTTGAGTCCAGACATTTCTGTGCACTTGACATTCTCTTACCTTGTGAGCATGTTTCTGGGAACTGAACTGATGCATGTTGTTTTATTAATGTGCACTTGTATATGCTGAACTGCTCGTGTTGCTGCCTTTAGTTTGACTTGATTTTGATCTGATGTCTTGAGTTTGGTTCCTTGCATCTTGCTTGTGCACTGGTAATTGAATCTGGTCTGGTTGTATGTTGTACATGAGTCGAGCTGGTGCACTTTGAACTCTGGTCTAGTTAGCCTCTAATTCTGGTCTTTTTTTTGTTATTGCGGTTTGGAGATTTCATTTTATTGATCTGGGTTGTCATGTTGTTTTCATTTTAAGTCTACACTGTTTTAGTTGAGGCTTTTGTCATGTTCAACTGCTTGCACATGTATCAGTGCATGTAATCCTTGTGCCATTTGAAATCTTGTTGCATTTGACCATGCTTGAAACTTTGTTGCTTTCTGAACTGAATTTTATTTTGCATTTTGGAGTCTGGTCTGTGACTTGATTCGAGTTAACCAGCTTTATCCTTCCTTGTTTTACTGTCTTGTTGAGTTACATTGTTCACCTGATCCCAAGTCTGTTTGCATGTAGGATTGCATTCATGTTGACCTATTTTTAAATTATGGTTTGGGTTGCCTCTAAACCTGCATTTGCTCATTGATTTTGAAATGTCATGCACATATTCATGTATATACATGCATACATATGCATGTATATATGTGTAATTGTGTAGTACATGTGTCGTATCCATTTATATTCGATTTGTACATGTGTGCATTTGCACTAGTCTGTGAGATGGAATTGGGAAACAGCCTTGTGATATTCACGGTGATACACTATGAATATTACAAATTGTTCGTGCATATATATTTGGTCCCTATCAGAAAATATGTAAAGAAACAACCCATATACCTAAGGCAAAAACAAATTTTAAATTCAATTTTATTTTTGCAATTTAAATTTGTTTCTTTTTCCAGTTTACTGCGTTATTTATTTAACAGGTATAATAGATGGCTGGATACAAGCTGGAGCTAGTTAAGATCAAGTGTATGAGTGTTGAGTGAATTATGTAGTGAGGTGAAATATGTATGAAAATTGTGTTGTAATTGAAATTGTATTGAAAATGTGTAAATGTAGTGAGAGCTTAAATTTGTACTATTTGAATTTGTAATAAAATATTTGTTTGAATAAAATATTTGTTTAAATATGAATTTTGAGTTATTTATTTTATTCAACAAATATTTATTTAATTATGAAGAAAAATAAAATAGTACAATAACAAATACATTTAAACGAATATATATATATATATCTGTGTGTGTGTGTGTGTTTATTATCATCAAACAAAAATCATAGGCTATTGTATTCTACACAATTGGGAGGAGCAAAGGTATTTTCTCAACTAGATTTGGCGATGGGATTTCATCAGCTTAGAGTGGCAGAGGATAGCATTCCTTTGACGGCGTTTAGAACGAGATATGGGTCATACGAATGGTTAGTTATGCCGTTCGGAATAACTAATGCACCGGCATTCTTTGTAGATCTGATGAATAGGATTTTTCAAGAGCATTTGGATAGGTTTGCGTTGGTTTTCATTGATGACATTTTGATATACTCTAAGGATGAGGAGCATGAAGTTCATCTCAGAGTCGTGCTCGAGACGTTGAGGGATGTTGAAGGCTAAGTTTACAAAGTGTCATTTTTGAAAGAAGGAAGTGAAGTTCCTGGGTCATGTTGTCTCTGAGAAAGAGTTGTCTGTAGATCCAACTAAGATTGAAGCGGTGAACAATTGGAAGAGAGCCGAGACGGTGACCGAGATAAAGAGTTTCCTTGGATTGGCGGGATATCATCGGAGATTTATAAAAGATTTTTCACGGATAGTAGCACCGATGACTATGCTTACGCGAAAAGATGTGAAGTTCGTGTGGACTGATTAGTGTAAAGAAGGATTCTAGAGCTCAAAACACTTATTGACCCATGCACCGGTGTTAGTGGCTCTAGAAGGGAATCAGGATTTAGTTGTTTATGCAGATGCGTGTGGAACAGGATTGGGAGCTGTCTTGATGCAAAGGGGTAAAGTAATTGCTTACACTTCTAGACAGCTCAGACCACATGAGGTTAGGTATCCAATGCATGACTTGGAGTTGGCTGCCGTTATATTTGCTTTAAAGGTGTGAAGGCATTATCTTTTGGGAGAGCGATGGCCTAAAAGATTTCAATCTTGACCATAATGGGTGGTTGAGAAAGAAAGGAAGATTATGTGTTCCAAATATAGGAGATATAAGGAAGGAGGTTTTGGATGAGTGTCATCGTTCGAAGTTCACTATCCACCCAAGAGGAACAAAGATGTATCAGGACATGAAGAGAAATTTCTTCTGGGAAGGTATGAAGCGGGATATTGGATTGTGTGTTAAGCAGTGCTTGAATTGCCAATAGGCAAAGGATGAACACCTGAAGCCAAGTGGATTGCTTCAACAGTTAGAGGTTCCATTATGGAAATGGGATTCAATCTCCATGAATTTTATTGATGGGTTGCCGAGATCTAGAAGGGGAAACGAAAGCATATGGATCATAGTAGATAGACTGACTAAGAGTGCATATTTTATTCCGGTAAAGTCAACTAGAACGGCACTCGATTTGGCGAAGTATTCATGAAGAATGTGGTTAGACTGCACAGGATTCCTAGTAGTATTGTCAGTGATAGTGATTCTTTATTTACTAGTGAGTTCTGGAAAAGTCTACAAGAAGCATTAGGAACTAAGCTCAACATGAGTACTGCTTACCATCCATAGACAGATGGGCAAACGGAAAGAGTTAACGAAGTCTTGGAAGATTCGTTAAGAGCTTGTATATTAGGTTTTGGGGGATCATGGGAAGACCATCGTCATCTAGTCAAGTTCTCGTATAACAATAGTTATCAGACTAGTATTGGGATGGCACCATTTGAAGCATTGTATGGAAGACCTTGCAAGTCTCCCGCATGTTGGTTAGAGACTGAGGATAGATTAGTTCTTGATCCGGATTTAGTGAAGGAAGCTGCGGAAAAGATTGAGTTAATTCGAGCTAGGATGAAGGAAGCTCAATCTAGGCAGAAAAGCTATGCAGATAAAAGAAGGAAGAATTTAGAATTTTCTATCGGAGATTACGTGTTTGTTAAGGTTTCGCCGATGAAAGGTGTAATCAGATTTGGGAAGTCAGGGAAGTTAGCACCTAGGTTCATTGGTCCATTTTGTATTATTGAGAGGATCGGAAAACTCGCTTATAAAGTGGAGTTACCGAGAAGTTTGGATGGAGTCAATAACGTTTTCCATATTTCTCATCTTAGGAAATGTGTTAGAGACCCGGAGACTACTATAGCACCAACAGTATTAGAAGACTTAGTAGTAGAGCTGGATTTGACTATAGTTAGGAAACTAATTCAGATTGTGGCTAGAGATGAGAAGAAATTGAGGAACAAGACAGTCAAGTTAGTAAAGAATGGAGTAATGATGCTAGAGACTGTACTTGGGAAGTGGAGAGCAGGATTAGAGACTCTTACCCAGATTTATTTGATGGTATGTTTTACCTTTGATTGTTTTGTTGTGTACCTTATCGTAATTTCGAGGACGAAATTCTTTAAGGTGGGTAGTCTGTAACACCCCATATATTTTATAATCTTATTTAATATATATTTAATTAGTTAAATTAGATTAAATAATATGAAGATGTATAGGTTGAGATTTGATTAGTTGGAGGTAGCCATGCCATGTTAAAGAGGTTAACTAAAATGAAATAAAACTAGGTAGTGTGTTAGGAAATGAGAAGGATATTTTGGGAAATAGCAAAACCTTATACCCTAAACCCTTAGGAAATGGGTAACTCACGTTCATTATTCTCGTTTCATTAAAAACAAAATTTTCTATGGCCGGCCACCATATCCAATCTCAAGAGAAGAAGTAAAGCTAAGATTCAAGAGGAAAGAAGAAATCAACTAATTCAATACTCAAAAATCTCATCTATAATCTTTAAAGCTAAGGTGAATAATTAATACATCCCTAATACTTTTAGTTTTCAATTTTGTGGTAAGATCCGAAATGCTTTTGCTATGATATTGCCATGTTGGATGTTTTAAGATATATATATTTATTGTTGGTGAATTTATAAATGTCTATTCGTGTTTTATGATATGTTTACCACGAAAACCCTATTTAATGACATCTGAATACCTTGGAAATTTAAATATAGGTCTGGAATAATATTTAAAGATGGGTTTTGTCATAATTTTCCGATTTATTATGGATTTTATATGAATTTTCGAATGAAGGAAATTATTTATTGGTTTTAAATTATTTTCGGTTGAAATAATAATTGTTTGGGTTTGAGATTTTAATATGTTAGGCAATATATTAAAATATATTTTTTGGAATTTTTCTAGAATTTTCCCAAGTCATTTTGAGGGATATATAAATTATTTAAGGTATAGGACTTAAATGTTTTATATATTTATAAAGGAGAAGGGGCATTATGCAAAATAAAATGATTTATAAATTATGGTAATTGCGGCAACACATTTCTGAAAAGCATTTTATTGACCAATGAAAATTTTACAAACAAAGGCAGGTAAGTTGAAAAGTTTCCTTTCTAAGTTTAAAAACAAAAATCACTCTTTTTCCATGTTTCAACCCATATGGCTGAATACCTTCCATCCCAGACCCTTCGTCTCAGTCGAAAGGTTAACTTTCGATAAGGTCAAAGTTCAATGCATAAGTTATCAAGTAATTGGTATGTAATGAATTGAATATAGACAAAAGGTTCTAAGCCGAAAGGTTGATAGCCTAAAAGATTGGAATATAATTGTTTTATAAGTGAAAAGCTTTCGCCTACTTTGCTTTTGAATTAGAGCTTTCGACTTGGTCACTTCCGGCCAAGTCAAGATAATTAAAAGAAAGACTTTAAAACCTTTTGATGTAGTCGATCGATTATAGATGCTACCGCTGTTACTTTGTTTTGAAACCTTCCAGCACAGCCGAAGGGTTTCCACTACTTTTATAAAGGTTTTGTTTTGAACCTTCCGACCCAGTCGAAAGGTTTACTTGTTTTTAAAATTAGCCATTTCTCCAATGCTTTCGAAGGGAAGCTTTCGACTTAGGTGGTTACCCTTGTTTCATGAAATATAACCAAAGGCTTTCGAAAGGTTATTCAGGTGTTTTCGAAAGGTTGTTTTAATAAAGACGAAAGGTTTTTAATGAAGGTTTCCAGATTATTAAAAATTAAGCCCAGTATGTCTACGAAGGGTTTCTGTTTTAAAAGGTTTTACGTATTCGAAGGGTTCTATTTCGAAAGGTTTATTAGAAGTTTTCGAAAAGTTTTTGAAGGAAAGTTTTCCAAAGGTTGTTCTAAGGCAATGACTTAAAGTGAGTTTAAAGACGGATGTCTAAGGTTTATAACTTCCGAGGATTGCTTTGAATAAATTTGAAAGGTTTTAGAGATGATTTCGAAAGGTTTAAACTTGGATTTTGAAGGAGGTAGTTTCAAAGTATGGAAAGAGGTTCTTTCAAATGGTAAAGTGTTTTCATCAACTAAGTTTTGAGAAATGGATATATATCTAACATGGTAATATGATTTGAGTAAAGTATAAAGACTTATTTCTTTTCCTTGTTTGAAATTTGATTTAAAGGTTTAAATCATTTTGAAGTTGTTTGCAAGGAGAGGATCCTTAAGTATAAATGGCTCAGATATTAGAAAACCAAATGGGACTAGTATGGGGTCGTGTCCTATACATTAGCCTATAGCCCCAGCTAATTGTTGTCCAAAATTCTAGTGTGTAGGGCTTGGTCACAGGTAGACTAAAATTATGATTACACACCGAAAGGAATATATGTTTTATACAGATAGGTTATTGGTAAGCCCGAAAAAACATTAGGCTCGGGAGAACCTGGGAGATGATTAAGTTAGGGACAGGCCGTCCAAAAGTGAGATATTTAACAGATAGTTTAGGACAGACCGTCCTGATGGGAAATGTTAAACAGATAGATAAGGATAGATAATCCTAAATATGAATATCTAACAGATGTTAGGTAAATTTTGATTACGTGGTCTGGTAGGCCCGAGTCAGCCAAATGTTAAAAGTTATTTGTGTTGAACGGCTAGTTCATTATTACTTGATATTTATGTTGGTTTACATAATGTTTATTCTGTAGAATTTAATCATTGTGGATGCAGGTGCATAGTGTATGTTTATAAGAAAGGATTTTCAAAGATATGTTTAAAAAAAGGATGTTGGTGAGAGAAAACTTGTTCTGCTAAGCGGTATGGTCTCACTTAACATAATTAAACCGGGATGTATAGTATTATTCATACCAGGCTTTATGTCTGACTCGAAGTTTTTGTTTTCCCCTTAAACTCTCGGGTACTCAAAATTAATTTGAGTAGGTTGAGAGGTTAAGGATCTTTTCAGGTTTTTAGAAAGTGGATTAATAAGCTACCGAAGGATGCTGGAAGCAACAGATAGCTATTTAGGATTTGCTGCTTTTATTTATGTTTAGATGATTTTCCGCTGTGTTATGAGGTATTAGGTCTTATATGACCATTTGACTCTGACCAATCGAGGGGGTATCTTCATATACCGCTCTCGACGTAATTTGTAATAACTATATTTAATCTATGCTTGGGAAAACGTTTTGGGTTATGTGACGTGAATGTGGAACAAATTTTATATGAAAATGTAATGAAGTAATCCGTGATTTTGCAAATCTGTGTTTTGTTTCATATTCAAGTGCTTCTGATATTATTGATACCATTAACATTACCGTATTTAGTCGCTGGAAGCTAATACTATAGATGACTGCAGTATCTATAGCGCTTAGTTTTGGGCCTCTAGATAGGGGATGTTACACTAAGCAAATAAAATCAGATCAAAGTAGTGATTTAAGAAGAAACCTAAGGAAAAATATCAACATAAAATTAGCACTATCGATCTAAAAAAACTAAAATTAAGAAGTAGCCAAATTAAATGGAATAACCAAGGCAAAATCGATAATAGACGTATTAGCAGTAGTCAAATTAACCTTTTTACATTAATGTTGCTAAAATGGGTACAAAAAAGCCTTGTTTAGCAGACGTAGAGGAAAGTAGCGAGGCTTAAAGCGGATCTATTATTTAGTAGCGCTATATTGAAAACGTGTAGCAGTCGAAAAGCGCTGTGCGCTATAACGGGGATTTTACGAGGTTTTAACGGGGTTTTAACTGCATATATATAAACGGATATCGAATAATTATCTGCTCTGCTCATAGTTAATAAACTTAAAAAAATTGGAAAATTATGATCCAATAAAAATCTTTTTCATTAATAATGCTAAAATAAATATAAGAACTAAAAAATAAGTTGATAACAATTTTGTTTTGTTCTTTATACATGCCTAATGATATAACAATAAATTTCAATTAACTTTTATGTACTAAAATATGCATAATACCAATTGTTATCTTGATACAATTCGAATAGATAATTTTAGAATGCGAATGCTACCATATTCGTATCCATTTTTAGAATTTAGGAAAATATTTCTTTTTTCAAAAACGGATTACGAATTTTTCGAGCATTCATCAACAACCCTAACTCTTTCAAGTGTTCATCAACTTAGTCACTTGGTCTTTAAAATAAAGGTAATAAAGCTAATGTCAGTCTAATTTCTATTGTATTCGAAAACAATGTCAAAATGAGGGTTTCGGATTTAATTATATCCTTAGAAAACTAGATCATCAAAATAAAGAAAATAATTTTTATTAGTCATCATATCACGAACTGAACTAAGTATATAAAAGTATAAATTCTAATACTTTTAATATATGTAAACAAGTATACCAGCTTTTGGGAAGAAAAATCTAGGGTTTTCTTTCAGCCATGGAGGAAAGCCGCCAACCTCTCAAAAATTCCTCAAGCTTTTTTGATTCATCAAAATTACTTAGACCGCCTGATTCTAATTATAATTCTCATATCAGAAAACCATCATAAGGGATCATCATAGATCAAGGCGGGTTTTAATTGGTATAAAATAAGACAAGTAAAAGAAGAGAGGCCAAGACTATTTAGGTGTTTTCATTGGCTCCAGGCGCTAGGGGCAATGGAATGTGGAAAGAGGTACGCAGATCCTTAATTCCGCAGTATAATGAAGTGAGATCGACGATAGGTGGAGCCAAGAAATCGGCTACTATCTAACTGAATAGAGCACAAGGGCCTAAATTTTAGAAAGAAATTGTTGAAGAGGAACTAATTAAAGTGGAATGTGATTTTGAATACATAGCACCGATAAAAATCAGTAACAAAAAGATTGGAGTGGTTAAAGAAGCAGTTTGTAAAAGGTCAAAAGAGTATTGGAGTAACTCTATTCTTGCTTATGTTGTTGGAACCAAGCCATAATTTTTATATTTTAAATCATATATTCAAAGAGTTTGGAAACCACTAGGAAAATTTGATATGTATTCAAGAGAAATTTGGTTTTTTCTTGTTAAATTCAAAGATCCCAAAGATTGTGATTAGATTTTAAAAAATGGTCCATGTTTTTTATGATGGTAAACTCATCATTATGAGAAGGTGGTCTAACATTTTGAAATTAGATAGAGATCTACTTACATTAATGCTGATATGGGTTCGACTTCCAAGTGTTATTTGAAATTGTGGGACCAAGAGGCATTTAATGTCATGGCAAGTAAAATCGAAAAACCTCTGAAAATGGATGAAGCCACTGCTATAAAGACGAGATTGAATTATGTTCGCCTTTTAATTAAAGTGTCCATAGAGGATGAATTTCCAAATGAAATCTTATTAACTTTATATAATAGGGAAACAATCGATCAAGAAGTCATGTATGAATGGCTTCCGCCAAAATGTGATGTGTGCAAATGTTTTGGGCACACAAAAGAGCAGTTTAGCACAAGAAAAGCCCGGGTACCAAAATATGGTAATCAAACAAATCAAGGCACTGCTCAAAACAATCAAGAATGCATTGTGGAATTGCAATAATCAAATTCAGATCAAGAAAAAGCAATATAATGAGAAATCGCAAAAGATTCAAGATCGGCTCAACCAAGGAAGTATCATCACTGATCAAGAAAATATTTCAGATCAGCTCCCTGATCCTATAGATCAAATCATGGCAGAGGAAGAACATGGTCCAACTAATGGGGGGGGCAAGGAAATTCAAAGGTCTTGGAATCTGGGGTCCACCAATCTCCAGATTCTTGTTTAGTTACAGACAGTAATGACATAATAATGAATGAATGCTCTTAAATTAACAAAGAGAATAGATATGGAGATAGTCTCCGACCCAGATCATGCTGCGAAAACCAAGGAAAGTGAGAGAATCTACCCAGCCATGCCTCACAAGTCTGACCTAGCTGATATTTCATAGCTGCATAAGTCCAAGAAAAGGGTTAGAGCAAAGAACAAAGAGAAAGATAGCTTTAAGCAAAAATACATTGCAAATAATTCAGAATGGGCTGAAGTAAATATAAGGCTTAAGGAAAAAGGTACAGTATGTAAGAAAAAAGGTAGGGCGGGTCCTGTGCCAAGTGTGAAATCTAGAAACTCCTTTTAAATTTAGTTTATCATATGTCGATTATAGCCTGGAATGTTAGGAGAATGAATTCCCCTTCAAAACAATTAGATATTATTCGTATGTTGAATGTATATGAACCAACTATTATTGCACTAATTGAAAATAAGATGAATGAAAATACTGAAATTTTTTGCAGTAAATTAACGAATAAGTGGAAAACAATAAGCAATAATGATTATGGAGGCAAAGGAAGAATTTTAATGATATGGGATTCTAATATTTGGGATGTTAATAGTATTAATAAAGACCTACGGTATACTGATTGCATTTTTAAAATTATAGGTGGTGCAAGTCTACAAGTTACTGGTGTATGTGGTAGTAATTTTGAGATAGAAAGGAACAGCCTATGGTGTAGACTTAAAAGCATGAATCATGTTTATAAATCCCCCGGCTAATAATTAGGGATTATAAAACCGTTATGCATCACATGACAAGTTTGGAGGAAATTCTATCCCATTTGCCAAATTAGATAGAATTAGTAAGTTTTTGACTGAAACAGGATTGATTGAACCATTAATTAATGGTAATAAGTATACATGGAGGTCTGGTATTGAAAAGAATATACACTATAATCTAGATAAAATATTAATAAATAAGGAATTTTCTATCATGTTTCCCAATTTTTATGTAATACATTGGAACAAGATACAAATGACCATACTCCTTTATTAGTTAATTGTTTTGTGATGATAATAATGTAATTAAGAAAAGTTTTCCTTTTAGATTTAAGAATGGATGGGCACTTGAGAATGAATGTAAGGAAACTATTAATAATTGTTTAAACTTTTCTTGTAGAGGTACTTATCAATTCCAATTCAGTATGATGTTAAAAAACATTAAATTTAATCTTAAGAAGTGGAATAAGGAGAAAAGTCAAAATCAAAAGTTTTGCAAGATATAATAGATAAAAATCCAAATGATAACGAAAGAGTAAAAGAATTTTTTTTCTAATCAGAGTAATTTATTCAAAGAATTATATATAAATACTATGAATTTAAAGCAAAAGGCAAAAGTTGATTAGCTTACTCAAGGTGATGACTGTACAAAAAAAAATTATGCTAAAATGAGCAGTAGAAAACATATAAATAATATAGGCAGCATCTTTGATAATTCTAGGAAACTAACAAATGAATATAGTAAAGTAGTTGAAGAAGCTGTGTCTTATTTTAATGAATCGTATAATATAGAAGAAACATATACAAATTTTCCCAATATTATTTTTAAATCTGAAGTTAATATTGCAGCAAAAGATATTTTACTTGCTCCAATAAAATAGGAGGAAATTAAATATATTGTTTTTAATGCTAGAGATAATAAAAGTCCACGGCCTGCCTGATGGCGTTAATGCACAATTTTATAAAACTCATTGGAAAATGATCAAGGGTCAGGTAATTAATGTAGTAAAAGAATTCTTTAATGAATGCAAGCTTTTAAAGAGTTTAAATTGTATTTTTATTACATTAATTCCTAAAAATAAAAATCCATCAAGTATTGGAGATTATAGGCCAATCTCATGTTGTAATTTTATCTATAAAATTATAGCAACAACGCCGAGTAAAGAATTAAAGATTTTCTACCTTTTATAATATCTGAAAATCAAAGTGCTTATGTTCCAGGTAGATTGATTTATGAAAACTCCATATTAGCCCATGAAATGGTTCGAAATATTAACAGTAAGGCTAGGGATAATGTGTGTTTAAAGATTGATTTGCAAAAAGCATATGATAGAGTGAATAGAAAATTCATACATCATATAATGCTAAATTAGGGGTTTCCTATTAAATTTTGTGATTTAGTATATGAATGCATAAATATCCTAACATTTTCTATAATGATACAAGGAAAACCGGAGGGTTTTACTAAAATTAATAGGGTTATTAGGCAAGGTGATCCATTATCAACTTATTTATTTACTATGGTGATGGAATGTTTTAACATTTTAATGGAACTAGACACTATCAAGTGCAGGATCAATCCAATAATAAAGTACATCTTGTTATTACTCATCTAATATATGCTTATGATTTAGTGTTATTTGTTAAAGCAAATAGATCTAATGCACTTGGTATTAAAAATATTTTTGAGTGTTTGCACAAATATGCAAAGTTGCAGATTAATGAGTATAAAAGTAAAGCATATTTCAGCAAAAATAATATGTACAGAAAGGAGATGTTATAAGTATTACATATAATAGAGAGGAGTCTGGCAATCAAATATCTGAGATTGCCTCTTTCTGTGAACCAAATCAAAGATGGTGATTGTGCTATACTAGTTGAGAAAGTGCAAAAAAGAATGGAAACTTGCTTCGGCAAACTTTTATCTATTGCAGGCAAACTAGAGTTATTAAAAACAGTGGTGTATGCTATTATATTGTATTGGTTACAGACTTATCATATTCCTACAACATCAGTTAAAAAGTTAGAGAAGAGATGTGCAGACTTTCTTCGAAGGGGTGGATATCATAAAATAAGTTGGAATATGCAAGCCAAAAAAAGAAGGTGGTATGGATATAAAAAGTATCAATGATATTAGTGATACATGTCATTTAGAATTACTTTGAAGTCTTTTAAATGAAGATTCCGTATGGACAAAATGGATGAGGAATAAATATCTTAAGAAAAATTATTTTTGGAACATTTTGCCAAAAATAATTGGTCAAATACATGGAAATAGATTTTAAAATGTAGAGAACAAGGTAAATTAATGTTGGAAAGAGTTTTAAGTGTGAAAATGAAATAAGTTTATGGTTTGGTCTCTGGTTTGAACATGAATCTTTATTTATAGAGCGGGTTAGAATAACTTGGTTATATGTGGAGGGGCTGATGCTGCAATATCTATGATAAAGAAAATCAATGGCAGCCTCAAATTCATCCAATTATTAATCCACATAGAGAAAGCATAAGTAAAATTCTAATTGATTCAAATGCAAACATAGATTGCTAAAATAAGATAGCAACCAGTAAAGAAAAAAAATTCTTTTAAGTAGACATGGGAATATATTAGAAGCAAGCAACCTAGAATGGTATGAATGCATATGGAACAAAATCAAAAATCCAAAAATGGTTATATGTCCATACTCTGCAGTTAATAACAATTTGCCAACAAAAGACAGAACAAGCAAATAGGGCAAAACAGATATGTTACAATGCCCATTATGTGATAATGAACTTGAATGTACTAATCATTTGTTTTTTGAATGCATGTATTCTTTTTATATATGAAACCGCATTCAAGCAACTCCGAAAATCGAGCATAATGATAGTATGAATCTACAGCAAGCAATAAAGCATATCATGGACAAATTCAGTATAAAATCATTAGAAAAAGACTTTACTCACATGATGTTAACTACAACAACATATCTTATTTGGAAAGAGCGTGATAACAGAGTACATAGTAAAACAAAGCTGAGCAAAGAACAAAGATGGATGCTAATTGATACGGATAGTAAAATGACCTTGCAAAAACCAAAGAAAAAAGCTAAGAGACAAACCAATCTCAATACTTATCTAAATGGTGGGACAGAGAAGCCGAAAGCAAGTATTGAGAACTATCTCCACCATTCCAGAACAAAGCAAGCTCAAAGGGAACCTCAAAACAACATCGTACCAACTCAACAAGTCGGATCTAGTTTAGAAAACATCTCAAATCCTCGAAGAGGCTACTCAGCTATGAGCAGATTTACAGATCTAGAGTATGATAGCTTCAGATCTAGAAATCTCTCCAGCTCGATCAATGATAGCAATTCAAGCAATTCGAAAAATGAAATTAAAGGCATGGGAAATAAATTTCTTATTGGAAGAAAGGGAAAAGTAACGGAGTAGATAAGAGAGAATAATCAAACGATATCTCTCTTCCGCCATTATTTAAGTGTTTAGTAATCTAGGGTTTTATTTCAGGAGAATGAAGTGAGGTGGTGAAATGTACCCATAGCTTGTAAAAGAGTGTGTATGTAATAACGGTTTGGTACCCGAATGAACATAGGCCTTGAGCCAAACCTTTGTTTACCTAGTTATATATATATGAGGTAGCTGTGTACTATCAACCAAGTATGCTTTATTATGAGGAAGCTCAACAAATTATGACACAAGTGCATTAGGATATGTATGATTACATTGTTAATCAACAAAGATTTATTTTCTCAACAATATGAAATTCAACACATTTAAAAATCACAGCCCAGATTAAAAGGAATCAACTAAAAAAACAAAAGTAGCATCATTGTTTGTTTACAACCATGTGTGTCTTGTATTTTGTGTGTGTGTGTGTGAGGTTAGCATTGGTGAGAAGGCTTCTCACATTTAATATAAGAAGTCACACATAGGTGGAGCATTTTGATCGGTTGCTATATAATATGTTAACCCAAGTAGCCAAAAAAGGTGGAGAAACAGAGGGGGGTGCTCATGAAAAATGAAATGCCTTCTCACTATTACATTTGTGTGTGTGTGATGTTAAAGTTGATTGTCACATACCGGAATTTTCGACTTTCGAAAATTCGACATCGATACCCACTTTATCGACTGTCGAGAAATCGAGTGCCGGAAACTCCAATAGTGAGGGTTTTAAGAAAAAGAAAAAGTAGAAGAAGAAGAAAGCAGAAGAAAGAGAGTAGAAAAAGAAAAGAAGAACAACACATCAGAACAGAAACAGAAAACAATATCAGAATCTCACATTCGCAGCGGAACAACATATAATAGATAAATGAATATCATTTAAAAACAAAAGAATTATATCTGTTATTACATTACATCACATCATATCATCGGAGTCAATAAACAACAATGAACAGTTATATAAACTTGTCCTCATACAGAATACACAGCGGAATAAATACTATCAGATACAAATACTACGTCTCGTCATCCAGCTTATCTCCAAGCTCCAGAATATCCAGAATATCCTGATAACATAACTCTAGGCTGCCCGTGTGGAAATTGGTGGGCACCCAGAGTTTAGAAGGGAAACAATAAACTCCGAGTCAGTCATGGTGACTGGTGTGAGATCGTAAAACAGTTATTTTTCACAAAGAAAATAAAACAAATTCGCAATGCTTTTTGGAAAATGAAACTACCATAAGACCTCCCACCACACACACAATGCAAACGCAGAATTGGAGGAGATTTCTTCTTATGATAGTCAAAGATGCTTACTACGCAAAATCAAATCATTTTTGATATTATTATTAGTGCATAGTGTAGAAAACATTTCGAAAGTATAATATTAATCTTAGCCAGCATAGGCATTCCGCACTTATGCCTACTATAGCTTATATGTTCAATAGCAGGTTACCGCCACATTCCATAGCAGGTAATACAACTAAAACCGTACACGTCGCGTATTGTTTCTTTGGATTTCCAACAAATGGTCAGGCTAAGGAACTTCCTATGCCACGATGGGTACGTCCCTGGAATAGACGACCCGAGAACCTAACCGGGTCTCTGCCAACACAAGGCCGGGTTACCTCTGCAAAAATAGGTAACTACTGACACGCGTATGTCATCCCCCGATCGTAACCGATCTTCCCGAGGATCCCCGATTTCCAACAAACCACATAGTAAAAATGTAGCAACCAGATAGGTTAAGTATCTGGGCTCCATACCATGATACCACCTCTATCCAGAAGGAATGACATACACTAAGGGGTGCTACTCCCTAGAACCTTGCTGCATCCTTCCTGTTTCGACCATTTCCGGGGTGTGAGGCTCGACGAAGTCTCGTCCACAAAGCTACGCTTTCTACAAAGCCATGCTTCGGGTCAAACAAAATGATCAACCTATGATCACAAAGATATAAGATCAAACAAATGATAATATCGCATATGATCAAACACTGATCATTTCACAGCAACACTCAGTATGCCACGTTACCAAATTGGGATATATCGCTGATAAATTTCAACTACATAACCTCTGAGCTCGTACGTCTCAGAGAAGGGTGTTAAGCTAAGAGAATAAATTCTCCGCCACCAACAGAAATGTATTTGAAAGAAATCAGCTTTATATCTCAAATTGTAACGTCAGACATACAATCCATACAAGTCTGTTCCGGGATCGAACAGAACCGAAGGCACTTCTCACGAAGCCCTTGCAATTCCGGATAATTTTCAATCACGTCAGGACTTCCCGTCACTAAGGGTGATGAAACCTCTAAATCGGAGATCAGCCGATGTAGAGTAACTCGACGGTAATCCTTCCGTTTTCAAAAATATCCGGTCTTCAACACCGGTCTTCAAATGCAATTCATAACGACGTATCACATATTCGGAATGGGTTATACGACCCCATGGTCCTTTCCCGGCTAACCCGAATAGTGAGCGCTTATTCAAAAATAAGTGTGGCATTCAAATTCATCCAATTCACAACAAATACCATTCAAGGTAATTATTGATAGTCGGTTATTTAACTATTAATAAAGATGCGCAACATCATCAGATTTCAAATAATTTTCCAAATTATTTCATCTTCAAAAATATCTTTACTAGATATATAATTTCCACACTTAACCGTTTGAAAACAATTTCAAATCAATTTCCACATTTCATTTTACCTTTGAAGATAAAATCTCAAAACAGTTCATTTCATATTTGAAAAGCATTTCCATACTTATTAAATAATAAGTATTTCACAAATCATTTATTTTCAACATTTGAAAATATTCAATATACTTAAATCAAATTTAAGTATATATTTCATCATTTAAGGAAATCATTTTCTTTCACAAATTTTATTTGAGTCAAAATGAATGTTACGTAAAACATCGTTACGACAACTCAAAATCACTAGTATAGGGATTCGAAATTTAGATAGATATATAAATCCCAACACTATATAAAACATTTCCTTTCGGAAATCATTTACTATAACAACAGTGTTATAGTCCACCATTTCCTTATTTCTCGAAAACGTCTATTTCAACAGCAAGTGTTGAAATCTATGCTTTCGATATTTAACACGTTTTAAAACATCTTTTAAAACAATTACTTCATTTCATAATATCACTTCTCCAAAACATATCCATTTTACTTAACAATATATTCACTGTCCAAAATCGTGAATATACTTCACTAACCACATTTCAATATTTTCTACACATTTATTCCAAGAATTATCCACTATCCAAAATCGTGGATAAAATTCCCTTAATCACTTTCTATATTTAATTTATCAAATTTGATTTATTTTCGAATTCATAAAACAACGTTTATAAATTCATCTTCATAATTCATAACAACTTTGATTTAATAAATCTCTTTTATTAACAAATTCGATCAATATTCCATTTAAAGGCAAAAATCCAATTTATAAGTTAATTTCTTATAAATCTCCTATTCGGCAGTTTCATCCATTTTATAACTTCACAATTTATAATTCTATAAATTTCATCTACTTATGAATTCCATAAATATTTCATTTTTAACACTTATAAAAACTCGTTTTATAATTCCAATATTTGATTTATAAATATCAATTTTTATAAATCTTTTTATACAAATCATTTATAGTTATTCAAAAATCCCAACTTAAACCATTTTATAAATAAATCGACTTTTATTTCAAAAACGACACGTTGGTTATATTTCACTAAAAATTATAACTTTTATAACTTTAAAATTCTAACGTTTATAAATCAATTCAAAAATTCCATAAAACGTATATTTTCAAAAATCACTTAAAAATCCTTTTAAAGTAAAGTTGTTATTTTTAAACTTCAAAATTTGAATCCGATGATGCAACAGCACCAACTAGTCAATCACAACAACAAACATCATATATCAATATGATAACAGAATATACCTCAATATTTGTAAATAAATAAATACTGGTGAGGAATCCAGTTGGATCCCTCCAACCTGTTTCCCTGCATCCACAGATGTTAGCACAATACCAATTCCACTTCGAGGTGGAATATTGTGGTATATGGGTTTTATACAAATAATCCGCTTACTAACGGTGCAATAGGGTCTCATCCGCTATACGAGGCGGGAAATCAATCAATCCAATATATACATATGCCAATATGTATATATTGCTATATATAGATATATATCCTACTATATCTAATATCACATCCAATAGCAATCAATCAATCAATAAATAACTGCAATACCAAATATATTTTGAGTGAGAAAAATCTCACCTTGATTTTCTGATAGCAATTTGTAGCGTTTATTTCGAATGAAATTAAACGGACGTTTAATCTCACTCAAAATTTTCACTGACCCCGATCGCTTCCAATTCAGTTTCATCGCGAAGTATTCGACGATACGATTCCAATGCATCTTGTTTCGTAATTTTCTGATAATGTATGACAAAGATATAGCTTTTTAAAGTTCGTACGATTTTAATACAAATTGATTTACAATTTTATTATTATTTTTATACCCAGATTTAAATCTCTGCCGTTGATTTCATTGCCATCAAATCTGGGCCGCGTCTTGTTCTTCTTCTCCCCCTCCGGTGTTCACGCGAATTTGAACCCATCTGTATGTCGACCAAACGGAAATCGCGACCACCTCCGATCGACGAAACTTCATCAAACCACCCTCACCTTGAAGCTCTTCGCGAACCCCGCCTCTGGCACGAACGCTGGCGAACTCGGTGGCCACATCACGTCGAAAAATACGTTTGAACGGCGCACCTTCATGATCGAATTGCCGCTGAACCACTCGACTACGTGTGATCATAGCCGTATAAATATGAAGCCCTCGAGATGCCCTTCAAGTTTCATTTAGGAATTTTCGCAAATCGTTGCTTGGATGTGAAGAAATTGAGGGGGAACGATGATTGTTTTCTGGCCGTTGTTTCTAGGGGTGGCGGCTGCTGAAGCTAACCCTAGTTCTTTTTTTTTATTTGTGAATAAAGGGATGTATTTATAGAAGATCGAACGAACACTATTCACTTCGAATTTCCGAACTCCGATTTACGCGCAGTGACTAGCGTTTCTGGGGTTTATCCCGCGTTCCGGACGCAATGGAATAGGTTTCGGAAGCTAATTCGATCGTATGTGTGAGATATGACAATAAACGACCAATTTAAATTAAACCGATTTAAATCGATTTCGAGGCGTTTTGATTTGCACCAGACAAATGGTAAATCCAAAAATTACGAAATTTGAAACCATGCAATAATATCACATTACGGATCCGATGAAACTGGTTTCGTCGAAATCTGAGACTGTTCGAAAATTGGCTATTTTTACAATCGATAATTAAATATTAAAATATTCAATTTTCATAGATTAACTCCAAATTCAATTTTAAAAGTTCTATAACCTTTCTATAACTCCAGTATGATTAAATAAAATTTTACAAATCATTTTTAATCACATTTAATCCAGATTTCAATTATTTCTGGAATTTCACTATTAAATTATTGATTTAATTATCCAATTAAACTCAATATTCGAATTTTAAATTATCCGACTTATTAATTCTACTTATTAATATTTAAAATTAATTAAATATCCAAATTAAGTTAATAAAAATTCTGGGTCGTTACAAACTTCCCTCCTTAAAAGAATTTCGTCCTCGAAATTACAAGGTAAGAAAGAAGTTACAGAATTCGTTAACTTTCCAAAACAAACCATTCAAATTAGATTTACAAATCCACTTAAGTGTTTAACTCTTTCAAAATCCATAGTTAAACTTTTTACAACATTTTTACTAAGTTTTCCAAAATTTTCAAATTTTCCAATTTCTCAAAAATATTCTAACGCCTCAAATTTTCGAAAAATTTCGCCATAGCCTCCTTTGCGCGGCTAATACGGTACGACTACAAAACGTCCCTACGGACTCTCAGATTTCAAAAAAGAAAAAGAAAAAGCCAAGCGGCTAAACAAGAAATCATCAAAAACTCATATTATAATTCAAATACTTACCTTTTGTCGAGCAATTCAAACTTATCTTTGAAATCAAATCCAATTCCTTTTATAACACCTGTATATCCTACTAGCCATAATATCTAGTTACATATTCAAACCAATTTGCAAATTCAATTACAAAATTTTCAATATAAACTGCTTATACATTTTTAGCTTACTATTGAAGTTATAAATTCATTATCATTCAATCTTTACATTTCAATTTCATTTGAATTCAATTTACCATTTCAATTCTAATTTGGATTCAGTTCAACTTCTGAATATTGAATTTCATCAACCAACTTTCATTTACAACTGCTTATTATTTTTAAATTAGTTTCAATTACTAATTTATCACAAATTGTAATTCACTTTATTCAAATTTGTTTTCAACATTCAGTTTCAATTCCAGTTTTATTCTTTCGTTCATTCCCAAAATTTATTTTCAGTTTGCCATTTTGGTTTATAACCACTCATATTAAACTGGATTTCAAATTCCATATGAATTTAATTCATTTCACTTTATTTAATTGATTCACTTACACTTAATTTAATTTAACTCCATCCTTTAAATTGAATTTATTCTATCAATTCAAATTGTATAAGTTATCAACTTAATAATATTTCATAATTATTTCTACATAGTATTCCAGAGTTTACCAACATTTCAAAAAACCATTTTTGAAAACAGTTCAAATTATCCTTTGAATTTTCTAAAACACAATCCAAATTTTTCCAAACAACTTCCATTTAAAACAATTTGGCAGCAATTCCTCTTTTGGAAACCCGAAAATGAACACCAATGATGCCGCGGTCATCATCGAAGTTATTTTCCCGCGACCGAAAAGAGTTTAGAGCTTTTATCTTTCCAAAATACTTTTCAAAACCTTTGAAATTCATTTTCAAATTCAAAAAGATTTAAACTTTCCAAATCTCCAAAATTTTCAAATTCTTTTCAAACATTTCCAAAAACTTTTCTGGAAATCCGTTTTAAATTACAAATCACATTTATAATTTATATTCTTTAAATTTCATTAGTATATGGATTTATCTCTTAACTTTGGAGTTATGGTTTCAATTTCTTATTCAATTTTAGTGATGATAATTCACTATTATTACTTCCTAACATCCATGCAACCATATACTATAGTACTTTATAGAAAAACATTTCTTTTCTATACAAAAATAGTTTTGGGCAGAATTATCTCATTTACCCTATTTAAAACAATATTGTGCCGAATTGTTCTGTATAAGTGTTTAGAGATCCCTATCGATAGAGTTGTACGGACAATACCGACCAGAATCCATATACCACTCAACAAACCAATCATCACAATATAAAACAATTTTATATTCACTAACAAATACGCGCTCGTATCTATTATTACACTCAACTCATTCTAGAGTACTACTGACTCTATCTCTAATGAGTAACACCCAACAGAGCAGGGTTGTCGCTTAACCATATGCTCTGATACCACGCTGTCACATACCGGAATTTTCGACTTTCGAAAATTCGACATCGATACCCACTTTATCGACTGTCGAGAAATCGAGTGCCGGAAACTCCAATAGTGAGGGTTTTAAGAAAAAGAAAAGATAGAAGAAGAAGAAAGCAGAAGAAAGAGAGTAGAAAAAGAAAAGAAGAACAACACATCAGAACAGAAACAGAAAACAATATCAGAATCTCACATTCGCGGCGGAACAACATATAATAGATAAATGAATATCATTTAAAAACAAAAGAATTATATCTGTTATTACATTACATCACATCATATCATCAGAGTCAATAAACAACAATGGACAGTTATATAAACTTGTCCTCATACAGAATACACAGCGGAATAAATACTATCAGATACAAATACTACGTCTCGTCATCCAGCTTATCTCCAAGCTCCAGAATATCCAGAATATCCTGATAACATAACTCTAGGCTGCCCGTGTGGAAATTGGTGGGCACCCAGAGTTTAGAAGGGAAACAATAAACTCCGAGTCAGTCATGGTGACTGGTGTGAGATCGTAAAACAGTTATTTTTCACAAAGAAAATAAAACAAATTCGCAATGCTTTTTGGAAAATGAAACTACCATAAGACCTCCCACCACACACACAATGCAAACGCAGAATTGGAGGAGATTTCTTCTTATGATAGTCAAAGATGCTTACTACGCAAAATCAAATCATTTTTGATATTATTATTAGTGCATAGTGTAGAAAACATTTCGAAAGTATAATATTAATCTTAGCCAGCATAGGCATTCCGCACTTATGCCTACTATAGCTACTATGTTCAATAGCAGGTTACCGCCACATTCCATAGCAGGTAATACAACTAAAACCGTACACGTCGCGTATTGTTTCTTTGGATTTCCAACAAATGGTCAGGCTAAGGAACTTCCTATGCCACGATGGGTATGTCCCTGGAATAGACGACCCGAGAACCTAACCGGATCTCTGCCAACACAAGGCCGGGTTACCTCTGCAAAAATAGGTAACTACTGACACGCGTATGTCATCCCCCGATCGTAACCGATCTTCCCGAGGATCCCCGATTTCCAACAAACCACATAGTAAAAATGCAGCAACCACATAGGTTAAGTATATGGGCTCCATACCATGATACCACCTCTATCCAGAAGGAATGACATACACTAAGGGGCGCTACTCCCTAGAACCTTGCTGCATCCTTCCTGTTTCGACCATTTCCGGGGTGTGAGGCTCGACGAAGTCTCGTCCACAAAGCTACGCTTTCTACAAAGCCATGCTTCGGGTCAAACAAAATGATCAACCTATGATCACAAAGATATAAGATCAAACAAATGATCATATCGCAAATGATCAAACACTGATCATTTCACAGCAACACTCAGTATGCCACGTTACCAAATTGGGATATATCGCTGATAAATTTCAACTACATAACCTCTGAGCTCGTACGTCTCAGAGAAGGGTGTTAAGCTAAGAGAATAAATTCTCCGCCACCAACAGAAATGTATTTGAAAGAAATCAGCTTTATATCTCAAATTGTAACGTCAGACATACAATCCATACAAGTCTGTTCCGGGATCGAACAGAACCGAAGGCACTTCTCACGAAGCCCTTGCAATTCCGGATAATTTTCAATCACGTCAGGACTTCCCGTCACTAAGGGTGATGAAACCTCTAAATCGGAGATCAGCCGATGTAGAGTAACTCGACGGTAATCCTTCCGTTTTCAAAAATATCCGGTCTTCAACACCGGTCTTCAAATGCAATTCATAACGACGTATCACATATTCGGAATGGGTTATACGACCCCATGGTCCTTTCCCGGCTAACCCGAATAGTGAGCGCTTATTCAAAAATAAGTGTGACATTCAAATTCATCCAATTCACAACAAATACCATTCAAGGTAATTATTGATAGTCGGTTATTTAACTATTAATAAAGATGCGCAACATCATCAGATTTCAAATAATTTTCCAAATTATTTCATCTTCAAAAATATCTTTACTAGATATATAATTTCCACACTTAACCGTTTGAAAACAATTTCAAATCAATTTCCACATTTCATTTTACCTTTGAAGATAAAATCTCAAAACAGTTCATTTCATATTTGAAAAGCATTTCCATACTTATTAAATAATAAGTATTTCACAAATCATTTATTTTCAACATTTGAAAATATTCAATATACTTAAATCAAATTTAAGTATATATTTCATCATTTAAGGAAATCATTTTCTTTCACAAATTTTATTTGAGTCAAAACGAATGTTACGTAAAACATCGTTACGACAACTCAAAATCACTAGTATAGGGATTCGAAATTTAGATAGATATATAAATCCCAACACTATATAAAACATTTCCTTTCGGAAATCATTTACTATAACAACAGTGTTATAGTCCACCATTTCCTTATTTCTCGAAAACGTCTATTTCAACAGCAAGTGTTGAAATCTATGCTTTCGATATTTAACACGTTTTAAAACATCTTTTAAAACAATTACTTCATTTCATAATATCACTTCTCCAAAACATATCCATTTTACTTAACAATATATTCACTGTCCAAAATCGTGAATATACTTCACTAACCACATTTCAATATTTTCTACACATTTATTCCAAGAATTATCCACTATCCAAAATCGTGGATAAAATTCCCTTAATCACTTTCTATATTTAATTTATCAAATTTGATTTATTTTCGAATTCATAAAACAACGTTTATAAATTCATCTTCATAATTCATAACAACTTTGATTTAATAAATCTCTTTTATTAACAAATTCGATCAATATTCCATTTAAAGGCAAAAATCCAATTTATAAGTTAATTTCTTATAAATCTCCTATTCGACAGTTTCATCCATTTTATAACTTCACAATTTATAATTCTATAAATTTCATCTACTTATGAATTCCATAAATATTTCATTTTTAACACTTATAAAAACTCGTTTTATAATTCCAATATTTGATTTATAAATATCAATTTTTATAAATCTTTTTATACAAATCGTTTATAGTTATTCAAAAATCCCAACTTAAACCATTTTATAAATAAATCGACTTTTATTTCAAAAACGACACGTTGGTTATATTTCACTAAAAATTATAACTTTTATAACTTTAAAATTCTAACGTTTATAAATCAATTCAAAAATTCCATAAAACGTATATTTTCAAAAATCACTTAAAAATCCTTTTAAAGTAAAGTTGTTATTTTTAAACTTCAAAATTTGAATCCGATGATGCAACAGCACCAACTAGTCAATCACAACAACAAACATCATATATCAATATGATAACAGAATATACCTCAATATCTGTAAATAAATAAATACTGGTGAGGAATCCAGTTGGATCCCTCCAACCTGTTTCCCTGCATCCATAGATGTTAGCACAATACCAATTCCACTTCGAGGTGGAATATTGTGGTATATGGGTTTTATACAAATAATCCGCTTACTAACGGTGCAATAGGGTCTCATCCGCTATACGAGGTGGGAAATCAATCAATCCAATATATACATATGCCAATATGTATATATTGCTATATATAGATATATATCCTACTATATCTAATATCACATCCAATAGCAATCAATCAATCAATAAATAACTGCAATACCAAATATATTTTGAGTGAGAAAAATCTCACCTTGATTTTCCGATAGCAATTTGTAGCGTTTATTTCGAATGAAATTAAACGAACGTTTAATCTCACTCAAAATTTTCACTGACCCCGATCGCTTCCAATTCAGTTTCATCGCGAAGTATTCGATGATACGATTCCAATGCATCTTGTTTCGTAATTTTCTGATAATGTATGACAAAGATATAGCTTTTTAAAGTTCGTACGATTTTAATACAAATTGATTTACAATTTTATTATTATTTTTATACCCAGATTTAAATCTCTGCCGTTGATTTCATTGCCATCAAATCTGGGCCGCGTCTTGTTCTTCTTCTCCCCCTCCGGTGTTCACGCGAATTCGAACCCATCTGTATGTCGACCAAACGGAAATCGCGACCACCTCCGATCGACGAAACTTCATCAAACCACCCTCACCTTGAAGCTCTTCGCGAACCCCGCCTCTGGCACGAACGCTGGCGAACTCGGTGGCCACATCACGTCGAAAAATACGTTTGAACGGCGCGCCTTCGTGATCGAATTGCCGCTGAACCACTCGACTACGTGTGATCATAGCCGTATAAATATGAAGCCCACGAGATGCCCTTCAAGTTTCATTTAGGAATTTTCGCAAATCGTTGCTTGGATGTGAAGAAATTGAGGGGGAACGATGATTGTTTTCTGGCCGTTGTTTCTAGGGGTGGCGGCTGCTGAAGCTAACCCTAGTTCTTTTTTTTTATTTGTGAATAAAGGGATGTATTTATAGAAGATCGAACGAACACTATTCACTTCGAATTTCCGAACTCCGATTTACGCGCAGTGACTGGCGTTTCTAGGGTTTATCCCGCGTTCCGGACGCAATGGAATAGGTTTCGGAAGCTAATTCGATCGTATGTATGAGATATGACAATAAACGATCAATTTAAATTAAACCGATTTAAATCGATTTCGAGGCGTTTTGATTTGCACCAGACAAATGGTAAATCCAAAAATTACAAAATTTGAAACCATGCAATAATATCACATTACGGATTCGATGAAACTGGTTTCGTCGAAATCTGAGACTGTTCGAAAATTGGCTATTTTTACAGTCGATAATTAAATATTAAAATATTCAATTTTCATAGATTAACTCCAAATTCAATTTTAAAAGTTCTATAACCTTTCTATAACTCCAGTATGATTAAATAAAATTTTACAAATCATTTTTAATCACATTTAATCCAGATTTCAATTATTTCTGGAATTTCACTATTAAACTATTGATTTAATTATCCAATTAAACTCAATATTCGAATTTTAAATTATCCGACTTATTAATTCTACTTATTAATATTTAAAATTAATTAAATATCCAAATTAAGTTAATAAAAATTCTGGGTCGTTACATTGATGAAAAGGTTTTCATATTTAATATATTAAGTCGCATAAGTGGAGTATTTTAAGCATAAGTGGAGTATTTTAATTGGTTGCTAAATTATATGTTAACTTTGGTAGCCAATAAAAAGGTGAAGAAATAGTGGGGTTGCTCATTAAAAATGAGAAAAAACCTTCTCACCAACCCCATGTAGGCTTGTTAATGGTACGGATTTCGGCTCGAGTCCAGTCCGAACCCGCCCTATTAATGTGGGTATGGGTTTTGTTTTTTACTACCCAAGCCCAACCCAGACCCGACTCGATTACTATTAGGGTTGGGTACGGTGTTATTAAAATCCGGCCGGGTTAGGTCCCGATCCGACTATTAGTTTTCCGTCGTATCAAAACATGAATGTGTATGTTATTTGTTTACCATTTTATTTGTTTACATGTAGATATTTTTGTGGTGAACTTGACTACATCACCGTTCAATTTATATGTTAACATTGTTTTATACAAATTTTACCAAAGTTGCAATTTTGAAATATGGTTTTAACATAAAAATTCTAAGTTTGATATACGGGTATTACCCAACGGGCTTAAAAAGTTCGAGGGATCGGGCTCGGGTATTGGTTTGAAATACCCTGTGGGTTTGGGCCAAGCTCAGGTTTTAATTCTTGTAATCGGACTCGGGTATTGGTTTGAAATACCCTGTGGGTTTGGACCAAGCTCAGGTTTTAATTATTGTAATCGGACTCGGGTTTGGATTTTATGATACCCGAACCGAACCCGGGCCATTGACAAGCCTGCATACATGTGTGTGTATATCATTTTACACTCCCTCTGCTACACCATTCATCATCTTTTGAGTTAGACAATTCAAAATGAACCAAACTTCAGGGTAAGTTTTATAAAAAATATTAATAACCAGGTTCACAAATTTTGGCTGGTTTGGATAATTTTGACATTTCGAAAATAATATTTAAAACTGAAGTTTGAATCCACTGGCTAATATCTAATTAACTCAACGTTTTGAGCATGTTAGAAGTTTCAAAATAATTTTATTTTTTGTGAATATGATGGTTAGAGTGTAGGTTGATCATTGTCAAAAATCCATTTGATCGAATTGTGTAGCTCTAAAGACAATAAGGGTGTAGAGAAAGTAGAGTATATCAGAATTTTATGTATACACAACACATGAGTTAAAATGTGAGCCCCTAACAAATGTACGATTTGCTAGTGTTTATTGCTGATTTACAGAAGATACTTTCTTGCAAACAAAAAGTAGAACCTCCCAAACTGAAGATGAAGATGTAGAGCTATTCAATTGCAGTTGGCAGCACCACATCCCCAACTCGATCAATAGATAATGCAATTATTTTGGATCAAAAAAATGGAACAAACTCACTACTATAAATGTGTAAAACTACGCATGGAAACGGTAGAAGACAAATGCATCACCACTGCTAAACTTATTTCTACCCTCCGCTAGTGTACAGTAGCTTTATTTTTATTTTTACCCATTCTCCCTTCTACCTCCAGGTTATAAATGTCCAACTGACAGCTTGGTTCAATAATGAAAAAAATTTAACTAAAAGAAATCCAAGACATCAAATTTCATTGTTTGATTAAAACTGCAGACTAAGAATATTTGCAGAATAACGTCTTAAGAAAATCAACTGAAACAACTTACTCATAGTGCAGCAAAATGCGGTTAATTACCGCAAAAGGACCAAAAATTGCAAATGCAATGTTAAAGCTTTTGACCAAACAATTCATATCATGCTATTAATCCCACAAACTGTGACTGTAACAAGAAAGTTTCTTCCATAATTAAAAATAATAGAAATCAAAACCTCCAAGAGACACTCACTTGCTGGTGTTTGCACCCCAAGTAACACTCACTTCACACCAAACACTAATACATTTGTACGCTCATAAGAACACCAAAACTAAGGTTGTGTACCAGAACTTCTAAAATGTCCAATGCCATGACTATTTCTATGGCTTTCAGTTTAACGTCTTCTTATATACTTCCAATTTTTAATAACGTAGTTATGTTTCCGTCGTATTTTGAAAATTACATTGAAATTTTAGCTTTCAAGTTTGACTTTGAATATATAGAAGAAAATATACAGCTTTCTAAAGCAGCGTGTTCATGTACGTATGAGATAACATCATGATTATAGAGAATTTAGAACATCAGTGTTTTGACGTAAACGTATTGACACGAATCAAGACAATAACACATGATATATGCATGTCATCAAATTGAAACTGACCATACGAAAATGCAACAAAAAAAACAATGATTTCAAACCAAATGAATTTTTTCAGTATCTACTTAACAACGAAATCAAATCAGTAGTAAGAGCAGAACACACTACCTTTACCGAATATCAGAGCTTGCAGTATAATGATGGTAAAATCCATTTCTCGAAAAGATCCCAATCATCTTTGTATGGAGAAAACGGACCATCTGACCAATGCATGGTGTCCATATTAAACACACTCCATGTTTTCCCATTTCAACAAGATAACGATCCTCAATAAAATAAACACAATTACTCTTACAATCCACATCATTGTAGAAAAGTCCGCCTTAAACACCTCATATCTTATGCGGCCATGGCAAGATATCCATGTTATGGTCGCTAATTGTAGATGTGGTTATCACCAAGTCTATGACGAATAACCTTTTTGCAGTGCAATAAAATTTTCCATTACAGTACACACCGTCAATGCCAGAGTAGAAATGAAATGAGATGTATAAATGAATCAGAAATGTTCAGTGAAACAAAAGACAAATTCAAGAGGTTAATCCAGAAAAACGCAATACTAACTTCTTTAGTTTCATAATTACACCAAAATGGATTCTCAGAACCCAATTTGTTATGATCTGTACGCACCAACATAATGAATTTGATATACAGAATAAATTAGATGTCGTAACAAACTGAATCATAAAGTAAAACATCAACACAAATTAGCAAAAAAAATACACACAAGACACAAAAGTAACAAAAACTTGCAACATCTTATCGTTACATTCGTTCTACAGAAAAGTGAAAAAGAACTAATATGTCAATCGGGATATAAAACTAATAAGCACTTCAACAGACACTGAAAAAAACAGATAAATAATGATGCTAAACAAATAAAAAAGAGACTTCTCATATAAATATACAATTCTAAATAATTAGCGTTCTTCCAACACTTAAATATAGAAAAAGTTACACTAAAGGAATAGTGGGTTTATTAACAACAATATGGCGCATTAAAACAAACAAAATGTCTATAATGCGACTCCGATACCGGATTGAGAAAAGTTACCTTGTTTTCGATGGTTCCTACCAACCAGGAAAATAACAGCCATGAGTCAAGGCAGAGGTAGAGAAGATCATCGGGTATCTGCCTTTCGGAATGCTAAGGAAAATATTTTTGTTCAAATGGACAGTAGCATTGTAACAATTTGTTGGGAAGAAGGGGATCAGCCAAGGCAAAGATTTTTGCATAGAAGGCTGTAATGGAGATCGAGTGGCTGGTATGGTGTTGCTTCAGGATCGGACATTTTGTATATATGCTACCAAAACGGGAGTTTTTGCATGTTGAAATTCAATCTTTCAGTTATAGTGTTTCCCATTGATAGAAATTACGGTTTAACCAATTCGGGAAATGAATTAATAGTTTAACAATAGAACGTAAAATTAGAATGAAAGAAAGAAAAAAAATGAAACCCACCTTAGAATTGTACATTCAACTGTGGAAGCTTGAATCATGAGGGTGAACGATCGGGAAATAGTTGAACCAGAAAATATGTTAGGGTTTAAGAAAGAAGATGCTAAACGATGCTGGACCCAAATTGTGGATTATTTTTGTTTTTTAAACTTTGAAATTAAATGTTTTTTAAATTGTGGAAACTGTTGCACTCTTAAATTTTATTTATTTATTTTTTTGACAAATTTCGAGGGCCTTTATTGCTGAGATATATTTACCATATATTTAAAAAAAACAAGTAGCAAATAACCAAGTACTGCAAAAACACATATTGCAAGCATAAACACCCCGCATACAAACTTAAGCCTAAAAGTCCGGCCCATATAACTCAAACCCGCATCTTGATTATTCCATGTTCGCTAGTTGATTTACTCCAAACTCGGTTTAACGAACTCTTTCGTTATACTTACATTCATGGCGGAGTACGGAAAACCGCCAATTTCTGTGTGTGCTTGAATGAAAAAACTAATTAAGCGCATGAATTCATCTCGTTCCGCTCTTCCCTTAGGTCTGTTAGCGTTACCCTTCTTGACTCGGCATTGATTCGGTAAGATCCAAATTTATATCTTTTGGCAAAGCTGTTTAGATCTACCGTGTTTTCCTTTACTTAGCAAATTATCTCACTTCCATTTCATGATTATAGTATTAATTTCAAAACGATGCTTAATGTGGAGGGAAACTTCTTTCACGTTCTGCATGTCAAAGATAAGTGCTGTTTTATTATCTGAATTAGTAATCTTTGATGGACTTGATAATGATGCTTTACTGGGTAATTTACCGTTTGATTGGAGAGGTCTGGACGCGAAACTTGAAGCTCTGTCCTTCTTTCGCCATTTTGTTTCACTTTTGTCCTTGTAAAAATTCATGTAATAAAGAAAAATTGAAAATTAAAACAGGTCATACCCAGGTATCTCTAAGAGCTGGAGCTTTGGGCATTTTGCGAGGTTGAGCTCAACTGGCGAAACCACCCAATCAGGGTGGTAAGAGAGTGGTTAACTCCATTCTGCACGGATTGCTTCATCAATGCTATATGTGTATGATATATGCTTTAAATTTTTTTTTACCTCGGATCTTGACTGCATCATGTATAGTTCTGCAAGTTTGTTAATTAAAAGGATAAGTGATTATGTTGTTACGTTCACGCCATATGCACCAAACACAAGTTGAAATCACTAGCTTAGCCACATCTTTGCTTTTGTTGTTGTGAGTGAATTTGTGATCAGTTCAATCTATTCTGTGATGTTCAGATTTTCATGCCGAGTTATGGAATAATGCAATTTGTTTCGGCCCCACCCCAAGACCCACATCAGTCCGTACCTCACTTAACACAGATATTGTCTCCAATTTAGTCGCCTTCGCCTCATGAGCCAAACCAAGATGTGGAGTTTTGTTCCTCAAAAGGCTTCCACGTTGTCATGAGGTGAAGACTTTGGTATATAAGCATCCACTTCATAGTGTTTTTCCGCGATATGAGACTATTATTCTCATTTTGAATGGGTGTTACAATCTTTCTCCTTTAGAGCCCAACGTCCTCGTTGGCTCATGAACACAACACCACCCAGATGTCGTGGCTGTAACACGTACAGACCACAATTCCGATTGGGTATGGCTCTGACACCAATGTAACAGCTCGCACTTCACTTAACCCAGATATTGTCTCAAACTTAGTCACCTCCACCTCATTGGCCAAGCCAAGGTGTGAGGTTTTGTTTCTCAAAAGGCCTCGACGTTGTTATGAAATGAAGGCTTTGGTATATAATATTTGTAAAAAAAACTTAAAAACTATTTTCTTATCATTTTAAATGAATTAAAACGATCACATTTGAATTATAAAACCATATAAATCAATATTAAACCGTCGTTTACAAAAAGTGTTATTATATCGATAAACCGATAGCGATTTTTCCTTGTATTTTCCGTCCTTGTAATTTCGAGTATGAAATTCTTTTAAGTAGGGGAGTCTGTAACGACATGTAAATTCGTCACTTAAGAAAATGTAATTTAATTTGGTGTATGTATGCTGCTCCAGACAAAGTCTGCCCATGGTTCTTTATTGTGTGCAATTCTGATTGTTTCCAATATTGATTTAAATTTATATTTACCATTCTTACTGTATGACCATGCCCAAAAATCTTCCGCCTCATTGTTGTAATTGCTTGCCAAAATTTCATCTCTAAGTTGTGTTAGATAACTCATATTGTCTGTTTTCCATTCATTTCTTTATGTTATCGCTATACCATGATGTTCTCTCCTCTCAGTCTTTTAATTGTGTCAACACCAAGTCTGTGAATAAGTCTCCCTCCACTCACCATGGATCATACCACATTGATGTCGATTTACCATCTATTATCTTTCTTTCTACGCATAGTAATGCTTCACTTCTTTAAAAATTATTTTCATATCCATAATATATATTTTAAATTATATAAAAATTGTCCAGAATTTTATATTTTATGAACACAGATATACATACATACATTTTGTATGTGTAATCAACTTTGAATTAAAAAATAGTATTTATCTATCTATATATAATAGGAATACTCCTTTTTGAAGCTTCTAAAGTTACAAGTATGCCCTTTGTTGTATGCATAAAAGTTAATTAAATGCTAAGAGTGGTTTGGTCATCCAACTTTTTGCACATTCTCCTTAATACCAGTACAGTATACACTCGTTTCCTTATTGGAAATTACTTAAAACCCTCATTGGAAATTGCTTTCTCGTTAATTCATATTTGTAAGTCATTTTATTGCATTATGTTTCTCAACCCTCACCATATTTCTCCATTTTACTATTTCTTTGCCACATTCTTCCAGCCCGTTTATGTACTCAACTTTCTCACTTTCAACACACTTACCCTGCTTCATCATCGATCGAAGTTGACTTCCCACTGCTCAACCCTTTCATCTCACTGCTTCATCTCAGCTACTTGATAATTGCCATGCATAAAATTTAAGGATTATCAAGCATGGTACTCATACTCTTTGTGATATCTTGACTGAAGAAATTTTTTGATTCAGATATGTATTTATATTCAACATTAGCATTAGCAATATCATAATTTTAACCACATATTCTACAATTGTGTGATTTTTTAATATGAACGATAAGTTACTAGGCTATCATGTTCTAAATTTATGAACGCGTCATTGAATATAACTGAAATATGTACTAAATATGGAATATCACTAATAGACAAGAATATCACGAAATATTTACTTAAGAAAATATCATAATGTCACAAAATATTCTCATTTTCGTACTAGGGGGTGTATACATATACACGTTCTATCCTTTAACATAATGTCATTTTGGATATTCTCTAAATGCAAAGGATATCCTGTTTTCCTTTCCAAAATGAAGCCTGTCATTTTTTGGTGTGTACATATTTATACTTATGTAACAACTAAATAATAATGAGTTTCTTATGTTCTTGGAAGATGCACCAAAACATAGAATAATTATATTTCTATATGTTTGTTATAATTATATAATGAAAAACTAATATAGATCACATATTTTATTGTACCAAAAAGAAGTTAATACACATATTTCTTTGCACACATACAATAGACATGTTATACGTACTGGTGTATACACATTAAATATCTGAAAAAAGGTTAATTTTTATTATTATTGCCGAAAACCATACTAACAAAATTAAATTTTGTTAAGTTCTAGAAAATATATATTATAGTGTTAAACTTTTAAAATTAGATTTGATATTTAAATCCATATAATATATTAATATTAAAATTTTTGAAAATAATCTTTTTTATTTCATACCGAGAGCAAGTATAAAAAATACGCATAAAAAATTATTTTTATTTTAATATATACATATATATACAACCATCAACATGTGATAATCCATCGTTATACTGATTCGTGAAATTTTTAACAAAATAATATATAGAACAATAATCATATAGACATTATAATATAATAGTAAATTAAAAGAGTGCCTTTTACCAATGCCCAAAGCTCGCACGTTGAAACGAAGAAGTGAACTCCTTGAATCGAATTTCAATCTCGAAGTTGCTTGCTCCTGAATTGTCTAACCACTGACGTTCGAATCGAAGTAATTTCATATGAATTTGTACCTGGGTTTTAGGGCTGTTTGAAGCCATGGACGGTGTCCCTTTTTACTGTTGTAGAAGTGCAAAAAGTAATTAGCTTAAGTGAAGGAAAGGTGGCTTGTATAAAGGAAAGATAAGAGAGAAAAACATAGATCAATATCCTTTTTTTCTCTTACCCATTATCTCCTTTATTTTTCGCTCAAAATCCATTTGCCATATCAATATATGGCCCGCCTCACCATGGCCATCTATAGCCGGCTATCAAAGCCTCCTTCTAGGAAATAAAAAAATATTCCAAGCCTAAACAATATTGTTGCATTTAAATCTAATTTAAACGCGTATCAATATCGCATATCAATTAGTATTTATATAACAATTATATGCACACTATTTAATATTGTTCAATACACATCATATAAAATTTTATATTAATATTTCATAAATATTAATTAATTTATAACAATTATGAATTAATTAAATCGGATGGTAAAAGGAGTATTTAATATTTTGGTTATGTGACTTTTAGGTGTAAATCTGGTCAGCGATTAATATCGATCAATTCTAATATTAATGTTCATACGCCACTTAGCACGTGGTATGACATTTTGGCCAAATTTGTCGCTTACCTGTTGGTAAAATCCAATTTTACTTTGTTAAGTATTACTCAGCAGTGACAATTATTTACGACAATTCTCTTCGTTAAAACTGTATCACTTTGGACTTATGAAATTTGGTAATGCTCAAAATTCCAATATCGTCCATATTCAACTTTATAGTCCAAACACAAAGTTCTTGGTTCAATGTTAACAATTATAATTTACCGTACTGCTTTGGCAAGAGACTTTAACTTTGAGTTGGCTTCAGTTGACCGTGATACTAATCTCACATAATCGAGGAAGCGAATCCTCTCCTGAATAGTTTTTCACTTTCAATGCTTCCACTCGACCCAACTATAGTCGTTCGATGGACGTTGTGCCACTATTTAACTATAATCAAGGTGGAGCTTCCACAATGAAGATCAATAGTATTCTCAAGTTAAGAGAACCGTGTAATTTTGTCACATTGATATTTTTTGCTTGACCTTAGTTATGTTAACCAATGGAAAAGTATCAAGTGAGTCATTCCATAGTTATTCGATAACTATCAGTATGTAATCCTTCGGTGCCCCCAACAGTCATGAGTAATATACTGTCTAACATTTGGAGAGCGTTGCGTACTTTAGTCTTAACGGATGTATCGATATCTAATCTCGATACATCTTGACTATGAATATTTAAACCAATATATTTATTTTATTGTGATAAATCGCTCATGATTGCAACACATTGTGGATATCATCATAAAACATGTCATTTATGGATTTTCTATTAAATATACTTCTAATTAAATTAATTGACTAGTATAACATATTATATCAAGTATAAAATAGAAAGAGAACATATTTTATTTCAAACAAGATTGATTATTGAGTTAGATATGTGTAACAAATTACATAATTGCCCCTAAAGCACATCCCTAACTCCATCAGCCTGCCACTTGCACTTGGGGTCGATTACAGAATTTTTATCTAATCCCTTCAATCAGTTTAATGAGAACTGATCGAGTTACCTTCGTGGATGGATCTGCTATGTTGTTTTAAGTATCTACTATGTCAATCAACTCTCTCTGATACTGAGAAACTAACTTTATCAGGTGGAACTAATCGGAGTATGTTTCTTGACTTCTAGTGAGCTCTTATCTTTACATTGTTATCATATAACAATAATGTAGTATTCTTAATACTTGGAATCACCCATAGCTCGGTTTTAAATTTGTGCATTCATATTATACATTGCTTTTATCGTGGCGTTATTCAAGGCGATGTACTTAGGCATTTTCGTTGAATTAGCCACGGCTTCATATTTAGAACATTTCCAACTTAAAGCTCCTTAACTAAGGTTTAAACATGGATTTAATCTTGAAATATTATACTCGATATCACTTTTGAAGTTCAAGTCCGAGCACTCCTTCATAAGGAGTTTGTTGTTTCTATAAACAATTCTCTAGTATTTTGTAAATACTATAAAACACTCTAATCTACCATTTAGTGATCTTAATTTGGATTTGATATTTTATTCATCCATTTGGATACAACTACCAAAATCTTTCCCTTAAATACATATTTACCGTCGATGGATCACATCACTTTAGGTACAACTACCAAAATCATATTTTAATAATATACTTGGAATCCTTTCGAATTTGTGCATATACCATTTGAAAGAGTCAATACTCTTATGGTTTAATTGACAACTAAAGATTATCTACCCTCGATATTGATAAGAAATTCATAGCTCCTCTTCAATGTTTATTAGACTCTCTAATGCGTTGTATTCGTTTAGATTGGGTTAATTTCATTTCATCCCACATAATCAGTTTCTTCTTTGGATCGTATCCAAATCCATTTTACCATCAATAATTTCTAAAAGGAATTCTATTGCTATGAAGTTGGTAGTGAAAGTCTATTTGGATCGTATACTATGTATGTGACGACCCGGAATTTTTGTATATTTGAAATCGGAATATTTAATTAATTTTATATATTCAGAGATAAATTATCAGCTTAATTTTCTAATATCGTTGTTGATTGGGTGATTTAATTATTAAATTAAATTATTTGATGTTGGATAAAATAGTAAATCTGGTATTCTAAGCTAATTAAAAATATTTTGGAAGCTCGGAAAATTCATATTAAAAATACTGGCGGTAATAGAACGTTTAAAATTTAATTTAAAGATGTTTTGTTCAGTTTTAAAAATATATTGTTTAAATTGAATTTAAAGATAGTCGTCCGAGGCACAGTCTCGAAATTCGACGAAACTAGTTCCATTGGATCCGTAATATTTTATTATTTTCGGATTTTTAATTTCGTAGCTTTTGGAGTGATTGTGTGAGCGTCCGATAGGTAAACGTGCTGAATTTATATCGAAAATTTGAGTTGTTATAACTAGAAATTTTATACCTTAATAAAATTTATAAAGGGCAGAGGAAAAAATCAACTCAACCATTACCCTATTTTTCTCAGCCGACCTACCTACTGATGTACGAGTTAATTAACTCCACGTTACCAGTTCTTTCTTTCATTTCAAGCACGTCGTTCCTCTTATTTTATAATGGTCGCCTTCTTTCGGAAGCAAATCCTAATGAAATCTTTCCCTCTCCTCATTATCAAAACGCGTTCCCTTCCTCCATTCCTTATTCAATTAAACTGACTCAGAGCAAAATGAAATCTCACGAAAAAAATAAAATAAAAATAAAACAGGAGTGCGATTTGAATTCAATCGCGTTCATTTATAGGGGGGAAACTCGATCGTACATCGAAAGGGAACGGCGAGCACTCTCGTTGGCTCAATTTCGAAATCAGGAAAGGGGATAAGCCGCGATTCCAGATCGCGATTAGTTTGCGTGGCCATGGCATGGAGCAGCGACCGTGGGCGATGATGGGCGATCGCAAGGCGGCATGGTGGTTCGTTTTGAATTGGATGTTGAGGGCGCTGAGTGGATTCGTGCTCGAGGGTGTGAGGCACAGGTTCTGGCGACGACAAAGGGGAGCTAGGAATTACTCGAGTGATGTTTTGGGTGGCCTCTGGCATGGCCGTGCTGCAGCGTTGGTTCGCAGTGATGTTGGAGTTGGGTGCATTCGTTGATGAGAGGGGAGTAAGGTATTCTTCTGTTTGATTTTTACTGAAGGAATAAAATGTTTATACACATTTTTAATTTTAAGGTATACATATATATGCTTAAAGGAAGAAATATATATATAGACAGGAAGTATATATAGATTCATACAGTAAAATAAAAGTAAAAGAGGGAAGTATATACATAGGTAGACAGGAAATCTATTCAGTAGGAAATTATGTATATATATAGGTGCAGTTTCAATTTTTAATATATATACAAGGAAAAAGGAAAATTATTTGATAATTGAGGAACAAAAATAAATAAATATAGATGGCTAGTTTAGATAAATTGTTGGTCAACTAAATTTATTTAATGGTAAATTTTATAGTTCCTCTCAGATGTTAATAAGTCGTATAATGATTGTACAAGGTCAAAATTGAGAAACAAGCTGGTTTGGATTGGGATTGCCAAAAATCAAAGGTGAGTTAATCTCACTCAGTTAAATTTAAATTTAAATGGTTAAATTTAAATAATTTATTGGATGATTGATTTGATTTGATGTGATATATATAGTAGTATATACCAATATATACATATTGGCATATGTATATATTTGAGTTGTTGATATTCCCGCATTTATATAGCGGATGAGACCCTATGCGCCGCATAATAGCGGATGATATTTTATAAAACCCATATACCGCGATATTCCACTTTGAAGTGAAATTGGTATTGTGCTAACGTCTGTGGATGCAGGGAAACAGGTTGGAGGGATCCAACTGGATTCCTCAAAATATTTAATTTTGTTTAAATATTCTGTGATATGATTTTTGATATCCTGTGATGAATTATATGGATAATTGGATGTTATGGTTTGGTTGGATCGATTTGGATGTGCTGAATTATCAAAATCTCTAGAATGGAATTTTTGAAAAGAAATAAAAGAGTAAATTTTTAAGTAAAATAATTATAAAGAGTTTGGAATAAATGTGAGAATAAATCTGATTAAGAATAAAAGTGATTTCCAAAATTCTAATAAATATGGAAAAGAGGAATTTTGAATAAACAGAGAAATATTGAATTTAAAGAAAACTTATGTGATATTATTTAAAGGAATAAATAATTTATTTTAATTCAATGTTTAAATGTAATTAAAAAGAAAGAAGGAATTTGGGAAATCTGAAACTTGTGTTCAGTTTAAAGATTTTAAATCATAATGAGAAATAAAATCTGGAAGTTAACGAATTTGGAAATAAATGGATTAAGTAAGGAAATTTATTTCAAAGAAAAATAAATTGGGAAATCAATTATAAATTTGATTTAAATACTTTGGGATTTGAAATTTAAAGAGAAATGAGATTTTGGAATTTATAAACTGGGTTCATAAAGTAAAATAAAATATCAGGGGATATTTGAAAATATAAATTCAAGGTGGGAATTTATAAAAGGGATATGAATTGGTTTAAAAATAAGTGTTGATTTATTTTTAAAGGATGTGAAGAGAAGTGTATTTCTCTGGATAGCCAAGTACGTTTTTCAAAGCAATTTTTAATATAAGTTAAAAGTTCTAATTTGTTTAAAAATGCATGTTATAGGAAATTGATTATTTCTAAAGGTTAATTTCCAAAGTAAGTATTTTCAAAAATCTATTATTGTAGTAATTATATAAAAGTGATTTGGTATTATGTTTTAAAAAGAGAAAGTTAGTTTATATTTATAAAGTGGTTTCATTTTAAATATTCCTTAAGTATATATTTTTGATAAAGTATTAAAGTAGTTTTAAAATTTCAATGTTATAAAATATATTTAAAATAAAGTGTTTAAATTATTTTAAAATTTAAAAGTATTTTGTACTTGGTGATTCAGTGGAAATAATTATTTGGGAAATGTATTCCGTAAGCGAAAACTGTTTGAAATTGTTTTCAAATGGGCTTTGAAAATTTGGAAATATATCTTGGAAAGATATTTGGGCAAATAAATAATGTGGGAAATTATTTATTGTGTGATGGTTGCTTGTGGATGTTAATTGATAGTTAAATAACCGACTATCAATATTGGCCAAATGCGCTGATCGTTTCGAAGAGACCGGGATCGGGTTTCCGTATACCGGGATTCTAGGTCTGGAGACTCGAATACCACTTCGATCCGGTTTGTACGTTTCGTGTAACGTGTTCGGAGTCGAAGATGGAGCTGTGAAGTGCAAGGGCTAGTCGCTACTAATCCTGAGGATATTTCCAAAATGGATGTAGTAGGAATAGTGCCTTCGGTTCCGTTCGGACCCGGGACGGACTTGTATGGACGAATGCTTGCGAAACATCGTCAGGTGGACGATGGGCATTCTAAGGGATATGTGCTATAAAGGTATCGTTTAGCCTCGAACCTCATCAACCGGGAATGACTGAAAATCAGGGGTTATGCAGCAAGGCTTCGTGGGTAGCCCCCACTTGAGAGTAAGGTCATCCCTGTCTAGATGTCCCTTTTATTTCGGCTTAGTGGTGCGGTTGCTGATCCCAACCGTGGGGTGATTTTATTTGGAATTATCCAGTAAGAGATGATTCCGGCTTTGTGTTGCAGGGGAGCGGGCGTACTCCTCGGTACTGTGATCTAGGCCACGTACTGTGACAGGTGGTACCCCAGTGCCTAGTCATTCGTTGGAAATCCATTCTCCCTACGTGCCTTGTACGGTATTTGTTTGTATACCTAGTATGCTGGAATTTAATCATGTAACAATTTCAGCTATTTTAATAAGTATTTGTGAATAGACACTATTATAATATCAGAGGATTTTTATAAAAAGTGTTTTAGCTATCGTAAGGTAAAAACCCGACATGTTTATTTGTGGCGTGGTCTTACGAGATGCTTTTATTTTCAAAAGGATTTTTGAAACTTTAATAATAAATTTGAGTGTGATTTTCTCACGCTGGTATTCCAGACTGACTCGGGTATTGTTTTATATGATGCTCGGGTCAGACCGAGTATTATAGGTTACAGGATATGATGCTGTGGAGCTCAGGAGATGAGCTGGATGGCGAGACGTATCTCCCGTACTTGTTTATATATATATTCCGCTGTGTTGATTGTTGTACTCTGTTGTATTGAGGACATGATATGGTTATTGTCCAGTTGTATGTTATGTGTTCTCCGGTGTATACTCTGATGCTATATTATATAAAACTGATATAGTTTTTGATTTGTGTAAAGATCTGTTAATATATATTATATTTTATTCCGCTGCGATGGTTAGATTCTGATTTTGTTTCCTATTTTTCTTCTTCTACCTCTTCTTCTTAACTCAAATGGTTCGATTTTCCGGGTCTGGAAAGTCGGGTCGTTACAGTGGTATCAGAGCTTAGGCTAGCGATAACCTTGGCTCTGGTGGGAATTTTGAGAGTACTAATAGATATGAGAGCGTATATGTTAGTGAATATAAAATGGTTTTATATTGTGTTGGTTGATTTATTGAGTGGCATATGAACCTTCGTCGGCACAGTCTGTACAACTGTATCGAAGGGGTTTCTAAACACTTGAATAGAACAGTTCAACACAATGTTGTTTTAAATAGGGTGAATGAAATAATTTTGCCCAAATTATTTTGTATATAAAAGAAATAATTATTCGAAATTTATTATAGTTATATGTTTGGATGCTTGGTTGTTAGAAAATGACAATAATGAGTTAGTCTCATTATTGAGTAGAAATTGAAACTTATAAACTAAGTTGAAGAATAAATTTATATAACAAAATGGAATTTGAAATATAGACTATAAATGAAATTTATAAATTGAGATAACCTTTATATACAAATGTGAATTACAAATGTGATTTATAATCAAATGAGATAAATTCATAAACAAATGAAATTTGTAAATGTAAATTGTAAATGTGACTTATAACTTGAAATAAAATGTGATAGAATTCCAGAGTAATGTTTGGATATAAAATTGAATGGACTTTGAATTTGAAGTTTTGGGAAAGGTTTAAATTCCTTTGGACTTAAAAATAGTTTTTTAAAGGTTTTGGGGAAATAATGGTGATATTATTTCATGAAATATTTTTGAAATTGAATTGAAATCTGTTGGGATTTAGGAATTAAAAATATTTGAAAAGTTTTAAAGTGATAAAAGCATTAAATTCTCTTTCGGTCGCTGGAAAATAATTTCGGTGATGACTGCAGCATCATCGATGTCTATTTTCGAGTTTCCAAAGAGAAATTGCTACCAAACTGTTTTAAATTGGAAGTGATTGTGAACTGGGTTGGTTTTGAAATTCAAAGGGAAAATTGTTTGGTAAAAGCAGATTATTTTGGAAATTGGGATTTGATGTGATATACCAGATATGTATGAGTTATTTATGGATTCAAAATGGTTTTGAAATAAAACCGGGCAATTGAATTCTGGGAATTCTATTTAAAATATAAATGTGGAAAATTTAAATGAATCAACAATATAAAATATAGAATGAAGTTGATTGAAATAAGAAGGGAATGAAAGTTTAATTCTGGGATTATAATTATGAGATGAAAATAACTAAATGAGTAATATAAGTTGGTAGATAAAAGAATTAGAGTATATGAAGGTGAATAAAATATATTTGAATTTAACTTAAGATAAGTTAAATAAAAATTGAGATTTGGAATTGAATTAAATGTAAGTAAGTTGAAGTTGAATTGAATTGGATATAAAGGTAATGTAAAATGCTTATAATTGTGTAAAGAAATTCATATTCTTAAGTTCTTAAGTGTAATAATTTGAGATTTGATTGTAAAGATGAAAATGGACTTAAATGAATAGTCCCAGGTCTTCAGCAAGTAAGTTAAAACTTATGAATAGAAATGAAATTGTAAGTCATAAATGGGAATTCATTTCTTTGAACCATTAAGAGTTATAATTTGAAATTGTAATTATCAAATGGAAACGACTAAGATGAGCAATCTTAATTTTTAAATAAATCCAAACTTGAATTATAGAATAAATTGAACTTAAGATGATTAAGTGAAGTGATATTTGGGATTTAAAAAGCAAGTATTTAATTTTAACCAGCGGAGGAACTAATTTGATAATAAATTAGTTAATGAAATTGAATTGTGAGTTAATGAAATTGGATTAAAATAGTGATGGTTTGAATTGCGAATGGAATCCAAATAAGTGAAAATAAATTGGAAATGACCTGGTTATTAATAAAATAATTCCAGATGAATTGAGTATGGAAAATAAAATTCATAATGATTGAGTGAATGAACCACTTATATTAAATAAATAAATGGATGGAATTTGATTAAATAAGAATCAAATGAAAGATGGAAATAAAACTTTAAAGGGTTGGTTAAATGGAAAAATAAACTTAAGTTATTGACTTAAGTAAATGTTGAATGGAAACTGAACTCAACAGAGGAGTGGTTTAAATAAGTTGAGAAATAGTTATTGAATGAATTAACTTGGATTGTTTTCGAGCTAAATAAAATTCAATATTCAGAAGTTGGAGATGAATTGAATTTAAGAAAATTATTAGAAATGAAAATCTGAATGAAATGTGGAATAAGTATTTATATTTGAAATGAAGTAGTAAATTGAAGTAAGTTGGAATTCATATGAAATGGGAGTTCAATTTGAATATATACACTTCAGTGGTGAAGTAGTAAATAAATATCAGAAAAATTTATATTGAACTTAAGAATTGAAGAATGAAATTCTTAAGAAAATTTGTATTGGAAATATACTTAGTAATTTTGGAAAAAAAAATATACTAAGTGAATAGTTGAATGAAGACTAAAATTGAAGTTGTGAAGTGGGATAGTTGTGAATAAGGGGATAACAATCAAAAAGGAATGTGAATAAAAGAGAATTGATATAACTGATAATCAATTGGGCTAATTACGTAAGATGTACGTATATTATTTTATTCGCATAGCTATTTGATCCAGATGTCGAGCACAGAATTTTGGGATAGTTTTATCGATCCGAATCAGGATTTTTCACTCGATTTTCAACGGCGAGCCTGGATATGGATTGTTGATTGATTCTGGAAATTCTCTATCATAGTTGGTGGCTATGCAAGGAGAATGACAGTTTCTGATCAAGAAACCAGATCTGAGTCTGCACTAGGAAGTCGGGTGGACGATACTAGTTCGGAAGTGAAATTGTGTGATCGATTGAGCGATCGAATGTGATATTGCGTACGGATGATATATGTGCATCGTACGGGCTTAAGTAAAGCAAATATTGAAAATTTGTAAAGAAAAGTATAAAATGACTTTGGGTTTGGGAGTGAATATTATTGCTTAGTATGATATACAGGTGTATAAAAGCAATGGATAATTGGGATTTTTGATTTTAGAAGATAAAATTTAATGGCCCGACAAAAGGTATGTATTTGAATTTCTATATGAAATTTGATTGGGTTTTTGATCCAGCCACTTGGCTTTTTGTTTCTTTTTGAGATTGGGAGGCCGTAGAGCCATTTTGTAGTTGTACCGAGCTAGCCGCGCAAAGGAGACGCTGGCAAAAAATTTCGGAAATTTAGGGAGTTAGAAAAATTTTGGAAAATTTTGATGATTCAAAATTAAATTCAAATTTAAATTTGAATGGATAAATAGGTGGTATGGGTTGAACTTATGAATAAGTTTGGGAAGTTAAAAGATGATTAGTGTATCATTAATAAAAGATTGTTTGGGTATGGTTAAAACTGTTTGAATTCGGGAAATAGTTAACGGGGATTGAATCATTCTTCTTAACTAGTAATTTCGGGGACGAAATTCTTTTAAGGGGGGAAGAATGTGACGACCCGAAATTTTTGTATATTTGAAATTGGAATATTTAATTAATTTTATATATTCAGAGATAAATTATCAACTTAATTTTCTAATATCGTTGTTGATTGGGTGATTTAATTATTAAATTAAATTATTTGATGTTGGATAAAATAGTAAATCTGGTATTCTAAGCTAATTAAAAATATTTTGGAAGCTCGGAAAATTCATATTAAAAATACTGGCGGTAATAGAACGTTTAAAATTTAATTTAAAGATGTTTTGTTCAGTTTTAAAAATATATTGTTTAAATTGAATTTAAAGATAGTCGTCCGAGGCACAGTCTCGAAATTCGACGAAACTAGTTCCATTGGATCCGTAATATTTTATTATTTTCGGATTTTTAATTTCGTAGCTTTTGGAGTGATTGTGTGAGCGTCCGATAGGTAAACGTGCTGAATTTATATCGAAAATTTGAGTTGTTATAACTAGAAATTTTATACCTTAATAAAATTTATAAAGGGCAGAGGAAAAAATCAACTCAACCATTACCCTATTTTTCTCAGCCGACCTACCTACTGATGTACGAGTTAATTAACTCCACGTTACCAGTTCTTTCTTTCATTTCAAGCACGTCGTTCCTCTTATTTTATAATGGTCGCCTTCTTTCGGAAGCAAATCCTAATGAAATCTTTCCCTCTCCTCATTATCAAAACGCGTTCCCTTCCTCCATTCCTTATTCAATTAAACTGACTCAGAGCAAAATGAAATCTCACGAAAAAAATAAAATAAAAATAAAACAGGAGTGCGATTTGAATTCAATCGCGTTCATTTATAGGGGGGAAACTCGATCGTACATCGAAAGGGAACGGCGAGCACTCTCGTTGGCTCAATTTCGAAATCAGGAAAGGGGATAAGCCGCGATTCCAGTTCGCGATTAGTTCGCGTGGCCATGGCATGGAGCAGCGACCGTGGGCGATGATGGGCGATCGCAAGGCGGCATGGTGGTTCGTTTTGAATTGGATGTTGAGGGCGCTGAGTGGATTCGTGCTCGAGGGTGTGAGGCACAGGTTCTGGCGACGACAAAGGGGAGCTAGGAATTACTCGAGTGATGTTTTGGGTGGCCTCTGGCATGGCCGTGCTGCAGCGTTGGTTCGCAGTGATGTTGGAGTTGGGTGCATTCGTTGATGAGAGGGGAGTAAGGTATTCTTCTGTTTGATTTTTACTGAAGGAATAAAATGTTTATACACATTTTTAATTTTAAGGTATACATATATATGCTTAAAGGAAGAAATATATATATAGACAGGAAGTATATATAGATTCATACAGTAAAATAAAAGAGGGAAGTATATACATAGGTAGACAGGAAATCTATTCAGTAGGAAATTATGTATATATATAGGTGCAGTTTCAATTTTTAATATATATACAAGGAAAAAGGAAAATTATTTGATAATTGAGGAACAAAAATAAATAAATATAGATGGCTAGTTTAGATAAATTGTTGGTCAACTAAATTTATTTAATGGTAAATTTTTATAGTTCCTCTCAGATGTTAATAAGTCGTATAATGATTGTACAAGGTCAAAATTGAGAAACAAGCTGGTTTGGATTGGGATTGCCAAAAATCAAAGGTGAGTTAATCTCACTCAGTTAAATTTAAATTTAAATGGTTAAATTTAAATAATTTATTGGATGATTGATTTGATTTGATGTGATATATATAGTAGTATATACCAATATATACATATTGGCATATGTATATATTTGAGTTGTTGATATTCCCGCATTTATATAGCGGATGAGACCCTATGCGCCGCATAATAGCGGATGATATTTTATAAAACCCATATACCACGATATTCCAATTTGAAGTGAAATTGGTATTGTGCTAACGTCTGTGGATGCAGGGAAACAGGTTGGAGGGATCCAACTGGATTCCTCAAAATATTTAATTTTGTTTAAATATTCTGTGCTATGATTTTTGATATCCTGTGATGAATTATATGGATAATTGGATGTTATGGTTTGGTTGGATCGATTTGGATGTGCTGAATTATCAAAATCTCTAGAATGGAATTTTTGAAAAGAAATAAAAGAGTAAATTTTTAAGTAAAATAATTATAAAGAGTTTGGAATAAATATGAGAATAAATCTGATTAAGAATAAAAGTGATTTCCAAAATTCTAATAAATATGGAAAAGAGGAATTTTGAATAAACAGAGAAATATTGAATTTAAAGAAAACTTATGTGATATTATTTAAAGGAATAAATAATTTATTTTAATTCAATGTTTAAATGTAATTAAAAAGAAAGAAGGAATTTGGGAAATCTGAAACTTGTGTTCAGTTTAAAGATTTTAAATCATAATGAGAAATAAAATCTGGAAGTTAACGAATTTGGAAATAAATGGATTAAGTAAGGAAATTTATTTCAAAGTAAAATAAATTGGGAAATCAATTATAAATTTGATTTAAATACTTTGGGATTTGAAATTTAAAGAGAAATGAGATTTTGGAATTTATAAACTGGGTTTATAAAGTAAAATAAAATATCAGGGGATATTTGAAAATATAAATTCAAGGTGGGAATTTATAAAAGGGATATGAATTGGTTTAAAAATAAGTGTTGATTTATTTTTAAAGGATGTGAAGAGAAGTGTATTTCTCTGGATAGCCAAGTACGTTTTTCAAAGCAATTTTTAATATAAGTTAAAAGTTCTAATTTGTTTAAAAATGCATGTTTTAGGAAATTGATTATTTCTAAAGGTTAATTTCCAAAGTAAGTATTTTCAAAAATCTATTATTGTAGTAATTATATAAAAGTGATTTGGTATTATGTTTTAAAAAGAGAAAGTTAGTTTATATTTATAAAGTGGTTTCATTTTATTTTATTTTTTGGCAATGCCAGCGGGGTTAACTGGGCCCCTACCAGTTTTATTGCAACAAACAATAAAAAAGAGATACAGAGAAAAAACAAAGAGGAAGAAAACTGAAAAATAAAAAAGTGGAAGAAAACACAAGGAAGAGAAACTACAAAATCATGCCCAAGCATGTAACATAGACAGCGGGATGCTACTAGCACAGTGCTTCAGTTGCTTGTGAATACTGCATTTCATATCTGTCCATAAGACCATGTCATTCCTTCTAACATTTTCAAAAACTCTTAAGTTTCTTTCCCTCCAAATCACAGCCACGAAGACCTTTAAACACACAGTTAACACTCGAATACCACTTAAGTTTCATTTTAAATATTCCTTAAGTATATATTTTTGATAAAGTATTAAAGTAGTTTTAAAATTTCAATGTTATAAAATATATTTAAAATAAAGTGTTTAAATTATTTTAAAATTTAAAAGTATTTTGTACTTGGTGATTCAGTGGAAATAATTATTTGGGAAATGTATTCCGTAAGCGAAAACTGTTTGAAATTGTTTTCAAATGGGCTTTGAAAATTTGGAAATATATCTTGGAAAGATATTTGGGCAAATAAATAATGTGGGAAATTATTTATTGTGTGATGGTTGCTTGTGGATGTTAATTGATAGTTAAATAACCGACTATCAATATTGGCCAAATGCGCTGATCGTTTCGAAGAGACCGGGATCGGGTTTCCGTATACCGGGATTCTAGGTCTGGAGACTCGAATACCACTTCGATCCGGTTTGTACGTTTCGTGTAACGTGTTCGGAGTCGAAGATGGAGCTGTGAAGTGCAAGGGCTAGTCGCTACTAATCCTGAGGATATTTCCAAAATGGATGTAGTAGGAATAGTGCCTTCGGTTCCGTTCGGACCCGGGACGGACTTGTATGGACGAATGCTTGCGAAACATCGTCAGGTGGACGATGGGCATTCTAAGGGATATGTGCTATAAAGGTATCGTTTAGCCTCGAACCTCATCAACCGGGAATGACTGAAAATCAGGGGTTATGCAGCAAGGCTTCGTGGGTAGCCCCCACTTGAGAGTAAGGTCATCCATGTCTAGATGTCCCTTTTATTTCGGCTTAGTGGTGCGGTTGCTGATCCCAACCGTGGGGTGATTTTATTTGGAATTATCCAGTAAGAGATGATTCCGGCTTTGTGTTGCAGGGGAGCGGGCGTACTCCTCGGTACTGTGATCTAGGCCACGTACTGTGACAGGTGGTACCCCAATGCCTAGTCATTCGTTGGAAATCCATTCTCCCTACGTGCCTTGTACGGTATTTGTTTGTATACCTAGTATGCTGGAATTTAATCATGTAACAATTTCAGCTATTTTAATAAGTATTTGTGAATAGACACTATTATAATATCAGAGGATTTTTATAAAAAGTGTTTTAGCTATCGTAAGGTAAAAACCCGACATGTTTATTTGTGGCGTGGTCTTACGAGATGCTTTTATTTTCAAAAGGATTTTTGAAACTTTAATAATAAATTTGAGTGTGATTTTCTCACGATGGTATTCCAGACTGACTCGGGTATTGTTTTATATGATGCTCGGGTCAGACCGAGTATTATAGGTTACAGGATATGATGCTGTGGAGCTCAGGAGATGAGCTGGATGGCGAGACGTATCTTCCGTACTTGTTTATATATATATTCCGCTGTGTTGATTGTTGTACTCTGTTGTATTGAGGACATGATATGGTTATTGTCCAGTTGTATGTTATGTGTTCTCCGGTGTATACTCTGATGCTATATTATATAAAACTGATATAGTTTTTGATTTGTGTAAAGATCTGTTAATATATATTATATTTTATTCCGCTGCGATGGTTAGATTCTGATTTTGTTTCCTATTTTTCTTCTTCTACCTCTTCTTCTTAACTCAAATGGTTCGATTTTCCGGGTCTGGAAAGTCGGGTCGTTACAATGTATATGACAAGTAATTATTGTATACATGATAAATTGAGATAATAGTAAAATAAAAGGATCACACCAGAAATTTTATACTGGTTCGGACCTCCTGTCCTATGTCCAGTCTCGAAGCTCCTTTTCGGGATTTCACGAATTAATAACCCTCGCTTCGCCCGGAGGAATAGGCTTGTTACAATAAAAATCTTTCGTCAAAAATGTGCTCTGATTAACACTGATATTTACAATACGTACAAGACTTCCTATAATCTCCACTGAATATGTATAGATATGAATATGTGTGTTCTTTGGAAATATGGAAGAAAATTGAATCAAAGTTAATGATCTTTGGTTGAAATATTGATTGCAAATATGAGTGACATGAATTTGAGTGCAAAGTAGATATATAGAATAGAAATAAGAAATTAGTTGGTTTAATCGTAAAAATCACTGATGTATTTATAGTTGTGAAAAGATCAATTTGAAGCGTTGCTACCATTTCTTTTCATTTCTAGAGTTGCTTCTGTTTGGGGTAGAATTGATTCGAAGAAGAGATGCAGAAGCAACCTTTCAGATTTGGCTGTTGTATTTTAAAAAAAATTCCCGAAGTCAAATCCAGACGTCTGGATTTGTGATGACCAGACGTCTGGAAATATGGAAAATTCGTTTTCCTGTGTAAATGCATGTGTATTTTATCATATACAAAATCCAGGGAGATTTTACATAATTTTTCTAAGATTTGTATACAATATTTATCTCTCTACTGCTGTGATCCATGCTCTATGCTTCGATTTGTTTCCTTGAGTATCTGTAAAAATAAGATAAGAGATATATATGTATAATTATTATTATATGGTTTGTCGTCATCAAAACTTGTAGATATGAGTTCCTAACAGGTAGTTCTTGAAACAACGGTTGTTTCTCAGTGTAATGGAACTGGTATCCATAAACATTTTATGAATTGCCCTGTATAAAACTAATTTGGTTTTTAGTTTATAATACTTATGTTCAAAACAAAAATTGGTCATCCACTCCCAAACTCTTTTTTTGGTGATTCATACAAGATCTCTTGCTAACAACTATTACGTGCAATCTTCCGACTCACACGACCTGCAAGCTCTTTGGCCTAGGATATATTGGGGTTTCTTATGAACTCTTATCTTATATGATTTTATAAACTATTCTTTAGATGAAATTAATTTTAACCATCTGTACTACTCTTAAGTACATAACGTTATAGAAAGAAGTTAACTCAACTTCACTTACAATTAATCATACTTTGTCCAACAAAGTTCAATTACCCCTTATTGATACATCATTTTGTACCATAGGGAGGAGTTGATTTTTGGGAATGAATCTTTATTCATTTTAGATACATTCGGAACTCTTTCCAATATAATCACCTATTCGATTAAATCGAGTCATTTTTATTTTATATCGCATGTTATTTTATTTACTTCCATTTTATATTCTATGAACTCGTCGTTAACATACCGCAAGTGTATCAAATACATATGTTCATTTGTGATAATTCATTGGTGAATACAACAAAGTATGTGAAATCGTTTTTGAAATAATAAACTTTCAATTGCATACATCTATATGTATCAACCTGTATAGCTCATCGACTCTTGTGATGCTCCCACCGAATGAGTTCTTTTCTCTTAATCGTCTGAGGTATAATTTACTAGTACCATATAATTCACAATCATATAATTAAAAATTATTTCCTAAGACTATGGCATAGTTCATGATTCGAAAATAATTGCAAATGGATTTAGAAACTTCTGTATTTTCCAATGCATCACAAATACCAATACTATAGTTTTAGTTTATAATGAATATTCATATTGAATAAAACTATATATATATATATATATATATCTTCCACTCAACACCGAAAAATAATTACTATTTCATAAATAATATTTTGGTACTTTTTGCGAAAACAATTTTTGTAACTTGATGCAACCAATAAGTGTTATATGGCATGCTTCCACTACTTCCGTCATTGCTATAATAGTGCATGAAATACGAAGTTCCATTCAACCACTTAATATAGGCTTTTTATTTTATTTTAATAACCGGTTTACAATCGAAAATTTTCGGATCAAGTATCTTACATTCAAAGTAATAAATATCATAAAAAATAATTTTCTATATGAAAATACTTTCGGCATAGAAGTCATATTGCTCATTCTAATGTTAAGTATCTATTATCATTTTATAATTCTTATATCTGAATTTCTTTATGAAGCAGAAATGACCATTCACTCTCTTCATCTCAACTGTGCCTTAGGTTACATTCACTCTTATATTTGATTTCCTTTCTAAATGGTCGAACCATTCCTATTACAATATCATAATGAACTCTTTACAAAAATACATTTGGTCATCCTTAACTTTTAAGAATATCAAATAAATTGAACTTTATGTAAACTGATCAAACTGACATTTCGGTGATTGAATTCTTATATCTATCTTGTAGCCTTTGGTTCAGTGTTACATTTAATATAACAAGATCATAATTATAATCAGTCATACTGAATACACGATCTCCCTCTATAGTTTACTTGCTTATTTCAATGAACTAATTTCATTGAGGATGTACCTACATTACAAATTGTGACCGTTCACCATATAAAATTTATATATGATCGTATACGGATCAAATATCCATATTCATATATTGCTTTTAAAGTTCGAAACTCATTGAAGACAATACACGGTCTTAGGCAAGTTACTCGTAAGGGATTAAGTGACGAACATATTTAGTGGTTGTATAATTAGGCACTTGCATGGGTCAACATGCAAAAATTTATTGGTAAGTATATTTATATTTCTATTTGTCAATATTAGTTCAGTTCATTTGTATATTTTAATTGATATATATCAATTGCGTAAATTTATCAATGTAGATTATTATAACTTTATTTAGTAGATGTTCTTACAGTATTAAAAGGACTAAATGTTACTATTTCATTTTTCTAATAAGGCTTCCAGTTGTCTTTATGTTTCTCCAAACCCTAAGACAAAACGTAGAAGTCTTTCGACTTCACTAGGCAGTGTTAAGACTCGTCCATCTTAGAATTTTGACCTTGAGTTCTCTTAACAAGTCATGGCCCGGCAACGATGGATAACTCCTTATTGGTTGTGTCATATACAACTCCTAACATATGGTTCTTTGTCTTAATCTCATTTTGACCTTAAGTTTGCTCAACGAATCGAAAAAATTATTCACTAGTACCTACCATTTCACGACGGCCTAAGTATAGTATATGTACCTTGATTGCTCAACAAATACATATAGTTATCTTACCCGTCTAGTCAATATATTAATAATACTGCACATAACATCCCTAATTTGAGTTTTCTCAACAACCAGAGAGTATGCAAGTAATTTAATAATATATAAATAGTTGAGGACAACACTTATATTAGAGATTCATAATCTTCAATATATTTAATTGAGTGATATGGATTTATGTTATAATGTATTTCTTATGAAATACCCTTGTGATTCAAGTGACGGACACATCAGAAATCATGGTATACGTACTATATGTATGCATTTATTCCTTAAGTCTAATTGTGTTTCTTGCTGTTTCACCTTTAGTTTGTATATTTATATTATATAAGTTTGATAATTATATGACTTTTATGCTTTATTTAACTTAAATAAGATTTTATGTATAACATTATATTAATTAAATCTAATTTAATTAATTAACACTTTAATTAGTTATTATATTATTCAATTATAACATATTATGTTAAATATATATATATATATTAAATATATACATTATAACATTTATAATAATACAAATATATCTTATATATACGTATTTTAATTTATTAATTAGCTTTTAATTAATTTATTTAATTAAACAAGTTTAATTAAATTTTATTTGTTTCGAAAATTGCTTTATAACATATGTATACTTAAATTGTCTTAAATAATTCAAAATAACATAACATATATCATTACATATATTATACACGTGTGTGTCTGTGCACGTATGTATTTATTTAATTAATTAACTTATTTAATTATTTCATGTATTTTATTAATCTTATTAGCAAATAATATTTTTAAGATTAATTTTATAACATTTTCAAACATTTTGAAAATTATATTATAACTTTTATAATATTTGTTTTAATTTAAATTTAAGTTTCAAATTTAAAATTTTACTTTAATTTTCAAAAGAACTTGAATATCTATATTATAACATTTATATTATTTTTCTTATTTTAAATTTAACTTTCAAATTTAAAACTTTTATTTTAATTTCAAAACAGATTTTGAAAACTAGCCTAAGACTCAAATCAGTTTGGGCCTTTATATTAGGAATAATCTTTGGGCTTACCTCATCCTTTCGAGGCAGGCTCATAGCCAAGTAGGGCAGAGTACTAAATTACCCAAACCCGACCTTACACACTACTTTTCTAGACACCCTACAATATAGGTAGGCTTTAGTAAGTTAGCCACAATAACATTAATTTAGACTAGACAGGCTATTTGATTCCGTAAACTCTTGTGGGAACTAGGCCAGCCCACAGCGGAGGAATTAGGTAAATTTCAAAAAAAAATCCATTATTGAATCTATAATGGGCCTATGTATTCTAACTCATTTAGAACTATTCTAAATTTTCTGTTAAATAAAATCAATATTTTACTTAGCTTTATATAAAGTTTTATTTTATATAATTTGCATTATATTAAATATATATATATATCATATACACATATGTGTAAGCGTGCACGTGCAATAGTGTAATATGTACATGGTTTGACATGCCCATATGTAAATGTTAGGATTTACACCGCAATGAACATGTTAGCCCCTCATGTATACAAATGGATTGTCTAAATGTATGTATATATATGCATAAATTTTTTTATATATATATTTACATCTATGTGTGTGAAAATATAATTACATAAAATTATTATTAAATATTGGTTGTAAATTATTTACATAAAACATTAGTTAAAATACACACACAGATATATAAATATATATATGAATAAATATAATTAAATTATAAAATTATTTCAAACATTAATTTGTAAAATTACTTAGAATATTTATAATATAAAATTCGAACTGAAATTTAGACATATTTAATATACATATATATATATATATTAAATTAAATTAAATACATATTACATATAAACATATAACTAGTTATAATTATATATATATAAATAAATAAAATTTATAATTAAAAATATATTTTGCTAATGCTTTCAACCTAATAATAAAAATAGTTTTTATTTTAATTTATTGTTCGATTTTTTGATAATTTATTAGTTAAAAACTTGTAATTAATTAATAAACTATATAGAAATAAAAAAATTAGAAATTATTTTTGAAACCATATATATTTTATGTCATATAATTTTTTTCCAGAATTTTACATTATTTATAAACATATATATACATATGTTTTATTTATACAAAAAATTTTGAATTAAATAATTGTATTTATATATACATTAAATATCTTTAAATGGTATTCTTTTATTATTGTCGAAAACCATACTAAAAAATTAAATTTTGTGAAGTTTTAAATATATATATATATATATATTATAGCGTTAAACTTTTAAAATTAAATTTTTCTATTTAAATCAATATAATATATTATTATTTAAAATTTCTAAAATAATTTATTTTATTTCATGCCGAGAGAAAGTATAAACAAATATGCATAATTTTTTTATTTTAATATATACACACTTATATATATACAACCATCAACATGTGGTAATCCATCATTATACAAATTCGTGATATTTTTAATAAAACAATAATATATAGAACAACAATCATATAAACATTATAATTTAATAGTTAACTAAAAGAATTCCTTCTACCAAAGCCTAAAGCTCGCTTATTGAAGCGAAGAAGTGAACTCTTTGAATCAAATTCCAATCCCAAGGTTGTTAGCTCTCAAATTGCCTTACCAGCGACGATCAAATCAAAGTATTTTGATATGCTTTTGTACTTGGATTTTTTGGGCTGTAGAAGCCATGGTCAGCCTTCCTTTTTGCTGTGGTAGAAGTGCAAAAGGTCCTCAGCTTAAGTGGGGGAGAGATAGTTTATATAAAGGAAAGACAAGAGAGAAAAATGTGGATATTGATCCTTTTTTTCTCTTACCCATTATCTCCTTTATTTGTCATTCAAAATCCACTTGCCATATCAATATACAGCCGGCCTCACTATGGCTATCTATAGCCGGCTATCAAAGCCTCCTTCTGGGCAACAGAAAAATATTCCAAGCCTGAATAATATCGTTGCATTTAAATCTAATTTAAATGTGTATCGATATCGCATATCGATTAATGTTTATATAACTATTGTATGCACACTATTTAATATTGTTCAATACACATTAAATAAAAATTTATAATTAATATTTCATAAATATTAATTAATTTATAATAATTATAAATTAATTAAATCAGGTGGTAAAAGGAGTATTTAACTTTTTGTTGTATGACTCTTAGGCGTAAATTTGGTCAGCGATTAGTATCGAATAATTCGAATATTAATGTTCGCACGTCATTTAGCAGGTAGTATGACATTTTAGCCGAATTTATCGCTTACTTGATTTTTGTAAAATCCAATTTTACTTTGTTAAGCGTTACCCAATAGTGACAATTATTTACATCAATTCTCATTATCAAAACTATATCACTTTGGACTTATGGAATTTGGTAATGGTCAAAATTCAAACATCGACCATATTCAACTTTATAGTCCAAACACAAAGTTCTTGGTTAATAATAATTATTATTATTATTATTTACCATACTATTCTGGTCAAAGACTTTGACTTTGAGTTGACTTCAGTTGACCGTGATATTAACCTCATATAACGAGGAGACGAATCCTGTCTTGAAAAGTATTTCACTTTCAATGCTTCACTCAGCCCAAGTATAGTCATTCGATGGACGTTGTGACATGATTAACTATAATTAAAGTGGAGCTTCCACATTGAAAATTAACGGTATTTTCAACTTAGAATATCAAGTCAAGAGAATTGTGTAATTTTTTTACATCGATACATTCTTTTGACTTTAGTTATATGAACAAACAGGAAACTATCAAGCGAGTCGTTCCATAATTATCCGATAACTATCAGTATGCAATCTCTTGGTGCCTCCAACAGTCATGAATAATACATTGCCCAACATTTGAAGAGCGTTGCGTAATCTACTCAATGGATTTATCAATATCCAGTATCGATACATGTTGACTACGAATATTTAAAACGGTATGTTTATTTTATTGTGACAAATCACTCATGATTACAACTCATTATAACTACTATCGCAGATCATATTATTATTGATTTTCTATTAAATATACTTTTAATTAAATTAATTAATTAATATAACACGTTATATCAAGCATATAATAGAAAGAAAATACCTTTTATTTCGAACAAGATTTGTTATCGAGTTAGATATATGTAACAAATTACATAATTAACCCTGAGGTATATCCCTAAATCTATCAATCCCCTTGACCTTTCTCTTGTTGGAGTAGCAGTTCTACACATTTATCTCTGCATCTTTCAACTTCTTTCTTTGTGTTATTTCAACCTTTACTCCATTCTCGTTGATTTTTTCTAACTCTCTTTTGTTTCTAGAGGAGTCTATTTAATGGTCTTCCTATTTCATTATTGTTCCACCCATCCTCCACATGGACATTGTACTCATCACACAAGACCCAATGATTCATGTATTTAAAAGCCTTGGCCGGTTTATTCATTTGTTCCACCATCGACACTAGAATGGGCGTGTGATCGCTGACACCAGAAGGTAAGAATTTAGTGCTAAACTGTCTAACTTTATTAACCCAAGGCAGATTAATGAGAACTTTATCAGGTTTTGATAGGATGTTTTCCTCTGGTTCTGACCAACATGAAAATCGATATCCATAAATAGGTGTTTCTAATAACCCTGTAGCATAGAGAAATTTGTCCCGCTCATCCATCTTATTAAAAGGCACTCTACTACCACCTTGTTTCTCATCATACCTTCTAATGCAATTGAAATCCCCTAAAATCATCCATGGTTTGAAAACTAACATAGCATCTTCTATTAAGTTCATCCATAGTTTCTCCCTCGGAACTTCTGAATTATGAGCATAAACATATATAACATTACAAATTAGGCCTCTTACATTCCTAAATTCAATTGTAGTATATTGATCACGCATGCTTATAATATTGACATCCCGCACATTGCTGTGCAAAATAATGATAATTCAACACCTGTAATAACATCGTACATTACTCACTATTTTCCAATTATCCTCTAGTTTTCTTTTTAACTCCTCGATCTCAACAAAGGTTAATTTGTTTTCAAGAATACAAACATAATCCACTTCGTGAAAGTAGATTAATTTCCTTATTTCTACTAGTCTATTGGGTTTATGAAAACCACTCACATTCCAACTAAGAAGAGTCATTTATTTACCTTGTTTTGGCTCTATAACTCTCCGCCTTGGAAATCTGCACATTTGATCTCTTCTTGTTTCGAAGTTTGGTTTTCCTATTCTGGATTCTTTTTCATGAGTAACTCATTTTTAATTAACTCGAATAGGTTTTCTAGTGAGGCTCCTGGGTTTGTCTGTTTTGACAACAATGTTCTGATTATTGTCCTCTACCTACAAATTCCTATGTTCTCCAGTCTCTCTTTATCGATAACTCTGGCATTTCCTTATAAATATTTATCAATTAGTTCATTACAAGAATCAATATTAAGGTCAAAAGAAATATAGGACGGCTTATTGAGGGATTCAGAAAAGATATTGATGTTTGACGATGATTGCACGGGTGATGTAGTTGACTCTTTGGTATTATGCTTAATATTTTTATTTAACAAAGTGTATTGGGTTGTTGTACTTAGAGTTGCCCCCTTTTCTTAACAATTGAGGACCCTTCTTGATCACACCTCATAGATTTGGTCAAAATAACCGTAACTCCAAGGGCCTGGTCTTTGTTTTTTGAGTTTTGTGTTAAATTTGTATCCCTGGTTCTTTCCTCCATCCTCCTTAGACTCCATATCTCTTTTCATATCTTTTATTGTTGCTTTAGTTGCTACCTGCAATTCAATGTGGCATTCACCTACATTTTTTCTTTTCTTGGTGTTGTTAGATGCTTCCCCACTTTCTTTCAGTCCCTTTGAGGTTTCACTTTGGTTCCCTGCTTCCTCGAAAATTTTATGCCTAATGTTTGGTAGTCGTGCTATCGCTTCCTCCATATTCCTTAACGTTGAGTTTGAGTTTGTATTTCCTCTCCCTTTCCTATTCCCATTTCCCCATTCCCTTCTCCCTTTTTCGCTTTATCTCTATTCTCTACATGGTTTTCCTTTCCAGTTATCTCAATTTTAGATATGTTATTCTGACCTTTTGCATTATTCTTCTCCATGTCTGTTTATTCCTTCTGTGCCTTTTCAATATTTTGTTTAGTGCCTTTTCCTTCCTCCTTCTATTGCTTAGCCATTCTTTTGGGACCTAGATTTTTATCATAAAACATTGCTGCTTAATATGGCCAAAACAGCAGCAATTTTCACATCTTGTCGGGGTTCTCATGATTACCTCCTATTTGAAAATTTCAACACTTTCGCTGACTACTTCCAAATTTTCAGGAAACCCTAAATCAACACTAATATCTACCAGGACCCTAGCAAAAGATATTCGTGTTCGTTTCTACGTGGCTTTATCCATCTTAATTGGTTTACCAGTAGTCCTCACCAGTGTGCTAATAGCCTTTGGGCTCCATAGTCTAAAACTCAACGTGGAAGTCTCACCCAAACTAGCACACCTGTCAAAGAAGCACAGACCTCCCTTAACCACTAAGTTGTAATCTTGCTCATTCTCAAAATGTACCACGAAGAAACCGTTATATCTCGATTGAACTATGAAATTGGCCGTTGTTTTCCACATTATTTTAGTGAAACTTCTAGTGCTTTAAAATATGGTATAAGACCTACCACATATAGCATCACACGATTTCTCCATTCTTCTTCTACTTCCCTTTTAGCGTCAAGCACCATCACTCCTTTTCTCTTCCTATCCACTATAATTAGTTCTACAAAATCCATGGCCATACTTTCCGATCCAACCCTAGACTGGCCTCTAACTACATCATAATAGGACACTTTTTTGCACCTTCCACTATATTTATTTTGACGTTGTTATTTAGCTCGGTACCTACTTCTTTCCTGAGCTTTTGAAATCTTTGGTTTGGATCTTCTTAGTGTTTTTCAGATTCACCTCAATTTGGATTGCTTTTCCCTTTTTTCCTACAAGTCACTTTCTCACATCCTTCCTTATCTTCTCTCTTCATTTTCGCTTGTATATCACCTTGTGACGTCATATCCATATTTGAAAACAATGAAGAAAGAAAAAAAATAAAGAAAATATAGAGATGTACTCGGTGTAGATATTGATAAATAAAAAGAAAAAAGGGAGTTAGATAGAGAAAGAAGTCGGATCTAGAAAAATTTGCCTAGGGTTTCCCCTAGGAGAGTCGCATTAAGAACCGCCGTTGAGCACATATTCATACATAACATAAATTGCACTCTTAAAATTTAATCAATAATGAGAAGCATAAATAAAACATACTAAAATATACACATGTAGAAACATGATTGATATAGCATATACAGAAGAAGAAAAACAACATATAAAGTAGATCTAAATGTTGAAAGGACAAGGACCAAAGCTTCAAAGTCTAAATCTCAATCCTTATTTGAAAAAATAATAATTTCTTGTACGAGAATCCATCTCAATTCCAATTAACTCTCCTTATCAATCATCATTTTCTCAGTCTTCCTACAAATCTAAATTATCAATTTCCACATTTTTCAGAATAACTTCAAATAATTTCTAGTGGAAATTAGGATCATCCCGTATTTTCAAACTTAATACTTGAAAACCCTTTCCCAAAAACAAGTTCACAAAACATCCATGTCAATGTTTCCAGTAAAAATATGCATTTTAAACTGCATTTATTTACAGTAAGAAATCCAAATATTTACAGTTTAAAATGTACATACTTGTAGTTTTAATTGCATGTATTTGTAAAATGAAAACTGGTAGTGTGGACAGCATATATTTAAAGTGTAAAATATATATTATTATAGTGTGGACTGAAAATTTTCATTTTACAAGAATATGTGTTAGAACTACAAATGTTTGCAGTGCATAATGCAAATATTTGAAGTTCTAGCTACAGATATATGCGGTTTAAACCGCATACTTTCACTGGAAAACTTCACAGAGGTGTTTCATGAAACTTTATTTTGAGAGGGGATGGAAGTGAATTTTGAAACTTTTAAATAGTTTGAAAATATGTCCCTTCATAACAAAGCTTATTTATAGAAACATGATTCAAAAATTTAACTTAAAGAAAACAAAAATCATAAGCATGTTCCTGGATTGAAAAAACCTCTTTAACGACCCAGTATTCATGACACTCGTAATTCATAGACAAATGCACTCATATTCCATAAGTATCTTGGATGACAATTTGTAGGGTATTATTTTAAACGAAACAAAACATATCTATCACAATATATACATTATTTTATAGTAGAAGGAATAAATATAATATTAATACAAATACATATATATGGGACTATGTGTACCATATAAATGAGACATAAGATTCAGCATCATAGTAGATCATATCCAAAATGAATGGAGTCTAAATAGTACATCAAATTCACATACAACATATCTCATAACACATATAGTCTTATATGTTTACAACCCAAACGTACTAGATAGATATAATAATAACGTCAATGTTTATGGCTCTACAATTCGCCTCCAACTAGTAAAATCTCTACTCTACGTCAATTTATTTAAGGAATAGATAAGAAAAGAGACAAAATAGAGATGGTTAGACATAAGTAGCCCAGGGCCTACTGCTTTTTCTCACAAGATAGAACATCTTCTATCTCTGAATCGAGTTATCCAACATGCATTGGCGAGACAACCACACCTTATGCAACAAATGATCTATAAATATTAAATCCCAAGGTTGTAACTAAAGGAAATGTACTTACTCCATTTACACAACATAGTATGGTATCGTATAATGCAATACCCTAGTCATCTTCGTTTAATCAGGGGCGCTGCCAATGGGGTTAAAAGGGTGAATTTAAAAAAATCCTTTAATTAATTTACACAAGATCGGATTTGTATTTTTATGAGTAACAAATTCATACTAGATCATATTTAGTATTTATTAATAAAATAGTTTGAGATATATTTTCAATTTATTTATTTGTAATTAAATAATTTATTTTCTTATCATTCAATAATAATATTTTTAATACTAATTCTATTTAAATTTAAATTATTAATTTGATTTGATTTTAATTTATATTTAACATTGATTTAATTCTATGCTTACTATATTACTGTGTTTGTATTCACAATACAAACATTGTATCAATATTAAAGGTGATTAATTTAATCTAGAATAATATGGTAACTTGTGTGAAATATATAATTTGCTCAAGATCGTTATGGCTTACGATTAAGGAATGTACTTATTATGGTGTCAATGATGATGTTAAAGAAATATAAAATCAAATTATTAAATATATTTATACTATTGTCTATACATGTAAAATAATATTGGCATATATATAAACATATATTTAAAAATATTTTATTTGGATAAAATAAAGTGTGTTTGTGTGTGTGTGTGTATATGTGTGTGCGTGCATGTATATTTATGTATATATGTATGTATGTATATGTATTTATATATATGTATGTATGTATTTGTATGTATGTATTTGTATTGAATTCAAAAGGTTTTAGTTAGTTGGTAATTTTAGAAATCAAGTTTAAATTGATTTGACTTTCAAAATAAATAATAACCCAAATTTAGAATCATTAATTTCATTGAATTAAGCCAACATAAGATAACACACATGTGTATATTTACACACACACGTGCACACTCACTACTAATTTTTTTATTAAATTCTAATATACATATATATATATAATCAAATTTAAAAATATTTCACTTTTAAATAAAATAAAAATGATGTTTTTTAAGCTACAAGTAAACAAATACATATATTTTTTATTTTAGTTTGAAATTTCCATGCGGTAATTTATGTGTATGTGTGTCTATATATATGTAGGTATATATGTATGTATGTATATGCCACAATAGAAAATTCAATATATATGAACAAGGTTTTCAATTTGTTAGAAGAAACGGTGAGGCTGAAAATTAATCAGACTAAGTCTTTACAACTATTCTTCAGTTAAAGTGCAGGCTAGAGAATGGAAATCTCAAACATTTTACGTATTGCGGAGCAGTATTTACCTGTAAAGTAACTCTATGTCCCTCTAACATCTGACTATATTCATGCATCATATTGCTTGCCCCTGATTAGCAAGATTAGCAACAAATTAGAAGGGTGAGATAGTAGTTTATTAACAACAGCGGGGTGAGCAGAACTAATTCATAGCACGATTACACCAATTGTCATGTAATGGCTATTAGTCTATCATCTACCACTGTCAATTCTTAAAAAAGTGGATAAAATGTGTGCAGACTTATTCTGGAGTGGAAAACTACACAAAATATTATGCGATACACTATGTAAACCCAAACTAAAGGAGGGTATGGGATTGTGGGAATTCTCAGATTTAAATACTACAACAAGGATTAAATTACTCCGAAACTTAGGGTCCGTTTGGTTTCATTTTGTATTTTGAGTTTTGTGTTTTCAATTTGCACAAAGAAATATCAAAAAACAAGAGAGAAAAATTTATAATTCTTAGCCGTTGGGACGACCAACGGACAAAGAAAGAATTGATTGTTCACCGTGCTTTTGTTATCTCTCGAAACACGAAAAATAAAATAAACTTGTTTTCTATTTTATATGTTAATTTCATTTTTCAAAATTGTTTGTTTTTCAACTATACATACAACGGACGCGTTTTTGTATAGACGAAAACACAAAACTAATTACTAAAGAAATGCTTGTGGTCCAGGTGGATGAAGGCAAAGTATTTATCAAAAGTAAATTCCTGGGAGATGCCATCAGCAATATACTTGGGTACTATGAAATCTATACTAAGACAGAGACATCCAGTAAAATTATGAATAGAGTTGTTGTCAAAGGGAAAAACAAATCATTGTGGTTTGATCTGTGGATCAAACACAAATCATTGGAGCATCTAATTGGGTGGAGTAGAGTGCATATTTGTAATAATGCTCAATATACAGTAAGTCATACAATACAGAATCATAATCTACAGCCTGAACTCCTACCAGAAACCAGAGAGGTATTAGCAGCAATTAATCAAGTTAAACTTGCTTTGGACAGAGTACAAGATTACCAGCAGATTACACAAAACAACAATTTTGTATGTTCTAAAGTTTGGAATGAAGTCAAACAACATGCAGATGAAAAAGGCGATCTAAGTTTAATTTGGCATAAAACTATTGCATGGAAATTCGCATACACTGCATACATAGCATATGTAGTACGATTGCCCACTGTGGACCGTTTAACAAATTGAGGACTTGATCTTGATACATAGTGTGAGTTATGTCATAAGACAAAGCGTAAATCATGAGCATCTTTTCTCTAATTGTATATATAATACTTATCTTTAGGATTCCATGATGGACAAGCTAGACCTTTCACCAGAATCCGATCTAACTCTACAGCAGAGAATTGCGAGGATTGCTAATTAATTTTCAACGTCATCAACTTTGCAAGATTTGGCCTTTACATCAACTTCGACGATGATCCACCATATCTGGTTAAAGAGAAATCATTGAAAATTTGAGTGGAAAGCTTGCTCTACTATAACGATCCGGATTTTTCATCATTTGATTTTGAATGTTTAGAGGATTTAAATATTGGATTTGAAATTATAATTCAGTTAGTAAGGTTTTAAAATTGGAATTTCAAGCGATTTCGTAAATTTAAGAAATCGTCGATTTTATCGACGCGTTAAAATAGTGATCCGGGGCACAGTCTTGGAATTCGACGAAACTAGTTCCATTAGATCTGTAATAATGTATTATTATCGGATTTCAAATTTCATAGCGGTTAGATTCACTATTTGGTCGCACGATCTGAAAACGCCTAGGAATAATTTAATTGAATTTAATTTAAATTGCTATCTTCCATGTATGGTCGAATTGGGCCTTGAGACTTGTTCCATTGGGTTCGGAATAGCAGTATAACATTAGGAATGCCAGGCGGCACACCTTAATAGGAGTTTGAGGTTTCTCTGTATATAATACATGATATTCTGGATGGATAATTAAGAAATCAAATCAAAATTCTATCTCAGCCACCCTAGCCTGTCTCGAGCCAACCTATCCGTGTACGAAAGACGCCTTCCTCACTCAATTTAAATCGCACGACCGTTCTCTGTTAGTCCTTGAAAAGAATGGTTTTGATGACAACAACCGTAGGACTTGTTATAAAATATAAATACTAACATTATAGTTTAGATATATATGTATATGCAGGATATAAACATGCAGGTACTGAGAATGAAGACTGTACAGTATAGAGACTCAAGATTGAAGACATCGAGATTCAAGACTCATGAGTATCAAGATATCAAGAGTTCAAGATTTCAATAGTACAAGACAAGTATCGAGTCTAGAATTATGTTAAAACTCCTAGAAAAGCACTGACATCTTAAAATCCATTTTATTCGTGGAATGGAATCCACTTCGAGCCTGTTAAAGGGATGGAACCCTAAGTAGGATGGAACCTACGAAAAATCTAGTGGAACATCGTTTTGTATCCACTAACTTTTATTCAAATGTTTTACAAAATTATATCTTGTTTTCAAAATGATTTCAAAATCTTCCTTTTTAAATCAAAAACATCTATCCTGGTTTTAAATACTTTTAGCCTCAAAATAATCTTTATTTTCAATATCAAAATTATCCTTGGTTTTAAACTATCTTTAATTATAATGTACTTAACTTTTAATATTTATATTTAAGATTTAAATATGAAATTATAGTAAAAATGTATATATACCAAAATATTATTCTCTATACTTATTTATGTATTTTAACTATAGTATATTTATAAAGTTTAAAATAGTTTTAATATAAGATAGAAGTTATTTTCAAAAGAAAAACAAATTATCAAAAATACCTTAGGCATGTCGACAACCCCTAGGTACCCATGTCGACATGATGACAGTTTATTTCAAAAGTTTGAATTTCAAAAGAAGTGTCTATTCGTCATATCCTTTCCCGAATGGACATGGTTTTTGTTCTACTATAAATTGGGGATGTTTTAAACGAATTTATATTCATAATTTTCTGATTTCACTCCTCTTCTTCTTCCACATTTCTTTATATACATTTTTACTATTACTCTGTCGAAATCTCCATTGAATCTAACTAGATCATCTCTGGTTTGATTCTCTATCACTATCTCAACAAGATCCCAGTGCTATTCAGAGTTATAGGCTTCTTTGTAATCAATCGAGCGAGAAAATGTGTGATTGTAGCCTGGAAAATCAATCAAGTGAGAGAAGGTGTGGTTGTAGCCTAGAAAATCAATTGGGTGAACTTGTTGCCCGTAAAATCAAGTATCTCTACCCAGAGGATTGTGAATCTGGAGTGGTGTACCTCGTGGCCTTGAAATCAAGGGTGTAATTGTAAGAATTGATTTTGAAAGGAAATTCGTACTTGTGTTGCGGGACTGGATGTAGGGTAACTTCGAACCAGTATAAAATCCGGTGTGTTCTTTCCTTTATTGCTTTTACTTTATATTTGCATCTATGTTTGATTCTGTGATAATATCTGTGTCTGAATATTGCATACATTTGTGTTCAAATTAATAAAACTCAAAAAGAATTAGTAATTCCTTAAAACACTATTCACCCCCCCTCCTCTAGTGTTAATTCTAGCCTTAAGATCCGTAATCCGCATTTCTCATATTCTCTTCTTCCCCGTTGGAAATCAATTCACGCTTTAAAAAAAAGAGGAAATAAAATCGCGACAAGGAAAAATTGCACTGATCGACTCGAGTATGGCAACAACAAAGTGGCAACCTGGAGTGAAGCGGTGCTAGTTCGTCGATGACGAACGTGGCTTGGGCATGGGAACTCGAAGTTGAACCAGGTTCTTTTTCGTGGTCTGAAATCGTGATGAGGAGATATTGCATCGACAAAATTTAAAGGTGGTGCTGTGAGTAGATGCGAGTGTGAGAAGATAAGGATTTAGGATTTGGTTTGTTTTGCTGCACGACACTGGCGATTGATTCCAGGAGCGAGCGGCGGTGGCTGCGTATTGGAGGTTTCTACATGCAAGTACAAGGAGGTGGGCGGGCGGCTAGGTAGGTGACAATGTCAGTGGTGGTCGGCGGTCAGTTGGCGTAGGGTCGTTCAACAGTTAAAAAAAAGAGAATTGGAGCAGATGCATACAGGAGAAGGAGATGGACTGGTTTTTTCCTGATGAGTTCCGCGTACGAGGTAGGGTAAGGTGAATTTGTAAATTAGCTTACTAATTAAGTTTAATTAAAATTAATTATTTAGTTAAGAAATTAAAATTAGATACTAATAAATATTTTTACCTATTTATTTCGAGGTCATAATCGAACCAAACAGAGACATAGGATTCGTAGTGATATGTACTACAACCTGGAATTTATTCGGAGTCGAGTGGATGTTGGAAAATAAAAAAAAATCAAGGTGAGTAAATCTCACTCTTTTTGGATTGCTGGAGTTAATTTAAAATAATTAAAATTAATTGTTGGATGCTATTTGAATTTATAAATTATTATCTAATGGATGCTATATTATATATAGTAGTATATATATTAGTAGTTGGATATATACCCGCCGTTGGAGCGGATGAGACACTATGCGCTCCGCATAATAGCGGATGACCCTATATACCGCGATATCCTCCCCGAAGTGGGATTAGTATTTTTATATTGTATTAACATCTGTGGATGCAGAAAAATAGGTTGGAGGGATCCTACTGGATTCCTCAAAAATGTTGATTTTAATTTCATATATAATGATATATGATGTGTTAGAATAATCTCTTATAGATTATTGTTGTGATTTGAATAATTGGATGCTATAGTAGCACTGGCCTGAATTTTGGTATTTTAAGTACCATAAATATTATTTTTGAATTTGAAGGAATTAAAAGGGACTTTAGATATAAAAATATTTATATTGAAATTTGGATTATTTTAAAGGAAATCGAGTTGGATAAAATAATAATTTGATTTTTGAGTTTGTGCTTAACTATTTGGAAAATATTTTTAATGGAGCTTTAAAATAATTTATATAAGGAATTTTGTAACAACCCGCATATTTTACGATTATATATTTTAAATGTTTTATTTAAATATAGCATCATTTGTTGAATTTAAAGTCCGAAATATGACTTTTTGTAAACAGTCGAATCCGGACTCAAGACCACTTACATTGAGTTCAAAATGATGTTTACAACTTTTTTGAGTATAAACATTGATATGTTTGGAGTTGATTAGGATTTTGGTATTTTGTTTAGGCTTTGGTTTGTGTTCTAGCCCACTAACCCAACAGGGTAACCCAAACTCTTCTACAAAACACCCCTAACTCCTCTCCTCTTCATTTATTCCACTTACAATTTCCTAACAGTCAAGCTAAAGGGAAAAAAAGGGGAAAAGATAGAAAATTAAAATTCCTAAACCCTAGATTATTAGGAAATTCAAATTTAAGTTCCAAAATCAAAAAGAAGCTTAGGTAAGCATCCTCTTCATCTTCTCCATCTCAATCTCTCTTCAATTTTCAGAAATTCTTATAACCTGACTTAGGAAATTCATTTCATTTGATAATAGATTGAAGATTCTAGAGGTGTTGTCGAACAGAAATCAATCTTAGCTTGTTTTAGAGCTTCTCATTTCTATATTTGGGTTTAAAGGTGAGTTCTTGAACTCACATCTATGTCTATAGCTTTCATTGTTGTTAGGTATAGATTCCTAACATATGTTTCATGTCCAATTGCTTATGAATTGAATTGGTTTGGTGAACTTTCCAATTTTGAGTATTTTGAAGTCAAAATCTATGAAAATCCTACTATGGATGTTTGGACATGTTGTGTGGAGTGTATTGAAGAGCCTATAGGGTTGGATTGTCGCTTGGCACAAATCTCTAGACACCGTCGCTCATTCGATCGCTTCCGAGATAATTTGGCCATTAATGGCCTAGGTAAATTATGCCCTGAGCTTCAGCTCAGACGTCTGGTAAAATGCTCAGACGTCTGAGGCAACGGAATAAAAATTTCAGATTTCCAGCTCAGACGTCTGAGGTTATTCCTAGATGTCTGAGGTTATTCCTAGACGTCTGAGCGATCTGGAAGAAAATTTCTAGATTCTCAGCTCAGACGTCTGGGAAAACCACCAGACGTCTGGTGCTGTTTAATACAGCCAATTTGCCTATTTTTCAGTGGATTTCCGTTTTATCGATTTTTGTTGATCTGGTTGGTTGTTGTCATTTATTGTCGACTTTAATGACTTATTTTCTGGATTTTTGGGAATATCCATTTGATGGATTTGATATCTATTTCCATGGTTTTAATTCACGTCATCGAATGTGAATTTTTGGTGATAGATTGTTTTTACAATCGTTTCGGTGATTTGTCACTTTAAAATACAAAGGTTTCTATACTAGTACTAAATACTCAAACTCTTTCAAATAAATGATTTCAACATTTACTTTTAGTACAAAGCTCGTTTTTAAAACCGTTTTCCAATCTATTAGTATATACAAACCTTTACCTCATTCGTATGAGAAATCTAATTAAACGACTTACAAAACAAGTGGTATGAAACGCTTGCGTTTACTTCGTCGGTTAATTCTTGGACTTGTTCGATTGAACTCTCATGAAAATTTTCAAGCGGAAATCTACAATTTGTTCGTAAATATTTAAGTTAAGCCAGTGGCTATAGGACATGAAGCTAAACTCATCTATTTACTAGCTTGATGTAATTTACACTTATTGATCTATGACGATCATTTTAAGGTTTAGACTAGCGATATGCGATGTCTCATTGTCTGCGTGGGGGACTGTACCCCATTCTGTTGAGCTTCGTCTCATTTTTATAGGCAAGCGACCTACAGGTTTTATGGAGTTTGGTTCATCAGGCATACCTTTGTACTACGTTGTTGTTCCGGCTTATTTGAGTTTCAGGTTCCTTGGGCGTACCGTTGTACTACGTCGTTGCACTGGCTCAATGGGTTAGCGACCTATGGGATAGCGTCCCATTTTTGATACACGTGTTGGTGAGTTTTCATGCTCTCGTTTATGATAGGCCTCCCCCTTTGCGTTTTCTAGATTTCTAATTATTGATTTCTAGAATTTGTGTTTCACCAATTTTTGTGATTTGCATTGATAAGCTCTATCAATATTTTTGATTTGGTGAATAAGCTAAAGAATATGACATTCTTTTTGGGTATTTGAGAAAACTTGGGATATTATATTATTTTTACTGTTATCATATATATTTGTTATATCTCTTATTCTATCTCATCTTACATGATAATTATAGCTAGACTGATCGTTTATGATTTTTCTTCTTAAATAATACTCAGGTCGGACCGAGGTGTTTTGGGTGCTTCCACTTGACTTCTTAGTAGGGACTAGCTTCTGACTTTTGGCTAACTACTTTAGCCTAGTAGTTTTTTTTGTTTTTTATACATTCGAGATAGAGACTCCTTGATGTATACATATTCTTTTGTCTAGCACTTGTACCTATTCTTTTGTGATGAAGTGGATCTTGTATGACCACTACTTTGATGTTCACTTCTATGTGTTATATTCATATATGTTCCCGCCTTAGTGATATGAATATCTGTGACTGATTTGTGTTATGCTTATTTTATATTAGTTTCCAAAGGCCTCATAGCCACTGTGTAGTAGCTTTGAGTTTGTATTGGATATGTCAGATTTTCTCTTGAAATGAAATGCATGTCATACTATCTGACATATCGGTACTCGCACAAAGCAATTACACAGATGGTCGCTCCTCAACAGGCTTATTCTTCGTGCTAGTCGACGGCATTACCCTGTAGTGTCCTTGGCTAGTGTGAGTATAGAGGTGGGGCGTCACAGCTTGGTATCGGAGCCAAACTTCGGAACAATGTAGAATAATCTAGCAAGGATCATTGTTCTAAGTCTCTCTTAGGAATCGTGCCTTAGGATTTAATTTGAGTCTTAAAACCCATTCTATCATATTTTCTATTATGATGCTTTGTTTTATCAATCAAGTTTTATTTTATATTCATTTTGAGAATAACATTTTTCCTCTTCTTTCTTTCTTTCTTTCTTAAAGAAGAGAAATGGTTAAACCTGGCAGTCCTAATGCCAGTCAATCTAGTGCTACTCCTCAAGATGGCGTATTTATGTCTGCCCAATAGCTATCAGATCTTGTAAAGAATGCCCAAGCTACCGGACCCATTCCTGTGCCTACTCACCCTAAATCCGGGTTTGCACGCTTGTGCAGTGATTATACCAATTTGGGTGGAAGGCCATTCAGGGGTTCTGAAAGCGTTATAGAAGTCCAAGCTTGGCTTAGAACATGCGATCGCATCTTTTCTCGCATGAATCTTATGGATCTACATCGAGCCCAAGTGGCTTCTAGCATGCTCCAGGCGAGAGCATTAGATTGGTATGAGCTTTTGGTTTCGGAAATTGTTGAAGCGGATCTTACTTGGGAGCAATTCTGGGAAAGGTTCGAGTTAAAGTTTGTGCCGGAAGCTGAAAAGGCAACTTTAGCTCGATGCTTTATTGACCTTGTTCAAGGTGAATCTTCTATGACAGATTATGTCGCATCTTTTGAATCCCTCTCTAAATATGGGGTCGAGTATATTAATACCCCATTGAAGAAAAATCAGAGGTTTATCTATGGGTTGAATAAGAACCTCAAAAAGCCTTTACTTCTGAAACTAGAAGTTTTTTTCGATCAGCTTGTAGATATCACTCTTCGACTTGAAGAGGCCGATAAAGAAAGTGATGTTGAAGTTGTCGGTGCCAAGAATTTCAACAATAACAAGAAGAGGCAACTCGACAGTAAATTCAAAGGCCCAAATCCCAACAAGAAAGGGAAGCAAGCAACTTCGGTAGCAAAGACTCCTACCTCTGGTCGTGAAGAATGCTACAATTGTGGTTCGAAAGACCATTATGCAAATATGTGTCTGAAACCCCTTTATTGTCGCTATTGCAAAGGTTCGGGTCATCTTATATCTTCCTATCCCAAACTTCAAAGCAAGAAAGAGGGAAAGCTGAATGTTGTGCAAGCCCCTAGTAACCCTTCTCTTGGTCAAGGTATTTCTCATTCTGTCCTTGATGTCATTATTATGTTTCGTGATCATCTTATTCAAGTTCTTTTTGATATGGGTGCATCTCACTCTTTTATATCAAAAGAACTTGTCGATACTTTGTCTTTGAATGTTATGGGCTTGATGACTTCATTAAAAATTGTGAATCCGGTTGGTGGATCCGCAACACTCATTAACTTTGTAAATATGTCGAGATTATTTTATGTGATTATGCTTTCCGTGCCAATTTGCATGTTATGCGTTACTTAGGTTTCAGAATGATTTTGGGAATGAATTGGCTTTATCGTTATAAAGCCCACATCCTATGTCCCGAGAAGACTATACATCTTTGACATCCTCAATCTGTTAAGCTGATTTCTATTGTACTTAAAGATTCAGATTCCAATTCGATGGCATCCTTATATTCTCTAAATCCACATGATGACGATAATGATGATGAGTGTTAACCCGCCTTTTGGCAAGGCCGCGGACAGACGAGTTTAACTTAATCAACTACATGTTCGTCGAGGCTAGAGTACGATGGATTCAGTCGACTGGATGGATGGATGACGCAACATGCTTGGAAGATGGAAATATGATTGGATAAAGATGAATCAACTATAATTTGGGTCTAGGAAACATGGTTCGGCGTGATGGGGGTTCGGCACGAATAGTTCGTCTGGCATTCACTATTCACGTTCGAATAGCATTCAAGAGTACTCGGCATGCACAGAGCGTTCAACATACATGAGTGGTTCGGCATTCCAGGAGCGCTCGGCATTCAATAGCGCTCGGCATCCAGGAGCGCTCGGCATTTAGAGGCGCTCGGCATTAGAGATCGTTCGGCACGATGGGCGCTCGGCATTAGAAACTGTTCGGCATCAGACATGGTTCGGCATGATGGAGGTTCGACATTAAGTCTCGTTCAACATTGGATGGAGCACTCGGCATACCTCACCTCGTTCGGCATTGGATGGAACGTTCGGCATGATGGAGCGTTCGGCATTGGATTGGTCGTTCGGCATACCTCACCTCGCTCGGCATTGCACCTCGCACCTCCATACCTCGCACCTCCATATCTTGGTACCTCGCACCTTCGTACCTCGATACCCCGCACCTCCATACCTCGGTACCTCGCACCTCCCAACGTTCGGCATAAGGAGATCGTTCGGCATTCACACCTTGTTCGGCGTTCAGCGTTCGGCATCTATGGTTCGGCATATGGAGACCACTCCATTTGGGCTGAGGTACTCGGCTACCAGGCCCACCAGGGAAGTCCAACCCATCTTTGTCTATAAATAGAGAGGCAGGGGCACAGTAAAAGGGGATCTTCTTTCTGCTCTCTTACTTTCTCTTTTCTAAGGCTAAGGCAACTCTGCCATTTTGTAACTGTAATCGATTATTACAGCAATAAAAAGCAAACTTCTGGAGTGGACGTAGGCCGGAGTTAGCCGAACCACTATAAAATCTGTGTTCTTTACTGCTTTCATTTCAGTTTTAACTGTTCTTCACATTATTACTCTCTACATACATTCTATCTCTGAGCTGTGATTGGTATTTGGTGCTTTCATCTGGATTTGGGGGTTAGTGACCAATTTTGGCGCTAACAATGAGGAAGATGTCATTTCCCTCATTTACGTTGTTCATGAATTTCCCGATATATTTGAGCCCGTTTTAGGATTACCACCTAAGCGAGAAATTGAGTTCAGAATTAATCTAATCCCTGAAGCTCTACCTATCACTCATCCTCCTTATCGTATGTCTAATAAGGAAAATGAGGAGATGCGCAAGCAATTATTCGAATTGGAAGCAAAACAGCTTATTCGTTCTAGTTCCTCTCCTTGAGGAGCTTCAGCTATTTTTGTGAAGAAATCCGATGGTACACTTAGGCTTTGCGTTGACTACCGCAAGCTTAATGATCTTACCATCAAGAATAAATATCCCTTACCTCGGATTGATGATTCATTCGATCAACTTAGCGGTGCAAGAGTCTTTTCACAGTTAGACCTAGCAACCGGTTTTCATCAGATTCGAATTGCAGAGGATAGTATTTCTTTGACATCTTTATGTACTCGTTATGGATCTTATGAATGGCTTGTTATGCCATTTGGTTTAACGAATGCTCCAGCTTATTTTGTTGACCTTATGAATCGAGTTTCCAAAGACTTCCTCGATAGATTTGTTCTCATCTTTATCGATGATATTCTTGTTTATTCTAAAACCAAGGAAGAACATGAAAAACATCTTCAAATTGTGTTGGAAACCCTTAGGAACAATCAATTGAAAGCAAAATTTTCTAAGTGCCACTTTTGGCAATCCCGTGTGAAATTTTTAAGACACTTTATTTCTGAATTCGGAATTTCCGTGGATCCTTCAAAGATTGAAGCGATTCAAAATTGGAAGAGACCGGAGAGTGTGACGGAAATTCATAGCTTTCTTGGATTGGCGGGCTATTACCGTCGGTTCATAAAAGACTTTTCTAAAATTTTCGTACCCCTTACTAGTTTGACAAAGAAGGGAGTTAAGTACATTTGGTCAGACAAATGTGAAGCAGCTTTTCAGAAATTAAAAGAACTCCTTTTTGATGCTCTTATTCTTGTGATTCTCGAAGGGAACCAAAACTTGATTGTTTATACCGATGCTAGTAGTGTTGGTTTGGGAGCCGCTCTCATGCAAAGGGAACGTGTTATCACTTATGCTTCTAGGCAATTAAAGCCTACCGAGACTAGATATGCCACTCATGATTTAGAGCTCGCGGCTATTGTTTTCGCCCTTAGAATTTGGCGTCATTATCTTTTGGGAGAGAAATTTGTTCTCTACACCGATCATAAATCTTTGAAGTATTTGTTCTCTCAAAAGGAACTTAATTTGTGGCAACAACATTGGCTCGAATTCCTTGCATCTTATGATCTTGATATTCTCTATACTCCTGGAATGGGAAATTGTGTTGCCAATGCCCTTAGTCGTAAGCAACAAGCGGTTGTTTCCATGATGATATTTGAATGGAATGATCTCGAGACTTTGTCTAGTTGTGAGATTCGAGATCGTGAATCTGATTCATGTTCATCTCTTTTTTTATGTAGCCTTGAGGCTCATCCATCTCTTTTAGACCGCATTCTTGAAGCTCAAAAGCACGATCCCAAATTGGCTCATCTTAACCAAAATTGTAGGGTTATAAATAATATTGATAGTCTAGAAGACTTTGAAATCGATGCTCGTCGAGGCATTCGAAAATTTGGTAGAATTATTTTGCCAAATATTAGTGATATTCGTAAGGACATTTTAGAAGATTCTCATCATTCTAAGTTTACCATTCATCCCGGTAGTAGTAAAATGTATGCGGACATGAAACGACTTTATTATTGGGATGGAATGAAATCTGATATTGCTAACTTTATTAAGGGTTGCATGACTTGCCAACTCATAAAGGCCGAGCATCAAAGGCCTGGTGGGTTATTGCAACCCTTGAACATTCCAGTTTGAAAGTGGGATCAAGTCTCCATAGACTTTATTGACAGTCTTCCCCATTCTCGTTCAGGTCATGACAGTTTATGGGTGATTGTAGATAGACTTACAAAATCCGTCCATTTTATTCCCGTTCAGTCCAATCGGACCGTACCTCTTTTGGACAAACTCTATGTTAAAAAAATTGTTAAATTGCATGGAGTTCCTACTTCTATTGTTAGCGATCGTGATCCATTATTTACTAGTGGATTTTGAAAGGGTCTTCAAAAAGCTTTGGGAACGAAGTTTAATTTTAGCACCGCTTATCATCCTCAATCCGATGGACAAACCGATCGTGTGAATCAAACTCTTGAAGATCTCCTTCGTGCATGTGTTCTTGATTTTGGTGGAAGTTGGGAAGGTCATATTTCTCTCGTTGAGTTTTCTTATAATAATAGCTTCCAATCTAGTATTGGTATAGCACCTTTCGAGGCACTCAACGGAAGGCCATGCCGATCTCCTTCGTGTTGGCTTGAAGCCGGTGAGAAGCTGGTTTTAGGTCCAGATTTTATTCGTGATTCCACAGAATAGATTGACCTTATTCATCATAGGGTGAAAGAAGTGCAAAGTAGACAAAAATCCCATGCCGATAACCGAAGAAAGAATTTGGAATTTTCTGTGGGATATTTGGTATTCATTCGTGTTTCGCCTATGAAGGGTGTTGTGCTTTTCAGTCGATAGGGAAAGTTATCACCTTGATATATTGGCCCATTTCCCATCACCGAACGCATTGGTTCTATGGCTTATCGCCTTTTACTACCGGCTCAATTTTCTGCTATTCATGACGTATTCTACGTTTCTCAACTACGGAAATGTCTTAGAGATTCTGACTCTATTCTTGAGCTCGGTGTGATTGAAGAAATTGAAGTTTCACCTAATTTGACTTATGAGCAACATCCTATTCGAATCATTGCTACGGAGGTTAAACGCCTTCGTAATAAAGATGTTCCGCTTGTGAAAGTTCAATGGTTCGCAAATCCTAAAGATTGTTCTTGGGAATCCAAAGAATTCATCGAGCGAACACATCCGGACTTACTCTCTCGTGCTCTATAGGGTGAACTTCTCGCTTCAAAATTTTCTTTTGTGTTGTTATACCTTAGTGTGGTTGTTACTCTTTATTTTCTTCTTAAGTATTGCGAGGATGCAATTTCTTTAAGGAGGGTAGTTTGTAACAACCCGCATATTTTACGATTATATATTTTATTTAAATATAGCATCATTTGTTGAATTTAAAGTCCAAAATGTGACTTGTGTAAATAGTCGAATCCGGACTCGAGACCACTTCCATTGAATTTAAAATGACGTTTACAACTTTTTTGAGTATAAACATTGATATGTTTGGAGTTGATTAGGATTTTGGTATTTTGTTTGGGATTTGGTTTGTGTTCTAGCCCACTAACCCAATAGGGTAACCCAAACTCTTCTACAAAACACCCCTAACTCCTCTCCTCTTCATTTATTTCACTCGCAATTTCCTAACACTTAAGCTAAAGGGAAAAATGGGGGAAAAGATAGGAAATTAAAATTCCTAAACCCTAGATTATTAGGAAATTCAAATTCAAGTTCCAAAATCAAAGAGAAGCTTAGGTATGCATCCTCTTCATCTTCTCCATCTCAATCTCTCTTCAATTTTCAGAAATTCCTTTAACCTAACTTAGAAAATTCATTTCATTTGATAATAGATTGAAGATTCCAGAGGTGTTGTTGAAGAGAAATCAATCTTAGCTTATTTGGGTTTAAAGGTGAGTTCTTGAACTCACATCTATGTCTATAGCTTTCATTGTTGTTAGGTATGAATTCCTAACATCTATTTCATGTCCAATTGCTTTTGAATTGAATTGGTTTGATGAATTTCCAATTTTGGGTATTTTGAAGTCAAAATCTATGAAATTCCTACTATGGATGTTTGGACATGTTGTGTGGAGTGTATTGAAGAGCCTATAGGGTTGGGTTGTCACTTGGTATAAATCCCTAGCCACCATCGCTCATTCGATCGCTTCCGAGATAATTTGGCCATCAATGGCCTAGTTAAATTATTCCCTGAGCTTCAGCTCAAACGTCTGGTAAAATGCCCAGACGTCTGAGGCAACGGAATAAAAATTCCAGATTTCCAACTCAGACGTTTGAGGTTATTCCTAGACATCTGAGCGATCTAGAAAAAAAATTCCAGATTCTCAGCTCAGACGTCTGGGAAAACCACCAGACGTCTGGTGCTGTTACTTCAGCCAATTTGCCTATTTTTCAGTGGATTTCCATTTTATCAATTTTTAAAGATCCGGTTGGTTGTTGTCATTTATTATTGACTTTAATGACTTCTTTTCTGGATTTTTGGGAATATCCATTTGATGGATTTGATATCTATTTTCACATCGTCGAATGTGAGTTTTTGGTGATAAATTGTTTTTACAATCATTTCGGTGATTTGTCACTTTAAAATACAAAGGTTTCTATACTAGTACTAAATACTCAAACTCTTTCAAATAAATGATTTCAACATTTACTTTTAGTAAAAAGCTCGCTTTTAAAACTGTTTTCCAATTTATTAGTATATACAAACATTTACCTAATTCGTATGAGAAATCTAATTAAACGACTTAGCAAAACAAGTAGTATGAAACGCTTGCGTTTACTTCGTCGGTTAATTCTTAGACTTGTTCGATTGAACTCTCGTGACAATTTTCGAGTGGAAATCTACAATTTGTTTGTAAATATTTAAGTTAAGCCAGTGGTTATGGGACATGAAGCTAAACTCATCTATTTACTAGCTTGATGTAATTTACACTTATTGATCTATGACGATCATTTTGAGGTTTAGACTAGCGATATGCGATGTCTTATTGTCCGCGTGGGGGACTGTACCCCGTTATGTTGAGCTTTGTCAAATTTTTATAGGCTAGCGAATTATGGGTTTTACGGAGTTCAGTTCATCGGGTGTACCTTTGTACTACGTTGTTGTTCCGGCTTATTTGAGTTTCAGGTTCCTCGGGCGTACCGTTGTACTACGTCGTTGCACTGGCTCAATGGGTTAGCGACCCATGGGATTGCGTCCGGTTTGTGATACACGTGTTGGTGAGTTTTCATGCTCTCGTTTATGATAGGCCTCCCCTTTGCATTTTCTAGATTTCTAATTATTGAGTTCTAGAATTTGTGTTTCACCAATTTTTGTGATTTGCATTGATAAGCTCTATCAATATTTTTGATTTGGTGAATAAGCTAAAGAATATGACATTCTTTTTGGGTATTTGAGAAAACTTGAGATATTATATTATTTTTACTGTTATCATATATATTTGTTATATCTCTTATTATATCTCATCTTACATGATAATTATAGCTAGACTGATCGTTTATTATTTTTCTTCTTAAATAATACTCAGGTCGGACCGAGGTGTTTCGGGTGCTTCCACATGACTTCTTAGCAGGGACTAGCTTCTGACTTTTGGCTAACTACTTTAGCCTAGTAGTTTTTTTTATACATTCGAGATAGAGACGCCTTGATGTATACATATTCTTTTGTCTAGCACTTGTACATATTCTTTTGTGATGAAGTGGATCTTGTATGACCACTACTTTGATGTTCACTTCTATGTGTTATATTCATATATGTTCACGCCTTAGTGATATGAATATCTGTGACTGATTTGTGTTATGCTTATTTTATATTAGTTTCCAAAGGCCTCATAGCCACTATGTAGTAGCTTTGAGTTTGTATTGGATATGTCAGATTTCCTCTTGAAATGAAATTCATGTCATACTATCTGACATATCGGTACTCGCATAAAGCAATTACATAGATGGTCACTCCTCAATAGCCTTATTCTTCATGCTAGTCGACGGCATTACCCCGTAGTGTCCTTGGCTAGTGTGAGTATAGAGGTGGGGCGTCACAAATTTTTAACTATGGATTTTAAAGGGATATTTTTTAAAATACATTTGAAAAATCAACGGGATTTATTAAGGAATGGATTTATAAATTGAGATTTTATAAATAAGATTTGTTTTTATAAACAAGTGAGACTCAAAGGTGTTATAAATTTATAAACAATGTTATAAATAAACAAAATCGATATCAGATGATAATTTGGGAATTTAAAATTCATAGGGTGAATTTATATTAGTATATGGAAATAGGGTTGAGGAAAAATAGTGGATACTATTTTTGAAAAGTGGAAATGGTTAAGGAGATCGGAATGAAAGCGGTGTGTTGGGAATCAAGAGGAATTTAGAAATTTAATTGGTTATTGAGATTTTAAAAGAAAAAAATTTAATTTTAAGAAGTTAAGTTGTTATTTTAAAAGGGAAAATTTATTTATCCAATTATGAATATTTAAGCTGTTAGTAGTGAAATATTTCGGGAAGTAGATTATTCAAATATTTACTATTTATAGAAATGAATTCACATATTTATAATAAGCTTCGTAAATAAATTTGTTATTTTAAAATGAAATAGGGAATGAAGTATCAATGTTTATTAAAGTATTTTAAATAATTACTTAAATGTGTTTTAAAAATAAATTATCATTCTTTAAAAATACTTATTTTACATATATAGAGTTTTGGAAATGATTTTAAATTATTTATAAACTCTTTCGAGATGTGGAAACAGATATGATTTTTAGAAGTTGTAAATGGATAGATGAGATTATAAGTGAGTATAATCGACTTTGGAAAATGTAAAAGGAATTAATATAAATTCTGAAAATGTAGGAGATAGGATAAGAAAATTCCTAAGTATTGATATTTGAAATGATTTTGGGAAAATGGACTTAAAAATATTTTCCTAACTGTGGAAATGAAAGGATTTTGGAAATATTAGCGATGAAGGATTTATATCGAGATATTTTTCTAGGTAAGGAATTATAAATCGAAGTTGGAAATATTTCACTAAGTGTAGAAGTGATATACGGATTGAAATATTCTGTTATGGAAACAAGTATTCGGAAATGTTTTCAAATACTGATAAATTTGAAAGAGATTTGAATATATATCTTTGTAAAGATATTTTGAAATGAATGTTTTAAAGAATTATAAACAATGGCCTAGTGACTGCTTATGGATGTGATTGATAGTTAAATAACCGACTATCAATATTGGCCAATCTCGTTAATCGTTTCGAAGAGACCGAGATCGGATTTAATTATCCGAAAACCACTTTGATCCGATTTAAGCGTTACGAATGGATATAGTGAAGAACTAAAGACAGTGATTTGGTTTGTCCAGACCCAGGACAACTTATATAGACGAATGCTATCAGAACATCGTCATTGGAAAATGATGAGCATTCTAAGTGAAATTGTTCTTGAAAGGTAAATGTAGCCTCAAGCCTCATCAACCGAGAATGACTAAAACAGTGGAGATGCAGCAAGGCTAAGTGGGTCGCACCTAATTAGGGTATGTTATCACCTTTCTAGGTACCCTCGGAAATATATATAAATTATGGATGTGGTTGTGCATGGAAAAGTGAGCGCTCGATTTTAAGGGTGGGAACACCCGGTGTGATAACATATTTGGTATTATCCAGGTTAGGGGTAGTCCAGTCTTGTGTGGCAGGGGATCCCGGTGAGGTCCTCCGTGCATTTTTCTAGAGGTGTACCGTGACGGACGATACCCCAATAGCCCAGTCATTGTATGGAATCCATTCTCCAATAAGCACCGTACGGTTTTGATTGTGCCCAACTATGCTGAAATGTGGGATGCAAGCATTTCAGCAATTTTCTATTTACTTTCTATAGACATTGTTATAATATCAGATGATTTTGATATAAAATGTTTTGGCTATCGTAAGGTAAAAACCTGTCGTGTTTATGTGTGACGCGGTCTTACGAGATACCTTTGTTTTCAAAGGATTTGATAAAAGTTAATAATTCAAATTGAGTGAGTTTTCTCACACTTGTTTTCCAGACTGACTCAGGTGTTATTTTATTATAATGCTCGGGTCAGACCGAGTATTACAGATTCAGGCTAGGACACTATGGAGCTCAGGAGACGAGCTGGATGACAGAGACGTATACTCGTACTGATTATATTCCGCTGTGTGTGTAGACTTTATAGTCCACTCTGGTGGGGACAAGTTGTAGATAACTAACCATATTGATGTATTGATTGTTGTATTCTGGTGGTTGTATATATATTGATAGCTACAGATTCTCTTATATAAAAATATGTCTATATATATTATATTTTGTTCCGCTGCGATTGTGAGATTCTCTGTGTGTTGTTGCTTCTGTGTCTTCTACCTTTTCTTCTTCACCCCTAATAATCCGCCTTTTTGTGCAATTTGAGTTGACATGTGCGGTTATATTGTCAGCTTAGACTGTGCAGAAAAGTGGTTCGTTACAAAGTGGTATCAGAGCTGAAGGTTAAGTGAGAACCTTGGCTTTTGTGGGGGATTACTCATTAGAGATAGGGTCAGTAGTACCCTAGAATGAGTTTGAGCGTATTAATATATATGAGCGCATATTTGTTAGCGAATAAAAAATTATTTTATATTGTGTTGGTTGATTTATTGAATGGCTTATAAATTCTTGTCGGCACAGTTCGTACAACTGTATCGATAGGGGTTTCTAAACACTTGAATAGAGCAATTCGACACGGTATTGTTTTGAAATGGAATAAATGAAGTAATTTTACCCACAGATATATTTTGATATAAAGGAAATAATTTTCTAAAATTATTGTAGTATATTGGAGTGTTAGTTGATAATATTATAATCTAACAAGATTATAAAAATTAAAATGGTTATATATATAACCAAATGAATATTGTTTAAGTATGAATTATACAAATGAGTTAAAACTAAAAATGAATTCAAGCCAGAATTGGAAATTTAAATCCCGGAAGGTTTCAAAAATATTTTCAGAAGTGCTATGGGAATGAAAATGGTATTATTTTGAAAATATTTTTTTGAATAAAAATGATTTTAAATGGATTTTGGAAGTGATAAAGCATTGAACTCACTTCAGTCGTTGGAAAATAATTCTGGTGATGACAACCGCATCATCGGTATTCATTTTCGAGTTTCTAAGCGACGGATTGCTACCAAGGTGATTTGATATGGAGATTTTTAGTGAAAACAAGTGTTGTTTTGGGAAATTCCAAAGGGGTTTTGTTTTAGATAAAAACCAGATTTGGTTTAAATGAAAAGGTGAGATTTGATATACAGATATATATATATATATGATTTCAAAATGATTTGAAATAAATACCGGGTATTTAATTTCTAAAATTCCTAGCTAAATGTTTTGAAAAAAAATAAGTTTTTGAACTTATAACTGGAGGATGATATTTATTAGGAAAGAAGTGTGGAAATTGAATTTTTGAATTAAAATTTAAATTGAGAAAATTAAAATGGAATTTAACTTAAGTTAAGTTGGAGGAATTAAAATTTATACATTTAATTGCTTGTGATTTGAATGGAATTAATGAAATAAATTAATGGAATGGTGAGTTAGCTTAAGCAAAGTTAAATGGAATAAATTAGTGAAGTGAACTAGTTGAATGAATTGAATGTAATGAAAGATAGTGAATATTAAGTTTGAGTTGTGAAATGGATATATAACTATAAGTTATAAAATTTGAAATGGAACCAACTCAAATAAAGGATTTATGAAAATGTAGAAAATAAATTGTATGAATTGGAATTTAACTTATGTTAAGGTAAATAAAAATTGAATTGGAATTAGAAATGTTATCAAATTGAATTGAATATAGAGTTTGAATTATAAAATGATTATATAACTATAAGTTATAAAACTTGAATGGCATAAAAATTTAAGTGAAAATTTTGGAACTGTGAATAAATAAGTTGAATAGCCTACAAAATTAGAGTTAATGGAATAAATATATATTAACCTATAAAGAGATGTGTAAGCTTGAGTAAATAACAAAATGGGTATAACTCAAGTATAGAGTAGATGAAATTGAGAAAAATAAGTTGTAAAATTTATAATTGGAAAAATGGAATGGCAAAACCTAAATAAAAATAAATTGATGTTTTAGGTGAAGGAATTAAAGTCCAAAGATGGATAATAAAATAAATATGAACTCAAGTAAATTAAATAGGATTGAATTTGTAATTGTGATGACTTAATGAAATGAATGCAGACTTGAGTTATGGAAACCAAATGAATGGTGAATCAAATTGAATTTGATTAAAAATGGGGTATAAACTCAAGTATAGAAAATTTGAAAATGCGAAAGGTAAGTGTATAATTATAAATTGGAAGTGAACTAATTAGATAAATTAATTAGTTAATTGAATATGGGAATGGAATTTAACTTGGTTAAGTAAAATGGATTGTGGATTGAAATTGAAAATGGAACTTGAGTTATAAATGAAATTCGACTTAGTGTAAGCGAATTAAAAATATTTTGGAATGTGGTCGAAAAAATGGAATTGAATTGAAATAGCAATGACTTCAGTTATAAATAAATTCAATTTAAGTGTAAATAAATTAAATATGGCCGTGGGTGTTGTTTAAATAAATTCGAGCTTGAGGTTAATTTTTGAAGTGGATTGAGTGAATGTGTAGGATCGATTTCACCCTAGAGGGGGGGTGAATAAGGTGATACTAATAATTATAAAAATTTAATGCGGAAATATATATAAAAAAATTGCAGCATTGGTAATAGCAGACTAATAGCAGCACCGATAATAGCAGAATATTAAAAAGCAGAAATAGAACAACATAGATTTACCCAGCTTCGGCAAAACCCTGCCTACGTGCTGCCCCCAAGGTTTCTACTAGAAATTAAGCAGTCAGACGCTTACACACGTAAACTCGCGACACCCGCTATCGACTAACCTAACTCTACGCTCAAAACTCTACCACAACTCAGCCACTGAGTTGTGAATTCTCGAACTACACCACCGTAGTTCGTCCCCTAGTCACACGACTAGACTTTACAAAATTTTGAAAGTAAAATACAAAATAAAAACAACTTAAAAGCTAGAAACCCTAGTTTAAATATTAAAGTCCAATAGAAAAGGTCGGCCCAATAGAAAATAACTTAGTGATAAAATATATTCCCCTTTTTCTTTTTCTTTTATCGGCCGTATCATCTCCTTTTTGAAAATGGCTGCCTCGATGTTCCTCTTCCTTTCTGAAAATTAGGGCTTCTGTGAAATTGAGCATGCCGACTTCAATTGTTGATTGAATGATGAACTATCTACAGTTTGCTTCGTCAATCAATTTGTCACTTTGATTCGCAAACGACTGCTTCAAAATTGTCGAGCTTGAATGTTAAAATGGTATGTGATTTTGCTTTATTTCTTTCATTGATACGCTTGAACTCGATGAACGATAATGATGATGATGATTGGGTTTTATAGGGTTGAAAACCCTAGATTATCGTTCGAATATATTTTATTTGATTTCTTCAATTGATATGCTTGGCCATTCGATTTAACTTGAATGTTGGTGATGTATTCTGACCTTTTCAATGCGTATATTTTCGTTGCTTGATTATCACGGCTTTCTGAGTTTGTTTTAGATTTTGTTCTGTTATTTTCTAGTTTAACTTCGGCCACTTTGAATTTGTGACAATTTACTTTGACTTCATGAATTTTCTTTGCTGGCAATTAACACTTCTCTGAAGTTTGCTTAGAATCTGCATTTGAATGTGACCTTGACTACATTCGAATTTTGTTCCTCTTTTTACTGCTGCAACTTAAACTGTCTGGATATATGTATATATGTGTGTATGCATATGTATATATGTGTGTATGCATATGTATATATGTATGTTTATTGCATCATGTATATACTGGACTTGATAAACTCTGATTGATTTCGGCCTTGACACCTTTGCGTTGAATTCTCTGGTTTACCTGTACACTTTGTTGTTGCTTGATGGACTCTGGTAGTTGCAGTATCATGTGGTCTTGTTGTCTCTGGTGCATATGTGCTGGTTCCTGTATACTTTGTGGAGTCTGGTCCGGTTTCCACTGAAATGTTAAAATTTGAACTCTGCACCTGTACCATTTGATATCAGGTTTTGATACATTTTTTCATGTGTGCTTATTTACATTGCTTAGAAAACATTTGTTGTTGTTGTGCATGCCTCTAATGTAGCTTGATATGGTTGTTGTTTGATGTTGAGGCTTTGCTCATTTTGGATTGTATGTTTGAAGTCTAGGCTGCATTGTACTTGGTCTTGCATTTGTGTTCATCATGTAGTCTGGTTTGGAGCTTGTTGATAGTTTGGGTTGCTCTGACCAGTTCATTGCATTCATGTGAGCTTCAAGTGCTCCTTTGGGTAGTCCTACAATCCACTCTGTTGCATACATGTAGTTTGCTTGAAGTTGTAGCCTTCATGTTTTCACGTATGCATATGTTTTGTTGTACTGGTGCACTTGATATCTTCACTTGTGCATGTCACTTTACATTTTGTTTTCACTTGAATCTGGTTTGGAGCTTGTTGCAGTCTTGGTTCACCTGAACTTTGAACTTGCTCATGTTCATGTATGTTGTATGTTGAACTTGTGCTTGAAAATTTTATGATGTATTTGTATTGCACTAAGTTGAATCTAGCCTCGGCTCGGGTTTGACCTTGTGCTCACATGTCCCTGCAGTTTTGTCAAATGTATATCGGTGTGCACGACCTTGTGGCATGTACAGTGATACAATGTGCATGTCACAAGCTGTTCGTGTAAGATAAATTCAAAATAAATGATGACGAACAACCCAAATAACTGAGGTAGATAATATTTTCAAAACACATTTTATTTTAAACTGCAAAAATATTTCCTTTTCAATTTTACTGCGTCAGTGTGTATTTTGTAGATAACTCAGATGCAGGATTTGGGCTGGAGCAAAGTCGAAAATAAAATACGAGTGAATGAGTGATACGTAATGAGGTGAATAATATAAAGTGAAATTTGAGATGTAATAAAAATTGTATTGTAATTGAAAAATGTACATATGTAGTGAGAGCTCAAATTTGTACTATTCAAAATTGTGTTAAAATATTTGTTTGAATAAAATATCTGTTTGGATTTAAATTTTGTTCTTGCTTTCGGACCTTACCTGGTGTCGTGCTTCTTTATATAAGGTACATATTTTATTAGTGTTATATATATATATGTTATTATATAAACTGATATTTGGATACATTGTATAGTATATAAATTATAATAACGTAAGTTTATATTTATATATGTTACGTTTATTTTAATGTATATACAATATAAATTTTGTACGTGTTTTATATATAAATGGTTATGTAAGTATATATATATATTTTTATTGTATATGTTAGTTTATATAATAAGATTTTGTTATAGTATTCAATCTGTTGTATGTATACTTATATCTTATAATTGTTAGTTATATATATAGCTATGTGTTAGTTTATATTATTTTATGTAAGATTATATATATACCTATTGTTTAGGTACAGATATTTTAAGAAAAATATGTATATAGGCTTGGATTCTGACATATGTATATTGGTTTACAATAGTATATATGCATTGGCTCGCATACCTAAAGTGGGATAAGTTTAAAGTATATAATATGTTATATGGAGTTATTCATTCACTCTGTTATACTTTAATATAAGGTTCTTTCTTAATATTATATATATGCATAAAAAAATATAGTTTGGTTGTATATCTGGGTAGTCTGTATATTTGATCGTTGTCTGATAGTATACAAATAATTGTTTTAAGTATAGTTTGCAGTTTTATGTACAAGTTATATATACATATCAATTTTAAATATATATGCTATGAATTTGTTTATATATATATAAGTATATTATATAACAGTTGTTATGGTTCAAGTATATATACTTATATAACAGTTCCGTATATATATTTTGTATATTTTGTTATAAGATATCAATGTTTATATTTCAGTTTATATACATTATATTATAAAGTATGGAAAGATGGCTGACTTAGGGTGATGAAAGTTCAAAAAAAAATATACAAAAATGTCTCTCAGATAGAACTATAACAATATATATAATGTTGTTGATGACAAAGATGAATTGGTTTCTAATACGAGGAATCTGGAGAAGGAAGCTATTGATTATTTTATTGACCTTTTTAATGGAACCTACCCTGTAAAGTTACCTGACATTAAAACCAGATGCTTGGTTTTCGAAAGTGGAAGGCATATGCTGACCAAAGACATTGAAAGCAGGGAAATTGAGGAAGCTATTAAATCCATTCATCATGATTCCAGCCCAGGGCTAGATGGGTTGGGTTCTCATTTCTATATAACCTACTGGAAGGACCTGAAAGAGAAACTGAGGTTAGCTTACCAGGAAGCTTTAGAAACTAGAAAATTTGTAAAAGAAATGAATCACACTTTCTGTAACGACCCGTAAATTTTAGATAATTTTATTCGTTTATTTATATATTTGATTGAAATTTTGTGAAACTTTAAACAATAAAATTTTGAAATTTAAAGTTGATATTTGAAATGCGTCTGTTTTAACATAGCAACTGGTAAATTTTCATCAGATAATTTAGAAGTTTATTTTCTAGTGTAATTTTATTCCAATTTATATCAGTTAAAAATTGATGATAATAAAAGTGTTCTGAAACCTAAATATGTCAACATGAGAAAATTTATTTAGAACACTCTGAATCAGACTGCGAAATTCATTTCGCGAAATTCGGACGTTTCTAGCTCCGTTTGGATTTTTCCGTACGGAATAGCAACGTATATCGGTACCGATTATCAACTTTTGATCGGATGATCGTACCACTGACATCTGTATACCGTTTTGATCATCTCGTCGCGCTGATCAATATGGTATATTCACTTCTGTGTTTTTAAGTCTGGTGCGCAGCGAAATCCTCGGAAACGGTGATCGTACCGGGACCGAATCCTAACTTTTAATTTCCAATGTCTCTTTCACATTCCACCGTTTAATTTTTAATAGCCGATAGCCTTTCAATTCTCAATTTAACTGTGATCATTTCTAGCCCTTTGATATTTCTAAATTTATTGTTAATATTTTAACCGGTTTGTTTTTTTATTCACTTCGGTCCATTTATATTAATACTTATCAAACGTCTAGCCTGCACGTCTTCATTTTTCCCTATCACAACCCACCATGAATCGTCCCTCTCCTCCATTTTGCCGTTCGTCTTCCCCCTTCATGCCCACCGATCCATGCATCACCTTCCGCTCGACCCAGACCGCGCCTGACCAGCCTAGCCATCCTCCCACTCAAACACATCAGCGGCTTTGCATATCACCCAGCTGCTCAATCCGACCACCCCACCTCCGTGAATTCCGTGCCCAGATCCCCGACGAGCCGAAACCCTTCAACCCGAGCAAGCCATTGCCGAGCACCCGAACAGCCTCCGCTCGGCCATATCTCCGCCTTCATCCCCTCCTCCTTGTCAAGCCTTCACGTTAGAGCTTGCGTCCACCCTCCTCCTCTGTTATCCGATGGGTGAGTATATAATATGTTATATACTAATATGTTTAGCTATGTATATTATGTTGGTTTATATACGTATGTTGTTATTTTATATAAGTGGTTATTTCGTTGGTGAGTTTATATTGTTTATATATTTAATGTCATAAGGTAAGTATAGTAACTTATACAAGTATAACTGTGCCTACGTTTTATGTATTAAGTTTTATATATATCATATTTTGTAAAATTTCGCAGTAAAGTATATATATTTATATATCAGTTCTTCTATAATTTGTATATTTGTATAATATATCAAGGTGGCACTTTAGTTTATATATTAGATTATAACGCATGTATGCTTATATATGTGTTTTCCTGTGCATATATATATATATATATCAGCCAGTTTTCGTATTTTGGTGGTTGCTTTTGCTGTGAAAGTCAGTATATATATATATATGTTTTATAAATGGTAACCTGATTCGAAATAAAACGTAGTTGATACTTGATGTCTGTTTGATGGTTATATAGCATATACAAGTTTTAAATGGTCAATTGAGTTGTATCCAAGTATATATATCAAACTTGTGCCTAATTTGATCTCTGGTCTTATATATAAAATGTAAAGATTTGTATTATCGGTTGAGTTTGCATGTATATGTTATATAACTTTATGATAGGTTAGCTTGTACAGGTAGGTTATATAAGTCGTTATATATTGTTTATATTAGTGGATTTGCTCCGAACTTTAAATATATTTGTTTATAAATTTTCCTGACTTTTAGTTTTATAATTTATATGTACAGTTGTTTCATATTGTATGAGTTTAGAGATTTATTTTAGGGGCATTTCACTAGAAGGACAAACTTTGCAGTCCAATTAGTTTCTAGGACACGCATCCATAGAAATTAATTTCAAGGCCAAAGTCAGCAAAATAATTACTTTTAAGGACAAAGTTAGCAGTCCAATTACTTTCAAGGACATAATTTCATAGGGTTTTAAGCCTTATAAACTAATTATTTTGCATTTTGTCCTTAAAAGTAATTATTTCAGTTGTGCGTCCTAGAAACTAATTGCACTAGCTAAAGAGGCCCTTGTGGCTAATTTCCACTTTATTTTATTTATTCATTGCTTAGTTGATATGTAGTTATAAGAGGATATATATATTTATACAAGATTGTTTTCAGGGTATAGTTATACCGGTCTATAAGTTGCAGTGTATATATATGTATTTATGAAAGTTTATATATATTATATATGTTTTACTTATACCTGTCTAAAGTGTATATGTTTAAAGTGAAGTTTGTTTTGATTGTTTTATAGTAATATATATTATTCAGTTCTAAAACAGTTTATGCAGATGTGTTAAAGAATTTATTTTGGGTAATGATTTTAAGAATAATGATTTTGAAATTTTAAAATATTTTAGTCCAGGGCTTAAATTAAAATACTGGATATATAATACTATATATATTATGTTATATCGAGTTGAATTGATTCATTCTCATCGATTTCTTATCTATCAGCCGTCCGTCGAACTCGTGCCCATCGTGCTTTGCTTTGAAATTTGTGCTTGGATCCGTAGCTCTGTTCACTGTCAAATATCACTAGCTTCGAAAGGTGAGCAGTCACTCACGATTAATGTCCTTATATTTATTAAATTTGATTTCAATTGAAACGTCAATTGAAATATGCTGTTGTTAGTTATTTACATTGTTATATATGTTATTGACTGTATCTGTTCACCTGTGATATCTAACATCATTATCTGTTATTTATATTGATGATATATGCCTGTTATATTATTATTTCATATTTGTTATCACTCTCCAAGTTCCCTGTTAGTATAGAATTCACTATGGGTTGAAATGATACATACCCGAACGATCTGTAGAATATGAGAAAATCGTTATGGGTTGAAATGATAAACCCAAGCGATTTTCATTGAATTGAATTTGGGATTGCGGGTTGAAATGATATATACCCATATATATTTAAATTGCAGATTGAAATGATAAATATCTGTATCACTTGACCATAGGGTAGAAAATTATATACAGACACCGTTGGTCTATATATAAATATTTTAAAAAATGATTTCTATGGTTTTGAAAAGAAATATATGGTTTTAATAAATATTGATTTTCAAGATTTATTAAAAGTTGATTTAATAAGTTGATATATAATATATTTAAGTATTTATTTAAAATTTATATTTTCGAATATAGAGTTTGTAATGATTTGGGTTGTAAAGGTAAATTTGAAATTGATTTGAAATTATATTTATTTAAGAATTTTATTTAAATAAGTTTGATTTGAAATTTATTGAATTTGAAATTTTAAAGAAGTGTTTTACAACTTGAAATTTGATTAAAGGTGACTTAAATGGATATTTCAAACTTATATAAATTTAAATGGGATATTTTGTAAATTGAAGCTGTATCCAAATGATATTGAAATAATTAAGTAAATATTTCAAAACTAAATAATAGAAAAGTGAATTGATATATATATATATATATAATTATCGAACTTAGTTTTGAAATGTGGAATATTTGAAGCTTTGAAATATATTGAAATTGAAATGGTTTATTTGTGGTTCAAATCGGTATTTGAAATCGATATAACTTGAAAATGTCTAATTGAATTGGAATTGAATGTGATGATTTAGATTTAATTAAATTTGAATTTGTAATTCGAATTGATTTGAATCGATTTGTGAAAGTCGAGGAAACTATTTTATTTTATAAAGTAATTTAAAATTATATTTAAAACTATTTATATTTTACTTTATAAATTTATTTTAATATAAACTATTTTAATATAAATCATTTTTAATATAATTATTTTATAAACTATTTTAACTTATAACTATTTATAAACTATTTTATTATATATACAAATTTTAATATCTAAACTGTTTAAGGGAAAAGTGTTATGGTTTCCAAAATGCTATAATTTCAAGGTGTTATGATTTCCAAAATGCTATGATTTCAAAGCTGTGATTTCCAAAGTGTTTTGATTTTTAAAAGACTATGATTTCGAAAGCGTTATAACTTTGGAAAGTGATATGATTTTTGGAAATGGATATATTTGAAATGGAAATGATATCGTATTGATTTAGGTTTTGAAATGGAAATGATATTTTGGTTTTGAAGTATAAACTATTTTGAAATGACCGCGGTGTTATAATAACGTTTGGTTGTTAAAGAGACCAAGATCGGATATGGGCATACTCTCTATCGATACTGAAAACCACTTTAACAACCGTGTACGCGGTGGAGATTCCAGAATGAAGTAGGATGGTGGCGACGATCCTAAAGCTATATACGTGGATACAACTCCCATGAGTTGGCATAAGGTGGCTAAAACAGGAGCGATCGACGGGCCAATGAGGTAGCACCTCTGATCGGACGCATTTCTTCGATACCATTCTATTACTTTGTCAATGATTTGGTGTCCACCCTTCGATTTTGATTGGGAGTGTGTTCCGAGGTGGGCGGTAGTGGCTGATACGCGTTTCCACCAGCCCAGATGCGTAATTGGTATATCTACACTGGCATTGCCTTGTTGTGTCGTGTTACCTACCATATCGAGCTTTACTACGAGTTTGGATTTCTCCCATAGCCTGTGGAGTATTGAGGGTAGCCCCCGATCTGGGAGTATGCTAATACTGGATAGACTATTAGGACTATTACGTGTTAAGGGGAATATTGTGTCACTCCTTAATGCTATTTTAAAGTAATTTTATTTTATTATAGACATTATTATAATAGCGAATATTACTACATAGTAGATAGTTTAACGGATCCTTAGAGGATGGTTATCCCAAACATCCTTTGAGTTACTTGTATTTGAGTTGATATTTCACTTGAGTTGGATTTATTGATATAAGAATGTTAAATCCTGACTCGAGTGTTTTTGTGTTTTGCTTTACGCTCGGGTCAGACTGAGTCATACAGCATTTGAGACTCACCTTTGGAGTTGGAGCTTCGTTTGGAGATCCAGCTATCTATCCAGCTTTCAGTTATTTAGTTGATTCCAGTGATTTATTCAGATCTTGTATTTGACTATTTTATTGAGACATATATGTATTCGTGACTTCTGTTGTATCATGTTTAACTCTGTTATATGTATATAGTAGCTTCATGAACTACTATTCTTTTGTTTCCGCTATATTTTTGTTATATTACTCTGTGTCTGTGATCTGTGATTATTTTATTTACTGTATATGCTGAGTTTTGTCAAATTTAAATTAACAATATGATATTTTGAGCAATTCAATTTTCGACATATGTGGATACGAATGGCTGAAAATTTCAGGTCATTACATGTGGTATCAGAGCTCTGATTTTAGGCAAAACTCAGCATATAGAGTAAAATTCAATTACGGAATCACTTTCGTTCGAGCTTGAATTCCTTCTTCTTTGACTCGGTTTTCTTTGAATTTTGGAACGTTCCCTTCGGTTCCAAAGTCCATTCTTGTCTCCCCTATTCGTGTCTTCTTGATTCTGGAGTATCCCATATCTCCACTTCGAATGATCTCTGTAATAGATCGGCGGTCTCGCCAATCTCTGAATGATTTGTAAAGGGGTGAAACTCCTTTACAATCGGTATTGATTCACCGGAGATTTCTGTATCCTCGGTTTACGATGCTGCTATCTCTTACTATACCCGAACTCTATTTCTGGTGATCGGATGTCAATTTGCATCAGAATTCTGCATCGATCTTATTTATTGAAGTCACGGTTGACCCGGTTAAGGTTGCTCGCGATTTATATAAGTCTATCCATTCCTTTCTCTCTTTGAAATCTATTTCTCCCAATCGAGCCTATTAGTTGAATTTTTTTGGTTAGGATCCCTTCAATTTGAATCTTTATCCTTGTTTTGAAATCTATTCTGTATCATCGAGTGAGGGAGTGTATTTGTTATTAATATTAAATTGATTTATATATTGTCTTGTTTGAGTTGTTGATGTTGATTTGGATTTTCGATCAATTCGTCTAATCAACGCTATCGATAGGATTTCCAAAACACCTGAACAGAGCAAACTGACACAATATTATTTTCAAATTTGGTATGATTATATCATATATATAAGTATAATTTTCTGGAATTTAATAAGTCAATTAAATTGGTTGTTTGAAATGATAATATTTGATTATCATTTATTGTTCTATAAATGAATTTATAATATGGTTTATAAATCAATTTAGAGTTTAAATGAATTTGAATAAAGAATTTGAGAATTTAATTTCCAGTGATTTCAAACTTTGGTTTTAAAGTTTTAAATGCATATTATATAAAATATTTCTTGGTATAAATCGTTTCCAAAGGATTTTAAAGAAGTTTAAATCAGTACTCTTCTCTTTGTCGCTGGAAATTGAATTTGACTCAAAAAATTTAAAGTATGGCTTGATTTATAATATATAGGTATATGGTTGTAAATCTGATTTGATATATATATAGCATATATATTTATATATTTATCTCTAAATTATTTGAAGTTAGTCGGAAATTTAAAATTCTTAAAATTATGATTTAAGATGAAACCAAAATTTAGAATAAATATTTAAACCTGAATAATTGAATTGGGAAAATTTTATTTGTATATTATTCAACTGCATTCTAATATAACTTACCTAAATCATTCAAAAGTTGAATATGTAATTGGATAATATACAATATAAAATGATTTTATAAATAAAATTTGAGTGGTTATAATAAATGTTATACACTTAAATTTTAATTATAAAAATGTTAATAGAGATAAATAGAATAATAAGTTAATTGAATAATATATGAGACAAATAAATTTGTTTTGAAGGAATTAATAAATTGAAATTAGATCAACTTATGGAAATACCTTGAATTTAAAATCAATTATTGAATATAAATTAATTTAAATTGAAATTTATATGGTTTAAATTAATTTATATGGTTTAAATATAGGTGATAAGATATATTGAGTGGAATAAACTTAATAAGAATTAAATTTGTTGAATAAAATATGAGTATAATAAATGATTATACAAATTGATGATTGAGAAATTGTTAACTGAGGATGACTAGATAATGAGATAATGAATTTAGAAATAGATAGATTGATTTAACTTAAGTGAACTCAAAGGGATTTAACCAAAATGTTGGATATTAATTAGTTTAACTTGAAATTTATATGGTTTTAAAATTAGTTGTTTATTTTGTTTTCAAAGCTATTTTTCTTTCTGGTTGTTTCTATTCTCCTACCTCCTTCCTTTTTGGGGACGAAAAGTTTTGAGTGGGGGAGAGTGTAACGACCCGTAAATTTTAGATAATTTTATTTGTTTATTTATATATTTAATTGAAATTTTGTGAAACTTTAAACAATAAAATTTTGAAATTTAAAGTTGATATTTGAAATGTGTCTGTTTTGACATAGCAACTGGTAAATTTTCATTAGATAATTTAGAAGTTTATTTTCTACTGTAATTTTATTCAAATTTATACCAGTTAAAAATTGATGATAATAAAAGTGTTCAGAAACCTCAATATGTCAACATAAGAAAATTTATTTAGAACACTCTGAATCAGACTGCGAAATTCGTTTCGCGAAATTCGGACGTTTCTAGCTCCGTTTGGATTTTTCCGTACGGAATAGCAACGTATATCGGTACCGATTATCAACTTTTGATCGGATGATCGTACCACTGACATCAGTATACCGTTTTGATCATCTCGTCGCGCTGATCAATATGGTATATTCACTTCTATGTTTTGCAGTTCGGTGTGCAGCGAAATCCTCGGAAACGGTGATCGTACCGGGACCGAATCCTAACTTTTGATTTCCAACGTCTCTTTCACATTCCACCGTTTAATTTTTAATAGCCGATAGCCTTTCAATTCTCAATTTAACTATGATCATTTCTAGCCCTTTGATATTTCTAAATTTATTGTTAATATTTTAACCGGTTTGTTTTTTTTATTCACTTCGGTCCATTTATATTAATACTTATCAAATGTCTAGCCTGCACGTCTTCATTTTTCCCTATCACAACCCACCATGAATCGTCCCTCTCCTCCATTTTTTCGTTCGTCTTCCCCCTTCATGCCCACCGATCCACGCATCACCTTCTGCTCGACCCAGACCGCGCCGGACCAGCCTAGCCATCCTCCCACTCAAACACTTCAGCGGCTTTGCATATCACCCAGCTTCTCGACCCGACCACCCCACTTCCGTGAATTCCATGCCCAGATCCCCGACCACCCGAAACCCATCAACCCGAGCAAGCCATTGTCGAGCACCCGAACAGCCTCCGCTCGACCACATCTCCGCCTTCATCCCCTCCTCCTTGTCAAGCCTTCACGTCAGAGCTTGCGTCCACCCTCCTCATCTGTTATCTGATGGTTGAGTATATAATATGTTATATACTAGTATGTTTAGCTATGTATATTATGTTGGTTTATATAATTATGCTATTATTTTATATAAGTGGTTATTTCATTGGTGAGTTTATATTGTTTATATATTTAATGTCATAAGGTAAGTATAGTAACTTATACAAGTATAACCGTGCCTACGTTTTATGTATTAAGTTTTATATATATCATATTTTGTAAAATTTCGCAGTAAAGTATATATATTTATATATCAGTTCTTGTATAATTTGTATATTTGTATAATATATCAAGGTGGCACTTCAGTTTATATATTAGATTTTAACGCATGTATGCTTATATATGTGTTTGCCTGTGCATATATATATATATATATATATATATATCAGCCAGTTTTCGTATTTTGGTGGTTGCTTTTGCTGTGAAAGTCAGTATATATATATGTTTTATAAATGGTAACCTGATTCGAAATAAAACATAGTTGATAATTGATGTCTGTTTGATGGTTATATAGCATATACAAGTTTTAAATGGTCTGTTATGTTGTATCCAAGTATACATATCAAACTTGTGCCTAATTTGATCTCTGGTCTTATATATAAAATGTAAAGATTTGTATTATCGGTTGAGTTCGCATGTATATTTTATATAACTTTATGATAGGTTAGCTTGTACAGGTAGGTTATATAAGTCGTTATATAATGTTTATATCAGTGGATTTGCTCCGAACTTTAAATATATTTGTTTATAAATTTTCCGGACTTTTAGTTTTATAATTTATATGTACGGTTGTTTCATATTGTATGAGTTTAGAGATTTATTTTATTTATTCATTGCTTAGTTGATATGTAGTTATAAGAGGATATATATATTTATACAAGATTGTTTTCAGGGTATAGTTATACCGGTCTATAAGTTGCAGTGTATATATATGTATTTATGAAAGTTTATATATATTATATATGTTTTACTTATACCTGTCTAAAGTGTATATGTTTAAAGTGAAGTTTGTTTTGATTGTTTTATACTATTCGGTTTCAAAACAGTTTATGCAGATGTATTAAAGAATTTATTTTGGGTAATGATTTTAAGAATAATGATTTTGAAATTTTAAAATATTTTAGTCCTGGTTGCGGGTTGAAATGATATATACCCGTATACCCGTATATATTTAAATTGCGGATTGAAATGATAAATATCCGTATCACTTGACCATAGGGTAGAAAATTATATACAGACACCGTGGGTCTATATATAAATATTTTAAAAAATGATTTCTATAGTTTTGAAAAGAAATATATGGTTTTAATAAATATTGATTTTAAAGATTTATTAAAAGTTGATTTAATAAATTGATATATAATATGTTTAAGTATTTATTTAAAATTTATATTTTCGAATATAGAGTTTGTAATGATTCGGGTTGTAAAGGTTAATTTGAAATTGATTTGAAATTATATTTATTTAAGAATTTTATTTAAATAAGTTTGATTTGAAATTTATTGAATTTGAAATTTTAAAGAAGTGTTTTACAACTTGAAATTTGATTAAAGGTGACTTAAATGGATATTTCAAACTTATATAAATTTAAATGAGATAATTTGTAAATTGAAGCTGTATCCAAATGATATTGAAATAATTAAGTAAATATTTCAAAACTAAATAATAGAAAAGTGAATTGATATATATATATAAAATTATCGAACTTAGTTTTGAAATGTGGAATATTTGAAGCTTTGAAATATATTGAAATTGAAATGGTTTATTTATGGTTCAAATCGGTATTTGAAATCGATATAACTTGAAAATGTCTAATTGAATTGGAATTGAAAGTGATGATTTAGATTTGATTAAATTTGAATTTGGAATTCGAACTGATTTGAATCGATTTGTGAAAGTCGAGGAAACTATTTTATTTTGTAAAGTAATTTACAATTATATTTAAAACTATTTATATTTTACTTTATAAATTTATTTTAATATAAACTATTTTAATATAAATCATTTTTAATATAAATTATTTTATAAACTATTTTAACTTATAACTATTTATAAACTATTTTATTTATAAACTATTTTATTATATATACTAATTTTAATATCTAAACAGTTTAAGGGAAAAGTGTTATGATTTCCAAAATGCAATAAATTCAAGGTGTTATGATTTCCAAAATGCTATAATTTCCAAGTGTTATGATTTCCAAAATTCAATGATTTCCAAGCTGTGATTTCCAAAGTGTTTTGATTTTTAAAAGACCATGATTTCGAAAGCGTTATAACTTTGGAAAGTGATATGATTTTTGGAAATGGATATATTTGAAAAGAAATGATATCGTATTGATTTGGGTTTTCAAATGGAAATGATATTTTGGTTTTGAATTATAAACTATTTTGAAATGACAGCGGTGTTATAATAACGTTTGGTTGTTAAAGAGACCGGGATCGGATATGGGCATACTCTCTGTCGATACCGAAAACCACTTTAATAACCATGTACGCGGTGGAGATTCCAGAATGAAGTAGGATGGTGGCGACGATCCTAAAGGTATATACGTGGACCCAACTCCCATGAGTTGGCATAAGGTGGCTAAAACAGGAGCGATCGACGGGCCAATGAGGTAGCACCTCTGATCGGACGCCTTTTTTCGATACCATTCTATTACTTTGTGATTGATTTTGTGGCCACCCTTCGATTTTGATTGGGAGTGTGTTCCGAGGTGGGCGGTAGTGGCTGCTATGCGTTTCCACCAACCCAGATGCGTAATTGGTATATCTACCCTGGCATTGCCTTGTTGTGCCGTGTCACCTACCATATCGAGCTTTACTACGGGTTCGAATTTCTCCCGTAGCCTGTGGAGTATTGAGGGTAGCCCCCGATCTGGGAGTATGCTAATACTGGATAGACTACTGGGACTATTACGTTTTAAGGGGAATGTTGGGTCACTCCTTAATGCTATTTTAAAATAAGTTTATTTTATTATAGACATTATTATAATAGTGAATATTACTACATGGTAGATAGTTTAATGGATCCTTAGAGGATGGTTATCCCAAACATCGTTTGAGTTACTTGTATTTCAGTTGATATTTCACTTGAGTTGGATTTATTGATATAAGAATGTTAAATCCTGACTCGAGTGTTTTTGTGTTTTGCTTTACGCTCGGGTCAGACTGAGTGATACAGCATTTGAGACTCACCTTTGGAGTTGGAGCTTCGCTTGGAGATCCAGCTATCTATCTAGCTTTCAGTTATTCGGTTAATTCTAGTGATGTATTCAGATCTTGTATTTGACTATTGTATTGAGACATATATGTATTCGTGACTTCTGTTGTATCCTGTTTAACTCTGTTATATGTATATAGTAGCTTCATGAACTACTATTCTTTTGTTTCCGCTGCATTATTGTTATATTACTCTGTGTCTGTGATTATTTTATTTACTGTACATGCTGAGTTTTGCCAAATTTAAATTAACGATCTGATATTTTGAGCAATTCAATTTCCGACATATGTGGATACGAATGGCTGAAAATTTTAGGTTGTTACACTTTCATCTGTCTAATTCCAAAAAAGGAAAAACCAGCTCAGATTCAGGATTATAGGCCTATCTCGTGTTGTAATGTTTCCTACAAAATCTTTAGTAAAATCATTTGCAACAGAATTAAGCCAATTCTATATGACTACATAAGTGAATGCCAAAGTGCATTTATTAAAGGTAGAAGCATCTCTGAAAACTCTCTACTAGCTCATTAGTTGGTAAGGGATTTTAAAAAGAAGGGATCGGAAAAAATATGTTTAAAGGTGGATCTTCAGAAAGCTTATGATAAAATAAATAGAAGGTTCATCATCCATATGCTTAGAAGTACGGGATTCCCTAAAAAAATTAAATCTTATTAAAGAATGCATAAACTCTCCCACATACTCAGTTCTAATCAATGGAGTTCCAAAAGGGTTTATAAAAAGCAATAGGGGGCTGAGACAAGGAGACCCCCTCTCCCCTTATCTCTTTGCTGTGGCTATGCAATTTTTCTCCCTACAAATGGAAATTTATACTCATAAAAATATCATACAGCCAATTTACAAAGTCCAGCCTCAAATAACTCATTTGCTATATGCTGATGATCTTATTATTTGTTATAAGGCTACTAATAATGCTATTAAGGGTATGAAAGAAATATTTCAAAAACTGGAGAGGCTAGCTGGTCTGAAAGTAAATGAACAAAAGACAAAATGCTATTTCAATGAGTACTGCAAGAACAAAGAGTTTTTTTGCTCACTTCTTAATTATGAGGAGAGTTATCTGCCTGTTAAATACCTGGGTGTGCCATTATCTAATAATGTTATAACTGATAGAGAATGTGGAGTTCTAGTAACAAAAATAAGAAATAAACTACAAAGTTGGAGTTCAAAATTATTATCTTTTGCTGGTAGAATAGAACTGGTTCACACTGTTATAACATCTATGGTCAGATTTTGGATACAGACATTTCAAATCCCTAGTGCTTCAATTGACAAAATTGAAAGAGTATGTGCAAATTTTATTTGGAGAGGGGGGATTCATAAAGTATCATATCAAACATTATGTAAACCAAAAAATGAAGGAGGAGTGGGTCTCAAAAACCTCAGGGACCTCAAAAAAGCATATGCTACAAAACTGGCATGGAAAATTCTAAATGGTAAAGGTATTTGGTCAGTTTGGATGAGAAGCAGATATCTCAAAGAAAATTTTTGGATTCAAAAAGAAGATACAAATGCATCAGGCACATGGAAAAAAATCCTCAGAGCTAGATGTGACTTGAAAATTTTAGTAAACAGAAGAATAGCAAATGGAGAATGCACAAGTTTCTGGTTTGACCCCTGGCTAAATAATGAATGTGTTATAAACAAACTAGGATGGGACAGTTTTAATGCATATGGAGGAAGAGACTTTATGTTAGGAAAAATTATTCAAGAAAACTCATGGGTCTTTCCCCCTGATTCTCCAGCAAATCAAATCAAACAGGAAATAATGAGTATTCCATTAAGTGCAATACTATCAGACACCTGGATTTGGAAACCAAATAATAAAGACTTCAGTTTAAAGACTGCTTGGGAACAACTTAGGGAAAGGAGTATTGAAATTGAATGGGCTCAAATTGTATGGAATAGAGCAAGTACCCCCAAAATGTCCCAAACAACTTACAAGGCTTTATTATACAGACTTCCTACCAAGGATAGACATAAAAAAATTGGGGATTATACAAGATTCGTACTGTGTTTTTTGTAAACAGGAGGAAGAAAATCATAAACACCTTTTCTTTCACTGTACATTTACCAGACAAATCTGGGACAAACAAAAGACAGTTCTGAATTGCAACTTACAGGACCATTACTTAAGTGACATTGTGATTTACCTGACAAGAAGCTGGAAAACCAAAAGCCTGATGGGGAAAATTGCTTCCATTCTGATGACTACTTCCGTATGGCATGTGTGGAGAGAAAGAAATAGACGAATATTCCAAAACAAACACTAAAATGAACATGCTATCAGCGAAATGATAAGACGAGATGTACGAATTATTATGAAAAGAGTAGGAAAACTCACAGCTCTATCAGTTGCTGAACTAGAGGCATTGAAGAAGATGGGACTAAAAGCACATAATAACGAGATTCAGCTGGAGCAGCCATGGAATTCTCCGTTAAAATTTCTAAGGAAGACGAAGCAGTTCTTTTTCTCTTTTATTTTCTGGTTGGAATGTAGACTTTTCGTATTAAAAGAAGTTGTATTGGGTCGGGCCGACCTTATCTGGGCTTAATAATAAAGCTTTTATCCATTTTCAAAAAAAAATTATATTATAAAGTTGTTTATATGGTTTTGTTATTTACAGTTTGTGTTACAGTTTGTAATATTTCAAAGGATAGCATGTTAGTTTATAATATTTATAAAGTAGTATATATTTTGTGCATAAGGGAAGTATATATAAGTTTTGTAAAATGTATATGTTCTGCCCGCTGGCTTGCTTTTTAGAAATATATTATCTGAGTGTATATAATGTGAGTATATGTGATCTGTCCATTTTGGTATATATATAAGTAGTTATTTCAAAATATATTATGTATATATGTTGATTTTATGTGTTTAATTAAAACAATGATTTTTAATTATATGTATATATTATTTTAATATTTGTTTTAAAAATAGATATTGATTTCATGGAAATGACAATAATAATATATATTTTCTATTTCTATCTAGATGATTCTGATTCGTTCTCATCAATTCAACTATCAGCTTGTCCGTCGAAATCGTGTCCATCGTGCTTTGCTTCGCAATTCGTGCTTGGATTCATAACTCATTTCATTGTCAAATTTCTCTAGCCTCGAAAGGTAAGCAATCACTCACGATTAACGTTCTTATATTTATTAAATTTGATTTCAGTTGAAACGACAATTGTAATATGTTGTTGTTAGTTATTTACATTCTATATATGCTATTATTTGTATATGTTCACCTGTGACATCTGACACCATTATCTGTTATTTACGTTGATGATATATGCATGTTATATTATTATCATATCTGTTATCACTCTGCAAGTTCCCTGTTAGTATAAAATTCCCTATGGGTTGAAATGATACATACCCGAACGATCTGTAGAATAGGAAAAAATCGTTATGGGTTGAAATGATAAACCCAAGCGATTTTTATTGAATTGAACTTGGGATTGCAGGTTGAAATGATATATACCTGTATATATACTTAAATTACGGATTGAAATGATAAATATCCGTATCACCTAACCATAGGATAGAAAATTATATACGGACACCGTTGGTCTATATATATAAATATTTTGAAAATGATTTCTATGGTTTTGGAAGGAAATTTATGGTTAATAAATATTGATTTGAAGATATATATATATGTATTTTTATAAAGTTTTAAAATTTAGATTTTTAAATTTATATGTTTTGAAATTTTATATAGTTATAAGTTAATTTTGAAATTATAAATTTTAAGAATTTATTTATAATTTTACTATTTTAGAATATATAAATAGATTTAATATATAAATAAATTTAATGAAATATTTAAGTATTTATTTAAGATTATATTTTAAAATAGATTTTAAAATGATTTTTATAAGTTAAGATTAGGAAGATAGATTTGAAATTTATTTGAAATTGTATTTAATTAAGAATTTTATTTAATTAAATCGATTTGAAACTTATTGAATTTGAGATTTTTTTTAAAAGGATATGATTTTATAACTTGATTTTGTTTAAGGTGATTAAATGAATATTTCAAGTTTAAATAAATTAAAGGAAATATTTAGTTTATTTGTAATTTGAGGTTTTATTTAAATGATATTAGATTTATTAGGTGAATGTTTCAAAGCTAAATAATAATGATGTTAAATTAAGATATATATGAAATTATCAAATTTAGTTTCGAAAATGTGGAATATTTAAAGCTTTGAAATATATTGAAATTGAGATGGTTTATTTGTGGTTCAAATCTGTATTTTAAATCGATATAATTTGAAATGGTTTATTGAGAAACTGAGTTGAAATTGATGAATTGAGATTGAATTAAATTTGAATTTTTGAATTCGAGTTGATTTGAATCGATTTGTGAAACTTGAGGAAGCTATTTTATTATATAAAGTATTTTAAATTATATTTAAACTATTTATATATTTTACTTTATAAATTTTAATATAAACTATTTTTAATATAAACTATTTTATTATATATACTATTATTAATATCTAAATCGTTCAAGTGGGAAGTTATGATTTCAAAGTTATGAAATTCAAAGTATTATGTTATCAAGTGTTATGATTTCTAAAGTGTTATAATTTCTAAGCTTTATAAATTCGAAAGTGCTATAACTTTAAAGTGCTATGATTTTTGAAATGAATATTATTGTAAGTGAGAAATGATATCGTATTGATATGGTTTTTAAATGGATATGATATTTGGTTTTGAAGTATGATATTTTGAAATGACCACGGTATTATAATAATGTTTGGTTGTTAATAGCGTATATTACTACATAGTAGATAGTTCCACGGATCCTTAGAGGATAGATATCTCAAACATCCTCTAAGTTACTTGTATTTCAGTTGATATTTCACTTGAGTTGGATTATTGATATAAGAATGTTATTCCTGACTCGAGTATTTTGTATATTGCTTTACGCTCGGGTCAGACCGAGTGTACCAGTATTCGAGACTCACCTTTGGAGTTGGAGCTTCGCTTGGAGATCCATTTATCGATTCTGCTTTCAGTTATTCAGTTGATTCCAGTGATGTATTCTGATATGGTATTTGACTATTGTATTCGAGACTTCTGTTGTATCTTGTTTAACTATGTTATATATATATATATATAGTAGCTTCATGAACTACTATTCATTTGTTTCCGCTGCTTATTGTTATATTACTCTGTGTCTGTGATTATGTGATTATTTTATTTACTGTATATGCTGAGTTTTTCCAAATTTAAATTAACAATATGATATTTTAAGCAATTCAAGTCCGACATGTATGGATGCGAATGGTTGAAAATTTCAGGATGTTACATGTGGTATCAGAGCTCTGGTTTTAGGCAAAACTCAGCATATAGAGTAGATTTAAATATAGAATCGCCTTCGTTCGAGCTTGAATCTTTTCCTCTTTGACTTGAGTTTTCTTTGAATTTTGGAATGTTCCCTTGGTTCCAAAATCCATTATTTCCTCTCCCTATTCGTATTCCCTTGATTCTGGAGCATGCCATAACTCCACTATATGATGTGTAAAGGGGTGAAACTCCTTTACAACGGGCATCGATTCACCGAAGATTTCGGTATCCTCGGTTTAAATGCTACTATCTCTTGCTATGCTTGAATTCTATCTCTTGCGATCGACTGCCGATTTGCCTCAGAATTCTGCATAGATCTTATTCTTGAAGTCACGGTTGACCCGGTTAAGGTCATCCACGATTAATATAAGGCTATCCATCTTCATCTTTTGTAATTTAATTATCATATCTTCCTACCGAGTCTGTTTTCTTGGTTTGAGTTCTCTTCAATTAGGACTCCTCTAATTTTTGAAATCTCATATGGCTTTTCATACAGCGAAATTGATTTTGGAAAAAAAATTATTCTTGTATAAGACGGACTTTATATAAGTATAAGGTGATTTTCAAAGCTGTTGATTTTGGAAGGTATTCGATTTGAAGAGATAAATCTTATATATAATGGAATTTATATAAGTGCGATATTTGAAGCTATGATTTTGAAAGGGTACTATATATGGTATATTAAATTTTGAAGTAAGAGGTATAGGGAAGTACTCTCCGCGAAGAAGTATAGTATGATATGCTTCGACCCAGATGGACTTGGGGAATCCAGGAATGGATTCGACCGATAAACTCTAATGAACTTGGGTAAATTCAGAAATGGATTCGAACTGATATGGTTGTCCGGACTTAAACTCATGAGTTCCTCGATTTATTTTTCAGGGTATATGGTTCTTTAGTTTACCCAATGGAGGCACTTTCGATCCTAGGATCTGTTGTTTATGGATCTTCCGGGAAGGAAGTGCATCCATTGCGTAAATCATTGAATCAGCAGTTACCACTGCAGCAGGGGTCGATGGTCCCTTGTTTATGAAATGGCTGCGATATTTTACTAGAATCCAGAAGGTGGAAGGATCTTCTGGAAAGTTTTGTGTCCATTGCATAAATACTGGATCAGCAGCGGGCCACTGCTATCGTATTATCATTGTTTAACATTGGATTTTGAGCGGTACTTCTCATACCCGTTTTTTAGTATTTTTCACTAGGTGTTGAAATAGGTCTACTAAGTACTTGGAGATTTCTAGTCTTACGCCTGATCAACGTACGACCAGAGTCTGCCAGAATGAAGATAAACCTGTTAAGACATCGGGTTATAAAAGTATTTTTGATAAAGTATTATATAAAGGATATTTTGGTCATTTTTTCTTTCCATTTCTAAATACTTTAAAATCTTTAAAATGATAATATTTGATTTTCATTTGTTGTTTTGTAAACCATTGACTATTGCATAATATAAATAAATGAATTATAAACATGGTTTATAAATTGATTTATAATTTAAATGAATATAAATTAAGAATTTGAGAATTCAATTTCCGGTGATTTCAAACTTTGGTTTTAAAGTTTTAAGATGTATATTATTTAAAGTATTTCAAATAGAAAATCGTTTCCAATGGATTTTTTAAAGCTTTAAACCCGTACTCTCTTAGTTTGTTGCTGGAAAATAATTTCGGTGATGACTGCAGCATCATCGACATTCCTTTTCGAGTTTCAGAGTGGAGAGACCATTGTAGCTTTGCTACACTTTTGTTTGGAAAATAAATTTTGATTTGAATTCTTAAGTATGACTGGATTTATAATATATATAGGTATATGTTTGTAGATTTGATTTGAAATTATAATATGCTTATATCTATATGATTTGAATTGAAATCGGAAATTTAATTATTAAAATTTTATGTTAAAGGGTGATTTCAATTAAAAAAAATGAAACCAAAGATTTTGAATAAATATTTAAACTTGAAATAATTGAATGGAAATCAATTTCAAAATTAAATGAAAATTTTATAATTTGAATTAACTGTTTGAACTAACTAATTTGAATTGAATGACTAACTATTGATTTAATAAAATGGATTAAATCAATTATTGAATATTAATTAATTTAAAACTGAAATTTATATGGTTTTAAATTAATTGTTTTATTTTGTATTTCAAATCTATTTCTTTCCGGTTGTTTCTATTCTCCTACCTCGTTCCTTTTCGGGGACGAAAAGTTTTGAGTGCGGGAGAGTGTAACGACCCGTAATTTTTAATGGTTTTATTTACGTAATTAACCGAATTTTTGTGGAATTTTAAATAATAAAGTTAGAAAATAAAATTTTAATATTTGGAATACGTCTACTTTAACATAGCAAGTGGTAAAATTTCATCAGATAATATGAAAGTTTATTTTGTTGTGTAATTTTATTTCAAATTGTATCAGTTAAAATTGATGATAACAAAATATTTTCAAAGCTGAATATTTTTATACAATAAATTTGTAAATCATCTTCTAAGTGAGACGTCATATTTCGTTTCTTCAAATTTTGACTGCTATTGCTCCGTTTATCTTAATTCCGGCATTTTAGCACCATTTTCGGTACCGATATTGACTTTTGATAGGATGATCGTACTACTGATATCTGTATACTGTTTTGATCGTCTCGTCATGCTGATATCCACGGTATATTCAATTCTGTGTTTTGAAGTCCGGTACGCGGTGAAACCGGCAATCGGTAGCCGTACCGATAATCGTTTCAGTCTTTTGTTTCTCAGTGCCTTTCCATTTTCCAACGTATTAACCTGATAGCCGTTTGTTATCATATTCCTGTTCAACTTCCACCTTTTACCATTCCATCGTTTCACTTTATTTTTGCTATTTTATTATGTTCATTTCATATCCGTTCATCTCTTTTTCTTTTTGTTTTCATTTTGCTGCAAAGAGAATATATTTTGATTTCATTTGAGATTAGCCTCCACTGCCTTTTTCTCCCTCACCTCCTTACTCTGCCTACATCTCCTCTCCAACATGCACAACCTTACCTCCACTCAAAACCGAACGTCACCATCTCCCTGCCACCGTCTCGACCACCCAACCCATGTTCACCCGCCTCGCCCGGATCCACAAAACCCCACTGACCGGCCTTTCTTTCCATCAGCCACTCGCCTATCTCCGCCACCCTCTGACCCAAAACCGGCCGTTCCTTCTTCCATCTCCACAGCAACCCAAGCGCCACTCCGCCCTTCCCTTCGGCCTCCACCAGCAAGTGTCACCATAGTGCAGCCATCCCACCAAAACACAAAGCCCAATAGCCTCCAACCTTTCCTCCCCTCTGACGCCAAGCCTGCAACCACCAAATCCTTGCCTGTTCATGCGAGCCTCACCTTCCACCCAAACAACCGCGACCACGAGCCTCCCCCTGACCTGCCTCCCCCTCTCTCCTTTTGTGTATATCTTCATTTTGAAAAAAAACACTGTTCTTGCTTTCGGGCCTTACCTGGTGTCGTGCTTCTTTATATAAGGTACATATTTTATTAGTGTTATATATATATATATATTTTATTATATAAACTGATATTTGGATACGTTGTATAGTATATAAATTATAATAACGTAAGTTTATGTTTATATATGTTACGTTTATTTTAATGTATATACAATATAAATTTTGTACAAGTTTTATATATAAATGGTTATGTAAGTATATATATATATATATATATATATTAATTGTATATGTTTGTTTATATAATAAGATTTTGTTATAGTATTCAATCTATTGTATGTATACTTATATCTTATAATTGTTAGTTATATATATAGCTATGTGTTAGTTTATATTATTTTATGTAAGATTATATATATACCTATTGTTTAGGTATAGATATTTTAAGAAAAATATGTATATAGGCTTGGATTCTGACATATGTATATTGGTTTACAATAGTATATATGCATTGGCTCACATAAATAAAGTGGGATAAGTTTAAAGTATATAATATGTTATATTGAGTTATGCTTTCACTCTGTTATACTTTAATATAAGGTTCTTTCTTAATATTATATATATGTATAAAAAAATATAGTTTGGTTGTATATCTGGGTAGTTTGTATATTTGATCGTTGTCTGATAGTATACAAATAATTGTTTTAAGTATAGTTTGCAGTTTTATGTACAAGTTATATATACATATCAGTTTTAAATATATATGCTATGTATTTGTTTATATATATATATATAAGAATATTATATAACAGTTGTTATGGTTCAAGTATATATACTTATATAACAGTTCTGTATATATATTTGTTATAAGATATCAATGTTTATATTTCAGTTTATATACATTATATTATAAAGTTGTTTATATGGTTTTGTTATTTACAGTTTGTGTTACAGTTTGTAATATTTCAAAGGATAGCATGTTAGTTTATAATATTTATAAAGTAGTATATATTTTGTGCATAAGGGAAGTGTATATAAGTTCTGTAAAATGTATATGTTTTGCCTGCTGGCTTGCTTTTGAGAAATATATTATATGAGTGTATATATTGTGAGTATATGTGATCTGTCCATTTTGGTATATGTATATATAAGTAGTTATTTCAAAATATATGATGTATATATGTTGATTTTATGTGTTTAATTAAAACAATGATTTTTAATTATATGTATATATTATTTTAATATTTGTTTTAAAAATAGATATTGATTTCATGGAAATGACAATAATAATATATATTTTCTATTTCTATCTAGATGATTCTGATTCGTTCTCATCAATTCAACTATCAGCTTGTCCGTCGAAATCGTGTCCATCGTGCTTTGCTTCGCAATTCGTGCTTGGATTCGTAACTCATTTCATTGTCAAATTTCTCTAGCCTCGAAAGGTAAGCAATCACTCACGATTAACGTTCTTATATTTATTAAATTTGATTTCAATTGAAACGACAATTGTAATATGTTGTTGTTAGTTATTTACATTCTATATATGCTATTATTTGTATATGTTCACCTGTGACATCTGACACCATTATCTGTTATTTACGTTGATGATATATGCATGTTATATTATTATCATATCTGTTATCACTTTGCAAGTTCCCTGTTAGTATAGAATTCTATATGGGTTGAAATGATACATACCCGAACGATCTGTAGAATAGGAAAAAATCGTTATGGGTTGAAATGATAAACCCAAGCGATTTTCATTGAATTGAACTTGGGATTGCGGGTTGAAATGATATATACCTGTATATATACTTAAATTATGGATTGAAATGATAAATATCTGTATCACCTGACCATAGGATAGAAAATTATATACGGACACCGTTGGTCTATATATATAAATATTTTGAAAATGATTTCTATGGTTTTGGAAGGAAATTTATGGTTAATAAATATTGATTTGAAGATATATATATATATATGTATTTTTATAAAGTTTTAAAATTTAGATTTTTAAATTTATATGTTTTGAAATTTTATATAGTTATAAGTTAATTATGAAATTATAAATTTTAAGAATTTATTTATAATTTTACTATTTTAGAATATATAAATAGATTTAATATATAAATAAATTTAATAAGATATTTAAGTATTTATTTAAGATTATATTTTAAAATAGATTTTAAAATGATTTTTATAAGTTAAGATTAGGAAGATAGATTTGAAATTTATTTGAAATTGTATTTAATTAAGAATTTTATTTAATTAAATCGATTTGAAACTTATTGAATTTGAGATTTTTTTTAAAAGGATATGATTTTATAACTTGATTTTGTTTAAGGTGATTAAATGAATATTTCAAGTTTAAATAAATTAAAGGAAATATTTAGTTTATTTGTAATTTGAGGTTTTATTTAAATGATATTAGATTTATTAGGTGAATGTTTCAAAGCTAAATAATAATGATGTTAAATTAAGATATATATGAAATTATCAAATTTAGTTTCGAAAATGTGGAATATTTAAAGCTTTGAAATATATTGAAATTGAGATGGTTTATTTGTGGTTCAAATCTGTATTTGAAATCGATATAATTTGAAATGGTTTATTTAGAAACTGAGTTGAAATTGATGAATTGAGATTGAATTAAATTTGAATTTTTGAATTCGAGTTGATTTGAATCGATTTGTGAAACTTGAGGAAGCTATTTTATTATATAAAGTATTTTAAATTATATTTAAACTATTTATATATTTTACTTTATAAATTTTAATATAAACTATTTTATTATATATACTATTATTAATATCTAAATTGTTCAAGTGGGAAGTTATGATTTCAAAGTTATGAAATTCAAAGTATTATGTTATTAAGTGTTATAATTTCCAAAGTGTTATAATTTCTAAGCTTTATAAATTCGAATGTGTTATAACTTTAAAGTGCTATGATTTTTGAAATGAATATTATTGTAAGTGAGAAATGATATCGTATTGATATGGTTTTTAAATGGATGTGATATTTGGTTTTGAAGTATGAAATTTTGAAATGACCACGGTATTATAATAACGTTTGGTTGTTAATAGCGTATATTACTACATAGTAGATAGTTCCACGGATCCTTAGAGGATGGTTATCCCAAACATCCTCTAAGTTACTTGTATTTCAGTTGATATTTCACTTGAGTTGGATTATTGATATAAGAATGTTAATCCTGACTCGAGTGTTTTGTGTTTTGCTTTACGCTCGGGTTTGACTGAGTGTACCAGTATTCGAGACTCACCTTTGGAGTTGGAGCTTCGCTTGGAGATCCATCTATCGATTCTGCTTTCAGTTATTCAGTTGATTCTAGTGATGTATTCTGATCTGGTATTTGACTATTGTATTCGAGACTTCTGTTGTATCTTGTTTAACTCTGTTATATATATATAGTAGCTTCATGAACTACTATTCATTTGTTTCCGCTGCTTATTGTTATATTACTCTGTGTCTGTGATTCTGTGATTATTTTATTTACTGTATATGCTGAGTTTTGCTAAATTTAAATTAACAATCTGATATTTTGAGCAATTCAAGTCCGACATGTATGGATGCGAATGGTTGAAAATTTCAGGATGTTACAACTTGTGTGTCTAAATTTTGGAGAAGGCAAGTGGTCTAACTAAGGATGTAGGACCACTATTATTATCTACTGAACTCTTTGGTACCCAAATTTGTCTATATAACAAACCGTCAGCATCTACAATTGTACCCTTGGGAATCCAAATCTGTTTAAATTTCAAACCATTTATATTCGTACCTTTTGGAATCCATATTTGTTTAACGGTTTTGTGTTTGTATATATTTCGACAATTATTCTTGCCATGTCCGATATTTTCACACTTTACTTATTTGAGTATCACACTTTTCCCTTTAACAGTATTATTAGTTGTTTGTTCATATTTTGACACTTTTGCAAATCCAAATCCATTACTTTTATTCTCGAAGAGTTTATTTTCTAAGAGTATATTAAATGATTTATCTCTAGTGAAAAATTTTCGAGTAACCAACTCAAGTTTATTAACTTTGGATTTTAAAAGTTTATTTTCATTTATTAGCTTCGAACAACAACTAATGGTACTATCTCTCTTTTTAAAACTATTCATTTTTAATCGCATATTTTCATTTTGAAGCTCTCTAATTTTATTCTCAATTTCTAGCATCTCAGTTTCAAAAAGTTGGAGTTTTTTAAATTCAATTTTTTCAAAATCCTTGATTTTTTCAATCTCTTTTTCAAACTCGTGATTTAATCGAATAATTTCAGATTTGCTCAAAATCACGTTTTCTTTTTCAAGGGTTTTGAAATTTTCGTTGATCTAATCTAATTTCTTTTTAAAAATCGCACATTTAGAAATTTCTGACTTCTTAAAACTATCCAACTCTTTTTGCAAAATATTATTTTCACAAATCAACATAGTTTTGTTTTTCTCTCGAATTAAAATTTCGTTTTCTAACTTTTGAAAGTTTTCATTAAAACGGGTAAATTCTTTTTCATGGTTCAAACACCTTTTGCAATTAGAATTTTTATTTTTCTTAATATTTTTAAGCTCATTTTCCAAATTATTATTTTCTGATGAAGTTTAGCTTGTTCCCTTTCCAACTTATTATTTTTCAACTCAAGAGCTTTTTATTTTCAATTAATTTTTGGCACAAGAGAACTAAATCATTGAATGGAAAATCACTTATCTCATCGGCTATTGAATCTTCATCACTGCTGCCTTTTTCCAATCCTGTTAAGCACATTTCTAACTGAGTCGATTGTGGTGGATTTCTTACCGTTGTTGACTTTTGCACCATATATTGCATCAAAAGTATTCCAGATTTCATGTGCACTTTCACAATGAGAAATAAAGTTAAAATTTTGTTGATTAATATGAGAATATAGTATATGCAAAGCAAGAGCATTAATCAAAGTATTTTTCTTGTCTATTATATCACACCCATTTTCAATAATATCCCAACATTTAAAATTAACAGATTTTAAGTAAGATTCCATTTTTAATTTCCAATTTAAAAAATCTGTTCCATCAAAAATAGGAGCAATAATACTAGACCGACCCTCGGCAAAAGCATTATTAAAAGAAGCCAATAAATTTTTAAAACAAAAATTGGTTTTTGTTCCTAGCTTTGATACCACTTGTAGGATCGATTTCACCCTAAAGGTGAGTGAATAGGGTGATGCTAATAATTATAAAATTGTAAGGGGAAAATATATATAAAATAATTGCAGCACTTGTAATAGTAGAATAATAGTAGCACAGATAATAGCAGAATATTAAAAAGTAGAAATAGAACAACACAGATTTACCCAGCTTCGACAAAACCCTGCCTACGTGCTGCCCTCAAGGTTTCTACTAGAAATTAAGTAGTCAGACGCTTACACATGTAAACTTGCGACACCCGCTATCGACTAACCTAACTCTACGCTCAAAACTCTGCCACTGAGTTGCGAATTCTCGAACTACACCACTGTAGTTCGTCCCGTTGTTTAATTATTTAAAATTGTAAAACATATTATATAATATAATGTTTTCCCGTTGTTTAATTATTTAAAATTGTAAATAATTTTCAATTTCTGTAGTCACGGTCGAAAATAGTGTTATTTATATGTGAATATAACAATATGTAAATATAATAAAATGAAATATCATAAAATATCATCTTCTCCTTGTGGTCTTGATGAAAGTCTAGTACCTTAATTGTCTATTGCTTCCTCCGTCTTCTTGGTTACGGTTTGCAACGCCATCTCCTTGACTTTACCAATGGTTGTTAAAGGCTAGGTTTTAGGGATTTCACTTAAGTATGAGAGAAATGGATCTATTAGAGGCACTTTGGGCCATAGATAGAAAAGGTCACTTTCCATTCATTTTCCATAATCTACAGTTGATTCTCCATCAACCATGTCTTTTCCCACTCTTGCCCCTAGCATGGCCGTCATTATATAGGCACCTTAGGATGTCGTATTTTTTACTGATAAACGATTTAATACTCAAACCATTTATTTGATCCATTTATCTAAAGTTATTTATTAATTAAATCAACATACAACGTTTATACATCATTTTAAATATATTTTTTAGCCTTTAAATAAATAATCAAATGCCATTAGAAATTTATTACAACATTTGTATTTAACATTATTAATTTATAACATTTACAAATTAATTTTACATTGGTCGAACTCGGAAATAACTAGCAACTCGGTTGTGTTGACTCTTAGTGTGAACTCAGTCCTCGGTCAGTATTTAAACAATTAAAATATTGGATCATGTACGGACTTTGCTGAACTACAACATCAGACACAAGTTCATCGTTTATAGATGATTTAGGGGAAATCCAATTTTAATCTATTCAAGCTCACCTCGTAAGGATATTTTGTACACCTATTTTTTTCTTCATCACTGTATCACTTAGATATTTAAAGTTTGATCTGAGGTCAAAAACTCTGTTAATATCCGTATTTAATTACGTTGACTACATTAAAGTCTTTGGTTTAATCGAAAACCATTTATTGATTTACCACTTTACTCTGGTCAGAGATTTTAACTTCGAGTTAACTAGCAATTATGGTGATACTAACCTTCTACAATGAAGAGATGGATCCTCTCTTGAGTAGTGTTTCACTTCAAGTAGTTCAACGTATACGCAAATATAGCCATAACATCGTCTCCATACCATGTAATGTACTATGGTAAAAAATACAGTCTACCATTTAAGATCGATGGTGTAACGTCCAGCCTTTTTGACCATTGAAAGTCGACACCGAACACTACCACTGCATTCAAATGTCGTGCATCCATTTGACAAAAGGGCAGATTGTCAGGGTAAATAAAAAAAGAATAGAGAATAGAGAAAATCAGAATCTCACAGCAGAATTGACAACATATAATATAATAAAAATAGTAGAAACTGTCATTTCTAAAATACAGAGTATATAAGAGTTAAAACAAACTTTATCAGCTGGACAGTTATAAAATCCCTACCTTACAATTGCTGATAGGGATACTATTATAATACAATGGAAAATAAAACACTACGATAAGTGAATCTCCAGCTCCCCTCTAAGATTTCCATAACACCAAAGACAACCTAAGAAAAATACTCGGTCTGGCCCGAGCATTATAATAAAATAACACCCGAATCAGTCCAGAAATACCAGCATGAGATAACTCAAATAATGGAGAACATATAAAAGTTTCGTGAGACTACGCAGCTAATGCGGAACGGGTTTTACCTCATAAGAATAACATCCATACAGCCAAGAGCAGAAATAAACATCAGGAAACAAATCCAAATAAGAATGGGCATAAATAATATTAAAACCGAACTTAAAAGAACGAAAATAACCCGAGTTAAATCCAAGCTAGACAGAATGGATAAAATAAGGTAACGGTCCAAATTTGATAGAATGGACAAAATAAGGTAACAATCCAAATTCGACAGAATGGACAAAACAAGGCAACGGTCCAAACTTGTTAGAATGGATAAAATCAATACTTAAACACCATGAAGAGTGGTTGACTCTTCTCGTGGTAATTTAAAGATAAACAGATTCAAGGGTTCAAATCAAATAAGGAAAGGAAAATTTCCAACAAATGACTAGGAAGGTGCACCCCCCTTGAAGTATACCTCTAGTAATATACTTCCGAGAAGCTCGTATACTCCGTGACACTTCTCAAACAATACCAAGCCGGACCCCGCCAAACCTTACTGAGTATCCGAATATTTCACATCTAAATCTTAACTATTTTAAGGTGACGGTACCCCAAAATCTAGACGAGATGTGAAAATACTCTAATGGGAGCAACCCCACATAGCTTGGCTTCCTCTTGCGCTTTGGGTTTAGTCATTTCCGACAAAGGATAACAAAGCTCAAAAGAGAAGCAAACCATTTTTAAGGTGATGATACATCATGAAGAAAGCTAAATCCAATAATTGATAAATCAACCATCGGGGATAATTAAAATGATCGTATATGGAAATTAATTATCATATATCTAACACTACTCATCGATTCCAAACAAGCGCCATCTCTCATTGAAAATGAAGCCACGCAAGTTGAGGTAGTTTTACCTCTAGGCACTGCCTTGATGACATTTCTAACCTTCAAGATAAAAACGAGTCCAAGCCTCAATATTTAGCGTTAAAAGTATTATTAAATCCTTTCCATATAAGCGATATCGTTTACATAATTATTCTTCCATAACCAAAATCTAACTTTAACTTTTAAAACTGAACTTGTGCTTAATTTCCATATTATAATATTTACAGAAACACTTTGGAAATACTCATTTAAAAATATTCTTTTAAAAGATAAATTTTATAAGACTAAGTGTATTAAAACAAGGGTCAAAAACAAATGTCATTAAAACATTGTTTATTATAAACCCAAAAACAATTTACACTTAGCTTTATTGATAAATAATTCCTTTTAATGGATTTTCTCGTTTAAAACCATCATTTGTAAATTTAAATAGTTATTATCCCAAAAGATAATAAAACAATTTAAATGCTCTTATAAATGTAAAACAATATTAATTATCCCGACAGGTAATTAATCACATTTATAATCTCTTTTAAATAAACAAATCTTATCTTTAATAAAATAGTTAATTATTACCAAACACTTTTATATCATCCGTAAATTAACTTTAAAACCTTTATTAAATCAGCTTATTAACTTTAAAACACTTTCATTTAATTAGTTAATTTACTTTAATCACTTGTATTAAATCAATTAATTAACTGTAAATATCATTAATTAAAAAGATTTACTAAATTCAAATAATCATTAATTAATGAATAATTAATATCTAACATCACTAATTAAAATGGTTAATAAATTTCAATAACCATTAATTAAAATAATTAATTAAGTTCAAATAATTGTTAATTAATTGGATTAATTAAATTCAAACCTCATTAGTTAAAATGATAATTAAAACATCATTTGTTAAAATGATTGATTAACTATAAAACATCATAAATTAAATTGATTAAATAAATTTTAGATATCATTAGTTAAAATGATTAATTAAATTTAAACAATCATTAATTAAAATGATTAATTAAAGTTTAAAGTTATTAATTGAAATGGCTTTATTAAATTCAATTCTAATTAATCAAATAGATTATTAAATTTTCTAACGTTATAAATTAAAATGATTAATTACGTTCAAATATCAAAAATTAGGATGATTAATTTAAAATCAAATATCATTAACTAAGATGATTAATTACTTTTAAATATCATTAACTAAAATAATTGATTACACTCAAATAATCACTAGTTAAAATGGTTAATTAAATTCAGTCTCATTTAAATCAAAAGATAAACCAATTTAAACATCATTATTTAAATTGGTAAATTAATTTCAAAATCATTAGTTAAAATGATTAATTTATTTAAATTACCATTAATCAAAATGATTAATGAATTTTAAAATTCTGTTTAGTGAAAACACAAACTCAAGTTTAAAAACATACGACAGGGTTTTAAGGATGAAAGTCAATAAACGACGGTATAGCGAAATCGCTATAACGACATTTAAACAATGGGAAATCGATATTTATTTTAATTAAACATCAATATAAAAGCATAAGGATGTAAATAAATAATTATTGGCGAGAAACTCCTCAGGGGTTCTTTATAAATTTTTCCTCCAAAACAATGGTTACGGATAATATATTAATCATATGGGTTCATAACAATCAAGTTAATATGTCATCCATTTTCCAATCGAAAATTCAACCAAATAATCAATCAAACAATTTAATAGCATCCAAATGATCAACAATAGTTTATAGCATCATAGATAAGTTATAGTAAAATTGAATGTGAGTTAAACTCACATTCATTTTCGTTTTCGCCTAAGCGTTTCGATTTGGACTAAAACCAAACGGACGTTCAATTTTAGCATAAATTCCAACAAGCTTCAAATCCAACCAAACCAACTCCATTGCAAGGATCTTGACGACATGAGTCCAATGCGAAAAACGGCGTCCGAATCTGACCTCGTAAGCAAAAGTTATTCAAATTATAAGTTTTCTGAAATTAAATAATATAATTAGTTTACTATTACATTTCCTAATTACCTAACCCAAACTAACTCCATCTTCTTCCCTCCTTCCTCAAACGTGCATTGTGAAACACAACAACCCATCAACCGTGCACGATAATCCACTGACACGGAGCAAAACATGACGAAATTCAAATCCGTCTTCACCGTTGAGCTTCTCATCTCCTCCTCTATGTGTCCATCATCACGGCAACAACCCCGAAACGCGACCAGCAGGTCAACCTCGCCCATGCATGTCATTCGCGACCCCATTTGCAGCTGATCCCTCCAAAACTTCGGCCATAGCAACTACTTCCATTGCTAAACCCAAATCCAAGTTTCAATTTGCCTAAATCCGCCAAAAATTCCAACTAGATCAAGCCCTAGTTGCTGCCTATATACTGACTTTGGCCAAAACAGGGACGCACATCTCAAAACACCACGGCATGAAGATCTCAAGCAAACGAACTTAACGGAGCAAGTGGCATGATTTTTCATAGAGTATATAATTTTATTTTGATTTTTAAACTTTGTAAGAGCCTCCATTTTTAGTTATCAGGCATGGTTTTATAAGAGGAGAAGGTATAGGATGAGTATGGCGTAGGTAAGGTGTGGATACAGCAAGGAATGGGCAAGAGTATGGGCATGTTTTTTTATTTTTTTATTTTTATATTATTCGATAATGTCCGACATTACATGACCAAAAATCTCGAACTCCGAACAAGACGAGTTGCTTGGCGTTCTATATATTATACCCCTATTCCGAATACAATGGAACTAGTCTCGAGGCTTAATTCGATCATATACAGAAGATAGTTTTTCAAACTCAATTATATTATAAATTTCCAAAATTAATTTCTACGCGTTCGAATTCGCACGACCAAACAATACGTCTGATCGTCATGAAATTCGATGGCATATTATAATTCATTATTACGGATCCAATGAAACTAGTTTCTCGAAATCCGAGACAGTGCCCCGAAATGTTAATTTTTACAAATTTAAATATCATTTTATATTTTCGATCTAATTATCGATATTTATCCGATCCATCTTTAAATAAATTTTCAAAATTGAATTCATCTATATTATTTATTGATTAAAAGGAGTTAAATAAAATTATTAAATCCATTCAATTAAGAGTTATTCACAATTCAAATATTTAAACATTTCATATATTTGAATTATAAGTTATTAAATTCTAAAATCAAATTATTTTAAATTAATTAAACATTTAAAATCAAATGGTCAAAATTTTGGGTCGTTACAGACCTTACTCTAAAGTCTTAATATTATTGTATGTCGTTGCCATGAGATCTTTTATTTTGACTTAGGTGTATTTAATATATTGAAGACTCTTGTCGAGTCGCTGTGTGATTGTTCCAAACATTCAAGAGTATATAACTCATTGGTGCCTCCAACGGTCATGAATAATTCAATGTTCATCATATGGAGAGTGTTATGTACATTAGTCTCAACAGATGTATCGTTATCCTTTTCTTGATACATTTTGACTAGGAACATTTAAGGAGTAAGCATTTAGATATCGATTCAATACTCGTAATTCACCATTCACCGTATGTTTTTCACCTAAAAAATGTTTATATATATGTATATGTATATGTATATGTATATATGTATGTATATGTATATATGTATATGTATGTATGTATGTATGTTGTATGTATATGCGTGTGTTATATATATGTGTATGTATGTTTGTGTGTGTGTATCCGTATAGTCCTTTCTATTAACTTATACGTGTATGGCTATAAATCACAATATCTATACACACACACATTTATATGTGTGTGTATGTATATTATATTATTTATACTTTTATCTTTGTTACCGTATTGTTATGTTTATATGAAATTAAACTAATAGATATATTGAGTGTATTGATACTCACATACTATAACTAAATTTATTTAACCAAATAATTTTAAAACAAATCGAAATTGAATTTATATTAAATATGATTTAATTCAAGTTGCACACTTGTTCATAACAACACAGAATTGATCTTTGTGTAAATTTTATGAATTTTTTTTTAGTCAACCCTTTTACTCCACTATTATACCCTCTACACCCAACAATTTCGATGAGTGCCCTTTTGTAATTACAAAAGTAGATTCTCTCTTATTCCATCATTAAAGTGGCTCTCAAGCTCTTAGAGAATTTTCGAAATTGGAAATGAGAGATAAGTAAGAGGATGAATAGATAAAGTCCTCTTTTACATGGGTACGGTTTTTTATTTATAGTAGTTTGTCATCGTTGGATGCTTGACACGTGCTTTCACTCTGTTGGTCTTCGATTTCTTTTCATTGGATCGTTGACATGCGTCCAAGATTTCTCACATTTATCTATCGATTTTAACAGTGAATCGTTGGATATTTGACAAGTAGAGACAAGACGATTAGAAATGTTTCTTCTTGGATGAATGGCGATGGTATGATCCAATTAAGGGATGCCACATGGCACTATTTGAGCAAAACATAAAATATCTGCCTTCATAATTTCATCTCGTTATCATTATTAAATGAAAATTCCATCCAATCATGGATTGCATTGTGTCAAACAACTATTGATGTTTCATAATATGCGATAGTCATACGAATAACACGTGACAGCTTAAAAATTGATAATACGTGATAATCTTAGTTTTACATAGAAGAAGACTACTTAAACCCAGTAGTTCTGTTTGTACACGACGTAAGTTCTAAATCAAAGTAACAAAACAACGATCAGGTTGCACGCATAATACATAAAAGGCAAACATGTAAACCAAAAATGATTCCACTTTCTTTGTTAAAAGCACCAACGGGCCATGGCCTATACATGCTGATTTTGGATAGATTTAGATCTAGCAATTTGATGGGCCATGGGCCCGAAGTCCGTAAATGGCTCCTTTGTATTATGTACACCAATCCAATGGACAAACGCCAATGTCAAAAATATGTTGTTTACGAATCCAGTTAAAATCAGTTCGTCGAAGTTGTCATGAATCTGAAGCATGATGCACTAAAAACAGATATGATAGCATTTAAAGTAAAGCGTAGAAAAGTTTGCAATAATACTGTATACATATATTTGTGTGGCCCCATTTGTTTTCTTTCGGTCAATAGTTGCCTCATTGGATTCGTTTAAAGATTCATGAGCTACTTAGCTATTGCTTTTTTCCAAAGTTAGCATCTTCTTTGACCTAATCTAAACAAAGAATAGGTATGAATGTTGGTGTCAAAAAGTGGACTAGAAAGCCAATAAACTACATAAATTCAAATCATTGGCTCTTAATATAGAGTCAAACGTATGACAATATAACCATCTTAATCTTTGACGTGTTTTAAGTATCGCTAATTGTGTTTTAATTCACAATTTTACCTTCATGGTTTTTTCCCCTTAATATTAAGTGTTATCTATGATTTTTCATACACAAATATTCAATATTGTTAGGCTTTAGAATGACAAAGAAATGAATATAAAGCTTATAGATAATCGAGAAAGATGGTACAAAGAATTTTTTTAGAAATTGTCTAAGTAACATCGATCGGTATAGATCGATAGCATAGATCGGTACCAATCGATAGGTAAGTTAATTATCTGTAAACAATGAATATATTATGATCTTAAATCATGGTTTGAAGACAAGGCATGAAGTAACGATGGACCAATAGACAAAAGACAACATCGTAGAATAGAGAGAGATTTTTGCCTAAATTTCTCGATCGGTATTCATTGATAGGCTATCAATCGGAACTTGTCGACGAAATATTTTCTATGGGTTGAGTCAACAATGCCCCATCCTTCCGCTATGCCTATAAATAATATGGCACGTCACTGTAGAAGTAGATCTAATTATTTTTACAAAGGGGAAACTCTCGAATCCTAAACTCGAATCTAAAGTAGATTTCAAGTTCATTGACGTTAATCTCTCTAGAATTGGTGAAAATGAATAATATCAACTGAAGTGGATGTAGGCAATGCCGAACAACTATAAAAATTCTTGTGACTTGTCCTTGCTTTTCTTTTTCAATACACACACACATCTAAGAGCCCCCATATAGAACTTGTAATTAATTTAAATCAGAAGCTAGATCCTGATATAAACATCAATCAACGATTACGTTCAGGTTCGTTAGTTCATCATAACTTCTACGAGGGGTGGTAGATTAACTTTTGGCTAAAAAAAAATTTGTGCTTGCATTGAGAACTGAACTCAGGCTTGGTCTCACTAGATACTTAGATTCAACTTACATCTTCTAGGAAATCAGATTAGATGGTCCTAAGAAGAATCTAGGAAATCAATTTAGTCGAGGTGTAGGACATGAAGAAGGCAGCACTATAGGGCATAGTAATGGTGGTGGACCTCACACTCAAACTAACAAGACATTGTTACTAGAGAGCAGCGAAATCGAATTGTTGTTGGAATGAATGAGAAGATGGCTCTGGCTTCGTAAACTTTAAAGGAAGAAATGAGGTGGCAAGTCGATCTGCTAAGGCAAGCCCATCAAGGAACGAATGTTCATGGACTAAATCTCGTGCAAGGGATCGTAATGGAAGGATAAACTTGCCTACTCTATTTAGAGAAGGAAGCTCGATTATAAAGAGAAGGTCAGACAAAACATAACTGAAGGAGTGAATGGACGGAGAGATGGTGCAAAGACGTTGTTGCTACATGATTATCGATTGGTACTGATCGATTCAGTGGTGAGTTGTTCATATCAAAGAGCATGGTAAGCAAGGACAAGAAATTGGAACTGTTCCTATTAGAAGCCGTGTCAAGAAAGTGTTCCTATCGGTGTTCAAACGAAGAAGTTATTAACGTTTGAATAATTTGAATCGTAAATAATTATATGTGTAATTAGAAAAATAAATAAAATTAATTAACGCTAATTAACGTTAACAGTTACTTTACATCTAAGTAAGATTAACATTAATTGGAGCAGAAAGAAATTATATCGATCGGTCGTATAAGGAATTAAGCGAACGAACAAAACGCCAGATAATTAATTAATGCAACTAAACCAACCAGTCGACCCCTAACTTGGACCGGTCGGCCGCTAGCTATCGACCGATGGGAGAGTAGCGGTCTACCGGTGGATGACGGGGGCAGTAATCTGAACCTAGCCGAATGGCCTAGATTTAAAATAAAATAACTTGACGGCTGCATTGATTCGGACCCCTATAAATATGGGCCTAAGGCCTAACTTTTCTTCTCATATTTTCTGAAGTACATGGAAACTCTGTCATTTTCTTTTCTCCATAAATTCTTAAATCTAATTAAAATTATAATCTATATACGTATATACAAGTGGAGAATAATGGAGGATAATAGACAAAAAGAATAGGATCGAATCGAATTGCCAAATCCAAGGTAAACTATAAATCCAAATCTAAATTAAATTCAAATCTCTTCCCCAGTTCTAAATTTCTAATACATATGTATGTGCTTGCGGTACATATTCCATTAGAAGTTAAACAGAAATGACAGGGCTTAGATCTGGAGATTTGGAAAGCTTAAAGGTGACTAGGAAATTATATATTTTTAATATAATATTAGATTTATATCGTTGTAAATCGGTACCTTGTATACCTAAATATAATTCTTTTAGAGTTGTAGGCTTAAAAATATACATGTAATGAATTTGAAAACTATGCTTACATATTCTGTGAATTGTTAACTTAAATTAAATATTACATGTTCTTGAATCTGGAAAGTAAGGGTGAAAGTAGTCCTTAAGTTACTCAAATATCAGCTACGCTACCTTCGGTTCATGAACAGTTGAAACTAGCTATGCCTAATGTTTATACTCTAGCGTCCACTGTTCCGCACCCCGGTAAATAGGGGAGGCTCCTCTCATTTGAAAGAGAGGTTCTCTGGCGCCCAGTATAAACATTGGCCTCTGTATGTTCGGAATCAGTAGGACCCAGGATAGAGTCGTTACACTCCTCCGTCCTTCCCAACTCATAGCAGATTTCTTGGGCAAACAATATATGTTAGTAAATATGAACTAGAGGTTATTATAAGATGAATTGGGATTTGAGTAGTATTTTAATTCATTGGAATAAAGTGTGTTGCAATGTAAATTTCTTTAAAATATCTAGTCTTATAAATATGAATAAAATTTTATGGTTTGAAATAACAAGAAATATGCCTAAAAGAAAGAGTGGACAAAATAGGGATTTTTACCGTATTTTGTACCATCTATTTCAATTATAACAGAAAAGATAATTCTTCATAACTTCAAACGTAACACAAGACCTCTTTTAGGTGAGTTATGAAAATTTACAGTGTTAACATTCCTTTTAGAGGATGTTATTCCAATCCATTAAAATATCGAAATCCCTAAGTATAAACTGAAGAATTGTAAATAGAAATGATAACAATGTAATTATAAAATGAATATATGCATTGAAGACAAGTTGGAATTTAAATATTAAGTGACGAAATGTAGATAAAGTAATGAAACGAGTAAATAAGACAGTTTAGTAATCAAAGAAAATAGCCAGGATTGAAAAAAAACAGTAGAATAGATCTAATGAGTTAAAGAGGAAATAAGAAGTAAATGACATTTAAATCTTTTATGTTAAAAGTAAGCGGTAAAGGACATTAAATTAACACTAAAGAAATAAGGAGTCAGCTATGTAAGAATAACTAAATATTAACGGTTGAACATTGGAGGCATAGTAGATAAATAAGTATGAATATATACATAGCATCAAGTATGTGTTTATGATGGATGTGAATTATTGAATGTAGCCACTAGCTAAGATTAAATAAGAAAGACACAGTCATTAAAATCGATTGGAATGAGAGGTCGGTAGTGCTACACAACAGAAGTCTGTCCACGGTAAGGGTCTACCAGTAATTGTGTATACATCATACCGATGTAGGACATATCCAACTATAGGACATGTGGAATTATACGTTCGCGCGTGGGTGAAGGGAATACCCAAGTTAGGATAGTTCATCCCGGTCGAAGCGTCAAAAAAAGAACAAGTACAGTCTGCTTCAACCTTTTAGAGGGTAAAGTACCAAGTAGGCATTTCCTTGATGGCATCAGGTAATTTAAATGGGACGGTGAGCAGGTTCGGTACTTCGACAGTGAGATTAGTACCATATATGAAGAGTAGGAGTTGTTTACATTGGACTAGAACGTCATCGGTCCTGAGGGGTTGTAACATCCCCCATTTTGAGGCTCGAAAATAAGCGCTACTGATGCTGCAGCCATTAATTATGTTATTTTCCGATGACAAGAGGAGAATGGTTAACTATTATTCACCTTAGATTTGATAAAGAGATTGAGATTTGTAGTTATTAATTCTCATTGGCTTTTTCCCTTGAATGCTTTAGATTTCCACTTCTCTATTCCACTTGTCAATGGCTGGCCTCTATCTTTGTATTTGATTGTATGAGAATGAAATGATAATGAGAGGTGGGTTGAGGATATGAAAATAAGGAACTATTCCTATTTTGCCCCTCTCATTATTTCTCTTCTTTTCTATATTTTAAACAATCTTATTACTTAATTACTTAAGGCATAACCAATTTAAATATTAAATCTCGTCCTCTTTATCACAACATATTATTTTATTTAATTATCTAATTAAATCTCTTAAATAATATTAATTAAGAATAGGGGTATTACAGGCTCCCCTCCTTAAAGAATTTTTTCATCGAATTTACGATAAGGAATATAACAAACATATAATACAAATATGGAACATACCATCAAAACAATTCAGGATAAGCATCACTAATTATGTCCTTTGTCTTCCAAGTACAATCATTCTCATTGTCACTCCACTAGACTTTTACGAGCTTGATATTTTGTTCCTTAACTTATTCTCATCTCTAGCCATGGCACGAACTGGTTGCCTAACAAAAGTCATATCTGATTCCATTATTAAATCTTCCAATGCTATCGAAGTAATAATAGTCTCTGGATCATGAACACACATTCTAAGATGATAAACATGAAAAATATTACGGACTTCTGTCAAACTGCTTGGTAACTCTATCTGATAAGCAAGTTTCCCAATCCTCTCTATAATATAGGAAACGGTCCAACATATCTATGTGTCAATTTTCCTGACTTTTCAAACCCTACCACATCCTTCATCGGTGATACTTTGACAAAAATATTATCTACAATCAAGAACTCTAACTCCTTACGTATCTTATCTGCGTTTAACTTTTCTGTCTAGATCGAGTTTCCCTCATCCTTGCACAGATCAACTCAATCTTCTTTATGCTTCCCTCACCATATCTGGACCAAGAATCAATCTATCTCCGATCTCTAACCAATATGCTAGTAATTTGCATGGTCTTCCACACAGAGATTTGAAAGGTGTCATTCCTATACTAGTCTGGTAACTATTATTATAGGAAAACTCGACTAAGTACAAATGGTCTTCCCATGACCCTCCAAAGTCTAATACACAAGCTCTTAACAAATCTTCGAGAACTTTATTAACTCTTTATGTTTGCTCATCCGTTTGTTGATGATAAGAGGTACTCATCTTAAGCTTGGTACCAAGTACCTCTTGTAGATTCTTCCAGAATTCACTGGTGAACAAAGTATTCCTACCACTGACTATATGTACAACCCATACCTTAATGGGCGTAAATTTCAAGAAAAATCGAAATTCAAGTCCATCAAAGCATAGATCGTTAGATTTGGTACCTGCAAATAAGCATGAGCATTATTACAGATCGATAGAAATCTAAACTCACACTGGAAACAATAATAGGATAAGAATACTGACTATGACTACTCCTTGGAATTAATGGTATTCCTTTGGTAGCAGACTGTCACACCAGCATCTAGAAAAGAATCCTTCTCCAACAACAAAGCATATCCAGCTCCATAAATATGTTACTCTAAATCTATCATGTGGGTTCACTACACCATAAATGACAATTTGATACGGCTTTTAGCCGTATCTAATAAGATTAGATACGGCTTATAGCCGTATCAAAATTTGGCGAGCTTATAGTTTTGATACGGCTCAAAGCCGTATCTAATTGTCCATTTAGGTACGGCTAAAAGCCGTATCTAATAGTCGAATTAGATACGGCTTGTAGCCATAGCTAATAGAATAATTAGATACGGCCTAAGGTCGTACCTAAGTGAATCTCGAACCGCGTCTTGTAGGTCATTTAGATACGGCTGATGGTCGTGTCTAACTTGTTAGTTAGATACGGCTTTTAAGCCATACCTAATGACCTGCTCCTACGTACCTGTTTAATTTGATACTAATTCTAGATTTGGGATTAACCGTATATTCAGCACATATAGGCACATTAAGCACAACAAAGATCTGACGCATAGTTTTGATAGTTTACAATTCTAGCAACATTAATCCAACAGTGCATAGTTTAGATAGTTTACAATTCTACCATATTTCAGCATACGGTCTGAGCTTGAGCTTAATACAAATAGCTTAATACATACAGTTTACAATACTAGATTTTATATAGTCTCTTAAATCATTTAATTACATTCATAGTTTAATAACACATTAATAACTTAATACAAATAGTTTGGAGATTGAAATTTCCAAGTTTCCATAGCTGAGCCTGAGCTTCAAGTGACCAAGTCCATCCCTTTTTCACTGCAAAATATAAGCATAATTATAAACTATGTTAAGCATAACTATAAACTATGTCGTTACATGCAATAATAGTGCATAAGCAAAGTAAGTCCACTTACGTTGTCACATTTAGTAATTAGTAGCACGTTTAGTATGTATTATGCAAGTGTATAACTGCACATTCTATCTTAAACTACACATGAACATATGTGCATGCATTGGTATAAAGGCGGTAGAAGTAGTTATATATGCAGGGTAGTGGGATGTATGGTATACCTGTCAGTGAAGTAAGGGGGATGCACTGAAATGTTGAGGCAGTGTAGTGTATTATATAGTAAGGAGGAAGGCAGTATGTCAGTGTTATGACAGTAGTTTTTTATGAGGCAGGTGAGATGACTAATGTAAAGCAGATTTGTGGTGAATGGTAGGTGATCAGTAATGATTGTATGTGATGAAAAAGGGATGAAGTAGGGTTGTTTATTGTGTCTGTAAGGTGAAGCAGAAATATGGCAGAGGGGTGAATGGTGTTGGCGGGTGAAGTATGGGAAGGTGGTGGAAGTTATGTAGGCAGAAGGCGGTTGATAGTAAGTACAAGCTGTTGTTGACAGTAAGTAGGAGGTGAATTTAGATGTAGCTGTTTGTAGAAGGGGATTTGCACAGTTGTGATGGTTTGTAGTGATCAAAGGTTTGTGAGTCACTGTCAAACTTTATTAATAGAAAGATAAAATAGTTATATCACTAAAATAAGTGTATAACTATTCTGGACATCTGGACGCATTAGGTTAGTCAAGTTGTTGTTTCTAAAATTTGTGGGCAGCATTCTGTTTCTGTACATCAAATTAATTAAATAAAAATCTAATAAGTAAAACAATTAAATGGTCTATATTTACAAATAAAATAAAATATAATATAATAAAAGCTATAATATTTATGAGAAAGAACCACAGTGGTGCAAACTTTGAAACTAAAGTCTGGTATCCAAGGTTTTGAACCAATTCTCATTGCATTTTGATACAAAGATTGTAAGCAATGCTAACAGAATATTTAACAAACTTTGTTTGTAACTTTGTATGCAATAATTCAAACTTACTTGTTTTCATAGTATATAAGTACCAATATTAAAGCACTAAAACAAATCGCATACATGTCAATTATACAGTATGTTTATAATATCCATTTTTTCTAACCATGTCATAAAAGATGAAAAGTATAGTATTAAATATATAAGTGAAAAATCCTCTTGATTAAATCCTCTAACTTCTGAAGATGAAACAACATGTGGTATTCTGCTTATTCAGCTAACAATTAATATATGGTTCAATTATACACATGACGGCTAAACACGTCGGTATTCCCATACAGTAGGAGAAAGTTGAAGAAATCCTTCACAACCTTCTATATTAGGTTTCTGAGATTTAACAAAATTAACACCAAGTTTGAAATGGAAAAATATTTAGATGGTGCCAATTAGGAAAGGAAGAAAATATGCATGTGACATGTCATGTATATAGTGGAAGAGGTTTCAAAAAACAATACATAGTAAAATATTAACATAAACAGAAAATATACCTGCTCCAACGTCTAAAGAAATTGAATAAGACCCTTCGGATGGTACACATACCCACCCACTCCAACTTCAGCAAAGGTCTCTGCAAATTGATGATTTATTTTGCTGGTTCTCTCATCTGGTAGCAGTATGTTGTCCAACACCACTTTTTCATGTGTGGGTGGTACAGATTTCCCATGGTTTTTGGACGATGTAGAATCTCGGCATACAGTACCTGTTGCAATAAATATGTTTAGATCTATCCAACAAAATATCTGCTCGAAAGCAACTAAAATAAGAAATCTTGTAATAAATACCTTTTGCTATTATGTCTAAATCAGAGTTGAGGATTTCACATCTTTGAGGATTTCAACTCATCATACTCTCCATGAACATGTCTGAGTCGTTTCTGTGCAATGGGACAAGCCTTAACTTTAGTCTTTGGTATAACGGTCCCAACACCGCGGCTCCTACCCCTTGCATCCTTACCAAGCACTTGTGATAAGATGTCTTCATCCACTGTCAATTTTTCTTCATCACTATCAGTGATCTTTTCCTTCGCTTTCGCAATTTGATCCTGAAATATGATAATACTTATATGAATAAGGAATTTTAAAGAATATGCAAGTTAGTATTTGTTATAAGTATGAAGAAGTGGCATACGCATATTTTAGCATCTGATTAGTATTTGTTTAACTTACAAAGTATGAAGAAGTGGCATCTGATATGCTACCATCTTTTTTCCTGTGTGTCTTCTCCCATACTCGACGACGACTGATATTTGTTGATGGACTAGCAGCGATCTGCAATACAAGTACAAATTTGATTGAAATAGTTGATGTTTGTACACATGTAGATGTATGTATGTAGAATGTAGATACAGTGAATACTAAAGCATATGAATGAAAATGGGTATAAATTACCATTTCTTGTTCTATTTTAGCATGACTTTTACGTCCTGCATGGTGACCATAACTGAGCAATGCTCTATTCTTTTTGCCTGTCTCCCTTCTTCCACTCGCTTCAGGCATTGCTTCATTTTTTATGAACTGTTCCCAATCTTCTTGAGCAACTGTAGGTGGATAATTTTTCAACCGTTCTTCGTCATTTTTGAAAGTGTCATAATAAACTACTCTCAGGTTTTTCTTGTATCTCCTAAAAGCCTCGGCCATTCTCTTTAAAAACATTTCCTTTGAAAGCGTATCGAGCTCATAAATTTTCTGCAAAAATTATATTAAATTAGAAAGAAACGAGGTAGTTTAATAATTATATTAAATTAGAAAGATATGAGGTAGTTTAATATTAAATTAGAAAAAAATATAATTCACCAGGTGATATCAAGAGTTGAGAAAAGAACACGTTTGAATACCAAAATGTTAGTTCAGTTAAATCCTATATGTGCAATAAATATAAATAGTAGCTACTTGAATTCATATGAGTACCCCTTAATTTCCTCAGTAACATGAGATCACTTAATATATTGGCAAAGGTGGAAGTTGAAACACTATTAACTTTCTATTCGATTAATACATCCTGATGCTTTCATTCTATAAGTAAATAACTCAGCTTGTTCACTGAAAGTTTAGATACTTCAATTCATACAGAAAGAAAAGTGAAAATGAATACTTTGTAAAATAGTACACATACAGTTGGGTTTCATTGGAACATTTCGTGAATACCAAAATTACATACATATTATTTTCATGTCCATACAAAGACTCAAACTGCCTGACCTTCACATAATGTCAAATAAAGGTAATTACCATGAACATACTTAATGAGATTCTAAATAGGCTTCCCTCGTTTCATAACATGTCAGATTATGTCTAACTAAGCATTCATCGTCAAAATAGCATTTCTGTAAAAGTTAACATTAGCACCAAACTGTTTCCAAAAATTTTGCCATTACAACGACGCTATTTTGTAGCACCGAAGTAATGTCTATGCATTACCCCTCTCCTGACTTGGCTTGCACCATTAACAATAATTTTATTCCTAATATTAACACGCTAACCATTTAGAACACATGAACAAAAAATCTTCATTCCTAATATTCATAACGGGATCATGGTAAATGCATTCAATTGCATCTAGTTTTATAAATATCATTCTAATAACATCATACATATCGACATAATAAATGAGTTTTGAATCCTACTTTCATTTCAACTTCTATCCAACAAATAAAAATATGGATTGCATGCAAACTGAAATGTTAAATTTATGAACTCCATAAGCTCTCAAATAGCAAAATGGTATTAAAACTGTTTGGTCATTCAGGTTGTATCATTATGATAGTTCCTTGCATTCATAACAAAATCTCAGCTGCACTTTCACAGATCATAATCAGACAGTTAAAATTTGAAACTGCCTACATTTTCTACTACCACATCAAAAGTCATTCTTTCCTATTTCAAATGAACGTCGCTCACTTCTCCGTTCCAAGGTACCTTCAATTTCTTATTATTATTAATTTCTAGGTCTGAAATATTCTAAAAACAAACTCATATTATTACTTTTCACATTATTTCACAAACAAGATGCCTAGTTACTGCAATATATACAATATTTGAAACTTACTCTGAAAATAGAAAACAAAGGATAAAATCCAATCGGCTAAAACTTACTCTGAAAATTCGAGGACAAAGAGATGCCGACGATGATGGCTACCAGTTCTTGTCCACTGACTACAACATGAACTAGGGCTAATGGTCCCTTCCACTAACGAGCCTGCTACGAGGACGGAGATGAGACCAAACGGGGACAAGCGCTAATCGATTACAGCAAGAAAGGCGAATTTAAATCGAAAAAATTTACCTGCAGATGAAGCTATCAGCAGGTGGATTGAGGGGAGCCAGCAACGATTTGCGATGGGATGGGAGAGCACGAGATTGATATGAATTGGGAAAACGGAGAGATTGATATGAATTGGGGAGCCAGCAACCCTATTGTAGAAGAAATGGAATTTGGGGAAAATGATAAGTATGGGGTGTGTTTTGCCTATAAAAGTTTCGCACCAAAAATAGGCACAACAAGTGATACGGCTAAAGACCGTATTAGATATGATACAGCTAAGACCCGTACCTAAACAAGAGGGAAAGCGAATTAATTTGGAGGGAACCATGCGTTTTGGGTGTAAAAGTTTCTGCCAATAGTAGGCACGAAATTGGATACGGCTGCAAGCCGTATCACATCTGATACGGCTATTAGCCGTGTCTAAACAATTAGGTAGGACTTGGAGCCGTATCATATTTGATACGGCTTTAAGCCGTATCATATTTGATACGGCTTTAAGCCGTATCTAAGAAGGCGGATGGAGGGGTGGCTAAAACTGTTTTTAGTGTAGTGGTTGTAATGAGGAGAGGGTCAGAACAACGTTCTGGTGACTGAAAAATTTATAAACTGTCCATAACATAAATTTATACTGATTGGTTTTCATTTAATAGTTATGTCTATTAAGGTTAGCGATTCTACCTAACCCTGTATTGCACACACGATTAATTACCTACCTCTTCCCAAGGCATAAAATACCGACGAAGCCTTGTCAACCACCCAATAATTCCAAACCAATTTGCCATTTAAGACTTCGAAATACAAAGCGGGTCTCTATAATCATCACAAAATACTTGTAAAAGAGAAATAGGCAGACTCTGCCATTTAAGTCCTCAATCGAGGTAGACCCCGTCATTTAAGACCTATTCCCAAGGTGATTTTCTTACAATGTTGTTAATGGTCAGTGGGTCCTAGCTACAAAGACCTCTAACCACTGTTTAAGGCTTCCGACATTTAATGTCCAACTATTACCACGTCTATCATCAATAAAATTGTATCCATGTAAGAGACGGTACCCAAGCCACTTAATACCTTTAAAAGGACTAGGGGGACTTCTAACCATTTAATACTTATATTCTAGGTAGGTCCTACGTCACTTAATACCTATCCTCAAACGGACGCCTCATTGGTATTATCGTTATTACGGCCTTAGCAATGTGAAAGACAATACCCAAGCCACTTAATACCTCATTAATAAGGACTAGGCAGACCCCTAACCATTTAACATCTATTTATAGGTAGGCCTCTGTCATTTAATACCCGACCCCAAGGTGGACTCCTCACTGGTACTATCTAGCTGGCATCGCTTGGAATCTCACTAGGTTACTTATTACTTCTTTTTAGGAGAGAGGCGAACCCTTAGATCAGTCACTTAATAAAACCCAAAGCGATCCCTTCTCGAGATATCAACTATCACTCTTAATTATAAATATGGAATCTCATTAGGTTACTTCTATCTGTAGGGAGGTGGGCCTTAAAATAGCCACTTAATACCTCAACACTGAAGTAAACCCTTTTAGAGACATCCTTATTTATTTGGAGTTTCACTAGGTTACTTAATAATTCTTTTTAAGAGAGAGGCGGACCCTACAACCACTTAATACCTCAAACCAGAAGCGAACCCCTATGGAGATATCCCTCATCACTCATAATTCTAAATTTGGACCATTTAATACTTTTCAATTAAGAAAGCAGGCCTAATCCCTCACTTCGTCATGGGTTCTAGGATTGGTGATATCTCACATCAGTAGTAAGAGCACCCGACTATTGGTAGCATCAAAGTGTAGGGCAGTCTTCCGTCGAGTGACTCTACTGACCTCGCATCACTAACCTACTAAGTCCAATTAACCATCCTAATTCTTTACTTATACATCTTAGGTAGACATTGGGCTTAGCTTACTAATTCTCTTTTTATTTAAGCTAATAAGATTTACCTTAAATACTTATCTACCCATAAATCCCCTATTTATGCTCATAAAAGTCAATTTGTCCATAATATCCTAACGGGCATTTCCTAAGACATTTAGATATAATTACTAGTTTCAAATTATTAACCTTTTTAACTATTCCATAGTTATTAATTCAACTCCTATATTTATCAGTCTCATTAATCCATTTACCTTATCAAATTATTGCAACTCCTTTATTTATTACTATTTATTTAACATATATTGGAGTTACAACATTTTAAATTCATTTTCCATTAATTAATTATCCTAAATGTGAATATTATATGTAAGCATCATTATTAGCTTTTTATTTAATTATTATAAGTGTAGTAAATTATGTACAGATATTTATTTTTATTGAATATATTCTAGTTATATATCTTTACTAAAATATCCATTTCCATGTTCAATTGTTGAAATCATATCTGAAAGGATTATCTGCTATAATTTCTATAAATTAGTCCAAAACAAACAACTAACTTTCAAAATATAAAAGATTACATAGTTTGAAATTACAAGGAATAATCATTCCTTTTTATTACTGAAATAGACAATGTAAACTACAGTGAATTCATACTTTATACATCTCTTTCTTTTTTTATTTGTATCTATGCCTTGCTAGATCAAATGCTGTATTTTTCAAAAAGGGAAAGAAATCAAACTAATTTACAGATATTAAACGGATCTAAATTCCTACAACTCCAAACATAGAAAAGTTTACATTCCGACAAGAATATGGTAATAGTCCAAATTCGTAACATTATTATACAACATATTTTCAGATATGGAATAAATTTCATTCAAATCAATATTCTAAATTCATACTTTTGGGACTGATTTCCATATTAGGTTGTAAACAAGTCTAAATCAATTCATAAACAAGAATACGTAGGCAATATTTATTATATTCAGATTATATTAAATTTGTTGCCTACAACTCATATACAATTATCCAGTTAGGCATAAAAATCAAATAAACACCAACGAGGTAATTTATAACAATCTATAAAATTTCCCACTCACCTTTTAAAAGCGATCCAAATCTTAAGATCTGAAGTAGAACATTTGATTCATCTCCAAATCCTTTTTAATCCAAGAAATATGTATAAAAAGGGTATATATATACATATTAGAATTACAGATCTGAGAAGAGATTTGGGACTGGGAGAGAAAGTAGATACAATTATATAAACTACCTCAAATACACGTATAGTTGATTCTCTTCTTTTCTCGTTTTTATTAGATTTCTATTCTTCTCCAATTTGTATGAATATAGATATAAATATCTTATTTTTATAATTTAGAAAGAAAGTGGAGAATAAGAAATGACAGAGCTTCACTACTGTGTTCAAAAAAATATGAGACGGGAAGGGAGGGTTATGCCTGAATTTATAGGCGTAAGAATCAATCTCAACCGTCAGATCGAAATACATTAAATCTGGGCCGTTGGGCCTAAGCTAACGCTAGCCGCCACACATGAAGCGGTGATCGCCCCCTTCCTAGAGGTCGACCGTCCCTGGTCGACCGCCCATGACGGTGGATCAATCTTTAGGCCCGGGTTAATTTAGTTAATTATTATTATTTATTTATTTTTGTTCTAAATCTGTTTTCGTCTGCAACTTCTTCGTTTGGACTCCGATCGCAAAACTCCAAACGTGAAAGTTGCTCATAATTTCGCTACGAATGCAATGGTGCAAGTTTCATGGTCAAATTTCATCATTTGCATAAATTTTATTTTTGGAGCCTAATTAATTAACCAACTAACTAAATAACTAATGCCAAATTATGGGGTGTTACACTATACTACTAGAAATTTCATGTAGTCTGACAATTTTCTTCGTAAAAAACTTAGCCAAAGTAGATGTCGTCCTTATCGATTCAACGAGAATAAAATTTGCACTCTTGATCAGTCTATCTAGCACGATCCAAATACTTTCATTTTCCCTATTCGACCTTGGCAACCCATCAATGAAATCCATAGATATAGAATCCCATTTCTAAATTGGTATATCTAAAGGTGAAGCAATCCACTTGGCTTCTGATGCTCGGCTTTAACTTGTTGGCAGTTTAAACATTGCTTTACCTATAAGCCTACATCCTTTTTATACCTTCCCAGAAGAATATTCTTTTTATGTCTTGATATATCTTAGTTCCTCTAAGATGAACAATAAACTTCGGTCGATGACACTCCTTAAGATCTTCCTTCCTTAGGTCTCTAACATCTGGAATACATAATCTTTCCTTCTTTCTTAACCATCCATTTTAGTCAAGACTAAAACCACTCAAATCATCAATCATAGTTCAAACTTTAAGCCTCCTTATCCGTTTAACTAGTAGTGGATTATTTTTCATCTTAGAAGCAATTATTTCGATCATTACTGGTCGCACTTCAAAATATGACAGCATAACAGTTTCCTAACTAGGACTATCCATCGATCTCAACTGCACACCACAAGTGGTCAATTCTTCTAAGTCTTTCCGTTTGGCTAACATAGCTATCTTCACATTCTAGTGTTTCCTACTAAGTGCATTGGCAACATTAAGATTGATACATATGTCAACATAGCCATGGTATACAGTTAAAGTAGTAACTGTATATAACAAAATTAAGATAGCAACTGCATAGTAGGCGCAGACCAAAATGAATCCACCAAAGAAAATTATGTTGTCAAATGCCAGTAATTGTTCTCAAAAAATAGGATAACCAATAGTACATCTGAGCAGCACAAACAAAAGGAAGTAGTGTAATAGAAAGTTGGAGTTGCAATTAAAAACATGCACATACGTACTACAGGTGAAAGTAAACCGATACAGTCATCATATGTTCTGAAATACAATTTTGTTTTTAAAAAGGAAAAAAAACACAGTTAACGATTAGAAAAAAGGTGACGTAGATAACAAACAGAACATTGGTAACTAAAGAGAGAATTATAGGGTAAACATGCACTGATAAGCTTTCAGAAATTAATTCCTTTTCCTCTTCTCCTGAATCTTGAATCCAAGTGTTGCGGTGGCATGTTGTTCTGTATCACCATCCTACGGATAAGGAAAATAACATGCAATTTGATTTTGTAACCATAAAACAGCTAAAAGTAATATCGGTTAATGTTTTTAATTTAAGAGAACTAAATACAACATGGGTTTGAAAGGTTTAACAGTTCAAAGTATGAGTATCCATAAGTACGACAATCAGTTAGGAGTTGAGGTTGAAGAAGTACTGTAATGTTATTTACTATAACAACTTAGCATGGGATGTACAGTGTTGCCTTGTATGTTACATACAATAGATATTTGTAGAGATAAATAATGTGTGGGTAGTAATTTTACATGATTTGCAATAATTACCAACAAAATTACATGTGGAAAAAATAGTTTAAAAACTCTTACTTGAATCACATTTCCTCTTCTAAGCGTCTTTCTGGAGAGTGATGGGTCAGAAGCACGTACTATGGGGTGGATCACATGATCGTCATCCTGATAAATAAAATAAAATGTCATAGCTACCCCAAAGGTTCAATGAGGACAGAAGAGTGACCAAGATTGTAGATTAAACCTGAGTAATCTGTTTCTTTCCTTTGATGTCTCTTCCGGCCTGCGAGGTATGTTTATTCGTATTTGAGAGACACCCTAAGTTAGAACTTTGATCGCTAGGCGGAGTTAGCTACAATTTTTGAAATAATGGAAAACAGTGCACAAAATTAATGAAAGTGAAGTTGTAGTTAAATAAATTATAAGTTAACGACTACCCGAGACTGAGCATTTACCGTATCTGCCACAACTACGTTTTTAGTGATTTTTCTAGTAGTGTGGTAAGCATCGGTATTATTCATCTCATAGTTACTTGGTCTAAATTCAAATAACGCCTCAGTCCTCGACAGATGCTGGAAAATCTTGTCAATTTTTTGTGCCCCATTTTCCTGCAAGATATCATATTTTGGTTTGTGTCAAATGATTTAGAACGGGCATTTGTTTTTACCAACAAATGGTATAATTAGATTGATCGGTATAGCATACACAGTTACTGCTTTGCAGTATATCAATTTGTTTGGTACAATGTAAACGAAGCATGATGAAAGAAAAACTTTCAGAATGGGTAATAAGTTATAATGAAGTATTAGTGCAAGCCGGCAAGGATAAAAAAAATTGGTCATCAGTAATGGCGCGGTAAATGAGAACCGAATAATAGTTGTTGCAAGTAATCAGGGCAGCAATGGAAAAAACAAACTTGGTTGGCCAGACATATTACGTGTACTAAAGAATGGTTTGAAATTTAAAAACTTGATACCTTATCTTACGATCTCAAATTATAAATCTATGATAATAGGTTAAGAGTAAGTTAGAAAGCACGTTGAAATCAAGTCGATATGTAGTATATATGTACATTTGTACCACGTTACCGTAGTTACAACCCAGTATTCATTACGTTAGCATATACTGCTGTAGGCATCAATAGGTAATGCTTATTGGTACTAATAGCTCACATAGCTATGTTAAAGATCATTTGTACAGTTACACAACATACATATTTAATTGAATTCTAACACCTAGTAATTCAACGATATTCCTAAAGAAAAATAGTTTAGGAATCATCTGGCTTCATGGATCACAATGTTATATTCTATTTGAAACAAATTATGCAAAGTGGTCGTCGGAAAGGTTAGGAAATAAATTAGTTATACCCAACAAAACAGGTAACCAACATATAATTAAGAGGGCAAGTCATTAAAAAGGTTTAAAAATGGAAAAAAGGGTGGTTTGTCAAAAAATATGAAATGCAGTAAGCAAGTATAGATGGATAGATATCAACTGCATAAGCTCAATAATATGCATGCAGCATTAGGTAAGTAAAGAAGGATGTGGTAATAAATTAATCAACCCCGATGGAAGTTAATGTTAAATATATACGGTATTAACTAAATTGGACAGAGTAATAAAATAGATAATACTATATTTTTACCGAGCTGAGGATGGCAAGCATGTCTTCAACCTTATGGCCGAGTAGACATTTGGCTTCCTTGTCAAAAGCAGTGATAGTAGACATAGAGGAGTCCAATATGTCCACATTTTAACGATACCTATAGTATATAGTTTTAAAGGTAGAAGTTAATATCTCACAAAAATGAAACAAAGAATCATCAGAATGTTACCTGTTCATAGGATTTATAGCCATTCCGTGGCAACCGGAGCAAAAATATTTTGTTCCCACAAAGTGAACAATTGATTTAAAAAATGTGCATGAAAGATAGCTCCAGGTAGAACTTCTTAGTTTCATGATGGTTGCGGGTATGACATATAGTTTACCCTAAATAAAAGTAGTGCTTAAATCAGTAATTAACTACAGCATTAAAAATAGTTTAAATTCAAAATGCAAAATTTGAATATAAATAATGCAATCGATTTAGAGTTGAATTTTTACAATATAGGAGATTACACAGAGCATTGGCGTAGCATGAAGGAAAAGAAAAAAAAAGTGGTGAACTGGTAAAAAGGTAGGTACGCTGACATAGAAATCCTATACATATTCAGAATCCGGTTGTAAGCACAACGTACCCGACAGTTTGCTGTCCTAACATCGTTCAGAAGCTGTGCGATTATAGAATCAATCCTTTCTAATATGCCACCAGGTCTTGGAGCAGAGTGGTCTATGTACTCGATTTTTTTCTTCCTCTTGGTTGGATCTATGCAGTGTAAAAAAACAAAGGCAAATGACATCAGACGGTTAAAAATACAATCAGTCTTTAATGACAACATACTTGGTTTTAACATCATTTAGTTCCGGCAAAACAATGTCTAGATAAATCTTTGTCGCTTTGGTATAGCTGAAGGTAAATGCACCTGCAAAAGTAAAATCTAAATTAGAAGGCAATTTTATATTTTGATGGAGAGCAAGTACATGTAATAACATCCTATGGCCATATGTTGAGACTGTCAGCGAGGTTAAAACAATCGTTGGTGATTTCTCAAACTTGTCTACAACGGATTCGTCAAGTAAATCCCTTTGGCCCGCCCATAGTGACACAACAGTTGTCTTCCTATCAGAAAGAACATTAAAAGAACAGTTGATTAATTGTAGACAAAATTAGGTAAACTTGGAAGAACCTATTGCTTTACACATGCAACTCTCGCTTTATTGATTAGGTTCAATTTTTAGTAGTTATACTGAATACATTAGTTACATCACGTAATATACCACCCAAATCTATATTAAGTCATGCATTTAAGACGTGAATACTTTTACTTAGATTATTGCAAAAAGGTAATATAAATGTAGGAGGGTAAAGGTACCGGTAAGGTTATCTATCTGGCATAGTCTGCTTATAAGAGTGCTTTCATCAGAAAAACCAAACTTGCACCTTGGTATTTTGTCTACTGCACCAGTTACCTTGACTACGCGGGTATCAGTTCTCAGAACTATTATCCAATCGTCGTGTACAGTTCTGTATGTTGTTTTAGCGTTTTGTACATTGAACCTTGTTACATCATACACAGAAGGTTCCTCAAACACACCTTCAAACTAGCGCAGAATATACTTTCGGACCGTTGCCACCTTCTCATTTCCCTGTCACACAGAAGATTATCTTTGCTTGTTAGGAATGCAGTGGTAGCATTCTCAAAAAATTCGGGGTTAAATACAAAGTTAAGTTCTAGAACAGGAGATAGGAAAGAGAACCAGAATATAGACACTCCTGTGTGTGAAACAACGTTCACCATATCCAGTTTGTTTGATAAATAGAAAGTACAAAAGAAGTTGAAAAGTACATTGAAAAACACAGTTGTGTCGTAATATGGTTGTTTGTGCAGTAGTGTTAATAGTTAATTACAAACAAAATTAAGCAAGTAAATGTCAGTAGAATATTAGCAAAACCTATATATTTAGATAAAGCAGAGATAAAGAATTCAAACTTGCATGGAACTTAGTAGTGACAATAGCAGAAACTGTTAATGATGAACCTCTACAACATCATCCGCTCCTTCTACACCTAGATCATAGGAATTATGTTGAACATGATATAAGGAAATTTTAGTATTATAAAAAGCAGTCCAAATTTTTTTTTAAATGTCGATAAAGAACAGCATACCAGCAAGATTTCTAAAGACCTTCTTGTAAACAATACTTTGTGTATATTTTTGAAAACCTGGTTTGTTCGTGCTAATCAATATTTTCAACCCTGACATTGATGTTGTCCTAGAAATGGCTACATAGAGCTGTCCGTGCGCGAAAATAGGTCTTGGTAAATAAATTCTCACTTGCTCCAAAGTCAGTCCCTGAATTTTGTTAATTGTCATGGAAAAACAAACTTTAACTGGAAACTGACATCGACGCAGGATAAATGGCCACTTTGTGTTGTTAGATGTTAAAACTATCCTTGGAAGCAATACTCCCCTACCCACATTGTTCCCAGTTACAATCTCCACTTCAATCACTTTTTTGGATAGTTGAGTAATAATTAATCTCATACCATTACATAAACCAAGATTTTGATTAAGATTCCTCAAAAACATTATTGGCACACCCACCTTCAACCGTAATTCATGATTTGGTAGGCCTGAAATTTTTAACGTGTTTAAAAATTTGGGAGGATATAAAAGATGATGGTCTTCGGTTGTATCTGACATAAGGCTGATTGAATCTATGCTGAAATAAGTTTGCATGGAACCACCTACCAGACTAATTACATAGGAATTAATTTCCTCAATGCAATCATTTGTTGGGGCTAGGATACACCTATCTCGCAAATAAGACTTTTTTAACATATTCTTATCCAAGTCAGGGTACGTGCTGTGCACAATTTTATGAATGGCATCATCTATGTCTGGTATAAGATATTCATTGGGTATTTATATCTAAGTAGGTTCTTCATCCATCTCTAACGACAGAGCCGACACCTTCCCTTCACCCACATCTAGTATCCAGTTGGAAAATGATGACAATTTCACTCTTTCATCACAGGTTAAGTTGTTACTTTTTGATTGCATATTTGTTGCAAGTGTAAAAACTGTACACGTTTCCCAAAGTGGTGACTGATTAATAGTGGAGTGAACAATCATTTCTCTCGTGCCTTTAGGAACAACAGGTAGTGTCTGCCTAAAATCTCCACCCAAGACAATTGTTTTCCCACCAAAAATTTGATCACCTAAGTTATTTGCACCGGAAGAAACTATATCGTTCAACGTATTTTCAAATGCTTCAAGTGCATTTCGGTGAACCATAGGAGCCTCAGCCTTAATAATCAAATCTGTTTGCCTAAGCAAATCAACCAAACACGGCTACTTAGAAATATTGCATGTGCAAATGTCATCAAGATTTATAGGAATCTTGAACTTTGAATGTGCAACTCTTCCCCCAGGAAGGAGAAGTGATGCAATACCAGAAGATGCTACCGCTAATACAATTCTACCTTCCGCTCATACAGTGCATGTTAAAGTATTCCGTAAAATGGTTTTCCTGGTCCCTCTACTTCCATACCACAAAAAAACCTCCAGAGTGGTTGCGAATAGCACAGATTACAGTGTCAAAAACCTTTTTTTGTTATGCATTTAGCAAGGGCACCGACTTTTCAGCTTCAATGCGCAATAATCCATAGTCATAGTCCACTTTATATGATATAAGTGTGTTATCTACTGTTCGACAATTTATGAAGTTGTCTTCCCCTAACGACCAAAACTCGTTTATTGACCTGTTGTTTCTGATCATAATCTTCTCTAGAGAAAATAATGCTTTTGATTTCACCGTCTTCGCAGACACCTCATGTTTCCCAACAATGTTCATGCGTATGTGCCTCCATTCCATATCCCAGCTAAACGTCTCCCAATGTTTTTCCCATAATTGCTTAGGTTTCGAAACCTCACAAAAAAGTTACAACGTTGCAAACATTTCTCTTAAAGACTTTGGGGATGCCCAGGCTGCAGCTTCGGTCAATGCCTCATCCCACTCATTGTCATCCTCTAGCAAACCACATGCAATGCATGCATCTTTGAAGTTATTGTAAACAATACCATTCACTGTTCTGATGTCTCGATAGCGGGTAGGGCCTCGAACAATATTTAAACGCATACGCAAGTAAAACCTCTCCCCTGACGTAGGATGTGCATAATTATATTCTACCAATACAATCTCATTTCTGCCTCATCCTTTATTCCTTTGTAGACTTATCCCAAACCCACCTAGTTGAAAAATCAACATATGTAAGCTGTCGAGCTACATCACAGTTTTTATTAGTTTCTAACCACTGGTTAAACATAGTTTTGTGGATATTATGTCTATCTTGGACATCATTTAAACGGTCTGTTTCATCAAAATACATAATTTTCTCTCCCGGCATATGGAACATCAACCTCTCTACCGTCGGCGTGCGGTATTGAACATCAAACTCATATATCCTCCAAGATGCCTTCGAAGCATAAATGTATCTACGGTCCAAATAAGTTTTTACTTCATCAACCTCTTAACTAACGTGCGTTCTTTGTTTGTACTATCTTCGATAACAACACTTGCTCTATTGTGACCCTTGTTGATGTACTTAAATAGATATTTCACTGATCTTGCTCTGTTACATACCTCTACATTAACATGTGCTTGATATTTGACAACTAAATCTACATTGTGAGGTATAACCCAACCGTTGTCTTGCACGAACCCATTTGCCGTCTCCGTTGAGAATCCATTGTTCCTTCGTCTATAAATTGGAAACCCAATCTTGTTAAAGCTGGTTTCATTGCTATATTGTTTAGGATAATGCTTGGAGCAAGAACCGTCAACCATGCAAGGGCAGTCAGGATTTGCGTAACTACATGGTCCATGAATCATGTAGTGACATATCGACCAATAAGCAAATGGATCTATATTTTTATTTGGTATCTCAGCACTAATTAATGTGTCAACTTGACCAACAGTTTTTGGTCTCTGATCGTCGAAAACAAATATAAGTATATGAGCATTAGGTAGACCCCTCTTTTGAAATTCAATTGTGTAAACCACTGTAAAAAAATCAGTTATGTCGACGGAAGTAAACAAAAAAAGTGCGAAAAAGTATTGCATGAATCATCAAACTTACTTGCTTTGACTTTTTCAAAATGGGATTCAGTCTTTATGTCGCGCATCAGCTCCATAAGTTTCATGTGAAAAACACGTGAAACAATATCTGGTCTATCCTCGGCTTTCTGACCGGGAATGGTTGATAAGGCCATCTCAATCTCGGGCCACTTTGGATTACATGTAAATGTTACAAAAAAATCTGGGGATCCCACCCACTGACATATAGCCATAACATTCTGATAATTTTGTACCATGTACCTAGGACCTCATGTGAAAGAAGACAGTAAAATAACCTTTCTTCCCATCGAGCGTGTATACGTGTCACCAGCCATAATTGCATCATGAAGACCTCTGTACAATTCACATCTTAATGTACTCTGATTATCCTTAACCCAGGAGAGTCTGTCCCCCTCAATACATGTATAACAGTCAATAATAAGATGCTGGAAAATCCTACCGCCCTATAGCAGAATTGAGCCATCTTCCTATCTGCGCTGAATAAGGTAGGCATAATACTCCCTCATTGTAACAGTCATTCTTTTAGTCGATCTATAAATGTCAACTAATCTGTATTCTATATCACACCTGAAACCATCCTCACCATATGGAAACAAAATAGGATATTGCATGGAGATGAAAGAAGGATGGTTTTCACTAATTATTTTCAATATCTCATTGCTCTCTTCAATCACAATATCTCTACAACCACATGAATCCACGTTTGAGTTATCAATCAATGCTGCAACCTCTGAAGAGGTCGGTAAATTATACTATCGTCCATCCCTATAACGTCTCTCTAAAAGTTTAATGGTGATAGGCTGGTATTCCAAAGCATGAAATCTATCTCTAGCCATCCTAAAAACTTTAGCCAACTCACTATATTGGTTGAACATGCATATTAAATTGTTTACAATAACCTCATCTAGATTTTTTGTCGTACTTGCACCATACGATGAAACTCGATTACTAACTTCATTCCCGGTGTCATAAAAATATAATTGAGCAAATTTTGGTTTACCTGTCGTGGGCAAAAGCAAACCAATTCGGTGATGGTTTTGACCATTTAATCTGAAAACATACGGACCACGACCGTTGTTAATGGAGTTGTCGACATTTTCACCCATTGAGGTAAAAGAAAAAATTGAATTATATGCTCGTATATTTTACCAAAAACCTTTTGAAACAGAACCTCCAATATAGTCAAGAAGCTCCATCAAATAATCGGCGGCTCTTTGATAGGCTAGCAGCTAAACCTTTCCCTTCTGGTAGCATATTAAAAATTTTGGATTGGTAGTGGTACTCCCCCTTTTAACTCTTTCTTCAAACCAAAGCAATGCTCCATAGTACGGACATGTACACGAAGGAGGTCCAGAATTGTGCGCTGCAAACATTTTACTTGCAAATTTATCCAAGATCGTAAGAAAAGATTTAAACATCCAATACATCGATGCAATTATAAATTTACATTACAGAACATACGTTGCTTGTAATTCCCAAGTGCAAAGGAATGTGTACAATGTGAAGCATCCAGGTTAGGTAAATGTTCACCCTTCGTACTTCATCAACTGTCAACAGGAATGAGTCGTTGGGACACTCCATCAATTCGTGGTTTTGTGCGATAATATTTGACATCGCTAAGCCCGCAGAAGAGTCATAATTAGGCTTACAAACCATAAGTTACATCATGCATATGTATAAATCGACGACTTCCTAAAAAAGGAAAAAAATGAGCATACCTACAACTATCTTCCACAAAGGTTTATGTTTCAGTTTTTGATGTCTAGAATGACGATTTATTTGACAAACTTCAAAAGAAAATAGTATATGAAGCGGGGCTAGACAAAATATTTATGTTCAAACTATTAAGAAAAACTTGTTGATGGTAAAAAGTTACTCACTCTGTCGATGATATGATTGCTCAATGGAAAAGAACCTGTTAGCATCTTTCTCATGACGTCGACAAAGAAAGTCAGAAAAATTATACAGCGATAGGTCCACGAAATCATGACAGCAGTTGGTGCATCGCATCCACCGACTTGTATGATCTTTTTTTGCCCTTTTCAATGCCAGCATCAAACTACATATTTCCCTTGCTGACTTGCATACCTTGATATATAAATTAATACTGATTTAGGATAGAGTCGGTAAAATGAATATTGGATTGAACACAACGGCAGGTAACAACATGTGAATTATATATGACGGTACACTATTTGTAAGTAGATCTGATGAAATATGTGTACCAACAATTGGCATCTATGTGTGTGTTTGATTCTGCTATCCCACATCGACTTCAACCACATGTACCACGGAGTTTGCGTAAGAAAAGCCAACTGAACTAAGTAGAATAGGCTGGGAATAAAAAAAGGAAAAAAAAAGAGAAAAATAAGGAGGGGAGTCTGGTAAGGAAAACAGCTTGTTGACCCAGACAATGCAATAACGGTTATAAAATAATTTTTATCGTAATCAAGACCTAACGTACACATAGATAGTGAACACAGACCATGAACTAATGCAACCATGACAGCACTACTGCCGTATGTTCGGGCATGCATCATGCATTTAGTAAACTAAATCCACATAATTGATAATAGTAAAGATGGGTACACAGAGACAGACACACAGATTATGTAACGACACAGAATTTTAGTCATTTGAATGTGAAATATTTAATTTATTTTAAATATTAGAAAGTTATTTTTATAAGGTAAATAACTTGAAATTTCAAATGTAGCGATTTATTTGATAATTAAATTGTTTAATTTAATATTGGAATTGTTTAAATAATTAAATCTTGAATTTAACGTGGATAAAAATGATTTTTGAAAATTGATTTAAATTCTATTTAATAAGAGTGAAGATAATAAAACTTTTAATATAAATTTAAAAGTGATTAATTTGGTTTTATAACAATTTGTTTTGACCAACGTATAAAAATAGTCTTCCAGGGCACTATCCTAGATTTCGACGAAATTAGTTTCATTTGATATCGAATTAGGTCTCGAAACAAGTTTCATTGTGTTCAGAATAAGGGTATAACAAATAGAACGCCAAGCGGCATGTCTTGTTTGGAGTTCGATATTTTCGGACGTTTTATAGCTTGATAATTTAAATTTAAAATTATACACACACACACACACACACAATATTTTGCTATCCATCCCTTCAGCCATACCCTATCCCATACCTAGCCATGCCTTCTACTATTTGAACCATAACCTCCCTCATTTATAATTCGCGACCAATACCAGAAGCATCTGAAAATTTTCAAATGAATTGCCACCCAATCCTACGGCTAGGGATGATCGGGACCACTTCGTGCATTTTCATGTCTCGGCCTTAACTGGAGAAATATGCATGGCATCAAGACGAGGCGAATGACCGGTGAGATCGTCATCTAACAACGCGAGATGGCCAGAAGGTGGAGATGATTGGCGAAAACGTTTTCGATCGCTTATGGCGAATTGGTGGGTTTTGGGGTGATGAGTTGTGAAGGGGAGTTGTAGAGCATCGCAGGGGCGAGGTACGGCCAGAGTTTGGTGACCTATTGTCGACCGTGGCGATCAAAAAGGGGAGATGACCGGAGATGGATATTGGGTTCGTTCACAAAGTTAAGGGACGAGCGGAGGTAAGGCCGGTGTCTCTGGAGTCGTGGTGGCTGGGGCTATCTTTGGTGAGGAGGCAGCCCAGGCGATGTGGCGGCGGCGGCGAGCAAGAATAGGGGAGCGGCATGGGTTGCATGATTTTGAACGTGAATATTTGGGGAGGGAGAAGATTAGAGGCGGGTTAATATTTAAACTAAGGTTAGTTAAGTAAGTAATGGTGTTTAAAAATATATATATTATTTAAATCGGTTGAATGTTGTAAATTAAATAACTCGTTCGTTTTAGGGTAAAATCTAACGTGGCGAGTTGCGTTAGGATCGTATCAATGAATACTATATTATGGAATTGGATGGGAGATGATTGGAGACAGTTGAAATTTGGGCTAAAATCGGACGTCGTTTGATTTTAGTTCCAAACCGAAACGCCTCGGCAACAACGGAAAATTTCGGTGAGTAAACCTCACCTTTTTGGTTAACTAGTATGATATATAGTTGATGAAAATTGTTTGAATGATTGTTTGGATGAATTGCTATATTTATCAATTGGTTTGAATATATTCCCACCCCTGGAGCGGATGAGACCCTATTACGTTCCCGTGTAAGAGCGGATGACCCTTTGTATACGAATCCTGCCTCTAAGCGGTTGATTTATATTCTATGATTATATAACGTTTGTGATGCAGGAAAAGCAGGTCGGAGGGATCCAACATGATTCCTCACCAATGTTGATTTTATTTACATATATGTGCTGATATGTATATGAGCTATGATGTAGTGGGATAGGTTGGAGGGATCCAACGGGATTCCTCGCTATTGTTGAATTGTTTCAATAATATTACTTTTATATGGATTATTGAAAATGAACCTGATTGTGAACACTACAGTTATAACATTGTTATATGTTTGAAAAACTAAAACCCAGTAGTGGTAGAAAATCAATATCGATATTGGTTAAGCGTTGGGTAGTTATTGGCCTCAAATTAGTATTTTTAAAAATACTATAAATTGTCATTTGAGTTGGAATTGGTTTTTGAGACAGGAAATGATTTTAAATCCTAAACTGGGTTTCGAAAATATTTTGTTTAAAGATTTTCTGTTTATATAAATATTTTGTTTCAAAGATTATCGATTTATAGTAATATTGTTTTAAAGTTATTTAATTATAGCAACATTATTTTAAGGTTATTTAATTATATTAGTATTATTTTAAAGTTATTTGTTTATAGTTAATATTGTTTTAAAGAATTTATCAAAATGTTAATATTTTTGAAAGGTTAATTATTTCAAGAATTATTTTGGTTTGAAATTAATAATAAGGATTATTAATAAGGTTTTGAAAATAAATTATTATTATTTATAAAAAAAGGTAAAGATCGATTAATATTGTTTATTTAACAATATTTTGGAATTATTAGTTATTATTTTTAAGATGTTTTAAAGTTAATCATTTTCATTTATTTATAATGTTTATTGTTTTTTTTGAGAAAAATGTGTGATCCTCTTCGAAAAGAGGAGAGCACACATGCGAATCTATATATATATAACACTAATATAAAGTGCTGCCAACATGCCTGGCAGGTAACAAAAAACCAAAAACAAATATAAATCTAAACTCAAGTACTCCTAAGACGAGTTCCGGCAAGGCCACCACCCATCACATCCCAATATCAAGCTCCGGCATGGCCACCGCCCGATGTTGAGGTGTTAGAAGTACCTAAAAAACAAGAAGAAATACAAAAAACTACTGGAAGACGTCCTAGACTAATGAGGAAGCTCCAATCTGCTGGAAAGTGCTGGAAAGTGAATAAGCATCTGTTTTGAAGTGGATCTGCAAAATGAACCTGAAATCCTATCTCCCATACCTGTATCTGGAAAAAAACTAAAGAAAAAAATTAGAATGATACATATATATGTATATTTATATAATAAATATACATATATATGTATTTAATAAGGAATGAAAAAACAAACCTAAATAAGACTAATCTGGACAATAACAGAATAAACTAAAAAACCTAAAAGCCAAAACCAAACAGAGACAAGTACAACTTTTAAGACTGATCTATCTTATGAACCTTTAATCAAAAGTAAGTTATGATTAGAAGTGAAGACATTATCTAAATTAGAGAAAATATTAATAATACTATTATTATTATTAAAAAAATTATTGTTGTGTTTAAATAAATTAATATTATGATTAACCTTATTAAGATAACTTTTGAAAAGGATATTTTTAGCTAATTTATATTTGGGATTTGAGATCCAATTAAAACAAAATGAAGAAATTGTAAAAATCAATTTGTTAAAATGACTATTATTATTATTGAAAATTCTTTGATTTCTTTCAAACCAAATAAACCAACTAATAATAATGAATAATGTGTCTAGTAAAAATCTAATATTCTTATTGAATTTGAATCTATAAATGTTCCAGTAAAATTCGCAATCCGAAATTTTAGTTGTTATATTAAAGTTATAAATTTTAAGAGTGTTAATTAGAATGTAGTTAGAATCCATACAATTATAGTATATATGATTAATGTCCTCAAGATACTGATTTCAAAAATAACATTTATTGTCATTTTGAATATTTTTTCTCTTTAAAAATTCAATTGTATTAAGTTTTCCATGAAGAATTAACCACATGTGAATTTTGGATTTAGGAGGAGCATTAGATTTCCACATATATTTGAAAGAGTTGTTTATTGTACCTGAAAAATTGATGAATCTGTAGAAAGAATTAGAAGTATATTTCTTACTTTTATCCCATTCCCAACTAATAAAATCATTGACATTATCAATATTATAAAGATTTAATCTGGCATAAAGCAAAGAAAGTTGTCTAAAAGTTGTATCAACTAAAATTCTGTTAAAACTGAAATTCCAAGGAGGATCTTCTTCAGGAGAATAAACATCTTTAATTAAAGCATACTTAAAGTTACAAATATCATAAAGATCCTTAAATTCAATCTTAAGAGGCAAGATCGAAATCCAACGGTCATGCCAAAACGAAGTACGATTACCAGAGTGAACAATTGTATTTATACCTAAATTAAAAATCTCATTACATTTTAAAATGTTTTTCCAAAAGTTAGAAATATTTTGAGCGGCTGGAGGAGCAATTTGATATAAATTGCTATTTCCATTATAGTAATATTTAGAAATGATCTCTTTCCAAATAGCATTATCATTTATATCATTGAACTTCCAAAGCCACTTACCTAACAGAGACAAATTCATATTACGCAAATTAATAACACCTAAACCACCTTCCTTTTTGGCCTTACAGACAGTTACCCAATTTACAAGACATTTAATACTATTATTAGAATTTTCGCCACTCCAAAGAAAATCTCTTCTAATCCTATCAATTTTATCAATAACCCAATCTGGGAATAAATGCAAGGACATCCAATAAATCGGAAGGGCTGATAAAACCGAATTTATTAAAATTAATCTACCAGCTCTAGAAAGAAATCTCCCATTCCAGTTTGAAATCTTATTTTTAATTTTATCAATGATAATAATCCAATCGTCATGTTTGAGTTTAGTGGGTCTAATCACAAAACCGAGATAGTCAAAAGGAAATTTCATGGTTTTGCAATTAAGAGTATTAGCAACTAAGTTCTCAACTTTATCAGAATCATTTAAAACTAATACAGAACTTTTGTCAAAATTTATTCTTAAACCAGATAAAAGTTCAAAACTGTAGAGGATAAACTTAAGGGTAATGATGTGTCTAGGAAGATGGGAAGAAAAAAGTAAGGTATCATCAGCAAATTGAAGAACCGATAAACCATTACGCGAGATCTCATTGCCTACACGCCTGAGAGATCCATTATCCACGGATCTTTTAATAATTTTAGCAAAAACATCCGCAGCTAGTTAAATAATAAAGGTGATAAGGGATCTCCTTGCCTTAAACCTCTCTTAGATTGAATTCTATTACCTAATATACCGTTAACCATAATGCTAGAGTTTCCAGTTCTAAGCAAATTCGAAACCCAAGAGATCCATCTATGACTAAAACCTCTAGCATGAAAAATATCTACAAGAAAATCCCAATCTACTGAATCAAAAGCTTTAGCAAAATCAAGTTTTAAAATCGCACAAGTAATGTTATTCTTACAACAGAAATTGATATATTCTTGAACCACTGCCACTCCATCGGTGATATTTCTCCCTTTAATAAAAGCCGATTGTGAACAATCAATTAATTCGTTCATTCTTTTACTAAGTCTATTAGCTAGAACTTTAGAAATGATTTTAACTGAACAGTTAATCAAAGAAATAGGTCTAAAATATTTTAAGTTTTTAGCCCCTACTATTTTGTGTAACAAAATAACATTTGCGAAATTAAATCTCCCTAATTGCAAATTACCATTGTAAAAATCATTAAACATATTAACTAAGTCAAATTTTAAAACGTCCCAAAAAGTATTATAAAATAAAATAGGAAAATCGTCAGGACCCGGGGATTTATCACTTGGCAAGTCATTAATCGCTTTTTTAATTTCCTCTTCAGTAAAAGGATTATCTAACTCTGATAAATCAACAAAAGAATCAGTTGGATACAGATCTATCCAACTAACATTAATTCTATGCTTAATTTTAGTACCTAAAATATCCTTATAATAGTTTGTAAAAGCCTTGTTAAGGTCTCTTTGATCAACTAACTCTATATTATTAACAAATATTGAGTTAATTGTATTACTACATTTTCTACCATTAGCTATATTATGAAAAATTTTGGTATTATTATCACCTTCATTGATCCATTGAATTCTGGATCGTTGTTTCCACATAACCTCCTCCTTTTCTAAAATAGAATTTAAATCATCTTTTAAATTAGCAAGAATATTACGTTCTCCTATATTTAGAGATCTAGATTCTTCTATCTTATTAATTTTTAGCATTTCATTAAGAATATTATTTTTTTTAATTTATAAATTGCCAAAAACATGTTTGTTCCAATTTTTAAGAAAAATCCTAAGCTCCCTAAGTTTAGAAACGAAAGCTTTTGCAGAATTTTCCTTATTTCTGAAATTATAGTAACTCAAAGAAATCCATTTACCTTTAACTAGATTCACAAAGTTAGATTCCAAAAACCACATCTTTTCAAATTTAAGATTGTTAATAATAACCCTATGGAAATCACAATTTAGAATAATTGGACAATGATCGGAGTAAGTATAAGGTAAACCAGTGACTCTACAGATTGGGAATTTGTCTTCGATTTCATCGCTAACAAAAAATCTGTCAAGAAGAGCCATGGATGGAGACTCTCTAGCATTGCTCCAAGTAAACTTTCTATTAGAAAGGGGAATTTCAATCACATTAGAATTAATAATAAAATGGTCAAATTCCTCCATGGCAGAGTAATCCCCTTCTCTAGGAAAACGCTCACCAATGAAGCGCGTAACATTAAAATCACCCCCCAAAATCCAAGAACCCGGGGCAAAGGATCTAAATTCTAAGCACTCATTCCATAAAATTCTCCGATTAATTTTTGAATTAGGCCCGTAAATATTAGAAACATTTAAAATAGAGTTATCAGAAAGATTAATAAGAATAACATGAAGAGAATGTTGTTTAACAATACATTGAAGTAATTTAAAGTAATTATCTCGCCAACCAATCATTAGTCCCCCTGAAGAACCCACTGAAGGTAAAAATACCCATTTTCTAAAGTAAAAACCTCCTAATCTTCTAAAAAAACGAATGTCAGGGCAATTAATTTTAGTCTCCTGAAGTAAAGCAATGTCGAAAGAATAATCTTTAAAGAACGCTCTAACCTTATCACACTTATTCAAATCATTCAAACCTCTAATATTCCAACTAACGATCCTCATAAACCAACTGAACTAGCCCTCTTTAATTCCTTACATATAATATACTCTCTATCAATCTCAACATCTGAAAAAATAAAAGAAGTATCCCGAGCAAGCTGACTAAACTCAGCTGAAGAAAGGCTGCCTAATGCATAAGTAGAAAAAGTACTACCCAAACATAAACTCATACCTGAGCCTGGATTCATAGTGCCACATATGGCACTTGTACCAGGTAACTCACCAAAAGAAAGTGGCTGGCAGTTACGAAGCCTAGCACTTCGGCGAACTGATCCACTAGAGGCAACAACTCTCTTACTTTTATCCTTCTTCACCGATGAATCCAAGGCCTTTGTTGTTGAACTAGCTACAGAAAAGCCCTCAGGAAACTGATCCCTGCTTGCATTCTTCGAAGAGAAAAAGTCTGAAACTGAAGTAGATACAAGCATTCTATCACCAGCTATAAAATCCGATAAGCCTTCAGGTTGGAAACATTGAACATCCATGCCAAAATCCACAATTGGTGCACGAGAATTGTTGTGCATATCAATTGTACACGAATGAGAAACAGAAGAAGTCCTATCCTTATCAACTTTGATCTCCAGCATCTTATCCAACGAGACAAACAACTCATCATTAAAGTCATCCACCTCCATTGAGCTATCAATCCATTCCAGTAATTCGACATTGGCCAAAACACAATCTGAGAAAACATAAGGCTTATACAAAAAACAGCTGGTATCAACTTCTTCCAGTTTTGAGGAACCAACCGATAAAAATTCCTCTTGAAAGTTTTCTGAAGTATTAACCAAATCCAAAGATGGAATCACGCAACACCTTATAGAATTTAAAATAGTGACAAAACTGTTTACTTCTAATTTAGTAGAAGCAACAAAATTCTTAATTCCAAAAATCATCTGAACCCCACAATTGTTACTTCCTAGAATTATTGAGTCATGATCCACTAAATCAACCAAAGTATCACTGAGACCATCAGACCAATCTAACAAAGCAACGCTCGAGAAACTGCAGTCAAGCGAAAGACACTCACTCGAGATATTCGATTGAACTGAAATAGTATTGCAGTCAAGTGATTTAAACTCTCCACTACTATCAGGGATTGTAAGGCATTCACTCGGGATAATCGATTGAACTGAAACAGTATGCTCCAATAAGTCATCTTCAGGAATCAACGAAAGGCAATCAAATTTGTTAAATTTAGATAACTCGAAATTTTTCTGAACACCCTGTTTTGAAGTACGTTTATCTCTTCGAGCAGAAATGAAAGGATGATCCTGAACTTCAACAGTTTCGCAATTTTTCGATGATGGAATACAAAATGACCGATCCAAACATGAGTAAACAGTAGGATCAAGGAGAATTGGGTCAACTCCCAGAAAAATCTCATTATCATCAAGAGACGAATCAACTGGAAAAACATCTGTAGTGGATGAATTATAATTCATGATTTTAGAAAGACCAACAAAATCTGGCGAACCACCTGAATGACCAACAACATCTGGCGAACCTCCATGATTAACAGCGAAACCTTTACCAATAACATCTGGCGAGTCCCCATGATTAACAGCAAAGCCTTTGCCATAGTTCGGCTCGTTGATTATGTCGAAATGAAAAAAAAGAACATCAAGAAAGCTTAAACCTAAATCTTTATTTGGCCAGAGATAATCAATCAACAAACCTCGTAACATCAGATACTTCAAAACAAATTGAAAACCATGATTGACCAATGTTGAAGAAGAACCACCCTATTTTCTGAAATTAGAACCAACGGCTTCCTTAACTTCTCCATCATCAGAATTACCAGAAAAGACTTAGGGTTGCCAAATCTATCCATATAATCCTTGCCTATATACGGCTCATTAATGATATTAAAGTGATACAGCAAATCATCCAATAATTTCATTCCCTCATCTTTCTTATCCCAATGATAGTCAAGGAGAATACCTTTCAGCTTCAAGAAATTCAGAACGAATAAGAAACCATGATTTTTCGAATTCGATTTAGCATTCAAAATCCCGCAAACATTACTTTTGTGCCCAAAATTTCCACACGAGAAACAACGAATTGGATCCCTACAGCTAAAAGCTAAGTGGCTAAAATCCCCGCATCTAAAACAGAATTTCTTGCCCTTTCTAGATTCAATCCATTTCGGTTTGGATTTGCGATAAAACGCTTCTTTATAATGAGAAGAAGATCTGTTTTTAACTGCTTGAGCGTATGAAAAGGGTAGAGAATTTCGATTTAGAAGATATGATGAAGCATGAGGCGTTGCAGAAGACAATCTATTATCTTGGGAAAAAGATGAAAGGTTCGGCCAACTTTCTTGCGAGAATGAAGATAAACCCAGACGTATTTCTTGAGAAGACTCCATTGCTCATTTTATTGTTAATAATTATTACTATATTATCGTGTTTTGAAGTAAAAGATTTTTAATTATTTGTAAATGTTTCCAAGACCCATGAGTAGAGTTGAAAGACTTGGATTTTATAAAGGAGTTTATAAAATGGTTTGAAGACTTAAGGAAAGATTATTTACAAGGTTAAAGAGTTTATAAATGGTTAGATATTTATAAACAAATTTTAGAAATGGGTTTATAGATTTATAAAAGGAATTTTATAAATGGTTTTATGGATTTATAAATGGTTTATAAATGATTTTTGAAACGTACAAAGAGCTTATAAGTGATTGAAATTTTATAAAGGGATTATAAATGGTTTTTCAAAGATTTATAAAATGGTTTATAAATGATTTTGTAGAATTGTAAGGAATTTATAATGGATTTGAGAATCGAATAAAAAGAAAATCTTTCACAATTTTGTGGATATCCTTATACCGTTGAGATAAGTATATGGGTATTTTCTAAGTATTGAAAATATAAGTATTGGCGGATATACCTTTGTAAACGTGTTTTTATACAAGTAATTTACAAAGTGATGAAAGATTTATTAAAAGGAGGCTAGTGGTTGCTTATGTGCGTAACCAACGTTGTTTTTCCATATGGAATAAATCTTTGTTTGAATGTGTGTTTGATAGTTAAATAACCGACTATCAAATCTTGGCCTAAATATGTAATCCTTCTTAATTTTGGTGGTACAGAAATATTCCCTACTTAACACCGAAGGATTTTAACTCAGGAAATAACTAAGAGAAACACGAAGATTATATGTAAATGTTTCATTCGATGAAAATCTCAAAACTTTTGAAGATACAAATGATGAAGAGGATTTAATTACTCAAAATCAGGAGTCAACTGAAACTAATAATGAAATTAATCATCCTAATAAAAAGATTAAACTTTTAAAAGATCATCCTATAGAAAATATACTAGGAGATATGCAATCTGTTGTTACAACTAGAAATCAACTAAGTAAAATGAGCAATGTAGCCTTTATATCAACTATTGAACCCAAAAATCCAAAAGAAGCATCAACTGATGATTCATGGATTTTGGCTATGCAAGAAGAACTAAATCAATTCACTAGAAATGATGTTTGGGAACTTGTTCCTAGACCTAAAAATAAAACAATAATTGGAACTAAATGGGTTTATAAAAATAAAATGAATGAACAAGGTGAGGTCGTTAGAAATAAAGCCCAGTTAGTCACTCAAGGTTATTGTCAAGAAGAAGAAATAGATTGTGATGAAACCTTTGCTCCCATAGCAAGATTAGAAGCCATTAGGATTCTACTTGCTTTCGCAAATCATGATAATTTCAAATTATTTCAAATGGATGTTAAAAGTTCCTTTTTAAATGGATTTGTAAAAGAGGAAGTATATGTTGAACAACCACCACTTTTTGAAGATGAAAAATTACCAAATCATGTTTACAAACTTAAGAAAGCTCTATATGGTCTAAAACAAGCTCCTAGAGCCTGGTATGATAGACTAAGATCTTACTTATTACAATCAAACTTTGAAATTGGTAAAGTAGATAATACTCTTTTTACTAAAAGAAATAAAAATGATATTCAACTGGTACAAGTTTACGTAGATGATATCATTTTCGAATCCACTAATTTTGAAATGAATAAAGAATTTTCTGAAATAATGACAAAAGAGTTTGAGATGAGTCATATGGGTGAATTAAACTTCTTTCTAGGATTGCAAATAAAACAATTAGATAATGGTATCTTTATTAGTCAAGAAAAATATGCTAAAGACCTAGTTAGTAAATTTGGTTTGACTACTGCAAGTGGAAAACCCACTCCCATGGAAACCAGTGAGTACCTAAGTAAAGAAGATCTCTCGAAAGATGTAGATCAAGAATTATATAGAGGAATGATTGGATCACTACTCTATATCACTGCTAGTAGACCTGATATCATGCATAGTGTTTGTCTCTATGCAAGATATCAATCCCAACCTAAAGAGACCCACTTAAAAGCTGTAAAACATATCATAAGATATGTTAAACACACCTTTGATTATGACTTATTTTATCCTAAAAATGATTCTTTTGAATTAATATCTTACTGTGATGCCAACTATGCTGGTTGTAAATCAGACCGAAAAAGTACAAGTGGAACTCGTCACTTTTTGGGGCATTCTCTGGTTTCCTGGTTTAGTAAAAAGCAAAACACAGTTTCTTTATCAACAACCGAAGCAGAGTATATTTCTGCTGCTTTGGCTTGTTCTCAAGTAATATATATGCAACAAACTTTAAAAGATTTTGGTTTAAATATCTCAAAATCACCAATTTATTGTGATAATACTAGTGCAATAAATTTATCCAAAAATCCTACTCATCATGCTCAAACTAAACATATTGATATCAGACATCATTTTCTCAGAGATAATATAAGTAAGGAAGTAATTACTCTCGATTATATCAATTCCGAGAATCAAATTGCTGATATCTTAACAAAACCCTTAAATGAATCTATATTTACTAAATTAAGAAGAGAATTAGGTATTTGTTCAATAACTGAAATATAGAATACAAATATATAACAAGTATAATTAAAATTAAATTAAAATAAATCAAATAGCAAAAATATAAGTACCTTGTCGACAACCCTCTTTTACCCCTGTCGACATATAACGAATTTTTTTCTTTTGAAATTTTCCCACCAAAATTCAAATGGGTGGTTATATATTCTTCTTATTTCGAAATTTTGTTCATTCTTTCTGTTCTTTCTCTGTTCTAACTTCTGAAAACAATAAAACAATGGCCTCCTACTCCAAATCAAACAAAAATTCAACCTTTTCGTTCCCTTCTCCTTCTACCGGACCATTTCAACGAACTACGCTTGCACGAGTGATGAAAATAGAGGTTTCCTTGAAGGATGCACTGCAACTTATGACTGAAATTCAAATGGTGCAAATCAGAATGGCCAAAGAACAAGAACGGCAAGGCAAAATCCTTAGAAACTTGCAAAAGTTTCTAATGGACAATCACGCCATTCCCATCTTGATCGATGAAGAATCTTCAGGTGTTCAAGTGCAAGAGGACAGCAAGGAAGAAGAAGAAGAAGCCCCCATGGAAGAAGAGCACGCTGAAGATGACGACAAAGTTGTTTGCGTTGGCGAAGTGTGCTTTGAAAAGGATGGAAATCTAGTCGAACAACGTGGAAATTTCTGTTTCCACTACCCAAATTGCTCGGTTCATAGATCTCCCATAGTCAAGGATACACATTAGTTTCTTTTCTCTCTTTCTTATCGTTATTTGTATATGATCTTACTTACGTTTTCTACGCAAATGTAAATATAACATTATATAATTAATAAATGATTTGTGTTCTCATATTTGAATTCTCACATTATCATTATTATAAATATTATCATATATGAATTCTTAGTTAGGAGAGTTAGTTATTAAGGGCTAAGTTTTAGTTTCAGAATTAAGTGTTGATTATTTATGATAACACTATCATTATAATCACATGTAATATAGTATTAGATTAAGGGGGAGTTTTATAGATTTAAACTTTGTTTTTGTTGATGACAAAGGGGGAGAAGTATAAAATATGATAGTTAAGCATAGATTAAGGGGGAGTTATTAGTTTTAGGGGGAGTTATTAGGATAAAAGTAATATTTTACAAACAAAGGTTGTCATCATCAAAAAGGCGGAGATTGTTAGTCCCTGAGAAGTTGGTTTTGATGACAACGACCTTAGAATAAGATTATAAAATATAAATACTAACATTATTGTTTAGATATATATGTATACGCAAGATATATATATAGGTACCAAAGAATGAAGACTGTACAGTATAGAGATTCAAGAACTGATGAACTCAAGATCGAAGATATCAAGATTCAAGACTCATGAGTATCAAGATTATCAAGATTTCAAGATTAGTAATTTAGTTAGGAATTTTGTTAAAACTCCTAGAAAAGCACTGACATCTTAAAATCCATTTTATTCGTGGAATGGAATCCACTTCGAGCCCGTTAAAGGGATGGAACCCTAAGTAGGATGGAACCTACGAAAAATCTAGTGGAACATTATTTTGTATCCACTAACTTTTATTCAAATGTTTTACAAAATTATATCTTGTTTTCAAAATGATTTCAAAATCTTCCCTTTTAAATCAAAAACATCTATCCTGGTTTTAAAATACTTTTAGCGTCAAAATAATCTTTATTTTCAATATCAAATTATCCTTGGTTTTAAACTATCTTTTAATTATAATATATTTAACTTTTAATATTTATACTTAGATTTAAATATAAAATTATAGTAAAATTTTATATATACCAAAATATTATTCTCTATACTTATTTATGTATTTTAACTATGGTTAAGTATATTTATAAAGTTTAAAATAGTTTTAATACAAGATAGAAGTTATTTTCAAAGAAAAACAAATTACCAAAAATAACTTAGGCCTGTCGACAACCCCATGGAACCCTTGTCGACAAGGTGACAGTTAATTTCAAAAGTTTGAATTTCAAAGGAAGTGTCTATTCGTCATATCCTTTCACGAATGGACATGACTCTTGTTCTACTATAAATAGGGGCTGTTTTAAACGAATTTATAATCATACTTTCTCTGATTTCACTCCTCTTCTTCTTCCATATTTTTTTATATACATTTTTACCATTACTCTGTCGAAATCACCATTGAATCTAACTAGATCATCTCTAGTTTGATTCTCTATCACTATCTCAACAAGATCGCGGTGCTATTCAGAGTTATAGACTTCTTTGTATTCAATCGAGCGAGAAAAGGTGTGATTGTAGCCTGGAAAATTAATCGGGTGAACTTGTTGCCCGTAAATCAAGTATCTCTACCCAAAGGATGGTGAATCTGGAGCGGTGTACCTCGTGGCCTTGAAATCGAGGGTGTAATTGTAAGAATTGATTTTGAAAGGAAATCTGTACTTGTGTTGCGGGACTGGATGTAGGGTAAATCCGAACCAGTATAAAATCCGGTGTGTTCTTTCCTTTATTGCTTTTACTTTATATCTGCATCTATGTTTGATTCTGTGATCATATCTGTGTCTGAATATTGGATACATTTGTGTTCAAATTAATATAAACTCAAAAAGAATTAGTAATTCTTTAAAACACTATTCACCCTCTCTCTGGTGTTAATTCTAGCCTTAAGATCCGCAATCCACATTTCTCACAAATTATATGTGTACAGATTATATAGTCATAGTTGGGTAGTCTTAACACTTGAACCAAATGTACAGAAAAGGCAGTAGGCATTGTCATGGACAGAATCACATCCCCTACTGTTAACAAACAGTTATAATTAGTACAGACACATTAAATTAACAATGATGTGCAACAGAAACTCGAACTATCATTTTGTTTAAAACATAAAGAGAAATCTTGATGAAATACATGATCAAATAGACTTCGGGACGGATGATAACGCTATTTTTTTACCGATCAAAACGGTAGTTAAAGGTCAAACATGAGCCATATTTTTTTCTAACTCAGTACAAATCATGTTATAACCTAAGCTATTTGGCATTTACAAATCAACTGGGATTAGACGTACGCGTTATAAAAGCAGAGCACAATACAGAGAGGAATAACAACATATTTCATTAATAAGAAGCTATTGCATATTAAATCTGTAGTAGTCATAAGGCAGAAGAATTAGTAGTGTTGGTTTGAAAATTAGTTCCTCCCATAACTCAGTTATGCTTAGACCAAATAAACTGTAGTAGTTTAACCCTGAACTACCATTTCTTCTTCGAATTCACATAGCCAGTCGTTGATATTAACCTTCCCCAAACAGATTTGTCACATTCAAAGCCAAATCCTAAAAGTTATCCCACTAATTACCACATGTTCACCAAATTAATCTATCAAATCTCCATTACTAACTTTCCCCACACTAATTTTTCAGACTCAACATCAAAAGCTTGTAGCGTCTGATTGCCACTCTAGAACTCAGCAGCAGATGGGTGGGGTATTCATCAGTCAGCCACTTGTAACATCGTTGTGTCAAGTGAGGAAAAAAGGCAAGTTTTTAACCATATCAGTTAATTATGCTCAGTTTAATTAACAATTTCTGTTACATGTCTATAGAACTAAAATATAGTAAATGGTATAGGACATGGTTACGAAGTCAGTAACATCTTAGGGACATCGACCTAGTGATTTATGTCGTGCATACTACTGGGTCTAAGATGAAAATGGCTGTCAATTGTAAAAGCGAAGTGGAAAAAAGCAAAGTAGAAGGAAAAGTAAATATTGCTATGTTTGAGCAGCGGTGGAGGGAAGAGTGTAAAGTCGGTAGAAAATTTTTAGGGACGGCGAAAAGGAGCTAGCGTACATTAGGACCAAGGGTAGTGGGGATGTAGTTTTACCGCTGGTAGGGCAGAACAGTTGTGGACAAAGATGGGGAATGAGGGAGAGTAGTTGTGGAGAAAGATAAGGAAGTAGGAAGGGTGTTAAGCATGTGACAGCCCATGTTCTGTTAAGTTATTAAAAAAAGGAAAGTGATTGACGAAGCATTATTTTGAAATGAGAAGATTTGAGATGGCCACATTAGCATGGAGAAGTTCCCGCTTTAAGTTTTAAGTAATGGATTTGATACTTTGTAGAATCATTTAAATATAGTTTATACAAATCTTAGTCAAAATATAACTTAATAAAACTTTATAAAATAATTTTGAAAGATTTTAAATATTCAATATAATGTAAATAATATATATATATATAATCAATATAGTTATAAATTATTAAAGTATAAACAAAAATTCAATATATATAAATTTAAAAACACTAAAATAATATCTTAAAAAGTATAAGGGATTTGAAAATCATTTTGGGAAATATTTTGAAAATATTATTTTAAAAATAGAATATTTGAAAAACAAAATTAGAGAAGACGAGAGAGATCAGAAAAGTGCTATCAAGGTTTTAACATAAATTCTGTGACTCTATAACTTATCTGGAATATCTTGAAATCTTGAACTCTTCAATACTCATGAGTCTCCATTCTTGAACTCTTGAAACTTTATATCAACATCTTGAACCTACTCTTGATATCAGCAAGTTGATATTGTACAGTCTTCTTAATCAATACCTGTCTAATATCCTGCACTATATATATATATATCTTGATAAAATACTAGTATCTATATTTTATATAATGTTCTATAGTTGTTATCATCAAAACCAATACCTAAGGCACTAGCACACTCAACTTATCAAACAAGTTATTTATTTTTGGTAAATGATACCGATTCTTTATCATCTGATCATTCAACTTATGGTAATCAATACACATCCTCAACGGCTCATCCGATTTCTTTATGAACACCACAACAGCTCTTCAAGGTGAACTGCTTGGCCTAATAAAATTATTTCCTTTTAAGTTTACCAGCTGCACCTTCAACTCTTTCATCTCAGTAGATGTCATTCTGCTAAGTGGTCTACTCACGAGTTCAGCTCCAAGTACAAGATCTATTCTAAACTCAATTTCTCTTTTCGGTGGTAATCTTTTAACTGGATCAAAAACGTCTGCAAACTTTCTTTCAACAAAAACCCGATTCAACTCGTCTTCCTCTTCCATTGCACCTAATAAAACACAACCATCTAGACTCGAATTCTCTACTGAGTATATAATTCGATCGCTATTATTAGGGTATCTTAATGATATCTTCCTATCTTGGCAAAATATCCTAGCATGATATCTCTGTAACTAATCCATAGCCAAAATAATCCCAAAGCCCACAAAATCAAACACATGCAAATTACAGGCAAATTCATGACCTAATAACTCAAATTCTAAATGATCACATCTCATTTCAAGAGTTGCATACTGTAACGACCAGGAATTTTAGTCATTTGAATTTAGAATATTTAATTTATTTTAAATGTTAAAAAGTTACCTTTATAAGTTAAATAACTTGAATTTCAAATATAGCGATTTATTTGGTAATTTAATTGTTGAATTTAATATTGAAATTTGTTTAAATAATTGAATCTTGAATTTAATGTAAATAAGAACGATTTCAAAAGTTGAATTAATTTCTATTTGAATAAGAATGAAGATAGTAGACTTATAAATTTGAATTTAAAAGTGATTAATCGATTTTGGAAATTTCTCGTTTTAATTAACGTGTAAAAATAGTCTTTTTGGTGACCGTCTCGGATTTCGACGAAACCAGTTTCATCGGATCCGTAATAGTGAATTATTATAGGATTTCAAGTTTCGTAGCGATTGGACTTATCATTTGGTCGTACGAGCTTGAAACGTGTAGAATTTATTTTCAGAACTTTAATTAATATAATTCGATTTTGAAAAGCTATCTTTTGAATGTGATAGAATTAGCTCCCAATACATATTCCATTGTGTTCAGAATATGTGTATAACATATAGAACGCCTGGCGGCACGTTTCGTTTGGAGTTCGAAATTTTCACGGATGAATAGTGCCTCGGGAAATTTTCTATAAATAACCTTTCATTCATAACCCTAGCCTTTATTTATGGTCGTCGCTCATATATTTTTAATGGCTGAAAACGTTCGATCTTTCCCTCTCATTTTCTCCTCACCCAGTCAATGAAATCGAACGACACCAAAAGGAAAAACGGAGAGATCAATCTCCTCTACGCATTGTACGGTTGGATCGAGCTGATGTCGCTTGAAATCGCCAAAATCGAAGCATGAAGTGAGCGCAGTTTTTGGGTTTTGAGGCGCTAGGCGCTAGGCGCGTCAGGGGGAAGGCACGCGGTGGCGCGGAAATGGGGCACCCGTGGGTCTGGTCGGCGGCGGTCGCGGCAGGAGGTGGCACGTTCGATTGCGGTTGTCGTTTGGTATTAAAAAAAAATCGCGTTCGAGCCTGGAGTGGTAATGAGCAGATAGGAGAAGGTTAGGTTTAATATGTTAATTATTATGTTAATTATAAATTTAATTATATTCGAATGTTAATTAATCTGTAACTTTCTCATACGAGGTCCAAATCGAGCGCGACAAGTCGTGTTGCCTTCGTATCTACGAGCACTATGCTATGGAGTTAGATTGGACGAATTTGAAGCTAGATGGGATTTTTGGTTAAAATTGAATGTCCGTTCAATTTTAATTCAAAATAGAACGTTAAGCGACTATTAAAAATCAAGGTGCGTGAATCTCACTTTTTGGCAAATCAGAAAATTTATATAGTCAATAAATAATATTTATTGGATGTTTGGATATTTATTTAAGATCGTTATTGATTGTTTGGATAATATACTAAATTATATTGTTGGTTTGGATATATTCCCGACTATTGGAGCGGATGAGACCCTATTACATTTTCGTGTAAGAGCGGATGACACTTTGTTTACGAATCCCGCCTCGAAGTGGTTGATTTGTATTATTTGATTTTATCATATATGTGATGCAGGGTGACAGGTTGGAGGGATCTAACGGGATTCCTCACACTGTTGATTTTAATTTTCATATATATTATGATATATGATATGTTAGATGTTATTGGATGACGCGAATATGATTTTGTTATTTAGAGCTTTAGTAACATTGGGCCTTGTTTTTGGTAATTTAAAATATTATAAAATAATGTTTCGATCTAAAAATGGATTTCAAAGTGATACTGAAAATTTTATATGTTTAATAATTTTTATAATAAAAGTATGATTTTTTAGATATTATAAATTGATAGTTTTTATGAAATATTTTAAATAAAGATTTTCAATTTGTAAAATAAAGATTTTTAAAATCTTAAAATAAGTCTGTCTTTTATAATTAAGGGATATGTTTTAAAGGAGAAATAAAAATATTTTTATATAAATATTTGTTAACCAATATATATACAGTAATATATATATATATATTTATTTATTTATATAGGTATATATATTATAATGAAATTTATAAATGTGATAAGTTATAAAAGTGAGATTTTACAAAAGAAGTGAAGATTTGCAAAATCATATTTTGTTAATAAAGGTATGGATTTATAAACGGTGTTTATGAATAAAAGGAAACTATTACCATTTAATAGATTGGAGAAATAAATCAAACGGTGGATTTATTTTAAGATGTGGAAAGTTGTTTTAGAAAATAGTTGATTCCATTTTTGGAAATTCGAGTTGGGGTAAATTTGGAATTGAAAATTGATATTTTATAAATTGAAAGAAATTTATAAAAGAAAAGTTATAGCTATGGAAGCAAGGTTAAACGGTGAAATGATGTTTTGAATGGGACTTTATGGATAAGTGAGATTTATAAAGGAATGGAGTTATAATGGGAATCATAAATAAGGGATTTTATGAAAGGGAGTTTTATAAAATAGAAGAGATTTATAAATATAGCTTTATAAATCTGGAGACGATTATGTGGAAAGTTAAGTATGGATTTTTATCAAGGAAATATAGTTATGTTTTAGAAATTTGTTTATTTATATTATACCATTTAAAAGTGATTTATCAATATTTTAATATTTTGAAAAGTTATTGTTAAAATTATTAATATGGTTTGAAATTAATTTTAGTTATTTATCAGCAAGGCTTTGGGAATTAATTATTATCATTTATAATAATGTTGAAGATAAATTATGATTGCTTATTTAAGAATGTTCTGAAATTATTAACTTTTATTTTAAGATGTTTAAAAGTTAGTATTTATTTATTTATAATGTTATTATTATATAGTAGTGTTTAAAGGAAAAGATTAGAATTTCATTTTAAATGTTTTCGAGATTTATAAATATGGTTTTATAAACAAATATGGATTATAAGAGGAATCTTATAATATGTTTTGGAAAACGAAAAGGAAGATTGGTTAAGAGATAAAAGGAGTTTTATAAATGGTTTAGATATTTATAAAAAGAATTTCAGAAATGGGTTATAGATTTATAAAAGGAGTTTATAAAGGGTTTTGTGGATTATAATAGTGTTTATAAATGGTTTTTGAATTGAGTGAAAAAAAGGAATCTTCCAAATTTTGGTGAATATACTTATACCATTGAGATAAGCATTTAGATATTTTTCCATGTATTGAGGAACAGGGATTTTGGTTTTAGATCAATCTTTGTAAAAAGAATTTTTGATTCAAGTATTACAAAGTGAGTCTAATTAATAAAAGGCTTAGTGTTGCTTGGTGCTCAACAAGTCTTGGTTTTCTCTATGGAATTAAATTCCTAATTTGAATGATTGTTATTCGATAGTTAAATAACCGAGTATCGAATTTGGACCCAAACATAACTTTGGAAATATCTAGGAGAAACATATAAGTTATATGGCACAGTCATCCCCAGTGATGCTGTACTGTACGTATAAATCTTGTTTCGTTCTCCTAGGACAATGATAAGGAAATCCTCCACTAACGGTTAGGAGGTGATCTCCGATCTTATCTTTGACTATTTATTTCCTAAAGGACTAGGATTGGGTATGTTATCCGAAAACCACTTTGATCCAACGAATGCGTTTCGAAGTGAAGACATCTTGAAGAAAATGGAATTGGAGACGGAGCTCTCAAGTGTTTCGTTCAGTCCGAGAATGAACTTGTATGGAGTTGCCTGGAGGGCAGTATTAGCATTCCAAGTGGGAGTGCTATATAAAAGGTAAAACATAGCCTCAAGCATCATCGACCGAGAATGACTAAAATAGGGGATATGCAGGCATGCGACAGGGCTATGTGGGTCGCACCCATTAGGGTATATCATTCCCTTCTAGATATATACACAATTATAGATGAATTGGTGTAAGTAGGAGCTCTCGATTAAAGATTGCAAAACAATCGGGGTGATCATATATTCGGTAGTATCCAGCAAGGGTAGGCCGGTTCTTCGTTGGCATGGGTCGTTAGGTACGACCTCGGTACATTTTTCTAGAGGTGTACTGTGGCGGGCGATACCCTAGTAACCCAGTCATTAGTTGAAATCCATTCTCCAATAAATGCTTTACGTTTTTTATTGTAGAGCCTAGTATGTTGGAATGTGAGATGCAAGCATTCCAGCTATTTTATCTATTTACTTTAAACCTAGACACTATGATAATATCACTGGAATTTGATACAAAATGTTTTGGTTATCGTAAGGTAAAAACCCGTTCGTTTTAATGTGCGACGTGGTCTTACGAGATACCCTTTGTTGGGAAGTTTTCAAATGTAGAAATCGGTTTGGTTGTTACTTGTTATCGAGTTTTACTCACACTGGTTTTCCAGACCGACTCGGGTGTTATTTTATTATAATGCTTGGGTCAGACTAAGTATTTTTACAGATTTTCTTTGGATGCATTGGAGCTCCGGAGACGAGTTGGAGGCCTTCAAATCGTATTCACGTATATGTTTAATTTCCGTTTTTTTGTAGTTGAAATTGTCAGCAATTGTGAGGACATGATGTTATAACTGTCCAGGCTGATGATTGTGATTGTTGCTGTACTCTGATGGATGTATGTATGTAACAATTTCTCCTGTGTAAAGACCAATGATATTTCGAGAAAAATGTGTGAACCTCTAAAATAGAGGAGAGCACACATGTAAATATGTATATATCATAGAAGACAAGGTGCTGCCAACATGCCTGGCAGGTAGCTAATCATAGTACAAATACAAAGAAAATAACTCAAGTACCCCTAGAATGAGCTACGGCATAGCCACCGCCCAATACACCCCAATATCGAGCTCCGGCAAGGCCACCGCCCGGTATTGAGGTGTTAGAAGTACCAGCAGAAACTATGGAGCAACTCAGCACCAAAGATACTAGAAGACAGCTCCATTTGAGAAGGAAACGCCATGCTGCAGACTCGGAAGAAATGAAAATGCAAAAGATCTGGACTGGAAAGCGCCACTCTGTAGACTCGATAGAACTGGAGAGAGCGCCTCGCTAAAAAGTGGATCCACCAGAAAGTAGAACGCCATAATGTAGCTGTAGAAGAACTGAGAAGAACTCCTCACTGCAAATAGCAATCCTGCCATCAACAATCGTGTGAACCTGTAAATAGAATCTAACACCATTTCTGGCCAAAACCTGTACCTGTAAAAGGAACTAGAAGAATATAAGAATGATACACATATATGTATATAAATGAAATTTATTCTGTAACAACCCGGGAGTTTGAAATTTTGAATCATCCTCTAAATGGCGATTTAAATTGTTTAGCCATTGCAGTTGGAAATTTATTCGAGTTGAAATTCTTGTATGATTTGGTGAAGGGGATATGGGCTTTAAAAATTTAATGTGGTAGTCCATATTTTCTTTTAAAACGATAATTAAGCGATTATTAATTGCTGTTAGGTATTTTAAATCGGTTGAATTCTTTTAAAGACTTGGGTTTAAATTCTTTAAAAACTTGATTAAAGTGTGTGGGCTTTAAGAAGATGATGGTCCACTTTCTTTAGCTTGTTGCTGAGATGATATCAGAGAGAATCGTTCTCCTTTTCATTCATTCTCTCGCTCGAAACCAAAACGAAAGCTAACCCTAAAACCCAAAAAGCAACGTTAATGGCCGCGCTTGTTCGATCGGAAAATTTGGGGGTTTCACGAAATTCGTGGTTGCCGATATCAGACGTTCGCTCGAATTCGATTTTTCTTGCTCTTTCGATGGATCGCCTCTGAGATGCTTTCGACCGATTGTTAAGGTGAGTTTACTCACATCTATTTCATACTCGTTTGATGCTTTTGCAGTTTCGATTTTTCTTTGCTTCATTGTTGCTTCGTCTCAGCCAGTTGCCCTCGTTCATCTGGAATTGATTTTATTTCTTGTAATCTTTGGTTTTGGATTAATTTGTCGATGATGCATATGGGGTTCGTAACCCTTGAATTCTCGAGTTTACTCCTGCCTTCGGCTTTGATTTTTGATGATGTCGAGTCAGTTGTAACCTTGCTCTGTTCATGGTGACTTTGGGTTCTTATCAGTGTTTGAACTTATTTTGGTTGGTTTCGACATTTGAACTATTGTGATTTGGTTTTGCGAAATTCTGGACTTCGGTCACTTGTTGTTTCGTCTTGGTCGTTTGTGAAGTGGTACTGTTGTTGCATGGCTTTGGCACTTTGAAACCCCTTACTTGTTTTTGTGAAGTTATTACTCTGGGTTTCGTTATTGGGTTCTCATAAAATTTGCAGTCCATTGTCCTGTGATTTCTGCACACTTATATACTGATTCGAAGTAGATCAAGTATCTTATGCTCGTGTTTCAGTAATGCATTTGTATCCACTGTGGTTCTTGCATTTGTTCATCAAGTCTTTGGCCCCTGTCGTTGGTTGTAATAGAATTGCACTGCTGTTCCTTCACAGTTTTACTTGCGTACAGTCAGGTTCATATAGCATTTACACGTGGTCACTTGTTAGAAACTGATACATTGCATTATTCATTTGCATTTGATCTTGATGTATACTTCACTGTACTGCATATTGATCACCATCTTGCTTGTATATAGTATGGTTGGTGATGCAGTTACTATGCCTTATGCATTTAGCTGTGTTCATCTGAGTTGGACATTGTTTTAGATGTCCTGACCATTTTCCTACACTTGTTAATCATGCAGTTCCCTGTGTCAAGTTTTGAACATGGTTATTTTATTGTGAGGCTGTCCAGTCGAGTCTCATATTGCACTGCCCAGAATCATGTTGCATTTTTCCCTGTAGTACACTTGTACTTGTTTATGAAAATCCAAGACTTTAGCCATTAACTATTGACATCAGTCTGGACTTTAACCTTTTCATCTACTGGAATCAAATGTATTTGCTTGCATCCGTACTGTCACTATATCAGTTATGATATGGTTTGTATTTGAGTTGAATTTGGTCCAATTCCATTGAGTTAGTTCATTGATGCATCACTGTCACCATTTATTTGATTCTGTGGTTTGGTAGCACTGCGTGTTACCTTGATTTCACTATCTTTATATCTAGTGGTGGCTGCAGTTTTTGGTTGCAGTTTTGCCCTTGTTGGATTCATAGATCTTCTGAGTATTTGATAGACTGTATTGGCGAGGCAGTACACGTTAGCGTGTACTGCAGCCAATTAGCATTGATGTTTTTAAATTGACATTTCAATTGCTTAAACTGCTTTGGATTTCTGTTTTGTGGATTAACACTGTTTAGTGTTATATCTACCGTTATCCGGTTTCTTTGTTTAAAGAATCGGATAGACGGGAATTATTGTGACTGTCGTCTATTTAAATTATTACTGCCTATATGCACTAATAAACTGGTTTGAATTAGACTGACCTGGGTATTATTTTCTTTTGAATGTAATACTCGGGTCAGACCCGAGTTATTTCAGGTTGTAGATTTTCTTCTTTGAGTTGCTGTTCAGGATATGAAGACTTTTCACATCTTCTGAAGTTGTCAGTGTCATTTTGTAGTAGTCGTGTCATTGTATAGAACGATATATATTCATGTATATTAGTCGATAATGTACTTGTATATATAACTTCTAGAGTCGACAGTTGTAGTTGTATCATATGTATTGTGTCAACTATGTATTAACTGACATCAGTTATATATATATGAGACTTTTGTTTTTATCTGTGTTCCGCAATTATATTATCTGTGTTATTGTTATATCTAATGTCCTAAACTATTATGAACTATCGTAGTTTGTTTTATACTGATAATTGGATATGTCGATGGGAGTAAATAAATAATAGATGAAAAATAAGAAGTATATACCACTCCTATCGAGATAACCGATATTAGTGTAAGGCCAATTACGGATGGTCGCTCCTATCCAGCCTTATTCTTCGTAATAATAGACAGTATTTCTTTTAATACTCTTTGTTATTATGAGCATAGAGGTGGGGCGTCACAGTTGGTATCAGAGCTTGGGGTTTATGGACATAATATAAAACATAACTTGGATGGAACATATGTTACAACTATTAGTCGATGTTTTATCTGTGATTTGAGTCAAAACTAAAGTTTTGAAATTTTGATGAAATTTTTATATATCTTTATTTAAAAATAAAAGTGGAGTTGTGTTTTGTTGTTTTGATGAAATTGTGTTCTGATGATTTGATTGATTCGTGTTCTATTTATCAGAGTGCGCAGCGGAAACAGTGAAACTGTCTTCGCTGAGTACAACTGATAATCTTTTTGATTTACAAATTGAAATACGAAATTGATATGAATTTCATTTGTTGTTTACATAGCTGTAATTATTTTGTTTCTTTGAGAATTTCGAATCCGAATTGAGGATTCGAAGAAATTACAGTTATGTGATTTTTGTTGAAATTTCCGCTGGCTTTCTTTTGTAATAATCATATATTGATTAGATTTTTGCTGTTTTGAATTATCTTCATTGAAGATACCTTCGAATGATTTCTTTGCTCATTTTATAATACGTGCAAAATTTGAATTGCACGTTATTGCATTTATTTTACGTTGAACCGATGCTTGGTTATGAAACGTATTTGTTGCCGTTATTTTTATAATGGGATTTTACACCTATGCTATATTCTGAAGCACGGTGTTTTGTGGCATTTTGATGAATGAGAATTCACTGACATTACATTTTGATGTAGATTGTTTTGATGTGATTTTGACGTTTTAAAACTACTGTCGCTTTGGCTTCCGTAACCGTCAAATTTTAAAAGTGGATTTTCTAGCGGTTATTCCGCAATGCTGTTTTGTGACCGTTTTTACGGTATTTTGAGAAGTACAATTTCCTTATCGAAATTGTTACTGATTTGCTGCTTTAATCACGTGATTGGAAAATCGTTTTAAAATGAAAAGTGTTTTATAAATTTTTAACAGTTCGCGTTTTCAAATGAATGAGAAAGCGACTTAAACGATTCAGCAAAATCGAGGATTATGACCCCTTTCTTTTACTGTTTCGCTTAACTCCGGACTTGTCCAGTTGATAATGTGAATTGTTATTTTTACAAAATAAATAAAATTGTTTTCAGAAATTTTAACAGTTTGCGCTTTCAAAAGAATGAGGAAGCGATTTAAACGTTTCAGCAAAATCGAGGACTATGACCCCTTTCTTTTACTGATTCGCTTAATTCCGGACTTGTCCGTTTGAGAATGTGAAATGTATTTTTACAAAATACACAATTTTGCACTTTCAAGGAAACGATGAAGAGAATCAAACGATTTAGTAAAACACGTGGTATGGGACATGTGCGTTTGCTATTTCGGTTAATTCCGGACTCGTTAATTGAAATATTTGATGATTTTGTGTGCTTTCGAGCCACTCTGCGGACCTTCGGGTCATTTGTTGGGCTTTCGAGCCACTCTGCGGACCTTCGGGTCATTTGTTGGGCTTTCGGGCCACTCTGCGGACCTTCGGGTCAAATACCAGTACTAGACCTTCGGGTCACTCTACGGACCTTCGGGTCAATCTGATGGGCGCCAAAATTATGTTGAGTACTTGGTAGGCTTCGGCCACTCTGAGATGCACGTGCGGCGAATTAAAAACTCGCCATCTGATGGGATCGATCCAAGCTTTTATGTTGATTTTCTAGTCTTCTTAATTGATTTCTAGATATTTGTTGTTTCCAATTATCTGCAGGTAATTGGATATTTGTTGATATGAGTTCTGATTATCGTTTTTGATAATCAGATATTTGTTGTTTCTAATTATCGCTTGTGATAATTAGATATTTGTTGATATGAGTTCTGATTATCGTTTTTGATAATCAGATATTTGTTGTTTCTAATTATCGCTTGTGATAATTAGATATTTGTTGATATGAGTTCTTATTATCGTTTTTGATAATCAAATATTTGTTGTTTTTTATTATCGCTTGTGATAATTAGATATTTGTTGATATGAGTTCTGATTATCGTTTTTGATAATCAGATATTTGTTGTTTCTAATTATCGCTTGTGATAATTAGATATTTGTTGATATGAGTTCTGATTATCGTTTTTGATAATCAGATAATTGTTGTTTCTAATTATCGCTTGTGATAATTAGATATTTGTTGATATGAGTTCTGATTATCGTTTTTGATAATCAGATATTTGTTGTTTCTAATTATCGCTTGTGATAATTAGATATTTGTTGATATGAGTTCTGATTATCGTTTTTGATAATCGGATATTTGTTGCTTTTAATTATCACTTTAGATAATTAAATATTTGTTGATTTGAGATTTAATTATCGCTGTTTGATAATTAAATATTTGTTGATTTGAGATTTAATTATCGCTGTTAGATAATTAAATATTTGCTGATTTGAGATTTAATTATCGCTTTTGATAATTAAATATTTGTTGATTTGAGATTTAATTATCGCTTTTGATAATTAAATAATTGCTGATTTGAGATTTAATTATCGCTTTTGATAATTAAATATTTGTTGATTTGAGATTTAATTATCGCTATTTGATAATTAAATATTTGTTGATTTGAGATTTAATTATCGCTGTTAGATAATTAAATAATTGCTGATTTGAGATTTAATTATCGCTTTTGATAATTAAATATTTGCTGATTTGAGATTTAATTATCGCTTTTGATAATTAAATAATTGCTGATTTGAGATTTAATTATCGCTTTTGATAATTAAATATTTGCTGATTTGAGATTTAATTATCGCTTCTGATAATTAAATAATTGCTGATTTGAGATTTAATTATCGCTTTTGATAATTAAATATTTGCTGATTTGAGATCTAAGTATCGCTTTTGATAATTAAATATTTGCTTATTTGAGATTTAATTATCACTTTTGATAATTAAATATTTGTTGAATTTGAAATTTGATTATCGTTGTGATAATCGAATATTTGTTGATTTGAGAAATTTGATTATCGTTTTTGGTAATTGAATATTTGTTTTCTGACTATCGTTTGAGATAATCAGATATTTGATTTGTTTTCTGACTATCGTTTGAGATAATCAGATATTTGAGTTATCTTCTGACTATCGTTTGAGCTAATCAGATATTTGTTTTGTCTTCTGATTATCGTTTGAGATAAGTAAATATTTGCGATTTGAAAATTCAATTATCGTTTTTGATGATTGAATATTTGCGACTTTTGAGATTTGAGCTTCGTCTTTTTCTCTGACGATTCAGGTGAGTAATTTGATTTACTCACATTCAATTCGTGCTCTGTATGGGATTTCTGCTCTGTTTTTCCTTCTCTTTTAGTTGCTGGAACCCGATTGTTCTTGCTTTAGTTAGTCGTCTGATTTTGATCCCTGATTCCCACGATGCTGATTCTTTTGATTCGAAGCAGTCGAACCTTTTGATTTCTTATCTAATGCTTCCCCGCTGACACTTGCTTTGCTTATACATTCGACATTGCCATGCCCTTTTGGTTGTTACCTTTTTTCCATTTATTCCCTATGATTGCGTGGACGCAATTTTTATAAGGAGGGGAGTCTGTAACAACCCGGGAGTTTGAAATTTTGAATCATCCTCTAAATGGCGATTTAAATTGTTTAGCCATTGCAGTTGGAAATTTATTCGAGTTGAAATTCTTGTATGATTTGGTGAAGGGGATATGGGCTTTAAAAATTTAATGTGGTAGTCCATATTTTCTTTTAAAACGATAATTAAGCGATTATTAATTGCTGTTAGGTATTTTAAATCGGTTGAATTCTTTTAAAGACTTGGGTTTAAATTCTTTAAAAACTTGATTAAAGTGTGTGGGCTTTAAGAAGATGATGGTCCACTTTCTTTAGCTTGTTGCTGAGATGATATCAGAGAGAATCGTTCTCCTTTTCATTCATTCTCTCGCTCGAAACCAAAACGAAAGCTAACCCTAAAACCCAAAAAGCAACGTTAATGGCCGCGCTTGTTCGATCGGAAAATTTGGGGGTTTCACGAAATTCGTGGTTGCCAATATCAGACGTTCGCTCGAATTCGATTTTTCTTGCTCTTTCGATGGATCGCCTCTGAGATGCTTTCGACCGATTGTTAAGGTGAGTTTACTCACATCTATTTCATACTCGTTTGATGCTTTTGCAGTTTCGATTTTTCTTTGCTTCATTGTTGCTTCGTCTCAGCCAGTTGCCCTCGTTCATCTGGAATTGATTTTATTTCTTGTAATCTTTGGTTTTGGATTAATTTGTCGATGATGCATATGGGGTTCGTAACCCTTGAATTCTCTAGTTTACTCCTGCCTTCGGCTTTGATTTTTGATGATGTCGAGTCAGTTGTAACCTTGCTCTGTTCATGGTGACTTTGGGTTCTTATCAGTGTTTGAACTTATTTTGGTTGGTTTCGACATTTGAACTATTGTGATTTGGTTTTGCGAAATTCTGGACTTCGGTCACTTGTTGTTTCGTCTTGGTCGTTTGTGAAGTGGTACTGCTGTTGCATGGCTTTGGCACTTTGAAACCCCTTACTTGTTTTTGTGAAGTTATTACTCTGGGTTTCGTTATTGGGTTCTCATAAAATTTGCAGTCCATTGTCCTGTGATTTCTGCACACTTATATACTGATTCGAAGTAGATCAAGTATCTTATGCTCGTGTTTCAGTAATGCATTTGTATCCACTGTGGTTCTTGCATTTGTTCATCAAGTCTTTGGCCCCTGTCGTTGGTTGTAATAGAATTGCACTGCTGTTCCTTCACAGTTTTACTTGCGTACAGTCAGGTTCATATAGCATTTACACGTGGTCACTTGTTAGAAACTGATACATTGCATTATTCATTTGCATTTGATCTTGATGTATACTTTACTGTACTGCATATTGATCACCATCTTGCTTGTATATAGTATGGTTGGTGATGCAGTTACTATGCCTTATGCATTTAGCTGTGTTCATCTGAGTTGGACATTGTTTTAGATGTCCTGACCATTTTCCTACACTTATTAATCATGTAGTTCCCTGTGTCAAGTTTTGAACATGGTTATTTTATTGTGAGGCTGTCCAGTCGAGTCTCATATTGCACTGCCCAGAATCATGTTGCATTTTTCCCTGTAGTACACTTGTACTTGTTTATGAAAATCCAAGACTTTAGCCATTAACTATTGACATCAGTCTGGACTTTAACCTTTTCATCTACTGGAATCAAATGTATTTGCTTGCATCCGTACTGTCACTATATCAGTTATGATATGGTTTGTATTTGAGTTGAATTTGGTCCAATTCCATTGAGTTAGTTCATTGATGCATCACTGTCACCATTTATTTGATTCTGTGGTTTGGTAGCACTGCGTGTTACCTTGATTTCACTATCTTTATATCTAGTGGTGGCTGCAGTTTTTGGTTGCAGTTTTGCCCTTGTTGGATTCATAGATCTTCTGAGTATTTGATAGACTGTATTGGCGAGGCAGTACACGTTAGCGTGTACTGCAGCCAATTAGCATTGATGTTTTTAAATTGACATTTCAATTGCTTAAACTGCTTTGGATTTCTGTTTTGTGGATTAACACTGTTTAGTGTTATATCTACCGTTATCCGGTTTCTATGTTTAAAGAATCGGATAGACGGGAATTATTGTGACTGTCGTCTATTTAAATTATTACTGCCTATATGCACTAATAAACTGGTTTGAATTAGACTGACCTGGGTATTATTTTCTTTTGAATGTAATACTCGGGTCAGACCCGAGTTATTTCAGGTTGTAGATTTTCTTCTTTGAGTTGCTGTTCAGGATATGAAGACTTTTCACATCTTCTGAAGTTGTCAGTGTCATTTTGTAGTAGTCGTGTCATTGTATAGAACGATATGTATTCATGTATATTAGTCGATAATGTACTTGTATATATAACTTCTAGAGTCGACAGTTGTAGTTATATCATATGTATTGTGTCAACTATGTATTAACTGACATCAGTTATATATATATGAGACTTTTGTTTTTATCTGTGTTCCGCAATTATATTATCTGTGTTATTGTTATATCTAATGTCCTAAACTATTATGAACTATCGTAGTTTGTTTTATACTGATAATTGGATATGTCGATGGGAGTAAATAAATAATAGATGAAAAATAAGAAGTATATACCACTCCTATCGAGATAACCGATATTAGTGTAAGGCCAATTACGGATGGTCGCTCCTATCCAGCCTTATTCTTCGTAATAATAGACAGTATTTCTTTTAATACTCTTTGTTATTATGAGCATAGAGGTGGGGCGTCACAATATACATATATATGTATTAATAAAACAAAAGTAAAGAAACAAAAGCTAAGAAAATAGGACATAATACAATAAAAATTAGAAAAGAAGACTAAAAGAATCCATGATCAAAAGAAGTTAAAGATCTATAAACTAAAACAAAAACAAACTAAAACTAAAGCAATAACTAAAGCAAATCAAAACTTATCCTTATGGTCCTTTGATCAAAAGGATATTATGATACACAGTGAAATCATCATTTAAGTTTGAAAAAATGTTAATACTATTATTATTAATGTCGAAAATATTATGTTTATGCTTAAATAACTTAATATTATTACTAACCTTGTTAAGATATTGTTGGAAATGATTATTTTTAGCTAATTTATATTTTGGATTTGAGATTCAATTAAAACAAAATGAAAAAATTATAAAAATCAATTTGTTAAAATGACTATTATTATTATTAAAAATTCTCCGATTTCTCTCAAACCAAATATACCAACAAATTATAATGAATAAAGTGTCAAGTAAAAATCTATTTTCCATTTTAAACTTAAATCTAAAATTATTCCAATAGTGATCACAATCAAAAATTTTAGTTGCAAGACTAAAGTTAAAGATTTTGAGAGTATTATTCAGAATGAAGTAGGTATCTAAGCAATCATAGTATACATGTTTAATATCTTCAAAATGCATATTACAAAAATAATATTTATTATCAATTTGCATATATTTTCTTTTTAAAAATTCTATAGTATTTAGTTTTCCGTGCATGATTAACCACATATGAATTTTAGATTTAGGAGGAGCATTTGTTTTCCAAATAAATTTCAAATAGTTATTAACTACACCCGAGATGTTAAGAAATTTATAAAAAGAATTAGAAGTATATTTCTTACTCTTATCCCATTCCCAACTAAAATTATCATTTTCATTATCGATATTATAAAGACTCAATCTAGCATAAAGTAAAGAAAGTTGCCTAAGAGTAGTACCTACTAAAATTCTATTAAAACTAAAATTCCAAGGTGGATCATTTTCGGGAGAAAAAACATCTATAATTAAAGCATTCTTAAAGTTACAAAGTTCATAACGCTCTTTAAATTCTATCCTAAGAGGGATAACAGAAATCCAACGGTCATGCCAAAAAGAAGTACTATTTCCTGAATGAACTATTGTATTGGTATCTAGATTATATTATATATTGTTTTGGTGCGATTGTGAGATTCTGTGATTGTTTTAATTTCTTTTCTCTTCTCCTTCTCTTTTCTTCTTCTTTCTTCTTCTTCCCCATTACTATCCATCTTTTCATTCACTTTGGGTTGAACATATGTGGTTTATTGTCAACTTCAATGGTACGGATTGGCAGGTCGTTACACATACCCTTCTATCAAATTCGCAACCCTTAAGGAAGTAATAAGGTATGATGGTTCTAGACTTAACTTATCTACCAAACAATGTGAGATAATAAAAATATGATGCACCAATATCAAACAATACTTTAACAGTTATGCCATGAATCAAAAGCGCACCTCCCATCACAGCCTTTCCTTTCTCCTCTGTAGTCGACCTAGAAGTAGATAGTCCCAAAGAAAACACATTTCCTTTATCAGCCTTAACCGGTTCTGGACACTTATTCTTTTAATGCCCCACCTGGTCATAGTTGAAACACCTTTTGTTCTTTCTTCCTATGACCTTCTTTCCATCCCCAGAGCGACACTTGTTGGCAAAGTGCCCTTTCTTGTCACACTTAAAGTAAAAAACATTGGCTTTTCCTTTCTTGGCAACTCCGCCCTTCTGAGCTCCCTTCTTCTGAAAGAACATCCTTTTCTGGCTTTGACCACCTTGAGTCTCCACTGGCTTGTTACTACCAAACAGTGCAACCATTTCCTCATTTCCTAATGCCATCTCCACTACCATGTCGCATGGTTCCCTGAGATGTGGTAGTGTTGTTTTGGCAAGCTCCGGTTTCAACGCACAAATGAACTTCTCATTCCTTTCTATCACAGTATCGACTGTAGCATATCTATATCTGTACATATCCCCTTGCTCTAATTCAGCAAACTTCTTGAGCAAAGTTGACTTGGCTATCTCAGACATAAACCTTTCCTCAAATATCTTTTTAAACTCAGCCCAATTCAAGTTCTCCTCTGGTATTCCTATAGTAACACTGTTTCACTAGTACAAAGCAGCTCCTTGCAACTATCGATATGCTAACCTCCTCTTCTACTCATTGTTCAAGCCTAAGTCATCAAAAATCCTCTCATAGTGCAACAACTAATTTTCAACTTCAATAGTGTCTTTTGTTCCAATAAATGGCTTTCCTCCAAGTTTGGCATAATTCCGGCTCAACACCGTGTAGTTATTGGCAGTAAGAACTTCGGGATTTTCTCCTCCCACATTAGCAGCATTTCCCCAACCAATCCAACTGCCACTCCAGCTTGCATCATGTTGACAAAGAACTAGTACATAGTCCCCATATCCATTGGCGGGGTTCCAACACCCACATTAGCAGCTGTTTGTCGACCTGGATTCCTTCTAGTATCGGGTCAAACATTTCCATTGGTTGTGATGTTTCCTCCATCGAGACTCACTCTTCCATTTCCTGCCTCCATATCTTACTTCCCTTAAACCTGCATACACACCTTTGTAAGATACAAAAGAATGGTCTAAAAGAGAGAGGAGAATATAGAGAATATATACCGGAAGAAATGGAATAACATAGTAACGTTTTATTTTGTTGGATCTAGGCCAGCACGTAGTGGGAAAATGGATAAATTTAAAAAATACTTCCATTTGAATCTTATTGGGCCTATGAAGTCCAAATTTATTTAGATCTTGTCTAAATTTGTTTTAAATAAAATCAATATTTTATTTAGTTTATAAATAGAGTTTTATTTATTATTAAATTTTCATTATATAATATAATATGTGTATCTTACGCACACAAGTGTGTATTTTCTAGTGCAACATAAAAGATGTACATGGTTTGATATGGCCGTGTATAGATGTTGAGATTTACACCGCAATGGACATATTGACCCCTCTGTATACAATGTGCTGTCAACACACACGCACGCACGCATATATAAATATAAATATATACATTGTATATTACAAATTATTATTTGTAAAATATAAGCGTTAATATAAATTAACCACTTACATATTTACATACATACTTACATATTTATTTAATTACATAAATAATTATAAATTCAAAATCATTTCAAAATTTACTTTAATAAATAAAATTTATATAAATATACCTATTACATAATTAAAAATCTAAAGAACTAAAATAATTTTTTTTATATGCATACATATAAAACATATATATTATAATAATGTTTAAAATAGTATATATATATGCTATGATGTAATAAAATAATTATATTAAAATACATACACACATACATACATATACATATGCTAATATGCTCTCGTTCATAAAGTTTTTTTTCGGTTTTAAAACTGTTTTGAATTTTTTAAAATTTCCATGTGGAAATAATATATATATATATATATGTATGTATGTATGTATATGTATATATATAATAAATTTATAATTTATAATTTCAGATATAATTTTAAATTTGCGCTTTTTCCTTAAACAATTTATACTAACATTTTCTGATATATATATATATATATACTAATAATCAATTTTAAATTAGTTAATAAATACATATACATATATAATATATACACACAAATTGAATAAATAAATAAATAACTTTTTTAATTTTCGAAAACACTATGTACATAAATAAATGTTAATAAAATATAAGTCATGTTTATACAACATTCCTTGCATTGAAATTAATTTTTAAACTAAAACAATCAGTATTATTATTATACTTGAAAATAAAATATATTTTTTTGTCTTTCTTTCTCTGGCCATAAGCATCTAATACATTATAATTTTTTTATACATATGCATGCATATATATACATATATCATCCTTTAAAGATAACACAATGTTATACAGATTCGTGATATATTCAAAAACCATCTGATCACATATATGATTACATTAATATATGATAAATGGATTATTACTTTTCACCAAAGCCTAATTGATATACCTAGAAATGTTGAATCTGATCGCCCCTTGATCGAGTCTTGAATCCAGAAAACGCTACTAGACTGAATGCAACTACCACCGGTGTATGAATCTTACTTTAGTTTGTGTTTTAGAGACTTGGAATTTGAGGAGGTGGGAGAACTAATGGTCGACCTTGGCTGTAGTAAATGGAGCAAGAGAGCAAAGTCCAAACGTGAGGGTTAAAGGTTTTTAAATAAAGGAGATTTCAAGGAGTAAAATAAGGATCTAGATCCCTTTTCTTCTCTTGCCGATTCTCCCTTTTTGAATTCAAAATCCTACCTCTATTAGTCATCATACGGTTGACTCACAAGCACATCTATAGCCCGCTACGATAGTCCCCTCCATGGGCCTCAATCGCTTCAAGCCCAATCAATAATCAACACATTTACATAATTTAAATGTGTATCGATAACGTATATCGATAAGTGTATTATAACCACTTTGTAAACACTATTTAATACTAATCAACACAAATCAAATATAATTTTGTAACTAATATTTCATAAATATTAATTAATTTAATTAACTTATAACAAGGAGTATTCAACGTTTCGGTTGTGTGACTCTTGGATGTAAATTAGGTCGGCGATCAATATCGAACAATTCGAATATTAAAGTTCACACATCACTTTGCAGATGGTGTGACATTATGGCCAAATTTATTGCTTACATGGCTTCGGTAAAATCCAATTTTATTTTATTAAGTGTTACCCCGTAATGACAATTATTTACATCAATTCTCTTTATCAAAACTATATTACATTAGGACTTATGAAATTTGATAGTCCAAACACAAAGTCCTTGGTTCAGTAATTACAATTATTATTAATCGAACAACTCTGATCAAAGATTTTGACTTTGAGTGGACTTCGGTTGACCGTGATATCAATCTCATATAACTAAAGAGATGAATTTTCTCTTTAACAGTCTTTCACTTTCAATACTTCCATTCGACCAACCTATTGTCATTCGATTGACGCTGTGTCATGATTTAACTATAATCAAAGTATTGCTTTCATATTGAAGATTATCAATATTCTTAGGTCGGGAGAATTATGTAACATTGTCACATTAATATTTTCTATTTGACCTTAATATATTAACCAACAGAAAGCTATCGAGTGAGTCATTACATGGTTATCTAATAACTATCGATACGTAGCTCCTTGGTGCTCCCAGCGATCATGAGTGATACATTGCCTAACATTTGGAGAGCGTCACATACTCTGGTCTCAACGAGTGCATCAATATCCAGTCTTGATGCATCTTGATTAGGAATATTTAAAATGATTTTGTTTATTATATTGTGATAAAATGTTCATGATTACAGCTATTTGTAATTACTATTACAAACAAACCACTTATGGATTTTCTGTTAAATATATTTAAATTAAATGATTAATTAATTATAACATATTATAACAAATATATAACAGAAAGAAAACACCTTTATTACGAACGAGAATTGATTACAGAGCTAATAATTAATAATAGATTATATAACTGCCATTATGACATACGCTTAACTCTATCAAAACATCATCAAAAAACGAAATTTTCAAACCATAAAGTTAGAAAAAAAATTTCCCTCTTTTTGTCTAATAGATGGAATCAAGTGGTCGATCCTAATTTCAATGAATACAAAGAGATTAGTTTACGTTTTATTTCTTAAAGTACATTTTTTTTCTACATATGAATCTTAAATTTGTTATTTATGACTTTTATTGTTATTTTAGGATGAGTATAATGATCTCATAGCTAACACAAACTTAGAGATATAAACTTTGAAGTTGTTATAGTTGAAAATCTCAATGTAAGTTATTGAATTGTAATGTTTTATCATACAACGTTTATGTTATTTTTTTCTTTATACTTTTTTCATTTTTTTGTTGTTAGATGAAGAATGTCAATCATAATAAATGCACTTGTCGTTTCGAATGAAAAAATGTGAGTATGTGATAGTGAAAATACAGAAGAAGACAATCAATTAAATGTTTCAAAAAACATGCAAGTTGATATGACAATCTATTTTTTAATCTATCATGTAAGTATTTATTAAATATTTCATCATCCTAAATACAATCGAAAAACTAAATTATTATTTTATTTTTGATTTTTTGTTTACGTTATGTGATTTTTGTTTTGTTTTGAAAAGAGCTGAATTTAGTTTAGGGAATAAAAAAGATAAATGTCGTGTTTTAAAATACTTGGATGCGTGTTTGCTTAAATTAAAATAATAGTTGATGTTAAGAAGTAGAGAACCAAATTTTGTACGGTGACATTTAATTCCCAAAATCATAAACATTTTTCTAAGTGGCAATATTAGAGGATTACATTCCTAAGAGTATTCTTAACGATGAGTTGCACACTCTAGCACCAACTCCAAAACATGATGTATAATGTAAAGTAAAAGAAGAATGTAAAGAAAAAAGGAAACTTGAATAGTAGATGAAGAATAGTAAAGTCTACATCATACCCCTCCGTGATTAATTGTTGCCCGTTGTTATAATAATTCTGATTACTTCCAAATATTTAAATCATATTGCATATTGCTTATTTTAAGCATGTAGCCAAGTACTATGATCATTTCTGAACTAAAATAAAATATTTTTAGAAATACGGAAAAAGAAGCCGAAAGCAAACAAGAGTCGTGTGGAAAAAGAAACTAAATCTGAATTGTATTGTACAAGTATGAAATTCATTATAATTAACATGTCTATATTATTATTTGAATAATGAAATTTTGAGCATGTTACCCTACCATGTATATATAGTTGGCAATTTGGATCATTAGTCATCATCACTGTCATCTATTAATTTACTCCATGCTTTTATTCATATTATTAACGAAGCTTTTGGCGGCATAATCAATACAAACTGAAGTGTCTTTACCAATTGAATAACTAAATAAACTTTTATTCAAATTTGATTTAGTAGAATAAACTGATAAGGCTATTGTTATCATGTATACCATCTTCGTTATTTTTAAATTACCTTGAAATGTCTAATATTGTCAAAAAAAAAAAAAGTTTAATTAATTAGGCACACGCGCACACCTTGAATCGTTGATCAAAATTTAAGTTGAAAATAGAAATATAAGAAGACTTTTAAGTTCAAACCTTTCGGCAATTAATTAACCAGGTCAAAATTCATGAACATTCCATGCTTTCTTTAGTATTTGTTCATATTGACAGCTCTGTTTAATTTTAAATTAATAGGGGAATTAGTTAATGGTTAGGCAGCACGTTAATATGAAATATTGTTTTAATGGTTATAATGTCAAGCTTTACTAGCTATGAAAGTCATACAGAGTTTTTGAATTGTTTTATTTCCAATTTGCATGATTTTCGTAATTAAGCAATTTAATTGTTACTTCGGTCTGTATAGTCAAAAAGTCGAAGAATAGCATAATCCATGTTGTTCAAACTTAATGAATATATGATTTATATTGAACGTTTAGATCTTGATCTTAGATCTATACTCTAAATTTGTTAATTTAATTTATAAAAAAATTTGTCAAAATAACCTTTTTATATTAAAGTTGCAAAAATGGATGCTAAAATCTCTGATTTAATAGACGCAGTGGAAAATAGTTGGACCTTAAACGAATCAATTATTCAATAGCGTTAAGTTGAAAAGGCACAGACGCAGCAGTCGAAGCGCTAAGTGCTTTAATGGGCATTAAGGTGACTTTAATGGAGATTTACGTAGATAGATTTTGGTAAAAACCCAGACTAGTTTACCATACTAGACAAAATAATTGTCCTTTGAGAGCAATTCCGCCTTCCTTTGGCTTGTTTTTCGTCTTCGCATTTTAAACGACAACAAAAATACAGCCTTCGGATACTTCAAGAATTTAACTAATTATTCTTGTTCAGTATAAAACTTATCAAAGATAATAAAATCAAAATAAACAGAATAATATCAAAAGACAGAAAGAAAGGTACTTCTCCACTTCAATTTATTTCTGTTTCGGTCCTTTGAATTTCTCTACTTTCCCTTCATCTTCGTTTTTTTTTAACCCAATTCTTATCGAGCTTTGATAAATTCTTGGTCTTTTTTGGCGTACTTTCTTCTTTAATCTCCCATTAAATCTCTCTCCTTCCTCCTCTTCATCTCAATTTTCAAAAAAGATTCAATCTTTGTACATAAAATCCCAATCACTTCACCAAATTTCTGTCGAAATCATGGGTTCCAACAAATTCGCCGCCATGTTATACAGAAACAAAACCCCAAAAATCGCCATAGTGCTTATATACACTCTTTTAGAGTGGACTTTGATTGCCTTGCTACTCCTGAATGCTTTTTTCTACTTCCTCATCGATAAATTTGCGAACTTTTTCGGTCTGAAACCTCCTTGTATATTTTGTTCAAGAGTAGATCATCTATTTGGGCCTAAAAAATCGTATAAAGATCTCATGTGTGATGCTCATGCTAAAGATGTTTCCAAATACAGCTTCTGTTCAAATCACAGTAATCTAGCTGAAGCTAGTGAGATGTGCGAGGATTGCATGTCTTCAAAGCCGTTAGACACGACTGTGCTTTCTTGGATGAAGAGAATCGAAGAAGGGGAGAATGATTTGAGATGCTCTTGCTGCAAAGTTGTGTTGGAAAGTGGATTCTATTCGCCTTATTTCGTTGTTAAGCCTTCAGGTTTATGTGATTATGTTAAGGAAGAAGAAGATCTACAAGTTTCTGATGACGATAGTAAAGAAAATAATGATGTTGTGAAAGAGGTTGATGTCGAAAAAGATAGAGGAATTGATCAAGTGGATTGTAATGCATTTGTGAAGAGAGTTGATGATGAATCCATACATTTGCTTACTTCAATGGAGAATGTTGAGTTGAGTGATGTTGATAGATTGGTTCCTGTTGAAGAGATTGATTTTGCTACTTTAATTCCAAATGAAATCGAAGAAGAATCAGAATCATCATCATCATCAGAAGAAGAAGAATCATCATCAGAATCAGAAGAAGAAGAAGAAGAAGAAGAAGGTGACGAAGAAGGTGATGAAGATGATGATAGAGACTATGTTGGGTATAGCTTGGTTAATAAAGACGATATAGCTTTGGTTATAGGCAATGCATTGGAGGAGGAGAGGCTTGTTTCTAATGAAAAGCTAGATGCTTCAGATAATTCAGTAGACTGGAATTCTGCCGATGATGATAGAGATTATATCGGGTATAATCTCTTGGAGAAAAACGATACAAGTTCAGGTATTGGGATTGTTTTGGAGGAGGAGAGACTTGTTTCTAATGAATCGGTTGAAGCTTCTAATTTGATTGAGAGCAACAACATAAGATTAGTTGAAGAAGAAGAAGAAGAAGAAGATAAGTCTGCATTGCTTTGGCCAAATCAAGATATCAAATCTCAAGCATTTGAACCAGTCGATAATATTGATGATGAATTTCCATTGATTGACCTTCAATCCATGCCTCTTCAACCAAATTTTGTTTTGGAAGAAGAACATTCCGATCTTCAACCAAAATTGGTTTTGGAAGAAGAACATTCTGATCTTCAACCAAATTTGGTTTTGGAAGAAGAACATTCTGAAGGTTTTGGTGCATTTCAAGGTAATATTGTTATTTAACTTAACTTATATCTTTTGTTGTGTTTGCGGTAGCATGATTATCATTAAGCTTTATGTTTGTTTGTAAATGTAGATTTTAAAGAAGAGAGTAAAGGTATGGATGTTGAAGTTAACTATGAAGTATCCATAGGTAGTGATATTTGCGACCAAGAGCATATCGATTTGCCTCAAGCCAGTGATATCGGAGATCATCATTTGCCAAGCGAAAATGAACAATGCTCATCAAGCTACAATGTGATGTCTAATGAAGAAAAAGGTTCGTTACTTGCTCAATATAATGAAATTTCAATGTACCAGGTCAGATAGTTTTCTTTCTTATGATAACAGTTCCTCAAACTTTGTAGGCAGCAGTTCATAAGTGGTAAAAGTAGACAATAAGTTACTTTGTAGTCTGAATTGTTTGACAACAACTTAATTTTTTGATCTAGAAGTAGCAAATAAGATAATAAGTTATAAGCTTATAACCAACAAATACTCATTTATGATTTATTTCAGATTTTACAACTGGATTTATTCATGATTTCAACTTATCTATTTAATAACACATACTGTTTACTATGCCCTCAAAACCACTTAAAAGTTGCAATTCAAAACTCCTTTCAAGAAGATTTAAAATAAGTTGGTTGTAATTTTATCAGCAACAAATAAAATTACTGATATGTTTGCCTACATTGTAGCTATTGAAGATGGACATGTAGAAGATGCAACATCAAGAAACATCCCTACACTATCCATATGCACCAAACACAATGAAATCGAAGAAGAGAAAATACCCGAAACGCCCACATCTGTTGATAGTCTTCACACTTTACACAAGAGATTGTATTTACTGGACAGAAGAGAATCGGGAACTGAATCTTTAGATGGAAGCATCGCTAGCGAACTAGAAGGAAATGAAACATTAACAGTCGAACATCTCAAATCCTCTCTAAAAGCACTGTACATAGAATTGGAAGAAGAGAGAAGTGCCTCTGCAATAGCAGCAAACCAAACCATGGCAATGATAACAAGGCTTCAAGAAGAGAAATCAGCAATGCAAATGGAAGCTTTGCAGTATCAAAGAATGATGGATGAGCAAAGTGAGTATGATCAAGAAGCCATGCAGCTTCTGAATGAGTTGATGAGCAAGAAAGAAAAGGAAAAGCAAGAGTTGGAAAACGAGCTTGAAGCTTGTAGGAAAAAGCTATGTCATTATGAAGCAAAAGAAAGGAGGAGAGCTTCTTCCGCCACTTCTAGCAACGACGAGAGCGATGATTTGTCTTACGATTCTTTCAATAGTGAGAGAAATTATGATTCTTTGAATGATTTTGAAGAGGAGAGGCTTATGATACTAGAACAACTGAAGGCATTGGAGAAGAAACTCTTCATGGCTGAAGATGATGAACCAAATAGCCCACTTTCTAATGGCATTCATGAGTACGTTGATTCGAGTAACGATAAGTTGCGTTATCAAAGGAAAAAATTGGTAAGTGGAGGTAGAAGGCTTCTTCCTCTATTCGATGCAACGGTTGATATGGAAAATGAAGATGGATTGAATTCGAACCATGAGATAGCAAATGGTAATTTGAGTTCAAATTCAAATTTGAAGCTTGTGTTGGATGATGAAAAGAGAGCTGAAATCGCCGAGGATGTCGATAATTTATACGAGAGGGTACATGCACTAGAGGAAGATCGAGAATTTATTAAACATTGTATAAAGTCTTTGAAGAATGGAGATAAAGGAGTGGATCTTCTTCGAGAAATTTTACAACACCTTCGTGATCTTCGGAGCGTGGAAATTCGTGTGAGAAATGAGGGAGATGCACTGGCTTCTTTGTCATCCTAATTAAAATAAATCCAAGGTAATTTGGCTATGAAACAACTTTCTTAAGTGCAAATTGGTTCCAATTAACTACTATGTTCTTTTAATCTTCATTTGTATGAAGATATTTATGAGATTAGTTGTTTAAATTCATTCTTTCCTCGGAGTCAGATGTATGTTCCATTCATTTTAAGGCTTTTGCAGAGGAATGTAGTATAGATTGCCAACTAACTCGATACTTTTCAGTGTTCCAAGAAAAATACCGACAATTAGCCATGGTAGTAACTTATAGCTACATTCATGCTTTGTTTTTACTGTATTTTAATGAACTCACTTGCTATAAATTTTGACAATTAGCACGTTTGAGAAACCACTAGTGATGTTTCTGAAATAACACTTGACTATAATATACATCTGTATGAAATCCTAATTAAAATAAATCCAAGCAAATTTGGCTATGGAACCACTTTCTTCTTAAATGCATGACTGGGTGCAACTAATTACTAAGTTTTTTCCTTTTTTATGATTTATATGAAGATATCTATGAGGTGTCTAGCTTACCTTCATTGAACATCCCCTAACTTTTGAAATATCTGATTCTTAATTTCATTCTTAGTTCAAAGTTAGATGTATGTTCTGTCCATATTAAAGCTTTAGCGTCTGTATATTGTGTAAATCGCCAACTAACTTAATTCTTTCTGATGTTTTATGAAAAAAAAAAAGAACATTTGTGAAAAATACTGGCAACTAGCAGATGCTAATAATTTGTAGCCACATTGATGCTTTTGTTAATATTGTTCTTTGAAAAAGCTCCCTTGCTATAATGTTGGACAATTAGTAGACTAGATGTTTCTGAAATTAATAGCACGTTGGATTTTTTATTTTATTTTTATGTTTTTGGGAAATTTTTTTTGACTATAATACTAATACATTCCTGTATGAAATGAACCCAAAGCCTAAAGAATCATATGCCAGTCTTTATAGCGATATAATTTTCTTTCTATTGAAGTAGAGACCTCTCTATAGACATATTAATGATGTTTCTGAAAACAATAACAAATATGATAAGTTTTTTTTTTAAGAACTCGACTGTCTTTCTGCATGAGATGAACCCAAAACCTACAGAAGTAAATGCCTTGCTAGTGATCATTGTTGTAATAAGAATGATTTAACAGTTATACTTGTTTTTTCTTTTTCTTTTTTCCTTGAAATTGGTAATGGTGACCTCTGTAAATATACACTATGATAACGATAAAATGTTCGTTAAATGTACACTATGATAATGCTAAATGTTCGTCTAACCATATATCACATTTTCCATATAGATGGAAGCTATATAGTGTGAAGGCCTAAATATTGATGTACAAGAAGGGAAACCAACGCTAGAGAGACACTGAAAAAGGGCAAAAAAACAGTTAAATCTAGTGTTGTTCATAAGCAAAGTTTGTTCATTCCAGGAGAGAAAGGAAAAACTCTTGGGTATAATTCTATTTGTTTGTTCAAGTGGAATGAAGACTAAAAGGTGGGTCTTCGTTGCACAACCAGCCCTTTATTTTTTTAGGGGCTTTTTCATATTATTTTTTGTCACGTCAGCGTCGGGTGGTAGGTAGCCACCCATATGATGTCATCATTAGTTGTGGTGCTGGTGAACATTTTTGCCAGCTCATGGGGTCATGTATATGTATCATAAATGTGCCTAGTTCTTTTGTATAACATGTGGAAAAAAGTAGGATGAGTGGAGTTCCTTTTGTTCTTTTATTTCTTACTTTTATTTTTAAGTATTTTGTGTGTGATAAATGATGATGATGCGATTTGCATTTGAGTTTTGTTTTGAGCTGTATATTTGACACTTTATGATAGTATATTGTTTGTTTAATTATTCTTCTTTGGTAACAAAGTTTTGGTTGGAGCAGTGCTTACCTAACTTTGCCGTTTTCTTGTTTCTTTACTTTGTTTATTCTGGTTGTTGTATAGATACAGTTAATCTTATATATATAAATAATAAGAAAAATATTACATTTTAGCACAGTGTTATACACATTTTTATTTATGGTTTTGTTTAGTCATGAAATTTTAAATTTATATCATGTTTTTAATATCTATTGCATTTGTTTTATTCTGCATGTTTCAAGTAAAATGTTTTGAAGTGTCCATGGTGAGGTTATAATATGGATTGGAATTGAAGTAATAAGTGATAAGCAAAGTGATGATTTTGGCACTGAACACAAAATAAAACCAGATGATTTAATTCATTATTAGTATAGCAGGAAGGAAAAGAGAGCGGGGCATGTGATATTGTGTATGCATAAGGAAGCATGTTCATCAAAAGTTGAATAGGAATCCTATTATAGGATTGCTCCGCATGGTACCATGTACATGTAGCATTTTTTGACCTATTGGTTCATAAATTATTAGTTGATGCTGTTGGTCCATTGCTTGATTTTATATCTTTGGCAGTAGACTTTAAAATATGAATATATGCTTTTAGTGCTATTCCAAATTATTAGACAGTGTACACAGGTTTAGTTCATTTTGAATTTTGTGTTTTAAGGTTTCAAAATTCCTTATAAAATATAGAAGAGCGAAGAAAAATATTAAAATTTTAAGTCATTACATTGATGGAAGGATTGAGAGATGTCGAAGGACGACGAAGAGAATGAAGGGACGACGACATAGGGATAAATTGTTTGTCATGTTTTTGTTATTTTTTAAAACACAAAAACAAAATAATTTGTATTTCATTTTGTATGTAAACTTCATTTCTCATATTGGCAGTTTTACAAAAAATTCGTGCATAGTGTGCTTTTTTGTTTGAACGCAAACACAAAACTAAAAATCTTAAAACAAATTGGCTTAAAATACTCTTCTCAATCAACTTTGCAAAGTGGTTCTAGTTTGAATTTCTTTTTCTTGATTTCACCATTATTCTCATTCATGACCCTTAACAAGCTTTTCATATGGTAACGAATCCTTCCATGTTTCATTTATCTAACCTCTTAATTCTTCTCCGATTAATTGTATTTTTATGCTAATATTTGCGGATTCATCCAGTTTGCAACTATCCAAAAAGATCTGTATTGTTTCGCAAAATATAGTTATATCTATTCAATTTGCAAATATAAGCACAAAAATGTAGTTTTGAAATTATTTGCAAACATGCTTATTAATATGAAATATGTCTATATTCATTCATTTAGCAAATATTTAAAGTAATGCATTATACTCGTTTATTTTGCAAATATTTACAAAATAATGAATTTTATGCAAATATTCATAAAATCATTCTTATCATTCCAAAAATTCGAACTTTCACCGGTTTTTTTTCTTCTTTTTTCGTTATTATTGCTTAAGGACAACTTAATAACTTAAGTGATAAGATCGAATGTAATTTTAGAGGTTATGGGTTAGACTCCCACAGTATACGAAATTGAAATCTTTGTTTAAATTAATTATCACTTTTGTTATACACACATGTGTGTACGCGCGTATGTATGTTTGTTCTGACGCACATGTGTAGTGAATCGAACCTAAGATCTCCGGCAACAAATTAAAACAAATGTTTTACAATTTAAGACGGTGGTCGTTGAGAACCCTTATCTGAACCTTTTTCCTATTATTTTATGGTTGCTATATTTATTATAAACGCATCAATCTTCTTTTAATAATTTTCTTTATAATTTTACATTTCTATGATTATTAACAAAAGTGAATTGAACTCTTTTTATTTATTTTATTATTAAAGTTCTTATGAATTGCTTATGAAACAAATAGGAGTGCTATTATCTATGAATTATTTATGAAAAAATTTCATTGTTTTCTTGGCTTTACACAGTTAGGTTATAAAATAATTAAAACAAAAGCGTATGCAAGAATATTCCTTTTGTTAGATGAGGTTTCAAAATTTCTGACCTCCTTAGAAATAAAAATGTAATATTGTTAAGAGCGATATTCATACTCATGATTTAGATGTTGTATTTGTAAAAAAACTGGATTGGATTAAATCTCCAAATATCATTAATATACACAAAAGAGAATATTCAAAAGTTTGCGTTATAAAAAGAATTATCACAACAAAATGGACTATTTATAATGAATTAGCTCAAGTTGTTGTCATTATTATGATTATTATTTAATATAAAAGTGCACTGTACCATTAGAATCTTCTCAGATATAATCGCTTCCAAATAATAAAAAAGAAGGATTAAAATAATCAGATCGCTTTATGTTCAACAGTGAATAGATGATACGAAGATGCTTCGGAGGTACCCCTCCCGGATTTATTAATATTTGGTGGATGCCATAATGAATAATTAATATATAATAACGATGCTTCGTAAATTTGTTGCTTTCCATGCGAGCATATTTTAATCGGCACGATTGGAATGATGAATTTTTATAATTTTGCTTCAATTGCTTTTCAAGTCATGGAAGGTTGCAAAATTAATCAATGCGAAAAGAAGGAAGAAAAGGAACGAACAATAGAAAATTAAAGTTTGTCCAACGTGGAATGATGATGCTATGCATTGGACGTTTTCTGTTCCGGACATAAATTCCAAAACCGCAGTAGGTTTTTGTTTTATCGTTGGGCTAATGGCCCATGCAAGTGGAAATTTTAGGAATTTTGGCGTATAACAGTAAACTCTACCTTTAACTTGAGGGTGGTTCTCTGGGCTGGACAAATTCAGACTGTAACCGCATTAAGTTTTTATTTTCATCTTAAAAAAAGGTAGTGCACTTATGAAGCCTCCATCTAACTGCTGTTATCTTTAGTTCATCACTGCCATGCTTAGCTGGTCTTGGGCAGCCTTCTTGCTTAACCTGCTCGTAGAGCTATTTAGATAGCGACTTGTTCTCTGCCAATAGCTGTCAATCTCAGGGATCCAACCGCGATCTGTAGTCTGAACCCGACGAACCAGTAAACTCCTGAGGAGGGTATAGTAAAACCATTCACTAATAACTCTTCATGTAATCATGTATAATAAGAAAATGATGATGTAAGCATGAAGATCCGTCTTCCCATCAAATTTCTCCATTTATGACACTTTGAAGATTGGTGCCATGATGATCTTCGAAATAAATGGGGTGTCTTTTTTAAAATATCTAATCAAGAGCTATGGTACAATGTTTAAAATTATCAAAGGCGGTTGTTATTAGAACTCCAAAAATTGTTAAGAGGTTACTTTTTCTAAGGTAATTCCATGCAAAATAAAATGGTTACAAGGGAGACATTCTTTATTTTATAAAAATTTATTTTGGACTGTTATATCCTTGAAATGTTACTCTACTACAATTTAAAATCATAACCCTAATCCTTCCTTAATTCTCCTCTCGTCTTAAAATAAAATAAAATCATTGTCACCATTCAACCTAAAGATCGTCATCATCGCCACCAGATTTCAAAAATTATGCTAATGACGAAAAATGATAGTCGACGAGAGTCGAGCAAGGAAGAAGGTGAAGCTAAGTATCAACTTTTAATTAGGGTTTCAATTTGTTTTAACAGCGTTAAATGATTTTGGAGTTAGAAAACCACAACCTTTCACTATTTTTACAATAATAATTTGGTGTATTTTGTTGGAACTTTTCGTGGGCATAGGATAAACTAGATACGTCTATGTGAAATCAACTTTACATGGTATTTTTAATAGGGTATTAACAAAAAAAAATTGTTCTTGTGGGTGGTAAATGAAATCGACAGGGTTTCGCCGATTTTTGAATATGAATTCAATAGTTTACATGTTTTGCGTGTTAGAAAAGAACAATAAGTTTGACCGAGGGCATCAAATAAGTTATATATATCTTTGAAGAGGTGTCGTCGAGTTTTGTTTTTTATTTCGGTTGGGCCTCATCGTTAGAGGTGTTGTCGAGTTTAGTTTTTATATTTATAGTTGTTCTCACCCTACCGTTTTTTACGATTTAAAGTTGTTCTCGGCCTGCTATTTTTTACATTTACATATGTTATGCATTGTCATGTTATTATGTACTATGCTATGGTTATTTACCTATGTCTACTTTTGTTATATGCAGTAAAAAGCCTATATCGTGTTCGGCTAACTGCTTCGTAAGAATGTATTAGAGGAGGAAGAACAAAACCAAAGTTGAAATGAAAGTAAAACTGTAACGACCCACCTTTTCGACCCACGAAAGTCGTCACTTAATACATCCACGATATTAGAATGCCGAACGTCCAATGCCGAAAAGGCAGATTGTTAGGGTAAAATAAAAAGAAAAGGAAAAAGAAAAAGAACAAGGAAAACAAAATCTCACACGGAACGATCACATATAATATAACAAAGACAGTAAAAGCTGTCACTCTAAGAAATAAGATATATCAGAGTTATAGCTTTTACTGTCTTTGTTATATTATATGTGATCGTTCCGTCGTGAGATTTTTTTCTCCTGTTCTTTTTCTTTTTATTTTATCATAAATCTGCCTTTTCGGCACTTGGACGCTCGACATTCTAATACCGTGGATGTATTGAGTGCCGACTTTTTAGAGGAAAAAAATGGGTTGTTGTATTTGGTATCAGAGCTGAAGGTTAAACAAGAACCTTGGCTTTGGTGGGGTAAACTCATTAGAAATAAGGTAAGTGACATTCTAGAATGAATTGGGGTATTTTATATAAGAGAGCGCATTTGTTATTGCTATAAAAATGTATCGTGTTAATTGGTCTGTTAAGTTTGAATTTTTAATTCTGATCGAGACGTTGGACGCCACGGTGCTGATAGGGATTTCAAAACACTTGAACAAGGCAAATAGACACGATACTAGTTTTTTGAAAATTGGTAAATGAAATATTTTACCTAGGATTACACACACACAGGCACAATTTTCAAATTTATATAGTTATTTATAGTGTATTTGTTTGTTTGAAAATGATAATATTTCTTTATTATCATTATTGTTTGATTTGTCATGCTCGAGTAGTTTAAAGACTTTGACTATTGTTTGCCGATTGTTGATTTATGCTCGACTAGTTTATGGACATTTATTGTTTTGATAATCGTGAGTACATTAAAATCAACCCTTTGTGAATTGAGTTTCACAATTTGAGTATAAAGTGTTCGGAGAAATTGTTAAGTTAAAAGTCATCTTTTAATAAAATTGTTTAATTTAATCTAAATGGGAAGATAAGACATTTAGTGGATAAAAACTTGTGAAAAGTTTATTATAATAAAGAGAATTTATTATAATATAATATGATTTTAAAGATACATTTTATACAAGTATGGCATATAAAATGATTTTATATGATTTATAAAGGTTTTTTTATAAGTAAGAAGAGTTTTTGAGAATTTAAATCCCGATAATGCTTGAAATGATTTCAGAAAAGGATTTTGAGAAAAGTAATGGTGGTATTCCTTAAAAGTATTTCTAAGTCTAATTATTTTAAAGAGAATTTTTGATAAAGATCTTTGGATAGTTCGAGGGAAAACATCTCGATTATTTTTGTGGTAATCCGAATAATTTTCTAAGTGACGATCGTATGTTTGCTTAAGCGAATGTTGTAGTGCACTGTGATGACCCATCTTTCTGACCCGTAGGAACGACACTTAACACATCCTTGGTGTTCGTGTGCCATTGCCTCAACATCAAAAAGATGAATCGTCGTAGAGTAAAATAAAGAGCAGAATAGAAAACCTCACAACGAAGCTGCTAAGTATAACATAACAGTCAATAGTACATCAAGTTGCACCATAACAGGGAGTTATCAGGGTTACAAAAAAGTACTACAAATCAGCTTAGGCAGTTATAACATCCTGTCTTTACATATGCTGAAACAAAATTCACTATATCAAACTAGATAATACAGCAGAATAGGTAGCTAAGTGGATAAAGGACCTCCTGCTCGGAAGCCGTCTTCAAAAGAGCCTACAAAGACCTGCTACTCTCGGACTACTCAAATAAAATGAGTATCTGAGAGTTTTAGGAAAAAAACAACTCGGGTCAGACGATATGTCTGGTATGAGTAAAACTTTAAGCAATAGGGGTGCAATTAAACACAAAAAAGCAAGACCACGCCGCTGAACACAGAACGAGTTTACTCCCACATAAATCAACATCCAAACGTAAAGAATGGATAAATAATTAAACTTCGCAAAGAGTGGTTGACTCTTCCCGATGCAAATAAGAAATAAATTTTAAAGATTCGAATCAAATAAGAAAAGGAAAATCTCTAACAAATGACTAGGAGGGTGCATGTGACGACCCACATTTCGGAAGGTTTAAATCGACAATAATCCACACATGTCCAATTTAAACAATCCGGAAGGTAGATAATCAATGGGGATAATTAAGAAATTTAAAGAAAGAAGAAGAAAACAAACACAGAATCTCACAGCAGAACGACAAAATATAATAATCAAATAACATTTCATGAAGCTGTCTATATTATACATTTGATTATAATCTATACAACATTTATCAGAGTTATATATATACATCAGGGATAAATAAACAATACAGCAGAATAGCATGATGCAGAAAATAATAATAGTAATAATTTACTAAATCTTCGTCTCCGTCCTCCAAAAAACGATCTTCATTGTGCTAAAAAAAAACTCAGGGCCGACCCGAGCGTAATGAAAAGACAAACACTTGAGTCCGGACTAAAATACTCTTATGTAAGTCAAATCAATATCAATAAATATGAGTGTAACAGCGTTAGAGAGGTTTACGAGATTTTACATCTCATATACAGTGTATAACGTGTGTGCCATAACTTAAGAGATGTTATGGGATTTTCCATCTCCTAAGGATCCGTTAAACTATTTATATATTATAGTATACGCTATAGTAGATAATGTCTATCAGTAAAATAAATATCAAAATAGCGTTAAGGCTTTACATTGATCCACCTTAACACATTTTTATAGTACTAAACCAAAGTCGTAATGGGCTCGCATAAGGATAAATATGACAAGGCACGTGAGGCAATGCCCAAGGTTGGATTCTACCAGTTTACCCTTTCTGGCTGGTCGTAAACCATCCGTAGCCGACCGCGACAATCAATCCGAACAAAAAGGGTGCACCCATCGAGTACAAAATCACGATAGTAATACGAGTGATCAACGTCGCTAGAGGTAGCTAACCTCATTGGCCAAACATAGGCTCCTGTTTTAGTCATTTTAATTATGACACAAGTGTCAAGGCTATCCATCTTCGTTCTCTTACTTCACTCCAGTAAACGTTCGCAATTCAACTACCACATTCTGGATATCATCCACCGCGTACACAGTTGTTAAAGTGGTTCCACTATTGACAGAGAGTATGCCAATAAGAGGCCCCGGTCTCTTTAACAACCAAACGTCATTTTACACACCGGTTGGTTCTTTTACATTTTGGAAACAATTCATATTTGATATCAAAATATCATATTCGCTTCAAAATCAAATCCATTTCGAAATCATCATATTCGCTTCAAAAATCATATTTTACTTCAAAATGTCAATTCAGTTTGATATATCGATTTCACTTTAAAATTTGCTTCGAATTACAATTTTGGTTATAACTCCACTTTAACCCAATTCATATTTAAATCCAAGATTTGAATATAAACATCCCACCCCTTTGACCGGTTTGAAATTTTAGAAATAATTTAAATAGTTTAAAAAAATTGTTAAATAGTCAAATGGTTTATAAAAAATAGTTTGAGTAATAAAAATGGTTTATATAGTAAAATTGTTTGGAAAATCAAAATAATTTAAATATTTAAAGAATATAGATTTTAAACCATTCATACTAAAATAATTTATTTGAAAATAGTTTCAAAATCAAACCGATTCAATTCCAAATTTCTCAATTCAAATCAATTCCAATTTCCATTTTGATTTAATTGATTTAATTCTGATTTCAAGTCGAATTTTTACTTCGATTGCAAATTAATTTCGATTCCAATTCCAAATTAATTTCAAAATCCAATTCCAAATTAATTTAAATTTCAAATTCCAAATTAATTTCAATTCCAATTCCAAACTAATTTCAACTAAATTCTCAAATTTTAAACCATTTCGATTTATATTAATTTCGGGTTTGATTTCCAAAATATTGATTCAAAACACTTAAATCGAATTTTCTTTCCATATCCAATTAATAATCCAAATCTTCAAATATAATTCAATTCCAAGCTAAACTTTGAAATATCATTTATATTCTTTTACTTAGCAATATTCAAAGTTCGCATAAAAGTCCAATCTTTTAAAACAAATCAATTTCTGAAATTCAAATCATATTTCGATTATAATTTCAAAATCTCAACTTCGATTATTCAAACAATTCGTTTACCAAATTTAAATCTCAACATTTCGAGCTTCAGTTCGAAAATAATTCGATTTCCATAAATTTGATTTTTTACTTCTTAAAATCAAATCATTTAAATAATTTCAAAACAACAATTTCAACATCATTTAATTTAACCAATCCGGTGTCCGTATATAATTCTCTATCCTATGGCCAAGTGAATCAATTATTCCAATTTAATTTAGGGATGGATATATATCATTTCAATCTAGAATAAATGCCATAGGTATATACCATTTCAACCTATTTCTTAATTTATTTGAATTAATTCAATTACAGTTTTATATATTTTAAATAATATACGGGATGATAACATGATATATCAAAATACATAAACATCCAAATCATCCGAATATCAATCAAATTTTCATCCCTCACAAATAATCATCCAAACAATCGATAATTCACAACAATTAACCAATCATCAATAATCGGGAATTTTACCGGCAGTTTAATCCTAATCCAATTTAACTATCAATTCAAATCCTATCGATTAAATTCAGATGTCCATTTAAATGTCAATTAAATTTATCAAACAACTATCAATAAAATTTAAATCACATCATAACTTCAAATTTAACTAACATAAATTATTCTCGTCAATCGTGAGCGTATAAAACACTCATCTTTTCATTTGAAACTGAAAACATTTCAGCTTCAAATAAATTCCAGATCCACTCCACGCTGTAGACGACGTCGATACGGTCGCAACGCAATTTTTCCCGCCCGAATCGAACCTCGTATGGAAGAGTTACAAATTTATTAATATCGATATAATCAATTTATAATTATAAACTAATAAACAAAAATTAAAACTAAACCCTACACTAACCTTACTGCCATTCGAACCCAAATCCTCCTCCCAGCGAGCTTGTATGCGATACTGACCTCAATTTTATTTTTTATCGAATCGCGACCATCAACGCCTCGACCACCGCCGCCGTGCCTTGCATCGCGCCACCCACCAGCGCGTACGCGCCCAGATCCAAAACCCTAAATGCCTTGTTCGTTTCCAGGCTGCTACGCTCGATCCCCAAACCTCTCGCGCGCATTCCACCAGCTCGTGCTCCTCCGCGCGCCCCTCATCGCGAGCTCGTCTCCTAGGCTCACGTGACTGTTGCAGTCACTTGCCTTTTTTTTTTTGAGAGTTTGTTCATGATTTTTTTTCCTTTCTTCGATCTGTTTTGATTTTTCGATTTGAATACTGTGATTCAATTTAAAAGGAAAAGGGAAACGAGAGGGGTGCGGCTATAGAGGGTACGAAAGTTGATTTATATATATATATATATATATATATAATGATTTAAATTAGAAAATATCTAACTTAAGTCATCCGAATTTTCTCGAGCTCCAAACGAAGCTTGTCGTCTGGCGTTCATAATGTTTTCCCCCCATTCCGAACACAATGGAACTAGTCCCGATGTATAACTCGATCGTATGTAGAAGATAGCTTTTCAAATTGAATTATTTTAATTAAATTCTAAAATAAAATCCTACGTGTTTCAAGCTCGCACGACCAAACGACAAATCCGATCGCTACGAAACTTGAAATCCTAGAATAATTCACTATTATGGATCCGATGAAGCTAGTTTCGTCAAAATCCGAGACTGTGGCCAAAATGGCTATTTTACTCGTTAATTAAAATGTAAAATTCCCAATTTTTAATTATTCACTTTTAAATCCAATTTCAAATGTTAACCATCTTCATTTTTATTGTTATAAAATTTAAATCAAATTTTAGATACTATTTTCATCGAAAATAATTCAAGATTCAATTATTTAAATAATTGCAATATTAAATTTAAACGATTTAATTTCCAATAAATTACAATAATAAGTTATTAAATTTTATCCCTAACCATTTTTATTCAATAATTATATCAAATCCTATAATTTAAAATAGTTAAAAATATGGGTCGTTACATACTCCCCCACTCAAAAATTTTCGTCCTTGAAAAGGGCTAAGCACCGAATTTAATACTTGATATATTTTATTCAAAACTATCAACCTATAAAACTTTAAAATCTTATTTACAAAACCTTTACTACGCTCTCGCTACGTACCTTCGATATCATTTTTATGGAAAATATAACTTATATATATAAAACAAGCTATAAAATTTTCAAAACTCCAAAAATTTTCTTACTCCCGGATTTACGGAAAATTTCGGTAGAGTCTCCTTTGCGCGGCTCGATCGGAAAAATTTACAATATCAATATGATCATATAATATACCCAAAATATACCAAATATACATCTCATCTCAATGATGAGGACTCACGAAGGGAAAAAAATATAAATTCGCGGTATGTAATCCGAGATACGTACCTTATTATTATTAACACGAGCGAGTTCGCTCGTTTTAAGCAAGCAAAAGCAAAATACATGCAAGCGAGCTCCAAAAGCTAGCATATGCCCTTCCATACCTACTAAACACTCAATAATAGATGAGAATATGTATATGGAAAGAGAAATCATTATACAACATAACTATACAACAACTATATAAGCAAACATAGCCATGCAATAAAAGAAACATCCAAACAACCATATTCATGCAAGTTTTATTCATAACCATCATTTCAATTCACACACTTCCATTTCTATTAACTTCCAATTGGTTCATTTTCCATTTATTCATATTTTTTTATTTACATTGAATCGACTTATATTCAATTTCATTTGTTTCCAATTGATTTACATTTATTTCACTTGTTATGTCAACATCTTTTATTTACATTTGATTTTATTTCAATTTGTTTATATTCCATTTTACTTACTTTAGATTTAGTTATATTTAATTTAGTTACATTTACTTTATTCACATTTAACTTATTCGATTTCAATTATTTCACTTATTAACATTCATTTAATGTTGATATCTAATTGATTTGCTTTCATTTGATTCATTTCTCGGTTTATTCTACTTTATTTAAGTTAAACTTATTTTTTCTATACTATTTTCAATTTATAAGTTCAAAGCTATTTCATATATCTATCAAATCATACTGGAAATATTCTTCACAATCAAAACTTGTTTTAACCGAAAATAATTTTTTTGGTAGCAATTCTCATTTAGAAACTCGAAAATGAATACTGACGATGCTGCAGTCATCCCCAAAATTATTTTCCAGTAACTAAAGCGAGTTCAATGTTTTTATTTCTTTCAAAAATCCTTTCAAAATATATTTCTCGTCGAAAACTTTCAAAATTTACATGTTCATACAATATTGTAGGTAGCATGAACTATTTGATAATTATTTGGAGTTTTTAAAATGATGTTATTGCAGGGTAGAGAGGTTATAGTTTGTTAAACAGTAACAATCTAGTGAGGGTTCTACGCAAATGAAAATAGCTTTTCCTTCCATGCCTTCACTCTATATAACCTCTTTTCTCTTTCAAGCATGTTTGGAAATTCATAAAGCTGGAGGTCATGTTCTTGGCAAAAGTATAATGAGAAACTTTTTTGGCAAGCTACTAGAGAAGGTATGCATTTTTCATCTCATTATTAATGAGGTTACAGTTCACACTTTTTTTTGCATCGATATGTGGGTTTTGGCATTTATAGTTTTATCTCTAGTTATGCCGCGACTTCTTTTTTTCAAAATGTAAATGCTAATCTGGTCTATTTTGCTTTGCTTTTTTCTAATCGGATTTGCATAAGAAACAATGCACTTCTAACTTTTCTTCTTCCATTACTGTAACAGTTAATTGATTCAAGTTGATATTTCTGAAAAATGCATTGTAACCTTGTAGCGTTAAAAGCAGCACAAGCTTATAGTTAAGTAAATCAATCGACATGTCTCAATGAACCAATCTTTCATTTTTATAATTGGACATGCAATTGCTGCTTATATATTTCTTAAGTTGCATATATACTTAACTATTTATATAGCCATTCTTATATCTAAATTTTATGGGGATTGGTCATTGAAACAAACTAGCTGTATAAATTTCAAGAGAAGGGTGTTGTTTTGAATGTAAAGTGAAGCAGAATGAAGTAGAGAAGGAATAAGCTAGTTTTAAGTGGATGGAAGTAGAAGAACAAGTGTTTTATGCTATGAACTTCAATATGGAAGCCATGTAAATGTAAATGAATAAAATGAAGTGAGAAGTAGGAAATGAAGAAATAGAAATGTAAAATGAGAAATGGTGTTGAGATGGAAGTATATATAGGAATATGAGAAGGGTATTTTAGTAATAAGGCTTTAGGTATAAAATAATATTTATTTCTTATCATGAAACCAAGCCCATACCTCCCTCCATACCTTGTTCCCCACGTTCTTCCCTTGATTCCCTCCTTCTCCATGCCTTTGGTACTATCCTATAGTGCTAAGGCAATGGACGGTGTACTTCCTTAGGTTTATTTAGGTTTTTATATGCATATTTAGTCAAATCATGTTTTATTTTAAACTAAGCATGAATTATTAACTTTAACACTATAATTAATTTATCCCATGACATATGTGTATGTGTATACGAGTTATACAAAATGTGCACAACGTTTTCGATGACTTTCCGATGCTGAAAAGTCGAAATTTCAGAAAACGTTTTTCGATCACATTTTTTATTTTTATTTGAACTAACTATTTTGGTATACAAAATTGAAAAATGATTTTAATATCATTAATTAATACTGAAAATATGTTTATTTGGTTATTAAAATCCATTATTTAAATATTAAAAATGATATAAATATTCAAATACTAAGCGATTAATTTACAGGTCGTTACACTCTCCCCCTTGAAGAATTTTGTCCCCGAAATTAATACAAAGAGACAATTATAAATGTATATATTATACCAAGAAATCCATACAATAATGCAAAGCAACTATGCCATAATAGAACATACATGATGCATTCAAATAAACAACAACTAGCCTAACATTACATCCGGGTAAGTTTCTCTAATATGATCCTTCGTCTTCCAAGTACAATCGCGGGGATCATCACTCCATCGAACCTTCACAAGCTTCACCACCTTGTTTCTCAATCTCCTCTCATCCTGATCTACAATATGAATTGGATGTTGGACTACCGTTAAGTTCAGTTCTATCTCTAAGCCTTCTTGAGTAGATATCTCAAAAATCAAAGATGGATCATAAACATGCTTTCTCAAATGAGGAACATGAAATACATTATGAACTTCAGACAATCTTTTAGGCAAATCTACTGTATAGGCCAATGGTCCCCATCTTTCTAGGATTTTAAATGGTCCAATAAATCTAGGTACTAGCTTTCCAGTTTTCTTGAATCTTACAGCTCCTTTAATCAGGGAAACTTTCACAAATACCAAATCCCCGACCGCAAACTCTAAGTCCCTTCTCCGTTGATCGTCATAACTTTTCTATCGATCCTGGGCTTCTTTCATCCTTTCCTTAACCATAGCCACTTTCCATGATGCGTCTTGAATGATTCCTAGTCCAAGAACTAAACGATCTCCAGTCTCTACCCAACATGGAGGTGATTTACATGGCCGTCCATACAAAGCATCATAGGACGCCATGTCAATACTAGCTTGGTAACTGTTGTTATAAGAGAACTCTACCAAATGTAGATGATCTTCCCAAGAACCTCCAAAATCCAAAATGCATGCTCTTAAGAGATCCTTCAAAAACTGGTTCACCCTTTTGGTTTCTCCGTTTGTCTATGGGTGATAGGCTATGCTCAAATTCAATTCTGTCCCTAAAGCGGCTTGCAATGCTCCCCAAAATTGACTGGTGAAGATGGGATCTCGATCACCGATTATACTTACTAAAATTCCATGAGACCGAACGATATCCCTCAAATAAATTCCTACCAAAAAAGCTGCAGTTCTTGTTGAGTTTACCGAAATAAAGTGGGCGCTCTTCGTTAATTGATTTACAATTACCCAAATGCCTTCATTACCTCTTCTTGTTAAGGGCGACCCATCGATAAAGTCTATGGATACTTACTCCCACTTCCAATTCAGTATCTCCAATGGTTGGAGTAACCCAGCAGTCTTCTACTGGTCACTCTTGACCTGTTGACAATTCGCATACCGACTCACGAAGATCGAAATGTCTCTCTTCATCCCTTTCCACCAAATGGTCTTCTTCATATTCTGAAACATATTAGTTACTCCTGGGTGAATAGTTAACTTTGACCGATGGCACTCTCTCAGTACATCTTGTCTAAGTCCATTAACATTTGGCATACAAATCCGTCTATTCATTCTTAAAATGCCTTGAGAGTCAATCTGAAAACTAGAAATAATTCCCACTTCAACACTCCTCTTAAGCCGAGCTAGAATAGAGTCTTCTTCTTGGGAATATGCAATTCTCTCCATTAATGCTGGATTAACTTCCGAATTAGCAATCGTCGCCACATTCCTACTCAATGCATCTGCAACGGCGTTCGCTTTCCCTGGGGTATAAAGAATCTCTAGGTCGTAAGACGTGAGAAATTCCAGCCATCTTTGTTGCCTCAAGTTCAAGTCCCTTTGGGTAAAAAGATACTTTAATGACTTATGATCCATATATAACTTAAACATTGCATCCAAAAGATGTTGCCTCCACACCTTCAATGCGAAGACAACTGCCAACAACTCCAAATCGTTCATAGCATAATTCTTCTCATGAGATTTCAACTCTCGACTTGCATACGCTATTACTTAACATTCTGCATCAAAACTGCTCCCAATCTGGTCCTATAAGCATCCGTGTAAACTATTAATCCTTCACTTCCATCTAGAATAGTCAAGACAGGAGCGCTAGTCAACTTCTCCTTTTCTTCATCAACTTTGTTAGATAAGAAGCAATCCTCGAGAAATATTCAATAAATCTTCTATAGAAACCTGCCAATCCCTAGAAACTCCCGTCTCCGTGGCATTTTCAGGTTTCTTCCAATCTTGAACCGCAACTACTTTAGCTGGGTCCACTGATATGCCTTTTCACTAAACTACGTGCCCTAGAAATCTAACTTCGCATTTCCAGAAATGACACTTAGAAAACTTTGCCTTTAAAACATGACTTCTTAAAGTACTTAGAACAAAATGAAGATGGTACTTGTGCTCTTCCTCCATTTTAGAATAAACAAGGATGTCATCAATGAAGACGAAAACAAACTTGTTAAGAAAACCCCAAAACACTCTATTCATCAAATCCACAAAATAAGAGGGTGTGTTAATCAATCCGAATGGCATGACTAACCACTCGTCAAAACTATCAGGGGTTCGAAAAGCTGTTAAGGGTACACTCTCCTCTGCTGCCCTTAATTGGTGAAAACCAGTAGCAAAATCCAATTGAGAAAATATCCGAGCTCCGTAGAGCTGGTCAAACATGTCGTCAATCTTAGGTAAATGATACTTATTCTAGATAGTCATCTTATTTAATTCTCAGTAGTCCACATATAATCCAAGAGAACCATCGGCCTTGGTAACGAACACTATTGGCAATCCCCAACTTGATGTGCTACGTCTGATCAAACCCTTCTGCAATTAATCAAACGTCCGCTTCTCTAACTCCCTTCTTTCCTTTGGTGCCAACCTTCGGGAAGGTTGTACAATAGGCCTAGTTTTTGGAATTAAATCAATGCGGAATTCCATTTCCTAGTGAGGAGGTAAACCTTGCACTTCTTCAAAAATATGCTTGAAGTCCCGGATAATTGGTATATTCCTTATCTCCTCTTTGGGTACTTCAAGGGAATAAAGAAAAGTGCTCATTAATTCGTTTGGCCTTCCACAATTTATTTCTACCCTAATATTTCCAACATCACTAACTCTAATAATCCTTCGATCATAATCTACAATTGCTCTAAACTTAGATAATCAATCCATCCCCAATAATACCCCAAAACCTATGAACCAGAGAACAAACAAGTTAGAAAAGAAAGGTCGATCTCGATAAGAAATAGACACATTCAAACATATGGTATGAAGATTGGTCGGACCCCCAATTGGGTTCTACACACAAAAAGAATTGTGGAGAATAACATATATAAGATTCAACTGGTTCATTGGGTCATATGAGATAAAACAATGGGATGGACTGATGTCGAATAATACTCTAATAGGAATATCGAAAATGGATAACGTACCTTACAACACCTGCTTTCCTTTTGGGTCCGTAGAAGTAGATGGTATTTCCTTAATGTAAAATCTTCCCCTGAGCCCCCTTCTTCAGAAATGGACATTCGTTCTTCGTATGTCCATGTTTGTGACAATTGTAGCATAACGGTAGATTAGACTCTGGGCAACTATTTGCAAAGTGGCCCATTTTATTGCATTTAAAACAAAGAATCTTGGTTAAGTCTAACTGCTTGTTCTGAGCTGGAGCTCCAGCTCTATGCTTCTACTCGACCACTTCTTCTTCCCTTTACGCTTGATAAACGACTTATTAGCCACTGGTATCACTGGTAAAGGTTGGGCATTAACTACTGGCACTACTTCCTTCTGAACGCCTTGCTCAATATCAAGAGCTTCAAACCTCAAACCCATACTGATCAGATTGTTAAAGGTACCATTGAGATGATTGGTCATTTTCCGATGGAATTATGGTTGCATTCCTTTTACGAACATTTCATTCTTTTTGAGTGGTGTATCTATCAATCTCGGTCCAAAGTGGGATAATGCATTGAACTTATGCTCATACTGTGCCGCTGTCATCTCACCTTATTTTAAATCCATGAAACCTCTAAAAAGCCGAATCCTTCCCACCACTGGGATAAACTGAGCTTCAAAAACCTCTTTAAACTGCGCCAAAGAGAAATCTTCTTCTGGTGTATTCATGGTGACTGAATCCCACCAATCCATTGTATCTTTCTGAAGCTGACGCGATGCCAACAATCTCTTTCTAGCATCTCCCAACTGGAGATCCTCGAATATCCTTTCACAAGAGCGGAGCCATGTCCGAACTCCTAAAATTTCTTCATTTCCATAGAAAGGCTTACCACCTAAAGCAGAGTAATTCTTGCACAAGGTCGCAAAGTTCTAAGGCGAATAAACTTACATCGCTGCTTCTTTTACTAGCTCTACAACTGGCTTATTTCTAGGAGCTCTGCCATTCACATCCATACTCATTCCATATCCCCTCCCTCTTCTTCCTCTTGTACTCGTTTTCAATAACCTGGATAAGTGACAGGTTTTATTAGAGTACAAAGATAGGGTCAAAGATGATAAAAGGGAAAGTGCAACAAAGGATCTAAAACCAGACTTTTAGGGAAGAAAAGGAAACGCTCTCTCAAGATTAACTCATTCGAGGGCTCAACTCACCCTATCTGTAATGAGTTGTACCCCAATCAGGCTAAGATGTTTGCTCAACCTCGCTCTGATACCAAATGTGACAACCCACCTTTCTGACCCCTAGGAATGACACTTAACACATCCCCGGTGTTCGTGTGCCGTTGCCTAAGCATCAGAAAGATGAATCGTCGTGAGGTAAAATACGGCAATGCTAAGCGCTACCAAGTTATAATATCCCGTATCAGGAGGCCAAAAGCTAAGCACTACAAATGCTGTAGTCATCCATAGTATTAACTTCTGGTGACAAAATACGGCAATGCTAATGGTATTCATAATAGCAGAAACACTTGAATATGAACAAAATCACAGATTTCCAAAAATAACATTTTACTGATTACATTTCAAACAAATTCATATCCAAATTACACAATCCCATAATCGTTTCCCAGGTAAAGATCAATTATAATTACAATAATATGCCTAGAGCGACATATAACGATGCCGCTTTGGTTGATCGGAGTTAATATAGACATTTCTAACTTAATATACACAACAGAATCAAAACAAAATGAAACTATGAATCCTAATTAGCTATCCATCAGCCACCTTCTCGTCTCCGGAAGCTTTATTTTCCAAAAGGACTAAAACCTGAAAACCTTAACCCTCAGCCTACTCAAATAAATTTCGAGCACCCAAGAGTTTAAGGGGAAAGAAAAACTTCAAATCAGACATAAAGCCCGGTGTGAATAATTCTGTTACATCTCGATTTACTGATATTAAGTGAGACCACACCGTTTAGCGGAACGGGTTTCCCCTCACTAATATCCTTTTCAAAACATATATTTTGCAAATCCTTTCCTGCAACCAAGCTGGTTAATCAAACTGATTATATCAAAATAGCAATAATGCTAATAAATGGACCATCTGCCCGTAAAACGGGTAATATGTGAACTATCTATCCACAACCTAATAGCAAGGTCCATTATGCTACAAATGGACTATATGTCCATATAACTGGGCTGACTGGCCGCAAACTGGACTAACTGTTCGAAATCTAGGCTGACTGCCTGCAAACTGGACTAGCTGTCCGAATCAAAATGGACTAACCGTCCGAATCATTTTCTTAGGGTTAACTACCCTTCATCTTTTCCTTGAAAACCTTTTCAAAATGATTTAACCTTTTAAACCATACCTTTACAAGGAAAGTATATTCTTAGCTTTACTCTAAGCTATTTTTCCATATTATACTTTACTCAAAATAACATTGATGAGATTTAATAAGGATTATCTATCTTTCCAAAACAAGTTAAAACCCTTTTAACTTAAAAATACTTAGGCTATATTGTCTATTTAATACATTCAAAACCTTTGTTTAAAACCTTTAAACAACCCTTTCGAAACCCTTGAAGGTAACCCCTTCGAAACTATTGAAAATGACCCTTTCGAAACCATTAAAAACCTTTCGAACACATTGGAAAAACCTTTTCTTTCTTTTCTCCGAAAGCTTCAAAATATCAGACATCCTCCTTTAAAACCTTTTAAATATTGCCTTTCGAAAACATAGGAAAAATCCTTCCTTTCAACCCTTTCGAAACCCAGGGGAACCACCCCTTTCGAAACCATTCGATAAAACCTTTCGAAACAATCAAAATTCAATTCTTCCGAAAGCACTTTGGGTTCAATTTAAAACACGTGGAAACCTTTTGAAACCATTCGAAAATTAACTCCTTCGAAACCTTTGAAAATCGTCTCGGTCGAAACCATTTGGATTATGCCTTCAAGTAGAGCAAAAGGATCAGAAGCCCATTAAAGTCGAAAGTATCTATTTTGAAACCATTTAAAACAATCTCTTTCGAAACCAATTTGGGTTTTACTTCAATTATAGAAAAAGGGTCTTAAAAATATTTAAGTCAAAAGCATCTGTTTCGAAACCATTTCCTAAGTAATAAAGTGATGGTGTCAAAACCATCCCTTTGAAAGCATTGGAGAGCTGGCCAGGTTTTTAGAAAACAAAACAACCCTTTAGAAACCATCTGGATCGAAAGGTAGGAAAGCGGCAGTAAAAAGGCTTCGACTTAGTCGAAAGCACTTATTTAAAACAAAAGCGCAACCCAATCGAAACCATTCCTTTTAAAACCATTTGACCCAGTCGAAAGCTAACCAAGTCGAAAGCAAGCAGGCGTGTTTTCCTTTTAAAAATCAAAGCAAAGCCCCAACCCCTTCGGAACCCCTGGTTTCGACTCTATACCTTCCGCCTGCATCCAATTCACTACATACCAGTAAACTGATACCATGTGTATTGGTTACGACAGTGTCGGAGGCGAAGGTAAGGAGGCGAAACCTGGTGTCGAAGGCATCGAAACAGTGCAAAACATGTTTATTTGTACTTTTAAACTATTTCTTTTGTACCTAACATGCCTTGTTTGTCTAAATCTGATTGGTTGTCCATGTACTTTTCTAAAAGTGCTACCGTCTTTCCAGATTTAACAATTTAAATTATTTTTACAAAAAGCCCCTTCTCCTCTTTTAATTATATAAAACATTTAAGTCCCATACCTTAAATAATTTTATATAACCATTAAAATACTTAGGAAAATTCTACAAAAATTCAAGAAAATCCCTTTTAATTATGTTTTTCAACATACAAAAATTTCAGACCCAATTCTTTTATTATTTAACCGTAAATAATTTATAATCCAAATTAACATTTTCTTTACTAGAAAATTCATATAAATTCCACATAAATTCAGAAAATTGAAACCCGTCTCCAAAATAATATTTATGATCTTCATAAAAATTTGCAAGGCATTTGGATGTCATTTAATAGGGTTTTCATCTTAAAACATATTATAAATTCAATATGAATAACCATGATTCATCAACATGTATATATATACACTACAAGAGATGCCGGATATTCTAACGGCTCCAAGCCGTTAGCGGCCGTTGGGAGCCGTTGGAAATGCCGTTGGAATAGCGTTCACGCTTTCCAACGGCTTCCAACGGAAGCAACATGGCCATTCCAACGGCTTTTCCAACGGCTACCAACGGCAATTAGCCGATGGACGCCGTTGGAAGCCGTTGGAATAAACTGACCAATTAGCCGTTGGTAGCCGTTGCTAATTTGGGTGAATTTTTTTTACAGCAGCAAGCGATTCACATTCCAGCCACACACAATCAATATATATCAATTTCCATTCCATTTCCAGTCCATTTCACATATATATCACATATTCAACACATTATACCACAAACAATATAAACAACCAAAAATCAACATCAAACATTACATTTTCAAACCAAACTCCAAGTCAATATGTACATAAAAAACAAAACCCTCACTAACACCAACTCCAACTCCATATTCAAGTCAATATATACAATGCAAACACTTAAACCTCACCACATCAAAGTCAATACATACACAATAACCATCAAACACAATCCTCACCACCTCAAAGTCAATATATACAATAACCATCCACAAAGACAATAATCATCATACCTCTCAAGCATCATCATCACCTCTGGAAGCACCAAACGACGAAGGGAAGGAACCATGCCTCTACGCGTACTCCGCTAAACGTTGATTCAGCTGCTCCATTTGTATAGCGCGAAGATGGTCCTGCTCTTGCAGCTGCTCAACCATGGCTCTAAGCTCTTTTATTTCAGCTTTGTCATACGCCTTTTGAGCTGCCCGAACCTGCAAATAGAATATGAGATGTTCACATTTGTACTATAACCATTTTCTTAAGCAATGTATATTTTAAAATATAGAAACATAAATGACGTGATCTTAAGCAATGCATATACCACAAAGAAATGCATAATTTTAATACAATATATAGGTGTTAAAAGTATTCTTATATTTTTTTTGTTCATCCATTTTCATCACATATCTTTGTATATTTTTCCTTTTTTACTTATCTAATATTTATAAATCACGTATATGTTAGATTTAACTCAAGTAGAAATCATCATATGTATAGTGTATCTATAGGTTAATTTATTAAATATAATATTGCAATGTTTATAAGATTACCGCTTGGTTTCCATAGCCATAGCGCCTATTCCGCTGCGTCGGATCCATAATAACGTCGAAAATATTATCTTGCTCTTCTACCGTCAACTCATCGCGATCCGATTCTGAAAGCAGCTCTGCTTGTGCCTCCTGAAACTTTGCCTAAAATAAAAAAAAATTACAGGTTAAAATTAGTAGAATAGGATTTAAACATATCGATATTAATAAAATAAGATTTAAAATATGCATACATATGCAGCCGTCGCCCATCATCATCCCACTGATATGTAATATTGCCAGCATTGTCTGCTTGTCTTGATGCGTGGGTGCGGGTAAATACCTCCATCATAGACACGCGACGTCCAAGCGATCTTTCCTGCAATAAATAATTTATATATTTTAATTTTTCATAGCTAATTACTGAATTGATTAATATACAAAATGTAATAATGGTTTAGATTCGTAATTGATAAATTTACCAAGTCCTCACGGTGATGCTGAAAAGACTTGGATCCGCCACGATGCGTTACGGGATTCCTACTTCTATTGGTAGAGTTCCTCTCCGACTCCATCTGCAATTTAAATTGAATATTATATTTATACTAATTGCGAAATAATTAATCAAATATTTGGTAGATTTACCTTGAACTCGTCGGTCTCCCACCAACTCATCCAAGAATCCCATACGGAAGCGCCCATCCAGTTCGGTTTCTTCCCTGATTTTTTAAGAGCTGACATTACCTCCCTGTAATTTTTGGCGACCTTCGAATTCCAGTGGCGCTGAACCATGGCGACATCGGCCTCCGCCAAGTCCACTTGCCCCTATACAAAGAGAAAACATTACTAATTGTTCATTTATACTTATTCATATAGTAAAGTGGTATAAACTCACCAGAAAATCCTGCGAGATGGCCTCCCTGACATGGTCAGAGATCTTACTCCACTTAGGCCAGCAATCTGTCATCCTGCTCATATACGATTGCTTAGAAATGCCAAGCACAACTCCTGAGGGCTCCAAATCAAATCCCATGTGTTAAATATAAAATAAAGCTTTAGACAAGTATATATATGTATGAACAAATTTATATTGTTATCATTTTAATTTTGATACTTACGCTCCATCAGCCTTCGGCTGCAAATATACAAGTGGTCGAGCCGGAGGCTCACCACTACTCTCGCCGGCCGAGCGAGAAGAGCTACGACGTTTGGAGCCTGACATAATACCTGTTGAAAGTTTCATTTTTAATTATAGACATAGATAAAATGATGATGATATGTGGTGCATGTAATGATGATGATGATATATATGTGATGCGTGTGCGTGAATAATTGTAAAAATTACCGGATATTACTCAGTCCTCGTCATTTTCTGATTCAGACTCGATCTCGTGTTCTATATCGTTTTCCTCTACACTCTCAAATGCTTCAACTAATACATTTGTCTCATCATTTAATTGTCCAAAATCAGTTTGATCGTCTGTAATTGTGATTTCAACATTTTCTTCGATATCTGCTTGATAGGCTTGTTCTTCTGGAATATTCTTTCCATCGAATGTAAATCTCGCCTTGGTTTTAAAAACCGAAGACCAATCCGCTTTATCTCTTTTTAGAGACGGATAAGGGGCGTAATAAACTTGTAGGGCTTGTTTGGCTAGTACAAAAGGATCGTACTGCTGATAACGGGAGGTATGTTTTATTTCTATAAGATTATAATTTGGATGCACGTTTAATACCAGAACCTGGAACATTACTGAACCAGTTGCATCTAAACATCCTCTGCGGGTCTTATAAAATATGTCAATTGCAAAATCTGGGTTAACACACCATAAAAATCATGTATATAATTATTAGGATCATCACTGCCTTTAACAAATACACCGGTATTGTTTGTTAATTTTTCGGCACCGTATTCTTTGGTGTTGAATTTATATCCATTAACAAAAAATATTGGATACGTTTTAACTTTCCTTTTCGGTCCCAACGCCAAATGTTTTAATCCTTCATCGACCACATTATTTGTAGGATCACAAACGTAGTTTGAAAACCAAGTAGCGAAATTTTTGCTTAAATCGCCGTTTGGATTTTGTGATTCATAAACAGTGCAAACAAAAACAATATATTGCTTTATTATTAATTTACACATGCAGTATTAAATTAAACTTATCAAAACTTGTAATCTGATAATTACCTAATAAATGGTGCAACTTCTGGACAATTAAGAAGAATATATGTGTGTGCTACATGGTAATCTCTATCATCTAACCATACTTCTACACATTTTCCAGCATGTCGACCATGTTGTTTAAAAATAGATAACATTGCTTCAGAAGAAGAATCTTGTTCAACGACCTCATCATTACGCACAACACTTTGAAATGATAAATTCACATGATCATTGAAATAATGAGAGAAAAAGAACGATGCTTCTTCTTCGATATATGATTTGCAAATCGAACCTTCAACTCGAACTTTTTGTCTCACTTTTTTCTTTAAATGATATAAGTACCTAATAAAAAATATTTCATACCAATATTGATTTTTAATTATAGTTAAATTACATACTCAGTATTAACAACATACCTCTCGAATGGATACATCCATCCATATTGCACAGGACCTCGAAGATGTGCTTCAAATGGAAGATGAACAGGTAAATGCTCCATTACATTGAACAAACCCGGAGGAAATATTTTCTCCAGTTTGCAGAGCAATATAGGGATTTCTACCTCAAGTTTACGAAGACGGTCAACTTTTAACGTAGTTGAACAAAGCTCCTTATAAAATAAAATAAGTTCTGTTATAACCTTCCAAACTTTTACGAGCAACAATTCTTTGAAAGCGACGGGTAACAAATTTTGCATCATTACATGACAATCATGGCTTTTCATCCCACTCAGTCTTCCATTCTTAAAGTCGACACATCTACGAAGATTAGATGAAATTCCATCAGGAAATCATAATCCTTCCACCCATTTTAACAGTACTTTAACTTGGTTGTTATCTAATTCATAACATGCTTTGGGTTTTTTAGTGTCATTTGGCTTCATATGAAGCTCAGGACGATTACATATTTCTTCTATATCACGCCTTGATTTCAGATCGTCCTTAGTCTTTCCCTTAACATTCAAAAGTGTATTAAACACATTATCGAATACGTTTTTCTCGTTATGCATCACGTCAATGTTATGATGGATTAAGAGATTTTTCCAATAAGGCAACTTCCAGAATATACTCTGTTTGCACCAATTATGAAACGTCGATTTACCTTGGATTTTAGTTTGCTGCCTGGTTTCATGTATCTTTGGATAATCTTTTACAAGTTCATATATATCTTCACTTGACCAAATCGTTGGTGGTTGTAAAGTCTCATGTCTATTAGCTATGAAGTTTTTTTTGTCTCTTCTAAAAGTATGATTAATATGGAGAAAACGTCGATGACAATCAAACCATGAAATTTTCTTCCAATGCCGTAAAGAAAATGCTCGTGTTTCTTCCATACAGTAAGGACAAGCAAAACGACCGGCCGTACTCCAACCCGAAAGCATTGCACATGCAGGAAAATCGCTAATAGTCCATAACAAAGAAGCGAACATCTGAATTTTTTTCTTCTTCGATACGTCGTATGTTTCAACTTCTTCATACCACAATGTTTTCAACTCTTCGGTTAGCGGTTGTAAGTAAACATCGATACCCTATGTCGGATCATCAGGGCCAGGGATGACAATTGTGAGAAACATATATGGAGTTTTCATACACATCCACGGGGGTTGATTGTAAGGTGTAATGATTATACAAGATGAATATTTAGAACCAAACTGAGAAAACGGTGAAAATCCATCAGTACACAAACCTAGTCTAACGTTACGGCTCTCCGCTGCGAAATCGGGATATTTCTTATCAAAATACTTCCATGCTTCTCCATCAGATGTGTGTGTTAACGTACCTTCTTCAGATGTTCTCACACTGTGCCATCTCATATGATGCGCTGTTACAGATGATGCATATAACCTTTGAAGTCTAGGAGTGATAGGTAAATAATGCATACGCTTGTATGGAACTTCTTTTCCCTTTTTTCCTTGGTTTGTATCTTTCTTGATTACATATTTTACAATTCCGAAGACTGACATCATCTTTCCAAAACAACATGCAACCATTTAGACATGTATCAATTTTTTGATACGGCAAACCGAAAGATGACATTAGTTTTTTCACTTCATAATAATTTTCGCACATTAAATTATCTGATGGCATATGGCGTTTAGCAGCTTGTACAACAGCCGTAAATCCGGCTTCTGTGAAGTTGTACTTTGATTTCATCGCAATGTACTCTGTAGTTGCCGATAATTGAGTGCCGCTAGTACATCCATTCCAAAGAGGTTTCTTAGCAGCATCCAATAAATCATATATTTTTTTCGCTCCAACATTTGGTTCCTCTTCGACGTTAACATCGTCGTTATTAATTTCAACAGTAGGGAACATTGATCGTGCAGCATCTTCAACCATATGTTCTATGAGATTCGTCGTACTAACTTCATCACTAATGACCTCTATTGACTGTTCTTCGTTACGTGTTATAATTTCTCCATGACGATCCCACACCAAATAATTGGTTACGAAACCATATTGGCGCAAATGAATCCTAACCATATTTGGTACTAAATGCTTCAACAATTTGCACCTACTACATGGACAACGAATTTCTACGTCGTTTCCAATATTACTTAAAGCAAATTCGACAAACACATTTACCCCATTAAGAAAATGTTTACTTATTGAGCCTCCCAGTTCTCTTCTTTGATACATCCAGCTCCGATCAATAAAATAATTGACCATTTTTCCTACTGTAAAACCTATGGTCAATAGTAAAAAAATTATTAATCAAATTCGATAAACACATTTTAGATCTTACTGTTTTTTATAATCCATTTTCGTTTATATACAAAGTTATATTTCTTGCTATTTTGTTTACATTTTTGTACCTTTTGTGATGGTCGGTTATCCTACTTCCCATTACAAACACATTAGTAATTACATTTCTTAAATCATATCATTATAAACGATTTCCTAAAATTTCGGCAGCACTTCCCCCGTGTTCCTTGTATCGTACACATATGCATGTACACAAGGAACGAAAAGGAAATGCCGTCGAAATTTTGTGAACCGTTTATAACGATATGATTTACGAAACGTAATTACTTTATAGTGTTTGTAACTTGTCCAATACAGGGACAAATCCAACAAATATTGTATCAGATGAATATGAATATCCGTTTTGCAATAAAAACGAATATTCATACAACGATCATATACAACACTTGTCAGACGGGGCCAAAAATTCACTAAGAGATTTAAATTTTGTTTGTCTAATAATTTAAAAGATATAATTTAAAGCAATCATATAGGCCAAAATTCACTAAGAGATCATATTACTAAAAGATATAATTCATGTTCGTAAAATATTCGACTAATTCATGTTTGCCTAATATTTTATAAAACATGCACAAAATAGTTTAAAGCAATCCTAACTAATCTAACGCCAACTCAAATGCGCATTTACACTAAATTATCAACATATGTATATATGTGCATAATATATATACACAAACAATTTGGACATTTGGATGGTAATAATTGTAATTAGCACTTAGTTTGGTATAATAAACAATCAATAGGCCATTAGATACAACTATAACAAACAATTAAACACAAAATTAGCAAAATTTTAAAATTTAGGGTTTTAGGCAAAACCTGATTTTGGAGTGGAATTGGATGAAGAGAGGCCGCTGGTGTTGATTGATGGCGTCAGAGTGGCTGCCGGTTGCGTGGGGAGGCTGGGAGCAAGAAAAGAGGAGGAGTGGAGGAAGAGGGTGGAGGATTTGGGGTTTGTTGGGGGAGAAGAGGAAAATGAAAGTTGCTCTCGGCTTGTTGCAGGTTTACACGAATATTTCCAACGACTTCCAACGGCCGCAAACGGCAATTTTACAACGGTTACCAACGGCTTGTTAAAAAAATAACGAGCCGTTGGAAGCCGTTGGAAAAGCCCGTTGGCGGCCGTTGGAACACTGTCGTGGCTATATACTATAGTTCTAGTAGTGATCCATTCCATTATTCAAAAACATGGCAAATCATTGCAAAATATTCGAAAGTCATCCTAAAACCGAAAACACAATAAAAAATGAGATGTAAAAATTATTTCCCATAGCTTTAGAGATTAAAGAGATTGAGATATGAATGGATTTGATTTGAATTAGCTTATTCCTTAGCTTTTCTTAATCTTCTTCCTCTTTTCCTTGTTAATGGTGGCCGACCTTGAGTTTTAAAAAATTTCAAATGAAATGAAAGTGTATGTGATACACGACCTAAGGGAATAGATATAGGAATGGCTTCTTTCCTATTTTACCCCTCTTCTATTTCAATTTAAACTCTTCCTTAAATTCATTGTTAAATGGCACGACTACCCTTGATTAAATCAAATCTCAATCCCCTAATTAACATATTATTTTATTTAATTTAGCTAATTAAATATCCTAAATAATGTTACAAAAAATTTGAGGTGTTACACTGAGACTTAAAAGTGAAGGTCATAGTCAAAGTGAAGGTTGGAGTAAAACCGAAGGTGGTTATAGGTGCAATGCTGACAAAGGCTAGAGTGAGAGTGAAAGTGATAGTGGAAATGGTGATGATGGGAGGATTGTCGATGAAGGCCGGAGTAAGAGTGAAAGTGACACTACAAGGACGGCAGCAGATAGCGACGGCTTTTAGCTGTCGCCGGCCGTTGCAGGCCGTCGCAAGCCGTCGCTATTTACCTCGTCGCCCAATAGTATCGCGACGGCTCCGTCACCAAAATAGCGACGGCTCGCGACTGCAGATGTGCCACGTGAAAATTTTCCAACGACTAAATGGCGTCACTAGCCGTCACTATGCGACCCAAAATTTTTGCACTTTAGCCGTTGCTAGCCGTCGCTAATCTGCAACATACAGGCCGTCACTAGCCGTCGCTAATCTGAAGCAAAATTTGTGCACTCCAACAGCCCATACACACTTCAACCAACAACCGTCAAATACCATCATCACAGCCAATATACACTATATTCATCAACTATAGCCATCATATATCCATCATATAACATCACTATACATTCAAACAATATAAAATCCAACTAAATCTCATTTTCAAATCCAACCTAATCAAACAATATAAAATCCATATCAATATCCATTAACCAGAATATGTACATAGTAACCCAAAATTTCTACATAATATCCCGACATATATATACATAATAGCCAACCAAATCCATCAACTAGAAGTTATCAAAATATGTACATAATATCCTGAAATATATATATACCAAACCAACCAAAATGTGTATATACCAAACTATAACACGAGCAAACAAACATACCTACTACTCGCCATCGCTGCCGTTCTCTCCAGCCATCCTCCCATGCTGTTGCAAATAAGCCGCAATCCGCTCATCCAGCTGTTGCTCAAAGAAACTCTTCCTCCAATCATTTATTTCTTCCATTGTCGCCCTCAACTGAGCAATCTCCGCATCTTGCTGCGACCTCCTGTATGCACTCTGCATTCTCATCGCCTGTAAAATAGTTCATAATTATTTATATATTAGTATATATATATATAATATTATTAAAATTATTTAACTATTCATATGCATGAGTAAATTTATATATTAGTACATGTCAAAATTTACCTCCACATTTCCATAGCTATACCGTCGACTGGTCTGAGAAGGCGGGTCAATAATAGCATCCCATATATGGTTCTCCTCCTCTAACGTAAGCTCTTCCCGACCAGTGGACTGTGCTACACGAGCCCGCTCTGCTTCGTACCTCTCCTGCGATTATAAACAATTGTTTTACATGATAAAAACCGAATTTCAAATTTTTGAAAATAAAATAAGATAAAATATTGTTATTAACAATAAATTAATTTACCATTACGGATTGTGATTTGTCATTCGTCCACTCGTACGAAACATTGCCCTCTTCGTCAGTCCTCTCCACGACATGCGTGGCCTTGAACAGCTCGGCCATAGTGGGCTCGCGGTTGTATCTCGCGACCTGAAAATATATAAATATTATTGCTAATCTGATTATAAAATATTGTACTAAAATGTAAACACAGTTTATAAATTCAATTACCAGCTCTCTCTTGTGCTCCTGAAAGGATTTGGAGCCACCACGGTGCAATGCAGGATTTTTATTCCTGTTTGTCCGATTCCGCGCAGATAACTCCTACAAATTAAGATGAATTATCACGTATATATCTTGCGAGATTTATATTAGATTTAAATAATAAAGAAAACATATTTTACTTACTTTTGCTGCCGGACTGTCCCAAAGCCGAAGAAATTCATTCCATACACCCTCACCCAACCAGTTCGGCTTTTTCCCTGCATTCTTAGCCTTGGACAATGTATCCCTGTAATTTTTTCTCATTCGTTTGTTCCAGTGATTTAAAAAAATGTCCAAGTCGTCGGGGTCAATGCGGACTGCAGCCTGTAAATTAAAATTATTTTAAGTTATATACATTATATTAATTTACAACTGAAATTCAAACTACTACTTACAAGTAAATCCGCCTGTATTGCGTTTTTGACGTGAGGGGGGATGTCGTCCCAGCAAGGCCAACAACCATCCATGCGACTCTGAAATGCCTTTCTCGAAACCTGTAAAATATAATCTGATGGCTCCACCTCAAAGCCACTGCAAAAGTTATGATATACATGTTTAGTGGATTTTAAAACTTATACTTTAAATAAAATTGATACTTACCCAGCACTTCTAGGAACAACTTCTGCAATAGGACGTAAGTCCGGTGCAGTGCCACTACCACCTGCACCGGGAGATGGGGATGGCATTACATTACCACCTACACTCCGTCTCCTGCTAGACATATCTGCTATAGAAAAACAATATCATCAGAGAACAATTATAGAAATTCACTACTACATAGCATGTTTCAATCACTTTCACAGAAACAATTATAAAAATTTACTAGTACAAAACATGGATAAAAATTATATAAATAATCATCACAGAACCATAATAGAAATTCACTACTACATAGCATGTTTCAATCACTTTCACAGAACAATTATAAACATTTACTAGTACAAAACATGGATAAAAATTAACTAAATGATCATCACAGAACAATTACAGAAATTTATTATTACATCGCATGTTTCAATCACTATCACATAACAATTATATCAATAACGATCAGTCTTCATCGTTTTCTGATTCAGACTCAGTCTCGTATTCTATCTCATTTTCTTCGGTACTTTCGAATGCATCAAATAGGACGTTCGATTCATCATTCAAAGGCCCTACATCAATATCATCAGTTATTATTATTTCTGTATTTGATTCAAGATCGACTTGATATGCTGCTTCATTTGGAATATTATTTCCATCAAACATAAACCTTGGTTTCGTTTTGAAAACAGCGGACCAATCCGCTTTATCTCTTTTCAAAGATGGATATGGAGCAAAATAAACTTGTAACGCTTGCTTGGCTAATACAAAAGGATCGTACTTATAGTAGTGTGATGTATGCCTTATTTCAATAAGTTTGTACTCTTTATGCACGTTGATCTCGGAACCAGGAACGTTACTGAACCAATTGCACTTAAATAAAAAAACCTTTTCTAAAGGTTCAACATAATATGTCAACTCTAGAATCTGTGTGAAGACGCCGTAAAAATCTTTTAAATGCTCATCTGGATTATCACTGCCTTTGACAAATACCCCGCTGTTATATGTTAATTTTTCAGCACCGTAATCTTTCGTGTTGAACTTAAACCCGTTGACGAAGAATATTGGATAAGTCTTCACATTTCTTTTCGGTCCAATCGCAAGATGTCTTAAGCCTTCATCAACGACATAGTTTCGTGGCTCATAAACATAGTTCAAAACCATTTGGCAAATTCTTTACTGAGATCGCCAGATGGATACTGTGATTCGTAGATACTGCATATATGTAATATGTGTTATTATTATTATGTACGTACAATTAAATTACAAGTGAATTAATTATTACCTGACAAATGGTGCGACTTCGACACAATTTAAAAGAACATACGTGTGCGCTACATGGTGGTCTCTATCGTCCAACCATATTTCCACACATTTTCCACCAGGTCTACCATGTTGTCTAAAAACAGATAACGTTGTTTGAGAAGAATTTTGTTCAACGAATTCCTTATTTCGAGGAACAATTACAAACGATAAGTTCACATCGTCCTTGAAGTAGTGAGAGAAAAAAAATGAGGCTTCTTCAAGATACGATTTGCATATCGAACCCTCAATTCGGGCTTTTTGTCGAATCTTCTTCTTCAGATGATTCAAGTACCTATTAAGATATTTATTACATATTTAGATATACAAATTTGAATTTGAAATTGACATGAACATTGCACATGTTTTACCTCTCAAACGGATACATCCATCCATATTGCACAGGACCTCGAAGAAGTGCTTCGGATGGAAGATGAATAGGTAAATGCTCCATTACGTTAAAGAAACCAGGCGGAAGTATTTTCTCCAGTTTGCATAGCAGTATGGGTATTTCTACTTCAAGTTTACGTATACGATCCACCTTTAATGTTGTCGAACAAATCTGTTTATAAAACAAACATAACTCTGTTATGACGTTCCATACTTTTACGGGCAATAGTTCTTTGAAAGTCATGGGTAGTAATTATTCCATCATGATATGACAATCGTGACTTTTCATCCCACTCATTTTACTATTTTTGAAGTCAACACATCTACGAAGATTGGAAGAAATCCCATTGGGAAATCTTAATTCTTCCACCCACTTTAGCACGAGTTTTACTTGCTTATTGTCTAGCTCGTAGCATGCTTTCGGTTTTTTATTGTCATTAGGCTTCATATGAAGTTCCGGCCGCTTACAATAGTTTGTTATATCAAGCCTTGAATTCAAATCGTCCTTGGTTTTGCCCTTTACATTCAAAATTGTATTAAACAGATTATCAAACACGTTCTTTTCGTTGTGCATCACGTCAATATTATGTCGGAGTAAGAGATCTTTCCAATATGGTAACTTCCAAAATATACTTTGTTTGCACCAATTATGAATGTCTGACTTTCCTGGGATTTCAGTCTGGACTCCAGTTTCATGTATCTTTGGATAGTCCCTTACAATTTTGTATATTTCCTCGCCTGACCAAACCTTGGGTGGTTTCAGATTCTCTTCTCTGTTAGCTATGAAAATTTTCTTATCTCTTCTAAAAGTATGATTGGGATGAAGAAAACACCGATGACAATCAAACCACGAAACTTTCTTCCCATATCGTAACGAAAATGCTCGTGTTTCTTCCATACAATAAGGGCATGCTAGACGACCGGCCGTACTCCAACCAAAAAGCATCCCGTATGCAGGAAAATCATTAATAGTCCATAACAAAGAAGCGAACATACGAATTTTTTTTCCTTGATACATCGTAGGTTTCGACTCCTTCATACCATAGTTTCTTCAACTCTTCGATCAATGGTTGTAAATAAACATCAATTCCTTGGGTTGGATCATGAGGGCCGGGAACGACAGTGGTGAGAAACATATATGGTGTCTTCATACACATCCATGGAGGTAAATTATACGGAGTAACGATAATTGGCCAGGATGAATATTTACTACCAAACTGTGAAAATGGTGAAAATCCATCCGTACATAAACCAAGTCTGATATTACGGCTTTCCGCAGCAAATGCGGGATAAGTCTTATCGAAATGTTTCCATGCTTCTCCGTCGGATGGATGTATCAAAGTTCCTTCTTCCGCTGTTCTCACACTATGCCATCGCATATGACAGGCCGTAGCAGAAGATGCATATAATCTTTGAAGTCTGGGAGTGATGGATAAATAATGCATTCTCTTGTACGAGACTTCTTTCCCTTTCTTCTTTCTTGGTTTGTATCTTTCTTCGTTACATATTTTGCATTTTCTGAGGTCAACGTCGTCTTTCCAATACAACATGCAACCTTTCACACATGCATCTATCTTCTCGTACGGTAGACCGAAAGCGGACATTAATTTTTTTACTTTATAATGACTATCGCACATCAGATTATTGGGTGGCATGTGTCGTTTTGCAGCTTGTACAACTGCTGCAAATGCAGCTTCCGTAAGGTTGAATTTGGATTTCATAGTTATGTATTCGGCGGTTACTGAAAGTTCGGTTCCGCTTTTACATCCGTCCCACAACGGCCTCTTAGCAAAATCCAACAAATCGTATATTTTTTTAGCTCCCGCAGTCGGTTCTTCTTCGACATTTTCATCTTCATCGACAGCTTCAGTTGTAGGAAACATTGATCGTGCTGCATCATCCACCATATTTTCTATCGGATTCGTCATCATATTACCGTCCTCTAATAGTTCAGTATTAGGTGTAGGTTCAACAAGTTCTCCATGACGATCCCAGAAATAATAATCAGGCACGAAACCATATTGATACAAATGTACTTCAACTATATCCGGTTTCCAATGCTTCAAATGTTGGCACTTACTACACGGGCAAAGAATTTCTGTGTTGTTTCGGTTATTAGATTTAGCAAATCTAATAAATTCGTGTACACCGTTGTAGAAATGTTGCTTTATTGACCCCTTCTTTCCAGTTCTGACTTCATACATCCAAGTACGGTCGACAAAATAATTGAACATTTTTCCTGATTTGAAAATGTATGTTAGACAGTTTAAATCATTAATTTTCAACCATTCTCCATTGTAAAGAGTTCACCGTTGCAGAAAATTCAAAATAAAAACTTCACTTTATTTTTTAATTTTTTAGTATTTTGGTTTTCACTTCGGTGGTCAGTCATCCTACTTCCCATTACAAACACAATAATGTAATTACATTTTATAAATCATTTCAGATTAAACGGTTCAACAAAATTTCGGCAGCATTTCTCTTCTGTTCCCTGTATCGTACACAAATGCGTGTACACAGGGAACGTAAAGGAAGTGCTATCGAAATTTTGTAACCGTTTAAAATGAAATGATTTATAATATGTAATTACTTTATTGTGTTTGTAACTTGTCCAATACAGGGACAAATCCGACAAATATTGTATCAGATGAATATAAATGTCTGTTTCGTTACCAAAACGAACATCCATATAACGATCATATACAACACTTGCCAGACGGGGCCAAAGCCAATCTAAGAGAAAAAAAATTCTTTAAATTTTATCAAATATTGTTGTTCTTTTCAAATTTTGACAATGTTTCAACTATTTAAATTTTATTTAATAAATTTGTATATTTAAATTTTAGTTCAACCTTCAATTAACAATTTTAGTTCAATATTCATTTCTTTATTTTTTTTACGACATGGATTTTAGCGGAATATTTGTTGTTATATTCATTTCTTAATTTCTTTACAAACTCGATTTTAGTACAATATCAGTTGTTTTTAAAGTCATTTCCTTTTTTATTTAAAAAAAAAATTAGATATTTGCAGAATTTTTAATGTTCTCATATTCATTTATCAATTTCATAAACTATGAAATACTTTCATGTAAATTTATCAATAACCAAGTTAATCATTAATATACACTATTTTTTTCACCTAAAACAACTAACCATGTTAATCGCCAACACTAATTATCTACATCAACCATTTATTCAACTTGATCATGATAAACTAATTAATGTAATACTTAATTCAAGTTCATGATAATAAACTAATTAATCTACCAAATCAACATACAACACTACTAATACCTAATTTAACAACACTACTAATACCCAATTTAACAACAAATCTCAATTTTACAACAAATCATAATTGAATTAGGGTTTAAACTAAACCTAAAAACATCAAATTTACATTCAAACAAGAGATTAGGAGCATACCGACACAAATTTGGATGATTTGAAGGCGTTGAAGGCTGGGGCGGCGGCTACGGTGACGGAGGGCGATGGATTGGGGGAAGGAGGAATGTTTTGGGGGAGGAAGAGAAGTGAAGCTGCTGCTCTCGGCTTGAATCTGTATATTGCGTATAGCGACGGCTAGCGACGACCGCTTTTTTTAGCCGTCGCTAGCCGTAGGCTCCGCCGCTATACGAAGCCTTTCTAGTAGTGTGACAAGGAGGAAGGATCGAGAAAAGGCGGTTGTACCGAGGAATCGAACAGTGAAGAAGATGGTATCGAAGAGGAAGTTGATCTTGAAGTGGAGGTTGTAGAGGAAGAAATTAAAAAGAAGAGTACAAAAAAATCTAGGGAATAAAAGTCGAAAATGTATTCAAAGAATCTAAAACAAACCCAAAATGTCATTAATTGTTGCATTCAAAGACCATATTGCACGTGCTATTTGGGACTCAAATATAAGTGTGCACCCTATATAAACCAATATTTCTCAATGGACCCTGGTAGCAATTGGCATATGACTTGGTTCATCTTAGGGATAGCATAGATGACCTTCAGCCTTATGAAGTCACGTGGGATTGTTTTAAAGACAACCGAGAGCGGTACAAATTTCAATCATGTTCTTTGTATAATGGTCCAATCATGTGTTTTGAAACTGCAAAATTATATCATCCACGGCATGTTCTTCGTAAGTTCAGTGTAGTTCAAAACATTCCTACGTCCATATTTCTTATTGATTCCAAAAAAATAAAGACAAGTGACAAATCATTCAAAGCTGCATATTCGAACCTAGGAGAGTTTAGTAGGAATGAATGGAGAAATCACTTGCTAAGTGATGACTTAATGTGCAGTGTTTCAAAAGAACCTTGGAATTGTGAGCAATCTTACATGGGTTGGTTCAAAAAAGTCTCCCATCCAATTGTTGCGAATCCAAAACAAAGTTTCACTGAGCCAATCAAAGCTATTGATTACTATTCTTTATTTATTTCATCCATGCTAACGTTAATTTACCATTGTTAATCATTTCAGTTGATTTTGTTATTTTAAATTAATACGTTAATTATTATCAAAGAAGAAGGCACCGCGCGCTATCTCATGGACTTGATTAAATTATCCACTGCGAACAAACAACGCGATCCAGAATTATACAAAGCATTGAAAAGGATCGAAGATGATGAACCTTTAAACATTATCAAAGAGATGTTAAGCTAAGATGAAACTGCTAAATAAGGTAATGGGATGCAAGTTGTTAGCAGTAGTACACGGATGAGAGCAGTGAAGAAGGTGACAAGAAAAACGAAGTGATCGTTTGGGGGTTTAGATCATGTATGTTACATCATATTTTTTATCATGCCATGGGTTTATCGTTGCAATGTTGATGGTACGTGTAATTTTGGTGTGAACATTATGTTGTCTTGCTATGTTGAAATGGTGTAAACATTTGTTTGTGTAATGTTATTATCGACTATGTAATGATGTGCAGTGATGTGTAATGTTACGTTGACATTGAATCGTTTTTGATTCCATTCTTTTTCTTGTGAAATGTGTTGGTTCCACCTTATATATATGTGAAATATGTTGTACTTGTTGAAGTTTGATAGGGGCTGAACGATTAGGAATAACGAAATGGCATGTCTTTGTTGAACAATATATCATATGATTGAAAAGGATCGCCAAACAATGAATTTTGGTAAGTTTTTCTATGTCTCCTTAACAATATAATAATCCCCTAACATTTTTTATGAAAAGGGTGGTAGGCTACCATAAAAAGTTAATCAAAATGGTGTAATTGGAATGATTTATAATATAAACATTCAGGAATGTTATACCTTGATCCAAGAAAATAAATACTGGCAGTAACAACCTACCGAAGAAAGTTCAACATTTTATTCATGGAGTCCCCTTAATATAAACAGGAAATTATTGTCAAGGACAAAAATTTTTAACATTTTTGCCTCAAGGACAGACCTTCAATATTTTATCCTGAAGGACAACTTTTTTTAGGTATCAGTTTTTAATCATTGATAGTATCAGTTTGTAGTTATCGGTAGTAGTTTTTAGGTATCAGTTTTTAGCTTGGTAGCAGTTTTGTTGTCCTTATGAATAATTTTGGAAAATATTTGTCCTTATAAATAATTTTTAAAAGAATGTTTGTCCTTATGGTAAAAATATTGAGGTTGTGTCCTTGAGGCAAAAAATATACAAATTTTTGTCCTTTAAATTAATTTCCCCTAATATAAATTAGGTCGCCCTCTACAATTAAGTTAAAGGTGAGAGGTTTTGCCATATTTCATCATAAAATGGTATCGCTTGATCCTTTTTTCAATTAACTTTCAGGAACAGTGACTTTTGACTAAAACTAGTTTTCCCAAACTTTAGGGTGCTATCAAAAACTTATAGAGAATTGATCTTGGAGTCCCCTTAAGGGTAATGTGCTTCCCCTTATCGTTTAATCTTCTTCATTTACTTCTCGTTGAATTATTTTAGTAAAATCTGCTAAGTCGTACCATATAAACCTTCAAACTCTTAGAGAAACTCGAACAACATACCATTCAGCTTTAATATTAAGCAAAACAAAAATCACAATGCCCAACGAAAGCTACTCGCGATATTATATGTAATATTCATGCACCAATTCAAGATCCAGAATTGGTCACAAGCGCCTATTTAATAGGCACCCAATTGCTAGCCACTTATTAAATAGGTGTCCAACATTTTGTACCTATTTAATAGGCATCCAACTATAATGTCATGACCTAGGCACTTATTTAATAGTGCTTGAGGCACAGACGTCTATTAAATAAGCGCCTAATGTTCAGGTCCTTATTAAATAAGCACCAAAACATTGGACGCCTAACTAATAGGCATCCACATGCTCAGTCATCCATTAAATATGCTCCTAAACGTTGGCCAAAATCCTAAATATTAAGGGCTTAATATTTAGTCCCTAAATATTAAGCCCTTTAGCTATTATTGTTCTTAGGAAAGTTCGTCGAGTGCCATATTTTTGTTTTTTAAATGGTCCTTTCTTATCAATTTAATGTAGATGGCCTAACCCTTTTTTACGATTCCATGCCATATTTTATAAAACCTTTTTTTCTTAATAGTAGACCAAGTCATAGATGAATAGCAGCCAATGTAATACCCTAAAAAAATGGTAAATATTTTAATTAAATATTAATAATATAATAATATGAAAATAATTGAATTTAGCGTGTTAATAAAATAAATTGAAAATAAGAAGGGGCAAAATAGACATTTTCCAACTTTGAAATTTGACGATGAAATTGGCCCTATTGTGACCATCACGTTTTCTGGTTCGCGTAGTACTTTGGTTTGTCTCGTTTGGAGTACATATGAAGGAATTATAATCGAAACTATGTCGAGCTAATTTAGGAGCCAAGTTTGAAATTTGAATCTGAGCGATATTTGCTTTTCCCTCCCTCTAGTTAAAAAAATTCACGTACTCATTTCTTAGTTTTAAAAACTGATTGCACTCTTTCTCCTTCTTCCACTTTGCGTAAAAACATTCAAATCACTCCATCATCCTCAATTCTCAACGAAATTGCATGAAACCAGCGGCATCGCGAAGCTAGCAAGGAATGCAACACATTTATATCAATTTAGAGGTGTAACTCAGGCTGAAAAACAGAGATTTGGGTAGTGAATAGTGAATTTGCTGAGTGATTCATGGTTTTCTTTTCGTGTAATGCAATTTTGATTCTACATATATGATATGCCGACCATACTAGTGCAGGTAAACATTTGTAAAGAATTAAATTCAGACTTAATTAGGATTTGTGAGGGAATTTGTAATAAATGGTAAACTAGAACTAGGTTTTACACAATCACTATAATTTAATTAGTATACACTCAAATTGATGTAATAAAGTGTTAACATGACTTAGAAATGTAGGGATAGGTACTAGGGACATTCTCAAGCGATTGAAGGAAAAGCAGAGGTGACTGGATATGAAACGACGTGGTGGAGAAGCCAAACCCACGACCATGATTTTTCAAAACATCATGCACATCGGTCCACCAGTTTCTCCAACTGATCCACCCGCGGCCTATATTTTGGGTTAGATTGAACCTAGACCCATATGGGCTTATATAAAATAAATTCTACTGATTTGAGTCATGTTCCTTTTTTGAAGGCGTTTGGAGGCTATTGACAAGGCAAGTGATGTCATTATGAATTCATGTATATGGTGTGATGGTTGATCATTTTTTATAATGGATTTATATGTGTTCGTGATATGAAATTGTGATATGACATTAGACGTGAATGTGAATGAGTTTATGGCATAAGTAGGCGACCCAGGATATGGATATAGACACATAAACATATACAGACTCATGACACAAGTAGGTTGGCCAGGTATTGTGTGGCTTCCTTATTGTGCTCTGGCAAACCGATGTAGAGGATGGATGTTAAGAGATCCTATAAGGCGAAAATCACTATATCTTCCTCATCAGGCTCCGAATTATCATCACTGTTAACCTGAAATGCAATACTATGTTTTTCTTGGACTAGTTCATTTCTAGCTTGCAGGTTAGCTTCACAAGATATTAAATTAACAATTAATTCTTCTACTTGAAGTGCAGAAAGATCATTAGCTTCTTCTATAGCAAGTACTTCTCTTTCCCATTCATCGGTTAAAGAATTTAAAATATGTGATACTAAGTCAAAATCAGTAAAAGTAGCTCCTGATGCCATAAGATCGTGCTGTATAGTTTGAAACAAGAATACATATCTATAACACTCCCATTTGGTTTTATTTTAAAAGATTGAAATTGACTCTTTAATAAATTAATCTTGGTCTGTTTAACTCTAGTTGTACCTTCATGAGTGACTTGAAGCATTTGCCAAAAATCATAAGCAGTTTTACACACCATAATTCTTGAAAATTCATTTTTATCTAATGAGCAGTATAAAATATTCATTGCTTTAGCATTATTGAAAAAGCGATCTTTTGAGCATTTGTCTAGGTATTCACTATATAGCAAGTGCTTCATACTGAAATTGAGTATAGCTAGATATCAAGACCACTTGATTTCATAAAAACATGTAACCCAATATATATAATTAGAACCAGTAAAAAATGGAGGACGTGCAGTGGATTGTACTTCTTGAAATATGTTATAACTCGTATTTGTCATAAAAAAATGATATTCAAAATAGTGTTACAATTTTGAAAAATCAAGCTCTTTTACCAAATGAAACTATCTAGTGGATTGTATAGTGATACCATGGCTAAATTAACTTGCAGTATAATAGAAATATAATTAGCAAAGTAGTAAGTAAATAAAAGAACATACCGAAATTTATACTGGTTCGGAGAACCTCTCCTACGTCCAGTCCCTAAGCACCTCTTAGGAGTTCTCTAGCAAAGCTGTCTCTTGACTCAAAAGGAATATGTTTACAAACTAACGGCCCGAGTACCTCTGAGGATTGACTTTCTTTCCTAGATAGAAAAGTATCTTTGACAAGTTTTGTGTCTTTGCACACTAATTTTTCACTCTAATTCATACAATAGTCCTATAACCTCTTCAACGATCAAGGAGATGAATGGGCAGGGTTTAGGATTGAACTTTGAAACCGAATGATATGGAATTGAATGCACAAAATGAATGCCAAAGTTTCAGAATAATTGCTGTTAGAAATCAGAGAATTGGGGTTAGAAAATTCGATAATCAAAGTTGCGTTTTGAGAATTAGAGAACCTTGTTATATATAAAGGATGAGCGAATTCGATTAGGAGTTGCTACTGTTGTTGCAACCATTAACGATGAGTTACAATGCTTTGAGGACGAAGGGATGAGACTGCGTTAGAGCAACGAGAAACAAAATAATTTCTATCACGGGTTTACTGAGCAGAAACCATGACGACCGGTTAGGTTCCTCTGGTCGACCGACGGACCTGTTTCAGGCCTAGTAAACCTAGGCAGAAACTTCCTTAGGTACTGTTCTATTTCCCGATATCTCGAGCTTTCGAAAAATCTGAAAAAACTCGCAGATGTATTTGGATATGTAACAGAGGTGATGGCCAGGTTTCAAGTGGATTGAAGATCGTTTGAGTGGTTTAAACAAATTTCTACTCAATAGACTCAATGCATGACTACAATAACATACTCTATATATATTGTTTTCAAAACTCCGCTTCTTGTGTTGCAACGTGTGAATGATAATTTATTAACTCCACTTTGATATTATCCTGACTCCATACTTCATTAAGGCTCTTATCTTGAGATATATAACTCCATTTCTTTAGCTTTAGCTATCCCGAACTCTTATTGAATTCTTCAAGTCTAATGTTCCTGAAACAACTCGATAAAATCATTAGCAACAACGTTATTTGGTTGTTATCATCAAAACACAGATATGTGAGTCCAACACTTACAACACATGTAACTTGCACTTTCTAATACCAGAATATACAAATCCTAATTAAAACTAGAGGTGTAAAAGAAATAACAGGAAATTATTGTTAAGTACAAAATTTCTCAGCGTTTTTGCCTCAATGACAAAACTTCAATATTTTATCCTGAAGGACAACTTTCTTTAGGTATAAGTTTGTAGTTATTGATAGCAGTTTTTAGGTATCAGTTTGTAGTTATCGGTAGCAGTTTTTAGGTATCAGTTTTTAGCTTGGTAGCAGTTTTGTTGTAATTATGAATAATTTTTGAAAATGTTTGTCCTTATAAATAATTTTTAGGAGAATGTTTGTCATTGTGGTAAAAATATTGAGGTTGTGTCCTTGAGGCAAAAAATATACAAATCTTTGTTCTTTAGATTAATTTCCCCAAGAAATAAACCGAAACTAAACATAACAAAATTTCTCGTAAATAACGAATGTATAATGAAATATAATTCCTAGAAATGCAGGGGCTAAAAGGCAAAGTTTGTTTCCTTGACCAATCTATGCATGAAATGCACCTCTTCTAATTTCAGATCCAAAAAAATACTTCCTCCTTGAAAAAATTCGCATTCCCCAAAATAACTTAATTCTATCACCTAGTTAATTCGCCTAATGCTTCCGTCACTTAATTCTATCTGGATTTCACTGATGTCTGGATGCGTTGATTCGATGTCGCCTCGATCTGGAGGTCCGGTCGAGTTTGTGAGTCGTCGTTGATTAAGTCGAGAAGGTGCGTTGCTGGTTTGAAATCTGGAGATATCGCCACTGATTCGAAGTCTAGAGATGGTGCATTACTGCTGTGCTCTCCAAAAATTTGACGCTGCCTTAAAGTAATATTTGCTGCCGTGATTACCTGAAGTCGCTCGTGTTTGGGGATGAACATGAGATTGGTACCGTGCTTTAGTTGATGGAGATGAAACGATGCAACTGTTGGGTTGTACGTGAAATTTTTGAGTGTTGGCTTTGGTTTGTATTATTATGTTGAAGGCCGAAGATTATGTTCGATGTAACCTGCTGTTTGAATCTGAAACCAACGTTCGTGCTTGAAGGAGGAAGGCATAGATTCTACAGAACCGATGAACTTAGAGTATTTACAACTTCACGAAAGATTCTAGCATCATGGGCAATTCCTTCCCACCCTGCCCTTATGAACGTAAATGTTAAGTCAAAGGCGCATGTAGCCATTATATTCTGGGTAGGAACACCTTTACGTCCTACAAATCGTTGTATATCCGCTTGAGGAACATGAGCCATTACATGTGCACCATCAATTACTCTAATACAATTTCTATAGAATGGATAATATCGTGGTGATGAACTGATTTGTTCTGAAATCCTATTAAATTGAGAATTTATCGGCCTAATAATATCCACATACATTAACAAAACAAAATCCAGAATTTTATGAAAATAACGGCTAACCGTGTTAAGTGATCGTTGAAATCTTTCAGCAACCTGCCGTACACGAATAGCCAAAGCGATTGTATATAGAAAGATGACTACCATTTCTCTAACTGTAACGTGCACCGCCGGCTGCAAACCATAACTTTCCAACCGCTCACACAACGACATAAAACAAAGCCTCTTCATTTGGAAATTTAGTTGACACCGTTCTGCATGGCCTGTTAGCATATCATTAACCCAATAAATACATGTAACTTCAGAATCGTGTATCTGGCTCGTTTGAGGTCCACGTGTGGCATTATATAGTCTAAGGAACTGAATATCTTGCAAATCATTAAAATCAGAATCATCACTTTTTTAATTTGGAGCTGCCATTAGGGATGAAGAAAGTAGAAGGTAAGAAGGTAGAATGAGATAATGATGAAGAAGCGGAAGAAAGTAGGGAATATATAGAAGAGGTAGTTTGGATGAACTGTTGTAGGAAGCTGTTCGCGTCCATGTTGCGTCGGACGCGTCCGACGCAAACGGCTCCCCAACAACGGTTCATCTGAACTGGACAAACTGATGGATCCCACATTCGCTGGCAGACGTCAACTTCACCTGGTCATTTTAGCAAAAGAACAGTACCTAAGAATGAGGAATAGTGGGGACATGAGATAAATTGTAAAAGAGAGAAAATCATGGGATTTGAATAGAGATATTTCGAACTTGTCATCGACTACATTTAGGTATGTGTGTATGATGTTTACAAAAGTGTAATGAATATGACATTCATTGAATAATTGATGTTATAAGTTAGGAGTCTAGATAATTTATGTTTCAATTATGTGAATACAGCCCGTGTTATGCACACATTGTGCAATCAAACATTAAATTGTTAAATTTGTAATATATAAGCAATAACACCATTTTGAATGCCTATACTACCGTATAAACTTTACGTTGCATATTTACACATTTTTTAGCATCACAAGGATAAATAGGAGCTTCATTGATAAAGAAATTATCAACAATTATTATCTTGCTTTGGTCTCTTGGGTCACATCCTAACGGTGACTTGATTGATTGATTCAGCCATTAGTTGTAACCTGATGACACATGGAACTGGAAGAACAAAGAATATGATTTAAAATTGAAATAAATATGACAATGAGCGCAAAAAAAATAAAACGATGGTAACAGTAATATGTTCGAATGAGACCAGAATCCTAGTTATACATGTCAATATCAACCATGTTTGGAACTGCTATTGTAATTGACCAACTTCATTGGCTGTGGAAAAACATACATCAAGCCAGCTTAATTCCTTCCATTATATAAGGTGATTTGCATATAACGTTGTTGCTTATAACAGTGTTTTTATAATGCGACCGTCAGTCAAACCGTGAGAACTTAGGATTCAAGGTTTTGAAGGTCTGATAGATCGAACCGTCAAGTACCGCAGATGGTTGTTAATAGTGAAAATGTGAATATATTTTAAACATAGGCTTTTCACATACAATATATTTCAGTGCATTCAATGACCACCCTTCAAAACACAAGTATAATAATGTATAACACAACACAAACACACTATGGACAAAAGAATTATATTATAAACACCAGAAGGTTGGACCACGGCTGAAAGAAACGGTTGAATCACGGTCAAGGGTTGAACCACGGTCTGTGCACGGACAAGGTTTGATTGAGTTCTCAGCTTTTATGGACCACGGTCCGCGGTTACTTGCGGTTCGACCGCGGGCGGATCGGGTTTTAAAAACTATGGCTTATACAACTAGATATTTGCCCTGTGGTTATTAGTATATCAGCATTAATTATTTTCATTTTATCTTATCCAATTTTGAACGATGAAATGATATTATCAGATGCAAACATAAAGAAGTACCAAAATTTATTTTGAGATCCATCAGTTGGAGACGGTTAATAAAATTCAAAATCAACCAAACATTTACTTGTAATGAAACATTCACTATCATCAGAAAAGGAAGAAAAGATAAAAAATGTTTTGCTTTAGGGGAAGACTGAGCAAAGCTAGTGACATTAATTGACCAACATCAGTACCAAAGAAAAAAATCATTGATTATAGGCAATCTGGATGCATAATAATTTAGCAGTTTATAGTGAGATGGTAGAAGAGCAGGCAGGTTCATCGCTATTTAACTTTTTCATATTATTTTGTTTATGATTAAGCAACGTTCATGTGGTTTTCATATCGCATAAATTGTATAACATTACTTTTTTTACTTTAAAGGAAATACTAAATGAATAAAATGAACTATATCTTGTTTTAAAACTGAATCATAGCACTTGAAATGCATTGTTTGAAGTTCATGTAGCATAATCCTCTACTCTTTTGCTTTGAACAAAGTGAATATATTCAAAAAGAATAGTTAATTGCACGTAGTAACAGCAAAAAACTAACTAAAAAGTTATTTATAGAATCTATTCGATGAGCGTATAAGCCAATATGAAATATCATAAGTGAGCTATAGTTTTGACTAATTATAACCACAGAAATTATATTTTAAAGTGGAAATATATGAGCGTACAAGCCAATATTGAATAGAACGTGCTTGTACCTTGGCCTAGTTGGGTCTTCCATATAACCAAGCACTTAAAAGTGTACTTTTAAGAACATATTGATATATTCACTACTAGAAAGGCTTCAGAAAGCGACATAGCCTAGCCACGGCTAAAAAAAACGGCCGTTGCTAGCCGTCGCTTATCGCGTTATACAAACCTGCTACCCGAGACCAAACATTTCACTTTCCCTCTCCCCAAATCCACTCAGATCCGTCGCCCCCCGCCACGAGCCGCCGCCCTCTGCCACCAGGAGCCGTCGCAATCTTCCGTCGCTAATTTCAACCTCTCCAAACTTGCCGGTATCTCCTATTTTTCATTATCTTTGTTTAATTTAGGTTTAAATTAAATTAGTTGATGATTTAGGAATTTAGAATTGGATGATTTAGGGGTTTGGAATTGATGAATATATGTTATTAGTTTATGATATATAGTTTATTATTTGTATTGGGTATATAATGGTAAACCTAATTTAGAAAATTAGTTGATTATGTGTTTGAAAATGATGATTATTGCGTATTAGGTGATGATAATTAGTGTTGATTTGGTGGTATTAATTAGTGAATTTATTGTTTACTATGTTGTTAAAAATTATGGCTAATTTAAAATCCAAAAAATAGTTCATGATTATTGGATAATATGTTTATTGATAAGTTTACGAGAATGTTTGTTGTACTGTTGTAAGTGCTAACTACTTATTTAGTTCACAAAATCGTTAATTAAAATTTATGTAGTTAAACAAAAGTTAAAATACGTTTTAAAATTTTAGATTTAATTAATAAATATTTAAATAGTTAAATGAATTATAAAATAGTTTTTGTAGTTGTTAAAATAGTAACTCATAGTTCCCATTTGTGAGATAAGGCATATTTTCCGAGTTACTGATAGTTCCCATGGATTTTGATTCAAAATTAAACGAAATCTATTTGGCTACATTACTAAAAAAATTTAAGATCATTATTTCACTACAGACCACTAATACTTCAATATTAATATTTTTTTATTTGTGCTTTATTTATGTGAACCCCTTAGAGAATTTTTGGCCCCGTCTGACAAGTGTTGTATATGATCGTTATATGGATATTCGTTTTTCCACAGAACGGGCAAAGTATGAAAGGGAGCCTACAACGGCTGAGGTTTTCAAAGTCACACATGCAGTGGAGCATACAGATGAGGATGAGAATGTTTCATATGATTGGTCGGACGACAAGGTTGCTTCTGTAATGGTAAATATGTTTATTTCTGTAATGAAAATATTTCATATTCGTTTATTTCACAGTAAATAAGTAAATTGTATAGCAATTGTGTCAAATATCTGTTCGTAATTGTAGGAGAGATATAAAGCAGAGCATGCACGAGCGATATAAGCGAGTGGACGGGAGTCGCTTACAGTTGATGAGTCTAATCGGATATGAGATTCAATCATTAAACCGGCAAGTCGAAACAGGCATTACAGTTTCTGCAATATGGTATATACTCAACGTTTACACAGTAGAAACCTGTATGCCATGAACTTCTTATTCACTTGAGTTTATTACCAATAACTTGAGTTTTCTTATTGTTATTGTATGCCATGAACTTCTTATTTACTTTAATTATTTCACAGGCTCTTAATTTTCAAAGGGCATATAGGAGATCTATAGATGAGGAAGAGATTGCTCGGATGCAAACACAATTGGATGAGCTCAATGATTGGCGGAAGAGTCAGTTGGCGACGCAGATAGATGAGCGTATTGCTGCCTTCTATCAGGAGCATGGGTCAATACCCGGGGAAGAAGGTCCATATGCTGCTGATGATGATGCTTAGTTGGTTTGTTTTGATGGGTACGCTTTATATATATATATATGTGTATATATGTATGTATGTACATATTATGATGGGTTTGACATTTGGTACTTTGGATGTTGTGATTGATACTTAGTGTTTTGGTGGATTTGGTATTTTGGTTGTTGTGATTGATGTGGTTTGGTTTGGTGGATTTTCATAGTTGGTTATGTTGATTTTCTTATATGATTTTGTGAATATATGTTGGAATATGCAATATTTGATGATTTGGTTGTGTTGATATTGATTATATGGTATGATGGAATGGTATTATATGTGTGGAATGATGGAATTATATTATTTGGATTGATTGGGATTGAGGGTTGAAGGTGCTGCAATGTGGCAGCAAATTTGTTCCAGTTTTGCAACGGCTAGCAACGGCCCTTTGGTCAAATATAGCGACGGCTAGCAACGGCTAACAACGAATATATTGCAACGCTTTGCAACGCTTTGCATCAACAACCCAGGAAACCAACAACCCCAACGGTTGCTTCCACGTGGACACTTAGCCGTTACAAGCCGTTGCAAAAAGAACAACGGAGCCGTCGCTAAGGCCGTCGCTTTCTTTAGTTGCAACGAGATATTTTGCAACGGCTTTTAGCGACGGCTAGCGACGGTCGCCAACGGCTATTAGCCGTCACTAAACAGTGCTTCTTTTGTAGTGATTGAAGTATTTTGATGATCATAGGGAGCATGCTAGTGCCTTGTGACCTATTTGGGAATCCCATATAACTAAGCACCTAACAGTCACCAAACATTTAAATTGTTAAATTTTAACCGTGTACATTTGAAAAATATATTTCCTTTCTATCAAAATTAGTTTGAGGTGTAAATTTTTATTTTATGTTAAGAAATAATCTTTTGTCATGAATTTGAAAATGCAAGCTTGTCGATAGATACAAAATTATATTCAAACTTATTAAGATGGAATATCTTAATTACTTTCCAAATTTGACGGTAATAGCTACCATTTGCATTTACTATTTTTTTTTCATTATTTTATTTTGTAGGGCATTAGAATTTTGTACTCTCTAGTCTAACATTTTACCACTTTTGTTTTGGAGTTAACATTGGAAGGTAGAATTCTCATATTGTTATTCTTTTCCTTCCTGGTATAATTCAACAAAAACAATATTTATGAGAAGTTAAACGCATTAATCATGATCAATATATACAAATAAATAAATTTATAGCAACCATTTGTCAATATAGGAAAGCAAAAAAAGAGGATTTTCACTCAAAAGGCTTCTTTGTATAGTATAATAAGTTTTAAGGACAACATTTAAAAAAAATTAGTTTTAAGAATAATTTACAGAAAAAAGATAAATAAAGTTATCATTATTAGTTATACAGAAATAATGATAAATGAAATTATCATTTTTCCGTGTAATTTAAAAAGATAAATGAATTTATCATTTTCCTGTAAATTGTCGTTAAAACTAATTATTCATAAGTGTTGTCCTTAAAACTTATTACCCTATGATGAGAAGGCCTCCAACCTAATTTCCACGGCAAAAAAATGTGTACTTATTTGAAAAGGATTTACTCCCTTATTGTTCAGTAGCAAGTAGCAAGTAGCAACTGAACCCATGGACAAAAATATTTAAACTTCTGATGTTAATAAATCAAATGCATAAATGCAAAAAATTAACTAAATATTTTAAATGTTGACAAACCAATGCACAAAGGCAAGCAAAGTCATATGAATATATTCTTAAACCTCTGAATATAAGTTTGCTTTCTTTAGACACTAATCAATACATCATGTCATTTAACTTTTATATTACATGACTATCAACCAAGAATCTATTCATGCATCATTATAGAGGAAATTTTTACATAATGTAATAACTTCATTGGGTCAGAGGTGATTTTAACCAAATAAGTAGAAAAGGAAGATTAAAGAGTATTGTTAGTGTGTGTGTATGATAATTAATAGAATTGAATGATGTACCCATAACTTCTTCAAGCCGGCACAATTGTTATCTAATAAAGAATAATAAATATAAGAGATGCTTACGTGAAGAAGAGATGCACATCCATGATTTAAATAATCACCATTCACCTAATAATATCAATCCCTAGAGCTAAGCCAAGCACATTCATTGATTCAATTTCTATAAATCCAAACTGTAATATCATTTTGGGTATACCATAATATATATACCATAAAGAGTAATTGAATATAGATAAATAAGAACCTCAACTTCATACATTAAGAATGATTCAACAATAACCAATAAAGACTAAAAAAGAAAACCAATGAGAAAAATATATATTAATATCCGAAATTGATTTATCGAAATTAAATAAATTGAGATTATTGTCTTACCTTATACCAATGAATTATGTAAACGTGAATCTATGGTGAATCAGGAGACAATTTTTGGTGAGGGCTCATGGAAAGCTGGTTCGAGCAAGAAAAACAGGAAATTAGAAGAAAAAAAAGGGGTGAAAGATTAGGAATCTGAAGAGATTTATTTTGAGTGTGGGAATGTGATAGGAAACAAATGAGCAGTAATGACACAAATAGGCAGAGACTATGGGGGTTTAACGTCCGTTACAAAATGGCCGCAGTGATGTATACTTGTGCTATTTAGTGCGAAGGGTCCAAATTGCTGAAGTAAGAACTTTTAGGATGGTGATATTGCAAAAGGTAGCTCAATCAGCTGAGAAAAGAGAATTAGAGCTGGGAATCAATATGGTGAGAAGAATAAACCAGCATCATATTGTGCTTTATATATAACGAGTGCGAACCTGTGCTACGCACACGGCATTGAATGTAAAGCTTTGAAAATACAGTAGTACGTTATTGGTAAAAACATATTTGTAAAGCATGTTCAAACCAAAGTAATGTGAAAAAAATTTGTATGCAACTGCTAAATGTCGGATGATGAAATGTCACGCATAATATAAATTTCGATTCAATAAGCGCATTAGAAAACTAATTTAATGTACTATCCACCCTATTATAAAACAGAAACAATTAGAACAATATAGTATGTACATCACAAAGGGATATATAGCAAGGTGATACATATGTAGCACTTGTACTCTTGAGCTATCATGTGCCGACAGATCAAGTGGTCCAAGTGGTCTAAGTGGTTCAGTACAAATGTTGGAGTTGTCTTAAAAAAATAACCGTTGCATAGAATGGTTGAAGATGGCTCATGCACAAACAATTTTGATGCACAGTCTAACGTGCTTCCAAAATAAGAAGAATATATGGCAGTGCACTTCTTTAGCACCTAAATAAAAAAATTATACTGTTGGTCATCAAACTCATTTGAAAGCATAGTAGCTAGCTGGACAATAGAAAATAAAATAAAATAGAGGACCTAATATTTTCAATCAAGGAAATACTAACTTGTGACAAATATATCAGCGTAAAAAACAAATTACATCAAATGAAATATTTTTTTTTGAAATACGAATGAAAGAGTGTTATCTAAATCTTATCAAATACATAAATATCAAATTGTGCTGAACAAAGAAGTCAAGACGGGCTATATTAAGTCCATAAAAGCAAATGTTTACAACATTACAACATATAATCAAAAGGATTGTTTGGTTCGATACATATAAAAAATGAAGAAGAAAAATTAGTGTTCGGATAAAAGTGTAGCATCATTGACCAAGTAGCATATGCTGATAGAGGTTGTAACCATTCCATGTCCCCATGGCTAAACTCAAATGGATTGAATGTTCATCTGTTTACCATAATGATAAGCTTGCTATTAGAGAACAGTGACAATGTTACACAATTTGGTAAAAACCGCAAGCTCCATATTAATTAGCATATGAAAAGCAAATCAATGTGCAAAAGATAACCCTTGTTGAGAAAGTGTAAAACAAGTAGATTTTTAAAAATCAAAATTGAGTAAAAAATAAGCATATGGATTGAAACAATATTTATCTATTGTTACCATCGAATATTTATTTCTATAAATACAGAAATATTTTTTGAATGACAGTTAACATGATCATTTAATTCAACTCATTTCTTAGTAAACTTTTTTAAAATTTCAATCAATATTTTTTTCCCTTACTTTTTTATATAGAAAATAAATTATATACACAATGCATTAAATTTATTTCCCAGCCTTTCGCACTACCGAAAATGATATGAACACAAAAATATAATCCTCTAAAGCTTTAATATATACTCACTCATTTTATCAAAATCATTTGATGATTGAAATGAACTTTTGGCAGTTTAAACTAACGTCATTGAAACATAGGATCATCGCTTAGTGATTAGAATTGCGAAGTAGATTGAATATGAAAATTAATGTATTGGTTAAAAAATTCAAAATTAATTGGATAACTTAGATACCAACACATAGTTTCATTTTTTTTGAAACATACATTAAATTGATTCTTATCATGCATTCAAGTTCACAATCCCAAATAATGAATATAATTAATGCTTGAAATCTAAATAAATCTCTTGAGTTATAATGATTAGCACAACAAAACTTCATTTCAAACATAAATTCACCCATGAAGTGCCATATAATAATATTTGTATCTAATCCTTACTCTAACTTACCATGATTACTATAACTTAACGGTATTTTGAATCAGTTGCAACAAATGGAAAAGAGAAAAACAAAATTGCTTCATAATAACGATAAAATGTAAGCAACTTTGATGAACTGATAAGGTAAAGTTAAATAAAATGCCCAATATACTATGTAAGTGGAAAAACCTACGTAAGCAACTTTGTTAAACTTATAGCAGTCAATTACATCCAATCAACATACATTGACGGTTTGTAAACAAAGTGTCAATTATAAAAAAATGTACAACATATATTCAATTATAAAACAAAGTAGAAAAATTATTAGCACAGTTTTAGTTGTATAATCTTGTGCTTTGCTGTTCAAATATAGTTACTCGTTCTTTAGCAATCCAAGAAAAAAATAATGTATACTTTAGCTGAAAGACAACAACGGTACGTCAAAATTTTTACTTGTTATATCTTTGCTCAATACCTTAGGAAGCCATAGGGCAACATAATATAACTTCCAGTAAATATAAGAAGTAAGAAATTCAAAGTAGGATACATCTTCCACATATTCTTCATAATAAAATCATCTTAGTGGGAATAAAAAATAAATTCCAAGATCATGACTTGTAAAGTATCGTTAAACGGTAAAAAAGGCAGAAAACAATGAAAATGAATATGCAGAATAAGTTGCAGTAAACAGTAAAATAATTCCGATGAAATGGAAGCTAATCAAAATTTATGTTTTGAATTACAGGCATGAGATATGGTTGTCAAATTTATAGCCTGATAAAAAAAGTAGGAAAATGTTATACATTTATAAAGAGAATATGGATTTAATTTGAAAATAGTTAATTAGAATACAGTTACTTCCAAAAAAAATCGCTCTTTCAACTTTGGAAAGAAATGAAGTAATAAGGTAGAGCAGAACATACAATTCATTTAGAGAAGTTCTAAGAAATTAATATAAATATTTCTGGATGAAATGGTCAAATATTTTGTCTTTTTATGTCAATGTTGCTGACAGCAACTAGATTTTTTGTTATAGTGTGAAGAAAACATAGGATAATATGAATTAATGCATCTAAAATATTTGTTTCCTTTATCTTTGCTACATTTTTTAGGAAGACAAAAATAACATACCATAACAATAATGATTATTATTTGCTTTATTTAATTAAAGTAAGGAATTCAATTCTAAGAACACAATTTGTGAAGTAGAGTAAGGTTTAGTGAAATAGTGAAATTGAATGAACATAAAAAGCCACGGTAAATACAGAAATACTATCTTTGATATGGGAACACAAACCAAAGTTTATGTTGCAAACAAAGAAAATAAGTGATTGCTTTTGAATTACAGATGATGGCTATGATTGCATTTGGTAATACACCGTCGCTAAGGACAACAGATCTAAAAACAAACAATTAAGCAAATGAGGCAAACAACGAAAGGTTTCGAACGACCATAACAAAGATAGGACATACTATTTTGTTAGTATAGAGTTAGGGGTATGCTCTATGAGCAATTATGTAATTTGTTACATATATTTAACTCGTTGACCAATCTTGTTCGAAATAAAAGGTATTTTCTTCCTATTATATACTTGGTATAATATGATTATATTAATTAATTAACTTAATTAAAAGTATATTTAATAAAAAAATCCATAAATGGTATATTTTGTGATAGTAGTCATAAAGTGTTGTATCCGTGAGTAATTTATCACAACGAAACAAATATACCATTTTAAATGTTCCTAGTCAAGATGCATCGAGACTAGATATTGATGTATCCTTCGAGACTAGAGCACGTAACACTCTCCAAACGTTGGGCAGAGTATTACTCATGACTGCTGGGGGCCTAAGGGTTACGTTCTAATAGTTATTGGATAACTATGGAACGACTCACTCGATAGTTTTTGTTGGTTAATATAACTAAGGTCAAACATAAAATATCGATGTAACTGATTTACACAGTTCTCTCGACTTGAGAATACTTTGGATCTTCAATATGAAAGCTCCGCTTTGATTATAGCCAAATCATGGCATGGCATTCATCAAGTGACTATAGTTGGGTCGAGTGGAAGTATTGGAAGTGAAGTACTATTCAAGAGAGGATTCGTCTCCTCAGTTATATGCGGTTAGTATCACAGTCAACTCAAAGTCAAAGTCTCTGGCCAGAGCATTTCGGTTAATAATAATTGTTATTATTGAACCAAGGATTTTGTATTTGGACTATAAAGTTGAATGTGGATGAGGTTGGAATTTTGACCATTACCAAATTCCAAAAGTCCAAAGTGATATAGTTTTGACGAAGAGAATTAGTGTAAACAAATGTCACAACCGGGTAACGCTTATTAAACTAAAATTGGATTTTATCGAAAATGAGTAAGCGATAAATTTAACCATAATGTCACACCACCTGCTAAGTGACGTGTGAACGTTAACATTAGAATAGCTCGATGTTAATCGGTGACCAAATTTACACCCAATAGTTACACAACCGAAATGATGAATTTCCTTAAGACCGAACGATTTAATTAGTTTATAATTGTTATAAATTAATTAAATTAATTAATATTTATGAAATATTAATTATAAAATTTGAATATGATTTGAGAAATAAATAATGTTATAAATATTTATAACAGTTATAAATATATCGATCGATATACAATATCGACAAGCGATTAAATTAGATTTAATTGCATAGTATTTTAGCTTGGGCTTAGATGAGTTTACAGGGCTGCAAAATTTCGGTTTTGGGAAGGTCTAGGGGTGGCTAAAACATAGGGAATTGGCTTGGAGATAATGAGTTGAGATCAAGTGAGAATGGGTAAAAAGGTTTTCCTCGTTTCCCTCTAATACAACCCCATATATATACATATATATATATATATACATATACATATACATATATATATATATACATATACATATACATACATATATATACACATATATATATATATATTTATATGTATGTGTATATATGTATGTATGTATGTATCTTTAAAATAATGACTAACCTTTTTGGCCGCCATTACCTTCTACATTGCTGGTTAAAACATAGCTCTCAATCCACTCCAAAATTCTCAACTATATTTTAAATTAAAATAATACCATTCGATAGTTAGAGGTCGGTGATTTCGGACTTGCAATCTGATGAATCAAGAACAGTAAAAGGAAGGGAAGTCATTGCTTCAACGTGGATTCAAAGACATCATTAAATTGGTAATTTTAATTCATCTTACAGTAATTAAATTATATTTATGATCCTATAATGAGCAATTTCATATCTGTTTAAATATATTGCTACTATATGTTTGGTTAGGTGAGATTTTTATAAGTAGATGTAGTTGTCACAAATCAGTTTGGTTATGTGCATAATTTGTTTATTACACTATTTGATTTATGTATAGACAAATGTTGTTTACTGTAAAAAATCAATCTTTTTCATTAATAATTGTTTTATATATATTTATTAATAAATTCATATATATATATATATTAGTGTATATTTCTCTCTCATAATAGCATATGTGCATATATAAGAGATATATATATATATATATATATATGATTTCAAAAATTTAGTACACTTATTTATATATAATATGAATTTACAAATTCAAAAATCAATTATCATACATATATTCATATTTTTAAATTAACATTTATTGAATTTTTGAATTGGTTATTATATATAAAATAATTATTACATTAAAAAAATTCGATTTTATATTTAAAAATATATCATTTCAAAAACATATAGAAAAATTTAGGAATTTTTAATAAAGTTTATTATTTTTAATAATTAATATTATTTCGGAAAAACTGTTTATGATTTATTAAAAATAATAATTTAATTGAAAATTTCTTCAAAATTTCTCGTAACCTTTCGTTCGTAATCCTAGAATTTCTGTAATTTTAAAATTTGAATTTTTCATAATATATTATTTTATATTAAATAATTATTGCCGAAATCAATGTATTTGTTTTAAAAAAAATAATATTTCAACTTTGAAAAATCTTCAGATTTTTTTAAGCTCTATTTTATGATCCTATATTCTTGAAAATTGTAAAATTTGAATTTTCATCAATGGATTATTTTATGTTAATTATTTATGGATGAAAACATTATTTTATTCATAATATATACAAATTAAAATACTAAAATTATTATGTTTGCAAAATTAAGTTAATTTTGAATTATAAATAATTTTTAATAATTGTTCTCTCTCTTTCTATGTATATATATTTATCTATATAAATGTTTTATGTTCATATATTATATATAATATATTTATACATACATATGTGTGTGTGTATTTTATAACACATATACATGCACATATTTGGACAACATACATGACCTATAAAATGAGCTAATATGTCTGTTGTGATGTAAATCTCAATATCTACATATGGGCATATTATACCTTTCACAGATTATTATGTTACACATGCACTCATATATATATATATATATATATATGTATGTATGTATGTATGTATGTATGTATGTATGTATGTATGTATGTATGTATATGATACATTTATGTATAAACTAAATCAAATAAAATTAATTTTATATCTTAATATATTTGAATTTAAAAAAAATAAATGATTTTATTTAAATGAAATTTAGAAATGTTCTAATTCAGTTAGACTTCATAGGCCCAATAAAGATCCAATAGGGTAAAAAAATTGAAATTCACCCATAACTTCTACCGCGGGCTGGTCCAGTTCCAACAGTTAGGAGAACAAAGAAACCAAGCACAAAGAAATCAAACACAAAATTCATAAATTTGATTATGTAGAACATAATATACCTGATTAGTTTACTGTTAAAAGTAATTATATTGTTAGGGTAACAGAAAAGCATGAATAAAATTTTTATAATAACACATAAGACTACAAATGTAATAAAATTGTAAGTAAGGATAGACAGTAAGGGCTCTACTACTATAAATATATGGACAATTCTTTTATGTGCATATTTTTAATAAACACCTTATGCATAATGGTCACACCACTTTAAATAACATGAAATACTTCTTCTATATTCAAAAATAAATATTTTACATTAGACAATCAAATTGATGATATTAGCACGATCACAAACATAGAAGAAACAAATTATTTAAAACATACTTAAGATGTCATTATTTGAGAACAAAGAAACCGAGCACAAAGAAATCAAATACAAAATTCATAAATTTGATTGTGTATAAAACAATATACTTGATTAGTTTACTTTTAGAAGAATTTTTATTGTTGGGGTGACAAAAAAGCATGAATAAAAATTTCATAATAACACATAAGGCTCAAAGGTAAAAAATTGTAAATGATGATAGATAGTAAGGGCTCTACTACTATAAATGTGTCAACAATCCTTTTATGTGCATATTTTTAATAAACAACTTATGCATAATGGTCACAACATTTTAACTAACATGAAATACTTCTTCAATATTCAAAAATAAATATTTTACATTAGACAATCAAATTGATGATATTTGCACGATCACAAACATAAAAGAAACAAATTATTTAAAACATACTTAAGATGTCATTATTGTGCTTTTTTGTTTTACTATTATGATTACGATACTCATAATTAGATATATATCTTTTTAGATAACATGAAACACTTTTACAATCACAAAAGAAATTGTAAATAAAGTCTTAGAGACAATTGCCCATCACCAAACATGAACAAAAAAATATTGACAAAGTTGGAAAAAGGTTTGAAAATGACAACATAGTGTGGTTTAAAATTGATAATATTGACACAATCACGGACATAGGAGAAACAAAATATTTAAAACATACTTAAAATGTCATTATTGTGAACTTTTGTTTAACTTTTATGATTATGATACTCATAATTATGTATATATCATTTTAGGTAACATGAAAGACTTTTACAATAATAGAAGAAATTATAAATAAAATCCAGGAAACAACCACGCATCACCAAACATGAAAACAAAAATATTGAAAAAGTTGAAAAATGTTTAAAAATGAGAACATACAGTAGTTTAATTCAAAAATTAAAAAAATCAACAACTTTTAACTACTTTGAAAATGATGAAATGAAAGTAATCAACAAACAACTTTAAAGTACTGTGAAAAAGATGAAAAGAAAGCTACCAAATAAAAAACATCCAGATTCATCTTCGTCGATGATAATTTCCTACAAAATGAAAACATTTAGATTCTAGATCCAGATGGTTCTAATTCAATGGTTTCTTCCAAAATAAAAGGTGTTTCCTTAAATGATTTGAAAGAAATATACTTTATGAGAATTAAGAGAGAAAATAGAAATTAGAAATGTTGACAAAATTGAAAAACATATTAGAAGATTGAATTAAAGAGAAATGGAGATAGGGTTTTAGGAAGATGAATTTGCAAACTAATGGTAAAAGAGGACGAAGTTACAGAAAAAGAAAGGGAAACTATTAAAAAATAAGTTTTCTTAATTATTAAAATAAAATAGATAAAGAGCAGAAGAATGCTAAGAGACAAAATAATAAATAGCAATAAATACAATGGATACGTGAATTGTGATTGGAGAAGGGTTAGAGGGGGCAATTGCAAATTGTTTACTCAAATCGACGAGAGATAAGTATTTGGCTTCAGATTGAATGAGAAATAAGAATACGAAAATTCTTTTATTCTCTTTTTTATATAATAGAATAGATTTATATATAATAGAATAGATTTGTCCGAATAAGTCTTGAATGAATAAATGTACCGCTTGGTTTTTTGAATAAGTACTTTTCTTGAATTATCTTGCGAGGCTCTTGTAGTTTATCTCTTGCTATGATTTGTCAAAAATCCTTTTGTACATGAAACTCTTAAATTGTACCAATATTTTTTTTCAAATGGATATGGCACACACAAACTGATTTTGAACCAACAAAAGAGAATTCCATTGTGAACTATACTTGGTGCACTTAACAAAAATCAGAAACCTATAAATACAAAATGCTAAAAAAACAAATTAAATACAATATATGTTTATTAAAATCAAACAGAACTTAATTACAATATTTCATAATATCTCCTTTTGTTTATAACAATAGCATATAATATTTTTACAGATAAAAATAGATGTATTTGATATGTGATGCGTTGATTGAAAAATAATGAACAAATAGCAAACTGGTTGAAAAAATAATTTTGCTTTGATTATTTTTTAACTATAACACACTAAAAAGTCAAATATAAAAATATATTCGTTATCATCAAACAAGACGTATACTCCACGTATGTTAAAAAAGAGGTCCGATTATGTGAAGTTTCAGCTAGTATAGTGAGTGACTGGCACTACACCATAAATGACAATTTGATACGGCTTTTAGCCGTATCAAAATTTGGCAAGCTTATAGTTTTGATACGGCTCAAAGCCGTATCTAATTGTCCATTTAGGTACGGCTAAAAGCCGTATCTAATAGTCGAATTAGATACGTCTTAAAGCCGTATCTAAAACTAAATTTAGGTACGGCTAAAAGCCGTATCTAATAGTCGAATTAGATATGGCTTATAGCCGTAGCTAATAGAACAATTAGATATGGCCTAAGGCCGTACCTAAGTGAACCTCGAACCGCGTCTTGTAGGTCATTTAGATACGGCTGATGGTCGTGTCTAACTTGTTAGTTAGATACGGCTTTAAGCCGTACCTAATGACCTGCTCCTACGTACCTGTTTAATTTGATACTAATTCTAGATTTGGGATTAACCGTATATTCAGCACATATAGGCACATTAAGCACAAAAAAGATCTCACGCATATTTTTGATAGTTTACAATTCTAGCAACATTAATCCAACAGTGCATAGTTTAGATAGTTTACAATTCTACCATATTTCAGCATACGGTCTGAGCTTGAGCTTAATACAAATAGCTTAACACATACAGTTGATTCAGATAACAACTTCTACAAAGGGTGAATCACAACATTCACATTTGATATTTCTTGCAAATATTTGACTGTCAGCAAGCTTCATAAAACCATTACTAAATTAGTTTCAAGCAACAGACATAAAGTAGAAGAAAATAACATAACAAGTTCAATAAGTTTTACAATGTCAAGTCGCCATCAATTTTTTACCTGATACAGATTTAGAATTGAAGAAAGAAAAGGAATGATATGCAATTATCAACCACCACCCGCTTCCCTTCTCGTGGCATCGTGGAGGATGTCAATGTCAACGCCATCAGGAGGTAGCTGCACATATCTCACCACCGATCCTCTTATGAAGCAATTCCTCACTGATAGCTGAACAGTACATAATAAATAAGGTTAATAATGAGAAAAAGGTGTTACAAGGGTACTAACCAGTTCAGTTTTTATGTAGACTGGTGCAAGAGCCAAGAATAAGTTACAATAATACATCGACCTGAGGTTGAACAAACAACTATAATACTAGCACTTAATTGCCAGTGGATAAATTCTGAATTGGGTAAAATCAATATAATTGTAATACTGTACCATCAGGGCAAGATCATGACAATAGAATGCAAATAAAGCTTGCCTCAGAGTTATAGTGCTACCATGTTCGGCTTTAGAATTTGATTAAAAGATGTTTATCATAACTCATAGTGTCAAAATTTTCGACAGCTGTTCAGTCGTCTTCCACGTTTTACTAACCCTAGTTACATGCCAACCAATGGTATAATATTCATGAACTTTGTGACATGAGCATATATATCAATTGCGACGTTTATTGACTTGATCCTACTAATGGAATTTGATGTGTAAACTTGTTGCAGATAGGACTCCCAAGATATTCAACAATAACTAAAAAGATTATATGAGGGTAAACTTTTTGCATATACCCTTTGTTACATTTTTCGTACAGATCAAAGATGAATAAAGCTTGCATATTTTCTGGTTTATAAGGGACTGCTGGTTTGACAATTTTGTTCACATATTCTAATGATACTGTAACATTGAATGCATATATGCTATAATTCTAGATAATTCATCAACATTTGAAAAGAAGTAAAGCAATACAATTGTGGCTACTGTAAATTGTTTCATCTTGCATTTATTCAAAACGGATGACAAAAAAATTAAAAATAGCAAATACGTTGCACGAAGATGCTATTTTTTGTCATGAATAATGGAGGGAAGACCTCTAAAACAAAATGTAAACTATTTCTTCACATTTGCAGCTTAGGTTGGCATGAAAGACAAAATGTTTTTGATGCCATGACGAAGGGAAGAAATCCAAGATAAAATGAAAACTATTTCTTCACATTTCTATCTTAGGTTAGCATGAAATACAAAATAATAAAAACAACATAGAAATTTAAATTTAAACCAAGCTCCTATTTAGAGTTAATGATACTTCGAGAAGGAGCATAATTAACCTCATTATTCGTAAAATGCAGAATCCTAAGTGAACAATAACTGAAATGGCGGAGATTAATTTCAAATCCAATGACTAATCAAAAACATGTTTAACATACATTAAAGAAAATACAAATAGTACTGAGGCAAGGATTAAAAATTATAGAGAACCATGTTTAACTTTCTAAAGTTGATGCCAAAAATTTTAGTATAACAACCCAAATTTGATGCTATTCTAATAGGATTTTAAATTTCATAGCTTTTAATTTTAATTTTGACAATAGTAAAGCCAATAATTATACATTTTGAAATACTGAATTTTTAAAGTTTAAAGTTTCAAAAATAAAAATCAAAGTTTCAAAATTCAATAATATTAAACATAATAATTCTACAATTTGAAACATCAAATTTTAAATTTAAAGTTCAAAATTTATGGCATTCAAAATGCTAAAAAATCAAATGGGTTAACGGTCTAAATTTTTCGGTGCTCAAATTTGTAAAGGTTTGATTGTTTATATAACCAAAAATTTCATGGCTCTAAATGTTAATGCTTAAAATTTCATGAGGTTTCAAAAAACAATACATAGTAAAATATTAACATAAACAGAAAATATACCTGCTCCAACGTCTAAAGAAACTGAATAAGACCCTTCGGATGGCACACATACCCACCCACTCCAACTTCAGCAAAGGTCTCTGCAAATTGATGATTTATTTTGCTGGTTCTCTCATCTGGTAGCAGTATGTTGTCCAACACCACTTTTTCATGTGTGGGTGGTATAGATTTCCCATAGATTTTGGACGATGTAGAATCTCGGCATATAGTACCTGTTGCAATAAATATGTTTAGATCTATCCAACAAAATATCTGCTCGAAAGCAACTAAAAATAGAAATCTTGTAATAAATACCTTTTGCTATTATATCTAAATCAGAGTTGAGGATTTCACATCTTTGATTGTTCGCTACATCGGTCGAATTCTGGAACTGCGAAGCAACGAATTCAGGAGCATTGAATTGTGTGGCGCGTCCTCCATCAGAAGAATTGACCGGTGCCCGAATTCCCTGTTCGGTGTTTCCCACCATGTTGATCAGAACCTCCATTTGCCCAGACAAATTTCCCATTGTACCCTCCAAACTTCCCACCCTCATTTTCAACTCATCATGCTCTCCATGAACATGTCTGAGTCGTTTCTGTGCAATGGCACAAGCCTTAACTTTAGTCTTTGGTATAACGGTCCCAACACCGCGGCTCCTACCCCTTGCATCCTTACCAAGCACTTGTGATAAGATGTCTTCATCCACTGTCAATTTTTCTTCATCACTATCAGTGATCTTTTCCTTCGCTTTCGCAATTTGATCCTGAAATATGATAATACTTATACAAATAAGGAATTTTAAAAAATATGCAAGTTAGTATTTGTTATAAGTATGAAGAAGTGGCATACGCATATTTTAGCATCTGAGTAGTATTTGTTTAACTTACAAAGTATGAAGAAGTGGCATCTGATATGCTACCATCTTTTTTCCTATGTGTCTTCTCCCATACTTGACGACGACTGATATTTGTTGATGGACTAGCAGCGATCTGCAATACAAGTACAAATTTGATTGAAATAGTTGATGTTTGTACACATGTAGATGTATGTATGTAGAATGTAGATACAGTGAATACTAAAGCATATGAATGAAAATTACCATTTCTTGTTCTATTTTAGCGTGACTTTTACGTCCTGCATGGTGACCATAACTGAGCAATGCTCTGTTCTTTTTGCCTGTCTCCCTTCTTCCGCTCGCTTCAGGCGTTGCTTCATTTTTTATGAACTGTTCCCAATCTTCTTGAGCAACTGTAGGTGGACAATTTTTCAACCGTTCTTCGTCATTTTTGAAAGTGTCATAATAAACTACTCTCAGGTTTTTCTTCTATCTCCTAAAAGCCTCGGCCATTCTCTTTAAAAACATTTCCTTTAAAAGCGGATCGAGCTCATAAATTTTCTGCAAAAATAACTCAGCTTGTTCACTGAAAGTTTAGATACTTCAAAAGTGAAAATGAATACTTTGTAAAATAGTACACATACAGTTGGATATCATTCAAATGCTGAAATTTTTGCAAATACTTAAGAAATTACAAGAGCCTCAAAGGGTGTGGACTGGATATATTGATAATATATCCAGAGAAGATAGTCCTACCTCCTTTCTTAATTTATCAATCTGTGTTGGCATTATTCATATCATATTGTAACTTACAATTACATTAACCTTTTATCGCAAAATGAATGCAGCATTCAAAAATGAAGAAGAATTATTTGTACTAACATGCATACCAAATAGCTTTAGGTAAACACAAGAATTTTCTGCGGGCGTAAAAATAAAGCACATTTAGAATCATGAATATCTAAAGATTCACAATTTCAACTCTAACTCATTTTTTGCACTATAGCAACTACTTACATTATAAGCACAAAATCCTTACGAAGCTTTTAATAATGTAATAAGAGAAACCAATTATACATGAAACTCAGCAAATTGTTCCAGTAGATGACATAACTACTTCAGAAAATTAATAAAACATTATATTAATATTTGAATCTTTACAAAGCTGAACTCCAAAAGAACTGAAACCGTAAAGAAAAAAATAAAGCGATGAAAAATGAAATCTCATGTCCAGTTTTTTCATACTTTTATGTCAAACCTAAATATTGTCTTGTTTGTTATGGTGATTGTATGATGAATAATAGTATTTTTTGAAATCTCATGTCCAGTTTTTTCATACTTTTATGTCAAACCTAAATTTACCATGATCAGGTTTGAAATGGGATCTATTTTGCAACCATTGACCTTATCCTCGACCTTTACCCAATCATAATAAAAAACTGTTTGTTTGAAGTCAGTGTAATCCAACTCAAGTATCTGTTGAATGACTCCGTAATACGTTGTTTCTGCTTCCTTATAATTTTTATCCTTACCACTCGCTCTAAATTTTGTAATTGCTCTCATGCATACACCGCTATTTTGTGTTACCATACGGTCTTCGTACTTTTTCGTGGAAAATGAAAATCCATTCACTTGGTACTTCATATAACTACGCGTTATGAACTTCGTCCCGTGCACTAGCCGCCACAGAGTTGGATCAACATCTGAAAAGCCGTATTGGGTCTTCAAGCTATTCAGTTTCACAATGGCATACAGCTTCGTAATCCCTTTTGAACATGAAGGATACAGTGGCTCTTTTACGCTACTAAAAAGTGATTTATACTTCTTACTTTCATTGGCCTGCCAATCTGGATAATCAGTAGACTGCTCTTCAACATTAGCATGATCAGGCAATGGATTTGTAGGTTGAAAATGATGAAATCTATCTGCATCATTGACCAGATCTTCCATCCTAATATGTTCAGACTCATCAGTAGTTGTGTCATGACTAACTGGTTGTTGTTTTTCCATCTCCGCCCTTTTTCCCCATGAAAATACCACACTGTATATGATTGGATGATACCCCATCTAAGCAAATGAAAATGAATTTCATCTAATTTGATCGTCTTCATATTTTTGCACCGGGTGCAAGGGCATAAATACACTCATTTCTTACCACCGTTTTCTTCAACAAAACTAATGAACTTCTGCACCCCGTCTATAAAGTATGTAGATCTTAGATCTGATTCAGTTATCCATTGTTTGTCTATGCTGAATAACATACTGCCCTCCTATATCATATATAACCGAACATGAGACTTGCCCTTCAATGGGTCCTCGTTCCAATTGCTCGAAAAGAAATTTTTTGAAAAATTCAAGTGGGAAATTATTGGAAATTTTTTGAATTGAAAAGAATTATTAAACATTAATTTTATTATAAATAGGTTAGGAAATAAGTATTCTGATTATCTTAAAGTAGAATATCATAACAAATGCATGTACATATAGCAACCCTCCATATTTTTATTTTTAAAAATGTACAACATTTTTTATGAATAATATACTATGCTAAAGTTTGTTAGAATTGAAATCGTGTAAAGAGTTTCTGGGATACTTAGCAAATTACTAAGTATTGAGCATAATGTTTTGCTTTGACATTTATTGGTCGTACATAGCAATGTTAGTAAATTTGACATATTGGGATTCAACATCAGCATTAATTTTTAAGCACAAGCCTTTTCTTTCATTATGCATTTAGGTTTAGAGCCAAATAACTTAAACTTGAAGTATTTTTCTCACACATTTCATGTATTGCTTTAACAGTTATTCAGTTACCACCATTTTGATCATGAATTTAGTTTTAGATACAGGGGAAGATCATGTTGCTATCGAGGTATACTTTTTATATGGATCTATATTATAACTTAGAATCTGATCCTGCTGCTAGAAAGATAACCTTTTTTCTTTACTTTCATTTTACTAATTAGGAGGTTAAATTTGGAATACAATCATACTGATTGAACTATAATGTTTTTGGTTTCTGTTTCTTCTTTAATGCAGCCAATTTTAAGTCAATTTGGCTGTACATTTTATATGCACAAATATCACTTCAAAACTTTCAAGAATTCTCAGTTATTGGTACCAATAATGATGATTAAGATTTATTGATGTGGTATTGAATTCTTTTAAGCTTATAAGTTGTAGATGTTAATAATATAACCTTTACTGATCTTAGTTGTTGGAGTATACCCGCTAATAGGCCTTATTATTAATGTGAAATGCTATCTTATTGTGCAATCGCTACTGCCGTTGGTTAAAATCTTTTTTAGACTATCAATTTCTTCAGTACATCATCAGGTTACAATTTCTAGTGCCATATATATATATATAAATAGAATCATGATTTTGTTCATTTTTATAATTATCTAATATAATTCATGTATGTAAATTAAGTTGACATTACCACTTATTGTTCATAATATATTATGAAAGTTTCACACATAGATGTTGATGCACATTAATAACCAGAAATGTTGCAAATATTTTTATGTAGTCTTACCTGCATTAGGTTGAATGAAATAGCCTACATTTTCTTCTTGATATGTGTCGTAACTAATAGCTTTCGTGTATTAATGTACAGTGATGGCTGTGAACAACCAATTCAGTCGCTGAAAGAATTGATTGTTTTTATGACTTCTAAATGTACTCCTCCTTTGCTTTTAAGTTGAGTCACACTCAACACTATATTTAAAGTCTTCATTGCCCTCTACATGTATTCTTATAAACTTGTAAATTTATACATCAAAAGATATCTACCGATTATTTGAATTTATATTTTTTTGTTGCTTACCATTCCTGTAGTTTGACGACATAAGCTTATTTCTTTAAATGCCAACCTACATATTTGTCTTTGTTAGCTGTAGTATATAGACAAACTAACAAGTAGAACAATAGAAGCGAAGAGCAAGTAGAGATATACAGATTAACTTTGAACAACTAAAGGCAATGGAATTTTTTGGTAAAATACATGGCACTTTATCTTGCTGATCTTCATTTTTTACCATTAAAGTAATACCTTTGGACATTAACAATGAGAGTTATGTTATTAGCATTATTCTTGTTATGTTTGAAAATATTTTTAACTAAATTATCAAGCGATTTTTTTTTCTTTTAATTCATGAGGCATCTCCTCTTGCTTTGACCACTTCAACGACTTATGAGTTGCCACTTATAAACACGTTAATGCAGCAGAAGTGTCCACCACCAACTAATCCTTTACTTGTAGCCATTGACTGAAATTTTAATCTTCTTCTTGTAAATTTCTAATCATTATATTCAATTATTGCCTATTATAGTAATACGCAATATAGCTCGAATATTCTGAACAAATTGTATTAATAACAGCTTAATTATCTGAATTTTTTATTTCTTCCTAAAATTGGTTCGTATTTTATTATATGACTTTATTTTTGTTTGTCCCGAATAGTATCTTTTTGCTTAATGTTACTAAATCATATTACCATTAAATTAGTGGATGTTTGTCTCATTTTCAATCTTTATGATTATTAGATTCCAAGTAAAAAAGAAGCATTTCTTTCATAATTTTACAACCATTATACTCTTTGGTGTAGCTGGGACGCTTATCTCCTTCTCCATAATTATTTTTGGTAAGACCTTAATTTTAGGTTTTTTTGTGTTATCATTGTTACATTGTCATTTATATTAGGGAAATGACGTGTAAGCAAAATTTCTGACTATTTAATTGGTATATAATTAATTTGGTATATGCCATTTATGGCGCTCTATTTCATCTATAATTGAAATGAATTATTAAAAATATGAGAAGAGATATTGATATAGACTATTTTCTATGATACTCTTAATTATAAAAATAGCATTTCTGTAAAAGTTAACATTAGCACCAAACTGTTTCCAAAAATTTTGCCATTACAACGGCGCTATTTTGTAGCACCAGAGTAATGTCTATGCATTACCCCTCTCCTGACTTGGCTTGCACCATTAACAAAAATTTTATTCCTAATATTAACACGCTGACCATCTACAACACATGAACAAAAAATCTTCATTCCTAATATTCATAACGGGATCATGGTAAATGCATTCAATCGCATCTAGTTTTATAAATATCATTCTAATAACATCATACATATCGACATAATAAATGAGTTTTGAATCCTACTTTCATTTCAACTTCTATCCTACAAATAAAAATATTGATTGCATGCAAACTGAAATGTTAAATTTATGAACTCCATAAGCTCTCAAATAGCAAAATGGTATTAAAACTGTTTGATCTTTCAGGTTGTATCATTATGATAGTTCCTTGCGGGCATGTACACTCTCTGTTTTTTTATGACATCCCGGTTCACTAACAACCGGGTACGTGTATTTGATATACATTACTTAGATTTTACCTGTGATGGGAAAAAATGGGAACATGCAAAGTTCTATAATTAGTACTAGTACCACTTGCACATAACATATGAAACTCTCCATATATAGACTTAGACGACAATATAAAAAGTATATTTCCATTGACAATGACTGGCAATAAACCGTACCAACATCTTTGTTTATTGCCAAAACAAAACTCACGAACTAGTTGATTCCACCAAATGAAAGATTCCAATATCTTAATCTTGCAGCATTATAATATCTTCAAAACAAATAACTATGTAAAAAGAGAATATAAACAATCTGACACCAAAAAATGAACAACGTTCAGCTGGTTCAACAAAATTATTCCCATCCTTTAAAGAAAGTAATTGTCATACAAAAACAAGAAACAGGTATAAAAATAATTAGAAACTATATTAAAAGAAATCATAGATCCAATCATTCCTAACAATTCATAGTTACTGCACTGCAGGTTTCAAAGCAGATTTGTTTAAAGCAACAACTAATGAATTAGCTGAAATTTATTTAAACAATGGGGTCTTGAATAATGGTTAATTTCAAATACATCATCATCTTATATCATTTGCTACCAAACTCTTATATCCTAATTACTCTCACTTATTTTCAACGCATTCCTTCTTCTTCTCATAGCATACTTTATCAATTAAGGCATTTCTAGGAACATTCATAACTATGCTCCCATTACACACAAATGTTCATCTTATCAAATGGAAAGTAATGAGAGCGGGATAACTGCACCAAATGTTATTTTTCAATAAAAAGCTCCTAATTTTTTGTTATTGTCTGGTATCGTTGTAAACATGGTTTATTCTATAAAAAGCTCCTAATTTAAATCGAAAAAATTTACCTGCAAATGAAGCTATCAGCGGGTGGATTGAGGGGAGCCAGCAACGATTTGCGATGGGATGGGAGAGCACGAGATTGATATGAAATGGGAAAACGGAGAGATTGATATGAATTGGGGAGCCAACAACCCTATTGTAGAAGAAATGGAATTTGGGGAAAATGATAAGTATGGGGCGTGTTTTGCCTGTAAAAGTTTCGCACCAAAAATTGATACGGCTAAAGACCGTATTACATATGATACAGCTAAGACCCATACCTAAACAAGAGGGAAAGCGAATTAATTTGGAGGAACCATGCATTTTGGGTGTAAAAGTTTCTGCCAATAGTAGGCACGAAATTGGATACGGCTGCAAGCCTTATCAAATTTGATACGGCTAATAGCCGTATCCAAATAATTAGGTAGGGCTTCGAGCCGTATCATATTTGATACGGCTTTAAGCCGTATCTAAGAAGGCGGATGGAGGGGTGGCTAAAACTATTTTTTGGTGTAGTGTGGGATCCACTTTTCATGAGTGAATTCTAGAAGAGTCTACTGGAAGCATTGGAGATTTAGTTGAATTTGAACATAGCATATCACTCAGAGACTGAGGGAGTAAATAGGAAGTTGGAGGACTTGTTGAGGGCTTGCATATTGGATTTTTGGGATCTTAGGAGGATCATCTACCTCTAGTGGAGTTCGCTCACAATAAAAGTTACCATACTAGTATATGTATGACACCGTTTGAATCATTGTATGAAAAGCCATGTAAGTCAACTTCTTGTTGTTAGGGGTCTACAAATAGGATTATTTTGAGTCAGGAGATGATTGAGATACTATAAAGAAGGTGGACCTCATAAAAAGGAGGATGAAAGCTGTAATATCCCAGAAATTTGGGACAATATCAATTTAATAATCTGTTTAAATAATTAAATTGATTGATAATTTTTAATAATAAATATTTAAATTGATTAAATAATCTAATTAAATGAATATTTAATTAGTGAATTTATCCTTTAAAAAAATTAATAAGATTATTTCTATTTATAATGTATATACAATTGTATATATTGTAAATGGATAAGCTTGGATTTGGAATTTAAATAATAAATAAAATCTTGTTTTAAATTTCTAATATATATATATATATATTGATAGTTTGGAGATTTGGATTTATTTAATATTAGCTTTTCAAAGTTATTTAAAATAAATATCTATATGGTTTTAAATAAGATTTATAATAAGGTTTAATTTATTTTCTTTTTAAATATTGTTAATAAATATGATTTAAGAGTATATATAAGTTTAAAATACCATTTATATATGATATGTTAATTCATTTAATAAATAGTAGTAATTTATAATCTCTTTTATAAATTATTTTAAAATTGATTAATGAGTTATTTTCAAACAATATTAATAGTATATTGTTTTTAAATAAATAGATCTTAATAAAATAAGGTTGTTATTTTCAAATTGAATGTGTTGTTTTAAATTGACTTTAAATTGGATTTTAAATATAATTTGAGTTTGAATGTAAATTAGTTTTGAAAATCAAAGGTAGATATTTTAAAATATTTGGATTCAAAAATACATGTATAAGCTTTTATTTATACATATACAATTGATTTTATTTTCTTTTAAAAGTAATTTATAAATAGAGAAGTATTTAAGTAAAGAAAGAAAAAGCTTTTATCTACATTTAAAATAAATATAAACTAACTAAAAAGACATGTGTTAGTTCCTAAGGCTTTAATATAATATGTGTTATAAGATTAAGGCATAAGAAAGACAAGTGTCAATCTTTTTAATTTCCATTTTTCTTTTGTTTTAATAAATCATTTTTACTTATATATACATCTATCTCTTATCCTCATTTTTTTTCTTTTCTATCTTCTTCAATTCAAAAGACAAAAGACTTCAGCCTATTTTCAAAAACCAAAATCTGAAGTATACTCAAACAAAATTCTCAAAAACTAAATCTGCAACTTAAAGCATCTTTTCAAAACAAAATTCCCAGAAGAAAAGCAAATCTGTAAAAATCTCTCAAACCAGAAACTTCTTCAAACCGTAATTCATTTTCAAACCATTAGCCTGCAATCTCTTCTTCAAAAGCCTGTAAAACTTCTTCTTCAATCCCTGTAATGCATTTGCAATCTGGAAATAAGAATCTGGAAAACAAGTCTTCTGTCTACATTCATTTTCAAATCTGGAAGCCTGCATTTCTTCAAATCTGGAACAAGCAATAACCTGGAATCTTAAGCATTATCTCAACAAGATAATAACGTGCATGCAAGTTTCTAAAGCCAATATTCAAGTTTAAAAGTTTTAAAGGGCAAAGGCAATTCCAGTTTTAAAATTCTAAAGCAGTTTCAAAAGATATGCTCGGTTCATTCTCAAAATCTGGTGAGTAACACCTTTTCTTAAAAGCTTAAGTATCTTAATCTGGTTGCATGTAAATTCTGGAATAAAAGCATTTTAGTGTGTTTGTTTATTTATGAAATTTTTGTGTATAGTTGGATGTATTGATGTGTGCATGTTTGTTGTCTCTGTGACATCTCTGTTCTTAGTTTTAAAACTAAGATTTTCAATGAAATTCAATTCCTCTTTATCTAAGCCTTGTTAGGATCTAAGTTCTAAACTTAAGTTGGTTGTATTATCATAAAGTAAATTTTAAAATTTGATTTAAGTGAAAATAAATTTAGAAGCTCACTGGAAACCATGAATAACAGAGTAGAATAAGTAAAAGTGGAAAATTCAAACTTCTAAATTCATAAATTCAGGAATATCAATGGAATACTTGAACCAAATCATGAATTTTAAAACTAAAATTAGGATTTTTAGAATTAGGAGTTGAGAGCAATTCATGTTTGAACTGGAAAGGGAAAAATTTGAATTTTCTGGTGATCTGTTTGATCTTGGAGGTTGAGTTTACTTCCGTAGGTGGAGAAGTGATCTATGAGGATGGGAAAATTATCAGTTTTGGTAAATTTCAATTTAGTGATGACGATTTTAAATTTGAAGCTTTGGAACCCTAGTTTTACTGGGTTACAATTTTTGCGTGAGTTCGAGTTCATCTGGTGATCGAGTTGGTTGGGGTTTTGGGCACTGGAAGATGGTGGGTTGACGGGGTCTTCGCCGGAGTTTCAAAGGAAATGGTGGTCGGAGTTTTAAGGGGAGAACGTTGACAGGTTTTGGGTTTTGCTCTAGTTTCCATGACAGGAAGCTCGATTTCGAGTGGGAAGATGGTTCGAGTTGCTGGTGATCAGGATCATGAGGGATGGTCGTGGATGAGATGCTGGCGTGGTCATCGATGATCGGAGGTGATCATCTCGTGTGTGCACGTGAATGAGTATCAGCGTGTCAGTGTTTTGTTTGGCTTAGCAGAGGAGGTCGCGAATTTTTCTCGAGTAAAGTGCGTGAGTGACTCGAAGTCGTGCTCGTGATTGTTGGGATCTGGCTCGAGTTGTTTCCAGGGGAAAACTCGTATGGGTTATAACAGTTTTTAGAAATAAAATAGAAGGAAAAACTCGAAGGGATACTCGGGGGTTTTCAACTTTTTCTCGGGTATTTTGTGATATGGCTCGGGTAAGTTGAATAGTTACAGGTTTTAAAGCCTGTGTGTTTTTAAATTTTAAAATTGATTTAAAATTTGAAAACAGAAATTTAAACTTAAATCCCAGTTGTAAAAATAAATAAGTTTTTATTTTAATATTTAAACATCTTTAAATGTTTAAAGTATAGTTTAAAAGAATTTTTAAATTAAATAAATTGGTTTTAAAATCTTGTAAATTTCTTTTATAAATGTTAAGTGTTCTTAACATTTGTTTTAAAAAGATTTTGTATATTTGATTTAAATATTGGTTAAAGTTAAATTGTAATCTATTTTAAATCTTTTAATTTAAAATGAATTAAAAGAAAAGATTTTAAAGAAAAATGTTTTAAAGACTTTTGTTAATAATAACTAAAGTAGTTAAAGGTTAATTCTTTAGTTCAGAAAGTAATTAAGATTTAATTTTATAGGAGTAATTAAATTAATAAGGTAATTAAAGAATGATTGATAATTTAATTAATTAATTGGTAAGTAAGAGTTTATCAAGTTGTTTTAATAATTGATTAAAGATTAATTACCTAAAGAAATAATTAAAGAATTTTTATTAATTAACGAGGGATCATTAATTAAGAGTTATTAAATAATTAATTAATATGATTGATTTTGATAATCAATTAGATTAATTAATCATTATGAAATTAGTTAAGTATAATTACTTAATGGAAGTAATTAAGGTAATTAATTACTTAAGGTAATTAATTTAATAAATTTGATTTAGTTAAATTTATTAATTGAATTAATTTAAGATAATCACTTGATTATGTGATAAGTATAATTACTTAAATGTAATTAGTGAAATGTAATTACTTAGGAAGTAATTAAAGATAATTACTGGATGTAATTAAATGGAGATAATGAAAGTAATTTGAGTTAATTACTTAGAATAATTAATCAAGGGATTAATTAAAAGATAATTAATTAATGAGTAATTAATTTATGGAAGAGTAATTAAGGGAAGTTAATTACTAAATGAAATTAATCAAAGGTGATTAATAAATATGGTTTAATTTAAGATTAATTATTAAATGTAATTAATTTAAATGGAGTAATTAGGGATTATTAATTAATATAATTAATAATGTAATTAAAGGTTGATTAATTAAGATTAATTAATCAATAATAAATGATTAAAGTAATTAATTAATTGTACTTAATTAAGGATTAATGTAATTAAGTATAATTAATTAATTAATGAAGTAATTTAAGATTAATTACTGAATGGTTTAAGATAATTAATTTGTGAAATTAATTAAGTATTAATTACTTAAAGTAATTAAAGTATAATTAATCAGGAATGATTAATTAAGATGATACTATTAATTAAGATGATACTTAAAGTATGATTAATTAATTGGTTTAATTAATAATTAAGTAAGCAGGATTTATAAAATGAAGTAATTAATTTAATTCACTTTAAATTGATTAGAGATGATATAAATCATTACTTATGATGGATGAGTAGTATTAAATGCTTTGCATTGTTGATATCTCTGATAAGAGATATACTGATCTATGATATAGATGTTGGTTGGATTAAAATGATAATATGAATTATATGTTTGGATGATAATATGGATTATCTATTATCTATCTGTGTGTAGTATAGATAAGAATTGAATTGTTTTAACTTTAAAACAACTTGGCCTTAAAAGATACGTTTTGGATTTCGATGAGACCGGGATCGGGTTTCCGTATATCGGGATGCCAGGTCTGGAGACCCGAATACCACATCGATCCAAATTAACGATAGGTCGTGAATCTCAAGTGAAGATGAAGATTCAAAGTGCAAGGGTTATTGTCGTTAACTCTGAGGGTGATTCCAACACGAGTGTAACGAGATAATGCCTTCGGTTTCGTTCGAACCCGGAACGAACTTGTATGGATCGAATGCTTTCAAAACATCGTCAGGTGGACGATGAGCATTCTAAGTGATGTTCTGATTTAAAGGTAAATCGTGACCTCAAGCCTCATCAAACCGGAAATGGCTAAAACAGGGGAGGTGCAGCAAGGCTTCGTGGGTAGCACCCACTGAGAGTAAGGTCATCCCTGTCTAGAGAAGTTCCTTTTATTTCGGCTTAGTGGTGCAGTTGGCGACGGCCATCTGTGGGGTGATTTTATTCGGGATTATCCAGTAAGGGATGGTTCCGGCTTTGTGTTGCAGGGGATTGGGAGTGATCCTCGGTACGGTGATCTAGGCCCCGTACTGTGATGAGCGGTACCCCGGTAGCTCTGCCATTGTATGGAAATCCAAATTCCAATAAGTGATAACGGACTTGATTGTATACTTATGTATGCTGGAATTTAATAATGTAACAATTTCAGCTATTTCATATTTATTTGAAAACCTTAGACCCTATCATAATACAATCGAATTTCCTATCAATGTTTTGGTTAGCGTAAGGTAAAAACTTACCCATGTTTATTTGTGGGGAGTCTTACGTGATACCTTTTCTTTCAAAAGGTTTTGAAGTTAAACAAGTTTAACCTGTTACTCACACCAGACCCATGTCTGACCCAAGTTGTTTATTTCTGTTTTATAAACTCTCGGGTACTCAAATTTTTACGAGTAGCCAAGGGATTCAGGTTTAGCTTTGACGAATTGTGGAGGAGCAATGGAGCAGGAGGCTTCGGCGTTCGTAGATATAGTATTCCGCTGTGTTGATATCTGTGTTAGAGTCTTGTATTGTATTTGAGTTGTAATATCTAGACAGATGTTTATAACTGTCTAGTATGTGTTGTATAGTTGTGTAAACTCTGATAAGTGTTTTATACTATGTAATAGTTTCATTATGTTATTAATATAATTTATTCATTCCGCTGTGAGATCGTTGTTGTTGTTTCTTCTTTCTTCTCTTCTTTTCTATTTTCTACCCCTTTCTTTCTTATTAATGATGCGTCATTCTGTGGAATGAGTGGCGGGTCGTTACAGCTGCACAAGATGGATAGAGGTCATATGCTGATAAGAGGAGGAAAGACTTGGAATTTGAGGTGGGGGATTTGGTTTTTGTTAAGGTTTCTCCATTGAAGAGGGTGGTAAGGCTTGGAAGTTCGGGAAAGTTAACATCCAGATTTGTCAGCCCATTTCCAGTTCTAGAGAGGGTAGGGAGTTTGGCATATAAGGTGGAGCTTCTAGAGAAGATGGCAGGAGTCCATAACGTATTCCATGTGTCACATTTGCAAAAATGTGTACAAGATCTGACGATTGTGATTGCACCTTGTCGGTTGGAAAAGGTAGAATTGTAATCTTAGTCGAGCTCGTCCCTTGGTTTGGCCCATATTATGGAACATGTGGCGAAATGACTTTGGAAAAAAGTGGTGAAGTTAGTTAGAGTGCAATAAAGGAAAGATCTGGTTGGGAGTACGTGAGAGCTTGAAGAAAAGATGAAGGGTACTCATCCTCAACTCTTTTCCAGTACGTTTCCTAGTTCGGTTTGATTTTCTTAGTTTAGATTATTCTAGGGTTAGCATTTGGATGCTTTAGGTGATTTGGTTGTTAGATTTTATATTATCGAATTTGTATTCATATAGAAATGTATGTGCTTATATTAGGATGTTATGCATCCATGCTTGATATGTCATCTTATTGCATTCATATAGGATGCATTAGTTGCATTTATGCATCATAGTATAGAAACTACAAGTTCATTGCATCGTACATTTCTATATATTATTTATATCATTCATATCTATATGTTGTTTGCATAAGTTGGATGCTATGACTGTTTATTTGATTTATATGTGCTTGGCGAATGAGTGAGCATTATATCACATTTTCGTTCCTTAAGAATTTTGAGGACGAAATTCTTTAAGGGAGGAGAATGTAATATCCCAAAAAATGGATAAATATTTTAAGTAAATATTAATCATATAATAATGTGAAAATATGAATTTAATGTGATGAAACCGGAGTCATTGCGACCGTCACATTTTTCTAGTTCGCGCAATATTTTAGTTTGTTTCGCTTGCAATCCGTACGAAAGAATTGTAGTTAAATCCACTTCAAGCTAATTTAGGCATCAAGTTTGAAATTTCAATCAGAGCGATAGTTACTTTTCCCTCCCTTTACTCAAAACAAATTCACGCACTCATTTTTCGGTTTCAAAAACCGACCGCACTCTTTCACTTTCTTCCTCTTTATAAGCAAACATTCAAATCACTATATCTTCCTCAATTCTCAACGAAATCGTGTGAAACCAGTGGCATAGTTAAGCTGCCAAGGAAGGCAATGCACCTATGCCAACTTGGAGGTAACCTCTGAAGCATGGAGGTATAGTAGGCTGGAAAGCAGAAAGTCAGGTAGTGAACGATAAATTTGGCGAGTGATTCATGGTTTCCACCTCATATAATGAATTTTTTTCTTCTATATATATATGAGATGCAAGGCTATATTAGCGTAGATAAACATTCATAAATAATTCAATTTGGATATAATTGGGATTTGAGAGGGAATTTATTATAAACAATAAATTAGAACAAGGTTTTACACAATTACGGTAGTTTAATGAATATATACTCAAATTGATGTAATAAAGTGTTAAATCAGATGTAGAAACGTAGGGGTAGGTACTAGGTACGTTCTCAAGTGACCTTAGGTGGAGTGAAGGCGACTAGAGTTGAAACGACATTGTGGAGAAGCAAAATCCGCGACTAGGAACTTCCAAAATATCATGCACAAAGGTCCAGCGGTTGCTCCAACCGGTCCACCGGTGGTTTATATTTCGGGTTAGGTTGAACCTGGACCCGTATGGGCCTATATAAAATAACTTATACAGATTCGAATCTTGTTCCTCTTGTTTTCTTAAGGCCCTTAGAGGCTATTAATGAGGAAAGTGATGACGTTATGAATTCATGTATATGGTGTGATGGTTGATCGTTGTTTGGTGATGGATTATTATGTGTTAATGATATGAAAATACGATTTGATGATGGATGCGAATGTGAATGAGTTTATGGCACAACCGCACAAGTAGGGAGCCCAAGATACAGATATGGATATAGATGAAGACATTTGAAACATGTAGGTGGTTTAGGTATTGCGTTGTTCCCCTGTAGTGCTTCGGCGGACTAGCATGGAGGATGGATGATAGGTAACCCAATAGGGCATGAGGCTAGTCCATGGTGTGAGTCCTACATGTGATTGATGTAACAGTGGATAATAGGTGACCTTATAGCGCACATGGAGAGCCCAGAGAAGCAAGTCTACATAGATGTGGTACAATGTGGCTAGATGTATATGATGGTTAGGTATGACTTGGCTAGTAGGACGTGAGGTAATCGAGCATTAGACTCATATCCTGTTATTGCATTATTTTTGTAGTATATGTAGAATAAAGTATGGATCAATCACTAGACTTATGTTTAACCTACTCTTATTCTTCCAATTTTATTCATATATCTAGTTTGATGGAGTTTGTAGATGAGATGGTATTAGAGACGTGGATTCATTATATATATTGTATATGATCTAAATAAGTGTAATGACCTAGATTTGACTATGTATATGGTTTGGGTTTGACTTGTATTGTACCAAACATGCAACGACCCGCCTTTTCGACAATCGAAAGTGACACCAAATACATCACGGTATTCAAATGCTGAACGTCCAATCACCGGAAGGCAAATTGTTAGGGTAAAATAAAAGAAAAACAGGAGAAACATAATTTCACAGCGGAAATTACAACATATAATATAATAAAGACAATATAAACTGTCACTCCAAGATACAAAGTACATCGGAGTTAAAAACAAATCCTATCAGCTGGACAGTTATAAAATCCTGACCTTACAATTGCTAATAGGTATACAATATAATACAGTGGAAATAAAACACTATGACAGGTGAACATCCAGCTCTTCTGTAACAACCCAAGCTTTTGTGAGAATTTAATATCGTCCTTAAACGATTAGAATGTTAGTTAATTGCTCGATTTAGTTTTTTTGATCGATTGGAATCCTATGATAAAACGGTTAATAAAAATTACAAGTGGAATTCATAGAGTTAAATCACTTTTATAATTCATTAATAAAGTTTGTTAATCGCTGTTTGGAATTTTAAAGCGGTTGGTATTCTTTTAAACAATATGTTAAGTGTTGAAGTGGGCTTTACATTTGAATCTGGCCCACGTTTGCATTGCCTTGATGCCGTGATAAGGGTTTAACCCGTTCCCCCAATTCATTTTTCTCTCATTCGAAAACCCTAATCAAAAACGAAACGAAGGAAAAGAAAAAAAAATGGCGGTCTCGATTTTCTTCGTTCGTTCGCTTGTTCAAGTTAGGGTTTGCAAATAGAGTGCCGTTGTATCCAATGGATTCCTGGAGCTTCGATTTCGCTCGAGTTAACTGGTCGAGGCTACTTCAATTCGCGTCGTGATAGAGGCTTGTGGTGATTTGAGCCGTTCGTTTTCATGGTTATCATTTGCTTCGAAAACACAGGTGAGTGAATTATCACTCACATCTCTTTCAATCTTAGGTTGCTCGATTTCGTAAGATGTTAATGCTTGTCTTGCTGTCTTGGTTCGATTTCTGTACACCACGACACTTAATTTGTTTGAAATATGCTAACATGAGTTTGGGAAGTATAATTTTGATGGGTATTCAATCTGATTTTGTGTTTGATGGTTTTTACTTCACTCTTTGGTTCGTGAGTTGCTGGCCTCGGCTTTGGTTGAGATTTCGCTTAATTATACTTCGGTACTCGATTTTAATTCGAGAATGATGTTTTCTCTTATTTAACAAAATTTGAAAAGAAAATTGATTGATACTAGATGCTCTCAGTTTTGTTTTGAGAAGGTTTATATACTTGGCTATCACAGTATTGATTTTCAGTGACTTCGGCATTGAATTTGACCTACAGTTACCTTCGACTAAAAACGTGATTTTGTGTTGTCGATTCTGTTCGATTTTGCCATACTATCCACTGCTTTTGGGTGGCACGTTCGACTTTGTTAATTTGACTCTATATTTATGTAACAATTGCTGTTCATGTTGTATCTCTATTTGATCACATTTTGTGGTCTGTTTTTCATGTGTACGCCATCTCATGTGCAGTTGTACTTGGGTATACAGGCACATTTTTGATGTTAGTGCTGAATTGTTTCACTGCTCGTTCTTGTATCACACTTTGGTTTGTAGATACACATAGTTATATGGGCATTACATATGTGATTGTACGTTCGTGTTACTCTGACCTGTAGTATTCATTGCCACTCTGGTTATCCACTTGATTTGATGGAGCTAGTACATGTTGTCACCCTAGTCTGATAGTCATCATGTAGTTGCACTGCATCGTGTTCATGTTGTTCCATACACTTGAATTCAGTTGCATCTGTTTAGTTCAATTTTGTACTACTTGCGGATATGTTCTCTGTTCCTTGAAGCTGTGGCCATTTCCACTTGTTCAATAGGATCTAGTTCAATTAGGCAATGTGCATTGACTTGAGTCTTGTACATATGCAGGTTCGAATTTATATTGCCTGCACTTGAAATTTATCGAGATGGGTCATTTGAGGAGTTGGGTCTGCATTTTGTGTACCTGTACCTGTAGTCGTTAATTGCTGCATTATCCATTAACACTGCTATGTATTGGTTTCTCGAGTTTGTGTCACTGCCTTGTATTTGCAGTGCCTTATTATCACTCTCTTGTTTTGGTTTCTTGATGTATTGATTTCAGCTTGCTTCTGATTTCACTGAACTTAGATAGTCTCGACAAATTGCTTCGAGACAGTCTTTGTTGCCCTTGTATTCACGTGGGGGCTGTAGTTTTGTTGTAATCTTGCACTTGAATGGTTAGGGTGGTTGCAGTTTCTTGTTTACAGTTGCCCTTGAACACTTGTGGTGACTGCAGTTTGGTTTTATATGCCGTTTTGGTCCTTGTTGTTTGGCATTACATTAATGCATTTGGATCTGTTTTCAAATTCACTTGAGTTGAACCCGATTTCGGGGTTTGACCTTGCGATCATTGTGACTTTCACCGAGCTTTTGTGTATCTCCTGCGATAGTGGCGAGGCAGTGCACGCGTGCGTGTACTGCAGCCCTATCAGATTTAACAGTTTAAATTGATGTTTCGATTTGTTAAATTGTTTCGTTGATTAATTTCAATGTTTTGGAGTTGTATTCTGACTTGGATTGTTGAATTGTTGTTTAACACTGTTTAGTGTTATATCTACCGTTATCCAATTCTCGTATTGAGAGTTGGATATACGTGATTTCTGTGACTGTCATCTATTTGAGATTATTATTGCTTCTATGCACTAATAACTGAGTTTGAATTAGACTGACCCGTGTATTATTTTCTTTTGAATATAATACTCGGGTCAGACCCGAGTTATTTCAGGTTGTAGATTTTCTTCTTTGAGTTGCTGTTCAGGATATGAAGACTTTTCACATCTTCTGAAGTTGTCCGTGTCATTTTGTAGTAGTCGTGTCATTATATAGAACGATATGTATTCATGTATATTAGTTGATAATGTACTTGTATATATAACTTCTAGAGTCGACAGTTGTAGTTGTATCATATGTATTGTGTCAATTATGTATCAACTGACATCAGTTATATATATATGAGACTTTTCTTTTTATCTGTGTTCCGCATTTATATTATCTGTGTTATTGTTATATCTAATGTCCTAAACTATTATGAACTATCGTAGTTTGTTTTATACTGATAATTGGATATGTCGATGGGAGTAAATAAATAATAGATGAAAAATAAAAAGTATATACCACTCCTACCGAGATAACCAATATTAGTGTAAGGCCAATTACGGATGGTCGCTCCTATCCAGCCTTATTCTTCGTAATAATAGACAGTATTTCTTTTAATACTCTTTGTTATTATGAGCATAGAGGTGGGGCGTCACAGTTGGTATCAGAGCTTGGGGTTTATGGACATAATATAAAACATAACTTGGATGGAACATATGTTACAACTATGGGTCGATGTTTTATTTGTACTTTGAGTCAAAACTAAAGTTTTGAAATTTGGATGAAATTTTTAAATATCTTTATTTAAAAATAATAGTGAAATTGTGTTCTGATGATATGATTGATTTGTGTTCTATTTATCAGAGTGCGCAGCGGAAACAGTGAAACCGTCTTCGCTGAGTACAACTGATAATCTTTTTGCTTTAAAAATCAAAATACGAAATCGATATGAATTTCAATTGTTGTTTACATAGCTGTAATTATTTTGTTTCTTTGAGAATTTCGAATCCGAATTGAGGATTCGAAGAAATTGCAGTTATGTGATTTTTGTTGAAATTTCCGCTGGCTTTCTTTTGTATAAATCATCTATTGATTAGATTTTGCTGTTTTGAATTATCTTCATTAAAGATACATTTGAATGATTTCTTTGTTCATTCTGTAGTACGTGCAAAAATTTGAATTGCACGTTACTGCATTTAGTTACGTTGAACCGATGCTTGGTTATGAGACGTATTTTGTTGCCGTTATTTTTGTAACGGGATTTTTACACCAATGCTAGATTTTTGAAGCACGGTGTTTTGTTGACAATTTTAATGAATGAAAATTCACTGATGTCACATTTAGATGTGAATTATTTTGATGAGATATTTGATGTTTTAAAATTACTGTTGCTTTGACTTCAGTAACAGTCAAACTTTTAAAAGTGGATTTTCAAGCGGTTATACCGCAATGCTGATTTGTAACCGTTTTTACGGTATTTTGAGAAGTACAATTTCCTTATCGAAATTGTTACTGATTTGCTGCTTTAATCACGTGATTGGAAAATCGTTTTAAAATGAAAATTGTTTTATAAATTTTTAACAGTTTACGTTTTCAAAAGAATGAGAAAGCGACTTAAACGATTCAGCAAAATCGAGGATTATGACCCCTTTCTTTTACTGATTCGCTTAACTCCGGACTTGTCCAGTTGAGAATGTGAATTGTTATTTTTACAAAATAAATAAAATTGTTTTCAGAAATTTTAACAGTTTGCGCTTTCAAAAGAATGAGGAAGCGATTTAAACGTTTCAGCAAAATCGAGGACTATGACCCCTTTCTTTTACTGATTCGCTTAATTCCGGACTTGTCCGTTTGAGAATGTGAAATGTATTTTTACAAAATACACAATTTTACACTTTCAAGGAAACGATGAAGAGAATCAAACGATTTAGTAAAACACGTGGTATGGGACATGTGCGTTTGCTATTTCGGTTAATTCCGGACTCGTTAATTGAAATATTTGATGATTTTGTGTGCTTTCGAGTCACTCTGCGGACCTTCGGGTCATTTGTTGGGCTTTCGAGCCACTCTGCGGACCTTCGGGTCATTTGTTGGGCTTTCGAGCCACTCTGCGGACCTTCGGGTCAAATACCAGTACTAGACCTTCGGGTCACTCTGCGGACCTTCGGGTCAATCTGATGGGCGCCAAAATTATGTTGAGTACTTGGTAGGCTTCGGCCACTCTGAGATGCACGTGCGGCGAATTAAAAACTCGCCATCTGATGGGATCGATCCAAGCTTTTATATTGATTTTCTAGTCTTCTTAATTGATTTCTAGATATTTGTTGCTTCCAATTATCTGCAGGTAATTGGATATTTGTTGATATGAGTTCTGATTATCGTTTTTGATAATCAGATATTTGTTGTTTCTAATTATCGCTTGTGATAATTAGATATTTGCTGATATGAGTTCTGATTATCGTTTTTGATAATCAGATATTTGTTGTTTCTAATTATCGCTTGTGATAATTAGATATTTGTTGATATGAGTTCTGATTATCGTTTTTGATAATCGGATATTTGTTGCTTTTAATTATCACTTTAGATAATTAAATAATTGTTGATTTGTTGTTTTAATTATCGCTTTAGATAATTAAATATTTGTGCTTTGAGATTTAATTATCACTTTAGATAATTAAATATTTGTTGATTTTAGATTTAATTATCGCCTGAGATAATTAAATAATTGTTGAATTGTTGTTTTAATTATCGCTTTAGATAATTAAATATTTGCGCTTTGAGATTTAATTATCACTTTAGATAATTAAATATTTGTTGATTTTAGATTTAATTATCGCCTGAGATAATTAAATAATTGTTGAATTGTTGTTTTAATTATCGCTTTAGATAATTAAATATTTGCGCTTTGAGATTTAATTATCACTTTAGATAATTAAATATTTGTTGATTTTAGATTTAATTATCGCCTGAGATAATTAAATAATTGTTGAATTGTTGTTTTAATTATCGCTTTAGATAATTAAATATTTGTTGCCTTGAGATTTAATTATCGCTTTTGATAATTAAATATTTGCTGATTTGAGATTTAATTATCGCTTTTGATAATTAAATATTTGCTGATTTGAGATTTAATTATCGCTCTAGATAATTAAATATTTGCTGATTTCGAATTTAATTATCGCTTTAGATAATTAAATATTTGCTGATTTGAGATTTAATTATCGCTTTAGATAATTAAATATTTGCTGATTTGAGATTTAATTATCGCTTTTGATAATTAAATATTTGCTGATTTGAGATTTAATTATCGCTTTTGATAATCAAATATTTGCTGATTTGGGATTTGATTATCGCTTTTGATAATCGAATATTTGTTGATTTGAAATTCGATTATCGTTTTTGATAATTGAATAATTGTTGATTTGTGGTTTGATTATCGTTTTAGATAATCGAATATTTGTTGATTTGAGATTTGATTTTCGTCTTTGATAATCGACTATTGGTTGATTGCTAATTTCGCTGATTATGAGATTTTCTAGTCTCCAATTGATTCTAGGGTATGCTGATTTTATTGAATCGCTATCTTCTATCTATTTCTGGTAATAGTTAGAGTTTGTTGATCATGGAATTTATGTTTTCTAGTTAATTGTTGGATAACTATATATTTGCAGTTTGCGATTGTGATTGGTGTTTCATAAGTATCTTTGTTGATAATTGAATATTGCGGATAATTGTAATTATTAAGTTTTGATTGCTTCTGATTATCTATTTGATGATTAGATTTTGTTGAGAATTTGTGAAATTCTTTTATTGGAATTAAAAGATTACTTTGGTATTTGTGTTCCCGATCTGTATTTTCTAGCTTAACCAGCTTATGTTAGAAGAATAATCGTTATAGACAGCTTTCATTATGAAAATTGCGGGGACGCAATTTTTATAAGGAGGGGAGTCTGTAACAACCCGAGCTTTTGTGAGAATTTAATATCGTCCTTAAACGATTAGAATGTTAGTTAATTGCTCGATTTAGTTTTTTTGATCGATTGGAATCCTATGATAAAACGGTTAATAAAAATTACAAGTGGAATTCATAGAGTTAAATCACTTTTATAATTCATTAATAAAGTTTGTTAATCGCTGTTTGGAATTTTAAAGCGGTTGGTATTCTTTTAAACAATATGTTAAGTGTTGAAGTGGGCTTTACATTTGAATCTGGCCCACGTTTGCATTGCCTTGATGCCGTGATAAGGGTTTAACCCGTTCCCCCAATTCATTTTTCTCTCATTCGAAAACCCTAATCAAAAACGAAACGAAGGAAAAGAAAAAAAAATGGCGGTCTCGATTTTCTTCGTTCGTTCGCTTGTTCAAGTTAGGGTTTGCAAATAGAGTGCCGTTGTATCCAATGGATTCCTGGAGCTTCGATTTCGCTCGAGTTAACTGGTCGAGGCTACTTCAATTCGCGTCGTGATAGAGGCTTGTGGTGATTTGAGCCGTTCGTTTTCATGGTTATCATTTGCTTCGAAAACACAGGTGAGTGAATTATCACTCACATCTCTTTCAATCTTAGGTTGCTCGATTTCGTAAGATGTTAATGCTTGTCTTGCTGTCTTGGTTCGATTTCTGTACACCACGACACTTAATTTGTTTGAAATATGCTAACATGAGTTTGGGAAGTATAATTTTGATGGGTATTCAATCTGATTTTGTGTTTGATGGTTTTTACTTCACTCTTTGGTTCGTGAGTTGCTGGCCTCGGCTTTGGTTGAGATTTCGCTTAATTATACTTCGGTACTCGATTTTAATTCGAGAATGATGTTTTCTCTTATTTAACAAAATTTGAAAAGAAAATTGATTGATACTAGATGCTCTCAGTTTTGTTTTGAGAAGGTTTATATACTTGGCTATCACAGTATTGATTTTCAGTGACTTTGGCATTGAATTTGACCTACAGTTACCTTCGACTAAAAACGTGATTTTGTGTTGTCGATTCTGTTCGATTTTGCCATACTATCCACTTCTTTTGGGTGGCACGTTCGACTTTGTTAATTTGACTCTATATTTATGTAACAATTGCTGTTCATGTTGTATCTCTATTTGATCACATTTTGTGGTCTGTTTTTCATGTGTACGCCATCTCATGTGCAGTTGTACTTGGGTATACAGGCACATTTTTGATGTTAGTGCTGAATTGTTTCACTGCTCGTTCTTGTATCACACTTTGGTTTGTAGATACACATAGTTATATGGGCATTACATATGTGATTGTACGTTCGTGTTACTCTGACCTGTAGTATTCATTGCCACTCTGGTTATCCACTTGATTTGATGGAGCTAGTACATGTTGTCACCCTAGTCTGATAGTCATCATGTAGTTGCACTGCATCGTGTTCATGTTGTTCCATACACTTGAATTCAGTTGCATCTGTTTAGTTCAATTTTGTACTACTTGCGGATATGTTCTCTATTCCTTGAAGCTGTGGCCATTTCCACTTGTTCAATAGGATCTAGTTCAATTAGGCAATGTGCATTGACTTGAGTCTTGTACATATGCAGGTTCGAATTTATATTGCCTGCACTTGAAATTTATCGAGCTGGGTCATTTGAGGAGTTGGGTCTGCATTTTGTGTACCTGTACCTATAGTCGTTAATTGCTGCATTATCCATTAACACTGCTATGTATTGGTTTCTCGAGTTTGTGTCACTGCCTTGTATTTGCAGTGCCTTATTATCACTCTCTTGTTTTGGTTTCTTGATGTATTGATTTCAGCTTGCTTCTGATTTCACTGAACTTAGATAGTCTCGACAAATTGCTTCGAGACAGTCTTTGTTGCCCTTGTATTCACGTGGGGGCTGTAGTTTTGTTGTAATCTTGCACTTGAATGGTTAGGGTGGTTGCAGTTTCTTGTTTACAGTTGCCCTTGAACACTTGTGGTGACTGCAGTTTGGTTTTATATGCCGTTTTGGTCCTTGTTGTTTGGCATTACATTAATGCATTTGGATCTGTTTTCAAATTCACTTGAGTTGAACCCGATTTCGGGGTTTGACCTTGCGATCATTGTGACTTTCACCGAGCTTTTGTGTATCTCCTGCGATAGTGGCGAGGCAGTGCACGCGTGCGTGTACTGCAGCCCTATCAGATTTAACAGTTTAAATTGATGTTTCGATTTGTTAAATTGTTTCGTTGATTAATTTCAATGTTTTGGAGTTGTATTCTGACTTGGATTGTTGAATTGTTGTTTAACACTGTTTAGTGTTATATCTACCGTTATCCAATTCTCGTATTGAGAGTTGGATATACGTGATTTCTGTGACTGTCATCTATTTGAGATTATTATTGCTTCTATGCACTAATAACTGAGTTTGAATTAGACTGACCCGTGTATTATTTTCTTTTGAATATAATACTCGGGTCAGACCCGAGTTATTTCAGGTTGTAGATTTTCTTCTTTGAGTTGCTGTTCAGGATATGAAGACTTTTCACATCTTCTGAAGTTGTCCGTGTCATTTTGTAGTAGTCGTGTCATTATATAGAACGATATGTATTCATGTATATTAGTTGATAATGTACTTGTATATATAACTTCTAGAGTCGACAGTTGTAGTTGTATCATATGTATTGTGTCAATTATGTATCAACTGACATCAGTTATATATATATGAGACTTTTCTTTTTATCTGTGTTCCGCATTTATATTATCTGTGTTATTGTTATATCTAATGTCCTAAACTATTATGAACTATCGTAGTTTGTTTTATACTGATAATTGGATATGTCGATGGGAGTAAATAAATAATAGATGAAAAATAAAAAGTATATACCACTCCTACCGAGATAACCAATATTAGTGTAAGGCCAATTACGGATGGTCGCTCCTATCCAGCCTTATTCTTCGTAATAATAGACAGTATTTCTTTTAATACTCTTTGTTATTATGAGCATAGAGGTGGGGCGTCACATCTTCTCCAAGAACTCCATATCACCAAAACCAACTTGAGAAAATAATTGGTCTGACCCGAGCATTATAATAAAATAACACACGATTCAGTTTGGAAAACCAAAGTGAAAAAACTAAAGTAATGGGATAAACATAAAACAATTAGTAGGACCATGCCACAAACGCGGAACATGGTTTCACTATATAAGAATAACATCCAAACATGAAAGAATAAGGATAAACAATAGAAACGAATCTAAATATAAAGGATGGGTACATGTAATAATAAATCTCATACATAATGGATGGGCATACATAATATCAACAGACTTGAAAGAATGGATACAAATAATTAAACATTGGGAAAAGCACAAGGCGGTTCTCAATCCAATTAATGAAACAATTCAAAGATTTTGAACTAACAACAAGGAAAGAAATTTTCCAACAAATAAGTAGGAGGGTGCATCCCCTTACCGAAAGTATACCTCTAGTATATCTACTGCAAGAATATTTTTTACTACAATAAATATAGAAATGTTACAATCTTGATTGAAGTTGATGAAAGGTCTATGCAGATAAACATAGGTTTATAGGCTTAGATTAGATGTTCATAATTCAAAAGCCAATTATTTGTCTTATTTATTTAGCTAAGCTACTATCTATCTATTAAGCACTTATCCTTTTTCTTTTTAATATTAATCTCTGTTAGTACTATGTTGTGTTTTTCTCCTTTTGATGGAACCAAAGACCTTGACATGTTATTGATTATACTATTTGTTTTAAAGCATGCTAAATTGTATGAATGTCGATAAAGTGTGCATCATAAGTCATTTACATATCAATAGTACTGAATGATCTATGTAATGTTGAATTTTGTGAATGCTAACCCTAGAAATTTATTACTGTAACACATTTGAGAATTATACATATGCAGCCTTCATGCATATAAAATTCGATCAAAATAAAAACACATGGAATTAAATAGCAACAATACACGTTGTTGCTTCAACAATAGCATTACTTCAAGTAACCATTATTACAAGTAAATAGAAACAATAAATCTCATTGGCTTTAACAAGTTGTCATTTATACAAACACTAACGATGAAACCAAAAATAATTACAACCCAACACAAGATTAATATGCTATGTTTACTATTGCCCCAAGAGTTTCAATTCAACTAATATAGATTTCATTAATTAGTGTCCTAATAATACATTTCATTAATTATTGTACCAAATATATTTCATTTATTACTATCCAAAAAGTACACCTACTATGGATTGTCATTTTTTTATTTCATTGAAACTCTGACATAAAACATAAAGGGAAGTAATTAGCACTAAGCACAGATAAATCTAACACTGAAGAATACATGCCTATTTAAAAGCAGGTTTGTCAAGGATTTTTACACATGCACGTATGTGTAAACTAAACAAGGATGGATACAGAAGCTTTTTTCAGATGACTATTTGCAGTAGCATCCCTGCATTGTTAGATTAAATAATATAAACAACGGCTGTTAATAATGTTTGTGGTAGAATCTATAGTAGTGTAGCATCATTTAATAATCAATTAATTTGTTAAAGCTCGATTAAGTATACAATCAATTTTTAAACTTATAATATTTACTTCAAAACTTATATGGGATACTCTGGCTTGTATATCCAAGGGTGATTAAACTTTTAATATGCCAAAATCAAATCTCAACCTATTTCAACTTCATAGTCAAGAATATAAGAAACAAAATTGCCATTTAAAGCTATTTATTTATCTTCAATGCTAAATAAATATATTAAAAATTAAAATAAAAGGCAATTAGCTCATATGAAGATACTCATATTTACTAATTCACTTAAATATGATCATTAATCAATTATTACAAATATTAAACTAACATTCTTTTGATAACTATCGTTCATTATAGGATGCGATTATTATCACGCCACAACAAGCGAAAAATTATAACAGAGAGAATAGGAAAATCGAAATTCAATTTTCCTATTCTCTGATAAAAGGAAAATCTCTGAATTAAAGTATCTTAAATAATGAAACATTAAAAATAAAAAAACTTAATGAAAATATTAGTTGAACAGATTTATATCATACCTTACAAGTTGGACCTGATTAAACTTGACTAAGGTTGATCACGAGCTGAATTTGGGAATTAGGGCTTCTATGCAGAGCGACTTTGACTGGGAATAGGGGTCAACTTCAACTTAGTAGTGAATCGCGGCCAACTAGAGGAACGATTTAGGGTTTGTGAAGAAATAGTGATCGCATCGAGTTATGGTTTTGAAGGAGGGGTAATCGATGAAGTGGAGATAGGTAGATCGACGCTAAAGGAAACGTAACGAAGAAGTGAAGATATACTATGGTTTGGGAGATTGACGGATGTTTTAGAAGAGGAGAGGGAAAAAGAAGGATTTGGGAGTAAGTTTCTATAATCGTTTATTTGGAAAAAAAATAAGGCGGGGTGCGGTAAAATTTAGCGAAAACAGACCAAACCTAGTGTTTACAGTAGCATTTACATTTCAAACGCTGGCTATAGATGCTACTAAAAACAGTTTTTCTTGAAGTGTATAGACATTCTAAAAGTGGAGAGGATGTCTAGGTGCAAACTCTTTCCAGTTTATCTAGGTTATGCAGCCTCCAAATGGTTCGGGAGAGATGGACCAGGAGAAGTTCTTTCTTGGCATAGTTATCTGTCGATTTTCTAAGACTATTCAACTCGGGAAGGGAAGCTTCCATGGATGTAAACATCGTTCCCTACATAAATTAGGGTGAAAACTAGAGTCCGCGCAACTTCATAAAATGCATCAAATCTGAGGCGCTTCAAATAGGAGTCACTTGTGAAGAGGCATTACTAATGGCGACACATGCCTGAATTAGATGGGATATGTCATGTGGGAAAAGAATAGCCGAAGCCATGTCATAGGATGAAGGCCTTCTATGAATGGGCAAGATACTACATCAGAATGAAAAAGGCTGGGTCCAAAGCACAGCCAGAAGGTACCATCCACTCGCAAAGAGATAGAGGGAATTTAACGTCACAACAAAAACTCCCCTCACCCACACTCCTGGGCAAATATACGAGATGACCAGGACCGAGCTAACTTATAATCTCCTGAACAAGGGGAAAAAGGCAGAGCAAAATAAAGGCAGAGCATACCACTGCTTCCATAGAGAAAACAACCACCATACTGACAACTGCTGGCACTTGAAGAATGAAATAGAGAGACTAATTTAGAAAGGGTTCTTAGGAAGCTTTCAGAAGGAAAATAATAGAGAAAGGACTAGGAACTTCACACTGGATCCAAATGAATACCTAGTTGGAAATCCCTCTAATCTAATAGCCTTAATCCATGGAGGACCACACCTGGTAGGAAAAAATAAGAAAGCACAGAGCGATATGTGCAGGAAGCGAAAATGGAGAAAAAAAACCATTTTCCATGTTAAACAAAAATAGACACCGGACATGGACTTTACAGCAGCTTATGCCACTGGAGTAGTCTTCCCGCATCAGGTTTCGCTCATTATCACGGTGCATATCTCAAACTATGCCACGAAGAAAGTCTTTATTGATTATGGGAGTTCGATAAATGTCATCTTCAAATCTATATTCGACAAAATGAAGTTTCCAGTTGAAATATTAAAGCCTAGCCCAAAGCCAATCTATGGTTTCAACAAAATTGCAACTGTTCTCATTGGATCAACATGCCTGCTTGTTACTGCCAGAACTGTGCCCCTCCAAAAATCCTTCTATGTGAACTTCCTAATCATCGATCATCCATCGCCATATAATGCATTTTTAGGAAGACTCGCTCTGATTGACTTGGGGGCAGTCATATCTCAGAAGGACTTGCTTATGAAGTTTCATACACCTACCGGGATATGATCAATTAAGGGAGAACAGTTATTGTCTAGAGAATTATATAATGTAAACCTCAATCCTAGCAATAAAATTGTTCAAAACTATTTTTTTTGTCTCCTCTAATAGTTGTGATGACGCTAACGAAAAAGAAATTAAGCTAGTTCTAAGAACTGCATCGATGCAAGATGCTAAGACTGGTGTTGAAACAGGTCATTCTGCGACCACAACATCGGTAAGGAAAGAAAAGAGAAGTACATGCATATGATTGGTATCGATGAGTATAACTTAGGATATGCATAGTACTTTTCCGAGGAAGCTAAAAAAAGCACCCTCTGCTACCTCTCAACCCAAGGAGAAAGAAGAGAGTGAAATAGACCCGAGGTTAGGGGAAACGAGGAGAGAGTTAAAGCCTGTAGACGTTCTTGGAAATGTACAAATAGATCCCAAAGACCCCACAAAGATTCTCAAAATAGGAAAAAAACCTCAGTGCAAAAGCCAGAATTGAGTTGATAGACTTCATGAAGAAATCAATAAATGTTTTTGCTTGGGCGCACTCAGACATGGTAGGGATAGATCCAGCCATTATCTACCATGCACTCAACATCGATCCCAATGCTCATCCACTCAGACAAAAATGCAGGACTTTGGATAAGGAAGGGTATAATGCTCTACATGAAGAAGTCAAGAAGCTGACAGCAAATGGATTCATCAGACAAGTATACTGCCCAAAGTAGATCACCAACTCTGTTCTTGTGAAGAAGCCCAATGGGAAATGGAGAACCTACATAGACTATACCAACCTTAATAAGGTCTGCACAAAGGGCAACTCACTACAATAAAATATTATATTAATAGCAAGCGGGGATTGCATGAAAACTTAACATCCTATGGTTAGGTAATTAATGGTTATTTAGGTTAAAAGGTAGCTTGTGTCAACGCAATTATTAGTGTAAGAAAAATTAAATTGGCAGTCAAATATTACGTTTCCCTCCTCCTTATTTCTGTGTCGCCAAAGCCCCTCTTTTCACCTTCACTTTCCAAATCGACCACTTCACCATGAATCTCCTCTTCACTCTCTTCAATCACAAATCCCTCTTTACTCTTAAAGCTTCACAACCAGCTCGATACCTCAAGGCTCGAATTCATGTGATTCCTCAACAAAGCCGATTCCTCCACGAAGCTGAAGCGTAAATCCTCGACGAAGCTGAAGCGCGACTCTTCAAGGCAGCTTAAGCACGATGCCACAATGAATCTCAATTCATCAACTAAACTTGATTTCAACTTCATAATTCTTCAAGACAACTGAAGCACGATTCATCAACCACACTCGATTTCAAATTAGCGATTTGTTAATCAAGTGGAAGCGTGATTCTTCAAGGCAGCTAAAGCGCTATTTCAACTTTGCGAACTTGACCTTACGTATATTTTTCGAAGCTTAAGCATGATTATACAAAATTTCAAATCGGCTACTTTTTTCGTCAGCACAAACCACCAATACATGAACTATTTATACATTTTGACTAAATAAATAGAAAACTAAATAGTTGAACTCTTTGTTCTTTCCAAAAAGGAAGAAAACAACCTTCTTTTGCATAGTTTCAAAAGCATATAAAATTTGAAACTTGTATTTTCTTTAATCCTAATTGATGGAAACACATGTCCATAATGGAAATTGTGTTTAAAATTATTTTTGTGTACATTTGAACAACATTACAGAGACCATGATCAAGAAGCTAGACTTTTGATTGCACCAAAAATGGCACAAACATCCCATAATCGATTGAAAGCACCAATTCTAATAAAATAAATGTTAAAGCAGAAAAGGAGACATAATTTTTATAGTGGTTCGACATATTCTCAGGTCGATGTCCACTTTAATCTTTGCTATTAATCATTTTCTCTCTGAATTACAACTAATTTTATCAGATCTGATTGTAATCTAGTAGATCTCATATTTACAATGGAGTTCTTAGAGTATATTTGGGGAAGGAGATAAGAGTGAAGATGATGTAGAGTCTGAATCCCTTCTTCAGTTACTACAGGGTTGGTATTTATAGAGAAACTCGACAATAGACTCAGGAGCCCACGTATAATAAAGTCTAGATTCAAGTCAAAGTGTACAAGAGGGAAAATGTCGGCTCAATCTCCAAAAAAACCTCTCGGTACCGAGTGGTTTGTTCCGGTGAAAACTTATTATTTTCACCAGCGTGGTTTTCTATCTTCGATTCAATGCATTTCAAACTCTTTTTCACGAAGATCAAGTTCCTTATGATGATTTGCTTGATATAACTTGTCTTTCCCTACTTTCTTTGCTTTCTTCTCCGAAATCTTTATGATTACTTGAAGAAGTGCTTGGAGAACAAGGAAACTGGGAGGTACCAAGTGGGAGAAAAACCTCTCGATACCGAAAGGTTCCTCTCGGTGTCGCGTGGTCCACTTAGCTCGACTTTCTTAAACTTTTTGAATATGATTCTTTTCTTTTTCTAAGCATGTTTCCAAGTGCGTGAATAATTTCATCCTCATTTTGGGCTTCTAAGTCCAGTTGAAATCTGCTTGGTCAAAAAGCATATTAACAACTTTACTATGGGATTGATAACTAGGATTGCAGTAAACATTTTAAATATGGAGACATATGGGTTGTATTTCATATTGTTACATCTCTTTCATATGCTTAACGACCTTAATTTTTTACTTGACCATAATAGATCAATATTATAAATGATGCAAAATTTCGATAGTTACCAATATCCATAATGAAATGATTTTATTCCAAAATACTTAGTTTTTTTTAATTAATTTAGCATAGACCACAATGGATTTACTATAATCGATAATTTGGAATATTATTTTAATGTTTAGAATGCATGTTGGAGTATAGGCTTTTAAAGCGAAAATGAACGAGCTAGTTGTTTAACTTTAAAATGCTAACATGCATAACAACCAAAATAATATTAGTTCATAGGTTAATTTTTATTCATGTGGTTTTCAAATTTTATAATCATATTTTTCTTTGATAATTTAATTTTAATAATCTCCTAAATTTATGGTTTATATATTTTTCTTTGATACTTTTTGTTAAAAAAATTTATTCCGTTCTTCATTAAAAATATAAGATATAATATGTACTTATTTTATAAACTATAGTTTGAATAACATAAAAAATCAAATTCCATATAAATCCCATGATTGGTCGCCGGCTTTATGAATTAAACATTGTCTTAATCTAGAGGTTCAATTCATGTATATTTGATTTATCTAAACATATGCTCTCTTAATCTTCTTGCTCATTTCATGTTGTTTAGTTTATAGTTCATTTGGGAAGTTCTGATGATTTATAAAAATGTTTGGTCCATTTGGTTAAATTTGAGTTTTGTGATTTGTGTTTTCAATATGTATTTGCAAAAAAAACATGAGAGAGGAGGTTGGGGTGGAAAAAGCCCTAGCTATTACAACAAAAAGGTAAAAGAGAAAAGAAGAAGGTACCGATAAAACACAATTCATTTCCAAAAGGATGGAAAATAAGAAAAAGTGGTTTTCTATTTTATATCTATTTTATATGTGTTTAAAATGCATCTTTTCACTATGAAAACCTAAAATGAAAATCTGCAAACCAAATGGCCCTTAAAGTATTAAACCAATTCATGTTTGTACATCTTTATCATTTACTGACCCGTTGATTATTTTCTTTCGTTGTTGACTTCCTAGGACTGTTCCACCTTTAAAAACACCTGTTTAGTTAGAGTTAGCTTATGTTAATGGATGCGGTACCGAAAGTGTCGCTACATGTCTATCACAAAAAAGCCGACCTTCTTTTGCAATTTACTAGGATGAAGGGATCTACATATTAGTAGTCAAAATGGAGCAATCTGTCTAGACATATTGAAAGATCACAGAACCCCCAACTCTTGATCCTCAAAACTGCACTTCACTCATTACATGCCAAGCTCCTGCTCCCAATGATCCTTAAAATAACATGATTGGACAAACAATTTTGGTATGCAATACTCAATGTTTTCAATATCATTTCAGTTTGAGTTTTCTGTTTGTTTTGAATATTTAATCAAGCAGCTGCTTTGAATATGCTCTTTTTATGTGATTTTGCATTCAAAAACACCACCAATTTTGCAACAAAAAATAAGTTACCCAATTTTTCTTACCCATGAAGCTCATGTGCTTTTGGACTGACCATTTATACTGGCTAATCTCATATAACAAAACATATGTCTTTTATATATTTTTCATATATATAGTAAATTCAACACCTATTGAATTGTACTTTTGATTTTTAGAAATTCTACTTATTGCAATATTATATATGGCGAAGGAAAAAGATTGGGTGTATTTACATAGGTAAGAATACAATATTTAGCTTAAATGTTAACCTAAAAATTAAATAAAAACTTCATTTTTTAAGCAGATAAATTTGTTTTTTTATTATTACCCTAGAACTAGTAGGGAGTACGAGCAAGCAGCATGGAATTTTGTGCACGCCGTAAAGAGAAGTTCAAAAAATATGGAGAAAAAATTGCGTTCTTGCTTAGATTATAGAAATCCCAGCCATCATTATGATGACATTGTTGTTGAGCATTTGATTATGAAAAGAATGAATCATTTATCAACTACAGTAAATGGTATAATCACGGTGAGTAACTAGATGTAGCTAAAAAAATGAAGTTGGATGACACATATGAATTACTCCAAGTCATTCACTTTGAAAATGAAGAGTTTTTCAACCATACATTTTCTTCGATGATAAAAATAATGATGGTGCATAAAAACAAACGGACGATTTTCTTAAAAATTCGAAAGATGCAAAAACCTCACTACAGCCTGATTGCGTTGAACAAACAAAATTATCTGCTATTACTGTATTGTATAATTTGAAATGTAAAAATGGATTATCCGATCCTGGTATTGATAAGCTTATAAATGTGCAACAATTTTTATTACCCAAAAATATTGTCCTTCCAAAGACAATTGTTGGAGCATATAATAAAATAACCTCTTTGTTTAATTGACAGAGTATAAATTCTTTGACAAATGGTAAATGCAAACGATCCATTGGTCGAGAAAGAAAGAAGTAGTTGTAAAAGGACGTGTGTCTTAAACAGATACAACTGCAGTGGTTCATTTTGTTCCTTTGGGAAAAACCGCAATTAAAGTTTGAATAGATATTAAAAAAGTTTCAAAAGCATGTCTATGTGGAACAACCTCTGATTCGAAGTCATTGAAGATGCTCTTGCTACTACGATAGCTTGGCCTACTGCGAACATTATAATGGAACCAATTTCTAGTTAGTATAATTCAATTTTTTTAGATATGACACTATTATTTCCTTCAATTATGCATGGTTTGGACAAACTTTTTTTTACACCAGATAGTAAAATTTGATCCATAAATCACTAAAGAATGACTAAAATGTTATGTTTACATATACAAAATATTGTTAACATGTTTAGTGAAAAATGGGCCAAGAGTTCAAGTGAAGACATATCATTAATGTAATTACTTTATAAGTCAGTTGTGATTTGCCTACTCGGCAGGGTCGGCCTTTAGGTAAAGCAACAGAAGCAATTGCTTTGGGCCGCAAAAACTTTTAGGGCACCGGTTCATCTCTATTGAAACACAGAAGCCAGCAGCCAAAAAAAATTTCACATCGATTTTGTATCTCAGGAGCAAGCGTATCACGCAACTCCAAGACTCCAGTGGCAACAACCGCTATTCGGTGGCAACGGCGATGACTCGGCAGGAAGCGTCGACTCTTATTCCAAGGCGACGTCTTTAGATTTCGCAAGGCAACTACTTAAGATTCTATAAGGCAGCGGCTCCATCACTAGCATCAACATAGGCGCATCTTGAAAAGGTGTGAAATTCTTTTTTCTTCTTTTACCAATTGGGCATAAAATTTTGAAATCCAATGTCTGTAAGTTACTAAGTTATCAATGGCAATAACCTTTTCCTGTCATTAGATCTATTATTATTTCTATTTCTATAGATTTTTCTGTCTCATATTATATAAAATTTTGATCAGTTGTAGTGTTTTGCTGTTTTGTAATAGTTGATTTTTTTTCTTCGGTCACAAAACACTTATATTTGCTATGAAATTATGTTAGTTGATTCTTGGATTTGCATCGAGTCTTCAACTTAATTTTGTTCAGTTGTTTAATGATTGCAATTTGATTTGGTTTGGTGAAATGCTCAATCAACAATCTCTTTATTGACAACAGAAAAGGTACTCTTAAAATGGAGCAAAATACTCTTAAAATTTATATTTGATAATTAGATGCACTCGTATAGCGACAGCAAAGCATTTATAAGCTATGCCATATCATAATTTTAGGATAATTCATAAGTTTAATTTTTATTTTGCGATAATGCAACCAAAATTATTAATTGGGAAAATGTTAGCTCAGGATGATCTATAATTGTCTGTTATTTTGGAATAACGTAGAATAAGGAGTGATTAAGAACAAGAGTTAATGGGTTTGAGGTTCATTTTGTAGTGTTGTTTGTGGAAAAAATTTGTTTATGGATGGAAAAATACACAATTTAGTGCAAAATATCATTTAATCTATTGATTTTTCATTTTTTAACATTTATTAATGTATAATATTTTTCAATGTTTTATAGCATTTTGATGATTTAATTAATGATAATAGAATTAGCTTTTGCATAAAGGCCTTAGTTTTACATTTGGCTTTAGGTTGCAAAACTCCTAGGACCGGCCCTGCTGCTCGGTCTAAAAAAACAGTTCTTGGACCTTAATTGTAGATTTACCAAGCCATTATGGTTTATTAGATAAGGCTAATTGATAAGGAAACGTAGAAGCAAATTACTGTTTAGTTGTGGAAATTAATAGTATGTTTAATAGCAACTAGTTGTAGAACTTATTAGATAAGGCTAATTTTGGTGAAGAAAATGTTAATAGAAATTACTATTAAGTTGTAAAAGGGAATGTAGAAGGAAAAACAAAATTAGGTGGTTAGACAGAAGCAAAGTTTGCAAAAAGAAAACGATCTTCCATTAACCAAGATGATATTTAAATGTATGTTTAATAGCAATATTAGATAGGCTGTTACTAGCAGAAAGGCAACTCTATGTACAAATTCCTAGAGATGAAAATAATGCCATATACTTTTCTAATATGTTAATAAGTTTAAGAATACAGCATTTATGCCACACCGATGATCCATCTTGTTAGTTCTACTAATTTTAACTTATTTGTGGATATGTTTGTTGTATATGGTTCATAGGCTCATATTGATATTGCCAGTATGTAGTTTAATTATAACAACCCTGTATTTTGTGATTATTTTAATTATTTATTTTGGTTATTTTAATTGATTTCCTGATTTAAAAACTTTATTTTATTTATTAAAATGAATAAATTTTGTTATTTTAAATATAAATTTGATTTTGATGTGAATTAGAATTCCAAACATGACTAAAAAGGATATTTTCCAGAAAAGTGAATTTTGGTCAATATGGTCAAACTTTGACTTTTAATTTAGAAATTTTAAAGTTTAAAAATTTGAATTTTATCTTTTATTATGAAAGTAAATAAAATTTTAAGAATAATGCTTTTCGTTTCGTTAAAATTTGATTTATAATGTGAAAGTTATACCCTTTTAAATATTGTGTGTAATTTGTTGTATTTAACAAAATTATTTATTTTAAATTATAAAAAAATAATATTTTATTTGGTCATGTAATATTATAATTTATATTTATATGGGTAAAATAACATGTTATGTATATACTTTGGTTTTAAAACATTTTAAAGATATAATTGGCATTTTCCAGTGTTAGCTGTATTTTGTTTAAAATTCTAATTTCCAGTTTCAATTAATTAAAGTAATTCTTTATTTGTTTTTCTATTTTTTTCTTAAAATCTTATTTTATTCTCATTCCCACTTTATTTTGTTCCTCATTTATTTTATTTATTTGTTTAAAGTGAAATAGAAATTTTATAAGGCTAGTGATATTTATTTGTAATTTTCATGTCTTATTTCCAATTTTTAAACATTTTTCTTTAGTTTTTTCTGTTTTTTCTAAATTAAATTATTTATTTCACTTTGAAAATACTTTAGAAATTATTTTATTTCAAAATTTTTCTTTAGAATATTTTTAAAATGAAGTAGATAATTTTCCAAAGACAATCGTGATTTATTTGTAATTTCTGGACCCTGTTTTCAATTTTTAAGCAATTTCTTATATTCTTTTTCCATTTTCTTTAAAATTAATTAATTATTTTTATTTTATATTAATTTGTTTCGGTTTTAAAGTCAATTTACTGATTTTATTTTTGTTTTATTTGAATTTAAAGAAAAAGAAATATGAAGAGTTTTAAAAGCTTATTTACCTTAAGTCCTTTCATCTCCTTTGTCCTTTCATTTGCCATAACTCCTCAATTACTATCTTGGCTGTGCATTTTTGGTTTGTAGCCGTGATTTTTCAGCCTCCATTCACCCAAAAACATTTTACCTTCTCATTCATTCATGGCTTCAAGAAAATCTATGGGTAATGGCTACTTTTTTACACTTTTCTTCTCATTTTTCATGTATTTTGCCTTGTTTTCTTTGCTTCTTTGAAAGGCCTCCACTCCATATCCACGGCCACCACCCCCTACATCTCTTCCCTGCCATCACCACCAGCTACTCCTCTAGTCTTGACCAAGGCCGAGCCACCATGATGCCAAAACTCCACAAAAATTGCAACACAAGCCATAAAAACATGTTGTTTGACCACTATTTGTTCACCACTTCATTTTCCACCACCACCACCACCTTAGGCCGCCTCCACCACCTCTGGCCAGACCACCACACACCTTTCCTTCCACTGACCTGATCCATACCTCTCTGACCTGACCACACAAGCCCATGGCCAAGCCATTTTTGTGAACAAAACCCACCAATTTTGCCTTAAACTCTTAATATTCCTTTGTATAAACTTTCTCCTCATATTCTACTACCTAGGCCATGCATACACATGACCAAACCTGAGCCAAACTTGTTCAAACCAGAGCCAAAAACATCCCTAGGCCATGACAAAAGAATAGAGAAAGCAAGGCAAAGATTTGGCATTCGTATCTCTTTTTATTTAAAAGTTATGTCATTTCTAGTGTATTGAAATTTATGGTTTGCTTTGATTTTTGTTTGGGTTGTAACACAAGATCTATATCATTGGATTTGCTCTCCACACTCAAATTGTATTAGAGTTGTCGTGCCTTCATAATCTTTGTGTTGTGAGCTTTGTTGGCAAATCTCCAGCTTAACAGGTGAGTTATTCTCACCAGACAATATGTACATATATAACTAGTGAATTGACCCCTTTTGAATCTGTAAAATGCATTATCATGTTACACTTGCTATGTTATGATTTATGATGTTCACCAATGCTTAAACACCTATTATATTATATGTTACTGTTATATTATGCTGTTCTATTATTTTTATCATTTTATCACACTGCAAGTTCCCTTTAGATTAGAATCACTATGGGTTGAAATGATACATACCCGAACTGTAATGACCCAAGATTTTAGGAATTCATTCTAGAAAATATAAATAAATTTAAAATAATTTTGGAAGGAGATTGTTATGGCTTGATAGTGTATCAGTATGTGTGTACATGTGTGCACAGAGTATACACATGAACTAAAGCTAAAAATCTCTGAACTTTAAGAATAAATACATATTGATATGTATGGACATAAATATATATATATATATATATATTAAATCTTTAAAAGCTGAATGCATAAGTAAATATAAATATATGTATGCTACTGAATATTTTTCTTAAGTATACATGTGCATGTGTGTGTCAATACAGAATGATATATATAAATATATATATGTGTTAATAAAATACCAGAGTTTAAATTTGTGAGATAAAATATACAGACATATTTTAATATAACCAGAAATAAAAAGAAAGAAGATATAAAAAGAACTAATCCTCTTATAAATAAATAAAGGAAGTACATGCCATTTACATGAAAGCTAAAAATAGAAAAAAATAAGAGAAAACAGAGAAATGTTGCTATAGACAGAATTAGGAAGTGTATTAAATAAATAACAAAACCAAGTCACATTTTTAGCATGATTGTAGACAAGGGGGAAAAGTATTTTCTGAAAAGCAATTTCTGAAATAAAAATGTAACCACTTTTCTCTTCACCCAAATTAAGCCGGGAAAGGGGTAAAACTTTGGGTTAAAATGCAGATAACATGATTTTCTGGTGGGCAAAAATGGCTTTAGCCAATACCCAAAACCCTAAGAGAAACCCTGTATATATATACAAGTATATACAGCAGCCTCCTCTTCTCCTCAGAAAAGAATTTTGAAAAAAAGAAGAAGAAAAACAATACCACAGAAATCATAAGACAAGGGAAGAAAGAGAGCTTGAGGATAAGAGCAGGAGTTCATCAATTAATTAAGGAAACAAAGAAGAGAGCTAGGTGAGAAAACTCACTCAAAAATTTAAGGCAATAAGTCCTAATGTAGGCAGCCAGATAAAAGTATTTTTATTAAAAGAGTATTTTCATATATGAATGTTTATCTGTGAATCTAAACCTGAATATGTTTTGATTTTCTTTGGTTGATCATTTGTTTTATTATAACAAGGTTTTTATGTGGATAGTATACATATCAGTTTTATACACTCAGATCTCTGATATGTTAATGATTAGGGATATAAATAAATACCCAGAAAATAAAATGTTGAGAATAGGCAAGTAGTATTGGTTTTGGCTCAACCCAGAAAGATGTAAATAATGTTGAGCTGCAATATACTCATGTATAAGTGCTGAGGCTCGAAATAAAAAGGAATTAGGGGTGCAATAGGGTTGCCTATGTGCTGATGCCTCTGATTCAATAAAATGCATAGCAAACAAAATTTTGTGATTCAGTGAAACCAGGTTATCCTGAGTTTAACTCAAGCACAAATGTTTGCAAAAGAAAAATTCCCTCAGAAACCATAAGCCAATGTTAGTTGCCTAAACTCCTTTTAAAAATACTAGGATGAATATATATATATACAGAACCTTATTTTGTAATCACAAATGGTTGTTGCTTGTTTGCCTCTGTATGGCTATGAATAATATGTGATGCCATGTATGGATATTTTGGCTATTGAAATGAATTACTGAATGGTTTTGCCATGAAAAAGAGTTATTATTAACTTAAACCTGATTAGGATATTGGGGTCAAGAACACTGCAGGAATGACTTGTGTGCTTGAGTAACATAAGTTGACACATGGCTTGTTTAAGTCCTGAGATCTTTGTGTAATGGAGTGAATTAGTTCATTACAGTGTGTCCATTGATTCATAAATATTGCAGATGAGACCAAGGATAGATAAATATACCAAGGAAATAATACCTGAGCAGATGAGAAAAGTAGAGTTTTTCCCAGATTTGAAATATGAGAATTGAATAAGTGATTTAACTCATATTAGTTATTTTCCTGTTTGGTATGAATGATTGTTTGTCTATGATTGAGTTGTATGCTGGAATGTATGTGCCATATTCATATGTGTAGTCTCTGGAAAGAAAGTTAAAGTGTGCACATGCACAATGACACCGAGCATGCACACAAGTATTTACCTGATTCCAAAGGACAGAACCTTATGTATTTGTATTTAACTTGATTTTAACCTAATTGACAAATTGCTTTTGTGAATTTTCTCATACCAGACATGTGTCTGACCCTAGTGTGCTAATGGCATCTGGGGTGTCTCATTAAAAATGAGGCAGTTTCCAATGCTTTTTCAGGGATTGCAGCAACTAAGTAGGAGTAGGAGCAAGGCATTGAGAAGAAGATAGAGCATGCTAAAAACTTAGTTAGATAAGAGCCTAAATGTTGAAATCTGCATGTATTGACAATTTAAATTGCTACTTGTATTAAGTGTTAAATATTGGATTGATATTTGTAGGCATTTTGTTAAGAACTTGACTTGTGTTTGGAATCTATGAACTTAGTTAAATTTCAGTTATGTTTAAAAAGGGTTTTGATCAAATCTTGTAAGTGGATTTAGCAAGAACACCATGTTAAAAATTGTATGATTACATTTTATAAATGTATTAGTCAATCTTGAGTCTTTGAAAAGGGTTTAGGTTTTGGAAAATCAGGATAGTTGATTCTCAGAAAATTAAATGGTTTTATTTTCTACTATGGCATATGTATACAAAAGAAAATAGACATAGGTTGAATGTTTATATGTCTGCAAGGTTTTCATGATTCAATTTGTTCCATACAATTGTTTCATGTCCTATTCTTAAACAAAGAAAGAATCTGAAGTAAGGTAGATGGAAACCAGATTCAAATAGTTGCAGATATATATGCACATAAACATGTTTTGGGCAAATATCAACACACCTTTTTCCTTTGCACCTGTAATAGGAATCTGAATTTCACTCAGATTTTAACCAAATGCATTTTTAAGGCCAGACAGACCTTATAAGAAGAAATACAAACCTGAATGATGATAAACACTTCTATCATCCTCAAAACCCAAGAACCTTACTCTTAATTCATATCAAACCTGAAGCCTTCCAGGTTATAGGGATGGGATTCAAAAATGATTAAGCAAGGATTATTGTTTTGTATGATGGATTTTAGGCAAAAATAATATATATATGTGCAGATAGGTAGATAACAGATTCCAGACTGCACAAAAGAAAAAAAAAAACCAAAAATGGTGTTTGAACCGACCAGCATAGCACTCGAACTCGTGACCTTGCATGTATAAGTTAGGCGCGTTTCCATTACGCCTAGATGTTGCTTGTGTTTCCCTAGGATCCACTTTATTTTATACTGATTTTGACACTATTCAGAACTTAACACAAACATCTATATTAAAAGCTTGTTTACTACTGATTGTTTCTTGATCACTTCTTAGTTAGTATAAACAGACTAATGTGTATGTTTCCAGTGGATTGTTTAGTCAAAAAAATAAAATAAATTAGCAATCCAAAATCCTCTTGTTTTCCAGAACTCTGATTCAAAACAAGAGAGGCATATACATCCTCACATGTATGTGCTTATCTTTGTAAATGTACTGATATATTTATATTGGTTGATTATTGTGATCCTGGATATATTTGGTTATTGGAGAAAAGATAGTGACCCTGATAATCATGATTGCAATGGATGATATTTCTATATATATTTATATATATCCTCTTTAACTTAAAAAAAAAAATTCCTTATGAAATTAGAGTAGAATTAGGAGGGTCTTTTCAGTTGGTATCAGAGCTATGTTATTCAACATAGTAGAAGTAAGGATCAAGTCCTTAGATAGAAATAAAATTAAAGGAAACTAAATATCAAACTAATCAGCTATGTAAATTATTATTAGCAAACTATGGTAGGGAGACCACCAAATCAGGGAGCAGGATCTTCCCATGCACCACCAATGGTCAATCTGCAAGACTTAGTGAGAGCATTTAGGGATGGGGCAGGACAAAGGCAAGAAAATCCCTATGAAGAACTCTCAAAATTGCTTAAGACATATACTCATTTAGGAGGCAAAAGCTTTGAAGGAACAGAGAGTATCATGGAAATTCAAACACGGTTGAGAACATTGGAAAGAATTTTCAATGACATGCAACTTGATGATCAAAGAAAGAGGCAAGTGGCTTCAAGACAGCTAAAAGGAGTAGCTTTAGGCTGGTGGGAAGTAATCATTGCAGGAAGGAATGAGAATGAAATCACTTGGAATCAATTTAAAGAGATGTTGGAAGCAAGATTTGTACCAGCATCAGCAAAGACTACCTTGTTAGAAGAATTCATTAGACTTAGACAAGGAACCATGACTGTCACAGAATACACTCAAAGGTTTGAGGGGCTTTCCACATATGGAGCAATGCTTGTGGCAGATGAGGCATCTAAAAATGATAGGTACATAAAAGGTCTGAACCCAGGACTTAGCAGAGCCATGTTACCCTATGCAGACAAGACTTTTGATCATGTGATAGACTTAGCTTTGAGGTTGGAGCAGCATGACAAGGAAAGGGAGAAGTTCAGAAATTTTAAGAGCAATAATAACAAGAAAGGTAAGGGGAGGTATCACCCTTATGATAAGAAGAAAGAAGAGGCTAGTAACAAAAGCACTGGAGATGTCAAAGCTAAGGAAGACAAGAAGAAAATTGTGTGCCATCAGTGTGGAAAGGAAGGGCATATCAAACCAAAATGTCCAGAATTGAAAGGAGGAGCTTTCAAATGCTATCTATGTGGGAAAGAGGGGCATATGAAGAGGAATTGTCCTGAGTATAAACAGCAAGGCAAATTGGCAAATTTGGAAGGAAAAGGCAAAGCCACAGTGGAGAGTAGTACTGTAAACCATAGCCAAGTGGAAGGTACATTACTTATTTGTACCATACCCATAACAGTAGTATATGATACTGGGGCAACTCACTCCTTAATTTCTTATGAACTGGTTAGAATGCTAAAACTGAATTGCATATTGGTTGAAACCCCATTGCATATACACAGTCCATTGGGGAGTTCTAGTGTTTTAAATATGATTTGTGTGGATGTGGGATTAAACATAGGAGGAAATATTTTTATTTCCAATTTATATGTTTTGAATTACCCAAATATAGGTGTTATATTGGGGGTAGACTGGTTAAGGCAATTTAAAGCCATAATTAATTTAGACTCATCCACCATATCATTGCAAAATTCTAGAGGCCAGAGAATCACAGTTTTGTGTGAAGTAGCTAAGGAAGGAAAACTATATCATTTAGTTGACTCAGAAAAAGATTTCAGTGAACTAACCATTGAAGAAATTCCCATAGCCAATGAATATTTGGATGTGTTTGGTGAGGTCAAGGGTATTCCACACCATAGACCAGTAGAATTCCAGATCAATTTAGTTCCAGGAGCAAGCCCAGTGATTAAAAAGCCAACTAGAATGGGGCCAAATGAACTAAAGGAATTAAAGAAACAGTTAGAAGAATTGGAAGAAAAGGGTTTTATAAGACCAAGTAATTCTTGCTGGGGAGCACCAGTGGTGTTTGTTAAGAAGCAAGATGGCTCTTTAAGACTCTGCATAGATTATAGAGAATTAAACAAAGTAACTATTAAAAATAAATACCCATTGCCAAGAATAGATGATCTTTTTGATCAATTAGCAGGGGCAAAAGTATTTTCTAGACTAGACTTAGCATCTGGTTTTCATCAAATGAAGGTGGAAGAATCAAGCATCAAGTACACTGCCTTTAACACTAGGTATGGGTTGTATGAATTTTTGGTTATGCCATTTGGCTTGACCAATGCACCATCTTACTTTGTAGATTTAATGAACAGAACCTTTAGAGATTGTTTAGACAAGTTTGTGCTTATTTTTATAGATGACATTTTGATTTATTCCAAGACAGTGGAAGAACATAAGCATCATTTGCACCTGGTTTTGTCTAGGCTAAGGGAAAAAGATTTAAAGGCAAAATTTTCAAAATGTGTGTTTTGGAAGGAGGAAGTACATTTTCTTGGCCATGTTATATCTGCCAAAGGAATTTCTGTGAACCCCAATAAAGTAGTGGCTATCCAAGCATGGAAGAGGCCAAGCACTGTGAGTGAAGTGAGGTCATTTATGGGGATGGCAGGGTATTATAGAAGGTTTATAAAAGATTTTTCAAAAATTTCTATACCACTCACTAACCTAACCAGGAAGAACCAAGCTTTTGTTTGGTCAGAAAAATGTGAAAAGTCTTTTGAACAGTTGAAGGAGGCATTGGTGAATGCTCCAATTCTAAAAGTACCACATGGGAATGAAGAATTAGTGGTATACACTGATGCTAGTGGATTTGGCTTGGGTGCAGTGTTGATGCAACAAGGCCAAGTCATTGCATATGCATCCAGACAACTAAAACCCCATGAAGTAAGGTATGCCACACATGATCTCGAATTAGCAGTTGTGATATATGCTTTAAAACTTTGGAGACATTATTTATTAGGCACTAAGTTTGAACTTTACACTGACCACAAGTCTCTAAAATATTTGTTTTCACAAAAAGATTTGAACATGAGGCAACATAGATGGGTGGAGTTCTTAGCTGCCTATGATTTTGACATACTCTATACACCAGGCAAAGCAAACAAAGTTGCAGATGCTCTAAGTAGACAGCATGCTAAATTGGCTATGATGATGATAGCAGAATTTAAAGATTTGTCTTTGCTAACTGAGGTAGAGATTGGGGAGAATGGTTGTGTGCACATTAATGAGCAGATGTATGGTGCACAAGAAGATAAAGGGAAGTTAAGCTTAATGACACTTCAACCAGATTTAATTCTGAAGGTAGGAAAAATGCAAGAACAAGATGCTCACTTATTAGAGAAGAGAATGCTCCTCTCAAGAGGGGAGGAAGTATTGAATCACCACATTGATAAAGATGGTTATGTGAGATACCAGAATAGGATATGTGTACCAGAAGACATAGAATTGAAGAAGGAAATATTGAATGAATATCACAGGAGTAAATACTCCATACACCCAGGTAACACAAAAATGTATCAAAATTTGAAAAGAGACTTCTGGTGGAAGGGGATGAAATCTGATATAGCTAAATACATTGCCAAATGTATGACTTGCCAACAAGTCAAGGCTGAAACTCAAAGACCATCAGGATTGATGCAACCTCTTAGTATACCACAGTGGAAGTGGGAAGATATATCTATGGACTTCATAGATGGACTGCCTAGATCTAAGAGAGGTAATGCAAGCATATGGGTGATAGTGGATAGGCTAACCAAGGTAGCACACTTCATCCCAGTCAAGTCAGAAAGAACAGCACCAAAACTAGCTCAAATTTTTATAAAAGAAGTGGTAAGGTTACATGGCATTCCCAAAACCATTGTGAGTGATAGGGATACCATCTTCACTTCAAAATTCTGGAGAAGCTTTCAAGAAGCAATGGGAAGTGAATTATGTTTAAGTACTGCCTACCATCCTCAATCAGATGGGCAGACTGAGGTGGTAAACAAAGTTTTGGAGGACATGTTGAGGGCATGTATACTGGATTTTGGGGGCAACTGGGAAGATTATCTTCATCTAGTTGAATTTACATACAACAACAGCTACCAAAGCACCATAAAATTGGCTCCATTTGAAGCCTTATATGGTAAACCTTGTTTGTCACCAGTTTGCTGGGTAGAAGCAGGAGAAAGGTCTATTTTAGGACCTGAGTACATACAAGAAACCAAGGAGAAAATTGAGTTGATAAGAAGAAGAATGACAGCAGCTCAAGATAGGCAAAAGAAATTTGCAGACATGAGAAGGAGGCAGGTAGAATATGAAGTGGGAAATTTTGTTTTCATCAAAATCTCACCCATGAAAAATGTGTTGAGGTTTGGAAAACAAGGCAAATTAACCCCAAGATATATTGGACCATACAAAATTCTGGAGAGAATTGGTCCCTTGGCATATAGGTTGGAATTACCAGAAAACATGCAAGGCATACATGATGTTTTTCATGTATCACAATTGAGAAGGTGGGTTCATGACAAGGCAGAAATCCTTGAAACCCCAACCCAAGTGCAGATAAATCCTAATTTGATTTATGAAAAGGATCCAGTAGGAATTTTGGCAAAGGATGTGAAGAAGTTGAGAAATAAATCTCTGAAACTTGTGAAGGTACAGTGGAGTCTAGATCCTAGTGATTGCACATGGGAATTAGAAGACAAAGTTAGGATGAATTATCCTAAGCTATTTTCAGATTAAGGTAATTCTGATTTTTGATTGTTTTCTTTATTTTGGATGAATATATTTTTAGTTAATATAGAACTAAGAATCTATTTGGTAGAGAATATACTTGTTCTCTGAATTAAGTTTAAAATTTATTTTAAGCTTAGGAAAATTGTGGGACACAATTTCTAAAAGGAGGGGTGTATGTAATGACCCAAGATTTTAGGAATTCATTCTGGAAAATATAAATAAATTTAAAATAATTTTTAAAATAATTTTGGAAGGAGATTGTTATGGCTTGATAGTGTATCAGTATGTGTGTACATGTGTGCACAGAGTATACACATGAACTAAAGCTAAAAATCTCTGAACTTTAAGAATAAATACATATTGATATGTATGGACATAAATATATATATATATATATATATATATATATATTAAATCTTTAAAAGCTGAATGCATAAGTAAATATAAATATATGTATGCTACTGAATATTTTTCTTAAGTATACATGTGCATGTGTGTGTCAATACAGAATGATATATATAAATATATATATGTGTTAATAAAATACCAGAGTTTAAATTTGTGAGATAAAATATACAGACATATTTTAATATAACCAGAAATAAAAAGAAAGAAGATATAAAAAGAACTAATCCTCTTATAAATAAATAAAGGAAGTACATGCCATTTACATGAAAGCTAAAAATAGAAAAAAATAAGAGAAAACAGAGAAATGTTGCTATAGACAGAATTAGGAAGTGTATTAAATAAATAACAAAACCAAGTCACATTTTTAGCATGATTGTAGACAAGGGGGAAAAGTATTTTCTGAAAAGCAATTTCTGAAAGAAAAATGTAACCACTTTTCTCTTCACCCAAATTAAGCCGGGAAAGGGGTAAAACTTTGGGTTAAAATGCAGATAACATGATTTTCTGGTGGGCAAAAATGGCTTTAGCCAATACCCAAAACCCTAAGAGAAACCCTGTATATATATACAAGTATATACAGCAGCCTCCTCTTCTCCTCAGAAAAGAATTTTGAAAAAAAAAGAAGAAAAACAATACCACAGAAATCATAAGACAAGGGAAGAAAGAGAGCTTGAGGATAAGAGCAGGAGTTCATCAATTAATTAAGGAAACAAAGAAGAGAGCTAGGTGAGAAAACTCACTCAAAAATTTAAGGCAATAAGTCCTAATGTAGGCAGCCAGATAAAAGTATTTTTATTAAAAGAGTATTTTCATATATGAATGTTTATCTGTGAATCTAAACCTGAATATGTTTTGATTTTCTTTGGTTGATCATTTGTTTTATTATAACAAGGTTTTTATGTGGATAGTATACATATCAGTTTTATACACTCAGATCTCTGATATGTTAATGATTAGGGATATAAATAAATACCCAGAAAATAAAATGTTGAGAATAGGCAAGTAGTATTGGTTTTGGCTCAACCCAGAAAGATGTAAATAATGTTGAGCTGCAATATACTCATGTATAAGTGCTGAGGCTCGAAATAAAAAGGAATTAGGGGTGCAATAGGGTTGCCTATGTGCTGATGCCTCTGATTCAATAAAATGCATAGCAAACAAAATTTTGTGATTCAGTGAAACCAGGTTATCCTGAGTTTAACTCAAGCACAAATGTTTGCAAAAGAAAAATTCCCTCAGAAACCATAAGCCAATGTTAGTTGCCTAAACTCCTTTTAAAAATACTAGGATGAATATATATATATACAGAACCTTATTTTGTAATCACAAATGGTTGTTGCTTGTTTGCCTCTGTATGGCTATGAATAATATGTGATGCCATGTATGGATATTTTGGCTATTGAAATGAATTACTGAATGGTTTTGCCATGAAAAAGAGTTATTATTAACTTAAACCTGATTAGGATATTGGGGTCAAGAACACTGCAGGAATGACTTGTGTGCTTGAGTAACATAAGTTGACACATGGCTTATTTAAGTCCTGAGATCTTTGTGTAATGGAGTGAATTAGTTCATTACAGTGTGTCCATTGATTCATAAATATTGCAGATGAGACCAAGGATAGATAAATATACCAAGGAAATAATACCTGAGCAGATGAGAAAACTAGAGTTTTTCCCAGATTTGAAATATGAGAATTGAATAAGTGATTTAACTCATATTAGTTATTTTCCTGTTTGGTATGAATGATTGTTTGTCTATGATTGAGTTGTATGCTGGAATGTATGTGCCATATTCATATGTGTAGTCTCTGGAAAGAAAGTTAAAGTGTGCACATGCACAATGACACCGAGCATGCACACAAGTATTTACCTGATTCCAAAGGACAGAACCTTATGTATTTGTATTTAACTTGATTTTAACCTAATTGACAAATTGCTTTTGTGAATTTTCTCATACCAGACATGTGTCTGACCCTAGTGTGCTAATGGCATCTGGGGTGTCTCATTAAAAATGAGGCAGTTTCCAATGCTTTTTCAGGGATTGCAGCAACTAAGTAGGAGTAGGAGCAAGGCATTGAGAAGAAGATAGAGCATGCTAAAAACTTAGTTAGATAAGAGCCTAAATGTTGAAATCTGCATGTATTGACAATTTAAATTGCTACTTGTATTAAGTGTTAAATATTGGATTGATATTTGTAGGCATTTTGTTAAGAACTTGACTTGTGTCTGGAATCTATGAACTTAGTTAAATTTCAGTTATGTTTAAAAAGGGTTTTGATCAAATCTTGTAAGTGGATTTAGCAAGAACACCATGTTAAAAATTGTATGATTACATTTTATAAATGTATTAGTCAATCTTGAGTCTTTGAAAAGGGTTTAGGTTTTGGAAAATCAGGATAGTTGATTCTCAGAAAATTAAATGGTTTTATTTTCTACTATGGCATATGTATACAAAAGAAAATAGACATAGGTTGAATGTTTATATGTCTGCAAGGTTTTCATGATTCAATTTGTTCCATACAATTGTTTCATGTCCTATTCTTAAACAAAGAAAGAATCTGAAGTAAGGTAGATGGAAACCAGATTCAAATAGTTGCAGATATATATGCACATAAACATGTTTTGGGCAAATATCAACACACCTTTTTCCTTTGCACCTGTAATAGGAATCTGAATTTCACTCAGATTTTAACCAAATGCATTTTTAAGGCCAGACAGACCTTATAAGAAGAAATACAAACCTGAATGATGATAAACACTTCTATCATCCTCAAAACCCAAGAACCTTACTCTTAATTCATATCAAACCTGAAGCCTTCCAGGTTATAGGGATGGGATTCAAAAATGATTAAGCAAGGATTATTGTTTTGTATGATGGATTTTAGGCAAAAATAATATATATATGTGCAGATAGGTAGATAACAGATTCCAGACTGCACAAAAGAAAAAAAAAAAAACCAAAAATGGTGTTTGAACCGACCAGCATAGCACTCGAACTCGTGACCTTGCATGTATAAGTTAGGCGCGTTTCCATTACGCCTAGATGTTGCTTGTGTTTCCCTAGGATCCACTTTATTTTATACTGATTTTGACACTATTCAGAACTTAACACAAACATCTATATTAAAAGCTTGTTTACTACTGATTGTTTCTTGATCACTTCTTAGTTAGTATAAACAGACTAATGTGTATGTTTCCAGTGGATTGTTTAGTCAAAAAAATAAAATAAATTAGCAATCCAAAATCCTCTTGTTTTCCAGAACTCTGATTCAAAACAAGAGAGGCATATACATCCTCACATGTATGTGCTTATCTTTGTAAATGTACTGATATATTTATATTGGTTGATTATTGTGATCCTGGATATATTTGGTTATTGGAGAAAAGATAGTGACCCTGATAATCATGATTGCAATGGATGATATTTCTATATATATTTATATATATCCTCTTTAACTAAAAAAAAATTCCTTATGAAATTAGAGTAGAATTAGGAGGGTCTTTTCACGAACGGACTTTAGAATAGAAGAAAATCATTATGGGCTGAAATGATAGGCCTGAATGATTTTCAATTATTTTTCATTTCCTTGGGATTGCGGGTTTGAAATGATCAAACCCGGGTTTTCTTTGTAAATTATGGGTTGAAATGATATATTACCCGTATCACTTTACTTAGACTAGAAATGAAATACAGACCCGTTGTTAAAATATGTTTTTATAAAAATCTTAAAAATATTTTTGAAATGTAAATATTATAATATTTGATTTAAACTAAATAAAAAAATGATTTATGTAAGCATTATTGATTTTTTGAAAATTTATAAGTGAAATAAATTATTGGTAAAACTAGAAAATTTGAAATGTAAGTTATTTTGGGAAATTTTAATTGGGTGATAATTGGAATTTAAATTAAATATGAAATGTGAGAACTTCATGATAATTTGGATTAAAGTGAATTTAAATGATTTTTATATTATATTAATGATTTTGAATAAAGTTAAAATGTGAAATGAATGAATATTTAAGTTGAAATTTTGAAATATAACTAAAATTGGAAATTTGTGAATTTGGCTTAAGAGTGAACTTTAAGTTAAGTAAATAAAAATGGAATTAAGTTATTTTGAAATTTTAAAATTAAGTGTTAAGTTAAATTAATTTAATGAATTTATAATTTAAAATTGGAATTTATTAAGTGAATTATTATTAAATTTTGATTTTTGAATGGAGTTTTAACTTTATAAAATCATGAATATAAGGGTATTTGAATAATTGTTTTAAAAGTGAAATTATATGATTTTATAAGTAAAAAAAATGATTTATATAAAAATATAATTGTTTTTGAAATTATACTGAATATTTGAAGTTAGTTAACTGCATTTCTGAAACGCTATTAAATTCTAATGTAAATGATAATACAACATTTGTAAATGCTGTAGTTGATAATAATGAACCAAATGGCTAAATTTAATTAAAGGCTATTATAGCATTTTTGTAAATGTTATAATGGTTGAATTTAACTAAGTTTATTTGAAACTAATGTAACCATATTACAGAATTTTAAATGCTGTCTTTTGTTAAATTGGACTATTTTAAATGTGACTTTCCGTAGCATTTTCTAAATGCTGCGAAAGTTGAAATTTCATTGTTTTAATTAATTTAAGTGAACGAATGAACTTTGAAAAGTTAAATTTTTGGAAATTTAAAATTTTAATTATTAAATATACTAACTTCATTTTTATGATTTAAAATGAAGTAATTTGTTTTGAAATATAAATTATTTTGAAATATGATATTTTGATATTTTGAAATGGATTTTATAAGGATATTGAATTTTGAAATGATATTTGATTTCGAAGTATAAAATACCATTTTGAAATTTTAACCACGGGATGTATTTAATTTATAGTTTAACTGATCCTTAAAGGATGGGCGATCCCAAGCATCCTTTGAGTTATTGTGCATTTCTACTACAGTTCACTTGAGTTGGTTTACATTATATAAGTATATATTGTCCTGACTCGAGTGTTTTGTGTTTTACTTTACGCTCGGGTCAGCCTGAGTATTTACAGCTTAGCTTTGGATTTTTTTCTGGAGCTAGGAATCGCTGGAGATTCTGCTTGTCTAGTTATCTGTTCCTTTCAGTTCAGTTGTTCTATTTCAGTTCTGGTATTCATAAACTTCTATTTATTTGAGATGTCTATTGTATATGTTTTCAATCAGATATTATGTATTATGTTTTGAGAGTTTGTTATAGTAGCTTCATGAACTACTATGGTTTTTTTATATTCCGCTGCGAGTTATTCTGATATGTTCTGTGTCTGTGATTCTGTGTATTTGATTTCATTTGCTCCAAATTTATTTACAATCTGTTATTTTGAATTATTCAAGCCAGACATGTGTGGATTATTGTCGATTTGAATGGTCCAAAATACCGGGTCGTTACTGTTGGTATCAGAGCTTTGGTTTTAGGCAAATCTTAGCCTGCGGAGCAAAAACTCATTAGAGATAGGGTAGAAATACCCTAGAATAAGTGAAATCAATCTCAGAATCATTTCTTTGTGAGAGAACGTATTTTCGAAGTATAAAATGATTTTCAAATGATTTTTAAAGAATTTTCAAAGATTATTTTGATATAAATTTCCTTGCTTTAAAAGTAAAATATTTCTTAAACTTTATTCCTTTCGTATCCACCTTGTTAGTAATTTCTTTGATTAGGATCCTCTAAAATTTTGAACTTCTCTCTTGATTGATCTAGATCCTTTGTTGATAGGAATCTATTTTGGGTATGGCAAAATCAGTAGTTTGTTAGGATGCTTTGAGTAAACTCTGTTGTATCTTTTGCTTAGCTAAAGTTGTCCAACTAAAGATATTTAAGCTTCTGTTTTCGTATGTTATGAATTCGAGTCTTTCCAAATTTTGAATGGGAATTTTTCTGTATCGATATAGGTTATATTTCTCTAGTCTTCGTTTGGATTCTTATCGAATAAGATTCCTTTGAATTTTGGAATGCTCACTTGTTCTGAAATCCATTCCTATCTCCCCTAATTGTATTCTTTTGATTTTGGAGCATTGCATCACTCCACTTTGTATGACCTTTATAGGGTGGCGATTCCGCCAATCTTTGAATGATTATAATTGGCATTGATTCACCGGAGATTTCTGTATCCTCGGTTTACGATGTTTTCTATCTTCTGCTATATTTAGATTCTATCTCTGGCAATCGAAGGTCGATTTTCCTTAGATTTTCGCATCGATTATATTCCTGAAATCACGGTTGACCGGTTAAGGTCGCCCGCGATTCATATAGGCTTATCCATCTTGTATTTGGTAATTTAATTATCTTATCTTCGTTTGAGCCTATCTTTGAATTAGAATTCTATTTGATTAGAATCCTTCTAAATTTGAATCTCTGTTTTGCTTTGAAATCCATCCTTGAATCGTCCCTTGGAAAGTTTGTGGTTGATTGTCTTTTAAAAATTTTGTATTCATCGTAGTTTTATTTTGATAAGGATGACCATATTTTTATATAAAGATGAAATGTTTTTGATAAGGATTATATACCTTTTAAAAAAAATGAGAATTTGAAGTTTTGAAAGGATTTGAAATTGTGAAAATTTTATAAGAAATGGTTTCATATAAAATGATTTATAACTGAAGGTTTTGAATCTGAATTTAAGTGATTGAACTCCGGCATTTTGGAACTGGTTTTAAGATTTTGAAATAATAAATAATATGATTGAAATTATTTTTCCGAATAAGTAATGTTTCAATGATTTTAATGGGTTTTAATGATTTTGAAGGAATTTCAAAGAAGTTTTCAAAGTAAATGGAAGTCCAGAACTCACTTGTGTCGCTGGAAAATAATTTCGTTGATGAGTGCACGCATCATCGACATTGATTTTCGAGTTTCTGAGTGAGGGAGAGGCCACTTCGGTAGCATTGCTATGCGATTGATTTGTGAAACCAATTTAGATTTCAAATTCCGAAGTGTGATGTGATATTCGAAAGATATATGTATATATATTTGTAAAAATTGAAATGAGCCGGTGTTCAGTCCTTGAGTTTTGGATTTGATTTGATATAACCCTATTTTTGGAATGGATTTACTGATTTAATTGTGATTTCCAACTCTTGGATTGAAATATGATTTCTTCAACTATTTTAAAGGTTCGAGCACTTCCAAATCAAGGTTAACTTTTCAAAGCTAAGAAATTTTGAAAAGTAATTTGATAAAGTATATAAGTTTGTTTTGAATGTTTAAGTATGAAGTAATATGATTTAAATAAGTTGAAACTGTTTGGTTAAGTAAATGAATAAAGCAATTTTAAAATTTTCTAATATGAAATTTAGATTTGAAATGTTTTGAAAAGAATTTGGTCTTCAAAATATTTTGAATAAAATTTAGTTTAAATGTTTTAACTTAGTAACATCTTTATGAAACTATATATTTAACAAGTTGAAATAAATATATAAGTTGTACGTATGCTGTTTTATTCGCATAATTAATTTGATCCAAGTTTGAGTACACAAGTTCGAGGTGGATTACACCATTTCGTGTTAGGATTTTTCATTCGATTCTTGATGGCGAATATTTGATATGGATTTTGGGCTTGATTCCAGAATTCTCTATCATAGTATATGGCTATGCAAGGAGACTGATGGCTTCTAGTCGAGAAACCATATCGAAGTCCGCATTAGGGAAATCGAATGGACAATACTAGTTCGAAAGCGAACTTGTGTGATCGAGCGAGCGATCAAATGTGATTTTGCGAAATGATGACGTGTGTACATCTTATATTCTAATATCAGTGATATATTTTGACGCTGAATTTGAAAGCTGTCGGGTTAGAATATCTTTGCTTACTTTTCCAATTTAAATTACAAAGATATATAACCTATAAAAGCAAAGATATTCAAATCCCATATGGCTCTTCATACAGCGAAATTTATTTTGGAAAATTTGATCCTTATATAAGACGGACCTTACGTAAGTATAAGATGATTTTGAAACATTTGAATTTGGAAATGAATTGGTTGACTTAAATTATATTGATTTGGAAATTTGGATTTATTTTCAAAAATCTATTATTTTGGAAACTTTGAAACTAAAGATATTTAATTTGAGAAGAAAATAATTTGGTGAAATTGTATATGATTTTGAAATTGAACTGATATTGAAACAAATTTAAATTTGAGAACCTTATGTTACTAAACACTTGATTTGGGAGTTGTCGAACTTATATAAAATTGATTTGTATGAGTATGAAATTGATTCGAAAACTATAGATTTGAAAAGGTACTCAATTTGAAAGTGAAATCTTATATAATTGAAGTCTATATAAGTATGATTTGATATACTATTGATTTTGGAAAGTATTTGATTTGAAAATTAAATCTTATATATAATTGATTTTATATAAGTACGATATTTGAAAGTGATTTGAAAAGGTACTATATGATACATATTTTCGAAGTAAAGATATGGAAAGTGTCTTCTGCTTGATATCCGATTTGTGGCCACATCTTGGATTCATTCTATCGATATTATTCTCTCTGATTTTTGGTTTTCCGGATATGATACTCGAGTGTCCTACGAATTCCATGGCGTTACCCATGGTCTTACGATCGTGACTGCATAGCGCAACTGCCTGGCTGAGTCTTGCCTAGGGGTACGGATTGTTTCCTGGGGGATCCAGGCGTAACCATTGTGTATCCTGCAATCTGTGTAGGTCGCGAATAGTAGCGCAAATGCTTGGCTGAGTCTTGCCTGGGGGTACGGATTGTTTCCTGGGGGATCCAGGCGTAACCATTGTGTATCCTGCATTCTACTAGTCATCATGGCGTAACTCGCAGGGCTGAGAAAGCTTACGGATATGGATTGTTTCCTGGGGGATCCAGGCGTAACCATTGTGTATCTGCGAACCATGGTTAGACAAAGGTTTTGTTTGTTTTTGTTTGGATTGTACTTTCCATATCTGGTTTTAAAAGTTTTTCCAGTATTTTCACTGGGTGTTGAAACAAGTCTACTAAGTACCTGGAGAATTCTAGTTTTGCGCCTGATCAACGCACTACCAGAGTCTACAGGAACAAGGATAAACTTGTTAAGACATCGAGTTATAAAAGTATTTTGATAAAATATTATATAAATGATACTTTGATTAGTTATTTCCTTTTTAAACGATTTTAAAGTGTTTTAAATATTTTACCTCTTCAACCAACAATTTTAAATTAATGGCTCATCCTTGTCTTTCGTCCTATTTTCCCTTCTAGCTATTCCTATTCTCCACCTTATTAAACTTACCCATAACAATAGTTATCAGGTATAATTTTAATCTTCTTGTCATCTTGTCTTAATCCTATTCCATTTTATCTTTTCTGCGTTTTCCGTACCTCATTCCTTTTCGAGGACGAAAAGATTTGAGTGGGGGAGAGTGTAACAACCTGTATTTTGTGATTATTTTAATTATTTATTTTGGTTATTTTAATTGATTTCCTGATTTAAAAACTTTATTTTATTTATTAAAATGAATAAATTTTGTTATTTTAAATATAAATTTGATTTTGATGTGAATTAGAATTCCAAACATGACTAAAAAGGATATTTTCCAGAAAAGTGAATTTTGGTCAATATGGTCAAACTTTGACTTTTAATTTAGAAATTTTAAAGTTTGAAAATTTGAATTTTATCTTTTATTATGAAAGTAAATAAAATTTTAAGAATAATGCTTTTCGTTTCGTTAAAATTTGATTTATAATGTGAAAGTTATACCCTTTTAAATATTGTGTGTAATTTGTTGTATTTAACAAAATTATTTATTTTAAATTATAAAAAAATAATATTTTATTTGGTCATGTAATATTATAATTTATATTTATATGGGTAAAATAACATGTTATGTATATACTTTGGTTTTAAAACATTTTAAAGATATAATTGGCATTTTCCAGTGTTAGCTGTATTTTGTTTAAAATTCTAATTTCCAGTTTCAATTAATTAAAGTAATTCTTTATTTGTTTTTCTATTTTTTTCTTAAAATCTTATTTTATTCTCATTCCCACTTTATTTTGTTCCTCATTTATTTTATTTATTTGTTTAAAGTGAAATAGAAATTTTATAAGGCTAGTGATATTTATTTGTAATTTTCATGTCTTATTTCCAATTTTTAAACATTTTTCTTTAGTTTTTTCTGTTTTTTCTAAATTAAATTATTTATTTCACTTTGAAAATACTTTAGAAATTATTTTATTTCAAAATTTTTCTTTAGAATATTTTTAAAATGAAGTAGATAATTTTCCAAAGACAATCGTGATTTATTTGTAATTTCTGGACCCTGTTTTCAATTTTTAAGCAATTTCTTATATTCTTTTTCCATTTTCTTTAAAATTAATTAATTATTTTTATTTTATATTAATTTGTTTCGGTTTTAAAGTCAATTTACTGATTTTATTTTTGTGTTATTTGAATTTAAAGAAAAAGAAATATGAAGAGTTTTAAAAGCTTATTTACCTTAAGTCCTTTCATCTCCTTTGTCCTTTCATTTGCCATAACTCCTCAATTACTATCTTGGCTGTGCATTTTTGGTTTGTAGCCGTGATTTTTCAGCCTCCATTCACCCAAAAACATTTTACCTTCTCATTCATTCATGGCTTCAAGAAAATCTATGGGTAATGGCTACTTTTTTACACTTTTCTTCTCATTTTTCATGTATTTTGCCTTGTTTTCTTTGCTTCTTTGAATGGCCTCCACTCCATATCCACGGCCACCACCCCCTACATCTCTTCCCTGCCATCACCACCAGCTACTCCTCTAGTCTTGACCAAGGCCGAGCCACCATGATGCCAAAACTCCACAAAAATTGCAACACAAGCCATAAAAACATGTTGTTTGACCACTATTTGTTCACCACTTCATTTTCCACCACCACCACCACCTTAGGCCGCCTCCACCACCTCTGGCCAGACCACCACACACCTTTCCTTCCACTGACCTGATCCATACCTCTCTGACCTGACCACACAAGCCCATGGCCAAGCCATTTTTGTGAACAAAACCCACCAATTTTGCCTTAAACTCTTCATATTCCTTTGTATAAACTTTCTCCTCATATTCTACTACCTAGGCCATGCATACACATGACCAAACCTGAGCCAAACTTGTTCAAACCAGAGCCAAAAACATCCCTAGGCCATGACAAAAGAATAGAGAAAGCAAGGCAAAAGATTTGGCATTCGTATCTCTTTTTATTTAAAAGTTATGTCATTTCTAGTGTATTGAAATTTATGGTTTGCTTTGATTTTTGTTTGGGTTGTAACACAAGATCTATATCATTGGATTTGCTCTCCACACTCAAATTGTATTAGAGTTGTCGTGCCTTCATAATCTTTGTGTTGTGAGCTTTGTTGGCAAATCTCCAGCTTAACAGGTGAGTTATTCTCACCAGACAATATGTACATATATAACTAGTGAATTGACCCCTTTTGAATCTGTAAAATGCATTATCATGTTACACTTGCTATGTTATGATTTATGATGTTCACCAATGCTTAAACACCTATTATATTATATGTTACTGTTATATTATGCTGTTCTATTATTTTTATCAGTTTATCACACTGCAAGTTCCCTTTAGATTAGAATCACTATGGGTTGAAATGATACATACCCGAACGGACTTTAGAATAGAAGAAAATCATTATGGGCTGAAATGATAGGCCTGAATGATTTTCAATTATTTTTCATTTCCTTGGGATTGCGGGTTTGAAATGATCAAACCCGGGTTTTCTTTGTAAATTACGGGTTGAAATGATATATTACCCGTATCACTTTACTTAGACTAGAAATGAAATACAGACCCGTTGTTAAAATATGTTTTTATAAAAATCTTAAAAATATTTTTGAAATGTAAATATTATAATATTTGATTTAAACTAAATAAAAAATGATTTATGTAAGCATTATTGATTTTTTGAAAATTTATAAGTGAAATAAATTATTGGTAAAACTAGAAAATTTGAAATGTAAGTTATTTTGGGAAATTTTAATTGGGTGATAATTGGAATTTAAATTAAATATGAAATGTGATAACTTCATGATAATTTGGATTAAAGTGAATTTAAATGATTTTTATATTATATTAATGATTTTGAATAAAGTTAAAATGTGAAATGAATGAATATTTAAGTTGAAATTTTGAAATATAACTAAAATTGGAAATTTGTGAATTTGGCTTAAGAGTGAACTTTAAGTTAAGTAAATAAAAATGGAATTAAGTTATTTTGAAATTTTAAAATTAAGTGTTAAGTTAATTTAATTTAATGAATTTATAATTTAAAATTGGAATTTAATAAGTGAATTATTATTAAATTTTGATTTTTGAATGGAGTTTTAACTTTATAAAATCATGAATATAAGGGTATTTGAATAATTGTTTTAAAAGTGAAATTATATGATTTTATAAGTAAAAAAAAATGATTTATATAAAAATATAATTGTTTTTGAAATTATACTGAATATTTGAAGTTAGTTAACTGCATTTCTGAAACGCTATTAAATTCTAATGTAAATGATAATACAACATTTGTAAATGCTGTAGTTGATAATAATGAACCAAATGGCTAAATTTAATTAAAGGCTATTATAGCATTTTTGTAAATGTTATAATGGTTGAATTTAACTAAGTTTATTTGAAACTAATGTAACCATATTACAGAATTTTAAATGCTGTCTTTTGTTAAATTGAACTATTTTAAATGTGACTTTCCGTAGCATTTTCTAAATGCTGCGAAAGTTGAAATTTCATTGTTTTAATTAATTTAAGTGAACGAATGAACTTTGAAAAGTTAAATTTTTGGAAATTTAAAATTTTAATTATTAAATATACTAACTTCATTTTTATGATTTAAAATGAAGTAATTTGTTTCGAAATATAAATTATTTTGAAATATGATATTTTGATATTTTGAAATGGATTTTATAAGGATATTGAATTTTGAAATGATATTTGATTTCGAAGTATAAAATACCATTTTGAAATTTTAACCACGGGATGTATTTAATTTATAGTTTAACTGATCCTTAAAGGATGGGCGATCCCAAGCATCCTTTGAGTTATTGTGCATTTCTACTACAGTTCACTTGAGTTGGTTTACATTATATAAGTATATATTGTCCTGACTCGAGTGTTTTGTGTTTTACTTTACGCTCGGGTCAGCCTGAGTATTTACAGCTTAGCTTTGGATTTCTTTCTGGAGCTAGGAATCGCTGGAGATTCTGCTTGTCTAGTTATTTGTTCCTTTCAGTTCAGTTGTTCTATTTCAGTTCTGGTATTCATAAACTTCTATTTATTTGAGATGTCTATTGTATATGTTTTCAAGCAGATATTATGTATTATGTTTTGAGAGTTTGTTATAGTAGCTTCATGAACTACTATGGTTTTTTTATATTCCACTGCGAGTTATTCTGATATGTTCTGTGTTTGTGATTCTGTGTATTTGATTTCATTTGCTCCAAATTTATTTACAATCTGTTATTTTGAATTATTCAAGCCAAACATGTGTGGATTATTGTCGATTTGAATGGTCCAAAATACCGGGTCGTTACATTAATTATAAATCAAATCCTTATATTAGTAAACCTGGATAAAGATCAAACCTTAGTATTTGTGAGACAAAGAGAAAAGGGACAAGGAACATAGTATTTGATCCAGAATAATCAGCAGTAGACTTCAATTGGATTATGTAAACATGTGCTAGTTATACAGCATTTTTGGCAAATCCAATCTTCAGAACTCTTTGCGTATCCAGTGTAATCTAATTCAGGAGATTTTGCAATATAATGTCATATTGTTTATATTAACTAATATATTTTCCCATGAGACTTTGCCCCGTCTGAAGAGTGGACGTAAATGGTTGGCCTGGACTGGATGGAGTGTTTAAGTCATGGTCTGGGTCTGCCATTGTTTTGGAATCGAAACATTTATCTTTTTGGTTAAGGGGTTTATGTTAGTTTCTGATTTGAACCTGTGAATGATTAAGTGATTATTGAGGACAATGGAAGCTGACGGTGACTTGGTGAGTTGCTTCTAGGTTCTTTCTTTGATTCTGGTTGATTTTTGGGTTGCAGTCTTGTACATATGTTTATGTTTTATGTGGGTCATGTGGAGATGGTGATGTCTTTGTTGGGCTTTAGTGAACAGCGGGCCCTAACTTGTGGGAAATGCACATGTGAGTTGACCCGGTCTAGGTCATAAACTTGGAAATTTGCACTAATCCTCTTAGGCAGTGTTTAGTTACCTTAGTTTGAACTCATCCTCTCATGTACAAAATTTTGATTGAAGATTAATTTTTGTTTGAAAGTATGTTGCCTAATACTTTTACATTTCTACATTTTACAACTAATAAACGTACGTATGTGCTTTTTTTTGACAGGTGGTCATGATGCTTTTAGGGTTACTACACGTTGGAAGGAAAGAAAAAGTATGTAGTCACTCTCTTTCTCCTTTAAAAATCGGTCATGCTTGCATTAATGTATTTTGTATCTGTGTAACGAACCAGGATTTTCATCCCTCGAAAATCAACCCTAATACATCCATTGTAGTGCTTGCCGAGCAATCGAATGTCGGAAAACCCAATTTTTAAGGGAAAAGAAAGAAGGAAGAAGAAGAAGAAGAAGAAGAGAGAAGAAACTAAAACAACACAGAATCTCACAATCACATCAAAACAATATATAATATAATATCAATGATCTTTACAAAATAGAAACTGTTACATACATGCAACCATCAGAGTACAACAACAAATCACAATCATCAGACTGGACAGTTATAGCAACCCGTCCTCACAAATGCTGATGATTTTAACAACAAAGTAGCGGAAAATAAACATATACACGAATACGACTTGAAGATCTCCAACTCCTTTCCTAAGCTCCAATACATCTAAAGCAATCTATAAATATGCTCAGTCTAACCCGAACATTATAATAAAATAACAACCAAGTCAGTCTGGAAAACTAGCGTGAGAAAACACGCCCAACCAGATTTTAAATTTATAAAAACCTTTGAAATCAAAAGTATCTCGTAAGACCACGCCGCACATAAACACGGACGGATTTTTACCTTACGATAACCAAACATTTTCTAAATAAAAGCTATTTATATTATAATAATGTTTAGGGGTCAAAGTAAAATATGAATATAGCTGAAATGCTTGCATCTCACGTTTCAGCTTAGTTGGCCACAACTCAGTCCGTACGGCGCTTATTGGAGAATGGGTTCCATACAATGACTGAGCTACTGGGGTACCGCCCATCATAGTGCATCTTAAGATGAAATAACATCGAGCACCTCGCATGGATCCCCTGCCAACACAGAACCGACCTACCCCTTATTGGATAATATTGAATATGATAACCCCTCTGTAATGGGCCTCGAAACATACAATTGAGAGATAACATCGACTCTAGAGAGGAATGATCATACCCTACTTGGAAGCGACCCACTTAGCCATGCTGCATCTCCCATGTTTTGGTCATTTCCGGTTGATGAGGCTTGAGGCTACGTTTTACATTTTATATAGCACTTCCCACTTGGAATGCTAACACTGCCCTCCACGTAACGATGCAATATCAGCATTCATCCATGCAAGTTCATTCTAGGATAGAACGAAACATTTGAGAACTCCGTTTTCAATTCCATCATCTTCAAGATGTCCTCACTACGAAACGCTTGAGTTGGATCGAAGTGGTTTTCAGATAACATACCCGATCCCGGTCTCTTCAAAATAACTTTTGATAATTTTCGGTGAACTCAGCCCCGGTTCTTTAGGAAATAAACAATCAAAGATAAGAACGGAGATCACCGCCAAATCGTTAGTGGCTGGATTTCCTTATCATTGTCCTGGGAGAAAAAAATGAGATTTATATGCATAGTACAACATCACCGGAGATGACTGTGCCATATAACTTAAGTGTTTCTCCTAGAGATTTCCAAAGTTACATTTTGGGTCCAATTTTGGTAGTTGGTTATTTAACTATCGAGTAACAAACATTCAAGCAGTAATTTAATTACATAGGGAAAACCATAAGCACCAAGTAACACTAAGCCTCTTTTAATAATCTTTCATTTATTGAATTCACTTTGTAAATACTCGAGTCAAAATCCTTTTACGAAGATATATATATATATATATATATATATATATATATATATATATCCACAAATCCCTATTTCTTTTTTTAATACTTAGAAAAAAATATCCATATACTTATCTCAACGGTGTAAGTATATTCACCAAACATTGGGGAAGATTTCCTTTTTATACAATTCTAAAATCATTTATAAAATCCATTATATATCCACAAAACCATTTATAAAACTCATTTTATAAAGGGGATTTTCACTTCAAGGGCTTATTTGTGCAGGGTAATAAGTTTTAAGGGTACTACTTCTAAAAAATTAGTTTTAAGGACATTTTACAGGAAAAAGATAAAAGAATTTATCATTTTTAGTTATACAGAAATAATGATAAAAGGATTTATCATTTTCCGGTGTAACTTAAAAAGATAAATGAATTTATCATGATGCTGTAAATTGTCCTTAAAACTAATTATTCAGAAGTGTTGTCCTTAAAACTTATTACCCTGCAAATAGAAGCCCTTCAACCTAATTTCCACTTTTATAAATCTATAAACTCATTTTTAAAATCCTTTTATAATTATCTAACCATTTACAAAACTCCTTTATCTTATAAAATCTTCTCTAAGCTCTTAACCCATTTTATAAAACTTCCCTTATAAAACCCAAGTCCATTATAAATTCTATTTATAAATCTCGCGAAAAGCATTTATAAATATACTCTAATCATTTACTTAAAAAAACTATTATATAATTGTAAACATTATAAATAAATAAATATTAACTTTAAAATAATAATTAATAAATTCCAAAACATCCTAAATAAAACAATAATAATTTACCTTCAATATTTATATAAATACTAATAATTAAATTTCCAAAACTTTATTGATAAATAATTATAATTGATTAATTTCAAACCATATTAATAATTTAAATAATTAACGTTTCAAAATATTAAAAATTGATAAACCACTTTAAAACAATATTAATATAAACAACTTTTAAACATAATTATATTTCCTTGATAAAAATCCATACTTAATTTCCAACATGATCATTTCCATATTGATAAAACTATATTTATAAATCTCCTTCTCTTTTATTAAACCTCCTTTCATAAATCCCATTATTTATGAACTACATTTATAACTCTATTTCCTTTATAAACCCCACTTATTCATAAATCTCAATTAAAAACATCTATCACCATCTGTTTTTAACGTTACCCCCATATGGATAAATTCCTCTCTATTTATAAAATATCGCTTAACATTCCCAAATTTACCCTCACCTTCCATTTTCAAAAATAGAATCAACTATTTTCTAACACATCAGTCCACATCTTATAATAAATCCACCATTTGATTTATTTCACCAATTTATTAAATGATGATAGTTTCCTTTAATTTATAAACACCGTTTATAAATCCATACTTTTATTAACAAAATACGATTTTACAAATCTTCACTTCATTTGTAAAATATCACTTTTATACATTATCACACTTATAAATGTCACATTTGTAAATAATCTTTAATATATGTACATATATATATATATTGCTTTCTATAAAACGGTTAATAAATATTATATCAAAACATTTCCATTTTCCTTTAGAGACATATCCCTTTATTATAAAAGGCGGATTTATTTTAAGATTTTAAAAATCTTTATTTTATAGTTCGAAAGTCTCTATTTAAAATATTTTATAAAACTATTAAATTATAATATCTAAAAATTGTACATTTGATTTTAAGATAAATTACTTATTCAAATAATTCAAGAATAATTATTTAAAATATATAAAATTTTCAAATTCACTTTGAAATCCCCATTTTAAATCAATCATTTTTTATGGTATTTTAAAAATACAAAAATATAAGGCTTAGTGTTACTAAAGCACTAAATAAGCAAAATCGTGTCCATGTCATCAATTATAGCATCCAACATATCATATATCAATTTATATAAAAGTAAATCAACAGTGTGAGGAATCCTGTTGGATCCCTCCAACCTATCCCCCCTGCATCACATACAGTATATAATCATGAAAATATAAATCAACCGCTTCAAGGCGAGATTCGTATACAAACGGTCATCTACTCTTACATAGGAACGTAATAGGGTCTCATCCGCTCCAGGGGCGGATATATATCCAAACCAACAATATAGACTAGTAATTCATCCAAACAGTTAATAACAATCAATAGTAAAATATCCACACATCTAAGAAATAATTTTATTGACTATATAATATTTTTGATTAACCAAAAAAGTGAGGTTAACTCACATTTTGATTCCAGATGTCGCCAAAGCGCTCCGATTTAAAATTGAATAGTCGTTCGATTTTAACCAAAATTTATATTAGCTCCGAATCCATCCAATACAACTCCATAGCGTAGCCTTCGTCGACACGATCGCAACGCAACTCGTCGCGTTCGATTTGGACCTCGTATGAATTGAATATGGATTAACGAACTTTTGAATTAATAAATTATAGTTAACTAAAATAAATAAATGTTTATAATTAAATTACCCTTCCGTTCCACGCACGTGCACGACCCAACCTTCGCGACTCTATCAACGCTCCTCCACCGCCGTCGTCGCGCACGCTCACGCCGTAGCACTGCCACCGACCCCCTCTTAGCACTCGCCGACCACCTGACTTCCCCATGCCGCCGCCGCCGACCAAATCGACCACCCTTCCAACCACGAATGCGACCAAATTGTCGTCTCCTCGAGCCACGCCACCTCAATCGTGCTATTGAATCCCTTCATCTGGTCGTCGCGGACATTTCGCTTTTAGGGTTGAAGGCCAGATCGGCCTCTGGTGGTCCAAATAGACGTGGGTCGTTGGATGGCCATGGTTTAAATTTGAAAAAATTCGAACCAATCTCTGTTAAAACATGATTTATAGAGGGAAGGATTAAGGGTGGGAATGTGCAGAGGTATGGGTTAGGTATTGGCACGAGTACTATGGGTATGGGAAAATTATGGCTGATAAAAAGAATATATATATATTTATATATATACATATATATTTAATTTAATTTTAAAATGTTCATCTTTAAACGTCCGAAAATCTCGAACTCCAAAGGAGGCGTGCCGCCTAGCGTTCTATATGTTATACCCCTATTTCGAACACAATGGAACTAGTCTGGAGGCCTAATTCGATCGTATGCAGAAGATAGCTTGTTCGAACCCAATTATTATATAAATTTCTAAAATTAATTTCTATGCGTTTCGATTTCGCACGACCAAACGATATGTCCTATTGCCACAAAAATCAACGACATACAATAATTCACTAGTACAGAACTAAAGAAATGGGCTTCGTCCAATTTCTAGACGGTGCCTCGGAAGGCTATTTTTACACGTTAATTAAAGCGAATTATTATAAAACCAAATTAATAATCTTTAATTCTAAATTAAAAGTTTACTATCACCATTCTTAATCAACGGAATTTAAATAAGCTTTGAAATCATTTTTATCCAAATTAAATCCAAGATTCAATTACTTTAAATATTCCCAAATATTAGATCCAACAATTTTATTACCCAATAAATCGCTATATTTGAAATCCAAGTTATTTAACTTATAAAATTAACTTTTCAATATTTTGAAATTCAATTAAATATTTCAATTTCAAATGACTGAAATTTCTGGGTCGTTACATTCTTTGCCCCTTAAAAGAATTTTGTCCTCGAAATTTAGCAAGTAAGATAAATGCTCAAACCCATTAACTTTTCACTACCAATTAGTTGAAATAGATTTTCAAATTCTTTTAAGCCTTTAACTTTCCAAAAATCAATTTGTTGAAACTTTATTATCACCTTTCTAAGTTTTTCTAAATTCACTCATAGATACTAACTAATACCATGCCATGTTATAGCGAAAAAAATTAAATTTCAGTTATCAAAAATTTTCCAAAATTCTGAAAAAAATTTCTAACTCTTAAATTCACGACAAATTTTGCCAGCGTCTCCTTTGCGCCGCTCGATCGGAAAATTTTACTATATATATAATCACGAATATACGTCTCATCTTCAAGGACGAGGCATCCATAGGGAAAAATATAAAAATACGATATGTATCTGAGATGTGTACCTTATTTTATTATTAGCAAGCATATACAACCAATAAAATGCGAAAGCGAGCTCCAAATGCGAAGCATACGCAATCCGCAGCTACTAATCACTCAACAAATAATGAGAACATGCATATAGAAAATAATATCAATATATAACATAGACTATACAATAACTATATGCAAATATAATAATGTAACAAGATAAACCATCCAACAATTAATATCCATCCAATTTTATTTATCATCATACCAATTTGCATTTCCAAATGTCAACATTATACTTATACACTTTCATTTCTTATTAATATTAAATTGATTCCCATTAAATTATTAACATTCACTTTATTCACATCCAATTCATTCACTTTACTTGCATTCCCTTTAAATCAAATTGAATAATTCACATTAGTTTTACTTACACTCGTTTATTCACATTCAATTGACTCTCATTCAATTCATTTACTTTTAATTGATTTGCATCCAACTAATTAACATTCATTTATATGACATACATTTATTTCATATTTAATTTGTTTAGCATATTTTTTTTAATACTAATAACACTTAGGAACCATTCCATAAAACAATTACTTATGTTTATTCCAAACATTTCACAATACGAAACTCATGTTTATTATTTCTTCACAACTTAAGTTCATATTCAATTTTTTTTCTCAAAAAACCTTCCAAACTATATTCAATTCGTTTCATTAATTCACTTAATTCATTTCAATTCAATTCAATTTCATTTAACCTTTATTTAAGTTAAATTTTTAATTCCATATCTTAATTCCAAACTTTCTTTTCTTATCTATACCATTTTTCAAGGTTTAAAAACTTATTATCTTATGTTTTCTCAAAACATTTAGATAAAAAATTTCAAGATTTTTAAACACCCGGTTTTATTTCAAATTGTTTTGAAATCATATATATACATAACTCCTTTATATATCAAATTTCATTTCTGGAATCTAAACAAATTTGTTTTACCAAAACAAAACTTCAATGGTAGCAATTCATTACTTAGAAACTTGAAAATGAACGCCAATGATGCTGCAGTGATCACCGAGATTAATTTCCAGCGACTGAAGTGAGTAAAGTGCTTTCTATCTCTTTTAAATCCTTTTTAAAATATTTCTGACCTAAATATTTTCAAAATAATACTACTATTATTCTTCAAAACCTTTGAAAACAAATTTTCAAATCTACGGGATTCAAATTCTCAAATTCTCAGCTTTTAAATCCATTTAATCTACAAATCTTGTTTTTAGATATACTTATGAAATTTTATTTCACACATGTTGATTATTTTTATTATAACAATATTCTGAAATCCATATTATAAATTCACTTTCTTATATAACACATTTTACAAATGTTTATATTTGTTTAGATTTTGATAATAACAACTTTTGTTAGAACAACCAAAAACAAATGATAATAATCAAATATTATCATTTACTAACAATCGAACATACTATATATAACTATAATAATTTCTAAAAAATTATTTTGTTATATATAAAATATAATTTAAGTAAAATTATTTCATTTACCAATTCTCAAAACAATACTGTGTCGGTTTGCCTTATTTTAAACGTTTAGAAATCCCAATCGATGTCGTGGCGTCCCACGTACCGATCAGAATTCATAAGCAACTTAACAGATAAATTAACACAATACAATTTTTTTTATATCACTAAAAAATACGCTCTCATATATACACACTCAAAACTCATAATAAGGCATTCCATTACCTTATCTCTTAATGAGTTGCCCCACCAAAGCCAAGGTTCTCAGTTAACCTTGCGTTGTGATACCAATTGTAACGAACCGAGATTTTTGACCCTCGAAAATCGACACTAATACGTCCACTATTTTGCGTGCCGAGCAATTGAATGCAAAAAAAACCAAATTGTTAGGGAAAAGAAAGAAAGAAGAAGAGAAGAAGAAGAAGAAGAGAGAAGAAACTGAAAGAACACAGAATCTCACAATCGCAGCGGAACAATATATATATAATACCAATGATCTTTACAAGATAGAAACTGTTATATACATACATCCATCAGAGTACAACAACAAATCACAATCATCGGCCTGTACAGTTATAATAACCTGTCCTCATAAAAGCTAACGATTTCAACAACAAAGCAGCGGAAAATAAACATACACATGAATACAACTTGAAGACCTCCAACTCGTCTCCTGAGTTCCAATGCATCCAAAGCAATCTGTAAATATGCTCGGTCTAACCCGAGCATTATAATAAAATAACACCCGAGTCGGTTTCGAAAACCAGCATGAGAAAACACACCCAGCCGGATTTTAAAGTTATAAAAACATTTGAAACTAAAAGTATCTCGTAAGACCATGTCGCACATAAACACGAACGAGTTTTTACCTTACGATAACCAAAACATTTTCTAAAGAAAATCCATTTATATTATAATAATGTCTAGGGCTCAAAGTAAAATATGATTATAGTTGAAATGCTTGCATTTCACGTTTCAACATAATTGGGCACAACTAAGTCTGTACGGCGCTTATTGGAGAATGAATTCCATATAATGACTGGGCTACTGGGGTACCACCATCACGGTGCATCTCTAGGTAAAATAACACCGAGGACCTCACCTGGATCCCCTACCAACACAGAACCGACCTACCCTTTACTAGATAGTACAGAATATGATCACCCCTCCGTAAATGGGCCCCTAAGCATACAATTGAGAGATAATATTGACTCTAGATAGGGATGATCATACCCTACTTGGAAGCGACCCACATAGCCTTGCTGCATCTCCCCTGTTTTAGTTATTCTCGGTTGTTGAGGCTTGAGGCAACGTTTTACCTTTTATATAGCACTTCCCACTTGGAATGCTTACACTGTCGTCCATGCAACGATGCAATATCAGCATTCATTCATACAAGTTAATTTTGGGATAGAACAAAACACTCGAGAACTCCGTCGTCAATTCCATCATCTTCAAGATGTCTTCACTTCGAAATGCTTGAGTTGGATCGAAGTGGTTTTGACCCGATCCCGGTCTCTTCGAAACAACTTTCGATAATTTCCGGTAAACTCTACCCTGATTCTTTAGGAAATAAACAGTCAAAGATAAGAACAGAGATCACTCCTAACCGTTAGTGGACATATTTCCTTATCATTATCCTCGGAGAACGAAACGAGATTTATATGCATAGTACAGCATCATCGGAGATGACTGTGCCATATAACTCACGTGTTTCTCCTAAATATTTCCAAAGTTACTTTTTGGGTCCAAATCTCGATAGTCGGTTATTTAACTATCGAGTAACAAAACATTCAATCAGGGATTTAATTCCATAGGGAAAACCAACATTAGTTAAGCACCAAGCAACTCTAAGCCTCTTTTAATAATCTTTCATTTATTGAATTCACTTTGTAAATACTCGAATCAAAATCCTTTTACAAAGATATAATATATATCTATCCACAAATCCCTATTTCTTTTTTTCAATACTTGGAAAAATAACATCCATATACTTATTTCAACGGTGTAAGTATATTCACCAAACATTGGGGAAGATTTCCTTTTTATACAATTCTAAAATCATTTATAAAATCCATTATATATCTACAAAACCATTTATAAAACTCAATTTATAAATCTATAAACCCATTTCTAAAATCCTTTTATACTTATCTAACAATTTACAAAATTCCTTTATCTTGTAAAATCTTCTCTAAGCTCTTAATCCATTTTATAAAACTTCCCTTATAAAACCCAAGTCCTTTATAAACTCTATTTATAAATCTCGTGAAAAGCATTTATAAATATATTCTAATCATTTACTTAAAAACACTATTATACAATAGTAAACATTATAAATAAATAAATATTAACTTTAAAGCATTACAAAATATTAATTAATAAATTCCAAAACATCCTAAATAAAACAATAATAATTTATCTTCAACATATTTATAAATACTAATAATTAAATTTCCAAAACTATATTGATAAATAATTATAATTGATTAATTTCAAACCATATTAATAATTTAACTAATTAACTTTTCAAAATATTAAAATATTGATAACCACTTTAAAACAATATTAATATAAACAACTTTTAAACATAATTATATTTCCTTGATAAAAATCTGCACTTAATTTCCAACATGATCATTTCCATGTTGATAAAACTATATTTATAAATATCCTTCTCTTTTATTAAACCTCCTTTCATAAATCCCTGTATTTTTGAACTTCATTTATAACTCTATTTTGTTTATAAATCCCATTTAAAAACATCAATCACCATCCGTTTTTAACGTTACCCCCATATGGATAAATTCCTTTTATAAATTCCTCTCTATTTATAAAATATTGCTTAACATTCCCAAAATTTACCCTCACCTTAAATTTCCAAAAATAGAATCAACTATTTTATAATACATCAGTCCACATCTTATAGTAAATCCACCATTTGATTTATTTCACCAATTTATTAAATGATGATAGTTTCCTTTAATTTATAAACACCGTTTATAAATCCATACTTTTATTAACAAAATACGATTTTACATATGTTCACTTCATTTGTAAAATATCACTCTTATACATTATTACACTTATTAATCTCACATTTGTAAATAATCTTTAATATATGCGCACGCGCACACACACAGATATATATATATATATTACTTTCTATAAAATGGTTAATAAATATTTATATCAAAACATTTCTATTTTCCTTTAGAAACATATCCCTTTATTATAAAAGGCGGACGTTTTTTAAGATTTTAAAAATCTTTATTTTACATTTCGAAAATCTTTGTTTAAAATATTTTATAAAACTATTAAATTATAATATCCAAAAATCATTCCTTTGATTTTAAGATAAATTATTATTCAAATAATTCAAGAATAATTATTTAAAGCATACAAAATTTCCAAATTCACTTTGAAATCCCCCTTTTAAATCAATCACTATTTTATGGTATTTTAAAATACCAAAATATAAGGCCTAGTGTTACTAAAGCACTAAATAAGTAAAATCGTGTCCATGTCATCAATTATAGCATCCAACATATTATATATCAATTTATATGATAGTAAACAACAATGTGAGGAATCCTGTTAGATCCCCCCAACCTGTCCCCCCTGCATCACATATAGTATATAATCATAAAAATATAAATCAACCATTTCAAGGCGGGATTCATATACAAAGGGTCATCCACTCTTACATGGGAACGTAATAGGGTCCCATCCGCTCCAGCGGCGGGAATTTATCCAAACCAACAATATAGACTAGTAATTCATCCAAACAGTCAATAACAATCAATAATAAAATATCCACACATCCAAGAAATAATTTTATTGAATATATAATATTTTCCGATTAACCAAAAAAGTGAGATTAACTCACATTGATTCCAGAAGTCGCCAAAGCGCTCCTGTTCGAATTAAAATTGAATAGTCGTTCAATTTTAACCAAAATTTCTACTAGGTCTGAATCCAACCAATCTAACTCTATAGCATAGCCTTCGTCGATATGATCGCAACGCAACTCGTCACGTTCAATTTTGACCACGTATGAATTCGATATGGATTAACAAACTTTTGAATTAATAAATTATAATTAACTAAAATAAATAAACGTTTATAATTAGATTACACTTCCGTCTCAAAATCTTGTTCAAGGCATGCTCACGACCCAACCTTCGCGACTTCATCAATGCTCCTCCGCCGCCGTCGTCGCACGCGCTCACACTGCAGCACTGCCGCCGACCTCCTCCTAGCACTCGCCGATCACTTGACTTCCCCATGCCGCCTCCGTCCAAAATCGACCCCTCTTCTAACCACAAACGTGGACAAATTGCCACCGCCTCGAGCAACGCCACCTCAATCGCGCCATTGAATCCCTTCATCTCGTCATCGCATACACTTTCACTTTTGGGGTCGAAGGCCGGATCGGCTTCTGATGGTCCAAATAGACGTGGGCCATTGGATAACCATGGTTTAAATGTGAAAAAATTCGAACCAATCTCTGTTAAAATGCGATTAATAAAGGGAAGGGCTAAGGGTGGGAACGTGCAGAGGTATGGGTTAGGCATTCGCATGAGTACTATAAGTATGGGCAAGTTATCGCTGATAAAAAGAATATATATATAAAATTTAATTTTATAATGTTCATCTTTAAACGTCTGAAAATCTCAAACTTCAAATGAGGCATGCCGCCCGGCGTTTTATATGTTATACCCCTATTTCAAACACAATGGAACTAGTCTCGAGGCCTAATTCGATCGTATACAGAAGATAGCTTTTTCGAACCTAATTATTATATAAATTTCTGAAATTAATTTCTATGCGTTTCGATCTCGCACGACCAAACGATATGTCTGATTGCCACGAAAATCATCGACATACTATATTTCACTATTACAGATCCAAAGAAACTGGTTTCATCCAATTTCGAGATAGTGTCTCGGAAGGCTATTTTTACACGTTAATTAAAACGAATTATTATAAAACCAAATTAATCATCATTAATTCTAAATTAAAAGTTTACTATCACCATTCTTAATCAAAAAAATTTAAACAAGCTTTGAAATCATTATTATCCAAATTAAATCCAAGATTCAAGTACTTTAAATATCCCCAAATATTAGATCCAATAATTTTATTACCCAATAAATCGCTATATTTGAAATCCAAGTTATTTAACTTATAAAATTAACTTTCCAATATTTTGAAAATTAATTAAATATTTCAATTTCAAATGACTGAAATTTCTGGGTCATTACGATCTGCGTTCATACATCTTTACTTTTAATATGTATCGTTTTGGTTAGCTATGGTTGTATGTATTGTTTTGTGGTTGTATGTATTGTTACTTTTAGTTACAAATATTTATATGCATAATACATTTTTTATGAACTATTGTTGATATATATATATATAAACACACACACACACACACACACACACACACACATATATATATATATATATGTAAGCTTATGGCTCCATTTGATTACATATATTATAATGTGATAATTACGGTTTTTTGAACTGTTATAATATATAAGTCAAAATAAGCTTAGTAGAATTGTAAATTGTAAGCTCGAATGTATATATCATTAACAAAATGCAATGGAAAATATTCTATAGCATTTTAAATATTCTACGAAAACAAAAATTGTCAGCTTTCGTATACTATAGCATTATGCTAGTGCTTTAAAAATATTCTACAAGGATTAACTGTTTTTTCATAGTAAGTAAACAACGTTATAAAATATAGTAATAAACTTTCTAGAGCCTTTTAGTGCGTAATAAAAAGATTGTAATAATATTTCTATAGCGTTTTATGAATGCTATTATAATATGCATGTCAACATACTATAGAAAGTAAATAACGTCATAAATGATAACATCATAAACCAAAAACTCTATGGAAAAGTTCTATGGCAAGCTGCAAAATGATATAGAAAGGTAGTTGTACTGTACAAATAGTCTAAGACTGTAAAAAAAATGCAATAAAAGGATGTTATTTTTATAGCATTATATTTCACGCCGGTATCTTTTAGACATATTATAACATGTCATATTACAACGTTTCTAAAATCGATGTAGCATCCTTTTACAGCGGTTTTAAAACGCTATTAAAAGGTCTGATTATTGTAGTAGTTTTCCCTTACCTATAATTGACCAATTAGTGGATGCAACTAGCGGACATGATCTGCACTTATTCATGGACGCATACTCAGGTTACAATGAGATAGCTATGTTCGAGCCAGATCAGGAGCATACTAGTTTCGTGATAGACAAAGGCTTATACTACTACAAAGTCATGTCATTTGGATTCAAAAACGCTAGGGCAACCTATCAGCGGTTAGTTAGTACGATGTTCTCAGATCAGGTCAGAAAAAATGTTGAAGTATTTATAGACGACATGCTAGTTAAGTCAAAAGAAGCATCAAGTCATGTATAAGATCTGGAGGAAACATTTGCAGTCTGAGGCAGTATAATATGAATTTAAATCTATTGAAATGCACTTTCGCTATTCAATAGGGAAGTTTCTGGGATGCATAGTGAGCTCTCATGGCGTTGAAGCAAACTGTAACAACCCACCTTTTCAACCCTCAAAAGTGAATACTAATACATCCATAGTATTCATATGCCGAGCATTCAAGTACCCGAAAGACAAATTGTTGGGGTGAAAGAAAAGAAAAGATAGAGCAGAATCTCACAACGTGACGAGTAATGTATAATATACCAATGATCTTTACAAAAGGAAACCACAATATATTTACACATCAATCAGAGTACAATTATACTATCATCAAACCCTGGACAGTTATAATATCTTGTCCTTATAATTTCCGATAAATACAACAACAACAAAACAACGGAAGATAAAGTATGTGAATACGCCTTGGAGGATCCAGCTCATCTCCTGAAACTCCAAAGTGTCCAGCTAAATCTAGAAAATATACTTCGGTTGATCCGAGCATTGTAAGAAAAATAACACTCGAATCAGTCTGGTAAAAAAGCATGAGAAACACAATTAAATGGATTCTTAATGGTTTATAAAAAACTTTCAGAAATAAAGGTATCTTGTAAGACCACGCTGCACAAAAACACGGACGAATTTTTACCTTACGATAACCAAATCATTTTATAGAAAATCTTATGATATTATAATAACGTCTAGGGTAAAATAAATATTAATCATAGCCGAAATTGTTATATTAATTAAATTCTGGCATAATAGGTATGCAACTAAATCCAAAGGCACTTACTGGAGAATGGATTCCAACATGATAAGGTAAGGGTCTACCTTCCGTACAGTACACCCCCAAAGAAAATGTACCGAGGCTGCCTTAGTTTGCAACTCTCCTACTCAGGACCAGCCTACCCTTTCCTGTATAGTATTGAATATGTTCACCCCCTGGTTGTCCCTGACAAACCATCTCCGTGGCCACAAACATACATAATCCATAAATAAATGTCGATCTAGATACAGGTGATGATCATACCCTAATGGGAAAGACCTACATAGCCATGCGGTAGGTCCCTGCTTTAGTCCCTTACCGGTTGTGAGGCATGAGGCTACGTTTTACCTTTAAGAAAATCCCACATGGAATGCTAACACTGCCCTCCAAGGCAACAATGCAATACCAACATTCGTCCATACAAGTTGGAATAGAAAAAACGAAGGCACTACTTCTACTACATCCTTTTTGGAATCACCTTGAAGATTAGTAGCAAACAGCCCTTGCACTTCAAAGAACCCTGTCTTCGATCATCTTCAGGGTATCTCCAATTCGAATGCTAATGTCGGTTCGAAGTGGTTTTTGGATAATTTATCTGATCCCGGTCTCTCCGAATCGACAACGATAGTTCTTGTAAACTCAACCCAGTTCTTTTGGAAATAATCTGAAAATTCATAAAAGTGGAGATCACCACCTAACCATTTAAGTGGATGGATTTCCTTATCATTTGTCCTAGGAGAAAAAAATGAGATTTATACGCACGGTACAACATCATTGAAGATGACTATGTCATATAACCCCCGTGTTTCTCCTAGAAATTTCCAGAGTTAGATTTGGTAAAGATTTTAATAGTCTGTTATTTAACTATCAAATAAACAAACAATCAAGCATAGATTTAATTCTATGTGGGATCCACTAAGCCTCTATTAATTAATCTTCCATTAACTAAAATCCCTTTCAATTATTTGATTAAAAATACCTTCGCAAAAGATAATATTCACAAACCCCTTGTACTCCTTCAACACTTGGAAAAATATTTATATACTTATCTCACCATTATAAGTATATTACAAACCATTATATTTTCAATACCTAGAAAATATTCATATTTTTATCTCAACGGTATAAGTATATTAACAAAACTTAATGAATATTTCCTCTTTTCCCAATTCATATTTAAATGGGCCATAAACAAATATCTTTCAAAACATTATTTACTATTGACCAAAACACTATCCTTCCGTGTTAAGTATGGAAAGAATGTTTCCTTACCACCATAATTAAGAAGGATTATTTATCAAATCTCATCCTTTATAAAATCCCCTTTCTATAAGCTCATTTCATACTTCAAATCCTTTTAAAAATCTCCAAATTAATTTATAAATCTCTTAAAATGATTTATAAAATCCCCTTCTATTTATAGAACTCTTTTATAAATCTTCCTTTATAACTGCTTTATCAAATAATTTTTATAATCTCCTTTACGAAATATCATTTGTGAATCTCTTTAAATAAATCCTTTTTACTAAGTACTTTCCTTTTTATAAAACAATTTATCATTTATAAACACGTTTATTCAATTAATTAATTACTTATAAACATCATAAATAATTAATTAATTAACTTTAAAACAACACTAATAAGATAAGTAGTTAACTTTAAACACATCATTAATTAAATAATTAATTAATTAACTTTAAAACAACACTAATAAGATAAGTAGTTAACTTTAAACACATCATTAATTAAATAATTAATTAACTTTAAAACAAAACTAAACCAATTAACTAACAGCATTAATAATATAATTAAATAACTTAAAATATCATTAATAATACAATTAAATAACTTTAGACATTTTTATTAAAATAATTAAATAACTTTAAAGATCTTTAATAAAATAATCGAATAACTTACTTTAAAACATCATTTATAAAAACTTAACCTCAAATTGTTATACAATTGAAGTTGTTTAAATCCATAAATTTAAAAATTCAAAAGCAGGCTTAGCGACCACAATAGTACTAAATCAAGTTATCATTTAATCCAATTTGACATTTTCAAGTCACATAACTGGTGTTTATATAAGTAAGCATATATGTAAATAAAATCAATAACTAACCATCAATTGTTAATGTGTCATTTATCTCATATAAATCAACTGGCATAAAATTAAATGTCCAAATTAGTTTAATAACAGAGCGGGGGTTTATTCTGCTAAATAGATGTCATCAATAATCTATTATTTTAATTATAGCAGAACATGGATTTATTCTGCTAAACAGATGTCATCAATAATCTATTTATATTTGTTTGGCTACTTATAGGCACGGACAAAGAGAATCCCTTGTATTTAAACCATTCTTTGAAAAAGAAGACTGGTTTTTAAACAAACCGATCCTTAGAAATAAAATAATTAAAAATAAACCTTTTATTTAATAACAATTAAATCTTAATTAAATCTTAATTAAATCTTAAGTAAACCTTAACTTAATTAATAATTAATTAATAATTAACCATGCCTGATCAATAATTAATTAATAATTAACCATGCCTGATCAATAATTAATTAATAATTAAACCTTGATTAATTAGCAGTTAATTAATAATTAAACCTTATTTAAATAATAATTAATTAACTAATTAACCTTTACTTAATTAATAATTAAGTAACCTTACTTAATTAACCGATTAAAATTATCTTACATAATTAATAATTAAGACCTAATTACCTTTAATTAATTAATTAATTAATTTTAATAATCATTAATTCCTTAATAGATTAATTAATCAAATAATAAATAAAACCCTTGCTTAATTAATAATCAATAATTTCCCTTTAATACTTAAAATATGTTTGAAAATACTTTCCAAAAAAATAAGAGTGAAAACACTTTTAGTTTTCAAAAAGTGTTCGTTTTTACGAACTACGTCCATATCGACTATCGCTATGGATACCACAACTTTGAACTAGTTTATCAACATCCCTTAAAAACCCTATTTTTTACTTTTAAATTTCTTATAAGCTTAATATAAAGTTTTTGAAAACTAAAAAGTAAAGTTTGAAAACTTGTAAAACTTTTCTAGAAAATACATAAGTAAAACAAGTTTGAAATCAAGGGATCTCGATGTTGCAACAAAAAAACTTTAAGTGCTATTTTCTTTAGCATACAACAACATAGCATAAGCTCGTATATTTATCATATGTCATAAAATTATACACAAGGTAAAAAAATTTACTTTCAACATCACTTAACATTTTAACTATACTTCCAATTCCATAATGAAACATTACATAAAATCACACATATGCAAAGCACAACAATATTATTTTTCCAACCAAAATCTACACAATCTTTAGCCAAAGAAATAAAGTTTAAAACTTGTTTGAAAATGTGAGCTTTTACTCACCAAAAGCTTATGGAAACAAACCAAACTTCTACCACGCCTTAAACCGTCCTAGATATTTGATTTCCTAAGGTAAAAATTGGATTTTTGGAGGTTAAAATGGGAAAATGGGTTCGGTCTTAGGCTCGGCCATGGGTTGAGGAGGAAGCTTAGGATTTGTTTTGAAAAGGAGGAAGTATAGGAAGGGAAGAAAAGACGTTTAAATAAGTTTTAAGAATTAAAAGTGGAAAAAGAATGATTTTTAAACCTTTGGAAAACCATGGAAGCCATTAAAAAGTTTTTAAAACTTAGAAAAGGAGATGAAGTTTTAGAAATGAGAATTAAAAATGAAAAATGAGGGAGAGTAAATGAGAAATTATTTTTATACAAAGTGAAATAAACAAATTACTAAAGTACCTTTTAGTACATACCCTTCACTCATTCTTTGCCACATCACCCCCACCAACCTCCGTCCATTTCTTGCACATGTAAGTCATCAAGAGCCCTCCTTTGTCCACCATATTTTCCACGTCGTTGTACTTTGATGTTATGTGAAAGGTGACATTACATCTTATTTTACTTTTATGCAAAATTTGGATGAAAGTCACATCTCATTCTCATTTTGCTCAATTAAATATATATTTACCATATTACTACCTTAACCATGCATATATTACTTATATATGTGTGTATATAATACTAAAATGTTCACAAAATTTACTGCAACTTTTAGTTGATGAAAAATCGAAAATCCGAAAAAACAATTTTCGGTCACATTTTTTGTTTTTCATTGAACTAACTATTTTAGTAAATAAAATTCAAAAATGAATTTTCTATCATTAATTATAAATTAAAAATGGTTATTTAATTATTAAAACTATTAATTGAATATTTAAAATAAATTAAATATTCACAAATCAAAGCGATAAAATTTCGGGTTGTTACACAAGCCCAAAACAGATTGAGGCCATAAAGAATGTAGGAGTTCCGAAGAAACCAAAAGGCATGATAAGCCTAAATGGTAGGGTGGCTACTCTAACCAGGTTCATTTTCAAAGCAACCGATAAGTGCACACTGTTCTTTAACCAAGTGATGAAGGGACGTAATTTCGAGTGGACCGTGGAATGCAAAATCGCATTCCAAAATCTGAAGGACCATCTTATCAGCACCCCAACCTTATCAAAACCGATAAAATGTTTAGACATATATGTAATTTAGCCGTAACTGATAAAGTTTTTAGTGTTGTAGTGGTTCGAGAAGATGAGGGGACCCAGAGGCCCATTTACTTCACAAGCAAGTGCCTTTAAGGAGCAGAGCTCAACTATTCAGTCATTGAAAAGCTAGCTTACAACCTGCTTCTAACAGCAAGAAAACTACGGCCCTACTTTCAGTCACATCCCATCAACGTTCTCACAAACAAACCGCTAAGGCAGATGCTGCAGAAACCAAAATCATCGGGTAGCTTGCTAAAATAGGCAATAAAGCTCAATCAGATGATATCTCTTATTGTCTCAGAACAGCAATCAAAGGTCAAGCACTGGCAGATTTCCTCATGGAATGGACTTTCTTACTAAGCCTCAACCCGAGGAAGAAACACCCACTCCACAATTTTGGCCATTATTTATGGATGGAGCACTAATTGAACAAGGGGCAGGGACTGTGTATGTGTTGATTACTCCATATGAGCAGAAACTATACGGATCAATGCAGCTTGGATTCAAAGCTACCAATAATATAGCAGAATATGAGGCTCTCTTTGCAGGCTTAAGGATGGCTCGGGTAATGAAGGTAACTCACATTAAAATTCATAGTGATTCCAAATCAGTTGTGAACCAAGTGGTGGGTAAATACCAAGCGAAAGAGCCAACTCTAGTTAAATACATGGAACTTCCCAAAAAATTATTAGAGCGGTTTGAACAGTTTGATATAGTGTAAATTCCACGTGAGAACAACTCTTTTGCTGATTTATTAGCTAAACTCACTAGCACAGAAGTAGCGAATGAAATGAAAGCTGTTCTAATAGGGCCTTAAGCAGAATCAAGAATCACCGAAGCGAATCAAATATTGGTCCTAACTAGGACCCAACAAGCCACAATCCGAGAAACTTGAATCCAAGAAATAGAGGAAAATCGAAAGCAGTCCCTGACTATGCCTACATCTCAATAGGCAGCAGAAAATTCTTGGATGACCCCTATAATATGATCTTAATTAATGGAATCCTACCCACAAACTAAAACGAAGCCCGAAAATAAGATATCAGGCTCCGTATTACTCATTCTTTGATGGCATATTATATAAGAGAGGGTACTCTACCCCTTATCTTAAATGTGTTTCCAAAGAAGAGCGAATGCAGGTCATGAGCAAAGTATATGAAGGGTAGTGTGGGGATCATTTCGGAAGGGATAAACTAGAAAAGAAGGTACTGAGGCATGGTTACTACTGGCCCACTACGCTTCAGGATGCAAAGGAATACGTGAGAAGAGGTTACAGATGTCAAAGGTTCCTAAGTATCCCATGGTAGCCTTCCCGTGGACTCATCTCATTAGCCAGCCCATGGTCATTCGACATATGGGGCATAGACTAGATAGGTCCATTCCCATGCCAAAGGAAGGGGCAAGGTATGTTGTTGTGGCAATAGACTACTTTACCAAATGGGTAGAAGCGGTACCTCTAGCTATAATCACCGCAAAGAAGATAGTCACTTTTGTGGTAAGGAACATAGTCGCTAAATTTAGGACCCCTATGGATTAAATTTAGATAATGGGACCCAATTGACAGTAAGAAGTTCGTAAAGGTTTATGAAGGGAATGGAATAATAAAAGTTTCTTCTCGATCTCACAATCATAGGCAAACGACCTAGTCGAAGTAGCAAACAAAACCATTAAGAAGTTACTTATGAAAAGATTGCTAAAGGCTAAAGGAAAGTGGGCATAGGAGTTGTCTCTAGTACTATTGGCTTATAAGATCTCATCCAGATCCCCAACCGGCTATACTCTAACCTACCGCTATGAAGTTATGCTCCCTATTGAAGCAAAAAATTCCGTACATAGAAAAATATTGTATATGGCATAACATAACAAAGAATTAAAGGAAGCCGCCCTAGATCTTATTCAAGAAAAAAGAGACGAGGCAACAATTTGATCTATCTCATACCGACAAAGGATGGCAAAAATTACAATGCTGGGCTCAAGAAGAGAAACTTCTACAAGGGCGACCTAGTGACGCGACGAGTAATGGCCAACACCAAAGACCCAGTAGATAGGGCTTTGGTCCTGAATTTGGAAAGTCCTTTGGTATTAGCATTGGTCTTGGTTAACGGGGCATACCGACTATCAAAACCTAATGGTAATCTAGTTCTAGGAACATTGAATTCAGAGCACCTCAGGCCTTACTTTGTATAATCAGCATTACTGTATCAAAAACATTGTAATTATTATGAAAAATAGTAATGCAATAAACTGGATGTAGGGATATTAGACGGCTCGAACTAGTATAAAAATATCTCTCTTTTAATTTCACTAACATAGCTAATAACATTGAGTTGTATTATACATAACCCGACTTCTCAGCCAAGCAATAATGTTGGACGTAAGGATATTAAATGGCCTGAACCAGTATAAAAAGTCATGTGCATGAATTAAAGGTTGTAAAATACGAGCTAACTCACAGTCAAAACATAATCCGCCCCCAAATAACGAAGAAGATTGTGCCAAGCACACGGACAAAAAATAGTTTGCCCCAACATCAGGGCAAACCATGCCAAGCGCACGGCAAGGCATGGACATAAGAAACAAGTTCAAAAAGCATGAACTACGCAAGGGATTAATCAAGAATGGCAAGAAAAGGAAATACATGGAATGTGAGGCTACCTACAAATTGGGTACAATTCCAGAAAATACATAATGCTTGCTAGGTAAATATTAAAAACTAAGATTTACTATTATTTATGGAAATTTACATATATCTACATGATTCCTCACATTTTCACACGCATCACAAGTGAAAGTAAAATTATTATCATGCAAAGTTACATCAAAAGTTAAGTCCAAGACATCGGTTCATAACAAAACAAACTATACTACGGTTCTAACCAGCTATCAAATGCAAAACATTGGCTAGAACTACTTGCCTGAGAAGCCGAAGATGACCCCTTTCTACAGTAATCATTCAACTCATGAAATTTGGCCTTGTAACACTTCTTTAAATCCTTGTTGCACTAGAAAACAACATTAGGATCAGCCCCCGATCGAGGCGAAGTAGCAACATCAGGCCTCGATACGGCAGCGAGGGCCAAGTTTGTAATAGGATCATCTTCTGCACTAGTTTTCTTAGCGACCTGAAAAGAAAACTCTTCAAGGTCGTCATTTAGTACCTTGATCCTATCTTCGAATAAAATCTTATATGCACCTTCAGTGCCTTTCAATAATCTCTCTAGTTTGGTAGTCTGAATCGGAACAGACTTGATCCTCTCCCCTATGTCAACTATCTTCGAACATTGCCCAGTAGTGTGAAGCTGAAAAATCAAATGAATCCAGGTCGATAAAGTTAAAAGAAAGTACATTCCAATAAAAATTCACAAGGAATTTACATTCTTTTCAGAATAATAATAATAATAATAATATTTTCTTCTTTCAGTACCTGCATGAACATTTGCACCATCAAAAGTATTCTGCAATGTAATTTTACAAAAGTATTCTAAGTTTCAAAGTCCTAAATATTTCCCTAGTTGTAAAACACCTAAGCTAAGGCATGCTAGCCATGGGCGGGTCCATTCTCACATGGAAGGTCTTCCTTAGATCATAATTATCACCCGTCTAGAGTTCCATCGGATCCTCCGTAGTCACCTCAAATCCTACTTTATTATAAAGGAAGCTCAGGTCAAGCGCAGTGTGGAAGTAGTAAAAAAATGTCTATCGGTCATTGTAAAGCAATCTTCCTCATCTTGCCTTTAACCTTCTCCATTCTGAGTTTCTCTGTAAGGTTAGCAATACGATCCTTCCCAGGCATATTAAAAAATGCTACTACGATCTCTATCAATTCAGCCCTGTGCAGTTAAAGTGCTCGGCAGATTCAAAGCGGTGGAGGTGCAAAAAGTCATAGCGGAGATACGGCGAGGATATAACGGGATATAGCAGATGGCTCTAAAATAGTATATAAAACTCGTACTTAATGTTTTTACAAATATATAAATGGTAATTAAATGAAAAATTATCATTCAACTGAATTATAATTAATACATAAATAATTTTAAATAAAAACATGTGCGAATATACTTTATATAAACGTAAAACTGTGATATAATATAATTGAATTTAGTAGAATATTATAATATTTTCATTTCTGAAAATATATTAAAAATTAAATCAAATAAATTAGTTTCATAATTTTTATAATGTATAAATGTAATTTTTCAATTCCTTTTATTAAAGAAGATATAGTGGAAATAGCAAAATATAACGGGAATAACGAGATATAGCGGAAATAGCGAGGCTTAAAGCGGAAAGGCTATATTTTGGGGCTATATGGAAAAATCGTAGCGGTAGAAATCCGCTATGAGATATATCAGGGTTATAGTGGGGTAATAGCGGGGCATTAACTACACAGATTCAGCCCCTATCATTTTGAATCCTTAGAGAAAACATCAAAATACTTAAGAGCATCTTCTTTCCAACACTTCCTTTATATAGCACCTCCGGCTCAGGATACTTCGACTATTACTTATAATAAGCTTCCATCTCCTTAAACTTACCATGGAAGTGTAATTCCAATTTCCTCCTCTACTCATCCTCTTACGAAGCATCCAAACCTACAGGAGGAGTAGGTGCCAAACCCAGGCTAGACCCTTTTATTACCTCACCTTCTTCGACAACTTCCTTCACTTCATATCATTGGGCAGCCTGGAGAGACAAAATTTCTACAATTTTCTTCAAATCTTTAATCTCCGCTTCATAAACGACCCTATAGAGTACCTCACCTTCCTTCAATGATTGTTGTAGTTCATCCAGTTTTGAATTTGCGACCTCAAGTTCGGTGCGTAATCTGACATTATGCTGGTACTGGAGCTCAAGGGCATCCTTAGCCTCCTTAAACGCAGAAAAGGACATTCTTTAAATACCTATCAAGCCCTTCGTTACAATTGTTAAATGGATATTCTCTTCCTCCAAGGCCTTGGTAGAAGTCGCAGCCGCCACTTCAAATTCATGTACACCTGTGTCACCCGAACTATAAATGTGAAACTGAAGATTCATTGGATTCAAAGGCACCAACAGGCTCCGGAAGAGAGCCACGAAGATTGACCTAGTTGGTGGCAGTAGGAGTTTATTTTAAGGAAATAAATTTACACCAAGCTAGGTCTAAAAAAACTTATCACAAAAAGACTAATTTTATATATAAAGGATATAATTAATTCAAGTACAAAATTAATAATGAACCAGCAAGGTATGCAACTTGATCGTCCTCCCTCTCTTTCAACCTTCAATTGCTAAGGCCAATATCTATTACAAAGCGAGGGAAAAATCATGAGAGAATTGATTAAGTAAATCGCTATTAAATAAAGAAGGAAAAGAAAATACTTCGTAAACCCAAGATCTTTCAAGTTCAGCAGCAAGTTCGAAGAAAGGGAGTGCAAGAAGTGGAAGAGCAAGGGGATAAGATTATGGAGCATAAGAAATATTGGATAGGTTGTCTAGAGTGACACATCCTAACCTCTTGGCAAGATCAGTAACAATAACCTCAGGCAAGGCCAGGAAGCAGATGTTGGGATCACGAAAGGATTAAAGAGGTGATACAGGAAGCAATTTTGAGGAAGGAAGGGGAAGGCACAGTAGGATTCTTGAGAGGTTGGTACGAAGCCTCACCCCCATCGAACTTCCTCTTTTCCTTTTTCCTCTTCATCATTGTCGATTTCTTAGGGTGAGAAACGCATCAGCAAGATCACCAACTATTTAACCTGTCATAAAAGAAATCCCAAGACCAATGAAAGTTCTTACAAGGAATAAGAATACAAAATAAAAATTTCTATATCCATTTAGACAAGTTATACCTCTAAGTTAATTCAAAATTGAGGGAAACTTAAAAATGGAACGAGAGAAGTTGTGATTCGGTGCAGAAAATTATATTTTCGTAGTAGCGAATCAGTATAAAATAAAAAAAATTCCTCTCATCTTCACCCTGGTCCAGCATGGCCTGTCGAATGATGCAGTAGCCTCATTACAAAAGAGAACGATTAGGGTGCGGTTGAAAAATAGAAGGAAAATTATCAAGATTTGAAAGAAAGAAATATTAGTCGTTTTGGGTTTTACGGGGAACCGACGTAAGAACTGACTTTTTTGGTTAAGCATAATAGAACCCAAAATCACCTAAGGAAGGACTCTTATGGATATCAAATAAGAATTGGAGTTCTTCACACGAGGGAGGCGTGCTCTTCTCAGCATAGAGGATGAATGTAGTAATCAGGAGAGTATGATAAATAGGAGCAAGTTGAATGGGTCTGAGGCCAATGGCAGATAACTATTCATGAAGAACCTGGTTAGGAGGAAGATAAAGCCCACACCGAATATTTTCAGGAGTACTAAAAATGAAGCCATCTAAAGGCATATGGATACAATCATGAGGCTGAGGGACTGTACTTATATAGCCCTCAAACCCGAGTTGACTCAAAACACTCTCTATTTTCCTTATTCAAACACTTTAGATGGCAAAGATAGAATAAAAATGGAAGCGTTTGCCATATCAAAAATAATATGTTGGATTAGTTATCAATAATCGCTAAGGATTTAGGAGAAAATAAAGGAAAACAACAAGAAGAGAAATATACCCTTACTTTGGTTCGAAAAAGGAATGATTGTTGGAAAATACAAAATTAGCAACTAGGAATTCCTTTTGTTTTTGAAAGCATGTAAAAGAATAAAGAATAAGAAGAGGAAAGATATATACTTACCTCGATAAAAATCTCAGCCACACAATCGGAATGATGAAGAATCCTCAAAACGTATGTTGATTAGTGGTAGAACAGATTAGTGCAAGAATCAGTACAGATTTTCTTTGAAGTCGAAAAGACTAAAGTTACAGCTTTTTAGAAGAATAAAGGAACGACACATGTACCTATGCATTAAATGCAAAACGGCTATAAAGGCTTTTTCTTTCCTTTGAAAGGAAGGAAGAGAAAAGATAGAATGGATGAGTTGTATGGAAAGTATGAGAGTAGAGACAAGTTCAAACCCATCTATGACCACTGCAGACTTAGGGGACAAATGAAACCCATAATTTCCAAAAGTTAACAAAGTGAAATTAATAACAACATCAAGCCTGAACGAACTAACCCCATAATAGGAGTTGAAAAATGGAAAGGAAACAAAAACGAAAACGAAATCCAGATAGTATTGCACCCAAAAATCCATAACTGGAAGTAAAATATATAAACTGCACCTTCCCATTAAACGTAGCATCAACATTATAACTTTAAATGGCTACAAGATGTGGGAACTAATCTGCAACTTTCACGCACGCTGACTACAACAAAACTTGCTTTTGGTTGCATTAATTTGTAGCGTTTCAAGCCATATGCAGCTGTTGGTAATTTTAGCATATAAAAATAGACGAAGAAACGCCGCTAATTGCTCCTGCCAATAATTCATGAAAATTTCTGCTAAAATTTTCCGTGACTGCTCAAATTTCCTTTTAACTGTTTTCCCTCCTCTCAAAAGTACGATGAGAACAAAAAAATCTTCAGCTTCAACATTACTCCCATAAGCCCTAATTTTCCCAATTCAAAAATCGCTACTGAATTACTAAAATAAACATTACGATCTGGAAGCATGTCAATAATCATCGATGTCCAGGAGAGAGAGCCCAATAAATCGCTACCGAATTATAAAAATAAAAGCCGGTGTTTACAAGTAAGTTTCTCCATTCACTACATACATATAATCGAACCCATAACTCATATCTTATTAGCGTTTCAAATTAGCGTTCAAAACGCAATCGCTGACAATCAATTAGGTCTTCGATTTTGGCGATTCATGATTTGGGTGATTCGATGAGGCGATTTGCAGGGGTGATGTTTGATTTGGATTGTCGCAGATTGGGTGATTGCTATGGATGCTCAGGTTGTTCGTTGTTGAGGGTGTGGTTGTCGCGATTGAAAATCAAAGTGAAATTGCGTTCGGTTTGGTGATTCAAGAGTCGGAGGAGGGTGGTTCGGTGATGTTTGGGGGTGGGTTGTTCGAGTTTCAGGTGAGGTTAGAGCTGCTGCCGATTGCTGGTGAGATCGAAGTGGTGATCGTGGGTTGTTGAAGCTTGAGTAGTTCAGGTGGTTGTGATGACTTTGGACAGGGGTTTTTTTGATGGAGATGTTGTTCAAATGATGAAGAGGATGTTTGTTTGTTGAGATGACAGGGGGTGGTGGGCTGAGAATGTCAGGCAGTTTTGAAATGAAATGGCTGTGATACTGAAAGCAGAGATGATGGGGATTGGCTGCTGTGATGAGGAGTAGGAGAATGTGAAGGGCAATGATGGTGTGTTGAAATAATGTAGTGTGGAAGTGAGTTGTGAAGGAAGTGTTGAAATAATGTGGCTGTTCTGATCTATGGAGGCTGTAGTGGTGATATGCAGATCATGTATTGGCAGTTACGAATGAATCAGGTAGCAGTTTTTGAAGTATATCTGGATTTTTATTATTTATTTGGATTACATTAATTTTTTCAATAGTGTTCCCAGATCTTGGCTTGTTGTAAATCAGTTTATCAATTTTACAGCTGACTTATGGCATTGATGAATCCTACAAATTGTTAATTCCTTTGTTTGGAAAGGATCCTTCCATGCCTGCTGCAAAACCAAGAGGAGTTCGACGAGTTCGAAAATGTGAAGATGGTCAGCAAACTGGCCAACAGATTAGAAGTTCCATCTATAAAGGAGTCACCAAGTAATTTTTCATATACATCATTTATATATTTAAGTTGATACATTATTGTTTTGTAGTTGATACATTTAAGTTTTCAAAAGTTACTTGGTTTATGAAGAAGCAACCAAATACTAGACTTTTACTCAAAAGCTGCATTAAAACATGTTAAAGTCAAGATGACTAGACCTGAAATACACAGAGTATAACCGAGGAAATACTAAATAAAGTAATGCACTATTCTTATAAGTGTTTACTGATGATTTGCTATATATACTATTGTAAAATAATTACACTATTCTTATATATAAGTGTTGAATGTTATTTTTTTCACATACAGTAGGAAAAACTAGCATGCTCTTCTATTCTTATAAGTGTTTAATGAGATAGAAGTTATTCACTCGTTATTTTTTCTAGTGTGTTAAAACAAACGAAGATTTACATGATTACGAGAGCAAGTGAATATTATATTATATTGGTAAACTAAGTGCTTTTATAATTTTCAAAAAAAGTAAATGCATTTGCACGTTTTGCAAAAAAAGCTATTCTTTTTTAAAAAGATAAATGAATAAACGTTTTCTTAAAAAATTGATATATTTATAAAAAGCTTGTTCCAACGATGCACTCAAGTCACAATGCAAAAGGAAAAATAGATGATTACTATATATAGCTAACTCACTAAATTAATTAAATTATACACATATTTTCATAAAGAATGCACCCTAAGTGCACAGGCAATAAGTAAGGATGCAAATAGCAATATAAACTTTATCTCTGGATCAAGGAACCATCAGCTACAAGTAAACATAAAAAATAGCTGCAAGTAAACATAAAGAACAGAAGAAAAATAAAACATTAAAAGGCAGAAGGGGCAAAACTATGTGTACAAAGCTGATTGCAATAAACTAAACTAAAAGAGAGACTTAAATTAGCAAAATAAAAACTTAAATAAACTAAACTAAAAAAAATTACATTTCGGCCCAACAAGAAACCCAGACCCACGAACCAGCAAAGTATCAGATAATAGAAAAATCGGTCTTCTTAAATTTTTACCCAAATTCGAACTCTTTTTTTCCTAACGATCAGCTTTCAAAACTTATTCCATTTTCAAAGTTTGAAATTGAAGTCGAAACTCTGATCGATAGGGTTTCGATCACGGCTTTCGATTGTGGATTAGGGTTGAGGTGATTGCAGGAAGTTGCGAAGGTGGTTTGAGTGAAGCGCGGTGATGGTCGAGGCGAAGGTGAGGCTGATGGTATTTGCTGTGTGTATGTAGTTGGTGAGGGAGGCGCAGTTTTGTGGTGAATTGTGTATGGTGGTATTATGGTATTGTGGTAGTTTGGTGGCCTAGATGCAGTGAAGTGGTGGTGCAATAGTAGGATTGGGGGGAATGTTATAGTAGTGGATGGTGAAGGTGAATGCGAGTGGGGATGTTGCAGCAGTTAGGTGTGATGAAGCAATGGTATTTGTTTGATGGGGTAGATGTAATGTACAAGCAGATGGGCTGTTATGGCAGGGAGGGGTGGTGATACCGGCTGTTGTTATTGCTAATGATGGAGTATAAATATGGTCACAGTTGTAAGTATTGGTGAGAAGTTCAACGATGGTGGGAAGTTCAGGTTGTACTGTAGTTGATGTGAGTGAAGTATGATAGTTGGCAGTGTATGTAGTTTAAGAGTAGGAGTGGTTGCACTGGAGATGTACTGTGGTTGTTGATGTGGTTGTAGTGGATATGAATTCACTAGGAGTTTGGTGCGGTCAGTTTGAAGTGTAGTTGCAGGTGATAGTTGCTATGATGGATTTGCACTGGAAGTTGGAGTCAGAGAAGGGTATGTAATAGGATGCATAGTTGTGTGCAGTGCACTATGCAGTTGTGACAGGGCAGGCAAAAATTGCTTGGTATAGGGAGGTTGCTTGGTGTGTTTGATGAAGTTGAAAGGCAGTTGGCAATAAGGTGACAGGGAGGTTGTTCGATAGAAGAGCAGTTTGCTATTTATTTTTTTTGGTTGGTGATAACAGCAAGGCAGTGGGTTGAGGCTGTTGGTGATGGTTGATATTGATGCAGGTAAGGTGCAACTCAAATGAAATGCACAATGAATTATGAGATGGTTTGTATGTGGAGGAGAGCACTATGGCAGTAAAGAGTACTATGCAGTTTTGAAATGTAAATATGACATATGTTGTAACGACCTGCATTTTTTCGATAATTAAAAACTATTAATTTAAATAAGATCTTGAAATTAAATATTGTGAGAAATTAAAATTAATCAATACTAATAATAATAATACAATTAAATTAACCTTGTTTTTTAATAATAATAATAATAATAATAATAATAATAATAATAAATTAACTAAGTTAACCAAGTTAATAAAAATTAACTACGTTTTGTTAAAAGTAAACAAGTTTTATAAAATTAGCTAAGTTTAAGCTAACTAAATTTTATAAATAATAATATAACTAATTTAACAAAGTTTTATAAACAATAACAATGATTATGATGGTGATGATGATGATGAATTAACTATGTTTATAAAAATTAACTAATTTTATTATAATAATAATATAATTAAATTAACCAAGTTTTCGTAATACTAATAATAAATTAACTAAGTTAACCAAGTTAATAAAAATTAACTAAGTTTTGTTAAAATTAACTAAGTTGAAGTTAACTAAATTTTATAAATAGTAATAATATAACTAATTTAACAAAGTTAACTGAGTTTAAATAATAATAAGAATAATAAATTAAGTTAACAAAGTTTCATAAGAAAACAAACACTTATGAAGATTCTTAGTTGATGATCTTTTGATCATTCAGATATTCTTACGAATTCTTATTAAAATTGTGTGCATCATTAGTATATAAAATCATAAACTTGTACAATGTTGTAGATGTTTGATATCAGATTTATAGTCCTACGAATTAACATAATTGTTTATCTATACGTTGTACTTTCACTTGTGCAGGCATTGGACTTTCGAAGAGAGCAAGGTTAAACTTTTGTGGTGCTAGCTTTCACGTGTGTATGCAACAAAGAATTATGGGTAATCAAACGTTTTGTTAGCACTAGTTAGATATAACATTTATTAGTACTCGATGTGTAAATTTGTATACAAATGGTTATTGTATGTGAGTTAGGTCATTTTGTCGAAAAACTATTGTATTGGAATGGTTATGGATATTTTATTTGATTATATGGTTAATGTGTTTTTTAACTTATTTGAATATGATGATTATGTGAGTGATTGTTGATTGATATAATAGAACCAAAATAGACCATTAACAGGAAATAATAGCATGAAAAAATGGTGTAAAATAATAAACAACTTTTAGTAGCGTTTCAAAAACGCTACCGAAATATATATAGTGGCGTTGAGTAAATGCAACCGTAAAACAGGGGTAAAGTTGGAAATTCTATTAGTAGCGCCAAAAAATCTTTTGGTGGCATTTTTTAAACGCTACAAAAAGATTTATGGTGGCGTTTGAAAAACGCTGCCAAAAATGCATTTATAATGGCGTTAAAATAAATGCAACAAAAAATCATGGATTTTTAGTCGCATGTTTTCTCGCAGCGTTTATCAAAACGCCACCAAAAGTTTTTTTAGCGTTTTTTGAGCGCCACAAAAATTAAAATTTCTTGTAGTGGCTTGAATAGGTAGAACTGCAGCATAGTTTCCAAGTAACAATGAGATATAGAAACCGTGCTGCGGTCCCAAAGGCAACACTAACGACACAAAACTGCATCACCCCCCATAAGCGACCATGCGTAAATAGGGATATGCCACAATCTTAAACTAACATCTAAATATGGTAGGTCTGTGCTACAATTTTGTATCAAGAAGCTATAAGGGTGAGTACCATTCGATGTTGATGTGATAGAATAGTGCCACGGTCCTATATCAATATCAAATTAGTAAAGAATGACAAAAAATGCCGCAATCCTAAAAGCACTTACCACAAGCGTAAAGAATCAAGGGATGAGGCGATGGAAAAAAGACTGCTTCGCCACCAAGAGACAAACCTCATTCCTTAAAGTCAGGCCAAGAGATCCCAACTTCGCCCTAAGATCTTTAAATCTGGCTCAAGGACAAAGGCGATAGCACAGTGTCCCAATGTTGAGAGCAACTCAGAATAAGCTCTTGCAAGGCAATCACCCTCCAAAATAGAAGCTCATTCTCTTCTACTAAACCATATGAATCAAACAATCCCCAACACCATGCTAAGCTAATATCGTAGGTTGGATAGTGCAATACATCCTCAAAAGTGTTGGTGCAGTTCAAATGCTACATGGCATCACTACCCCGTGCATAATGAACGCACGACCCCATTCAAAGTGAAGCGAAGTTCAAAAGTGCTGATAACGATATGGCTCTTCCTTAAAAGAAGGGGTTGTTCCTCACTGTAGCTTCATCCACATATATGTGCAGTCCATGGGCCAGTTGCTTTGTAGAATCGTAAATGCACAATCCATTCAAATTAGGCTTTTTCCACCTTATTTCCAAATATTCCTACTTCAATTTCAAGTTTTCCACCAAAGTTCAAAACCCAAATGCTCAAATCACAACTTCCCACCGAAGGCCACATCATCAATCCATGCATACCAAATGAATGAGATGGATGTTTAACACGTGGCGCGATCCAACGACAGAAATCAAAAGAGCGAAAGGATGACGTTGGCGATCCATGTGTACTATGAATGAATATGGCACTATAGTAGAAAAGGGGGAATTTTTATCTTACTCTTTTTGGGATGCACAAATCAAAATTTGTGCTCTCTGCCAATTTTGTTTATACTAAGAAATCAAGAAAGAAGAATAGACATTTTACCCATGGATATAGAATTCTTTAAAATTCGAACCATATAAATTCTCTACGTCCTTTCTATTTTCAATACTTTACTTTACTATTTAAATTGGCTAGTGGTAAAGTCGAGATAAATTCCCTTTGAAGAATTAATATTCTGAACATCTTTCCTCATACTTATGTAAGCATTAACAACATAATTATTCCTCCTAAAGGCAATTTATTATTACTTAAATTTGTTGATTCATAATCATGAAAGCCTTCAACATCGTGATTATTACATAAAAAGTATTTGGGTGTTTATGAGATGAAAAATCTCATTAGCACTCTTCTTATTAAGGTATACACTAAAAATCCAGCTATCCTCTTGTGGTGATAAGTGCATGCCTTCTTGTGGGAACTTGCTCAATCCTTTTTGACATCTTACTTCTTGATGCTTGCAACATATAGGTTCTTACTTCCCATCTGTCTAGATGAAATGTATGTCTTTAATTGGCAATCCATCAAAATCCACAATCATAGGGCAGCCCAGGCCCATCAAAGGAGTTAAGGTCCATCCAGCTTCAGGAATTCTTCTATATGTCGCGCTCATGCTCTTCTTGGTCAACGCATTGCAGTACGGCCTACACTCCGTGGGGTAATCGAGGTAGGCGTATGAATTTAACTCTATTTATTGTTCCAAATCATAGTTGCATCATCCATCTTATCAGAAAATGGTCGCAACTACTTCTATAGTCGGAATTTGTAGAGTTTGGCGTATAATATACACACACACACACACACACATAATTATAGGTAAAAATACAGATATGTTCTCTCGGCGTATCCTAATTCCTATTGTTGACTAACCTAAGCTATGATACCAAATGTAACAACCCGCACCTTAATGGGCCTAAATTTTGACTAAATCGAAACCCAAGTCCATTAGGGTATGGATCGTTAGTTTGGTAACCTTTAATAAATATAAGATATCAGAGAGCTATTTATATAAATTCATAGTGAAATAGCTAATTTTAATAGAACATATGTACCGACTAAGGCCACTACCTTGGAATCAATATTATTCCTTGGATATCTAGTCGTCTTATCAGTTCCAAGCTTGAATGAGAAGACTTCACCATCTACAGCTCCCGTCTTGCTCCAATAGTCCATCCAAATCTATCATGTGGATTGTAATGAGAAGGGGGTTAAAACAACATTCTGGTGACTAGAAAATTAAGCTTTATCATAATACTAATTTTATGTCGATTGATTTCTATTTAAATGTTATGTCCATTATTCACGGCTATTCCATGTAACATCGTCTACACATTCGATATATTTAACCTTCTCTAAGGTATAACCATATATGCCTATATACATATACATCTAAACATTGTACTACCTAAAAAACCCAGCCACTTAATACTTCTTAAATGGGGAGGAGGCAGACCCAACGGCCATTTAATACCTCAACACCGAAGCGAGCCCTCCGCAACATAATCACTAGATAATCGGCTCTTGCTACAGATATCAATAACCTCTAGATATGGCTTTATAATATAATTCATATATTACTAACGCATCTCGAAGACTCATCTAAAGGTTAACTAGCCCACCTCCAACAAACAAACTACTAACTAATTAAACTTTGATGCATATGCGTATTCCATACAAATTCTACACTAGTAGGAAGCGAAATCCATCAAAGCATAATCCAAGTCTTTGCTAACGACCGCTCGAGACCGCTGGTGGTCATAGCATATATGCCAACCCTTCTACTAAATACCAGTAGAATAACAATATTGACATAGCCGCCGACCTCCCACAGCTGAAATCCCATTTAGACTAACCTGATATAAGTTAAGGAAAATGCAAATTCTAGTTACTTAATACCTCTGGTTAGAAATGAAGCAGACCCTATTTCCCTATTAAGTACCATCGTACGTTATTTAAGACTTCTTATCTAGGGAGGAAGCAGATCCAACGGTCATTTAATACCTTCCATCCCGAAGTAAACCCCTTGACATCCCTAAAGGTACCGAGTCATTCAATACTTCGAATCTGAGGCGAACCCTTGGTATATTTTCCTCTACCCATACACAAACATATATCCATTCCTTATAGGTCCTATGGTTGGAGACGTCCCAAATCAGTAGTAAGTACACACAACCGCTGGTAGGCTCTAGGTGAAGGCCAGACTTCTGTTGTGTAACTCTACTAACCTCACATCCCAACCCATACTAAACCAAACCAATTATCCTAGGACTAAATATTGGGCTAGGCCCATTAATCCATGCTCGTCCTAAACATATTATTAAGGATTTCTATAATTTTCTACTATGAAAATTATACTACATCCTAGTATTTAATTCCTATCATATATGCTTATTATGTATATTCTCTATTTCCCTCATACGACCCATAGATTTCAATTATCCATAATAAAGGGTCGTTATTATTCTAATTGGACAATCACTAATGACATTTATTTGCTCGTTCTAATTCAACCTATTCTGTCTATTTCCTTTCCCCATAAATGAAATATTAAATTTCTTAATCAGTTCCATTAAACGTATTTACCCATTTAACTCACATTCATTGCCCTACTAAATTTGGAGTTACTATCTCTTTTCCATTTCAACATCCTAGTCCTATGGTTTACTATGCTACTAATAACCAGTCATCCTAATTATAACTAATACGAATATTAACTTGTATTACGCTATATATATATTCCTTTGTCTAACTCATAAATTCCCACGCTTAGGAATTCCAGAACATACTTATATGTACATTCTATAAGGAACATTTATTTCCATATTTTAATATATTAGATCTATCCCTCTCAAAAAGTATTACCGATATAACTTTCCATAAATTACCCAAAAGTAAGACTTTTCCTCCATTTGAAATTATCAGGAATTATCTCTTTTCTTTTATTCAAATAGACAATGCGAACTATGGAGGAGAACATCCGTACTTTACACATCTCTTTCTTTTTTAGTATATTCCTTATTATTTCAAACGACACACCTTTTATACATAGTTGTGGAATTAGATAATATATGGAAATTACATGAAAATAGATACAACTAAATTGTACCTAAAATGCTCCCAATAAATTAAAACATAAAAACTCACATTCAAGTTAAATTAGGGCAATCTAAATCTATACTAACAATTTACAATCCAATTATCATAAATTTGGAATAAATCTTACAATCCTATCAACATTCAACTTTAACAAATTTAAGGACTGATTTTCAAATTTCCGTATTATGGTGTAAATACCATTCCTATTCCAATTACCTAACTTACATAATATGTAAAGGAGATTTCATCTTCCTAGGCTTACAACTCTACAGATCTTGCATAGGCGTAATATTTAAATAAAACTCAACGATATAAATTTAGTGTTATAAATAAATCATATAATTTTCCACTCACCTTTCAAGCTTTCCAAATCTTCCAAATCTGAATATGTCCATTAATTGGCTCCTTTTCCATTCTAATCCAAAAGAATATGTATAACAAGGTATATACATGCTATTAGAATTACAGATTTGAGAAGAGATTTGGGGTTAAGCAGAATATAAATTTATAATTATGAAATTTACCTTTTTCTACAGTATTGATTAGCTCCTTCTCTTCTTCTCTTTTATTTTATGCCCTTCTCCTATCATATATATTTATATATATTATAATTAATAGAAATAGTAAGGAGGGGAAAATTACAGAGTTTCGCTGCTTTGATGAGAAAATATAGGAAGAGAAGAGAGGGATTAGGTCCATATTTATAGGCGCTCGATTCAATCATATTCGTTAGATTTAAAATAATTAAATCCAGGTCGTTCGGCCAAGAATCAACTCTAGCCTCTAATACTTATTCGATCGACCACTCCTTTATAGGCATTCGACCGCTAGCAATCGACCGACCCAATGAGGGTGGTCGATGATGGGGTCTTGTATTTATTATTATTTATTTTCTATTTTTCCTATTTAATTATTTTCATTTCAAAAACTTCAAATGCAAATAACTTCTTCGTTTGAGCTCTGATCGCAAAACTCCAAATATGAAAGTTGTTGAGAAAATCGCTATGAACACAATAGTGCAAGTTTCATGGTCAAATTCTGACATTTGCTCAAATTTTATTTTTGAGCCTTATTAATTACCATTTATTCTACAGGGAGTTACAGTATATGTAATCTAAAAATCAACTTTTGTTTAAAAAACCATTTTTACATTAAATTTAATTTGATTTTTTTTGAACTTTTGACCGAAAGCATATATTCATACACACATAGATATATATATATATATATATATATATATATATATATTATACATATACATACGTATATAGATATTGGTCAATATATATTAATTCACAATAATAATATGTTTACGTATATAAATACATACATATGTATACACATACTCCAGATTGACAACATACATATATAAAGATTCATGATATATACATCTATTTTAACTATATATGAATCAAATAAATGAGTAATATATATATATATATATATATTAATGTAAATTGGAGTTTACCTCAACTATAGCCTAACAATAACTCCTTAAGGGTTAAATTTGCTGAACTCCTTAGGTCTAAATCCAATCTCTTCCAAAAAGCGCTACTAGGCTGAGAGACCTTCGCACCTTGTTACTATTTGGTATTAAATTTTGTTTTAATTTGAAAATAATGGAGGAGATGGGTGCAAGGTATTTCGACTGGAGGTGTAGGTAATGGGAGTGTTTAAAGACAAATTTTCTATCGGTTTAGAAAATCGCCGATAAATTTCAAATTAAATTTAACCGCAAGCACACGGCGTACTATCGTAGTACGTAATGAGTACGGGTCGATCCATAGGGAAATGTTAGATTATAAAAATCTATTCAATCAAATTAAACCAAAGTTGAGAGTGATTAGCTAAAAAAGAGTTAAAAATGACAAAAAGAAAGTGATAAAAATATGAGAGCGTTAAAACAATTTAGAGGTAATTTCCACTCTCTAGATCACATAAATTAACAAAATGAAGTTATGATCTCTCTTTTGGTCATTAGTGAAATTAGTTGATGTGCTTATCATAAGTATGGTATATTTATGCTATTAATTAGCCCAATATAAACCATCAAACTATAACACAACCACTAATACACATTTAAATCTCATGAAATATGACAACAAAGTTAAAAGCAAATCTATTATAAGCATGGCATATTAACTATTATTTAGAAATATAAGCCATCAAATTTTAATTTCAACATTCACTTCTTTGCCATAATCATATTTAGATGAAGAAGCAATTTGTGTTTTGTTTGTTTAAGCATAGCCTATTTGTTATGAACAACATAGACTATCAAATTCAAAGCTAAACAACATCATTAAATCACTTCAAGTGTTTCCATTAAGCACAAATAGAGAACATAAATGATCAAAATGTTGAAGCTACATGATTAGAGAGCTTCATTACCCCTAAATTGAAGGGGTTTAGCCTTTCATATTTGTTATCATATCAACAATTGTAGCATGCAACATGAAAGAAAAAGAAAAGGGAAATGAGAGCAAAGTAAAGAAGTGCTTTTCTACTTGCATGAAAAATAAATCTATACTACTAACAAGAAAGGAAAAGAACATGTAATTAAAAGGAAGCCATAATTAACATTGCATAAAAAAGGAAAAATACATAAGATAAAAATGGCTAAGTAGTCATGAAAAGAGAAAGAGAGCTTTCTTTTATTTTTAATCTAAGCTAAAACTAACTAAGAGGAAGAGAGCCTAAGAGAAGAGAGGTTACATGAAGCATAAGGGGTATTTATACATGTATGAAACCCTAATCCATTTTTTTGGGGAATGCCCAAAATACCATCTTAGGAAGTGTGGAGGTCAAGTAATCATTAGCATCAAATAATCATCATTTAAGTGTGCATAAAGATTTTAAATCTATTAGCATGTACATTAGCCTCTAATTTGTACATTAAGATAGGTGGGTAGGTGGGGTCCTCCATGATCCATGAAATGAATTATTTCCATCTCCATTCCTTTGTATTCACTCTTGTGCATGCATATATCTTCATAAAACCACTTGTATATGAAGCCAAATTCCTACAAAATAATATAGAAATTTACAATTAAATTTTCTCAAATTAATTTATGTACAAAAATGACAATTTTGCCCTTGTATGAAGATGAATATGTGACGATTTCAAAATAATTTGAATTTTGGTTTAAACATGTTAAAACACCCAATATGATCATTTATTTAATTTAAATAAATTAAACATGGTGGTAAAAATATGCACATTTACGTGCACATTAAATACCCCCACACTTATCTTTTTATTCGTCCTCGAATAAACTAAAAACTAAGAAAAATCCATTTTCGTAGGGAGCACGATTGCATTGAGTGTATACAACAAGCCGTTAAACCTCTGGGTGTCCCCAGTAGGACGAGTGTTGTCTCATGAGGGTTTTCAGCGGATACAACCCACAAAATCCAAATGCAAAGTGAAAATATTTACAAAATGCAAGATTTATTTACAAAGATATGAATGCGAGTTTTTGAAAATATTTACAATGAAGAATTCACTTTTAAATCGACACAAATAAGTTAAATATAGGTTTTGGTCATTATCTTGAAAATTTAAGTCATTTACTCGTCAAAATTTCCAATAAAATTGAAGTTATCGTAACAAATAGACTATAGTTTAAATCGTTGTTTCTATCGATAACACGGTGTAACTATGAAATGGATCCATATCGATTTTCAAAGTTCATCAAAGTGGTATTTTCATTTCTTTTCAATAAAAAGTCGAATCAAACAAGTTAAAGACAGTGCTTGGATTTCAATTGCTTACTCTCTCTAATTTTTTTATTTGAAAATTTTATTGATATTAACAATATTTACATATACCTAACTCAGATAAACTGAGGCCAGATATATTACCCATGCATTGCCTTGGGGACTTCTGTGAGGGGAATATAGAGTGTGGCGAGTGAACACCTATCGACTATAGGCGTTATTACAAAGAATTTTTATATACATACACCTAACTCAGATAAACTGAGGCCAGATATACGGATCGTGCACTGCCTTTCGGGCTTACGTGAGAAGGGTACAGAGCATGATGAGTGAACACACGAGTGTGAACACATGACTCTAGGTGTTTATTAAGAAAAATATATGTACAAGAAATATTTTTTTGTTCTTGTTTTTTTAAATATTTTTTTTGTTTTTTTAAAGAGGGAGTTTTGCAAAATCATCTTAGCACCATTTAACTTATAAGACAAAAAAAATGTTATATCTTTACTTTAAATCGACCACTTTTTAAAACAAAGATTTTCAATTAGGATATATTTCATAATTAACACGTATGAACTTTCGTATATACTAGTTAAACCATCGTTATTTGTAATCAACTTCATTTTTATTTTTGTTAAGAAAAATAAATTTTCAAAAATTTTAATTTAATTAACCAAAACCATATATTTATCCTATAGTGTTTCTTCAAAAGTAATTAAAAAAAATTGTTTTTGGATTTTTTTTTTTGATTTTTTTTCTTATTTTGAGTTTTTGAAGAAAAAATAATAAACCATGAAAAATTAAAAATGAAGATAAGCTCCCGCCCACTTGATTTTGACTGTGTCCTCACAGTCAACCTAAGAGAGAGGGAAAAATAAAATAAAAACAAGACCTATATTTACATGAAATGATTATTATTTACACGACATCAGAAAGTATATCGTCAAAAGTAAATGAAACGATCTTCTAAAAACCAATTTATTTGTCTTGTCAAGTAATCGAGACACGGTTTAAGCGCAGAAAACCAAATCATATAAGATTTCAGAGTTGAATGTTGATTTGGAAAAACGAATGTTGTTTTATTAAAAATCGTATGAGTTGTTTTGTTTCTAATGATTTTTGGGGTAGATAAGACGATTGGTTCAAATTCAAGTTTATGTTCACCAAATTGAAATTCAAGTTTATCATTGAAAACTTTTTCAGAATTATCGATTTCAAACTGAAAATGGTGATTTAAATCTTCCCCTTCGGAATTCAACAACTCTTCGTCGAAAATTCCAAAAAATTTGTGTTCATTGAATTCGTCTTTATCAACAACTTCAATACATGTATCGATTTCAAAATCCAAAGTTGTTGTATTCAAATTTTCAAAATCGGAGAAAGGAAGATCGAATTTTAAATCAAGTGTCTGACCCTCAAAAGAATTGAAATCCAACTCAATTAACGTCTTTTCAACAACTTCATTAAGATCGTTATTTTCAATTTCAAAAGTTGTTAGTTGAAAATCGTCGAATTGGATAAAAGATGAATTATCACTTGACTCGTCACACGTTGGGGTTTGATTATGTTTATCACGAATTTTTCCTAATGTTTTCATTAACTAATTCATGGGATCATCGTAAATTTCATTCATTTGTTCAACAAAATCCAATTTATAATTACTAACTTTAGGATTTTCGATTTGGATTTGTTGAGAACAAGAATGGTCAATTTCGATAAACGGTGGATTATCATTTGATTTTTCACAGGTTGGGATTTTATCATGTTTCCCACGAAATTTTTTGTATGTTTCACACAACAAATCCTCGTAATCTTTTTCTGTTTGCTCAACTGAGTCAAATTCATGATTATTACTTTAAGAATTTTCAATTTGAATTTGTTTAGAATAAAAAATTTCAATCGCACCATTATCGAAACTATTCCCATTGCCAAAATCATTTGAAAAATGATTCAAATTTCTATTGAGATTTTGAAATTCATTTTGGAGTTCGAAGTTGGATTGGCAAGGGTTATAATCAAAAGCATTTGAATTTGGAAGTGAATTCAAATTTAGATTACTTTGAAAACTTTAACTTGAATTATTGCATAGATATGAATTCAACATATCATTAAATCGAATTGTTTGTTCAAGTAAGGATTGAACTTTTTCAATACATCTTTCAAGAGTTGAGTGTTGACCATTATTTTTAAAATCTTGTGGTGCAAAATTCGAATCGTTTGTACAAAAGTTGTCGTTAAAATATCCATACGAGTTTGATGTGAAACTATATGGATTATATTAATTTTCATAATTATTGTAAAATTCACATAAGTGAGGAAATTCGGACATTTTCAAGAATGGTTTTTTTATAAAGGAAAAATATTTACAAATAGAATTTATTTTTCAAAATGGAAAATTGATTTTTGTTTTGTTTTAGATTTTTCAAATTTTTTTTGTTTTTGAAAAGATTTTATATTTTTTTTTTTGGATTTTTGAGTTTCTAAAAAACTAAGTAAATTTTGTTTTTGGACTTTTTGGATTTTTGATTTTGAAACTTTTCAAAGGAAAGGAAACGGTATATTTACAATTTTTTTTGTTTTTTTTTAAAAAAAATATGCATGAATTAATGCAACTAAATGAATGCAAGGGTAAATTACAAATGATTTATCCTAAGTTAACCCAAAATTGTATAATCACACTCTGTCTTAAATCAACAAGATAGTTCTTAGCCAGGTAACAGATAGGATTTATCGGTGCACCACGAATCACCATAGCAATGCAGTCGAAGGTTTAAGTACCTTCAGAGAAACAATCACTATAATATTTACGAATCACCATAATAATATTTATAAATGGTTATTGCTCTGCCGTAGCCTAGACACCAAGAATTTAAATTGTCGAAAGAGGAAAACTTGTCAATATACAATTAAGTGTTATCCATGTATAACCGCTATTATTAATCAAAACTCTAGGATGAAATGCAAAGCAGAAATTAAACGTGTATTAACAATGCAACTAAAATGTAGTTTGTTTTTGTTTTTGGATTTTTGATTTTTTTTAATGTAAGCAAACAACAATGCAAAGCAAATAAAACTAGAGGTGAAAGCACGATACCAGAGCGTGCAGAATTATTATCAAATTTTATTTTAAGCCGCAAAATTATTTTTTAGGCAAGAAAAAGCGGTTATTTTTAGCAAGCACTTCTGCCACCTACAACTTGACAATTTAAACAAGATATATACAATTGTTTTTTCCTTTTCTTTTATATATATATATATATCAAAGAAGAATCTAAAATAAATGAACACAAAATAGAAATGGGACTAAACCAAAACAAATGAAAACAAAATTAAAACATACTGAATTTTTTTAAGAACTAAAATAAATTCACTAAACCACCAACAAATAAAACCCAAAAAACTTGTTTTTTAATGTTTTTTTAGATGAAGAAAGAAAAAAAATTTCAAACTTGTGATTTTTTTCTTTTTTTTAATCACAACCCTAACTAAACTAAGGCCCAGCCCATAAAAAAATAAAAATAAAACTCTACTTCACAAACGAGCAGAGAATTTACACCCCAATTTTTTCGCAATCTATTCAAAATCAACTTCACAATTTCAACTTCACGACCAATTCAAAATCAACTTAACAAATTCAACATCCCCAATTTGCTATCCAATTCAAAATCAAATTCACGTGCCTAATTCGTGAAGTGGTTGCAGTACTTTGCGCGATTGCAGGTGATTGTGGGAGGGTTTGTTTTCAGGTCGAGGCAGAGAGATTCTCGAGTTCGAATGGAGGCTTTGGTTTTTGAATTGCTGGTGATGAAGTGATTCGAGTTGGCGATTGCAGGGGGAGTTGCGGTGAAATGAAATGGTTCGTTGTTGAATTTGAATTAGCTGTTTGTGGTTGTAGAAGTGAATTTGAGAGGCAGAGTTCTGGTTCATGATATGATCGGCGATGGAATAACGGTGGTAGCAGGTCGATGAGTTTTAGTCGTTCGATTGGTGAGTTGTAGGAGGTGGCGCTGGTAGTGGAAGTGGTTGGAAATCGATTTTCTATGCAGTAACTATGTGGTAAGTATGAATGAAAGTATTGGATTGAGATGTTAGATGTGTTTCAGGTGATTGTTGTTTGCACAGAGAGTTTATGGGTGTGGAGTGGTCTGATGTAGCTTTGAAGTGGTTTTTGGTTGCTGAAGTGTGTTGCACAGAGGTAGGGGAGGAGACTGTGAAGTATGAGGTGATGATCAGTGAGGAGGGTAGGGAGTTGAGAAGAGGCAGGATTTGGGCACAGTGGTGATCATAGGTATGTTTGTTCAGAGGTGAGTAGATGGTGAATAAAAGGGGAGGTATGTATGCACAGTGGTGATCAAAGGGGGAGGTATGTGATAGTAGTGATGTTTGGCAGTGCAGAGTTTATGGCAGTGCGGAGTTTATGGCAGTAGCAAGTGGTAAGTGGAGAGGAAAAGTAGAAGGAAGTGAAGTATGTGGTGAGGGGTAAATGCAGCGGTAAGTTTGTGATGAGAAGTAAGTCAGTAATGAAAATGTGGAGGTGGCAATGTTGATGGAGAAGTTGTTTGCAGTGGAGGATGTATTGGCAGCGGAGAAGTGACAGATTGAGGTTGCTTGACAGTGGGAAGTATGTTGTTGGTGGATGTTGTTTGGGGTTTGTGAGTGAGTTTGTGGCAGAGGAGAATGTGATCATTTATTTAATTTAAATAGATTAAACATGGTGGTAATAATATGCACATTTACGTGCACATCAGGGAGAGAAAAAAGTCAAATAGGAAAGTGAGGGGTAAGTGAGTTTAAATAAGAGAGAAGAGAGAGAGAGAGAGAGAGCGTAAATTATGGATCCAAATCCACTCTTTTCTCTACCAGTTCAAACTCACAAAAATCAATCAAAACCCTTCTCCTTGCCTTGGTTGGAAAACCATCAACCCAATTGGGCCTCCATTCCACTTCATACAAGATCAGATAATTCACATTAAAATCAAATTTAAATGTATATCAATAGTGTATATCAGCACTTGTGTATACAACATTTATATAAGTGCTATTTTCAATACTAATCAACACAAATCAAATAATTTTTTTGAAATTAATACTTCGTGATATTAATTAATTTATAATAATAATAATTTAACTAAATCAGGTGGTAGTTGGAGTGTTCAACATTTTGGTTGCTTGACTCTTAGGTGTAAATTTGGTCAGCGATCAATATCGAACAATTCAAATATTAACGTTCACGCGTCTCCTTAGCTAGTAGTATAACTATTTAGCCAAATTTATCGCTTACACAGTTTCGGTATAATCCAATTTTAGTTTTTTTAAGCTGGTAGTGGTAATTATTTACATCAGTTCTCTTTATCAAAACTATATCACATTAGAACTTATGGAATTTGGTAATGGCCAAAATTCCAATATCATTCACGTTCAAATTGTATAATCCACACAAAAAGTCCTTTGTTCAATAATAATAATAATAATTAACCGAACTACTATAGAAAAAATCTTTGATTTTGAGTTGACTTCAGTTGACAGTGATATTAACCTCGTATAACCTGGAAGACAAATTCTCTATTGAATGGTGTTTCACTTCCAATCCTTCAACTGGACCCAACTTCAGTCATTCGATGAACGTTGTGTCACGATTAACCTATAATCAAAGTGGAGTTTCCACATTGAAGTTCGACGATATTCTCAATTCAAGAGAATTGTGTAATATTGTCACATTTGATGGACGCCGTGCCACGATTTAGCCCAACATTTGAAGACCGTTACGTTCTCTATTCTCAATAGATGTATCGATATCCAATCTCGATACATCTTGACTAGGAATATTTAAAACCATTGTGCTTATTATATTATGATAAATTGCTCATGATTACAATGCATCATAATTACTATCATAAAACACACCATTTAGCGGAAATAAAATCCCCATTCCATGTCTGTTCATGGCCTCCTTCCCCCCATTCCCATTCCCCTACCCGTACCTTTGCCCATCCCTCCAACTATTTCTCCAACTGTTCCCTTTGTCGCTCTTCCTGTCCCCCCCTCTTACACCCCCCTTTCTCAACCACCATCACCGGTTCCTCCTCCTTCCCCTCCTGATCCATTCCCACCACTTCCCTCCTCCTCCACCTTAGCTCCTTCTTCCTCTTCTGCACTTCCCTCCTCCTCTGTACTTCCCTCTATCCCCTTTGGTTCACTAACCCAACAACCTTGGTCTTCTCTCTTCTCTAATAAACCTAGAAATGCTGGCCATTATACCCCTGTTCACTTTGATATTAATTATGATGGCATCCCTATTTCTCCTCCTGATTCAGTTATAAATGAAGGAGTTAAGGCTTGGTCTGACTTTCTTGTAGGGTTTTTCCTTGATGGTACTCTCAATTACATGGCTGTTAAATCACACATTGACAAAGTATGGAAGCTCAAAGGTACTTATATTATGTTGTCTAATAAGCAGAACTTCTATTTTAATTTTTCCTGCTCTAAAGACAAGTCCACGGTTCTTCAACGTGATCCAATGTTTATCAGAGGACACATGTTCATAATCAGCAGCTAGAACCCATCATTTGGATCAGCTCAATCAACAGTCAAGTGTGTGCCAGTTTGGGTTCACTTATATAGGATTCCTCTAATGTCTTGGACTCTTTTAGGAATCAACTGGTTGGCTTGTCACATTGGAAAACTAGTCTGCTTTGATGAAAATACAGAAAAAATGAAGAGGTTCGAGTACGCAAAATGTTTGATAGAGATTAAACCAGAAAAGGAGCTTCCAAGTTTTTTGGCAGTGGGCGATGATAGCTGTCCTAATGTTTTAGTTGAATACTCGTGGATACCACTTATTTGCACTCATTGTAAAGTATTTAGTCACTCAACTAAGCAATGTGAGGTTCATACAACTGAAATTGAAGCTATGGGAGAATAAAAGGATAACCAGGCTGAAGTTGAAGTGAATGTTGGCTTCAAACTGGATGCGGTGGATAAAAATGATATAAAGGAGGAGATTTCAAAACATAATTTCATTCTAGTTAGAAGAAGAAGGAAACCGGTCAAAAGAATATGGGTGAAGTCAAAGTTAGCTGCTTATCATAAAGAGAAAGAAGTGATTGTGATTCTGAATGAAGAGGGAAGTGAAATGGTTAATGACTCGAATAAATCTCCAATGATTCCCGAAGCTGATGTTGCCAGGGAAGAGCGCTTAAATATTGAAGTAGCTAGAAATGAGGAAAACATTGAAAATAACTCGGGGGAAACCTCTGATTATGCCGGGGAGAACACGAGGAGCGCTCGAAGTCATCATATGCCACAAACCGTTTCTAGTTCTCCAATCTCAGATGTAAACAGGGATAATTTGAACATACAAATAGCAGATTTTACTAATAGTGATACTGAAAAGGAAGTGCCTTGTGGTAACTCTTCTATCCCAATAACCTCTGACTGCTTGTCTGATCAACGTACAGATCTTTCTTCAAACTCTTTTGCTCCTCTCCTTGATATGGATGATGACTCTTTTTTATGCAAAGACATCACTGGAAATGAATGCCCATCATCTCTCAGTGAACACTCAATTAAACATTCATCTTGTTCCATGAAAAATGACATGCACACTGGCGCGCAGTGTCAAAATGCCATGCACACTGGCATGCATCCAAAATCCGACCCTCCTCCAACCATGTAATCAGATTCAGGAAACCCAAACTCATCTTCAATTCAAAATTTATCCTCTCTTATAAATAATCATCCTGACATGCACATAAACATGTGCACTGACATGCTCTCCTTACCCATTTCCTCATCTCTTCCCTATTCAAGCAGCAAATTGATCCTCATCCTGAAATGCATACAAATACAGATAAACCCATCACATCTTCAAATCCAAGTATGTGCTCTACCACTCCCTCTCTACCCTCTTCCTCTTCCTTATCCTCTCCCTCTGACCCTCCCCCTCAAACTATACCTCCTCCATCTTATTCCACTGTGTATCTGCCACAAAAAATCTTCACTCTGCTTTCAAATCAAATACCAGCTACTAATGTTTCCCCCTCTCTGAATAAGAGGGGCTGACCAAAGAAAAACCCTATTTTTCAGTTTACTGAAGATATGGATAATGGAACTGAGTTCTCCTTTGATCAAATAAACTCTGTTACCCCATCAATCACCACTCACTCACCTGGAGTCCGAACCAGGTCATCCTACTCTCTATCCCAATGAGTCACACCATTGATAATATTGGTTTCTGGAACATCAAGGGGGCTAAATTTCTGGCAAAACTGATTGTAGCTAAATACTTGGTCATATCAAATAATCTTCAGATGTTAATCCTAGCTGAAACAAAGCTCAACCACTCTACCTCACATGCAGCCGCAATCCAGATAAACAATTCATGGAACCTTCTTCACAACTTATCCCAAACCCCCTATGACAGACTCCTTATCCTTTGGAATCCCAATTATTTCGAAGTTGATCCTCTAATTGTACATAGACAGTTTATTCACTCAAAAATCACTCACCTTCCCTCTAATCAATCTTCTACCGTATATGCTGAAAACAGTCAAGCTCATAGACAAATCCTTCTTGATCTTCTCCCTTCTCTTGCCACTTCATCCACTCCTTGGATCTGTGTTGGAGATTGGAATTGCATGCAATCATCCCAAGACAAAAAAGGAGGGGTTCCTCTAACATTTCAACATACCAGACCATTAAACAACTCTATATTCTCTTCTAACCTTTCCACCATCCCTTCTGATGGCTGCTACTTCACATGGAACAACTGCAGTAGAACTGGTGCTAGAACTTTTTGTAAACTGGACAAAGCATTCCACAACATTGTCTCCTTAACCCAATGGCCCAACATTATATACCATATGTCCACTCCTACCCTATCTGACCATTCTCCCATTATCTTAGACTGGGGTCAAGTTGCTGTGAACAGACACTCCTCATTTTCATTTTATAACAATTGGTCTCAGCACCCAGATTTCTTTTCTATTGTTTCTTCCTGTTGGAAAATAAAGTTTTTTGGTAACCCTATGTTTATTTTGCAGTGCAAACTAAAGTTCCTCAAAAAAAAGCTTAAAAGATGGGCATACAACACATATGGCAAAGGATCTAGATTATCTGAGGTCATTAGCTCTAAACTTCAAGCTGTTCAAGCTTCAGTTCTCTCCAACCCTTCAACAGCTTCCCATGTGGATGAAGAACAGAGACTTCGTATTGATCTTGCTAAGGCATTGTCGGAAGAAACAAAAATAAAGAGCCAGAAAGCAAAAATTCAATAGAGGTTGCATGGTGATAAGAATTCTGCTTGTTTTCATAACTCCCTGAAAATAAAAAATGTGTCCTCAAACATCTCTACAATTATGGATAAGGATGGCACTCCTTGCTCTACTCCTGATTCTATTCAAACTGCTTTTTTACATTATTACACCGGGCTACTTGAAAATTCCAACCAGGCTGATCCTCCCATGCATCAGTTCTCCTCTTGTAATCTGCCTTCTATATCTGTCTCTGACAGATTAGAATTAGTTTCTGAGGTTAGTGATGACGAAATCAAACATTCTATTTTCACTATGAACTTAGACAGCTCTCTTGGCCTTGATGGATTAAATGCTCATTTTTTCAAAGTTTGTTGGCATATTATATGGTCTGATGTCATTAAAGCAGTGAAAAACTTCTTCAAACACAACAAAATGCTTACTGCCATAAATGCCACAAAAATTGCTTTAGTTTCGAAGGTCCAACACCCCAACTCAGTCACTCAATTTAGACCCATAGCTTGTTGCAATGTACTATATAAATGCATTGCCAAAATCCTAGCAGCTAGAATGAAAAAAGCTCTTGCCTCAATTATATCTGCAAATCAAACTGCCTTCCTTCCTGGTAGAGACATAATCGACAATATCCTTCTAACATTTGAGTTACTAAGGGGCTATAAAAGGCAAAACATCTCTCCTAGATGTGCCATGAAACTTGATCTCCAAAAGGCTTTTGATATAGTTCAGTGGAAAGCCATCATATACATCCTCCATTTCATGCATTTTCCACACACCTTCCTAGCCTGGATATATACTTGTATTTCAACTGTCAGCTACTCTTTGAGTCTAAATGGATCTATTTTTGGCTACTTCAGTAGCACTCAAGGGTTGAGGCAAGGGGATCCAATTTCCCCTTACCTTTTTATAAGTGTTATGGAATTCTTCGCTGCCACTCTCAATAGAGCAATGGAAAATAAACTTCTGGACTATCATCCTATGTGCAAAAATCCCCCAATATCAGCCCTCTTATTTGCTAATGACCTTATGTTGTTTACCAACCAAATACTAAATCTATCTCCAATGCTTTGCCGTTCTTCAACATTTTTCTCTTTTAACTGGCTTATATGTTAACTCCAGCAAATCTAAAATTATTTTTGGTGGCGTTACTGATGAAATAAAAATTGCTTTGACCATTATGTCATACCTTAGCCCTTTTGACAATGAGGAATCATACTTGGGAGCTCCTATTATAACCAGCTATGTCAAAGCATCTCACTGCCTTCCAATGTATGAGAAAATTACTGCAAAACTTTCCTCCTGGCCAGTCTCCAAAATTTCAATTGCGGGAAGACTCATAATAGTTAAGTATATTGCCTCTGCTATGTGCCTGTACTATGCCAGAATTTACATTCTTCCTTCTGCATTAATATCCAAAATAAACTCAGCTTTGAACCATTTTCTTTGGCATGGTAACCCCTTCTCCAGGAAGCTCATTCCAATATCTTTCAAATCTGTTTGTTGTCCTTATGATAAGGGAGGTCTGGGAGTAATGAATATCAAGCAATGGAATAAGGCTGCTCATTCCACTCATATTGAAAAATTGCTGCAGCAGGATAACAATCTCTGGGCAAAATGGAGTAGGATCCACCTGCTCAAAAAAGTCACTTTTGGACTATGCAAATACCAACTGACTGCAGTGGTACTTGGAGAAACATGCTTAAACTAAGACCCTTATTCCTTCCTTCTTTCTAGTATACCATGAAGAACAGCGACTCCATTTCTTTCTGATATGACCCTTGGTCGTAAAAGGGTGTAATTCTATCAAATATTATTCCATACAACTTGCAAAGATTGACTGGAATTCCTGAAGTAGCTAAGGTTAGCAATTACATCATTGATAACAGGATATCACTTCCCTACTCCAGTTCATTCTTGGTCAAGTCTGCATGGGCAAAGCTTGAATGTATAATTTTCCAACAACTTGATTAAGCCACTTCTTGGGGAGACTTCCCTCATTCAATTAAAAGTGTGAATAATTTTCTTTGTTTACTAAATGACTATGGCCTCTTCCCTTGGCATACAAGAATTTGGACTAAGAACTCTCCTCCCAGTCATAATTTGCTTTTTTGGAGAGTCAAAAGAGGATGCCTTCATACTTGTGAAAAACTATTTGCATTGGGTTTGATTGCCCACTCATCTTGCCCTCTGTGTACCAGCTCTGTGGAAACCATTGAGCACATATTTTTTACATGCCCCTACTCATTCTTTATTTGGAAACGTCTATTGAGACACTGCAACTTACACTCTCTAAATATGGACTCTGGAATTGAATGGTACCACATTTTCAAAGCCACTAGATGGAAGACTATAAGAGTAGCATTCTTCATATTTGGGCTGAAAGAAATTCTTGGGTGTTTTTAGGTAAATCTACCTCTAAACAAGATCTCTTTCTTGCCTTAGTAAGGTCGATCTAGTTAGTTTATTTCTGCTCAATGCCCTGTGTTTTGTCATGTGCTTGGAGATTTTTGCCATTATGCTTTGGGTCTAGCTTCGGGTCTTGCTTGGGTTTGTGTCTGCTTTGGTTTCTCTTGTTCATTTTGCCCTTGCAGCCTCTTGGAGTTTTGAAGGCCTTTTCTTCGTCTTTCCTCCAGGGTTTTTGGTCTCCGTTTTAATGCAATTTTCTATGTCAAGTGGTGATAGCTATCTTTTGTTGTTTTCTTTTCTTACTTCCTTGTCTCTCTCTGTATTCCCTTATTTATACTTGTAATGTTCTTTACTTGCTATAAATAAAAGGTAGGGGCCCTTTCAACCCCGCTGGTTTTGCCAAAAAAACACACCATTTATGATTTTTTTATTAAATATACTTAAATTAAATAATTAATAAAATGGATTATAATAAATATTAAATAAAAAGAAAAACACCTTTTATTTTGAATGAAATTTTTATTATAGAGTTAATAATTTACAGAATTGCCCCTAAGACATATCCCTAAGTCTATCACTTCCAAACAAGATCATTTATAATACCGAAACCCAATTTGAAAGAGATGAGTTCACTCGTTTTCGTGAGAAGAATGGAACAAAAAAGCGTTTTTTTCAGTGGCTCACCTAAAGGCCAATGGAGCAGTTGAAGCTGCAAATAAGACCATTAAAAACATTGTTATAAAGAGATTAGATATAGCTAATGAAAATTGGGTAGATGAACTTTCTCTCATCTTATGGCTACATAGAACATCAACCAAGACAACAACCAGGTATACTCCATATTCAATAGCATATGGTTTTGAGGCTATGCTACTAATTAAGGTCAAAATTTCATCACATTAGAGAATCACATGTGCTTATGGACTTAATCGAGAATTGAAAAGGAAATCCATGGCTTAATCAACGAGTTAAGATATGAGGCTACATTACAAACTGCAGAATATCAACTAAGAATCTGTAAGTAAAAGTACTCAAGAGTGAGGGGGAGAGCATTCTAAAAGGGGGATTTAGTGCTTAGAAGAGTAATGGAAAACAATCCAACAGACGGTCCTTTACGGCCAAATTGGAAAGGACCCTTGGTTATTCATGAAGTTATGCTTTTGGGAACTTATCGATTACGTAGACCCGACATAATTGTCATAGTAAGGACATGGAATGTCATATATTTATGACCTTACCTTTAAACTTTAGATGAACAAAAGGAGATGAAATATGAGAAAATTGGTTTTGGCTTTGACAACCAAGGAAAAACCTAAAAATATAGAGAATGCTTTATTATTCTAGGACAACCTTTTTTAGAAAAATGGAATTTATAGAAGAATTATTCAAATATATATATATATATATATAACCAACAAACCTTCCTCGCCATACCTACTAGAGGCTAGGTCGAAAGGAAATTTACAAAAGTTTCAAGGTTGATTTACCAAAAGATTTTTTTCCTCAAAATCCTATCAAAGAGATATCCACATAAAATATACTTATGCCCTCTCTGAGTATAAATGATGAGGAGACACCTGGTTTAAGGTGCACTATGCTCAATTAAGCTCTCGGGCCTATTGAGGTTGGTGAGATTCTTTGAGCAAAAGTACACCTTACACCCGGTGGTGTTGAAAGCCCTTGACCAAGTTCTAAAGCACCCAACAAGAGAGTGGTCAAATAGGCCTATAGTCCTACCTTAAGGTCCAGCCAAAGCAACCATCCAACGAATATTGGTGGTCATCAAATAAGCCTTTGGTCCTACCTTAGAGTCAGACCAAAGCAACCATCTAAAGAATATGGGTTGTCATCAAATAAACCATCCTACCTCCAAGCCCAGCCAAAGAAACTATCTAATTAGTATGGGTGGTCATCAAATAAGCCTTTAGTCCTGCCATAGGGCTTGGCCAAAGCAACCATCTAAAAAATACGGCTCCTCATCAAATAAGCCTTTGGTCCCACCTTAAGGCTCGAACAAAACAACCATCAAAATAATAAGGGTCATCATTAATGAGCCTTTGATCTCACCTCCGAGTTTGGCCAAAACAACTATCTAGAAGAAAAACATAAATAGCCAACTACTTTAGAAGATTTAAAGATAAAAAAGCCATCCAGCCAAAAGCTAGTCAAAATGACATCAGACAGAGAAAATTTCTTCATAAGAAAATCCCTCATCTTCATAAAGGCAGAACAAATAGAATAATAAAAATTCAAATTAAGGTTTCATGAGGATCTTGAAGTACCTGTGGATGAGTAAATACTTTAAAGGAAACATTTCAATGAACCATACACAAGTGGATCCAGTCGACTGAAACCAAAATTGTAGGTAAAAGCAATAATTTAATCCGATAAATATAATTTAATCGATCCATTTGTTGAATGTATAGGACAAATGGAAAACATGCTGAGTAAGAAAAGCAATAAAAGAAGAACCCATCATAGCAAAAATTGGACCATAATTAAAAGGAAAAAGGAGAGTTTCCTTAAGTTAAAGCATAAGCAAACTTTTCGAAGGGACAGATGTTATACCCAAAATTTTCAAATTGGGGGTTGCATACTTGGAGTAAGAAAAGAAGATAGAGCTATTAGAAGACAAGAAGATAAAGCTACCATAATCAAGGAATACTGATATCGCAAAATAAGAAGATAGAGTTATCATAAATCAAGGAATGGGGCTATCAAAAGACAAAAAGGATAAAACTATCCAAAATTAAGGGATAGAGCTATCGCAAGACAAGAAGATGGAGCTATCGTAAATCAATAAGATAAAGCTATTGTAAGATAAGAAGAAAGAGCTATTGTAAAACAAGCAAAAAGAGCTATCATAAGACAAGAAAATAAAGCTACCGTAAGATAAGCAGATAGAGCTATCACATGACAAGTAGAAAGAGCTATCATAAGACATGAACAAAGAGCTATCGAAAGACAAAAGGATAGAGCTATGTAAGACAAGAAGATAGAGCTATTGTAAATCAAGGACGTAAGATAAGAAGATAAAGCCATCGTAAGACAAGCTAATATAGCTATTGCAAGATAAACAATAAGAGCTATTGTAACACATGAAGAAAGAGCCACCGAAAGAAGAAAATAGAGCAATCGTAAATCAAGGAATAAAGCTATCACAAGATAAGAACGATGAAACTATCATAAACCATGGAATAAAGCTATCACAAGACAAAATGCTAGAGCTATCGTAAATTAAGGAATAGAGCTATCAAAAGACAAGAAGGATGAAGCTATCGTAAATCAAGGAAGAAAGCTATCTTAAATCTAAATAAGAGTCTATTGAAAAAATAAGAAAGAGACTATCATAAAACAAGTCGAAAAGCTATCGTAAAATAAGGCTATATTAAGACAAAGAGGAAAGCTATTGTAGGACAAGAAATAAGGACATCACAAGATAAGATGGATGAAGCTACCATAAATTAAGGGAAAAAGCTATTGTAAATCTAGAGATGGAGCTACCAAAAGAATGAATAAATGAATTATCATACATCCAAAAATTGCACTCAATACCATTCTAATTTGCCATGTAGAAATTTCCTATTAGTCCAGAAATGCCACATCAGCATGGGAAGATGGAAACAAACCATACCATATGTCACTTCAACAGCGTGCCACATCAGCAACATCTCGACTGTCCAAAGTGGATAGTCCCAACTAAGATGGGGCAAATACTCAATTTTTCTTCTTCCTTGTTTTTTATATTATACTCTAAAGATTAATAAAAGCCTGTTTTCGTACTTTAACGGCCATTTAGGTCAAATCTAAATCGTGACTTTTTGACAATGGACTTGAACATTTGCCTAATTTCATATTTTCTTACTTGATTACTTGATCGTCAGCATATTGTTAAAGAGTTAAGTCTCTTGCCTAAGTAACTCTTGAACTTATCTTGACTTGAACACGTAAACTAAACCTCAATTTTGGTTTAACACTTAGATATCAGATAAGGGTCATGACATTAATAAGGTATTGCTAAGGAGTAGAAATTACAAACCCGATGCCATATATATTTAGGAAATATATGGCATCGATAAGGCATCAGTAAACCTACACCTTGCCTACCCCTTCCCATTGCCATTTGTATATTTAATTAAATAATATAATTTTAAAGTCGTATATAATTTATTATAATTATATTTTATTTATTTGATATTACTATGTAGTGTATAATTTACATATGTTTAAATTTAACTTTAAGTTTGAAAAGTGTCATAATTCAATTTTATTATTAGATATCACCTAAATTTTGAAATAACATAAACTTTATTATAATTTAAATTTTAATAAATATTACCAAATAATATATATTAAATAATACTAAAATTTAACTTTAATTTTAAAATTTATTGCTTGAAATTTGAAATAGTATATAATTTGTTATAATTTTAAATTTAATGAATATTATCAAATGTTAAAATGACAAGATATTCTATATTTAAGCTTTTTTGACAACATTAAAGATTTTGTATGGTCAGATTATGAGAAGTCCAAAGGTAAATAGAACCGCTCGTTCAAACAGATCTTTTTCAATAAGTTAAGAATAAAATTCTATCAGAAACGACAAGTTTGAACGAACAATCCTATATACATTCTGAATTTTAAAAATCCAAACGTACAAATTCTTTAATATTACAGGAAAAGTTCAAAATAAATCTATGATATCAACTATTATCATTAATAAATTAATAATTTATGTTACTTAAATAAATCCATATATATATTATATAAAAATAATAACATTTATTATTTAAATTTTAATACACTACATTATGTAAAACACAATAATATTTAATAATAATTTTATGTTAATTTCTTGCAACTCAACTACGATTTAATTACTAATGCCCCCACCGATGATTAATGTTAATTTTTTTTCTAATATTCAAAATAGTTGAAATTAATATATATTTTATAGTATATAAACTAGTTTATAATCTATATCATATAATTTGTACTATATAGTTTATAGTACATAATTTCAAATTTTATTCTTATCAGTTTACTGTATATCATTTTATTCGTACATAGTTTACCATTTGTTGGATTCTGGCATTAATTTCGTATTAGTAGAAAAATATCATTTCAAATTTAAAATAGTATATAATTTATTGTATACAAGGTTGGCAAATGAAAATGAATAAAAATTATTGGCACCTTTGCGTCGCCTCGTTGCAAAGGCATCAGGAAATTTCAAACAAAATATGACTAAAGTACAGTTTGAATTGTCGCTAATGTGTATGCAATTAACTATAAATGGTTGATGTCTTTGCGATGAGGTACAAATTGCCAACGATGAGTTAAAGGACGTCGACAATTTCAGATGGAAATTAAATATTTTTCTAGTAGTGAGTCTCACATCCATCCAACCCACAAAAATAATGTAAATTAAGTTCCACTTTTGACATTTACAAAAATGTTGTTTTGAATAATATTAAAAATGATGTTGCACATTTATTTTCTTAATCATTATAAAATCTAATAATTTTTGATGTTTTATAAATGTCAAATTTGAAATGGAAGTACTAAAAAATTGTTTCATTTATGTCTAAAAAAGCACTACACTTTGCTAAACAAATAATTTCCATGCATAATAATTCTTGTGTCATGCATAATAATTATCGAGTTGATTATTTGACTAACAATTATCTACCATGAAAAAAATACAACACAATTATTTGTTATTGTGTTGCACTACAAATATATGCAAAAAATACCTTCACTACAATATAATGAGTGTTGACATGTCACAAAATTCATATTTACATTAAAATATCGCATGTTAAATATTCAGTAAATGTTAGACCAAAGATATTTGCATCATGAATATTTTTTTAAGGAAACAGATGTGTAGTGAAGACTACACGGCTAATAGCATAACTAGAAAGAAAAAGTAATCCGATCAACATGCCTACATCTTGAATATTTGCTTGGTAAATATTTATCATGTCAACTTTGCATGGATTATGTCGCCGTCACAACCACCATCTTCACCCACCGCTAGTCTAATCTACATCAAAATATGCATCTATTGATACTTGTCTCAATTTCTTTCATCGCCACTAGTGAAAACGTTAATTTTAATGCTACTATTGAAACCAGGAAAAATTTCGATTAATAAATAACGCCAATCAAATCCTCTCATCTGGCACAATTTTTAATATCATAACCTTTGGTTTTTTGGACTTTGTTTGCTGATTTTTCATTTTGAGAATTCTAGTGAATTATAGTGGTTATGTGAAATAGGAGGGACGTAGAAAATATATTTTGTGAAATAAATATGAGACTTGTTGGAAATATAGTTGGTTTTAGGAAGCATTAATTATTTTGGACAATTTGAATTTTAACTTTGATGAAAATGATAAGTAAGGGGCTAAAATTTAGCCTACTAAAGAATGTGGATATATAATAGTAAAGAGTCTCTGGAGTTATCTATTCTAGAAATGTCTAAAGGGTCAATGATGTTTATAGATCACTCTAGAGAATGATTATTAGCATTGGATAGAATTCATCTCCAACACTCATTTAGGAGAATTATTACTATAAATAGAGGAGAGTTTTTCATTTGAATGCAAGCAAATGCAAGCATAATTAAGCAAATAAATTAGAAAGAAAGAATTGCAATAAAGCTTCATTTCCTCATTTACAAAATATTTATCTCCCTGTTTCCACTTGCAATACATTTAATTCTTCTTCTTCTTCTTCTTATAAAGCTTTAACATTAGTACCAGAGCGAGGTTGCTATCAAAGAAAGATGGAAAATGGAATGACACTTTTTCAAGTTCCCTTACTAAAGAAGGAGTATTATGATAATCAGAGCATTCGCATGTAGGCATTGCTTGCGTCGTAAGATGCATGGGATATCGTAGAAAATAGGTACGAAGAACTCATAGATATTACCACTTTATCCCAATATGAAAGGGATAATGTGAAGAATTTGAAGAAGAAGGATCGAAAGGCCCTTATGCTCATTTACCAAGGTTTGAATGAAGTTGTGTTCAAGAAGATAGCTAGTGCATAAACTAGTAAGGAAGCACGAGAAATAATAGAGAATTCTTTTAAAGGAATTGACAAAGTGAAGAAAATTAGAGTATAAACTATGCGAGGTGAGTTTGATTCTTCGTATATGAAATCATTCAAATCAGTCAATGATTATTTTTCTTGAGTTTTATCTATTTTAAAACAAATGAAAAGTTATGGAGAAAAAATGAAAGACTCTAGAGTTGTTGAGAAAATTCTATGATCATTAGATTCAAAATTTGATTACATGATTATAACAATTGAAGAACCTAAATATCTAGAATCCATGAATGTTGATCAAATGATGGGTTCAATTGAAGCCCATGAAGAAAAATTAAAGAAAAAAGTTAAAGAAGAGCCATTGGATTAAGCTCTTCAAATAAAACTCACCTTATAGGAAAATGAGACATTTAAAAATGGAACAAGTCAGAGCCAAAGTGGAAGAGGTCGTGGTCATAGTTATGGAAGATGCAATACTCCATAATTTAAATAATTAATTTAAAATGGGTAAAATTGTAATTTTAACATAATGGGAAAAATATTAAATTTCTATAGGATTTGGAATTAAGCTTCAGGACCTATCCCATTGCATTTAGAATGTCATTTATAGTCAGAAAACATATATAATTTGCTGAATTTAGTTAAACGGGCTTGAAATTAAAAAAGTCAAACCCATTGGCATTTTCGTAATATATTAATTTCGAGATTTTATCCAAGATGTTATATTTTCAGGCTATAAATAGATCGCTAACCAATTCCTTTTGCTATAATAAAACTTACTTCCACTTCTGAAACCCTAATCCCAAATCAATTATAAATTCTCCAAATCAAATTCAAATTAAACAAACTTATATATTAAATGGATTACCATTAAGAGAGCTACGGAAATAGATCAAAGCTATCAGGAAATTTTTGATTTTGAAGGAAGGGAAATTTTGGATAGCGAAGGAAAGGAAAGATCTACATCAAATCGGAGAGGTGCATGGTTAATCGATGAGTGGGATTTACCATATTTGTGTATATATTAATAAGACGTAGAAATTCATCCTTTAAGGTCTTGAACCAAATATAAACAATGTATTTATACACCTTATTAGGGTGTAACATGCCTTGGCTTGATAATTAAAAAGTTAATTTTTAATCGATTGTAATTAGCAAAAGTTAGTCTCCTTAAAAAGTGCGTAGTACAAAAGTGTTTGAATTAGACATATTGTATATCAAAATTGTAATTTTTAACGACATGGACCCACGAGTAGTATTCATTCGTCGATTAGATGTACGGATTAATCAGAAAATGTGTTAGAAGTTTGTAAACATGGGTCGTCCGTTTTGATCCAATGGTGAAACGACGACGGTACAATGATCGGGACCTGGGAATGTGAAGAAAAGGTCCGGAAGATGTTCACGGTGGTGTTCGATTTGCTGTTGACAATCGGAGTTCACCAAAAAATGGTGATCTAAGGCCGACGGTGGCGGTTCGTTTCAAGCGACTAGGGTTGGTCGTAGTGGGGTCGGCAAGAGGAGCATTGTGAGGTGATGTGCACGTAAATGTGCATATTTTTACCACCATATTTAATCTATTTAAATTAAATAAATGATCATATTGGGTATTTTAACTTGTTTAAAACAAAATTCAAATTATTTGAAATTGTCACATATTCATCTTCATATAGGGGCAAAATGGTCATTTTTATGCATTTATTAAATTGTGAAAATTTACTTGGAATTTTTTATGTTGTTTTGTAGGAAATTTGGTGAATTTTACAAGTGGTTACATGATGATATATGCATGCACAAGAGTGAAGAGAACAAATGAAGATGGAAATAATTCAAAGTGAAGATAATGGAGGACCCCACCTACCCACCTACCCACCTACCCACCTACCTCAATTTACTAATTAGAGGCTAATGCACATGCTTATGGAATTATGGCTTCATGTACACTTAAATGAGGATTATTTGAAGCTAATGATTACTTGGCCTCCACACTTCCTAAGAGGGTATTTTGGGCATTCCCCAAAAATATGAATTAGGGTTTAACACATGTATAAAATCCCCTTATGTTTCATGTAACCTTCCTCTCCCTTATTCTCTCCTTAGTTTAGTTTAGGCTCACAAATAAACAAGCTCTTCTCTTTCTCTTTTCATGGCTACTTAGCCTTTTTTATTTTCATGTAATTTTCTTTTCTTTTTTTATGCAATTTAATATATGATCTTTTCCCTTTCTTGTTTATTTCCTTTCATGTTGTAGTGTAGATTTACTTTCATGAAAGTAGAATAGTTCTAATTCTTGTTAATTAGATCTCTTTTTCATTAGCTTTCATTTTCCTTTCCTTTTGCTTTCATCTTGCTAGCTACATTTGTTAATCAAATAACAAATATGAGAGGCTAAACCCCTTCAATTTAGGAGTAATGAAGCTCTCTAATTATGTAGCTTCAACTATTTGTTAATTCATGCTCTCTTTTTATGCTTAATGATGATGATATAAATGGTTTACTAGTTGTTTTTGCTTTGAATTTGATAGCCTATATTGTTGACATCAAATAGGCTATGCTTAAACAATCACTAACACTAATTGCCTCTTCATCAAAATAAGATTATGGCAAAAGAAAGTGATTTGAAATTAAAATTTGATGGTCTATATTTCTAATCAATAGTTAATAGGCCATACTTAAAATAGTTTTCATTTTCATTTGCATTGTCAAATTTCATGAAAGTTAGTAAGTGGTTTAAGGGGTGTGTTATAGTTTGATGGCTTATGTTGGCTAATCAATAGCACAAATATGCCATACTTATGATAAGCACATCAATTAAAGCACTAATGACCATAAAAGAAAGATTATGATTTCATATGTGTTGAACTACATGATCTAGAGAGTGAATTTATTCTCTAAATTGTCATTTAACTCTTATATTTGCAACTCTTTTCTTTTAGTTAGTTAGTTCATTCTCTAGTTCTCTAGCTTAACTTTCACTCGACTTTGGTTTAATTTGATTGAATAAATTTTTAAAATCATCAATTCCCTGCGGATCGACCTGTATTCGCCACGTAATACAAGTGTACGCCGTGCGCTTGCGGTTAAATTTATTTATAAATTCGTTCGACGGTTTTCTAAATCGATAGAAATTCTGTCGACGAACATGAGGCAAGCCATTGGTGAAGTCAGATCTGGAAGAAGCGGCCTGAGGTGGCATCCCCAAGAACTAGAAATGGAGAATGAGAGTGGTATCATGATTTAGAGAAGACGAACTGTAGCAGTATTTTTAAAATAATAATATTAATATAAATATGTTTAATAATTGCAATATTTCCCCTTAACTTCAAATGCTTATGTTAACCCAAAAAATTGGTCAACACCCTGGATTGACTGTGAAAGCACCAGCCCTGTTCTTAAAGAGCAATAATATAGAGAATAAATGTAGAAAGAGCCGAAATAGTAAAAAGACAAGAAGATTTTTATAGTGGTTCGGCTGTTAATGAAGCCTACGTCCACTTTATAACTTTCTGTTAATTGACTACTGTTACAAGTTGAATCAGATTACAATATGGTTGAATCTTCTAAGTTAGATTAAGTCACAAGTACAAGATTTCACTGGAGAATCACAACGAACCCCTATATGACTATTGTGTGGGAGGCGAAAAGCGAAGAATAAACTCTATAGAGTTCCAACAGCCAGTCTAGAAGATCCTATTTATGTTGCAGGTAGAATCGTATTTATAGGGGTTGGAGAGTTATTGGGCTAGGCCTTCTTGCCAGATGCTTGCAAATGACCATATGAAGGTGTACTGTAAGTTTCATTGCGAATCGAGCTAATTTGTTGGATCACTAGCGATCCATAGCATTTGGCTTGCTGGTAATCCATTCGCTTGAGGTGCTTCCCACCATCCTCTCCTTTGAAGTTTATGGCAATTTGGCAAAAAGGGATGGATCGCCAGCATAGAGCATGTAGCGATCCATGTACTTAGTGGATTTTTGAACTTTGTCTTTTGGATCGCGTCTATTATCTCGTGCTGGTGTTTTCCATGTAATTTCGTAGCATGTTGCCTTGTTTTGATTTCGATCCACACACTGGTTGCATTAGACTGTTGATTGAACTAGACGGATGCTTGCTTCTCGATTTAACTAGCTCTGAATTCCATCAAACTTAACCATTGTCCTTAGAATACCCATTGGACCATGATGCAAGTGGATTCATGAAGCTACGAGCCAAGATTATGGATTGCTAGCGATCCATAGATGATGGATCGCTAGCGATTCATGACCTTTGCATATTCTTGCTTTCCTTCCCTCTGATCATTATTGGTTAGTTGCTCTAGTCTTTTTGGTTGGCTCTTGAGCTGTTCTGACTCGACGAAGCTGTTCTGACTTCCTTTGGATTCTGCTGGGTTAAAAACCCGGATAACATTTGCCCCCCAGAGTACGCCTTCACTGAAAACAAGGCATGCTGTGGAAGTAATTGCTTTCCAGTTTCTGCTTGGTGAGGTTCAAGTAATTGTGTTAGGGCCACGCGAATTTGACTTTGGCATTCAATTGCTCATTAAGTTTCGAACTGAATTGTCGTTGCTTATTATAACAAACCAAGTTTTACCCCATAACTTTTAGAATGCCTCTACGTAGCACGTGGATCATGCTAGCTAAATTTGAGATTGATCGAACGCGATTTAATGGATCGCTAGTGATCCATAGCCGATGGGCGCTAGCGATCCAATTACTTGTGTGTTTTTTCTCGTGCAATCTTCTATTTAACTGTCTCGAGCCGATCCATCCTTCATTCCTATCTTCTTCTTGTTACCTGAGCTTACCCTTTGAAACTCGACCCAATTCTCGAATGAACCTTAAATCCATCCATTTCATCACCGTCGTCGATCATCTATCTCTAGAGTTTCTCGTCATTGATTGATCTAAGGCTCGCTATTACTTTGATTTCAACCCCTACTCCTTCTGGATCACCGCCAACCAAACCCTAACTCCACCATCTTGTTTCTTGGATCGCCACCGACCCTTCTTACTTGGATCGCTGTGTCAAAAGCTCCGACCATCTTTGCCTTTTGACCCTTGATTCGAGGTGGGTAATGTCGATTCTGATATTTGTTTAGCAATTTGACGACGGGGTTGTATTGGTGATGATTATAGTAGAAAATCCGAGTTGATTGCTATTTTATGGAAGAAGATAGTAAATCAAGTCTTGAGTTCTCCATGGAACGACACTCGGGCCTTGCCCCGGTGCTTGACATGTTTCGTTGTTTTCATCCATAGAATCAAAATTGACTTGTACTAAGTTACATTGCCGATACTACACGACGCATCACGAATTGGTTTTAACCCTTCCGGAGGGGGATAACGGCTTAGGATAGCGTCTCGCAAGCAGCTTATGTTGTTGTCGCCTTCTGGAGAATTCGGACTGGTCAGGTTTCTTGCACGCTCGGTGTACCTGTACTGGAAAGAGTTTTCCTTGTCGCTTTGGACAACGGATCCATTATCGATCGTTGATCGATAACGAGTGAGTAACGGGTGAGTGTAGAAGGAGTAGTTTCAAAAAATGATAAGAAAAGCCCTTATCATTCTCTACTATGAGCGAACTATCTACACGGGATAGAGTGTTTGTAGTATTTAGGAGACCGAGCTCGCCCTCCATGGATAATACACTGCACTTCCCCAAGTATATACTTAAAATCCGATGTGTCGGCGTGAATCGGCATTCTTTCGGAATTCAAGTGTTATAGGGGAGTTTTTAGTTAAAGATAGAATTACCTAACCGCTTCGAACGCAAGTCCTATTGCATAGAATGAAGTATCCATCTTCTCGCCGTAAGTCTAGCGGAGGAAGTTCAGCACTTTCAAAAATCGAATCATCGTCTGTCGCCCCTTCCTCTTTCTCTTCACGGCCTGAATATGGTCAGCTAGTCATAGTTGGTCCGATTGTGGACCGGACTCCATCGAATTTCAGAGTTCTTCTTAACCCGCCAGAGAGAGCTTCCTTCGTAATCTCCACCAAGATTTTTCATAACATTTGCTTTCAACATGGCATTCCGGAGGATGACATGTGCCTGCTGAAGAAGAATGAATTCGCCCATATGCCGCCTCCAGGATACACTGCTTGCCATCGATATATGTACCTAAACGGAGCAGTGCTTCCCTTCAATGACTTCTTCAGAGAAACTCTTTCGAACATGGGAAATGCCCCATTCCAAATTCATCCTAATGGGTATGCGATCTTGACTTGCCTGCACATTCTGTTTATGCGGACATTTAACCATGCTTCGAGTTTCGACGAGTTGAGATATTTCCTCTCGTTTAAGAGAAGAGACGAGTGTCCATCCCTTGTCGTCATTGAGACCAAGAGGAATTGCAAGAATGTGCTATAGCTTCAAAGCAATTTGTCCCAATTCAAGACTCAATACTTCTTCGTTAGATGTCCCGAAGGGTTCAATCGCCTTTGGACAACGGGGAGGGGGGTACGTTCTCTTCTTTACTCATTGAATTTTGAAATGCCGCTATGGAGTTTCTAACAAGTCAAATGCTTCCTGCAGTTATTCCGAAGCCAAATAAAGACTTATCACTTAACCAAAATTTCCATACTCTGAAGGCTGTAGATGCCGGGGAGAGATCGGTTAGATATTTGCTAACAAACGAAAATTTACTCCGGTATGGGTTGTTGCATCCAGGGAGATCCGCTGTAGCGGTTGAAGTTCCATATCCTTCCCACTCTAGAATATGAACGTGCTCCACTTCTTCATCACATGGTTTTGAAGAGTGAGTTTTTCAATAAAAAGAGGACTTGTCTGGCGAGTCAACCGAAGAGACTCATGAAAGAAGAGATGTCGCGATCGAAGCTAGTTGTCTGACCAGAATGTCCCCGATTCTAGAGGAAGGGGAAGAAGAGTTCAAGCAATGAGAAGGCAAGGCTGCAGCGGCAACTGAAAAAGAGGAGGGTGAAGTTGAGAGTAGCAGTAGTTATGATTCTTCCTCTAGTGATGATGATTTTGACGCAGGTTATTGTGATAGAGACTCTGAATCGTGTGACAAGACTCCGGGGATGAGTCATGTTCTTCCGGATTTGCCTCACCGAGAGATCCACAGTAAAGATGCTCCGTCAATAGCCGAGCGACGTCAGGATTCCCTGATTAAAGATGTCGACATAGACTTCGGGGATTTGAGCAACGTATATGTGGATATTGACGAACTTATGGTGGAAGATTTCAAATTAGAAGAGATGTTTCCTCGCCCGGGCTATGTTGCGCCCGAAATCAGTCCGATTTCTACCGCAATGGCTTCCCGATCTGGTTTGTGACGTTATTTTAGGCCACCCAGACACATTACACATTTCACTAGGGTCACATTCACTTACACACACATTATTCAAGCCTATTTTCCATTACTAAAGCTCTTTATTTATTCTTTATGTCAGGTACCATGAGAGGACGTGGTCTTTATGACAATCTCGATGAATTCACCGATTCACAATGTTGGTCAAAATGATCCACAAGTAGTCATCAGCCTCGCGAGAGCGAGGAGGAATGGAGAAAACGGAAGGAGTTGGAGGCTGAAGTTCGTCATCGGGATGAGAGGGAACGGGGTCGGATGTACAAAGGTGGCTATGAGAAGAGAAAAACGCTTGATGAGCACGAGGAACCATCTAAGAAGTCAAAGGTTGACCTTGGTTCTCATCCTTCTACGCAGCATGCCTTTGCCCCGGCCTCGGCTTCCGTCGGTCTTGAAATCTCGGTTTCCTCCATTCAGGATCCGTTTTCATCTCAAGTTCCATCGTCCCACGTGGCGCTCGGCCCTGGTTCTTCGCGCCCTCACCGGAGATTAGCTTACATTCTTCCGTCTGGTCCTCCTAGACTTGTAGCAACGCTCCCCGGGTGGTTTTTAAAAGGAGTTAAGTTTGACTACAACCTTCGCTCAGTCCATAAAGATTCCTATATGCCCCCACCTTCAATCGATCCAAAGTGATTTAGAGCAAGCCGAGGGATGGGAAAAACTATGCAAGCAGCTGGCTGATACAAACTGCAATAATTACCAAGAGATCCACTCCTTTGAATCAGAGAAGGATGACTTTGAGAAGGCATTGGCGGAACGCGACGCCAGAACTGAACAAGTATTACAAGAAAGGGACGCGACACTCCGGGAGAGTAAGAATAATGTTGGCTTGCTTTCGTAAAGAGTGTAGGATCTAGATTAACCCTAGAGGGGGGGTGAATAGGGTTATCGCAATCTTCTTGAATTAAACGCGAAATCAAACTGCAGATAAATAAATATGCAGAAAAGTAAATCACACACAAAATTTACCCAGCTTCGGCAACCCCTGCCTACTACTGCATTCCCAGATTTCTATTAGGATTAAACAGTATCCCGCTTACAAACACTCCTACAGACTCGCACACCCTGCTCCGCTTATAGAGTTTCGTAAACTCGCACACCCTGCTCACTGAACTAACCCTAACTAGACAATCTGAGACTACCTAAACCCTAGGTGGTGATTTACCCTGATTGGACTTGACAAAGTACAAAACTGAAAAACAAAATACAGTTTAAAAACCAGGGCAAAATATAAATTGACAATTTAAGACAATTTTGCCCTCAAATGAATAACCCTAACTAATTTAAACCCTTAAACAAGGCCGGCCCTTATAGATAAAACTAAAACCCTAATAATTTAAACGGCCCGCTATTATTTTATCTTCGATCCCCTTTTGGTTTTTCTCTGGCCCGATCCCCTTTGAGAAAGAAAATAGCGATTGAACTAGGGCTTCGTTCTGGCGATTCTCTGGAGTTTGAATCTCTGTTGCTAGCAATTCTGGAATGATGAGCTTTGGCTCCTGATTCTCTGTTCCTCTGGTGCTCTGATTTAGGGCTTCGGCCTCTCGATGATTTGCTCTGAATTATGACTTCGGCCTGTCGTCTCTGGTGATTCTAGTTTGGAGCTACGGCTTCTTCAATCTGGAATTGGTATGTGATTCTTCTCTGATTTATACTTGAACTTGGTTGCTTGGGCTTGATTGTCAGTGATGATTGGGTTTCTGTTTTCTCTGCTCTGAATCGCCACAAAGTCGATGACGATTTTGGGTCTCTTTATATATGAGTCTGATTTGATTGTCTTGATCACCACGTTGTTTATACTTGCCGTTTTTACATCTCGATATTTTGGGAAATTTATTTTAACCCACGGCTTTGATTTTGTATCGTTCGATCTTGCTTGATTAATGCGGTAAATACTTTCCTCTTTTGATTTTTGACTTTTTCAAAAAATACACACTTGAATTTCTTTTTTCTGAAATACACGGTTTTATATTTGTGATATCTTTGACTTTCGAAATCATCTTCTTTCACCATGACTTTTGTTTACAGTCTTGATATTCTGTTTACTGGTGATCATAGGCTTTGACATTTGTTTACTGCACTGGTTCACTTGAACTTCGAGTTACATTCTACCCTTACTTTGATATTCATTCTGCTCGATTCTTCTCTGATTATACTTGCTTCCTGTTGACATTTGCTTTGCTTCGACACAAATACTTTACTCATTCACTGTTGTGCATTCGACATTGCCATGCTACCTTGCTTGTACTTGTATATGTATTAAGTCTTCACCTGCTTCTGGCCTGTGAGCTTTAGTCTGCATTCATGTTTATAATTCTCTGACCATCTTTGTTAATACCTGACTTTGACATATGTATACTGTGATGTTGAACTATGCTTGTGTTCACTTGCATCTGAGATGTTGAATTCTGATGATTTGATTACTTGTAGCTTTGACCATTTGGGTCATTCACTTGATACTGTTTTACTTCCCTCTGTTCATGTAGCTCTCTGTAGTGCTTATTGATTCATCTTTGTTCATCACTTGATGTATATGCAGTCTTCATTATTCATGTATCTGCATTTCATATGCTTGTGCATTTTTTTTTGAACTGGTGAACTTGTGACCAGTTGCCTGTACTCTGAGTCTCTTGTGCACTTTGAACTGGTGCACTTGATTCTGGTGATGTACACTGTTATCATTGGTTCATCTGGTCATTCATTGGTTTGTTTAGTCTGGGTTGATTTCATTTGCAGTAGCTTGATGATCATTTGTTCATGTTGTATCTTCTGAAATTACTTGAGCTCTGGTCTGTGGTCTTGGACCTTCACTTGAGTCATTTGAACTTTGGTTGTTAGACTTGACTTTGTGATATTTGTGTAGTCTGAATCATTTGTATTGCCATATTGTTGCAGTTGCCATTTTTTGAACTTTGGTCGAGGCCATTTGCACTTGTGTTGAAACTGATTTTGATTTGACCTTGTGCACTAGAGTTGGCGAGGTAGTGCACACGTGTATACGTGTGTACTGCAGCCACTCGTAATTACCTGTCCCTGATATGAATACTGATATGCACAGATATTACACAATCAAAGATGACGACGATAACCCATATATCTAAGACAGCTTTAAAAAATAAATTTTATATTTTTGCAAATCAAATTTGTTTCTTTTCAGATTACTGCTGTAGTTTTTAATTATACAGGTACACAGGAGACAGGACAAATACTGGGGCTGGACAATGCAGATGCAGAAGACTGAGTGTATGAGTGATGAGGACAGAAATGTAACAATGAATTGTATGAATGAGAGTGAACTGTAAATATGAAATCAGTGTAATGTATGAAATTATGAAATGTAAAAATCAGTGTATGAACTGAAAACATTGTACTGAATAAAATATTCTATTGAATAAAATACTGATTGAATTTGTTAAATTCTGTGCAATAGTATTATTACTCAAAATGAATATTTATTCATGTATGTGTATAATCTGCAAACACATCTATAATTCGATATATATTTTGTTATCATCAAACACTAAACACACATCAAACAAAGAGGCCCATGCGAAAATAGAGATCATCTTCCGAGATGAAATTAAGAAGGCCCATGTAGACGAAGTCAAGTTGAAAGAGGAGCTCGAAGCTTGCAACACGATTATTGAAGCCTAGAACAAAACTATTATTGATTATGACAAGATTATTGAAGGGCATAACAAAACAATCGCGGAGTATGAAGGGATTGTGATGTCCCGTGATAAGACCATCCCCGATCAAGCCCAGACAATTGCCCTACTCCAAGAAAGAGTTGCGCAACTTAGCGCTGACAAAACTCGTGTTGAAGTTGAAAAGGCTGCCGTTACAGCGAATTATTTGGAGCTACAAGACACCTTTGAGAGGAAAATGGAGAAGATGGACGATACCATCTTAAACTTCTATGTCAACTCCATGTTGCATCGGGGGAGTCTCAGTTATTTGGACCCTAAGTTCCCATGCACTTTCACCGTGGTTTGGGAGGAAATTTTGACCCGTTTTCGAGATAGCGGGGATGTCTACACTGAGCGGGAGCTATAGGATGCCTACCTTAACGAGGAGTCAAAAAAAGCACTGATAGAAGGTCGAGAGATCCTGCGAATTGAAAAGGAATAGGAAGTTGCCGATGTGGCCATGACTGCAACTGCCAAAACGTTACCGAAACCTCTTGTTTCTGGACCTGGCGAATCGTCAAGACAACCTCGCTATCAATCGACGAGTTCTGGGCTCGAAGCTTCTCCGTAAATTGTACAACCATCAAAAGAAGGAGAAGGCGGTGAATATGAGATCGAGATTCTTGGTCACTCCTCTGATGCAAGTAACCTTCTTGTTTCTCTCGAGTTTGAGAATTTCTAGCTCATGCCACAAGAACAAGACAAACTTAACACTTTCATTTTTGATCTTACAGGTCCATCATCCTTACCTATTGATCCGCCGGTTTCTTCGACACCCGGACCCGTCGCTATTTCAACCACCCCAGTGCTTGTCTCTGTAGCTGCTCCGACTGTTGCATCTGTGTCTTGTTCGCAGCCGGGGCCGGAGTTTGAGAAGATCGCTGTATTGCATGGCTTGGATGACCCTTCTGTACCTTTGGAGGGCGACCTTATGGTTGCCGAAGCTCGAAAGTAGGAGGTCCAGACTGAGCAGCTGCGTAAATCCGAATAGCGACTGGTTGCCGTTAAGAAAGAAACGGTTGAAGCGATAAAATCCTCGAAGAGCCCTCGCAAATCCCGGAAGCGCAAGACAAAAGGGAGTCCTCCGAGAAAGTTGGAGAGCGGGGAGGAGATGTCGGCACCGAGGAGATAGTTGATATCATCGGCAGTGACACTCCCTGGTCGGGATCCTGAATATAAGCAAAAACTTCCAACTAAAGGCGAGAAGGGGAGCGGTGGAGAGAGGCGTTGAGATGTCCGGATGGCAGTGGAACTGATTTTTGAGACATTTTGTTCTGTTTTGTTCAAGTGCAGAGTCTGCACTTACTGCTTTTGTTGTAGCGCCTGTATTTTTCTTTTGTTGATATTGTGTGGGTACGGCCCCCACATTTTGACTTTATACACAAAACATTATAAGTAATACAATGCTGACATTTTGATCGTAATTTTACTTATCAACTTATATGTGTTTCATGCACTTATGTTAATTTCATTTGCTGCTATTTTATTTTATCTAGTCCTGTGATTACCGCTAAGATTCTTTGTTTGGAGTAACAGAACTATGAACTGTTTTGTTTTTGAGTATTTCTATTTGAGTATCGGCGTTGCCCACCTCCTAAGTTCACGGGGTTGTTTACTTCGAACATCTGACAAACGACCGATTGATCCAAGTGTTTGTTTACTGTTGTCTTTTTTATCACTGGACTTGCTTTATGGTTCCTATCCTTGGGAACTTATGATTTGAACGTCTTAATTACAGATTTATTGCTAGTCAACAATTGAAATTTTCTGCCGATTTGTAGCATTTTGATTTTGTTGGATTCATGCTCGTTGCTCCCGATAATAGAAGTGGGTTGATTCTTGTTATTCCTGCAATGGGCATGTTTTCCGATATCGCTGGGGAAATACCGGTACTTTAAAGTATGCACGGCTTATAAAATGCGCGGCTTTTAGAAGTGTGCGCGGCTTATGGGATGCACAGCTTTCGGGGACGATACGACCCGTCGACCCAGAGCGGTTTCAGAACTTCTCGACGTTGCCAATCTTCAGGCAACATGAGGAGTTTATGCTTTTAAAAGCATGATTCCACGGCTCGAAAAGGTAGTACGCGGCTTATGGGATGCGCGGCTTTGATTTGAGCCTTCCCAGTGCTGCTGAAGCAACATTGGTTCTTAGAAGGCGGAAATCGGGTTCCGCCAATCCAACGGTTTGAGTCGATTTGCTTTCGTCGACCCGGCGGGTAAGTGGGGCATACTTGAGCATGATTCCACTATCTCAAGCAGCTATTAAATGGTTTTGAGCCGATTTGACCCTGTCGACCCAACAAATTACTTTTATGAACGCAGTTTGAATTGTTCAGAAAGCAAAGCAATTCTATTAAGAAAGGTTGGGCAAATTCTGCCTATTTATAATGCCCCCAGCATTTTGGGGTGGCTTATTTGCTGAAAAATAGAAAGTACATAAGATAGTTTCAGATAAAGTAAGGACGCAGCGATTCGCTGTTCGATGCTCGGGGAATTTGGATTCCGTCCACGGTTGTGAGTTTGAAAGTTCCGTCCCCCAGCTTTTGATTGATCACATATGGCCCTTCCCGGTTCGGTCTGAAAGCTCCTGATATGGGATAGACTCTTTTGAGGACGAGGTCTCCCAGTTCGAAGGTTTGGTTGCGAACTCTGGAGTTGAAGTACCGTGCGACCATCTTTTGGTGAGCACCGGTCCTCGGTTCGGCTTCTTCCTTCTTTTCATCAATCAAATCAAGCGACTCGAGTATGAGCTGCTTGTTTTTCCTTTGCTTGAAATTCTTTCTTCGATGGGAGGGGACTTCTAGTTCTACGGGGATCATTACTTCTGAACCATATGCCAAAGCGAACGGGGTATGCCTGGTTGCTGCTTTGTGTGTTGTTCTATAGGCCCATAGTGCGAGTGGAAGTTCATCAACTCAATTTTCTTTAGCTTTAGTCAGCCGCCTTTTGATAGTGGAGTTGAAGATCTTGTTTATTGCTTCCACTTGCCCATTTGCTTGTGGATGAGCGATTGTGAAAAAGCTTTTCTCGATTCGGAAGCGTTTGCAAAAGTCTTTGAACTCGGCGCTTTTGAATTGGGTCCCATATCGCTTAGACGAGTGCTAAACCTGGATTGGTTCCTAGTTGCGCTCTGAGTCGAATATCCAGGATAATTGCTTAGCATAATAATCTCAGACTGCTTGGATGTACACAAAACCTAGATTGGTCCCTTGCCACACTCTGAGTCGGATGTTTGGGATAGACATTCAACTGATTTTGAATGCCATAGAGTCCCGACCGGAGAGATGGGACCGGAGTGCAAGGTGCAAGTCCCCTTACCGGAGAGCGAGTGGATGGACTTGTACGATATCGAACGCCATAGAGTCCTGACCAGAGAGACATGACCAGAGTGCAAGAAGTAAGTCCCCTCACCAGAGAGTGAGCGTATGGGATTACTTAATTCCCCTTTATTTAATAAGAAAATGATATGGAGAGAACATCCCCCTTAACTTAACAAACAAACGATCCGGAGAGATCGTCCCCTTAACTTAAAACATTAAAAGATATGGAGAGATTGCACATTAAACGATCCGGAGAGATCGTGCATTAAACTATACATTAAACGATTCGGAGAGATCATGCATTAAACTTAAACGATCAAGAGGGATCGAACCTTAAAACAGATTTTATTTAATAAAAGGATTTGAATGTCTTATAAACAGAATAAAACTGATAAATCCTAGATGAACACATGATGATTTTGATATATGTTGTGATTCTAATATATGATGTGATTTTGATATATTATGTAATTTTGATGTGAAGCAAAAATTGATAGTGATGTAAATCCGAATGAACATGGGACAATTAGAGATATGTGATGTAAATGGATATATGTGATGTAATTGGAAACATGTGATTTAATTAGAGATATGTGATGTAATAACTCCGAATGAAATCAGAATGATTGTGATGTATAGATTACACCTAAGCAGAGTTAGAGTCCTAGGATATAACATATTTGGAATGGCTTGTAATTGACGAAAGAATCCAAAGGAACTGGATGGTTTGCCAATGCTAAAGCCGCTGGAATGCTCAACAATCAAAGACTCGTTATTGGAACTTGTTCTGGAGCAAAGCACACCTTTCATTCAAAAGGCGTATTTTAGGGGGCAAGTGTTAACTGGGTTTTTAACCTAATAGAATTCAAAGGGAACTAGAACATCTACAACAAGTCAAAATATCTCAAGGATCGACCAAGAAGACCAGAAGGAAAAGAAGAGAAAGACCAAAGAAGATAATTGCCAAAACAAGCTAAGGCGATGGATCGCTAGCGATCCATCCCCTATGGATCGCTAGCGATCCATAAAGATTGCCCGTGGATCCTCCAGTCCTCTTGCATCATGATCTAATATGGTTCCTAGAGACGCTTGCCAAGTTTCATAGCATGCCAAACAATCTAGCTCGAGAAGTGAAGACTCACCTGATTCAAGCTGTTTGACCAAAAGCAGCTAACTTAAAATGGACCTACAGAACTCATAAGAAGTCGGATTGGTTTTAAATTTTGGGAGGACATCTCGAAAACAAAAAAGAAGGCTCACAATAAAAATGAGATCATTTGGAGTTGATCGCTAGCGACCTAACTAGATGGATCGCTAGCGACCCATCTAGATTGGGCCCCACCACCTCAAATTTTTATGGTGGGTCTGTGACACCCTCTAGAGTGTTCCTGAAAAGTTTAGATAGATTTCGTTAAGATTTGAGCGTGTTAAGGGTGATTCTTCTGGACTAGATGACCCATGAAGACAGATGACCAAACTAACTCCAAACGAATTGATATTTGGACAAGGCACTTAAATAGAAGTTAGGAAGACAACCAAACAAATGTCACTCAAAAATATGCTAAGTGGATGGATAGCTAGCAATCCATCTCATATGGATAGCTAGCGATCCATCCCCTATGGATATCAATCGATCCATCAAGATAGGTCGGATCGCCTTCAAACTTTCCAAGTTCCTTCATAAAACTAAGTAAAGGATTCTGGTAGAAAAATATGCTAAATTGATGGATAGCTAGCGATCTATCCCCTATGGATAGCTAACGATCCATCCCCTATGGATACCTAGCGATCCATAGAAATGATTTAGATTAATTTGAGATTTTTGGTGATGACTTGGCCTAATAACTGGACTCTTATGCACTCAGACTTCTGGCCCAACACTCACTTAATTCCCGTATAAATACTCACCTACCTGCAACTAGAGATGGATCTTTTCCAGAGAGAGAGAGAGCTGCCATTACTCTACTAGAATTCCTTCACTTCTTCAACTTTCTTCTCGCTCACAACAGTCATCAAGGGGGTTATTGTGATTCTCCAGTCAACCCTTGAACTTTTGACTTATTCTAACTCATTGTAACTTAGATCTAAGGACTAGCTAGTTGATATCCAAAGAGATTCAACTCGTATAATCATAATAAAGATTGACTAAAATGGATGTAGGCCGGAGTCAGCCAAACCACTATAAAAATCATGTGTCTCTTTTCATACTTCTGCTGTTTATCTGAGATTTGTGCTACTAATTATCTGCACTGATGCTTTCACACTTGACCCAGGGTGTTGATCCATTTTTTGGGTTAACAGACGAAAAGTAAAAACAGAAGGAACATACTACTAAAGGACCAGGAGGAATGTGGGAGAAAGTGGAAAGGGCCCTAATATGGGAATTCAGATTGGTACCAACCATAATCAGGTCGGTACTAACCAGAATTTGAAGACCTTAGAGGGGCAGAGGGCCGAGGAAATTAACTTATCTTATTCCAAGAACGATTTGCAGGATGCTGGCAACGAGGGTGGACTGGATGCTGAGGCACATGATGTTGGTGTTCAAACAGCCACTACGGAGCTAACTAGATGTCAATGAAGAACTGAAGTAGTGGTTCTCTTGGACACTGAGAACCTAGACTTCAATGAGCAAACCAAGATCGTTTGTGAAGTCAAACACTCGACGCACCTCTTGATAGTCATCCTTCAGTGTACCATGCTAGTGAGGAGCATATTGCGGATATGATTAAGAAGTTGCTAGAAGAAAATAAATGGAGAAAAAGGGAAGATTAGGGTTATGCCCCTAGTAGAACTCCATTCATGGAGAATATCTTAAGGGAAGAGTATCCCAACAAGTTTATAATGCCTTCAATGTCATCGTGTAATGGGACTACAGATCCCAATCAACATTTGTTTAAGTATGAGTGGCACATTGATAGTGCCAGAGCAACAAATGTTGTTTGATGCAAGTGTTTCCCTATCTTTTTAGATGGGGTTGCTTCGACGTGGTTTATTCGACTCGTGCCAAAATCCATCTTGACTTTTGATGAGTTAGCTAAGAAGTTCTTAGAGTAGTTCAGCTCCATGCTACTAGACCTATGGATGTGATGCCCTTACCGAGCCTTTCTAAAGGAGTTTCATCGGAAGGCTAACCAATTCTTGCGTTTGGAAGAGGCAAGCCAGGTTGCTGGGAAGACTGTTGGTGGACAATCAAAGGAGGTTATTCAGAGTAATGTGGCTATCAAACAGACTGGTGAGAGCGCCGGAAACATAACCGTGAACGTTGGGAATTCTTGTAATCAAAGAAAAGGTATCAAGGCACCGGGGGCAAGCGAAATGATGCCAAAAGGTATTCGTAGAATATGAGACCAGATAAGTACACACCTTTGAATGATACACTTGAAAACATATACCTTGTCACACAAGGGCGGAAAGGTATAAGAAGCCACCTAAGAGAGAGGCGATTGAGCAAAAAAGTGTTGTGGGAAGTTTTTGCCAATTCCATGAAACTCATGGACAAACACCAATGAGTATGGGCATCTTAGAGATTTCATTGAGGAATTGATAAGGAAAAAGAAATTGTAGCTATATGTTAGACAGACGCAGGATAGCGAACATAATGTTAGATTCCAAGGCCAAACACCTAAGGGAATCAGCCAAGGCCAAATGGAGAGGAGCCCAGGCGGCCATATGGAAAGATTATTATAAACAAGATAACCGGCGACCTTATTCAGCGGAGAAAAGCTGGAATGAGATGGAGCGGTATACGAGTTTTTTGAAGCACAAGCCACATGAGAGCTGCTTTGCCTTTAAGGATGAAATCCTAGCTAGGTAGCAAAGGTTAATAACTGAAGACATCGTGTTTCAGAATAGGGATTCTAAAGGGATTGAAGCGCCGACTATTGATCCCACGGTGATAACAGTTGTCATGGGCTGTGCTATGGTGCACCAAGTCTTGGTGGTTGGTGGAAGCTTGGTGAATAATCTATTCAAAAAGACGCTTGATCAGATGAGGATAAGTTTGAAGGACGTTATGCTTAATAAGTTGTGATGAATGCTCTATACCATCGACACCAATATATCTAAATAATGCGTTGTAGTCGTGCTCGACCTATATAGACGGTCATCCAAGTTGAAACAACCAATGCAACACATGACATGTCTTATACCTCACAGCGCATAGACAAAATATAATATCACATATACAACATAAGGGACGGTAATAATAGTGTGAACAAATCAACAATTTGTGATATTTGTGTAGTCTGAATCATTTGTATTGCCATATTGTTGCAGTTGCCATTTTTTGAACTTTGGTCGAGGCCATTTGCACTTGTGTTGAAACTGATTTTGATTTGACCTTGTGCACTAGAGTTGGCGAGGTAGTGCACACGTGTATACGTGTGTACTGCAGCCACTCGTAATTACCTGTCCCTGATATGAATACTGATATGCACAGATATTACACAATCAAAGATGATGACGATAACCCATATATTTGAGACAGCTTTAAAAAATAAATTTTATATTTTTGCAAATCAAATTTGTTTCTTTTCAGATTACTGCTGTAGTTTTTAATTATACAGGTACACAGGAGACAGGACAAATACTGGGGCTGGACAATGCAGATGCAGAATACTGAGTGTATGAGTGATGAGGACAGAAATGTAACAATGAATTGTATGAATGAGAGTGAACTGTAAATATGAAATCAGTGTAATGTATGAAATTATGAAATGTAAAAATCAGTGTATGAACTGAAAACATTGTACTGAATAAAATATTCTATTGAATAAAATACTGATTGAATTTGTTAAATTCTGTGCAATAGTATTATTACTCAAAATGAATATTTATTCCTGTATGTGTATAATCTGCAAACACATCTATAATTCGATATATATTTTGTTATCATCAAACACTAAACACACATCAAACAAAGAGGCCCATGCAAAAATAGAGATCATCTTCCGAGATGAAATTAAGAAGGCCCATGTAGACGAAGTCAAGTTGAAAGAGGAGCTCGAAGCTTGCAACACGATTATTGAAGCCTAGAACAAAACTATTATTGATTATGACAAGATTATTGAAGGGCATAACAAAACAATCGCGGAGTATGAAGGGATTGTGATGTCCCGTGATAAGACCATCCCCGATCAAGCCCAGACAATTGCCCTACTCCAAGAAAGAGTTGCGCAACTTAGCGCTGACAAAACTCGTGTTGAAGTTGAATAGGCTGCCGTTACAGCGAATTATTTGGAGCTACAAGACACCTTTGAGAGGAAAATGGAGAAGATGGACGATACCATCTTAAACTTCTATGTCAACTCCATGTTGCATCGGGGGAGTCTCAGTTATTTGGACCCTAAGTTCCCATGCACTTTCGCCGTGGTTTGGGAGGAAATTTTGACCCGTTTTCGAGATAGCGGGGATGTCTACACTGAGCGGGAGCTATAGGATGCCTACCTTAACGAGGAGTCAAAAAAAGCACTGATAGAAGGTCGAGAGATCCTGCGAATTGAAAAGGAATAGGAAGTTGCCGATGTGGCCATGACTGCAACTGCCAAAACGTTGCCGAAACCTCTTGTTTCTGGACCTGGCGAATCGTCAAGACAACCTCGCTATCAATCGACGAGTTATGGGCTCGAAGCTTCTCCGTAAATTGTACAACCATCAAAAGAAGGAGAAGGTGGTGAATATGAGATCGAGATTCTTGGTCACTCCTCTGATGCAAGTAACCTTCTTGTTTCTCTCGAGTTTGAGAATTTCTAGCTCATGCCACAAGAACAAGACAAACTTAACACTTTCATTTTTGATCTTACAGGTCCATCATCCTTACCTATTGATCCGCCGGTTTCTTCGATGCCCGGACCCATCGCTATTTCAACCACCTCAGTGCTTGTCTCTGTAGCTGCTCCGACTGTTGCATCTGTGTCTTGTTCGCAGCCGGGGCCGGAGTTTGAGAAGATCGCTGTATTGCATGGCTTGGATGACCCTTCTGTACCTTTGGAGGGCGACCTTATGGCTGCCGAAGCTCGAAAGTAGGAGGTCCAGACTGAGCAGCCGCGTAAATCCGAATAGCGACTGGTTGTTGTTAAGAAAGAAACGGTTGAAGCGATAAAATCCTCGAAGAGCCCTCGCAAATCCCGGAAGCGCAAGACAAAAGGGAGTCCTCCGAGAAAGTTGGAGAGCGGGGAGGAGATGTCGGCACCGAGGAGATAGTTGATATCATCGGCAGTGACACTCCCTGGTCGGGATCCTGAATATAAGCAAAAACTTCCAACTAAAGGCGAGAAGGGGAGCGGTGGAGAGAGGCGTTGAGATGTCCGGATGGCAGTGGAACTGATTTTCGAGACATTTTGTTCTGTTTTGTTCAAGTGCAGAGTCTGCACTTACTGCTTTTGTTGTAGCGCGTGTATTTTTCTTTTGTTGGCCGATATTGTGTGGGTACGGCCCCCACATTTTGACTTTATACACAAAACATTATAAGTAATACAATGCTGACATTTTGATCGTAATTTTACTTATCAACTTATATGTGTTTCATGCACTTATGTCAATTTCATTTGCTGCTATTTTATTTTATCTAGTCCTATGATTACCGCTAAGATTCTTTGTTTGGAGTAACAGAACTATGAACTGTTTTGTTTTTGAGTATTTCTGTTTGAGTATCGGCGTTGCCCACCTCCTAAGTTCACGGGGTTGTTTACTTCGAACATCTGACAAACGACCGATTGATCCAAGTGTTTGTTTACTGTTGTCTTTTTTATCACTGGACTTGCTTTATGGTTCCTATCCTTGGGAACTTATGATTTGAACGTCTTAATTACAGATTTATTGTTAGTCAACAATTGAAATTTTCTGCCGATTTGTAGCATTTTGATTTTGTTGGATTCATGCTCGTTGCTCTCGATAACAGAAGTGGGTTGATTCTTATTATTCCTGCAATGGGCATGTTTTCCGGTATCGCTGGGGAAATACCGGTACTTAAAAGTATGCACGGCTTATAAAATGCACGGCTTTTAGAAGTGTGCGCGGCTTATGGGATGCACAGCTTTCGGGGACGATACGACTCGTCGACCCAGAGCGGTTTCAGAACTTCTCGACGTTGCCAATCTTCAGGCAACATGAGGAGTTTATGCTTTTAAAAGCATGATTCCACGGCTCGAAAAGGTAGTACGCGGCTTATGGGATGCGCGGCTTTGATTTGAGCCTTCCCAATGCTGCTGAAGCAACATTGGTTCTTAGAAGGCGGAAATCGGGTTCCGCCGATCCAACGGTTTGAGTCGATTTGCTTTCGTCAACCCGGCGGGTAAGTGGGGCATACTTGAGCATGATTCCACTATCTCAAGCAGCTATTAAATGGTTTTGAGCCGATTTGACCCTGTCGACCCAACAAATTACTTTTATGAACGCAGTTTGAATTGTTCAGAAAGCAAAGCAATTCTATTAAGAAAGGTTGGGCAAATTCTGCTTATTTATAATGCCCCCAGCATTTTGGGGTGGCTTATTTGCTGAAAAATAGAAAGTACATAAGATAGGTTCAGATAAAGTAAGGACGCAGCGATTCGCTGTTCGATGCTCGGGGAATTTGGATTCCGTCCACGGTTGTGAGTTTGAAAGTTCCGTCCCCCAGCTTTTGATTGATCACATATGCCCTTCCCGGTTCGGTCTGAAAGCTCCTGATATGGGATAGACTCTTTTGAGGACGAGGTTTCCCAGTTCGAAGGTTTGGTTGCAAACTCTGGAGTTGAAGTACCGTGCGACCATCTTTTGGTGAGCACCGGTCCTCGGTTCGGCTTCTTCCTTCTTTTCATCAATCAAATCAAGCGACTCGAGTATGAGCTGCTTGTTTTTCCTTTGCTTGAAATTCTTTCTTCGATGGGAGGGGACTTCTAGTTCTACGGGGATCATTACTTCTGAACCATATGCCAAAGCGAACGGGGTATGCCTGGTTGCTGCTTTGTGTGTTGTTCTATAGGCCCATAGTGCGAGTGGAAGTTCATCAACTCAATTTTCTTTAGCTTTAGTCAGCCGCCTTTTGATAGTGGAGTTGAAGATCTTGTTTATTGCTTCCACTTGCCCATTTGCTTGTGGATGAGCGATTGCGAAAAAGCTTTTCTCGATTCGGAAGCGTTTGCAAAAGTCTTTGAACTCGGCGCTTTTGAATTGGGTCCCATTATCAGTGATGATTTTCTGTGGCACGCCAACCCTGCAAATGATGTTTTTAGTAACAAAATTAATAACTTTCTGTGTGGTAATGGTGGCCAGCGGTTTCGCTTCGGCCCATTTTGTGAAATAGTCAACGACAATTATGGCATATTTAGCCGCCCCTTTAGCTATCGACAATACGCCAATTAGGTCAATTCCCCATATTGCGAACGGCAATGGGCCGACCATCTACGTTAGCTCTGTTAAGGGAGTTCTTTTAATCTTGCTGAATCTTTGGCATCGATCACACCATCTGGCGTAATCTGATGCATCGCGATTTACCATTGGCCAAAAATATCCATACCGAAGGATTTTCTTTGCAAGGGTTTGCCCCTAGTATGGTCTCCGCAGTCGCCTTCGTGAACTTCCTTCGGGACCTGCCGAGCTTCGTCGTCGGTCACACATCTGAGCAAGGGGATAGAGAACCCCCTTCGGTAGAGTATCCCATCCTATATTATGAATCGTAGTGCCTTCCGGACAAGCTTTTTCCGCCGGTTTCTATCTGCGAAAAGGGTTCCTGTAAGCAAATTGTCTTTGATTGGCGTCATCCACATTTTTGGTTCGACAGTGCTTTCAAAAATATAGCTGATATCCATTTCCCTTATACTTGGAGTGGTCAGGGTCTCAACCGGGACTAGTCCCAACGATTGAGCTTCTCAGGAGCTGGCCAGTTTGGCTAAGTAATCAGCCTTCGTGTTTTGCTCCCTCGTGATGTGAGTTACGGCGTAGTGTTCGATCTCGTTCAGCAACTCTTGTACTTTAAATAGATATGGGGTAAGGTTCTCCCCTTGAGCCTGGTATTCACCTTTCACCTGGTAGAAGACTAGTTGAGAGTTGCTGTAGATGTGAACAGACTTTATTCTGAGTTCCTTCACAACTTTCAGTCCTGCTATCAACGCTTCGCATTCTGCCTAGTTATTTGTTGCAGGGAATTCCAACCGTAGGGCGTAGCAAATGGCTGGTCCTTTGGGGGTTCCAAGCACCACCCCTTCCCTCGAGCAGAGGTTGTTAGAAGTGCCATCGATGAAAAGTTTTCATCATATTTCAATTTCCGACGGTATTTCTTCCTCATCATCATGTGTGGCAAACTAAGCGATGAAATATGCTAGCGCTTGCCCATTGAGTGCCCTTCTCGGATGGTAAGTGATATCGTATTGGCTAATTCTATATTCCATTTGAGGAGTCACCCAGAAGTTTCGGGTCGGTACAATACTTGCTTTAAAGGTTGATCAGTCGATACTTTAATCGGATGCGCCTGGAAATACGGTCGTAACTTCCTAGGCGCGATCAAGAGGCAATAGGCTAGCTTTTCCAATTTCGGATAATTTTTCTCGGCTCCAGTGATTCGCTTGCTAATGAGTATATGGGTCGCTCAATCCTAGTTTCTTCATGCACAAGGGCGGCGCTCAACGTGTGAGGTGAGACTGCTAAGTAGATGAACAAATCCTCTCCGTCCATTGGCTTTTATAGGATTGGCGGGGCTTTCATGTGTCACAGCGATTCTTCAAATACGGTTTGACAAGCCTCATTCCATTCAAAGTTCTTCTTTCCTTTCTTTAATACATCAAAGAATGGTATGCATTTGTCGGTGGCTTTCGAGATGAACCGGCTTAGCGCTGCGACTTTCCCATTCAAGCTTTGTAATTCCTTCTTGTTCCTCGGGGCTTAGACTTCTCGTAGGGCAGTTATTTGCTCTGGGTTTGCTTCAATGCCTCTGGCGCTCACTATGAATCTTAAGAACTTTCCGGAGGCTACCCCAAAGTGACATTTGAATGGATTGAGTTTCATTCCATATTTTTGGATTATTTCAAACATTTCAGCGAGATTATTTAGGTGATTTGTTGCTACTCGTGATTTCACCAATATGTCATCCATATAGACCTCCATGGTTTTTTCGAACTGACGCTCGAACATGGTGTTTACAAATCTCTAGTAGGTTGCCCCTGCGTTCTTTAGACCGAATGGCATTACTGTAGCAATATAATCCTAGGTCGGTGGTGAAGCTGGTGTTTTTCTGGGCAGGCTCGTGCATTAAGATCTGATTGTAGCTCGAGTACGCATCCATAATTGATAGTAGTTCATGCCCAGCCATTCCGTCCACAAGCTGGTCAATTCTGGGTAGTGGAACTATCCTTCGGGCTGGCCTTGTTTAAGTCTGAGTAGTCTATGCAAGTTCGCCATTTTCCGTTGGACTTCTTGACCAAAACTGGGTTAGATACCCATTCGGGGTAGGTCGCATCATGGATAAAACCATTGGCCATCAGTTTGTCTACTTTTTCTCTCAATGCCTTGGTTCGCTTGGGGCCCAGGCTGCGCTTCTTTTGCTTTACCGGTGTAAACCTGGGGTCAATGTTGATCATGTGGCATGCAATTTCTGGCGATACCCCACACATATCGCAATGTGTCCAAGCAAACACATCCAAGTTGGCACGAAGAAATTTGGTGAGTTCTAATCGCATCTTGTTTCGAAGGTGCGATCCAATTTTCAAGACCCATGCCAGGTCATCCATATCGACAAGAACGGACACCGTCAATTCTGCCGGTGCTACCCGATCCTCCCCTGAACTCTTCTTTGTAGGGTCTAAAGCCTTGTCTAATCAGCTATGGTCCCCAAGTTAGGGAGGCTCTATAGTTGCAATTCGGTAGGTTTGCGAATGTGGAGAGTTTTCCCCACATTTTCCCATTTTCTTTTCTTTTGGATTAGTGCAATTCTGCAATGTAATATTCTCTAGTGGCACATTGATCTCCTTTGACCACCCTGGTTCCGTTTGCCATTGGGAATTTCATGGTAAGGCACCATTAGGCTAAAGCGATTCTGAAATCCGCCAGTGCAGGCCGTCCCAAGAAGGCATTGTATGTGGAAGTTTCATATACAATTAGAAAAGTCTAGATGAGGGTGACTCTTCGGTCTCCCTCCCTAAGTACTACTGGCAAGCCAATCATCCCAACATGTTGTTTGGGTTTGCCAGTGAATCCTTGGATTTTTATTTGGCACGCAGATTCATCTTTCATGTTGATCTTCATGTAGTCAAAGGTACACTTGAAAAGAATATTCACAGAACTGCAGCTTTCAACCAATACTCGTCGGACCACAACGGGCCCGATCCCTACTGTCACTACCATGGGATCGAGAGTTGGAGCTTTGATCCCTTCGATATCCCGATTTTGGAATACTATATCATCATTCAAAGATTTTTGATGCTTGGCTGGAGCTCCATCTTCGATTGCGAGGCACGAATCCTTCAGAGCGTGCTTTAACGAACTCGCATACCGCTCCATTTCTCTCCAACTTCTCTGTGCGGGATGTGGTCCTCCAAATATCATTCCAATGATGAATCTCTAGTCAGTTCGCTTAGATCCCTCTTCACTGGTTCTGGCTTGGTTTCTTCGATCCCTAGGAGCTAGGGGAGCTACGGGTTGGTCGGGATTTTGCGATTTTCTCACGTATTGCTGAAGCTTGTTTTCTCGGATCAGCTCTTCATTCAAGTTCTTTAGATGACAACACTCATTTGTGTTGTGACCATGCGTCTCGTGGAAGCGACAGAACTTCCCCGAGCGCTTTTGTTGTTCGGTTGCTTCCTTCTTAGGGATTTTTTTATACTCCTCTATCCCCTGTGTTGCGAGATAGATGTTTTTCAAAGTATCATCGAGTGGGGTTTAATCCTCAGGCCTAAAGCCTTTAAGTCGTTTATTGTTACCATTTCGTTTATTGGAATTTTGATTTTTCCTTTCTTGGTTTTCGTTTTTCTTTGCACTTCCTTCGGTGGTCCCGGAGGCTTTTATGTTCTCTCCATGTCACTTTGCCCACCGTTTATCGGTTGTAAGCTAGTAGACTTCTTTTCTAACTCCTACGCATCTTCCAATCTCAAGTATTGACCCACCTTACAGTTGAAGTCCTTCTTAGTGGTAGGTTGGTCCATTTTGATCCATTTTCCTAACTCAGTTTCGAGGTGGATAGCGTGGACCAAAGCCATGAAAACCTTATCCTCATTCAGATTGCTTACCTCTATCACTGCGGTATTGAACTGATTCATGAAAGACTTCAGATATTCATTCCATCCCTGGAATAAGCCAGACAAGGACATCATATCTTTAGGCTGCGCTATGTGAAGTCTGAACTGATCAAGGAATCTTGTTGCTAGTTGGTCGATAGTGGAGATGGATCTTGGTGGAAGCCTAGTGAACCACATAGAAGCGATTCCTTCCAGAAAAATTGAAAAATATCTACATCGAACAGCGTTCGAAGCATTCGCTCCATCCATGTACCAATTGTACTTGTACAGATGGGGTTTTGGGCCTTTTGTTCTATCATAAGACGGAATAGTTGGCATAATGAACTTTTCTGGGTACCACTCATTCAAGATATCCTCAGTGAAGGGGGTCCAACTTAGAGCAGACCCCACTTATCATCTCTTCTATTCTTATTCTCATCCATCAGTCGCTTGACCATATCCACGATAAATGCCTCTGACGTTCGGTAGTCCGGAGGTTGGCTGTCAGTCACTTCACCGAATGTTTGGCTTTGCAAACATCTTGGTGAGTGGGCTGAAGCCTAGGCTCTCCTGTCTTCAGAAGAGCCACTCCTTCGGAATCTCATTCGCTTGCGGTTGGCCTGATTGGGACAGTTTGGACATTCTTGGTGTTATCGAATGCATTGGCATTTCCGTTCAACTTGCCGTTGTTAAATTGCTCTCCATCTTCTGAGTCGGAGAGGTCCATGGCTATATCCTCTTGTGGGGTCTTCGCTCCTTGGTTCAAGTTCATAGCTGGTTGCCTTGCAGTCGGTAGAGGACCTGTGTTTCCTTCTACATTGATACCCATGGTTCCATCTATCACTCCTCTTTGCGGCTGCTTTTCGTTTCTTCTGTTTAGACCAGAAACGGAAGAATTTTCTTGTTCTACGGCAGCCGCGGGTTCTGCCATAGTTCTTGTAGCAGGATGTGATGGTAAGGTTAAGAGGGAATTAGGTTTATCCATAAGAGCTCTCTGACTGCTTTCCATATTCTGATTGATTTCATCAACTATTTTATTCAATTCATCTCTTGTAACGATTTTGCATTGATTGGAGGATCCTAGCCCCTGATCTCCTGCGTTGGCACCATTTGCTTCAATTTGTTGTTGATTCGTCTCTTCTTCGGCTATTACTCCCGCTATGGATCTTCCAGAAGCAGTTCTTATTCTTCCCGGAGCATTGATTTTTAGCGGCAGATCTTTTGAACAGAGATTAAGGATCTAACTTCTGAACCTATCTGATCCAAAGTAGATAGCTAGATCTAAACCTGAGTTGGATCTCTCAGTGAAAGCACCAAAATGTTAACCCAAAAAATGGATCAACACCCTGGATCGAGTGTGAAAGCACCATCCTTGTTCTTAAAGAGCAATAATATAGAGAATAAATGTAAAAAGAGCCGAAATAGTAAAAAGACAAGAAGATTTTCATAGTGGTTCGGCTGTTAATGAAGCCTCTGTCCACTTTATAACTTTCTATTAACTGACTGTTGTTACAAGTTGAATCGGGTTACAATATGATTGAATCTTCTAAGTTAGATCAAGTCACAAGTACAAGAGTTCACTGGAGAATCACAGTGAACCCCTATATGACTATTGTGTGGGAGGAGAAGAGTGAAGAATAATCTCTGCAGTGTTCCAGCAGCCAGTCCAGAAGATCCCATTTATGTTACAGGTAGAATCGTATTCATAGGGGTTGGAGAGTTATTGGGCTAGGCCTTCTTGCCAGATGCTTGCAAATGACCGTATGAAGTTGTACTGTAAGTTTTATTGCGAACCGAGCTAATTTGATGGATCGCTAGCAATCCATAGCTTTTGGCTTACTGGCGATCCATTCGCTTGAGATGCTTCTCACCATCCTCTCCTTTGAAGTTTATGGCAATTTGGCAAAAAGATATGGATCGCCAGCGATCCATAGAGCATGGATCGCTAGCGATCCATGTACTTAAGTGGATTTCTGAACTTTGTCTTTTGGATCACGTCTATTATCTCATGTTGGTGTTTTCCATGTAATTTCGTAGCATGTTGCATTGTTTTGATGTCGATCCACACACTGGTTGCATTAGGCTGCTGATTGAACTAGACGAATGCTTGCTTCTCGATTTAACTAGCTGTGAATTCCATCAAGCTTAGCCATTGTCCTTAGAATACCCATTGACCATGATGCGCGTGGATTCATGAAGCTACGAGCTAACATTATGGATCACTAGCGATCCATAGATGATGGATCGCTAGAGATCCATCACCTTTGCGTATTTTCACTTTCCTTTCCTCTGATCTTTCTTGTTTAGTTGCTCTAGTCTTTTTGGTTGGCTCTTGAGTTATTCTGACTCGACGAAGCTGTTCCGACTTCCTTTGGATTCTACTGGGTTAAAAACTCGGATAACAGCTTATAACTCTCACGTACGACCTCTATTTCATGCATGGCTCATGGCATCAAAATCATGGTGAGATGAGGAACTTTTTATTATATTGTTTGCTACATTTTGAGACACTTTTGAAAAATGCCTTGTTTTAGAACATTCATTAAACATTATTCAATATAGCGATAATAGGCTAAGACATCTTGTCCCTTAACAGCGAGTCACTTACGGTTCGACGATTATGGAATATGACATCTTGTTCCTCAGTAGTGAGTTTCTTACGATTTGGCGATAGTGGGTTGAGGCATCTTGTTCCTCAATAGTGAGTATCTTACAATTTGATTATAGAAGGCTGATAAATAGACTTCCTCGATAGCGAGTCATTCATGATTTGATGATAATAGGTTGGGACATGTAGTTCTCTTATAACGAGCTGCGTACGGTTTGGCAATGGTGGGCTGAGACATTTTTTTATTTAATAGCGAGTTGCTTATGGTTGAGCAATAGTGGGATGAGATATCTTGTTCCTAAGTAGCAAGTCGCTTATGATTTGGTGATAGTGGGTTGAGACATCTTGTTCCTCAACAGGGATCGCTTACGATTTGACGATAGTGGGCTGAGACATCTTGTCCCCAGTAGCGAGTCACTTACGATTTGATGATAGAAGTTTCGGAAATAGAGTTCCTTAGTAGCGAGTTGTTCATGATTTGGTGATAGTGGACTGGGACATGTAGTTCCCCCGTAGTGAGTTGCTTACGATTTAGCGATAATTGATCGAGGCATAACGTTCCTGAATAGCTAGTCGATTATGATTTGATGATAGTGGGCTGAGATATATAGTTCCACAATAGCGAGTCGCATGCATTTTTTGGCGATAACGAGTTGGGACTTTGGGCTCAATCGTGTCATAGTCTGTCTTTGGCATGCGAGTTAGAACTTTAGGTTCGATCGAGTGCTTATGATTAGATATGAGTTAGATTTTGGTGAGACCTTATTCCATGTTGTCACTTTAGTATTATATTATGTTTAGCTGACTTGTTGGGTGCTGATGACATAGGTTAAGATATGGTTTTCGAGCATAAGTATAGTTTTACTAGCTTACTAGCATTATTCATTTATATAATGTGTTTCACTTACCAGACGTATGTCTGACCCTTCTATCATTTTCTTCCTTTTAGTTATCCTTTGATAGTCGATATAGAGGATTGGTGGGACTTGGATGCATGATGGTACGACGAAGATTCTCATTTATTTGTCTATTAGCTATATACTATTTTATCTCAGTTATTCTAGGACATTGGGCTGATTTTGTTACTAGTATGGAGAAATGTTGTAAGTGAAGTTTATTTTATACCGTAGTATTTTGTCTGCCTTGGATTATTATATTATTGATTATTTTATTCTATTCTGTCTGCTGCGAATTTTCAAAAAGTGTAGATAGCTTTATGATCTGTTTTATATTTTACCTCAAAACGATCCGCCATCTACGAGATTTGCGATGTCTACGTCATTTTATGAGTGAATCAGGACGTCATAGATGGTGGGTTGTAACATTTTGTATTAGAGCTTAGGTTAGGTGTTTCCTACTAAATTAGGATGTATGAGAGAGCATATTTGTATTTTTATTATATATATATATATTATTTTTGTAAGCCACACCCAATGTGTTTTGACTCGTAGAGATAGTGTTGGCTTATCCCTTATAGAAGTTAACAACCACGAGTTGAATAAATGTTGATATTTAAATAGTTTGGGATGACATAAATCCATCACGCTTGTTTTAATTTGCTCTACAGAATACTACTAAAAGAGGTTTATAAGCCAAGTAGTAATGGAGTAAATTATAGGACTAGGGATGAATAAGATGTATAGCAGTATCCTTGAGTCCATAAGATATAATATGATGTTTATATGGTGTAATGAGGGTACTTAACAATTTTTTTAGATTGTAGTTGGGCTTGTGTAAGTTATGACCTACTCTAGTTAAAGTATTTTAATTAATTGAAATGTTTTCCCTAAAAATTTAAAAATAATACTGTTTAAGATTTTTGGGAAAAATGGGAAATTGATGTTTTAAATTAATTGAAATGTTTTCCCTAAAAATTTAGAAATAATAATGTTTGAGATTTTTGGGAAAAACAGAGAAGTTGATGTTTGTTTAAAATTTTGAAATAATAATCTCTTATTTTAAGTTTTAAACGTGACAGAATTTAATAAGAGAAATTTTCCGTAAATATTTCAAAGCTTTTGTTTTAGAAAAAAATAGTGTAAGTTGCATTGTTGCCCTTATATTTTGTTATATACTTCTCTTGTGATAATGAAACAATTTTAAGTAAAATTGACTAGTAAAGACGCATCCTTTTGAATTTTCTTTAATTTATAAATAACTTTTTCACACTTTGAATTTTTTTTAAGCATTACGCTTGCTTTACAATTTTGTGAAAAATTATAATTTATAAAGGTAAAGTTTAAACAGAGTGTTTTATATGTTTATTTTTCTAAGTTAAATTTGAACCATTTTGGAAAGAACCTAAATTGAAGAAAATATATTATTTAAAATTTGTGGAAATTTCAATTGCAATATGTATGTATTTTTGAATATAAATGAAAGGATTATTTGATATAAAATCTAAAAAATATGCGTTAATAAATGGTTTAAAATTTTGAAAATTATTTTCGAATTCGATATAAATATTAGAAAAAATATTGAATTTCAAAAATATATTTTATGTGTATATATATTGTATTAGTTAAAAGTTGTTGGAAATTGACTAATTATAAAACAAAATAAATTTAAAAATATGATTTTTGTATAGGCATTTGGTATTATTTAACGATGATCGAGATAAACTAATTAATAAATAGAACTATATATACTTATATGTGATAAATTGGTTGTAAAGTATATAACATGATGGTGGAAATAAAATTATTTGTAATAATGTTTTAAAAATAAAGTATGAGTATGTTGGAAAAATAACCGAAGTTATTTTGAAATTAATTTTGAGTAATTAATATTGAATTGGTTAAACTATAAAGAATAAAGTTAAAGGTTTTTAGGTAATGATATTTTTAAGAATTGTTGAAAAAAAATTAGTTTTGGAAATCGGAAGTGTAATAATTGTTTGTTTAAGGACATATGAATGGATATGAAGTGCTCAAATCGAAATAAATATGAGTTATGATTTCATATGAAATGATTTAGCATGAAATGTCAAAAGTAAAACTTTTTGGAAATTTATTTAAGTGGAATTTAAACAATTTAATTTGAAAAAACATGTTGTGATATTATTGAATGTTTATTAAAATTAATAGAGAATTTGATTGTATTCTAGATCTTAGTAGTTTTGTGAAGAATAAAATTTGAAACCAATGATTTTGATTTATATACTGAATTAAAAAGTTATTGATATTTTCAATTGAATTTGATTGGAGTTAGTAAATAATTACACGGCCTATAAAGTATGAATTAATTATAGTGAACCAACTAGGATGGTGAATATATCAGTATGTTAAGGACTTGTTAGAAATGAACGTTATGGATTTGTACTAAAAATTGATAAGGGCATTTTTTAAGAATTTTAGAAAAATAAAATTGTAAAATAATAAGGAAGAATCTATTTTGAATCGAGAATTTACTATTAGTTATAAAGTACGATGGAATTTAAATAAATAGCAATACGATTTTTGAAAGATTATCTAAATTTTGAGCAAATAATAATATAACTATATTTACAGAGTTTATGTAATATTATTATTGTTATTTAAGTAATAAAATTAAGAGGTAATTTGAGAATAATAATATAATAAAGTGATGTTTTCCACGAATATTTTTGGATAAATTATTACTATTTTTGATGTAAATAACACTGAAAGGGATTTTTGGGATTTAATGTAGAATATTGTTATTTTTGAATTATTTGATAATAAATGGTTGTGAATTTGTTTTTAAATAAATTGTTTCGATGTAAAGTGATAAAAATATTATTATTTTTTAGGAAATTTTTATGAAAATTATTAGTGTTTGGAATATTAAAAGTAATACATAGAAAACAAAGAGATTTTGAAGTACGTTACCTTTTTGGAGAAAATATATTATTTTGAGATGTTAGATGTTTAATCTAACGAATGTATTTAATATAACAAGTGATATGGATCGAGTTGTTTGCTAATGAAGTTGTATGAATATGTGTTTTATCAAATCAACTCAATTAGTAGTTGTTTTGCAATTGTTTGAAATGATTTTGAATATTTAACTATGAAAAGGGTACTTCTTAAGCTTATATTAAAATCTATGGTTAGACTTTATAAAATAATTTGAGAACTTCTAAATTATATTTTAAAATGCATGAAACTTGAATTTTTTTTCAACTTTATTTAGTTAATTTATATTAAAATTTGAAGAAAAGGTGGAGTTTTTAGTATTAAATTTTTTGAAAAGATATATTATGGATTTTGGACATAGGATTTTGATATAAATATTTTATAGGTTTTTAAACAAATATGGTTTTGATTTGAATGAAGATTTTAAGCATAAAGAATATTTTAAATATAAAACTTGAATTTTATTAAAGATAATTGGATTTGGAGAAAGGAGTGGGTATTTATACTTAAATTTTTTGGAAAAGAATTCTATAGAATTTTATAACTGGAAAATTGATTTTTGAACTATTTTTAAATTAATAGAATTTGAATTTGAGTTTGTTATAGTAATTTTGTGTTTACCGAAATTAAGGCATCATCCGTTTGTGGTATCTATAAATTAAATGGTGATGGAGTATGAGGTTAACCTTTGAATCCTAAAGGTTAGTTCACTTAATGGTATGATACCATCTGATATTGTGATATCATGCCCATGGACTTAAAGAATGAATTTAGTGAGGTATGTCAACGGAAGAAGAAGCAAGTGCCGAAGTATGTTACAAACGGTATTTGATGATGGAGATGCGATAGTAGTGCAATCTATTTAAATTTAAGCTATACTTGGATATTTAAAGGATTAGACATACCTTGGTGATAAGCAAAGAAATGAAAACCGCATAGGATAGGTATGCATAAAGAGTTCGCAATGTGTAGCTAGGTAGATAAAGGACTCACTATTGAGATATGTTATGTGGGAAAGCTAGCTCCAGAAGTTGTTGAGCCTTTCCCGATTTTATAGAGAGTAGAGAAGTCGGCACGTTTGAGTGGGTTTCTTGAAAAGTTGGCGAGTGTTTACACGTTTTAGGTTTATCTAATCTACGAACACATGTTGATGATTTAACGGTTATGGTAGAGACAAGTCAGCTTATGAGGTGAATGTAGAGACGGAGTCTAGAATACTTCGTAGGTGTATTCACATCTTAGGACTTGATATGGTACGAAATTAATATAAGGAAATGAAGTTGGTCTAAGTATAACGAAGAAAATGTTTGGATAGGAGTGTGATGGAGCTCGAGGTGACGATCAGAGTTTCCCATCACGAGCCCTCTTCCAAAAGGTTTCTCTTTTGGTTAGTTTATATGTTAGTTTCCTTATTAGGTCATCATTTGTTTACATGGTTGCTTTAGCTTGCTAGCTAACATATGTATGAATGTATGGATGCTAGGATTGGTTATATACATATCCTTATGATGTGTTTTGGTTACTATGGTTGCTTTATTTGGATTATATTAGTTTAGTTTATACTTTGTTGGATTGTATGTATATACATTGCAACCCAGGATAGATTCCCATAGTTTGATGCTCTAACTTGTGTTAGTAATTTTATATATGCTATTTATTTTTCCTTTACGCAAGCATTTACTAATTCTGTTTATAAACATGGTTATTACTTTGCACTTTAATATGGATGTTGCATATGATGTATGGATGCATATAGAAATATATATTTGCATATATTAGGATGTTTGCATACATATTGGTTGCACTGCATTTGCATTCATATAGGAGGCCGATTTACTAGCATTTACTCTCATCTCATATCATATCATCATATTTTATCTATTGTATGTATATTATACTCTTGATTGTGTTTCACTTGTATTGTATGATGGATGTAGCTATGTTTGTTTATATATTTATATGCTCTAGTGCGAGTTGCATTGTCCACCTCGAAGAATTTCGGGGACGAAATTATTTTAAGGGGGGAGAATGTAACAACCTATAATTTTGCAAGATTAAATAACTAAATTAAAATGGTAAAATCAAAGTTTTAACATAAATGGCAAAATAGTAAATTTCTATAGGAGTTGGAATTAGGCTACGGGACATATTCCACTACGTCCAGAATATCGTTTACAGTCAGGAAACATATATAATTACTGAATCCGGTTAAACTGACTCGAAATTAGAAGAAGTCAAATCTAGTAGCATTTTCGTAATAAATTAATTTTGAGATCTTAGCCGAGATATTGTATTTTTCAGCATATAATTAGATCTCTAAACTAATCCTCTTTCTGTAATAATTCTTATTTATAATTCTGAAACCCTAATCCCTAAATCAATTATATATTCTCCAAATCAAATTCAAATTAAACAAACTTATATATAAAATCAATCGCCGCGAAGAGTGCTATGCAAATAAATTGAAGATACCAAGGAATGTGCGGTTTTGAAGGCATAAAAATTCTAAACAACAATGGAAAGGAAGGATCTAATCAAATCAGAGATGAGGCACGGCTAATAGGTGAGTGGGATTTATCATATTTGTGTATACTGATAAGACGTAGGAATTCACCCCTTATGATCTTATAACAAGTGTAAACAACGTATCTGGAAGTTAAAAAGTAAATTTTTATACACCCGATTAGGATGTAGCATGCCATGGCTAGATGATTAAAAATTTAATTTTTAATTGATTGTAATTAGCAAAAATTAATCTTCTTCAAATTAAAAAAGGTGAAATACAAAAGTGTTCCGAATTAGACATATTATATATCAAAATTGTAGTTCTCGATGACATGAATCCACTGTGGTGTTTGTTCATCAATTGGGTAAACATATTGAATGGAAAATACGCTGAAAGTTCGATAAATGTGAATCGTCTGTTTTGATCCAACAGTGAAACGACAACAATTCGACGATCGACAGTCAGAGATGTAAAGAAAAGGTCGATTAGATGTTTATGGTGGTGTTCGATTTGCTGCTGACGAACGGAGTTCACCAGAAAATGGTGATCTGGGACCGATGGTTGAGGTTCCTTTCAAGCGACGGGGGTTGGTCGTAGTGGGGTCGGTGAGAGGAGCATGGTGAGGGTGAGCCATTGGTACGATCAAATTTGGAAGAAACGATCCGAGGTGGCATCGGTGAGAACTTGAAGATGGCGAACGGGAGGGGGATCATGATTTAGGAAGATGGACTGTAGCAGGATTTTTAAAATAATAATATAAATATAAATATATTTACTAATTACAATATTGCTTATTGGTTATAACCTTCGCGTACGACCTCCGATTCACACGCGTTCACGGCATCAGAATCATGGTGAGATAAGGAACATTTTGGTATGTCGCTTATTATATATCGAGACACTTCCGAAAAGTGTCTTGTTTTAGTAGATTCATTATACGTTGTTTGATACAGGGATAATGGGCTGAGGCATCTTGTCCATGGTAGCGAGTTGCTTGCGGTTGGACGATAGTAGGCTAAGACATCTTGTTCCTCGGTAGTGAGTCGCTTACGATTTTATGATAGTTGGCTGAGACATAGAGTTTCTCGATAGCGAGTCATTAACGATTTGACGATAATGGGCTGGGACATGTAGTTCCCCAGTAGCGAGTTGTAACATCCCCAATTTGGAGGCCCAAAACTACCGGCTACGGATGCTGCAGTCATCCATAGTTATTAATTCTCGGTGACCGAATGTGGTGATGTTAGATATATTGATACAATAGAAGCAAATGGATATGAAAGAATTTTTAAAATTATAAAACAAATTTCTCATTCCATTTCAAGCATATTTCAAATTCATTACCTAATCCCAAATTCGAGAACCACGTTCGGAGAAAATATAATTATTAAAAACTATGCCAAGAGCGACATATGAAGATACCCCCTTGGATGATCAGAGTATGTATATATATAGGCAACTAAACGACTTTGCCTTTACATCAAAACATAACGGAATCAAATAGAAAGGAACTCTTTATTAGCTAGATTGCCTCCTGCACGTCTTCGGAAGCTTATTCGTCTAAAGGAGAACCTGAAAATCCTCAACTCTACAACTACTGAAAATCAATTGAGCACCCGAGAGTTTAAGGGGAAAACATAAACTTCAAGTCAGACAAAAAACCTGGTATAAATAATAACCTACCATCTCGAACCATTTAGATATCTAGTGAGACCACGCCGCTTAGCGGAACGGGTTTTCCCCTCACTAGTATCTTACCCAAAAATTTATAATAACCATATACTGTGCTCTTGCATCCACAATGGTTAAACACACAACAATTTATAATATCATGATGATATGCAAACAAGCAAAATATCATGGATTTCCCGTCCCCATTCATTTGACTATCTGTCTCAATTATAGTTTCTAAGGTTACTATTAACCTATTAGTTTCATAGGCTGACTAATAACATGTTTAAGCGTATGGGCTATCTATCCAGTTTCATAGTTCTAATGGGATCACTAAGAACCTATTGGCCCCTGCCAATAACTTCATTCAATTATTTCATGGGTTCTCCCTGAACCTATTAGTATCTCCAATAACTTCCTTCATATCATAGTTTTCATGGGTTGATTATGAATCTATTGACTTCTGTCAATAACTTTATCCAAATATAGTTTTCATGGGATCACTATGAACCTAATGGCCCCTGCCAATAACTCTATCCAAACATAGTTTTCATGGGTTTACTATGAATCTGTTTAATCTGACAACTTCTTTGATCAGTCTTTGGGCATCCTATGTTCCGGTTTGCCTGACCTCCTGAATGCAATTCTAACCATACAGGAGTTAGCTCAGTTTATATTCACTACTGGGTCAACCAAGCTGGTTATTCTGCCCTTACTCCCTAAAATACAATTATGGGTCCATTATACAGTGAATATGTTTATATAAGAAGCATATAGAAATATTGATCATAACATAATAATACCAACATTTAGGGTTTAATATCATTGAAATCATTTTCAGATGAAACATGGTTAATCTCTTTATCCCATTATTTTTATCAAGGAAAGCTTCTTCATAAATTCCAAAATTATAAGCCATTTCAAAGCTCTTTTATATTTCCATGGGTTTTCCTTTAAAAATGAGATTGGGTTCTTTGTTTTGGAAATTATGGTTTTCGAAACCTTAGACCTTTACTTTCGAAACCATTAGAATATATCTATTGAAAGCACTCAAATCTTCTTTACAAAACACTTAAACATATGCCTTTCGAAACACTCAGAATATCTCTTTCGAAAACATCAAAACATTCCTTTCGAAAGTATTAAAGTATATCTTTCCAACTCGTAGAAGAATAGCTTCAAAACCATTTGAAAGTACCTCTTTCGAAACCATTGGGTTTATTCTTAAAATAACTTTTGGGTCAAAGTGAATATAAATGAAAGTAACCCTTTCGAAACCATTAAACTTCAAATAAAAGAGTGTGAGGAAAACAGATGGCTTCGGAACCATCCTTTCGAAAACATTAGTCTTTAAGTAAAATAATTGGAAGGATGGCTTTGAAACATCTTTCGAAACCATTGCCTTCGAAGCCTCTGGTTTAAATGGCTACTAGAGCCCTTTCGAAAGCATTGGGAAGTGGCTTGTTATATTTATAAACAAATGCTTTCCTTTCGAACTCATTGAAAACTTCAACCTATTCAAAAGGTGTGAAGACGACATCTAGGTTTCGACTAAGTTCAAAACTACCCTTTCGAAAGCTTCTCTTTAAAACATAAAACGCGGCAACTCATTCGAAAGCTACCCTTTAAAACAAAAAGGTGGCAACCCCTTCGAAAGCTATATAAAAGTAATTCAACCCTTTCGAAAGCATTCATTAAAAGCAAGACAAGCGACATCTCTTTAGAAAGCAAAACAAAGACCGTCGAAAGCTATTTAAAGTGGCCTCGACCCCTTCGAAAGCATGGTTTCGACTCTATACCTTCCGCCTTTCTCCAATCCACTACATACGAAAGCATTGATACCATGTGTATTGGTGTCGACTTGGTTAGGGGCGGAAGTATGGGGTCGAAAGGTTGCAACTGGAAGTGGCGAAACAATAAATCTGTACAAAACTGTTTTGTTGCCTTTTTAAGTAAATACTTTTCAACCAACTTTCCTATTTGTAAAAATATAATTGGTTGCCATAATCTTTACCAAAATATTTTCTAAAGACTGTCGAATTTATCCAGAATTAATTAAAAATAATTTACTAAGTAGCCCTTCCCTTTAACAAAACAATCAAGACATTCAAGTCCTCCAACTTAAATAATTTAATTTACACAGTAAATTTCTTAGGAAAAATCCCCAAAAATCATCATAATTCACTTTTAATATATTATCTATCATATATAAATTTCAGACCCAAATCTTTTATATAATAGCTGAAATAAATTTTAAACCCAATTATTTATTTCGTCCTTTAAAAATTCATAATAAATTATCCATAGCTTGGATAATTATGAAAATGTAAACCCATCTCCAAAATAATGTTTTACATAACATATTAAAACCTCATGGCATTCGAAACCCAATAAATACGATTTTGGCCTTAAAATCGAATAAAACATTTATCAAACATACTTGTTTGAATCAAACATATCATGTAATCTAAGCATATCTTCATTAATATCATCATAAAGGTTTTTAACTTAAATCCCAAAATCAAATGCTTTTTAAAATGAAAATGAGATGGTTTTGATTATTATTCACCTTGCTTTGGATAAGGAACTTGAAATTTGATCTTGCTTGATTCCTTAGCTTTTAATTGAATTTTCTTCTCTTTTCCCCTAGGTTATGGCCGGCTTGCTCTTGAGTTTTTTTTAGAATTTAAACTTGTGAAAGAAAAATGTAATAAGGGTTTAGGGGTTAAGGGTTATGGTGGACGGCTATTCCCCATAATACCCTTGCCTTATTCTCTTATTAGTTAACTTATAAAACCATTTCCATAAACTCATCATTTCTTTCATATTTTTTAAAAAATTTTATTTAGTTAAGCATGGCCTCTAATAAATTTCCAAATCTTAATCCCCTTATCACTCTAATCTTTATATTATTCTATTTAATTTATCTAATTAAATCTCCTGAATAATGTTATTTAAAATTAGGGGTGTTACACGAGTCGCTTACGATTTGGCAACAGTGGGTTGAGACATTGTGTTCCTTAGTAGCAGGTAGCTTATGATTTTACGATAATGGAATGAGACATATAGTTCCTCGGTAGCGAGTTTCATACGTTTTCAATGATAACGAGTTGAGACTTTGGGCGAAATCATGTTGCAGTCGATCTTTGGCATGTAAGCTTGGACTTCGGGTTTGATCGAGTGCATATGATTTGATTGGGTTATATTTGGCGAGACCTTATTCTATATTGTCACTTTAATATTATATTATGTTCAGCTGATTTGTTGAGTAAGGTGACATGGGTTAAGGTATGGTTTTCGAACATAAGTGTTGTTTACTAGCTTATTAGTATACAGTTATATGATGCATTTAACTTACCAAGCGTACGTCTGACCCCTTTTATCATTTTTTTCCTTTTTAGTTATACTCTGATAAGTCAGTAGAGAGGACAAGAGGTGACTTGGAGGTATGATCACGAATGAAATATTAGTAGATTGTACCACATTTACGATCTCTATCGACCTATAAGACAATTTCAACTCAAAGACGTCTGGTGAGTACCATATTTCCGACGTCAATAAAGTACCACATTTTATAATATTAGTAGATTGTACTAGAACGTCACAAAGATGTTTGAAAGTACCACATTTCATTCAGAAAAGATCTTGACTTCTATTTCTATGACCATTAAGAACATCATCAACCCACATTCGACCAGTGTAAGAAGAAGTATGATGTGGAGTAGGCATTACCATCATTCCAGGAATAAAAGCTAGACCTCGATCATACTTATCTGAATCATCGGAATAAAATATATCGTCGTTATTCGTTGAGTTATCTGAGCTTTCCAAATCATTTTCTGAAATATTATATGCAAAATCGTATCCGAACGTTGTTGGAAATAATGTAAGGGAGAAGGAATGAGATGTTGGGGTTTATATAAGGGATTTCTTGGACGTAAATTTTATGTCCTTTCTACGTCCGAGAAATCCTCCCTATTTTGAAGCAGCAAACCTCTCAATGGAGAATCGTTGATGTAATATTTACATCTGCACAACACCGTTAAGTCGGACATAAATATTCGCGAACGTTGCCCGCCCAGTTAATCTTTTGTCCAAGAATGCACCCTAAATAATATTGAAGAAGTGAAAATAGAAATGATCAAAAAGAGAATCAAAGAGACGAGTGATGAATCCTATGATGGTGAGAACATTGGGATGGGTAAAGATTATATCATTCCTATTTCGAACAATTTTATTTTTAAATCAATTTTTTTGGAATTTTATGTGAAAGTGAAATTTGAAAAATATATAAAGAAATTGAATGAGACAAAGATTGCAAGAGTAGAATTATGAAAGAATAGAAAGATGACATATATGGCTTATATAAAATTTACGGCACTGGAACAAAATGGACGTTAGAACGCTTACTTTTTAGAGTATTTTATTGTAACAATGGAGGAAGAAACGAATGAAGTATAAAAAATATTTGTAAAATTGCATCGAAGATCTTGAAAATGAGAAAGAAGAACAACAAAATAAAGAAAGTTTGGATGATATCTCTATTCCTACCGAAGTATGTAAAATATAAAGATTGAAAATTTTGCTAAGAGTTATAAACCAAGTCTGTGGGGGAATGTTTGAAAAAACCAATTGTTTTATAAAGCATTAATTATTTTGGACAATTTGAATTTTAACATTTATGAAAATAATTAATAAGGGACTAAAATTTAACCTATAAAAGGTGCGTGTGTGTGTGTATTGTAGTAAAAAGCCTCTAGAGCCGTCTATTTTAGAAATGCCTAAAGAGTCAATAATAATTATAGAAAACAGTAGAGAATGATTATACTCCATTAGATAGAATACATCTTGTTAATATACATAAAGAAAAATTTTCTCATGTGAATGTAAGAAAATACAAGCAAATAAAGGGAACAAAAGTTTATCCTAAATAAGCTTTACATAAAAATGCATTTATGGCCGATTTCATAAAAATACAAAATAATCCTATTTTTGATAATCTTGATCAGAATGGAGACTCTTCTTCATCCCTATCTCCTCCTCCTCCATCGTCTATCTCTATTCCTCTTTCATAGCAAATCAAATTCAAAGATAACCCTCCTAATTCGAGCAATGCAATTGTTGATGAAGATGGGTTTTAGAAAGTAATTTACAATAGAAAGGCGAGTAGAAGGGATTCTGCTTTTGATTTTCAGAGAAACATTCAAAGAAAACCAGAAAATACATATCAAAATCCTCTCAGTACAGGGAAAACAGATTCAAGAAAATACAATACCCAATCAAGAAATGTGCACATGCATCTGTTGAATCCAAGAAGTCGAATTCCCAATGCTCCAGTTAATGTAGACATTGCTCAGAAGATGCATAAAGCCTCTTCTTGGGCTGATCTTCTTAAGAAAGGAGGGTTAGATTCTGATTTCGATATACATTATGTTGCTCCTATCAATATCAATAATAAACAATTTGTTACTGTGAAAGAAGATATTGATAAACGCACAGAGAATAAGTGGAGTGTTTTTGTTATTGCTTATGTTTATGGTCCTCGTCCTCCATATCATCATTTCAAGAACTATATTACCCGCAATTGGAACCCCACGGGAAACTTTGAAATTTATACTAGAAATAATGGGTTTTTCATAATAAGATTTTCCAACCTCGAAGACTATGAAAAAACCCTAAGTGGGGGGCCATATTTTATAAATGGCAAATTGATTATTCTGAAAAAATGGAGCAATAAATTTAATTTTGACAGAAATCTTCTGTCTACTATGCCAATTTGGATTAGGCTGCCTGAATTAAGCCTAAGATTACGAGATAAAGATGCTTTTAGCGCTATTGCAAGTTTGGTGGGTATGCCACAAAAGTTAGATGAACCAACTGCTAAAGAAACAAGACTGGGTTATGCAAGAATTTTTGTTGAAATAAAAGCTGATGCAGATTTGCCTGATGAAGCTAACATCACAATGCATGATGGTGATATTATAGTGCAAAAAATTGATTATGAGTGGATCCCACCAAGATGTAAATCTTGTAAATGTTCTAGACATTCAAATGAAAGTTGCATTGCTAAAAAAGTCTGGAAAGAAAAGTGCAGAGAGAATGATACTGCAGTTGAGATTAATGCAGAGAAAAACCTGAATGCAGAAATAAATATGAATGGGCAGAATTTTCATGATGGAATACAAATAGAATCAGTGCCACAATCAGAGAATACTTTAAATCCAATTTCTTTTAATGATTTAGAAGCTCATGATACAGTTATGGATGCTGTCAATATTTCTAATGCAGAAAATTAGGAAAATATGCAAAGTAAATATAGTTACTCCTCTCAGATCTTGCAGGAAATCAGTGATAATGCAAATGAGATGGATCTTCCAAATGCATCAGAGGAAGAAACTGCAAATTTTACGACCTCTGTTCAAGCAAATGTTGAAGAAGATAGTATGAATGTAGATCAATGTCCTCCAAAAATAATGAATCTTGCAGATTTGATTGATCCTCCAAAAGGCACTGCTATATCTTTCCTTCCATATACACTCACTCCACTAAAGAAGAAACCTTTATCTGGAAAAGCTATTCAAGCAGCTATTAATGTTGTTTCATCTTTATCATCTGCAGATAAAAATAAGAAAAAAAGAAAGAAAGCTAGAACTAGAATTAAAAGCTTAAGTGATATTCCATTTGCAGAAAGGATAGAGGATGTGATGAAGCAGCGTACCTGGATTTGAAGACGAAAACATTCTCCGACCTAAAGTCCAGTACCCGCGACCTACGACCTACCAGAAGCTCCGACCTAAACTCCATTTCTCGCGACCTACGACCTACCAGAAGCTCCGACCTATCTCCAGCCTCCATCGTGACCTACGACTTAAAACTCCACCGCGACCCATGACCTAATGCCTCCGACCTATCTCCAGCCTCCATCGCGACCTACGACTTAAAACTCCACTGCGACCCACGACCTAATGCCTCCGACCTATCTCCACAATATAACAGCCTACCGAAAACCAAACGATCCAAATCACTTCCTCGACCTAACTTTTCCTTTTCCCGACCTAATACTAAGCCGAAGAACTTCCCTCCGAGCTTCCCCTAAATCGCGTGCCGCCTTCATTAAATCGTTGCCGAGCTTATTTTAGATCGCGAAGTTATTTTGATAAGTTGGGAGATGAGGATGATAACTCGTGAGCTAATGTGATAAGTCGCGAGTGGTTTGATAAGTCGCGAGTGGTTTTATAAGTCGGATGTTGACTATTTCTTGAGGTCATTAAATACTTTGTTAAGTCGGTACCCTACTTTCTTAGGTCGTTTGTAAAGAGTGTTGTTGAGTCGTTTGTACTATAACTCGTTTTCTGTCAAGTGTTGTAAATATTCTAAGTGTTAGGTCGTCCAAGACCTATGAGTTGTGTTGTAAGTGTTGTGTTGTATGCCTATAAATAGGCGAGTTATATCATTTGTAATGGTTGTTGATTTTGAAATAAAATTTCCTTTGTTAGCTTTGTGCTTTCATCCAATTGGTAGTCGAGTGTGATCTCCTATCTCCTCTTTTGGTAATCGAGTGCGCTCGATTCAACGATCGTAGAAGCCAATTAGCGGAATCAAGTGCGCTTGATCAACGCTCGAAGAATTGTAGATCTCTCTTCACGGTATCGTGCGCGATCAACGTGTCAGAGATAGCTTGAATTCGGCATCTTCGGATCAACGAATTTGGGTCTTTCAGTATTCATCAATCCACCGATTGCTACGTTCATCGTATTATCAATTTTTGTATTCCGCTGCTGCGTCATTTGGTATCAGAGCTAGAACGCAAGGAGTTTGCATAGATCTTTGGAGTTTGTACGAGATTTACATCATTTGGAGAAGTGGGTTATCGAGATTTTGAAGAGATTTGTTCGTTTGGAGATTTTTGAAGTTTTCAACAAGTGGGTAGTGTTGATTTGAAGATTTTTAGATCGAAGTAAAGTTTTTGTTGGAATTTGTTGAAGAGTGATCATGCCTCTGAGAAGAGCTAACCGTTATCGCAACATTGATGCTTTGTATGGGAGAGAAGAGGCCGATGAGATGGAGCAAAGAATTAACGACAATTTTAATGAGAAGATTAATGAAGGGATTGGTCGATTAGAGAGGATGATGTTGGAGATGAGTTAAAATCATAGAAGAGTATCACCGGAATCGAGCCATGGGAGAAGTAGAGCTTCACCACATTCAAATCGAGAGAGAAGTGTTGATAGTGATCATAGAAGCATGGATCGAGATTGTGATAGAAATGTTGATGATCGAAGTCAGGATAGAAATGTGACTGATCGAGATCGGTGGAATGTAGATCGTAGGAATGTTGGTGGAAGAAATGGTGGTGGTAGAGATGTTGGTGGTCAGGACCGACATCGATATACATCGGATTGTGACGAAGAGTATGATGGTGGTAGTGTTCATGGACGAAGATGTGGACAAGGAAGGAATCAGTCGGAGTACGATCACAAGTGGGAATCTGGGATGAAGACTGAAATTCCAGAATTCAAAGGTGGTATGCAAGCTGAGGAGTTTTTGGATTGGGTGGCTAATGTTGAAAAAATTTTTGATTTCAAAGAAGTTCCAGAACATCGTAGAGTGAAATTGGTTGCTACAAGGTGAAGGGGTGGAGCTTTGGCATGGTGGCAGCAAACCAAACTTACACGTGAACGAATGGGGAAGTCAAAAGTTGAATCTTGGGAGAAGATGAAGAAATTGATGAAAGCAACGTTCTTACCTTACAATTATCAATCTCTGATGTATCAACGTTTGCAGAACTTGAGGCAGGGCACAAAGATTGTTAATGATTACGCAGATGAGTTTTATCAGCTTATTACAAGGAATGATATTATGGAAACGGAAGAACAACTGACATCTAGATTCATTGGGGGATTGAGAATGCAGATCCAGGATATGGTGAATATGTTCGATCCAAGATCTGTGGCGGAAGCACATCAGAAAGCGTTGGCTTGGGAAAAGCAGGGACGACGAGGAGGTGGTGTGTTTACTAATTCCAACAATCAAGTGAAGGGTGTTAGTGGAAGTTCTAATGTTTCTAAACCTTTCAGTAAACCAGTGGTGAAGGAGGCTGAGAAGGCAAAGGTCAACAACGGTTTCAAATGTTACAATTTCCAAGAATTGGGTCATAAAAGTAGTGAGTGTCCAAAGCCAAAGAAGAGAACCATGGTTGCAGAAGTTGAAGATGAGGGTGTTGATGGAAATTATTCTAGTCCAGTTGAGGAGGATGAACAGGATATTGCGTCAGGAGATGAAGGTTGTAATCTAATGCTGAGGAGATCGTGTTTGACACCGAAGCAGGAAGAAGCTAGTTGGTTGAGGAGTAATATCTTTCAGTCGACATGCACTATACTGGGAAGGGTGTGTAAATTTGTGATTGACGCCGGAAGCTGTGACAATATCATTTCAACCGAGGCTGTAACAAAGTTGAAGTTGAAGACAGAGAAACATCTGAATCCATACAAGTTAGCATGGTTGAGAAAAGGAGGAGAGGTGAAAGTGGATAGACGAGTTCGTGTTCCATTCTCTATTGGGAAGAAATACAAAGACGAGATCTGGTGTGATGTAGTAGAGATGGATGTTTGTCACTTACTTTTGGGAAGACCATGGAAGTATGATCGAGCAGTACAGCATGAAGGTCGGACCAATAGCTACAGTTTTATGTTTGAAGGTACGAAGATTATCTTAGTTCCGAAGAAGAGACAACAAGGAGAAAGTAATTCGGAAGAGATTGAAGAGCTGAAAACTTTATTATCTTTGAAGGAGTTTGTTAAGGAGGTTGAGGAAGAGCCCGAAGTGTACCTGTTGATTGGGTGAGAGAGTCAAGAAGAGGTTGGAATTCCAGAAGAAGTGAAACCAGTATTGAAAGAATTTGAGGATGTATTTCCAGAGGAGTTACCAAAGGAGTTACCGCCACTGAGAGACATTCAACATCAAATTGATCTTGTTCCGAGAGCAATGTTGCCACATAGACCACATTATCGAATGAGTCCGAAGGAACATGAAGAATTGCGAAGGCAGGTGGAAGAATTGCTTGAACATGGGCGTGTGCAGGAGAGTTTAAGTCCTTGTGCTGTACCAGCTTTGTTAGTACCAAAGAAGGACGGGACGTGGAGAATGTGCACTGACAGTCGAGCATTGAATAAGATTACTGTGAGATATAGATTTCCAATGCCGAGGTTGGATGACTTGCTAGATCAAATAAGCGGAGCTACTATCTTTTCGAAGATTGATTTGAAGAGCGGATATCATCAAATTCGTATCAGGCCAGGTGATGAGTGGAAGACTGCTTTTAAAACCAGGGAGGGTCTATACGAATGGTTGGTAATGCCATTTGGTTTATCAAATGCGCCAAGTACATTTATGCGAGTGATGAATCAAATTTTTAGACCATTTATTGGAAAATTTGTGGTGGTATATTTTGATGATATTCTGATATATAGTGGAAATCCATAGGAACATTTGAATCATCTGAAAGAAGTGCTGATGGTACTGCGACAAGAACAATTTTATGCTGCAACGAAGAAATGCGTGTTCATGACGCATAGTGTTTTATTTTTGGGGTATATTGTATCGGATGGAGGAATACAGGTTGACCAAAGTAAAATCGAAGCGATTAGAGATTGGCCACAACCCAAGACGATAACAGAAGTTCGAAGTTTCCACGGGTTGGCTTCATTCTATCGAAGATTTATTCCACACTTTAGTAGTGTGATGGCGCCTGTTACTGATTGTATGAAGGGCAAACAGTTTTCATGGACGGAGGAAGCAGGAGTTGCTTTTGAACGAATCAAGGAGTTGTTGACGACAGCACCAATTCTAGCATTACCTGATTTTTAGTTGTTGTTTGAGCTACACACTGATGCGTCAAAGGTTGGAATTGGAGGGGTGTTGAGTCAGAGGGGATGTCCTATTGCATATTTCAGTGAGAAGCTATCGGGAGCAAAGATGAGATATAGTACATATGATGTGGAATTTTATGCTGTTGTGCAAGCTATTAAACACTGGAGACACTATCTATTTCAGAAAGAGTTTGTTCTTTACACTGACCATGAGGCGTTGAAACATTTACAAGGGCAAGACAAGATTTCAGCAAGACATGCATCATGGGTTGCATATCTGCAACAGTTTACGTTTGTTGTGAAACACAAATCGGGAGTGACGAATCGTGTTGCGGATGCGTTAAGTAGAAGAAATCATGTATTGACTACAATGAAGGTCGAAGTGACAGGGTTTGATGTGCTACCAGAGTTATTTGTTGAAGATCCTTACTTTATGAAGTTTGTAGATAAAGTAAAGAAAGGAGAGACGGATGAGTTTGTGATGGTAGATGGTTTTCTGTTCAAGGGAAATCGATTATGTATACCAGATTGCAGTTTACGGTTGAAGATTGTGAAGGAATTGCATGAGGAAGGTCATGTGGGTAGAGACCGTACATTACAGTTGATTTCTCAATCTTATTTTTGGCCATCAACGAGGAAAGAAGTGGAAAGATTTGTGGAGCGATGTCATATCTGTCAGGTTTCGAAAGGAACTGCGACCAATGCTGGATTATATATGCCGTTACCTGTACCAACTAAGCCTTAGGGTTGATGTGAGTATGGATTTTGTTTTGGGTTTGCCTCGAACTCAAAGGGGAAACGATTCCATTTATGTGGTGGTTGACCGATTTTCGAAAATGGCACACTTTATTGCTTGTAAGAAGACGGCGGATGCTGTTCGTGTGGCTCAGTTATTTTTCAAAGAAATCTATCGACTTCATGGATTGCCTGAATCGATTGTTTCAGACAGGGATACTAGATTTCTAAGTCATTTCTAGCTAAGTTTGTGGAAGATGGTGGGAAAGAAATTGAAATTCAGTAGTGCTTATCATCCACAAACTGAAGTTGTGAACAGATCCCTGGGAAATTTATTGCGATGTCTTGTACAAGACAATTTGAAGAGTTGGGACTTAAAGTTGTGTCAGGCAGAGTTTGCTCATAATCATGCTGTTAACCGAAGCACTGGTTATAGTCCATTTCAAGTTGTATATTCAAGCTTGCCAAAGGGGCCGTTGGATTTAACGATAGTACCACAATCAAAGGGAACAGTTAAACGGGCTGTTGATTTTGTTGATGGATTGACAGAATGCCATAGAATCGTTCAGGAACGTTTGGAGAAGACAAATGAGAAGTACAAACGAGCAGCGGATAAGAAGAGAAGAAGTGTGGAGTTCAACGAAGGTGATTTTGTGTACGCGGTGTTGACAAAGGATCGATTTCCAGTTGGAACGTACAACAAGTTGAAAGCGCGAAAAATTGGTCCGTTAGAAATTTTGAAGAAGATCAATAATAATGCCTATCGGTTAAAGTTGCCAGATCATATTCACACTGCTGACGTTTTCAACGTTAAACATTTGATTCCGTACCATGGGGATGAGCTTGTTGAAGAAGAGAGAAGTACAAATTCGAGGTCGAATTTTTGTCAACAAGGGGAGGATGATGAAGCAGCGTACCTGGATTTGAAGACGAAAACATTCTCCGACCTAAAGTCCAGTACCCGCGACCTACGACCTACCAGAAGCTCTGACCTAAACTCCATTTCCCGCGACCTACGACCTACCAGAAGCTCCGACCTATCTCCAGCCTCCATCGCGACCTACGACTTAAAACTCCACCGCGACCCACGACCTAATGCCTCCGACCTATCTCCAGCCTCCATCGCAACCTACGACTTAAAACTCCACTGCGTCCCACGACCTAATGCCTCCGACCTATCTCCACAATATAACAGCCTACCGAAAACCAAACGATCCAAATCACTTCCTCGACCTAACTTTTCCTTTTCCCGACCTAATACTAAGCCGAAGAACTTCCCTCCGAGCTTCCCCTAAATCGTGTGCCGCCTTCATTAAATCGCTGCCGAGCTTATTTTTGATCGCGAAGTTATTTTGATAAGTTGGGAGATGAGGATGATAACTCGTGAGCTAATGTGATAAGTCGCGAGTGGTTTGATAAGTCGCGAGTGGTTTGATAAGTCGAATGTTGACTATTTCTTTAGGTCGTTAAATACTTTGTTAAGTCGGTACCCTACTTTCTTAGGTCGTTTGTAAAGAGTGTTGTTGAGTCGTTTGTACTATAACTCATTTTCTGTCAAGTGTTGTAAATATTCTAAGTGTTAGGTCATCCAAGACCTATGAGTTGTGTTGTAAGTGTTGTGTTGTATGCCTATAAATAGGCGAGTTATATCATTTGTAATGGTTGTTGATTTTGAAATAAAATTTCCTTTGTTAGCTTTGTGCTTTCATCCAATTGGTAGTCGAGTGTGATCTCCTATCTCCTCTTTCGGTAATCGAGTGCGCTCGATTCAACGATCGTAGAAGCCAATTCGCGGAATCAAGTGCGCTTGATCAACGCTCGAAGAATTGTAGATCTCTCTTCACGGTATCGTGCGCGATCAACGTGTCAGAGATAGCTTGAATTTGGCATCTTCGGATCAACGAATTTGGGTCTTTCAGTATTCATCAATCCACCGATTGCTACGTTCATCGTATTATCAATTTTTGTATTCCGCCGCTGCATCAGGATGCTACAGACAAAGAATTCAGAAAAAATACATCTCAAAAAATGGTAAATGGGAAAAGCTTTTAAAAGTTAAAAATGACTCTGCATGCAAAAAAAAAGGGAAAGAAGCTGGAAGTACAGGAGGAGGAATATAGTTACAGTGATTCACTGTAACTATCCACATATCCTTTGAGTATACTTATTATTTTACACTTCATATGTTTATCAATGTCGATAATTTCATGGAATGTTAGAGGTCTTAATTCTCCTATTAGAACCTTAGATGTTTAATTTAATTATGTCTAAAAAACCTAGTATAATAGGTCTTTTAGAACATAAATTAGATAATGTTAAAATTGTTGATTATCATATCAGACATCTCCCCAACTAGAGAATTATTAATAATAATCGAATTGGGGGGGGGGGGTAATGGTAGAATTCTTATTTTATGGGAGTATAATATTTGGAATTTAGTTAGCCACATTCTAAACTTCCAATATATTCACTGCTTATTTTCTACTAAAGGTGGTCTTGTTATAGATGTTACTTTTATATATGCATTAAATTTTGAAAATGAGAGATTTGATTTATGGAATCATATTGAGAATTTGATCAAGAAAATCTCTCATCCTTGGATTATAATGGGTGATTTTAATACAATCATCCATGCATATAATAAAAGAGGTGGCATACCAATCCCTTTTAGCAAGCTAGAATTTATTAATAAATTCTTCTTAAGGACTGGTATTGTTGAAGCTAATATTATAGGAAACAAATTTACTTGGAAGTCTGGTAAATTTAGAAACATTCACTGCAAACTTGATAGGATTTTAATCAACCAAAAGTTTGCCAATATTTTTCCTCATTACAAATGTTTCACACTTCTTCAAGCTACAAGTGATCACACCCCTATTCAAATTTTTCTCACTGAAAATAATGATTGCAAGAAAAATATTCCATTTAGATTTATGAATGGGTGGGTCTTTGAAGATGATTATAAAGATGTCATCAATAAATGCTTGTCATTTAAAATTCAGGGCACTGCCCAATATAAATTCTTTAAATTTTTGCAAATTGCCAAGGGTCGTATAAAAAACTGGAACAAAAGCAGAAACAAAAATGAGCTTAAAGATATTAGGGTTGAATGTGAAAAACTACAAAATGCTCTTGATAATGATTGCTGAGACAGTAATAATATCAATAGATTTTTTCAGGCTCAAAATAATCTCTTCACTTCTCTTCATGTTCATTCAGTTAATATAAGGCAAAAGGCCAAAGTTGACTGGCTTACAAATGGGGATGAAGCTAGCAAATTTTTTTATGCAAAAATGACAAATAGGAAAAATAGAAATATCGTTGATAAACTTATTGATGCAAATGGTAATGCTTTAAAGAATTCAAATGATATTGAGAGAGAAGCCATTAATTACTTCACAGAGTTATCTATACTATTATATTGTTATTACTGAGGCGCAGAAGCCTCTGCAAGAATTCTGTGAAATGAACAGTCCCGTCTTTACGATTCTTCTTTTTACTCCACCCCTTTTTATTTCTTTCCCTTATCCTTATCGTCCAAACACTAAATATCACCATACCCCCAATTTGTGCCTTTACCCATTCGCCAATGTTGAACTCTCCTCCTACCACAAACATAGAGATTTCCTTCACTCTCCCTTTTAATGCCTAACCCTATTTTACATTTATGGTAAAATCAGTCAACTTCTATTTCAAAGAGGCACCCTCAGCTCACCGTCATCGTCGGGTTTCTCCACTCACCAATGCTCGCGTTTGTTGTGACGATTTCACCTCCTTTTCCCACTGTAACTTCCTTTGCTGTAGTGCCCTTGCATCAACTGCATCCGATAGGCAGCCTGGTGTTTTTGTTTGTTGAGCCTACGCTCTGCCTTTGTTGCCCAATCGTCTATCCTACTTCAGGTAAGAATCCTAATTTGTTGGTTTTCATGATTCAATTTTTTATGCATTGAAACTTTGTGTATTTGAACTATATTTTTCCCCAATTTCTATCTACCTGATATTTCAACCATACCTTTCATTTAGCATGAGTTTTAGGCATTGCTATTGGTCATATGTGCTTTGTAACCACAAATTTTGATAGGTGAGTAGTACATTTAAGGGTTGTTAGACATCAACAAGTCTGAAATTTTTATTGGCAATCAACTTAATCATTTTATTAATTTGATTGGTTCTGATATGCACTAACTTTACGAGTTTAGACTTGAATTTGTAAATTATAATTAGATAGTTGAGTAGTATGTTTAAGGGTTGTTAGATATCAGCAAGTCTGAAATATTTATTGGTTATAATCGGTTTCATCATTTTAATAAGCTGCTTAGTTTTGATATGCATTAACTTTATGATTTTAGACTTGAATTGCGTAAATCATCACTTTATGGTCACACTTGACCTAAACTTTCTTCATATGAAGACTTAATATTTTGAGATAGCAGTGCATTTAATAATGTCTTTGCATCTATTCCCATTGTTATGACTTATGGGAAAATAATTTCAAGCTAATAAGGTAGATTTAGATAACATCGAAAATGAAACTTTGGTAGTAGCAAACCATCTATTAATGTTCATTTTATCTGTGTTTTCCATACTTTATACATCTGATATAAAATGTGATATTTACAACCTATGCAAGATGTAGAAGAAATGTTTACAACCAGTTCACAAACTCTTCTTGAAACAAAACAAAAGGTAGTTGTTGATAAAGGCTGCGGTGAAATCTGCACATGTAAGCTTCTTCTTCATTAGTATTCTGCTCCTACAATATCACCATTTTAACTTCATTAAAACTGTACTGATAAATTTTCATTTCAGATCCAATATCGATATCATTCAGCTCAATTTATCTAATACATAATGTTCCTCTTGGTTGGTTGTTCTTACAGTGCAAGGCAGTGGTATGAACTTCACTATTCAAATTATAGCAGTCCTAATGAGCACAAACATCTTTGTTGCTTTCACATAGTTTCGTCTTTGTTTCCAGGTACACCATGGTGGTGTTGGAACATTCGCGACTGGTGTTAAAGCAACGGTAAATCGTATTTTATATACTATATCCTTTTCTTCTTCGTCTTCTTCTTCTTCTTTTTAAATGTGAATGTTTGGATAAAAAATAATAATTCGCCTTTACTTTACACAATCAATCAATATACAATTATCAAGCTTTTATAAACAGGTCAATTATTATGGTATTTATTAACCATAATGAAGTGAGTTAATTAAGTTGGTTAATTTTATTTTATTTTTAATTTATTTTTTTCCCCAAACTATGCTCAAGTGCTGGTTTTCCAGAAAATAGGATCTTCTTAGTTTGAATTCTCCCCCTCTTTGAATTTGTAGCTTTGTTTGAATAGTAACCCGTTCCATTTACACTGTTATTGCAATACCGTTTAGGAACGTTGACAGGAGTAAATCTACTGAAAATTAAACCAAAAAAATTAATTAATTTTTTTTGTATTAAACTCTACCATAAAATATAGACTACCCCTTACTATTCCTTGGCTGTCTGGTTCCTAAACGTATTTTCCCTTTCAACTCCTGCCCTTCAAACGTGATAATTTCACTAACTACCGACAACCTAATATATATTAGTGATGACTCCTTTTATTCATGAGCATTAAATTAGATAGCAAAATATGTGCAATGTTAGAAGGTGAAGGTGAACAGTTTACAATGAATTTTAACTGAAATTCATTTATTTCTATGGATTACTAAAGGTCATGCATATCACTTTATCATTCTTATATAACCATGCAACTTTTATGACTTCCCACTACCATCTGACAATACACCTAAAACACGATCCACTCGATAACTACACCGCAGGTAATGTATTCTTGCTCCTTATTCCCTTTCTCAAGACCTACCTACCACATGTTACTCAACCAACTCACTTGATAAATTCATCTTTTCTACAGCGTTTTCAGTAATGGATGATCTACATTCACCTTTGGAGTCACTTAGCGTTGACACTGTTGGAGCAACAATCCGAGTGTGTTTTGACAGACTGTGGGACTCCGTCAACCTTAAAAGCAATGATGTGTTTGGATTCAATATGCAACTTCTAGATAACGAGGTGTGTTTATTCACTTATTACATCCCCCAATCTACCAGTTTCACCATTATTTTTGGACGTGTGTGTATTAATAACCTACCAAGAAATTTGTTTTCAACGTTGAGTATCACCTTTTCTGTTAGTTTGCACACCTTTTGTAAAGCTGGGGAAAAAATTCCATTTTTAGTTGATAAAACCAATTATTTATTATCTTACACACATAGAAAAGCACAAACAAAAAGCTCAGTTTCCTCTTATAATTTTCAATCTTAACTAGGATTTTTTTTTCATTTGTGACTATTGTAACAGTAATGGAACATGATTTCTCTGCATCTAATCAGTTTCGTTTTTATTCCTAATTTTTACTCCTTTTTTCACTGTCATTACGGCTGTATATTCTTTTTCCAAATCCGCTTAAATTAAGCTAAATTGATAATGCTAATTATGTTAACTATATGAGGGGAATAATAACCATGATATAAAATTTATATATCATTTCTATTGCAGATATATAGTTAAAAAGGCTGATCTTTTTAACAGCTATCTTATTACCTTCAAAAATTAAGTACAGTTGTAATTCCTGTGCTTGCTATTAATTTAGTTTTTCAAATATAAGTTCTTTACAAGTTGAACCTAAAGTAATCGCATATAATATGACTTAAAATATAAGTTCTTTAAAAGTTGGACTGTTGATGCTCCTAACATTTGCATAGTGTCTATTAATAATCTTGCTGTCATTTAATGCAGAGTACCAATTGCTATTTTCCAAATCTATTCATCTCATCTGCTTTGTTTCTAACCTATTTTTTCAAAGCATGTAGAAGGTAAAGCCATAAACGAAAACGATTTAAGTTTGTGATAACCAACATCCTGTTATAGTCAAGATAATATAAAGCCGTAGGTTACCTAATATTCAAACATTGCTAATTTTTAAAGACGTATAATTGTTAGCCTGCATAACGTTTTAGAATTAAAAGATATTATGCACAGTATATAAATATTGCTCTATATGATAGCAAAAGATTCTATTTTCCACTGTATGATTTCTTGGACTGGTATCATACCAGTTTGCACCCGTAAATATATTTTGAATTATGTTATTGACTGTTTTTCATGCCTATTCTACTATAAATATCTGGGTTTATGTTTATTTTTTTATATCATTCATTTGAATTAGAAAGGGTTTAGTTTCTATTTACAAGACATTCGAATAACTGTTATGCTGTTATGGGACTTTGAGTATGCACACCAACCAAACTGTACATGAATGTAAATGCAATTGATAGTTCCGATAATTTTAGCAATCATTTTGTACTTTTTTTCTTAGTATAGCTTTCATAAATTCGTACATAAATGTCTATGATGAAATTTTATAACATTCTACTCTACTTAACTCGTTTTAATTATGACTCAATTAAATTGTTAGTTGGAAAATTTAATCAAGTATAAACAGCATTATATAGTTGTACTGGGATTAAAGTTTTTTTTATTTTTGTAGTTTCTTGATTGGGAATTGAACATTTAGTGCTTGGGTTTAAAAAAATTAATGGTTTGAATAATTATTCTTAGCTTATCTGCCAACCATCAACCGGGATGATCAACTGGCAACTAAAAAAAAGTTGTACGCCTTCCATCTTTTTATAATTGCCAATTACCATAACTAACCTACACATGTATGTTCTTTTAACTACCAAATGTCGCATTGATTATATGTTTACACGATCCATTAATCATAACACATTTTATGTATGACAATAATCTACAGAATTGTTTCTTTTACTCAAATACATTGCATTTTGGTACATTCCCATATTAAAGTACATTATAATTATACTACTAGTCTATAAATTTTCACTTAAATTCAAGTTCACAATCGTATAATATTCAAAAAAACCTATATCAAACTCATTCTGAATCAATTCATACCAGTATTGCTGAGGTGTAACATAAACTCAACTGATTTGTGTTTTCAGGAAGTTTTGAGATTGTAGTTAAAAAATTATGTTTTCCCTGACAAGTCTCCATGAATAAATTGTTTTTCGTTTGTTGTCTCCGTTTTCCAATGTAGTAAGCTCAACCATGGAGTTGCAGAAGGTGTTTAACTACATTTGTTGTCCTATAATTCAACACGTATATTGCTCTTACAAAGGTATACAATTAACTATTCCGCCACTTACTTTGGGTCTGCATTCAAGTTCTTACTATTACTATACTGCTCTATTGTTCCATCCATATTGCTCATATAAACGTGTATGGAGGATTGTTCGCTTCCATAGACATCTTTTTTATTTTTCCAGGTTGCTCTTGATATTTTGGACAAGCTTGACAAAGACGGACGAATTAAAGGCAATGAGTAGCTTTCAAAGTTTTATTTTGTTTGTATTTACTAATAGTTTAGCAAGGCTTACTCAATTTATATAAGCTACTTTTTAGTTTTTTGAAAGTTAAAGTGAATAAGTTTTGGCTTTCAAAAAGCTAAAAAGTAGCTTACATAAGTCGGTCCAAACGGAGCATTATAGTACGAGTTTTTTTTATGCTCTCACTAGGATTTCTTACATGCCAACTTTGATTGTAATTTTTTATATTACTGTGCTTTTTGTAACATTGGATCAGTATTCAGGTGGATAAATAAATTATTTCCTTTTTAGTTCATTGTTTTTTTCTTTTTGGCTTAAAGCATTAAACAAATTATTGGAAATGGGAAAAGTATCCAACTATTATTATACGCTTATGATCCTAATTCATGAACCGTTTAAGGCCTTACAAAGTAAGTATTGTTTACTAAATTTAAATTAGGAAGACTTTGTAATTTTGGTTCTTTAAATAATTGTCTGTTTTATAACCAAGGGTGGAAACATGGTTTCAAGAATGTTCAGTTTCAACTCATATATAGAAATAAGGAAATGTGTTGCTTCACCTAAGCGGTTAAGAATTTAATGCCACATGCATTTCCACTAACAATTACGAATGAAAGTGCATCAAATAATATCTTTACTTGGGGTAAATGTGATATGTTGTACACGGTAGCATATACCACTTTGATTATAGTTTTTTTTCAAATAAAATGCACTTCAACAGTCTTTTTGTATTCACTCACAAACGATAACATTTCGTTGGGTGGAACGAATATTATTCGGATATATCTAATCGATTAGCAATTAGCTGATAGTTCTTTCATGTGTAAAACCGCTTTTGCTGTTAAGTTATAACTGCTGCCACATACCTGTCCTCTTTAATTGGATACTTATTCTGTTGTATTCCAATTTTATACATGATACAAATTTGCTGCCACAACCATTCTTTCTATTTTGTTATGACCTCTATGGATGCAATATTTTCGCGACAACCATGTGCGAAGCATGGGTTCACACTAATAGTTATGTGACCTCTTTTCCTATTATCAATGTTAAATTTTCCTTAAAAGAAATTAGTTAGGAAAATTTATTAGCTCCTGTTAGTTTATTGGATATTAAAAATATTATTTTCAATGCTAATAATGATAAAATCCCTGGTCCTGATGGATTTGATGCTAAATTCTATAAAACCCACTGGCCTGATATTAGTTCTAATATTTTAGAAGTCATTTCTGAATTTTTTAAGACAGGGAAGCTTTTAAAATCTTTCAATCATACTTTCTTAACCCTTGTCCCAAAAATAAATAATCCTATTGAGATGGAAGATTACAGACCAATTTCCTATTGCAACTTCATTTATAAAATTATTTCAACTATTCTTTGCAATAGGATTAAAGTGTTTTAAAAAAATTTATTTCTGAAAATCAATGTGCTTTCTAGGCTTATTACTGAAAACACTTTGCTTGCCCATGAGCTAATTAGAAACTTTAACATGAAAAAAAAGTGATGTGTGTATTAAAATTGATTTACACAAAGCTTTTGACAAAATAAATAGGCATTTTATAATTCATATGATGATTCTAACGGGTTTCAATAAAAAAAATTGTGATCTTATTAAAGAATGTATTGATAATGTTACATACTCTGTGATGATTAATGGCTCCCTTAATGGTTATATTCATATCAATAGAGGAATTGGACAAGGAGATCATCTTTCTCCTTATCTATTCACTATTGTGATGGAACATTTCACCATTCTAATTGATTCTGAATAAAGCAAAGGGAATATTAAAGCCATAAATAGAACCAAACCATATATTACTCATCTTTTATATGCTGATGATTTGCTTTTATTTGTCAATGCAGATACAAATAGTGCTAATTCTATTACCAGCATCTTTAAAAAGCTAGAATTATTTGTTGGACTAAAAGTTAATGAGTGCAAAAGTAAAGTCTATTTCAGCAAAGGGTGCAAATGCAAGAAAGAAATCTTAAGCATTCTTAAATTTAATGAAGGTAATTTTCCAGTCAAATACTTGGGCCTGCCTTAGAGTATAAATTAGCTAAATGATAGAGACTGCTTAAGGTTATATGAGATTATTCAAAGTAAACTTGAAGGATGGTCTAGCAAATTATTATCTTTAGCCGGTAGGCTAGAGCTCACCCATACTGTCATCACTGCAATTGTTTTGTACTGAATTCAAGCTCATAATATACTAGTCAAGGCAATTTGCAAAATTGAAAAAATGTGTGCTAATTTTATTTGGCAAGGCAAGCAGCACAAAATTACTTGGGACAAAGTATGCATGACTAAAAATGCTGGTGGTTTAGGAATTAGAGACTTAAGAGAAGCAGCAAAATACAAGTTATTTTGGAAATTTATAGATGGTGAATCCCTCTGGGCTAGATGGATGAGGGACAAATATCTTAAAAATAAAAACTTCTGGACTGCTAAAGTTGAAAATTATCATTCCTATACTTGGAAAAATATTCTCAGCTGCAGGGAGAATGGTAAAAAGCTTATAGAAAGAAAGTTTAAAGATGGAGTTCTACTAGTTTATATTTTGACTCCTGGATATTTGGAAAATCTCTTATTGATCTGCTTGGTTGGAATAACTTGTTTTTATCTGGTGGTGCTAATGATAAAGTTCAGAATATTATTCATAATCAAAACTGGAATACAAATATGCATCAAGCTGCTAATATTTTCAGAACGGTTATTGGGAAAATTACAATCGATAATAGTCTTCAAAGGGACACTTGGATTTGGAAACTTTGCCCAAAAGATACTTTCTCTTTTAAAAAAGTGTGGAAATTTGTGAAGGGTGAAGAAAATGAAGTCTATTGGAGTAAAATCATTTGGTGCAAATCAAACTGTCCAAAAATGTCTCATCGTTCTTATTTTACCATACTCAATAGACTTCCCACATTAGAAAGATGTGCCAAATGGACTAAAAATGCTGATAAAAACTATCTTTTATGCAAAAATGGAGTGGAAAATGCAGACCATCTTTTCTTTGATTGTGCTTATTCAAAACATATTTGGTTTATTGCTAAAAATGCTCTAAGTTTCAATCAGCATCAATCAATACAAAGCATAAGTGAAAGCATTCAATATATTCAACACAACTTCAAGCCCAAGTCAAAAGAGTTTAAAAGAGCTTCCATTATACTAACTACTGTCATTCATAATATCTAGAAAGAAAGAAACCAAAGACTACACCGCAAAATTGAGAATAGCAGCATTCAAATTTGAAATAACATATTTTCAGACTTTCAGATTCTCAACAGAAAAGCTAACAAACAGCATGATTTCAAGGATACTGATAACTTTAATGCAAATAATAGTGATGATTATGAGAATAGAGTAGAAGATTTCTTACTTAGAGGGAAATACACTACATATATCCCTCATAGAAGTCATAGAGGTTGCCACTGTCATATGCATGCTACTGATAAGGTTAATATCTCGCTCGAGCAAGACAACAACCCCCTGGACAATCTTCCTGGAGGCGGCCATTCTAGAGCTGCAGACAAGGCTGTTACCTGCAAGGGAAGTACACACGAGAATTTCAATAACAAACACTACAAGAACGGCACCTAATAGCGACGGGTTTTAGCCGTCGCCGGCCGTCGCTAGCCGACGCTAAATGCCGTCGCTATTTACCTCGTCGCCCAATTGAATCGCGACTGTTTTAGCGACGGCTCCATCACCTAAATAGCGACGGCTCGCGACTGCAAATGTGCCACATGGAAATTTCCCAACGTCTAATTGGCGTCACTAGCCGTCGCTAAGCGACACAAACCTTTTGCACTTTGGCCGTCGCTAGCCGTCGCTAGCCGTCGCTAATCTGAACAAAATGGCCGTCGCTAGCCGTCGCTATACTGAACAAAATTATGTGCACTTGCACAGTCCATATACACTTCAAACAATAACCATCAAATACCATCATCACAACCACTATACACTATATTCATCAACTATAACCATCACATATCCATCATATAACATCACTATACATTCAAACAATATAAAATCCAACAAAACCAAACAAAATCATATACAATCCCAACAACAATACATATCATGTCAACCAATACAAGTCATCAAAATATGTACATAGTTTCCCAACCAAAATGTGTACATAGTTTTCCAACCACAACTACAAACCGTTAACCCAAACAAACCGTTAACACAACTACAAGTCATCAAAATATGTACATAATATCCCGAAATATATATACACCAAACCAACCAAAATGTGTATATACCAAACTGTAACATGAGCAAAAAAGCATACCTACTCCTCACCATCGCTGCCATCCTCTCTAGGCATCCTCCCATGCTGTTGCAAATAACCTGCAATCCGCTCATCCAGCTGTTGCTCGAAGAAACTCTTCCTCCAATCATTTATTTCATCCACTGTTTTCTTCAACTGAGCAATCTCCTCTTCTTGCTGGGACCTCCTGTATGCACTCTGCGATCTCATCGCCTGTAAAATAGTTCATAATTATTTATATATTAGTATATATATATAATATTATTAAAATTATTTAACTATTCATATGCATGTGTAAATTTATATATTAGTACATGTCAAAATTTACCTCCAGATTTCCATAGCTATACCACACATTGGTCCGAGAAGGCGGGTCAATAATAGCATCCCAGATATTGTTCGCCTCCTCTAGCGTAAGCTCTTCTTGACCAATGGACTGTGCTACCCGAGCCCGCTCAGCTTCGTACCTCTCCTGCGATTACAAACAATTGTTTTACACGATAAAAATCGAATTTCAAGTTTTTAAAAATAAAATAAGACAAAATATTGTTATTAACAATAAATAAGTTTACCATTACGAATTGGGATTTGTCATCCGTCCATTCGTACGAAACATTGCCTTCTTCATCAGTCCTCTCCACGGCATGCGTCACCTTGAACAACTCGGCCATAGTGGGCTCGCGGTTGTATCTCGCGGCCTGAAAATATATAAATATTATTGCTAATCTGATTATAAAATATTTTAATAAATTGTAAACACAGTTTATAAATTTAATTACCAGCTCTCTCTTATGCTCCTGGAAGGATTTGGAGCCACAACGGTGCAATGCAGGATTTTTATTCCTGTTAGCCCGGTTCCGCGCAGATAATTCCTACAAATTAAGATAAATTATCACGTATATATCTTGCGAGATTTATATTAGATTTAAATAACAAAGCAAACATATATTACTTACTTTTGCTGCCGGAGTGTCCCAAAGCCGAAGAAGATCAGTCCATACACCGTCACTCATCCAGTTCGGCTTTTTGCCTGAATTCTTAGCCTTGGACAATGTATCCCTGTAATTTTTCCTCATTCTTTTGTTTCAGTGATTTAAGAAAACGTCCATGTCGCCAGGGTCAACGCGGACTGCAGCCTGTAAATTGAAATTATTTTAAGCTATATAGATTATATTAATTTACAACTGAAATTCAAACTACTACTTACAAGTAAATCGGCAACACTAATTTTATAAACTAATTTATCAATTTTATAAACTATGAATTTTATAAACTACTATTGTAATTTATCAATTTTATAAACTATGAAATACTTTCATGTAAATTTATCAATAACCAAGTTAATCATTAATATACACTAATTTTTCACCTAACACAACTAACCATGTTAATCGCCAACACTAATTATCTACATCAATCATTTATTCAACTTCATGATAAACTAATTAATCTAATACCTAATTTAACTTCATGATAATAAACTAATTAATCTACCAAATCAACATACAACACTACTAATACCTAATTTAACAACAAATCCTAATTTAACAACAAATCCTAATTTAATTAGGGTTTAAACTAAACCTAAAAAACATCAAATTTACATTCAAAATAGAGATTAGAAGCATACCTAGGCGAATTTGGGTGATTTGGAGGCGGCGGAAGGCGGGGCGGCGGCTGCGGTGACGGGGGGGGGGGGGGGGCGGATTGGGAGAAGGAGGGTTTAATTTTGGTGGGAAAGGAATGAACTGCTCGCGGGAAGCAGCATGTATATTTCGTATAGCGACGGCTAGCAACGGCCGCATTTTTTAGCTGTCGCCAGCCGTCGCAAACGTCAGCCGCTATACGAAGCCGTTTTAGTAGTGAAACTTAACTTATTTCATTCTATGAATAGTAATCGTAGTTTGTTACCTGCTGCAGATTTGAAGAATTACCGCGCGTCCAGTAGTGTTTCCAAGGAGATAGTGATGCTGTCAATTGAAGATTACAAGCAAATGAAAGTTAATATCAGCAAAAAGGAGTGCTTTTTTTTTTACAAAAGCTTGTTAAATAACAATGTATATCACTTATCTTGCTGGAATAATGGAGAAAGCAGTAAAGTCTCTGCGAATCTATCTCAAAATGGCCGCAATTCCACTAATCATCACTGTTCTACAGAGAATCTGGAGAATAGCGATGAGTTAGGAAAAGGGGAGAAAGCACAGCTATCCAATCGCAATTATCCAACAAAGGACAACATCGCTATGAAGAATAACATCGAGATTTGGAAGGGGGAGCAAAGTAATCTCAACAACTTATGTATCTCAAGCAACAAAGCTATCAATTTTGAGGAAGCAGATACAAAAATTGCTTTTTCGAGACATATATGCTCGAATCTAAAGCTTACTGATTAGCGCCGCAGAGACAAGGACTCGAAACCTCCTTGATTTATTTCTCTCTTCTTTTCTGAGTGTTTGAGAGATTTGTGATTTTCTCTTCTGCCATTTTTGTGTATTTTTGAGTTTTTTCGATGTTTTGATTTGGAGGCGCATGTAACCCTAACGTGTTTAGGGTTTGAGTGAGTTTGTATCGAGTTTTCTATGTATTCGAGTATTCTTACCCGCTAACCACTTTGTTACTTTGGGCCGGATCCTTATTTAGATATTTTCAAAAAAAAAATTAAGCAAATAAATTAGAAAGAAAGGATTACAATAAAGCTTCATTTTCCTCATTTACAAAATATTTATCTTTCCGTTTCCCCTTGTAACCAACTACATAATTATTCCTTTTCTTATAAATTTTCTAACATGTCTCTTCTCCTGTGTTTATGTATGGGGGGACAACTTAATTTTGTACTAAAATTGGTCCTTTACCCGTTTTCAGTTAACAAAAATAGTTATTTTCTCATAAATTTCTAAATAAAAAAAGATATCGTACATATGCCTTCAGAAGTCATAAAATACCAAACCCCACTTTTGTATATATATGTAATAATGTGAAAAGGAAATCAGCCATGTAGGTGGAAAATGGAAACTAAATGCCAAACTGCCGTGTGAAAAAAGCTGTATAAGTATCAGACATGAAATATGTCCCCCTTTTCTCTTAATTTGGACCCACTTATTCTCCTTTTTCGCCCTGCTTCATTTTCTTTCCACATTGACTTCATCAAATCTTCTTCTGACTCTATTTATTAATCAAAACCTGTGACTTAAGCATGTCATACATGCATGTTTCCAATTGCTTTCCTCCACATATACATATGGTACTAGGAATAGTATTTGTCCAAAATATTATATTTCTGGATATAAAAGATGAAACAAAAAGAAGAGAAATCAGAAGAAGAAAATTGTTGCTGCATGTGTGGCGATATTGGATTTTCCGATCATCTGCTCAGATGTCCAAAATGTCACCGAAGATTGCAACACGAGTATGTGTTTCTTCTTTGTTTTACCTGGTTCAATATATTTGACCATACAAGGAACTGTTTTATCATTATTATATATATGCTCACTGGCTTCTGCTTTTGATTTTATACATAATATTCTAAATTTCTGTACGATAATAAGCATACATACAAATATGTATATGTGTATGTGTATGTATGTATATGCCATGTTTTTCTTCTTTGCAAGAGCAGTTATTGTAGCAGCATGTATCCAAACATAGACATGAGTCAATGGCAGTGTGAATGGTGCTTCCAAACAGGTGAACAAATGCATGGAAGTCATAGCATTGCTGCCAGGATAAAAAGGAAGAGTAGAGATGTTACAACCAAGAGTAGCAGTGACAGAGTAAATGCGGAAAAACTAAGGCAGATAAAACAACATGACAAAGGACAATCTTCATCTGTGAATCTATTATGTAGGCTGCCGCCTCGCGTAGTTGGTCGCAAATATAAACTTTTGGCTGATATATCATAGCAGGTGGATGTTAAGATTATGTCATATATGATGTTGTACCACAAACTTCTCTCCTCTATAGTTTGTAAATAGATATATATACATATATCTACACCATTGGTTATTCTTATCTGAACCGTCACGCTGGTCAATGAGGTCATCGTATTTTGTTCACAAGTTCTAGATTATATATAAAACCTGTAAACTGAAAAAGAACTCAATTTTGTTTTACTGCTTCATATATCTGTAGCGTTTGGAGCAGATTTATATATGTGGCCAGACCAGGCATAATATTTTGATAATATACCACTGTATCATCGTCCAACTGTAAAAGTCGCCAAATCATTGTGATATTAAATAATGACGCTTGAATATGTGTGAATATCATAAGTCTACTGTTTGTGAGGTGTTTTTATGATTACTTTTACTTAGACTACTACATAGTTAAAACTAAAAGTCCTACCACCGTTACCATTACGATGTCAAATTTATTGGTTGTTTTAAGTAATTGGCAAAATATTGACATGGTCACCTAGACAAATAACGACATAAAAATGGGACAAAAGTTCTGGTAAAAAAATCAGTACATTTTTTGGTTAGTATTGTTAAGATTTATGTTATCTTGCGTGAAACCTGAGATTGAAAGAGAATTATAGAACCTATCCACAAGTATTCTTCAAGTGAAATATTCATGTTCAATGTATCATGTATGACCTAGTAAAATGTAGCAAGTAGGTTTTGCACTTGACCAAATCTTGTAGACGTGATATTAAGTAGTTGTATACCATGCACCCTCTTTCTAAGTGGAACTATGGTGCATACGGTTGTTATGGTGTACAAATTTTGAGATTGCGGGTTTAGCAAACATAATGGTGTAAGACAAATTATGGTGCATACGGTTGTTATCATACCCATAGCAAACATGATTGAAAATTTTGCCTCAAAATAATGTTAATCCCTAATAAGTTTATATCATATCTTATTACACTAAATTATTCAGTGCCAGTTATTATAAGATTAAATGCAATTCTCATTGCTTCTTCGTTTAGTACATGCTTAATGCATGATTGACCTCGCATTGTCATAGCACTATCGTTTACAGTTGTCCATTTAAGCAAAACCCAACTGAATACATTTGTGTTCTTCAACTTCAGTTAAAACATTGCACATTGTCAGTGTAATAATTATGTTTTCTCATCAAATTATGAACATTATGAGATTGTTATGTTTTTTGTGTTAAAGGTTCAAAATGAAATATTGAAGATAACTAATCATTTAAGCAAAATCAAATGACAATACTATATATAAAAAAAATTAATATTCAAATTTTGATTTTACGTGATAATTTTATAAGCTTAATATTGTTGGAAATATTAATTTTGCAATTTAGATTTTTCATATAAGAAATTTCTAGAATATAGAATGTATGGAATAATCTGTTTGAAATTATATAAGAGAATATTTAAGAGATATTTATGGACTAATATATTTGAAATTGTAAGAGTGAATATTTAGGAGGTATTAATGGAGAACCGTTAGATTGAGATAATCTTCACCGTTTATTTGTTATGTGAACTCCTATAAACAAAGGAGGATTCACTCATTTGGGATGTAAGAAAAAATATATATATGAACTTTTGTAATAAAGTTTAGTAATAAAAAATTTCTACTTATTAAAGAAAAATATTTTTTTTCTTCTCCAACCTCTTATCTATCTTCTTCTACCATCAAATCTATTTGCTATTGAAGAAAACTTTCAAGAAAGTGGTATCAGAGCTTAAAGATCCTCTAAAAAGATGGCGAGTAGCGGCGTTCCCTTATAAGTCTCAATGCTCACTAAGACCAATTATGACAATTGGAGTTTAAGGATGATGAATCTTCTTGGAGCACACGACGTATGGGAGATAGTTGAGAAAGCCTATACCGAACAAGAGAATGAAGATATTCTATCTCAAACTCAAAGGAATAATTTGAGAGACTCAAGGACGGGAGACAAGAAGGCTCTTTGTCTAATCTATCAAGCATTGGATGACGACACTTTTGAGAAAGTTTCAGGATCAAAGTCGGCCAAAGAAACATGGGAAAAGCTTCGAACATCTTACAAAGAAGCCGATCAAGTAAAAAAGGTACGTCTTCAAACTTTAAGAGGAGAGTTTGAAACTTTTCATATGAAAGAAGGTGAACTTGTCTCTGATTACTTCTCAAGAGTTTTAGCGGTTGCTAAAAACCTAAAAATAAACGGTGAGAAGTTAAATGATGTAAGAATTATGGAGAAGATTTTTAAATCATTAGATCCAAAGTTCGAATATATTGTCGCCATCATCGAAGAGACAAAAAACTTGGAGGTCATGGTAGTAGAGGAACTTCTTGGTTTATTGCAAGCTTATGAAGAAAAGAAATGGAAGAAGGAAGAGATTATGGAGCAAGTACTCAAGACACGAATTGATTCAAAAAAGGAAGAAAGCAACCAAAGCCAACAAAGACGAGGTTGTGGTCAAGAATGAGGATGAAGTGGATATGGACATGTACGAGGTTGGAGACCCAATAACGACAACAACAATTGCAACAACAACCAAAGAGGAGAGAGATCAACAAGCGGTTGTGGAAGAGGAAATTCAAAGTCAAGGAATGACAAGTCACGCATCAAATGCTACAATTATGAAAATTTTGGACATTATACTTCTGAACGTAGAGCTCCTAGCAATAATAAAGTCGAAGAGAAGGTCAATTACATTGAACAAAAAAGTCAAGAAGATGGTACTTTACTACTAGCTTACAAGGAAAATGAAAGAGGTGAGGATAATAAATGGTACCTAGATAGTGGTGCAAGAAACCATATGTGCGGCAGTAGAAGCATGTTTGTGGAACTTGATGAATCGATGAAGGGAAACGTGGCATTTGGAGATGAATCTAAAGTAGAGGTGAAAGATAAAGGAAATGTTCTCATTCGATTGAAGAATGGAGATCACCAATTCATTTCCAATGTTTACTATGTACCAAACATGAAGAGCAACATCTTAAGCCTAAGACAACTCTTAGAGAAAGGTTATGATATTCGACTAAAAGGTAAAAACCTTTCTATAAGAGACGATGCAAGTAACTTCATTGCTAAGGTGTCGATGACAAAAAATAGAATGTTCGTTCTCAACATTCAAAATGATGTTGCATAAAGCCTTAAGATGTCCTACAAAGATACTTCTTGGCTTTGGCATCTTCGATTTGGGCATCTCAATTTCAAAGGATTAGAGTTGCTCTCCAAGAAGGAAATGGTAAGAGGATTACCTTGCATCAGTCATCCCGATCAAGTGTGCGAAGGATGTCTACTTGGAATGCAATTTAAAACGAGCTTTCAAAAGGAGTCGTACTTAAGAGCTAAAAAAAACCATTGGAACTCATACACACGGATGTGTGTGGTCCGCTCAAACCAAGTTCCCTTGGTAAGAGTAACTATTTCCTTCTTTTCATTGATGAGTTTTCAAGAAAAACATGGGTGTATTTTTTAAAGGAGAAATCAGAGGTGTCTGATAACTTCAAGAAGTTCAAGGCCCATGTTGAAAAGGAAAGTGGCCTTGTGATTAAATCCATGAGATCCGACCATGGAGGAGAGTTCATATCAAAGGAATTCCAAGTGTATTATGAAGATAATGGAATCCGACGACAGCTGACGGTGCCTAGATACCCCCAACAAAATGGAGTGGTAGAAAGGAAGAATAAGACAATCCTTGAGATGGCAAGGAGCATACTCAAAAGTAAGAGGTAGCCAAAGGAGTTTTGGGTGGAAGCAGTTGCATGTGTGGTTTATCTATCAAACCGATCTCCAACAAAAAGTGTGTGGGGAAAAACACCACAAGAAGCATGGAGGGGAAGGAAGCCCGACATTTCCCATTTAAGAGTGTTTGGAAGCATAGCTCACGTACACGTACCAGACGAGAAGCGAAGCAAGTTAGATGAAAAAAGTGAGAACTACATCTTTATTGGTTACAACACCAACACTAAAGGCTACAAGCTCTACAATCTTAATAAGGGGAAGATAATCATTAGTCGAGATGTTGTGTTCGATGAAGAAGGAGAATGGGATTGGAGTTTACATAATGAAAACTACAACTTCTTTTCACATTTTACAGAAGATGACATGTAACAATCAAGGATGGAACAATCAAGAGAGGGACCTACTTCTCCACCAGCTTCACCTGCCACGAGTTATCAAGAAGACGAAAGCTCAAGTGAAAAAGCTTCACGCTTCAGAAACCTTCAAGAAATATATGAGTTAACTGAAAACCAAGACAATCTTACTCTTTTTTGTCTATTTGCAGATTGTGAGCCCATGAACTTTCAAGAAGCTTGGAAAAAGAAGAGTTGGAGAAATGCTATGGATGAAGAGATAAAGGCGATCAAGAAAAATGACACATAGGAGTTAGCTTCACTTCCACAAGGGCATAAGGCAAACGGTGTGAAGTGGGTATACAAAATAAAGAAAAACGCTAAAGGAGAAGTTGAAAGATACAAGGCAAGATTGGTGGCAAAAGGCTATAGTCAAAGAGCCGGCATTGACTATGATGAGGTATTCGCCTCAATCACTCGACTATAAACTGTTAGACTAATTATTTCATTGGCAACTCAAAACAATTGGAAGATACATCAAATGGATGTGAAATCTGCATTTCTAAATGGAGTTCTTGAAGAAGAAGTTTACATCGAGCAGACACAAGGCTATGAAATCAAGGGAGAAGAAGGTAAGGTCTTGAAGCTAAAGAAGGTACTTTATGGATTGAAACAAGCCCCAAGAGCTTGGAATGCTCGAATTGATATGTATTTCCAATAGAGAAACTTCATCAAGTGTCTGTATGAGCATGCACTCTATATCAAAATCCAAACAGTGATACATTGATTGTATGCTTGTATGTAGATGACTTGATCTTCACTGGTAGCAATCCAAGTATGTTTAATGAGTTTAAGAAAGAGATGACAAAGGAGTTCGAGATGACCGATATTGGGCTTATGTCTTACTATCTTGGCATTGAAGTAAAACAAGAAGACAACGACATTCTAATCACTCAAGAAGGCTATGCTAAGAAAGTACTGAAGAAGTTCAAGATGGATGACTCTAACCCGGTCTGCACGCCAATGGAATGTGGAATTAAGTTGTCAAAGCATGAGAAAGGAAAAAAGGTGGACTCAACACTCTTTAAGAGCTTGGTTAGAAGCTTGCGATACTTAACGTTCATAAGACCCGACATCCTATGTGCAGCAGGAGTTGTCAGTCGATATATGAAGAACCCAACAGCAACTCATTTAAAGGCAGCAAAGAGGATTTTTCGTTATGTCAAAGGGACAACAAAATTTGGCTTGTACTACTCTATTTTTGATAATTACAAGTTTGTTGGATATAGCGATAGTGATTGGAGTGGAGATATGGTTGATCGAAAAAGCATAAGCGGCTTCGTGTCCTTCATGGGAGACACGACATACACATGGATGTCGAAAAAGAATTGTTACTCTTTCCACATGCGAAGCGGAGTATGTAGCTACTACTTCATGTGTTTGCCATGCAATTTGGTTAAGAAACCTGTTAAAAGAGGTGAATCTGCCACAAGAGGAGCCGACCAAGGTTTTTGTGGACAATAAGTAAGCAATTGCTTTAGCCAAGAACCCAGTCTTCCATGATTAAAGCAAGCACATTGATACACGCTATCACTATATTAGAGAGTGTGTCGCCAAAAAGGATGTACAACTAGAGTACGTGGAGACACATGATCAAGTAGCTGATATCTTCACCAAGCTTCTCTAGCACGAAAATTTTGTTAAGTTCAGGAGTCTGCTTGGAGTAGCAAAATCAAGTTTAAGAAGGGTGTTGGAAATAAACTTAATTTTGCAATTTATATTTTTCATATAAGACATTTCTAGAATCTAGAATGTATAGAATAATCTTTTTGAAATTGTATGAGAGAATATTTAGGAGATATTTATGGACTAATATATTTAAAATTGTAAAAGAGAATATTTAGGAGATATTTATGGAGAACCGTTAGATTGAGTTAATCTCCGCCATTTATTTGTGATGTGAACTCCTATAAATAGAGGTGGATTCACTCATTTTGGATGTAAGAAAAATATATGAACTTTTGTAATAAGTTTAGTCATAAAGTTTTTCTCCTTATTAGAAAAAAATGTGTTTTTTTCCATCTCCAACCTCTTATCTATCTTCTTCTAAAATCAAATCTATTTCCTATTGAAGAAAACTTCCAACAAATATAAATATAACTGGCATATAAGAAATATAACATGACATATAATAATATTTATAGCATGAAGATAAAAAAAATGTTATGAAATAACCAGGTAAGGAATATAAGGTTCAGCCGAGCAGGGCCGGCCCTTGTATAAAGCCACAGAAGCAATCGCTTTGGGGCCTGCAAATTCTAGGGCATCATATCAAACATTGCATAAAGGCAGTAGGCGAAAGAGAGAAAAATCACGATCTAAAACAAATTGCGACTCCAAATCAGACGACTCCTCCAAGATGATGACGACTCCAATTCAGACTTCAAAGTTTGATTGACTCCACACTCCAGCACATCATAAGCGACTCGGTTGTTGACGTTGATCGACTCCAGACTTCGAAGTTAGATCGACTCCACACTCCAAATCAGAGATTCAGATGGTGAAGGTTTTTGACATCTCAGAAAGGAACTAAATTTTTGTTCTGGCCTTGATTTGGCAATCGAATTACTATGAATTACTATGTTGATATGCGTGTTGTAGAAATAGAATTACCATTTAATTTTTGCCTGGTCATCAAATTACTGTTCAATTTAGAATTTTTTGTGTATTAGATAGAATTTTTTTGCTGCATTGATGTTTAATTTTTTGGTATTGGATAAGAAATTTTTCGTGTATCAGATAAGAAAATTTGAAATTTAATTACTGTTCAATTTTTAAAATTTTTGCTTGGCAAATGAATAATGTTTAATTGGTTGTGCATTGGAAAAGAAAATTATGACATTGTACTAAATCAGTAAGCCTTGATCCAAAAATGAGGATGCTAGTCCAAGTAACCAAATATTTAGTAATTTAGTTTTGATACATTATGTAATTTTATCAGCATTCACCGTTAAAATTCGTCAAGTATGTATAAAAGTTTAATTGACTCATTAATTGGTTGTAACCATGATGATGATAAACTACATGGAAGATGAACACAATATTTGCTTATTTGGCCACCACCCAATACACTTAATTTGCTAAATACTTGGGAAAAGTTGCATAACATAATTAATGTTATATAGGGGAGAAACTTTCTTATTGTCGTCAAAAATATACACATGGAGTAGTTGAGGTAAGTGGTTTGGAGCTTGATTCTTCTAATCAGTCGCAGTTAGACAATATGTACTTATTAGTTTTGCTATATAAATTGGATTATTGTTATGAATAATTTTTTTGTTCATCTTCTCATTATTTGTAAACAACATAAATTATTTTGATGACTGAATTATTAACGATAATAGCATCGGTTTTTATATAAGGGCCTTGGTTTTGCAGTTGGCTTTAGGTACCAAAAATCTTAGGACCAACCTTTAGGTTCAGTATGTAAATAACATAGATGTTGAAATAATTCGAGTATGTTATACATAAAAATGATATATATGATTGAATATAGTTACCAACATGCAACTAACCCAATTTGTATCCTTTTTATCCAATGATAATTTTAGTAAGTTGTCTGATAATTATTCTTTAATGATAATTAAAATGTACTTAAGACGTTTAATTATATTTTAATAGTTGGGGAAAATCAAATGAGTTTTTTAGGGTCGTATTAACATATATGTAAATCATTTTATTTGAAATGGTGTTATGTGATCAATTTTATTTTATATTGTTGTGCTTTTCAACGATTAAAGCATAAGGGTATTATACTTGAATATGATATAATATATTTTTAATCCGATGTATTTTCCAAGCACTATTTCGATGGAATTGGACTATGAAATGATAAAAGAATGAATTGGACTCGAAGGCGATCAGCTGCGAAGAACAAAAAATGAAGGGGAGCAAAATTGGTTAATTCGATGGATCGTTACCGACCCAACCAAATGATCATTCTCGCCCAAACACAAGAACAATGGATCCCTAGCATAGTAAAACAAAAGGATAAGTGTTGGGCAAAGGTGTTGGATTGACAGCGGTCCATTCAAAAGGCGATTTTGGCCCTGCAAAGCTAAGGAAACCATGAAGACACCAGGATATGAAGAATGATGCAAATTTGGACCAAGACCATGGATTGGTATGGATCCATAAAGTCTCAAGATTTGGTTCAGTTTTAACTTGATCTCTTTCCTATTATATCGTAGCAGATTGATCTGGTGAATTTATGACCTTCAAACATCCCAATTCAGCTATAATTAGGAGGTTATCTCCAATAGAAAAAGATAAGAATTTTTCTTATTTAAAACCTAGGAAAACCAACTTGACTGTCTTGGTCCTTAATCTTTTCTCATCTCTCGCTACAACCCAAACTGGTTGTCTAACAAAAGTCAAATCAGGCTCTACTACCAAGTCCTCCAACTCTGTCCGAGGAATAGTAGCCTCTGGATCATGCATATACTTGCAAAGATGAGACACATGGAATACATTATGGACACCTACCATACTACTCAGCAACTCTACTCTATAAGCGAGCTTTCCAATCCTTTCTAAAATCTAGAATGGGCTAACATATCTCGGGGCCAACTTTCCTGACTTTTCAAACCGTACCACACCTTTCATTGGTGATATTAATGAAAACCCTGTCTCCCACTGAGAACTCTAGGTCTTTACGCCTCTTATCTGCGTAACTCTTCTTCCTGGATTGAGCTTCCTTCATCCGTCCTCAGATTAACTCAATCTTTTCTGACGCCTCTCTAACCAAATCTGGACCTAAGACCAATCTGTCTCCAGTCTCTAACCAACATGCTGACGATTTGCATGGTCTTCCATACAAAGCTTCAAAAGGCGCCATTCATATACTAGTCCGATAACTATAATTATAGGAAAACTCAATCAAATGTAGGTGGTCCTCCAAAGATCCACCAAAGTCCAATATACAAGCTCTTAACAAGTCCTCAAGTACCTTGTTGACTCTCTCTGTCTGCCCACCCGTCTATGGGTGATAAGCTATACTCATCTTGAGATTGGTACCAATACCTCTTGTAGACTCCTCCAAAATTCGCTAGTGAATAATGCATCTCTATCGCTGACTATGCTACTAGGAATCCCATGAAGTCTAACTATGTTATTCATGAACAACTTTGCTAAAACAGGTGCCGTTCTGGTCGACTTTACTGGAATGAAATGAGCACTCTTGGTCAACCTATCCACAATAACCCATATACTCTCATTTCCTCTCCTTGACCTTGACAACCCATCTATAAAATCCATGGATATCGAATCCCATTTCCAAACTGGAATATCTAGAGGTTGAAGTAACCCACTCGACTTCTGATGTTCGGCTTTCACTTGTTGACAGTTTCCACACTGCCTAACCCATAAGCAAACATCCTTCTTCATGCCTTTCCAATAGAAGCTCCTCTTCGTATCTTGATACATCTTGGTCCCTCCAGGATGAATCGTAAACTTGGATCGATGACATTCCTTAAGAACTTCTCTTCTCAAGTTCTCCACATCTAGAACACACAACCATCCCCTCTTTCTCAACCATCCTCTCTAGTCAAGACAAAAATCTTTCAAATCATCAACCTCGGTTCCAACCTCAAGCCTTCTGATCCTCTCAGCTAATAATGGATCCTCCTTCTGTTTAGAAGCAATTCTTTCGATCAACAATGGTCGAACTTCCAAACAGGACAATATGGCAGTATTCTGACTAGAACTAGCAGTCGATCTTAAATGCACACCACAACTGGCCAAAGCTTCCAGATCTTTCCACTCTGCCTACATAGCTAACACCACATTCTAATGTCTTCTGCTGAGAGCATCTGCTACTTTATTACCTTTCCTTGGGGTATATTCTATACCAAAATCATAAGCAGCCAAAAACTCCAGCTACCTCTACTGTCGCATATTCAACTCCTTCTGATAGAATAGGTATCTCAAAGACTTATGATCGATATACAATTCAAATCTCTACCCCAAGAGGTAATGCCTCCAAATCATCAAGGCAAAAATTACCGCTGCCAAATCCAAGTAATGAGTAGGTTATCTACTTCGTGCGGTCTAATCTGCCTAGATGCGTAAGCAATAAGTTTTCCCTTCTGCATCAGTACTGCTCCCAATCTAGTTCCACACGCATCTGTGTATACTACCAACCTTTGGTTGCCATTTGGAACTACTAATACTGGAGCATTGGTCAACAAATGCTTTAACTTAAGGAATGCTTCCTCACATTTGTCGGACCAAGCAAACTTCACTTCCTTCTTGGTAAGCTTAGTCAAAGGCGCTGCTATCCACGAGAAATCCTTAATGAATCTCCGGTAATAGCCAGCAAGTTCAAGAAAACGTCTGATCTTGGTCATCGTTTCTGGTCTCTTCCAATTGTTCATAGCTTCGATCTTATCTGGATCGACTAACAATCCCTTCTCTGAAACCACATGACTAAGAAACTAAACCTCTTTCTTTCAAAAATGACACTTGGAAAATTTTGCCTTTAGCTGATTCTGCCTCAGAGCCTCTAACACAACTCTAAGATGATTCTCATGCTATCTCTCATCCTTAGGGTATACAAAAATGTCATCTATAAACACCAATACGAATCTATCCAAATACTCTCGGAAGACTCAATTCATCAGATCCACAAAGAAAGCAGGTGCGTTCGTCAACCGAATGGCATTACTAACCATTCATATGATCCATATCTGGTTCGAAACGCGGTCAATGGGATATTGTCCTCTGCCACTCTTAGCTGATGGAAACCTGTCGCCAAGTACAATTGGGAAACACTCTGGCTCCACGCAACTGATCAAATAAGTCATCGATTCTCGGAAAAGGATACCTATTCTTGATTGTCCTCTCGTTTAGCTTACGGTAGTCGATACACAACCTTAACGACCCATCTGGTTTCTTCACGAACACCACGGCCGCTCCCTAAGGTGAACTACTTGGCCTAATAAAATTCTTTCCTTTCAAGTCCACTAGCTGCACCTTTAACTCCCTCATCTCGATAGGTGTCATTCTGTTAGGCGGTCTACTTACGGACTCCGATCCTGGAACAAGATCTACTATAAACTCAATGGCTCTCTTTGGTGGTAGTCCTGTAACAAGCTAAAAAACATCTGCAAATTCCTTTTCTACCAAACCCGATTCAACTCTTCTTCTACTTCCATGGCCCCTAATAGAGCCCAAGCACTCGAACATGAATGCTCTACTGAGTATACAATCTGATTATGACTATCTGGGTGTCTTAGCGATATTTTTCTATCTTGGAAAAATATTCTAACATCGTATCTATCTAACCAATCCATACCCAAAATGATCCCGAAGCCTACGAAATCAAAAACATACAAACTGCATGCAAACTTATGACCCAACAAATCAAGCTCTAACTGATCACATTTCATCCCTAGAGTTGCATTCCCTCCTATCGAATTTGCAAACCTTAAGGAAGTAATAAGGTATAATGGTTCTAAGCATAATCTATCTACCAAACATTGAGATATAAATGAATGCGATGCACCGGTATCAAACAATATCCTAACTGGTATGCTATGAATCAAAAGCGTACCTTCCATCATAGACTTTCCTTTCTCAGCAATGCAGACTTGGAAACTTCGGACAAAAATTTCTCTTCGAATCTCCTTCGAAACTCTACCCAAGTCAACTCTTCCTTGGGCACTCTAGAAATAATTCCGTTCCACCAATAAAGCGTTACTCCTTACAATTGTCTAGAAGCAAGCCTTCGCTTCTGCTCATCATCCTTCGTTCCAACAACTAATACACCATCCCCGCATCTATTGGCGGATTTCCAACACCTACATTGGCCTCAGCATATTGATTAGCATTAGCCTATCGACCTTGGTTTCTCCAGGTGTTAGGTCGAGCATTTCCATTGGTAGCGGTGCATCCTCCACCTAGATTTCCTCTTCTGTTTCCTGCTTCCATATCCTCTTTCTCGTAAATTTGCATACGAGCCTTAGTAAGATACAGAAGAACAGTCTAAGAGAGAGGGGAATATGTACTTATATATATAGCAAATATAAGTACGTTACTATAACGTTAACCCAAACCCTAATCTTATTCTTTAATTCATTAGGATTATGTTTGAAAACGTTTGGTTTATTTTATGTTTTATCATAAACCTATGCTCTGATACCAACTTGTAACATCCCCCTACTTGGAGGCCCAAAACTAACGGCTACGGATGCTGCAGTCATCCATAGTTATTAATCTTCGGCGACCAAATATGGTGGTGCTAAATTCGTTGATACACATATCACAAGAATATGAAAAAAAAAAAATTCAAAAAAAAATCCACATCATGTTCATTATGTAATCCCAAACCATTAACCACGTTCAGCAAAAAATATAATTATTACACATATGCCAAGAGTGACATATGAAGATGCCCCATTGGTTGAGCAGAGTATATAATAACGCTAATAAATCTGCCTTTACATCCAAATACACAGCGGAAAAGATAACTCTAAATAACTAACTACCTCATGCACGCCTTCGAAAGCTTTATTTGTCTAAGAAGAGAACCTAAAAACCCTAAACCTCAAACTACTCAAAATCAATTGAGTACCCGAGAGTTTGAGGGGAAAACAAAAACTTTGAGTCAGACATAAAGCCTGGTATGAATAATAATCTATCGTCTCAAATCATTTAGATATCTAGTGAGACCACGCCGCTTAGCAGAATGCATTCCCCTCACTAGAACCTCAAAACCTTTACAAAACCATATGATATGCTTCATTCATCCACAATGGTTAAACAATTGAAAACAGTATAATAGGATAATATAGAAATTTATCATATACATTGGATTACCCATCCCATATTAGTTAGTCTAACCATCTAAGTTTCAACTGACTGTCCGTCTTATAATTTCAAGGACTACCCATCCCATTTTAGACTTTATTTGCATCAAAGAGGGACTATCCATCCTATGTTCATTTTACTTAAGCCAATGCGGACTGTCCATCTCACATCCCATACTTTTCCTAGGATGACTATGAACCCTCCTTTAATCATATGGAGACTATCCATCCCCGACATGATGTTGACTATCCATCAAATATCCCATAGTTTTCCTAGGATGACTATGAACCCATCTTTAATCATATGTAGACTATCCATCCCCGACATGATGTTGACTATCCATTAAACATCCCATGGTTTTCCTAAGATGACTATGAACCCATCACTTGGCCACTTAACTAGTGTTACCCACATGATTCTAATTATCCCATGCTATCCACATGATTAACCTATTTCCATTAGTATCCCTAATTTAGGTTATATTCATTTATAATTTACATTGGTATCCCTAATGATTGTGTCAGAACATATAAGTGTTGGTATCCCCAACTATTGGGTTGAACTCATTAAACCCACCCTGGTATCCCTAAGTGTTAATGATAAATATCGTCAAAACCCCTATTAATGCTTTGGATCATTGATCATGTTTAGGTATTTCAACCCTTGGTACGATCAATGAATAAAGCATGCGAAAGATGGCAAAGCAGGAATTATTAATGAAATGGTTTGGGGAAGATTGAGTTTGAATTCAATCGTGAATATTAATATCTCCATCATTACCCCTTTCGTCTCCAGCGAAACCCATGTATTTCGCTAATTCGTAATAGCCGAAAGGAATAAGCGATGAAACCCCCCTTTCGTCTTTGATGAATTTTTTGGATTTGATGAGTAGAAAGGTGCTGGAGTCGAAACCCTTCTCGTCCTCATCGGAACCTCCTTAATTTTCCTTTTTATTAGGTTCCGACAAGATCGCAACGTTGTATTCATGATCAAATTCTTCCTTCCAGAAGGTATTCATTCTGCCGTTTAAAGGTGGACATCTTCAAAAGGTACCCCTTCCGAAAGTGTTGACCTTCTTGATGGTTATTTGGCAATTGAATCCCTTTCGAAAGGTATGCATCATTCAAGCATATTTAGATAAAAATAAGAGTCGATATTATATGTCAAAGAACCATATCAGGGATTTGACATCGTATATTTATTGAATCACAAGTTGAATTTCCCTTTCGTGGCTGAAACCATGAATTTAAAATATAAGGAAATAGAACTCGTGGAAATATCCCGTGATGATTCCATGACATATACTCAGAATGAACGAAGAAGATAAGAAATAAATCATGTATGATCGGCTGTTAATGTTGAATTACTGCCCGATCATGATCATTCCCAAATTCAAAGTTGATCACAAGCCATAATCCTCTTTATTTTCTCATGATGAAGTTTGATACAAAGTTTAAGAAGCAAATCCTCAATTTGATTTCGAAATTAGGGCTACAAACGTAGTGGGTGGGAGAAGAAGTTGTAGAATGAGAGCAAAAGGGGAAAATCGGTCCCCAAAAATGGACCCGTTGGGTCTTATTTATAGGTGCGGGTTGGCACCTTTTGTAGGGGGTCATGTCGACCATATCGGAAGGTAGGTTTCGCTTGCATCCTTCCGGCCTTGTGCGAAATGGTGGCCTTTCGGTTTTGTCAGAATGTTGGCTTATAGCTCTCTGAACATATCTGGATGCCATTGTTTCCATCGAAAGGTAAGAATGCAGCACTCATAGCTTCGATCCATTGCTTCTTTAGTTTAGAAAGAAAGCTTGTTTAAAGCACAAGGGCACCTTTCAACTCCGTCGAAAGGATCTTTCTGAAGGTAAGCGACGCTTCTAAAGTGCTTGACTAGCGTTGCCTTGCATCCAATGATCTGATCTTCTATTGCGGAAGCATCTTTTTAATCCCATCGAAAGGTTCTTTTGAATAAGGCGGCAAGTTGGATTTGCAGAAGGTAATATTTGTACATGACGTTGATGTCTCTTGCGGAAGGCCTTCAATGCGGAACCATCACTTGCGAAAGGCTCTTCCACGAATGCGATACTTGCGGAACATCTTCCATTGGCGCTGAGTTCTCTTCTATGGAACCCTCCTATGCGGAACCAAAGGTGAAGGTCTTTATCCTCAACGGAAAGTCTTCTGTGGGCGGAACCATCCCATGCTGAACCTTGGTTGTGGAAGCCTCCTTAACTTTTCCAAAAGCATCCCTTCGGCTCTTTCGGAAGGCCTTTCAGCGATCTCTATTCTTCATCGAAACCTGGTTTCGATAGTGAATTTTGGGGCTAACAGTTGCGAAATGATTTCTATTGGCTACCGCTTCTCTCCTGCGGAGCCTTCTCTAGCCAAATCAAATACAACGGCATTTCTTTCTAGCGGAAGTATTTTGAGTGCGGAACCTCATGCGAAACTTCCTATTTTGTCTTAAGCGAAAGGTGTTGAAGTAGGGTTGCGAAAGGACCTTGACACTTTATGATGAATGACTGCGAAACTAACCTTTCGTCCTAGCCAGAAGGCGCTTGGCGGCTCTATACCAAGCCGCTTCATTGTGCTTTAGTAATTATTTCCTTTGGATTTCGTGGGATAGGCATATCGTCTTGGTCGGAAATACCTTTCCTTTATGCTTGCGAAAGTCTTGTTCTGAAGTTCTTATGTGTTTTTCTTTACTAGCGTTAAATAACCCTTTCAACATCGTTGATAGGTGGATTTACCTGTTACTTTTACTCATGTGGAAGCTTTCTAAAAGGCCTTCTTTATCCCTATCCATGTTTTATGGTTAACATTTAGCCCTCCCCTTGTATAAAGAAGGCTTTTGTTCGTTAGGACAAAAATTCCAGGATTGCCAAATAGTCAATGTATTCCTGCAACACATCTAATAATATTTGCATGGTTAGTTCATACTACAAGTAACTTTTCATCTTGGTTGACCTTTAGCTCCGACCCTATTTTAGCGACAGATTTACTCTTCATTCAGAACCTATAATGATCATAAGTATTTGAAGTCCCAGATTCAGGTCCTGATGGCCGGAATTTATCAGTTTCTCGCCAGATAGTAATTATTTCCCATTTTACCATGAATGATAGAAGTTCCAGAAGTCATAATAAAGGACCCGTGTTTCCATGATAGATGGACCTTATTAATAAGAATAGGTGTTTAGAAACTTACTCTTAGCAATAGAATGTCAGAAGACCATACATAGACAACTTAGAAGTTCATACCTTGAGGCAATAAAGGCCAAAAATACCACATCAAATAATAATAGGGAGACTAGAATCATCTTGATCATCATAATAAAAGGATAAAATCCCATATTAATCTGGTAATAATGAGAGGGGCAATCAAATCATCCGTTCTAATGTTAATAATGAAGGTCCAGGAGATTATCTTTGGTTGTAAACGTTATAGGTTCAGATGACTTGTTTTGTCATTCAATAATAGAAGATCATAAGACCGTTTTTGGCGAAAAGCAGTAGAAGACCAGAAATCCATATCTGATAATAAGTAATGGAAGACCAGAAATCCATAGCTGGTAATAAGCAATAGAAGGACATAATACCCATTCCTTGTATTTAATAATAGAAGACCAGAATACCATTTCTGGTAATTAATAATAGAAGATCAGAATGCCATTTCTGGTAATTAATAATAGAAGACCAGAATACCAATCTGGCAATAAGTAATGGAAGACCAGAAGACTAATCTAGCAGATGTTCATGAGGAGAAGTCAGAGAATTCTTTCTGATTCATTTGTCGAATGTGCCATCTTCAGGCTTTGATGATATCTTGCATGTTTTTTTTCTCGGGCCCGAGTTTTCTTTATCCATTTGTTTTGGCCTATTTCAGGCTAGGACTCTTTTGTCCAATTCTCATGCTTATTTCAAGAAGTGCCCATTTCAGGCTATTGTCATTTTAGATGTTGCCAATTTTTGGCGGTTTGCCATTTTAGGCAGTGTCGATTTTTGGCGGTGCCCATTTCAGGCAGGGACTTTTCTTAGTCCACCGGACATTTCATCCAGGTTTCCGATGCGCTCGGCTAGCTTATTCTCAAGCAGGGCTCGAGGACATACTCGACCTCCCTCCAGGAGGCGCCTTAACCTGGCCATAGCATGACGCAGCTAAGCGCTTGTTCGGTACCTTGGCTAGGCCATAACGTAGCGGGACTAAGAGATCACCTGTCCTCCCTCCAGGAGGCGCCTTATCCTGGCCATAGCATGACGCAGATAAGGGCTTGTGCTACTTTAACCTGGCCATTTCTGACTTTGGCGCAGCTAAAGGCTTATGCCCTCCCACCAAGAGGTGCCATGACCTGGCCATCTTGGTGCGACCAAAGGCTTTCTACCATTATTAGTAGCCTACAATTTTAGGTAGTACAAGTTTAAGGAGAATTTTACTCCCGACCACGTGGACTTATCTTAGTGAATCATACTAGAGACATTCTTGAAATTGTTGTATTCCTTCAGTGTCAAAAAATATGGTTTCAAATGTTCCGCGTTTCAAGTTTTCGGTACCATATTACCATCAAGATGGCATAACTTGTAGGCCCCTGGGGGGATTTCCTTAAAAACTATTAGTGGACCTTCCCAATTTGATCCAATGGCCCATCTGATGGGCTTCTCGTATTGGCCATTACTCTTCTAAGTACCAAACCTCCTTGTCTGAATGTCCTCGTTTTTACCTTTGAGTTATAGTACTTTGATATTCTCCTTTGGTATTTTTCCGTTCTTAAGGCTGCTTCATCGCTTAATTCGTGAATAAAGTCAAGTGATTCCTTTTTTAGTTCTTGATTTTGGTTGAAGGCGTAGGATATCCTTTAATGAGAAGGTACTTCAATTTCTACCGGTAGCGTTGCTTCACAACTATATGTTAGTGAATACGGGGTATGACCCGTTGTAGTTCTAGTGGATGTCCTGTAAGCCCACAAAACTAGGGGTAATTCTTCTACCCAATTCCCCTTTACCTTATTTAGTCTTTTTTTCAAGATCGTCTTTATTATTTTGTTGGCAGCCTCAACGGCTCCATTGTCCTTTGGGTGAGCGACAAAAGAGAAGCTTTTTATGATTCCATTCTTATGGAAAAATCGTGAAAATTCTTCGCTTTCAAATTGGGTTCCATTGTCGGAGATTATCTTGTAGGGTATCCCAAACCTTGTGATAATGTTCTTAATGAAAAATCTTAGCACTTTCCCAGAGGTGATCTTTGGAAGCGGTTCTGCTTCGACCCATTTTGTGAAGTAATCAATTGCCACTACATTATACTTTGCCCCACCTTTGGAGATTGGAAGAGGTCCGATTAAACTGATTCCCCAAATATCGAATGGCCATGGGATGGTGATGGGGGTTAGTTGACTCGGAGGAAGACGTGGTATCTTCGAGTAGCATTTGCACTTTTCACATCTTTTAACATACTTGTTTGGTTGGTTGGTTAACCATGGCTAGTAGAATCCTTGTCTTATTATCTTTTTTGCCAATTTGATCCCATTGGATTGATCTCCACAAAGTCCTTCGTGGGCTTCCTTTAATATCCTCAATCCGCTTTTAGGTTTTACACATCGCAAATAGGGAAGGACATATCCTTTCTTGTATAGAATTCCATCCATAATGTTAAAGTTTTGGGCTTGCCTCTTTAGCTTTCCCGCCTCTGTTTTATCTGCAGGTAGTGTCCCATTGACAATATAACTCACAATCGGGGCCATCCAAGTGTTTTCATAGTATTATTCAGTTATTGGAGTTGCGGATTCTACACTTGGCATTTCCTAATTCGTTTCCCCCACTTCTTGTGCTATAGCCCGTGATCGGGTCAATACCAGTAGCTCATTAGTTTTCTCTTGTTTATTTTCTTCAAACTGGGATTAGCCTGAAATCCCACAGGCACAATTCGAGTCTCAGGGGACCCTCTTGAACTTGCTAACTAAGCCAATGAGTTTGCTTGGGAATTGTCTTCCCTTTGTATTTGGTGTGCAAAGAAATCATCGAAAAGTGTGAGCATTTTTAATACCTTTTTCACATACTGACTGAGTTTGGGATGACCATTAATTGGGAATCACTGAATACTTGAATCCTCGTGATTTTGAGTTGTAAAGCAAGGGTCAATCCTACGACCATAGATTCATATTCTGCCATGTTGTTAGTTGCTGAAAACCCTAATTTCATAGCACAATGAAGTCTGTGTCCATTAGGGGTAATTATTACGTATCCTCCTCCAGCCCCTTGTTCATTTGAAGCACTATCCACAGATAGCTGCCACTTGGGTTTCAAGTCCTTTTCCTTTTTGGATTGCTCTGAAACGAATCCCGTACATTCATTAATGAAGTTAACCAATGCTTGTCCGTTTATAGCCACTCTGGGTTGATATTCTATATCATATTGACTTAGCTCAATTCCCCATTTAATCAGTCTTCCAAAGGTTTCAGGTTTACTAAAGACTTGTTTCAATCGAAAGTTGGTCAATACCTTCACTGAGTGAGCTTGAAAGTAAGGTTTTAACTTTCGGGCCATGATAATTAAACAGTATGCTAGTTTCTCAATAACCGGATATCAGATTTCGGCATCCTTCAGCCTTCTGCTTACATAATAAACCGGTAGTTGCAATTCCTTGGTTTTCCTGATCAATACTGAGCTTACCGCGTGCTCCGAGATTGCCATGTATAAGAATAGGTTCTCCCCATCTTCGGGGCTAGATAAGATCAGAGGTTTTTCCAAATGCGATTTCAACTCTTGAAATGCCTTTTTGCAATCTTCACCCCATTTGAACATTTCGTCCAGATCTTCAAGATGATCCTTTGCCTCTTGGGATTTTACCAACATGTCATCTACATAAACTTCCATATTTCTTTCGATTTGATCTTTAAACATCCAGTTAACCAACCTTTGGTAAGTTGCACCAGCATTTTTCAACCCAAATGGCATAACTTTGTAACAATAGGTTCCCCAATCTATAATGAAGCCGGTATGCTCCTTATCGGGTTTAAACATAGGGATTTGATTGTATCTGAAGTATGCATCCATCAAGGAGAGCAGCTTATGTCCACTAGTTGTGTCGACTAATTGGTTTATCCTTGGCAGTGGGTAACAATCCTTTGGACAAGCTTTATTTAAATCTGCATAATCCATGCAAGTTCGCCACTTCCTATTTGATTTCTTTACCAAAACTGGATTTGCCAACAACTTGGGGTAGAAGACTTCCCGGATAAACCAGTTTTGTTGCAATTTCTTGACTTCTTCCTTTAAGGCGTCGGTCCTTACCTTATCTAATTGCCTCTTCTTTTCCCTGACCCAAGGGATGTTTGGATTGATATTTAGGGCGTGACTCATGATTGCAGGGTCAATTCTAATCATGTCAGAGTGGGTCTAAGAAAAAAATATCCTTATTGGCTCTTAAGAATTCCACCAATTTCGATTATAAGTGCTCCTTGAAACCTTTTTCCACTCTGACTATTTTGGTAGAATCGGTAGAATCTATTGGAATTTCCTTGGTTTTCTCAACCGACTTAACTCTTTCAACCTCTCCTTGGCAATCTAGCTTAGTAATAATTTTGCTTTCCTCTATTGATTTGGTATCCATTCTCTTCCTCTTTCCATAAACTGCAAAACATCTTTTGGCAATACGCTTGTTAGTTCTGTTAGATTTTTTTCTTCGCTTCAAATGATGGATGTAGAAACCCATCATTCGAAGGCTGTAAGTAATGGAAGAATCAAAGTAACAAGTAAACTCCCTGTTATATTGTTCTAAAATTGCGAAGTACATTTCCCTTCATGCAAATTGCTCGCCTCGGATAGTTCCCCAGCCATTCTTAGTAAGGAATTTGAGCATCAGATATTTAGGTGAGACAAAAGCATCCACTTCATCTAGCGCTAGACGTTTGAAGAAAGCGTTATAAAATGATGGTTGGTCTATGATTACAAAAGTTGTTTCAAAAACATGAGAGCACGGAGGGAGTTCCGGCTATACCAAGAGCCTCACTTGACCTAGTGGAGTTATTCCCTTGTTGAACCCGAAGATGGGTTCAGGACTAGGCTCAAGTTTGTCTTTATAGATCCCCATTTGATCGAATGCATGTTGGAAGATCACGTTTACAGCGCTTCCAGTGTCGACTAGAATCTTTGTAACCATTGAGGATCCTATCTGAGTCATGATCATCAATGGGTCATTGTGGTGGATTCCCCTTCTCAAATCCTGTGGATTGATTACCAAAGTGTGCATGTTGATATTATATTTTGGGTTCTTGAGCGGTGGTTCTTCTTGCATAGAAAACACATCCTTTCTAGCTTCACGAATGTATCTACTCCTGGCATTCTGACTTCTGCCCGCAGGATGTGGTCCTCCATATATAACGTCGATTCTTTTTTGGGGTGGACTCAAGTTCAATGGATTTTCGTCTTCAATCATATTAACAGTGGTATCGGTAGGTTTTCTTATCTCGGTCTCTGGCAAGGAAGTCTATTGTGGGTTTTTCACAAACTCCTTTAGTTGTTCTTCTCGAATTAGTTTTTGAACTATCCCTGCCAGCACTTTACATTCATTGGTCCTGTGACCATTTGCCTTGTGATAAGCACGGTAGTTATCTCCTTTCTTTTGATCTGGATAATTTTGAGCTTTGAACGAGGTCGGGAAATTGACCTTATCTTGAGTCATCGCATAAATGTAGGAGATCGGTCTGTTTAACGCTACCGCGTTAGCATTAGCATCTTCCCATCTAGACTTTTTATGAATCCTTTTTGAGCTGAATTTTCCACTGTCCCTCCTCTGATTAGACTTTTTCTTATAATAGTACAGTTCATCCATCCGGATGAATTTGGCGGCCTGAAAATGAAAGTCTTGTAAATCTCGACAACCATGGATGAATAATTCCTTCTAGAAAGGAGAATTGACTATAAGGCCTGAATGAACTGCAATAAGCTTGTCCCTATCGTTCATTCCCTTGGCTTTCAAAGTTTTAGCGTTAAACCTCTTCAAGTAATTTCCCAATGACTTGCCGTGATTCTGTCTTATATTGGCGAGCATTGTATAGTCGATCGATGGGTCTTTGCAGATGCAAAACTGTGCCGAGAATTCATAAGAGAATTGTTTCCAAGAATAGATTGTGTTCTCGCGATACTGTCTGTACCACTTGGCAGCAGCTCCTTGAAGAGTGACTAGAAAAAGGCGGCACCTAACGACACCAGAAGCATTGTACAAATCCATTTGACTATCAAATGCCATCAAATGGTCGTCAGGATCAAATGTGCCATGATATTTCATTGTAGGGACCTTCACATGAGAGGGAATAGGTGCTGACATTATCTCATCAATGAAAGGGACAACCCTCTCATTATCATTTACTCTCTCGTCTGCTGTTCTTTTACACTTAATATTCAACAGATCCTTCATTGCCTTCTCTGCCATGTCTTTGAGGTAAACTTCATTGTTTAAGTGGTTTATCTTATTTGGTTTGTAGCCATCTGAGGTAGAGCTTGCAGAACAATCCTTGTCTTCCTCTTGGATCCTTCCTTGATAGTTCTCCTTTAGTGGGAGACGATCCTTCTTCTTGGACAAGGAAATGTTAGTTTTGCTTTTCATGGCATTAGTGTTGATTTTGAAGTTTCTCCTAGGAGAGACAACTTCATTTCCTACTGTGACAGCTTTCATGGATGACTTGTGGGATAGAACTTCATCTCCTCCATTTGCCGCTCTAAATGTGTGATTTTAGCAATATGATCCTCTGGTTGAAGATTCTGAGCTGGAGCCAATTGCGAAGACAGTTGGATTTGAGCCGGTGGTGGAGTTGGTTGAGCTAGTGCGGAAGACTACCCTAGTTCCCTGTTCCCAGGGTTGAAAGATGGCGAAACATTTTCTTCAAGTGAAGTTGCATGTTCGGCCCTTTCGTTTAAGGAGGAAAGCCTTTTCAATTTCATTTTCCTACAGTAAACCAAGTTTCCACAATTATTTGTATTAAGATAACAAAGGCGGAGGTTCAGGCCCTCCATCTAGCGCCAAAAATGTTAACGAGAAATAACGTCAACACCCCTATTAATGCTTTGGATCGTTGATCATGTTTAGGTATTTCAACCCTTGGTATGATCAATGAACAAAGCATGCAAAATATGGCAAAAAAAGAATTATTAATGAAATGTTTTGGGGAATATTGAGTTTGAATTCAATCGTGAACTTTAATATCTCCATCGTAACCCCTTTCGTCTCCGGGGAAACCCATGTATTTCGCTAATTCGTAATAGCCGAAAGGAATGAGCGATGAAACCCCATTTTCGTCTTTGACGAATTTTCTAGATTTGATGGGTAGAAAGGCGCTGGAGTCGAAACCCTTCTCGTCCTCATTGGAACCTCCTTAATTTGCCTTTTTATTAGGTTCCGACAAGATCGCAACGTTGTATTCATGATCAAATTCTTCCTTCCGGAAGGTATTCATTCTGCCGTTTAAAGGTAGAATCTTCGAAAGGTACCCCTTCCGAAAGAGTTGACCTTCTTGATGGTTATTTGGCAATTCAAATGTCTTTCGAAAGGTATGCATCATTCAAGCATATTTAGATAAAAATAAGAGTCGATATGATATGTTACAGAACCATATCAGGGATTTGACATGGTATATTTCTTAAGTCACAAGTTGTATTTCCCTTTCGTGGCAGAAACCATGAATTTAATATATAAGGAAATAGAACTCGTGGAAATATCCCATGATGATTCCATGACATATACTCGGAATGAACGAAGAAGATAAGAAATAAATCATGTATGATCAGCCGTTAATGTTGAATTAACGCCTGATCATGATCATTCCCAAATTCAAAGTTGATCACAATCCATAATCCTCTTTATTTTCTCATGATGAAGTTTGATACAAAGTTTAAGAAGCAAATCCTCAATTTGATTTTTAAATTAGGGTTACAAACGTAGTGAGCGGGAGCAGAAGTTGTAGAATGAGAGCAGAAGGGGAAAATTGGTCCCTAAAAATGGACCCATTGGGTCTTATTTATAGGTACGGGTTGGCACCTTCCACAGGGGGTCATGCCGACCGTATCGGAAGGTAGGTTTCGCTTGCATCCTTCCGGCCTTGTGCGAAAGGGTGACCTTTCAACTTTGTCGGAAGGTTGACTTATAGCTCTCTGAACATATCTGGATGCCATTGTCTCCATTGAAAGGTAAGAATGCGGCACTCATAGCTTCGATCCATTGCTTATTTGGTTTAGAAAGAAAGCTTGTTTGAAGCGGAAGGGCACCTTTCAACTCCGTCGAAAGGATCTTTCTGAAGGTAAGCGATGCTTCTAAAGTGCTTGACTGGCGTTGCCTTGCATCTAATGATCTGATCTTCTATTGTGAAAGCATCCTTTCGATCCCATCGAAAGGTTCTTTTGAATGAGACGGCAAGTTGGATTTGCGAAAGGTAATATTTGTACATGACGCTGATGTCTCTTGCGGAAGGCCTTCAATATGAAACCATCACTAGCGAAAGGCTCTTCCATGAATGCGATACTTGCGGAACATCTTCCGTTAGCGCTGAGTTCTCTTCTGCGGAACCCTCCTATGCGGAACCAAAGGTGAAGGTCTTTATCCTCAGCGAAAAGTCTTGAACCATCCCATGCGGAACCTTGGTTGTGGAAGCCTCCTTGACTTTTCCAAAGCATTCCTTTAGCTCTTTTGGAAGGTCTTTCAGCGATCTCTATTCTTCATCGAAACCTGGTTTTGGTGGTGAATTTTGGTACTAACATTTGTGGAATGATTTCTATTGGCTACCACATATCTCCTACGGAGCCTTCTCTTGCCAAATCAAATACAATGGTCTTTCTTTCCTACGGAAGTCTTTTGAGTGTGGAACCATTTCTTATGAACCTTCTCACGCGAAACTTCCCCTTTTGTCTTAAGAGAAAGGTCTTGTAGTAGGGTTGCGAAAGGGCCTTGACACTTTATGATGAATGACTGCGGAACTAACCTTCCGTCCTAGCCGGAAGGCGCTTGGCGGCCCTATACCTAGCCGCTTCATTATGCTTTAGTAATTCTTTCCTTTGGCTTTTGTGGGATGGACATATCATCTCGGTTAGAACTACCTTTCTTTTATGCTTGCGGAAGTCTTGTTTTGAAGTTCTTATGTGCTTTTCTTTACTGGCGTTGAATAACCCTTTCAACATCGTTGATATGTGGATTTAACTGTTACTTTTTACTCATGTGGAAGCTTTCTGAAAGGCCTTCTTTATCCCTATTCATGTTTTATGGTTAACACCAAGGTTAAACAGCATTTATTATATAAGGTTACCCACCCTACAAATCCAAAAAATCAAGTGTCATATAAACATACCCTTTCGAAAGTATCCCCTTCGAAAGTATAAAACTTGGTTAAAAGAAAACAATTTTACAACCCCTTCGAAAGTATCCCAGTCGAAAGTATAAAACTTGGTTAAAAGAAAATAATTTTACAACCCCTTCGAATGTATCTCCTTCGAAAGTATAAAAATTGGTTAAAAGAAAATAATTTTACAACCCCTTCGAAAGTATAAAACTTGGTTAAAAGAAAACAATTTTACAACCCCTTCGAAAGCAAAGAAAACAAAGCAAACGTATTCGAAAGCAAAGAAATCAACTCCTTCGAAAATATAAAACTTTGTTTTAGCTATAACTTTTTATTGGTGTAAAATTAACGCTTATAACTTATTCCATTGTGTTTAAATGATGGTTTCCCTTTCCGCAGAGTGGTCACAATAAAAAAACGGGCTTACGGTTAGAGAGTTATGCCTATTTGAAGTTTTGTAAACTAAGCTTGTGAAAACAGCAACGAAAGGGCTTCCGCTAAATTTACAACTGTTGTCGAAAGGATGCTTTCGATTGAGCCGAAAGGTGCTTTCGAAATGCTATAGAAAGGTCCAGAACTGCAGCGGAATGATGAGGTCGAAAGGTGCTTTCGGCAAGGTCGAAAAGTGCTTTTGAAAATGCTACAGAAGGGTCCAGAACGGCTGCAGAATGATGTAGTCGAAAGGTGCTTTCGACAAGGTCAAAAGGTGCTTACGAAAATGCTACAAAATGGTCCAGAACTAATGTGGAATGATGCAGTCGAAAAGTGCTTTTGACATGGTCAAAAGAAGCTTCTGAATGCTACAGAAGGGTCCAGAACTGCTGCAGAATAATGCAGTCGAAAGGTGCTTTCGACAAGGTCGAACGACAGAGTCGTAAATAACTTAAAAACTGTTATTTTGCTAATTAAAGTATATTGTTTTCACCAACTCCTATTCCTTGTCAAATTTCTATTGGTTAATGATATACGTTAACGCTTTCTTTGTAGAAAAACTGCTATAGGTCAGATTTTATTGTTTCCAAAATTATTTTCAAAATAGTTGATTATATTAATACTTTAATATAATTATTAAGCCTTTTTAGTTCAGAAAATTCATAATAAATCGAAATCACTTAGGAAAAATCCAAAAAATTCACCAAAAATCTGAGACAACATTTTCTACATCATATACAAATTTCGGGGCAAAATTCATTATTTTATTATTTTTAATAATCAAAACCCGAATTAAATGTCCTTTTAACCTTAGGTTCATAAAATATTCCTGTTAACTCCGAAAATTATGAAATTGAGAACCAATCTCCAAAATTATGTTTTACACAACATATCCAAAATCATTTGGAGGTCGTTTACGAAGGTTTTTACTTTAAAACCCATAATTTTAATTCCATAAAAATTTCAATAAATCACCATAAATCATTATTCTATCCAAACAATGATTATTAGATCTAAACATGATCAACATAGCAAAATACATTCGGTTACTATCCATAACCGAACCAAAACAAGGAAAAATGAGATGATTTACACTATTATTCACCTTGATTAAGTTGTTGGAGTTTGAGATTTGTTTTAGCTTTAACCTTCCAGCTTTCTCTCTTGGATCTTCCAAGTTTACTGATTTCCTAAGGTGTTTTAATGGCTGGCTATAACTTCTCTTTTATGTGTATTTTGATTTATGAAATGGTAGGTGAGAATAAGGGGGGTTTAAGGGTATATGGGTGTGGCTATTCACATATTGCCCTCCTCTTATTTTCCTAACTTATAAATTATAAACCATACTTATACATTCATTAGTTTAGCCGCGGCCAAGTTAATTTTCAATTAAATCTCAACTCCTTAATCAACCATATTATTCTATTTAATTTATCCAATTAATTGTCCTAAGTAATGTTTAAAAAAAATTAGGGGTGTTACAGTATGGATCCATAAAGTCTCAAGATTTGGTTCAGTTTTAACTTGATCTCTTTCCTATTGTATCGTAGCAGATTGATCTGGTGAATTTAAGACCTTCAAACAACCCAATTCAGCTATAATTAGGAGGTTATCTCCAATAGAAAAAGATAAGAATTTTTCTTATTTAAAACCTAGGAAAACTTTATGGTTTTTGCACCTTAAGACCGATTTCCGAGATTTCGTTGTAATTTTATTGATCTAGCGATAACCAGTCAATAAAATATTGACAAAGCGACGTAGGTCGGAGATTTGTCGAACCACTATAAGAACTATGTCTTTTCTCTATCTTGCTATCTTATTATTTCTTTTTAATTTGTTTACTCATTATGTAGGTTTTGGGTGCTAAAAGAAATTTTTCGCTAGCATTTTATAGTGCTTTCACTTATTCCACTTTCCTCCTAATTTGGTTCCACTTAATCTCCATTTTCTTCATGCTTCGTATTCTTTCCACCTTGGCTTCATCGAATCTTCTTCTGACTCTTAAAATCTACTAACCTCTTTTGTCGCCATGTGCCACACACATCTTAGTCATTTATTTTTCATCATCATCCTTTATATGATATGGCTTGTTAGGGTTTTTTCTAGAATCCGTACGTAACAAGATTTTATAAAAGATAAGCAGTGAGGAAAAATTGCACACAAATTTCTGCAAACAAAACTTTTATTAATTCGCCAATAAATTGCAAGAGAAAGCCTAAAAGTTGAGAAGATATATCAATCCCCAAAACCATATAAAAGTAAAAAAAATTCAACACACATCTAATGAATCTTATACATGCCAATTTATAATAGGTTTAATAAAATATCTTATTTAATTAGCTTTTGATTACTTCCATTTTTCAAAATAAATGCTTTCCATGTAGATAATTTCTTACCCTCTTTAATGCTATAAAATAGGAAATTAATTACTCTTTAAAAATATTCAAAATTTATAAAAGAGGCAATATGTTTGAGTTACAATTTCACATTCAACCAAATATCTTCAAAATCTACTTAAATATGGAATATGCATCACTGAAATCTAACAATCTCCATTTTGATATGCACTACAATAAAAATACCCTATTACAACGGTGTTTTTACAACAGTCAAAAAATGTCTGTTGTAATAGAAACCTATTACAACGGTTTTATCTTGCCTATTGTAATAGATAACACTTTTCAACAACTCTTTTTCTTTGCTCGCTGTAATAGATATCTATTACAATGTTTTTCATCTGCCCATTGTAATAGTTGCCCATTACAACAGTTTTTTGCCTGTTGTAATAGATGCCAATTTTCATCAATACTTCCCAGTTTGTCAGTTGTAATAGATGCCTATTATAAAGATGTCAATTTTCACAACCCTTTTTTTGCTAGTTGTAATAGATACATTGTAACAACCCATCTTTTCGATACTCAAAAGTCGACATTAATGCATCCACGGTATTCACGTGCCAAACATCCAAGTGCTGGAATGACAAATCGTTGGGGTGAAAATAATAAAAATAGAACAGAATACCACAATGTGATGAGTAATATATAATATACTAATGATCTTTACAAAAGAAAAGAACTTTAATATACATACTAACATCAGAACAAAAAAACCTAACATGTCATCAGCCTGGACAGTTATAACAACCTATATTTACAATTGCTGATAAATACAGACAAGAACAAAATAACGGAAGATAAAATATGTGAATAAGCCTTGGAGGCAACCAACTCATCTCCTAAAGCTCCAAAGTGGCCGGTTAAATTTGGAAAATATGCCCGAGCTGACCCGAGTATTATAAAAAAATAACATTCAGATCGGTTTGGTAAACCAGCATAAGAAACACAATCAAATGAATTTTTGATATTTAAAAAAACTTTTGAAGTAATGGTATCCTATAAGACCATGACGCACATAAACACGGACGGGCTTTTACCTTACGATAACCAAATCATTTCATAGGAATCTTCTGATATTATAATAATGTCTAGGGGTTGAAAATAAATATATAAAATATCTGGAATGGTTACCCATAACTACATTCAATAGTACTAGGTTCTATAACTAAAACTGTAAGGCACGTATTAGAGATTGGATTTCCGTCAATGACAAGGCTACCGGGGTACCGCCTGCCACAATACATCTCTAGACAATGTACCGAGGGCCTCACATGGACCCCTACGGATCAAAACCAGCATGCCCCTCGAACATGACAAGCTGGATTATATCATTCCCCGGGCACTGTAACGACCCGATATTTTGCACCATTCGCATCCATTATAAGTGCATAGGCAGACACACATGTCGGAATTGAATTGCTCAAAATACCACGTTGTTAATTTAAATTTGGCAAAACTGAACATATACAGTAAATAAATATAATCACAGATCACAGACACAGAGTAATAAATGCAGCGGAAATAAAAGAGATAGTAGTTCATGAAGCTACTATATAAATGTATAAGTTACATCAGAGTTAAACCAGATACAACGGAAGAGTAATACGATACATCAGATACAAAACAGAATACATCACTGGAATTATCGAATACTGAAAGCAGAATATATGGCTGGATCTTCAAGCAAAGCTCCAACTTCAAAGGTGAGTCTCGAATACTGGTACACTCAGTCTGACCCGAGCGTAAAGCAAAAACACAAGACACTCGAGTCAGGATTAACATTCTTATATTAATAAATCCAACTCAAGTGAAATAGCAATTGAAATACAAGTAACTCAAAGGATGTTGGAATAACCATCGTTTAAGGATCCGTTAAACTATCTACTATGTAGTAGTGTACGATAAGTAGATAATGCCTATCAGTAATATAAAATATCAAAATAGTGTTAAGTCATGGCCCATTCCACCCTTAACACATTTTTATTCCCAAGAGCATATGCAAGACCGTAGTTTCCCCAAAACCGGAAGTCACCAGAGGGCAATCCATATACTAAAGGTACAAACCAAAATCGTAGTGGTCGCGTATAGGGATACAAGTATGACAAGGCACATGAGGCAATACCCAAGGTAGTGAAACTACCGTTCGCCTGATCCGGACTGGTGAGAACGCATCGCCGCAGCGACCGCAACACCGCGAACAACACTCCCAAAATCAAGGGTGCACCAATCGACAACAAGTAATGAGTAGTTCGAAGAAGTGTGTTCACTTGAGGTAGCTGACCTCCATTGGCCCGGCACGGCTCCTGTTTTAGTCATTTCCAATTTGACACAAGTGTCAAGGCTATCCATTATCATTCTCTTTCTTCAGTCATCACGAACATCATTCCAACCACTTCATTCTGGATCACACTCCGCGTGTAGTTATTAAAGTGGTTTTCGGTTTAGACAGAGAGTATGTCCATAACCGATTCCGGTCTCTTTAATAACCTTCGTAATTATTACCCCGATTGGTCGTTTAATATATTTCAAAACCAAATCAATTTCAATTTCAAATAGAATTCGTAAATCAACATTTCATTTGTCTTTCAAAACCAATTTCCAATAATTTACGTTTCAAAACTTCCAAATTATCATTTCAAAATCTTATAATTCAATTTCAATCTTTATTTAAAACCATTCAAATATTGATTCAAGTTCGTATATAAGTTTCATTTCAAAAACATTTAAATTAGTTTAATTTAACATTCAAATCAAATTTAAATTCATTTATCGATTTCATTCAATATTCATTAAGTAAATTTTCCATTCAAAACAATTTCTATTAAATTTCCAATTCATTAAACCCATTATTTAAATTCAACTTCATTATATCAAAACTTACAAATTTGAATTAAATTAAATTCATCAAATCACATTCTTTAAATTTCAAGTCTTACATTAATTTCAATAAATCACAATTTTTTCTTGTTAAAGAAATTCAATTTCACTTATTTACTTACTTAAATAATTTTCCAAAACTTAATTAATAAAGAAACTCAATTTCAATTATTTACGAAGTAAAATTCACTTTTTCAAAAGTTCAATTTCACTTATTAAAGAATCTAATTCAATTTAATCATTCAATAATTCAATCTTATTTAATTATTAAATAATTCAAAACTTAATTATTAAATAATTTCAAAGTTTAATGATTTCAAACTTAATTATAATTTCAAACTTAATTATTAAATCATTTCAAAGTTTAATAATTTCAAACTTAATTATATCATTTCTCAAATTAAACAGCATTCTTTCATCAATTACATCGTTAATATTGTGTTTCAGATTATTAAATATTAACATTTTTCTTTCATTAAAAATTCAAATTTAACTTCATTTCAAAACCATATTATTTATTCAAATAAAATCTTCGTTTTATTTTTAAATCAAATTATTGACCAATCGGGTTTTTATTTAATTCTCTATCCTAAGTCAAGTTCATTTGGGTATTTATCATTTCAACCCGATTCCAATTCAATTCAAAATCAAAGCATAGCAAAGGGAACTTGCAGTGTGATAACTGGGATGGTGTCAAAGTAAATAAACAAGCAATAACAACAATCAATATCAATCCAATAATCAATTCAAATAATCCCGAAATAATTGTATTAATTCGCATTGTTATTTGTACGAATTAATATAATTATTTCTAGAATCTACATTATCATTTCATGTAGATTAAAGATTATTACATTACGGTTTTCACTTGTCATTCAATTTCAATTTTTACACTACAACAATTAATCTGATATACGTCGATGGTTCAAAGTGTAATTATCGCTATTCTATATGTCAATTAATTTAACAATTATAAGGGGTCATATTCACTAATCAAATTTAACATATAAATCAGTTTTAAATTTTTTTTAACTATCCTATATCCATTTCAATTTTGCATACTATTTATCATTTAACAATAACAATTTAACGTCCAATATAAACATCAACAATCAATCAATTATCAGCCAAACTGCATTATCATCACATAAATAATTAACAGATAATGGTGTCAAATGTCACAGGTGAACTGATACAGGCAATAGCATATATAACAGTGTAATTAACTAACAGCAGCATATTTCAGTTGTCGTTTCAATTGAAATCAGATTTAATAAATAAAAGAACATTAATCGTGAGTGATTGCTCACCTTTCAAGGTTAGAGATGAATGAGAATGAGATGGGTGACGAATCCAAACACGAATTTCGAAGCAAAGCACCATGGAAACAAGTTCGACGAGCAAAGCTAATAAATCGGAGTTGATGAGACAATAAGAACCAATTGATAAATAAATTGAAATATATATATATACTCATGCAAATTTAAGATCAATATTATTATAAACCTATATATATACACTTTGAAATCAACAATATATATATATAAGTAATATTTAAGTTGGTATATATAAACTTACAGTAACCCACACATATATAAAGTATACACTTCCGGAATCAATACCTACATATGTAAATAATATCAAATGCCACTTATATAGGTTAGTATAAATATGTAAACTGTTATGTAAAACTGCTTTAAAATATAATATATATAGAGATACTTATATACAGGCTTCAACAAATCAAACTGGTTATAAAACCCAAGTAAAATTACTTTATAAAATTTTATATGCACATTACAGATCAAATAAGACTTACATAATTATACATAATATATAACAATATATCTCATAACTCAACGCTCATGTAGAATTAGGTAACAATATACATATAAAATCAACCTAAACTTATATACGTTTATATATATATATATATAGCAGAATCAATATATGTTATATTTTTAAGTCAAAACACCTACTCACTTTAGTTTATAAATGATCAAACAGAACCTATACCTTCTAGCCAGTAAAAAGTACATGCAAAAAATTTAATATATATATATAAACAAATGTGCAGGCCAAACTTTATCTCAACAAATATATATACAAAACATTGTACTCATTACTATATACAAACATTTAAAAACCTATATAAATTAAACTGTTATTATTTATACATACTTACAATATAACTAACTTACATATCAAATCATTCGTTATTGAACTTATATGTTACCAGAACAAATCCATTTTATGTTGTACAAACAAATACTCTTATTTATATACATTAGAACGTAAGTTATTAAAATCTATACTAACATATTTCCTTATGTTGTACATACTTATAAATACAACTATTATACTTATACAATAAAACTCAACATGTGAATACTACAAAAATCGATATATTTTGTAAATATATACTATCGTGAATTTCTCTATCTGTAGATATATATGTATAAAAAGCAAGATAGCCGACAAGTACAATTCGAAACATATATATAACAGAACCCATTTCATAACTTATTATATAAAATCCCATGTAAACTGTTATATATATAAATATATATACGCAACTATTATATATATATACATAGTAATTTATATAGTGCAGCATGCACCTTTATATGAAACAGTATTACTTTATGTATCTTCATATATTAAAACACTAATATATATATATACTGCAATATAAACTTTTACAGTAAATTATTATAAAAATTTATATCTAATCGACATGTTATAACAGTAAATAAAACATTGAATAATACTACTATACTATATTATAATATATACTATAAGCTTACACAAAATATACCTACGCAAACAGGAAGTGCATAAGATTGGAGAAGGCAGTGGCGGAAGGAAGAACGGCTGGCCGAGATGTGAGACTGGCGATCCAGAAATAGGTGGGAAGGACAGACGAACTAAGGAAGCTAGGTGGAAAGGCGAGCCGAAGCGTGGTCAGGTGAAGGAGCAAGGCGCTGGTTGGAGAAAACATGGCCACGTGCTTGTGGAACAGGATGGTGGAGGTGCGGTCGCTGGAGACAGTAGCATGGCAGCGACGTGGGGTGGAAAAGGCGGAGGTTGGAGATGATGTTTGGTTGATGTGGGCGGTGAGCAGCATGGAAGAGATATTGGATCTGGATTGATGGGCTTGGTGGCTCGGGTAGAGGGACAGAGGCCAAGTTACACGAGAGAGAGGAGATCAGCAATTAGGGAACCTGCTTGCTTCGAGAAAAAGAGGGAAGGGCACGAGCGGATCTTGAGTGGAAAGATGAAGTGGAAGATGAATTCGAATGCCAGGCAAAGCAACAGTTTTTCTCATTTTTTTTTGAACAGTGAGCTAGAGTTGAAGGGACAACCGAGAATAAATAAAATGAATCTTGAAAGGCCATACGTTTTGGAATTCAAAGAAAATGAAATGTTTGTTGGTTTATACACGGTGGAATTAAATAGCTTGATATTAATATATGCGAATACGAAATGAAAAGGCAATTGATTGAAAAGGTGGAATATGAAAGAGTGGAAGGAAACCAAAAGATTTTACAAACCGGTACCGGTACGAACCGTTTCACAGATTTCGCTGCGTACCGGAACTTCAAAACATAGAAATGAATATACCGTAAAGACCAGCACGACGAGACGATCAAAACGGTATACATATATCAGTGGTATGGTTGAATTATAAAAATTCGAATTTTTCTACTATGGAAATTTCAGCAAAAACGCAGAAAAATAAGATCGACGAAGCAAAAGAAGTCCGAATTTTGAAAAACGAAAAATGACGTCTTGCTCAGAAGACGGTTTAGAATTTTTCTATGTAAAACTATTCAGGTTTCGAAAACGTTTATTTTCATCGCTTTTTAACTGATTAAATTGAAGTAAATTTACGCGCGAAATAAACTTTCATATTTTCGGACGAAAATTTACCAGTTGCTATGATTAACTAAACGCATTCCAAATATCAAATTTATATTTCAAAATTTTATCGTTTAAAATTTCACAAAATTTCAACTAATTACGTTATTAAAACAGTTGAAATTTACGGGTCGTTACAGGCACCAAGTCTACAAAATATATGCACCCGACATGGATTCACTATTTCCGTGCACATGCATGCCAAATCCATAAATATAGATTCTAGATCGAGGAATGACTGCTCCTAATGGTAGCGAACCACATAGCTCTGAAGCATGTCCTATGTTTTAGTCATTAATGGGTTGTGAGGCTTGTGAGGTCATGATTACCTTTTTCCTCTCTTAGCAAAATCCCACTTGGAATGCTAACACTGCCCTCTTGGAAAAAATGCAATGTCAGCATTCATCCGTACAAGTTATTTAGGATAAGAACAAACCGAAAGCACTACTTCTACTATATCCATTTTGGAATCACCCTCTGGATTAATAACAGGTGGTCCTTGCACTTCAAAGAACTCCATCTTTGATTTCATTATCTCAAACCAGTTTCCAAAGTGAAGAATACGCATATGGTTTTGGAGTGGTTACAGTTTTGAATCATCTCATATAAGTACACTCCTCCGCTTACCAGTCACTCCAAAACCAAATCGATAGTTCCGGTAAACTCAACTCTGGTTCTTTTGGAAATAATCGGACAATACGTAAGAGCAAAGATCACCTCCTAACTGTTTAAATGGATGGATTTCCTTATCATTTGTCCTAAGAGAAAAAAACAAGATTTATACATACAGTACAGCATCATCGAAGATGACTGTGCCATATAACTCCTGTGTTTCTCCTAGATATTTCCAGATTTTTATTTTGGCCAAGATTTGATAGTCGGATATTTAACTATCAAGCAAACAAACAATCAAACATAGATTTTACTCCATGTAGGATCCACTAAGACTCTTATTAATTTTTCATTAATTAAATCTCTATTAATTATTTGATTCAAAATATCTTCACAAAAGATAATATTCAGAAACCCCTTATACTCCTTTCAATACTTGGAAAAAATGATTCATATACTTATCTCACCGATATAAGTATAGTACAAACCATTATATTTTCAATACTTATAAAATATCCATATACTTATCTCAACTGTATAAGTATATTAACCAAAACATAAGGGAGATTTCCTCTTTTCCAAAATCATATTGAAATGGGCCAAACCAAATATTACTTAAACATTTCTTACTCTAAAACCCAAACCACTTTTCCTTCGACATTAAATATAGAAAGAATGCTTCCATACCACCATAATTAAGAAGGATTTTTTTATCAAAAACAAATTTCATTCTTTTTATAAAATTTCCTTTCTATAAATCCATTTCATATTTATAAATCCTTTTGTAAATTCCAAAATTAATTTATAAACTTTTTTAAAAATCTCTAAAATTATTTATAAAAGTCCTTTTAGAACTTCTTTCAATCTATAAAACTCCTTTATAAAAATCTTTTTATAAATTCAAACTCATCTTTATTAATCGTATATATTTAGCACAAGTCTTCATTATTAATAAAATATCACTTGTAAATTCATTCTTTTATTTCTAAATTACTATTTATAAATCTATCTTTTATTTATAACCTACAATTATAAATCTCTCTTGCAAAATATCTCCTAAAAAACTCCTTTACAAAATATCGTTTATAAATCTCCTTTACAAATATCATTTGTAAACCACTTTTAGACAAATCCTTCCTATTAAGAAAAATCCCTTTTATAAAACAATTTATTATTAATAAACACCTTTATTAAATTAATTAATTACCTTGAAACATCATAAATAAATAATTGGTTAAATTTAAAACATTTTTAATAAAATAATTAATTAATTTTGAAACATTATTAATAACATAATTAATTAACTTAATCCATCATTATTTAAATAAATAAATTAACTTAAACGATAATTAAATCAATTGATTAACTTAAACCAACATTAATAATATAATTAAATAACTTTAAAAAACGTTAATAATATAATTAAATAACTTTAAACAACGTTAATAATTTAATTAAATAACTTTAAACAACGTTAATAATATAGTTAAATAACTTTAAATAACATTAACATATAATTAATTAACTAAGCATCATTTATAAAATAATTAAAATCATTTATAATTAAATAAATACTTGACCTCAAATTGTTATGAAATTGAAGCTAACTTAAATCCATAATCTTTCAAATTCGAGAAGAGGCTTAGCGACTACAATGGTACTTAAATAAGCCACCGTTTACTTTTAATTCATTTCCAAATCATATAACCGGTATTACATAAGCAACATATATATAAATAAAATCCATTAGCAATTACTAGCTAATCCATTCCTTATCCAATATTAAATAATCTGCATATTAATTAACTGTCATATGAATAAATGTTCAAATTAACATAATAGCAAAACAGGGATTTATTCTGCTAAACGGTGTCATCAATAATATATTCAATTTAATTATAGCAGAATTGTGTTTTATTTGACCAAATACACAACACCAATAAAGTATAATTAATTTAACTATTTTATTGTTTCCAAAACATAATTAAATTAACCACTATTATTATATCATAAATTTACACTTCATCCAAACCATCAACAAATTATACCAAAACGTTGTAACTCACCAATACGAGTTAATACCTAAATCTGTGGGTTAGACGGATCTTAAATGAATGAAATATGGCATTTCAAAGTTTGAAAGACTTAATTCTTAAATTAAAACAAAATAAATTAAATTCCTTACCCAAAACAAATGGACCAGGTCCAAACTCCTCATCAAACCTACATCCACCATCTACATCACCTTCCTCTTTCCTCCTCAATCCCTAATTTGAATTTCCAAAGCCTGAAACCCAAGAAAAAAATTCATGGGTGTGCACAACCACACCACCCTCCGTCACTCAACCGACCATCGGAGACCACCCATAAACCCACCTTGACGCGCTCGTCCCCACGGCACTGCCACGTCCACCTCTAGTACTGCCTAGCCATGTCCAACCACCCAATCAAATATCAGAAGCATTCAGGAATAAGTGAGCATGGAAATGCTCCTCCCTCCATCGCCTCGACCACCTGCAACCATCAACCCTACCACCATCGTGACCGCTAATGCTTGACGCACCACTACCACCATCCTTAGCCACCGCGATGCACCTAGTTGTCGCTGCGAACCCAATTTCTAAACGTAAAAACCCATCACCATTAAACCCTAGATCGACCTCTCCCCGACAACTCGAGCCACCGAGCTCCCTACGACCACCACCATAGCTTCACCATCTCCCAACGTTGCACTCTATCACCTTCGCTTAACCTCATGACCATCCCATCGTCGTAAATCGGCATATGAACGGAAAACAATCATCCCTCCCCCACGATGATCTACACCGTTAAAAATACCGCGATCACCGCTAAAAAACCCTATCTTGATGGTACGAGCACACCCCTACCCTCCAATCACCATTTCATGAAAAACTGCCATCTTCGACCATTCATAGTTTTTGGGCGATATCCGCCATTTTTCTCAACGAAACAATGAGCGGTAAATTTAGAAAAATCTAAGGCCCTAAACAAACAAATTGCATGTTGGAATGTTTGGATAATTTTGAGTGTGTGGAGAGATCTGTATTTTTGAAAGGAGGAGGGGTTTTATTTTCCATTGTTTTCATTTTGCATAGAGAAGATAAGAAGAGAAAACAATGAAGTTGAAACGGAAGTGGAGGCTTGAGTAGTTGATATGTATGAAGATGAAATGAAATACAAGTATGAGGAATATATATATATATATGTGTGTGTGTGTGTGTGTATAAGATGAAAAAAATAAAACAGAATAAGCTAAACACCAAAATACCCTTTAATATATTTTTCAACCCTCCCATCTTTTCCAAGCCTCTAAAGTACTAACCATGTAAAAATATGGTGGATTTTAGAATGGGTCATGTACCTTAGTTGATTACTTAAGGAATCTTAGGTTTTCAAATCCATCATTTTATTTTTCAAATTCAAATAAATTTTCATATTTATTAATCCTTATTATTATTACTTCATTTGTTTATCTTTACCTTTCACAATAAAAACGTTTTCTCCAATCATTTAAATGTCATTTCAAAAGTGCAAACCAATATATAACAACTTTCTATAACTTGTTGTTCGATAAAAAGCTGAAAATGCAAAAAACGATTTTTGGTCACATTTTCAATTTTTCATCGACCTACCTATTTTTGTAAACGAAATTCAGAAAAGAATTTTCTATCATAAGTTATTAATTAAAAGAAGGTTTATTAGCTATTTTAAACCACTAATTGGATATTAATGAATTAAATATTCATAAATCAAAGCGATAAAATTCCGGGTCGTGACATTCTCCCCCTTTAAAAGAATTTCGACCCCGAAATTTCATGTCAAAGAAATAAAGAATGAAACAAGTTAATACAAAAAATTAACCATTTTACCTCCCATAACTGTTTATGAAAACGTTTCCATAAAACCCAACTTTAGTTCACAAACTTTTATACTATCCCACTATATCCTGAGGGTATATGCCACTATCTGGTTCAAACCTTCTTATTTTGAATTTATTTCTCTTAAGTAGACTCAAGATCCGAATACCCAGCCTTATTTCAAAACCCTTTTTGAAATGATACTATATATTTTAATCATAGAAAATATACATATAGTTCGAGTAACCCTAAAGTGATACTAAGAAACTGGGTGCTACCAAATAGTATCATATATTCCTTTACCAGGAAGGTAATACTTAAGAGAAGTGTTTACCATTCGGATACATTCCTTTCCCATTTTTAGTTATTTTTCGAGTCACTAAAACTAGCTAACTAAAAAAATACTTCTTCTTTTCAAAATTTCTCCTTTTGAAACAATACCGTATATATTTCCAAACAAATAGTTTACCACATATCAATTGCCAACCTACTTTGGGTTCATTCGAATTTGAGCTTGTTTCGATCGTATAATGATAAAGAGAGTAATTTACTAAGTGCACTACAATATTTGCCTAGGCAACATTCAATCGTCACTTAGAAGATTAGTTAGATCATCACAAAGCAAATCGAGACTCATTTCCCGAACAAATCCAAAGAAAACACTCCTTATATAAAATTCTCTTTCCAAAATATTTATATTTTTAAGTAAAAATGTTACTTCTATTTCAAAATATCATTTGAAATTATGATATAAATATTTCCTTTTGTAAATCAAATCATTCTTTGGGGATCAAATCAAAATTTGTTTTATGAAAACAATTTTTATAGTAAATTTCTATGGTAGCATTTCCTCCACTTAGAAACTCGAAAATGAACATTGATAATGTTGCAATCATCATCAAAATAATTTTCCAGTGATAGAAGTGAGTTCAGTGCCTTCTGTGTCCTTTAAAATCCCTTAGAAATACTTCTATTCATAAATACTTTCAAATAATAAAATTATTATTTTTCCTAAAACCCTTGAAAACCATTTTTCAAAAGCACTAGGATTTAAGTCCTCAAATTATTTACTTAAACCTTTTTTATTTATAAGCCACATTCTTATATATCAATTTCATAAAATCAACTTCTTTTATAAAATTATTTCTCAAATATTTATTTTAAAATATTCTAACTTTCTTTTAATAAACATCCTTTCTTAAAACCCAATTTTAACCCAACATTAACATCGAACATCTTATAGCCAAATTGTGAAACTTAATTCACAAGGTGTTCGTTTTCAATGTTTCCCCCAATTACTATCTACCAAACCCATGTTTAAGAAAATAAAAATTGTAGATAAATCAACAAACATTAGTCAATACCCAAAACTGGATGAGCATGACTAAACAAATCCTAAATGATAATAATTGAATATTATCATTTTCTGACAAACAAACATATCAAAAATAACTATATTAATTTTTTGAAAATCTTTCTTTTATATATAAAATATACAGGAAATTATTGTCAAGGACAAAATTTCTCAGCATTTTAGCCTCAAGGAAAGACCTTCAATATTTTAGTCTGAAGGACAACTTTCTTTAGTTATCAGTTTTTAGTTATTGATAGCAGTTTTTAGGTATCAGTTTCTAGTTATCGGTAGTAGTTTATAGGTATCAGTTTTTAGTTCAGTAGCAGTTTTGGAAGAATGTTTGTCCTTATGAATAATTTGGAAGAATGTTTGTCCTTATGATTAATTTTTAGGAGAATGTTTGTCCTTGTGGTTAAAATATCGAGGTCGTGTCCTTGAGGCTAAAAATATACAAACTTTTGTCCTTTAAATTAATTCCCCCTAAAATATACTCCTAAGTAAAATTATCCCATTTAACAATTTCGAAACAACACCGTGTTGATTGAACTTTTTTAAGTGTTTAAGAATCCCTATCAATAATGTTAGCTACTCGTATTGACTAGAATCCATAAACCACTTAACAGACCAATCAACAGAACATAAAACATTTTTATATCACTAATAAATACGCAAACTCATATATATACGCTCAAACTCATTCCAGAGTGTTACTAACCCTATCTTTAATGAGTTTACCCCACAAAGCCAAGGTTCTCGCTTAATCTTCAGCTCTGATACCAACTGCCACAACCCGTATTTTTTATACTCGGAAATCGACACTAATGCTTCTAGGGTATTCACATGTCGAACATCCAAGTGATGGAAAGATAGATCGTTAGGGTGAAAGAAAGAAAGATGAAATAGAATCTCACAACATGACAAGTAATATATAATATACCAATCATTACAAAAGAAAAAAACTTCAATATACAAACTATCATCGGAGCAAAAAAACTAACATATCATCGGCTTGAACAGTTATAACAACATGTCCTTACAATTGTTGATAAATGCAAACAAGAACAAAACAATGCAAGATAAAATACGTGAATATGCCTTGGAGGCTTCCAGCTCGTCTCCTAAAGCTTCAAAGTGGCCAGCTAAATCTAGATAATATGTCTGGACTGACCAAAGCATTATAAGAAAATAACAGCCAGATCAGTCTGGTAAACTAGCGTGAGAAACACAATCAAATGGATTTTTAATATTTTAAAAAAACTTTTGAAATAAAGGTATCTCGTAAGACCGCGCCACACATAATCAAGGATGGGTTCCTTACAATAACCAAACCATTCCATAGGAAACCTTCTGATATTATAATAATGTCTAGGTGTTGCAAATAAATACATAAAATATTTGAAATGGTTACCCATAATTACATTCAACGGTACTAGGTTCTTCAACTAAATCCGTAGAGCATGTATTGGATATTGGATTTCCATCAATGATAAGGCTACAGGGGTACCGCCTACAACAGTACATCTCTAGACAGTGTACCGAGGGCCTTACATGGATCCCCTACGAATCAGAACCGGCATGCCCCTTGAACATGATAAGTCAGATTACATCATTCCCCGGGCACCAAGGCTACAAAATATGTGCACCATCCATGGCCTGACTCTTCCTATGCGCACGCATACCAAATCCATAAATATCGATTCTAGATTGAGGAATGACTGCTCCTAATTGTAGCGAACCACATAGCTTTGAAGCATATTCCATGTTTTAGTTATTACCAGGTTGTAAGGCTTGTGTGGTCATGATTACCTTTTTCCTCTCTTGGCAAATCCTACCTGGAATACTAACACTGCCCTCCAGAAAAAAATTACAGTGCGAACATTCATCCGTACAAGTTGTTCAGGATAAGAATAAACTGAAGGCAATACTTCTACTACATCCATTTTGGAACCACCCATAGGATTAGTAGCAAGCATCCCTTGCACTTCAGAGATCTCCGTCATCGATTCCATTATCTTGAACCAGTCCTAAATCCCTTCCAAAGCGAAGAATGCACATATGGTCTTGTAGGTTTCGAATCGGAACCGATAGCTCCAAAACCAAATTGTTAATTCCAGTAAACTCAACTCCGGTTCTTATGGAAATAATCAGACAATGCATTAAAGCGAGATCACCTTCAAGCCGTTTAAGCGGATGGATTTCCTTATCATTTTTCTTAAGAGAACAAAACAAAATTTATATGCACAAGACAACATCATCAAAGATGACTATGCCATATAACTCCCATGTTTCTCCTAAATATTTCTAAAGTTGTATTTTGGCTAAGATTTGATAGTCGGTTATTTAACTATCAAATAAATAATCAAACATAGATTTTACTCCATGCGGGATCCACTAAGACTTTTTAATCTTTCATTAATCAATCTCTTGTAATTATTTTGATTCAAAATATCTTTATAAAAGATAATATTCATAAACCTCTTATATTCCTTTCAATACTTGGAAAAAAACATCCATATACTTACCATACCCGTATAAGTATATTACAAACCATTATATTTTCAATACTTAGAAAATTTCCATATACTTATCTTAACATTACAAATATAATAACCAAAATTTAAGAGAGATTTCCACTTTTCCAAAATCATATTTAAATGGGTAAACCAAATATCACTTAAACATTTCTTACTCTAAAACCCAAACCACTTTTCCTTCAGTGTTAAGTACGGAAAGAATGCTTCCATACCGCCATCATTAAGAAGGATTTTTTAATCAAAAACAAATTTCATTCCTTTTATAAAATTCCTTTTTTATAAACCAATTTCATATTTACAAATCCTTTTGTAAATCTCCAAAATTAATTTATAAACTTCTTTTATAAATCTCTAAAATTATTTATAAAATTTCTTTTAAAACTCCTTTCTATTTATAAAACTCCTTTATAAAAATCCTTCATAAAAATCCTTTTATAAATTCAAACTCATCTTTATAAATCTTATATATTTAACACAAGTCTTCATTATTAATAAAATATCACTTGTAAATCCATTCATTTATTTCTAAATTACCATTTATAAATCTCTCTTTTATTTATGACATATTATTATAAATCTCTCTTGCAAAATATCTCTTAAAAAATCCTTTACAAAATATCATTTATAAATCTCTTTTGAATAAATACTTTTTATTAAGAAAAATTCCTTTTTAAAACAAATTATTATCTATAAACACTTTTATTAAATTAATTAATTACCTTTAAACATCATAAATAAATAATTTGTCAAGTCTAAAACATTGTTAATAAAATAATTAATTAACTTTAAAACATTATTAATAACATAATTAATTAACTTAACCCATCATTAATTAAATCAATTAATTAACTTAAATTATAATTAAACCAATTGATTAACTTAAACCAACAATAATAGTATAATTAAATAATTTTAAACAACATTAATAATATAATTAAATAACCTTAAACAACATTATTAATATAATTAGATAACTTTAAACAATATTAACAATATAATTAATTAACTTAAACATCATTTATAATATAATTAAAATCATTTATAATTAAATAAACACTTAACCTCAAATTGTTATGTAATTGAAGTTAATTTAAATCCATAATCTTTCAAATTCGAAAAGGGGCATAATGACCACAATGGTACTAAAACAAACTACCATTTACTTTTAATTCATTTTCAAGTCATATCAGTGGTATTACATAAGCAACATATATATAAATAATACCCATTAGCAATTACTAGCTAATCCATTACTTATCCAATATTAATTAATCCACATATCAATTAACTGCCATATGAATAAATGTCCAAATTAACATAATAACATAACAGAGATTTATTCTGCTAAACGGTAACATCAATAATCTATTCAATTTAATTATAGTAGAACGGTGTTTTATTTGGCCAAATACATAACACTAATGAAGTGTAATTAATTTAACTACGTTATATTTAAAAAACGTAATTAAATCAAAGCATTATTTTCATATCATAAATTTATATTTCATCAGAACTATTAATTAATTATACAAAAACATTGTACTCATCAATACGAGTCTAATTCTAAAATTCACGGGTTAAACGGATTTAAAACGAATGAAATACGACATTTCAAAGTTTGACAAACTTAATTCTTAAATTAAAACAAAAAAAAGTTCCTCACCCAAATGAAAATGGGCCCAGCCCCAAACTCCCCATTCAAACTCGCATCCACCATCTATAACACCTTTCTCTTCCCTCCTCAATCCCCAATTTGATTTTCAAAAGCCCAAAGCCCATGAAAAATGTGCATGCTTATGCTTTTACAAACCACCCTCAGTCACCCAACTAACTATCGGAGACCACCCACAAACCTACCTTAAAGCGCTTGTCCCCATGGCACCGCTGCGTCTACCTCCAACGCCGACTAGCCGTATCCGACCACCAAACCATATATCGAAACACGTTCAGAAAAAAGGGAGCATGAAAACGCTCCTCTCTCCATCGCCTCGGCCACCTGCAACCACCAACCCCTCTGCCATCGTGACCACCACAGCCTTTTGTATGATCACGTCCATCCTTAGCCATCATGATGTACCCAGTCGCCACCACGAACCCAATTTCTAGATGCAAAAATCCATCACCACTAAACCCCTGATCGATCTCTTCCCAACAACTCCAGCCACCAAGCTCCCTACAACCACCATAGCTTCGCCATCCCCCGACACTACTCCGTGTCACCTCCACTTCACCCCATGACCATCCCATCGCTGGAAATCGGCACATGAACAGAAAATAATCATCTGCTTCCCCACGACGATCTACACCACTAAAATAAAGCGATCACCGCTAAAAATCATATCTTGACGATACGAGTACACCCCTACCCTCCAATCACCATTTCATGATCATCGAAAAACTGCCATCTTCGACCATTCTTTGTTTTTGGGCGATATTCGCCACTCTGCTCGACGAAATGATGAGCGGTAAATTTTAAAAAAAACTAAGGCCCTAAACAAAAAAATTCATGTTGGAGTGGTCGGCTAATTTTGAGTGTGTGGAGATATGTGTATTTTTGAAAGGAGGTGGGGTTTTATTTTCCTTTGTTTCATTTTGCATACAGAATATAAGAAGAGAAAAAATGAAGTTGAAAAGGAAGTAGAGGCTTGAGTAGTTGATATGTGTGAAGTTGAAATGAAATAAAAGAATGAGGAATGTATATATATGTATATAAGATGTAAAAACAATAAAACAAAATAGAATAAGCTAAAGACCAAAATGCCCTTTGATACATTTTTTTACCCTCCCATCTTTTCAAAACCTCCGAAGTACTAACCATGTAAAAATTTGGTGGATTTTAGAATGGATCGTATACCTTAGGATTTTATACTTAAGGAATCTTAGATTTTCAAATCCATCATTTCATATTTTCAAATTCAAATATATTTTTATATTTATTAATCCTTATTATTATATTTATTTATTTTTGCCTTTCAAAATAAAATGTTTTCTCTAATCATTTAAATGCTGTTTTAAAAGTGTATACCGATATATAACAACTTTCTACAACTTGTTGCTCGATAAAAAGCTGAAAATTGGAAAAATGATTTTTAGTCACATTTTCAATTTTTCATCCAACTACCTATTTTTGTAAATAAAATTCAAAAAAGAATTTTCTATCATTAGTTATTAATTAAAAGAGGATTTATTAATTATCTAAAACCACTAATTGAATATTTAAAATAAATTAAATATTCACAAATCAAAACGATGAAATTCCGGGTCGTTATATATATATATTATAGCCTTTTTAGTTTATCAGTTATAATAAATGCCAATTTTCAGCAACTCTCAACCGTTATCTTCAATTATTTATAAATACTTACTTAATAACTTATAAATGGCAATTTATAATTAATAATTATAAATAACACTATACATAGGTTATTATTTATAATTTATTATAATTAAAGATTACTAATAAATAATTTATAATTACTAATTATTATCTATAATCAATATTTTTTTATTTAATAATTTATTATAGTTAATTATTAATAATTAGTAAATTACAACTAATATTTATGATATATAATTAACAAATATTACTAATAATTAGTAAATTACAACTAATATTTATGATTTATAATTAATAAATTTTATTACTAATTAGTAAATATAATTAATATTAAATAATTAATTATTAATATTAAATAATTAATAATTAACTTTTAATAATTGATATTTTATAATTAATTTTTAATGTTTAATATTTAATATTTAACTAATTTACAATTTTAATGATTAATATTTAATAATTTATTGTGGTTTAATAATTTAGAAATTAAATTTAGATATAAATTTTTTCTATAATTTAAAAAGATCCATAAAATTAGAAATAAAATTTTAAAATTTTTCTAAATTTCAAATGTAAAAGTTCGTAATAATATTTGTTATTTCTCTATTTTGATCATCATATCCTTCAAAATAAAGCTTAGCATAATAGTTTGAATTAAAGCTTAGCACAATGGTTTATTTTTCGTTTCTCGCACTCAATTCTCATTTGCTGCCCTCAATTTTCATTTACTAACACAGAATTTTCCTTAACCCTTTGTGAGGAATGCGGAATACGGATCTTAAGGCTAGAATAAACACTAGAGGGGGTGAATAGTGTTTATAAGAAATTACTAAATCTTTTTGAGTTACTATTGATTTGTACACAAATGTATAAATATTCAAACATAGATATAATCACAGAATCAAACACGGATGCAGAAATAAAGTAAATGCAGTAAAGAAAAGAACACACCGGATTTTATACTGGTTCGGAGTTACCCTACATCCAGTCCTGCACAACTAAGTACGGATTTCCTTTCAAAAGCAATTGTACAATTATACCCTCGGTTTCAAGGCTACGAGGTACACCCTCCAGAATAACAATCCCCTGGGTAGAGATACTTGATTTCCGGGGCAACAAGTTCACCTAATTGATTTCCAAGGCTACAATCACACCTTTTCTCACTTGATTGATTTCCAAGGCTACAATCACACCTTTTCGCTAGATAAATTACAAAGAAGCCTATAACTCTGAATAGCACTGGGATCTTGTTGAGATAGTGATAGAGAATCAAACCAGAGATGAACTAGTTAGATTCAATGTTGATTTTGGCAGAGTGATGATAGGATTTTGAATAAGAAAATGTGGAAGAAGAAGAGAAGTGAAAAACCAGAAAATCTGATCAACAATTCGTTGAAACCAACCCCTATTTATACAAGAACAACAACCATATCTATTCATAAAAGGTTATGGCGAATAGACACTTCTTTTGAAATTCAAATTTTTGGTCCTAACTGACACTATGTCGACATGGGGTACTAGGGCATGTCGAAATCCCAAAGGAAATTTTGATGTTTTGTTTTTCTTTGAAAATAACCTATATCTTATATTAAAACTATTTTAAACTTTATTAATATACTTGACTATAGATAAAATACATAGATAAATATATAGAATAATATATATAAAATTTTACTATAATTTCATATTTAAATCTAAGTAAATATTAAAAGTTAAATATATTAAAAGATAGTTTAAAACAAACGAAGTTTAAAACAAGAATTTATTTAAGAACAAAATCAAAGAATATTTTTTAAGGCTAAAACATCTTTTTGAAAATCATTTGAAAAGATAATTTTTAAGGCTAAAACATTTTGAAAAGCAGTTTTGAAAATCATTTTGAAGTAGTTTTGCAAGCTTCTTCCTGCAGAATATCTCATCACATCAGGAGTCGAGAACTTGTACAAAACCAGGATGTTTATGGGTTTGTAAGCCACTTGTCATAGGTTTGTAAGCTACTTGTCGTGGGTTTGTAAGCCACTAAAAAGGTAGAAATGGGTTCCATCCCAAATGAAAATACGGAATGAAGATTTCAGTGTTATTGTGAAGTTTTAACATAATTCTAGACTCAATACTTATCTTGAAATCTTGAACACTTGATAATCTTGATATTCTTGATACTCATGAGTCTTCAATCTTGATATCTTGAATCTCTATACTGTACAGTCTTCATTCTTAGTACCTGCATGGTTAAATCCTGCATATACATATATATCTAAACTATAATGTTAGTATTTATATTTTATAATCTTATTCTAAGGTTGTTGTCATCAAAACCATCAACTCATGGACTAACAATCTCCCCCTTTTTGATGATGACAACCTTTGTTTATAAAATATTACTTCTATCCTAATAACTCCCCCTAAAACTGATAACTCCCCCTTAATCTATGCCTAACTCTTCTATTTTATATTTCTCCCCCTTTGTCATCAACAAAAACAAACTAATTCCAAACTATATAACTCTTAGTCTAATATCCTATATGATTATAATGATAGATTTATCATACATAATCAATACTTGTAAACCTAAAACTTAGTCCTAAACTACTAACATTCCTAACCAAGTACCTATTATAATACTTATATATAACATATATAGGAATCATATATAAGAACACACAATATTTATTTTTATATATATGTTTATATTTACATTTTCATACAACGTGACACATAACGATGAAAAACAAAAAAGAAGAAACTACTGAGTATCTTTGACAATTGGAGATCTATGGATCGAACAATTTGGATAATGGAAACAGAAATTTCCACGTTGTTCAACCAAGTTTCCGTCCTTGTCAAAACATACTTCGCCAATGCAAATGACTTTGTCGTTGTCTTCCGCATGCTCTTCTTCCATTGGTTCTTCTTCTTCTTCTTCACTTTCCTCTTGTTCATGATCTCCTAAAGAGTCCTCGTCAATCAAGATTGGATTAGCATGATTGTCCATTAGAAATTTTTGCAAATTTCTAAGGATTTTCCCTTGCCTTTCCTGTTCTTTTGCCATTCGGAGTTGCACTATTTGAATTTCAGTTATTAACTGAATTGCATCCTTTAGAGAATCCTTCATTTTTGTCACTCGGGCGAGCGTAGTACGTTGGAATGGACCAGAGGTAGGAGAAGGGAACGAAAAGGTTGATTTTATGTTTGATTTGGACGAGGAGGCCATTGATAAATTGATTTCAGAAGATAGAACAGAAAGAGAACAGGGAGAATGAAGAAAATTTCGAAAATAAGAAGAATATATAACCAATTATTTGAATTTTGGTGGGAAACAATTTTAAAATTTAAAAAAACATTATATGTCGACATGGGTATATGGGGGATGTCGACATGGTTCTCAATATTTTTACTATTTGATTTATTTTGATTTAATTTTTAATTATACTTTGTTATTTATATTTTATATTTCAGTTAATGAACAAATACCTAATTCTCTTCTTAATTTAGTAAATGTAGATTCATTTAAGGGTTTTGTTAAGATATCAGCAATTTGATTTTCAGAATTAATATAGTCGAGAGTAATTACTTCTCTACTTATATTATCTCTGAGAAAATGGTGTCTGATATCAATATGTTTAGTTATAGCATGTTGAGTAGTATTTTTGGATAAATTTATTGCACTAGTATTATCACAATAAATTGGTGATTTTGAGATATTAATCCAAAATCTTTTAAAGTTTGTTGCATATATATTACTTGAGAACAAGCCAAAGTAGCAGAAATATACTCTGCTTCAGTTGTTGATAGAGAAACTATGTTTTGCTTTTTACTAAACCAGGAAATCAGAGAATGCCCTAAAAAGTGACAAGTTCCACTTGTACTTTTTCGGTCTGGTTTACAACCAGCATAATCAGCATCACAGTAAGATATTAAGTCAAACGATTCATTTTTAGGATAAAATAAGCCATAATCAAAGGTGTGTTTAACATATCTTATAATACGTTTTACAGCTTTTAAGTGAGTTTCTTTAGGTTGGGATTGATACCTTGCACAGAGACAGACACTATGCATGATATCAGGTCTACTCGCAATGATATAGAGTAGTGATCCAATCATTCCTCTATATAATTTTTGATCTACATCTTTCGAGAGATCTTCTTTACTAAGGTACTCATTGGTTTCCATGGGAGTGGGTTTTCCACTTGCAGTAGTCAAACCAAATTTACTAACTAAGTCTTTAGCATATTTTTCTTGACTAATAAAGATACCATTATCTAATTGTTTTATTTGTAATCCTAAAAAGAAGTTTAATTCACCCATATGACTCATCTCAAACTCTTTTGTCATTATTTCAGAAAATTCTTTATTCATTTCAAAATTAGTTGATCCAAAAATGATATCATCTACGTAGACTTGTACTAGTTGAATATCATTTTTATTTCTTTTAATAAAAAGAGTATTATCTACTTTACCTATTTCAAAATTTGATTGTTACAAGTAAGATCTTAGTCTATCATACCAAGCTCTAGGAGCTTGCTTTAGACCATATAGAGCTTTCTTAAGTTTGTAAACATGATTTGGAAATTTGTCATTTTCAAAAAGTGGTGGTTGTTCAACAAATACTTCTTCTTTTACAAAACCATTTAAAAATGCACTTTTAACATCCATTTGAAATAATTTGAAATTATTATTTGCGAAAGCAAGTAGGATCCTAATGGCTTCTAATCTTGCTACGGGGGCAAAGGTTTCATCAAAATCTATTCCTTCTTCTTGACAATAACCTTGAGCGACTAACCGGGATTTATTTCTAACAACCTCTCCTTGTTCATTCATTTTATTTTTATAAACCCATTTAGTTCCAATTATTGTTTTATTTTCAGGTCTAGGAACAAGTTCCCAAACATCATTTCTAGTGAATTGATTTAATTCTTCTTACATAGCCAAAATCCATGAATCATCAGTTGACGCTTCTTCTGGATTTTTGGGTTCAATAGTTGATATAAAAGCTACATTACTCATTTGACTTAGTTGGTTTCTAGTTTTAACAACAGATTGAATATATCCAAGTATATTTTCTATAGGGTGATCTTTTAAAAGTTTAATCCTTTTATTATGATGATTTAATTCATTATTAGTTTCAGTTGACTCTTGGTTTTGAGTGATTAAATCCTCTTCATCATTTTTCTTCAAAATTTTTGAAATTTTCATCAAATGAAACATGCATTGTTTCTTCGATGGTATTAGTTCTTAAATTAAATACTCTGTATGCTTTACTTCTATTAGAGTATCAGATAAAGATACCTTTGTCGAATTTAGGATCAAATTTATCTAAGTTATCTTTTGTATTTAAAATAAAACATTTACTTCCAAAAATTCTAAAATAAGATACCTTAGGTTTCTTTGAGTAAATAAGTTCATAAGATGTCTTATCAGTTAAAGGTCTAATTAAAATTCTATTTAAAATATAACAGGTAGTAGCAACTGCTTCTGCCCAAAAGTACTTTGATAAATTACTATCAAAAAGCATAGTTCTCGCACACTCTTGAATCGTCCTATTTTTACGTTCTACTACTCCGTTTTGTTGTGGAGTTCATAGAAATGAAAAATTGTGAATTATTCCCTTTTTATTTCAGAATTCTTCAAACTTTTCATTTTCAAATTCACCACCGTGATCACTACGGATGGTTATAATTTTTTGAGAAAGTTGATTTTGAACCCTTTTTGAAAAATTCTTAAAATATTCAAAAGTATCACTTTTATGTTTTAAAAATATTGTCCATGTAAATCTAGAATAATCATCTACAATTACAAAAACATATTTACTATTATTTATTGATAGAATTTGAGATGGACCAAATAGTTCAATATGAAGTAATTCAAGAGGTTTCGTAGTAGAAATCATATCTTTTAATTTAAAAGAGCTTTTTCTAAGTTTTCCTAATTGACATGCATCACATAGACTATCTACTTTAAAATTCATTTTAGGGAGGCCTCTTACTAGATCATGTTTTGACAGTCTAGATAAGAGTTTGAAATTCAAATGCCCAAATCTCTTATGCCAAATCCAAGGGTCACTTGCATTTGCCAAAAGACATAAGTTATCATTTGAAATTTTCATACTAAGAATATAAATATTCTTTTTCCTAATTCCCCCAAATATTATGGTTGAATTATTATCTTCAATGTGACACTTATCTTTTTCAAATTTAATTTTATATCCTTTATCGCATAGTTGACTTATACTTAGCAGATTGTGTTTCAGATTCTTAACTAGTAAAACATTAGTAATAATAGGAGTTTCAGAGTTACCGACTTTGCCGATGCCGATCACATAACCTTTAGAATTGTCTCCAAAGTTAACCAGTCCTCCGTCTTTGTATATTATATCATTCAGCATATCTGGATTCCCATTCATGTGTCTAGAACATCCACTATCAAGTATCCATTTGTTCTTTTTGATATGCACAATTTGTTTGTTCTGGATTAATTCCTCAACTCCCATAAAGCATGATTCCTGCACATCAAACAATCTTAGTAGACAACTTGTATTTAAATATTGATTATATGCAGACTCGAGAGACAATGATGATCTGAATATTTCTAAACATGCATTAACAAATTTCTTAAATATAGCCATTTTAAAAAAAAACTTTTTCAAAAATCAAATTATGAAACTTTTGAAAACCTTGCTTTCTGATACCAAATGTGAGGAATGCGGAATACAGATCTTAAGGCTAGAATGAACACTAGAGGGGGGGTGAATAGTGTTTATAAGAAATTACTAAATCTTTTTGAGTTACTGTTGATTTGTACACAAATGTATAAATATTCAAACACATATATAATCACAGAATCAAACACGGATGCAGAAATAAAGTAAATACAGTAAAGGAAAGAACACACCGGATTTTATACTGGTTCGGAGTTGCCCTACATCCAGTCCCGCACAACTAAGTACGGATTTCCTTTCAAAAGCAATTGTACAATTACACCCTCGGTTTCAAGGCTACGAGGTACACCCTCCGGAATCACAATCCTCTGGGTAGAGATACTTGATTTCCGAGGCAACAAGTTCACCCAATTGATTTCCAAGGCTACAATCACACCTTTTCTCACTTGATTGATTTCCAAGGCTACAATCACACCTTTTCTCACTAGATAGATTACAAAGAAGCCTATAACTCTGAATAGCACTGGGATCTTGTTGAAATAGTGATAGAGAATCAAACCAGAGATGATCTAGTTAGATTCAATGTTGATTTTGGCAGAGTGATGATAGGATTTTGAATAAGAAAATGTGGAAGAAGAAGAGAAGTAAAAAACCAGAAAATCTGATCAAAAATTCGTTGAAACCAACCCCAATTTATAGAAGAACAACAGCCATGTCTATTCATGAAAGGTTATGGCGAATAGACACTTCTTTTGAAATTCAAATTTTTGGTCCTAACTGACACTATGTCGACATGGGGTACTAGGGCATGTCGACATCCCAAAGGAAATTTTAATGTTTTGTTTTTCTTTGAAAATAACCTTTATCTTATATTAAAACTATTTTAAACTTTATTAATATACTTGACTATAGATAAAATACATAGATAAATATAGAGAATAATATATATATAATTTTACTATAATTTTATATTTAAATCTAAGTAAATATTAAAAGTTAAATATATTAAAAGATAGTTTAAAACAAACGAAGTTTAAAACAAGAATTTATTTAAGAACAAAATCAAAGAATATTTTTGAAGGCTAAAACATCTTTTTGAAAATCATTTGAAAAGATAATTTTTAAGGCTAAAACATTTTGAAAAGCAGTTTTGAAAATCATTTTGAAGTAGTTTTGCAAGCTTCTTCCTGTAGAATATCTCATTACATCAGAACTCGAGAACTTGTACAAAACCAGGATGTTCGTGGGTTTGTAAGCCACTTGTCGTAGGTTTGTAAGCTACTTGTCATGGGTTTGTAAGCCACTAAAAAGGTAGAAATGGGTTCCATCCCAAATGAAAATACGGAATGAAGATTTCAGTGCTATTGTGAAGTTTTAACATAATTCTAGACTCAATACTTATCTTGAAATCTTGAACTCTTGATAATCTTGATATTCTTGATACTCATGAGTCTTCAATCTTGATATCTTGATTCTCTATACTGTACAGTCTTCATTCTTGGTACCTACATGGTTAAATCCTACATATACATATATATCTAAACTATAATGTTAGTATTTATATTTTATAATCTTATTCTAAGGTTGTTGTCATCAAAACCATCAACTCATGGACTAACACCCTTAAGTCCAAAAAAAATTAGGCCCCGTTTGTTTACATTTTTAGTTTTTGGTTTTTAGTTTTTAAAGTCTATTCTCTGTTTTTATTTTGAGCGATTTAATATTTTGGAAAATGTATTTGGTTCTACAGTTTTGAAAAATAGTTTTTAAATTAAAAATCAAAAATGCTATTCCAAAACAAAAATGCCAATTTCAAATTTGGTTAGAATTTGACCATTAAATATAGAAGCGAAAGTAGATAATGAATGAGGCTAACAAAAAAAATCATGAAATGGGAAATCATAAATTGACAAGGATAATAAAATAATAATGACTACTAGTATGGGAACCATATCAAACTGAGACTAACTCATGTCATGCTACAAATTAATCATATCTCAACCAAAATCATTACAAAATAGATAAGATATATCAATTGTATCACTACAAAAGGAGGGAAAAAGTTTTGAAGTATCTTATAGGCAAGTAGTCTTTGCTTTGTTCAAGTAGCTATTCTTCCTCATGTTAGGCCTTCTCTTGTAGGCAAGTAGTCTTCTAAGCGTACATAGAAGCAAGTAAGAGAAGCTTAACCAATTAAGTGGTTGTGTAACCTCATTCACTCATAACCTGCATCGTTAAAATTATTATCATTAGCAAAGCAAGTTCCTATTAAGAAAAGATAAAAAAAGACAAATTTCATACTTAACTATTTAGGTTTATGGATGAGTTGCTATGTAATCATTCCACATTTGAATAGCAATTTGATCCCTCATATGTCCCATTTGAGTTGTTTGACTAACATCAAATTGTATGATTTCTTGATTTTGATTTGCCTCTAATGCATGTTCAAATACCATATTCTCAGACGAGTATTGTGTGAAAAGAGCATCCAAAGCATGTTCTTATAGAATAAAGTTATGTAATGTGAAACAAGCAATAGGAATTTGTCTTTGCCTACGAAGTGGATAATTAGTCATTAGTTTTAGAATTGGAAATCTTGCTTTTAAAACACCAATACAACGCTCGATTATATTTCGACACGACGAGTGCTTATAATTGAACAAATCTTCCTTTCCATGTAGTCTTCCTCGTCCGTTATAATCACGTAAATGATATCTACGTCCTCGATAAGGAGCCAGAAATCCAGGCATGTTTGGGTATCCAGCATCAACAAGGTAATATTGATCTATAAAATAATGGCCATGTATTATATAAATATTATAAAGGTAAGTATTATGTAACTATTTATAAAATAATGGTTGATAGTGATATTTTATACAATAAAATATACCTCCTCTAGGCATTGGGAAATTGTTTCCGGTTCTTGTAACTGCATCGATGAATACTCGAGAATCATTAGCAGCGCCTTCCCATCCAGCGTATACAAACACGAATTTCATATTAAAACCACATACCACCATGACATTTTGTGTTATATTGGTTTTCCTTCCACGAAAAGATGTTTGCCTCGATGCGGGCACCCATGCAGCAACATGTGTTCCATCTATTGCGCCAATACAATCCTACAATAAATAATACTATAATATTATTTATGTTTATTATTTGATAAATATAAAAGTTGTGCTAAAAATGACCTTTAAGTAGGGATACTTGTTTACAAGACGTTCATATATGACATATCGATCCGTTGGACGTATTATCTCTGTGCCTAAAGAACAAACAGCTCGTAAAACTCTTCTTAACCATTTTGAAATAGTATGGTGTGAATGCTGAAAACGATCGGCAATAATACTATATCTTGTTGTATGTCCTATTATCATTAGAAACATTGCCACACCCTCCTCCATGCTCGCTTTTCTTCCATCATTCAAAAGTCCTTTCCCTTTTAGAACATCACAAAAATTCAAGAATACATGCTTCTGCATTCGAAAATTTTGATGACATATAGAAGGATTTCCATTCAATACATCAAGTAAGAACATCCTTCCCATAAGCATTGATGTTCTACAGGGTATTCTATTCATGATACTCCTTTGGTTAGCAACAAGGTAATTAATCATTAACATATCACCTAACTCTACATCACAGTAGTCCGTAAATATAAGATTATCATCAGAACTAGAACCATCATCGGATTCATAAGAAATGATATTAGATCCAATAGGCATTACTCTGCATAAAATTTAGAAGCTAGCTTATTACTGGCCAATTTGGATTTGCACATGCATTAATACAAACATAAAATCATGTTTACATTACAATTCCATAATCATATAAACATACCTTCCAATGCAAGGATTGTGACAAGCAGAGGTAAGATAAACTACATGCACTGAACTCTCAGGATTGCAGGAGATGTACCTGCATATGCATGTAAAAATATCATAATAAAGATGAGTTATATATTTTATATAGCTTTGTTGCAAGCTTCAAAAACTGTTGACAATGGTGCTTGCGGACAGTGTAGAATAGTGTAGATGGCTGTTGACAATAGTGCAAATAGGGGAGGCAGCCGAGGAATGTAATTGGAAAAGTGAAGGCATGCTGCTAACCATAAATGCACAAAAGGGACAAGAATAGGTGCAACAGAAAATATCGTAATGGTGGAAACAGAAAATAGCTCTATCAACTACGAATTTACTCACACTGCTCTAAACGCAATCCAGTGTATTTGTCTTATGTATATTTTCACATAATCTAAAGAAATATTTTTAACTAACCATTCCTTCACAACATCCCACAACTTATTCTTCAAATAACACAATAATGGTATTCCTTGATCACCATAAACATCACTTGATATCCTACCAACCCATGATACATCCCAACACCACCCCTTTATGCATTTTCTAGGGAAATTGTGCATGTCCAGTGATATAACATGCATAGTCCCTTTTTTGTTACACTGCAATTGCACCCCTGGTCTCCATTGCAAAATCATATTATCCCTCTGTCATTCACGATATAATCATTTACTATGTTATCCATGTTTTGAACTACACCATAGTTTAAGCCACCATTCCTACTGTAAGATATATTATCCTTAATATAGACTGATATTTACAAAGAAAAATAACATTTCAAACATTAAAAACACAAAATGTACCATAGAATAAGAACTACATATTCTAATGAACACAAAGTTTGACACAACATAAAGCATATAAACCTACAATAAAGATACCATAACACTCGAGCTAATAAAATTATTCTAGGAGTTCTAGTCTTCTACTTTCCGGCATCATAATAAATTGCATCCTGAAATCTGGATCTTTAAAAGCCTTCATTGCCTTCATGTAGATCTCATTAGGAACACCGTCAATACCATTTAATATATTCATACACGCCATATTGGAATATGGATCTGACACATCACTTTGACTATCGTTTGGGTTGGGCGACTTTCCTTCAACTTTTGCAATTTTTCCTTTTAAGTATCGCATTCTAAGTGCAGCTTCTTCATTGCGCATTTCGATTGAAGAAGACCACTTTTCCATACATGACTCAAGCTTTTCAACATTATTAGCTTTATGTTTTTTGCGTCGTCTTTCATTTGTTGACGTTTCGTCGCTTGGACGAGTACTCATTTGCTCATTGTCATTTACCACATGAACATGCACACCCTTGTTTAGAAATTCTCTTCTAATTGTCTTTCATCGTCTGAATTGGGAGGAAGCTTAGTTGAAACATTACTTAAACCTCCAGTAGCCGTAGTTCCACCAAAAATCTCTCCCAAAAGTTCATAATTCTTGCAGCCATCTTTCCTAAATATCTTAAACTCGGCCTTGCTGATGTATAATAATTTAACAAATATTAGTTCGACATGCACTTATATTCATAAATTATATTTTCAAATGCATACCGTATAGAAGTGTTGCCAAACTTCTTCTACGGCGTTAACCTTGTTGGTATTTGGATCCCATGTAATGCCAGTATGTCCTAATAGCTGCGAAAACAAACGATGTATAATACGCAAACTGTTCCACTTTCCCTTCAATCTCTCCACCCCATAATCAGATTTTGTTGCTTCAATCATCTCTTGATTTATTTTTCCCCATTGGTCTTTAGTGAAAGTGGAGCATTGCAGTTTTCCCGCTTTTACGTATTCATAGAGTATTCCAATGAAAGTGCGTTCATTCTCGTACGACCATGACATTGGTTCCTTTGCCTTACTACGACCTTCAATATTCTATGTAAATTTTGATAAAGATAAATATTCCCAGCAAGTACAAAAGATAAATATTCACACCAGAGCTAATCATGTTATCAAAAGTATCAAGAGCCTCATAGCTACCCAAACAAGAAAATATTTACATAAAAATTAAGCCGAAGAAAATGTTAGGAGGAAGACCGATGAAATGCACTTTTAGCTCAATCATTTTTAAAGTACTATTTTCTATTAAACATTTTATACTATGGATGGTTAGGACCTTTATGGTTTTTTATATGCAATAGGAAAAAAACTCATGTTTTTTGCCTTTTATTGATATGTAAGGAACTTTTGGCAAGATCGTCAACTTTTATTGTGCAAGAGTGTTGATTAGTAAAAGGAGTACTGGATTTGCTAAATGTTGCTATAGTTATATTAAATTATTTGTTATTTTCATCAATCAGAAAAGAAAGTGTACAAACATTTCTTTCTCAATGAAACTATGTTTTAAAGATCAACTGTCAAATTAAGAGGAAAAAAACAGCTAGTTCACTGTAGTTCGAAATCTACAAAAGAAATATATTGAAGCTTAGGCTGTATAGCAACTCACTCACTGCATAAAAATGACTACATCACAGTGCAAGTTTTTGTAGTTTCTCGCAAGAGAATGGAAATCTATACAAATGTATGTGCCGTGTGCCTTCAAAACAATCTTTACCGTTTGTCATTTTAAATTCTTTTTTGTTAAACAAATAATTTACAAACAAAAATTCTGGATAATCATGCTCATTTAAAATATTCTGGATGTAGATTAGGACATAAGTCTATCACCAACAAGTTGATTCCACCTAACGTAATGTTGTTATCTACTTAACAGAGAGAACAATCTAGCTATAATTCTAGCAAAGTTCAACGTACATACAATTAATAAAGCCAGTAAAACATATATGCAAAAAGGATAGCATATTAAATGCAACTAGCAGTTGGTTGAAACTGAGGGTGGGGATACTTTCTTAAACGGATGTATAGAAACCATTAATTAATCGATATGATAAGTATATAATAGACGCACTTTACTACCAATCAAGTATGGTCCACATAACTATAATCATCAAAGTATTTGCTCACACAAACCAGTGCAGAAATTAGTGTTTCTATGGGTCATTTGCCGACCTCGTGACATACACCCGTGACAGAAATTAGTGTTTAACCTAATTAAGATCAATATGCGACTAATTAACAAAAATAAATCTGACAAATCATCAAAGTATTCGAGTTTAACCTAGATATTATTAGCTTGAAGAACAAGATAACCAAGAAACAAAAGTGAAATTACCTGATTTTTGATGACTTTGGGATAAATTTGATGAAGATGACAGAATCGCTTAGGCAGAAATTACTGGATATCGCGGCCGTAGAAAAAAAGATAGGGTTTCGCGTGCGTTTGTTTTGTATTTGGATTTTAAGTTTTCAGCGTTTTCATTTTGGGCCAAAAACTGAGAAAACACAAAAAAAAACAGTTTTCAATTGTATGTGTTAAGCCCATTTTGAAAAATAAATATTTTCAAAAATAAATTTTACAAAATGATAAAGTAAACGGGTTTTCATCATTTTTCGAAATTGAAAATTGAAAATAGTCTGGGGTAGCCAACTTTTCTCCATCTACCTAGTCCTCGTCCATTCCCCTTTATCCACTATCTCCACCTCCAAACCCATGTAAATTAGACGATCCTTTTACAAACTGTAGATCCCCAATTGTGTTTTCAGTTAAACATCGAATCAAAAACAAAATAGAATCGCAATTCTTGAATCACTCGAATCGGAAAAAAAACATAATCGTGATTCTAGGATCGCAAGTTCAATCGCAAATCGCCTGATCTAAGTTCAATCGCAAGTTCATTCGCACATTCGATCGCAATTTCGTTTGCAAGTTCAATCACAAAGCGCTAATCACAAAGCACTAATCCCAAAGCGCTAATTCCTAAATCATGTTTTCAGGTTAAACAGAGTGTAAGCTATTATCTTCTATGGATGATACTTTTATTTCTACTACAGTAAGTGAATTTTTCTTATTGGTAACTCAGAGTAAATGTAAGTGTGTAACTTGTAAGGAAATTTGACCGTTTTGTAAGGAAATTAATGCGAAATGTTTCCTTCTTCATTATGTGGTACATTAATGGACCGTTTCCTTCCTCAAACGTTTCCTTCCTCATTATGTGGTCAATAGAATCTAAAGGGTTTGTCTATTAATATGCTAATAAATAAAACGGTTATAATCTAGAGCGTTAATTTCTCTCATCTTGATCTTGATGGACGATCAAGATTAAGTCTACAAATCTGGAAATTTGGTCCTCTCTCTGCCTATAAATATTAACTTTTGCTCATCACAAAGGAAATAAAGAAAACACATAAAGAAAATATAGGAAAAGAGAGAGAAACTATTCTCCTTTATCCATTGATACAGCCTTCGACAACAACCATTGTTGATTCGTATACAAGATGTCTGGAGGTATGTTTTATTAATTCATTACATATGTGATAATCATGTAATTCTAGATCTTAGGGTTTATATTATTCGCAAGATATAGATTACATAACTGTCATTGTATAGCACCATTTCTAGGCGGAACAATTATGTTTATATTCATGAATTTCCGGATTTAGCAACTTAGAAATGCTGTCCAGAAACTTTTAACATCGTATATTGGTTTTTACTTGTACATATTATGTAGGTGGATATTGCTAATACAATAATAGCATCAAATCATTATGAAAGTGACATATGTGCCATATGTTTTAGTATCTTTGAATGTATTGTAATATACTGATCGATATTGTTTTTGTCTGTTGTTAGTTGAGATGTAAGGTGATACTTGATAGTTGAGAACTTGGCTTGTTTTGATATTTTATTTATTTATTTGTGAAGTTTGCTAGTTTTATCACTATTACTTAATGTTTTGAATTTGTGTGTAGTTTTGAAATGATACTCCTGGGTTTACAAGTTTTTATTTTTGAAGTGTATTGGGTTGTGTGACATGGATCAAGCTATTAATTGAAAATTGCCCTTTTTTCCAGGATGATAATTGATGAGTGGTATCTTCCAGCTTTTGGTGCATTGGCAATATATGGAGCAAGTGACTGGGTTTGTATCCTCGCCATATCAGTAGTTGGGCTGTCAAAATGTTTATAGTTGGATAATTTTTATAAAAAAATTATAGAGACTCGTGTTGCAGTTGGGTGGACTTATTGCGAGAAGGATGGGCATTAATTCAAGGTATGGATCATACCTGGATCCACTTGCTGACAAGGTTTAGTTTATTTTCTCTTTGCAAAATTACAATATAGTATCAATAGATTGACTATATTGTTTCTCTTTATTTGTCCTGAGTCTACTTCTATGTTCAGGTTCTAATTTAATATAAGCTTAGATGGGTGAACGTTTCATGTTGATGGTAGTATACTCAAACGATAGGAGTGATGGTCGTGGGCATTGGACTGACCGATCTGTTGGTACAGAAGATTCAAAAAAGTGTGATCGATGTAACACTACGGAAAACCGAAAAATTGTACTAATATAACTACATGGTTACACGACATCAAAATGGAAACAAAGATCTACCTAAAGCCAACCACAGACGTTGATGCTTCAAATACTGATGTCGATATTCAAAAGTCATTAAGTTCAGGTCCATAAAAATGAAGGAAAAAAAAGGTAATCAGCAAAAGTTGAAAACTAAAAACCTCATGTTCTTTGTTTATTCAAAAGACATTCAACATGATGCATGCGTAGAAAAGTCTTAAAATCTTGAATCGGTAGGTCAATGAAATCGAAGCAACATCATTTGCAATCAAATCATTCGGTTTGTGTAGACATTATAGTCTTTTCCTTCCACATAGCAACCTGCCTTTAACTTGTGCATGCATCTAAATCTTTTCTTTAATTGATTATTTTGAACAGCAACATCAAATGCAATAGGAACTAAGTCCCATATTTGTGCGCATATAAAACATAGGAACATAAATATATAATTCAATATCATTGCTAGAGTCTGCGTTATGTTGTTTTAGCATAGGTGTCATGTGTATGTGAATTTTGGGTCTTAGGATTTCTACAGTGTAATTTGCCTAGTGCAACATGTTACTTTCCAAAGGAACTACACAATTAACTGATGCTAATTACACCAGCATTTGCTCTCTTTGATGTACTTGTTAATATAGTTGCCAAAGGTGTTTCAGAGATGATCCACCCGGTTGATGAAGTTGTCGCTATTACTCCTGATGAAGTAGCTGCACCTGGTATTGATACACAGCCGTTGGTTGCTAGGAACGATGAGACCATTGTAATTATCATTTGTATTGTTTGAATTCAGCTTCTTTTATATTAGTTTTGGCTTAAACGGCAATGATTTTAATTATATCAAGACTTTATAAATGATGTGAATGTATAATTTGTTTTGGCTTTTAGTAATTATGAGTATGATCTATATACATGTTGCACCAATGCTTTAATTTATTTATTTTTGCAATTTTTCTAGCAACTGGAAAAGGCAGTTGTAAAAGACATCTATTACGACGATCGAAAACAGTTGTCTACTGCAATAGCTAAAAGCAGTTGTAAAAGACTCTATTGTAATGGCTGTGAACACTTGTAAAAAACTTTTACTACAATGGGTTTTTACAACGGTTATAAATAGTTGTAAAATCTCTTCGTCTATTTTAACTCCGCATAACACGACGGTTGCAGGCCTGTTGTGCCCGTTGTTACACTTTTTACAACGGGGATTACACATTGTAAAAATGGTATTTTGTTGTAGTGACGATATTTACATACAAACGTATCAACTTCACCTATATCCTCATACTCCAAACAATCTCCAATGTCACATGGGAAACAAATGTCTTCATTCAAAAAAAAAAACTTAACCAACCTCCAAATACCTAAGTATGCATGCCCCACAATTTAATATGCACATCATCAATGAATTAGAAATGCTTGTAATGCCACAGAAACCTCCATGCGGTCTTTGTGGTTTTTCTTTGCTGACTCTACCTTAATTCAGACGAATTTGCCTCTTCAACACCTCTTGAGAAGTCCCTTCATTCTTCATCGTTTTACCAAGCAATTTATATACATTGTTGTTTCCTCTTTTTGCACGCACAACCTCTCTAATACCCTTCCAAACCTTAGTAACTCCTCCACCAACTGAAAAATTGCATCATTTTTTAGCCAACTGTCCCACTGAAATAACTAAGCCTATGCCCTTAGCGTGCAGAACTCCACCATTAGCAGATTCAACTTTAGCATCTTTCTTTTCATAATTAATAAACGCTTCCTTTTGATTGCATATGTGAAAACAAACACGTGCGTCAGGAACCCAATCTTTCCTTTACTTTTGTCCACATACAGGACATTACCATCAAATTCATGACTAAAATGCACCTCACTATCACTATTATCATTTTGGCCTTCTTTCAATACATTCATCATTCTCTTATCCTTTTCAGGCTTATCATAAAATTTCGATTGATGACTAGGTTTTTCATAGTAATATCAAATAAAATCATTCATCATGTTTGATCTATTTGATCGTCTTTACATGTTCAGATAGTTATCCCTTCTCATAAGATCTATTTGATCGTCTTCACTATATAAACATACTACACACACATAGTATGTACATATAGTATGTATGTACGTATACATACATACGTGTATACATACATACTTGTTTATACACATAAACACACATAGTATGTATATACATACGTACATGTGTATATACATACGTACATGTATACATACATACATATGTGTGTGTATGAAAGAATCGATTACACCTCATTCTTGCTACATCTCAAATCCTCCTTAATTTCAACCACATGGTCCGATTTAAATAATCATATAAGTGACAAAAGAGAGAAAATATAATTATTCAAATCGAAAGACGTGGTTGAAATCAAAAAGGAATTGAGGTCTATCAAAAACAAAGTTTAGCCAATCCTTTCATATATGTGTGTGTGTGCGCGTATGTGTATGGTACGTATGTGTGGCTATATACATATATGCACACGTATATACGGGCAAATTTTGCGCACTACAAGCACTACAAAAAGACATTGAATTAAAGACTGAAAATATCAGTTTGTACTCAAACGATTCAGTCTGTAAATAACATTTAATGACTGAATAAAGACAGAAATTTCGATCATTGATTCTCCAGTTTCAAAAAATATTTGAAACTGAAATTTTAGTCTCAAAACATTCAGACTGAAAGTCAGTCTCAAGTATTTTTAAAGACCGACATTTAGTAATCGAAATATGGTTACTAATCGGTCTTTAACTATAAATATAGTTAAATGTGTATTACCAACTTTATATATACATGTACGTAAGAATATGTATATGTTTATATGTGTAACTGTGTATATGTATATGTGTTTATATTTTACTTATAAAGTGATCTTGCATTATTCTAGTCCTTCCTGTTACTATAAAATCCATGCCAAAGGCACACTTGTTTGTCAGAAATAAAAGAATTCGAGAACATATATACAAAACACAAATTTTATCATTATTAATTTGCCACTACTTTGGATCCTTTGGTCTATTAGTTTCACATCCACTCTTTAGATCCATTAGTAATAAAAAAATACAAGATATGAAACAAAATGAACAATACAAGGCAATTCATGACCACTCTTCTCTAAAAAATACGAAGAATAAAACTAATATGACCAACCCAAACTTCTTGAAAGTTTCTATACATTGTCATAAATATTGCAAAATCAGAAAATTTTCCAAAAATGATGCAGTAAGGATGCAGCAATGCCTTGCAAATTTGCGTGGTATCAGATAATGTCAACGTGATTACATGAGGACAAATAATAGAACTTCGTCATGATGTTGGCTGAATTGTGCACAGGGATTTTTTGAAAGATGCATAGTTTTGGTTGAATCCTTGCATTTAATAATCAGTGGAATTTCTAAAAAGGATTTGGTAGGATGTATAGGCAGACATGGAAGATGATGAGGATGTATAATGAGTATACATTCCCTGCTTAAATCTGTAGAGGAAATAAAAGGAGACATAGAAGTAATAGGAGATAAGGAGTCAAAAGATAGAGAAGGTTATGGTTCAATTATGTAGAAGAAAATGGAAGGAGCTGCGTTTAAATGGGAAGGTGGACAAGTTTAGTGCGTTAATGGCCCTAAAATCAAGGAAACTAATGTAATTAGTATGATACATTTTTTCAATATGGGATATAATACCTCTCACACGGATCACAAAATTTAGCCATTGGATTCAAGTAGATAAAAAAATTCAACCATTAGATATTTTGATTTTTTAAGCATGGTCAGAGACGGATTTAAAGACTGAAATTCAGATGCTAAACAATATCAAATTATACAGACCGCTTAAAAACTGATTTTCAGTCTCAGATAAAAAAAATTTAAACTGATTGTTGTAGTTATCAACCAGTCTTCGATTAGAAACTGAAATTTTTTTTGTCTTTGATCTTCAGTCGTTAAATGAATTTATTTTGGTAGTGAAGAACATAGGTATGTTCCATGCTAAAAGCTAAATAGATATATAATTGGTCAGCTTCTGTAACAAATGATTGTTAAAATGAAGATTACAAGTTAAGCTATCAGAATGTTCCAATAAGTTGAAAAGTTTTATTCGTCTTTCTAAGAGTCAGTCAAATGTATTGGTTCATGTAGTCAGTCATTAAGTAAGTCTTAGGGAAGTTCAATGTTTATTAGTCTAATATATATATATATATCTAAGTATGTAAGAAGAAATAAACTACAGATCATCTGATATACATAATATAATCTATTTCAAATTAAAAAGTTTCAACATGGTATCAGAGCCTAGATTGAGGAAAACAAGAACTTTATCAGATCTTTATAGAAGTCTTCCTCAAGTTCAAGAACCCAAAATTAAAGAAAATTATGAGATGCGTTATGCGGCAAGTTTGGAGCCAAGTTCTTATGAAGAAGCAGCAAAACATGAAGTTTGGAGGAAAGCGATGAACGAGGAAATGAGGATGATCGAGAAAAATAAGACGTGGAAGCTTGTGGAGAAACCGTCGGACAAGAAAACCATCGGAGTTAAGTGGATGTTTAAGGTGAAGCTTAATCCGGATGGGAGTGTTCAAAAACATAAGGCAAGACTCGTGGCAAAAGGGTATTCGCAGCAAGGAGGTATGGATTTCACCTAGACTTTCGCCCCAGTTTCTAGACTTGACACAATTAGATTATTGTTATCCGCGGCTGCTCAAATGAAGTGGAAGGTATATCAAATCGATGTAAAATCAGCGTTTCTTAATGGAGAATCGCAAGAGATATACGTAGAGCAACCACCGGGATTTGAAGTAATTAGTCAAGAAGAAAAGGTTATGAGACTGTATAAAACGCTTTACGAGCTCAAACAGGCTCCTAGAGCTTAGTACGGGAAAATTGATTCATATTTTACAGAAATTGGATTCTCCAGAAGTCCAAACGAGGCTGCCTTGTACATGAAAAGAGAAGGTGGTAATATCTTGACCATTTCACTCTATGTGGATGACTTGATTACCACCGGGAATAACAAGAAGTTGATTTCGGAGTTTAAGCAACAGATGATGCAAGATTTTGAGATGTTAGAACTAGGAATAATGAAGTATTTTTTAGGTTTGGAGACTGATTAGATGGATGGAATTTTTATAAGTCAAAGGAGTTATGTAGAAAAAATGTTGCAGAAATTTAGAATCCAGAGTTGCAAGCAGGTTACAACCCAGATAGTCCAGCAGCGTTTCACAATTGCTGAAAATGGAGTAAAACCTGCAGATGCTCATTTATACAGAATCATCATCGGGAGTCTTATGTATCTCACTGCATCAAGACCAGATATCATGTATGCAGCAAGCTATTTATCAAGATGCAACGATCCCGGATTTTATATAAGTTTAAATTGATAATTAATTGAATTTTTGAATAAAATTTGTAAAATTAATTGATAAATTGATGCGAGTTTCCCCGAATTCAAATAAATTCTGTATAAATCATTTAAATTTAAAATATTGTATATGTATGTGAATGTATATATATATATATATTTGGGCATATATGAGTAAATTCAAAATTATATATATATGTTTGATTTGAATTTAAATCGTAAATAAATGGTTTAAAAATAAAAATAAAATTATATAAGATAAAGTATAAAGTATAATAGTAACCCATTAGCTAAAATTTAACAACTGATTTAAATATAGAAATTATTTATATTACAAAATAAATATAAATTATAAAACAAAATAAAATAAATACATAAATAAATTATAACAACATATTAAATATGGAAATACATTCAAATATGAAAAAGAAAATAAAATATACAATTATTTATGAAGTTCACTTATATTACAAAGTGATAAAACAAAACCATATATATGCAAACATGAAAACAAGAAAACAAAATATATATGTGAATAAAAGCTTGCAAAGGAAGCCACATCAAATTATCTTCATATTTGTACAACCAAAGAAAATTTTATATGGTACAACTAATTAATGCAAATATCCATCAGCCCCCAAAGCAAAGAAATATCCCTGCTAAACATTGTACCAAAACCATATCATCACCCTGTACAAAACAACATATCCTGTAAACTTCATTTCACTTGAACAACAAATTCGTTTCAGTTGCCTCCATTAAAACTGAGAAAAACCAAAGTAATATCACTTTATAATCAAACAAACATCTCAAACTAAAACATCAAAACCTGAGAATTAAGAAAGCCTGGGATCTTCAGCTATCAAGTTCAAAACCAGATTTCAACTTCAACTTAAAAGACTACAACTTCAACTTCCAGCTGAAAACTTCTGGAAATCAAAATGTTTAAGGTGAGTGACAGTTAGTTTTTAGCTTGAATATATGTTGCAATGGCTCTGTGTGTATATGCCTGTATTAGTGCATTTCTCTCTGTGTAGTTTCAGAGTATCCAAACAACCAAGAAAATTTAATTTCTTGTTTCCTAATCCATATCAGGCTTTGCATCCGAAACAAAATATTTGTGTTTAAGCATGAGTTACAATTTAAAAATAGTTTCATGAAACAAAAATGCATATTGGATGAAATTCAAGTTTTTTCAGTCAGAACTGTAAACTCGGGAAATTTTGAGTTTCATAAAACATTGATTCAAGAACATGAATCGAATCCCTGAACCAAACTATGATTTTTAAAACTAAAATGATGTTTTTTAGTTGCGTGGTTTAAGAGCAGTTCGATGATGAACGAAAGTTGGTTTTTGGGCAAGTTTAGGTGATCGGAGGCAATACCGTGGTCGGGGTTTCTACTGGAGATGGACGAACCTACGGTGGTGGTAGGAAAAATGGTCGGAGGTTCCAACGATGACGGTGGCGACAACGGCATGCGATTTTTGTTGGTAAACCTAATTTTTATAGTGGTTGAATTTTTGATTGCCGCGACTTCCATAGTGCATCGAGTTGCACGCGACTTTGGGAGATGGAAGAGGAAGCGTAGGCGAATGCGTGGACGGAGTCGCTGATATTCTAGTGGTGGGAGCATCGAGCACGAGGCGTTGCCAGGTTCAAGGGGATGTTGCTTTCGAGTTTCCAGGTTTGGATTCGAACACTCGAATTCGAATTCGAGTTTGGAAAGATGGTCTGAGGTTCATGATTAGGTGCGAGGATGATCACCGACTTGGGGAGATCATCGTTGCTGATCGGAGATGGCCAGCGACGATGTGCACGTGCACGAGTTCTGGTGTTTGGGTATTCGTTTTGCCTGGAAAAAATGGGAAATTCTCGTGTGGGACTTGAGTGATTCGAGTTGTTTACTCGAAGCAAGAACGTAGAGTCTCGGGTCAAAAATTTTGTTCTAGGTTTTCAACCTGAACCTAGTTTCTGTTTTGAAATTTTAAAACTAAATTTAAATCTTAAATCAAGGTTTTAAAACTGAGTTTAAATTAAAATGTAAATATAGATTTTAGTTTGAATTGAAATTTAGTTTGAAGAAAAATAAAGTTTTAAATTCAATTTGTTTTATTAATATAAAAGCAATTAAGTGTATGGGAGAATTTGAATTTAAACTGGACTTAGAAATTGTAAATGGAAAAATTTAAACAAGTTGAATTTAAAAGTAAAACCTGAAATAAAATTTAAATCAGATTTTAAGATTTTGGAAATTAATTTTAATTTTATAACTTAAGTGTTGCAATAAGTTAAAAATGTTAAAGTTAAAGAGAAAATTGATTTTAAACTCTTAAAAATTTCTTTTGTAATAAATTGTTATCTTAATATGTAGATTTAAAAATGTTAGGAAATTTTGTTTTAAACTTATTTGAAGATAAACAAGAATCTATTTCAATTTTGAATTTAAATTGAAATTTAAAAATGAAATTTGAAACAATGTTTTCAATATATTGTAAATAATCATTAAATCGTAAATATGAATGTGTTACTTTAAAAAAATGAAGATTTATGATTTAAAATTCATTAATGAATGAGTTCGTAATGGTTAATTAATTTATAATCAAAAAATGATTAATATAAGAAATTTTCTTTAAAAAGGTGATTAAAGAAATTTAATAGTTAATGAAATCACTAACTAAAATTATTTGAATAATTAATTAATGTGATAAAGTTCAACAATAAATTTAGATTGATTAATTTAATAATAATCAATTGTGGAATTATTAAGTATAATTACTTAATGACAGTAAAGAAAGCATTAATTATTCAAAGTAATTAATTGAGTTAATTTGATTAGTTCAAGTCAAATTTCTTAAGTTAATCTAGAATAATCACTTGATAATTTGAAAAGTATAATTACTTAAAGCAGTAATTAATAGATAACTACGGAATGTAATAACTTGAATGATGATTAGGAATTGAGCATAATTATTTGTTAATAATTAAAGGATTAACCAAAAATTGTGATTAATTAAGATAAATTAAGTAATTAAAGGTTAATTGGTTCATTAATTAAGATTGATTAGTTAATAATTAAAGGTTAACTAATAAATGATGAAAGGGAAATTTATTTCAGATAATTTATAATTAACCCATGTTAATTAACCAGGATTAGTGACTAATCTGATTTAATTTAATCAGATAAATAAATTGACCTTACCTATGGATATTTGGATTCTATTGGATGATTTGATTGTGTGATATCCTTGATATGTGATGCTTTGTGATACATCCCGATTTGTGTTGTGATCTGTTTCTCTGGGATGAATGTAATTAATTCCCTGTGATGTAATTTATTATCTGTGATACATTTATATATTATCTGTGATCTGTGTACAAAAGATAAGCGTTATAGTTTATACCGCTTATCAACTATATTTTTGTATCTTAATCTGTGATGATTGGATGATGTTGCATTACTGTGTAAAACCCCTGGACCACACTTTTACACACATAAATATGGATTTCACGAGGAAATCGGTTAAGTCATAGATGATTTAAATTTAATGTTTATGAAATTAAAATTTTAATTTCAATTGATTTTGGAAATGGATTTGGGTTAAATGTTAAAGCTTTGAAAAGGAGTTTTAAGATAAAAGTTATTTTGAATAACTTAGTAAAGTCTTCAATTTAATAATTTAATTTGAATTTGAATTCAAATTTGGAATTTAATTCCATGGTTGGAAATTATGGTTGAAGATGTTATAAATGTGTTTATATGAATTTAAACCATTTTAAAAGCATGGTTTTGAAAATTTGAATTTAACCCAAGGACTTTAACTCATATAAATGAATCAGATTTTCCGAAATGAAAACTATTTGTTTTCAAATAATAGAAGCTTTCATATAAGGAATGAATTTCCAATTTGTGACAAAAGAATTTCAAATTGAAATGAAAATGGTTTTCCGAGTTATGAATAAACCTTTGTGAAAGATTGTTGAACTTTGTTTTGAAATTGGAAAGGTGTACCTTTTGTATAAAAGGTCGAAATGGAATTGTTTTGAAAGCTATAAGTTAAATCTTTGATTTAAAGATTTAATGAGTTAATCCAATTGAAATGGAAATCGATTTGAAAATCTATAAATGGATCTTTGTGAAATTGGGTGAACTTTGTGAGATGAATCTTTTTGTGTAAAAGATTAAAATGGTAATTTGTTTAAATCATTTGAAAGAGAATTTTTGGGTAATAAGTTGCGACTTAACTGAAATCCCAATATACATATGTTTTTAAATATTGAGCTCATTATTCGGTTTAGCCGGGAGAGGACTTTGTGTCATATAACCCATTCCGAATAGTGATACGACTTAAATGGGTAGCATTTGAAGACCGGTGTTGAAGACCGGGTATTTGTGCGAACGATAGGATAACCTATCGATTGTCTCTGCACCGAGTAGCGCCCGGTATAGAGATTCCCTAAGTGATGGGAAGTTCGATCGGGATTATGAATACCCGGATTGCAAGGGCTTCTTCGGAAGTGCCTTCAGTTCTGTTCGAACCCGGAACAGACTTGTATGGTTGTATGTCTGACATTACACTTTGAGATATAAAGATGATTTCTTTCAAATACATTTCTGTTTGGTGGCGGAGAATTTATTCTCTTAGCTTAACACCATTCTTTGAGACGTACGAGCTCAGAGGTTATGTAGTTGAAGGTTATCAGTGATATACTCCCAATTTGGTAGTGTGGCATGCTGAGTGTTGCTGTGTGGTGCTGATCATTTGTTGATCAAAGCATGGCTTTCGTGTAAAGCGTAGCTTTGTGGACGAGACCTCATCGGACCTCACAACCCGAAAATGGTCGAAACAGGAAAGATGCGGCAAGGTTATGAGGGTCGCTCCCTTTAGGGTATGTCATTTCCTTCTGGAAAAAGGTAGTATCATGGTATGGAGTCCAGATATTTACCTGTGTGGTTGCTACATTCTCATTTACTGTGTGATTGTTGTTGTGTGATTGAGGCCTCGGATAAAGGTCCTAAAGGACCGGGGGGTGGCATACTCGAGTAGTAGTTACCTAGTTACAGAGGTAACCCGGCCTTATGTTGGCAGAGATCCGGGTAGGTTCTCGGGACGTCCCTCCAGAGGCGTTTTCATGTGGCAGTAGGAAGTTCCTTAGCCTGACCATTTGTTGGAAAATCCAAAGAAACAATACGAACCTTGTACGGTTTTAGTTGTATAACCTGCTATGGAATGTGGCGGTAACCTGCTAATGAACATAGTAGCTATAGTAGGCATACAATAATGGTTGTATGTTGGCTAAGATTAATATTATACTTTCGAAATAGTTTTCTACACTATGCACTAGTAGGAATATCAAAGAATTTTTCTCGTATTAAGCATATTTTACTATCATAAGAAGAAATCTCCTCCAAGTCTGCGATTGCATTGTGTGTGTGGTGAGAGGTCTTATGGTAGTTTCATTTTCCAAAAAGCATTGCGGATTTCAATGTTTAAAATCCTTTTGTTGTTTGTTTAAAGATAAACTGTTTTTGTTACTCATACCAGTCCCATGACTGACCTGGAGTTTATTGTTCCCTTCCTAAACTCTGGGTGCCCACAATTTTCCACACGGGCAATCTAGAGTTGGGTTTTTCAGATAGTCAGGTTTTGTAGATTATCGGGAGCTAGTTCAGTGTTCGGAGTTCACGGACGACTGCACTTGCTTCTCTTGGTGCAATCGCGAAGATGGTTTGAGCTTGATGTTGGAGTTGTTGGACTCATTCTCTTTTGAGGATCATTTGGAGTTATCACTTCTGTTTTCCGCTGCATCATTATTTATCTCTGGTATTCTTGTATCATATTCATATCATTGTTGTATATCATTCTGGATATTGTATTCATTGGAGTTATATATGATATCATCTATTTCTTTATTCCGCTGTGTTGTTATACTTACTGTGTTATAAGCTCCGGCACGAATCGAATTTCAACGATTGAATCTACGGCATTCGAGTACAAGTGAAGTACGGATGTTGATTTTCGAACGCTGAAATTTGGACCGTGACATTTTGGTATCAGAGCTAAGGTTGAACTTTAGCTCAGGAGTATAACACATTAAGTAGCTCATTAGAGATAGGGTGAAGTATACCCTAGAATGAGTATTCCTCAGATATCCGTTCAAATGCCTCAGTAAATTCTCTTACTATCCACCGATAGTAAGTATGAGTGCAAGAAGAGGATGAGATAGAGGACAGGGTAATACGACTATAAATGGTCAATACCCTATAACAACAAGGAAGCAATCTTTTCTCTACCAATCTCTTTGGTTCGTCATCTTTTCTAAATTCTTTGATGGTTTCTGGTAGAATCAGGAAGAAGATTTGATATATTTGTATGGGACATAAACTCTAAATAGGTCAGAATTGTTTGTTCGGATGAATTGGTTGATTTGGTTGCTATGGTTGATAGGTATACTTTAGATTCTAAACTAAAAGTTTTGGAATTGTATCTATATATCTTTCTATCTTTGGGTCCCAATATATTCTACGAATGGTTGTTATCCTTTCGAACTAACCAATGCCACTGCATATTTCGTAGATCTGGATAACCCGAGTATCGTGTGAAAAAAATTTAAAAAGATTCATTCTTATATCCATTATTGATATTCTGATTTGGTAAGCCAAATGCAGAATAGATGTTCAATTTGATTTGATGAAATATTCTTCATCTATCTTTGTGTCTCCCTGGCAAATTTCGAGGACGAAATTCTTTTAAGGGGGGAAGGTTGTAACGATCCCGGATTTTATATAAGTTTAAATTGATAATTAATTGAATTTTTGAATAAAATTTGTAAAATTAATTGATAAATTGATGCGAGTTTCCCCGAATTCAAATAAATTCTGTATAAATCATTTAAATTTAAAATATTGTATATATGTATGTGAATGTGTGTATATATATATTTAGGCATATATGAGTAAATTCAAAATTATATATATATATGTTTGATTTGAATTTAAATCGTAAATAAATGGTTTAAAAATAAAAATACAAATTATATAAGATAAAGTATAAAGTATAATAGTAACCCATTAGCTAAAATTTAACAACTGATTTAAATATAGAAATTATTTATATTACAAAATAAATATAAATTATAAAACAAAATAAAATAAATACATAAATAAATTATAACAACATATTAAATACGGAAATACATTCAAATATGAAAAAGAAAATAAAATATACAATTATTTATGAAGTTCACTTATATTACAAAGTGATAAAATAAAGTGGAAATTAGCCACAAGGGGCTCTTTAGCAAGTGAAATTAGTTTCTAGGACACACAATTGAAATAATTACTTTTAAGGACAAAACGTAAAATAATTAGTTTCTAGGGCCTAAAAACCTATGAAATTATGTCCTTAAAAGTAATTGGACTGCTGACTTTGTCCTTGAAAGTAATTATTCTGCAGACTTTGGCCTTCAAAGTAATTTTTTTGAATGTGTGTCCTAGAAACTAATTGGACTACAAAGTTTGTCCTTCTGGTGAAATGCCCCTAAAATAAAACCATATATATGCAAACATGAAAACAAGTAAACAAAATATATATGTGAATAAAAGCTTGCAAAGGAAGCCACATCAAATTATCTTCATATTTGTACAGCCGAAGAAAATTTTATATGGTACAACTAATTAATGCAAATATCCATCAGCCCCCAAAGCAAAGAAATATCCCTGCTAAACATTGTACCAAAACCATATCATCACCCTGTACAAAACAACATATCCTGTAAACTTCATTTCACTTGAACAACAAATTCGTTTCAGTTGCCTCCATTAAAACTGAGAAAAACCAAAGTAATATCACTTTATAATCAAACAAACATCTCAAACTAAAACATCAAAACCTGAGAATTAAGAAAGCCTGGGATCTTCAGCTATCAAGTTCAAAACCAGATTTCAACTTCAACTTAAAAGACTACAACTTCAACTTCCAGCTGAAAACATCTGGAAATCAAAATGTTTAAGGTGAGTGACAGTTAGTTTTTAGCTTGAATATATGTTGCAATGGCTCTGTGTGTATATGCTTGTATCAGTGCATTTCTCTCTGTGTAGTTTCAGAGTATCCAAACAACCAAGAAAGTTTAATTTCTTGTTTCCTAATCCATATCAGGCTTTGCTTCCGAAACAAAATATTTGTGTTTAAGCATGAGTTACAATTTAAAAATAGTTTCATGAAACAAAAATGCATATTGGATGAAATTCAAGTTTTTTCAGTCAGAACTTTAAACTCTGGAAATTTAGAGTTTCATAAAACATTGATTCAAGAACATGAATCGAATCCCTGAACCAAACTATAATTTTTAAAACTAAAATGATTTTTTTTAGTTGCGTGGTTTAAGAGCAGTTCGATGATGAATGAAAGTTGGTTTTTGGGCAAGTTTAGGTGATCGGAGGCAATACTGTGGTTGGGGTTTCTACTGGAGATGGACGAACCTACGGTGGTGGTAGGAAAAATGGTCGGGGTGCCAACGATGACGGTAGCGACAGCGGCATGCGATTTTTGTTGGTAAACCTAATTTTTATAGTGGTTGAATTTTTGATTGCCGCGACTTCCATAGTGCATCGAGTTGCATGCGACTTTGGGAGATGGAAGAAGAAGCGTAGGCGAATGCGTGGACGGAGTCGCTGATATTCTAGTGGTGGGAGCATCGAGCACGAGGCGTTGCCAGGTTCAAGGGGATGTTGCTTTCGAGTTTCCAGGTTTGGATTCAAACACTCGAATTTGAATTCGAGTTTGGAAAGATGGTCTGAGGTTCGTGATTAGGTGCGAGGATGATCGCCGACTTGGGGAGATCATCGTTGATGATCGGAGATGGCCAGCGACGATGTGCATGTGCACGAGTTCTGGTGTTTGGGTATTCGTTTTGCCTGGAAAAAATGGGAAATTCTCGTGTGGGACTTGAGTGATTCGAGTTGTTTACTTGAAGCAAGAATGTGGAGTCTCGGGTCAAAAATTTTGTTCCAGGTTTTCAACCTGAACCTAGTTTCTGTTTTGAAATTTTAAAACTAAATTTAAATCTTAAATCAAGGTTTTAAAACTGAGTTTAAATTAAAATGTAAATATAGATTTTAGTTTGAATTGAAATTTAGTTTGAAGAAAAATAAAGTTTTAAATTCAATTTGTTTTATTAATATAAAAGCAATTAAGTGTATGGGAGAATTTGAATTTAAACTGGACTTAGAAATTGTAAATGGAAAATTTTAAACAAGTTGAATTTAAAAGTAAAACCTGAAATAAAATTTAAATCAGATTTTAAGATTTTGGAAATTAATTTTAATTTTATAACTTAAGTGTTGCAATAAGTTAAAAATGTTAAAGTTAAAGAGAAAATTGATTTTAAACTCTTAAAAATTTCTTTTGTAATAAATTGTTATCTTAATATGTAGATTTAAAAATGTTAGGAAATTTTGTTTTAAACTTATTTGAAGATAAACAAGAATCTATTTCAATTTTGAATTTGAATTGAAATTTAAAAAGGAAATTTGAAACAATGTTTTCAATATATTGTAAATAATCATTAAATCATAAATATGAATGTGTTACTTTAAAAAAATGAAGATTTATGATTTAAAATTCATTAATGAATGAGTTCCTAATGGTTAATTAATTTATAATCAAAAAATGATTAATATAAGAAATTTTCTTTAAAAAGGTGATTAAAGAAATTTAATAGTTAATGAATTCACTAACTAAAATTATTTGAATAATTAATTAATGTGATAAATTTCAACAATAAATTTAGATTGATTAATTTAATAATAATAAATTGTGGAATTATTAAGTATAATTACTTAATGACAGTAAAGAAAGCATTAATTATTCAGAGTAATTAATTGAGTTAATTTGATTAGTTCAAATCAAATTTCTTAAGTTAATCTAGAATAATCACTTGATAATTTGAAAAGTATAATTACTTAAAGGAGTAATTAATAGATAACTACGGAATGTAATAACTTGAATGATGATTAGGAATTGAGCATACTTATTTGTTAATAATTAAAGGATTAACCAAAAATTGTGATTAATTAAGATAAATTAAGTAATTAAAGTTTAATTGGTTCATTAATTAAGAATGATTAGTTAATAATTAAAGGTTTACTAATAAATGATGAAAGGGAACTTTATTTCAGATAATTTATAATTAACCCATGTTAATTAACCAGGATTAGTGACTAATCTGATTTAATTTAATCAGATAAATAAATTGACCTTACCTATGGATATTTGGATTCTATTTGATGATTTGATTGTGTGATATCCCTGATATGTGATGCTTTGTGATACATCCCGATTTGTGTTGTGATCTGTTTCTCTGGGATGAATGTAATTAATTCCCTGTGATGTAATTTATTATCTGTGATACATTTATATATTATCTGTGATCTGTGTACAAAAGATAAGCGTTATAGTTTATACCTCTTATCAACTATATTTTTGTATCTTAATCTGTGATGATTGGATGATGTTGCACTACTGTGTAAAACCCCTGGACCACACTTTTAAACACATAAATATGGATTTCACGAGGAAATCGGTTAAGTCACAGATGATTTAAATTTAATGTTTTTGAAATTGAAATTTTAATTTCAATTGATTTTGGAAATGGATTTGGGTTAAATGTTAAAGCTTTGAAAAGGAGTTTTAAGATAAAAGTTATTTTGAATAACTTGGTAAAGTCTTCAATTTAATAATTTAATTTGAATTTGAATTCAAATTTGAAATTTAATTCCATGGTTGGAAATTATGGTTGAAGATGTTATAAATGTGTTTATATGAATTTAAACCATTTTAAAAGTATGGTTTTGAAAATTTGAATTTAACCCAAGGACTTTAACTCGTATAAATGAATCAGATTTTCCGAAATGAAAACTATTTGTTTTCAAATAATAGAAGCTTTCATATAAGGATTGAATTTCCAATTTGTGACAAAAGAATTTCAAATTGAAATGAAAATGGTTTTCCGAGTTATGAATAAATCTTTGTGAAAGATTGTTGAACTTTGTTTTGAAATTGGAAAGGTGTACCTTTTGTATAAAAGGTCGAAATGGAATTGTTTTGAAAGCTATAAGTTAAATCTTTGATTTAAAGATTTAATGAGTTAATCCAATTGAAATAAAAACTGATTTGAAAATATATAAATGGATCTTTGTGAAACTGGGTGAACTTTGTGAGATGAATCTTTTTGTGTAAAAGATTAAAATGGTAATTTGTTTAAACTATTTGAAAGAGAATTTTTGGGTAATTAGTTGCGACTTAACTGAAATTCCAATATCCATATGTTTTTAAATATTGCGCTCATTATTCGGTTTAGCCGGGAGAGGACTTTGTGTCATATAACCCATTCCGAATAGTGATACGACGTAAATGGATAGCATTTGAAGACCGGTGTTGAAGACCGGGTATTTGTGAGAACGATAGGATAACCTATCGATTGTCTCTGCACTGAGTAGCGCCCGGTATAGAGATTCCCTAAGTGATGGGAAGTTCGATCGGGATTATGAATACTCGGATTGCAAAGGCTTCTTCGGAAGTGCCTTCGGTTCTGTTCGAACCCGGAACAGACTTGTATGGTTGTATGTCTGACATTACACTTTGAGATATAAAGATGATTTCTTTCAAATACATTTCTGTTTGGTGGCGAAGAATTTATTCTCTTATCTTAACACCATTCTCTGAGACGTACGAGCTCAGAGGTTATGTAGTTGAAGGTTATCAGTGATATACTCCCAATTTGGTAGTGTGGCATGCTGAGTGTTGCTGATCATTTGTTGATCAAAGCATGGCTTTCATGTAAAGCGTAGCTTTATGGACGAGACCTCATCGGACCTCACAACCCGGAAATGGTCGAAACAGGAAAGATGCGACAAAGGTTATGAGGGTCGCTCCCTTTAGGATATGTCATTTCCTTCTGGAAAAAGGTGGTATCATGGTATGGAGCCCAGATATTTACCTGTGTGGTTGCTCCAATCTCATTTACTGTGTGATTGTTGCTGTGTGATCGAGGCCTCGAATAAAGGTCCCAAAGGACCGGGGGGTGGCATACTCGAGTAGTAGTTACCTAGTTACAGAGGTAACCAGGCCTTGTGTTGGCAGAGATCCGGGTAGGTTCTCGGGACGTCCCTCCAGAGGCGTTTCCATGTGGCAGTAGGAAGTTCCTTAGCCTGACCATTTGTTGGAAAATCCAAAGAAACAATACGAACCTTGTACGGTTTTAGTTGTATAACCTGCTATGGAATGTGGCGGTAACCTGGCTATTGAACATAGTAGCTATAGTAGGCATACAATAATGGTTGTATATTGGCTAAGATTAATATTATACTTTCGTAATGGTTTTCTACACTATGCACTAGTAATAATATCAAAGAATTTTTCTCGTATTAAGCATATTTGACTATCATAAGAAGAAATCTCCTCCAAGTCTGCGATTGCATTGTGTGTGTGGTGGGAGGTCTTATGGTAGTTTCATTTTCCAAAAAGTATTGTGGATTTCAATTTTAAAATCCTTTTGTTGTTTTTTTAAAGATAAACAGTTTTTGTTACTCATACCAGTCCCATGACTGACCTGGAGTTTATTGTTCCCTTCCTAAACTCTGGGTGCCTACAATTTTCCACACGGGCAGTCTAGAGTTGCATTTTTCAGATAGTTAGGTTTAGTAGATTATCGGGAGCTAGTTCAGTGTTCGGAGTTCACGGACGACTGCACTTGCTTCTCTTGGTGCAATCGCGAAGATGGTTTGAGCTTGATGTTGGAGTTGTTGGACTCATTCTCTTTTGAGGATCAGTTGGAGTTATCACTTCTGTTTTCCGCTGTATCATTATTTATCTCTGATATTCTTGTATCGTATTCATATCATTGTTGTATATCATTCTAGATATTGTATTCATTAGAGTTATCTATGATATCATCTATTTCTTTATTCCGTTGTGTTGTTATACTTACTGTGTTATAAGCTCCGGCACAAATCGAATTTCAACGATTGAATCTACGGCATTCGAGTACAAGTGAAGTACAGATGTCGATTTTCGAATGCTGAAATTTGGACCGTGACACAAGATTTATGCAAAATCCAAGTGAAGAACACATGATTGGAGCAAAAAGGGTCCCGAGATACATCAATGGGACTTTGGATTATGGGATTTGGTTTAAGGCTGAAGAAAATCAAGTCAAGTTGGAAGGATTCATAGATAGCGATTGGGCCGGTTCTCAAATGGACATGAAGAGCACATCAGGTTATGCGTTTCGGTTATGCAAAGGAATTTTTTCTTGGCTTTCACACAGACAAGTGACCGTGGCACAATCTACCGCAGAGGCAAAGTATATCGCAGCTTCATCGACTATTAACCAAGTTGTTTGGTTAAGAAGGATTTTGGAGACTGGGATTTCAACAATCAAAACCAACTGTGATTTATTCTGACAGCAAATCTGCAATTGTTATGGCGAAAAATCTGATTATGCACCGAAGGACGAAGCACATCAAGGTCAAGTTTCATTTCATTAGGGAAGTGATCAATGACGGAGTTGTCAAATTAGTCCATTGTTCAAGTGATAAGCAAATTGCTGATATCTTTACTAAAGCACTGCAAAAGAACAAATTTGAGAAGCTTCGAGATGAGATTGGCGTTCTGAAGAAGTAATCTTTATGGGGGAGTGTTAAAATGAAGATTACAAGTTAAGCTATCAGAATGTTCCACTAAGTTGAAAAGTTTTATTCGTTTTTCTAAGAGTCAGTCAAATGTATTGGTTCATCTAGTCAGTCATTAAGTAAGTCTCAGGGAAGTTCAATGGTTTATTAGTCTGATGTGTGTGTGTGTGTGTGTTGTTAGAATGCGGATTAAGGATCTTAAGGCTAGAATTAACACTAGAGGGGGGTGAATAGTGTTTTAAGAAATTTGTTAATCTTTTTGAATTTATCTTAATTTGTTAACAATGTATACACTAACCAGACATAGATATGAACACAGAATCAAACACAGATGCAAATATAAAGTAAAAGCAGTAAAGAAAAGAACACACCGGATTTTATACTGGTTCGGAGTTACCCTACATCCAGTCCCGCAACACAAGTATGGATTTCCTTTCAAAAACAATTCTTACAAATACAACCCTCGATTTCAAGGCCACGAGGTACACCGCTCCAGATTCACAATCCTCTGGGTAGAGATACTTGATTTACCGGGCAACAAGTTCACCCAATTGATTTCCAGGGCTACAATCACACCTTCTCTCGCTCTATTGGTTACAAAAAGTCTATAACTCAGATTAGCACTTCGATCTTGTAGAGATAGTGGAGAGAATCAAAACCAGAAATTATCTAGTTAGATTCGATATTGATTTCGGCAGAGTAATGGTGTAATTTGTAAATAAGAAAGTGGAGAAGAAGAAGAGAAGTTAAATCAGAGAAAAAAGTGATTAAAATTCGTTGAAAACACCCTTTATTTATAGTAGATTAATAGCCATGTCCATTGGTGAAGGGATGTGGCGAATAGACACTTCTTTTTAAAAAAACAATTTAACTGTCACCATGTCGACAGGGGTACATGTGACCATGTCGACATGCCCTTGTATTTTTTTGGTGATTTGTTTTTCTTTGAAAATAATTTCTATATTATATTATACTTATATTTAAACTTTAAAATATACTTATATATAGTTATAATACATAAATAACTATAGAGAACAATATTAATATATATAATAATTTTCTATACTTTTATATTTAAATCTTAAGTATAAATATATAAAACAACTAAATATATTAATATCAAAATTGTAGTTTAAAAACTTAGGATAATAATTTAAAATCAAAGATATTTAAAATTAAGGATATTTAAAACTAAGAATATTTTTTAGGCTAAAATATATTGAAAAACCAGGACAGATGATTTTGGTTTTTAAACAGGAATATTTAAAATCATTTTGAAAAACAAGCTATATATTTTGAAAATCATTTTGAAATAAAAGTAAGTGGATACAAAAAGATGTTCCACTAGATTTTTCGTAGGTTCCATCCTACTTAGGGTTCCATCCCTTTAACGAGCACGAAGTGGATTCCATTCCACGAATAAAATAGATTTTAAGATGCCAGTGCCTTTCTATGAGTTTTAATAATATTCCTAACTATATAACTTATCTTGGAAACTTGAACTCTTGAAATTCTTGATACTCATGAGTCTTGAATCTTGATATCTTCAATCTTTGATCTTGAATCTTTATACTGTACAGTTCTTCATTCTTTAGTACCTACAAACATATCTATATATATCTACACAATAATGTTAGTATTATATATTTTATAATCTAATTCTAAGTAAGGTTGTGATCATCAAAACCAACTCCTCAGGGACTAACATGTGTGTGTGTGTGTATCTCTAAGTATGTAAGAAGAAATAAATTGTAGATCATTTAATATATATAATATAATCTATTTCAAATTAAAAAGTTTCAACAATGATTGAATGGGATAGGTGGATGGTGAGAAATAATGCTTTGGACCCATTTATTAAATAATAATAATAATAATAATCTATACTATTATATTATTACTGAGTTGCATTTCAAGAGCATACAAGCCTCCTTGAATTTTAAACTGAAAGGTCGTGTATTCTTTTTATTCTGTTATTCTCCCATTTCCGTTCATACTCTTTTCTTCTACGATTTTCCTTTTCTCCAACCTAAATCAATTTTTCTCTAACCTAAATCGCATTCTTCAATTTTACAACCACAACCACCCAATCTCGATGAAGAAGATTTTGTTGCTTGAGGTGAAGCTTGGATCTGCCTTCATGCCATAAACCCTTTGTTCGATATCCAGGGTTTCATCTTTTCCCTTCCTTGGCAAAATGGGAACGATGTCAAAAATTCTAACTCTCCTCTCAACGCCAGCGTTTCCTAACCTCCTCTACCGACACTCATCCTCCCACTTCGTCCACCTATCCCGCCGGTCGCCACACTACTCTCACATCTACTAATAGTTTTCGGATTTCCCATTCTTATCCTCACAGAATACCTCTGTTTAGATCATCATCATGGCTTCATTCTCAGTCTAGCTCCTCAAATTCCGACATGTCTGGTACTGGCAGTTTTTTGCAAGGGGATTCTCCATTCGTGAGCGAGATTTTGAAGCTGGTGGAAGGGTTGAGACTTTGAGTAATCGTAAAAAAGGGTCCTTTGGATATTATTGTCAAAGTAGTTTGAGAATACAGGAGGTTGAGCTTTTAGTGAATAAAGAAGAGGCTGGGAATGATTTTTTGAAGGCATTTGATGTGTGTTTGAAGATTTGTTTTGACCTCTATTTCCATCAATCTGATTTACATGGTACATGTAATTCTTATGAAATCATGTGAATTTTTTTACTTTTATGTTTTTCTCTAGATTAGTTGTGTGAACTGAATCTTATGTATGTTTTGAATCATGTCAGTTCTGATTGTCTGCTTTGGCTTTTAATATGTAGTTTAGCAACTCTTGCTGATAAGGCACATAACAAGCATTGTTATGCTTCAAGATCTAACTACATAAACTGTACCGATATTTTTTTTATGACAAACAGTATAATACTGTTCAGTCTTAAAAAGTTTCTTCATGTTATGTTGATTATTTAACAGTGCTTTATTAGTTAAACACCGAATTTTTGTGTGTTGTTTGGTTTAGGTATTCAACCTAACTTTGCTACACATGTAAATATATATCTTTTTTCTATTTTTGTTTATTCCTGCTTATTCTTCACGAACAACACTAACTGCTAAATATATTTTGAGAAATCAATAAACGAAATTATTTCTTTGACATATATATATATATATATGCAATTTATAATATAGCTTTTGTTATCGTATTAAGCTAATTTTTCTGGCATGAATAATAAGAAATATTTTGGAAAATGATTTAGATTCATTATTTTCTATTTTCATACATGTACTAAACGAAAACAAATATAAATTTTGTTATCCATGGTCGATGATGAATACATAGCATAGCAAGCTTATAACAAATTGTAAGCTTGATGTTTGATACATAATATTGCTATTTATTTCCTCTTACAGTTTTATGGCCTTTTTAACATACAATTTGTGATTATACTAGGAATTGTTTGAATGTTGTAACATCTTGTGTTGTGGCATATTAACTTATAATATAAATGTATCCTTTCCATATACGTGTAGTCAATCTGATGGGTTTAAATTGCTATTGTATCTAATTTGGTTCATACGGTATTCTCCAGATGTTACTATATTTGTTAGTACGACTGTTCATATCCATGTTTCTGCATTTCTTGGTGCTTCTCTTACGAGTTTCTTATTACTTTAAGGAATGTTTTGCAATTTAGTAGCCTTAGCAATGGGTTGAATAATAAATATCTCATGGAAATTAGTTGCCAATAGCAGCCAAAATGCAAAGAAGAATAGTTGGTTAAGTTATCAATATCGATTTAGAGCTGGGCTCTGAATTTTGTTTCTTTTGCAAAAGAGAATTTGGCTTGGGATGGGTTATGTCTGGCATTTATGGTGATGCTAGGCTGACATTTTGTTGGAAATGTTATGGGGTACAGGTTGGGCGTTATTATAGTTATTTTTGTCATTGCTTCTGGTTATAGAATAGTGTTTTTTTGCTTAGGTTTCAAATTAAGTGTATAGTGGTCGTACAACTGATCTACATGTTTACTGGAGGTAGCATTGATCTATGAGTTCTTTTTCTTCTTTTAATTTGCTAATGAAATGTATCAAATGTGCTGAAAACTGAATCAAATTATAAACCGCAAGGAACAAAATGTCAATCCCCAAAGAGTAGCCAATGGTTCCATTGTATTGTATGTTACCATGTAAATGTTGTTTTGCATTCCAATAAATGAACATCCACTAACACATGATTCTGTTTTTTTTTACTTTCTATACTGCAGGCATACAGAAAAATTAACGGTTAAGTCCAGCTTTAAAATGTTGCTTTTGTTTTTTATCCAAAATAAAAAACAAACACTGTTATTTGCTTTTTGATGGTTTGTAACAGCTTCCATCACACCTGCAACTGTTTTCGACTTTACCTAATTTAAATTGCAGGAACACAATGAATGAGACCAAATGACTATAAATAAATGAAAAATTATTACTCCCTGCTCACTTGCTTGGTTCTGACATTAGGGCTTTCCTATAAACTGCATTATTACTTTTCGAATTTATGGTTCTGCTGTAATAATAACACGAATAAATGAAGCTTTGGGAGAGAGTCATTGAGCATAGATTAAGAAGAATGACTAGTGTTTCAAAAAACCAATTTGGCTTCATGCTTGGAAGGTCGACCACAGAGGCGATTTTCTTGATAAGACAACTTATGGAGAGGTTTAGAGAGCAAAAGAAGGATCTACACATAGTATTTATCGATTTGGAGAAATCTTATGACAAGGTACCGCGAAAGGTGATGTGGTGGGCCTTGGAAAAGAAGAGAGTCCCAACAAAGTACATTACACTTATCAAGGATATGTACGATGATGTTGTGACTAGTGTCAGAGCATGCGATGATGAAACCAGTGACTTTCCCATTAATGTAGGATTACATCAAGGGTCATCTGTGAGTCCCTACATTTTTTCTCTAGTGATGAATGATGTTACGAAGGGTATACAAGGTGAGATTCCTTGGTGTATGCTATTTGCTGATGATGTTATGCTAATTGATGAAAGTAGGATTGGGGTTGATAGACAACTGGAGCTGTGGAGACAGACTTTAGAATCAAAGGGATTTAGACTTAGCAGAACTAAAATAGAGTATATGTAGTGCGGGTTCAGCGGTGTCAAGTCGAAGGATGGAGATGTCACTCTGGCCGGACAAATAGTTCCCAAGAAGGAATCATTTCGATATCTAGGATCAATGTTGCAGTATAATGGTGAGATTGATGAAGATGTTAGTTTTAGGATTTGAGTGGGATAGGTGAAATGACAACAATCTTCTAGGATTCTCTATGATAGGAAGGTCCCACAAAAGCTTAAAGGAAAGTTCTACAAAATGGCAATCAGGCCTACGATGTTGTATGGTGCAGAATGTTGTCCTACTAAAAGCCAACACGTCCAAAAGATAAGCGTAGCAGAGATGCGTATGCTGTGATGGAGCTGCGGTCATACAAGAAGAGACCGAATTAGAAATGATGATATACGTGATAAACTTGGAGTAGCACCAATTGAGGAGAAGCTAATTCAACATCGCTTAAGATGGTTTAGACATCTTCAACGAAGGCCGTCCGAGGCACCTATGCGTGTTGGAATTATAGGCCACGTTGAATGCTCAAAGAGAGGTAGAGGTCGACCAAGGTTGACATGGGAGGAAGTAGTAAAAATGGACTTGAAGGATTGTGGTATATCCGAAGAGCTGGTGATGGATCGGAGTGAGTGGAAGTTAGCGATTCACGTACCAGAACCATGAACGTTGAGTTTTATAAGTTTTTGATTATAGACCAGGGAACATAAGCCTAAGACGTAGGTTTGGTCTTTGACCAATATTACTATTAGTATCATTATCGCTATTAGTATTATTATTGTCATTCCTCTTATATATACACATATATATTTTTATTTTATTTTATTTTATTTTACTTAGTTATTATTATTAATTTACGTATTTGACTTTATTTTACTATTGTTATTGTTATTGTTTTAACTTTTAAATTGATTTTTTCATTTAGTTTTGGGTTTCATCTCTAGCCGATCCCAACTTGTTTGGGATTAATGGCTTAGTTGTTGTTGTTGTATTGTGGTGTTAACAATGAAGGTTATCTTTTTCGCTGCTACAATCGATCTTCTTTGTTACCTTTTGATTCATTAATGTGTTCGCACTCTACATTACTACTGTATGGTTGTGCATACATACTTTTCCAACTCAATTGTTTAAAGGGGAGAAGTTACTTTAATTCTTATTTGCCTGTTAAATGTTGTGATACTGTGTTAGTCTACATAGTGTTTTTCTCATTTCGTCATCACCGCTTAACATGTATGTCAACGGTATCATGTACTGATTCCTCTGTTTGTTTTATGTGCTCATTATAAAGAGAGGCTTGCAAAACCTATTATATAACACATTTTTTATGTCCCATTATATTAGGATTCTACTAAAATAACTATATACTTTGCAGTGGAAACATGATTTTCTTATTCATCGTTAATCCTATTTTATAGGGCCCATGTTTCTTAAACTGTTTTACTATATGCTTTCGTATTTCACCATTATTTTCTTATACAACTTTATTTTCTCATTCCCGTGGCGAAGCACGGGTTCGCACCAGTAATAGTAATAATAAGTGACTTTTTATATTTTAATTGCTATCTGTGTAATTGATATTTTATTTTGGAAGACCAGTTATTGCAGCAGAATGTATCCAAACATAGAGGAGACGAGTCAATGGCAGTGTGAATGGTGCATCTATGAACATGGCCAAATACAGGGAAGTCATAACATTGCTGCCAAAATGAAAAGGAGAAACAGAGATGTTTCAACCAATTAGAGTAACAATAACAGTAAATGCAAAAAAACTAAAGGTAGATAAAGCAATGTGACAAAGAACACTCTTCATCTGTTAAGTTATCATGCAGGTCGCTGCCTTCTGTAAATGGTCGTAGATATTAGCTTTTGTCTGATGTGATTTAGTAGGTAAAAGTCGAGGCCGTATCTTACATGATGTTGAATCAAAAATGTGTTTTTGTTTTTGTTTATGGGCAGGTATTTACATAAATCCACACCGCTGGTTATTCTTATCTGAACCATTATGCAGGTCAATGAGGTCACTGTATTTTTTTTCACAAATTATAGATTATACATAACCCGTAAACTGAAAAAGAACTTGATTTTGTTTTAGTGTTCCGTATATAACCTGTATATTGTTTGGAGCTGTTATCCCGCCTTTTGGCAAGGCCGTGACACCAAGAACTTGACTAGAAACCAATGGCGGTCCGTCTTAGAGATCAGTTATACGCAGGTTCACTATGGATATCAACGAATTTTGTTCGAGTCCGGATCGAGCTAAAATTGATATGACACGACAAGCGAGGCTATGAGAGCCAACGTTCCAAATTTCAAGTTAATCCGAGTTAATATGCTCAAGTTATGATCGATGCAAGATGGGATGAAGAACAGCCTCGAGTTCGAATTCATCGACTGGCCGTTGTTCGACTCAATCTCGTTCGAACCCATCGACTAGCCTCTGTTCGACTCGATCTCATTCGAATCCATCAGGAAGCCTCTGTTCGACTCGATCGAGTTCATATCCATCATCAGAACCCACTTCGTATCGATCAGCCAGTGACCACTTCACATTCATCACCAGAGTCTACTTCGCATCCATCGCCTGAAGAGCTTTGTTCGAATCCATCAAGTTTCTATAGTTCGTATCCTTCAGTTGACCTTACTTCGTATCCATCGAGGAACCACTGCTCGTATCCTTCGAACCCAGTTACTTCGTATCCATCGAGAAGTACTTGTTCGCATCGATCCACGTCATGGTTATTCATATCGATCGATAGCTAACAGTGTTCAAGCCCACCTGGCCACTTCAACTTCGTATCGATCAAATGGAGCCATTTCCAATCGATACGAACAAGGCCACGCAGTCGAATTATTCCATGTGTCCTCCATCGATACGAAACAAGGGCCACCTTCCATCGATTTGATCGACACAAGTGCCTCGATACGAATAGGGCGAAAGTCTTGGAACGACTCGATCAACTTGGTGAAGAAGGTGGGTTGATCCGGAAAATGCTCGCCATGTCACCACTTGATCACGCGCAGCTATCGTGTCGAAATGATGGAGTCGAACGAAACAGCCAACTGAAAATCCTAATTCGTATCGATCATATCTCATGATCCACAAGTCCAAATGCTACGAAATTTTCACAGAAGCTTACGTGCATGCTAAAGAATGTCCACGCCAAATTTCAACTCTATCGGACGCAATCTTGATCGATACGAAATCTGTTCGCATCGATCACGGGTCGGGCCGAAACTTCACGGGCTTGGTCGCGCGGGCCTACTCACGTGCCAGAAGTAGTCTCCCGAGATCTGAGCGAGATATCCGCCTCCCACACCTATAAATAGAGCCCCAGAGCTAACAGAAAAGGGATCTTCTTCTTCTTTGAATTCTCCAACGCCCAGACTCTGCCGGATCCAGTTCTAAACTCCATTGCTGTTGCTACTAACGAATTTCACTGCTATAAATCATTATTATCTGTTGTAACCCGCTGAATTCAATTGTAAACATCAAAGAAACATCAATAAAGTAATCAACTTCATAGTGGACGTAGGCAACATGTGAAGATCCCGGACTCGGCCTTCGAAATTCGGCACCCGTACTTCACTTGTACTCAAATGCCGTAGATTCAAACGCCGAATCTGGCTCTCCGGAGCTTATAACACAGTAAGTATAACAACACAGCGGAATAAAGAAATAGATGATATCATATACAACTCCAATGAATACAATATCCAGAATGATATACAACAATGATATCAATATGATACAAGAATATCAGAGATAAATAATGATACAGTGGAAAACAAAAGTGATACTCCAAGTGATCCGACAAAGAGAATGAGTCCAACAACTCCAACATCAAGCTCGAACCATCATCACGATGCACAAAGATAAGCAACGTCAGTCGTGAACTCCAAAACTGAACTAGCTCCCGATAATCTACTAAACCTGAATATCTGAGAAACCCTAACTCTAGACTGCCCGTGTGGAAAATTGTGGGCGCCCAGAGTTTAGGAAGGGAACAATAAACTCTGAGTCGGTCATGGGACTGGTGTGAGTAACGAAAACAGTTTATCTTCAAACAAACAACAAAAGAATTTTAAACATTGAAACCCGCAATGCTTTTTGGAAAATGAAACTACCATAAGACCTCCCGCCACACACATAATGCAAACGCAGAATTGGAGGAGATGTCTTGTTATGATAGTCAAACATGCTTACTACGCAAAATCATTCGATATTATTACTATTAGTGCATAGTGTACAAAATCGTTTCGAAAGTATAATATTAATCTTAGCCAACATACAACCATTATTGTATGCCTACTATAGCTACTATGTTCAATAGCAGGTTATCGCCACATTCCATAGCAGGTTATACAACTAAACCGTACAAGGCTCGTATTGTTTCTTTGGATTTCCAACAAATGGCCAGGCTAAGGCTGTGCAGTCAATTCCCCAATATTGCCCTGATATATCCTCGATATATCCCATAGCGGACTTTTGGAGCAACGATATTCCAATAAAGCGGTCCGATATAGCGGATCCGCTATTATCCTCGATATTGTGGCAATAATCCGCTATATCCTTGGTTTTGTTGCCCCGCTATATCCTTATTTCCTATAAATAAGCATTTTGCTTGATGTCTTGCTTTTAGGTTTTATGGTAACTTCAAAGTTGATGTAACAATGATATACGTTGTTGGTTATTATAACTAGTTCTAACTTTTTAAGTGTCAACTTTGTTTATCTTTGCTTTATTAGAACTTGTTTTGCTTGGTAGGAAATAATAAGTAATACTTTTCCTCTATTTACTGTAGAATGTTCATCATTCCTCTTTTTAAAGTTGTCCGTTATATCCGGCTATATCCTCGATATATCTCCGCTGCAACTTTTCGCACCTCAAACGCTATGGAGCGGCAGTGCGCTTTAACTACACAGGGCTAAGGAACTTCCTACTGTCAATGGGTACGCCTCTGGAGGGACGTCCCGAGAACTAACTAGCACTCTGTCAACACAAGGCCGGGTAACCTCTTACACTAGATAACTACTACACGAATATGCGACCCCCGATCCTTTGGGAACTTTATCCGAGGCACCTCGATCACACAGCAACAATCACACAGTAAATGAGATTGGAGCAACCACACAAGTAAATATCTGGGCTCCATACCATGATACCACCTTTTTCCAAAAGGAAATGACATACCCTAAAAGGAGCGACCCTCATAACCTTGCCGCATCTTTCCTGTTTCGACCATTTCCGGTTTGTGAGGTCCGATGAGGTCTCATCCACAAAGCTACGCTTTTTCACAAAGCCATGCTTTGATCAACAAATGATCAGCAAATGACCATCAACACACGGCAACACTCAGCATGTCACACTACCAAATTGGGAGTATATCACTGATAACCTTCAACTACATAACCTCTGAGCTCGTACGTCTCAGAGAATGGTGTTAAGCTAAGAGAATAAATCTCCGCCACCAAACAGAAATGTATTTGAAAGAAATCGGCTTTATATCTCAAAGTGTAGTGTCAGACATACAACCATACAAGTCTGTTCTGGGTTCGAACAGAACCGAAGGCACTTCCAAAGAAGCCCTTGCAATTTGGGTATTCACAATCCCGATCGAACTTCCCATCGCTTAGGGAATCTCTATACCGGGCGCTACCCAGTGCAGAGACAATCGATAGGTTATCCTATCATTTTCACAAATACCCGGTCTTCAACACCGGTCTTCAATTGCTATCCATTTATGACATATCACTTTTCGGAATGGGTTATATGACACAAAGTCCTCTCCCGGCTAAACCGAATAATGAGCGCAATATTTAAAAACGTATGGATATTGGGATTTCGATTAAGTCACAACTTATTACCCAAAACTTTTCTTTCAAATGGTTTAAACACATTACCATTTTAATCTTTTACCCAAAAAGATTTATTTCGCAAAGTTCACCCAGTTTCACAAAGATCTATTCATAGATTTCCATATCGATTTCCATTTCAATTGGATTAACTCATTAAATATTTAAATCAAGATTTAACTCATAGCTTTTAAAAAGAATTCACTCATAACTTGGAAAACCATTTTTTCAATTCAAACTTGAAATTCCTTTAACTTAAATTGGAATTTCATTTCTTATATGAAAGCTTTTATCATTTGAAAACAAACAGTTTTCATTTTGAAAAATCTGATTCATTTATACGAGTTAAAGTCCTTGGGTCAAATTCAAATTCTCAAACCAATACTTTTAAAATGGTTTAAATTCATATAAACACATTTATAACATATTAACCATAATTTCCAAACATGGAATCCAATTCCAAATTTTGAATTCAAATTCAAATTGAATTATTTAAATTGGAAAACTTTACCAAGTTATTCAAAATAACTTTTATCTCAAAACTCCTTTTCAAAAGCTTTAACATTTAACCCAAATCCATTTCCAAAATCAATTGAAATTAAAATTTCAATTTCAAAAACATTAAATTTACATCATCTGTGACTTAACCGATTTCCACGTGAAATACATATTTGTGTGTGTAAAAGTGTGGTCTAGGGGTTTCACACAGTAGTGCACATCATTCAATCATCACAGATTCAATCATAACAATATCGATAAGCGGTATGATTTATAACGCTTATCTTCATTCACAGATTCATAGATAATATACAAATGTATCACAAATAAATGAATAAATTATACACAGCTCAATCCACAGAACAAAATATCACAGATCAGATAGGACAATCAATTCAAGGCATCTCATACAATACAATCATTCGTAAATAAGGTCAAGCATTCAATAATCATTTATAAGAAGGATTAGTTAATTGTTTAATCCTAATTAATTCAATTTATTTCCAATTAAATAAATTACTCATGAATTAATTATCCAATCCTGATAAATTAATTACAAATCATTTGATATAAATTAATTTATCAAACACCTTAATTAATTACAATAACTAATTAATTACTCCTTAAGAAATATTTATTTCTTAATCACTTGATTAATTAATTAACCTTTAATAAATTAATTATTTTCAAATAATTACCTTAATTAATTTATTACATTATCCTTGAATTAATTATTGCTTAATCACTTGATTAATCAACTTTAATCATTAATTAAATATTTAATTAATAATCCTTAATTCACAAATTAATTATTCCTTACTTAATCTCTATCTGATTAATTATCCTTAATTAATCATAATAAGAAATTAACCTTAATTACTTAATTAACACTAACCATTAATTAATTTGTTTTAACTAAGTAATTATCTTTAATTATTTTCAGTAGTTAATTAACTTTTAACTTAAATTAATTATCTCAAATTACCTTGATTAACTTATCACATTATCCTTGAATTAATTATTGCTTTTAAAACTGGTTATTTCTATATTTTCAAAATTTTGTTATCATTTCAAAAACCCGAGACCAGATCATATCTTTCCCGAGCCAAATCCGGGTTTCCCCGAGCTTTCACGTTTTATATATTTCCTTCGAGTCGATCCTGGTTCAATCTCGAGTACGTCTTCGAGACAGCACCTTCCCCCTTCAACCCAGACACAAACATCAACTCGTGCACGTGTACGTGCACCATCACTCCGACCATCACTTATCGTCGCCGAGTCCCCCAACGAGTCGCCTACGACCCCAGCAGCTACTCCGACCATCCAAATCGCCTTAACAAGGTCGAACTCGAAATCGAACTAGTCGACGTTCGCTGGAACCTAACTTCGATCCATTCAATCGTCTCGCATTCCCACATCAAGTCACTGGCGATCACGAGACTTCGTCCACGGCTGCTTCGATAACCCACGAAGCCTCTCCTCTGGTCCGATCCCACTCGATGCCACGATGATGTCGCGGCGATCTTATCTTTCCCCTTGACCAACATGGACCTTTAAACCCTAGAATGCTCTCGTCCCATAAATTCGTACAATGGAAAATTCATTCAACAATTTTCCCATTACTATCAATTGCCAAACTTGCTTCAAGCAAAATCTCAACATTCAAAATTTGTTCGATCATCAAAAATTGATTAAAATGCATATTTTGTTCAAATATGAACTGCACTTGGAATACTTGATTAAAAATCATCGTATTAATTTTAAAAGTCCTATCTTTGTATGTTTATTCAATTTATGTAATCAAGTCCATAATTTAAACTACTTGAATAAATCATATGATTTCTTATTTAACTGTAAAACTGAGTTTACAGTGTCAAGTTCTTCATTTTCAAGCTTAAAAAAATTTCTGGGCCATGGTTTAAGTTTAAATAAACTTGTTTCATTTGATACCTTAAGCCTAACTAAGGTTGAATGATAATATTTTAGATTTTGATTTTCTCTACAGGTTTGAAACCTGTTATGTTTAGAACAGAAAACATATGTCTGTTCTTAGATATGCACAGGCAAATTCATATACATATACTCACAGACTTGTTCACATGCAAATGGTTTTCAACATCACCTCAGACATGATTACAAACAACAGTTAAGAACCTGAATTTAACAAAGGTTTACTCACCTAATTTTCCAGAAAAAAAATAGAGTTTCCTTGTTATGCTTGAAACAGGCTTTGAGTATCTTGCCTTCTTTTGATCCTCTGATTCAAATTGAATTGCTTGATTTGTTTTGTTGTTTGATGTTTTCAGTTGAATTTTGTTAAAGTTTGAATGATATTAACTTTAGTTTATTCTCAGCTTTGATGGACGAACTGATGAATTGAAGAAGGCTGATACATAAAATGAGTTACAGGGTGATAAGTTTATTTGTTTAAGCTGATAAAAAAATATGTTTGTACAATGTTTGATCAGAGATATTTTCTCCTATGGGGGCTGACGTGATTTTCTTGTGATGGCTTGTATTAATTGTTGTTGTACAATTATGCTTATCCTATTTGATTTTTTTGTACATAGATAAATATAAGCTAGTATCTTCTTTGATAAGCTAATACATATGTATTTTTGTTTGTATTTTTGTTGTTGTCTAGTTTGACTATGCAGATTTGTTTGCTGATGAGATATGGTTCGGGCTAGCATCAATGGCTTTGTCTTGTTTTTCTTTCTTTAGTCTTATTACTTTATAGTATAATTGAAGTTCTAGAGTTAATATGTTGTTATAATTTATCTAATGTGTTACTTTATATTTTACATGGTTTATTATAACATGTTGTTTGAATTTATTTATTTATGTATTTATTTTATTTTATTTTTATAATTTATTTTATATATATTAATTTCTAACATGTATATTTATTATACTTATGTAAATTTCATAGTTTCTAGTGTTGAGATATATATATATATATACAATATTTCAAATTTAAATGATTTATACAGAATTTATTTGAATTCGGGGAAACTCAAATCAATTTATCGATTAATTTCACAATTTTTTTTCAAAAATTAAATTATTTATCAAATTAAAATTAATCAAAATCCGGGATCATTACAACCTTCCCCCCTTAAAATAATTTCGTCCTCGAAATTTGCCAAGGAGACACAAAGATAGATGAAGAATGTTTCATCAAATCAACTGAATATCTATTCTTTATTTGGCTTACCAAATCAGAATATCAACAATAGATACGAGAACGAATCTGTTTTAACACTTCACAAGATACTCGGGTTATCCAGATCTACGAAATATGCAGGGGCATCGGTTAGTTCAAAGGGATAACCATTCGTAGAACATATCCGGACCAAATTGTATAGATATATAGATACAATTTCAAAACTTTTAAATTTAGAAACTAAAGTATACCTATCGATCATAGCAACCAAAGCGAACAAGGCAACCAATACATCCAAGCAAACAATTCTGACCTATTTGGAGTTTATGTCCCATACAAATAGATCAAATCTTCTTCTTGGATCTACCAGGAACTATCAAAGAATTGAAAAGAGATGCTGAACAAAAGAGATTGATAGAGAAAAGATTGTTTCCTTGTTGTTACAGGGTATTGATCATTTATAGTCGTATTCCCATGTCCCCTATCTCATCCTCTTCTTGCACTCATACTTACTATCAGTGGATAGTAAGAGAATTTACTGAGGTATACGGACAGATATCTTAGGGATTACTCATTCTAGGGTATACTTCACCCTATCTCTAATGAGCTACTTAATGTGTTATACTCCATAGCTAAAGTTCAACCTTAGCTCTGATACCAAATGTGAAGATCCCGGACTCGGCCTTCGAAAATCGGCACCCGTACTTCACTTGTACTCAAATGCCGTAGATTCAAACGCCGAATCTGGCTCTCCGGAGCTTATAACACAGTAGGTATAACAACACAACGGAATAAAAAAATAGATGATATCATATACAACTCCAATGAATACAATATCCAGAATGATATACAACAGTGATATCAATATGATACAAGAATATCAGAGATAAATAATGATACAGCGGAAAACAAAAAGTGATACTCCAAGTGATCCGACAAAGGGAACGAGTCCAACAACTCCAACATCAAGCTCGAACCATCATCACGATGCACAAAGATAAGCAACGTCAGTCGTGAACTCCAAAACTGAACTAGCTCCCAATAATCTACTAAACCTGAATATCTGAGAAACCCCAACTCTAGACTGCCCGTGTGGAAAATTATGGGTACCCAGAGTTTAGGAAGGGAACAATAAACTCCGAGTCGGTCATGGGACTGGTGTGAGTAACGAAAACAGTTTATCTTTAAACAAACAACAAAAGAATTTTAAACATTGAAACCCGCAATGCTTTTTGGAAAATGAAACTACCATAAGACCTCCCGCTACACACATAATGCAAACGCAGAATTGGAGGAGATTTCTTCTTATGATAGTCAAACATGCTTACTACGCAAAATCATTCGATATTATTACTATTAGTGCATAGTGTACAAAATCGTTTCGAAAGTATAATATTAATCTTAGCCAACATACAACCATTATTGTATGCCTACTATAGCTACTATGTTCAATAGCAGGTTACCGCCACATTCCATAGCAGGTTATACAACTAAAACCGTACAAGGCTCGTATTGTTTCTTTGGATTTCCAACAAATGGTCAGGCTAAGGAACTTCCTACTGTTAATGGGTACGCCTCTGGAGGGACGTCCCGAGAACTAACTAGCTCTTTGCCAACACAAGGTCGGGTTACCTCTTACACTAGGTAACTACTACACGAATATGCCACCCCCCGGTCCTTTGGGACCTTTATCTGAGGCGCCTCGATCACACAGCAACAATCACACAATAAATGAGATTGGAGCAACCACACAAGTAAATATCTGGGCTTCATACCATGATACCACCTATTTCCAAAAGGAAATGACATACCCTAAAGGGAGCGACCCTCATAACCTTGCCGCATCTTTCCTGTTTCGACCATTTCTGGTTTGTGAGGTCCGATGAGGTCTCGTCCACAAAGCTACGCTTTTTCACAAAGCCATGCTTTGATCAACAAATGATCAGCAAATGACCATCAACACACAGCAACACTCAGCATGTCACACTACCAAATTGGGAGTATATCACTGATAACCTTCAACTACATAACCTCTAAGCTCGTACGTCTCAGAGAAGGGTGTTAAGCTAAGAGAATAAATCTCCGCCACCAAACAGAAATGTATTTGAAAGAAATCAGCTTTATATCTCAAAGTGTAGTGTCAGACATACAACCATACAAGTCTGTTCCGGGTTCGAACAGAACCGAAGGCACTTCCAAAGAAGCCCTTGCAATCCGGGTATTCACAATCCCGATCGAACTTCCCATCACTTAGGGAATCTCTATACCGGGCGCTACCCAGTGCAGAGACAATCGATAGGTTATCCTATCGTTTTCACAAATACCCAGTCTTCAACACCGGTCTTCAATTGCTATCCATATACGACGTATCACTTTTCGGAATGGGTTATATGACACAAAGTCCTCTCCCGGCTAAACCGAATAATGAGCGTAATATTTAAAAACGTATGGATATTGGGATTTTGATTAAGTCACAACTTATTACCCAAAACTTTTCTTTCAAATGGTTTAAACACATTACCATTTTAATCTTTTACCCAAAAAGATTTATTTCGCAAAGTTCACCCAGTTTCATAAAGATCTATTCATAGATTTCCAAATTGATTTCCATTTCAATTGGATTAACTCATTAAATCTTTAAATCAAGATTTAACTCATAGCTTTCAAAAAGAATTCACTCATAACTTGGAAAACCATTTTTCAATTCAAACTTGAAATTCCTTTAACTTAAATTGGAATTTCATTTCTTATATGAAAGCTTTTATCATTTGAAAACAAACAGTTTTCATTTCGGAAAATCTGATTCATTTATACGAGTTAAAGTCCTTGGGTCAAATTCAAATTCTCAAACCAATACTTTTAAAATGGTTTAAATTCATATAAACACGTTTATAACATCTTAACCATAATTTCCAAACATGGAATCCAATTCCAAATTTTGAATTCAAATTCAAATTGAATTATTTAAATTGGAAAACTTTACCAAGTTATTCAAAATAACTTTTATCTCAAAACTCCTTTTCAAAAGCTTTAACATTTAACCCAAATCCATTTCCAAAATCAATTGAAATTAAAATTTCAATTTCAAAAACATTAAATTTACATCATCTGTGACTTAACCGATTTCCACGTGAAATACATATTTGTGTGTGTAAAAGTGTGGTCTAGGGGTTTCACACAGTAGTGCACATCATTCAATCATCACAGATTCAATCATAACAATATCGATAAGCGGTATGATTTATAACGCTTATCTTCATTCACAGATTCATAGATAATATACAAATGTATCACAAATAAATGAATAAATTATACACAGCTCAATCCACAGAACAAAATATCACAGATCAGATAGGACAATCAATTCAAGGCATCTCATACAATACAATCATTCGTAAATAAGGTCAAGCATTCAATAATCATTTATAAGCAGGATTAGTTAATTGTTTAATCCTAATTAATTCAATTTATTTCCAATTAAATAAATTACTCATGAATTAATTATCCAATCCTGATAAATTAATTACAAATCATTTGATATAAATTAATTTATCAAACACCTTAATTAATTATTCTTAATTAATTACAATAACTAATTAATTACTCCTTAAGAAATATTTATTTCTTAATCACTTGATTAATTAATTAACCTTTAATAAATTAATTATTTTCAAATTAATTACCTTAATTAATTTATCACATTATCCTTGAATTAATTATTGCTTAATCACTTGATTAATCAACTTTAATCATTATTTAAATATTTAATTAATAATCCTTAATTCACAAATTAATTATTCCTTACTTAATCTCCATCTGATTAATTATTCTTAATTAATCATAATAAGAAATTAACCTTAATTACTTAATTAACACTAACCATTAATTAATTTGTTTTAACTAAGTAATTATCTTTAATTATTTTCAGTAGTTAATTAACTTTTAACTTAAATTAATTATCTCAAATTACCTTGATTAACTTATCACATTATCCTTGAATTAATTATTGCTTTTAAAACTGGTTATTTCTATATTTTCAAAATTTTGTTATCATTTCAAAAACCCGAGACCAGATCATATCTTTCCCGAGCCAAATCCGGGTTTCCCCGAGCTTTCACGTTTTATATATTTCCTTCGAGTCGATCCTGGTTCAATCTCGAGTACGTCTTCGAGACAGCACCTTCCCCCTTCAACCCAGACACAAACATCAACTCGTGCACGTGTACGTGCACCATCACTCTGACCATCATTGATCGTCGCCGAGTCCCCCAACGAGTCGCCTACGACCCCAGCAGCTACTCCGACCATCCAAATCGCCTTAACTAGGTCGAACTCAAAATCGAACTAATCGACGTTCGTTGGAACCTAACTTCGATCCATTCAATCGCCTCGCATTCCCACATCAAGTCGCGGGCGATCACGAGACTTCGTCCGTGGCTGCTTCGATGACCCACGAAGCCTCTCCCTCTAGTCCGATCCCACTCGATGCCACGATGACGTCGCGACAATCTTATCTTTCCCCTCGACCAACATGGACCTTTAAACCCTAGAATGCTCTTGTCCCATCAATTCGTACAATGGAAAAATCATTCAACAATTTTCCCATTACTATCAATTGCCAAAGTTGCTTCAAGCAAAATCTCAACATTCAAAATTTGTTCGATCTTCAAAAATTGATTAAAATGCATATTTTGTTCAAATATGAACTGCACTTGGAATACTTGATTAAAAATCATCGTATTAATTTTAAAAATCCTATCTTTGTATTTTTATTCAAGTTATGTAATCAAATCCATAATTTAAACTACTCGAATAAATCATATGATTTCTTATTTAATTGTAAAACTGAGTTTATAGTGTCAAGTTCTTCATTTTTAAGCTTAAAAAATTTCTGGGCCATGGTTTAAGTTTAAACAAACTTGTTTCGTTTGATACCTTAGGCCTAACTAAGGTTGAATGATAATATTTTAGATTTTGATTTTCTCTACAGGTTTGAAACCTGTTATGTTTAGAACATAAAACATATGTCTGTTCTTAGATATGCACTGGCAAATTCATATACATATACTCACAGACTTGTTCACATGCAAATGGTTTTCAACATCACCTCAGACATGATTACAAACAACAGTTAAGAACCTGAATTTAACAAAGGTTTACTCACCTGATTTTCCAGAAAAAAAACAAAGTTTCCTTGTTATGCTTGAAACAGGATTTGAGTATCTTGCCTTCTTTTGATCCTCTGATTCAAATTGAATTGCTTGATTTGTTTTGTTGTTTGATTTTTTCAGTTGAATTTTGTTAAAGTTTGAATGATATTAACTTTAGTTTATTCTCAGCTTTGATGGACGAACTGATGAATTGAAGAAGGCTGATACATAAAATGAGTTACAGGGTGATAAGTTTATTTGTTTAAGCTGATAAAAAAATATGTTTGTACAATGTTTGATCAGAGATATTTTCTCCTATGGGGGCTGACGTGATTTTCTTGTGATGGCTTGTATTAATTGTTGTTGTACAATTATGCTTATCCTATTTGATTTTTTTGTACATAGATAAATATATGCTAGTATCTTCTTTGATAAGTTAATACATATGTATTTTTGTTTGTATTTTTTGTTGTTTTCTAATTTGACTATGCAGATTTGTTTGCTGATGAGATATGGTTTGGGCTAGCATCAATTGCTTTGTCTTGTTTTTCTTTCTTTAGTCTTATTACTTTATAGTATAATTGAAGTTGTAGAGTTAATATGTTGTTATAATTTATCTAATGTGTTACTTTATATTTTACATGGTTTATTATAACATGTTGTTTGAATTTATTTATGTATTTATTTTATTTTATTTTTATAATTTATCTTATATATATTAATTTCTAACATATATATTTATTATACTTATGTAAATTTCATAGTTTCTAGTGTTGAGATATATATATATACAATATTTTAAATTTAAATGATTTATACAGAATTTATTTGAATTCGGGGAAACTCAAATCAATTTATCGATTAATTTCATAAATTTTTTTCAAAAATTAAATTATTTATCAAATTAAAATTAATCAAAATCTGGGATCATTACACAACACGCCGAACCACTCTAAATTCTTGTGTTTCTGTGCGTTCTTATTACTTTCATTATCTGTTTTTGGAGTTTTTGTTAGATAATCCTCTTTTTCCATTTAATTTCTTCATTTTATCTCTTCAAAAACTTCCGAAGAGTGTTGTGCCCAATTTCGGTACAAACACTTTGGTGCTTTCATTGAGAGAAAACCCAATTTTTCTCCTGCTCTTTGGATCTCCTATCGATACCGGATTGCATAAATCCAAGAAAAAGATCCGGATCTAGAACTTTGAAGCCCTTCCATTTTATTCATATTTGCATCAGATCTAGGAAAGAACTTCATCAATTCACCATGGTGAGTACACATACCGCTTCTACCGCTGCTGGTCAGGGAGGACGGGACAGACAGAATCCCGCGCAATTTCCTCCATCCAACCAAGATGCTGCCGGACCTTCGGATACATCAGGCCCGGTTACCAGACAAGAATTCCAAATGCTGCTTCAAGAGTTGACCCAGAGTCGGCAACAACTTACTGAACAACTACGCGCCAACACAGAATTGACCAACCAGCTAAATCGCCAAAGGCGCAGAAGATCCAAAAGGGATCAAGGTTCTTATTCTTCTACGGAGAGTTCAGCCTCGTCTGACGATCATCACAGATCCACACGCCCACGGCTGGATGTAAGCTACACCCAGGCCACAGGACACCAACCTGCCTCGAATCTAGGACAACCCAGAACTGGACCATCCACTAGCCATCATACTGGACCTTCATCCCGAGGAGGTGCCGCTCCTTACCACATCACAGGCAACCTCGCTACCACCACTACTACCGAACAAGGGGTTGATGCCAAAAATCAAACTGATCCTCATCGTAGCCAACGAGAGCATACTTCGAAGCCTTATGTCCCAGAAAATGTTGAACCAAGGAGGCGAGGCATGGACCGTCGACCGCGTCCGGTCTAGACCCGCGCTGTGGAATCCGACCACACCTTGGCACAACATGCTCCAAGTATCCGAATGCCGGATATACCGACGATGATTCGTCAGATGATCCGTGAAAGTCAGGGTCTCACTAACGACGACTGGGGAATCTCCTGGAGTCATACCCCTTTCACTGATGACATACTATATGCTGAACCACCTCGGCGCTTCAGGATGCCAACTTTGCCGGTCTATGAAGGAAGTTCTGATCCCAATCAACACATCCTGAAGTATGAATGGCTAATGAATGCTGCGAGAGCTGATGATGCAGTAAAATGCCGTAGTTTCCCTATTTCCCTAGGGGGCACTGCAACTATGTGGTTTACTCGTTTACCACCACGATCCATTTCTAATTTTGACCAGATGGCCACCAAGTTTGTTGAACAATTCCGTATGCACGTGGCATGGTCTAAAGACGTTAACACTCTGTCTAGTGTTACACAAGCTCCCGGAGAAACACTGAGACGTTACTCGGAGCGATTCCATGCTGCGTGTGTAGAAATAAGCAATCCCAATGACAACTCTATCCTGATGGCATTGACTAAGGGGATTGATCATGATTCCGAGTTCGGAAATTGGTTAGCTGGGAAGCCACCTGCGTCATTGGACCGTTTCTAGTCCAAGGCAGCCCAATTCTTGAGAAGGGAGGATGCGAAACAGTCTAGGAAGCAAGATGACGCAGGGCCCAACATTGAAGGAATTCAGAGTAACATCTCCGTTAAACTATCCGGAGAGAGTTCTGGAAAAGTTCAGTTGAACATACAAAATAAGCAGAATCAGCAGAGGGACAGTGTAGTTCAAGGCAAAAAACGAGATCAGAATCATAGCCCACGACGTAGAGCTCCCATGTACGATAATTATACTCCATTGAACACGTCGTTGGAAAATGTGTATTTGCGGACTTGTAACACCATGCAATACAAGAAGCCTGCCCTGAAACCATCAACGGAAAGGCAAGTTCAAACGGGAAAATTTTGTAGATTCCATGAGAGTTATGGCCATAATACAAATGAGTGTCGTCACTTACAAGACCTCATTGAAAAGCTGATACATGAGCGAAAGTTGGATTAGTATGTGCGGGCGCCGCAGTCAGGAGGTGCGGGCCCATCAAATCAGAATCGTGCGCCAAATCAAGAAAGGCAGGAGGAACCCGCTCGTACTGGCGGGAGGTTGGTTATTAATACAATAAGTGGTGGTCCTCATCCGGCAGACCGAAGCTGGAAGGAAATGGAGTCGTATGCCAGCTCTATCAGGCATGCGGACTTCGAGTGTTATAGTGGTTTTGATGAAGGGGCTCTGGCCAAACAACAGAAGACGATGATTGATGACATCGTATTCAGAGATAGAGATGTTGATAAAGTCGAAGCTCCCACCATCGACCCACTGGTCATCTCAGCTCAAGTAGGTCCTGCTTGGATGAAGAGGATCTTAGTTGGCAGTGGAAGCTCTGTGAATATTTTGTTTAACCGAGCTTACGACCAAATGAAAATGGAAGCCAAAGATTTAAAGCCCTGCCAATCCCGAATCCATGGTTTCAATGGAAGTGCTACTATACCCACTGGAGTAGTGGAACTACCAGTGGAGTTGGGAGTCGGAGAACGCCGGAGAGTGCGGATATTACAGTTTGTTGTGTTGGACATAGACTCCCCTTATAATGCCTTTTTGGGCCGACCGGCCCTCGTTGAGTTCAGGGCAGCTATTGCCCCGTGGTGTTTAACCCTGAAGTTTGTGGAGTAGGAGTCATCCAAGGAGATCAGGCTGCAGCGAGAGCCTGTTATGTTGCCGAGCTGCTGGAGGCACAGCGAAAGGAGAAAGGAAAGGGCGTAGAGGAATCTCTCTGCGTCCGTTTTGCTGATAATAGACAATTAACGCCCGGGCCTAAGCCCGGGCACCCCAGCCAATTCCAAAGGGATCTTGACCCAAGAGAAACTGAAGACGAAGGAGAATCCAAAGAAAGTCAAGCATCCCCGGCCGAACTGACGATTGATGTCCCAATTGACGATGACGATGATTCGAAAATGATAAAGATTGGGCTCAGCTAAGCCAACAAACTCAAGAGGAATTGGTTGAATTTCTACGGGCGAATCTTGACGTATTCGCGTGGACGCATTCTGACATGTGTGGGATCTCACCGGACATCGCGAGCCACACTCTGAATATAGACCCGCGGCATGTCCCGGTCAAACAGAAAAGGCGTGGTATGGATCCAGAGAGATCTGCCGCCCTTAAAGAAGAAGTAGAAAAGCTTAAAGCGAACGGGTTCATTCGAGATGCATTATATGCAGAATGGGTGTCGAATCCCGTGCTCGTCCGAAAGTCAAACGGAAAGTGGAGAACATGTGTCGACTATTCCGATCTGAATAAAGCTTGTCCCAAAGATAGTTTCCCACTTCCCAGAATTGATCAGCTGGTAGATTCGACAGCTGGGCATGAGCTCTTATCCTTCATGGACGCGTATTCTGGCTACAATCAGATACCGATGCATTTACCCGATCAAGAACATACCAGCTTCGTAACCAATCTGGGGCTTTATTGCTACAAAGTTATGCCATTCGGACTCAAGAATGCCGGGGCTACTTACCAACGATTGGTCAATCGGATGTTTGCCAATCAAATCGGGAAAACCATGGAAGTATATGTGGACGACATGCTTGTGAAGTCACGATTTTCCACTGACCATATTAAAGACCTGGAAACTATGTTCAACATACTTCAAAAATACAGGATGAAGCTTAACCCACTGAAATGTCACTTTGGAGTTGCATCCGGAAAATTCCTCGGGTTTATCGTCAATGCTCGGGGAATCGAAGCTAATCCTGAAAAGATTTGGGCAATCAAAAATCTTGAGACCCCAAAAACTATAAAGCAAGTCCAGAGTCTCAATGGGAAAGTAGCAGCATTGAGCAGGTTCATTTCAAAGTCCACTAACAAATCATTCCCTTCTTCGATCTGATCCAAAAAGGAAAACGAAACTTTGAATGGACCACGGAGTGTGAGGGCGCTTTCCAAGCACTAGTTCAGCATCTATCCACACCACCTATCCTGTCAAAGCCTATTGATCATGAGAAGTTGTACATATACTTGGCGATATCCGAAAACGCTGTCCGCGCTGCTTTAATTCGAGAAGAAGACAAGATACAGAAGCCAGTATACTACGTCAGCAAACGATTGACTGGAGCTGAAAGAAATTATCCGAAGCAAGAGAAGTTGGCTTATTGCCTTGTAATTGCATCAAGAAAACTCCGATCATATTTCCAGGCACATCCTATTACTGTTTACACTGACCAGCCATTACGACAGGTCCTTACGCGGCCTGAGACGTCTGGTAGGTTACTCAAGTGGAACATCGAACTGAGCCAGTTTGATATTACTTACACTCCAAGACGAGCCATTCAAGGACAAGTCCTAGCCGATTTTATAGCTAAATTTACCGTTCCAGAGGACTTGCCCGAAACCAGTGAATCTCCCGAATATGTTTGGAAGCTGTATACTGATGGTGCATCAAACGACCGGTGTTCGGGCGCTGGTGTTGTACTTGAAACTCCCGAAGGCCGATCTATATGTTATGCTTTGAAGTTCGATTTTCATGCAACCAATAATGAAGCTAAATATGAAGCCCTCTTGGCTGGACTAAAACTTTCCAGAGATTTGAGAATTATCGTTGTGGAAATTTATTGTGATTCACAGTTAGTTGTATGTCAAGTTCGGGGAGAATATCAAGCGAGAGATCAAAGGCTGGCTGCTTACTTAGCTCGAGTTCAAGAAGTGCTAAATCAGTTTGATTATTATGCCATTTATTATATACCTCGAGAACGCAACCAAAAAGCTGATTCATTGGCAAAGTTAGCCAGCACAGGTGAAGCTTAGCAAATGGGACTCGTTCCCTAGAGACATTATCTTCTCCTAGCATTGACCGGGCAGAAATAGACTGGGTATGCGAAACCGTCCCCGAAAAGGATTCATGGATGACTCCACTCAGAAATTACATTGAACACGGAACCCTGCCGGAGCGCAGGAGTGAAAAGAGACAAGTCCTTCAGAAGGCCTCACGATTCACCATCCAGAATGGAATCATGTACAGAAGAGGGTACTCTGTTCCTCTACTCCGGTGTATCGCTCACGATGAAATTAAACGAGTATTGCACGATGTACACGTGGGAGAATGTGGTGATCACACCGGGGGGCAAGCACTTGCCAAGAAAATATTTCGATATGGATATTACTGGCCTACTATGAATCGCGATGCGTCGGATTATGCAAAGAAATGTGATAGGTGTCAAAAGCATGCTCGAATTCCTAGAGCCCCTCCTACCGAGATAACACAAATGGTCAGCCCATGGCCGTTTGCAATGTGGGGCATCGACATCATTGGTACTTTACCTCTGGCAAAAGGTGGTGCGAAATACGACATCGTCGCAGTTGATTACTTTACAAAGTGGGCTGAAGCTGAAGCTCTTGCTACCATAACGACAAAGAAAGTAATCAACTTTGTAGTCCGCAACATCATCTGTCGATTCGGTCTCCCACACACCATTATTACTGACAACGGAACCCAATTCGATAGCGCAGAATTTAAAGATTTTTGCAAACGGTTTCACATTCAAAAGAAATTCTCTACGGTTGCACACCCTCAAGCGAACGGACAGGTCGAAGCGGTTAATAAAGTTATAAAGTCCATTCTAAAATAACGACTAGAAAAGGTCGGGGGCAAGTGGGTCGATGAACTTCCTATGGCTTTATGGGCTTATCGAACGACCCACAAGTCCGCGACCGGTCACACTCCATTCTCTCTCTCTTATGGTTTAGAAGCCGTTATTCCAGTTGAGCAAGAAGTACCTTCTCATCGTGTGACATACTATGATCCAAAGACAAATGCTATATTACTTGCTGAATCTCTCGATCTACTAGATGAGAAGCGTGAAGAGGCTGATTTGAGGGCAGCCGCGCATCGAAGTCGAGTCGCCCGATTGTACAACTCCAAGGTCCGCCCGCGAACCTTTGAACTAGGCGATCTCGTCCTGAAAAGAATTTATCCGGTTCCTTCGCATATGAAGCCGACATGGGAAGGACCGTATGTTATTGAACGAAGACTCGGAGATGGCACATTCAAATTATCGACCGTTGACGGTCTTACTCTACCAAGAGCCTGGAATAGCGAGAGTCTTCGTCGCTACTACATATGACAGGCTATGTTTATTCATTTAGTTTATTTCCCATTTTGCAATTTGTTTCTGCATTTCGAAATTAGAATTTGTAATAAGGCAATTGACTTTGCCATATTTTCTTATTTCAGCAATAAAATGCAATCTCTTCGAGCCAGAGCTGTGATTTACTTGAAATGCTTCATATGATCATCACTATGCACGGAGAGCTAAGTTTCACCATACGGTGGAATTTATTCAAATAGGGAGTGACTGTGATGCAACCGGTCACTCGCTAAGTGAAACCCGAGCTCGGGGACAAGCCATCACATCAAAGTCAAAAAAGGATTGATACACGACAATCCTTCACTTGACTCCAGATTCCTAGAGTGCGAACTGAGGTATAAAAAATACGTCTACGAAGAGGGTGGATCCGTCTGCCTAACGACTTCGTCCGTATCTACACCAAGTTTGAGGAGGGTGGACCCGTCCATCTCACGACCTCACTTGTTAACTCAGGGTGGATGTGATCCGACCATCCACGATCCTGATACACCTTTCGTTCCCAGAGTGCGAGCGAAATCCAAAAACATACAGCAGATGTGACTGACCGTCTACTTACCAACTCCGGACTCCCAGAGTGTGAGACGGAGTATAAACAGTAACTCTGGATTCCCAGAGTGCGAAACGGAGTATAAACAACAACTCCGAACTCCCAGAGTGCGAGTCGGGGTATAAACATCAACTCCGGATTCCTAGAGTGCGAAACGGAGTATAAACATCAACTTCAAGTTCCCAGAGCGTGAATTGAAGTATAAATATCAACTCCGAACTCCCAGAGTGCGAGTCGGAGTATAAATGTCGATTCCGAGTCCCCAGAGCGCAGACGTATGATTTAAACTTAAGCCGGCGTGACCAACCGCCAGTAAACAAACGAGAATCCCCGAAGTGTGGATATGATCACCGATAGTCGAACAAGCATGGATGAACCACTCAATCTCCACTTGTCCCAGACATCCGTTAGGTGGCACTAGACTCAACATGTTATAAATGAGAAGCGATCACTGACTAATGTCCTACAACTCACCCCCAAGACTGGGGGCAGGACTTAAGCATCGACCTAACTGAAGCGGTGCGACGTCAAAATTCAACCTACTTCCTTGTCGTAAACCATGTCCACAGTTTCCGGACCTGGCAAATAAAAACAAACTTGACTCGGGACATGAAGCTTTACCAGTGCATTTCAAACATTGAAACACTTAAGCAAATACACAAGAAGCAACCGAAAAGTTTCATTTCTACTATTTATGAAAGAAATTCGTGTACAAGTTTGTTTCAAAAAATTCTTACTAACATGGGCCAAACCCGCATCTATACACGGCCAACAAAATGCAAGTCAAAATAAACCAGGGAAGCATGTCTAATCTTTCTTCTTCCTTGGCTTCCTTCTTGGTGTAGACCCACTGGAGCCGCCACTATTTTTCCTCTTTGAACTTTTGCCTTTCGGTGGTCAGTCTCTAGGCGGTGGCATGATCTCGACATCCTCCTCCGAGCTCGAGTGAATAGGGATGCTACCTACGGGCGGAGTCGGAGGAACAAGATCAAGTGTAGAAGATGGAATGGGCATGCTGGTGATGAAAATTATACCACCAGGAGATATCATTTTGAGCGGAGCTGGACCGGGCGCCGCCATCCCACCTCCAAAACTGCCACCATGAGCCGCTGCTTCCATTTCAGCGTCGATTTGTGCGAACATCTCCTCTTCAGTAACCGCTCGAGCCTCGCTGGGGACATAAGTAGTTGGCATTGAAGAACTTGTAGCAGGAACGCTTCCACCCATAACAAATGGCAAGTCGGCAAGAGGATCGCCGTGACGGCGAAAGAGTTCTTTCAACAGCTGCTCATCAAACACAAGCGTGCTTCCCTGCGTATCATCAAGGGGGCAGTTGTAGTCACAGTGATCGCTTCGGTAACAATAGCCTCCTGCGTCTGATATGATTCTTGAGTAACAGGAGGCCCGATAGGTGCAGTATCGATCACTGGACAAAGAATAAGAGAACTGACAGAATTTAATTCAAATAAAGATTCCGACTTAAGGCAGATGTGCGGAATGTTCAGAATACCTTCCTCAGTTTGACTTGTAGGCGGATGAACGGCTTCGGTAACTTGCACTGTAGCCGGAGACATCTGCGGCTGATCCGGATTGTAGGCAGGAACAGCTTAGGGATCGACCGCAGACGAGGATTCGGGCTGGGTTGACGCTGGAACTTCAAGACTCGCCTCATGATGGTCAACCCTTGAACCCTCTCCTACTTCGAAGTGCTGGGCGCCGAGTCTTTCCTTTTCATGCAGAATCATTGACTCGTGAAGAATCTTCCTTTCATCTTCATTCAGAATGCGATTCTCGAGTTCAAACTCATCTACAGACTCACCCAGATGCGCCTCCTTCTCTTCTTCAACCAATCGGCCCCTGGCGTTGTATAGATGCTCCGGATAATCATCGAGCCAGGCTAGACCCCTGTGCCTTAGCACGTTAGCATTGTAAACAACGAGAAGGTCTTCGATATCAGCCTCTAGCCTGGACTCGGCCGATTTCACCTTCTCCTCGACCTCAGTCTCCACCTTGCGAACTTTAGCCACAGCCGCATCCCATTCACCCCGGAGCAGAATAGCCTGCTCGCACGCCTCCTGGGCTGCGTTATTCGCATCATCCTTTTCCTTGGCCATGTCGGAGAATTTAGCTTTAAGCTCATTGAGTTACTTGACCGCCGCATCCCATTCGGTGGTGACTATTGTATTCCGATGGCCCATTTCCTCCACCAAGGCAACATGTGTCTGCCTCAACCTCTCCATTGCCACGTTCGCTTCATCAGCTTTTTGGGTGGCCTCGATTTCAGATTTCCGAGAAGACTCGGCCTCAGCAGTGAGCACTTGAATGATCCGGTCCCTTTGAGCGAGTTCGGTCTCCATTTTCTCAATCGCTTTGGCTCGCTCAAATGCCACCTTGGAAGCTTTCTCTGCAGCCTTTACCCACTCTCTATACTGGGTGTAGATGTCATGAACGTAATCATGCATCATGTTGTCCACTCCAGATGGGATCCTCTTTAGATGAGGAGGAAAGACATAGCCATCGAAGCATATGTTTGGGAACTCTTTCCTCATCTGAGCGAGTTTAATAGCCCTTTCCCCCGTGGGCTCGGTAATGGCCTGCTCTGCAATTATGGGGGGCATGGTTTCAACTCGCTGGTAATGAGTTTCGGACCTTGAAGTTTGAGAGGACGGTCTATGTCGTGGAGGCTCTGGTGGGTGTGGAACATGAACAGGAGGTGGAGACGGAAGTCTAAGAGGAGGAGAGCGAGATCTAGATCGGTGCATGTATTCTCTGTTCCTGTCCCGCTCGTACCTCTCTTGATTAGAATACCCGCGAACGCAGTCTCTATCAGAGTCTCTCCTACGGGAATCATAATAGGTAGAAGACTTTCGCGCCGAGCGAAGGCTTCCAAGCATTGATCCTCTCCCGGACATCGTACCTGAAAATAAGAAACAAAGGAAAAGTTAGTGATCTCTTGGACTGGACGATTTACGGTTATGAATCATGCAGTGCAGTGAAGTGTATGTATGTGCAACCCCCCGACCAACCGGAAATGTCGGCCGCACTCATAGCAAGCGACCCGCTCAGTTCAAGAGCATTATCAAGCTCCTCCATCCCGGTGTCATTTTGAAACGACACATAATCCGGAATCGGAATATCAGCAAGCCCTTCGAAAGGATTCTCTACTTGCGGGGGAGGAGCCTCCGAAATTCTAATCCCCTGAACGGGCAAGGACATAACCACGGATTTTAATCTCTCGGATTTAGAACGCTTATGAGCAACTGCCTTGCCTTTTCTCCTTCCTCCTGAATCTTGAAAACTGGAAGAAGGCCCAGCTTGGAGCTCGTTCTCAGTAGGCATTCTCTCAGGATCAACTTCTTCAGCTATTACGACTCCGAGCGCCTTGCGTTTCACCCGCTTCTTCGAGACCGCTCTAAGTGTCCCTTCTAGCCTTATGCTTTGCCTCCGTTCAATCAGCCCGACAATTCTCAAGTTTCTGTCGGTCAGAACCAAGTCAATGTGCCTCTCTTCACCCGGAACCGCCTAAAGGATCTGAACTAGCTCTCTGAAATATCCACCATCGGGTCGTGAGATTGCGGCTGTAAAAGCAGAGAAGTATGTTAGTTTTGAGAACGATTGTTATTATCTCGATAATTCATGAGAAAGACTGCAACACTTACGTCTATCCAACCATCGCCTAGCGAATCCAGGGGGCATCGAACGTAGAACCATTCCATCTTAAAATAACTTAGTATTCCCCAGGATCCCGTTACTATTTGACAGTTCCTGACTGCTTCCAAAAATGTGAAAGAAGGGCTCTCTCCATGGCTCTTGATGTTGAAGAGATATCTAATCTCGATCGGCTTTGGTGGCCGAAAGAGAATTTCCATAAACAGAATGAATATGCTATTCAACAAGGCATATCCGTTAGGGTGAAGCTGGGATGGAGCGATTCCGAGGAATGACAGCATTTCCCTTATGTATTGATTAAAAGGAGGAAGTGTCCCCGCTGTGCAAGCGTGACGGTTGAAAGCAGTAAACCCCTCCGAGGGAGCGTGAGGCCTATCATTAGGCCCTGGCAATAATACGTCGTCAAGCGGCAAACCATGTCTTAAACAAATCCGCCCCAGCATATCTTCATAGATGCCGGACGGCACAGAGTCTTATGGACAACAAATGAACCAGGCGCCTAGAAGCTCGTCCGGTGCTGGATCTATGACTTCAGCTTCGCTGACCGGTATTTCGATGGTTGAAGGAATTGAACTCGGGAGTTCCTGCTGTTGTGAACTTGAAGGTTCCATGACTAACTAGCTTATGAAAAATCATTGTTAAACATGCAATAACGCTCGTGCATCCCCCCAGTGTAAAGTGTGTGAATGTGTTGTGCAGTGCAGTACTGTATATCACTTGGAAAGTTCTACGGAATTTGAGAAAGCGTGTAAACGATAAGACTTCGAAATTCAGTCGGAATGACCGTCACTACCGTGCCATCCAGATGTTAGGGATCGATCCAAGTTAAAGTTTGTTAAAATTTTGTTAAATTATAGTTCCATCGACGAGCTTCGAAAGGCTGTCAAGTATACAGTTCTACAGTCGAGTCCAGTTATGCAAAGCTGAAGCTCGTCGAAGTCAAGTATTTGGTAGTGTAAGATTTCGAATCCATCAGGGCTTAGATATAGATCGATCACCAGAGATGCAAATCGTGACAATCCGAAATGTAGCTGCTCGTATCAATCAAGGGGGGCCATTTTCGTATCGATCAAGTTCGAGTCGATACATTTCGTATCGATCGTGTTCGACTCGATGCGCTTCGTATCGATCACATTCAAGTCGATACGTTTCGTATCGATTAGGGGAACGAGTTCTGCATCGATCACAGGCTTCGATTTCGTATCGATCAGCGTTGGCGACTTCAAACCAACTTATAATGCCCATTTCGTATCGATTACAAGTAATCAACTTCGAATCGATCATCGAAGTCAATTATGTATCGATCAACACAAACTCCAGCCACTGCCCATCGATACGAAGTCGTTTCATCCCTCCACATGATATTCTCTCAACTACGGATCGATACAGAATTGCATCATCGCCAGACCGATATGAAGAAGACCATTTCCTTAATCGATCGATGCGAACATATAAATCATATCCTTCAAACCATTCTTCTCCCCCAAATCGCTCGAGCACCATAACAATTCACTCTGAACCGATTATGGCCTTAGCATCCCTAGAGATCGATTGCGTGTGTGAAAAGATTGGCGATCGATTTCGAATTCCATTGCTATAGCATGGATTGGATGTCCAATTACTTGATTTTGATAACTGGTTTAAGGAACTGAAGGATGTGATTCGATTCGAGGGCGAAGAACAGTTTTCTCTCTTAGTCTCTGGAGCGATACGAAAGCAACGACGAAATAAAAAGTAAAAAGTGAAAGAACGATTAAGTCCATAGTATTTAAATGGACTTGAGTGTGTATGGAAGAAACGATTCGCCTCCCAATGGATTCGACCGGCTACAAAATGTTACCATAGGATCGATTCGAACGAGCTATTCGTATCCATCCACGATCCATCGATATGAAATCCTTGTTCGTATCGATCATTTTCAACTCCTTCCCCAGAGTATCGATACGAACGATCAGTTCGAATCCATCAAATCGCAGCTCCTAAAAGCTAGTACCCATCTATACGAATTGTCTCTTCGTATCCAATGACACCAAATCCATCGATTCGAAATACACAACGAGGGCTGTTCTGAAGGCATCAAACTCCATCGATACGAACGAACGCTTCGTATCCATCGAACCTCACATCCATCGATTCGAAATGTTCATTACGTATCCATCCATGCGATGCATATCCAACCTTCTACACCGATTCAGGAGAGGATTGATACGAAGGAACATTCAAAAAACAACCATCGAGCGTTGTTACAATTCGAGTCTCACATCGGTTTAGGAGAGGATCGATACAGAATTCGATACGGGATAAACTGACAACGACTTGTAAACGTACAAACGTCAACGAGAGTCAGATTAACATATATGCGTATATGTCGGACTAATCTTCAATGTTCCAGATTTACAGGAATTGGAAACTCATTTGATAACGATTACAACAGCAAACGGCTAATTACTAGCATACAGCAATCAGTTGCAACAATACAGGGTACAGCAGTTGACAGTCAACAGTTTACATTATCGAGAAAATCGGTCAAAGATTACAGCTTTCATCGAAAAGACGATAACTATTCAGAATGAAGATTGCAGCATTTCAAAGCACATCATATTTCCACAAGACCTACTTTGGGGGGCAAATGTTATCCCACCTTTTGGCAAGGCTGTGACACCAAGAACTTGACTAGAAACCAATGGCGGCCCGTCTTAGAGATCGGTTATACGCAGGTTCACTATGGATATCGACGAATTTTGTCCGAGTCCGGATCAAGCTAAAATTGATATGACATGACAAGCGAGGCTATGAGAGCCAACGTTCCAAATTTCAAGTTAATCTGAGTTAATATGCTCAAGTTATGATCGATGCAAGATGGGATAAAGAACAGCATCGAGTTCGAATCCATCGACTGGCCGCTGTTCGACTCGATCCCGTTCGAACCCATCGACTAGCCTCTGTTCGACTCGATCTCATTCGAATCCATCAAGAAGCCTTTGTTCGACTTGATCGAGTTCGTATCCATCATCAGAACCCACTTCGTATCGATCAGCCAGTGACCAATTCACATTCATCACCAGAGTCTACTTCGCATCCATCGCCTGAAGAGCTTTGTTCGAATCCATCAAGCTTCTATAGTTCGTATCCATTAGTTGACCTTACTTCGTATCCATCGAGGAACCACTGCTCGTATCCTTCGAACCCAGTTACTTCATATCCATCGAGAAGTACTTGTTCGCATCGATCCACATCATGGTTATTCGTATCGATCGATAGCTAACAGTATTCGAGCCCACCTGGCCACGTCAACTTCGTATCGATCAAATAGAGCCATTTCCAATCGATACGAACAAGGCCACGCAGTCGAATTATTCCATGTGTCCTCTATCGATACGAAACAAGGGCCACCTTCCATCGATTCGAACAACACAAGTGCCTCGATACGAACAGGGCAAAAGTCTTGGAACGACTCGATCAACTCGGCGAAGAAGGTAGGTCGATCCAAAAAATGCTCGCCACGTCACCACTTGATCACGTGCAGCTATCGAGTCGAACATGATCGAGTCGAAATGATGGAGTCGAACGAAACAGCCAATCGAAAATCTTAATTCGTATCGATCATATCTCGTGATCCACAAGTCCAAATGCTACGAAATTTTCACAGAAGCTTACGTGCATGCTAAAGAAAGTCCACGCCAAATTTCGACTCCATCGGACGCAATCTTGATCGATACGAAATCCGTTCGTATCGATCACGGATCGGGCTGAAACTTCACGGGCGTGGTCGAGCGGGCCTACTCACGTGCCAGAAGTAGTCTCCCGAGATCCAAGCGAGATATCCACCTCCCACACCTATAAATAGACCCCCAGAGCTAACAGAAAAGGGATCTTCTTCTTCTTTGAATTCTCCAACGCCCAGACTCTGCCGGATCCAGTTCTAAACTCCATTGTTGCTGCTACTAACGAATTTCACTACTGTAAATCATTATTATCTGCTGTAACCCGCTGAATTCAATTGTAAACATCAAAGAAACATCAATAAAGCAATCAACTTCATAGTGGACGTAGGCAACACACCGAACCACTCTAAATTATTGTGTTTCTATGCGTTCTTATTACTTTCATTATCTGTTTTTGGAGTTTTTGTTAGATAATCCTCTTTTCCATTTAATTTCTTCATTTTATCTCTTCAAAAACTTCCGAAGAGTGTTGTGCCCAATTTTGGTACAAACAGGAGCAGAATTCATTTTTATGTAATATATGTGGCTAGACCAGGCATAATATTTTGATAATATACGATTGTATCATCGTCTAACTGTAAAAGTCTTGATTCAACGGCCAAGTTAATGTGATACATTAAATAACGATGCTTGAATTTGTGTGAATAATCATAATCAATCTACTATTTGTGAGGTCTTTATAATAATTTGTATCTAGACTACTACATAGCTAAAAGTCTTACCACTACTATTACTATGATGTCAAATTCATTGGTTGTTTCAAGTAATTGACAAACTATTGATATAGGCATATAGATAAATAATGAAGTAAAAATGGGACAAAGGTTCTCGTCGAAAGATCGATTGCAATTTTTTTGTTAGTATTGTTAAGATATATGTTATCTTGCTTGAAACTTGAGATTGAGAGAGAACTATAGAACATATCCACAAGTATTGTAACATCTTGAAATTTTATCGTTTAGATTTTGAATATTTAATTAGTTTTAAATATCTTTAATAATAGTTGTAATGCATTTTGTATCACAATTTTTTTTTGTATCAACGTGAACTATCAAAAACGCCCATATGGTCTAATAATTAAACTTCTTTTACAAATTCACGACGTCCGTCTATAAATATTTTCAAAATTTAATATCACTTAAAAATAAGATCCAATAAATAAAGTTCTTTTATAAATTCAAAATGTCCATTTATAAATACTATCAAGTATTAATATCATTTGAAAATAGGATCTAACAAATAAACTTTCTTTATAGATTTGTTCTTTACTAATTAATAGTATAAATAAAAATTCAAAAAAAAACATGTTGCTACTTAGAAATAAAATTCAAACTAAAGACAAATTATTTCAACACAAAAAATGGCTAAATATTTATCCAAATCATTTTCTCTTGAATATGCTAAATATATAAATTGCTCAAAAAAAATTCACGTATGAAACGTGTGCCATCATCACGCGCAAAGCACGTGCCACAATGCTCGTTTAAATAATTGATTTTTAAAGTTTGATAACTTTTTTTTGAAGAATGATAAAAAAGTTAACTATGGCTTAAGGCCCAAAAGAAAGGAACCGGTACATAACGCTACCCGTATTTACAATGCGGCAACAAATACAAAACAAAACCTAGCTGCAAACACTTCATATTATCATTCTTCCATAAACGAAAAGAAAGGAAACAGAACCCTAGCAAATTAGGGCTTCGTTTCAGAGGAGATTTATCACATTTCTCAAGTAAATCTGTAAACTTAGCTCATGGATGTTTCCAAATCGTTACTTTGCTGAGATTAATCCCCATAATCTGTAGAACTATGGTGATAAATTTGGAATGATTCAATAATTCTCGTTTGTCAATGGTTGGCTTTACATGCTCTTGAAGCTTATCACTTTGGTCATGCTCTCGAAGTTTTCATATTTCGAACTTGTTATGCTCTATTCTCCTTATTAGTAATTCAGATGAGTTGACTTTGGAGTTGTCTGATAAGTCGTATTCCTTTGAGGATGTCTTCACATGGTCTTGAGGCTTACTACTTTCACCATTATCCTATATAGATAAGTGTTACATGCAATTGTTAAGTTTACTTCTATAAAATCTATCATTTAGTCTCTGATTATTGATATCAAGTTGCAAAGTTCTATCATGATGCAGAAACAAGGTCTCGTCAGACTCAAAATTGGATGCGCGTAGTTCCTGCTCAAATCAGATAAGAAAAGTGAATTGGTTCTGTTATAAGTATTATTATTTGATCCGCATAAATCTAATGCATGTACACTTCCCTTGCAGGAGTATCTTTTGGTTTGAGTACACAATTGGCCGCCTCCAGTTGAAGAGCTTTCGAGACAGGTTCCACTTCAGCCTTTAAGTTTTTTCATTCAATGATTGTCATTGTGGTGAAATGGCTTGCCATAGGAAATGTCTAAATTGACTTTCCCGCTTTGTAAGTATCCTCTCTTCAAAGTTAGATTGTGAATGATTGAATTTTGGTTGTTTGAATCTAAAGTCTTTCTTATGGATTTATGACAAAAGAATTTGGTAATCTGATTCAATGATTTTCCATAATTGAATGCTTGCTGTTTCTTTTTACTAGTGTAATATAGTATTCCTCTCTTTCCATATGTAGCATATAACAATAATTAATAAAATACTTGCTTTATCAAAATCCTTAGATTTGCTTTTGAACTTTTGCTGAATACGCTGAATGTTTGATCTTATGTTTTGGATTGGCTCAAATTGACTAAGTTGAATTTTCCCTTTTGCTATAAACCATATATGCTTTGTGTATATGCAATCAAAAAATAAGTGATCAATAATTTCAGCATCACGTTTGCATAAAGGCAAATTATTTTCCCTTTTTTGTTCTACTTTTTGCAGCCTATTCTGAATTGCAAAATATGTACAAAATGCCATTTTTTGGGTAATTAGCCCTCTTCCAAACTGTTTTATACCATTTCATTTCAACTTCAGCACCTTTAGCATTCCCAACTTCTTTTAAAAGAAAATTTATCTTTTTTTGATAATTTCCAACTCCAACTGTCTTTATCTAGACTTGAGTCTATTTCAATGCTTTATATTGCTGATTTGAATATTGATGCAGCTGGTTGCAAATCTGTGTTCCACTTATGATTTTGAATAATACTTTCCACTTTTAGATTTGCACCTCCAAACTATAACAGATTATTCCAGCCTAATAAATTGACCATAGATTTACCTTTAATTTAAGGGTCAAACCATAAGTTGGTGTTCTTGTCATCCTTGAATTTTCTATCTATTATTCTATTTCATGTTTCCCTGCATTTAAGAATACTTTTCCAAGTGTGAGAAAAATGATTTTCTATTGGTATATTCCAAAAGTTTTTGTTTTTGACATATTTCTCTTGCATCCATTTTGCCCATAAAGATTTTCCTTCAATGCATTTCCAGAACAACTTGAGATTGCATACTTCCATTAGTCTTTAAAATTTCTCAACAAGACTCCCATTCTTTTTTGTTTTGCAAACCTTCTTCCATGATATTTTATGATACTTGCCTTTCCATACAAAGTTTGCACCCATTCTTTCTATTTTTTGTAGAGCTTTTTATGGTATATTGTGTGTTTGTATCCAATACTTGATAATGGCTGTGATGACAGTATGTGCAAGCTCTAGCCTACCAGAAGTTGACAATAGCTTACTTGACCAACTTTCTAGTTTGCCTTCTATGATGTCGTATAATCTGGAACAATCTCTATTTGTAACCTGATTCATACTAAGAGGAAGACCCAAATATTTAACATGCAGATTTCCTTCTTGAATTTTTAGAATTTGAAGAATTTCCTACTTTCTAGGACAGATTTTGTTGAAATAAGCCTTTCTTTTACTCTCATTTATTTGTAGTCCTGCATATTCTTTCATATTTTCTAATACCCTTTTAACTGAATTAGCACTGCATATGTCTACATTCATAAATAATAAAAGATCATCAGCATATAACAAATGAGAAATAACATGATTAATTCTGTTTATAGGCTTTAAATTTCCATTTAGCTTCTCTATTTCCATTTGTATAGAAAATTATTTCTTAGCAATGGGAAATAAATAGGGAGACAAAGGATCTCCTTATCTTATTCTCATGTTGCTATGTATAAAACCACAAGGAAAACCATTTATTAATATTGAATATGTAGTGGCACTGGTGCACTCCTCAATCAATTTGCAAAAAATTTCATGAAAGCCCAATTGAGTCATCATATGAATTATGAAATGTTTATTTTTTTTGTCAAATGCTTTGTGCAGATATATTTTGATGCATGCTTTGTTTTTACAACCTTATTGTAATTTCTAATAATCTCATGAGCTAGTAGGATATTTTCCATATTATATCTTCCTGGTATAAAAAAAATTTGGTTTTCAGAAATCAAATACTTTAAGAATTTTTTTTCTTTCTATTACTCAAAATAGAAGCAATGATTTTATATATAAAATTACAACATGCTATAGGTCTGTAATCCCCTAAGTCATTGGCGATTTTGACCTTTGGGCCAAGAGTAATAAATGTATGATTTAGACATTTCTGTAATTTTCCAGTCATGAAAAATTCATTTATAGCATCAAATAAATTATGCTTAATATCATCCCGGTGAGTTTTATAAAACTTTGCCCCAAATCGTCAAGCCCTGGACTTTTATCTTTGTTAGCATTGAAAATTATACTTTTAATTTCCTTCATACAGATTGGGCAAGAAGTATTTCCTTACTGTTGTTATTAAGCATGAATTTTGTAGCATAATTTGGGAAATCCTTCCTATATGAATCAATGTTATGCAATTCAGTAAAATATCTAATGGCCTTCCTCTCTCTATTTGAGAGACATCATTAATTGTAGTCCATTTATCATCTAACAGTTTTCCTATTTCTTTAACGTATTTTCTATTGGACATTTTGGCATAGAAAAACTTGCTAGACTCATCCCCACTAGCAAGCCAGTTAATTTTAGCTTTTTGTCTCATGTTGATAGCTTGCACATGTAAGGCTTTACTTAAATTATCTTACATTTGGAAAAATTTATTTATAACTGATTTGTCTGAGCCATCAAAGTTTATCTTATTTTGGATACTCTTATATTCATTTCCGATTTGCTTAATATTATCTTTATTTTGATTTTGTTCCAACTTTTCAAAAAAAATTAGAATTTTAAGAAATTTGTTAAATTTGTATTGATCTATACCCTGTGTAGGCACAACTAAATAGTTTCTTATTATTTCTTCGTAGTTGCTTTTTAATGTCTAAGCATTCACCAATCTGAATGGTTTATTTTTAAAATTGATGTTATTGAGAAAAAAGAATTTGAATAGGAGCATAATCATTAGACGATTGTAGTAAAGTGAAATAATAAAAATCTGAAAAATGATTTACAAATTTTGATTGACTAAAACTCTATGCAACTTACAATATATATCCGGATTCGTCCGATTTCCGAGTATATTTATTACTCATCATAATGGGTTTTATCAAACCAGTTTTCAAAATGAAGTTATTGAGGATTTCTATTTTATTAAAAGGTATAGGCAAACCTCCCCTTTTTTCAAATGAGTGCATTACTGTATTGAAATCCCCAATTATTATCCAAGGCTTATTCATATTTTTGTTTAGAAGCTCTAAAAGATTCCATAAAATTTTTCTTTCATCTTCATTGTTAGAAGCATAAACAAAATAAATTTCGAATTGAAAGTCCTATTTGTTTATAAATTTACAACGAATATATTGTAGATTAATAAAATATTATTTTAAATATCATATATTTGAGTCCCATAATACCATAATCCAACCATTGCCCCCCATAGAATTATTATTGATAATGCTCCAAATTCTTAAGCATCTGGACTGATAATCTTCTATCTTAATATTATCTAGTTTATGTTCTAATACTAACCATAAGCAAATTAGATAGATCTAATTTTCTTTTTGGGGAATTTAATCCTCTAACATTCCAAGCAATTATCGACATAAAGTAAAATAAAATTTTATTTTAAAGGATACTCAAAGGATATAACTATTAGCTGCAGTAAGTAGTTAAAATTGTCATCCTTCTTGTGCATATAATTCTCTCTAACTTCTATAGAGTTAGACGTTTTTATTCCCTTTCTTTTCAGTAGTTTTTTATCTTTAATTTTGAGCCGATCTTCCCATCCTGGATTTTTAATAATGTATTTCTCTTTGAATTTTTTCTTGCTCTTTATTTTCTTCACTTGATTTTGATATGATGTCTTGCAAATTTTTTTTGTTTTTCTTTTTTTCCTTTTTTTGCTTGCAGGAGAAGAATTAGATAATAGTTTAACTGCTTTCTGAATCATATTTCCTGTAATGATTTGATGTTCATTTGTGTTTGTTGTTGTTCTATTTTTATCCTTCTCTTGAGAAATAAAGATTTCAGATTCTTTGATAGAATTGCTTTCAAGTTCCATGTTATCATTAATTGGGGTTGGACGGTTTTTCTCATAGGAGATGGAATTTTCAATAGCTTGTTTTAGTGCATCAGCATCAACTTGAATTTCAACCATTGGTTCTTGGAATTTCTTTTGAAATTTCTCTGATTCCATGAACGTTTTATTCCTTATTTCAGAGTTGATCTCTTGAGACTCCGAACTATTTTTCTTGTCAACTTAAACATTATCAATTAATTATCCTTTGTGTGCTTGTTTACATCCACTTCATTACTTTCACTGTGTACACTTATTCCATCAGTTTCTTCAATAGTATCATCCATTCTTGAGTCTTGATTTTGTTCCTCTATCCATAGTTTCTTGACCGTGCTGTTTCAAAATTGTGCCCAAAACATTTACATGCTTTGCATCTTGGGGGAATCCATTCATATTTAATTTTTTGGGTAATGATTTCTCCATCATGTATACTGATAACTGCTTCTTCAGGTATATCTACATCTGCATTAATATCTACTAGAATTCTAGCATAGTTTAAACGAGTTTCCTTTGTAGTAGGCTCATCAAACTTTAATGGAATTCCTACAATACTTGCTATAACACTAAAGGCTTCCTTATCCCGCAATTTTAAATTCAATTCAAGAAGCTTAATCCATATAGGAATTGTAGACAGTAATTCTTTGTTCATTTTCACCTTTTTGACCATTTTTTAAAGAGTATCAGTTTTCCATTAATGAAATATGGCCCCCCATTTACAGTTTTATCACAATTAGAGAGGTTTGCAAATCTAATGATAAAAAATCCATTATTTCTTGCACATATATCAAAATTACCTGTTGGATTCCGGGTTCTTGCAACAGACAACTTAAAATGATGATAAGCCGGTCGATTTTCAAAGACATAAGCGAGAATTGATTCAATCCACTTAATCTCCGTTCTTTTACCGACGGCCTCCTTTATCACTATCATTTCCTTGTTGTTCAGATTCAATGGAGCAACAAATTTTAGATCGAAATCAGAATTCAGCACCCCACTTTTAAGCAAATTTGCCCATGTAGAGGACCTTTTTGAAGGTTCTCCCTGAGACCTAGCAGTAATTTCTTGAAGGTGAATTGATGATCTCTGGCCGGTATTTTGCTGAATTCCAGAATGTACAATATTTTCCTGATAAAAGAAAGAAGGCCTCTGGCCTATATTACTCTTTTGCTGAACTCTGCTATGTTTTTCTTGAAAATTTGGAGATGCATTTTTGTTGTAATATTGAGTAGATGCTTTCTGGATATTGATTCTCGAGGCTGAAACATTTTTCCGACTTCTAACTATTGTAAATTCATCCTCGTCTGTATCAGGGATTTTCTTTATGAGGTGATGATGAGAATAGGCTAGTGTTAGAGGAGAGATTATGAGAGTGGCTATTCTGATCTTGTATTGAATTATTGAACGGTTGAAATTGATTTTTGTTTCCCATGGATGCCATTGAATTTTTTTTAGAAGAATAACAAATTATTACAATAAAGTTTGATAACTTATATTCAAATATATGGATTATTTAAATATTTGAATTATGAACAAAATATTAACTAAATAGATATAATAGCCTTATTTAACTCTTTTTAAGTAATAAATGACAACGGTGAACTCATTTTGTAAATTTATTTAAAATAATAAATAGTTCGAATAAATAACAAGAAAATTAATTGTTAATAAAACAAATTGACTTTAATGATGTATTTTTAATTTATCTTGTAGAATTTTTCCATAATTTCTAATTTGGAAAATATTTAAATTATCATTTGACGTATTTTTCAGTAAACGATAATCTAAATTTTTACAGAATAAGATAACCAATATATTTTATTGTTGTTTTGTGATCGTATTGCGTTTTTGTGCATGATCGTATTTTTGTTTTGTCGTTCGTGGTTCGTATGCGAATGAAATTCTCTGTAACGAGATGTCGAAAATTGCAAAATAAAACTAACTTCAGCACTTGGACAATTCAAGACTTCTTACTTTTCTTTTTTCCTCTCCCTTTTACATTTCCGTTTCCTGTTAAACAAAAGAAAAGAAAGCAACATTCAAAAAGCAAAATCAAAACTTTTACTCAACAAAAAAATGCAAAACAAGATTCTTTGAGTTCGTATAAGTGTGTGGATCGAATCTATATAAGTTTGGTTGTGTGCGATTAGGTCTAGAGGTATTCAATGTGTGTGAGAGAGAGACTACAGTTTGAGTTTTAGGTTGATGTAGGTGGAATTAGGTGAATCAAAGTGTAGATCCGAGTTTCTTGTAAGGAGGGGTAGCGGTGACCGAAGTCTGGAGGGTTGTGGTGGTCATTTAGGTGGTCTAACATTTTACTATTGCGATCGAGAATGGCCGGATCGCATTTTCAATGGCTTGACCGAGCTTGACATGGATAGGTGGAACGCGAAGCTCGCGTGACATGGAGTTCGTATGAGAAAGTGTCGGTCGATTTCGTTGAGAGACGAAGGAGTTATGGGAGAGAGGTACATGTGACCATGGTGTATCAGCATGTATGGTGTGCACGGGTTGGATTTGGGGAAGAGAATTTGAGTAGGTGATTAGTAACTAATAAAGTGATTAATGATAAATTATATCATTTTAATCTCAATATATTATAAATTCAATATCTCACCAATGCGAGGTTGGATTTGGACACGATCTTTTGTATTGGACACATATCGATGTTACATACACATTGGAGTTGTATTCGTTGAATTTGGAGCTAGTTGAATTTTGAGCTAAAATCGAACCCCGTTCGATTTTAGATCAAACTAAAACGCAAAAGCGCCAACTGGAATTTTTGTGAGTTTACAGCCTCTAAATAAATGATATGATATCTGCGTTGCTATAGAGTATTGTTGAATGCTTGGATGATAGTTTATATATTGTTGTTTGATTATTTTGTTTGGATTTGATTTTCACTTGAAAGCGAATGATATAAATAACCATTATATTGCATGAAACAAAAGTAAGAGGAAGTCGAAGTGTACGTAGTGAATAGTTCGCCGTGGAACACTTTGAAAATATACATACATATGTGTGATTTACATGGGACTTTTGTAGAAAGACCTTAAGGGTTTCTCGCCAATATTGATTTACTTATATTCTTATGTTGCTTATATTAATACTTGGTTGAAATATTTGTGACATATGGTTTAATTTATGTAAGTGTCGTTGCGATTATCGCTATACCGTAACTTATGAAATATCATCTCCATAAACCTTTATGTGTGTTAAATTTGTGCTTGTATTTTTATAAAATAAATGTTTAGTCGCTTTTTGCACCTTGAAAGTTGTTCAAACTATATTTTCAAGTATTTTTGAGAATTTTGAAATAAAGATTAAGTGTTGTTTAAAATTTATAAAAGGAGCTATAAATTTGATTAATTATCTTTTGGAATAATTAATGTTGTCAAGATTATAAATTTGATTAATTATCTTTTGGGATAATTAATGTTGTTTAAAATTTATAAAAAGATTATAGATTTGATTAATTATCTTTTGGAATAATTAATGTTGTTTGAAATTTATAAAATGATTATAAGTTTGATTAATTATCTTTTAGGATAATCAATGTTGTTTAAAATTTATAAAAAGATTATAAATTTGATTTATTATCATTCTAGATAATTAATATTGTTTTAAATTTATAAAATGATTATAATTTGATTAATTATCTTTTTGGATAGTTAATGTTGCTTTAAATTTATAAAAGATTATAATATGATTAATATCTTTTGGGATAATTAATGTTGTTTTAAATTTATGAAATGAGTTATAACTTTGATTAATTATTTTTTGGGATAATTAATATTGTTTTATATTCATAAAAAGATTATAAATGTGATTAAAATTCTTTCGGGATGATTAATGCGGTTTTAAATTTATAAAAAAGTGGATCAACTATCTTTCGGGATGATTAACATTATTTTAAATTTATAAAAGCATTTTAAATTAATTTATTATCTTCTGAGATAATAAATGTTGTTTTAAAGTGATAAATGACAGTTTATAAATGAGAAAATCTTCTAAAAAGGAATGTTTTAAAAATAAAGCTAAGTGTAATTGGTTTTGGGCTTACAGGAAACATTGTTTTAATGACATTTGTTTTTTATCCTTCTTTTAATACACTTAGAAATATAATTTGTGCTTTAAAAGAATATTTTAAATAGTGTTTTTAAAGTGTTTTACAAACATTGTGATGTGACAAAGCACAAGTGCGGGTCAAATATTTTAAGAGACCTAATTTTCATCTACAACCATTTTGTTTTTCTTGATAGTTGATTTATTGACTATCGATCCTACTATCTTCCTTATGTTCCTCAATATAAGACGATTTGTTGTTCATTGAGGAAACTCTTGCTGTTCTTAAAGTTAAGAATGTTGTCATGACAGGGTGGGAAGCAACACTGCCCTTACTTGTCCGACTTCATTGTTTTTCCCAGGGTAGTACTAGTTTGAGATCGACGATTTGTTGCTCATTTGAGAATTTATATCCTTTGTTGGAAATGACTTAATAAAGAGCGAGTGGGGCAAAGTTATGTGAGGTTGCTCTCATTAGGGTATTGTCAAATCCACTCTAGACTAATTTCGGTTGTATGCGCATGTAGATGTGAAATACTCGAATAATTGGTATGGTTGGCAGGGTCTAACTTGGAGGTTTTCGAGAGCCATCATAGTTCTCAAGTATATTGTTTAGAGGTATACATTCGGTAAGGGGGCGCACCATTCTAGTCATTGTTAGAAAAAAAAAATTCCTTTTTCTTATTTGATTCAAATCTTTGAATTGTTTTTAATTTCATCAAGAAGTGGAGCTCTTCTAGATGTTTAATTCTTATGTCCATTCTTTTCAAGTCTGATTTGTTTCGACTTGTTTCCATTCTTTCATCTATGAATGTTGTTATTATGAGGCAAAACCCGTTTTGTGTTTAGTGATGCGGTGTCACATATTTTTATATGTCCATCATATTACTTGAGGCTTTTCACGCTAGTTTTCCAAACTGATTCGGGTATTATTTTATTATAATACTCGGGTCACACCAAGTTTTTCCAGGTCGACGTTGGTGGGACATGGATCTTATGGAGTAGAGCAGGTTGTTTACCTGCCGTAGTATTTTCATTTCCCTCTGTATTATTATACATATCCATCAACAATTGTAATGTCAGTAAGTTATAACTGTCCGGGTCGATGAGATTTGTTTTTAACTCTAATATACCTTGTATCTTGGAGTGACAGCTTTTACTGTCTTTGTTATATTATATGTTGTCATTCCACTGTGAGATTCCATTTTTCCTATTCTTTTTTCTTTTTACCCTAACAATCGGCCTTTTCGGCGCTTGGATGCTCGACATTTGAATACCGAGGATGTATTAAGTACCGACTTTCGAGGGCCGAAAAGGTGGGTCATCACAAGTATTCTTCAAGTGATATATTCATGATTATCGTATCATGTATGGCCTGGTGGTTACGTCTGGACCAGATATTGTTGAAATGATATTAAGTAAGTTGTATAGCATGAGCCCTCTTTCGAAGTCGTAATTCATGGATAGCCAAATGGTACAATTTTCGAGAGTTTGGGTTTTAACCATGGAGTAAGACAAATTAATGTGCATAAGGTTGTTATCATACTCATAACAAACATGATTGAAAATTTGGATCAAAATAATGTTAATCCCTAATAAGTTTATATCATATCTCTATCTTGTTACACTAAATTATTTAGTGCAAGTTATTATCTGATTAAATGCAATTCTCATTACTTCTTCATTTAATTCATGCTTAATGCATGATTAAGCTCACATTGTCATAACACTATTGTTTACAGTTATCCATTTAAGAAAAACCTAACCAAATACATTTGATTTCTTCAATTTCAGTTTATACATTGTTAGTGTAATAATTATGTTTTATAATCAAATTATGAAAATTATGAGATTATTATGTTTTTCTGTCAAAGGTTCAAAATGAAATATTGTAGATAACTAATCAATAATCCAATAATTGTCATTTTAATCAAGTGATAATTATGGATTCAACCTTCGAATTTAGATTTATGTGATAATTATACAAGCATACTAACAAAAATATTTATAGTATGATAATTAAAAAATGCTATGAAAAAACAAAGGAATAAAAGTTTCATCATATTAATAATATGGATGTTAAAATAATTTAAATATGTTATACATATATAGAATATTTATGATTGAATATTGTACACAACATGTAGTTACCCCGATTTGTGTAGTATATATCTAATAATATTTTTAGTAAATTATTAGAACTAACAATTAATCTTAAACAATGATTAAAATGTATTTTAGATGATTACTTAAATTTTAATGGTTAAGAAAAATCAAGATTGTTATTTAGGGTTGTATTGAAATGTCTGTAAATAATTTTGTTTGAAATGGTGTTGCGTGATAAATTTTATTTTATATCGACGCGCTTTTCAGTGATAAAAGCATAAGGAGTATTATCTTTGGATATAAGATAATATATTTTCATATTAGGACAAGTATGTTGTAAATCAATTTTCGTGGCTTGAGTGTAAATTTTAAATAAAATTATGGTACAAAATTTTCTTCTTCATTTCATCCGACCTTCCTCTTGATTTGGTGCAAACTCTCGCACCCCATTTTAAGGGTTGTATAAAAATAAATATACTTCATAACATTTCAAAACTCAATCTTTATTACATAAATCAAAAGAAAACAACTTGATCTATTGCCTTATACCATTAATTCACCTATATTCATCCAAACGAATTCGGCCATGACCCAAATTCGAGCTCATAAGCTCGGTCATGGAAATAAGGTGATGAAATAAGTAAAGAGAAGGAAAAACATTGAAAGAAGCATCTTTCAGTATAAGAAACGTTAGTTATAACAACAAATTAGTAGAACGTTTTTAATACATCTTCTCCTATGTTTAATTAAACAAATGAAATTCAGGAAAATGCTTTGTCTATCATCAACAAAATTTGTTTGGATAAGCTCTTATTTTGGTTATTGCTAATTTTTCCATTTTTACATCTCGTCTCGATGCAAAAATAAACAAAACCCAAAAGTAATTTATCCTCCCGTTCTCTTCAACTCTTCAAAGAGACATTCACCCTGTCCAATAGAAAAAAATTGAAAATTTTCTTATTGAAAACCTAGGGAAACTTTGTCATTTTTTCACCTCGAGACTAAATTCTGAGATTTCATTGTAAATTTTGTAGATTTAGCGATAATTAATCGATACAATATTGACAAAGCGACGTAGGTTAGAGATTTGTTGAACCATTATGAAAATTGTGTGTTTTCTTTATCTTGCTATCTTATTCTTTCTTTTTTCAATTTATTTACTCATTATGTGGATTTTGGGTGTTAGAAGAAATTTTTTTGCTAACATTTTTTTATGCTTTCACTTATTCCCCATTTCTCTTAATTTGGCCCTACTTACTCTACTTTTTCTCCATGCTTCATTTTCTTTCCATATTGACTTTATCAAATCTTCTTTTGATTCTTCAAATCTACCGTCACTCTTTTATCTGTCCCCGTGTACCACACACATCTCAGCCATTTATTTTTCAACATCATCCATTTATGTAATGTGTTATGCTTTTTTCTAGGTTCCCTATACAATTAAATTTTAGAAGAGATAAGAAATGAAGAAGAAATAATGACAACAAATTCCTCCAAACAAAACCTTTATTAATTCATAAAAATTTTACAAGAGAAGGCCTAAAAATTGTGAAGATATCTCAATCCTCAAAACCCTATAAAAGTTAATTTTTTTCCATGCACACATGCTTATTTATAGCAGTCTTAATAAAATGTCTTCTTTAATCAGCTTCTGATTACTTTCAACTTTCAAAATAAATGCTTTTCATGTAAATAATTCATTATCCTTTTTAATGTAATAAAAAAGGCAATCAGTCACTCTCTAACATCTACAAATTTTACAAGCGGAGCAAAATATTTGAGTCACAATTCCGCATTCATTCAAATATCTCCAAAACCTACTTAAATATGGGTTATTATATCATCTAAATCTAACAATCTCTGTCTTGATATGATATTTTCATACAAACCTATAAACTTCATATACATCCTCGTATCGCAAACAATCTCCAATGTCATAATGGAAACAAATGTCTTCATCGAAAAAAGAAACTTAACCAAGCTCTAAACCACCTAAGTATGCATGCCCCCCGATCTAACATGCACATCATCAATGAATTAGAATTGCTTATAATGCCACAAAGGCCTCCATGTAGTCTTTGCAGCTTTCCGTTGCTGCCTCTACCTTACTTCAGATGAATTTGCCTCTACAACACCACTTTGAGAAGTCTCTTCATTCTCCGTCATTTTCCTAATCAATTTATACACATTGTTGCTTCCCTTTTTTGCATGTAGCACCTCCTTATTATCCTTTCAAACCCTAGTGTCGTCACTTCTAGTTGAAAAGTTGTGTCATTTTTTCTTCAACTTTCCTACTGAAACAAGGTTCTTTTTAATTTTTGTAATGTGCCCAACTCCTATTAGCTTTACTACCCTTCCATCATTCATCATTAACCTAACTGACTTTATGCCTTTAACGTGCAGATCTCTTCCATTAGCATATTACAATTTAGCATCTTCCTTTTCATAATCAATAAATTATTTCTTTGATTGCATATGTGAAAACAAGCACCAGGGTCAAGCACCCAATCTTTCCTTTTCCCTTGTCTACACAAAGGATATTATCATCAAATTCCTAACCAAAATGCACCTTACCATCGCTATTTTCTTTTTGTTCCTTTTGGTCTTCTTCTAATGCCTTCATCCTCTCCTTGTCCTTTTAAAGCTTATTGCAAAATTTCAGCTGGTGACCAGGTTTTTCACTGTAATAGAAAATAAAATCTTTCTCATGTTTGTCTATTTGTCTTTTTTCCATGTTCAAACGATTACCTCTCCTCGGAAGATGCACCTCTTCAATCAGGTTTTCTTTTTTTCCTTTTCTTCACTAACCTTTTCTTCCACTAGATTCATCTTGTACATCTCCTTATTAAGAAAGCTATCAACCACTGACCTGATTGAAACAACTCCATCCAAATTTGAGTTGTTTAGTGCAACCACAAGCATCACTACCGAAATACATTGAGTTTGAGACTGAAAATATTAGTTCCCAGTTAAACAATTTAGTCTTTAAATAACATATAAAGACTGAATAAATACATACAATTTCACTCATTAATTATTTAGTCTTAAAAAAATTGAGACTAAATTTTAGTCTTAAATTTAAAGACAGAAATTTGGTCTCAATTTTTTTTAAACTGAAATATGGTTGTATATAAACACACATAGCAAACTATCCCTTTCCACCCTCTTACTTCAAAAGTCCAGATTGAAGGTTTAATTTAGTTGAAAATAAAGGAAACATGCACATATAAACTATATAAGATCATAAATATCATAACCATTTGTATCATTATTACCTGACCCTTTAGCCTATGAGTTTCGCAACTTCTCTGCACATCACTTGGTAGTAACAAATATAAGATACAAATATGTAACTTTTATATGCCTTCGACTACCTTTAATACATCATTTATGTACATAATATAGAACTGGGAAACTGTGTAACCACTCACTACAAAGTAAAAGAATTAAATGAACTCAATTACTCAAACATAATGAAAGTTCTCCTACTGCACAAGACCGTTCAAAGTGATCTTTACCATGTAGAAGTTCTTTTCCATCTATACAAACGAACTTCTTCAATGTACCTTGACAGTGATATTCAACTCGAATGGTACTTTTAGGGCTCCGCGTACCCTAACCACATCTATGATTTCTTTGAGGAAGAGTGGAGCTGCTTGTTTGGAGAATCCACTATTTATGTGACAACCTGCACCCCTCGACACATCGATCCAAAGCTTAGTGAGACTTTTGGACTCCTGTTGTGCCAAAAAATAAGGGTTGTCGGGTTTTTATAATATTACAGAGACTAATACAAGCAGATATAACCTAAGATATACTACACTTTTAGAACTTACGGCAGAAGGAACAAAACATATAACACAAAAAATATCCATCTTAGAAAATATTCAAATCAAAGACTCAGAAAATCAGTACTGGTCCAATACAAAATATATAGAAATATCACTCCAAATCTAATATAGGAAATAAAACATAGTGAAAAGATAGATAGATACATGGAGAGTAAATATGATAAGAAACAACTCCAAAGATGAGCCCCTTCTTCAAGTATCAAGAATGGGTCAATCACCTGCTACCCTATCCACCCATGATGAGGAAAAAGGAGGAAAAAAGTGGGTAAGACAAAAGTCTAGCGAATGAGTACAATTTTAATATGTGATGATCATGTGCAGTTAACTTTAATTCTACTCTAGATGACATATGGTGTACTACAAGTGTCCATGAATTTCTAAGGTCCATTATTTAAGGATTATTGTCTAATACATACCTACACTACAACTTGTATAGGCTACTATAAGGATCGAACTACGGATTGAACCCCATAACTAACGATCGACCACCGCTCCTAAAGTAACCCAATAAGGAAACACCGCCACTAGGCTACCATGGAAATAAAGTTCCACTAACATCACCACATAATGCTACTATAAGATCTACTCCCCACTAATATCACCGCCACTAGGCTACTAGGTAATCGATTTTCCCCTAACTATGACTACCCATAACCTAACTACGCCTGGAGAGGAAGAACTCGAAACGTCGACTCGTCGGTATGTCTCATCGTCTACACCCGTGTCCACCTCTCGATCGTAGTGTATGCCTCTTATTGCACGTGCCGGGATCTCCCATCTGAACTGTATCACGTCGCATCAGAAACTGTGCATATTAGGGTTCCCGTTGTGCTGGGCCCCCTCATCTGGCATCCGTTAATGTTGCACGTCCACTACAGAACCTCCCTGTGAGTGTCATTTGTGAAAATAAAATCACCCTCAGTTGATTGCTCGACCCCCAATTGGGTAAAAAACATTTACCCACCACCACAACGACCTAGCATCCTCTAATAGGGAACAAGCTTGCCTACAACTCCTAGCATACATCCAAATAGTCTTAAACATGCCCACAATACAATTAATGTTTATATAAATTATTATTATTAAATCGGGCCATATGTTGAGGCTTAAATTATGCATTTCAGGTGACAACCAGTCGACCCCTAATCCTAACTGGTCGACCTCTTGCGATCGACCGCTTAGGATGAGGGTCAACCAGTCGCAAATCAAAAATTGAGGTTCGTATAGTTTCTGATGTCGATTTTTAATTAGGTTTAATTGTTGTTAATTGCAGCGTTTACGATGAACCCTAAACAACTATATTGACCCGTCTATATTTCTCAATTTCAATTCAATTGTCTAATCTAGAGTTTACATGTTTTAGGGTTTACAGTTAAATACTTAAAGTGGTGTACTAGCATTAAACTTCAGATTTGTTCAGTTACAATGATTTCAATTCCTACCTTAGATTGCAGGTTTCAGTTTAGGATTTTAACGTTTATAATTTGGCACTAAAAAAATGATCTTTAGCCGCTCTCAATCACAGCGTTTTAGTACAATATGCTGTTTTTTCCTATTTGAAAACTTTAAATAAGGACAAATTTTCAAACCAGACTGCTTTTCAAAACTATTTGCATCATTAGGCCAGTTTCAAAACTATTTGCAACTATAGGCTGGTTTTGGCCAGCTTAGCGATGAGTTGGCCTTTTTTTTTTAAAAATAATACGGGGCGCATTTCAGAAATGCGCCCCTTATAATTTACACTGGCGCATCTGCCAAATGCGCTAGTGTAAATCTCAGGTCCAAATCTGGACTGCAAGCTTCACCAAACAGTTCAAATTCAAATACACAAAATCCAAATCCAAATGCACAATCTTAAATGATAGTAGACTCTGAATCAAAAGATAGTTGGGATTGGTTTTTTAGATGCATGTACTATTATATACATAGTGTTCGCAATAGGTGTTTAACTTTTATATCCGATCGAATGAAAGGTATTCCGGGAGCATTAGATAATTGGCCACAAGAACACCATCACCGCTTTTGTGCTAGACATCTCAAAGCTAACTTTCAAGTTGCTGGGTTTACTCAAATAAATTTGATAGACTTGTTTTTTTCATGTGCTAGTGCTACAGATGATTTTTAGCACAAAGAGTTAAGGGGACACTTGAAAACTATTGCTCCAGATGCACATGCTTGGATTGAAAGGAGTTTACGAGGTGCAGAGGAAAATTGGGCTCTATGCAAGGATAATGGTGGAAGATTTATGATGATGACAACAAATGTGTCCAAAAGTTTTAATGGGGTTCTAAGAGGTGCTCGTGCTCTGCCAGTTAAGTCGTTAGTAGGAAGAACGTTTTATCGTTTAAATGACTATTTCATGAAACATCGTTCCGATGCCGAGGGATTTGAAAAGTGGGATGCACAGTTGGCTTTGTAAGACACCTATCATATGCATGCGAGATGTAGAAATGTATAATCCTGATCGAGTGATGCGACAATTTGGTCTTCAACAACACATACCTGATCCATGCGAACCAAAGCCGGATTTGGAGTTTGCTATCGTCCAGTGGAACGATAGACATAACCGTATCGTACACCAACAGTTTCCTACCATTCCTATTTCGAGATACATGACTTGGTACTGGTCGATTACTCGAAGATTCATTGTTGCAGATTGGACTTCTCACGAACGAGCATACACCGCTCGTGCACCGCTTGAGCGGGATGTGGTAAATCTTCACATTATCGTGATATATTTAGTTCGTTCACTTGAATTATGTTTCTAATGTTGAATAAATAACTACAACTTGTAGGTCGATGTACTAGAGAAGGTAGGAAGAGGGTTGGACGATATCGGGCATGGTAGAGTACCCGAACGAGAAGTCCAACCACGGTGTCTTGATTTGAAGAAACTTATTGACACACTCCTTTTTAGAAATCGATTAACACGGCCAAGCTCTTCCGAACAAGCTATGCGGACTAGAGAACGAAAAACTAAAAGAAGGCAAGATACACACCAATCGCAACCCGCTGGACCTTCTCGACCCCCACCTACTCAAGACGATCCGACTCAACCATGAGTATTCATATTTTTAGTTTACTATTAGTTCGCTTCTGTAATCTAACTATAACTTCTACTTTAATTCGAATGTAATCGACTTTTAATTATGTTATGCTAAAATTTATTTAATGGTAGTTTTATTTGTTGGCTTTAATGTAGATAAACATTTGCTATCATTTAAGATTGTGCATTTGGATTTGGATTTTGTGTATTTAAATTTGAATTGTTTGGTGAAATTTGCAGTCCATATTTGGACCTGAGATTTACACTGGCGCATTTGGCAGATGCGCCAGTGTAAATTATAAGGGGCGCATTTATGAAATGCGCCCCGTATTTTTTTATATAAAAAGGACAGCTCATCGCTGAGCTGGCCAAAACCAGCCTATAGTTGCAAATAGTTTCGAAACCGGCCCATTGATGCAAATAGTTTTGAAAAGCAGTATGGTTTGAAAATTTGTCCTTTAAATAACTTGTTAAACCACTGTCTAAAACATTTCCCCACATACCAAACCGCTGCCTAAAATAATTCCCCGCTTGCCAATTCGTTTCCCTCGCTCCGCTCTTTCTTTACTTAACATATTCTATAAAATCCTATTTCCCCTATTTCAATAAAAATCGATGTCGCCTATCCCATCAAATCGCTGCCGCCCCAAATTTCGCTACTGCCCCATCCTCCTCCGACTCCATCAAACTGATGCCGCCCAGCTGCTGCGTGTTCATCTGACCCCGAGGACACCGCAAGTGGAAGACGACGGAAGCCCTTCCGGTAATTTTCTAATGTCGACGCTGAGGTTTTTTAAAGTTATTTTTATTTGTAAGCCGTTGTTTAATCCATGATTGTTTAAATACATACTGCGATTTATTTATTTATTATCTAATTTAATTAATTTATTTATTTTGTGTATAAAACACGCAGTGGAGTACATCAGAAATAATGGAAAATCCAGTTTTTTATGATGTTAAGTCAAGAAAAGGTTAAAGTTCTAGATTGGAGAAAAATAGAATGCAGGATGTTATGTTTGTCATTTTTTGAATCAACAATGTTATTACTTGTGTTACAATGTGTTAAAGTAGAAGCAGGCTAGTAGACTTGAGTTTTGATTAGGCTACATTCCAACAGCTTTGTGGCATATGTTTCAAAATGGAACTTACTTAGTTAATCATGATGTTCTATTTGAGGATAAAAATTTCCAGGCAATATTTGATTGACGACAACAGAAGCATACTGATTGCAACAAACTTGTAGTTTTTCATAATGTTAAAATCATTTGTTAATTTGTAGCTGTTTAAAATGAAAATAAATAGGGAAGAGTACTTTATATAAAATGGGAGTACATATGCTCTGTTAACACGGACATTAGTACAACTTGTAGCATAGCAGCCTGTACAAATTAATTCCTTATGAAGCGGGGAACGATAGTAGATGGTACATTTATCATGTTAAATTCTGGCTTTAAACTTAATATTGTGATCATGTTTAACCTCAGGCTCTAGCTGACAGAGCTCATAACTTGGTGTTGGTAACATCAGAAACCTTTTATTTGGGAAAAAAGAGAAAGGAATATAACTAGCTTTCATTACTTATTCGTCATAGCAAATGATTATACTGGGATGTTAAAAACAAATTCTTGTTATCAGTCATTTTCCATTTGTTGAACTTTTGAACATATTTTACATATTAGTCAAACAATGCAAAGGGATCTTGAACAATTTATGAACTCACTCCCATTATTTTGGATCTGTATGATATATTACATGCCAGCATTCCAATATCTGTTTATCATTTATAATGTATTTTGTTACCGATATGATTTTCACATTTTTTATTATTTTTCGGAAAAAGTTGGCAAACATCCATAATCCATCTTTCTCTCAAATGAATAAGGCCTGTGCAGTGAAATATATATATTTTCCCCTTAAATTTCTATCTTAAGCCTTAATTTTTGCAATTTTTTTTCAACTAACTATTACTATCATTGTTGTTGTTGTATATAAATTCTTATCTTCGATTATATTTTCAGTTGTCTATAGTCCAAAAAAGGATTTAATATTTTGGTAATAGTTTTTTCAAATGAATGACCGAAAGAAAAAGATCCAACAGTGTACAAATAATAACCATCTGTCTACTCTGATAGCGCACAATCGTGGTTCAAACTGCAGGTAATTTGTAACGTCGAACTAAAATATGCAACATAAAAGATAATAACTAATAGAAAACTTGCATAGATAATTAAATAGAGCACGCATATGATATTGTAGGTATCTATAATCTATCTATAGTAATTCTTTCCAATACTATAGTTTATATTTCAGCTTTTTGTATACTGTATTGCCATGTATGATATTCAGGCTTTATTTACGAAAAGTCAAATTTAAGTAACATAAGATGCAATCTAATATGCAGGAACAATGATGTCTGTAAGTGCACAAATAGCGATAGCAGTGACAGGTTCTGGTATTCTACCGCTGGCACTGGCTATAGGCCCGGCTGGGGTGGCTGGTTTGCCTTGTGGTGATGGTGGCCTTTTCAGTGATAACTTGGTTCTGTTCCAGTCTTCTTGTTGACTGTTACAGGACCAATGGCAAAAGGAACAACACTTACATGGATGTTGTCAGAGCAAATCCTGGTTCTTATTTCTTCCTTTCTTTCTTAATTATATCTTTGATTATACATTAAGCGAGAATTTGCCAACTTTACTGATTACTATTGTAGGTGGAGCGAAGCTTAAACTACGTGAATTGGCTCAGTATACTATCTTTTGGTAGTGACGATAGGCTATACAATTACTACTGGAATAAGCATGGGGTAAGTAACTAACAGTATCTACATGCCAATAAATGAATGAATTTAATTTAGAGTGCATTGCAATAGTATGGGTTACCTGCCAATAAATGAATGAATTTTAATTTAGAGTGCATTAAAATAGTATTTGATGGTTTAAATGAATGAATATGCCGAACAATAAAAGGACCAAATTGCACCCATAAGCATGGACATGATGTAGACGGTGAAGTGTCACACACAACTTACATGATAATGTTTGCATGCATCCAGATTTTGTTGTCTCAAGTTACGAAATTTCATAAACTTTGGTGGCTCTCTATTGTAGCAGTGATTATGGCTTTTGGTTACTCCTTCATTGGCCTTGACCTCTTCATTGCCAAAATTGCAGGTTACCTCTACCCTCTATTTCTGTATAGTATTTTCCTCCTTTTACCTATTTTTTTACATTAAACCGGTTTTTTTCCCTTTCCCTGTGTCACCACATAGAAATGGTCAAAAAACCCCTATTGTTGCAAAAATCAGAATTATTATATAGAACATTTTAGTTATTTCTATGCAAATATGCAATAACAGTGAAAATTATGCGCTATTGACATGGAAACATATCTGTATATTGATATAGAAGTCTATATTCTCTTGACATTTTCCAAAAGGAAAAAATTTCGTTGACTGATGTACAAATTTTTGTTGGGAAGTTGCATGAACTGCATTATTTAATCTAATTGCACTTAAATTGGTAAGTGGCATTAATCTTGTTATAGCCTAGTGATTCATGATGGTGGAATGTTAGATCCATGGTGGCAGAATAATTTCAGATTATGATGAGATAACAATTCCAGATACATGGTGGCAAAGCACCATTGAATGTATGATTCAATGGCGACATAGCAACTCTAGATCCATGATGGCAGAGCAATGTACAAAAGTAGCAGCGGGGCTACTTGATTTGCAGTAGAATCAAGTTTGACATGGAAGACTGATGAGGTGGAGGATGATTGTATTGGGAGACATTTAAAATGGAAGTAGAAAAAAGGTATTGTTTTTAAAACAGAATAATAGAACCGAGAACTGCTATACTAGGAACTAAAGTAAATAAATGGAAAAATAATGTCCTTTACGTTGACAGATGAGTTTAAGTAGCACTGTCCCTAATTTTCAAACAAAATTCTTATTTCATGGTTTAAGTCTTCGAATTGCAACTTGAGGTTAGATTTCTTTCTATCAGTTTTACTATTGTCAATAAATGTTTCGCTAGTTCTCAAATGCTAGACGCTTGCAAAGTGGGGAATACAAATATTTCACTTTTTTTCCACTAAATTTGTTTCATATTCTCATCATTGTGACATTTTAAACCAAATCAAATTTCTGGCAGTCGAAGGTTGTAGTATATCGCACCTAATGTAACATTCCAAATAAAATACTAGTTCACTAGTTCAGTTACTACACAGTTAAAAAACCAAAAGAATATACAATGAAATATAAAAACCCAACCTTAGTATATGATGAAGCCTAAACTCTTGAACCATGAGAGCATCTCTGTTAATCCTTCATTCAAGCTTCTAGGGCTGTAACCTAGTTCTTTCTTAGCTTTTGGCACAAGAATATGCCCATTGATACCTTGAAACATTAACAGTCTGCAAGCCAAATAAACAATTTCAATTTTTCACATAATTCAGAAACACAGAGGAAGAACTACTATAGAGGGTATGAAGCATCTGAAATGGATAAAATCTTAGAAATCCCGCCTCATGTTTGACCTTAAAGAATGAAACAACAGTGCATTTTCTAGTATATAATGGCTCTCTAGAATTTATATTCAAAATTTCTGATCCTATGTCTTTGTCATTAGCATCAGCGTAGATGCAAAATCGTAAGTGCACAACTGAAAGTGCATTATGCTTTCTAGCTATTAAATCGAACAAAACAATGGGGTTTTCATCATTATACCTGTGTTACTCAAATTTCTTAGATTAAAGTTTCCCAAATATCTCATATTTTACAATGAGACTGCATGCAGTTCCTTACTGAATAACTAATTTGAGGAAGCTTCCCGGTAATGTGAGCAAAGAAAACCAATATCTAGCCATATATATATATAGACCATAGTGGTTTCTATAACCAAGGTTTCTTTGGATTTGTGATGATAGCAGCAATATTAAAAACATGCTTAAAAGATGCATTCTCTCTTGTAAGAAGATATCTTATCAGTCTGCTGGTGCGGCGCAGTGGAAACGAGGCTTGAGTTCTGGTAAAAGACTCAGGTTCGATTTTTACCATGCGCTTCCCTATTTTATATAAATTTACCCGGGATATGGGGGTTTGGATCAGTGGACGGTTTTACTATACCCTTCTCGGGAGTTTACCGGTCCGTCGGGTTCTCCCGGGTTTAAAAAAAAAATTCTTACCAACTAAGTTTTATAAAAAGTAACTAAATTTTATAAAAAATTAACGAAGTTACTAAGTTTTACAAAAATTAACTAAATTTATAAAAGTTAACCAACTACGTTTTATATATATTGAATAAGTTTATAAAAGGAACCAAGTATACAAAAATTAAGTAAGTATTTTAAAAAAAAAATTAATTAAGGTAATGAAAATAACTAAGCTTTATAAAAGTTAAGTTTTATAAACATTTAACTAAGCTAATTAAGTTTGTAAAATTTAACCCTGTTTCATAAAAATTAACCAAGTAAACCTAGTTTTATAAAAATTAAACAAGTTTTTATAAATTAACTAAATTACTTGGTTAATTTATAAAAACTTGTTTAATTTTTATAAAACTAGGTTTACTTGGTTAATTTTTATGAAACATGGTTAAATTTTACAAACTTAATTAGCTTAGTTAAATGTTTATAAAACTTAACTTTTATAAAGCTTAGTTATTTTCATTACCTTAATTATTTTTTTTTAAAAATACTTAATTTTTATAAACTTTTATAAATTAACTAAGTTCTATAAAAATTAACCAAGTTGATGAAAATTAACTAAGTTGATAAAAATTAATTATGTTAACTAAGTTTTATTAAAATTAATTAATTAAATAAGTTTTATAAAAAATTAATAAACTTATAAAAATTTAACTAAGTTGACTTTTATAAAAATTAATAAAATTTTAAAAAGTTAACCAATTTTTTATTAAAATGAATCAATTTATATAAAACTTGACTAAGTTTTATAAAAATTAAATAAATTTGTCGAAAAAACCAAGTTTGTAAAAATTAAGTTTTAAAAATTTCAACTAGGTTTATAAAAATAACCAAGTTCCTAAAATTTAAATAAGTTTTATAAAAGTTAACTAAGTTTTAAAAACATTTAACCTAGTTAACCGAGTTTGTAAAATTTAACTAAGCTTTATCAAAATTAACCAAGTTATATAAAAGTTAGGTCAGTTTTATAAGATTTAACTAACCTAACTAAGTTTGTAAAATTCGACCATGTTTCATAAAAATTAACCAATTAAACCAAGTTTAATAAAAATTAAACAAGTTTCTATACATTAATCAAGGTTTCTAAAAATTAATTAAGTTAATGAAAATTAACTAAATTGATAAAAATTAACTAAGTTAGCTAAGATTTATTAAAACTAACTAATTAACAAAGTTTTATAAAAAGTAACTTACTGTTATAAAAATTTAACTAAGCCGACCAAGTTTTATAAAAACTAACTAAAATTAAAAATTAAACAATTTTTTATTAAAATTAGTCAATTTATATAATTGACTAAGTTTTATAAAAATTAAATAAGTTTGTCGAACTAATTAAGTTTATAAAAAATTAAGTTTTTTAAAAATTAACAAAGTTATAAAAATAACTAAGTTTCTAAAAATTTGACTAAGTTTTATAAAAGTTGACTAAGTTTTAGAAAAATTTAACTGAATTAATCAGGTCTGTAAAATTTATAAGTGTTATTAAAATTAACTAAGTCAACCAAGTTCTATAAAAATTAAATAAGTCCATAAAAAATAAATACGTTTTATAAAAATTTAACAAAGTTAACTAAGTTCCTAAAAATTTACCAAGTTTTTAAATATTTAATCAAGTTAACTAATTTCTAAAATTAACTTACTTTTATAAAAATAAACTGGGTTTTGTAAAAATAGATCTTCTTATGTGTCATTGTTTCTTGATATTTTAATTTTCAACGCGAAATGCCGAGAGTATTTTAATTGTTACTCCAAAAATCCACCTTTCGACTGAGTCAAAAGGTCCTTCAACAAAGACTAAGAAAGAGGAGCTCAGGTCAGACCTTTCGAAGGAGTCGAAGGGATGCAGTCATTAATGTTTAACAACTTCAAAACCTTTTGAATGGGTCGAAAGGTTCCATCTCACAGTATCCAGGGAGTTCTTACCTTTCGAAGAAGATGGAGAAGTCAAAGCAAGTATTAGCAATCCCATGGTGACCTTTTGAAAGCGTAGCAAGCCTTTCGAACCGGTTAAGACACATCCAGGATACTTTTCGACAACGTCGAAAGGTGCTATGAAGAAAGCAACACTCAGAAGTCAGCAAAGGCAAAAGAATGAAAAAGAATCTTTCGACAACGTCGAGAGGAAGTACATCCTTCGACAACATTGAAGGGAAATGCAGCTCTCGACAACATTTAAGTAAAGTGAAAACCTTCCGACAAGGTCGAAGGGTTCATAACAACAAGTGAAGACAAACCTTTCGTCAAAGTCGAAAGGTTCGTGAAGACATAAAAAAGGCAAACATTTCGACAAAGTCGAAAGGTTCATGAAGGCATAAGAAGGCAAACCTTTCGACAATGTTGAAAGGTTCATAATGGCATATGAGGGACAAACCTTTCGACAAGGTCGAAAGGTTTCTAGCTGCATATAAAAGGGGACCTTCCGACACGGTCCAAAGCATGGACTCGAAAGGATGTCTGCATCTATAAATAAAACCCAAGGAGTCATGTTTTGGGGATCCGTTTTCTCTCATTCTAAACTTGTACTCTTCTTAAACAAAGCATTGTAACCCTAATTGGATGATGATTTGGGAATTTAATAAAATAAAGTTTTTCTTGGATAAAGAGGGAAGTCTTAAGCATTATTGATATTTTACTGTTTACTTAAATCTCTGTTGGATTAACTTCTACTTTTCAGGTTCAACCACATCGAAAGGTTTTTAAACGACAAGGTCGACAACACATCTGATCCTTATATCTTCTATAACCTTTCAAAGACATCAACTTTATGGACTGAACCTTTCGACAAGGTCGATGGCTCTTTATGCTCAACAACCCTTGTAACCTTTGAAGCTATATATTCTGTGATCTAACCTTTCGACAAGGTCGAAATCTACTTTAAATCACTAAAGTATGTGAATTCTTGCCTATACCCAAGGAAAGCTATCACCTTAGCATTCGACAAGATTGACTTTAGAGGATTAAACTCAGGAAATTTCAAGGGAAATCCTTACAGGAGACCTCTTACTAGCTCAACAAGGTCGAAAGGTCACTCAACCCAAAGACCATACCTTTCGACAACGTCGAAAGTTCTGATTCAAGAATTATCCGTAAATAAACCAAGTTGAAAGGCAATTCCTAAGGGAATCTCGCTAGTAGTTCTTGTAAAGGATATTCATCTTTCTCAACATTACTTTGGGGTGTTGACAAGAAATCTTGTTAACATTGTTGGCGCTAGAAGGAGGGCTTGAACCTTCGACTTGGATAAAACCACAACACCATCATTCTCTAACCCTGCTTAATTCAATCCTACTTCAAGTTTATCCACTTTGGTTTGACCATGGCCAGGTGATTGAAGAGATCTGAACAAGGGTCTTCCGAACCACACTTGACAAGGTTCTCCCAAGTAATCATCAAAAACTCCAATCAAGATGAAGAACAAAGACTAATGCTTGAAGCCCTAAGAATTACAAACAAAAAGAAAGCAAAATCCTATGATCCTGAAAAATGGAGTCTAAATCCTTTCCATGTTGATCCTACCCCTATCTTTGCACTTGGAAAAAGAACAAACGGAAGTGACAATATCTTTAATCAAATGAGAAGAACTATTCAACACTATTTCATAGGCACAATCTTTGAGAAAGAAATAATGAATGATTACAATGCCTTTGCATACAAGTGGCAACCAACTACAATGAGAACACTTCCAACACGAGAAGTCCAAAGGGTAGTGAAAAGGAAGTCAATTGAAGAACTTGAAACAATAAGGCCAAAGAACAAAAAGTCAAAGAGTTATCCACAAGAATCAAGCTTTAAATCTAGGCTTCCAAAAGAATGCAACTTAACCACATCTATGGAAAATGTCTACTTACGTACTAAGGATGAACTCAACTATTGGCCATCACAAAAGGAAAAGCCAAAACATGAGAAAAACATGGGAGGATCCTATTGCCATTACCATATGATGAATGGTCATGAAACTAACCATTGCAGAGCCCTGGAGGGGATGATCATAAACTTCTTCCGTTAAGGAAAAATCCATGAGTTTGTAAAGAGGATATGAAAAAAGATTAATAAAGACCTACTTTCTATAAAGAGAAAATCTACATGGTTGGGAGTGAAACGCTCCTCATATTTGGATACTACCATGATGGTAATCTACCTAAGATGGTAGAAAAGCCTCTGTCCACGTCGAGATGGCCAGAGCAAAGCACCTCTTGGAGCGAGGGCGGGTAAGCCTTTAGCCGCGCCATGAGATGGCCATGTTAAAGCACTCGACAAGCCCTTGGCCGCGCCTCTGGTCAGTCAAGGCACCTCCTGGAGGGAGGATGGAGTAAGCCTTTAGTCGCACCATAAAATGGCCAGGTTAAAGCACCAAACAAGCCCTTATCCGTGCCATGCTATGGCCAGGTTAATGCACCTTCTGGAGGGAGGACGGGTAAGCCTCTATCTGCACCATAAGATGGTCAGGGTAGAGCATAGAACAAGCATCTGTCTACGCCGCAAAAGAGTCAAGGCAGAGCGCCTCCTGGAGGGAGGTCGGGTAAGTCCTTGGTTCCAGCCTCTAAGATGAGCTAACCAAGAGCATCGAACAATAATGGACTAAGATGTTCAAGTCCAAGAAGAGGCGCAATCAACAATGGACTAAGATGTCCAAGTCCAAGAAGAGGCGCAATCAACAATGGACTAAGATGTCCAAGCCCAAGGGGAGGCTCAATCAATAAAGGGCAAAGATGTCCAAGCCCGAGAAGAGGCTCATTGTAACACCCCAGATTTTTGGTAGCATTATTTAGAAGATTTAGTTAGATAAACTAAATAAAATAATGTGTTGATTAAGAGATTGAGATTTGATTTTAATTAAGGTAGCTGTGCCTTTTTAAACTAATAAATTAAAAGAAGGGTTTAAAATGAATTAGAGGAGGGGTATTATGGGAAAGAGGCCATTCCTATATCTCCTTCCTTAAGCCGTGTATTATGTACACATTCATTCCATTTCATAATTTTCAAAATCAAGGTCGGCCACCATTAACAAGGAAAGAACAAGACAAAACTAAGGAAAAGCTTAAGGAAAAGCAAATTCAAATCAAACTCATTCAAATCTCAAGCTCCTTAATCTCTAAAGCAAAGGTGAATAAGCGATATAACCCATTCCGAATAAGTGATACGACGATATGGATCGTATTGAAGATCGGTGTGAAGACAGGATATTTTCGAAAATGAAAGGACAATCTGTCGAATATCTCTGCACCGAGTTGCTCCGGTATAGAGATTGATATCACTCTTTTTGTGATGGAAAGTCCGGACGTGATTAGTGAATATCCGGATTGTAAGGGCTTCTTTGGAAGTGCCTTCGGTTTCGTTCGATCCCGGAACGGACTTGTATGGATGTGTGTCTGACGTTACACTTTGAGATGTAAAGCTGGTTTCTATCAAATACATTTTTGTTGGTGGCGGAGAATTTATTCTCTTAGCTTAACATCCTTCTCTGAGACGTACGAGCTCAGAGGTTATGTAGTTGATGGTTACTAGTGATACATTCTCAATTTGGTAATGTGACATACGAAGTGCTGTTGATCATTTGTTGGTCAAAGTGTTGCTTTGTGGAAAAGCGTGGCTTTGTGGAAAAGCGTGGATTTGTGGAAAAGCGTGGCTTTGTGGAAAAGCGTGGCTTTGTGGATGAGACTTCGTCGAGCCTCACAACCCGGTAATGGTCGAAACAGGAATGTTGCGGCAAAGGTTTTAGGGGTAGCGCCCCTAGGGTATGTCATTTCCTTCTTGATAAAAGGTGATATCATGGTATGGAGCCCAGATATTTTTACCTATGTTGATTATACTTTGTGATTGTTGCTTTGTGATTGAGGATCCTTGGATAAAGGTCGGTGACGATCGGGGGATGACATAGCTCGTGTGTTAGTTACCTAGTTACAGCTGTACAGCGTGAGGTAGCGTCAGTGTGTTAGTTACCTAGTTACAGCTGTACAACGTGAGGTAGCGTCGGCCTTGTATTTGCGGAGATCCGGTTAGGATCCGGGGCGTCTTTCCAAAGGCATTTCTATTTCGGTGTAAGGAAGTTCCTTTGCCTGACCATTTGTTGGAAATCCAAAGAAACAATACGAACCCTGTACGGTTTTAGTTGTATTATCTGCTATGGAATGTGGCGGTAACCTGCTATTGAACGTAGCAGCTATAGTAGGCATACAACAATGGTTGTATGCTGACTAAGGTTGATATTATACTTTCGAAATGTTTTCCACACTAGACATCAATAATAATATCAACTGATTTTGCGTAGTAAGCATTTTTGACTATCATAAGGGGAAATCTCCTCTAATTCTGCATTTGCATTGTGTGTGTGGCAGGAGGCCTTATGGTAGTTTCATTTTTCAAAAAGCATTGCGAAGTTGTTTTATTTTCTTTGTGAAAATAACTGTTTTACGATCTCACACCAGTCACCATGACTGACTCGGAGTTTATTGTTCCCTTTCTAAACTCTGGGTGCCCATAATTTTCCACGCAGGCAGCCTAGAGTTATGTTATCAGGATATTCTGGAGCTTTGGAGATGAGCCGGATGGCGAGGCGTACCACCGTACTTGTTTATTTATTCCGCTGTGTATTCTATATGAGGACAAGTTTATATAACTGTCCATTGTTGTATTGAGTTGTATATTGACTCTGATTAATGTATGTATAAACTGATATAGTCTTTTGTTTTAAAGATTATTGATTTATCTATTATATATTGTTCCGCTGCGAATGTGAGATTCTGATGTTGTTTCTGTTTCTGTATTTCTATTCTTTCTTTTCTTCTGTCTACTTCTACCTCTTCTTTTAAATCCTAATGGTTCGGTTTTCCGGCATTCGATTGCACGACATTTGATACAGTGGACGTATTAATGTCGACTTTCGAGCGTCGAAATATATGATTGTTACAGATGTGAAGTTTGTGTGGACCGATAAGTGTGAGGAAGCATTCCAGAGTTTAAAACACTTATTGGCACATGCACCTGTGTTGGTTGTTTCAGAAGGGATAATGATTTGGTAGTCTATACCGATGCGTGTGGAATAGGATTGGGAGGTGTGCTAATGCAGAGAGGTAAAGTGATTGCTTGTGCTTCTAGACAGCTTAGACCGCATGATGTCAGATATCCGACGCATGATTTAGAATTGGCTGCGGTGATTTTTGATTTGTAGGTGTGGAGACATTACCTTTTGGAAGAAAAGTTTAGCTGTATACAGATTATAAGTCGCTGAAATATTTGTTCTCTTAGAAGGACCGAACATGAGACAACAAAGGTGGTTAGAATTCTTAGCCGTTTATGATTTTGGGATTGAGTACACACCAGGAAAAGGTAACAAGGTTGCAGATGCACCTAGCAGGAAGCATCAGAATACAGTGTTGGCAATGATGACTGAGTGGAAAGACTTGGAAGCATTTGCAGATTGCAGTGGAGATCCAAGGCCGGGTCTAGTGGTAATACAATTGTATTGTCTTATTTGGAAGTTTGACCAGTGTTAATCGAACAGATTGCTTCTAAGCAGATAGAGGATCCAGTGTTAGCTGAGCAGATTAGGAAGCTAAAAGAGGAACCAAGAGCGATGACTTGAAAGATTTCAGTCTTGACCAGAATGGGTGGTTGAGAAAGAAAGGAAGATTATGTGTTCCGAGTGTAGGAAACATAAGGAAGGAAATCTTAGAGAAATGCCATCGTTCGAAGTTCACTATACATCTTGGAGGTACCAAGATGTATCAGGATATGAAAAAGAGTTTCTTCTGGGAAGGAATGAAGCGAGATATTGGTTTGTGTGTAAGGCATTGCTTGAATTGCCAGTAGGCAAAGGATGAACATCAGAAGCCAAGTGGTTTGCTTCAGCCGTTAGATATTCCAGTATGGAAGTGAGATTCTATTTTTATGGACTTCATAGACGGGTTGCCAAGGTCAAACAGAGGTAATGAAAGTATGAGTCATAGTGGACAGATTGACCAAGAGTGCCCATTTCATTCCAGTTAAGTCAAACATGACGACACCTGTTTTAGCCAGGTTGTTCATGAAGAATGTGGTTTGACTGCATGGAGTTCCTACCAGTATAGTTAGTGATAGAGATTCCTTGTTCACTAGCGAGTTTTGGAAGAGTTTGCAGGAAGTTTTGGGAACCAAGTTTAAGACGAGTACCGCTTACCATTCATAGACAGAAGGGCAAACAGAAAGAGTTAACAAGATCTTGAAAGATTTGTTACGAGCTTATGTTCTGGATTTCGGGGGATCATGGGAAGACCATCTGCATTTAGTCGAGTTTTCGTATAACAATAGTTGTCAGACTAGTATTGGGATGACACCGTTTGAAGCTTTGTATGGAAGACTATGCAAATCTCCCGTTTGTTGGTTGGAGACTAGAGATAGGTTGATTCTTGGTCCAGATTTGATTAGAGAAGCTGCAGAAAAGATTGAGGTAATTCGGGCTAGAATGAAAGAGGCTCAGTCTAGACAGAAGAGTTATGCAGATAAGAGACGGAAAGATTTGGAGTTCTCGGTTGGGGACCAGGTTTTCGTCAAAGTAGCACCGATGAAGGGTGTGCTTAGATTTGGAAAGTCGGGGAAGTTATTTCCTAGATTCATTGGACCTTTTCCTGTTCTTGAGAGGATCGAAAAATTCGCTTATAGACTTGTGTTACCGAGCAGTTTGGCAGATGTCCACGACGTTTTTCATGTTTCTCATCTCAGTGCTAGATGCACCGACAGTGCTAGATGACTTAGTGGTTGAACTAGATTTGAACATGGTGAGAAAGCCAGGAATTCTGTTTTAAATTTGGTTCCGCTATGTATTAAGACAATTACGTCTATATTGCTTTGATCATCCAAGGGGACATCTTCATATGCACCGACAGTGCTAGATGACTTAGTGGTTGAACTAGATTTGAACATAGTGAGAAAGCCAGGAATTCTGTTTTAAATTTGTTTTCGCTATGTATTAAGACAATTACGTCTATATTGCTTTAATTAAATTTGAATTTTAGAATTCGAATTGATTTGAATCGATTTGTGAAAGTTGGAGAAGCTATTTTATCTTATAAAGTAATTTTAATTATATTTAAAACTATTTTTATATTTTACTTTATAAATTATTTTAATATAAACTATTTTAATATACTAACTATTTTAATATAAACTAATTTGACTTATAATCCTTTTATATAAACTATTTTACTTTATAAACTATATTATTATTTATATACTATTTTAATATCTAAACTGGTTAAGTGGGAAGTATTATAATTTCAAAGTGTTATGAGTTCCAAAATGCTATAATTTCAAAGTGTTATGATTTCCAAAATGCTATAATTTCAAAATGTTGTGGTTTCCAAAATATTATACATTTAAGTGTTTTGATTTCGAAAGAGTTATAACTTTGGAAAGTGATATGATTTTTGGAAATGGATATATTTGAAGTGAAAATGTTATCGTATTGATATGTTTTTGAAATGGAAATGATATTTTGGTTTTGAAGTATAAACTATTTTGAAATGACCGCGGTGTTATAATAACGTTTGGTTGTTAAGGAGACCGGGATTGGATATGGGCATACTCTCTGTCGATACCGAAAACCACTTTAACAACTGTGTACGTGGTGGAGATTCCAGAATGAAGTAGGATGGTGGCGACGATTCCTATTGAGGTATATACGTGGACCCAACTCCCGTGAGTTGGCATAAGGTGGCAAAAACAGGAGCGATCGACGGGCCAATGAGGTAGCACTTCTGATCGGACGTATTTCTTCGATACCATTCTATTACTTTGTGATTGATTTGGTAGCCACCTTTCGATTTTGATTTGGGAGTGTGTTCCGAGGTGGGCGGTAGTGGCTGCTATGCGTTACCACCAGCCCGGATGCGTAATTGGTATATCTACCCTGTTATTGCCTAGTTGTGCCGTGTCACCTACCATACCGAGCTTTACTACGAGTTTCTATTTGCGTCGTACCTATGGAGTATCTTCTCGTAGCCTCTCGAGGTATGCAGGTACTGTATAGACTATTGACACTATTATGTGTTAAGGGCTATATGGGTAACCCCTTAACGCTATTTAAAAGTAAGTTTATTTTATATTAGACATTATTATAATAGCGTATATTACTACATAGTAGATAGTTTAACGGATCCTTAGAGGATGGTTATCCCAAACATCCTTTAAGTTATTGTATTCCAGTTGATATTTCACTTGAGTTGGATTTATTGATATAAGAATGTTAATCCTGACTCGAGTGTTTTGTGTTTTGCTTTACGCTCGGGTCAGACTGAGTGATACAACATTTGTGACTCACTTTTGGAGTTGGAGCTTCGCTTGGAGACCCAGCTATCTATCGATCCTGCTATCAGTTATTCAGTTGATTCCAGTGATGTATTCAGATCTTGTATTTGACTATTGTATTGAGACATCTATGTATTCAAGACTTCTGTTGTATCTTGTTTAACTCTGTTATATATATAGTAGCTTCATGAACTACTAATCTTTTGTTTCCGCTGCATTATTGTTATATTACTCTGTGTTTGTGATCTGTGATTATTTTATTTACTGTATATGCTGAGGTTTGCCAAAGTTAAATTAACAATTTGATATTTTGAGCAATTCAAATCCGACATGTATGGATGCAAACGGTTTAAAATTTCAGGATGTTACATTTCATAAAGCTTTCCCTTCTTCTTCTTCTTCCCGTTTTTCTATTTACTATCAAACTTCTAGAACGCATATCTCATTCGTTTCTTAACGGAATTGGATGAAACCAGCGGCAAATCGAAGAGGAAGGCAAGGGCTACCATCTAGTAATAGTTTGGTGATGAATTTGGACGGTATTGTGGTGCTACAGGCCAAACAGTAAGAAAAATGCAGGAAATCCCGTACATAGTTTTCATTTTTGGATAGCCAACTTCAAACTATCATATCTCACTCAATTTTGATCGGGATTTGATGATCCACCCATCAAAACGACCGTGAGAACAAGGACTGCAATCTGGAAAAGGATTTGGGAAAAAATACTCAAATCTCTGAATGAAATTTGAAGAATACCATTGATAGTTTTGCTTTCTTTTTCTCTTTGTTCACCAAAACTTCAATTGACCATAACTTGGTCATTTCTTGACGGATTCGCACGAAACCAGTGACGTTGTGAAGCAGATGAGGAGAAGTATAGTATCAAACATGTTGTAGATGAGAATCAAAAGCTTTGTATTGATCCGGTACCCATTTCATTGTCGATTGCCATTATATATCCATTTGTTCTTCTTGATCGATGAATGATTATTTGGTATCTTTTGACCAACAGTCATTAGACATAACTCTTCTCCTGCAAAACAACATAACCTTTTAAAGAATCAAATGACTTTTCAAAATAACTAAATATAGTTTTAAACAATAATATCATGATGATTTTGTGACATATTCATATGAAAATAATGTTAATAATTTTATAAAAAAAAATTGCCATTTTAAAAATTTTCAAAAATCAGATTATGAGAATTTTGAAAACCAATGCTTTGATACCAAATGTGAGAAATGCGGATTACGAATCTTAAGGCTAGAATTAACACTAGAGGGGGGGGGGGAATAGTGTTTTAAGGAATTACTAATTCTTTTTGAGTTTATATTAATTTAAACACAAATGTATGCAATATTCAGACACAGATATGATCACAGAATCAAACACAAATGCAGATATAAAGTAAAAGCAATAAAGGAAAGAACACACCGAATTTTATATTGGTTCGGAGTTACCATACATCCAGTCCCGCAACACAAGTACAGATTTTCTTTCAAAATCAATTCTTACAATTACACCCTCGATTTCAAGGCCACGAGGTACACCGCTCTAGATTCACAATCCTCTGGGTAGAGATACTTGATTTTACGGGCAACAAGTTCACCCGATTGATTTCCAAGCTACAATCACACCTTTTCTCGCTCGATTGAATACAAAGAAGTCTATAACTCTGAATAGCACTGGGATCTTGTTGAGATAGTGATAGAGAATCAAACCAGAGATGATCTAGTTAGATTCAATGGTGATTTCAGCAGAGTAATGGTAAAAATGTATATAAAGAAATGTGGAAGAAGAAGAGGAGTGAAATCAGAGAAAATATGATTTTAAATTTGTTTAAAACAACCCCTATTTATAGTAGAACAACAGCCATGTCCATTCGTGAAAAGATACGACGAATAGACTCTTCCTTTGAAATTCAAACTTTTGAAATAAACCGTCACCTTGTCGACAAGGGTTCCTTGGGGTTGTCGACAGACCTAAGTTATTTTTGGTAATTTGTTTTTCTTTGAAAATAACTTCTATCTTGTATTAAAACTATTTTAAACTTTATAAATAAACTTAACTATAGTTAAAATACATAAATAAGTATAGAGAATAATATTTTGGTATATATAAAATTTTACTATAATTTTATATTTAAATCTAAGTATAAATATTAAAAGTTAAATATATTATAATTAAAAGATAGTTTAAAACCAAGGATAATTTGATATTGAAAATAAAGATTATTTTGAGGCTACAAGTATTTTAAAACCAGGATAGATGTTTTTGATTTAAAAAGGAAGATTTTGAAATCATTTTGAAAACAAGATATAATTTTGTAAAACATTTGAATAAAAGTTAGTGGATACAAAACAATGTTCCACTAGATTTTTCGTAGGTTCCATCCTACTTAGGGTTCCATCCCTTTAACGGGCTCGAAGTGGATTCCATTCCACGAATAAAATGGATTTTAAGATGTCAGTGCTTTTCTAGGAGTTTTAACAAAATTTCTAACTAAATTACTTATCTTGAAATCTTGAACTCTTGATAATCTTGATACTCATGAGTCTTGAATCTTGATATCTTCGATCTTGAGTTCATCAGTTCTTGAATCTCTATACTGTACAGTCTTCATTCTTTGGTACCTGCATGTTTATAACCTGCATGTTTATATCCTGCATATACATATATATCTAAACTATAATGTTAGTATTTATATTTTATAACAAGTCCTAAGGTTGTTGTCATCAAAACCATCCTTCTCAAGGACTAACATAAGCCAGTTATGATTTTCGTTTCTAGGACATTAGCAAAGAATTGGAGGAGAGCAGCATTCGTATTTTCCTAGATTTTAGCGACCTTTGCTTTGAGCTCTCTGATTTCTTCTTTAGCATCGACGAGCTAGAGTTGAACTTTATTTAGCATTTAGTGGTTGGACAGCGGTGGAGGTGCAAAAAGCTATAATGGGTATATAGCAGAAAGTATTGGAGGGCTTCATTAGATATAAAATCAAACACTAAAATTAATTTATTCTCATTCTCACATCATTTGTGTAGAAAAACTAAATATTGTTTAATCTTATAGAACAAAATTAAAGTATCATGATTTATGTAGACTAGATTTAGTAACTATAATAGAATTCTAACTTATATTGAGTACCCATGTCTTAAAATTTGGTCTTTACCATAACTTTTTTGATTTGGTTTAAATGAGTACTAGTCAAATCAACCTTTGTATATTGATGTTGCTAAAGCGGATGATAACAAGCCATGATTTAGGAGGTGTAGTGTAAATAGCGGGGGCTTAAAGCGGATCTACTATTTAATAGTGCTAAATTGAGATTGCATAGTGGTTGAAGAGCGTTATGCACTATAGTGGGGATTTTGTGTGGCTTTAGTAGGGTTTTAATTACACAACTTGAACTTGACCTTTAGATTCTAACTCGTCCTTTAAGTCAGCTTTAAGTTTGTTTGTTTTAGCTTAAAGTGCTTCAAATTGTTTGTCCTTTGTTAAGTTGTTCCTAATGCTTAACATTTACATTGTGGGTGTTCTTCAGCTGGCCATTTATGGTTGTAATCGCTTGCGTGTGGACCTTTGGTAGCTTGGCTATTCTTTTTTTAGAGTCCATTACTTCTTTTTCTGCTTTTTCCTTTTCTTATAATATCGACCAAGTCTCGCATATAGCCTTTGATTATCCTATCATGATTGGCCCTCTACGAGTCAAAAGAATGAATGATCAACAGGTTAGCCCAATTAACATCGGAAAGGCCCTTCACAAGCTTTTACCATTCAAGCACCTATTGTAACAACCAAGAATTTCATTGCTTTGATTTGCAAATATTTAATTAATTTTAAATATTCAAATAATGGTTTTTATAACCTAAATAAAACTCCTTTTAAATAATAAATAATGATAGTGAAATAGTTTTTAAATTTTATTTGCAAAAGTATTTAGTTCGAAGAAAAATCGAAAATGTGACCGAAATTCGTTCTTCGAATTTTCGACTTTTCATTGAATAATAGTTGTTGAAAACATTGTAAACTCTATAGTACAAACATATACGTTTATTTAAAAATGAGTTAGGATATTATGATATACATTTACACACACACACACTTAAGTATGTAAGGTTTAAAATAAAATTAAAAGAAGTAAAAAGTGAAGTGAAACATGATATGACATTTTGGCAACTTAAGTACAAGTGGCATAAATGCATGTCGGCGTTGGCTCTAGGAAGGGGAAACATGAGAGATGTGAGGAGCATGAGGTGGAGGGAACAAGGTAGGGTGGCAAGCAAAGTGTGGAGAGTAGTGTTCATAGGGATATTTTCGTAATTTCTAAGGTATTTTATATAAAGGAATTTTATAATTTCTCATCTCATTTATTTTACTTCTTTCTTCATTTTCAAACTTTACTTCTTCTTCTTCCTAACACTTTAATGGCTTCCTTAGCTTCATAATATAAAAATCATGTCTTTTCCACTTTTAAAACTCTTGAACTTTGTTTAAAATCCTCTTCCTTTCTTTCCTACATCTTCTCTTTTCAAAACAATTTCAAAAACACCTCTCACAGTCATGACCGAGCCATGCTAGGTCTAGGACGAACCATCCCTAGGCCTTAAGGCCTAAAAAAAACTCCACTTTGTTGCATACTTGGTTGATAAATCATTGCTTAAATTGCTGGAAGTTATGCTGAGTTGTCTGTATACATATATGCTTGGTTGTTATGGAATATGAACTCTTAAATAAAAGGTTAAAGTTAGTAAGTTCGCAAGTTATAACCTTTGCTTGTTAGGTTGGTTGTGACATTTATTTAAGTATGAAACTATGTTATGGATGTGGTATGTTGGTTTAGTAGTAAATGCTTGAATTTGTGTTAATACGACATCGAAATACCTTGCTTTCTAACTTGTTTACTTATGAATTTTCTGAGAAAAGTTTAGAAAGTTTTAAACTTTAGTTATTTTTCCAAAGGAATTATTCAAGTTTATAAAAGTAAGTCAAAACATAAAACAAGAATTTTTTAAAGGGATTTGGAGGATAAATCGAATTTTAAAATTATGAATCATATAGCGATAGTCGTTATGGGTGTAGTTTGTAATAACAAACTAATTCTGCAAAAATAAAAGTGTTTTAACTTAAGCATCTTTTGAAAAGTGTTTTAAAAACATATATTAAGTATTTAAAAATAATAATATTTATTTATTTTTATTTAAAGATTATTTTATTAATTAATTAAGGTAATTATTACTTAATCATTAGTTAACAAATGTAATTAGTACTTAATTGTTAATTAAGTAAGTTAATTATAATTAGTTAATTAATTTAAGATTAATTATTTTTTAATAATTTATTTAAGGATTAATTATTTTTAATTAATAATTAAAGGTTAATTATTATTTAATTATTATTTAAGAAGGAGTTTAAATATTTAATTAATCACTAATTAAGTTAAGATTTAATTAAGACATAATTAAGATTGAATAAAGGTTTAATTTATTATTTATTTAAGGATTAATTATAATTAAATTATTAAATGAAGATTTAAATTATTATATAATTCTTAGTTAAAGACTAATTATGATTTAATTATTTATTTAAATACTAATTATTATTTAATTATTTGTTTAAAGGTAAATTACTGTTTAATTACTAACTAAATATTTAATTTTTATTTAATGAAAAGTTTGAACATTATTTAATTATTAAGTAAAAGTTTTAAAGATTTGAACTACTTTATTTCTAAATATCGGTTTTGTTTTTAGCAACTCTTCTTTAAAGAATGTTTTAACCCAAAGGATTTCTTTGTCGATTACCCTTAAGTAACCTCAAATAAATATGAAGCCCAATGATGTATGTTTAGCAAAATAAATCACTGTTCTATTAATTGAATTGTATTCGACATCTTATTGGTAAAAAAAATCACAATTCTGCAATAATTCACCAAGTAGATTATGTTGACATCTATTTAAGCAGAATAAAATCCCAGTCCTGCTATTTTGGTAACTTAGTCATTTACCTATATGTTGATTGGTTGTTATTGGTTAATCCCTTTTACATATCTACTTATTGTGTAAATACCCATGCTATAAATTGGATAAGTTAAACTCCATTAAATGAACCATTATGGTCTCTAAACCTCTTTTTAAATTTGTAAAGTCAAATATTTCATTTTATCCTTTTTGAAATTAGTTTAAAGTTTATTTCCATTTTAAATAAGATATTTAAAGGATAATTAAGCAATTATTTTATTAAAGGTGTTTGGAGTAATTTGGTACTTTTTAAATGATTGTTTAAAACCATTATTTTGCTAGTATGGTTTAAAGATAATTAAATGAAGAAGGTATAAATAATAAATTGTTTATTTCAAGGTGTTTTAAATAAATTATTTTATCAAAGGAACCGAACTGATTAAAGTTCATTAAAGAAGTTTTGTTTTAAATAAGGAAAGTTTATAAAAGTAATTTATATTTTGAAAAGAGATCTTGAAATTTGGGAAAGAGTTTTATAAATGGTTTGGATATTAAGAATTTTATAAATTAACTTGGAGATTTATAAAGAGTTTTATTAATGGGTTTGGAATTTAAGTAAAGTAGATTTCATACATCAAAGAGATTTATTAAAAGGATTTATTGAATAAATTTATAAAACAATTTGTGATTGGATTTCCTTTAACTACCTTCTTAATTTTGGTAGTATGGACATTCGTTCCATGCTTAACACTGAGGAATAATGTTTGAGGTTATCCTCATCTCCAATTTAGATAACATCTGTTTTGATCCTTTTGATATGATTTCGAAATAAGAAACCTTTCATAATGTTTTGTGAATATATTTATACAAGTGAAAGAAGTATATGAATATTTTGATAAATATTCTGAAAGAGATTTAATAAATGAAAGATTTATTTTGAGGCTTAGTGGTTGATATTGGTAATTAAATCAATGAATTGTTGTTGTTAGTGTATTTGATAGTTAAATAACCGACAATCAAATCTTGGCTAGTTTGGCCTTAGGAAGTAAATAGAAGCTCGCGTGTTCATACGGCTTGAATTCCCATGGGAGAACTCATTCTGGCGAAACATCTTTAACTTTAAGGGATATTTTAGAGATCCCCTTTGGACTCTAGTATAGTCCAGTCACTTTTGAAAGAACTGGGAAGAGTCAACTGGAAATTATCGGTGTGGTTCGAAGAGACCGGAATCAGATATGTTATCCAAAAACCACTTCGATCCAACTTAAGCATTTCAAACTAAAGACATCTTGAATAGTATAGAATCGAAGATGGAGATCTTTTGAAGTGCAAGGGATACTTGCTACTAATCCTGAGAGTGATTCCAAAATGGATGTAGTGGAGGTGTGCCTTTGGTTTCGTTTAGACCTAGAACGAACTTGTATGGATGAATGCTAGCACTGGATTTTTGCCTGGAAGGTAGTGTTAGCATTCCAAAATACTTTGCTAAGAGAAAAGGTAAAAGCAATGCCTTAAGCCTCGCAACCCGGGAAATGGCTAAAATAGGGTAGATGTAGCAGAGCTATGTGAGTCGCTTCCATTAGGCCGTGTCATCATCTTTGTAGATTATCATACCATGGACTTGGTTGTGCATGAGGGATCTCTATAAAGGTTGGGAACAACCAGGATGATGACATATTTGGTACTATCCATATTTAGGGGTAGGCTAATTCTGTTTTAGCAAGGCTGGACCAAGTTCCGGGTGTGACCCCAAGTACATTTTATCTAGAGGTGTACCATACGAAAGTTAGTCCCTTACCTTTCCATTGTTGGAATCCATTATCCAATAAGTGCCTTCGGAGTCGATTATATACCCATTATACCGAAATTTAATAATGTAACAATTTCGGCTATAATTCCGTATTTATTTTAAACCTAGATATTACGTTAATATCACTGGATTTTTATATAAAAATGTTTTGGTTATTGTAAGGTAAAAACCTGTCCGTGTTAATGTATGATACGGTCTTATGAGATACCTTTGATTTTAAAAGGGTTTTATAAGTTGTAAAGACATTCCTTGTAATTTGAGTTTCTCACGCTGGTTTTACCAGACTAACCTGGGCATTGTTTTCCTATAATGCTCGGGTCAGCTGAAGCATATTTTCTAGATTTAGCTGGATGCTTTGGAGCTTTCAAGAGACGAGCTGGATTCTCCAAGATGTATTCACATATCTTATATTCTTCCGCTGCTATGTTTTGTTTTGTTTTTGTCTGCATTTATTAGCAATTGTAAGGACAAGTTGTTATAACTGTCCAGGCTGGTAATATGTTAGTGTATTATGATGTTGTCTTTAATAAAGATGATTTTCTTTTCGTAAAGGTTTTATGTGTATTATATTTTGCTCGTTACGATGTGAGATTCTATTTTGTGTTTTTATTTTTCACCCCAAAGGACCTGTCTTTCGGACACTTAAATGATCGACACATGATTACCTAGGATGTATTTAGTGTTGTCTTTAGGTGTAAGAAAGGCTCGTTTCACATGGTATCGAAGCACAAGGTTAAGTGAGAAACTTAGCCCCAGTGGATAAACTCGGTAAGGATATGGTAAGTGACACTCCAAATGAGTCTAAGTGTATATATATATAAGCGTGTATTTGTTGGTGTATAAAATGTTTTATATTGTGTTGATTGATTTATTGAGTGATTTATGGATTCTGGTCAATACGAGCAGCTAATGTTATTGATATGGATCTCTAAACACTTGAACAAGGCCAAGCTGACACAATATTATTTTAAAATGAAATAATTTTACCTAGGAATATATTTTCTATATATAAATGAATAATTTTCAAAAAATAATAATATAATTATTTATGAAGTACTGTAGTTAGGAGTTGATAATATTTAATTATTATCATTTAGGGTTTGGCTAGTCATGCTCGTCCAGTTTTAGGTGTTGACTATTGTTTGTTGATTTTCCCTTTTACACCACAGGTTAGGTAGGTAGAAATCTTGGGAAACATTGAATTGAACACCTTGTGAATTAAGTTTCACAATTTTACTATAAGGCGTTCGATGAAATATTAGGTTAAATTTTGATTTTAATAAAAGTTGTTTATTAAGAGAAAATTAGAATATTTTGAAAATAAATATTTAGATGTTGATTTTATAGTTTTGTAACTAAAAATAATTTTTGAGGACTTAATTCCTGGTGCTTTTGGAAAATGGTTTTCAAGGTTTGGGAAAAATATAAATAATTTTTCCTGAAAATACTTTAAGGTATAAATATTTTGAAAAACGAATTTGAGAGTAAGATTTTTCTTGGACAGTTCGGGAAATGAGTCATAATCTGTTTTGTGATGATCAGAATAATCTTCAAAGCGACAATCGGATTTTTGCTTAGGCAAACGTGATAGTGCACTTAGTAAATTATTCTTTTTGTCATTGTACGATCGATACGAGTTCGGATCCGAACAAATCCAGAGCAAGTTGGTAATAAATACTTTGTTAAACAATTTATTTGGATATATATATATATATATATACACACACACATAGTATTGTTTCAAAAAGGAATTTTAAAGAAGAAGTATTTTTATGATTAACTAGTTTAAGTAGCTCGAAAATAACTAAAAATGGGAAAGGGATGTGCTTGGATGGTAAACGCTTCTCTTGAGTATTACCCTTCTTAGTAAGGGATATATGATACTATTTTGTAGTACCTAGTTCCTTGATATCATTTTGGAGTTACTCAGGCAATATGTATTTTCTAAGGATTAAAAATAAAGTATCATTTCAAAAAAAATTGAAGTAAAAACTGAGTATTTGGCTCCTAAAGCTTCAAAATGATAAGTTATTTTGATTAAAGAGTGGATTAATAAATGAAATTTTTAGATAGAACGATTTAATAAGAAAGTTTAATAAACTTGGTTTTATTAAATCATGTCTTTTGATTTTAACATCTAAGAAGTGAAAAATTATTTGATGTTATTGGGCCGACTAATAAACATTTTTACCTTAGAGGTGTCTAAGAATAAGTAGACTCTAGGACCGAGTATGGATGCCAACATCCTCCTCTTCTTAGCTACTTACCAGACAAAAGGGCTAAAGAGTTTGGATTGGTCAACTCAGTTTTCAGACCCAAGATTTATTTTGGGCCTACATCTGAATTGTTAAAAGTAAGCAAAATTAAAAATTAGATGTTTTGATATACTCTTAGGATGTAGGAGAGTATTATACAAGTTAATAAAGTAAAATGATTTTATAAAAGGTTTCATAAATAAGTTGCTTCATTTAAATTTGGTTGAACCTAAGTAGAGGTTTTCATGAGATGTTTTCATAAATATTTGTGGGGTGGTAGAAGTAGTTGGGCAGTAAGAACAAATAAGATAAATACATAAGATGTACGTAGATTATATTCTCTTCTTCCCAAATTCTCGATCCAATATTCAAGTACATGATTTGAGGTGTTTCATACTGTTTCGAATAAGGATTTATCACTCGATTTTAACGGTGAACACTCATTGAGGGTTCTTAATATGGAACTGAAGTTTTCTATCATAGTATATGGCTCTGTAAGGAGAATGGAGATTTCTAAATTAAAAGCCTGATCATAGTCCACACTATCAATTCGGGTGGCGATACTAGTTCAGAAATAAAGTTATGTGTTTGAATGAGTGATCAAATCAGATTTTGTATAGGAATGAACTATGAACATCAGTCGGACTAATAAGTAGTGTTAAGTGTGTCTGGGTTAAGGTTGTGGTAAAAATTTCGAGGTCAAAATTCTTTTAGGGGGAGAGTGTAACGACTCAAAATTTCATTGTTTTGATTTACGAATATTTAATTAATTTTAAATATTCAAATAATGGAGTTTATAACCTAAATAAAACCTTTTTAAATAATAAATAATGACGGTAAAAGAGTTTTCAAAATTTGTTTACAAAAATATTTAATTCAAAGAAAAAATCAAAAATGAGACCGGAATTCGTTTTTTGAATTTTTGACTTTTTGTCGAATAATAATTGTTGGAAACGTTGTAAAATCTATAGTACAAACATACACATATATTTAAAAATGAATTAGGATATTATGGTATATAGTTATATACATATACACTTGAGGTATGTAAGATTTCAAATAAAATTAAAAGAAGTAAAAGTTGAAGTGAAACATGAAATGACATTTTGGCAACTTAAGTACAAGAGGCATAAATGCATGTTGGTTTTGGTTTTAGGGGGAATCATGATGGACGTGAGGAGCATGAGGTGGAGGGAACAAGGTGAGGTGGTAAGCAAAGTGTGGAGGGTAGTGTTCATAAGGATTTTGGTAATTTACTGAAGGTATTTTATATAAAAGGAATTTCATAATTTCTTATCTCATTTTTTTTCTTCTTTCTTCATTTTCAAACTTTACTTCTTCTTCTTCCTAACACTTTAACGGCTTCCTTCGCTTCATAATATAAAAATCATGTCTTTTCCATTTTTAAAACTCTTAAACGTTGTTTTAAAACTTCTTCCTTCCTTTCCTACATCTTCTCTTTTCAAACAAGTTCAAAAATGCCTCTCACAATCATGGCCGAGCCATTTTAGGTCTAGGCCGAACCATCCCTAAGCCTTAAGGCCTTAAAGAAACTCCACTTTGTGCAAAAAGGAACTAAGCTCTAGGTCATATGTAGGTTTAGTGGAAATCCGATTTGATTTGGATAACTTTAGGTAAGAAAGCTAGCACTTTTATATAAAGTTACTAATTTGAATTTTGTTGCATACTTGGTTGACAAATCATTTCTTGAATTGTGGGAAGTTATGTTGAATTGTGTGTATCCATATATGCTTGGTTGTTCTGGAATATGAACTCTTAAATAAAAGGTTAAAGTTAGTAAGTTTGCAAGTTATAACCTTTGCTTGTGTAGTTTGTTTGTGACATTTGTTTAAGTATGAAACTATGTTGTGGCTGTGGTATGTTGATTTAGTAGTAAATGCTGGAATTTATGTTAATACGACATCGAAATCCCTTACTTTTTTAACTTGTTTACTTATGAATTTTCCGAGAAAAGTTTATAAAGTTTTAAAATTTATTTTATATTTCAAAAAGCTTTATTCAAGTTTTTAAAAGTAAGTCAAAACATAAAACAAGAATTTTTGAAAGTGATTTGCACTACAAGAAAATGTTATATTAATAGCAAGTGGGGATTGCACGGGAGGTTTACTTGCTATAGTTAACTAGTTAGTGGTTCTATAGGGTAGAGGTTAACGCCATCATTATTAACTTAACGCCGTTGTTAATACCGATAAAGAAATTTTTACGGTCCAATTTTATTTCCCTCCATCTTTTTTCAATGCCGCTCAAATCCACTTCTCCTTTTTCACATTCACTTCACTCTTATTCTCCTCTTCACTGGAATCCTTCTTTAATCTCAAAGCTCCGCAACGATTCCAAGTGATTCCCTCAAGGCTCGATTCCTCAAGGCTACGCAACCCTCAAGGCTCCGCAACCCTCAAAGCTCCGCAACCCTCAAGGTTCGATTCCTCAAGTGATTCACTGGAATCCTTCTAGGCAGTTGAAGCGCGTCTTCTAGGCTCGATTCCTCAAGTGATTCCTCAAGCGGTTCTTCAAGGCAGCTTCGCGAACTTGAGTGTCGGTAAGTGATATTGGTGATAACGCCGGTGTATACCACTATATCCTTTCTGTGATTTAATTATTTTGGAGGGTTTAGTTGTAAATTCTTGCCTTGGTATAGAAAAGATTGAATGTGTTTTCTTTGGATTTGTTGTCAATGGTAGATAATTTGTTGTCTCACTTGCTGTATCTCGTTGGCTGAATTAATTTGTTGCAGTCTTAACTTCTCTGATATTTTTCCCTAAATGAGATTTGATAAAGAACAGTTGAAAAATAGGTGGGTTGCAGTTTCATCTTCTGTATTACGAAGTATACATCTTTTATCTTCTAAGTCATTCCATCTGCCAAGTCCTTTTCTAATAAATTAGTCTATCTAGTAAAGCAAAATATATAGTTTTTGACATTTTTGGTGAACAACATTTGTTCTAGATCTGATTGTACCATGGCTGAACCACTTTTTTGTTTCTAATGAAGTCCAAGCTAACTACAGGGACAATTCCCACTATTTGAGCGACAAGTCAAGTACTCCTAGATGTTATCATTGTGAATTTAAATGTCTTTTATCTAGTTATGAATATTAGTTGGTAGATCGGATTTCTAAAATGCCACTTACCATTATTGATAATTTTACCAACTGTGTGGTCGTGTGATTTAAACATTGCCACGCAAGACCATCCTAGGACATTGTTAATGGACTGTTGATTCAGTCAGGGATATAGCCAGTGGCTTGTATACCATTGTGACATGTCTGAAGGAAATAAGCATTAGCTGCCCTGTTATTGGCTTCAAATAAAATGTATCATATATTATCTGGAGTTAGTATCCACCGTTCGAAATTATCAATAATCATACAGTCAAGTTTTCAGTTCCTTTTCGGTTTTCCTTTTAATATATCATGTCTTACTTTAGTTGTTCTGCAGATTTGGATTTCATCGGCCTCCGTTCAATAGTGTAAACCATTTACATCTTCATTTATTTGCTCCACCTTTCACACCCAAGTACTGTTTTTGATTACAATGTCACAATATTTCTCCTTTCTGAAATTATTTATTTATCTTAAACTTTGCTAGATGGAAAAAACTAAATATTTATCATTGGGACCTCTTGGGGGTTTTATACATGCAGAGGAATTATAAATCCTGCTAGTTCTAAGATTTGTCATTGCATTGCATGTAGACAAGTGTAACAATTATAAATAAATTATCTTTTCCTAAGCATATGACTAAGAACTCATTGTTGAATTATCTCCTTAGCATTGGTGGCTACTAGTATTATGTTAGCGATGTTTTAGCTTTTGAAGTAGACGGTCATTTTTACATAGAGGTTCAAAGGTACTATACAATTGACGTCTTCTTGTCTAGTTATCACTGATATAATGTTTGGAACCTTTTATTAAATGATTTTTCTATTTTCTGCATACAATCTTCCATTTAAGCTTATGAATATTGTCCAGGATATCTAAAATTATTCTATAATATTCTTGTGAGGTGTGCAAATATTCATATCCATTGGTATCAAAGTTGCATGGCTTGAATCGAAAGTAGTTATCGATACAGTTGACACTGCATCATTAAATAATCATACGAGTAAAGTCGGAGTTGTCGAGAAGGTAGGTATCAAACTTATTTATATGCGATTCAATTATTCAATGCGATAACATTTGAAGAAAAAGAAAAAATATGACAGTGCAATCAGAAAATGAAATGAACCGAGCATCAACTTTAACAAGAACAAAACCAGCAACGTCAATGTTATATCTCCATATTATTTGTTATACTGGAAACAAAAAAATATCATGATGCAAGGTTAAACCGAGCTAGGTGTAATAATGGAAGAAATCAAACTAGCAGACAAACCGCCATTCAATTGTGGATAGAGTCCTCTCCTCTTATAGATGAGTTAGAGTACAACCAAAGAACGGTTTCAAGAAATAAGGAACAAGTGGCTATGGCTATCATGGTCATTGTTAACCCAAAAAATAAACGCTAAATTTCAGAAGATCAATAAACGATAAATAATGAATCTGCAGTTCATATTTACAGTTGAAAAGTACATGCTCATTCAAAATATAACGCATGCCTTGATTCTCGGTAATGAAAATATTTCTATTCAAATATACTCCAAGTAGAGTTATACATGCACTACATATATATTATTTGGTGTAAATATTACTATATATATGTAAAGTACAGTGTTCTACACTTGGGTGGGTTTATATTATCAGGGGTGGTACCAAATACCATTACAGTAACCTTGCAAGCTTAGACAGAGAGCAAAGTCAGTGGCTCATTAAAGATAGATCTGATTTGCCTACTTCCAACAAGTATATTGATTGATAAACTCATTGTTTTTTCCCTCTTTTTAAGCATGTATAACTGACTTCTGTTTTTTCCATAAAGGTAATGAGATATCTTACATATATTTACTTAAGATTGGTACACTATTAGTAGAAGTTACTTAAACTGAATTTCTGGTCGATGTGATAACATGGCATACACATATTTGATTCTTCTTTTCACTGAGTTTGGTGATGTGGTTTTCTTTTTAACATGACCACTATATAAGCCTAGTTTTATTAGTTTAGGTCTAATGGTGTCATTCAATCAGTTTTATTAGTTTGAGCCGTATTCAGTTGATCCTTTTCTTGATTCCATTGTTTCTGGTTGAAATGGTATTTGTATCATACAGAGAAGGATTAAAGAATAATAAACCACGTTACACAAAATAATTTAATAACTCAACATCATACTTGTTACATAATTTTTCGACATAAAATTTATTCTGCTAATTTGGAAGGAAAATTTTTGTGTGATTTCTGCACATCCCAAATTATTATGGATTCCCACCGTATATTGAACTAAATTTATTGGTATATGACCGTTCTTGAGTTTAGTGGATTTGATGCATTGCTACTGCTAAAGTAGGAGACCATAGTTTTGATGTTTTCCTATTAATATATGATTGCCTGTTTTGAACCATTAATTTCAAGGCATGCTTCATGGTAAACTAATTGCTAAATTCATCTATACTGTCCTTATGATTAAAAAATGATAATGAGATTCTGCTCTTACTTTTTACACTTTACCATAACAGTGTAAACAAATAAATTTTGATACAACCAAAGAAAGGGAACGTAGTATGGAATGCGATGGAAGATGTACACTTATACCAGATTTGCCGTGAACTGCATGTGTTACTGCACTTGTTTAACAATTGCACGTGTTACATGGCAGTTTCCAAAAATAAAAATGTATTGATATGCAGTTTTTTATTCGCAGATTGTTAAATGGCTGAAGAGGATATCCAACCCCTTGTTTGCGATAATGGAACTGGAATGGTCAAGGTACATTGTTACGTAGGCACAGTCCTTTTGATTTTCTAGTAACTGAAGCTTATTTAGAATTTTAGAAGATTAAATATGTAAAATTTTCTAGTAGTAACTGAATTTTCTAGCAACTGAAGCATAGCATCGTTCTTCATGTTATTATGACAGTAAAGGATACATCTTATGTTTTAATTGGATCGGGTGACAATATTCTAGGGACTAAGAGGCCTCCACCGAATACGGCCTATTAAAGTTAACTGTTACTAGTTAAATGAATATTCAAGAACCAGTAGAGCAGATGTCGTATTTCCTTTTTCCTGGTTTATCCTGAGTCTTGGTGGCTGGCGCATTTGAGGGGATGGAATCATCAGCTTCTCCGTGCAATAGCATTGGAAACTTCATCAGTCTACTAAATTATTTATTTGATGGCAGTAGTTTTGCATAGTCCCAAGATTTACTCTTATCATAGATGGAACATATATATGCATGACTACAACACTGAAAACAGAGTATAAAATAGGAAATCCTTTTCATGCTAGATTCCTTTTTAGTCTGTATTCTAATCACAGTGGCTGTAGACCTTTGTGAGTGATTATTAACCATAACAGAGGTCTATTGAAAGCAATTTTTAATAGCTTTGATTGCTTATTATACCTACTAACACGTCTGTGGGCCATCTCCAAATGCACCTTTACCACCATCCAGGTGAAAATGATGTGACTTCTACTGGAAAGATCGATGAGTTAGCTCCAATTGTTCAAAAGATGAAAGAATCAATTACAGTAAGTGATGGATTTTATAAGCAGAGGAGGTTTATCAGCTGTTTTGTTGGATCTGAAGCTGTGGATCTTGTCAAGAGATCAGGACTTAGAAAGAGAAGAGGTAAATTGAGAATTCTCATCGTTTGTTGTCAGAATTGTTATTCATTCGCGTCTATTTTAGTTTTATTACTCAAGTATTGGACAAACTGTTAACATGTTATTGCTGATATGGTACGTGTGCAGTTGTCACAAAAAGGTGGTCATTGTATTTGATTAATTACTAATTGACATTCAGATTCTAACTGGATAATTTCTTGTCTTCTTCTTTCCTTTTTTTAATTAACAATTTAAACATGTATATCGTCTTTTGCCAGGATTGTTATTTATTCAGACTTGCTATAATATTTATTTACTGGCGGATGTGGTATGTGTGCTATTGTCATACAAAAAGCACCACTGTATTTGGTTAATTTATTTTTCAATCTATAGGTTCAACTTAAATGATTTACAATGAATATGCCTTTCTGTGTTTCTAGAATTGGCAGTATATTATATCATGTTGAAAAATTACCATCAAATATAGATATATTTTTTATCATAGGAAAATTTCATTGGTAACAAAAATAATTTACTTGTTCTTTTATCATATAACATAAGCATAATGTATCATATGTTTGTTGATGGAAACAAAGAAGTACTATTTAGTTTTTTTGCATTTGTTGAACTGTAAAATAAGCAATTCAACATTCTACGGGGACTAAGAAAATTTGTACTTCCCCAGAAGCTGATCGTATCAAGGAATACATCGATGCTATTTGTACTTCCCCAGAAGTTGATATAATCAGAATAAGACTAATCACCAAGTTTAATACTTCCGTCTTTTCTAATATATTCCATTATTAGTTGGATACTTTTTTCCATCTACAAAATGCATTTGATTAGCTTGTTCATTTGTTTGTTTCTTTTACAGTATTCTAAAGTTCATTTGTTATTTTGATCAGGCAAGGATATGGAATTTTATTCGTTCTACAATCAGTATTTTGAGAGCCAGCAGAACAAGTATAACAGAAACTGTAGCTTCTTTGCATTGACTATTACAAATATGTTCACTTTGCATGGACTATTACAAATGTAATTAAACAGACCGTGGAAGTTCCGAGTGAGCCAACATTTATACCTGGTGATGCACCTGATAACAAAAATGAGTTTTCTGAGTTGGAATCTGACAAAAGCGTAGCTAAATCTACAGAAGAGGTAAATTTATTTATCTATTTATTAGTACTAATGTTGTAGTTAAGTTTATGTCAATGCAAGTAAATAATTATTTTGATGTAAACAATATTCAGTCTTATGAGATGAAACAACACTAATTATTATCATTAGATTATGTATATGAATCTATAATTGTATGCATATCTTTACATACATGTAATCAAAAATGTGTTCAAAATTAAACATCAGCCTAACTCTGTTATATCCTAAGAATCTTATATTGTAATTTAAAGGTAGCATCTGGTGCATCATTCAATTTTATATAGATACTATTGTTATATCTATTTTCAATAGCCTGCCATAAATCACCCATCCATATATGCAATGCAATAAAAGCAAACAGGTAATAATATCAAATCTGGATTGTGGGGAGCTAAGTGACAGATTACAAGTTGCTTTGTGGGGATGCATTCAGGTATATACAATTTTTATGTCATATATGTCTTATTTATTTTTCTAAATTTAGTTAAAATATATATGAAAATGATGCATTTTATATTACCAGTTTTAACAATGTCTCAATCGCTCCTGAAACAAGTTGCTTTGTTGTCTGTTACAATAACTGTTACACAAAACTATATGAAGTAAATTCTATTTGTTCTCCTTGCTTCAAGTCTTGATTTGATTTGAATTTAAGTTAATTTGGAATTTTCAAAATTTTCAAAATATTTAAGTTAAGTTGATTTGAATTTAAGTTAATTTGGAATTCTATTTGTTCTCCTTGCTACACTTGAAGGAATTTTCAAATTCTATTTAGATTATTACTATTATTTAAAATTTTCAAAATATTTACTCGATATTTTCTCTTGAATCTATTTTTAGAAATGATGTTATACATATACAAACACCTTTCATTCAGAGATCAAGGTTTAAAATTGTTTGTAAGTGGAATGATTTGAAATTTTAATCAGGTTTTAAAACCTGTAACCTATAACAGAGCACCAATACACATATACACAAGCATGCACAGACTATCAACACAATTTCATCACTTTATTTCACATACATCAAGTTTATAAACAGATTCAAGCATCAATGGGTCAGTTTGCTCACCTGGAAGTTGATTAAGCAGAGAAGTTTTGTCTGGAAATTTAAAAACTAGAAGTTGCTTTGATTTTGGAAACTTGGTTTTGAACTTTTGATCAGTAGCTTTGAAACTGACATTTGGTTTTGATCTGATCTAAAACCTGAAACTGGAACTTGAATCTGTACTTATGCTTTGTTTAACCTTGAAGTTGTAGTTTGATTTGTTCTTTGCTTTTGAATTTGATTTGTGTTTCTTCTTCACAGGTGTTGTATGATGCTTTTAAGGTTGATACATGATGTCGCACTCTTTCTCCTTTAAATCGGTCATGCTTATCGACGGTCATTAAAATATTTTTAGTATGTATCGTTTTGGTATGCTACACTCAATTTGTGTACTTATGTTTAATTTTTATCACAAATATTTATGTTTAATTCTTCATGTATGAAATATTATGGATATATATATATATATATTTTTGTGATTTGGCTTATGACTCAATTTGTGTACTTATATTAATGTGATGAATGTGGTTTTTTGAGTTATAATATATAAGTAGAATTGAAAATTGTTAAGCTTTGAATGTTATTGCAGCAAAGAGTAAATAGTTTTCATAGCAATAAGACGGTGCTATAATAGATAGTAATGAATTTTCTATAGCATTTCAATGTGTCATAAAAGGTTGACACGATGATTCCATAGCGCGTTCAAATGCTATAATAATATAGCATGTCGACATATTTATAGCAACTAAAATGCATCATAAAAAGTTCTATAGCACGTTTCATAATGCTATAGAAAAGCAGTTGCACCAATATGGCCTATTTTAGATGGCAAGAAAAATACGTTTTTCATTGCAAGTATGGCACGCTATAGTATCTACCAGACTTTTTACAACATGTTGATCTATGGCGATTATAGAATCGCTATAGAAAGTTTTTATAGTGGTTTTTACACGCTATAAAAAGTCCTTTTTGTTGTAGTGTTGGAGGATAAATCGAGTTTTGAAATTACGGGTCATATAGCGATAGTCGTTATGGGTGCAATTCGTAAAAACGAACTAATTTTGCAAAAAAAAGTGTTTTAACTTAAGACACTTTTTGAAAAGTGTTTTCAAAACTTATATTAAGTATTTAAAAATAATAATTATTACTCATCCAATGATTATTTCATTACTTAATTAATTAAGGTAATTAATACTTAATCATTAGTTAACAAAGGTAATTAGTACTTAAGTGTTAGTTATAATTAGTTAATTAATTATGTCTAATTATTATTTAAATAATTTATTTAAGGATTAATTATTTTTAAATTAATAATTAAAGGTTAATTATTATTTAAGAAAGAGTTTGAATATTTAATTAATTAATAATTAAGTTAAGATTTAATTAAGACTTAATTGAGGTTTAACGAGGGTTTAGTTTATTTTTTTTAAGGATTAAGTATAATTAAATTATTAAATGAAGGTTTAAATTATTATTTAATTCCTAATTAAAGATTAATTATGGTTTAATTATTTATTTAAAGATTAATTATTGTTTAATTATTTATTTAAAGGTAAATTACGATTTAGTGGTTAACTAAAGGTTTAATTTTTATTTAATGGAGAGTTTAAACGTTATTTAATTATTAAATAAAAGTTTTAAAGTTTTAAGCTACTTATTTCTAAAGATCGGTTTTGGTTTTAGCAAGTCTCCTTTAAAGAATGTTTTAATCTAATGAATTTGATCCTTTTTTTGTGAGTATGTACTGTAGATGAATATGAGGTCGACTTAGTCAATATTAAACAAAAAGGTCGAAACTGTAGATGAATTTAAGGTCAAATTCACAGTTATGCGTAAATATATTTCATTTAACTTAGCTCAATTTAAACTAAAGTTCCATAGGTAGACTAATGTTTAGCTTACATACTTTTTAACAAAGTTTTAAATAATAATGATGATGATGAATTAATTAAAGTTTATAATAACAATAATAATAATATAATTAAGTTGACCGAGTTTTAATAATAATAATAATAATAATAGATTAACTAAGTTTTTTTAAAATTAAACAATTTTTATAATATTAACTAAGTTTAAGTTAACTAAATTTATAAATAATAATATAACTAATTTAACAAAGTTTTATAAATAATGATGACGATGGTGATGATGAATTAACTAAGTTTATAAAAATTAACTAAGTTTATAATAATAATAATATAATTAAGTTAAATGAGTTTTAATAATAATAATAATAATAAATTAACTAGGCTAACCATGTTAATAAAAATTAACTCATTTTTGTTAAAATTAAACAGGTTTCACAAAATTAACTAAGTTTAAGTTTACTAAATTTTATAAATAATAATATAACTAATTTAACAAAGTTTTATAAATAATGACGACGATGATGAATTAACTAAGTTTATAATAGTAGTAGTAGTAGTAAGTTAACTAAGTTTTAATAACAACAACAACAAGAACAACAACAATAATAAATTAACTAAGTTAACCAAGTTAATAAAAATTAACTAAGTTTTGTTAAAATTAAACAAGTTTTATAAAATTAACTAAGTTTAAGTTAACTAATTTTTATAAATAGTGATAATACAACTAATTTAACAAAGTTTTTTTTTGAAATTGGGTACTTTAGATGGTAGTACATATTAGTACTACAATTCTTAGATAGTATAACATACTACATGTCAATATATGTTCGAATCACGCTACACAAGTTTCGAACTTGCGACCTCTTGCTAAAGTCGAAGTGCTTAAGCACTGGGACAATGATGCTTGTCAAATTTAACAATGTTTTATAAATAATGATGACGATGATTATGATGAATTAACTAAGTTTATAAAAATTAACTAAGTTAATAATAGTAATAATAATAATAATAATATAATTAAGTTAACTGAGTTTTTATAATAATAATAATAATAACAAAAATAAATTAACTAAGTTAATCAAGCTAATAAAAAGTAACTAAGTTTTGTTAAAATTAACATACTTGTTTGACTATCAGATTTGAAGTCCTACGAAGTGACATAATCGTTTGACTATATATTGTGCTTTCACTTGTGTAGACATTAGATTTCCGAAGAGGGCAAGGTTGGACTTTTATGGCATTGGACTTTCGAAGAGAGCAACGTTGAACTTTTATGGTGCTAGCTTTCACTTGTGCATGCAACAAAGAATTATGGGTAATCTAGCGTTTTGTTAGCACTAGTTAGGTATAACATTTTATTAGTACTAGTTGTGTAAATTTGTATACGAATGGTTGTTATACGAATTTGGTCATTTTCTTGAAAACTATTGTATCGAAATGGTTATGTATATCTTATTTGATTATACGGTTAATTTGATTTTTTAATTGTTTGAATATGATAATTATAAGAGTGATTGTTGGTTGATATAATAGAAAAAAAATAGGCTATTAACAGGAAAAATAGCATGAAAAAATGCTGCAAAATAATCAAAAACTTTTAGTAGCGTTTCAAAAATGCTACGAAATACATATAATGGCATTGAGTAAACGCAACTGTAAAGCAGGGATAAAATTGAAAACTCTATGCTAGTGCCATAAAGCCTTTTAGTGGCCTTTTCGAAATGCTACAACAAAGATTTGTAGTAGGTTTAACGAACTCTGCTATAAAGGAATTTATAGTGGCGTTGAAATAAATGTAACTAAAAATCATAGATTTTCAGTTGCGGGCTTTATCAACCGTTCAATAAAATGCTACCGTAGTTTTGATGGCGGTTTTTTGCACCACCAAAAATGCTTTTTCTTGTAGTGTTTTCAGAATATCCAATAAGATTGCATGTCTTCATAAATCAAGTGTTGAGAAATAATAAGAGCCGTGTAATTAATCCAAAAGTTCATCGACCATTGGAATTGGAAATTCATCCTTTATAGTAATGGCGTTCAATGCTCATTAATCAACACAAAATTTCCATTAGCCATCCTTTTTTTAATAAGTAGTACTAGATAGGAAAAGGGGCTTGTAGACGGTTGGATAAGCTTTGCCTGCAACATTTCTTGTATTTGTTTTTCAATCTCATTTTTTGGAAATGTGAATAACGGTAAGGTCCTACGTTTAATTAGTGTTGTGTTCAGTAGTTTAATGATATAGTGATCATGTGCACGATGTGGTGGAAGGACTATAATTGGTTGAAAGAGTCTGCAGTATTTGTAGAATAGGGTTTGAAATGTATGGGGCCGGTAAATAGTGGTTAGGCCGGACCGAATTTGGGCCATAGTTGGAGGTATAAGAACATATAGGAGGTGTGTTCTAAACTTGTAAGACAATGTAGTGATATTTCTGTTGGGCTTGGAGTTGTGTTCAGGCCCAATAAGGTGTTAGGATTTGTTTTGTAAGACCCAATGTTTGCAACCATTGATGGATGAAACTGCAACTTCTCTTATATATCTAGCAAGTGAAAATTAATCAAGAGTTGTTGCTCTTACGAGTTCCATGGCTTTTGAATTTATCGCCGCTACCCACCGTAACGATGAAGCTCCAATGAAGATTAGGGTTCCCTCAAGAAAATGAGCTGTGCGGGGTTTTAAGTAATTATGTATGCTTTCTGTCTACCAGATTACTGGCATGGAGATGGGTCATTTATTGATATGCGAGAGGAGGCAAATAGTTGTTGGGTGAGGAGCTTCAAATATGGTATGAAAGCTAATTTCCTATTGCTGCTCTTTGATTGGATCTAGGGATTTTGGGGCATCTAGTGGAGAGTAACCAAGGTCTGGGGTCATCAGGAAGAAGGAGAAGGATTCATTTGCCAAGGTTCTGATGTTTAGAATTATATTGCTCGCCACAGTAGAACAACGGGCCGTTTAAACCGAGATTGCCATTTTTTTTGAACCCAAATTTTCGTTATCGTATTTGTGACTGGTTTGACTGTTGATTTTTTGATTTCATAGAATTTTAATATCAACCCCAAACAACATACAATAGAGTACACAAAATCCGATAGTTTACAAATTCAGCTCAAATGGTCGAGAATATGTAATTTATTTGGACGCTTATTGAACAAGCGCCCAAAGCCCATGCATCCGTTTAACAAGCGCATTACCTAAGGTGCTTATTAAATAGGCGTCTAGGGTTTGGACGCTTTTTCAACAAGCGTCCAAATATATTCTCCCCAACGGCTCTCCCCTTCTCACCTTCAAATATAATCCATCTTCACTATATTCTCCTCCCACATAACATTCTACAACATCAAAAAACATTCTACTCTCACTTCTCTCATCTCATAATGTTTTCTGATTTTAATGCCGATGCCGCAAGATGCAGTTTCGAGGGATTCGATTTAGAAGACTTTACAATTTTGATTGGCTAAGCCTTAACTACTGCTAGTTGGGCTTCGTCAGAAGAGTATAATTTATGTTATATTTGATGTGCACTCACTCTCAAGCAAAACTATCCGAGGTGCCGAAAAAAGTTATGAAACTTTTTGGAAAGAGTTACAAATTACTATAATCGGGAGAACATTGATTGCAAAAGATTGCTATCTTCAATCAAAAGTTGTTTTGAAAAAATTAATCATTGAACACAAACATTTTATTCCCAAATGTTTAAGTTGAAGCAAAGAATCCTAGTGGATTCGGAAATGAAACACATTTGGTAAGGTTTCTTAATTTTCATGTCTATAATTTTTTCTACAGTTCTCTAAATATTTAATAGAGGATGGTGGTAAATAAATTGTTTAAACAAATCAACAGACCTGAGAATAAACAAGCAGCTCATGTTTATCATTTATGCATGTTTATGACCTGTTAGTTAAGCATATGAAATGGAGATCTTCTCTTTAGAAAATTGTTCAAGACATACAATCAATCAACACCAAGGTAAAGCACCAAGAGTCGAAGAAAGCTCTTGCTCTATGAAATCGCTAGGAAGTCAAGGTACGGGCTCAAAACAGTAGCTTACCCATATCGAAGATGATTTTATTAGGCCTCAAGGAGTCAAAGTAGCCAAAAAGAAGCAGGCTGGTGGGGTGGATCAAGTAGAAATAAAAAAAATTCTTATTGGAATCCAAAGATAGGTATAATGGTGTATTGGAGTTTATGGCTGCTCAATATCAAGAAAAAATGTTGAAATTGGATCGACTTCTTATTGGAAAAATAACAGAGAGATGAAGATGCGGTAATGTTTGTGGATACGTCGAATATGTCCAAAGAACAACTGGAGTATATGGAATCTAGGAGGAGATAAATCATGAGACGTAGGCGTGAAGAGGGGCTGTAGTTGTAATTTTATAACTGTTATATCTTTAAAAAATTTAATTAATGTACTAATTGGAACTTAATACCGTAATTTTAGAAGTATTACAACAATTAAGCTTGTTTCACTTTTTAAAAATACCAAATGAAATTGCGTTACATTACTTGATATGAAATGCAACAGAAATACGTTACAACAACATTAAGAATAACAACAACAGCAACATTAAGGACAACAACAAACTTAACAGCAATAATAAACTTTTACTGATTGCCACAAAAGTTCCAAAGATGATTTACTAGATCATTTTGTAGTCTTTGGTGGAGTTGATACTATGATATGAAATTTATCTAGAAACATGAAGTTCAACTTCCATTGCATTTCCAATCATATCATTGCGCCATGCATTCGATATTGTTGGAGCACCCTCGTAGACAAAATTGTCTTCCATGTCTCTTTCATCCTTAATAATCATATTGTATAAAATGACACAAGTGTTTTTTTTCCATTTTAAGTGATGACCAAAGTGTACATGAATTGCCGACTATGGAAAATCTTGATTTAAGAACACCAAATGCTCTTTCAACGTCCTTTCTCGATCCTTATTGCATTGTCGCAAACTTTGATTGTTTATTGTTTAATGAGTTAAGAATTGTCTTGATAATGGCACTCCATTTAGGATATATACCTTTGCAATATCCATGATCATATGTGTTACCTCTTAAACTAAAAGAAAACTAAGTAGATCTACCATTAGTTAAATCATTAAATAAAGTAGACCGTTCGACTACGTTTAGGCCATTCTTAGAACCTGGCATTCCAAAAAAGTTATGCCAAATTCATAAGTCATATGAAGCTACCGCTTTAAGAATAATTATCGACCTATGGGACTTACCTTGATAAGCTTCAACATATGCTTTTGGATAGTTCTTCCACTTCTAATGCATACAATCTATACTACCCAACAATCCTGGCAATCCTCTACTGCCATGTATCCCCATTAACCTTGCTATGCTAGCTTCATTCGATCTTCGTAAGTATTGATCGTCGTAAATGTCGGTGATAGCTTGGTAGAAATGGTCCAAAGATTCTAGTATTATGCTTTCCCTTAGACGTAAATTCTCATCAAGAGCGTCTTCTGGTCCTGCATATGCAAGTATTCTTAATGCAACGATCATTTTTTAGTAACCAGTCAATCCTTAAGTACAAGATGCATTGGGTTTCAAGATGAAGTAGTTATCATGATGTTTAATCTATTGTAGATTCCTAAGAAATAAAGGTTGGCACATTCAAAATCTTCTTCTAAAATTACCATTGGTAAAAGTAGGATTTGGAATAAATAGTCTTCCATTAGTCTTTTGTTATACCAGGCATGTTTACGATCTTTGTAGCAACGACCAACAACTGATCCACTATGTTGCCCACTTGATTGACCAACATATAGTGCAGACATAGCTATTAGCTCACTTTCACAACGAAAATGATCTTTCATCATTTCATAAAAGCCATCGTTGCTATCGTCGAAAAATATAAGATCTTCAACTGACATTATTTTTGTAATTTTCAAAATATAAGATCTGAATGAGCATTAATGAATAAGATTATCATGGGTATTTATAGTTGCTAAAATATTTGAGTAATGGAGACACATGCCAGCTTGGTTAATAAAGACAGAGTGGCTCAATGTTCTATCATATCAAACACTATAGCTACGTTGGACAACTTTCCATACATACCATCTTGGTAATGCAGACAGAGTGGGTCACTATCCCATCACATCAAACATTGTAGCCACATTGCATAACATTCCACGCATGCCACCTCAGTTAATGGGGACATAGTGGCTCGGTGTCCTATGACATTAAACACTGTAGCCACGTTGTACAACTTTCCACACATGCTAGCTTGGTTAATGAAGATAGAGTTGCTCGGTGTCCCATCACATCAAAACTATATTTGCGTTGTACAATGGCGGCTTGAATAATGGAGACAGAGTGGTTAGCTTGGTTAATATATTATATTATATATATCTTATTGCTTGCCATAATGCTCCGCAATCATACCATCCCATTAGCATACAAAAAATGGTGGATTACAACCATACGTCCTTGCCTTCATCATATTCATATGAAGGTCCTTTAAGCCACGATACCTCACCGAATACGTCTTTCCACCAACCACCAACCGAGTGGTATGTTGAAATAGAGGAAAGACACTATGATGATGTAAGAGAGCATGAGATTGATTTGCAAGAGCACATGCTTCTAGAGGATGGAAGAAGATAAAGAGAAAAGCAGAGTAACCACAATGAGGCAAAGAAGGCATAAAAAACACCACATATACCCCCAAACAGATCAAGAGGTTGATTTTAAAGCATTATACTATAGCTATGGAGTTTCTATTTTGTTTTCCATCATAAGAAACATAAATGACATTGGTCGACATCACTATATATGTCATAATTTTTCGGATGGATGTGAACTTTAGAAATGGCTTGATGATCCTTTGCCTCATCAAGCAGTTGTGTATGGCGCTGAACTTGAAGAACAAATTGAAATGCTACATAGGAGATTTGGTTCAATTTGATTATCAAGTGGTCATAGACAGTTTTTAATCAATCTGTGTGTTTATTTTTGATCTATGTTGTCATTTATACTTCAATATTTGTTGTCTGGTTTGTATCGTTTTAATTAAGTATTCATCAGTTTCATATCTTCATTATATAATTGAAATTGAAAATACATATAACTTAATACAAATAACTTAACTAATTTACTTGAATTCGAAAGTACATAGAACTTACCAAAGGTAAATAACTTAATAAACTTACTTAACTTGAACTTGAAAGTAAAGACAACTTGTCAAACATACCTAGCCCAAACATCATTCAAATTATCTAACATAGCTAACCTAAATACTATATGTAGCATGTCCAACAAAAATAGTACAATACTCCTACAAATATCTTGAATCAAACGTAGATCATATTAATTGAAATAGGTCTTCTTCCTATACTGTATTTATAATGTCTATAACCTTTGACAAGCTCTAGTAAACATGACATAAGTACTCTGAGTTCCTAGAATCCTTTGAATTAATCTACAATTAGGATGATTGGTAAATGCTTTGTTTAGAGTAACATAAAAATGTTGATTCAACTCCTCTTCCATGTGTCTACGGTCAACTTCTATGTATGCTTTTATTAGTACCAAATAATCTTATGGAGTCCAAATTTTATTTGCCATTGAGTATTCTATGAACTTTCATATAAATAGAAAGTTGATAATCCACGTCATATGAATCATGTGTCATTTGGACAACCACGTGGCAAACATCCACGAACTTGTGAAGTGTGTTTGTTTCTTCATAACTCTTTCTTCATAAGTGTTTTTATTTATGCTACGAATATAATACAAAATGAAAACAGAATATGAACCATCATCATACGATTAATAAAAGAATACGTACACCAGCATACATAAATATCATCATGAATATCCCAAAAATACACTAATCTGAAATACATGTATGAAATAGTAAAACATATATGAAATGTAACGACCCCGGATTTTATATAAATTTAAATTGATAATTTATTGAATTTTTGAATAAAATTTGTAAAATATAAAGTGGACGAATTAGAGGAATTATAACAACATTCTCTTATAATGTGTTAATACAAACAAAAAATATATTTACAAAAATAATAAACAAATAAATAATAGGCTAGAAATAAACATATACATTTAGTATGAACAAATGAAACAAAATATATGTTCAAGTATGTATACTTGTAAAATGAAGAAACACAATATATAAAGGCCTAACAAGTAAAACAAGATTTTATATATATATGAATAGGCAGATTTGAGAAACAAACATAATAAAAACAAGCTACCACAAAATCTTCTCTGTACATACAAAAGTATATAAGAAAATATCAACACAATTTATAAAAGCTGCCTGGTAAGTAAGAAAATAAACAAAGTAAAAGGAAAATCTATGGACATAAAGTATGTAGCCTGTAAAGAAGTTTGGTATGCAAGCAAAAAGAAATAAAAATGGATTCAATCTGTACAAATAAATATATTAGCATATGAACAAGGACAAAATAATTAATGCAATCAGCCTCCAACACAATGAAAAATCTTCTCAACCCATACCCAAGTAAACTTTCAGCCGAAACAAGAATCATATCAGCCTCCACTTAAAAGTACTAGGGAAAAAACTAAATAAGTTAAAATTTATAACAATGTGTGTTAAGTAATAAACCAACTTTATATTGGTACATGAAGTTAGAAACAAAGTAACAAGACCTGGAAGAAAACAAAACAGGTTGTACAAGAAAAGAAAATAAACATAAAGGACTTAAGCAATTAATGCAGCCTCCTTAGTACACTACAAATTTTTTTTTTATATTAGCCACAAGCAAGAAAATATCACTGCCGGAGATTTGTACAAACAAGTAAATTATCACTTGTACAAATTTTTCCCCTGTAACCCAGTTCTATATATCAGAGCATTATCTATTTTCGTTCCATTTTCAGCTGAGAAAAACCAAAGTAATATCATTTCATACTTAAACAAACACCAACTTAAACAACAAAAAAAAAAAATCAAATCAATGCAACCAGAGAATCAAGTGAAAAGATTTCAACTTGCAATATTCAAAAGCCTGTTTCATCAAAAAGAGCTCTGTTCTTCTCTGGAAAACAAGGTGAGCAACTTTCCACCCATGATTTACTTCTATATCTTGAGATTGTGGTTGATACTTGAATACATTATGAAATGTTGTTAGCCGTTAAATATGTCTGTATGTTTGCTATATATTGAAAACAAGTTGTTCTGTGATTTTGGTTGCTTACTAAAAGCTGTTTTCAATATTTCAAGTTTTGAACAAAGTAAAACAGAGAAAATTTTGAATACCTTTTCATATAAATATTTTATACTTAAGAATTTAAGTTAAACAAACTTGTTTTAAACTGGAATCATGGCCTGGAAGGATTGTTCGAAGGTGGACAGTGTAGCTTAAACACTGTATATTAAATTTTACAGTAAAAGGAAGAGCAATGTGTAAAATTCGAATGTTTTAAATTGTTAGTTTGAATTCATAACTTGAATAAACATTCCAAAGTAGGATTTTTGAAACAAAGATTATAATTTTTAGATAAGCACATATGGTTCAGTTCTTAAATGAACTAAAAATACATTTTCATCAATTTCTGATAGTTCAACGAATTTTAATCGTTGAAATTTGTTGAGGAGGTAGTTTGATCATGTTCGAATCTTGGAAAAATGTTAGAACATTTTCCTATTTCAAGAAATTTTGGGACGAGGTGTAATTAGGGTTTAAGGCTTGTGAACTGACGTCGAAGTTTTGGGGTTCATTCTCACTCCTCAGTGCATCGAGTTGCACGTAGTCTTGGAGGGTGGTAGTTTGGTCGAAGATGTGTTGGTGGCCGGAGTTGCGCGAATTCCGGTGGACGAGGCGGCGGGATCGAAGCGATGACAGGTTTTGGTCGGGGATGTTCCAGTGTTCCAGGTTTGAGCTTTTAAGATTGAATTCGATTTCGACGTGATGGTGGAGTTTTGGCGATCGGAGATTGATTCATGTATGAACTTCGACTTGTCTGAGGTCGTAGCATCGATCGGAGCAGCGACGAAGCGTGTGCACGTGCACGTTTGGGTCGATGTGTCAGTGGTAGCAGTTTTTTTTGTTGGTGAGGTTTTCTTTGGGTTTGTCTCGGGGATAAGGGAAGATGGGTCGGGGTTCATCACGTGAAAACAAGGGATGGACTCGAAGCAATTTGGTTTGTCTCGAGACAGTAGTGGTTACAGGTTTTAGACAACCTGGAAGCAATTTGAATTTTCAAAACAAATTCGAATGAAACTTTAATTTGTAAACTAGATTGAACAAAGCTTAAATCCAGGTTGAAGCTTGAATTCAAGTTTATTTCTGAATTCAAATTTAAAATGAAATATGAAAAATAAATTTGAAACAAATTGTTTAAATTTGCTTTGTGATGATAATTAAAACATTAGTTAGAAAATGTTTTAAATTTGAATTAGTGAAGATAAAATGATATGCACTCATTAAACTAGTTCAAGTGAATAATTGATTAATTTATTTAATCAAGAAATTTAGATTTGAGTTAAATTAATTTGGAATTAAGAACAATTAATTAAGGGTAAATTAATGATTAATAAAAGAATCATTTATTAAATATTTTGTGATTAATTAATTTTTAATCTACCATGACCAGAAAATTTTTCGTAGAAATTTAATCTGATTTAAATTTATCAGATACTTATGGATGTTTGGATTCTATTGAATGATTGAATTGTTTTATATCCCTGATATGTGATGCTTTGTGATATACCCTGATTTATGATGTGATCTGTAATTTACTTATCTGCGATATATATATCTGTTATGAAAACCCTTGACCCGTAAATGACACTTGAATTTCGATGCGACAGGGAGTCGGATTCCAGTTGGTTATCCGAAACCCACATCGAATTATAATAGTGAATCTTTGTGACTGATAAATTTATTTTATCTATGAATATGTGGATGAAGATAAGCGTTGGGGATTATACCGCTTATCGATATTGATATATCTGTGATGATTGATGTTGTGCACTATTGTGTGTAAAACCCCTGGACCACACTTATACACACACAAATATGGATTTCACGTGGAAATCGGTTAAATCACAGATAAATTAAATTTGATGTTTTTGAAATGGAAATTTTAATTTCAATTGATTTTGAAATTAGGAATTTGGGTTTAAAGTGAAAAGCTTTTGAAATGGGATTTCAAAAATAAAAGTTATTTCGAATAACTTGATCGAGTTTTGAAAATTTAAATAATTTGATTTAAATTTGAATTTCAAGTTTGAAATTGAATTCTATGATTTGAAAACTAGGGATTAAAGATGCTATACAGGTTATATATGGGTTAAACCATTTTAAAGATATTGATTTGGAAATTTGAATTTTTATTCAAGGGTTTTAACTCGTGTAAATATAACTGGATTTTTCTGAAAACGAAATTATTTGTTTTCAAATAGTAAAAGCTTTCACATAAGAAAGGATTTCCAAATTGTGTTGAATGGTTTCAAGTTCGAAATAGAATTGAAATGTTTTGAAAATTATGAAATGAGTCTTTGATTTCAAAGACCGGATGAGTTAATCTAACTTGAAATGGAATTGTTTTGAAAGGCTATGAATGAATCTTTGGAAACGAGTTTTGAAAGCTATAAGTTAAATCTTGATTTAAAGATTTAACGAGTTAATCAAATTGAAATGGAAATCGATTTGAAAATCTATGAATGGATCTTTGTGAACGGGGTAAACTTTGTTAAATAAATCTTTTTGTTTAAAAGTTTAAAGTGTGGAATTTGTTTAAACCATTGAAGGTTTTTGAAATGAATCTTTTTGTTTAAAAGATTGGAAATGGTAATTTGTTTTACCATTCGAATGAAAAGTTTTGGGCTTTAAGCTGTGATTTAACTGAGACCCCAGTATCCATATGATTTTTAATTGCGCTCGTTATTCGGTTTAGCCGGGAGAGGACCTTTGTGTCATATATCCCATTCCGAATAGTGATACGACGATATGGATAGCATTTGAAGACCGGTGGTAAAGACCGGGTATTTGCGAGAGCGATATGATGACCTATCGATTTTCTCTGCATCATAGCTCCGGTATAGAGATTCCCTAAGTGATGGGAAGTCCGATCGAGATTGTGAATACCCGGATTTGCAAGGGCTTCTTCGGAAGTGCCTTCGGTTCTGTTCGAACCCGGAACAGACTTGTATGGATGTGTGTCTGACGTTACACTTTGAGATGTAAAGCTGGTTTCTATCAAATACATTTCTGTTGGTGGCGGAGAATTTATTCTCTTAGCTTAACACCCTTCTCTGAGACGTACGAGCTCATAGGTTATGTAGTTGATGGTTACTAGTGATACATTCCCAATTTGGTAATGTGGCATACGAAGTGCTGCTGATCATTTGTTGATCGAAGCGTGGCTTTGTGAAAAAGCGTGGCTTTGTGGACGAGACTTCGTCGAGCCTCACAACCCGGTAATGGTCGAAACAGGAATGTTGCGACAAAGGTTTGTAGGGGTAGCGCCCCTAGGGTATGTCATTTCCTTCTGGATAAAGGGTGGTATCATGGTATGGAGCCCAGATACTTAACTCATGTGGACACAGTAATTTATTACTGTATGATGTTGCTTTGTTGGTTTTCGGGATCCCGCGGATAAAGGTCGGTAACGACCGGGGGATGACATGACTCGTGTGTTAGTTACCTAGTTACAGCTGTACAGCGTGAGGTAGCGTCAGTGTGTTAGTTACCTAGTTACAGCTGTACAGCGTGAGGTAGCGTCGGCCTTTTGTTTGCAGAGATCCGGTTAGGATCCGGGGCGTCTTTCCAGAGGCGTTTCCATTTCGGTAAGGAAGTTCCTTAGCCTGATCATTTGTTGGAAATCCAAATAAACAATACGAACCCAGTACGGTTTTAGTTGTATTACCTGCTATGGAATGTGGCGGTAACCTGCTATTGAACGTAGTAGCTATAGTAGGCATACAACAATGGTTGTATGCTGGCTAAGATTAATATTATATTTTCGAAATGGTTTTCGACACTATGCACTAATGATAATAATATCGAATGATTTTGCGTAGTAAGCATTTTTGACTATCATAAGAAGAAATCTCCTCCAATTCTGCGATTGCATTGTGTGTGTGGCGGGAGGTCTTATGGTAGTTTCATTTTCCAAAAGCATTGCGGGTTTCAATGTTTAAAAGCCTATTGTGTTTGTTTAAAGATAAACTGTTTTTGTTGCTCACACCAGTCCCATGACTGATCCGGAGTTTATTGTTCCCTTCCTAAACTCTGGGTGCCCACTATTTTCCACACGGGCAGTCTGGAGTTGGGTTTTTCAGATATTCAGGTTTAGTAGACTATTTGGAGCTAGTTCAGTTCTTGGAGTTCATGGACTGACGTTGCTTATCTTGGAGCATTCTATTGGAGACATTCTATCCGCTGCTGGTGCTATCTATTTTCTTTCCGCTGCTATTTGTTGTATCATATCTCTGATGTATATAGGTATTCATTGTATCATCATTGTATCTGGATATTGTATCAGATGTTGTATATCTATATTCTTTTTCTTTTCCGCTGTGTTGTTTACTTAATGTTGTTATAGCTCCGGCGAATCGGATTTGAACGGTCGAATCTGCGGCATCCTAGTACAATGTGAAGTACAGATGTTGATTTTCGAGCGCGAAAAATCCGGGTCGTTACATGAGGTATCAGAGCTAAGGTTGAACTTTAGCTCAGGAGTATAACACGTTAAGTAGCTCATTAGAGATAGGGTGAAGTATACCCTAGAATGAGTAATTCTCAGATATCCGTCTGAACGTCTCAGTAAATTCTCTTGCTATCCACTGATAGTGAGTATGAGTGCAAGAAGAGGATGAGATAGGGGACAGAGAAATACGACTATAAATGGTCAATACTCTGTAACAATAAGGAAATAATCTTTTCTATCAATTTCTTTTGTTCGTCATCTCTTCTCAATTCTTCGATAGTTCCTAGTAGATCCAGGGAGAAGAAATTCGATATATTGATATGGGACGTAAACTCCGGATGGACCAAAATTGTTTGTATGGATGAATTGTTTGCTTTGATTGCTATGGTTGATAGATATACTTTAGTTTTTAAACTAGAAAGTTTTGGAATCGTATCCATATATCTATCTATTCTTTGGGTCCGGATATATTCTACGAATGGTTAGTTATCACTTCGAACTAACCGATGCCATTGTATATTTCGTAGATCTGGATAATCCGAGTGTCTTCTGAAATGTTAAACAGATCCGTTCTCGTATCTGATTTTGATATTCTGATTTGGTAAGCCAAATGCAGAATAAATATTCAGTTTGAGTTGATGAAATATTCTTCATCTATCTTTGTGTCTCCTTGGTAATTTCGAGGACGAAATTCTTTTAAGGGGGGAAGTTTGTAACGACCTCGGATTTTATATAAATTTAAATTGATAATTTATTGAATTTTTGAATAAAATTTGTAAAATATAAAGTGGACGAATTAGAGGAATTATAACAACATTCTCTTATAATGTGTTAATACAAACAAAAAATATATTTACAAAAATAATAAACAAATAAATAATAGGCTAGAAATAAACATATACATTTAGTATGAACAAATGAAACAAAATATATGTTCAAGTATGTATACTTGTAAAATGAAGAAACACAATATATAAAGGCCTAACAAGTAAAACAAGATTTTATATATATATGAATAGGCAGATTTGAGAAACAAACATAATAAAAACAAGCTACCACAAAATCTTCTCTGTACATACAAAAGTATATAAGAAAATATCAACACAATTTATAAAAGCTGCCTGGTAAGTAAGAAAATAAACAAAGTAAAAGGAAAATCTATGGACATAAAGTATGTAGCCTGTAAAGAAGTTTGGCATGCAAGCAAAAAGAAATAAAAATGGATTCAATCTGTACAAATAAATATATTAGAATATGAACAAGGACAAAATAATTAATGCAATCAGCCTCCAACACAATGAAAAATCATCTCAACCCATACCCAAGTAAACTTTCAGCCGAAACAAGAATCATATCAGCCTCCACTTAAAAGTACTAGGGAAAAAACTAAATAAGTTAAAATTTATAACAATGTGTGTTAAGTAATAAACCAACTTTATATTGGTACATGAAGTTAGAAACAAAGTAACAAGACCTGGAAGAAAACAAAACAGGTTGTACAAGAAAAGAAAATAAACATAAAGGACTTAAGCAATTAATGCAGCCTCCTTAGTACACTACAATTTTTTTTTATATTAGCCACAAGCAAGAAAATATCACTGCCGGAGATTTGTACAAACAAGTAAATTATCACTTGTACAAATTTTTCCCCTGTAACCCAGTTCTATATATCAGAGCATTATCTATTTTCGTTCCATTTTCAGCTGAGAAAAACCAAAGTAATATCATTTCATACTTAAACAAACACCAACTTAAACAACAACAAAAAAAATCAAATCAATGCAACCAGAGAATCAAGTGAAAAGATTTCAACTTGCAATATTCAAAAGCCTGTTTCATCAAAAAGAGCTCTGTTCTTCTCTGGAAAACAAGGTGAGCAACTTTCCACCCATGATTTACTTCTATATCTTGAGATTGTGGTTGATACTTGAATACATTATGAAATGTTGTTAGCCGTTAAATATGTCTGTATGTTTGCTATATATTGAAAACAAGTTGTTCTGTGATTTTGGTTGCTTACTAAAAGCTGTTTTCAATATTTCAAGTTTTGAACAAAGTAAAACAGAGAAAATTTTGAATACCTTTTCATATAAATATTTTATACTTAAGAATTTAAGTTAAACAAACTTGTTTTAAACTGGAATCATGGCCTGGAAGGATTGTTCGAAGGTGGACAGTGTAGCTTAAACACTGTATATTAAATTTTACAGTAAAAGGAAGAGCAATGTGTAAAATTCGAATGTTTTAAATTGTTAGTTTGAATTCATAACTTGAATAAACATTCCAAAGTAGGATTTTTGAAACAAAGATTATAATTTTTAGATAAGCACATATGGTTCAGTTCTTAAATGAACTAAAAATACATTTTCATCAATTTCTGATAGTTCAACGAATTTTAATCGTTGAAATTTGTTGAGGAGGTAGTTTGATCATGTTCGAATCTTGGAAAAATGTTAGAACATTTTCCTATTTCAAGAAATTTTGGGACGAGGTGTAATTAGGGTTTAAGGCTTGTGAACTGACGTCGAAGTTTTGGGGTTCATTCTCACTCCTCAGTGCATCGAGTTGCACGTAGTCTTGGAGGGTGGTAGTTTGGTCGAAGATGTGTTGGTGGCCGGAGTTGCGCGAATTCCGGTGGACGAGGCGGCGGGATCGAAGCGATGACAGGTTTTGGTCGGGGATGTTCCAGTGTTCCAGGTTTGAGCTTTTAAGATTGAATTCGATTTCGACGTGATGGTGGAGTTTTGGCGATCGGAGATTGATTCATGTATGAACTTCGACTTGTCTGAGGTCGTAGCATCGATCGGAGCAGCGACGAAGCGTGTGCACGTGCACGTTTGGGTCGATGTGTCAGTGGTAGCAGTTTTTTTTGTTGGTGAGGTTTTCTTTGGGTTTGTCTCGGGGATAAGGGAAGATGGGTCGGGGTTCATCACGTGAAAACAAGGGATGGACTCGAAGCAATTTGGTTTGTCTCGAGACAGTAGTGGTTACAGGTTTTAGACAACCTGGAAGCAATTTGAATTTTCAAAACAAATTCGAATGAAACTTTAATTTGTAAACTAGATTGAACAAAGCTTAAATCCAGGTTGAAGCTTGAATTCAAGTTTATTTCTGAATTCAAATTTAAAATGAAATATGAAAAATAAATTTGAAACAAATTGTTTAAATTTGCTTTGTGATGATAATTAAAACATTAGTTAGAAAATGTTTTAAATTTGAATTAGTGAAGATAAAATGATATGCACTCATTAAACTAGTTCAAGTGAATAATTGATTAATTTATTTAATCAAGAAATTTAGATTTGAGTTAAATTAATTTGGAATTAAGAACAATTAATTAAGGGTAAATTAATGATTAATAAAAGAATCATTTATTAAATATTTTGTGATTAATTAATTTTTAATCTACCATGACCAGAAAATTTTTCGTAGAAATTTAATCTGATTTAAATTTATCAGATACTTATGGATGTTTGGATTCTATTAAATGATTGAATTGTTTTATATCCCTGATATGTGATGCTTTGTGATATACCCTGATTTATGATGTGATCTGTAATTTACTTATCTGCGATATATATATCTGTTATGAAAACCCTTGACCCGTAAATGACACTTGAATTTCGATGCGACAGGGAGTCGGATTCCAGTTGGTTATCCGAAACCCACATCGAATTATAATAGTGAATCTTTGTGACTGATAAATTTATTTTATCTATGAATATGTGGATGAAGATAAGCGTTGGGGATTATACCGCTTATCGATATTGATATATCTGTGATGATTGATGTTGTGCACTATTGTGTGTAAAACCCCTGGACCACACTTATACACACACAAATATGGATTTCACGTGGAAATCGGTTAAATCACAGATAAATTAAATTTGATGTTTTTGAAATGGAAATTTTAATTTCAATTGATTTTGAAATTAGGAATTTGGGTTTAAAGTGAAAAGCTTTTGAAATGGGATTTCAAAAATAAAAGTTATTTCGAATAACTTGATCGAGTTTTGAAAATTTAAATAATTTGATTTAAATTTGAATTTCAAGTTTGAAATTGAATTCTATGATTTGAAAACTAGGGATTAAAGATGCTATACAGGTTATATATGGGTTAAACCATTTTAAAGATATTGATTTGGAAATTTGAATTTTTATTCAAGGGTTTTAACTCGTGTAAATATAACTGGATTTTTCTGAAAACGAAATTATTTGTTTTCAAATAGTAAAAGCTTTCACATAAGAAAGGATTTCCAAATTGTGTTGAATGGTTTCAAGTTCGAAATAGAATTGAAATGTTTTGAAAATTATGAAATGAGTCTTTGATTTCAAAGACCGGATGAGTTAATCTAACTTGAAATGGAATTGTTTTGAAAGGCTATGAATGAATCTTTGGAAACGAGTTTTGAAAGCTATAAGTTAAATCTTGATTTAAAGATTTAACGAGTTAATCAAATTGAAATGGAAATCGATTTGAAAATCTATGAATGGATCTTTGTGAACGGGGTAAACTTTGTTAAATAAATCTTTTTGTTTAAAAGTTTAAAGTGTGGAATTTGTTTAAACCATTGAAGGTTTTTGAAATGAATCTTTTTGTTTAAAAGATTGGAAATGGTAATTTGTTTTACCATTCGAATGAAAAGTTTTGGGCTTTAAGCTGTGATTTAACTGAGACCCCAGTATCCATATGATTTTTAATTGCGCTCGTTATTCGGTTTAGCCGGGAGAGGACCTTTGTGTCATATATCCCATTCCGAATAGTGATACGACGATATGGATAGCATTTGAAGACCGGTGGTAAAGACCGGGTATTTGCGAGAGCGATATGATGACCTATCGATTTTCTCTGCATCATGGCTCCAGTATAGAGATTCCCTAAGTGATGGGAAGTCCGATCGAGATTGTGAATACCCGGATTTGCAAGGGCTTCTTCGGAAGTGCCTTCGGTTCTGTTCGAACCCGGAACAGACTTGTATGGATGTGTGTCTGACGTTACACTTTGAGATGTAAAGCTGGTTTCTATCAAATACATTTCTGTTGGTGGCGGAGAATTTATTCTCTTAGCTTAACACCCTTCTCTGAGACGTACGAGCTCAGAGGTTATGTAGTTGATGGTTACTAGTGATACATTCCCAATTTGGTAATGTGGCATACGAAGTGCTGCTGATCATTTGTTGATCGAAGCGTGGCTTTGTGAAAAAGCGTGGCTTTGTGGACGAGACTTCGTCGAGCCTCACAACCCGGTAATGGTCGAAACAGGAATGTTGCGACAAAGGTTTGTAGGGGTAGCGCCCCTAGGGTATGTCATTTCCTTCTGGATAAAGGGTGGTATCATGGTATGGAGCCCAGATACTTAACTCATGTGGACACGGTAATTTATTACTGTATGATGTTGCTTTGTTGGTTTTCGGGATCCCGCGGATAAAGGTCGGTAACGACCGGGGGATGACATGACTCGTGTGTTAGTTACCTAGTTACAGCTGTACAGCGTGAGGTAGCGTCAGTGTGTTAGTTACCTAGTTACAGCTGTACAGCGTGAGGTAGCGTCGGCCTTTTGTTTGCAGAGATCCGGTTAGGATCCGGGGCGTCTTTCCAGAGGCGTTTCCATTTCGGTAAGGAAGTTCCTTAGCCTGATCATTTGTTGGAAATCCAAATAAACAATACGAACCCAGTACGGTTTTAGTTGTATTACCTGCTATGGAATGTGGCGGTAACCTGCTATTGAACGTAGTAGCTATAGTAGGCATACAACAATGGTTGTATGCTGGCTAAGATTAATATTATATTTTCGAAATGGTTTTCGACACTATGCACTAATGATAATAATATCGAATGATTTTGCGTAGTAAGCATTTTTGACTATCATAAGAAGAAATCTCCTCCAATTCTGCGATTGCATTGTGTGTGTGGCGGGAGGTCTTATGGTAGTTTCATTTTCCAAAAGCATTGCGGGTTTCAATGTTTAAAAGCCTATTGTGTTTGTTTAAAGATAAACTGTTTTTGTTGCTCACACCAGTCCCATGACTGATCCGGAGTTTATTGTTCCCTTCCTAAACTCTGGGTGCCCACTATTTTCCACACGGGCAGTCTGGAGTTGGGTTTTTCAGATATTCAGGTTTAGTAGACTATTTGGAGCTAGTTCAGTTCTTGGAGTTCATGGACTGACGTTGCTTATCTTGGAGCATTCTATTGGAGACATTCTATCCGCTGCTGGTGCTATCTATTTTCTTTCCGCTGCTATTTGTTGTATCATATCTCTGATGTATATAGGTATTCATTGTATCATCATTGTATCTGGATATTGTATCAGATGTTGTATATCTATATTCTTTTTCTTTTCCGCTGTGTTGTTTACTTAATGTTGTTATAGCTCCGGCGAATCGGATTTGAACGGTCGAATCTGCGGCATCCTAGTACAATGTGAAGTACAGATGTTGATTTTCGAGCGCGAAAAATCCGGGTCGTTACATGAAACATAAAAACAACACTAGTCTATGTGAGGGGACCCAATACCACTCCTCCCGTCGTCGGTACCATCATTGTCACTATCATCATTGACATCATCCCAATCAAGTGGCTCTAGTGGCGGCTAATGCTGCTGCTGAAGCTGTTGAGTCTAAGCCTGGTAATCATGTATCTAAGCCTCATACTGAGCCGCTTGACTGTGATAATCAATCTAATACTGAGTCTGCTGCTACTATAATGCGGTTTGATAACCCTGATACATAACCTAAGTATAATCAAGTGTCATACGCTCAAATGCAACAATCACCCATCTATCTCGATCCATGTAATAAGAAAACTACGATGTCAAAAAGGAAAATGATACATATATGGTGGATGTAATTGATATTGAATTATATGAAAATTTAAAAGTCGTACGTACCGGATGCGGATGATATTAACCAACAGAAGGTATATCCCGAATATCCTTATCTCCAGGATAATACAATGGATATTCAACAGTCTTACCCTGTAATGTACCTTCTTTTTAGGAATAATAAATGTTTAAATAATTAAACATTGAATTTTTGAATATATAATGAATAATTTATTTTCATTTTAGAATATCAGAATTTTATAATAAGATAATTAGTGATGAAATTAAATAGTTTTGAGAATAAATATTTGTTCTGAGAAATTTTGAAATAAATTAGTTAGAAAAATTAATTAATTCATTAATTTAAAATATGAACTTTTAAGTATTTAAATTTAAATGAATTAAATATGAGAAATAAATTCTAGAATATTCTTAAATGTTGAGTGTATTTATTGGTATTATAAATTTTTATTTGGAATTTTATTGTAACTTTAGTTAAGGTTAAAAAAAATACTACATTTAAAGGAAATAAAAAAGAAAGAAAATATGTATTTACTTATTTATATTTTAAAGCCCAAGACCGCATACTTAAGCCCAAACAACATTCATATATTCATCTCCAAATTTTTCCTTCCCCGAATAGTTCACTCTCGCCTATTAATATAATCCCCTACGTTCCTTTTCCTTAACTTTAGAAAATCAAAAAGCTAACCAAAACCTTACCTTTGAAAATTAAATATATTGTTTTAAATTCTCAAATTTGGATATGTGTATCTCGACACTAATATACACTTGCGTAACGAAGTGATTTGGGTTTTGTTGAGGAGTTGGAAGTTTAGAGCGTGCATATGAGAGAAGAAGAAGTAGCAAGCTTCAGGTGAGTATACACACTCACAAACCTTTGTCTAAATCATCAAATTCCCTATATTTGATATGTTTGAGTTGTTGTTTGATTGAGTATAATGTTTGTGCATCAAATTGGTGAAGAATCGATGGAAGCAACGATTAATAAAGGGGCAGATGGAGCAGAATGCTCCAGGTTCGACCATAAGAGGTCAACCCTCTCTTGCTATTGTCGACACCTATAGGTCGACAACTCAAAGGAAGTGGTCGACCGTTTAAGGTCGACACCTTTCATCTCTCCACGTGATATAATAAAATTTAATTTATATTTTCTAAAATAAAAGAAAATTCAATGAAAATATATATTTGGATAGTAAAATTTTGTTGAATGGTAAATATGAAATTATTTTATGAATTTTTTTATTTAATATTAATAATATTTATTTTATCTAGATATTGATTATTTAATGAAAAATTTAGTTTTTAATTTTAATAAATCTATAAAATTCCTATATAATTCAAGAAAAATATGAATTAGCTTTAATTGCTATTTTATGATTTCCAAAGTATATTTCATGAATTTAGAATATACTATAATGATTTGAAAAATATTTTTTTATAGATTTGGGATGTAATAAATTAATATAGATGGTGTAATTTTTTTTTAAAATAGTATTTAATCATAGAAATTTATGAAATAATTATTATGTGAAATATTGAATTATACAAACTAATTTTGGGGTTCTGAAAGAAAGAAATCAGTTTTTAAAAGTTATTGGTGAATATTATATTATTATTTAAATTTATAAAAGGTTGGAAAATTAGTATATTATTGAAAAAAAAATTAAGTTTGGTTTTAGTTAATCATCCAGTTTAATTTTAGAATATATATATTATCCATTTCTAAGTATTTATTTTGTATGTTAAGGTTTTATGTTGTGAATGATTCATTATTAAATATTGATTTGTTATTCTATATATATGTGTATGTGTGTGTGTTTATTTGAAACATCTACTTTATATTACTTATCCGATCATTCCTTTGTTGTGTATTGAATTGAATCATATGAATGATTCACCATTGACGTTAAATTGATTTTTGACATGATACATGATGACATCCTTCTATATGGATTCGTGTTATTGCTATTTTGTATTATCTTGTTTTTGATGATTTTAATTCTGTGCAGCGAGGAATCTGAATAAACAGAGTTATAATACCATTTAGGATGTGGCAGTTGGTAATATTTATCTAGTTATACTTTGGACTCGTTATATCTAATATTGTGGAGGTTGAGTGTAGTTTATGAGCAATGAATAAACGATTGAGTATCATGCGGTGGTATGGAATGATTATGTGATACTTATTCGATTATTCATTGTAAGTAGATGTCACTCAAGTGATAGGAACTGCGATTATACTCATGTGAGGTGATGCTTGGTGCAGAGCAAGTTTATATGCTTGATGTACTATAAGATTATATGCTCGGGGTACAACATTATGGACGATTGAGCTATGGGGTGTATCTATATGTACGTTATCTATCATAAAGTGCTCCAGGTTATAACTAGGAGTTAGCGGGAACCGGATGGCCATTGTCCATCCTGGCGGCCTGATCATAGGATTGCGTCTTAGATCTGTGATATTGTTGTTGTATTAGTGCGCATCGTGGTATTTGAGTGAAGGGTGGGGTAGCCTTTGCCCCTTTTTGTCATAAATGTCAACAGTCTGTTACCATAGGGGCATGATCTAGGTCGTGATCAATGCATAGTATAGTCTGGCAGCGTGTTTATGACATGCGGTGGACATAGTCACGATACTAGGTTGGTAATTGAAGACTGTAGAAGCAAATCCGGGCAGTGTAGCCTTGGGCTCTTGGAGAAGATAGGGTAGTTGTCAGTCTCCCTTCTAGTTCTACATGGATTGGTAAACAAGTACATAGTATCATATACCTCACCAAAGTATTAGACTAGATCCAAGTGAATAACCCAGGAACTCTTGGAGATGGTGGGTAGCCACGTTGTGGTTTGACTAGGTGGTATAACCTAGATATTATGAGATTATTGCACAGTGTAACCCATACATTATGATTTGATTTCCCATCACCATTTATTTCTACATGAGTAGATGAGATTATACCTGGATATGTGTCCAAAGTATAATGGATTCTCATGTCTTTTACTTATATGATTTTACCAACAGGCAGCCTATATTTTATATTGATGATGATATTTTATTGTTTGAGATCGAGAGATATATTTAGGCAATGCCATGTGCTAGCCTGACCATACTTAGTGAATTCTCGTATACTGATGATTTATGGATACAAATGATTCACCCATTTGGTGCTACTCTATGATTTCTGATTGATATGCTTTTATATAGGCGATGACGTCTTTATGTGCAAATTTGTGATATTTGACATTCTAAGATACCATGGAATTGTTTATGATATTTTAATTATATACTCTATATACATTTCTACTAATATATACTGACACTGTAATCGTTTACTTAAGTTACTCTGTTAGTGTTGTTGTTTTATTACTCCTATATATACAGTGTCACCTAATTAATAGATCATTGGTTTAGACATAGTCTGACCCATGTTATTTATATAATACTAGGGTCAGTCCAAGACATTTCAAGTATAGGGATAGTGAGACCGGCTTTTGTATTGGGATTAGAGGAGGCTTGTAATTTAGCATCATAGTTTATCATTTTGTATTGTATTATCTCTTGTATATATTCATGTGTGGTATGTTGGATATTCCTTTTATATTTAATATTATATATTTTTGCTACAATCCTGACTCTGTGTTCTCTAATATTTATTGTATGTTGTCTATTGTTCTATCCTAATGGCACACATGTTTATTGCTTTGTGCCAATTCTGTATACATTTATGGTGAGTTATATTTAATGTTTAAATACGTACCAATGTTAGCCTAAGTGAATATTCACATGTGTACCTCATATAGTCTCATTCTCCGAATTATCTGGTTGTATTACCTTGTAATACTCTTGAATAGTATAGGTATAGAGGGGGTGTTCTAAATGGTATCAGAGCAGGTTCAGAACAGTACATCGTATATAAGAGACACAATTCAAGACCTTAGATGAGACTTAGAGTCCCTGTCCCTTTGGGTGAGTTGGCTAGTTATCCTATAATTAAGGGATAGTAGGAATACATACATATATGTATATGTATATGTATATTGTATATGTATACACACATTACATGTAGTTGATTATTGGGGTAATCATCTGAGGATGTATTTGTTATTTTCAATATGCATAAGATATTTGGATTTAAATATTTTATTTACGAATATATATATATATAATGATTGACTTTAGGTGGTTTAATATTAAGTTGTCATGTTTTGATTTGATTCAGATCATAGTGCGCAACGGAAACCGATAACTGATTTTCCGCTGAGTGCATTGGTCGTTGTTTTTATAATTGTTCGGTCATACATAATTATTTGTATTGAATTTAATTTTGGCTATTGTTTGGTATTATTTAATAGGTGTTGCAATGGTTTATTGTCTAATATATATATATTGAAAGAATGTTTGAAAATGTTTTGGTTAGAAATTTCTTGGGTATATATAAAGTTTGTTAGAATTTTTTTAATGAGAATGTTATGATAAAGCAGAGCTATTGATTAAGTTTGATATAAACTGATAATCATTTTATACCGGCAAGTACGTTAAAGGATTTGTATCAATAATGTAATAGAAATTTTGAAATGAATCGTGTTAATTTGTCCATTGAGTGTGTTAAGAATTCTGGTCAATGTGGGTGCATAAGTATTCGGTATGGATTCATAAATACTGAAGCGAGACATTTGGATAAAGTGTTTTTGAAATGATATAAATATTTAAGTAAAATTCATGTATTTTGGAAAGGACGAATATTTCAAGTAATAGTATAACTAAAGTTGGTAATTTTGATAAAGTGATGTTTTATAAATATATATGAGGTATTTTGGTAATGAAGAGTTAATTTAGGAAAAGTATTTAGAAAATAATTTGTTTAAGATAAAATGTTTTTATTTAATATTATGTTTTTAAATTCAGTTTAAAGTAAAGTTAGTTTGATGAAAAAAAAATTTGTAATTAAAGTTGTGTAGAGTTACTCATATGTTTTATAATGAATTTTCTCTTATAAAGCTAAAAATTTTAATTGGGAAATTTTAGGAAATGGATTTGATACTTGATACTTTTGAATTCATGGTAATATTCATATTATGATGTTGATTTTAAAGTGTAAAGATTTATAGTTTGGCATTTTGATATTTCGTAAACTATTGAGAAGTTTTAGTTTAGTGATAAGCCACTGATGAAAGGTCTAGTCATTGATTTTATGTTATTCTATTTGATGTCTGATGAACTAATGCAGATAATTATATGTATAGATTTGTGACTGTAATATATTATTGTGAATTTATATCGGTAAATGAATTATTAGCCTGGTAATAGATTCTTCCTAAGAAAATTGCAAGGATGAAATTTTGTTAATGGGGAGTCTATAATAATCTTTTTTTAGGGGTAATCAATAATAAGTATTTAAATAATAAAAAATGGATTTTTGTAATTTAAAATGAATAATTTGGTTTCATTTTAGAATATCAGCATTTATAACAAGGTAATTAGTGATGAAATTAAATAGTTTTGAGAATAAATATTTGTTTTGAGAAATTGTGAAGTAAATTAAGTAGGAAAATTAATTAATTCATTTATTAATTAATGGATTTAAAATATAAAAATTTGAGTATATAAATTTAAAGAAATTAAACATGAGAAATAAATCCTGGAAGTTTATGTAATATTGATTAAATTATTGATATATAAATTTTTATTCGAAATTTTATTATAATTTGAATTAAGGTTAAAAAATTAGTATTATACCTAAAGGAAATAGAAAATTAGTTCCTAAAGTATTATACCTAATGGAAATTAGTATTATAATTCTAGAAGATGCTGTGGGATTGTTTATGATATTTTAATTATACACTCTATACACGTTTCTACATATATAAACTGACACTATAATTGTTAAATTGAGTTACTCTGATAGTGTTACCATTTTATTTCTCCTAGTATATACCATGTCACTAAAATTAATAGATCCTTGATTTAGACATAGTCTGACCTATGTCTTATTTATATAATACTCGGGTCAGTCCGAGACATTTCAGGTACAAGAAGAGTGAGACCAGCTTTTGTATCGGGCTAAGAGGAAGCTAGTAATTTAGTATTATAGTTTATCATTTTGTATTGTATTATCTATTGTATATATTCGTGTGTTATATGTTGGATATACCTTATATATTTAATATTATATATTATCGCTGTGATTCTGACTCAATGTTCTCTGATATTTATTGTATATTATGTATTGTTCTATCCTGAAGGCATGCATATTTATTACTTTGTGTCGATACTGTATACAATTTATGATGGGTTATATTTAATGTCTAAATGCATACCGGTGTTAGCCAAATGGAATATTCATGTGTGTACCCTATGTAGCCTCATTCTCTGTATTATCTGACAGTATTACCTTATAATACTCTTAGATAGTATGGATATAGAGGTAGGGTGTTACAAATGGTATCAGAGCAGGTTCAGAATAATACATCGTATATAGGAGACACGAGTCAAGACATTAGATTCTAGTAACCCTATAATAAAGGGATAGTAGGAATACACACACACACACACATAATGATAATTGGGGTAATCAACTAGGGTCGTATTTTTGTTTTCTATATGTATAATACATTTGGATTAAGATATTTAATGTATGAATATATAAAAAAATGATTGACTTTGGGTAGCTTAATTTTGAGTTGTCAGGTTGTAGCGATCCGGATTTTCGACCTCCAAAAATCAACATTAATACGTCCACTGTATTACATGTCAAACAATCGAATGTTGGAATTACCAGATCATTAGGGAAAGCAGAAAGAGATAGAAGAAGAAAATAGAAATAACAACACAGAGTCTCACAATCGCAGCGGAACAATATATAATAGATAACAACATATCTTTACAAAGAAAAAACTATAACTGTTTTATACATTATACCATCAGACTACAACACAATCAATAACACAATACTAGACAGTTATAATAACTTGTCCTCACAAAAGCTGAATATACAGCATACCATACACAACGGAATATAATTCAGATACGTAATATACGTCTTCGTCATCCAGCTCGTCTCCTGAGCAACATAGCATCCTATCATGTATATGTAATACTCGGTCTGACCCGAGCATTATAATAAAATAACACCCGAGTCAGTCTGGAAAAACCAGCGTGAGAAAACACACTCAATTAGAATTATTAAAGTTTCAAAATCCTTTTGAAAATCAAAGGTATCTCGTAAGACCACGCCACAAGTAAACACGACGGGTTTTTACCTTACGATAACCAAAACATTCAATATCAAAATCCTCTGATATTATAATAGTGTCTAAGTACAAATACTTATTCAAATAACTAAAATTGTTACATTAATTAAATTCCAGCAGTACTAGGCTCTACAATCAAAACCGTAAAGGCACGTATTGGAGAATGAATTCCAACTGAACTACTAGGCACTGGGGTACCACCTGTTACGGTACCTGTCTAGAAACACCATACCGAGGACCACTCCGGGGTCCCCTGCAACACAAGACCGGACTACCCCCTAAACTGGATATCCCGAATAAGATTACCCCGTGGTTGGGATCAGCAACCGCACCACACAAACGAATAAAAGAAAAGGGACTCTAGATTGGGGTAACCTTACCCTACTTAGGTGCGACCCACTTAGCCTTGCTGCATCTCCCCTGATTTTCAGTCATTCCCGATTGATGAGGCTCGAGGCTAAGCGTTACCTTTTTAGAAATATTCACTTAGAATGCTCATTGTCCTCCAATGACAATGTAATGATAGCATTCATCCATACAAGTCCATTCCCGGTCCGAACGTAACCGAATGCACTATTCCTATTACATCCATTTTGGAATCACCCTCAGGATTAGTAGCGATTAGCCCTTGCACTTCACTGCTCCATCTTCGACTCCAAGCTATTGTCTTCATTCCGAAAATGTACTCATTGGATCGAAGTGGTTTTCGGATCACAAATCCTATACCGGTCTCTTCGAAACAACGTTCGATATTTTCCGGTAAACTCTACCCCGGTTCTTTAGGAAATACACAGACGAAGATAAGATCGGAGATCACCTCCTAACCGTTAGTTGACAGATTTCCTCATAAACGTCCCAGAAGAACGAAATGAGTTTATACGTACAGTATAGCACCTCAAACGGTAACTGTACCATATAATTCCCGCACACCTTCTAGTTATTTCCAAAGTTATATTTGAGTCCAGATTTGATAGTCGGTTATTTAACTATCGATTAAACAATCAATTCTGCCAAACACTTCATTTCCACTGAAAACTCCAAATCTCCTTTTAATTTAATTTTAATAAATTAAATCTCTTTATCCAAAATATAGACTTATCTTATCGAGTTAAGTAAATTCACCTATATTTTTTCAAAGATATTTGGAAACCCTTAAAATAATTCAGGAAAGTACCAATGCGGTATCAAACTATGGATCACAGCTCAATGGTTACGTCTCTATCCCAGAGAAATTCAAGACTTAGCTGCAGGCACTCACTGCCTCTGATTACGCCACGCGAGTATACCAATACTCTCTGAAATCTCTATTTAATAATTTCAAAATAATATTTATGAGATTTCTATAATAATTCTCCAAATAAAACTTTAGACAAAAGCTACCTTATTTTAAAAGTATTATATAAATTGTAAATATGTAATTATTATTGTTTAAAAATAAATATTTTGATTGGACCTTTAATAATAATTAGCTACTATTACTAACTTAAATAATATTTACTTTAACAATTTTTAAAACAACTAAATAATAAATTTTTCTAAAACATCCTTTTAAACACTTTTACATTTTATAATTATTACTTTAAAAGTAATCTTTCTTTAAAAATGTAGTTAACTTTCCGGAAAATAAATCTCCAATCCAAAAATAGCCAGTCCAATTAATTCATAAATCCCTCCCGATTTATTTCCAGCTAAATTTACGTTCCAATTCTGTAAATTTCCTCTTCACTTTTATAATAATAAACTACCATTTATTTTTAAAACGATTTACCCATCCCCTTATAAATTCCCATCGTGAATTTATAATTCCAAATTATCCACTGATAAACACTTCACTTCATTTATAAACCTAGTTTATAAATCCCAAAGTCTCATTTTCCTTTTATAACCGTTTTAAAATACTTAAGTCGATTTTAAACCGATTTTCTGAGTTAAATTCCATTTTAAAATTTATTCCTTCGTCAATCCAAACTTATTCTAAAATCCACTAATTCCAGATTCACTTCCTTTTTATGATTAAAATCTTATTTAAATCTTGAACATTATTTCGTATTTTATTTTTCAAATTCCCCTTTTTATTTTTCCCAAACTATTTAAAACTTAAATTTAAAAATACATTCTTTTATACTTAAACAATATCGCTTAAGTTCTTATTTTTAAAACTCTTTATTTCACATTTATCCAAAAATCTCCATTTTTCCATATTTCAGAATTTATTAAATAGGATTTTAAAATCAAACTATTTATTTATTTTCCAAAATTCAGTCTTTAAATTTATCCAACTTCACTATAAATATTTTACTTTAAAATTCCCTTTTTATTTTCCTTTAAAATTTCAATATTTATATTTTGATATTTTAAAATGCTAAAAATATATCCAGCAATACCATAGCATTCAATCATTTCAATTTTAATATAATCTATCAAAGATTATCCAAATAAATCATATCACCGAATATGAAAATAATCTTAATATATTTGAGGAATCCAGTTGGATCCCTCTAATCTGTTTCCCTGCATCCACAGATGTTAGCACAATATAAAAATACCAATCCCACTTCGAGGGGGATATCGCGGTATATAGGATCATCCGCTATTATGCGGGGCGCATAGGGTCTCATCCGCTATATAATGCGGGAATATTAATCACTCCAATATATATATATATATATATTTAACATTCAACAGATAATAATTTTATAAAATCAACCAAACAACCAATAATTCAAATTCAACATTTTTGAATTATTCCAGTAATCCAATTGAGTGAGATTTTACTCACCTTTGATTTTAACTTTGTACTCCGCTCCAACTCGACTTGTTTCTCCACGATTTTGGACCTCGTATAAACATTATACAGTTTATTAACATTTGAAATAACCGAACAATTAATTACCATTTAATAAATTTAATTAACTAGTTTTAAATAATAATTAACCAACCTAATTTACATTTGGTATAAATACCTTTGGTATCCTTGAAATAATAGTTTATACACTTGATTTTACATAAGAAATAATAATAGTTGATAAAGATTCTCTGAAATGGTATAACCTTTTTTTTCGCATGAACAAATTAAAATATTTATAAGTTAACAACTTATATTTTTAACACAAATTTATATGCTCAAATTTATAAAAAGAACTGAAATTACCAGCAAGAGGCCTGGCCAACGACGGCGACCACTGCCTCCACTCATCGAGATGAAGACCCGCCTCTCTCCTCCTATGCGTGTGCATACGCGAGCGCACACTCACCCAAATCTGCCTCGCACAGCTAAGCCGTGCCCACGTCGACTTCCCCTTCCACTGCGACATGTCGCGCCTCCACTGACACGCGACTACGGCCACCAATGTCACCACTTCCCTCACGAATCCAACTTCGAACTCAACACACGAACCCATACCCAAACTCCATTTCTCGAGCAAGCCTATTCAAGACACCGCGACCTCCTCCTGCTACCTTGACTTCTCGTGAGGCCTTGAATCAATTTCGATTTATTTGGAGATGCTCGCCCCTCCCTTTTTTTAGAACTTGATTTTCTGAATTGAATTGATGCGGGAAGTTCGATTTTAGATTAAAAGAGGGATGAACGAACGTATCTGCAGGCTATTTTATTTTTGAAGAGGGAAATTCGAACTATTGAAATGCTCGGCCATTTTTGTTTCACTCCCTTTTTGAACTATTGGTTTTAAAAAGAAAGCTCGGTTGAGATTTAAAAGAAAAGAAAGGGGAAAAAGATGGAAATGTGTTTGAAATGCTTTGCGTAAAGAATATGTTCTGCTACAGTGACACTGAGGTGAAAGGGAAAAGCTAATGTGAAGAATTGAAATATATATATATATATTAATTAATTTTAAATCATCTCGAAACCGAAGCCTAAATTCTCGACCTCCTATAGAGGCATGCCACTAGGCGTTTATAATGTTATACCCATATTCCTAACGCAATGGAAAAGGTTCCGATTCCTAATTCGATCGTATGGAGAAGATAGCTTTTTGGACCTAATAATTATATTGAATTTTCGATATAAATTTCAGCGCGTTTATATATCGTACGACCAAACGATAACTCAAAACACTACGAAATTTGAAATCCGATAATAATACACTATTACGGATCTAATGGAAATGGTTTCGTCGAATTCCGAGACTGTGCCTCAGAAGGCTATTTTTAAATGACAATTTAACGATATATTTTTAAAACTGAACACATCACTTTTAAATTAAATTTTAAGACTTTTATTATCTTCAGTATTATTAATATAATTTTTACAAGCCTTCAAATTATTTTTGACAAGCTTAAAAACCAAGATTTCACATTTTACCCAATTTCCAATTATCAAATTCAATAATTAATTCATCCAATAAATAGTGATATTTGAAATTCAAGTTAAAAATTAACTTTTAAATATTTAAATCAATTAAATATTCTAATTTCAAATATCCAAAATTCCGGGTCGTTACAATCCTTCCCCCTTATAAGAATTTCATCCTCGAAATTGCTAGGTAAGAAGAATGGCCCAAAACCCAATAACTAATTTCCTAAAACCAAACAGTTTCACACTTCTCGAAACAATCTATTGAAACCACACTATCACTCCTGCTAACTTCCCAAACATATCCATAGATTTCAACTGATATTATTCCCTCAATAATTCCAATTATAATTTTAAATATAAATTTTAAATTATCAAAATTTTTCTAACTCCTTAAATTTTCGAAAAATTTCGCCAGCGTCTCGTTTGCGCAACTAGACTGGAACAACTACAAAATTGCCTCTATGCCCCCAAATTTTCAAAGAAAACAAAAGCCAAGTGGCTCAATCAGAAAAAACCATCGAATTTCATATAACAACTTAAACACATACCTTTTTGTCGGGCAATCAATTTATCTTCTGAAATCGAAACATCAATTTTTCCTTTTGCTTTTAAATAACTGCATCTTACTTACCAATCATACCTGATCATTCAATTCAAAATCATTCTATTTATTTCCTTTCAAAATTTTCAGTATTTGCTTTACTTATGTCGTACGATGTACATATATCATCCGTACGCAATATCAAATCCGATCGCTCACTCGATCACACAATTTCACTCCCGAACTAGTATCGTTCACACGACTCTCTAGTGCGGATTCAGATCTTGTTTCTTGATCAGAAACCATCATTCTCCTTGCATAGCCATGTACTATGATAGAGAATTCCACGATCAATCAAAAATCCATATCCAGGGTTCGCCGTCGAAAATCGAGTGAAAAATCTCAACTCGGATCGATATAATTATCTCAAAATTCTATGCTCGAATCTGGATCAGATCGCTGTGCAAATAAAATAATATACGTACACTTACGTATTAATTTCCAATTGATTATTAGCTATATCAAATCCTTATATTCTCACTTATTTCATTTACTATCAATTATTTACAATTATTCTTTTACACAACTTTATTTAACCTTCATTCAAATATTAACTTAGTATATTTTCCCAATACCAATTTTACTTAAGAATTCATCATTTACTTTCTTAAGTCTATTATAAATATTTTATAAACTTCTTATATTTATTTTCACTTCACCACCTAGGCTTTTATATCTATTTTCATTCCAATTTGCATTTTCAATTCCACTTGAATTCAATTTACCTTCAAATTCTAAATATTGAATTTTTGTCAACCATCTCCCAAACCATATTTGATCCACTTAATTATTTTAAATTAGTTTCATCTACTAATTCATTTCAAATCTCAATAATTTTATTTCCTAACTTTTATTTTATTTTGTCCACTCGAACTAATTTTCTATTTCACTTTATTTTAACATAATTCCAATTTAACATCATTCCAATGTTAAATCCCAATTCCATTTACATACAAATTAAATCAATTAGTTCATTCACTAATTTATTTTCCAACTTAATAAATTTCTATGTCAATAATTATTCCCAGTTGGCCTACTCATGCTTAATTTCTCAAATTTACCTCATCTATCTTAATTCCAGTTAATTTCCATTCCAAATCAAATTTCAAATTTTATAAGTTTCAAACTTATCCATATTCCATAAACATCTTAAATAAGATTCCAGAGTTTTTAAACAATTACTCAACATTTCAAAATCACCCTTGAAATCAACTATATCCAATTCTTTCTATTCACATTTGCTTACACTTCCATTCATTTTTTCTCAATTATCCTTTTACTCTGGAATTTTATCCCATTTCAAATTATAAATCACATTTATAACTCACATTTACAAATTCCATTTTGTTATATGGATTTATTTCTTATCCTTTGGTTATAATATCATCTTTTATTCAGTTTCCACACAACAATGATAATAATTTAATTTTACCATTTCCTAACAACCAAGCACACCATTTACAACTATAATAATTTTTGAAAATTATTCCTTTCATATACGAAAATAATTTGGGTAAAATTATTTCATTTACCCTATTTTAAAACAATACTATGTCGAATTCCTCTGTTCAATTGTTTAGAGATCCATATCAATAACGTTAATTACTCGTATTGACCAGAATCCATAAGCCACTCAACAAACCAATCAACACAATGTAAAACAATTTTATATTCACTAACAAATACGTGCTCATACCTATTAATACACTCAAACTCATTCTAGGGTACTACTGACCCTATTTCTAATGAGTAAATCCCACCAGAGCCAAGGTTCTCGCTTAACCTCCAGCTCTAATACCAAGTGTAGCAATCCGGATTTTCGACCTCCAAAAATCGACATTAATACGTCCACTGTATTACATGTCAAACAATCGAATGTTAGAAATACCAGATCGTTAGGGAAAGCAGAAAGAGGTAGTAGAAGAAAATAGAAATAACAACACAGAGTCTCACAATCGCAACGGAATAATATATAATAGATAACAATAGATCTTTATACAAAAAGAACTATAACTGTTTTATACATTATACCATCAGAGTACAACACAATCAATAACACAATACTGGACAGTTATAATAACTTGTCCTCACAAAAGCTGAATATACAGCATACCATACACAACAGAATATAATTCAGATACGTAATATACGTCTTCGTCATCCAGCTCGTCTCCTGAGCTCCACAACATCCTATCATGTATATGTAATACTCGGTCTGATCCGAGCATTATAATAAAATAACACCCGAGTCTGTCTGGAAAAACCAGCGTGAGAAAACACACTCAATTTGAATTATTAAAGTTTCAAAATCCTTTGGAAAATCAAAGGTATCTCGTAAGACCACGCCACAAACAAACACGACGGGTTTTTACCTTACGATAACCAAAATATTTCATATCAAAATTCTTTGATATTATAATAGTGTCTAAGTACAAATACTTATTCAAATAGCTGAAATTGTTACATTAATTAAATTCCAACAATACTAGGCGCTATAATCAAAACCGTAAAGGCACGTATTGGAGAATGGATTCCAACTGAATGACTAGGCACTGGGGTACCACCTGTCACGGTACCTGTCTAGAAACACCGTACCGAGAACCACTCCAGGGTCCCCTACAACACAAGACTGGACTACCCCTTAAACTGGATAGCCCGAATAAGATTACCCCGCGGTTGGGATCAGCAACCGCACCACACAACTGAATAAAAGAAAAGGGACTCTAGATAGGGGTAACCTTACCCTACTTGGGTGCGACCCACTTAGCCTTGCCGCATCTCCCCTGATTTTCAGTCATTCCCGGTTGATGAGGCTTAAGGCTAAGCGTTACCTTTTTGGAAATATTCACTTAGAATGCTCATTGTCCTCCAATGATAATGTACCGATAGCATTCATCTATACAAGCCTTTCCCCGTCCGAACAGAACCAAAGGCACTATTCCTACTACATCCATTTTGGAATCACCTTCAGGATTAGTAGCGATTAGCCCTTGCACTTCACTGCTCCATCTTCGACTCCAAGCTCTTGTCTTCATTCCGAAAACGTACTCGTTGGATTGAAGTGGTTTTTGGATCACAAATCCGATCCTTTTCTCTTCGAAACAACGTTCGATATTTCCCAGTAAACTCAACCCCGGTTCTTTAGAAAATACTCAGACGAAGATAAGATCGAAGATCACCTCCTAACCGTTAGTGGACGGATTTCCTCATAAACGTCCCAGAAAAACAAAACGAGTTTATACGTACAGTATAGCACCTCGAATGGTAACTGTACCATATAATTCCCATACTCCTTCTAGATATTTCCAAAGTTATATTTGGGTCCAGATTTGATAGTCGGTTATTTAACTATCAATTAAACAATCAATTCAGCCAAACACTTCATTTTCCACTAAAAACCCAAATCTCCTTTTAATTTAATTTTAATAAATTAAATCTCTTTATCCAAAATATAGACTTATCTTATCGAGTTAAGTAAATTCACCAAAGCTATATTTTTTTCAAAGATATTTGGAAACTCTTAAAATAATTCAGGAAAGTACCAATGCGGTATCAAACTATGGATCACAGCTCAATGGTTACGTCTCTATCCCAGAGAAATTCAAGACTTAGCTGCAGGCACTCACTGCCTCTGATTACGCCACACGAGTATACCAATACTCTCTGAAATCTCTATTTAATAATTTCAAAATAATATTTATAAGATTTCTATAATAATTCTCCAAATAAAACTTTAGACAAAAGCTACCTTATTTTAAAAGTATTATATAAATTGTAAATATTTAATTATTATTGTTTAAAAATAAATATTTTGATTGGACCTTTAATAATAATTAGCTACTATTACTAACTTAAATAATATTTACTTTAACAATTTTTAAAACAACTAAATAATACATTTTTCTAAAACATCCTTTTAAACACTTTTACATTTTATAATTAATACTTTAAAAGTAATCTTTCTTTAAAAATGTAGTTAACTTTCCGGAAAATAAATCTCCAATCCAAAAATAGCCAGTCCAATTAATTCATAAATCCCTCCCGATTTATTTCCAGCTAAATTTACGTTCCAATTCTGTAAATTTCCTCTTCACTTTTCTAAAAATAAACTACCATTTATTTTTAAAACGATTTACCCATCCCCTTATAAATTCCCATCATGAATTTATAATTCCAAATTATCCACTGATAAACACTTCACTTCATTTATAAACCCAGTTTATAAATCCCATAGTCTCATTTTCCTTTTATAACCGTTTTAAAATACTTAAGTCGATTTTAAACCGATTTTCTGAGTTAAATTCCATTTTAAAATTTATTCCTTCGTCAATCCAAACTTATTCTAAAATTCACTAATTCCAGATTCACTTCCTTTTTATGATTAAAATCATATTTAAATCTGAAACATTAATTCATATTTTATTTTTCAAATTCCCTTTTTTATTTTTCCCAAACTATTTAAAACTTAAATTTAAAAATACATTCTTTTATACTTAAACAATATCGCTTAAGTTCATATTTTTAAAACTCTTTATTTAACATTTATCCAAAAATCTCCCTTTTTCCATATTCCGAAATTTATTAAATAGGATTTTAAAATCAAACTATTTATTTTTTTTCCAAAATTCAGTCTTTAAATTTATCCAACTTCACTATAAATATTTTAATTTAAATTTCCTTTTTTATTTTCCTTTAAAATTTCAATATTTATATTTTGATATTTTAAAATGCCAAAAATATATCCAGCAATACCATAACATTCAATAATTTCAATTTTCAATATAATCTATCATAGATTTTCCAAATAAATCATATTACTGAATATGAAAATAATCTCAATATTTTTGAGGAATCCAGTTGGATCCTTCCAACCTGTTTCCCTGCATCCACAGATGTTAGCACAATATAAAAATACTAATCCCACTTCGAGGGGGATATCGCGGTATATAGGGTCATCCGCTATTATGCGGGGTGCATAGGGTCTCATCTGCTATATAATGCGGGAATATCAATCACTCCAATATATATATATATATATATATGTGTGTGTGTGTGTGTATGTATAACACTATATATATTTAACATTCAACGGATAGTAATTTTTTTAAATCAACCAAACAACCAATAATTCAAATTCAACATTTTTGAATTATTCCAGTAATCCAATTGAGTGAGATTTTACTCACCTTTGATTTTAACTTTGCACTCCGCTCCAACTCGACTTGTTTCTCCACAATTTTGGACCTCGTATAAACATTACACAGTTTATTAACATTTTAAATAACCGAACAATTAATTACCATTTAATAAATTTAATTAACTAGTTTTAAATATTAATTAACCAACCTAATTTACATTTGGTATAAATACCTTTGGTATCCTTGAAATAATAGTTTATACACTTGATTTTAAATTAGAAATAATCATAGTTGATAATGATTCTCTGAAATGGTATAACTTTTTTTCTCGTATGAACAAATTAAAATATTTATGAGTTAACAACTTATATTTTTAATAAAAATTTATATGCTCAAATTTATAAAATGAATTGAAATTACCGGTAAGAGGCCTGGCCAACGACGACGACCACTGCCTCCTCCACTCATCGAAGACCCGCCTCTCTCCTCCTACGTGTGTGCGTACGCGAGCGCACACTCACCCAAATCTGCCTCGCACAGCGAAGCCGTGCCCTCGTCGACTTCTCCTTCCACCGCGACATGTCACGCCTCCCCTGACACGCGACTGCAGCCACCAATGTCAGCACTTCCCTCATGAACCCAACATCGAACTCAACACGTGAACCCATACCCAAACTCCATTTCTCGTGCGAGCCTATTCAAGACACCGCGACCTCCTCCTGCTACCTCGACTTCTCGTGAGGCCTTGAATCGATTTCAATTTATTTGGAGATGCTCGGACCCCGTTTTTTTTAGAACTTGATTTTCTGAATTGAATTGAAGAGGGAAGTTCGATTTTAGATTAAAAGAGGGATGAACGGACGTATCTGCAGGCCATTTTATTTTTGAAGAGGGAAATTCGATCTATTGAAATGCTTGACCATTTTTGTTTCACCCCCCTTTTGAACGATAGGTTTTAAAAAGAAAGCTCGGTTGAGATTTAAAAGAAAAGAAAGGGGAAAAAGATGGAAACGTGTTTGAAATGCTTTGCATACAGAATATGTTCTACTACTGTGACACTGAGGTGAAAGGGAAAAGCTGATGTGAAGAATTGAAATATATATATATATATATATATATTTAAATTTTAAATCGTCTCGAAACCGAAGCCTAAAATATCGATCTCCTATCGAGGCGTGCCGCTAGGTGTTTATAATGTTTTACCCATATTTCGAACGTAATGGAAAAGGTTCCGAGCCCTAATTCGATCGTATGGAGAAGATAGCTTTTTGGACCTAATAATTGTATTGAATTTTCGATATAAATTTTAGTGCGTTTATATATTGTACGGCCAAACGATAACTCAAAACACTACGAAATTTGAAATCTAATAATAATACACTATTATGGATCCAATGGAACTAGTTTCGTCGAATTCCAAGACTGTGCCTCGGAAGGCTATTTTTAAATGGCAATTTAACGATATATTTTTAAAACTGAACACATCACTTTTAAATTAAATTTTAAGACTTCTATTATCTTCAGTATTATTAATATAAATTTTACAAGCCTTCAAATTATTTTTGACAAGCTTAAAAACCAAGATTTCACATTTTACCCAATTTCCAATTATCAAATTCAATAATTAATTCATCCAATAAATAGTGATATTTGAAATTCAAGTTAAAAATTAACTTTTAAATATTTAAAATCAATTAAATATTCCAATTTCAAATATCCAAAATTCCGGGTCGTTACACAGGTTTTGACTTGATTTTGATCAGAGTGCGTAGCTGAAACTGATAACTAATTTTCCACTAAGTGCATTGGTTGTTGTCTTTAAAATTTCTCCATTATACATAATTATTTGTGTTGAATTTAATTTTGGCTATTGTTGGCACAATATAATTGGTGTTGAAATGGTTTATTGTTTGACACATACATACATACATACACACACACACAGATATATATATATATATGTATATATATATATATATCTGTGTGTGTATTTAAAGGATGTTTGAAAATGTTTTGATGAGACATTTCTTAGGTATATATAAAGCTTATTAGAAATTGTTTTAATGATTAAATACTATGATAAAGAAAATCATTTGATTAAGTTTGATATAGAATGATAATCATATTTTACAGGCAAGTATGTTAAATGATTTGTATCAATATGTTATAGCAATTTTGAAATGAATCATGTTAATCTATGTTAATTTGTTCGTTGAGAGTGTTAAGAATCCTGATCGATGTGGGAGCATACATATCCGATAGGGATTCCTAAACACTAAAATAAGACACTTTGACATAGCGCTTTTGGAATGATATAAATATTTAGGAAAATTTATGTATTTTGGAAAGGATGAATTTTCAAGTAATATTATAATTGAAGTTAGTAATTTGATAAAGTGATGTTTTATAAATATATGTGAGGTATCTTAGTAATAAAGAGTTAATTTAAGAAGAGTATTTAGAAAATAAATTATTTAAAATAAAATGTTTTAATTTAATATTATGTTTTCAAAATTCAGTTTGAAGTAAAGTAAGTTTGAAGTAAAAGATTTTTGTTGTTGAAGTTATGTAGATTTAATCTTATGTTTTATAATGAATTTTCTATTATAAAGCTAAAAATTTAATTTGGAAATTTTGGGAAATGGATTTGATACTTGATACTTTTGAATTCAAAGTAAGATTTATATTATGATGTTGATTTTAAAGTGTAAAGATTATAGTTTGGCATTTTTATATTTCATAAATTATTGAGCAATTTTAGTTTTATGATAAGCCACCAATGAAAGGTCTAGTCATTGATATTTTGTTATTCTATTTGTTGTTTGATGAATTAATGCAGATCATTATATTTACAAATTTGTGATCATAAAATAGATCATTGTGAATTTATATCGATAAATGAATTATTAGCTTTGTTATAGATTCTTTCTAAATTACGAGGATGTAATTTTGTTAAAGGGATGTTTGTAACAACCTTGATTTTAGGGGTAATTAATGATAAATATTTAAATAATTAAAAATGTATTTTTAGAATTTTAAATGAATAATTTGAATTCATTTTAGAATATTAGAATTTTGTAACAAGGTAATAAGTGATGAAATTAAATAGTTTTGTGAGTAAACATTTGTTTTGAGAAATTGCAAAATAAATAAATTAGAAAAGTTAATTGATTAATTAGTCAATGGATTTAAAATATGAACTTTTTGTTATAATATACGTAAATTATAGGATGAATATGCTAAATGTCAAAAGACATTATTGAAATCTTTATTACATATAGAGTCTATAAATAGAGAGCTCATTTGTATTGTATTATAGATTTGAAAACATAAAGTGTCTCTCCTCTCTCTTTCTGTAACAGCTTCTTATCCTTTTATAGTTTACAACACATTATTAGTAGGAAACTCCATTACTTGTAAGCTATGAACACTTGCTATCTCCTGAAGGGATTGTCATTGCTCCCCAAAGAAATATGTGTAATGATAATATGTATCTAGAAGATCATACATGATTTTGAATCCAATATAATCTTGATCTAGCACACCTGAAGTGAGTGCATACAATAGTGCTTTATCACTATTTTATTAAAGAAATATATGTAATGTTTTCGTAGCAATAATATTTTATTAATAATTATTACTATTTAATGATATTTATTACCATTAAATTAAAGATATATTCTTATTAGAGTGCAATTACTCATATCGTTTGGCAAATCCAAAGATTTTCTTTGAATAGAAAACTAAAGTTCAAGGCATGGTTGAATCCATTATTCTTTTTAATCAATTATTTTAATTTGAAGTCCTGTAAGTATTTAAACATTACTACTAATTGTTAATGTTTTTGATGTGCCATACTTTAATCTTCTATAATCAAAAATTATTATGAGGGATATTGGTAATTGATTGCCATGTATTATAACAAAACTTATTTGAATTAAGGAGATGAAAACAAGCCCAAGTATTGACTTCTATATATTGTAAATTATGATTTCTTTTTCAAATTATTGGATGCATCAACAATGTTTTTTTTGTACACTATGTTTATTTTGTTTAACATATGTCGAAAAGACATAAAAGTTTATATGTTTTTAAAGACATCAGTTAGTATAATGTGTACTTTGTTTAGAGTTATAGGAATTAGGCAATTTATATGTACTTTGGTTTGAATCATTTTGCTGAAGTTATTGTTAATTATACCTTGAATTTAAAGTAAGTAATGCATTTTAGTTTCAATAGTCAAATGCTTTCGGTCAAACCTATATTTTTAACTATCTTAAAATTATTAAATTTAATATAATTATTGAATAAAATGGTTAGAAATAAAAATTTAATGATTTATTAATGTAATTTACGGTGTATGAATTTAGATAAAAAAATTTGAATAACAAAATTCAATAAGATAAGAGATGATAACTGATATTAGAAGGTAAATTAAATAATATTGAACTGTAAATAATTGCATTGATGTTGAATTACTGTAAAATGGAAGTAGTTGTTTTATTATTTGAATTCATTTTAAAAGTTAAATTTTATAAGTTAAATAACTTACATTTCAAATATAATGATTTGTTTGATAATTTAAATGTTAAATTTAATATTTGGAATTATTTAAATAATTGAATTCTGAATTTAATATGAAAGAAAATGATTTCAAAAGTTGATTTAAATTTTATTTAAACTAGAATGATGATAGTAAACTTTTAAAATTGAATTTAAAGTGAATAAATTGATTTTGGAAATTACTTGTTTTAATTGACGTGTAAAAATAACCATTCTGGCCATTGTCTTGAATTTCGACGAAACCAGTTTCATCGGATCCGTAATAATGAATTATTATAGGATTTCAAGATTCATAGCGATCAGACTTATCGTTTGGTCGTACGAGCTTGAAACGTGTAGAATTTAATTAAAGAAATTTAATTAAAATAATTTGATTTGAAAATCCATCTTCTGAATATGATGGAATTGGCTTCCAATACATATTCCATTGTGTTCGGAATATGGGTATAACATATAGAATGCCAGGCGGCATGCTTTGTTTGGAGTTCGAAATTTTCACGTATGAATATGGTCGCGAGAGATTTTCTATAAACAACCGTCTACCTTCATTTCCTAAGCCCTAATCTATTTCAGCTACCATATAAAACCCTCGATCCAACGACCAAAATTTCACCCAATGATCGAGGCCGAATTAGGCGTTCGACCCAAAAGAAGTAAGTTGCGTCTCGACACCTAGAACACATCGCCACCCTCCGATCATCCATCGGTGGTCCAAGGTGGTGAAAATCCGCATGCGTTCGAGCTACAGGCATGGGGGTTTCATGCGTTCGTGTGGGCACGTGGATGGTTGTGGTCGGCGGAGGCTCGCTGGAGGTTGGCGCGTGGCGGAGGGTGGGCTCGGTGCTGGTGGTGGCGTACCTTGGGTCTTGCCGTTCGTTCGAAAAAGAAAAGAAAAAAAGTTCGTGCGTGCACGCACATGTCTGAAGGGAGACGCGTGATTAGGAGAAGGTTAGATTAATTTTTAGTTAATTATTTTGTTAATTTTATTTTAATTATATCGTTATGTTTAAAATTGCATAACTTTTTCATAAGAGGTCGGATTTGAGCGAAACGAGTCGCGTTGCGATCGATCGATGAAGGCTATGACATGGAGTTGGATTAGAATTTATTTAAAGCTAAAAAAATTTCAGTTTCAAATAAAGGTGAGTGATTAAACCCGCTCATGAATATTAAAATATTTCTGATGATAGTTCAATTGAAATCGTGAAGTTTTTTATTTTTTTATTGAATGTTGTTTGGTAATTTAACTGAGATTTAAATTGAACAATGAAGTTTAATTTGATTTAAGTGATTTAAATTGGTAAATTAAAATTGGACTTGAAATTTATATGATTTGAAATAGTTTAAAAATAAGAATTAAATTGAAATTTAAACCACTGAATTGAATCGTTGATTCGAATTTAAAGTTCAAAATGAATGTTTCGAAATTGAATTTAATTTGAATTGAAATCGAAATTGAGTTGATTTGAAGTTAAATCGAAATTGAGTCGATTGAATTGAAAGATTTGAAATAGGATCAGTTTGATTGGAATTTGGACGTGAGTCCTGATTTATAGGAAATGTAAAGAAACGGTTTTAAATTTGAAACTATTTTCACTATAAACTGTTTTAAAATTCATCTTTTTAAAGTTTCAAATTATTTAAATTTTCAAATCATTTAATATATAACCTATTTTAGTATTTAAACTATTGTAACTATCTTAATTTTTCAAACTATTTAACTTTTCAAATTATTTTAATTATTCAAACTATTTTCTAAAAATTCAAACTATGCAAGTTGGAATGTTTATATTTAAATTGTGGATTTAAATGCGAATTCACAACACCAGAAAGGCAATTTCCTCACGGTTATAACCGTGACAAAACTAATTTGTCACGGTTATAACCGTGAAAATAGGTACCGTGGGCAAATTCAGTCACACTTTTGCTCACGGTTATAACCGTGATAAAAATAGTAATTTCTCACGCTTATAACCGTGACAGAATAGTATTTACTCACGGTTATAACCATGACAAAATAGAAATTTCTAACACTTATAACCGTGACAGAATAGTATTTACTCATGGTTATAACCGTGACAAAATAGTAATTTCTCACACTTATAACCGTGACAGAATAGTATTTACTCACGGTTATAACCGTGACAAAATAGTAATTTCTCACACTTATAACCGTGACAAATGCAAATTATATCACAGTTATAACCATTACGAAAGGTTATTTTCTAACACTTATAACTGCGATAACTAAAACAGTATCAAACAAACTATATAGCACTAATATTTTATTACAGCTACAAACAATCTATACAAAAAATATATAGTATTAACATTAAGAAAACATACGATCAATAATTTAAACAACACCAAACATTTATGTTTCAGTCAAACACCACAAAGGATACTTCATACCAACACCACAAATTAGAGCATACAAGCATAGTATATATAACAAACTTTAAAACACAGTTTCAGAATATAACTACATAGTGTTTAGCAACTTACTGATAACGCAAACGATACTCGGGCCAAGTCACATACACCATTCATTTAAAACTGTGCACATTTGCAACATTCAACAGATCCCATCACACACTTACTAGGCCACTACAGCACAACAAAGCTTCACTAAACCACAGACCATTCATACTTCTCTATCACTTCTTTACCTTTCTTCTAACACTTCAAACAAGTTCCAAATCCACCACTGCATGAACCTCGTGCCACCAGTGTTCCACTTCGTATCATTCATACTACACCGACCACAAAATTGCTTCACCCTGCCATCCTTATTGCTGCACAACAGCAATTCATTAATCTACCAAAACAACTACACTTGCACCAATACAACAGTCATATATCACCAACTACCTCCAGCTATCACCATTTCACCATTTTATTTCTATTTCATTATATATATAAAAAATATTATGGTTTCATTTTAGTCTGCATCTGATTTGGCATTTCATTCATAAAACTGTTTCAAAATCCCCGAACTTCTGCATTTTAGTCGCATTTCACTCATTGTACTCTGTTACACTCCTGTTTCTCACTTTTGTCTAGATTTTCTTTAGTTTAAAATATGCATTACTTCACTCCTGCCTGACTAAAACCACCACCCTAACTCCATCTCCTCAACCTTGCTTTCTACCATCCACTTCCATACTCTAGCTACAATACAACCTACACCTCACTGTCAACCTTTGCCAGTCACCACCCAAACTGTATCACCACACAACTAATACTGCCATTTCCACTAACAAAACTGGCCTCCCTGCTTCAACTAACAACATTTACCATCACAACTCCTTCCTCCTGCTCTTTCATCTAACCACACTGTCAACTACATATACAAACTCCTCTCATAACCTCCACAACAACTTACAACCCACCAGAGAACCATCACATCCCTTAGTAACTCCTCCTCAACCACCTGCACCATTCCACACTTCCAAACATCATTACTGCACAACAAACTCTACTACAAACCAGAAACTCCTCACACATACTCCAAACCACCATCTCTCCAAAGATCCACCTGCAAACTCTAAGACCAACTGCACTATCCCTCTACGACCATAACTTCTCCCTGCCACCTCTAAGCACAAAAACCATTAGCATTCTCTTCACACTGCAACTACCCATCCCCTGCTCCTCAACCTGCCTGAATTTGCACTCCATCCCTCCTGTAGCTTCACATCCTCCTGATCACCAATCTGTTACCACCCTCGGCCACCCGAACTAGCCTGCTGCTCACACTCATCATTTACTTGACTACAACTTACAGCTCCATCCAGCTGCAACCAAAAACCAGCATCACAAAACCCGAACGCTTCCATCTTCCTCTAATAAACCCCCGCACAAACAACGCCAACAGCCGCTAGTATAATACGTGACCACTCCAACATTAGCAACTGCGACCCCAAATTCCACCTCAAATCAATCCACCCTCTTTCGGCCTCACTTCAAAACCGCCAACGTGGAAAACGAACAACTTCAGTTCCCAAATCCAAAATCATCAGCAACAATTCATCTCCTAAACCAATCGCCTTCACCCAATCGACATTTGAATTTGAATTTTTTTTTGGTGTGGCTGCTGGTACCTGAGGAGAGTGTTATAACATTTTATAACATTACCATATCACCATATCACCATTTTATAACATTTCAAATGTTCCAGTTATCCAAGGGAAACAAAAAAAAACATATATCATTAATTTTTATAACATTCAAGTTACAAAAAAAATATTAACTAAGGAGAGTGACATTCTGGTTTGAATATAATTTGACTTACCCATTGTAGTTACTTTGCAAGTCCTGAGAAGATAGCAGAGAAGATCCATTCTGAACAGAATTTTAATATTTCTGAACAACTGCCCCAAGTTGTTTAACCTAAAAGAAGTATGTAACGTTAATCATCTATGTATAACTGCAGACTACGAATGTATATGCAACTGAAGTTTGTATATATAATCTTCAAATTAAGATTAAAGGTGTGTTGGTACCTGAGGTATCAATAGCCTTCGAGGAATAAGCTCCTCATGCTTTCTAGCACAAAATTCTCATGAAGCTATCTGCAGAAAATGCACAGATAAGGGTTATCAATTCATTATAGTTTACATATATTGCATACATTAAACTAATAATCACAAATACCTTTAGGTCCGAATTTTCAGTGTTGTTGAAAATAGGCCGATTTATCGGTTATAGGTTAAGGTTTGCCTTCATGTATATTTGCACCAAATTTATAGAATTTCCTGTTCTAACTCTTTTTTCTTTTTTTTGAAAAGCAAGCAGGGTTGAATGGACCCTTACCATATTTATTAACCACAAACACACAAACTGAAAGTGAGCAATAACATTCTAAAGCTCACAAAAAAGAAAACAGGGAAGACTAAAGTAGAAGAGTAAGAAAGACAGAAGAAAGAAAAAAAGAAAACAAAACAACTAAAAAGAAGACAGAGCACAGGAAAACAAAAACAAAGACCCTAACTAAGAGAGTCATACGCAGAATGATGTGAAGACTTTTCCTTGACCCTAGATATTATAATGTTTATCAAGGCACTTTCAAGCTTCATCTTATTGTCAAAAACACGTGAATTTCTCTCATCCCATATAACTTGGACAAACACCTTTAGAATCAGTAAGAACCTATATGTGGTTGCATTCTTCCATCTGGTATTTCTAAACATCCTGTTCCATTCTGCATCACCATTAAGGATTGTTTCAGTAAAACCACCACTAAGGAGACTAGCTTTCCATATTCCTTTTGTGAACAGGCAATCAAAAAAGAGGTGAGGTCCATCTTCAATATAGTTATTGCAGAAAACACATTTCAAATCAACACTATAACCTCTCCTGCAAAGTTTATCCTTGGTCATAAGTTTATCCTTGTTCTAACTCTTTACATACACCTGAACTAAATATATCATATTAAATCCATTGCTGACTGATAATTCATATTCAATTAAGGTCAAGTTTAGTTGAAGGGAAAATAAGGGAAAATATATCATATTAAATCCATTGCTGACTAATAAATTAACATTTATAGTGTTGTAACTATTTACAATTGATTGATATTGTTTTGATGGGATCTGGCATTTTAGTGCTGGTATGATCACATGTTCATTTGTTTATATCTTATTTTTTAATTAAAGATAAATTACACATTGTGTTCAATAAATTAAACAAACATATGAGTAATTATATGAAAAATAAATAATAAAATTCGAAACCAAAATTTACGAATTAGAACGAAATTAATTCCTATAATTAAAACAGATCAAAACACATACCAAAATCGATATCTCGAACCTTAATTTTAAGTGGTTATTACTTTAATAAAACCATATAATGCATAATTAGTGAGATAATAAATTACATCAGTGTCAACTTAGGCACAATATTAACATTTTTTGTTATCAAAATCATTTGACTTGAATATCAATATTCTGTTGCATCTAATTAATGTTATATTGTGCTTAATGGTAATAACAAACAAAACTAAAAATGTTGTTGATATTCAATGAAAAGGAAAAGAATATATATACAAAAACAATCAGGTTTCTAGCATTGAAACAACCAAAATAAATATAAATAATATGAATATACTCACAAATTCAAGTAATTAGATATGGAACATAAACATGGTAGCATATGAAATTATGAGATTTACCCAGAAAGCCAAATATTACCCTGCCCATCAATTGTTCCATTATCACCTGCAATATAACAATTAAATTAAATATGATATACACCTATAACTGAAGTTCAATTGACCAATAAAGTGCTTAGGTAAATACATAAAAATTCACTTTGGACTAAAAGAATATATGATTATGAGTCCATGTTATAATGCAGAGAATTAAATGTATGGTAGCACTAATACAGATATAACACTGCAAGCATTTAAGATAGATTACATTTTGTTTGTAAGGTAAAACAATAAATAAAATTTCCTGCTTTGATTATTACATACATGTCTGCCAAAATAACAATTTCAATAATATTTGTGCCCTTCCAAGAAAAAAACAAGAATAAGTCCTTGTTTGTTCGGAAGAAAGCTACATATTATGATATATTTAAATACCAGATGGCTTCCTACAATCAAAATTGAAAACTTTACAGTTTGTGCACGCATTATACATTACTACTTCAGTTAATAAATAGCATGAGAAAACAGTAATGAATAAGCATAGATTCAATAAAATGGATAATGAAATGAAACCAAACCTGTGATTATGACATCAGTGAGATTATAACCAAAAATGAGGCTTTGATGCCATCTACCTGGTAACTCTCTACCTCTCCCATATGAAGGCAAAGGATCAATCACTGGCCAATGAGATGGATCCTGGTAGGAAAGCAGTTAACATAAACTAGAAAATATTTATAAACTTTCAAGTTTATGCAATCTTATATTATCATCGTATATATCACCGATTCACATTTTAATTATCAGATCACATAGATTACATACAGTTTTAACAATGACCCTAAACACACAAATGTAAATCACATAGATTTCATACAGTTCTAATAATGATGCCCACGTACGCAAATGCAATTTGACACATCTCCCACTCTTTCTTAAATATTGGTTAATTTATGACAAAAGCATACGATCCCAAAACTCGTAGATAGACAATCTAGAAACATACCCCTACCCCACAGGATACATTCAAATTTCATTTTAATTTTCTATATCCGAGAAACTTAGCATCACTTATATGCATTATGATTTAGTGGGATTTCGTTCAATAACAAAGTCAAAAATTTCATTCTCAATTATTGTCACAGTTATGTAAAAATATTTGTAGTAACCATCAGATGTCCAAAATGGCACGACCATAAATTCTTCAAACTCATACGGATTACAACATTACAATTTACATCACAGGATAATTTTGCTGCTCCTTAAAGCCATTGATATAAATACTCCATTAACAAAATTGACAATAAGCTCAAGAATCATTCTATCATACTGCATAATCAGCACAATTCTCATTTCATTGGCAGAAATAAACATACTAAACTACTTATATATGTATACCAAATTAACAAAGCTTACAACGCATAACATCAACAAAAGCAACAAGCAACAAAAACAAGACCGAAACTTACAGCTGATCCGACAATTACAACATCCTTGTCCAATGATAGCGTTAAATGACTTGTGAGAATGATACATCCAGTCAGCCATTGCCCAGCTGGCACAAACAGCTGAGCTCCACCTTTATCAGCAAAGAAGTTAAGGTAAAACAAAGCATTCTCAAATGCTTTAGTGTTCAAAGTCACTCAATCTCCTACAACACCAAATTCAGTAACTGTGACACTATGTGGTCGATTTACTTTTGAATTTTTTGCATTTACACAATTGTGATCTTCTGTAAATGCCCATTTACTTCACTTATTGCTACTAGAATTCCAACTAGTTTGAATAGCTAAAAGAAGAAATATATATCAGAATTGTTAGAATGAGTGATTTTATTCAAAATGCTAAATTCTAAGTAAGATGGAAATTCAGAACCCCAACAAGATCTATACATGAAAACCCTCAAAATTGGAGCCTTCTTGTAGGATGAAACATCTAAGTACATAAACCAGCTACAAACGAGATCAAATTAACATCTACAGTTCAACTGAAATTTTGGAAGGAAAAAAAATGCAGCATATAGACTTTCGTACCAAAAATCAAATTATTTTTATATTTTTACAGTAATTGATCATGAACAAGACGATTTAACATGTAAATCACTAATCGACAAAGGATACAAATTGTTTTTATATTGGAGTAAACTGTGCCCTAGTTGAAAGGAATGAATCGATAAAAATCGACAAGGATACAAATTTAAATCACTAATCAAGTAACTATGATAATAGACTTGTTAGTTATTACGATGAAAGCTTGTTGGCAGCCAGAATACGAAATAAGAGGAATAACAATTGAAACTTAAATGGCGAAAGAGAAGAGCGGATATGGCGAAAGAGAAGAGCGGAGGCTTTGAAATAGAACGGCGGTAGGCGAAAGAGAGGGGCGACATGCTGAATCGAAGGAAGGCTTTGAAATAGAACGGCTTAAACCTAATTTGATTTGGGGGAAGAATGACAAAAGCAGAAGCGTGACAAACAACTGAAGTAACAATGGAAACTTAAATGACAACTCTATCCAACGTCTTTGAATTATTTACGAAAAGCCCAAATTTTGTCACGGAAATAACCGTGATAATATAATGTAACAGTAATAACCGTTATAAATTTCCAACAATAATAACCGTGACAAAATGAAATGAAAAAAGTGTGACAAAATGGCATGTTTGGTGTAGTGATTTGATTAAATTGAAGTTATAGCCTAAGTTGAAATTCGAAACAATTTTGAATATGAATAAAATGATTTTGTACTGAATTGTTTTCGAAGTGAAAATGATTTTTGAAATGAAATTAATTTCAAAGTAAATATGATAATTTTGAAATAAAGAATATTTTGAAATGAATATGATATTTGATATCAAGTATGTATCATTTTCAAAATGTAAAAGAACCAACCGGTGTGTAAAACGACGTTTGGTTGTTAAAGAGACTGGGGCCTCTTATTGGCATACTCTCTATCAATATTGGAACCACTTTAACAACTATACACGCGGAGGAGACTCCAGAATGAAGTGGTTGGATTTGGTGTACGTTGCTGGATTTGAAGAAAGAGAATGATAACGGATAGTCTCGACACTTGTGTCAATTTGAAATGACTAAAACAGGACGGCTTGATAGAGCCAATGTGGGTAGCTACCTCTAGCGGATATCTATTATTCGATTTTCATTTTGTACTCGGTCCATACTATTACTTTGATGTTGGTTTTTATTGGTGCACCTTGATTTGGGATGACCACCCTTTGACTCAATATGGGATGGATGGATGCGGTGGGCAATCGTGGCTACGATGCGTTACCACCAGCCCTGTGACCCGAACTGCTAGTATCCCACCTTGGGCATTGCCTCACGTGCCTTGTCATACTTTTATTCTTATAAGAGACCACTACAAGTTTGGTTTAGTGTTGTCGTATCACGGCGCATCCCTATCCCCCGACATGCTACTAGGGCATTATATGCAAACTGTACGACAATGCTTAAAACATGTTAAGGGGGATTAATGTAAAGCCTTAACGTTAGAAAAAATATTTATTTTATTGATTAGACATTACATATATAGCGTATTCTACAATATATAGATATTTTGACGGATCCTTAAGAGATGGAAAATCTCGTAACATCTCTTGAGTTATTGTACGCATGTTGTACACTGGATAGGAGATGTAAAACCCCGTTGAAAGTGACTGTGCTATAAGATCGTGTAATATGGAAAAACTACTTGTGCGGAATAATAAGCAAGTAAATAATTAAAGCAGTAAAGTAAAAGACACCAGAGATTTTTATACTGGTTTTAACTCCCATTCTATGTCCAGTTCCAGACTCCTTCTGGATTTAAACTAGCAACCCTCACTTAACCCAGAGGAATAGGTTTACATCGCCTGAGCTACCGAACAGAACTTCTACCGCCTAAGCAATCGAATAGGACTTCTACCACCAGAGCAACCGAACATGACTTCTTTACAAATAACAAAAGTATCTAACTGTTGTGTGCTCTTTGAATAGCACTAATAAGTCAATTAAGTACAATCTTCCTATAATCTTCTCCTTTATGATATGTAGTGTAATGTGCTGAAATGACCCTCCTATTTCTACTCTAATTCCATAAGGATTTTTTTTTAAGGTAAAGAGGATATATATATATATAGATAGATAGATATATCATCCATTGCAATTATAATTCTCAGGGTCAATATCTTTCTCCAATAAACCAAATATTTCCAGGATCACAATAATCAACCAATATAAATATATCAGTACATTCACAAAGATAAGCACATACATGTGAGGATGTATATGCCTCTCTTGTTTGAATCAGAGTTCTGAAAAACAAGAGGATATTGGATTGCTGATTTTTTTTTGACCAAACAATCCACTGGAAACATATACTTTAGTCTATTTATCCTAACTAAGAAGTGATCAAGTAATAATCAGTGGAAAGCAAGCTTTTAATATAGATGTTTGTGTTAAAGTCTGAATAGTATCAAACTCAGGCTAAAAGAAAGCAGGTCATAAGAGAACACAAGCAACATCTAGGCGTAATGGAAACACGCCTAACTTATACACGAGAGGTCACGAGTTCGAGTACTATGCTGGTTGGTTCAAACACAATTTTTGTTTTTTTTCCTTTTTCATTTTTCTCCTGTACAGTTTGGAACCTGTTATCTACCAATATCTGCACATATATACTTTATTTTTGCCTATATTCTATCATACAAAACAATAATTCTTGCTTAATTATTTTTGAAACCCATTTCTACAACCTGGAAGGCTTCATGATTGATGTAAATTAAGGGTCTGTTGCTTGGGTTTTGTAAATGATAGGAGTGTTTATCATTATCCAGGTTTGAATTTCTTCTCACAAAATCTGTCTGGAATTAATAATGCATTTGGTTAGAATCTGAGTGAAATTCAGATTCTTATCACAAATATAAAGGAAAAGGTGTGGTAATATTTGCACTAAACATGTTTATGTGCATATATATCTGCAACTATTTGGATCTGGCTTACAATTTCCTTATTACAAATCCTTTCTTTAAAAAAATAGGACATGAGACATTTGTATGAAACAAGTTTAATTATGGGAACCTTGCAGCCATATAAAACATTCAACCTATGCCTATTTCTTTTGTATACATATGCCATGGTAGAAAATAAAACCATTTAATTTTCTGAGAATCAACTATCCAGATTTTCCAAAACTTAAATTCTTTCCAAAGACTCAAGACTGACTAATACATTTATAAAATGTACTCATTCGATTTTAACATGGTGTTCTTGCTAAATCCACTTACAAGATTTGATTAATTAATTTTTTTTTAAACATAACAGATATTTAACTTGGTTCATAGATTCCAGATACAAGTCAATCTCTTAATAAAATACCTAACAAAATATCCATCCAATATTCAACACATAATACAAGTAGCAATTTAAATTGTCAATACATGCAGATTTCAACATTTAGGCTCTTATCTAACTAGGTTTAGCATGCTATATCTTCTTCTCAAAGCCTTGCTCCTACTCCTACTTAGTTGCTGCAATCCCTGAAAAAGCATTTGAAACTGCCTCATTTTAAATGAGACACCCCAGATGCCATTAGCACACTAGGGTCAGACACATGTCTGGTATGAGAAAGCTCACAAAAATAATTAGTTAATTAGGTTAAAGTCAAGTTAAGTACATATACAGAAAGTTCGGCCCTTTGGAATCAGGCAAATACTTGTGTGCATGCTCTGTGTCATTGTGCATGTGCACACTTTAATTTTCTTTCCAGAGACTACATATATAAATATGGCACATACATTCAAGCATACAATTCAATCATAGTCAAACAATCATTCATACCAAACAGGAAAATAACCAATATGAGTTAAATCATTTATTCAATTCTCATATTTCAAATCTGGGAAAAACTCTAGTTTTCTCATCATCTCAAGTATTATTCCCTGGGTATATTTATCTATCCTTGGTCTCATCTGCAATATTTATGAATCAATGGACACACTGTAATGAACTAATTCACTCCATTACACAAAGATCTCAGGACTTAAACAAGCCATGTGTCAACTTGTGTTACTCAAGCACACAAGTCATTCCTGCAGTGTTCTTGACCCCAATTTCCTAATCAGGTTTAAGTTAATAATAACTCTTTTGATTTTTCATGACAAAACCATTCAGTGATTCATTTCATTAGCTAAAAACATCCATAACATGGCATCTCATATTATTCATGACCATACAGAGGCAAACAGGAAAACAACCATTGGTGATTATAAAATAAGGTTCTGTATATATATATATTCATCCTGGTATTTAAAAGGAGTTTAGGCAACTAACATTGGCTTATGGTTTCTGGGAGAGTTTTTCTTTTGCAACCATTTGTGCTTGAGTTAAACTCAGGATGACCTGGTTTCACTGAATCATAAAATTTTGTTTGCTATGCATTTTATTGAATCAGGAGCATCAGCACATAGGCAACCCTATTGCACCCCTAATTCCTTTCTATTTCAAGCCTCAGCACTTATACATGAGTATATTGCAGCTCAACATTATTTACATCTTTCTGGGTTGAGCCAAAACCAATACTACTTGCCTATTCTCAACATTTTATTTTCTGGGTATTTGTTTATATCCCTAAACATTAACATATCAGAGATCTGAGTGTATAAAACAGATATGTATACTAACAACACATAAAACTTTGTTATAATAAAACAAGTGATCAACCAGAGAGAATCAAAACATTTCCAGATTTAAATTCACAGCTAAGCATTCATATATGAAAATACTCTTTTAAGAAAAAATAATACTTTTAACTGGCTGCCTACATTAGGACTTATTGCCTTAGATTTTTGAGTGAGTTTTCTCACCTAGCTCTCTTCTTTGTTTCCTTAATTAATTGATGAGCTTCTGCCCTTAGCCTCAAGCTCTCTTCCTTCCCTTGTCTTATGATTTCTATGGTGTTGTTTTTTTTTTCAAAATTCTTTTCTGAGGAGGAGAGGAGGCTGCTGCATATACATGTATATATATACAGGGTCTCTCTTAGGGTTTTGGGTATTGGCTAAGGCCATTTTTGCCCACCAGAAAAATCATGTTATCTGCATTTTAAACCCAAAGTTTTACCCTTCCCGGCTTAATTTGGGTGAAGAGAAAAGTGGTTACACATTTTTTTTTTCAGAAATTTGCTTTTCAGAAAATACTTTTCCCCTTGTCTACAATCATGCTAAAAATGTGACTTGATTTTGTTATTTATTAAATACTCTTTTCTAATTCTGCCTATACCAAGCACTTCCCTGTTTTATCTTATTTTTTTCTATTTTTAGCTTTCATGCAAATGGTATGTACTTCCTTCATTTATTTATAAGAGGATTATTCCTTTTTATATCTTCATTCTTTTTATTTCTGCTTATATTAAAATATGTCTGTATATTTTATTTCACTAGTTTAAACTCTAGTATTTTATTAACACATATATATTTATATAAGTCTTACTGAAATAATTAGTACACCCACCTATATATTCATACATCATTCTATACTGACACACACATGCACATGTACATTCAAAAATATTCAGTAGCATTCATATATACATTTACTCATGCATACTACTTTTAAGAATTTAATCTACATATATATATATATATATATTTCCATACACATCAATATGTATGTATTCTTGGAGTTCAGGGTTTTAGCTTATATTCATGTGCATTTCCTGTGCACACATGTACACACACTGATACACTATCAAGCTATATCAATTCCTCCTTCAAAATTAATTTAAAAATTATTTTAAATTTATTTATATTTTCCAGAATAAATTCCTAAAATCTTGGGTCATTACATACACCCCTCCTTTTAGAAATTGTGTCCCACAATTTTCCTAAGCTTAAAATAAATTTTAAACTTAATTCAGAGAACAAGTATATTCTCTACCAAATAGATTCTTAGTTCTATACTAACTAAAAATATATTCATCCAAAATAAAGAAAACAATCAAAAATCAGAATTACCTTAATCTGAAAATAGCTTAGGATAATTCATCCTAACTTTGTCTTCTAATTCCCATGTGCAATCACTAGGATCAAGACTCCACTGTACCTTCACAAGTTTCAGAGATTTATTCCTCAACTTCTTCACATCTTTTGCCAAAATTCCCACTGGATCCTTTTCATAAATCAAATTAGGATTTATCTGCACTTGGGTTGGGGTTTCAAGAATTTCTGCCTTGTCATGGACCCATCTTCTCAATTGTGATACATGAAAAACATCATGTATACCTTGCATGTTTTCTGGTAATTCCAACTTATATGCCAAGGGACCAATTCTCTCCAGAATTTTGTATGGTCCAATATATCTTGGGGTTAATTTGCCTTGTTTTCCAAACCTCAGCACATTTTTCATGGGTGAGATTTTGATGAAAACAATATTTCCCACCTCATATTCTACCTGCCTCCTTCTCATGTCTGCAAATTTCTTTTGCCTATCTTGAGCTGCTGTCATTCTTCTTCTTACCAACTCAATTTTCTCCTTGGTTTCTTGTATGTACTCAGGTCCTAAAATAGACCTTTCTCCTGCTTCTACCCAGCAAACAGGTGACAAACAGGGTTTACCATATAAGGCTTCAAATGGACCCATTCCTATGGTGCTTTGGTAGCTGTTGTTGTATGTAAATTCAACTAGATGAAGATAATCTTCCCAGTTGCCCCCAAAATCCAGTATACATGCCCTCAACATGTCCTCCAAAACTTTGTTTACCACCTCAGTCTGCCCATCTGATTGAGGATGGTAGGCAGTACTTAAACATAGTTCACTTCCCATTGCTTCTTGAAAGCTTCTCCAGAATTTTGAAGTGAAGATGGTATCCCTATCACTCACAATGGTTTTGGGAATGCCATGTAACTTTACCACTTCTCTTATAAAAATTTGAGCTAGTTTTGGTGCTGTTCTTTCTGACTTGACTGGGATGAAGTGTGCTACCTTGGTTAGCCTATCAACTATCACCCATATACTTGTATTACCTCTCTTAGATCTAGGCAGTCCATCTATGAAGTCCATAGATATGTCTTCCCACTTCCACTGTGGTACACTAAGAGGTTGCATCAACCCTGATGGTCTTTGAGTTTCAGCCTTGACTTGTTGGCAAGTCATACATTTGGCAATGTACTTAGCTATATCAGATTTCATCCCCTTCCACCAAAAGTCTCTTTTCAAATTTTGATACATTTTTGTGTTACCTGGGTGTATGGAGTATTTACTTCTGTGATATTCATTCAATATCTCCTTCTTCAATTCTATGTCCTCTGGTACACACATCCTATTCTGGTATCTCACATAACCATCTTTATCAATGTGGTGATTCATTACTTCCTCCCCTCTTGAGAGGAGCATTCTCTTCTCTAATAAGTGAGCATCTTGTTCTTGCATTTTTCCTACCTTCAGAATTAAATCTGGTTGAAGTGTCATTAAGCTTAACTTCCCTTTATCTTCTTGTGCACCATGCATCTGCTCATTAATGTGCACACAGCCATTCTCCCCAATCTCTAACTCAGTTAGCAAGAATAAGTTTTTAAATTCTTCTATCATCATCATAGCCAATTTAGCATGCTGTCTACTTAGAGCATCTGCAACTTTGTTTGCTTTCCCTGGTGTATAAAGTATGTCAAAGTCATAGGCAGCTAAGAACTCCACCCATCTATGTTGCCTCATGTTCAAATCTTTTTGTGAAAACAAATATTTTAGAGACTTGTGGTCAGTGTAAAGTTCAAACTTAGTGCCTAACAAATAATGTCTCCAAAGTTTTAAAGCATATATCACAGCTGCTAATTCGAGATCATGTGTGGCATACCTTACGTCATGGGGTTTAAGTTGTCTGGATGCATATGCAATGACTTGGCCTTGTTGCATCAACACTGCACCCAAGCCAAATCCACTAGCATCAGTGTATACCACTAATTCTTCATTTCCATGTGGTACCTTTAGAATTGGAGCATTCACCAATGCCTCCTTCAACTGTTCAAAAGACTTTTCACATTTTTCTGACCAAACAAAAGCTTGGTTCTTCCTGGTTAGGTTAGTGAGTGGTGTAGAAATTTTTGAAAAATCTTTTATAAACCTCCTATAATACCCTGCCATCCCCATAAATGACCTCACTTCACTCACAGTGCTTGGCCTCTTCCATGCTTGAATAGCCACTACTTTATTGGGGTTCACAGAAATTCCTTTGGCAGATATAACATGGCCAAGAAAATGTACTTCCTCTTTCCAAAACACACATTTTGAAAATTTTGCCTTTAAATCTTTTTCCCTTAATCTAGACAAAACCAGGTGCAAATGATGCTTATGTTCTTCCACTGTCTTGGAATAAATCAAAATGTCATCTATAAAAATAAGCACAAACTTGTCTAAACAATCTCTAAAGGTTCTGTTCATTAAATCTACAAAGTAAGATGGTGCATTGGTCAAGCCAAATGGCATAACCAAAAATTCATACAACCCATACCTAGTGTTAAAGGCAGTGTTCTTGATGCTTGATTCTTCCACCTTCATTTGATGAAAACCAGATGCTAAGTCTAGTCTAGAAAATACTTTTGCCCCTGCTAATTGATCAAAAAGATCATCTATTCTTGGCAATGGGTATTTATTTTTAATAGTTACTTTATTTAATTCTCTATAATCTATGCAGAGTCTTAAGGAGCCATCTTGCTTCTTAACAAATACCACTGGTGCTCCCCAGCAAGAATTACTTGGTCTTATAAAACCCTTTTCTTCCAATTCTTCTAACTGTTTCTTTAATTCTTTTAGTTCATTTGGCCCCATTCTAGTTGGCTTTTTAATCACTGGGCTTGCTCCTGGAACTAGATTGATCTGGAATTCTACTGGTCTATGGTGTGGAATACCCTTGACCTCACCAAACACATCCAAATATTCATTGACTATGGGAATTTCTTCAATGGTTAGTTCACTGAAATCTTTTTCTGAGTCAACTAAATGATATAGTTTTCCTTCCTTAGCTACCTCACATAAAACTGTGATTCTCTGGCCTCTAGAATTTTGCAATGATATGGTGGATGAGTCTAAATTAATTATGGCTTTAAATTTCCTTAACCAGTCTACCCCCAATATAACACCTATATTTGGGTAATTCAAAACATATAAATTGGAAATAAAAATATTTCCTCCTATGTTTAATTCCACATCCACACAAATCATATTTAAAACACTAGAACTCCCCAATGGATTGTGTATATGCAATGGGGTTTCAACCAATATGCAATTCAGTTTTAGCATTTTAACCAATTCATAAGAAATTAAAGAGTGAGTTGCCCCAGTATCATATACTACTGTTATGGGTATGGTACAAATAAGTAATGTACCTTCCACTTGGCTATGGTTTACAGTGTTACTCTCCACTGTGGCTTTGCCTTTTCCTTCCAAATTTGCCAATTTGCCTTGCTGTTTATACTCAGGACAATTCCTCTTCATATGCCCCTCTTTCCCACATAGATAGCATTTGAAAGCTCCTCCTTTCAATTCTGGACATCTTGGTTTGATATGCCCTTCCTTTCCACACTGATGGCACACAATTTTCTTCTTGTTTTCCTTAGCTTTGACATCTCCAGTGCTTTTGTTACTAGCCTCTTCTTTCTTCTTATCATAAGGGTGATACCTCCCCTTACCTTTCTTGATATTATTGCTCTTAAAATTTCTGAACTTCTCCCTTTCCTTGTCATGCTGCTCCAACCTCAAAGCTAAGTCTATCACATGGTCAAAAGTCTTGTCTGCATAGGGTAACATGGCTCTGCTAAGTCCTGGGTTCAGACCTTTTATGTACCTATCATTTTTAGATGCCTCATCTGCCACAAGCATTGCTCCATATGTGGAAAGCCCCTCAAACTTTTGAGTGTATTCTGTGATAGTCATGGTTCCTTGTCTAAGTCTAATGAATTCTTCTAGCAAGGTAGTCTTTGCTGATGCTGGTACAAACCTTGCTTCCAACATCTCTTTGAATTGATTCCAAGTGATTTCATTCTCATTCCTTCCTGCAATGATTACTTCCCACCAGCCTAAAGCTACTCCTTTTAGCTGTCTTGAAGCCACTTGCCTCTTTCTTTGATCATCAAGTTGCATGTCATTGAAAATTCTTTCCAATGTTCTCAACCATGTTTGAATTTCCATGATACTCTCTGTCCCTTCAAAGCTTTTGCCTCCTAAATGAGTATATGTCTTAAGTAATTTTGAGAGTTCTTCATAGGGATTTTCTTGCCTTTGTCCTGCCCCATCCCTAAATGCTCTCACCAAGTCTTGCAGATTGACCATTGGTGGTGCATGGGAAGATCCTGCTCCCTGATTTGGTGGTCTCCCTACCATAGTTTGCTAATAATAATTTACATAGATGGTTAGTTTGATTGGTAATTTGGTTGTTTCAGTGGGTTTTTTTTCCACACTGAACACATTGTTATATATATATATATTTAGTTCCTTTTAATTTTATTTCTATCTAAGAACTTGATCCTTACTTCTACTATGTTGAATAACATAGCTCTGATACCAACTGAAATGACCCTCCTATTTCTACTCTAATTCCATAAGGATTTTTTTTTAAGGTAAAGAGGATATATATATATATATATAGATATATCATCTTTTGCAATTATAATTCTCAGGGTCAATATCTTTCTCCAATAAACCAAATATTTCCAGGATCACAATAATCAACCAATATAAATATATCAGTACATTCACAAAGATAAGCACATACATGTGAGGATGTATATGCCTCTCTTGTTTGAATCAGAGTTCTGGAAAACAAGAGGATATTGGATTGCTGATTTTTTTTTGACCAAACAATCCACTGGAAACATATACTTTAGTCTGTTTATCCTAACTAAGAAGTGATCAAGTAATAATCAGTGGAAAGCAAGCTTTTAATATAGATGTTTGTGTTAAAGTCTGAATAGTATCAAACTCAGGCTAAAAGAAAGCGGGTCATAAGAGAACACAAGCAACATCTAGGCGTAATGGAAATGCGCCTAACTTATACACGAGAGGTCACGAGTTCGAGTACTATGCTGGTTGGTTCAAACACAATTTTTGTTTTTTTTTTCCTTTTTCATTTTTCTCCTGTACAGTTTGGAACCTGTTATCTACCTATATCTGCACATATATACTTTATTTTTGCCTATATTCTATCATACAAAACAATAATTCTTGCTTAATTATTTTTGAAACCCATTTCTACAACCTGGAAGGCTTCATGATTGATGTAAATTAAGGGTCTGTTGCTTGGGTTTTGTAAATGATAGGAGTGTTTATCATTATCCAGGTTTGAATTTCTTCTCACAAAATCTGTCTGGAATTAATAATGCATTTGGTTAGAATCTGAGTGAAATTCGGATTCTTATCACAAATACAAAGGAAAAGGTGTGGTAATATTTGCACTAAACATGTTTATGTGCATATATATCTGCAACTATTTGGATCTGGCTTACAATTTCCTTATTACAAATCCTTTCTTTAAAAAAATAGGACATGAGACATTTGTATGAAACAAGTTTAATTATGGGAACCTTGCAGCCATATAAAACATTCAACCTATGCCTATTTCTTTTGTATACATATGCCATGGTAGAAAATAAAACCATTTAATTTTCTGAGAATCAACTATCCAGATTTTCCAAAACTTAAATTCTTTCCAAAGACTCAAGACTGACTAATACATTTATAAAATGTACTCATTCGATTTTAACATGGTGTTCTTGCTAAATCCACTTACAAGATTTGATTAATTAATTTTTTTTAAACATAACAGATATTTAACTTGGTTCATAGATTCCAGATACAAGTCAATCTCTTAATAAAATACCTAACAAAATATCCATCCAATATTCAACACATAATACAAGTAGCAATTTAAATTGTCAATACATGCAGATTTCAACATTTAGGCTCTTATCTAACTAGGTTTAGCATGCTATATCTTCTTCTCAAAGCCTTGCTCCTACTCCTACTTAGTTGCTGCAATCCCTGAAAAAGCATTTGAAACTGCCTCATTTTAAATGAGACACCCCAGATGCCATTAGCACACTAGGGTCAGACACATGTCTGGTATGAGAAAGCTCACAAAAATAATTAGTTAATTAGGTTAAAGTCAAGTTAAGTACATATACAGAAAGTTCGGCCCTTTGGAATCAGGCAAATACTTGTGTGCATGCTCTGTGTCATTGTGCATGTGCACACTTTAATTTTCTTTCCAGAGACTACATATATAAATATGGCACATACATTCAAGCATACAATTCAATCATAGTCAAACAATCATTCATACCAAACAGGAAAATAACCAATATGAGTTAAATCATTTATTCAATTCTCATATTTCAAATCTGGGAAAAACTCTAGTTTTCTCATCATCTCAAGTATTATTCCCTGGGTATATTTATCTATCCTTGGTCTCATCTGCAATATTTATGAATCAATGGACACACTGTAATGAACTAATTCACTCCATTACACAAAGATCTCAGGACTTAAACAAGCCATGTGTCAACTTGTGTTACTCAAGCACACAAGTCATTCCTGCAGTGTTCTTGACCCCAATTTCCTAATCAGGTTTAAGTTAATAATAACTCTTTTGATTTTTCATGACAAAACCATTCAGTGATTCATTTCATTAGCTAAAAACATCCATAACATGGCATCTCATATTATTCATGACCATACAGAGGCAAACAGGCAAACAACCATCGGTGATTATAAAATAAGGTTCTGTATATATATATATTCATGCTGGTATTTAAAAGGAGTTTAGGCAACTAACATTGGCTTATGGTTTCTGGGAGAGTTTTTCTTTTGCAACCATTTGTGCTTGAGTTAAACTCAGGATGACCTGGTTTCACTGAATCACAAAATTTTGTTTGCTATGCATTTTATTGAATCAGGAGCATCAGCACATAGGCAACCCTATTGCACCCCTAATTCCTTTCTATTTCAAGCCTCAGCACTTATACATGAGTATATTGCAGCTCAACATTATTTACATCTTTCTGGGTTGAGCCAAAACCAATACTACTTGCCTATTCTCAACATTTTATTTTCTGGGTATTTGTTTATATCCCTAAACATTAACATATCAGAGATCTGAGTGTATAAAACAGATATGTATACTAACAACACATAAAACTTTGTTATAATAAAACAAGTGATCAACCAGAGAGAATCAAAACATTTCCAGATTTAAATTCACAGATAAGCATTCATATATGAAAATACTCTTTTAAGAAAAAAAAATACTTTTAACTGGCTGCCTACATTAGGACTTATTGCCTTAGATTTTTGAGTGAGTTTTCTCACCTAGCTCTCTTCTTTGTTTCCTTAATTAATTGATGAGCTTCTGCCCTTAGCCTCAAGCTCTCTTCCTTCCCTTGTCTTATGATTTCTATGGTGTTGTTTTTTTTTCAAAATTCTTTTCTGAGGAGGAGAGGAGGCTGCTGCATATACATGTATATATATACAGGGTCTCTCTTAGGGTTTTGGGTATTGGCTAAGGCCATTTTTGCCCACCAGAAAAATCATGTTATCTGCATTTTAAACCCAAAGTTTTACCCTTCCCGGCTTAATTTGGGTGAAGAGAAAAGTGGTTACACATTTTTTTTCTTCAGAAATTTGCTTTTCAGAAAATACTTTTCCCCTTGTCTACAATCATGCTAAAAATGTGACTTGATTTTGTTATTTATTAAATACTCTTTTCTAATTCTGCCTATACCAAGCACTTCCCTGTTTTATCTTATTTTTTTCTATTTTTAGCTTTCATGCAAATGGTATGTACTTCCTTCATTTATTTATAAGAGGATTATTCCTTTTTATATCTTCATTCTTTTTATTTCTGCTTATATTAAAATATGTCTGTATATTTTATTTCACTAGTTTAAACTCTAGTATTTTATTAACACATATATATTTATATAAGTCTTACTGAAATAATTAGTACACCCACCTATATATTCATACATCATTCTATACTGACACACACATGCACATGTACATTCAAAAATATTCAGTAGCATTCATATATACATTTACTCATGCATACTACTTTTAAGAATTTAATCTACATATATATATATATATATATATTTCCATACACATCAATATGTATGTATTCTTGGAGTTCAGGGTTTTAGCTTATATTCATGTGCATTTCCTGTGCACACATGTACACACACTGATACACTATCAAGCTATATCAATTCCTCCTTCAAAATTAATTTAAAAATTATTTTAAATTTATTTATATTTTCCAGAATAAATTCCTAAAATCTTGGGTCATTACATGTGCTTGAGAATTATGGAAGATAGAGTGATCAACGATCAGAGAATGTAAGCAGTTTGAGTGCAGTTTGAAAATAGATTGAGAGATAAGAATTCAAGAATATTAAAATCAATTTCGGTGAAATGTTTGTTGAAATCTGAAATCTATTTATAGAGATTAAAAAGTTGCAACTATTGATGAAAGATAACGTTGAAAAGAAACAGGCGCAACTGTTGATTTGAAGATGTTTCTCTTCGATGAAGAGAAGTGTCTTTTCATGAAAAATAGCCATTGAGAATATTCAACCGGTTGAATGGATTTATTCAGCCTTCTGAATTTTAAAAATCGAAAACAGCAAAGAAATAGGCTATTTTTGGCCTAATTCAGTCGTCTGAATGAAGTCATTCAGCCGGCTGAATATTGTGGAACTATAAAATAGTTTCAGTATTCAGACGGTTGAATGATCTCATTCAGCCGGATGAATATTGTGAAACTTTAAAATAGTTTCAGCAATCAGCCGTCTGAATGAAGTCATTCAGCCTATTTTGCAAGGTAGTGCATGTGTGTATATGTTTTTATATATATATCATTTCAGGAGAGATTTTAACATATTTCTAAATAATATAAAGACTCTTGATAAAGGACTATCAGCTTCAAAATACTCTGAATGCGAATCTATAACGAATCTCCTGCATAATTGATTAGTACACACAAATATTTACTTATATAGTTTGTCACAATCAAAAATAAAATTGAGATTCCAACATTCTCCCCCTTTTTGATGATGACAACTATATAAGTATAAATAATATATTTATATAAAAACTTACATTAGCATTGCTACTCCCTCTGTCAATATGCACAAATATTTAACTAACTTTTTCCCCCTTTGTCATCGACAAAAAGGCAGATAAACGATTTGCACATAATCATTTGTTAAAGGATTATATTATATAAATAGCTCATTCTCGAGATGTCATTACTAAAGAGGAATAACATTCATTACAACATTATATAAATAACTAGATTGAACATCATAGAAGTTTGATACAAAAAGTAGAATTCTGGAAATAATTAAAACTGGGTAGAAAGAGAAGGCTCATCATCATCGGAATCCGAACTTGAAGATGACCATTGAAATGGAGATGGGTTGTGAACTTCGGTGGACGTAGAACCAGAGCAAGAAATTTTATCCCATATTTTATTAAGAAAACCTTTTATAGAGTTGAATTTCTTTTCCGTCTTCTTTTCAAGATTCTTAATGTCCCGATGAAGTTTGGATTGATTTCATGAGAGAGTGATGATTGCTTGTCTTGAAGAGGTTTTCGGGCCAACAACTTGAATTGAGTCATCGTCCTCTTCTTCTTCTTCGTGTTGAGTATACGATGAAGAGGAAATACTAGTGTCACGAGGTTGAGGAATACCTTGTTGAACATTGTGAGACCATTGTTGAAAATAAATGATTTGTTGTGAAGGAGGCCGGTGAGGAAGACCATCAATCCTAAAGTTTTTACGCCTAACTCACTAATGCTTGAAAACTCAGAGTCGGGCATTGGAATGCCGAAGTTGAGAAGGATACGCATAATATAAGCACCATAATGAATGGTCTTATATTTTCTTCGGATTGTGATGCCTTGAAATTCATCTAAAATGATTTTACCCCAATTTACTTGTTGGTTGGAGTAGATTGAATAAAGGGCCTGAAAATCTCTTGTATAGACTTCTCATAACTTCCCGTTCGAGGTTGTAGAGAGCGAATGAAGGCATGGTGAAGAAGACGTGCTTGTGGTCTTAAGCTGCTAGATTTTAATGTACTTAAATCAATAAGGTGATCAGACAAGAAACGATGTGAAACTTCGTCTCTATGATCCATATCAACTTCAATATCATCTATATCAACACCTTGAAATGGACAATTTAAAATATTGCCTAATCTTTGTAAAGGCAAAAAATTTTAGTGCCACAAACTATAGACCAAACACAATCTTGTCGATTTTGAGGATTATGGTGGTCTAGATTCTGATTAGGAAGAAAGATTTTGATCAAAAGATAATTAATTTTAACATTATTGAGAGCATACCCTATGAGGTTATCGAAGTGGAATTGCTCGGCCAATTCTCTAATCCGGTAAGCCGCGAAATCAGGAAACTTCATGAAAGCTCCTTCAAAGATATTGGAATTTTTCATGGAATTGAAACGAGAGACTGCAACATCATTCCAGAGCCTTTGACGAATATGATCTTCGGAAGGACCGGCGGTGGATTCCCTTGTTCGTTTTGATCTAGGAGCCATTAGAGAGTTAACAATGGAGTAAAAGATGAAAAAATTGAGAAAGTTGTGCTAGGGTTCTGAAGTGAATGGGTAGAAGGGTGAAAAGATGAATTTATATGTAGGTGAAAAGCAAGGGTAATATTGGAAGAAAAAAATGTAGGACCTAGCTTAGAAAATGCTTCAGGAGTAATTCAGCTGGCTGAATGACTATAAACAGCCATCTGAATTACTTCCTGCAAGAAAATAGTTCATTTTTGAACTAATTCAGACGTCTGTTTTAAAAGCTTCAGCTGTCTAAATCTAGAAGAAAATTTATTTTCTGGATAATATTCAGCCGTCTGTTTTAAAATATTCAGCCGGCTGAATTCTGAGAAAACTTAATGTAGCCTTTATAACAAGATAAATTATAAGAACAAAGTGAATATATATTTTTTTAAATAAGCAAATAAGATTACAAAAATAACAAGAAAAATATTTGAATAGATTTGGAAGAAGAGCTTGGAGTGTGATATTTATCCGGTTCTATTTTTGTGTTCTCTTGATATGGCCTGAGTGGTGACCATCTATTGCCGCGTTCCCATGAATTCAGAGATATTGGTGGACGCTGTGGTGATAGTTCCCAAGCATTGCGTCGGGATGGAGAACAAACAGGAGACGGTTGATGAACCGTGCTTTTGGATGAAGATCCACATATTTCAATGCGACTTGTTCTAAAAAGCTTAAACGCTCGGCGTTAAATTTTTGTTCATAATAAAGTTCACGTTGTAATTCCAGCGATTCCCTTTGGTAATGATGAATGTCATCTATTTTTTCTTTGGTAGATGGTGAACCAAAAAATAGAGATCTTCTTGTTCTTTTACCAGGCGGAGTATAACCTGTGTGAGTTGATGGAGGCACAATCAGTACTGTTTCATAAATCGGTGTTGGAGTAGGTAAATTCACCGATCCCGAACTAGGAGAAAAATAAGATAGAGCGGAGGATTCAGAATTATGCTGGGAAGACATTTTTTAGTAGGAGAAATGAAACTGTTTTTATTTTAATTGAATGCAAAAGAGAGAAAAGGATTAGAGATATTTATATGTAAACTTTCATATAAATAGAAAGATCATTGGTGGTTAGAATTATAAGAACCAGAAAAAAAATTGGTTGAAAAATTGCAAGGTAAAAAATAAACAATAAAAATAGAATGCAAATCCAAAAATAGATGTGAAGGAAAGTGTAGTGTAGTGGTAAAGCACCAGATTATCAAGTAAGAGATCCCGAGTTCGAGTCTTGAAAATTTTTTTTTTAAAAAAAATTATAAATCCTTGATGGATACAATTCCTAATTCTCTTCTTAATTTTATAAAGATATTTTCATTTAAAGGTTTTGTAAATATGTCTGCCAATTGATTTTCAGAGGATACAAACTCTAGTCTGACTAAATCCTTTTCAATATTATCACGAAGAAAATGATGACGTATGGCAATATGTTTTGTTCGTGAGTGATCAACAGGATTTTTTGATAAATTTATAGCACTAGTATTATCACAAAAGATTGTTAATTTAGATAAATTAACACCAAAATCTTGAAGTGTTTGTTGCATATAAATAACTTGAGCACAAGCTAAGGCAGCAGAAATATATTCTGCCTCACAAGTTGAGAGTGAAACACAATTTTTTTTCTTACTAAACCAAGAGACTAAGGATTGTCCAATGAAGTGACACATCCCACTCGTACTTTTTCGATCCGTCCGACATCCTCCAAAGTCAGCATCACTATATGAAACTAACTCGAAAGGACATTCTTTCGGATAGAAAAGTTCAAAATCTTTGGTTTTGCTAAGATAACGCAATATGCGTTTTACTGCTCGCATATGTGATTCTTTAGGATTTGCTTGGAATCGTGCACATAAACAAACACTCATTATTATGTCAGGTCTACTAGCAGTTAGATAAAGTAATGATCCAATTATACTTCGATATAATTTTTGGTCAACACTTTTGCCATCTTTATCTCTATCGAGATGAACTGTTGTACTCATTGGAGTTGATTTAGCAGAAGTATATTCCATATTAAAGCATTTAATTAGATTATTACAATATTTTTCTTGATTAATAAAAATTCCATGTTTAATCTGTAAACCAAGAAAATATGATAATTCTCCCATATGTGACATTTCAAATTCTTTGGTCATTATTTTTGAAAATTCCTAACATAATTTTTCATTTGTAGAGCCAAAAATAATATCATCTACATAAATTTGAATAATTAAAATATTCTTTTTAGTTCTTTTAATAAAAAGAGTTCGATCAACCTTCCCAATTTCAAAACCAGAATCTATTAGATAGCCGTTAAGACGTTCATACCAAGCACGGGTGCTTGTTTTAGACCGTATAAAGCTATCTTAAGTTTATAGACGTGGTCTGGAAATTTTTCATGTGTGAATAATGGAGGTTGTTCAACAAATTTTTTTTCTTTTATATAACCATTTGAGAAATCACTTTTAACATCCATTTGATAAAGTTTGAAATTATGAAAACATGCAAAGGCCAGTAAGATACGTATTGCTTCAAGTCGTGCAACTGGAGCAAATGTTTCTTCGTAGTCAATTCCTTCTTCTTGATTATATCCTTGTGCAACTAATCTAGCTTTATTCCTAGTTATGTTACCTTGTTCATCTGCTTTATTTTTGAAAACCCATTTAGTACCAATGACTGTTTGATCACTTCGTCTAGGAACTAGTTCCCAAACTTCGTTTCGTTAGAACTGGTTTAGTTCTTCTTGCATAGCTATAATCCAATAGTCATCAGTAAATGCTTCTTATGCATTTTTAGGTTCGATTTTAGAAAGAAAAGCTACATGGCCCATTTGATTAAGTTGATTTCTAGTTCTAACATGTGAATCAATTTCTCCTATGACATTTTCTACAGGGTGATCTTGTAAAATCCTAGGAGGAGATCTTAATTCATTTTCAATATGAACAATGTTTTCATTTTCTGTAAAGTTATAAATAATGTTTTCATCTTCTTCAAAATTATTTTGAGTAACCGTATTTGTGACCGTCTTAGGCATATCTTCATCATCCTTAAAATTATTAACTTTGAAATTTTCATCGAATGAAACATGAAGTATTTCTTCGATTGTTTTTGTTCTTTTATTAAAAATTCGATAAGCTTTGCTTCATTCTGAATATCCTACGAAGATTCCTTCATCGGATTTTGGATCGAATTTTCCAAGCTGATCTTTTGTGTTTATGATAAAACATTTTGAACCAAAAGTTTTAAAATATGAAATGTTTGGTTTTCTTTGATGAAAAAGTTCATATGGAGTGTGTTTGGTTAAAGGTCGGATCGAAATACGATTTAGAACATAGCAAGCAGTTGTGACAGCTTCTGCCCAGAAATGTTTTGGTAATGTGTTTCCATTTGATAAAGTTCTTGCCCATTCTTGTAACGTCTTATTTTTCCTTTCTACAACTCCATTTTGTTATGGTGTGCTAGGAAAAGAAAAGTTATGGTAAATTCCTTTTTATTACAGAAATGTTCTAATGCTTCATTTTCAAATTCACCTCCATGATCGCTTCTAATATTCTTAATTTTTAAATTTTTGAGATTTTGAATTCTCTTTGCAAAATTCTTGAAATTTTCATAAGTATCACTTGTATTTTTTAAGAAAATAGTCCAAGTATATCTTGAGAAATTATCTACTATAACAAACATGTATTTACTATGATTTATAGATTGAATCTGTGTTGGGCCAAAGAGATCTAAATGTAATAGTTCTAGTGGTTGTAAAGTAGAAATATTTTTCTTTGATTTAAAGGATGATTTTGATAATTTTCCTAATTGACATGCATCACAAATATTGTTTACTTTAAAGTTCATTTTTGGTCAACCTTTTACTAAATTATTTTTTGATAATTTATTTATAGTTTTGAAATTAATATGACAAAATCTTTTGTGCCATAACCAAGGATCATTTTCTTTGGCTATTAAACACATATTTGTATTATGATTTATATTCATATTTAAAACATGGATATTTTTATCTCTAAAACCTTCAAAAATAACATTTTTATTTTGATCAAAAATGCTACACTTATTTTCAGAAAAGGAAATATTGAATCCTTTGTCACATAATTGGCTGATACTAAGTAAATTATGCTTTAAATTTTTTACTAATAAGACATCTGTAATAAGAGGTGAATTAGATATACCGTTATTTCCTGTCATGTGTTTTGAGCAACCACTGTCTATTATCCATTTTCCTCTCTTTTTGGATGGTACCTGCAAAATATAGAATTAACATTGGTACCCACCATTTTATTTTTGGTCATAAGAGTTAGGTTTTAGGAAGCCAAACCCACGAGGGTTCAAAATTCCTTTTGTAAATAAAATCTTTGTTTTTATGAACAGTTTTTTTAAAAGATTTTATATACTTATTTCTAATTGAAGAATTATTTATTTTAGGAACCCAAATTTTAATTGATGTAGTAAAATTTGAATTTTTTGAACTAAGTTTTTCTACTTTATTATTCCTTTTATATGAAAAATTCTTTTTCTTTGGAATTATTTTAGAGGATTGTTTATATCCTAGTCCTCTTTTATTTGAAACAGTTTGAGAATTTTCTATAATTTTGGAAAGATTTTCTCCACCTTTTTTAAAATTAGAGACATTTTTAGTAATATCTTCTAACTTCGTTTTAAAGCTAGAGTTATCTAACTCTAAAATTTTGATATTTGATTTAAGGTCATGATTTTCAATTAATAAAGCATCATTCTTTTCTTTTTGAGTTTCTATCTCTTGACTTAGCAGAGAAAGTTGAGATTTCAAATTAGAACAAGATTCTTGAATAACTTGAAGTTCTTTTGCTAAAATTTTCTTTTTCATCTCTCAGCATTTCTACTTCGATTTCAGTTCTATTCAATTTTTCAAGAGTTTCTTTGTACTTTCTGTTTTTGCTTTTTAGTTTGTCAATTAATTCTGAATTTATTTCCAAAAGATCATTAACAGTTAGATCACATACCTCGTCTTTTGTGGCTATAAAGCAAATATTAGTTTGTTCTGAATCACTGTCAGATTCACTTTCTAATGATGAAGATGATTCTGTATCGTCCCATGTAACAGAGAAAGCTTTCTTCTTGAATCTATCCTTTTTGTGCTTATACTTGTCTTTCTTTTTCTTAGGACAGTCTTTCTTGATGTGACCTTTCTTGTGACATTCATAACATTCTAGAGCAGATGATGATGGTTTGTTGATGTTGTTATTGTTGCTGGAGTTTTTCTTGTTGTTTCTAAATTAGTTGTTCTTTCTAAATTTCAAGAACATTTTGAAATTTTTAGCAATGAACGCCATATCTTCTTCATCTGAATCCGATTCATCTTTTTCTGCCTGGAATGCTATATTTTTCTTATCTTGAGCCTATACTCGTTTTGCCTGCAGATTAACTTCATAAGACATTAGATTTCTAATCAATTCTTCTGGTTTTATGGTTGAAATGTCGTTAACTTCTTCGATTGCTAAGACTTTTCGTTCCCACTCATCTGTCAGTGACTTTAGGATTTTTGAAACAATATCAAAATCTGTGTAAGTTTCTCCTAATTCTATCAAAGAATGATATATATCTTGAAACCTAGAGTACATTTCATTGATAGTTTCATCTTGCTTCATTTTGAAATTCTGGAACTGATTTTTGAGCATAGAAATTTTACTTTGTTTGACTTTATTAGTTCCTTCATGTGTAACTTTAAGTGTACGCCAAATTTCATGAGCAGTTTTACACATGCTTATTCTATTAAACTCATTTTTATCTAATGCACAATATAACATGTTCATAGCTTTAGCATTTGCAGTAGCATCTAATTTTTGCGTGTTAGACCATGCTGAATATTCAGTAGTAGGAATATTATATTCAGATTGCATAATGTTCCAGGTTTCATAACTACTTGCTTGTATATAGATTCTCATTCTAGTCGCCCAATAGTTATAGTTCATTCCATTAAATAGAGGTGGTCGTGCAGTAGATTGACCTTATGTAAAGGTAGTGTTAGAAAAAGTGCTGGAGTTGTTTTCCATACTAAAATAATATCAGATAACTATGTTACGGTTATATGAAAACCTTGCTCCGATACCAAATGAAAGTGACTGTGCTATAGGATCGTGTAATATGGAAAAACTACTTGTGTGGAATAATAAGCAAGTAAATAATTAAATCAGTAAAGTAAAAGACACCAGAGATTTTTATACTGGTTCGAACTCCCATTCTACGTCCAGTCCCAGACTCCTTCTGGATTTAAACTAGCAACCCTCACTTAACCCGAAGGAATAGGTTTACACCGCTTGAGCAACTGAACAGGACTTCTACCGGCTAAGCAACCGAATAGGACTTCTACCGCCTGGGCAACCAAACATGACTTCTTTACAAATAACAAAAGTATCTGACTGTAGTGTGCTCTTTGAATAGCACTAATAAGTCAATTAAGTACAATCTTCTCCTTTATGATATGTAGTGTAATGTGCTTGAGAATTGTGGAAGATAGAGTGATCAATGATCAGAGAATGTAAACAGTTTGAGTGCAGTTTAAAAATAGATTGAGAGATATGAATTCAAGAATATTAAAATCAATTTCGGTGAAATGTTTGTTGAATTCTGAAATCTATTTATAGAGATTAAAAAGTTGCAACTATTAATGAAAGATAACATTGAAAAGAAACATGCGCAACTGTTGATTTGAAGATGTTTCTCTTCGATGAAGAGAAGAGTCTTTTCATGAAAAATAGCCGTTGAGAATATTCAGTCGGCTGAATGAATTTATTCAGCCTTCTGAATTATAAAAATCGAAAACAGCAAAGAAATAGGCTATTTTTGGCCTAATTCAACCATCTGAATGAAGTCATTCAGCCGGCTGAATATTGTGGAACTATAATATAGTTTCAGTATTCAGACGGCTGAATGATCTCATTCAGCCGGCTGAATATTGTGAAACTTTAAAATAGTTTCAGCAATCAGCCGTCTGAATGAAGTCATTCTGCCGGTTGTTTCAGCCTATTTTGCAAGGTAGTGCATGTGTGTATATGTTTATATATATATATATATATCATTTTAGGAGAGATTTTAACATATTTCTAAATAATATAAAGACTCTTGATAAAGGACTATCAGCTCCAAAATACTCTGAATGCGAATCTGTAACAGATCTCCTGCATAATTGATTAGTACACACAAATATTTACTTATATAGTTTGTTATAATCAAAACGACGTAAAATTGAGATTCCAACACCCGTAAACATCTCTGACGCTATTACACTCATGTTATACGTGATACTGATTTGACTTACACAAGAATATTTTAGTTCTGACTCGAGTGTATTGTTTTACTTTATACTTGGGTCAGCCCTAAGTTTTCAATGCATTGAAGATCGTATTATTCCGGAGGATGAAGATGAAGATTTGGTACATTATTACTAGTATTATTTCCCTGCATCATTTTGTTCCGCTGCATTATTCTATTGTTCTGTTGTATGTATAACTCTGATAGATGTTGTAAATTTTTTAATCAAATATATAGTATAAACAGCTTCATAAACTGTTTATTTGATTATTACATTTTGTCATTCCGCTGCGAGATTCTGTGTTTGTTTTCTTATTTTATTATTTTCTTAAATTAACCCCATTGATTATCTGTGTTTTAGATTGTTTTGAGTAGGACATGTGTGGTTTATTGTCGATTCGAAATGCGGGTCGTCACAGTTAGTATCAGAGCTTTGGTTTAACGATGACCTGAGCTTTGGTGGGGTTGGACTCATTAGAGATAGGGTTGTAATACCCTAGAATGAGTTTGTTTGAGCATATATATATATATATATATATATGAGAGCGCGTTCTAGTTAGTGTTATAAAATGTTTTATATCGTGTTTACTTATCTGTTGAGCTGTTTATGAACTCTGGTCGGTACATGAGGTGCCATGTTATCGATAGGGGTTTCTAAACATTTAAACGAGGCGAGTCGACATAATATTGTTTTAAAATGGGGTAAATGAAATAATTTTACCTAAATTATATTTTATATATAAAATGATAACTTTAATAAATCTGTATGATAATTAGTGAATGGTGTTTGTTAGGAGATGATAATATTTAGTTATCATCGATTATTATTTGAATTAAACTAAAAACAAATATTTTGTGAACTCTACTTCACGAAGTGTTCAATAATTAGATTGAACTGAAATCTAGTTGTAATAAGAATTATTTTTAATAACAAAAATGTAAATTAACTAAAAGTTTTCATAATAAGGTAATGAAATTATATAAGTCTATTTATAATATAACTTATAAATAAAAAGGATCGAAAAGCTGAAAATTTTAGAATTTAAAATTTCGTTGATTTTCAAATTTGTTTTCAAATTTTTCAAAAATAATAATAATATTATTAGAAAAAGTTTTGACTAGAAATATATTTTGAAAAGATTTTTAAGAGAATAAAAGCATTGAACTCAACTTAGTCGCTGGGAAATAATTCTGAGGATGATTGCAGCATCGTTAGTATTCATTTTCGAGTTTCTGAGTGAGAATTGCTACCAAAAGAAATATTTTTTTTGAAATGGTATTTAGATACAACATGTCACTGGAACAACATAACACAAATCACATGTTAATATATGTTCGAATCACGCTACACAAGTTTCGAACTTGTGACCTCTCGCACCGAAGTCGAATCACTTAACCATTGGGACAATGGTGCTTGTCACCAACAGATATTTATTTCTAGTTAAAACAAGTTTTGATTGTGAAAAAAATTCCAAGTATGATTTGATAAATATACAAAAATAGTTTTTGAACTTATAAATTGGAAAAAGTATAGATAAGAAATAAGTTTATAACTTATGAATTTACACAGGAAAGTAAAACCGAATTTTAAAGTGGCTGAACATTTTGGTTAAGCAAACAAGAGAAAATTAGAATTTGAGATGAAATAAAAGAATTAACCTAAGTAATGTAATATAAATTGAGTTAGTGAAATGAAGTAAATAAAATGAAGTTTAACTGAAGGAAGTTTAAATGAAAGTGAATTGCATTTGAAATGAATCAGATAAAATAATGAAATGAAATTTAAGCGCATAAGCTTGTATAACTTATAGATTTGAGAAATATTAAGCTAAAAACAAAATTTAAATTTGTTGAATGTAAATGATAATAAATTTTTTAATACAGATTAAGTAAAAGTGGTATGAAATAATTTAAACTAAGTTTGAATTATGAAATGAATGGATTTATATAATAAATTGAATATGAAGTGAAAAGGTTATAAAGCCAAGTTTGAAAATATTAACTTAACAAAATTTGTGTTTATGGATATTTATGAACTTAAGTAAAATCTAACTTTAGTTTAAGTTAAAAATGAATTTAAACTGAGAATTTGAGAACTTAAATCCCGATGCTTTTGAAATTGTTTTCTAAGATTTTTAAAATAATATTAGTATTATTAAAAAATATTTACAAGTAGAAGTTGTTTTCAAAAATGGATTTTAAAAGGAAGTAAGTCCTATACTCCCCTCTTCTGTCGTTGGAAAATAATTTTGGTAATAACGGCCGCATCACTGACATTCATTTTCGAGTCTCAAAGTAGGGAGGCCACTTAGTAGCTTTGCTACGCACTTCATTCAACAAACATATTTTGATTTAAAATTTCTAAATATTATTTGATATATACAAAAGATATGAGTATATATATTATTTCAAAATGATTTGGAAAGAAACCCGGTGTTTAGTTCTTATAATCTCTGTAAATTAATAATTTTCACTTATTGAAATGAAATGAACTAATGAAATGATTTTTATAAAAAGGTTCATAAATGAATTGATATGAAATGTGTTAACATAAAGTGAAATTATTAAATTTGAATAAATTAAATGTAAATGAAATAAGATGTGAATAAATTAGAAGTAAAGCAATTGGATGTTAATAAGGAATGAATGTTAACGAGAATTGATAGTGTATAAATAAACTATCGAAATGTAAACTGTGACAGTTATGAATTAATAGGATGAATATTATCTGCTGAATGATTTCTTTTGCTGTAAATCATTGTTATTACTGTTGTTGATTATATATAATTGTTGTGTTGTGTATTAATGCTTATGCTTATGGTTTAGAGTAAGAATTCATGTTATATAGCTCTACTAAACTCATACATGTTCCTATATCCTTTTATAAGTGACTAATATTCTAAATTGAGTTGAGATAGGTACATACGAAGACCGTTTGGACGTTTACGCGGTTTGATTTACTTATGCTCGCTTTAACATGAGCGAACTCGCTCGTATTAATAATAATAAGGTACATATTTCGGATGACATACCGCACTTTTATGTTTTTCTTTATGGGATGCCTCATCACTGAGATGAGATGTATATTTATGTTATATATCTGTAGTGTAAATTTTTACGATCGAGCCGCACAAAGGATATGCTGCTGAAATTTTCCGTAAATTCGAATGTTAGAAAATTTTGAAGAATTTAAATTATTTAACTTGTTTACAAATAAGCCAATATCTGAGTGGCGTAGTAGAAGCGTAGTAAAGGTTTTGTTAGTAATATTTAAAGTTTTGTAAATTTATTATTTTGAGTAAATATATTGAATGTCAAATTCCTTACTTAACCCCTTTTCGAGGACGATAAGTTTTGAGTGGGGGAGATTGTAACGACCCGTATTTTTAACTATTTTAAAATAATTAAATTTAATATAATTATTGAATAAAATGTTTAGAAATAAAAATCTAATGATTTATTAATGTAATTTACTAGATATAAACTTAGATAAAAAAATTTGAATAACAAAATTCAATAAGATAAGAGATGATAACTTATAGTAGAAGGTAAACTAAACAATATTGAATTGTAAATAATTGCATTGATGTTGAATTACTGTAAAATGGAAGTATTTGTTTTATTATTTTAATTCATTTTAAAAGTTAAATTTTTTAAGTTAAATAACTTACATTTTAAATATAATGATTTGTTTGATAATTAAAATTTTAAATTTAATATTTGGAATTATTTAAATAATTGAATCCAGAATTTAATATGAATGCAATGATTTCAAAAGTTGATTTAAATTTTATTTAAACTAGAATGATGATAGTAAACTTTTAAAATTGAATTTAAAGTGAATAAATTGATTTTCGAAATTACTTGTTTTAATTGACGTGTAAAATATCCATTCTAACCACTATCTTTGATTACGATGAAACTAGTTTCATCGGATCCGTAATAGTGAATTATTATAGGATTTCAAGTTTCGTAGCGATCGGACTTATCGTTTGGTCGTGCGAGCTTGAAACGCATAGAGTTTAATTAAAGGAATTTAATTATAATTAATTGATTTGAAAAGCTATCTTCTGAATATGATGGAATTGGCTCTCGATACATATTCCATTGTGTTTGAAATACGGGTATATCATATAGAACGTCAGGCGGCACACTTAGTTTGGAGTTCGAAATTTTCACGGATGAATAATGCCGTGGGAAATATTCTATAAATAGCCTTCTACCTTCATTTGCTAAGCCCTAATCTTTTTCAGCCACCATAAAAAACCCTCAATCCAATGGCCGAAATTTCGCCCGATGATCGAGGCCGAATTAGGCGTTAGAGCCAAAAGAAGAAAGTTGCGCCTCGAACCCTAGAACCCATCGCCACGCTCCGATCATCCATCGGTGGTCCGAGGTGGCGGAAATCTGCGTGCGTTCGAGCTGTAGGCATGGGGGTTTTGCGCGTTTGTACATGCGCGTGTGGGTGGCTATGGTCGGCGGCGAATCGCTGGAGGTTGGGGAGCGGTGGAGGGTGGGCTCGGCGCTGGCGGCGGCGTACCTTGGGTCACATCGTTCGTTCGAAAAAAAGAAGTTTGTGAGTGCATGCGCATGTCTGAAGGGAGACGCATGATTTGGAGAAGGTTAGGTTAATTTTTAGTTAGATATTTTGTTAATTTTATTTTAATTATATCGTTATGTTTAAAATTGCATAACTTTTTCATATGAGGTCGGATTTGAGCGAGACGAGTTGCATTGCGATTGTATCGACGAAGGCTATGACATGGAGTTGGATTGGAATTTATTTGAAGTTGAATTTTTTTCAGTTTCAAATAAAGGTGAGTGATTAAATCCGCATATGAATTGTAACGACCCAGAATTTTGGTCATTTGAAATTAGAATATTTAATTAAATTTAAATATTGAAAAGTTAATTTTATAGGTTAAATAACTTAAATTCCAAATATAGCGTTTTATTGGATAGTTTAATTGTTGAATTTAATAATTGAATTCGTTTAAATAATTTAATCTTGGATTTTTATTTGGATAAAAATAATTTAAAAGCATATTTAATCACTATTTAACAAGAATGAAGGTAATAAAACTTTTAAATTGGATTTAAAAGTGATTTACTCAATTTTGAAAATAACTCTGTTTTAATTAACATATAAAAATAGTCTTCTGGGGGCATAGTCTCGGATTTCGACGAAACAATTGTCATTGGGTCCGTAATAATGAATTATAACATGCTGTCAAATTTCGTAGCGATCAAATGCACCGTTTGGTCGTACGGGATAGAAACGCATTGAAATTAATATCGAAAATTTAATATTATAATTAGGAGCTATCTTCTACATACAATCGAACTAGGTCTCAAAACTTGTTCCATTGCATTCGAAATAGGGGTATAACATTACAAAAGCCAAGAAGCACATCTCGATTGGGGTCCGTAATTATATAGCTGGATATTTTGAATTTTAAATAATATTTTTTTTTTCGATTTAACTTTTCATTGCCTTAAACTTTCTTATCAGCCGCACCTACCTGTACCACCCACGCCCTCCTCTATGATACTTTCGTATCTCCCTCCCTTATTTAAATGCAGCTAACAGTGAGGAAAAAAATAAGAAACGAAACTTCAAAAAAATTATTTTTCAATTTATACTCATTTAAAAATCGTCAAACCAATTTTAAAATTCATGTTTCGACTAGAGCTTCCCTCTGGTACACTTGGTTGAAGGTGCAGCAGACATGGATGATCGTCAGTGGACAGTCGCGTGAAGGTTGTGAGCTAGGGTTGCGTTTTCCGTCTGGTTCAAAATGTCGATGAGCTTCGGAGGCACAATTTTCGGAGCATGCGGCCTTGAGTTTGAAAATGCAACATATGCAGGTCAAACCACTGGGAAGCAAGGTCATGATTTTATGGGGGAGTCCGAGCTCGAGTTATTGGATATGAGAAGGTTGTGCTCGGCGAGAGAAAGCTGTTTGCGAAGACGGAATTTGGTTTCGTCGATTATGTGCCGTATCAGTAGAAGGGCGTGCACTTTTTGACCTATTCGTGTACAGGAGGGAGGTGCGGTGCGGAAGAAGATGAGAGAGGGGTAGGATGGTAAATAGTTTGATTTTTATTATTTGTTTATTTAATTATAAGTTAATTTATCGGTAACTTAATAATTCAATAACTCCTTCATACGAGGTTCGATTGAGACGAAACCTGTGACGCCCCACCTCTATACCCACGCTAACCAAGAACACTACGATGTAGTGCTGTCAATTAGCACGGAGAATAAGGCTGTGGAGGAGCGACCATCCATGTAACTTCTTTGTGCGAGCACCGATACGTCAGATAGAATAGAATGCATATCTTTTAAGGAGGAAATCCGACATACCGATACAAACACAAAGCTATCACACGGTGGCTATATATAATCTTCAGAAACAAACATAGAAATAATCATAACATAAATCAGTCACAGACATCCATATCACAAAGGCGGAAGAAGATATGAATAAATATATAACACATGAAAGTGTACATCAGAGTAGTGGTCAGAAAGATCCACGATAATACAAAAGAATAGCATCACGTGCTATACAAAAGAATAAGTACACAACATAGAGTCTATATCTCAAAGGTGTACATCCAAAAACTACAAATGTATGTAGTTAGCCAAAAGTCAGAAATATCCTGAAGAGAAGTCAAGCAGAAGCACCTGTAACATCTCGGTCTGACCCGAGTATTATTTATAAGAAAATAATAAACGGATCAGTCTAACTATAAATATCAGATGATATGGCATACAGTAAAAGGCATGACATGAACATGTAATAACCATAGCGACATACTACTATAAGTATGTAAATGATAATCAACAAAAGATTAATCAATATCACAAGAATCTTCTCAAAGATAAAATAGGGTATCATACCCTAAACTTGTATTCATAACAAGTCAATAACACATGAATTCACCAATGCACAAAAACTGATATCATATCAATGAAAATCATGAAAATTGGTGAAGCACAAAATTCCAGAAATCATCATCAGAAATCCAGAAAACACATAAAGGGGGGGAGGCCTAACACATGAATGGGAGCATGAAAACTCACCTACGCGTAAACACATGACGAGATGATATCTCATGGAAGCTATCCATTAAATTTTCACACAGGAATGGCCCGAAGACCGTAGGAAATGTGATGGCGAAACATCACATGATCGGGGTATAGTCTCCCACGTAGACAAAGAGACATCGCTCAATCGCTAGTCTAAATCACAAAAATGATCGTCATGATCATAAGGAAGTGTCAATCACACCAAGCTAGTAAATATATGAGTTTAGCTTCATGTCCCATAACCACTTGCTTAACTTAAATATTTACGAACAAGCTGTAAATCTTCACTAGGAAATTGTCACCAAAAAGGGCTCAATCGAACAAGTCCAAGAGCTAACCGACGAAGTGAACGCAAGCGTTTCATACCACTCGTTTTACTAAGTCGTTTAAGTCGATTTCTCATTCGAGTGAAGTAAAAGGCTTGTATATACTAGTAGATTGAAAATCGGTTTGAGAAAACGAACTTTTGATATTTAAAATAGTGTTGAAATCGCTTTGATGAAAGAGTTTTGATATTTACTATTAGTATTGAAACCTTCATATATCTTTAAAGTGACAAGTCATAAAACGATTGTAGAACAAATCAATTCACGTTCGAAGACGTGAGTAAAGTCCAAAGAAGTCAATCCCAAAACCATCAAAGTAGAAATTCTGATAAATGCTTTGTCAGATAAGATTGCCTACGCAGAGTAATTCGGGGTTCGACCTAGCAGAACTTAGTGAAGGCAAGCGGTCTCGAGAAGCCAAACGACCTAAGGGAAGAATGCCACGCGACCTAGCAGAAGAACAGGTCAAACGACCAAGTACTAACTCGCGAACGACTCACGACTTAAGGGATAAGGTCATACGACCTAAGTGGAGAATGCCACGCGACCTAGCAGAAGAACAGGTCAAACGACCAAGTACTAACTCGCGAACGACTTACGACTTAAGGGAGGAATGCCACACGACCTAGCAGATAACAGGTCATTCGACCTAAGGGTAAGGTCGGTGGCGACCTACGACTTAACAAAGTCGAGCAACCTACGACTTAACGAAGTCAAGCGACCTACGACTTAGGGTCAAGCGACCTAAGAGAAGCAGCGGGAATGTTAGGTCTGAGACGACCTACGACTTAAGGTCATACGACCTAACAGTTGCGAGCTAGCGGAGTTGGCATGGCCGAGCGACTTAAGAGAAGCAGCGACCTACGACTTAACGATTTAAAGCCAACGACCTAGGACTTAAGAGTCATACGACCTAGGACTTAAGGGAGGCAAGAGACTTACGACTTAAGGGAGGCAAGCGACTTACGACTTAAGGGATAAGGTCATACGACCTAAGTCTTGAACGACTTAATGACTTAAGCCTTTAACGACTTAACGACTTAAGCCAGGGCGAGCGAGCTAACTGCAAAACGACCTACGACTTAAGGCCTTTAACTCCTGAACGACTTATGCCATTAGCTCCTGAACGACTTATGCCTTTAGCTCCTGAACGACTCAAGCCAGTAACTCGCGAACGACTCAGCCTTTAACTCGTGAACGACTTAGCACACCCAGAACGACTTAACGCCTGGAACGACTTATGCTCCGTGTGGCTTTTCAACACGAACGACCTACGACTTAGGCTTAACTCGCGAACGACCTAGCGAAGGCAGAAACGACCTAAGTGCAGTTTTTTCACCAAAAACACTAGAATTTTGGGTTTTTCACCAATCCAATCCAAACCAAATGCAAATGCTGATGCTAAAATGATAGGGAACCATTCCCAACAGTCCAAGATAGATATAGGCAAGATGTGAGATCAAAAATCTCACCTTTTCACGGAATTTGATGAAGATGGAGATTGAAAGCAAGGAGAAGCAATCCAAAGCTTGAATCCACTATCTTCTACTTGAATTTGGAGTTGAATCTCGGATTTGCAATAGAATTGGAGTTTGGAGTTTTAATTTCCACTTCCCACCACCATTTTTGATGAAGCTTGAATGTTAAAACAAAGGGTGAATGAAGTGAGGAAGAGGGTTGGGCTGAACTAAGGAAGTGCAGTCCAAACCAAAGTCTCAAGCGGGAAAAGTGTCGAAAATTTCACTATCTCCAAACATATCGAAGTTTACACTCAAAAAGATCGCAAACGTCATTTTGAACTCAATGGGGGTGGTCTCGAGTCCTAATTTGACCGTATGCAAAAAGTAGCTTTTCGGACTAACATCCGACTAACGATAAAATATTTAAATATAAAATCGATAGATATGCGGGTTGTTACAACGAAACCTTTTGCATTGTGCTCGTATCGACGAAAGCTATGCGATGGAATTGGTTTGGACGAATTTGGAGACCGTTGAATTTTGGGCTAAAATCGAATGTCGTTCGGTTTTAGTTACAAACCGGAACAACTCGGCGACAACAGAAGATTTCAGTGAGTTAATCTCACTTGTTTAGACAACTAGTATGGTACATAGTTGATAAAAATTGTTGAATGATTGTTGGATGAATTATTATATTTATTAGTTGGTATTGATATATATTCCCGCCTATTGGAGCGAATGAGACCCTATTACGTTCCCATGTAAGAGCGGATGACCTTTTGTATACGAATCCCACCTCGAAGCGGTTGATTTATGTTTATGATTATATAGTGTTTGTGATGCAGGGAAATGGGTTGGAGGGATCCAACAGGATTCCTCACTATTATTGAATTATAATTTATCAATGATATTTCCATTATATGGATTATGGGATAATAATATAATTGTGGACACTGTAGTTATAACATTGTTATATGTTGAAAGCCAAACCTGGTAGTGACAGAAAACCAATATTGATATTTGATAAGTGTTGGGTGGCTATTGGCCTCGAATTAGTATTTTATAAATAGTGTAAATTGCCGATTAAGTCGGAATTTGTTTTTGAGATAAGAAACGATTTTTAAATCAGAAATTAGGTTTCGAAAATATTTTGTTTATAGGTTATCTAATTAAATATATTAATATTATTTATAAGTTAATTAATTATATTAATATTGGTTTTAAAGTTATATAATTATATTTATATTATTTTAAAATTATATAATCAAGTAAATATTATTTTAAAGTTATTTAATTATTTTAGTAATAGTTATTTGTTTATGGTTAATACGTTTTAAGAATTTATAAGAAGTTAGTAAGTTGAAAGATTAATTACTTAGGAATAATTGTGGTTTGAAAATTTATAATAAGTTTTGGAAATAAGTTATTATCCTTTATAAAAATGGTAAAGATAAATTATTATTATTCATTTAATAATATTTTGGAATTATTAATTATTATTAAGATGTTAAAGTTAACAATTATTATATAAAATGATGTTTTGGAGTAAAAGATTTTAATTGTTTATAAGTGTTTCTGAAACCTATGAATGGAATCGAACTGGATTTTATAAAAGAGCCGATGAAATGGTTTGGAGACATAAGGGAGATTATTTACCAGGTGAAAGAGTTTATAAATGGTTAGATATTTATAAATGAATTTTAGAAGCGGGTTTATAGATTTATAAAAGAAGTTATAAATGGTATATGGGTTCATAAAAAGTTATAAATGATTTTGAAATGTACAAGAAGTTTATAAGTGATCGAATTCTTGTTAAAGGAATTATTAATGTTTTTTTTGAGATTTTTTTTGAAATGGTTTATGAACGATCTTGGAGAATTGTAAGCGGAATTATAAACGGTTTGAGAATCGAATAAAAAGGAAACTTTTCTAAGTTTTGTAGATATACTTATACCGTTGGAATGAGTATATGGCTATTTCTAAATTTGGAAATACAAGGATCTGCGAGTATATCTTTTAAAGGTGTTTATATAAAAATAATTTACAAAGTAATTGTATGTATAAAGACTTATTAAAGGGGGCTAGTGATTGCTTATATACTGAGCCAATGTTGATTTTCTAAATGAAATAAAATCCCGATTGAATGTTTGTTATTCGATAGTTAAATAACCGACTATCGAAAATAGACTCAATGTAACTTTGGAAATATCTAGGAGAAACACGTGAGTTATACGGCACAGTCATCTCCGATGATGCTATACTGTGTGTATAAATCTCGTTTCATTCTTCTAGGACAATGATAAGGAAATTCATCCACTAACGGTTAGGAGGTGATCTCCGATATTATCGTTGTCTGTTTATTTCCTAGAGAGCCGGGGTTAAGTTTACCAGAAATTATCGAACGTTATTTTCGAAGAGACCGGGATCGGATATGTTATCCGAAAACCACTTCGATCCAACGAATGCATTTCGAAGTGAAGACATCGTGAAGAGCATGGAATCAAAGATAGAGATGTGAAGTGCAAGGACTAATCGCTACTAATCCAGAGGGTGATTTCAAAATGGATGTAGTAGGAATAGTGACTTCAGTTTCGTTCAGACCTAGAACGGACTTGTATGGATGAATGCTATCAGCACATTGTAATCGGAGGGAAATTAGAATTCTAAGTGTGAATTTCTTGAAAGGTAATCGTAGGCTCAAGCCTCATCAACTGGGAATGACTGAAAATCAGGGGAGATGCGGCAAGGCTAAGTGGGTCGCACCTATTGGGGTTTGTTGCCACCCTTTTAGATACATCTACATATTTATGGATTGGTTGTGCATGAGATATCAAATAAAAGGGTTGCAAAGCAACCTGGGTGATGACATATTCGTTACTATCCAGTCAGGGGTAGGCCGGTCTTGTGTTAACAAAGGATCCAGGCGAGGTCCTCGGTACCTTTTCTAGACGTGTACTGTGATAGGTGGTACCCCAGTGCCTAGTCATTGTATGTAATCCATTCTCCAATAAGCTTCGTACGGTTTTGATTGTGACCAACTATATTGAAGTGTGAGATGCAAGAATGTCAGCTATTTTAATATTTTACTGTGAACCCTTAGAATTATAATATCATTGGATTTTCTATAAAAGTGTTTTGGTTACCGTAAGGTAAAAACCCATCGTGTTTATGTGCGGCGTGATCTTACGTGATACCTTTGATTTCAAAGATTTCCTATAACTTTAAAATCCAGTTGGGTACGATTTCTCACGCTGGTTTTCCAAACTGACTCGGGTGTTATTTTATTATAATGCTTGAGTCAGACCGAGCATATTACAGATTAGATTTGATGCTTGGAGCTTCAAGTGATGAGTTGGAGGTCCTGAGAGGTATTTACGTAGATGGCTATTTTCCGCTGTATTCATTTTTGTGTTATCAGCAATTGTGAGGATAAGCTGCTATAACTGTCCAAGCTGATATACTCTGATTGATGTTTGTATATACACATGTTACACTTTTGCTTTTGTGTAAATATTTGTGGTATATTATAGTTTATTCATTCCGTTGTGAGATTCTGTGTTATTTAGTTTTCTTCTTATCTTCTTCCTTCTTTCTTTTTCCCCTAACAATCGGGCTTTCCGGCATTCGATTTCTTGGCATGAAATACAGTGGACGTATTAGTGTCAATTTTCAAGGGTCGAAAATTTGGTTCATTACATTTGGTATCACAGCTAAAGGTTAAGCGAGAACCTTGGCTTTGATGGGGTAACTCATTAGAGATAGGGTCAGTGGCACCCTACAATGAGTTTGAGTGTATAAGTATGAGTGCGTGTTTGTTAGTGATATAAAAATTATTTTATATTGTGTTGGTTGGTCTATTAAGTGGCTTATGGATTCTGGTCAATACGAGTTAGTAACGTTATTGATAGGGATCTCTGAACACTTGAACAGAACAATTTAACATGGTATTGTTTGAAATTGGGTAAATGAAATAATTTTACCTTTAATATTTTTATATATAAAGGAATAGTTTTTCAGAAATTATTATGGTGTATATGGTATGCTTGGTTGTTAGGAAATGATAATGTTAAACTATTATCATTTGTTGTTTGTCGTTGTGATCGAATAAAAATTGAAATTATAATGAAAGCAAGATTATCAAGTAAGAAATATTTATTATAACCAAAGATTAGATCATATAAATATATGATTTATAAATTAAAATAAAATTTCAAAAGTATATTATATAAATATGGGTTATAAAAACGATTTATAAAGGATTTAAAAGATGAAAATTTAGGAATTTAAATCCCATTGGTTTTCAAAATGGTTTTTCAAAGTTTTGAAAACTAATAGTGATATTTGGAAAATGTTTTTGAATGGAAATATTAAAAAAAAAGTGTTTTGAAAGGAATAAAAGCACTGAACTCACTTCGGTCACTGGAAAATAATTTCGGTGATGACTACAGCATCATCGACGTTCATTTTCGAGTTTCCAAGAGAGAAATTGCTACCATTGGAGTTCTATTTTGGTGAAACTAGTTTTGATTTTTAAATCCAAAATAATGATTTCATATACCAAGGGATGGTGAGTATATATATAAATATATAATTTCAAAAATAATTTGAAATACTTAAGAATAAGGTGTTTAAACTCTGGGATTTTCATTTAAATGTTTTATTGAAAATATGAGAAAATAAGTTGATAACTTATAAAATTTGAAAATTAGTAAGTTAAAGAAATATTTTAAATTGTTGAATATAAATGGTAAGGAAAGTATATTTGAAACTGAATTATGGAATTTAACTTAAGATAAGTTAAACAAAGATGAATTTTGAAAAGGAATTTGACCTAAGTTAGGCTAAATGCAATAATTTTGAAATAAAATTGATGAGATTTGAAATAAATTAATAAAATAAGCTAATTAAATAATTAGTGAGTTAAATATGGTTTTGGAATATGGTTGAAATATTGGAATTGAACATTGGAACTGAGCAAAATAAAATTGGATTGATATAAAATGGATATAGACTTAAGTTGTAAATTGAAAATAAACATAAGAGTTGTATAAAATATTTACAATAAACTTAAGAAAAGTGGATGGAATAATGTTTAAGTGATTCTGGTATTGAAAGGAACATACTATGTGAATAATAACTGTGAATAGTTGAATGCAAATGAGGTAAATGTGAATAAAAGGAATTTGGTGTAGCTAAAAATAAATTGAAATAAATACGTAAGTTGAATGTATATTATTTTATTCACATAACGGTTTGATCCAGATTCGATCACAGGATTTCGAGATGATTTATATCGATCCGAGTTGGAAATTTTCACTCGATCCTCGACGACAACACTAGATATGGTTTTTTGGTTAACTTTGGAATTCCCTATCATAGTATATGGCTATGCAAGGAGAATGACGGTTTCTTATCAAGGAACCGGATCTGAGTCCGCACTAGAGTGGTCGTGTGAACGATGCTAGTTCGGAGGTGAAATTTTGTGATCGAGCGAGCGATCAGATTTGATATTGCGTACGGATGATATATGTACATCGTACTGTTTTAGTAAAGCAGATGTTGGAAATTGAAAATGCAGAATAATATGATTGTAAACTATATGATTAGACATCATTGAGAAATAAGATGCAGGTATAAAAAGTAAGAGCTAATTTGATGCCCTTGATTTCATAAGTAAAATTAGTTGCCAACAAAAAGGTACATGTTTATATTGTTGTTTGATTTGATGGTTTTATGGTTGAGCCACTTGGCTTTTGTTTTCATTTGTTGGTTTGGCCCGTAGTGGCGATTTGTGGTTGTTCTGATCTAGCCGTGCAAAGGAGACGCTAGTGAAATTTTCTGTAATTAAGGCACTAGAAAATTTTTGAGAAATTTTGAAGAAATTTTTGATAACTAAAATTTGATTTTGGATTATAACTTGAAATGATTAAATGGATAATATTAGTTGGAATCTATGAATGAATTTTGGAACTTAGTAAAAGTAATAACAAGGTTTCAACAAATTGATTTTGGAAATTTAAACGCTTAAATGGATTTGCGAAGTTATTTCAACTAATTTGTTTTAGAAAAGATATGGGTTTGGGCATTTTCCCTATCTTGGCAATTTCGAGGATGAAATTATTTTAAAGGGAAGAATGTAACGATCTAGAATTTTTTCCATTTGAAATTAGAATATTTAATTAATTTTAAATATTGAAAAGTTAATTTTATAGGTTAAATAACTTAAATTCCAAATATAGCGATTTATTTGATAGTTTAATTATTGAATTTAATAATTGTAATCGTTTAAATAATTGAATCTTGGATTTTTATTTGGATAAAAATAATTTAAAAGCTTATTTAATCACTATATAACAAGAACGAAGGTAATAAAACTTTTAAATTGGATTTAAAAGTGATTTACTCGATTTTGAAAATAACTCGTTTTAATTAACATATAAAAATAGCCTTTCGGGGCACAGTCTCGGATTTTGACGAAACCCATGTCATTGGGTCCGTAATAATGAATTATAATACGCCGTCAAATTTCATAGTGATCAGATGCACCATTTGGTCGTACGGGATAGAAACGCGTTGAAATTAATATCGGAAATTTAATATTATAAGTGGGTTCAAAAAGCTATCTTTTGCATACGATCGAGTTAGGTCTCGAAACTTGTTCCATTGCATTCAGAATAAGGGTATAACATTAGGAACGCTAGGCGGCACGCCTCGGTTGAGGTCTGTAATTATATAGCTAGATGTTTTAAATTTTAAATAATCTATTTTTTTCCTCTACGATACTTCTGTATCTCCCTCCCTTATTTAAACGCAGCTAACAGTGAGGAAAAAAAGAAAACAAAACTTCAAAAAAATTATTTTTCAATTAATACTCATTTAAAAATCGTCAAACCAATTTTAAAATTCATGTTTCGAGTAGAGCTTCCCTCTGGTACGTTTGGTTGAAGGTGCGGCAGACGTGGATGATCGTTAGTAGACAGTCGCATGAAGGTTGTGAGCTAGGGTTGCATTTTATATCTGATTTAGTTGTCGATTGTTGAAATCGAGGTGATAATTGGATTTAGAACGTTGAGGAGCTTCGGAGGCAAGATTTTTGGAGCATGCGGCCTTGAGTTGGGAAACGCGACATATGCAGGTTGAACCACTGGGAAGTTTGGTCATGATTTTATGGGGGAGTCCAAGCTCGGGTTATTGGATATGCGAAGGTCATGCTCGGCAAGAGAAAACTGTTAGCGAAGACAGAATTTGATTTCGTCGACTATTGTGCCGTATTAGTAGAAGGGCATGCACGTTTTGACCTATTCGTGTACAAGAGGGAGGTGCAGTGAGGAAGAAGATGAGAGAGGGGTAGGATGGTAAATAGTTTGAATTTTTTTATTTTTTTATTTAATTATTAGTTAATTTATTGGTAACTTAATAATTCAATAACTCCTTCATACGAGGTCTGATTGAGACGAAACTTTTTACATTGTGCTCGTATCGACAAAGGCTTCGCGATGGAATTGGTTTGGACGAATTTGGAGACCGTTGAATTTTGGTAAAATCGAATGTCGTCCGGTTTTAGTTCCAAACCGGAACACCTCGGCGACAACATAAGATTTTGATGAGTTAATCTCACATGTTTGGATAACTAGTGTGGTATATAGTTGTAACGACCCAATATTTTCAACCATTCGCATCCATTATAAGTGTATAGGTAGACACTCATGCCGGAATTGAATTGCTCAAAATACCGCGTTGTAAATAAAATTTGGCAAATCTCAGAATATACAGTAAATAAATATAATCACAGGTCACAGACACAAAGTAAAATAATGCAGCGGAAGTAAAAGAAATAGTAGTTCATGAAGCTACTATATAAATATAACAGAGTTACATAAGATACAACAGAAGAAATAGAGTACAACAGAAGTCTAAATACAATAACCAAGTACAAGCTGAGTAGAACAACAGAACTGAAATAGATAGGACAAGACAAGCAGATAATCTCCAGCGATTCAAATCTCCAAGAGAGTGGAAATCCAAATCTGTGAATAACTCAGGCTGACCCGAGCGTAAAGCAAAACACCAAAACACTCAAGTCAGGACAATATATACTTATATAATGTAAACCAACTCAAGTGAACTGTAATAAAGGTACAAGTAACTTAAAGAATGCTTGGGATCGCCCATTCTTTAAGGATCCGTTAAACTATTTACTATGTAGTAATATACGCTATATACAGTAGTGTCTAATTAGTAAAGTATAATCATATAGAAAATAGCGTTAAGGGGATGGTGAACCTTAACGCGGTGGGATCTTTAAACCAAAATCGTAGTGGGCTCGGTATGGTAGGTGACACGGCACACAAGGCAATGCCAGGGTAGATATACCAATTACGCATCCGGACTGGTGGTGACGCATAGCAGCCACTACCGCCCACCTCGAACAACACTCCCAAATCAAGGGTGCGCACCAAATCAATCACAAGTAATAGAATGGTATCGAAGAAGTGTGTCCGATCAGAGGTGCTACCTCCTTGGTCCGTCAATCGCTCCTGTTTTAGCCACCTTATGCCAACTCACGGGAGTTGGGTCCACGTATATACCTTAGGATCGTCATCACCATCCTACTTCATTCTGGAAACTCCACCGCGTACACAGTTGTCAAAGTGGTTTTCGGTATCGACAGAGAGTATGTCCATATCCGATCCCGGTCTCTTTAACAACCAATCGTTATTATAACCCGTGGTTATAAATTTAAAACAGTTTATACTTCAAAATAGAATATCATTTCAAATCGAAATCTTTATCAAAATAAAGATTAAATCAATTCCAAACCATTTCAATATATTTAATATATCATATCATTTCAAAACTCATTTCAAATCATTTCAATATATCAAAATATCAAATCTTTCCAAAACTTCATTTCAAATCATTTTAATATATCAAAATATCATATCCTTTCAAACTTCATTTCAAATCATTTTAATATACCAAAATATCATTTGAGTTCAAATCTAAATATCCAACTTTAAATAATTTTTGAATTTAAAGATATCATTCATTTATTATCATTTCAAGTCACCTTTTTAAATAGTTTATATTTAAATCAAAATAATTCATTTAAACCATTTAAAAGTGTAAGTATTATATTTCAATCAAGTATTCAATTTCCAAAGTTTCAATTCAATTCAATCATTTATTTCAATTAAATTTCCATAGACCATTTCAAATCTTATAAATTTCAAATATAGATTTAATCCACAAAATAACTATTCAAATTATAAAATAAATTCCAAAGCTTTAATATCCTATATTTCATAAGTCCAATATCCTTTAAATAGATTCAAATTACAAGTAAACCAAATATTTCCATACTAATATAAACTTCAATTATTCATTCCAAGATTTAATATCATTTCAGATTCATTTCAAAATATCATTTCAAAACATCATTTATTTAATTTAAATTTAAATACCATTTAATCATATTTCAAAATAGTTGTATTTCCCAATCAACTATTCCATTTAAATCATTTAAAGTCAATTCATTATATTTAATAATTAAATATTTAATTTAAAAAATTTAATCTTTTTCAAAGATCATTTATCCATTTAAGTTTATTAAAACAATGAAAATTCAACTTTCGCAGCACTTAGGAAATGCTACGAAATGTTATGTTTTAAAACAGTTCATTAACAAAAGACAACATTAAAAATGCTGTAATATCTTAATTTAGTTTCAATTAAAAATTTAGTTAAATTTAACAACTATAGCACTAACAAAGTGTAATAACCCTTAGTTCAAATTTGCTATTTGGTTCATTTAAAACAACTACAGCATTTACCAATGCTGTAATATCTTTACATTATATTTCAAAAATGCTGTCAAGTCAAATTCAGAGTTTAATTACGATTTCACAAACAATTAACTTTTAATATAAATCCTTTTGACTTATAAAATCATATATTTTCACATTTTAAAACAATCATTTAAATACCTTTATTTCTATGATTTTATAAAGTCAAATTTCCATACAAAAATCAAATTAAATAACAATTAAATTTTCATTTCTTTAATTAAATTCTTAACTTAACAACTAAGTTTAAATTTCCAAAATATAACTTATTTCCATTTATTTTACTTAATTAATATTTCACTTTTAAACAAATTTCACAAAAATTCAATTTAAGTTATATTTCCAAATTCAGCTTAAATATTCATTTATTTCATATTTTAAGTTATACAAAATCATTAACACTTTATAAAATCATTATTTCTTAATAAAAATCATTAAATTCATTTTTAAATCAAATTTGTCATATATTCTTACTTTACATAAATTCCATTTATAAACAAAATCATAAATTCCAAAATTAACTTATATTTCAAATTCTACTTCACCCTTTACTTAATTCACTTATTTAATTTGTAGAAAATCATAAATATTTTATAGAAATCATTTTAATAAAGTTTAAATCAAAATATCATAATATTTACATTTTTAAAATATTTTAAAAATTTTAGAAAAATATATAAACCACGGGTCTGTATATAATTTTCTAGCCTAGGTCAAGTGATACGGATATGTATCATTTCAATCCGCAGTTTACAAAGAAAACCCGGGTTTTATCATTTCAAACACAATCCCAAGTTAAATAAAAATAAATAAAAACCGTTCAGGCCTATCATTTCAGCCCATAACGATTTTTTCCTATTCTAAAGTCCGTTCGGGTATGTATCATTTCAAACCATAGTGATTTCTAGTCTACAGGGAACTTGCAGTGTGATAAACTGATAAAATAACAGAATAGCATGAAATAACAGTAACATATAGTACAACAGGTGTAAATACAGGGGTGGGCATCATATGATCATAATATAACAGTTATAACAGGATGATATAATTTTACAGATTCAAATGGTGTTAGTTTACTAGTTATATAAGTACACATCGTCTGGTGAGAATTACTCACTTGTTTAAGCTGGAGATGACGACCAAAACACAAACACAGAATCTTCGAAGGCACAACAACACGAATATGATTTGAGTGAGAGAGCCAAAGATGAATCTCCTTGGATACATTTACACAAAACAATGCATATATATAAGTTTCAAAACAATTCAACACTAGACAATGTTAGAAATCAATGCCCAAAACAAAGACAAATGTTTTGCACTTGTTCTCTACTTCACATACTTCAGTTATGAACTAAAATAGCACAGAAAAGGCATGAATTAAGGTCTGGTTTGGGTCCCTATAGGGTCGGCCTAGCTTGGGTTCAATGGTGAAGAGATATAGGTGCAACACTTAACAACTTCAAGGCAACAAGTACAAGGCAAATTACAACATCTCTATGCCACAACTTGGTTCGACCAGAGGCTTAGGGGCTCGTCCAGTGGGTGCTGGTGATGGTGGATGATGTCGCATAGGGTGGAGGTCAGGTCAGAGGTGGTGGTGGTGGAGGTGGTGGCAGCAAATGGTGGTAGAAGGTGGTGATGACAATTCTAGGCCATAAGTGATAGTTTGTGATGGTTTTTGGTGGATTTTGTGGTGGTCTTCACCTTGGATTGTCTCGGCCTGAAATGGAGAGGTAGTAGGATGGGTGATGGTCAGAGGAAGGGGGTGGTGGAGGTCAGGTCAGATCCGGTTGAGGAGGAGCCAAGCTATGAAGTGGAGAACAAGTACAAAATTCAATAGAAAAACTAGAAAAAACAAAGGAAGAAGAAGATGAAATTTACCCAAACTTTTCACAACCATGGCCATGATTTTTTTGTTGAGAAATGATTTGAGAAGGTTGTTCACGTGAAAAATGAAGATGAGCCTGAAGGGAAAAGGAAGTATACGGCCAAAACAATTGATGGATTGATTGAAAAAATGAAACGGTGGAATATAGAAGGACTTAGGCAAATAAAAGGTCTCAAACTCTTCAAATTTCCATCATCTATTTTGAAATTATAAATACATATAAATTACTGATAAATAAGGATAAAAACATAGAAATGAAAATAAAATGCAAAAATAAATAAATAAATTTTAATTAAATATAATTAAATTAAGAAAATGGGTTAAAAATGAAAATAGTGTCCAGAAATTACAAATAAATCACTACTAGTCTTGGAAAAATTATCAACTTCATTTTAAAAATATTCTAAAACAAAATTTTAAATAAAAATGACTTTTAAAACATTTTCAAAGTGAATAAATAATTAAATTTTAATTAAATAGAATTTAAAATAAGAAAATAGCTTAAAAATGCAAACTAGGCTTTAAAAATTGGAAATAAATTCAAATGAACTGTAGAAAAATTATATTATCACTTTAATAATATTAAAAGACAAAAATATACATAAAATAACATATTAATACATATTAAAATAAAATATGACAAAGAAAATCTAATTTATACAATTTAAAATAACAAAATTGCAGAATGAAACAAATTGCACTCAATATTGAAACATACATAACTTTTACAGTTTAACTCCGTTTTCAAAGAAATAAAAAGCAGTGTTCAAGTTATTACATCTATTTTCATAATAAAAGATAAAATTTAAGATTTTATATAATTTAAATTTGAAGTTTAAAAGTCAAAGATTGAACAGTTTGACCAGAATTTCACTTTTCAGTAAAATATTCAATTTATATCAGTTTGAAACTATAACTCACATAATCATCAACATTTATATTTAAAAATGAAATGTTTGAAATGAAACAAGCTTAAAAATAATTTCAAAATAAAATAAAAATCAAATTTTAAATTATATGTAAAATCTAGGGTTGTTACACTCTCCCCCACTCAAAACTTTTCGTCCCCGAAAAGGAATGAGATACGGGAAAGCACAGAAAAAGATAGAGTGAAATAGGATTAAGACAAGATGACAAAAGATTGAAATTATACCTGATAACTATCGTTATAGGTAAGTTTAACAAGGTGGAGATGATCTTTTAGAAATCTGATTCACCCTTTCCACTTGATCGACGGTCTGAGGATGGCAAGCAGTGCCCAGATTCAATTGAGTACCAAAGATCATAGAAAGATTTCTAAGCAGAAAGAATATAGATAGATGCCTATACCAGTCTGTAGCAAGATAAGGAAAAATGAGGACAACTAATAGACAGTTTGAAAACAAAATAAGATAATAAGTTTGAAAAACAAAATAAGACAATAGGTTTGAAATTTCCATGGTTTCAGCTTAAATTGATAATTAATTTTACACAAGTTAAATAAATTTTACTATCTCTAATTTCATTATCTTATCATCAAATTTTCTTAAACTAACAATTTCAAAAATCATGGATTTGATTAAAATTAAGTGTATAACATTCAATAAATTTAATTCTTCTTTATTCCTAATTAAAATTAAATTTATTCCTCTCAATATTTTATCACCTATGTTAAATATACTTACACTTATTATAACTGTTTTAATTTATTCCTAATTCCCTTAACATCATTTATATTGTAAATTATTCAATTAACCTTTTAGTCTATTTACCTCTATTAATCTTTTTATAACTAAAATTTAAGTGTATAATATTTGTTATAACAACTCAAATTTTATTTATAAAAATCTTTTTATATTGTATATTATCCAATTACATTGTTAACTTCTAAAAATTAAGGTAAGTTATAATGGAATGCAATTGAGAATTATACAAATAAAACTTTCTAAAATTAATATACAGTATAAAAATTCTAATTCAATCATTTCAAGCTTGAATATTTATTCAAAATTTTGATTTTTTTTATACTTGAAGTTATTATTTAAGATAGAATTTAAGAATAAAATTTCCAATTCCTTTCAAACCATTTAGAGATAGATAAATGTATGTACATAATTTGTCAAATCAAATTTAAGTCATATATCTATATATATAATAAATCAAATCATCTTTTAGAAATTCAAATCAATCAAATTTCCCAAAACAAAGCTGTAGCAAAACTACAGAATGGTTTCTTCACTTCAAAACTCGAAAATTAATGTCGATGATGCTGCAGTCATTACCGAAATTATTTTCCAGTGACAAAGAGAAGAGCACTGATTTTAAAACTTTAAAATTCTTTGGAAACAAATTTCTATTCGAAAATGCTTTAAATAATATAACCTTTTAAAACTTTAAACACAAGGTTTGAAACCATCGGAAATTAGATTCTCAAATTCTTGATTTAAATTCATTTCAGTTCCCAAATCAAATTTATAAACAACTATTTATAAATTCATTTATAGAATGATAAATCAAGTATTATCATTTTAAATAATCAATTTAAATCAATTTATTAAGTTCCATAAATTTACTTATATATCAAAATTTATTTCATTAACCAAATTTTAAAATAATATCGTGTCAGTTTGTTCTGTCAAAGTGTTTTAGAAATCCTATCGATAGCGTTGATCAGACGAATCGATCGGAAGCCCAAATCAACATCAACAACTCAAACAACACAATATATAAAACAAACATAGATTTACAAGTACAATTCAAAATGTTTGGAGATATTTTGGAAACAAAGACAAGATGATTAATTAACAAAACATGAAGATGGATTAGTTTAGATAAATCACGGGCAACCTTAACCGGGTCAACCGTGACTTAATGAATAAGATCAAATGTGTATTTTTTTTCTGGGGTAAATCTACATCCGATCTCAAGAGATAGAGTTTGGAACAACAAAAGATATTAGCATCTAAACCCAGGATAGATATAAATTTCTGGTGAATCGATGCTAATTGTAAAGGAGTTTCCCCCTTTACAAGAAAATTAGAATATTGGCGAGACCGCCAATTCACTATAAAGATCATTCGAAGTGGATTTATGGAATACTCCAGAATCAAAAGAAGATGAATAGTGAGGGGCAAGGATGGATTTTGGAACCGCAGGGAACGTTCCAAAATTCAAAGGAAATTCGAATCAAAAGGAAGAGATTCAAGCTCGAATGAAAGTGATTCTGTAAATAAATTTACCATACATTCCAAGTTTTGCCTAGAGCTACCAAAGCTCCGATACCAACTGTAATGACCCGATATTTTCAACCATTCGCATCCACTATAAGTGTATAGGTAGACACTCATGCCGAAATTGAATTGCTCAAAATACCGCATTGTAAATAAAATTTGGCAAATCTCAGAATATACAATAAATAAATATAATCACAGATCACAGACACAGAGTAAAATATTGCAGCGGAAGTAAAAGAAATAGTAGTTCATGAAGCTACTATATAAATATAACAGAGTTACATAAGATACAATAGAAGAAATAGAGTACAACAGAAGTCTAAATACAATAACCAAGTACAAGCTGAGTAGAACAACAGAATTGAAATAGATAGGACAAGACAAGCAGATAATCTCCAGCGATTCAAATCTCCAAGAGAGTGGAAATCCAAATCTGTGAATAACTCAGGCTGACCCGAGCGTAAAGCAAAACACCAAAACACTCGAGTCAGGACAATATATACTTATATAATGTAAACCAACTCAAGTGAACTGTAATAAAGGTACAAGTAACTTAAAGAATGCTTAGGATCGCCCATTCTTTAAGGATCCGTTAAACTATTTACTATGTAGTAATATACGCTATATACAGTAGTGTCTAATTAGTAAAGTATAATCATATAGAAAATAGCGTTAAGGGGATGGTGAACCTTAACGCGGTCGGATCTTTAAACCAAAATCGTAGTGGGCTCGATATGGTAGGTGACACGGCACACAAGGCAATGCCAGGGTAGATATACCAATTACGCATCCGGACTGGTGGTGACGCATAGCAGCCACTACCGCCCACCTCGAACAACACTCCCAAATCAAGGGTGCGCACCAAATCAATCACAAGTAATAGAATGGTATCGAAGAATTGTGTCCGATCAGAGGTGCTACCTCCTTGGTCCGTCAATCGCTCCTGTTTTAGCCACCTTATGCCAACTCACGGGAGTTGGGTCCACGTATATACCTTAGGATCGTCATCACCATCCTACTTCATTCTGGAAACTCCACCGCATACACAGTTGTCAAAGTGGTTTTCGGTATCGATAGAGAGTATGTCCATATCCGATCCCGGTCTCTTTAACAACCAATCGTTATTATAACCCGTGGTTATAAATTTAAAACAGTTTATACTTCAAAATAGAATATCATTTCAAATCGAAATCTTTATCAAAATAAAGATTAAATCAATTCCAAACCATTTCAATATATTTAATATATCATATCATTTCAAAACTCATTTCAAATCATTTCAATATATCAAAATATCAAATCTTTCCAAAACTTCATTTCAAATCATTTTAATATATCAAAATATCATATCCTTTCAAACTTCATTTCAAATCATTTTAATATACCAAAATATCATTTGAGTTCAAATCTAAATATCCAACTTTAAATACTTTTTGAATTTAAAGATATCATTCATTTATTATCATTTCAAGTCACCTTTTTAAATAGTTTATATTTAAATCAAAATAATTCATTTAAACCATTTAAAAGTGTAAGTATTATATTTCAATCAAGTATTCAATTTCCAAAGTTTCAATTCAATTCAATCATTTATTTCAATTAAATTTCCATAGACCATTTCAAATCTTATAAATTTCAAATAGATTTAATCCATAAAATAACTATTCAAATTATAAAATAAATTCCAAAGCTTTAATATCCTATATTTCATAAGTCCAATATCCTTTAAATAGATTCAAATTACAAGTAAACCAAATATTTCCATACTAATATAAACTTCAATTATTCGTTCCAAGATTTAATATCATTTCAGATTCATTTCAAAATATCATTTCAAAACATCATTTATTTAATTTAAATTTAAATACCATTTAATCATATTTCAAAATAGTTGTATTTCCCAATCAACTATTCCATTTAAATCATTTAAAGTCAATTCATTATATTTAATAATTAAATATTTAATTTACAAAATTTAATCTTTTTCAAAGATCATTTATCCATTTAAGTTTATTAAAACAATGAAAATTCAACTTTCGCAGCACTTAGGAAATGCTACGAAATGTTATGTTTTAAAACAGTTCATTAACAAAAGACAGCATTAAAAATGCTGTAATATCTTAATTTAGTTTCAATTAAAAATTTAGTTAAATTTAACAACTATAGCACTAACAAAGTGCTATAATAACCCTTAGTTCAAATTTGCTATTTGGTTCATTTAAAACAACTACAGCATTTACCAATGTTGTAATATCTTTACATTATATTTCAAAAATGCTGTCAAGTCAAATTCAGAGTTTAATTACGATTTCATAAACAATTAACTTTTAATATAAATCCTTTTGACTTATAAAATCATATATTTTCACATTTTAAAACAATCATTTAAATACCTTTATTTCTATGATTTTATAAAGTCAAATTTCCATACAAAAATCAAATTAAATAATAATTAAATTTTCATTTCTTTAATTAAATTCTTAACTTAACAACTAAGTTTAAATTTCCAAAATATAACTTATTTCCATTTATTTTACTTAATTAATATTTCACTTTTAAACAAATTTCACAAAAATTCAATGTAAGTTATATTTCCAAATTCAGCTTAAATATTCATTTATTTCATATTTTAAGTTATACAAAATCATTAACACTTTATAAAATCATCATTTCTTAATAAAAATCATTAAATTCATTTTTAAATCAAATTTGTCATATATTCTTACTTTACATAAATTCCATTTATAAACAAAATCATAAATTCCAAAATTAACTTATATTTCAAATTCTACTTCACCTTTTACTTAATTCACTTATTTAATTTGTAGAAAATCATAAATATTTTATAGAAATCATTTTAATAAAGTTTAAATCAAAATATCATAATATTTACATTTTAAAAATATTTTAAAAATTTTAGAAAAATATATAAACCACGGGTCTGTATATAATTTTCTAGCCTAGGTCAAGTGATACGGATATGTATCATTTCAATCCGCAGTTTACAAAGAAAACCCGGGTTTTATCATTTCAAACCCGCAATCCCAAGTTAAATAAAAATAAATAAAAACCGTTCAGGCCTATCATTTCAGCCCATAACGATTTTTCCCTATTCTAAAGTCCGTTCGGGTATGTATCATTTCAACCCATAGTGATTTCTAGTCTACAGGGAACTTGCACTGTGATAAACTGATAAAATAACAGAATAGCATGAAATAACAGTAACATATAGTACAACAGGTGTAAATACAGGGGTGGGCATCATATGATCATAATATAACAGTTATAATAGGATGATATAATTTTACAGATTCAAATGTGTCAGTTTACTAGTTATATAAGTACACATCGTCTGGTGAGAATTACTCACTTGTTTAAGCTGGAGATGACGACCAAAACACACAACACAGAATCTTCGAAGGCACAACAACACGAATATGATTTGAGTGAGAGAGCCAAAGATGAATCTCCTTGGATACATTTACACAAAACAATGCATATATATATATATATATATATATAAGTTTCAAAACAATTCAACACTAGACAATGTTAGAAATCAATGCCCAAAACAAAGACAAATGTTTTGCACTTGTTCTCAACTTCACATACTTCAGTTATGAACTAAAATAGCACAGCAAAGGCATGAATTAAGGTCTGGTTTGGGTCCCTATAGGGTCAGCCTAGCTTGGGTTCAATCAGAGCCGGCCCAAGCTTGGTAGTTGCCCCAGGCAAAAATTAATAACACCATGCTGGGAATTGAACCCAGGTCACCAAGAACATGCTCAGATTACACAAGGATGCCGTACCACCAAACCACACAAACAATTAATAGTAATATGATACATGATATTTTTATCAATAAACTGCTAAACCCCCACCACCACCATCAACCGTTGCCCATGTCGAACCGGCTGCCCTAGGCGACTGTCTTGCTCGCCTTGCCCTAGGGCCGGCCCTGGGTTCAATGGTGAAGAGATATAGGTGCAACACTTAACAACTACAAGGCAACAAGTACAAGGCAAATTACAACATCTCTATGCCACAACTTGGTTCGACCAAAGGCTTAGGGGCTCGGCCAATGGGTGCTGGTGATGGTGGATGATGTGGCAGAGGGTAGAGGTCAGGTCAGAGGTGGTGGTGGTGGAGGTGGTAGCAGCAAATGGTGGTAGAAGGTGGTGATGACAATTCTAGGCCATAAGTGATAGTTTGTGATGGTTTTTGGTGGATTTTGTGGTGGTCTTCACCTTGGATTGTCTCGGCCTGAAATGGAGAGGTAGTAGGATGGGTGATGGTCAGAGGAAGGGGGGTGGTGGAGGTCAGGTCAGATCCGGTTGAGGAGGAGCCAAGCTATGAAGTGGAGAACAAGTACAAAATTCAATAGAAAAACTAGAAAAAACAAAGGAAGAAGAAGATGAAATTTACCCAAACTTTTCACAACCATGGCCATGATTTTTTTGTTGAGAAATGATTTGAGAAGGTTGTTCACGTGAAAAATGAAGATGAGGCTGAAGGGAAAAGGAAGTATACGGCCAAAACAATTGATGTATTGATTGAAAAAAATGAAACGGTGGAATACAGAAGGACTTAGGCAAATAAAAGGTCTCAAACTCTTCAAATTTCCATCATCTATTTTGAAATTATAAATACATATAAATTACTGATAAATAAGGATAAAAACATAGAAATGAAAATAAAATGCAAAAATAAATAAATAAATTTTAATTAAATATAATTAAATTAAGAAAATGGGTTAAAAATGAAAATAGTGTCCAGAAATTACAAATAAATCACTACTAGTCTTGGAAAAATTATTAACTTCATTTTAAAAATATTCTAAAACAAAATTTTAAATAAAAATGACTTTTAAAACATTTTCAAAGTGAATAAATAATTAAATTTTAATTAAATAGAATTTAAAATAAGAAAATAGCTTAAAAATGCAAACTAGGCTTTAAAAATTGGAAATAAATTCAAATGAACTGTAGAAAAATTATATTATCACTTTAATAATATTAAAAGACAAAAATATACATAAAATAACATATTAATACATATTAAAATAAAATATGACAAAGAAAATCTAATTTATACAATTTAAAATAACAAAATTGCAGAATGAAACAAATTGCACTCAATATTGAAACATACATAACTTTTACAGTTTAACTCCGTTTTCAACGAAACAAAAAGCAGTGTTCAAGTTATTACATCTATTTTAATAATAAAAGATAAAATTTAAGATTTTATATAATTTAAATTTGAAGTTTAAAAGTCAAAGATTGAACAGTTTGACCAGAATTTCACTTTTCAGTAAAATATTCAATTTATATCAGCTTGAAACTATAACTCACATAATCATCAACATTTATATTTAAAAATGAAATGTTTGAAATGAAACAAGCTTAAAAATAATTTCAAAATAAAATAAAAATCAAATTTTAAATTATATGTAAAATCTAGGGTTGTTACACTCTCCCCCAATCAAAACTTTTCGTCCCCGAAAAGGAATGAGATACGGGAAAGCACAGAAAAAGATAGAGTGAAATAGGATTAAGACAAGATGACAAAAGATTGAAATTATACCTGATAACTATCGTTAAAGTTATTTAATTATTTTAGTAATAGTTATTTGTTTATGGTTAATATGTTTTAAGAATTTATAAGAAGTTAGTAAGTTGAAAGATTAATTACTTAGGAATAATTGTGGTTTGAAAATTTATAATAAGTTTTGGAAATAAGTTATTATCCTTTATAAAAATGGTAAAGATAAATTATTATTATTCATTTAACAATATTTTGGAATTATTAATTATTATTAAGATGTTAAAGTTAACAATTATTATATAAAATGATGTTTTGGAGTAAAAGATTTTAATTGTTTATAAGTGTTTCCGAAACCTATGAATGGAATCGAACTGGATTTTATAAAAGAGCCGATGAAATGGTTTGGAGACATAAGGGAGATTATTTACCAGGTGAAAGAGTTTATAAATGGTTAAATATTTATAAATGAATTTTAGAAGCGGGTTTATAGATTTATAAAAGAAGTTATAAATGGTATATGGGTTCATAAAGAGTTATAAATGATTTTGAAATGTACAAGAAGTTTATAAGTGACTGAATTCTTGGCAAAGGAATTATTAATGTTTTTTCGGAGATTTATTTTAGAATGGTTTATGAACGACCTTGGAGAATTGTAAGGGAAATTATAAACAGTTTGAGAATCGAATAAAAAGGAAACTTTTCTAAGTTTTGTAGATATACTTATACCGTTGGAATGAGTATATGGCTATTTCTAAATATGGAAATACAGGGATTTTCGAGTATATCTTTTAAAGGTTTTTATACACAAGTAATTTACAAAGTAATTATATGTATAAAGACTTATTAAAGGGAGCTAGTGATTGCTTATATACTAAGCCAATGTTGATTTTCCAAATGAAATAAAATCCTGGTTGAATGTTTGTTATTCGATAGTTAAATAACGTACTATCGAAAATAGACCCAACGTAACTTTGGAAATATCTAGGAGAAACACGTGATTTATATGGCACAATCATCTCCGTTGATGTTGTACTGTGCGTATAAATTTCGTTTCGTTCTTTTAGGACGATGATAAGAAAATCCGTTAACTAATGGTTAGGAGGTGATCTCCGATCTTATCTTTGTCTATTTATTTCCTAAAGAACCGGGGTTGAGTTTACCGAAAATTATCGAACGTTGTTTTCGAAGAGACCGAGATTGGATATGTTATTCGAAAACCACTTCAATCTAACGAATGTGTTTCGAAGTGAAGAGCATGGAATTGAAAATAAAGATGTGAAGTGCAAGGACTAAGCGCTATTAATCTTGAGGGTGATTCCAAAATGGATGTATTATGAATAATGCCTTCGGTTTCGTTCAGACTCAAAATGGACTTGTATGGATGAATGCTATCAGCACATTGTAATTGGAGGGCAATGAGCATTCTAAGTGTGAATTTCTTGAAAGGTAATCGTAGCCTCAAGCCTCATCAACCGGAAATGACTAAAAATCAGGGGAGATGCAACAAGACTAAGTGGGTCGCACCCATTAGGGTATGTGGTCACCCTTTTAGATACATTTACATATTAATGGATTGGTTGTGCATGAGATCTCAAATAAAAAGGCTTGCAAAGCAACCGGGGTGATGACATATTCAGTACTATCTAGTCAGAGGTAGGCCGGTCTTGTGTTGGTAGGGGATCCAGGCGAGGTCCTCAATACATTTTCTAGACGTGTACTGTGATAGGTGGTATCCCATTGCCTAGTCATTGTATGGAATCCATTCTCCAATAAGTGTCGTACGGTGTTGATTGTGCCCAACTATGTTGAAATGTGAAATGCAGGCATTTTGGCTATTTTAATTTTTTACTTTGAATCTTAGACATTATTATAATATCATTGGATTTTCTATAAAAGTGTTTTGGTTATCGTAAGGTAAAAACCCATCATGTTTATGTGCGGCGTGGTCTTACGTGATACCTTTGATTTTAAAGATTTCTTATAACTTTAAATCCCGTTGGGTGTGTTTTCTCACGCTGGTTTCCAGACTGACTCGAGTGTTATTTAATTATAATGCTCAGGTCAGACCGAGCATACTACAGATTAGATTGGATGATTGGAGCTTCAAGAGACGAGTTGGAGGCCCTGAGTCGTATTTACGTAGATGGCTATTTTCCACTGTATTCATTTTTGTGTTATGAGAAATTGTGAGGACAGGTTGCTATAACTGTCCAGGCTGAAATAGGTTAGTATACTTTGATTGATGTTTGTATATACATATATTACAGTTGTGTATTTATGTAAAGATTTGTGATATATTATAGTTTAATCGTTCCGCTGTGAGATTCTGTGTTGTTAAGTTTTCTTCTTATCCTCTTCCTTCTTTCTTTTCCCCCTAACAATCGGGTTTTTCGGCATTCGATTTCTCGGCATGAAATACAGTGGACATATTAGTGTCGATTTTCGAGGGTCGAAAATCTGGTTCGTTACACGAATACTAAAATATGTTTGATGATAGTTAAATTGAAATCGTGAAGTTATTTATTTTTATTGACTGTTGTTTAATAATTTAATTGACATTTACATTGATATATGGTTTGAACTGATAGGAATTTAAATTGATAATTAAAGTTGAAATTGAAATTGAATTGCTAGTTAAATACCTGATATTGATAACTAGTTAATTGTTGTGATTTATTAGCTGATTTGGATGTTGATTGTGATGGATGCCTATTGATTGGCATTTTGGATGATTGGATGGTTATTTATTTTATATATATCATGTTATCACCCAGTATATTAAGTGACAACATATAAACTATTATTTGAATTATTCGAATAAATTAAGAAATAAGTTGAAATGATATATACCTATGACACTGAGATTTGGATTGAAATGATATATATCCATCCCTGCAATTCAAAATTGAAATAACTATTCACTTAGCCATATGATATAAAATTATATACGGACACCGGATTGGTTAAATTAAATGGTTTTAAAATTCTTGGTTTTGAAATTATTTAAATGATATATTTTTTAAAGAAAATAAAGGAATCGAATTTATATGAATTGAATTAATTTCAGATTCGAGTTTTGAAATGTTGAATTTAGAAATTTGTTAGCAGAAATTATTTAAAGAATCGAATTTGAAATTTTGAAGTTATAATTGAGAAATCATTTGAATGATGGAAATTGAAATTGTTTTAAATAGTTGAACCTTTATTCGAACTTTGAAATTTACCTTGGTTAATAATTTAAATTTATATTTCATAATTTGGGCTCGGAATTGAAATATTCGAATGGGAGTTAATTTAAAGAATTGAAGCGTAAATTGAACAATGAAGTTTAATTTGACTTAAGTGATTTAAATTGGTAAATTGAATTAAGTGATTTAAATCGATAAATTGAAATTGGACTTGAAATTTATATAAATTAAAATGGTTTAAAAATAAGAATTGAATTGGAATCTAAACCATTAAATTGAATCGTTGAATCGAATTTAAAGTTAAAAATGAACATTTTGAAATTGAAGTTAATTCGAATTGAAACTGAAATTGAGTTGATTTGAATTTAAATAAAAAATAAGTCGAATGAATTGAAAATTTTGAAATTGAATCAGTTTGATTGGAATTTGGACCTGAATCCATATTTATTGGAAATGAAAAGAAACAGTTTTAAATTTGAAACTATTTTCACTATAAATTATTTTACTATAAACTATTTTAAAATTCATCTTTTTAAATTTTCAAATCATTTAATATATAACCTATTTTAAAATCTAAACTATTTTAAGTGTCATATTTTTTCAAACTATTTAACTTTTCAAATTACTTTAACTATTCAAACTATTTTCTAAAAATTCAAACCGTGCAAGTTGAAATGTTTATGTTTAAATCGTGGATTTAAATGCGAATTTGTTTAAATCGAAGTTATAACCTAAGTTGAAATTCGAAACAATTTTGGAAATGAACAAAATGATTTTGTAATGAATTGTTTTCGAAGTGAAAATGATTTTTGAAATGAAATTGATTTTGAAGTGAATATTATAATTTTTAAATAAAGAATATTTTGAAGTGAATATGATATTTTGATATCAAGTATGAATCATTTTCGAAATGTAAAAGAACCAACCGGTGTGTAAAACAACGTTTGGTTGTTAAAGAGACCGGGGCCTCTTATTGGCATACTCTCTATCAATATTGGAACCACTTTAACAACTGTGTATGCGGAGGATACTCCAGAATGAAGTGGTTGGATTTGGTGTACGTTGCTGGATTTGAAGAAAGAGAACAATGATGGATACCACCGACACGTGTCAATTTTAAATGACTAAAACAGGATGACTTGACAGGGCCAATGAGGGTAGCTACCTTTAGCGGACATCTGTTCTTCGATTTTCTTTGTGGACTCGGTCCATACTATTACTTTGATGTTGGTTTTGATTGGTGCACCTTGATTTGGGATGACCTCCCTTTGACTCGATATGGGATGGATGGACACAGTGGGCGATCGTGGCTACGACATGTTACCACCAGCCCTACGACTCGAACTGGTAGTATCCTACCTTGGGCATTGCCTCATGTGCCTTGTCATACTTTTATCCTTATATGAAACCACTACGAGTTTGGTTTAGTGTTATCATATCACGGCGCATCCCTATCCCCCGACGTGCTACAGGGGCGTTATATACAAACTATACGACAATGCTTAAAAATGCGTTAAGGGGGATTAATGTAAAGCCTTAACATTAGGAAAAATATTTATTTTATTGATTAGACATTACATATATAGCGTATTCTACTATATATAGATATTTTGACGGATCCTTAAGAGATGGAAAATCCCATATCATCTCTTGAGTTATTGCATGCACGTTGTACACTGGATATGAGATATAAAACCCCATAAACATCTTTGATACTATTACACTCATGTTATATGTGATATTGATTTGATTTACATAAGAATATTTTAGTTCTGACTCGAGTGTATTGTTTTACTTTATGCTTGGGTCAGCCCTGAGTTTTCAGCGCATTGAAGATCATATTATTCCGGAGGATGAAGGCGAAGATTTGGTACATTATTACTAGTATTATTTCCCTGCATCATTTTGTTCCGCCGCATTATTCTATTGTTCTTTTGTATATATAACTCCGAGAGATGTTGTAAAAATTTTAATCAAATATATAGTATAATCAGCTTCATGAATTGTTTATTTGATTATTATATTTTGTCATTCCGCTATGAGATTATATGTTTGTTTTCTTCTTTTCTTATTTTCTTAAATTAACCTTATTGATTATCTGTGTTCCGAATTGTTTTGAGTTGGACATGTGTGGTTTATTGTCGACTTAAACCTTCTGAAATGCGGGTCATCACGCAGTAACAAAGGTATAAATGCAGCCTTGTAGTGATATAACAAGGGCTTGAACATTTGGTTAATAAAATAACTTTTAATCACCTATAGAAATTTAATAGAAATATTTAGTTTAACAAGTAGTTGTTCAAGCTATTACAAGTTCAAGATTTTGAATTTCGTTGGTTTTTTAGGATCAGCTATCACCTTAAGACAATACATATAACACATACATTTTGGAAACATATTAGTTCTTTAATAAAAACTAGTACGAAACTCGTGTGTTCTACATGATATGTTGTTAAAAATAGTTTTTTACATTTTAATTAAAATATAAATACTAAAAATAGAATTTAACAATGTAATTATGATAAATTTATTGTGATATATGAGGATTAACTAATATAATTGCATATTTCTATAGAATTTCAAATGTCTAGAAGATACTCTTATTTTTGTTGTAAATATATTTCTTTTATTGAATTTTCCTAAAGAGATGTCTATATATAATTCAAAATATGTACCATTCTATAATAAATGATTATAAATAATGTACAAAAGATATATTTGAAATATAATTGAAGAATAAACCATAAAAACTTAAAGTTGTGTATAAAATTTATTTGAACCAGAAGTTCAACATAGTTTGGATTGAAAACCTTTAAGGTATATTTGAAGTCATAGTCCAACGGACGTTGTTCTTAAGCATATTTGAACAAAATATGTAGAAAATTTCAATTATATATTTGTGTAGAGTTATATATTTAAGTAGACAATGTTGAACATAAAGCTCAAAATATCCAAAATCATATTCTAGTTTGATACTAGAAATAAACAAGAAGTTTATAGTTTAAAGTCCTTAAAGTATCAGCAAAGAAATTTGATTAATCAAAATATAGAACTTGAAGTTATATAAAATATTGCAAATTTTATTATCAAACTAGAAGTTTGATAATTATTACATAGAAAAGTTTGACTTTAATACTAAACTATGAAGTTCCAACAAACTATAAGACTTAGATCTTGAAGATCTTTAGTATCGATAAGTCAGAACTAATGACAAGTTATAATATACCCATAACTTGAAGTTATTATAGATAAGTCAAACTAGATGCATATGTATTTTCAAACCAGATGTTTTGAACATTATCCTGTGGTATTTAAAGATTCACATTGACATTGACTGATAAAGAAAATTAATAGTTTAGATTCTTATAATAGTTTGTTCTAAATCACTAACTCAAATGGAAAAGAATATGGTAATATATAATATCCATATATAATACGTGGACGCATGTACATAACCATATATGCAGATATTTAACAAACAACCTGAAGGCTGTTTAACTAAATAGATATAGGCTGATCTTAAAGATTATGCATAAATATTATTTTGTAATTTAAAAATCAATCAACATAAATGTTAAACGACCTGAAGTCGTATATGTATTCAAATGATTTATGTAATAATTAAATTCCTTCAATTTTTTACATCAATAAACGTGAACAAACTCTTGATGTAAGCAATATCACTTGAATGCATCTTATTAACTAATAAAAGAATTATCCTCCTTATCCTCCTGTAATTGATATGTATGATGTATTTGCTAATAGCAATATCATAATGGATCAAAATGAGAATCCAAAAAGGCTATTATCTAATGTTGCAATGTTCATCGACATTGAGGGGCGAGGATAAAAGGGATACAAGTTCATTTTGATTAACAAGATTAAAATTTGATAACATATATAATGATACAAAATATTAAGTAACTTGAATAAATTATCGAGAATCTCTCTAGTAAATTTGCTCCAATATAGATTTGAACCCTTGAAGGATCAAAAATGTATAAAACACATTTGAAGTGTGGTAAGGAAGCCAGTTCCATATATTTTCGTAGTAAGTAATAAAGATGTCAAATAAAGGAGGTGGGTGTTCTTGAAGAAACACCGAAGGGTGCTCTGGAAGTGACCCATGAAAAAATTATCAAATAACCCTAGAAGTGGTTTTATTACCTAAAACTTAGTAAATGAAGAGATCTCAATGAAATATATTTAGAACTTACAAGAAATAATCATCAGTGATAAATTTGTAAATAATAAAGCGCTTATCTTTATTAATAGTTGGCTTGAAAGCGCAAATTTTTGGTTCGACCACGAACTTCTAAGATTGCCCTTTATATAGGACATGGAAAAAATATATGTTAATGTATAATTACTTTTAAAAAATAAATATATCTTGATTTATTGTATACCATATATAGATATCTATGAATTTCAAGGCTATGCATTAAACTGTGAATAAATGATACAAATTCAAAATGGAAATGGTTTTACAATGTTGGAAATGATTTAATTAGACAAATGAACATATCTTGATTTATTGTATACTATATATAGATATTTATGAATTTCAAGGTTATGCATTAAATTGTGAATAAATGATACAAATATTAAGGCAGAAATGGGTTTATAATGTTGGAAACGATTTAATTAGTTGATTCTGATTGATTAGTTTAAACAAATGAATATATATCTTTATTCATTGTCTATCATATTTGGAGATTTATGAATTTCAAAGTTATGCATTAAACTGTGAATAAATAATACAGATATCAAAATGTATATGTATGAGAAACTTAATGAGTGTAAAAATAGATTTAAGGAAGAGGAATAAAATGTTGGAAGTGGAATCTATCTTTATTAATTGTTGGCTTGGAATCACAAACTTTTGGTTCAACCGTGAACTTCCTAAATTGCCCTTTATATGGGACATGGAAAAAATATATGTTAATGTATAATTAATTTAAACAAATGAATATATCTTGATTTATTGTATACCATATATAAATATTTATGAATTTCATGGTTATGCATTAAACTATGAATAAATGATACAAATATCCAAACGGAAATGGTTTTACGATGTTGGAAATGATTTAATTAGACAAATGAATATATCTTGATTTATTGTATACCATCTATAGATATTTCTGAATCAATGAATGAGTTATGATATTGCAGATGAGTTAAAATAGACATGGCATGCATATCCATAACCCTTAATTGATCTAACTTCATAACACAAATATAGCATTCTAAAATATCTACCATATCCTATAAATGCAACTCACTTTATCCATCCATATTCACATCTCTTTATACCCCTATTCCTTTTCCACTTCTCTCTCATATTACCTCCATTCAGATCTCTCACCACTACTATTTCTTTTTGGACATGCTTTATTGAGTTGCTCTCCACCGTTAACCTCCAATATCACATCTTTAGGTTATTGTAATTATACCACTAAAACTATGCTTTACATTATAGTAGTCTTATTCTATAGGAAAAAAAATCATTTCTGCAACTACAACTTCTCCACTTCTGTTTTATATTAAAAAGGTAATTTGCACTTTTTAGAATTTGTTTGTATTTTTTTTATTTAAGTGTATTGCTCTGTGTATTCTCAAAATAATATCATGATTACATGTTATTTACGGATATAAAATCAATTGATCGATGAAAGTTTATTCTTTTTTCATGTTATTTTTTATTTTTAAATATATTTCAATCTTATTTTACATGGAAAAAAATCATTTCTACGATTGCAACTTCTACACTTCTGTTTTATATTAAAAAGGTAATTTGCACTTTTTAGAATTTGTTTATATTGTTTTTTTAAGTTATTGCTCTGTGTATTCTTAAAATAATATCATGTTTACATGTTATACACGGACATAAAATCAATTAATCGATGAAAATTTATTCTTTTTTCATGTTATTTTTTATTCTTAAATATGCATAAAGATTATGCTTCTTATAAAAAATGTTCAAAAGTATATGCTAGTCGTCATGTTATAATTACTTTAATCTATATATTAAAAAATTAATTCCAATATACAACATAATTTATCAGCTGACCAATGGGTATTAAACACTCTGATAAGCAAAGGTCGACTCAAAAATATGATATATCTTCGAAATCATCTTCAACGGAAGATAGTGTACATATCCAGAAATCAACAAATGATGATAAAAATTTTCCCCAAAAGATGATTATGGCTGGAATGATAAATTTACTTCTAAAGTGGTAAGTGATATATCATTCAAATATTCTGACAAAATAATATAATTAAATTTTGTTACCTTATCGATTTTCTCTTCCTATTTTTGCTATCAGCATAAACTTCCACAAACACATCTCTGTAGATATTACCAAATGTTACAATCACTTAAAAATAAGATCTAGCAACTATACTTTTTTACAAATTTAATACGCTCTTCTACATATATTACCGAACTTAGTGTCACTTAAATATATGATCTAACAAATAAACTTCCTATACGTTTTCACTTTTATTAATTGGTAATAGAAACAAAAATTCAACCTAACAAAAAGTTAAATGTTCCAACTTAGAAGTGAAATCCAAACTTATCACAAATGATTCCAACGCAAAAACATAGCTACATATTTAAGAAAATTATTTCTCTTAAATATGTTAAACACATATAATTTGTAAAAAAAACCAATTTACTCGCAAAGTATGTGCTATCATCACGCGCGAAGCGCGTGCCATAACACTCATGTTTATAAATAGATAAAATGAGAAATATGGACATGTAGTCCATAATATATAATTAGAAACATACATATAAAGTGGCAAAGACACACTGAAATTACTTGAGCACATATTGTAACGACCCGGGATTTCGTATTGATTTAAAATCGTCATTAAACGATTAATTGATTGTTAAATGAGGTTGAGTACTTTAAATCAGCTAAAATTCTTTGGAAATTTGTTTAAGAATTCATGGGCTTTATAATATTGGCCCATGCCTTTTCTTTGTGTCGTGATAACTTCGAAGTTAGACCCGTCCCCCTTTATCAATTTCACAACCCTAAATCGAAACAAGAAAAGAAAACAATGGCAGCTTTGTTAATCTCGTTCGTTCCTCTTTGCAACTGAGTTAGGGCTTGTGAAAAATTTGGGGCTTTCGTTCCTCTTGCACTCTGAACTTTGGGCTTTTCGAAGTGCTGTCCCTACGTCGATTGTTTGGTTGATTGTTCGAGAATTTGCTTTGTCAATCGACGACTCTTTGTAGCTTGGCTTCGTCTGCTCCAATCCGCAGCAAAGGTGAGTGAAACTCTCACTCACATCTAATTCGATTTCGTTCGTTCTGTTGTCTTTGGAACTGTCTTTGGTTTGAAATCTACAGGCTTAATTTTGTGAAATTGTTCATTTGACTTCGACTTGCAATGTTGTTTATGTGATGATTTTGACTTTCGTGGTCGAACTTGCTACTGTTGATTTCTTTTGTGACTTGGTTTGAAAACTTGGTTTTGCGAAAAACAATTTGGTTCGACACTGTTTTGATTTGAAAATGCTATTTCACGATTTTGAACACAATTCGTCTAGGACTTCGGCTGTGGCTTTGAATACTTTGACCATTTGATCACCTTGCTTCCTGTTTTTTGGTTTGATGTTGTCTGCATCCATTGTGATACTATGTATATGTGTATGCATATATTCTTTAATTTATGCTAAGTCTCTGACTACTGTGGCACTGATTCATGTTGTATTCATAGTTGTTCTTGTTTATCACAGCTGCTTCATTATGTCACTTGATCATTTGGTTGAATTTGTGCATTCATATACTTTTGTCCATGTTGCATATAGGTCAGCTTCTTGGTTGCAATGAGCTTGATGAGTTGTACACATTTTGGTCTGCACCTCATATGCTTGTACTACTTCATTTTGTATTTGCTTTGATCCACTTTGTCACTGCATATCTATATATGCTTGACCTGTTTGCATCAAGTCAGTTTGAATTTTATTTTTATGGCATCTGAAGCTTTTGGTCTGCATTATTGATAGTGTGTAGATACTGTTGACGCTTCAGTTTTATTTTGTTGAAATTGGAGTTTTCCCTGTTGTGTCTTTGATATTCCAGTATAGTTGCAATGGTTTTCATTGTTCTTTGTAGTTGCTGATCATTTGTATACATTCCTTGACTCATATTTGTAGTCTGCACCTCGGCACTTCGGTGGCTGACCATCCTGTAGCATATCTCTGTTTCATTTTAGTTTGATTTGAGTTGTATTGCTTCATCACTTGAACTACTCTCTGACTTTTTGGCTGGGTTCATATATATATACTCCATTGATCATGTGTTCGATCACCTGCTATGTCTTGTTCATCTGGTTCTTGTATCACTTTGGTATTGTTGCATTATAGTTGCATCACTGTATGTAGATGCATGCCCTGACCATTTATTTGGTTTTGTTTCTGTAGCTTGATAGTTTAGTCTGCATATGTGCACTGCTGCATTTGAGCTCGATTCTCCATATTCACATAATGCATTGATCATGCACTGGTTTGAGTTGGTTCAACTAATCTGGTACTCTTGAGTACTTGATTATTGTCTGCATTCTATATTTTCATTTGTACACTTGATGTTGTCACTATGTTCATGAGTCAGTGGCATTCATTCATGTAGCATGTGAGGTTGCTGTGTCGAACTTGATGTTGTCTTTAGTTCGGTGATGATATATGGCTTCCTGACTTGTACATGCTTCATATATGACCTGTTGCTTGTATTGTTGTTGACTAGTCTGCTTTCCATTGATGCTGCTGTAGTCTTTGTATATGTGCATGCACCTGTGTGCTTTGACATTGTATTCATCCCTCTTTTATGTAGAAATTTGGTCATTTTGCTTCATTGGTGATCTTATTTTCTAATGAGGCTGATTTGCGTCTTTTTCTGTTGAGTGTTATAGTGCCATATTCTTGGTGCTCTCACCTTCAGTTTGCTATTCCACTGTGCCTTGCTTTGTGACATGTTGAACTTGTTTCACTTGTTGCATCTGATCTTGTTTAGTATTGTTTTGAGCTGTTTTGTAGTGGCGAGGCAGTACACGCGTGCGTGTACTGCAGCCCTAGCAGGATTGACAGATTTAGTTGATATTTCGATTGTTAAATGGTTTCGTTGGTTAAATTCAATATTTTGAAGTGTATTTTGAGATGGTTCATTTTGATTTGAGTTGGATCCGTTTGTTTTTGGATTCATTGATCTTCTGAGTATTTCGTAGGCTGTATTGGCGAGGCAGTACACGTTAGCGTGTACTGCAGCCAATCAACATTGATGTTTTTAAATCGACATTTCAATTGTTTAAATTGTTTTGGATTGCTGATTTGTTGTTTAACATCGTTTAGTGTTATATCTGCCGTTATCCGATTCTTTTATCGAGGAGTCGGATATACGAGATTTCTGTGACTGTCGTCTATTCGTATTTGATTATTATTGCTTCTATGCACTAATAACTGAGTTTGAATTAGACTGACCCGTGTATTATTTTCTTTTGAATGTAATACTCGGGTCAGACCCGAGTTATTTCAGGTTGTAGATTTCCTGCTTTGAGTTGCTGTTGAGCTATGAAGACTTTTCATATCATTTGAAGTGGTCTACGTTTTTAGTAGTAGTCAGTGTGTCTGTTTTAAGCTGATATGTATTCATGTATATTAGTCGATAATGTACTTGTATATATAACTTCTTGAGTCGACAGTTGTAGTTGTATCATATGTATTGTGTCAACTATATTGTAACTGACATCAGTTATATATATATATATATATATATATGAGACTTTTGTTTCTATCTGTGTTCCGCATTTATATTGTCTGTGTTATTATTATATCTAATGTCCTAAACTATTATGAACCATCGTAGTTTGTTTTATACTGATAATTGGGTATGTCGATGGGAGTAAATAAATAAGATGAAAAAATGAAAAGTATATACAACTCCTATCGAGGTAACCAATATTAGCGTAAGGCCAACTACGAATGGCCGCTCCTATCCAGCCTTATTCTTCGTAATAATAGACAGTATTTCTTTTAATACTCTTTGTTATTATGGGCATAGAGGTGGGGCGTCACACATATAGTGTCAACAATATGTTAAGTCCCCTAGGCATGATAATATTAGAACTAATTGAATTGTTTAAAGCAGTGAAAGCATTTGAAACATTTAAAATATATAATGGTATAAATATTGGTCAAATCATACCAAATGATGAAAATATAAAAGTTCTTGAAGTATACATACATACATACATACATACATACATACATACATACATACATATATATATATATATAGCTTTACTAGTTTTAAACAATGCAATGCATAAGGAGCTTGGATTGTAACCTTCTTTTAAGCATTGTTGTAATGAAAATCCTGTATACTTCATGATGAGTAGATTACTTCTTGCCTTTAAGTACTGTTGTAAGCAACCTCTTAATATCCATCAAGGATGTAGTTGCAATATGCAAAATCGATTTGAAGCACCAAAATGAAAGCACATGAAGTGTTTTTCACAAAATTAGCATATGAAGTGCACAAAATGCAAATCATATTTGGAAGAAACAACCTTGGAAAATTAGATTGTATCAGCGGCAACTATTTATAAATGATGAACATCTAAAAGTGGAAAAGTATCATTATTGTCTTCAGATTTAAATTCCTCTTAGCACTTATCCAAGCCGAGTTATATATATATATATATGGATCAAGAAGAATTCGTAACTGATTTGAATTATCAAGGCATGTATTCGAAATTAAAGGGAAAAAATATACAATCAGGGGAAGCATACATAGGTATATCATAATGTGCTCTTTTTCCTTCACTAAGATTTTTCCCACCGAGTTTTTCTTAGTAAGGTTTTAACGAAACATTACATTGATCCAAAAGTATCAAACTGCATATGATGCAACAAAGTATTAAAATATGTCATGTTATATTGTATACTTTTTCCTTCATTAAGATTTTTCCCACTGGATTTTCTTAGTAAGATTTTAACGAGGCATTATCCTGATCCAGAAGTATCGAACTTCTTTTGATGAAATAAGATACTAAAATATGTCATTGTACTCTTTTTCCTTTACTAAAATTTTTCCCACAGGGTTTTTCTTAGTAAGGTTTTAATGAGGCACTATTTGATCCTGTAGTATCAAACTCTTTCGAAGGAATATCATTTTTAACATGATATCCATGACTTTACAAGTTGCACTCTTTTTTTTGTTCAAGGTTTTTACCACCGTGTTTTCCTAACAAAGTTTTTTTAATGAGGTAATAAATAATATCTATATCGACTGAATAGATATATATAAGAAAGATAATAATGAGGGGAGCAATCATCATATATGTTTCAAAAGGAACAATTTCAAATTACCATATGAGCATCCAAGATTTTGAGGACGCATATTCAAGGGGAGCGTTATAATATATGCAAATTATAAAGGTGAATATGCTAAATGTTAAAGGATATTATTGTAATCTTCACTGCATATTGAGTCAATAAATAGAGAGCTTATTTGTATTGTATTATAGATATGAAAAAAATAAAGTGTCTCTCCTCTCTCTTTTTGTAATGGCTTCTTATCTTTTATTAGTTTAAACCACGTTTGAGTATTTAAATTTAAATGAATTAAATATGAGAAATACATTCTAGAAGATTTTGTAACATCGAGTAAATTAATTGGTATTATAAATCTTTGTTTAGAATTTTATTGTAATTTGAATTAAGGTTAGAAAACTAGTATTATATTTAAAGGAAATAGAAAGGAAAGAATAATATATATATTTAGTTACTTACATTTTCTAAAGCCCATGCCTATGTAACCCAAGCCCAAACCACATTCATATATTCATCTCCAAATTTTTCTTCCTTTGGATAGTTTGCCCTCACCTATAAATACAATCCCCTATGCTCCATTTCTTTTACCAAGGAAAATCAAAAATCTAATCAATCCCTTACCCTTGAAAATTAAAATGAAAACAAATATATTGTTTTAAATTCTCAAATTTGGATATGTGTATCTCGACATCAATATACGCATGAGTAATGAAGGGATTTTTGTTCCATTGAGGCATTAGAAGTTTGGAGCATGCATAGGAGAGGAAGAAGAAGCAGCAAGCTTTAGGTGAATATACGCACTCACGAGTCTTTATCTAAATTATCAAATTCCTTGTATTTGATATGTTTGATTGAGTATAATGTATGTTCATTGAATTGGAGAAGAATCTGTGGAAGCAACGGCAATCAAAGGGGCAAATGGATCATAATGCTCCATGTTCGACCATAAGAGGTTAACCCCTCTCTTCCAGCAGTCAACACCTATAGGTCGACCACTCAAAGGAAGAGGTCGACCCCTTAAGGTCGACACTTTCCATCTCTCCTCCTAATGTAATAAAATTTAATTTATATTTTGTAAAATAAAAAAATTCAATGAAAATATTTACCGGGGAAGTAAAAGTTTAAAGAACTGTAAATATGAAATTATTCTATGAAAAACTTTAGTTAATATTCATAGTTATTAGTTGATCTAGATATTTATTATTTAATGGAAAGTTTTTGACTTTAATAAATCTACAAAAATCTTATAAAATTCTAGAAAAATATGTAATAGTTTCTAATTGCTATTTTATAATTTCCAAAGTATATCTCATGAATTTAGAATATAATATAATGCTTTGAAAAATATTTTTTATAGAATTGAGATGTAATAAATTAATACGGATGATGTAAAATTATTTAAAAATAGTATTTAACTATAGAAAATTATGAAATAATTGTTATGTGAAATATTTTGTTATACAAACTATTTTTAGGTTCTAAATGAAAGAAATTAGTTTTCAAAAGTTATTGGTGAATATTAAATTATTATTTAAATTTATAGAAGGTTGAAAGATTAGTGTATTATTGAAAATAAAATATTATTTGGTTTTAGTTAATCATCTAGTTTGATTTTAGAATACCTATATTATCCATCTTTAAGTATTTATTTTTTCATATTAAAATTTTATATTGTGAATGATTAATTATTAAATATTGATTTGGTATTATATATATATATATATATATTTGAAACATCTATTTTATATTACTTTTCTGATCATTATTTTGTTGTATTTTGAACTAGATCATATGAATGATTCACTGTTGGTATTAAATTGATTAGTGTTTTAATATGATACAGTGATGACATTCTTCTATAGGGATTCGTGTTATTGCTATTTTTATAACAGTTTGTTTCTGATGATTTTAATTATGTGTAGCGATGAATCTGAATAAATAGAGTTATAATACTGTGTAGGATGGGGCATTCGGTAATATTACTTTGGTTATTCTTCGGACTCGTTGCATAGAATATTATGGAGATTGAGTGTACTTTATGACCAATGAATAGACGATTGAGCATCACCCGGTGGTATGGGATGTTGATGTGTTGCCGATTCAGTTATTCGTTGTAAGCTAATGTCACTCAAGTGATGAGAAATTGGATTAAACTTAAGTGAGGTGATGCTCGGTGTAGAGCAAGTTTATATGCTCAATGTAGAGCAAGATTATATGGTCGGGGTAGAGCATTATGAATGTTTGAGCTATGGAGGTGTACCCATATGTACGTTGACGCAGCGGATAAATCAAAACAAATGTAAATCGATGAATGTAGCAATCGATGGATTGGAAGATACTGAAATGCCCAAATTCGTTGATCCGAAGATGCCGAATTCTAGCTATCCCGAACTCGTTGATCGCGCACGATACCGGGTTCAAAGATCTTCAATTCTTCGAGCGTTGATCAAGCGCACTTGATTCCATGAATCGGCTTCTACAATCGTTGAATCGAGCACACTCGATTATCCGAAAGAGGAGATAGGAGATTACACTCAACTACCAATTTGAATGAAAGCACAAAGCTAACAAAAGAGAATTTTATTCCAAAATCAACAACCTTACAAAATGATTCCACTTGCCTATTTATAGGCGTTACAATTTTACAACAGAAATTACATTAACTCCTAAGTCGGTTCCGACTTATAGCCTCAGACTTACGACTTACCCAGTACAAGACTTACGACTTAACAATGACTCCGACTCAACAGTTACAACATACCTCGACTCAACACTTAAGTGAGTTAACATTTCCACGACTTATGACTCATCAACAAACTACCTAAAGAACAAAACAGTTACAACACTTTACAAGCCTTCAGCGACTTAACAAACACAGAAAAAGAATACAAACAGATCACTTAGGTCGTTGACGATCTAACAACTTCCCACGACTCAACTTCAGACGACTTAAAATGATGCGACTTACGACTTAGTATAAGTCGGTGGCGACTTAACAGCAGCTTCGTCCTACGACTTAACCAATACATGCGACTCAAACAGTAGCAGTGAACGGTCTAAGATATCAACGGCCGGGATTAAGTCGGTAGGAGAGATCCACGGCTCCACACGTCCTCTTACTTGTTAGGTCGTAGACGACCTAAAAGACCTCCCTTAAGTCGTAGCTGACTTAAGACTTGCGCAGTTTCAACTTGTGCCGCTCCTCCTTTAGTTTTAGGTCGTAACTTGCTCGAGGTAAGTCGTGGACGACTTATGTCTTCAACTCCGATAAGTCATAGATGACCTATGCCTCCTGCTTCAATAACTCGTGGGCAACTCATTCCATTTTTGTTAAGTCGGTCACGACTTAGACCTTCAGCTCCCTTAAGTCGTAGACGACTTAAAACATTTCCTATAAGTCGGGGTAGAGCATTATGAATGTTTGAGCTATGGAGGTGTACCCATATGTACGTTGTCTATCATGAAGTTTTTCAGGTTATGATTAGGAGTTAGCTAGAACAAGATTTCTAGTCCACCCTTGCGGCCTGATTGTGGGGTCGTGCACAGATCTGCGATACTGCCTTTTGTTTTATTAGATGCGCATCGTAGGATTTAAGTGAAGGGTGGTGTATCCGTAGCCCCTTTTAGTCATGAAGGCCAGTAGTCTGTTACCATAGGGGCATGATTCAAGTCATGATCAATGCATAGCGTAGTCTTTGCAGTGTGTTTATGACATGTAGTGGACATATTCAGATACCAGGTTAGTAACTAAGGATTGTAGGAGAAGATTCAAGTAGTGTGGCCCTGGGCTTTTGGAGCAACAGGGGTAGCTGTCAGTCTCCCTTCTGGTTCAACATGGATTAGTAGACAAGAACATTTATCATATACCTTACCTAAGTATTAGAGTAGATCAGGGTGAATAACCCAAGTGCTCTTGGAAATGGTAGGTTGCCACGTTATGGTTTGACCTGATGGCGTAACCCAGATTTTTATGAGATTATTAGGTGGTGTAACCCATACATTATGATTTGATTTCACGTTGCCATTTATTTTTACATGAGGATATGAGATTATATTTAGATATGTGTCTAGAGTATAGTGGATTTTCATGTCTTTTATTGTATATGATTTTACTTATAGGCAGCCTATATTATACATTGATGGTGATATTTATTGTTTGAGATCGAGAGATATGTTTAGGCAACGTCATATGCTAGCCCGACCACACTTAGTGATATCTCATATATTGGTGATTTTTGTATTTTAAATATGATTTATGAATACAAATTATTCACCTAATTAATATTGATTCTATGATTTCTAATTGATATGCTTTTATATGGGTGATGACATCTTTATGTGCAAATTTGTGATATTTGACATTCTGATATACTGTGGGATTGTTTATGATATTTTATATACTCTGTACACGTTTCTACATACATATATCGACACTGTAATCATTAATTTGAGTTACTCCGATAGTGTTAATGTTTTATTACTCCTAGTATATATAGTGTCACCTAAATTAATAGATCCTTAATTTAGACATAGTTTGACCCACGTGTTATTTATATAATACTTGGGAACCCATATAGCAGGATCATAAAATATTAATATTATTTTTATATAGGCTCGTATGATTCTATAACTTTGGAAAATGAAAAATAATGGCATTTTCCATTCTTAGAATTTTTATCGAACGATTCTAACCCTGAAAATATTGTTAGACCTATACTTTTGATAGTAGCCAAATTAGGGTCTGAAACTACTTCCATTAGATCAAGATGATGGTTTCTCTTTTCATAGAGTGGTCATGATAGGAAAACAGACTTACCGTTTGGAAGATATGGTTATTTGAATTTCTATTTGATTTTTAACAGCTTAGTGGGTAATTATGAGGATTAGTAGCTAAACCCAAAGCTCATTTTGGGAATAGCACCCATAGGGGCTGAAAGGGACTTCTTACTGTCATTTAACACTTTCCAAAATAGTAAGAGAAGCCACTATTAACATTCTCTGAGCTTAAAACCACTCTAAACCTTAGTTTAATTACTCAGATCTTTTCATTAAAATGCGATTAACGAATTAGCACTTGGATTTGGGGATTTGCTGTTGGAGACACCTTAGATCTATATTTAACCTTGGGATTCGTGCCTTTTTGGATTGCTTGGGATTTAGGTGCGTGGTTGGAACCTATCACCTACTAGTTGATCGCTTTATGCTTATAAATGATGTTTGAAAATGATTTTTGGACTCTAAAACATGTCTTAAACCATATTTAATCACATATGTTAATTTCAAACAATTTTACAAAGATTTGTGAAATTTTATTTTTAAGGATTTCCCTTGTTCTTAGGCATCTTCCATTTTCTTACCCTTAGAGTTATGCTATAATTTGATGTATGTGTATGCTTGCTTGTTTGGATATATTGTACATGTTGAGTGCTTGAATCTATGTTGTTTGTTTGGTTGAAAACACCGACTAAATGACGACTTAGAAATAGAAATAATGTCATAACTCATTGCCAATCCAAGAAATTAAAAGTGACCAAATTTATTTTGAGTTGTATGGGGTGACAAGGAAGGCATTAGAAAGCTACACTTCAAATTTTATGTCATTTAGAGTTCATTTGCTCAAGTTATAGGCAAAATAAGCTGGATCGACGATGATGTTCAAGTGTTGGGTCGGTAGAGTGTTGCTTTGAGTCCTACTTCAAGTCGCATATGGGTTGCTTCGGGTCTTACTTTGAGTTGCATGGGGGTCACTTTGAGTACAAGTGTGGGATTAGTGGTAGTCAGATCGACGCAGGCTTGGATCGGTGGATAACTCATCTTAGTTGTGCTTTGGGTCACATATGGGATTTCTTCGAACCTTACTTTAGGTTATTTGGAGTTGCACTTTAGGAAGCAAAATGGTTTAAGTGTTGGATCGGTGGGCGTGGTTCAGTGGCGTGGATCAATGGGTTAAGTCAGGTGTAGCATAGTTTGGTAAGGGGGTCAGATCAGTGGTGCATGGTTTAGGCCATGTGGATCGGTCGGGTGCATGGTTTGGTGGTTGGAAGCATTGAAGTTGCTTTGGATCGTTTGCGTGGTTACTTCAGGAATTCACTATGGTTGGTTCGAGTCCAGACTTTAAAGCTCGAGCCTCCCTTACATTTGCACTTACTTTGAGTCTTGCCATTTCTACTTCGGGCTAAGCCCCAGTTTGGCACTGAGTTGTGCAATTTGGTGGCGAATCGTTGATTTTTATAGCACATAGCTTAGTGATGTGAAGGGATGGCTTCGACGATGGGATAGCTGTACTCTAGGAAGCAAAGTATAGGGCTACGGTTCAAATTTATGGAACTGTTATAGGGTGATTATGAGACAAACGATGATATTCTAAGACTAGTGATGATTGTCAAGAATCATCCCAATCTTGACGACTTCAGATACGAGTTGTATGATGACTTAGAGATCAGTTCTAGGATGTGTAGATGATTTGTGCAAAGAGATCGTTGATACACGAAGGTCGTAGCATACTTGTAAAGCAAGGGTAATGTGGGGGAACCCACTTGGACCATGACGAGTCCTGATCTCCATGATGGGCAATCTTTACCTTTGATCAGCCGAGACAAACGGTCTAGTTCCTATCCCAATAAGTGGTATGGATTCAAGTACCGAGGAATCGTGACGTTGACTCATCTTTGACTATGACGGATCACATGAATTAACACGTATTCAATGCACTAAGTTAGTTAATGTGCGAATGTATGATGGATGCTATGTTTGCTTAAGTTTCTTATCACTCTAAGGATTTCGTATGACGTAGTTATCCTTAATGTGGATACCCGGACATCCATTAGTACTTTTATGTATAGCACCCCATGATAAATATGATATAGAGTAGCATATATCATGTGGATGCTGGGACCATTCAAGTATGATTCTCCATAACTATTCTTCCTAGTATATTAACCTTATAGTATTTGAGATTTTCTTTCGATCACACCAGACCATTGTCTGACTCAAGATTTTATGCTTTTCTACCTATTATTCCGCGTACTCTAAAATGAGTAAATTACGGATATCAGGTTTGGTGAGCACATGGAGCTGGACAGGTGATGAGCAGGAGGCTACACTCCCACATATTACTATATATAGCTATTATTGCTTATTATTCCATTGTGCAGCACTATAGAGCTTACTAGTGCATTTATCTATTTAGGGATGGTTATCCATTTGAGTTTATTATTGGTTGAATAAACCTATCGCTATATGGATCTTGCTACTCTGATTTCTATGGTTTATTCAATTATTACCGTCTTCCCTATTTTATATTTATGATGATTATTATATTTTATTCGATGCATTGTGAGATATACGACAGGTTATATGATGTTTTATTTACTTTACAACCCTTGGCAACCATCTTGCATCAGCCGGGCACTATTTCACGGCACTATACAAGTATACTGGGTACAAGAGGAGTAGGGTAGTCATCACATTCGGTATCAGAGCTGAGGTTGCGTTGGTTAACCTAAGGGATACTGTGATTCGATAGAAATAGGGTAGGGCTATCACCTTAGATTGGTTCGAGAGTGCATATATACCAGAGAGCGTACTTGTTATATATTTTGGTTTTTAAAAACATATAGTAGTATATAATCGCACTGCACACACAAGTACTACTTAAGCAGATTCCTTATAGCTGACTGTATTTATTACACATTGAAGGATGAATCATCGTACAAGAAATGCTACTAAGAACTTCGTCTCCATGGTTGAAGAAGGAGCTGGCTTGGGAGCTGCTAATCCGGATCTATAGTCAATGTTCAGCACAATCGTAACAACCCACCATTAATAATACCCTGAATCATCATGGAATGACACATCTGACTCTTGAATACCACAAAAGATAGTTTATCGGGGTAAAATTAAAACAAAACACCATACCGAGGCACATCGATACAATCTCACAATGGGAAGGTAACATATAAGATACCGAATATACATGAGCAGAATATGATAAAAAAATATACATGCGACTATACTAGCGGAAGAAATTGGTAATAAATATCAATATCGAAAGTCAGAATATATTAACTTCATTCATATGGAATTCTGAATATAGTATCTGATATCACAAGTCTTATACACAAAATAGCCTATGTGCCATGCACTATCTCAGTAATAAGTATACGTATCCAATATATCAACTTCATGCCTCCAGAATGCTCCGACTTTCCTTTAAGCTTATCGCCAAAAGCACCTGACTCTCAAACTACTCAATTGAGTACCCAAGAGTTGTCATGACATAAACAGACATAGACAAATATGCATCATACATAAAGCCCGGTGTGATGGGAACTATCTCTAAGTACTTTATATACATACAACCTATATACACCTAATAAACATAAGAAAAGATCAATGGGCAATACTAATCATACATCGCCCTACTTTATCTATACACTAACAAGTCAGGATGATAAATAAAAGTTGTTCTCCAATTAAAACAGTACATTCTATAACAAGCTATGCCACTGAATATGAAAAACGAGTGTAGGGATAATACTACACTTCATCAGCAATGGTGCTATAAATCTCTCAATCCATGTCGGAGCATCTAAAATGCAAAACAAACAAAAATATGCTACTAACATAGCATCTTCATATTCAAAACCTAATTATGAATATCTATAACCAATAACCGTGCCGAATTATCATTAGCTACCAAAGAGACCTATTGATAGTCATAACTAATTTGTGGCCTTACCTAAAAACCAACACCTCAAAAGAAGTTGGCATGTAGGTCTTGCCATAGCACCCAATCGTGCTATGGAACACTATACGACTTACCTTAGACTGGCATTCCAATCTATCCATACTTCTGCTCTGGGACCACGTTTGTAGTTCTTGCGCCTTAATGGTATAATGGATTCCCTCAATAGCATCCTTTCCTTCCAGTTGTCTACACTGACCTATCAAAACTGTATATAGACGCTAAACCCCATGTACACCATTCCCACAAGGATATAGAATACCAAAGTATTGTAGTCTCCGTGTGGATCGTGATTCGTTGTTAAAGTGCCTCGCACTACCCGGTTGTCCTAAGTCAGGCATACCAAACCAATATATATATATATATATATATATAAATTGCCCAAACCATGCGTCTATAATTAAATACACACACATAAATTACTTAAACCGCATATTTATACATCTATATAATATATTTTGTCCACTATTCGGTAACCCTAAGTCAGGCATACCAAACTATACATATTCTTAAATTGCATATCGACAACTCATGTCGAATTGCCATTAGTTGCCAAAGAGGCATATCAAGAGCCATAATAACTTGTGGACTCCCCTGAAAACCAACACCTCAAAAAATGTTTGCATGTAGGTCCTATCACAATCGTACTATGGAATAGTATATGACGTACTCTAGACTGATGTCCCATCCTTTCTCCACCACTACTCCAGGACCACGTTTGGAGGTAGTGCACCTCAATGGTACAATGGATTTCATGCGCCAATCGATAGCCCCTTAGTTGGACATACCAAAGCTATATATAAACGCTTTAAATCGCATATCAATAAATATATATAACATTCCGTGCATCTTCCAGTGGCCTAAGTCGGACATATCAAAACTATATTTATACATATAGACATATATAATGACATAAACTATATGCATGTGTATATATATAACTGGTCTAGCTATATGGAACTAATAAACACATATCGTGGACATTTACATGCACGAAGGCCACACACAACTGAAGTAACAAATCTATCATATCAATATTAATAACAATTCACACATATAATCATATAAACAATTCAATAAAAATGCATCTTACTTAAGTCACCGATCTAACAACTATATCTTCTTCATATTATTTTATTGAAATCTCATGCTTATTTTATAAAATAATGCACTTGCCTTTTAATCATACTATATCTTAATTTCACTCAATTCTTTGATTTAAATTAAGTTTAGCAATCAACAAGGCCTTAAAATATTATATAGCTCATGTATATAATTTCTATATATACGTATACACATATATCTCAAACCATTTCTTAGAGTCTAAAGTTAATAAATCATGTTATTACAATATTTAGGATTTTATAACCTTAATCAAACCCTATTAAATAATATAATACTTCTTTGTAATTTTAACTTCTTAAATTACCTATATAAAAATTCACTAGTTAGTTAATTATTGATTTATACTATGATAAACCAATATCAAGGCCAAATACACTTAAAAGCCATTTTAATACAAGTTTAACTTGCCTAAATCATATCTTTAGCTTTACAGCTTATTTTAAAAGTCATACGTCTAATTTTTGATTAGACTAAAATATATAATAACATTTCTATCATTAATACAACTACAAATTAGAGTTGTAATTAATTTATAACCATGTTATTAATGATTATCAACTCCATTTAACTCTATTCAATATGAATAGGAAATAATACCTATATATATGGGATCTTAATCAATTATTTGGAGTATCTACTCAAACCAACCAATTAAACAAGGAAATGAACTAATTATATATATTATTCTACCTCTTCGAGGTAATATTTTCCAATATATAAAATTGCGAGAATTTATACTAAAATATAAATTGATTATTGTAATTTCACTCACCCGAGCTGTAATTTCTCAAGTGTTTGAATTTAGTTCAAACCATTAACACGTCGTAGAAAATCTTCATATGAGTGCAATGACGAAGATTGGATCTTTGACCTCGTATGTAAGAGATATGAATTAAATGCAAACAAGATTAATTAGAATAATAAAATAAATTATTTACCTCAATTAAACTTAATTCATACTCTTCCAAAATTAAATTTCCTGCTCTAGTATCTATGTTGCCAGGAATTCTCAAAATCGATGTCCACGCCAAAGGCCACCAGGGCACCACCGAGCCTGACAATACCCCTCTTTCCCCTTCCAGCCTCCCTCACCTTAAACCCATTATCAACCAACTCCTTTTCGTCAATCATGCAGCCTTATCTTGCCTCGCCTGCTTAACTATGGCGAGAACCCCTATGTTGAGTCATATATAAAAGAGGAGAAATTACATGAGAAGAAAGATGACCTGTTTTGGTATCGGCTTTGAAAGAAAAGGACACTGCAGATATCATGGGGAATAGATATTATAAAAGAGGAAAGTGGATAGGGGATAAAGTCAAAGTGGATGTGAGTACATGTGTGTGTATAATTTAATTCCTTATATAAATCGCTACACGTTTTGAGTTCGTACGATCGCACATCACATTGGATTGCTACAAAATTCATTGGCACACATCACCTTATTTTACCAGTCTTGATGGTATAAAATTCATCGCTATCTAAGATAACACTCCGAGATTCTAATTTCATGCATTTCGATGTCGTTTTGGCCATCGGATTGTCCGATTCTAAAGAATTTCAACCATATGTTTCATCATCTTCAACCCAAAAGCACAAGCCATCAGTCAATATCCCATTGAACTCAACTACACATGTATTTTTTATAAAATACGTATAACAATATGTAAATCGAAAAAATATCATGATTCCAAATATAGAAATATTTATATTTATTTCGATTCATAACATTGATCCAGACACAATAGAAGTAGTCTAGAATTCTAATTTGACCTTATGTGAAAAAAGGGATTTTGGACCTTTAATTAATTAACGATTCAATATTTAAATTAATTTTATAAATATCCAATTGTTAAAAATGCGGGTTCTTACAACCGTGTTGAGGAACGTGCTGCAAAACACTGAAATATCAGTTCCAAATGTTGTTATTGCTGCCGGTGCTTCAATGCAGGCGCCTAGAGCCAATTTTGCTAAGCTAAAAAAAGACTTTACAAGTTTAGGTGACAAACCATTCCAAGGAATGAAATCGATGATTGAAGTACAAGATTGGCTTGGCAGATGCGAAAGGATCTTTGACGATTTAGAGCCGACAATGTTATGAGAGAAAAAAATTGACTTCCCAACAACTTCAAAGGTAGGTCATGAACTAGTGGAATGTTATGAAAGTTGCTAACAAGGACCAATTTACTTGGGTCTAGTTCAAATCCATATTCGAGGAGAAGTTTATGTCGGTAGCTCAAAAATCATTCTGTTCCATAAATTTGGGGACCTAAAGCTGGGAGACATATCTATCTTCGAGTATGTTGCTGAGTTCAACGCTCTATCGAATACGAGATGTCTTTCATAAACACTCCATTAAAGAAGAATGAGAAGTTTATCATTGGCTTGAATGACTACTTAGGAGAGAGACTAGTAGGACATATTGACGAGACTTTTGATGATAGTCGAGAAGATCTTGAGGCATGAGAGTATTTATCCAAAACAAAAGTATATTATTTCTAAAGAAGAGCCAAAGCTGCAATCGGCTGAGGGTGGGGGGGCAAGAAGAAATGGAATAATAACATGAAGATATAGTTTCAAGACAAAAGTGGCCAAATAGAGCAAGCCAACTCCAACTTGCTACAATTACTAAGAGATGAGTTATTATAGTTGAGACTGCAAAGCTGAGGGAAAGAAGTGTTAAAATTGCAACAAACTTTGGTATATTCAAAAGGACTATCTAGAGTCACTAAAGTAGAAACAGATGGTGAAAGAATATGCTCCCAACGTTATCTCTACTTCGTCGAGTGCTCCATCGACGAAAGAGAAGGGAAAGAGCATCATTATTCAAGGCATGCTTTCTATTTATGATGTTCCCATTTGTGTGTTGTTTGATATCGGGGCTTCACGTTCCTTTATATCTAGTGATTTGGTAGATAGATTGGGATTGAAACCCGAAATTGGTGACAGACCATTGGTTGTGACGAACCTTGTTGGAGGCCCCACTAGCCTGTGTATGGTTTGTCCTGGTTTGATCTTATAGATTCATAGATGTTTTTTTGATTGTGATTACTTTATTTTGGGTTTTGTGGGGATTGGTATTATTTTTAGGTATGGACCGGCTTCATAGATATATAGGATGATGGATTGTGAGAAGTCATTGGTAATGATAGGGGTAGATGATGGGAAGACAGTAGTGTTAGGCTGCATACCAGATGATGAGGTGATGGTTGGTTTTCTATATTCGCTCAATATCCCACATGATGAGTTATCATTAGTACCCATTACTAGGGAGTATCCGAACATATCTGAGGAGATGAATAGACTTTCGCCACATCGAGAGAGATCGAGTTTCATATTGGCTTAGTGAAAGACATAAGACCAATACTGATGCCTTTGAGGAGGATGGCGTCTAGAGAGCTGCGAGAGCTTAAGGTGCAAGTGAATGATCTACTAAGAAGAGGGTTCATTCATAGAACTATTTGCGAGTGGAGAGCGCCAATAGTATTCACCATGAAGGTGGACAGTTCCCTTGGACCGTGTGTTGATTACTATGAGCTGAATAAAGTGACGAGGAAGAATAAGGATCCACTCCGACATATTAATGACTTGTTCGTTTGGCTCTATGGTGATAGAGTATTTTCTCAGTTGGATGTTGCGATGAGATTCCATGGTTGAGAGTACCAAAAGAGAGTGTTTCGATTATAGCATTTCGCATGTCATCCGAATTCTATGAGTGGTTAGTTATGTCGTTCGGGCTGATCAACATGTTGACATACTTTGTTGATCTCATGAATCGTGTTTTCAAGGACCAGCAAAATAAGTTTGTGCTTGTGTTCATTAATGATATTCTCGTCTACTCGTAGATGAAAGAGGAACACAAGACACGGTTGAGGATTGTACTCGAGATGTTGAGAGAGTAACGACTGAAAGTGAAGTTTTATAAGTGTCGCTTCTGGAGGAGAGAAGTGCGATTTCTAGATCACATTGTTTCTGAGCAGGGCATTGTCGTAGATCATTCAAAATTTGTAGTAGTCCAAGATTGGACTAGACCTAAAAATGCTATGGATGTGAGAAGTTTCTTGTGGTTGGTTGGATATTATAGAAGATTTATCCATGACTTCTCTAAAGTAGATACACCATTGACTCGGTCGGTGAAAAAGAATCAGACTTTTATTTGGGATGCATGATGCGAGCATGCATCCTTGAGTCTGAAAGAGAAGTTGACAAGTGCACCAATATTGATCATTCCAAACGGGAATGAAAAGATGATGGTATAAACCGATGCTTATGGTACTAGATTGGGCACGGTATTGATGCAGAAGGGAAAAGTTGTTACAAATGCTAATCAACAACTGAAGCCACATGAGACGAAATACTATACCACTGATTTGAAATTAGTAGTAATTGTGTTTGCGTTGAAGATTTGGAGGCATTATTTTCTAAAAGAGAGTTTTGAGCCATTCACCAACCATAAATCATTGAAGTACTTCTTTTCACATAAGGATCTTAATCTTTGCTAGCAGCGATGGTTAGAGTTTCTAGCCTCCTATGACTTTGATATTGCATATACACTGACGAAAGTTAATGCAATCGCAGATGTATTGAGTAGGGGACACACCGGCTTAGGAGCTAAGTTCCTAGAGTGAATGTAGTTAGAGTATATTGCTAGTTATGATTTTCGATCGAGATGCGAGCTAGAGTCAGATATATTGGCAAACTTGACTATCAGACTTACTCTGATTGAACGGATTGGTACCAGTAGAGGCATGATTCCAGACTAGCTAAGATTATTGTTAGGATTAAAGATGGAGTAGAGTCCGAAGAGATAGGACATGTAGGGATCGACCGAGGTAGTTGGCTACATAAAGATGAGAGATTGTTCATAACTAACGTTGATAGGTTGAGGGATGAAGTGCTACGAGAGTGTTATCATTGGACACTAACCATCCATTCATAAGGTAATAAGATGTACCATGATATGAAGCAGATCCATTATTTGGAACGGATGAAGAAGGACATTGGGACATTCACCTTGAAACATGAACTGTCTGTTAGTGAAGGCAGAGCCGGAGAAGCCTAGTGGTTTGATGAAACTACTAGAAATTCCTGAGTGAAAGTGGGAACAAGTATCAATCGATTTTATCGATGGACTACCACAGACTAGAGGGATTACAATAGCACTTAGGTCATGGTTGATCGATTTACCAAGAGTGCAAGATTTATACCGTGAAGTCTAGCAGAACAGCAGCCAAACTGGAGGAATTGTATGTGAAGTGGATGGTGTGATTCAGTGATGTGTTAAAGTGTATTGTGAGTGACCATGGCCCATTGTTCGCTAGTGGGTTTTGGAAGAGCTTATAGGAGGTATTGGAAACAAATATGTATTTGTGTATGGCTTATCACCCTCAAATTGATGGCAATACTAAGAGAGTTAATCATATCCTATAGGATCTCTTGGGCTTATATACTCAACTTTGGAGGATTATGGGATGATCACTTACACCTCATTGAATTCACATAAAAAAATAGTTATTAGTCCAACATCAGTATAACACCATTTGAAGCATTGAATGGCCAACCAAGCAATGCTCCTTTGTGTTGGTAGGAAGCAGGCGAAAAGCTAATACTTGGGCAATATATAATTAGAGAAACCTTGGGGAAAATCAAAATCATTCGGCATGAATGAAAGCTACTCGAGATAGGCAAAAGAGCTACGGTAATAAGAGATGTGGAGATTTGGAGTTCCCTATCGGCAATATGTGTTTTTCAAGGTCTCTCCGTCGAAGAATGTAATTCAGTTCGGTAGTAAAGGAAAGTTGGCACCAAGATTCGTAGGTCCTTTTTCGACACTAGAAAGATTGAAAACCTCGCTTATAGGGTCGACCAACCTTAAAGAATGGCGAAAGTGCATAATTTGTTTCACGTTTCTTACTTGTGGAAGTTTGTGCATGGCTCAGCTATGACGATTGCACCGGATCAACTATATGATATCGAGATTGAACCAGAAGCTTTGAGACCTTATAGGCCTATTCATATTTGGGTGTGATACGAAGCAGCTTAGGAGGAAGATAGTGAAGTTCATGAATGTTCAATGAAGTGAAAGTGAGGGCAATTGTACTTGAGAGACCGAGGAGAGTGTGAGGACAGCTTATCCAGAGCTCTTTACTTAGTAAGACTTTCTATTATCGCCTTTACTTTCACTTATGATATCATAAAATATACTTTAGTGTAGTATCCTGCATGATAGGATATGCTAGGATGTTACCTTTTATATTTGTTATTGTGTATGCATATTTGATGTGTGATGTTGCTTGTGCTTTGATGTGATTGTTATGCATGTAGGATAACCTTATTGATTTTATCTAGAATTTCGAGGGCGAAATTCCTAAAGAGGGAAGAATGTACCGGCCCATATTTTACGTATCAAAGGATCGTAAAATATTAATATTATTTTTATATAGGGTCATATGATTCTATAACTTTGGAAAGTGACTACTAGAGGCATTTTCCATCCTTAGAATTTTTATTATACGATTCTGACCCTGAAAATCTTGTAAGGCTATAACTTTTGATAGAAGCTAAATTAAGGTCTAAAACCACTTCCATTAGATCGGTATTAATGGTAACCCTTTCCGTAGAGTGGTCATAATAGGAAAACAGACTTATTGTTTGGAAGATATGGCGGTTTGAAGTTCCATTTGATTTTGAATGGCTTAATGGGTAATTATAAGGATTAGTAGCTAAGCACAGAACCCATTTCAGGATTAGCACTAATAGGACATGATGAGACTTCTCCTTACGATTCACACTTCTCAACATAGTTTAAAAAGCCATCATTAACATTCTTTAAGTTTAAAATTACTCCAAACCTTACTTTAATTAGCCAAAATTTGTCATTAAGAGGAGATTAACGAAGTTAACACCTAGATTTGGGGATTTACTATTGGACATGCCTTGGATCAACTGTTCACCTTGGGATTCGTGATCTTTTTGGATTTTTTGGATTTAGGTGAGTGGTTGGAACCTCTCACTTACTAATTGTTCACTATATGCTTATAAATGATGTTTTAAAATGATTTTTGAACCCTAAAACATGTTTTAAATGATATTTAATCATATATGTTAATTTCAAATGAGTTTATAAAGTTTTTTGAAATTTTGTTCTTATGGATCTCCCTTGTTCTTATGGTTCTTCATTTTTCTTACCCTTAGATTTAGACTATAAGTGAATGTTTTTTTGTTTGGATATACGGTACATGTTGAATGCTTGAATGTATGTTGTTTGTTTGGTTGAAAACGTCAACCAAATGATGACATAGAAATAGGAATAGTGTCACAACTCATCATCGATCCGTGAAAGTGACAATGATCAAATTTTTTGCGAGTTAAATGGGGCGACAAGGAAGGTCTCACAAATATATATTTCAAATTTCAAGTCGTTTAGAGTTTGTTTTCCCAATTTATGGACAAAAGAAGTTGGATCGACGATAATGCGCAAGTATTGAGTCGCTAAAGAGTTGCTTCGAGTCCTACTTCGATCGCATAAGGGGTTGCTTTAGGTCTTAGTTTGGGTTTCACGGGGGTCACTTTGAGTATAAGTGTGTGATCGGTGGTAGTCAGATTGGTGGAGGCTTGGATCGAGTTATAAATTGCTTCGAGTTGTGCTTCAGGACGTAGGGGGTTCCATTGAGCCTTACATTGGGTTATTTGGAGTTGCACTTCATGAAGAAAAATGGTCTAAGTGCTAGATCGATATGCATAGTTTGGTGGCATGGATCGGTGGGTCAGGTTGAGTGTAGCATGGTTTAGTAGAGCGGTCAGATCAGCGACACATGGTTTGGGTCACGTAGATCGGTAGGGTGCATGGTTCGGTGGTAGGAAGCATTGAAACTGCTTCGGGTAGTTTGCTTGGTTACATCGGGAATTCACTATAGTTGCTTCGAGTGCAGACTTTAAAGTTTAGGCCTTCCTTATACTTGCAGTTTCTTTGAGTCTTATCGTTTCAACTTTGGGCTAAGGCCCGGTTCAGCACCGGTTATGCAACTCGGTGGAAAATCGTTGATTTTGATGAAATGTAGCTTTAGGATGGGGAGTGGTGGCTTCGATTATGGGATAGCTATACTTTAGGACGTAGAGTATAGGGCTATAGATTGAATTAAACGAACTGTTAGAGATAATTATGAGATAAACGATGATATTTTGCGACTAGTGATGATTGTCAAGAATCCTTCCAATCTCGACGGCTTCAGATAGGTGTTGTATCATGATTTAGGGACTAGTTCCAAGTGCGCTCTGCCATAGATGACGTGTGCGAAGGGGTCATTGATACTCGAAGGTTCGTAGAGTACTAATAAAGCATGGGTAATATGAGGCACCCACTTAGACCATGACGGTTCCTGATCTCCATGGCGGGCGGTCTGATCTTTGTGACGGACGATCTTTACCTTAGATCAGCTGTGACGGGCAGATTAGTTCCAAGCTTACTAAGTGGCATGGATTCGAGTACCAAAGAACCGGGACATTGATTAGCCTTTGACCATGATGGGTCACACGAGTTGAAACGTATCTAAGGCATTGAGTGAGTGAATGTGAGGATAGATGATGGATGCTATGTTCTCTTTTTTGTTTATCACTCTAGGGATGTTGTATGACATAATTATCTTTAATGTATATACCCGGGCATCTATTAATACTTTGACATATAATACACCCATGATGACTATGATATAAAGTAAAATATATCATGTGTTATGTGCTAACTTCGTGGATGCAGGGAAAGACTATGTATGTACCCATTCGTCCTAGTATGTTGACTTTATAGTATTTGAGATTTTCTACCGCTCACACTAGCCTATTGTCCGACTCAGGATTTTATGCTTGCTTCCTATTATTTTGGGTAAACTTAAATGAGTAGTTTAGAGATTTCAGATCTGCTGAGCTCGTGGAGCTGGACAAATGACGAGAAGGAGGCTACACTCTCATGCATTACTGTATTTAGTCGTTATTGTTCATTATTCCACTGTGCAATACTATGAAGCTTATTAGTGCTTTTATATAGAGACATTTATCCATTTGAGTTTATTTGTATAAACTCTATCACCTATGTTATATAGCTGTATGGATCTGTGCACTCTGTTGTCTATGGTTCTTTCAGTTATTGTTGTATCACCTGTTCTGTGTCAGTGATGATTATTATATTATCTTGATATGCTATGAGATATATGACAGGTTATGTGATGTTTTATTTATTTTACAACCCGTGATAACCATCCTGCATCGGTCAGGCACCATTTCAGCACACTATATAAATATATTGATTATCGGTGGTGTAGGGCGGTCATCACAAAACTATTTTAAGATGTTTGGAATGTTAGGTAAAATATGAAATTATTTGGAGTTTATTTGTGGATTTTTAACAAACCTAGACTTTAGGAACTCGATAAAGGCCCAGTAAATAACATACTTGAATTGTAGCTCTTTGGTCCATCGTCAAGTATTTTTTAAAACTCCACTTGATTTGTTAACACCATTGACCATTGTTAAAAGCTCGTTCTCCACTGTATATGTCTTTGTTTACTTCATTAGATTATTTGTACTTTTACTTAATAATATAGTCTTACAGATAAATCTTTGTATCTCTTTCCTTCAATGTCGTGATACAGCAGGACTTGCTATCAAGATATAAATTTTGATAAATATGTTAGTAGCTTTGTCATGTATTGTCGTTATCAACTAATATCAAAATTGTGATTCTGAAAAAATATTTTCATTAACATAAAATGAATTTGTGTGTACATGTATGCGTGAGAGGGGGGAGAGGGTGTTGGAACGTTATACATGTCTTTTACATCGAGAAAAATCAAGAGAAAGGCTACTGGAGACTAGTCTGATGAGGTATACTAAATAAAAAATATTGCACTTGAAATTCAGTTCGAGTTTTCAGGATAACATTTACAAACGACGGAACACGCATGGAAACCAAACCCAAAGCACATAGTTACTTGCCTCGGGTTTGAGTTGAACCGAAGTCCTACATGTTTTCTTATTTATTATTCCCTTTTTTTGATTTTCTACATCTGTGATTTGATTTACTTTGAACTGCTTTTTATTATTGTACCTATAGTTGATAAAATCTTCTCCCCATAACTTTATTTTTGATCCACATTTCGAGGTCGAAGGTCTTTGTAGATGCTCATCCAAAGACACTATACAAACACCAACCAAACTGAACCAAAAAATTGGTTGATTTTAGTTTTGATATTGGAAGATATAACATGTAATCAGAAAATATTGTGCAGTAACGCGCTAAGAATGAGAGAATGGAACTGTTTTTATTCAATGATAAAGTTGGCTATTTACATCAAGCCTTTACAATAGACAAAAAGGAACATGAGCAACCCACGTTCAACACTTCTACAAAAGTGGTTTAGTGAACAAGGAACAAACAAACTTAATATCTTAGCCTAAAGATTAGGACTTATTTAACAGAATAGTAAAAGTAATTCATGCCCTTTTTTAGTGCATCAATCCAGTTACATCAATTCCTCCCTTAAACTGCATCGCTTCCAGCAAGCAGTTTACTCACACGGTACCACACATAAGCCCATCAAGCAGCACAACTTGTCAAATGCATCCATCTTCAATGCCTTCGTCATAATGTCAGCTACTTGATCACATGAATTGCAGTGCTTCAACTCAATCACACCTTCTTTGCAAAGCTTACACAGAAAATTAAACTTGCGTCTATATGCTTACTTCTACTATGCATAAATGGATTCTTTTTTAGTTTAATGGTAGACATATTATCACAATATATGACAGTAGGTGTATCTTGTCTGCAGCCTAGCTTCTCAAGCACCCTTCTCATCCACACTACTTGGCAAGCACAATGAGCTGCAGATATAAACTCCGCCTCGGTGTTGAAAGAGAAACCATTGTTGTTTTTTCAAACTCTAAGCAACTGGTCCTTCACTTAGCATAAAAACTTATCCAGGGGTGCTCTTATGATCATCTTGATCATCAGCATAGTCGCTATCAGAAAAATCTACTAACATTTTACCATTTGCACCTTCCTTTCTATAGAAAATTCACAAGTCCATTGACCCCTCCACATACCACAAAATTCTCTTCAAAGGCTGCATATGTAGACTTGTAGGTCTTCCCATATACCTATTGACCAAGCTAACAGCAAACATAATGTTCGGTCTAGTCATTGGCAGGTACATTAAACTACTACCATTTGCTTGTATTGAGTCATATCCACTTCTGTTCCATTTTCGTCCATCATCAGTTTAGTGCCCAGGACCATTGGATTACGAACTGAATTTGCATCTTCTAATCCAAACCTCTCTAAAATCTCCAGAGCATATCTTTTGACATAAGTAAATTCCTTCATCGTTTTGCATAACCTCTATTCTAAGGAAGAACTTCATCTTACCTAAATCAGTTCTATCAAAATCATATTTCATTGAAGCTTTGCAGTCTGCAAACATCTCCTCATCACTGCCAGTGAACACCAAGTCATCCACGTACAAGCTCACCACTGGGATCTTTCCTCCTTCTTGGGTTTTGACAAATAAAGTATGCTCGCTTGGACAACGAACAAACCCTTACCTCAAAAAATATGATTCAATCCTACTAAAGCAGGCTCTTGGTGCCTGCTTCAATTCATATAAGGCTTTCTTTAACTTGAAAACTTTGTACTCTTCACTCTTCTTCTCATAACTAAGAGGCTGCTCTAAGTACACATCTTCATCTAGATCTCCATGAAGGAATGCACTTTTACATCCATTTGATACACAATCCACCTTCTTTGCGCTATCATAGGTAGAACCATCCGGATTATGTCTCATCTCACCATTGGTGCGAACACCTCAGTATAGTCAATCCCATGTTGTTGTGCATATCCCTTTGCCACAAGCCTAGCCTTGTATTTGTCAACTTCTCCCTTCTCGTTGAGCTTCGTCTTGTATATCCATTCCACCCCAATCTTTCTTGCACCCTTTGGTAGCAAAGTTAGCTCCCATGCACCATTTCTTTCTATTGCTGAAATATCATTATCCATGGCCTCTCTCCATTTTTGATTTCTAGAAGCTTCTTCATAGGTGTATGGATCTCTAGTAGTTGTATAAAGTACCATGTTTTGAGTTTCTTCTTTCTCAAACAAACTTTCACCTATAATGTAATCCTTCATCCAATTAGGTGTCCTTTGTTTTCTAACACCAAGTTGATTTGGTTCATTGTTTTCAGCCGAGCTTGTTGAAGATGGACTTGATGAAGAAGGACTGATTACTCCAGTTGCCTCGGTCTGCTCTTGCTCTCCAACTTCATCTTTATTTTCTTTAAATTCTTCATCAATCATACTATTCTCATCATTGTTCCATTCAATTACTACACCGGTGATACCTTTTGTGCCCTTGTTCCAGCCCCAAGTTTCATTTTCTTCAAAGAACACATCACGACTAATCACTATCTTCCTTGCAACTGGATTAGACAATCTATAGCCTTTTGTTTCTTCACTCACTTTTAGCAATACACACTTCAAGATCTTTGAATCCAGCTTCGTTCTTTTCACATCCGAAATATGTACATGTCCAATACGAACCAAACACTTAAAAGTATTTCACTGAAGGTTTAATACCGCTCCATGCTTCTTCAGGTGTAAGATTTTTGACTTCTAACGTAGGACTCCTGTTCAGCACATGTATGCACTAGTTTACTGTCGTTGGCCAGTACTCTCTAGGGATATGATTTTCGAAAAACATGCTTCTAATTAGGTTCATGATCATTTGATTCTTCCCCTCAGCAACTCCGTTTTATGGAGGAGTGTATGCTGCATTTAATTGACTTTTGATTCCATTCACAATGCAATCATCATTGAACTCTTTAAAAGTGAATTCACCGCCTCTGTCGGTTCCTAAACAACACAATAATGAACCAACCTCTTTTTCAACTAAACTTTTAAACTTATTGAACATATTAGGAGCTTCTGACTTCTCTAAAATGAAATAAACCCAGCGCTTTCTACTAAAATCATCAATAAAAGTGATTAAGTACCTCTGTCCACTGTTGGATTCTGGATTCTGGATTCACTGGTCTACAAATGTCCGAGTGAACAAGTTGCAACTTGTATGAGGCTCTCCTATAGCTTTTCTTTGGAATGTGATGCAGCGCGAGATAAAGTAAAACGAGTTACCTTAAGTCGAAATCGCGAACAACCACCATACGTCGCCTCGCGACCTAACCCCAGCAACGATCTATCATCCATCGCCCCACGACCTAAATCCATCCCCGACCTATCGTACGTCGCTAAGCGATTTAAATCCCAATCGCTTAGATCACTCCTCCTCTGTGAGTCGCGGCAAACTCTAGGTCGCGATCCTTAAGTCGCGAACGACCTATGGCATCTCCAGCTTAAGTCGCGAACTTCTTCACTCCAAGCTAGGTCGTGGCAAATTCTAGGTCACGAGCAACGACCCACCGTATGTCGCCTGCCTCCAGCCCTAGGTCGCTCCACCTTGAATCGCGAGCGAGCTACCGTAAGTCGCGAGTGAGCGAACTACATCACGGCAAGCTCAAGTCATACCGCTCCAGTAGATCGCTCCTCCTCCATTGAAGATTGCAGACGAACTATCTTAGGTCGCGATCGAAATCTCGAAAAGGAATAGCTCGTTAGATCGCAAACACAGTTAGGTCGCGAAGCTGAAGGTCGCGCCATGTCGTTTAGGTCGCAAGATGAAGACATTTAGGTCGCTGATGATTCCTTGAGTCGCTGAAGAAAACTCAGTAGATTGTGAACGACCTAGTTAAGTCGCGAAGATGATTTTTGTTAACTCGCGTAAAGATTTGATAAGTCGGAAGAAGAAGTGATAACTCGTGAGCTGATGCTGGGATAAGTCGCAAGATTTGATAAATGGAGATGCTGGGATAAGTCGCGAGTTTTGATAAGCGGAAAACGTTTTGATAAGTCGCGAGTTTCTTCTAAGTCGCGAGATGATTTGGAAGTCGTGAAGTACTATTGATAAGTCGTTAAACATTGGTGATAAGTACTGTTGATAAGTCGTTATAAATACCGTTGATAAGTCGTGTTTGTTTCTTATACATTGGTGTGTAAAGTGTTGTAATTTTCTTTAGGTCGTTAAACACTATTGTTAAGTCGTTTGTACTGTAGCTCGTATTTTCTGTTAAGTGTTGTAAATATTCTAAGTGTTAGGTCATTCAAGACCTATGAGTTGTGATGTAAGTGTTGTGTTGTATGCCTATAAATAGGCGAGTTATATCATTTGTAAAGGGTTGTTGATTGTTGAATAAAATTCTCTTTTGTTAGCTTTGTGCTTTCAATTACAATTGGTAGTCGAGTGTATCTTCTATCTCCACCTTCGACATTCGAGTGCGCTCGAATCTTCGATTGTTGAAGCCGATTCGCGGAATCAAGTGCGCTTGATCAACGCGTGAAGAATCGCAGATCTTTGAACCCGGTATCGTGCGCGATCAACGAGTTCGGGATAGCTAGAATTCGGTATCTTCGGATCAACGAGTTCGGGCATTTCAGTATTCATCAATCCATCGATTGCTACGTTCATCGTATCATCAATTTTTGTATTCCGCCGCTGCATCAGTTTGGTATCAGAGCAAGACTTAGTCAATCATAGCTAAGACGAGCCTGTTGGACCGAGAAGAAGTGCTTGCTCAACTTCAGCCGAGTCAAGGAGAAGAGTAGAGTCAAGTCGTGAGCTAGAAGCGAACTTGTTCAAGTGTGTGGGAGATTTGTTCAAGTTCATTGGGCATCAATTTTGGGATTTGAAATTTGGAGTTCGATTGAAGTCGTTTGTTTATGTGGGTGTTCGTGAATTTCAAACAAGTGGGAAAGTTTGATTCGAAAATTTTTGGATCAAAGTGAAGTTTTTGTTTGGATCTGTTGAAGACTTGATCATGCCTCCGAGATATGTTAACCGTCATCATAGTGTTGCAGATTTGTATGAGAGAGAAGATCCTGAACAGATGAAGCAACGTAGTGATGAAAGATTCAATAAAGATTTCGAGAAAGTAGAGAGAATGAAGTTTGACATGAATCGAAATCAACGGAGAATGTCGCCACGTTATGGTAGAGAAAGAAGAGAATCATCTTTGTCAATAAATCGAGATCGTGGAGCTCGAGACAATCGTGATTATCAGAAGGAAGAAAGAAGAGCGTATCGTGGTTACGAGCATGAGCCATCTTATGATTATGAGAAAAGAAGTAGAGAGGACGTGCATGGGCATAGAAGAGTCGATGTTCAGAATCGACGACGAAGTTCAACTAAATTTGAAGAGGAAAGTTATGGTGATCGTGTTCATTTTCGATATTCCGATCAAGGGCAACATCGATACAAGAATATCGAAGGGGATGGTTATACATGGAAATCAAGAAAGGATACGGATATTCCAGAATTCCGAGGTGGACTACAAGCAGAGGAATTCTTGGACTGGTTATCCACGATTGAAAATGTTTTTGAGCTCAACTACGTTCCTGAGGATCGTCAAGTGAAGTTAGCTGCTGCAAGTTTGAAAGGAAAAGCCATGGACTGGTGGCAACAAACTAAATCAACCAGAGAGAGGATGAAGAAGTCTAAAGTTGTCAAGTGGGATAAGATGAAAAGGATGATGAAAGCAAATTTCTTACCCTACAATTATCAAGCTCGTATTGATCAACAATTGCAGAAGTTGAGTCAAGGGAATCGAGGAAAGGGTGTGGTTGCAAACCCCAGCAATCAGAATAAAGGCGTTAATTGCAGTATCAATGTTTCTAAGAAAGTCAACAAACCCCTTGTACATGGAATCACGAAGACAAATGTTGATGACCAATTTAAGCGCTATCATTATCAGGAGTCGGGCCATAGAAGTATTGAATGTACGGAGCCCAAGATGAAAGCCTTAGTTGTAGAAGAATGTGAACACGAGGATGAGGATGATTCAATTGAAAGCGAGCCGGAAAGGGAAGAGGCACCGACTAGTCCATTATCTTTCAGCAAGAGTGTTGAAGAAACGGAAGGTAGTGCTGAAACATTGGTTAGGTATGAGACAAGTAAAGAGCTTAAAACTCCTGAGGGGGTTAAACCAATGTTGGAAGAGTTTGAAGGAGTCGGTCCTACAGAATCATTCGAAATCTTACCACCAAAGTTTGACAACGAAGATGAAGAGGTCAGTCCTACAGAATCATTCGAAGTCTTACCATTAAAGTTTGACATCGAAGTTGAAGGGGTCGAGTTAGAGAACGAAGGATGTAATTTGTTGAAGAAGAGGACTGATGAAATTGATTTTTATCAACCACCACAATTTGACGACGATAATGAATTTCTGCCGGGATTTGAGGAATCTTTGTCAGGGAAAGTAGAAGTTTTGTCAATAGAGAAAGGAGGTAACTTGTTGAGGAGGACTGTTGAAATTGACTTTTATCAACCATCGAAATTTGATGATGATGAAGAAATTGAGTCAAAATATGTGGATGTAGAAGTTGATTATTCGTCACCACCAAAGATTGATGTTGATAGTGTGGAAGAAGAAATTGTGTTCGGAGTTGAAGGAAATAATTTGATGATGAAGGATTCTTGCTTGACACATGAGTTTATGGAGGAAGACCAGCCAAGTGAAACTTTTTTAGTTTTCGAGGAGTCCGAACAAAGTAAACATGAAACAGAAGAGAAGGTAGAATCAGATGATTTATTATCTTTGAAAGAGTTCGACAGTGAAATAAAAGATGGTGATGAACTATCAATGTTGATTGAACTTGGAGAAAGTTTTGATTTTGAGAATTCTGAAGAGATTGAAGTATTTGAAGATTGTGAAGATGATATTTCTGGGAAACTGCCTGAAGAAATTAACTTTTTATTGTTGGAAGAGTATGTGGAAATGAGGAATGAATTGTTTGTGTTGACCGGGCAAGGAACGAGTGAAGATCTTGATGTTTTTGAGGAAGTTAGATCAGAATTCAATGAATCTGAAGGCGAATATCCTGAAGAACTATCCGAAGAGTTACCACCACTACAGGACATTCAACCTCACACTGAACTAGTACCAGTTGCCATTCTACTATAGGGATCGTATGATCTTCAGAATTTGAAAGAACAGGAAAGACGAGAATCTGAGCATGAGTCCTCACACTTTTTCGGTCGTGATTTCCCAAGTCGTTCCATGATTTTAAACTTCCTTATATCGTCTCACATTTTTGACACGTTTTGGTTCTGTATCACGTCTTCCTATTGGCACAAGCAATATGGTACACGACACTATTCTTATGAAGTTCTGTGCTACATGAAGTGGATCTGGCATCTAGTGCTTAGTTTATTCCGCAATTTTCCATATGCCATCTCCCTCAGATCACTTTCTTATGCCGCCTGCCTGATGCCACATCTGTTTTATTCCATGCGTTCTTTATTTCGAACCGCATCGTCCAAAGGTCAAAACAAGATCAATCTCAAGAATGGTTATCACCAGGGCCGCATCAAACCAGATAATGAATGGAAGACAACGTCTCGAAGGAGGAAAGTGTGTAAATTCAGTATGAATTCTTTTCAACTGGAGGATGTGTTCATTTCTGACGTATTTCATGTTAAACATCTTACACCTTATTATGAAGATGAACAACCCAATGGGGAAGAACTTTTAAATTCGAGGACGAATTTTTTCAACCAGGGGAGGATGATGCAGCGCGAGATAAAGTAAAACGAGTTACCTTAAGTCGAAATCGCGAACAACCACCATACGTCGCCTCGCGACCTAACCCCAGCAACGATCTATCATCCATCGCCCCACGACCTAAATCCATCCCCGACCTATCGTACGTCGCTAAGCGATTTAAATCCCAATCGCTTAGATCGCTCCTCCTCTGTGAGTCGCGGCAAACTCTAGGTCGCGATCCTTAAGTCGCGAACGACCTATGGCATCTCCAGCTTAAGTCGCGAACTTCTTCACTCCAAGCTAGGTCGTGGCAAATTCTAGGTCACGAGCAACGACCCACCGTATGTCGCCTGCCTCCAGCCCTAGGTCGCTCCACCTTGAATCGCGAGCGAGCTACCGTAAGTTGCGAGTGAGCGAACTACATCACGGCAAGCTCAAGTCATACCGCTCCAGTAGATCGCTCCTCCTCCATTGAAGATTGCAGACGAACTATCTTAGGTCGCGATCGAAATCTCGAAAAGGAATAGCTCGTTAGATCGCAAACACAGTTAGGTCGCGAAGCTGAAGGTCGCGCCATGTCGTTTAGGTCGCAAGATGAAGACATTTAGGTCGCTGATGATTCCTTGAGTCGCTGAAGAAAACTCAGTAGATCGTGAACGACCTAGTTAAGTCGTGAAGATGATTTTTGTTAACTCGCGTAAAGATTTGATAAGTCGGAAGAAGAAGTGATAACTCGTGAGCTGATGCTGGGATAAGTCGCAAGATTTGATAAATGGAGATGCTGGGATAAGTCGCGAGTTTTGATAAGCGGAAAACGTTTTGATAAGTCGTGAGTTTCTTCTAAGTCGCGAGATGATTTGGAAGTCGTGAAGTACTATTGATAAGTCGTTAAACATTGGTGATAAGTACTGTTGATAAGTCGTTATAAATACTGTTGATAAGTCGTGTTTGTTTCTTATACATTGGTGTGTAAAGTGTTGTAATTTTCTTTAGGTCGTTAAACACTATTGTTAAGTCGTTTGTACTGTAGCTCGTATTTTCTGTTAAGTGTTGTAAATATTCTAAGTGTTAGGTCATTCAAGACCTATGAGTTGTGATGTAAGTGTTTTGTTGTATGCCTATAAATAGGCGAGTTATATCATTTGTAAAGGGTTTTTGATTGTTGAATAAAATTCTCTTTTGTTAGCTTTGTGCTTTCAATTACAATTGGTAGTCGAGTGTATCTCCTATCTCCACCTTCGACATTCGAGTGCGCTCGAATCTTCGATTGTTGAAGCCGATTCGCGGAATCAAGTGCGCTTGATTAACGCGTGAAGAATCGCAGATCTTTGAACCCGGTATCGTGCGCGATCAACGAGTTCGGGATAGCTAGAATTCGGTATCTTCGGATCAACGAGTTCGGGCATTTCAGTATTCATCAATCCATCGATTGCTACGTTCATCGTATCATCAATTTTTGTATTCTGCCGCTGCGTCAGAATGCTTTCCATGTGTTGCTTTTCGACTAAGCAATTAGTACACACCTTTATAGGAGCTTCAAGTTATGGTAGCCCTCTAACCATCTTCTTGTGATACAAAGTCTGTAAGCCTTTGAAACTAAGATGAGTAAATCGATTGTGCCATAGTTGTGTGTCATTCTCTCCACTAATCTGAAAGCAAGTTGCTGCTTCCTTTAGAAGACATTGCAAGCATAACAAACAGTCTGTTTATGATCATGGCTGTCTCCATAATGATGCCTCGAGTTGGGTGGAATAGCTTGCACGTATTTTCATGGATAGATATTGCTAGACCTTTCTACTGTAATTGACCCATACTCAACAAATTATTTTTCAACTCTGGAATGTAATATACTCCAGAAACTTTTTGCACCACTCGAGCTACATTGAGCTTCACACATCCTTTTCTCATCACTGCCATTCTCAAATTATTGCCTAACTTGACCGAGTGTCTGAACCCTTCATCTAATTCAATAAACCATAGCTTATTCTCACTCATATGATTGCTACAACCCGAATATAAAAAACATACTTCTTTTCTGGATGATTTATGAAGCTCCATGTATGACATGAGAAGTATTTCTTCTTCTTCATCCAGTTCTGCATAGTTAGCTATCTTTTCCCAACCAGGACATTCATATGAAAATTGCCCTATTTTATGACATCAAAAGCACTCGATGATGGATTTTTGATGGGTTGTCTTCCTCTGCCTCGGAAGCCCCTACGGCCTCTACTTCTACTCCAAGTCGATCATCTTCCCTTGCTTTAGATATCTCTCCACTAGTAATCTTGAGAGTTTGCTCCTCTTCTTTGTGTCCCTTCATTCTTTGCCCGTGCACAGCAAACTACCTTGGAGTTCATCAATGGACATTTTAGTAAGATCATTTGATTCCTTAATGGAGCATACAACATAATCTAACATTGTTGCCATGGATCTCAAAATCTTCTCAATGATGGCTGTTAGCTCTATGCGTTCACCATGAGCTTTCATCTTATTAGCAATAGTAAGGATTCTACCAAAATAATCATCAACACTCTCACCTACTTCCATTCCATAAAGCTTTTCTCTCCACGACTCTTGTAATTGAGCCTGTTTCACCTTGGCCGACCCTTGGTACTTCTGACGCATGGAATTCCATATTCCTTTTGTAGAATCTTTGTCCAAGGTTACTCCGTGATGGTACGGTCAATAGCTTGGAAGAGGTAATTTTTGACTTTCAAATCTTTCAGCTTCATGTCTTCCATTACCTTTTTTCCGCCCCTTTGTTTATTCTGCTCCAGCTACAACAATGGGAACTCCAGTCTTGATCAAACTCCACTATTCTTTAAATCGTATGAAATTTTCCATCAGCATGGTCCAATGCTCATAGCGACCATCAAACTTGAGAATTGTTGGTTGGACGAAACTTCCCTCAACTTCCATGGCTTCGACCTCACCCGCCTTCTTCTCTTTCGTCTCTGTTTCGCTTTCTGTTTATTGTTCACAAGAACACTACAGGTTCTTATATTCTCTTAATCAGGCCCGATGATGGAGCTTTGATACCACTTGTTGTAATCAGAAAATATTGTGCAATAATACACTAAGAATGAGGGAATGGAACTATTTTTATTCGATGATAAAGTTGGCTTTTTCACTACAACAAAAAATCGTTTTACTTACCGACGCCAAAATGGTGTCGGCTTGGTGCCATAAAACCTATTTCCGACACCATGCGGATGTCATTTTTGGCGTTGGTAAAACCAGCATGGAAAAAGAAATACCAATGCCTTTTCGATGCCATGCATCAGGTGTTTTCCGATGCCTGCTTGACGTCTTTTCTTTTCGACGCCATTCCGATGTCTTTTTTCGGATGTCATACAACATCATTTTTAAAATACAAATTTTGGATTTTTCCACGCCTTTCCGACGCCATTTTTAAAGCAATTTTATAGCATTTCTACCTATTAAACTCAACATAAATACATTCATTTCAACAATGTCAAACGTGCAATGAAACATGTATCTCAATTAAACAAAATAATATTACCAACAACATTATAGAACAACAAAAAACAACGACGTAATCAATGAAACATTTAGATAACACACAACATTCATAGTATTATCCATAAGACTTAAACTAACATCGCATTAGCAAGTCTAAAACACGCACACAGTCTGAAGTAAAAAAACAACCACATTTCAAACAAAAAACTTCACTCGTCTTCTGCGTGGTCCTGATCCTGACAGTGGTCGATCCATCCAACGGTGGTCAATCAAACATAAGCCATTTTCTTTGCTCTCTGCCATTTGCTTTGCTGCTTGCTCCGCCACTGTTTTCCTTAGCAATACCTGTTATGTTCACATTAATTTTGATAATGATAATAAGTTATTATAGCAAGTGAAAATTTTATGAAAATTAAATTGAAAAGGTAAACTAACTAAATACGTACCTTTTTGCTAATATAATTATTATACTCTATGATTATCAACTAATTGAAAAGATTGCTCAAAAAAACTAGATAAGCCAGGAATTTTTTTTGCAGAGAATAGGGCTACCAAGCTTAACGTACTCTATGTTTATCAACTGATTGGCGATCTTCACTTAGTCTTTACCAGGTAATGTATTACACCATTTGCACACATATTTTGATCGCCGGATTAGATGTACGACTTCAACTAACAAAATCATAATTATATATCAATAGTTAAGCACATCAGAAACTATAAATTTAACAACGAACATTGCCAGAGAATAATCTTTATAGCAAAATTAGTCATCAATAAAAATATAAAATTGGAACAGACACACGAATATATATGTATGTTTCTGTGAGTAAAAAGTAACTTTCCATTGTATTTCTTAAAATGTACATACATGAATAACACAAATGTAAATATAATGCCCAAGGAATTTAAAATTTGGAATTAATTTAACTACCATGATCTATCACAACAAGCAAAGAACAGTAACTAAACTCTCAGTGTTGTCTACAAATTTCCGTCCACATAATTACCATGGACTAAATAACCAATGCCCGGTCAATGTTTGGGATCTGTGGTTCTCTTATCAGCGAAGCCCACTGTACGTGGTTTTTTATATCATTTTCTTATGCTGGCATATTTCACGCATTGTACTCCTAGTCATTTAATGTGAATTGATGCAAAGCTCCATTACAATTAGAAAGAATTTTGAGAGAAACAGAATTTGATTTTATTGAACAGAGATAAAGAAACAATGCTTTTATTGATTTATCATTAATAGATACACTGTGTACACTTTGGTATTTATAAAGAAAAGAAACTCTGTTGGGCTTTGGGTTGGCCCATTACAGTGCTACCCGATTTGATGCTATTTGAGAATCTTATTTGTGTACGCTGCATCTTTTACTCTTCATTTGATACCTCCCCTCAAAGCTAACTTAGGGTTAGGGTTTGTGATATCTTCAGCCACACCATAAAAAAATGGCTTCAGTTTTCGATTGTGTAGATCTTGATCACTCAGAAACTTGCTTTGATTTTGTTTGAGTTGCTGTAGATCCTGCCTTGCTATCTTCATCAGGGAAATTTCACTTGATTACCAAGTGGAATCTCTCTTTGATTAAAGTAATTGATGCTGTCATGCTTCAATTTTTTTCGAGTTGCCATAGATCTTGTCTTTCTCGTTGCTATTATACTCAGTTACCTTCAATTCTAGCTTGAAGCAAACGAAGTTCTTTTTTGATAGAGGCTTTGTCATAATATCAGCAACTTGGTAAGACGATGGTAAGTGATTTATATTAATTTTTCCCTCTGTTACCTTTTCTCTAACGAAGTAGAGATCCAGTTCTATGTGCTTGGTTCTAGCATGTAGAACTAGATTTGCTGAGAGTAGTATAGTGCTCAGATTATCGCACCAAATTGTTGGTTTTTCTGTGATCTTGACATGAAGTTCACTAAGTAAAGACATTATCCATATTACTTCAGCAGTTGCATTAGCAACACTTCTGTACTCGGCTTCAGTACTAGATCTAGATACGGTAGGCTGTTTTTTTTAGCACCATGAAACTGGATTGTTGCCTAGAAATATACAATAGCCAGTGGTAGATCTTCTGTCATCCATGTCTGTGGCCCAATCTGCATCTGCATACCCTTTTATATTGATAGATTCGCATGTTTGCAGCTTTAGTCCATGATTTATGGTTCCCTTGAGATATCTTAAGATTCTCTTGACTGCTTTCCAATGTTCATCAAGTGGATTTTGCATATATTGACTCACTTTATTAACACTGAATGAAATTTCAGGCCTGGTGATTGTTACATATTGTAATGCTCCTACAATACTTCTGTACTGCTTGTCATTTGATATGGATTCTCCTTTATACTTTGACAGATGTGAATTGCTTGCCATAGGTGTAGATATTGCATTTGCTTGATCCATTTTTGCTCTCTGCAGAATTTCTGAGATGTATTTCCTTTGATTTAGATGTATTTCTATGTTAGAAATCCTTTTAACCTCAATACCAAGAAAGTAATTCAAGTTTCCCAAGTCTTTGATTGAAAATTCCTTATTTAAGAGTTCTGTAAGATTGTTGATCTCTGATTCACTGCTACCTGTAATAATAAAATCATCAACATATATTAGTACATATATAGTTACATTATTATTAAACTTTGTAAATAAGGAATTGTCTGATTTTGTTGAGCTGTAGCCAAGTCTGACTAGTGTTGACTTCAGCTTTTCAAACCAGACCCTTGGCGCTTGTTTGAGCCCATAGATTGCCTTGTTCAATCTGCATACAAGCATGTCACTCCCTTTTTGTTCAAAACCTGGAGGTTGTTCCATATAAACTTCCTCCTGTAAAATACCATTCAAAAAGGCATTATTTACATCTAGTTGCTTGATGTTCTAGTTTCTGTGTAAGGCAATAGTAAGAATAATTCTAATAGTTGAGGGTTTCACAACTGGTGAGAAAGTTTCAGTAAAATCAAAGCCATTTTGCTGTGAATACCCTTTAGCTACTAGCCTTGCCTTATATTTAGAAATTGAACCATCAGCATTTCTCTTTATTCTATATGTCCATCTACAGTCTATAACATTTTTGTTGCTTGGCAATGAGGTTAGATTCCAGGTTTTGTTTTTTATCAACGCATTGTATTCTTCCTCCATAGCAGACTTCCAATTTTCATTCTGCATAGCTTGATGATAGGTATTTGGTTCCTCTGTGTCCATGGCAGCACTGTATATTTTTGGTTTGAATATACCACTCTTGGCCCTTGTTATTATGTGGTGTCTAGTTTGTGCAGGTGGTTGATTTGGCTCTTCTACTGTAGCTTCCTGTTGATCATTAGGTGATTATGAATCATCTAATGATTGGCTGTAGTTTGGCTGATTGATAGGGCACAGATGAGATGCCTGACTTGTACTTCCAGTTTGCTCAGCTTCTTCATGACCTGGCTTAGGTTTGAGCATAGTGTGTTGTGAAGTAGTTCTGGCAGAAGACTCTAAATTTATATTATCCTGCATACTTTCTCCTTCAACTTGAGTTATGACATCAAGTTGCTCAGGTATTGGTTGTATAGAAAGTTTTGAATTATATACTTTCTGAGAAGTTTTTATATTTGATTGACTAATGGGAAATATTCTTTCATTAAACACTACATGTCTAGAAATAAAAAACTTCCCATTGCTATCCAAACATTTGTATCTCTTCTTGTTGGCTGCATAGCCTAAGAAGGTACATGGTGATGACCTGAAGCTTAATTTGTGTGTGTTATATGGTCTTAAATAGGGAAAGCATAGACATCCAAATACTTTTAAATTGTGGTATTCTGGTTTAATCTTATAAAGAATTTCTACTGGACTTTTAAATTGTAGAATTTTTGTAGGTAATCTATTTACTAAATACACAGTAGTGGCAAAGGCATCAGGCCAAAACTTTAGAGGAAGGGATGCTTGAGCTAGTAAAGTAAGTCCAGTCTCAACAATATGTCTATGCTTTCTTTCAACCAGCCCATTTTGTTATGATGTATATGGACAGGTTGTCCTGTGAATTATACCTTTCTTTTGAAGGTATTCTTTAAGTGGTTGGAACTCAGTTCCACCATCAGTGTGCAAGACTTTTAATTGGCAATTTGTTTGCCTTTCAGCCTGAGTTATAAATTGTAAGACTGCATCATAAGTCTCAGATTTTGATTTCAAAAAATAAATCCATACATATCTAGAGTATGCATCAACAAATGATATGTAATATTTGTAACCATAATCTGTGTTAACAGGAGATGGACCCCATAGATCACTAGCAATTATTCTAAGGGTTTTGTATAACTTGTTTTTGAGACTGGAAATGCAAGTTTATGGCTTTTTCCCATTTGACAGTATGTACATACATAAGGCATTGTAATGTCTTTAACAGAAATATTATCATTACTTAACACCTTTTTTACAATGCTTACACTTGGATGTCCAAGCTTGGAATGCCAAATGTCAAAATCTTTACATTTATCTTCTTGTTCAATTTCAGTAACATTACACCATTTAACTCAAAATTCAGAATTTCTTGATTTTGCAACATTGAATTTGTATAACCTTTTAAATTCCTTACCCTGCAAAATTATTTCTTTTGTTAGAATATCTTTAATTAAACAGTATTTTGGATAAAATTCGAAATATACGTCATTATCTTGGGCAAACTGTGATACACTCAACAATTTTTTTCTAATAAATGGAACTCTTAACAATTTTTTTAGAAAGAGTTCTTTTCTGCCAGTAAAACTTGCATTTCCAGTATGTGTAATTTTAACTGATTCACCATTACCTATATGAATTAATTGCTTACCTCTGTACTCCCTGCTTCCCAAGTTTAGATTGCTGAGATTATTTGTTACATGATTGGTAGCTCCAGAGTCTGGGTACCAGCTTTCATCCTGAATGTCATCAATCTTTGCAGTCTCTGTGCTTTTGTTGTCAGCTTGTTCTTTAGAGTCTGGATAAGCATTTACCATGTTTGCACTGAGATTGTGATTTCTTGAACTGTTGTTGTTTTGTTGAGATGGTATGTAGTTGGCATCAAATCTGAAATAGCATTTGTTGGCTGCATGACCAAATTTTTCACAAATTTGACATCTTAGTCTATTATTGTTGTTGTTATATCTTCCATTTCTTCCCCTGGATCTGGAGGATTGACCACCCCTTTGAGAGTTAAACTGGTTTTTGTTGTTGCTGTTTCTTTCTTGATTCTTGAGTTTGTTGTTGCTGGTGAAGTTTACAGTGAGATCTGAAACCGTTGATCTTCTTTGCTCTATTCTCCCTTCATGGGCAAGTAGAGTGGAGTGAACATATTGTATATTTGGTGTTGTTTCCTTTGAGGATATAACTGCTACCACTGCCTCATATTCTTCATTTAGTCCACCTAAAATACATAAAACTTGCTCTGTGTCGAAAATTTTATGACCTACTGATGCAAGTTGATCACACAGTGTCTTGATCTTGGTCAAGTATTCTCTCATTGGCATGTTTTCTTTTCTAATGCTTTGCAGTTGTCTTTTGTAATACATGATTTTTGCTGCAGACTGTGTGTTAAAGATCTGCTCCACTGTTGACCATATCTCGTGTGCACTTTTGCACCCAATTAGCTGTGGTAGAACATTTGCACTAATGGATGACAGTAACCATGCACTGATTAGATTGTCTTGCCTTTGATGAGTAACATAATCTTGATTACTCACTAATTTGCCATCTTTGTCTGCAGTGTATTTTGGTGGTGTGATTAATGTTCCAAGAACATGATCCTCAAGACCATAGCCTCGTACTGCTGTCTCTATCTGGAATTTCCAGAGCAGATAATTGCTTTCATCTAGTTGAACACTGACTAATTGGCTTTGGGGCTTTATAATGGCTTTGATGAGATCTTGGGTGTTGACAGTTTGAGATGCAAAATTGGTTGTTCTTGCTTCAGAAGTGGCTGAGTTGTTAATATCTCCTTCAGCCATATTCAAGAACTTGAGAGATTAGAGAAATTATGCAGAGAAACTGCAAGAATCAACACACTTGATGAAAAGTGCAGCCAGAGATCAATTGAATGATGAAATTGTCTCTGACAACTGGTTTCTTGGCGAGGCACTGGAATATGTGATCAGAAATACTGACCAGTGAGGAAGAAACTTTGACAAGAACGGGTAAGGTTGATTTAACCACGATCAGATGAAGAGAATGTTAATTCTCTGATGATCTTAAGCGCAGCCTGATCTCTATGACGAAAAACTTCTCTGAGAGATTAATGGCACGGCGTGTTTTTGTTTTCTTCCTTTCTGTTGATTTACTGATGATCTTCTCTTTTTGCTGTTAAGCAATTTGAATGGCTCTGATACCAAGAAAGAATTTTGAGAGAAACAAAATTTGATTTTATTGAACAGAGATAAAGAAAAATTGCTTTTATTGATTTATCATTAATAGATACACTGTGTATACTTTGGTATTTATAAAGAAAAGAAACTCTGTTGGGCTTTGGGTTGGCCCATTACAGTGCTGCCCGATCTGATGCTATTTGAGAATCTTATTTGTGTACGCTGCATCTTTTACTCTTCATTTGATACAATTAAAACTAAAACTACAACAAACAAGCAAAAAGAATTTAAAGATGCATATAGTGAAAAAAATCATGCATGACATTACAATTACCTTTCCGCAAACTAAGCTGGAGCTGGAACGTGAACGAATAAAAGGTTTGCAAGAGAAATGTGTTGTCTTGCAAACTGAGCCAGAAATAGATCCTAAAAATGAAACATTAAACAAGTAGTGTTTTTGGCCATCGCATTCAAGTTTGACTTATGAAATATGTGTTCGCATTGAGTTTGTGTTGGGCGACTTTCCAAGACTAGTGTTTAAAAGCCTCGCATTGCTAACGTTTCATTGAAATACAATAAAATCATACAAAACATCTTATTACAAATGCATGTTACAAGCACGCCAACATTAAAAATCTCAGAGAGGAAAAAAAAGTGGGCTTCAAAATATCACTGCAAATACTGGGAGACAACACCAGGTGTACCATGTACAGTTCAAACCAAAAGATACCGATATATCTCTTTACAATTCTAACTGCTTCTTTACTAAACTTTCCAAATTTAAAACAAACTCATATTAGATCTAATGGCAGCAGAAGCAATATATTAATGCATAAATACCTTTTATGAAGTCTGTATAGTTTATGAAGATCCCAACAATCTTTTATGAATTATCATACCATATTCATTTGTAAATGACAAAAAGTGAACATAATTTAGTAAATTCAAGAAAACTACATTTTGAACTTTATGATCATCAGAGTTCAAATTCAATATGCTGTTAGAAGACAAGTTGCCATAAACATGGCTGATATAATAAACTTAACTAAGTCTTCAGATATTTACTTCTATGTTCTAAAGAAATGTTAGCAACTTTTCTATGCTGGATTCATTGTTCTTCCTTATGTTTAAGTTTATTTCAACTACAAACTTTATAAACCTAAGCTTAAACAAATGACTTTCATGTTCGTGTTGGCTACCCCTTTAATTCTTATTGACTAAACACTGTACAATTAAAATACAGTGTTGAAAGAAAGTATTAACTGATATATGTTTCGTTACATTCAATATTGTGATACACAACAGCCTTATATATGGAATATTACGTTGATGGGCTGTTGGACTTATAAGCTTTACATACCCGCACTACATCTATTACATTATCTCATATACCTCAATACGAAAGCATTTTACAGATTTCATTTAATACTTCCCCTCAAACGAATATTTCCGCTCTTTGGTAAGTGCTTGGTAAGTGGTTAACTGGAATATTTCCGCTCATCACTTGTTCTCTGACAAAATACAGATCCAGTTCCATATGTTTAGTTCTGGAATGTAGAACTGGATTTGCAATTAAAGATACCGTGCTTAAATTATCACACCCTAGTATTGCTTTGTTGTTAAGTTTGATTTTTAGTTCAGTAAGTAGTGATTTGATCCACATTACTTCTGGAATTGCACTTGCAACGTTTCTATACTCGGCTTCAGTGCTAGAGCTAGAAATAGTTGTTGTTTCTTTAAGCATCAAGAGATTTGGTTCTTTCCCAAGTAGATACAGTATCCAGTTGTTGATCTACGATCATCTAGATCAGTTAACCAGTCAGCATCTGCAAAACCAAACAAACATAGATTAGCATAGTTTTTAGAGTTAAACCATAATTTATTGTTCCCCTTTAAGTATTTCAGAATTCTCTTTACAGCCTTCCAATGTTCACTAAGGGGGTTTTGCATAAACTGGCTGACTTTGTTTACACTGTATGCAATTTCCGGTCTAGTTATGGTCATATATTGTAGAGCTCCTATAATACTTCTGTACTGTTTTGCATTTGATATAGCTTCTCCTTTATTTTTTGATAAATGTAGATTAGTAATCATTGGCGTGGGAAGACTGTTTGCTTGATCCATTTTTGCTTTAATGAGAATTTCTAAAATGTATTTTTTCCGACTTAAATAAAATTTTGAATTTGAAATCTTCTTGACTTCAATTCCAAGAAAATAGTTTAAATATCCAAGATCCTTGATAGAAAATTCTTGGTTTAACTTCTGTATAAAACCTATGATTTCAGTACCACTACTGCCGGTAATGATGAAGTCATCTACATAAATTAACACATATGTCACCGTATCTTCATGAAACTTGGTGAATAAAGAATTACCTGACTTTGTTGAATTGTAACCAAGTCTAATTAGAGTAGCCTTCAATTTCTCAAACCATACCCTAGGAGACTGTTAGAGTCCATAAATTGCCTGTTTAGCTTACACACAAGATCTTCATTTTCCACTTTGTTTAAATCCATGTGGTTGTTCCGTATATACTTCTTCTTGTAGAATACCATTCATAAATGCATTATTTACATCCAATTGTCTTATGTTCTAGTTATTGTGTAGAGCAATAGTAAGAATAATTTTGATTGATGTTGGTTTTATCACTAGTGAGAATGTTTTATTGAAGTCGAATCCTTATTGTTGTGAAAAACCTTTGGCAACCAGCCTTGCCTTATACTTGGAAATTGTTCCATCTGCATTTCTTTTCAGTTTGTAGGTCCACTTGCACCCAATAATATTTTTGTGATGTGGTGAAGGAACAAGACTCCATGTATTATTCTTTATAAGAGCATCATATTCTTCTCTCATAGCTGCTTTCCATTTTTCACTTTGCAATGCCTGTTGATAAGTGCATGGTTCTTCGATATCTATATTTGTGATATATACCTTTGGTTTGAATATACCACTTTTAGATCTAGTTATCATATGATGACCCTCTTTTGTGGAGCAGCTTGTTGTCTTGTGTTATTATTTTTGTTTCAAGTTGGGTACTGGACAACTGAGCTTCATCATAAGCTTGTCCAGACTCTAACTGGTGGCTTGAATCCTGCTGAGATGATGAGATGGGACATCTAAATGATTTAAGTGATTCTTGGCTTGGTTGAAGGTTTGGCAAATCAAGTTGAGCTCCTCTATCATTCAGATGATATGAATCTTGCATCTGAGTGATATCATCATGACATGTAGGTATTGGTGGTATAGAGAATTTTGAGTTATAAATTTTCTATGATGTCTTGATCTCCTTTTCACTGAATGGGAATATATGTTCATTAAAGATGACATGTCTAGAAATGAATACTCTTCCTTTGATGTCCAAACACTTATACCCTCTTACATTGTTGGGATATCCCAGGAATGTACAGGGGTATGATCTGAAGTTTAACTTGTGATTATTGTACTGTCTCAGACAGGGAAAACATAGCAGCCAAAAACTTTTAAGCTTTAATAATCAGGTTGCTTGTTGAATAGTACTTCAGTTAGACTTCTGTCCTTTAACACTTTTGTGGGTAGCTGATTAATTAGTGTCACCGCAGTAGTAAAAGCATATGGCCAGAACTTAAGTGGTAAAGATGCTTGTGCAAGCATAGTGAGTCCAGTCTCTACTATATGTTTGTGTTTTCTTTCTATCAGTCCATTTTGTTCTGATGTGTGTGGGCAAGTAATCCTTTGAACTATTCCCTTCATTTGAAAGTATTTCTTGAGAGGTTTGAACTCAGTACCTCCATCAATTTTCATAAGTTTCATCGAAAAACTGGTTTGCCTTTCAACTTGAGCTATAAATTGTAATACTACCTGATATGTTTCTGATTTTGCCTTCAAAAAATATATCCAAACATATCGAGAATATGCATCAATAATTGATATATAATATATAAAACCATAATCAGTGTTAATAGGAGCAAGACCCCCAACAAGAATTTCCAGAGGGTTATTATATTTTGTTTGAGAATCTTGAAAAGTAAGTTTATGACTTTTTCCCTTTTGACAATATGTACAAACATATGGAGTAGGTATATTATTACAAGAAATATTATTTCTATTCAAAATTCTCTTTACAACATACTAGGATGCCCAAGTCATAATGCCAAGTTTCAAACTTACTCATATGTTTTTCACGTTGAGAAGTTTTGGAGATATTACAACACATTGTCCAATGTTCCACATTTCTTGAATCAACTAGAGTGAACTTGTAAAGTCCTTTCTCTATTTTAACCTGCAAAAGAATTTTTTTAGTTAGTATATCTTTGACTAAACAATAATTTGGATAAAACAAAAAATACACATTATTATCTTTAGCAAATTGTGAAACACTTATCATTTTTTATTTATTTGAGGCATCCTTAATAAATTATTTAGATAGAGGTCTCTATCACCTTGAATACAAGCATTACCAGTGTGTGTTATCTTAGTTGATACACCATTATCCATGTGTATACACTGTTTACCTCGATATTCTTTATTGCCAAGATTTAGATTGCTGAGATTGTTGGTCACATGATTAGTAGCTCCAGAATCACGATACCTAATTTCATCTGCAATGTCCTCTGGCTTCGCTATATCTCTGTTATTACTTTTTGTTGCTTCTGTCTGATTTCTTGATTCTTAATGAACATTTGCCAGATTTGCATTTGGATTATAGGCTCTTTAACTGTTATGATGTGCTAGTATGTAATTTGCATCAAACCTAAATAGCACCTGTTTGTTGCATGACCAAATTTTTCGCAAATTTCACATCTGAGTCTACTATTGTTGTTGTTGTTGAATCTTCCACCTCTTCCTCTGTTTCTAGATGACCGATCTCCTCGTTGGCTGTTACTTCCTTCATATCTAGATGAACCGTTTCTTTCTTGATTCTTGAATTTGTTGTTTGATGTATAATTGATAGTAAAATATGAAGTAACTCGTTTCTTATGTTCAATTCTACCTTCATGAGCAATAAGTATAGAATGAACATATGATAAGGTTGGAGTATTTTGCGTTGAAGAAATTATAGCTACTACTGCTTCATACTCCTCATCAAGACCACTAAGAATTGACAGAATTTGCTCAGTATCAGATATGGCATGTCCTACAGCACATAGTAAATCACATACTATTCACTTTTGTTAGATATTCTCTCATAGACATGCTTTCTTTCTTTAAATTTTGTAATTGCCTTTTATAGTTCATGACCTTTGCTGCAGATTGAGAGTTGAACACATGTTCTACTGTTGACCATATTTCTTTGGCAGTTGTACACCCTATAAACTATGGTAATAAACTTGCACTTATGGTAGATAGAAGCCATGAACTCAACAAATAATCTTGCCTCTGATAGATTGTATACTCTCTATTTGCCATTGAAACTCCTTCTGTAGTAATGATATACTGATTTGGAACAGTCTTGGTTCCAAGAATATATGATTCCAGCCTATATCCTCTTATAGCAATTAATACTTGAAATTTCCATAACAAGTAATTTGTCTCATCTAGCTGATTTGCTATCAACTGGCTTTGAGGACTAGTTATGAGTTTGGATATGTTTTCATTTGTAGGTTGATGTGCAGAGGTTAATCTTGGATTTGGAGATGTCGATAAATTGTTATCAATATCTCCTTCGGCCATATCTAGAATTTAGGGAAAGTGGTAGAAAAGAATACAGATTCAAGAAAAAGAGGTGATATTATATTGAGTAGTCAAGAATTACTCAATAATGATGCAGTTTGGTCTCTTGAGAATAAGGCAAAGGTAAGGCAGAAAAGTGAAAAAAATACTGAACTGAGTATCAAAAAATACTCAGTAATGATGTAATACAACAGAAAAATACTGAATTGAGTATCAAGAATGCTCGGTAATGATGTAATCAAACTTCTTGCAAATAAACTGAAAGCAGCCAGCAAATTAAATGATGATAATTTTTTGATAATTTACTTAGGCACGGCTCAAAGACGAAAAGAATATGAAAAAGTTTCAAGAAAGAACGATCTAACCAGCAGATTCAAATGAGGAGGATGAACTCTGATGAACTGCTGCAGTTCATAAATAATGAGATTGATTTGATGGGTAATGGCAAGGCAATTGATTTCAATGTCCTTAGACAATTTGAAGCTATGATACCATGTTAAAAGAAAGTATTAACTGATATATGTTTTGTTACATTCAATATTGTGATATACAGCAGCCTTATATATGGAATATTACGTTGATGGGCTGTTAGGCTTATAAGCTTTACATACCCGCACCACATCTATTACATTATCTCATACACGAAAGCATTCTATAGATTTCATTTAGTATACAGTTCATACTCGTGTTGTCTTTCACATAATTTACTATACAAATATATATAAAACACCCTAGACGGTGACCCGGTTGGTATGATGTGGGAATGGATGACAACAAAATATATTTTCTCTTAGTTGAACTTATCTATGTAATACAACTATTTCTCTCTAAGTTGAAATATATTTTTGAAGTTGTAATTTAGTTCGAAAATTCAGATTTACAACAAAATCACAAAGAATTAGTGACTCAAAAAAATCAGACAATATGACATGGTTTAAAAAAACAAGGAATGACTATCTAGTCCCCAGAATTGAAAGATGATAGAAGAAAAGTCCCTCCCGAAAAAGCTATGAAAATTATGTCCCTATTTTTAGTTTTCAGCTAATTTATGCTACTTTTGCCCCTGATTTCGATGCTGGCCGATTTTCTGAGAGGGGACAGTTTGGTAAAAATTAACAAAATAGGGACCAAATTTACATAGATTTATGAGTAGAGACTTTTTGTGCATGAGCTTTGAGAATAAGGACCTTTGGTCCAAAACCCTTAAAAAAAATCAAGCAATATGAGCAACCCACGTTTAACACTCCTACAAACATGGTTCAGTGAACAATGGAACAAATAAAACCTGATATCTTAGACTTATTTAATAGAACAATAAAAGCAATTCATACACATGTTTAATGCATCAATCCAGTTCCATCAAAACATGCAAACCTGATATAATATAGACAATTATTGCAAAATCGCCGTGTTAAGAAAACAACTTTACAATCTAGAAATTGAAATGTATCCTCTTTCCTCCTAATTTGGCCCCATGCATTCTCCTTTTTCTCCCTGCTTCGTTTTCTTTCCACACTGACTTCATCAAATCTCCTTGTGATTCTATTCATTAATATAAATAAACTTGAGACTTAAACATGTCATACATGCATGTTTCCTGTTGCTTTCCTCCACACACACACACACATGGTACTAGGAATAGTATTTGACCAAAATATTATAGTTGGAAGTAAATGATGAAGCAAAAAGGAGAGAAATCAGAAGGAGGAAGTTGCTGCATATGCGGCGATATTGGATTTTCTGATCATCTACTCCCATGTCCAAAGGTTGTAAAAGATTACAACACAAGTATGTTTCTTCTTTCTTTTACCTGGTTCAATATATTTAACCGCACGAGGAAGTGTTTTATAATTATCAGTATTGTTTATGGTTATTGGCTTCTGCTTTTGATTTTAAAACATATCATTCTAGAATTTCCGTATGATTATACATGTGCAAGTTACACTACACATTGTTAAGAACGCTTAGATATTCAAAGATTCTGCTTTTTTTATTAAATATAAAAAGAGCATAAAGTTGATTAGTTTATGTTCTTGTTACATATGCAATGGGCAACCTTTTTATATTTTAATTGCTACCTATGTAATGCAATATATAGTTCATGATTTTATTTTATTTTATTATTTTTATTGCAAGGGCAGTTATTGTAGCAGTATGTATCCAAACATAGAGATGAATCAATGGCAGTGTGAATGGTGCTTCCATGAACATGAACAAATTCATGGAAGTCATAGCATTGCTACCAAGACAAAAAAGAGAAGTAGAGATGCCAATAGTAACAGTGATAGAGTAAATGCAAAGAAGCTAAGGCTGATAAAGCACCATGTTAAAGAACAATCTTCATCTATGAACTTATCGTGTAGGCTGCCGCCTCGTGTAGTTGGTCGCAAATATAAACTTTTGGCCGATGTATTATATTAGCAGGTAGATGTTAGCTTATGTTATATATGATGCTGCATCACATACTTTCTTCTTTCTATAGTTTGTAAGTACATATTTACTTTATTACGTGTATTTACATGATTAGTTATTCTTATCTGCACCATTGCGCAGGTCATGGTTGTTATTTTTTTATAATTTATAGATTGTTAACATGGTGTAAATTGTTGGGGTATTTTGCTAATGTATTGTTGCGTGCATGTATGTATGCCTGTATCTGTGTGTGTAATATAACATGGGCGGGCTTATGACTAAAGTATCATTATCTAATTGTCAAAGTCTTGGGTCAATGGTCAAAGGTCATTGTAGTATGATGTTAGAACAATTTTAGCAGGTTAGAAAATAAAATAAATAAATTAGCACAATGAGAAACAAAATTTTAGAAGCATAAAGTGGAATTCATGAGTTAAATCGACAATTTTCACTCACAATAATGTGCAAAATGACTCTCCTAGAAATTTTAAAAACACGATGATGCTTAAATAAATGTGTACATAAAAAGAAACGATTGTTCCATTCTTTTTACACCGGGTAAAACATTAAAAATTAATCATAACCAGTCTACCTCTATGTTATATTTTGCTGCGGCATCACCTTGGATAAACAAATATTGTGCACATACACAATTGGAATGAACAATGATTTGTAAAAGACCACTGAGTGAGGTTCTTAAGATAACCTCACTCGGGTAAAGAGATTCTTAACATAATTCCACTTTCACTCGGATATAGCGAGGTTGTTAAGATAATGATTTCTTGAATAATCACATTTTTAAGAACCTCGCTCAAAACGAGCGTGGTTCTTTGAGGAACCTTACTCGAAGTAAGTTTGATTTCTTATAAAATCTCATATTATCAAAGTGAGGTTCGTAGAACCACAGTTGCTAGAAACGTTCGACTTACAATGAAAAAAATTCAATTTTATTACTTTCATGTTTTAAAAAGGAGTACGATTAGAATTAGCTTGGGGTTAAAGGAATTTAACTAGGTATTGTATATATCTTTCAATCCGACGAGGTATTAACGGGTGTTAACGGGTGTTAGACCATTACCAACAATAGACATCACTAAAAGAAAGCATCCAATTTTCGATGGCTTAAAACGGTCGGCAGCCGTTGGAAGCCGATGACAGCCGTTGGAAGCCGATGGCAGCCGTCGGAAAAAGCCTTTGAAAATAAAGTTGTCAACAAATAGTGTTTTCAACGACTTTCCGACAACGTCATCGAATGCATTCTGACGGCTCCCAACGGCGTTTCTGATGGCCGCCGTGTACACGTGGAAAGCCATGGTTTAACCACACTTGTGTCGCTAGTCGTCGTAAAGTCGTTGGTATCTTGTTGTCGGAAACCGTTGGTAGGCGTTGGTAATTGCTTACCAATAAGCTGTCGGAAGCAGTTGGTAGGCGTTGGTAATTGCATATATGTATAATATCTCAACACAAACTAAAAAAATCATACATGTCAGCCTCATCATCGCCTGCAGAGCCACCCGATGAAGGAAATGTGCCATGCTGCTGCATATACGTAGCAATGCACTCGTCCAACTCAGCGCGACGGTGGTCTCGTTCCTCTAGCTCAGCAATCCTAGCTCTTAGCTCCTGAATTTTTTTATAATCGAAATTAATAAATTTATACAATGTAATAAATCTTTATCATCGAAATTAATAAATTTATTAGCTCTTGACGGTAACGCTGAAATAACTTAGAACCACCGCGATGTGTGACTGCATTCTTATTTCTATTCGCAGAGTTCCTCTTTGACTCTGCTTGTAAATTTAAATTGAACATTATATTTTACATCTGTAAATTATATATTATATACGAAACAAGTAAAGTGATATTTTGACTTATCGGAATGTGCTCTATATAATGTGTGATAGATTACATATGAAACTTCAACTTAAATAATTAATAAGAGATTAGTAAACTTACCTTCGCTTCATCGCTATTCCACCAAGCAACCCAAGCATCTCACACATTTGCGCCCATCCAGTCAGGCTTCTTCCCCTCTTTTTTTATGCCTGACATCGTGCCGCGATAGTTCTTCCTCATTTTCTTCATCCAGTAGTTTCTACAAAGGAGAGTATCAACTTCTTGCAACTCTACATGTAACAACCCACCTCGGAACATGCCTAAATTTTGATGCAGAAAAGTCCCATCGAAACTTAAATCCATTCTAAGGTAAGCTATTGGTAGAACTAAGAAAATAATAGTATAAAGCCATTGCTAAACTTTCAAAACTTACAGTGGATGGAACAACATATAATAGCAAAGTGTACCCATTTCTTTCAAAACCATAAAAATGTCATAATACAAAATTTCATAAAAACCGTAACATAATATCTGTTACAACAATTGTCTAAATACATGGGTACACATAAAAGTAAGTAATAAAATACTGCTACAAGCTAAGCTTCTCCATCTCTAAGCATCGTCACCGCCATCACTCCGTCTTTAACCTATTTTGTAATGAAGAGGGAGTCAGAACAACAAGTGTCTTGTGAATAAAAACCTCAAGTCTTACCTTTTCAGTACTTGGGCAGTATATTTCAAAATAAGAATATGTCTACGAACATAAAATCATTACAATCATTTAATGCTTCTTTATAAGGAAAGGAGGCGGATCCAACCACTTAATACCTTTCATTCCATAAGTAGATCCCATATCCCAATCATACGTCATAAATAGCTAATAATGGGAGAGACGATACCCAAGCCACTTAATACTTTCCAGTGGAAAATAGGCATACCCCATCATTTAAGACCTATTTCCAAAAGTATGCTCCTCAATGGTACTATCTAGCTGACATCATATGGGATCTCATAGGCCACTTAATACCTCCAAGTGGAAAATAGGCAAACCTCATCATTTAAGACTTAATTCTAGAAGAGGACCCTGTAGAGATACCACCTAACGTAAACCCTTGGCCATTTAATACTTCATCTGAGGAAAATGACGGGTCCAACTACTTAATACCTCAAACCCCGAAGCAGGCCCTTTGTCTTATGGCCCATACCCATAATGACATCTCACATTAGTCTTCTATTCATAGGAACTGGTAGCCAGATTAGCTGGGCAGATTCCCCCTACAGAATTTGGAACTAACCTCGCATCATTACAAATATTTATCATAAGGATATCTCACATCAATAAAAGTGTACACAACTACTGGTAGCCTCAAAGTGAAGGATAGACTTCTATCATGTAACTCTATTGACCTCGCATCTCTATGACTTAGCCACAAATCAATTACTCTCCATACACACACACACACACGCATATATGTATATATATACTTATCTCATCGTTTCATAAATAAGGCCTTATAAGGAATCTTTTTTATTACGTCTTAAAATAATAATTAGGCTATATAAGAGTTTCCTCTTATTTTCATATCAAAATCAATTGCCTTTGTGACGGTCCACGTTTCGAAAGGTTTAAATCGACAATAATCCACACATGTCCGACTTAAACAATTCGGAACATAGATAATCAATAGGGTTAACTAAGAAAAAGAAAAGAAGAAGAAACAAATACAAAATCTCACAGTGGAATGACAAAATATAATAATCAATTAAACAGTTCATGAAGCTGTTTATATTATACATTTGATTATAATTTATACAACATTTATCAAAGTTATATATACAACAGGGATAAATAAAACAATGCAGCACACAACATGATGCAGGAATACTAATAGTAATAATACACCAATCTTCTTCTTCGTCCTCCAGAATAAATCTTCAATAAGCTGAAAAATCAGGGGTGGCCCGAGCATAATGAAAAGATAAAACACTCGAGTCAGGACTAAAATATTCTTATGTGAGTCAAATCGATATCGCATATAACATGAGTGTCGTGGCGTTAGAGATGTTTACATGGTTTCACATCTCCTATCTAGTTTATAACGTGCGTGCAGTAACTCAAGAGATGTTACAGGATTTTCTATCTCTTAAGGATCCGTCTAATTATTTATATATAGTAGAATACGCTACATATATAATGTCTAATCAGTAAAATAAATATTTTTCTTAGCGTTAAGACTTTACATTGATCCCCCTTAATGTGTTTTTAAGAATTGTCGTACAGTTTGCATATAAAACGCTAGTAAACTATCGGTGGATAGGGATGTGCCATGATATGACAAAACTAAACCAAAATCGTAGGGGTCTCGTATAAGGATAAAAGTATGAAAAGGTACGTGAGGCAATGCCCAAGGTAGGATACTACCAGTTCGGATCGTAGGGCTGGTGGTAACGCATTATAGTCATGACCGCCCACCGCGTCCATCCATCCCATATCGAGTCAAAGGGAGGTTATCCCAAATCAAGGTGCACCAATCGAAACCAACAACAAAGTAATAGTATGGACCCAGTCCAAGAAAATCGAAGAACGGATGTTCGCTAGGGGTAATTAGCCTACTTGGCCCTGTCAAGCCGTCATGTTTTAGTCATTTCAAATTGGCACAAGTGCCTGGGTCTATCCATCATCGTTCCCTTTCTTTAATCCAGCAAACGACGCCAAATCCAACCACTTCGTTCTGGAGTCTCCTCCGCGTACATAGTTGTTAAAGTGGTTCCAATATTGACAAAGAGTATGCCAATAAGAGTCCCCGGTCTCTTTAACAACCAAACGTCGTTTTACACACCGGTTGATACTTTTATATTTCGAAAACAATTCATACTCGATAACAAAATATCATATTCGCTTTAAAATCAAACTCATTTCGAAATCATCATATTTACTCAAAATATACAATTTCAACTCAAAATCATTTCGCCTTAATATCTCAATTTCGCTTCCAAAATCGTTTGGAATTTCAATTTAGGTTATAACTTCATTTTAACCCAATTCGTATTTAAATCAACGATTTAAATATTAACATTCCAGCTTTGATCGGTTTGAATTTTTTTTTAAAAATTGTTTAAAATAGTATAAATAGTTAAAATAGTTTGATATAAAATGATTTAAGTACTCAAAAATGTTTTATAAAATAAAATAGTTTGAAAAATCAAAATAATTTAAATATTTAAAAGATAGACTTTGAATAGTTTATATTAAAATAATTTATTTGAAAATAGTTTCCAAGTCAAACTAATTCAATTCCAAATTTTCCAATTCAAATCACTTCAATTTCCATTCCAATTTGGTCGATTCAATTCCGATTTTAAGTCGAATTTTACTTCGATTCCAATTTCAATTCAAATAAATTCGACATCGATTTCGAATTAATTAAATTTCGCTTTCAATTCCAATCGATTTCAATTTCAATTCCAACTTGAATAAATTTCAATTCTAATTCTCAAACCATTTCAATCTATATCAAGTTCAAGTTCGATTGCAAATTATTGATTTAAATCATTTAAACCAAATTTAACTTCGATGTTCAATTCAAGTTCAAATCCTTTAAATAATTCTATTTCGAGCCAAAGTTTGAAATATCGATTTAAATTACTTTTACTTAACAATATTCAAATTTTGAATAAAAGTCCAATCTTTTAAAAACAAATCAATTTCCGAAATTCAAATCATATTTCTATTATAACTTCAAAATCTCAACTTCGATTATTTAAACAATTCCTGTTACCAAATTTAAATTTCAACATTTCGAGCTCAAGTAAATTCAATATTTTCTTCTTTAAATCAAATCATTAAAATAATTTTAAATCAAAATTTTTAAAATCATTTAATTTAACCAATCTGGTGTCTATATATAATTCTCTATCCTAGGGCCAGGTGAATCAATTATTTCGATTTAATTCCAAGGATGGATATATATCATTTCAATCCAAAATAAATGTCATAGGTACATATCATTTCAACCTATTTCTTAATTTATTCGAAATAATTCAATTTACAGTTTTATATACTTTAAATAATATACATGATGATATATATAAAAATAAATAAACATCCGCTCATCCAAATATCAATCAATAGCATCCATCACAACCAACATCCAAATAGTCAATAACCACAACAATTTACTAGTTATCAATAATTCGGGAATTTAACTAGCAATTAAATTTTCATTTCAAATTTTAACTATCAATTCAAATTCCTATCATTTAAATTCATATCAATTTAAATGTCAGCTAAATTTTACCAAACAACAGTCAAAAAATTTAAATCGCTTCACGATATAAATTTAACTAACATAAAATTATTTCGGTCAATTGTGAGCATATAAACACTCACCTTTATTTAAAACTGAAAATATTTCAGCTTCAAATAAATCCCAATCCAATGCCTAGCTGTAGACGACGTCGATACGATTCCAACGCCTCTCGTTTCGTCCGAAAAGGACCTCGTATGCACAAGTTATGATTTTAATTAATATACGATATAATTTAAATTTAATTAACAAAATAATAATAAAAATATAAAAAAATACGTTGCTCATCATCTCTCGTTCCCGCATTAACTACAGACATGCAAAACCCATGAACTCGGTCGAGCTTCCCCGTACGCACGCAAACCCCGGCCACCAGAGGCCGATCGACGACTACCAGCGTGCGCGCACTTGCCGTCTCTTCCAACGCTGCTCTTCTCATCGCACGCGCATGCATATCGAAGCCCAAAACATAAAAAAAACTGCAGCGACTTCTAACACTGGTCTCGACGATCTCGTGAAGTTATGGCATGAATCAACCGTTGGATGTGTAGAGCTCGTCGAGCTTTACAACTTTGCTTTTGGAAATTTTTGATTTCGATGCGTAGATTGAAAGGTATTGATGAAGAAAGAAGGAGGGTTTTCGGCCATTAATCGTGAACTGCGGCTGAAGCTTCATTTGTGTGAATGAATGATTAATATATGTGTGTGATAGATGACATGGCAGTACATCTTGCTGTTATGTACTAGAATTTGACCACTTAACGTTGCACCAAACACCGAAATACATGAATAAATATACCGCAGAGATCAGCGCGATGAGAAGAATTTAATTGTGTAATAAAATCTGTGCTACGACAGTCGTGTCAATAATCCATTACGATCGCCAATCACACCGATTCAAAACACATTCAATTGTAAATCGCGATAGACGGAGCTAGAAAGATCAGAATTGGATGGAACAAACTTCGCCATTCAAATAAAAATTTTTTTTTGATCTTTTCTATGTAAAAATATTTACATGTCGAAAAATGATATTTTACCCCTAAATTTATTAATCAGTTTCTACTTAAATTTGAACGACATAAATTTTCACAAAATTTGAAATCTGAATTCATAGATTAAACTTGTTAAAAACACGTTTTAATTATACAACTTCAATTTATTGAAATTTTGAATTTATGCGTTAAAATAAATTCTATATAGATTTCGGCTATTTTTCAACGACCGTAAAATATTATCTTCAAACCCAAAATTTCTTTTTTTTAATAAAATTCTACTTACTTTTAGGATGAAAAGTATATTTTATTTTTCTCAAAATGTTCTTTTATTTTTATTAAAACATTTATTTCATTTCAACACAAGCGTGAGATAAATTTCATATTAAATGTAAACGTTTATTATTCTATTTCTATTATTATCATCTTTTATCCCATTACAGACTCTCTCACTTTTATTTGTTTTTGTAACATCTAAAATTTTTTCTAACCATTTTTATTCAAAATTATATTAAATTTAATAATTTAAAATAGTTAAAAGTACGGTCGTTACATTCTTCCCTACTCAAAACTTTTCGTACTCGAAAAGGGACTAAGTACAAAATTTAACACTTGATATATTTAATTCAAAATTATCAACTTATAAAACAATAAAATCTTATTAGAAACTTTTACTACGCTTCCGCTACACCACTCCGATATCGGTTCTACAGAAATTACAACTTATATATAAAATAAGTTATAAAATTTAAAACCTCAAAATTTTTCTTTATAAAATTTAAAACCTCAAATTTTTTCTAACACCCGGATTTATGGAAAATTTCGACAGAGTCTCCTTTACGCGGCTCAATCGGAAATTTTTTACAATACAATATATAACACAAATATACCAAATAGATATCAAATATACTTCTCATCTCAATGATGAGGCATCCCGTAGGGAAAAATATAAAAGCGCGGTATGTAATCCGAGAAGTGTACCTTATTATTATTAATACGAGCGAGTTCGCTCATATTAAGCAAGCAAAAGCATATAAAACCCCATACACATCCAAACGGTCTTCGCATACCTATCTCAACTCAATTTAGAATATTAGTAACTTATAAAGGATTTAGCAACATATATGAGTCTAATGGAACCAAATAACATGCATTGTGAATTCAAACCACAAATGCAGGCACGAATACACAACAAACCAATCATATGAAATCAAAACAATTAAAACAATTATAACAATGATTTACAACCAAAGAAATCATCCAACCAAATAATATCCATCTAATTTATTCAAACTATCACAATCTTCATTCAATGTTAATATTTAATTTATACACTTCATTTCTATTAACATTCAATTAGTTCATTTTCCATTTATTCATATTTGTTTTATTTACATTGAATCGACTTATATTCAATTTCATTTGTTTCCAATTGATTTACATTTATTTCACTTGTTATGTCAACATCTTCTATTTACATTTGATTTTATTTCAATTTGTTTATATTCCATTTTGATTACTTTAGATTTAGTTACATTTAATTTATTCACATTTAACTTATTCGATTTCAATTATTTCACTTATTAACATTCATTTCATGTTGACATCTAATTGATTTTCTTTCATTTTATTCACATCTCATTCATTTACGTTCACTTACTTCCAATTTGATTTAATTAATTCGTTTCAATTGGTTTTTCATTCATTTAAATTTTATTATGCTCACATTCACTTCCATTTATTTTAAGTTGATTCACATTCACTTATTTACATTCATTGAAATCAAATTTCTCTTACATTCAATGATTAAAGTTATTGCATTCAATTTAACTTTACGACTTAAGTTCATTTTCATTTTGAATCAAATTCCATTTTATTTGACTCATTTTGTTAATTTATTCCCTTAATGGATTTTGTTTATTCATTTCCATTAACTTATTCCATATTAAATTAGTTAACATTCAATTTATTAAACTCATTCCATTTGTATTTAATTTATTTATATCCAATTTAAATCAAAATAAATTACTCGCATTAAGTTTTCTTATACTCATTTATTTTTATTCAATTTCTTTCACACCAAAATTGCATTTTATCTTATAATTCAAGTTCATATTCATACTATTAATTCATTTTATATCTTAAGTGGAGTTAATTCACTTTACTAATTTATCTAGTTATATTCAAATCTAATTCAATTCATTTAATCTTTATTAAATTAAACTTTATTTCATTTGATACATTTCTTGGTTTATTCAACTTTATTTAAGTTAATCTTTTTTTCTCTCTCTTATCATTCACATTCAACAAATTAAAATTGGTTTTTAGCTTAATATTTCTCAAATTTATAAGTTATACAAACTTATTCTCTTAAAATTTCATTTTGTTATTTTATTTAATTCATTTCAAATACAATTCATTTTTATTTGAGATTTTTTGAGTTAGAGTTCATTTTATTTAACATTTCTTAAGTTAATTCTTGTACTTTATTTCTCAAATTCAAATTTTATTTTGTTTAACCATTTTAAAATTTTAAATTTTCTTTCCTGTTCAAATTCATAAGTTATAAACTTATATTATTATTATTTTTCTTCTATACTGTTTTCAATTTATAAGTTCAAACTATTTCATTTATTTATCAATTATACTTAGAATATTTTTTTCACAATCAAACTTGTTTTAATCGAAAATAAATTTCTTTTGGTAGCAATTCTCATTCAGAAACTCGAAAATGAATACTGGCGATGCTGCAATCATCCCCAGAATTATTTCCCAGCGACCAAAGCGAGTTCAATGCTTCTATATTATTTCAAAAATCTTTTAAAAATATTTTTCTAGTCAAAACTCTTCAAAATAATATTATTACTAAATTTTTGAAGGCATTGAAAACAAATTTTGAAAGCAACAGATTTAAATTCTAAAATTCTCGATTTTTTTCTTAATCCTTTCTATTTATAAGCTATATTATAAATATACTTATATAATTTCATTACCTTATTACAAAACATTTCATTAGTTTACAACTTTTTCATTTTAAACAATTTTTATTGTAATTGATTTCAATTTAATTTAATTATCGAACGTTTCGTGAAATAGAATTCACAAAGTATTCGTTTTTATTTTAATTCAACCAATAATCAATGGTAAATAAATATAATCATCTCCTAACAACAATTTCATAAAATTTATCATTTTGTATATATAAAATATAATTTAGGTAAAATTATTTCATTTACCATATTTTAAAACAATAATTATGTCGACTCGCCTCGTTTAAGTGTTTAGAAACCCTATCGATAACACGGCGTCCCACGCATCGATCGGAATTCATAAAAAACTCGACGGATAAGTAAACACAATATAAAACAATTTATAACACTAACAAGTATGCTCTCTCGTATATATATAAACTCAAAAAGACTCATTCTAGGGTATTACTACCCAAATCTCTAATGAGTCAAACCCCACAAAGCTAAGGTTATCGCTAAACCAAAGCTCTGATACTAACTGTGATGACCTACATTTCGAAAGGTTTAAATCGACAATAATCCACACATGTCCGACTTAAACAATCCAGAACATAGATAATCAATGGGGTTAGTTAAGAAAAAGAAAAGAAGAAGAAACAAACACAAAATCTCGCAGCGGAATGACAAAATATAATAATCAAATAAACAGTTCATGAAGCTGTTTATATTATACATTTGATTATAATTTATACAAAATTTATCAGAGTTATATATACAATAAGGGTAAATAAAACAATGCAGCAGACAACATGATGCAGGAATACTAATAGTAATAATATACCAAATCTTCATCTTCGTCCTCTAGAATAAATCTTCAATAAGCTGAAAACTCAGGGTTGACCCAAGCATAATGAAAAGACAAAACACTCGAGTCAGGACAGAATATTCTTATGTGAGTCAAATCGATATCGCATATAACATTAGTGCCGTGGCGTCAGAGACGTTTACGGATAACGTGCGTGTAGTAACTCAAGAGATGTTACGGGATTTTCTATCTCTTAAGGATCCATCAAATTATTTATATATAGTAGAATACGCCACATATATAATGTCTAATCGAAAAAATATACATTTTTCTTAGCGTTAAGACTTTACATTGATCCCCCATAATGCGTTTTTAAGCATTGTCGTACAGTTTGCATATAAAACACCAGTAAACCGTCGGTGGATAGGGATGCGTCGTGATATGACAAAACTTAACCAAAATCTTATGGGTCTTGTATAAGGATAAACGTATGACAAGGCATGTAAGGCAATGCCCAAGGTAGGATACTACCAGTTCGAATCGTAGGGCTGGTGGTAACTCATCATAGTCATGACCGCCCACCGCGTCCATCCATCCCATATCGAGTCAAAGGGAGGTTATCCCAAATCAAGGTGCACCAATCGAAACCAATAACAAAGTAATAGTATGGACCAAGTCCAAGAAAATCGAAGAACGGTTGTCCGCTAGGGGTAATCAGCCAACTTGGCTCTATCAAGCCGTATTGTTTTAGTTATTTCATATTGGCACAAGTGCCAGGGTCTATCCATCATCGTTCTATTTCTTCAAATCCAGCAAACGACGCCAAATCCAACCACTTCATTTTGGAGTCTCCTCAACGTACACAATTGTTAAAATGGTTCCAATATTGACAGAGAGTATGCCAATAAGAGGCCCAGGTCTCTTTAACAACCAAACGTCGTTTTACACACCGGTTGGTACTTTTATATTTCAAAAACAATTTGTACTGGATATTAAAATATCATATTCACTTTAAAATCAAATTCATTTTGAAATCATCATATTTACTCAAAATATACAATTTCAACTCAAAATCATTTCGCCTTAATATCTCGATTTCGCTTCCAAAATTGTTTCGAATTTCAATTTAGGTTATAACTTCATTTTAACCCAATTCGTATTTAAATCAATAATTTATATATTAACATTCCAACCTTTGACCAGTTTGAATTTTTGGAAATAGTTTGAATTTTATTTTTAAAATTGTTTAAATAGTTTGATATAAAATGATTTTAAGTATTTAAAATTGTTTTATAAAATAAAATAGTTTGAAAAATCAAAATAATTTAAATATTTAAAAGATAGACTTTGAATAGTTTATATTAAAATAATTTATTTGAAAATAGTTTCTAAGTCAAACTGACTCAATTTCAAATTTTCCAATTCAAATCACTTCAATTTCCATTCTAATTTAATCGATTCAATTCTGATTTCAAGTCAAACTTTACTTCGATTCCAATTTCAATTCAAATAGATTCGACTTCGATTTTGAATTAATTAAATTTCGCTTTCAATTTCATTTGATTTCAATTTCAATTCCAACTTGAATAAATTTCAATTCAATTCTCAATCTCAAACCATTTCAATCTATATCGAGTTCGAGTTCGATTTCAAAGTATTGATTTAAATCAATTAAACCAAATTTAACTTCGATGTTCAATTCAAGTTCAAATCCTTTAAATAATTCGATTTCGAGCCAAAGTTTGAAATATCGATTTAAATTACTTTTACTTAGCAATATTCAAATTTCGAATAAAAGTCCAATCTTTTAAAACAAATCAATTTCCGAAATTCAAATCATATTTCGATTATAACTTTAAAATCTCAACTTTGATTATTTAAACAATTCCTGTTACCAAATATAAATTTCAACATTTCGAGCTTAAGTTCGAAAATAATTCGATTTCCCTAAATTCGATTTTTCCTTCTTTAAACCAAATCATTAAAATAATTTTAAATCAATTTTTTTTGAAAATCATTTAGTTTAAGCAATCCGGTGTCCGTATATAAATCTCTATCCTAGGGCCAAGTGAATCAATTATTTCGATTTAATTCCAAGGATGGATATATATCATTTCAATCCAAAATAAATGCCATAGGTATATATCATTTCAACCTATTTCTTAATTTATTCGAAATAATTCAATTTATAGTTTTATATACTGTAAATAATATACAGGATGATATATATAAAAATAAATAAACATCCAATCATCCAAATATCAATCAATAACATCCATCACAACCAACATCTAAATAGTCAATAACCAAAACAATTTACTAGTTATCAATAATTCGGGAATTTAACTAGCAATTAAATTTTCATTTCAAATTTGAACTTTCAATTCAAATTCCTATCATTTAAATTCATATCAATTTAAATGTCAGCTAAATTTTATCAAATAACAATCAAAAAATTTAAATCACTTCACGATATAAATTTAACTAACATTAAATTATTTCAGTCAATTGTGAGCGTATAAACACTCACCTTTATTTGAAACTGAAAATATTTCAACTTCAAATAAATGCCAATCTAATGTCAAACTGTAGACGACGTCGATAAGATTCCAACGCCTCTCATTTCGTCCGAAACGGACCTCGTATGCACAAGTTATGATTTTTATTAATATACGATAAAATTTAAATTTAACTAACAAAATAATATAAAATAAAATAAAAAAACACATGACTCATCATCTCTCATTCCCGCATTCACTACAGACACGCAAAACCCATGAACGCGATCGAGCTTCCCCGTACGCACGCTAACCCAAGCCACCAGAGGCCGATCGACGACTACCAGCGTGTGCGCGCCTGCCGTCTCTTCCAACGCTGCCCTTCTTATCGCCCCCGCACGCATCTCGAAGCCCAAAACACGAAAAAACTGCAGCGACTTCCAACACAGATCTCGGCGATCTCATGAACTTATGGCACGAATCAACCGTTGGATATGTAGAGCTTGTCGAGCTTTACAACTTTGCTTTTGGAAGTTTTTTATTTCGATGCGTATATTGAAAGATATTAATGAAGAAAGAAGGACGGTTTTCGGCTATTAATCGTGAATTGCGGCTGAAGCTTCATATGCATGAATGAATAATCAATATATATATATATATATATATATATATATGTGATAGATGACGTGGTAGTACATGGTGCCGTTATGTACTAGAATTTGATCACTTAACGTTGCACCAAACACCGAAATACATGAATAAATATACCGCGGAGATTAGCGTGACGAGAGGAATTTAATGCTGTAATAAAATCTATGCTATGACAGTCGTGTCAAAAATCCATTACGGTCGCCAATCACACCGATTCCAAACATACTCAGTTGTAAATCGCGATAGACGGAGCTAGAAAGATCAGAATTGGACGGAACAAACTTCACCATTTAGACAAAAGAATTTTTTTGATCTTTTCTATGTAAAAATGTTTACATGTCGAAAAATGATATTTTACCTCTAAATTTATTAACCAGTTTCTACTTAAATTTGAACGACATAAATTTTCACAAAATTTGAAATTTGAATTCATAGATTAAACTTGTTAAAAACACGTTTTAATTATACAGCTTCAATTTATTGAAATTTTGAGTTTATGCGTTAAAATAAATTCTATATAGATTTCGGCTATTTTTCAACGACCGTAAAATATTGTCTCTAAACCCAAAATTTCTTTTTTTATAAAATTCTGCTTACTTTTAGGATGAAAACGTATATTTTACTTTTCTCAGAATATTCTTTTATTTTCATTAAAACATTTATTTCATTTCAACACAAACGCGAGATAAATTTCATATTAAATGTAAACGTTTATTATTCTATTGTTATTATTATCATCTTTTATCCCATTACACACTCTCTCACTTTTATTTGTTTTTGTAACATCTTAAATTTTTTATTAACCATTTTTATTCAAAAATTATATTAAATTTAATAATTAAAATAGTATAAATATTGGTCGTTACTGCCTTTATAATGGTGCAAAATAAATGTAAATAAATGCCTAATTAACTATGTCATATAAGTTCTAAATGCATCGATTTTACGCTCTAAACTAGCGTTAAATGTCAATTCCCTAACCAATTATTATTACAAGTCTTTTTTCTTCAATTTTTCAAGATTTCATGGATCCAAAACAGGGAATAAATATTCATAATCAAAACTGCAATAACATACTTGTAAATAAAATAGAAACTCAATTTATTGCACCAATTAAATGGAATATCTTAAACAATAAGGATTGCAATCTAAAATCCATGTTCTATTCAACTCCTCCTTTTACAAAGAAATAGATATGAATAAGTGGTGTAAACTACGAATAGAATTCATAATCTAAAACCCTTATTTTATTGAAGGATTATAATTTTGATCCAAAGAAGAAGAAGAAGTGGAATAGACTATGAAATTATCAAAAATTTCATAAACGAAACAAATTTCATCAAATTAATGTGAATAATTGGGAATCCTAGCATAAGATTGATATATCGAGTTAAAAAGGAATTTTGGGGGATTTTATCTATCATATTTTCGAAATTCCAAAATCCCTAAGGCATATTCAAATCCAAAAGAAATACACTAAACAATTGCTGAAAAGAAATACTAAGGTTTCCACTCACATATTAGTCTTAGCTTTACTCAAGTGGATTTGCAGCCTTTCGATCACTTCCAGAATCTATCTCTTTTGATATACACACACAATAGGGAAGAGGTATATATATTTATTATATTCAGAATAATTAGAGAAGAATAGAATAAGAATAGATTGGAGGAAGAGGAAACAAATAGGTAATAAGTTGAATCCTTGCCTGGATTCTCTACCGAGTTTCTGAATCTTATTAGAGATATTACAATGAAAGAGTTTCGTCGTATTCCCCAAAATAATATGAATAAAAGTGGAGAGGATAGGGTTCTATTTATAGGAGTTGAAACGCACCAGAACCGTAGAACGGTAGTAGGTAGTAAACAGGTAATTCTGGAGCACATAACCGAATAGAACATAATGTAAAACCTTAGCCGCCATTGGCAACTTTCGTTGCCAAGCGGTCGGCCGTCCTTGGGCGATCGGTCGACCGCTACGGTCGACCAGCTGACCTATTCAGGTCGACCGTTCTTTTATTCAGGGGCGTTTATTTTTGTTTCCATTGCCGTATTATTTTATTCCCTAATTAACTTTTTAATATTAAGCCTTAATTAATCGTTTACTTAGCCTCCAAGCAAATTTTTGAAATTTAAATCCTAAATTTGGTTCTCATTTGATTTGGAATTTAAACAAAATTTATTTAATTTTGAAAACTTCACACACTCATAACTTCTTCGTTTGAGCTCCGTTTTCAGCATATTATATACGAAAATAGATCATAATTTTGCCACGAACGCAACGGAATAACTTTCGTGGTCAAATTCCAACTTTTATAAAATTTGCATATTCAGCCTTATCATATTTAATTCAACTTACTTCATTTATTTATGGTTCATTTTACGGGGTGTTACACTACCGCCCCCTGCACATTGAAAAAATATAATTTATACATTTATACTTAGTCAGCAAATTGTATTGTGGTTATATATAATGATATACAAATTTACACTTATGAGCTAATTCTTTACCGAGATCGTCGTATGAATAGTCGACACATCTACGAAGATTAGAAGAAATGCCATCAGGAAAGCTTAATGCTTCCACCCATTTTAATAGAACTTTAAGTTGGTTATTGTCTAACTCATAGCATGCTTTGGATTTTTTTAGTGTCATTTGACTTGATATGAAGCTCGAGACGCTTACATAATTCTTGTATATCACATGTTGATTTCAAATCATCCTTAGTCCTCCCCTAGCATTAAAATTTGTATTAAACACATTATCAAACATGTTTTTATCATTGTGCACCACGTCAATATTATGACGAAGTAGGAGATATTTCCAATAAGACAACTCCCAAAATATACTTTGTTTGCACCAACTATGAATCGTTGATTTACCTAAAATTTCAATTTTACTCCAGTTTCTTGTATCTTTGGACAATCCTTTACAAGTTCATATATTCATTCACTTGAATAAATCATTGGTGGTTGCATAGTCCCTGCTCTATGAGCTATAAAGTTTTTTCCATCTTTTCTAAAAGGATGATTATATGGAAAAAATACCAATGATAATCAAACCATGAAATTTTCTTCCCATGCGGTAAAGGAAATGCTCATGTTTCTTCCATATAATATGGACAAGCTAGACGACCGGCCGTACTCCAATTTGAAAGCATTGCATACATAGGAAAATTACTGTTAGTCCATAACAAAAAAGTGAACATATAAAAATTCTTTTTTTTAAATGTCGTATGTTTCAACTCTTTCATGCCACAATGTTTTCAACTCTTCAATCAACGGTTGTAAAAAAACACCGATTCCTTTTGTCGGATCATCAGGGCCAGGACAACAATAGTGAGAAACATATATGGAGTTTTCATATACATCCATGAAGGTAAATTGTAAGGTGTAATAATAATAGGCCAAGATGAATATTTAGAACCAAATTGAGAGAATGGTAAAAATCTATCCGTACATAAACCAAGTCTAACAATACGGCTCTCCGCTACAAAAACGAGATATGTCTTATCAAAATACTTCTATGCTTCTCCACCAGTTGGGTGTGTTAACGTACCTTCTTCCTGTATTCTCACACCGTACCATCTCATATGAGATGAAGCTATAGAAGATGCATATAACCTTTGAAGCCTATGACTGATAGGTAAGTAATGCATACGCTTGTATGAAACTTCCTTTTCCTATTTTTTCTTGGTCTGTATCTTTTCTCGCTACATATTCTACACTACCTAAGATCGATGTCTTCTTTTCAAAACAACATGCAACCATTTAAACATGTATCTATTTTTTGATATGGCAAACCAAAAAAAGACATAAGTTTTTTCACTTCATAATGATTTTCGCACATTAAATTATCGGATGACATATGCCATTTTGCAGCTTGTACAACAGCTGTAAATCTGGCTTCTGTGAAGTTGTATTTTGATCTCGTCGCATTGTATTTTGCAGTTATTGATAATTGGGTACCGCTTTTACATCCATCCTAAATGAGTTCCTTAGCAGCATCCAATAAATTGTAGATTTTCTTTGCTATAATATTTGATTCTTCTTCGACATTAACATCGTCATTATCAACTTCAACGGCAGGGAACATTGATCGTGCTGCATCTTCAACCATATTTTCTATGAGATTCGCCATAACAATGTTATTATCCACCTCCTCCTCTAAATGTACAGGATTAGGTGCTACAAGTTCTCCATGATGATCCCACATATAATAATCCGGCATGAAATCATATTGGCACAAATGAACTTTAACCATATCCGGTATCAAATGCTTCAAGTGTTTGCACTTACTACACAAACAACGAATTTCTTTGTTGTTTCCATTATTACTTAAAGCGAATTCAGTAAATACATGTACACCATTATAAATTTTTTACTTTATTTAACCTCTCAATCCCCTTTGTGGTTGATACATCCAACCCCGATCAAGAAAATAATTGACCATTTTTCCTATTTAAAAAATATGATAGAAATTAAAAAAAATATTGATCATTTTATGCATTGATATTTTATTTTTTAATTCATTCATACAGTTTAATGTTTTATTAGTTATACAACATATTATTCATTTTATATTTTTTGTAAAATCTTATATATATTCAATTTTAACAAATTAGTAATATAATATCAAAATTTTAGTTTATTGTTTTCTACTTTGATGGTTGGTCATCCTACTTCCCATTACAAACACAATAATAATTACATTTCTTAAATCATTCCATTTTAAACGATTCAACAAAATTTCAGCATCACTTACCCTTTGTTCCCTGTATTGTACATAAATGCGTGTACACAGGGAATAAAAATGAAGTGCTATCGAATTTTGTGAACCATTTAAGATGAAATGATTTACAAGATCTAATTACTTTATTGTGTTTGTAACTTATCCAATATACGAACAAATCCGGTAGATAATGTATCAGATGAATATTGATGTCTGTTTTGTGACAAAAATGAATATTTATATAAAGACCATAACAATACTTGTCAGACGGGACCAATAACTCTCTAAGGGATTTAAAAAAATAAAGCACATTATACACCAATTTGTTTATATATTACCATTACATGTACATTATAATTTTTTCTTAATTATATAACATATTATCATTTGTACAATAATTTGTTTATATTTTAATGTTTCATTAATTATATAATATATTATATAATTTTTACTTTTTTATAAAATCTTTTATGTTTTCAAATTTAACGAACTATGAATATAATATTATATTTTAAAAAATAAACTACAATATGCACTATTTTATCGCATGCCATACATTCTAGCAAACTAGGTTTTATACATAATTAAGGGTCTAAACTAATAAATGATTATGTAAATAAATTATTGTTTCGACATTTTAGAAAACACATACACTAAACTATATGCATATACGCTAATTAACCCAAGCCAGCCCTAATGCACATACACACTAATTAACTTATATACATATACACTAAATTATACATTAAATTTCCGATTAAATTGATAATAATTGTAATTAGCATTCAATGGGGTATATTAAACAATCAATGGGGTATTATAAACAACTAGAACCCCAAATTATCCCTAATTTAGAAAATTAAAAGTAATTAGAGTTAGTAGAAAATACTTGATTCGAGCTGAATTAATAGCCTAAGCTTGTTGAGATTAGAGAATGATGAATTTGATGATAGTTGGGGAGGCGTACGAGCGGCCGACGACATAGATGGGGTGGAAGGAGCTAGGGTTTTGGGGGAGCAAATGAAATGAAGCAGCTATCAGCCAGTTGGCTGAATAAACGTGACTTTGCGATGGCTTCCAATGGCTGTCGACGACTTCCACGGCTACTAAATATTTTTTAGTCCATTTCCATACTTTTTAAAATAAATTTAATATAAATTAGTTTGTTTGAAAATTTTAATTTGTAGAAAAAATTGAATAGTTTATATTAGTTGTCAATGAATATAAAGTAAATATTAATGATTACGACCTCTCTACTTGCTTATTCATTAACTTAAATTTTTTAAATTATAGTTATACACAATGTTTACAAATTCATAAAGCTATTAAGTATCATAACTTTCATCAAAATTTTATAATCGATAGACTGAAACTTGCAGAAAATGATTGTCTATATTCGGTTTTCAATATAGCTAATTATCCAATATAATTACACAACAAAAAAGATTATCAACAACACTAATTTAATTAATCAAAAACTTTTATAAATTTGAATAATTGAATAGAAATATCTTTACAAATTTTTAGGATTTGAATTATTATATATTTAATCAAATTTCAAGCTTATATAACTAATATATTATGATAAAGCAATAAGTTTAAATAAATAAAATGAAGGGTGGTCGACGGCCGTCGAAAAGATGATGACGGGGCCGTCGACGGCCGTTAGATTGCTCCACCTCAATTTACACTGTTTCTTGTAGTGCATGTTCAGTTGCCCTATCTCTCTTTCCTTTTAGATTGAGCAAATGAGCTTAGCACCCAGAAGAGGGAAAACCAACCACGAAACTATTTTTTTTAAAATCATTAGTAAATAAAATGGTAAAGACTTTGCCGTTTTATTGTATACATTAAATAAATGGCAAAGTCTTTGTTGTTTTATTTAATTTGCAATAAAATGCTAAAGACTTTGCCGTTTTATTGCAAAAATAGTGAAAACGGCAAAGTCTTTCCCGTTTTAACTTATTTTTGTAATAGAAAAGTAATGTCTTCACCGTATTAAAAGTCGGTCCCATGTTCAGCTTACTAGCCACGAAATCAACTAGAACTAGCCACGGACAATTGAATAAGCCAGAATTGATTTATGCTGTGGCTTGTTCAGTTCACTTTTTTAACCGAACAAGCCATTGCTAGTTGTGCTCTTAATAGCGAGGTTTACTTGAACTTCGTTATGATGTCTGGTTAGAATATCAAACCATGATTTTATCTTTAGGATTTTTAACACTATTACTGTACTACTGGTGTCTTAATTATTTATATAACTGATGTCACTTGCAAAATTGTGGATAAATGATCTCATTGAGAAATAATGATAATATTTTCATTTCTAATGATGTTAACACTTCTTCTATCCTGTGTGAAACTGGAACTTACATGTTCTTCAAGTGATATACTGATGTGTCATGTGTATGATTTAACGATAAAATAATTAATTTGTGCATAAGACCAAGTGTTAACATGATAATAAGTGGTTCTAACAAAAGTTGGAATTCATTATCTCGGATGGTACAGTTTTCTATGAGTGTAGATTAAGACAAACTAATGTTTGTATGGTTATTTATCTTACGTAGACCATTACCAACCATCCGAGATGTTCACTTCATTCTCTTTCATGCTTTTGGACTGAACGAACGAGCTGCGCATCCAAATAACCGCGGAACCAACCATAGATCAGTTATTTTTTAAAAATACCATTGTTTATAACATCAAATTTTTGTCGTTATAAAATTATAATGGTGAAGACTTCGCCGTTATAAATATATAACCCTAGACCATGCAATCGCCACTCTCCCTCCCTATTTCATCTTCCCTCCTCATTTCAGATTGTCGAGAGCAATTTTCACAAACTCATTTCAATAATTTCAACCTTTAATCCTCTAAATTCATTCCTTTATACACAATTGAAGCTTTTATTTTAGATTTGCACCTATTGAAATGTCTAGATTCCTCAAAAATTAAATGAAAAAGTTTATGCACGGAGAAAGTAGTAGTGTCGCCATAGGCATCGGCGGCAATGGTAGTGGTCGACGTAGGGAAGATACTATTATTGTGTCGTATGGATAGGAGGATGGTATAGAAGATTAGCTTGAGGCCGCCAAAACTCTCGAACAGCTGGGCAATGGCAAATGTGGTCGACGGGGTCGCGGAGGCCGTAGGGGTGGTCGAGCGGGTAGGACGTGTAGGGGAGTGGGATAGGTTTCTGCTAGAGTTACCGAGCTCAATAGTTTTAAGGATCCTCACTTGAACCCGGAGAAGGTTCTTACTGATTTTTTGCGTGCTTCCAAAAAAGGAAGTGCACATCAGCATGCAGACAAGCTTGGCTGTCAGTATTTTTTTCATGGCTCTGTTAAAGTACATTATCATTTTAGAACGCATATTTACCAATTGTTTAACTTAAATGGTCATGGAATATTCATTCCCGGGGTTCATTAGCAAACACCCTCAAGTATTTTCATAAGAATTTGGCACATATTCCTAGAGTCGTAGAATTTCTACATGAGCTTGATTTTCATCATTTCTTAGCTAATTTAATGAATCTTTTAAGTTAAAATACCTGTTAATTTATTACAGTTTAATTTAACTTTTTATGTAATTTCATATTCTAGGCCTCAAAAACGTTATTAAAGGATATTTGTAATTGTGGGCTGCTACTGCTCAACGGTATTATAAAACCACTCATACATTTCATTTTTCTTATAGTGGGTTAGGGATTACACTGTTCGACTTTTCTATGCTCACTGGAATTATCATAGGAGTGACCGCTTATCCATCTATCTCACATCACGATTGATGGTATGATACCACACTTGAACATGATATTTTCCCCATTTAGACACTTCACCTGCATCCTATCAGACCGCTACTTCTACTAGAGTCAGCACTATTACAACTGCCATGGACAACATACTGTCGCAGTATTCTCCAGATCACAATTTGGAGCTTGTGAGACTATTTGTTTTATACCTTATGGGGAACTTTTTTTTCAACATTAGTAGCAGTAGTTTAGCGGTCTCCTTTATTGAGGCTGTATCTGGTTTGGATTTCGATTGCACTATTCGATACGATTGGGTTACTCCTTTTCTTGCGCACCTATATAGATGTCTCGACACATAATGCATTGTGTATTAGTCACTGGTTTCTTTGATTGGCTTCTGGGAGTTATTATAGTACTGGTATTTTGAGTACTCTAGGAACATTCATTTCGTCACAGTGAGTCCTGATACATTTAGTTTTTTCCCCCGTTTATTATTCTGCTGTGCGAGCAACAAGAAGACCAGAGATAATGAATCCCACCATGTATATTCGGTTATCAGTAACTAGATCGACTTAAGTATGTAAATAGGGTAGATTATATGGCATCCATTTGGTGATAGTGAGTAGATCGATCTTGATTTTATCCAGATAGCTAGGACACTTAGTGCAGAGATTTTCACTTATATCATATCCCTCGGTGCTTGGTGCATACTGGTATCTTGGTGAGAGGTTTTGGAGATAGTTTTATGACGGTAATTCCATTTCTGATGATCCACACCCTCATACCTATCGGTGTATGATTTATGACACGGATCAGCTAGCCAAGGCTAGAGCAGTAGGTTGTTGGCTAGCAAAATAGATTTATTATTCCCGGTTAGTCATATAGTCACTTTGAGCGGAGATTTTGTAGTGCATCTGGTGATACCATTACACATGCAACGTCGATAGATTTGGTAGAGCCATCTGCTATACGTCATGATATAGCACCTCTAGTGATAGAGGATCTTACCCAACCTAGTCACGGCTATCATGCACTAGTTCACATTCCTGCTGGTAATCACTTTGGTTGGACCATGGTAGTACCCAGATTTTTTGGAGTTGGCCGTTATGTTGACGTGTATCACCCTCCTGCACACGACCAGTAATCAATTCCTATACATATGCCATATGGTGATCTATTTGGCATGCAAATGGGATTATGCCATACTAGATATGTTGAGCACCGACATAGCATTGATTTTTATGAGGCTTAGATGCCCCGACAGGAAGAGGAGGCGGCATGAGCACATGTCCTACTATAGGCCGAGCTAGAGGCAGAGCAGAAGAGATTCAGTAACTTTAGCATGTACTATCAGCACTTATCTACCAGTCGTGATGACAATGAGACACGTCCCCACTGTAGTCCCCATCCACGTAGGGACTAATGTTCATAATATTATGTACGGACTATGATGTATGTTATATTCATTGTATTCGTTATTTATGTATGGTAACTAATATTATGTTCATGTTATATTAATCATTTATGCATGTTGTTCTTTTGTATATGTCACTTGACTTATCGCTACTATAGCTACGTTGTTCTTGTGTACACTTGCTTTTAATTTATCCGTTGGTGTCAAAATTGGTCACCAACACCCGGTTATAAATGAAAGAACCAATATCCAATTAGAGATCACAGATAGAGTATATGTAGAGAATATAATATGAAGAATAACTAAAATTAAAATGAAAGCAAGTAAAAAAGACAAGATTTATAGTGGTTCGGCTAACTCCGGCCTACGTCTACTCCAGAAAAATCCTTTTTATTATCAGAAATTTGATTACAATTACAATTTGGAATTTTTGAATAAAAATGGAAGAGTAGCCTCTAGGTGGAAGATGAAGAGAAACAAAGTGAAGATCCCCTTTTCTGAAGCCACACCTACTGTATTTATAAGTGAAACTCCGGCTGCTGGGCCTACTCACCTACATGGGGCCGCCATGACGATCGCCGAGCTCAACTCGTCCATCCTGTGCCGACCCTAAGTAGAACCTGAAGTAAACCCTATGTCGACCCGGAGTGAAACCAATGCCGACCTCATGTAATATGCCGACCTGAAGCCATATGCCGACCGCAAGTAGAACCCGAAGTAAACACCATGCCGACCCGAAGTAGAACCCGAAGTAAACTCTATGCCGACCCAAAGTGAAATCAATGCCGACCCGAAGTAGTACCATGCCGACCCCAAGTAGGACCCAAAGTAAACACCATGTCGACCCGAAGCAGAACCCGAAGCAACTTCCATCCTTGCCAAAATCCATATTCTAAGTACCCTGCGTTGTTTAACCATCGACTGGCTGAATTCTGGCTCCATATTCATATTTATTATCCGTAATTAATCATCCATCCATTCATTCGAACCAAATCCATAATATTCCAAGCTCGACCACCGTGCAGTCTGTTGGGTTAAATCTTCCTGTATACTGCCTTGCCAAAAGGCGGGTTAACACTTTGCCCCCCAAAACATGCCTTGCGATAGGAAGGCGTGTTTTGAATTGCCTGGAGTCTGATGTTTGAAACCTGCGGATGACCTACGAAGAGATCAATGACCTTGCCAGACTGTTAGTAACGATCGTTCGGGATCGTGAGCCGTTCGAGGCGAAATGTGATCATTCGAGGTCGGGTGTCGTTTTAGGTGAAATGTGACCACTCGAGGTCGGGTACCGTTCGAGGCGAAATGTGACCTTTCGAGGTTGGGTGCCATTCGAGGCAAAATGTGACAGTTCGAGGTCGGGGGCGAAATGTGACCATTCCAGATCGGGTGCCGTTTGAGGCGAAAAGTGACCTTCGAGGTCGGGTGCCGTTCGAGGCAAAAAGTGACCGTTCGAGATCGGGTGCCGTTCGAGGCGAAAAATGATCGTTCGAGATCGAGTGCCATTCGAGGTGAAATGTGACCATTCGAGGTCGAGTGCTGTTCGAGGCGAGATGTGTCCGTTCGAGGTCGAGTGTCGTTCGAGGCGAGATGTGATCGTTCGAGATCGAGTGCCGTTCGGGGCAAAATGTGATCGTTAGAGATCAGATGTTGTTCGAGGCGAAAGGTGAGTGCCCGGATGAGACTTAGTATTATTAGTGTCAGATTTCACATTCGTGTGAGTTTCTGAATCATTTGTTATGGCTTTTCATGGCCAGCTTAGAGCATGCCTAAGGACCGTTCGCGATCCCGTACGTGTGTAAGTGACTCAGCCGTTTTTGTGTAGGATTTGCTATTAGTTATTTAGTTCATACCATCAAGAGATGCCGACTTATGTCCTTAAGCCGGGCTAGATCCGATTTGTGGCAGATGATGGCTACTCCTATTCCATCACGCTATCCATTTCCAAACGAAGCCATCCAATTCCATGCCCCAAGTTCCATGGGTAGTTGTGATGATCTATTCTCCTTGGTCGGGGTTTGCCCCCGGCTGATCCAATCCATATCCAAGCTTGCTAATTTCTGCTATAAGACCTGGATTCCAATTTCCAACTATTCCAACATCCATAAGTGGTCTCTGATTGTCATTTCCATCTTGCCTCTGAGTTCGCGAGGGAATCCTGAAACCTGCCCTTCTGGACGAGCATCCATATCCCAATTAATGCCAAACTGCACAGCACCGCCTGATATCCTTCCTGGAATTGAGCCATTATGATCCGGGGGCATGCCCCCGAGTGTGGAACGGTCAGGGGCAGCTCCCGGTGGTTCAACTCTATCCCGCATCTCGTTTGCTTTGTTTTCTTAGTTCTGATTCTGGACTTCCTCTGCTCCTACTGCTCCAACTCCATGATCCACATTTCCAGTATTCCCTATAGCTCCATTTCCTAAGTTTTGCATTCTAGCTTGTCCAATTTGTCAGAATAAGTTCTACATCATATCCTCCTGTCTTTTGAGCATCCTTTCCTACATAAAATCCATCATCGTTTCCATCTCGTCTTTGGTGATGAAGATTGAGCTCTGATTAGCTCCTGAGGAAGCCTCCTGACTTCCTTTATGATGACTCCTCTCTGTCTTCTATCTCCTTGTTGATTGCCTAGCCATAGCTTCCCGAATCCAAGTTCCTAAGCTTTCAAATCCAAGATCCAAACTTCCAAATCCCCGAGTGCTAGCCCTTCTCAGTGAAAGCACCGAAATGTTGGCATCAAAATTGGCCACCAACACCCAGTAATAAGTGAAAGCACCAATATCCAGTCAGAGATCGTAGATAGAATATATGTAGAGAATATAATATGAAGAATAGCCAAAATTAAAATAAAAGAAAGTAAAAAAGACAAGATTTATAGTGGTTCGGCTAACTCCGACCGACGTCCACTCCAAAATAATACTTTTTATTATCAGAAATTTGATTACAGTTACAATTTGGAATTTTTGAATAAAAATGGCAGAGTAGCCTCTAAGTGGAAGATGAAGAGAAACAAAGTGAAGATCCCCTTTTTTGAAGCCACACCTGCTGTATTTATAGGTGAAACTCCAGCTACAAGGCCTATTCACCTACATGGGCCCGCCATGACGATCGCTGAGCCCAACTCGTCCATCCTGTGCCGACCCCAAGTAGAACCCGAAGTAAACCCTATGCGGACCCGGAGTGAAACCAATGCCGACCCCATGTAATATGCCGACCTGAAGCCATATGCCGACCCCAAGTGGGACCCGAAGTAAACATCATGCCGATCCAAAGTAAACCCTATGCCAACCTGAAGTAAAATCAATGCCGACCCAAAGTAGTACCATGTCGATCCCAAGTAGGACCCAAAGTAAACACCATGCCGACCCGAAGTAGAACCCGAAGCAACTTCCATCCTTGCCAAAATCCATATTCCAAGTACCCTACGTCGTTTATCCGTCGACTGTGCTGAATCCTAGCTTCATATTCATATTTATTATCCGTAATTGATCATCCATCCATCCATTCGAACCAAATCCGTAATATTCCAGGCTTGACCACCGTGCAGTCTATTGGGTTAAATCTGCATGTATACTGCCTTACCAATAGGCGGGCTAGCACTATCTATGCAACATGGTTTATGATGAATTAAGCATTTCTTTATGAGTACATTACTTTATCAATTTTTTCAGCTATCATTCAGTGACTTGTCTTATCACTACTGCAGCAACGTTGTTCCTGTGTACACTTGCTTTTAACTTTTTGGTGCAACATGGTTAATGATTTGAATTGAGCATTGCTTATGAGTACATTACTATATGTGTTAGTACCTTAGGCATTGGTTTTGATGATAACAACTAAATGAAATTATATAAAATATAGATACTAATGTTTTATCAAGTTATATTAGTATATAGTGCAGGATATTAGACAAGTATTGATTAAGAAGACTGTATAGTATCAAGAGAAGATTCAAGAGGTAGATATAGAGATTCAAGAGTTAGAGATTGAAGACTCATGAGTATTGAAGAACTCAAGATATCCAAAATAAGTTATAGAGTCTTAAATTTTTTGTTAAAACCCTGATATCACTTCTTTGAACTCTCTCTATTTCTATTTTTCAAATAATTTTCAAATGCCTTACAAATAATTTTAAAAAGAATTTTTGTTTTCAAAATAGCATTCAAATTATTTCTATCTTTTGATTTTATTATATTTTAGGTTTTTAAGTATTTTTAATATACTTTGAATATAATACTTTGTTATAATTTTAGTTTTTAAAGATTTCCAAATATCTATAAGTTTATTATAAATTTTTTTATTACTTTGATTTCAAATATATTTACTTTTACTTTATACTTACTATTTTCAAAAGAAATTCATATTTAAATCCTTTATATATTTAAATATATTTGTATAAAGTTTTCTTAAGTTTTGATATGATTAAATTATGTATAAAATATGTTTAGATGATATCGAAATATTTCACAGACCTTAATATTTTTAAAATAATTTTTATAAAATGTTTTCCAGTTTTGTGAAGGATATGTCGACATATCTCATTCCTATATGTCGACATAGTGACGGTAATTTTCAAAATTCAAATTTTGAATGGAAGTGTCTTTTCGTCGTATCTCTTCGCGAATGGACACGATTGTTGTTTCTCTATAATTAAGGGTTAAACCAATAAATTTTTGTTAACTACTTTCTCATATTTTCTCTCCTCTTTCACTCTCTTGAATTCTAAAAGAAAATCTACATAAAATATTCTCAAATTCAATCAGAATCAAATTTATACTCCATTGGTTTGATTCACTGTTGATTACTCTCTGATTTCTCTCATCTCTCTCACTCAAACAAAATTAAAGTGCTATTTAAGAGGTTATAGGATCATTTGTAATCAAGATCAACGATCCGAGTTTGTAAAACTCTATCAAATCATACTGTTATACTTGTGGGTCTGATTGTACCCCATGTAAATCAATTGGGTGTGCTTAGTATCCCAGAAATCTAGTGGATGTGCTTATAGCCCATGTAAATCAAGTGACTCTACTCAGAGGTCGAAAAGTCTAGAGGGTGTGTCTCGCTGCCTTGAAATCGAGATTGTATTTGCTTTGCTATTTTAAAAGAAATATGTAAAAGGAATTATACATAACTGGATATAGGGTAATTCTGAACCATTATAAAATCCTGTTGTGTTCTTTCCTTTTTATTTTACTGCATTTATATTTATCTGTGTTTGAATCCTTGATTATTAGTTGCATTGTTTAAACTATAATCTTAAAAGAATTCAAAACGATTCATAAAAATTAGAAAACACTATTCACACTCCTCTAGTGTTAAAAATTAGCCTTATTATCCATCTTTTGCTAAAACTAACATTTGGTTTCAGTGCATTGGTTTTCAAAAGTATTCATAATTTTGATTTTTGAAAAGTTTTAATGGCTAACAACACTGTTAGTATTATTGCTAGTAGCATAGTTAATTCACTTGTTAGTAATTCCTTTATAGTAGGACAATCTACTGCTAAACCCTTACTTTTTAATGGTAGTAATTACACGTATTAGTCACGTAGAATGAAAATATATTTATAATCAATTGGTTTAGACATATGGAACATTACACAGAATGAGTACATTGAGCCCGAGACTATTTTTTCAACTTGGACCGTTGACCAAAAGCCAGTTGCACAAAGTAACTCTAAAGCCATGAATATTTTGTTTTGTTCATTGGATATAAATTAATTTAATAGAGTGTCTATCTGTAAGTCTACATTTGAAATATGGAGAACATTGCAAGTTACACATGAGGGCACTAGTAAAGTCAAATGGACCAAAATATCTAAGTTAACAAATCAGTTTCAATTATTTAAAATAAGTCCAAATGAGTCAATTTTTGATATGTATAGTAGATTTCAAGCACTAATTGCACTTGGAAAAAGTTTTTTTAAAGAGGATAAATTTTGAAAATACTCAATTTGCTTACTTTTGAATATGACTAAAAGGCTCTTGCGGTTGAATAGACTAATGACATTAGCACTTTGAAAATTGAAGAGTTAATTGGCAATTTAATGTCATTTGAAGCACAAATGCAAGGAAAGAGAGAAAGCAAGGAAATAGAAAAGAAATCCATCACTTTCAACACCACAATAGATGATCTGGATTCAGACAACGTTGAAGATGAGGAAATCGCTTTCACGACAAGAAATTTCAAAAAAATTCTGAAGTATAGAGAAGTCAATAATCTCAGGAGATATGATAATAAAAATCCAAGTGGAAATAGTAGCGAAAATGGAGCTAGATGCTTTAATTGTAATGAACTTGGCCATATAAAAAGAGACTGTCCACATCTTGAAAAACCAAAAAACACACCAAATACCGATTCATCTAGAAAACGAAGAAGTCTTATGCTGCACCACTAGACGATTCAAATACTTCCTCAAGTGATAGCGAACTAGATACAGAGAATGCTAATATGTGCTTCACAGCAACATTTATACGTATTTAAATTAAAATTTTGAATTTTTGTTGTTGATTGGTTTTGATTGCTAGGAATAACCTATAGCTTAATAATAATATTGGATGAATAATGTATGCATATTAAATATTACACACACACACACATTTAATATAATATTAAATAAAAATAATATAAAATATATTTTAAAAATTTGTAAATTATTTAGTGTATATACTAAATAATAGTTATAAAAGTATAGATAAATACGAATTATTTATTGAATTTCTCTTTTTGAAAATTTCGACCTATATGTCGACATACCCTACATGCATATGTCAACATATGTAGGTAGATTTGAAGTTCAATTTCAAAATTTGAATTTCCCTATGCCTTTTCATCAACTCCTATGTTCTAAAAAGATGTTTCTTGATCAGAGAACATGTCCTTTGATTCTCTGTTTATTTACTTTATCTCCAACCATTCATTTTTCACTTTCATTTTCAAATTCAAAAATCATAAACTCTCTTATCTCTTCAAACTACTCTCCAATGGCATCCTCAAGCAATACTAAGGAAACCATGAGACTTTCTAAGAAAATAAAAGAATATATTTTTAATGACCAAGAAGCCATGCAAGCCTATATTAACTATATATCTTTCGAAAAAGTCTTTCCTGGAAGATTTTCTATTTTTGAAGGTTTTCCTACTTATGATCTTTTTAATCTTTGTTTGCAAAATAAAATTCTTGGTTTAATCGATACTTCTTAAAATGATTTCATTTGTTATCCAACATTGGTGAAGATGTTTTATGCAAATTTAAAAGGAAAGTTTTATGAAGGAAGAGAATGAGAAGCTTGGAGTAGTGTCAAGGGGACACAAATTCTTTTAAATTGTGAACTTTTGGGTCACATTCTTGGATGCAAATCTAGTGGAATGAACCTTTCAACATTTCAAATTGTTTTTGAAAACTGTGAAGTGATTCACGACATTTTCTAAAGTGAATTTGATTTTAAATTTAAAAACAAAAACTTGCATCCAAAAGCAAGATTTTTAAGCCTTCTTTTGCAATAAATATCACTCATAGTTCAGGTAATTATAATAACCTACACAAAAAGTTTTCAAAGCTCTTTTTGCCATTTATGGTCAATACGACATAAATTGGTCTCAAGTCATTTTGGATGAACTTTTTTTTAAAATCTTTCTAAACATGAAAACACACTATTTCATGGTTTGTATCTTACTTGAGTTTTCAATTATTTTGGTGTTGACTTAAAGAAGAGGAAACAATTCCTCGAAAAATATTTTACAAGCCCAACATTTAATTTATGCATATTTCACTCTTTTTCGAGCCTTATGAAATGCCTGCGGAAAAGGAATAAAGATTGGCTTGGGAAGAAAAGCAAGATATAAGAGAAGAGGAGGAAGAGAAAGAGGAAGGAGAGGAAATGGAAGTCGAGGAGGAAGAACAAGAAGTGGAGGAGGATACTTCCTTGGAAAGTATCAATATGCCACATAATCCATCCAACAAAGATCTTCTCGAAAATCAAGAGAAGATCATTCACAACCAAAGAAAGCTTAAGAAATCATTCTAAAAGAGATTTACCTCAATTTCCAACAAAAATGGATAAATACTTTGGAAAAATCATTTGCAAGCTTGGTGGTTCTTCTTTATCTCCATCCACGTCTTTCTAGTTGTTTGTTTAAGTTACTATCTTTATATTTGGATTTTCTAGTTTTAAGTTTATGTTACATCTCATATATCTTCTTTTATTTCTAAAGTATTCTTTGTACTCATCCTTATTATCAATGAAAACTTCTTGCTGTTATACATTGTCAATTATCTCTAAAAAGTCATACAAATATAATAGTATAGGCCAAATACAATAGATTATAAAATAAAGTAGTTTTGAAAAATATAGTGCATATGTTGACATATTCAAATCATGTATTTCGACATATAATGGCCTATTTTCTAAAAAAATTAAATTAAAAATAAAATAACTACCAAACACCGATTCATTTCAAATGACTTCTTACCTCTATATATACATATTCACTCCAGAAGATCATTATTTTCAATCTCTATCTTCACTCTCTTTCACATATAAGCTTATCTCTTCAATAATAGCTTCTCCACATTAAATACGTTACGAAAATCTTGAACAAACACTCGAATCATTAAAGAATATTCTTACTTATATTCTTAGAAATCAGAGGCACTTAGAACTAAGCCAAATGCATATGATTAAAGAGCAAGTGAAGCATTTTGACATTATTCGATGGATGATTTCTTCCCTTACCAAAGAAGAACCAACCAACAATCCGGAATGTTCCATCAATAAAGATGATGAAGATTGATATGTCATCAAAGCAGATCCAATCTTTAGTGCTGATGGTTGGGTTGAAGTTTCTTGAAATGTCTAGTTAAATAGTTTTGGATTTATAATAAAATTGTATAATAATATATTATTACAATATGGATTTGTGTGTATTGAATTGATATCTATGGATTGATTAGTTTAGCTTTGTTTGATTTATGATTGATTTGTTTGATTTACTTAGATTAGTGTGATTAAACACAAGTTATTTATGTCACCGCTTGTCATCATTATCACTTCTTATTCTTATCACTTTTACATTACTGTTATTTATTCTACTTGCTTTTAATATCCCAGTATTGTAGTACCTTAGTTAAGGGGAGCTTTTAGTTAGATTTTTATTGATGAAAATGGGTGAGAAATGTATAAAATCTAGGAATCTAGGCATAGAATAAGGGGGAGTTTTGTAACTCAGGGGGAGTTTTGTAACATATTTTATATACATAGTTTTCATCATAAAAAAGAAGGAGATTATTAGTACCTTAGGCATTGGTTTTGATGATAACAACCATATGAAATTATATAAAATATAGATACTAATGTTTTTATCAAGTTATATTAGTATATAGTGCAATATATTAGGCAGATATTGATTAAGAAGACTGTACAGTATTAGGAGTGGATTCAAGAAGCAGATATAGAAATTCAAGAGTTAGAGATTGAAGACTCATAAGTATTGAAGAACTCAAGATATCTGAGATAAGTTATAGAGTCTTAGATTTTTTGTTAAAACCCTAATAGCACTTCTTTGATCTCTCTCTCTCTCTATTTCTTTTTTTTTTCAAATAATTTTCAGACACCTTAAATATAATTTTAAAAAGAATTTTTGTTTTTAAAATAGCCTTCAAATTATATCTACCTTTTGATTTTATTATATTTTAAGTTTTTAAGTATTTTTAATACACTTTGAATATTATACTTTGTTATAATTTTAGTTTCTAAAGATTTTTAAATATTTACAAGTTTATTATAATATTTGTTATTATTTTGATTTCAAATATATTCACTTTTACTGTATACTTATTATTTCCAAAAGAAATTAATATTTAAATCCTTTATATATTTAAATATATTTCTATAATGTTTTCCTAAGTTATGATATGATTAAAATATGTACAAATTATGTTTAGATGATTTTACAAAGTATTAAAATATTTCACAAACCTTAATATTTTCAAAATAATTTTTATAAAGTGTTTTTCAATTTTGTGAAGGATATGTCGACATATCTAATTCCTATATGTCGACATAGTGACCGTAATTGTAACGACCCAGAATTTCCGTCATTGGAAATTCATATATTTAATTAATTTTAAATATTAATAAGTAAGATTTGGAAGTCGAATTAATTTAATTTCGATATAGTGATTTAATTGGGCGATTAAATTATTAATTTAATACTTGAAATTGGGTAAATAATTGAAATCTAAATCAAATGTGTATAAAAATGATTTATAAAGTTATATTAAATCATATTGGAGTTATAATGATGTTATAGAACTTTTAAAATGATTTAAAAGTTAATTTGTGAAAATTGATTATTTTAATATTTAATTGACGATTGAAAATAGTCATTTTTCAAACAGTCTCAGATTTCGACGAAACCAGTTTCATCGGATCCGTAATGTGAAATTATTGTATGGTTTCAAATTTCGTGTCAATCGGATGTACGGTTTGTCCGGGGCAAGCCAAAACGCATCGAAATCGTTTTAAATCGATTTGATTTAAATTTGATCGTTTATTTCCGTAACTCTCACATACGATCGAATTAGCTCCCGAAACACATTCCATTGTGTTCGGAATGTGGGGTAAACCTTAGAAACGCCAGCCGGCACGCTCGATTTGGAGTTCGAAATTTTTTCGATGAATAGTGTTTTTGATGATTTTCTATAAAAGGACGTGATTATCTTCATTCTGCACCAAACCCTAGAAGATAGGTCACGGCCGCCATTTATTTTCGATGGCCATAAACATTTGAATCTTTTCTCCTCAATCTCTCTCAATCCCTCAATTATTTTGATAATCTTCCAACTAGAAACTTGTAGAGGATCGTGAGATCTTCACATCCATAAGGAGATGATCGATTTTAGTTGAGGAAAACAACGGCAATTATAGCTTGAACCTCGTGCGTTCAATCGCGATTTTCGAGAAAACCATGTAGCCGAGCTCGTTCAAATTCAAGGTGAAGGAGGAGTAGACGTTGGGCTTTCAAATGACGTTGCTTGATCGAGTTCTCGTCGTCGAATGATGGCGCGGCAATTCACGAAGAGGGACGAGCATTTGGGTAGATTTTGCGTACGTATATCCTGGAGCACGTTCGCATTGGGGAAGAAAGGCAAAACACGCGGCCCTGATCTCGTGATGAAAAACGAACGGCTGGATGATGTATGGTTTGAAAAAAATAAAAGAAATTGTAAAATTATTATAATAAAATCGTATAAACTTTAAATTGCCATATCTTTGTCATACGATATCAGATTTCGACGAATTTGGAAGTGCTGGAATCACAGCGATGCGATCTATGCTGCAATGCAGGTCTGGGGTCAGTTTGAGTAAGCTAAATTTTTTTATTAAATCGAACGGTTCGGTTTAATTTAAAATTTAAACGTTCGACAAAAAAAGCAAGGTGAGAACTTCTCACTCAATCGAATATTGTGTTTCGATTTAAATTTTAAATAGTTGAGATTTAAAATTTGTTGATAGTGTTGATTGTGTGAATTGAATGATGGTTGCTATTTATTGTGTTAAATAGACCCTATACGCCGCATATTAAGCAGAGGTTATTTATTAAAAACATATACCACGATAATTCCATCGTGAAGTGGAATTGGTATTATATATGTATTTGGAGTTGATTTCCCGCATTATATAGCAGATGAGACCCTATTGCACCGCATAATAGCAGATAGTATTTTATAAATCCCATATACCGCGGTAATTCCACCTTGAAGTGGAATTGGTATTGTGCTAACATCTGTGGATGCAGGGAAACAGGTTGAAGGGATCCAACTGGATTCCTCAAATTATATGAATTTGTTTCATATGTTGCATGAATTTGTTTCATATATTGTGTGATGAATTATTTATAATCCGTGAATGATTATATCTGTGATTGAATTTGTTGAAGGCTATAATTTAGCCGAATGTATTTTTTGGTATCGTTGGATACCAGAAATGAATGAAATTGGATTTTTGAAATTAAAGTTGAAATTTTAAGTAAATTTCTTTTGAAAGGATTTGGTGAATTTAAAAGAAGGAATTTAAAAGTATAAAGTTGATTTTTGTAACCTTATCGAATTATTTCCAAAATATGGTGAAAGGTTTTTATAAATAGATTTTGAATAGTATTATTTGAAAGTTGAAGAATTGATTTAAAATGGAATTTTAAATGGTTTGGAAAAGATAAATTAATTTATTTTAAAAGGTGATTAATTTCAAGAAATCAATTTATAATTGATTTGGTATTTGAAAATAAATCTTTGGGAAATCGATATGAAAATTTATTTGATGTTGAATGAGGAAATTGATTTGTGCTGAAATGAATTTTGAAATCAATTTGTAATTGATTTGGTGTGAAGTAAATTTTGAAATCAATTTGTAATTGATTTGGTATTTGAAAATAAATCTTTGGGAAATCGATATGAAAATTTATTTGATGTTGAATGAGGAAATTAATTTGTGTTGAAATGAATTTTGAAATCAATTTGTAATTGATTTGGTGTGAAGTAAATTTTGAAATCAATTTGTAATTGATTTGGTGTTTGAAATAAATGTTTGGAAAATCAATTTGGGTTTTGAAATAAATTTGGAAATCAATTTAAAAAAAAATTGATTTGGAATTGAAAGTGAATCTTTGGAAAACGATTTTGAAAATCGTATGTAAGTGGATATTTGGAAATTTAAATTCACAAAGGAATTTATAAAGGAAAGGGAAATTTGTTTTTTAAAAATAAACATTGATTTATTTTTAAAGTGTTGAAAATATGATTTGAAATTGGTTTTCAATGTGATGAAGTGTGGAAATAAATTTACAGATTTGGGATGTAAATTTGAAATAAATCGATAAGGATTTATATAATTGGTTTAAATGAATGTGATTTGAAATTTGTTTTCAAATGGTTGAAGTGTAAACCATATATCGGGAAGATATTTTGAAATTTAATAATTTGGGAAAAATTATTTAAATTGGTTGATTGTTGTGGATGTTGTTGATAGTTAAATAACCGACTATCAATATTTTCTTTTGAAATGGCACTTGATTTGTTTTTAAAACAAACGCTCATTATTCGGTTTAGCCAGGAAAAGACCTTTGTGTCATATAACCCATTCCGAATAGTGATACGTCGTGAATGGACATTATTTGAAGACCGGTGTGAAGACCGGGTATTTTCGAAAGTGAAAGGACAACCTGTCGAATGTCTCTGCACCGAGTTGCTCCGGTATAGAGATTTATATCACTCTTCTTGTGATGGGAAGTCTGGACATGATTAGAAATTATCCGGATTGCAAGAGCTTCTTTAGAAGTGCCTACGGTTCCGTTCGATCCCGGAACGGACTTGTATGGATGTGTGTCTGACGTTACACTTTGAGATGTAAAGCTGGTTTCTATCAAATACATTTCTGTTGGTGGCGGAGAATTTATTCTCTTGGCTTAACACCCTTCTCTGAGACGTACGAGCTTAGAGGTTATGTAGTTGATGGTTACTAGTGATACATTCCCAATTTGGTAATGTGGCATACGAAGTGTTGTTGATCATTTATTGATCAAAGCGTGGCTTTGTGAAAAAGCGTGGCTTTGTGAAAAAGCGTGGCTTTGTGAAAAAGTGTAGCTTTGTGGACGAGACTTCGTCGAGCCTCACAACCCGGTAATGGTCGAAACAGGAATGTTGCGGCAAAGGTTTTTAGGGGTAGCGCCCCTAGGGTATGTCATTTCCTTCTGGATAAAAGGTGATATCATGGTATGGAGCCCAGATATTTTACCTATGTTGATGCTGCACATTTATTATACTTTGTGGTTGTGGCTTTGTGATTGAGGATCCTCGGATAAAGGTCGGTGACGACCGGGGGATGACATAGCTTGTGTGTTAGTTACCTAGTTACAGCTGTACAGCGTGAGGTAGCGTCAGTGTGTTAGTTACCTAGTTACAGCTGTACAGCGTGAGGTAGCGTCGGCCTTGTGTTTGCAGAGATCCGGTTAGGATCCGGGGCGTCTTTCCAGAGGCGTTTCCCACTACGGTGTAAGGAAGTTCCTTTTCCTGACCATTTGTTGGAAATCCAAAGAAACAATACGAACCCTGTACGGTTTTATTTGTAGAACCTGCCATTTACTTATGGTGGTCACCATAGTTTAGATGGTAGCTATAGTAGGCATACAATAATGGTTGTATGCTGGCTAAGATTAATATTATATTTTCGAAATGGTTTTCGACACTATGCACTAATGATAATAATATTGAATGATTTTGCATAGTAAGCATTTTTGACTATCATAAGAAGAAATCTCCTCCAATTCTGCGTTTGCATTGTGTGTGTGGCAGGAGGTCTTATGGTAGTTTCATTTTCCAAAAGCATTGCGAATCTGCTTTATTTTCTTTGTGAAAATAACTGTTTTTAGTTCTCACACTAGTCACCATGACTGACCTAGAGTTTATTGTTCCCTTCCTAAACTCTGGGTGGACATCATTTTCCACACGGGTAGCCTAGAGTCAGGTTATCAGGTCATTCTGGATTCAGGAGATGCTGTGGAGCTCAGTGGCGGGCTGGATGGCAAGGCGTATCACTTGTATATGATATTATTTATTCCGCTGTGTATACTATATGAGGACAAGTTTGTATAACTGTCCATTGATGTATTGTTGTTGTAAAACTCTGATGATGATGTAATGTATAAAATGATATAGTTCTTTGATTTAAAGATTATTCATTTATCTATTATATGTTGTTTTGCTACGAATGTGAGATTCTGATATTGTTTCTGTTTTTTCTTCTTTCTTTTCTTCTGTCTTCTTCTACCTCTTCTTTTATCCCTAATGGTTCGGTTTTCCGGCATTCGATTGCACGGCATTTGATACAGTGGACGTATTTATGTCGACTTTCGAGCGTCGAAAATCCAGATCGTTACAGTAATTTTCAAAATTCAAATTTTGAATGGAAGTATCTTTTCGTCGTATCTCTTCGCGAATGGTCATGACTGTTGTTTCTCTATAAATAGGGGTTAAACCAATAAATTTTTGTTAACTACTTTCTCATATTTTCTCTCATCTTTTACTCTCTTGAATTCTAAAAGAAAATCTACATAAAATATTCTCAAATTCAATCAGAATCAAATTGAAACTCCATTGATTTGAGTCACTGTTGATTACTCTCTGATTGCTCACATCTCTCTTACCCAAACATGACCAAAGTGATATTCAAGACGTTATAGGATCATTTGTAATCAAGATCAACAATCCAATTTTGTTAAATTCTATCAAATCATACTATTGTACTTGTTGGTGTGATTGTAGCCTGTGCAAATAAATTGGGTGTGCTTAGTAGCCCAGAAATCTAGTGGGTGTGCTTGTGGCCTGTGTAAATCAAGTCCCTCTACCCAGAGGTCAGAAAGTATGGAGGGTGTGTCTCATTTCCTTGAAATCAAGATTGTATATGCTTTGCTATTTGAAAAGAAATATGTACAACACTGGATGTAGGGGTGTGTTCTTTCCTTTTTTACTTTTACTGCATTTATATTTATCTGTGTTTGAATCTGTAGTTGTTAGTTGCACCGTTTAAACTATAATCTTAAAGGAATTCAAAAAGATTCACAAAAATTAGAAAGCACTATTCATCTCCCTCCAATGTCAAAATTAGCCTTAAAATCCATCTTCCGCTAAATTAACAGTATGAATTTTGCCAGCTATCATTCACCGACTTGTCTTCTCGTTACTATAGCCACGTTGTTGCTTTTAAATTTTCTGTGCAACATGGTTAATGATTTGAATTGAGAAATGCTTTATGAGTACAGTACTGTATCAATTTTGTCAGCTATCATTTAATGACTTGTCATACAGTCACTGTAGCCACGTTTTGCATTTGTTTCGGCAACTTGTCATATCAGTACCAACTTGTATTATAAATACCATCCTCCTACCATTAAGATTTACACAAACTCTTCTTCAAATTTTCTATCTAGTATATTATCATGGTCGACTATAACTATATATCTTTGCCTTCTTCATACTCCTACGAAGGTCCTTTAAGTCACGAACAGCCTCCAAATCCTTCTTCTCTTCAACCACCGACCGAGTGATATGTGGAAATGTAGGAATGACTTTATGAAGACCTACGGGAGCATGAGAGTGAGGAACAAGAGTTTCAGTTAAATGAAGAGAGAAGAAGACATGGAGATCAATGTAGAATGCAGCATAGAAGCAAACAAGGAAGGCATGAACTCTGTAATCAATGGATTGAAATAGAACATGAGGTGACTCTCCTTCAATATTTTATGTTTTTGGAGCTATGGTAACTTATTCCATTGCAAAAAGTGGAAATGACATTGGACAGTGCCATTACAGGTGCTCCAACTTTCCAAACGGTTATGGGCTATAGGAATGAATTGACGATCCATTCCCTAGTCGTGCCGTGGGATATGCAATAAAACATGAACAAGAAATAGCGGCGCTTCGTAATAGGCTAAGCCCACTGGAGTTTCAAGGTGGTGGTGGACATAACTAAGCTTCATTGATTGTTTGAGAGTGGTTAAGTATGTTTAGGTATGTTGTATGATTAAGTATTTGGTATCTATAAATATGTTGATGTTTAAGATTGTTGTGCATTTAAGTATGTTGATGTGTGAAATCCATGACGATTCAATGCATTGTTATATAATATATAGCTAATGGAGAAAATTGACTGCATAGAATCGTATAGCCATATTATCAGAACTGTATTGAAAAGGTAGGTAAGAGGTTGTAATTATTAATATTGATTTGCTTATTTATTGAGAACTAATACAAGTCTGATTTGCATATTTATTAATATTGAAGGAAAATTATAACATTTACATAGGAACACTTACATAGGACAAATGAAATTTCTCATTTAGAACTTACATAAGAACACATAACATAAGAAGGACAAGCATAACACTCAAAGACATATAGAAATCACTCAAACTGTCTAATAGAACTAATCCATAGATCATACACAGCATGACCAACGAAGGTTGTCTCATGATTATAATGAGTCAAAAGTTCATATAGACATTTGAAAAACACTTTCTTGTTCCACTTTGGCTATAATTTTCAGGTACCGTCGATATGCTCTAGTAAATGTAACATACGTACTTCTAGTATCCAAGTTTTGTCTTTTTATCCTACATTCCGGATGGCAATTGTAAGCTTTATTGAGGTGATCCAAAAATCTTCATCGGCCGTCTCTTCCATGTGTCGTTGATCGGCCTGTATATAAGCTTTGATTAACAATAAATAGTGATGGGGAGTCCAAGTCTTATTTGCCATTTGGAATTCTACAAACTTCTCATACCAACACTTACAGTATAAATAGTAATCACGGGGAGTGCAAGCGTAGCCACGCTATGCATTTCATAACATTTATTGTCTTGTCCAAACGTACAATGTAGCCATTAATGCCTTGTCCTATTCTACATTGTAGCTACGTTGTGAATCCGTAACCAATCAATGTTTTCTACAAACGTACACTCTAGTCATTAATGCCTTATCCAATCCAAGCCACTTGGAGCAAACCGTAACCATTCAATCTTGTGTCCTATCCTACACTTTAGCCATAAGTACACTGTAGCGATACGTATACTTTAACAATTCATTGTCTTGTCTAATCCTGCATTGTAGCCACACTGATCAATTCTTAACCATTCATTGCCTAAATACAGTGTGATATTAAAATACTCAAGACACAAATACTACAACCAAAACAATAATCAAACTATTTACTTCTATGAACAACAATGAATTCTTACCTTTACTACTACAACCAAAACAGTAATCGAAACTTTGACGAGGAAGAAGAGCTGGATAATGAAAGCATGGAGTTCGAAATGCAACAGCTTGAAGTAGGGTATTCTTATTATTTTGGAGAAGGATCTACCAGCAACCACCATGGTAGTTTGCCAAAACGAATTGACTATCATTACAAAAGAGACTATAGAGATGGACATGAATGACTGACGAAGGACAACTTCATTGAAAATTCAACGTATGATATCACGTTGCTCCATCGTCGATTCCGTATGTGCCTCGATGTTTTCACCAAAATTTATCTCACACTCCATGAAAACAACCCTTACTTTACTTACAGGTTAAATGGAGCACTAGAACCTGGAATTTTACCGCATATCAAAATCTCGGCTGCATTATGAATGTTGAGCTATGGAACGTCTGGTGATCAATTAGACGAATATTTCAAGATTGCATCATCAACAATGATGGAGTGGATGTAGAAATTTTGCAAAACAGTGATCTCACAGTTCGACAATAAATACTTACATACGCCGAGACCAAATGATGTTGCTCGAATACTGGCTAGAGGAGAAGCTCGGGGTTTTCCAAGTATGCTTGGTAGTTTGGACTGCATGCATTGGGCATGGAAAAATTGCCCGACAAGCTGGAAAGGAATGTTCATCGGACATAAAAGGTGTCAACAATGATTTTAGAAGCTATAGCATCCGATGATTTATAGATTTGGCATGCCTTTTTTAAAGTACCATGTTCGTTAAATGATATAAATGTTTAAAACAATCATACTTGTTTTTAGAACTATCCAACAGACTGTCGACGGAAGTTGAATACAAAGTTGGTAATGTTGTTCATCGAATGGGATACTACCTCATGGATGACATATATCCAATATGGAGAACCTTAATGCAAGGGCTTAGGGTCCAAAGCAACGATAAGTAGAAGTTTTTCACTGAGAAATTGGTAAGCTACAGAAAGGACATAGAATGTACATTTTCTATTTTGCAAGCAAGATTTCAGATTTTACGAAACCCTGCCTGATTTCATGATGCAAGAGTTCTTTCTGATATTGTGTATATGGTATTATAATTCACAATATGATTGTTGAGTCTGACTAAGGTGGGTATAAGAACCAAAGAACTAATTATCCAGATATGTTTAAGGGTTCAAATCTTAGACCTGAAAGAAACATTAACTCGACGGAGGAATATATTTCAACAGTGCAGCATATTGAAAATCAATATGAACATTTTGAATTACGTAACCAATTGATGGACCACTTATGGGTCCACATAGGAAGGAATGTGAGAACTACTAGTCATAAATAACAAAGTAGTTTAGGAGCTGGTTGTCTAAGTTGTTTGTTGAAGTCGTTTGTACTAGGTTTTTGAGCTAGTTGACTAAGCTGTTTGTACTAGGTTTGTTGAAGTTGTTTATGAGTTGGTTGACTAGGTTGTTTAAGTTGTTTTCTAAAGTGTTTTATATACTAGGTTTGTGTAATAAATTGTTTTGTGTACAAAATCTTGTTTACATTAGTTGTTTACTTCGGTTGCTTACTTCTTAGTACTACAACACATTTCTACTTAGTTCAAAATACAAATCATACAGTAATATTATAGCTAATACAATAGACACAAATATAAAACTAATACAACAACCACTAAACAACAAATACAACAACCACTAAACAAATACTACAATAACCACTAAACAATCACTAATCAACTAATAAAATAAAATACACAACTTATACACACCTAATACCTACTTCCACTCCCACTCCCACTTCCACTGCTTTTCTCTCTCTTATAAGCTTCTAGTTGTTCTTTTATAAGTTCTAGTTATAGAGGAGAAAGCTTAATAAAATCTCAATTCATTAATTTAATTATGCTCTTCTCCCACAGTAGAGCTTCCTTCCATGCTTGGGCTTATTGAAACTCCAATTTGACCGTTGCCTTTCTGCTGAATACTTACCTTTATGCTGTCTTGTTTCGCCAATAAAATTTTGCTGGGTCTCTAAGAATCTCGAAAAATATGTGTTTCGCTGCTCCAATTGAATTGACCTGTTTCTACCAATTGGACGACCGTCAACATTTCCATACATAGGTTAATTTAAATAAAAAAATTACCTTTAGATGTAGCCAATAAATCACACCTTAAACACTGAATAAAAGCTCATAGATTCAGAAATCAGCCTCTAGATTTTGCAAGGATCAAGAGGGATAAACCAGTTTTAATGAACTAATTTCATTTGTATTTGTTTGGGATATTTTTATCCATGGGAGCTCTTAAAATTTTGGCCATTAGAGAGGAAGAGAGAGCCAGAAAGTTACAGAAAGGAATGAATAGCCAAAAGGTTACGAAAAGAATGAAATGAAGAAGACAATCAATGCCCAATTAAAGAGAGACTTTTTCCCTTCTTTATGTTAATTATTTTCCCTTTTTTAGTTGTTTTGAAAACTTATCCTCTCCCTCTTATGTGGTTGGCCAAACATGGAGGCAACATGGGCCTCAAATGAACCCAAACTCATTCAGCATTTATTTCATTTAAGTCTAATTTAAACAATCTATCGAAATTTTATAACGATACGCGCGTTTTTAACTTTTATTTATGTAGTCTATTAAATGCTAATGGTATAAAAATGAACCAAATAAAAATATAATAATTAATATTTTAAAAATATTGATTAACTTACTTACAATGATAAAATTAAATTATGTGGTTTATGTGGAGTATTCATCATTACAGTTATGCGACTCAAATGTGTAAATTCAGCCAGGGATTAATATTGAACAATTCGAATATTAATGTTCACATGTCATCTTAGCAAGTGGTGTGACATTTTGGATGAATTTATTGTTTACACATCATTTCAGTAATATCCAATTTTATTTATTTAAGCATTACCCGATTGTGACTATTTTTACACCAATTCTCGTCATCAAAACTATATCGCTTTGGACTTATGAAATTTGGTAATGGTCAAAATTTCAACATCATCCATATTCAACTCTATAGTCCAAACACAAAGTCGTTGTATTAACAATTATTAACAAAACTTCTTTGTCTAAAGACTTTGAATTTGAGTTGACTTTAGTTGACCGAGATACTAATCTTATATAATCGAGGAGACGAATCCTCTCTTGAATAGTGTTTCACTTCTAATACTTCTACTCAACCCAACTATAGTCATTCGGTGGACACCGTACCATGATTTGACTATAATCAAAGCGAAGTTTCCACATTGAAGACCAACAATATTCTCAAGTCAAGAGAATAATGTAATTTTGTCATATTGATATTTTTTTACCTAAATTATATTAACCAATAGAAAACTATCAAGTGAGTCATTCCATTATTATCCAATACTATAAGTACATAACCCCTTAGTGTCCTAGCAATCATGAGAAATACACTACCCAACATTTGGAGAGTGTTACACTAATACCCGGAAATTTTGTGTATAACTTACATAATGATTATAATCAATTATAAATAATTTTTGAATTTAATTGGAGGGTAATTTGGTAAATTTTAATAAAAGACTAAAATAGTAATTTTTACAAATAGTCGAATTAGCTGACTAAAGTTGCACCATTGCATAGCTCTCATTTTTCTGGTTAAGAGGGAGTATTCACTTGTCCGAATCAGATGCCATATGAGTGAGATATTGAAGTTTTATTTAAGTGGGTCGGTTTGTGTGTGGATAGCGGGTCTGGTTGGGATGAGTTAGGCTAAGCCCATAATCTGAATTTAAATTTAAATGTCGTTTCAGTTTTCCCTCCTAATGCCCATTTAAAAAGTTTTCATAATTCATTTCTCTTCTTTACTTCTCATTTTTTGAAAATCAACCGAAAACTCCATCTTCTTCATTGATCCCCCTAACACCAAATTCAGAATTCTCAACAAAAATTGACGGGATAAAGTGCATTAAATTCATGGTGGGATGAAGGCTAATTCTTAGTTTGGGAATTCTAAAAATTTTGGACGGTGGAGGAGATCGTGTTTTTTGGATTAAATTTGTTGAGTATGGCTTCTCTGATTCGTATATAGTGTTATGACATTGTTATAGGATGCTTTAGACTAACATAAAATTGAATTATACTATAAAGTTTGAAAAAAATTAATGATGTCTGCACTTGAGAAGTAAAAATATATGTGTATTTTTCTTAAGAAACTATCAGAATTCTATTCACTGTAAATTCAAACCAAAAACCACGTAAAAGCTCAAATTTATGTACATAGATATGTTATGATCTTAGAAAACATCTTAAATAGTACATATACGATATATAATCATTGGAAACAAAGAATGAAGAAGGAAATCAAAATCTAGAAGGAAGAAAAAAAGGAAAAAAATAGAAATCATGTTTCTGAGTTGTGCTCCGGTGCGTTGGTTCACCGATGTACAACCCAATTTTGGGCTAATTATGCCTTTTGAATTCCAAGTTCCACATTTAACAATCCATCTTTCTGCGTGATAATTCTTACAACTCCATGGTGATATTTTTTTAGTATGGCTGCTGTTTGGATGTATAGATCAATGATAGCGGTGATGTTTAGGTGTAGTAGTGTATGATTTTGGAATGACATTGGAACATTTGAAGCTAGTATGAGGTGTAGCTTGATGGCGACGATATACCAAAGGGAATATATGAAATTGTGGACAAATATAATATTATCGGAGGAGGGGGGCTTGGTGACAATATATATATATATATTTCGGAAAGATAAACAACCTGAGTCTTGTAGCACACGGAATGATTCCTTGGTCCATGGTATTGACGTGGCATTCTCCTACAAAGCATCGAGGCTGGTCCATAAGATTTTTGATGTGAACAACAGTCGACTTAAAATGCACATTGTGGGACCAGGCATGAGTCCAATATGTAACCATCCTTTACCACAGGCAGCGAGACCGGATACTTGTAGACGTAAAAACCTTTACCACAGGCGGTGAGATTGAATTTCATATAGGAGGTCCTATTGTACGTTTTCGGAACTAGATCAAACTTAGATAGTATAATATTGTCCTATAGTGCGACATAAGCGGATCTAGAAGATATTATACTTAGGCTTAAACCATGTTATATCACTGTCATGGTAGTATTTAAGTTTTAGATTAGCTTCACATACTCAGGCATATGTCCCACCACACCTATATTTTCTATCTATATTCTTCTGGTTCATTGGGTCTAGAGGCGTGACGGATCTGCTGATGATTGTATATAACGTATATATTGTAATTATAGTGAGTATTAAAGACTTGATGTGATAGTGTGATGTTATTTGGGTTTGGATTATAGGACATAAGTATTGGTATCAGAATTTGTAAACAAATAATTATGTATATTTATGTGAAATAAAGTATTGATTTAACCATCTGCTGCGAGGTTTTGAAAGTTTAAGTTAATATAGTTTAACCTTTTGCTCTCTCTGTGTATATCATATGTATTATCTTCCAACGACTTATTGTTTCACGAATTCGTTGTGTAGCTACAGGGTTCTGAAATGGTGGGTTATTGCATTTCGTATCAGAGCATAGGTTATAGGATTAGAAATGTATCGAGAGAGCGTATTTGTATATTTTATAAAATATATAATATATCAGAGCTAAATTTATTTGTAAATACATAGAATCTTATTCCAGTCTCTGATTATCTAGTTATCTATTGAGGAGTTGCTAATGAATCTTATTTACAGATAACCGAAGCATGAATAATTCAGAGGAAACTGTAACAAGGACCAATGTTGGTAGGGTCAATACCGGTGCAAGTGCCAGTACCAGAGAAGAAATTCCTAAGATCCCTGGCGTGAACATGCCCTTTTGGTTCCATAGGTATCTCCATGCAACTGCTCCGACTAATATCAATACCGCCTCCACCGAACCAGTTGCTGCAACTGAAGCTGTAGTTTCTTTCCCACTACCAAATGTTGACTTCCCTAAACTCTGCAAAGATTCTGCCAACTTAGGTGGGAAGCCGTATACTAGGACAAAATCATATGCAAAAACTAAGATATGGCTAAATAATTGTGAGAAGATATTCGGTTTATTGGGACATAATGATGCGACTAAGAGGCAGTTGGTAGTTTGGCATCTATAGGAAGAGGCAGCAAATTAATTGGAGATTGTTATAGATGAGACGAAGGAGAATACCATTATTTGGGAAGTTTTCAAAAGGAAGTTTGAGGTGAATTTCTTTTCTGGAGAAGAGGGGGGAATGTTGTTGGAGGGATCTATTCAGCTTAAGCAGGGAGACATGACTATAAATAAATATGAGAAAAAATATGATGAGTTAGTGAAGTTCTAGTTCGAATTAATCAATACCCTGGAGAAGAAAGCCGAGAAATTTGCTAGGGGTTGAATGTCCCATAGATGGAGTTGGCTTTGAATCTAATACCATTAGGAGCAACTTTTGAGAAATCAGTTGAGGGTTCCTTAATGAATACTATGAGTGGAAAGTTGAATAAGGAGCAAGTATCCGTGGAGATCAAAACGAGCGCAAGAATGAAGGATCGCAAGGTGGATAGAATAAGAAGCAATTTACTGTGTGTATGTAACAACCCGTACCCCAATTGGCCCGAATTTTCGCTAAATCGAAAACTCAAGTCCACCAAAGTACGGATAGTTGGTTTGGTATCCTGCAAATAAACAAATAGTTGCATATCCGAGCACTATCGATATATCTCATAGTGGAGTACAGTATAATAGAACATATTGTTAGTGACCAAGATTGACATTTCTAATGTCTAGTGTTCTTGTCAGTGCTGAGCATGCTTAAGGAAACCTGTCCTTCCACCGGTCCCTTGCACCAATACCTACACCTTTAAAGCTATCATATAGGTTGTAATAAGGTGGGGGTCAGAACAACATTCTGGTGATTGGAGAATTATACATTTTACACATAACACTATTTTATGCCGATTGTTTTCCATTACATGTTATGTCTTTTAATTTTTACTTATTCGTCTCGACTCCATGTACACATATGGTGCACCCTATCTATTAAAAGTAGACCATATGTATATATATAAGTACCACAGTCTCCTTTTGACCAAGATACTGTCCCGCTAGTTTTTGTAATCTGGCGCCACGTCAGGATCCATCATCAACGTAATATCGAGTTTATATAGAACTACGTCTCGTATTACGACTACCCGTACAACTATGCATTGGGGAGGGGAACCCAAAATGTTGACTCGTTGGTGTGTCTCATCATCTTCATCCGTGTCCACCTCTTAATGGTAGTTTGCACCTTGTCGTGCATCTCATAGTGCCTAATACGGTGTCACAATAGCTTAGCTATATTTTAGCTTGCCTTGGGGATTTACCACTTGTCCGCTTCCTATTGTGGACTTAGCTCCACTGATTATAGAGGACTCAGCTCCTCAGACTAGCCCTTTTTTTTTGAAAAGACTCTTTTATGAGTTAACTAGCCTTTCTCTAACAAACAAACTAGCAAACAACTATGGCGGTGCATTACCTAACGTGACCTACACTAGTATGAGGCATAGTCCGTTAGGTGTAACTCTGTCCTTTTTGTTGACCACAAAGGATCGATGACGCGCTCAACCTATATACAACTCCTACTCCTAATTTGGTACCAATACATACTGACATAGCATCGATCCTCTCACCATCCTATTTGGATTGCCTAACGTAATCAAGACAATACCCTCCCCTTAATTTATTGAAGCAGACTCTACTGAAGGTATTCCTTCACCTATACGCAAGCTTATATACTTCACGGATCCTACAGTTGGATATGTCCCACATGATTTTTAATGCATACATAAATGCTGGTAGCCCCTAATGGTGGGCAGACTTCCATTGTGTAACACTACTGACCACGCAATCCAACCCATTCTAAGGACTTGTCATTCTTATCCATTTAAGTTATTTACATACTTATATAATTCACACCCGCCATAAACACATACTTATGGCTACATGTATGTATGTATATGTATATACATATATATATGTATATATTGAAGAATATATATATATATATATATATCTTCATTCATATTTAATTACTATGCCTCTATTGCTCACCGTTGATAATATTTCTTTGGTTTTCCATGCGTTTACATCTTATTTAATTTAAGGTCATTTACCACTTTCCTTTAAATATCTTTCCTTATTTACTTTTCCTTACCTTCGTTATTTAACTTCCTATTTCTATTTCTTTTTAACCTTTAATTGCCTACCTTGTTTTAGAGGACTATTTATACCTTTTTGGTTTAAATATGACTTATCTCTCTTTTCATTTGTTTTGTTTTACTCCCATTTTCTTATACTACACATATTCTTTTCTTAGATTGTTTTTATCACATTTATAATTCTTTTAATTCATCCTTAAGGATTTTCTATATTTTAATGCATTGGAATTAAATTTCTCCCAAATGGAATGGTTAACACTATAAATTTCTATATCTTCTCCAAAAAGGGAATTTGTGTTACATTTGGAATTACAAGGAATTATCTTTTCAGAGTTATTGAAATAACAGTAAAAAATACAGTGCCTATTTTATACATCTCTTTCTTTTTAGGTGTATTCCTTGTTATTTCAACCGATACACTTTTATTTACAAATCTGAAGCTTGATAAATTTTTGAAATTCACATCGCAGCATGCTATATAATCCAATAAATTAAAATACTACTTAAATCCCTACGTTTAACTGTGATAACTCAATTTACCATTTTATTTGCACAAGCCATATCAAATTCAGAAATTTGGAACTATCACATATTCTTTAAATTTCAGAGACTAAATTCAGGGACTATTAATACCTAATATTTTCAAGATACATGCAATATACAATTTCAGGTTATCGATAATAGAATATGTAGGCAGGGTTTACAATTTTATTTCACGTATACAAATGTAGCCTACAACTCCAATTTACATTTCAGGTATATAGGTGTAACTTCCTGAAATTTTCAACCATTCGCATCCACACATGTCAGACTTGAATTGCTCAAAATATCAGATTGTTAATTTAAATTTGGAAAAACTCAGCATATATAGTAAATAAATAATCACAGAATCACAGACATAGAGTAATATAACAATAAGCAGCGGAAACAAATGAATAGTATTTCATGAAGCTACTATATATATATACCAGAGTTAAAACAAGATACAACATAAGTCTCGAATACATAGAAGTCTCAATAAAATAATCAAATACAAGATCAGAATATATCACTGGAATCAACTGAATAACTGCAAGCTGAATAGATATAGCTGGATCTCCAACCGAAGCTCCAACTCCAAAGGCGAGTCTCGAACACTGAGCCACTCAGTCTGACCCGAGCGTAAACTAAAACACAAAACACTCGAGTCAGGATTAACATTCTTATATCAATAAATCCAACTCAAGTGAAATATCAACTGAAATACAAGTATCTCAAAGGATGTTTGGGATAACCATCCTCCAAGGATCCGTTAAACTATCTACTATGTAGTAATATAAGCTATTACAATTGTAGCGATCCTGACTCGGCCTTCGAAAATCGGCACCCGTACTTTACTTGTACTCGAATGCCGCAGATTCAAACGTCGAATCTGGCTCGCCGGAGCTTATAACACAGTAAGTATAACAACACAACGGAAGAAAGAAATGAATAATATCATATACAACTCCAATGAATACAATATCCAGAATGATATACAACAATGATATCAATATGATACAAGAATATCAGAGACAAATAATAATGTTACAGCGGAAACAACAGAACTGATAACTCCAAATGATCCGAAAAAGAGAATGAATCCAACAACCTCAATGTCAAGCTCGAACCACGATCACGTTCACAATGATAAGCAAGGACAGTCGGTCGCGATCTCCAAAAACTGAACTAGCTCCAAATCATTTATTAAACCTGACTATTTGAAAAAACCCAACTCTAGACTGTCCGTGTGGAAAATTGTGGGCACCCAGAGTTTAGGAAGGGAACAATAAACTCCGAGTCAGTCATGGGACTGGTATGAGTAAACAAAAACAGTTGTCTTTGGAAAACAAAGTAAACTTGAAATTGCAATGTTTTTGGAAAATGAAACTACCATAAGACCTCCCGCCACACACACAATGCAAACGCAGAATTAGAGGAGATTTCCTCTTATGATAGTCAAACATGCTTACTACGCAAAATCATTGGATTATTATTATTAGTGCATAGTGGAAAACATTTTGAAAGTATAATATTAATCTTAGCCAGCATAGACATTCCAAACTATGCCTACTATAGCTACCATCTAAACAGTGGTGACCACCATAAGTAAATGGCAGGTTCTACAACTAAAACCGTACAAGGTTCGTATTGTTTCTTTGGATTTTCCAACAAATGGTCAGGCTAAGGAACTTCCTACTGCCACATGGGAACGCCTCTGGAGGGACACCCCGAGAGACAACTGCTCTCTGCCAACACAAGTCCGGGTTACCTCTTACTAGGTAACTACTACACGAATATGCCACCCCCCGGTCGTTTGCGACCTTTATCCGAGGCCTCGATCACACAACAACAATCACACAGTAAATGAGATTGGAGCAACCACACAGGTAAATATCTGGGCTCCATACCATAATATCACCTTTTTCCAGAAGGAAATGACATACCCTAAAGGGAGCGACCCTCATAACCTTGCCGCATCTTTCCTGTTTCGACCATTTCCGGGGTGTGAGGTCCTGATGCGGTCTCGTCCACAAAGCTACGCTTTCTCACAAAGCCATGCTTTGATCAACAAATGATCAGCAACACACAGCAATACTTAGCATGCCACACTACCAAATTGGGAGTATATCACTGATAACCTTCAACTACATAACCTTTGAGCTCATACGTCTCAGAGAAGGGTGTTAAGCTAAGAGAATAAATCTCCGCCACCAAACAGAGATGTATTTGAAAGAAATCAGCTTTATATCTCAAAGTGTAGTGTCAGACATACATCCATACAAGTCTGTTCCGGGTTCGAACAGAACCGAAGGCACTTCCAAAGAAGCCCTTGCAATCCGGGTATTCACAATCCCGATCGGATTTCCCATCACTTAGGGAATCTCTATACCGGCGCGACTCAGTGCAGAGACAATCGATGGGTTATCCTTTCGTTTTCAAAAATACCCGTCTTCAACACCGGTCTTCAAATGCTATCCATTCACGTCGTATCACTATTCGGAATGGGTTATATGACACAAAGTCCTCTCCCGGCTAAACCGAATAGTGAGCGCAATATTTTAAAACATATGGATATTGGGATTTCAATTAAGTCACAACTTATTATCCAAAACTTTCCTTTCGAATGGTTTAAACAAATTACCATTTTTAATCTTTTACACAAAGATTCATCTCACAAAGTTCACTCAGTTTCACAAAGATCCATTCACAGATTTTTCAAATCGATTTCCATTTCAATTGGATTTACTCATTAAATCTTTAAATCATGATTTAATTCATAGCTTTCAAAAAGAATTCACTCATAACTTGGAAAACCATTTTTCAATTTAAACTTGAAATTCCTTTAATTCAAATTGGAAATTCATTTCTTATATGAAAGCTTTTATCCTTTGATAACAATTAGTTTCCATTCTGGAAAACTAATTACAATTTACATGAGTTAAAAACCATTCAAGTACAAAACTTGGATTTAAAATTTAAATCTCCAAACCCATACTTTTTTAGATGGTTAAAAGTCCATATAAACACATTTATAACTGGTAGGATCTTATCAGACCATAGTTCCCAAATCATTGAATTCAATTTCTTATATTGAATTCAAATTTAAATCAAATTATTAAGATTCTAAATTTTATTTAGTCATTTGAACTCATTTTCAAAAGCTTTCAATTCCAATTCCAAAACTATTTTGGATTCAAGAATTCAATCTTTACAATTGTAAAAAATCTGTGACTTAACTGATTTCCACGTGAAATCCATATTTGTGTGTGTAAAAGTGTGGTCCAGGGGTTTCACACACAATAGTGCAACATCATTCAATCATCACAGATTCAAACACAGAAATATAGTTGATAAACGGTATAAACTATAACGCTTATCTTTCATTCACAGATCACACATATCACAGATCAGATAGGATAATCAATTCAAGGCATCTCATACAATACAATCATTCATAAGTAAGGTCAAGCATTCAATAATCATTTATAAGCAGGATTAATTAATTGTTTAATCCTAATTAATTCAATTAAATTAATTACTTATGAATTAATTATCCAATCCTGATTTATTAATCCCAAATCATTTGGTATAAATTAATTAATCAATCACCTTAATTAATTATTCTCAATTAATAAATTATTCTTAAGTAATTACAATAACTAATTGATTACTCCTTAAATAATAATTATTTCTTAATCACTTGATTAATCAATTAACCTTTAATAGATTAATTTTCCTCAAATTAATTATATTAATTAATTTATCACATTATCCTTAAATCAATTATTGCTTAATCACTTGATTAATCAATTTTAATCATTAATTAAATATTTAATTAATAATCCTTAATTCATAAATTAATTATTCCTTACTTAATCTCCATCTGATTAATTATCCTTAATTAATCATAATAAGAAATTAACCTTAATTACTTAATTAACACTAACCATTAATTAATTTCTTTTAACTAAGTAATTATCTTTAATTATTTTCAGTAGTTAATTGACTTTTAACTTAAATTAATCATCTCAAATTAATTACCTTAATTAACTTATCACATTATACTTGAATTAATTATTGCTTTTAAAACTTGTTATTTCTATATTTTCAAAATTTTGTTATCATTTCAAAAACCCGAGACCAGATCATATCTTTCCCGAGCCAAATTCGGGTTTCCCCGAGCTTTCACGTTTCATATATTTTCTTCGAGTCGATCCTGGTTCAATCTCGAGTACGTCTTCGAGAAAAATTCCTTCTTCCCAAATCCAGATACTCTCATGTACGTGCGTACGTGCGCAACTAGTTCGATCACCTTTGGTCGAAGCTACGACCATCGACAAGTCGACGACCATCCACTCGATCCTCCAGACCATCCAGCAACACGAATCGACAACGATCTCACAATTAGGCTACATGACCCAAACTGGAACAAAAAGGGTCATCAATGAAACGCCTTGCTCCGACTCCACAGGCCACCAGAGACGTCGAGACTCCAGCCAGAGCTTCGTCTACCCCTCTTCTTTCGATTGCCATGGGTGCGATCGATTCCGGCGCTACGACGAAACTGCAGCGATGCAAATTTCGATGGTGACTAAAACAAGGGTTAAAACCGTATATCTTCATCGTTTCACCACACCGACCATTAATAAATTCAATTAGCATTTTTCCCAAACTCCTCTACACACAAGCTATCTTCGACCTAAGCCTTGATCTATGAAATGTCGCCAATCGACTGAATTTGACAATAATGTGGTTTTCGTTCAACTCACTTTTTCTCACAATTTAATACATTAATAATCTTGAAATAACTTTCAAAAATCATATTTTGTAAACACAAATCTATTTATATAACCAAAACTTGAAAATAAAATCATTAAATTTTCAAGTTTGAAAAGATCTCACTGTAATACCCAAACTTCTAAATATTTTCTAGATATAAATATTTGAAACCATTTTTAATACAAATATCTTGTTGATTCAAACATTTTTCATTCATATATCTAGGCTTATAAGTGAAAGATTAAGGAGATTTTGATTTTTATTTGTTTCTAGCCTGTAACAGAGAGACAGGTACATATACTTGTATCTACATATTTAAGTTTACAGATATACATATATATATATAGACATACAAATATATATATATATATATAGACATACAAATATATTTTCATTCTATACAACATTATTCCATAACATATATCCAATATAGATCACATGCAAACCAGATCATATATATATATATATATATATGTAAAAGTTGAAGAGTTTGCTCACCGTGTTTTGAAGAAAGAACAGAGCTTCAAGTTGAAACAGGTTTTAAGACAATGCAAGCTGAAATTCTCATCTTTAATCTCTGGTTATATGAAATTGTATGTTGATCAAGTTGAGATTTTGTTTGAGTTTTAGATGGTGCTTATTTTCAGATTTTCCTTAGCTTATGATTTATGAAACTAAAATGAAGAAGTTTGATATCTAGAAAGGAGATTACTGGGTGATGTATTTGTACAGGTTATTATATTGCCTTTGTACAAATACCAGAGAATTTTTTCTTTGGTTTGGAGGCTGAATTGATTTTTAAAACAATTCGAATTGACTAAAATGTTGCTAGCATTTAATGCCAAGGTACTTTATGTCTCAGCCTTATTTTATTTGTGTATGTAGATAGATATTTTCTTCTTTTACTTTGTTCTTGCATAACTAAACTTCACATACATATACAAAGCCTGATTTGTTTACTTATGTCTTCATGCTTATATTTTTTTATATTTGTTTGTTGTCTTGTATTTTCTTTAGTTTTGTTTTACCAGCCTACATACTTATCTTATTATATGTTTGAAACATGAATGTATATTTCTTTTATCTTGTCTTATTACTTTGTCATATGAATACATTTCTATTTTTAATGTGTTGTTGGCATTTATCAAATGTGTTTTGCTACACAATTTTATAATTTTATATTGTATAAATTTTATTTATATTTCTAACTTAAATATTTTATGGTCTTGTATTTCTCAATTAATTTATAGTTTAACTAAAATTTGATATTAATTACCAATTATTTCACAATTTTTATTCAAAAATTAAATTAATTATCAATTCAAACTTATTTAAAATCCATGATCGTTACAACAATAATGTCTATAGAAAAGTAAACTATTAAAATAGCGTTAAGGCTTTACATTTTCCACCTTAACACATTTTATAGTGCCAATAGTCTATACAGTACCGTAATACCCTGTAAACTGGAGCTACCAGAGGATACTCCATATACCTCATATAGGATCGTCGCCACTACCCTACTTCATTCTGGAATTTCCACCGCGTACACAGTTGTTAAAGTGGTTTTCGGTATTGGCAGAGAGTATGAAAAAATCCGATCCCGGTCTCTTTAACAACCAATCGTTATTATAACATCGCAGTCATTTCAAAATAGTTTATACTTCAAAACTAAAATATCATTTCCATTTCAAAACCATATCAATATGATATCATTTCTCAATTAAATAAACATTCATTTCCAAAATCATAGTACTTTCAAAGTTACAACACTTGCGAAACCAAACATTTGAAATTATAACACTTTGGAAATCACAACATTTTTGAAATCATAGCACTTTGGAAATCATAACACTTTCCTTTAAACAGTTTAGATATTAATAATAGTATATAAAATAAAATAGTTTATAAAATAAAATAGTTATAAGTTAAAAATAGTTTATTATAAAATAATTTATATTAAAAATGATTTAAATTAAAATAGTTTATATTAAAATAATTTATATTGAAAATATAAAATAGCTTCCTCAAATTTCAGAAATCGATTCAAAATCAACTTAAATTCCAAAATTCAAATTTTATTCAATCTCAATTCATCAAATTCAACTCAATTCAGTTTCTCAATAAACCATTTCAAATTATCGATTTCAAATACATATTTGAACCATAAAATAAGCCATTTCAATTTCAATATATTTCAAAGCTTTAAATATTCAACATTTTCAAAACTAAATTCGATAATTTCACATATATATCAAATTCACTTCACTATTATTAAGTTTTGAAATATTTACTTAATCATTTCAATATCATTTAAATAAAACTTCAATTTACAAATTTTAAATAAACAAAATATCCCATTTCAATTTATGTAAATTTGAAATATTCATTTAAGTCACTTCCAAGTTATAAAATCATATCTTAAAATTTCAAATCAAACTTATTTAAGTATAATTCTTAAATAAATACAATTTCAACCCAATTTATATTCCTCTTTCCAACCTGAATTTATTAAAATCATTATAAACTCTATATTTAAAAATATAAATTTTAAATAAGTACTTAAACAATATTAAATATTAATCTATTTATATATTTTAAAAATAGAAAAATTATAAATAAATTCTTAAAATTTATAATTACACAAATTAACTTATAACTATACAATTTTCAAAACATATAATTTTTAGAAAATCTAAATTTTAAACTTTATAAAATACATTTATATAATATCTTAAAAATCAATATTTAATAAACCATATACTCCTTTCCAAAGCCATAGAAATCATTTTCAAATATTTATATATATAGACCAACGGTGTCTGTATATAATTCCCTATCCTATGGTAAAGTGATACAGATATTTATCATTTCAATCTGCAATTTAAATATATATACGGGTATATATCTTTTCAACCCGCAATCCCAAATTCAATTAAATGAAAATCGCTTGAGTTTATCATTTCAACCCATAACGATTTTCTCCTATTCTACAAGATTGTTTGGGTATGTATCATTTCAACCCATAGGGAATTCTATACTAACAGGGAACTTGCAAAGTGAGAACAAGAATGATAATAATATAACAATTAGTAACAGGCATATATCATCAATGGTAAAATAACAGATAATGGTGTCAGATGTCACAGGTGAACAAATACAGATAATAGCATATATATAGCAATGTAAATAACTAACAGCAGCATATTTCAATTGTCGTTTCAATTGAAATCATATTTAATAAATATAAGAACATTAATCGTGAGTGATTGCTCACCTTTTGAGGCTAGAGAGGATAGACAATGAAATTGAGTTACGAATTGCAACCACGACTTCTAAAGCAAAGCTAGATTGGCATGAATTTGACGGACAAAGCTAATAGATAAGAATTGATGAAAATGGATCAAAATTGGATAAATTATGATAAATGGTATAAGTGAACTTATATAGATATAACATATATTCAACACATACTAAATTATATATATATATATATACATACATTTTCAAATAAATACTAAATCTAAATACCTATAAATAAAAATCTCAATATATTTATTAAAAAGTCAAACTCTGGTATACTCATATATATATAAATATATAACATATATGACTTATATACATAAAAATAAAATACATATATATTAATTCCAAATCAATGCTTAAACTCAAACACATAAAATATCCATATATTTGAAACCAGATTCACCTACACTTACATATAAATTAATGTATATAGACAATAGGTTGTCTACCTTAAAAAAAATATATAACACCAAACTACTTCCATGCTTATATATAAACTATCCATTGTAAACTTTCATAACCAACATATTAAATTATCATATTATAAAATAACATCAATGTAACAGATTATATAATTGACCAACATAAGTACAACAGATTGTAAAGAGTGCTGATATAATTATACAGTAGATAAATATATATCTATTTATATACATATATTCAATATACTATATATAAAATTTTAAAATGGACCCAACATATGTGCAGACTAATACAAATCCTTATGCAAAGATATATATATATATAACTTTGATTTTATCTATACTTACAGTATAAAACAAATAATATATATACTGTATAAACTTTTAAAACAAACATACTAGCATATATGTATATACAATTTAAACATATTGTACGTAACAAAATAGCTTGCTTATATAAAACATAACGTACATAAAACATGTTCTATAAATACAGCAACATATATGCACAGAACGAATAAAATATATCCTATTAATATAACTTAAACTAATAGAATATATAAACCAAAATATATATAAGACTTACATAATCTAACACTAGAACAAGTTATACATTTACACATATAAATACTGACGCAAATAATTCCATGTATGAACAGACGTATGAAATAAAGTAGGAAAAAAATAGAACTAGGCATGTAAACCTGTAGTTGCTCACGGCTAGAGGAGAGGTAAAAGAAGTGGTGAGGATAGCGAGTGGAGGAGGGGAGGACAAGGCGGACTTGAGCTGCTGCGCGGTAGGAGGGGTGCGCGCTCGGTCATCGACGTGGGTGGTTGTGCTGGCTGAGGTGGTCTTCGAGATGCGGGCTTTAGCTGCTTTGGTGCACAGGGTAGGCCGATGTAGGGTGTTGTCACAGTGGAGGGTGGAAGGAATGGTGGAGAAGAGGGAAAATGGGAGGAAGAGGGATAGATAATGGAGATAACAGGAATATAAAGTTTTGATTTTTTTATTTTTCTTTCAAGAGAAGCACGTACAAGAGAAAGTGGAATAGATAGGACGAACCAAAAGATAATAATTTCAACTGTGGGAATGACAAGGGTCAGATATTAATAACGAATGACCATTGGTTTTAAACGGTGGAAAAATGAATGGTCACGAAAAAAACAAAAAGACAAACTGTAACGATCCGGATTTTCGCGCTCGAAAATCAACATCCGTACTTTACATCGTACTCGAATGCCGTAGATTCGACCGTTCAAATCCGAGTCACCGGAGCTTATAACACAGTTAAGTATAACAACACAGCGGAAAAGAAAAAGAATATAGATATACAGCATCTGATACAACAGAGTGATACAATGAATATCAATATACATTAGAGATATGATACAAGAAATAGCAGCGGAAAGAAAATAGATAACACCAGCAGCGGATAGAATGTCTCCAATAGAATGCTCCAAGATAAGCAACGTCAGTCCATGAACTCCAAGAACTGAACTAGCTCCAGATAATCTACTAAACCTGAATATCTGAAAAACCCAACTCTAAACTGCCCGTGTGAAAAATGGTGGGCACCCAGAGTTTAGGAAGGGAACAATAAACTCCGGATCAGTCATGGGACTGGTGTGAGCAACAAAAACAATTATCTTTAAAACAAGCAACAAAGGCTTTTAAACATTGAAATCCGCAATGCTTTTCGAAAATGAAACTACCATAAGACCTCCCACCACACACACAATGCAAACGCAGAATTGGAGGAGATTTCTTCTTATGATAGTCAAAAATGCTTATTACGCAAAATCATTCGGTATTATTATCATTAGTGCATAGTGTTGAAAACCATTTCAAAAATATAATATTAATCTTAGCCAGCATACAACCATTGTTGTATGCCTACTATAGCTACTACGTTCAATAGCAGGTTACCGCCACATTCCATAGCAGGTAATACAACTAAAAACCGTACAGGGTTCGTATTGTTTCTTTGGATTTCCAACAAATGATCAGGCTAAGGAACTTCCTTACCGAAATAGAAACGCCTCTGGAAAGACGCCCCGGATCCTAACCGGATCTCTGCAAACAAAAGACCGACGCTACCTCACGCTGTACAGCTGTAACTAGGTAACTAACACACGAGTCATGTCATCCCCCGGTCGTTACCGACCTTTATCCGCGGGATCCCAAAAACCAACAAAGCAACATCATACAGTAATAAATTACCGTGTCCACATGAGTTAAGTATCTGGGCTCCATACCATGATACCACCCTTTATCCAGAAGGAAATGACATACCCTAGGGGCGCTACCCCTACAAACCTTTGTCGCAACATTCCTGTTTCGACCATTACCGGGTTGTGAGGCTCGACGAAGTCTCGTCCACAAAACTACGTTTTTTCACAAAGCCACGCTTTTTCACAAAGCAACGCTTCAATCAAAAATTGATCAGCAGCACTTCGTATGCCACATTACCAAATTGGGAATGTATCACTAGTAACCATCAACTACATAACCTCTGAGCTCGTACGTCTCAGAGAAGGGTGTTAAGCTAAGAGAATAAATTCTCCACCACCAACAGAAATGTATTTGATAGAGACCAGCTTTACATCTCAAAGTGTAACGTCAGACACACATCCATACAAGTCTGTTCCGGGTTCGAACAGAACCGAAGGCACTTCCGAAGAAGCCCTTGCAAATCCGGGTATTCACAATCCCGATCGGATTTCCCATCACTTAGGAAATCTCTATACCGGCGCGACTCAGTGCAGAGACAATCGATAGGTCATCCTATCGTTCTCGCAAATACCCGGTCTTCACCACCAGTCTTCAAATGCTATCCATATCGTCGTATCACTATTCGGAATGGGTTATATGACACAAAGGTCTTCTCCCGGCTAAACCGAATAACGAGCGCAATTAAAAATCATATGGATACTGGGGTCTCAGTTAAATCACAGCTTAAAGCCCAAAACTTTTCATTCGAATGGTTAAAACAAATTACCATTTCTAATCTTTTAAACAAAAAGATTCATTTCAAAAACCTTCACTGGTTTAAACAATTTTCACACTTTTAATCTTTTAAACAAAAAGATTCAATTCACAAAGTTAACCCCATTCACAAAGATTCATTCATAGATTTCAAAACAATTTCCATTTCAATTGGATTAACTCGTTAAATCTTTAAATCAAGATTTAACTTATAGCTTTCAAAACAATTCCATTTCAAGTTAGATTAACTCATCCGGTCTTTGAAATCAAAGACTCATTTCATAGTTTTCAAAACATTTCAATTCCATTTCGAACTTGAAACCGTTCAACACAAATTGGAAGTTCATTACTTATGCGAAAGCTTTTACTATTTGAAAACAAATAGTTTCGTTTCATAAAAATCCAGTTATATTTACACGAGTTAAAACCCTTGAATTAAATTCAAATTCCCAAATCAATACCTTTAAAATGGTTTAACCCATATATAACTTGTACAGCATCTTAAATCCTTAGTTTCAAATCATAGAATTCAATTTAAAACTTGAATTCAAATTTAAATCAAATTATTTAAATTCTCAAAACTCGATTAAGTTATTCAAAATAACTTTTATCTTTGAAATTCCATTTCAAAAGCTTTTCACTTTAAACCCAAATTTCTAATTTCAAAATCAATTGAAATTAAAATTTCCATTTCAAAAACATCAAATTTAATTTATCTGTGATTTAACCGATTTCCACGTGAAATCCATATTTGTGTGTGTAAAAGTGTAGTCCAGGGGTTTTACACAATAGTGCAACATCAATCATCACAGATATATCGATAAGCGGTAAAATCGATAACGCTTATCTTCATTCACAGATTCATAGATAAAATAAATTTATCGGTCACAATGATTCACTATTATAATTCGATGTGGGTTTCGGATAACCAACTGAAATCCGACTCCTTGTCGCATCGAAATTCAATTGCCGTTTAACGGGCCAAGGGTTTCATATTCACATAGTAATATATCACAGAAACAGATATATATCGCAGATAAGTAAATTACAGATCACGTCATAAATCAGGATGTATCACAAAGCATCATATATCAGGGATATCAAACAATTCAACCATTCAACGAAATCCAAACATCCATAAGTGGAATCAATTAATATCTGACTATAATTAATTTATACCCGATTAATTACTTATGAATAAACTACAAATCTTGGTTAATTCATCATTAATTAATTGTAAACCATTTCAATTTATTAATCTTTAATCATTTATTAACTAAAATTTAAATCCTATATAATACTCTTTGGAAATAAATTATCAATTACCAGTCAACTTAAAACCTTTGAGTTAAATCATTCTTTAAAACACTTTTAAACTCAAGATATTTTGTTTTGAAATCTTAATAAGTCCCGACTTAAATCAATCATTCCTTATTCAAAAAGAAATGGGTAAGAAATTGTTTAATCTTGACCCGGTTTTAAAAATTTAAAAACCTGTTATTGCATTTAATTCCTAGACCCGAGCCAAAAATGCAAAAATCCTGGGCTCTACTTCGAGTTTTCCTTCCACATGCTTCGAGCCAAACATTCCAAAGCCCCGAGTAAACCATCCTTAATCAAATTTCCTGAACCCATATTAAAGTTTAAAACGACAGTTCTATATACACGCGCAAACTCGAGTCCTGCTTCGAGTCAAAACCCCTCTCGCTCGAGCAAACACACGCGAAGAACTCCTTCTTCCCAAACACTTCAACAGCCCAGATTCAGATACTCGAACCTATCGTGTGCACGTGCACCCCCACGGCAATCAACTCCGGCCCCTCGCGATCATCCTCGCAAGTCAACGACCCTCCCCTAACACCATTCCGATCACCACATCGGTAGCAGGAACCCCGATTTAAAATCGAGCATCGCGCTCGAAACTGGAATCAATGTCGAGTCTGGAAAACGCCTCGTACTTGCCGCCTCTACCACCAGAGATCATGAATCTTCGGCCACGTCTTCGTCCATGCTTAAGGTTCCATTACCCAAAACCCCATACAACCCGATCCACCAGTGAAGACGCGGTGATCAAATTTCTCAGATGAACAAAAACTAGGGTTAAATACTTTAATCACAAATTCCCACTGCCTCAATGCTTCGGTCCATCAACTACCATTTTTCCTATACACTACGATCAAAACTCCATCACTAGGAAGAACCACGGCCACCCCGACCTGCTAGATTGACCGCGACATGCCAAAGTACCATTTCTAGATGAACCAGAAATGCTCTTCCAATTTCAAACTAAAAATTGCAATTTTAGTTTTAAAAATCATGTTTCAATGAAAGGTTTCGGATCACAACCCTGAAGTTATAAATTTGAATGTTTAAATTTTCACTTTATACAAGTTTGCTCTGTTATTTTATTTCCAGAACCTTTACAAGTTTATGGTATCTTGAATAAATTCTTATAACGTTAATCTTTGAGAAACAAACAAATTTTGTTTAGAACTAATATCCTAACTTAGATTAGAAATGAGATAATGAGTTTGATTTACAACTTAGGCCTGGAAACAAAAGGCTGGGAGAACCCAGATACACAGCAGCATGCACAGAAATATATCCACAAATATATATACAGATACTCACCTATATATATTTATAACAGAGATTTCCAAATAACCATATTTATTTATGTTTTTTAAAAGTTACTCACAAGCATCAAGATAACAAAATCAGTTAAGCTTCTAAAAACAAGGAGTTGCTCACATTGTTTTCCAGAGAAGAAGAACCGAGTTGATGAAGAACCAGACTTGAACATTTGCAAGTTGAAATCTTTCCCCTTGATCTTTGGCTTCCATGAATTTGTATTGATTTTGTTTGTTTTAATTAATTTTTTTTAAGTTGTAGATGATGCTACCTTCAGTTTTCCTTAGCCAAGAATGAACGAACTTAAAATGAGAAGTGGATGTTGATATAAAGAAATGAAGCTTAAAGTATACAGGCTGCTATTTTCTATTTGTACAAAACAGGACAGGGATATTTTTGTGTTTGTAGGCTGATGAGAAAAAATTTTGGGTGCTGCATTTATTTCCTTAGTCCTTTATGTCTTCAGCTGATATGATATCTTTGCTTGCACTAGAGAGATTAATTAGACTTGTTTTACTTTTGTTCTTCTTCTTTTACAATACTGCAGCTCATACCTATACTTGATTTTACTTTTTAGCTCGGCTGATAGATGCTTTGTTTATTTTGTTTTACTTAATATGCTTTGATCATTTTGTTTGTTAAAGGTAGGCTCAACTGGTACAAGTTTTATTTCTTTAGTTTACATGAACCATTTTATTTAATTTTTCTCTCTTTGTACATACATTCATGGTTCAAATCTTGTTTTCAAATATATTTATTTTAATCTGGTAAGTACATTTGTTTCTTATTTTGTTTATAACTTATACTTGTTGCCTTGTTTCATTTTAAGAAATGAAGTTCCATTTTACTTTATATCTTATATAATTTGTATTTTTAAACCATCTATTTTAGATTTAAACTCAAATTCAATATTTATACAATATTTTTAATTTAAATGATTCATCCAAAATTTATTCGAAGATCGGGGAAACTCGCATCACTTAAATCGATTTATTTCACAAAATTTATTCAAAAATTCTTCAAATTATCAATTTAAATTTATATAAAATTCGGGGTCGTTACAGACTTCCCCCCTTAAAAGAATTTCGTCCTCGAAATTTGCACAGGAGACACAAAGATAGATGAAGAATATTTTATCAGATCAACTGAACATCTATTCTGCATTTGGCTTACCCAATCAGAATATCAATAGTAGATACGAAAACGAATCTTTTTTGAATTCTTTCACCCGATACTCGGGTTATCCGGATCTAAGAAATATACAGTGGCATCGGTCAGTTCAAAAGGATAACTAACCACTCGTAGAACATATCGGGACCCAAAGAAATAGATAGATATATGGATACAATTTCAAAACTTTCAGTTTAGAACTAAAGTATACCTATCAACCATAGCAATCAAAGCAAACAATACATCCAACAAACAATTTTGGCCTATTCTGGAGTTTATGTCCCATATTAATATATCGAATTTCCTTTCTAGATCTACCAGAAATTATCGATGAATTGAGAAGAAGATGCTGAACAAAAGAGATTGATAGAGAAAAGATTGTTTCCTTGTTGCTACAGGATATTGACCATTTATAGTCGTATTCTCCTGTCCCCTATCTCATCCTCTTCTTGCACTCATACTCACTATCAGTGAATAGCAAGAAAATTTACTGAGGCGTTCGAACGGATATCTGAGGAATACTCATTCTAGGGTATACTTCACCCTATCTCTAATGAGCTACTTAATGTGTTAATACTCCTGAGCTAAAGTTCAACCTTAGCTCTGATACCACATGTAACGATCTGGATTTTCGCGCTCGAAAATCAACATCCGTACTTTACATCGTACTCGAATGCCGTAGATTCGACCGTTCAAATCCGAGTCGCCGGAGCTTATAACACAGTTAAGTATAACAACACAGCGGAAAGAAAAAGAATATAGATATACAGCATCTGATACAACAGAGTGATACAATGAATATCAATATACATCAGAGATATGATACAAGAAATAGCAGCGGAAAGAAAATAGATAACACCAGCAGCGGATAGAATGTCTCCAATAGAATGCTCCAAGATAAGCAACGTCAGTCCATGAACTCCAAGAACTGAACTAGCTCCAGATAATCTACTAAACCTGAATATCTGAAAAACCCAACTCTAGACTGCCCGTGTGAAAAATGGTGGGCACCCAGAGTTTAGGAAGGGAACAATAAACTCCGGATCAGTCGTGGGACTGGTGTGAGCAACAAAAACAATTATCTTTAAAACAAGCAACAAAGGCTTTTAAACATTGAAATCCGCAATGCTTTTCGAAAATGAAACCACCATAAGACCTCCCACCACACACACAATGCAAACGCAGAATTGGAGGAGATTTCTTCTTATGATAGTCAAAAATGCTTATTACGCAAAATCATTCGATATTATTATCATTAGTGCATAGTGTTGAAAACCATTTCGAAAATATAATATTAATCTTAGCCAGCATACAACCATTGTTGTATGCCTACTATAGCTACTACGTTCAATAGCAGGTTACCGCCACATTCCATAGCAGGTAATACAACTAAAAACCGTACAGGGTTCGTATTGTTTCTTTGGATTTCCAACAAATGATCAGGCTAAGGAACTTCCTTACCGAAATAGAAACGCCTCTGGAAAGACGCCCCGGATCCTAACCGGATCTCTGCAAACAAAAGACCGACGCTACCTCACGCTGTACAGCTGTAACTAGGTAACTAACACACGAGTCATGTCATCCCCCGGTCGTTACCGACCTTTATCCGCGGGATCCCGAAAACCAACAAAGCAACATCATACAGTAATAAATTACCGTGTCCACATGAGTTAAGTATCTGGGCTCCATACCATGATACCACCCTTTATCCAGAAGGAAATGACATACCCTAGGGGCGCTACCCCTACAAACCTTTGTCGCAACATTCCTGTTTCGACCATTACCGGGTTGTGAGGCTCGACGAAGTCTCGTCCACAAAACTACGTTTTTTCACAAAGCCACGCTTTTTCACAAAGCAACGCTTCGATCAAAAATTGATCAGCAGCACTTCGTATGCCACATTACCAAATTGGGAATGTATCACTAGTAACCATCAACTACATAACCTCTGAGCTCGTACGTCTCAGAGAAGGGTGTTAAGCTAAGAGAATAAATTCTCCGCCACCAACAGAAATGTATTTGATAGAGACCAGCTTTACATCTCAAACTGTAACGTCAGACACACATCCATACAAGTCTGTTCCGGGTTCGAACAGAACCGAAGGCACTTCCGAAGAAGCCCTTGCAAATCCGGGTATTCACAATCCCGATCGGATTTCCCATCACTTAGGAAATCTCTATACCGGCGCGACTCAGTGCAGAGACAATCGATAGGTCATCCTATCGTTCTCGCAAATACCCGGTCTTCACCACCAGTCTTCAAATGCTATCCATATCGTCGTATCACTATTCGGAATGGGTTATATGACACAAAGGTCTTCTCCCGGCTAAACCGAATAACGAGCGCAATTAAAAATCATATGGATACTGGGGTCTCAGTTAAATCACAGCTTAAAGCCCAAAACTTTTCATTCGAATGGTTAAAACAAATTACCATTTCTAGTCTTTTAAACAAAAAGATTCATTTCAAAAACCTTCACTGGTTTAAACAATTTCCACACTTTTAATCTTTTAAACAAAAAGATTCAATTCACAAAGATTCATTCATAGATTTCAAAACAATTTCCATTTCAATTGGATTAACTCGTTAAATCTTTAAATCAAGATTTAACTTATAGCTTTCAAAACAATTCCATTTCAAGTTAGATTAACTCATCCGGTCTTTGAAATCAAAGACTCATTTCATAGTTTTCAAAACATTTCAATTCCATTTCGAACTTGAAACCGTTCAACACAAATTGGAAGTTCATTACTTATGCGAAAGCTTTTACTATTTGAAAACAAATAGTTTCGTTTCATAAAAATCCAGTTATATTTACACGAGTTAAAACCCTTGAATTAAATTCAAATTCCCAAATCAATACCTTTAAAATGGTTTAACCCATATATAACTTGTACAGCATCTTAAATCCTTAGTTTCAAATCATAGAATTCAATTTAAAACTTGAATTCAAATTTAAATCAAATTATTTAAATTCTCAAAACTCGATTAAGTTATTCAAAATAACTTTTATCTTTGAAATTCCATTTCAAAAGCTTTTCACTTTAAACCCAAATTTCTAATTTCAAAATCAATTGAAATTAAAATTTCCATTTCAAAAACATCAAATTTAATTTATCTGTGATTTAACCGATTTCCACGTGAAATCCATATTTGTGTGTGTAAAAGTGTAGTCCAGGGGTTTTACACAATAGTGCAACATCAATCATCACAGATATATCGATAAGCGGTAAAATCGATAACGCTTATCTTCATTCACAGATTCATAGATAAAATAAATTTATCGGTCACAATGATTCACTATTATAATTCGATGTGGGTTTCGGATAACCAACTGAAATCCGACTCCCTGTCGCATCGAAATTCAATTGCCGTTTAACGGGCCAAGGGTTTCATATTCACATAGTAATATATCACAGAAACAGATATATATCGCAGATAAGTAAATTACAGATCACGTCATAAATCAGGATGTATCACAAAGCATCATATATCAGGGATATCAAACAATTCAACCATCAACGAAATCCAAACATCCATAAGTGGAATCAATTAATATCTGACTATAATTAATTTATACCCGATTAATTACTTATGAATAAACTACAAATCTTGGTTAATTCATCATTAATTAATTGTAAACCATTTCAATTTATTAATCTTTAATCATTTATTAATTAACATTTAAATCCTATATAATACTCTTTGGAAATAAATTATCAATTACCAGTCAACTTAAAACCTTTGAGTTAAATCATTCTTTAAAACACTTTTAAACTCAAGATATTTTGTTTTGAAATCTTAATAAGTCCCGACTTAAATCAATCATTCCTTATTCAAAAAGAAATGGGTAAGAAATTGTTTAATCTTGACCCAGTTTTAAAAATTTAAAAACCTGTTATTGCATTTAATTCCTAGACCCGAGCCAAAAATGCAAAAATCCTGGGCTCTACTTCGAGTTTTCCTTCCACATGCTTCGAGCCAAACATTCCAAAGCCCCGAGTAAACCATCCTTAATCAAATTTCCTGAACCCATATTAAAGTTTAAAACGACAGTTCTATATACACGCGCAAACTCGAGTCCTGCTTCGAGTCAAAACCCCTCTCGCTCGAGCAAACACACGCGAAGAACTCCTTCTTCCCAAACACTTCAACAGCCCAGATTCAGATACTCGAACCCATCGTGTGCACGTGCACCCCCACGGCAATCAACTCTGGCCCCTCGCGATCATCCTCGCAAGTCAACGACCCTCCCCTAACACCATTCCGATCACCACATCGGTAGCAGGAACCCCGATTTAAAATCGAGCATCGCGCTCGAAACTGGAATCAATGTCGAGTCTGGAAAACGCCTCGTACTCGCCGCCTCTACCACCAGAGATCACGAATCTTCGGCCACATCTTCGTCCATGCTTAAGGTTCCATTACCCAAAACCCCATACAACCCGATCCACCAGTGAAGACGCGATGATCAAATTTCTCAGATGAACAAAAACTAGGGTTAAATACTTTAATCACAAATTCCCACTGCCTCAATGCTTCGGTCCATCAACTACCATTTTTCCTATACACTACGATCAAAACTCCATCACTAGGAAGAACCACGGCCACCCCGACCTGCTAGATTGACCGCGACATGCCAAAGTACCATTTCTAGATGAACCAGAAATGCTCTTCCAATTTCAAACTAAAAATTGCAATTTTAGTTTTAAAAATCATGTTTCAATGAAAGGTTTCGGATCACAACCCTGAAGTTATAAATTTGAATGTTTAAATTTTCACTTTATACAAGTTTGCTCTGTTATTTTATTTCCAGAACCTTTACAAGTTTATGGTATCTTGAATAAATTCTTATAACGTTAATCTTTGAGAAACAAACAAATTTTGTTTAGAACTAATATCCTAACTTAGATTAGAAATGAGATAATGAGTTTGATTTACAACTTAGGCCTGGAAACAAAAGGCTGGGAGAACCCAGATACACAGCAGCATGCACAGAAATATATCCACAAATATATATACAGATACTCACCTATATATATTTATAACAGAGATTTCCAAATAACCATATTTATTTAAGTTTTTTAAAAGTTACTCACAAGCATCAAGATAACAAAATCAGTTAAGCTTCTAAAAACAAGGAGTTGCTCACATTGTTTTCCAGAGAAGAAGAACCGAGTTGATGAAGAACCAGACTTGAACATTTGCAAGTTGAAATCTTTCCCCTTGATCTTTGGCTTCCATGAATTTGTATTGATTTTGTTTGTTTTAATTAATTTTTTTTTTAAGTTGTAGATGATGCTACCTTCAGTTTTCCTTAGCCAAGAATGAACGAACTTAAAATGAGAAGTGGATGTTGATATAAAGAAATGAAGCTTAAAGTATACAGGCTGCTATTTTCTATTTGTACAAAACAGGACAGGGATATTTTTTTGTTTGTAGGCTGATGAGAAAAAATTTTGGGTGCTGCATTTATTTCCTTAGTCCTTTATGTCTTCAGCTGATATGATATCTTTGCTTGCACTAGAGAGATTAATTAGACTTGTTTTACTTTTGTTCTTCTTCTTTTACAATACTGCAGCTCATACCTATACTTGATTTTACTTTTTAGCTCGGCTGATAGATGCTTTGTTTATTTTGTTTTACTTAATATGCTTTGATCATTTTGTTTGTTAAAGGTAGGCTCAACTGGTACAAGTTTTATTTCTTTAGTTTACATGAACCATTTCATTTAATTTTTCTCTCTTTGTACATACATTCATGGTTCAAATCTTGTTTTCAAATATATTTATTTTAATCTGGTAAGTACATTTGTTTCTTATTTTGTTTATAACTTATACTTGTTGCCTTGTTTCATTTTAAGAAATGAAGTTCCATTTTACTTTATATCTTATATAATTTGTATTTTTAAACCATCTATTTTAGATTTAAACTCAAATTCAATATTTATACAATATTTTTTATTTAAATGATTCATCCAAAATTTATTCGAAGATCGGGGAAACTCGCATCACTTAAATCGATTTATTTCACAAAATTTATTCAAAAATTCTTTAAATTATCAATTTAAATTTATATAAAATTCGAGGTCGTTACACAAACCGTTACGGTTGATCGTTTCGCGTGTTTCGTCGTCCCCTGGACTCCAAAACACAGAATTGAATATACCACAAAGATCAGCATGATGAGACGATCAAAACGATATGTAGACATCAGTGGTATGGTTATCCTATCAAAAGTCGATAATCGGTACCGAAAATGCTGCTAATACGCCAAAAATAAGATAAACGGAGCAATAGCAATCCAAATTTGACAAACGAAACGTGAGGTCTCACTCAGAAGATGATTTACAAATTTATTATGTAAAAATATTCAAGTTTGGAAAACATTTTTTTATCATCTAAATTTTAACTGATTTAAATTGAAATAAAATTACACAATAATATAAACTTCCATATTATTTGATGAAAATTTACCATTTGCTATGTTTAAATAGACGCATTCCAAATATCAAATTTATATTTCGAAATTCAATTATTTAAAATTTCATAAAATTTCAATTAAATATATATCTAACTATTAAGATTTTATGGGTCGTTACAACAGGAATAGATTTACAACGATATAAATCCAATATTATATAAAAATATATAATTTCCCACTCACTTTTTTAACTTTTCAAATCTCTAGATCTAATTCTTGTTATTCCAGTTTGACTTTCTTTTTTCCCTATTTGAATACATACACTACAAGCATACATATAATTATCATAAATCTAGATCAGAGAAGAGATTTTAATTTTAATTTAAATTCTAGATCTGGATTTATAATTTACCTCGACTTGATGGTTTGATTTGACCCAATTCTTCTTCTCGGTTATCCTTTGCTATTCTCTACTTGTATATGCATCCAAACTATAACTATTGTTAAGAATTTAGAATTTTGTGTAGAAGAGAAGATGGCAGAGCTCCAATGTTGCTTGGAAATGATGAGAAGAAAAATAAGGGGTTATGTCCATATTTATAGGGTTTTGGAGATAACATGGAGCGTTAGATTTACCCTAAGGAATCTTTAGTTTTATCCTGGACACAGCTCGATTGCTTCGTACAGAAGTAAAATATTTTGGACCATCAGTGTCATTCATTCGTCGCTTAAAAATCACCATTTAACGTGTTAAACGATCGACCATCGACCTCTGTGGATCGACCGCTTGCGGTCAACTGGTTGAGCGTATTAATTACCAAATTGAGTTTTGTTTTGTTTTATTCCTTATTTACATAACTGATATAATCTCCATCCTATTATTGGTTTCTTAACATATAAGCTAATGTTAAGTATTCGTTAACTTTAACTCACGGTAGTTAACATTAGTTAATTATTCTTATTCCCTTAATTTCATATATAATTATTTCCGATTCTAAACTTTAAATGTTAATAACTTTTTCGTTTTAACTCCGACCGGAAAACTTTTTGTATGAAAGTTGATCAGGAAATCACCATGAACACAATGGAGCAAGTTTCATAGCTAAATTCTGACGTTTGTAAAAATTCTATTTATTTGTGTTATCACTTATTAATTTATTTCTATTTAATTAATTGTCATAAAATTACAGGATGTTACATTCTCCCCCCAAAAGAATTTCGTCCTTGAAATTCCTCAAGGACTGAGTGTAACGACCCGTAAATTTTAGTGGTTTATTTATTGAATTAAATGAATTTTTTTTAAATTTTAAATAATAAAATTTTGAAATATAAACTTGGTATTTGGAATACGTCTACTCTAACATAGCAAATGGTAAATTTTCATCTGATAATATCAAAGTTTATTTTATTGTGTAATTCTATTTCAATTTAAATCAGTTAAAAATTAATGATAATAAAATGTTTTCCAAACCTGAATATTTTTATACAGAAAATTTGTAAATTATCTTCTGAGTGAGACGTCATATTTCGTTTCTCCAAATTTTGATTGCTATTGCTCCGTTCATCTTATTTTCAGTAGATTTGCAGCATTTTCGGTACCGATATCGACTTTTGATAGGATGGTCCTATCACTGATATCTATATACTATTTTGATCGTTTCGTCGTGCTGATCTTAATAGTGTATTCATTTTTGTATTCCGACTTTCGGTACCGAGCGATATCAATAAATCGATAACCGCACCGGTACCCAATTTTTCCACTTTTCAGATTCCTTGTGTTTCATCCATCTACCGATTGAATTCAAACAGCCATGAGTTATAAATATTTTCTGAATTCAATTTGAAGGCTTTTGGTATCACCTATGTGTCGTTATAATTGTTGCTTGGTTAAATTTCTTTTGTCTGTTCAAAACCGTGCATTTCATTTATCAATTTCATTTCGTTTCTAAAAAAACCGATCCATATTTACCTTCTTCCTCTATCATGCGAACAGCTACTAACCCAAACCTTTTCACCTTTCATCTTCGCGACAGCCAAATCCTGCAAGTGCCACCGCTAACTGCCACCTCCGCATGCTACCCATCACCCGCCACTTCGGCCCAAGCTTGTCAACCACCACCTTCCTCCATCACGACCTTGCCCAGCAACGCAACCCAAAGCAATTGCCACACCCCTCTGCGTTTTCCCCTCTCACTTTCCACCACCGATCAAGGCCGAGCAAGTTGTCACAGCCGCCTCATCAAACTCCATGTCAAACTCGACCAAGCCTCCTCCTCCTCCCTTCCCTTCGCCAAAGCTAGCCTCATCACCAACGTTACTCCCTCCTCCGCCTCGAATCTCGTGGTCGAACTCTCACATCTCCGGCCAATCACCTTCTAAGCTCGGCCGAGACATGCTCCTCTTTATATAACTGTAAGTGATATATTATATTGATATATGAGTTTATGCTATATATATTACTATTAGTATGATACGTTAGTTATATAGTATATGGGTTAGTTTTAAAATTTATAAAGTTACACCGTTTTCATACAATGGTGCATGCTGCACTGTACTAATTACTCTATATATATTTATAACAGTTGCGTGTATATATGGTATATATATATTTGTTTATATAAAGTTGTTTGCTTTGATTGTATATGGATTTATATAGATTAATTATAGGTTGTTGTGTCTTTGTAACAGCATATATAAATAGGCTTTATAGTGTATATGTGAGTTGATTCTTCCACATATATATTGTATATATATAAAGTTTCAAAATATAAGTTTATATTGGTTTAGCTTGTATATATATAGTGTATGCTGTTATTGTTGAGTTATTTGTTAAAGAGCAGTATTTTATATTTATATATAGTTACAGTATATATATCTTTTGTTATTTATATATGTTTACAAAGTATGATATACTGGCAATTATATTTATATGCTGTTCTATATTAGTGTCGTATTATATTGAGTCTATATGCAGAGGTATATAGAGATTTTATATAAATTTAAATAGTATGAAATCTGCATTCTTTTCTTTCTTCTGTTCGTGTTTTACATACTTGTTATATACCATATGTTTTAATATATGTTTATATTTTTAAAATGTATAGATGTAAATATGTAGTTGTATACTTTACATAGGTAGTCAACACGTTTTGTCTTAGCATGTATATATGTTGTTATGTATATACGTTGTTTCATATGTTAATATAGATATATTTTTACAACTTACATTTTTAAAGTATATAATCAAGTATATTTTGAGATGTATCCGTTCTGGTGATTTTGGAAAAATATTGAATATACGATCATATTGTTGGTTTATATCAGCTGTAGTTTGTTTATTTTTTTTGTATGCACAGGTTATCCATATGTATGTATGTGGTAGTTATTTTATGCTTTGTTAACTTATGTTATTTAATGTTAATTTTAAAAGAGTTACGTATTTTGTAATATATGAGTTTAACTAAACTATTGAACTGAAAATGTATATTTTATTTTTAAATTTATGTTTTTATAATTAGTTTTAGTAAAATTTTATTATTATATGTATAACATATATTTGTTCGGTCATATCCAGCTATTTGATTTATTTTCATCGAATTTTGATTTATCAGATGTGTTCATCGATTCGTGCCATTCTTGCCATGTTCTGAGATTCATGCCTGGATTTCGTAAATCAACTTCATTGTCCATCTCTAGCCTCGAAAGGTGAGCAATCAAACACGATTAATGTTCTTATATTTATTAAATTTGATTTCAATTGAAACGTCAATTGAAATATGCTGCTGTTAGTTATTTACATTGCTATATATATGCTATTATCTGTATCTGTTCACCTGTGCTATCTGACACCATTATCTGTTTATTTTATACTGATGATATGCCTGTTACTGATTGTTGTATTATTATTATATTTGTTATCACACTGCAAGTTCCCTGTTAGTATAGAATTCACTATGGGTTGAAATGATACATACCCGAATGACCTGTAGAATAGGAGAAAATTGTTATGGGTTGAAATGATAAAATCAAGCGATTTTCATTGACATTGAATTTGGGATTGCGGGTTGAAAGGATATATACCCATATATATTTAAATTGTGGATTGAAATTATAAATATCCGTATCACTTGACCATAGGATAGAAAATTATATATAGACACCACCGGTCTATATATAAATATTTTGAAAATAATTTCTATGGTGTTGAAAAGAAATATATGGTTTTAATAAATATTGATTTTAAAGATTTATTAAAGTTGATATATAATATGTTTAAGTATTTATTTAAAATATATATATATTTCCAAATATAGAGTTTATAATGATTTTAATAAATTCAGGTTGGAAAGAGGAATTGAAATTGGGTAAAAAAATTATTTATTTAAGAATTATACTTAAATAAGTTTGTTTTGAAATTTATTAAAAATTGAAATTTTAAAGATATGATTTTATAACTTGGATTTGATTAAAAGCGACTTAAAAGAATATTTCAAATTTATATAAATTTAAATGGGATATTTTGTTTATTTAAATTTGTAAATTAAAGTTGTATTTAGATGTTATTGAAATGATTAAGTAAATATTTCAAAACTAGATAATAGTAAAGTGAATTAGATATACATATGAAATTAACCAATTTAGTTTGAAATGTTGAATATTTAAAGTTTTGAAATATATTAAAACTGAAATGGATTATTTTGTGATTCAAATCTATATTTGAAATTGATTTAATTTGAAATGGTTGTTAAGAAACTGAAATGGGGTTGAAATTGATGAATTGAGATTGAAAAAAATTTGAATTTTGGAATTCGAATTGATTTGAATCGATTGTGAAATTTGAGGAAGCTATTTTATTATTAAAAGTATTTTTAAATTATATTTAAACTATTTTTAATATAAACTATTTTAATACACTAATTAATAGTGCACGGCCACTTATAAAACCGGCTAACCGAAGGTTGTGGAATACAAAGTATCCATGGCCCCAAAGTTTTATATACTGTTTTCGAAAAAAAAGTCTTCTTTCTTCTGTCATGGCCTCTCCCTGTCCCCGTCCTTTCCCTCCCCGTCCTATCCCTTCAAACCAGCAACCTGTCCTCCCGTACTCTTCTTCCTCTCCATCTACTATTCCTTCTGTACCTCCTCTGCCTGACCCGCCGCCCGCCTTGACTGCTGCCACCTCTCCTCCTTCTCTTCTCGTCCATCCTCCTGAACCTTCTCCCACCAACTATCTCTCTGCTTCTTCTCCTCCTCTTTGGAACTCCCTCTTCAAAGCAAAACCACGCAATGCGGGCAAATTTTCTCCTATTCATTTCCCGCTTGTCTTTGATGAAGGCGCCATTGTGCCTCCAGTGGAAGTGGTTAATGCAGGTAATGCTGTCTGGGGCCAGTGCCTTGTTGGCTTTTTTATTGATATGCCATTGCCTTACATGGTTGTCTTGAATCATCTAAAACGTGTATGGCGACTTAAAGGGTCGATAGAAGTCAAATCAAATGGATGTTTGTTCCTCTTCATTCTATCTTCTGATGAAGATAGAAGGAAGATCATCCAATCTGATCCAATTGTGATGAGGAACAAACTGTTTATAATTAAAGAATGGGACCCAACAATAGGTAACAGTGTTAGCACGATAAAGTCAGTCCTAGTGTGGTTGAAACTCTCCAACATTCTCTTTACTGTTGGTCACACCTGGGGAATAACTGGTTAGCTACGAGGATAGGCAAGTTCCTATGCATGGACGAGAACACAGAAAAGATGGGAAGAATAGGGTATGCCAAATGTTTGGTGGAAGTTTCTGCACAAGTTGAGTTGCCTGATGTCTTTATGGTTAAGCTTTTGGATGGCACTGAGCAACAAGGCAAAGTTGAGTACTTGTGGAAGCCCTTGATTTGTGGGCGATGTAAGGTGTTTGGGCATCAGGATAGTAGCTGTCTGGTGATTAAAAGTTTAGTGGAAAGCAAAGAAATAGAGATACAAGGGGTGTTATATGATACGGCCAAACCTGCTATAGAAAAGGATTGTAATGTCAAAGGAGGTGGAAAAAGCAATATTGATGACTCAAAGGTGAAGTGGAGAAAGGTAGCTTTTAGGAAGAACAGGGAACATGTTATATTGAATAAGAAAAGCAAAACAGATGGAAAACAGTCAGTTAGTGGAAAGGAAACAATCAACACAGGAATCATTGAAGTGAACCATAAAATTTTAAGAAATGAAGAAAGAGGGAAGGAACTAAATTTAAATGATGTGCATGTCACCCTTGAAGGAAGTACTAATGAGGTATCAGAAATCCAAGTTCAGAAACAGCAAATAAGTCCAGTCATGCATGATGCATTATTGAATGCAAACCCCTTTTCTATGCTTCTGCATGACCTATCTGAGTATAGTGAGAATGAACCAAACTTAAAAGAACCAATGGAAGGAGAGGCATTACCATGTGATGATATTGTTCATGGTCTTCCTGTTGAACAAAATTTCTGTTCCAATGAAGTCATGCAAAATTCTGAAGTGTCAATTTCTCACAGTAAAAGCAATGCCCAGTTGAAAAACAAAAGAACAATTGCTGAAGGCATTTCTCATCTCTCTCAAGCTTCCAAACCATTAAATATGAAATCATTCTCCCATGCAAAGTTTTCGACCATAGAACTTGAACCTATATCACCTGATAAAGCCTTCATGGAACATATTGAGAATCAAATCTTTGACCTCTTTAAGCCATCAGTCCCCATTGCCTTCCCATCTTCATCCTCTCCTCGTTCCAAAACCATCACCCCAAATCCCTCTCCCTACAATTTTCCAGGATCTATCCCTGGATGGGTTTCGCCTCCTACACGACCTGATGTTTCTTCCACTGGTGCTCTCAAGTCCTCTTCCTTAGCAGTGAAATTACAGTCCGTGCGATCAGACCCTCCTACAACTAGGAGTAGGGCAAGAGTGCTTCTTCCCTCCTTCTAGTTTTTAATGTATAAAATTGCATCATGGAACATCAGGGGAGCTCACAACCCAGTAAAACTCAATCATGTCAAAACTCTAATTTCTGAGCTAAATATTAAGATATTTGCAATCTTGGAAACCAAGCTTTCACTTCCTTTGACCCTGAAAATAGCAAAATATATCAATCCTCAATGGCTAGTTAATCATAATCATGAGCATGCTTACTATGGCAGGATCCTCACTGTTCATGATCCTCTGATTTACTCGCTCACTCCCATCCATTATACCTCTCAACTTATTCACTTTCATGCCACCCACCTTCAGCTGAATTTCAATTTTTTCTTAACCTTTGTTTATGCCCAGAATGCGGTTGATGCTAGACAACTGATGCTCAACCTTCTTCCTAACTTCAGATAGAATACCCATCCTTGGATTGCTCTGGGGGATTTCAACTGTTGTTACAACCTTGCTGACAAAATTGGTGGCAATCCCCTAATGCCAAGGGACATTGCTCCCTTGAATATCTCAATTTCTGACTCTGATCTTCTTCATATCCCTCGTTCTGGAGTCCCCTTCTCTTAGAACAACAGGAGCAGGTCTGGCAAAAGAACTTTCACCAATATTGACCTATCCTTTTGCAATGCTTCTGCCCTCTCTCTGTGGCCTTCCATTTCTGCCCATCTTCCTAGCCCCATTTTATCTGACCACTCCCCTCTAATTCTCTCTCCAATTCAAAAGCCATGCAGTAGGAAGAAGGCATTTAAATTTTTTAATGTTTGGGTTTCTGATCCTCAGTACTGCAATATAGTCACTAATGCTTGGACAGCTAACTATAATGGAAATGCTATGTTTATTTTGTGCAGGAAGCTGAAGGCCACTAAGCATGCTTTAAGATGGTGGGCTTCTCTCAAGTTCGGTAAGGGAACTCTTTTTTCAAATTCAATTAAAGATCAGCTGTTGGAAGCGCAAGTACTTTTGGATGGTGATCCAACCAATGCTGCTCATGCCCATGCTGAATCTGTCCTATTCCAAAAGCTTAGTGATGCTTTGGATTCTGAAGCAAGTATGCTGAAGCAGAAGATGCACCAGAGGTGGGTGGCTGATGGAGATAGGAACACTGCCTACTTCCATGCATCAATTAAAGATAATCAAGACAGAAACTACATCCATTCCATTTTTGACGATGATGGCTCCCCGCTTACTTCTGATAATGATATTGACAGGCATTTGCTTCAGCACTACACAAGGCTTCTTGGAAATTTTGATGACTTTGAACCTGACCTTGACAGGCTTAACAATCTACCACTAACTCAACTTGATCAACCTATGAAGGACATGCTTGTTTCTCTAGTTACTGATCAGGAAATAAAAGATGCTCTTTTCTCCTTGAAAGCGACCTCGTCTGGTGGTCCAGATGGCTTCAATGTTGTTTTCTTCAAGTCTAGCTGGAATATAGTTTGCCATGAATTCACTGCGGCAATTCATAACTTCTTCAACCATTTCAGGCTGCTTGGTGAAATAAATGCGACCAATCTTGTCCTCATTCCTAAAGTAAGGCCAGTCCAAAATTTCTCCTCTCTTCGACCCATTTCATGCTGCAATGTTGTGTATAAGTGTGTCTCTAAAATTCTTGCCTTAAGACTTGTTAAGGTGCTGCCTTCTTTAGTCTCTCCAAATCAATCTGCCTTTCTTCCCAATTGGAATATACTTGACAATATTATGATGGCCCATGAGCTTATTAATGGGTATGGAAGAAGTCATATTTCCCCTCGATCGATGATCAAGCTTGACATTCAGAAGGCCTTTGACAGCTTGCAATGGTCCTCCATTGTTCGTGTGTTGTCTTTAATGGGTTTTCCCAAAGTTTTTGTTGCATGGCTATATGTTTGCATTTCTACCCCTGATTACTTTTTATGTTTTAACGGGAAGGTTATGGGGTATTTTAAAGGGAGGCAAGGAGTCAGACAGGGGGATCCAATCTCATCTTACATCTTCATTGTTGTTATGGAAGCACTTTCTTGTATGCTAACATTGGAATATGAAAAGAAGACTATTTCTTACCATCCAAAATGCAAGCAGCTTCATATCACTTCCCTATTTTTTGCGGATGATATATTGATTTTTACCAAGCCAAATCAGCAATCCATAACTGCCATTAATGACACTCTCCATTCCTTCTTCCTTGCAACTGGACTACGGATTAACAAGGCTAAGTCCCATATCCTCAATTTTGGAATTTCTGGGCCTGCCAATGATAGGTTGATTGGTCTTTCTGGCTACCAGAGGATGGAAAATAATATGGCTTATCTTGGCTTACCTTTGTGTACATCCAGGGTAACTAAAGCTGATTGCTCACAACTCTATGATAAAATAACATCCAAGCTAAACTTCTGGACTGCTAAATACCTATCCATGGCTGGAAGATTAGTGCTTGTTAAGTCTGTGTGCTTCTCTATGACAGTGTATTGGACAAGAACTTATATCCTCCCTAAGAAGTTGCTCTCCATGATTAGAGCAACCCTTCTTCGATTCCTTTGGACTGGTAACATTCACAATAGGAAAATGGTCCCTCTGTCTTATTCCTCCATTGAAAAGCCTCTTGGCAAGGGAGGGCTTGGCATCATTAGCATATCATTATGGAATAAAGCAGCTGTTAGTTCGCATGTGGATGCAATTTTGCTCAAAAGAAATAGTCTATGGGTGCAGTGGGTTTGGACTTATAGAATAAATAATGGTAACTTCTAGGATATGAACATCAATCAAGGCACGAGCTGGATATGGAGGAATATCCTCAATATGAGGAGCACTTTCCTTCCTCTTGTCAAGTATAGTTTGTCTCCAGGTTGCCCAGTGAGTTTTTGGAATGACCCTTGGCTATGTGAGGGTATGGTGCTGAATAAAATGGTTCGAGCTCATGAAAAACTTCAGACCTTAATTGGTAATAATGCACATGCTGTTGATTATATTCTTAATGGGAAGCTTTGTGCTCCTTCCTCCAGTAATCAGGTGGTCAACATGTTATGGAGGAGCATGCGTCAACATGATGTTCAGATCGAGCTTGAGTCTGAGCTATGTTGGAAAGGCAAATCTCACAGTATAGGTAGGGTTTATGGTTTTCTTTCTAATGCTGAAGCCATTTCTACTTCTCCTTGGGCTTCTGTCCTATGGACTACTCAGTCAACGAGAAGCGATAACTTGATGCTATGGAGAATAATACAAAGTGCTATCCTAACTAGGGATAGATTGGTGGACAAGGGGATGCTAATAGACAACCTGTGTCTCTTCTGCAATGTGCAACCTGAGACTTGTTATCATATTTATTTTGACTGTCAGTATTTAACTAATATGGTTTGTACCCTGATGGACAAGGTTGGTATATCAACACATGATGGTAATTCTTCTTGCTTGTGGTATGTGTTGAAGAATGCAACAAAGTGGAGCAGCGGCCGTAAAGATATCATCTTTTTTGTTTTGAAGATTTATGTTCGTCTGATCTGGAAGGAAAGGAATTCAAGATGCTTTGATGGTGACGTCAGTGTGGCGCACCAGCTTTGGGTCAAGATCAAAGCAAACATCACCATTGGTTTGAGATTTTCCAGGCGGGGTTTCTCCCCCCACTACCATGATATGTGGACTTGACATGAGCCCTCTGTTTTTCCCTGTTTTGTGCACCCTCCTGTACATTCTTGTTGTGCACTTTTGGGCTGCTCATTTTCTGTTACTCTGGTATGGTCAGTTTGTTTTTGTGTTGTGTCTTTGTTCAGTGCTTGGGGAGTTTCTCTTCTCCGTTCACTGTTTTCTTCTTGTTATTTTTTCTTCGTCGCGACTATAGTTTGTTATAGTTGTGTCTCTTTCCTTTTCTTTAATAAATCCTGGTAGGGGACCAGCCAACCCCGCTTGCATTTCAAAAAAAAAACTATTTTAACTTATAACTATCTATACATAAACTATTTTATTTTATAAACTATTTTATTTTATAAACTATTTTATTTTTTTATAAACTATTTTATTATATATATACTAATTTTAATATCTAAACTGTTTGAGAGGAAAGTGTTATGGATTACAAATGTTATGATTTCAAGCTATGATTTCAAAGTGTTATGAATTTCAAGGTTTTGATTTCGAAAGTGTTATAACTTTGAAAGTACTATGATTTTGGAAATGGATATATTTGAAGTGAAAATGATATCGTATTGATTTGGTTTTGAAATGAAAATGATATTTTGGTTTTGAAATATAAACTATTTTGAAATGACCGCGGTGTTATAATAACGTTTGGTTGTTAAAGAGACCGAGATCGGATATGGGCATACTCCCTGTCGATACCGAAAACCACTTTATCAACTGTGTATGCGGTGGAGAATCCAGAATGAAGTAGGATGGTGGCGACGATCCTAAAGGTATATTTCCATGGACCCAACTCCCGTGAGTTGGCATAAGGTGGCTAAAACAGGAGCGATTCCGGGCCAATGAGGTAGCTCCTCTTATCGGACACACTCCATCGTATGCCATTCTATTACTTTATGATTGATTTGGTGCGCACCCTTGATTCGGGAGTGTGGCTCGAGGTGGGCGATTGTTGCGGCTCTGCGTTTCCACCAGTCCGGATGCGTAATTGGTATATCTACCCAAGCATTGCCTTGTTGTACCGTGTCACCTACCATAGCGTGATTTACTACCAGTTTTGATTTGTGTCGTACCTATGGAGTATCCTCTTGTAGCTCCAGTTTATGGGGTATTACGGTACTGTATAGACTATTGGCACACCTAAAAATGTGTTAAGGTGGAAAATGTAAAGCCTTAATGCTATTTTTAAACAGTATACTTTACTGTAGACATTATTATAATAGCGTATATTACTACATAGTAGATAGTTTAATGGATCCTTAGAGGATGGTTATCCCAAACATCCTTTAAGTTACTGTATTTCAGTTGATATTTACTTGAGTTGAATTTATTGATATAAGAATGTTAATCCTGACTCGAGTGTTTTGTGTTTTGCTTTATGCTCGGGTCAGACTGAGTGATATAGTATTTGAGACTCACCTTTGGAGTTGGAGCTTCGCTTGGAGATCCAGCTATCTATCCAGCTTTTTGTTATTCAGCTGATTCCAGTGATGTATTCAGATTTTGTATTTGACTATTGTATTGAGACATCTATGTATTCGAGACTTCTGTTGTATCTTGTTTTAACTCTGCTATATATTTATAGTAGCTTCATGAACTACTATTCTTCTGTTTCCGCTGCATTATTGTTATATTACTCTATGTCTGTGATTCTGTGATTATTTATTTACTGTATATGCTGAGTTTTGCCAAATTTAAATTAACAATATGACATTTTGAGCAATTCAATTTCCGACTTATATGGATACGAATGGCAGAAAATTTCAGGATGTTACATGTGGTATCAGAGCTCTGGTTTTAGGTAAAACTCAGCATATGTAGTAAATTAAATTACGGAATCACTTTCATTCGAGCTTGAATCTCTTCCACTTTGACTCGGATTTCCTTTGAATTTTGGAACTCTCCACTTCGTTCTGGAATTCATTCTTGTTTTCCCCTACCCGTGTTTCCTGATTCTGGAGTATCCCATAACTCCATTTCGATTGATTTCTATAATAATCAGCGGTTCCGCCAACCTTAGAATGATTTGTAAAGGGGCGAAACTCCTTTACAATAGGCATTGATTCACCGAAGATTTTTGCGTCCTCGGTTTACGATGCTGCTATCTTAGCTATGCCTGAATTCTATCTCTGGCAATCGAATGTCGATTTGCTCCAGAATTCTACCTTGATCTCATTTTTGAAGTCACGGTTGACCCGGTTAAGGTTGCCCGCGATTTATATAAGTTTTCCATCGTTTTCTCTCTTTGAAATCTATTTATCTCCCTATCGAGCCTATCTTCTAGTTGAACTCTTTTGGTTAGGATCCCGCTATATTTGGATCTCTATCCTTGTGTTGAAATTCATTCTGTATTATCGAGTGAAGGAGTGTATTTGAATTAATATATAAATGTTTTATAAGGTGTTGTTTGAGTTGTTGATGTTGATTTGGATTTTCGATCGATTCGTCTGATCAACGCTATCGATAGGAATTCCAAAACACTTGAACAGAGCAAACTAAAACAATATTGTTTTCAATTTTGGTTAATGAAATAAATTTTGTATGATTATATTATAAGTAAAATCTTCTGAAATTAAAAGTTAAATGAATTGGTTATTGAAAATGATAATATTTGATTTTCATTTATTGTTTTGTAAACCATTGACTATTGCATAATATAAATAAATGAATTTATAAAACTTAGTTATAATTTGATTTGGAATTTAAATGAATTTAAATTAGGAATTTGAGAATTTAATTTCCGGTGATTTCTGTAACAACCCGCATATTTTACGAATTGAATATTTAAATATTTTATTTAAATATAGAATCGTTAATCGGATTAAGGTCCGAAAAACTACTTTTTGTAAACAGTCGAATTGGGACTCAAGATCACCTCCATTGAGTCCAAAATGGCGTTTACAACTTTTTTGAGTATAAGCTTCGATATGTTTGGAGTGAGTTGAATTTTGCTATTTTCTGTTGGGCTTTTTGGGTTTGGGTTTCAACTAACTCATTCTATTACCCTAACTCAGCCCCCTCTTCATCCATTCACTTATTTCTTTTTGCAAATACTCAAGCTCAACTGAAATGGGGGAAGAGAAAGGGAAATAGAAACTACAAGCCCTAGTTTTCATTTGCAAATTCAAGATTCTAACTCCAACATCAAAGAAAAGCTTTGGTAAGCTCCCTCTTCATCTTCTCCATCTCTTCTCCTCTTTAATTTCAGAAATTTCCTAAACCTAACTTAGGAAATGTTCTTCTTTTGAGCTTAGATTCAAGCTTCTAGGGTTGGAGTTGAATTTTAGTCGATCTTCCTTTGCTTTCAAGCTTCTCCTTCATCGTTTTTGGGTTTAAAGGTGAGATTTTTATCTCATATCTTTGTCTATAACTATCTTTGTTGTTAGGTATGAATTCCTAACACTTGCGCATATTCATTTGCTTTTGATTTGAGTTGATTTGGTGAACATTTCAATTTTTGGTGTTTTGAAGTCGAAACTTTGAAAATCCTAACTTTGATTTGTGAACATGCTTTTGGTGGTGAATCGGAGAGCCTTAAGGGCTGGGCTGTCGATTGGCAAAAACCCCTAAGGTCCATTGCTCGACTGGTTGCAAATGGTGAGAGTTTACTCTCCATTAGATAGGCTGGAAAACAGTTTCAGCTCCAGCCAGTCGACCGGCCCCCTGCAGTCAGTCGACTGACTGTAGGGTTTGAAAACTCTCGGGTTCTGGTTCAGTCGACTGACTGTAGAAGGCCAGTTGACTGACCTGCTTGTTTTTTTTGCTTATTTTGCCTATTTTGCTTGAGATTCCAATTTTTATCGATCCGCGATTATCCGATTTATTGTTATCATTTATTCTTAACTTCTTTTTCGGGATTTTTAGAATATCCATTTTGATGGATTCGGTATCGACTTCTTTGGAAATAATTCACATCTTCGAATGTGGATTTTTGTGATTGATTGTTTCTACAATCATTTTGTGATTTATCACTTCTAAATACAAAGGTTTCAATACTAGTAGTAAATATTCAAACTCTTTTACAAAGATGATTTCAACTCTATTTTTAATACAAAGCTCGTTTATAAAATCGTTTTCTAATCTATTAGTATATACAAACCTTTACCTCATTCGTATGAGAAAATCTAATTAAACGGCTTAGCAAAACAAGTGGTATGAAACGCTTTCGTTTACTTCGCCGGTTAATTCTTGGACTTGTTCAATTGAAACTCTTGTGACAATTTTCGAGTGGAAACCTCCAATTTCTTCGTAAATATTTAAGTTAAGCTAGTGGTTATGGGACATGAACCTAAACTCATATATTTACTGGCTTACTGTAATTCACACTTTTTATTGATCTATTATGATCATTTTGTGATTTAGACTAGCGATGTGCGATGTCTATTTGTCTGCGAGGGAGACTAAACCCCGTTTCTGTGGAACTTCGGTTCAATTTGGCGGGGTAGCAACGCATGGTCTTCGGGCCGTTTGTGGAGCTTCGGCTCAAAATTTATGGTTAGCGACCATGGAATAGCGTTCCGTTTGTGATACATGTGTTGGTGAGTTTTCATGCTCCCGTTTGTGATAGGCCTCCCCCTTTGTGATTTCTGGATTTCTAATTGACGATTTCTGGAATTTGTGTTACACCTCTCTTTGTGATTGGCAATTATATGTTGTCAATATTTGGTGTTTGGTGAATAAAATAAAGAATATGACATTCTTTTTGGTGCTTTGAGATTCTTGAGATATTGTATGATTTTGTTGATGTTTAAAGTATACTTGTCATTGTATGACATTATTGTTATCGTACGTTTTTGGTATATCTCATCTTATATCTCATTTTATATATGATAATTATAGCTAGACTGATCCGTTTATTATTTTCTTATCAAATAATACTCGGGTCAGACCGAGATGTTACAGATGTTTCTGCATGACTCCTCATCTGGGATCATCTTCTGACTTTTGTCTAACTAAATTACACTTATAGTTTTTGATGTTATACATTTGAGATATAGACTCCATGATGTATACTTATTCTTTTGTCTGGCACATGTATCTATTCTTTTGTGATATTGTGTATCTTATTTGTCCACTACTCTGATGTACACTTTTATGTGTTATATTCATATCTTTTTCCGCCTTTGAGATATGAACATCTGTGTCTTATTTATGTTATGTTTATTTATATATTGGTTTTCGAAGGTCCACTAGCCACTGTGTGGTAGCTTTGAGTTTGTATCGGTATGTCGGATTTCCTCTTGAAATGAAACTCATGTTAAACTATCTGACATATCGGTACTCGCGCAAGGCAATTACATAGATGGTCGCTCCTCAACAGTCTTATTCTTCGTGCTAGTCGACGACATTACTCCGTAGTGTCCTTGGCTAGCGTGAGTATAGAGGTGGGGCGTCAAAGCTTGGTATCAGAGCCAAACTTCGGAACAATGTAGGATAATCTAGCAAGGATCATTGTCTTAAGTCTCTCTTAAGAATCGTGCCATAGGATTTAATTCGAGTCTTCGTACCGTTCTATCCTATTTCTTTTTATGATAACTTGTTTTATCAATCAAATTTGTTTGATATTCATTTCATGAATAACCTTTTTCCTCTTTTCTTTCTTTCTTAGAGAAGAGAAATGGTTAGACCAGGCCATCCCAGCGCCGGTCAATCCAGTGCTACTCCTCAGGATGGAGTATTTATGACTGCTCAGCAACTTTTAGATCTTGTGAGAAATGCTCAAGCTGCCGGACGTATTCCTGAGCCCACCGATCCTAAATCTGGGTTTGCACGCTTGTGCAGTGATTACACCAATTTGGGTGGAAAGCCATTCAAAGGTTTTGAGAGCGTTATAGAAGTCCAGGCTTGGCTTCGATCATGCGACCGCATCTTTTCTCGCATGAATCTTATTGATCTTCATCAAGTCCAAGTGGCTTCTAGTATGCTCCAAGAAAGAGCATTAGACTGGTACGAGCTTTTGATCTCCGAAATTATTGAAGTGGACCTTACTTGGGAGGAATTCCAGGAAAGGTTCGAGTTGAAATTCGTGCCGGAAGCTGAGAAAGTATCTCTAGCTCGACGCTTTATCGACCTTGTTCAAGATGAATCTTCCGTGACCGACTACGTCGATTCTTTCGAATCTCTCTCTAAAAATGGGGTCGAATATATTAATACCCCATTGAAGGAAAATCAGAGATTTGTTTATGGCTTCAACAAGAGCCTCAAAAAGCCATTACTTTTGAAATTAGAAGTTTCTTTTGATCAACTTGTTGATATCGCTCTTCGACTCGAAGAGGCTGATAAAGATAGTGATGCTGAGGTCAAACCAAATATCAAAAAGAAGAGACCTTTTAAATTCAAGCCTAAACCCAACAAGAAGGGAAAGCAAGCAACACCGGTAGCAAATACTCCTACCCCTCGTCGTGGAGAATGTTACAATTGTGGTTCTAAGGACCACTATGCAAACAAGTGCCCGAAGTCTATTTCTTGCCGCTATTGCAAGAGTCCGGGTCATACTATATCTTTGTGTCCCTAACTTCAAGGCAAGAAGGAGGGCAAGCTAAATGTTATGCAAGCCCCTGCTAACATTTCTCGTGGTCAAGGTATTTCTCATTCTATCCTTGATGGCATTATTATATTTCGTGATCTTCCTATTCGAGTTCTTTTTGATACGGGTGCATCTTACTCTTTTATATCAAAAGAACTTGTTGATGCTTTGTCTTTGAAGGTTATTGTCTTGATGACTTCTTTGAGGATTGCGAATCCGGTTGGTGGATCAGCAACACTCAGTTTACTGTGTAAAGATGTCGAAATTATTTTATGTGATTATGCTTTTCGAGCCAATTTGCATGTTATGCGTTACCTTGGTTTCAGAATGATTTTGGGAATGGATTGGCTTAATCGTTATGAAGCCCATATCCTATGTCCTGAGCGGACTATATATCTTTGACATCCTCAATCTGTTAAGCAGATTTCTCTTGTTCTAAAAGATTCTGATTCCAATTCGAAAGCATCCTTGTATTCTCTAAATCCTCATGATGACGATAACGATGATGAGGAAGATGTCATTTCCCTCATTCACATTGTTCGTGAATTTCCCAACATATTTGAGACCGTTTTAGGATTACCGCCTAAGTGAGCAATTGAGTTCAGAATTAATCTAATCCCTGGAGCTCTGCCTATTACTCGTCCTCCTTATCGTATGTCCAATAAAGAAAATGAGGAGATGCGCAAACAATTATCCGAATTGGAAGCGAAGCAATTTATTCAATCTAGTTCCTCTCCATGGGGAGCTTCGGCTATTTTTGTAAAGAAATCCGATGGTACACTTAGGCTTTGCGTTGACTACCGCAAACTTAACGATCTCACCATCAAGAATAAATATCCCTTGCCTCGGATTGATGATTTATTCGATCAGCTTAGTGGTGCTAAAGTCTTTTCACAGTTAGACTTAGCAACCAGTTTTCATCAGCTCCGTATTGCAGAGGATAGCATTCCTTTGACATCGTTCCGTACTGGTTATGGATCTTATGAATGGCTTGTTATGCCATTTGGTTTGACGAATGCTCTGGCTTATTTCGTTGACCTTATGAATCGAGTTTTCAAAGACTTCCTCGATCGATTTGTTCTCATCTTTATAGATGATATTCTTATTTATTCTAAAACCGAAGAGGAGCATGAAAAACATCTTCGGATTATGCTGGAAACTCTTAGGAGTAACCAATTGAAAGCAAAATTTTCTAAATGCCACTTTTGTCAATCTTGTGTGAAATTTTTGGGACATATCATTTCTGAATCCGGAATTCCGTGGATCCATCAAAGATTGAAGCGATTCAAAATTGGAAGAGACCGGAGAGTGTGACGGAAATTCGTAGCTTCCTCGGATTGGCGGGCTATTACCGTCGGTTCATAAAAGACTTTTCTAAGATTTCTGTACCTCTTACTAATTTGACAAAGAAGGGAGCTAAGTACATTTGGTCAGACAAATGTGAAGCTTCATTTCAAAAATTAAAAGAACTCCTTTCCGATGCTCCTATTCTTGTGATTCCTGATGGGAACCAAGATTTTATTGTTCATACCGATGCTAGTCGTGTTTGTTTGGGTGCCGTTCTCATGCAAAAGGAACGTGTTATTGCTTATGCTTCTAGGCAATTAAAGCCTGCCGAGACTAGATATGTCACTCATGATTTAGAGCTCGCGGCTATTGTTTTCGCCCTTAGAAATTGGCGTCATTATCTTTTGGGAAAGAAATTTGTTCTCTACACCGATCACAAATCTTTGAAGTATCTATTTTATCAAAAGGAACCTAATTTGCGTCAACAACGTTGGCTCGAGTTCCTTGCATCTTATGATCTTGATATTCTTTATACTCCCGGAAAAGGAAATCGTGTTGTCGATACCCTTAGTCGTAAGCAACAAGCGGTTGTTTCCATGATGGTGTCCGAATGGAATGATCTCGAGACTTTGTCCACTTGTGAGATTCGAGATCGTAAATCTGATTTATGTTCATCTCTTGTTTTGTGTAGCCTTGAAGCTCATCCTTCTCTTTTAGACTGCATTCTTGAAGCTCAAATGCATGATCCCGAATTGGTTCTTCTTAGCCAAAGTTGTAGGGATAAAATTAATATTGAAGGTTTGATAGACTTTGATATTGATGCTCGTGGCGGTATTCGAAAATTTGGTAGACTTATTGTGCCAAATATTATTGATCTTCGTAAAGATATATTAGAAGATTCTCATTATTCTAAATTTACCATTCATCCCGGTAGTAGTGAAATGTACGCGGATATGAAGCGACTTTATTACTGGGAGGGAATGAAATCTGACATTGCTAACTTTGTTAAGCGTTGCATGACTTGCCAACTTGTAAAGGCCGAGCATCAAAGGTCCGGTGGGTTATTGCAACCTTTATAAATTCCAATATGGAAGTGGGATCAAATTTCCATAGACTTTATTGACGGTCTTCCCCATTCTCGTTTGAGTCATGATAGCCTATGGGTGATAGTTGATAGACTTACAAAGTCCGCCCATTTTATTCCCGTTCAGTCCAATCGGACCGTACCTATTTTGGCTAAACTTTTTGTCAGGGAAATTGTTAAATTGCCTGGAGTTCCTACTTCTATTGTTAGCGATCGTGATCCATTGTTTACTAGTGGATTTTGGAAAGGTCTTCAAAAAGCTTTGGGAACGAAGCTTAATTTTAGCACCGCTTATCATCCTCAGTCTGATGGACAAACCGAGCGTGTGAATCAAACTCTTGAAGATCTTCTTCATGCATGTGTTCTTGATTTTGGTGGAAGTTGGGAAGATCATATTTCTCTTGTTGAATTTTCCTATAATAATAGCTTCCAATCTAGTATTGGTATGGCACCTTTCGAGGCACTATATGGAAGGCCATGCCGATCTCCCTCATGTTGGCTTGAAGCCGGTGAGAAGCTGGTTTTAGGTCCAGATTTTATTCGTGATGCCACAGAAAAGATTGACCTTATTCAACATAGGATGAAAGAAGCTCAAAGTAGTCAAAAATCCTATGCCGATAACCGAAGAAGGTAATTGGAATTTTCTATGGGAGATTTTGTGTTTATTCGTGTTTCGCCTATGAATGGTGTTGTGCGTTTCAGTCGATCGGGAAAATTAGCACCTCGATATATTGGCCCATTTCCCATCACCGAACGCACTAGCTCCGTGGCTTATCGCCTTTCATTACCGGCTCAATTTTCTGCTATTCATGACGTATTCCACGTCTCTCAACTACGGAAATGCCTTCGAGATTCCGATTCTATTCTTGAGCTCGGTGTTATTGAAGAAATTGAAGTTTCGCCTAATTTGACTTATGAGCAACATCCTATTTGTATCATTGCTTCGAAGGTTAAACGGCTTCAAAATAAAGATGTTCCTCTTGTGAAAGTTCAATGGTCCTCAAATCCTAAGGATTGCTCTTGGGAATCCAGAGAATTCATCGAGCGAACACATCCGGACTTGCTCTCTCGTGCTCCTTAAGGTGAACTTTTTATTTCAAATTTCTTCTTTTTGTGTCGATATGCTTTTATTGTTGTTACTTCTTGTTTATTTCTTAAAGAATTGCGAGGACGCAATTTCTTTAAGGAGGGGAGTCTGTAACAACCCGCATATTTTACGAATTGAATATTTAAATATAGAATCGTTAATCGGGTTACAGTCCAAAAAGCTACGTTTTGTAAACAGTCGAATTGGGACTCAAGACCACCTCCATTGAGTCCAAAATGGCGTTTACAACTTTTTTGAGTATAAGCTTCGATATGTTTGGAGTGAATTGAATTTTGCTATTTTCTGTTGGGCTTTTTGGGTTTGGGTTTCACCCAACTCATTCTATTACCCTAACTAAGCCCCCTCTTCATCCATTCACTTATTTCTTTTTGCAAACGGTCAAGCTCAACTGAAATGGGGGAAGAGAAAGGGAAATAGAAACTACAAGCCCTAGTTTTCATTTGCAAATTCAAGATTCTAACTCCAACATCAAAGAAAAGCTTTGGTAAGCTCCCTCTTCATCTTCTCCATCTCTTCTCCTCTTTAATTTCAGAAATTTCCTAAACCTAACTTAGGAAATGTTCTTCTTTTGAGCTTAGATTCAAGCTTCTAGGGTTGGAGTTGAAGTGTAGTCGATCTTCCTTTGCTTTCAAGCTTCTCCTTCATCGTTTTTGGGTTTAAAGGTGAGATTTTTATCTCACATCTTTGTCTATAACTATCTTTGTTGTTAGGTATGAATTCCTAACACTTGCGCATATTCATTTGCTTTTGATTTGAGTTGATTTGGTGAACATTTCAATTTTTGGTGTTTTGAAGTCAAAACTTTGAAAATCCTAACTTTGATTTGTGAACATGCTTTTGGTGGTGAATCGGAGAGCCTTTAGTGCTAGGTTGTCGATTGGCAAAAACCCCTAAGGTCCATTTCTCGATCGGTTGCAAATGGTGAGAGTTTACTCTCCATTAGATAGGTTGGAAAACAGTTTCAGCTCCAGCCAATCGACTGGCCCCCTGTAGTCAATCGACTGACTGCAGGGTCTGAAAACTCTCGGGTTCTGGTTCAGTCGACTGACTGCAGAAGGCCAGTAGACTGACCTGCTTGTTTTTACCTATTTTGCCTATTTTGCTTGAGATTCAAATTTTTATCGATCCGCGATTATCTGATTTGTTGTTATCATTTATTCTTGACTTTGATGATTTCTTTTTCAGGATTTTTAGAATATCCATTTTGATGGATTCGGTATCGACTTCTTTGGATTTAATTCACATCTTCGAATGTGGATTTTTATGATTGATTGTTTCTACAATCATTTTGTGATTTGTCACTTCTAAATACAAAGGTTTCTATACTAGTAATAAATATTCAAACTCTTTTACAAAGATGATTTCAACTCTATTTTTAATACAAAGCTCGTTTATAAAACCGTTTTCTAATCTATTAGTATATACAAACCTTTACCTCATTCGTATGAGAAAATCTAATTAAACGGCTTAGCCAAACAAGTGGTATGAAACGCTTGCGTTTACTTCGCCAGTTAATTCTTGGACTTGTTCGATTGAAACTCTTGTGACAATTTTCGAGTGGAAATCTACAATTTGTTCGTAAATATTTAAGTGAAGCTAGTGGTTATGGGACATGAAGCTAAACTCATATATTTACTGGCTTACTGTAATTCACACTTTTTATTGATCGATTTTGATCATTTTGTGATTTAGACTAGCGATGTGCGATGTCTATTTGTCTGCGAGGGAGACTAAACCCTGTTTCTGTGGAACTTCGGTTCAATTTGGCGGGGCAGCGACCCGTGGTCTTCGGGCCGTTTGTGGAGCTTTGGCTCAAAATTTATGGTTAGCGACCATGGAATAGCGTTCCGTTTGTGATACACGTGTTGGTGAGTTTTCATGCTCCCGTTTGTGATAGGCCTCCCCCTTTGTGATTTCTGGATTTCTAATTGACGATTTCTGGAATTTGTGTTCACCTCTCTTTGTGATTGGCAATTATATGTTATCAATATTTGGTGTTTGGTGAATAAAATAAAGAATACGACATTCTTTTTGGTGCTTTGAGATTCTTGAGATATTGTATGATTTTGTTGATGTTTAAAGTATACTTGTTATTGTATGACATTATTGTTATCGTACGTTTTTGTTATATCTCATCTTATATCTCATTTTATATATGATAATTATAGCTAGACTGATCCGTTTATTATTTTCTTATCAAATAATATTCGGGTCAGACCGAGATGTTACAGGTGTTTCTGCTTGACTCCTCATTTGGGATCATCTTCTGACTTTTGTCTAACTACATTACACTTGTAGTTTTTGATGTTATACATTTGAGATATAGACTCCATGATGTATACTTATTCTTTTGTCTGGCACATGTATCTATTCTTTTGTGATATTGTGTATCTTATTTGTCCACTACTCTGATGTACACTTTTATGTGTTATATTCATATCTGTTTCCTCCTTTGAGATATGAACATCTGTGTCTGATTTATGTTATGTTTATTTCTATATTGGTTTCCGAAGGTCCACTAGCCACTGTGTGGTAATTTTGAGCTTGTATCGGTATGTCGGATTTCCTCTTGAAATGAAACTCATGTTAAACTATCTGACATATCGGTACTCGCGCAAGGCAATTACACAGATGGTCGCTCCTCAACAGCCTTATTCTTCGTGCCAGTCGACGGCATTACTCCGTAGTGTCCTTGGCTAGCGTGAGTATAGAGGTGGGGCGTCAAAATTTCAAACTTTGGTTTTAAAGTGTATATTATTTAAAGTATTTTCAAATAGAAATTGTTTCCAAAGAATTTTACATGTTTAAAACCAGTATTCTTCACTTTTGTTGATGGAAAATAATTTCGGCGATGACTGCAGCATCATCGATATTCATTTTCGAGCTTCGAAGAAGAGAGGCCATTCAATAGCTTTGCTACACTTTTCTTTTAGAAATTAATTTGATTTGAATTTCTTAAGTAAGATTTGATTTATATATAGGTATATTATTTTAAATTTAAGTTGATTTGATATATATAGTATATACAAAATTATCTCTAAATGATTTGAAATTAAATGGAAATTTAATTCTTAAAATTATGTTAAAGGTGATTTTAATTATAAATGAAGTCAAAATTTTGAATAAATATTTAAATTTGAAATAATTGAGTTGGGAAAAGTTTACTTGTATAATACCCAATTTCATTCTAATATAACTTACCTAAATTATTCAGAAGTTAACTTTGTAATTGAATATTATACAATGTAGAATGATGATTAAAGGAATTTATAAATAAATTTGAGTAGTTACAATAAGTATAAATATACTTAATATATGTGATAAGACATATTAAGTGTAACAAATTTAATAATAATTTGGAATAAAGAAGAATTAAATTTGTTGAATAAAATATGATTATAATAAATGACTATTCAAATTTATGATTTTTGAAATTGTAAAATGATGATAATTGATTAATAAGTTAAGAGAATAATAAATGAGATAAATAAAATGAAGTTTGTTTTGAAGAAATTAATAAATTGAAATTAGATCATCTTAATGAAATATCATGAATTTAAAATCAATTATTGAATATTAATTAATTTAAGATGAAATCTATATGGTTTTAAATAAATTGTTTTATTTGTTTTTCAAATCTATTTTCTCCCTGGTTAGTTATATTATCCTACCTCGTTCCTTTTCGGGGACGAAAAGTTTTGAGTGGGGGAGAGTGTAACGACCCGTAAATTTTAGTGGTTTATTTATTAAATTTATTGAATTTTTTTAAAAATTTTAAATAATAAAATTTTGAAATATAAACTTGATATTTGGAATACGTCTACTCTAACATAGCAAATGGTAAATTTTCATCTGATAATATCAAAGTTTATTTTATTGTGTAATTCTATTTCAATTTAAATGAGTTAAAAATTGATGATAATAAAATGTTTTCCAAACCTGAATATTTTTATATAGAAAATTTGTAAATCATCTTTTGAGTGAGACATCATATTTTGTTTCTCCAAATTTTGATTGCTATTGCTCTGTTCATCTTATTTCCAGCAGATTTGCAGCATTTTCGGTACCGATATCGACTTTTGATAGGATGGTCCTATCACTGATATCTGTATACCGTTTTGATCGTTTCGTTGTGCTGATCTCAATAGTGTATTCATTTCTGTGTTCTGACTTTCGGTACCGAGCGAAATCAATAAATCGATATATGTTTCCGCCTTTGAGATATGAACATCTGTGTCTGATTTATGTTATGTTTATTTCTATATTGGTTTCCGAAGGTCCACTAGCCACTATGTGGTAGCTTTGAGCTTGTATCGGTATGTCGGATTTCCTCTTGAAATGAAACTCATGTTAAACTATCTGACATACCGGTACTCGCGCAAGGCAATTACACAGATGGTCGCTCCTCAACAGCCTTATTCTTCGCGCTAGTCGACGGCATTACTCCGTAGTGTCCTTGGCTAGCGTGAGTATAGAGGTGGGGCGTCAAAATTTCAAACTTTGGTTTTAAAGTGTATATTATTTAAAGTATTTTCAAATAGAAATTGTTTCCAAAGAATTTTAAATGTTTAAAACCAGTATTCTTCTCTTTCGTTGATGGAAAATAATTTCGGCGATGACTGCAGCATCATCGATATTCATTTTCGAGCTTCGAAGAAGAGAGGCCATTCAATAGCTTTGCTACACTTTTCTTTTAGAAATTAATTTGATTTGAATTTCTTAAGTAAGATTTGATTTATATATAGGTATATTATTTTAAATTTAATTTGATTTGATATATATAGTATATACATAATTATCTCTAAATGATTTGAAATTAAACGAGAATTTAATTCTTAAAATTATGTTAAAGGTGATTTTAATTATAAATGAAGTCAAAATTTTGAATAAATATTTAAATTTGAAATAATTGAGTTGGGAAAAGTTTACTTGTATAATACCCAATTTCATTCTAATATAACTTACCTAAATTATTCAGAAGTTAACTTTGTAATTGAATATTATAAAATGTAAAATGATGATTAAAGGAATTTATAAATAAATTTGAGTAGTTATAATAAGTATAAATATACTTAATATATGTGATAAGACATATTAAGTGTAATAAATTTAATAATAATTTGGAATAAAGAAGACTTAAATTTGTTGAATAAAATATGATTATAATAAATGACTATTCAAATTTATGATTTTTGAAATTGTAAAATGATGATAATTGAATAATAAGTTAAGAGAATAATAAATGAGATAAATAAAATGAAGTTTGTTTTGAAGAAATTAATAAATTGAAATTAGATCAGCTTAATGAAATATTATGAATTTAAAATCAATTATTGAATATTAATTAATTTAAGATGAAATATATATGGTTTTAAATAAATTGTTTTATTTGTTTTTCAAATCTATTATCTCCCTGGTTAGTTATATTATCCTACCTCGTTCCTTTTCGGGGACGAAAAGTTTTGAGTGGGGGAGAGTGTAACGACCCGTAAATTTTAGTGGTTTATTTATTAAATTTATTGAATTTTTTTAAAAATTTTAAATAATAAAATTTTGAAATATAAACTTGATATTTGGAATACGTCTACTCTAACATAGCAAATGGTAAATTTTCATCTGATAATATCAAAGTTTATTTTATTGTGTAATTCTATTTCAATTTAAATGAGTTAAAAATTGATGATAATAAAATGTTTTCCAAACATGAATATTTTTATATAGAAAATTTGTAAATCATCTTCTGAGTGAGACGTCATATTTTGTTTCTCCAAATTTTGATTACTATTGCTCCGTTCATCTTATTTCCAGCAGATTTGCAGCATTTTCGGTACCGATATCGACTTTTGATAGGATGGTCCTATCACTGATATCTGTATACCGTTTTGATTGTTTCGTTGTGCTGATCTCAATAGTGTATTCATTTCTGTGTTCCGACTTTCGGTACCAAGCGAAATCAATAAATCGATAACCGCACCGGTACCCAATTTTCCCCTTTTCAGATTCCTTATCGTTTCATCCATCTGCCAATTGAATTCAAACAGCCATGAGTTATAAATATTTTCTGAATTCAATTTGAAGGCTTTTGGTATCACCTATGTGTCATTATAATTGTTGCTCGGTTAAATTTCTTTTGTCTGTTCAAAACCATGCATTTCATTTATCAATTTCATTTCGTTTCTAAAAAATCCGATCCATATTTACCTTCTTCCTCTATCATGCGAACAGCTACTAACCCAAACCTTTCCACCTTTCATCTTCGCGACCGCCAAATCCTGCAAGTGCCACCGCTAACTGCCACCTCCTCATGCTACCCATCACCCGCCACTTCGGCCCAAGTTTGTCAACCACCACCTTCCTCCATCACGACCTTGCCTAGCCACGTAACCCAAAGCAATTGCCAAACCCCTCTGCGTTTTCCCCTCTCACTTTCCACCACCGGTCAAGGCCGAGCAAGTTAACACAGCCGCCTCATCAAACTCCATGTCAAACACGACCAAGCCTCCTCCTCCTCCCTTCCCTTCGCCAAAGCTAGCCTCATCACCAACGTTACTCCCTCCTCCGCCTCGAATCTCGTGGTCGAACTCTCTCAGCTCCGGCCAATCACCTTCTTAGCTCGGCCGAGACATGCTCCTCTTTATATAACTGTAAGTGATATATTATATTGATATATGAGTTTATGCTATATATATTATTATTAGTATGATACGTTAATTATATAGTATATGGGTTAGTTTTTAAATTTATAATGTTACACCGTTTTCATACAATGGTGCATGCTACACTGTACTAATTACTATGTATATATTTATAACAGTTGCGTGCATATATGGTATATATATATATATTTGTTTATATAAAGCTGTTGTATATGGATTTATATAGATTAATTATAGGTTGTTGTGTCTTTGTAACTGCATATATAAATAGGCTTTATAGTGTATACGTGAGTTGATTCTTCCACATATATATTGTATATATATAAAGTTTCAAAATATAAGTTTATATTGGTTTAGTTTGTATATATATATAGTGTATGCTGTTATTGTTGAGCTATTTGTTAAAGAACAGTATTTTATATTTATATATAGTTACAGTATATATATATATCTTTTGTTATTTATATATGTTTACAAAGTATGATATACTGGCAATTATATTTATATGTTATTCTATATTAGTGTCGTATTATATTGAGTCTATATGTAGAGGTATATAGAGATTTTATATAAATTTCAATAGTATGAAATCTGCATTCTTTCTTTCTTCTGTTCGTGTTTTACATACTTGTTATATACTATATGTTTTAATATATGTTTATATTTTTAAAATGTATAGATATACATATGTAGTTGTATACTTTACATAGGTAGTCAACACATTTTGCCTTAGCGTGTATATACGTTGTTATGTATATATGTTGTTTCATATGTTAGTATATATATATATATATATTTTTACAACTTACATTTTTAAAGTATATAATAAAGTATATTTTGAGATGTATTCGTTCTGGTGATTTTGGAAAAAAATTGAATATACGATCTTATTGTTGGTTTATATCAGCTGTAGTTTGTTTATTTTTTTTGTATGCATAGGTTATCCTTATGTATGTATGTGGTAGTTATTTTATGCTTTGTTAACTTATGTTATTTAATGTTAATTTTAAAAGAGTTACGTATTTTGTAATATATGTGTTTAACTAAAATATTGAATTGAAAATGTATATTTTATTTTTAAATATATGTTTTTTAAATTAGTTTTAGTAAAAATTTATTATTATATGTATACCATATATTTGTTCGGTCATATCCAGTTATTTGATTTATTTTCATCGAATTCTGATTTATCAGCTGTGTTCGTCGATTCGTGCCACTCTTGCCTTGTTCTGAAATTCGTGCTTGGATTTCGTAACTCAACTTCATTGTCCATCTCTAGCTTCGAAAGGCGAGCAATCACTCATGATTAATGTTCTTATATTTTTAAATTTGATTTCAATTGAAACATCAATTGAAATATGCTACTGTTAGTTATTTACATTGCTATATATATGCTATTATCTGTATCTGTTCACCTGTGCCATCTGACACCATTATCTGTTTATTTTATACTGATGATATGCCTGTTACTGATTGTTGTATTATTATTATATTTGTTATCACACTGCAAGTTCCCTGTTAGTATAGAATTCACTATGGGTTGAAATGATACATACCCGAACGAACTGTAAAATAGGAGAAAATTATTATGGGTTGAAAAACCCAAGCGATTTTCACTGACATTGAATTAGGGATTGCGGGTTGAAAGGATATATACCCGTATATATTTAAATTGCGGATTGAAATGATAAATATCCGTATCACTTGACCATATGATAGAAAATTATATACAGACACCATCGGTCTATATATAAATATTTTGAAAATAATTTCTATGGTTTTGAAAAGAAATATATGGTTTTAATAAATATTGATTTTAAAGATTTATTAAAGTTGATTTAATAAAGTTGATATATAATATGTTTAAGTATTTATTTAATATATATATATATATATATATTTCCAAATATAGAGTTTATAATGATTTTAATAAATTCAGGTTGGAAAAAGGAATTGATATTGGGTAAAAAATTTATTTATTTAAGAATTATACTTAAATAAGTTTGGTTTGAAATTTATTAAAAATTGAAATTTTAAAGATATGATTTTATAACTTGGATTTGATTAAAAGCGACTTAAAAGAATTTTTCAAATTTATATAAATTTAAATGGGATATTTTGTTTATTTAAATTTGTAAATTGATGTTGTATTTAGATGTTATTGAAATGATTAAGTAAATATTTCAAAACTAGATAATAGTAAAGTGAATTTGATATACATATGAAATTAACCAATTTAGTTTGAAATGTTGAATATTTAAAGTTTTGAAATATATTGAAACTGAAATGGATTATTTTGTGATTCAAATCTATATTTGAAATTGATTTAATTTGAAATGGTTGTTAAGAAACTGAAATGGGGTTGAAATTGATGAATTGAGATTGAAAAAAATTTGAATTTTGGAATTCGAGTTGATTTGAATCGATTGTGAAATTTGAGGAAGCTATTTTATTATTAAAAGTATTTTTAAATTATATTTAAACTATTTTAATATAAACTATTTTAATATACTAATTATGTCAATATAAACTATTTTAACTTATAACTATCTATACATAAACTATTTTATTTTATAAACTATTTTATTTTATAAACTATTTTATTTATTTATAAACTATTTTATTATATATATACTAATTTTAATATCTAAACTTTTTAAGTGGAAAGTGTTATGGATTCCAAATGTTATGATTTCAAGCTATGATTTCAAAGTGTTATGAATTTCAAGGTTTTGATTTCGAAAGTGTTATAACTTTGAAAGTACTATGAATTTGGAAATGGATATATTTGAAGTGAAAATGATATCGTATTGATTTGGTTTTGAAATGAAAATGATATTTTGGTTTTGAAATATAAACTATTTTGAAATGACCGCGGTGTTATAATAACGTTTGGTTGTTAAAGAGACCAGGATCAAATATGGGCATACTCTCTGTCGATACCGGAAACCACTTTAACAACTGTGTACGCGGTGGAGATTCCAGAATGAAGTAGGATGGTGGCGACGATCTTAAAGGTATATTTTCGAGGACCCAACTCCCGTGAGTTGGCATAAGGTGGCTAAAACAGGAGCGATTCCGGGCCAATGAGGTAGCTCCTCTTATCGGACATAATCCATCATATGCCATTCTATTACTTTGTGATTGATTTGGTGCGCACCCTTGATTCGGGAGTGTGGCTCGAGGTGGGCGATTGCTACGGCTCTGCGTTACCACCAGTCCGGATGCATAATTGGTATATCTACCCTGGCATTGCCTTGTTGTGCCGTGTCACCTACCATAGCGTGCTTTACTACAAGTTTTGATTTGTGTCGTACTTATGGAGTATCCTCTGGTAGCTCCAGTTTACGGGGTATTACGGTACTGTATAGACTATTGGCACACCTAAAAATGTGTTAAGGTGGAAATTATAAAGCCTTAACGCTATTTTTAAATAGTATACTTTACTGTAGACATTATTATAATAGCGTATATTACTACATAGTAGATAGTTTAACGGATCCTTAGAGGATGGTTATCCCAAACATCCTTTAAGTTACTGTATTCCAGTTGATATTTCACTGGAGTTGGATTTATTGGTATAAGAATGTTAATCCTGACTCGAGTGTTTTGTGTTTTGCTTTACGCTCGGGTCAGACTGAGTGATACAGCATTTGAGACTCATCTTTGGAGTTGGAGCTTCGCTTGGAGATCCAGCTATCTATCCAGCTTTCTGTTATTCAGCTGATTCCAGTGATGTATTCAGATTTTGTATTTGACTATTGTATTGAGACATCTATGTATTCGAGACTTCTGTTGTATCTTGTTTTAACTCTGCTATATATTTATAGTAGCTTCATGAACTACTATTCTTCTGTTTCCGCTGCATTATTGTTATATTTATTTGTGTCTGTGATTTTGTGATTATTTATTTACTGTATATGCTGAGTTTTTCCAAATTTAAATTAACAATCTGACATTTTGAGCAATTCAATTTCCGACTTATATGGATACGAATGGCTGAAAATTCCAGGATGTTACACTGAGAAATATAACATATCATACAATTATTATAAACTAACAAATCAATTAGTATGCAACCAATTTACAACCAATCGTGTACAAGCGCAAGCTGTATCACAGCATATATGATATGCATACTGAGCAGTTCTAAATTGGCGCCTATAATACAAATGCATCTTTTAATTTTTTTTTTTTGAAAATATGATGCAAATAGCCTACCTATACTAGCATTAGTTCTATGTGTATGCAAATTTGAAAACCAAAAACGTGTTTTTGCATTTAAATTTTCCAACACTTCTATGAATAGAAGTATAGTTCAACCAATTTTTCACCCAATTCCTACCATCTAAAATCCTAGCACACCGTTGTTAACATCCAAATTTTAGAAAATTCAGTTTCTAAACATATATTCTTATGTCAGAAGAGGGTGCACATGGAATATTCCATATTTCCATCATTCTCGTATGTGCCCTTTTTTCACTGTACCTTGGAACATTCTCTTTTGCCCCCAATTCTCTTCCTACTTTTCCTAGTGCAGTCCACATAAGTAAGTTTTATTTAAAATTTTAAAATAGAGTTATTATAAACCATTTTAGTTCACCTATCGACAAGGTATGAAGAAAGTGAATCCATAGTTAAACATTTTTCTCTTGTCTCTAATCATATTTTATTTTTCTGCAAATTCTACTGCATAATATAATCTATATTAGCTAACCTGTTAACTATTCCCCTACGTCAAGTATGTAGCATTCCGAAAGTTAGAAATTTCTTCTTTTCTGCCCAAAAATATATTTATTTTACTTTTTAAAATATCGGTAAAAAAATTTGATTTTAAAATTTCTTTCTTCACAAAATTTTCAAAAGCTTTTCACAAAGGTATTTTTATTTTCCAAAAGTATACGTACATAAATACATACATACATATATGTTTTTCAAAATAAATTATACCACACCTCATGAAACCGGGTTGTAGTCAACAGTCTAATGTCCACAATGGACTTTATCTACTTACGTGCTAAATTTTAAATTTCAAAACATTTCCTTTTATTTATAATAACAACCGGCATAGAAGTTCATTTGTAAATTTTAACTTTCAAGGTATATGGGATATCGATCCGTGACTTCGTAACAACTTTTCCCTTGTTCTTCGCTCGCCAAAATTTACTTTCCAAAATTTTTGTACTTTTGGGGATTTAAATCTTATTTCTTTTACTTTAGTAGCTAATTAAATAAAATTTCTTTAATTTATTTTTTACTTCTAACTTTTAACTATTTTCTTTTCTTTTGCATTAGTTAAGCGTTTTTCCTGAAATTTCTTTGTCTTATTGTTGTCCTAATAATATCGCGGTCTACACAGAAAACATATAAAAAACAACATTTCCGTAAACATCGTACGTGCTTTTACATAATAAAAACACTAATGCTTACAACCCAACCAAAAGAAAAACAACTGCTGGAAGGAAATACAACTATTACTACTAGCTACTAACTACTACTACTTATGGACCTTCCTAACGTGCCATCATTCTCCAATCCACATATATTAATTTCTTTTATGGCTTCTGATGAATAAGGTCCATCCATTACTTCAATTTCCATACCCAATTAGGGAACAAATTGTGCATCCTCCCACACTGTAGTAGGTAAGAAGTACAACCTATGCACCTATTGAATAATTCATTGGCAAATGGAGTTACTTGGCGGAATAACTTTTCTGCCCTTTGTCTTGCCTTCCTTAACTTTGAGTCTACCAATGTCCTTTATGTGGGTTTGTCATCTCATTACCCTCTGTTACTATCTTCTCTTAATCCCAATCTCTTTAGAGTATTTTGAAACCTTGGTATTTACTTCCTTTACTCTTAATCTTTCCTACGAGCATACCCTAAAACTCGTAGAAGTGTACTTTAATACCATTTATCATTCCTTTGAGGCTCTTCTTATGGCTTGCACACATGTCTAACAAAACATTCCTAGGTTCTCACAAGTGTTCTTTACTCTCACTCTATGAGTAGTCATCACTATCTTCTTCATAGCCTTAAATTTTATCTCGTTTTACCTAGGCTGTCATTCTATCTACCTCATATTAAAATTTTGGTTTGGTCTTTTTCAATTTTCTTCAAAAATTAAAACTTAAATTTTTTGGAGCATTTTATCCCAAAGTTTTTTTATTTAAAAGTACAACTTAGAACTTATTAGGAAATTCAAAATTAACTTAATGTCTTAACTTTTAAAACTACAGTTAAATTTTTAGAAGTTCATTTCCATTAAAAGACCTTTTTTTAACTTTTACTTCTTAAAAATTGGTTTTTTTAACTTAAACCATTTATTAAGTTTTCCTTTTAAAAACTCAATTATACCAAACAAATTTTTTCTTAAAATGTACTTTACAATATTTCTAAACATTCTTATAATTTTTAAACAATAAAAACTGGAGTAGATAAGAATAACTCTCACCCTATCCTTTTTCTTATCACTCATAGTATCATCACTTCCAATCCTTGGCAGAGTCTCTAATATCATGTAATGGGGACTTTTAAAATATACTTGCAATAAATGTACGTAACAATGGAAAAATACCCATTTTCCTATGTTGCTTCTAAATAGATTACTAGCATTATTTTTAATATAATCTCCTAACATTATTTCTAATTACTAACATTATTTTATATAAATTCCTAATATTGTTCTTATTTATATTTTATAATGCTATTACTATTCAACCTTTCCTATACTTAAACTACCCTAATTCCAATTGCTTACTGTCATCTTAGTTGAACCATTGCAGTGTGTTCGCCTACTGCTATATTTTTTGGTTTTAATCTTCTTTCCCATTATGTTATCCCCATTTCAAACTTGTACCACTTCCTATTATCTAGCCCTAAAAAGAATTTTACAACTTAAAAGTTTTTCATCTTAGAAAAATCAACGAGCTACATAGTTACTTTTTTTCAAAGGAATTTACCTTTTTATTAAAACCCATTACTATTATTTTTGGTCCAACAAATTTTAAATTATTCTACTAAAACTTTTTGTTTAATATAACGTAGTAATTTTTTTAGAAAATTTAATATTTACTTACTTTTCAAAAATAGGACTTTTCTACCTTAAAATATATCCTCTAAAAATCATTTCAAATATATTACATATATATTTTATTAAACTTTAATATTAAAATTATTTCAACTTTTAAAATTATTTTCTATCGGGTCAGACTTAGAGTGGATTTCTATGTATCCCTTCTTTTGGACTTCTCTTTCCTCAACTTACTTATTGACTTTTCTTCTTTCAACTAAAAAATTCAGCTATCATCTTGGAGTGATTGCTACACACCATCCTCCGAGAACTCAATTGCTTCTGGATATCTACAGTGTATGGATTCTTACTTTCCCTTTACTTGGACCTTCTGTACATCATCAATCGGCATCATATAGGGGTCTACAATTATTTGGCTATCGAGGGAGCAACTAGGGAGTCACATACTATCTAGCTTAAGGGACCGTCCATATGCAACACTCATGATCTTTTTAAGTAAACGCCTTTCCGAACACCCTTTCCCATGGGGTAATGAGATATGTATACATCTTCAACTTTATCCGTTGCTCCAACTCATGAACAACTTATCCATATTTCAATGTATGGTTGCAACTACTCTATAGTCGAAATTATAAGATTTGGCATACAATATATTTATATTTATAGGCAAAATACAAATACGTTCACGCAACGTTTGATAATTTTTAAGATCGACTAACCTTAGTTTTGATACCATATATAACATATCCTAGTAGGCCTAAATTTTCGCTAAATCAAAAACTCAAGTTCACAAAAGTATAAATCGTTGGTTTGGTATCCTGCAAATAAACAAAAAATCTCATATTAGAGCACTATCGGTATATCTCACTGTGAAAAAGTAAAGTATAATAGAACATATAGTTATCGACCAAGATTGACTATTCCAATGTCTAGCGTCCTTTTTAGTGCCTAGCATGCTTAAGGAAACCCGTCCTTCCACTGTTTTCACCTTGCACCAGTACCTGCACCCCTAAAACTATCTAATATGAATTGTAATGAGGAGGGGATCAGAACAATGTTTTGGTGACTGATAAATTATAATTTTACACATAACACTAGTTTATGCCGATTGTTTTCCATTACATGTTATGTCTTTTAATTTTTACTTAGTCGTCTCCGCTCCATGTATGCATACGATACGTTTTATCCACTTAAAGTAAACCATAATTATATATATAAGTACCACCATCCCCCTTTGGACCAAGATACCATCCCCTCTAGTATCCGCAATCTGGCACCACATTAGGTTCTATCATCAATGCAATATCGCGTCTGTATGGAACTACACCTCATATTACGACTACGCATACAACTACACATTAGGGAGGGTACCTTGTCAACTAGCCAGTGTGTCTCATCATCTTCATCTGTGTGTACCTCTCAAAGGAAGTTTACGCCTCATCGTGCGTTTCGTAGTGCTTAATATGACTTCATAATAGTTTAGTCGTATTCTATCTTACCTTGGGGATTTAACTTGTCTGCTTCCTATTGTGGACTTAGCTCCACTAATTATATAGGACTCAACTCCTCGAACTACCCTATTCGTTTATGAAAGAATGCTTTTATGGGTTAACTAGCCTTGCCCAAACAAACAAACTAGCAAACAACTATAGCGGTGCATTACCTCAACGTACCTACCTAGGCGTAATCCGTTAGGTGTAACCTTGTCTTTCCCATTGATCATGCAAGACTGATGACGCACTCAACCTATATACAGGTCCTACTCCTGATTTGGTACCAACACATTTTGACATAGCATCGAGCCACTCATAATCCTATTATATTGCCAAACGCAATCAAGGCGATACCCTCCCATTAATTTGTTAAAGCAGACTCTACTGATGCACAATATTTATGTGCCGAGCATCCGAGTGCCGGAAAGACAGATTGTTGGGGTAAAAGAAAAGAAAAAGACAGAACTGAATCTCAAACACAATAAGCAATATATGATATACACATGATCTTTACAAAATAAAACTGTAATATGCATAAAACCATCAAATTAGACTAACCTAACATTAGCCTAGACAGTTATAACAACCTGCCCTCACAAATGCTGATAATTACAGTACAATAAATGCAGCAGATATAAAAAAGATATGTGAATATATCTTGGAGGCATCTAGCTCATCTCCTGAAGCTCTAAAGGATCCATTGTTAGCCCATGAGTTGATGGTTTTGATGACAACAACCTTAGAATAAGATTATAAAATATAAATACTAATAATATAGTTTAGATATATATATATATGCAGGATTTAACCATGCAGGTACCAAGAATGAAGACTGTACAGTATAGAGATTCAAGATATCAAGATTGAAGACTCATGAGTATCAAGATTATCAAGAGTTCAAGATTTCAAGATAAGTATCGAGTCTAGAATTTTGTTAAAACTTCATAATTGCACTGAAATCTTCACTCTATTTTTCTTTTGGGATGGAACCCATTTCTACCTTTTTTAGTGGCTTACAAACCCACGACAAGTAGCTTACAAACCTACGACAAGTGGCTTACAAACCCACGAACATCCTGGTTTTGTACAAGTTCTCGAGTCCTGACATGATGAGATATTCTGCAAGTAGAAGCATGCAAAACTACTTCAAAATGATTTTCAAAACTACTTCGGAATGATTTTCAAAACTGCTTTTCAAAATGTTTTAGCCTTAAAAATTATCTTTTCAACTGATTTTCAAAAAAAAATGTTTGGCCTAAAATATTCTTGTTTTTAAACTTCGTTTATTTTAAACTATCTTTTAAATATAATATATTTATACTCAGATTTAAATATAAAATTATAGTAAAATTATATATATATATTATTATCAATATTTATCTATGTATTTTATCTATAGTCAAGTATATTTATAAAGTTTAAAATAGTTTTAATATAAGATAAAGGTTATTTTCAAAGAAAATCAAAACATCAAAAATTGCTTTGGGATGTCGACATGCCTATGGTGACCATGTCGACATGGTGATAGTTGAGTTCAAAATTTGAATTTCAAAAGAAGTGTCTATTCGCCATAACTCTTCACGAATGGACCTGACTGTTGTTCTTCTATAAATAGGGGTTAGTTTCAACGAATTTTTAATCAGTTTTTCTGATTTTCCACTTCTCTTCTTCTTCCACATTTTCTTATTCAAAATCCTATCATCACTCTGCCGAAATCAACATTGAATCTAACTAGATCATCTCTGGTTTGACTCTCTATCACTATCTCAACAAGATCTAAGTGCTATTCAGAGTTATAGGCTTCTTTGTAATCTATCTAGCGAGAAAAGGTGTGATTGTAGCCTTGGAAATCAATCAAGCGAGAAAAGGTGTGATTGTAGCCTTGGAAATCAATTGGGTGAACTTGTCGCCCGTAAATCAAGTATCTCTACCTAGAGGATTGTGATTCTGGAGGGTGTACCTCATAGCCTTAAAACCGAGGGTTGTAATTGTTGAATTGCTTTTGAAAGGAAATCCGTACTTAGTTGTGCGGGACTGAATGTAGGGTAACCCCCAACCAGTATAAAATCCGGTGTGTTCTTTCCTTTACTGCCACTACAACAGTTTATGGGTTTCATAGCGTTTGAAAAACGCTATAACAGGCTACCATAGCGTTTCAGAGAACGCCGTGGAACCACAAGCTATGGTAGGCCGGCAGCATTACATAGCAGGAAGGAAAACGCTATAATAGCTAATAGCGTTTACAAAAGGGCATAGCGTTTGATACCTACCATAGCATTTTTTCTCTGTTATTAAACTTAGACGCTATAGGGAATATAATCCTTCATTTAACTTCTATAGCATTTTCGAGCACATTTTATAGCGTTTCATCAAACCATGTTATAGCGTTGCAATGTTTTCGATAGCGTTTCTTGTCATGCTTGTATAGCGTTTTTATTTTCTACTATAGCGTTTTTGATTCTATTATAGCGTTTTTGATGCATAAATCTTACATCTCATATAGAGTTGCGATAGCGTTTGATGAATCAATAGCGTTTTTCAAACGCTATGCTATATAATATTAATTTTTAGCATTTGTTTCAATTTTCTTTTTATTATATTATATTATATATATATATGCACACAGATAGATATATGTATACACATTACACACACACACAGATATATATATATATATTAAAATGTGGATCCTAAAAATAACAAATCGAGAAGATGACAACAACTATATGTAACAATGATAACGTTGCAGTGAATTCTAATTTGGAAACACACAATCAAACCAGTGGAAAAGTTTCAAATAATTCTGCTAATATTTCAAATACTACAAGACATGGTCACATGATAATAGTTCAAAATAGTCTAACAAATGAACACAAATACTACAAGACATGGTCACATGATAATAGCTCAAAATAGTCTAACAAATGGACACAAATACTCAGTTATGGAGACGATGATACGGAAATGGCTGCTACAGAAGATTCTTGCAAGGATCTAAACATTGCTCCTGGTTGCTTCAGTGTTAATCAAGTTCCTGCATTAAATGACAAAGTAGACAATGACAGTTCCAGGTTGAATATACTACATTTGTAGATAATAAATGACAAAGTAGACAATGACTTGTAGGCAATGGAGTAAATGACTTAGAGGCCTAATATGAAAATCTATCATTATTATTGTCTAACTTTGTTTGCATCATGAATATCATATTAATACATGTACTAACCCACCTACCATTTATGAATTTGCAGATGAAATTGGAAGTACAAAATGGATGTTGATTATGTTTACGCTCCACCCTCTTCCTATTACGCCTTTTATGCTTGTTAGCTGTTACTGTATTTTTTGTTCAACTTTCTTATTATCAAAAGCTAACGAAATCTTATCTTGAATATTTGTATTCTGTCTTTGTTAGTTGTGTATTCGTTTTGCGTTGCAACTGTATTTCTGTTCCAATATTTGTTTATTTCATTTGCATTTATGTTTAATTTTCATTTATGTTTCATTATCTGTTTCATCCACCAAACTGCATTTGTGTGTTCAATTTGTTCCATTATCGGTTTCATTTGTGTGTTTCATTTGCATTCATGTTTGAGGGCATTTGGGTTTCATTCCAATTCAAAAAGAAAAAAAAACTCATTTTGGTTAAAGTTTAATTTTCATTTTTGTTTAAATAACATTTACATTTACATTTCTGATTACACCTATTTCAACATCACCATCTGAATCTCACTAATCGTTAAGCACAGCACATACGACACTGCCTCCCTATTCAAAACTGCCATATCACTTTGCGCAAACCCACTGCATCACAATAGAGCCACACCACCACCTCTTCCCAAAACTTCGTCACCCCATACACACAATAGAATAAACAAAAAATGAGTTAATAATTTATTTATCTTTATACCTAAAAGATATATTTAGATCTAAATTATTGTAGAGACTTCAAATGAAATACAGAGACGAATTTGCGCCGTACGTGAAATCCTAAAAATTGAAACGGTTAAACTTATCAATTGCTTGCATTTGCTTTTAGGGGTTGGCCTTCCACTCTATCAAACAAGAAAAGAAAAGTGATTTCAAAAAATCATAAACTTCAAAAAATGAGTTGTTCTACAAATCAAAGGTTTCAAAAAGGAAATTTTTTAAACATTTCAAATTTCGATAATAATGCTTCAGATTCAAATTTTTTATATTATTACTTGATTTCAAGCTTGCTAATTTTAAGCTTACTAGATCTGCTGATTCAAGCCTGCTGGTATACTGATTTTTAAAATGAAAGATTTCAAAGAGGTTCAGTTTCGTAAATTACTTAATTTCAGCATGGATTTTAGTTTTGGGATAATTGATGTATGAATTTTCTTTAGAAGCATATAAGGATTCAGTTTTCAAAATGTAATGGAATCATGATTACACATCTGTGAGTTTTTGGATGAATACCAGCCTTCAAATGTTTTGAATATAAGATCCCTTATAGTTTCAAATATATAACTACTTATATCAACTTCTAGAGATATAAGCTTCGAATGGATATATGATTTCAAGCATATCGAATTTCATAAAATATCGTGTACTTTAAGTTTTCCAGAGGAATATATTGCTTGGCGTTCTGAAAACATATCGTTATCTCTGTTACTTCATTAGTACAAGTCTAGGTTTGATCATTTTCAAATTTTGTTAACGTTGGTATACATGTTTTTAAACTTGAAATTTCTCCAAGTTTCGAACTTAAACGGTCGGTTTTCATTTTACATCGATTTTTTGAGTAGCTTTACTTGTATTTGCTGCAGTGTCATTTGCTTTAGGCAAGTCCAGTGGTTTTATGCTGCATAAAATATTGTGCATTTCAGTTCATCCAACCTCTATTTTGCTAATCCGAAGCTCACACTTTTTAACTAGTTTTTTGTGTGTATCATTTACGAATAAATTACATTAAGTTCCTTCTGTTTATCATAAGTTTTATGATGCCAACTCTCAACTACATCCAAATGTTATGTGCAAATGGGAGAGGAAGTCACAATTAAATGGTCAATTTGTATGATCAAATCAAATCAGCAGGTTTTGGAAATTGGGAATGCCAAATGATGGGAATGATAGGTCTGAGTGCTACTGAATCTCGAACTATTCCTTACCCAGTCATGTCCCAGAAAACAAAAATGTAATGTCATCACCCCTACCGTCTCCTATACTCCTGCTAATGAAGAGTTTATACTGTCTAGAAGAATGGAGCATTGAATGATCGGTGAATGATTCGATCTATCTATTTCTTTGTGCTAACAACAGAAAATTACAGTTAAGACAGTAAAACTTGACCATATTTCAGAACATTACGGGTAAGAAGTTCTGAAAATAAAGTGATACTAAAGAAAGCTGTTTACGATGAGGATCAGTCACACGGAGGAAAGGATAAGGCATAATACAACTTCAACAGCAAAATAAATTATGTACAGGAGACAACAAGCAAGGATCAAGTGAGTCGGAGAGAGGGATGCAGACTCAAAGTTCTTTCATTTTATGATCAGGATAAAGAAAGATAAGCGGACAAAAGAGAGAATAAAAGGAGAGGATAATAAATTAGACGTGACCAAAGTTGATTTGAAGATGATTCTTAAACTGTTGGTACTCCATTTTTGTTAACTGAAAAATGAACAGGTGTTTCAAATCAAATTGCAGAGTGAGACAAGGAGACCTCTGTCACCAACCATCTTTGTAATTGCAGCTGAAATACTTAACAAGGGCATTCACAAGCTTAATAGAATTTATGAGATAGTTAGACATTCGATTCCTCGTAGATTCCCGATTATTTCTTCACTCTCTTTTGCAGATGACGTCTTGAATTTTCAAAGAAAACCTAACATCATTCTATGTTCCTTAACCAACATGAAAAGATAACTCAAGCCAAAAGGTATGTAAATCAAAGACAAGTTTCATAGTGCCAGACAAATTCCATGGAAGGCAAAAGGATGGATCAGCATCGTTTTGAGGTTTTCTCAGAAGACCTTAGTTATTACTTATCTTGTCAAACATACAGAGGTAGGAAGAGAAACTGGTTGTTAAAACGACCAAAAAAAAGAAAGATAACAGGTTGCACAAGTCACTATTATCCGAACTACAAAGGACAAATGCAGGATACAAGGAAAGTTTAGATTTCAGCATTTGGAAACTAGGATAATGACTTCAACTATGATGTGCCTATAACTCAGTTTTTTGATTCCACAATCCAATCTAATCTGTATAGAGGAGGATATTATAGCTTATACTGTCATAATCAAGAAGTGGACCTTCCCAAGTCCTTGTTAATTCTCTTTACTCTTATCAAAACCAAAACCCCAAAATGGTATTGATTTTTTCTTGATTTAACTTTATTTTTCAGTAACAGTGATGCATTATAGTTGGTTTTGGAAGAAATTCCTAATATTTCACTTCGAAAGTTAAAGTAATAGGCATTTCGGTTAGAGTTGAACATGCCAAAGTGGTTATCATAACAATGATGGATTAACATGTAGGAGGAAAAAAGTGGAGAAGAGAAGCATGTAGGAATACATAGTATGCTATAATATAGAAATTGTGGAACATTTACAATTACTGAGTGTTACCTTGCATTCAGCTTCGTTAAGCATGTAGGTTCCACCAAAAACTGCACTTGGACGAGCAAATCCCTAAACAACATGGAGTGTGGAAACTTTAGCCTATCGTTTAAAAACAATTAAATAAAAATGAAAGAGTGAGGTAAATGAATGAACCCAAGGAAGTTCTCCCAATCCATAAAGAGGGTATATATAAGGGGATCCTCCTTGAAGGCGTGCCAATGATTCTACATAAAGCTATCCGAAACAAACGAAAAACCATATCACATAACTTATAAGACAAAAATATATCAGACATATACAATAACATGTTTGGTGAATACCTTCATTCTTTTGATTGTGTCAATTGCAGGCTGATCCAAGTACTTATCATCACTGTGAAATGCTAATGCATGGCCAATGAACTAAACTGTTCTCTCCTCTAACTCATATTTACTACATCATAGAAAGGAAAGAGCTTACATCAACAGAACTCAACTGTTCTCTCCTCACTACAACAAAAAGGACTTTTTATAGCGTGTAAAAACCGCTATAAAAACTTTCTATAGCGATTCTATAATCGCCATAGATCAACATGTTGTAAAAAGTCTGGTAGATACTATAGCGTGTCATACTTGCAATGGAAAACGTATTTTTCTTGCCATCTAAAATAGGCCATATTGGTGCAACTGCTTTTCTATAGCATTATGAAACGTGCTATAGAACTTTTTATGACGCATTTTAGTTGCTATAAATATGTCGACATGCTATATTATTATAGCATTTGAAGGCGCTATGGAATCATCGTGTCAACCTTTTATGACACATTGAAATGCTATAGAAAATTCATTACTATCTATTATAGCACTGTCTTATTGCTATGAAAACTATTTACTCTTTGCAAAATATTTTGTATAGCACTAACATGATGCTATAGTATAACAAAACTGAACAATTTTTCTTTTTATTGCATAGTTAGAATGCTATAAAAAAATTCTATTGCACATTTTCTGCTGCCATAACATTCAAAGCTTACAATTTTCAATTCTACTTATATATTATAACTCAAAAAACCATATTCATCACATTAACATAAGTACACAAATTGAGTCATAAGCCAAATCACAAAATATATATATATATATATATCAATAATATTTCATACATGAAGAATTAAACATAAATATTTGTGATAAAAATTAAACATAAGTACACAAATATTTGTGATAAAAATTAAACATAAGTATATTCAATCAATTTCCATGAAGTCAAACGTGAAACGATGAGAGAGAAAATGACATCATAACTTGATCCATTCAGTTCCATCGATAAAAGTCATGGAAATAAACGGTCTGGCCTCCTCATTTGTGAGCTCTCTCGACCAAGTAACTCTACCCAAATGCTTCGAACCAGAACCTGTGCATTTATACTGCCCATAAAACACAGTCCTGCATGTACCAAAGCATATAGAATAAGCATACATCAGTGCAGCATAAGCTATTGCATTCCACAGAAAAGACATACATTTCTCGAGCAAGATCTCCCCAGTTATGCCAACCACTTGGTATGATGATGTCTTCCATGTAGGTATATGCAAAAACTACACGGGAGAATAGTCCCCAAGCTCTTCCAAGGTACAGTGCACCAAATCCTGTTACATTGCAGTTAACAAAAGAAAAGCATGTGTCCTCTAGCATGCTCATTCTGTTTCGTGTTTTTAGTGCCCCTACATTCTCTGCTATTGCATGCACATGACATCCCTGTTTATTTACCCACATGTATGTATATTTACATAAAAGTTAGTACCAGTTTATCATTTTATAATGTTTTCACTTTCTCGTGAAATTTAACAGTTCTAGGGAAAGAGAAAAAAAATTAAAAGTTCATATTTATGGAAGTATACGTTCATGTGACTAACGATAAATTATGTCAGTATACAAACTGAGATGATCCCACCATTGCTTAAAACCAGCGATGAAATAAATTACATCTGTATAATTGTGCATTTTAGCAAGTTAAATATGTAAAGTACAAAGTATAGGTGATCCTGTTTAATCCAGTAAAAACATTTTGAAAGCAAAGTAACATCCAGAATGAAAGAAGAACACAATGATACCTCATATAAAGAGAGAGCATTTCCGAAAATGAAGTCAACAGAGCCTTCAATGTAACAGTCTTTGTAGTAATGCCTTCCAGTTTGGTCATACAACGTGTCTTGTGCACCCAAGAATTTGCATCCTACAAATGCAGCTGTATCTCCTGATATCCTTAATGCCACTGCTTGCTTTCCTACAACACCTGTGAAGAAGAAACACAAACATACATATGTTAGTCACAATTGCAACTGCAAGTAACTCCACTTCTCTACTAACCACCTATCTACAAACCACCAAACCAACAAAGCAAAACAACCAAGCTTTCAACTGCTGCCTAACAACTGCACCGCTAATAAAAACAATCCCTGTCAACAATAACATAGTGCCTTTCTGCCTTCATTTTTGCCCTCGACCAAACCTGAAATCATCACACCATCCTTAACCACCATCAATAACCCATATACACTTACATACCTGAAACCATAGTCATCATTCCCATAATCAAAACTTCAAACTTACGTTAATCATCAACCTGCACAACTTCACCCCCTGTCTCACAATGATCATCCACTTTCATGAAGCCGTGCATGTGCACAATCCAAACCTTCATTGACAACCACACATCCTCTGAAACCATTTAATCACCAATTAAACTGCTGCTCCAAAAAACCACTGTCAACTGATTTCCTTAACATCCACTGTCAACTGATTTCCTCAACATCACCTACCCATCAGTAACCCCACAACTTACCACTTCGTTGCACACATCCACTTGTCCCTGACCACCAGCAGCCTCACATCACCACTGAACTACCTCTGCACTTCATTACCACAACAATACTTCAACATGACAAAACAACACCCCTCACATTGAACTGTACCACTACTGCACTACCACTCTCCACCTTCTGCTCCTCTACCGAAATAGTTACCTACACACTACACTCCAACACATTGAACTGTACCACCTGGGCACACTACACTCCAACACACATAAAATCACACACACACTACACTGTCAAACAAATGAATTTTTAAAAAAAAAATTGAAGCATTTTGAAGCATTTTTTATAAAAAATGAATGTTATCTGGACTATGATTCAACTGAAATTTTGAATCATTTTGCATCTGAGTTCTGTTTTGCAACTTAGTTGCAAAATTGAATTGCATTTTGCTGTTCAGTTGAAGGACTGTTATAATACTAAAATATAATTCAATTGCTTTGCAAAATAATCATATACTCTACATAACAGAATGATACAACCTTTAATGAAAAATGAAGGATTGTCATTTCTATTGACCTGCATTTAATGTATGCCAATGTTTCAAATTCTTCCCAATTACACATGCAAGTGCCTAAAATATGTAGATGCTATAACAATCTCATAGCTACGTCTACCTTGGTTCATGTACACTAGTGATCTGAATAAAGAATAACTATAGTTCAAGTTACTTAATAAAAATATATACGAAGCAAAACAACCAACACATGGAATATTTTAAATGATGAAGTATTAAAATGAAAGAAAATTAAAAAAAAAAACCTGCACATTGCATTCTTCAGCAACTTCGAAATAATCTCTGAATCAAAATCATTAGCGTCTACATAGGCACAACATGCGTCCTAGTGGATCCCCACCTTCCATCTGCCTGTCACATCCTAGTCACCATTGCTGCAGTCTCATCCTAATTCCAGTGGTAAAACACTATATGGCCTAGAACAATAAACAATCAATATATATGTTTTTGGATAACATACAAAATTACAGTGATAAATATATTTATATAAGCCACTGATAATAAAACAAAAAACAGTAGAGCTGGTAATAAAATGCTCAGTCAATAGTTTGAGGTAATTAATCATTAATCTCATTTCAGAATACGTTATAAATTTGTTCTCTCATCACTAATATTTTTAAAATTATGGTAATTGCAAACTAACACATTTGAAGATATAGTTATACATGTCCGATCCATAATACACTTTAAATCCATAAGCATTTAATTGCTTTGAAAAGTAGTCATAAACTATGCATAATAGAATGGAATAGCTTTTAATTAAAAATGAAGGATTGTCAATTTCATTTGATTCACATTTGGTGTATGCAAAAGTTTCAAACCATTTTACCCAATTACATATGCAAGTTCCTAAACAATTTTCCTACTGTGATTAATAAAGAAGTGGAGAGCTTGAGTTAAGACAATTGTGAGTAAACATGGAAAACTGTAGAATAAGGTACTAGCCTGCATGAATGTGAGAAGTTTGCTGTAAAACATATAGTTGCTGAGAAGCATAGTATGGATCTGGTGAATTTGTGGGCATAAGAATAGACAAGACTTCACTTGCATGCAAGCATGAATCATAGTTAACACGTTGAGGTAATTCAAGAGCTTCAGGTTGAGTAAATTTAAGCATAGTGAATCTAAAGTGTTATAGCAAAATTGTAGCAAAAATGATAGCTACATAACACCTACTTCATATTGCTCCAACTAAGTCTAGCTCATTGAATAACTCGACCATTGTTTGCAATCTATTAATATCAGCAAGATAATGTATGGAGCAATAACTTATAGATGAATATGGCCAAAATTTCCAATACATGATGATAAATTCTAGGTTTCAGATAAAACTAGTATACCGGCCTTATGTTGTTGAATCTTGAAAATGCATAGAGTTAGGATACAGCCAGGTGCTTAGCAAGATTATTAAGTCAACATAGAGCGATATTTTGTTTATTGAATACTACCTATCAATAATTAAAAAAAAATTGTAGTTAATTTGTGTGCAAATTTACGGATATAAAAAGGTACGTTTAAATGAGGACGATAATGATCTAAACATACTAAAAAGCAACGAAGTTGAGGACGGCAAGATTTAAGTTGAGGAACGACGGGATTTTGTTGTCTGATCATGCTGCTCGGAAGCCTTAGAAAAGTGGCAGACACTAGTGTTTCTTTGATAGTCAGATGTGGGAAAAGGGCATCATCTTGAGTCACAAATCCAATCCTGACAAGTAAACATATAGTTATTGTAGTATAGGATACTGGTATTCAAAGGTGTTATATATTGCTTATATCTGCCAATGTAAATTGCCTTCTTTTAAAATGAGGAACAGAGTTCGTACATTTTAAACTCAGGTGATTAATCAAAACAGTTTTGAATCAAAGACTATGTATCATCATTTGTCAGTTTATAATGCATTTATTTCTGACTCACAAAACACATGTAGCAGTAACAATCGGTGTACCTTAACCAATGCTCCAGTTTAATCATGTTTTGTCCGATCATTTGTTAGCCATAGCCTGCATGCTTCCATTATCAACCTGAGGCGCCTTTTATAACCTGTTGCACCTTAATCAAGACCTGCATGCACTCTCTCGATCTTCAGTTGTGGGCACTTCAATTGTGGGCACTTTAGCTTGTGCACTTTAGTATAACCAGCATGCACTTCATTTTTGACTGCATGCACTTCAGTTGTAGTTGTGGCCATAACTTGTGCCTGTATGGACAGTAAAATATAACCTAAATTAGGAATTGAGAAAGCTATGAGGAACTCAACATCACACAGCTTACTGATCTAAATAACATATTGTAAAATTTAAGCTGCTAATAACTGTAATGTGAAGAAACTGATGTATTAGTATGTTAAAATAAAAATAACATATGTTTCTCGGAGGAAATATAAGAAAAAATTTACATTACTATTGCCAAAATAAAATCAGTAACTATACATAATGACACAAATAGATGCAAAATAGATGCTAAAATAAAAATGTATAGGACAACCACGATCCTAATTGGATGCAAAAAATAGATGCTAAAATAGATGCTAAAATAGATGCAAAAAATTTACATTACTATTGCCAAAATAAAAATGAGTATGGATGTGGAAATAAAATGAAAAATCATAATTGGAGGTGCTAAAACGATAAGATAGAACTAGATCTGCATAGAGAAGTACTATTTGATGACACAAATAGATGCAATTGATGACATATGTATAGGACAACCACGGTCCTCTGTTTTAAAACTAAGAAAACAATGGGGAAAATTGTTAAGTGCAAGCTTTGAAGTGGTTACACAAGTGTGACATTCCTTGCTTTAATTCAATCAAAAGTTTTGCGCCACAGTAATTGCAAATGGCCTTCCACTTTCCATCTATTTTTTTTGCTTTTTAAATGATTCCAAACATTTGAAGTTTTTTTTCTTCGAAGAGTTTCAATGTCAGCTGGAATTTGGCTTTGAGTCTCCTGAGGAGTTGAATTAACCTCTATACTTCCATAACATCGACACCCAATGGAGATTCACTCACTTTATATCCACCCACATTAGTTGTGACTTCCAATTGTTGTAGCTCATTGTCCATAGGACTCGAGCCTTCTTCCATAGGCATTCTGTAAAGAAACCATGCATAATATAACACTGTTAAAATATACAAAAAACATGATTCATTATCTATGCTAAAAACAAAGTAAACAAAAGTATAAGATAAACAAACTTGTTATTCAAAGCCAAGTATAAGTAAAGCAAGCAAAAAAACAATTGCGCAATGTACAAGTGAAACCTGGGATAACCAAGTGCAGCAACCAAAATCAATTCAGTAAGAAAAACGTGCAAAACAAGTCTAAACCGCGAATACCCCAATTCGCAATGTCTAACTTCAGTATAACTCACGCATGCATGTCCTGATATACACATGCACTGGTACACAGACACAAACCTACATAAAAAAAACACACTCAAATCCAAACGTATACAAACACACGCATCATATATAAAACACAAAAGGTGCACATCATTTCCATTTCAGAAGGATAGGAGACAACCTTATTAACTAAATAAATATGCTTTTGTGTGTGTGTGTAATGAAGTAATACCCAACACACACTCAAGAATCCATGTGCACAGGTACCCAACGTTAAAATAAAGTTTGAGTGTAGGCTTAGTTTAGCTTAGATTAAATATACAAATATATTTTAATTATAATTTTTACTGAAACTCACCTTACAGAGCATGCAAGATGCACTAAAATATATATACACTAGGAGGCAAGTCAATTTAGTTCAGCAAGTGGATAAACTTTACAAACTAACTCATAAAACTGCACTATCACTTATGCATGAACCGACCCATGCAAATCAACATACATAACATATGTATGAAAAATATATTTGTATTTATTATTATATAACTTGAACAGATCTCATATATATCAATTTAATGCAATTTAACATATGATGATATTCAACGCGTAGCAAAACTTGTGAAGTGGCATAATTTATCGCCTTATCACTAGTGTTAAGTGCACAGACTTAGGTGGGAAAGGAGTGCAATTATGGAAGTTCGGTAATAAAAAATGATAGTAAATAGCATGATCTTACGTTTCATTCAACGAGATCATAATAGGTGATATACAAGTGGAACAAAAGATGTTCCAATATCCATAATTTATTTATTGCATCATAAAGTAAAAAAAACAGAGAACACTTACAGAATTTAATACAAAGTCACTCTCAGAGGCTGGTAGCAGAAACCTTGCGTTGCTTTCCCCCGACAGACCATCTCTTGTACCAGCAATCACACCAACAGCTGGTCTTGGCTTCCGTGCAAAAAAACCCATATGTTCTAAGATATGTTCCTTGGTCACCTCTTTTGATCCCTTAAATACATAAGATTTCGGCATTTGTCCAAAACCTAGCTCATGAACCTACACTTGCCATTTAAGATACATGTAGATTAAAAAGAGTTATAATATGAAAATATAATGTGCCATTTAGTAGTGCTGTTGGGGGGAATGAAGCGTAATTTCATGCTTATTAGCAACTATGCATAAATATCCCCTACATGTCTGACTTGAACAGTAAGTCGTTGGTATCAATATAACTAAGGAAAAAATATCAATGATTTATCAATTTTCAAATTGTTCATATGTGCTTTTGTAAATCATCTACTATATTTTAACAAACCTGCACAAAGGTACCAAAGGTTATCAACCCAACAAGTAATTTCTCTGGAAGCAGCTCAATAGCCTGGGCAAGAGTAGATTTCAAGAACCCAATTAAAAACTCTCATATACTTTACGTATAACGCAATTTATAAAAACAGAAATTGAAAAAAAAATAGCGTCATTGAGAATCAAGAACACAATTTATAAAAATCTCCTCTTTCAAGTTACCCACTGATAAATTGTGTTCTCGAAAGAGTAGATAATTACTGGATAAGCAAAAATCTCCTCTTTCAAGTTAAACAGCTCAATATACTCTACAAATTACTTTAAATCAAGCATCAAACGCACAATTTAAAAAAAAAATAGAAATTGACAAATATACCTAAAGTCAAGTTCGCGAGTTGAAATCACGCTTCGGTCGAGCTGTAGAATCATGCTTAAGATGCCTTGAGGAATCGCGCTTTAACTTCATTGAGATTCATGCTTTTAGCTTCAGGGAGGAATCGACTTCGAATGTCACAGAGAACATTGAAGTATAGAGCGGTGGCGGAATCGATCTTTCAAACTGAGGAGTGTTTCGCGATTGAAGACGATTTGTGTGAGTGGAGAGGAGATTCGTAGAGGCCATTTTGGAAACTGGAAGGCAAGGGAAAAGGAATGTTTGGCGGCCTAGGAATAAGGAGAGGAAGGAAACATAAAATTTCACCGCTAAATTTTCGTTTAGGATAGAGATAGCGTGAACACAAGCTATGTTTTACCCAGAATGTCCCTAACATACATAACTATAGCAAGACAAATTTTCGTGCAATCCCCGCTTGCTATTAATAAGACATTTTCTTGTAGTGCCTATAACTCATATTTACTACATCATAGAAAGGAAAGAGCTTACATCAACAATATATAGAAATATGATCAGTACTTGAATCAGTTCGCTGCTTTCCATTTTATCTCAGTTACCATTCATGAATCGGATGGCTGTTCTTTACGTTTGCATAACCTAGACCATTTGGAGAATTATGACCCTCACTCCCACTCTTTTTTAACAAGGAACCGTCTTTTGTTCACATAAAATTCTAACAAGGAACAAAATATGTAGATGGTTCCTTGTTAGAATTGAAACATATATGTTGCAATAAGTAATCATGTAACGAATATAAGTGCTAAAAGATATATCTATAATTATTTATTCACATACAATTCTAACAAAATCCAAAGATCGGCAAAGTCTCAACAAAGTATTTGAACTAAGTATTACATGTATTAATGGTCCCAACCTAGTTTAAAGTTAAATGAAACATGCTATAGACCACTGGCTTTATGCACATTGAAACATATTAGTCATTTTTTGATGTATAAAGTGCGTGGAAACAAACTTTGGGTAGCATCGTTGACTGAACTGTTTATATAGTCAGTGATATTTCATTGACTCAATAAAGAATGGACAGTTATATATATCCATCCATGTCGAGGGTATATTTTTACCACCGCTAACTTCACAATGATGAAAGGGATGTCAATTATTTATAACATTTAATTTGAAACAAAATTCTTTGATTATAAATGACCAAGAATGCAAGCCTCATCAACAATTTGTTTTTCTTAAAAAAAGGAATAAAAAGGTTTTGACATAAAATATAGTAGATAGAGTTCAAACCTGTTTAAGAATGCAAGCCTTAACAACCCAGATTTCTTTCTCATTGGCTTGCCTTCCAGAAATAAATCTATTATAGTCATGTCATGTTTCTTTTGTTGCAAGAACTACAAAAATAAATATGAAAGGTCCTCATGTGCTTGCATGATTAAGCAGAGTATGAGTGCCAACAGTTGTAGCCAAGCTATCTGGAAAAAAACAAACTGGTTCATGAAACATGAGCTAACAACTTCATCATTTAAATATAAAAGATCAAACTTAAAATGTCTTCCTGCTGTAACTATTCTTTTACCTGACATGGTCAGTTCCTCCTTGCCAGTTCCTCACATGCCAACTCCTTCTTGCTTCTGTTTCAAACAACTCATATGGATGCACGGTCCTCTTCCACATCTGTAGCGCATACATGCAGCAACTTTAGTTTTTTCGCAAAATATAATGTAAATATAATAATTTGTTCATGTGTTACTCATTAGATGATCACCTAAGTGATGATCACATATTTTGTTTTGAATCCTATCAACTTTGTAATGTCTCCCATCAAACTTATAGGTGGATCTTATTATTATTTTAATAAAATTATGAGTGCTCTCCTTAATTAGAGGATAAATATTTCCAAAAAAACAAAAAACAAAAAAAGCATGTAGTCAGGAAGAACAAAATGTGTAAGAAAATTTCTTTTTCAAACTAAAAGGAAAATCAATAATATGAAAAAAGAGGTACGATGAAACTACGAATTTAGAAGATTTAAAAATCCACTTTCAACATAGACTGTCTAAAGAAACATATACCATTTAATACGGAAGTCCAATATCCAATATTAGTTTTTACTTAATAAAACTTATATTAATATCATGTGTATCCTATAAAGATAAAGAGAACCAAGTTTTAGCCTCTCCATGCTAGCTTGTAACCTAAGCTGTGCTTTCTCATCCATCAGATCATACTAATAGCTAATTCTCATGTTCTTAAGTATAAGTTGAAAACAACTATGGTTTAAAAAAAACAATACTTTTTATAAAAATGCATTGTTTCAAGAAAATAATGAAGTGCTCAACCATTCAGATTATATTTAATACTTAAAACACAAATAAATTCACAAAAATATCGTTTATTTTATAAGTAAACTTGAATACTTATAAAAAATTGAATAAGCTGCAATAAAACCATCACCTAAAAATTCAAATCAAATGAACACCAAAAAACTGCAATAGGAAGGCTACCAAAACAAATAAGGATAAGACTAATGCATACAGTAATGAACTTGACTTTGATTATGGAGTGAAATTCTCCAACAAGGATATGATGTCAACTAAACAAGGCACTTCTAAAGAAGCCAATCAACTAAACAATGATAAAAGAAGCAACGGGTTTGAGAAAAATACCTAAAATTGCGAAAAGCGAGACTACGGTTTGGCCACTAAGATCTGGACAGTTAGGATCGATGACCGAATATGAAGAAGCGAGGGCGATCTACCCGGAGCCGCGAAACTAGGATTTGGCGCACTGGGATATGGCGTGATATCAGCTTTGTGATGAATGAAATTGAGGGCAGTCGGGTTGCGATAATTTAAATCTAGGGCATGAAATTTGTGGTTTTGGAGAGGAAGAGAGAAAAGTCGGCGCAGAATGAAATTTTAGGAGGCAATCCAATAAAAGGAAATGAAAAAACCCACGTTCCACAGGAATAGCGTTTATGTCAAATTTAATACTAATTTATGCCTATACTTGAAATGTATAGCGTTTGGTATTTATGAGTTTTTTTATTCTGTTTGGATTTAATAAACCTAGAGGCGGAAACGCTATAAATGACAGCTATAAAAACCCTGATTTGATGTAGTGTGCATTTACTTTATTTCTGCATCTGTGTTTGTTTCTGTGATTATATCTGTGTCTGAATATTGATACATTTGTGTTCAAATTAACATAAATTCAAAAAGATTTAGTAATTTCTTATAAACACTATTCACCCCCCTCTAGTGTTATTCCTAGCCTTAAGATCCGTAATATGCATTCCTCTCATTTGGTATCAGAGCAATGTTTTCAAAAGTTTCATAATCTGATTTTTGAATTTTTTTTTAAATGGCTATGTTTAAGAAATTTGTTAATGCATGTTTAGAAATATTCAGATCATCTTTGTCTCTTGAGTCTGCATATAATCAATATTCAAATACATGTTGTCTACTAAGATTGTTTGATGTGCAGGAATCATGCTTTATGGGAGTTGATGAATCAATCCCGAACAAACAAACTATTCAGATCAAAAAGAACAAATGGATACTCGATAGTGGATGTTCTAAACACATGATTGGGAATCCAGATATGCTGAATGATATAATATACAAAGACGGAGGACTGGTTAACTTTGGAGACAATTCAAAAGGTTATGTGATCGGCATCGGTAAAGTCGGTAACTCTGAAACTCCTATTATTACTAATGTTTTGCTAGTTAAGAATCTGAAACACAATCTGCTAAGTATAAGTCAACTATGCGATAAAGGATATAAAATTAAATTTGAAAAAGATAAGTGTCACATTGAAGATAATAATTCAACCATAATATTTGAGGGAATTAGGAAAAAGAATATTTATATTCTTAGTATGAAAATTTCAAATGATAACTTCTGTCTTTTGGCAAATGCAAGTGACCCTTGGATTTGGCATAAGAGATTTGGGCATTTGAATTTCAAACTTCTATCTAGACTGTCAAAAAACATGATCTAGTAAGAGGTCTCCCTAAAATGAATTTTAAAGTAGATAGTCTATGTGATGCATGCCAACTAGGAAAACTTAGAAAAAGTTCCTTTAAATTGAAAGATATGATTTCAACTTCAAAACCTCTTGAATTACTTCATCTTGATTTATTTGGTCCATCTCAAATTCAGTTAATAAATCACAGTAAATATGTTTTTGTAATTGTAGATGATTATTCTAGATTTACATGGACAATATTTTTGAAACATAAAAGTGATACTTTTAAATGTTTTAAGAATTTTTCAAAAAGGGTTCAAAATCAATTTTCTCAGAAAATTATAACCATCCGTAGTGATCACGGTGGTGAATTTGAAAATGAAAAGTTTGAAGAATTCTGCAATAAAAAGAGAATAATTAACAATTTTTCATTTCCAAGAACTCCACAACAAAACGGAGTAGTAGAACGTAAAAATAGGACGATTCAAGAGTGTGCGAGAACTATGCTTTCTGATAGTAATTTACCAAAGTATTTTTGGGCAGAAGCAGTTGCTACCGCCTGTTACATTTTAAATAGAATTTTAATTAGACCTTTAACTGATAAGACATCTTTTGAACTTATTTACTCAAAGAAACCTAAGGTATCTTATTTTAGAATTTTTGGAAGTAAATGTTTTATTTTAAATACAAAAGATAACCTAGATAAGTTTGATCCTAAATCCGACAAAGGTATCTTTATCGGATATTCTAATAGAAGTAAAGCATACAGAGTATTTAATTTAAGAACTAATACCATCGAAGAAACAATGCATGTTTCATTTGATGAAAATTTCAAAAATTTTGAAGAAATAAATGATGAAGAGGATTTAATTACTCAAAACCAAGAGTCAACTGAAACTAATAATGAATTAAATCGTCCTAATAAAAGGATTAGACTTTTAAAAGATCACCCTATAGAAAATATACTTGGAGATATGCAATCTATTGTTAAAACTAGAAATCAACTAAGTCAAATGAGTAATGTAGCTTTTATATCAACTATTGAACCCAAAAATCCAGAAGAAGCATCAACTGATGATTCATGGATTTTGGCTATGCAAGAAGAATTAAACCAATTCACTAGAAATGATGTTTGGGAACTTGTTCCTAGACCTGAAAATAAAACAATAATTGGAACTAAATGGGTTTATAAAAATAAAATGAATGAACAAGGAGAGGTTGTTAGAAATAAAGCCCGGTTAGTCGCTCAAGGTTATTGTCAAGAAGAAAGGAATAGATTTTGATGAAACCTTTGCCCCCGTAGCAAGATTAGAAGCTATTAGGATTCTACTTAATTTCGCAAATCATAATAATTTAAAATTATTTCAAATGGATGTTAAAAGTGCATTTTTAAATGGTTTTGTAAAAGAAGAAGTATTTTGTAACGACCCTAGATTTTAATTTAAATTAAATTTATAGTTAATGGTATTTTTGAATAAAAAATTGTAAAATCAATTGATAAATTGATTCGAGTTTCCCCGAATCCAAATTCCAATATATTAAATCATTTAAATTTAAATATGATATACGAGTAAATTTGAAATTTTATATATAAGTATATATTGATTCGAATTTAAATTTCAAGTAAATGAATTTTAAAATAAATATAAAGTAGACATTAGCAAAGTTCTAACAACACATCAAAATAGAAATGTATTCATATTATCAAGTAACAAGACTAAAGAAAATGTAACCATGAAGACACAAGTAAACTGTGTAGCTGTGAAGTAATATGTAGGTAAGAAGTAAGAAAACAAGTAAACCAAATATTTACAAAAAAAACAAAGAAGTAAAATACCTTTAGCCACCATAACAAAATCATATCTCAGCCGAAGTCAAGTATGGCTAAAGCAAAACAAAAATATCTTTATAAAATAGGACAAGTATGATACATGAAGGAACCAAATAAATATATATAGTTGTACAATGTGAATTAATGCAGCCACCAAAGCAAGATACCAGCCTCCATACGAAAATCCCTGGCCAGATCAAAAAGAAAAAAAAAGAGATAAGTTAGCTTGCAAATGAAACACAAAGGACCATTTCATTAAATGCCTTCACCTTAGTACACAACTTGTTTCTACATCAGCCGAAATAAAGCATGGTTTGATTTTCCTTTATACCCTAAAATTGTACTTGCCTACTGCCCTTCCCCTGTACACAATTTTCATATATACATACACATTCATAAAACTTTAGTTCATTTGTTCAAACAACTCAACAAAGAAAAAGAAACAGGAATAAGAAAAGAAAACAGACCATCACTTTATATTCAAATTAGAAAACAATTTACTGGAGAAAAAGAAAAGGCAGTAAAACTCAAAGCAGAGATCAAATTTTCAAATGCAAAGCTTGTTCAAGCTTCTCTGTTCTTCAACCATGACAGGTGAGCAACTCCTATTTTTAGAAGCTTAACTTGTTTTGATTGCTTGATGCTTGTGAGTAACTTTATTTTTAAAAATTTGAGAAATGAATATGTTGTATATATATGCCTGTGGATAAGTATGTGTATATATCTATATATATGTTGAATCCTCTGTCTATACTTGTAGGATGTGTAGTGTTACAAGCTGTTATCTGTTCTCAGTTCAAAACTCGAACTGTTGGATTCAAAAATCATTTACTCTTTTTCTAATTGATGATTGAACTTAAGATTCAAACAAAAGATGTTTGTATCATTATAAACTAAGTTTAGAAATTCATTTAAGATTAAAACAACTCAAAAATTATCTCTGGGAACCCAAATTTCTGAACAAACTTAAGATTTGCCAAATTTTGAACGTCACCGATCATTGATTCAGGTATCTAACTAGAATCCATACCGGAAGCGATGATTTTTAAGGTGGGTTTTATGACTTTTAGTGAGCTATTGTGGTAGCAGTTTGAAGATGAACAGCAAGTTGTTTTTGGCCAATTCCTGGTGACGTAGCGAACTGGGGTAGTCGAGGTTGGTCGAGGAGGTGGAGGAGCGTACCACGGTGGTAGGAAAAATAATGGGAGGTGGTCACGACCTCGGAGGTAATGGCGGCGATCGGAATTTGTCTTTTTACCCTAGTTTTCTTGGCGTTCGAATTTGTGCTCACCACGCCTCCCCTAGTGCATCGAGTTGCACGAAACTCAAGGAAGGGGTAGCGTAGGGGGTGTGCGAGATAAGGCTGGAGGTAAGAGATTTTCCGGTGGTCAGAGTTGGTGGGGCGGAGCAATTTTCGCGTGGTTGTTCGAGCTACTGGTTCGAGCTACAGGCTTTATTTTGATTTCGACTTTTATTCGAAATACTGGGTTTCGATTTCGAGTTGGGGGTCGAATCGTGGTTTGTCGGAGGTGTCGAGGTTCGCTGGAGCGTCGCCATGGTGGTGTGCACGTGCACGAACGTCAAGACGTGTATCTGGTGGTTGCTGTGATAATGGAAGGATTAGAGAAGAAGCAAGCTCGGTGGAAAACTCGAAGTTTTACCCGTGTTGATTTACGTTTTGCTCGAAGTTTCTTAGGTTGTGACTCGAAGCAAGGTGGGGAGGCTCGAGTGATGCTTAGTTACAGGTTTCAAACTTGTCCTGTTTCATAATTTAAGAACTAAATTAAATTTTATAATCAAGTTCAAATTGAGTTTTAAATCTAAGGTTAACTATAAATTCAAGTAATTGTAGAATTTTAGATTAAGAATAAATAAAGTTTTTAAATTCCAAATTTGTTTAAATAACTTAAAAGTGTTTAAATATTTAAGTGTATTTAAAAAGAGTTGAATTCAAAAATGAAATTTAGGAAGTAATTTGGAAAATAAATGTTTTCAAACATATTGTGGGCAATGATTAAATCCTAGATAAGAATGGGTTTCACTTAAGTTAATGAAGATTTAAATGATTTCAAATTCATTAATTATTGAGTTATTTAGAATGAATAATTTATAATTTGTATTAAATTAATTAGGGATGATAAGTTTAAAATATTTAAGTAAGGTTTAAATTGATTTCTTTCAAAGATTAATTATGTGATTAACTAATTAAGGTAATAAATTTGATGATGATTAATTTATTAAAGATTAATTAATTAAAATGGTTTGCAATTAATGATTAATTAACCTGGATTAGTAGTTTATTCATAAGTAATTAATCTGATTTAAATTTATCAGATGATAAATTGACCTTACTAATGAATGTTTGGATTCTATTGATTTAATTGTTTGATATCCGTGATATATGATGCTTTGTGATACATTCTGATTTATGTTGTGATCTGTAATTTACTTATCTGCGATATATATATCTGTGATTTCTATTTCTGTGATATATTACTATATGAATATGAAAACCCTTGACCCGTAAACGACACTTGAATTTCGATGCGACAGGGAGTCGGATTCCAGTTGGTTATCCGAAACCCACATCGAATTGTAATGATGAATCTTTGTGACAGATAAATTTATTTTATCTATGAATCTGTGAATGAAGATAAACGTTATCGATTATACCGCTTATCGATATATCTGTGATGATTGATGTTGCACTATGGTGTAAAACCCCTGGACCACACTCTTACACACACAAATATGGATTTCACGTGGAAATCGGTTAAGTCACAGATAATTTAAATTTGATGTGTTTGAAATTGAAATTTTAATTTCAATTGATTTTGAAATTTGAAATTTGGTTTTAAAATAAAAAGTGAAAAGCTTTTGAAATGGAATTTCAAAGATAAGTCTTATTTTCGAATAACTTAAACGAGTTTTGAAAATTTAAATAATTTGATTTAAATTTGAATTCAAGTTTGAAATTGAATCCTATGATTTGGAAACTAGGGATAAAAGATGATATAAATGTGTTTGTATGAATTTAAACCATTTTAAAAGTATTAATTTGGGAATTTGAATTTAAACCAAGGATTTCTACTCGTATGAATGAATCAGATTTCCAAATTGAAAACTGTTGTTTTCAAATGATAAAAGCTTTCAGATAAGAAATGAAATTCCATTTTAATTAAAGGAATTTCAAGTAAATTGAAAAATGGATTTTCCAAGTTATGAATGAATTCTTTTTGAAAGCTATGAATTAAATCTGTCTATTTTTAACAGATTTAAAATGATGATTTGTTTAACCCATTCGAAATGAAATTGTTTTGAAAACTATAAGTTAAATCTTTGATTTAAAGATTTAACGAGTTAATTAAACTGAAATGGAAATTGATTTGGAAAATCTGTGAATGAATCTTTGTGAAATTAAGCGAACTTTGTGAATTGAATCTTTTTTTGTTTAAAAAGATTAAAATGGTAATTTGTTAAACCATTTGTAAAGAAAGTTTGGGTTTAAGTTGTGACTTAATTGAAATCCCAATATCCGTATGTTTTTAAATATTTCGCTCACTATTCGGGTTAGCCGGGAAAGGACCTTTGGGTCGTATAACTCATTCCGAATAGTGATACGTCGTATATGGATAGCATTTGAAGACCGGTGTTGAAGACCGGATATTTTTCGAAAATGAAAGGACAACCTGTCGAATGTCTCTGCACTGAGTCGCGCCGGTATAGAGATTTATATCACTCTTTTGTGACGGGAAGTCCGGACGTGATTGAAAGTTATCCGGAATTGCAAGGGCTTCGTGAGAAGTGCCTTCGGTTCTGTTCGAACCCGGAACAGACTTGTATGGATACATGTCTGACATTACACTTTGAGATATAAAGCTGATTTCTTTCAAATACATATCTGTTTGGTGGCGGAGAATTTATTCTCTTAGCTTAACACCCTTCTCTGAGACGTACGAGCTCAGAGGTTATGTAGTTGAAATTTATCAGCGATATATCCCAATTTGGTAATGTGGCATGCTGAGTGTTGCTGTGTGATGATCAGTGTTTGATCATTTGTGATATGATCATTTGTTTGATCTTATATCTTTGTGATCATAGGTTGATCATTTGTTTGACCCGAAGCATGGCTTTGTAGAAAGCGTAGCTTTGTGGACGAGACTTCGTCGGACCTCACACCCCGGAAATGGTCAAAACAGGAAAGATGCGGCAAGGTTCTAGGGAGTAGCGCCCCTAAGTGTATGTCATTCCTTCTGGATAAAGGTGGTATCATGGTATGGAGCCCAGATACTTAACCTCTGTGGTTACTGCATTATTATTATTATGTGGTTGTTGGAAATCGAGGATCCTCGGGAAGATCGGTGACGATCGGGGGATGGCATACGCGTGTCAGTAGTTACCTATTTTTGCAGAGGTAACCCGGCCTTGTGTTGGCAGAGATCCGGTTAGGTTCTCGGGTCGTCTATTCCAGGGACGTACCCATCGTGGAAAAGGAAGTTCCTTAGCCTGATCATTTGTTGGAAATCCAAAGAAACAATACGAACCTTTACGATTTCAATTGTATAACCTGTCTCCTCAGGAGGCAGCTATAGCAGGCATAATATAATGGTACCTATGCTGGCTAAGATTAATATTATACTTTCGAAATGTTTTCCACTATGCACTAATAATAATATCAAAAATGATTTGATTTTTGCGTAGTAAGCATCTTTGACTAACATAAGAAGAAATCTCCTCCAAGTCTGTGTTTGCATTGTGTGTGTGGTGGGAGGTCTTATGGTAGTTTCATTTTCCAAAAGCATTGCGAATTGACTTTAAAATTCTCTACTATTTGTTTTTAAAGATAAACTGTTTTTGTTGCTCACACCAGTCCCATGACTGATCCGGAGTTTATTGTTCCCTTCCTAAACTCTGGGTGCCCACTATTTTCCACACGGGCAGTCTAGAGTTGGGTTTTTCAGATATTCAGGTTTAGTAGATTATCTGGAGCTAGTTCAGTTCTTGGAGTTCATGGACTGACGTTGCTTATCTTGGAGCATTCTATTGGAGACATTTTATTCCGCTGCTGATATTAGTTATCTATTTTTTTCTTTTCCGCTGCTATTTGTTGTATCATATCTCTGATGTATATTGATATTCATTTTATCACTCTATTGTATCAGATATTGTATATCAATGTATTATTCTTTTATTCCGCTGTGTTGTTATACTTAATGTTGTTATAAGCTCCCGAGAACCAGATTCGGCATTTGAATCTACGGCATTTTGAGTACAAGTGAAGTACGGGTGCCGATTTTCGAAGGTCGACTTTTGGGTCTTGACAAAGTGGTATCAGAGCTAAGGTTGAACTTTAGCTCAGGAGTATAACACGTTAAGTAGCTCATTAGAGATAGAGTGAAGTAAACTCTAGAATGAGTATCCCTAAGATATCCGTCTGAACGTCTCAGTAAATTCTCTTACTATCCACTGATAGTGAGTATGAGTGCAAGAAGAGGACGAGATAGGGGACAGGGAATACGACTATAAATGGTCAATACTCTGTAACAACAAGGAAACAATCTTTTCTCTATCAATCTCTTTCGTTCAACATCTCTTCTCAACTCTTTGATGGTTCCTGGTAGATCCAAGAAGAAATTCGATATATTTGATATGGGACGTAAACTCCGGATAAGCCAAAATTGTTTGTTTGGATGAATTGTTTGCATTGGTTGCTATGGTTGATAGGTATATTTTAGTTTTAAACTAAAAAGTTTTGAAATTGTATCCATACATCTATCTATTCTTTGGGTTCGGATATGTTCTACGAATGGTTAGTTATCCTTTCGAACTAACCGATGCCACTGCATATTTCGTAAATCTGGATAACCCGAGTATCTTGTGAAGTGTTAAACAGATTCGTTCTTGTATCTGTTATTGATATTCTGATTTGGTGAGCCAAATGCAGAATAAATGTTCAGTTTGAGTTGATGAAATATTCTTCATCTATCTTTTTGTCTCCTTGGCAATTTCGAGGACGAAATTCTTTTAAGGGGGGGAGTTTGTAACGACCCTAGATTTTAATTTAAATTAAATTTATAATTAATGGTATTTTTGAATAAAAAATTGTAAAATCAATTGATAAATTGATTCGAGTTTCCCCGAATCCAAATTCCAATATATTAAATCATTTAAATTTAAATATGATATACGAGTAAATTTGAAATTTTATATATAAGTATATATTGATTCGAATTTAAATTTCAAGTAAATGAATTTTAAAATAAATATAAAGTAGACATTAGCAAAGTTCAAACAACACATCAAAATAGAAATGTATTCATATTATCAAGTAACAAGACTAAAGAAAATGTAACCATGAAGACACAAGTAAACTGTGTAGCTGTGAAGTAATATGTAGGTAAGAAGTAAGAAAACAAGTAAACCAAATATTTACAAAAAAAACAAAGAAGTAAAATACCTTTAGCCACCATAACAAAATCATATCTCAACCGAAGTCAAGTATGGCTAAAGCAAAACAAAAATATCTTTATAAAATAGGACAAGTATGATACATGAAGGAACCAAATAAATATATATAGTTGTACAATGTGAATTAATGCAGCCACCAAAGCAAGATACCAGCCTCCATACGAAAATCCCTGGCCAGATCAAAAAGAAAAAAAAAGAGATAAGTTAGCTTGCAAATGAAACACAAAGGACCATTTCATTAAATGCCTTCACCTTAGTACACAACTTGTTTCTACATCAGCCGAAATAAAGCATGGTTTGATTTTCCTTTATACCCTAAAATTGTACTTGCCTACTGCCCTTCCCCTGTACACAATTTTCATATATACATACACATTCATAAAACTTTAGTTCATTTGTTCAAACAACTCAACAAAGAAAAAGAAACAGGAATAAGAAAAGAAAACAGACCATCACTTTATATTCAAATTAGAAAACAATTTACTGGAGAAAAAGAAAAGGCAGTAAAACTCAAAGCAGAGATCAAATTTTCAAATGCAAAGCTTGTTCAAGCTTCTCTGTTCTTCAACCATGACAGGTGAGCAACTCCTATTTTTAGAAGCTTAACTTGTTTTGATTGCTTGATGCTTGTGAGTAACTTTATTTTTAAAAATTTGAGAAATGAATATGTTGTATATATATGCCTGTGGATAAGTATGTGTATATATCTATATATATGTTGAATCCTCTGTCTATACTTGTAGGATGTGTAGTGTTACAAGCTGTTATCTGTTCTCAGTTCAAAACTCGAACTGTTGGATTCAAAAATCATTTACTCCTTTTCTAATTGATGATTGAACTTAAGATTCAAACAAAAGATGTTTGTATCATTATAAACTAAGTTTAGAAATTCATTTAAGATTAAAACAACTCAAAAATTATCTCTGGGAACCCAAATTTCTGAACAAACTTAAGATTTGCCAAATTTCGAACGTCACCGATCATTGATTCAGGTATCTAACTAGAATCCATACCGGAAGCGATGATTTTTAAGGTGGGTTTTATGACTTTTAGTGAGCTATTGTGGTAGCAGTTTGAAGATGAACAGCAAGTTGTTTTTGGCCAATTCCTGGTGACGTAGCGAACTGGGGTAGTCAAGGTTGGTCGAGGAGGTGGAGGAGCGTACCACGGTGGTAGGAAAAATAATGGGAGGTGGTCACGACCTCGGAGGTAATGGCGGCGATCGGAATTTGTCTTTTTACCCTAGTTTTCTTGGCGTTCGAATTTGTGCTCACCACGCCTCCCCTAGTGCATCGAGTTGCACGAAACTCAAGGAAGGGGTAGCGTAGGGGGTGTGCGAGATAAGGCTGGAGGTAAGAGATTTTCCGGTGGTATTAGTTGGTGGGGCGGAGCAATTTTCACGTGGTTGTTCGAGCTACTGGTTCGAGCTACAGGCTTTATTTTGATTTCGACTTTTATTCGAAATACTGGTTTCGATTTCGAGTTGGGGGTCGAATCGTGGTTTGTCGGAGGTGTCGAGGTTCGCCGGAGCGTCGCCATGGTGGTGTGCACGTGCACGAACGTCAAGACGTGTATCTGGTGGTTGCTGTGATAATGGAAGGATTAGAGAAGAAGCAAGCTCGGTGGAAAACTCGAAGTTTTACCCGTGTTGATTTACGTTTTGCTCGAAGTTTCTTAGGTTGTGACTCGAAGCAAGGTGGGGAGGCTCGAGTGATGCTTAGTTACAGGTTTCAAACTTGTCCTGTTTCATAATTTAAGAACTAAATTAAATTTTATAATCAAGTTCAAATTGAGTTTTAAATCTAAGGTTAACTATAAATTCAAGTAATTGTAGAATTTTAGATTAAGAATAAATAAAGTTTTTAAATTCCAAATTTGTTTAAATAACTTAAAAGTGTTTAAATATTTAAGTGTATTTAAAAAGAGTTGAATTCAAAAATGAAATTTAGGAAGTAATTTGGAAAATAAATGTTTTCAAACATATTGTGGGCAATGATTAAATCCTAGATAAGAATGGGTTTTAACTTAAGTTAATGAAGATTTAAATGATTTCAAATTCATTAATTATTGAGTTATTTAGAATGAATAATTTATAATTTGTATTAAATTAATTAGGGATGATAAGTTTAAAATATTTAAGTAAGGTTTAAATTGATTTCTTTCAAAGATTAATTATGTGATTAACCAATTAAGGTAATAAATTTGATGATGATTAATTTATTAAAGATTAATTAATTAAAATGGTTTGCAATTAATGATTAATTAACCTGGATTAGTAGTTTATTCATAAGTAATTAATCTGATTTAAATTTATCAGATGATAAATTGACCTTACTAATGAATGTTTGGATTCTATTGATTTAATTGTTTGATATCCGTGATATATGATGCTTTGTGATACATTCCGATTTATGTTGTGATCTGTAATTTACTTATCTGCGATATATATATCTGTGATTTCTGTTTCTGTGATATATTACTATATGAATATGAAAACCCTTGACCCGTAAACGACACTTGAATTTCGATGCGACAGGGAGTCGGATTCCAGTTGGTTATCCGAAACCCACATCGAATTGTAATGATGAATCTTTGTGACAGATAAATTTATTTTATCTATGAATCTGTGAATGAAGATAAACGTTATCGATTATACCGCTTATCGATATATCTGTGATGATTGATGTTGCACTATGGTGTAAAACCCCTGGACCACACTCTTACACACACAAATATGGATTTCACGTGGAAATCGGTTAAGTCACAGATAATTTAAATTTGATGTGTTTGAAATTGAAATTTTAATTTCAATTGATTTTGAAATTTGAAATTTGGTTTTAAAATAAAAAGTGAAAAGCTTTTGAAATGGAATTTCAAAGATAAGTCTTATTTTCGAATAACTTAAACGAGTTTTGAAAATTTAAATAATTTGATTTAAATTTGAATTCAAGTTTGAAATTGAATCCTATGATTTGGAAACTAGGGATAAAAGATGATATAAATGTGTTTGTATGAATTTAAACCATTTTAAAAGTATTAATTTGGGAATTTGAATTTATACCAAGGATTTCAACTCGTATGAATGAATCAGATTTCCAAATTGAAAACTGTTGTTTTCAAATGATAAAAGCTTTCAGATAAGAAATGAAATTCCAGTTTAATTAAAGGAATTTCAAGTAAATTGAAAAATGGATTTTCCAAGTTATGAATGAATTCTTTTTGAAAGCTATGAATTAAATCTGTCTATTTTTAACAGATTTAAAATGATGATTTGTTTAACCCATTCGAAATGAAATTGTTTTGAAAACTATAAGTTAAATCTTTGATTTAAAGATTTAACGAGTTAATTAAACTGAAATGGAAATTGATTTGGAAAATCTGTGAATGAATCTTTGTGAAATTAAGCGAACTTTGTGAATTGAATCTTTTTTGTTTAAAAAGATTAAAATGGTAATTTGTTAAAGCATTTGTAAAGAAAGTTTGGGTTTAAGTTGTGACTTAATTGAAATCCCAATATCCGTATGTTTTTAAATATTTCGCTCACTATTCGGGTTAGCCGGGAAAGGACCTTTGGGTCGTATAACTCATTCCGAATAGTGATACGTCGTATATGGATAGCATTTGAAGACCGGTGTTAAAGACCGGATATTTTTCGAAAATGAAAGGACAACCTATCGAATGTCTCTGCACTGAGTCGCGCCGGTATAGAGATTTATATCACTCTTTTGTGACGGGAAGTCCGGACGTGATTGAAAGTTATCCGGAATTGCAAGGGCTTCGTGAGAAGTGCCTTCGGTTCTGTTCGAACCCGGAACAGACTTGTATGGATACATGTCTGACATTACACTTTGAGATATAAAGCTGATTTCTTTCAAATACATATCTGTTTGGTGGCGGAGAATTTATTCTCTTAGCTTAACACCCTTCTTTGAGACGTACGAGCTCAGAGGTTATGTAGTTGAAATTTATCAGCGATATATCCCAATTTGGTAATGTGGCATGCTGAGTGTTGTTGTGTGATGATCAGTGTTTGATCATTTGTGATATGATCATTTGTTTGATCTTATATCTTTGTGATCATAGGTTGATCATTTGTTTGACCCGAAGCATGGCTTTGTAGAAAGCGTAGCTTTGTGGACGAGACTTCGTCGGACCTCACACCCCGGAAATGGTCAAAACAGGAAAGATGCGGCAAGGTTCTAGGGAGTAGCGCCCCTTAGTGTATGTCATTCCTTCTGGATAAAGGTGGTATCATGGTATGGAGCCCAGATACTTAACCTCTGTGGTTACTGCATTATTATTATTATATGGTTGTTGGAAATCGAGGATCCTCGGGAAGATCGGTGACGATCGGGGGATGGCATACGCGTGTCAGTAGTTACCTATTTTTGCAGAGGTAACCCGGCCTTGTGTTGGCAGAGATCCGGTTAGGTTCTTGGGTCGTCTATTCCAGGGACGTACCCATCATGGAAAAGGAAGTTCCTTAGCCTGACCATTTGTTGGAAATCCAAAGAAACAATACGAGCCTTTACGATTTCAATTGTATAACCTGTCTCCTCAGGAGGCAGCTATAGCAGGCATAATATAATGGTACCTATGCTGGCTAAGATTAATATTATACTTTCGAAATGTTTTCCACTATGCACTAATAATAATATCAAAAATGATTTGATTTTTGCGTAGTAAGCATCTTTGACTAACATAAGAAGAAATCTCCTCCAAGTCTGCGTTTGCATTGTGTGTGTGGTGGGAGGTCTTATGGTAGTTTCATTTTCCAAAAGCATTGCGAATTGACTTTAAAATTCTCTACTATTTGTTTTTAAAGATAAACTGTTTTTGTTGCTCACACCAGTCCCATGACTGATCCGGAGTTTATTGTTCCCTTCCTAAACTCTGGGTGCCCACTATTTTCCACACGGGCGGTCTAGAGTTGGGTTTTTCAGATATTCAGGTTTAGTAGATTATCTGGAGCTAGTTCAGTTCTTGGAGTTCATGGACTGACGTTGCTTATCTTGGAGCATTCTATTGGAGACATTTTATTCCGCTGCTGATATTAGTTATCTATTTTTTTCTTTTCCGCTGCTATTTGTTGTATCATATCTCTGATGTATATTGATATTCATTTTATCACTCTGTTGTATCAGATAGTGTATATCAATGTATTATTCTTTTATTCCGCTGTGTTGTTATACTTAATGTTGTTATAAGCTCCTGAGAACCAGATTCGGCATTTGAATCTACGGCATTTTGAGTACAAGTGAAGTACGGGTGCCGATTTTCGAAGGTCGACTTTTGGGTCTTGACATATTTGTTAAACAACCACCACTTTTTGAAAATGATAAATTTCCAAATCATGTTTACAAACTTAAGAAAGCTCTATATAGTCTAAAGCAAGCTCCTAGAGCCTGGTATGATAGACTAAGATCTTACTTGTTACAAATTTACAATCTAATTTTGAAATAGGTAAAGTAGATAATACTCTTTTTATTAAAAGAAATAAAAATGATATTCAACTAGTACAAGTCTACGTAGATGATATCATTTTTGGATCAACTAATTTTGAAATGAATAAAGAATTTTCCGAAATAATGATAAAAGAGTTTGAGATGAGTCATATGGGTGAATTAAACTTCTATTTAGGATTACAAATAAAACAATTAGATAATTGTATCTTTATTAGTCAACAAAAATATGCTAAATACCTAGTTAGTAAATTTGGTTTGATTACTGCGAGTGGAAAACCCACTCCCATGGCAACCAATGAGTACCTTAGTAAAGAAGATCTCTCGAAAGATGTAGATCAAAAATTATATAGAGGAATGATTGGATCACTACTCTATATCACTACGAGTAGACCTGATATCATGCATAGTGTCTGTCTCTGTGCAAGGTATCAATCCCAACCTAAAGAAACTCACTTAAAAGCTGTAAAACGTATTATAAGATATGTTAAACACACCTTTGATTATGGCTTATTTTATCCTAAAAATGATTCGTTTGACTTAATATCTTATGTGATGCTGATTATGCTGGTTGTAAATCAGACCGAAAAAGTACAAGTGGAACTTGTCACTTTTTAGGGCATTCTTTGATTTCCTGGTTTAGTAAAAAGCAAAACACAGTTTCTCTATCAACAACTAAAGCAGAGTATATTTCTGCTGCTTTGGCTTGTTCTCAAGTAATATATATGCAACAAACTTTAAAAGATTTTGGTTTAAATATCTCAAAAAACCAATTTATTGTGATAATACTAGTGCAATAATTTATCCAAAAATACTACTCAAGATGCTCGAACTAAACATATTGATATCAAACACCATTTTCTCAGAGATAATATAAGTAGAGAAGTAATAACTCTTGACTATATCAATTCTGAAAATCAAATTGCTGATATTTTAACAAAACCCTTAAATGAATCTACATTTGCTAAATTAAGAAGAGAATTAGGTATTTGTTCTTTGACTAAAATATAAAATATAAATAACAAGTATAATTAATTCAAAATAAATTAAATAGGCAAAATTTCAAGGACCATGTCGACATCCCCCCTAGACCCATGTCGACATATAACATTTTTTTTTAAAATTTTTTTCCCACCAAAATTTAAATAAGTGGTTATAAATTTCTCTTATTTCGAAATTTTTCTTCATTCTCTCTGTTTTCTCTCTGTCCTATTTTCTGAGTTCAATTTATCAATGGCCTCCTCTTCCAAATCAAACTTAAAATCATCCTTTTTTGTTTCCATCGCTTTCTTCTGGTCCGTGTCAACAATCAACGCTCGCTCGTGTAACGAAAATAGAGGATTCTCTGAAAGATACCCTTCAGTTAATGACTGAAATCCAAGTGATGCAACTTCGAATGGCCAAAGAATAAGAGAGGCAAGGCAAAATCCTTAGGAATTTTCAAAAATTTCTAATGGATAATCATGCCAACCCAATCTTGATTGACGAGGACTCATCAGAAGATCATGTTCAAGAGGCCAGCGAAGAAGAAGAAGAAGAAGTAGTCCCCATGGAAGAAGCGCACGTGGAAGACAATGACAAAGTCGTTTGCGTTGGCGAAGTGTGCTTTGACAAAGATGGAAATCTTGTCGAACAACGTGGAAATTTCTGTTTCCACTATCCAAATTGTTCGGTTCATAGATCTCCTATGTTCAAAAACACACATTAGTTTCTTTTCTTCCTTTTCTATTTGTTGTTTGTTTTTGTTTCGATCTCTACAAAAAATGTAAATATAAACGAATATATAATTAATAAAAAATGTGTGTTCTTATATATGTTCTATTAACAGTATTATTATATAGATTCTTAGTTAGGAGAGTTTGTAATTTAGGACTAAGTTTGAATTGATGATAACACTATCATCATATAGGATATTAGACTAAGAGTTGTATAGTTTAGAGTTTGTTTGTTTTTGTTGATGACAAAGGGGGAGAAATATAAAATAGGATAGTTAGGCATTGATTAAGGGGGAGTTATTAGATTTAGGGGGAGTTATTAGGATAGAAGTAATATTTTATAAACAAAGGTTGTCATCATCAAAAAGGGGGAGATTGTTAGTCCATGAGTTGATGGTTTTGATGACAACAACCTTAGAATAAGATTATAAAATATAAATACTAACAATATAGTTTAGATATATATGTATATGCAGGATTTAACCATACAGGTACCAAGAATGAAGACTGTACAGTATAGAGATTCAAGATATCAAGATTGAAGACTCATGAGTATCAAGATTATCAAGAGTTCAAGATTTCAAGATAAGTATTGAGTCTATAATTTTGTTAAAACTTCATAATAGCACTGAAATCTTCACTCCATTTTTCTTTTGGGATGGAACCCATTTCTACCTTTTTTAGTGGCTTACAAACCCACGACAAGTAGCTTACAAACCTACGACAAGTGGCTTACAAACCCACGAACATCCTGGTTTTGTACAAGTTCTCGAGTCCTGACATGATGAGATATTCTGCAGGTAGAAGCTTGCAAAACTACTTCAAAATGATTTTCAAAACTACTCGAAATGATTTTCAAAACTGCTTTTCAAAATGTTTTAGCCTTAAAAATTATCTTTCAAATGATTTCAAAAAGATGTTTTAGCCTTAAATATTCTTGTTTTTAAACTTCGTTTATTTTAAACTATCTTTTAAATATAATATATTTATACTCAGATTTAAATATAAAATTATAGTAAAATTATATATATATATTATTCTCAATATTTATCTATGTATTTTATCTATAGTCAAGTATATTTATAAAGTTTAAAATAGTTTTAATATAAGATAAAGGTTATTTTCAAAGAAAATCAAAACATCAAAAATTGCTTTGGGATGTCGACATGCCTATGGTGACCATGTCGACATGGTGACAGTTGAGTTCAAAATTTGAATTTCAAAAGAAGTGTCTATTCGCCATAACTCTTCACGAATGGACATGACTGTTGTTCTTCTATAAATAGGGGTTAGTTTCAACGAATTTTTAATCAGTTTTTCTGGTTTTCCATTTTTCTTCTTCTTCCACATTTTCTTATTCAAAATCCTATCATCACTCTGCCGAAATCAACATTAAATCTAACTAGATCATCTCTGGTTTGATTCTCTATCACTATCTCAACAAGATCTAAGTGCTATTCAGAGTTATAGGCTTCTTTGTAATCTATCTAGCGAGAAAAGGTGTGATTGTAGCCATGGAAATCAATCAAGCGAGAAAAGGTGTGATTGTAGCCTTGGAAATCAATTGGGTGAACTTGTCGCCCGTAAATCAAGTATCTCTACCTAGAGGATTGTGATTTTGGAGGGTGTACCTCGTAGCCTTGAAACCGAGGGTTGTAATTGTTGAATTGCTTTTGAAAGGAAATCCGTACTTAGTTGTGCGGGACTGGTTGTAGGGTAACCCCGAACCAGTATAAAATCCAGTGTGTTCTTTCCTTTACTGCATTTATTTTATTTATGCATCTGTGTTTGTTTCTGTGATTATATCTGTGTCTGAATATTGCATACATTTGTGTTCAAATTAACATAAATTCAAAAAGATTTAGAAATTTCTTATAAACACTATTCACCCCCCCTCTAGTGTTATTCCTAGCCTTAAGATCCGTAATCCGCATTCCTCTCATCCATAACTAAATATGGAAATATGCTCAGGCTGACCCGAGCATTATAAGAAAATAACACCCGAATCAGTCTGGTAAACCAGCGTGGGAAACACAAATCATATGGATTTTTAATGTTATAAAACCTTTTAAAATAAAGGTATCTCGTAAGACCATACCGCACATAAACACGGATGGATTTTTACCTTGTGATAACCAAACCATTTTCATCAAAAAAAAATATGATATTATAATAATGTCTTGGGTTTAAAATAAATATTTAACATATTTATTTTATATTACGACTACGCATACAACTACACATTAGGGAGGGGACCTTGTCACTAGCCAGTGTGTCTCATCATCTTCATCTGTGTGTACCTCTCAATGGAAGTTTACGCCTCATCGTGCGTCTCGTAGTGCTTAATATGACTTCACAATAGTTTAGTCGTATTCTATCTTACCTTGGGGATTTAACTTGTCTGCTTCCTATTGTGGACTTAGCTCCACTAATTATATAGGACTCAGCTCCTCGAACTACCCTATAGAAGCTCCTTATGTTCGTGTTATATATATATATATTCGCATGTGTGCTCTCCTCTATGCGTAGAGGATCACACATTTTTCTCAAAAAAATAAATATTTAACATAGCTGAAATGGTTACATTAATTATATTCCAACATATTTAGTATACAACTAATTCCATAAAGGCACGTAGTGGAAAATGTATTCCATCAATGACAAGGCAATTGGAGGTATCGCCTATCATAGTACACTTCTAAAAAAATGTACCGAGGGCCTCACATGGACCCCTTGTTGTTATCCTGCCTTTTTACCAGATTCGTCCTCGAATAAAGAAAAACTAAGATAAATCTGTTTTCGTAGGGAGCACAATTGCATTGAGTGTATGCAACAAGCCGTTAAACCTTTGGGTGTCCCCAGTAGGACGAGTGTTGTCTCGTGAGGGTTTTCAGCGGATACTACCCACAAAATCCAAATGCAGGATGAAAATATTTACACAATGCAAGATTTATTTACAATGGGATAAATGCAAGTTTTTGAAAGTATTTACAAATGAAGGATTTACTTTTAAATTGACACGAATAAGTTAAATATAGGTTGTGGTCATTATCTTGAAAATTTAAGTCATTTACTCGTTAGAATTTTCAATAAAAACGAAGTTATCGAAACAAATGGGTTATAGTTTAACTCGTTGTTTCGGTCGATAATATAGTGTAACTATGAAATAGATCCTTAGTTGATTATCAAAGTTTATCAAAGTGGTATTTTCATTTCTTTTCAATAACAAGTCAAATCAAATAAGTTAAAATGGTGCTTAGATTTCATTTGCTTACTCTCTCTATTTTTTTTTTCTTTTGAAAATTTTATTGATATTTACAATATTTACATATGCCTAACTCAGATAAACTGAGGCCATATATATTACCAGTGCACTGCCTTGCAGACTTATGTGAGGGGAATATAGAGCGTGGCAAGTGAACACAAGTGTGAACACTTATCGACTGTTGGTGTTATTAAAAAGAATTTGTATATACATACACCTAACTCAGATAAACTGAGGCCAGATATACCGATCGTGCACTGCCTTTCGGGCTTACGTGAGAAGGGTACAGAGCATGGCAAGTGAACACACGAGTGTGAACACATGACTCTAGGTGTTAAAAATATATACATATATACAAATGTTTTTTACTTATATTTTTGTGTGTTATATATATATATATTTCAGAAAGAGAGAGAGTTTTGCAAAATCATCTTAGCACCACTTAACTTAGAAGACAAAAAAAATGTTATATCCTTTTATTTGAATTCACGACTTTTTAAAACAATGATCTTCAATTTAGGATATTTCAAAATTAACACATATGGATCTTCCTATATACTAGTTAAACCATCGTTATTTGTAATCAAAATTCAATTTTATTTTTGTTAAGACAAATAAATTTTCAATAATTTCAATTTAATAACCAAAATCATATATTTATCCTATTGTGTTTCTTTTAAAATAAATCAAAAGAAAATTTGTTTTTGGGATTTTTTTTAATTTTTTTTAATTTTTTAACAGAAAAAGCAAAAATAAACCATGAAAAATTAAAAATGAAGATGAGTCTCCCCTCACACTTGATTTGGACTGTGTACCCACAGTCAACCCAAGTGAAAGGAGAAAAATAAAATTAATAATGGCCTTTATTTATATGAAAATGAACGGTATTTACACACGATCAGAAAGTATATCGTCAAAAAGTAAATGAAACGGTCTTCCAAAGACCGATTCATTTGTCTCGTCAAATATGCAAGTCACAGCTTAAGCTCGGAAAACCAAATCGTACAGAATTTCAAACTTGAACGTTGATTTGGAAAAACGAATGTTGTTTTATTAAAAATCATACGAGTTGTTTTATTTTCGATAATTTTCGGAGTTGATAGAATAATTGATTGAAATTCAATTTTATTATCACCAAATTGAAATTGAAATTTATCATTGAAAACTTCTTCAAAATTATTGATTTCAAAATCAAAATGGTGATTTAATTCTTCCCCATCAGAATTTGACAACTCGCTTCCAAAAAGTCCAAAGAAATCATGTTCGTTAAATTCGTCTTCCTTTGTTGGATTATCAACAACTTCATTGTGTGTCTCAAGTTCAAAATCCAAAGTTGTTGTACTCAAATTTTTGAAATCGAGAAAAGGAAGATCGAATTTTAAATTTGGTTCCACACCTTCAAAAGAATTGAAATCGAATTCAATTACCGTGTTTTCAATAACTTCATTAAGATTTTCGTTTTCAATTTCAAAAGTTGTTATTTGAAAATCGTCAATTTTGGTAAAAGATGGATTATACTTAACTCGTCACACATTGGAATTTGATTTTGTTTTTCACGTTGTTTCATATAAGTTTCAAACAACAAATCCATGTGATCATCGTAAATTTCATTCATTTGTTCAACAAAATCCAATTTATAGTTATTAACATGAGGGTTTTCACTTTGAAATTGTTGAGAACAAAGATTTTCAACTATAACGTGGTTAAGATTATTCCCATTGCCAAAATTATTTGAAAAGTGATCACATTTTCGTTTTGATTTTGAAATTCATTTTGGAGTTCAAAATTAAATTGGCATGGGTTATACTCGAAATCGTTTGAATTTTGAAGTGAATTCAAATTTTGATTATTTTGAAAACTTTGATTCGAGTTATTGTACAAATATGAATTACAAAACTCATTTATCATTTGATTTTGTTGTGTAGAGATTTCAAGTAAAGATGAAATGCTATTTTCAAGAGTCGTGGGTTGGTCATTGTTTTGAAAATTTTGTTGCGAATTATTTACACAATAGTTGTTGTTAAAATTCCCATACGAATTTGGAGTGAAATCATATGGATTATATTGATTTTCACAACTATTGTAAAATTCAAGTGAATATGGAAATTCGGACATTTTCAAGAACGTTTTTGGTTTTTTTTATAAAGAAAAAATATTTACAAATAGAATTTATTTTTTTCAAAATGGAAAATTGATTTTTGCTTGTATTTTGGTTTTTCAATTTTTTTTTTGTTTTTGAAAATATTTTATATTTTTTTTTCAATTTTTTTTTGTTTTTGAAAAGATTATATATTTTTTTTTCAATTTTTTTTTTGGATTTTTGAAATTTCAAAGGAAAAGGATTTAAAAATTTCAAAGAAAAAGAAAAGGAATATTTACAATTTTTTTTAGTTTTGAAATTTTTTTAGTTTTGATTTTTTTTAAATATGCATGAACTAATGCAACTAAATGAATGCAAGGACTAATTACAAATGATTTATCCTAAGTTAACCCAAAATTATATAATCACACTTTGTCTTAAATCAAGATAGTTCTCAGCCAGGTAACGAGCAGGAGTTATCGGTGCACCATGAATCACCGTAGCAATGCAGCCGAAGGTTTAAGTACCTTCAGAGAAACAATTCAATATAATATTTACGAATCACCGTAATATTTTTAACTGATTATTGCTCTACCGTAGCCTAGACACCAAGAAATTAAATTGTCGAAAGAGGACAAATTGTCAATATACAATTAAGTGTTATCGATGTCTAACCGTTATTAATCAAAATTCTAGAATGAAAAGCAAAGTTGAAAATTAAACGTGTATTAACAATGCCACTACGAATGGATTTTTGTTTTTTTGTTTTTGTTTTTGAATTTTTTTTAATGCAAGCAACCAAAAATGCAAGACAAACAAAAACAATAGATTTATACAATGCAAGGCAAATAAAAAGAAAATTATAAATAAGCAAGTAGTTAATTAAATTTTTTGGCAAGCTCAACGAAGCCAGCAATCTATTCTTCCTTATCTGCTTCTACAACCTGAAAATAAAGACAAGATATATACAAATATTTTTTTTATTTTTTTATTTTTTTAATATATAAGGATGGAACTAAAAAAAATTAAATCAAAACAACTTAAACAAAACAAAACAAATTCAACAAAAAATTTACTTTAGGCAAATGAATTTTTTTTAATATCAAAGGAAATAAAACTAAATCAAACACTTTTTATATATCAAAGAAAACAAAACAAAAGAGGACAAAAACAAACGAAAACTTTTTTATTATGTATAAACACTTGTCTCTTTTTTTTAAGGAAAGATAAAACAAGGCAAAACAAAAGAAATAATTAAACTAAAAAAATAAAAGAGGGAAACAACTAGAAATAATAAAAGAGACTCACCCCCGGCCCACTAACAAAATAAACAATTTAAAAAAAAAACTCTGCCTACCCGACCCAAAGAAAACAAAGGTTGCATCTCGTTCTTCTTTTTTTTAGAAGCAAACAAAATTCCAGATTCAAAGATATGTCAAAATCTCAAAATTGAAGCTACTATACTAAAAAACTTCGTACTTTAGGCAATTTTGATCTCGAGTTTGCAGCGGCTTCACATTCAAGTTCGAGTTCACTTTGGGATCGCGCGACTTGTTTCAGGTTCAGGCGAGTTGAAACTGGAGGGGCGAAGTGGCGATGGAGTGGATGCTGAATTTGGGCGAAGTGGGGACTTGCTGTTTGTTTGCGGATCGACTAGTGGTGGTTGCAAACTAGCAGTGGGATGGTTGAGGATAAGGAGCTTTCGTGATTTGGTATTTGAGGGTTTTGGGTTGCGTTATGATGTATAGGTTGTGGTGATTGAAGTAGCGGATTGGAGGTCGTGTGTTCGAGGATTTTCTACATGCGGAGGTGGGATATGGGTTGATGATGGTAATTTGTAGAGCAGGAGGTTATTTGGATGTTTGGGTCTGCAGTGATATTTTGTGGTGAAGAGGAGTACTTGACAGTGGAGAGGTGTTTGGTTGAGGAAACTGCAGTTGCGATGTCGTGATGGTTGAAGGGTGACGATTGGGATTTCTAGTTTCAGGTGGATGATGGTCTGTGGATTTGTGAGTTCGACTGCATTGAAGGTCGAGGATGGATGTGGTTTGTTAGTGGAAGTCGCGATGGGTTTTGTGGTGATTGAGTGTGGGCTTGGTAGCAGTTGTATTGTATGGTGGTGGCTATGCCAATGGGCTGTGCAGGGTGTAGCAACAACTTGAAGGACGACAAAAACTATGGTAATGGTTTTGGTGAAGTACTGCAATGATATTGTTTGGTAAGTGGGAATTTTTGCAGTGTTTCAGTAGTAGTTTGGCAGGGTAAGGGGAGTGAATCAGTAGGTGACTGTTTGCAGTGATGATGTTGAAGTGTCATGACAGTGTTAGTGGATGATCAAGTAGCAGTTTTGGCTTTATTGTTGAAATTTGTAGTTACTTGAAGTGTCAGTGGATGTAGTTGCTTGAAGTGGTGGACTGTGATATGTATATGGTATGATGACAGTGGCCAGTACAAGTGTTGATTTGGTTGTAGCAATTGAGTTTCAATGAAGTGAAGTTGAAGTGAATTGAGTTCTAGTGGATTGTGTTGACAGTGCCTTAAGTTTCAGTAAATTGAAGTTGAAGTGACTGTTATGGTGGGCAGACTGTTGATGGTGATGTCTGGTGGTTTTTTTGGTTGAGGAGTTGCTGCAACAGTTGAAATGCTGAGGAGGTAGAGCAGTGGTTGTTTATGGCGAAGGCTGTAGTAGAAGGTGATTTTGTTGGTCAGAGATGGTGGTTTGGAGGTGATACTTAAGTGTAGGCAGAGGAAAGAATGATATGGTTTTGTGGCAGTTTTGAGTAGAGGTAGAAATGAAATGGAGTGGTCTTGGAGGTATGTAATGTGAATGACAGTGTACAGGGGCTGTTGTAATGACTTGGACAGGGGGTGGGTTAGAGGCAGTTCTGTTGTTATGAGTTAAGTAATGTTGACAGTGGGAAATGAAGCGAAGGAGGCTAGTTATGGTTATAGGCAGTTTGGTTGTTGTATTGTGGTGAGGGGAGAATGTTTGGATGGCAAGATGAAGGAAATGGTGTTAATGAAGGGGAAGTGAGGCAGCAGTAATGAACAGAGAGGCACAACAGCAGAAATTGAAACAGCTTAAAAAAAAGATTGGCAATGAACAGAAATTGTAAAATGAAAACAGAGATTGTAAAATGAAATGCAAAGTGTAAATGAAATGGAAATAAAATATTTTTGTTTTTGTTTTGAAATTTTGTATTTTTTTAAAATATGAATTGCAAATAAAAAACAAGCACACAATGAACACAAACAAATGAAAGCAAAATTCACACAAAAACACACATTTTTTTTTACAAGAATTGAGCACACAAAACAAACACACAATAAAAAAAATCAAACAAAAATAATTCGAAAATAGAAAATTAAAATCAAAACAAGTTCCCCGGCAACGACGCCAAAAACTTGTTAATCGGCTAATTTTCTATCGGTTTAGAAAATAGTCGAAAATTTTCAAATTAAAATTACCGCAAGAACACGACGTACTACCGTAGTACGTGGCGAGTACGGGTCGATCCGCAGGGAATTGTTGATTTAAATTTCCTATTCAATCAAATTAACCAAAGTTGAAAGAGAGTGAAGCTAAAAATGTAAAAAAAATAAGCAAAAGAAAATTGATAAAAGTATAAGAGTTTGAGGGCAATTTAGAGATAATTCCACTCTCTAGATCACATAAATCAACAAAATAAAGTTATGATCTCTCTTTTCTTGTCATTAGTGTAGTTAGTTGATGTGCTTATCATAAGTATGGTATATTTGTGCTATTAATTAGCACAATACAAACCATCAAACTATAACACAACCACTAATACACATTTAACTCTCATGAACTATTTTAAGCATAGCCTATTAACTATTGTTTAGAAATATAGGCCATCAAATTTTAATTTCAATAATCACTTCATTACCGTCATCATATGTAGATGAAGAGGTAATCATTGTTTGTGATTGTTTAAGCATAGCCTATTTGGTGTCAACAATATAGGCTATCAAATTCACATCAAAAACAACAAGTTAAACCACTTCATATTAAGCACAAAAAGAGAGCATAAACGTCAAAATGTTGCATCTACATACTAGAGAGCTTAATTACCCCTAAATTGAAGGGATTAAGCTCTCATATTTGTTATCAAATCAACAAATGTAGCATGCAACATTAAAGAAAAACAAGAGGAAAAAGAGAGTAAAATGAAAAGAAAAGTTAAGTAAAATGAAATGAACACTAAGCTACTAACAATATAAGAAAGAGAGCATGTAAATGTAAAAGAACATTAACTAACATTGCATAGAAGAAAGATTACATGAAATAAAAAATGGCTAAGTAGCCATGAAAAGAGAAAGAGAGCGTTCTTTTATTTTGAGCCTAAAACTAACTAAGAGGAAGAAAGGGTTACATGAAGATATGGGTATTTATACAAGTTAGAAACACTAATTCATTTTTTGGGGAATGCCAAAAATGCCCTTGTAGGAAGTGTGGTGGCCAAGTTATCATTAGCTTTAATAATCACCCATTAAGTGTGCATGAAAGTGTAATGGCCATTACCATGTGGATTAGCTTCTAATTTGAACATGAAGGAAGGTGTGTAGGTGGGGTCCTCCATGATCATCACTTTGAATTATTTCCATCTTCATTTGTTCTCTTCACTCTTGTGCATGCATATATCATCATGAAACCACTTGTAAAATTCATTAAATTTCCTACAAAACAACATAGAAAATTCCAAGTAAATTTTCACAATTTAATAAATGAACAAAAATGGCCATTTTACCCCTATATGAAGATAAATATGTGACAATTTGAAAATAATTTGAATTTTGGTTTAAACAAGTTAAAATACCCGATATGATGATTTATTTAATTTAAATAGATTAAATATGGTGGTAAAAATATGCATATTTACGTGCACATCACCTATTGTTCGTCGACGGAAATTCTATCGATTAGAAAACCGTCGAACGAATTTAGAAATAAAAATAACCGCAAGCGCACGGTGTACAAATGTAGCACGTGGCGAATACGGGTCGATCCGTAGGGAATTGATGATTTTAAAATTCTATTCAATCAAATTAAACCAAAGTCGAGTGAAAGTTAAGCTAGAGAATTAGAAAATTAGCTAACTAACTAAAAGAAAAGAGATGCAAATACAAGAGTTAAATGACAATTTAGAGAATAAATCCACTATCTAGATCATGTAGTTCAACAAAAATGAAATCATAATCTCTCTTTTATGGTCGTTAGTGCTTTAATTGATGTGTTTATCATAAGTATGACATATTTATGCTATTGATTAGCCAACATAAGCCATCAAACTATAACACACCCCTTAAACCACTTACTAACTTTCATGAAATTTGACAATGAAAATGAAATCTATTTTAAGTATGGCCTATTAACTATTGATTAGAAATATAGACCATCAAATTTTAATTTCAAATCACTTTCTTATGCCATAATCATATTTTGATGAAGAGGCATTTGTGTTAGTGATTGTTTAAGCATAGTCTATTTGGTGTCAACAATATAGGCTATCAAATTCAAAGCAAGAACAACAAATAAAACACTTCATTGATCATCATTAAGCACAAAAAGAGAGCATGAATTAACAAATAGTTGAAGCTACATAATTAGAGAGCTTCATTACCCCTAAATTTCCCTAAATTGAAGGGGTTCCTCTCATATTTGTCATTTGATTAACAAATGTAGCTTGCAACATGAAAGCAAAAAGAAAGCAAAATGAAAGCTAAATGAAAGAATACTATTCTAATTTCATAAAAGAAAATCTACACTACTAGCATGAAAGGAAATGAGCATGTAATTAAAAGGAAACACTAATTACATTGCATAAAAAAAAAGTTATATGAAGTAGAAATGGCTAAGTAGCCATGAAAAGAGAAAGAGAGCTTTCTTTTTATTTTGAGCCTAAACTAAACTAAAGAGAGACTAAAGGAGTAGTGGGTTACATGAAGATATGGGGTATTTATACAAGTGTTAAACCCTAATTCATAATTTTGGGAAATGCCCAAAATACCCTTGTAGGAAGTATGGTGGCCAAGTTATCATCAGCTTCAATAATCCCTCACTTAAACGTACATGAAGCCATTAATTCCATAAGCATGTGCATTAGCCTCTAATTTGTACATTAAGGTAGGTGGGTAGGTGGGGTCCTCCATTATCTTCACTTTGAATTATTTCCATCTTCATTTGTTCTTTTCACTCTTGTGCATGCATATATCATCATGTAACCACTTGTATATGAAGCCAAATTCCTATAAAAAATATAGAAATTTCTAATTAAATTTTCTCAAATTAATATATGCACAAAAATGACCATTTTACCCTTGGATAAAGATGAATATGTGACGATTTGAAAATAATATGAATTTTGGTTTAAACAAGTTAAAATACCCGATATGATCATTTATTTAATTTAAATAGATTAAATATGGTGGTAAAAATATACACATTTACGTGCACATCAAATACCCCCACACTTATCTTTTTATTCGTCCTCGAATAAAGAAAAACTAAGATAAATCCTTTTTCGTAGGGAGCACGATTGCATTGAGCGTATGCAACAAGCCGTTAAACCTCTGGGTGTCCCCAGTAGGACGAGTGTTGTCTCGTGAGGGTTTTCAGCGGATACTACCCACAAAATCCAAATGCAGGATGAAAATATTTACACAATGCAGATTTATTTCCAAAGAGATGACTGCAAGTTTTTGAAAATATATACAAATGAAGGGTTTACTTTTAAATCGACACAAATAAGTTAAATATAGGTTTTGGTTATTATCTTGAAATTTACGTCATTTACTCGTCAAAATTTCCAACAAAAATTAAGTTATCATAACAAATAGACTATAGTTTAACTCGTTGTTTCGGTTGATAACAAAGTGTAATTATAAAATGGATCCTTAGTTGATTATCAAAGTTTATCAAAGTGGTAATTTTATTTCTTTTCAATAACAAGTCAAATCAAATAAGTTAAAATAGTGCTTGGATTTCAATTGCTTACTCTCTCCCTTTTTTTTGAAAATTTTGTTGATATTAGCAATATTTACATATGCCTAACTCAGATAAACTGAGGCCGGATATATTACCCATGCACTGCCTTGCGGACTGATGTGAGGGGAACACAGAGCGTGGCGAGTGGATACACGAGCGTGAACACCTATTGACTGTAGGCATTATTAAAAAGAATTTTATATATATACACCTAACTCAGATAAACTGAGGCCAGATATACCGATCGTGCACTGCCTTTCGAGCTTACGTGAGAAGGGTACAGAGCATGACGAGTGAACACACGAGTGTGAACGCATGACTCTAGGTGTTAAAAATATATACATATATACAAATGTTTTTGTTTTTGTTTTTTTACTTATATAATTAATTTTTTTTGAAGAGAGAGTTTTGCACTATCATCTTAGCACCATTTAACTTAGAAGACAAAAAAATGTTATATCATTTACTTTAAATTCACCACTCTTTTAAACAAAGGTTTTCAGTTAGGATATATTTCATAATTAACACGTCTGAATCTTCCTATATACTAGTTAAACTATCGTTATTTGTAATCAATCTTCATTTTTATTTTTGTTAAGATAAACAAATTTCCAAAAATTTCAATTTAATAAACCAAAACCATATATTTATCTTATAGTGTTTCTTTAAAAATAAATTAAAATGCTTAAAAAAATTGTTTGTTTTTTTTTCTGTTTTTGAGATTTTTTTTTTAAATTTTGGAAAAATTGAAAATGATGGTGAGTCTCCCCCCACACTTGATTTTGACTGTGTCCCCACAGTCAACCCAAGTGGAAGGAGAAAAATAAAAACATAACCTTTATTTAAATGAAAATGAAAAGATGATTATTTACATGACATCAGAAAGTATATCGTTAAAAAGTAAATGAAACGGTCTTCCAAAGACCGATTCATTTGTCTCGTCATGTATACGAGACACAGCTTAAGCTTGAAAAACCAAACCATAAAAGATTTCAAAATTGAGTGTTGATTCGGAAAAACGAATGTCGTTTTATTAAAAATCGTACGAGTTGTTTCCTTTTCGATGATTTTTGGGGTCGATAAAACAATTGATTGAAATTCACGTTCATTTTCACCAATTTGAAATTCAACTTTATCATTGAAAACTTCTTCAAAATTATTGATTTCAAAATCAGAATGGTGATGTAACTCTTCCCTATCAGAGTTTGACAACTCGTTTTCAAAAAGTCCAATGAAATCGTCTTCGTTAAAGTCGTCTTCCTTTGTTGGATTGTCAACAACTTCATTGCGTATCTCATGTTCAAAATCCAAAGTTGTTGTATTCAAATTTTCAAAATCGAGAAAAGGAAGATCGTATTTTAAATTTGGTTCCACACCCTCAAAAGAATTGAAATCCAACTCAATTACCATGTTTTCAACAACTTCATTAAGATCATCATTTTCAATTTCAAAAGTTGTTATTTGAAAATCGCCAATTTGGGTAAAAGATGGATTATCGTTTGACTCGTCACACGTTGGGATTTGGTTTTGTTGTTCACGTTGTTTCATATAAGTTTCAAACAACGAATCCATGTGATCATCGTAAATTTCATTCATTTGTTCAACAAAATCCAATTTGTAGTTATTAACTTAAGAATTTTCGATTTGGATTTGTTGAGAACAAAAAATTTCACTTGTATCGTAATCGAGATTATTACCATTGCCAAAGTTATTTGAAAAGTGGATCACATTTTCGTTTTGATTTTGAAATTCATTTTGGAATTCAAAATTGAATTGGCATGGGTTATGTTAACTCCTTTATTTCAGCGACCTAAAACTCTACGACCTAAGAAAGCTACGACCTAAGAATGATGCGACCTAAGAATGTTGCGACCTAAAGAAAGGCTACGACTTAAGAGGCTCTGCGACCTAAAGGAGCTTGCGACCTAAGAAAAACCTACGACCTAACTACATAGCGACCTAACTGAGAAAGTCCACGACTTATCAAGATAAGAAGTCAGCGACCTAACTTCTTCGCAACCTAAGATCCAGAAGGGCTTGCGACCTAAGGCAACAGGAAAGCTTCGCGACCTAAGATCCAGAAGGGCTTGCGACCTAAGGCTGCAGAAGACCTTGCGACCTAAGGCAACAGGAAAGCTTCGCGACCTAAGATCCAGAAGGCCTTGCGACCTTGCAACAGAAAGGATTGCGACCTATGGAACTCAACGACCTAAGGTAGCTAGCGACCTAAAGGACTTAACAACCTAAGGTAGTTAGCGATCTAAGGGACTTGACGACCTAAAGAGGTTAGCGACCTAACTGTTAAAGCAGGTTCAGCGCCCTACGACCTAGAGCTCCCACAGCTATTCTTTAACTCGCGTGCGACCTACTACTTGATCAAATGAAGCCAAGTACAGCTTTACTAGCTAACTTCTGAAGCCGCAAGGGGACAACGACCTAGCTTAGGTCGCTCGCGACCTACGACTTAACTAAGGTCGTGCGCGACCTAAGACTTAGGCAAATTTCCTGCCCAGAAATCAGCTCCTATAAATAGGACATCACTTCCAACATGAAGGGGACTTTTGCCAAATCATTTCTTCAAGCGTCGTTACTCCGTCGAAGTCTCCATTCAACCAGCAATCAAAGATCCTCAAACATTCAAGATGCTACAACGATCTTCAAGAGATAATTCCCTGCATTCAACATGAATTCATCGAATTTCATCGACGAAGATTGAGCTAGTAGTCAAGATTGTTTCTTTCGATCAAGTTGTACTGTTTTGATAAGAGAGTTGTACCGATTTGTAACCGAATTCAGTAATAAAGAGATTCAAAGTGGACGTAGGCTTAATCTCAAGCCGAACCACTATAAATTGTTGTCTTTTACTGCTTAAATTCTATTCCCATCACACGGGTGGTGCTTTCACGATTCTATTACACACACCGGGTGTTAGCGTTCACTTTTTACCGTTAACATTTTGGTGCTTTCACCGAGAACCCAACTCAGGTTACCGTTCACCATTGCTTCACACAAGTTTGTTGAAAAAGTTTCCTACAAAACCAGAAATTTATCAGACATAATGGCTCCTGGAAGGAAACGAAAGGCTGTCAGATCTGAAAATGTGCAAGATAATACCGCCACTTCTATTTCACCGAGTCATGCGGCTCCAAGCGTCGGGGTGACGCGAGAGGAGCTAGACGCTGCTGTATCTGGACTATACCAACAGATTGAAACTCAAAACAATCTGATGATGGAAAAACTGAACGCTCTGCTCGGCGCCAATCAAAGACCAGTGGGTAATGAAGAAAACATCGCTGATGCTCTTCGCAACTCCGAAGGAAAAAATATTCCTCAAGGAGGATCAGGTGCTGCTGAAGGGGCACCCCTCCAAGCTGAAGGATCTTGGCCATCGCCGATTTTCCGCGAACATCTACCCGGACAGACTTCTGAGAAAATGGCCGAGGTCTATTCCGCCAAATCTTTGAACAACGAGGAATATCTTTCTGGCATGATCAAGCAAATAATGAAGGAGAGCATGCAGAGGGATGAAGATGAGAGCGAATGGGGATTCGCACCAAGTAGAACTCCGTTTACCGAGAAGATTCTAAAGGCTGAATTTCCTAGAAAATTTGTTCCCCCCACCATTCCTGCTTATCGGGGAACAAGTGATCCAAATCAGTTCTTGTATAAATATGACTGGCACATGACCGGCGCAAGAGCAACTGATGAAATTAAGTGCCGATATTTCCCAGTATATTTGGAAGGAGTGGCACTCCTCTGGTTTACCAAGCTTCCTGTCCGATCAGTTGATCAGTTTTCCGATCTGACCCGAAAGTTCAAAAAGCAATTCAGGCTATACGCTTCAAAGGCAAAGGACATAATGTCATTGTCCAGTCTCGAACAGAATCCGGGAGAGCCTATTAAATCATTCCCGAACCGTTTCAATATAGCCCTGGCGGAAGTTGATAACGCAGAGCCACGGATGATCTTGACCTATTTGATGCGTGCTATCGACAAATCGAGCGAATTTGGAAAATGGCTGAAGATGAAAGAGCCAAATTCTCTCGAAAAATTCTACAAGAAAGCTGATGAATTCATACGCTTGGAAAATCTTCCAGCATCGATGAAGGTGGTGGCAGCAAAGGTGGAAAATAATACTGCCGCTTCGGAAAAGAAAGATTCCGGAGGTTAGAAAAGGGAAAATCACGAGGGGAAGAAACAAAAGGATATAAAGAAACCTCGCTTCTTCAAACCCTCAGATTTCACTCCATTGACCGACACTCTGGAAAATATCTTCTTCGCCACCAAAGATGCTGTGGATTATCCCAAACCGGCTGAGATAAAACCGGGAAAGGGCGCTATGAGAAATGGAAAGTTCTACCGTTTTCACAACCAACCCGGTCATGATACCAATGACTGTCGCCACTTAAAGAGCTTAATTAAAGAATTGTTGAGGGAAAACAAGCTGCAACAGTATGTCAAGAAGAACAGAAGTGACCCATCTTCGTCAACTCAGGGGCAGCAACTCCCTACTCAGCCATCAGGTTCAGGTAAAGGTACTGCGGCACAAGAATCTGAGAGGCCCGTTATCAATGTGATTACGGGGGGCCCACACCCAGCGGGCAGAAGCTGGGGTGAAATGGAACGATATGCTCATGCTCTAAAATACATCCTAGTAGAGGAAGATGTTTTTGCTGTAGAAAATGCTGCACCCCTGAAACAGCAAAAGATTTCAGATGATGATATTATGTTCAAAGCTAGGGATTCTATTGGTATTGAAGCCCCCACCATAGATCCCTTGGTTATCTCTGCAGGAATTGGACCGGCAATAGTAATACGAGTGCTCATTGATTGTGGTGCTTCCTGCAATATACTCTTCAAGAAAACATTTGACCAAATGAAGATCCCAATGACTGACGTTCAAGCTTCGTCACAAAAGATTGTTGGTTTCACTGGGGAACCACAGCAACCAATCGGAACTGTCGAGTTGTTCGTGGAACTTGGGGAAGGGCAGAAAAGAGTAGTTCGCAAGCAAACCTTTGTTATTGTTGATGGATTTTCTGCCTATAATGCTTTCCTGGGCAGGCCAACTCTAGCTGCATTCAAGGCCATTTTGGCCCCGTGGTGCCTAACTATGAAGTTTCCTACAGAAAATGGTGTTGGTGTCATCAAGGGAGATCAAAATGCTGGACGCGAATGTTATCTTATAGAGCTTCGAGAAGCCAGAAAGAGAGAAATGGGTAAAGATGCGGCAGCTCCCCTCCGCATCAAAAACCCAACCTTGTAGCAAATACAGGGTGGTCCCTGCACTGGTGAGCATAGTGGCGCAAGACGAGAAATGGACCCCAGAAAATCCAGTGCAGAGGATAATAGGGTGATGCCCGTGGAAGTTACGATACCAATACCTGTCGACTCCAAAGACCCAAACAAAGTACTTAATGTGGGTTCGCAACTAAGTACAACAGTTCAAAACACACTGATATCATTTCTAAAAGCGAATCTGGACGTGTTCGCTTGGTGTCATGCTGATATGTGTGGAATCTCCCCGACAATTGCTGTCCACACTCTGAATGTTGATCCGAAATTCACACCAGTAAAACAGAAACGAAGAACTCAAGGCCCAGAAAGGTCAGCAGCTTTAAAGGAAGAAGTAGATCGTCTCATGGAGAATAATTTCATCAAAGAATCCACTTATCCAAATTGGGTTTCAAATCCAGTACTGGTTAAGAAGGCAAATGGAAAGTGGAGAGTATGCATTGATTTCTCAGATCTAAACAGAGCCTGCCCCAAAGACTGCTTCCCGTTGCCTAGAATCGATCAACTGGTAGATGGGACGGCTGGACATGAGTTGTTGTCTTTCATGGATGCCTACTCCGGATACAATCAGATTATGATGAATGAACCAGATCAGGAAGACACAAGCTTTATCACAGATGTGGGTCTCTACTGCTACAAAGTTATGCCTTTCGGATTGAAAAATGCTGGGGCAACCTACCAAAGACTCGTCAATGCAATGTTCAAGCCTCAGATTGGTAGAACCATGGAAGTTTATGTCGACGATATGTTGGTAAAATCAAAGAAAGCTGTAGATCACATGGGACACTTGGAAGAGATGTTTACGATTCTTCGAAAGTATGGAATGAAGCTCAACCCATTGAAATGTTCATTCGGGGTAGAGTCTGGGAAATTCCTGGGTTACATCGTAAGCGCTTGGGGTATTGAGGCCAATCCTGCTCAAATCACAGTTCTGAGAGAAGTTAAGGCCCCTAGAACAAAGAGAGAACTGCAAAGTCTCAACGGAAAAGTTGCCGCTCTTAGTCGCTTCATCTCCAAGGCCACAAACAAATGCATTCCCTTCTTTGATGCTTTGAAGAAAGGAAAGAAAAATTTTGAATGGACTCCCGAATGTCAGAATGCTTTCGATCAACTGATCCATCATATGAGAACTCCTCCGGTCCTTTCCAAGCCTAGTGATGGCGAAGACCTCTTCATCTATTTAGCAATTTCATCCCATGCTCTAAGTGCAGCACTTGTACGAGAAGATATGAAAATACAACGTCCAGTCTACTACATCAGCAAACGGTTCACTGGGGCAGAGATGAATTATTCAAAGATAGAAAAGCTTGCTTTTTGTTTGTTAATCGCTTCCAGGAAGTTGAGGCCCTATTTTCAATCTCATCCTATCAAGGTCCTGACTGATCAACCTCTAAAGCAAGTCCTGTATCGTCCTGAAACTTCGGGTCGTCTCTTGAAATGGAACATAGAACTCAGCCAATATGACATCACTTACCATCCCCGAAGAGCAATTAACGGACAAGCTTTAGCAGATTTCATTGCAGAGTCCACTGACAAAGGTGACATCAAGGAAGAAACAACTGACTGCATTCCGATACAGTGGAAGTTGTATGTTGATGGCTCAAGAAATGATTATTGTTCTAGGGCAGGAGTTGTGCTTGAAACTCCCGAAGGACGATCATTATGTTATGCATTGAGACTAGAATTCCCTTCGACAAACAATGAAGCAGAATATGAAGCCCTTATTGCCGGTTTAAAAATCGCCAAGGAACTAAACATCAAAGCGATACAGATTTTCAGCGATTCTCAGCTTATTGTTTGCCAGGTGAAGAAAGAATTTCAAGCCAAAGGAGGAAATTTGCCTGCATATTTGACAAAAGCTTCCGAACTCCTCAGTGATTTCGATCACTATTCAATAAGCCACATACCCCGAGAGGAAAATATGAAGGCGGATTCTTTAGCAAAGTACTCAAGTTCCGGAGAAGCTCAACTACTGGGATTAGTTCCTGTAGAAGTTCTGTCAGCTCCAAGCATTGACGAAATGGATGTTGATTGGATTATGACTACGTCTCAAGAGCATGAATCATGGATGACTCCAATCAAAGAATACTTACTCAGTGGTTCCTGCCAGAGAGTTCTAAGGAACGTCGAAAATTATTGAGAAAAGCGTCGAGGTATATAATTCAAGATGGCCGATTATACAGGCGGGGATTTTCAATCCCACTACTCTGATGTGTAACTAAGGAAGAAGCCAAGAAAATCTTAGCAGAGGTACACGGAGGAGAATGTGGAGACCATTCAGGTGGTCAAACTTTAGCCAAGAAAGTTCTCCGATATGGGTATTTCTGGCCGGATATTAATCGAGATGCTGCAGCTTACTCCAGGAAGTGTGACAAATGCCAAAGATTTGCAAAAATCCCAAGAGCACCCTCCACCAGACTCACACAAATGGTCAGCCCATGGCCATTTGCCATTTGGGGGATAGACCTAATTGGACCATTACCGATCGCCAAATCAGGGATTAAATATGCTATTATTGCAGTTGATTATTTCACCAAATGGGCTGAAGCTGAACCTTTGGCCACCATCACTTCTAAAAAGATGATAAATTTTGTAACAAAGAATATCATTTGCAGATATGGTGTGCCACAGAAGATAATCACAGACAACGGTACTCGGTTTGAAAGTGAAGAATTCCAGGATTTTTGCAAACAGTTCAGAATTCGAAAAAGCTTCTCAGCAGTGGCTCATCCGCAGGCAAATGGGCAAGTGGAAGCAGTTAATAAGATCATCAAGTCAACTATCAAAAAGCAACTCGAAAAAGCAAAAGGTAGTTGGGTTGATAAGCTTCCATTAGCACTATGGGCGTACAGAACTACTCACAAAACTGCGACTGGGCACACTCCATTTTCATTGGCATACGGATCAGAGGCAATAATTCCAGTGGAAGTAGAAGTTCCTTCACATAGAAGAGTTCATTTCAACGAAGCTGAAAATGAGAAACTGCAACTTGAAGCACTTGATTTTCTTGATGAGAAAAGAGAAGAAGCTAGGCTCAGAGTTTCAGCTCATCAGCAGAGAATTGCCAGGCATTTCAACTCTAAGGTTCGCCGACGCAGCTTTGAGATCGGAGACTTGGTTTTGAAAAGGATCATGACAGCAACTGGTGTGTTTGGGCCAAACTGGGAAGGACCATATGTCATAGGCACTAAACTTCTTGATGGCACTTTCAAACTCATAACTGTTGAAGGAGATCCAATTCCAAGAGCCTGGAACAGCAACCACTTACGTCCTTATTTTACTTGAAAGAAAAAGCTCGGTTCAAAATTGTAAAATAATGATGAATGTATCAGTTGTATTGTAAAATATTGTAAATCGGTGTGAATGAATGAAAGCTATAAAGTGGATGTAGGCCCGATTCTTGGCCGAACCACTATAAATCTTGTGTTCTTTACCATTTCATAATGCCTGTTTTATTTCGATATGTAAATACTTTAAAATGTATTGGTAAAATGTCGATTCAAAATTGCAGGACATCAAAACAATGCTTGCTCGTCACAAAGCTAAGCGGCCTCTATAAATCAGCTATTACACGAAAACCAAGCAACAAAAAATTTTTTTTTTTTTCAAACTCAAATCCCAAGCAAGGAAAACTTCACATAAAAGTTGGCGACTCCACTGTGACAAACCTTTGTTCACTAGTTGAGATTGTCGTTATGAATAGACATCCAACTAGATAACTTGCATTTGTCTCGTGAAGTCATTCAACAGTGAAGTCCACTCCTTCGGATAAAGCAATTTACTTGTAAGAGGAAAAGAAGAAGATGTGCTTGGGAACGATAACAAGAGATCGCTAATGGGCAGATGATGAGAGAAAGTTGCCAAGCAAACAAAGAGGCAGACAAAGGGAGGTATGCATCTCAACAGGAAGGCCGGAAGATCCACTAAAGGGACTGTTATCCCGCCTTTTGGCAAGGCTGTGACACCAAGGACTTAACTAGAAAACAGTAACAGATCGTCTTGGAAGTCGGTTACACGTAAAGATCGCTACGGATATCGATGAAATTTGTTCGAGTCCGGATCGGGCTATAATCGATAAGGCGCGTCAAGTAAAGCCGTGGGAACCAACGATCCAAGTTTCAGATCAATCCGAGTTCGTATGCTCAAGATATCGTCGACAAAAGATAGAGTAGGCCACCCTTAGTTCGAATCGATTGGCCAGGAACCAGTTCGAATCCATCGAACTTCCATTGCCTCGACTCCATCAGCTCTCCATTGCTTCGACTCCATCAGGCAGAACCGGTAGCTTCGAATCCATCAAGGCATTCACTACGTTCGACTACATCAAGCAAGTCTTCATGTGCCTTGAGTTCGAATCCACCCTCGCATACACCATAGTTCGAATCCATCGAAGGAAGGAACCTTCGAATCCATGCATTCGAATCCCCAGGCCAAGACAACTTCGAACCGGTCCATAGCTACGAGTCTAAATCGATTCGAACGAGCATTAGTTTCATCGATTCGAAGGAAGAGGTCCTTCGAATCCATTACCTCAACTCCACCATCTTCGAATCCAAGTCGTGGATTCGACCCAGTCAATGCGGAATGCAAAGCGGACCGATGCGAAGAAAGCGCACCACGTCACCATCTTCACGAGCAGGAGGATCGATTCGAACGAATCGATTCGAGCATATCGATTCGAACGACTCCAGAATACGAAAAACACCAATTTGAATCGATCATAACTCGAGTTCTACAAGTCCAAATCCCATGAAATTTTCACAGAAGCTCAAACACATGATGAAGAATGTACACAAAAAATTTTAGCTCGATTGGATGATTTCTTGATCGATTCGAACCAAGGGTCGAATCGATCCCAAAGTGGGCCCGGATCTCCAGATTTCGGCCATGTGGGCCCCCTGACGTGCCAGAATTGGTCTCCCCTCATTTTAGGCGAAATATCAGCCTCCTACACCTATAAATAGAGCCCCTGGTCATTCAGAAAAGGGGTCGGAGAATTCTAAGTACTGAAGAGCGCCCAGATTCTGCCAGATTTACTCCAGAACACCGCCGCTGCTTCAGATTGACACTTAGCATTTGAATTCAGTTGTATTACATTATTAACAATTGTAATCTTCAAGTATCGAGCAATAAAATCATCAAACTTCATAGTGGACGTAGGCAAAACGCCGAACCACTCTAAATCGCTTGTCTTTGCAATTTACTTTCTGTTATTTGGAGTTTTTGTTAGATAATCCACAGTTTTAATTTTCATTCTTCACTTTTATCTCTTCAAAAACTTCCGAAGAGTGTTGTGCCCATTTTTGGTACAAACACTTTGGTGCTTTCACTGAGAAAAAACCAGCTTTTTTCTCCTGCTCCTTGGATCTACCATCGATACCGGATTGCACAAATCCAAGAGGAAGATCCAGATCTTCGATTCACAGTCCTTCCATTCTACTCAGATTTGCATAAAATCTAGGAAAAGGATTCATCGTTCAAAATGGTTAGCACGAGAACCACTTCTGCAGCTCCAGGACAAGAAGGTAGGGATGGACAAAATCCTGCTCAACAGCAGCCACCTAACCAAGACAACACTGCCCACTCGGATCCGTCTGGGGCAGTCACTAGACAAGAATTTCAGATGTTACTATAAGAATTGACTCAGAGTCGGCAACAGTTAGCCGAACAGTTGCGAGCCAATATTGAATTGACAAATCAACTGAATCGCCAGGGCCGTAGGAGGTCCAGGAGGGATGATGTTTCCCGCTCACCCACTGAAAGTTCTGCCTCATCTGACTATCATCGTAGATCTACCCGTCCCCGATTAGACGGGGATTATGCTCAGACTACGGGATATCAGCCCGCCCTGACTGTCGGGCAATTGAGGGTAGGACCATCAACCAGCTTCCAGGCTGGGCCATCAGCACGAGGTGGCCGCACTCCACAATATACTACGGACAATCATGTCACAGCTGCCACGGCAGAGACAAGGGTCGATACCCGATATCTTCCAGATTCGGGTAATCAACAGCAAGGACGTAATTCTGAACCATACGTCCCGGAAGACGCTGAGCCAAGGAGGCGAAACTTGGACCGTCGACAGCGCCCGGTCCAAACTCGCATTGTGGAACCCGACCACACCTTAGCTCAGCATGCTCAAAATGTAGCAATGCCAGACATCTCGACTATGATACGTCAGATGATCCGTGAAAGCCAAGGACTTACCAATGACGATTGGGGAATTTCTCGAAGCCATACTCCTTTCACGGACGAGATACTATACGCTGAACCTCCTCGGCGATTCAGAATGCCAACTCTCCCTATGTACGAAGGAAGTTCTGATCCCAATCAGCACATACTGAAATACGAATGGTCAATGAGCGCCGCAAGGGCCGACGATGCAGTAAAATGCCGCAGCTTCCCCATTTCACTGGGAGGAATCGCGACAATGTGGTTTACAAGACTACCTCCAAGATCTATCTCTTCATTTGACCAATTAGCTAAGAAGTTTGTTGAACAATGCCGTATGCATGTTGCCAGACCCAAAGATGTTAACACCCTGTCCAATGTTACCCAGGCTCGTGGGGAAACATTAAGGCGTTACTTGGAGAGATTCCATGCGGCATGCGTGGAAATTAGTAATCCCAACGACAACTCAATTTTAATGGCATTGACAAAGGGAATTGATCCCGATTCTGAATTTGGAAACTGGTTAGCCGGAAAACCCCCCGCATCGTTGGACCGTTTCTACTCCAAAGCCGCTCAATTCTTACGGCAAGAGGACGCGAAACAGTCTAGGAAGCAGGACGATGCAAAACCCGGAAGTGAGGGAATACAAAGCAATGTCGCAGTTAAACAGTCCGGTGACAATTCCGGAAAAGTCCAGTTAAACATACAGAACAAACAAACTCAGCCAAGAGGTGGCAATGGTCAGAATAAGAAGAGAGACCCGAATCCAGGCCCACGGCGTAGGGCTCCGATGTTTGAAAGTTATACACCGTTAAACACATCACTGGAAAATGTGTACCTGCAAACTTGCAACACAGAACAGTATAAGAAACCCGCTCCGAAGCGGTCATCAGAAAGGCAGATTCAGACGGGAAAGTTTTGTAGGTTTCATGAGAGCTATGGCCACAATACTAATGACTGTCGCCATTTGCAAGACCTCATAGAGAAGTTGATCAGAGAGAGGAAGTTAGATCAATTCGTGCGGGCGCCGCAGTCTGGTGGTGCGGGCCCATCGAATCCAAACCGTGCGCAAGATCAGGAAACACAAGAGGAACCCGCTCGTACAGGCGGGAGGCTAGTTATCAATACCATAAGTGGTGGTCCTCATCCAGCAGACAGGAGCTGGAGGGAAATGGAGTCGTATGCTAGCTCTATCAGGCATGCGAGCTTCGAATGCTGCAGTAATTGTGAGGATGGAACCCCGGCTAAGCAACAAAAAACTATGTCTGACGATATCATATTCAGAAGCAGAGATGCTGACAAAATCGAAGCTCCAACGATTGATCCACTGGTCATATCCGCCCAGGTTGGTCCTGCTTGGATGAAGAGGATCCTGGTTGACAGTGGGAGTTCTGTAAACATTCTATTCAAGCGGGCTTACGATTTAATGAAGATGGAAGCAAAAGACCTAAAACCCTGCCAATCCCGGGTTCATGGCTTCAATGGTAGTGCAACAATACCTACTGGAATAGTGGAACTACCAGTAGAACTGGGGATCGGAGAGCGCAGGAGAGTCCGACTGCTGCAATTCGTTGTTCTTGACATTGCTTCACCGTACAACGCATTCCTGGGTCGACCAGCCCTTGCTGAATTCAGGGCAGCCATTGCCCCGTGGTGTTTGACTTTAAAATTCCCAACCGATCATGGTATAGGAATCGTTCAAGGAGATCAGGCAGCAGGAAGAGCCTGTTATGTTGCTGAATTGCGAGAAGCACAGAAAAAGGAGAAAGGAAAGGGCGTAGAGGAATCTCTCTGCGTCCGTTTTACTGATAATTGACAGCTAACGCCTAGGCCCCGGCCCGGGCACCACTACCAATTCCTTAGAGATCTTGACCCTAGAGATAGCGAAGATAAAGATGAAGTAGAAGAGAATCAAGCGTCTCCAGCCGAACTGACTGTGGACGTCCCGGTCAGTGAGGATGACGACTCGAAAGTACTAAAAGTTGGATCTCAACTGGGAAAACAGATACAACAGGAATTGGTTGAATTTCTTCAGGCGAATCTTGATGTCTTTGCCTGGACGCACTCCGACATGTGCGGAATCTCACCGAACATTGCAAGTCACTCTTTGAATATTGATCCGCGACATGTTCCGGTCAAGCAAAAGAGGCGTGGTATGGATCCAGAAAGATCTGCCGCCCTTAAAGAAGAAATTGACAAATTGCATTCAAATGGTTTCATCCGAGATGCTCTATACCCAGAGTGGGTATCAAATCCGGTAATGGTTCGGAAACCAAACGGGAAATGGAGAACTTGTGTCGACTACTCTGATTTAAACAAAGCCTATCCAAAAGATAGTTTTCCACTTCCCCGAATTGACCAACTCGTTGACTCAACTGCAGGTCACGAATTGTTATCCTTTATGGATGCTTATTCCGGTTATAATCAGATACCCATGCATCTACCCGATCAAGAACATACTAGTTTCGTAACCGATCTGGGGCTCTACTGTTACAGAGTCATGCCCTTTGGTTTAAAGAATGCCGGAGCAACTTACCAACGCTTGGTTAATCGAATGTTCGCTGATCAGATCGGAAAAACCATGGAAGTCTATGTGGATGACATGTTAGTTAAGTCCCGATTTTCCACAGATCACGTCAAGGATTTAAATTCAATGTTCTGTATCTTGCGTGAGTATGGAATGAAGCTTAACCCGCTAAAATGCCACTTCGGCGTCGCATCCGGAAAGTTTCTGGGGTTCATCGTTAACGCTCGTGGGATAGAGGCAAACCCCGAAAAGATCTGGGCAATAAGGAATTTGCAAACCCCGAAGACCATCAAGCAAGTCCAGAGTCTCAACGGGAAGGTAGCAGCGCTAAGCAGGTTCATCTCGAAATCCACTGATAAATGTATTCCTTTCTTTGATCTAATCCGGAAAGGGAAACGAAACTTTGAATGGACCACGGAATGTGAAGGCGCATTCCGATCGCTGGTTCAGCATCTCTCTACGCCACCAATTTTGTCGAAACCAATTGATCACGAACAATTATACCTTTATCTGGCGGTATCGGAGCATGCGATCAGTGCTGCTTTGGTCCGGGAAGAAGATCGATTGCAGAAACCGGTCTATTATGTCAGTAAACGATTGACCGGAGCTGAAAGAAATTACCCCAGGTTGGAAAAACTGGCTTACTGCTTGGTCATTGCCTCGAGAAAGCTTCGTCCTTATTTCCAGGCACATCCGCTTACTGTGTATACCGATCAGCCGTTACGACAGGTCCTCACGCGGCCTGAGACGTCTGGAAGGTTACTCAAGTGGAATATTGAACTGAGCCAATTTGACATTACTTATGCTCCACGGAGAGCCATTCAAGGGCAAGTCCTAGCTGACTTCATAGCTGAATTTACTGTTCCTGACGAATTACCTGAAACCAGCGAGTCTCCTGAATATGTCTGGAAACTTTATACAGATGGTGCATCAAACGATCGATGTTCAGGCGCTGGAGTTGTACTAGAAACCCCCGAAGGTCGATCCATATGCTATGCTTTGAAGTTTGATTTTCACGCAACCAACAATGAAGCCGAGTATGAAGCCCTGTTGGCTGGGTTAAAGCTTGCCAGAGATCTGAAAATTATCGCTATAGAAGTTTATTGTGATTCACAGTTGGTTGTGTGTCAGGTACGGGGAGAATATCAAGCGAGAGATCGAAGGTTAGCTGCTTATCTAGCCTGAGTTCAGGAAGCGCTGGATCAGTTTGATTATTATGCTATTTACTACATACCACGAGATCGCAATCAAAAGGCCGATTCATTGGCAAAGTTGGCCAGCACAGGTGAAGCACAGCAAATGGGACTCGTCCCGGTCGAAACTTTGCCTTTCCCAAGCATCGATCAAATCAAAACGAATGATGTGTTAGAAACCTTTCCCAGCAGAGAATCATGGATGACTCCGTATCGAAATTATATTGAGAATGGGATATTGCCTGAGCACCGAAATGAGAAAAGGCAAATTCTACGAAAAGCTTCGCGGTTCATCATTCAAGACGGGATTATGTATAGAAAAGGTTATTCTGTTCCACTCCTCCGGTGTATCGCTCACGACGAAGTCAAACGAGTGTTACATGATGTACACGAGGGAGAATGCGGCGATCACACCGGTGGACAAGCACTTGCTAAGAAGATACTCCGATATGGATATTACTGGCCGACAGTAAATCGAGATGCTGCCAATTACGCCAGGAAGTGCGACAAGTGCCAAAAACACGCTCGAATTCCAAGAGCCCCGCCTACCGAGTTAACTCAAATGGTCAGTCCCTGGCCGTTCGCTATGTGGGGTATCGATATCATTGGCGCTTTGCCTCTGGCAAAAGGTGGTGCGAAGTATGCCATCGTCGCAGTTGATTACTTCACGAAATGGGCTGAAGCCGAAGCTCTCGCAACGATTACGTCAAAGAAAGTGATAAACTTTGTGGTCCGCAATATCATTTGCCGATTTGGACTCCCGCATACCATCATCACCGATAACGGGACCCAATTCGAAAGTTCAGAGTTCAAGAATTTCTGCCAACGATTTCATATTCATAAAAAGTTCTCTGCAGTCGCGCATCCACAAGAAAACGGTCAGGTCGAAGCTGTTAACAAAGTTATAAAATCCATCTTAAAGAAACGACTGGAAAAGGCTGGGGGCAAATGGGTCGATGAACTTCCTATGGCGTTATGGGCTTATCGAACAACTCACAAGACCGCAACTGGACACACCCCATTTTCCTTATCCTATGGCTCGGAGGCCGTCATTCCAGTGGAGACAGAAGTATTTTCTCACCGCGTAACTTATTACGATCCGAAAACGAACGCTATATTACTCGCTGAGTCTTTGGATCTGTTGGACGAGAAACGAGAAGAAGCTGATTTAAGAGCGGCCGCTTACCGAAGTCGGGTCGCCCGATTATATAACACCAAAGTTCGCCCCCGAACCTTTGATCTCGGTGATCTGGTCCTCAAGAGAGTATACCCGGTTCCTTCACACATGAAACCAAATTGGGAAGGGCCGTACGTGATTACGCAACGACTTGGAGATGGCACATTCAAACTATCAACCGTGGACGGTCTAGTTTTACCAAGAGCCTGGAACAGCGAGAGTCTCCGCCGCTATTACATATGACAGGCTTTATTTATTTCATTATGTTTTTTTATTCAGCAATTTACTTTTGCATTTCGAAATTAGAATTTGTAATAAGGCAACTGATTTGCCATATTTTCTTATTTCAGCAATAAAATGCCATCTCTTCGAGCCAGAGCCGTGATTCATTAAATACAATGTACAACATCACGATGCACGAAGAGCTAAGTTCCATCACACAGTGGAATTTATTCAAGTAGGGAGTGGCTGTGAAGCAATCAACCACTCGCTAAATGAAACCCGAGCTCGGGGGCAAGCCATCACATCAGGCCACGAAAATGGGTTGATACACGACAACCCTTCATTCAACTCCGTACTCCCAGAGTGCGAGGCGGAGTATAAACATTCTTTCAACTCCGTACTCCCAGAGTGCGAGGCGGAGTATAAACATTCTTCAAACTCCGTGCTCCCGGAGCGCGAGGCGGAGTATAAACATTCTTCTAACTCCGTACTCCCAGAGTGTGAGGCGGAGTATAAACATTTTACTAAACTCCGTGCTCCCAGAGCGCGAGGCGGAGTATAAACTCTCATCTAACTCCGTACTCCCAGAGTGCGAGGCGGAGTATAAACATTTTTCCTAAACCCCAGAGTACTCCGAGAGCGCGAGCTGGGTACAAGCCTTTTACTTAACTCCGTGCTCCCAGAGTGCGAGGCGGAGTATAAACATCCTTCCAACTCCGTGCTCCCAGAGTGCGAGGCGGAGTATAAACATTCTTCTGACTCCGTGCTCCCAGAGTGCGAGGCGGAGTATAAACATTCATCTAACTCCGTACTCCCAGAGTGCGAGACGGAGTATAAACATTCATCCTACTCCGAACTCCGAAGCGTGAGACGGGATATAAACATACGTCAACTCCACACTTCTCCCCAATACAGGGGGCAGAACCATAACACATAACAAGTTGAAGACAGAAAGGGAATAGATTTTCATTTCCATTATCAACAAAAAGAATCTGATTACAAAGTGTTTATGAAAAATTCTGCTAGTAGGAGCCGAATCCACATCTATACACGGCTATAGAAAAATCAACAAAATGCTACCCTACACAACAAAGATTTAGGGAAAGAGTTCAATCTTTCTTCTTCCTTATCTTCTTCTTCGGGGTAGCTCCACCCGATCCGCTGCCCGACTTCTTCCTCAATCGCTTGCTCTTTTCAGGCTTGCCCTCCGGCAGCGATATAATGTCGACATCTTCCTCAGAGCTGGAGGCGACGGAAGTTCTTCTAGGAGGACGAGCTGGAGGCATAGGAGTAGTAGCAGGAGGAGGGACAGGAGCGGTCTCGATCAATACAGTACCACCCGGCGAAATCACCATTAACGGGGCAGGCCCGGGCGGACTAGAACCTACATTCCCTGCTGCCATCTCGGCATCAATCTCAGCTAAAACGTCGTCCTCACGAGATGCTTGGGCCGCATCGGATGTGCCAATAGCTGGCATAGATAAACTAGCGGCCGGAGCAGCCTCATTCACAACATCAGACGGGTTGGCAGAGGGATCGATGGGTTCATTGAGAAGCTCCTCAATCATTTGAGCGCTGAAAGAAAACATATTTGCATCTCCCTCCTCGCCAATCAAAGTAGAAGTCGTGATGGCTTCAGAAAAAACAACCCCTTGTGTTTGATGAGGAACTGATAAAGCAAGGGGCGCAGAAACAATAGCTTCGGTCACTGAAATACGACAAAACGAAGATTGTTAGCCAAGTGTGTTGCTTAAGGTCCTTCACAACTAAACTACGAGAAGCGTTCAAATACCTTCCTTAGTCTGGACCGAAACATGGGTAGAATCATCGGCGGAAGATAATAACGGTTGGTCAGGATTATATGCAGGAACAGATTGGGGGTCTACCGCACCAGTGGTTTCGGGCAATGTTGGGATTACGGCTCCAACACTTGCCTCGTGATGCACGGTCCCCGAACCTTCGCATGTCTCTAGAGATTGGATGCCGAGTTTTTCTTTCGCCATAGAGATTACCACCTCATGAAGGGTCTTCCTCTCATCCTCGGTAAGCAGACGCATCTCCAGTTCAAAGTCGTCAAGTGCTCCATCTGGATGCGCTGCTCTCTTCTCATTCACCAGCCGGGTCCAGGCATTGTACAAGATCATGGAGTCATCTCCCAGCCACGCTAGATTTCTGTGTTCCAGCACATTAGCGTTATACGTGACTAAGAGATCGTCAAACTCAGCATCTAGCCTAGACCTCTCCTCCAAGATTTTTTCCTGAATCTCCGCTTCCACAGACTTAGCCTTGACCGCCGCCGCAGCAAGTTCGGCCCTGAGGGATACTGCTTGGTCGCAAGCCTCTTGAGCAGTAGCGTTCGCATCGTCCTTCTCCTTCACCATTTCAGCGAATTTGGCCTTGAGCTCGTTCAGCTCTTTAACGGCTAAGTCTCGCTCAGCTGCAACGGTGGTATTGCGATGGCCCATCTCTTCCACTGTGGCGCAATGTTCTTGCTGCATCCTCGCTAATTTGGCCACGACACCCTCGTGTTTCTTAAGTGTTTCAAGCTCTGACTTTCGGGACGTTTCCACTTCGGATTGAAGAACTTGAATGATGCGTTTCTGCTTCGCAATATCAACATCACGTTCGGCAATGACTTTCGCCATGTCGAAAGCTACTCTAGAAGCCTTCACGGCTGCCTTATACCACTCCTTGTACTGAGCATAGAAGTCATGGATGTAATTATGAGCAGTGGTCTCAGCTTCCGGAGGGATTCTTTTGAAGTTAGGAGGGAAGATATAGCCATCCATGCAAATTTCCGGGTAGTCGTTTTTCATTTGGGCGAGTTTGGCAGCTCCCTCGCTTGTCAACTCAGCCGGAGCTTGTTCAATTATAGCGGCTGCCGTTGGTTCCACTCTTGGCCGTTGAGCGTCAGGCCGAGAAGATTGAGAAGGCAACTGTTGCTGATGAGATAGCCCTGGGAGGTCTACTGGAGCCCTGGGAGGTGGAGGAGAACGAGATCGGGGTCGGTGCTGGTATCCCCGGTCTCTGTCAGAGTAATCATAGCCAGAACGGTTACGCGAGTAATCTCTGTCCCTATCATAACGTTCTTGACTCGAGTAGCCTCGACCATGATCCCTATCTGTCTCTCTCCTACGGGAATCATAAAATGGAGAAGATTGACGCACATTCCGAAGCCTATCTAGAGTGGAGCCACGTCCTGACATCTCACCTGCGATAAGAAAGAATTACGGATTAAAATCCCATAAAGCAATGTTTACTATGCAGAAGTCATGAAGTGCCGTGGAAGTGTGTGTAAATGTGTAAACCCCCAAACCGACCGGAAGTGTTGACCGCACTTAAAGGGAAGGGCTCGTTCATATTTAGGACATCTTGTAATTCCTCCAACCCAGGATTATGAGAGATTGTTATATAATCTGGGATAGGAATATCGTCAAGCCCTTTGAGAGAATCTCTCGAATGAGAAGGGGCGGCCTCAGAAATCATAACTCCGGCAGCGGGAAGAAACACATCTACAGATTTTCCCCCCTTTGACTTAAGTTTTTTGGAAACGGCGGCCTTGCCTTTCCGTTTTTCTCCCGATTCCTCCAAGTTTCCCGAAAGGTCGGCCATTGGTTCTGAATCCGTATGGGTTCTTTCTTCGTCACTCGCCTCGATTATTCTGATTCCGAGTGACTTCTTCGCTTTTCTCTTCTTGGGTTTCTTCTTATTTTCCTTCTTGGATACGGACTTTGAAAATCCCTCAACAACTATGCTTTGATTAATGTCGATCAAACCCAGAACTCTTAAGTTGTAGTCGTTCAGCACCGAGTCAATATGCCTCAGCTCGCTTGGGACTTCTTGAAGACTCCGGACGGTACCCTTGAAACGCCCTCCGTCGGGCCTAGAGATAATAGCTGTAAAAGGAATGAAATGTCAATTTTAACACCAAAGAGCTATTGGTCAAAGAAACAGGTTAAGGCGCTTACGTCTAGACAACCATCGCCTAGCGAAACCCGGAGGGCATCGAACGTAGAACCATTCGTTCTTGAAATAGCTCAATCGCGTCCAAGCTCCAACTACAACTTGGCAATTTCTAACTGCCTCCAAAAATGTAAATGACGGGCTATCACCCCTGCTCTTGAAGTTAAATATGTGTCTGATCTCGAAGGGCCTCGGCGGGCGAAAAAGACAGTCCATAAATATTACAAAGACACTATTCAGCAACGCGTGCCCGTTGGGATGAAGTTGTGAAGGAGCGATCCCTAAATATGATAGCATCCTTCTGATATATTGATTGAAGGGAGGAAGAGTTTCAGCCGCACAAGCATGACGGTAGAATGCTGTATATCCTTCAGGCGGATTGTGCGGTCTATCGGTGGTGCTGGGCAATAGTACGTCACCAAGAGATATGTTATGCTTTAAGCATATCCGTCCCAATAAGGATTCAGAGATGTTGGACTGAACCGAATCAACAGGGTCCTCAATAAATATCGCCTCCGGCAATTCATCTGGAGCTGGATCAATTATATCGGCAGGGATATCAGGAATCTCAAGCACCGGAGGAGTCGAGCTCTGTACCTCTTGTTGTTGGGAGCTCGAAGATTCCATAATTAGCTAACTCATCAGAAAGCAACGTTAAGTTCGTGAACGGCCCGTGCATTCCCCAGTGTAGAGTGTGTGAGCATGTCGTGCAGTGCAAGTGCTGTGCATTACTTAAGCAAATTTAACAGAATGAAGCAAGATATCCGAACAACATAACTTGGGAATTTGAGAATGAAAATGACCGTCATCGCTGACCGTCCCTTCCACACCATCCAAACGCCACTGACCATTTCAAATATAAATCAGTTAAATTACTGGTCACGTCATAGTTCCATCGACAAGCTTCAAAGGAAATTCAGGTTTAATTTGTTAGTTAAGTTTCGATTATGCAAGGCCGAAGCTTGTCGGAGTCAAGTGTGCTAAAATTCAATGGGTCCATCAAAGTTCAACTTGAAATTGGTCATGGTTCAGATGTTGGAGCAAATCAGAAGAGTAGAAGCCCCTGAAGCACAGATGTTCGAATCGATCGACTCAAATCAATATGAGTCGAATCGATGAGGGTCGAATCGTATCGATTCGACCCTGCATAAGTTCGACTCGATGGAATCTTGGGGTGGAGAAGCAGTTCGAATCCATAGGCTATGCATAACTTCGAATCGATCAATACTCAGCACTTTCGAATCGATTGGGATATTACTGCTTCGGATCGATCGATTCGATCTTTCAAAACCCTCGGTGCGAAATCTCGTATCGATTCGAAACACCTATCCCTGAATCAATTCGAAGTCTTATTTTCTTCATCGATTCGTTTTACTTAACCCTGCATCGATTCGAAATCTTGCATCTTCGATCGATTCGGGCTACCTGTCCCCGAACCAATACGAGTAGGAAAAGCTATCTCTTGTATATCCATCGAGTCGACCCATTTCAGTTCTTACTACTCTTCGTATTTCTCAAAAGAAAGGATTGAAGTCAATGTTCGAACCCGTCTTCATCGTTTTACACTCGAATCAATCCCTTAGATACTGGACGAATTCGATTGGAATTTAAGACTCGGTAAAATCTGATTGACTCGTGCAAGACGTGGAGCTCTGAAGAATCGATTCGAAGAAGGAGTTCTCGTAACAGTAAAAAGTAAAAAGTTAAAAGTGAACAGGACCCCGGTATATATAGGGGAAACGAGACCATTCGTCTCCCGGTCAAACGCAACCGGGAATAACGGGTCTAGCCCATCGATCCGAAGCAGTATCTTCGAATCGATCACTACAAGTCTAAGTCGATTCGAAGCTGACCAGGCGACCTCGTCGACTCGGACTCAAATATCTACACCAGACAACTTCGTGACTTTTCCTTCGAATCCGCAACGTCGACTCGAAGCACGGCGTCAGAAGAGCCAGGGGGAACGTTCGACTCCATCGATTCGAACAAGTCAAGTTCGAATCCCTCAATTACGAATCCATCCGAGCATCGAATCCACACAGTGTCGATTCAAAGAACCATCGATTCGAAGCTGTCGGCAGGAGATGAACCTGGGTCACTACGCCCCATCGATTCGAAGTGTCTACTTCGAAACCATCAACTCGAGGCGGATCCAGAAACATTGCTTCGCATCCATTAAATACCGCCGGTCGAATAGGCGGATCGTTTCCATATGAAAAATTGCTTGTCCACTCTTGTACCGATTCAGGAGAGGATCAGTACGAGAGAATGATCATAGACAATCATAAAAGCAGTATTTTAACTCAAATCTCAAATCGGTCCAGGAGAGGACCGACGCAGATTTCGATGGCGAACCGAACAGACAACAACTTGCGATCACGCAACGTTAACCAAGGTCAAGATAAAACAGTTGTGCACGTATTTTTTGATTAATGTTTTGGTCTTCATCGTCAACAGGAATCAAATGTTCATCTCGTCATGACTCAAAAGCCCAGACAGCCAATCACGATTATGCGACAGTCGACAACTGCAATACAGAATGCAACTTTCGATAAAGCATGTCATAATGGCCCGATGAAAGACTGCAGCTTATCAAAGCACGTCATGTTTACACAAGACATACTTTGGGGGGCAAATGTTATCCCGCCTTTTGGCAAGGCTGTGACACCAAGGACTTAACTAGAAAACAGTAACAGATCGTCTTGGAAGTCGGTTACACGTAAAGATCGCTACGGATATCGATGAAATTTGTTCGAGTCCGGATCGGGCTATAATCGATAAGGCACGTCAAGTAAAGCCGTGGGAACCAACGATCCAAGTTTCAGATCAATCCGAGTTCGTATGCTCAAGATATCGTCGACAAAAGATAGAGTAGGCCACCCTTAGTTCGAATCGATTGGCCAGGAACCAGTTCGAATCCATCGAACTTCCATTGCCTCGACTCCATCAGCTCTCCATTGCTTCGACTCCATCAGGCGGAACCGGTAGCTTCGAATCCATCAAGGCATTCACTACGTTCGACTACATCAAGCAAGTCTTCATGTGCCTTGAGTTTGAATCCACCCTCGCATACACCATAGTTCGAATCCATCGAAGGAAGGAACCTTCGAATCCATGCATTCGAATCCCCAGGCCAAGACAACTTCGAACCGGTCCATAGCTACGAGTCTAAATCGATTCGAACGAGCATTAGTTTCATCGATTCGAAGGAAGAGGTCCTTCGAATCCATTACCTCAACTCCACCATCTTCGAATCCAAGTCGGGGATTCGACCCAGTCAATGCGGAATGCAAAGCGGACCGATGCGAAGAAAGCGCACCACGTCACCATCTTCACGAGCAGGAGGATCGATTCGAACGAATCGATTCGAGCATATCGATTCGAACGACTCCAGAATACGAAAAACACCAATTTGAATCGATCATAACTCGAGTTCTACAAGTCCAAATCCCATGAAATTTTCACAGAAGCTCAAACACATGATGAAGAATGTACACACCAAATTTCAGCTCGATTGGATGATTTCTTGATCAATTCGAACCAAGGGTCGAATCGATCCCAAAGTGGGCCCGGATCTCCAGATTTCGGCCATGTGGGCCCCCTGACGTGCCAGAACTGTTCTCCCCTCATTTTAGGCGAAATATCAGCCTCCTACACCTATAAATAGAGCCCCTGGTCATTCAGAAAAGGGGTCGGAGAATTCTAAGTACTGAAGAGCGCCCAGATTCTGCCAGATTTACTCCAGAACACCGCCGCTGCTTCAGATTGACACTTAGCATTTGAATTCAGTTGTATTACATTATTAACAATTGTAATCTTCAAGTATCGAGCAATAAAATCATCAAACTTCATAGTGGACGTAGGCAAAATGCCGAACCACTCTAAATCGCTTGTCTTTGCAATTTACTTTCTGTTATTTGGAGTTTTTGTTAGATAATCCACAGTTTTAATTTTCATTCTTCACTTTTATCTCTTCAAAAACTTCCGAAGAGTGTTGTGCCCATTTTTGGTACAAACAGGGACACCTTCCCAAGCGGAAGGAACAGGACCTTCGCTAACTGGTCGTGATGCATCCGATCAGATAGCTTACGTCCGTCCCGTGGATCCACTCGCCCCTGAGACGCAACCTACCTGGCACACCAACCAACCAAAGCCCTCTAACGAGGCACGCCAATAAATGGGAGTGTTTTCCTCAATCAAAAAGATCGGTGGGACCACCGAAGGGGTACCTTGTTGATTGATTGCGGTCGTTTGTACAAACAAACATCCAATCAAGCAACTTACACCTGCCCCGCGGACCCATCCGACTATGAGAAAGCAACTTCCAGGCACTCAAAAGCCCTTTTCGGAGGCACAAGCCCTCTTCGGAGGCACAAGACCTCTTCGGAGGCACAAGCCCTCTTCGGAGGCACAAGCCATCTTCGGAGGCACGCTTCACCATGCTTGAAGCACAAAATCAAAAGCCCTTTTCGGAGGCACAAGCCCTCTTCGGAGGCACAGGCCATCTTCGGAGGCACGCTTCACCATGCTTGAAGCACAAAATCAAAAGCCCTTTTCGAAGGCACAAGCCCTCTTCGGAGGCACAGGCCATCTTCGGAGGCACGCTTCACCATGCTTGAAGCACAAAATCAAAAGCCCTTTTCGGAGGCACAAGCCCTCTTCGGAGGCACAGGCCATCTTCGGAGGCACGCTTCACCATGCTTGAAGCATAAAGTTAAAAGCCCTCTTCGGAGGCACATTTCACCAGTGTTGAAATATCAAAATTACGTATCTTCAAAAACCTCTTCAAAGGCGCACTTCACCTTGCTTGAAGTACCAAAAATAAGCCCCTTCCTGGGGGCACAAAATCAAAACCTTCTTCGGAAGTTCATTTCACTGCATAGGAAAATTCGCTTTTAACAAATAAGAGTGATCATCCCTAAAAGTTGAAGTGTTCTTCAGAAGGAAGGAAAAAGTAAAAACTTCTCGAAAGACGAGATATACTTTATTAAAAGCTAAGGATATTGCAATGCACTTGCGGTATGGGGGCAATACTATACGATTCAGTTACATGAACAAAGTAGTATACAAGCAACATACCGCGAGTTCATCACAATATCATGAAAAATAGATGATGTGGAATAAATGCATTCTCAAACGCAGACAAAAGGTTTGCACAAGTAAGAAGAATCGTTTGTTCTACACTAAAAATGAAAGACAGATCATTCTCACATACACAAGAGTTTGTACAAGTAAAATAATTGTTTTATTTAGTACTATGAAAATTCTTTACATGTGCAGATATCTCAAAAAGCAAAAGCAGGGACCGGTGCCTGCACAATCCCCGGTCGATACATGCAAAAAGCAAAAGTAAGGAGTAAAAAATCTAGCTTGTTATCCCTTCTTCTCGCCACCTTTGGATCCTTTCCCCGGCCTAATGATTAGTTTTTGGAGCCGTTATGGACGGGTCGGGGCAGAAGGAGAAAGAGGCGCGGCTGGATCAACTTCTGCTTCCTCCCCAGTTGAAGCACTTCTCTTCTTCTTCCTTATGCCACGCTTCCCTTTCCTCTTAATTCGCTCCCCGGAGTAGCAAGCAGTGTTGAAAGCTTCGTGTCATCATCAAGGGACTGCTCCGGGGTCTTCTCGACGTCTTCAAAGTCCTCCGCCTTCTGTTCCTGCGAAGCTGCCGGGTCATCCAGGCCTTGAAGGGCTTCGATTTTCTCTGCCTGTGATCCCGGCTGGGAAGCGGAAGGAAGAGTAACCTGTAAAGAAGAAGGGACGGCAACTGAAGGAGTGGAAACTTGTGCAGTGCTTGGTGCCTCCGCTGTAGAAGAAAAGAAGTTAAAATCAACATCTTCCGAAAATAGAGATGGTATCGGTTCACCAAAGTTCAAGTAACAAGTAAGAAGGTCATCAAACTCGGTTAAATCAAATAACTGGTTCATTAGACCCGGAACTTCGCCAAAGTTACCTGGAGGAGTTGGTTTCGCAAGTTCAATTTCATATTTATCAGCCTCAGTTTCTTCCTGGCTCTTCTCTTCAATTTGGGAAAGAGGAGTCTCGGAAGTATCGAGTTTAGCTTCAGCATCTTTTGCAGCAAGTGGAGATTGAGAGCTAGAACCGATGATATCAACATCAGTCAAAGTTGAAGTATGGACAGGGGCAGGTAGTGATGTTGTCTTTTCTGGATATTCTTCTACCGCTGTCCCGGCTCTAGCTTCGGCAAGTTGCTCTTTGCCTCTAATAAGCGCATCACGTGCTTCATCGTCTAGATAAAGCGCTACAAGGTCTGCTTCCGCATAACTGGAAAATGTGTCAAGTATAGCCTCCCAAACTTCAGCAAGGGTAATCTCATATTTGGGACCCAAGAAGGAAAGGCTGCCACGGCCCAAAACGCTGTGCATATAGAAGTCAAATAGAGTAGAATCGATGCTAGCTTTAGTGGCGTCGTGAGAATCTTCAGCCGCAACTTGTCCAGCGACCGCCTCATCACGCTCCTTCTCAACTTTGAGAAGCTTGGCTTTCAGCATCTCAATCTCTGAATTTTGGGACACAATTGTTCCCCGCAGCTCAGCATTTTATGTGCGATATTTCTCAGTAATGTGCTGCTCAGCTGCAAGCTTCATTTCGGCGTCTCTTTGTGCAGCATGTGCGTCCCGCACTTGCTTCTGAAAGACTTCTTCCTTTTGGGTATGCGATGCAGAAGACGAGGCGAGATCTTCCTTAAGTTGCTTGACTTCAGATGCAAGCTTTGCGTTGTCGTCTGCGATACTCGTCATCTCCGCATCATGCTGCTTGCGCCATTTGTCCCATTCTGATTTGTCATTCTCCATGGTCATCATCGCCTCAAGATTCATGTGATTAACCCTTTGGAGTTCGTTGACAAGTTTCTGCCATTGCGACATCCTCTCGATATTAAGCCTGACTGCGTCAAGACCCTTAAGCATATCTTGCTTATCAATCGGAACCAAATCCAAATCAAAGCGCACTCCTTTTAGGCACCAATTTGGAAATCGGCTCTGATGCATTGGAGGGCCGTCTTTAACTTGATATTGTGGCCTGTTAATGATTGTTTGAATATCAGACTTCTTTAAAGGAGGAGAGCCGGCCGGAGTATCAGAAGGGATAGGAGCGTCGGCCTTTTCAGAAATTTCAGACGCGTTCTTTTCATCAAGTTTAACCCGTTTACTTGGGTCGTCAGTGGCATGCTTCTTCCCTTTGTCATCATGATATTTTCTTTTATGAGAGTCATCGTCTCTTTTTCTTTGCTGCTCTTCATAAGCACGCCTTTCTTGAGCTTTTCTAGCTGCACGCTCTTCGTCAGATTCTTTGCGGGAGGGAAGATAACGTCCATAATCGTAAGAATCACGCCCTCCGTAGCGCCGGAAGTTGTCATAGTATGAGCCGGAACGTCCCATCGGAGAATCTGGAAAATGGAAAAGAAGTAAAGTTTAGAGATTTCCAGAAAAAGAGGATAAATGCTTATAAGTGCTGAAAAATCCTAAGTGTGTGCGGCGTGCAAGCTACATGCGCCAAACTACAGACCACGCTTTAGTGTGGAAACAGAGACGACTGGCGTAGTAGGCGTCAGGGTTTGTTTTAGGGTGGAAGTCGCTTCAACAACGGGAGAATTCACTTTTGGATTATTATCCCCGAAAAGCTCTTGGGAAGTTATCATGATATCGCTCAAGCCATCAAAAGTGTCATCACCCTGGAACTCAGCAGATTTCTCCTTTTCAACTTCCGTATCGATTGATTTCTCAGAAACTCGAGGATTCTCTTCCTCCTCAATAATTGGGGCAAGTGTCGACTTGCTAGCTGACCCTACAACATCGATGGATGCGGAACATTTTATCAAAGCAGCCTCTACAACAGGTGCTTTTGATACAATTTCTTCTACAGAAGAGGGGGCATTCGAGGCCTCTGCTTGAGAGCCCGAAGCAACTAACGTTTCCGCATCAGAACTAGAAATTTCATGAATCTGAGTCGATCTAGAAGGATGTAAAAGACCAAACTGGTGCAGAAATTCATCTTTCAGCAAGAATTTGGCACTCCTCTCTTCGGCATCAACGGCACTCAAAGTATTTAAAATCGACTTGCGGCTGGTATCTCGAAGAAGAGAAGGAAGTGCTGCACAAAGAAAGAATGGAATTAAGCATTTGATGGTTCGAATCTAGAAAATGAATCGATAAAAGGTAATCTTACTTCCGACTCTCCAGATGGTATAAAATCCCGAAGGACAGCGAACGTAAAAGAATCGAGTCAAGAATCCATGGGCACTTTCAGGCAAGTCCAAAATTAGTTTGCGATTCCTGGCACTCCTCACAAGTATGATAGAGGGATGGTCTTTGTTCTTTGCAAATGTACACAAGAAGCGAATTTCATCAAAAGAGGGAAAACGGTTCAACGTTCTCCTGAAAAGCACGCACAATCCCAGCAGGATGGAGTATCCGTTAGGGTGTAGTTGAAAGGGAGAAATAGTTAGCCGAAGGAGAAGTTCTCGAAGACAGTCGTTAAATGGAGGAATGGCTCCACTCGAGCACATCTGCCGATTCACAGCAACAAAGCCAAGAGGCGGCCTGTCAGCAGTGTCGCTTGACCCAGGAAGTAAAGCATCTGCTTCGGCAATGCCAAATTGGATGCACAGTTGTCGGAAGACTTTATGACTTAGAGTAGTAGGAGTCCTTTCCGGAGGGTCGTTTAGTGGAGTAGCAATTGGAAAAGCTTCTCCGGCTATTTCCAAGTCTTCCTGTTGAGATTCCATTCTACACAAGGAACTGGACGATCAAATATTAAGGTGCACGTTTCCTAAAAAGAGTGAAGTGTTGTGCAAAACTAATACAATAACGAGCAAATGTAAATGAAACTAAACTAATTGATACTTGTCAATTATAAAGTTTCAGGGCTTGATATCTTAAGTCCAAGAATAGTGTTGTGTTGATGCAAATAAATCAGCTTTAGTTGATCACTTCAATTTTGCTTTAATACTTCACTTAGATTTGTTAGTTCACAGCATTTCATTCACGAAGTTCATTTAAGTTTGATATTCTTTGTCAACTAATCTGTTGTTTGATGTGGGCAATCAATAGCAGTATATTCGTCCCATTTTTCTGTGAATATTGCTTCTAAACAGGTTATTAGTATTAAAGTTGAGGCAATCTGAAAAGAAGTGCAAAGTCCAAAATAATCCAAATTCAGAAAATCAGTCAAGTCCTGCTCAAAAAATTCTAAGTGCTAGGTCGCTTACGACCTAACACAAGTTGCAGCGTTCCTATGCTAAGTTGTTCAGGTTAAAAATTCAGGGCTGTAAAAAAAAAAATTGTCTAAGTATTAGGTCGTTCAGCGGCCTATCATGGGTCAAGCTTTCTGTAAGTCGCACGTTGCAGTTGAATGGATTAAGATGAGGCAATTTTCTTTAAGTCCTAGGTCGTGCACAATTGTTTTTAGGTTGGAGATTCTCTAGGTCGCAAATGTCGTCAGGTCGCAAAGGCTAAGGTCGTTAAGCGTTCCCACGCGACCTAACTCTTAGGACATTCAAATCTGATAGGTTGTTGACTTCCTCTCCAAGCAACATCATATTGGGTCCAATAACCCAATACCACCAGTTCAAAGATGATTCATCATCCCCTTCATCCTACCTCAACGTACCACCGATTAACTAGCAAATCAATGGCAAACCCTACAGATCCGTAGTAAAAGCTTTCGTATGATCGCAAATCACCCCGACACGTCAAATGACGAACGAAAGTCAATTGAGACTACCGTACAAAAAGCATGATGCATGAAATTGGGCTTAGGACGAGCAACAACGATTCGTGATCAAAGCAGTGACTATGGGCAAGTATAAGCTGATCCACTTACGAATTATGATCGGCGAGGAAGAATCGTTGGCTGATTGGGTCAAATTTGTCTCTGGAAGCTCGAAAAAACTGTTAATGGCGATGGAGGCTCAAGACAGTAGGGTAAGGAAGAAGGTGCGACCTAACTAATTTATATGGGACTGAAGGAGGGAGGTGAACAGGCGTGCAAGTTTTAAGTCGATTCGCGACCTAGCAAAGTTGAGTCGAAGCATACGACCTAAAGTATAGTCATATACTTCGAGGGGCAAATGTTAACTCCTTTATTTCAGCGACCTAAAACTCTACGACCTAAGAAAGCTACGACCTAAGAATGATGCGACCTAAGAATGTTGCGACCTAAAGAAAGGCTACGACTTAAGAGGCTCTGCGACCTAAAGGAGCTTGCGACCTAAGAAAAACCTACGACCTAACTACATAGCGACCTAACTGAGAAAGTCCACGACTTATCAAGATAAGAAGTCAGCGACCTAACTTCTTCGCGACCTAAGATCCAGAAGGGCTTGCGACCTAAGGCAACAGGAAAGCTTCGCGACCTAAGATCCAGAAGGGCTTGCGACCTAAGGCTGCAGAAGACCTTGCGACCTAAGGCAACAGGAAAGCTTCGCGACCTAAGATCCAGAAGGCCTTGCGACCTTGCAACAGAAAGGATTGCGACCTATGGAACTCAACGACCTAAGGTAGCTAGCGACCTAAAGGACTTAACAACCTAAGGTAGTTAGCGACCTAAGGGACTTGACGACCTAAAGAGGTTAGCGACCTAACTGTTAAAGCAGGTTCAGCGCCCTACGACCTAGAGCTCCCACAGCTATTCTTTAACTCGCGTGCGACCTACTACTTGATCAAATGAAGCCAAGTACAGCTTTACTAGCTAACTTCTGAAGCCGCAAGGGGACAGCGACCTAGCTTAGGTCGCTCGCGACCTACGACTTAACTAAGGTCGTGCGTGACCTAAGACTTAGGCAAATTTCCTGCCCAGAAATCAGCTCCTATAAATAGGACATCACTTCCAACATAAAGGGGACTTTTGCCAAATCATTTCTTCAAGCGTCGTTACTCCGTCGAAGTCTCCATTCAACCAGCAATCAAAGATCCTCAAACATTCAAGACGCTACAACGATCTTCAAGAGATAATTCCCTGCATTCAACATGAATTCATCGAATTTCATCGACGAAGATTGAGCTAGTAGTCAAGATTGTTTCTTTCGATCAAGTTGTACTGTTTTGATAAGAGAGTTGTACCGATTTGTAACCGAATTCAGTAATAAAGAGATTCAAAGTGGACGTAGGCTTAATCTCAAGCCGAACCACTATAAATTGTTGTCTTTTACTGCTTAAATTCTATTCCCGTCACACGGGTGGTGCTTTCACGATTCTATTACACACACCGGGTGTTAGCGTTCACTTTTTACCGTTAACAGGTTATACTCGAAATCATTTGAATTTTGAATTGAATTCAAATTTTGATTATTTTGAAAACTTTCATTTGAATCATTGCCCAAATATGAATTACAAAAATCATTTATCATTTGATTTTGTTGTGTAGAGATTTCAAGTAAAGATGAAATGTTATTTTCGAGATTCGAGGGTTGGTCATCGTTTTGAAAAAATTTTAGTTCAAAATTCGAATCATTTAAGCAATAGTTGTTGTTAAAATATCCATACGAATTTGGAGTGAAATCATATGGATTATATTGATTTTCACAACTATTGTAAAATTCAAGTGAATATGGAAATTCGGACATTTTCAAGAATGTTTTTGGTTTTTTTTATAAAGGAAAGATATTTACAAATAAAATTTATTTTTCAAAAGGGAAATTGATTTTTGTTTTGTTTTTTGGTTTTTCATTTTTTTTTGTTTCTGAAAAGGTTTTATAAATTTTTTTTTTGGATTTTGGTTTTTCTAAATTTTTTTTGGATTTTTGATGTTTCAAAGGAAAAGGATTTAAAATTTTCAAGGGAAAGGGAATATTAAAAATTTTTTTAGTTTTGGATTTTTGAATTTTTTTTTATTTTCTTTTTAAATATGCATGAACTAATGCAACTAAATGAATGCAAGGTTTAATTACAAATGATTTATCCTAAGTTAACCCAAAATTGTATAATTACAAATTGTCTTAAATCAACAAGATAGTTCTCAGCCAGGTAACGGGCAGGATTTATCGGTGCACCACGAATCACCGTAGCAATGCAGCCGAAGGTTTAAGTACCTTCAGAGGAACAACCACTATAATATTTACGAATCACCGTAATATTTATAAATGGTTATTACTCTATCGTAGCCTAAACACCGAGAAATTAAATTATTCAAAGAAGACAACTTGTCAATACACAATTAAAAGTTATCGATGTCTAACCGTTATTATTAACAAATTCTAGGATGAAATGCAAAGCAGAAATTAAACGTGAATCTAACGATGCAACTACGAATGGAATTTTGGTTTTTGAATTTTCTTTATGCAGATGCTAGCAAACAACAATGCAAGATAAATAAAACAATAAATATAGCAAGCAAGCGGTTTATTTTCTTCTCCTTTTTTTTTGGCAAGCGGGCTGTCACCTTCTGCTTCGGCAACCTGAAATAAAAACAAGATATATACACAAGTTTTTTTTTTGTTTTTTTTTTGAAAAGGAAATTTAAAAGTAGTGTTTTACGTAAAAAAAAAAATTTAAGAGAAGGATGGAATAGTTCGAAACAATACTATGAAGACTAAACTAATTAAAATAAATTAACCAGGCCTTCTAAACTAGTCCATCATCTAAAAAAAGTTAAAAAATATTCAACACACACAGATCGCCTTAGTTCACTAAACCAAATAACACTTAAACAAGAATGAAAGTTCTCGTGAATTCAATTCAACAAAAACAGTACTCAATCATTTCGAAATCCCCAAAATTTCAAATTCCCATTCAAAATTCTCGATGTTCAAAAACAAACTTTCCAGTTCTCTCTTCCCTTGTTGATTCCAATTTCGCACTATAATCCTTAACCCAAACAAAAATCATTCGTAAATTCCAGTTAGATTGTCGAAACCAAAAACTTTTTGCATGTTCGAAGCTTGGGTTGGCGAATGGACTGAGGTGAGGCGATTGTTGCAGAAAGGTAGCAGTGTGGCGAGTTGTTTGATAGGTGATTGTCGTTCGAGTTTTGGCTGCTTGATGAATTAGGGTTGGTTGGTTCGCTTGGGTTAGATAGGAATTGTTTGTCGGAGGTAGGTCTGGGTTTTGTTGTTTGAGTGAATTTTTTTTTTCGACTGGTGATGTGGTTTTCGTGGAGGAGCAGTTAGATGTGATGAGGGCAGTGTGATGTTGTTCCTGGGTAGTGGAAGTGATGTCAGAGATGGATGTCAGTATATTTGTGTTGCAGTTTCGAACTGTAGGAAGGGCGTAGGCGTGAACTGAGGAGGTTGCTTACTGCTGGTACTGGTTGTAGTCGGAGGGGAGAATTGATGGATGTTTCGGGTATGTGGTGAGTTGTTTGCTTCATAGTGGGGTGTGGTGAACTGGAACTGAAATGGTCAGGGAAGTAGTTATGGTTTGGACTGTAGCAGTGTTGTGTGAATGGTTCACAGTTTTGATGGGAAATGGTCGATTGAAATGGTTGAGAAGGGGAGCAGACTTACAAGTGTTGATTGAAATGGTGGGTTGGAGTGTAATGGTGACAGAGGTTGTTGAATGGTGTGAACGAATGGAGATGAAGTGGTCAGAGAAACTGTTTGTTATGCAGTCAGGAATGATTGTATTGTGGTTAAATGTTGTTGGTGGCGTGACAGTCTCTGTTGTAGTTAGAACATTTGTAGAATGTGATGGTAGAATTGAAGTGGAAGTGGAGAGGAGCAGTAATTAGAACTGATGTCAAAGGATATTGCAAAGGGGGATAGGCTGATGCAAGTTGTGTGGTGGCATGGTGATCAAATAAAATGTGCAAGTAACAGTGACAGTTGAAAAGATGTTGATGGAGTTTGTTTGATTGCAGTTGCAAAGGGGAGGAAGTCGAATGTCTGTATGGAATTGAATTACCGGTGTGACTGCTGCAGGGGTGGAACAATATGTGAAGATTCTTGATGTTGAAGGCAAGTATGTGCAAAGGTGATGTTAAATTGGAAGTGGTGGTTTGTATTGATGAAGATGGTCTGTGAGGTTGTATGTTGTTGACTGTAGTTGTTAGGGATGTTTGTAGAATGGCTGCTGTCAAATTGAAATGATGTCTAGTGGTGTTTTAAAAATGAGGGGGAAATGGAGAAAAGGCAGGAACTTTGAATGTTTGTAGTTATTTGTATGTGATAGCAACAGTGGGTTGTTTGTTCAGTTGAATGTCAGGCCTATCAATGTGATGTATGGTGGTGGTTGTGTGAATGTTTGTATGGCAGTTGCAGATGGTAGAATGGGTTGAGATGGTGGAGGAAATGTTTGAGGTGCAGTGCACTGATATGTTATTAGTGAAGTATGTAGAAGTCATGGCAGGTAGCAGAGGCAATGAAGTTTGATTGACAGTGAGGAACAGTGGCTGGTGATGTAGAAAACAGGGAGAGTCAGAGTGAATGCAACAGTTAGCACAGTTTGATGGTTTTGTTTGAAAAATGTAGAAGTGCAGGTAGTTGCAGTAGTTAGTATGGTCAGTGGGAAGAGAAGATGGAGAAGTGGTGAGTTGTAGTGTAGTTTTGACAGAGGAAGATGATGAAAGAGGGGATGTGAATGGTATATATGCAAATGACAGAGAGGTTATTGTAATTGTTTTTGAAAACCAGTGAATAAAGCAATGTAAAAAAAACAGAAAATGTAACTTGTAAAGAAAATGAAATATTTTTTTTTATTTTGAAGTTGCGTATGTTTTTTTTATACGGAAATGCAAACGAAAATGCAAAACAAACAAGAACACAAACAAATGCACACAAAAACTAAACAAACACACAATATTTTTTTTTAAATAAACAAACACACACAAAATAAAAACACACAAAAATCAAACAAAAATAATTCGAAGAATAGAAAATCAAAATCAAAACGATTCCCCGGCAACGGCGCCAAAAACTTGTTCGTCGACGGAAATTCTATCGATTAGAAAACCGTCGAACGAATTTAGAAATAAAAATAACCGCAAGCGCACGGTGTACAAATGTAGCACGTGGCGAATACGGGTCGATCCGCAGGGAATTGATGATTTTAAAATTCTATTCAATCAAATTAAACCAAAGTCGAGTGAAAGTTAAGCTAGAGAATTATAAAATTAGCTAACTAACTAAAAGAAAAGAGATGCAAATACAAGAGTTAAATGACAATTTAGAGAATAAATCCACTATCTAGATCATGTAGTTCAACAAAACTGAAATCATAATCTCTCTTTTATGGTCGTTAGTGCTTTAATTGATGTGTTTATCATAAGTATGGCATATTTATGCTATTGATTAGCCAACATAAGCCATCAAACTATAACACACCCCTTAAACCACTTACTAACTTTCATGAAATTTGACAATGAAAATGAAAATGAAATCTATTTTAAGTATGTCCTATTAACTATTGATTAGAAATATAGACCATCAAATTTTAATTTCAAATCACTTTCTTATGCCATAATCATATTTTGATGAAGAGGCATTTGTGTTAGTGATTGTTTAAGCATAGCCTATTTGGTGTCAACAATATAGGCTATCAAATTCAAAGCAAGAACAACAAATAAAACACTTCATTGATCATCATTAAGAACAAAAAGAGAGCATGAATTAACAAATAGTTGAAGCTACATAATTAGAGAGCTTCATTACTCCTAAATTGAAGGGGTTTAGCCTCTCATATTTGTCATTTGATTAACAAATGTAGCTTGCAACATGAAAGCAAAAAGAAAGCAAAATGAAAGCTAAATGAAAGAAAACTATTCTAATTGCATAAAAGAAAATCTACACTACTAGCATGAAAGGAAATGAGCATGTAATTAAAAAGAAACACTAATTACATTGCATAAAAAAAGTTACATGAAGTAGAAATGGCTAAGTAGCCATGAAAAGAGAAAGAGAGCTTTCCTTTTATTTTGAGCCTAAACTAAACTAAAGAGCGACTAAAGGAGTAGTGGGTTACATGAAGATATGGGGTATTTATACAAGTGTTAAACCCTAATTCATAATTTTGGGAAATGCCCAAAATACCCTTGTAGGAAGTGTGGTGGCCAAGTTATCATTAGCTTCAATAATCCCTCACTTAAATGTACATGAAGCCATTAATTCCATAAGCATGTGCATTAGCCTCTAATTTGTACATTAAGGTAGGTGGGTTGGTGGGTTCCTCCATTATCTTCACTTTGAATTATTTCCATCTTCATTTGTTCTCTTCACTCTTGTGCATGCATATATCATCATGTAACCACTTGTATATGAAGCCAAATTCCTATAAAAAATATAGAAATTTCTAATTAAATTTTCTCAAATTAATATAAGCACAAAAATGACCATTTTACCCTTGGATGAAGATGAATATGTGACGATTTGAAAATAATATGAATTTTGGTTTAAACAAGTTAAAATACCCGATATGATCATTTATTTAATTTAAATAGATTAAATATGGTGGTAAAAATATACACATTTACGTGCACATCACCTATCATATTACACCTCTAAAAAATGTACCGAGGGCCTCACATGGACCCCTTGTTGTTATCCTGCCTTTTGACCAGTCAATATTCAGATAGACTGGACGAATCGAACTTGGAAACTATCACGGCAGGAAGCTTGGGGAGATAGCCTAGGAGTCCAGAAACAAGGTACAAATAGAAACATGAGGTGAAGACCAAACCATACCATGGGACAGGAAACAAAAATCCAACGGTGTGTCGGATCGGTACCGATCCAACAACATGGATCGGTAACGATCGACAAATACTTCACCAATGTTGCCCCCACTTCTACTGTCCACTCTACTCGATGCCAGGAGCCTATTTCAAGTGCTATTTCATTGATTCCATGCAATTCTCTATCAATGTCCATGAGCACTCAAAGTCAACAACTCTATTCTTCCACTAATCCATCATTTGGACTCAGAAATAAGCTAATAATGGTGCAAACAAATTTGGAATCATGAAGCTAACCATGAATCGAACTAGGACAAGAAGTTCAAATCATCCATATGAAGAACATATAGATCGGTACTGATCCAAGCCCATAGATCGGTACCAATCCATGACTATTGATGACGTGTCCACCTATTTTCTTGGAGAAGTGGTTTATGGCATTGAAAACAAGGTGGAGATTATAAGGCAAGATTTTAGGCTTCTTACAGCTATAAATAGAAGGGCATGACTCACTTTTAATTATCTTTTGGCTCTAGCTCTATCTTACTCTAATTTCTTGTAATCACCCATGGATTTATACTGATCCGTAAGAAATAGTGTTTGTAAACCAGTGATATAAGCCAAAAAACCACTAAGTGGACGTAGGTCTAGATTAGCCAAACCACTATAAATGCTGTGTGTTCTTTCCTTGCTCATTTTAATTTAGTTTTCTTCACTTTTCATTCTCTACTCAATTTCTTGGGTTTTTATGCCATTTTTTGGTTCAAAATTTTGGTGCTTTCACCGATAATTATATTCCCTGGCTACTTGGATTCATCATCTACTACTAGATTCCTTAAATCCGAGAGATATATATAATCTTTCGACCTTACTGTTCTACTATTCAGATTTTCAACAATCTACAAGAAGCTATTTGCCATGGACCCAAGGACAGATCATTCTACAAACTCCAGAGCTGCTAATGATGTTGAGAACTAGAATAATCAACATATGGATGAAGGTTCCCAGCCAAACCAGCCAGAGATCCAGAATCCTACTTATGTCATGACTAGGATGGAGACGGATCGTGTAATGAAGCAAATGGAGATAGGTTCTAGAAGAATTGCAATGAAATGAACCAGCAGATGCAGGAGAGCTTGAGACTGTTGAATGAGCTAACTTATAACCACCGTAGGAGGAGCAGGAGGGACTTGACATCCTCTGATTTGAAGTCTAGTATTTCCTCATCATCTGAGCAGAGTAAAAGGAATAAGAAGTAGAAAATGGCTCAAAACACCGTCGGGACTTTATATCAGGAGAGAAGATGAACTCGCAGTAAGGGTTTGTGGATCGGTTCCGATCTAATAGGAAGGATCTGTATCGATCCAACAAACCTTGAGTTGGACCTCACCCTTTGGATGATGGCATAGATTTGACTTCTGGTCATGCCGCAGATAATTAGAATCAGAAATATCGAACAACTGCTGATGATGCAATGCACATGAATCAAACAAAGGGGACTGATGGATAAACAGATCTCCTGGAGTCTGGAGAATCTAGGTATCGAGGGTATGCCCAAGAGTGTTCGCTAGGCCAAAAATTCGAAACAGATCCTGATTACTACCGTTCAGCCGAACCTGTAAAACCAGGGTACTTGGCCGAGATGGTCCGAAAACTTTTGAATGAAAACCACTTTTAAAGTAATGTTGAGTGGGGTACTTCTCTAAGTCCGAACCCGTTTACCGAGGACATTCTATGTGCGAAGCATCCATGGAGATTTGTAATGCCGACAATGCAGTTGTCCGGCCGAAAAACGGATCCAAGGCAGCAGTTGATGAAGTACGAATGGCATATGGACTTTGCTATAGCATCCGATGCCATGAGATGTCGTTGCTTCCCAATCTTCCTGGAGGGTATTGCGACGATATGGTTCACCTGGATCCCACCAAGATCCATATTGTCTTTTGCAGAGTTGACATGAAGGTTTTTGGAGCAATTCCATCTACACACTTCATGCCCAAAGGACGTGATGTCGTTATCGAACCTCTTCCAAGGCACAGGAAAGTCATTAAAGGATTTCTTAAATAGGTTCCACACCGCTATGACAGAAGTTAGGAATGCTAAGGATCACATATATTGATGGTGTTGATGCGGGTGATTCATCCCAAGACTGACTTCGGGAGATGGTTGGAAATGAAACCACCATCGACGATGGATATTTTTTACATAAAGTTAACCAGTTCTTGTGCTTGGAAGAGGCACGCACTTGTTCACGAAGAGATGATTTTAGGCCTTCAGCTAAAGTGATATAGAGAAATATTGCTGTAAAACAGTCTGGAAGGAATTCTAGAAATATGGATGTAAATGTTAGCAACAATAATGATGGACATAAATGAAGTGATAATGGGGGCAGGAAGCGAAAGCCAGATGATAGGGATTGTCCTAAGATTTCTAAGTATGACAGATATACTGAATTAAATAACTAAATATAGAATATCTACCTGGCCACTCAAGGTACTGGGCTATACAGGAAGCCGGCTCTGAGAGAGTCGATTGAGAAGGAGAAAAAATCTGGCAGGTTTTGCAGGTTTCATGAGATGAACGATCATAAAACTAATGAATGCGGACATTTGCGTGACATGATCGAGGAGTTGATTCACAAAAAGAAGTTGAAGCAGTTTATGAAAGCCTCATAGGATGGCAGGCAAGGAAATTCCAACCCCCTTTGGTCAACAACCCAACAAGGGCAAGCTGGGCCTAGTGGTGAAGAGCTTAGGCTGCTTAAAAATGTTTGGTGATAGATACAATCATCGGTGGACCGTATCCAGCTGACAAGTGCTGGAACGAGATTGATCGATACGTTGGTGCTTTGAAATATGTAGAGAATGAAAGCAGTTTTGCTATAGATGATGGAGCTCCGAAAAAATAATTCAGAACCATGACAAACAACATTGTTTTTCGAAACAGAGACGCTGATGGGGTGGATGCCCCAATAATTGACCCGCTTGTGATTACAGCCATAATTGGCCATGTGATTGTACGGAAGGTGCTGGTTGACTATGGGAGTTCGATCAGCATTTTATTTAAGAAATCCTACGATTAGAAGCTTTTGGAGGGCAAGGATTTGAAACAATGGAAATCTCGAATCCAGGGATTTAACGGGATGGCTACGGAGCCAGTCGGATATGTGGATTTACCGGTGGTGTTTGGCGAGGGCGACCGCAAGCGAGTGCGGGTGGTGCCTTTTGTGGTGTTAGATATTTACTCTACTTACAATGCATTTTTGGAACTACCGACCCTAGCTAAATTCAGAGTGGCTATTTCTCCTTGGTGTTTGATGATGAAGTTTCCTACAGAGAACAATGTAGGAATAGTACAAGGAGATCAGGGGCTTGGCAGCGAGTGCCATGTCATGAGCTAAAGGAGGTGAGTCGAAAAGAGAAAGGATAAGGTGTAGAGGGGACACTCTGCATCAAGGAATTGGACGCATAGTAACCACTGTCTGAGCCCTAGCTCGGGCAGCACAACCGGTTCCATAAGGATATGGATCCACGAAAAGAGCCGGTGGATGGAAGGGCGGCCCCAACGAGTTGACGATCAACATTCTAGTCAACCAGGATGATCGTACACAGATCCTAAAGGTGGGATCATAGCTTGGCACGAGGCTGATGAAAGAGTTGATTAGTTTCCTTCGGGAGAACCTAGATGTATTCCCCTGGACACACTCTGACATGCATACGATCTCGTCAGAGATAGCGAGTCATGCATTAAATGGAAATCCTAAATGCGTTCCTGCGAAATAAAGGCGCCGTAGCCTGGGTTTGGAGAGATTTACTGCACTCAAAGAAGAGGTAGATAAGCTGAAGGACAATGGCTTCATTTGTGATGCCTTATACTTGGAATTAGTATCCAATCCGGTATTTGTGAAGAAAGCTAATGAACGTTTAGGGCATGCATCAACTATTCTGACTTGAATAAGGCATGCCCAAAGGATAGCTTCTCGCTTCCAAAAATTGATTAGTTAGTAAACTCAACAGCCGGACACGAACTGCTCTCGTTTATGGATGTGTATTTTGGATACAATTAGATTCCAATGCACGTCCCAGGCCAGTAACATACCAGCTTTATAACTGACCTGGGACTGTACTGCTATCTTATCATATCCTTTGGATTAAAGAATGTGGGAGCAACCTACCAGAGGCTGGTAAATAGGATGTTCAAAGATCAGATGGATGTTTGATGGAAGTCTATGGGATGACATGCTCGTGATGTTATAGAATTTGAGAAACCACATTAATGATTTAGCAGAGATATTCGACATTCTCCAAAAATACAAGATGGTGCCCAACCTTTTGAAATGCTTATTTGGTGTTGCGCCAGGGAAATTATTGGGCTTTATTGTGAATTCCCATAGGATTGAAGCCAATCTAGAAAAAATTGAGGCATTGAGAAACCTGGAAGCCCCAAAGACGATCAAGGAGGTCCAGAGTTGATTCACCTCCAGAGCAACAGACAAATGCATCCCTTCATTTGACGTCATTAAGAAGGGAAAAGGAACTTTGCTTGGACATAGGAGTGTAAAGATGCATTCCAGGCTCTGGTGGATCATTTGGAGAGACCTTCCATTCTTCAAAACCGGTGGATGACGAGGACTTGTTTATATATCTGGCAGTATCGGTGCATGCTTTGAGCATTGCACTCGTACATGAGTATTCCTACATCCAACGACCGGTCTACTACATTAGCAAGAGATTGAAACCCAAGCTGGAAAAGCTTGCGTACTGTTGGTTGATCGCTTTGAGGAAACTCCGTCCTTATTTTCAGGCTCATCCGATCAAAGTTCTCATCGATCAGCCCTTACGACAAGTATTGCAATGACTTGAGACTTCTGGAAGGCTGATGAAATGGAACATTGAATTGTGCCAATATGATATAACCTACCATTCTTGGAGAGATATCCAGGGTCAAGCATTGGTAGACTTTATAGTTGAATACACCGTGCGAGATGATACTCCAAAGAGTAGTTGTGAGCAAAATGCTAAGTGCAAGATGTACACAGATGGTGCATCGAATGAACGTTGCTCTGGTGCTAGAGTTTTACTTGTCACTCCCGAGGAACGCTCGATTTGTTATGCCTTGAGACTCAATTTCCCTGTAACGAACAATGAAGCGGAGTACAAAGCATTGATTGCGGGACTCAAAATCGTCAAGGAACTGGGAGTTAAAACCTTTAATATCTATTGTGATTCCCAGTTTGTGTATGTCAAGTCAGGAAGGAGTTTAAGGAAAAAGGAGCGAGGCTAGCTCCTTATCTAAACCGTGCCCTTGAGCTGCTTAATGATATCAAATACTACACGAAAATGCATATTCTTAGGGAGGAAAATGTGAAGGTCAAGTCATTTGCTAAGTTGGCCAGTTCTGGAGGTGCGCAACTCATGGGCCTGGTTTCGATGGAAATATTATCGACTCCAAGCATCGATCATATGGATGTCGACTGGATCTTGGAGGTTGAGTGTGAGAAGGAATAAAGGATAATTACAATAAAGAACTATTTATAAAGGGGATCCTTCCAGATAGAAAGAACGAGCAGCGGAAGCTCCTTCGTCAACATTCGAGATATATCTTTCAACAAGGAGCACTTTGCAGGAAAGGATTCTCAGTTCCGATGTTACCGTGTGTCGCCAACAATGAAGCCAAACAAGTCCTGGGAGAAGTTCATGAAGGAACCTATGGAGACCACACTGGAGGACAAACCCCGGCGAAGAAGATTCTCCGCTATGGGTACTTCTGGTCGACCATCAACCGAGACGTAGTTGATTACACCAAAACGTATGACAAGTGCCAGAGATGTGCATAGATTCCAAGAGCGCCACCGACGAAGGTTACTCAAATTGTCAGCCCCTGGCCATTTTTTATTTAGAAAACTGATATTATCGGTGTGTTGTCGATATCTCAAGGTGGCGCAAATTATGCCACCCGTCGTCATTGATTACTAGACCAAATAGGCTGAGGCAGAGCCATTAGCTACAATTTCCATAACGAAAGTAATCAGCTTCGTGGTTTAGAATTTCTTCTGCCATTTTGGAGTTCCACAAGCAATTGTTACCGATTACGGGACCCAATGCAACAACACCGAGTTTAAAGACTTCTACTACCGACATTGCATAGAATAGAGATTTGCTGCATTGGCACACCCCCAAACAAATGGACAAGTTGAAGCTGTGAATAAGATTATCAAGTCCATTCTTAAGAAACAATTGGAAAAGGCCAAGGGCAAGTGAGTCGATAAACTTACATTAGCACTTTGGGCTGATCAAATGACCCACAATTCAAAGACTGCCCATTCTCCATTTGCCTTAGCATACGGATTAGAGGTTATGATTCCGGTTGAACTGGAAGTGCCTTCTCATCGAGTGATTCACTATAATTCATAGACAAATGAGCAACTCCTATTGGAGTCTCTCGATATGCTCGATGAGAAGTGCAATGAGGCTGACTAGAGAGTAGTTGCACAACGTAGCAGAGACACCCAATATTACAGCACCAAGGTAGGAATCAGACCTTTTAAATTGATGACCTGGTTCTCGAATGGATCTTCCTAGGCCTCTGGAACTTGGACCCGAGTTTCGAAGGCCCGTACGTAATTGAACAGAATCTTGGAGACGACACTTTCAAACTAGCAATGGTGGATGGGATATCACTCCCGAGGGCGTGGATTAGCAAACACTTACACAATGCTCTTTCACTTAGAAATAAATTCGTACATAATTTAAGCCATAAATAAGGCAGAACTTGTCACTTCCTATCTCTTATAAAGTGAAATGGCTTTCTAAATCTGCGACTCTGCCTTGACATCGCTCAAGAGTTGTGAAATATGACCGACTCAAATGAACCTTCATGTGTATAATGGTGGTATGTAGGTACTTAGAGTTAGGTTCCAACCAAAATTCTATGGTCCATGATCAGACCCTTGAAGTTCAACTACTCTTGGAGTCTAGAGATGAATGCCAGCTAACTCTTGTCCTTGATGTAGAGGTAGGAGTATAAACCATAAGTGGACATGATTTGACCGCTTATCTGCTAACCCTTGTCCTTGATGTAGGGACAGGAGTATAAACCTAAAGTGGATGTGATTTGACCGTCCATTTGTTAACTCTTGTCCTTGAAGTTGGGCAGGAGTATAAACCCAAAATGGACATGATTTTACCATCTATCCGCTAACTCTTATCCTTGATGTAGGGGTAGGAGTATAGACCTAAAGTGGACGTGATTTGACCACTTATCTGCTAACTCTTCTCCTTGATGTAGGGGTAGGAGTATAAACCTAAAGTGAACGTGATTTGATCGTCCATCCGCTAAGACTTGTCCTTGATGTGGGGGCAGGAGTATAAACCTAAAGTAGACATGATTTTATTGTCATCGCAAGAGTATACCTAAACTGGACATGATTTGACCATCCATCCATGAACACTTGTCCTTGATGTGGTGGTAGGAGTATAAACGTAAAGTGGACATGATTTGACCATCCATCTGCTAACTCTCGTCCTTGATGTAGAGGAAGGAGTATAAACCCAAAATGGACGTGACTCGACCATCCATTCATTAACTTTTGCCCAAAGTGTGGGAAAGAGCTAATGTCCTACTCGGAGGATGGCAAGGCTAGAGATTATTGTCCGAAGTTAGGCGAGATCTCTTTTGAACCTCAATCGATGCCTAGAGATAGGAGCGATATCATTTAAAGTTCTTGGTAAAGGAACGTTTAAATCACCTTTCCAGGTGATCGAAATTTGATTGGATTACAGAATATGACATGCTTACATATAAAGGCCCAGGGACTAGCATTTCAAAAAGTGCTTTACATTCGCAAGAACAACGAAAGATTGGCAAATCATGGAATAGGTTAATGATTTAGTCCGACAATAACCATGGAAAAAAATGGACTACGAGTACATCGAATAGAAAGCAAATTTCTCGAATACTTAAATAAAGTCAAACAAAGATTAAAGAAAACAAAGGTCTTTGTTTTTCACATTTGAAATAGAACTTGGAAAGGAAAGTACAAGTTTTATTTACACCTAAGTTGAAAATTAAAGCGAGGGTCAAACCCGCACAACGTCGGCTTAAAATCAAAACAGAATCCTATGATTGCAAACCAAAAGTGAGCCTATCTACACAAACTAACCAACAATCAATTCTTATGCTTCTACCGCTTGGACCTTTTATTCTCTTCTCTAGAGGGAGGTGTGACTTGATCAGGCTTGTTCCTGCTTCTTCCTTGGCCTTTGGATGGGGTGTTCTACGAAGATCCAACATGCATGCTTTGAGTGCTCCTAGGTAAGGTAGAGTAAGTGGAACGACGATAGTCTGGCCAGACAACGCTATGGACAAAGATGAGGGATGGCCTCTATCTTCTCCGGCTTGACTTCTTTGGCTAGAAGAAGTTGTTTAAGCTTGCTCACGGTGGGACCTAACAAGGGCTCAGAGAATCCAATAATAACAACATCGTATTTGGTTTGAGGTTCCTGAATCCCACCAGTCCCTTCGTCCTTTAAAGCATCTATCATCCATTCTTCAGGCCCAGGAGTCTCATCAGTTGGAATACCCGGGACCGTTGTTGAAGTACTCACGGTCATCGATTCTGTTGTAGATGCTTGTTGTCTCGACCGAAGACTATTTTCATGAAGCGAAATGACCTAGGGCTAATATGAAACTTGAGAGACATAAATAGAGAGGATAGCTATGTCAGACGACGATATGTGGACTCTCTAAAATATAGAAAATTCAAAGAGATACCTCCTTCAGTCTGGGGTTCTGTATCGACCAGTGTGCTGTTAGAATTCCCTTCCAAGATGGGAGAAAGGATAGTAGACTTATGCATTTGAGGCTTCTCTGGATCATATTCAAGGATAGAAGATGAATCGATAGCAGCTTTGGGTCCAGATGTGTGGCCAGTTGTGACATCTTGAGGTGATGATCCGAAGCTTTTGCCAATGTCTTTTTGTATTGTAGCGGCTAGCTCCGGATGAAGATTAACCTCACCCTCTCTTAGTACCCTAGTCTCTTCTCCTATTAATACTTCATTTTCTAACCAAATCAGGTCTACCTCACCGCCTTTCAGAAATTCCTTCTCCTCCTTAATAACTTGCTCCCAGGCCAAAGCTAGAGACCTGGGATAATCATCACCAAGCCACTCTATGTTGCGGAACTAGAGCGCATTAGGATTGTACTTAATGATCAGTGGCTTGAACCTCTCCATCATCCGATTCTCAGTGGCTTCGAATTCCTTTTTAATGAGACCATCCACGTCCTGAGCACATGCAATCGTCTCATCCCTTTCCTAAAGAGCGGCAAGCAGCTATTTACAGTACCCTTGAGCCTTTTGGAGAGCTTCATCCTTCATTTTGTCTCGCTCTAAAGTTTGACCGACAACTTATTCACCTTTGTGTTCAAGGCATCTCTCTCTAGCACTAAGTTGCAATTTCAATGGTGTGCAATGTCCATCCCATCGCGATGCTTGGTCCTCTCACTCTCGAGTGCTACGGTAGCATCCTCGGCGCTTTTCATGGCCTTAGCACGTGATGTTTTCAGGTCAGTGATCTTGGCATCGAGATGAGCAATGATCATTTTTTCTTGTGCTTCCATAAGTTTTAGATTATTGATCTTAAGTTTCCTTTCCTTCGAAACCTTAGATATCTTCTCAGCTATCTGCTTTCGTCCAATATATTGATTGTAAGCATTAGCTATATAAGCAATGGTTGTGCCTTTAACTTCTAGCGAAATGTTCTTCAGATTGGGCACAAACATGAGTCCATCAAATCATACATCTAGAAACTTTTCCTTCAGTTCAGCCATTCGAGTAATAACGGCAAGTTGTTGCTCTGCAGTAAAGAACAGAACTTCAATCGGTTTCTTACTAGCCTTGTGATGAGAGCCTTTGAATCGCCCTTATAGTGCCCACGATCAGAATGTCAGCTGATATGAGTTGATATCAAGTATTGAGCGGGAATGGAAGTTGGTGGTTGTGTGCAAGAGGCATTGCTCGATGAAAAGTCATCGCGATGATCAGAATGCTTATCCGAACCTCTTGGTCGAGGTGACCTAGACCTAGAACAGTATCTGTAAGCCGAGTCGTGAGATGGATAGTCTCTGTCACGACTGGAACGATGGATGGACTCTGAGTCTTGGCCAGCAGCATAATGATTCGTATCTGAGCGAAGCCTCTATCGAGACATATTATCTTCTAAAGGTTGAGACATATACTTTTTCCTCTCCATGGATCCTGCAAATGAAACATGACAAGTTAGCATCAATAGAGAAGGACATGAAACAGGTATAGCGCAGTGCAGGTGTATGTGAGTGTCCTAGTGCCTCCCGACGGACCATGTATTGGAGATTTGCTCATTGGAGTGATCTCTCCCATGCTAATGGGAGGTATAACGTCGTGAAATCGGATACAGGTATCAAGAAGCTTGAGACATGTTGTTAAGGCCGAAGGATTTAATTTTGGTAGGAATCGGCTCTAGGTTGGCAAAAATATCTTCGAAGAGGATAGGGGATTTCTCCACAATTGTGACTGGTGGGGCTTGTGTGGAAGTCTGTCCCTTAAAAAATTTCACGACCAACCTCTTCTTTTGAATGAACTATTGGTCATCTTTGGGCTTCTCTGTCAAAGACTCATGGCCCATGTTAATGTCATCATGGCGAGCTTCATCCCCTACGCCTAAAATCTCACCTTCTACGGCGTGTTCTTGCTCTCTTTCAACTTCAGCCCCTAGAATTGGGACCTGGGGCATGTCAGGAGTTATAGTGTTACCTCCAGGTGAGTTATCATCATCATCAGAAGCCGCTTGGATTTGACCTATGCTACGGTCCGCTTCCAACAAGTTATGGGCCAAGAGATAATCATCGGAAAGGAGAACTCCAATATCTTATCCTTTTTTGAAAGTGCCATAAGAATTCTGACGGCATCTACAAGTGCCGCACCACTAAGCCTCATCGGAAAAATCCGAATGACAAAAGGAATATGAGTTAAACTTGCAGGATCACAAAGCAAGTTCGCAGCAAACACATGAAGTAGAACTTACGTCCAGATAGCCATCTTTGTGCGAATCTAGGTGGACAGTGGATATAGAACTATTTACTCTTGAAATAGCTCAACTTATTCCATGTAGCAGTAACAACACTTTGATTCTTAACCGGTTCCAAATAAGTCAAAGAAGGGCTTCCTTTCTGGCTCTTGAAACTATATATATATACCGAATCTCCTTATCACTAGGTACTCGATGCAAAGGTTGAGCAAAGTCAATATATGTTCGATGAAAAAAGGTGTAGCTATTTGGATGTAGTTGTGTCAGAGCCAGTCTCATGAAATTCAGAACTCAACGAATGAACTAATTGAATGGAGGAACGCATCCCGCCAGGCACACATATTTATTACAAGAAGTATAACCCTCTAGGGAATTATGAGCTCTCTGGTGACGAGAAAGGACTAGTACGTCCTCAAATGGAATCTCGTGTTTGTCGTAGATTATATGGAGGGATCCCTCTTCTATCTTTGAAGCAATGGAATCGATAGGATCCTCTAAAATGATAACATCCTCGAGAGTGTCGGGAACAACTTCAACTTCTGCACCTTCTTCGGGTACTTGAGGAACTTCTGATAAGGTTGATCCGCTTGCGAATTTTCAGTTGGAGGTATGGACTGCTTTGAAGTTTGTTGTGAAAGTGGAACCGTAGTTGAAATTGACTCGATATCCGACTTGGTATGTTTGTCAATAGATGGACCTACGGCTTAAGTGTTATGACGCTCAGAACGTCTATGATCCATTTCTATAAAAAATTTGATAGACAATCAACATCAGATTAATTATTAGCTATACCCCTTATGCCAATGTGAAACTTAGTGCGGTGTGGTACAATGTCATGCAGTGTATATGTTCGATATTATGCAACAATTCATCTGGAAATCTGGAGATTGTCCAGAGTGACCATCATGGCGGACCATCCCAACCGATCTCACGCCATCAGCCACGTTTTGAAAATGCATCAGAAATCAGGAGATAACATTTGGCAAATGGGAGTGTTCACCGACAAAGCTTGAACTCAAGTGAGTTTCAAAACTCAAATCCCACCAAGGGTCGGATCGACACCAATTCGAGCATTTGGGTGGATTTTTTTTCAACTCCCAAATGCCATCACCTTGTCCTGACTCCACAACACGACCACCAACGCGAGCTTCATCCATGTTAATCTCCATTATCATCTCCCTCCCTCTCCACCTACATATAGGATTTAGATTAGAGAATTAGTTCAAGACTTAGGATCGAGACTGCTGAAGTGGAGGGTCGGGATGGTGAAAGTGGCACAAGTTAAACTGAGGTAAGGCAGGCAGCGTCGTGCAAGGGTAAGAAGGCAGGGGCGACGCTAGGGTCGAACAAAGGTGAAGTTTGATTTGGGTGTAAAGGATTTTAATGGAAAAAGCTTTTAATTGAATGATGGTGATGGTCCATTCATGTGTATGTACGTGTCAAAGATTATCCAAGAACATGCACGTGAATACGTATGCACACACATATCCAACCCCAAACGACTAGAGTCAAAGGAAATCAGATTCAAATCTAAAAAATCCATGAAAGGAATCAAATTAAAATTACTACGCTTGGAATGATAGATCATGAAATCCTACTCCCACTTTATAATGCCAGATGCTGGTAGAGCGTCGAGACGAATAGCTATAGACATAACTCTTCATAGAAACGATCCGCAGGAAGGATGACGAACATTCAAAGCATAGAGGGGATTCCTTCACATCGGTCCTGACTTGTTTAAATTCATAGCACATCTTATCATGTTTGAAACAAGATGTACTTTAAGGGGCAAGTGTTATCCCACCTTTTGACCAGTCAATATTCGAATAGACTGGACGAATCGAACTTAGGAACTATCAAGAAGGAAGCCTGGAGAGATAGCCTAGGAGGCCAGAGACTAGGTACAGACAGAACCATGGGGTGAAGACCAAACCATACCAAGGGATGAGAAACAAAAATCCAACGGTGTGCTGGATCGGTACCAATCCACAAATATTTTACCAATGTTGTCCCCACTTCTACTATCCACTCTACTTGATGCCAGGAGCTTATTTCAAGTGTTATTTCATTGATTCCATGCAATTTTCTATCGATCTCCGAGAGCACTCAAAGTCAGCATCTCCATTCTTCCACCAATCCATCATTTGGACTAAGAAAGATGCTAATAATGATACAAACAATTTTTATGAAGTTAACCATGAATCGAGCTAGGAAAAGAAGTTCAAAATCGTCCATATGAAGAAAATATGGATTGGTACCGATCTAAGCCCATGGATCGGTGCCGATCTGTGACTATTGATGATGTGTCCACCTATTTTCTTGGAGAAGTGGTCTATGGCATTGAAAATAAGGTGGAGATCATAAGACGAGATTTTAGGCTTCTACAACTATAAATAGAGGGGCATGGCTCACATTTAAGGACCTTTTGGCTCTAGATCTATCTTACTCTAATTTCTTGTAATCAACCATGGATTTTACCGATACATAAGAATTAGTGTTTGTAAACCAGTGATATAAGCAAAAAAATCACTAAGTGGACATAGGCCAAGATTAGCCACACCACTATAAATGCTGTATGTTCTTTCCTTGCCCATTTCAATTTACTTTTCTTCACTTTTCGCTCTCTACTCAATCTCTTGGATGTTTGTGCCATTTTTTGCTTCAAATATTTTGGTGCTTTTAGTGATAATTATATCCTCAGGCTACTTGGATGCATCATCAACTATTGGATTTCTTAAATTCAAGAGGTAGAACCAATCTTTCGACCATACTTTTCTACTATTCAGATTTTCAACAATCTAAAATAAGCTATTTGACATTGACCCAAGGACAGATCTTTCTACAAACTCTAGAGCTGCTAATGATGCCGAGAACCAAAATACTCAACATGTGGATAAAGGTGCCTAGCCAAAACACCCATATATCCAGAATCCTATTGATGTCGTGACCAGAATGGAGACAGATCGTGTGATGAAGAAAATGAAGGATAGGTTTAGGATAATTGCAATGAAATGAACCAGCATATGTAGGAGAGCTTGAGATTGTTGAATGAGCTAAGTTAGAACCATGCTCCTAAACACACCTTTCTCTGGTATGCATCATGATCGCCTACGCCCAGAGCCACGAAATCCATTCAAAAAAGCAAACTTGTAGGAGGCGTAGGAGGGACTTGACATCTTCCGATTTAGAGTCTGATAGTTTCTCATCATCCGAGCATAGACAAAGGGATAAGAAGTAGAAAATAGCTCAAAACACTACCGGGACTTCATACCAAAAGAGAAGACGAACTCGTAGTGAGGGTTTGATCGGTACCGATCCAATAGGACAGAGCGTACCGATCCAGCAAACCTTGAAGTTGGACCTTGCCCTTTGGATGACGGCGTGGATTTCACTTCTGGTCTTATCGCAAATGATCATCGAGCAGGGACAAGAAGTTCAAAATCATCCATATGAACATATGCATCGGTACCAATGCAATCCCATGGATCAGTACCAATATGTGATTATTGATGATGTGTCAACCTATTTTCTTAGAGAAGTGGTCTATGGCATGGAAAATGAGGTGGAGATCATGGGGGCAAGATTTAGGCTTCCTACAACTATAAATAGTGGGGTAGGGCTCGCTTTTAAGGGTCTTTTGGCTCTAGCTCTATCTTACTCTAATTTCTAGTAATCACCTATGGATTTATACTGATCCGTAAGAACTACTACTTGTAAATCAATGATATAACAATAAAATCACTAAGTGGACATAGGCCAAGATAAGCCGAACCACTATAAACGCAGTGTGTTCTTTCCTTGCTCATTTTAATTTACTTTTCTTCAATTTTTGTTCTCTACTCATTCTCTTAGGTTTTTGTGCCATTTTTTGTTCAAACACCTGCCACTATTGGATTGATCTCCCCTTCCATGATAGTACCGAATATGTCATCAACCTAGTTGCGGTCAACAATCTTACCGAGTCACTAGCATACATAAACATCGATTTAGATTGGGTGATGACCATACTCTAATGGTAGCGAACCACATAGCCATACTGCATATCCCCTGTTTTAGTCACTACCAGGTGCGAGACTTGATGCTACATTTAAGCTTTAAACAAAATCCCACTTGGAATGCTAACACTGCCCTCCAGTCCATAGTGCAACGCTAGTATTCATCCATCCAAGTTGTTCAGGATATGAAAAAACCGAAGGCACTACTTCCATTACATCCATTTTGGAATCACCTTCAGGATTAGTAGCAAGTAGCCATTACACTTCAAAGAACCCTTCTTCAATCATCTTCAAGATGTCCCAATTCAAACACTTATGCCGATTTAAATTGGTTTTCAGATAACTCATGCTTATTCGATGTCGTTCTCCCTGAACTAACAATCGATAGTTTTAAAACTAGCTAAGATTTGATAGTCCGTTATTTAACTTTCAAATAAACAAAAAATTCACACAGAGATTAAATTTCATATGGAAATAAAGCCTGATTAAGCACGTAAGCAACCAATAATCCTATTTAATTAATCCTTTCGTTAATTAAAACCACTTTGTAAATACTAGTATTAAAATACTTTTACAAGATATATTCACAAATCTTCTCCACTCTTTTCAATACTTGAAAAATATTCATATGCTTTTCTCCATAGTATACATATAATAACAAACCACTTCACTTTTAATAGTTAGAAAACATCTTCATATACTTATGTCCACGGTATAAATATATTCTCACAACTACATTCTCCATACTTAGAAAATGTATACATATACTTATCTCAACGGTATAAGTATATTCACAAATCTTAAGAAAGATTTCATATTTCAAAAGCATACTTAAATGGGTCAAAAAAATGTCACCTAAAACATTATTTACCATAAACCCAAACTTATTTTCTAGTGCAAGTAAATGGATCATATGGAAATTAGACCAAGTATACCTACCACCACTTCCCAATTTCAAACTTGTACTATCACTCGATTAACAATGTAGTAGGACAAGTTAGCGTACTATCCTTGCCTCAACATACATTCTTAATTCTCCCAGATAGAGATGAGTTTCCATACCTCGAAATTTGGTGTTAAGTATGAAAAGAACACTTTCCATGCCATCATAATTAAAAACGATCATTTATATAAATCCAATCTTATTCCTTTTATAAAAACTTGTTTTATAAATCTCCTTTATATTTATAAAAGTCCTTTATATTTTTAAAACTCCTTTTATAAATCTCCTTTAAATTTATAAAACAACTGTAACTCTTTTATATCTATAAAACATCTTTTGGAGATCATTGCTCAAAACTAAGTTTGATTTAGAAGAATAAGATTTCTTTTCCTCCTTTATACATAAAAGTAAGCCACTTCTTTTGTTATTTAATATTAAATCCTTAGAAATATATTTAAATATCAAATTATTTCTAAAACACTTTCCCATAAGTTAGAAAAGATTAATAACAAGTTTTTAAGAAAAATAGAGAAGTTCAAATCCATTTCAAAAGTAAAATGCCTCAAAGAATCCCAGAAAGTCACATTTGGTTTATTCTTGAAAATTCACCAACAACACTGATATTTCAAAATGCGTTGGAAACATCAAATCACAACAAAACCATTTTGAATCAAACAATATTATTTCAAAATACCATAACAAGTACTAGAGCTTCCATATCCCTTAACCAATGCTTATCTTTACTTTTACACTTAGTAAAATTTCACGAGCATTTTCGAAGTAATAACAATATTGGCAAGCTACCAAGTTTTGGGCATTCAATAATTTATACCACAAGTATATAAATGAAATTAAAATCAACAGTTATGAGAAACCGCTTAAGGTCTCTTTACAATATTCTCTTGCAAATCTCTCATATAACATTCGCTTTCTAAAGCGGGAATTCAACCAAACCCAACAATCAAGCAAATAATAATAACAAACACCTTATTATCAATAAATAAAAATCAATAGCTAACACATCGTTTATCCAATATTAATTAACCCACCTATTAATTATCTTAAAAAATTATCTTTTTACTTTGCAAGCACATGACAGAGATTTATTCTGCTCGATAGATGTCTAAAATAATCTGTTCAATTTAATTATAGTAGAACGGTATTTTATTCTACCAAATAGATCTCACAAATGAATTATAATTAATTTAACTGTGTTATTATTTAAATAAATGTAATTATATTTTACCACTATAAATTTATCAATATTTTATACTTTGTTAAAACTATCAATAAGTTATATTATCTTTTCTAAATGTCGATATAAATCTAATGCAAAAATCTGCGGGTTAATCGGATTTAAATTGAACAAGATATCTCATTTTAAAATCAATTCATTTAGTTAATATAATTAAACAACTAAAATAAATAACAACTCCCATTCAAAACCAAATAATAAAACATCCAAGCATACAAACAATAACTTATATCAATACATATCATATAGTGTTAACCAAAGGCGAGTTAACTCACATTTATTCCAGTCAATGTTTACGCGTTCCTGCTCGATCTAAATCGATTTAGCTTAAAATGTTATTTTCTCCAAACTTGACAAAATCAGTTCCAGTGCATAGATATTGCTCCTACGAATGCAACACAAAAGACTGCGTTTTGATTGGACCTCGTATGCAAGAGATATTGATTTCATATGTTTTGAGATTAAATTAATTAATTACTCAGTTAATTAATAATCACCTCACCAATCCTTCTCCCCCAAATTCAAAATCGTTCACAGTGCACATGCCGTGCATATCAACCCACCATAGCCGCTCCTTCCATCGCCAAATTCTCCTCCATTTCTCGACGAAATTGCGCATTGTCGATCCTACATGCTCCTCTTCGCGAGCACATCCCCCACGACCCAATCACGACGAGCTCGACACCCCACAGATGATCGCGACCTATAGCTAGCCATGTGACTAGGGAAATGTCGCTTTGGTTCATGGTGAACCGGACCCCGCCAAACTTCCACCATCAATTCTCCTTCATATAAGAAATTCGACGCCACCAATGCCATAGCCAAATGTCGCCTACATCTTTGACAATCCCAAATCCTAGCTCGATCTCCCCTTCATTGCACACCCCTAAACACCACCGCACTTGACAATGTTCACTTGGATTCGAAGCTCTCGCCTCCATGATTTCAACAGATTCGACGATTTTGGTTTTTATTCGTTGAAGCCTCAAGAAAATTTATAGGAAAGAAGTAGCTTGTTCATTATGTTTACAGGAAATTGAAAAATGGAAAGAGAAAGAGGAATGAGGAAAAGTCAAGAGAAAAGTGAGGGAGGAGTGCTTATTTTATAATTCTCAGCACTTCCCTACATAATATCACGTTTGCATATGAACCACGAACTCCATAAATAAAAATACGATCATGCATAACACTGCGACATGATAAAAAACAGCAATAAAATACACCGGTTAACTTATTTTGTGAAATTTCAAAAATACCAATGTTTGCCAAAAAAATGTCAAACGATAATTTAAATATTTTCCAAATTAAAAATTACGGAAAAATCCTATAAATTTATTTAAGAATACATCATTAAAAATCAAGTTGTTTTATTAACAATTGATTTTCTTATTATTTGAATCAAATTCGAATATTTAAATAAATTAAATATTCTCATTTGAAACATTAAAAATTGCGAGTTGTTACATTCTTTCCCCTTAAAAGAATTTCATCCTCGAAATTCCCAAAGAAAGAAAATGTCACCAAACCCTTTGGCTTTTAAAATCAATTAACTAAAATAAGTTTTTAGGCTTTTAAAGTCCCATACGTTATAGAAAATTTTGAAAAAACCTCCTTTGTGCGGCTAGATCCAAAAAAACCACAATATCAATATAAGCCCATATCTGGGACCTTCCATATTTGGGGACAACACAACAACAATATATACGTATGATATACCTTATGGAGTGTGTATGTCACATAGCAAACACACATGTTAAGCATAAACACGTACCAATTTGCGAGCAAGCTAACTCTACTCATGAAACCAAAAGCAACAATCTAGCCATTGCTTCCATGTACCTGTATCGCACTTACATAATCCAAATGAGAGGTAACCTTGACAATGAAATACAACAACTCATTCATTATATCATGAATATAAGCCTGTTAAATAATATATAGCAATAATCTCAAATCAACATGCCATCAGAACATATAATTGCATTTCTAATGAAAGAAGCACAAAATATTTTAAAGCTTGTATGATGTACGTATGCCATCCATACGAAATATCAAATCCGACCACTTGCTCCATCACATAAACTTCTCTTCCGGACTAGAATCACTCACTCGACCTCTTTAGTGCGGACTTCGATCAGGTTCCTTGATTAGAAACATATGTTCTCCTTACATAGCCATATAAATTGTGATAGTAAACTTCAGAATCATATCAAAAATCCATACCAAATGTTTGACGTCAAGAATCGAGTGAAAAATACTTGTTCGGATTGATGTAAATCATCTCGAAATCATGTACTCGAATTTGGATCAAGAATAGTTATGCGAATAAAATGATCTACATACAACCTATGTATTTATTCCACTAGTTCTTAATAACACCAATTTCCTTCCATTTTAAACCACGTTCTTTTTCTCAAAGATCATTTCTTATTAAATACTTGAATTCATTTATGAAGCATTTCATAAGACACTATCTTTATTTTATGAGCATTCCATACTTAAGTTCATATTCATATAAAATTCTTCTACATCCTAAGAGTATATACATAATATCAATTTTTTTTACTTAACATGAATGTCCAACAAATTCAAAATTATTTTAACTCGCTATCCTTCCATTCTAATGTTAAAAAACTCTACTTTTATATTTTCACAAACACTTAGCCTCAAGTTCTAAACTAATTTGAAAGTTTTCGACTGTCCAAAATCGGTGAAAATTCCATTTCATTTCAACAATTGAAAACTACCAAACAACATATCATAATGAGATGCACAAACCAAACTACCCTAATACATAGGATACATGCATCCATAAAATAACTTAACAGAAAACTTAAGAACTAAACACCAGATTTTATTTCAAATCATTAATATAATAATAATATACATATCTCCTTTTGTATATCAAATTATACTTTTGGGATTAAATCCAAACCTTTTTTATCAAAACAACTCTATAGCAAACTACTATAGTAGCATCCCTCGCTTAGAAATAAATAATAAAAGCCAATGATGCTGCAGTCATCACCAAAATTATTTTCCAACGACAGAAGTGAGTTCAGTACTTTCTACTTCCTTTAAAATCCTTTTAAAATATTTCTATTTATAAATACTTTCAAATAATAATAATATTATTTTCTTAAGAACTTAGAAAAACATTTTAAAAACATCGGGATTTAAGTTCTCAAATTCTCGGTTTTAAGTCCTTTTTATAAACCATACTTATACAATTTCACTTTCTTATATAAAATAGTTTCACAAATATATATATTTTTGTTTAGATTATAAACAACTTTTATTAAAATTAAATTTTAACTCAATATTATCACTGAATGCCTTATAGTCAAATTGTGAAACTTAATTCACAAGGTGTTTGTTTCGATGTTCCCATAAATTGCTATCTTCCCAAGCCACGTTGAAAAAGTAAACTACTCATAAACTGGTCGAGCATAATTCAAAAATCAACAAGCAATAGTCAATGCTCATAAACTGGCGGAGCACAACTAATCAAAAAATAAATGATAATAATTGAATATTATTTTTTTCTAACAAACAAACACATCATAAATAACTATATCAATTTTTTTGAAAATTATTCTTTTATATATAAAATATAATCCTAGGTAAACTTATTTCATTTAGCGATTTTCAAAAACAATACTTTGTCGATTTGCCTGTTCCAAGTGTTTCAGTAACTCATATCGATATTGTGGCATCCCACATCTTGATCAGAATTCATAAACCACTCAACAGATCAATCAATAGAATATAAAACATTTTCGTAGCACTAACAAATGCATGCTCTCATACACACACGCGCATGCGCTCTCATTCTAGGGTGCTACTAAACCTATCTCTAATGAGTTTACCCCACCAAGGCCTAGGTGTTCACTCAACCTAAGCTCTAATACCATGTGCAACAACTAGCCTTTTCGACCGTCAAAAGTCGACACTGATACATCCACAGTATTCATATGCCGAGCATCCGAGTGCCGAAAAGGCAGATTGTTGGGGTGAAAGAAAAGGAAAGACAGAACAGAATCTCAATCGTGACGAACAATATACAATATACACATGATCTTTACAAAAGAAAGCTATAATATACATACAACCATCAGAGTAAACTAACTTAACATAAGCCTGGATAGTTATAACAACCTACCCTCAAACATGGTGATGATTACAATACAAGAAATGCAGTGGAAATAAAACAATATGTGGATATGTCTTTGAGGCATCCGGCTCATCTCCTGAAGCTCCAAAGCATCCATAACTGATGCAGCACGAGTGAAAGGCAAACGACTTACCTTAAATCACGAGCAACTCCAGAATGGCGAAACCCTAAGTCGCTCCTCTTTTCATCGCTCCAACCCTAGGTCATTCCAGTTTAACTCGCGATCGTCCTTAGGTCGCGCTCCAGTAGGTCGAAGCCACCCTAGGTCGCTGCCGTGCTCCTTAGATCGCAAACCCTTATGTCGCGAGCAGCCAGTTAGGTCGCGAACGAGGCTAAGTCGCGAACGAGAATTCCATGGGTCACGAGCGACCTACCGAAGACACTCCAAGAATTCCAGAATCATTAGGTCACGAATCGCTTCTGAAGTCCTTAGGTCGTAAGTCGCTTCTACCTTAAGCCGAAGCTCCAGATTCCTTTAGGTCGCCGATGATTTGTTAAGTCGCGAATGAAGTTAGGTCGATGCCATTCCTATGTCGTGAATATCCTTAGGTCGCAAACGACCTTCCGTAAGTCGTTGCCAATTCCTTAGGTCGCGAGCAAGCTGAAGCTTTATGTCGCTGTTTCCTTATGCCGTGCTATCAGTAGGTCGCTGAATGCTATGCTGGAGAATTCTTATGCCGCATTTATTAAGACGCCTGCGTTGTTCTTTAGGTCGTTACTGTGTGTTTTTTTAAGTTGTTGTACTATATTGTGTTTTGAGATGTAAATTTGTGTTGTGTTGTAAACCCTATAAATAGGGATGTGATGTCATTGTAAAAAAGTTGTTGATTTTTGAATAAAAATTTGGTTTGTGCTTTGTGCCTCCATTAAAATTGGTAGTTGAGTGTTATCTCCTATCTCCACCTTCGGCATTCGAGTGCGCTCGAATCAACGATTGTTGAAGCCAATTCACGGAATCAAGTGCACTTGATCAACGTTCGAAGAATTGTAGATCTTCTCTCACGGCATCGTGCGCGATCAACGTGTCGAAGATTGCTAGAATCCGGTATCTTCGTGATCAACGGATTTGGGCTTTTGGGTATCCTTAAATTCACCGATTTATCATCGATTCACCGATTATTTCCACTAATCGTGTGAGATCCTGGACGGATTCGATTTACATCGTCGAATTCGCTTCCTTGGCTGCGTCAATAACTAAATCTGGCAATATGCTCAGGTCGACCCGGGCATTATAAGAAAATAATGCCTGGATCAGTCTGGTAAACTAGCGTGAGAAACACAAATCTTATGGACTTTTAATGTTATAAAACCTTTTAAAAATAAAGGTATCTCGTAAGACCACACAACACATAAATACGGATGTGTTTTTACCTTGCCATAACCAAACCATGTCTATTAGAAAATCTTGTGATATTATAATAATATCTAGGGTTTAAAAGAAATATTTATAATAGCCAAAAATGGCTTCATTAGTTACATTCCAGCATATTTAGTATACAACTAAGTCCATAAAAGCATATAATGGAAAATAGATTCCATTAATGACAAGGCTAATGGGGTACCGCCTATCACAGTACACCTTTAGAAAAATATATTGAGGGCCTCACATGGACCCCTGTCAGCACAAGGTCGGTCTACCCTTTCCTATATAGTATCAAATATGTCATCACCCTGGTTGCGGCCAACAACCATACTGAGTCATTAGCATACATAAATCCATAAATGTTGATCTAAACTGGTAGCGAACCATACAGACCTATTACATGTCCCCTGTTTAAGTCACTACCAGGTGTGAGGCTTGAGACTACATTTTACCCTTTTAGCAAATCCCACTTGGAATGCTAACACAACCCTCCAAGCCACAAGGCAATGCCAATATTCATCCATACAAATTGTTTATAAAATGAACAAACCGAAGGCACTACTTCTATTACATCCATTTTGGAATTAGCCTCAGGATTCATAGCAAGTAGCCCTTGCATTTCAAGGAACTCTGCCTTCGATCATCTTCAAGATGTCCTAATTCGAACGCTCATGATGGTTCGAAGTGTTTTTTGGATAACTCATGCTTATCTGATCCCGTTCTCTTCGAACCAAAAATCAATGGTTTCAAAACTAGCTAAGATTTGATAGTCGGTTATTTAACTATTAAATAAACAAACAATCCAATCAAAAATTAAATTTCAAATGGAAACCAAGCCCGATTAAGCACATAAGCAACCACTGAGCCTCTTTAATTAATCCTCTCATTAGTTAAAACCACTTAACGGCCACAGATGCTACAATCATCCATAGTTATTAATCCTCGACGACCAAATACTGCGATATTAGATACATTGATACACAGAAACACAAGAATATGGAAAAAAAATTAAACAGCAAAACAAATTCCACATTTCATTTCAAAATATTCCAAATTGATAACATAATTCCAATTCGTAGACCACGTTCAGATAACATATAATTATTACAAAATATGCCAAGACCGACATATGAAGATGCCCCTTTGGTATATCAGAGTATATAGATAGGCAAGAAAACAATTTGCCTTTACAAACAAAACACACAACGGAAATAAAAGAACTCTAATAAAAAGTTTGCCTTCTGCACGTCCTCAGAAGCTTTATTCGTCTAAAGATCACCTGGAAACCTTAACTCTCAACGTACTTAAAATCAATTGAGTACCCAAGAGTTTAAGGGGAAAACAAAAACTTCGAGTCATACATAAAGCCTGGTATGAATAATAATTTACCATCTCAAACCATTTAGATATCTAGTGATACCACGCCGCTTAACAGAACGGGTTTTCCCCTCACTAGTATCCTAAAACATTTATAAAACCATATACTGTGCTCCTGCATCCGCAATGATTAAAACATAGTATTTCAGAACATTATGATGATATGCAAAACATATAAATAAATTCTGGATTACCCATCCCCATTCATTCTGACTATTTGTCTCAATTATAGTTTCAAGGGTTACTACTTGTTAAAATATTAAGGACTATCTGTCCAATTACTTAGTTTTCATGGGATCACTAAGAACCTATTGGTAAATCCAATATCTTATTTCTTATCCTAGTTTTCATGGGCTAACTAGGTACCTATTGGCTGACTGCCAATATCTTAATCCGGATATAGTTTTGTTCGACGATGGATTTTCTATCGGTTTAGAAAACCACCGAACGAATTTAGAAATAAAATACCCGCAAGCGCACGACGTACTATTGAAGTACGTGGCGAGTACGGGTCGATCCGCAGGGAATTATTAGAGTTTAAAAGTCTATTCAATCAAATTAAACTATATTCGAGTGAAAGTTAAGCTTGAGAATTAGAGAATTAACTAACTAACTAAAAGAAAAGAGAAGCAAATATAAGAGTTAAGCGACAATTTAGAGAATAAATCCACTCTCTAGATCATGTAGTTCAACACATATGAAATCATGATCTCTCTTTTATGGTCATTAGTGCTTTAATTGATGTGCTTATCATAAGTATGACATATTTTTGCTATTGATTAGCCAACATAAGCCATCAAACTATAACACACCTCTTAAACCACTTACTAACTTTCATGAAACTTGACAATGAATATGAAAATGAAATATATTTGAAGTATGGCCTATTAACTATTGATTAAAAATATAGACCATCAAATTTTAATTTCAAATCACTTTCTTTTGCCATAATCATATTTTGATGAAGAGGCATTTGTGTTAGTGATTGTTTAAGCATAGCCTATTTGGTGTCAACAATATAGGCTATCAAATTCAAAGCAAGAACAACAAATAAAACACTTCATTGATTATCATTAAGCACAAAAAGGGAGCATGAATTAAAAAATAGTTGAAGCTACATAATTAGAGAGCTTCATTACCCCTAAATTGAAGGGGTTTAGCCTCTCATATTTGTCATTTGATTAACAAATGTTGCTAGCAACATGAAAGGAAAAAGAAAGGAAAATGAAAGGTAATGGAAAAGAGAAGCTAATTAACAAGAATTAAAACTAATCTACTTTGCATGAATGTAAATCTACACTACAACATGAAAGGAAATAAACAAGAAAAGAAAAAGAACATGTATTAAATTGCATAAAAGAATCACATAAGCGAAGAAATGGCTAAGTAGCCATGAAAAGAAAGAGAGCTTTGATTTATTTTCTAAGCTAAAAACTAACTAAAGAGAGACTAAGCAAGAAGGTTACATGAAACATAAGGGGTACTTATACATGTGTTAAACCCTAATTCATATTTTTGGGGAATGCCCAAAATACCCTTGAGAAAGTGTGGAGGCCAAGTAATCATTAGCTTCTACTAATCATCATTTAAGTGTGCATGAAGCCATTAGTTCCATAAGCATGTGAATTAGACTCTAATTTGTACATTAAGGTAGGTGGGTAGGTGGGGTCCTCCATGTTCTTCACTTTGAATTATTTCCATCTTCATTCCTTTGTATTCATTTTGTGCATGCATCTGTCTTCATGAAACCACTCCTATTTGAGATCAAATTCCTACACAAATATATATAAATTTCCAATTAATTTTTCTTAAAGAAATATATGCACACAAATGACCCTTTTGCCCCTATATGAAGATGGATATGTGACAGTTTAGAATTAATATGAATGTTGGTTAAAACAAGTTAAAATACCCAATATGATCATTTATTTAATTTAAATAGATTAAATATAGTGGTAAAAATATGCACATTTACGTGCACATCAAGTTTTAATGGGCTAATACAAACCTATTGGCCCCTGGCAGTATCAAATCATAGTTTTTATGGGCTGACTATGAACCTATTGGCCTCTGCCAATATCATACAGTTTTCATAGGCTTACTGTAAATCTATTGGCCCTTGCCAGTATCTTTAATTAAAAATTTAACATCTATTAAGTTATATTCACTACTGGGTCAAGCTAACTGGTTATTCTACCCTTTCCCCAAAGTACAATTATGGGTTAAAAACAATGTGAATAACATATCAAAATCTTAATTTATGCCATGGTTATTACTTTAAATTGAGAATGGGTTTATGTTTTGAAACCATAAAAACATTTCTTTCGAAACCTCTGGATAGCCTCCTTCGAAAGCCAAGACCTCTTTTCAAAACATTGAGTACATACCTTTCGAAACCCTTAATGAACATTCTCTTTCGAAACCTATTATACCTTTCGATGGTATCAAATCATCTTTTTAAAATATAGAGCTTCGAAACAAATAAAAGTACCCCTTTCGAAAGCATTGGGTTTACTTCTTTAAAAACATCATTTGGGTCAAAATGGTTATATACGAAACTATCTCATTCGAAACCAACAAAAATTTGTTTGGGGAAAAATTGATGGTGTTGGAACCATCTTAGTCGAAAGCAAAAGACTTTAAAAATCTAAACTTCAAAGGGCAGAGTCGAAACCCCCTTTTGACACCATCATCTTTGAAACCCTCCACCCCTTCGAAAGCATGCAGGAAAAAGGCTTAAGTAAAATAGAAGTAACCTCGTCGACAACATAGATGACTTCAATGCAGTCGAGAGGGGAATTAGCGGCTTGGTTTCGACTGGGACGAAACCTACTCTTTCGAAAGCAACTATTTAAAGAAAAAGGTTCTCCTTCGAAAGCAAATACTTTAACCCAACACGGCAACCTTCTTCAAAAGCTAATTATAAAACCTCCTCGAAAGCATATGTTTCAACTGTAGATAGCTTTAGGTAAAAGTAGGCAAGGATTTTAACTTATGAAAACATAGCAGGGTTTCGTCCCCATCGGAGGCTACCCTTTCGATAGCAATACTTCCGCCTTCCTTCCAATCCACTGCATACCATCTAAGTGATATCTTGTGCATTGGTTTCGACTATGGTGGTAGCGACTGTGTTGGTTTCGACTGGGACGAGGCGGAATCAAAGGATTCGGAGGGTACTTACTAACAGGGGCGAAACACCTTTTTGTGGTTTAAATGATGAATTATAGCAACTTTTAGTAATCACTTTCTAACAACTTGCCTCTTTGTAAACTATTGATTGGTTGTCATAAAAACTTTTCAAATACTTTACCTTTATAACTACCGCATTTATATCATATTAAAAACAATTAAAATGCAACGTTTTAGCCTTTCCATATACTAAAACCAATTATTTCAAAAAAGTCCTTCTTTCATAATAATTTATTTTCCTTAGTAAATCAATTAGGAAAAATCCCCAAAAATCACAGAAAACCGATTTTATCATGTAATCAAACATATTAAAATTTTAGACCCAATTTCTTCCTGAAATTCTCGAAATGGATTTTAAACCGAATTATATCTTGTTCTTCATTAAAAGTTCATAATAAAATTTCCACAGCTTGGAAAATTCTAAAAATTAAAACCCATCTCCAAAATCATGTTTTACTTAAAATAAAAAAAATTCATGGCAAACTGAAATCATATACTCTCGGTTTTATACTAAACCATACAAATTCATGTGTTTATGAATTAAAACAAATCATCATAATATAACTCAACCATATCATCTTTCATTTCATCACAAAAATGAATTTAAATCATAAATCCGAAACCATATAATCGTAGAATAAAATAGAGATGGTAGAAGATTATTTTTCACCTTAAACTTGATAAGGAATTTGAGATTTGTTATTGATTAATCCTCCCTAGCTTTTGATCTTTAGCTTTTGATTAAAATTCCTCTTCTCCTTTGTTAATGGCCGACTCTATTAGGGTTCTTGCATTTATTTTGATTTGAGAAAAAAATGAACGTGAATGGACAAAATGAGAAGTTATAGCCGTGTATAATTAGTTGGCTAATTTACTAATATGCCCATGTGTAGTTTAATTAACCTTTAAACCAATTTAAAGCTCATTTACTTTGTTAATAAGCACAGTCCTATAAATATAATTTAATCAAATCTCAATCTCTTTATCATCATTATTCTATTTAATTTATCTAATTAATTTTCTTGAATAATGTTATAAAAATTTAGGGATGTTACAATACTTTTACAAATTTATATTCATAATTCTTCTCTACTCTTTTCAATACTTGGAAAATATTCATATACTTATCTCCACGGTATACATATATTCACAGACCACTATTCAGCACTTAGAAAAGGTCTCCAATACTTGTATCCACGGTATAAGTATATTCACACAACACTACATTTTCAATACTCAAAAAATGTATCCATAAACTTATCTCAACGGTATATGTATATTATTAATCTTAAGAAAGATTTCATATTTCAAAAGCATACTTAAATGGATCAAAAATAAATGTCACTTAAAACATTGTTTACTATAAACCCAAACTCATTTTTTGGTGTAAGTAAATGGATCATATGGAAATTAGACCAAGTATACTTACCACCACTTCTCGATTTCAAATTTGTACTATCCCTTGATTAACAATGTAGTCGGACAAGTTAGCATACTATCCTTGCCTCGACATACATTCTTAATTCTCATAGATAGAGATGTGTTTCCATACTCGGAATTTGGTGTTAAGTATGAAAAGAATACTTTCCATACCATCATAATTTAAAATAATCATTTATATAACTCAAATTTCATTCCTTTTATAAAACTCCTTTTATAAATCTCCTTTATATTTATAAAACTCCTTTTATTAATCTCCTTTATATTTATAAAACCCCTTTTATAAATCTCTTTTATATTTATAAAACTCCTTTTGGAAATCTCTTTTATATTTATAAAACATCTTTTGGAGATCATTACTCAAAACCAAGTTTGATTTAGAAGGATAAGATTTCCTCGTTTATACATAAAAGTAAGACACTTATTTTACTATTTAATATTAAATCCATAGAAATATATTTAAATCTCAAATTATTTCTAAAACACTTTCCCATAAGTTAGAAAAGATTAAAAACAATGTTTTAAGAAAAATAGAGAATTTCAAAACCATTCCTAAAATAAAATGCCTCAAAGAATCCCAAAAAGTTACGTTTGATTTATTCATGAAAATCAACTAACAAAACTGGTATTTTAAAATGCTTTGAAAAAATAAAATCACACAAAAACCATTTCAAATCAAACAATAGTATTTCAAAATATTATAACAAAGCCTTGAGCTTCCATATCACTTAACCAATGCATATCTTTACTTTTACACTTAGTAAAATTTCACTTTCGAGCATTTTCAAAGTTACAACAATATTGGCCAAGCTACCAAGTTTTGGGTATTCAATAATTTATACCACAGGTATATAAATGAATTAAAACCAACAGTTGTGAGAAACCACTTAAGGTCTCTAAAAAATTCTCCTACAAATAATCTCATATGTCATCCACTTTCTAAAGTGGGAATTCCACAAAACCCAACAACCAAGCAAATAATAATAATAAATGCATTATTATCAATAAATAAAAACCAATAGATAACACATCGTTTATCCAATATTAATTAACCCACCAATTAATTACATTTAAAAGTTATCCTTTTGCTTTGAAAGCATAGGACGAGGATTAATTCTGCTCGATAGATGTCCAAAATAATCTATACAATTTAATTATAACATAACGATGTTCTATTCTGCCATATAGAAATCATAAACGAAGTATAATTGTAACGACCCGCCATTTTGGACCATTCGCGTCCATTACAAGTGTATAGGTAGACACTCATGCCGGAGTTGAATTGCTCAAAATACCGCGTTGTTAATTTAAATTTGGCAAAACTGAACATATACAGTAAATAGATATAATCACAGATCACAGACACAGAGTAATAAATGCAGCGGAAATAAAAGAGATAGTAGTTCATGAAGCTACTATATGAATATATAAAATACATCAGAGTTTACAACAGAAGAGTAATACGATACATCAGATACAAATCAGAATACATCACTGGAATCATCGAATACTGAAGCAGAATAGATGGCTGGATCTTCAAGCAAAGCTCCAACTCCAAAGGTGAGTCTCAAAAGCTGAACCACTCAGTCTGACCCGAGCGTAAAGCAAAACACAAGACACTCGAGTCAGGATTAACATTCTTATATTAATAAATCCAACTCAAGTGAAATAGCAATTGAAATACAAGTAACTCAAAGGATGTTTGGAATAACCATCCTTTAAGGATCCGTTAAACTATCTACTAGGTAGTAATGTACGATAAGTAGATAATGTCTATCAGTAATATAAAGATATCAAAGTAGGGTTAAGCAGGGCCCATACACCTCTTAACCTGTTTATTCCCAAAAGCATATACAAGACCGTAGTTTCCCCAAAACCGGAAGTCACCAGAGGGCAATCCATATACTAAAGGTACAAATCAAAATCATAGTGGTCGCGAATAGGATAATCAGTATGACAAGGTACATGAGGCGATACCAACTAGGATACTAGTAGTTGCCTGATCCGGACTGATGTTGGGCATAGCAGCTACTACCCCAACACCGCGAACAACACTCCCAAATCGAGGGGTGCACCCAAATCGAATCACAAAAGTAATAGATATGGTATCGAAGAAGTGTGCCCGCTAGAGATGGCGATCCTCAATGGCCCGGCGCGGCTCCTGTTTTAGTCATGTCAGGGGTCATCCAAAATCGTTCTCTTTCTTCAGTCAACGCGTTCACCAAAACCATCCACTTCGTTCTGGATCAACACTCCGCGTATAATTATCAAAGTGGTTTCGGTTCAGATAGAGAGTATATCCATTACCGATCCCGGTCTCTTTAATAACTTTCGTAATTATTACACCGATTGGTCGTTTATATATTTCAAAACCAAATCAATTCAATTTCAATTACAATTCGTAAACCAACATTTCATTTGTCTTTCAAAAACCAATTTCCAAAATTTACGTTTCAAAACTTCAATTTACCATTTCAAAATCTTATAATTCAATTTCAATTTCTATTTAAACAATTCAAATATTGATTCAAATTCGTATATAAGTTTCATCCCGAAATCATTTAAATCAATTTATTTTAACATTCAAATCAATTTAAATTCACTTATCAATTTCATTCAATATCGTTAAATTAATTTATCATTCAAAACAATTTCTATTAAATTTCCAAATCATTAAATCAATTTCTTAAATTCAACTTCATTAAATCAAAACTTACAAATTTAATTAAATTAAATTCATCAAATCAAATTCTTTGAATTTCAAATCTCACATTAACTTCAAAAATATCACATTTTATTTCTTGATAAAGAAATTCAATTTCACTTATTTACTTACTTAAATAATTTTCCAAACTTAATTAATAAAGAAACTCAATTTCAATTATTTACGAAGTAAAATTCACTTATTCACAAATTCAATTTAATTTAATCATTAAATAATTCAATCTTATTTAATTATTAAATAATTCAAAACTTAATTATTAAAAATTTCAAAGTTTAATAATTTCAAACTTAATCATAGTTTCAAACTTAATTATTAAATCATTTCAAATAATTTCAAACTATATTATTAAATCATTTCAAAATTTAATTCAATCATTTCTCAAATTTAACAACATTCTTCCATCAATTTCATTGTTAACATTTTGTTTCAGATTATTAAATATTAACATTTTCCTTTCATTAAAATTCAAATTTCAACTTCATTTCAAAATCATATTTTTATTCAAATAAAATCTTCGTTTATTTTTAAATCAAATTTATTGACCAATCGGGTTTTATTTAATTTTCTTTCCTAGGTCAAAATTCAATTTTTGGGTATTTATCATTTCAACCCGATTCCAATTCAATTCAAAAATCAAAGCATATCAAAGGGAACTTGCAGTGTGATAACTGGGATGGTGTCAAAGTAAATAAACAAGCAATAACAACAATCAATATCAATCCAATAATCAATTCAAATAATCCCGAAATAACCGTATTAATTCGCATTGTTATTTGTACGAATTAATATAATTATTTCTAGAATCTACACTATCATTTCATGTAGATTAAAGATTTTTATATTACGGTTTTTCACTTGTCATCTATTACAATTTCATATATCATCAATTTAACAACATACATTCAGTGGTTCAAAGTGTAATTTAAACAAATCCTACGTGTCAATAAATTTAACAGTTAAAGGGGTCATATTATACAAATGTCAGTTAATCAAATTTAACATTTAACTATCCTATATCACGTTCAATTGCATGCTATTTATCATTTTACCATTAACGATTTAACGTCCAATATAAACATCAACAATCAATCAATTATCAGCCAAACTGTATTATCATCACATAAATAACTAACAGATAATGGTGTCAGATGTCACAGGTGAACTGATACAGGCAATAGCATATATAACAGTGTAATTAACTAACAGCAGCATATTTCAATTGTCGTTTCAATTGAAATCAAATCTAATAAATAAAAGAACGTTAATCGTGAGTGAGTGCTCACCTTCCGAGGCTAGAGAATAGACAATGAAATCAAGTTACGAAATCCAGGCACGAATTCCAAAACAAAGCAAGATTGGACTCGAATCGACGAACGAAGCTGATAAATAGAAATTGACGAAATCAACTTAGACTAGATCGATGAAGATAAATGGTATAAGTGAACATATATATAAAATTATGCACATAAAATCATATTTTATATCCAAACGCAATTTTTTAAATTTAAATATATATGTATTTCAAAATCATTGTTTAAATTAAACGCATATATAAAATCAAACATATATACACATTACATTAAAGCCTCAACAGTACTAATATATATTTTGTATATATACACTTTGAACATAGAATAAATATATACTTTTAAACACTGTAATAAAATATTCACAACAATATAATAGCTAGTAAATATATATATACCTTATAGTGTAGAACCGATACTTACCCAGCAAATCATAAACAAAACCAAACAAAACATGCAAACTAAAACACTGTTTGGTAAACATTAAAACTTTGTAATATATATAAACTACTTTATATCTCTGTAACAGAAAAAGAAATTCAAATAAACATATATTACTACTGACATGATATACCATGATATATGATAATCACTTTAACAAGGCTACTGTATAAAGGTATATATATATAGGCTGTAACCAAGTAGATTCGAAATTTCAAAACATAAATAATATAGGACTGTATACTTATAAAAATACCGTAACAACTAGATAAAAATAAAAAAAAATAAAAAAAAAATAATATGAGAACTAAACCTATATTTAGACCCATACAACCTACAAAAATATATAGACTCAAACCAATCGACACTTACATATAAAATAACAATATATATAAACTTTTATACTTATAAATTATAACTGTATAAGCATATATATATATACCAAAAAAACAAGACACCTATATGTAAATCTATACAAGTGCCCAGATTCAAAATACCCATGTATAATGCATACATTAAAACCTATATACATAGCTTACGTGTAAACATACTTTATAAAATCTTAAGTCTATATATAACAACAATTATAACTTATATACAACCAATATTCCATAAGGATCTATACAGTATATACATAATAAATTATATACATGTAGCTTCTCAACTTAAAATATAAATCTGATGTGTACAACATACTATCATATATACACATATAAATTTACCTTTGCAAAGAAAAGGAAAGGGAGGCTCAGAACGTTCTCGGCTTTGGCAAGAGGGAAAGGGGAGCAGCTTTCGGCCAGTCATGGTGGCTGCTTGGGTTCGCGAGGGGAGGAGAGAGAAGCCGGAGGTGGGTAGCTTGCTCGGGTGGAGGACCTTAGGGGACGGGCTGGGTGTAGGGGGTGATGGCTTCGTCCAAGGTAGGCTTGAGAATGGTCAGGTAGAGGCCGTGCTAGGCTCGGGAAGCATGCAGCTGAGGGGAGAAGTGGTGGCTTTGAAGGTTTGGGTAGGCGATGGGAAGATGTATGCGAGTTTCAGGGTTGGTGAATGGCAGTGAGGCCAAGATGGGGTTTCGGGTTTGGAGGGACCGATGTGTTCGGTGGAGAGGGAGAGAGGCGAGGCCAGGTCGGATCTTCGGTGAGGGCGGATGCTGAGCGAAGGTGGGAGTAGGGTACGGTTGCATATGCTAAGGCATGGGAAGAGGTAGATAGCGTTGGTGATGAGAGGAGGCCGAGCATGGGCATGGTGGTGGAAGGAGAAGAGCACGGGTGGGGAAGGTCAAGCATGCGTTTCGTTTCCCCTTTTTTTTTTTAGAAACTAATGGTGGCAGAACAAAAGAAAAATGTAAAGAGGAAGGAAAAATGAGAGTGGGTGAGAAAGTGGAAAGGAACAGGCAACAGTAAGGGACGCGTGCAATTTACTTTACATATTATTTTCAGAACTAAAGTAGGGATAGGAATAGACGGGAAATAAATATCGAAATCAAAAGGCAGATGGAAAAATGAACCGCAGTACGTTGGAACCAGAAATATAATAAATTTGTTATGGGGAATAGAAAGGTCAAAAAGCTGAGATAATAATTGTTGATGCCCGTTGGGTTTACGGAGGAAAGTTGAATGGTCACAAAAGGAAAATCAAAAGGCACAAAAACCAAACGTCACAAACCGGTACCGATACGGTAAGCGTTACGTAAAGTGCAACGTACAACGAAACTTCGAATTTTACAATCGAATATACCGTAGAGATCGGCACGACGAGACGATCAAAACGGTATATAGAAATCAGTGGTACGATCATTCGATAAAAATCGATATCGGTACCAGAATGCTGCTATTTTGCAGAAAATAAGAACGACAGAGCAATAGATGTCCGAATTTGGAAAAATGACGAACTGATATTTTGCTCAGAAGATGGTTTAGAATTTTTCTATGTAAAAATATTTAGGTTTCGGAAACATTTTATTTTCATCGCTTTTTAACTGATTAAATTGAAGTGAATTTACGTGCGAAATAAACTTTCATATTTTCGGACGAAAATTTACCAGTTGCTATGTTTAACTAGACGTATTCCAAATATTAAATTTTTATTTCAAAATTTTATCGTTTGAAATTTCGCAAAATTTCAACTAATTACGTTATTAAACAGTTGAAATTTTACGGGTCGTTACATTCTCCCCCACTCAAAACTTTTCGTCCCCGAAAAGGAACGAGGTAGGAGAATAGAAACTACCAGGAAGAAAACTGGTTTGAAATACAAAAATAACAATTAGTTTAAACCGTATAAATTTCAATTTAAATTAATTGATATTGAATAATTGATTTAATCCATTTGAGTCCACTAAAATCAATCTCAACTATTTCTAAATTTATTATCTTATCGTCCAATTATCTTAAATTTAAAATTTCTAACCATAAATTTGAATAGTCTTTTATTATAATCATACTTTTTTCAACAATTTAGATTCTTCTTTATTCCAAAATTATTGTTAAGTTTATTTTACTTAATATATCTTATTACATATATTTAACCCATATAAATTAATTTAAACCGTAAAAGTTTCGATTTAAATTAATTTACATCTTCTTATTGCTTTTAAATTCAAGGTATTTTCATATATTGATCAAATTTCAATTTTATTAATTCTTTCAAAACAAATTTATTTCATTATTAACTAAGTTTACTTATTATCCTATCTAACTCTATTAACATCTTTATAATCAAAATTTAGTGTATAACATTTATTATAAACACTTAAATTTTATTTATAAATTCAATTTATCTTATATATTATCCAATTACATATTCAACTTCTGAATGATTTAGGTAAGTTGTATTAGAATGCAGTTGAACAATATACAAATAAAAATTTCCCATTTCAATTATTCAAGTTTAAATATTTATTCTAAATTTTGGTTTTATTTATAATTAAAATCATCTTTTAACAAAATTTAGAATTATATTTCCGATTTACTTTAAACAATTTAGAGATATATATAACATATTTATCAAATCAAATTAAATTTTAAAATAAGATACTTATATATATAAATCAAATTATACTGAAGAAATTCAAATCAAAATATTTTTAAAACAAAACCGTAGCGAATTGCTATAGAATAGTGTCTCTGCTTCGAAACTCGAAAATGAATGTCGATGATGCGGCCGCCATCACCGAAATTATTTTCCAGCGACAAAGAGAAGAGCACTGATTTCATCATTTTAAAATTCTTTGGAAACGATTTCTATTCGAAAATACTTTCAGTAATATATACTTTAAAATTTTAAAACCAAAGTTCGAAATCACCGGAAACTAAATTCTCAAATTTCTGAATTAAATTCATTTCAAATTCCAAATCAATTTATAAACCATATTTATAAATTCATTTAGAACAATAAATGATAATCAAATATTATCATTTCAAACAACCAATTTAATTAACTTATTAAATTCCAGAAAATTTTACTTATATTTTTACAATATAATCAAACAAATTTGAAAACAATATTGTGTCAGTTTGCTCTGCTCAAGTGTTTTGGAAATCCTATCGATAGCGTTGATCAGACGAATCGATCGAAAACCCAAATCAACATCAGCAACTCAAACAACACAATATATAAAACATTTTTAATATAAATTTACAAATACACTTCCTCGCTTGACGATACAAGAATGGATTCAAAGCAAGGATAGAGATTCAAATTTGATGGACTCAAATCAAAGAGAATTCTGATTCGAAGACAAATTCGAAAGAAAAGATAAGATGATTCAATAACAGAATCGGGAGATGGGTAAGTTTATTTAATTCACGGGCAACCTTAACCGGTCGTCCGTAACTTCAAGAATAGGATCGATGCTGAATTCCAAGGTAAATCAACACTCGATCTCAAGAGATGGAATTCAGGTATAGCAGGGAATAGATAGCATCGTAAACCGAGGATACAGAAATCTCCGGTGAATCGATGCCTATTATAAAGGAGTTTTGATCCTTTACGAATCATTCGAAGATTGGCGAGACCGCCGATCTGTTATAGATATCATTCAAAATGGAGTTATGGGGTGCTCCAGAATTAAAAGAAGACGAATAGTAAAGGACACGAATGAATTTCGGAACCGAGGGGAACGTTCCAAAATTCAAAGGAATTGAGTCAAAGGAAGAGATTGAAACTCGAATGAGTGTGATTCTGTAAATACATTTACCCTATATGTTGAATTTTGCCTAGAGCTACCAAAGCTCTGATACCAACTGTAACGACCCGCCATTTTGGACCATTCGCGTCCATTACAAGTGTATAGGTAGACACTCATGCCGGAGTTGAATTGCTCAAAATACCGCGTTGTTAATTTAAATTTGGCAAAACTGAACATATACAGTAAATAGATATAATCACAGATCACAGACACAGAGTAATAAATGCAGCGGAAATAAAAGAGATAGTAGTTCATGAAGCTACTATATGAATATATAAAATACATCAGAGTTTACAACAGAAGAGTAATACGATACATCAGATACAAATCAGAATACATCACTGGAATCATCGAATACTGAAGCAGAATAGATGGCTGGATCTTCAAGCAAAGATCCAACTCCAAAGGTGAGTCTCAAAAGCTGAACCACTCAGTCTGACCCGAGCGTAAAGCAAAACACAAGACACTCGAGTCAGGATTAACATTCTTATATTAATAAATCCAACTCAAGTGAAATAGCAATTGAAATACAAGTAACTCAAAGGATGTTTGGAATAACCATCCTTTAAGGATCCGTTAAACTATCTACTAGGTAGTAATGTACGATAAGTAGATAATGTCTATCAGTAATATAAAGATATCAAAGTAGGGTTAAGCAGGGCCCATACACCTCTTAACCTGTTTATTCCCAAAAGCATATACAAGACCGTAGTTTCCCCAAAACCGGAAGTCACCAGAGGGCAATCCATATACTAAAGGTACAAATCAAAATCATAGTGGTCGCGAATAGGATAATCAGTATGACAAGGTACATGAGGCGATACCAACTAGGATACTAGTAGTTGCCTGATCCGGACTGATGTTGGGCATAGCAGCTACTACCCCAACACCGCGAACAACACTCCCAAATCGAGGGGTGCACCCAAATCGAATCACAAAAGTAATAGATATGGTATCGAAGAAGTGTGCCCGCTAGAGATGGCGATCCTCAATGGCCCGGCGCGGCTCCTGTTTTAGTCATGTCAGGGGTCATCCAAAATCGTTCTCTTTCTTCAGTCAACGCGTTCACCAAAACCATCCACTTCGTTCTGGATCAACACTCCGCGTATAATTATCAAAGTGGTTTCGGTTCAGATAGAGAGTATATCCATTACCGATCCCGGTCTCTTTAATAACTTTCGTAATTATTACACCGATTGGTCGTTTATATATTTCAAAACCAAATCAATTCAATTTCAATTACAATTCGTAAACCAACATTTCATTTGTCTTTCAAAAACCAATTTCCAAAATTTACGTTTCAAAACTTCAATTTACCATTTCAAAATCTTATAATTCAATTTCAATTTCTATTTAAACAATTCAAATATTGATTCAAATTCGTATATAAGTTTCATCCCGAAATCATTTAAATCAATTTATTTTAACATTCAAATCAATTTAAATTCACTTATCAATTTCATTCAATATCGTTAAATTAATTTATCATTCAAAACAATTTCTATTAAATTTCCAAATCATTAAATCAATTTCTTAAATTCAACTTCATTAAATCAAAACTTACAAATTTAATTAAATTAAATTCATCAAATCAAATTCTTTGAATTTCAAATCTCACATTAACTTCAAAAATATCACATTTTATTTCTTGATAAAGAAATTCAATTTCACTTATTTACTTACTTAAATAATTTTCCAAACTTAATTAATAAAGAAACTCAATTTCAATTATTTACGAAGTAAAATTCACTTATTCACAAATTCAATTTAATTTAATCATTAAATAATTCAATCTTATTTAATTATTAAATAATTCAAAACTTAATTATTAAAAATTTCAAAGTTTAATAATTTCAAACTTAATCATAGTTTCAAACTTAATTATTAAATCATTTCAAATAATTTCAAACTATATTATTAAATCATTTCAAAATTTAATTCAATCATTTCTCAAATTTAACAACATTCTTCCATCAATTTCATTGTTAACATTTTGTTTCAGATTATTAAATATTAACATTTTCCTTTCATTAAAATTCAAATTTCAACTTCATTTCAAAATCATATTTTTATTCAAATAAAATCTTCGTTTATTTTTAAATCAAATTTATTGACCAATCGGGTTTTATTTAATTTTCTTTCCTAGGTCAAAATTCAATTTTTGGGTATTTATCATTTCAACCCGATTCCAATTCAATTCAAAAATCAAAGCATATCAAAGGGAACTTGCAGTGTGATAACTGGGATGGTGTCAAAGTAAATAAACAAGCAATACCAACAATCAATATCAATCCAATAATCAATTCAAATAATCCCGAAATAACCGTATTAATTCGCATTGTTATTTGTACGAATTAATATAATTATTTCTAGAATCTACACTATCATTTCATGTAGATTAAAGATTTTTACATTACGGTTTTTCACTTGTCATCTATTACAATTTCATATATCATCAATTTAACAACATACATTCAGTGGTTCAAAGTGTAATTTAAACAAATCCTACGTGTCAATAAATTTAACAGTTAAAGGGGTCATATTATACAAATGTCAGTTAATCAAATTTAACATTTAACTATCCTATATCACGTTCAATTGCATGCTATTTATCATTTTAACATTAACGATTTAACGTCCAATATAAACATCAACAATCAATCAATTATCAGCCAAACTGTATTATCATCACATAAATAACTAACAGATAATGGTGTCAGATGTCACAGGTGAACTGATACAGGCAATAGCATATATAACAGTGTAATTAACTAACAGCAGCATATTTCAATTGTCGTTTCAATTGAAATCAAATCTAATAAATAAAAGAACGTTAATCGTGAGTGAGTGCTCACCTTCCGAGGCTAGAGAATAGACAATGAAATCAAGTTACGAAATCCAGGCACGAATTCCAAAACAAAGCAAGATTGGACTCGAATCGACGAACGAAGCTGATAAATAGAAATTGACGAAATCAACTTAGACTAGATCGATGAAGATAAATGGTATAAGTGAACATATATATAAAATTATGCACATAAAATCATATTTTATATCCAAACGCAATTTTTTAAATTTAAATATATATGTATTTCAAAATCATTGTTTAAATTAAACGCATATATAAAATCAAACATATATACACATTACATTAAAGCCTCAACAGTACTAATATATATTTTGTATATATACACTTTGAACATAGAATAAATATATACTTTTAAACACTGTAATAAAATATTCACAACAATATAATAGCTAGTAAATATATATATACCTTATAGTGTAGAACCGATACTTACCCAGCAAATCATAAACAAAACCAAACAAAACATGCAAACTAAAACACTGTTTGGTAAACATTAAAACTTTGTAATATATATAAACTACTTTATATCTCTGTAACAGAAAAAGAAATTCAAATAAACATATATTACTACTGACATGATATACCATGATATATGATAATCACTTTAACAAGGCTACTGTATAAAGGTATATATATATAGGCTGTAACCAAGTAGATTCGAAATTTCAAAACATAAATAATATAGGACTGTATACTTATAAAAATACCGTAACAACTAGATAAAAATAAAATAAAAATATGAGAACTAAACCTATATTTAGACCCATACAACCTACAAAAATATATAGACTCAAACCAATCGACACTTACATATAAAATAACAATATATATAAACTTTTATACTTATAAATTATAACTGTATAAGCATATATATATATATACCAAAAAAACAAGACACCTATATGTAAATCTATACAAGTGCCCAGATTCAAAATACCCATGTATAATGCATACATTAAAACCTATATACATAGCTTACGTGTAAACATACTTTATAAAATCTTAAGTCTATATATAACAACAATTATAACTTATATACAACCAATATTCCATAAGGATCTATACAGTATATACATAATAAATTATATACATGTAGCTTCTCAACTTAAAATATAAATCTGATGTGTACAACATACTATCATATATACACATATAAATTTACCTTTGCAAAGAAAAGGGAAGGGAGGCTCAGAACGTTCTCGGCTTTGGCAAGAGGGAAAGGGGAGCAGCTTTCGGCCAGTCATGGTGGCTGCTTGGGTTCGCGAGGGGAGGAGAGAGAAGCCGGAGGTGGGTAGCTTGCTCGGGTGGAGGACCTTAGGGGACGGGCTGGGTGTAGGGGGTGATGGCTTCGTCCAAGGTAGGCTTGAGAATGGTCAGGTAGAGGCCGTGCTAGGCTCGGGAAGCATGCAGCTGAGGGGAGAAGTGGTGGCTTTGAAGGTTTGGGTAGGCGATGGGAAGATGTATGCGAGTTTCAGGGTTGGTGAATGGCAGTGAGGCCAAGATGGGGTTTCGGGTTTGGAGGGACCGATGTGTTCGGTGGAGAGGGAGAGAGGCGAGGCCAGGTCGGATCTTCGGTGAGGGCGGATGCTGAGCGAAGGTGGGAGTAGGGTACGGTTGCATATGCTAAGGCATGGGAAGAGGTAGATAGCGTTGGTGATGAGAGGAGGCCGAGCATGGGCATGGTGGTGGAAGGAGAAGAGCACGGGTGGGGAAGGTCAAGCATGCGTTTCGTTTCCCCTTTTTTTTTTTAGAAACTAATGGTGGCAGAACAAAAGAAAAATGTAAAGAGGAAGGAAAAATGAGAGTGGGTGAGAAAGTGGAAAGGAACAGGCAACAGTAAGGGACGCGTGCAATTTACTTTACATATTATTTTCAGAACTAAAGTAGGGATAGGAATAGACGGGAAATAAATATCGAAATCAAAAGGCAGATGGAAAAATGAACCGCAGTACGTTGGAACCAGAAATATAATAAATTTGTTATGGGGAATAGAAAGGTCAAAAAGCTGAGATAATAATTGTTGATGCCCGTTGGGTTTACGGAGGAAAGTTGAATGGTCACAAAAGGAAAATCAAAAGGCACAAAAACCAAACGTCACAAACCGGTACCGATACGGTAAGCGTTACGTAAAGTGCAACGTACAACGGAACTTCGAATTTTACAATCGAATATACCGTAGAGATCGGCACGACGAGACGATCAAAACGGTATATAGAAATCAGTGGTACGATCATCCGATAAAAATCGATATCGGTACCAGAATGCTGCTATTTTGCAGAAAATAAGAACGACGGAGCAATAGATGTCCGAATTTGGAAAAATGACGAACTGATATTTTGCTCAGAAGATGGTTTAGAATTTTTCTATGTAAAAATATTTAGGTTTCGGAAACATTTTATTTTCATCGCTTTTTAACTGATTAAATTGAAGTGAATTTACGTGCGAAATAAACTTTCATATTTTCGGACGAAAATTTACCAGTTGCTATGTTTAACTAGACGTATTCCAAATATTAAATTTTTATTTCAAAATTTTATCGTTTGAAATTTCGCAAAATTTCAACTAATTACGTTATTAAACAGTTGAAATTTTACGGGTCGTTACAATAATAATTTAACTATGTTATTATTTAAATCAACCTAATTATATTTTACACAATAAATTTATCAATATTTTATACTTTATTAAAACTATCAATAAGTTATACTATCGCTTTCTAAATGTCGATATGAGTCTAATGCAAAAATCTGTGGGTTAATCGGATTAAAAATGAACAAGATATCACATTTTAAAATTAACACATCTAGTTAATATAATTAAAAAACTAAATAAATAACAACTCTCATCGAAAACCAAAAAACAAAATATCCAAGCATACAAACAATGATTTATATCAACACATATCATATAGTGTTAAACCAAAGGCGAGGTAACTCAGATTTATTACAACCAATGCTTCTATCTTTTCATTCTTCTATTTTACTTTCATTTTACTTATACTGCATATGTTCTTTTCTTAGACTATTTCTATCACATTTATAGTTCTTTTAATTTATCTTTAGAGATTTTCTATATTTTAATACATTGGAATTACATTCTCCCAAATGGAATGGATAACACTGTAAATTTCTATATCTTATCCAAAAAGGGAATTTGTGTTACCTTTGAAATGACAAGGAATTATCTTTTTAGAATTATTGAAATAGACAATACAAAATATGGTAAGTATCTATATTTTATACATCTCTTTCTTTTTAGGTGTATTTCTTGTTATTTCAACCACTACACTTTTATTTATATATCTAAAGCTTGTTAATTTATAGAAATTTCACATCGCACCATGCTATAAAATCCAATAAATTAAAATATTGTTTATTTCCCTACATTTAACTGTGATAACTCAATTTACCATTTTATTTGCACAAGCCATATTAAATTCAGAAATTTGGATACCCAATATTTTCCAAATACATGAAATATACAATTTCAGGTTATCAATAATAGAATATGTAGGCAGGGTTTGCAATTTTATTTCAAGTATACAATTTTAGCGTACAACTCCAATTTACATTTCAGGCATTCAGGAATAGATTTACAATGATATAAATATAATATTATATAAAAATATATAATTTCCTACTCATCTTTTTAGCTTTCCAAATTTCCAAATCCAATCCCTGTTATTAGTTTGACTCCTTTTTATCTCTATTGGAATACATACACTGCAAGCATACATATAACTATAAAAAATATAGATTGGAGAAGAGATTTGGATTTTAATTTAAATTCTAGATCCAGATTTATAATTTCCCCCGGCTTGATGGTTTGATTTGACCATATTCTTCTTCTCAATTATCCTCTGATATGTATGCATCTAAACTATAACTATTTTTAAGAATTTAGAATTTGTGGAGAAGATAAGATGGTAGAGCTTCGACATCGCTTGGAAAAGATGAGATAAAAATTAAGGGGTTCAGTCCGTATTTAAAGGGGTTTGGAATTAACATGGGGCGTTAGATTTACCTACAGAATTTTTAGTTTTATCTTGGACGTAGCTCAATTGATTTGTACAGAAGTAAAGTATTGTGGTCCATTAGTGCCATCCATTTGTCACTTAAAAATCACTATTTAACACGTCAACCGATCGACCGTCAACCCCTACCAATCAACTGGTTGTGTGTATTAACTTCCGCGTTGATTTTTATTTGATTTTTTTGTTCTATTCCTTTTTTACACAACCGATATAATCTCCTTCCTATTATCGATTTCTTAACGTTTAAGCTAATGTTACTTGTCCGTTAACTTTAAATGATAGTAATTGATGTTAGTTAATTATTCTCATATCCTTAATTAAATATATAATAATTTCTAATTCTAATACTTTGAAAGTTAATAACGTTTTTGTTTGAACTCCGATCAGAAAACTTCATATATAAAAGTTGATCAGAAAATCATCACGAATACAATGGTGCAAGTTTCATAGCCAAATTCTGACATTTGTAGAAATTCTATTTTTTGGCACTATTATTTATTAATTAATTTATTTCTAATTAATTGTCGTAAAATCACGGGGTGTTACCATACAGGAGGTGTAATAAGACATGACGTATAGCTAAGAATTATAGGATGAACCTTAATAAGGCAATAAAATGTTATCACTATGGTAAGATGGGACATTTGGCGAGAGACTCTAGGTCCAAACCATCGAGACAACAAGGATAGTTGGAACAACAGTAACAATTGAAGGGAATAAAGTGCTATAATTGTGACCATATAGGACATTATAAGAAGGAGTGTAACGACCCACTATTTTGGACCATTCAAATCGACAATAATCCACACATGTCTGACTTGAATAATTCAAAATAACAGATTGTAAATAAATTTGGAGCAAATGAAATCAAATACACAGAATCACAGACACAGAACATATCAGAATAACTCGCAGCGGAAATAAAATACCATAGTAGTTCATGAAGCTACTATATACAAACTCTCAAAACATATTACATAATATCATTCTAAAAACATATACAATAGAAATCCCAAATACATAGAAGTTTATAATACCAGAGCTGAAATAGAACAACTGAAACTGGAATGGATAGATAACTAGATAAGCAAAATCTCCAGCGATTCCTAGCTCCAGAAAGAAATCCAAAGTTAAGCTGTAAATACTCAGGCTGACCCGAGCGTAAAGTAAAACACAAAACACTCGAGTCAGGACAATATATACTTATATAATGTAAACCAACTCAAGTGAGCTGTAGTAGAAATGCACAATAACTCAAAGGATGCTTGGGATCGCCCATCCTTCAAGGATCAGTTAAACAATAAATTAAATACACCCCGTGGTTAAAATTTCAAAATGGTATTTTATTCTTCGAAATCAAATATCATTTCAAAATTCAATATCCTTCAAAAATCCATTTCAAAATATCAAAATATCATATTTCAAAATAGTTTATATTTCAAAACAAATTACTTCATTTTAAATCATAGAATGAAGTTATTATATTTAATAATTAAATTATTAAATTTCCAAAAATTTAACTTTTCAAAGTTCATTCGTTCACTTAAATTAATTAAAACAATGAAAATTCAACTTTCGCAGCATTTAGAAAATGCTACGAAAAGTCACATTTAAAACAGTTCAATTTAACAAAAGTCAGCATTTAAAATGCTGTAATAGGGTTACATTAGTTTCAAATAAACTTAGTTAAATTCAACCATTATAACATTTACAAAAATTCTATAATAGCCTTTAATTAAATTTAGCCATTTGGTTCATTATTATCAACTACAGCATTTACAAATGTTGTATTATCATTTACATTAGAATTAATAGCATTTCAGAAATGCAGTTAATTAACTTCAAATATTCAGTATAATTTCACAAACAATTATATTTTTATATAAATCATTTTTAACTTATAAAATCATATAATTTCACTTTTAAAACAATCATTCAAATACCCTTATATTCATGATTTTATAAAGTTAAACCTCCATTCAAAAATCAAAATTTAATAATAATTCACTTATTAAATTCCAATATTAAATTATAAATTCATTAAATTAAATTAACTTAACACTTAAGTTTAAATTGTCAAATATAACTTAATTCCATTTTTTTATTTACTTGACTTAAAATTCACTTTTAAGCAAAATTCACAAATTTCCAATTTTAGTTATATTTCAAAATTTCAACTTAAATATTCATTGATTTCACATTTTAACTTTATTCAAAATTATTAATATAATATAAAAATCATTTAAATTCACTTTAATCCAAATTATCATGAATTTATCACATTTCACATTTAATTTAAATTCCAATTATCACCAAGTTAAAATTTCCCAAATTAACTTACATTTCAAATTTTCTAATTTTACCATTAATTTATTTCACTTATAAATTTTTAGAAAATCAATAATGCTTTACAAAAATCATTTTTATTTAGTTTAAATCAAAATATCATAATATTTACATTTCTAAAATATTTAAAAAAAAATTTATAAAACATATTTTAACAACGGGTCTGTATTTCATTTTCTAGCCTAGGTAAAGTGATACGGGTAATATATCATTTCAACCCGTAATTTACAAAGAAAACCCGGGTTTGATCATTTCAAACCCGCAAATCCCAAGTAAATGAAAATAATTGAAAATCATTCAGGCCTATCATTTCAGCCCATAACGATTTTCTCCTATTCTAAAGTCCGTTCGGGTATGTATCATTTCAACCCATAGTGATTCTAATCTAAAGGGAACTTGCAGTGTGATAAACTGATAAAAATAACAGAACAACATAATATAACAGTAACATATGATATAACAGGTGTTTAAGCATGTGTGAACATCATATAATAGTGACATAGCAAATATAATATGGTGATGCAATTTACAGATTCACATGTGATCGATTTACTATTAATATAAGTATAAAACTGTCTGGTGAGAATAACTCACTAGTATATGCTGGAGACGATAACTGAAACGCACAAACTAAGATCTTTGAAGGCACAAAAGCACAAATAAGATTTGAGATTGGGAGAGCCAAAGATTAATCACCTTGAATACATTCAAACAAACAAAACAATCTACATAAGTTTTCAACCCGAATATAATAAAACGATGTTAGAAATGAATGTACAAAACATCACCAAAGTATTTGCACTTGCTTCAACCACTTGTGCTTCAGTCTAGGGTCAGAAACACATGGCTAAGCATGGGTTAAGATCTGGTCTTTGGGTTGGTAAGGGTCGGCCTAGCATGTAAGAGGTGATGGTGTAGAGAGATAGGTGCATGAACTACAGCTACAAGGCATAAACAACATGATTTCTAGGCAAACAAAGAGCTCGGCCAAGGCAAGGGTAGGCACGGCCATGGCTACAGGTGGGGTAGGGATGACATGGCAGTGGGTTTCAGGTCATCTATGGGTGGTGGAGGTGGAGTAGGTGGCGGCCAAGGAGGAGTTTGGAGGTGGTGGTGATGTATGGTGCTCGACTTGGCATATAAGGTGAAGTTTTTGTGTGTTTTTGTGTGGATCAACAACAAGGTGGCCACGGCTATGGAAGGACAGTGGGCTGGAGGTGATGGTGGCTGGTTGTGGTGGTGGTGGAAGCAGCCATGGTGCTGGAGGAGGGAGGGCCGAACAATATAGGTGAAGCAAGTGCAAGTACAAGAAGAAAACAAGTAGGAAAAGTGTAGAAAAGTGAATTATTTACCAAAGTTTTCTCTTCAGGAGATGGAGGCCGACATTTTTGTGTTTGAGAAGGTTTTGGTGCGTGAAAAATGAGGGGAAGTTGGCTGAAGCAAAGTGATAAGGTCAGCAAATGAATGGATGTGGTGATTGGTAATGAAAAGGTAAGGTTGAATATGAAAAGGTGGAATGCAAAAAGGCAATGGGCAAATCAAAAGTCAAAACCTCTTCACATTTCTTTAATTTGTTTTTATAACTTTATATTTCTGGTAATAATAGTAATACCAGATAAAATTTCGAAATTTAATCAAAATATAAAAATATATATAATATTTATAAATTATATAAAGTAAAAATAAGAAAATAGCTAAAAATAGTAAACTAGTCTAGAAAATTTGAAATTAATTGAAATAAATTTTAGAAAATTCATATGAGCTTGTAATATATTTTTAAACATAAATAATAACATAAAATAAAAGTACATTCACAAAATAAATATATAAAATTTAATTTAAATATAATTTTAATGAAGAAAATAGCAGAAAATAAGAAAACAGCCTATAAAAATAGGAAATCAACACAGTAAACTTTGGAAAAATTATAACATCACTTTAAAAATGTTTTAAAATAAAATATATATCTAATATGTCATATAACACATATTAGAACATGATTTGACAAATAAAAATATTGTTTATATAAATTAAAATAGATGATTTTATTAAATAAATCAATTTACATACAATATGGTAAAAAGCATAATTTTCACAATATAAATCGGATTTCAACGAAACGAAAAGCAGTATTATTGAAATTAAATTTATTTTCATAATAAAAGATAAAATTCAAGAATTTAAAATATTTAAATTTTAAATTTAAAAGTCAAAGTTTGACCAGATTGACCAAAAATCCACTTTTCGGGAAAATATTCAATTTATACCAGTTTGAAATTATAATTCACATAATAATCAACATTTATATTTAAAAATGAAATGTTTGAAATAAAAAAAATAAAAAAAAAGTTTAAAGTAATTTCAAAATAAAAATAAAGTCAAAATTAAAAATATATATAAAAATCTAGGGTTGTTACAAGGAGTATCCAACATAATAGAAAGAGAGATTGTTAAGGCTTATGCATATGATGCCATGCCAAGTTCCAACATTACACCAATGGCCCAGGAGAAAGGGAAGTCAGTTATTGTCATGGCCCGGATTTTCGACGCTCGAAAATCAACATCAATACGTTCATTATATTACATGCCAAGCAATCGAATGCCGGAAATACCAGATCATTGGGGAAAAAGAAGAAAGAGGTAGAAGAAGAAAAACAGAAACAACAACATAGAATCTCACAATCTCAGCGGAACATTATATAATAGATAGTAAAATGTCTTTATATAAAAAGTACTACAACTGTTATTTACATATTACATCATCAGAGTACAACGCATCAATAACACAATACCGGACAGTTATAATAACTTGTCCTCTCAAATGCTGAATATACAACATACAATACATAGTGGAATAAAATCAAATACTTATAATACTTTTTCGTCAACCAGCTCGTCTCCTGAGCTCCATAGCATCCTATCATGTATCTGTAATACTCAGTCTGACCCGGGCATTATAATAAAATAACACCCGAGTCAGTCTGGGAAACCAGCGTGAGAAAACACACTAAATTTAAATTATTAAAGTTATCAAAATCCTTTGAAAACAAAGGTATCTCGTAAGACCGCATCACACATAAACACGACGGGTTTTTCCCTTACGATAACCAAAACACTTCATATCAAAATCGTCTGATATTATAATAGTGTCTAAACAAAGTAAATAGAAAAAAGCTGAAATGCTTGCATCTCACGTTTTAGCATAGTTGGGCACAATCAAAACCGTACGACGCTTATTGGAGAATGAATTCCATACAATGACTAGGCACTGGGGTACCACCTATCACGGTACACGTCTAGAAAAAAGTACTAAGGACCTTGCCAGGATCCCCTACAACATAAGACCGGTCCTATCCCTAACCTGTATAAAACCGAATATGTTATCACCCCGGTTGTTCCCACCCTTATCGAGAGCTTTTTTGCATGTACCGCCATATACATAATAAATAATATATCTGAGGGTATCTAGAAAGGTGATAACATACCCTAATTAGGAATGATCCACTTAGCCTTGCTACATATTCATTGATTTTCAATCATTCCGGTTGATGAGGCTTGAGGCTACGATTACCTTTCAGGAATTTTCTCTTAGATTGCTCATCGTCCTCCAATGACGATGTTCTGATAGCATTCGTCCATACAAGTTGTCCTGGGTCTGGACAAACCAAATCACCGTTTTCATCATCTTCACGGTATTCATTCGTAATGCTCAAATCAGATCGAAGTGGTTTTCGGATAATTAAATCCAATCCTGGTCTCTTCGAAACGATCAACGAAATCGGCCAAATACTTGATAGTTGATTATTTAACTATCAATAAAACATTCATAAGCATACATCAGGCCTTATTATAATTTTCCAAAATCTAATTCCAAAATATCTTTATAAGATATATATTCAAATCTCTTTCCAATTTTCAATATTTAAGACAACCCTGTTATTTATATCCATATCAGGATATTTCAAACCATTTCTTATTTCAACACTTAGAAAATATTATATTTAAAATATATTTTCTAACCCTTGCTTCCCAACACTTTGTAGAAATTCACTTATTTCTCTTTTCTCAAAAACCCTTCCCAATTTATATTGTGAATTCCTTAATTCGTTTATAACGAATTCTATAAGTTCCGAGTTCCAAAAATATATATTTATCTCACCGAAATAAATATATTCACACCATTTCCTTCAAAAATAGTTAAACAAAACCCTTTTTTTAAATAAATGGAAAGCACCACGCGGTATCAACTATGGATTCACAATTCAATGATTACGTCTCTATCCCAGAGAAATCCAAAACTTAACTGCAGGCAATCTCTGCCTCCGATTTCACCATGAAAATATACCATTACTTTTCGAAAACTTTATTTAATAACTATCTCAGAATAATGCTTATAAAATTTCTATAATGAATTTCCAAGTTTAATTTAGGCAAATACTCTTAAGTAAAAATTATTAGATGAAACAATATTAATATTGAATAATTCATCCTTTAAAATAATAATACTAGTTTATTATTAAATAATAATTAACTTAGTATCAACTTATTATAACTAACTTAATTAATAATTAAATATACTTTTAAAAATTTAAAATAATTACATAACTTTGAAATGATACATAACTTTGAAACGATAATTAATTCTGATTTATTTATAAGATTCTAATTAATTTACAAGACTTATTAATAAAACTTATAATTTAATTTGACAATTTAAAAATATTTAAATAACCAACTTTTTGGAATATTTTTAAGCACTTTAAAATTATCTAGTTTAGTAATTGAAATCCTCCTTTTACAAACAAACTCAACTTCACGATAATATATATTTTCCAATCCTAATATAACTAGTCTAATATTTATAAATCCCTCTCGATTTATCACCTATTGATCTACGTCCCGATTTCGTAAATCCCCTTTTCACATTTCCAAAAATAAATCTATCATTTATTCTTAAGTCGATTTACCCATCTCATTATAAATTCTTACCGTGAATTTATAACTACAATTTATCAACCGATAATCACTTCACTTTATTTATAAAACATTGTTTATAAATCTCACAGTTTTCAATTCCAATTTATAACGGTTTCACATCACTTACATCCATTATAAATTGATTTCTACATTAAATTCCATTTATAAATCAATTTCTTAAATAATCCAATCTATATTCCAAACAAATCCAACCTCGATTTTCCTTCTATTCCATAATTCAGAAATCTTATTTAAGATCCAGTATAACCAATTTTACATTTATTTCCAAATTCACTTATATTCTCCAATCTATTTAAAATATTGATTTTAAAACCCTTTATATTTAAAACAAGTATCAATTAGGAATTATTTTCAAAAATCCTATATATATATATATAATATTCGAAAATCTCTATTTACAATATCACGAAATAGTTAAGAAAAATTTAAATCATTTATTTTATCATGACAATTTCTTTTTAATTAAATCCAAATTCTATATAAATATTTTACTTCAAAAATCTCTTTTTAATTTCTTCTTAAATTCAAAATACATATTTATGGTATTTTAAAATACCAAAATCTAAACCAGTAATACCATAGCATCCAATAAATTCAAATCACACTATAATCTATCACACGTTATTCAAACAAATCATATATCACTATATATGAAATCAAATTCAAGATTTTTGAGGAATCCAAAAATGAGTGAGATTTACTTAAATTTATTTCCTGTCGCTTTCACGTTTCAGTTCCGATTTAAAATTAACGAGCGCTTATTTTTAGTTCAAATCCCTGCTAGCTCCAATCAACTCCAACTCAATCCCTTCTTGTAGCATGCGATGATACGATCCTATGGCAACTCACTTTGTTTGAATCTGACCCTAAACGAGTAAGTTATCACGATTTTAAGATTATCAAATAAAAATAATATATTATTTTTCCTTAATTACAACTTAAGACTAATTACCCAATTAAAATTTTATTAGCCGCGCCTAACTTCCTTCTTCGTCCTCGCGTTGACCACCACCAAGCTCGCTTTGACCATGCCTTATCATCGCCATGCTGCGATTCCGACCACCGCACCCTCCCCCTAGGTTCGCCTGAACCCCAGCTACCCTCTGCCCCAAACGGCATCGCCATCGATGCTACCACGACCACAAAATCCCCCTAAAACCGCCATCGCCTCAGGCCACATTGCTCCACCGCGAGCTCACCGCCAACCCTCCTAATTACCAGCAACCCAACCATATCAGCCTCGTCACCCAAAACCCTACCTATCACCGGAAATTGACCCAACGTCCAATGAAGTTTACCGAGAATTACGTCCATCCTCGACCACCTGAGACCATCGCGCCTCCACCACCAAGTACCCTCGTGCTCCCTCTCCACTTCACTAGCTGGAAGCCTCGCCCCACGATCCTCCAAATCGCCATAGTCGATGAAAAACTGACCACCGTTCATCTTGACTTCCTCGCCTCCACACACCACCAACGTCCATCTCCCCCGTCCAACTTGTCGACCTTCCTCTCCTCTATACTTCCAAGTCGGTGACTTCACCTAAAACCGACCCTAATGGTTCAAACTAGCGAGGGCCGTTCGATTTGAGGGGGAGGGAGGCTTCGTTTTTTTTAAAAAGAGAACGAACGCTTTCTTTTTTTCTTTCTTTTTTTGAATGCTCGGCTGCTTATTAAAAGAGAAAGGGGAAAACGTTTTGAAGAAGCAAAGGTCACGATCACATCATAGGGCTGATGGTAAGTTAGAAGGATAGCTGAAAAGAAGGGTTGACTGGTCAATTTATTAATTAGATTTCAAAACGTCTCGATTTACGCAACTCAAAATCTCGAGCCCCTATCGAGGTGTGCTGCTAGGCTTTCATAATGTTATACCCCTATTCCGAACGCAATAGAAAAGGTTTCGAGTCCTAATTCGATCGTATGTAGAAGATAGCTTTTTGAACCTTATTATTATATTGAATTTTCGATATTATTTTCAACGCGTTTATAACCCGTACGATCAAATGATAACTCCAAACACTATGAAATTTAAAATCCGATAATAATACACTATTACGGATCTAATGAAACTAGTTTCATCGAATTCCAAGACTATGCCCCGAAAGGCTATTTTTAAGTGTCAATTTAAACGATATATTTTCAAAATTTAACAAATCGCTTTTAAATTCAATTTAAAAAGTTTTATTGTCTTCAGTATTATTAATATAAATTTTATAAGCCTTTAAATTATTTTTAACAAGCTTACAACTCAAGATTCAATATTTTAACCAATTTTCAATTAGTAAATTCAATAATTAAATTATCTAATAAATCGTTATATTTAAAATTCAAGTTTAAAAATTAACTTTTAAATATTTAAAATCAATTAAATATTCAAATTTTCAATAACCAAAATTCTAGGTCGTTACATTCCTCCCCCCTTAAAAGAATTTCGTCCCCGAAATTACCGAGGTAAGAAGAATGTTCCAAAACCCCTTAACTATTTCAAAACCAATCGGTTTAAACAACTTTCCAAATCACACAGTTTTAAAAAACTTCTTGAAAACAATTTTATTGAAACCACATTATCACTTCAACTAATTTCCAAAATCCATCCATAGATTCCAAATAATATTATTTACCCAACTATTTCAAGACTCTAACTCAAATCCAATTTTTAGTTATTAAAATTTTCTTCAAAATTTTCTTACTCCTTAAATTTTTGAAAAATTTCGCCAACGTCTCCTTTGTGCGGCTAGATCCGAAAAACTACAAAATGCCTCTATGGGCCCAAATCATCAAAAGAAAACAAATGCCAAGTGTTTCAATCATGAAATCATCAATTTCAAACACAATTTAAACACATACCTTTTTGTCGGGTAATCCTATTTTCTTTTTGATATCGAAGGCATCATTTTAGTTCTTGCTTTTATATACCTTCACCTTACTTACCAATAATACCCAATCATACAATTCAAAATCATTTTATTCAGCATTTTCAGATTTCCAATATTTATTTCACCAAAACCCGTACGATGTACATATATCGTCCGTACGCAATGTAACCTCTGATCGCTCACTCGATCACATAATTTCACTTCCGAACTAGTATCGTTCACACGACTCTCTAGTGCGGACTTAGTTCTGGTTTCTTGATCAGAAACCGTCATTCTCCTTCCATAGCTACATACTATGATACAGAATTTCAAAATCAATCAAAAATCCATATCTAGTGTTCGCCGTCGAAAATCGAGTAAAAAATAATAACTCGGATTGATATAAATTTAACTTGAAATTATGTGTTTGAATCTGGATCAAATCGTTATGCGGATTAAATAATATACGTACAACTTACGTATTAATTTTCCATTTATTCTTAGCTATGTCAAATTCTGTTATTTACATTTACTTTCATTTCCATTCAATTATTCTCAAACCATTATTCACATTCCTTATTCAATCTGTATTCAAATGTTTACTTAGCATATTCCTCCCCATACTAATCATTTCTTAAGAATGATTCCATCAAATTTTCGTAAGTTTTATTCAAACATTTTATACAATGTTCTTAGATTTATTTCCACTTCACTACTTAAGCCTATATCCATTTAATCAAATTCAATTTTAATTCCATTTAATTTACTAATCACATTAATTAGTTCATTCACTAATTTATTTCCAATCTTAATAAATTCCATTTCCAATAATTATTTCATTTAGCCTACTTAGGCTAATTTTTCAAGCTCACTTTTATTTAACTTAATTCAAGTTAAATTCCATTCCAAAATCAAATTTCAAATTTTTATAAGTCACCAAACCTACTCATATCCCATAAAACATTTTAAATCAAAACTCCAGAGTTTAGACAATTTTGTTCTAAGTATTTCAAATCATTTTTGAAATCATATATACCCAAAATCCCTTGGTATATCAAATTATTCCTTTGAATTTCAAAACCAAAACCAGTTTTGCAAACAAACTCCAATTCAAATCATTGAGGTAGCAATCCCTCCCTTGGAGACTCGAAAATGAACGTCGATGATGCTGTAGTCATCACCGAAATTATTTTCCAGTGACCGAAGTGAGTCAGTGCTTTTATTCCTTTAAACTCCCTTTTAAATATTTCCACTCAAGAATATTCTCCAAATAATATAACTATTATTTTCCAAGACTTTGAAAGCATTTTCAAAACCAATGGGATTTAAATTCCCAAATTTCCAACCTTTAAATCCTGTTAAATCTATATTTAAATATTCCTTTGGAATTTCATTCCATTTCAAATTATAAATCACATTTATAAACTCATATTTACAAATTCCATTTTGTTATATGAAATATTTCTTAACTGTTGACTATAACATCAACTTTTATTCGATCACCACAACAACAAATGATAATAGTTTAATATTATCATTTCCTAACAGCCAAGCAAACCATATATAATAATTTCTAAAAATTATTCCTTTATATATATAAAAATAATTTGGGTAAAATTATTTCATTTACCCCATTTCAAAACAATACTATGTCGAATTGCTCTGTTCAAGTGTTTATAGATCCCTATTAATAACGTTAATTACTCGTATTGACCAGAATCCATAAGCCACACAGTAGATCAATCGACACAATATAAACAATTTTATATTCACTAACAAATACGCGCTCATATCTATTAATACACTCAAACTCATTCAAGGGTGCTACTGACCCTATCTCTAATGAGTAACCCCATCAAAGCCAAGGTTCTCACTTAACCTTCAGCTCTGAAACCAAGTGTCACGGCCCGGATTTTCGACGCTCGAAAATCGACATCAATACTTCACTGTATTACATGCCGAGTAATCGAATGCCGGAAATACCAGATCATTGGGGAAAAAGAAGAAAGAGGTAGAAGAAGAAAAACAGAAACAACAACATAGAATCTCACAATCTCAGCGGAACATTATATAATAGATAGTAACATGTCTTTATATAAAAAGTGCTACAACTGTTATTTACATATTACATCTTCAGAGTACAACACATCAATAACACAATACCGGGCAGTTATAATAACTTGTCCTCTAAAATGCTGAATGTACAGCATACAATACACAGCGGAATAAAATCAAATACGTATAATATATCTTTGTCATCCAGCTCGTCTCCTGAGCTCCATAGTATCCTATACTGTATCTGTAATACTCAGTCTGACCCGAGCATTATAATAAAATAACAACGAGTCAATCTGGAAAACCAACGTGAGAAACACACTAAATTTGAATTATTAAAGTTATCAAAATCCTTTGAAAACAAAGGTATCTCATAAGACCGCGTCATACATAAACACGATGGGTTTTTCCCTTACGATAACCAAAACACTTCATATCAAAATCGTCTGATATTATAATAGTGTCTAAACAAAGTAAATAGAAAATTACAGAAATGCTTGCATCCCACGTTTCAGCATAATTGGGTATAATCAAAACCGTACGGCGCTTATTGGAGAATGGATTCCATACAATGACTAGGCACTGGGGTACCACCTATCACGGTACACATCTAGAAAAAAGTACCGAGGACCTCGCCGAGAAACCCAACAACACAAGGCCGGCCTTATCCCTAACCTGGATAGAACCGAATATGTTATCACCTCAGATGTTCCCACCCTTATCGAGAGCTCTTTTGCATGCACCATCGTATCCATAATAAATAATATATCCAAGGGTATCTAGAAAGGTGATAACATACCCTAATTGGGAATGGCCCACTTAGCCTTGCTGCATTATCCCTGATTTTCAGTCATTCCGGTTGATGAGGCTTGAGGCTACGATTACCTTTCAGGAATTTTCACTTAGAATGCTCATCGTCCTCCAATGACGATGTTCTGATAGCATTCGTCCATACAAGTTGTCATGGGTCTGGACAAACCGAATCACCATCTTCATCATCTTTACGGTATTCATTCGTAACGCTCAAATCAGATCGAAGTGGTTTTCGGATAATTAAATCTGATCTCGGTCTCTTTGAAACGATCAACGAAATTGGCCAAATACTTGATTATTTAACTATCAATAAAACATTCTTAAGCATACATCAGGCCTTATTATAATTTTCCAAAATCTAATTCCAAAATATCTTTATAAGATATATATTCAAATCTCTTTCCAATTTTCAATATTTAAGACAACCCAAATATTTATATCCATATCAGGATATTTCAAACCATTTCTTATTTCAACACTTAGAAGAAAAAATTAATATATTTTCTAACCCTTACATCCCAACACTTTGGAGAAATTCACTTATTTCTCCTTTTACAAAAACCCTTCCTAATTTATATTGTGAATTCCTTAACTCGTTTATAATGAATTCTATAAGTTCCGGGTTCCTTAATTAAATCTCTTAATTCAAAAACAAATATTTATCTCACCAAAATAAATATATTTACACCATTTCCTTCAAAAATATTTAAACAAAACCCTTTTTTTAAATAATATGGAAAGCACCACGCAGTATCAACCACGATTCACAGTTCAATGATTACGTCTCTTTCCTAGAGATATCCAAAACTTAACTCTAGGCAATCTCTGCCTCTGATTTCGCCATGAAAATATACCATTACTTTCCAAAAAATTTATTTAATAACTATCTCAGAATAATACTTATAAAATTTCTATAATAAATTCCAAGTTTAATTTAGGCAAATACTCTTAAATAAAAATTATTATATGAAACAATATTAATATTGAATAATTCATCCTTTAAAATAATAATACTAGTTTATTCTTAAATAATAATTAACTTAGTATCAACTTATTATAACTAACTTAATTAATAATTAAATATACTTTAAACAATTTAAAATAATTACATAATTTTGAAACGATAATTAATTCTGATTTATTTATAAGATTCTAATTAATTTACAAGACTTATTTACAAAACTTAAAATTTATTTTGACAATTTAAAAATATTTAAATAACCAACTTTTTGGAATATTTTTAAACATTTTAAAATTATCTAGTTTAATAATTAAAATCCTCCTTTTACAAACAACTCAACTTCACGATAATATATATTTTCCAATCCCAATAAAACCAGTCTAATATTTATAAATCCCTCTCGATATATCATCTATTGATTTACGTCCCAATTTCGTAAATCCCTTATTTCACATTTCCAAAAATAAATCTATCATTTATTCTTAACCCGATTTACCCATCTCACTATAAATTCTTACCGTGAATTTATAACTTCATTTATCAACTGATATTCAATTCACTTTATTTATAAAACATTGTTTATAAATCTCACAGTTTTCAATTCCAGTTTATAACGGTTTCACATCACTTACATCCATTATAAATTGATTTCTACATTAAATTCCATTTATAAATCAATTTCTTAAATAATCCAATCTTTTTTCGAAACAAATCCAACCTCGATTTTTCTTCTATTCCATAATTCAGAAATCTTATCTAAGATTTAGTATAACGAATTTTACATTTATTTCCAAATTCACTTCTGCTCTCCAATCTATTTAAAATCTTGATTTTAAAACCCTTTATATTTAAAACAAGTATCAATTAGGTATTATTTTTAAAAATCATGTAAATATAATATTCCAAAATCTCTATTTACAATATCACGAAATAGTTAAGATAAATTTAAATCATTTATTTTATCACAACAATTTCTTTTTAATTAAATCCAAATTCCATATAAATATTTTACTTCAAAAATCCCTTTTTAAATTCAATATACATATCTATGGTATTTTAAAATACCAAAATCTAAGCCAGTAATACCATAGCATCCAATAAATTCAAATCACACTATAATCTATCACACATTATTCAAACAAATCATATATCACTATATATGAAATTAAATTCAACATTTTTTAGGAATCCAATTGCATCCCTCCAAATTGTTTCCCTGCATCACATATGTTAATACAACATAAAAATACCAATCCCACTTCGAGGCGGGATATCGCAGTAATATAGGGTCATCCTTTATTATGCGGGGGCGCATAGGGTTTCATCCGTTAAAATATATGCGGGAATATCAATCCAACTACTAATATATACTACTCTATATATATAGCATCCAACTGATAATAATAATTATCAAATCATCCAATCAACCGATAAATTTTTCAATATTTTAAATTAAACCAGCATTCCAAAAATGAGTGAGATTTACTCACATTTACTTCCTGTCGCTTTCGCGTTTCGGTTCTGATTTAAAATTAACGAGCGCTTATTTTTAGTTCAAATCCCTGCTAGCTCCAATCGACTCCAACTCAATCCCTTCTAGTAGCATGCGATGATACGATCCAAAGGCAACTAAAATTTTCCGTATTAAACCCAAGATTTAATTATTTCATAAATTCTAGCATTCAATTACAACTGAAATAAAATCCTAGTTAATAATAATTTAATTTCAATCAAATTACTTAATTTCGATTTACATTCTTATTATTCAATCATCCAAACCAATATGAATTCATTTGACACTAGTTCACTTTTTATTACATTCCTATTCTACGGTTATCATCTTAACCCATATTAACGCAATATATAATTACACTTAATTCGCATTGATTACCAAATTAGTTCAACAAATTAAATAATAAATAATAATTAAAACAATTGTCACTTTTAAGTAATTTAACCACATTTATAAATTTATTGCTTACAACAAAGATTATAACAACTTACCACACCACTGATTTCATACTCTATATTAACCAATTTCAATGAATTACATATAATTTATCTTTTTAATGCAACATTAAATTTATTCCTTATTTATTAAATTAAATCAACATTATTAAATTACATTCTAGTTATTTTCTCATTAATAAATCATAAATTTTAATTTCTTACAATATTAAATTTCAAAATCTTATTTAATTTTAATATTTTAATTATCGAAAAATACGGGTCGTTACACAAAATATGCTTATAACTAATTTTGTTGTTAAAGATAGTGGACCGTAGTTATATAAAGTTAAATATTCTAAAACAATGACCAAAAAGGAAAAACCTCATAGTGGAATTAAAATAGAAATGATTATTCAGTAATTAAATAATACATAAATTTTAATATCAGATAATATTGATATCAACACTAACCATTTATTTACAACAACCGCTATACAACTACGTTGCAAGAGATATACTAAATCATATTGGGAATATGACCTATTCCACATTCTTTGTTCTCTTCTTTGCTTCCACCTACAAACTTACAAATACAAAATGTACATATGATAAAAGGGGAAAAGGTTTCAACTATGTTTGGACTGCGCCTTATCCTATACACTATGGCCATAGGCTCAATAGTTATTGTACAGGGAAAAGTTATCTACATACCCCTTTTTAGGGATTAATCCCATGTAGTTCTGTTTTCTACTCTTCTCCTACATTAAAATACTTGTTAGTATATAACAACTATATCATCAATGCAACCATTGAAACATCGCAATTAATATAAACAAAACAAGTTGAAAACAGTATTTGTACTCATTTATCAAAACAAATCATCATTTTGGGACAACAAAATTATTAGACATAGCCATCAAACATGGTCTACATTCAATGTCAACCCCAATCATCAAATAAGAAAAACCACATAAATATACTTATATACATTATTAATTATCAACTATAATAATATGTTATTAGTGTAAGTATAAATCATGCAGTGTATATTAACCCTCCACAATAGTAACACAACATTAATATCATAATAGCTGTACTAACCCAATCACTATTAGTAAGACAACACTCATCATAAAATAACCATAATAGCTACCCATTAGCTATTAGAAATAACGGTAAAATATTGCACACTCATCAAAATATGATACCATCATCAAACATCAAACATATGTGATAGCTGTAATCAACAATTAATCACACATTCAACAATCATCCAAATAATATATTTGTATCCATTATTCTCTCAAATATAAAATCATTTTATTATTGTTCATTATAAATTCGCCTTTATTTATTCATCCTAAAACAATAATAATTATTTCAAAACGGTAATATACTACAAATTCCCTTTACTATACTATTATTTGTCTAAATACATCTAAAAATCATATTTTTATATTAAAAATAGTGATTTAATCAAATTACTTTTCAAAGTAGTAATATTATATTTTATGTCAAAATGATAATACTATATTATAAAGCCACTAGAATAGTTCACAAGCCAATAATTACTATTTATCTTAAACCAACAATTATCCTACCTAAAAACACTTTTGAAAAACATTTACTTATGATTATTATCATGTAGAAAAATTCTTCTATTTTATTACTCAAATAATAGTAATAATAATATATCATATTGTAAATCCCGTAAAATCAACTTTTATTTCATTTACTCAAAATGTAACGACCCATAAATTTTATTAATTTTATTTAACGTAATTAACTGAAATTTTGGGAAATTTTAAATAATTTAATTTGGAAATAAAAATTTGATATTTGAATTACGTCTATTTAAACATAGCAAATGGTAAAATTTCATCTGATAATATGGAAGTTTATTTTATTGTGTAATTCCAATTTCAATTTAAATCAGTTAATATTTGATGATAATAAATTTTTTCCAAACTTGAATATTTTATATAATAAATTTGTAAATCATTTTCTAAGTGAGATGTCATCTTCCATTTATCAAATTTGGACTGCTATTGCTCTGTTTATCTTATTTCTGGCAAATTAGCAGCATTTTTGGTACTGATTATCGACTTTTGATAGGATGACCATACCACTGATATCTGTATACCGTTTTGATCGTCTTGTCATACTGATCTTCGTAGTATTTTCATTTCTGCGATTTGAAGTCCGGTTCGTTGCGAAATCGGAGAAACAATTTGCAGTACCGGTGTAGTTTCAACCTTTTGAATTCCTTGTTGATTCGTATACCTACCGTGTTATTCCAAAGGTCATTTGCCTTTTTACATTCCTTGATATTTGTACACTTTGCATTCTTTCACCATCTCTCCCTTCTTAGTTCAGAAAAAAAAAGAAAAAAAAAAGATAAGATAATATGTTGCAGTTTACACGGCTTCTTTCTCCCCTTCCACCATTTTGCCTCTCCCGTATTTTTCCTCCACCCTCCCACTTGTTTTCCCCCTTCCCCTGCATTCCACCTCCAACTCTCGTCTCTCCGCTATCCAGTGCCAACCTGCCACATCGACAAACCCACTCCAAGATCCCCACCTCGCCAAATGACAACAGCCCCTAAGCCTCTGCATCACCTTATATCTCCATGTCTTGACCTCCGACCTAGACTAGCAGCCCTTCTCTCCCCTGCAGCCACCCTCCTCACTAGACCCCACCTCGGCCTTGCTCCACCTTCTAGCCGTTGCTAGCATATTTCCCTCTCATGTTCGGCCACACAGATCTCGCCTTGGCCATGAATAATTATGCATGAGTATATATATATTTTAGTTCTGTATTGGTTGTGTTTTAAATTTTTAAAATATGGGTTTTCTTATATTGTTTGTATATATATTCAGTTACTGTGATAATATGTATATAAGTAATATTATATATAGATATTTGTTGTTGTATATATTAATAGTGTCTGCACATTAGTCTATATATATTGTGTATAAGAGTTTACATTCTATTGTTTCATATCTTGTGTTACATCAGTGTGTATATATATATATATATATTTATAAAGTATATGGAAATGAATTTTGTTTAGTGATTTGGTTGTTGCCCTATATATATATATATATATACTTGTTTTTTTTGTTTTTCTCACTAAGGCCTGTTTCGTATATAATATGTGAGTTGTGCTATATATGTATTATGTTAATATTTTATTTATATGATATGTTAGGCATTGTTTTAGATATAATGTATGTTAGCTTGCGTATATATGTGACAGTTCATACAAGTTATGTCAGTCATATATTTGATGATATAAAGTCAAGCTTGCATTTGTATATTTTTAATATATGGTCTGTATATATTATATAAGTTATATATATTGTAATCTGCTATTATATGATATTATACAAACCATGCTTGTTGTATATGCTAGGTATTGTATTTAAAATATATATTATATATAGAAGTTTTAATGTTAGTATGTGTTTCAGTTTTGTGATATATAAAGATGTTTTAACATGTGTACACTGTTTACAGTAGTTAGTTTATGGTAATACTTTAATATAGGTTTGTAATAATTTCACGTATATATTTTATTTGTTATTTTGTTCACTTAATTGTTATGTATATGATAAAGCTGCTTTATTATAAAATATATGTTAGTTTATATGTATTATAATAAAGCAAGTTTATATAATTTTTTTATATATATATTTATATATATATACAAGATTAGTTATACCATTGATCTTCATCAAATCTAGTTCTGATTTGATTTCGTCTATTCTTATTTATCAGCTTCGTTCGTTGATTCGAGTTTAATCTTGCCTTGTTTTGAAATTTGCGTTCAATCTTGCTTTGCTTCGAAATTCGTGTTTGGATTCATAGCTCAATTTCTCGTTCATCTCTAGCCTCGAAAGGTAAGCAATCACTGACGATTAATGTGATGACCCGGCTTTCCACTCCCGGAAAATCGCATCGTCAGTAAGAAAGAAAGGGGTGAGAAAAGAGAAAAGAAGAGAAGAAAGAAACAACAACAACGATCTCACAGCGGAACGAATAAATTATATTAATAACATAAACTATTACATAGTATACAACACTTATCAGAGTTACACAACATATACATCACATACTAGTCAGTTATAAACATCTGTCTAGACATTACAACTCAAATACAATACAAACACTATCACAGAGATCTACACAGCGGAATACTATATCTAAGAACGCCGAAGCCTCCTGCTCCATTGCTCCTCCAGAATATTCGTCAAAGCTAACCTGAATCCCTTGGCTACTCGTAAAAATTTGAGTACCCAAGAGTTTATAAAACAGAAATAAACAACTTGGGTCAGACATGGGTCTGGTGTGAGTAACAGGTTAAACTTGCTTAACTTCAAAACCTTTTGAAAGAAAAGGTATCACGTAAGACTCCCCACAAATAAACATGGGTAAGTTTTTACCTTACGCTAACCAAAACATTTGATAGGAAATCTGATTTTATTATAATAGGGTCTAGGGTTTTCAAGTAAAATATAGAAATAGCTGAAATGCTTACATCTCACATTCCAACATAGTTGGGCACAACTAATACGTACGGCACTTATTGGAGTTTGGATTCCATACAATGGCAGGGCTACTGGGGTACCGCCCGTCACAGTACGTGGCCTAGATCACCGTACCGAGGATCACTCCCAATCCCCTGCAACACAAGGCCGGAACATCCCTTACTGGATAATTCCCGCACAAGATACCTCACGGTTGGGATCAGCAACCGCACCACTAAGTCGAAAATAGAAAGGGACATCTAGACAGAGGTAACCTTGTCCTACTTGGGTGCTACCCACTAACCTTGCTGCACCTCCCCTGTTTTAGCCATTCCCGGTTTGTGAGGCTTGAGGTCACGATTACCTTAGAAAAGAACACATCACTTAGAATGCTCATCGTCCACCTGACGATGTTCTGAAAGCATTCAATCCATACAAGTTCGTTCCGGGTTCGAACGAAACCGAAGGCATTATCTCGTTACACTCGTTTTGGAATCACCCTCAGAGTTAACGACAATAACCCTTGCACTCTGAATCTTCATCTTCACTTGATTCACGACCTATCGTTAATTTGGATCGATGTGGTATTCGGGTCTCCAGACCTGGAAATCCGGTATACGGAAACCCGATCCCGGTCTCATCGAAATCCAAAACGTATCTTTTAAGGCCAAGTTGTTTTAAAGGTTAAAACAATTTAATTTATTATCTTTATACACAAAGAAAGATAATTCACAACAGATAATCAACATTATCAGATAGTCCATACAATTCAACTAACATCCATATCATACAGCATATATCTCATCAGAGATATCAATCAATGCCAAGTATTCAATACTATCACCCATTCATAAGTAATGATTTATATCATCTCTAATTAATTTAAAGTGAATTAAATTAATTACTTCATTTTATAAATCCTTCTTACTTAACCATTAATTAATTACAAATTAATTAATTATCCTCTAATTACCTTTCTCAATTAATCATCTTTGATTAATTATCTTTTAATTACATCCAAGTAATATATCCTCAATTAATTTCTCAAATTAATTATCCTTAACCACTTATAGTAATTAACCTTTAATTACTTCATTAATTAATTAACTAAAATTTATTAAGTTAATCAATTATAATTAATTATATTAATCCTTAATTAATTACATTAATTAATCACTTCATTATTAATTATTACTTAATTAATCAATCTTAATTACACCATTAATTATATTAATTAATGATCCTTAATTGCAACTTAATTATTAATTACTTAATTAAATTAATTACATTAAGTAATTAATCTTTAATTAAACAACATTTATTAATCACCTTGATTAATCTTCAATCAGTAATTAATTACCCTTAATTACTTTCATTAACTAAATTAATTACTCCTTAATTAATTCCTTAATTAATCTCTTGATTAATTATTCCAAAGTAATTAACTCAAATTACTTCTATTAATAAAATCATTATTCAACTAATTACTTCCAGTAATTATCTTATTATTTACTTCTCTAAATAAACTTACCTTAATAATTACATTAAGTAATTATTATCAAATCATCTCTTGATTATTCTAAATTAATTAAACTTAATTAATTAATTTAACTAAATCAAATTAACTTCAATTAATTACAATAAGTAATTAATTCTTAATTACTTCCAATAAGTAATTACATTTAAACAAATTCATAAATGATTATTCTTAAATTAATTAAACTAATTAATTATCAAAATTTATCCTATTAATTAATTATTTAATAATCCATAGTTAATGACTTCATTAACTAATATTTAATTACTTTCCTTAAGTAATTAACTTATATTAATTATTATTAATTTCAAATTAATAAATCTAAATAACCAATTTATTAATCTCTAATTACTTAATTAATTAAGTGTTAACCATAACTTAATTAATATTTAATTACTCTATTTATTAACTCTTAATCATTAATTAATACTCTAATTTATAATCCTCAATTATAAATTAATCATTCCTAATTAATTTATCTTAATCATAAATAAATTAGTTTAATCCTTTAATTATTTACTTAATTAATCCAAATGATTAATAAATCAAACAAATTAATTATCCATTAAATCTCCTAATTAATTTATTGAACACAAATCTTTAATTTCTTTAAGATAAAACATTTTCTTATTGATAAACAAGTTATCATTTATAAAGTATTAAATTACAAATTTATTAATCTAATTCATTTATTAATTAAATTAATTTAACTATTTTAATTATCTTAAAGATTTAATGATTTAAACTTTAAGATAAAAACATTTCTTATCAAAGGTTACATTATCATCCTTAAATACATTTGAAAACATCCATTTCAAATTAACTTTTAACTTTCATTTTAAATTCCGTATTTAAAATGAATACCAATTTATTTTTAACAAAGTTTTAAAAACCAATTTAAAACTTTTACTTGTTAAAAATTTCTTATCTCTTATAAAAGAATTTTAAAAAGAGTTTAAACCAAATTCTTTTTTTAAAATTTCAAACATTTAAATCTAACTACCATTTAAAACATATTTAAAACATATAAATTTATAGAACTTATTTATTTCAAATCTTTAAGATTCAAAACCAACTTGAATCTATATAGTTAAACTTGATTTAAATTCTTATTTAAAAATTTTCTTTACAAATTTAAAACCAGTTTAAATTTTATAAACAGACAGTTTAATAGCCTGTCAACACAAAAGTTCTCGAGCCCAGCCTATTTTGCTTCGAGTCGCAACCCTAATTCCCCCGAGACTCTCACAAACAAAACCCGAGAAAACTCGAGTAGCCTCACTGTCACTTGAGTCCAACACACCCAACTCTAAATACTTCGAGTCGCCTCTCCCATTTCTTCGAACATCACTCGGAAAATCTCGAGAAAAACTCAAGTAGCCTCCCCTGTCAATAACCAGACTATACCAGATACATCCTCGATCTCGTGCACGTGCACGGTCACCGGCGTCAACTCCGACCAACCTCGAGTATCTCCACAAGTCGACAATCCTTCCTATATCAGAATCCACCCTCTCGATCATCAAAACTGGAACGAAAACGAAACGAGCCTAAAACCAAACCTGGAACCATCGGTTCGAATTCGCCAAAGCCTGTCAACAATCCTTCGTGCTCGCGATTCCGACCACCAGAGAAACTAATTCTCTGGCCATGCCTTCGTCTATATCTAAACTTCCATTCCCCAAAAACTTGGAACACTCGATCCATCAACGAAACTGTGGTGATTGATTTTCTTAACCTAGTTAAAACTAGGTTTAAAAATTTAAAACCTAAATCATTTCTTCCTCAATGTTTAATTCGATTTCCAGTAATTTTTCCTAGTATCCTTGATCATTATACTACCACTACTGAAGACTTCAACCTCCCAATTTCACTGAGATAATCAAGATCACCAAAATTCATTTCTGACTTAAACCAGAACTGCTCTTTCAATTCGAAACTAAAAATTATGATATTATTGCTAAAAATCATATTATAACCTATCTATTAAATTTATAAACCTGAAGTTATAAATTTACAAGTTTAAATTTTTACCTTTATATAACATTTCTCTGTTGTTTTTGTTTACAGAGACACTCAGGTGTGAATTTGACTTAACTAGGCTTTTTAAACCTTAGTATATGATAATTAAACAATACTTACTTATAAGTTAAGTCCTAATAAAACTAAATCAAGTGGTAAAAGATAAAAAGACATTTTGGGTCTGGCAACAGAACAAAACAGAATTCATATACATCCATACACCACATCCATATATACAAACAGGAGAATGCACTTATTCATACATCAATACTTATATATGTCACAGAGATTCAACATGCAATCCTATTTTATTTTAAGTTTAAAAGTTACTCACCATTAAAATGGAGACAGAGCCTATCTTTTGAAAACTGTTTTTGATTTTGAAACCTTTAAACTGAATGTTGGCTACTGAGTCTTGCATGCATGATAACATCTTGTTTGTTGAGATGTGTGTTGCTTAGATTCCAGAATTTCTTCCAGACTAAAGAACATGCAGGCTTTGAAAAAGAATTGCAGGCTGGCTTTCTTGAGTTGATTCCAGATTTAAAATGAATGCAAGCAGTTTTTGATTTCAGATCTGTAACTTGGTTACAGATCTTATGTTTTGAGGAAGATTTGATTACAGACTTTGATTTTGTTTGAGGTATTTAATTCTCTGATTTGTTTCAGATTTGAATTAGAGGAAAGATCTGAATTCTCTTGGTTTTGAAAAAGAAATTCGAAAGAATGAATTGAAGAAATGCAAATGTTTTATATAAGTAAATTTATGATTTTATAAAAATAAAAGAAAAAGAAAATAAAAAGACACTTGTCACATAGATTAATCCATTTATTTACACATGTTTAAACAAGGCATTAGTTAAATGACACTTGTCTTTTAAGTATTTATCTTATTTTTATTTAGTTAAAAGTAAATGAAAAGCCCTTTTCTTATTTATTTAAACACTTATCTATATATAATTCTATTTTAAAGAGAAACCAAAAACTAATTATATTTATAAATAAAAGTTTATACAAATATTATAAAATCCAAAACAATTTAAATATATATTCTTTTGAATTTCAAAACTTTAAATTCAAATTTAAATAAAATTAAATCCTAAGATTCAATTTAAAAGTCAAGTTATACATATATACAACTACTTATCAATTTAAAAATAACAATTCCATATTCTTTAAAATCCTTCATATTTATAAAAATAATACATTATACTTGTTATTTGAAAATAACATATCTTATAATTTAAACAAGAGATTATATTATCAAGAAATATTTAAAAAGAAATAAAACAAACCATTTTGTAAATCTTATTTATTTAAACTTAAGTTAAAATATCTCTTAAACAATTAAATATTTACTTAAAGTAATTTAAAACTATAAGATTATTTATTTAAATATCTTTGAAAAGTCCATATTAATTTAAATCTAAATTTCCAATTTACCAAAGCTTCTATTTACAATATATATAAATAAATATATATATTCAAAATAGAAAATATCTTATTAACTTTTAAAAGATAAAATTACCAATTAATACTAATTTAATCAGATTATTAAATTAAATTCAAATCTTATTATCAAAGATTATCCATATCAATTTAATTATTCAACAGATTATTAAATTGATATTGTTAAAATTTCCGGGATATTACAATTAACGTTCTTATATCTATAAAATTTGATATCAATTGAAACGAAAATTGAAATATGCTGCTGTTAGTTATTTACATTGCTATATATATGCCATTATCTGTATCTGTTCACCTGTGACATCTGACACCATTATATGTTATTTATCACTGATGATATATGTCTGTTACTGATTGTTATATTATTATCATTACTGTTATCACTCTGCAAGTTCCCTGTTAGTATAGAATTCACTATGGGTTGAAATGATACATACTCGAACGATCTATAGAATAGGAGACAATCGTTATGGGTTGAAATGATAAACCCAAGCAATTTTCATTTGAATTGAATTTGGGATTGTGGGTTGAAAAGATATATACCCGTATATATTTAAATTGCAGATTGAAATGATAAATATATGTATCACTTGACCATAGAATAGAAAATTATATACAGACATCGTTGGTCTATATATATAAATATTTTGAAAATGATTTCTACGGTTTAGGAAAGAAATATATGATTTAATAAATATTGATTTTAAGATATTATGTATATATGTTATTTTATAAAGGCTAAAATTTAGATTTTTAAATTTATATGTTTGAAAATGGTATAGTTATAAATTTAATTTAATAAGGTTTGATTTAATAAATATATAACATGTTTAAGTATTTATTTTAATATATATTTTAAAAATAGATTTTTAATGAATTTTAATAAATGGAGGTTGGAAAGATAATTTGAAATTTTTTTGAAATTATAATGAAGAATTATACTTAAATAGGTTTTACTTGAAATTATTAAACTCGAGATTTAAAAATATGATTTTATAACTTGATTTTTGATTAAAACCGATTCAAACGAATATTTCAAGTTTAAATAAATTGAAGGTAATATTTAGTCTATTTGTGATTTTATTTAAGTGATATTGGATTTATTAAGTGAAAATTTTCAAAACTAAATAATGAAGTTAAATTAAGATATATATAAAATTATCAAATTTAGTTTTGAAATGTGGAATATTTAGAGCTTTGAAATATATATTGAAACTGAAATGGTTTATTTTGTGGTTCAAATCTGTATTTGGAATCGATATAATTTGAAATGGTTTATTGAGAAATGAATTGATTTGAAATTGATGAATTAAGATTTAATTAAATTTAAATTTTGGGATTCGAGTTGATCTGAGTCGATTTGTGAATTTTGAGGCAGTTGTTTTATTATATAAAGTATTTTAAACTATATTTAATACTATTTTATATTTACTTTATAAATTATTTAATATAAACTATTTTAATATACTAACTATTTTATTATAAACTATTTTAACTCATAACTATTTTATATAAACTTTTTTATTTTATAAACTTTTTTATATACTATTATTAATATCTAAACTATTTAAAGGGAAGTGTTATGATTTCCAAAGTGTTATAATTTCAAATGTTTGGTTTCGAAAGTGTTATAACTTTGAAAGTACTATGATTTTGGAAATGGATATGTTTAAAGTGAAAATGATATCATTTTGATATGGTTTTTGAAATGGAAATGATATTTTGGTTTTGAAGTATAAACTATTTTGACATGACCGTGGTGTTATAATAACGTTTGGTTGTTAAAGAGACCGGGATCGGGTATTGCCATACTCTCTGCCAATACCGAAAACCACTTTAACAACTGTGTACGCGGTGGAGATTCCAGAATGAAATAGAATGGTGGTGACGTTCTATTGAGGTTTTTACGTGGACCCAACTCCCGTGAGTTGGCATAAGGTGGCTAAAACAGGAGCGATTATCGGGCCAATGAGGTAGCTCCTCTGATCCGACACACTCCTTCGATACTATTCTATTACTTTGTGATTGATTGGGTGCACCCCTCGGATTTTTGGGAGTGTGGCTCGAGGTGGACGGTAGTGGCTGCTATGCGTTACCACCAGCCTGGATGCGTAATTGGTATATCTACCCTGGCATTGCCAAGTTGTGCCATGTCACCTACCCTAACGAGCCTTATATGAGTTTGTTTTGTACCATACCTATGGAGTGCCCTCTGACGACGCCTAGTACGTGGGATATTACGGTACTGTATAGACTATGGGAATATATAAAATGTGTTAAGGTGGAAAATGTAAAGCCTTAACGCTATTTTAATAGTTTACTTTACTATAGACATTATTATAATAGCATATATTACTACATAGTAGATAGTTTAACGGATCCTTAGAGGATGGTATCCCAAACATCCTTTGAGTTACTTGTATTTTAGTTGATTTCACTTGAGTTGAATTTATTGATATAAGAATGTTAAATCCTGACTCGAGTGTTTTGTGTTTTGCTTTACGCTCGGGTCAGACTGAGTTGCTCAATGTTCAAGACTCACCTTTGGAGTTGGAGCTTCGCTTGTAGATCCTGCTATATCTATTCAGTTTTCAGTGATTCAGTTTGACTCTAGAGATATATTCTGATCTTGTATTTGACTATTGCACCGAGACTTCTATGTATTCCAGACTTCTGTTGTATCTTGTTAACTCTGTTATATATATATATAGTAGCATCATGAATTACTATTCTTTTGTTTCCACTGCGTATTGTTATATTACTCTGTGTTTGTGATTATTTATTTACTGTATATGCTGAGATTTGCCAAATAAAATTAACAATCTGATATTTTGAGCGATTCAAGTCCGCCATGTGCGGTTGCGAATGGTTGAAAATACCAGGATGTTACAGTTGGTATCAGAGCTCTGGTTTTAGGTAACTTGGCATATATAGTAAATTTAATTACAGAATCACTCTCATTCGGGCTTGACTTTCTTCCTTTTGACTCGGTTTCCTTTGAATTTTGGAATGTTTCCCTCGGTTCCAAAATCCATTTTTCTTCCCCTATTCGTGTTCTTTGATCCTGGAGCATCCCATAGCTCCACTGTATGATTTGTACAGGGGTGAAAATCCTTTACAATCGGTATTAGCTCACTGGAGATTTCTGTATCCTCGGTTTACGATGCTGCTATCTCTTGTATTCCAGAATTCTATCTCTTGTGATCCGATGCCGATTTGCCTCAGAATTTTGCATCGATCTTATTCTTGAAGTCACGGTTGACCCGGTTAAGGTTGCCCGCGATTTATATAAGTCTATCCAGTTTTCCTAGTTTGGAATTCAATTACCTTATCTCCCTTTCAAGCCTATCTTCTAGTCAGAATTCTTTTGATTTGGGTTCCCCTAATTTGAATCCCTATCCTTGCTTTGAAATCCATTCTGGTATCATCGAGTGAGGGAGTGTATCTCTATTTATATTAAAATGTTTTATAGTATGTTGTTTGAGTTGTTGATGTTGATTTGAGTTTTCAATCGATTCGTCTGATCAACGCTATCGATAGGATTTCCAAAACACTTAAACAGAACAAACTGACACAATATTATTTCCAATTTGGTAAATGAAATAAATTTGTATGATTATATTATATATATAAGTAAACTTTTCTGGAACTTAATAAGTTAATTAAATTGGTTGTTTGAAATGATAATATTTGATTATCATTTATTGTTCTATAAATGAATTTATAAACATGGTTTATAAATTGATTTTGAATTTAAATCAAGAATTTGAGAATTTAATTTCCAGTGATTTCAAACTTTGGTTTTAAAGTTTTAAAGTGTATATCATTTCGAGTATTTTCAAATAGAAATCGTTTCAAAGAATTTTAAATGTTCAAATCAGTACTCTCTTCTTTTGTCGATGGAAAATAATTTCGGTGATGGCAGCCGCATCATCGACATTCATTTTCGAGTTTCAGAGTGGAGAGACCATTCTGTAGTTTTGCTACACTTTTGTTTTGGAAAATAAATTTGATTTGAATTTCTTAGGAATGACTTGATTATAATATATATTGGTATATGATTATTAATTTGATTTGATATATAATATATATATGTATATATATATCTCTAAATTGTTTGAAGTTAATCAGAAATTTATTCTTAAATTTTATGTTAAAGGATGATTTCAATTATAAATAAAGCAAAAAAAATTAACAAATGTTTAAACTTGAAGTAATTGAATTGGAAATTTTTTATTTGTATGATACTCAATTTCATTCCAATATATATAACTTACCTAAATCATTCAGAAGTTGAATATGTAACTGGATAATATACAGTATAAAATGATTTTATCAATAAATTTGAGTGGTTATAATAAGTATCAATACACTTAATTTATGGTTATAGAAATGTTAGTTGAGATAAATTGAATAATAAGATAATGAATAAATAAGATAAATAAAGTAAATTTTGTTTTGAAGGAATTAATAAATTGAATTTAAATCAACTTAATGAAATACCTTAAATTTAAAATCAATTATTGAATAATAATTAATTTAAATTGAAATTTATATGGTTTAAATTAATTGTTTTATTTTGTATTTCAATCTATTTTTCTCTGGTTGTTTCTATTCTCCTACCTCGTTCCTTTTCGAAGACGAAAAGCTTTGAGTGGGGGAGAGTGTAATGACCCGTAAATTTTATTAATTTTATTTAACGTAATTAACTAAAATTTTGGGAAATTTTAAATAATTTAATTTGGAAATAAAAATTTGATATTTGAATTACGTCTATTTAAACATAGCAAATGGTAAAATTTCATATGATAATATGGAAGTTTATATTATTGTGTAATTCCAATTTCAATTTAAATCAGTTAATATTTGATGATAATAATTTTTTTTCCAAACTTGAATATTTTATATAATAAATTTGTAAATCATCTTCTGAGTGAGACGTCATCTTCCGTTCATCAAATTTGGACTGCTATTGCTCCGTTTATCTTATTTCTGGCAAATTAGCAGCATTTTTGGTACCGATTATTGACTTTTGATAGGATGAACGTACCATTGATATCTGTATACCGTTTTGATCGTCTTGTCGTACTGACCTTCGCAGTATTTTCATTTCTGTGATTTGAAGTCCGGTTCGCTGCGAAATCGGTGAAACAATTTGCAGTACCGGTGCAGTTTCAACCTTTTGAATTCCTTGTTGATTCTTATACCTACCATGTTATTCCAAGGGTCATTTGCCTTTTTACATTCCCTGATATTTATACACTTTGCATCCTTTCACCATCTCTCTCTTCTTAGTTCAGAAAAAAAAGATAAGATAATATGTTTGCAGTTTACACGGCTTCTTCCTCCCCTTCCACCATTTTGCCTCTCCCGTATTTTTCCTCCACCCTCCCACTTGATTTCCCCCTTCCCCTGCATTCCATCTCCAACTCTCGTCTCTCTGCTATCCAGTGCCAACCGGCCACATCGACAAACCCACTCCAAGATCCCCACCACGTCGAATGACAACAGCCCCTAAGCCTCTGCGTCACCTTATATCTCCATGTCTTGACCTCCGACCTAGACTAGCAGCCCCTCTCTCCCCTGCAGCCACCCTCCTCACTAGACCCCACCTCGGCCTTGCTCCACCTTCCAGCCGTTGCTAGCATATTTCCCTCTCATGTTTGGCCACCCAGATTTCGCCTTGGCCATGAATAATTATGCGTGAGTATATATATTTTAGTTTTGTATTGGTTGTGTTTCAAAATTTTAAAATATGGGTTTTCTTATATTGTTTGTATATATATTCAGTTACTGTGATAATATGTATATAAGTAATATTATATATAGATATTTGTTGTTGTATATATTAATAGTGTCTGCACATTAGTCTATATATATTGTGTATAAGAGTTTACATTCTATTGTTTCATATCTTGTGTTACAGCAGTGTATATATATTTATAAAGTATATGGAAATGAATTTTGTTTAGTGATTTGGTTGTTGTCCTATATATATATACTTGATTTTTTTTTGGTTTTGTTTTACCAAGGCCTGTTTCGTATATAATATATGAGTTGTACTATATATGTATTATGTTAATATTTTATTTATATGATATGTTAGGCATTGTTTTAAATATAATGTATGTTGGCTTGCGTATATACGTGACAGTTCATACAAGTTATGTCAGTCATATATTTATACATATATTAGATGATATAAAGTCAAGCTTGCATTTGTATATTGTTAATATATGGTCTGTATATATTATTAAGTTATATATAATGTAATCTGTTATTATATGATATTATACAAATCATGCTTGTTGTATATGCTAGGTACTGTATTTAAAATATATATTATATATAGAAGTTTTAATGTTAGTATGTGTTTCGGTTTTGTGATATATAAAGATGTTTTGTGTACAATGTTTACATAGTTAATTTATGGTAATACTTTAATATAGGTTTGTAATGATTTCACATATATATTTTATTCGTTATTTTGTTCACTAAATTGTTATGTATATGATATAGCTGCTTTATTATAAAATATATGTTAATTTATATGTATTAAAATAAAGCAAGTTTATATATATATATAAGATTAGTTATACCATTGATCTTCATCAAATCCAGGTCTGATTTGATTTCGTCTATTCCTATTTATCAGCTTCGTTCGTCGATTCGAGTTCAATCTTGCCTTGTTTTGAAATTCAAGTTCAATCTTGCTTTGCTTCGGAATTTGTGTTTGGATTCGTAGCTCAATTTCTCGTTCTTCTCTAGCCTCGAAAGGTGAGCAATCACTCACGATTAACGTTCTTATATCTATTAAATTTGATTTCAATTGAAATGATAATTGAAATATATTGCTGTTAGTTATTTACATTGCTATATATATGCCATTATCTGTATCAGTTCACCTATGACATCTGACACCATTATCTGTTATTTATCACTGATGATATATGCCTGTTACTAATTGTTATATTATTATCATTACTGTTATCACTCTGTAAGTTCCCTGTTAGTATAGAATTCACTATGGGTTAAAATGATACATACCCGAACGATCTATAGAATAGGAGAAAATCGTTATGGGTTGAAATGATAAACCCAAGCGATTTTCATTTGAATTGAATGTGGGATTGCGGGTTGAAAAGATATATACCCGTATATATTTAAATTGCGGATTGAACTGATAAATATCCGTATCACTTGATCATAGAATAGAAAATTATATACAGACACCGTTGGTCTATATATATAAATATTTTGAAAATGATTTCTATGGTTTTGGAAAGAAATATATGATTTAATAAATATTGATTTTAAGATATTATGTATATATGTTATTTTATAAAGGCTAAAATTTAGATTTTTAAATTTATATGTTTGAAAATGGTATAGTTATAAATTTAATTTAATAAGGTTTGATTTAATAAATATATAACATGTTTAAGTATTTATTTTAATATATATTTTAAAAATAGATTTTTAATGAATTTTAATAAATGGAGGTTGGAAAGATAATTTGAAATTTATTTGAAGTTATAATTAAGAATTATACTTAAATTGGTTTGACTTGAAATTATTAAACTCGAGATTTAAAAATATGATTTTATAACTTGATTTTTGATTAAAAGCGATTCAAACGAGTATTTCAAGTTTAAATAAATTGAAGGAAATATTTAGTCTATTTGTGATTTGGGATTTTATTTAAGTGATATTGGATTTATTAAGTTAAATTTTTCAAAACTAAATAATGAAGTTAAATTAAGATATATATAAAATTGTCAAATTTAGTTTTGAAATGTGGAATATTTAAAGCTTTGAAATATATATTGAAATTGATTTTGTGGTTCAAATCTGTATTTGGAATCGATATAATTTGAAATGGTTTATTGAGAAATGAATTGAGTTGAAATTGATGAATTAAGATTTAATTAAATTTAAATTTTGGGATTCGAGTTGATTTGAGTCGATTTGTGAATTTTGAGGAAGTTGTTTTATTATATAAAGTATTTTAAACTATATTTAATACTATTTTATATTTTACTTTATAAATTATTTAATATAAACTATTTTAATATACTAACTATTTTATTATAAACTATTTTAACCCATAACTATTTTATAAAACTATTTTATATACTATTATTAATATCTAAATTGTTTAAAGGGAACTGTTATGATTTCCAAAGTGTTATAATTTCAAATGTTTGGTTTCGAAAGTGTTATAACTTTGAAAGTACTATGATTTTGGAAATGGATATATTTGAAGTGAAAATGATATCGTTTTGATATGGTTTTTGAAATGGAAATGATATTTTGGTTTTGAAGTATAAACTATTTTGAAATGATCGCGGTGTTATAATAACGTTTGCTTGTTAAAGAGACCGGGATCAGATATTGTCATACTCTCTGCCAATACCGAAAACCACTTTAACAACTGTGTACGCGGTGGAGATTCCAGAATGAAGTAGAATGGCGGTTATGTTCTATTGAGGTTTTTACGTGGACCCAACTCCCGTGAGTTGGCATAAGGTGGCTAAAACAGGAGCGATTCTCGGGCCAATGAGGTAGCTCCTCTGATCGGACACGCTCCTTCGATACTATTCTATTACTTTGTGATTGATTGTGTGCACCCCTCGGATTTTTGGGAGTGTGGCTCGAGGTGGGTGGTAGTGGCTGCTATGCATTACCACCAGCCTGGATGCGTAATTGGTATATCTACCCTGGCATTTCCTAGTTGTGCCGTGTCACCTACCCTAGCGAGCCTTATACGAGTTTGTTTTGTACCATATCTATGGAGTGCCCTCTAACGACGCCAAGTATGGGAAAGATTACGGTACTGTATAGACTATGGGAATATATAAAATGTGTTAAAGTGGAAAATGTAAAGCCTTAACCCTATTTTAATAGTTTACTATAGACATTATTATAATAGCATATATTACTACATAGTAGATAGTTTAACGGATCCTTAGAGGATGGTATCCCAAACATCCTTTGAGTTACTTGTATTTTAGTTGATTTCACTTGAGTTGAATTTATTCATACAAGAATGTTAAATCCTGACTCGAGTGTTTTGTGTTTTGCTTTATGCTCGGGTCAGACTGATTGGCTCATTGTTCGAGACTCATCTTTGGAGTTGGAGCTTTGCTTGGATATCCAACTATATCTATTAAGCTTTCGGAGATTCAGTTTGACTCCCGAGATATATTCTGATCTTGTATTTGACTATTGTACTGAGACTTCTATGTATTCCAGACTTATGTTGTATCTTGTTAACTCTATTACATATATATAGTAGCTTCATGAACTACTATTCTTTTCTTTCCACTGCTTATTGTTATATTACTCTGTGTCTGTGATTCTGTGATTATTTATTTACTGTATATGCTGAGATTTGCCAAATATAAATTAACAATATGATATTTTGAGCGATTCAAGTCCGACATGTGCGGATGCAAATGGCTGATAATACCCGGATGTTACACAAAACATTATAATTTTCCTAAAACCTTATTATTATTTATAAAATCTGAAACATCCGATACTCCAAAACCCGAAAATAAATGCCAATGATGCTACAGTCATCACCAGAATAATTTTCAAGTGACAATGTGAGTTAGGTATTATTCTGCAGAACATTAAGTAAAACAAAGTAGCTAAATAAACTATTATTACAACAAATTATCTTACATGATTCATTACGTCATCATTAACCCATCTCGTTCCCATATAGGGGTAAATATAATAAATAAGAGTATTATCATGCTCGACATATGAAGATGCCAACACAATAAATAACCGATTATAATTCCTGGTTTTACACAAAGAAATTTTCAAAATAACTTTTTTTAGCTAGATAAGTCTCCTACTTTTTCTTTGGATTCTTTATTTGTCTTCCTAAAAGATATCGGTCTTAACCATAAACTTAGCCTACTCGAATGAGTACCCATGAGTTTGTAAGAAATATTAAAAACATAGGTCAGATATAAAATCTGGTATGAGCATCCATAATGAGACCATAATGCTCTAGAACAGAAGAGGTTTTACCCTCACTTTGTCATCATAACAGTTACATCATCCATGTAAACAAGCATCATATCATGAGCATGTATTTGCATCACATTCAATTCATAAGTATACCTACACCTTTCCTCCAATTATAAACCATGTCATATCTATATTGTCAATTCAAGTTAAATATATTATATACTTAATATACATCATGAGCCAAGTAATTCAATCATCCATCATCCATACAAACGTTACCTAATCTCTTTTTTTAGGTGTTCATCTTTAAGTTATTATTAACTTACTTCAGTGACTACTTCCCTACACTTATCTATCACCAATTTATCTTTTCTCAAACAATGACACCTAATGAAATAACTACACATTCTACTATGGGAGCCACCCCACTCTCCTGAGAATTTGAATGTAAGCACCCTGAATACATTCCAACAAGCGTCCTTATAGAGCGTCAATAGCCCCATTTAGTCCCAAACCGCTATCATTCACGTTACTGATTCATTTTATTTATAACAACACCTTGATGTTTTGGCACCACTCCATAACTCACTTTAGAGTTTATTAAATCTTTTTGGATTGGACCCTATCGTGGCATCGTGCCACATACCATTTGACTTTAGAATTAATGATCTTAACACCCTACCATCCTATAATTGTATGAGTCGGTATATCTTTACAATTATGGTTCAACCCTTTTCTTTTCTTAATGTAATGACTCGTAATTTCGCTACTTTGAAAATGAGATATTTTATTTATTTTAAATTTAAAAAGGTTTAGAACTCAAGTAAATATGTTGTAAATAATGAATAAGTAAGGAGAAATTATTTATCTTATGATTAATAATGGAAAATAAAGAATTTAGATTTTTATCACAAATCAACAAAAGTTAAGTTTTGTTAAAAATGAATAAATGCTTAAATAAATAGTTTTAAATATTTATTTGAAAAGACAAACTATATCGAAATCACTTAATAAAGATAATAAAAGTATAATATAGGTTTGAAAAATATATTTATAATCGTTTTACAAAAATATTCTAATTTTGTCCCATTTTGTCAACGCAATGCCGTAATTAAATAAATTGATATTAACCCTAATAATGTGAAATTTTAACCTAAATAGACTTGTTTTAATTTATTAAATGCAGTAGGAAGTTCAATTTCTAAGTTGGTTTACATCAATGAATAGTTAAATGAAAACGTCAAACTTTGACTGTAAAATTTGTCAATAACAATGCTGTTTTCAACCGTCACAAGTCGTCGCAACGTTATATGAACACATCCACTTTATAACCTATATATTTCATCTTTACAAACTATAACAAACTATGCACACTTTAGATTTTCATGTAAATGCAAATTCACTTTGAAAAGTCAAAGTAAACAAAAAATTCAAAAGTAACATGATTTGACAATTTTTCATATTAAATAAGATTTCTAAACATAATCATTACTAAAAAAATTCTAACACATCTTCTCACCATTAATACTCAAGTCTTATCAAGTATGGAAAAGGAACAAAAGGGTTTTTAAGTAATTTAGAAATTAAGAAAAAGAGGCAAACATCATTACTTAAGTACAAATCACATCTTAACATCCTTTCCACCATTAATGCACTTAAGTCATTTTCCATCCAAAGCTCAAGTATAAATAGCCTACAACATTCACTTCATTTTTCACAAATCATTATCTTCATTTTCTTAAGTTCTTCCTTCATTTCTCGTCCACCATCTTCACCAAGCATCACCACATTCTTACACCACCCATACCCGAGCCAAACTCCACCCTGCACCATCCTAAACTCACGCATCCAACCTCCATCACCACCCAAACCCCGAACCCGAGAGCACCAACCCCCTTCACGCCACCACACCCACCAACCCGAGCACTCAACGGCCAACACCCACCTACCCGAGCCTCCAACTCCGCATACTCGCCTACCCGAGCCCCCACTTCCCCATACCCACCTCATACTCACATATCCAAGCCCAACCACCACCGTACCCCCTCTACACGCGCCCACACCCAACCCATACCCACACCACTTGAGCACCCCTAGGCCGAGCACCCTTCACACCCTTCACAAAAAAAGAAAGAAAAAAAAGAAATTCAAAGCGGCAAGTTCAAGAAAAGTACGTGTTAGTTCGTAAGACGGAAGCACGCTAATTCATATAAAGATTGACGGAGTGGAAATGAAGGTGAGAAATTCTCCTCGTTATTTAAATTCATGTTTTGTTATATTATAATAATCATGATTATCATATTATGTTAATTATCACCATTTGATAATATGGACGTTTGGTTGAAATGAATGTTTGATTACGTTGGTTGGATAGTTGAGTTGTGATAGTATACTCAATAAATGTTAATCACTATGCTGTGGGAATAGATGTTATGCTATTGATGAATATTGAAAATGATTATGCTCATTTGTGATTAAGTAATCCCCTTTGTTAAATATGACCAATTTTATTAATATGGTATGTGTTGGAATTATAAAGCCTCTTTTTGAATAGTGGAATTCAATTTGAAATTGAAATTGAAGTATAATTGAATTTGAAATCGAAATCGGATTTGAAATCGAATTTGAAATTGTAAGTGAAATTGATTTTGAAATCGAAATTGCGATGAATAGTGAAATTAAAATTGAAATATATTTTGAAGTTGGAATTGAAATAAAAAAATGAAATTGGAATTGATTTGAATTTAAGTTGAAGTTTGAATTTGAAATGGAATTTTATTTCAAAATTTAATTGGATAGAAATGGAATTGGGAAAATTTAATAATAAAATATTATGAATAAAGTAATATTATAATATAAGATAAGGGGAAATTGATTTTAAATTATCCAAATAGAGGAAATATTGATTTAAAATAATTTGTAATGATTTTATAAGTAATTAAGTTAAATTTGGAGAAATTATTTCAAGTTTAGAAAAATAAGTCAAAACTAGGCGCGTCGCGCAACGGTAGTTCGTGATTTCGCGCCGAAAAGTTTAAATAAGTATACGGAATGGAATATAGCTCGGATTTCTTCGAAACAAGAATTGTTCGGACTATTATATCCATAGTTTTCAAATGGGAAAAGAAAACCAAGATTTCAACTTGTACTTTTTGAAATATGTCCAAAACAAATTTTCAGAAAAATCGCGCTTTTGCATTAAAGTGACCAAAGTTAGAAATTGATATTTTCAATATTTTAAAAATATGGAAAAATCTCTATAAATCCTTTAAAAAGTTTTAAAAGTAATCTAAGTCAAAAAAATGGGATTTTAACTGATAGAAAAGTAAATTTGGTCAATATAGCTTTAAATACTATTTGCAACGCTTTTTGTGGCAGTTTTATGTAACATATGAAAAAGACATTTTAACTTGGTGATTATTTTTAGAATATTTTATAATCATTTTTACAAAGATAATTAAGTGTTTTTAATGATGAATTGGGAACTCTATAATCGACTCTAAAATAAAAGTTAACCACTGAGTATACATAAACGACTAGTACATTTGTCCCTCCTGTGAGAGCTAAACGATAAAACAAGGTGTGTAACCAAGGTTAGGAATGGAGCAACCAGTGCCCCGAACATACCTGGCCTTCTATTTATCTTTTAGAAGAGGGGTGAAACAGATCGAAGGGAAAGCCCGGATGCTCTAAAAAGATCATATTAAGTTTTCACATAATAAAAGAGAATTTATATTTTCCAGAAATTAAGCAAGTTAAGTATAGAAGATTTTGATTTATAAATTACAACTTGGATTGCATAGAAATGATCTTTTTATACTTGGTATTAAAGTCCGAAGAGGGAATTCGTCCTGTTCGTGGAATTTAAAAGGCGATTTCACCGTTATTTCGCCCATAGCACTTGTTGAATACGGAAATTGATATTGAGTAAAAGTAGAATAATTTCCATGATCCTATTTACTCAATAATGTTTTCTAAGATTGATTTATGGGTTTACAGTAAACGATGTCTTAAATAACATTGTTTTTAACCCTCTTAAAAGTTGAAGAATTTTGATCGAATGTTAAGTAAGAAAATTGGAAATATTTTCCTAAGAGAAGAGAAAGGCTTAATAAATCCTGTGTACTCATATTCAATGTTTATCGGTAATTGGATTTTGAAGGAACCGGGGTTGGAATTGGGTGATTCCTATCCGAAGACTACTCCGAACCAATCTATGTGTTCGAAGTAAAAGATCAGAAGTCGAAGATATTGAGATGAATAATAACAAAGGACTGCTTGTTCATTTGATTAGGGATAACTCCCGAAATACTTATAGTAGCGGTGGTCTCTTTGTTATGAAAAATCTCAAAAACACAAGGACTATTCGCATCAGTTTTATGATGTGGTAGGAGAGTGCCTTCGGTTTGTCCTATTCCTGGACAACTTGTATGGACGAGTGTCTGACCTTGCATTCTAAATCACAATGAGTGGTCTCTATATAATGTATATCAGTTGATGGTGGAGAAGACACCTTCTCTTAGATTAACACCCTTTCCCGAGACATTCGAGCTCAGGAAGTTATACGTTTATAGAAATCAATCATATGACTATGGAATGGAAATGTGGCATTCAAAGAGGAAAGATGATGTGCTATGTGAAAGGTAATCGTTACCTCAGGCTTCACACCCAAAAATGACCGAAACAGGGTAGATGCAGCAAGGCTATGTGGTTCGCAACTATTAGGGTGTGATCATCCCCTTCTAGATATATTTCCAGCCGCTATGCTGTTCGGGTTTAAATTATTGTGGTGTATGCTAAGAGACGTCTCAGATAGGTTGGTAACGACCGGGGTGATGACACATACGATACTATCTAGGATGAGGTAGGCCGGTCTTGTGTTGGTAGAGGACCATCTGTTGGGCCTTGGTATAATCCTCTAGAGATGTACTGCCAGAAGGTAGTCCCTTCACCTGGTCATTTGTAAGGAAACCCATTCTCCAATAAGTGCCTTCCATTTTGTTTGTAGAACCCGCGTTTGTGGTTAGTATGCTGGAAAATAATAATGTAACAATTTCGACTAAGATTAATAAGTTTACTTCCAAACGTTTCCAAAGAAATGTCATTAGAAATAATATCAAATGTTTTGATATATAAATGCGATTTAGTTATCATAAGGTAAAAACCCGTCTGTGTTTATGTGTGGACGTGGTCTTATGAGATACTCTTTCTTTTCAAAGGACTTTATTCAAGGACTGATATATGACACTGTCATTTATTATTGATTTTTTTCATGTTGGTTTATCAAGCCTGATCCGGGTATTTTCAATACTCGGGTCAAATTCGAGTAGTTTTAGGTTGAGTTGAAGACGGTTGGAGTTTCAGAGGGGAGCTGGAGATATTCATCTACGTATACTCTATTATCCGCTTTGCTTATTTTGCATTAATTGATGATTGTCAGAATTTGCAAGGATAGATGTTTATGACTGTCCAAGTTGAAATTAGGTTAAACTATGATATATGTATTTTAAAAGTTTTCCACTGTAAAGATATTTGTTCAATATTATATGTTATTTCCTTCGATTGAGATTCTATTCTGTTCTTCTATTTCTTTATTTTACCTTTGATGATCCGAATTTCGGTTCACTTTGAGTTAGACATGTGTGGTTTATTGTCAACTCAAAGGATATGGATTTTCGAGCTGTCACACTTAATTAGTTGTGTGTGCCCTATAAATTCTTTAGTTAAAACATGTTTATCTTTGATCAAATGATACCCTATCATTTATTAGCTTCTCTAAACTTTCTTTCATTTCAAAAATAAGTTAACGCAATTTTAACTTATTAAATTTTTTCTTTATTTCATCCCTACGAAATAGTCAATCAACACTTGGAAACTGTCTTCCAAAGTAAATTGATTTTTTCTTATTTTACTAAGAAAATTTAGCTTCCTAAGCTATCGCATATCGACTCTAGTTGTCGCAAATTAGCTTTTCCAAAGCCATCGCAAATCAAGTCTAGCTATAGTAAGTGTGCTTCTACCCATTAATGAGATTTTTTGTCTCACAACACCTCAGATGATCGTAGAGTAATCAAGGCTATAAGTACTTTCATGATGTTAGATTCAGCAAATTTAAGTGATCTTAAATTTTCCTTTGAGTAGTAATTGCATTGCTGGAAGCTTATACAATCAGGTAATTGCACTTTAACTATTTTTTAAATGTCAAACTAGGCTTTTACTCTATCAATGGATTGGAGTTGAGGGAAATTTGAAGTAAAATAACTATGTAATATTGCATAAAATAAAACACACAACAATTTTACGTGGTTCGGATTCTTTCGAAATCCTACATCCATGGGTTAAATCCTTGTTTATATATTCCTCTTTGATATTGCTTTACATGGATTAATGTAAAGATAAAGGTATAATATTTTATTTTTCTATTTTCTCCAAAAAGGAAGAAGATCGCATTCTCATTGCAATAGCTCCCCTCTTTATAGTGTAGAGATGCACACAGACTCTTACATTCTCTCTTCTTTCGCCATTTTGGTGCCCATCGTTGGATCATGCCATATGTCGTCCATCCGATTGTCCGCTTGGGGTCTACAGATTGCTGACAAGTTTTTGGCAGGAAGCCATAATTTGGGCGGCTAAATTTTGGGCATTGGTGTGAGGTTTGGAATTGAAGCAAGAATGTATGAATTTGAGCGAAGATATTCAAAATTGGAGCAGGAAACTTGAATTTGAGTAGGCTTCCTGCTTTTGACTTGAAGAGAGGGCGACATCAGAGCTACTATAGCGACCCAAAAATTTGAACACTTCGTCTTCGAATATCTGAATGCTTTGAAGTATGATTATGTGTTATAAATATGATTTTATAACCTTGTTAGATATCATTTAATTAATGAATAATTATAAGCAATTTGTTTTTGAAAATTGTTTAGAAAATATATTCTTTGATGAAAAATCGATAATGTGACCAAATTAGTTTATCGGTAAACAGCTTTTCAATCAATATAAGTTTTTTGAACTCTTTTGCACTTATCTAATGATCAAATAAACACATTAGTAACTAATTAACAAACACACCTCTTCATGAAGTATGGAACATTCTAGAAGCTTCCACTAAGTGTAATTAGCATAAAGGAGAAGTGATGGAAGGCAAGGCTTCCATGGCATGGTCTGGAGGGGTGAGATTAAGCTTAAAGAGTACCCTTCTTAAGCCTATATAAGGAGAGGCATAACATAGAAAATAAATCACAAATTAACAAAGCTTAAAGCAAGCTACTTCCATGTCTTCTTCTCCTCTTATGTTCTAAAGGAAGTTTTGCAAATCTTGTCCAAATCAACTCAAATTTGGAGTGAAGCCTTACTCCCACATTGTAAAACATTATATGTAGTTAGAAGTTGAAGAAGTGGAGCCACACTCACCCCATCATCAATGGTCATGAGCAATTTGTAAGGGGAGGAGGGCAAAAGCAAGGAAGGAAGGAAAGAGAAGGTGGTTGCAAGGTGAGGTTGGACTTGGGTGCTTGGATCTTGGTTGTTTGTTAGACAAATTGTGAGTTAACACACTTCTTTGAATGGAAAATATAACATATATATGTTGTGTTTTCATTGTGTTTAAGTTGTTGAATTGTTATTGACATTGTCAAAACATTGGTTTGATTATTATTTTGAAAACAAGTTGCATATGTGATCCATGTCTATGGACATGAATGGACTTGAACAGACTTGCATGACTTGTTACAAGACCTTGAACAAAGCACATAGTTTATAGATGAATTTTGGTTTAGATCTTACTTGTATCTGAAATTGCACTTATAGCGATAGTCGTTATAGATGCAGTTCAGAATTGCCTTGTATTCAGCCATTTCTATGGAACTTTGTAGAGAGATTCTTAGGGGTTTCTTGCCATTTTTATAATTTTTTATATTTATGTTTATTTGAACTAAAATATTGGATCCTAAAAAGTTAAGTAACATATTAAAAAGTGGTTAAAACTTCACTTGTGTAAAACTGCCCCGTTTAGCCTTGATTTTTGGAGTTTAAAGGTCTGAAAAATTATTTAAATTTAAGTATTTTATTTCATTTTTTATAAGTGTTTACTAACTTATATTAGATTATTTCAAATGTAGTTTGAGATATTTATGAATTTTAACGAATTAGTTGTGAATTTTTAAAGAAGAGGATTTTATAATAAAAACTTGTTTTTTCAAGTTTTTAAAGAAATTATAAATTTGTTATTTTCAAGTAATGTTTTGGGTAAATATTTTAAAACCTATTACAAGTATTATAAAGTATTTTATAAGCATTTTTTTGTATATATAGTTTTTAAAAATATGTTGACTATTTCATGTCTTATGTAACAAATTTTTTTGGTATGTTTATTGAAATATCAAGTTTTTTACAAGTAAATTACTATACAAATATCTCATTCTAAAAAGGGTTTTAAAAGTATAAACAAAAGGTTTAGAAAGGGGTCAGAATTGCTTAATGAGCAAATGGTTAATTATTTATTTACTTGTTTGAAAAGTAATTAACTATGCTTAACAATAAAAGTCTACGAAGTAGGCTTATCTAATTGTGAGAAATATTAATATTGATGTTCGAGTTAGGATGGAGCAATAGAGCTTTAACCTACCGGCTTCCCTCTTGATTGAGGAATAGTAAGTCGGGAAATGTCGGAAATGTGAATCGTGTCCTTGCTTGTTTATGGAAATCATTAATATTATACTTAACACTAACAGCCGACGAGGTAGACTTATCTATATATGAGATTCAAGAATTAAGTGTCTATACAAGGCTTTGATGAAACCAGTGCTCTAACTTACAGGGCTTCACTCTTGGGCGTGAAATAGTTAAGTTGGAATGTTGGAAACAAGTTTAGTATACGAAATTGATTTGTACAAGTAATTGTTTTTTACTAGATAGTCTATTAGTCGACTATCAAACTAGATCAAATATGACTTAAGAAGATATCGAAAGGCTTCGCAATTTCTTAACAATAGGAACCCCCGAAGAGAAGTATTGGTATGAAATGTCTATAACTTTCTCCTACTTCTAAAACAATTAGAATTGAGTTAATCGGAAATTCATCGATCGATTTTGGAGCCTCCGTTAAGCAGGGAATGTGTACTTATATCAGATGACTCTAACCCATAACGACTTTAAAACTATACATACGATCTATATTCTAGAAGCCGGTGTGAAGTGGAATGTTATAGAGTTGTACAGTCTATCCTAAGGTTAATTCCAAGGGAAAGGTCAGCGTTAACATTTAAAACGATGCTATGTGGGAGACTGTCTATCTTAAGTAGTATTCCAAGAAAGAGGGCGGCGTTAGCATTCGTCGGAGGACTTATGCGAGGAATCTATGTGGAGGTTCAAGATTTGTTCGTGATGCTCGAATCCATGTAGTGATTCATGATCTGTTCGAGATGAAGGAATCCAATGTAACATCCCGTATTTTTAAGCCATTGAATTTGAACATTTAATTCGTTTTAAATGTTCAATGTGGGTCCTTAATTGATTTTGAAATGGTTGGATTCGGGTTCAACCAATAAAATAAGTTATAATTTCAAATAAGAAATTCAATTGAAATAGAATAATAATTAAATATTCGAAATTGGGATAAAAGGTGGATTTGGGTGTAAATAGCTATAAAATGATATTTAAATGTATTTTTAAGTTCAATTGATTATAAATAATATTATTGGATTTTTAGATAAATTTAAAAGTCGATAAGTTATTATTTGGGATTTTATATTAATTTAAAAAAATGAATTTAATATTATTAAAATGCAATTTAAGCAGATTTTGGTCTGGCCTGAGCCAGAATGATTTTTTATGTGATTATAAATTTTATATGATGTATTGTTAAGTTAATAAAATTTTAAAAGTGAAAATTTTAAGCGTTTCTGATAATTTCAGAAAATCGCCTGATTTAATAGACGAGTTAAAATAGCCTTCCGAGGCGCAGTCTCGGAATTCGACGAAACCAGTTCCATTGGATCCGTAATAGTTAGTTATTATCGGATTTCAATTTTCGTAGCAATCGGAGTTGTCGCTTGACCGTGGTGGCTCGAAACGCATCGAAATCGATTTAACCGATTTAATTTTAAATTGATCGTTTTATTCCATATCTCGCGCATACGATCAAATCAGCTTACGAAACCTGTTCCATTGTGTCCGGAACGCGGAAAAACTCTAGAATCGCCTGTCGGAACGTGAGAATTGAAGGTCGTTTGCATTAATTGTTGAATCGAGTAATTTTATTAATTAATTAATATTAAAATCTTTATATATATATTAATATTTGCAAACCCTAGCTCATATTAGACCGGCCGCCTCCACTATCGTTTAATGGCCGAGAATCATCTTCGTCCTCTCTCAAAAATCTTCTAATCTAGGCAGCGATTACAAAAGTTGTTAACTAGGAAATCGGAGTACTCGTTGTCCTCTACCAGATCCAACGGTGGAGTGGCACGCGATTTATCACGGTGGCCAGATTTTGGGTCAGAGGCAGTTCCGTTCGAGTTCGATTTCTGAGCATGGTGGAGGACCGGATGGCGTCGCGTCTGGACTGGAGGTTGAGGTGATGGGGGACGTTCGTTTGGAGGCGTCCGATCGTGTTCGATGGCATCGATGGCGGAGCGGCGTCGAGCCCTAGTTTCGAATAGGTGGGTTCGTTTCTGTAGTGGTTTGTGCATGAGGAGATAGAAGATGCGGACGTGATCTCCCCTCTTGATCGAACGGCAATGATGTAATTTGGTGAAATTAAATTAAAGAAATTTGTTTTATATAGTTGTTCGAACTTTGAAAAATTTATAACTCGTCCGTACGTTCTCAGAATTTGATGATTCTCGAAGCGTTGGAATCGCAGAGAAGAGTTCTACGCAGTGGAACAATTCTGAAGTCATTCCGAGCAAGTAGAAATTTAGTTAAATCGGACGTCGTCCGGTTTAATTCAAAATTTCGAACGCTCGCCGAACTCAATGTGAGTTATTCTCACTCACATCTGGATGCCAGACATTATAAATAGTTGATATTTAAATATCTATGTGAATGGTTGATTATATCTGTGATTATCAGTCTGGTTGATATTTATATTGCGATGTGCTAATATCTGTGATGCAGGGAGAAACAGGTTGGAGGGATCCAACTGGATTCCTCACAATGTAGCAATTATTTTATAATTGATAGTGATACCTGTTTATATGATGTGATTGATAAATCTGGAAATTTAGTTGTTCTGTGACATTGTGGTATAAATTGTAATCACAGAATTAAATTAAATGGATAAATTGTATTTTTACGAAATAAAATGAATTGTTAAATTTAGAATTTCAAAGAATAAAATTTGAAATCGGATTTGAAGGGAAAAATGTAAATTGGGCCAAATTGGGATCTTGAATATAATGGAAAGTTTATGAAATGAGTAAATGGAAAGTATAGTTTTCTGGAGATTAAATTTATGAAATTATAAATTGTTTAAAATAACGGTGTTTATTTTAATAACGACTAATGTTATCCGGAAATAAAAAAATATGTTAAAATGGAGTTTCCGATTATAAATTAACAAGCTCAAATGAAAAATAGAATGTTTGAAATGCCGTATTTCATTGGAATTTTATTTGAGTAAATTGGAAATCTGGCTTTCATTGAAGAGTTCACCAAAATGTTTTAAACTATATTTTTAAAAAATGAATTTCCAGAATGGGAAATTGAGTTTGAACTTCGGAGGAAGTTATAGTTAAGTATGGAATTGGAAATGTATGTTGAAATCATAAATTGACTTGAAATAAATCAGTGGATTTATGTGAAAGGGTACTTTGAAATGTTTTGGGACGGGAAGGTGTTTCCCTGGGAAAACCAAGTTAGTGTTTTTAAAGATTTTTTTTAATTTGAGAGTTAAGTTTTAAAATTTGTTTAAAGAGTATTTTTAAGAAATTGTTATTTTTAAAGTAACAAACTAATAATTTAGAAATCGTAATGATTTGAGAATATATTAGTAAATATTTTTACGAATGGATTATTTAAAGGTTGGGTTTGACTTACGTTGTTGAAATTAGCATTTTCTTCTTAAACGCTATTTGAATTTAGTTAAACTAAAACCCTTATTTTTAAATCAAAGTTTATGTGTTAATAACTAGTTTTCTTCACATATTTTTAATTTATATTTTGAGTAAATAAATAGAAGTAATTTTCATATTTTAAAGTATATTTCAGTATAAAGTATTTTAACTGTTTTAAATGCAAATTGTTTTATACTTGGTTATTCCCGATGGGAATAAAGGGTAAAAGGTTTACCTTGTAAAGGAAGAGTGGAAAATTGTTTTCAAACGAGTTTTGAAAATGTGAAAATATATCTTTGAAAGATATTAGAAGAAAATAAATAATATGGAGATTATTTATTGTGTGATGGATGTGTATGGATGTTTGTGAACATTAATTGATAGTTAAATCACCGACTATCAATATTGGCCAAATGCGTTGATCGTTTCGAAGAGACCGGGATCGAGTTTCCGTATACCGGGATTCTAGGTCTGGAGACTCGAAAACCACTTCGATTTGGTTTGTACGTTTCGCGAAAACGATTTCGGAGTCGAAGATGGAGCAGTGAAGTGCAAGGGCTAGTCGCTACTAATCCTGAGGATATTTCCAAAATGGATGTAGTAGGAGTAGTGCCTTCGGTTCCGTTCGGACCCGGGACGGACTTGTATGGACGAATGCTTTCGTGACATCGTCAGGTGGACGATGGGCATTCTAAGGGATATGTGCTATAAAGGTATCGTTTAGCCTCGAGCCTCATCAACCGGGAATGACTGAAAATCAGGGGTTATGCAGCAAGGCTTCGTGGGTAGCCCCCACTTGAGAGTAAGGTCATCCCTGTCTAGATGTCCCTTTTATTTCGGCTTAGTGGTGCGGTTGCTGATCACAACCGTGGGGTGATTTTACTTGGAATTATCCAGTAAGGGATGATTCCGGCCTTGTGTTGCAGGGGACTTAGGGTGGGTCCTCGGTACTGTGATCTAGGCCACGTACTGTGACAGGTGGTACCCCAGTGCCTAGTCATTCGTTGGAAATCCATTCTCCCTACGTGCCTTGTACGAGTTTTGTTTGTATTACCCACGTTGTGGCTAGTATGCCGGAATTTAATAGATGTAACAATTTCGGCTATTTTATAAGTATTTGTAAATAGACACTATTATAATATCAGAGGATTTCTATAAAAAGTGTTTTAGCTATCGTAAGGTAAAAACCCGACATGTTTATTTGTGGCGTGGTCTTACGAGATGCTTTTGTTTTCAAAGGATTTTTGAAACTTTAATAATCAATTTGGATGTATTTATGATGCGCTGGTATTCCAGACTGACTCGGGTGTTATTTTATTATAATGCTCGGGTCAGACCGAGTATTTTACAGGATAGGTTGCTATGGAGCTCAGGAGAGGAGCTGGAGTTCGAGACGTATTTCTCGTACTTGTATTATTCCGCTGCTGTGATTGTTGTATTGACTGATTGACTGGATATTGATGATTGTATTGATATACTCTGATGATGATGTATTGTATATAAACAGATATAGTTTTCATTTGTGTAAAGATCTGTTCTATATATTATATTTTATCCGCTGCGATTTGTGAGGTTCTGATTTGGTTAGTTCTTTCTTCTTCTATCTACTTTCTTATTCTTCTACAATCTGTCTTTCCGGCATTCGATCGTCGGCATATTATACTGTTGAGTATTTGGTGTCGATTTTCGAGGGTCGAGAAGGGCGGGTCGTGACAGTTGGTATCAGAGCTTAGGTTGGCGACAACCTAGGCTTTGGTGGGAAAATTACTCATTTTTAAATAGAGTCAGAAGTACTCTATAATGAGTTGAGTGTAATAATAGCTATGAGTGCGTATTTGTTAGTGGATATAAAATTGTTTTTGTACTGTGTTGACTTATCGGTTGAGTGTTTATGAATTCTGGTCGATGCGGGAAGTACAACCGTATCGATAGGGGTTTCTAAACTCTTAAACAAGATAAACCGACATAGTATTATTTTTAAAGTGGGTAAATGAAATAATTTTACCCAAAATTGTATTTTGATATAAAAAGAAATAATTTTCTAAATTATTATATGTATTGGATGCTTGTTTGGTTGTTTCTTCTATAATCAAATAAGAAATTAAAACATGATCTAAAATTTGAAATGATATATATAATAAAATAAGAAGTTAAAATATTAAAATGGTTTATAACCAAATGGAATTGACTGAATATGTTTTAAATAAGAAAAGTAAAAAATTAAAATTTGATTTAAACTAGAATTTTGACCCCGGAAATTTTGAAAGGGATTTCAAATGGAATTAAACAAAGTTTTGGGAGTTTGACTTTGTGGAAATGTTAGAAATGTTTCCAAAAGCATTTGTAAGAATGGAGTATATTTTGGGGAAATATTTTTGAATAGAAATTGTTTTGAGGTGGATTTTGGAAGTGGAAAGCACTGAACTCACTGCAGTCGCTGGAAAATAATCCTGATGATGCTGGCCACATCATTAGAATTCATTTTCGAGTTTCTAAAGTGATGGATTGCTACCAAAATAGTTGGTTATGACATTGTTTGGACTTGTTTGGAAAACAAGTGATTTTGGAATTTTCAAAGGAAAATTGTTTGGTAAAAGCAGTTTGTTTTGGAATTTGGTATTTGATTTGAATATCAAAAGAGAAATGTGTTGATTTTTATTTCAAATTGGTTTTGAAATAAATCCGGGTAAATTGAATTCTGGGAATTCTATTTTAAAATAAAAATGTGAAAGTTGAAATGATTCAACTATATAACTTATAAAGGAAGGTTGATTTAAAGAAGAATTGAGTATATATGAAATGTAAATTTACTTTGAATAAATGAAGGTGAATGGAATATATCTGGATTTAACTTGTGATAAGTTAAATAAAATTAAGAATTTGAAATTGAATTAAATCTAAATGAATTGGAATTAAATGGAAGTTGAGATAACGGTGAAGTGTAAATGCTTATGATTGTGCAAATGAATTCATATTCTTAAGCTATTAAGTGTTATAATTTGACATTGTGGTTATAAAAATGTAAATGAGTTGAAATGAACAATACAAACTTATAAATAAGTTGAAGAACTTGAGAATGGGCAATTTGATTTTAAACTCAAGTAAAATGGAATTATAATCACAAATAAAAATGGTTAAATGGAATGGTGAATTCGAACTTAATTTTAAATGGAATGCAAGGTAAGGTGAAACAATTATAAAATATAAAAGAGGTAAGTGAATTAAAGTTAGTAAATAAGTTGAACTTGGATATGGAGAATTAAGATTAAATTGAATTTGGTTTAACTTCGACTAAGATGGAATTAAGCTGAATATTAAAATTTCTGTTGTGTTATGAATAAGAATGAATGTAATTAAATTCTTATTTAAAGTAGTAAAGGAAATGGTTTAAATTCAGGTGGGCTAAATAAAATTTAGATGAACTTGAATTAATTCTGGAAAGGAATTAAATTGAAAATGCATATATAATTTAGTTAACCTTGAATTAAAATGGGATAAGAATTTAGTTTAATGGAAATTTAATTTAGTTGAGGTGATGATGAATGAAGTAAATGTTTACTCAACTAAGTCCAAAATGATTGTTTGGAAACGAATTAGTTAAATTAAATGGAAGGTGTATGGAAATGAATAGAATTTGATAGTTGGGTTAAAATTTAGAAAGTAAGTAAAAATCCAGTTGTGGAATGGAATTTAAGTTTGGTAATAAATGTTGGAAGTGAGGATGGATAATGGGATTAGATTATGGAGAGTGGTGGTTTGAATGGTAAAGTAAATTCAAAGGAGAGAAATAATTTAAATGGTCTCTTTGTTAATAATATAAATCTAACATAGATTGAGTAAATGAACAAAGAGCATTAAAGTTTGTAAAGGAATTGAAATTTGATTTGGATGAGAATCAAATGAAAATAAAATAAAACTGATTCAAGAAGAAATGGAAATGTGTAGATACTTGAGAGAAATTAAAACAAATGATTGTGAATGGGCTTATTTAAGTAATTCCGAATGAAATTTGTTAGGAAATAAACTGAAATGCAAGTGAAATGAGTTTTAAATTAATTAATGTGATGAGTTAAAAATATAAGAGTTGTAAATAACTCAGGAATGAATGATATTAATGTAAATTTGAATTGGTTAATGAGATTGAAATGTAAAGGAAATATTGAATTTAACAATTGCATTCGGAAAAGAAAATACTTGGATTGTGAACAATGCAAAAATTGAATAAGATTAATACACATCCAAGTTGAAATTAATTTTAAATGGTTATAAGCTTAAGTGGCAATTGTTTTGCTTGAATGACATGGAAATTTGCATGTATTTGCAATTGAGTGTTTAAAAAGCAATTGGAATTGAATTGTGAATAAATTGATATGAATGGGAACCCAATTCAAAGAGTTTTGTATATGAATGCAAGTGAATTGGTTAAGAATAGCAATTGGAATTGATTTTGAATCAATTGGAATGAATTGACCTTTTAATGAGTAATGTTTGCATATGAATGAAAATGGATTATAATTGAAATGCAAATGTTTCAAGTTTAAAATGAAGTTTGATTGTAAATCAAATTTGGAATGTAAGTTAAATTTAAAAATGTAAGAGAGGCATATGTAAATCATATTGAAATAGAAATGGATTGTTTATAATTAATATAGATTGTATATAGTGAACTTGAATGTAAATCATTTAAGTGAAATAAAATGAAGTTGGACTTGAACAAGTAATTTGAAAGGTGATTGAAATCTTTGGATTGTTGAAATAAATATGGTTAACATTGTTAATGATAAAATTGCTTGGTTTGGTTATGCAATGGATATGTTTGGCTTGCATTTATATTGGAAAGGTTATGAAAATGCTCATATCTTTGAAAACTGATGAGTTTGTTGAGTAAGTACAGGTACGGGAGGCGTTCGAGAGAGTTGGAGCGCGTATATGCGTTATATTAGCCGCTCGCTATTAAAAATTTGCTAAAAGGTACGCCTACGCCAAAATAATTGGGAATTGATATATATATTGTGATATATTTTGGTTTCCGGCCATGTGAGCCGATGTATATATATTTGTGTATCCTGCGATATCGCAGAAGCTCCTCCGTACAAAGGAGACTCCGCCAAAATTTTCCAGAAATTTTGGGAGTTAGAAAATTTTTGAGTTTTTGGGAAAATTTATTAATAAGTAAAGTTATTTTGAAAACGAGTGTTAAGATAAAGGCTTTAGCGTAAATAAAGCAAATGGTTTTGGAATGGAGTTGAAACTTTTTGGGAAGTGGATATAAGCTTTTAACTAAGCAAATTGGATTAGTGAATGAGTTGGAAAGTATTTTCTACCTAAGCAAATTTCGGGGACGAAATTTTTATAAGGGGGAAGGAATGTAACATCCCGTATTTTTAAGCCATTGAATTTGAACATTTAATTCGTTTTAAATGTTCAATGTGGGTCCTTAATTGATTTTGAAATGGTTGGATTCGGGTTCAACCAATAAAATAAGTTATAATTTCAAATAAGAAATTCAATTGAAATAGAATAATAATTAAATATTCGAAATTGGGATAAAAGGTGGATTTGGGTGTAAATAGCTATAAAATGATATTTAAATGTATTTTTAAGTTCAATTGATTATAAATAATATTATTGGATTTTTAGATAAATTTAAAAGTCGATAAGTTATTATTTGGGATTTTATATTAATTTAAAAAAATGAATTTAATATTATTAAAATGCAATTTAAGCAGATTTTGGTCTGGCCTGAGCCAGAATGATTTTTTATGTGATTATAAATTTTATATGATGTATTGTTAAGTTAATAAAATTTTAAAAGTGAAAATTTTAAGCGTTTCTGATAATTTCAGAAAATCGCCTGATTTAATAGACGAGTTAAAATAGCCTTCCGAGGCGCAGTCTCGGAATTCGACGAAACTAGTTCCATTGGATCCGTAATAGTTAGTTATTATCGGATTTCAATTTTCGTAGCAATCGGAGTTGTCGCTTGACCGTGGTGGCTCGAAACGCATCGAAATCGATTTAACCGATTTAATTTTAAATTGATCGTTTTATTCCATATCTCGCGCATACGATCAAATCAGCTTACGAAACCTGTTCCATTGTGTCCGGAACGCGGAAAAACTCTAGAATCACCTGTCGGAACGTGAGAATTGAAGGTCGTTTGCATTAATTGTTGAATCGAGTAATTTTATTAATTAATTAATATTAAAATCTTTATATATATATTAATATTTGCAAACCCTAGCTCATATTAGACCGGCCGCCTCCACTATCGTTTAATGGCCGAGAATCATCTTCGTCCTCTCTCAAAAATCTTCTAATCTAGGCAGCGATTACAAAAGTTGTTAACTAGGAAATCGGAGTACTCGTTGTCCTCTACCAGATCCAACGGTGGAGTGGCACGCGATTTATCACGGTGGCCAGATTTTGGGTCAGAGGCAGTTCCGTTCGAGTTCGATTTCTGAGCATGGTGGAGGACCGGACGGCGTCGCGTCTGGACTGGAGGTTGAGGTGATGGGGGACGTTCGTTTGGAGGCGTCCGATCGTGTTCGATGGCATCGATGGCGGAGCGGCGTCGAGCCCTAGTTTCGAATAGGTGGGTTCGTTTCTGTAGTGGTTTGTGCATGAGGAGATAGAAGATGCGGACGTGATCTCCCCTCTTGATCGAACGGCAATGATGTAATTTGGTGAAATTAAATTAAAGAAATTTGTTTTATATAGTTGTTCGAACTTTGAAAAATTTATAACTCGTCCGTACGTTCTCAGAATTTGATGATTCTCGAAGCGTTGGAATCGCAGAGAAGAGTTCTACGCAGTGGAACAATTCTGAAGTCATTCCGAGCAAGTAGAAATTTAGTTAAATCGGACGTCGTCCGGTTTAATTCAAAATTTCGAACGCTCGCCGAACTCAATGTGAGTTATTCTCACTCACATCTGGATGCCAGACATTATAAATAGTTGATATTTAAATATCTATGTGAATGGTTGATTATATCTGTGATTATCAGTCTGGTTGATATTTATATTGCGATGTGCTAATATCTGTGATGCAGGGAGAAACAGGTTGGAGGGATCCAACTGGATTCCTCACAATGTAGCAATTATTTTATAATTGATAGTGATACCTGTTTATATGATGTGATTGATAAATCTGGAAATTTAGTTGTTCTGTGACATTGTGGTATAAATTGTAATCACAGAATTAAATTAAATGGATAAATTGTATTTTTACGAAATAAAATGAATTGTTAAATTTAGAATTTCAAAGAATAAAATTTGAAATCGGATTTGAAGGGAAAAATGTAAATTGGGCCAAATTGGGATCTTGAATATAATGGAAAGTTTATGAAATGAGTAAATGGAAAGTATAGTTTTCTGGAGATTAAATTTATGAAATTATAAATTGTTTAAAATAACGGTGTTTATTTTAATAACGACTAATGTTATCCGGAAATAAAAAAATATGTTAAAATGGAGTTTCCGATTATAAATTAACAAGCTCAAATGAAAAATAGAATGTTTGAAATGCCGTATTTCATTGGAATTTTATTTGAGTAAATTGGAAATCTGGCTTTCATTGAAGAGTTCACCAAAATGTTTTAAACTATATTTTTAAAAAATGAATTTCCAGAATGGGAAATTGAGTTTGAACTTCGGAGGAAGTTATAGTTAAGTATGGAATTGGAAATGTATGTTGAAATCATAAATTGACTTGAAATAAATCAGTGGATTTATGTGAAAGGGTACTTTGAAATGTTTTGGGACGGGAAGGTGTTTCCCTGGGAAAACCAAGTTAGTGTTTTTAAAGATTTTTTTTAATTTGAGAGTTAAGTTTTAAAATTTGTTTAAAGAGTATTTTTAAGAAATTGTTATTTTTAAAGTAACAAACTAATAATTTAGAAATCGTAATGATTTGAGAATATATTAGTAAATATTTTTACGAATGGATTATTTAAAGGTTGGGTTTGACTTACGTTGTTGAAATTAGCATTTTCTTCTTAAACGCTATTTGAATTTAGTTAAACTAAAACCCTTATTTTTAAATCAAAGTTTATGTGTTAATAACTAGTTTTCTTCACATATTTTTAATTTATATTTTGAGTAAATAAATAGAAGTAATTTTCATATTTTAAAGTATATTTCAGTATAAAGTATTTTAACTGTTTTAAATGCAAATTGTTTTATACTTGGTTATTCCCGATGGGAATAAAGGGTAAAAGGTTTACCTTGTAAAGGAAGAGTGGAAAATTGTTTTCAAACGAGTTTTGAAAATGTGAAAATATATCTTTGAAAGATATTAGAAGAAAATAAATAATATGGAGATTATTTATTGTGTGATGGATGTGTATGGATGTTTGTGAACATTAATTGATAGTTAAATCACCGACTATCAATATTGGCCAAATGCGTTGATCGTTTCGAAGAGACCGGGATCGAGTTTCCGTATACCGGGATTCTAGGTCTGGAGACTCGAAAACCACTTCGATTTGGTTTGTACGTTTCGCGAAAACGATTTCGGAGTCGAAGATGGAGCAGTGAAGTGCAAGGGCTAGTCGCTACTAATCCTGAGGATATTTCCAAAATGGATGTAGTAGGAGTAGTGCCTTCGGTTCCGTTCGGACCCGGGACGGACTTGTATGGACGAATGCTTTCGTGACATCGTCAGGTGGACGATGGGCATTCTAAGGGATATGTGCTATAAAGGTATCGTTTAGCCTCGAGCCTCATCAACCGGGAATGACTGAAAATCAGGGGTTATGCAGCAAGGCTTCGTGGGTAGCCCCCACTTGAGAGTAAGGTCATCCCTGTCTAGATGTCCCTTTTATTTCGGCTTAGTGGTGCGGTTGCTGATCACAACCGTGGGGTGATTTTACTTGGAATTATCCAGTAAGGGATGATTCCGGCCTTGTGTTGCAGGGGACTTAGGGTGGGTCCTCGGTACTGTGATCTAGGCCACGTACTGTGACAGGTGGTACCCCAGTGCCTAGTCATTCGTTGGAAATCCATTCTCCCTACGTGCCTTGTACGAGTTTTGTTTGTATTACCCACGTTGTGGCTAGTATGCCGGAATTTAATAGATGTAACAATTTCGGCTATTTTATAAGTATTTGTAAATAGACACTATTATAATATCAGAGGATTTCTATAAAAAGTGTTTTAGCTATCGTAAGGTAAAAACCCGACATGTTTATTTGTGGCGTGGTCTTACGAGATGCTTTTGTTTTCAAAGGATTTTTGAAACTTTAATAATCAATTTGGATGTATTTATGATGCGCTGGTATTCCAGACTGACTCGGGTGTTATTTTATTATAATGCTCGGGTCAGACCGAGTATTTTACAGGATAGGTTGCTATGGAGCTCAGGAGAGGAGCTGGAGTTCAAGACGTATTTCTCGTACTTGTATTATTCCGCTGCTGTGATTGTTGTATTGACTGATTGACTGGATATTGATGATTGTATTGATATACTCTGATGATGATGTATTGTATATAAACAGATATAGTTTTCATTTGTGTAAAGATCTGTTCTATATATTATATTTTATCCGCTGCGATTTGTGAGGTTCTGATTTGGTTAGTTCTTTCTTCTTCTATCTACTTTCTTATTCTTCTACAATCTGTCTTTCCGGCATTCGATCGTCGGCATATTATACTGTTGAGTATTTGGTGTCGATTTTCGAGGGTCGAGAAGGGCGGGTCGTGACATCCAATCTGGAATTCATGTTATATTCGAGAGGTGAAGACTCATGTGAGTGATGCCAAATGTACCCTCGATATTGGAAAAATGACAGAAAACAGAGATGGGGCATGGTCAGGGGATTTAGCTGACCTCAAGGGTATACCAACTCCATATTTAGGTATGCTTATCAATTGTTATTTGCGGGAGTTGATATGACTCGGATCACACACCGAGGGTGATCCAATTATGTTTACCTTAGAGTATATCCTATATAGAAATATACAATGCTCGGAAGGTAGTTTTCGATCCTTGTCATAGAGTTTGGATTCGGCGTGATCCGAGGAGATCTCTGTGGAAATCCTTTGACCTATGCGAACATGCCTTAGCATTATTTATTGTATACCTATTATTGTTGTGGCGTTCACACATCAGCTATATGATATGATTTGTGTGCTACACACTAGACATTATATATCATATCAATAGATGTTAAACTTTATGAATGGTTGGCTTCATTCGACGAGAAAAACCATTAAGGTAATATGTATAGTCTTAAAAAGGTGTTGTTATATGTCACTCTTATTTTTTTTGAGTTTCTCACGTTGATATACCAGACTGATCCGGGTGTTATTTTCTTATAATGCTCGAGTCTGCCCATGTATGTTTCCAGAAGCTTTGGATGCTTTAGAGCTTATGGAGAAGAGCTAGATGATTACCATCCGTAGTATTCTTATTTCTGATACATTTTTGTATTGTATATATCAACATTGTGAGGACATCTGTTATAACTATCTAAGTTGATGACGGTATTTAGGTCTTAGTAACTCTGAGATTTCTGTATTCAGAGTAACCCTTTGTACTAATCTTTTGATATTATATATTACCGTTCTGTTGTGAAATTTTCAGCACAAACACCACTGTTTCTAATTCTAAGTCAAGGGTCAGACACTTAACCTCATGTGGCCTCGATTTCCTTGATGCATAAGCTATCACTCACCCCCTTTGCCTCAATAGTACCCCCAAACCTATTCTATAAGCATCTGTGTACACTACCAACTCCTGATTCCCTTCTGGTACGATCAAGACAGGAGCATTCCTCAATAACTTCTTCAACTTCTGAAACGATCCTTTACACTTATAGGTCCATACGAACTTCTCGTTCTTCCTGGTCAGCTTAGTCAAGGATGCTGCTATACGCGAGAAATCCTTGATGAATCTATGGTAATAGCCAGCCAAACCTAAGAAACTTCTTGTCTCCATGACCATCTCTGGCCTCTTCTATCCATTAATGATTTCTATCTTTAATGGAACCATAGCTAGTCCATTCTCTGGAGCAACATCCCCAAGAAACTTGACCTCCCGTTTTTCCAAAATAGCATTTCAAAAACATTGCCTTTAGCTTGTGTTGTCTCAACATCTCCAACAACTACCTAAGATGGACTTCATGGTCTCTCTCTCTCTCATCCTTATAATACACTAAGATATCATCAATCAAGACTAACATAAATCTATCCAACTAATCGTGAAATATTCAGTTCATTAGACCAATGAAGAACGCCAAGGCATTGGTCGATCCAAACAACATCACTAACCATCATATGAACTGTACCTCTTTTGGAATGTGGTCGATGGAATAATATCTTCTACTACCCTCGGTTGATGTAACCCCATTGCCAAATCTAGCTGCTAGAACACTCGAGCTCAACTCAACTAATCAAACAAGTCGTCTATCCTCGACAATGGATAACTATTTTTTGCTATCAACTCATTCAGCTTCTAGTAATCAATATACAACTGTAAAGGTCTAATTGACTTCCTTATGAATACCGCAAATGCTCCCTACGTTGAGCTACTAGGCCTAATGAAACATCTATCCTCAATTTTGACCAACTGCTTCTTCAATTCTTCCATCTCCACAGGTGGCATTCTACTAGGTGGTCTACTAACAGGCTGGCATCAAGTCTATTCGGAACTCAATTGCCCTCCTTGGTGGTAATCCCATTATGGCTTCATATATATATATATATATATATATGTGTGTGTGTGTGTGTGTGTGTGTATTTACACATACATACATACATATATATACACATACACACATGCGAATTCTCTAACCATTCGACTCTACTAACCTCATCATCATCTTCCATAACACATAACAAAGTCTGATTTCTCCTTTATTATGTCCAATGCTATCATAATTCTTTCTCCACCCCTTTGATACTGTAAGGAAAGAATTCTATCCGCATAATATATCCTAGCATCGTTATATACAAACCAATTCCTACCTAAAATTACCCCATATCCTACGAAATCAAACACATATGGGTCGCAAACAAACAAATGTCCATACAAATCAAACTCAAGGTCAGTGCACCTTAATCCGAGAGTGGCATACCCACCAATCGGATCAAACACATGCAAGGACGTAATCAAATATGTGGTATCTAACTCTAACCTATCAAACAAATCTCTAAAAAATGAAAGAGTAATTAGCACCAGTATCAAATAGGACTCTAATCGACATACTGGAAATCAAAATCGTACCTCCAAGCTTAGCATTCCCTTTTTCCTCCGTAGTCAGTCCAGAAGGTGCTTCCCAAGTATAAACCTTTGTTTGCTTCACTTCTGGGCAATCCCTCTTCTTATGATCAAGTCTATTATAGATGAGGCACTTGGCTATGTCCTTGTTCTTCGGTTTGGTATTGTTAGTTGAGTAGTACCCCTTCTGCCCGCTGTTAAAACAAGTAACATCTGCCACATTCGTCCTTTGAGCTCCAACTCTAGAAGCCTTTCCTCTTCTCTGATTCTTTCTATCCTTTTAATACAGATATAATATATTCTTCTGCCTAACCTTGGGTCTAACATCAGCCTTCCTCTTCTCTTGAAACAGGCGATCATATAGTCATGCCATTTCTGTAATCATATCAAAAGGAGACAACACATGCACCATCACCTTGTGATTCATCCCCTTCCATAGACCTCCTATGAATTTCTCATTCTTCTTTAGCAAAGTATAAATATGCTCCTTTCCATACTTCGACAAAGCATTAAAGCACTGGATATACTTTGTCAAATTCATCTTTCCCTATTTTAGATCCAAAAATTCCATGCACAAAGCACTCTTTTGCGATTGGGGAATAAACCGAGTCTCAAGCCACACCTTAAAATCTTCCCAAGTTATCTCCTCCAATGGGACTTTAGAAATTATAACCTCCAACAAATAATGCATCTGTAACATCCCCCTACTTGGAGGCCCAAAACTAACGGCTACGGATGCTGTAGTCAACCATATTTATTAATCCTCGGCGACCAAATACGGCGGTATTAGATTCATTGATACACAAAAACACATGAATATGGGAAAAAATTAAACTTCAAACAAAATCACATTCCATTTCAAAATATTTCCAATTCATTACATAATCCCACAATCGCAAATCACGTTCAGAGAAAATATATTTATTACAACATACGCCAAGTGCGACATATGAAGGTGCCCCCTTGGATGATCAAAGTATATACATGTAATATAACAACTTTGTCATTACAAACAATGAAGTGGAATCAAATAAAAGAAAATCTTTATAGCTATCATGCCTCCTGCACGTCTCCGGAAGCTTTATTCGTCTAATGAGGTACCTATAACCCTCAACTCTCAATCTACTCAAAATCAATTTAGTACCTAAGAGTTTAAGGGGGAAACAAAAACTTCAAGTCAGATATAAAGCCTGGTATGAATAATAATTTACCATCTCAAATCATTTAGATATCTAGTGATACCACACCGCTTAATGGAACGAGTTTTCCCCTCACTACTATCCTAAAATCTTTATAAAACCATATATTGTGCTCTTGGATCCACAATGGTTAAAACAATTCAAAACGGTATAATACGATGATATGCAAAACAAATGAATCAATTATGGATTATCCATCCCCATTCATTATGATTATCTGTCTCAATTATAGTTTCTAGGATTACTATTAACCTATTAGTTTTCATGGGCTACTAATAACTGGTAAAATGTTTAAGGACTCTCTGTCCAATTACATAGTTTTCATTGGGATCACTATGAACCTATAGGTAACTCCAATAACTTTACTTTTATCCTAGTTTTCATGGGTTGACTAGGAACCTTTGGTGACTCCAATATCCTCTATTCTTACCTTAGTTTTCATGACTGACTAGAAATCTGTTGACATCTGTCAATATCTTAATCCGGATATAGTTTTCATGGGCTAACTACAAACCTACTGGCCCCCTGCTAGTATCAAACCATAGTTTTCATGGGCTTACTATGAACCTGTCCTTCTGACATCTTCCTTTATACATAGTTTTCATGGGCTAACTATGAACCTATTGGCCCCTGCTAATATCTAACTATGTACCTATTGGTCCCTACTGACATCTTTTCTTATGCACAGTTTTCATGGGCTTACTGAGAACCTATTGGCCCCTGCTAATATCGCTCTTTAATATTTTAGCATCCTATATTCTGGTCTTCCTAACCTCTTGGATGCAATTCTACTCATCCTGGAGTTTAATCAATTTATATTCACAACGGGTTAACCTAACTGGTTCTTCTACCCTTTACCCCAAAATATAGTTATGGGCCATTGTAATGTGAATATATTTATATTTGAAGAAGCTTACATAATAACATAACAATACCACTCCTGTGGGTTTAATATAAAACATGGTTAATCCCTTTAACCTATTATTTCATCAAGGAAAGCTTCTTCTCAAAACCATTACAAAAACTTCTTTTATTTAGCCATGGGGGTTTTCCTTTTAAAAATGAGTTTGGGTTTCAAAGCCTTTCGAAACCTTCGAAACCATGCTTCGACTTCATAGCATAACCTCCTTTGAAAGCATTAAAATCTATCTTCAAAATATTACGCTCCTGCCTTTTCAATACATTAAAACCTTCCTTTCGAAACCTTTTGATTATATGAAAGTGTTAACATTTAACTTTTGAAGCATAGCTTCAAAACCAGATGAAAATACCCCTTTCGACACCATTGGAAGTAACCCTTCTGAAATCATTGAAAGTCCCCCTTTCGAAACCATTGGGTTTATACTTCAAATGTTATTTGGTTCAAAGTGAATATAGGCAAAAGCATCTCTTTCGAAACCATCCTTTGTCATATGATAATATTGGGAAAAACTTGATGGGGTCGGCACCATCTCTTTCGAAAGCCTTAAACCATTTAAACAAACATTAAAGGATAGCGCTGAAACCCCTTTCGAAGCCATTGCCTTCGAAACCCTTGGAATCTTTTGAAAGCCTTTAGAAGTGGCTTATATTTTTAAAACACAAAGAACCTTTCGACAGCAATGATATATTAAATACCATCGAAAGGCTTAAAGTTACAGAAGCGTTTCGACTTCGTCGAAACTACCCCTTCCGAAAGCTTCAACTTAAAAAACTAAGTAACTCATTCGGAAGCTAATTCTTTAAAAATGCAGCAGCTCTTCTTTAAAAACTTGTTTAAAATACCCTTTCGCAAGCATTGGTTTCGAGTCCTTCGAAACCTCTTTGTAAACAGGCATGCGCTTTTCTTTAGAAAATAAACCAAAGATCTCGACCCCTACGGAAGCTATGTTTCGACACCTTATCTTCCGCCTTTCTCCAATCCATTGCGCACCATTTTTGTGATACCTTGTATATTGGTTTCGACTAGGTTGAAGGTGGAAGCTCAGTGTCGAAAGGTACTTCCAAAGTAGGCGAAACCATCTTTTCTGAGTAGACCTGGTTTAATACTACTTAAAGCAAACCTTTTTCTAACTAACCTGCCACGTGTCAACACCATATTGGTTACCTTAACTTTTTTAAATTCTTTACTAAAATAACTGCCGCTAATTTCAGATCTAAATCATGGTTAAGTCAATCAAATAACCCTTCCATTAAGCAAAACCAATTTTGCAAAGAAGTCCCTCTTCCAAAATAATTTAATTTTCATAGCAATCACTTTGGAAAAATCCCCAAAAATTCCAGAAATTCACTTTAATCATGTTATCTAACATATCAAAATTCCAGGCCTATATTCTTAATATATTTTCCAAAATAAATTTATAAATACAAATAACCATATTTTCCTTTAAAAATTCATAACAATATTTCCATAACTTCGAAAATTATAAAAATTGAAACTCAACTCCGAAATCATGTTTTATGTAACATAAAAAATTTCCATGGCATTTAAACATCAACATATATCGGTTTTACCCTAAAACCGTGTATAATCCCATTTAAACAATCTTGTTTAAATTAAACAAATCAATATTCAAGCATATCATCAACCAATTCATCATAAAAATGAATTTACCCTTAAATATGATAACATATGATTCAAACCAAAAATAGAGATGGAATTATTATTCACCTTAATTTAGATAAGGAGATTGGATCGAGATTGATTTCCCCTAAGCTTGAATCTATAGCTTTTAATTGAATTCTTCTTTCTTAATGGCCGACCCTTCCTCAATCTTTTGGTTTGCGTTTTTCAAAACGACGTGAATAAAAATGTAATGGTAGGAACGGAAAAATATAAGGGTAAGAGTTATGGGAGGAAAATTCCTAATATACCCTTTTGTAAATTAATTAGCTTAAAAACCATTCTTAAGCCCATTTAATTCTTCCATTAAGCAAGCACAGCCTTAATTAGATTTATTCAAATCTCAACCCTCTTATCACTTAACATTTACATTATTCTATTTAATTATCTAATTAAATCTTCTGAATAATGGTATCAAAAATTAGGGGTGTTACAAGCTCCCCTCCTTAAAGAATTTCATCCTCGAAATTCAGTAAGGACTAAATACTAAACATAGAAATCATCTGTAACGACTCCTAACAACCATACTAGTCTACCTGACTAGGAATTATCTATATAAATCTAATATAGATATACCCTCAAAGAAGATCAGGATAAGTATCTCGAATCATATCCTCTGTCTCCCAAGCACAATCCTTCTCGTTGTCGCTCCACTGAACTTTCACCAACTTGACTGTCTTGTTCCTCGATCTTTTCTCATCTCTCGCTACAACCCAAACTGGTTGTCTAACAATAGTCAAATTAGGCACTACTACTAGATCTTCAAACCCTGTCGGAGAAATAGTGGCCTTCGGATCATGCACACACTTGCAAAGATGAGACACATGAAATACATTATGGACACCTACCATACTGCTCGAAAACTCTAATCTGTATGCGAGCTTTCCAATCATTTCTATAATCTGGAATGGACCAACATATCTCGGTGCCAGTTTCCCTGACTTCCCAAACCTTACCACACCCTTCATTGGTGATACCTTAACTAAAACCCTGTCTCCAACGGAGAACTCACGGAGAACTCTAGGTCTTTACGCCTCTTATCTGCGTAACTCTTCTGTCTGGATTGAGCTTTCTTTATCCTTTCTTGGATCAACTCAATCTTCTTTGACGCCTCCCTAACCAAATCTGGACCTAAGCCCAATCTGTCTCCAGTCTCTAACCAACATACAAGGGATTTGCATGGTCTTTCATAAAAGCTTCAAAAGGCGCCATTCCTATACTGGTCTGATAAATATTATTATAGGAAAACTCAACCAAATGTAGGTGATCCTCCCAAGATCCACCAAAGTGCAACACACAAGCCCTCAAAAAATCGTCGAGTACCTCGTTGACTCTCTCTGTCAGCCCATCCGTCTAAGGGTGATATGCGGTACTCATCTTGATCTTAGTGCCTAACACATCCTGTAGACTCTTCTAGAATTCGCTAGTGAATAAAGCATCTTTGTCACTGACTATGCTACTAGGAACTCCATGTAGTCTAACTATGTTCTTCATGAACAACTTCGCCAGAACAGGTGTCGTCCTGGTCGACTTTACTAGAATGAAATGGGAAATCATGGTCAATCATTCCACAATAACTCATATACTCTCATTTCCTCTGCTTGATCTTGGCAACCCATCTATAAAATCCATGGATATCGAATCCCATTTCCATACTGGAATCTCTAAAGGCTGAAGCAACCCACTTGGCTTTTGATGTTCGGCTTTCACTTGTTGACAGTTTACACACTGCCTAACCCACAAGCCAACATCCTTCTTCATTCCTTCCCAATAGAAGCTCCTCTTCATAGCTTGATACATCTTGGTCCCTCCAAGATGAATCGTAAACTTAGATCGATGACATTCGCTAAGAACTTCTCTCCTCAAGGTCTCAACATCTGGAACACATAATCGCCCCTTATTTTACAACCACACTCTCTGGTCAAGACAAAATCTTTCAAATCATCGATCTCAGTTCCAACATCAAGCCTTATGATCTTCTCGGCTAATAGTGGATCCTCCTTTTGCTTAGAAGCAATTCTCTCGATCAACACTGGTCGAACTTCTAAACAGGTCAACATGGCAGTACTTTGACTAGAACTAGCAGTCGATCTTAACCGCACCCCACAACTGGCCAAAGCTTCTAGATCCTTCCATTCTGCCAACATAACCAACACCACATTTTGATGTCTCCTACTAAGAGCATCCGCTACTTTATTAGCTTTTCCTGGCGTATACTCTATACCAAAATCACAAGCAGCCAAAAACTCCAACCACCTCTGCTGTATCATATTCAACTCCTTCTGGGAGAATAAATATCTTAAAGACTTATGATCGGTATGCAACTCAAATCACTCCCCTAAGAGATAATGCCCCTAAATCTTCAAGGAAAAAATCAACGCAGCCAAATCTAAGTCATGAGTAGTATATCTTACTCTGTGCGGTCTAAGCTGCATATGCATAGGCAATGACTTTGCCCCTCTGCATTAACACTACTCCCAATCTAGTCCCACATGCACCAGTGTACACCACCAACCCTTGGTTTCTGCCTGGAACTACTAACACTGGATCATTGGTCAACAAATGCTTTAACTTAAAGAATGCTTTCTCACATTTGTCGGACCAGACAAACTTCACCTCCATTCTGGTAAGCTTAGTCAAAGGCGCTGCTATTTGCGATAAATCCTTGATAAATCTCCGGTAATAGCCAGTAAGTCTAAGAAAACTTCTGATCTCAGTCACTATCTCTGGTCTCTTCCAATTGTTCACAGCTTCGATCTTATTTGGATTGACTGACAATCCTTTCTTTGAAACCACATGACCAAGAAACGTAACCTCTTTCTTCCAAAAATGACACTTGGAAAACTTCGCCTTTAGCTGATTCTTCCTCAGCGTCTCTAGCACCACTCTAAGATGATCTTCATGCTCTCTTTCATACTTAGAGTATACTAAAATTTCATCTATAAACACTAACACGAATCTGTCCAAATACTCTCGGAAGACTCGGTTCATCAAATCCACAAAGAAAGGAGGTGCATTCATCAACCCGAATGGCATTACTAACCACCATACGAACCATATCTTGTAAGAAAAGCTATCAAAGAAATACTGTCCTCTACCACTCTTAACTGATGGAACCTCGTTGCCAAATCCAATTGGGAAAACACTCTGGCTCCACTCAACCGATCAAACAGATCATCTATCCTCGGCAGAGGGTACTTATTCTTTATCGTCCTCTCGTTCAACTTACGATAGTCGATACACATCCTTAATGACCCATCTAGTTTCTTTACAAACACCGCGGCCACTCCCCAAGGCGAACTGCTTGGTGTAATAAAATTCCTTCCGTCTAGATCCACTAGCTGCACCTTCAATTCCTTCATCTCAGTTGGTATCATCCTGCTAGGTGGTCTACTCATAGATTCAGCTCCTGGCACAAGATCTATCTGAAACTCAATAGCTCATTTTGGTGGTAGTCCTGTGACTAGCTCAAAGACATCTGCAAACTCTATTGCTATTTGAACCTGACTTAGATCTTCTCTCATTTCCATTGCACTTAACAAAGCCCAACTGCTCCTGTCAGAATTCTCTACTGAGAATATAATTCGGTTATGACTATCAGGGTGTCTCAAAGATATCTCCCCATCCTGGCAAAATATCTTGGCATCATACCTTCTCAACCAATCCATACCCAAAATGATTCTGAAATCTACGAAATCGAAAACATACAGACTGCATGCAAACATATGACCTAACAAATCAAGTTCTAACTGGTCACATCTCATCCCTAGAGTTGCATACTCTCCTATTGGATTCGCAACCCTTAAGGAAGTAACAAGGTATGTGGGTTCTAAGCATAACCTATTTACCAAACACTGAGATATAAGTGAATGTGATGCACCGGTATCAAATAATATCTTAACTGGACTCTGAATCAAAAACATACCTTCCATCACAGTCTTACCTTTATCAGTTGCAGTTGGCTTAGTAGATGATCCAACAGCAAAAACTTTCCCCTTATCCGCTCTGACTGGCTCTGGACACTATTTCTTGTAATGCCTAACTTGATCACAGTTGAAGCACTTCACATTCTTCTTATTTGCAGCCTTCTTTCCCTTGCCCGACCGGCACTCATGAGAATAATGACCCTTCTTGTCACACTTGAAGCACACTAAATGAGCGTTTGCCATCTTGGCAGCATCCCCTTTCTTGGCTCTCTTCTTCTTAAAGAATTTCCACTTCTTTCCCTGAGGACCATGGGATTCAACTGGCTTCTCTCTAGCATCACCAGCCAGCATCTCTTCATGGCGAATGGCCATCTCCACCACCACATTACAAGATTCTCGGATATGGGTCATGGTCATTCTAGCAAGCTCAGGTCTTAGTCCTCGGATGAACCTCTCATTCCTTCCGACGTTAGTGTCAACCATAGCATATCCATATCGAGACAGCTCATCAAAATTAGTAGCGTACTAGATTACTGACATCTCTCCTTGAACTAGATCCATGAACTTCCTCATCAACGCTGACTTAGCAACTTTAGACAGAAACCTCTGCTCAAACCTCCTTCTGAAATCAACCCATGTCAGTTCTTCCTTCGGAACTCTGGCAGTCACAATATTCCACCAATGAAGTGCTGCCCCTTGCAATTGCCTAGAGGCCAGCCTCCTCTTTTTCCTTTCATCCAATCCTAAATCAGTACAGATCCTCTCAAGTGCAATAGCCAATTCTCAACCTCAACAGCATCCTCCTTTCCTACAAACGGCTTTCCAGCCGAACTGGTGTAGTCTCTGCTTAGCTTAGCATAGTATTTCCAACTGGAGCCACATGATTTGCTCCAACATTACCAGCAACCCCATCTTGCAAAAGATTGGCTAACAATTAATACACCATCCCTACATCAACTGGCGGATTTCCAGCACCTATATTGGCTTCAGCATTTTGGTTAGCATTAGCCTGTCGACCTTGGTTCCTCCTGGTATTTTGGTTGAGCATTTCCATTGGTTATGGTGCTTCCTCCACCTAGATTTCCTCTTCCGTTTCCTGCTTCCATATCTTCTTTCTTGTAAATCTGCATATGGGCCTTAGTATGATACAGAAGAACGGTCTAAGAGAGAGGGGAACACGTACTTATATATATATATAACTATATATCAAATACAAGTACATTGCTATAGCGTTAAACTAAACCCCGATCATATTTTCAAATTCATTGGATTATGTTTGAAAATCTTTTAATGTTTAACTTTCTTTTAAAGTTTCATAAACCTATGGCTCTGATACCACCTTGTAACATCCCCCTACTTGGAGGCCCAAAACTAACGGCTATGGATGTTGTAGTCAACCATAGTTATTAATCCTAAACGACCAAATATGACAGTGTTAGATTCATTGATACACAGAAACACATGAATATGGAAAGAATTTAAACTTCAAACAAAATCACATTCCATTTCAAATATTTCCAATTCATTACATAATCGCACAATCGCAAATCACGTTCAGAGAAAATATATTTATTACAACATACGCCAATAGCGACATATGAAGATGCTGCCTTAGATTATCAGAGTATATACAGGCAATATAACAACTTTGCCATTACAGACAGCATAGCGGAATCAAATAAAAGAAAACTCTTTATAGCTATCATGCCTCATGCACGTCTCCGGAAGCTTTATTCATCTAATGAGGTACCTATAAACCTCAACTCTCAAACTACTCAAAATCAGTTGAGTACTCGAGAATTTAAGGAGAAAACATAAACTTCGAGTTAGACATAAAGCCTGGTACGAATAATAATTTACCATCTCAAATCATTAAGATATCTAGTGAGACCACGCCGCTTAGCGGAACAGGTTTTCCCCTCACTAGTATCCTAAAACCTTTATAAAACATATACTGTGCTCATGCACCCACAATGGTTAAAACAATTCAAAATAGTATAATATTATGATATGCAAAACAAATGAATCAATTAAGGATTACCCATCCCCATTCATTATGACTATCTGTCTTAATTATAGTTTCTAGGATTACTATTAACATATTAGTTTTCATGGGCTGACTAATAATCAGTAAAATATTTAAGGACACCCTGTCCAATTACATTGTTTTCATTGGGATCACTATGAACCTACTGGTAACTCCAATATCTTTACTTTTATCCTAGTTTTCATGGGTTGTCTAGGAACCTATTGGTGACTCCAATATCCTCTTCTTACCCTAGTTTTCATGGGCTGACTAGGAACCTGTTGACATCTGTCAATATCTTAATCATGATATAGTTTTCATGGGCAAACTACAAACCTACTGGCCCCTGCCAGTACCATAGTTTTCATGGGCTTACTATGAACCTGTCTTTCTGATATCTTCTTTTATACGTAGTTTTCATGGGCTAACTATGAACCTATTGGCCCCTACCAATATCTTTTATTATGCACAGTTTTCATGGGCTTACTGAGAACCTATTAGCCCATGCCAATATCTTTCTTTAATATTTTGGCATCATATATTCTCGTCTTCCTAACCTCTTGGATGCAATTCTACGCATCCATGAGTTTAATCAATTTATATTCACAACTGGGTTAACCTAACTGGTTCTTCTACCCTATATCCCCAAAGTACAGTTATGGGTCCATTATAATGTGAATATATTTATATTTGAAGAAGCATACATAATAACATAACAATACCACTCCTGTGGGTTTAATACAAAACATGGTTAATTCCTTTAACCTATTATTTCGTCAAGGGAAGCTTCTTCTCAAAATCATTACAAAACCTCCTTTAATTTGCCATGGGTTTTCCTTTTAAAAATGAGTTTGGGTTTCAAAGCCTTTCGAAACCTTCGAAACCATGCTTTAGACTTCATAGGATAACCTCCTTATTAAAATCTATCTTCAAAATATTAGGATCCTGCCTTTTCAATACTTTAAAATCTTCCTTTCGAAACCTTTCGATTATATTAAAGTATTAACGTTTAACTTTTGAAGCATAGCTTCGAAACCAGTTGAAAGTATCCCTTTCGACACCATCGGAAGTAACCCTTCCAAAATCATTAAAAGTCCCCCTTTTGAAACCATTGGGTTTATACTTAAAATATTATTTGGGCCAAAGTGAATATAGGCGAAAGCAACTCTTTCAAAACCATCCTTTATCATATAAAAATATTGGGGAAAATCTAATGGCATCGGCACCATCTCTTTCGAAAGTCTTAAACCATTTAAACAAACATTGAAGGATAGCGTCGAAACCCCTTTCAAAGCCATTGCCTTTGAAATCCTTGGACCCTTTCGAAAGCCTTTAGAAGTGGCTTATATTTTTAAAAACACAAAGCACCTTTTGACAACATTGACATCTTCAATACCATCGAAAGGCTTAAATTTACAAAAGGGTTTTGACTTGGTCGAAACTACCCCTTTTGAAAGCTTCAATTTCAAAAACTAAGTAACTCCTTTAGAAGCTACTTCTTTAAAAAGGAGGCAGCTCTTCTTTAAAAACTTGTTTAAAATACCCTTTCGCAAGCATTGGTTTGGTATCCTTCGAAACCTCTTTGTAAACAGGCAGGCACTTTTCTTTAGAAAATAAACCAAAGATCTCGACCCCTTCGGAAGCTATGTTTCGACACCCTACCTTCCGCCTTTCTCCAATCCATTGCGTGCCATACCTTGTATATTGGTTTTGGCATAGTAGGTTTCGACTAGGTTTGTAATGTTTCGACTTTTCATCGCTCGAAAATCAACATTAATACGTCCACTATATCAACTGCCGAGCAATCGAATGCCGGAAAACCGAATTGTTATGGAGAAAAAGAAGAGGTAGAAGAAAACAGAAGAAAAGAGAAAGAAGAAACAATAGAAGAACACAGAACAATATCAGAATCTCATATTCGCAGAGGAACAACATATAATAGATAAATGAATAATCTTTAAATCAAAGAACTATATCATTTTATACATTACATCATCATCAGAGTTTACAACAACAATACACAACACAACTGGACAGTTATATACTTGTCCTCATAACAGAATACACATCGGAATAAATAATATCATATACAAGTGGTACGTCTCGCCATCCAGCTCGCCACTAAGCTCCACAGCATTCCGAATCCAGAATGACCTGATAACCTAACTCTAGACTGCCCGTGTGAAAATTTGTGGGCACCCAGAGTTTAGGAAGGGAACAATAAACTCCAGGTCAGTCATGGGACTGGTGTGAGAACTAAAACAGTTATTTATCTTTAAAACAAACAACAGGAAGATTTTAAAGTCAATTTCGCAATGCTTTTGGAAAATGAAACTACCATAAGGCCTCCCGCACACGCACACAATGCAAACGCAGAATCGGAGGAGATTTCTCCTTATGATAGTCAAAGATGCTTGATACGCAAGAACAAATAATTTGATTTGATATTATTACTAGTGCATAGTGATGAAAACATTTCGAAAGTAAAATATAAATCTTAGCCAGCATAGACATTTCGCACTTATGCCTACTATAGCTACCATGTTCAATAGCAGGTTACCGCCACATTCCATGGCAGGTAATACAACTAAAACCGTACAAGTCTCGTATTGTTTCTTTGGATTTCCAACAAATGGTCAGGCCAAGGAACTTCCCATTTCCACATAGGTACGCCTCTGGAAAGACGACCCCGAGAAATAACCTAACATTACGGTTAGATCTCTGCCAACACAAGGCTGGGTTACCCCTAGCTGGGTAACTACTGACACGAATATGGCATCCCCCGGTCGTAACGACCTTTATCCGAGGATCCTCGATTCCAACAACCACAAAGAAATAAATTTGCAGCAACAACGTAGGTTAAATATCTGGGCTCCATACCATGATACAACCTCTATCCAGAAGGAAATGACATACCCTCAAGGGGCGCGATCCCCAAAATAACCTTGCTGCATCTTTCCTGTTTTGACCATTTCCGGGGTGTGCGGTCCGACGAAGTCTCGTCCACAAAGCCACGCTTTAGTACAAAGCCATGCTTTGGGTCAACAAATGATCAAAGTAATGATCACAAAGATAAATGATCAAACAAATGATCATATCACAAATGATCAAACAATGATCATTACACAGCAACACTCAGCATGCCACGTTACCAAATTGGGCGTATATCACTAATAACCTTCAACTACATAACCTCTGAGCTCGTACGTCTCAAAGAAGGGTGTTAAGCTAAGAGAATAAATTCTCCGCCACCAACAGAAATGTATTTGAAAGAAACCAGCTTTATATCTCAATTTGTAACGTCAGACATGGTATGTTCCAGGATCGAACAGAACCGAAGGCACTTCAAAAGAAGTCCTTGCAATCCGGATAAGTTCTAATCACGTCCGAACTTCCCGTCACTAAGGGTGATAAAATCTTTATATCGGAGATCAACCGATGCAGAGTAACTCGACGGTAATCCTTCCGTTTTCAAAAATATCCGGTCTTCAACACCGGTCATCAAATGCGATCCATTACGACGTATCACATATTCGGAATGGGTTATACGACCCAAAGGTCCTTTCCCGGCTAACCCGAATAGTGAGCGCTTATTCAAAAATAAGTGTGGCATTCAAATTCAAGCAAATCACAACAAATACCCATTCAAGGTAATTATTGATAGTCGGTTATTTAACTATCAATAGGTCTGCACAGCATCATCAGATTCCAAATAATTTTCCAAATTATTTATTTTCCAAAACTATCTTTACAAGATATATAATTTCCACACTTCAACCATCTGAAACCAAATTTCAAATCACTTTCAAATATTCATTTTCAATTTATCTTTAAAAGATCAAATCTCAAATCTTTCATTTCATATTGGAAAATATTTCCATACTTATTTAATAATAAGTAATTCACAAATCATTTATTTTCAACACTTGGAAAATATTCGATATACTTAAATCATAATTAAGTATACATTTCATTCTTTAAGGAAATCATTCTCTTTCACAAATTTTATTTGAGTCAAAACGAATGTTACGTAAAACATCGTTACGACAACTCAAAATCACTAGTATAGGGATTTGAAATTTAGATAGATATATAAATCCCAATATTATATAAAACATTTTCTTTCGGAAACCATTTACTATAACAACAGTGTTATAGTCCACCATTTCCTTATTTCTCAAAGTCTATTTCGACAATAGATGTTGAAATCTATGTATTCGATACTTAACACGTTTTAAAACATCTTTTAAAACAATTACTTCATTTCGTAATATCACTTCTCCAAAACATATCCATTTTATTTAATAATATATTCACTGTCCAAAATCGTGAATATACTTTATTTATCCAATTCAATGTTTCTACACATTTATTTAAAAGATTATCCACTGTCCAAAATCATGGATAAAATTCCCAACCAAACTCTTATTATTACAACATTTAACTTAAAGGATAATTCGCTATCCAAAATCATGAATATATCTCCTTTAATAACTTCTATGTTTAATTTATCAAATTCAATTAATTTCGAATTTACAAACAATGTTTATAAATTCCATTTCTATTTATAAAAATCCCTGAATTAACAAATTCAATTTATAACTCAATTTTATACCAAAAATCTAATTTATAAGTTAATTACTTATAAATCTCTTATTTTACCAAAAATCTATTCATTTTATAACTTTACATTATAAATCTATTAATTTCGTTCACTTATGAAATCCATTTATACTTCTTTTTAACACTTATAAAAACTCATTTTATAATTCCAATATTTTTAATTTATAAATATCAATTTTATAAATCTTTTTATACAAATCGTTTATAGTTATTCAAAAATCCCAATTTAAACCATTTAAAATAAATCAACCAACTATTTATTTCAAAAATCACACTTTGGTTATATTTCACAAAAATCATAATTTTTATAACTTTAAAAATGGATCCGATGATGCAACAACACCAAATAATCAATCACGACAACAAAACATCATATATCATCATATGATAATCAAATATATCACAATATCTGTAACCAAATAAATACTGGTAAGGAATCCAGTTGGATCCCTCCAACCTATTTCCCTGCATCCACAGATGTTAGCACAATACCAATTTCACTTCAATGTGAAATTATCGTGGTATATGGGATTTATAAATATTATCCGCTATTATTCGGCGCAATAGGGTCTCATCCACTATATAGTGTGGGAAATCAACTCCAAGTACATATATAATACCAATTTCACTTTACGGTGAAATATTCGCGGTATATGTTTTTAATAAATAACCTCCGCTTAATAACGGCGTATAATGTCTATTTCAACAATACAGATAACAATTTATCATCCAATCACACAATCAAGCAATTTTAAATCTAACTATTTAAAATTTAAATCGAAACAATTCGATTGAGTGAGAAGTTTGCTTTTAGTTGTCGCAATAGCGATTTATTCCGATTGAAATAAAACAAGCGTTTAATTTCAACCAAAATTTTCATTAGCTCAAACAAATCCCAATCCAGCTCCATTGCGTAGTGCTCGTCAATACGAACCCGTCGCAATTTGTTTCGTGCGTTTTCAACCTCGTAGCAAAAAGTTATAGCAGTTTAAAGTTTATACAAATTATAATTAAAAACAAATTTCATTTTCTTTATAATTTAAAACCCACTGTACATCTCAGCCATTCAAAACATGCTAGCAAATCAAGGCCGTCATCTTCAACTTCTTCTTCCCAGGTCTAAGAACGTGAAACCGAACCCAAAACATCTCGTTCATATTTGATTGCCGCGACTCCAACCTTCACTTCCACGATGATCAACTACCATCACCTTGTAGCCCTCACTCTAGTGCACCACCGCCCCAACCACGGTCGAGCTCGGTCGAGCCAAGGCTATGGAATCGGCCTTCAAATGTGCGTGCTTTAAATGGAGATTTCCGTCGATCCGTGCTTCTAAAATCGATCATAACCGTTGAGATCGTAGTTCTCAACGATCTTTACAAGTTTGTAGTTGGAGATTTCTTGTAATCATCAACGGATTTGAAGAAATTTGAGGAGAAAGAGATAAATATTTTCGGCCATTGAAATTTTCTGGCGGCTGGAGCTCAAACCCTAGGGTTTTGATGCAAACAAGAAAATGTAGGTCCTTTTATAGAAAATGGCCAAAACACTATTCATCGAAAATTTTCCGAACTCCAAACGAAGCGTGCCGGCTGACGTTTCTAAGGTTTACCCCGCGTTCCGAACACAATGGAACATGTTTCGGGAGCTAATTTGGTCATCTGTGCGAGTTATGGAATTAAACGATCGATTTTAAATTAAAACGATTTCGATGCGTTTTGGCTTGCCCCGGACAAACCATACATCCGATTGATACGAAATTTGAAACCATACAATAATATCACATTACGGATCCGATGAAACTGGTTTCGTCGAAATCCGAGACTTTTTGAAAAATGACTATTTTTAACTCGCTAAATTAATATTAAAACAATTTCGATGCGTTTCGAGCAGCCACGGTTAAACGACAACTCCAATTGCTACGAAAATTGAAATCCGATAATAACAAACTATTATGGATCCAATGGAACTAGTTTCGTCCAATTCTGAGACTGTTTGAAAAATGACTAATTTCACTAGTCGATTTAATATTAAAATATTCAATTTTCACAATTTAACTTTTAATTCAATTTTAAAAGTTCTATAACAATACTATAACTTCAATATGATTTAATATAACTTTATAAATCATTTTTAATCACATTAAATCCAGATTTCAATTATTTCTGGAATTTCAAATATTAAATTATCGATTTAAATTATCTAATTAAATCCAGATATTCGAAAAATAAATTATTCGACTTATTAATTCTACTTATTAATATTTAAAATTAATTAAATATTCAAATTTCAAATGTCAGAAATTCTGGGTCGTTACAAACTTCCCCCCTTAAAAGAATTTCGTCCTCAAAATTACCAAGTAAGAAAAATTCACAAAATCCATTAACTTCTCAAAACAAATCGTTTAAATTAGATTTACAAATCTCTTAAGTGTTTAACTTTCCCAAAATTCATAGTTAAACTTCTTACAACAATTCCACTAAGTTTTCAAAATTTTCAAATTTTCTCAAAAATATTCTAACGCCTTAAATTTTCGAAAAATTTCGCCATAGCCTCCTTTGTGCGGGTCGATCCAAAAAAAAAAATGACAGTATATATATCACAAATATACATCTCATCAAGTGATGAGGCATCCCGTAGGGAAAAAAATGTAAAAGTACGATATTTAATCCGAGATATGTACCTTATTTATAATTAGCGAGCGTATACGGCTAATATAGCGCGAAAGCGAGCTCCAAATGTGAAGCAAACGCCATCCGCACCTACTAAACACTCAATCAAACAAATGAGAACATGTATATAGAAAATAATATCGATATACATCATATAGCAACATAATAACTACATGAGCTAACATAGCAATTGCAACTAAAGCAATAAATGCAACCATCAAACAACTATCATCCAATAACATCCAACAAATCAATGTTTATCCAAATCAATTCATAACCGAATCCATATAGATTCACTTCTCATTAACATTTATTGAATTGGTTTTCAATTTTAAATCATATTTGATTCATTTATATTGGATTTTATCAACATTCATTTTCAATTCAATTAGTTACATTCACATTAGTTCACTCCCAATTTGAATCAAATTCAATTATATTCAAATTTATTTACTTTCAATTTGAATTCAATTACATAGCTTTCAATTTCGCTAATTTACTTTCATTAACTCTTAATGAATTTATACACAATCAACTAACAATCAAATAACAACTAATGTATATTCAACACAACCAAATTTATTCACTTTGCATTCAACATTCATATTCATTTACCTTCAATTTGGTTTAACACCTTTAATTCAATTGGTTGATATTAAATTGGCTTTTCATTCAATTATCCAACTTCCTTTTAATGAATTAACACTTATATTCATTATTCCATATCAACTTATTTTCATTAGATTGATTAACATCCAATCCATTTCTTAACTCAATTGCTAATTTATTTTACAATTAAAGTTGAATTTCATTTATATAACTCAAGTTCACATTCATTTAATAAATTAACTTTATTAATTTACTTCGATATCAAAAATCAACTTCATTTAACATCACTTAAGTTATATTCCAATTAAACATCATTTGTTTAACTTAACTTAATTTTCCACTTATAAATCCAATTCAGATTCAAATTTTATTTAACTTTTACCAAAGTCAAAATTTATTACCTCCTATTATAAGTTCAAAACTTGATTACTTATATTCAACCATTTCAACTTGGATTTTATTGATTCACTTATACTTACTTTAATTTAACTCCATCCTTTAAGTTAAATTTATTCTATCAAAATTCAAATTATATAAGTTATCAACCCATTAATCATTCCCATAAATATTTTAAATAGGATTCCAGAGTCTTTTCAACTTTTCAAAAACCATTTTGAAATCAATTCAAATTATCTTTTGAATTTCCAAAACCAAATACAAATTTTCCAACCAACTTTCATTTAAAATAATCTGGCAGCAATTCCTCTTTTGGAAACCCGAAAATGAACACCAATGATGTCGCGATCATCATCGGAATTATTTTCCAATGACCGAAAAGAGTTTAGAGCTTTCATCTCTCCAAAACAATTTTCCAAAACATCAAATCCTTTCAAACACTTCCTTGGAATTTTATTTCAGATTATAAATCACATTTATAAATCTTTTACTTATGAAATTTCACTTCTTATATATAAGATTATTTTACCATTGTAAATCATTTTAATTATAACTTCATACATTATAATTCATTTGCTTATACAATTTACTCTTTCACAAGGTTGTTTTATTTAACTTATTCAAACAACTTTTATTTACTTATATATATTTACATTTTTAACAACCAAACAATCAATTATATACACTTTAATAATTCCCAAAAAATTATTTCCTTTATATATAAAATATAATCGAGGTAAAATTATTTCATTTACCCAATTTAAAATGATACTATGTCGACTTGCCTCGTTTAAGTGTTTAGAAATCCCTATCGATAATATGGCGTCCCACATACCGACCAAAATCCACAAACATCTCAACGGATAAGCAAACACAATATAAAACATTTTTATATTCACTAACAAATACGCGCTCGTATCTATTATTACACTCAACTCATTTTAGAGTACTACTGACTCTATCTCTAATGAGTAACACCCAACAGAGCCATGGTTGTCGCTTAACCATATGCTCTGATACCAACTGTAACGTTTCGACCTTTCATCGCTCGAAAATCAACATTAATACGTCCACTATATCAACTGCCGAGCAATCGAATGCCGGAAAACCGAATTGTTATGGAGAAAAAGAAGAGGTAGAAGAAAACAGAAGAAAAGAGAAAGAAGAAACAATAGAAGAACACAGAACAATATCAGAATCTCATATTCGCAGAGGAACAACATATAATAGATAAATGAATAATCTTTAAATCAAAGAACTATATCATTTTATACATTACATCATCATCAGAGTTTACAACAACAATACACAACACAACTGGACAGTTATATACTTGTCCTCATAACAGAATACACATCGGAATAAATAATATCATATACAAGTGGTACGTCTCGCCATCCAGCTCGCCACTAAGCTCCACAGCATTCCGAATCCAGAATGACCTGATAACCTAACTCTAGACTGCCCGTGTGAAAATTTGTGGGCACCCAGAGTTTAGGAAGGGAACAATAAACTCCAGCTCAGTCATAGGACTGGTGTGAGAACTAAAACAGTTATTTATCTTTAAAACAAACAACAGGAAGATTTTAAAGTCAATTTTGCAATGCTTTTGGAAAATGAAACTACCATAAGGCCTCCCGCACACACACACAATGCAAACGCAGAATCGGAGGAGATTTCGCCTTATGATAGTCAAAGATGCTTGATACGCAAGAACAAATAATTTGATTTGATATTATTACTAGTGCATAGTGATGAAAACATTTCGAAAGTAAAATATAAATCTTAGCCAGCATAGACATTTCGCACTTATGCCTACTATAGCTACCATGTTCAATAGCAGGTTACCGCCACATTCCATGGCAGGTAAAACAACTAAAACCGTACAAGTCTCGTATTGTTTCTTTGAATTTCCAACAAATGGTCAGGCCAAGGAACTTCCCATTGCCACATAGGTACGCCTCTAGAAAGACGACCCCGAGAAATAACCTAACATTACGGTTAGATCTCTGCCAACACAAGGTCGGGTTACCCCTAGCTGGGTAACTACTGACACGAATATGCCATCCCCCGGTCGTAACGACCTTTATCCTAGGATCCTCAATTCCAACAACCACAAAGAAATAAATTTGCAGCAACAACATAGGTTAAATATCTGGGCTCCATACCATGATACAACCTCTATCCAGAAGGAAATGACATACCCTCAAGGGGGCGCGATCCCCAAAATAACCTTGCTACATCTTTCCTGTTTTGACCATTTCCGGGGTGTGAGGTCCGACGAAGTCTCGTCCACAAAGCCACGCTTTGGTACAAAGCCATGCTTTGGGTCAACAAATGATCAAAGTAATGATCACAAAGATAAATGATCAAACAAATGATCATATCACAAATGATCAAACAATGATCATTACACAGCAACACTCAGCATGCCACGTTACCAAATTGGGCGTATATCACTAATAACCTTCAACTACATAACCTCTGAGCTCGTACGTCTCAGAGAAGGGTGTTAAGCTAAGAGAATAAATTCTTTGCCACCAGCAGAAATGTATTTGAAAGAAACCAGCTTTATATCTCAATTTGTAACGTCAGACATACAACCATACAAGTCTGTTCCGGGATCGAACAGAACCGAAGGCACTTCAAAAGAAGTCCTTGCAATCCGGATAATTTCTAATCACGTCCGGACTTCCCATCACTAAGGGTGATAAAATCTCTATATCGGAGATCAGCCGATGCAGAGTAACTCGACGGTAATCCTTCCGTTTTCAAAAATATCCGGTCTTCAACACCGGTCATCAAATGCGATCCATTACGACGTATCACATATTCGGAATGGGTTATACGACCCAAAGGTCCTTTCCCGGCTAACCCGAATAGTGAGCGCTTATTCAAAAATAAGTGTGGCATTTAAATTCAAGCAAATTACAACAAATACCCATTCAAGGTAATTATTGATAGTCGGTTATTTAACTATCAATAGGTCTGCACAGCATCATCAGATTCCAAATAATTTTCCAAATTATTTATTTTCCAAAACTATCTTTACAAGATATATAATTTCCACACTTCAACCATTTGAAACCAAATTTCAAATCACTTTCAAATATTCATTTTCAATTTATCTTTAAAAGATAAAATCTCAAACCTTTCATTTCATATTGGAAAATATTTCCATACTTATTTAATAATAAGTAATTAACAAATCATTTATTTTCAACACTTGGAAAATATTCGATATACTTAAATCATAATTAAGTATATATTTCATTCTTTAAGGAAATCATTCTCTTTCACAAATTTTATTTGAGTCAAAATGAATGTTACGTAAAACATCGTTACGACAACTCAAAATCACTAGTATAGGGATTCGAAATTTAGATAGATATATAAATCCCAATACTATATAAAATATTTCCATTCGGAAACCATTTACTATAACAATAGTGTTATAGTCCACCATTTCCTTATTTCTCGAAAACGTCAATTTCGACAATAAATGTTGAAACCTATGTATTTGATACTTAACACATTTTAAAACATCTTTTAAAACAATTACTTCATTTCGTAATATCACTTCTCCAAAACATATCCATTTTATTTAATAATATATTCACTGTCCAAAATCGTGAATATACTTTATTTACCCAATTCAATGTTTCTACACATTTATTTAAAAGATTATCCACTGTCCAAAATCATGGATAAAATTCCCAACCAAACTCTTATTATTACAACATTTAACTTAAAGGATAATTCGCTATCCAAAATCACGAATATGTCTCCTTTAATAACTTCTATGTTTAATTTATCAAATTCAATTGATTTCGAATTTACAAACAATGTTTATAAATTCCATTTCTATTTATAAAAACTTCGATTTATAAAAATACCCGAATTAACAAATTCAATTTATAACTCAATTTTATACCAAAAATCTAATTTATAAGTTAATTACTTATAAATCTCTTATTTTACCAAAAATCTATTCATTTTATAACTTCACATTATAAATCTATTAATTTCGTTCACTTATGAAATCCATTTATACTTCTTTTTAACACTTATAAAAACTCATTTTATAATTCCAATATTTTTAATTTATAAATATCAATTTTATAAATCTTTTTATACAAATCGTTTATAGTTATTCAAAAATCCCAATTTAAACCATTTAAAATAAATCAACCAACTATTTATTTCAAAAATCACACTTTGGTTATATTTCACAAAAACCGTAATTTTTATAACTTTAAAAATGGATCCGATGATGCAACAGCACCAAATAATCAATCACGACAACAAAACATCATATATCATCATATGATAATCAAATATATCACAATATCTATAACCAAATAAATACTGGTGAGGAATCCAGTTGGATCCCTCCAACTTGTTTCCCTGCATCCACAGATGTTAGCACAATACCAATTTCACTTCAATGTGAAATTATCGCGGTATATGGGATTTATAAATATTATCCGCTATTATGCGGCGCAATAGGGTCTCATCCACTATATAATGTGGGAAATCAACTCCAAGTACATATATAATACCAATTTCACTTTACGGTGAAATATTCGTGGTATATGTTTTTAATAAATAACCTCCGCTTAATAACGCCGTATAATGTCTATTTCAACAATACAGATAACAATTTATCATCCAATCACACAATCAAGCAATTTTAAATCTAACTATTTAAAATTTAAATCGAAACAATTCGATTGAGTGAGAAGTTCTCACCTTGCTTTTAGTTGTCGCAATAGCGATTTATTCCGATTGAAATAAAACAAGCGTTTAATTTCAACCAAAATTTTCACTAGGTCAAACAAATCCCAATCCAGCTCCATTGCGTAGTGCTCGTTAATACGAACCCGTCGCAATTCGTTTCATGCGTTTTCGACCTCGTAGCAAAAAGTTATAGCAGTTTAAAGTTTATACAAATTATAATTAAAAACAAATTTCATTTTCTTTTATAATTTAAAACCCACTGTACATCTCATGTAACAACCCGTATATTTGGACCATTTAAATTGACAATAATCCACACATGTCAACTTAAATAGTACAAAACACGAATCATAAATGGAGTATAAGTATATAAATGAGAATCATCACAGAATCACAGAAAATATAACATAACAGAATAGTGCAGCGGAATTACAACAATGTCATAATAGTAGTTCATGAAGCTACTAAGAAAATACAACAATGTCTCAAATAAAAGAAATACAACAACATAGATGTCCAAATGGAAAGAATAATACTGATAAAGATAAGATAGTCTTCAAGTCTTCAGCTCCAAATAAGCAGCAGCAGCAATCCTCAGTCTGATCCGAGCATATGCACAAACAAACACTCGAATCAGGACATATATTCTTATACAGATAATATGGTTAAAAATTTGAAATAACAATAACTCAAAGATGGTTGGAATAAGCATTTCTCAGGATCTGATAAACTATCTATATATAGTAGAGTACGATAAGTAGATAATGTCTATCAATAATATAAAGATATCAAAATAGCGTTAAGTCATGGCCCATTCCACCCTTAACACATTTTTATTCCCAAAAGCATATACAAGACCGTAGTTTCCCCAAAACCGGAAGTCACCAGAGGGCAATCCATGTACTAAAGGTACAAATCAAAATCGTAGTGGTCGCGCATAAATGGAATACAAGTATGACAAGGCACATGAGGCTATACCCAAGGTAGTGATACTACCGTTCGCCTGATCCGGGCTGGTGAGAACGCAACGCCGCAGCGCCCGCAACACCGTGAGACAACATTCCCAATTCAAGGGTGCGCACCAATCAATCACAAAGTAAAAGAATAGTTTACGAAGAAGTGTGTCCACTTGAGGTAGCTAATCCTCCATTGGCCCGGCACAGCTCCTGTTTTAGTCATTTTCAATTTGACACAAGTGTCAAGGCTATCCATTATCGTTCACTTTCTTCAATCATCAACGTTCGTCAATCCAACCACTTCATTCTGGATCATCACTTCGCGTATAGTTATTAAAGTGGTTTCCGGTTTAGACAGTGAGTATGTCCCAAACCGATTCCGGTTCCTTTAATAACCTTCGTGATTATAACACCGATTGGTCGTTAATATATTTCAAAACCAAAACAATTTCAATTTCAATTGGAGTTCGTAAATCGATAATTCGTTAGTCTTTCGAAATCAATTTCCAAAATTACGTTTAAACTTTCCAATTTCAATTTTTAACATTTCCATAATTCAACTTCAAAGTTTCAATTAAACAATTCAAATGTTCATTGCATTTTGTATATAAGTCTATTCCAAAATTGTTTAACTAAATTTACGTTCAAAACGATTTAAATCAATTATCGCTTCCATTCGATATCATTAAATTTATTTATCATTAACAATTTCAATTAAATTCCCAATTCATTACGTTACGTCTTAAATTCGATTTCATTATCAAAGTTACAACTTATTTACAATTACACTTATCAAATCCAATTCTTTAAATTACAAGTCTTTCATTTGTTTCGATAAAGCGCCTTCAACTTCTTATCAAAGATATTTCTTTCAAATTTTAAACTTAGTTAAAACTTATTTTCACTTGTTCAAAAATTCAATTTCTCTTAATAAAGATATTCAATTCAATTTAATTATAATTCGATCTCATCAAATTTTCAATAATTTCAAATCTTAATTATTAATTATTCCAAACTCATTCATTAATAATTCCAAACTTAATTGTTAATAAATTCAAAATTTAATTATTAATTATTTCAAACTTCGTTATTAATAATTTCACAACTTAACTATTAATAATTTCAAAAGTTAATCATTAATGATTTCAAAACTTAATTTTTAATAATTTCAAAATAAATTATCAAATAATTCCAAATTTAATTATTAAATAATTAAATTTTAAACAATATTCTTTTTTGTCAATTACTACTTTAATATTCGTTCCAAATTCAAATATTCACATTTACATTTATTCCAATTTAAATTATTCAAAACATTTTTATTCGTCAAATAAAACTTTATTTTTATTTAAATCAAAACATTTGACCAATCGGGTTTTATTTTAATTTTCTATCCTAAGTCAAATTGTTTGGCTATTTATCATTTCAACCCGATTCCATTTAAATTCAAAATCAAAACATACAAAGGGAACTTGCAGTGTGATAGCTGGGATGGTGTCAAAGTAAATAAACAAGCAGTAGCATCCATTCACAACAATTCAACAATTTCAAATAATCCCGAAATAATCGTATTAATTCGCGTTTGTTATTTACGCCAATTAATATAACTATTTCTAGAATCTACTCTATCATTTCAAGTAGATTAAGGATTTTAACATTACGGTTTCACTTGTCGTTCAATTTCAACTACACAGTTAATTCAATACGTTCAAGAGTCCAAAGTGAAATTTATCAAATTCTACGTGTCAATTAACTTAACAATTTAAAGGGTCGATTTAATTAATCAATATTCATCACATAAAGGGGTCAAGTTAACAATCAAAATTCGACCTATATAATTCATTTTAAATCGTTAATCATCCTATATCCAATTTTTAACTTGCAATTAATTTATCACTTAACAATAACAATTTACATCCAATTCAACATCACATAGCAATCATTTATCAATTCAAACTTGCATAAGAATATAGTCGTGAAAATTAATTCACCTTTCGTGGATAAGAAATTTGGCGGCGAAGCACGAAGAAGCAGAAAAGAGACGATATAGCACAATCAACGGTCACTGTAATATCGACAAAAGGAAACGATATTAATACAATGAACATTGTATATAATTTATAAATTTATATAAATGCGCTTACCGAAGACGGAGGAAAAGAACAAAAGCTGGATATTGACGATGCTGCAAAAGGCGTTCAAACGGATGTTTCTGCACACAACGAAAAGAAGAAAAAAACGGTTACTAATCAACACAACAAATTCAATACCGTTCAATTTTTTTTCTTTTTTTTTTTAGTACGGATCCAGCTCTACCAACACACCATTCGAACATGCCCACTACCGCATGCAACATATACAATGTTTGTCACCGCACTCTTCCAGCAATACTAGGCCAAACTTGCTTTCACGGCTCACGCACGTGGCCTTTTTTTTTCTTTTTTTTTTCTTTTTTCCAAGACTAACCAAAATACAGCATCCTTCCTCCCCTTACTAACTGCAAACTCCATCCCTCACATCCGTACTCACCCCTCCCCACAACACACACAATACATGCGTGCACTACCACCCATTTCCATGTACTGCACATCGCCCAGTTCCCCCTCTACTTGCATACACTCACGCAGCCATATACTTCATTCTTACGCGAGGTCGACCGGTAGCGGTACGAATGGCAGAGGGGTGTGGGTTGAGGGATGGCCGAAGGTGCTGGTGGTGTGCGCAGTGGCGGTGGACGGAGGGCAGTTGTGAACGTGGGTTGCTGGGGACGTGTGCGAAGTGGGATGGCAACGGTAGGCAGTGGCTGAGGTTTGGTCAGTAGGTGGTGGGCTCGCTGGTGGTTGACGGGGTGCTCGTGCTGGCCGGTTGATGTTGCTTTGGGGGGAGGAGAAAAGGGCGGAGGCTGCATGAAATGGGGCGAAGCAAAGTGGTTGGGCCGTTTGCATGGAGAGGGTGGTTTGGGCGGTAGACGTGAATAGGGGAGCGAGGAGGCAGTGGAGTAATTAGCAGTGCAGTGCTCTTTGAATTTTAAACAAAAGAAGAAAGAAGAAGAAAATAGGCAGAGGAAGATAAGAGAAAAATGATGGGTGTTTACCTGGGACGTGAGCAGAGAAAAGAGAAATGAGAAATGAGAAAGAGAGAGTTGAGTTGGACCCTTTACAATAAAATTTCTCAACCGGTTATTTACATTCCCAACCTTTCACCTTTTAACTTCCCAACGTTACACGTTTCCAAGGCAACTTATTAGCTTCCAACCCACCAATCTAAACGTTAGTTCAGATTATATTTTCCAATTTCTTTTGTAAATGGGCTGAGATTTTATTTAACCGGTCCGTTCGGAACCGTTAAATCAACGCGACGGATTTTTGTCGGACCTCGATACGCGCAAATAAATATACCGTTATGATCGGTGCGACGACGCGCTTCCAACGGTACACAGATTATTGCGTTACGATGATTTTATAAAATTTGCATTTACGCCGCTTAAATTGTACGCTATGCGAAACAATTTAATCGGAGCAGGCGATTACAGTTTTAGACGAAACGAATTATAAAATCTTGATCAGAATAATTTTTACAACATAACTGTGTAAAAATATTTGGATTTGGAAGATAAATTTTTCGCAGCTTTATATGGACTGATATACAGTAAAACGCGAACGGATTTTACTGTAATATTTTTCAACGAAACTTTTTCTATGTCCATATCTAACTAGACGTATGTCATAAATAAAGTTTGGCCGTAAATTGAGATCGTTTAAAATTTCAAAATTTTTATTGAAACGATGAATTTAAAATTTTAAATCGGGTCGGAAATTTAGGGTCGTTACATCTCAGCCGTTCAAAACATGCTAGCAAATCAAGGCCGTCATCTTCAACTTCTTCTTCCTAGGTCGAAGAACGTGAAACCGAACCCAAAACATCTCGTTCATATTTGATTGTCGCGACTCCAACCTTCACTTCCGCGACGATCAACTCCCATCACCTTGTAGCCCTCACTCTAGTGCACCACCGCCCCAACCACGGTCGAGCTCGGTCGAGCCAAGGCTGTGGAATCGGCCTTCAAACGTGCGTGCTTTAAATGGAGATTGCCGTCGATCCATGCTTCTAAAATCGATCATAACCGTTGAGATCGTAGTTCTCAACGATCTTTACAAGTTTGTAGTTGGAGATTTCTTGTAATCATCAACGGATTTGAAGAAATTTGAGGAGAAAGAGATAAATATTTTCGACCACTGAAATTTTCTGGCGGCTGGAGCTCAAACCCTAGGGTTTTGATGCAAATAAGAAAATGTAGGTCCTTTTATAGAAAATGGCCAAAACACTATTCATCGAAAATTTTCCGAACTCCAAACAAAGCGTGCCGGCTGACGTTTCTATGGTTTACCCCGCGTTCCGAACACAATGGAACATGTTTCGGGAGCTAATTCGGTCATCTGTGCGAGTTATGGAATTAAACGATTGATTTTAAATTAAACCAATTTCGATGCGTTTTGGCTTGCCCCGGACAAATCGTACATCCGATTGACACGAAATTTGAAGCCATACAATAATATCAAATTACGGATCCGATGAAACTGGTTTCGTCGAAATCCGAGACTTTTTGAAAAATGACTATTTTTAACTCGCCAAATTAATATTAAAACAATTTCGATGCTTTTCGAGCTGCCATGGTCAAACGACAACTCCGATTGCTACAAAAAATGAAATCCGATAATAACAAACTATTACGGATCCAATGGAACTAGTTTCGTCCAATTCTGAGACTGTTTGAAAAATGACTAATTTCACTAGTCGATTTAATATTAAAATATTCAATTTTCACAATTTAACTTTTAATTCAATTTTAAAAGTTCTATAACATTACTATAACTTCAATATGATTTAATATAACTTTATAAATCATTTTTAATCACATTAAATCCAGATTTCAATTATTTCTGGAATTTCAAATATTAAATTATCGATTTAAATTATCCAATTAAATCCAGATATTCGAAAAATAAATTATTCGACTTATTAATTCTACTTATTAATATTTAAAATTAATTAAATATTCGAATTTCAAAGGTCAGAAATTCTGGGTCGTTACAAGGTTGAAGGCGGAGCCTCAGTGTCGAAAGGTACTTCCAAAGTAGGCGAAACCATCTTTTCTGAGTAAACCTGGTTTAATACTACTTAAAACAACCTTTTTCTAATTAACCTGTCACGTGTCAACACCAAATTGGTTGCCTTAACTTTTTCAAATTCTTTACTGAAATAAATGCCACTAATTTCAGATCTAAACCATGGTTAAGTTAATCAAATAAGCCCTTCCATTAAGCAAAACCAATTTTGCAAAGAAGTCCCTCTTCTAAAATAATTTAATTTGCATAGCAAATCACTTTGGAAAAATCCCCAAAAATTCCAGAAATCCACTTTAATCATGTTATCTAACATATCAAAATTCCAGACTCATATTCTTAATTTATTTTCCAAAATAATTTATAAACCCAAATAACCATATTTTCTATAAAAATTCATAACAATATTTCCATAACTTGGAAAAATTTCAAAATTTAAACCCAACTCCGAAATCATGTTTTACTAAACATAAAATTTTTCCATGGCATTTAAACATCAACATATATCGGTTTTACCGTAAAACCGTGTATAATCCCATTTAAACAATCTTATTTAAATTAAACAAATCAATATTCAAGCATATCATCATCCAATTCATCATAAAAATGATTTTACCTTTAAATCCGATAACATATGATTCAAACCAAAAATAGAAATGGAATTATTATTCACCTTGATTTAGATAAGGAGATTGGATCGAGATTGATTTCCCCTAATCTTGAATCTCTAGCTTTTAATTGAATTCTTCTTTCTTAATGGCCGGTCCTTCCTTAATCTTTTGGTTTGCATTTTTCGAAATGACGTCAATGAGAATGTAATGGTAGGAATGGAAATATATAAGGGTAAGGGTTATGGGCGACCAATTCCTAATATACCCTTATGTAAATTAATTAGCTTAAAAACCATTCTTAAGCCCATTTATTCTTTTATTAAGCAAGCACGGCCTTAATTGGATTTATTCAAATCTCAATCCCCTTATCACTTAACATTTACATTATTTTATTTTATTTATCTAATTAAATCTCCTGAATAATGTTATCAAAAATTAGGAGTGTTACAGGCTCCCCTCCTTAAAGAATTTCATCCTCGAAATTCAGTAAGGACTAAATACTAAAAATAGCAATCATCTGTAACGACTCCTAACAACCATACTAGTCTACCTGACTAGGAATTATCAATATAAATCTAATATAGACATACCCTCAAAGTAGATCAGTGTAAGTATCTTGAATACCATCCTCTGTCTCCTAAGTACAGTCCTTTTCATTGTCGCTCCATTAAACTTTCACCAACTTGACTGTTTTGTTCCTCAATATTTTCTCATCTCTCGCTACAACCCGAACTGGTTGTCTAACAATAGTCAAATTAGGCTCTACTACTAGATCTTCCAACCCTGTCAGAGGAATGGTGGCCTCCGGATCATGCACATACTTGCGAAGATGAGACACATGAAATACATTATGAACACCTGCCATACTGCTCGGCAACTCTACTATGTATGCGAGCTTTCCAATCCTTTCTATAATCTGGAATGGACCAACATATCTTGGTGCCAGTTTTCCTGACTTCCCAAACCGTACAACACCCTTCATCGGTGATACCTTAATGAAAACCCTGTCTCCAACAGGGAACTCTAGGTCTTTACGCCTCTTATCTGCGTAACTCTTTTGTTTGGATTGAGCTTCTTTCATCCTTTATCGGATCAACTCAATCTTCTCTAACGCCTCCATAACCAAATCTAGACCTAAGACCAATCTGTCTCCAGTCTCTAACCAACATACATGGGATTTGCATCAAAATACAAGAGTAGAGAGATGGATATATCCTACTATATATTTATATCAAAATACAAGTATATTATATATAATGTATACCCTCCTCAAGGTGTTCGTTTTCTACTAATTAGTTTTTGCTTAGCTCAGTTTTACTTAGTTGTTCCCTTAACATAAGCTCTGATACCACGTTGAATCATCCCCCACTTTGAAACCCAAAAATAGACATCGATGATGCTGTAGTCATCATCAGAATCATTTTCAATCGACAAAGTGAGTTCAGTATTATTTTGCACAACATTAAGTAAATATAGTAGCTCAATAAATTTTCATTGCATCAATTATTTTACATGATTCGTTACATCATCGTTAATCATCTAATTCCCATGCAGGTGTAAATATAATAAGAAATAATTATACTGTCAAGTCTGACATATGAAGATGGACACACGACACGTAACTAGTTACAGTTCTTGATTTTACACTATGCAATTTTTAAATTAAATTTTATTAGCTAGATAAGCCTTCTTCTTCATCTTCAGATTCTTTATTCATCTTTTTAAAAGGTATATGTCTGAACCATAAACTCAGCCAACTCAAATGAGTATCCATGAGTTTAGGGAAAATAATAAAATACGGGTTAGACATAATGTCTGGTATGAGTAAAATCTTTACCGAAAGCATCTATAGTGTGACCACGCCCTATAGCACGGAACAGGTTTTCCCCATACTTTGTCATCATAACAATTACATCATATATGTCAACAAACATCATATTATGAGCATACATTTGCATCACATTCAATTCATAAGTTTACCATATACTTGTCATCCAATCATGAACCATGTCATATTTATATTGTCAACTGATGTTAAGTATATCTTATACTTAATATACAATCATGAACCAAGTCAATCAATCATCCATCATCCATACAACATCACTTAATCTCTTATTTTAGGTGTTCACCTTTAAGTTATCATTAACTTACTTTAGTGATTACCTCCTTAGGCATATCTATCACCAATTCGTCTTTTCTCGAACAATGACACCTGATGAAATGACTACTCATTCCGCCATAGGATCCACCATGACTAAAGCCACCCTAACTCTCCTAAAAGGTTGAATGCAAGCACCTTGAATAAATTTCAGCAAGTATCCTTATTGAACACCCTCTTTATCCCGAACCACTATCGTTCATGTTGTCGGTTCATTTTATTTATAACACCGCATCAATAGTCCATCTTAGTCCCGGACCACTATAGTTCATGTTGCTGGTTCATTTTATTTATAATAGAACATCAATAGCCCCTCTTAGTCCCAAATCGCTATCATCCATGTTGCTGGTTCATTTTATTTATAACACCACCCTAATGTTTTGGCACCTTGCCATGTCACCCTATCATAACTCACTTTGGAGTTTTAAATCATTTTGGATTGAACCCTATCATGTAACCCTACCATATGCCATTAAACTTTAGACCTAACAGTCTTGGCACCCTAACAACCAATAACTCTATGAGCTAATATATCTTTACGGTCATAATTCAACCTATTTCTTTCATTCGTTAGTTGTGTACCCTACACATTCTTTAAATAAATCGTTTTTATCTTTGATTAAATGATACCCTATCATTTATTGGCATATCTAAGATTTTTTTCATTTCAAAAATAAGTTAATACAATTTTAAAATTTAAAATTCTTCCTTTATTTCATCCTTATGAAATAGTCAATCAACACTTGGCAACTGTCTTCTATAGTGCACTAAGTATTTCTTAGTTTACATAGAAATTTAACTTCCCAAGCCATCGCATATTGATCGCAGCTGTCGCATATTAGATTCCTTAAAGCCATTACAAATCAAGCCTAGTTATCTCAATTTGGCTTCTACTTAAGCCATCGTCGATTTATTTCCTTGGCTATCGCAAGTTGGCCCTCAACAAGTTACCGCAAGTTGACAATTTAGTTAGCTATCGAAAGTTGAGCTCTTATGAGCTATCGCTAGTTGATAACTTCCCTAGTTATTGCAAGTTGAGATCTAGTTAGCTATCGCCCATGCACTTCCCCAAGCTGTCGCAAGTTGAGCTTCCCATATACCATCACTGGCTGACAATTCAAAAATGCTATTGCATGTTCATGAGTAGTTATCGCAAGTTGATACACACACACACTCTATTGCAAGTCGATGTATACGTATACTATCGCTAGATTACACACACACACAGATATCTGTGTGTGTGTGTGCACGTGCGCGTGCGCACGCTATTGCAAGTTGATTATCCGATGGGTTATTGTAAGTCAAAATGGAACCTTTATAATTAACTTGAAAATTGTTTTAATTCCATACAAAGTAATTTCTTTACCAAACCTTGTTTAGTGTCGAATTCTCATTGGTCTATGCAATCCTGTACAATTTTCTTTTTAGAATTTGTTAATTGCTCCTTCGATTAAATAATAAGTTGCCTTCAATTAATTAATTCTTTCCTTATCCAATCAATTCATATATAATCAAAATCTTAAAAATTCACCAAAAATCCAATTTATCATAATTTACCTCATATCAAAAATTAAGGTCAAAATAATTATTTTTATTGTTTTTAATAATTAATTTTCCCAAAATTTAGCATTTTCTCGACTTAGAAAATTCAAGTGAATTCCAATTAATTTTCATAAATCATGAAGCTAAAAACGCATCATTGTTTTATCATTAAAACAAATTTTCATGGCCTTTAAATATGATAAAATCATGTTTTACCCTAAAATATGAACATATTCATTTCCTCTAAATGTTAAACGATATTCTAACCAATGTTTAATCCTTCAAGCACGTTATTCATCATCAAAACATTCATTCCAAATCCAATCCAAACCCAAATGGGCTAGAAAGGATTTTAGAGAAAATTTTACTCACATTGATTAAGAAAACCTTGATTTAATCTTATTTTTTCTTAAAAGAAACTGGAATCTTCTAGCTAGTGATTTCCTCTTCCTTAGCTTTGAAAATGTTGGTTGGCCTTTGTATAGTTTCTGGGATTTGTTTTGTAAATGGTAACGAGGTTGAATTAGAAAATGTGGCTAAGGAAAGTATGTGTGATTTTGACTTGGGCTAATATCCCTATTTCCCTAGTCTCTCCAATATATTTCAGTTATACCAAATCCTTCTCATTCTAAATATCTAATTTACCCATTCTCATTAACAAGGCCATCTTTAATTACTCTAATTACCCTTAGTTCATTCAATTAACTTTTTAAAGTATCTCACACTTAATTAATCAAATCCATCTTAGGAAATTCTTGAAATTAAATGAATTTATTTATTCTTTTGATAATATCTTTATATTATTAATTTAATTTAATTTAATTTTTCATATTATGAAACTCTAAAATATGGGATGTTATAAAATATCACTTTATTAAATAATAATAATAATAATAATAATCGTTTCGAATTTAGTTGAAATATATTTGCATTATTATTTATGAATTTCCCCATAAATTTATAAATAATAACCATATTAATTCTCCTATTAATTTCATTTTATTTCATTCACACAACAGCTATAAATAATCATGTCTATCCTTTTTACCTAATTTTTCCATTATATTTTAATTAATTACATTTAGTTTTTAAATCTACAAATAATTACAATTAAATCTAATAATACAACAATCAATAATATATCAAACCAAGGCACAACATATTCAAAATATCCATAATATCAACATTCAATGATATAACACAACATATATCAATAATTATAAATTTCCATCATTGAATATGCATTTTATAATTTCAAATTTAATTAATTAAATTAAATAGTCCATATAAACTTGCTTTTGCTAACAACCTCCAAATTCAGGAAACAAGTGTCAACCGCTACGAATCCAATGGAAAAAACTACACATAAATCGAAGTACATATGCAAAAGATATTGTGATTCGAAAATATAGGATTTTATTTGTAATTTAATAACTAAAAAGTTCAAATAGGTATACAATACTATATATTGTATCTGCCCCTACACTAGCATACGGCGTATGGGAACCCATCACAAACCATTTTCTTGTTCGCTTTCGTCGCCATATACGCCACCCACGATCACAAAACACCAATCCAACCACCCCACCAAAACCGCCTCGACCTCCTCCACCTTCTATGACCCTCGAGACCAGCCATCCTCTTACCACCATCATGAATCAATGTTGCCGCCAAAGGTGGCTTTCGATCAGAAAATCACAAATTTCAACCACCACGATACCATATCGCTTAATCCCATCATATGGATCGACTTTTCTTGGCCTCTTATTCAATCCAGTACCCTTTGATCAATGATTGGTAGCCATCTCACCATTGATTATGAAACCCTAGAATGGATGGTCGTGGAAAAATCACTAATTTCTGATTAATTAGAGCATTGAATGGCAAAACGAATCTCAGGAGCCTCTTCATCATGACGAGAGCTTCAAATCTTTATATAATTCGAGAGGGATTGAACACTTTGAATTTTTAATCACTTTTAATTAATCTTCTAATCAACATTAGAGAGGAATTATGGCAATTTCAGGATTAGAAAAGAAAAATAAAGATAGAGGTGACAGCTAGGGTTTTGTGGCCTCATTTATATAGTCATTAGGTTAGCTTATGGGTTGTTTATCCAGTTTTGGTCCGAAATAGCTACGTACGCTATTTAAATACTATATCATCTCTATTTTGCAAATCATAACTCCAAACCCATCAAAATTGTATATCAGAGTGATCGGCAAGGAAAGACCGCCACAATGGTTTTAAGTACGATACCCAATTCATTTTTAATTAAAAATCCATTTTTAGTTAGCTTAATAATAACAGCGTTAAATTTTTAGGTCGTTACATGGTTCACTCTTGCATGGCACTAATTGGCCATGGTTCACACTTGCATGACACTAATTGGCCATGGCTCACTCTTGCGTGGCACTACTTACCCATGACTAATATATTTAACATAGCTTGAAATTTGCATGATACTACTTGATCATGACTAAGAAACATAATATATTTTGAAATGTGCATGATACTATTTGATAATGGCTAGAATACTTGATATAGCTGGAATTTTCATGACACTATTTGATAATGGCTAAAATACTTGAAATATCTTGAAATTTGCATGATACTATTTGATCATGGCTAAAATACTTGATGTATTTGAAAGTACTTATATATTTCGCTCATTTTAAAATTATTCCGATAAAACCCTTCTACTATGGTAATGTTTCAAGTGTTCAACATTCCATGTTTGGGGTATTATGTTAACGCTTGGCCCTTATAATCGATAAGCTCCTGGAGGAATGGTGTCATGGATAATTAGGGGATCCTTCCTAGTTTGGGGTGAGAGGTCCATCGATTGGATCCTTTGTATTTGGCATTATTTTGCGGAGGATGAGAACTCCTCTTTCAAACTTTCGAGTTTCGCCCCATTGATTGTAGTATCTAGTCACTCACCAAATTTACTCTACCATTCTTAGGGAAGCTTGATCCTTGGAGTTCGGGTAAGAAATCTGAGGACTCTTCTTAGAGGTCTGCGTTTTTTGGGAACTTTAATAGATTCTTCGGTGAGAAGCTATTTTGAGTTCCACAAGAAGCATGACTTTGTAGTCGTATGCGAACAAGATAGTTCATGCCTCGTTGAAGTTTGGGGCATGTTGGATAAGCCCATAAGACAAACCTTAGTTCATCTTCTCAGTTACCATTAACTTCATTTAAACGCTTCTTTAGGCAAGTTTTGATTATTTTGTTGGCTACTTCGATGGCACCATTGGCTTGCATATGAGCCAATAAAGAGAAACTCTTGATCATGCCATGATTTTGACGGTATTTAGTAAATTCTCGGTTTTCAAATCATGTGTCATTATCTATAATGATTTTGTATGGAAGATTGAATCTTGTCACTATGCTTTTCACGAAAACTTTAATAACTTGATGCGTCGTTACGATTGATAAGGGTTCAACTTCAACCCACTTCAAAGTAAACGATAGCCACTTTACAAACTTTGCCCCTCCTTTCATAGTTAGGAAAGGGCCGATGAATTCAAAGCCCCAACATCGAATGGCTATAGGCTTATCATTAAAGTAAGCTTGCCAAGTGAAGCTCTTGAAATCTTAGCATAGAATTGAAATTTATCACATTATTTGCATATTCTAAAACATTTTGGTTTAATGTAGGCAAATAGAAGCCTTATCTTTTAAGTATCAGTTTTATGGGGTTTCATAGCCCCTTCTATAAAGTACTCCATCTACAGTAACAAAAATAGGAGCATTATATTTTATACATCTTCCTTTGGAAATATTCGAAGGCAAAATGTCATCTATTAAGTATCAGTTGTATGGAGTCATCCAACTTTCTTCAACCACCATTGGCTGTTGGGCTTTGGGTTGAGATACTTGAGCTCAAGTTATGGCTAGAACTTTCTTTGGTACTTGAATGCTTGGTTTTTCAATAGTAAGATGAATTTTTATTCTTGTACATCTCGGGAGCTTGAATATTTGGCTACGACATCAACACTTGCATTTCGGTATCGGGGGATGCTTTCGAGTAGTTTCTTTACCTAATTTGCACATAAGGAGAATCTCATATCTTGGGCTGGATATTGTGAAGGACTTAACTGACGATTAGTTAAGAAGCGCTGTACATTTTGATTTCTGAAACATTGATGGAGATTGCCATCTTTGTCCATGCTATTAAGGATTCTTATTCGACCATATTATTTATAGCCGAGAAGGAAAGCTTAATAGCATAGTAAATTTGATGGTTATCTTGAGTAATTAGAACATAGCATGTTCATACCCCTTCCTTATTAGAGTCTCCGTCAATAGAGAGTTGCCATGGAAGTTGTTTGACTTCTCCATCACTTAGGGTCTCAACATTGAATTTGTACATTTAGAAATGAATCAGCCTGTATTTATTCTTTGATGGAAGTTTTACAAATATACGAGACGTCATATTGGTTCAGTTTTATATCCCATTTGATAAGCTTTCCAGATGTTTCAGATTTGCTAAATACCTATTGTAGAGGTTGATCTATTAGAACTTGATAAGATGAGCCTACAAATATAGCCATAGTTTCCTTACTGGGAAAATTAACTAATAAGTAGCTTTTCAATGTGTTGATAATGCTTTATAGCTAGACTTAATCATTTACTGATGTAATAAACGAGAAGTTAGACCTCATTGTCTTCTTGGACTATGATGAAACGACGAATTTTCTATCAATTAGAAAATCGTAGAAAAATATAATCGTTATAAAACCACATGCGCACGGCGTACAATCGTAGTACGAATGTGAGTATGGGTCGATCCATAGGGAAATAATTAAGTTTCAATATTACTCAATCAAATTAGCCTAAATTTTTGAAGTGGTTTAAACTAAGAAAAATTATAGAAAATAAACTGGAGCAAAAGTAAATAAAAATATGATATTAAGGAGCAATTTAGAGGCAAATTCACTTCCAACCATTCATATAAATCAACACAAAATTCATTTATATTCTCTCATTAAAATATTAAGTAGAAATGATTGATGTGTTTACTATAAGTATGGTTTATTTGTGCTATTAATTAGCACAACTTAAACCATCAAACTCTAACACAACCATTTAAACCTACTTATCAACTCTCATAAAAATGACATGAAATTAAAAATAAAATCTATTTTAAGCATGATCTATTTACTACGAATTAGTAACATAGACCATCAAATTTTGATTCTAGCTTAACTTTCATCATCAAAATCACTTAGACAAATGATCAAATAGTTTATGTTTATATGGGTTTATGCATAGCCTATTTGAGGTGTCAACATAGACTATCAAATTCACTAAAAAAGAAACATATTCATAATTTCCATTAAGCACATAAGAGAGATCACAAATGAAATCATTATGCTAACTTAATATTTTCATGAGAGCTTCATTAACCCTAAATTGAAGGGGTTTAACTACTCATATTTGAATACATCTTAACATTAAATGATTTCAACATAAAAAAACAAGAAAAATGAGAGCTAATTAAAAGAAAAGTGAGCTAACTACTTGTATGAAATAGAGCTAAACTAATTTTAAGATTAAAAACTACGCTACTAACATTAAATAAGAGAAGCATAAAGCAAATAAGAGAGCATAAAATAAAATAGCAATAAAAGTAAGCATGAAATAAAAATGCATGAAAGTAAAGAGCAAGGCCAAGAAGCCATTAAGAAACATTTTATTTATCATTGATTTGTAGCTACAATATTGCATAAAAAGAAGAAGATGATTACTTTAAACATAAAGGGTATTTATATATGCTTAAAAATCAAATTCATATTTTAGGGGACTACCTAAAATGCCTTTAAAAAAATGTAACATCCAAGTAATCATTAGGAAATTAATTAATCTGCACTAACATGCCTTTAAGCCTCCATTAACATCTGCATGTGCTTTTAATTATGGACCGTTAATTAGTGGGTATGTAGGCTCCTTCATGTTGCATGAATTCTTTTATTTACTTTCTTCCTTAGCTTTCAACATATGTGCATGCATAAATCCATGAAACCATCTTCGTATTTGTACTCCATTTCCTACAAATAAAAATAAAAATGTGCAAATAAATTTTCTTAAAATTAAATCATACAAAAAATCACCATTTTAGCTCCAAATGAAGATGAATGAATGTTGATTTGAAATCAATTTAAATTTTTGTTTAAACATGTAAAATACCTTAATGTGCTCACTTATTTAAATAAAAGTAGATTAAATATGGGAGTAAGAATATACAATTTTACATGCACATCAAATACCCCCACACTTATCTTTTTATTCTTCCTCGAATAAACTAAAACTAGGATAAATACGTTTTCGTGGGAGACACAATTGCATTGAGTATATGCAATAAGCCGTTAAACCTCTAGGTGTCCCTAGTAGGATGAGTGTTGTCTCATGAAGGTTTTCAGCAGATACTACCCAAAATATCCAAATGCGATATGCAAATTCTAATGCGACTACATGATGCAAGTTTTTGAAAATATTCACAAATGAAGAGTTTACTTTTAAATTGACGCGAGTAAGTTAAATATAAGTTTTGGTCATTATCAAGAAATTTTCGTCCTTTTACTCATCAAAACTTCCAACAAAAATTAAGTTATCATCACAATTAGACGCTAGATTGGCTTGTTGTTTCGGTTGATAACATAGTGCAACTATGAAATGGATCCTTTAGTTGATTATCAAAGTTTTGCAAAGTGGTATTTTTTTATTTCTTTAAAATAACAAGTCGGATCAAAAAAGTGAAAATAGTGCTTGGATTTCAATTGCATGCTCTCTCTCTATTTTGAAAAATATTAACATTATTATTATCTACACACCTAACTCGGATAAATTGAGGCCAAATGTACTGATCATGCACTGCCTTTCGGGCTTACGTGAGAATAGTACAGAACGTGGCGAGTGTACACACTTGCGTATAAATACATGACTCTAGGTGTTTATTATTATTTTAATTTTTTTTACATACACCTAACTCAGATAAATTGAGGCCAGATATACCGATCATGCACTACCTTTCGGGCTTATGTGAGAAGGGTACAGAGTGTGGCGAGTGTACACACTTACGTGTGAACAGATGACTCTAAGTGTTTCTTATTATGAAAACTTTTTTTTGAAAGAGAGAGTTATGCAAAATTATCTTAGCACCATTTAACTTAGAAGATCAAAAATGTTGTTGCCTTTACTTTAAATAAACCACTCTTTTAAACAAAGATTACAATCAGGATATACTTCATAATTATCACCCATGAACCTTCCTATATACTAATTAAACCATAGTTACTTGTAATCAAACTTTTATTTTTGTTGGGACAAGTAAATTTTCAAAAATTTCAATTTAATAAAAAAGCATATACTTATCCTATAGTGTTTCTTTAAAAGTAAATCAATATGCTAAAAAGAAATTTTTTTTGGGATTATTTTTTTGGAAAGAAAATGCAAAAAATAAAAAATGGAAAATAAAAATAAACATGAGACTCCCCCCTACACTTGATTTTGACTGTGTCCCCACAGTCAATACATGATATAATGAGTGTAACGGAAAAAAAATTGTAAATATTTAGAAGAGAGGGTTAAAATTTCTTACTAGACATAGAGTGGCTCATGAAGAATGATGAGCTCCTCCTCTCGATCACTCCCCAACTCCAAGTAAGGTTTTTAAACGATGACCATTGACTTTAAAAATTAATCCATCCCTAGGGTTTTCTATTTCTATTGCACCATTTGGAAAAACAGTACGTACGACGTATGGTCCTATCCACCTTGATTTTAATTTCCCAGGGAACAAATGAAGTCGAGAGTAATACAAAAGAAAATTTTGATTTGGCAAAAATGTTTTCCTTAGGATTGACTTGTCATGAAAAACTTTTGTTCTTTCTTTGTAAATTTTCTCGTTTTCATACACGTCATTCCTAATCTCCTCTAATTCATTGAGTTGTAATTTTCTATTTTCGCCAGTTTTTCAAGATCAAAGTTTATGTTCTTAATCGCCCACAACGCTTTATGTTAAGTTCAATGAGTAAATGGAACGCTTTGCCATATACTAGCCTAAAAGGAGACATTCCAAGATTGGTTTTATACATTATTCTATAAGCCCAAAGCCCATCGGTTAATTTTTGTTACCAATCTTTTAGATTTTTATTCACAATTTTCTCTAAAATTTGCTTGATTTGGCGATTGAAACTTCACTTGGCGATAAGTTGGAGAATGAAAAGGAGTGGATAACATGTGGGTTATCGAGTATTTCTTCATTAGAGTTTCAAATGAACGATTATAGAAATGGGTTCCATTATCGCTTATTATTGTGCGAGGTGTTCCAAACCACGAAAAGATGTTTTCTTTTATGAATTTCACAACAACTTTGTGGTCATTTGTTTTACAGGGAATGGCTTTAACCCATTTAGAAATGTAATCAACAACAAGAAGAATGTACAGATTTCCGAAAGAGTTTGGAAATGGTCCCATTAAGTCATTACCCCAAACGTCAAAGATTTCGATTGTAAGAATGGGGTTCAAAAGCATCATGTTTCATCGAGAGAATTTTCGTAACATTTGGCGGCGATCACAAGTTTTACAGAACTCGAATGCACCTTTGAAAATCGTAGGCCGGTAAAAAACACAATGAAGCACATTTTCCGCTATTTTCTTAGGACCGAAGTGACCACCACAAGCTTGGTCATGGAAAAATGAAAGAACACTCTTGATTTCACAATCTGGAACGCAACGTCAAATGATTTGATCGGAACAATACTTAAACAAGTATGGATCATCCTAATAGAAGTACTTGACTTGGGAAAGAAATTTATATTTATCTTGTTTTGCCCAAAATGAAGGGGTTTCCTTAGTGACCAAATAGTTTACTATGTCGGCATACCATGGATCGATGGAAACGGAAAGGAGCTGCTCATCGGGAAAGTTCTCGTTGATCGGTAAAGAAGATGGTGCATTTAGAAGACGTGACATATGATCACCAATAATGTTATCGGATCCTTTTTTGTCCTTGATCGTAAGGTCAAATTCTTGGAGTAATAGGATCCAATGGATCAAACGAGACTTAGCATCCTTTTTAGCGAAAAGGTACCTAAGAGTAGAGTGGTCAGTGTAAACAAGAATGTGTGAGCAAATCAAATAAGGTCGGAACTTTTCAAGCGCAAAGACTACCGCTAGGAGTTCTTTTTCGGTGGTTGTGTAATTGAGTTGAGCATTGTTTAGAGTCATGCTAGCGTAGTAGATGACATAAAGAATTTTGTTGATGCATTGTCCTAAGATAGCACCAACCGCAAAGTTAGAAGCATCACACATTATTTCAAAAGGAAGATCCCAATTGGGTGAGAAAATGATAGGAGTGGAAATGAGTTCATTTTTGAGACGTTCGAAAGTAGAAACACTGTCAGAATTGAAGTCAAATGGAATATCTTTTCCAAGAAGAGTCGTCAGAGGTCGAGCAATTTTACTAAAGTCCTTCACAAAGCGTCGATAAAAACCAGCGTGTCCAAGAAATGAATGAATTTCCTTGACAGATTTGGGAATAAGTAGATTCATAATTACCTCAACTTTTGCTTTATTCACCTCAATGCCTTTGTTTGAAATGACATGCCCAAGAACAATGCCATATTTGACCATGAAATGACATTTTTCCCAATTTAATGTTAAGTGTTTTTTCTTGCATCGATTCAAAACCATTTCGAGATGGTGTAAGCACTCGAAAAAAGAATTTCCAAAGATGGAAAAAATGTCCATAAATACTTCTAAAAAGCATTCGATCATGTCGAAAAAGATGATGGCCATGCATTTTGGAAAGTAATAGGAGCGTTGCAAAGGCCAAAAGGCATACGTCGATCTGCAAAGGTGCTAATAGGACATATGAAAGTCGTTTTCTCTCGATCTCTACGAGCGATTGGAATTTGGTTATAACCAGAATAGTCATCAAGAAAGCAATAGAATTCATGGTCGGCTAAACATTCAAGCATTTGGCCGATGGAAGGAAGAGGGAAGTGATCTTTACGTGTTGCAGCATTTAATTTTCGATAATCAATACAAACACGCCAACCCGTTTGAGTACGAGTTGGAATGAGTTCGTTAGCGTCATTCTTGATAACGGTAAGTCCAGTCTTTTCAGGCACGACATGAATTGGGCTAACACATGGACGATCAGAGATGGGATATATGATTCCGTTATCGAGGAGTTTAAGAATTTCATTTCAAACAGCATCCTTCATTTTTGGGTTAAGCCTTCGTTGTGCGTCATGAACAAGTTTGGATTCGTCAACTAAGTGGATACGATGTTGAAAAAGAGTGGGATTAATTCCCTTTATATCAGTAATCAACCATCCAATTGCCTCTTTGTATTTTGACATAATTGAAAGTAAGGAAGCTTCTTGATCAAGAGAAAGATTTGAAGAGATTATGGCAGAAAACATTTCGTTGTCACCTAAGTATGCGTACTTAAGATGGTCGGGAAGAGGTTTGAGTTCCTACCTAGGGGGTTGCTCAATCAAAGAATTCGGTTGAAGTTCTGACTCAATAGTGAGGGGTTCAAACGGAAGCACATTTTCAATTTCGTTAGGATCGTCTTGAAACAGTTGTTCATATTTGGTCACGTGTTCGTGGTTTAGGTCAATTGTTTCATTGTCAAAATTCTCTTAAATGGAGATAAATTTCAACATTTGGTCAAGTGATTCGTTCGATTAGTTTTCGAGATTGAAGATGTTAATATACGAAGTCATGTTTGGAAAAGAAATTTTCATCGAACGATTTCAAAAATTGATTAGAGCATTTGAAGTTGCCAAGAAAGGTCATCCTAAAATCAATGCAATTTGACTCATCGGATTATTCACAGGTTGTGTCTCTATAATGATGAAATCGACATGGAATATGAATTAACCGATTTTTATGAGTACGTCCTCAATTTCTCCCATGGGTTTCTTTATCGAACGATCGGAAAATTGAAGAGTTACTTTTTTCGATTTTAGTTCACCCAAACCAAGTTATTGGTAAACTGAATAAGGAATCAAATTGACACTCGCACCCAAATCTAGTAAGCACTTATTAATCGTCTTGTCTCCTATTGTTCATGAGATCGTCGAACATCCAGGATCTTTGTATTTAACGGGGATTGATTGAGACAAAACTTCACTAAGTCCGGCAGCTAAGAAAACTTTCTTGGGTACACGAGTGTGTCGTTTTTGAGTACATAAGTCCTTGAGAAAATTAGCGTAAGTTGGGACTTGTTGAACAATATCAAGAAGAGGAATGATTACTATGACTTTTTTACAAATTTCCAACATCTTTTCCATTTGATCAGAATATTTCTTGGTTCGAAAGCGATGTGGAAATGGAATTTGATACTCAGTAGTTCAGTCTACTTGAGTAGAAGAAGAACTAGGTTTGGCATTTGATTCAATGTTTGGCTCAATGTTTTGTTCAGAATCGCTTGTTTTCGAAGTGTCAGGAGGGTCTTTCTGTAAATCGTGTGGATTGACAACTTGGTTATCGATTTGTTTACCGGAATGCAAAATCGTGATATCATTCATTTGGTTTATGTTGTTGTCTTGAATGACATGAGCTTCATTCGAATTCGTATTTTAATTTCTAAGATTCGGAAAGGGTTGACTTAGGAATGTGCCTTGTTCACATTCACTCACAAAAGTGGCTAATTGACTCATTTTTCAAGTTTAGTAATTGATTGACTCATATTCTGCATGTAAGAGGTTAACAAAGTTTTCAATATGCTATTTGATTGGAGGCTTTGAGTGGTTTCTTTAGCCAAAGTTTCAAGATTTTTCTCAAGTGAAGTCAATCGTTTATCGTCTTAGGGAGCAAAAGATTGTTGCGGTTGATTTTGAGACGGACCCGCAAAATTTTGTTGAAAGTGGTTGGGCTGAAAGGGATAACTCAAAGCATTATTCGAAAATGCAAGAAAATTAGGACGAACAAAATTCATGTTGGAATTATATTGGTTCCATGCAAAGTTAGGATGATTTCTCCAACCAGGATTATATGTTGGAGAAAATGGGTCATTCTTAACCTTGTTAAAATCATTGAGTAGTTCTATCGAGTTAGAACACTAATCGGCTATGTAATTCAGATCTTTGTATTTATAACACATTGGTTGGGAAGGTTGGTTCATTTGGTTGGATGAGAAAATGTTGTTGAATTTATTGATCATTGCATCAATTTTAGCTTCCAAAGCCAACGATGATCCTATCGAGGTGTGCTCGATCGTGAATAAATGGATTTTTCGTTAGAACGTTCCTATTGGGATGATTTTTTGGCTAGGTTTTCAAGGAATTTCCAAGCATCATTGTGATGTTGGGGGAGAAAATTGCCTTGGCACATTGATTCGAGCATGGTTCGTGAGCTATTTTGAAGTCCATCGTATAAGATTTGGTAAAGAGTCCATTTTACAAAATTATGGTATGGACATTTTATCAAAAGCTCTTTGAATCTTTCAATCCAAAAGGTTCATCCCTGAATTGATGAAAATTAACAATTTCGTTTCGGATTTTGGTTATTTTTTCCAAGGGGTGGAAATTTTTTAAGAAAACTTTAATGAATTCTTCAAAAGTTTGGATTGAGTTCGAAGGTAAGCTGTACAATCATTTTTCAATGTAATCGGTAAGGGCGAATGGAATTAACCAAAGTTTGATTCCGTCATCACATAATTGTTGGAGTTTAATGGTTGCATATACTTGTTCAAATTTCATTAAGAAGATTTATGGGTCGTCCTGATCAAAATTGCCAAATTCCAGGAGCGTGGTAATGTGATTGGAATGAATTTCGAAGTGATTACCTATTGAAGCGGATAATGTGATACAAGAAGGAATAGAAACTCTATCGGGAAAGATTCTATACATGAAAGTTTGAGGGTCGTTTTCATTCGCCATCGTTGGAGGATCGTTTGTTCGAGTTAAACAATTCGTTGTTGTGTCACGAGTCCAGGTACTCATGCACAACTGAAAAGATCAAGAAGAGAAAGATTTAAAAATCAGGGTTAAGAGAATGAAACAAGGTTTAGAAAATAAAATGAAGTGAAAAATCCTTTTCTTTTGTTTTTTATATTATTTTTTAAAGAGTAAATATTTACCAAAAAGAATTTATTTTTTTCAAAAGGGAGATTTGATTTTTGTTTTGTTTTTTTGGATTTTCAAAAATTTTCTTTTTTTCATATGTTTTTTGTTTTTAATTTTGTTTCTGAAAAGAATTTTTTTAAATTTACATTAAAGAAAATGTAAAAAAAAAATCTTTTTTTATATATGCATGAACTAATGCAACTAAATGAATAAAAGAACTTAATTACAAATTTTCTGTCCTTAATAGCTCCTAACGCAAAATTGTATAATCACACTTTGTCTTAATCCAACAAAATAGTTCTTAGCCAGGTAATGGACAGGAGTTATCGGTGCACCATGAATCACCGTAGCAATGCAACCGAAGGTTTAAGTACCTTCAGAGAAATAATCGCTATAACATTTACGAATCACCGTAATATTTATAACTGATTATTGCTCTGCCGTAGCCTAGACACCAAGAAGATAGATTGTCAAAAGAAGACAACTTGTCAATATATAATTAAGCCCTAGAGGAGCTCGTGACACCCTTAAGTCCAAAGTCTAACCGTTATTATTAGTCAAATTCTAAGATGACATGCAATTTGTGGGCCAAGGAAGGGGTGATGAAATCCCCCATCTTATGTGGATTTGGGTGTTGCCCTCAGAAAATAAAAATAAGTTGAAATGAATGCAAAACAGAATTTAAACGTGATTTAACAATGCAACTATGAATGAGATTTGATTTTGTATTTATTTTTGAAAAGATTTTTAAAATGCAAGCAACCAATAATGAAATGAAAATAAAAACAAGTGATAAGAGCACGGTATCAGATCATGCAGAATTATTAGCAGTTTATTTTAAGCAGCAATTTTTTTAAGCAAGCAACTTATTTTGGTAAGCAAAGCAAATTCCTTCTTTTTGATTTTATTCAACTTGCAACCTATAAAAGAATTGAAAATGATACATATATTTTTTCAAAGGCAAGCGATGTTTGTTCTTTTAAGTAGAAAAGCTCCCCTTATTTTTGAAACAAAAGAAAAAAGAATTTACACAAAAAAAATTAAGTTGAGCCCAACAAGCAAAAACCCCATAAGCCCAAATCCAAAGCAAAATAAAATTTTATTTTTTATTATCATCGTTCACAACAAGCAAGGCATACCTTATGTCCAAAAATTCTCAAATTCTTAATTTCTTAAACAAAATTATAAAATCGCCTTATACCTAGACATCAAAATCGAAACAATTAGAAAAAAACAAAATCAAATTTGGATTTTTGGAATTCGGGTATTGATTTTTGGTTTGTGAATTTGGGTTCGAGTAAAATTGAAGGTCGTGGTGGAGTTTGTGGTCGTGCGGTGATCGGTTTCAAGTCGTCGAGGTGTCGCGATTTTGTTGGAGTCGGGTTGTGGAGGCGGACTGGTGTTTCGAGTGGTTCTTGATTTCGACTTTTTGGTCAGATTAGGCGAAGGCGACTGCTATGTGGTTCGGTTGGTGAGACGTGATTGAGGCAAGGTTGGCTCAGGCAATGATGAGGTAGCGTGTTTGCTTTGTTATAATGGAGCGGGTTTGCTCGGATATTCTGGTGACTGTGGGTGGTTGCGTTTGCAGTGGGTTTCAGTTTTGTGATCAGGCAGAGGAAGGTTTGGTGTTGTAGAGGAATGGAAGAGAGGGTTCTCGTTGTAGTTTTGTGAAGATGGTTGATGAAGTCTGTGGAGAAGCAGAGGTAGTGAAGGATGGATGGATATAAATGGAAGATGTAGTGGTGGTTTTTAATTGCGGTTTGGTGGTTGCTGAAGCAGGAATTTGTTGATGAGTTGTGAGGATAAAAGGGAGGAAGTTGGTTTTGGGAGATGCTTAAAGATTTTTTAGTGATGCAGTGAGCAATTACTTATTTTTGGTGATGAAGCAATTTGCGTGTGGATAAGGAGTTTGTAGTGATGCAGTTGCGATTGTGAATCGTGGTTGTGAATTAGCGATTGTACTGAAGCCTTGATTGGCTGAGGTTGTGGCTGAAGTGTGGCCTTTTACCGTAGTGAATGGTAGAGGAGATGGTTGGTGTTTTTGGTGATTGAGTTTCTGGTGGGCAATCAGTGTGATTGCAGTGATATAGGCTTGGTGTGATTTGTTGTTTATTGTTGCAAGGAGGGTGACTGTTTGAGATTGAAGTTGAGTTTGGGTTGTAGGAGATGAAACAGTGGTGAAGGTGATTGTAGGTACTGGAGATAGTGTGGATGATGGGAAACAAAAACAATCAAATGCAAATTCTATAGCAAAGAATTGCAACAGCAAATGAAAATTTACTTGTAAATGTAATGTAAATTTTCTTTAGAACTAAATGCAAATGCTATAGCAAAGGTTTGTATAGAAATGAAATGCAATGAAAATGGTTGATAAGAACATGAAGGCCGAAGTGAATATTGAAATGAAATCAACAGTATGCAATGTAGAGAAGCTTGAAATTTTAATATTCAAATATTGAAATCAACAGTTTGAAATCAACAGTCTGCAATGAATAATGAAATTTTAATATGCAAATGCAATGAAAATCAAAAGTGAATCTTGAAATGAAATCAACAAAATGCAATGTAGAGAAACATTTTTTTAATATTTTTTTATTTAAAGATAAGAGCAAATAAAAGAAAATTAATTCGAAGAATAAAATTAAAATCAAATTGCTTTCCTTGGCAATGGCATTAAAAACTTAATGAAATGACGAATTTTCTATCGATCAGAAAATCGCCAAAAAATATAATCGTTATAAAACCACAAGCGCACGGCGTACAATCATAGTACGTATGCGAGTACGGGTCGATGCACAGGGAATGAATTAAATTTTAATATTACTCAATCAGTTTAGCCCAAAGTTTTGAAGTGGTTTTAAACTAAGAAAAATTGTAGAAAATAAACTAGACCAAAAGTGAATAAAACTATGATATTAAGGAGCAATTTAGAGGCAAATTCACTTCCAGTCATTCAAATAAATCAATACAAAATTCATTTATAATCTCTCATTAAAATATTAAGTAGAAATGATTGATGTGTTTATTATAAGTAAGATTAATTTGTGTTATTAATTAGCACAACTTAAACCATCAAACTCTAACACAACCATTCAAACCCACTTATCAACTCTTATGAAAATGAAATGAAATTAAAAATAAAATCTATTTTAAGCATGATCTATTAACTATGAACTAGTAACATAGATCGTCAAATTTTGATTCTAGCTTAACTTTTATCATCAAAATCACTTAGGAAAATGATCGAATGGTTTATGTTTATATGGGATTAAGCATAGCCTATTTGAGATTTCAACATAGACTATCAAATTCATTGAAAAAGAAACATATTCATAATTTCCATTAAGCACAAAAGAGAGATCACAAATGAAATTATTATGTTAATTTAATATGTTCATGAGAGCTTCATTAACCCTAAATTGAAGGGGTTTATCTACTCATATTTGAATACATCTTAACATTAAACAATTTCAACATAAAAAAACAAGAAAAATGAGAGCTAATTAAAAGAAAAGTGAGCTAACTACTTGTATGAAATAGAGCTAAATGGGTGTTTATCATTGAAGCCGTAAATGGGTGTTTGGCTCGGTTTGAGTACACTCTCAGGTAGACCCATCTTATCAAATGCATTCTTATAGATGATGTTCATAGCTGCTTTGGTACCTACCACGATCAAGGAAACTTCCGACACACCAATTTGAGTACTGATTATATGGGGATCATTGTAAGGGGGGCAAATACCCTACTTATCAAGATTTTTGAATGTGAACCTCCGCTCAAGCTTCCTAATTTTTCCAAATCTACATACTTCAAACATAGATTCTTTAGCCCTTGGGACTTAATTGATATATCTTTTCCAGCTACCGCTGGTGTAATCGGCCATATGTGGCCTTCCAAGATTATGCTGATAAAATTCTAAGGTGCCGGCACGACCTTAGTGCTTCTCCTATTTGTTTCACATTTTCAGGTTCAACTGAGGTTGTGCCTCCTTGTGCACTCTTTACTCTCACAAGCCTGTTGATAAATTTATTTTAGAATCTACATTCTACATTTGATGGCCATTTTTCCTATGATAAGAACAATATGTGTCCTATCAATTAGATTTTGGTTCGCCTACTTTTCTCGCCGGAGGATATTGCACTCTATCCTGAGTTGGCACATAGATTTGAGCATATGAGTCAGTTAATGATTTGCACGTAAAGTGTATATTTTTACTCCTATATTTAATCTTCTTTTATTAAAATAAGTCAGCATATTAGGATATTTTACATGTTTAAACCAAAATCTAAATCGTTTTCAAATCCTCATTCATTCATCTTCATTTGGGGGCAAAATAGTAATTTTGCGTATGAATTAATTTTGAGAAAATTTATTTGCACATTTTTATTTTTATTTGTAGGAAATTGAGTGCAAATTGAATGGAGCTTCATGGATATATGCATGCACAAGTATTCAAGGCCAAAAGAATGTAAAAAAGAAAAGAAATAATGCAACATGGAGGAGCCCACATGGCCACTACTTAATGGACCATAATTAAAAACACATGCACATGTTAATGGGGATTAATGAATTCCCTATTGATTACTTGAAGGTTACACAATCTTAAGGGCATTTTTAGTAGTCCACAAAAATGGAATTAGGGTTTTAAGCATATATAAATACCCATTATGTTTCATATAATTAGCTCTTCTCTTTGATGCACGTTGTGGCCACAAAATCAATGATAAATAAAGTGTATTTTTAATGGCTTCTTAGCCTTCTTCTTATTTGCTTTTGTTCACATGCTCTTTTCTCTTATGCTATTTTATTTCATGCTCTTTTATGTTAGTTTATGCCTCTTTTATTTCATGTTAATAGTATAGATTTAATTCATGCAATTAATTTAGATTTATTTTATGGAAGTATTTAGTTCTCTTTTCTTTTAATTAGCTCTCACTTTCCTTGCTTTTTATGCTTAAATCATTTGTGGTGATATGAATTCAAATGTGAGAAGCTAAACCCCTTCAATTTAGGGGCAATGAAGCTCTCGTGAATAATACCAAATCAACGTAACATGGTTGCATTTATAGTCTCTTTTTTGTGCTTAATGGAAATCATGAATGATGGTAGTTTATTTTTTGTTTTTACTGAATTTGATAGTCAATGTTGACATCTCAAATAGGCTATGCTTAATACAATATAAACATAAACTATTTGATCATTTGCCTAAGTGATTTTGATGATGAAAGTCAAACTAAAATCAAAATTTGATGATCTATGTTACTAGTTCATAGTAAATAGATCATGCTTAAAATGGATTTTATTTTTAATTTCATGTCATTTTCATGAGAGTTGATAAGTGGGTTTGAATGGTGTGTTAGAGTTTGATAGTTTAAGCTGTGCTAATTAATAGCACAAATAAACCATAGTTATAATAAACACATCAATCATTTTTACTTAAAATTTAAATGAGAGATTATAGATAAATTTTATGTTGATTTATATGAATGATTGGAGGTGGATTTGCCTCTAAATTGATCCTTAATCTCATAGTTTTATTCATTTTTGCTCTAGTTTGTTTTCTACAATTTTATTAGTTTAAAACAATTTCAAAACCTTGGGCTAATTTGATTGAGTAATATTAGAATTTAATTCATTCCCTGTGAATTGACCCGTACTCGCATACATACTAAGATTGTACACCGTGCGCTTGCGGTTTTATAACGATATATTTTCGACGGTTTTCTAGTCAATATAATATTTCATCGTTAAATAGTTAATGGGAGAATTTCCACAGCTCAAAACTTTCATCTTGGCTTCTTTGTTGGGACAAACTTCTGTCTTTCGTTTGTCTAGCCTTGACTCTTACCAAAAGCCCTTTTTGACTCCTTAATCTGGATCTCTTCCTAATCTTTATAAAAGAACTCATTAAGGGATATAAATTCTTGTATTATTAAATCATGCCAAAATGAGGTAATTATCCATAACTTAAAAGTAATGAATATCAATTTAGACTCATTTGACATGCCTTTGACTTTGGCGGCAATGTCATTAAACCTTCAGCAATAATCCTTAAGGAATTCGCCTTTCCCTTGTTGGATGTCAGCAAGTTTACTCAAGTTTAACTCACCTTGGCCCGAGTGTCTCTTGAAGCAAAGAATTAAGTCATAAATTCTATAGTTAGCTGATCCTAGGAGTGGATCGGGTTTGGGGGGGGGGGTAATTTTTAAACCACTTCGGTGTTGGTCCGGTGACTCTGGTTGGTAGAATCTGCACTTAATTTCAGCTAAAGCCCGAATAGCCTACATCTTTATTTCATATAGTGCAATGTGATCTTCAAGTTCAATTGATCTATCATATGATAGCTTGGGATCTGAAATCTCATGGGTAGAGGGGCTCGCGTAATGTCAGTGAAGAGGTGTTGGATATTCTTGACTTTTGGTTCCAAATAAGAACTAGATTTATCTTCTTGAAGCTTCTGTACCTGTTCAGATAACTTCAACAACAATCTCTCTATGTTTCAATCGCCACCAAGACTTAGATGGTTATAAGTAGGTTCAATATCAATGTTTCTACTTACAGGTTGAACCCTAGTTGGCCCAACGAGGCTTATCCTTTCGAAGCTTAGTGTTGGAGGCCTTATTAGTTGACTCTTTGTTAATCTAGGAGGTTTTTACCCTAGCTTTGATGGCAGCTTCTCTAGAAAGTTTAGCTTTGAGCTCTTCCCTGGTCATTTTTCATTTACTAGGGTTTCGATCAGTTCTTAGTGGTAAGCTTTCTTTGTCAATGAAAGTAGCAGCTCTTCTTTTCATACTTTTGAATGTTTTCTTCATCTCGGCTCGGTACTCCTCTCAACGCCTTATATTGTTTTCAACAAATGAAAGCATCATTTTCCAAATTGCTCATCGATAGTAATCATAAGGGCTGATGCTTTGGTAATATTACGATTTATTATTTCAATGGCCATTTTGGTAAATGTCTTCCTCAATTGTCGGAGATTGGGGGTTGGATGGCCCTCCTTCAAGCTCCAAATATATTGGATTGATTTTTAGTCAAAGCCAACACCGAAATTTCCAAAAGAAAGTTCTAGAAGTAGTAGTATAAAAATGAGATTCAGCTAAAGGCAAGATGCCTAGGCCGAAGGTAGTATGAAAATAAAGTGCTGAAAGTAAAGGGGTGAAGATTTATAATTGGTTCAGAAGCTTGTCCCTACGTCCGCTGCTGGGAAGATTCTTCAGTACTTTGTCAAATGAGCCAAGAATGGCTTTGCAAGGTTTAAGTTGGCAATGTCTGCCATTAATGAACATTGTAAAAAAGCTTAAGTTTGGAAAGATAAAAATGAATACAAATGATTATAGCAGCAAGTTGTCGGTCTTTTAGGGTTCCAATCCTCTTATATAGGGATCTGTATTTTGTATTTATAGGCAACTTGCAACTCCATCATTGGTGTAGATCATTTTTGTTGGATTGCCGACTTGGCCTGCTTATGGGGCTAGGATTTGGATATGTGTCTTCATTTAGTTGCTTGTAGATTGATGCGAATTAATGATGTGACATATTTATATGTAGGTTTGGGTGTTATAACCCATATATTTTGTATAAGCTTTAGGCCTTTTGAGCTATTGATGTTGATGGAGGCTAGTTTAGCATTGATCTTAGTTCTATATTAAAGCGCTTTAGGCCATAAGTAGAGATAGTGTTAGTCTCGTACGTTGAACTATGAGCTTTTAGCTGGTACTCTAGGTTAATGGTGGCATGGAGTTGATTTTTTACGTAACAACTATTGAAAGGTCTCGGTGTATGATCTGAAGGTGGTACATAGCCTTAGGACTGTAGCATGCCTTTAGTCTTTCAGTATGAATTTGATATCATAATTTATGCTTTTGGTTGAAAGCCCACCTTTAGGCCTTCGGTTTAAGGCCAGCTAGATGACCATTGTTTTTGTATGAGTATCATATGTAGTCCTCGGTTTTCTTGTATTATGGGTCCGTCCTTTGGGTCTTAGTTTATTGCTTGGCCTTTAGCTTTCTGATATATGTATATGCTTCGGTATGGAAGCTTAACCTTTAGATTGAGATTCTAAAGGGAGCTATACGAAGCCATATACAAATTTATCATTTATATTTAATACTTATGGGAATCGATATGTAGATTAGAGCTTTTGACTTATATAAATAGAAGTTGAATATAACTATGTAAAAATTATGATATATCATACTCCATCCAGAAAGCATTCCATAAGCAGGAAATTGCTTATTATCCACAATAAAGAAGCAAAAATTATAAATTCATTTTTCTTGAAACGTGGTACGTAAGAACACCCTTTATCTACGATTTTTTTTGAACCCATCAACCAAAGGTTGCAAGTACAAATCCTTCCCAGTTTTGGGCTTTTAGGTGTAGGAAAAATTACAGTTAGAAACATGTATGGATTCTTCATATATATATCTGATGAGGAAGACTATAAGGTGTCCTATTGAAATCTTTAGCTGAACCATCCGTACACAAACCAAGTCTAACATTTTGCGATTCTTTAGCAAAATCAACATATGCCATATTTAAATGTTTCCAAGCTTCATTGTTTTAGGGATGACATAAAACACTTTCATTTCATTATCATTCACTATGCCATCACATATATTTCATAGTGCAACAGATGCATATAAGAATCTAGGTGTAATAGGAAAGTAATGCATTCTGGTGAAAGTTACACCTTTACCACTGGATGTTAAGATATACCTAGGTTGTTTACAGAATTTATGCAATGTTGGATTTTTATCTTTTTTAGATAAATCAGGCATCCAATTGGATATGTATCAATTTTTTCATACAGGAATCCATAGGCGGAGAGCTCTCTTTTAAGGGAGTATCAGTTCTCCGTCAATACATTGTCAGATGAAATCATTTCTTTATGTAGGTTAAGAATACATTTATCAGATTTTTTGATGCATTGCATTCAAATTTTAGAGTGACTTATCTAGATGCCGTTGACAAGTGCAACATTTTACAGCCTTTATAGAGTCGTCGTTTTAATGCTTCTAACAAATTGAAAAAAAATTGCTTCCGAATCAAGATCTACTTGCAAATCTGGTTCATTAGTCCACATACTCAGACTAGCTGCAACATGAACCATTTTAGTCATTCTATTTTCTAGATTTATATTTTTTTCAATAATGGGTTCATCACAATCCATATCCATGTTTACAGTCTCCTCTTTTACAACATGGTATTCTTCTCCAAGGTAAATCCATATAAAATAATTTAGCATAAAACCATATTGATGTAATATCATAGTATAGTACTCCATAAGTATCGGGAGTTTACATTTCAAACACGGGCATCAAACTTCCATATTTTTTTATTACAAGATACCACTTTAATGAATGCATCCACACAATTTCTAAAGTGCAATGGTATTATTCATCTTTTATACCATTCACACGCATCCTAATCCGATCCTTTAAATAATTCATATTTTATACTGCACATGGAAAAAATTACATTAATTTTCACATAATAATATATTATTCTTAATTTATAATAAAACCAAACATTAATAATAGCGTTAGTATAATTTATCTAATAAAACCAACATTAATAATAACAGTTATCAATTTTATTGTTACTTTAGATAAAATTATTAATTTTATTATTAATTCCAATAACGTTATTAATTTATTATTACTTCAAATAACATTATTGATTTTATTATTAATTTCAGTAATATTATTAATTTTATTATTACTTTATATAAAATTACTGATTTTATTTTTAATTTTAATAACATCATTAATTTTATTATTATTTTATTATAAATTTTAATAAAATTATGAATTTTATTATTAATTCCTATAACATAATTAATTTTATTTTAATTTTAGATAACATTATTTTTATTATTAATTTCGGTAACACTATTAATTTTATTATTACTTTAAATAACATTACTAATTTTATTATTAATTTCAATGAGGTTATTAAATTTATTATCAAAGTTTTTTAAAATAATGTAATTCACAAATAATTTCATAGCTATTTAAACTAAGGTTTTCATTTCTACATTGTTTTTAATGGCACGACATCCTACATTCCATTACATACGTAATGATATTTACGTTTCATAGATCATTTCAAATCAAATGTTAAAAAATATTCGATAGTACTTCCCCTTATTCCCCGTATCATATGTAAAAATGCATAAACGAGAAATAAGAAGGATGTGCTGTCGAAATTTTATTATTCGTTTAATTTGAAATACCAATTTACAAAACTAAATATCACTGCATTTATAACTTGTCCATACTTGGGATAAATCCGATAAATAATTTAACAGATGAATATTGATTTTCATTTTATATAAAAAATGAATATCTATAAAACAATTATATACGGTACTTGTCAAATGAAGCCAAAATTAACATCTAAGGGGTTTATTAAGAATATGACATCAATAACAATGAATTACTAAACAATTCAAAACAATACCAATGATCAAATCATATACAAGCTATCATATCAATAAACCTATATCATATATGAAATTAATGAGAGCATTAAATCATACCAATGAGGGGCTTTGCGTAAGGTGAAGGATGGTGCTTGCGGCATGGCTGGCTTGAGACGACATATGGGGATGTGGAGGTGGGTGACTTGGGGGAGGGTGGTGACTTGGTGCTTGGAAAATGGGGATGTGGCGATGGCTTAGTGCTTGGGAGAGGCAGTGCTTGAATATGGTGGAGGGAGGCCACTTCAAGGAAGAGGTTGGCGACTATAAGGCATAGGCTATGCTTGAACATGGTCCTTGAACGTGGTGGAGAGGCGGCTTCAAAGGGTGGTGGAGGATGTTTTATAGTTTTTTTAAATTTTGATATGAAGAGGAGATCGACATTACAGTTATTGCTTCCATCCAGATGGGTAATATTTGTTTGGCAATGATGTCTTACTAATGCCGTATATATGGCATCGGTAAGCTTTCGTAGGTAGATAACTACCAACGCCTTATCGATGTCGCGTCGACGTCAAATACGTAGCGCCGACATGACGTCGGTAATATCGTGTACATATTTAATGCATTTTCTAGTAGTGACTAGGGTTTGCGGTGGTGCAATGAGTAGGGCTATGGTGATATAGCAACTAAGGTTTAACGATGCGGGAGAGGAGTTGTGACATCTCCCACTTTTAGACCCATAAATAGATGCTGATGATTTTGCGGTCATCACTAGAATCATTTTCAAGCGATAAGGTGAGTTTGGTATTATTTTGCACAACGATAACTAAATAGAGCAGCAAAATGAATTTTTCATTACACGGATTTGTTTTACAAAATTTATTACATCATCATTAACCCTTTTGTTCCCACACATGGGTAAGTACAATAATAAATAAGACTAGTTTCATATTCGGTATATGATGATGCCAACACAACACATAACCAGCTATAATCCCCGATTTTACACAACGGAATTTTCAAAATAACTTTTATTAACTAGGTAAGTCTTCTGCTTCGTCTTTGTAATCTTTATTCGTCCTTCCAAAAGATACTTGTCTAATCCATAAACTCAACCTACGAAATGAGTAACCGTGAGTTTACGAAAAACAATAAAAACACGGGTCAGACATAAAGTCTTATATGAGTACAATCTTACCCTAAGTAATCATAGTAAGACCACACCACGGTAGCACTGAACGGGTTTCCCCTCGATTTCTCATCATAACGATTACATCATCACTTGTAAAAAAACATCACATCAAAAGCAACTATATGCATTTCATTCAATCCATAAGTGTACCCTACACTTGCCATCCATTTACGAACCATGTCATATTTATATTTTCAAATCAAGGATACTATATACTTAACGTCCAGTTATGAACTACGTCATGTATCAACCAATCATCCATCCAAACATCACCCAGTACCTTATTTATGTGTTCAAATTTAAGTTATCATTAACCTAGTTTAGTGATTACCACCTTAGGTATGTCTATCACTAATTTTTATCCTTCTCAAACAACATCATATGATCAAATGGTCACTCATTCTATCAATATGAGCCACCCTGACTAGAGCTGCCTTGATTCTCCGAAAAGGTTGAATGCATGATCCTTGAATATATTCTAATAATCATCCTTACTAAGCATCAATATCCCTCTTAGTCCCTGAACCACTATCGTTCATGTTGTCGATTTATTTATTTTTGTTATAACACTACACTGATGTTTTTGCACCCTGTCATAATTCCCCTTTAGAATTTATAGATCTTTCAGGATTGAACCCTATCGTGGCACCCTGCAATATACCTTTGGACTTTAGATTAATAGTCAAAGCAACCTACCATCCAATAACTCCATAAGCCAGTATAGCTTTACGATCATGATTCAACCCTTTTCTTTTATTCGTTTGTAGTGTACCCAATACTTCTTTTAGATAAACCATCTTTATCTTTGATTAAATGATACCCTATCAATTATTAGCTTCTTTTAGCTCTCTTCCATTTCAGAAATAAGTTAACACAATTTTAACTTATGAAATAGTTTATTTACACTTGGAAATTGCCTTCCAAAGTTCTCTAAGTATTTCTTATTTTATTTAGAGAAATATAGGTTCCCAAGCTATCGCAAGCCGATCTTAGCTATCACATATTGGCTATCACATTGCCTTTGCATGTTGAGCCTAGCTACTGCATGTTGGCTATCCCATAGCCATCACACATTGACTCTCCTAGGCCATCGCTAGTTGATCCTCACTATCTATCGCATTTTGATAGTCGCTTGTAGCTATCGTGAGTTGAGCTTCTATATAAGTTACGTAGATTGGTAGCTTCCTAAGCTATCGCACGTTGAGTCACGAAGCAATGTCACAGGTTGACTTTCCTCGAGCCTTCACATGTTGAGTTTTAATATAAGCTATTGCAGGTCGATCTTCCTCCAACTTATCGCACATTAAGAACACTTTTAACATCGTTAGTTGATTACTATCAGAGGTTGAGCTCTTTAGGAGCTATCGCGTATTAGCTTTCTTATAGCCATCAAGGGTTAATAGCCTTAATATTATCGCATGTTGATAACTAAAATAGCTATCGCATGTTAATTATTTGAGTGGCCATCACATGTTGATTATTTGAGTAGCCTTCGCAAGTTAAGATGGCATACTCGTAATTAACTTAAAAGCTGATTTATTACCTTATTAAGTAGTTGATTTACACAAAATCCCATTTGGTGTCGAATTCTTATTGGTTGTTCTATTTCTTTTCAGTTATTTTTCAGAGTTAGGTAACTATTTATTAATTGATTATCTTTAATTAATGACTTCTTTTCTTAGCGAACTAATTCATATAAAATAGAAAATTAATGGGAAAATCCCAAACACCAAAAATTCAATTCATCTCATTTTACCACATATTAAACTTTCAGGTTAGAATAATTATTTTATTCTTTTTAATATTTCATTTTTTAAAAATTAACCATTTTCTCAAATTAGAAATTTAATGAAAATTCCAAATTAATTCCAAAAATTATAAAATTAGAAACCCGTCTTTATTTCATCATTACAAACATTATTTTAATTTTTTATGGACTTTAGATCAGACTAGATCATGTTTTACCCTAAAACATGAATAGACTAATTTTATTTAAATTCCAAACCATAATCAAACAATGTTTGAGCATCCAAACATGTTAATCAACAACAGAACATTCATTCAAAAGAAAATTCAAACAGTAATGGGATTGAAAAGTTTTTGGAAAATTTTTACATGCCTTGATATAGAAAACTCTGATCAAAATCTTGCTTTAATTCTCTTCTTAAATTGGAGACTTCAAATCTTCTACCTTTAGTTTCCTCATCTCCTTTGTAAAAGTTGAGGCCGACCTTGGTAGTTTTTGGGAGTTTTATTTTGTAAATGAAAGTAGTGAGGAATGTGAGAATATGGCTAAGGATAATGGGTTATTGATTTTGACTTAGGTTAATATCCCTTCTAACCTATTCTCACCAATACGTCTCTCCTAACACAGTCCTTCTCACCCTAAAACTTATTTTATTTATCTTTATTAACAAGGCCAACTTTAATTGCTCTAACTACCCTTAATCCATTTAATTAACTTGTAAAGTTTCCCACTTTTAATTAACCAAATCTCCCTTAGGAAATTCTTGCAAGTAAACTTACCTTATTCATCTCTTTAATAATATCTTTTATTATTAATTTAATTTAGTTTCCCATATTATAGACCCTCCACAAATATAAGGTGTGATAGTTTCCCCTTCTTAGAAAAATTCCATCCCTAAAAGTTCGATCAGAAAAACAAAATTTATACCAACACCCTAAAAGTGTAAAGTCATCATCATATAAGTACACACGGGTACAAAAGATTACAATAGTACCCTACCAATCTAAACCATCAATCATCTAACAAAATGTATTAGTGCAACCACTAACACACAGTCATATCATGAATACACTAGTACCCCCACTAGTTCGTACAATAGACAAACAAAGCACCATGCTATATATACGAGATGTCTAAAACAACTCAGGATAGATATTACTAATCTTATCTTCAACCTCCAGGTACAATCGTCTATGTCATCACTCTACTGAAGGCATACAAGTCTAACAACTTTGCTTCGTAACTCCTTCGTATCACAACCTACTGTCCATTTCGGTCATCTCATATATATCAAATCAAGCTCTATATATAAATCCTCTATTGCCCTTAGTTCCACTATCGAATTTGATTTGTGCACACATTTCTTCAAATGCAATATATTAAATACATTATGCACATTTACTAAACTACTTGATAACTTGACTCGCTAGGCCTGTTTACCTATCCTCTTAATCCCTATAGTTGGTCCTGCATATTTAGCGGCAATTTCCCCACCTTCCCAAAGCGCATAACCCCTCACATAGGAGAAACCTTCAGGAACACATGATCACCTACCGCGAACACAAGCTCTTTCCATTGCTTGTCGGTATAATTCTTCTTCCTTGATTGCACTGCCTTTATCCCAGGTTGAATCAACTCTACCTTCTCTGTAGCTGCTCTTACCAAATAAGGCCCTAACACAAGTCTATCCCCAGTATCCAACCAACAAACCGACAATTTACACGGTCTACCATACAACGCCTCAAATGATGTTGTCTCGATAGTCGACTGGTAACTATTATTGTAGGCAAACTCTAACTGTAACGACCCCAAGTTTTATCACTTTGATTTGTAAATATTTAATTTATTTTAAATATTAAATTAATGGTTTTAATTATTAAAATAACCATATTTTAATTAATAACTAGTGATGGAAATGCTGTTTTAAAATTTGATTTAAAAAATTGTTAGTTCAAAATAAAATAGAAAACGTGACCGGAAATCATTTTTCGAATTTTTGATTTTTCATCGTTTAAAAGTTGTCGGAAAGGTTGTAAACATTTTAGTTAACATACACACACATATATACTAAATATATAAGCATGGTTAATAATATACTATGTTAAATGATAAGTTTACTTGAGTAAAAGAAGAGATGTGACCTTTTTCAAATTTGAAATTAAAATAAAATGTAAAGTATGTAATGTCACATTACCATTTCTTATCATGGTACATGGAAGGGCTTGGCACGTTGGATAATAGCAAGGCTCTTGGCTGTTGTGTATGGAAAGAAGATGAGGGGAAGGTGGTGATGCGGTATTAAATGGGTAGAGGGCATTTTAATAAAGGGGTTTTTGGTAATTTAAATATTTCATTTTGTATAAAACATTTTCCATTTTTTCTCTCTTTCATTTTCCCATCCACTTCTCACTTTCCAAATTTCATTTTTTTTCCAAAGCTCCTAAAAACATGTTTATGGCTTCCATAATTTTTTCCAAAGTTTAAAAAATCAAAAAATTTCATTTCTAATCCTTTAAAACTTATTTAAACCCTTATTCTTCCTTCTACATCTCTTCTACTTTCAAAATCAAGCCCACACACCCCTTTTTCAATCATGGCTGGGCCCATAACCTTCTAGGCTGAGCTCATTTTTCAAAAACTAAGGCAAAATATCAAATCTTTTGCAAGAGGAATCCAAGATCCAAGGAAAAACCAAGTTTTAGTGAAAGTTAGGTTGATTTTCGTGAGCTTTGTGAGTAAAATCACCTTTTAATTTGAAGTTTTAAACTTGTTATGTTGCTAGTTATTATGATGCTCTTGGTTGTGTGTGTGTATCTATGTGTTTGGTGTTGCTAATATGTGGAATTATATGTACTACTTGGTTGTTAACTTGAAGTTTGTAGTTTTTTTTTTAAATTGATGTTAAGTTGTTATCTTTCTTAATGTATGTTGTTATGGCATGGATATATAAGTTATGCTCTTCCCTAGGTGTTGAAATTGCTAAAGAAGTTAGCATTTGATTTGTAACGTGACTTGAGATCTCATGGAAACTAAATCATGTTTACTAGTTTAATTTACTAAAAGGATTTCAAAGTTTCAAACTTTATTATAGTTTTCAAAAACTCTAAGTAGGTTTTATTAAGTAAAGTTTTTAAGAGTTAAAGTTGAAATATTAACTTAGAAACTAACTTTGAGTTATGGTCTCCATAGAAATAGTTGCTATGGATGCAGTTCAGAAATCAAATGCTTTTCTAAATTTAGAATGTGTCCTTAAATATTTTAGAAAACCTTTTTCAAATCATTAACTAAGTATAAAAGGTAATTATTATTTGATTAAGTATGAGTATAATAATTATTTAATTAATTAGTTAATTAAAGATAATTAATATTTAATTTGGGATTAAGTAAAAGTAGTTACTACTTAAGTATTAATTAAGCAAGTTAATTATAAACAGTTAATTAAGAAAGTTTTAATTAATTATTAATTAAGTAAAAAGTTAATCAAGTATTAATTTTTAATTAATTAAGTTTAATTTTATTATTATTATTAATTAATTATAATTTAATTATTAATTAATTACTAATTAGGTATGGTCTAATCATTAATTAATTGATTAATTAATTAATTTTTAATTATGGTTTAATTAAGATTTAATTGGTAATTAAATTAAGATTTAATTATTATTAAATAAAGGTATATTTTAAACTCTATCAGTTATTTAAGAGCAGCTTTATTTTAAAAGTGAACGAGTTTAAAAACAAGGGATTCTCTTTGTCTCTGCCATTAAGTAGCCAAACAAATATGAATATTTTATTGATGACTCATGTTTAGCAGAATAAGTCCTCATTCTGCTATAATTTAATTGGATAGAATATTGATGACATTTGTTATCCCTATTCTGCTATAATTAAATTAAGTAGATTATTTGGACATCCTTTTAGCAGAATAAATCCCCATTCTGGTACTATATTGATTTTGGTCATTGTATTGTATGCCAGTAAGTTAACATTGGATAAGTGAAGGATTAGCTAGTGATTGCTAATTGATTTATTTACATATATGTTGGCTTATGCAAATATCAGTAATATAACTTGGAAAGTCAAATTTAATTTAATGGTAACTTGATTTAGTACCATTGTGGTCGCTTATTCTCTTCTGGTTTTGTAAAGTTATGAATTTAGATTAACTTCAACTTTATTAACAATTTGAGGTTAAGTCTTTATATAATTATAAAAGATGTTAAAAGTTAGTTAATTAAATATTTTATTAGAATTTTTAATGTAATTTGATTAATTATACTATTAAGGATATTTTGAAGTTAATTAATTATTTGGTTAGCGATGTTTAAAGTTAATTACTTATTAAAAATGATGATTAAGAGTTAAAAATTATGTAATTATGAGGTTTAAAGGAAATCAATTAATTTAATAAAGTTATATGTGAATGATAATTTGTTTATAAAAGGGGTTTTACTTAAATACAAGATTTAATTTAAAAAGGAGATTTTTTTAAATGATATTTTATAAAGGATCTTTATAAAAGAATTTTGAGGGAAGGTTTATAAAGGAGGTTTATAAATAGAAGGGACTTTATAGATAATTTTAGATATTTATAAATGTAGCTTTATAGATAAATTTGGAGATTTACAAAAGAATTGGTAAAAAACAAAATGGGCTTATAAAAAGGGAATTTTATAAAAGAATGAGATTTGTTTTGACCATTTAATCCTTCTTAATTTTGATGGTATGGAAACATTCTTTTCATACTTAACACCGAAGGATAGTGGTTTTGTTTATAGAAGAAATATTTTAAGTAATATTTGTTTTGGCCTACTTAAATATGATTTTGAAAAAGTGGAATCTCCCTTACGTTTTTTCTATATACTTATACTGTTCAGATAAGTATATGGATATTTTCTAAGTATTGAAAATATAATGGTTTGGAATATACTTATACTGGAGTATTGAAAAGTATAAAAGGTTTGTGAATATGTATTTGTAAAGGTATTTCTAACCAAATAATTGAAAGTGATTTTAATTAATTAAAGGTTGATTAATAGAGGCTTAGCAGATTCCATTAGAAATTATATCTATGTTTGATTGTTTGTTTATTTGATAGTTAAATAGCAGACTGCCAAAATCTTGACTTAAATATAACTCTGGAAATATCGAGGAGAAACACATGAATTCTATGGCATAGTCATCTTCGATGATGCAATACTATATGTATAAATCTCGTTCTATTCTCCTAGGACAAATGATAAGGATATCTGTCCAATTAAACAGTTAGGGGGTGATCCCCACTCTTATCTTTTTTGATTATTTCCAAAAGATCCAAAGTTGAGTTTTTTGGAAACTATCAAATGTTGATTCGAAGAGACTGGGATTGGATAAGTATGAATTATTTGAAAACCACTTCTAACCAATTCAAGCATTCAAATTGAAGACATCTTGAAGATGATGGAATCAAAGACGGAGCTCTTTGAAGTGCAAGGGCTACTTGCTACTAATCCTGAGGGGGATTCCTAAATGAATGTAATAGATGTAGCCTTCGGTTTGTTCTTATCCTGAACAACTTATATGGATGAATGTCGATATTGCATTGATGGTTGGAGGGCAGTGTTAGCATTCCAAATGTGATTGCTATCTAAAAGATAAAATATAGCCTCAAGCCTTTATATCCGGGAATGACTAAAATTATGGTGATGCAACAGGGTTATGTGGATCGCACCCATTAGGGTATGTCATCACCCTTCTAGACACACACACACACACACACATATTTAGGGAATTTTTTTGTGCATGAGAGCTCTCGGTACAAGGTGGCAAAGCGACCGGGGTGATGACATATTCGGTACTATCCAGTAAGGGGTAGGTCGGTCCTGTGTTAGCAGAGGGTCTAGTCGAGGCCCTCTGTACATTTTCTAGAGATGTATTGTGGTTGGTGGTACCCTGGTGTCTTGTCATTATATGGAGTCCATTCTCCAATACATGTCTGTATGGATTTAGTTGTATACCTATTATACTAGAATTTAATTAATGTAACAATTTTGGCTATGATTCAATATTTATTTTCAACCCCTAGACGTTATTATAATATCACTAGATTTTATAATAAAAATGTTTTGGTTATTGTAAGGTAAAAACCCATCTGTGTTTATGTGCGGTGTGGTCTTACGAGATACCTTTATTTGAAAGGTTTTATAAAACATTAGAATCAATTTGATTGTGTTTCTCACGCTGGTTTTACTAGACTGATTCAGGCATTATTTTTCTTATAATGCTTGAGTCATCCCAAGCATATTTTCCAGATTTAGCTGGACACTTTGGAGCTTCAGGAGACGAGCATGATGCCTCCAAGACGTACTCCCGTATTTTATTTTATCTTCCACTATTTTATTCTTGTTGTAATTATCAGCAATTGTAAGACATGTTGTTATAACTGTCCGGGGCTACTGATAGGATAATTGTACTCTGATTGATGTATGTATATTAAAGCTCGGTTTTTCTCTTGTAAAGATCATTGGTATATTATATGTTACTCATCACGTTTATGAGATTTAGTTATGTCTTTTCTTTCTTTCACCCCAGCGGTCTGTCTTTCCAGAACTTTGGCTTTTTGGCACATGAATACCATGGATTTATTAATGTCGACTTCTGAGGGCTGAAAATGCAGGTTATTACAGTTGGTATCAGAGCTAAAGGTTAAGCAAGAACCTTGGAATTGGTGGGGTAAACTCATTAAAGATATGGTTAGTAACACCCTAGAATGCGTTTGAGTGCGCATATATATATATATATGTATATATATATATATAAGAGCGCGTATTTGTTAGTGCTATAAAAAGGTTTTATATTGGGATGATTGGTCGGTCGAGCGTTTTATGGAGTCTGGTCAATAAGAGTAGCTAACATTATTGATAGGAATTCCTAAACACTTAAACAAGGCCTTCCAATACATTACTGTTTAAATCGGTAAATAAAATAGCTTTACCTAGAAGTATATTTTATATGAAGGAATAATTTTCAAAAGTTAATATAGTTAATTTTGATGTTCATATTTGTTAGTAAATGATAATATTAAATTATTATCATTTATAGTTCGATTAGTCATGCTTGTCCAAAATGGGCATTGACTATTGTTTATTGATTTATCAGTTACTTTCCTTTTAAAACCTGGTTTGGGTAGATGAAATTGTGGAAACATTGAAAACGAACACCTTACGAATTAAGTTTGACAGTTTGACTATAAGGAGTTTGATGATAATACTGGGTTAAAATTGGGTTTTAAGAGAAGTTGTCTATAAAAAAAGCTGGAATATTTTGAAATAAATATCTGAGAAATGATTTTATAAAGATTATTTTATGTAATTTGGATTTATAAAAATGTGTTTTATAAATAAAATGATTTTAAGGATCCAAGTCCCATGGTCTTGGAAATGATTTCAAAGGATTTTTGAGAAAAATAATAATGGTTATACTTGGAAGTCTTTACATGTACAAATATTTTGGAAAGCAAATTTTGAAGTAAGGTATATTTTTTTGGATTGGTTCATGGAATGAGTCTCGATTTCTTTTGAGATAATCTAAATAATCTTCTAGAGATGATCGAATGTTTGCCTAGGTTAACATTGCAATGCACTTAGTAAATTATTCTCTTTCACACTATAAGATTGAAAACAGGTTCAAATCCGAATGAACCCAAAGCAAGTTCGTAATAGATATTTTGTTAAAGCTATTTGTTCGAAAGTATGTAAAGTATTATTTTAAAAAGGGAGAAGTTTGAAATAGAAGAAGTATTTTTGTATTAACTAGTTCGAGTGGCTCGAAAATAACTAAAAATAAGAAAGAAATGTGTTCAGGTGGTAAGAATTTCCCTTAAGTATTACCCTTTTTGGTAAGGGAATATGTAACGACCCGCAAATTCATCACCTCATAAAATTTTTAAGATATTCAAATATAAGATATTTTAACATAAGTGATAATGTTTTGAATAACAAATAACAATAGTAATCTTATTTTTGAATAAATATTTACAAAAATATATACTTTGGAAGATGTATCGAAAAAGTTACCGAAAACCATTTTATCAATAAACAGCTCTTAGACCACCCGACATCGTGCACGGAGCTGGATACATATACTCATTTATCGGTATGAGTGAGAATATATAATAAAATTATTTATTTTGTTTATGAAAATAAAATGTCTTTATGACATCATCAATGATATCACTATATTGGAATAAATGATTTTTGAATTTAAATTAAGTTTAATGATTTAATAATTATTTTAATTATTAAATAAGCCCTTTTAATTATTATATAATGATAGAAATATTATTCAACTTTGTTTACAAATATATATATATTAAATAAGAAGTGAAAATATGACTGGAAATCGAAATTGGAATCCGTAACGATTCACGTGGAAAAGTTCTGCAAAGTTGTAAATCATTTGAGATATACATATACACACATACATGTACATATACATGAAAATATTCACATGCACATGAACATATATATACATACAAATATACTTATACATTTGTGTGTATGTGTGTATATATTATAAAATATCTAAGATATTTTCCTAAAATTCATCCTTAAGTAAAACTAAAGTCAACCTCTTACACCCTATGTACAAGCACATGGCTACACACATGAAGGGGAGATCAGCCATGGATGATGAGGTGAGGGGGGAGTGGTGGTGATGACATGGTGATGTGTTTGTGTGGAAATATCATGATATTTTTGTTCACTTTTTTTCCTATAAATAGCACCCACCTCTCTTCACTTCATTCACACTTCTTCTTCATAAAATTCCTAAGCTCTTCATCCACTTCTTCTATACATTAATGGCTTCCATGTCATAAGAAAGAAAATATTACAAAATCAAAACAAAGTTATATCAAAATCAATTGAAATCTATACGACTTCAAACCAAAGTTTAAGTTAGTGATCTCTTCCTTCTCCTTCACCAAGGCCGTATGCAACCAAGCCCTCCACCACCACTTACTAAGCAAGCCGAGCCCTTCCAAGCCTCCAAGACCAAGTCGAACCCCCTAGGAGTATTTGTGCTAGTAGTCGTAAGCTTCGATGTAACAACCCAAGATTTTTGCAATTATTTTTAAAATTAGATTTTTATTTTAAAATTTATTTTGAAAAAATTTTAAAAGTGTAGTTGTAATTTTCCAATATTAGTTGTATTTTGTTTACAATTTTTAATTCTAGTTTCAATATAATAAACTATTTTCTTTATTTATTTTCTATTTTCCTAAGACTATTTATTTATTTTCATTTCTACTTTATTTTGTTTTATCTTTTATTTTATTTACTTGATTTTTGTTTGTTTATATTGAATTAAAATGAATTGGAAATTCAAAGAGACAAAGGCTTTTAAAACTTGTGACTTTTCATTTGCTTGTCTTTTCATTTGCTTGGCCTTTCATTTTCTCTTGTTTAGCCATACATTTTCATTGCTATTCACGTGAAAAACTTCCTCATTTACTTCACAATTCATGGCTAACATCATTTCTGAAAATATTTTGGTAAGTCATGGCTTCCATTTTCTTACTTTTCTTCTTCATTTTTGCTTGTTTTTCCTTGATCTCTTCATTGTTTTGCTCGTCCATAACCCCTCCACTCCTCCACCGACCACCACCATCACCTTCCCCTCATCATCCACGGCAGCAACCACCTCCTACCCCTCTGTCCAGATCAGGCCGTGACCACCATATGAACTTCCACCACAAAAACTTTGCAAAAAAACTCCAAAACAATGCATAGCCGAGCCTTTCTTCCACCACCACTTCATGTTGTAGCTTCGGCCATCACCTTAGCCACCACCACCAGCACATGCATCAGATCTGGCCATCCCCTCACATCTGACCTGACCTATACATGACCCTTGCTGAGCCCAAATATGACCATAGGCCGAGCCTAGTTGTGCACCAAACCTTCCCCTTTTGCTTTGACCTTTAGCATTCCCTACCTTGTAACTCCCAAACTCTTCACATCCCCATATAGCCGTGCCTATGTGATGCAAACCCAAGCCTTGTTGCCTCAAATATGAACCATGGCCGAACCTATAAGCATGTATGGTCGAGCAAAAGTTGAGTTGAGATCAAGAAATTTTGATTTAAAAGCTTGGTTAAGTGATTTGTCTATTCTATTTTCATTTGTTTGATTTAATTTGTGTTGAAAATGTATATTTATATTGCTTTGTTTTATTGTTGTATACAAGAGTAATATCTTGGCTCTCTCTCCACTTGAATCAAAGTCGTGCTATATTGTGCTTTCTGGATTTATTTGTGTGTTTTGATTTGCTATCTCCAGCTTAAAGAGGTGAGTATTCGCGCTTGACATTCATACTTATAGAATTTGTGAAGTGACAACAAGTGAATGTGTAGAATTGTTATACCATGTTATACCTGCCTATGATATGTATTACATGATGTTAAACCTTGTTATAAACTTGTCACATCATCCGATATGTTATATTCTGTTATACTGTTTATTTATTTCTGTTTCTCACACTGCAAGTTCCCTGTAGAATAGAATCACTATGGGTTAAAATGATACATACCCGAACGGACTTTAGAATAGGGAAAAATCGTTATGGGCTGAAATGATAGGCCTAAGCGATTTTTATTTATTTTTAGTTACTTGGGATTGCGGGTTTGAAATGATAGAACCCGGATTTTCTTTGTAAATTATGGATTGAAATGATATATTATCTGTATCACTTGACCTAGGTTAGAAAATATTATACAGACCCGTGGTTATTTTATATATTTTTCTGGAAAATATTAAGTATTTTAAAATGTAAAAATATGATAATTTGATTTAAATTAGATTTAAAATGATTTAATAAAGGGTTAGTGATTTTCCTATAAGTTAAAATTGTTAAATAAATAAATGATTTAATTGTAATTTGAAATATAACTTAATTTGGAAATTTGTGATTTGGTTTAAAAATGAAAGTTTAAGTAAAGAAAATAAAATGGAAATTAAGTTTTAGTTTTGAAACGGTAATTTAAATTTAAGTGTTGAGTTAAAAAAATGCAAAGAATAAGAAAATTGTACACTTGGATTTAATAAGTAAATTATTGAAAATTTTGGATTTAATTATGAAAATTTTACTTTATAAAAATCATAAGTTAAAGGGTTTTTAAATGAACATTTTGAGTGGAAAAATATGATTTTTATAAGTTTAAAATGGTTAAATCAAAGTTTATATATTTCTGAAATTTTATTATAAATCTAGAAATTGAATTAGTAGCACTTCAGAAATGCTATCATTTCTGAAATTAACTTAAAATCTGAAGTAAAGGATATTGCAGCACTTTGTAAGTGCTGTGGTTGATGCAAATGAATTAAAGGCTAATTAACTAAAGGCTACTGCAGCACTTGGTAAGTGCCGTGGTTGTAGAAAGAAAATCTAAAATCTGAAACTAATAAAAGGGCTACAGTAGCACTTGATAAGTGATGCAGTTGCTGAAATGAGATTTTCAAATGTAACTGAACTACTGCAGCAGTTTTGTAAATGTTGTCTTTGCTGAATTGAATTGTTTTCAAATGTAACTGAACTACTACAGCAGTTTTAAATGCTGTCTTTGCTGAAATGAATTGTTTCAAATATAACTTACCGCATCATTTTTCTAAGTGCTGCGAAAGCTGAAATTTTAACGTTTTAAAGTATTTAAGTGAATAAATGAGCTCAGAAAAGGCTTAAATTTTGGGAATTGAGTATTTGATTTAAAGGTATAATGACTTCACTTTTAAATGGTTTAAATGAAGTATTTTGATTTGAAATATAAACTATTTTTGAAATTTATAACCACGGGTTATAATAACGATTGGTTGTTATAGAGAACGGGATCGGATATGGACATACTCTTTGTCGATACTGAAAACCACTTTAACAACTGTGTACGCGGTGGAGATTCCAGAATGAAGTAGGATGGTGGCGACGATCCTAAAGGTATATTTGCATGGACCCGACTCCCGTGAGTTGGCTTAAGGTGGCTAAAACAGGAGCGATCGACGGGCCAGTGAGGTAGCACCTCTGATCGGACACACTTCTTCGATACCATTCTATCACTTTTGTGATTGATTGGGTGCACCCCTTGATTTTGGGAGTGTGGCTCGAGGTGGGCGGTAGTGGCTGTTATGTGTTTCCACCAGCCCGGATGCGTAATTGCCTAGTTGTGTCGTGTCACCTACCATATCGAGATTAACTACGAGTTTGGATTTGTGCCGTAGCCTGTGGAGTATTGAGGGTAGCCCCCGATCTGGGAGTATGCTAATACTGGATAGACTACTGGGACTATTATGTGTTAAGGGGAATATTGGGTCACTCCTTAATGCTATTTTAAAGTATGATTATTTTATATTTAGACATTATTATAATAGCGAATATTACTACATAGTAGATAGTTTAATGGATCCTTAAAGAATGGGTGATCCCAAGCATTCTTTAAGTTACTTGTGTATTTTTATTACAGTTCACTTGAGTTGGTTTACATTGTATAAGTATGTATGTCCTGACTCGAGTGTTTGTGTTTTGATTTACGCTCGGGTCAGCCTGAGTATCAGTTTTGGATCTCACCTTCTGGAGCTAGGACTACTGGAGATCATCATTTATCTAGTTGCTATCTTTTTCCATTCAGTATTTCTATGTCAACTTTGTATTAGAGACATATGTATTTGGGATTTCTACTATGCTTATGTATCCAGACTTCTGTTGTATCTGTTTTTCAGACTATGTATTTTGAATCCGTTTTGAGACTATGTATTGTAGTGGCTTCATGAACCACTATTTATTTTATTTTCCGCTGCGAGTTATTCTGATGTTTCTGTGTCTGTGATTTGTGATTGGTTTTATTTGCTCCAATTTATTTACAATCTATTGTTTTGTATTATTCAAGTCCGACATGTGTAGTTTTATTATCGATTTGAATGGTCCAAAATAGTGGGTCGTTACATCCGATTTCGAGATAGCGGGGCTATAGCCGTTTTAGAGTTAGTCCAATCGAAAATTAAGTGAGAAACTCTATTTATATTTATATAAATGATGATGTGATATGATTGCTATGGGTATTTACTATATTTTGATCATCAAGTATTGGTTGTTTTAATATAGCGTTTAATTGTATAAATAATTCATGTTAAATACACATCGAATATCACAAAGGAAATCAATTTCCTTTAATAAATGAAATGGTGTATATGAGATTGTTAAACCTCTTTAAAACGGTTTAAAATGATTTAAATTGTTTTATAAACACTAAAACCCGATTTGGTGAAGTCTAAACAAGTTATGAAAGTTGAGTCAAAAATAAGCGCGTCGTATAACGGCAGTTCGCGATTTCACGCTGTAGAAAGTTAAATCCATTTATGTGATGGATTCGGAGTCGGAATTCTTTGTAATAAGAATTTTCCAAACTCTTATAATCATATTTTTAAATAAAGGAAAAGGATCGAGATTTCATTTAGTAGATTTTGAAATATAAGTAAAACAATTTTTCAAAATAGTCGTGGTTTAGCGGCTCGGAAACCAAAGCGATAAATTCTTTAAAAATGATATTTTTAATTCTTTAATAATATGGAATAAATTCTGTAAATATTTTAAAATGTTTTAAAAGAGATTTGAGTTATAAGAATGGATTTCTAAATGATCAGAAAGTTGTTTTGATCAAATAAGCCTTAAGAGCACTATTCGCATCACTTTTTGCATCACTTATAACAAACTTTTGAAACATGGCTTTAAACTTAAGCATTCTTTCCCAAATCTTTAAATGTTTTCAAATAAATAATTAAGTATTTTAAAGATGATTTGGTGGTTTTATAATATATTTTAAAGAGTTTAAATAAATGATTTAAAGAAAAGATGTTATAATTAAGTTATTTAATCTTGGCTCTAAAGCCGATGAGTAGAGTGGGTTTTTCTATTCATGAGATTCGAATGTGAGGTGCTTAAAATAAGGAGATGTTCAGGAGCAACCAGTGCGCTAGCTCACCTAGCCTGTTATTTGGGCGAGGAATAGATAAGGTCGAAATGTCGAAAACGAGGCAAGTATAAAAGATTCAAATTTAAATTTAATACAACTTGGATTGTAATGAAATAATATTTTTATACTTGGTATTAAATTCCGATGAGGGAACCCGTACTATCCGTGTGAATTTAAAAGGTGATTTCATCGTTATTCGATGGATAGTAAAGGTTGAATATGGAAATTGATGTTGAGTAGAATTAGTATAATTTCTATCGACCCTTTTTACTCAATAACGTTTTTCAATATGATTTATGAAAATGATATGGTATTTCCAAAGTTAAAGAGAGGTTTAATGATTCTGTATACATCGAAAATAAATGTTTTAAAGATATATATCTCTAGAAGATATATTTTAGATCAAGAGAAAGTAATTAATAAAATGCTAAGCACCTATTTACTTAACATATTTTTATCGATGATTGGTTCAAAGGAACTGGAGTCGAATTTGGGTGATCCTTGTTTGAAAACCAATTTGAACCAATGTATGTTCGAAAGTGAAGACATGGAATGATAATAAATGGAATGATGGGCTGCTTGTCACTGACCCTCGAGGGAAATTTCCCATATCACATATACGTAGCAATAGTATCTTTATTTGATCTTCAATGCAAGGGTTGTTAGCTACTAATTCTACGGATGATTCCTGGTAGGATGTAGCAGAAAAGTTTATATGGTTTGTCTTGTTCCAGGACAACTTGTATGGACGAATGTCTGACATTATATTTCTAACATAAACGTACATTGATTTTTAAAAACTTACATCTGTTTGGTGATGTACGAGGTAACTCTCTTATACTTAACACCCTTCTCTGAGACGTACGAGCTCAAAGGTTGTACATTTGTGGGAGTCAATAGTGTGTGATTAAATTGGCAATATAGCATTCAAAGTGGAATGTGCTATGTGAAAGGTAATCGTTACGTCAGGCCTCATCACCCAGAAATGGCTTAAACAGGGCATGTCGTAAGGCTACGTGGTTCGCAACCATTAGGGTATGGTCATAAACTTTCTAGATTACTATATATATGTCGAGTATGTTGTGTATGCTATGGGATCCCGAATAGGTCGGTTACGACCGGGTTGATGTCATATTCGAGTCTATCCGTCGCTAGATGAGTCTGCGGGTAGGCTGGTCTTGCCAGATTTTGAGGTTTCAGAGGTATTGATCCATGGTACATCCCTCTAGAGATATACTGTACGGAACGTAGTTCCTTACCTACCATTGTATGAAAATTCATTCTCCAATAAGTGCGTCCGAACTTGATTGACCTATTATGCTGGAATTTAATCAATGTAACAATTTCGGCTAAGATTATATAAGTTTACTTGAAAAGTGTTTTCAAAAGAATGTCATTAAAAATAATATTATCAGATTTTACGTAATAAAGATTTTAGTTATCATAAGGTAAAACCCATTCCATGTTTATGTGCAGCGTGGCCTTCCGAGATACCTTTTGTTTTTAAAAATCTGTATTTTGAGTTTCTCATACCTGTCCCATGACTGATCCGGAGTTTATTTTCTTTTCCCTTTAAACTCTAGGTTCCCTATTTTTTCAGGCAGCCAAGTAGTTAGGTAACTTGAACCATTTTGGATGGAGCATGGAGCATTTTGGGTCCTCTGTAGAAAGTTATCTATTAATTGCACTGTATTTTGTTATGTATCTACCAGAACTTGTGAGGATAATAGTTATAACTATCCTGGCCAGATTAGTACTTACTAGAAGTTAGGTGGAGCAATTTGGAGTAGTTGCATGTACAACTCATATGTATAATTAAATGTTGAATACAATGTGAGATTCTATTTTATTTGTCTTCTATCTTTATTTCCTTTCACCCCATGATAATTTGTCTCTTTAGCACTTGGATTTGCGGCACGTGAATACCGAGGATTTATTAGTGTCGATTTCTGAGGGTTGAGGAGGTGGGTCGTCACATTTGATATTAGAGCTTATTGTTGAGCGAATACCTAAGCTTAGATGGGCTCAACTCATTAGAGATAGGGTAAGTAATACCCTAGAATGAGTTTAGTCAACGATTGCGCATAATTTAGATTTTTTCTGAATAAGTATATTCAAGTTTTATATCCATTCCCTAAGATAATTTCATCTATAATTCTAAAGATGTTTCCTTACTATATGCATATAATAAGAGATGAGTAATAGAAGAGGACGAAGGGGAGGTAGCAATACTACGGCTACCAATAGTCGATCAAATGCTATAGTAATTGAGGAAGTGGTAATCCCTGTGCAACCTCAAATTAACTTTGCTACTCTATGCAAGAATTACACCAGTTTAGATGGTAAACCATTCAAAGGAATGGAGTCCATTGCCGAAGTTCAGGCTTGGTCCGCTCTTGTAAAAGAATTTTTAAGGGATTGAATATCGACGATGAGTAGAAAAGGTTCTTAGCTACTTGGCAGTTACAAGAAGGGGCTCTATCATGGTCGGAGTCCATAACTCAAAATGATTGAAAAGATAATTTCTCATGGGAAAGGTTCAAGGAAGTCTTGGAAGAACAATATATGCCAACTGCAGGAAAATCCCGCCTTTATCGGAGTTTATGGATTTAAAGCAAGGAGAGATGTCGTTAGAAGAATATTCCAACAGTTCAGTGAATTGTCCTATTTTGGGCCAAGTCTGATAGACACTCCTTTAAAGAAAAATGAAATGTTTATCGCTGGGATGAAAGGGTAATATCATGACAGGATGACCAGACATGTAAAGGGAACCTTCGTAGATTTGATAGACATGGGTTTCCGTTATGAAACTCTAGACAAAAAGAATCCACCTACAACTCAAAACAGCAACAATAACTGAAAGAAGAGGAAGTTCAACCATTCTGGGAAGAGGCCATGGCAAGGCAAGCCAGAAGGAGGACCAGAAGAAAAACAATTTGAAGGGTATTACTTGTTATAATTGCCAACAAAATGGTCATTTTTCCACCACCTGTAAAAATCCTAAGGCTCAAGATAGGAATTGCTACAATTGTCACAAACCAAGCACCAAAAGAAGGACTGCTCACTGATAAAGAAAGGAGAACAAGTCAGAGCTTTTTCCATTAAAGATGAACCCTTAACTTCGACTGATGCAAAGGGAAAGAGAGTTCTTGAACATAATATCTGCATTAATGAGAATCTAGTTAGAGTACTATTTGATATTGGGGCTTTCCATAGTTTTATTTCTAAAGAATCGATTGATAAATTGAAACTTACCAAAAAAAATAATAGATACCCCTATCTGTGTCTCTAACCCCATAGGTAGTCAAATTAATCTCGGTATAGTTTGTGAAAAAGTACAAGTTACCTACTTATCCCAAAAAAAATTCATGTAACCTAATCGTCCTCAATTTTATTGGATTTGAGATTATACTCGATATGGATTGGTTATCTGAATATAAGGCTGTTCTTGATTGTGTTAAGAGGATGGTGCATTATGAAAATAAAAGAAGTGAATCTTTTAAAATAAGTGTGAAGAATCAAGTCCAGTAATGGCCCTAAATTCATTTCAAAAACGTGTAAAAGAAATACCAAATTTTTAAGGAATTTTCGGATATTTTTGAGGAAGTTAAAAGTTTACCCCCCCATAAGGAAATTGAGTTTCAAATCACTTGATTTCCGATGCGAGGTCTATTTTTCATTCTTCTCGAAAAATAGCCCCTAAGGAAGTAAATGAATTAAGGAATCAAACTAATGAATTATTAAAGAAAGGACTAATTAGACTAAATCGCTCAAGTCGGAGCTCAGTAGTAGTTTTTGTTGCAAAGTCATACGGCTCCCTTAGACTTTGTGTTGACTATCGAGACCTAAATAAGAAAACGATTAAGAACAAGTATCCTCTACCCTGTATTGATGACTTGTTTGATCGACTTCATGGTGCTCAAATATTCTCCAACCCAGCTACAGGATTCCATCAATTAAGGATAGCAGAAGATTGCATTCCTTTCACTGCATTAAGAGGAACAAATGAATTCTACAGGTGGTTGGTTATGCCTTTTGGTCTAACCAATGCTCCAGCTTATTTTGTGGACCTTATGAATAAAGTATTCAGAGATGTGCACCACAAATTCGTATTGGTTTTTGTTGATGATATTCTTATATATTCAAAGAACGAAGAAGAACATGAAAGGCATTTAGAGATTGTGCTAGAAATATTGAGAAGGAATGTGCTTAAGGCTAAGTTCTCAAAATGCCACTTCTGGGTAGAAAAGGTAAGGTTCCTTGGACATGTTGTGTTAAAGGAAGGAATATCAGTTAATCCCGAAAAAATTAACTTCATTTTAGATTGGAAGCAACCACAGACTCTGAAGGACATTCGCAGCTTCTTAGAATTGGCAGGATACTACCGAAGATTTATTCAGGACTTCTACAAGATTTCCTATCGCTTAATGAAGTTGACTATAAAGGATGTTAAATTTGAATGGACGCTGAAATGTGAAGAAGCATTCTAGGAACTTAAGTAAAGGCTAACTACCGCTCCAGCCTTATTATTATTGATGAAAGTGGCGGTTTAACCGTTTATACAGATGCTTGTGGAGAAGGAGTAGGTGCAGTACTGATGCAACATGGGAAGATTATCACATATGCTAGCAGGCAATTAAAGACACATGAACGAAATTATGCAACACATGACTTAGAACTATTAGCCACTATGTTCGCACTAAAGATTTGGAGACATTATTTACTGGGAAGAATTTCTCATAATTTATTTTGATAAACTTGGTTTGACCTTGGTAAATAATATTCCTCCTTTAAATAGGTGAGAAGTTCGAACTCTTCACAGATCATAAATCTTTGATGTATTTTTTTTTCACTCAGAAGGACTTGAATATGAGACAACAGCGTGGCTAGAATTTCTCACGTCATATGATTTAGATATCCTATATACGCCCAGGAAAGCCAACGTAGTAGCAGATGCGTTAAGCAGAAAGCATGCCGTTATAGCTTATCTGATAGTGACTCCGACTCATCTAGAGAGAATTTCCAACAAACAAAGAGAAGATCGGTGTCTAAGGAAGACTATTAGGGATATAAGCAAAAGGCAGAATTCACGCTATGAAGTAGACAACCATGGGATATTCCGGTTAAATGGAAGAATTTATGTTCCTAATATTGACAACTTAAGACAAGAAGTATTGACTGAGTGCCATCAATCCAAGCTTAATATTCACTCTGGAGTTAACAAAATGTACAAAGACATAAAATGAACATTTTGGTGGGAAAGCATGAAGAGGGACATCTCTATCCATGTTAGTAGATGTACAAATTTCCAGCAAATCAAAAGCAATCAACAAAAGACTACCGGATTACTTCAACCTCTTGAAATTTCCGACTTGGAAATGGAACCAAACATCAATGGATTTCATTGATGGCTTACCTCAATTAAGAAAGGGAAATGAAGGCATTTGGGTTATCGCAGATCGATTGACGAAAAGTCCACACTTTATCCCAGTAAAGCCAACGAGAACAGTTGCAAGTCTTGTAGAAATGTACACGAGGGACATAGTTTGAGTGCATGGTATCCCAAGTAGCATAGTTAGTGATCAAGACCAATTTTTTCTAGTAAGTTCTGGGAGGCATTACAAACAGCTTTAGGAACGAAGCTGAGTATAAGCAATGCATACCATCCCAGATCGATAGGCAAACTGAAAGGGTAAATTGAGTGTTGGAAGATCTTCCAAGAGCTTGTATCTTAGATTTTGGAGGTTCATGGAAAAACTATCTTTGACTTGTGGAATTCTCCTAAAATAACAGCTATCAGGCAAGTATTGGCATGGCTCTGTAGGAAGCTTTATATGGTCGTCCAGGTAGATCCCCAACATGTTGGATCGAAACCGGAGAACGGTTAGGTACTGGGTACTGATATGATTCAAAAAGCCTTAGAAAAGGTAGACTTGATCCAAAAGCAGATGAAAGAAGCCCAGAGCAGGCAGAAGAGTTATGCCGATCAAAGGCGTAGAAATTTGGAATTTTCAGATGGAGATTTTGTATACTTGAAAGTCTCTTCGATGAGAGGAGTAGTAAGATTTAGACGGGCAGGGAAGTTAGCACCTCGATTTATTGGACCTTTTCCCATTCTTGAGCGGATTGGCTCATTAGCTTATCGTGTAGAGTTGCCCGAAAGGTTATCAGATATTCACAATGCATTTCATGTATCCCATCTATGGAAATATGTGCATGATCCAGATAGATCAGCTGCCCAGGAAGATTTAGAAGTAGAACCAAATTTGGCAGTTATCAGAAGACCTGTTTGAATCGTGGATCATGATGAGAAACGATTGAGAAGGAAGGTAGTAAGGTTGGTTAAAGTTCAATGGAGTGATGATACCGAAGACTGCAAATGGGAAACAAAAGATAGAATAAGGAAAGCTTATCCAGAGTTTAGGATTGATGTATAGTTGCATGTGTACCGAGATAGTGTACTCATCGCCTTGGGTGGTCACTTATCATATCTTGTATATATTTCCCCTTGTCAAAAATATATTCCCTTTAGAGTCATTTCTTATCTTAATTTCGAGGACAAAATTCTTTTAAGTGGGAAGTATGTAATGACCGACAAATTCATCACTTCAGAAATTTTTAAAAATACTCAAATATAAGATTTTTTAACATAAATGATAATGTTTTGAACAAAAAATAATATTGGTAATTTATTTTGAATAAATATTTAGAAAAATATATACTTTGGAAGACATATCGATAAAATGATTGAAAATCGTTTTATCAATAAATAGCTCTTAGACCATCCGACATTGTGCATAGAGCTAGATACATACACTCATTTATCTATATGAGTGAGAATATGTAATAAATTTATTTATTTTATTTATGAAAATAAAATCTCATTATGATATCATCAATGATATCACTATTTTGGAATAAATGATTTTTGAATTTAAATTGAGTTTAAATGATTTAATAATTTTTATAATTATTAAATAAGCCCTTTTAATTATTATATAATGATAGAAATATTATTATTAAAATATGTTTACAAATGTATATATTAAATAAGAAGTAAAAATATGACCGAAAATCAAAATAGAAATCCATAACGATTCAATGCAGAAAGGTTATGTAACGTTGTGAATCATTTGAGATATACATATGCACACATACATGAACACATTCACATGAACATGAACACATATATACATACAAATATACATATACATTTGTGTGTGTGTATTACAAAATATCTAAGATATTTTCCTAAAAATTCATCCTTAAGTAAAACTAAAGTCAACCTCCTACCCCCTAAGTACAAGCACATGGCTACATACATGGGGGGAGTTTGGTCGTGGATGATGAGGTGAGGGGGGAGTGGTTGTGATGAAATGGTGAAGTGTTTGTGTGGAATATCATGATATTTGTTTTTACTTTTTTCCTATAAATACCACCCACCTCTCTTCACTTCATTCACACTTCTTCATAAAATTCCTAAGCCCGTCATCCTTTCTTCTCCACATTAATGGCTTCCATAGCCTAAGAAAGAAATTATTACAAAATCAAAACAAAGTTATACCAAAATCAATCGAAAACTATACCACTTCAAATCAAAGTTCAAGTTAGTTATCTCTTCCTTCTCCTCCACCAAGACTGTGTGCAACCAAGCCCTCCATCACTACTTACCAAGCAAGGCCAAGCTCTTCCAAGCCTCCAAGACTAAGGCTGAAACCCTTAGGAGCATTTGTGCTAGTAGTCGTAAGCTCCAATTTCGGGATAGCGGAGCTATAGCCGTTTTAATGTTAGTCTGATCGACAATCAAGTGAGAAACTCTATTTATATATTTATACATAAAATGATGATGCGATATGATTGCTATGAATGTTTAGTATGCTTTGATCATCAAGTATTGTTTGTTTTAATATAGTTTTTAATTGTGTAAACAAGTCACGTTAAATACACGTCGAATATCACAAAGGAAATCACATTCTTTTAATAAATGAAATGGTGTATATGAGATTGTTAAACCTCTTTAAAATGGTTTAGAATGATTTATAATTTTTTTATAAACACAAGAGCCCAATTTGGTGAAGTTTGGACAAGTTATGAAAGTTGTCAAAAATAGGTGCGTCGCGTAACGGCAGTTCGCGATTTTGCGCTGTTGAAAGTTAAATCCATTTATATGATGGATTCGGAGTCGGAATTCTTTGTAATAATAATTTTCCAAACTCTTATAATCATATTTTTCAAACAAAAGAAAAGGATCGAGATTTCTTTTAGTAGATTTTGAAATATGAGTAAAACAAGTTTTCAAAATAGGCGCGGTTTGGCAGTTCGGAAACCAAAGCGATAAATTCTTTAAAAATGATATTTTTAGTTTTAAAAATATGAAATAAATTCTATAAATATTTTGAAATGTTTTAAAAGAGATTTGAGTTATAAAAATGGATTTCTAAATGATCAAAAAGTTGTTTGATCACATAAGCCTTAACTGCACTATTCGCAGCACTTATAATAAACTTTTGAAATATCGCTTTAAAATTAATTATTCTTTCCCAAATCTATTATAAATGTTTTTAAATAAATAATTTGAGCATTTTAAAGATGATTTAGAGGTTTTATAATTTATTTTAGAGAGTTTAAATAAATGATTTAAAGAAAAGTTATTATAATTAAGTGATTTAATCTTGGCTCTAAAAGCCGATGTGTAGACTGGATTGTTCTATTCGTGAGATCCAGATGTGAGGTGCTTAAACTAAGGACATGTTCAGGAGAAACCAGCGCCCTAGCTCACTTGGCCTCTTTCCTGGGCGAGGAATAGATATGGTCGAAATGCCGGAAACAAGGCTAGTATAAAAGATTCAAATTTAATTTAATGCAACTTGAATTATATAGAAATAATCTTCTTATACTTGGTATTATATTTCAAGGAGGGAACCTGTACTATCCATGTAAATTCAAAAAGGTGATTTCACCATTATTCAATGTATTGTGGAGGTTGAATACGGAACTTGATGTTAAGTAGAATTAGTTTAATTTCTATCAACCCTTTTACTCAATAATATTTTCTAATATGACTTATGAGAATGATTTGATATTTTCAAAGTTAAAGAGAGGTTTAATGATTCTGTATATACTAGAAAGAAATGTTTTAAAGAGATATATATATATATATATATATATATATATAAAAGATATTTTTTAGATAAAGAGAAAGTAATTAATAAAATAGTAACACCTATTTACTTAACATCTTTTTATCGATGATTCGTTCGAAGGAACCGGGGTCAGATTTGGGTGATCCCTATCAAAAAACCAATTCGAACTAATGTACATTTGAAAGTAAAGACATGGAATGATAATAAATGGAATGAATGGTTGCTTGTCACTGACCCTATGGGGAAATTTCCCATATCACATAATGTGGCAGTAGTATCTTCATTTGATCTTCGATGCAAGGGCTGCTCGCTACTAATCCTAGGGATGATTCCCAACAGAATGTAGTAGGAAAGTTCCTTCATTTTGCTTGTTCCTGACAACTTATATGGACAAATGTCTGACATTGCATTTCTAACATTCATGTACATTGATTTTTACAAACGTACATCTGTTTGGTGGGGTAGGAGGCAACTCTCTTATACTTAATACCCTTCTCTGAGATGTACAAGTTCAAAGGTTGTACACTTGTGAGAATCCATAGTGTGTGATGAAATTGGCAATGTGGCATTCAAAGTGGAATGTGCTATGTGAAAGGTAACCGTTACCTCGGGCCTCATCTCCCGGAAATGGCTTAAACGGGGCATTCTGTAAGTTACGTGATTCACAACCATTAGGGTATGGTCATCACCTTTCTATATTACTCTATATATGTCGAGTATGTTGTGTATGTTATGGGATCCCGAATAGGTCGGTTACGATCGGGGTGATGTCATATTCGGTTCTATCCGCCACCAGATGGGTCTGCGGGTAGGACGATCTTGCCATGTGCAGAGGTTTCAGAGGTATTGATCCTCGGTGCATCCCTTTAGAGATGTACTGTAAGGAAGGTAGTTCCTTACCTGCCATTGTATGAAAATCCATTCTCCAATAAGTGCGTTCGAACTTGATTGTAGAACCTATTATGGTGGAATTTAATTAATGCAACAATTTCGCCTAAGATTACATAAGTTTACTTGAAAAGTCTTTTCAAAAGAATGTCATTAAAAATAATGTTATTAGATTTTGCATAATAAAGATTTTGGTTATCATAAGGTAAAAACTCGTTCTGTGTTTATGTGCGGTGTGTCTTATGAGATATCATTTGTTTTCGAATATCCATATTTGAGTTTCTCGTACCAGTCCCATGACTGACCCAGAGTTTATTTTCTTTTCCCCTTAAACTATGGGTGCCCTATTTTTTTGGTCAGCCAAGTAGTTAGGTAACTTGGAGCATTTTGGATGGAGCATGGAGCATATTTGGTCCTTTGAAAAAAGTTATATATTAATTCTGTTGTATTTTGTTATGTATCTACCATCACTTGTGACGATAGGTGGTTATAACTATCTTGGCTGGATTAATACTTACTAGAACTCTGATGGAGTAATTTAGAGTAATTGCATGTACTACTCATATGTATAATTAAATGTTGAATACGATGTAAGATTCTATTTTGTTTGCCTTCTATCTTTATTTTCTTTCACCCAATGATAATCCGCCTCTTCGGCAATTGGATTTGCAGCACGTGAATACTGAGGATGTATTAGTGGCAATTTCTAAGAGTCGAGGAGGTGGGTCGTCACATAATGTATGATACTGTTTGGTATTACCCAGCTCCTTGGTATCAATTTAGAGTTAGTCGGACTTTATATATATATATATATATATTTATGATTAAATATATAGTTCATTTCAAATAGGATTTTTGGATTGCAAAACCAATTATTTGGATCTTGAGTTCACTTAAGGGAAATAAATTCAAATTTGATAGGTTTGAACTAGATAGTGGTATATACTCTCAGGATGTAGTAGGGTCTTATACAAGCTAAACTTATGTTAATTTTTATTAAATGTTTTCATAAGTAATTTTAGCAGAAATAGAATTGGTATTAGGGAGAACCAATAAGGGCAAGTACATAAGTTGAACGTAGGTCATTACTCTTTTTCATATAGTTTTTGATCTAAGATTCGAGTACATGACATTAAGGTGTTTCACACCATTCCAAATAAGGATCTATCACTTGATTCTTGACGGCGGACGCTTGGTGAGGGTTGTTGGTAGGGAACCAAAGTTTTGTATCATAGTATATTGCTATGTAAGGAGAATGGAGGTTTCTAATCAAGGAGCTTGATCAGAATCTGCACTAGAAAATAGGGTAAGCGATACTGGTTTGAATGTGAAGGTATGTATTCGAGTAGAGATCAAATAAGATTTTGCATATGGATAGTCTATGAATATCATATAGACTTATGAATACATTGGGTATTCTTGTGGTGAAATTTGGAGGACGAAATTCTTTTTAAGGGAGAAGAATGTAACGACCTGGAATTTTATCACTTTGATTTGTAAATATTTAATTTATTTTAAATATTAAATTAGTGGGTTTAATAATTAAAATAACCCTCTTTTAATCAATAACTAGTGATGGAAAAGTTGTTTTAAAATTTGGTTTACAAAATAATTAGTTCAAAAGAAAATAGACAATGTGACCGGTAATCGTTTTCTTAATTTTCGATTTTTCGATGTCTAAATGTTGTCGGAAAGGTTGTAAACATTTTCATTAACATATACACACATACATATATTAAATACATAAGTATGGTTAGTAATATAATATGGTAAAAGATAAGTTTACTTAAGTAAAAGGAGAGATGTGACCCTTTTTCAAATTTGAAATTAAAACAAAATATAAAGTACATAATGTCACATTACCATTTCATATCATGGTACATGGAAGAGCTTGGTATGTTGGATAATACGGGGGATCTTGGGTATTGCGTGTGTAAGGGAGGATGAGTGTAAGGTGGTGATGAGGCATTAAATGGGTGGAGGGCATTCTAATATAGGGCTTTTTGGTAATTTAAATACTTCATTTTGTATAAAACATTTTCTATTTTTCTCTCTTCCATTTTCCCATTCACTTCTCACTTTTTCAAACTTCAATTTTTCCAAAGCTCCTAAAAACATGTTAATGGCTTCCATAAATTTTTCCAAAGTTTAAAAATCAAAACTCTTTCCTTTTTAATCCTTCAAAACTTATTCAAACCCTTATTCTTCCTACTACATATCTTCTTCTTTCAAAATCAAGCCCACACACCGCCTTTTTCAATCATGGTCGTGCCTATAACCTCCTAGGCCGAGCCCATTTTTCAAAATCCATGGCCAAAAATCAAATCTTTTGCAAGAGTAATCCAAGATCTAAGGCAAAACCAAGTTTTAGTGAAAGTTAGGTTGATTTTTCTGAGCTTTAGTAAGTAAACTCACCTTTTAGTTTGAAAGTTTTAAACTTTTTATGTTGTTATTTATTATGATGCTCTTTGTTGAATATATATGAGTTTGGTGTTGCTAATATGTGGAATTCTACGTACTACTTGGTTGTGAATTGATGTAAAAGTTATGATCTTTCTTAATGTATGGTGTTATGGCATGAATATATAATTTGTGTTCTTGCTTAGGTGTTGAAATTGCTAAGGAAGTTAGCATTTTGATTTGTAAAGTGACTTGAGATCTCTTGGAAACTAAATCATGTTTACTAGTTTAATTTACTAAAAGGATTTCAAAATTTCAAACTTTATTATAGTTTTCAAAACCTCTTACTAGGTTTTATTAAGTAAGTAAAGTTTTTAAGAGTTAAAGTTGAAATGTTAACTTAGAAACTAACTTTGAGTTGCCTCTATAGCGATAGTCGCTATGGATGCAGTTCGAAAATCAAACGCTTTTCTAAATTTAAATGTTTCCTGCTTAAACATTTTAGAAAAACTTTTTCCAATCATTAACTAAGTATAAAAGATAAAGGTTATTCAATTAAGTATGAGTTTAATAATTACTTAATTGATTAGTTAATTAAAGATAATTAATATTTAATTAGGGACTAAGTTAAAGTAATTAGTACTTAAGTATTAATTAAGTTAATTATAATTAGTTAATTAAGAGAGTTTTAATTAATCTCTACTACTAATAATGAGAATTCCATGAATAGAATTCATCCGTGTCCTTTTGAATTTCCTAAAATACCCTTTACATCTCCATATTTCCCAAAATACCCTTTACATCTCCATAATAGCTAAAAATTAATTATCGCTCAATTTGCATACCATCTATTAGACCGTATTATTAAACTACATGGCATCATATCAACTCAATTAAATGTTATTGGAACAACTACTTTCTTCATCCCTTAGCTTATATCCAACAACAATTAATGTATTTTTTACGATGTGGGACAAATCAATTGTAGAGTACATATGACCAACATCCACACGTTCATTGATAGCTTCCCTAATTAATCTATATAAACAGCCGTTAGTAGCACGAAAGCAATTATAATAGTTTGGGACAAGCAAGAAAACATTACATAAAAAGCATGAATTGTGTGAGTATGAGGGAGGGAGGGAGTGTACATGGTTTTGTCAGGAGGTAAACCATGTCGCTTTATCACTTCATTAACATGCATCTATGTTCTCGGGCACTATGCAAATGAATGGATACAAACATTATGTTATTCTACATTACCATGACAAAATTGAGAAAAATAGGTTATAAATTAGCTTACAGGCTTGCGGGTTCTTGGAAAATGTCAAAGACTAACTTGCGCATAACAATCTCTGAACTCAGCATGGAAGTAGATGGTGTGACCTAAAGCATTGAAAATATTAAGTGATTGAATAAAAATGTAAAATTATAAACTAGCTTTGTAATATAGTTTTACTTGGTTAGCCATGCTCATCCTCATTTGAATGTCTGTTCCCATGCTAGAACTAGCCCGAATAAAGAAGAGTACATGAATACATGCACTAAAGAATAGATGGAAAAAATGATTATTATTTTTTGCACACCTTGGGTCTGGTTTTCTCCAAACGAACATGAACACACTCAAAGTGAAGTGTTATAACATTGAATTAGACCACGGGTCTGGAAAGAAAAATGTACATTACCATTACTAATTATCTGGTTTACAATCTGGAGTGTGTATAAATTGGCCTATATGATCATTATATGCTATAATAGCATTAGTGAAATTGCTAAAATTTTGTCACTCGGATACATTAAAAGATTGTGATAATACTGCAAATTAATATAAGGTTGTCATCTAATTCTACATTTTGCATGTTGAATGGAAGAAACTTAAAAGAAATTATAAGGTAATAAACTACCAAAGTTATGTATTTATTGATGACAAGTCATGTGTAACTAAAGGCTGAGGACGTATAAAAAATTTTATGCTCTAATCAATATACAAACCACCTACACATAAATGTACATGACTGCTTTTCATCATTTTTGAAGGATTGTACGTATATTAGCAATAATGGCATAATTACTTGCTATAGAAACTTTTCTTATCAATTAGGTTTACTTCTGTAAATTGAAACTTGCTAAAATTTGATATTCCCAAAATCAAATTTCATCTCAAAAGAGATGCCCAATTTCAGTAGTCATTATAATAATCAGACTCATAACATTTTGAAAGTTAATTATCTCTATCTCTACTATTAATAAAGAGAATTCAATCAGCATGATTTACTCGGTGTCTTTTTGAAATTTCAAAATTACCCCCATTCGTTAATGGAATCTCACCACCCTTTTCATCTACTCACCAACGGAATTTTACTATTAATTTGACATCGATATCATCAACAAAAAAACTTGAAATGTATTGTGACTACAGAAACATTTGCACTTAAAGCACACATCAATCCAAGGTAAACATCTTTGAAAATTAGATGCACGTACGTGCGTTGTATACTAGTTATTAATTAAGTAAAAAGTTAATCAAGTATTAATTTTAATTTATTTAATTTTAATTTTTTATTAATTATTAATTAATTAATTAGAGTTTACTTATTAAATAAAGGTTTATTTTAAACTCTATTAGTTATTTAAGAGCAGCTTTCTTTTGGAAGTGAATGAGTTTAAGAACAAGGGATTATCTTTTCCTATGCCATTAAGTAGCCAAATAAATATGAAAATTTTATTACTGACACCTGTTTAGTAGAATAAATCTCCATTCTACTATAATTTAATTGGATAAAACATTGATGACATTTTTTTGGCAGAATAAATCCTCATTCTGCTATAATTAAATTAAGTAAATTATTTGGACATCCATTTAGCAGAATATATCCCTGTTCTGGTACTATATTGATTTGGTCATTGAATAGTATGCCAGTAAATTAATATTGGATAAGTGACGGATTAGTTAGTGATTGCTAATTGATTTTATTTACATATGTGTTAGCTTATGTAAATACTAGTAATATGACTTGGAATGTCAAATTTAATTTAATGGTAACTTTATTTAATACCAGTATGGTCACTAAGCTACTTCTGGTTTTGTAAAGTTATGAATTTTGATTAACTTCAATTTTATCAAAAATTTGAAGTTAAGTGTTTATATAATTATAAAAGTTAGTTAATTAACTATTTTATTAAAACCGTTTAAAGTAAGTTGATTAATTATATTATCAAGGATATTTTAAAGTTAATTAATTACTTGGTTAGCGATGTTTAAAGTTAATTACTTATTTTAAAAATGATGGTTTAGAGTTAATTAATTATTTAATTATGAGATTTAAAGGAATTTAATTAATTCAATAAACGTATCTGTGAATGATAATTTGTTTATAAAAGGGATTTTACTTAAATAAAGGATTTAGTTTTAAAAGGAGATTTTTCTAAATGATTTTTGGTAAACTGTAATTTATAAAGGGTTTTTATAAAGGAATTTTGAGGGAAGATTTATAGAGGAGTTTTATAAATAGAAGGGACTTTATAAATCATTTTAGAGATTCACAAAAGAAATTTTATAGATAATTTTGGAGATTTATAAAAGAAATTTGTAAAAAAAATAATAGGCTTATAAAAAAGGAATTTTATAAAGGAACGAGATTTTTTTACCGTTTAATCCTTCTTAATTTCGGTGGTATGAAAACATTCTTTTCATACTTAACACTAAAGGATAGTGGTTTGGCTTATAGAAGAAATATTATAAGTAATATTTGTTTTGGCCCATTTAAATATGATTTTGAAAAAAAGGAAATCTCTATCAGGTTTTGTTAATATACTTATACCGTTGAGATAAGTATATGGATATTTTCTAAGTATTGAAAATATAATGGTTTGGAATACACTTATACTGGTGAGATAAGTATATAAATGTTTTTTAAGTATTGAAAAGAATATAAGAGGTTGGTGAATATATATTTGTAAAGGTATTTCTAATCAAATAATTAAAAGAGATTTTAATTAATGAAAGATTAATTAATAAAGGCTTTGTGGGTTCCATTGGAAATTAAATCTATGTTTGATTGTTTGTTTATTCGATAGTTAAATAATCGACTATCAAAAATTTGGACAAAATATAACTCTAAAAAAATCTAGGAGAAACATGTGAGTTATATGGCACGGTCATCTTCGATGATGTTGTATTGTGCATATAAATCTAGTTCTGTTCTCCTAGGACAAATGCTAAGGAAATCCATCCACATAAACTGTTAGAGGGCGATCTCCACTCTTGTCTTGTCTGATTATTTCCAAAAGAACTGGAGTTGTGTTTATCGGAAAACTATCGAATGTTGGTTTGAAGAGACCGAGATCAAATAAGTATGAACTATCTGAAAACCACTTCGAACCAACGCAAGCATTCGAATTGAAGATGACTTGAAGATGATGGAATCGAAGAGGGAGCTCTTTGAAGTGCAATGGCTACTAATCCTGAGGGTGATTCCAAAAATGATGTAGTAGAAGTAGTGCCTTCGGTTTGTTCTTATCCAGAACAACTTGTGTAGATGAATGCTGGCATTGCATTGACTCTTGGAGAGTAGTGTTAGCATTCCAAGTGGGATTGCTATCTAAAAGGTAAAACGTAGACTCAAGTCTCAATAATTGGGAATGACTAAAATCAGGGGAGATGCGGTAGGGCTATGTGGATCGCACCCATTAGGGTATGCCATCACCATTCTATACACACACACACACACATATTTAAGGAATTGGATGTGCATGAGAGCTCTCGGTAAAAGGTTGCAAAGCAACCAGGGGGATGACGTATTTGGTACTATCCAGTAAGGGGTTGGCCGGTCCTGTTTTGGTTGGGGTCTATGCAAGGCCCTCGATATATTTTCTAGAGTTGTACTATGGTAGGTAGTACTCGGTGCCTTATCATCGTACGGAATGCATTCTCCAATACGTGCCTTTACAGATTTATTTATATACCAATTATGCTGGATTTAATTAATGAAACAATTTCGGCCATGATTCATTATTTATTTTCAACCCTTGGACATTGTTATAATATCACTGGATTTTATAATAAAAAAGTTATGGTTATCATAAGGTAAAAACCCGTCTGTGTTTATGTGCGGCGAGGTCTTATGAGGTACCTTTATTTGAAAGGTTTTACAAAACATTAAGTATCCATTTGATTGAGTTTCTCATGCTGGTTTTACCAGACTGATTCAGGCATTATTTTTCTTATAATGCTTGGATCAGCCTAAGCAAATTTTCCAGATTTAGCTGGACATTTTGGAGGTTCAGGAGACGAGCTAGATGCCTCCAAGACGTACTCCCATATTTTCTTTTATCTTCCACTATTTTATTTTCGTTGTAATTATCAGTAATTGTAAGGGCAGGTTGTTATAACTGTCAAGGGGCTGATGATAGGATAATTGTACTTTGATTGATGTATGTATATTAAAGTTCAGTTTTTCTCTTGTAAAGATCATTGGCGTATTACATGTTACTCGTCACGTTTGTGAGATTATGTTTTGTTTTTTCTTGCTTTCACCACAACGGTCTGTCTTTCCGGCACTTGGATTGTCAACACGTGAATACCGTGGATGTAATAGTGTCGACTTTTGAGGATCAAAATGGCGGGTTCTTACACTAACATATGCAAATGATCTTCATCCAAAATCCAAAATACATGCTTTAAGAAAATCCACGAGTGCACGGTTCACCCTCTCAGTTTGACTATTAGTCTGTGGGTGATAACCCGTGCTCAAGTTCAACTCCATACCCAATGCATTTTACAAACTTCTCTAGAACTCGCTTGTGACTAACGGGTCACTATCACTAATGGTACTACTTGGAATTCCATGTAGTCTCACCATATTCTTCATATATAGCTTCGCTAAGCTAGTTGCCATTCTTGGTGACTTTACCAAGATAAAATAGGTACTCTTAGTCAATCAGTCGATTATTATCCAGATACTAACATTTCCCATCCTCAACCTAGGTAACCCATTAATAAAAATCCATAGACACTGGATCCCACTTCCAAGTCAATACCTCCAAGTATTGGAGTTAAACCGCTCGGCTTTTGATGCTCAGCTTTCACTTGATAATAGGCGGAGCACCACTTTACACATTCTCCTATATCTATCTTCATCCTTTCCCAAAAGAAGACCCTCTTCATATCATGAGATACATCTTTGTGCTTCCAGGATGAATAATAAACCTAGATTGCTGACTTCCCTCCAGGACTTTTTTCTACAAGTCTCCTACATCTAGAATACACAGTCTTCCTTTCTTTCTAAGTCATCCCTTTGATTTTATCTCAAATCCTTTGAGATCCTCAAAGTCTTCTCCTATCTCTAGTCGTCCAATCCTTTTACCTTGAAGCAATCCTATCCACAAGCATTGGATGTGCCTCTAATGTTCCAATAGGTTCGGATCCCTACTTAATCCTGTATTCTGCCTATAATGTACTCTGTAAGAGGCTAATGACTCTAACGTCTTCTATTCCTCGATCATGGCTACCACTCCATTTTGATGCTTCCTACTCAAAGCATTAACATCCTTATTCCCTTTCCTATGGTATTCTATCCTAAAATCAAGCGCTGCCAAGAATTCCGGTCATCTCTGTTGCCTCATATTCAACTCCCTTTTAGAGACCTAAGGGACTTATGGTCCATATATAACTCAAATCGCTGCCCCAACAAGTAATATCTCTAAATCTTCAGCGCAAACACCACTGCTGCTAACTATGAGTCATGAGTTGAATATCTAACCTCATGTGGCCCTAATTGTCATAATGCATAAGCTATCACTCACCCCATTTGCATCGATACTGCTCTTAAACCCATTCCATATGCATTGGTGCTTCTGGTTCCCTTTAGGCACAATTTGGATAGGAGCATTTGTCAATAGATTTTTTAATTCCTAAAATGACCCTTCGCACCTATCGGTCCAGACAAACTTCTCGTTTTTTTCTAGTCAGCTTAGTCAAGGTTGCTGCTATACGTGAGTAATACTTAATGAATCTGTACTAATAGCCAGTAAAACCCAAGAAACTTCTCATCTCCATGACTACCTCTAGCCTCTTCAAAACATTAACAGTTCCTATCTTCGATGGATCCACTGCTAATCCATTCTCTAAAACAACAGGCCCAAGAAACTTAACCTCCCATTTTCAAAAATAGCACTTCGAAAACTTTTCCTTCAACTTGTGTTTTCTCAACATCTCTAAAACCAATCTAAGATGGATTTCATGATCTCTCTCATCTGTAGAATACATTAAAATATCATCAATGAAGACTACCATAAATTTATCCAACTGGTCACGAAAGATCTGGTCCATAACATCAACGAAGAACGTTGGGGCATTGGTCAGTCCAAACGACATCACCAACCACTCCTATGAACCATACTTTGTTCGGCATGCGGTCAATAGAATAATATCTTCCGCTACTCTCAGTTATTAGAAACCCTTTGCCAAATCTATTTGTGAAAACACTCGAGCCCCACTCAATTGGTCAAACAATTCATATATATTGGGGAAAAGGTTAATGATTCTTCAGGTCAACTCGTTTAATTTCCTGTAATCGATACACATGCATAAAACTTGTTTGACTTCTTTATGAATATTATAGACGCTCATTACACCCAAAAAAGGCATTTCGCAACGGCTTTGAACCGCTACGAAAAGATTTTGCAATGGTCCAAAACCATTGCGAAATAAGGTGTGGTAAAATTTCACAACAACATAGGGCCAAAATTTCCATTTTGCAACAGTTCTCGGCCATTGCGAAATGAAAATTAGCAACAACCCTGAGCCGTTGCAAATCATTTTATAAATTTAGCCTGCGCTTATGCACACAAAACGACCTAAACAATCTCATTATGGTCCATTTCCAAGACTGTGGAGACAAAAAAAGATAACAACATATATTTTTCAAACGAACTTGCATTGCATTAACAAACGATTGAGATTCAATACTAACAATACATTTACTCCATGGATGCACAATCAATGATTAAACAAAGACCATGCACAAAATAAACTAAAATTAATTCATAGATTAGCAGCAATATTAAATCAGCATCATGCATACAGCTACAAAGAAATACATGAACACTTTATCAAACTTAAGAAGTATGTACATTAATATTACTCAAGACCTTGACTTTCCCTTTATATTCGAGCAGCCTCCACATATACCAATCACCATAAACCCATACAACCTCCATTTCTCATAGAGCGCTTCCTTCTTCGAGGATTTTTGAATCTTCTTTAACCCAAAAAGAATATGCACTCATTTTCTAACCCCAAGATCACCTACAGGCAAAACAACACACCCATGTAGATGAAAAATCATAAACGTGTGCACCGACCATGGCCCTATCTCTTTCACCTTGGTAAGCATTGACACCAATGTCTCATCCTCCAATTATATAAGATACACATCCGAGAATATTAGCTTCGATCTTGTTTTTAGAAGCTTTGCATAGGCCTTGCCTTTCCATTTTAAGGGTTGTAGTTGAGCAAATGCTTTATTCTTCATTTCTAGGTGAGGCCTATATTTTGTGCCTCTAATGTTAATGACAATAAGCATACACCAGCAACTAATAAACCACAAGATCTACTAAATAGAACAACACCACCTACACTAAAGTAGACACTGAAATCAATTAACAAATTGTTCGTTGATTATAAGTATATAAATCATACTGCTTTTTGGTCAGGCTTCAAGAAATTAAGTAGAGGAAAAAAGAAATTTTAGCTGGAATAAACCACACCTTTTTGGTCTTAGATGCAGCAGTAAGAAGAGCTGATTACGTAATGCTTCGTTGATTTCTTAAACTTTTTGGTCTTAGATGCAGCAGAAATGACATCTCTACGGTCTCGGATGTGCCTTCTGCTTCTTGATCTACTTCCTCGTCTCCTCACATCTCTATCTATACCTTCTCTATCTCAGTCTCTATCTCTATAATGATCTCTGCCTCAAGGTTCAAAGTTTCGGTTTCGTTCTGGTGATAGAAAATTTGAATAGTTTCGGTTCTGTTTCGGAAATTCTGAAAAATCCGTTTGAATTTCAGTTCCAAATTTCTTTTCTTTTTGGATTTTTTTTACATGTTGGTATATGAATAAACATTTTAATTTTTTGTAATTGTAGTTGTAATATAACAAATATAGGTGTAATTAGATTTAATTGGCTAAACTTCATTTTAACAAGCCTAATCGAATAGAAATAACTCTGCAATTTTATCATTAGCATTCTTCTACTACGAAAATGCCCAACCATCCTACTAAGTAGCATTTACAACATTCATCAGTAAAAGCACCCAATTTTGGCTTTAGTTCACCAAACAAACATTCAATAGCAGCCCCTATTAACCCCTGAAATCACTCCACCTTAATTGAAGCAATTCCAACAATTAATTTTTCTCTCATCATACTAGACTTTTCTCTCTCAAGCTCGAGTTCCCTCTCATCATGTTCGATTTCCCTCTTCCCACAGTTAATTTCTCTTACTTTCAAGCAAAGCCCTAAATTTTGGTTAATTTGGATGGTTTGATGCTTTTATTTTCCCGTTTAAAGCATTTATTCTCTTTGTTTTGCTGAATCTTGCCATGTAAAGTATGAACAACTTCTTTTTTCTAATTTTTTTTCTTTTTTCCTTTTTACATCAACAATCATTCAAAATGGAATTGTAACCAAATTCCGGCCCGGTCACCACCAGGAACTAGACTGGAATGGCTGGAGTTCCATGGTACCGGTCGAAATTTCGAACCATACTCTGTCTTGACTATCTCTTTCACAATCTCTATTCCTATCACCTCCTCTATGGTAACCACAATCATAGCCCTGATCGTAATCTTTGTCCTTGTAACCTCACTAGTAATGACGCAGCCTACAGGATCACACAACTCACAAATTGATGAATTCGCGGAAAATGAATCGATGAAACAAGATGAATCGATGAATTGAAGATACCCAAGTGCCCAAATCCGTTGATCTCTCGAGATACCGGATTCTAGCTATCTTCAACACGTTGATCGCGCACGATACCGCGTTAGAAGATCTATGATTCTTCGACGTTGATCTCGCGCATGAGATTCCGTGAATCGGCTTCAAGTTCGTTGATTCGAGCGCACTCGAATATCCGAAGATGGAGAAAGGAGATAACACTCAACTTCCAATTTTAATGGTGGCACAAAGCACAAACCAAATTTTTATTCATTATTCAACTCCTTTACAAATGACAACACATCCCTATTTATAGGAAATTACAACACATTCTACATATGACATAACAACAACGACTTAACGACATAAGAACGACATAACAACAATGCGACTTAACAAATACTGTAACGACCCGTATTTCTACGGATCGAAAAGTTTGTCAAAATCTGGAATTTTCAGCATTTTTAAGTTGTTTCAGATTTTGGATGGAATTTGCCTAAGTTATAGGTCGTACGTGACCTAAGAGGAAGTGCGACCTAGTGTGTGAGCGACCTAAGTTTGGGAGTTGTGTTGTTAGATCGTCTAGATGACCTAAGGCAGTGGATTGGTTAAGTACTAGGTCGGTTGGAACGACCTATAGAATGTTAGCGACCTAAGAATTTTAGATAGTAAGTGGTTAGGTCGTATGGTAGGTCGAGCGACCTAAGCGTTGACGACTTATGGGATGTTAGCGAGTTAAGAGGGCTTACGACCTAGTGGTTATCTAGTTAGTATAGTTAGGTCGGCAACGACCTAGAGAAGCTGGGTAACAGTGAGCGACCTAGTAGTTTAGTGTTAAGTCGCGTGGGTCTAAGTGTTAGGTCGTAACATTTTTAGGTCGCTAGGCTATTACACTGTTAGGTCGCTGGGTTGTTGAGGCGCGTGAGGACTTAGCAGTTAGGTTGTTGAGGCGTTATGTCGTGAGGTCGCGGATGCGCTTTTGGTTAGGTCGTAGAGTTTGGGGTTTGTTAAGTCAGAGGTTGATAGGTCGGAAGAGGCTAGGTCGGAGGGGTCTTAGGTCGTAGGTCGGAGACGACCTAACTCCGAGTTACGACTTAGTGAATTTTCAGCTATAAATAGGAAGGGTTTTTCTCACTTTTTGGGATCTGGATTTCGAAGCGACGAAGTGCTGCCATTTTGAGAGCTCGACTTCTACACTTTTTCACTTCTTCTCTCCACTCTAATCTAGTGCTTCCATCCATCCAAGTTGAAGATCAAATTGAAGATTCAAGAGCTTAGATTGAAGGTCTTCATCCTTGGAAGTGAGATTTCTTCGTTTGAAACGGATTCGTGATAGATCAAGCTTGATCCTTCGCTGTCCAGATCTGAAGCGTGTTGATTTGGGGTTGTTTAGGTGATTTGGTGAGTGGTGATTATCTCTCACACGGATCCAAAGGAGTATATCGGATTGTTGGCTCGATTTGGTGTTAAAATAGTGATTTTCATGCATTTTCTTCATCCTAAGTGTAGATCCATGTAGACCCATTGTTCATGATGATTTGACAACCATTTTACTAAGTGTTAACCTATGCAAGTTCATTCATCTAGATTGTAGAGATATTTCTCATGATTTCATGCTTGTTAGACTTTCAACTCTTTAATTACGAAATTGCCATTATTGTGATAATTATCTACTTAGATCATATTTGAATGCTTGATTGTTTGGATTAATGTTTGACTTGGTTGATTGCTATGAATTAGATGATTGATGATTTGATTTAGATCGAGGATGATTCAAAAGCTGAGGGAAAGGCTCTTGAATTGGGAAAGCTGCTTGTGGCATATGTAGCGAATGATGAAGCTCTTATGCATAGATTTGATGATGATGTTGAGATGAAGCTTTGCGAGGACGTGATGAATCGAAGCATGATATGAGATAGCCTTGGTCTAATCCAGTCGGGATCATTCCAAGCGGATTGATAACTCGGTGATATGGTTCGAGTTTGAGGATAATGGATGCTCGGGAGGCGCTTGAGCTAGTATGGAAATAGTCGTCGAGGAGGATGACTAGGAGGCTTGGATAGCATCGTTGTTGAAGGTTCTAGCAGACTCAAAGCAAGGGTACGTTTGGGCAGTTGCGAAAATCCCAACGATAATGAATTGATGGTCGAGTACCCTGGGTACTTGCGAAAATCCTTGGCACGGGCTGCGACGACGTGCGGAGTATTGTCTAGAACCGGGTTTTCCATTAGCCCTTGACGGACGGCTGAAAGAATGTGCCGGTCATTCAATTAACGGTGATATCGAAGCAATGATAACAGTGATAGCCAGAGTCATGGATGTTTGGTTGTATCGTCATTCGGTCTCAAGAGCAGTGTTTTCCGGGTGCTTATCTGATCTTGGTTTAGGCCTTGGGGGTTTGTGCTTGGAAAACATCGCCCTTGACTCGAGTGATAATTACTTTACTTTAAATTGTATGCTCTGCTATGTTTGCTTCTGCTTAGTGTGTGTCTAGGGGCTATCACTGTAGAATGAGGTTGGAGTGGGAGGGTTGTATTCCTATTCCTTTTCCTTTATGCTCTTTTGGTATGTTGTTAGTTAATTTACTGCTCACTAAGACTGTTGTCTGACTCAAGGCTTTATGTTTTAATTCTTATTGCCTTGGGCCGTTCGTCCATTTTTGGGACGGGCAGACTAGGTAGCAGGTGACAGGTGTTGTTCTTGCTTCTCACAATGCTGATATCGAAGACGAGCTAGAGGGTTGCATATTATCTTCTTACTATATGTACTGGGTGTTCCGCTGTTTGTATATTCTCTGAGTGTTGTGTAGTGAGGCTTGATGTATTGACTATTTGGATGCTTGTATTCAACTATTATGAAGTTTTATATGATGGCATTTTATTCTGTAAAGCTTCACCATACATATGTTCTATTGTATTTTGTCCATACGCTGTGAGTAATACGATAGATTCTGTTGTTTTTAATTTACCCTGACAATCGTCCATGGTCGCCTGGCACACCTTACAGCGCACTTTCTCTAGATTCGGGGCAGGGGTCATGGGCGGTCGTCACATTTGGTATCAGAGCATTGGTTAATCGATTTTACCCAACGCTCGCTGACGTAACTACGTATGAGAGACGTAATTGTAATTTTGATGGATGATTACTATATATAATATAGTAGCTTAGAAGAGTTTGAGTCCTTTATGTAGTTGTTTCTGTAAGATGTTCTGATCATTCCTTTTTATAGATATTGAGAATGAGTCGAAGAGGGAGGCCAGCTGCTAGGGAAGGCCGTGCTACTGAGGGGACTGCTGATTATGCAGCTATGTTCGAAGCTATGATGACTTCGATCATGAGAAGGATACCAGTTCCGGGGGCATCAGTAGATGTTGGAGTTCAAGTCCAAACTCCAAAACCAGTGGATTTTGCTAAGTTGTGCAAGGACTATACTGCTCTTGGAGGGAAGGTTTTCTTGGGAACAGAATCAACTATCGAAGTCCAGAGATGGATAGATGCTTGTAGAAGGATCTTTAGTGATTTGGGAATTGATGATGCAACTAAGAGGAAGTTGGCATCAAGGCAGCTTCAAGGGAGAGCCTCTGATTGGTGGAACTCTATTACCATCAATACTCCGGAGGAAGAGATTACTTGGGGGCAATTCCAAGTCAGATTTGAGGCTAAGTTCATTTCTACAACGCAGAAGTCTGTTCTGTTCAAGAAGTTCGTGGAGCTCAAGCAAGGTGGAAGACCAGTTCTTGAGTATGTTTCTGAGTTTGAAGCATTGTCCAAGTATGCTCGGTCATATACTGAATCTGCATATCAGAAGAATGAGAAGTTTGTGACAGGCTTGGACAGTTATCTTGGGAGAAAGTTGGTGGATCATTTGGACGATTCATTTGAGAAGCTTGTGGAGAAGGCTCTCAGGCATGAGAGTCTGTTTCCTAAGGAAGGATCTGTTGTTGCTGTGACCAAGGAAGAGTCTAAACCCCAGCAGGGTGGAAACAAGAAGAGGAAGCAGCAGCAGCAGAAGGGTAAGGATGGCCAGAAGAAGCCGAAGGGCGAAGTGACCTGCTACAACTGTCAGCAGAAAGGCCATCTCTCTAGGGATTGCAAGAATCCGAAAGCGCCGGCGAAGTGCCACAACTGTGACAAGCCGGGGCATTTCAGGAAGAATTGTCCAGAATCGAAGGAGGGACAAGCAGATTGTGCAAGCTTATGCTTTGGGAGCTGTTCCGTCGTCTTCGAAAGCTCCTACTGCTGAAGAGAAAGGAAAGAGTGTGGTTGTTCAAGGTACTCTTTTCCTATGTGGTGTTCCAATTAGAGTTCTGTTTGATACTGGAGCGTCGCATTCGTTTATTTGTAATAAACTCGTAGGCCGGTTAGATTTGAAGCCGGATATTGTTGATAGGCCATTGGTTGTGACTAATCTAGTTGGGGGTTCGTCTTGTTTGTGTATGTTATGTTGTGGTCTGATTGTGTCGAGTCATGGTTGCTCTTTTGTTTGTGATTGTTTTGTTCTGAACTTTGCGGGGTTCGGAATTATTTTGGGTATGGACTGGCTTAGGAGTTATGCGGCAAAGGTTGATTGCGAGAGGTTGGAAGTGACAGTCGAGAATGTGGAGGGGCGAAAGGTTGTGATACGATGTAAGCATGAAGAAGGCGTCTTCATGAGCTTCATGTATTCGCTGGTTGTTCCACGGGATGGACTGTCATCGGTGCCAATCGCGAATGGATTCGAGGATGTCTTTGACGAAGTCAAAGGGTTGCCGCCACATGGAGAGATCGAGTTTCGTATAGATCTAGTTGAAGGAGCCAGACCTGTTGTGATGCCTCTTAGGCGGATGGCGCCTAAGGAACAGCAAGAGTTGAGGGTGCAAGTTGATGATCTTTTGCAGAAAGGATTCATTCGGGGTAGTGTGTCCGAGTGGGGTGCACCAGTTGTGTTTGCAACCAAGGCAGATGGGTCATTGAGATTGTGTGTGGATTATCGTGAGCTGAATAAGGTGACTAAGAAGAACAAGTATCCATTGCCGTGAATAGATGACTTGTTTGATCAGCTTCACGAAGCCAAGGTGTTTTCTCAGATGGATTTGGCAACGGGATTTCACCAGTTGAGAGTAGCTAAGGATAGTGTGCCGAAGACTGCTTTTCGGACACCATCCGGTTTCTTTGAGTGGCTGGTAATGCCGTTTGGATTGACTAACGCGCCAGCATATTTTGTGGATCTTATGAATAGAGTGTTCAGAGATCAGTTGAACAAGTTTGTGCTTGTGTTCGTGGATGATATTCTGATTTATTCCAGAACGGAAGAAGAGCACAAGACGCACTTGCGTATTGTTTTAGAAATCTTGCGGAAACATCAGCTGAAGGCTAAGTTTTCGAAGTGTCACTTCTGGAAGAGTGAAGTGAGGTTCTTGGGCCATGTTATCTCTGGAAATGGAATAGCGGTTGATCCCGCTAAGGTGGCAGCAATCCAGGATTGGGTTAGACCTAAGAATGCATCTGATGTGAGAAGTTTTCTTGGATTAGCAGGATATTATCGACGGTTTATCAAAGACTTCTCCAAGATAGCTGCACCGTTAACAGGATTGACGAAAAAGAACCTAGTGTTCAGATGGGATGATAAGTGTGAGCAAGCTTTTGGAATCCTGAAAGAGTGATTGACGAGTGCTCCTGTTTTGACTATTCCTAGTGGGAATGATGAGATGGTGGTTTACACCGACGCATGTGGTACTGGACTTGGAGCAGTGCTGATGCAGAGAGAAAAGGTTGTTGCGTATGCAAGTCGACAACTGAAGCCGCATGAAAGGAATTACCCGACTCATGATTTGGAATTAGCGGCGATTGTTTTTGCTCTGAAGATGTGGAGACATTATCTATTGGGAGTTCAATTCGAGTTGTTCACAGATCATAAGTCGTTGAAGTATCTTTTCTCCCAAAAGGATTTGAATCTTCGGCAGCAACGTTGGCTAGAGTTTTTGGCATCATATGATTTTGGTATAGCTTATACTCCGGGAAAAGGTAACGCAGTGGCAGATGCGTTAAGTCGAAGACATGCAGGACTGGGAGCCATGTTTTCTGAATGGAAGAATCTCGAGTATTTAGCTGGATTTGACTTCAGGCCTAGATGCGAATTGGAACCTGAGATGTTGGCAAACTTATCGATAAGTCCTTCTCTTGTGGAAAGGATTGGCGAGAGCCAAAAGAGAGACGATAAGCTTGTCAAGATTATCCGTGAATTGGAATCTGGATTGGATCCAGAAAAGGATAAAGGATTCGAGGTCGATCGAGAGGGTTGGCTTCGAAAGCAAGGACGACTAGTTGTTCCCGATATAGATGAATTGAGGAGTGAAGTTCTGAAGGAAAGTCATCACTCGAAGTTGACAATTCATCCAGGTGGAAATAAGATGTATCGGGATATGAAGAGAACCTACTACTGGGAAGGTATGAAGAAGGATGTTGGAAATTTTATTTCCAAGTGTATGAATTGCCAGTTGGTAAAAGCCGAACAGAAGAAGCTAAGTGTATTACTTCAGCCATTAGAAGTTCCTACATGGAAGTGGGAGAAGATATCGATGGATTTTATTGATGGATTACCTAGAACAAGAACGGGAAATGAAGAGATTTGGGTCATCGTAGATCGTTTGACTAAGAGTGCACGATTCATTCCTGTTCGATCGACTAGGACTGCATCAAAGTTGGCTGAGTTGTATGTTAAGTGGATAGTTCGATTCCATGGTATTCCGAAGAGTATAGTGAGCGATCGAGATCCATTGTTCACTAGTAGATTTTGGAAGAGCTTCCAGGAAGTTTTGGGAACCGAGTTGTGTTTGAGTACAGCTTATCACCCTCAAACAGATGGTCAGACTGAGAGAGTCAACCGAGTTTTGGAAGATCTTCTTAGAGCATGTGTTTTGGACTTCGGAGGATCATGGGAAGATCACCTTCATTTGGTGGAGTTTGCGTACAACAACAGTTACCAGTCAAGCATTGGTATGGCACCGTATGAGGCATTGTATGGAAGACCGTGTAACTCTCCGACATGTTGGATAGAGACTGGAGAAAAGCTGATGCTTGGGCCAGAGATGATTCGACAGACTACGGAGTGCATAGAGATCATTCGGCAACGAATGAAGGCAGCCCAAGACCGTCAGAAGAGTTATACCGATAAGCGTCGAAAGGATTTGGAATTCGACGTAGGAGATATGGTTTTTGTGAAGATTTCTCCACTGAGGAATGTTATCCGATTCGGGAAGAAAGGAAAATTGACTCCGAGATTTGTTGGACCATTCCCGATCATCGAGCGAATTGGAAAGCTCGCCTATAGACTGGAGTTACCGGAGAAGATGTCGGGTGTGCACAATGTTTTTCATGTATCGTATCTACGGAAGTATGTGCACGACTCGAATACCGTGATTCCTACTGATAGTTGTGAAGATTTTGAAGTTGATCCAGTCGATAGAAGATCTCGTAAGCCGCTTCGTGTTGTGGAAACCGACACGAAACAGCTTAGGAGGAAGGTAGTTAGGTTGCTCAAGATACAATGGAGTGATGATGATAACGACTGTACGTGGGAGGTGGAAGAGAGGATGAAGGCAGCTCATCCTGAACTCTTCAAGGTATGGCCCTAAGGTGTCGTGTCATCTCACGATATTGTAACTTGTTCTAGTTTTAGAATTCTGTACGCTAAGCTAGAATTGGATGCATGGTTTGCTGATTGCTATGGATGGTAGGCGTGTAGAATAGTCTTTGATTGTGTGGAATTTCGGAGGCGAAATTCCTAAGGGGGAGAGAATGTAACGACCCGTATTTCTACGGATCGAAAAGTTTGTCAAAATCTGGAATTTTCAGCATTTTTAAGTTGTTTCAGATTTTGGATGGAATTTGCCTAAGTTCTAGGTCGTACGCGGCCAAAGAGGAAGTGCGACCTAGTGTGTGAGCGACCTAAGTTTGGGAGTTGTGTTGTTAGATCGTCTAGATGATCTAAGGTAGTGGATTGGTTAAGTACTAGGTCGGTTGGAACGACCTATAGAATGTTAGCGACCTAAGAATTTTAGATAGTAAGTGGTTAGGTCGTATGGTAGGTCGAGCGACCTAAGCGTTGACGACTTATGGGATGTTAGCGAGTTAAGAGGGCTTACGACCTAGTGGTTATCTAGTTAGTATAGTTAGGTCGGCAACGACCTAGAGAAGCTGGGTAACAGTGAGCGACCTAGTAGTTTAGTGTTAAGTCGCGTGGGTCTAAGTGTTAGGTCGTAACATTTTTAAGTCGCTAGGCTATTACACTATTAGGTCGATGGGTTGTTGAGGCGCGTGAGGACTTAGCAGTTAGGTCGTTGAGGCGTTATGTCGTGAGGTCGCGGATGCGCTTTTGGTTAGGTCGTAGAGTCTGGGGTTTGTTAAGTCGGAGGTTGATAGGTCGGAAGAGGCTAGGTCGGAGGGGTCTTAGGTCGTAGGTCGGAGACGACCTAACTCCGAGTTACGACTTAGTGAATTTTCAGCTATAAATAGGAAGGGTTTTTCTCACTTTTTGGGATCCGGATTTCGAAGCGACGAAGTGCTGCCATTTTGAGAGCTCGACTTCTACACTTTTTCACTTCTTCTCTCCACTCTAATCTAGTGCTTCCATCCATCCAAGTTGAAGATCAAATTGAAGATTCAAGAGCTTAGATTGAAGGTCTTCATCCTTGGAAGTGAGATTTCTTCGTTTGAAACGGATTCGTGATAGATCAAGCTTGATCCTTCGCTGTCCAGATCTAAAGCGTGTTGATTTGGGGTTGTTTAGGTGATTTGGTGAGTGGTGATTATCTCTCACACGGATCCAAAGGAGTATATCGGATTGTTGGCTCGATTTGGTGTTAAAATAGTGATTTTCATGCATTTTCTTCATCCTAAGTGTAGATCCATGTAGACCCATTGTTCATGATGATTTGACAACCATTTTACTAAGTGTTAACCTATGCAAGTTCATTCATCTAGATTGTAGAGATATTTCTCATGATTTCATGCTTGTTAGACTTTCAACTCTTTAATTACGAAATTGCCATTATTGTGATAATTGTCTACTTAGATCATATTTGAATGCTTGATTGTTTGGATTAATGTTTGACTTTGTTGATTGCTATGAATTAGATGATTGATGATTTGATTTAGATCGAGGATGATTCAAAAGCTGAGGGAAAGGCTCTTGAATTGGGAAAGCTGCTTGTGGCATATGTAGCGGATGATGAAGCTCTTATGCATAGATTTGATGATGATGTTGAGATGAAGCTTTGCGAGGATGTGATGAAGCGAAGCATGATATGTGATAGCCTTGGTCTAATCCAGTCGGGATCATTCCAAGCGGATTGATAACTCGGTGATATGGTTCGAGTTTGAGGATAATGGATGCTCGGGAGGCGCTTGAGCTAGTATGGAAATAGTCGTCGAGGAGGATGACTAGGAGGCTTGGATAGCATCGTTGTTGAAGGTTCTAGCAGACTCAAAGCAAGGGTACGTTTGGGCAGTTGCGAAAATCCCAACGACAATGAATTGATGGTCGAGTACCCTGGGTAGTTGCGAAAATCCTTGGCACGGGCTGCGACGACGTGCGGAGTATTGTCTAGAACCGGGTTTTCCATTAGCCCTTGACGGACGGCTGAAAGAATGTGCCGGTCATTCAATTAACGGTGATATCGAAGCAATGATAACAGTGATAGCCAGAGTCATGGATGTTTGGTTGTATCGTCATTCGGTCTCAAGAGCAGTGTTTTCCGGGTGCTTATCTGATCTTGGTTTAGGCCTTGGGGGTTTGTGCTTGGAAAACATCGCCCTTGACTCGAGTGATAATTACTTTACTTTAAATTGTATGCTCTGCTATGTTTGCTTCTGCTTAGTGTGTGTCTAGGGGCTATCACTGTAGAATGAGGTTGGAGTGGGAGGGTTGTATTCCTATTCCTTTTCCTTTATGCTCTTTTGGTATGTTGTTAGTTAATTTACTGCTCACTAAGACTGTTGTCTGACTCAAGGCTTTATGTTTTAATTCTTATAGCCTTGGGCTGTTCGTCCATTTTTGGGAAGGCAGACTAGGTAGCAGGTGACAGGTGCTGTTCTTGCTTCTCACAATGCTGATATCGAAGACGAGCTAGAGGGTTGCATATTATCTTCTTACTATATGTACTGGGTGTTCCGCTGTTTGTATATTCTCTGAGTGTTGTGTAGTGAGGCTTGATGTATTGACTATTTGGATGCTTGTATTCAACTATTATGAAGTTTTATATGATGGCATTTTATTCTGTAAAGCTTTACTATACATATGTTCTATTGTATTTTGTCCATGCGCTGTGAGTAATACGATAGATTCTGTTGTTTTTAATTTACCCTGACAATCGTCCATGGTCGCCTGGCACACCTTACAGCGCACTTTCTCTAGATTCGGGGCAGGGGTCATGGGCGGTCGTCACATTTGGTATCAGAGCATTGGTTAATCGATTTTACCCAACGCTCGCTGACGTAACTACGTATGAGAGACGTAATTGTAATTTTGATGGATGATTACTATATATAATATAGTAGCTTAGAAGAGTTTGAGTCCTTTATGTAGTTGTTTCTCTAAGATGTTCTGATCATTCCTTTTTATAGATATTGAGAATGAGTCGAAGAGGGAGGCCAGCTGCTAGGGAAGGCCGTGCTACTGAGGGGACTGCTGATTATGCAGCTATGTTCGAAGCTATGATGACTTCGATCATGAGAAGGATACCAGTTCCGGGGGCATCAGTAGATGTTGGAGTTCAAGTCCAAACTCCAAAACCAGTGGATTTTGCTAAGTTGTGCAAGGACTATACTGCTCTTGGAGGGAAGGTTTTCTTGGGAACAGAATCAACTATCGAAGTCCAGAGATGGATAGATGCTTGTAGAAGGATCTTTGGTGATTTGGGAATTGATGATGCAACTAAAAGGAAGTTGGCATCAAGGCAGCTTCAAGGGAGAGCCTCTGATTGGTGGAACTCTATTACCATCAATACTCCGGAGGAAGAGATTACTTGGGGGCAATTCCAAGTCAGATTTGAGGCTAAGTTCATTTCTACAGCGCAGAAGTCTGTTCTGTTCAAGAAGTTCGTGGAGCTCAAGCAAGGTGGAAGACCAGTTCTTGAGTATGTTTCTGAGTTTGAAGCATTGTCCAAGTATGCTCGGTCATATATTGAATCTGCATATCAGAAGAATGAGAAGTTTGTGACAGGCTTGGACAGTTATCTTGGGAGACAGTTGGTGGATCATTTGGACGATTCATTTGAGAAGCTTGTGGAGAAGGCTCTCAGGCATGAGAGTCTGTTTCCTAAGGAAGATTCTGTTGTTGCTGTTACCAGGGAAGAGTCTAAACCCCAGCAGGGTGGAAACAAGAAGAGGAAGCAGCAGCAGCAGAAGGGTAAGGATGGCCAGAAGAAGCCGAAGGGCGAAGTGACCTGCTACAACTGTCAGCAGAAAGGCCATCTCTCCAGGGATTGCAAGAATCCGAAAGCGCCGGCGAAGTGCCACAACTGTGACAAGCCGTGGCATTTCAGGAAGAATTGTCCAGAACCGAGGAGGGACAAGCAGATTGTGCAAGCTTATGCTTTGGGAGCTGTTCCGTCGTCTTCAAAAGCTCCTACTGCTGAAGAGAAAGGAAAGAGTGTGGTTGTTCAAGGTACTCTTTTCCTATGTGGTGTTCCAGTTAGAGTTCTGTTTGATACTGGAGCGTCGCATTCGTTTGTTTGTAATGAACTCGTAGGCCGGTTAGATTTGAAGCCGGATATTGTTGATAGGCCATTGGTTGTGACTAATCCAGTTGGGGGTTCGTCTTGTTTGTGTATGTTATGCCGTGGTCTGATTGTGTCGAGTCATGGTTGCTCTTTTGTTTGTGATTGTTTTGTTCTGAACTTTGCGGGGTTCGGAATTATTTTGGGTATGGACTGGCTTAGGAGGTATGCGGCAAAGGTTGATTGCGAGAGGTTGGAAGTGACAGTCGAGAATGTGGAGGGGCGAAAGGTTGTGATACGATGTAAGCATGAAGAAGGCGTCTTCATGAGCTTCAACTCTCATCGTAGTCAACAAATGATTTCTTCTACTCAATGCGTCTGCCACACGATTTGTAACTCCCGACTTATGCTTTACAACAAATGTAAACTGTTGCAAGTATGCGATCCATGAAGCATGCCTGGCTGCAATCTTATCCTGTCCCTGCAAATGTTTCAATGCTTCATGGTCAGTATATAACACAAACTCTTTATGAAACAAATAGTGTCTCCAATGCTTTATGGCTTGGACAATAGCATAGAACTCCAAGTCATAGGTACTGTATCTTATCTTGGCTCCAGAAAGTTTCTCGTTAAAATAAGCAATTGGACGACCCTTTTGACTTAACACTCCACCAATTCCAACTTTAGATGCATCAGTATCTAGCTCAAAGAGAAACTGAAAGTCCAGGTATTTAAGAATCGGTGTTGTAGTCAAGAGTGTCTTGATCTGTTGGAAAGCAGAATCAGCCTCTTCAGTCCACACAAACTGCTTTCCTTTCATACAATCTGTCACTGGTGCCATCACGCTACTGAAATGTGGAATAAACCTTCGGTAGAATGATGCTAAACCATGGAAACTTCTCACTTCGGTTACAGTCACTACGCCATAGATTGCATACTGCAACACCCAAGAAGTGATGCAGGAAGTGCCAAAAAATGTTGCTGTAGGCTAAAAAAGAGCAAAGGCAACACTTTCTCGGTGATGCATTTTGCCGCGTTGCCGCAGACCTCAAAGGCAACATTTTGACTATCTAAGGCAACATAAGAAATATTGTTGCAATAGAACCCTATTTGGGTCTATAGCAACATCCATAGGTGTCTGTAGCAACATTCCAAAATGTTGCTATAGATATTAACTTTCTGAATTTGTGGGACCCACAATGTAGAGCATATTTGATTTTTTAATAGAAATAAATATTTATTTAATAAAATGCTATTGCACAGAATTTGATATTCAAACAGTAATTTATTTAAATGAATATTTTATTTCAACATTTGAAATAGTACAAATTCCTGACTCCACTATTTTACAATTCAATGATATATAACACTGATATTCACATATACAGATATTCCTCACTACATCACTCAGGTCACTCATTACATATGCAGTTTCAATTTATACAGACACCGACACTGACAAATATATGACGAGCCGAGTGCCGAGCCGAAGGCGAGCCGAGAAGCGGGTCCGGGCGCAGCGCCGGCGAGGGTCCGGGGCACCGCAGTCCGATTCATCCGATTTCGGAAGATCGAGCCTTCATTGAAACCTGTCTTCAAGCTCATGCACATTTGATTTGACTCTGTCTTCAAGCTTGTATCCAGTTGTCCAGTCTTCAATACCTGTCACATATAATTCAAAAGCAGTTCACAGATATTAGCACAATTCAAAAGCAGTTCACACATATAATTCAAAAGCAGTTCACAGATATAATTCAAAAGCTTGTATCCCTTCTTCTTTTTCATCTATTTTATATAAATACTCTTTCAAGCTTCCTACCTTAACTTCTTTCCAAAAATTTCATAAAAATATTGATCTATATATAAATATAGTTTTCTTCCATATAACACAATGATCATTGATACATAGAAATTTGCTTTCATATGGAAATTTATATTTCCAGCAACCTCAAAATTTGAACTATTCAAATTTCATAATTTGATTCCAACTTAAAACATCTCCAAGGCCATGCTATTCTTATCAAGCAACAGTCAACAGTGAAGAACATAAAGTTCAAGAACCAAACAGTGAAGAAACGTAAGTTAAAACTGCAGAGGTGAGTAAAATTTACTCACATAATAATGTGATGAAGATGCAGTCGATCGTGGCCCCTTCTATATCGCGACCATTGCCTTGCGACTGTTGCCCACCGTCGACGCGACTACCCCCAACGAACATCACTGCAACTTTCTTCACAAACAAACCTCTACATCACTTCCTCCTCAAAACTACAAACATCCTTCAACCGTACATTCAACCAGCAACCACCCATTGCATTTGCATCCCCATCTATACGATTACAGTAATTCCTCCATGACCAAACATCACCTCTGAAACCAATCTTCACTTCTTCGAACAAAAACACAGCCATAACCAATACTACCCGTGACCACTTTCTACCATATTCGCCAAACAAACCACAAAACCCAAACCACTTCACTGCACCACCATCACCCGAGAATCAATCACTCCTTCACTCACTAAAACAACATTTCCACACTTCCTTATACAACCTACACACAACTTCACCTCATCACTAGATCACAAACATGCATCATCACTTACGGGAACCAAAATGAATTTCACCAATTAATCAATCCACCAAGGTCAAAAACCCACAACCAACAACCTTGCTTCTCGAACCACAACAAACTGCAATTCTCAAACCACCTTACTTCTCGAACCACTTCAATACCACCCGCAATTGGTTCCGTTGCCTTCATCAACTCGAACAAATCACCTCCTTCCTTCGAACCCAAATCAAGAAACTCCATAGAACCGAACCCAAATCCACCGTCTCCATCTCCTTCCTCTGTCTAATCTGCAACCTTGAACTACGTAAATCACCTCGAACAAACACTTGAACTACTCTACCTACTTCTCCCTACATTCAAAAACGAAACGCCCATCTCGATCGTCTTCGCGAACTGGAGGCGACAATCCTCGTCTTCAACCTCTTTGAGTCGAGGTCTCTTTCTGGACCGCGAGCTTCCATACGGATCTAACTAATGGAATTTTCAGAGCTTTCAATTTTTTTTAGATAGGAATGAATTCGATTTCATTTTTGCGTTTCTGATTTGCGTTTTGAATCTGCATTTTTAATTAATGGAATTGAGGAATCAATCTAATTATCGGGTTTCTGATTTTGCCTTTTGAATCTGCATTTTTAATTTGATTTTGCGTTTCATCGGAGAGAAAAAGTGGAGAAGTCGATAATTTACACAGAAAACTGAAAGGGGGATCGGCGGGAAAACGAAAATTTGGGACAAATTGCAGTGGTGATCCGTTTTAACAATCGAATTAAATGTGGATCGTTGGATCGTATTCACGCGGATTGCTAATTTTATTAATTTTTTAATTTGAATACATCTATAGCTACTGCAACATCTTGTTGATACCTATGCTAACACCTTGAAGCGAGTGTTGCAATAGACAAAAATCAGCATACCTATCGTTACATTATAGCTAGCAACACCTTGTAATTTCGTTGCAGTAGGCCATCTATGGCGTAGTGAGTCCTGGGTTGTGGCCAATCCTTGATTGCTTCAACTTTACTTTGATCCACCTGGATACCTTCCTTGGACAATACATACCCCAAGAACAAAACACTGTGCGTCATGAACATGCACTTCTTTGTTGCCGCGTAAAATTGCTCCTGACGAAGTATCATCAACACTTCCTGCAAATGTTGTAGATGCTCTTCTGTGCTTCCACTGTATATCAATATATCATCAAAGTATACCACCACGAACTTTCCAATAAACGGTCGAAAGATCTGATTCATCACTCGCATAAAAGTACTAGGTGCGTTCGAAAGACCAAATGGCATGACCAGCCATTCATACAACCCCTCCCGTGTCTTGAAGGCTGTCTTCCATTCATCCCCTGGTCGAATTCGAATCTGATGGTACCCACTCTTCAGATCAATCTTTGAAAAGATAGCAGCTCCACTCAACTGATCTAACAAGCCGTCCAATCTTGGCATCGGAAATATGTACCTCACCGTAATCTTGTTCAGTGCTCGACTATCTGTACACATTCTCCAAGTTCCATCCTTCTTTGGCACTAACAAGGCTGGTACTGCACAAGGACTTAAACTTTCTTGTACGCGCACTTGTTCAAGTAACTCTTCCACCTGCCTTCTCAACTCTTCGTGCTCCTTTGGACTCATTCTATAATGTGGTCTATGTGGTAACACAGCTCCCGGAACAAGATCAATCTGGTGTTGTATGTCTCTCAACGGTGGTAACTCTTTTGGTAATTCTTCAGGAAACACATCTTCAAATTCCTTCAACACTGGCTTAACTTCCTCAGGAATTTCAACCGCTTCACTACTTTCACGTCCAATCAACAAAAATACTTCAGGGCTATCCTCTACTTCTTTGACAAATTCCTTCAAAGATAACAGAGTCTTTAGTTCCTCGATTTCCTCCAACTTGCTTTCACTTTGTTGTCGCCTTTTAGGAACTAAAGTGATTCTAGTGCCATCGAACATGAAACTATAGCAGTTAATCCTACCATCGTGTTGCACAGCTCTATCGAATTGCCACGGTCTTCCCAACAACAAATGACATACATCCATATCCACCACGTCACACCAAATTTCATCCTTATACTTCTTTCCGATGGAAAAAGTTACACAAGCTCTTCGACCAACCTTCACTTCCCCACCTTTCCTCAGCCAAGCCAATTTTAGGGTTTGGGATGCTTCTCTGTCTTTAACGCCAACTTCTTTACAGCTTCTGTAGAGATGATGTTATCATAACTCCCTGCATCGATAACAAACTTACAAACTTTTCCCAAAATAGTGCATGTCGACTGAAAAATATTACTCCTCAACCAACTAGTCTCCTCTTCCTGCTTTGGCGTCAAGCAAGATCTCCTCATCATTAAAGAATATCCCTCGTCTCCCGTCAATAATTCTTCTTCCTCCTCAGCCTGTGGTGAATTGGAACATTCTACATCTGCATCCTCATCCTTAACCTCAGCAACCATCGCTCGCTTCTTAGGCTTTGGGCATTCATTGCTCTTATGACCAAACTCCTGATAGTTATAACACTTGAAATTGTTGTTGACCTTGGTCTTAGCAGCTTCATTGACAACCGGTTTACTAACAGCCTTGGAAACATTAGTATTGCTACTAGCCTCCTTCATCTGATTGCTCGAACTTGTAAACGCACCACCTCCTCTTCTACCTTGCTTCTCCCAAGCTAGAGCCTTCTGGTGTGCTTCGGCAACGGATTTCGGATCAAACATATTTACCATATCCTGAATTTGCATTCTCAATCCTCCAACAAATCTGGATGTCAACTGTTCCTCCGTTTCCATGATATCATTTCTAGCAATCAGTTGATAAAACTCATCTGCATAATCATTTACCGACTTTGTCCCTTGTCTCAAATTCTGTAAGCGCTGATACATAAGAGATTGATAATTATAAGGCAAGAAAGTAGCCTTCATCAACTTCTTCATCTTTTCCCATGAAACAATCTTCGACTTTCCCATTCTTTCCCGTATAAGTTTAGTTTGTTGCCACCATGCCATAGCTCTTCCCCTCAATCGTGTAGCAACCAACTTAACTCTACGATGCTCGGGTACTTCTTTGAAGTCAAAAATTTCTTCAACATTTGATAACCAATCCAGAAACTCTTCCGCTAGCATTCCCCCTTTGAATTCTGGAATCTCTATTTTCATCCCCGACTCCCATCGACGATCATCTTCGGAATCTCTATTTCGATTTCGCCCTTGGCCACGGTTTCGACAAGAGCTACTACCCCCATCACTGGATTCCTCCAAATTTGACGTATGTCGATGTCGATTCTGACCATCAACATTTCTGCTACTACGCACGTCTCTTTCTCCCGAAACTGACGGTTCTCTTCTTTCCCGATCCGATGTTGGTGGCATTCTTCTCCTCTCGGAATTTGACGGCTAAATTCTATGTCCACCTTGATTTGAACCTGGCGATGCTCTTTGTCGAGTTTGATTCATATCCATCATGAGCCTTTCTAATCTACCAATTCCCTCATCAAACTTCTCATTGAATTTATCACTAATTCGTTGCTCCATTTGTTCAGCATCTTCTCTTCGATACACATCTGCAACATTCTGATGACGATTAACTCTTCTTGGAGGCATTGTCAAATCTTCAACAAATCCAAACACAAACTTCAACTAGCGCAACTTTCAATGATGCAGAATCTATGCACAAACTCCTAGCTCACGACTTGAACAAATCTCGCACAAACTTGAACAAGCTCGCTTCTAGCTTTGATACTAAATGACACAGCCTACAGGATCACACAACTCACGAATTGATGAATTCGCGGAAAATGAATCGATGAAACAAGATGAATAGATGAATTGAAGATACCCAAGTGCCCAAATCCGTTGATCTCTCGAGATACCGGATTCTAGCTATCTTCAACACGTTGATCGCGCACGATACCACGTTAGAAGATCTACGATTCTTCGACGTTGATCTCGCGCACGAGATTCCATGAATTGGCTTCAAGTTCGTTGATTCGAGCGCACTCGAATATCCGAAGATGGAGAAAGGAGATAACACTCAACTTCCAATTTTAATGGTGGCACAAAGCACAAACCAAATTTTTATTCATTATTCAACTCCTTTACAAATGACAACACACCCCTATTTATAGGAAATTACAACACATTCTACATACGACTTAACGACATAAGAACGACATAACAACAATGCGACTTAACAAATACATCACAAACGACTTAACAAATACAACACAGACGACTTAAGAAAAGCGGTACAACAACTACAACAATTCACGACTTAAGGAACTCGGCAGCGACCTACTGCTTCGCGACATAATGATTTTCGCGACCTAACTGGAGCGACCTAAGGAGCACGCGACCTAACTGGAGATGCTCGCGACTTAAGGAATATCGATGCATCGTCTTTGCGACTTAAGGAAGGTCGTTCGCGACCTAGGGTTTCTGCTCGTGACCTAGGTGGAAGCTACATAGGAATCTGCTTGCTCGCGACCTTCGGTGGAGGCGAATTAGGAATTCGCGACTTATGGTAGGAGCGACATAAGACTTCATTCGACTTAAGGAGCTGCTCGCAACATAGGTTTTCATGACATACTGGAAGCGCTCGCGACCTACTGGATTCTCGCTCGCGACTTAGGGTTTCGCGATTCCTTTCTTGGTATGGAATGCGCGCTGCATCAAGTAAGCTGAGCAATATATTGACTAAGCGGTATTATATTTCTTAAACTCAATTTTATGTCTTACCAATCCAATACACAATCAAAACAAGAGGCTTTAACATATAAATACCATCAAAAAATAGACAAATAAACCCTTAAAAATACAGTAGAAGCAAAGAATTCGGATTTAATACAAATATGTTGATATTGATATCCCGAATATGCAAGGAGATCAATGGCAGTATCACACAACTAATTCCCTTAAAAAGAGTTGTTTTTTCATTCTTGAAGAATTAATTTATAATTTGACTGCTGGGTTTAGTTTTGAAGATACTATAACCGATTCATGTTGTTAAAAAATAGAGAATGTTTGCCTCAGAATGTATTATTTCATTAGCTTCTGTTATAATGGACTTTGAGTTTAGTATGCAAAAAGCCTATTTAGTCCACTAGCTAAACAATATATATAAATACTCTGTAATGTACCCCAAACGTATGTAATAATACAATTCAATTCCTTCTTCAATATAATCATCAAATTCTAACATAGTATCAGAGCAAATTGAAGCTTAACAACATTCAATCAAAATTTACTGATACTTAATTAAATCTGATATATCATAAGGTTAAAAATCATCATCTGATAGTCGGTTTCCAATCAGAGTTAATTCTCATCATTTGAGATTTCAAGAACTTACCAAAGATCAGTGCCTTGCCTAGAAATTCATCAATCTCTAGCTGCAACTCAACTTTAGAAAATTCTGAGACAAGAAAAGATTCAAAAAATCAAAACAGAAATCAAGAATTTCATCCAAGTCCACAAGAAAAGTAAGTGTCGTTCCAAGAACTTATCAGACTAATCTCACCACTTAAGTTCGGCTGCATCAAACCTGTTTCCCGCTTATTGAAGCTCTTCTTGAATCTGCATGTATTCAAAATATTTCAAGTCATTTAACTTAAAGTTCTATCATCATGGCTGAAGATAACAACAATTCAACAACATCAAAAAACTCTGCTAATACTCAACAACTTGCCATAGCCATTGAAAATCTCGTTAAGATAGTGATTAGTCCTCAGAGCCAACTGATAACTATTCATCTTGAAGAAGATAACTACCTGTTGTGGAAGCTACAATAGAAACTGCACTTCAAGGTTATGGCCTTAAAGGATTTATTCTTGGCACCATCTCTGTTCCTCCGAAATTTATAACTAATCAAGAAAACAAGATGATAAGTAATGGGGAATACACAAAGTATCATAGACAAGATAGACTTATAAGTTCATAGCTGTTATCATCTATTAGCACCAATTTATTGTCATAAGTTTTTGGATGCAAAAAATCAAATGAGATTTGGGCCATTGTTGAAAGAATATTCAATACTCAATCTGAAGCCAAAGTTATGCACTATAAAAGATTGTTGCAGAATATTAGAAAGGATAATTTACCTATGAAAGAATACTTGTCAAAAATCAAGATAACATGTGATATGTTAGAAGCTGCATGTCATAAAGTTTCAAACACAGATCAAGTTCTAACCATTTTAAATGGTCTTAATGAAGAATATGAGTCAGTTGTAGTAGTAATTTCAACCAAACGAACCATATCATCTATAGAATATGTTCATTCCACCTATCTTGCTCATGAAGGAAGGATAGATCATAAGAAAACAATTGATGCAGACAAGTCAATCATTAATGTAGTCAATTATAAAGGCAAAGGACAAAGCAACAGTAAAGCAGATCAGTCTTATCAAAGAGGTGGTTACTCAAATAGATCAAGAGGTAGAGTGAGATGGAATAACAACAACAAGCCAAAATGTCAAATATGTGAGAAACTTGGTCATACTGTAGTTAAATGGTACTTCAGATTTAATGCAAATTATGTATCAGATCAGAATCTAAACAATCAAAGAAAAACAAATCAAGTGTCAATGTAGCCCAAGTTGATTCAAGTAATCAATCTGATATTTCAAGAGGTTATCAACAAAATTCAATCATAAAATCAGATGATATATCAGATGAAAGTTGGTATCCTAATTTAGAGGCTACTAATCATATCACAAGCAACTTAGACAACCTGAATCTTGGACAAAAGGAGTATAGAGGTAAACAGTCCATACACATGGGCAATGTTGAGAGTATTAAAATTACACACACTCGACTTGCTTGCATCAAAGGTAAAAGACAGCTACATCTCAATAATTTATTGAGGGTGCCACAAATAAAGAAAAATCTCATGAGTGTGTCACAATTTGCAAGTGACAATAATGTTTATTTTGAATTTTGCCCTAATTACTACTTAGTCAAAGATATACTTACTAAAGAAATTCTTTTGCAGGGTAATACTGACAGAGGGCTATACAAAATTGATCTTGTTAATTCAAGAAAACAAAGGGGAAAGGAAAGATGTTGTACGCTTTCTGTAATTACAGAAAGAAAAAATAATGTGTTTGATTCTGGGCATAGCAAGTTAGGGCATCCTACTGCCAATGTTGTAAAGAGGTTTTAATAGATAATAAAATTCCTAATGAAAACATTACTTTACCATATCTGTGCACATATTGTCAAATGAATAAAAGTCATAAACTCTCATTTACAGATTCACAAATAAAGTATGAAAAACCACTTGAATTGGTTGCTACTGACTTGTGGGGTCCAGCACCAGCCAATTCAGATTATGGTTTTAATTACTATATATCCTTTGTTGATGCTCATACTAGATACACGTGGATATATTTCCTTAAAACAAAATCAAAGACCTGTAAAGCAGTTATACATTTTGTGGCACAAGCTGAAAGGCAAACTGATCATCAACTAAAAGTTTTGCAAACAGATGGTGGTATAGAATTTAAGCCACTTAATGATTTCTTTCAAATAAAGGAATTATTCACAGAGTTACATGCCCATATACATATAAGCAAAATGGTCTACTTGAAACGAAGCATAGACATATTGTAGAAAGTGGTCTTACACTGTTAGCTCAAGGGTCATTACCTATGAAATTCTGACCAGAAGCATTTAGTACTGCAGTTTATTTGATAAATAGATTACTAACAAAGGTTTTGAAAAATAAGTGCCCATTAGAGTTTTATTCAGTGTAAGATCAGATTATCATAGATTAAGAACATTTGGATGTCTGTGTTTCCTATATCTAAGACCTTGTAATACACACAAATTAAATTTCAGATCAACCGCTTGTACACTCCTAGGCTATGCAAGCAATCAGAAAGGATATAAATGCTTAAATAGTAATGGAAAAATACTTGTGAGCAGACATGTTGTCTTTAATGAAAATGTATTTCCATTTTCTAGCACATGTGTGGTGACAACACAAAAAGTATACAATCCAGAAGCATCAATACCAAATGTACCTTTATATCAAACCGAGGAGAGCAAGGAATGGGTTGAAGAAGGCTCAAATCACTTTGATCCACAACTCACGGTGCTCAATGAACTAGGTCATAAACAAGTAGAGCAATCCGATCAATTCAATCACACTCCTGCAAATGTTCAATCACAAAATACAAGTCAAGGAGGAGAACATGAGCATTCAAGCACACAACAAGACAACACAAGTAGACAAATATATGTCAGACAACCAGTTCAAACTGGACATCCAATGACTACCAGATCAAAGAGTGGCATATTTAAGACAAAAATCTATACTGCAGTCATTACATCTGAGGAACCAAACAACTTTGGCCAAGCAGTAAATAACAAGAATTGGAAGAAGGCCATGGATGAAGAGTATGATGCACTTATGAGGAATAAAACATGGAATTAGTTCATCCACCTAAAAACAAAATTATAGTGGGATGTAAGTGGACATTCAGATTAAAGAAAAATCATGATGGAACCATTGCAAGATATAAAGCAAGACTTGTAGCTAAGGGTTATACTTAACAACATGGATTTGACTTTGATGAAACATTCTCTCCAGTTGTTAAACCAACAACAATCAAAGTTGTTCTTACTATAACATTACACAGAAACTAGAAAATCAGATAGTTGGATGTAAACAATACTTTCCTAAATGGGAATTTAAAAGAATAAGTTTACATAGAGCAACCACAAGGCTACAAACAAGATAGAAGACTAGTGTGCAAATTGAATAAAGCTATATATGGGCTTAAACATACTCCTAGAGTCTGGTTTGATAAACTGAAATTCACATTAACAAATTTGAAATTGCAGCCTACCAAATCAGACAACTCACTATTTACAAGAATTAATAATGTTTCAATTATATACATACTAATATATGTTGATGACTTGATTATCACAGTTAATAATGAGTCAGAAATCAACAATCTCATTCAGCTTTTAGACAAACAATTTCCAATAAAAAAACTTGGACCACTAAGCTATTTTTTGGAAATTAAAGTTACAAGAGTGTCAGAATCAGAAATATTTCTTTTTCAAAGAAAGTACATCATGGAAATTTTAATTAAAGCAAAAATGGATGTAGCAAAGTCTTTACCAACACCAACGGTGACAAGTCATCATCTATCAAAACACAAGGGATAACCTGTACTTAATAGTAAACAATACAGAAGTATTGTTGGTGCATTACATTATGCAACCATTACAAGACCAGAAATATCAATCATATAGTGTTAACAAAGTGTGTCAATTTATGCAGGATCCAAAAGACGAACATTGGAAAGCTGTAAAAAGGATACTCAGATACTTAAAGGGCACTATTGATCATGGCCTGAAGCTTAAAGCATGCAAACATCTAAACATAACAGGATACGCTGATGCTGATTGGGCAACAAATCCTGATGATTGAAGATCTACCATAGGATATTGTATATATATTGAAAATAATTCAGTTTCTTGATATTCTAAAAAGCAACAAACTGTATCTAGATCAAGCACCGAAGCAGAATATAGAAGTATAGCATGTGCAATAGCAGAAATTATATGGATACAGACATTGTTAAGTGAACTGAAGCAAACACAAATACATGACCAGTACTATGGAGTGATAACTTAAGTGCAATTTCACTATCAATCAACCAAGTACTGCATTCTAGAACCAAACACATGGAAATAGATTTATACTTTGTTCGTGAGCAAGTGATAAAAGGAAAATTGTAAGTGAATCACGTACCTACAACTTATCAAATTGCAGATGTTCTTACAAAACCATTACCAGCAAAGAATTTTACAAGATTAAAGACTGAGCTCAAAGTTGGAGAAATGTTAGAAACTCTTAAGCCAAATCAGACTCGGATCTCAACCAACTGCAATAAATCCATACAAGAAGAGACACATCTACAATCCAAGTCAGAGATCCACTAGCTTAATTCATTTCAAATTTAAATCATCAGATCTTCCTCAACTCAATTCATCTCCAATGACATGTATAAGCAAAAATCTGAGAAGAATTGAGCTAATTTATACCAAATTAGTCGATTTCCCAAAAACCATCAACTGTCGAATCTTAGATCAGCTTAAATATCCACAGTCTCTATGTATAGATTGAAGAATACATTGCGTATTGAAGATGAGGAACTTTATTTTGCTCAGATTCAATTTAATCTGAAGATAGAGGGAGATTGCACAAGATCAAAATGGAGCCGCCATTTGGACAAAAACCCTAGACTTTTTGAGGAGGCGTGTTAATGAATAGAGATAGTTTGCCTCAGAATGTATTATTATACATTAGCTTCCGTTATAATGGAGTTGATATGTATAAAAACCCATTTAGTCCACTAGATTAGCAATATATATAAATATTTTGTAATGTACCGCAAACGTATGTAATAATACAATTCAATTCCTTCTTTAATATAATCATCAAATTCTAACACATGTATTAGTAGAAACAAATGGATCTTCACAAATCCTGGCTAATATCATCATGATGTAAATGATTGGACTATGTACTTAGTGATGAGTACAGAGCACTTACTCGACCAAATATTAATTTTAAATTAATGAAATTATAGACTAATGTATATTATCATTACATTTTAAAATAAAACTACTTTTGTGATAAAATCGATTTTAAATTTTGTGGTCGTCGGATAAACAAATTTGAAATTATTTGATTGTGCCTATTTAAATGAAAAGTGTAGTATAATCATAATATAGCAAAAATATTGTTATAACAATTGGAGTAATAATATTGAATTAAGTTAATAACTATATAACTAATAATATACAGATTTAAAACTAGTGTGTTTTTATTGTACAAAGAAATTTTAACTTCTAAAAATATGTATCTAAAAAGATTTTTATTTTTTTAATTACATTGTTATCATATATGTGGCAACCGGAACAACCTATGGGATAGACAGAAGTACTCGCTGAAACACATTCCAGCAACTGATTTCAAAGTCCCAAAAATCCAAAAAGTCGGAGCAGGCACTACCAAATTATGAGGTATTTGAGGCACTGGAATAGGGGCAATAAAATTATTTGTCCTTAATGATAACTTATTAGGGGAAGAAATCATATTTGCCTCTACAAATAATTGTATGCACAAATAAAACAGCCTCCAAACAAATTAGAGGCAAAACAAAATTAGCCTCAAACCATATTAGGGGCAAAAATGATATTTGCCTGTATCAGTGATTATATTCACGGATAAAACAGCCCCCCTAAATTATAAGAGACAGAAACATAATCGTCCCCAAATCTCTATCTATTAGGGCAGAAAGAAACGTGCTTACTCTATCAAGGTTAATTCTCCGATTCAATCTGCAACTTAAGATTCCTGCCACAACACTTCAAAAATCGTTCTCCTAATTCAATCTGCAACTCAAGATTTCCTGACACAGCATATCAACGATTTCCTAATTTAATCTACAAATCAAGATTCCTTCTAATATCGCGTCAATTGAATTCTGCAGCGTATCAAGGTTCCAGCTAATCGACTCTTGAAATCTCCGATCAATTGAGGTATGCTGATTTCCTGCCACAGCATATCAAAGATCGATTTCCTAATTTAATCTACAAATCAAGATTGTTTCTAATTATCGCGTCAATTGAATTCCACAGCGTATCAAGGTTCCAGCTAATTGACTCTGCAAATCTCTGATCAGTTAAGGTATGCTTTTCATCTAATTTGGAATGAATATCATTTACCGTGGTCATTAGAATCCCTAATTACAAGTTAGTAGTTGTTAATAAGAAAATTCTGATTCTATTATATTGAATGCAATCCTTGATCATCGGTATTGATAAATGAGAATGAATTGAGTTTTAAATTTCATGGTTCAGTAGTTAGGATATATTTTTCCAATCTTTTAGTTACATTATTTTTCATTGGAATTGATTTAAAACTAATATTTCAAGGTTGAAAAATATGATTCCATTTCTTATAGAAAAACATATATGTTTCTTCTTCCATGGTTAATGTATTACTTCTGCTGTTGTCAGGAGTTTCTTTTATGCTTGTAATTGGATTCCAGTCTATGCTTATGAGTTGTATGCCTAAACGCTAATTATATTATGATTTTGTTAGCAGTAATAACCATAGTAATTTAACATGAAATTTTGTAGTGAAGTAATACAATAGGTTGCTTGGTTCATGGATGTTGATAGGTTTTTAGATAATGTTAAGTAATTATGTTTTTGTTACCTATTGTGCTGTTGATAATTGTCACTCATGTGTAACATTTGATAATTAATTAGAGTGGAATTTTTTGACAATATCTTTTATATTAGTAATAGTTATTACTCGATGATTTAGCAAATAAAATTGGCAATTTCTACTATTTAATTAAGAAGGATGCCATACAAACAAACAAACGGTCTATTATTAGTATTATTTTAATCTCTTATTATTGAAAACAGAATAAACTAATTAGTGCACACAATGCATTAAACTCAAATATTGAAATAGAGTATCTTATAGATAAGATGAGCAAGAAGTGTCATGAAACCCACAAAATCATTTAACTATCCATGTCATATCGTGTCTTCGAAGGCTCTGCTCATGTTTGATGAATAATAGATTAAAGTGATTAGCCAATGCTACTTGAACTAATCTGCACTGCACAAATAGATAAAATATCATTCATTAATGCAAACTTAGTTTTGTAAAGTACGCATTAACTCAACAGACATGAGTTTAGTTTTATAAATCAACTTGTAATGATTTCATGCTTGTATAGTTTTATTGTATTTGAAAGTACTAGTATGAAGCCCGTGCCGATGGCACGGATGCGAAGTTTTGTTTGTTTAGTTTATGATACTCTACATTGCTAATGTGATTTTTAGTCAAAAATTTAAAGAAACAGACATTATCAACCATGAAAAGTTCATGAATTTTTGATTCAATAAAAACAATGGATAGTGTAATTGGTTCTATACTATACTATATACTCATTGCTGCAATTGTTGTACTCGATTTGTTTTAAAAGTAGTTTATCAAATTTATGATTATAATAAGATGAAGTGGGAAAGCTCGATATGCATGGAGGTATGGTATGTTTGTAACTTTGGGAAAAATGTGCACTATTTTATAAATAAACTTCATAAAGAGCAGGTCATGCAAGGTTGAGGGGAACCATTTGAGCATGACTATTGGCTCTTTCGTCAAACACACATAAATAGTTGTGTTGTCTTAAGTATTCATTTAATAATCCGTGACAACACTATCATAGACATACCCATATAAATATACGAAAAATTAATTTAAATGTAGAAAAATAGTTATTATAACAATTATGTTAAATATATTACACATTATAAATGTAGAAAATGAAAATTATAGCAATATGGACATCATTGTAAGTTGGTAAATCTTTACAAAATTGTAATAACTACTTGGTTTCTGCTAATGTCATTGTATAGGTCATGTCTAGGTTTTACTTCTAACACTCTCACCAACTGAATTTTTGAAACCCAGTCAGCTTATCATCATTTGAGTAAATATTCGACTAAAATTTTGTCAAAAATCCATTAATCTAGGCTTAGAAACTGCCATATCTGGGCTATGTTAAGTTCAGCACATGCCTAAATAATGCAAATAATTTTAGTCAAATATTTCATAAATGATGGTTTAGCTATTGTTTTAGATCAAATACTTGTAGTTTTGAAAACATGTTGCTATCCGGTCATTTAATTCAAATCAAATCCCAAAGCGAAGACAACACATTTTGATTGATGGATGAATTTTGCATAATATAGGTATATTTTGGTTCTCAAAAAAACTAAGAATGCACGATGTTTACAATAATGGTGACTGGTCTTTTGTATAATAATTATGTTAATGAAAGTAAGCATTCTAATTGTCGATTTTTTTCTATCAACTTGCGATTTACTAAAATGCTTTGCATTGCTAGTGTTTGACCAAATACTTTTCAAAACCATCATTTATCTGAAATAAACAAGATTAAAATTATAATAGTACTTTGAATATTTTTAGATGAGAATAAATGAATTTTATTTTTGGATGGGTTTGAACCTCCAGTCACTTGGAAATCGACATTCAATATGATATGAGACATCTGCATCTGTCACCACGGGAAAACTGTATCACCATCAAAAGATCATATATTCAAAAATATGAAAATCATGACATGTTTTTACTATCATCATAGTTTTGATAAGGATACGATATATTTCATATCCATCTATTCCATTGAAACTTAATTTGACTAATGTTATTCCTTAAATGGATGTTCTTTTAAAAACCTATTTGCGTAGGCCGGGATGTAAGATCCATCGTAGTCTCACCCCCTTTTAACTCACCCTTTTTAAAAGATATATTTAATATAACTTAATGTTAAAATTTGAGATCACTATATGTTCAACAAAATACAACTTGCATAAATATCATGCAACACTAATGCAGCTTGCATCTAAAGAAACGGTATACTTAATGCATGCTACTAAAACTAAACCAAGTTTAGTAGTAAATGATATAATATTATAACAATGTGTAAATCAAATACTGTACATGAAAACTCGTTTTAGATCGTTATTACATGAGTTTCTCTAGTCGTGAGAAACTATCAAAATATTGTGCTTAAGTGAGATGATGAAATACAATTATATAGAGCTTCTCCTCACATAAAAACCGCATTTTTTTATATTCAAGAATAGATAAGTTTTTTGCTAAGGATGACAGATATCACTCTTTTCAAATTTGTGCATGCAAAATGTGTGTTTATACTTTCATGTTTGTTGATGGAATAAAATAAAATTAAAGATAAATAAGTTCATAACATCCTCTTTGAACTGGCAACAACATCCATGATGTGTAAATTTCAAAATTGCACATTAAATCTCTATTTTTACTAAAGGAAAATAATTTCAACAAAAACATAAAAATAGATGCTTTGATGCAAAGAGAAAGAATGATGTGAAATAGGGAACACAAAAAAAGTGGTATTTGTCTTATAAACATAACAAAAGAAGAAGAAACGTACAAAAACTACATTAAATTCAAACATCAGATAAAAGGGATTACTTATACTTCAAATTGCAAAACAACAATAAAATTACATACTTTATCTATATAGAAAAGCATAAATTCAAAAATTAAGTTAAAAACAAAGAGAACTAACCTTTATTTGGAAACAGTGTTAAATAAGAAATAGAGTTTATAGAATTACCACCTACTAATGAAGTGAATCATAGTGTTTTGATCTTGAAATGCATTTGCGAGCTCCATTGTGCATTAATTGGAAGGAACCGAAAGTCAGTTAACAATTTCACCAAAGCTATTCAGTATGATTTAGAATTTGAAGAAATACGAAGAGTGTCAAAAGAGTGAACATAAATATTTATGATGCAAACGATAAGAAAAAAAGACCTGCACATTAATAACATTACCTAAAGCAGAAATGTTTCATTGATGCTTATTAATCTCTAATTGTAAACTCAAATATAAAGCTATGGGAATTGGAGTATGGTGCCTTTAGCCATCAACTCAACTGAATTTGAACTTTAGGTTAAACTTGGTTATTGCATCATCACTTTTCCCATTATTCACTTTTTCTCAACTTGGTCAAACTTACTCAAGCACCTCATCTTCCCAAAAAAGTAAACCAAGACAAAAATAAAACAAAATAGAAATATTGACATCCACTTCCATTGATTTAATTGAACAATTAAAAATAGAAGAAGGGTAGACGTGAAGATGAAATCAAATAGTTGTATAATAGTAATATGAATTTTTGAATGTGAACTTTGTAGATGAAGATAAAATTGAGTACAAAGGAGGAGAGTTATGCCTTCATTTGAAGCAATATGAGTCTGCATATTGAATAGATGATTAAATGCTTTGCCATAAAATACTAAGTTCCAAAAATACAAACTTGTAGTGCCAAAATGCACAAAACACTAATATAATTAACGTCAGGTTTTAAACAATGTAGTTCAAAAAAAAGACTTGAAACTAGGCCTTAGCTTTTATAAGTGATTAAATGTTTTGCCATAAGATATTATCAAATGCAAATATATGCATCCAATAAACAACACTAAAAAGTTTCACCACATTTGAGAAACAGAAGCTAGTAAACTCAGTTACTGGTTATTGATTTTGGTTTTAACATTAGCGAAAAATATTCTAAATGCATTAGTATAATCTAACCTTCCAAATCATAGTATGTCTGTATGTAAGTCTTGCATTCAACAACAATTAAATGTAGGTGCAACTAAATACAAATTAAACATATAAAAAATGAATATATATTCAACGCCATGGAATGATAGAAAAAATTGGATTTATTTGCATGATTATAAGGTGTTGTTTTGGCTAGAAGTGCTTATATATGCAAAAACTAAGTAGTCAACCTGAAATATATTGGTATTTGGTTATTCACTATAAGTGAGAAATAAGCAAAAATAAAATAAAGCTTCAATCTCTAATTTAGTTTCTAATACTAGCGTTTATCTTTAAAGTAATGACAAATTGTGCTAGTGAATGAATTGGCTTAAGCAATATCTTACAAATGTCTTCCGCTAAATTAGCTAAATGAAGATAATATCCTACTGACTGACTAACAATGCATTTGTTTGGTTTATTATATAGGCAGCAGTTAGAGCTATGGATAAAAGTTGGGTAGACTTGGATCGTAGTTCGGATGAATATAGACATAAATTGGAGTTATTTTTGAATGATGCTTTTGCAAAATCTGTAAGAGAAGATAAAATAATATGTCCTTGTAAGAAATGTTGCAACCGTTATTTTAACGATAGAATTACTGTTGGCGGTCATCTTCTTTGTCATGGAATGGATCCCTTATATCGGACAGCTCGTTGGACACATCACGGTGAAATTTATGTCCATCAACATAATGAAATGGGGCCTTCTACTATTCATACGGATAATGTGGAAACTAATATCAACAGTAATGAAGATTGTGGTGAAATGCTTGATTTTCTCAATGAAACATTTGTCCAACCCTAGACGGGACATAGTGTTGGTTCATCAAGCCAACCTCCTATTTTTGAAGGTCAAACTCCTGAAGTGAAACAATTTTACAAATTGTTAGATGATGCTAATAAGGAATTATATCATGGTAGTAAGTATAAGAAATTGGACGCAATTGTGAAGTTATACCATATAAAGTGTTTAGGAAATGTGAGTAATGCAACTTTTTCTATGTTTTTGGAAGCATTTAAAAGTATGTTGCCAGATGATAATTGTCTACCAAAGTCAGCCGCTCAAGCTAAAAAAGTTATTGACGATTTGAGTCTCACATATGAAAAAATAGACGCTTGTCCGAATGATTGCATGCTATTTTGGAAACATACTTCGCACTTGACTACATGCTCTCGTTGTGGTACTTCAAGATACAAAGTTAATGAACTTGATGATGATGGTAGTAAGAAAGTTTCAGCTAAGGTACTTCATTATTTTCCTCTAGTTCCTCGATTGAAGAGGTTATATATGTCAAAGTATACTGCAGAACATATGATATGGCATTCAACATGTTCCAATGATGGAATCATGAGGCATCCAGCTGATTCGCAAGCTTGGAAACACCTAGATTTTACATACCCTGATTTTAAAATGGAAAATCGCAATGTGCGTTTGGGCATCGCAAGTGATGGATTCAATTCCTTTTCAAATATGGACCGTAAACATAGTACTTGGCCAGTTATAATTGCTGTTTATAATCTCCCTCCATGGATGTGCAAGAAGCAACCTTTTCTATTTATGTCTTTGTTAATTCCAGGACCCCGTGAGCCTGGAAAAGATATTGATGTGTATTTGCAACCATTAGTTGAGGAGTTAAAAGAGTTATGGGAAGTTGGTGTTAATACTTATGATGTTTTCACTAATCAAACATTCAATATGAGGGCAGCTGTTCTGTGGACTATAAATGACTTACCTGCATATGCAAACTTATCGGGATGGAGTACATCAGGAAAGCTTGCATGTCCACATTGCAATCATCAAACATATTCAATACGCTTACCTAATAGTAGGAAACAAGGTTTTTTGGGTAGTCGTAGGTTCTTACCTATTAAACATAGGTTTCGATATGATGCTGACTCATTCAATGGAAAGCATGAGAATGATCTTCCACCTAAACCATTAACCGGATTGGAGTGTTTAAGACAACTATCAAATTTAAGATTCACATTTGGTAAATTGCCAACAGTTGAACCTAATATTGGGCAAAGAAAGCGTAAAAATTCAAATGTCATTAGAGAACCTAAAGTTACAGGACCATGGAAAAAGAAAAGCATATTTTTTACTTTACCATATTGGCAACATCTTTTATTACGTCACAACATTGATGTGATGCATCTTGAAAAAAATGTTAGTGAAAATATTTTGGGGACATTACTTGGCACTTCAAAAAAGGGAAAGATGGACTTGAAGCTCGAGCTGATCTTGAATGTTTGCGAATAAGAAAAGCACTTCAACCTGTTCGTGTGGGAAATCGAACATATATGCCACCTTCAATTTTCTCCATGACCAATGAAGAAAAAATGTTGTTTTGTAAAGTATTTTCAAATGTACGTGTTCCTGATGGATACTCAACTAATATCGCTCGATGTGTAGACGTAAAAGAAAAAAGGATACGTGGTTTAAAAAGCCATGATCACCATGTAATTATGCAACATTTACTTCCTTTTGCAATTCGTCAAGTTTTGCCTAAACCTATCACACTTGTATTGCTTGAATTGTGTTCAATTTTTCGACAATTATGTAGTAAAAAGCAACATACTGCATCACTCGAGAAATTGAAATATAGGATTGTATTAACCTTATGTATGATGGAGAAAATGTTTCCACCTTCATTCTTTACCATATCCGTCCACTTAATCATTCATCTAGCCAATGAAGCAGCAATTGCAGGACCAGTTCAATATCGTTGGATGTATCCAATTGAAAGGCAAACCATATTTCTTCATTATTGATTTTAAGTTATGCATTTATTATTTAAGTATATATTTTTATAGTTATTTTGTTTATAGGTATTTGCAAACATTAAAAAGATATGTTCGAAACAAGAGTTATCCAGAAGGATGTATTGCAGTAGGATACCTTGCAGAAGAATGCGTATCGTTTTGTTCAATGTACTTAGCAGGTGTTGAGAACCGATATAATCGACGTGGTCGAAATGCCGATACTTCTTTACCTCGTGATGTTGTTGGGGGCTTATCAATATTCGCAAGCTCCGGTCATCATTTGGGTAAATGTACAGAGATTGATTTAGAAAAAAAAAATTGGGAACAATGTCACTCTTGTGTCTTATTCAACTGTAGTGAAGTAGCACCTTATTTAGAGTAAGATATTCTTTAAATATTAAAATACTTTCTAACCATATGAATTAATTTATGAATTGAATTATATTTTATTAAGTAATTTAACTTGTTTTATGATAGTAAAAGATTGGGAGAGCTACGAAAAATTCATGGACGAAAAACAATTCGAGAAGTAGAGGGTTTGAGAAACAAAGAATTCCCTACTTGGTTTAGGATTCATGTATGTATCATTTTTGCACATGCTAGACTATTAAAATGCAATCATGTCATTTATTCTTTTCTAGTTTCATGTAAAATAAGATAATACGTTTTTATTATATTTTGCTAGGTAAATAAACTTCGTGACGCTGGTGACTTATTAATATCTGAAGATTTAATTCGATTAGCAAACGGTCCAAGTAGGATTGTGAAGCATTATAAAAAATATGTTATCAATGGGTATAGGTTTAGAACTAAATTGGTTGATGAAAGATACAAAAATCAAAATTGTGGTGTCTTTGTGAATGCTGAAACGTCAAGTTATTCAAGTGCGAGAGACTGTAATCCTATTACAGGTAATGTCGACTATTATGGTGCTTTAAAGAATATTTATGAGCTTGATTATAGATTTCCAGGGGAAAGTGATGATCAAGCTTGTAAAGTAGTTTTGTTTGAGTGTGATTGGGTGAGCAATTCTGGAAAGAAAAACGATCAATATGGTTTCAGTCTAGTGAATTTCAACCGACTGGCACAAAATAATGATAAATTTATATTGGCTTCACAAGCAATTCAAGCTTTTTATGTTGCTGATCCAAAAGAGTCGGATTGGAGTGTTGTGGTTAAAACAAAGCCGAGAGATTTTTACGATGTAATGGATGACAGTGACGGACTCGACATAGATGATTACTATACAACACCTAACCTGGATGATCCTAGTTTAGACAATCAAGAACTGCAGATAAGGACTGACGTTCATGGCATATATGTTAACAAAATTTTATCATTGCATGAAGTAGGTGATACCATACCTGAAGAGGATGACCTTAATGAAGATGATGATGACACTGACAGTGGTGATGAAATTTAGTGTTAGAATTCTAAGCAAACTTATGTTAAATTTCCATAGTTCTTTTTATGTTATGCTGTTAAATTTTCATAGTTCTTTTTTATGTTATGTTATATTTTCTAGAATTTTATTTTAAATTATGATAAATTTTCTTTTTTTTCTTCATTGGACTAAACTTAAATTAAATGTGACTGCTCCTTTTCATTTGTACATTTTCCATAGTCGTTTATGGTGTAGTAATCTACATGAGGTAGTTGAGTTCCCCTATATTTTACTTGTCATATACCAATTTAGATTTTGAAGAATTATAATGTTTAATATTTAGTGTAAGAAAATCAATAACATTCAGTGAACATATTTTGAAGTGTCGCTTTTACTTAGGCATGTTAAAATCTAAACGTATAATGTTTAATTTACGTTGAATGATACTTGTTTAAAACTTAATTTACATTGACAGATAGAATCTTAGCTTTCATAAAATGCCTGGAACTTAGTTCATAGTCACTTTTTAAACTTAGTTTACACTTGTTGTTTGAAATTAGTTTAGCTGTGTTTAAAACTTGAACATAGCTTGATTTTTATTGAGTGATATCCATTATTTGAAGCATATGATCCATCATTGTATTTTGAATTGATCGACAGGATTAGTGTTTTCTATTAAATTGTTTTAGATGTGTAGCTCTGGAGAATTAGATCCCAACAATGAGAATCATTCAGATAATGACTTGTTGGACAACGGTGACTCTGAAAATAACGGTATATGCTTCATGAGCTATTATTATTAAGTTTAATCTAGTAATTATATAAACCCATTGGGTTGTTCTTGTGTTAAATTCATGCTAGGAAAACTAAATAGCATACTGATTACATCCAGTCAGCTTTCAATATTGTTCTTGAATGCTTTCATTTATTTATGTTACAATAGCAATGTGTTTTCTTTTGAATCAATATATTAGTCTAACTGTACAGTATTAAAATGCTAATTACCTCTCCACAAATAATTGCAAAACAAAAATGTGGTACTGGTCAAAATTATGATCATACAAACATAAATACATCATGTAAATTTATGTGCATGATTCAGAACAAAAAATGGAAGGCAGTCAAAACTTTGTTATAATTAAGTTAAATATAATTATCTTTCTAGATTATTGTTAAGGAGAGGTATCTAATTTTTGCTAAAATGAATGATAACCTTTTTCAATTTTTCAATGTGATGTATTTTTTATATATTGTCTATGTTTTGTCTACACTATAAATAAAGTGAACTATTGATTTATTTATATTTCCATTTTTTAAAAACTCATAATAAGAACTGCCAAAAAAAAGATTGATTATTTTATGCCATCTTCTAGAAGATAAATGAAAATATTTGAAAATATTTCTCCTGAGTTTTTATATCAATTACTAGTTTCAGGATCACTAAGAAGAAATGGACGTGGCTTTGACAAACCCAAATGGGGAAAGTCAGGCAAAGAGACCATAGAGTTCACCAAAGATGGGTTATGCATTATTCCAAAGGATGCTAAGTTATCAAGGTACCTTGGTAGCTTGGCAAGAAATTACCATCTTCTTCCTTTATCGGCTACAGACTGGCGATCACACAATGAACCAGAAATGGAGAAAATTTGGAAAATCATATCGGTATGGCAAATTTCTTAAACTAAAATATATATATTAGAATTAAAACATATATTAGAATATAATGTTAACCTTAGCTTGGCAAGAAACTACTGTCTTATTTTTTAGTTCTTATGTTTGATAATTTTTCTCCTCGATAAAAGTTCATCACACATACATATCACTTGCATAGTCTTAAGTCTTGCAAATGATTTGATAGTGATCAATATTGAATGCGTATACACACACACACACACTTTTGCTACCCCAGGGCACATAGCACGGCACTACAAATGTAGGCTAGTCTAGTAATATATCTAACTAGTATATCACTAAATACACATGAGTCTATCCATTTCGTTGAAGATTACTGATCATGATTGGTTAAATAATGTGCCAATAAACTATACTGAATATTTGCACTAAATGCAAACAAGGAAATATTTGAATAATGGTCAATGGCAGTAAAAATTAATATTGTAAAGTAAAAATTACATTGTACTATTAAGGGATGATGTTTGTTAGATAGCTGTAAGTATTCCATGGTACGATAGATGTAAGCTACAAAAATCCTTGATATGTGTTATTAATACCATTTCACAAGTATGACTGTCTAAAATCTAGAATTGAATAATGGTTACCACTGTATGAACTAATGAGGTAAGCATGGATGGAATCGACTTCTGAAATATTATAACGTAAAGGAGAAAAACTTGAAGTGGCCTAATGATTATCTTAAATTATTATCTTTTCAGAGTCTCATGCATTAATTATTTTAATAGGGAACTTGGACATCCATGATGTGCCATAGGGCTCAGTTTCTATATAAAGAGGCAGAGATACATATGTTTCATGCACCAAAAAAGAATTAATTACATAAATCATAATCACAATGGCTACTAATCAGAAATTCACGAGCCTTGTTTTATTTTTGGTGTAGATAGAGATTTCACCTTTGGCAGAGCTTCTTGTTCTCTTTCTTTGTAGCACTGATATTTTAAGAAATTTACTGTCCTACTGCTTTCAAAACCAAAAACTAATTCTTTGCAATAGTTTTATTATTAAGTGTCTTAGGCAACACTGATTTAAGCGAAGTAAGTTCTTGTTGCTTCAAGTTGACATTTTTCATTCTAAGATTTGATTGTGTCCCAAGTTCATCTACCTCAAATGCTGCCCTTTACGGAAATCCAAAATGCTTCATATTGTTTCCAGTAGTGTCTAGCTAATATTCAACAATCTCTCTTTCTTTCTCTCCCTCCCAACCCTATATATATATATATATATATATATATATATATATATTTCCATTATTTTGGTCAAGATCTTAATGTCAAATAAATGATTTATTGAATAATATATCTATCGAACAAGAAGATATATTATAGAAGCTTTCATCTTTGATATATATAGAAAACATGCCATGGATGAGTAGAACAACCATAATGAAAATGCAAGTCATGGAAAATATGATAATTCAAGTGAAGCACAATGTCTTCAAACTATCTGAATATCATTAAATAGTACAAAACTACCTTTACAATCCAATTATAGCTAAAGGTACAACTAGTAGGAGACGATAATAATTTGATGCTCCAATCCTTCTACAATTTTTGCTACAACTAGTTTCCATTTCTATGTTGCAGTGTTTTTTGATCATGGAGTATAACTAGCAAAACTGTTTTGTTATCCTAAATATCCCCAGTTAACCCATTCTTTTTCCATCTCAAGGATACTATTGATTGGCGTGCTGAAGATATTCCTCATATCCCTGCAATTCGATATACGTTGCTAAAAAGACTATCTAAACGGATTAGGAATAATAGAGCCGATTTAAAAAAGAAATATTACACTCCACATGTGGGCTCACCATCACATTTTGTGTGTGGAGATGATCGTGTGGATAGTGAACAATGGAGAAAAATGGTCAATTATTGGGACAACGACCCTAAAAATAAAGTAAGTCTTCTTATGTTTCCTATTCTTTCTTTTTAATTTTCTATGTTGTTATTTCTATGTCTTGTTTACATTATCAAACAAAATTGAAATGTTTAACTAATGATAGATTAAAGTTGAAAGAAACATTGCAAATCGCAAGAAGCTAAAGATGAGTCACACGGGTGGATCAATGAGCTTTGTAAGACACCTTGCTAATTTTGTAAGTACATATAGTTTTGTTTTATACATGAGCTCACTTGATCTTAAAATATTATTTGTTGTTTTTAGACTGTGCATTTGTTAATGTAGTAACTCATTGCCACTAAATTGTGAATTCTAAACCGCTTTCTCGATCAAAATGGTTGTTTAACCTATAGTTTAACCCCTGATTCATAGTGGTTATACAACTAACTAGCACACTGAATTAGTTATTTGTAGGTTTTAGTTTTTAAGTGACTGCTTAGCAGCAAATTTTACTTATGCCTAACTATTCATACATGCATATGTCTATCCCATTCTTCATTCTTATCTTATGGTCCATTTATTCATTTTCAAAAGAGTTATTAATTCTTTAGTCGTTTGAAACTTGATTATTGATGCCGAGCATTTCAAATTTTGAGTAAAGATAGTTTAGCAGTTTGTTTTGTTACTTGTCTACTTTGTTGCCAATATGTTTAAGTTGACAATAAAAAAATAGCTTTAAGAAAAGTGTAATTTTCTTCTTGTTTTGGTTTTCTAGGTGTAAATCAATATCATGAAATTTTTTACTTTATACTTTTAACCATTTCTACCTTAAACTATATGTATTATTGGTTTTCCAATGAATTAATATACATCAGCAAGAATGAAATGAAGTTTACTTTTAATGTCATTTGCACATATATTTTGGATTTTTATTTGCCTGCAAATCAAGCATGCTTAACAGGATGAGATAATAGGTTGAATGTCGCATTCTCTGGGAACATAATGAATAAAATATCATTAAATAAAACAACAATGTTGCACATGTATGATAATTCACAAGGCATGAGAAAAACTATATGAGAATCTTGTTTGCACATGATTAAGGCTTACAGCCTAAAATGTGCAATTTTACTATAAACAAAGCAAGTGCGTTTAAAGTGTGCACTTTTTCTTACTTCATCTTGAGTATTAGTCAAACCGATTAAATCTAATTTTGATTATAATTCACCAAATTGTCGTTGCTTTCTCTACTAGGATTAATTATTTCATGTATTTCTTTCCTTATTTAACTATAATAACCAACTTTCATATACTCCATGCTACTGTTAATATGCTCATACAAATTGCATGGTTCTTAGTGCGCAAATAACTTCAAACATTAACAAGAAGATCCCCACTCATGCATATAGTAAGATGCAATGATGAATGTTTATAATACTTAGAATTGGATGAGTGGGTACTACATACTTGGTAAATCTCAAGGAAATCTTAGCATATTGTAAGATATCATATACCTGTCAAATTCTTTAAAAGTGTACAATATTATATGATCAATGCAAATCTATGGCTTATGTGTTCTTAACAAGTAGAATATATGAACAAAAGTTGTACTTAAACTACATGAACTGATATCTTCTATAGTTCAATTAGCATGCAAATAGGAAACTTGACCATTTAATACCCGAAGAGTGAAAATTTCTACATTATATTCAAATAAGTTAAAAATAATCGATTGCTTGATTTCACCAAAAGCATGTATATATGGTTATAACTTGCATTGTTTAAAAAGAAATGAAATTCTAATTGATAGTGAAACAATATGTTTGCCTCTCGTCAGTTCTCCTATTATCTTATGCTTCCATACGATGGTATCCATATGCATGTCGGTTCATGCTCAATGGAATCTTGTGCCTTTTCATTCAAGTTATATTAAGTCCAGTCAGCTTATCCTCAATTATTGGTTTCAAAAATTCTGCTAGTACATCTTCATTTAGTTTCTTAACTGTAAATGCTCAAAGTTATTCTTATGTAGTTTGCGTTCTGTGTTGGATCAAACATACTCAACTTGGATATTGTTTTTTTTGTTATAACAGAAGGAAAAGTATGGTCACGAAGCCGATCCTATTGAAGCATACGAGTTGCTTCATAGAAGAAAGGACAAACATAGAAGTTGGGTGGATATTGCATCAGAGCAAGTGGCGGTAATTTTTTTCTTCTGGAACTGACATTGTACAGTCTTTAAATATATGTGTATAAAAGTTAAACATAATGATGGTCGTATAAAAAGTTTGAAACTTACTTTATATTATTTAATTTAATGTTTTGGAACTTTACTTTCCAATGAAACTTACTATATAGTGAATGATACTCATATAAAAGTTATACATATAGCTTAATTTTACTAAATGATATTGACATAAAATTTATTTTATACTTCAAACATAAGTTAAAAAATTCTTAATACTTAATGATATTCGTATACAAGTTAAATATGCGATTAAAACTTACATTGTATTATATATTGTTTAACCTTTTGAAACTTTGTTGTATTGAATGATATTTGGATTAATTTTCAATTAATGCAATATAGGATAGAATTATACGTGTGCTGAAGCAAAATAAATAAGCACAAAACTCTATATGCTTAACAATGGTTTCACTTGGCAAATATTTGGTAAATTTGGATGTTCTGTATGCAACCTATTGATTAACATCTTTATTGTTGGAAATTGGTTTTAAAGACTAAGATTTGAAGTTGGTTATCATAACACATAATGTTTGATACTTGGTTAACATTGAATATTTCAAACTTAACTTATTGTATTTTACACTAAATGATATTCACTTGGAAAAAAAATTGCAGACTAAAATGTCACGTGAATTAACACAACTAGTAGCAACCCATGGTGAGGAGACACCTGAGTTGAGGCTGCAAGCATATGTAGCAACGATGGGGTATGAGAATCATAATAGAGTTCGTTGTTATGGCGACCTTGTGACACCGAGCATGGTGCCTTGGGTACAGCAGACTCAACCCGTATCATCAATTCGTAAATCACGCAAAGGACGAGATTATGCGTCTTTGGAGTCTAAATGTTTAAATCTACAAGCCATGTGTGAAAAGCAAAGTAAGGAGATAGAAGAGTTAAGAGTTATGATTTTATCTTCCCAACGACAGTCATCGTCACCCAATTTCATTTCACAACCATCATCGTCTCAACATCGTTCATCTTTAGAGCATCAAGCACAACAATCTCCCACTCAACATCCACCAAACACTGATCAAATATCTACCATCCAACATCAAGCACTCCTCCAACAACATCTAACTACCCAACATTGTATGTCACACCCACAGCTAGGACCATATCAGTTTTCACCACCATCTGGCCAACTTTATTGTCCTCAAGTATACCATCCTCCTTTCTACCCACAAATGTCATATCCACTTGGAGAGTTTACATCAATGCTCAATGGTGTTGATATTACACAACAAGCTGTGCCTCTAAGAAATAATCAAAGCGGTGAGTTTACGTCAATGGTCAATGGAATTGATTTTACGCAACAAAATGCGCCTCAAAGAAATAATCAAAGCGGGGAAGTTACATCAACGCTCAATGGAATTGATTTTACACGATGAGTTATACAGCCAATAAATAATCAAACTGATGAGAGGAGGTATGCATTCCTTGTTTTTATTTCAAACTTAAAAGTATTAATATAAGTCCAATTTTTCCATTTGCTAAGCAAAAATTCATTATTTTTAGTCCAATTAATGAAAATAAGTTTTAGCATGTGTTTTTAAACAATTATACATCATGTATCATCCAAACTTTATATAATGAGTTTCTTGTTATGATGACACACATTTGAATAAATAAATTATACATATTAAATGGATGGAAATAATAAAACCTGAACCAAATTGTACCTCAGAGAAATGGAATATAAAATTTTACATTTGAAATATTCAATTAAGAGAATAAACCATTGAGTAAATACATTCGCAGGGTAGAAATATCGCCATCCTTGACTAATTTTAGGATTAGATCGCGAACTTCTTTGTTTAATCGCCATACCTCTCTGTTGCGTCTTGTAGGCATATTTCTTTGTTTTCATGTATGCGTAAATGAATAAATATTGCTATTAAAGGTTTAAGAATTTTAGAACTTTGACTATATAGAATCATTAATTCTTCCTAAATTAATAAATATTGCTATTGAAGGCTTAATAATTTTTAGAACTTTGGCTTTATAGGCTCATTAGTTTGTTTTCCTGTCTGTGTGGATACATTAATAAATATTGCTATTGAAGGTTTAAGAATTTTAGAATTTTGACTTTACATGCTTGTTAGTGTCACAGATATATTATGTAACTTCAACTATAATTTAGCCAGAAAATACATAGTAATGGAGTTTTCAAATTATCTTAAGCAAAAGATAACGATGAGTTGATAGTCCGATTATTAATTTCAGAATTATATCACCTTGGTCCTGCAATATCAATTAGTAAATTTGGTCTGGATAAAGCTCTTTTCAAAGTTTTGAGCTTTGTAGATATTTCTTATCCTTCAGAGTAGCTGCTTCCAATAGTAGCTTTTGATATTACATCAGCCGAATACTTTTGCATATCTTCATCATTCATTATGTCTGCACTTCCTTTACCTCTCTTGATTTCATCCCATGTTCTATCAATGTCGATGTAGACTCCACCATTAGGTCTATCATTCCCTGCATATGTATTTAATGATTAATAATGTTTATAGTACTGACAAGATATGAATAAATTTTCTAGTATTCTACTAATATTGAATATATTTGATCATTTTCTATATACTGTGCATCATATTAATGTTTATTTATATTGTTGTTTAACTGAAAATGCAGGGACACATGCTTGTAGAAATGGAGGAAACAAGATATTCAAAAGGCAGAACTCAACTGAGAAATAGAGGTATTTGCACTTATATTCTATTAGTTTAAAACCATTTATGCCATGACTTTAAGATGTTCAGGTTTCAAATTTAGTAATCCATCATTGTAATTTTTGAGGCTTGGTTTCATAATTAATCACACTTTAACTTTACTCCGTTGCTTTAGGATATCTAAAAAATCTTTGTTAATAATAACTTATTCTGTGTGTGTAATTCTCACTATATTTCTGTGCAGTATAATGAATAGAACTGACTAGAGGGGCTTACTGAAGCAAAAACTAGAAGCTCTGTTGGAACAAGTAGAAGAAGAAAAGAGACAAATTCCCAGTTTTTTCCAACTTCGTATTTTGCCAATAGAGGCGTTTACATATATCTGTGAATGTATTTTAAATGTTATTTTGAATTGAGTAAAAGTGTTAAATGCATTGGCCCCTATTGTTTTCCAATTATTAAGGGCGTTAACAAATGCTTTTATTATGAGTGTATGCATAGGTGGCAGCATCACTATTAAGGGCATATATAAAGTAACAGTTTGCCTCTAATGATTATTAAGGACCCCATTTTTTGGGGCAATTCTTAAACTGCCTCTCATACTTTTAGGGGCAGTTTAACACAGTCATCTACCCCTATTTGTGCTAGTGGTTGCCAATGCATATGCCTCTATTTCTTTCACATTTAGTAGTGAGGAGTGGGTTCAAACAAATATGGAGCTAAAGGAAGAAGGGAGCATCCTAATTTCGATCGTGAAGCACTATCAGAAAACAAATATTTCTAAAGCAGACCATCAAATATCTCAAGGCTAAAAGAAGGGAGCATACTGATTTGTTAATCTGTGTAATGCCTCTAAGGTCGATCATCAACATGGGACAAAATCTGCCACCTTTCGTTCACCTTTAAAACTACTAAAACCAATCTTGTCCACTATTATTATGTGAAGCACCACCAAAATTGAGAGGATCTCAAAGGTGAGGTGACGTATACTACTGTAGTATGTAAGCATGCATATGCATACTCTACTCAGTCCAATCTTTAACCACCGCAACAAAATATAGTGGCCAACTAACATTCATCTCTGTCACGTGCTTCATGCTCTTTGGGTTAAAAGTTAAAACATTTTTATCACAATAGTATCACCAAAGCAAAAAATAGGCATAGTTCCTATAATTTAAGTGTAATAGAGATTCTTGCATCTTATGCTTTAATTGCACACACTTTAAGTACCAGCTCTGTACTGTTTTCAGCTATTTCAAAGCCATCAGGTATACAGCTCATCAAACAAACTGCCTAATGCTATATAATACAGGTAATTATCATTATAGTGAATCCCGTCAAAAATTAAAGAAATAAGAAGTCAGGGGTAAAGTGGAGTGGGATTTTGAGTGCCTTGGTTGGAGAAACACCTAGTGACGGTTTGTTGGGGTCACCTATTAGTTCTCAGGCTGTTGACGTGACGGTCTTTGAGACACCAGAGTATCCTCGATGACAAGTGAAGTTTCTGTGGCAATTATGAGCAAGGGTTTTCCATAATAACATATATGAGCAACTTGTAAATGGTTCACTTGAAGATAGTCAAACCAAAAAAAACTGTAAAAAGGAAAATGAATGAAATTATACACTAAGTACATAGTCCAATCGTTTACATTTGTTCTAGTCCTCCTTTTCAAAAATGAATGAAATTATAGACTATTTATTTAGAGGAAAATAAGTACCCTGTTCAAAAGTAATGAAATTAGCATTCCTTTTCGAACCTGATTCATATGTTCTAGTCCTCCTTTTGGATTAATTATAGTAAAAAAAATCACTTACAATCCCTTTCAAGAGAAATGCAAAAAAGAAAACGCTAATTAATATAATTTATAGGAATGCGACCTACGAGTTCATCAAGTGGGTGCAAACATTGATAAGATTAAGATAGCATCTTAATCTTTTTCTTTCAACAAATTAATAATTTTATAAGGTACATCACTATCATCTAAATTTTCTTCAATTACTATATATCATTCTAGAAAGTTGCCATGACATGTAAGCTTTTACCTGCTCTATGTTTTGCAACTTTGACTCCTTCAAGTTGATATTCTTTTATTGTGAGAAATATTAGAGTTAATTTTGGATTTATATTGTTCATAAACTGTTTTAAGGTTTAAAGACGCAGCGGATATAACACTTGACGACGAATTGAAGAATTCGTGTCAAACTAATCGATGAAACGATTAGATGAAGCAATATGAATCGGTGGATTGATGATACCAAACTGCTCTAATCCGTTGATCTCGCAAGATGCCGGACTTTAGCTATCTTCGACACGTTGATCGCGCACGATGCCGTGAGAGAAGATCTACAATTCTTCGACGTTGATCAAGCGCACTTGATTCCGTGAATTGGCTTCAACAATCGTTGATTCGAGTGCACTCGAATGCCGAAAGTGGAGATAGGAGATAACACTCAACTACCAATTTTAATGGTGGAACAAAAGCACACAAAAGAAATTTTATTCAAATTTTAACAACCTTTTACAAATGACCAACATCCTTATTTATAGGGTTACAACTCACACTACACACTTACATCACAAACACAACTCAGTACACGACCTATCATAGGTCGTTGACGACCTAAAACACGCCGACCCAAACAACTTACGACCTACCAGAAATAGCTACAACACACGCGACCTAGGCTGGAAATTGGAAGCGACTTAAGCTTCACGAGATAGCATTCGACAGATCATCAGCGACCTAAAGGAAGTCGCAACTCGTTCGCGACTTAAGTTTGCTCGCGAACTAGGTTTGGGAAATCGCGGCGGCTTGATCGAAGGTCGATCGCAACCTATGGTGGAGGGCGGCAGCGACCTACGGTGGGTCGTCGCTCGCGACCCAGAGGGAAGCGACCTAGGGTTTGGAGTTAAACGCGACTTAGCGGCTTCGTCTCGATTCAAAGCGCAGCGACCTAGGGCTTCTTCTTCGCCGCGACCTAGGGCTTCGCGACTTAGCAATGTCGTTGTCTTCGCTTGCGAGGTATGCTCTTCATCATCCTCCCCTTGTTGGAAGGAATTCGTCCTCGAATTCACACTCTCGTCATCTTCGACAAGTTCATCCCCATAATACGGAATTAAGTGTTTGACATTGAAAACATCAGAAGTATGAATATTTCCCGACAACCTTAACTGATACGCATTATCATTGATCTTCTTTATAATTTCCAAAGGACCAATCTTTCTAGCAGCCAGTTTGTTGTAAGTACCAACAGGAAAACGATCCTTGGTCAATACTGCATATACAAAATCTCCTTCTTTGAAGTCAACATGTCGTCGTTCAATATCTGCGGATTGTTTATATTTCTCATTCATCTTCTCCAATCGTTCCTGAACGATTCTATGGCATTCTATCAGCCCATCAACAAAATCAGCAGCTCGCTTCACTGTCCCCTTCAGTTGTGGCACTATCGTTAAATCCAACGACCCCTTTGGCAAGCTTGAATATACAATCTGAAATGGACTGAAACCCGTACTACGGTTGATAGCATGATTATGAGCAAACTCCGCTTGACATAACTTCACATCCCAACTCTTTAGATTATCCTTTACAAGACACCGCAACAAATTTCTCAGGGATCTGTTCACAACTTCAGTCTGTCCATCTGTCTGTGGATGATAAGCACTACTAAATTTCATCTTCGTTCCCACCATCTTCCACAAACTCAACCAAAAATGACTCAGAAATCGAGTATCTCGGTCAGAAACAATAGATTCAGGTAACCCATGTAAACGATAGATTTCTTTAAAGAATAACTGTGCCACATGAACTGTTTCCGTCGTTTTCTTACAAGCAATGAAATGTGCCATCTTCGAGAAACGGTCTACCACAACATATATAGAATCAGTTCCCCATTGAGTTCTAGGCAAACCCAAAACAAAATCTATGCTGATATCAACCCATGGTTTAGTAGGCATGGGTAATGGCATATACAATCCCGCATTCGTCGCTGTCCCTTTGGAAACTTGGCAAATATGACATCTCTCCACAAATCTTTCAACTTCTTTTCTCATAGAAGGCCAAAAATATGATTGTGAAACCAACTGCAATGTACGATCTCTGCCCACATGTCCTTCCTCATGCAATTCTTTCACAATCTTCAACCTCAAGCTACAATCCGGAATACACAATCGATTTCCTTTGAACAAGAATCCATCTTTCATCACAAAATCATCAGAACTCCCTTCCTGCATCTGATCCAGCACTTTTGCAAAATAAGAATCTGAAATAAGCAACTCTGGCAACAAATCAAATCCCACTACTTCCACTCGCATAGTTGTCAGCAAATGATTTCTACGGCTCAATTCATCGGCAACTCGGTTAGTAACTCCTGATTTGTGCTTCACCACGAAAGTAAACTGTTGTAAATAAGCAACCCACGAAGCATGCCTTGCTAAAATTTTATCTTGCCCCTACAAATGTTTCAAAGCTTCATGATCAGTGTATAGCACAAATTCTTTATGAAAAAGATAGTGTCTCCAATGCTTTATGGCTTGGACTATAGCATAGAATTCCAAGTCATAAGTATTGTATCTCGTTTTGGCTCCCGTCAGTTTCTCACTAAAATAGGCAATAGGATGACCCCTTTGACTCAATGTTCCCCCAATTCCAACCTTGGACGCATCAGTATTTAGCTCAAAGAGTAACTGAAAGTCCGGGTATCTAAGAATGGGCGTTGTGGTCAAGAGTGTCTTGATTCTCTGAAAAGCAGAATCAGCCTCTTCAGTCCAAACAAACTTCTTCCCTTTCATACATTCCATAACTGGTGCCTTCACGCTACTGAAGTGTGGAATAAATCTTCGGTAGAATGATGCTAAACCATGAAAACTCCTCACTTCTGTTATTGTCTTAGGTTGTGGCCAATTTCGAATAGCTTCAACTTTACCCTGATCAACTTGAATACCATCCTTCGACACAATATAGCCCAAGAATAGAATACTTGTAGTCATGAAGGTACACTTCTTTGTTGCAACATAAAATTCCTTACGTCGTAAAACCAACAACACTTCCCGCAAATGCTGTAGATGTTCTTCAGTGCTTCCACTGTAGATCAAGATGTCATCAAAATATACCACTACGAACTTCCTGATAAATGGTCGAAAAATCTGGTTCATGACTCTCATGAATGTACTTGGAGCATTTGACAAGCCAAACGGCATCACCAACCATTCGTACAGACCCTCCCGAGTTTTAAAAGCAGTCTTCCACTCATCACCCGGTCTAATACGAATCTGATGGTATCCACTTTTCAAGTCAATCTTCGAAAACATAGCAGCACCGCTCAACTGATCCAACAGATCATCCAGTCTCGGCATAGGAAATCAATATCTCACCGTAATCTTATTCAATGCTCTACTATCTGTGCACATTCTCCACGTTCTATCCTTCTTCGGCACCAACAAAGCTGGCACTGCACAAGGACTCAAACTCTCCTGAACACGCCCTTGTTCCAGTAATTCCTCCACCTGTCTTCTCAACTCCTCGTGTTCTTTTGGACTCATCCGATATTGCGGTCTATGAGGCAATGCAGCACCTGGCACCAAGTCAATCTGATGCTGTATGTCTCTAAGCGGTGGTAACTCTTTCGGCAACTCCTCTGGAAACACATCTTTGAATTCCTCCAAAACTGGCTTCACTTCCTTTGGAACTTCAGTAACTTCACTGCTTTCATGCCCAATCAACATAAAAACTTCAGGACTCTCATCTACTTCTTCCACAAACTACTTCAAGGACAACAAAGTCTTCAATTCCTCAATCTCCTCTAGCTTGTTCTCATTCTGCTGTCGCTTCTTCGGAACTAAAGTAATTTTCGTGCCCTCGAACAAGAAACTGTAGCTATTTGTTCGACCATTATGTTGTACCTCCCGATCGTACTGCCATGGCCTTCCTAACAGCAAATGGAAAACATCCATGTCAACCACGTCACACCAAATCTCATCTTTGTATTTCTTCCCAATAGAAAATGGAACATGAGCTCGCCTCTCTACCTTCACTTCTCCTCCTTTCCTCAACTAAGCAAGTTTATAAGGACTAGGATGTTTCTCCGTTTTCAACTTCAACTTCTTCACAGCTTCCGTTGAAATGATATTATCACAACTCCCAGCATCAATGACAAATTTACAGACCTTCCCCAAAATAGTGCACGTTGACTGAAAAATGTTACTCCTCAACCAACTCGACTCCTCTTCTTGTTTCGGGGTTAAACAAGATCTCTATAACATCAGATTACATCCCTCGTCTCTCGACACCTCTTCTTCCTTCTCATTACGGTGTGAATTGAGATCTTCTTCTACATCCTCATCTTCCACTTCAGCAATCATAGTTCTCTTCTTTGGTTTCGGACATTCGTTGCTCTTGTGACCCACTTCCTGGCAATTATTGCATTTGAAATTGGTGTTGACTTTTGGTTTAGCCACTTCATTAACAACTGGCTTACTCGATGTTTTAGGAACATTAGAACTACTACCCGCTCCTTTGTTCTGCCCCGTAAAACTTGGAAACACACCACCTCCACGTCTACCTTGTTTCTCCCAAGCCAACGCTTTTTGATGTGCTTCTGCCACGGATCTAGGGTCGAACATGTTCACCATATCCTCGATCTGTGTTCTAAGTCCCCCAACAAATCTAGCGGTCAATTGTTCTTCTGTCTCCATAATGTCATTTCGAGCAATCAACTGGTAGAACTCATCAGCATAATCAGCAACAGTCTTCGTCCCTTGCCTCAGGTTCTGTAATCTCTGATACATCAGTGATTGGTAATTGTAGGGTAAGAAAGTAGCCTTCATCAATTTCTTCATCTTCTCCCAAGCAATAATTTTTGACATCCCCATCCGCTCTCTAGTAAGTTTGGTTTGCTGCCACCACGCCATAGCTCTTCCCCTCAACCTAGTAGCAACCAACTTCACTTTACGATTTTCCGGAACCTCTTTGAAGTCAAAAATTTCCTCAACATAAGCTAGCCAATCAAGAAACTCCTCGGCCTGCATACCTTCCTTAAATTCCGGTATTTTAGTTTTCATCCCGAATTCCCATTTGTGATCATACTCTGAATGATTTCTTCCTTGACCTCGTCCTCGTCCATGAACACTACCACCATCAAACTCCTCTTCAAAATCTGATGTATATCGATGTCGATCCTGACCACCAACATCTCTACTTCCACCATTTCTTCCACCAACATTCCTTCGATCTACATTCCTCCGATCACGATCATTCACATTTCTATCACAATCTCGATCCGCACTTCTATGATCACTATCAACACTTCTCTCTCGATTTGAATGTGGTGACACTCTACTTCTCCTATGGCTCGATTCAGGTGAAACCCTTCTCTGATTTTGATTCATCTCCAACATCATTCTCTCTAATCGACCAATCCCTTCATTAAGTTTCTCATTAAAGTTTTCGTTAATTCTTTGCTCCATCTCATCGGCCTCTTCTATCCCATACAAAGCATCAATGTTGCGATAACGGTTAGCTCTTCTCGGAGGCATGATCACTCTTCAACAAATTCCAACAAAAACTTCACTTCGATCTAAAAATCTTCAAATCAAAACTACCCACTTGTTGAAATCTTCAAAAATCACCAAACGAACAAATCTCTTCAAAATCTCGAGAACCCAATTCTCCAAATGATGTAAATCTCGCACAACTCCAAAAATCTACGCAAACTCCTTGCGATCTAGCTCTGATACCAAATGACGCAGCGGATATAACACTTGACGACGAATTGAAGAATTCATGTCAAACTAATCGATGAAACGATTAGATGAAGCAATATGAATCGGTGGATTGATGATACCAAACTGCTCTAATCCGTTGATCTCGCGAGATGCCGGACTTTAGCTATCTTCGACACGTTGATCGCGCACGATGCCGTGAGAGAAGATCTACAATTCTTCGACGTTGATCAAGCACACTTGATTTCGTGAATTGGCTTCAACAATCGTTGATTCGAGCGCCCTCGAATGCCGAAAGTGGAGATAGGAGATAACACTCAACTACCAATTTTAATGGTGGTACAAAAGCACACAAAAGAAATTTTATTCCAAATTTAACAACCTTTTACAAATGACCAACATCCCTATTTATAGGGTTACAACTCACACTACACACTTACATCACAAACACAACTCAGTACACGACCTATCATAGGTCGTTGACGACCTAAAACACGCCGACCCAAACAACTTACAACCTACCAGAAATAGCTACAACACACGCGACCTAGGCTGGAAATTGGAAGCGACTTAAGCTTCACGAGATAGCATTCGACAGATCATCAGCAACCTAAAGGAAGTCGCAGCTCGTTCGCGACTTAAGTTTGCTCACGAACTAGGTTTGGGAAATCACGGCGGCTTGATCGAAGGTCGATCGCGACCTATGGTGGAGGGCGGCAGCGACATACGGTGGGTCATCGCTCGCGACCCAGAGGGTAGCGACCTAGGGTTTGGAGTTAAACGCGACTTAGCGGCTTCGTCTCGATTCAAAGCGCAGCGACCTAGGGCTTCCTCTTCGCCGCGACCTAGGGCTTCGCGACTTAGCAATGTCACTGTCTTCGCTTGCGAGGTATGCTCTTCATCAAATTTGGATTTATATTTTTAGATAAAAATATGGAAGAAAACTCTAATAATGGGGAGGACTTGATAAATATACCATTACATCATCCACCATTGCAGCACTATTGCAACCTCGTTTTATTTTAATACAAAAGATGGTTAAAGTTTAAAGAGTGAGTCTAGTTATCTATCAATTGATTTAGGAAACAAAAGAGTTAAAGAAACTTGTATATTTCCCTGCAGAATTCAAAATGATCAAAATAGAGATTACATGTGTTTTGATCAATAAAATAAAATAGGAGATGGCATGACTATCAAAATGAAAAGGTAAAACATGTAGGTTCATATGGAGATATATGCATGAAGGCTCCATATGAACCTTAAAACAATATGATATGAGTTAAATACAAGTTAAATTATTTTATTAAACAATTACAATGATTTGATTTTATATTTAGATAGCCATAATAATAAAATAAAGTAACAACAAAATTCCATTCTAATAAATAATCAACATTAAGCGCTTACAAAATCTCACCTTCATTATTGCTTTAGTCCTTGTTCATCAATACAAATTATGTACAATTCAATTCCAGTTGCAAAATTGAACCCGCAAACAAACGATCCAAAACGAATAAAAAAATCGAAAAGCAAATGTCTAATAGCAAAGGCGGTTGGCGATAAGCAGCAATAAGAGGCAGATTTTGGGCATGGTAGGAGGTTTCGAATTTGCTTTACTTTTTGGTGGAATTAGGGATTGGATTTGGGGGTACGAGCGCATTATTTTATGAGAGCATGTTATTCTGGGTACCGGTGTATTGATTCAGACCCTCAATTATTTAAGGGAAACTGTCAAGGTTTGTCAGCCGCGACTTACGGTTCATTGCAAAACTGGTTAATAGTCGTTGCAAAACTTTTTGCAACGGCTCATGGCCATTGCAACGGCTCAAGACCGTTGCGAATTTGCCGGAGTGTGGTGTTGCGAAATTGGCCATATGGTGTAGTGGCTCCCCACGGTGAACTACTTGACTTAGTAAAACTCTTATCCTCAAGTCCTACTAACTGCTTCTTCAATTCTTCTACCTCCTTGGGTGTCATCCTGCTGGGCGATCTACAAACTGGCTGCGCCCCCCAACATCAAGTCTATTTCAGAACTCGATTGCCCTCCTTTGTCGTAGTTTCGCCACAAGTTTAAAGGCATCTGCAAATTCCCAAGCTATTAGTACCCTGCTGATCCCATCATCATCTTCCATGGGGCATAACACAAGTCCAACTTCTCCTTCACCATGTTCAACACTATTATGATTTTGTCCATCTCTAAAATTTCGTAAAGCATTAGTTCTATCCACACAATAGATCCTAGCATCATTACACACTAACTAGTCCATATCCAAATTCACTTGAGCCCTATAAATTCAAGCACATATGGGTTGCAAATAAACTAATTCCACATAAGTCAAATTCAATGTCAATGCACCACAATCTGAGAGTGGCATACCTACCGATCAGATTAACCACACGCAAGGACATAATCAAATAGGCAATGTCTAGTCTAACCTCTCAACCAAATCTCTCGGAATGAAAAAGTGAGTCGCACTAGTATCAAACAGATCTTTAACTGATATACTGGAATTCAAAATCATACCTCCAAGCACAACATTTTCTTTCTCCTCGGCATTCGGTCCAGTCGAAGTTCCTTCCAAAGCATAAACCTTAGCCTGCTTTTCTTTTGATAAATCCCTCTTATTATGATTAGGCCCATTACAAATAAAGCACTTGGCCTTGTCCTTGTTCTTAGACTAGGTACACTTAATGGAGTAATGCCCTTTATACGACAGTTAAAGCAAGTAACATATACCATAATTGGCCTCTATGCCCCTCCTTTAAAAATCTTTCCTCCTTTATAATTCTTTCTACCCTTCTAGTATGGACTGAGTCTTTCCTTTGCCCATCCTTGGCCTTAACATCAACCTTCTTCTCTTTCTGAAACAAATGATCATGCCTTCTTGTCATTTCCACCACCATATCAAATAAAGCCAGCAGATTACCCATCACCTTGTGATTCAGCCCTTTCCTCCTGTCTCCTATAAATTTTTCATTCTTTTTTAGTGGAATATTAACATGCTCCTTTCTATACTGCAATAAAGTGTTAAAAGGCTAAGTGTACTTTGTCAAAGTCATCTCTCCCTGCTTTAGGTCAAGGAATTCCCTACAGGTGCACTCATATGAGATTCGAGGATAAAATGAGCCACAAATTGCTTCTTAAACCTCTCTCGGGTTATCTCTTCCTCTATGACTTCAGCAACTACAGCCTCTCATCAGTCCCACGCATCCTCCTGAAGTAGATGAGAAGCCAACCTCCTCTTTTGATCATTATAATACCCTAAGTATCCAAAGATACATTCACACACTCTGAACAAATTCAACACTTCAAAGGGTGACTCCTTCCTTGTGAACTCCTTTCCTTCATAACTCTTGAAATCTTTGTTCATCCTAGAAAATTCTAGTCCTCTTACTTCTTTTAGTCTCGACTCAACAACTCCAGCTAGATATTGCCTCATCATCTCATCATAAATTGGCGAAATAGGACATTCATATCTATTCCTCCTTCAGCCGAGATAGACACTTGAGTATCGACTTCAATACGAACTTCTAGGGCTACCTCCCCTCCTTGGCCATTAGTTTGTGTAATATCAGTTCCTCTACCAGGGTTCGATCGTGTACTTCCTACGGTTAAATATTGGTTATGTAGTGTAACAACCTACATATTCAATGATAATATATTTAAATAGTTAATTTAAATATTAAGTCGTTATCGAATTGGAAGTCTAAAATGTGACTTTTCGCATACGGTCGAATTAGGACTTGACACCACTTCCGTTGAGTCCAAATTAACATTGTGGATCAGAACGAGTATAAACATCGATATATTTCAATCGATGGATTTTTAGCTGGTAGCCTGCGTTAGATCCATAAACTGATCCAAAAGGCTAACTTTTGTATATGATGTAAATAGGTCTCGAAACCTTTTCCATTGGGTCCAAAATGGCATCCAGAAATTGAATGAGTATAAGGTTCAATATGTTTGGAGTTTGAAATTTCATGGATGAATAGTGCTGGATGAAGGGGATTGGGCAAAGCCCACTAGCTTATCCTCACTTAGCTTATATGTAGCTAAGTTCTTCAATATTTCCATTTCACTTTTCATTCCACATTATCTCCTTCTCCTCTTTTTCTAGTGCCCTATTAATCATCCCTTAATTACCTTATTAATCCCAAAACCCAAAACCCATTAAATAAATTTCCTAAATCAAATAAAAATCACCATAATTCCTCTCTTCCAATTCACTACAAAACCCATGAAGGAATTAGCTTGGATCAGAGTTTAGGTATGACTTCGAAATTTAAAGTAAGCAAGAATTAGGTTTTTGGTGATTAGAGCTTAACTAGGGTTTAATTAAGATGAGTGGGATGATTCTCCTTACTAATTTATGTGTTATACTTTATATATTTGATTATTGATTATTATAGAATTATATGAAGTGATTTGGAGATTGTTTGAGTTGATTTGAGTTTATGTTTGTGTTATAAACATGTTTCCCTTAGCTAATTAATTGTTTAAGACTCTAATTACAACGTTTGAAAATAGTTAGTAAACCCTTGAATTGATTTGGGTTAATTGGGTGATTAGTTGTGATGTTATTGTTTGATTTGTGTTTAATTAACTAGTGTAATGATGTGCATGCCATTAGAAAAATATTAATTAACCCATTTGAATTGATTTTCCAAATGTTAGTAAGCTAATTTAAGTGATTTGTGAACTCTACACTTATTATTAAAGTGATTGGAGACCCTATAAGCCTTAATTAGTATTTATAAAATGGTTTCATGGTTTTATAAATGAAGTATATATTTTATAAAATGGATATGAGATTTTATAAAGTAGTAAAAAGGTGAATACTTGGTTTTTTATGAAGTGATTAAGTATTTTAAATGCTATAAAGTGATTATAAGCTAGTATGGTATTTAATAAAATGGTTTATGATTTTATAAAATGATATATAGAGATGTTTCACTCTTATTAGAAAAATTACTAAAATAAGTAATATTTGGTTGAGTAATAGTTGAATTGCCTACTGGATATATGTGTGTGTGTACATGCATGAGCGAATATATATATATATATACGTGTATTTGGAGTTAAGCAACAATTGAAACAACTCTAGTGTTTTAGCTAGAGTAGTGATGAGAGTTGTGTTTGTAAGGAGTGATTATTTGTGTAATAGATTGTATAGGCATCTGGGAATGTTCGCATGTGTATATGGTCATGTTAAGAGCAATTTCATGTAGCCATAGCGACCATTGGGTGCGCTAAGTTGTGTGGGAAAGTACCGGGTCGAGTAATCGTACCGGTGAAGCTCGAATGTATTTGTGTTGTGATGTTGGTGGTTAAGTATACGTGTGTACTTAGGCATGCACAAATGAGTACATCGACACATGTATGGGCTACAGACAAGGCCAGGTATGTCGTTTTGGCGTGTTAGAAGAAGCCGGGTCACTAAAATGGCCCATAGAACTCTACTCATGCAAAGAGTGGATTTTGGTATCGAAACCAATTTTTGATTAAGTATGGAATTCAATTCCAAAATGTCAACAAATGAACCCCATAGATGTCCGGTGGGATGGAAGCAAGCTCTAGTAGCAAGGTGACTCATCGGGCAAAGCATCGGAGGAAACAATGCGCGAACCGACATCCGTTCGGGGAATCTACTCCCTGCCCTGGCTCACTATCTGGAAACTGTAAGTTCAATCAACTAATATGGTCAATTTAATTGACTGGTTGAGAGGAAAAAGTCCATCTCGGTCCTGGTTCAGTCGACTGAATGCAGTCGGCTAACCTGCTATGTGTTGTGCAAACTTCAAAACGCAATAATGTTTGCATACGAAGTTAGATTAAGGTGAGGTTTGGGCCATTTTTCCTTATCTTTCGAGGGTTACAACATGTAAAAATTTTGTAGGTTTTGGAGTAATTTGATTTCGAGGCCCACGCGGGACCCACCTTGGCACGTATTCCAAAACCATAGATTTTGAGGTAGATCGGGAGGATATATCTGAGGAGTACTATGACAATAAGGTCATGCGTTCCATTTGGAATGAGGTTTGGGTTATTATGGGGTTTTGTTAGAGTTGTCTGGTGGGTTTTTAGATCGTGGCGACTAAAGCCATGCGTGGCGATTCCATATGTTACATACGGAGTGCGTTCGTACTTAAAGGTTTCGACCTTAGAGTAATATATGATTTTTTTGGTGTTGACTTGCTATGACACACCAAGGGTATGGACTTATGTGACCTACTCAAGTATCGAACTTGTTGTGGTGTACCTAGAGTGTTGTTGATGGACATGACACATTCGACACGGTCTTAGAGGAACAGTGAATAGCTTTATCTTACTGTGATCGCTTGGATGTTTTTGGGTCCTACGTTAGTAATCTTACGAATGTTTGGTCTTAATAGTAGTGACCATATGCGTTGTAGCATACATGTTTGGTCTTAGTAGTAGTGACCATATGCATCAGGTCGTACCTATTCGGTCTTAGCAGTAGTGACCGTACGCGTGAGGCGTATTACATCATCTTAGCAGTAGTGATCGTTGTTTTGGAATCACGGTTTGATCATGGTATGTTTGAACTATATAATTAGTAATTTTGGGCTACTGTAGTGTAATGGAAGATATTGTGCTAACTTTTTATTATAGGAGAAGAGTAGATTATGACATGATCCCCTACTTTGAGATGGATTTACTATACTTGTTTATAGATAATGTGGATTTCCCCTGAACCACACATTTGTGGAGAGAGCTAGTTGTGCTTTAGTAGTTCCTATTTATTTGTATATAGTTTTAATATACAGTATTTTTAGATAGTTCCTCCCATACGAGACTTTATGTCTGACCCGAGTTTTTGCCTTTGTCTGCTTATGTCATGACAACTCTCGGGTACTCAATTGAGTGGTTCGAAAGTTAGGTGCTTTCGGGGATACGCTAATAGAGTGCGCAGCTGGAGCATTTTGTAGACGTGGCATCGGTTTTTTGAGATATATATACTTGTTATTTTATTATACATGACATACCTGTTATTTATATACGAGACTGTTATATCGGATATTTATTAAGGACTCCGTATTTATTTTGGAGATGATGTATTCTGACTATTCTATAATGGTATTTATTTGTCAGTTGCTTCTGCTAGTGTGGTCTTTTATACATCATTATTCTATTCTTTTAATTTATATTCAGTATATTATATGTTGTCATTTCATTGTGAGATCTTATCGATGTCATGCTTTAGTGTTTTGTTCTAACTCTTTCCCAACAATCTGTTTGTTGTGGTATTCGAAAGTCATGTGATGATGTAAGGCATTGATTTTCGAGTATTAGGATGGATGGGTTATTACAGTTGGTACTAGAGCTTAGGACCAACACTCGGACCAAGTAGACCGGTTTAAGTTAATCGGTCTGGTTGTAGGAGATACATCGAGAGATCGTACTTGTACTTTTTTACTATATATCATTGTATACATTGTTTGGCTTTTGGACGAAAATTATTTCTACTACTAGTTGAGAAGGTATTTTCATCAGGCTATCCATATAAGCAAACAAAATATAGGAGCGACTGCGGACAGGCGGATGCCTGATTAGTTCTGCGACTATGTAGCAACCGCAAAAGATGTTCCGTCGTCTGTGAAGATTTCCAACTGATTGTGGTCAGTGCCAAAAGTGGTGTGGCCCTTTGGGCATCAGTATTTTTAGCTCCACTAGCTTTAGACTCTTCAAAGCAGTGCCAGAATTTCCTTAGCCTTGAACGGGAGCCATATCTGAGTCCTGAGGTTGTTGCTGAGGCGTAGTCTTGGACATATGCATGAGAAGGCTTCGATCGATATAAGTCTAGGGAATGTTCTTATAAGTGAGATTGTTTCTCGGCATTTAGTGAAGGGGGACTTTGGTTGGCTAGAATGTGGTGTTTTTGTAGCTGATAAGCAGACCTGTGATTCGGAATTTATTCAGGTATCGCTATAAGTTCTCGGTTCATTTCTGAGATCAAGAAGAGCATGTAGCTTGAGTATTCCATCCATCTTGAATAGGACAGCTTGCCAATGAAGGTGTGTTGACTGGTTCAACCTTTTGTTTTTGGGGTTTTGAGTTGGTCGGTACTCCGTTATTGTGGGCAAAGAGATTTTCCTTGGGTCTGAAGTATTGGTTGGGGTTCATTGCTTAGCCTTATTCCTGTTAAGGTCCACTATTGAATATCTCGTTGGGATGGTTCTCCTTCGTGAAAATTCCTGTGAGATACCGTTTAGGTAATAAAAGAGGAAAGCAACCGAAAATCCAATAGAAGCATAATGACCATGACAAGGAAGATCGAGCTTGTTTGAAAATGAAAAGCTGGCCTGGTATGTCATTCATGTGGCATACGAGAGGCGTTTCGCTATGAAATGTTATCAAGTTAGAGTGAGGTGTAAGTGCTTCATTTGAGATCGCCTTGATCACTTGAAGAAGGACCGTCCTACATTTTCAAAGGGTGTGTAAGTGATGATGACTTCTGCCTCTCAGGCATTACCTGTTCCTAGCAAGCTTACAGCTCAAGGAAATTGGAAAGAGCTTATGTAGTGAGGTATGCTCTATTTTTGAAAACTCACTTTTGTTCCTTCCAACACTTAAGCAGAATATTTTATCTATTGCTAGTTACTCGATAGATAGGCTAAACTTGACTCCTTTTATAGTAGGTAAATTCTTTGATAGCGATCAACCTTGTACGAGTCACCTTAGTTGCTAAACTGAGGTGAAGCGATTGAAGTGTTAACATTAGAACTTGATACATGAGCTTTCAAGTTGAGTGGGTTTGATCAATGAAGTGTGACTTGGATTTATATCCAGGTAACGGTTCGGTGGATGCCCAATAATGAGCAGAGACCGAGCATATGACTTATAGGCATTTGTCTAGAGTCGTTCATGTTAAAATTGTTTTCCTTTGTGTCAGTAAACCTCAAGTGATGGGAGTAATCCCATGTGCCAAAAAGGATATTTTCTAAAGATTGGTCCATTCACGTATCAATTCTTAACCTGTAGTTTGAGCATAGATTTTCCAGGTGATTTGCACCGGTTAGGATAGGGTTTTTCACATGATTCTAATAGATGAGCACTTGAGCCGGATTCTTAGGATGACTGAGAGATTTCTGAAGCTAGACCTTTGTCGTGCAAGGAGATTTCTGTAGTCGAATCAAGGAACTAGATCAGAGTTCGCATGGATAGAGTCAGGTAGCCGACCCTAATTTAACAAAGAAATCTTGCGAGCAAAACAAAGGTTTGGAACGGGCATCATGTCATTTGGAATAATCATCAGAATTTATAAAATTTTAGATAATATAATTATTATTGCGTGGGATAGTTTGGGGAAGGATTTCTCGACTAGTTTTATGCCGATTCGGATAATCTCCTAAGTGACGAGATGATACTTGCCTAGGCGAGCGTCGTAGAGCACTTTGTATATTATTATTATTATTATTATTATTATTAATTGTGCGGTCAAGGTGAGTTTGAACCCGAGCAGATCCAAGCAACTGTAAATCTCCACTTTTAATGATGATTTAGTTAGTATAAGTTTCTTCTTTAGAGAATGAGTTTTGTTCGGAAGAAAAGGAAAGTAGAGGCATTGATTGTTGGATTTGTTCGAGAGTTTAGAGACTCGATGATCTTGCATATCGCATAGGTTTTCCTCTTTGTAGGGGGAGGTGTAGTAGTCGTTCGTGTGTTATATTCAAGAAAGAAGTTGCACACTTGGGCATTTATTCCTTTTGAATGTCGAACGGACTCATTGGAGTTTACGGTTCAACATGCGCATTTCACACTTGATGGTTACCGAGCATGTTGGTGTAGACTCTTTTAAATATTTCATTATTTGTGTTGTTAATTGTGTTCGTTATTACTTGTTGCTTGATATTGTTGCTACTGCTTATATTTTCTTGTTGTTGCTTGATGTTTGCTATTGCTTGTTGTTTGCTTTTGTTGCGGCTATTTGATATTGGTTGTTGTTGTTGTTTGACTTTGATGCTGGTTGATTTTTAGTGTGGCTGATTTTTCTTGCTTGCATGTTTGATAGTTTGAATGCTAGTTACTTTTGCTTACCATTATCGCTATTGTTTGATGGTTTATTGCCACTTATAATCATTTGATTTGCAATGATGGACCCAACTTCGGGGGTTTAATCCAGGGTGCATGTGGTTATATAAATTGTATCGGTCTTATATTAGTGACCATACATCGTATCGGTCTTATATTATTGACCGTGTTAGTATTGATCTTATATTAGTGATCACACATTGTATTGGCCTGGTATTGGTTCCTTGTAGATCATTGGCCTTATATTAGTGGCCATGCCTAGTTATCGATCGAGATAGATGTCTGGTTATGTTAGTGTACTGACCATGTTTATCTCAAAGTGTTGGATCGCGATAAGTGTCCATTGTTGACTCCATCCATCAGTAACGACAAGTATCGATGTGTATTACTCAGCTATCTAGAATAGATTGCATATCATCGATGCTTGCTATGGGGAGAGATAGGATCTATAGGAGTCCACTGCCATTTGATGTGACTTAGAATCAGTGGTATATTTTTGATACTGACGAACTTGAGCTTACTCTCCAATTGATTATCATGTATGATGTAGTAGTACCGGTTACTACACTGAGGTTATACATGTTTAAATTATGTGTTTGAGCAATCCTCTTAGTGTAGTACAATTAGGTGCTTAACAGCCGATGTATATCTATTTAAATGCTTATTTTCTTATATTGGCATTTAAGTAGTGAAAAGCTTTCTTAAAAAGAGGTATGAATTTTTTGGTAATGTGGGATGACATAGGTCATTACATATTTCCTAATTGCGGTGCATTCTAATTTGGGAGTTCCGTAGTGCTGATAGCACAAGGGAAGGTACCGTTAGAATTTTCCAAAATCAAGATTCGGGAAGTTTGGTCGGTCCTATTTCTTTCTCATGCTCATGTGAATTTCAAGGAGGAAATCTTTTTAAGGAGGGGAAAATGTAACAGCCCGCATATTTAATGATAATATACTTAAATAGTTAATTTAAATATTAAGTCGTTATTGAATTGGAAGTCTAAAATGTGAATTTTCACATACGGTTGACTTAGGACTTAAGACCACTTCCGCTGAGTCCGGATTGATATTGCGAATCAAAATGAGTGTAAACATCGATATATTTCGATTGACGGATTTTTAGTCAGGAGCCTGCAGTCAATTCGTAAATTGATCCAAAAATCTAACTGTATACGATAGAATTAGGTCTCGAAATCTTTTTCGTTGAGGCTAGAATGGCATCTAGAATTTTAATCAATATAAGGTTCAATATGTTTGGAGTTTGGAATTTCAAAGATAAATAGTACTGGATAAAGAGGATTGGGCTAAGCCCACTAGCTTACCGTCACTTAGCTTATATGTAGCTAAGCTCTTTAATATTTCGATTTCACTTTTCATTCCACATTGTCTCCTTCTCCTCTTTCTCTAATGGCCACTTAATCACCCCTTAATCACTTCCTTAATTCCCAAACCCTAAGCCCATTAAATAAATTTCTTAAAATCAAATGAAAATCATCATTATTCCTCTCTTTCAATTCGCCACAAAATCTGTGAAGGGCTTGGCTTGGATTGGAGTATTCATATGCGTTTCGAAATTTAAAGTAAACAAGAATTAGGTTTTTGGTGATTAGAGCTTGACTTGGGTTTAATTAAGGTGAGTGGGATGATGCTCCTTACTAATTTATGTATTATACTTCAAATATTTGATTATTGATGATTGTAGAATTATATGAAGTGATTTAGAGATTGTTTGAGTTGATTTGGGTTTATGTTTGTGTTATAAACATGTTTCCCTTAGCTAATTGATTGTTTAAGACCCTAATTACTATGTTTGAAAATAGTTAGTAAGTCCTTGAACTGATTTGGGCTAATTGGATGATTAGTTGTGATGTTACTGTTTTATTTGGGGTTATTTAAGTATTGTGATAATGTGCACGTCATTAGAAAACATTAATTAATCCATTTGAATTGATTTGCAAAATGTTTTTAATCTAATTTAAGTGATTTGTGAACTCTACACTTATTATTAAAGTGATTAGAGAGCCTATAAACCTTAATTAGTATTAATAAAATGGTTACTTGATTCTATAAATGAACTGTATATTTTATAAAATGGATAAGAGATTTTATAAAATAGTTATAAAATAGCAAAAAGGTGAATATCTGGTTTTTTATGAAGTGAGTAAGTATTTTAAATGCTAAAAAGTGATTATAAGCTAGTATGATATTTTATAAAATGGTTTATGATTTTATAAAATGATATAAGTAGAGGTTTCACTCTTATTAGAAGAATGATTAAAATAAGTAATATTTGATTGAGTGATAGTTGATTTGCCTGCTGGATATATGTGTGTGTATACGTGCATGAGCAGATATACGAATATGTGTATTCAGAGTTAAGCAACGATCGAAACAACCCTAGTGTCTTAGCTAGAGTTGTGATGAGAGTAGTATTTGTAAGAGGTCAATATTCGTGTAATAGATTGTATATGTATATGGGAATTTCCGTATGCGTATATGGTTATGTTAAAAGCGATCTCATGTAGCCATAGCGACCACCGGGTGCGTAAGTTACGTGGGAAAGTATCGGGCCGAGTAATCGTCCCGGTAAAGCTAGAATGTATTTGTGTTGTGATGTGTGTGGTTTAGTGTACGTGTGTGCTTATTCGTGCACATGAGTGCATTAACACACGTATGGGCTACACACAAGGTCGGGTTTGTCGTTTTGGCGTGTTAGAGGAAGCCGGGTTGCTAAATCGCCCATAGAACTCTACTTGTGCAAAGTGTGTGTTTTGTTATCGAAATTGATTTTCAATTACTTATGGAATTCACTTCCAAAAGGTCAACAAATGAACCCTGATAAATGTCCGATGGGATGGAGGCATGCTCTAGTAGCAAAGCGTTAGAGGAAACGGTGCAAGAATCGTCATCCATTCAGGGAATCTACACCCTACCTAGGCTCACTGCTTGGAAATAGTCAGTTCAATCGACTTACTTGGTCCATTCAGTTGACTGGTCAAGAGGAAAAAGTCCATCTCAGCCTTGGTTCAGTCGACTCAATGGCCCATCAGTCGGTTGACCTATTGTGTGTTGTGCAAACTTTAAAATGTGATAACTTTCGAATATAAAGTTGGGTTGAGGTGAGGTTTAGGCTATTGTTCACCGTTTTTTGAGGGATACAACCTGAGAAATTTTGTGAGTTTTAAAGTAACTGATTTCGGGGCCAATCCCGGATCTACCCCGGCACATATTCCGAAAACATAGATTTTAAGGTAGACCGGAAGGGTATGTCTGAGGAGTACCATGACACTGAGGTCATGCATTCAATTTGGATTGCAATTTGGGTTTGTTTGAGGGTTTTTTGGAGTTGTCCGGTGGGTTTTAGGCCATGGCGACCGAAGCCGTCCGTGGTGATTCTATACATTATATACGGAGTGAGTCCATACTCTAAAGTTTCGACCTTAGAGTAATATACGATTGTTTGGTATTGACTTGTTATGACACACCAAGGGCATGGACTCGTGTGACCTACCCAAGTGTATGGACTTATGTGACCTACCCAGGTATTGACCTTTTTGTGGTGTGCCTAGAGTGTTTTTGATGGCGCTGACACACTCAGCACGGTGTTAGAGGGACCATGAATAGCTTTATAATGTTGTGATCGCTTGGATGTTTTTAGGTCCTACGTTCGTAATCTTACGAACGTTTGGTCTTAATAGTAGTGACCATACGCGTTGTAGCATACCCGTTTGGTTTTAGCAGTAGTGATTGTACGCATTGAGTCATACCTATTTGGTATTGGGTACAGTGACTGTACGTGTGAGGCGTATCGTATCGATCTTAGCAGTAATGATCGTTGTTTTGGGGTCACTGTTTGATCATGGTATGTTCATACTATATTATTAGTATTTTTGGGCTAATGCAGTGCAATGGAAGATCTTGTGCTTGCTTGTTGTTACAGGAGAAGAGCAAGTTATTGTATGATCCACTGCTTTTGAGATGGATTTACCGTATTTTTTTATAGGTAGTCCGGATTTCTCCTGAGTCATGTTTGTGGAGAGAGCTGGCTGTGATTTTGTAGTTCATGTTTATTTGTATATAGTTTTAATATACAGTATTTTGAGATAGTTCCCCTCACACCAGACTTTATGTCTGACCCGAGTTTTTATCTTTGTCTACTTATGTCATGACAATTTTCGGGCACTGGATTGAGTAATTCGAGAGTCGGGTGCTTTTAGGGATACGCTAGTAAAGTGCGCAGCTGGAGCATTTAGGAGGTGTGGCATTGGGATTTTTTAGATATATAGACTTGTTATTTTATTATACATGGCAGACCTGTTATTTATTTATGAGACTGTTGTATCAAATATTTATTCAGGACTCCATATTAATATTGGAGTTGATGTATTCTGACTATTATGTACTGATATTTATTTGTCAGTTGCTTCCGCTAGTGCGGTCTCTTATATGTCGTTATTTTATTATGTTCATGTATATTCAGTATATTATATGTTGTCATTCCATTGTGAGAAGTTATCAATGTCTTGGTTTAGTGTTTTGTTCTAATTCTACCCCGACGATCTGTCTGTTGTGGTATTCGAAAGTTGTACGATGATGTAAGGCGCTGATTTTCAAGTATTACGATGGGTGGGTTGTTACATGTAGGTCCATTATTTCCTTTTGCATAAGCAAGGGTTTGTAAGAAATGGAAGTAAAAAAATATGAGATCAATTGCGGAGGTGTAGATATATTCTCCTATATTTCTATATCAAGATACATGTACGTTATATATATAGCGTATACCTTCCCCAAGGTGTTCATTTTCTACTGATAAGTTTCTACTTAACTATGTTTTACTTAAGTGTTCATTTAACCTATGCTCTAATATCATGTTGTAACATCCCCCACTTTGAGACGCAAAAATGGATGTCGATGATGTGGTCATCACCAGAATCATTTTCATGCGAGAAGGTAAGTCGGTAATATTTAACACAACATTAAGTTATGTAGTTAATATTGGATAATATTGCTGATATATCGTCAATATATCTCGTATCTCTCCTAAGCCTATATTTTTCAAAATATCTTTACCGATATATCGCCCGAAATATACCGATATATCGCTCTGATATCTAGTATGAAATACCTGATATTTTTTAAAAATATCATTCATTATTTTAAGTGTTGAAGAAAATGTATTTACAAATAAATATCTTCACATTCTCAATATTTGTTTTTTATGTGTGGAGAATTAAAATATGCCATATTAGAAATCCCGATGCACTAATTTTTTTGTTTTAACCGTACAGTTTATGTCTTCATCATAAGTCTTTTAATAAAGAAAAATCTATATTTCATTATTTTATATGTTTTATTTTCAGTGAAGACTTTACCAATAAGAACAAAATCATGAAAGAGCTACTACTCTTTTTGGTTGTTTTTTGTTCACCGTTTTTAATTGGTAAGTTGGCTTATGAAAATTCATTTTATTAGTTATTATCATGTCCCAAAAACTAAAGTTAAAGAGTAGTAAAGTTATATATTTGACATATCGATAAGGAATGAGCTAAAGTAGTAATTGGTGTTAAATCAACATTGCTTATTCGATAAATTAAGTGAAAACGAAAATGACGAAACTATAAATATGGAAATTCTAGGAAAGTAATATAGATGATTAGATTATTAGAGAAATAATGAATATAGTATAAAAATGAAGAAAATAGTAAGATGTATAGTATACAAATTTCTCATTTTATGAGCCTATATTATGATTTTATTTAATAGATTATCTCAATAAATGAATTGTAATATATAAACTATATGGAGTCAATCTTTGATGGTAATTTGACATTATTTATCAAAATATTTGAAAACTTAACATCAATATAACACTATAACATATCACAATACATTTATAACATGTTCTATACATGTCCGTAATTTTACCAACATTATCCGATATTATCATGATATTTTAAATATCTCATATCGATACTTGACCAATATGTACCCGATACCGATATTATAGACATTAAGTAAACAGAGTACCTAAATAAAATTTTCATTACAAAGAATTGTTTTACAAATTTCATTACATTATCATTAACCATTTTCATTCCAATGTATAGGTAAATACTAGTGTCATGTTAGACATATGAAGATGCCAGAATGACACATAACCAATTATAATTCCTGGTTTTACAAAGCGGAATTTTCAAAATAACTTTTATTAAGTAGATAAACTTCTTACTTCGTCTTTAAAATCTATGTTCGTCCTTCCAAAAGATACTTGTCTAATCCAAAAGCTAAGCTTACTCGAATGAGTACCCACGATTTTATGGAATATAGTAAAAACATGGGTTAGACATAAAGTCTGGTATGAGTAAAAGCTTACCCTAATCAATCATAGTCAGACCACGTCACAAAAGCACAGAACAAGATTTCTTCTCCTTTCTCATCTTAATGATTACATCATTACATTTAAACTAACATCACATCAAAAGTAACCAAGTGTATTTCATTTAATCCATAAGTGTACTATACACTTGCCATCCACTATTTAACCATGTCATATTTATATTTTCAAATCAAACTATATACCCCATACTTAACATCCAATCATGTGTTATGTCATTTAACAATCCAAACATCACCCAATCTATTATTTATGTGTTCAACTTTAAGTTATCATTAACTTAGTTTAGTGATTATTCGTTTAGGTCTGTCTATCACTAATTTTTATCTTATCTCAACAATGTTACCTGATGAAATGCCCACTCATTCCATCAATGGGAGCCACCCCGACTCTTCTAAGAGATTGAATGCAAACACCTTAAATATATTCTAGTAAACGTCCTTACTAAGCGTCAATAGCCCCTTTTAGTCCTTAAACAGTTATTGTTAACGTTGTCGATTTATTTATTTTTGTTATAACATACCTTAATGTTTTGACACCCTAGATTACTCCCCTTTAGAATTTATAGATCATTTAGGATTGAACCCTATCGTGGCATCCTACCATATACCATTGGACTTTAGACTAATAATCAAGGCACACTGCCATCCAATAACTCCATGAGCTAGCATATCTTTCTAATCATGGTTCCACCCTTTCTTCATTCATTTATAGTGTACCCTACACTCCTTTAGATAAACCATCTTTATCTTTGATTAAATGATAACCTAACATTTATTAGTTTTTGTAAACTGTCTTCCATTTCAAAAATTAGTTCACACAATTTTAACTTATAAAGTCCTTTATTTCATCCCTATGAAATAGTTCATTAACACTTGGAAAATATCTTCCAAAGTGCTCTAAGCATTTCTTATTTTACTTAGAAAAATATAGCTTCTCCAACCATCACAAATCAAACTTAATTGTTGCATATTGGCTATTCCATAGTCTTTGCATGTTGAGCCTAGCTATTACATATTAGAGCCATTGCACGTTGAATCTCCTAGGCAATCGGTAGTTGACCCTCAACTAGCTATCCCATGTTGATAGTCTGTTGTACCTATTGCAAGTTGAGCTTCTATATAAGCTATCGTAGGTTGGTAGCTTCCCAAATATCGTAGTTGAGCCACTAAGTGCCGTTGCGGGTTGACTTTCCCTATATGCCTTTGCATGTTGAGTTTCAGTATAAGCTATCGCACACTACAACAAAACTTGCTATTAGTGCATTTATGGCAGCGTTTCAATGCTAATTGCTACCCTTGCTCTTTTACAAAAATTAAATGTAATTAAAGAAACTCTACTGGTCTTCTTGCCAATGATCACCCAAATTTGGATGATATTTTTCATTTGGCCGCTCATATTTCTTTTTCTTCCTTTATCCCTTAAATAATTTTTTTGACCACAACATCTTTTATCAATCCTTTTCTTCTTTAGATTTGATAAACTTGCTTCATTCTCCCTAAATAATATTTCTTTTTTTCTAGTACCTTCAAAAAAATTTCACCTCAAATTCTGGTCTGATGCTTCATGCTTGCTGACTCACATCAATTTCAAGCCATCGCTGAAGGACTGCTCATGGCTATATCGGGAGAACGGCGTGAGTCACCTGAATACAGTACCTTTGGAGATGAACGCAAGCTTTTTCAACACTAGCTTGCACCACCATTGATGAAGACTGGCTCGAGATCTGTGTATATTTTTCTTTAGAACCCTTGCACCTCAAGGCTCAAATGACGATTACAATCTCCAACCACCACTTTACACCTCGAACTCAATAAAGGTAATCTGAGTAGGGCTCGAGTCAGATCTATGTTACAAAATCCCTACTATATATGTTTTTTACTTCATGCATAAACATAATAGATTAAGAAACATAGCATAGATTCCCGGGCAATTCTACAAATTGTGCTAAGTGAGCAGTGGTAGAAATAACTGTTAGTTGAATTTCAACTGTTACACATTTTATTAATACCAAAACTGAAGCCGTTTACTGGAAAAAAAATACACATTTTATATGAACAAAATATTGCCATCACGATCATAGAATTCACATTAATTAATTATTAAAACTTGAATAATCGTACTATGTCTTTTCTGTTACTATAATTTATTTTGCTTTCCTCTTATACAGACTATTTTCTTCATTTGGCTTGCATCATCGGATTGGTTGTTCCAGATTCTTATTTTTGGTACTTTGGTTCTACCTATTCCGGTACCTCTTCTCATTGGGACAATTACTAACATGAACTTGGAAAATAGATTAAAAAAATTGAACGATGTTTTAAAGAGTAACTTCTGAAATTAGCTAGGGATTAGGGATGTATGTCAGGAAAATAGATTAAAAAAATGAAGGATGTTTTAAGAATAACTTTTGAAAATATGGATTAGGGACGTATGTCAAATTTTTACTATTTTTAATGGCAAATTCTATTGCAACCCACTAAATTGATTAGTAGCCCCCCTTAATTTTAATAAAATTAAGAAGACAAAAATACCCTTCATCAACTACGTACGTTCTTTTCTTTTTTCTCTCAGTCACCTTTCTCAGTTCAAAACAGTTAATTCAAAAACCCTAATTAACAAATCAATATAAAAAAATTATTCATATTTCAGTACCAGCGAATGGAGAATGTAGAAGATAATCAATCGTTATCGCAATCACAGCAGGTAATTGGGTTTTTTTTTTGAAAAGTAGCAATTTTTTTGAAAGCAAATCGTAAACCCTCGATTTTGTGGAATGTAACAAATTCACGTAGAAACCTTACTAGGATAAATATATAACCATGGAGAAACCTTACTAGGATCAATATATAACCACGGAGAGACCTTACGTGGTTTATTTGAATACCACGTACAAGAAATACGTGGTTTGTTTGGCGTCAACGCGGTGTTTATCCGTGTTTAGTTATATAACCACGTAGTTGTATTGCGTGGTAGATTGATTTTTTTTTCTTTCTGTTTTTCCTTTTTCATCGTTTGACACTTGGTTTATGCAGATTATACCATATTCCAGTGATGAAGAAATAAGCGAAGAAATAGTGCTTGATTATTCTAACGAGTTTATGACTTATGACGTAAGTTTAAATTGCATTTCTTTTGATTAAATCTATATTACCTACATTTTATTTAACATTGTTAATGCAGATATTTCCTTCTCGACAAAAGTTGATTGATTGGGTTTGTGATACTGGAAAACGACTTGGTTTCGTTATCATAATATTGAAATCAAATACTGGTGCTTCAAGCAAAAAACCAAGAATTATGTTTGCTTGTGAACGAAGCGGTGTGTATAAGAAGCGAAAAGAGATAAGCCCGAAGAACCTTCGAATGACTGGTACAAAAAAATGCAATTGTCCGTTTAGACTTAAAGGTGAGAAACTCCATACTTTAGATGATTGGAGATTGCATGTTGTGAATGGTGTTCACAATCATTCAGAGTTAAAAAATGAGGAAGGCCATTCGTATATTGGTCGACTAAATGAAGAAGAGACCAAATTAGTTGTTGAGATGCACAGAAACATGGTAAAAGCAAAAGAAATTTTACACACCATTAAAAGAAATGATCCTACAAATCGTACCACCATCAAAACAATTTATAATGTTATACGAGCACAAAATTCTATTGAGCGGGCAGGGCGTTCACAAATTCAATATTTGCTTACTAAATTGACAGAGTTTCATTACTTTGAATGGCACCGTAAGACATTAGATGGAACAGATATTATTAAAGATATATTTTGGGCGCATCCTACCAGTTTGGATTTTTTACGTACATTTCCTCGAGTTATCATACTAGATTGCACATATAAAACCAATAGGTATAGAATGCCTTTGCTTGAGATTGTTGGTGTTACTTATACAGATCTTACATTTTGTATTGCGATTGCGTATTTAGTTTCTGAAACCGAGGAAAATTATACATGGGCCTTAGAACGGTTGAAATCTGTTTTGATTGATTGTGAAGTGGAATTGCCATCAGTCTTCGTTTCTGATAGGGAAATAGCACTAGTTAATGCTATTGGTGTTGTTTTCCCAAATTCTGCACATATGTTATGCACATGGCACATTAAAAACAATGTTCTAACTTTTATGCAAAAAAGAGTGAAAGGAATGGAGCTTGAGGAGAAGAAGTCGTTTTTATTTGACTGGAATGAACTTGTGTGTTCAAAAAATTTAAGCGCTTACAATGAGAATCTACAAGTGTTGCATGAAAAGTATGGGAATCATACTTCACTGTTGAAGTATATTCACGAGACATGGTTGGATACATACAAAGACCGATTTGTTCAAGCGTGGACAGATGACTACAAGCATTTTGGAAATTATACCTCTAATCGGTAATTTTGTTTAATAATCATGTTCATATTTATTCAACATAGTAATTACTGTTATATTACTCGTATGCATGTGTCATATGCAGGGCCGAATCCGCGCATTCAAAGTTAAAAAAACATTTAGCCAGTTGTCAATGTAATTTCGAACAAGCTTGGACGAAGATGCATTCACTCTTGGAACTCTCGTTTACTGAACTTAAAGCATCATTTGAGAAAAGTTTAACAATAGTAAAACACATATTTCATATACGGGAGTTCAAAAATTTACGAGGCTTCATTTCTATCAAGGCACTTGATTTGATACATTCAGAATTACAGAGAATACAAGATGTTGGCGAGGAAGAATTGTTATGCGGATGTGTCATTCGTAGAACACATGGATTGCCTTGTGCGCACGAGTTAGCACGTCTTGGGCCTGGTACCGCAGTATCGCTTGACATGATTGATATTCATTGGACAAGACTTCATCTAGTAGAAATAAGCGGAAAGAACGATGTGGGGATAGTAGAAAAAATGGAACTCCTATTAAACGATGTGAAAAAGATGGAAACTCCTTACCAAATGCAAATTTATAAGAAGATTTTGGAAGTTGTTCAACCACGTACGTCCTCTCTCGCATCTCCAAAAAGCAAAATAAAGACACGTGGTAGAGAGAGGAAAAAACGTGCTAATACTTCAACCAAAAGGACTCCTTCGGCATTTGAGCTTGTCGAAAGTGTTTATTCTCAAAGTTCTTCTACTTCAAAAAAGGCTCGTGTCGATAAACTTCCTATTCGTAAGCCGAAAAAGGTATGTTTAATACATTTTAATTGAACATGCATTTGAATATAAGTTATGTACTTATTTACGACAACATTTTTTTTCAGTTGGAAGAACTAACTGAAGGCATGAGAACTTATGTGCATCAGATACCATTGGAGTTGAAGGCTTTTGTCACTGATATTATAGACGTTAGAGCGGATGGTAACTGTGGGTATCGATGTGTGGCTGCTTTGCTTGGTTTAGGGGAATCAAGTTGGAGCCAAATAAGGAGAGAGTTATACGAAGAATTATATGAAAATCAGAGTTTATACGATCGTGTTTTCATAGAAAATGGTAGAAGTACAAATCTTCTCAGTAGCCTTAAGCATGAAGATGAAGGGTTTGCGCCGGTGGAAAAGTGGATGTCTATGCCCGATGTTGGTTATATTATTGCAACTAGGTATAACGTTGTAGTATTCACCATTAGCGAAAGACTTGTATTGACAATACCTCCATTGAAAGGAAAAGTGCCACAACCAGTACAGCGTATGGAAATTGCAATAGCTTTCGTTAACCAAGATCATTTTGTTCAGGTAAACAACTTATAGATTAATAAAATTCAAAATAATTTCATTTATTTTCATACCTCATGGCTCATGACTCATGTCTTGTAGGTAAAACTAGAGCCCAAACACCCGGTTCCTCCCATTTATTCAAAATGGTACACAGTTCGTGATACGGATGCCAGTAAATGGGAGTATATTTACAACGATAGAAGACAAGCTTGGGATGAAAGAAATGCATTTGCAAATTGGAAATGAAGTGAATGTACTTTGTCTGGAAAGTTAGTGAATGTAGTTTGTAGTTTGTTTGCAAAACGATGTTTGAAAATTAAGTGAATATACTTTGTTTGGAATGTTATTGAATGTAGTTTGTTTGGAAAGTTATCGAATGTTAGTGAATATTTTTTTTTTGGTTTTCTGTTAGCACCACGCACTGACAAGACGTGGTTTGTAAACAAACCACGCACTGACAAAACGTGGTCTGTAAACAAACCACGCACTGACAAGACGTGGTTAGTTAAGAAACCACGTCTTGTCAGTGCGCGTTGAAAAACAGAAACTCAAAAATAATTTCTTCAAAACAAATCTGCGTGGTTTCTTAACTAACCACGTCTTGTCAGTGCGTGGTTTGTATACAAACCACGTTTTGTCAGTGCGTGGTTTGTTTACAAACCACGTCTTGTCAGTGCGTGGTGCTAACAGAAAACCAAAAAAAATATTTGATCCAGTATACAACAGCTTATAACAATTTAAACAACATATACACATCATGAATATACCATAACCATTAACAGTCAAATACCATTAGCATTCGAATAATCAGTACATATCATAACCGTTCAACTACAAATTAAAATACCATCCAAACTTGGACACTAAACAATCATAACCGTTCACTACATACAACAACCAAAATACAAAACAATCTAAACTTGGACACTAAACTTGATGTCGGATGTAGCGTACAACAGCAGCTCGGACACTATCAAGTTGAGGATTAGCTTCATTCAAAAGGCCATGCACATCATGAAGAGTCTGGAAAAAAATAAAGTTAAATGGAGCATATTATAAACTGAAATTATATAGTGAAGCAAACTGAAACATACCGAGTACAGTTGGTTATAGGTAGGTTGAAAATGTGAAGCTCCAACCCTCACATCAGCAGGTAAGTATACAGGATTGTGAACCCGTAAGACACTATGATCCCTATACCATTCCGTATACTCATCAGTGCAACTCAGCATAGACTGATTGAGTGGTATTGATCTACGCCCTTCTGCAATAACATGGTTATACCAATTGTCCCATATACTTTCCAAAAATTGATAACGCACCCGAGTGTATGTAGTCGAAGTTGAACCTCGACGTGCAGTTGTTGCTACGGGAGGAATAGGAGCCGTGGGAATGTTCTGAACTCTACCAAACTGTCTAAGTACTCTATCAGGATGATATGGCTCCACGACATTTAGGAAGAGAATGCAACCACTATACCAAGATATAGCGTGAAATGGATGATAGTGTCGTGCAAAGACGTAAGGATCAAAAATAACCTATTCAATTATGTAATTCATCAAAATTAGTTTTAGTAAATAAACTGTTGATCATGACATGCATCTAATCATACCTATTGTTATTATAAAAGTACTGAATGAAGATAATAACCTGTTCAATTTGAATAGTATCAAGGAATATACGAAGATCGATTACTGATGCACCACAATCTGTAGATGGATTCCATCGAGCAGAACGGGGTATACTCTCGTAGTACAGATTGGTGGAAGGATGAAAGCATGGAAAGTGCTCAAATATCCATGACTCAAGTAAACAAAGAAATCCTGCAATCTGTTTCACACCCATACGAGTCGCTAATCCAAGCTGCCTGCAGAGAAAAGCAAGTGTTGCTGAACCCCAAGAGTAAGTGTTGACAATGTCCAAATTTTTTAGTGGATCCAGTAGCGATATGTGCACATGAGACTTGCTTTTGTCAGCAAACAGTGTGTTGCCAACCAAAAATAAAAGATAAGCACGAGCGGCACGCCTAATTGCTCGATCAGTCCACTCATCGCTCACATCTTCAAATATACCATGTAACGTAGACAAACTTAGTTTATATCCAACCCTCTCATTCATTTCCAACCTAGCTTGTGCTTTAGATAGACCAAGGTACTTAGAAACAATACTAACCGCTTGTTCCATTTCATATGAATTACTCTGTATAGGTTTACCTTCGACTGGTATGTGTAATAAAGAAGCTACGTCGTCAAAAGTAATAGTCATCTCACCGAATGGTAAATGGAAGGTATTAGTCTCAGGATACCATCGTTCTACGAAAGCTGATATCAGATTCCTGTTAACACTCTTGTAGCAAGTGCTAACAATAGAAGATAAGCCAGACAAGTCAATGATGGCTTTGAATCTAGTAGCATTATCCGGAATCCTCCACTCCGATGCCTTTTGTGCATGGTTGACACAAGTGAGCAGTGGTCGTTCCTACACAAATAAAATTTACATTTAATAAAAGAAGTAATAAATTGATTGTTTAAATAATAGCCACATACCTGCCCAGTCCATATCATATAAGCAACATGAGTGTCAAACTCTCTAATCACATCAGTGATTTTAGGACCACCTTTCTCGTTTACAGCTTCTTCATCTTCACCTTCTTCCTCATCATCTTGACCTGTCTCTGTCTCGGCCCCTGTGTCATCTTCATCTTCATCTTCATCTTCTCCCGATGAATCCGAACCATCTCCATGTTCCTCATCTCCAACATCTTCTTCTTCTTGCTGCTCTTCACCTTGCCTTGTATCAATCTCATACTCGGTTGTGTCACCCTCAGCCCTATTATCGTTCTTGTCTGCACTTGTACCTTCGGCTCCTTTCCCAGTTCTTCGTTTTCTTTCTGAAGCCGTCATCCGTACTCGACCCATCTGTAAATAAGCACGACAAAAAAAAATTACCCATCTGTAAAAGGCCAAGAAGCGAATGTAAATGAAATGGTAAATCTCATTTTTTTTTTAAAACTCCAGGCTGCCACGCACGGTCACTACGTGAAAAATAGAAAAACCACGCAGGAACAGTGCGTGGAAAAAATAATAACCACGCAAAGTAGTTACGTGGAAAAAATAATAACCACGCAAAGTAGTTACGTGGTTACTAATATTTCCACGCATCTCTGCTGCGTGGTAACCTGATCTCAACACTTACAATTTAGTTTTCCACGTAGAGATCTTGCGTGGAAACAATTTTTTCCACGTAGTTTCCCTACGTGGTTTGGAATTTTTCCAAAAAAAATTCTTCTTTTGCTGAAACGAATTAAACACTCCATTTAAAAATCAATCGAACCAATGCTCGATTCAATAATCAACTCAGTAGCAACTCGATGCATTACTTACTAATTAGTAGTAAATCGATAGAACAGGCAGAAATACTTACATCGATGGAGGTTGGAGGTTCGATCGCTGGAAGCGGAAGAAGAAGCTGGAAGATGAAGAAGAAGATGATGCCGCTCTATCTTATTCAAGGGAAGAGGAAGACGAAGCCGTCGAACTGGAGGAGGAAGATACGCGTTTGGAAAGGTTTAGGTTTTTTCACGTGATAGCTGAAAGGGTAATTTTGGAAAGAGGGGGGGCTACTAAGTTATTTTGTGGGTATACGGGGTTTAGTAATTTTCAGGGGGGCTACAAAGTAAAACATCGTGTTGAAATAGAATTTGCTATTTTTAATATGTCAAATTTCAGAAACAAATATCCATTTTGAGTCCATATTTTACCAATGATAATAAAACCTATCATTTGATAGTTGTACTCTGTCATATAGTATTTTGCACTGCTTTTCATTTTCCCTTTTGCTATTTTCCTTTTATGCATGCCTTTAGACATAGATATATGCTCAATGAGTAATACTTGATGTTGAAGATTCTGTTTTTACACATTTTCCCTTCTCCATGACAACAGTGCAAATGTTGACGACATATACCGAAATTGTCATAATATTGGTTCTTTATCTAGGCCAAATGATCCATCTGTTTCTACAGAAATATCTGATCTTATACGCGAATCTAAAGAAACAACACAAGAGAGCAAGAAAAGATAAATAATACATCCATCGATCCATATTTAGTAATGGCTTGGGCAGCAGGCTTAGATGGCAATGATTGGGAAAGTACCGCACCAGTTGTGAATAGAGTATGATATCTATACCTTACATAGTTTACTCCATGTCAAGCTTAAAAAGAAGGATATTTCGAGATAACCCCACTGTTGATCAATATATTAGGCTTACCACTTCCATGTTTATTTTACTTGACTTACACCCTTATGTACAAAGTTTTATATCAAAAATTATTAAAGCTAAACCAGACATATCAAAACGTTCGTTGTAAATGCTAGAGAATGAAAGAAAAGTCAAATAAAATGGATGTTGGAAGATTAGGTTTAATATTTTGCCTGAGATTATGCCAAATAATTCCTTAAAAGTATGTCAGCATCTTATAATTTTGTTTAATGTGAGATAAGTGCATTGAGTACCTTCCAAGTTTTTTAACATGATAGCAAAGATAAGCATGCACATAGCCTTTTTCATCTCATCTGTAATTCTTTACTATTAGTTGCTACCACTCTGCAATTTTTAGGCAACATTTTCTGTAGTGTACCTGATGCAGCGCGAGCTACAAAATTACAAGTCTTAAGTCGCCCACGACTTAACGGAGAAGCTTTAGGTCGCTCACGAGTCAACAAGGTACAAGAGCAGGGCGATGAAGCAAGTTATGCGGAAGAAGGGAACCAACGACCTATGGTAGGTCGCGTACGATCTAACAAAGGATGCGCGTGGAGTTGTTCAGAGGAAGGAGTTTTAGGTCGCTCACGACCTAAGTTAAGTCTTTCTACGACCTACGACCTAGTTAGGTCACGTGAAGATGCTTTGTCCTTAGGTCGCGAGGTTGAGTTACAACCTACTTTATGTCGTGAAGATTTAAGTCGACCTATGTTAGGTCGCTGGAAGATGAGACGCACGAAGTTAAGTCATGAGAACGACCTACGACCTAAGTTAGGTCGCGAGAAACTCTAAGTCGCTGAAGCCTATTTTCTTAAGTCGCCACTTTCTTAGGTCGCGAGCAACTCTAAGTCGCTGAAACCTATTTTCTTAAGTCGCCACTTTTTAGGTCGCCTGAAGAACCTGAAGCCGCAGTTCAATCTGAAGATGTTGAAAGAGAGTTAGGTTGTTTCCGACCTATGTGTTGAGTGTTGTGTTGTATGTAACGACCCCGAATTTTATATAAATTTAAATTAATAATTAAATGAATTTTTGAATAAAAATAGTAAAATAAATCAATAGAATGGAGCGAGTTTCCCCGGATTCAAGTATATTCTGTATGAATCATTTCAATTTAAAATATTGTAAATATATAGATATATTTTGACTTGAATTTAAAGTGTAAGTAAATGGTTTTAAAAATAAATATAATAGCATGGTTAAAACATAAGTATAATTACATAAGTCGAAAATTTATAGCATAACTAGAACAACTTTTATAATATGTTTATAAAACAAAAGAAGATCAAAATCAAAGCCCTGTTTTCAAGTGCAATCTGGAAATTTATAAGCATCACAGAATTAAAGTTTTTTGAAGGCAAAGCATGGAGTTTGTAAAAGAAGCACATCAAGTCATCTCATGTTTTAGTACAGCCGAAACTAAAAGAAATATATGTAGACAAGAAAATGTGCAAAGCAATAAGTACATACATAATATAAATACAAGATATTAGTACATAAGATTTGTTATATAGTTTTGGTGATAAAGTGAACACCAGGAAAGAAAAAAAAAGAAGAAGAGAAACAAGAAACGAATACATAAATCTCTTTAAGCTTGCAAAAGAAGGAAGTAAACTAAGAATAAAATATAGGATAAGTGTAGACATAAGGACAGAGCATTTAATGGTAAAAATCTCTAGTACCTGTCATTGTATCAATGTTATGTAATTGATATATTCTTTTTCCGCTGTGTTGTTTACTTAATGGTGTTATAAGCTCCGGCGAATCGGATTTGAACGGTCGAATCTACGGCATTCGAGTACGATGTAAAGTATGGATGTCGATTTTCGAGCGGGCAAAATCCGGATCGTCACATGTGGTATCAGAGCTAAGGTTGAACTTTAGCTCAGGAGTATAACACGTTAAGTAACTCATTAGAGATAGAGTGAAGTAAACTCTAGAATGAGTAATCCTTAAGATATCCGTCCGTATGCCTCAGTAAATTCTCTTACTATTCCGTGATAGTGAGTATGAGTGCAAGAAGAGGACGAGATAGGGGACAGAGAAATCCGACTGGAAATGGTCAATACTCTGTAACAATAAGGAAGTAATTTTTTTTTCTCTATCAATCTCTTTTGTTCAGCATCTCTTCTCTATTCATCGATAATTTCTGGTAGATTCAGGAAGAAAATTCGATATATTAATATGGGACATAAACTCCAGATAGGCCAGACTTGTTTGTTTGGATGTATTGGTTGCCTTGGTTGCTTTGATTGCTATAGTTGATAGATATAATTTAGTTTCTAAACTAAAAGTTTTGAAATCGTATCCATCTATCTATCTATTCCTTGGGTCCGGATATGTTCTACGAATGGTTAGTAATCACTTCGAACTAACCAATGCCACTGTATATTTCGTAGATCTGGATAACCCGAGTATTTTGTGAAGTGTTAAACAAATTCGTTCTTGTATCTGTTATTGATATTCTGATTTGGTAAGCCAAATGCAGAATAGACATTCAATTGATTTGATGAAATATTCTTCATCTATCTTTGTCTCCTTGGTAATTTCGAGGACGAAATTCTTTTAAGGGGGGAAGTCTGTAACGACCCCGAATTTTATATAAATTTAAATTAATAATTAAATGAATTTTTGAATAAAAATAGTAAAATAAATCAATAGAATGGAGCGAGTTTCCCCGGATTCAAGTATATTCTGTATGAATCATTTCAATTTAAAATATTGTAAATATATAGATATATTTTGACTTGAATTTAAAGTGTAAGTAAATGGTTTTAAAAATAAATATAATAGCATGGTTAAAACATAAGTATAATTACATAAGTCGAAAATTTATAACATAACTAGAACAACTTTTATAATATGTTTATAAAACAAAAGAAGATCAAAATCAAAGCCCTGTTTTCAAGTGCAATCTGGAAATTTATAAGTATCACAGAATTAAAGTTTTTTGAAGGCAAAGCATGGAGTTTGTAAAAGAAGCACATCAAGTCATCTCATGTTTTAGTACAGCCGAAACTAAAAGAAATATATGTAGACAAGAAAATGTGCAAAGCAATAAGTACATACATAATATAAATACAAGATATTAGTACATAAGATTTGTTATATAGTTTTGGTGATAAAGTGAACACCAGGAAAGAAAAAAGAAGAAGAAGAGAAACAAGAAACGAATACATAAATCTCTTTAAGCTTGCAAAAGAAGGTAGTAAACTAAGAATAAAATATAGGATAAGTGTAGACATAAGGACAGAGCATTTAATGGTAAAAATCTCTAGTACCCAACATTGATCATTTCAGCCCCCTAGTAGAGAAAAGATCTCTGACCTGGTTGTACAAATAAATAAACAAACCTGTAAACTTTGTTCTATTTATCAAACTTTCTCTATTTTCATTTCGTTCACTAAGAAACTTAGTAGTCCAGAAAAGTAATAACAAATACTTAAACATCTCTACAAACTTAAAAAAAAATGTCTGCCTTACAACAACAAGCAAGAAGATATGGTGGGAGGAAAATCAAAAGAACCATATTCCAGTTTTTCAAACACATCATTTCCAGGCCTTACTTCTTTGTTTCCTGTCTTCTGTTCGAACTGTTCCAGGTGAGTAACTTTTAAAAAAAAACTTAAATAAATAGGGTTGCTTGGTAATCTTTGTTATAAGTATATATAAGTGAGTATTCCAACTGGTTTCTTTGATTTTCTTTTTAAAATGTTTGTGAATAAACATATATATTAAAAAGGTTTTGGAAAGTCAATATGCTGCATGTGTTTCAATGATAGAATTTTAGCCTGCATATGTATATATATGTGAACTTCTGTATATATGAATGTTTGGATCTGAGCATGTTGGAGTGTGTTCACTCTCCTCTGTTTTGAAAGCACAGAGACCAAAAGACAATGAAAATTTCAACTCTCTTTATCCAATTACTACTGAGCTTAAAGTTCAAACATACCATGATTGTATAACTATAATCTAAGTTTTATAACCGTGTTTAAGGATTTTAAATTCGAAATTTCTCTGGAACTAAGAAAAGACAGTAAAATTTCTAAATTCGATAAAGATTAAATATTTTATTTTAGAATTTCAAGTATGTAACTTGAATTGCCATCTAAGAACTTGATTTTTAAAACACAATTCGTGAATTTTCGTTTGGATTTGGGGTCGCGTTTCTGTGGTGATCAGAAAAAGGAAATTGAGCAAATTACGGCGATTGGGTGGACGTTGGACGATCGGAATTTGGTCAAAGCTGAATTGATGGTTGGCGATGTCAGGAAAAATAGTGGGAGCGGCTATCGATTAGCGTGGCATCGGGGGTTGACGAAACTAGGGTTTAACAACCAAGATGGTCGAGGTTGTATTTGTGGACGATACGGTGACTGTGGGTGATCGAGTGTCACTTGGGTTCGAGGGACGATAGCGTGGAGGTTAGTGAAGGTGTGGACGGAGTTTGGGATGCTCCGTTGGTCGGCGTCGATGGTTCGAAGGGGTTTCCTGGTGATGTCTGGTTTCACGTTAGCCTGGAAATACTCGATTCGTGTTTAAGATTCGAGGCGATGGATCAAGGGACGGGATTGACAGGAGTCTGATCATCGACATGAGAAGGTGATCGTGGGTTGTCACGGCGGCATGGATGGGTTGTGCACGTGCACGTGCACGTTGAACTGGGTTGATCATTGGTTCAGGAAGAAGAAGGTTCTTACTCAGGTTGAAGCTCTGGTTGGAGAGTAAATTGCTCGAGGGTATATTTGAGTTGCTCGCGAGAGGGAAGTGAGGCCAGTTTTAAAATTTAACCAAATATAAGTTTAAACTTTAGCAAAGTTATTTGTAGGTGGATGGATAATAGCTCGGGTATGGACTTGGATGAAACTAGGGTAGAACCCGAAGTGAGTTTAAACGCAGAAATTTAAAGGGTTTTATAAAATTTATTATGGAAAATTTTGGTTTCCTTAAACATTTGATTTAAAGGATTAAAAGCTGTTTAATTTAAATTTGTCGAGTTAGATTGCGAGCTTATTGTAAATTTAAAGTTTAATTGAAAAATAGAATGTTTCAAAATGTATTTAATTTTGTTGATGGTAAGTAAGTCGATAAAAAGAGTTATGATTCATCTTAAGGGATAATTAAGATTTGGATAATTAATGGCTAATTCATTTGGTAAAGAAATTAAGTAATTAAATTGTAATTAATGACTAGCTAGTTTCTTAATGGAAGTAATTGAGAATTAATTACATTGCGAAATTTATTAGAGTATGGATTAAATAGGATAATTTATTAAGGGTTAATAAATAAGTGTGATAAATTTGAAGGATAAGCAATCAAGGACAATTAATTAAATGGTGAATTAAATAATTAAAGGTTAATTATTTAATAATTAAAGGTGGATGAATTATAATTAAAGGTTAATTAATTTATTATAAATGATTAATTAATAGATGATTAAAAGAATAATTATCAAAATAATTTGTAATTAACCAGAATTAGTAATTTATTCATAAGTAATTAATCTGGTTTAAAATTTTATCAGCTGATTAAATTGATCTTACTTATGAATGTTTGGATTCCATTGGATGATTGAATTGCTTGATATCCCCGATATATGATGCTTTGTAATATACCCTGATTTATGTTGTGATCTGTAATTTACTTATCTGCGATATATATATCTGAAATTTCTGTTTCTGTGATATATTACTATGTGAATATGAAACCCTTGACCCGTAAAACGGCACTTGAATTTCGATGCGACAGGGAGTCGGATTCCAGTTGGTTATCCGAAACCCACATCGAATTGTAATGATGAACCCTTGTGATTGATAAATTTATTTTTCTACGAAAATGTAAATGAAGATAAGCGTTGTGGGTTATACCGCTTATCGATATTGATATATCTATGATGATTGATGATGTTGCACTATTGTGTAAAACCCCTTGACTACACTCTTACACACAAATATGGATTTCACGTGGAAATCGGTTAAGTCACAGATAATTTAAATTTAATGTTTTTGAAATTGAAATTTTAATTTCAATTGATTTTGAAATTGGAAATTTGGGTTTAAAAGTGAAAAGCTTTTGAAATGGAATTTCAAAGATAAAAGTTATTTCGAATAACTTAATCGAGTCTTGAAATTTAAATAATTTGATTTAAATTTGAATTCAAGTTTGAAATTGAATTCTATGAAATGAGTCTTTGATTCAAAGACCGAACGAGTTAATCCAACTTGAAATGGAATTGTTTTGGAAGACTATGAATGAATCTTTGGAAACGAGTTTTGAAAGCTATAAGTTAAATCTTGACTTAAAGATTTAACGAGTTAATTCAATTGAAATGGAAATTGTTTTGAAATCCATGAATGAATCGTTGTGAACGGGGTAAACTTTGTGAATTGAATCTTTTTGTTTAAAAGATTAAAAGTCTGGAAATTGTTTAAACCATTGAAGGTTTTTGAATTTAATCTTTTTGTTTAAAAGATTGGAAATGGTAATTTGTTTTACCATTCGAATGAAAAGTTTTGGGCTTTAAGCTGTGATTTAACTAAGACCCCAGTATCCGTATGATTTTTTAATTGCGCTCGTTATTCGGTTTAGCCGGGAGAGGACCTTTGTGTCATATAACCCATTCCGAATAATGATACGACGTATATGGATAGCATTTGAAGACCGGTGGTGAAGACCGGATATTTTTGAAAACGGAAGGATTACCGTCGAGTTACTCTGCATCGGCTGATCCCCGATATAGAGGTTTTATCACCCTTAGTGACGGGAAGTCCGGACGTGATTGAAAATTATCCGGATTTGCAAGGGCTTCGTGAGAAGTGCCTTCGGTTCTGTTCGAACCCGGAACAGACTTGTATGGATGTGTGTCTGACATTACACTTTGAGATGTAAAGCTGGTTTCTATCAAATACATTTCTGTTGGTGGCGGAGAATTTATTCTCTTAGCTTAACACCCTTCTCTGAGACGTACGAGCTCAAAGGTTATGTAGTTGATGGTTACTAGTGATACATTCCCAATTTGGTAATGTGGCATACGAAGTGCTGATGATCATTTGTTGATCAAAGCGTGGCTTTGTGAAAAAGCGTGGCTTTGTGAAAAAGCGTAGTTTTGTGGACGAGACTTCGTCGAGCCTCACAACCCGGTAATGGTCGAAACAGGAATGTTGCGACAAAGGTTTGTAGGGGTAGCGCCCCTAGGGTATGTCATTTCCTTCTGGATAAAGGGTGGTATCATGGTATGGAGCCCAGATACTTAACTCGTGTGGACACGGTAATTTATTACTGTATGATGTTGCTTTGTTGGTTTTCGGGATCCCGGATAAAGGTCGGTAACGACCGGGGGATGACATAGCTCGTGTGTTAGTTACCTAGTTACAGCTCGGTTAGAGCGTGAGGTAGCGTCGGCCTTTTGTTTGCGGAGATCCGGTTAGGATCCGGGGCGTCTGTCCAGAGGCGTTTCTATTTCGGTAAGGAAGTTCCTTAGCCTGATCATTTGTTGGAAATCCAAAGAAACAATACGAACCCTGTACGGTTTTAGTTGTATTACCTGCTATGGAATGTGGCGGTAACCTGCTATTGAACGTAGTAGCTATAGTAGGCATACAACAATGGTTGTATGCTGGCTAAGATTAATATTATATTTTCGAAATGGTTTTCGACACTATGCACTAATGATAATAATATCGAATGATTTTGCGTAGTAAGCATTTTTGACTATCATAAGAAGAAATCTCCTCCAATTCTGCGATTGCATTGTGTGTGTGGTGGGAGGTCTTATGGTAGTTTCATTTTTCGAAAAGCATTGCGGGTTTCAATGTTAAAAGCCTTTCGTGTTTGTTTAAAGATAAACTATTTTTGTTGCTCACACCAGTCCCATGACTGATCCGGAGTTTATTGTTCCCTTCCTAAACTCTGGGTGCTCATAATTTTCCACACGAGCAGTCTAGAGTTGGGTTTCTTTTCAGATATTCAGGTTTAGTAGATTATCTGGAGCTAGTTCATTCATCGGAGTTGCTTATCTTGGAGTTGTGGATTCATTCTTGTCTGAAGATCATTTTGGAGTTATCACCTCTATTGATATTGTTCCGCTGCTGATGTTATCTTTTCTTTTCCGCTGCTATTTCTTGTATCATATCTCTGATGTATATTGATATCTGTTGTATCATTCTGTTGTACCTGTCATTGTATCAATGTTATGTAATTGATATATTCTTTTTCCGCTGTGTTGTTTACTTAATGGTGTTATAAGCTCCGGCGAATCGGATTTGAACGGTCGAATCTACGGCATTCGAGTACGATGTAAAGTATGGATGTCGATTTTCGAGCGGGCAAAATCCGGATCGTCACATTGTATGTACTTATGTTGTTGTAATAAGGGTCTGTTAGGTCGTTAACGACCTATAGTAAGTCGTAACTCGTGATGTTTTTTAGGTCGAGATGCTTTAGGTCATGGACGACCTAAGTGTTGTACAAATTTCTGTAATTTCTATTGTGTTGAGTTGTAGCCTATAAATAGACATGTGTGGTCATTTGTAATAGTTTAATTGATTTGAAATAAAACTCTTGTTTTGTTAGCTTTGTGCTTTCGCCAAATTGGTAGTTGAGTGTAATCTCCTATCTCCTCTTTCGGATAATCGAGTGCGCTCGATTCAACGACTGTAGAAGCCGATTCACGGAATCTAGTGCGCTAGATCAACGTGTGAAGAATCGCAGATCTTTGAACCCGGTATCGTGCGCGATCAACGAGTTCGGGATAGCTAGAATTCGGTATCTTCGGATCAACGAATTCGAGCATTTCAGTATCTTCCAATCCATCGATTGCTACTCTCATCGATCGACATTGTTTTTTGATTAATCCGCTGCGTCAGTTTGGTATCAGAGCTTGTTTTAGCCAATCATAGCTAAATCGAGTCTTGGAGCCGATTTGTTTGAAGTTTGAAGTTGTTGTTCATCGTGTTCATCGCAAATTGCAACAAAGGGGGAGTTTTCGATCCATTTCACTTTGGATCTAAGTTCGAATTGTGTTTGAATTTGAAGTGGGCAAGTTAGAGCTTCGGACGAGCTAAGGGAAGCAAGGAAGGCCGTGTACATCACTTTGAAAGTCAAAACCGAGAATTGGAGAGTTTGTAAAATTTCAAATCATGCCGCCGAGAAGAGCTAATCGTCACCAAAACGTTGAAGCTTTGTATCAAAGAGAAGAAGCTGATGAGATGGAGCAAAGAATCAATGAGAACTTTAGTGAAAAGCTTAACGAAGGAATTGGTCGGTTAGAGAAAATGATGTTAGAGATGAATCAGAATCGGAGAAGGTTTTCACCTGAATCTAACCATGGGGGAAGTAGAGTCTCACCACATTCCAATCGAGACAGAAGTGTTGATGATGATCAAAGGCGTGAGGGAAACGTGAATGATCGAGATCGGAGGAATGTAGATAGAAGGGATGTTGATGGTAGACGTGATGGTAGTAGAGATGTGGGTGGACGAGATAGACAACGATATACATCTATTTTGAAGAGGAGTATGATGGTGGTAGTGTTCGAGGACGAGGACGTGGACAAGGAAGAAATCAGTCGGAGTACGATCACAAGTGGGAATCTGAGATGAAGACTGAAATTCCAGAATTCAAAGGTGGTATGCAAGCTGAGGAGTTTTTGGATTGGGTGGCTAATGTTGAAGAAATTTTTTATTTCAAAGAAGTTCCCGAACATCGTAGAGTAAAATTGGTTGCTACAAGGTTGTGGGGTAGAGCTTTGGCATGGTGGCAGCAAACCAAACTTACACGTGAACGAATGGGGAAGTCAAAAATTGAATCTTGGGAGAAGATGAAGAAATTGATGAAAGCAACGTTCTTACCTTACAATTATCAATCTTTGATGTATCAACGTTTGCAGAATTTGAGGCAGGGCACAAAGAATGTTAATGATTACGCGGATGAATTCTATCAGCTTATTGCGAGGAATGATATTATAGAAACGGAAGAGCAGCTGACGTCTAGATTCATTGGGGGATTGCGAATGCAGATTCAGGATATGGTTAACATGTTTGATCCCAGATCTGTAGCGGAAGCACATTAGAAAGCGTTGGCTTGGGAGAAACAAGGACGACGAGGAGGTGGTGTGTTTACAAATTCCAATAATCAAGTGAAGGGTGTTAGTGGAAGTTCTAATGTTTCAAAAGCTGTTGCGAAACCAGTTGTGAATGAGGTTGGGAAGACGAAAGTCAATAATGGTTTCAAGTGTTATAATTGCCAAGAAATGGGCCACAAAAGTAGCGAATGTCCAAAGCCGAAGAAGAGAGCTATGATAGCGGAGGTTGAGGATGAGGATGAAGAAGTTGAATGTTCCAATTCACCACCTGATGAGGAGGAAGAAGAAGTGTCGGGAGACGAAGGTTATAATCTAATGATGAAGAGGTCCTGTTTAACACCAAAGCAAGAGGAGGATTGTAGTTGGTTAAGGAGCAATATTTTTCAGTCAACATGTACCATTCTGGGGAAGGTTTGCAAATTTGTTATTGATGCTGGAAGCTGTGACAATATAATTTCTTCAGAAGCTGTGAGGAAGTTGGCATTGAAGACTGAGAAACATCTGAAACCGTACAAGCTAGCTTGGTTGAGGAAAGGCGGGGAGGTGAAGGTTGGACGAAGGGCTTGTGTGAAGTTTTCAATTGGAAAGAAATACAAAGATGAAATCTGGTACGATGTGGTAGATATGGTTGTCTGTCATTTGTTGCTGGGGAGACCATGGCAGTATGATAGGGCGGTGCAACATGATGGGCGTACCAACAGTTACAGTTTCATGTTTGAAGGCACAAAGATTACTCTAGTTCCAAAGAAGCGACAACAGGAGGAAAACAAGTTGGAGGAGATTGAAGAGCTTAAAACTTTGTTATCTTTGAAGGAGTTTGTGAAGGAAGTAGAGGAGGAGCCTGAAGTGTTTTTGTTGATTGGGCGAGAGAGCAGTGAAGAGGTTGAAATTCCGAAAGAAGCAAAGCCAGTTTTGAAAGAATTTGACGATGTATTTCCAGAGGAGTTGCCAACGGAGTTGCCACCGTTGAGGGATATACAACATCAGATAGATCTTGTTCCAGGTGCTGTGTTGCCACACAGACCACATTATCGAATGAGTCCAAAGAAACATGAAGAATTGAGGAGGCAAGTGGAAGAATTGCTTGAACAGGGCGTGTGCAGGAGAGTTTAAGTCCTTGTGTTGTACCAGCTTTATTGGTACCCAAAAAGGATGGAACGTGGAGGATGTGCACAGATAGTAGAGCATTGAATAAGATCACAGTCAGATACAGATTTCCGATGCCGAGGCTTGATGATTTATTGGATCAAATCAGTGGGTCCGTAATATTTTCAAAGATTGACTTGAAGAGTGGTTATCATCAGATTCGCATTAGACCAGGGGATGAATGGAAGACAACGTTCAAGACGAGGGAAGGATTGTATGAATGGCTGGTAATGCCGTTTGGTCTATCGAATGCACCAAGTACATTCATGAGGGCGATGAACCAAATTTTCAGGCCATACATTGGGAAATTTGTGGTGGTTTACTTCGATGATATTCTAATCTACAGTGCTAGTACCGAAGAGCATGTTCAGCATTTGAAGAAAGTGTTAATTATTCTTCGTGAAGAACAATTCTATGCTGCTACAAAGAAGTGTGTTTTTATGGCGAGGAGTGTTTTATTTCTGGGATATGTTGTGTCGGAAGAAGGAATACAGGTTGACCAAAGTAAAGTCGAAGCTATCAGAGATTGGCCGCAACCCAAGGCGATAACGGAAGTTCGTAGTTTTCACGGGTTGGCTTCATTTTATCGAAGGTTCATTCCACACTTTAGTAGTGTGATGGCGCCTGTGACTGATTGTATGAAGAGTAAACAGTTTGCATGGACGGAGGAAGCCGGGGTTGCTTTTGATCGAATCAAAGAACTCTTGACGTCTGCACCAATTCTAATATTACCAGATTTTCAGCTAGTGTTTGAACTACATACTGATGCATCCAAGGTTGGGATTGGAGGAGTGTTGAGTCAGAGGGGACGTCCGATTGCATACTTTAGCGAGAAGTTATCAGGAGCAAAGATGAGATACAGTACATATGATGTGGAATTCTATGTTGTTGTGCAATCTATTAAACACTGGAGACACTATCTATTTCAGAAAGAGTTTGTTCTTTACACTGATCATGAGGCATTGAAACATTTACAAGGGCAAGACAAGATTTCAGCGAGACATGCATCGTGGATTGCATATCTACAACAGTTTACTTTTGTTGTTAAACACAAGTCAGGGGTGACGAATCGTGTGGCTGATGCTTTGAGCAGGAGGAGTCATTTGTTGACTACACTGAAAGTTGAAATGACAGGGTTTGATATGTTGCCAGAATTATTTGTTGAAGATCCTTACTTTGCAAAGTTTGTTGAGAAAGTCAAGGAAGGAGAGACGGATGAGTTCGTGATGGCAGACGGTTTTCTATTCAAAGGAAATCGATTGTGCATACCTGATTGTAGTTTGAGAATGAAGATTGTAAAAGAGCTACATGAAGAAGGACATGTTGGGAGAGACCGTACATTACAGTTGATTTCACAATCTTACTTTTGGCCATCGATGAGAAAATAAGTGGAAAGGTTTGTGGAGAGATGTCATATCTGTCAGGTTTCGAAAGGAACTGCGACTAATGCTGGATTATATATGCCGCTACCTGTACCAACTAAACCATGGGTTGATGTGAGTATGGACTTTGTGTTGGGATTGCCGAGGACACAACGTGGTAACGATTCCATTTATGTGGTGGTTGACCGATTTTCGAAAATGGCACATTTTATTGCTTGTAAGAAGACGGCGGATGCTGTTCATGTTGCTCAGTTGTTTTTCAAAGAGATATATCGACTTCACGGATTGCCAGAATCGATTGTGTCGGATAGGGATACTCGTTTTCTAAGTCATTTTTGGCTAAGTTTGTGGAAGATGGTGGGAACGAAGTTGAACTTTAGCAGCGCTTATCATCCGCAAACGGATGGACAGACCGAGGTTGTGAACAGATCATTGGGAAATTTATTGCGATGTCTGGTGAAAGATAATCTGAAAAGCTGGGATGTGAAGTTATGTCAAGCGGAATTTTCTCATAATCATGCTGTAAACCGTAGTACGGGTTTCAGTCCGTTTCAGATTATATATTCTAGTTTGCCAAAGGGTCCGTTGGATTTAACAGTCATACCACAACCAAAGAAGACAGTCAAGCGAGCTGCTGATTTTGTTGAAGGATTGTCAGAGTGTCATAGAATCGTTCAAGAACGATTGGAAAAGGTGAATGAGAAGTACAAACGTTCTGCAGATCTGAAGTGAAGGAGTGTTGAATTTAATGAAGGTGATTGGGTTTATGCAGTGTTAACAAAGGATCGTTTTCCGGTAGGAACATACAATAAATTGAAAGCACGTAAGATTGGTCCGGTAAAAATTTTGAAGAAGATCAATGAAAATGCTTATAAGTTGAGACTGCCGGAGGATGTGTATACTTCTGATGTGTTTAATGTTAAACATCTCGTACCATATTATGGGAATGAACAATCGGATGTGGAAGAATTTACAAATTCGAGGACGAATTTCTCTCAACCTGGGGAGGATGATGCAGCACGAGCTACAAAATTACAAGTCTTAAGTCGCCCACGACTTAACGGAGAAGCTTTAGGTCGCTCACGAGTCAACAAGGTACAAGAGCAGGGCGATGAAGCAAGTTATGCGGAAGAAGGGAACCAACGACCTATGGTAGGTCGCGTACGATCTAACAAAGGATGCGCGCGGAGTTGTTCAGACGAAGGAGTTTTAGGTCGCTCACGACCTAAGTTAAGTCGTTCTACGACCTACGACCTAGTTAGGTCGCGAGGTTGAGTTACAACCTACTTTATGTCGCGAAGATATAAGTCGACCTATGTTAGGTCGCTGGAAGATGAGACGCGCGAAGTTAAGTCGCGAGAACGACCTACGACCTAAGTTAGGTCGCGAGAAACTCTAAGTCGCTGAAGCCTATTTTCCTAAGTCGCCACTTTCTTAGGTCGCGAGCAACTCTAAGTCGCTGAAACCTATTTTCTTAAGTCGCCACTTTTTAGGTCGCCTGAAGAACCTGAAGCCGCAGTTCAATCTGAAGATGTTGAAAGAGAGTTAGGTCGTTTCCGACCTATGTGTTGAGTGTTGTGTTGTATGTACTTATGTTGTTGTAATAAGGGTCTGTTAGGTCGTTAACGACCTATAGTAAGTCGTAAGTCGTGATGTTTTTTAGGTCGAGATGCTTTAGGTCGTGGACGACCTAAGTGTTGTACAAATTTCTGTAATTTCTGTTGTGTTGAGTTGTAGCCTATAAATAGACATGTGTGGTCATTTGTAATAGTTTAGTTGATTTGAAATAAAACTCTTGTTTTGTTAGCTTTGTGCTTTCGCCAAATTGGTAGTTGAGTGTAATCTCCTATCTCCTCTTTCGGATAATCGAGTGCGCTCGATTCAACGACTGCAGAAGCCGATTCACGGAATCTAGTGCGCTAGATCAACGTGTGAAGAATCGCAGATCTTTGAACCCGGTATCGTGCGCGATCAACGAGTTCGGGATAGCTAGAATTCGGTATCTTCGGATCAACGAATTCGGGCATTTCAGTATCTTCCAATCCATCGATTGCTACTCTCATCGATCGACATTGTTTTTTGATTAATCCGCTGCGTCAGTACCGTTGTTGGACAATTTCGCTGCAACATTTATTGTTTCATTAAATAATTGCTAAGTAAATGAGTATCTAACTGGATCTGGGACCATAGCTTCGGACATTGATAAGGAGAATCCAATATACAAACAATCAGCTGGTTACAACTTACAAGGATATCTGGGCAATAAATATAATAGAAGCTGATAAATTAGAGGTATATTAAATTATTACACCGAGGACCTGAAGTCTGGTTGTATGGCCTAAGGTTTTTGGGTTTGATTCCCAAGGCCCAAATTATTCATGCATGCATCCATCCACACACTCACACACACGTGTACGCATGCGCGCACACACACGCATGCACACACAAGTGTGTGTTTTATATACATAAATACACACATATACATACAACATACACACATGCTATACATACATACATACATACATACATACACATTTATGTGCATGCGCACATACATATGTTTGTATATATGTTTATTGATATGTGTGTACATATTATATTTCTTCATAGAAAAGGAATAAGCTATATGCTCTAAACACTACAAGGAACGGAAGGCATAGCAACGGCAAATAGCCGTTGGCGGCCGTTGCTAGCCGTTGCTAAAAGTCGTTGCAATTAAGCTCGTTGCTACTTATTCCAGCAACGGCAATAGCAACGACTCCGTTACCAATTTAGCAACGGCTAGCGACGACAAGTTGTCCACGTGGCAACAGTTAGTTCCAATCCTTGTCGTCCTGTGGCGTCGCGAGCCGTTGCAAGCCTGAAACCAAATAGCCGTTGCTAGCCGTTGCGAACCTGGAACCAGAGAGTCGTTGCTAGTCGTTGCGAGCCGTTGCAAGCCTGGAACTTTTTTGTTTTCCAGCAGCTAGCTTTCACTCTTCCAACCTCTGTCGTCGCAAACCATTCCACATCACAATAATCACTTCCAATCCATCGTATACATTCCATTCCAACCATCATATAACCAAATACATCGCAAATAATCAAATAAAACACATATATCAATAATCACGCAACTATATAATCAACTAACACAAATATTTCATCATCAACCAAACAAAATACATCTCAAATCCATCACACATAATATCCATTACCAACACCATAGGTACACAAAACACCAAACAAACTACCAAGCCCATCAACCAACATAAGTACACAAGTCCAACAAATATCCATTAAAACCACAATCTTGCCCAAAAAAAATAACCATCAACAAAACATACCTACTCATCATCATCATCAGCATCATCGTCATCATCACCACCACCACCACCACCAGACCCTGGCATGGTCCCATGCTCTGAAACGAATGCGGCAATGCGCTCATCTATCTGCTGAGACAAGAAGCTCTGTCGCCAATCATTTATCTCGTCCAGCTGTCGTTGCATCTGGCTATCTCCTCTTCGGCCATAGATTTCTTGTAAGCCCTCTGGAAGTTAAGAGCTTGTAAAACGATCAAACAAACTAGTTCTAATTCACGCTCGCAACGGCTATATTAAATTCAAATATAAGTTATTAAAACAGTTTACCTCCTGATTGCCGTATCCATAACGCCTATTGCGAGAAGGCGGATCAATAATTCTATCCCATATTTGATTGGACTCTTGAAGCGTAATATCCTCCCGTCCAGTTCTTTGCACCATCGCTGCCCGCTCCGCTTCATATCTACCCTGCAATTACGAATACAAATTTGACTCAATATATAGCTATACAATTTACTTATACACTACTAAAGGAATGTGAAACGTTGTCATTGCGAATAAACATATTTACCATAACAGATTCAGCCTTCGCATCTGTCCACTCATAGGTGACATTCCCATCATCATCGGTCTGCTCCACCGCATGAGTGACTCTAAAAACCTCGGCCATTGTAGGCTCCTGTCCGGTTCTTGAATGCTGAAATTATACATGAATAAAAAACGTTACTAATATGATTAAATAATATTACAGTTTATAAACTCAAATTACAAATTTACCAATTCCCTCCGCCATTGTTGGAATGACTTGGACCCACAACGGTGTAACGCTGGATTTTTATTTCTGTTCGCGCTATTTCGCTTTGCTATTTCCTGTTAATTTAAATACATGGTTAATTAAATTAATAATGCAACTAACATACATAATTTAAATAAATAATACTAATAATACAGCAATAAATAACTTACTTTGACAGCTTCACTTTCCCAGTGGGTGACAAATGCAGCCCAAACATCATTACCCATCCAACTGGGTTTTTTTCCGCTTAGCTTGGCCTTCAAAAGAGTCTCCCTGTAATTTTTCCGCATCCTCTTATTCCAATGATTGAAGAAGACATTCTTATCTTCCGGACGGACACGTATTGCAGCCTGCTTATTGAAAATAATTTGAATTATATACAGTATACTAATTTTAAATTGAAATATAAAATTTTACTTACCATCAAATCAGCAACTATAGCGTTCATCACTTCGCTTGGGATGTCGTCCCAATAAGGCCAGCAACCAGACAGCCTACTCTTATAGGATTGCTTTGAAACTTGAAGAATGTAATCCGCCGGCTCTATTTCGAAACCCCTGTATAAATGTTGATGTATATAATTAATATATTTTAAATAATATAATTGAAATTAATTAGATACTTACCCAACACTCTTGGGAACTATCTCTATCTCACGGCGTAAGTCCGGAGCCATACCGCTGGGACCTGCGCCATGAGAAGGCGAAGGAGAAGGCTGAGATGTACTGCGCCTTCTATGAGACATATCTGCCACAAACATAATCATATCATATAATGAAAAGAAAACAAATTATTATTACAACACATGTTCCATTAATCATCATAACCATTCTTTGTAATTACATAGCTCAGAATAATGCAGAACATAATCAATTATTATTAAACAGCTCTGAATAACGCATAGGTCAAAATAAAACAGAATGATAATACATAACAAAATCATTATTATTACATAGCTCAGAATAATACAGAACGGATTTATCATTCTTAATACATTACTCAAAATAAAACATCATACATGCATACATTAAAAAAACAGTGTAATGTATCAGTCTTCGTCGTTTTCTGATTCAGACTCGGTCTCGTACTCTATATCGTTTTCTTCGGTACTTTCAAATGCATCTATTAAAACATTCGCTTCATCATTCAACGATCCTACGTCAACATCGTCAGTTATTATTATTTCAGTATTTGGCTCCAGATCTGCTTGATACGCTGCTTCATCTGGAATATTATTTCCATCAAATGTAAATTTTGCCTTTGTTTTAATAACAGCCCACCAAACTGCTTTATCTTTTTTTAAGGATGGATACGGAGCAAAATAAACTTGTAATGCTTGCTTGGCTAATATGAAAGGATCATACTTATAGTAATGCGAGGTATGCTTTATTTCAATGAGCTTGTAATCTTTGTGCACGTTAATTCCAGAACCAGGAATATTGCTAAACCAATTGCATTTGAATAAAAAAACTTTCTTTGCAGGTTGTATATAATATGTCAACCCTAAAACCTGTGTTAAGACGCCGTAAAAATCTTTTATATGCTCCTCTGGATCATCACTGCCTTTAACAAATACACCACTGTTATATGTTAATTTTTCAGCCCCGTAATCTTTGGTGTTGAATTTAAATCCATTGATGAAGAATATTGGATAAGTCTTCACATTTCTTTTTGGTCCGATAGCAATATGTCGTAATCCTTTGTCAACAACAGAGTTTTTTGGATCATATATGTATTTTGAAAACCATTTAGCAAAATCTGTACTGAGATCGCCAGATGGATGTTGTGATTCGTATATACTGCAAAAATGTATTATTCCCATCAAAATTAATATATATATATATACGTATAATTAAATTGTACATGAATTTAGTAGTACCTGACAAATGGTGCAACTTCAACACAATTTAAAAGAACATATGTGTGTGCTATATGGAAATCTTTATCGTCTAACCATATTTCCACACATTTCCCAACAGGTCGGCCTTGTTGTCTAAAAATAGATAACATTGTTTGAGAAGAATCATGTTCAACAACTTCATCATTACGGGGAATACTGACAAACGATAACTTCACATCGTTACTAAAGTAATGTGAGAAAAAAATGAAGATTCTTCTTCCAGATACGCTTTGCAAATTGAACCTTCTACTCGTGCTTTTTGTCTAATTTTCTTCTTCAAATGATTCAAGTACCTATAACAAAATTAATTTAAGTTTTGGTATATAAATCTAAATTTTAAGCAAACTTCATATTGCGGATATTCAAAATTACCTCTCAAATGGATACATCCATCCATACTGCACAGGACCTCGAAGAAGTGCTTCGGATGGTATATGAACAGGTAAATGCTCCATTACATTAAAGAAACCTGGCGGAAATATTTTTTCCAATTTTCAGAGCAGTATAGGGATTTCTACTTCAAGTTTACGTATGCGATCTACCTTTAACGTCGTCGAACAAAGTTGTTTATAAAACATACTTAATTCTGTTATAACACTCCATACTTTGCCAGGCAACAGTTCTTTGAAAAGCACAGGGAAAAAATATTCCATCATTATATGGCAATCGTGACTTTTCATCCCACTCAATTTACTATTTTTAAAGTCAACACATCTACGGAGGTTAGAAGAAATCCCATCAGGACATCTTAGTCCTTCCACCCACTTTAGCACGAGTTTTACTTGTTTGTTATCTAGCTCATAGCATGCTTTGGGTTTTTTTGTATCGTCGTACAAATGAAGCTCGGGCCGCTTACAAAAGTGTAATATATCACGTCTCGAATTCACATCGTCCTTAGTTTTCCCCTTTACATTCAAAACTGTATTAAACACGTTATCGAACACGTTTTTTTCATTGTGCATAATGTCAATATTATGCCGAAGTAGCGGATCTTTCCAGTAAGGTAACTCCCAAAATATAATTTTTTTGTACCAGTTATGAATGTCTGATTTACTTGGAATTTCAACTTGTACCCCAATTTCATGTATCTTTGGATAGTCTTTTACGATTTCATATATCTCTTCACCTGACCAAACCTTCGGCGGTAGCATACTCTCTTCTCTGTTTGCTTTAAAGTTCTTTTTATCCGTTCTAAATTTATGATTAACATGTAGAAAACATCGATGACAGTCAAACCAAGAAATTTTCTTTCCATACTTTAATGAAAATGCTCGTGTTTCATCCATGCAATGAGGACAAGCTAGACGTCCAGCTGTGCTCCAACCTGAAAGCATCCCATACGCAGGAAAATCACTAATACTCCATAATAAAGAAGCGAACATACGAAAATTCTTTTTTCTTGAAATGTCGTATGTTTCAACTCCTTCATGCCACAGTGTTTTCAATTCTTCGATCAATGGTTGTAGATAAACATCAATTCCTTGTGTCGGATCATCGGGACCGGGGACGACAATCGTTAGAAACATATACGGAGTTTTCATACACATCCATGGAGGTAAATTATAAGGAGTAACAATAATATGCCATGATGAGTATTTACTACCAAACTGAGAGAATGGTGAAAATCCATCTGTACATAAACCGAGTCTGACATTACGGCTCTCTGCAGCAAACCCAGGATAAGTCTTATCGAAATGTTTCCATGCTTCTCCATCAGATGGATGTATCAAAGTTCCTTCTTTTGGTGTTCTAACACTGTGCCATCGCATATGACATGCCGTAGCAGAAGATGCATATAACCTTTGAAGTCTAGGAGTGATAGGTAAATAATGCATTCTCTTGTATGGAACTTCTTTTCCTTTTTTTTTCTCGGTTTGAATCTTTCCTCGTTACATATTCTGCATTTTCTAAGGTCAACGTCATCTTTCCAATACAACATACAACCTTTTATACATGTATCTATCTTTTGGTATGGAAATCCAAAAGCAAACATAAGTTTTTTCACTTTATAATGACTATCGCACATCAAATTATTGGGTGGCATGTGTCGTTTTGCAGCTTGTACAACTACTGTAAATCCAGCTTCTGTAAGGTTGAATTTTGATTTCATAGTGATGTATTCGGCGGTTACGGATAATTTGGTTCCGCTTTTACAACCATCCCACAAGGGCCTCTTAGCAGAATCCAATAAATCATAAAAAAAATTAGCTTGCGCGGTCGGTTCTTCTTCAACGTTATCATTGTCATCATCGCCCTGATCAATGGTAGGAAACATCGACCGTGCTGCATCTTGCACCATATTTTCTATTGGATTCGTCATAATATTATCGTCCTCTAACACTACAGGATTAGGTTTACGTTCAACAAGTTCTCCATGACGATCCCATAAGTAATAATTCGGCACAAAACCAAATTTATACAGATGTACTTCTATTACATCTTATTTCCAATGCTTTAAAGGTTTGCACTTACTACACGGACAACGAATTTCATCGTTATTCCGATTATTAGATTTAGCGAATCTAATAAATTCATGTACACCGTTACAGAAATGTTCCTTTATTGATCCTTTCATACCAGTTCGGACTTCATACATCCAACTACGATCGAGAAAATAATCGAACATTTTTCCTGATTTGATAAAATATGTTAGAAGATTCAACTAAACACTTCACTTCATATTACAGTATTTTACGATTGATTTATACTTTGTCATTAAATCAACTATTTAACAATTGAAAAACATTTTATAATTCATTGACGGCCGGTCATCCTACTTCCCATTACAAACACAATATCGTAATTACATTTTATAAATCATTTCAGGTTAAACGATTCAACAAAATTTCGGCAGCACTTCCCTTTATTCCCTGTATCGTACACAAAATGCGTGTACACAGAGAACAAAAAGGAAGTGGCACCAAAATTTTGTAAACCGTTTAAACTGAAATGATTTACAAAATGTGATTACTTTATTTTGTTTGTAACTTGTCCAAATACTAGGACAAATCCAACAAATATTGTATCAGATGAAAAGAAATGTCCGTTCTTGGAAAAAACGAATATCCATATAACGATCATATACAACACTTGTCAGACGGGGCTAAAATATCTCTAAGGGATTTACAGAAATAAAACATATTTTCTAATTATTCTTCTAACAACTACAAAATATTTTATAATTAATTAATTCATTATATTTATTAACTAAATTTTAAGACGTGTTTTAACTTTCACTGAATAATTAGCTCATTGTTATTACGCTCATTTCAAAATTTTATAATTCATTCAACGAATTATATTTATTTTAAACTACGATAATAGTTATAATTAGCACTTCTGAATTAAATTATCGTTAACTGTACCAATCTATCAAGATATGTATTAATTTCTATACAATTAACTTTGGCGTAAACTATACACATTATTTTAAATAAAAACAAATATTGTCATAAACTTAAATATCAACAAGCATGTTCATCAATAATATACACTAATTTTAAAATCAAACCACCAATCAAAATCAACTAATACAAATATTACCATAACTAATACGCATTAATCATCATTTTCAACATAATCATAAACTAATTTAACTTCCACCTAACTTAAAACACTATAATCATCACCCAATATCACTATAATCATCACCAAATATCACTATGATCAACTAGTACAATTATTTTTGAAATTAGGGTTTTCCAATTAATCCTAAATTAAACCTAAATCAAAGCCAAATCAAGTTTAGAAGAAATACCAGCGAGTTTTGGAGGTGTTTGAGCGACGTGGAGGCAACGAGCGACGGCTGGAGTTGGAGAGGCGGCGGATTTCGACGGGGAGGAGGGTTTTAGGGAGAAAATTAATTTGGTGGGAAATGAGAATCTGTTCACGGGTTCCAGATCTGTAATCGCGATATGCAACGGCTAGCAACGGCCGCATTTTTTAGCCGTTGCCAGCCGTTGCAACCTTCTGACACAAAATGGGGCATTTTCTTGTAGTGAAAATAATTAATATATTATTCTCCTTTGGAAGACGCGGGTTCTTAATGGGAATCATGTCCTGAATCTGCTGCATCTATTGAGTCTTCAGTTTCGTCACATTTTGATGGTATGAACTACCCTTCATTATTCAGTTCGCACTACTCAAGGTATGGAACTTCAAAAGAAGGTCCTACGTTCTCTAGCTATATTCACATAACTATCTTAATTGCTTATTTTTTATGCTAAAATCAATTGGAAATTTGATAACAAATGAATTTTATTATATCTTGAATTGTATCACAAGAATGAATTGAAATAAGCATTACAGAATGATACTTATACAGTTTGTATTTGAAATACACGAAATATGCTTAATGGGCTGAGAGATATAAGCCCAATTGTCTTGTAGCCATTGGATGATATAGCTGAGTTATCAACCATTGATTGTAATAATATCAAACATCATTTGATCAATCGCACACTTCATTTCTCTTATTTCCCCCTTCAAACCTAACGAAGTTAGGGTTTGTGATTTTTGCTCCTTCAAAGCCGATCTGATGGCATTCAAAAAAAATAAGCACTCGATCTTGCAAAGTTTTGAACTTTCCGAGACTTTGTAAAGTTTGTGGTCTCTCTACGGGAATGTTGAGATGTAATTTAAAGGTTGAGTGCTGTTAGGATGAAATTTGAGATGATTGTCTTTCCAGTGATGAGCTTCTGCAAAATCTTTGCTTTGCAATGGTTTTGTAGAAGATTTTTCGTCCTTGAATGATATTGGATCTGAATCTTTGTATTTGAACTTTAAGTTTTTGGCATGTTGACTGTCTGAGGGCTGAGCTTCTGAAAGGTCCTTGCCTTGCAACCCTCTCGTGGAACACTTTGCATCTCTGTTTGGTGTCTGATCTGTATTCCTGAGATGAAGCTTTACATCTTCGACATGAAGCTGTTGCTTCAATCGGAGGAAGCTTTGTTTGGACAGAGGCTTTGTTAAAATGTCCGCCTTCTGGTAAGCTGCAGGTATATGGCTTATCATCAGCTTTCCTTTCATAACTTGTTCTCTTACGAAATATAAGTCCAGTTCCATATGTTTTGTTCTTGAATGCCAAACTAGATTTGCTGCAAGTAATGTTGCACTTAGATTATCACACCAAATTGTTGCTTTACTATTAGTCTTGACTTTTAATTCACTTAGTAACGACTCAATCCACATTATCTCTGCTGTAGCATTAGCGACACTCCTATACTCAGCTTCTGTGCTTGAACTTGATACTGTGGGCTGTTTTTTTGAGCACCATGAAATAGGATTTTTGCCTAAAAATATACAGTATCAACTAGTTGATTTTCTGTCATCATAGTCAGTAGCCCAATCTGCATCTGCATAACCGTTGATGTTAAGTGTTTTGCATGATTGTAAAGTTAGTCCCTGATTTACAATTCCTTTGAGATATCTAAGAATTCTTCTAACTGCTTTCCAATGCTCATCAAGTGGTTTATGAATGAATTGGCTAAATTTGTTCACACTGTATGTGATCTCTGGTCTTGTTATTGTGACATACGGTAGTGCTCCAACAATACTTCTATTTTGATATCCCAGAATTTTTGGCAATATCAATTTAATAATCTGTGTTGAAATTTAAATTGATTTAATAATTTTTGTTGATAAATTTAAATTAATTTAATAATATTCTTTTAATAAATTTGAAATGGGTGATTTTATCTTTTAAAAGGCTAATAAATTGCTTTCTATTTATAATGTGTGTATATTTGTATATATTGTAAATAGAAATCTTGGTTTGAATTTAATAAATAAATAAATCTTGTTTTCAAATTCTAATATATTTTGGTAATTTGGAAATTATGATTTAATTTAAAATATATGGTTTTAAAATATTTAAGATAAATGTTTAATTGATTAAATTTTATCTTAGCTTAAGTTCAAGATTTATTTAAAAGGTTTATTTTAAAATATTGTTTAATAAATATGATATATTAATCCATTTAATAACAATAGGAATTTATAATCTCTTTTATAAATTATTTAAATTTGACAAATTATTATTTTCAAATAACATTATTAATGTATTGTTTTATATATAAATATAAATAGATTTTAAAATAGAAGTGTTATTTTCAAATTAAATATGTTGTTATATATGTATATATATATAACTTGATTTTAAAATTGGATTTTAGAATTTATTTTGAATTTAAAAGTCTTGAAATTAAAAAGGGAAGATATTTAAAATGTTTTGGATTTTTAAAGATATTTGTATAAGCTTTTATTTGTATATATATATATATATATATAAATAGTTTTATTTTATTTTCTCTAAAAAGTAATTCATAAGTATAAAAATAAATAATTGTAAATGAAGTGTTTGATGGTTTGAGTTTTAAAAGAAATAAAAATAAGTATTTAAGTTAGAAATAGAAATAAATATATATAAGGTAAAATATATGTTTATGTAAGCACATAAGTGAACACATTTGATAATTCTGGAAAATGCATTTAGATACAAGGCTCTAAGACATAAGGGAAAATATATATTCATGTTTGTACAGGGAAAAGAAAAATATAGGATAAGTATATGTAGACATAAGGGACAACTTCATTTATTGCTATTATCTCTAGTACACAATATAGATCATATCAGCCTCCAAGTAGAAAAATCTCTGACCAAACTTAAAAGAATCTTGTACCTGCAAAATAATAACCTGTATACTTGTTTCACATATATCAAATCTTCCTTATCTCATTTCGTTCATCAAAAAAAAACTTAGCATTCCAGTTTCTAAAGTTTCAAACAAGGCAAAGCTTTCAAAAAAAAAATCAAAACAACAGTGATATTATTCAAACTTCCAAAGCATTTTCCAGTTTTAAAGTTTTCAAAGCCTTTCAATTAGATGCTCTGTTCTTCCTTTTCTAAACAGGTGAGTAACTTTTAAAACTCAAGTAAATTTGGTTGCATTCTAGTGTGTTGAAATGAATAAGTATTGCATGTATATATAAGTGAAATCTGATGTGATTATTTATAGTATGCATGTTGTGTATATGTGCTTTGTTCATGTTTTATTCCTAGGCTCAAAATTTTATTTAAAATCCCTTACCACTTAATCTAGTTTCTGATAGGATTTGATTTATAAACAAATGTTGTTTGATTTAACATAGATTAAGGTTTAAAAATTTAATCAAGTCAAAATAAAGCCTGAGTATCTCTGTAAAACTAAAATAACAGACCAAGTTGAGTATAAGTGAAATTTGATCTTCTTAGTTCTCAGGAATATAATTTAAAACCTTATAAAAAATGATGATTTTTAAAACAAAAATCATAATTTCTAGTAATGAAATATGGGCGCAGTTTTGGGTTGAACAGAATATGGAAATTTGGTGGTTTCTAGTCATCTCGTCGATCTGGGAGGTCAGGGTTCTCTGGGGTGGTAGTAGGATGATCGGTGAGTGGGGGAAAAATAATGGATGGGTGTGTAGATGACCGAGGTGATGGTGGTTGATCTGGGAAAATTCTAAACCTAGTTTTGGGTGATGATCGGAAAATGATCCACCACGGCGACTCTGGTGGATCGAGTGCTGCCAATCTTTGGGAAATGGAAGCTTAGTTGACGACGAATGAGTGAACGGAGGTATAGACACTCCGGTGGTCGGAGATTCGAGAACGAGGTGGTTTCCAGGCTTGGATGGATGTTCCAGTTTTGGGTTTATAAGCTCGAATTCGATTTTGAGTTGATGGTCACGATCTGATGAGCATGATGGGTTGCGTGGATGTTTTCTGATGTGATGAAGTCGTCGATGATGATCGGAGTTGGCCAAAGTCACCGTGCATGTGCACGGTGCATTTATTTGGGTTTCTGATGTTTTGGGTTTGAGCAGAGGAAATGGGTTCTGGGTTTCTCGAGTAGCTCCAGTGTTTTGCTCGAAGTATTTTAGGGTTGGACTCGAAGTAATTTTGGGTGACTTCGGGTCATTTGTTTGTTCCAGGTTAAAAAAAACCTGTCGGTTTTAAATTTTAAACAGGATTTAAAATTTGAAACAAGATTTTAAACAAAGTTTAAAATCAAAGTTTTAAAGTATGGATTCAAAACTAAATTTGAATCCTAGTTTTAAATAAATAAGTTTTTAAAAATGAAATGTTTTTACAACTTTGGGTGTTAAAGCATAATCTAAATAGTTTGGATTTAAAAATGAATTTGGTTTCAATTTCTTTTAAACTTCTTTTATAAGGTAAGTATTTCTTTAACATGAGATTTAAAAGGTTTTTAAATTGTTTAAACTTTGTTAGAGTTAAATTTGTATTCATTTTAAATCTTAAATTTAAAATGGAATTTAAAAGTAAGTTTAAAGGTAAATTGTTTTTAATATGTTTTTGATAATGATAATTTAATCATTCATAATAATAATGTTTATCTTAAAGTAAATTAGGATTTAATGATTTGGATTCATTAAATTATTAAGATAATTAAAAATGGATAATTAATTAATTAATTTAATTAATTAATGATATGGATGATTAAATTAGTAATTATGAGTTTTAAACTAATTAATTAAGTTTTAAGTTAATTAATTAGGAATAATTAATTTGGAATTAAGGATCATTAATTTGATAAGATTAGATTTTAATTAATGATTAAATATTAATTAATCAAATAATTAAAGATTAATTAAGTTACAGTTAAAACTTAAATTAATTAAATAATTAGAGGCTAATTAATTGGTTATTAAAAATAAATTAATTGTAATTAATATTGATTAAATCTAAGTTCAACTTCTTAAGAAAGAAATTAAGAATTGTTAATAGTTAATGAAGATCATTAACTAGGATTATTAAATTATTAATTAATGTGATTAGTTTTTAATAAATAATTAGATTGATTAATTAAAGATAATCATTTGTGAAATTGTTTAAGTGTAATTACTTAATGGAAGTAATTAAGGAATTAAATACTTAATGTGATTAATGAGTTTAATTTGTTTAGTTTAAGTTAATTAATTAAGTTTAATTAATTTTAATTAATCATTGGATGATTTGTTAGGATAATTACTTTATGTCATAAATGAAGTATAATTACGTAGTGAAGTAATTAATGGAAATTACTGTATGTAATTAATTGAAGATGATTTAATAATGGAAGTAATTTGGATTAAATTACTTTGTGTAATTAATCAATGGATTAATTAAGAAAATTAATTAAGGAGTAATTAATTTATTAAATGAAGTAATTAAGGGTAGTTAATTACTGAATGTGATTAATCAAGAGTGATTAATAATTATGGTTTAATTAAAGATTAATTACTTAATGTAATTAATTTAAATAGAATAATTAATTAAAAATGTCATTAGGGATCATTAATTTATATGATTAATGATGTAATTAAGGGTTGATTAATTAAGACTAATTAATCAATAATAAGTGATTTTGAGTAATTAATTAATGTAATTAATTAAGGATTAATGTAATTAATTATAGTTAATTAATTAATAGAGTAATTAAAAATTAATTACTGTATTTGGGTAAGGATAATTAATTTGTGAAATTAATTAAAGGATAATTACTTGAATGTAATTAAAGGATAATTAATCAAGGATGATTAATTAAGATGGAAGTTAGAGAATGATTAATTAATTGATTTGTAATTAATTAATGGTTATGTAAGCAAGATTTATAATGATGAAGTAATTAATTTAATTTACTTTAAATTAATTAGAGATAAGGTTATTAATTTAATTCATTTTAGATTAATTACGAATGGTGTGATTATTAATCCTTGCTTATGTATGATGGATGATATTGATTTGCCTTGAATGGTTTGAAATCTCAGATATGAGATAAGTAATGTTGTGTGATATGGATGTTATGGTTAAGTGTGATGATAATATGGATTATCTATTTATGATGATAAGTGAATTATCTATCTGTGATATTGTGAATTAGCTATCTGTGTGTATATGGATAATGAAATGAATTGTTTTAACTTTAAAACAACTTGGCCTTAAAAGATACGTTTTGGATTTTGATGAGACCGGGATCGGGTTCCCAGATTTGGATATCCGAAAACCACATCGATCCAAATTAACGATAGGTCGTGAATCTCAAGTGAAGATGAAGATTCAGAGTGCAAGGATTATTGTCGTTAACTCTGAGGGTGATTCCAAAATGAGTGTAACGAGATAATGCCTTCGGTTTCGTTCGAACCCGGAACGAACTTGTATGGATTGAATGCTTTCAGAACATCGTCAGGTGGACGATGAGCATTCTAAGTGATGTGTTCTGATAAGGTAATCGTAGCCTCAAGCCTCATCAACCGGGAATGGCTAAAACAGGGGAGGTGCAGCAAGGCTTCGTGGGTAGCACCCACTTGAGAGCGAGATATACCCCTGTCTAGATGTCCCTTTTTATTTCGGCTGTGTGGGCAGTTTTGAGCTCCAACTGCTGGGGTTGTCTTGTTCGGGACTGTCCAGTAAGGGATGGTTCCAGCTTTGTGTTGCAGGGGATCGGGAGTGATCCTTGGTACGGTGATCTAGGCCACGTACTATGATGGGCGGTACCCCAGTAGCCCTGTCATTGCGGTACCCCAGTAGCCCTGTCATTGTATGGAATCCAATCTCAAATAAGTCCCGTACGTATTAGTTGTGCCCAACTATGTTGGAACGTGAGATGTAAGCATTCCAGCTATTTCTGTATTTTATTTGAAAACCCTAGACCCTATTATAATATCACTGGATTTCCTATCAAATGTTTGGTTAGCGTAAAGTAAAAACTTACCCATGTTTATGTGTGGGAAGTCTTACGTGATACCTTTGTTTTCAAAGGATTTGCAAAGTTAAGCAACTTTAACCTGTTACTCACACCAGACCCATGTCTGACCCGAAGTTTATTTCTGTTTTCTTAAACTCTTGGGTACTCAAATTTTTACGAGTAGCCAAGGGATTCAGGTTAGCTTTGACGAATTGTGGAGGAGCAATGGAGCAAAAGGCTTCAGCGTTATAGATATATAGTTTTCCGCTGTGTTGGTATCTCTGTGTTGTATTTGAGTTGTATCGAGTTGTATTAACTAGACAGGTGTTTATAACTTTCTAGTATGTGATGTATTATCTGTGTAACTCTGATTGATGTTGTATACTATGTAATATTTATGTGATTAATATAATTTATTCGTTCTGCTATTGAGATTCTGATGTTGTTTCTTCTTTCTTCTCTATCTTTTCTATTCCTTTCTTTCATAAAGATGACGCGACTTTCTGTGGTAAGAAAATTGGGTCGTCACAGTTGGTATCAGAGCGCTAGGTTGAGTGAATACCTAGGCTTTGGAGTGATTTCTTTTCTTGGGAGAGCGTATTTGTAATTTTGAATATATATATATATATATATATTTCTGCCTATCCGTTGGGTTACCTGTTCGGGTTTTCCAATATAAGATATAAAGGTAGATAGGGTAGTGGTGTGTGTAGCACGACTACCAATGTTTGGAGTTTGTTAAGGTTGGAAGTGTATCTGCCGAGACTGTTGACCCAACACCGTCTCGAGTGAATTTTTGTTGTGGTGTAAGGATTTCACCAATCTCTGAAGGAAACATGTTAGGGTTCGGAGTCCATTTTTGAAGTGCAAGTTTGGATGAGTAGAATTTGGATTTTGACAGTTGAGCAGAAGCTAGTGATGGTATCTTGGCAATCTTAGGAAGTAGTAGTTGTGTGATGAGATGTAGTGGCTATGGGTTGTTTCCGAAGATGTTTATCAAGGAGCTTTGGATCAGGAAGTGTGTCTGAATCGGTGTTGAGGCTGAGTTCAGCTGGGTGTTTGTGTTTGGCTTTGAGGCTTGAGTTTCTCGAGGAGTTTGGATTAGGAAGTCTTTGACATCAGTGGCAGCGTCGCAGCTCAGATTGTTCTGTGTGCACGCAAGGAGGTCATTTGTCAGTAGTTTTCTAGAGGTGAAGTTCAGAAGCAGCAGAGTGGATCCATTTCTTCGATGGATTGGCTAGATAGGCTTAAGCTGTTCTGATTGGTAAAGAGGGAACAGTTTTCTTTGGATATTAGATTGGGTTGGTCGCAAAAGTGACTTGCGATAGTTGAGTGTTCTCTTGGTTTGTCAGAGATCTTTCTGGATGTCTTTGAAAAGGTTAGTGGTTTGCCTTAGCATCTAGAGATTGAGTTTTCATATCGACTAGGATTCCAGGAGTGGTACCGATGGTCCAGCTAGATGAAGGAGGGTTCCTGGAGAGGGGTTTTTTTGGTGAAGCAGATCAGAATATCATGGGATTTCTGAGTTTTCTCTTTATGGATCTGTTAAACCATATTTCTGGGATGTGTTGTCCAGTTATGCTCGTGTGTATCATCAGCATTTTCATCTACTCCAGATCAGAGTTATGCAGCGGAAGCAGTTTGGGAGTGCATCTGTTTTATCTTTTCGGATAGGAAAAGTAAGTTCAGTCTTCTGATGTTTGAGGAGTAGAGTTTGTGTTCTTAGATTGATTGTGAGTGGATCATTTTGATGAGTTGTTTTTGAGGCATCAGCGAAGGTTGAGCTGATCAGTAGGGATGAAGGCAACCCAGGATCGTCAGAAGAGTTTGGTGGATAAGAGACGGAGGAATTTGGATTTCGAAGTCGGAGATTTGATTTTGGATAAGTTTTCTCCGATCGAAAGAGCTTTAAGTTTGGTAAGATTGAGAAGCTAGCTCCGAGGTATTTTGGATTTTCTCTATGTTCTGGTGAGGATAAGTGTTTGATCTTCTAGAGTGAATTGCCAGTTTGGATAACTGGGATTCGATGTGTTTCACGTATCTCTGAGGGAGTACGTGTATAATCCATCTCTGGTTTTGGAACCAGCAGTTCTAGAGGTTTGGTTGTTGAGTCAGACTTGTCTATGGTCTGATATCCTGTCTAGTTTTGTAGATCTAGAGGAGTAGGAGCCTGTAGCTTAGTAGTATAGTTTTGTTTGGATTTTGTAGGGCGAGTATCCCGGTGTTTATACTTGGGAAACTCTAGATAGTCCTATCCTAATTTTGTATGGATAGTTAGATTTGTTTGATTGGATGAGTTGGTTGCTATGGTTGTTAATATATGATTAATATATGCTTGTGTTTTTAAAATTAAATCATTAATGAGAATATTAAATTACCTTTGTTTTAAATTTCAGGGACGAAATTCTTTTAAGGGGGGAGAAATGTGATATCCTGGAATTTTTGGCAATATCAATTTAATAATCTGTGTTGAAATTTAAATTGATTTGATAATTTTTGTTGATAAATTTAAATTGATTTAATAATCTTCTTTTAATAAATTTGAAATGGGTGATTTTATCTTTTAAAAGGCTAATAAATTGCTTTCTATTTATAATGTGTATATATTTGTATATATTGTAAATAGAAATCTTGTATTGAATTTAATAAATAAATAAATCTTGTTTTTAAATTCTAATATATTTTGGTAATTTGGAAATTATGATTTAATTTAAAATATATAGTTTTAAAATATTTAAGATAAATGTTTAATTGATTAAATTTTATCTTAGCTTAAGTTCAAGATTTATTTAAAAGGTTTGTTTTAAAATATTGTTTAATAAATATGATATATTAATCCATTTAATAATAATAGGAATTTATAATCTCTTTTATAAATTATTTAAATTTGACAAATTATTATTTCCAAATAACATTATTAATGTATTGTTTTATATATAAATATAAATAGATTTTAAAATAGAAATGTTATTTTAAAATTAAATATGTTGTTATATATGTATATATATAACTTGATTTTAAAATTGGATTTTAGAATTTATTTTGAATTTAAAAGTCTTGAAATTAAAAAGGGAAGATATTTGAAATGTTTTGGATTTTTAAAGATATTTGTATAAGCTTTTATTTGTATATATATATATATAAATAGTTTTATTTTATTTTCTCTAAAAAGTAATTCATAAGTATAAAAATAAATAATTGTAAATGAAGTGTTTGATGGTTTGAGTTTTAAAAGAACTAAAAATAAGTATTTAAGTTAGAAATAGAAATAAATATATATAAGGTAAAATATAAGTTTATGTAAGCACATAAGTGAACACATTTGATAATTCTGGAAAATGCATTTAGATACAAGGATGTAAGACATAAGGGAAAATGTATATTCATGTTTGTACAGGGAAAAGAAAAATATAGGATAAGTATATGTAGACATAAGGGACAACTTCTTTTATTGCTATTATCTCTAGTACACAATGTAGATCATATCAGCCTCCAAGTAGAAAAATCTCTGACCAAACTTAAAATAATCTTGTACCTGCAAAATAATAACCTGTATACTTGTTTCACATATATCAAATCTTCCTTATCTCATTTCGTTCATCAAAGAAAAACTTAGCATTCCAGTTTCTAAAGTTTCAAACAAGGCAAAACTTTCAAAAAACAAATCAAAACAACAGTGATATTCAAACTTCCAAAGCATTTTCCAGTTTTAAAGTTTTCAAAGCCTTTCAATTAGATGCTCTGTTCTTCCTTTTCTAAACAGGTGAGTAACTTTTAAAACTTAAGTAAACTTGGTTGCATTCTAGTGTGTTGAAATGAATAAGTATTGCAGGTATATATAAGTGAAATCTGATGTGATTATTTATAGTATGCATGCTGTGTATATGTGCTTTGTTCATGTTTTGTTCCCAGGCTCAAAATTTTATTTAAAATCCCTTACCACTTAATCTAGTTTCTGATAGGATTTGATTTATAAACAAATGTTGTTTGATTTAACATAGATTAAGGTTTAAAAATTTAATCAAGTCAAAATAAAGCCTGAGTATCTCTGTAAAACTAAAATAATAGACCAAGTTGAGTATAAGTGAAATTTGATCTTCTTAGTTCATGGTTTCAGGAATATAATTTAAAACCTTATAAAAAATGATGAGTTTTAAAACAAAAATCATAATTTCTAGTAATGAAATATGGGCGCAGTTTTGGGTTGAACAGAATATGGAAATTTGGTGGTTTCTGGTGATCTCGTTGATCTGGGAGGTCAGGGTTCTCTGGGGTGGTAGTAGGATGATCGGTGAGTGGAGGAAAAATAATGGATGGGTGTGTAGATGACCGAGGCGATGGTGGTTGATCTGGGAAATTTCTAAACCAAGTTTTGGGTGATGATCGGAAAATGATCCACCACGGCGACTCTGGTGGATCGAGTGCTGCCAGTCTTTGGGAAATGGAAGCTTAGTTGACGGCGAATGAGTGGCCGGAGGTATAGACACTCCGGTGGTCGGAGATTCAAGAACGAGGTGGTTTCCAGGCTTGGATGGATGTTCCAGTTTTGGGTTTATAAGCTCGAATTCGATTTCGAGTTGATGGTCACGATCTGATGAGCATGATGGGTTGCATGGATGTTTTCCGGTGTGATGAAGTCGTCGATGATGATCGGAGTTGGCCATAGTCACCGTGCATGTGCACGGTGCATTTCTTTGGGTTTCTGATGTTTTGGGTTTGAGCAGTGGAAATGGGTTCTGGGTTTCTCGAGTAGCTCCAGTGTTTTGCTCGAAGTATTTTAGGGTTGGACTCGAAGTAATTTTGGGTGACTTCGGGTCATTTGTTTGTTCCAGGTTTAAAAAAATAGAACCTGTCTGTTTTAAATTTTAAACAGGATTTAAAATTTGAAACAAGATTTTAAACAAAGTTTAAAATCAAAGTTTTAAAGTATGAATTCAAAACTGAATTTGAATCCTAGTTTTAAATAAATAAGTTTTTAAAAATGAAATGTTTTTACAACTTTAGGTGTTAATGCATAATCTAAATAGTTTGGATTTAAAAATGAATTTGGTTTCAATTTCTTTTAAACTTCTTTTATCAGGTAAGTATTTCTTTAACATGAGATTTAAAAGGTTTTTAAATTGTTTAAACTTTGTTAGAGTTAAATTTGTATTAATTTTAAATCTTAAATTTAAAATTAAATTTAAAAGTAAGTTTAAAGGTAAATTGTTTTTAAAATGTTTTTGATAATGATAATTTAATTATTCATAAGAATAATGTTTATCTTAAAGTAAATTAGGATTTAATGATTTGGATTCATTAAATTATTAAAATAATTAAAAATGGATAATTAATTAATTTAATTAATTAATGATATAGATGATTAAATTAGTAATTATGAGTTTTAAACTAATTAATTAAGTTTTATGTTAATTAATTAGGAATAATTAATTTTGAATTAAGGGTCATTAATTTGATAAGATTAGATTTTAATTAATGATTAAATATTAATTAATCAAGTAATTAAAGATTAATTAAGTTACTGTTAAAACTTAAATTAATTAAATAATTAGAGGTTAATTAATTGGTTATTAAAAATAAATTAATTGTAATTAATATTGATTAAATCTAAGTTCAACTTCTTAAGAAAGAAATTAAGAATTGTTAATAGTTAATGAAGATCATTAACTAGGATTATTAAATTATTAATTAATGTGATTAGTTTTTAATAAATAATTAGATTGATTAATTAAAGATAATCATTTGTGAAATTGTTTAAGTGTAATTACTTAATGGAAGTAATTAAGGAATTAATTACTTAATGTGATTAATTGAGTTTAATTTGTTTAGTTTAAGTTAATTAATTAATTTTAATTAATCATTGGATGATTTATTAGCATAATTACTTTATGTCATAAATGAAGTATAATTACGTAGTGAAGTAATTAATGGAAATTACTGTATGTAATTAATTGAAGATGATTTAATAATGGAAGTAATTTGGATTAAATTACTTTGCGTAATTAATCAAGGGATTAATTAAGAAAATTAATTAAGGAGTAATTAATTTAATAAATGAAGTAATTAAGGGTAGTTAATTACTGAATGTGATTAATCAAGAGTGATTAATAATTATGGTTTAATTAGAGATTAATTATTTAATGTAATTAATTTAAATAGAATAATTAATTAAAAATTTCATTAGGGATCATTAATTTATATGATTAATGATGTAATTAAGGGTTGATTAATTAAGACTAATTAATCAATAATAAGTGATTTTGAGTAATTAATTAATGTAATTAATTAAGGATTAATGTAATTAATTATAGTTAATTAATTAATAGAGTAATTAAAAATTAATTATTGTATTTGGGTAAGGATAATTAATTTGTGAAATTAATTAAAGGATAATTACTTGAATGTAATTAAAGGATAATTAATCAAGGATGATTAATTAAGATGGAAGTTAGAGAATGATTAATTAATTGATTTGTAATTAATTAATGGTTATGTAAGCAAGATTTATAATGATGAAGTAATTAATTTAATTTACTTTAAATTATTAGAGATAAGGTAATTAATTTAATTCATTTTAGATTAATTACAAATGGTGTAATTATTAATCCTTGCTTATGTATGATGGACGATATTGATTTGCCTTGAATGGTTTGAAATCTCAGATATGAGATAAGTAATGCTGTGTGATATGGATGTTATGGTTAAGTGTGCTGATAATATGGATTATCTATTTATGATGATAAGTGAATTATCTATCTGTGATATTGTGAATTAGCTATCTGTGTGTATATGGATAATGAAATGAATTGTTTTAACTTTAAAACAACTTGGCCTTAAAAGATACGTTTTGGATTTCGATGAGACCGGGATCGGGTTCCCAGATTTGGATATCCGAAAACCACATCGATCCAAATTAACGATAGGTCATGAATCTCAAATGAAGATGAAGATTCAGAGTGTAAGGGTTATTGTCGTTAACTCTGAGGGTGATTCCAGCTATTTCTGTATTTTATTTGAAAACCCTAGACCCTATTCTAATATCACTGGATTTCCTATCAAATTTTTGGTTAGCGTAAGGTAAAAACTTACCCATGTTTATGTGTGGGAAGTGTTACGTGATACCTTTGTTTTCAAAGGATTTGCAAAGTTTAGCAACTTTAACCTGTTACTCACACCAGACCCATGTCTGACCCGAAGTTTATTTCTGTTTTCTTAAACTCTTGGGTACTCAAATTTTTACGAGTAGCCAATGGATTCATGTTAGCTTTGACAAATTGTGGAGGAGCAATGGAGAAGGAGGCTTCAACATTATAGATATATAGTTTTCTTCTGTGTTGGTATCTCTGTGTTGTATTTGAGTTGTATCGAGTTGTATTAACTAGACATGTGTTTATAACTGTCTAGTATGTGATGTATTATCTGTGTAACTCTAATTGATGTTATATACTATGTAATATTTATGTGATTAATATAATTTATTCGTTCTGCTGTTGAGATTCTGATGTTGTTTCTTCTTTCTTCTCTATCTTTTCTCTTTTCTATCCCTTTCTTTCTTAAAGATGATGCGACTTTCTATGGTAAGAAAATTGGGTCGTCACATCTATACTGCTTATCATTGGTTATTGGATTACCTCTGTCTTTTGATAAATGCAAGTTACTTGTCATTGGTGTGCATAAAGAATTTGCCTGAAGCATCTTAGATTTGGTCAGTATGTCAATGATGTATTTGCTTTGATTTAAATGCAATGTGGTGGATGAAACTTTCTTCACTTCAATGCCAAGAAAGTAATGTAGGTTTCCTAGATCTTTGACAGAAAATTCCTTGTCCAGATGTAGTGTGAGATTGTTTATTTTTGTGTGGCATTGTTTCCTGTAATAATAAAATCATCGATATATATCAGGACATAAATAATAGTATCATTGTTAAACTTGGTAAACAATGAATAATCAGATTTTGTAGGATTGTAACAAAGTTTAGCTAAGGTTGATTTTAGCTTGTCAAACCACACCCTTGGGGCTTGTTTAAGTCCATATATTGCCTTGTTTAGTTTACAAACACAGTTTTCATATCCTTTTTGTATGAATCCTTGAGGCCGATCCATGTAAACTTCCTCCTGCAATATACCATTTAAAAATGCATTATTTATATCTAGTTGCTTGATGATCCAATCTCTTTGCAAGGCAATTGTTAGAATAATTCTAATAGATGTGGGTTTCACAACTGGTGAGAAAGTTTCATTAAAATCAAACCCATGTTGTTGTGAATACCCCTTAGCTACTAGTCTTGCCTTGTATTTAGAGATTGAACCATCAGCATTCTTCTTTAGTCTATATGTCCACTTACATCCTACAATATTCTTGTTGGGTGGCAAGGGAACAAGTGTCCATGTTTTGTTCCTCATAAGTGCATCATGTTCTTCTTTCATAGTAGTGACCCATTTCTCATTTTGAGTGGCTTGCTGATATGTGCTTGGTTCTTCAGTTTCCAAGTCTGCATTATATATTTTTGGTTTGAATATACCACTTTTTGCCCTTGTTGTCATGTGATGACCAGCTCTTGCAGGTTGTTGACTTTTGTCATTTGATGTGGATTCATGTTGAGTATTGGATGATTGTGCATCATCCAATACTTGATGAAAATCTGATATGAGGTTGTTGTCTTGTTGTGATGAGTGAGTTGAGCTCTTTGATGGCTTGTTGGACTCCTGATTTGGTTCTGGGTTGAGATTCCTTTGAGTTGAAATTGGTGTAGGTTGTTCATTCTGATTTTCATATCATGTACCTGTTTGTTCTGATGTAATTTCATCCAGTTGACTGGGTATTGGTGGTAATGAGTACTTTGGATTGTATATTTTTTGTGTGGTCTTGATTTCTGACTTGTTGAAAGGAAAAACCTGCTCATTGAAAACTACATGCCTAGATATGTAGATTCTGCCATTAGTGTCCAAGCACTTGTACCCCTTCTGATTAGTTGCATAACCCAGAAAGGTGCAAGGAGATGATCTGAAACTCAACTTGTTAGTATTATAACATCTCAAATAAGGAAAGCACAGGCACCCAAATACTTTTAGTGCTTGATAATCAGGTTTAATTTTGTAAAGTAATTCTAATGGGTTTTTAAATTTTAACACCTTTGTTGGTAAACTGTTTATCAAGTGTACTGAAGTTGCAAATGCATCTGGCCAGAATTTTAGTGGCATTGATGCATGAGCTAGTAGAGTGAGACCTGTCTCAACTATATGTCCGTGCTTTCTCTCTACAAGCCCATTTTGTTCTGATGTATATGGGCATGTCATTCTTTGTGTTATTCCTCTCTTTTGGAAGTACTCCTTTAATGGCATGAACTCTGAACCACCATCAGTTTGGATAACTTTTAATTGACAATTTGTTTGTTTTTCTGCATTGACTATAAACTGTAAAACTGCATTATGAGTTTCAGACTTAGTCTTTAGAAAATATATCCATACGTATCTATTGTAAGCATCAACAAAAGATATATAGTACTTGTATCCATAATCAGAAGTAATTGGGGCTGGACCCCATAGATCAACAACAACTAATTCAAGTGGTTTATTGTATATAGTGTCAGAGTTTGGAAAAGGAAGCTTGTGACATTTACCCATTTGGCAATAAGTGCAGACATAAGGCATAGAAACATTATCAACAGAGATATTATTATCATTTAGAATTTGCCTTACAATTTTTACACTTGGATGTCCCAATTTACAGTGCCAGACATCAAATTTCTTACAGTTTTCTCTCTGTTCGATTTCAGAAACATTACACTCCTTATTTGCAGAATTTCTTGAATTAGCAACATTGAATTGATAAAGTCCCCTAACTTCTCTACCCTGCAAAAGAGTTTCTCTAGTTAGAATGTCTTTGACCAAGCAGTACCTTGGGTAAAACACAAAATAAACATTGTTGTCTTTAGCAAACTGTGATACACTTATTAAAAATTTTCTGATTAGGGGAACTCTTAATAAGTTATTAAGATAAAACTATCTCTTCCCATTTATGTAAGCACATCCAGTATGAGTAATTGTAATGGGTTTACCATTTCCCATATGTAAGGAATGCATACCTTTGTATTCTTTGTTCCCAAGATTTAAGTTGCTGAGGTTGCTAATTACATGATTTGTTGCTCCTGTGTCTGGATACCAGTTTTCATCCTAGATGTCCTCCATTTTTGTGCACTCTTGATTATCAGAATGACTTTTTGCCTCTTGTTGAGTATTGATCATATTGACATTTGGGATGAAGTTTCTTGAATTATTGTTGGCTTGCTGTGATGGTGTATAATTTGTGTCAAATCTGAAGTAGCACTTGTTTGCAATGTGCCTATATTTTTCACAGATTTGACAGCTAAGTCTGTTATTGTTGTTATTACTCCATCTTCCTCTCCCTCTACCTCTAGATTACATATTTCCTTTTTGATGATTACTTGTTTGATTTTTTGCATTGGTTTTTCTTTCTTGAGTTCTGCCTTTACTGTTGCTCACAAAATTAGCAGAGAATTCTGAGATTACAGGTTTCCTTTGTTCAATTCTTCCCTCATAAGCAATAAGAGTGGAATGAACATACTGGATAGATGAGGTAACTTCCTTTGATGAGATAACAGCAACTACAGATTCGTATTCTTCATCTAGCCCCCCAAGTATGCACAGAACTTGTTCTGTGTCTGAGACTTTGTGACCCACATAAGCAAGTTCATCACATAAAGTTTTAACCTTTGTCAGATAGTCTCTCATAGATAAGTTTTCTTTCCTACAGCCTTGCAGTTGCCTTTTATAATACATTATTTGGCTGCAGATTGTGTATTGAATACCTGTTCAATAGTTGTCCAAATTTCATGTGCACTTTTGCACCCAATCAGTTGTGGCAATATATTTGCACTGACTGATGACAAGAGCCAAGAACTAATTAAACTGTCTTGCCTCTGATGGATTGTATAATCTTGATTATTGACCAATCTTCCTTCTTGATTTTTGATGTATTTAGGTGGTGTGGCAAGAGTCCCAAGAACATGTTCCTCTAGACCATATCCTCTGATAGCAGTCTCAATTTGAAACTTCCAAAGCAGATAATTTGAGTCATCTAACTGAATGTTGATCAACTGGCTTTGAGGCTTGATGATAGACTTGATCAGATCTTGAGTGCTATTGTGGGTTGTTGCAGTATTGCTTGGGGCTGAATTTATTGAAGTATTGCTAGAGTTACCTTGATTTCCTTCTGCCATAGTGCAGAGATTGAATCTTGATGATGATATCTTGAAGAAAAGAAAGATGACAACTATGCAGCCAGTCTCTTTGAATGATGAAATAGGATTTGACAGGGGGATTCTTGGCGAGGCAAGTGTTAGAAAGAGATTAATCTCGATCTTGAAACAGATGAGATCAAGCAACTGCACTCAATCTTGAAACAGGTATGAGAGAACTGCTTACAGTAGCAATAAGATGATTAGAATTCTGCTCCTTGAATTCTCAGATGATTCAGAAGCGTAGCCTAATCTCCAAATGATTACAATAGATCTGATGGGATTAGAGGCAGGGCGTTTCTTGCTGTTAGGCAAGTTTATTTGATGGCACTGATACCAAATTGGAAATTTGATAACAAATGAATTTTATTATATCTTGAATTGTATCACAAGAATGAATTGAAATAAGCATTACAGAATGATACTTATACAGTTTGTATTTGAAATACACGAAATATGCTTAATGGGCTGAGAGATATAAGCCCAATTGTCTTTTAGCCATTGGATGATATAGCTGAGCTATCAGCCGTTGATTGTAATAATATCAAAGATCATTTGATCAGCCGCACACTTCATTTCTCTTATTTAAATCAAATCATATGTCCTACATAAGATTTAGACTTCATGTTCGAATACATAAATTTTTTGAACAAACTTTATATTCCTGGTCGAACGTGAAAGTTCTTAATAAGCACATCAACTAGTGATCAGAATTTGTTATTGCTGCTAACTAACAAAGTGTGTTCCACTTCAAAATAAATTGCTTTTAGCTCGTGACTAGATATGTAAATATGGTTGTAGTAAATAGTTTTCAATTTTGAAGAAATTACCAAGAAACTCCATCATTTTTCTCTCTTACATCATCATGAAACCGAATATGGTTGTATTATTTCTCCAATCTTAAAGGACAACAATTATTTATTGTAACTATGTAGTCCAAGTTAGTTCGTATTTTATTTGTACTTTTTTTGGTAAGAACATATGTGAATGAATAAGCCCATACAACCAATTGTTTTTCATTCAAATGAAAAGATAAGCCTAACAAGAACCTTGGCATGTGTTTTGTAGTGTATGTATTTTTATCAACCATGAGGTTAATTATTCAGATTTATATTCAAGCTTGTGTAGTCACTCAATGTTATTACAATAAAACCTTTGAAAAATTGCTATAAATTTTAATAAACTGGTTGACATACATAAACTACCCTGAGAAATTTAAAGCCACACTTCACATGATTAACTACCTAAAATGAAAATTAAATAATATAGCAAGAGCATAATCACCAATATGACCTCAATCATTTAATGTCAGCAGTTTGGAACATATATAAAGAATTATTCATTCCACTATAAATTATGCAACATTAAATCCAAACCTTCCAAACATCCATCCAAGTGGAACATGGCATGCTAAAGTAGTAGGATCGGTGAATGCAATTGTGCCCTCTGCAACAACCTTCTTTGGCCAGTTTAGTAGCTTGCAATTTTTGGAAATCATTGGAGTTTGTATACTGCCACAATTTGGGAAGTTAATGATGTCTTGATGTGATTGTAAGAAAGCAAAAGAGAATGAGTTACAAGTTAGTATATTAAGAATCACATCAAAAACTTAAATCATAATATTCACAGCGAACAAGTAACTTAGCAGTAGTTAACATAGTGTAAACTAATACATTTAATAATACTATCATAACATCATAAGTTAATGCAAGTTTGGAATACATTATTTCTTGAGATATTTCGTAAACTGGTAACTTAGCAGCATAAGTTACCAATACAATTAACTAGTAAATAGAGTTTCAACTAGACATATGTATGTTTCAAAGTAGAGTGAAACGTACTTCTTTTGTGATGAGAGTCAATCATATTATGTTGTTTTGTTTTAAATTTAGATATTAGATCTTCTTGCATCATTAGACAAATCTTAGCATGTTAATTTACATACACTGGTATATCTGAACCTAATTTTGATACATTTTTTAGTTTGATGCTTATGTTAAAAGTAATGACTAACATACAAACCTTGATAAATATTAAAATATTTACAAGTAGATGCATGTTAGTTCAAGTCTCACATGTTTCCAAACAAAAGCGTCACGCGAAGGTCACCAAGTAATTCTCTAGTAATAAGTTTTTCAAAACGAAACGTTTGCATGGACAAATTTCTAGTTAACTAACACTTACATTAAAGCAGAAACAGATGATTATAGTTGGTTTTTGAAAACAATGCCAAGCTGCTGACTGTTGGCCATTGGCCAGTGGATGCACATGGCCCCTTGATAATTTGACAAAGAGATTATATAGGTTAAGTTTGAGTTAATGAATTTAAATCTATCCCATATCTGAAAATGACCATGTGACATTATTAGTTAGATAGTTCATGAGCAAATTAGATTTTTTGGGTTTGGTTGGGTTTTGAAATGTTAATTTGGAGAAGAAATGAAAGATTCAGAAAGTAAAGTTGGCATATCGCAAGTACTAGATTATGTGTATGTTTTCCCTTTAAAAAAAATTAGTTATTTGCTTGACACTTTACCAATTAATTCTTTGTGAATTTCTCAACCATTCTTTCAAACACTATAGCATTTGGTCTATATCATTTTTCACTTCAAGATAATTTTTACAATATAACTTCATCGTCGGACATATCTGATGCAGGAAGTATTGTGTCTAAAATATAAATTATAATATGCAAAGTTTGTTGACAATGCTCATTTAGTCTTGGAACATAATTGATTATTTAGTTTGCGAGCGGTTTGTGGCTAGTTTACATTCACTCCTGGACTCATATTCATCGACCTTGGTTTCATGTCCAGTACTTGCTTTAACAATGTCTTTGTTAGCTAAATTCAAAGTTTATTTTGCCAACCTATTAGTTAACCCATCCTTTGTTGTTTATTGCTGCCTAATGACGTAGATCTGCATTGACTACAGTCGCTTCCATTTTTACAGTCTGATTGGAAATCTCTATAAGTGGTCTATAACAGCCTGTTGATTACTATTCGAAAATCTACAAAAGCCGTCGTTCCTCAAGCATGACAACTTCAATATGCACATATCATACAGTCCAGTTGCTTCAGTATAAGCCCATTTCAATTCGATTATATCCTCAGTATATGAATGGGAAAGTAAGGGAGATTGTAATTTGACACCGTACAATACCTAGATCTACATAAAATTTTAAAAAAAGTATATCCAATGTTAACGTTAAAATATGAACGATAACACCTGGTGTGTGTAATAAGATCGTGAAAGCACCACCCGTGTGACGGGAACAGAGATCAAGCAGGAAAATAGCAAAAATGCAGTAAATGAACAACAGATTTATAGTGGTTCGGCCCGTAATTGAGCCTACGTCCACTTTATAGTTTCTTATTGCTGATTCGGTTACAATTTGATACAAATCTCTTCAGGAAACAGTACAATTCGATCACAAGAAACAATCTTGACTACTAGCTCAATCTTCGATGGTGAAACTCGATGAATCCATGTCGGATGTAAGGAATTTCTCTCAAAGCTTGTTGTAGTGTCGCGAATGCTTGAAGGATCCTTGATTGCTGAATGAAGGAAGAGTTCGACGGAGTAACAGCGCTGTAGAAATGATTTGCCAAAAGTCCTTTTCATGTTGGAAGTGGGGGCCTATTTATAGGAGCAGATTTCTGGGCAGGAATTTTGCCTAAGTCTTAGGTCGCGTACGACCTTAGTTAAGTCGTAGGTCGCGAGCGACCTAAGCTAGGTCACTGTCCCTTTGCGGCTTTAGAAGTTAGCTGGTAAAGCTGTGCTTAGCTTCATTTGATCAAGTAGTAAGTCGTAAGCGAGTTAAAGAATAGCTGTCTGAGCTTTAGGTCGTAGGGTGCTGAACATGCTTTAACAGTTAGGTCGCTAGCCTCTTTAGGTCGTCAAGTCCCTTAGGTCGCTAACTACCTTAGGTTGTTAAGTCCTTTAGGTCGCTAGCTACCTTAGGTCGTTGAGTTCCATAGGTCGCAATCCTTTCTGTTGCTAGGTCGCGAGCTTCCTATGTTGTTAGGTCGCAAGGCCTCCTGGATCTTAGGTCGCAAGACCTTTCCATTCTTAGGTCGCGAACTTCTTATGCTGTTAGGTCGCGAGGTCCTCCTGGATCTTAGGTCGCGAAGATCTCTTAAGTCCTTAGGTCGCAATGCTTCCTTTCAATTAGGTCGCAAGCCTTTCCTTAAGTCGTTGAATTATCTAGGTCGCAACCTTCTCTTAGGTCGTTACGTTCTAGGTCGCTGAGATAAAAGGATTAACATCCAGAGTACTACAAATCTTGAACCTATCTTCTCTGTAACGACCCGATATTTTCAACCATTCGCATCCATTATAAGTGTATAGGTAGACACTCATGCCGGAATTGAAATGCTCAAAATACCGCGTTGTAAATAAAATTTGGCAAATCTCAGAATATACAGTAAATAAATATAATCACAGATCACAGACAAAGAGTAAAATAATGCAGCGGAAGTAAAAGAAATAGTAGTTCATGAAGCTACTATCTAAATATGTCAGAGTTACATAAGATACAACAGAAGAAATAGAGTACAACAAAAGTCTCAATAAAATAACCAAGTACAAGCTGAGTAGAACAACTGAATTGAAATAGATAGGACATGACCAGCAGATAATCTCCAGCGATTCAAATCTCCAAGAGAGTGGAAATCCAAATCTGTGAATAACTCAGGCTGACCCGAGCGTAAAGCAAAACACAAAACACTCGAGTCAGTACAATATATACTTATATAATGTAAACCAACTCAAGTGAACTGTAATAAAGGTACAAGTAACTTAGAAGATGCTTGGGACCGCCCATCCTCTAAGGATCCGTTAAACTATCTACTATGTAGTAATATTCGATATTATAATAGTGTCTAAATAAGTAAAGTATAATCATATAGAAAATAGCGTTAAGGGGATGGAGAACCTTAACGCGGTCGGATCTTAAAATCATAATCGTAGTAAAGCTCGATATGGTAGGTGACACGGCACAACTAGGCAATGCCAGGGTAGATATACCAATTACGCACACGGACTGATGGATACGCATAGCAGCCACTACCGTTCCACCTCGAACAACACTCCCAAATCGGAGGATGGCCATCTAATCAATCACAAGTAAGAGTATAATATCGAAGAAATGTGTCCGAGAAGAGGTGCTACCTCACTGGTCCGAGATCGCTCCTGTTTTAGCCACCTTATGCCAACTCACGGGAGTTGGGTCCACGTAACATACCTTAAGAACGTCGCCACCATCCTACTTCATTCTGGAATCTCCACCGCGTACACGGTTGTCAAAGTGGTTTTCGGTATCGACAGAGAGTATGTCCATATCCGATCCCGGTCTCTTTGCCAACCAATCGTTATTATAACCCGTGGTTATAACTTTTAAAAACAATACTTCACTTCAAAATAAAATATCATTTCAAACCATATCTTTATAAAAATAAAGATTAAACCAATTCCAAACCATTTCCATATATTTAAATTTTCATATCATTTCAAAACTTCATTTCAAATCATTTTAATATAATAAAATATCCTATCAGTTCAAATCCAAATATTCAACTTTAAATACCTTTTAAATTCAAAGATATCGTTCATTTACTATCATTTCAAATCACCTTTAAATAGTTTATATTCCAATCAAAATAATTCATTTAAACCTTTTAAAAGTGTAATTATTATATTTTCAAATCAAGTATTCAATTTCCAAAGTTTCAAACCATTCTGAGTTCGTTTACTAAGTTAAAAACCCTAATTATTAAAATTTCAGCATTTCACAGCATTTAAAAACAACTGCTATAAGTTATATTTAAAAACATTTTTAATTCAGCAAAGACAGCACTTAAAACTGCTGTTAAAACTCAGTTTTAGTTGAATTATAGTTCAAAAACAGAAAAGACAGCATTTCAGAAGTGCTGCGGTAGTTCAGATTTCAAAACAAGGGTTAAATTTGGTTTCAGCAAAGACTGCAGACCATTATAGCATTTCTAGAGAATGCTATAATATTCCTGAGTTCAATATTAGCCTATAAGTTCAATTACAGCAACTACAGCATTTCAGAAATGCTATAATAGCTCTTTTTTACACAATTTTAGTTCAAAACAGAATCTATAGCATTTCTGAATGCTATTAAAAGTAGATTTCAGGTGTTAGTGTATTTCCAGCAATTAAATAACTTTAATTTAAAACACATAAACATTTTAAAAATCATATTTTAACATTTAAAATGTTCATTTACATATCATTTAACATATATCTTTTTCACAATAAATTTCTTATAATTAAATCCAATTTTCAACAATTTACTTAATAAGTTTAAGTGTAAAGGTTCCAATTCTTCACATTTCAACAAATAGACTTAACACTTCAAATTTAAATTACCATTTCACAATTTAACAAAATTTCCAATTTTATTTAATTAACTTAAACCTTTAATTAAAACCAAATTTCACATTTCCTAGTCAAGTTATATTTTAAAAGATCACTTTTAAACATTCATTTATTTAACCACTTAAATTCATAGAAAAATCAATAATACTTTAATAAATCACTTAAATTCAAATTTAATCAAATTATCATATTTACCATTTCCAAATAAAATTTAATATCCATTTTATTTATATAACTTAAATATCATTTTTAACCAAAATTCCAAATTTCCAACTTAAGTTATATTTCAAAAATCCAGTTAAACCTTCATTAATTACATTTTTAACATATAGAAAAATCATAATTTCTTTATTTTAAAACATTTCAAAATCTATCTAAATCAAATTTCATAAATTTATAATTTTTAAATTACTTAAAAATATCCAAAGCACTTTATAAAATAACCACGGGCCTGTATATAATTTTCTAACCTAGGTCAAGTGATACGGATATGTATCATTTCAATCCGCAGTTAAAAAAAGAAAAATCCGGGTTCTATCATTTCAAACCCGCAATCCCAAGTTAAAATAAATTAAATAAAAATCGTTCAGGCCTATCATTTCAGCCCATAACGATTTTTCCCTATTCTAAAGTCCGTTCGGGTATGTATCATTTCAACCCATAGTGATTCTAATCTACAGGGAACTTGCAATGGTGATAACAGATATAAATAACAGAATAACATTAAATAACAGTTACATATGATATAACAGGTGTAATAACAGGTGTGAACATCATATGATAATAATATAAGCATATATAACATGATAATATATTTCTACAGATTCACAGGGTGTCAATTTACTAGTTATATAGGTACATATTGTCTGGTGAGAATAACTCACCTGTATTGAGCTGGAGATGACAACTAATACACACATCATAGAATCCACAAAGGCACGAGAGTATGATAGTGATTTGAGTGTGGGAGAGACAAGACTAAATGCCTTGAATACATGAAACAAACCAATACAATATACATGAATAAACACTACACAACAATTTAAATAACTTGTATATTCAAGCACAAATCCATTCCAAACCAATTGCACTTGCCTCCATCTAGCATAAGCTCAGCCATGGATGGAAAATACATGAATAAGGCTTGCTCTAAGGTCTGGTTGTGGACCTATAGGAGTCGGCCTAACCTAGAGAAGGTGGTGGACAAGTTTGTGAAGCAAAAATCTAATATTACAAGGCAAAAGCATTGAATTCAAGGCAACTAAAGGGCTCGGCCTAGGTCATGGAGGACATGGCTATCTCAGGTGGGGTCAGTAGGTGGTGTGAAGAGGTGTCTCAGGTCTAAAACAGGTTGGTGGTGGTGGTGGTTGGTCGGCCTAGGTGGTGGAAAGAGGTGGTGGAAGGAGGATGTGCTTGGCTATGGGATCTAGGTGATGTTGCAACAAAACTATGGTGGTTCTTCATCACATAGGGGCTAGGCTATGGAATGGGAAGGGGCTGGAGGAGGTGTTGGTCAGAGGGGATGGTGGTGGAGGTGGCCAAGGTGGTGGATGTGGTGTTGGCCGATCCAAAGAAGAGGAGGACAAGTGCAAAATCATGTGAAAACAAAGGAAAACATAGAAAAGAAGAAGGTTTTTACCCAAAAATCTTTGCAAATGATGATGGCCATGATTTTTGTGATTGAGAAGAGTTTGTATACGGAAATAAAAAGAAAAATAAGCAGCTGAAAGAAAAGTTAAGGTCGGCCAAAGAAATTGAATGAAAAAGGTTGGAAAACGAAGAGACGGGGAAACAAAGAGCCTTAGGCAAACCAAGAGTCACAAACTCTTCAAATTTCCATTATTAATTTAGAAATTTGTAAATACATATCAAACTGATAAATAAAGATAAAACTCAGTAAAGAAAATTAATATATAAAATAAATAATTAAATTTTAATTATATAGCATTTAAATTAAGAAAATGGCTAAAATTTGCAAACTAGGCTTTAAAAATTTAGAAATAACCTCAATACACTTTGAAAACATTTATTTTAATTTGAATACATGTAAAATGAATAAAATAAAGTAAAACACAGCAAATAAGAGTGAATGCATAAAATAAATAAATAAATTTTAATTATATATAATTAAATTAAGAAAATAGCAAAGAAAATAGAAATTAGGCTTTAAAATTAGAAAACAATTTCAGTAGACTTTAGAAAATTATATTATCATTTGTAAAAATATTAAAAGACAAAATATACATCAAATAACATATTAGCACATATTTAAAATAAAATATAACAAAGAAAAAGTAATTTATACAATTTAAAATAGACAAAATTGTTAAATAAACAGTTTATACTCAAAATTGAAATGTACATAACTTTTACATTTTAACTCCGTTTTCAACGAAACGAAAAGCAGTATTCATGTTATTAAATCTATTTTCATAATAAAAGATAAAATTCATAATTTAAAATATTTAAAATTTAAATTTAAAAGTCAAAGTTTGACTATTGACCAAAATTCACAATTTCTGGAAATATTAAATTTAGTCATATTTGGAATTCTAATCCACATCAAATAAAAGTTTATACTTAAAATAACAAAATTTATTCTTTTTCATAAATAAAGCTTTTGAATCTGGAAAAATCAATTTAAAAATATTTGTAAAATACAGGGTTGTTACATTCTCATTACATGTTTGCTTCAAGAGACAAATTGATTGGTTAACATGCACATCTATAACAGTTACAATCATCACGATATACTTATATTTATGCACAAATTTAATAGCATGTAGCAGTAGCACCATATTTCAAGTAGGAAATCCAAAATTTTGAAAAACTCTAATCTACCTGTCTTTACCTGCAGTAACAATCACATGCCCCAAACAAATCTACTCTACAAATGTGTTCTTGCATTACTGCTACTAATGTCAATGCTACTTCTAGGACTATTGAGATTCGATAAAGTAGGCAATTTCTCTTCAGGTCATGTTTGTAACAACCCGGGGTTTTGTTACAAACTTATAATCGTCATTTGATGACTTAATTTGGTTGCTAATTTATTATCGTCATTTGACGATTTATTTATGCTGGTTAATAGCTGTTTGTTGATGGAGTTTTTAAATCGACGAAATTCCTTTCAAAAATTTGTGAAATGTTATGCGGGCTTTACCAATTTAAATTTTGGCCCGTTCTCTTTTATTTAGTTGGGCCGTGATAATTACCAAATAGGAACCGTTCCCCTTTCTTATCTTTTTCAATTCAAACCCTAAAGTAAACAAACGGAAGAAAAAAAAATGGCGGCTTCGTTCTTCTCGTGCTCATTCGTTTCTCTCGAAAAAATTAGGGCTTTGTAAATGGAGTGCAGTGGTATCCAATTGATTCCCGGCGCTTCGATCTTCGCTCGAGTTAACAGGTCGAGGCTACTTCAATTCGCGTCCTGATCGATACTCGAGATGATTTGTGCGGTTCGTCTTCGAGTATATCTTTTTGATTCGAAACCACAGGTGAGTGTTCCACTCACATTTAATTCCAACTCGAGTTTATTGGTGTTCGAATTTACTGATTCTAGTTCGTATATGTTGTTCTGAGAGTGTTGTTTGCCGTTCGATTTCGTTTGGAAGTTGATGTTGCTTTGTGAATCTTTTGCGTGATTTTTGAGTTGGATTATTTGAAATAGTCGAAGGGTTATCTTGGCCGCTCGATTTTATTGTATTTGAAAATTTCAGACATTGTTCTCTGATTTCATGAAGTCTGATGGCTTCAGCTTTCACTTGATTTTACGATGTAGAATTCGTATGACTGTCGACAGTTCGATTTTCTTTAGTTCGACAGTTCGATTTTCTTTAGTTCGACAGTTCGATTTTGTGGTACTGGTGATTTCTGACCTGTTCATATCGATTGAGTATCTTGATTTAAATTCGTCAATGCTTTTGCTTGGCTTCATTTCAGTCGCATGATTATGCTTGAATGTAGATGTTTTATCTTTGGCCTTGACTGGCTTCGACTGTGATTTTGAATTGGTCGTTGTGATTCTTCCTTGACTTAGGTTATACCTCGCTTGATTTTGTTTTGTTGTTCATGGTAGTCTGCACTGCTTCAGGTTGTCGCTTGATCTGTATCACTTTGATAGTTGTTGGCTTGCTTACGTCTTTGACTTCATGAGTGTCACTGATCTAGCCTGGTTCATGAGTCTGGGTTCCTGTTGCATATATTGTTGTTGTAGATGTTGGTGTGTAGTTGTTCGGACCTGATACCTTTTAAAGCTTGCATCTGTTGGGTTCATTGCTTTATATGTTGATGTTGTTCTTTGTTTCATATTGACTCCGGTCAGTAGCTTACTACTGGTTCATGTATCTTTGACCTTGACTCTTGATAGCACTGGCTTTGACATTTTAGTTGATGTTGTGAGTTACAACAGTTTTCACTCCTGTTCATACTCTATGTTGTACACATGTGCATTTTTACCACTTGATGTTGCACTTGTATGATCCTGTTTTGTAGTTTAGACCACTGCCATCGTGCATTTGGTCATTCGAGTCTTTGTGCTTTAGTGCTGTGGTGCCATATCTTTGGTGCTCTCACCTTCATCCTACTGTCTATGATCATGTGCAGTTTTTGTTGTTTGGTTTTGGCCATATCTTTGGTGCACTTGTGTTGTTTGGATATGTTTTACTAGTCATGTTGAACTGGGTTTGATCATTTTTTATGTACCTTGCTGGATTGCTTTATCTTTGGTACACATGTTTGTATTACCTATTGCCATTTCTTTGGTGCAGTTGGTAATTGGGTGCAGTTTTGCCCCTGGTTGGTTTGTGATTAATTGTTGCGTCTCTGTTTTGGACCTCTGCACACTTTGCAGTCTCGACTTGCTGTAATATTTGGAGTTGTGTTGGCATCATATACTGTAGTGGCGAGGCAGTGCACGCGTGCGTGTACTGCAGCCACACAGAATTGGCATTTTGAATTGATATTTCAATTACTTGAATTGTTTTATGTGTTTAATTCAATATTTTGAAATTGTGTTTGATTTGGTTTGATTGATCATTTTGTTGTGTCTAATTATCTATTTGATAATTAGATTATGAGCTTCTAATTATTTATTAAATAATTGGATTTTCTTGTTAATTGCTGTTTAGGCAATTCTGTGGTTTTCAAATTATCTTTATTGATAATCTTTTTATTTATCCTTGTTGATGATTGAATTTGCCGATTTGTTGATTTACACTGTTTAGTGTTATATCTACCGTTACCCGATTCTCTTATTGAGAAGTTGGATATACGAGATTTCTGCTGTTGTCGTCTATTTGATATTTGAGTATTATTGCTGCTATCACTAATAACTGAGTTTGAATTAGACTGACCCGTGTATTATTTTCTTTTGAATGTAATACTCGGGTCAGACCCGAGTTATTTCAGGTAGTAGATTTCCTTCTTTGAGTTGCTGTTCGGGATATGAAGACTTTTCACATCTTCTGAAGTTGTCTTTGTCATTTTGTAGTAGTCGTGTCGTTGTATAGGATGATATGTATTCATGTATATTAGTTATTAATGTACGTGTTTATATAAATTCCAGAGTCGACAGTTGTAGTTGTATCATATGTATTGTGTCAACTATGTATTAACTGACATCAGTTGTATATATATGAGACTTTTGTTTTTATCTGTGTTCCGCATTTATATTATCTGTGTTATTGTTATATCTAATGTCCTAAACTATTATGAACCATCGTAGTTCGTTTTATACTAGTATTGGGTGTGTCGATGGGAGTAAATAAATGAGATGAAAAATGAAAAGTATATACCACTCCTATCGAGATAACTAATATTAGTGTAAGGTCAATTACGGATGGTCGCTCCTATCCAGCCTTATTCTTCGTAATAATAGACAGTATTCCTTTTAATACTCTTTGTTATTATGAGCATAGAGGTGGGGCGTTACAGTTGGTATCAGAGCTTGGGGTTTATGGACATAATATAAAACATAACTTGGATGGAACATATGTTACAACTATTTGACGATGTTTTATTTGTGATTTGGGTCAAAACTAAAGTTTTGAAATTTGGATGAAATTTTTAAATATCTTTATTTAAAAATAAAATGTGAAACTGTGTTTTGTTGATTTGATTAAATTGTGTTCTGATGATTTGATTGATTTGAGTACTGTTTATCAGAGTGCGCAGCGGAAACAATGAAACTGTCTTCGCTGAGTACAACTGATAATCTTTTTGATTCAAAAATCAAAATACGAAATTGATATGAATTTCATTGGTTGTTTACATAGCTGTAATTATTTTGTTTCTTTGAGAATTTCGAATCCGAATTGAGGATTCGAAGAAATTATAGTTATGTGATTTTTGTTGAAATTTCCGCTGGCTTTCTTTTGAACTAATCATCTATTGATTAGATTTTGCTGTTTTGAATTGTCTTCATTGAAGATGCATTCGAATGATTTCTTTGTTTATATTGTAATGTGCGTGCAAATATGAATTTGCACGATACTGCATTTATTTTATGTTGAACCGATGCTTGGTTATGAAACGCATTTTGTTGCCGTTATTTTTATAACGGGATTTTTACACCAATGCTAAATTTTTGAAGCACAGTGTTTTGTGGCATTTTGATGAATGTGAATTCACTGATATTACATTTTGATATAAATTATTTTGATGAGGTTTTGACGTTTTAAAATTACTGTCGCTTTGACTTCAGTAACTGTCAAATTTTAAAAGTGGATTTTCAAGCGGTTATACCGCAATGCTAATTTGTGACCGTATTTACGGTATTTTGAGAAGTACAATTTCCTTGTCGAAATTGTTACTAATTTGCTGCTTTAATCACGTGATTGGAAAATCGTTTTAAAATGAAAATTGTTTTATAAATTTTTAACAATTTGCGTTTTCAAAAGAATGAGAAAGCGACTTAAACGATTCAGCAAAATCGAGGATTATGACCCCTTTCTTTTACTGTTTCGCTTAACTCCGGACTTGTCCAGTTGAGAATGTGAATTGTTATTTTTACAAAATAAATAAAAATTGTTTTCAGAATTTTTAACAGTTTGCGCTTTCAAAAGAATGAGGAAGCGATTTAAACGTTTCAGCAAAATCGAGGACTATGACCCCTTTCTTTTACTGATTCGCTTAATTCCGGACTTGTCCGTTTGAGAATGTGAAATGTATTTTTACAAAATACACAATTTTGCACTTTCAAGGAAATGATGAAGAGAATCAAACGATTTAGTAAAACACGTGGTATGGGACATGTGCGTTTGCTATTTCGGTTAATTCCGGACTCGTTAATTGAAATATTTGATGATTTTGTGTGCTTTCGAGCCACTATGAGGACCTTCGGGTCATTTGTTGGACCTTCGGGTCATTTGTTGGGCTTTCGGGCCACTCTGCGGACCTTCGGGTCAAATACCAGTACTAGACCTTCGGGTCACTCTGCGGACCTTCGGGTCAATCTGATGGGCGCCAAAATTATGTTGAGTACTTGGTAGGCTTCGGCCACTCTGAGATGCACGTGCGGCGAATTAAAAACTCGCCATCTGATGGGATCGATCCAAGCTTTTATGTTGATTTTCTAGTCTTCTTAATTGATTTCTAGATATTTGTTGTTTCCAATTATCTGCAGGTAATTGGATATTTGTTGATATGAGTTCTGATTATCGTTTTTGATAATCAGATATTTGTTGCTTCTAATTATCGCTTGTGATAATTAGATATTTGTTGATATGAGTTCTGATTATCGTTTTTGATAATCAGATATTTGTTGTTTCTAATTATCGCTTGTGATAATTAGATATTTGTTGATATGAGTCCTGATTATCGTTTTTGATAATCGGATATTTGTTGCTTTTAATTATCGCTTTAGATAATTAAATATTTGTTGATTTGAGATTTAATTATCGCTTGAGATAATTAAATATTTGTTGAGTTTAGATTTAATTATCGTCTTAGATAATTAAATATTTACTGATTTGAGATTTAATTATCGCTTTAGATAATTAAATATTTGCTGATTTGAGATTTAATTATCGCTTTAGATAATTATATATTTGCTGATTTGAGATTTAATTATCGCTTTAGATAATTAAATATTTGCTGATTTGAGATTTAATTATCGCTTTAGATAATTAAATATTTGCTGATTTGAGATTTAATTATCGCTTTAGATAATTAAATATTTGCTGATTTGAGATTTAATTATCGCTTTAGATAATTAAATATTTGGTGATTTGAGATTTAATTATCGCTTTAGATAATTAAATATTTGTTGATTTGAAATTTAATTATCGCTTTTGAAAATTAAATAATTGTTGAATTTGAAATTTGATTATCATTTTTGATAATCGAATATTTGTTGAATTTGAAATTTGATTATCGTTTGTGATAATCGAATATTTGTGAATTTGAAATTTGATTATCGTTTGTGATAATCGAATATTTGTTGAATTTGAAATTTTATTATCGTTTTGATAATTGAATATTTGTGATTTGAAATTTGATTATCGTTCTTGATAATCGAGTATTTATTGATTTGAAATCTAATTGTCGTTTTTAATAAGTAGATATTTGATGATTTGATATTTTCTGATTATCGTTTGAGGTAATTAGATATTTGTCGATTTGTTTTCCGACTACCGTTAGGATAATTGGATGTTTGCTGATTTTATTGATAAGAGGTTTTCTAGTCTCCAAAATGATTCTAGAGTATGCTGATTTCAGTAGATTGCTATTTTCTATCTATCCCTGTTGATAGTTAGAATTTGCTGATTATGAAGTTTGTGTTTCCAGTTATTTATTAGACAACTGGATATTTGCAGTTTTTCGAATTGTGATTTGTGCTTTCTAATCATCTTCGTAGATAATTAGCTTTTGTTGTTTTTCTAATTATCGTATCGATGATTAGACATTGTTGCTTTATGATTCTCTGTATTTTAATTATCTTGTTGATAATTGAATATCGCTGATGATTGCATTTATTCAGTTTTGTTGCTTTCTGACTATCTATTGATAGTTAAATTTTGTTGAGAATTTGTGAATTTCTTTTATGAAATTAAATGATTTCTTTGGCATTTGAATACTCGACTTTTATTTTTCTAGCTTAACCAGTTTATGTTAGAAAAGTAATTGTTATTGACGACCTTAGTTATGAAAATTGCGGGGACGCAATTTTTATAAGGAGGGGAGTCTGTAACAACCCGGGGTTTTGTTACAAACTTATAATCATCATTTGATGACTTAATTTGGTTGCTAATTTATTATCGTCATTTGACGATTTATTTCTGCTGGTTAATAGCTGTTTGTTGATGGAGTTTTTAAATCGACGAAATTCCTTTCAAAAATTTGTGAAATGTTATGCGGGCTTTACCAATTTAAATTTTGGCCCGTTCTCTTTTATTTAGTTGGGCCGTGATAATTACCAAATAGGAACCGTTCCCCTTTCTTATCTTTTTCAATTCAAACCCTAAAGTAAACAAACGGAAGAAAAAAAAATGGCGGCTTCGTTCTTCTCGTGCTCATTCGTTTCTCTCGAAAAAATTAGGGCTTTGCAAATGGAGTGCAGTGGTATCCAATTGATTCCCGGCGCTTCGATCTTCGCTCGAGTTAACAGGTCGAGGCTACTTCAATTCGCGTCCTGATCGATACTCGAGATGATTTGTGCGGTTCGTCTTCGAGTATATCTTTTTGATTCGAAACCACAGGTGAGTGTTCCACTCACATTTAATTCCAACTCGAGTTTATTGGTGTTCGAATTTACTGATTCTAGTTCGTATATGTTGTTCTGAGAGTGTTGTTTGCCGTTCGATTTCGTTTGGAAGTTGATGTTGCTTTGTGAATCTTTTGCGTGATTTTTGAGTTGGATTATTTGAAATAGTCGAAGGGTTATCTTGGCCGCTCGATTTTATTGTATTTGAAAATTTCAGACATTGTTCTCTGATTTCATGAAGTCTGATGGCTTCAGCTTTCACTTGATTTTACGATGTAGAATTCGTATGACTGTCGACAGTTCGATTTTCTTTAGTTCGACGGTTCGATTTTCTTTAGTTCGACAGTTCGATTTTGTGGTACTGGTGATTTCTGACCTGTTCATATCGATTGAGTATCTTGATTTAAATTCGTCAATGCTTTTGCTTGGCTTCATTTCAGTCGCATGATTATGCTTGAATGTAGATGTTTTATCTTTGGCCTTGACTGGCTTCGACTGTGATTTTGAATTGGTCGTTGTGATTCTTCCTTGACTTAGGTTATACCTCGCTTGATTTTGTTTTGTTGTTCATGGTAGTCTGCACTGCTTCAGGTTGTCGCTTGATCTGTATCACTTTGATAGTTGTTGGCTTGCTTACGTCTTTGACTTCATGAGTGTCACTGATCTAGCCTGGTTCATGAGTCTGGGTTCCTGTTGCATATATTGTTGTTGTAGATGTTGGTGTGTAGTTGTTCGGACCTGATACCTTTTAAAGCTTGCATCTGTTGGGTTCATTGCTTTATATGTTGATGTTGTTCTTTGTTTCATATTGACTCCGGTCAGTAGCTTACTACTGGTTCATGTATCTTTGACCTTGACTCTTGATAGCACTGGCTTTGACATTTTAGTTGATGTTGTGAGTTACAACAGTTTTCACTCCTGTTCATACTCTATGTTGTACACATGTGCATTTTTACCACTTGATGTTGCACTTGTATGATCCTGTTTTGTAGTTTAGACCACTGCCATCGTGCATTTGGTCATTCGAGTCTTTGTGCTTTAGTGCTGTGGTGCCATATCTTTGGTGCTCTCACCTTCATCCTACTGTCTATGATCATGTGCAGTTTTTGTTGTTTGGTTTTGGCTATATCTTTGGTGCACTTGTGTTGTTTGGATATGTTTTACTAGTCATGTTGAACTGGGTTTGATCATTTTTTATGTACCTTGCTGGATTGCTTTATCTTTGGTACACATGTTTGTATTACCTATTGCCATTTCTTTGGTGCAGTTGGTAATTGGGTGCAGTTTTGCCCCTGGTTGGTTTGTGATTAATTGTTGCGTCTCTGTTTTGGACCTCTGCACACTTTGCAGTCTCGACTTGCTGTAATATTTGGAGTTGTGTTGGCATCATATACTGTAGTGGCGAGGCAGTGCACGCGTGCGTGTACTGCAGCCACACAGAATTGGCATTTTGAATTGATATTTCAATTACTTGAATTGTTTTATGTGTTCAATTCAATATTTTGAAATTGTGTTTGATTTGGTTTGATTGATCATTTTGTTGTGTCTAATTATCTATTTGATAATTAGATTATGAGCTTCTAATTATTTATTTAATAATTGGATTTTGTTGTTAATTGCTGTTTAGGCAATTCTATGGTTTTCAAATTATCTTTATTGATAATCTTTTTATTTATCCTTGTTGATGATTGAATTTGCCGATTTGTTGATTTACACTGTTTAGTGTTATATCTACCGTTACCCGATTCTCTTATTGAGAAGTTGGATATACGAGATTTCTGCTGTTGTCGTCTATTTGATATTTAAGTATTATTGCTGCTATGCACTAATAACTGAGTTTGAATTAGACTGACCTGTGTATTATTTTCTTTTGAATGTAATACTCGGGTCAGACCCGAGTTATTTCAGGTAGTAGATTTCCTTCTTTGAGTTGCTGTTCGGGATATGAAGACTTTTCACATCTTCTGAAGTTGTCTTTGTCATTTTGTAGTAGTCGTGTCGTTGTATAGGATGATATGTATTCATGTATATTAGTTGATAATGTACGTGTTTATATAAATTCCAGAGTCGACAGTTGTAGTTGTATCATATGTATTGTGTCAACTATGTATTAACTGACATCAGTTATATATATATGAGATTTTTGTTTTTATCTGTGTTCCGCATTTATATTATCTGTGTTATTGTTATATCTAATGTCCTAAACTATTATGAACCATCGTAGTTCGTTTTATACTAGTATTGGGTGTGTCGATGGGAGTAAATAAATGAGATGAAAAATGAAAAGTATATACCACTCCTATCGAGATAACTAATATTAGTGTAAGGTCAATTACGGATGGTCGCTCCTATCCAGCCTTATTCTTCGTAATAATAGACAGTATTCCTTTTAATACTCTTTGTTATTATGAGCATAGAGGTGGGGCGTTACAATGTTGCTGATATCACTCTAGCACCAAAAGGATTCATGCTTCTAGGACGACTAAGATTCATCTGGAGTACATTGAATCTTCACACAAGTTGCTTCTTTATATATGCAGCTTATATAGTCTAGTAAGCTACTTTACATGTGCAGTCAAACTTGTTTTTGATAGTTTCATATATGCAGTTTAATATTTACTTATGGGAGTATTATTTGGGGTACATTGGAAAACTTGAAATACTATAGTTCCATATGCACAGTCTATTTACTGGCCATTGAACCATCATACGTGTACTTGCTATTTCTCGTATGAAAAGGATACATGGGATAACACCCATGTTGTTGCTCTTTTCTCATCATATTACCAAGGCATGCTTACTGTTTCTTGATTGATTCACTATGCATGATGACCTCAAATTGAAAAAAAAAATTCCTCTACAAGCAAATGTCTTACCACTGCTATTACGGATTATAGGCACTATCCCAATGCTTTAAATATATAGCTAATCATCTAGAACTTTAGATCATGGATCCAATGGTTTATAATTGCTAGGTGTTTTCATGCTGTAGTTTAAATTATAACAGAATATTAGAAAGAGTACAGAAATTTTTCATACTTTCTTGGTCATACGTAGCGAAGCATTCATTTGTATATGTCTATGTATAATGTGAATTTAGTGGAGTGGTTCAAAACGATGTTGTGTAGCAGGAGAACTCATGAACTAATGGATCCAAATCTAGATGCAAAACCCATAGCAAGAGTTTCCAAACGTATTGTTTTAGTTGCTTTAAAATGCATCGATCTTGATTCTGGAAAAAGACCTAAGATGAGTCAGGTTGGTAGAATGCTGGAAATCAAAGATGAACTATATCTCCAGGTTTGATTATTCATACTTACTTATCATAATTTTATGGTGGTTACTACACATGTATTTGTACAGAGATTTATACAAATATAATTTTGTGACAAACAGGGTGGAAGAAACAGGAGTGGCCTTAGCATAAGCTGAGATATTATTGAGCTTGACAATATATTTGAATCATCGTTGAAAGAGATTATTTTTGCTACATTCTTTCATTTTCTGTGACTTTCATCTACTAGTAGTAAAAATTGCTTGTAGTAGTACTTGTGTCTTGGTTTTTATTTCAGCGTGATTGTTGTCCATTTGGTTTCTGGTACGCCCTTTTGAGTGGAAGGTTCGGAAAGGCATGCTACGCCATTTTATGCCTCCAACATTTCCTTACATACCAAGTCCGTTTCTCTATCTTTATATATATAAAGACATATGTACCTATCGCTTATGCTAGTTTTCATGTTTTATATCAAAACGAACAATTTATCGTCTATGTTTACAATCAACATGATCTTCTTCAAAACTAAGATGTTGAAATATATTCACTATGACCATTTTTGCTTTACAGCCATAGATGTGGCCAGAGAAGCAATTGGTATTGGTCCTGCAGTAACTAGTTTTCAGGATGGCAATATAATGGTTTCCATTATTAATGTCATGGTAAGGGCTGATCATTGCACACAGTCTCCCCCCTTATTTTTAAGTTTAAGTTAATTAAAATACAAATTATGATATTTTAAGTTTTAGCAATTGAGATAATTTATAAGTTTAATAATAATAACAACAACAATAAATAGTAGTTTGACTAAATTAACTAAGGTTTATACAAATTAGATATGTTTATAAAAATTAACTAAATATAATAAAAATTAACAAGTTTATCAGAATAATAATAGACTAAGTTTATAACAACAACAACAATAATGATAAACTATAATTTGATTAAAAATAACTGAATTTATAATAATAATAATAATAAATTAAATAAGTCAACTATGTTTTATAATTAATAATAATAATAACAACAAGAATAACAAAAACTAAGTTTATAAAAATTAACTAAGTTAACTAAGTTTTATAAAAATTAAATAAGTTTATAAAAATTAACTAAGTTTATATTAGTAATAATAAATTAACTAAATTTACAATAATAATAATAAATTAACTAAGTTTATGAATAATTGATAATTTTTTGAGATAATTTAAATATTAACTAAGTTAATAAAGTTTAAGTTTGAGATAATTTACAAGTTTAAGTTAATTAAAATATAAGTTATGGCATTTTAAGTTTCAGCAGTTGGGATAATTTATAAGTTTAACGATAATAATAATAATAATAGTTTGAATAAATTAACTAAGTTTTATAAAAAATAAATACGTTTATAATAATTAACTATGTATTATAAAAATTAGCAAATTTATAATAATAATAATAATAAACTAAGTTTGATAAAATTAATTAAGTTTTTTTTTAGCAAAGCTAGCAGACTTTATAGTGGGTCGTGCCACTGTATATAAATAAAAAATAGATGTTCTGCACATGCACAGAACAACTAACATAGTTTTATAGTGGGCATTCCACTGAAAAAACAAAAACTAGATGGCCTCCAGAGAGGGGGGACCACAGTCAACAACAATGGGACAAGGCCCCATAACATGGAGAAAACCAGAGAAATGAGCCGCAATATCTGGATCAAAATCCACAGAATTAGAGGAGTAAATATAATTTTGATCCCAAGTGTCATCCTCGAAAATAAGCTTATTGTCATCACCATTCTCACCATCACATTAAAGAACAAGTCCATTACCAACAACATGATAAAATAACCTCCTCATCTCTCCATTTCCACCTACAAACATATAATAACAATCAAACTCCTGACAATACCGCATCTCAGAACCCAAATAAACCAAAGTCATCTCCTTGGAGTTCCAGTCAATCACGGGAGACGGAATGATAGCATCATCAGAAGGAACACCAGGAACAGGGGAAAAGGATGGTGGAAGAGAAGACTCGCCAATGACAGGAGAAGGAGCAGCATCAATGTTACAACCTAGGTCTTTAATATTTAAAAGTAATTAAGTTTGACAATAAGTTAAACAAATTTTTATAATAATTAAAGTAATTTTTATAAAAATTAACCAAAATTTTAAAAATTAACTGTGTTTAATATAATTTGACTAAGTTTTATAAAATTAAATAAATCTATACAAATTAATTAAGTTTTATTAGAATTTAACTAAGTTAATAAGTTCTTAAAAATTAAATAAGTTTATTATAAAAATTAACCAAGTTTTATAAAAATATAAATAAATTAACAAATTTTTATAAAAATTATTTAAATTTAATAAAATTTTAACTAAGGATGTTTGATATATTTTAAATATGAAAAACAATTTCATAATCATTTGTTGATTGTTAAACCTGTCTATAGGTAATTAGCTTTTTAGAAGTAAAGACTAGCTGCAGCAAAAAATTGTGGGTGATCAAGTAATGAACATGGCTTTAATTGTTATATATATTATAACATTTTGTTAGTACTTATAGTGTAAACTTTTTTATGAATGGTTATGGAGTTTAAGTGGATTTACTTACTTTGTCGAAAAACTATTATCGAAATGGTTATGGATATCATATTTGATTATGTGATTAATGTGTTGTTTCAATTGTTTGAATATAATGATTATGTGATTGATTGATTGTTAGTTTGATACGACGATTATGTGATTGATTGCTGGTTTTAATAAGACTATTATACGAGTGACGTTTGGAACTGATACAATCCACCAACAGGAAATGGTAGCATGTAAAGTATGCTGCAAAACAGACATAGTAGTGTTTTAATAATGCAAAAATAAATAAATGTAAACAGCGGTGATACGATTTTCGTAGTCTAGAAAAATGCTATCAAAACTTTTAGGTACATTTTGGTAAATGCTGCGATATGACATGCCACTAAAAGTCCAAAACGTTTTGTAGTGTTTTTAAAATCCTATAATATGTCAAGTTTTGGTAGCGTTTTCTACAACGCTAGAAAAAGTTTCAGACTTTTATTTGCATGTTGTGTCGCAGAGTTTACCGAAATACTACTAAAAGTTTTGGAGCGTTTTTTCAACACTACGAAAGCCTTTTTCTGGTGTAGTGGTACATCGATCTTCCTCCAGACCATCGCACGTTTAGCTATCGCTAGTTGATAGCTATAGAAGGTTGAGCTCTTTTGGAGCTATCGCATATTGTCACAAAGCCATCAAGGGTTAACAGCCTTAGTGCTACCGCATGTTAACAGCTGAAATAGCTATCGCATGTTGATTATTTAAGTAGCCATTATACGTTAAGATGACATACTCATAATTAACTTAAAAAATGAATTATTACCTTATTAAGTAGTTGATTTATACCAAATCTCATTTGGTGTCGAATTCTTATTGGTCGTTCTATTTCTTTTTAGTTTTCTTTACAGAATTGGCTAACTATGTTCACCATTTATTAATTAATTATCTTTAATTAATTACTTCTTCCTTAGTCAATTAATTCATAAAATATTAAAAATAAATAGGAAAAATATCAAAATCCATTCCAACTCATTTTACCACGTATCAAATTTCAGATCAAAATAATTATTTTTATTATTTTGAATATTTAATCTCCTAAAATTAACCATTTCTCAGCATGGAAAATTCATTAAAATTCCAGTTAATTCTAAAATTATGAAATTAGAAACCCATCTTTATTTTATCATTATAAACATCATATTAAATTTTTGTGGATATTAGATAAGATTAGATCATGTTTTACCCTAAAACATGAACAAATTAGTTTTAAATTCCAAATCATAATCAAAACAATATTGAGAATCCAAACATGTTAATCAACATCAAAACATTCATTCAAAATAAAATTTGAACCCTGGCGGGTTAGATTGTTTTAGGAAAAAATAATTTACCTACCTTGATTAAGAAATCTTTGATTAAAACCTTTAATCTTTTTCTTCTTAAAGTTGGAAGCTTGAATTCTTCTACCTTTAATTTCCTTTTTCCCTGGTAAAAATAGTGGTCAAGCTTGGTAGTTTTTAAGAGTTTTGTTTTGTAAATTAAAGTACCTTGGAATGTGACAATATGACTAAGGATAATGGGTTGGTGATTTTGGCTTGGGCTAATATCCCTTCTAGCCTAGTCTCAACAATACATCTCCACTCACACAATCATTCTCACTTTGTAACTTATTTTATTTAACTTCATTAACAAGGCTAATTTTGATTGCTCTAATTACCTTTGGTCTAACTTGTAAAGTGTTGCATACTTAATTAAACAAATCTCCCTTTGCTAATTCTTGCAATTGAATTTACCTTATTCATCTCTTTAATGATATCTTCATATTATTAATTTAATTTAGTTTCTTATATTGTGGACCCACAAAAATATGGGATGTTATATGGAGTGCTTTTGAAGGAGAGACAATGTAGAGAGGTTCATAATGGTGCAGCAACGATGTGACAACGCTGCAATAACAAGGAGATGTGGTGGAAAGTAGGATTTACAAAGTCGAATTTGGGAAAATCAAACAGAGTTGGGCAAATGTTTTGTATTGGCTTTGGATTGGGGGAAAATAGAATAAGGGACACTGAAAGGCATCGCTGATCTCATATAGAATTCTCTATGCCTTTGTAATGCCACTTAATCTTTTAGTTAAGAAAAATATAAATGTTGCTAAGAGTTTGGAATACTCAGGGTGTCATAAAAATGTATGGCCCTACGCCTTGGCGATGCTAGGTTCATTTTATTTCTAAAAAGGAAAGAATATGTAAATAAAAGGCGGCGGCCTTACGGCACAGGGAATTCCCTGGCCTTTGCGATGCCATAACTATGACAAAAATATTTCCACCATCGTGTGATCTAGTGTTAGTATGGTATCGTTAAAGGAAGTTGGGAAAACTGCTTTTCTCTAGTATTGGTTGAAGATCTCTACAATCTACTGGCATTTGCTAATCCACAAACACGGCAAACACTAACCAAGCAAAACTAGTTAATTATTTTTTGTTTATACAGTTTATGTTTTGATTTTAGAAAACATCGGTTCAATTTGGTTTGATTTTGTTGGATGATTATTTTGATTTTAAGAAGATGATCTAATATATGCTTACCCTATTGGCTATTATGGAGTAAAACTTGCAAACCAGTTATAATAAGAAAAGGAAGGGGCCATTAGTTGAATTAGAGAAAATTATCGCAAAACTGTCTGTTAAGAAAATAGCTTTGCAAACTAGAAACTGAAATGTTTCCCTCTTTCTTCCTAATTTGGCTCCACATATTTTCCCTTTTCTCCCTTCTTCATTTTCTTTCTACATCACTTCATTAAATCTTTTTGGATTTTATTTATTAATCAAACTTTGAGACTTAAATATGTCATACATTCATTTTTCGTGTTGCTTTCATCCACACACATGATAAAGAACAATTTTATGACTTTTATTTATAAACAAATGCACGAAAGTCATAGCAATGCTACTAGGTCTGAAGATAAGAAACAAATTAGTACAATGAGAAACAAAATTTTAGGAGAAAAGGTAAAGTTCAAGGGTGGTAAAATAACTAAAAAATTTGTATAATGATGTGAACAATTATAATAAATCGATTGTTTGCGAGTAATCCTACGAGAAACTTGAGTTTGAAACTTATGCACAAGTATTCATGTCCCATATGTATGATCTAATAATGCAGTAACATGATATGAAGTAACTCTAGATAAATTGGCCTTCTTAATTTGCATTCATAAATCACTAATGGTATAGTTTTTGAGAGTGCAGATTTAGCACTAGAGTAAAATAAATTAACATGTGCATGTTATTTATCTTATATCAATCATGTTTTAAATTTTTGATTCAAAACTTATTGATTACCAAATTGGATTTTTACAATAGCTTTTTGGAACAAATTATTTTTATTAAATGGAGCAACTAAAAGATTAAACACATGCAATTCACATTGGTACATATTTAATTCATAGTTAGCCTCATATTGTCATAACATTATCATGAATCACCTTTATATATATATAATGAATTTCCTAATGTTATAGTGAATACTTATCAAATTATATAATTATATTCATGTTATTAATGGATAAATGTGTAGTATTGGAGAAAATCAATTAACAAAGTTTTTTGCAAAATATACGAATTACTAAAAAATACTTACAATTTACATTGTTTTTTCTTTTGGCCTAGATTTAATTATTTATTAATCTTACAATGCTACAAAACTATCTTTTCTTATGTGTTTGATACCACAATGCTACTATGATCGAAACATAGTCTGTCATTTTATGCAAAAGAGAAAATAACCATTAAGATAGAAAGACCTCCCTAATTTCAACCATTCAATTCATGATTCGTACCTTTTTACATACAAATTTCAATCATCATAGCATTATTCTGCTTCATATATCTATCAAATTTACTTATATAAAGAATGACTATAGTTCATGCAATAATGTTTAAAATATTGTCAAAATCCGTCATTCTTTTCTTTCTTTCTATTTCAATGTTCTTTAACGGTATTCCTTCCTATTAACATGCTTCATTTGTTATGCATTTCTGTTTATCATTTATCTACCAAAATTAAATTAACTATGACCTGACTTTAATATGTGAAAGGAAGTGATCTGAATTATTCAACATGGAAGATGGTGTAAATTTAGATATTTCATGTTACGTGTACTATTCATAGTACATTTAAATAAAACAAACATCTATGATTGTCTAAAACAATCTTATGATACTTCAATATCTTGTAATTATTTTTCATTGGATTTGTTATTCACATGGAAAAATTGACCTATGTTTGTTAAGAAGATAAAATATATTTTAAGTTTTTTTAATGGACATGGTGCATTATTGCCAACTAGTGTCGATCTCAAGAATCAAAATCGTGAAATTTAATCTTGTGGTGTGAACTACAAACTAGCAAATCCAAACCTATTGGCTAAAATTTGTTTTTTATTTCCTTTTTCATGATACTTTTCTTTGGGTATAATGTAGCAATAGAGTAAATAATTTAGTAAAGCAATTAGAGTGAGAGAATCAGTACAATAGCAAATTAAGTTTTGATTTTGAACTTCCTAATTTGACTATAAATGTAAAATATGAGTACAATCCCTTTAAATATTATATTAAGATTTGAAACTAAATATACAATAAATAAAATTTTATTGAATGTTTACAAATTGATAGAGTTATCATAAAATCTAGAAACTTTGGTTTGAGAAGTAATTCTAAATTTTTATATGAAATTGAGGGAGTATTTGTGTGTTCCTTCATTTGGTTTTATTACGTCCACTCATAAGTTCATTATTTTTTGCCTCACTAAAAATTTATTATAAACATTGATTGAAAATTTTGAAACATTCCTTGATGGTGATGTTAACCTTTTGTGTCGTACCTTGTGAAACTTAAAAATAGAAACTTTTATGCAAATGTTAATCAATTGATATATTCATATCCCGACATGATCTGATGACATGTATTTTTAATTGATTTTTTGTTTAGCTAAAATGATATTAAGTACTTTTAAACAATGTCTTTCAAGTTCAAATCATTCTACACCATATACAATAATCCTGAAAGTACCACTCAACTTCTAATATGTTCTTTTCTTTGCTTACCCTATCATCCATGTAATACCTTCCCATGAATTCATAAGAAGAAAAGCATCCAATCCGTACACATAGCCCAACACTATCTCCTCATCCCACTTTAAACTTTCACACTTATAAGCAACCTTCAAACACAATAGTCCACAATATTTTGCACTACCATGACTCAAATCCTTTATTTCTTTCTCTTCATTTTAACTCTTCTTCATACTCATTCATAGTTTCTCTTTAAAGTGTGAAAATTCTTATTCCAATGTGTTTTGTTCATTCATGTGTAGTTAGTTTCATTTCATCTTTAGTAATCATTTTACCTTTCAAATCCATTTGTGTTCCTTGAAACAACTATTGTTTCAAGGAACACAATTGGATTTGAAAGATAAAATGATTACTAAGGTTGAAATGAAGGATGACAGCTCTGACATATTTGAAGTTTCATGTTCTTATCTTGAAGTTTACAATGAAGTCATCTATGATCTGCTTGAAAAATCATCTGGACATCTAGAGCTTAGAGAAGATCCAGAACGTAGCATTATTTTTGTAGGTTTAAGAAGTATAAAGTGGAAAAACTTATGCAATGGTTGGGACACGTAAGGATCCTGGGCTAATGGTTCTTAGCTTACATACCATATTTGATCTTATTAAGAAGGATGACAACTCTGACATATTTGAAGTTTCATGTTCCTATCTTGAAGTTACAATGAAGTATATCATGAGCTGCACTTATAGTATATTTATAAAAATGATATGTTTTTTATTGTACGAAACTTATATCCATAACATAAATTAGTCAACCAATGTCGGTTGGTACCAACCTCGTTTGTGGTGCTCTACATAAGATCCATCATGAGCAAATATTACATAAAACCTCTTGACTCACACAACCTATTAACTCTGTAACCTAGCATATGTGGGGGTTTCTTATCAACTCTTATCTTGGATGATTTCATAAACTATGCTTTTGATGAAATCAAATTCAACCTTATGTGCATACTCTTAAGTTCGCATTTTTGCTGAAAGAAATTAAATCAGCTTCACTCATCATCAGTCGTACTTTGTCCAACAAAGTTTGAATACACCTTATTGATAGATCATTCTATCTCATAGGGAGGGTTGACTTTTGAGACCGAATCTTATTCATTTTTAGGTGTTTTTGTAATATTTTCCAATACACTTATTTATTCTATCAAATTGAACTCTTTTATTTCCTTTTCATGTTATGTTTCCTACTTTTGTTTTATATTAATGAAATTATCATGAATACACTACTGTTGTATCAAATACATAGTTTATTTCTATGATAATTCATTTGTGAATTTAAAGAAGTAAATGAACCGTTTTGGTACCATTGGACTTTGAATTGCATAAATCTATATGTATCAATTCGAAGACTTTACCAACTCACTGGTCACTCTGACTAAATGGGTGCTTTGTCCTTAACCATTTGATATGAAATTCATTAGTATCATAATCATAAGATAAATAATTACTTCTTAAAGATATGGTTAGTCCATAATTCCAAAATAATTGTTTAAAACTTTTAGACAATCTATATTTTCTGTAGCTAACGCATCATAGTTGTTATAAAACAAATATTGTTATTATAATAGGATAGGATTATTGTGTAATAAATATTCATAATATTCATAATGAAATAAAACTGTATCTATTTTTAGTCAATACTAAAAACTATTATTATTTCATAAATAATATTTGGTATATCTACGAAAATAATTTTTCATAACTCAATGTGTCCACTAATAAGCATCATATGGTATGCTTCCCATATTTCTACCATTACAATAACAATATATGAAGATATGAAGCTTTATTTAATCACTTATTAAGTTATTTTATTTCATTCATTTTACCCAGTTTACAATCATGGGTTTTATATCAAATATCTTTAACTCAAAGAAGTAACTTTCATAGAAAATAATTTTCTAGATAAAAATACATTTGGAATTGAAATCACATTTCTCATTCCATATTAAACATCTACTGGTATTTTATATAATTCTTGTTTTTGATTTCTCTTCATCCCAACCATACCTATGGTACATCCACTCTCATAAATTCTCTTTCCACGCTAAATGATCGAACCATCTAAAGGAAATCCTTGCTACAAGATCACATCGAAATCTTTACGAAAGTACATTTGGTCATCTTAACATTTAAGTATATCAAATAAATTGCACTTTACATAAACTGATCAAACTGACATTTCAATGATCAAATTCCTAGATACATCTTATAGCTCTCGGTCTAATGCTACACTTAACACACAAAAAATTCTTTCAATCGTATTTAATACATGATCTCGCATTATGATTTACTTGCTCATTTCGAATGAACTAATTTCATTAAAGTTTTAAACATTATGAATCATGACTATTAACCATATAACATTCATATGTGATTGAATATAGATTGGATATACGTATTCTTTGTATTGCTTTTAGAGTTCAAAACTCATAGAAGACAGTTCACAGTCTTGGGCAAATAAACACATAATTGACCAATTTACAACTATATTTAGTAGTTGTATAGTTTGGTTCTTGCACGATTCTCGACGTAACAACATGCCAAAAGATTTATTTGTAAGTATGTATTATTTTTCAATATCAATCTTTATCCGCTTTACTCTTATAGTTTAACTGATAAAAATTATATCCATTATATTAGTTGCAAACATTTATTGAAGAATATTATTTTACGTTGTATAGCATATATTCTTACAATATTGGGAAGGTTAAATGTATTCATTTCATTTTTCTAATACCTCAAAACCATAAGAGAATTATAGAAATAATTTGATTCCTTTGGTGAGTGTCGGGACTCGGTTATCTTGGAATTCTGGCTTTGTTTTCTCAATAAATCATAGGTCCGTAAATGATGGATAGCACTTTATCGATTGTACCACATACAACTTTCACCGTGGTCTTTTCCCTGATCTCTACCTTGGTCTTGAGTTTATCCAACAAATTAAGAGAGATTATTCACTCTTACTAACCATTTTGCGATGGCCTAAGTATAATGCACGTACTTTAGATTTTCTTAACAAACGCATACATGTATCTTACTTCATCCGGGCAATATTATTATAGTACTGCACATAACAGCCTTAGCTTGAGTTTGCTCAATAACTAGTGCATATGCAAGTAATCTATTAATATATAAATGGCTGAGGGCAACTCTATATATTAAGGATTCACAATCTTAATTTATTATATTTATATTTGAGTGATATCGATTTAAGGAATAATGTGTTTCTTATGGAACACCCTCATGATTCAAGTCGGATACATCTGAAATCATGGTATACGTATTTTACATATATACTTATTTCAAAAATCTATTTTGTGTTCATTTCAGTTTCACTTACATTATATTGTACATATATAGCCATACAAGTTTAATTTGTTTATAATTTTTTTTATTTAATTAGCTTACATAATGTATATGTATCTTATTAATTAGGTCGTATTTAATAAATTTTAGTTATTATTAATTATATCATATTTAATTAATTTTAATTTTATTTAAAACATATTTAATTATTTAATTTATATAATTTTTTTGAAATTTCATATATTATCCTTCTTAAACTATTCAAGATAAATAATCTATATAACATCTATAGTTTGTTTATATACATATCAATATATGATACATATTAATTAAAATTTTAGTTAACTTATCTATCAAATGAATATTTTAATTAATTAAAAAAATTTAATTAATATTTTAATAAATTTAAAAAATTAATTTATAATTTACATTAAATAGTATAAGCTAAATATATACATTGAACTATAATATTTATCGTTATAGATATACATATATCAAAAAATATATATATTAATTAATTAATCTAATTATTTAAATATCAAGTAATTTTTAAAAATATTAATTTATTTTCAAAATAATTTTTGAAAAATATTCTATCACTTTTGTAAAATTTATTTTTATATTTTAAATTTAACTTTTAAATTTAACTTTTAAATTCAAAATATATTTTTATTTCAAACTTAATTTGAAAATTAGCCCAGACCTAGATCAATTTGGGCCTTTACAATTGAGCCAACCTTTTGGAATTATTTCACTCGTGGCCAGGTCGTAGCCAAAGAAGGGATGATACTTGATTATTCAACCACAAGCCTAGACACTACTTTTTAGACTATTTATCGGATAGGAAAGCTTTAGTTGGCCCTAAAGTTGCTAATTAGACCGCATAGACCATTTAGGCTCTAATACCATTGTTAGATCCGGTCTGGCTATAGCAGATGAAATGGGTAGATTCCAAACAAAATTCCATATTTTGAGCATAGTGGGTCTATAAAGTCTAATGGATTGTACTATATCCAATCTAGTTAATTTAAAAAAATCCATTTTGTTTAATTTTCTAATTTAACTAATAAATGACTTAATGAAATTGATTTGTATATAATTTATGAGTTATCATTGTATATTTATATGTTTACAACATGCATGTGCAACATAGTGGTATGTAAATGAATATGTATATAGATATTTGCATCTATAACATATAGATTGGCCATACACTTGTCTGTCTTAAAATATTATATAAAAATTATGCATGCATATATACATACATACACACACACACGTGCGCATATATTAATTTTGAAATTTTTTAATATTAAATAAAATAACCTTTCTTTTAAATTTCTAAACATAAATATTCTAAAAAGGCTTATGAAACTTAAATTCAAATTTAATAACTAAAATATCCAATTTTGACTTAGTAAAATAATTTGAATTTCAAATTAAATATATAAAATACAAAATAATATATCCTTTAATTATGTTAGAATATATATAATAATAAAGTAGCTAAAATAATATTTTTTAAACCATTTAAAAACATAATAAAATAAAATTTCAAAATAAATTTTATATACTTAATTATTTTCCGCCATGATGAAATTTTTTTAAAATTCCAAAACCATCTTAATTTTATACTATGTATGTATGTATGTATTTGAATTAATATATGTATTAATTTAAAGCATTAAATATAAATACATTAAGATATATATATGTGTGTATGTGTATCTCTATGTGTGTATGTATATATGTATGTACGTACGTACACATTTTAAAATATATGTTTGATATTTGTTTTTGAAGTCCAAAAACTGTTTTTAATATATAATTAATTTTATAATAATTTAGAATATATTTTGTTTATTTAAATGAATTAAAATTAACGAACAATAATTTTAAATAATTAAAATTAATAGTGATGTTTTTAAAAATATAAAATATATATAATAAATATACCATGGCCAAAAATTAAAAACATATAAAAAATTTATAGTCAATGGTAATTATCATAATTCAATCAATGATATCTAATTACAATGAAACATGAGACAACTAATGTGTGTTCGTTATATACAGTATCTATTGTAAGACAAATATAACATAAAATGTAGATTATATTTTATACCTTTAGGATGCTATGGTTGAACACATTTTGATTGATGGGATCTCCTATATTCACCTTAGATTGATCTCCTAACGTTGTAATGACTTGAAGTACAACTGTTTTTATTAGATTTGATGCATTAGGATTCATGTCTTTTCGGCCAAGGGTGGTAGAAGGATGATGCACACAACCTACTGTAAGGTGAGGAGGAATAAAGAATAGAAAATGAAGGGGGTATAGTTGTTTAAATAGGGAAAGAGAAGAGATAAATTATCCTTCTTTTACTAATTTCCCATTTACTAATTTTAGATGCATATCTAAATGTATATCCATAATTTAGAAACAAAATATCCCCTCCCCTTCACCAAGTCATGGCTAACCATAAGATAGGCCAAATGGACCATAAAAACTCTGAAACCATCAAGTGATTAATACCATTCAAATCATATTTAGATGTATGTTGATATCGTATATCAATATGTATGTATATAACTTTTATATACATACATAATTAATTACTAATCGCTTCAAGAAAAATCTAATAGAACCTAATACATCAAATAAATAAATAATTGATATTTTATAACTATTAGTTAATTTAATTAATTTATAACAATTTATAAATCAATTAGATCATGTAGTATTTCGAAGAAATCATCAAAAAAATTATGCGACCCGTATGTGTAAATTTAATCTGCAATTAATATCTTGCTATTCAAATATTAATGTTCACTCCATACCTTAGCTCATCTAGTGAATAGCCAAATTTATCGCTTAAACATATTTATCAATAAAATCCAATTTTACGATTTAAGTGGTACCTTTTAGAAATTTTTTTCACACAATTCTCTTCGTCGACACTATATCACATTATGAATTATGGAATTTGGTTTTTGGTTAGAATTCTAAAACCATTAGTATTCAACTCGATTGTCCATAATAAAACCTTGGTCCAATAGTAACATTTATTATTAACCGCACTGCTCTTGCTAGAGATTTTGACTTTGAGTTGACAGTAGTTGACTGTAATATTAACCACATACAAACGAGGAGATGAATTCTCTATTGAATAGTGTTCCACTTTCAATGCTTTAACTCAGACCCAACTATAGTCACTCGGTGGTTGTCAAACCATGATTTAACTACAATAAAAGTGGAGTATCTACATTGAAGTTCAATAGTATTTTCAAGTGAGAGAACTATGTAATATCATCCTTCGATATTTCTTCTTTGACCTAGTGTTATTTACAAATTGGAAACTCTTGGTGAGTCATTCCATAGTAATCTAATAACTATCAATACGTAATCCTTTGGTCCCTTATTAGCCGTGAGTAATATAGTACCCAACATTTTTTGAGTGTTGCATATTATGGTTTCAATGGATGTATCGATATCCTTTTTTGAAACATCTTGACCATGAATATTCAAAATAGTATGTTATTTATATTCTAATAATTTCTCATAATTATGGTCATTGTAATTATTACCACATAATATATCATTTAAGGATTTTCTATTTTAATATACTTTAAATTTATTTATTTAATTAATTATATCACTACATAACAAAGTATACAATAGAAATCAAATACCTTTATCATGAACAAAATTGGTTATAGAGTTAAACATATGTAATAAATTACATAATTGCACCTAGGGTATACCCTATCTGTCTAATGTATGTCTGTGTAAGTATATGTGTATGAGTATTAATGTGTGTATGATTTCAACTGCATTCAAACAAGTATTTACTTGTTGTGATCCTCATCTTTCTAGAAAACATCAACTTGTTAGACAGAGGAAGAGTTCGTCTTAGACGTATGAGTGGAAGGACTGGTAGAATCAATAGATGCATCAGTCTGAATAAAAGGAGACACATATATGCATCATCATCAACTAAGTGAGAGCCACCATGCTTTGATGTGGATTCACACTGACCTGATGAGAAGCCACCACGGTTGTGTACTCGAACATTGACTAGACATATCTGTTATAAGAATTCATATATAGGTATGCATAAAATATAATATTGGATATGGAACTTATGTTTTACAATGAGATGTAACTAGAGTGGAAATTAGATCAAGTTTGAATTATGCTACATCATAAATGAGTGAATATGACAATGAGATGAGCAACTTCACATGTAAAAACAAGAATGGAATAGATCTTGTTTCAATGTGTATAAGCCTAAAATTAAAAAGTTGTGCATAAGCTACCAATTGTCAGCATCATTATTGATATCATCATTTATAATATAGTCATCATACTCATGTTCATCGACTTCATCATCATCATCAACCTCGACATCTTATCTATATCAACAGCTTTTGCTATTTTGAGTATTTCATTGTCCTCTAAACCATTTTAGTACGGTTAATTGTCAGTTATGACAATGTCCTCGTTGAATGACCATTTTGGTTTTGTTTTATCGACAGCCTACCAATCGTCCTTTTTGTTGTCCATGGAAAGATAAGATGCATAATAAACTTGTGTTTCATACATCGCTAGCACAAATAGATCGTTTTCTTTATATCAGCTTTTATGGTTTACCTTGATAGGAGGATAACCGTTATGTATACAATGCACGTCTACAGCAGGAGCAGTACATAATCACTCGCATTTGAATAAAAATGTTTTAAATTATGGTATTTCAGAATAAGAGAGTTTAATTATTTGTTGTAACACTCCATAACAATCTTATAAATCATCACCCTATTCATCGCCTTTAACACATAATCCACTGCCTTAAGTTTTTTTACGGGCTCCAAAATCTACGATGTGAAATTTAAAGTCGTTTACATACATGATTGGGCATTTTCTGTATTTCTTTAATGGACCAAATGTAAGGATTTTATAAACAGATAACACCCATTTCATAATCAACAACCTATTGAATTAAATTAATGCATTAGTATATGTAATAAACTGTTTCGTACTAAGTTTATTCAACGTTAATATATGCTTACATAATTCTGAAACCAAGCCCCAAATCTTTTACTAGGTTGAACCCTTGGATTTTTTTGTTCAAATTGACGATTAAACAATTGATATTGTTAAGACTAACAATATGATATATAACACGGTACTGATAGTAAAGAAAAAATATAGTTTTACCCAATAAGATCTGATAATTCTTCACAATTGAGAAGCACCATTGTTTTAGCTATGACAAACTCTTTAATGTTTGAAAACTTCTATCCTTCTATACACCAGAAGGATGTACACATTTTTGAAAAACAAAAGGAGAAATATCTGGTGACTCATCAATAGGATCATCAAACGATGACCACTGTTGGAATTTAGCTTAACATGGTCTTCAAAATAACAACTGAAAAATGTGGATGCTTCTTCAACAATATATGCTTGACATATTGAATCTCCAATGCATGCTTTTTGTTTTATCTTTTTTTAAGGTGACTCGGATACCTTCATATGAAAAATTTATCAATTTTATGTTTACTATATGTTGATTTTGAAAAAGTATATAAGTCCTACTTGTATTTTACGTATCTCTCAAAAGGATGATTTCATCTAAATTTTACTAGTCCTTGCAATAAAGCCTCATTCGATAGAGGTATGGATAGATGTTTCATGCATACTCAAGTGGAAATATTTTCTCTAATTTACATAATAATATGGGTATATCCATTTTTAGTTTTTCTAATTATTTCCATTAAGTATTGTTGAGAACAACTCTTTATACAACAAACTAAGCTTGATTATAGGCATCCATTTATCATCCTAGAATTTTATTGTTTTGATTTTGAATATTTGATTAATTTTAAATATTAAAAAATTAGTTTTTAAAGTTTAATAAGTTCAATTCAAATATAGTGATTATTTAAATATTTGAATTATGAATTAAATATTAATTGAATGGATTTAATAGCTTTATTTAATTTCTTTTAATTAATAAAATAATAATGACGAACTCATTTTTGCATATTTATTCGCAATAATAAATGGTTTGAATAAATAACAAGAAAATCAATTATTAATGAAACGAATCGATTTTTATTGCCGTATTTTTAAATGAATTTATAGGATTTTTCCATAATTTTTAATTTGGAAAATAAATATATTATATATTTTCGTTTGTCATATTTTACGGAAAACGATGGTATTTTTAAAATTCCACAGAACTAAATAATCTATGTACTTTATTATTGATTTGTGATCATGTCACATTTTGATGCCCAACTGTATTTTTATTTCAGTTGTTCACCGGTCGTATATGGACGGGATGTGGTGTAGCGGGATACCATGAAATCTTCTTTCCAAATTTTTTTAAATTAAATCAAAAATTCAAAATTTTGAAATTGATTTGATCTTGATATGATAGGTTGCGTGAAAAACTTGTCTAATTTGAGAATCTTAGTTTGCTTAAAAATTTGGTTTAACTTGGATGGGAAGCAAAGTGATTGATTATTTATAAATCAAGTAAAATCATTACTTAATTTTCAACCCCACTTTTCCATCCTCTTTATCATTCCCGGTAAACAAATAAATGGATGCAAGCTTCTAAAATAAAAATTAAATGAACCGCTTAAATAAAAATCTAGTAATCAGCTCCATGGAGTTTGGAGAAGGCTAGGCTTCATTTTGGTGTAGACGGGATTAGAGATGGCTGTGGTTGGCAGTGATGGACGTAGAGGAGCCGTACCTAGGACTTCAGTTTTCTTGTGATTGGTGAGGCCTTTGTCAAAACGAAGATTGGATTTGTGTTAATTGAGGCAAGAGACACTCGAGGGCACAAAATTGTGATGTGCGGCTCAATTTTGGGGCAGGCGACATGTATGGTCGTTGGTCACGGTGGTTCCAAGTCACCGCTAGGAGGAGTGGGTCGAGCTTCAGCATGGTGTGTTGGGGAGTTTGCACTCACGAAGAGGAGTTGTTAGTAGTTTTTTTATGAGGTTTCATGGAGCGGAGGTGGATATGTCATCGGTGGAAGGTGGCGGTTGTCTGCTTCATGCGTTTTATCTGTGCATTTAAGCGAGAATGATTAGTTTTGGGGAGGATAAATTAAGAGTATAATTAGCATTGAAATTAAGGGATTGAGTTAATTTATTTACCTAATTTAGTCTCAATCTTATAAATTTAATGTCTTGCTCGTATGAGGTCCAATCGAGATACACACTTTAGTGTTGCACTCGTAACAGAGATAGCTATGCGCTGGATCTGGTTTCGTCGAATTTGGAGCAAGTGGAATTTTGGACTAAAATCGAATGGACCAAACTAGAACGTAAAAGCGTCCGTTGGAATTTTGATGAGTTAACTCACTTTTAAATAAATTATATGATATCTATATTGTTTGAGATTGTTATTGAATGTTTGGATGATAATTGATAGTTTTAGTGAAGTATATGTTGATTCATGAGTTTTGATCCATGACACAAGCTTCAGAGATCATACGACGAGAATACTATACGAAAGCGACAAAAAGGAGAATAAACATATATTACACACTACAATCTAGATATTAGTATGAATATTTTATTTCATTGAGTCTTAGAATATTGTTAAAATCATTCCTCAAGTAGTCACACATACACACAAATTGATTTATACAAAAATTAGTGTACACTGTGCAAATAACAGCAGGTCGGCCGACCGACTAGAATATTCGGCCGACCGACTCTGTGTCCAGAGCACAGATATGCACCGTTTTATTTATATCTGTAAACTCAGCTGACCGGCCCAGGTTTCTCGGTCAACCGACCAGAACATAACGGCTAGTTTTCTAAAGAGGTGCGATCGTCAATAAAGAGGAATGTCCTTTAATCCAAGAGATACGGATACAACTTTTGATTAAAACTCTTCATGAAAGATTGTAACTATTCTACAACTATATAAACATGTTCAATTCACTTCTACAATGACCGATTCTTGTTTATAATTCTGAATTCTATTCTCTATTTATTTCTGCAAATAAAAGCATTCATTCTTATTCAATATCACTAGAATCCTTGAATTAATTCATATACTTCGATTCTACGTGATTATATTCCTTCTAAAATCTTCATACACACATATACTCTTGAGGATTTGATTATAGGAAAGTTGTACTATCAAAAGACAATCAGTGTTATTCAGAACACATTCGTCAACAAACTATTTGTATTAAGTTGAAGTCCTCTTCGGCTGTTGAGGCGGAAAAATTCCTGTTCGGCTGCTCAGGTGTCGTATACCTATTCCTCCGGGTTAAGTGAGGGGTTTAGTTTAAATCCAGAGGGTATTCTAGGACTGGACGTAGAACGGGAAGTTCGAACCAGTATAAAAATTCCTGGTGTGCTTACTTTAACTTTTATTTTACTGCTATTATCAATTTCCACATTTATATACCATATTACACGATCCTTAGTACTGCACGTACACTTTCATTTGGTATCAGAGCAAGGAAATCCTATGACCGTCACAAAGTTATTTGATATCTATTTCTAGTAATATGGCAACAACACATACTAACGATTTTGACACTAACACTAATACTAGTTTCACAGAGGGTCAATCAACTTCACGACCGCCACTTTTTAATGGTATAAATTATAATTATTGGTCAACTAGAATGAGAATCTATATGCAATCTAGTGGATTTGATATCTGGAATGTTATACAAAGTGAGTACACAGCTCCTACTGGAGAATACTCAACTTGGAGTAATACACAAAAACTAGATGCTACATCAAATGCAAAGGCTATGAATATTTTATTTTGTGCATTAGATAGAAATGAATTCAATAGAGTTAGCATGTGGACTTCTAGTTATGAAATTTGGAGAACACTTAAGATAACACATGAAGGAACTAACAAAGTTAAATTAAGCAAAATCTCTATGTTGAAAAATCAATTTGAAAATTTCAAAATGAGGCCAAATGAATCTATAAATGACATGTACTCTAGATTCCAGGATATTTATCATGCTTTACTATCACTAGAACAAAAGTTTACTGATTTTGATGCTGTTACAAAAATCTTAAATTCTTTAATGGACGAATGGGAAAGAAAAGTCCTAGCCATTGAAGAGGCAAGTGATTTGTCAACATTAAAACCAGAAGAATTGATAGGTAATTTAATGTCCTACGAAGTAAATTTGCAGGCAAAAAGAAATGGAGCACAAGAAAAGAAAAATGTGGCATTCCAAGCAGAAAAAGATGATTCCGACTCAGATAATGAAGATATGGCAATGATCGTTAAAAATTTCAAAAAGTTTTTGAAATTCAACAGAAACAAATTCAAGGGAAACAAAAATAATTCCAACAACAATTCCAATAGCAGCAAACCATCATCTTCAGCAATGGAATGTTATGAATGTCATAAGAAAGGACACATGAAGAAAGATTGTCCAGAGCGTAAAAAGAATAATTTCAAGAAGGACAAAACCAAACGAAAAGCTTTCTCGGTCACTTGGGACGACACTGACTCATCATCCTCATCAGAGAGTGAAAGTGATAATGAACAAGCAAATGTGTGCTTCATGGCTTCGACAGACGATGTAAGTGATTTTACTTTTGAAGATTTAATTGAAATAAATTCTGAATTAGTAAATTTAGCAAAACAACTCAAAAAGAAAAATAAGGAGTTACAAAGAAAGTTAGATAGAACTGTCTTAGAAGTAGATATGCTGAAAGATGAGAAGAAAATATTAGAAGATGAACTCGAAAGTTCTCAACAATCAAATTCTAACCTATCTTCTCAAATTTCGTCAATATCTGAAGAACTAGAAATTCAGAAAAATAAAAATGATGTTTTACTTTTCAAAAATAATAGTTTAAACTCTAAGATTAAGGATTTAGAGTTAGAAAAATCTAGTCTTAAAATAAAATTTGATGATATTTCTAAAAATGTATCTAATTTCAACAAAGGAAGAGAGAATCTTTCTAGTTTACTTAAAAATTCTCAATCCTCTAACAATAAATTTGGATTAGGATTTAAGAAACAAAATAATTTTGTTAAAAGTAGGATTAATAATAATATTAAGAAAGATATTAAGAAAACAGTTTACCCAAATACTAAAACCATCAAGATATGGATTCCAAAAACAAATAATGTTTTGATAAGGAATAAACATATCAAAATGTTTATGGAAACTGTTCATAATAACAAGAATTATGTTTATAAAGGGAATTCTGAACCTGTATGAGTTTGGCTTCCTAAGATCTAACTCTTAGGACCCTAAAAAGATTGGGTACCAACTTTTTATAAACTTTTTGCAGGTACCACATAAGAAGAGAGGAAAATGGATTTTAGATAGCGGTTGCTCAAAACACATGACTGGAAACAAAGAAATGTTGTCAAACATTATATACTCAAATGGAGGAGCAGTCACCTTTGGAGATAACTCAAAAGGATATATCATCGGCAAAGGCGATGTCAGTAGCAACGGTACCTCTAATTTACCTCTCATTACTGATGTTTTATTAGTTAAAAATTTAAAACACAATTTATTAAGTATTAGTCAGCTATGCGATAAAGGCTTTAATATAACTTTTTCAGAAAATAAATGTAATATTTTCGATAAAAATCATAACACTATTTTCGAAGGAAAAAGAGATAAAAACATTTATATCTTAAATATGAAGGTTAATAATAATTCAAATTTATGTTTAGTAGCTAAAGAAAACGATTCTTGTCTTTGGCACAAAAGATTTTGTCATATAAATCTTAATACTATCAACAAACTAGCTAAAAACAAATTAGTTAAAGGTTTACCCAATATAAAATTCGAAACTAATATATTTTGTGATGCATGTAAATTAGGAAAATTAACAAAATCTTCTTTTAAATCAAAGAAAGTAATATCTACAGAGCAACCACTTGAACTTTTACACATGGACCTTTTTGGCCCAACTCAAGTACAGTCTATTAATCATAATAGATATGTATTTGTTATTGTAGATGATTTTTCTAGATATACTTGGATTTTCTTTTTGAAAAATAAAAGTGATACTTTTGATAATTTTAAAGTTTTTGTTAAAAGAATTCAAAATATTAAAAGTTTGAAAATTAAAAATATAAGAAGTGATCATGGAGGAGAATTTGAAAATGAAGCTTTTGAACAATTTTGTAACAAGAAAGGTATTAACCATAATTTTTCGTTTCCTAGAACACCACAACAAAATGGAGTTGTAGAAAGGAAAAATAGAACATTACAAGAATGTGCAAGAACTTTATTAAATGGAACCACTTTATCGAAACACTTTTGGGCAGAAGCTGTAGCTACTGCTTGTTATGTATTAAATCGTGTTTCTATTCGACCATTAACTAAGAATACTCCATATGAACTTCTAAATGGAAGAAAACCAAATATTTCATATTTTAAATTTTTTGGTTCTAAATGTTTTATTTTAAATACTAAAGATCAACTAGGCAAATTCGATCCAAAATCCGATGAAGGAATATTCGTTGGATATTCGGAACGAAGCAAGGCTTATCGAATTTATAATAAACGAACTCAAATTATTGAAGAAAGCTTACATGTTTCATTTGACGAAAATTTTAAAAATATAAATCCAATTGTTACTTTTGATTCTGATGATGAAACTACTCAAAATGAAAATATTAATACAAATGAAAATTTTGAGATTCATGAAACCAATGAAAATACAAACATTACTTCTAATATAATAAAATCTCCACCTAGAATTTTACGAGATCATCCTGTGCAAAATATAATTGGAGAAGTTAATACGAATGTTAAAACCAGACATCAATTAAATCAAGTTGGTCTTGTAGCTTTTCTCTCTAACATAGAACCTAAGAATATAAAAGAAGCATCAACTGATGACTACTGGATTCTTGCCATGCAAGAAGAACTAAATCAATTCGAACGAAACGAAGTTTGGAAACTCGTTCCTAGACCTAGTGATCAATCAGTCATCGGTACTAAATGGGTTTTCAAAAATAAAGCAGATGAACTAGGAAATATAACCAGGAATAAAGCTAGATTAGTTGCACAAGGATATAATCAAGAAGAAGGAATTGATTACGAAGAAACATTTGCTCCAGTCGCCCAACTTGAAGCAATACGAATCTTATTAGCTTTCGCGTGCTTTCATAATTTTAAACTGTATCAAATGGATGTTAAAAGTGCATTTTTAAATGGATACATAAAAGAAAATGTTTTTGTTGAACAACCACCTCTTTTTAATCATGAAAAATTTCTGGATCATGTTTATAAACTCAAAAAGGCGTTATACGGTTTAAAACAAGCACCACGTGCTTGGTATGATCGTCTTAAAAGCTATTTATTAGAATCTGGTTTTGAAATTGGTAAAGTAGATCAAACGCTTTTTATTAAGAAAACTAATAAAGATAGTTTAATAATTCAAATATATGTTGATGATATCATTTTTGGCTCGACAAATGAAAAACTATGTCAGGAATTTTCAACTATAATGACAAATGAATTTGAAATGTCTCATATGGGAGAATTGTCATATTTTCTTGGATTACAAATTAAACAAATTGAAAATGGAATTTTTATTAATCAAGAAAAATATTGTTATAATTTAATTAAACGATTCGGTCTGGAAAACACTGTTGCCAAACCAACTCCTATGAGCACAACGATTCATCTCGATAAAGATGAAGATGGCAAAAGTATTGATTAGAAGCTATATTGTAGTGTGATAGGTTCTTTACTTTATTTAACAGCGAGTCGACCCGATATTATGATGAGTGTTTGTTTATGTGCTCGATTTCAAGCAAATCCCAAAGAGTCACATATGAGAGCAGTTAAACGCATTATTCGTTATCTAACTAAAACCAAAGATTTCGAACTATTTTATCCGAAAGAATGTCCTTTCGAATTAGTCTCCTATAGCGATGCTGATTTTGGAGGAAGTCGGACGGATCGAAAAATTATGAGTGGAACGTGTCATTTCATTGGACGTTCCTTAGTCTCTTGGTTTAGTAAAAACAAAACTGTGTTTCTTTATCAATGTGTGAAACCGAATATATATCTACAGCTTTGGCATGTGCACAAGTCGTATATATGCAACAAACACTACAAGATTTTAATTGTCATCTTGAAAAATCTATAATTTATTGTGATAATACTAGTGCAATAAATCTTTCTAAAAATCCGGTTAATCACTCACGAACAAAACACATCGATATTCGTCATCACTTTCTTCGTGATTGTTTGGAAAAGGGATTAATAAATTTAGAATTTATCAATACTGAAAATCAAATTGCTGACATTTTTACTAAACCACTAAATGAAAATATTTTTATAAAACTTAGACGTGATTTAGGTATAATGTCGTTTAAAGATTTATGAATAAAAATATGCAAAAATATCGAAAAACAAAAATTGTTTTATTTCTGACCAAAGCGGAACTCGAACTCATGACCTCTGACTTGCTTGTTAGATGTTGTGTTATAGCTACTTGAGCTATGGGTGTTTCTTGTTTTAGTTCTCTTTAAAGTTTGTTTTATCTGTTTTGTTTTCAGAAAAACTATATTTAGCTCTTATGTTATAAATCATACATTTACAAACAATTTTATTCTTAAAATTCTGTGATTATAGTTAAAATTAGTTTCAATCCACTAATTTTTCAGCAAATAGATGTTTATATATATATATACCATGCTTATTTTTTAAAACATATACTAAGAAAATTTTAAAAAATAAAACTTAAAAAATGTCTTCAAACAATGACTACTATAACTCTGAAAATTCTCATCTATCATACACATCTCCGGACGACGATTGTTCCGACCGCATCCCCGAAAATGGCTCCTATCCTACCTTTCCCATGCCTAAACGTGTTCTAGACTTCTCCTCTCCAGATAAAGACCCCCGACATGGGTGGAAACCATGGGAAGACTCCCATACAGGCTATACACCTGAAAAGAAAAAAGGAAAGAATACGATGGTAATATCTCCAACCACCAAACAAAAAATTGATGAAATACATCACTACCAACGACAACAAATGGATATGCAACGGGAACTCTACTATGAACAAAAAGTCACGGCAAGACGTTTAAGTTTTCTGGAAAAGATTGCCATGAAAGTTTGTTCATCCAAGAAGGATGATGTTGCTGAACCTTCTTATAGACCCTCATCCTCGTCAAATCCTGTTCAAACTCCAATACCTCCAAGATGGTCACCGATAGAAGATGTTCCGTCCCCAAACTCATGGGAACGTAGATTTTAATGAACCGTGGCTATAAATTATATAAATATATATATGTTGTTGTTTTTCAATAATATGTATAAATATAAATGATATGATAATATAATTTATATCTCTATAATTCTTTGTTGAAAAACAGCAAAAATATACATTTCTACCAGGGTTGGTCGACCGGAAAGCCTGAGTCGGTCAACCGAACCCTTCCCAAAAATTTCGAAAACACATCTCTAACAGGGTCTGTCGACCGAAGACCCTGTGTCGGTCAGCCGAACCCTTCCCGAGAGTTTCAGCAACTATCAGATTAACAGTTCGGTCAGCCAACCCAGTGCCTTCGGTCGACCGAACGTATATTCTGGCTATCTTTGTTTCAAATTTATACCCCATCCTTTCACCTTTTCAACTTACCTCTTCACTCTTACTTTCCCAATTACATTTTTTAACCTAGCCCCCATTAAAAAATTTCAAATTTTTAATCTTTTCTTCCAAAAACAAATGGCTCCCAAGAAGAAATCAAAGATAACCGGTGGCTCTTCTTCATCTACTCCAGTGGATACACAAATTGCTTCATGGCTAGTTAATGATACGGAGGCGGCCATTGATATTTTGGCTCGAAATCAACTAGCTTTGGATGCCCGGCTACGAAAAATTGATGGTCATTTCAAGAAAATCAAGGGCTTCTTTGTGAATTTATGGGATGCCTTATCATGTACTTCCGAAGCCGGTGCTTCATTTGTTGCTCCCGGAAAAAGACCAGTGCCAAATTTATCTTGGTCTACTTCAGATAACACAAGTTCTGGTACATCTGGAACTCATGCTCCTCACACTCGAAGACGTGGTAAGGAACATATTCCTCCAAAAGAAAATATTCGTCCAGAATTTTGGGATTCCGATGATGATGAGGAGTAATCGTATTGTTTTACAATTTAATTTCAAGTATTTCTTTATGAACAATATGTTTTTTATTAAATGTTGTGTACTAAGCAAACATCTTTAATTATTCCTATTTTAGTTTGAAAATGTAATGCTTAAAATTCATTGATTCGCATTTCTTTTTCATCTATTAAGTATTCCTTTTTGTCGATAACAAAGGGGGAGAAATGTATGTAAGCTAACAAATTTTTTGCAGAAAAGTCGCCATATATTCAGGGGGAGAATTATAATATAGATAAATTCTACTTCGTCACATAAGTATTGTCATCAATCAAAAAGGGGGAGAATGTTGATTCATGAGTTTTGATTCATGACACAAGCTTCAGAGATCATACGACGAGAATACTATACGAAAGCGACAAAAAGGAGAATAAACATATATTACACACTACAAAGGAGACAAGACTACAATCTAGATATTAGTATGAATATTTTATTTCATTGAGTCTTAGAATATTGTTAAAATCATTCCTCAAGTAGTCACACATACACACAAATTGATTTATACAAAAATTAGTGTACACTGTGCAAATAACAGCAGGTCGGCTGACCGACTAGAATATTCGGCCGACCGACTCTGTGTCCAGAGCACAGATATGCACCGTTTTATTTATATCTGTAAATTCAGCTGATCGGCCCAGGTTTCTCGGTCAACCAACCAGAACATAACGGCTAGTTTTCTAAAGAGGTGCGATCGTCCATAAAGAGGAATGTCCTTTAATCCAAGAGATACAGATACAACTTTTGATTAAAACTCTTCATGAAAGATTGTAACTATTCTACAACGATATAAACATGTTCAATTCACTTCTACAATGACCGATTCTTGTTTATAATTCTGAATTCTATTCTCTATTTATTTCTGCAAATAAAAGCATTCATTCTTATTCAATATCACTAGAATCCTTGAATTAATTCATATACTTCGATTCTACGTGATTATATTCCTTCTAAAATCTTCACACACACACATATACTCTTGAGGATTTGATTATAGGAAAGTTGTACTATCAAAAGACAATCAGTGTTTTTTTCAGAACACATTCGTCAACAAACTATTTGTATTAAGTTGAAGTCCTCTTCGGCTATTGAGGCGGAAAAATTCCTGTTCGGCTGCTCAGGTGTCGTATACCTATTCCTCCGGGTTAAGTGAGGGGTTTAGTTTAAATCCAGAGGGTATTCTGGGACTGGACGTAGAACGGGAAGTTCGAACCAGTATAAAAATTCCTGGTGTGCTTACTTTAATTTTTATTTTACTGCTATTATCAATTTCCGCATTTATATACCATATTACACGATCCTTAGTACTGCACGTACACTTTCAGTATAGAGTAGTGAAAAAATTATAGTGATTTAATTTAATAACGTTTAACGTATTTAAATTAGTTATACTTCATTTGGGATATCTATTTAGTAGAATAAAAACCTGTCCTGCTACAATAAATTGAATAGATTATTTGGACATCTATTGAGCAGAATAAATCACCATTCTGTGCTTGCAAAGTAAAAAGATTATTATTATTTGATTGATGGTTTGGATTTGAATTCCCGCTGAATAGTGGATAACATAAATAACCTTTGTTTTCTAGGGGACAAAAAGGAAGAAGTCGAAGTGTTTTCGTAGCGAACAGGTCGCTACGTGACACTTCAATGCGCATAAATATATGAGATTTATAAGGGACTTTTGTAGAAAGACCCTAAGGGGTTTCTCACCATTATTAATTTACTGTTATATGCATTTTATTTACATTCTTATGTTACTTATATTAATGTTTGGTTGATATATTTGTGACATACTGTTTGAATTGTGTAAGTGTCGTTATAACAATTATCGCTATATCGCCACTTATGAAATATCATCTCCTTAAACCCTTATGTGTATTGACCTTGAGCTTGTATTTTTACTAAATGAATGTTTGGTCATGTTTTCGCACTTCGAAAATTGTTTAAACTATATTTTCAAATATTTTACAAATTTTGAAAATACATGCTATGTATTGATTAAAATTTATAACAGAGGTTATACATTTTATTAATTATAATTTGGGTTAATTAAAATGGTTTAAGTTTATAAATGATTATAAATTTGATTTATTATCTTTTAAGTTAATTAATGTTGTTTTAAATTTATAAATTATAATAAATTTTATTTATTATTTTTGGAATAAATAATGATGTTTAAATCCGTAAAAATATTATAACCTGATTTATTGTCTTAATTAATGTGGTTTTTAAATTTATAAATGATAGTTTATAAATGTGGAAATCTTTAAAAAGGAATGTTTAAAGCAAATCTAGGTGTAACTTATTAATACATTTAGAAATATAATTTGCCCTTTTAAAAGAATATTTTTAAAGAGTGTTTTTAAAGTGTTTTACATGTATTTATGATGTGAAAATCAAGCGCGAGTAAGAATCAAATGTTCTAAATCTTAATTCGATTTTTGATGACAAGTGTATGCGATCTAATTCCAATATACAATCATTCATTTACTTTCAATAGTTGTTTTTTCAACTATAGATTTTGATATTGTTCTTTGTGCTTCGTTAATCTAAGACAATTTATCACCCATTTTGAGGGTTGGCATCCAACGCTGCGGATAAATAAAACCAAAGAGCAAGTGGGAGTCAAACCATGTAGGTCATGCCCATTAAGATATATACATTTATCTAGAAAGTGTTGTAGCATGCATGAGTTGATGTGAGTATATTCGGATGCTCATGTGAGGCAGGGTCTAGCTTGGAAGTTCTCGAGAGTGATGCGTATTTGGTGTGGGCTCTCAAGCATATTTTATCTAGAGGTATACTTTCGGTGTAGGGATGCACCCTCCTAGTAATGTGGGATAAATTCATTATCCTTTTTCAATTCGAACATTGGAATTGACCTTTTCATCTTTGTGTTTCGTTAATTCAAGATGGTTTGTGGCACATTTGAGCATTGATATTCTTTGTCGGAGATGATTAAAACCAAAGAGCGAGTAGAAGCCAAGCCATGTATGGTTACACCCATTAGGGTATCTTCACATCTACTCTAGATTAAATTCGGTGGTATGCATTCAAAGATGTGAAATACTTGGATTCTCAATAAGGTTGGCAGGGTCCAGCTTGGACGTTTCCGAGAGCCATCGTAGTTCTCAAGTATATTTCTAGAGATATACTTTCGGTAAGGGGCACACCCTCCTAGTCATTGTTTTAAAATTTCCCTTTCCTTAATTGGTTCAAATCTTTGAATCATTTTCTTAATTGCATTGAGAAATTTCTAGAGTTCTTCTCGATGTTTGTTTGTTAGTGTGCATTCTTTAAGTTTGGATTTTGATCTTGTTTGTGTTCATCCTTTCTTGGTTGGATTGTTGTTATGATTGTTTTCCATTTCTTCATGTATGGAAGTTGTTCTTGTGAGGTAGAAAACTCATTCTAGATTTAGCAATGTGACCTCTTAGAATTATTATATGTTCCTCATATTACTTGAATTTTCTCACGTTGGTTTTCCATACTGATCTGGGTGTTATTTTATTATAATGCTCGAGTTGGACCGAGTATTTTCCAAGTTGTCGTTGGTGGGACATGGAGTTGATGGAGTAAAGTTGGATGTGTACCTGCCGTGATAATTTTATTTTTCCGCTGTATCATTTATACCTATCAGAAATTTTAAGGCCAGAAACTTATAACTATCCAGCTGATAAGGTTGGTTTTTAATTCTGATGTACTTTGTATCTTAGTGTGATAGTTTTTACTGTCTTTATTATATTATATGTTGTTATTTCCGCTGTGAGACTATGTTTTCCATGTTTGTTCTTTTTATTTTTACCCTAACAATCTTCCTTTTTGATAATTGGATGCTCGGCATTGGAATACCATGAATGTGTTTGGTGACGACTTTCGATGGTCGAAATGGCGGGTCGTTACATTTGGTATCAGAGCTGAAGGTTAAGCTAGAACCTTGGCTTGGTTAGAATATAGCTCAATAGAGATGGGATAAGTGACACCGTAGAATGAGTTTGATAGTATTATATATACGAGAGCGCATTTGTTATTGCTATAAAAATGTTTTATGTTAATTGGTTTATTGAGTTGTTTATGAATTTTGATTGAGACGTGGGACACCACGGTGTCGATAAGGATTTCTAAACACTTGAACAAGGTAAATGGACTTGATATTGATTATTAAAATTTGGGAAAATGAAATATTTTACGTAGGGTTATATCTTTATATATATAAAGGAATAAGTTTTAAATTAGATATAGTTATTTATATTGTGCTTATTTGTTTGAAAATGATAATACTTATTTATTGTCATTATTGTTTGATATTTCATGCTCGTGTAGTTTAGGAGCATTGACTATTGTTTATTGATTGTTGATTTATGCTTGACTCGTTTATGAGCATTTATTGTTCGATGATTGTAAGTACATTAAAATGAACTCCTTGTGAATTAAGTTTCACAATTTGGCTATAAGATGTTCGGTGAAAATGTTAAGTTAAAAGTTATCTTTTAATAATGTTGAATAAATAACAAACTTTTAATAGAAGTTGCTTAAAATAAACTAAATGGGAAGATAAGACGTTTAGATGATAAATATTTGTGAAAATTTTGTTATAGCAAAGGAGAATTATTATAATATGGGATGATTTCATATAAAGGCAATTTTATATCAATTTGGTTTATAAAAGGTGTTTTAAATAGGATTTTTGAATTTAAAATCCTGGTATCGCTTTAATTGATTTCAAAAGGATTTTGAGAAAAGAAATGGTAGTATTACTTGAAAATTTTTGTAAGTATAAATATTTCAAAGAGAATTTTTAAGGAAAATACATTTAGTTTGGATAGTTTGTGGTGGGGGGACATATCGATTAGTTTTGTGATAATCTGAATGATCTTCTAAGTGACGATTGAATGTTTGCCTAGGCAAACATTGCAGTGCACTTGATAAATTATTCTTTTTATCATTGTACGAACGAAATGAGTTCAAATCCGAACGAATCCAAAGTGACCGTTGGTGAATAAATTTTTGGATTTATTTTATATGCAAAGAAAAATATATGTAGTATGATTTCAAAAAGAATTTTGAAATAAAAACTAGTTATTTAGTCCTTAATTCCTTAAAAGGGAATTGATTTTTTATTTTGATAAATAACTTGATGAATGAAAATTTTAAATTCTTGAATAGGGAAGAGATAATTTGAGTCAAGTTTTAAATGGGTTAAATTAGATAGGAAATTCAACGACCCCTATAAGATAGGTATGTTCAGTAAATGTTAGTGAACTAGGGTTCCACCTAGTCTAAAATATAGGGAAAGTTAGGCTTCATTGTCATCGCCATTGAGTTCCCCTTCGAAAACCACAACTCCTTGCCAAATTTTAGCTCAGCCGATCGCGTGTTGAGGAACGCGATATCAGGAAGTCGCGGTCGAAGCACCGGGTCATGAATACAGGGGGTGTCGAGCTCCAAGTTTCGGGTATGGGAGAGTTTGGTTTGCAAAGAGAAGGGTGTTGGTAATGTTGGTTGATCGATTGGGGGTCAGGACTGTCGTGTCGAGACATGCACGATGATGGGATACCGGAGCTTGCGATTTGAAAAGGGAAGGGAAGAAGAAGGACTATTTGCGATGGAGTAGGTTTGGTATAAATGGGCCAGGGCCGATTTGTTTTCAGATAAGAAATCTTTTATGTGTTTAATTAATTGAATATTAAGAAATGTGTTAGACCTAAAAATATGGTAACTTGTTCGTTTAAAATTTTTACTCACAGATTTTTTCGTTGGACTCGTATTGACGAGTACACCATTGTAGTGTAACTTGTTGGTAATTTTGTAACGTTTAAAATTTATGGCATAATAATAGGGTCTGAATTTTATTATTTTATTTTAGATAATAATGTCATTAAATTTATCATGCCTTATTAGTGACATCTATTTGGCTAAATAAAATACCGTTTGATTAAGCTAAATTACATAGTTTTTTGTGGACACCTATTGAGTAGAATAAATCCATGTTCTGCGCTTACCAAGTAAAATGTTATTTTGTGGAATTAATTTATATATGGATTAATTAATAGGGATTAAACGATGAATTAGAATTTATTGTTAATTATTGAGTGCTAGAAGCTTGGTAGCCTAGCCGTATTGAATATGACATTGACATATGTTAAAAGTTGATCCCCTTTGAGATATGAAAGAAAATGGTAGCTTAGTTAAGTACTATTGTGGTCGCTAAGCCTCTTCCCGAATTTGAAAAAGTTATGGATTTGGATTAACTTCAATTTTTAACAATTTGATGTTGAGTGTTTATTTAATTTAGAAATGATTTTCATTTTCATTATTAAAGATGTTTAAGTCAGATAATTAAATATATTATCAAGGTTATTTAATGTTTTTTAATTATAGTATTAATGTTGTTTAAGATAAGTAATTATATTATTAATGTTGTTTAGGTTAACTACTTATTTATTTAATTATGTTTTTAAAGTTAATTATCTCATTGGTAATGGTTTAAGTAAGTTATTTAATTTAAAGATGTTTAAAGTTATTAATTCTATTTTTAAAGTTATTTAGAGATATTTAATTTTATTAATTATATAGTCTAACAATATTTAAATATATTAGTAATGATGTTTTAAAGGTGATTAATTAATTTATAATGATATTTTAAGTCAATTAATTATGTAAATTAATGGTTTTTAAATTTAGTTAATTGAGGTGATTAATGATGTTTAAAGGTTAATTAATTTATTTCAATTAATTGAGTTTTGAATATATAAAGTGATTTATTTAAGGTATTTAAACAAATAGAGTCATAAGGGAATTTATTGAAAGAGATTTACAAATGATATTCTGTGAAAGGAATTTACTAATGATATTTTTTGAAAGTGATTTACGAATGACATTTCATTAAAGAGATTTGTCAACAATATTATATAAAGGAGTTTTAAAAGTGATATTTGTAAAGTAAATTTTTAAATGGAATTTTATAAATAAAAGAATGGATTTAGAAGTGGTGTTTTAAAGATAATGTAGATTTTGTTAAATAAATATGATTTACATATAAATTGGGTATTGGATTTATAAAAAGATTCTTACTAAGAATTATATAAAAGATTCATATAAAGGCTTTTATAAAGGGAGATTTAGACAAGAGTTTTCATAAATATAGTGGAAGTTTATTAATCATTTTAGAGATTTATAAAGAACTTATAAATAAATTTGAGAATTTATTAAAGGATTTGTAAATATTGATATGGGCTTATAAAAAGAGATTTTATAAAAGAACGAGATTTGTTTTTGATAAATAATCTTTCTTAATCATGGTAGTATGTAATATTCTTTTCATACTTAACACCGAAGGATAGAGGTTTGGTTTATAGTAAGAAATGTTTTAAATAATATTCGTTTGGCCCATTTAAATATGAATTTAGAAAGGAGGAAATCTCCCTTAAGTTTTGTTAATATACTTATACCGGTGAGATAAGTATATAGATATTTTCTAAGTATTGGAAATAAATTGGTTTGTTAATATACTTACACTGATGGATAAGTATATGGATATTTACTAAGTATTGAAAATATAACAGTTTGTGATATAGTTATACCAGTGAGATAAGTATATGACTGTTTTTCCAAGTATTGAAATGAGTATAAGGACTTTGAGAATATATCTTTTATGATGGTATTTTGAATCAACAAAATAAAAAGAGATTTAATTAATGGAAGATTAATTAAGGGAGGCTTAGTGGATCCCACATGGAATTTAATCAATGTTGTTAGTTATTATCTGATAGTTAAATAACCGACTATCAGATCTTGGCATAAAATATAGGGTACTTTTGGTACAGGTCCTTATTAAGTTTCAAAATTCACGAAAAGTCCTTCACTAAATTTCAGTGTAAATTAGGTCCCTGTTTTTTATTCACGATTATTGCAGAGCATGATGCAACATTTCATAAAAGTTGCTGACATTTCCGCAACATTTCTGTACACTGTGAACGTAGTGTATGAAAGTTGCTGAAATATCAACACTTATTTATAAAAGTTGCTGATATTTCAGCAACATTTATGTACACTATGAACACAGTTTATGAAAGTTGCTGAAATATCAGCACTTATTTATAAAAGTTGCTGACATTTCAGCAATAATTTTTCTTTGTTTTTACAATAAAACTTTGACACAGATAGTTGCTGAAATATCAGCACTTATTTATAAAAGTTGCTGACATTTCAGCAATAATTTTTCTTCGTTTCCAGAAAACAGGGACCCGCTTTGCAATGAAACTTTGATAGGGACCCGCTTTACAATATGAAAGTATGATAGGGATGCCTCCCTAATTTCCACTAAAATATAACTCTGCAAATATCTAGGAGAAACATGGGAACTATATAGCACAGTCATCTTCGATGATGATGTACTATGCGTATAAATCTCGTTTTGTTCTCATTGGAAAAATGATAAGAAAATTCATCCATGAAAATGGTTAGGAGGTGATCTCCGCTCTTATGTATTGTCTGATTACTTCCAAAAGAACTGGGATTGAGTTTACCGGAAACTATCGAATGTTGGTTCGAAGAGACCGAGATCGGATAAGTATGAATTATCCAAAAACCACTTCGAACCAACTCAAGCATTCATTTTGGAAGTATCTTAAAGATGATGGAATTAGAGGTAGAGCTCTTTGAAGTGTAAGTGCTACTTGCTACTAATCCCGAGGGTGATTTCAAAATGGATGTAGTAGAAGTAGTTCCTTCGGGTTGTTTTTATCTTGAACAACTTGTATGGACGAAAGTTGGCACTGCATTGTACGTATAGGACAGTGCTAGCATTCCAAGTAGGATTTGCTAAGAGAGGAAAAAGGTAATCGTGACCTCACAAGCCTCACAACCCAGTAATGACTAAAACAAGGGATATGCGACAGAGCTATATGGTTCGCTACCATTGAGAGCAGTCATTCCTCGATCTAGAATCGATATTTAGGGTTTTGGTATGTGAGTGGCAGTGGGGCCATGGCTGGTGCACATTGTTTGGAACCTTGGCGTAGGGAATGATGTAATCCAGCCTGTCATGTTAAAGGGGCAGCCAACTCTGTGTTGGCAAGGGGTCCACGTGTGGACCTCGTTACATTTTCTAAAGGTGTACTATGGCAGGTGTTGGTGAAATTTCTTGGTTTCACCACACTCGAATTGACCATGAGCAACCTTGTGGTTAATTACCCTCAAAGTTGGGAATCAGCGAACCAATGCTTGGTTAGATTTGCCTTTAAGAGGTGATCGTGGAGCTGAATGCTTACACAGCCAGGTAGTCGCACTCCAATTATATGTTGAAATGTCAAAATAGATTAATGAACAAAAGAGCGGATAAAAGTAAACTACAGAAAAGTAAAAGACACGAAGATTTTTTACGTGGTTCGGATTGTTATACCATGTCCATGGATAATCCACTATATTTTACTATTTTTTGTACAAGAGATTTTAATGGTCCTAAAGCATACAATATGTTCTTTTTTTCTTAAAAAGAAGAAGAAGTTGCCAGAGAAGATTTCAAAAAGCCTAGGATTCAAGAATAACCCCCAAAAGGATCCCCCAAAAAGATTCAATGCTTTCCTTTTATAGCATGAAAATTTCTTTTTTGATGGGGATAATCTTCTCCCATATTTTCCATCAACCTTCGCCACTAGATTATGCTACTTGTCATTTATCCATGATGCTTGTAATTTGTGCCTAGATTGATGACGTGTCTTAGGCGAGAAATCCTAATTCTGACGGGGGATTGGAATTTTGAAGTTGAATGCCTGAAAAGTGGGTGGGAAGCTCAGGTCTGCATAGGTCGGCCTCTTCAATCTTGAAATAGCAAGCTGCCCTAAGAGGATTGATAAGAGACCTTTTTGGAGCCTTGTCATGTTATTGACGTATAAGAACAAATGCAGTGTGAATACGTCTGGTGTTCATACCATATTACTCCACTACTACTCTTGTTTTTCTTATAATTTATACCACATCAGGTCAGAATGATGTAGTTCTTCCCATTCTATGCTGAGAGCTTGTCTGAGACTTGCTTGTTATTTGGATTGTTTTCTTGGTCGTGGTCAATGAGAGATAAGGAGAGGGTGAGCTTCATGTTTGTCATTTGCCTATAGGGTCAAGTCTTTGTTAAAGCATAGTTTGTGTGATCTTATATGTAACCCCGGTAGAGTGTTGTCGGCTCTGTATGGAACTGTTTAGGTTTCCTCCAGTATATGCTTGCATAGACTTGTTCCTATAGACGTTTGACAAAATATGAATATAGTCAACTCAGAACCCTACGTGCTAATCTTGTGTGCTATAGTTTTGTACTCTAGCTTGGTCTTTGCTTTTGAATGTGGTCGGTGCATTCTGCTCTATCTTCTCGACGTGCATAGCGTCTGTATTGTGAGGTTTTGATATTTTTGAAGAAGATTCGGGTCTAGTCGGTGGCGTTGACCTAAAGCTTATCCTTTGCCTAGTCCTGCTGTAATTGGGATGACTTTTTCTCTTAGTACTATTTTATTTCTTTTTTCGGCGGTTCATGGTAAGAATGGGTGTAACACTTGCCCCCCAAGTCTGCGGTGACTGCATGTCAGGGTAGACTTGTCTCTGTATGCACCCGATATGTTTCTCCACTTAGTCTTGTCTAATCTGTCTTTTCAGCGCTGGGAATATGTCTTTTAAGCTGCAAGTGCATTTAATGTTCCAGTATGCATGTTAGTGTCCAGTTGGACCATCTTGTAATAGCTGTTCAATTTGCCTTCTCGCCTTTCTAAGCTAATTTTTCATAAGTCATTTATACTCATTACTTTCTGCGTCAAATCCACGTTTCACTTAATACTTGGTCGTTCCAATCATGTGGCTGCAATTCAAACTCAAGTGCGCATTTTTCTTTCTTTATTTTCCCCAAATCTTTTCTTTATCTTCTTGTTTGTAAAGAGTTGGATTAATTTTTGAATTTAGGGTAATTCCGTAGGTTGAGAATAGAATAAGATGCATTAACTCTCGCTCGAACATTCTTAGATATATTACCTAGAGTTTCGGCATGGATTCTTCTGATTTTTTTCGTCATCTCCACCTTTTGCAATTACTTGCTTAGAGGATGTCATTAGCATCCTTAAGCAGTTCTAATTCTATGGGTATGCACATAGGGATCCAAAATCTCATGAGTGTATGAACACTTCGTCGAAGGATTACATCGCCATTACTCCCGAGCATATTAGGAGCGGGTTGTTTCATCTAATGCATCAGACAATCCGTAAATGGCTTGTCACCTTGGGTATTGCTCCAGTTCAACTTGCCCTTAATTCTTACACATTTTCTTTGGCTACATTTATCCTTTATGCTGAACATGACATCAACCTTACTGGTAAGGAATTCCGATTCTTGTTCGAGGTTAGAAGAAGTCCTAAAAAGGGGAATAAGGGTTTCTTTTACATTTAGGCTAAGGATGCGTTTTTGGCTGGCAACCCTAGCAGGACCGAACCATGGCTCTTATATTATTTCTTTATTTCGGATAATGATGGGTTCCCTTCCTTTTCCCATCATTATTCTAATCACACCATCTCCTTAGAGGCGAACAAGTGACTGTACAAGTCTCATAGACGTTAGATTAAGGGTTTGCCTGAAGATGTTAGGAATATACCCAACTTTTTTATTCGATCGAAGCTGAGAGATCACGGTTTGCTGCGTCCAAATCATATATTTTCTAGAAGAATATTTAAGCCTGCTTCATCCACACCTAAAATTCAGGGTATAAGTAACTTGCAAATTTTTTTAGGTTTCCACACTTATGATCCTGACTTCGTTATCTTTCTTCCTACAGATAGCATGGATAAAAGCATTGCTAGTTGACTTCGTATGCCAATGAAGGTAAAGGAGAAGAAGGAGGCTGCTTTGAAAGGGTAGTTTGAAGGGTCTGATGATCCTTCCATTCCTCTTAAGAAACTGAGCACTTTAGTTATAACTCCACCACTTCCTAATAAGAATACTCTTGTTTTGCAGGTTCCTGTATCTTCAAGAATGATTAGATCTTCCTTGCAGGGAGAATCTGCACCTGGTGCTGGTGGTTTGGTCGCATATGAAGTCTCCCCATCTATTTTGATGGAAAATGTGGGGATGTCTGCATTAGGTCCTCTCATTCTTCCTTCTTTAGCTTCTGAGGTGTGCTTTGCTACCATTTTGTCAGAATCCTAGAAGCTTTGGTCTTATGTAAGTAAACATGTTATCTCTCTCTTCTCCTTTCTTTGGCGTTGGTTTGTCACTTATGTTGTTCTATGCTTCTCATTCTTGTAGTCTACGGCCTCAATGATGAAGGCACGCAAATCTATGAGCGTGCATGCCCTGCTTTCAGGTCAGATTGCTAGACTTGAAGCTGATCTTGCTTTAGCCAATGATGCGCTGACTTTTGCTAAGGTTAAGGTAGATGAGGAGGCTAAAACACTTTGGGAGCAGGTAGAGGCTGAGAGGGCTAAGTGGGAGGATGCTTGAGCTACTATGGAGCGTGCGCTTAAGGAGAAGGATGCGAAGCATGCCAAAGTTAAAAAGGATCTGGTGACACTGAGGAGAAACTCGATACTCTAACTTCGACAGTCACCTATGGCTTTTACGCTGCAGCTAGACATCAACATAAGTTGGAAGTAAGGCCCGACTTAATGAATGATGAATCTATGGCAGACTCAATTTTTGCTTATTGCCAGGAGAAGTGGAATAAGGAGGAAAAGGTTGCGAGAAGGGTTGTTGATCCTAGTTGTTCTGAGCATCTTTCTCGGGAAGAGAAGGATACAACTGTGATGGATCAAGTGAACCTACAATCAAAATGACAAGAGAAAATTGCAAACAACATTAATTCACCTTCTTTAATAGAATTAGATGTTTAATCTCGGATATTCTTCTTGCATTGTACTTAAATCATGAAGTTTGAATAGTTTTTTTTATTGTAATGTGGTATCTTTTATCTTGAATGATTGTGTTCTCTTTATTGTTTTGTTTATTATTCTGGAGTGAATGTGTTCGTTAAACTGTTGAAGGAGACTGAGGCTAGACTCGAGAGAAACACATTAGATCATCTAGGATTAAGTTCATCAGCCTTGGCTAAACATGAACAAGAGTTAGATTGAACTCGCATGAATCTCATAAATGAGGTCGTGGAGTTTTCAACCCGCATTGATCAGGTGGTTCGTGAGAAGGAGGCTCTCAGCGATTTTTTTTTGCAACGATGGAGGCACACGATGCAGAGTGGTTCTCCCTCCTTCCCCATTAGCCATGATCTAGAGTGGTTTTGGCTTAAGTTTTAGTCTTCGATTAATGAATAGTTCTCCCTCGTCCTTGTTAATTAATTTTATGTAATGTGGTTGGGTAGGTATAATGTAACATTTGTTTTGGTATTGAAGCTTAATCTGTTATGTCCTGATTCAGTGGTCAAATTTTATTTTAACAATGCTTTGACCCAACTCTCCCACTCCGAACTCTATTCTGTACTTATTATATGTGTTACTAGGATGCTTCTGCTCCCACTATTATTTCAACGCAGAAGGATTCTAACGTGGTTGAGGCAGATGATGCTCTTGAGGATGATGTTGCTTAACTAAGATATGATGTTAAGAGGCTTGAAACAAAGTTGAAGCTCAATCAGGAAGAGCTTGTCAAAGCTCAAAGTGTGCTTGAGCATCAGTATGATTATAGCAAAAGATTGCTTGTATGGTCTGGAGATGCAGCATCGGAGCTGGATAGGATACATGAGAGCGTGAAGACGGGAGAAGAACTTTACAGTATTGTCTATAGGGTAAAAATTGTTAAATATGAGAAGTAAGTGAAGGACATGTCGGTTGAGTTTGCTAAGTTACTTGGCGAGCTGGAGTCTATAGAGCATAGGAGGTTGATTGAAATATCTCAATCAGACATAGATTCTATTCCTCTAATGAGCTCTAAATCTTCCTTTTTCCAAGGTAGCAGTTGAAAGGTTATTACGAGGAGATTGTTTGGAGATTTCATAAATGAGAGTAGGAAGACGAGGGCTCAGCTAATTAAGGATTTAAATGATATGAGAAGAAGTGCAGCATTAGAGGTGTATAAGCTTTAAAGCATATTGTTGTCCTTTAAAGATAGAATTGCTTCTTATTCGAATAAACTTGAACAAGAGAAGGCTAAGAATAAGAAGGTTGAAGAGTTCTTACAACTTCCCCGAGACATATGGAGTTTTTCTACCCCTCATTAGATTAAAGTTTTCTAAGTGACAAGGAGGGCTGTGAGGTAACAGCTGATCTGGGTGAGGACCCTTGGGCAAGAGCTCATTATGACCCCCGACAGTCCGTGACTCACACTTAGCATTTTATTATTATCACTTTAGTATTAAGAAAACACTTTTGTAACATTTAACTTGACTTTAGGATGGGGATAATGCTTTTTTTAACCTAACAATATTTTCTTTTATGATATAGAAGTTTATTAGCTAATATTTTCATATAGAAACATATGAGTCTTTTGGTAACCCTGCTCTGTTTATATATTTTATTTAATTGAAAGCTTATTCGATCTTCTCTGGTTAATTCGTTTTATTTAGGATTTAGAGGTAGATGCTTTGTGAAAAAACTAGATTATGCTCAGCTTAGAATTGAGGAGCTGAGATTTGTTAAGGAATGCTAACAATATCTAGAGGGTTGTATACAAAGATGAGATTACCAAGTTGAAGAAGAGGATTATAGAGATGGACAGAAGATGGCATTACGTATGAGTGTAGAGGAGAATTCTTTAGTACCTCCAACTTCACGTGTACCTCTTGGGTTGGGTGCAGTCCCTGGGCTTCCATTTGGAGCTAGCCTAAGTGAGATTCTTAAGAGGAAGAATGATGTGAAAGATCGTTATGAGGCCAAAACTAAAGAGTTAGAGAACTATTTCAAAGGAGAATTAGGGACACCTGAAACTCACATTTCTCCGTTCTTGTCTATGGAGGATAAATATTTTGGTCCCACTTCCAAGAATGGAGAAGAGTCAAAGGGGCAACTCTGGCATGAGATCGAAAGAGTTAGAAAAATGGCTATGAAGCTAGTAGATGCCTTAGAAAACAAGGTATATAGTTTGGAGTGTGAGGCTTGATTAGACTCCATCAAGGTTTCCTGAGGTGGGGTGGACAGGGCATCGATTTTGGATGAACTCCATAAAGAAAAACTAAAGACCAGCATAGCAGAAATCGATCGACAACATGCGATTGATGTTTTTAAATGTTTTTGGCCTGGACATAACTTATCCTTCATGTATAATTGGGATGACTGTGAATACAGATCTGAAGATTATGGAAACGTTTGGGCCGATGCCAATTATGATCCACGTATGGCATACCACAGATCGGCTTATGTCAGGGTCTCTCATTCTCGATCATCGATGGTGATTACAGAGCTGAAGATATAGCTTTTGTTTTAACTCTTTACAGCGTATTTTTTGTAGATCAGAATGGTACGGGATAGTCACTTTTAGCTTGTTTTTGGAACTTGGACTAGATTTGCAATTGAACTTTGCTCTGTAATACTCGGTCTCTTCGAATTCAATACCATCTTTTTAAGCCAAGTTGTTTAAGTTTAAACAATACAATTTATATTCAGGATTTCATATTCACACAACAATTCATCTCAGATAGATAACCCACAATATCACAGTTCAACCAAAGTATCTCATATCACGAAGCATCACAAATTACATATCAGAGATCCACTAGTACAAAAAGTGCATATTGCTTCACCTCATTTGCATCAGTTGAAGTAAAAACTGATGCAAATAGAACTATTTGCATCAGTTCTATCTTAATAACTGATGCAATTGGTACGTGGAAAGCAATAGGTAATAAAAAAATCAAATTTGCATCAGTTGTCACCCACAACCGATGCAGTTGGGACGTGCAAATAGTTTTAATCGCATCGGTTATAAATTCAACCGATGCAACTACGGTAAATTTTGTTTGCCGCCGAATCATTTTTGTTTGCCGCTAAAATTTTTGTTCTCAAATTTTCGTTCCTCCATCAAATTTTCATTCCGTCGCCAAATAATTTTACAGTCCCCCTTAAACCAGATCTTCTTTTCATCTCCACCTTCAGTATTAATTCCAAACTCAAATAAAATACAGACAATAAGCCTTGCGTACGTCGTCAGCGGCTATTGTGAGGAGGCGTGTTTCAAGCATGTTAGGGCAAGGCGAGGTCGAACGGCATCAACATCTTAAGGCGATAAGGAAGGTCGCATGCGCTTCGAGGTACATTCTGGTGATGCGATGGAGGTGTGAATCTGGGTGCGATGGAGGTGCTCAACAGCGATGGCAGGTGGCATACTTCTTTTCGTCGAGGTGAGATAATAATCTCACGCACCTATATCTATAATTATTGATTTCTCTAAACAAAATTACTGTCTTGGATAAATTGGTGAATGAATTGAATTGTTTAGTTGGAGTAAAATAGTAAAAACTTTATTTTAGAAATCGTGTACTGTTTATTTGATTTGAGCACAAACACACATACCAAGTACATATATGGGAAATTATTGAACTGAGGTTGTTAGTAAGTCCTGATATTATATCTATTTCATTATGCAACTCACTCGATCGATGAAACTAAAAACAGGAAATTTCTACGTTCTTATATGTGTACATAGAATTGATATTGTAATCGAATAAGAAGTTTTGAACCGTTGATAACTACTTTACCGACTAAAAATAGATGTGCTTTTGTATTTATTGAAAAGGTATAAAAGTAGATATTAAAAGCCATGTTCTTTCTTTCTTTCTGCTTCTGTATTAAAATGTTGAACTTAATATTGGTGAATAAATGAAATGGTATCGTCTTAATCTGCTAGCATCATATGGATACTATATTTAATGCTCTAAGTTTGGGTACTGTCTTACTTCTTACTTCTTACTTCATGTGACTTGTATAGACAGATAAATGTTTGTTTTACTTCTTACTTCAATCTTTCGTGTTCAAACAACGAACACTGTCTGAGTTAAGTCATGTACTACAGATATTAAAATGGTCTAGAACATCTGATGGTATTGTCAGTAATAGTGTCTTAGTAAGGAGTTGGACAGTGCAATATTTCCCCATGTAAAACATTGCTTAATTCAAATTCATATTGAACAAACTGAACCTGCAACTACTCTACATGCATCTACATATACCACTTAGTATGCAATCATGGCCAACTCATTTGACGTAGACAATCAATGTATGCAATTTCATCTTGAATAATATCGAATTTGAATGATATACTATTTATTTGGAAGTTGATTTTTTATTGATCTTTGCTGATAGTCCAAGTGGCTCTGTTTTTCTATAGCACTTTAACCTTATCAAGTTCTTGGCTATGCTTAGTATACCTTTTCTGTTCCTTTTTGTTAACTCTAGAAAACAAAGTTTCCGTCATATACCTTAAGAACTATGTTCACTTCTTGAAAATCATGATTTTCTGCAGTTTTGTATCTGATGTATCATTAACTTCAACATTTGTTTCATGTGCAGAATAGCTGGTTGAAGTTTTCAGGTGGGTGAAAGGCAGTAAGGCAATGAAGTGGTCGATATGTATGTATGTGCACTGAAGTAAGGATGAGGTGCTGTGAAGTTTGCGAAGTTGGAGTATGTGTGCAATGAAGTGGTCGATATGTATGTATGCGCACTGAAGTAAGGATGAGGTGTTGTTGTATTGGGATGTGGTGATGAGGTATGTGCAGTTTTTTTTGTTTGGGTTTGATCAACAATGGGTTATGTAGAATATTGTATGGTGGTATGTGTTGATATTCAGGGGTGATGCATGCATTGTGATGGGTAGTAGATGCAAGTCAGTGAAGTTAAATGGCAGTGGAGTGGCGTATTTTGGTGAGTGAAGTGCTCGGTTGCACTGTTGAACCGTTAAAGGGGAACTGTTGCGGGTCTTTGATGATGGGTGAAGAGATGTATGCTTGTATGTAGGCAGAACCGTTGAAAGTTGTTAGAGGATTAGCACTTGTATGAATGGATTGTGGAGGTAGCAAGTGTGTAGGCAATGGTGGTAGTTTTGTAGATGCTTGTGGGAAGTTATGCTGTGAATTGGTTGTTTGTCAAAGCAGCAAGGCAGAAATGGACAGAGGAAATTGAGGTGAGTCGATTGATGAATTTGGAGTGTAGGTTTATGGATAGGTTTGTGTTTGTGAAGTGAGTTGATGTTGTGGCAGTGGAGCATAGTTGTGCTGTAAGCAGTGGGTTTGTTGATAGTAAGAGAAAAAGTAACAACAACTGTAAATGAAAATGAACAGTGTAAAGATCAAAACAGAATTTGTAAAATGAAAATGAAAATGGGAATTGTAAATGTAAATGCACTGTACAGAACTCCCAGACTTAGAAATGCAAATGTACAGAAATGCAAATGTAAATGAATATCTATAAATGAAATGTAAACAAAATTGAAGATGAAATGAAATGGAATGTTTTTTTATACTAAAGATGCAAAGGCAATTGCAGATGCAAATAGAAAAACAGAAAACACACAACAAAATGATGCAATAGACGGATTAGTTTGCATCGGTTGTTATAAAAAAACTGATGCAACAAAGAGGGCTGTGTCCAAGAAACCAATCGTATTTGCATCAGTTGTTAGTAACAACCGATGCAAAAAGGATCTTTTTGCATCGGTTTTAGAACTGATGCAAAACTGTTAAGCCTGTTGCATCGGTTGCATATGCATCGGTTGTTGAACTGATGCAAAAGGGGGGTAAACAACCGATGCAAATGACCTGTTTTGTAGTAGTGAGATATCAAATAATCTAATTCATTCAATATATCTTAATCATCCATAAGCAAGATAAATTAATTGTACCATTTCTAATTAATTTAATTGCTTTTAAATCCTGCTTACTTAACATTAATTAATTACAACCATTAATTAATCATTCTTTAATTATCAATCTAATTTAATTTCCCATACTTACTTTCATTAAGTAATTATAATTTATTCCATTCCAGCCTATTTGATTCTATAATCAAATCTATAAAGAATTATATATTACTAATCGAAGTGGTTCCGGATATCACTGATATCTGATCCCGCTCTCTTCGAATTCAATACCATCTTTTTAAACCAAGTTGTTTAAGTGAAGTTAATTCAATTTAAACTAAGTAACGGTACTTAGATATTGTTTTGTGAAATAAGTGTGTGGATACAGAATGATTTAAAACTCGTAGTGAGGTACGAGTTACCCTGGGTTTCAAAGAAGTTTTACAACCTTAGTATTTCAATTTAAATGGGTTTACTCATGCTAGTTTCCAGCCTGACTCGGGTGTTACTTTATCGTAATGCTCGGGTCAGACCGAGTATTACAGATTTTCAGGTAAGGACGTTATGGAGTTCAGGTGGCGAGCTGGATGGCTGGAACGTATTGAGTATTTTCCGCTGTGTATTGGTGTTATATCGTTGTAGACTGGGACAAGTTATTTATAACTGTCCAGTTTATTTGTGAATGGTTGTAACTCTGATGTATTGTATATGAATTGGCAAGTACAGCTTTTCTTTGTATAAATGCTATTATTTGATATTATATTTTGATCCGCTGCGAATGTGAGATTCTGTGTTCTGTTCTCTGTTTCTTCTTCTACCTCTTTTCTTCTTTACCCTAACAACCTGGAATTTCCGGCATTCGATTGCTCGGCATTTCTACAGTGAACGTATTAATGTCGAATTTTCAGGGTCGAAAATTCCGGGTCGTTACAGTTTGTGAAAGGGATATTTCATTTGTAATACGACTTGAGTGGTATTTTTTGTAAATTACGCATAAGTGTAAAACAAGTAAAATTATGGTGATATCCACAGCTAAGTATTGAAGCTTAGTTTTTTAAAACTATACCTGGCGAGAATTAAGTAGTGCCTAGGTCTATACCTGATTGTTAATACGTTGACCGTGGTGTACTTGCCTTCCTTCGCCTAAGATCTTCTTTGGGAGTATTTGGCGCGTCCATGATTCGATAAGCCGAAACTTCCCGGTATGTAAAGGTGAGATCTGATCTATTATTGACTAAGCTGCAGGTTGGGCATTAGTTGGTCCTCAGCTCCAGAAGTGGGTATGTTGAGACCTGCTTCTTATTGTGGGAACAAAGTATCCATAGCTGAGTGATGGGATGACCTCTTCCCTGTTCTTGCCTGTCCCTATTCTGGGGGGAGAAACATCCTTAGCCATATGCTTGGTCGGATATCTGACCTACCCAGATTTTGGGCCGAAGTGTCAGTTTGACCTACCCCTATTCTGGAATGAAACGTCTGTTGTGATCTACCCCCTGTTCATGGGCAAAAAGTCCTTAGCCAAATGGTTGTCCGAAATTGTGACTATGCATGTTCTGAGGCAAAAAAGCCTTAGCCAAATGCTTGGTCAAAATTGTGACTTGCCTTTGTTCTGAGGTGAAACATTTGTTTTGGACCGACCCCTGTTCGGGGGGAGAAATGTCCTCGGTTGCAAGCATGGTACAACCTACCCCTTATTCTGGGGTGATATGTCATATGTATGTTGAGCCGAGCTCTTCACCAATGTCATCATTCTCATTGTAGAAAGTGTTGTTATTGTTCTTAGGTGAAATATACCTTTGGAACAATGGCGGTGAACTAGGAAGAGTAAATCGTCATTCTCTGGGCATGGTCATTTCCATTGTGGGTGTAATATTCGACTGAGAAGTCGGGTCATGATACAACGTATAAAGACATGCGCATGAATTTTTGTACTGGTTCGGGCAGTCTAATATATGTATGTCTAGTATGTCGAATAACAGACATAAGTGTCTTTTATACTGGTTCAGCTAGTCCAATATCCCTAGACCGGTCTTTATGATTGCTAACCATAGAAAAGTTCAGACCATAGTAGGGAAATTTGTCATCCTATCTAGTGATATATTTTAGCTGAGAAGCCAGACTTTCATTGATGCAAGACCAAATATGTGGGGTTAATATCACTGTTCTCAGTGTTAAGATAGCCATTTTGCCTATTGCTCTGTTGATTCCATGACTATTGGCAGTGAACTGCGAATGTGTTTACATAACTTTTCTTTTTACACGGAAATAATAAAAAGATTTTACATTCATATGTATACATTTCTTTTAAGCAGAGCTGATCTGTGGCTCAATGCACTTTTCTTTTTACATAGAAATAATACAAAGGTTTTACATTCATATGTATACATTTCTTTTAAGCAGAGCTGATCTGTGGCTCAATGCACTTCGTTCTTGGCTTGGGCCCTTCAGTGCAGTACTGGGTGCTTGTCTTTGCAGTTGCTGCTTTGACGCTAGCTCCTCCTCTGGGGTTTGAATTCATCACATGCTAGACCTTACCTATCTACTCAGCTCTGCTTCCACCTCGGCATAGGTGAGGAGGCATAAGAAATCCATGCACAAGCATCAGGATCCAACTCTGGTGGGGAGGAAGTAGCAGCTACTCTTTCAAATCCATGTGCATCACAATCGCTTCAGCTTGTTGCTTACTGAGGTAATTGAGATGTGTTGTAGGCTATGGCAACAGAACACCCATGTTATTGTGACTGGACTTTTTCGATTCCAATTTTGGGGTCCGTGTCATAACCCAAACCATCATCCAAATCAACAAATAGCTATGCGCTCACGTTCCCCCAGTAGTCATTGATTGACGCAGGAGAACGACGGATGGTAGGTAAGTGTCGTTGAACGTGATTCCACACATCACAAATTATTGAGTCATTCTATCAGGCAGTTTATTGCTGGTCTCACCGCTTCCATTTAGGAGAATGTCGTGATTTCTTATCTGCTACATAACACATGCAACAGACAAGCAGTGGCATAGGCCGTGATAATGGAGAAATAAAAGGCAGAATTGGAGGGTCGGAGATTGACTGGAGGTTTTAGTGAGATTTGAGGAATGGAGGGACAAAGGGTCGAGGAACCAAGGGATGGAGAAATGGAGGAATGGAGAATGGAGGATGGAGGTTTAGGCCCTCCTTCTAGCATCAAGATTGTTGGTGAAATTTTAGGGTTTCACTATACTCGACTTGACCGTTAGGCAACCTTGTGGTTGATTGTCCTCATAGCTAGGAATCAGCGAAGCAACGCTTGGTCAGATTCGCCTTTAAGAGGTGACCGTGGTGCTAAATGCTTACACGGCCAAGTAATCGCACTCCAATTGTATGTTGAATTGTCAAAACGAATTAATGAACAAAAGAGCAGATAAAAGTAAACTGCAGAAAAGTAAAAGAAACGAAGATTTTTTGCGTGGTTTGGATTGTTGCAAATCCTATGTCCACGGAATAATTCACTATATTTTACTATTTTTGTACAAGAGATTTTAATGGCCCTGAGGCATACAACATGTTCATTTTTTCTTAGAAAGAAGAAGTTGTTAGAGAAGATTTCAAAAAGCTCAGGATTCAAAAATAACCCCCAAAATGCTCCTCCAAAAAGATTCAATGCCTTTCCATTTATAGCATGAGAAGTGCTTTGTTGATGTGGTAATCTTCTCCCATATTTTCCTTCAACCTTCGCCATTGGATTGTGCCACTTGTCATTTACCCGTGATTCTCATACTTTGTGCTTAGATTAATGAGGTGTCTTAGGCGGAAAATCCTAATTTAGGTGGAAGATTGGAATTTTGAAGTGGAATGCTTGAAAAGTGGGCGGGAAGCCTAGGTCTACATATGTTGGCCTCTTCTCTATTGAAATAGTAAGCTGCCCTAAGAGGAATGATAAGAGACCTTTCTGGAGCCTTGTCTTGTTGTTGATGCATAAGAATGGATGCAGTGTGAATATCGTCTTGTGTTCAGATCATATTGCTTCGCTGCTGCTCTTGTTTTTCTTGCATAATTTGTTACCACATCGGATTAGAATGAGGTAGTTCTTCCCATTCTATGTTGAGAGCTTGTCTGAGACTTGCTTATTATTTGAATTTTTTTCTTGATTGTGGTCGATGAGAGATAAGGAGAGGTGAGATTAAAATTTGTCGTTTACATGTAGGGTCGAGTCTTTGTTAAAGCATAGTTAAAGTGATCCTATATGTAGCCCCGGTAGAGTGTTGTTGGCCCTTATGGCGCTGTTTAGGTTGCCCCTAATATATACTTGTACAGACCGTTCATATAGATGTTTGACAAAATGTGAATATAGTTAACTCAGAACCTCACGTGTTAATCTCATGTTCTTTGGTTTTGTATTCTAGCTTGGTCTTTGCTTCCGAATCTGGTCAGTGCATTCTGCTCTATCTTCTCGATGTGCACAATGTCTGTTTTGTGTGGTTTTGAAATTTTTGGAGAAGATTCAGGTCTAGTCAGTGGCGTTGACCTTAAGTCTGTCCTTCGCCTAGTCCTGCTGTCATTAGGATGGCTTCCCATTCTCCGAGTACTATTTTACTTCTTTTTGCTGTGATTCATGGTCAGAATGGTTGTAATAGCAAGCATTACCCCAGTAGCCTTGTCATTGATTGAAATCTGATCTCTAATACATGCCCCTACAGATTTAGTTGTATACCTGTTATGCTAGAATCTAATTAATGTAACAATTTCGGCTATGATTAATATTTATTTTACCCTAGACGTTATTATAATATCAGAAGATTTCCTATAAAAATGGTTTAGTTATCGTAACGTAAAAACCCGTCCGTGTTTATATGCGGCGTGGTCTTACAAGATATCTATTTTTTGAAAGGTTTTACAAGATATAAGAATCCATTTGATTGTGTTTCTCACGCTGGTTTACCAGACTAATCCGGGCATTATTTTTCTTAGAATGCTCGGGTCAACCCAAGCAATTCCAAGATTAGCTGGACACTTGGAGTTGCAGGAGATGAGTTGGATGCCTCCATGACGTACTTCCGCATTTGTTTATCTTCTACCTTTTGTTCTTAATATATTTATCAAAAATTGTAAGGACCGGCTATTATAACTGTCCAAGTTTTGATGATAGGATAAGTGTACTCTCGGTGATATATTATGTATATAAAAACATTCCTTTTGTAATGTCCATTGGTATATTATATATTACTCGTCACGTTCTGAGATTCTTTTTTTTTTCTTTTTTCCTTTTCTTTCACTCCAACGATTTGTCTTTCTAGCACTTGGACGTTCAGCACGTGAATACCGTGGATGTATTAGCGTCGACTTCTGAGGATAGGAAAGGTAGGTTTTTACGGTATTATTAGAGCAGAAGGTTAAGCAAGAACCTTGACATTGGTGGGGTAAACTCATTAGAGATTGGGTAAGTGACACCCTAGAATGAGTTTGAGCATATATATAAGAGCACGTATTTTTAGTGCTAAAAGGTTTTATATTGTGATGATTAGTCAGTTGAGTAATTTATGGATTCTTGTCAATACGAGTAGCTAACGTTATTGCTAGAGGTTCCTAAACACTTGAACAAGGTTAACCAACACAGTTTTCTTTTAAATAGGTAAATGAAATAATTTTCCCTAAAATTACATTTTTGTATAAAAGGATAATTTTCAAAAGTCAATATAGTTTTGATGTGTTTATTTGTTAGGAAACGATAATATTCAATTATTATCATTTAAGGTTTGATTAGTCATCCTCATCTAGCTTTGGTGCATTAACTATTGTTTGGTGATTTATAAATAATTACCCTTTTTATAACATGGGTTGGGTAAATAGAAATTGTGGGAACATTGAAACAAACATCTTGTGAATTAAGTTTCACAATTTGACTATAAGGCATTCAATGTTAATGTTGGGTTAAAATTCGATTTTAGTAAAAGATATTTATTAAAAGTTAGAATATTTTAGAATAATTATTTGAGAAATGATTTTATAAAAGAAGCTGATTTTATAAAATTGGTTTATAAGAATGTGGCTTACAAATACAAAGGATTTAAGTGAGGAATTTGAGGACTTATATCATGGTGTTCTTTTTAAATAAAGATTTTCAATGTTTTAGGAAAATAATAATAGTATTATTTGAAAACATAAATAAATAGAGATATTTCTAAGGGATTTGAAAGTTGATAGAAAGCACTGAACTTACTTTTGTCACTAGAAAATAATTCTAATGATGACTGCAGTATCATTGGTATTCATTTTCGGGTTTCTAAGTGGAAAATTGCTACCATAACAATTTGCTACAGGGTTTTTTTGACAAAATAGATTTTCATTTGATCCCAAAAGCATGGTTTGATTTACAAAAGTAAATTTTGAAAATTAAGAAAGTATTTTTATGTTTACTAGTTCGAGTGACTCGAAAATAACTAAAAATGAAGAAAAGAGACGTGTTCGGATGGTAAGCACTTCTCTTAAGTAGTACCCTTCTAGTAAAGGAATATATGATACTATTTGGTCGTACACAGTTCCTTGTATCATTTTAGAGTTACTTAGGTTATATATATCTGTATTTTCTATGGTTAAAATATATAGTATCATTTCAAAAAGGAGTTTTGAAAAAAAACGAGTATTTGGATCTTTACTTTACTTAAGGAAAATAAATTCAAATGGAAAAGGTTGAACCGGATAATGGTATATACTCTCAGGTTGTAGTAGTGTATCATACAAGTTAAACTTAAGTTTAGTTTTTATTACAAAATTTCATGAACAATTTTTAGTAGAAAAAGAATTAGTATTAATGAGAACCAATATGGATAAGTACGTAAGTTCAACGTAGATCATTTCTCTTTTTCACATAGTATTGATCCAAGATTCGTGTACATGACTTTGAGGTGTTTCACACCGTTTCGAATAAGGATAAATCACTTGTTCTTGATGGAAAATACTTGGTAAGGATTCTTGATATGGAACCAAAGTTTTCTATCAAAATATTGGCTATGTAACAAGAACGGAGGTTTCTAACCAAGAAGCTCGATCAGAGTATGCACTAAAGAAGTCGAATCAGTGAAGCTAGTCCGGAAGAGAGGTTATGTATTTGAGTAAGTGATTGAATCAAATATTGCTTACGGATGATCTATATACATCGTATGGGCTTAGGAAAATGTTAAGTTTTTTATGTGGGCTTATTCCATTCTGGGTTCTATAGTAATGAAATTTTAAGGACGAAATCCTTTTAAAGGAAGAAAAATGTAATGACCTAAAATCTTTAACGTTTTAAGTGGGAATAGTTAATTTGTTTTAGTATTCAAAATTTGATTCGAAAGTAATAAATAATAGGAAAATTAATTTTTTTTAAAACAAGTTGATTTTTAATAACGTATTTTCATTTTGATTTATATGATTTCTCCTTAATTTTTAATATGGAAAAATATTTAAAACGTTTGACAATTTTTCGGCAAACGATGTTATTTTTTTGATTTTATAGAATTTAATAGCTAGTGTACTTTATTTTTGTTTGGTGATCGCGTCGCGTTGTTGTAAGCGGTCGTATTTTTATTTCTGTCATTCATAATTCATACGCGAACGGAATATTGTATACGGAGTGCCACAAATATTACTTTTCAAAAACATTATTTTTAAATCTAAATCAAAATTCAAAATTATGATATTGATGTGATATGATGGCTTGCTTAGATTTTTTACTTAACTTGAGAGATCTTGTTTACCTTGTGGGCAAAGTAGTGTATTTGTTTTGCTTAAAGATAGGGTTTCCCTTGAAAATGAAGTAAGGTCAGTTTATATAAGTTAGCAAGCTCAACACTTTGTTTTACATTGTCCTCCTTATCGTCTCTCTGTGTTTTATAGTAACCAAATTAATGGTCTCTCATTTCAAAATCAAAATCAAACTGTTTAGTTAACTAAAAATCTCAAAATAAATTGTGTTGAGTTTGTTAGGAGAAGATCTTAACTTTGGTATGGGCTTAGTGGTGTTCGACTTTGTTTTCACATGATCGACACTTGTTCAGTAAATGTTAGTAAACTAGGATTTCACCTAGTCTATGATATAGGCAAAGTTTGGCTTTATCGTCATCGCCGTTCAGTTACCCTTCGGAAACTGTAGTTATTCTCTAAATTTTAGCTCGACTGATCGCGTGTTGAGGAATGCGACATCAAGAAGTCACGGTCGAAGTGCCAGGTCACGAATACAGGGGTGTCGAGCTCCAAGTATTGGGTATGGGTGAGTTTGGTTTGCGAAGAGAAGGGTGTTGGTTGATCGATCGGGGGTTGAGACCACCGTTTCTAGGCGTGCACATGTACGGTGATAGGATATTGGAGCTTCCGATTTGAAAAGGAGAGGGAAGAAGAAGGATTATTTGCGATGGAGCAGGTTTGGTATAAATGGGCCAGCCTCGATTTTTTTGGAGTAAGAAATCTTTTACATGTTTAATTACTTGAATATTAAGAAATGTATTAAACTTAAAAATGTGGTAACTTGTTCGTTTGAAATCCGATTTACTCACAGATTTTTGCATTGGACTCGTATTGACAAGTACAACATTGTAGTGTAACTCGTTGGGAGATTTGTGACGTTTAAAATTTATGACATAATAATAAGGACTGAATTTTATTATGTTATTTTTAATAATAACTTCATTAAATTTATTATACTTTAATGGTGACATCTATTTGGCCAGATAAAATACCATTCGATTAAACTGAATTGCATAGTTTATTGTGGACAACTATTGAGCGGAATAAATCCCCGTTATGCACTTACGAAGTAAAATGTTTTTCCGTTGAATTCATTTATATATGGATTAATTAATAGGGATTTAATGATGAATTAACTATTAATTGTTAATTGTTGTGTGCTAGAAGCTTGGTAGCCTGACCCTATTGAATATGACATTGACATGTGTCAAATGTTGATCCCCTTTGAGATATGAAAGAAAATGGCAGCTTGGTTAAGTATCATTGTGGTCGCTAAATTTTATGGATTTTGAATAGTTATGGATTTGAAAAAGTTATGGATTTGAGTTAACTTTGATTTTTTAACAATTTGATGTTATGTGTTTATTTAATTTATAGATGATTTTCGTTTTCTTTATTAAAGATGTTTAAGTCAGATAATTAAATTTATTACCAAGGTTGTTTAAATTTATTAATTATAGTATTAACGTTGTTTAAGATAAGTGATTATATTATTATTGTTGTTTAGGTTAATTACTTATTTGTTTAATAATGTTTTTAAAGTTAATTATCTTATTGGTAATGGTTTAAGTAAGTTATTTAAGTTAAAGATGTTCAAATTTATTAATTCTATTTTTAAATTTATTTAGAGATATTTAATTTTATTAATTGTATTGTCTAATGATATTTAATTATATTAGTAATGATGTTTTAAAGAAATTAATTAATTTATTAATGCTATTTTATGTCAGTTAATTATGTAATTAATGGTTTTAAATTTAGTTAATTAAGGTGATTAATGATGATTTATTTCAATTGATTGGGATTTTGAATAAATAAAGTGATTTGTTTAAGGTGTCTAAATAAATGGAATCATATAGGGAATTGATTGAAAGAGATTTTTGTAAAAAGGATTTACCAATGATATTTTGTAGAAGTGATTTACAAATGATATTTCATAAAAGAGATTTGTCAATAATATTATGTAAAGGAGTTTTATAAGTGATATTTATAAAGTAAATTTATAAATCGAAATTTATAAATAAAAGAATGGATTTAGAAGTGATATTTTAAAGATAACGTAGATTTTGTTATATAAATATGATTTACAAATAAATTGGGTATTGGATTTATAAAAAGATTCTTATAAAAAATTGTATAAAAGATTGGTATAAAGGCGTTTATATAGGGAGATTTAGACAAGAGTTTTTATAAATATAGAGGAATATTATTAATCATTTTAGATATTTGTAAAGAAGTTTTATAAATAAATTTAAGAATTTATTAAAGGATTTGTAAATATTGAAATGGGCTTATAAAAAGGGAATTTTATAAAAGAATGAAATTTTTTTTGATAAATAATCCTTCTTAATCATGGTGGAATGCAATATTCTTTCCATACTTAACACCGAAGGATGGGGATTTGGTTCACAGTAACAAATGTTTTAAATAATATTTGTTTGGCCCATTTAAATATGAATTTGGAAAGAAGGAAATCTTCCTTAAGTTTTGTTAATATTCTTTTTCTGGTGAGATAAATATATAGATATTTTCTGAGTATTAGAAATAAATAGGTTTACTAATATACTTATATCGGTTAGATAAGTATATGGATATTTTCTAAGCATTGAAAATATAATGGCTTGTAATATACTTATATCGGTGAGATAAGTATATCAATATTTTTCCAAGTATTGAAAAGAGTATAAAGGGTTTGAGAACATATCTTTTATGAAGTTATTTTGAATTAACTAATTAAAAAGAGATTTAATTAATGGAACATTAATTAACGGAAGCTTAGTGGATCCCACATGGAATTTAGTATATGATGTTTGTTGTTATTTGATAGTTAAATAACCGACTATCAAATCTTTGCCCAAAATATAACTCTGGAAATATCTAGGAGAAAAACAGGAGTTATATGGCACAGTCATCTTCGATGATGTTGTACTATACGTATAAATCTTGTTTTGTTCTCCTAGGACAAATGATAAGGAAATCCATCCATGAAAATTGTTAGGAGGTGATCTTTGCTCCTATGTATTGTTTGATTATTTTTGAAAGAACCAGGGTTGAGTTTACCTAAAACTATCGAATTGTTGGTTCGAAGAGACTGGGATCGAATAAGTATGAGTTATCTGAAAACCACTTCAAACTAACTTAAGCATTCGATTTGGAAGTATCTTGAAGATGATGGAATCGAAGACGGGGCTCTTTGAAGTGTAAAGGCTATTTGCTACTAATCTTGAAGGTGATTCCAAAATGAATGTAGTGGAAGTAGTGCCTTCCGTTTGTTCTTATCCTGAACAAGTTTTATGGACAAATGTTGGCATTGCATTGTGCCAGAAGGGCGGTGTTAGCATTTCAAGTTGGATTTGCTAAGAGAGGAAAAAGGTAATCGTGACCTCACAAGCCCCGCAATCCGATAATGACTAAAACAGGGGATATGCGGCAGAGTTATGTGGTTTGCTACCATTAAGAGTAGTCATTTGTCAATCTAGAATCGATGTATAGGTTTTGGTTTGCACGCGGAAGTGGGGTCATGGCTGGTGCACATTGTTTGGAGCCTTGGTCCCGGTGAATGATATAATCTGACCTATCATGTTAAAGGAGCAGTTGGCTCTGTGTTGGCAGGGAGTCCATGTGTGGCCCTCGGTACATTTTTCTAGAGGTGCACTGTGGCAGGCGGCACCCCAGTTGCCTTATCATTGACGGAAATCCAATCTCTAATACGTTCCTCTATGGATTTAGTTGTATACCTATTATGCTGGAATTTAATCAATGTGACAATTTCTTATATGATTAATATTTATTTTACCCTAGACATTATTATAATATCAGAAGATTTCCTGTAAAAATGGTTTGGTTATCGTAAGGTAAAAAATCCGACCGTGTTTATGTGCGGTATGGTTTTACGAGATACCTTTTATTTTGAAAGGTTTTATAAGATATAAGAATCCATTTGATTGTGTTTCTCACATTGGTTTTACAAGATTGATCTGAGTGTTATTTTTCTTATAATGCTCGGGTCCGCCTGAGCATATTTTCCAGATTTAGCTACACACCTGTGCAGTCAATTCCCCGATATTGCCCCGATATATCCCCGATATATCCCAAAGCGGACTTTTGAGGCTACGATATTCCTATAAAGTGGCCCAATATAGCGGATCCGCTATTATCCCCGATATTGAGGCAATAATCCGCTATATCCTCGATTTTGTTGCCCCGCTATATCCCCCTTTCCTATAAATAAGCATTTTGCTTAATGTCTTTCTTTGAAGTTTTATGGTAACTTCGAAGTTGATGTCACAATGATATACGCTGTTGGTTATTATAAATAGTTCTAACTTTTTAAGCGTCAACTTTGTTTATCTTTACTTTATTATAACTTGTTTTGCTTGGTGAGAAATAATAAGTAATACTTATTCCTCTTTTTAATGTAGAATGTTCATCATTCCACTTTTTAAAGTCGTCCGCTATATCCTGCTATATCCCGGATATATCTCTGCTACAACTATTCGCACCTCAAACGCTATGGAACGGCAGGGCGCTTTAACGGCACAGCTACACACTTGGAGATTCAGGAGACGAGCTGCATGCCTCCAAGACGTACTTTATTAATTTTTTATCTTCCACTATTTATTCTTGTTATATTTATCAAAAATTGTAAGGATGGGTTGTTATAATTGTCCAGGGTATGATGATAGGGTAAGTGTACATTGATTGATGTATGTATATAAAAGTTTTCTTTTTTCGAAGTCCATTGGTATATTATATATTACTTGCACATTTTGAGATTTTGTTCTGTTTTTTCTTTTCTTTCACCCCAACGATCTGTCATTCTAGCACTTAGATGTTCGGCATGTGAACACCCTGGATGTATTATTGTCGACTTCTAAGGATTGAAAAGGCAGGTTGTTACAAGGAAGGTTTTATTAAGCATTGTTTTATTAAAACCATAGTTCTTGTTAATCATCTAAGCTGTGAAAACTATTTGGTGATATTACGAAAGCCTATAAACATCTTTCCTTAGAACACTCTAAGGTAAAGGGGTCGAAGGGTTGACTTGGTTTTAAAGACCCATATTTGTTTTGGGCCTACATCTAAATTTTGAAGAATAAATTAAAATTGACATTTGTATGTATTCTTACGATATAGAAGAGTATTGTACAAGTAAATAAAAGTATAGTAAGTTTTAGTCTAATGTTTTATAAAGATGCGTCTTTATAAAATGTTTATAAACTTATATGGAAATTTATGGAATAATTCACAAATAACTTTAGTATTGAATGAAATACTATAAATAAAACTAAAGTGGTTTAGAAAAGAGATTGGTGTAGTTAAGAAACCAATCGGACTAAGTACGTAAGTTGTGCATAGATTATTTTGTTCGCATGGTTTTTGATCTAGGGTTCAAAAAATAACTTCGGGGTGATTCGCAACAGTCCAAAAAAGGATTTCTCACTTGATTCTTGTCAGCGAAATCTTGATTCAGATTCTTGATATTATATTGATGTTTTCTATCATAGTATATGGCTATGTAAGGAGAACGGAAGTTCCTAATCAAGGAACCTGATCGGAGTCCACACTAGGGAGGTCGAGTGAGTAATACTAGTTTGGAAATAAAGTTTATGAATTCGAGTGAATGGTTGGATTGAATATGGCGTACGGATGATCCATGTACATTATATGGGCTTAAGTATATTAATATTATTTGTTGTGTGATTAAGAAAGTTGTGAACCTTAGAAAATTTCTAAAATTTGTTATTAGTCTTTTGACATTTTAAATAATGTTGAGTGTTAGTTTATTCCCTTATGTAATTTGATTTGATTGATAGTGTGATTTTATAGACTACGGTCTATAGAGTTGTTGTTTATTAGGACTTAAATCTCGGTGCTTTTGAAAAGTGATTTTGAAAGAATTTGTGAAAGAAATAATAACAGTATTATTTGAAATCTTTGGTGAAGTATTATTATTTTAAGATATTTGAAAAGAGTTTTGTAAAGTGATTAAAGGTGGGCGATTGGCGGTTTTCTGATTTGGAAGACTCGTTAAGTATATTTGTTTGCTCTAGCTATTGTTTTTGGAGGAACCTGTAATGATCTGGAATTTTGGTCGTTTGATTATGAATATTTAATTAATTTTAAATATTGAAGTAATGGTTTTTAATGGTTTCAAATCTGAATTTAAATTATTTATTTAAAATCGTTGAATTGATGAATTTAATATTTGAATAGTGAATTAAATATTTGGATTTTAAATTGAATATTAATTTAATGGATTTAATGGTTTTATTAACTCCTTTTATTAATAAATAATATCAATGAATTCCTTTGTAAATTATTTACAGTAATAAATGATTCGAATAAATAATTAGAAATTTTTTTATTATTTTTACGACTCAATTTTATTGACGTAATTTTAATTTATTTTATTTGATTTTTCCATAATTTTCAATTTGAAAAAAAATTAACCAGTGTGTATTATTTTTGTTTCGGGGTCACTTCGCTATTCTGAGCGCGACCGTATATTTGTTTTGTCGTTGGGGGTTTATACGTGAACAAATTGTTGTGCGAGGAAATGCTAGAAAAATGTGAATAATTATTTCTCAACACTTCAATCCACCACCGCACTTTTTAGTTTTTCCACTACTGTTCCATTGTTGAAACAAAAATAAACACAGATCCACTTCTTTAAAAATTCAATTCAATTCAAACAAAAATCATAAAAATAAAATGGAATGATCTTTGCATTTAAATTATTGAGATCTACACATTGGCATCAAAATTAGGGAATGCAACTCTTATATTGGCGCTCGACAGTTTTCCAGCAAACTACGGTTTGCCTTCAACTAGGTTATACGCGGTTTTAGCTTGTTTCGAGTGTGGCATTGAGTTCATAGGTTGGAGCATCGGCATCGACATTTTCATGGAGCTCAATCCATGCTTGCATTATGCGACATCAGGAAGTCGTGGTCCTATAACCTCTAGGTCACGATCTTTTGGGTGGGGTCAAGCTGGCTTTTAAGGGTACGAGGTGGAAGCTTTCGAGAGGTGGAGTGTTTTGTGACAAACGTGAGTCGTATTAGCTGAGTATGGAGAGAAAGGGAGGCAAAGGAAGATCACGGCAATGGTGAGAGGAGTATCTGATTTATGCGGGTTTGGTTTTGTGGAAGAAGGATTTATTTTAAATATAGTAATTAGTTTGATTAGATTTGTAGGTATAACTTGCTCATACAAGGTCGGATTCGGATGCGGTCGGTCGCGTTAGACTCATATCAATGTTAGCTACGCTTTGGAATTGGATTGGTAGGAATTGGAGCTTATAGAATTTCAAGCTAAAATCGAACGTGGTTGTAATCTTAACACTTCGGCGATAATTTGAATTTCGGTGAGTATAACTCACCTTTTTGGTCAATCAGTATATTATATAGTAGATAAAATTTACTATTTGTGTTTGGTTGAAATTATTGGATGCTTGGTTAAATATCCGCTTTTGAAAAGCGATAGGCAATTAAAATTAAAATACAGGAAAATTTGTTGAGAAATCCAAATTTCTCATCGTGGTGATTTATAATTTCCAATTATTTACCTATTGATTTATTTCAGTTATATATCTATGATACAGATTGTTAAATGTTGAAAATTTGACTATTTGGTCATGTTGGATGTGAAACCAATAGATGTGAAAATTGAACCTTTTTAGTAGAAAATGGTATATCTTTTGTTAAGTGTTATAGTAACTATGGGCCTAAATTTAGTATTTTGGAACACTATTAATTTTTTATTTGGACTGGAATTGATTTGATTTGGGAAATGATTTTAAATCTGACCATTTTGGAATTTCTATGATTTTGTTAATTTAAATGAGTATTTAAAACTTTTCTATTCTATTTCAAATTTCTTTATTTATTTTGTATATATAAGAAATGTTTTAAATTATTATTTTAGAAGTATTAGTTTTTAATAGAAATTATTATAATAGCAAATGTTTATTTTTAAAAGAGAATTTAAAAGGATTATCTTTTATTTAAAGGGGTTTTTATAGTTTAAAAGAAGATAGAAATATTTGAAATAATATTTGTGAATTGTTTGTATAAAATATTATATAAGGGATAGATTTATAAATATAAATTTTTAAGTGGAAGTTAATTTTATAAATAGTGTTTTATAAATTAAAAGAATGGCTTTATAAATAATAACCAATAAAAAGGAAATCAAAATCATTTTGATAAATTGAATAATTAATTCCTTTTGTAAATTTAGTGAAACGTATAAAATAATTTTATTATGAAAAGATGTGAGTTTATAATTATATTTTGGAATTTGTCTATATGTGTAGTTTGGTGTTATATTTGAAGAATTTGTTTAAAAAGGAGTTTTGGTAATTTTGCTAGTTATAAAAAGGGATTTTATAAATGAGTATGGAATTTTATAAAAGAGTTGCAAATAAGTCGGGGATTTATAAAATAAGTTTATAAATGGTATTTTATAAATGGAGGTTTTAAGAAGGATTTTATAAATAACATAAAGGATGATTTTAAAGGAGGTATTAGTCAAATTTGGAAATTTATAAAAGGAGGCTATAATTATGTTATATATATATAAAGGAATTTATAAATAATATTTTATGGAAGGAATTTTATAAATGAATTTTTTGCTTATATTTATAGAAAGGAATTTTTTACAAGAGTTATTTAGTAATAGAGATTTGATTTCCTAAATTGACCTTCTTAATTATGGTGGTAGGGAATATTCTCATTCCTTACTTAACACCAAAGGAATAATGCTTGGGTTATTACTATCTCTATTTAAATGACTCTATTTTAACCCAAATTTAAGTGCAGTTTTGAAGTAAAAATCTTTCTGAAGATTTATAAATATACTTATAACGATGAGATAAGTATGTGAGTATATTTTCTAAGTATTGAACTTGCAGTGATTTGCGAACACTTATACTATTAATATAAGTATATGGAAAGTTTTTGTCTAAGTTTTTAAAGTGGACCGGCTTATGAATACACTTATATGGTTGAGATAAGTATATCAATATTTTTCAAGTATTTGAAAGAGTTGAAGAGGCTTGTAAATATATCTTTGTAAAGTATTTTAATATGAGAAATTTACAAAGTAGTTTACAATAAATGAAATGATTAATTAAAGAGGCTTAGAGTTGCTTAATGCTTAACCAGTGTTAATTTCCTTAGGGAATTAAATCTCTGTTGAATTGTTTTTTATTTGATAGTTAAATAACCGACTATCAAATGTTGGCCAGTTTAAACTATCGTTATCGGTTAGAAGCGACCAGGAATGTATATATTATCCGAAAACCATTTCAAACCCCCATAAGCGTTCGAATTGGAATATCTTAAAGATAAATCAAAGACGGAGTTCTTTGAAGTGCAAAGGCTACTTACTACTAATTCTGAAGATGATTCCAATATGGATGTAGTAGAAGTAATGCCTTCGGTCTATTCATATCATGAACAACTTGTATGGATGTATGTTGGCACTGCATTGCTGATTGGAGGGCAATGTTAGCATTCCAAGTGGAATTGATATTTGAAAGGTAAAATGTAGCCTCTAGCCTCATCAATTGGGAATGACTAAAACAGGGGATATGAAGCAGGGCTAAGTGGGTCGCACCCATTAGGGTATATCAGCACCATTCTAGATATGTATTCATTTTATGGATTGGTTGTGCATGAGAGCTCTTGGTAAATGTTGCAAAGCAACCGGGATGATGATATATTCGGTACTATCCAGGAAGAGGTAGGCCGGTTCTATGTAGCAGGGGTGTAAGATGTTCTTGTTGACCTTGGTACATTTTTCTACAGGTGTACTATGTCGGCGGTACCTCAGTAGCCTAGTCATTGATGGAATCCAATTTTCAATACGTGCCTTTACGGACTTAGTTGTATACCCACTATGCTGGAATTTAATTATGTAAAATTTTTGGCTATGGTTCATAATTTATTTTAAAGCCTAGACATTATTATAATATCAGTGGATTTTCTAAAGAAATGGTTTGGTAATCGTATGGTAAAAACCCGTCTGTGTTGAAAGGTTGATATAACTTTAAAATCCATTTGGGTGTGCTTCTCACGCTAGTTTACCAAATTGATCTGGGCATTATTTCCTTTTAATGCTCAGATCAGACCGAGCATAATTACATATTTAATTTAGATGCTTGGAGCTTTAGGAGACGAGCTGGATGCTTCAAGATGTACTCACGTATATGTTATTTTCTACTGCATTTATTGCCTATATTTACCAGCATTTGTGAGGACAGATTGTTATAACTGTCCAGGCTGATGATAGCATACTCCGATTTGATGTATGTATATTATTATTATTATTCCTTGTAAAGATCTATTTCATATTATATGTTGCTTGCCATGCTGTGAGATTCTGTTCTGTCGTTTTCTTTCTTTCTCCCAACAATCTATCTTTACGGCACTCGGATGCTTGGCACATGGGTACCGTGGATGTATTAGTGTCGACTTCTGATGATCGAAATGGCGGATCGTTACAGAGCCAAAATACCACTGGATGCTCCGTGTTGTTTTGATTTTGGAGTTATACCATGCTTCAATAGGAGGAGCACTCTCCTAGTCATAATTGATTTTAGTCTTGATTTATTTCTCCCTGGAGGAATTTACAATATATTTTGAATAGAAAAAACCCAGGCATTTAGTTATAAAATTTATCTTCTGTAAAGATTGGATGCTTAGTATTTTATTACAGAGTATCCTCTGTATTTCCATTCCATACGGTTGTTATTTTTAGGTTGCTTTTTTCTATGATAGAAATAGCTTGTGTATTTCCTTTTGTCAGCATAATTCTCTTTGGATTATGATTACAAGATAGGTACGGGGAAGCAAGAGATTGCTATTTGATTTCTTGCGCACCTTCATTTAAGTCGAGAAAATAAGTTGCTTGTAAAATAAAAATCAAACAAAAAAGTTGTAGTAGATTTAGAAATTGATGATTTTATGCCCTAGATATGGGAGGTCACTTTGCTTTTATTTTCTTTGTTGGTTTGAGCCAGTTGTGGCGAGTTCTAATTTTTCGGGTCTAGCTGCACAAAGGAGGTGCTGTCGAAAATTTCTCGTAATATAAAGGACTTTGAAACTTTAATATCCTATTTTGATTATTACCATAAGGGTTTGGAGATATTTTCTTCCTTTAGGAATTTCGAGGACGAAGTTCCTTTAAGGGAGGAGAATGTGACATCCTAGAATTTTATCATTTTGATTTTAAATATTTAATTAATTTTAAATATTGAAAAAAATTAGTTTTTAAAGTTTAATAACTCGAATTCAAATATAGTGATTATATAAATATTTGAATTGTGAATTAAATATTAATTAAATGGATTTATTAGCATTATTTAACTCCTTTTAATTAATAAAATAATAATGGTGGACTCATTTTTGTAAATTTATTCACAATAATAAATAGTTCGAATAAATAACAAGAAAATCAATTGTTAATAAAATGATTTATTTTTACTGACTTACTTTTAAATGAATTTATAGGATTTTTTCATAATTTTTAATTTTGAAAATAAGTATGTTTTATATTTTTGTTCGTCGTACTTTACGGCAAACGATGGTATTTTTAAAATTCCACAGAATTAAATAATCTTTGTATTTTATTGTTGATTTGTTATCGTGTCACATTTTGGTGCCTGGTCGTATTTTTATTTCAGTTGTTCGTAGGTCGTACACGGTTGAGATATAGTGTAACAGAATGCCATGAAATCTTCTTTCCAAAACATTTTTTAAATTAAATCAAAAATTCAAAATTTTGAAATTGATTTGATAGGTTGCTTGAAAAGTTTGCCTAACTTGAGAATCATAATTTGATTAAAAATTTGGTTTAACTTAAATGAAAGCAAAGTGATTGATTATTTATAAATCAAGTAAAATCATCACTTAGCATTTTTCCAACACCACTTTTCCATTCTTTTTATCATTCCCTGTAAACAAATAAATGGACGCAAGCTTCTAAAATAAAAATCGAATGAACCGCTTAACAATAAATCTTGTAATCGGCTCCATGGAGTTCGGAGAAGGCTAGGCTTCATTTTATTGTAGGCGAAAGCAAGCGCGGCTATGGTTGGCAGTGATGGACATGGAGGAGCCATACCTAAGGCTTAAGTTTTCTTGTGATTGGTGAGGAGTTTGTCGAAACGAAGATTGGATTTGTGTTAGTGGAGGCGAGAGACACTCGGGGCGTGAAATTGTGATGTGCGGCTCGCCTTTGGGACACGCCACTTATTTGGTCGCTGGTCACATCGGTTCCAGGTTGCGGCTAGGTGGGGTCTGCCGAGCTTCAGCTTGGTGTGTCGGGGAGGTTGCACTCACAAAGAGGAGTTGTTGTTGTGTGACTTCGTGGAGTGGAGGTAGAGATGTTGTCAGTGGAAGGTGGCAGTCGTCTAATTCATGTGCTGTATCCATGCATTTTGGCGGGAATGATTTGTTTTGGGGAAGATAAATTAAGAGGGTAATTAGCATTCTAATGAAGGAATTTAATTTAACTATTTAATTTAATCTCAATCTTATAAATTTAATATCTTGCTCATATGGGGTCCAATCGAGATGCGGTTTTTTGCATTGCGCTCGTAATAAAGATAACTACGTGTTGAATCTTGTTTCATCAATTTTGGAGAAAGTGGAAGTTTAGGCTAGTTCGATTTTAGACCAAACTAGAACGCGAAAGCGCCCGCTAGAATTTCGATGAGTTAACTCATCGAAAAATAAATTATATGATATATGTGTTATTTTAGATTGTTATTGAATGTTTGGATGATAAATGATAGTTTTAATAAAGTATAGAGCAGTGATAAAATCATAGTGATTTAATTTAATGACGCTTAACGTAGTTAAATTAGTTATACTTTGTTTAGAATATCTATTTAGCATAATAAAAATCCTTTCTGTTATAATTAACTTAAATAGATTATTTGGACATCTATCGAGCAGAATAAATCATCATTTTATGCTTGTAAAGTAAAATGAATATTATTATTTGATTGTTGGTTTGGATTTGAATTCCCTCTAAATAGCAGATGGCAAAAATAATCATTGTGTTGCAGGGAAAAAATGGAAGAAGTCGGGGTATTTTTGTAGTGAATAGTTCGCTATGGGGCACTTCAAAGTGCATATATATATATATGAGATCTACAGGAGATTTTTGTAGAGAGACCCAGGGGTTTCTCGCCATTATTAATTTCCTGTTATATACAGTTTATTTACAGTTTTATGTTACTTATATTAATGTTTGGTTGAAATATTTGTGACATGTTGTTTAATTGTGTAAATGTCGTTATAGCAATTATCAGTATATCCCCACTTATGAAATATCATCTTCTTAAACCCTTGTGTGTGTTCATCTTGTACTTGTATTTTTTCTAAATAAACATTTGCTCGAGTTTTTGCACTTTGAAAATTGTTTAAACTATATTTTGAAATATTTTGCGAATTTTGAAAATACAGGATATGTATTGATTAAATTTTATAAAAGAGGTTATAAATTTGACTAACTATTTTTTGTGTTAATTAAAATGATTTAGATTTATAAATGATTATAAATTTGATTTATTATCTTTTAAGTTAATTAATGTTGTTTTAAATTTATAAATGATAATAAATTTGATTTATTATTTTCAGAATAATTAATGATGTCAAAATACATTAAAGGATTATAACCTATTTTATTGTCTTAATTAATATGGTTTTTAAATTCATAAATGATAGTTTATTAATGTGGAAACCTTTAAAAGGGAATGTTTAAAAAAAGCTAGGTGTATGCACTTAGAAATATAATTTTCCCCTTTAAAAGAATAATTTTAAAGAGTGTTTTTAAAGTATTTTACAGATATTTGTGATGTGAAAATTAAGCATAAGAAAGAATCAAATGTTCTAAATCTTGATTCAATTTTTGGTGACAAGTGTATGCGATCCAATTCCCCTATGCAATCATTCATTTACTTTCGATAGTTGGTTCTCAAATATCGATTTTTATATCATTCTTAGTGCTTCGTCAATCTAAGATTATTTTTCGCTCATTTTGAGCATTGGCATCCAACACCGTGGATAACTAAAGCCAAAGAGCGAGTGGGAGCCAAGCCATGTCGATCGCACCCATTAGGATGTATTCACATTTATCTAGAAAGTGTTGGTAGCATGCGTACGTTGATGTTAGTATATTCAGATGCTCGTGTGATGCAGGGTCCAGCTTGGAAGTTCCCGATAGTGAGGCATGTTTGGTGTGAGCTCTCAAGTATATCTTATCTAGAGGAATACTTTCGGTGCTGGGGGCGCACCTTCTTAGTAATATTGGATAAGTTCATTCTCCTTGTTTCGATTCAAACATTGGGATTAATCTTTTCTTCTTTTATGCTTTGTTAATTCAAGATGATTTGTTGCTAATTTGAGCATTCATATCCTTTGTCGGAGATTACTAAAACCAAAGAGCAAATGGAAGCCAAGCTATGTGGTGTTACTTCTATTAGGGTATCTTCACATCTACTCAAGACTGGATTTAGTAATATGCGTTCGGAGATGTGAAATACTTGGATTCTCGGTAAGGTTGGTGGGGTTCTGCTTGGACGTGTCAGAGAACCATCATAGTTCTCAACTATATTTCTAGAGGTATACTTTCAGTAAGGGAGGCGCACCCTCCTAGTCATTATTAGAAAATTTTCCTTTCCTTATTTGGTTCAAATTTTTGAATCGTTTTCTTAATTGCATCGAGAAGTGTCTGGAGCTCTTCTCGATGTTTAACTATTTGGGACCATTCTTAGGTTTGGATGTTGATCTTGTCTATGTCCATCCTTATTTGTTTGGACTATTGTTTTGGTTGTTTTCCAATTCTTCATGTACGGAAGTTGTTATTATGAGGTAAAAAAACCAATTTTGCATTTAGCAATGTTGTCTCGTAGAATTACTATATGTTCCTCATATTACTTGAATTTTCTCACGTTGGTTTTTCAGACAGATCTGTGTGTTATTTTATTATAATGCTCGGGTCAAATTGAGTATCTTCTATTTTGCATTGATGGGACATGGAGCTCATGGAGTAGACCTGGATGTTCACCTACCGTAATAATTTTATTTTTTAGCTGTATCATTTATACATATCAGCAATTGTAAGGTCACAAATTTATAATTGTCCAGCTGATGAGGTTAGTTTTTAACTCTGATGTACTTTGTATCTTGGAGTGACAGTTTTTGTTGTCTTTATTATATTATATGTTGTCATTTCCTCTGTGAGATTCTGTTTCTCCTGCTTGTTATTTTTATTTTTACCCTAGCAATTTGCCTTTGGGCAATTGGATGTTCAGCATTGGAATACCGTGGATGTATTTGGTGCCGACTTTCGATGGTCAAAATTGCATGTTGTTACAATCCACATCTTCGATGGCAATAGCTCTTTAAATACTCTCGAGAAAAGAATGTCTAGAAATACTAGACAACCACGACTCTTCATACCCAACATTTGAAGATCCTTTGTATCAATACACCTTTTTATGTTAGAATAAATTCCATTTGGAAACCTCAAATTGTTAACTCACTCTAATAGTTTTTATCGACGCTTATTTTCTAACTCATAACAAGCAAGATGTTTGAAATTCAGTCATTCACTATCAATTTTAAACTTAGGACGATTACAATAATGCGACATACTTTCTTGACTTCAAATCATCTTTTGTTTTTCCTTTCACGTTCATTATCATGTTACGGAAGTTCTCGAACACATTTTTCTCATTATGCGTTACATCTCTATTGTGTTAAAGATTATAGTTTTTCTATATGACAACTCTCTAAAAGTACTTTGTTTGAACTAGTTGTGATACTCTCATTTACCATGAATTTTTTGCTCTTTTCTCTTCTCGTGTATTTTGGGATATTTTTGCACGAGCTCATACACTTCTTCGCTACTCAGATTGGAAGTGCTCTAAAGTAATGGTTGTATTTCATTTGATTATCAAATCTAAAACAACCATTTATGTCCAAAAAAACAAAGATGTCAATCTAACCAACACTATTTGCCATCACTTGTAAGTCGAAATGATTCTTTTCAACCCATGCAAACAGAACAAGCGAATTTGTCACTATTACTCCATCTAGAAAGAATCTCATAAGCAGGAAAATCGATCATTGTCCACGTTAAAGAAGCAAACATTCTAAAGCTCTTTTATTTTGAAATTTCATACGTAAAAATATCCTCTATCCACAACTTTTTCAACTCATCAACCACGGGCTGCAAGTGCACATCTATCCCCTTTTTTAGGTTTGATGGTCTAGGAACAATTATAGTTAGAAATATGTATGGATTCTTTACATACATCGAAGAAGGGAGGTTATTGTGAGTCGGCGGAATAGGGATCTTAAGGCTAAATTAACATTAGAGGGGGGTGAATAGTGTTTAATTGATTATATGAATGTTTTTCAAATTCTTTAAGATTCTACTTGGAATGATGTAAGAAACAATCACAGAATCAAAGTGGAGATAAAAGTAAATGCAGTAAAAGTAAAAAGGAAAGAACACACCATGATTCTATACTGGTTTGGAGTTACCCTACATCTAGTCCCGCACAATTCCTTGTACAGATTTTTTTCAACTAGTAAATGCAAATACAATCTTGATTTCAATGCTATGAGACTCACCCTCCAGAATCCCGACCTTTGGATAGAGTCACTTGATTTCTGGGCTACAAGCACACACACTAGATTTATGGGCTACTAAGTACACTCAATTGACTTTATGGACTACAATCACACCATAAGTATCACAGTAGGATTTGATAGAGTTTTACAGACTCGGATCTTTGATCTGGATTACAATTGATCCTATAACTTTTGAATAGCACTTTGATCTTGGTTTGAGTGAGAGAGATGAGAGAAATCAGAGAGTAGATGAAGGAGAATTAAACTAGTGATGATTGAATTTGATTCTGTCTGAATTTCGGCAGAGTTTGGGTAGAAATTGATATAGAAATCAGGAGAGTAAAAAGAGGAGAGAAGAATAAGATAGTTGTTAAAAATTCATTTGGAAGTTTGGTATATATAGGGAAACAACGGTCATAACCATTCGTGAAGAGATTCGACAAAAAGACACTTCCTAAATTCTCGGTCTATATGTTAACATACTTACAGAGGATATGTCGACATATCCCTTTGTATTTTGAAAAATCACATAGTAAAATTTGTTTTTAAAATATTAGATTTTGTAAAATATTTTGAAACTTTGTACAAATATTTAATCATAGTTTACACATATTTTAATCATATTAAAACTTAATACAAAATTATACAATAATTTTGAAAACTCTAATATAACGTAAATAATATATATATAATCAATATAATTACGACTTATTAAAGTATAAACAAAAATTCAATATATATAAAACTTAAAAATACTAAAATAATATCTTTATAAGTATAAGAGACTGAAAATCATTTTGAGAAATATTTTGGAAAGATTATTTGAAAATCAAGATATTTGAAAAACAATTTAAAACAAAATTTATAGTGGTAATAATTTATACCAAATTGCACCTCCAGTTATTAATAAGTTGTCTAATTTTTGGACATCAATTTTAAAATGTCATGAGATTTTTAACCTTGGTACTAATATGATTGTTCATTCAGGAAATAGTACTTCTTTTTGGCATGATCGTTGGTTATTTGTTGTTCCTCTTAGGGCAGTTTAAATAGCTTTTTGATATTTGTAGCTTTAAAATTGCTTTAATTATATATGTTTTTTCTCCAAATAATGATCCCCTTTGGAACTTTAGTTTTAATAGAATCTTAGAAGGTACTACTCTTAGGCAATATTCTTTATTATGTGCAAGATTGAATTTATATATATTGATAATGAAAATGATATTTCTAACTGGGAATGGGACAAAATTAAGAAATTCACTTGTAATTCTTTATATAATTTCTTAATTTCTCGGGAATTACTTTTAACTCTTTTAATTTTATTTGGAAAGCTAATGCTCCACCAAAAGCTAAGATTCGTATGTGGTTAATCATGCATAGGAAACTTAATACTATTGGATTTTAAAAAAGAAATAATATGCAAATTGCTAATAAATGTACTTTTTGTAAATTATATTTTAAAGAAATTAATCATATTTATTATGATTGTATGAACACTTGTTACATTCTTAACAACATTCTTAAAATCTTCAACTTTAATCTTACAACTAAAGTTTCTGATTGTGGTTTCTACTGGAATAATTTAAGATTTAAATTTAAAAAGGGAAAAAAATTTTACTAGATACTTTATTCATTATAATATGTTGGTATATTTGGTTTGAGAGAAACCAGAGACTTTTTAATAATAATTCTAGTCATATTAATAGATTAATATTTACAATAGCATCATTTTGTTTCAATTGGATCTCAAATCCTAAATATAGATTAGCTAAAAATAATCTTTTTAAAGAATATCTTAATAAGGTTAGAAATAGCATTAAGTTATTTAAACAAAAATACTTATTTTTAATAATAATAATTATAGCATTAACATTTTCTTGATTTTGAATGACGATTTTACTAATTATCATAATGTTCTTTTGATCAAAGGAGCCTAATGTTAATTTTCTAGATTTATAGTTTATAGGCTTTTACCTTCACATTTTGTTTCTTTTTATGCCTTTTAGTTGTCGAAATCACTATTTCATAACTTTAGATTTAGTTAAGATGTTGCATAATGAACTTTGATCCTTTTTAATCTTTTTCTTATTTTAGTTACTTTACTGTTTTATAATTTTAACTTTAGTTTTATTACTTTTACTTCATCTATACATATATATATGTATATAAATTTCATTTATATACATATATATGTATTATTCATATATTTTCCTTTAGTTCCATGTACAGATACAGGTTTAGGCCAAAAATGGTGCTAGATTATTATTTGCAGGTTTTTAGGGTTGCTATTGACAGGGTTGCAGTGAGACATTCATTATGGACCTTCTGAGTTGGATGTGAGGCGTTCTTTCTGGTTCTTCTGCGTCTGCAATGTGGCATTCTTTCTGTGGTAAAGCTACTATTTGATCTCTTAGGTGCAATTGGTCTCATCATGGATCATCTACTTTTGTAGTGAGACGTTCATTCTGGATCATCCACATTTGAAGTGAGGCGTTCATTCTGGATCTTCCACGTTTATAGTGAGGCATTTTTTCTCTGCTAAAGTTGCCTTCCAATCTCGTCCACACTAGGTTGCATCATGGATTTTTTTGGGTACTTCTAACACCTCATTATCGGGTGGTGGCTTCGCCGAAGGTCGATATTGAGGTGTAATGGGCGATGGCCTTGCCGGAGCTCATTCTAGAAGTACCTAAGTTTCTTTTTCTTTGATTTTTGTATTATGATTTGTTACCTGTCATACATGTTGGTAGCTCCTTTGTTTTTAGTGATATATATTTATATACATGTGTGCTCTCCTCTACTTTTGAGGATCACATATTTATCTCAAAAAAATTTAAAACAAAATTAGAGAAGGAGAGAGTAAGATCAGGAAAGTGCTATCAAGGTTTTAACATAAATTCTACGACTCTATAACTTATCTGGAATATCTTGAAATCTTAAACTTTTCAATACTCATGAGTCTTCAATTATCATCATCTTGACATCGGCATCTTGAATCTACTCTTGATATTGTACAGTCTTCTGAATCAACACATGTCTAATATCTTGCATTGTATACCATATATATATATATATATATGAAAAGAAAGGTTCTTATATATATATATATATATATTTGAAAAGAAAGGTTCTTATATATATATACATATCTTGATAAAACATTAGTATATATATGATGTCCTATAGTTGTTATCATTAAACCAATACCAAAGGTACTAATAATCTCCCCCCTTTTGATGATGACAACTCTGTATATAAAATATAACATAACTCCCCTTGGGTTAACTCTCCCTTTGTAATCAACAAAAATAACCAACTAAAACTATAACTCTTGCTCTAATTCTAACTTTATCTCCCCTAAATAAAATAATAATTGATATAAATATAAGAATTATGTATAATAATGATGAGAAAGATTGTATAAAAACAATATTAGGTAATCATGAAATAATCATAATCAAACTAAATATTCATCCAATCCAACAAAGTTAATGTCATACACCATTCAAACAAATCCACACAAACCAAACAAAATCAAGTATTATTATTTATATACAATCAAACCTATTTAAACTAGACATTTCGAGGAACTTCAACCCATCCATCAGCGCCAAAGATTGGATCTTCTTTGATAGCATCCCAACCTTCATCATCTTTGTTGATGGCACACTCTGCATTAGTGGTTGGTTCTTCATTGTTCAAGGCAGAAATCATCCAACGAATTGCATCAAAATTCCTTTCTTGCTCCTTGATCATATGCACTTTACTTGACTCAATTCTAAGTGCCTCTATTTCTTAGGATGAAAGAAAGAATGTTCTTGAATGATTCAAGAGTTTTTTCGAGGTTTTTAATTAGTTTTTGGATAGGAGAAACCATTATTAGAGTTTTGGAATGAAAAGGAATAAAGGTGAAGACTGAAAATAATGATTTTCTGGAGTGAATAGGTATATATAGTGGTAAGAAGTCATTGAAATGAATTGCTGTTTCGTAGTTACTATTTTTAAATTTTTTGAAATGTTATATGTCGACATACAAGCTTGGCATATGTCGACATATACACTATAATTTTCAAAATTACTTTATTTTATAATTCTACTGTTTTGGCCTATACTATTATATTTGTATGATATTCCAGAGATAATTGACAATGTATAACAGTAAGAAATAGAATGTATATTGACAATAAGGATGATTGTGAAGACCCGTCTCCTCGACTCTTGAAAATCGACACTAATACATCTACAGTATTCACGTGCCGCAAATCCAAGTGCTGGGGAGGCAGATTTTCAGGGGTAAAGTAAAGATAAAAGATAGAAACACAAATTCTCACATTACGTTAAAACAGATAGATAGATAGTACATACAACTACTTTTACTAGGGTATATCAGAGTTTTAGTATGAACTAACCTAGTCAGGAACAGTTATAACTACCTGCTCCCACACTTGCTGGTATTAACTAACTTATACGCGGCAGAAAAATAAAAATAAATAGCTAGATAGACATCCACATCGGGTGCTCCATGCTCCAAAAATCTCTTCCAGCATGCTCTTCCCTAAAATACTCCAAACAGAATCCTAACTATTTGGCTGCCCAAAAAAATAGGGCACCTAGACTTTAAAGGGAAAACAAAAATAAACTCTGGGCCATTCATGGGACTGGTGTGAGAAATCAAAATACATTGTTTGAAAACAAAAAGGTATCTCACAAGCCGCACACAAACACGAAACAGGTTTTTACCTTATGATAACTAAAACATTCTTACATAAAAATACTTGATATTAATTTTAATGACATATCTTTGAAAACATTTGCAAGTAAACTTATTAATCATAGCCGAAATTGTTACAATATTAAATTCAATCATACTAACCACAAATGCGAGTTCTACAAACAAAATAGCAGGCACTTATTGCAGAATGGATTTCCATACAAATGACCATGTGAAGGGACTACCTTCCGATAGTACATCTCTAGAGGAATGTACCGAGGCCCAACTAATGGTCCTCTACCAACACAAGACTGGCCTACCTCTTTCTAGATAGTACCGAATACGTCATCACCCCAGTCGTTACCGACCTATCCGAGACGTCTCTTAGCATACATCATAATAATTTAAACCCGAACATCATAGCAGGTAGAAGTATCTAGAAGGGGATGATCATACCCAAATGGTTGCGAACCACGTAGCCTTGCCGCATCTACCCTGTTCTGGCCATTTCCGGGTGTGAGGCCCGAGGTAACTATTACCTTTCATATAGCACATAATCTTCCTTTGAATGCCACACTGTCATTCCATGGTCACATAACTAATTTCTATAAACGTATAACTCATGAGCTCATATGTCTTAAGAAAGGGTGTTAAGCTAAGAGAAGTTGCCTTCTCCACCACTAAACAGATGATATGTTAATAGAGATCACTTATGTAACTAGAAATGCAACGTCAAACATTCATCCGTACAAGTTTTCCAGGTACAGGACGAACCAAAGGCACTCTCCTATCACATCCTGTCGGGAATTAACCCTAGGATTAGTAGCGATTAGTCCTTGCATTGGATATTTCATAACGAAGAGACTACAGCTACTATATGTATATTGGGAGTTTATCCCTTAATGATCAACAAGCAGTCCTTCATTATGAAAATCCCAAATATCATATCCATATCTTCACTTTGAATACGTAAATTGGTTCAAAGTGGTCTTTGGACAGGAATCATCCAAATCTGATCCCGGTTCCATCGAAACAATCATCAATAAAAAGATGTTCTTAGGAATGGGGAATTATTCTTTAATTGATTTAGTTCTTTTTATCAAAAAATATCTTTTGGAGAGATATATTTCTTAAACATTCTTTTCGGTTTATACGAAGATATTAAACCTCTCTTATAAAATCCCTTGATAACTTTTAAACTCCTTTTAACTAAGAATAAATTCGAAATCGTTTCATTTTCATTTAGGAAGATATTGACCCGAGTAAACCAAATTTACTACCCCCTCTATCGGGCTAGTCCGGATGGCCAGGGAGAGCAAGAAACTGGTTTTCCAAACTCAGGCCTAGACATTATCTCCTTGACACCCATAAGGCGGTCAAGTTATTTGGTCGACTCTAAATATTTAATCATTCCAAAAATCCTTCAAATAATCTTTAAAACATTTTATTAATCATTTAAAATCATTTATAAAATAACTAGAAAAGAATTGTTAGGTATAAAACTATATTTCAAAAGTAATAGAAAAGTGCTGCGAAAAAGTGCTGCGGAAAGTGTTTTTTTAGCTATATTGATCAAAATGACTTTTTATTATTTAAAAATTCATTTTTATTACTCAAATCACAATCAACACATTTTAAAACATTTATAAGATTTATTCCACATTTTTAAACAAATTTAAAAAACATCATTTTCAAAGAAATCCAGTTTTGGATTCTGAATTGCAAAACCCGATTTTTCCAAAACTTGTTTTACTCAAAACCTACTTATCAAAATCTTGATTTTCTTTCTTTGTTGGAATATTATGGATATAATAGTTTTGAAAATTCTTATCTCGAAGAATTCCAAGCTATATTCCATCTTTTACACTCGTTTGTCTTTTACAGCGCAAAATCGTGAACTGTCGTTACACGACGTGCCTATTTTTGACTAATTTTTCAATTCTCATTCAAACTTCACCAAAACACTTTTAAATGTTTATAAAACATTTTAAACTCATTTTTAAACCATTTTTAAAGAGGTTTAACATTCCATACACATCATTTCATTAATTCAAGAAAAGTGATTTCCTTTGTGCTTACCGACGTATATTTCTGTGACTTGCATATATATTCAATATTCATATGAAAATATCCAAACTTGACAATCAAAGCATAATAAACATCCATTTAAAACATCATATCATCATCAAAAATATATTATAATAGTTTAGGTGTTCTCACCTTGAGTTTTCAACGATTAATTAAAAATTCGCTATAGTTCTGCTACTCGGTTTCCGAAACTCACTATTCTTTGGATTTTAAATCCTATATGCCTTAACCAAAGCTTGGGATGGCTTAGGGGAGCACTGCCTAGGGAGGAGAAAGGAAGTGGCTTGGCCTATGATGAAGTGGGGTGGAGATTGTGAAGAACAAAGAGAAAAAATGGAGTTTTAGGATTGTTTTGAGGTGTTTAAGTACATATAACTATATATTATAATTTAAATTCTTTTTGAAATAAATCCTAACATTATTTCTCTTAGGTTGGAAGCCACTAAAGTGAAAGACAAAGCTTAGAAATATGAAGAAGAAGATGAATGAAAATGAAGAGAAGAGGGTAGGGTATTTGTAGGAAAAGAAGAGTGTTAAAGTATCCATGCATACATCATCGTATTCATCACCATTATATGGCTTCACCAACACACTTCCCCCACCCTAGGCACGGAAAACATCCCCCCTCCATGTGCCCATCACTTCCATCATCTCATGTATGCATATGTTGACTTATTTATGCTTAAGGAGTAAGAAATCTTAAAATATATTTTATATTATACTTTTATACTTAATTATTTTTGCATATATATGTTTATGTGCATGTTCTCATGTATGCACATGTACATGTGTATGTGTATGTTACATATTCCTACAATGTTGCACAACTTCTATAAGTTGTATCGTTACAAATCCTGATTTTGATTTTCAGTCATATTTTCCCTTTTAAATTAATATGCATATATTTGTAAAAAAAATTTGAAAATAAATTTTCTTATCATTCTTAACTAATTAAAATGATCATATTTTATTTATAAAATAATATAAATTAATATTAATAATCATTTACAAAATTATTGTTATATCGGTAAAGCTAAACGATCGTTTATTTAAAGTGATATATTTACGGGTCGTTATAGACTCCCCTCCTTAAAAGAATTTCATCCTTGAAATTAAGATAAGAAGGAAATAGTTCAAACGGAAATATATTTGATATAATGAATATGTACAAAATATGGATAAGTGACTACACCACATGTGGTGAGTACACTACAACGACGTGATTTGTATAGTTCATTCTTTCATCCTAAATTCGAGATATGCCTTTTTAATTATATCCTCCGTTTCCCAAGTGCAATCCTTAGCATCTCCACTCCATTGAACTTTGACTAACCTTACTACCTTCCTCCTTAATCATTTCTCATCACGATCAACAATTCGAATAGGTCGTCTATTAATTGCCAAATTATGTTCCACCTCCAAGTCTTCCTGGGCAGCTGTTTCCATGATTTGCTCTGGGTCATGCACATGTTTCCTTAAATGAGATACATGAAAAATATTGTGCACTCTTGCCAACCTTTCTAGTAATTGCACTCGATAAGCTAGTGGGCCGATTCGTTCAAGAATGGGAAATGGTCCAACATATCGAGGTGCTAACTTCCAGCTCTTCCAAATCTCACCACCTCTCATCGGAAAGACTTTCAAAAAGACTGAATCTCCAACTAAGAATTCCAGATTTCTACGCCTTTGGTCTGTATAACTTTTCTGTTTGCTATGGGCTTCCTTTAGTTCTTTCTAATCATAACAACCTTCTCTGAAGCTTCTCGTATCATATCAGGACCAAGTACTAACCGATCTCCGGTTTCGATCCAACATGCTGGTGACTTGCATGGACGGCCATATAGAGCTTCATACGGTGCCATGCCGATACTAGCTTCATAATTGTTGTTATAAGAGAACTCTACTAAATGCAAATGATTTTCCCAATAGCCTCCAAAGTCTAGAATACATGCTAGAGAAGATCTTCCAAAATGCGGTTGACTCTCTCCGTCTGTCCATCAGTTTGGGGGTGATAGGCAGTGCTTATATTCAGCCTTGTTCCTAAAGCGGTCTGTAATGCTTCCCAAAACTGGCTAGTAAAGATTGAATCCCGATCACTTACTATACTGCTCGGAACTCCATGCAATTGGACAATCTCCTTTATATATATCTCGGCAAGGCTTGCAACGGTCCCTGTTGATTTTACTGGAATGAAGTGTGTACTCTTACTTAATCAGTCTGTGATAACCCAAATGCCTTCATCCCCTTTCCTCGTTCAAGGTAAACCATCACTGAAATCCTTGATATTTGTTCCTACTCCAAGTTGGAATCTCCAGAGGTTGAAGTAATCCAGCAATTTTCTGTTGGTCGCTCTTGACTTATTGACAATCTGTGCATCTGCTAACATAAATGGATATGTCCCTTTTCATGCTTTTCCACCAAAATATGCGCTTCATATCTTTGTACATTTTGTTAATTCCCGGATGAATGTTATGTTTGGTTTTGTGACATTCAGCTAATACCTCTTGCCTAAGATTTTCCACATCTAGAACATAAATTCGCCCATTCAATCATAAAACTTCATGGCTATCAAATTCGAAGCTTGAATTCTGCCCTTTGTATTTAGCTTAAAAAATCTTCTTTAGGACTTGATCTTCTTTTTGCATGCTGGAAATTCTTTCAAGAAGAGATGGAGTTACTACCAAATAAGAAATAACAACATATATCATACTTAACGCATCAACTACTTCATTGGCTTTCCCGAGTGTGTATAAAATATCTAGAACATAAGATGCGAGAAATTCCAACCAATGTTACTGCCTCATGTTTAAATCTTTCTGAGTGAAAAGATACATTAAAGATTTATGATCGTTAAAGAGCTCAAACTTTTCACCTAACTAAAGGAGGTAATTTTATTTACTAAGGTCAATTCAAAGTTTTAATTGAAACAAACTATGAAAACTTCTTACCCATCAAATAGTGCCTTCATATTTTTAATGCGAACACCACGGCTAATAATTCTAAGTCATGCATTGCATAATTCCTCTCATGAACCTTTAGATGTCTACTCGCATAAGCAGTCACCTTCTCATCCTACATCAGAATTGCACCAACTGCTTCTCCACAAGCATCTGTATAAACGGTTAATCCACTATTTCCATTTATAATTGCTAGGACTGGAGCAGTTGTTAACCTCTTTTTGAGTTCCTGGAATGCTGCTTCACATATAGGAGTCCAGATAAATTTAGCATCTTTCATGATCAACTTCGTTAGGTGGTAAGCAATCTTTGAGAAGTCTTGAATGAATCTTCTGTAATACCCAACCAGACCTAAGAAGCTATGAATCTCTTTAGGAGTTTGTGGCTGCTTCCAATTTAGAACAGCTGCAACCTTTATAGGATCTACTGAAATCCCATCCCTTGACACTATATGTCCAAGAAATCTTACCTCATTTTCCCAGAAATGGCATTTTGAGAATTTGGCATTTAGCACATTATTTCTTGATATCTCCAACACAATTTCTAGATGCATTTCGTGTTCTTCTTCTATCTAAGAATAGATAAGGATATCATAATAAAGACTAACATGAATTTATACATCTCTAAATACTCTATTCATAAGGCCTATAAAATAAGCGCGTGCATCAATTAGCCCAGAAGGCATAACCAAACACTCGAAGAAAGTGTTTGGACCTTTAAATGCAGTTAGATGGATGCATTCTTCTGCGATTCTCAACGGATGGAATCATGTAGCTAGATCCATTTTCGAGAATACCTAAGCACCATGTAACTGATCAAACAAGTTATTTATACGAGGTAGCGGATACTTGTTCTTAATCGTTTGTTTATTCAGATCTCAGTAATCTATGCACAACCTTAGAGATCCATCCGACTTAGCAACAAAAACTACTACTGATCCTTAACTTGAATGACTCGGTCTTATCAACCCTTTCTTTAATAGCTCTTGAGTTTGGTTATTTAACTCTTCCCTCTCCTTCGGAGCCATCCTTCGGTTACGTTGTTTAATTGGCCTTGCATCAGGAATCAAATCAATACGAAATTCGATTTCCTGGTGTGGGGGTAAACTCTTCACTTCTTCAAAGATATCTGGAAATTCTTTAACAACAAGTATTATTTCTAGTCCTTCCTGGGATGAATCTAATGCATATAGGAAACTTCCCCTCCTTAGACTAGGATCTTCACAAGATATTTCTATAAACTTCCCAAAACTAGTCCATAAGGTTATCGTCATGCTAACGCAATCGAGAATAGCTTTATACTTAGTTAACCAATCCATATCAAGCAAAATTTCGAACCCAATAAAATCTAAGAAAAATAGGTCGAAAGGAAATTGATGGGAAATTGGGACTTTTCACAATTCATACAAAGGTTAGTGGTACCACCTATAGGATTCGTCACACAAATAGGGGTATCAACTATCTTAGGTTCAAGTTTTCATTCTTTTATGGTTTCCTTAACAATAAAACTATGAGAAGCTCCTGTATCGAACAATACTCTAACTAAAACATCTTCGATAAAAATATTGGCTTCTAAAACTCCCTTGCCCTTCATATCCTGAGAGGTTGAAGGCTCATCCTTTATTGCGTAGACTCTGGCTTGCTCTCCCTTCCACATAATCGGACAATCCTTTATCTTGTGTCATAGCTGATGATAATTATAGAAGTTTGGTGGGGCCTATGAACCTTGGGGTTCTTGCAATGAGTTGCTAGGTGGCCCTTTTGTTGACAATTGTAACACGTAGCATCTTTCAAATAGTTACCTTGGGCCCCTCCTCTAGATTTTCCTTGACCTAGCTTTTTTCCATTTTGATTAAACTTCCTCTTCTTCCAATTTTTAGTGGTGGTGCTGTTGTTGGTCTGAGCTACTACTTGCTTCATCTTGTCCAATGTTTCATAACGGAATCCCATATCTAGTAAATCTATAAATGACCCCTTAACATGGGCAGTCATCCTGCTCTGGTACTTCTCGTTCATTCGGAAATGAACTTCTTGTTTTTCTTTAAAAGCATGCCAATTCGACCTGGCCCAAAACAAGATAATTCGTGAACTTACTTGCATACTCCTCGATAGTCATTTCATCCTGCCTCAGATCCATAAAGCTTCTGTAAAGACGAGATTTTCCGGACGTTGGAATGTACTGCTCCTCTAAAACCTCTTTAAACCTTTCCCAAGAGAAATTGTTTTTCGAATCATTTAGGGTAATAGACTCCCACCAAGCCAGAACCCCTTCCTGAAGTTGCCACAAGGCCAAAAATCTCTTTTTCTCATCACTGATGTTCAATGCTTTAAAGATCCTCTCGCATGATTTAATCCAAGCCTATACTTCAATGATAGCTTCTGAACCCTTGAATGGTTTTTCCCCTTAAGCTGGTATAATTCTTGCATAGGGTGGCAAAATTAACCTAGGGTTGTACGGGAGCAATTTCTTCTACAGCAGCGGTTGAAGCTCGACTGTTGGTTTTTGTGGTGCTGTTATTTCCCCTCCTTCATCCTCTATGAGTACTCATGTCTTACTACCTGAATTTAGTAAGAAATCTTTAGAATACAAAGACAAATTATCTTGGGGAATGGGTATATAGCACAACTTGATTTTATTCAGATAAGAATTCTAAACGTGCACTCTCAAAGTTTAACTCATTCTAGGGTATTGCTAACCCTATCTCTAATGAGTCATACCCCACCAAAGCCAAGGTTCTCGCTTAACCTTCAACTCTGATACCAAATGTGAAGACCCGTCTCCTCGACTCTCAAAAATCGACACCAATACATCCAAGGTATTCATGTGCCTTTAATCCAAGTACCGGGGAGGCAAATTTTCAGGGGTGAAGTAAAGTAAAGATAAAAGATAGAAACACAAATTCTTACATTATGTTAAACTAGATAGATAGATATCACATATAACTACTCTTACAAGGGTATAATAAAGTTTTGGTATGAACTAACCCAGCCAGGAACAGTTATAAATGCCTGCTCCCATACTTGCTGGTATTAACTAACTTAGACACGGCATAAAAATAAAAATAAATAGACGGATAGACATCCACATCGGGTGCTCCAGCTCCATGCTCCAAAAATCTCTTCCAGCATGCTCTTCCCCAAAATACTCCAAACAGAATCTTGACTACTTGGCCGGCCAGAAAAAATAGGGCACCCAGAGTTTAAAGGGAAAACAAAGTAAACTCCGGGTCAGTCACAGGACTGGTGTGAGAACTCAAAATATGTTGTCTAAAAACAAAAAGGTATCTGATAAGACCATGCCACATATAAACACAAAAAGGGTTTTTACCTTATGATAACCAAAACATTCTTACATAAAAATACTAATATTATTTTTAATGATGTATCTTTGAAAACATTTGCAAGTAAACTTATTAATCTTAGCCGAAACTGTTACATTATTAAATTCATAGTAACCACAAAATCGGGTTCTACAAACAAAATGACAGCCACTTATTGGAGAATGGATTTGAATACAAATGACCCGGTGAAGGGACTATCTTCCGGCAGTACATCTCTAGAGGAAAGTACCGAGGCCCAACTGATGGTTCTCTACCAACACAAGACCGGCCTACCTCTTCCTAGATAGTACCAAATATGTCACCACCCTGGTCATTACTGACCTATCCAAGACGTCTCTTTGCATACACCATAATAATTTAAACCCAAACGTCATAGCAGGTAGAAATATATCTAGAAGGGGATGATCATACCCTAATGGTCGCGAACCACATAGCCTTGCAGCATCTACCATGTTTCGGCCATTTTCGGGTGTGAGGCCCGAGGTAACGATACCTTCCATATAACACATCATCTTTCTTTGAATGCCACACTGTCATTCCGTGGTCGCACAACTGATTTCTACAAACGTATTACTACTGAGCTCATACGTCTTAGGAAAGAGTGTTAAGCTAAGAGAAGTTGCATTCTCCGCCACCAAACAGATGATACATTCATAGAGATCACTATTTAACCAGAAATGCAACGTAAGAAATTCGTCCATACAAGTTGTCCAGGTATAGGACAAACCGACGGCACTCTCCTACCACATCCTGTTGGGAATCAACCCTAGGATTAGTAGCGATTAGTCCTTGCATTGGATATTTCATAACGAAGAGATTACAGCTACTATATGTATATTGGGAGTTTATCCCCAAATGATCAATAAGCAGTCCTTTATTACGAAAATCCTAAATATCATATCCATATCTTCACTTTGAATATGCAAATTGGTTCGAAGTGGTCTTCGGATAGGATTCATCCAAATCTGATCCTGATTCCTTCGAAACAATCATCGATGAAAAGATGTTCTTGGGAATAGGAAATTATTCTTTAATTGATTTATTTCTTTTTATCAGAAAAATCTCTTTTGGGGATATATATTTCTTAAATGTTCTTTTCGGTTATACGGAGATATTAAACCTCTCTTATAAAATCCCTTGATAACTTTTAAGCTCCATTTTACTAAGAATAAATTCGAAATCGTTTCATTTTCATTTAGGAGGATATTGACCCGAGTAAACCAAATTCACTACCCTCCATCGGGCCAGTTCAGATAGCTAGGGAGAGTAGAAAACTGGTTTTCCAAACTCAAGTCTAGACACTGTCTCTTTGACACCTATAAGGCGGTCAAGTTATTTGAACGACTCTAAATCTTTAATCATTCAAAAAATCCTTTAAATCATATTTAAAACACTTTATTAATCATTTAAAAACATGCATAAAATAACTGGAAAGGATTTGTTAAGTTTAAAACTATATTTCAAAAGTTACAGAAAAATGCTGCGAAAAGTGCTTTTTTTAGCTATATTGATCAAAAAGACTTTTATATTTGAAAATTCATTTTTATTACTCAAATCACTTTTAACACATTTTCCAACATTCATTCCATATTTTTAAACAAATTAAAATATCATTTCCAAAGAAATCCAGTTTTGGATTCCGAACTACAAAACCGCGATTTTTCCAAAACTTGTTTTACTCATATTTCAAAATATATTTATCAAAATCTCATTTTTCTTTCTTCATTGGAAAAACATGGATAAAATAGTTCGGATAATTCTTATCTTGAAGAATTTTGAGCTATATTCCATCTTTTACACTCGTTTGACTTTTATGGCGCGAAATCGCGAACTACCGTTACGCGACACGCCTATTTTTGACTAAATTTTCAATTCTCATTCAAACTTCACCAAAATACTTTTAAATATTTATAAAACATTTCAAACTCATTTGAAAACCCTTTTTAAAGAGGTTTAACATTCCAAGCACACCATTTCATTAATTCAACGAAAGTGATTTCTTTTGTGCTTACCGACGCGTATTTCCGTGACTTGCATATATATATATTCATATGAAAATATCCAAACTTGATGATCAAAGCATAATAAACATCCATTGCAATCATCATATCATCATCCAAAATATAATATGATAGTTTAGGAGTTCTCACCTTGAGTTTTCGACGATTAATTAAAAATTCACTATAGCTCCGCTAGTCGGTTTCCGAAGCTCACTATTCTTTGGATTTTAGCTCCATATGCCTTAACCAAAGCTTGGGGTGGCTTGGGGATGCACGGCCTTGGGTGGAGCAAGGAAGTGGCTCGACCTATAATGAAGTGGGGTGGAGATTGTAAAGAATAAAGAGAAAAAATGGAGTTTCGGGATTGTTTTGAGGTGTTTAAGTATATATAACTATATATATTATAATTTAAATTCTTTTTGAAATAAATTTTGACATTATTTCTCTTAGGATGGAAGCCATTAAAGTGGAAGACCAAGCTTAGAAATATGAAGAAGAAGATGAATGAAAATGAAGAGAAGAGGGTAGGGTATTTATAGGAAAAGAAGAGTATAAAAGTATCCATGCATACATCATCATTTTCATCACCATTATATGGCTTCACCAACACACTTCCCCCTCCTTAGGCACGACAAACATTCCCCCTCCATGTGCCCATCACTTCCATCATTTCATGTATGCATACGTTGACTTATGTATGCTTAAGGAGTAAGAAATCTTAAAATATATTATATATTTTATATTATACTTTTATACTTAATTATTTTTGTATATATATGTTTATGTGCATGCTCTCATGTATGCACATGTGTATGTGTATGTGTATGTTACATATTCCTACAGCGTTGCACAACTTCGACACGTTGTATCGTTACAAATCCCGATTCCGATTTTCGGTCATATTTTCTCTTTTAAATTAATATGCATATGTCTGTAAAAAAAATTGAAAATAAATTTTCTTATAATTCTTAACTAATTAAAATGATCATATTTTATTTGTAAAATCATATAAATTGATATAAGTAATTATTTATAAAATTATTGTCATATCGATAAAGCTAAACAATCGTTTATTTAAAGTGATATATTTACGGGTCATTACAATGATTACATGGAATAAAATAAAGATACATGAGATTCAACATAAACTCAAAACTAGAAAATTTAAATACAAAGATAGCTTAAACAAACAACTAGAAAGATGTGGATGAAGACGAAGAAGAACCACTAAGCTTGCGGTTGATCTTTCCAAAAAAATTGTCCATTTTGTTGGAAATTGATGTAAATTTCTTTGAAAATAGTTCCTTAAGCTTTCTTTGGATGTGAATGATCTTCTCTTGATTTTTGAGAAGATATTTGTTGGATGGATTAGGTAGATTATTGATACTTTCCAAAGAAGTATCCTCCTCCTATTCTTGTTCTTCCTCCTCGACTTCCATTCCCTCTCCCTCCTCTTCCTCTTCATCTTCCTCCTCTTCTCTTATTTCTTGCGTATCTTCCCAAGTCAATCTTTGTTCCTTTTCTACAAGCGTCTCATAAGACTCGAAAAAGGGTGAAATATGCATAAGTGAAATGTTGGCCTTGTCAATTATTTTTCGAGGAATTGTTTTCTCTCCTTTAAGGTCAACACCAAGATAGTTGAATACACAAGTAAGATACACACCACAAAATGGTATGTTTTCATGTTTAGAAAGATTTTTAGGAAAAAGTTTATCCAAAATGACTTGAGACCAATTTATGTCGTATTGACCATAAATGGCAACAAGTGCTTTGAAAACTTCTTATGTCGGGTTATTATAATTACTCATTCTAGGAGTGATACTTTATTGCAAAAGAAGGCTGAAAATTCTTGCTTTTGGATGCAATTTTTGTTTTTAAATTCAAAATCATCGTCACTTTCGAAAATGTCATGGATTACTTCACGATTTTGAAAATCAATTTGAAAGGTCCATTCCACTAGATTTGCGTCCAAAAATGTGATCCAAAAGTTCATAATTTAAGCAATTTGTATCCCCTTGACACTACTCTAAACTTCTTCTCTTCCATCATAAAAACTTTCCTTTTGAATTTGCATAAAACATCTTCGTCGGTTATGGATAACAAATGAAATCATTTTCAAAAGCATCGATTAAACCAAGAATTTCATTTTGCAAACAGAGATTAAAAAGATCATAAGTAGGAAAATCTTCAAAAATAGCAAATCTTCCAGGAAAGGTTTTTCCAAAAGATATATACTGAATATAAGCTTGCATGGCTTCCTGATCATTAAAAAGATATTCTTTTATTTTCTTAGAAAGCCTTATGGTTGCCTTAGTATTGCTTAAGGATGCCATTAAAGAGTGGTTTGAAGAGATAAGAGAGTTTATGATTTTTGCATTTGAAAATGAAAGTGAAAAATGAATGAATGGAGATAGCGTAAACAAATAGAGAATCAAATGACATTTTCTCTGGCAAAAAGGCATGTTTTTAGAAGATAGGTGCTGGTGAAAAGGTGGAGATTTGGAATTTGAAATTGAAATTCAAAATCTACCTACATACGTCGACATATGCATGTGGGGTATGTCGACATATAGGTCAAAATTTTTGAAAATGATATTTGTTTAACTATATCCTATTTATTATATATATCTATTTATAGTTATTTTATTTTCAGAAAAACAATTTTAAAAATTATTTTAAATATATTTTATATTATTAAAATATATAAAATCATTTAAATTTAAAATATAATCAGACAATATTCAACCAATATTATTATTGATCGATAGGATATTCCTAACAACCAATAAAGCAACCAAAAAAAGATTCGTTTAAGAAATTAAAACTTTTGATATATTAAAAACGTATCTATTTCTAATCCATTTCACCATTTTGTTCTGAATTATGTATTGCTGTAAAGCACATGTTAGCAATTTCTATATCTGATTCATTATCACTTAAGTATGTGTCTGAATCGTCTGTTGCAGTATAGGCTTTTCTCCATTTTCTGGATGAATCAGTGTTTGGTGTAGTTTTCAGTTTATCGATATGTGGACAGTCTCATTTTAAATGGCAAGTTTCATCGCAGTTATAACATCTAATGTCATTTCCGCTTCCTATTCTAGGATTTTTGTTGTCATTTCTTTTGAAATTATTCATCGTCCTATATTTTAGAAATTTTCTGAAGTTCCTTGGCATGAAAGCAATTTCTTCATCGTCTTCGTTGTCTGAATCTAGATAATCCATCATTGCGCTAAAAACTATATATTTCTTCTCATTGCTTTGCTCTCTCTACTGATCAGCACTTTTGCTTCAAAAGACATTAAATTGCCAATTAACTCTTCAATTTTTAGAGTGCTAATGTCATTATCCTCTTCGATTGCAAGAGTATTTTGATCCCATTCAGGAGTAAGTGAATTGTAGATTTTTCTAACTTGATCCTCCTCAGAAAAACTTTTACCTAGTGCAATAAATGAGTGTACTATATCTTGGAATCTACTATACATATCAGATATGGACTCATTTTTAATAATTGAAACTGGTTTGTTAACATGGAAATTTTGGTATATTTAACCTTAGTTGTGCCTTCATGTGTAACTTGCAAATTTCTTCAAATTTCAAATATAGAATTACATATAGATACTCTACTAAATTCATTTCTATCTAGTGAACAAAATAATATATTCATATCCTTAGAGTTGCTTTATGCAACAGCTTTTTGTTCAGCAGTCCACTGTGCAAAATTAGTCTCGGGTTCAGTGTACTTAGTTTGTGTGATATACCAAGTGTCTAAACCAATTGACTAAATAAACTTTCATTCTACCTGACTAATATGTGTAATTACTGCCATGGAGGTCTAGCAGTAGATTTTCCTTCGACAAATGAGTTACTAACAAGTGTATTAATAGTGTTACTACCAATACTATTAGCAGTGTTGGTAGCCATTTAAACTTTTTCAAAAATCAGATGATGAATACTTTGAAAACCAATGCTCTAATACAAAATGCGAGTCGGCGGAATAGGGATCTTAAGGTTAAATTAACACCAAAGGTGGGATGAACAGTGTTTAATTAATTATATGAATGTTTTTTAAATTCTTTAAGATTCTACTTGGAATGATGTATCAACAATCGCAGAAACAATCATAGAATCAAAATGCCGATAATAGTAAATGTAATAAAAGTAAAAAGGAAAGAACACACCAGGATTTTATACTGGTTCGGAGTTACCCGACATTCAATCCCGCATAATTCCTGTACGAATTTCTTTTCAACTAGTAAATGCAAATACAACCTCGATATCAAGGCTACGAGACACACCATCCAGAATCATGACCTCTAGGAAGAGTCGGTTGATTTCCACGCTACAAGCGTATGCACTATTTACGGACTACTAAGCATAGCAAATTGATTTTATGGGTTACAATCACACCCATAAGTATAGCAGTATGATTTGATAGAGTTTTACATATTCAGATATGTAATCTTGATTACGATTGATCCTATGGCTCTTGAATAACACTTTGATCTTGGTTTGAGTTAGAGTGATGAGAGAAATCAAAAGTAGATGAAGGAGAATCAAACTAGTGATAATTGAATTTGATTTCGGTTAAATTTTGGTAGAGATGGTAGAAATTGATTTTGAAATCAAGAGAGTGAAAAGTGGATAGAAGAATAAGAAGTAGTTGCCAAAAATTCATTTTAAGTCTGATATATATAAGGAAACAGTGATCTTGTTCATTCACAAAGAGATATTACTAAAAGAGATTTCCATTCAAATTTGAATTTTGAAATTCCCGACCTACATATCGATATACTTGCAGAGCATATGTCGATGTATCCCTTTGTATTTTGAAAAATCACTTAATAAAAATTATTTTGAAAATATTAAGTTTTGAAAAATATTTTGAAACTTTATACAAACATTTAAACATAGTTATACATATTTTAATCATATTAAAACTTAATACAAAATTATATAATAATTTTGAAAATTTTAATATAATGTAAATAATATATATATAATCAATATAATTATAGCTTATTAAATTATAAACAAAAATTCAATATATATATATAAACTTAAAAATACTAAAATAAAATCTTTATAAGTATAAGAGATTGAAAATCATTTTGAGAAATATTTTGAAAAGATTATTTTAAAACCAAGATATTTGAAAACAATTTAAAACAAAATTAGAGAAGGAGAGAAAGATCAGGAAAGCACTATCGAGGTTTTAACATAAATTCTACGACTTATAGCTTATCTGGAATATCTTGAAATCTTGAACACTTCAATACTCATGAGTCTTCGATTATCATCATCTTGATGTCAACATCTTGAATATACTCTTAATATTGTACAATCTTCTTAATCAACATCTGTTTAATATCCTACACTATATACTATATATATTTTGATAAAACATTAGTATCTATATTTTATATAATATCCTATAGTTGTTGTTATCAAAACCAATACCTAAGGTACTAACAGTTGTAAGGTGTAAGAATAATTGGCCATGTCGAATAAGGCTTATCGAATGAAGCAAATGGCAAAAAATTATCCGTACAAAAACCAAGTCTAACATTACATGACTCTTTAGGAAAACTAGGATAGATCCTATCGAAATGTTTTCAAACTTCATAGTCCGAAGGATGACATAGAAAACCTTCATCTTGTTGTCATTCACTATGCCGTCGCATGTATTTCACAATATTAGCAGATGTCTATAACCTTTTCAATCTAGGTGTAATCGAAAAATAATGCATTCTAGTGAAAGATACACTTTTACCACAGGTTTTTGTCGATTTATATCTTGGTAGTTTACAAAATTTTGCACAATGTTATATATTTATTTTCCTTCCAATAAGTCATGCACTTAGACATGTATTATTTTTTTCATATGGTAATTCAAAGGCAGAGACCTCCCTTTCAAGTGAGTCCCAGTTCTCCGTTAACACATTTTTTGGTGGAAGCATTTCTTTGCACAAGCTAAGAATTATGTTCGTTGGGTTTTTCGAAGCATTATAAGTTTGTAGCGATTGACCTAGATTCATTGACAAATGTGTCATTTAATAGCCTTTATAGAGTGGTATTCCAATGTTTTTAACAAATTGAAAAACTTTTTCGCTTTCGAATTAAGTTCTTCCTTCAAATCTGGTTCATCAGTCACATCCTCGGACCAGCAACATCATAAACCATTTTAGTCATTCTATTTTCTATATCTATATTTTCTTCAGTAGGTGGTTCATCACAATCCACATTCATATTTACGATCTTATCTTGCACACTATGGTATTCTTCTCCATGATATGTCCACATAAAATATTTTGACATGAAACCATATTGATGTAAATGTAATATCATACTATAAAGGCATATAAGTTTCAATCATTAACATTTCGAACACAAGTATCAAACTTCTTTCATATTTGTTTTATTACGAGATAGTCACTTTTATGAATGCATCCACACCATTTCTAGAGTGCAATGATATCATTTTGCTTTTTGTTATCTTTCATGCACATCCATGTTCGATCTTTTAAATAATCCATCTTTTATATTGTACACGTAAAAAAAATTACATTATTTTTTACACAATAGTATATTTTTCTTAATTTTTTAATAAATCAAAGATTAGTAATAATGTTAACATCATCTGTTTGATAAAACCAAACAATAATAATAACATTGTCAATTTTACTATTACTTCAAATAACAGTATAAATTTTATTATTAATTTCAATAACATTTTTAATTTATTATAAATTTTAATTACATTATTAATTTTATTATTACTTCAAATAAAATTATTAATTTTATTATTACTTTAAATAACAGTATTAATTTTATTATTGATACAGATAACATTATTAATTTTTTTAAACAATATTAAAACAATGAAATCATAAATAATTTCAAAGTGATTTAACCTATGAATTTATACACTGTTTTTAATGGTTGGTCATCCTACTTCCCATGAAAAGCAATGATATTTAGGTTTCGTTAATCATTTCAAATCGAACGTCAACAAAATCTCAACAGTATTTCCCCTCACTCCTCGTATCATACGTAATAGAGCATACACGGGGGAAAAAGGAAATGCTGTTGAAATTTTGTTAATCGCTCAATTTGAAATATTGATTTATGAAACATAAATATCATTATGTTTATAATTTGTCCATAACTAGAACAAATCCAACAAATAACATGTTAGATGAGTATCGATTTTGGTTTTATTTAAAAACAAATGTCTATACAATGACCACATACGGTACTTATCAAACAAGGCCAAATTAAACATCTAAGGGGATTTTATTAATAGTACCATGTCAATAACAATGGATTATCGAATTATTTCAAAACAATACCAATGATCAAATCATATACAAATGGATATACCAACGAATCAAAAATAACGAATTTGTACCAACGAATCTATATCATATATGAAGCTAATCAAATCATAGCATTGAATAAAAAATGAATCGAAGCATCAAATCATACCAGTGGAGTACTTGATAAGAGATGAAGGGTGGTGCTTGTGGCATGGCTAGCTTTATACGAGGACGCAGTGGCAGACGACTTGGGGTGACCACTACAAGAAAACACTCAAATTTCCTACGTTTAAATTTCATACACCTTTCCTACGACGTAAGCTGGGTGGTAGGAAAATCATAGCAAAGATGTAGGAAGAAATGATGGCATAAGAAATCGTAGGGAATTTCCTATGCCTACCTAACTAAATTTGTAGAAAAATAACTGAGACATAGGAAAGGCGTAGGAAATCTCCCAAGATAAAATATTTGACCTAGGAAAGAGTAGGGCAGACATATGAAATATCCTACCCTTTCCTACTTCCATGTTATTTTTTCCCCAAATTTAAACAAGGGTAGGAACAACGTAGGAGATATCCTGTACCATCCTTACTATTGTAGGCATGGCGTATGATTTTTCTACACTTTCCTACATTCGCTAAATCTCTTGACATAACACTATAATTAATATATTTAATTGATGTGAAGATATGAAACATAAATTGGATTTATATATCTATTAGAAATGCAATGAATTCATTATGTTACCTTCTTTAAAATAATGCTATTAACACAACATAAACATGTGCAGATATGAATTCACTTGTAGCGAAACATCTTTGGCCATCCATGAAGAATTGTAGCACGATTAAATGAATTTTAGCCCACATTTACATCAATCCTCGATCCGATTAAGCATGTAATGTTCAATGAGTTTCGGGTAAAATAAAGTTGCTTCATGAGTAATTTTTTTTTCATTGTCTATTTTCTGGATAATATATTTAATTACATATGCATAATCAATTTCGTTGAAGATATGATGTTTCACCTGCAATTGTGTGAAAGGTATGGAAGGCAAAAGGTAGTCTAAAATATTAAGAATGGGTACTAACATGACAGAAACTTGACGAAACCTCCATGTCTCCCTCAGAAGATCTTTAACCAATTCTTGACATATTGGGAGTTACTGAATGTTCAACAACTTTTAGAAAAAACTCTGAATGGAGGAGAATGAACCCAAAATTACATTGTGGTGGTTTGAAATCCACTGTCGATTATCGAAATAATTTAGTATGTGTTTATTTAATACCTTATTTGACATTTGAATCTATTTGTAATTAGTTGTTATAATATAAATCGTATTTTTTAGATTGATGAGTATCATAGAGATCCGACCTCGTGGGAGGTGTATATTAGGATTCTCATAGGCTTGAGTCGAGGGATGGCTTGACCAACAATCAATGGGTAGATAATGCTTGGGCTCAATTTGTGGTATGTCCTCCATATAATTGAAAATTTCATTTAAACATACATGCATATATATGTTAAAGTATAACACCAGCACACAGTTTATTTTATAAATATTTGGCTTGTTATTTGATGTTCTATTCTCTAGGAGTTAGTGATATTAGTGTGTGTCCTATTCTCTAGCAGTGTGAGTGAGTTTAGGCATTGTTTCCTTTATTTTTCCATGCTTTATGCAAAAAAACTGTACCGAGTCTTGAAAATATAATAAGATAACAAAATGTTTGTTAATTTCTCTTGCAAAATTGCTCTCTGTTCTCATTTTTGCTCTGCTGTTTCTAGTAGTTTGGTATCAGAGCCTTGGCTGTTGCATCTTCCTGGGTATTTTTTTTTCTTGTTCTCTACTTTGACAAGATGAATGACCTTCAAGTATTTGGTGGGATTGGAAAGCTTGATAATCATAACTACAATCCTTAGTCTACATGCATTATATCTTACTTGTAAGGTCAAGATCTATAGGAGATCATCGGTGGAATTGAAGTTACACAACCAGAGGCAGAGGATACAAATTCTACTCTACGGAAGTGGAAGATAAAAGCAGGCAAAACAATGTTCACTTTAAAGATTACAGTCGAAGAAGACGTGCATATCCATGATGTCAAATCTCCCAAAGAAGCATGGGATACATTCTCCATGTTATTCTCAAAGAAGAATGACGCCAAACTTCAGCATTTAGAGAGCGAATTTTTGTCGTTAGCTCAACATGATATATCAATTGCTCAGTTTTTTCATAAGGTGATATCATCATGCTGCGAAATTGCTGAGTTGGACCCAAAAGCTCCTATTAGGGAAACCAGGATGAAAAGAATAATAATCCATGGTTTAAGGTCTAAATATATAGGCTTTGTAGCTGCTGTACAAGGATGGAAAAATCAATCATCACTTGTTGAATTCGAGAATTTGCTTTACTGGACAAGAAGCACTAGTTAAGCAAATGGAAGGAGTTTTTTAAAAGGTGAGGAGGAAGTGCTCTACACCAGCAAAAGCAAAGGAATTTTCAAGCAGCACGCAGGTGGCAGATCTAAAAAAATGAAGACAAGATAATCAACAAGGCAAAGGAAGTGCTTATTTAGGGGGAGCTTCGAAGGATCGCATCAATGGTAGAAATTTTGTAGGAAAATGCTACAACTGTGGAAGGAAGGGTCACAAACAAAAAGCTTATTGATCAAAGAAGAAATCGTTGGAGAGTAATGCAGCTACATCTAAAAGTGACGAAGAATGGGATGTTGAAGCACTGTTTGCAACCAAAGAAGAAAGTTCTGTTGTTGCAGAAGCTATGACTAAATATGTCGATCATGAGAAAGATTGGATTGTAGACTTGGGATGCTCAAATCATATGACGGGGGATAAAAAAAAGTTGCAAAATTTGTCCCTGTACAAGGGAAACTGAATTGTAGTGACAACAAACAACTCAAAGTTGCCAATAGCTAACATTGGTAGTACAATAGTTCCCTTTCAATACAATGTTGATAAGATGCAGCTCCAAATGTATATCATGTTCCAGGTATGATGAAAAATCTACTCTCTATCTCACAGTTAACAACTTCTGGCCATTTTGTCCTCTTTATTCCATAAGATGTCAAGGTCTATCGCAACCTGGAGATTATAGAAGAAGCTATGATGAAGGGACGGAGAGTGGAGTCAGTTTATGTAATGTCTGTAGAAACAACATATGTAGAAAAGATGAGAAACAATGGGACGGCTAACTTATGGAACATGCGTCTAAGTCATGTTAGCTATTGCAAGCTAAATGTGATGATAAAAAAATTGACACTAAAAGGACTACCTTAACTTAAGGTAAAGATGGACACGGTATGCGTGGGATGCCAGTATGGTAAAAAGCACTTCAATTGCCATATGAAGAGTGAAAATTTAAAGCAAAGGAGCCATTAGAAACATTCTGATGTATTTGGACATGTCAAGCAAGCCTTTATTAGTGGGATGAAGTACATTGTGACATTTATTGATGATTTCTCAAGGTATATTTGGGTCTACTTCATCAAACAGAAATCTGAAAGTATCTTGAAGCTCAAAGAGTTCAAGAAGGCAGTAGAAGCAGAAATTGGCAAAAGAGTCCATTGCCTACGCACCGATAATGGAGGCGAGTATATCTCAAATGAATTTTGCAATTTTCTTTGGGAGCACCATATATGCCACCAGTTTACCTGGCCGTACACACACAACAAAATGGAGTGACAGAAAGAAAGAACCGGCACCTGGTTGAAATATGTCGAAGTATGCTGCATGCGAAAAGAGTTCCTGGTCAATTTTGGGCAGAAGCAATGAACATTGCAACTTTTGTAATCATTATGCTCCCTCAGCAAAGGTTATGCTTTCTATCGCTGTTTGAAAAATTATGGAATATGAAGCCTACAATTAGTTATTTTCGTGTTTTCGAATGTGTATGCTATGTTTTCATGCTTGACCATTTACGAAGCAAAATGGACAAAAAGGCTATTAAATGTATTTTTGTAGGATATGATAGTACCAGAAAAGGTTGGAGGTGTTGTGTTCCTATGATCGAAAAGTACTACACATCTCGAAATGTAGTATTCGATGAAGCAACTTCATGGTGGTCTTCGAATAATAAGAGACTACATGAGTCAGATGCCATAAAAGATGAGTTGCAACCTGCACAAATTCAGCTGAGCCTTGGAGAACCTGAAGATGAAACTGCTAGTCCATATCACTAAGAAGCCAGAGCAGAAAGTCCATGGAAAACTGGTATGCATGACACGGACGAAGAAAGATATGATGGCGAAGAAGTACAACTAGCCTTTTGGAGATCAAATAGAGCAAGAAAGCCAAATCCTAAGTACACTAATGTTGCCATACTAATAGAAAAGGAGCCAGAAACAATCGCGGAAGCAAATCATGTTCTAGAGTGGAAGAAAGCCATGATCGAAGAGATTGCTGCATTAGAAGGAAGCAAGACTTGGGAGCTCATACCAGAGCCTAGAGTTGTTAAGGTTATTTCACATAGATGGCTTTATAAGATAAAGCACAACATGGATGGATCGGTTGAAAGGTTTAAAGCTCGCTTGGTAGATCGGGGATTCTCTCAATAATATGGACTGGATTATGATGAAACAATTAGTCCAGTTGCAAAGCTTACAATAGTCCAAGTCTTACTTGCACTTGCTGCTAACAAAGATTGGACTTTATGGCAAATGGATGTGAAGAATACATTTTTACATGGAGAGCTGGTTAGAGAAATCTTCATGAATTAATCGATGGGTTTCAAAATCAAGATCATCATGAGTATGTGTGCAAACTACGAAAGGCACTTTATGGATTAAAGCATGCACCAAGAGCTTGGCATGTAAGGTTGTTGATTTTTTGCATCATAATGGCTATTCAGTGACAATAGTAGATTCTAGTTTTTTTGTTAAAGCCAATGGAAACAAGTTAGCAATTTTGTTGGTGTATGTGGATGATTTAATCGTAACAGGCGATTACAGAGAAGATATTCATCGAACAAAGGAGAATTTATCAACTCGCTTTCAGATGAAAGAGCTTGGACAACTCAAGCATTTTCTTGGGCTGGATATTGATCGTACATAAGATGGAATATTTGTTTGTCAATAAAACTATTCCAAAGACTTGCAGAAGAAGTTCAGAATGCTTCGGTCTAAGCTAATTTCAACTCCAGTAAATCAAAATGTTAAAGTTAGTTCTCATGAAGGGAAAGATTTGGACGACAGGACAATGCATCGACAATTAGTGGAAAGCTTCATTTATTTAACATTAACAAGGCCTGATATTTCATATGAACTTGGCATTATGAGCTGATACATGCAAAATTTAATATCCCCTATATTGAGGCCTGAAGCTAAGCGCTACAGATTCTGCAGTCATCTATAATATTAACTTCCGATGACAAAATACAGTAATGTTAATGGTATCCATAATATCAGAAGCACATGAATATGAAACAAAATCACAGATTCTAAAAACAGCTTTATGGATTACGTTGCAAAACCATGTTTCATATTCCATTACATAATCTCAAGCGATTCCCATATTTTGACCAAATATAATTATTACAAATTACGTCAAGAGCGATATATGTAGATGCCTCTTTGGTTGATCAGAATACTCAATAGGCAAAACAGTCTAAATACATCACAGCGGAAATAAAAATAACAACTCCTAAATAGCTAACTTTGCCTCATACACGTCTTCGGAAGCTTTATTCGTCCACCTACTAACCTGTAAAATCCTAACTCTCAATCTACTCAAATTAATTTTGAGCACCCAAGAGTTTAAGGGGAAAAACATAAACTTCGAGTCAGACATAAAGCCTGGTGTGAATAATACTATTACATCTCGGTTTACTGATATTAAGTGAGACCACGCCGCTTAGCGGAACGGGTTTCCCCTCACTAATATCACTTTAAAATATATCTTTTTGCAAATCAGAATCCTGCAATCAAACTAATTAAACTAATAATAGCAATATCATATATGCTCATAAATCAGGTATTAAAAGGACTATCTATCCGAAAAATATAGTTTTGTTTGGCTAACTACTAACCATTGGCTGATTCGGGCCTACCAGACAAAATAAATAATCTAACATCTGTTAGACACACTTCTAGATGGTCTGTCCTTAACTTACTTCTCCTAGGGTCAACTGATTCTAATGGTTTTACGGGCTCACCAATGACCTACCTCCTTCTCTGTATATTCCTTTCTATGTGTAACATCATTTAAGTCTTGCTTGTGACTAAGCCCTACATACTGGAATTTTGGACTAAATTAGCTAGGGGCGATAGCTAATGTATAGGGTGCGACCCTATACCAGTTCCATCTGGTAATCAAATATCCGAGTCATTTACTTAGGGTTAACTACCCATCATATTTTCCTTGAAAACATCTTTCAAATTGATTTAACCCTTTAAATCATACTTAAACAAGGAAAATATACTGTTTGCTTTACTCAAACCTCATTGCCATGATATATGCTTTACACAAAACATTGTTGATGATAACCTTCGAAACCCTTGTTTTAAACCTTTAAACAATCTCTTTCGAAACCATTGAAAGCACCCCTTTCAAAACAGATTAACTACTTTACCTTGAAAACTAGGCCGAAAGGCCAAAACATACCTTTCGAAATCATTTATAATAGACCTTTCGAAACCATTGAAAGTGTCCTTTCAAAATCTTTATAAAACCTTAGACATCCTCTTTTTAAAGCATTTCAAACTAGCCTTTTGAAAGCATTAGAAACCTTTCATTCAATCACTAAAAGTACACCTTTCGAAAACATTGGGGAACCTCCCCTTCGAAACCTTCATTTGATACCTTCCAAAAGCATTAAAGTCCGTTACTTAAACCAAACCTTTCGAAAGCATTATGTTCAAATTAAAGTTTGTGGAACATAGTTTCGAAACCATTTAAAATCATTCCTTTCGAAACCTTTTGGGTTTACCTTTCAATAGAACAAAGGGTCTTAAAATGACTAAGGTGAAAGCAACTCTTGCGAAAGTAATTTCCTAATTAAAAGAAAGTAGGTGGTGTCGAAACCAACCCCTTCGAAAGCATGGAGAAGCGGCTCCAAGGTTTAAAGCAAAAAGACCTTTTCATAGACATTGCTTCGAACTGAAGAAAGCGGCAGCAGGGGTTTCGACCCCTTCGAAAGCTTATTCTTTAAAACAAAGGCGGCAACCTCTTTCGAAAGCTCTTTTCTTTAAAACATTTGACCAAGTCGAAAGCCGGTTTCTTTAAAAGCCTCATTTATAACCAAAAATGATTCTAAGTTTACCAAAGCTACGTCAACCCCTTCAAAGCCTGTTTCGACTCCATACCTTTCGCCTAACTCCAATCCACTATGTATCAAGTCTGATACTATATGTATTGGTTTCGACTTAGATGGAGGCAGCGGTATGAGGTCGAAAGGTGGCTGCTATAAGTGGTGAAGCGGTAAAACCTTATAAAACTGATTTTTAACTTTTTAAAGCGATTTCTTTCCAACTAACTTGCCTTGTTTTTCAACATATAATTGGTTACCCATACTTTTGCAAAATCTTTTCTAAAAGTGCTACCGAATTTAAGAATTTAACAAATTAAAAATTTTACAAATAGCCCCTTCTTCTTTTATAAACATATAAAACATTTAAGTCGCATACCATAAATAATTTTATATCATTAATAAAATACCTAGGAAATCCTCCAAAAATTCTAATAAATCACTTTTAATATGTTTTCTAACATATTAAAATTTATAACCCAAAACTAATATATAATTGCCGAAATTAATTTAAACCCAATTTAACCATTTTCTTTACTAGAAAATTGATAATAAATCCACATTAATTCATCCTATTTTGAAACTAGAAACCCATATTTAAAATATTATTTCTGACCTCATATCAAAATCGCAAGGCATTTGGATGTCATTTGATAGGTTTTTCAAATTAAAACTTATTATAAAATCTATATGAAACAATAAAATTCATCAACAAGCATATATCTCTATTTAACATTCAAAACATGGCATAATACTTTGCAAAACATATTCAGATCTGATCTAGAACCGAAAATAAGAAATATGAGATGTAATCTATTATTCACCTTAGCTTGTTGTTAAGGAGTTGAGATTTGCTCTTAAATTAATTTGTTTAAGCTTCTTCCTTTGATTCCTGCTTACCTTCCCCTTGCTTTCTCCTAATGGTGGCCGTTCAAACTCTTGTTTAATCTTGTTTATGAACGTGAAAAATGAAAGTGGCATAAGGGTTTAGGTTATAAGAATATAAGCTATTCCTATTTTGCCCTTATCTTATCGCCCTTATCTATTTCATTTTATTTCTTTTTAGTTCATTAGTTAATTAAGCACGGATACCCTCTATTATTTAAATCTCAATTTCTTAACCATTTACATTATTCATTTAATTTATCTAATTAAATGTCCTAAATAATGTTAGTCAAAATTAGGGTCGTTGCAAACTCCCCTCCTAAAGAATTTCGTCCTCGAAATTACGATAAGGTACTCATCAAAATCAATCATACATACCAGGAAACAAGTTAAGGATAAGTATCTCGAATACTGCTCTCAGTTTCCTATACATTCTCTCTCGTTGTTACTCCACTGAACTTTGACTAATCTGACTATCATGTTCCTGAGCCTTTTCTCATCTCTCGCGACTACACGAACTGGTTTTCTAACTATAGTCAAATTTGGTTCCACTACTAAGTCGTCTATCACAGTCAGTGCTATAGTAGTCTCTGGATCTCGAATACATTTCCTTAGATGAGAAATATGAAAAACATTATGGACTCCTGCCCAACTACTTGGTAACTCCACTCTATATGCAAGTTTCTCAATCCTTTCTACAATAGGAAATGGTCCAACGAATCTCGGTGCCAATTTTCCCGATTTTTCGAATCTGGTTACACCTTTCATCGATGACACCTTAACGAAAACATGATCTCCAACTGAGAACTCTAAGTCTTTCCGTCTCTTATCAGCTAACTCTTCTTCCTAGACTGAGTTTCCTTTATTCTAGCTCGAATTAACTCAATCATTTCTGCAGCCTCCCTAACCAAATCTGGACCAAGAACTAACATATCCCCAGTCTCTAACCAACAAATGAGAGATTTGTATAGGCTTCAATACAAAGCTTCAAATGGTGTCATCCCTATACTAGTCTGATAACTATTGTTATACGAAAATTCGACTAAGTGTAGATGGTCTTCCTATGATCCTCCAAAATCTAGCACACAAGCTCGTAACAAATCTTCTAAGACTTTGTTAATCCTTTCTGTTTGCCTATCTATCTGTGGATGGTAAGTGGTACTCATCTTGAGCTTGGTACCCAAAGTCCCATGTAGACTCTTCCGAAACTCGCTAGTGAATAAGGAATCTCTATCACTAGTTATACTACTAGGAATTCCATGCATTGTAACTACATTCTTCATAAACAATTTAGCTAAAACAGGTGTCATCCTGGTTAACTTAACTGGAATGAAATGCGCACTCTTGGTCAACCTGTCCACTATGAACTATATGCTTTCATTTCCTCTATTTGACCTTGGCAACCCGTCTATAAAATCCACTGAGATAGAATCCCATTTCTATACTGGAACATCTAAAGGCTGAACTAACCCACTTGGTTTCTAATGCTCGGCTTTTACCTGTTGGCAGTTCAAAAACTGTTTCACCCATAAGCCTACATCTCTCTTCATACCTTCCCGGATTTTCATGTCCTGATACATCTTAGTTCCTCTTGGATGAATAGTGAACTTCAAATGATGGAATTCTTCAAGAACTTCCTTCTAATGTTTCCCATCTTCGGAACACGGTCTTACTTTCTTTCTTAACCATCCATTATGGTGAAGACTGAAATCTTTCAAGTCATCGCTCTCTGTTCCATCCCTTAACTTTCTGATCTGTTCCACTAATAACAGATCCTCCTTCTTCTTAGAAGCAATCTTTTCGATCATCACTGATCGAACTTCTAAACATGACAGCATAGCAGTTTCCTTACTAGACCTAGCTTCAGATCTCCTCTGTATCCTGCATGTAGTCAATGCTTCTAAATCTTTCTACTTAGCTATCATTGCCAATACTGCGTTCTGATGTTTTCCGCTAAGTGCGTCCGCAACCTTGTTGCATTTTCCTGGTGTGTACTCAATACCAAAGTCAAGTGGCTAAAGACTCTAACCACCACTGCTGTCTCATATGAAACTCCTTCTGAGAGAATAGGTACTTTAATGACTTATGATCCGTATACAATTCGAATCTTCCTCCCAAAAGGTAATGCCTCCACACCTTCAATGCAAAAATTACAACAGATAATTCCAAATCATGTGTTGGATATCTAACCTCATATGGTTTAAGCTGTCGAGAAGCATAGGCAATCACCTTACCTCTTTGTATTAACACAGCTCCTAACCCTGTTCAGCATGCATCTATGTACACAAATAAGTCCTGATTCCCCTCTAGAACAACTAATACAGGTGGATAAGTCAATAAGTGTTTCAATCTCTGGAATCCTTCCTCACACTTATCAGTCCAAATGAACTTCTTATCCTTTCGCGTTAGTTTGGTCATCGGTACCGCTATCTGCGAAACATCCTTTATAAACCTCTAGTAATACCCAGCTAATCCAAGAAAACTCTTTATCTCAGTCACTGTCTCGGGTCTTTTTCAATTATTCACCACCTCGATCTTAGTCGGATCTACAGATAACCCTTTCTCTGAGACTACATGACTAAGAAACTTCACTTCCTTCTTCCAGAAATGACACTTCAAAAATTTCGCTTTTAGTTGGTGCTGCCTCAACGTCTCAAGCACCACTCTAAGATGAACTTCGTGCTCTCTTTCATCTTTAGAGTATATCAAAATATCATCTATGAATACCAATACGAACCTATCCAAGTGCTCTTGGAAAACTTGGTTCATCAAATCTACAAAGAACGCTGGCGCATTAGTTAGTCCGAACGGCATTACTAACAATTCGTACGATCCATATCTAGCTCTAAACGTCGTCAATGGAATACTATCCTAAGCCACTCTGAGATGATGGAATCATGTTGCCAAATCCAACTGGGAAAATACTTTGGCTCCACTCAATAGGTCGAACAAATCGTCAATTCTAGGTAATGGATATTGATTCTTGTCGTCTTCTCATTCAACTTACGATAATCGATACATAACCTCAACGATCCGTCCAGTTTCTTAGCAAACACTACAGCTGCTCCTCAAGGCAAACTGCTTGGTTTGATAAAATGATTGCCTTCCAAATCCACTAACTACACCTTTAGCTCCCTTATCTCGGTAGGTGTCATTTTGCTTGGCGGTCCACTCACCGGTTCTGCTCCTGGTACTAAATATATCTGAAACTCAATCGCTCATTTTGGTGGCAGTCCTACTACAGGTTCAAAGACATCTGCGAATTCTCTAACAAAAACTTGATTCAACTCGTCTTCTATCTCCATTACACCCAACAAAGAATTAACATCAAATTTAGGGTTTTCTATGGAGTATATAATCGGATCACTACAATTAGGGTGTCTAAGTGATATTTTCTTGCCATAGCAAAATATCCTAGCATCGTATTTACTTAACCAATCCTTACCCAAAATAATTCTGAACCCTACGAATTCAAACACATGCAAACTGCAAACAAATGTATGACCTAGCAATTCAAACTCTAGGTTGTCACATCTCATCCCAACTGTCGCATACCCTCCTATCGGATTTGCAACCCTTAAGGAAGTAACTAGGTATGACGGTTCTAGGTTAAGCTTATCTACCAAACAACGAGATATAAAAGAATGCGATGCACTAGTATCAAATAGAACACTAATTGATACACCATGAATCAAAAGCGTACCTCCCAACATTGCTTTTCCCTTCTCCTCTGATGTTGGTCTCGAGGTAGTTGGTTCCAATGCAAGCATCTTACCTTTCCATCCTTGGCTGGCTCCTTGCACTGGTTCTTATAGTGTCCAATCTGATCGTAGTTTAAAAACCTTACTCCTTTCTTCTCAGCGGCTTTCTTCCTTTTGCCTGTCCAGCACTCATGAGTACATTGTCCTTTCTTATCACACTTATAACAGACAACTTCTGTCTTTCCCTTCTTGGCAACTCCACTCTTCTGCGCTCCTTTCTTAAGGGAAAAATTTCTCTTCTGGTTATGCCCTCCTTGGGCTTCCTTAGCCTTGTTTCCTTCAAGAAAAGCAAGCATCTCTTCCTGCCTCAAAGCCATCTCAACAACAACATCGCATGGATCTCTAATATGCGATAATGTGACCATAGCAAGCTCAAGCTTCAACCCACGAATGAACTTATCATTTCTTTTGATGACGGTATCAACCGTAGCTATCCGTATCTCGCTAGTTCCTCAAACCTGGTTGCATACTCAAGCACTGTCATATCTCCCTGCTCCAACTCAGCAAACTTCCTGAGCGGAATAGACTTAGAAATTTCTGATAGAAATCTTTCTTCAAACCTCCTCCTGAACTCAGGCCAAGTCATAGTCTCCTCATTGACTCCTATAGTAACACTGTTCCACCAATATTGTTGCCCCTTATAGCTGTCTAGAAGCGAGTCTACTTTTCTGCTCATTATTGAGCCCTAAATCAGCAAAAATCCTCTCACAATGAAGTAACCAATTCTCCACTTCGAGTGCGTCTTCAGTACCAATAAACGGCTTTCCTCCCAGCCTTGCATATTCTCTACTTAGCACGGCATAATTATTGACCACCGGAGCTCCCTGATTTCCTCCTTCAACATTTCCTCCAGCCAACCCCGCAACAATTCCTTCTTTCATCATGTTAACAAAAAACTGATACATTGCTCCCATATTGACTTGCGGTATTCCAGCACCCACATTAGCAGCTCGTGCCTGACCTGGATTCCTTCTAGTATTTGGTCTGGCATTCCTATTGGTTGTGATGCTTCCCCCACCAATGTTAACTCTTCCACTTCTAGCATCCATATCTTACGTCCGTACAATCTGCATTAGAGTCTTCGTAAGATATAGAAGAATAGCCTAATAGGGATGAGAGAATAGAGATAAAGCGTATACTTATATATTGCAAATACAAGTATGTTACTATAGCATTATCCCATACCCTGATCTTTTCTCTAATTCCATAGGATTATGTTTTCAAAACCATTTTAAGTTTGAAACTCCTTTTAAGTTTTCATAAATCTATGCTTTGATACCAAGTTGTAACATCCCCTATCTAGAGGCCCGAAGCTAAGCGCTATAAATGTTGCAGTCGTCTATATTATTAACTTCAGGTGATAAAATATGGTAATGTTGATGGTATCTATAATATCATAATCACATGAATATGAAACAAAATCACAGATTTCAAAAAAAGCTTTACTGATTACATTGCAAAACCATGTTTCACATTCCATTTCATAATCCCAAACGATTCCCAGGTTTCGATCAAATATAATTATTATAAATTACACCAAGAGCGACATATGAAGATGGCCCTTTGGATCATCATAGTACTCAATAGACAAAATAGTCTAAACACATCACAGTGGAAATAAAAATAACAATACATAAATTGCTAACTTTGTCTCCTGCACGTCTTCGGAAGCTTTATTCATCCACCTACTAAACCTGTAAAACCCTAACTCTTAATCTACTCAAATTAATTTTGAGCACCCGAGAGTTTAAGGGGAAAATATAAACTTCGATTCAGACATAAACATGGTGTGAATAATACTATTACATCTCAGTTTACTGAAATTAAGTGAGACCACGTCGCTTAGCGGAACGGGTTTCCCCTCACTAATATCTCTTTAAAACATATCTTTTTGCAAATCAGAATCCTACAGTCAAACTGATTAAAATAATAATAGCAATATCATATATGCTCATAAATCAGGTAATAAATGGACTATCTGTCCGAATAATATAGTTTTGTTTGGATAATTACCAACCATTGGCTGACTCGGGCCTACTAGACCAAATAAATAATCTAACATATGTTAGACACACTTCTGGATAGTCTGTCCTTAACTTACTTCTCTCAGGGTCAACTAATCCTAATGGTTTTGCGGGTTCACCAATAACCTATCTTCCTTCTCTGTATATTCCTTTCTATGTAACGTCATTTAAGTCTTACATGTGACTAAGCCCTACACACTGGAATTTTGAACTAAATTAGCTAGGGGCAATAGCTAATGTATAGGGTGCGATCCTATACCAGTCCCATCTAGTAACCAAATATCTGAGTCATTTACTTAAGGTTAACTACCCATCAAATTTTCCTTGAAAACATCTTTCATATTGATTTAACCCTTTAAATTATACTTAAACAAGGAAAATATAATGTTTTCTTTACTCAAATCTCTTTGCCATAATATATGCTTTACATAAAACATTGTTGATGCAAACCTTCAAAACCCTTGTTTAAAACCTTTAAATAATCTCTTTCGAAACCATTGAAAGTACCCATTTCGAAATAGATTAACTACTTTACCTTGAAACACTAGGTCAAAAGGCCAATACATATCTTTCGAAATCATTTATAATAGACCTTTCAAAACCATTAAAAGTGTCCTTTCGAAAGCTTTATAAAACCTTATACATCCTTTTTTCAAAGCATTTCAAACTAGCCTTTCAAAAGCATTGGAAACCTTCCATTCAAACACTAAAAGTACACCTTTCGAAAACATTGGGGAACCTTCCCTTCGAAACCTTCATTTGATACCTTTCGAAAGCATTAAATTCCTTACTTAAAACAAACCTTTCGAAAGCATTGGGTTCAAGAAAAAGTTTGTGGAACATGGTTTAAAAACCATTTAAAATCATTCCTTTAGAAACCTTTTGGGTTTATCTTTCAATAAAACAAAGGGTCTTAAAACGACTAGGGCGAAAGCAACTCTTTCGAAAGTAATTTTCTAATTAAAAGAAAGTAGGTGGTGTCGAAACCAACCCATTCGAAAGCATGGAGAAGTGGCTCCAAGGTTTAAAGCAAAAGGACCTTTTCATAGACATTGCTTCGAAATGAAGAAAGCGACAGTAAGGGTTTCGACCCCTTCGAAAGCTTATTCTTTAAAACAAAGGCGGCAACCTCTTTCGAAAGCTCTTTTCTTTAAAACATTCGACCAAGTTGAAAGCTGGTTCCTTCGAAAGCCTCATTTATAACCAAAAATGGTTCTAAGTTTACCAAAACTACTTCAACCCCTTCGAAAGCCTATTTCGACTTCATACCTTTTGCCTAACTATAATCCACTACGTACCAAGGCTTATACCATGTGTATTGGTTTCGACTTAGATGGAGGCACGGTATGAGGTCGAAAGGTGGCTGCTATAAGTGGCAAAGCAGTAAAACCTTATAAAATTGATTTTTAACTTTTTAAAGCAATGTCTTTCCAACTAACTTGCCTTGTTTGTCAACATATAATTGGTTGCCCATACTTTTGCAAAATCTTTTCTAAAAGTGCCGCCGAATTTCAGAATTTAACAAATTAAAACATTTACAAATAGCCCCTTCTCCTTTTATAAACATATAAAACATTTAAATCTCATACCTTAAATAACTTTATATCTTTAATAAAATACTTAGGAAGTTCTCCAAAAATTCGCATAAATCAATTTTAATATGTTTTCTAACATATTTAAATTTTTGACCCAAAGCTAATATATAGTTGTCGAAATTAATTTAAATCCAATTTAACCATTTTCTTTATTAGAAAATTCATAATAAAACCACATTAATTCAAAAAGTTATAAAACTTGAAAACCATCTCTAAATTATTTTTTCTGACCTCATATCAAAATCGCAAGGCATTTGGATGTCATTTGATAGGTTTTTCAAATTAAAACTTACGATAAAATCTATATGAAATAGTAAAATTCATCAACAAGCATATATCTCTATCTAGAATTCAAAACATGACATAATACTTTGCAAAACATATTCGGATCTGATCTAGAATCGAAAATAAGAAATATGAAATGTAATCTATTATTCACCTTAGCTTGTTGTTAAGGAGTTGAGATTTGCTCTTGAATTAATTTGATTAAGCTTCTTCCTTTGATTCCTGCTTATCTTCCCCTTGTTTTCTCCTAATGGTGGCCGGCCAAACTCTTGTTTAATTTTGTTTATGAACATGGAAAATGAAAGTGGCATGATGGTTTAGGGTATAAGAATATAACCTATTCCTATTTTGCTCTTATCTTTATTGCCCTTATCTATTTCATTTTATTTTCCTTTAGTTCATTAGTTAATTAAGCACGGCTACCCTCTCTTATTTAAATCTCAATCCCTTAACCATTTACATTATTTCATTTAATTTATCTAATTAAATGTCCTAAATAATGTTAGTCAAAATTAGGGTTGTTACACAAAATCCCAAGAAGCCTTACTTGGAAGCAGTCCGACGAATCTTGAGATATTTAAAGAGCACACTTGGATTTGGTGTTATATATAAAAAAGGTAGAGATTGCAAGCATATAAAAAAGGTAGAGATTGTAATATTTAAGTTTTTTAAATAAGATTGAACCCTAATGTTTTGGAGATAAAACTCAATCTGAAGGCATATAAGAGTCCACAAAAGTTATGAATATATGCTAGTGGAATATATGATTAAACCAAAAACTTGTTTTCATATTAAAAAATATCAAAACTATAGGTTGATATTTTATTGAAAATTGAATTATTGTGCATGCTTAGGTATTAAAGCAAAGGCCTATAGCATGAACTCAATTTAAAAGCCTTATCATTAAAGATAAGTGGTCACTACAAATATAAAGTCACAATGTCCTAAGATAGGACTCAATTATGTTGGTCATCAACCCACTTAGTGACACTTAATGTTGCAGCATTCCATAGTAAAATATTTTACATTGTTAAAAATTTGGCAAAGAAAAAAGATTCATGTTTAATGCAAAGGCTAATAAAATGCAAAGATATAAGATGCTACTTATAGCGTAAGCAAGAGTGGTGTATGTGCAAGATCTAAGTTGGAGGAGGAACTAAAGCATACTAAAGACGAGCTTCAAGAACTTAAAAGTTCTTTTTGGAGTTTAAAAATCAAGATATTGGCGCTTCAGTGGAGATCCAAGCCAAATCCAACTGAGAGAGTCTTGAGGGTAATTCTTTGCATATATGTTATTTAGTATCTGATTTAAGCATGCTATGTAGTGTTGGAATTTATTGATGTTATATTTGAATTTGTATGGATATAGTATTTGAATTAATGCAGTACTTGATTTGATTACATAGATATTATTGAATATTGCTTATCATATTTAATGATTATGAAATTATCTTTGTTGATACATATTAATTGATGGATTGGTTGTCTGCGACTTTATTGCATTGATTTGCAGTGATGGGAAACGGAAGCTGTGGTAATATAGCAAAAAATAACTAAAAAATTCTTAGGAAGGGCATAGGTAAATGTGAAATTGGTAATTTTTAAAATGGAGAATGAATGGCGTAAATAAAAGTAGGAAAAAGAGGAATTGGGAAAGCCATAAGAAAAATATTAGACATGGGATGGGCATAGGAAGTTACTAGACGTAGGGAAATATGTGGCGTAAGAATGACGTAGGAAATATTTAGGCGTGAAAATGATGTAGGAAACTTAGTGGTGTGGAAAGAGCGTATGGAAATATTTGACGTGAGAATGTCGTAGGAAAATTGTACCATGTGTGGAGTAGGATGAATGCAGTAAAAAAATTCCACGCTCAAACTTTTGGCATCTTCTTAGACGTAAGCGAGGCATAGGTATTCAACTTTCCTACGCCAATTTGGTGTAGAAAAATCAAAAAATCCTTATAGTGGATGTCTTGCTAACACCGTATATAAGGCATCAATAAGCTTTTGCAGGTTGATAACTAACTAAGTCTTACCAGTGCCGTGTTGATGGCAAATATATGACATCGACATGGCGTCAGTAATAACAAGTAGGTATTTGATGCATTTTCTAGTAGTGAATAGGGTTTACGGTGGTGCAACAACTATGGTTCATGGTGGTGCGGCGACTAGGGTTTGATGATGTTGGAGAGGAGTGCTTTCGAAGGAGAGGTGATACAAAGAGGTTCATGATGGTGCAGTGATGTAGCGGCGATGCAATAACAAGGAGATGCAGTGGAGAGGAGGATTTGCGAAATCGAATTTGGGGAAAATATTGGGTAAACGTTTTGTATCGGGTTGGATTGGGAGGAAACAACATAGGTGACGTAGGTAAGGCATCGTCGAGTGGTATACAATCTCTACGCCTTTGCAATGCCACCCAAGTTTTTATTTGAAAAAATACAAGAAGACCTTAAGACATGGGGAATACTCAGGTGTCGCAAAAACATATGGAATTCCCTACGTCTTAGTGATGCCATGTTCGTTTTATTTCCTAAAAAGAAAGAGTGTGCAAATAGAACATGACGTCGTTAAGACGCGGAGAAGTCCCCAAGCTTTGGGACACCATAAATACAACCAGTTTTTTTGCCGTCGCAAAATGTTGTATCGTTATGTCGTCGTTAAAGGATGTTACAAAAAATGTTTTTCACTTGTAGTGGTTGAAGACCTTTACAATTTGGTGGTGTTTGCTAATCCATAAACACGGCCAACAATGACTAAAATGAACTAATTATTTTTGATTCGTATGGTTTATGTTTTGATTTTGGAAAATATCAATTCAGTTTGATTCGATTTTTGTTTGATGAATGATTATCGTGATGTTAAGACCCCTAAGATGATCCCATCATATGCTCACTCAATCGGCAATTATGGAGTAAAACATGCAAACCAGCTATAATACGAAAAATGGCCATTAGTTGAAACATGGAAAATTATTGCAAAATTTCGGTGTTAAGAAAACGGCTTTACAATCTAGAAACTGAAACGTATCCCACTTTCCTCCTAATTTGGCCCCACACGTTCTCCTTTTTCTTCCTGTTTCATTTTCTTTCCACATCGACTACATCAAATCTCCATTCTGATTCTATTTAATAATCAAGACTTGAGACTTAAGCATGTCATACATGCATGTTTCTTGTTGCTTTCCCCCACAAATATATATGGGACTAGGAATGCTATTTGCCCAGAATAATATAGCTGGATGTAAAAGATGAAGCAAAAAGGAAAGAAATCAGAAGAAGGAAACTGTTGTTGCATGTGTGGCGATATTGGATTTTCCGATCATCTGCTCAGATGTCCAAAATGCCACCAAAGATTACAACACAAGTATGTGTTTCTTCTTTCTTTTACCCGGTTCAATATACTTGACCATACAAGGAACTGTTTTATCATTATTATCTATGCTCACTGGCTTCTGCTTTTGATTTTATACATAATATTCTAAATTACCATATGATTATTCATGTGCTAGTTATTGTATTAATATATATTTCATGTTTTCCATTACAAGAGCAGTTATTGTAGCAGTATGTATCCAAACATAGAGATGAATCAATGGCAGTGTGAATGGTGCTTCCATGAACATGAACAAATGCATGGAAGTCATAGCATTGCTACCAAGACAAAAAAGAGAAGTAGAGATGCCAGCAGTAACAGTGATAGAATAAATGCAAAGAAGCTAAGGCTGATAAAACACCATGATAATGAACAATCTTCATCTATGAACTTATCGTGTAGGCTGCCACCTCGTGTAGTTGGTCGCAAATATAAACTTTTGGCCGATGTATCATAACAGGTGGCTGTTGAGATTATGTTGTATATATATGATGCTGTATCACTAACTTTTTTTGCTTCTACAGTTTTGTAAGTAGATGTATACATAACTCTATGCCTTTGTTATTCTTTTTCTGTTATATGTAATTACTACTAAAACGGCTTCGTATAGCGGCAGACGTTTGCGACGGCTGGCGACGGCTAAAAAATACGGCCGTCGCTAGCCGTCGCTATACGAAATATACAGGTTGTTTCCCGTGAGCAGAACTTTCATTCATTTCCCATCAAAATTAAACCCTCCTTCCCCCAATCCGCCGCCCCCCGTCACCGCAGCCGCCGCCCCGCCTTTCGCCGCCTCCAAATCACCTAAATTCGCCTAGGTATGCTTCTAATCTCTATTTTGAATGTAAATTGATGTTTTTTAGGTTTAGTTTAAACCCTAGTTAAATTAGGTATTAGTAGTGTTGTATGTTGATTTGGTAGATTAATTAGTTTATTATCATGAAGTTAAATTAGGTATTAGATTAATTAGTTTATTATCATGAAGTTAAATTAGGTATTAGATTAATTAATTTATCATGAAGTTGAATAAATGGTTGATGTAGATGATTAGTGTTGGCGATTAACATGGTTAGTTGTGTTAGGTGAAAAATTAGTGTATATTAATGATTAACTTGGTTATTGATAAATTTACATGAAAGTATTTCATAGTTTATAAAATTGATAAATTACAAATTTAAGTTGTTAAGTAAATTTAAATTAACAAATTTTTATTTAATAATTAGATTTTTATTGTTTTCTAATTATATGTTTGATAATCAGATTTTGTTGTTTTCTAATTATCTTCATTGATAATTCTTCTATTTATCTTGTTGATTTAGCGACGGCTAGCGACGACCATTTTAATAATTTTAACGATGACTAGCGACGGCCAAAATACAAAAGGTTGTATATATTGTACAAAAATAAAGTTTATACAAAAAATTAAAAAATGAATATGAGAACGTTAAAAATTCTGCAAATATCTAAAAAAAAATTTTAAAAATTAGGAAATGACTTTAAAAACAACTAATTTTGACATGTACTAATATATAAATTTACACATGCATATGAATAGTTAAATAATTTTAATAATATTATATATATATACTAATATATAAATAATTATGAACTATTTTACAGGCGATGAGATCGCAGAGTGCATACAGGAGGTCTCAGCAAGAAGAGGAGATTGCTCAGTTGAAGAAAACAGTGGATGAAATAAATGATTGGAGGAAGAGTTTCTTCGCGAGCAACAGCTGGATGAGCGGATTGCATGTTATTTGCAACAGCATGGGAGGATGCCTGGAGAGGATGGCAGCGATGGTGAGGAGTAGGTATGCTTGTTTGCTCATGTTACAGTTTGGTATATACACATTTTGGTTGGTTTGGTTCGGGATATTATGTACATAATTTGATGACTTGTAGTTGTGTTAACGGTTTGTTTGGGTTAACGGTTTGTAGTTGTGGTTGGAAAACTATGTACACATTTTGGTTGGGAAACTATGTACATATTTTGATGACTTGTATTGGTTGACATGATATGTATTGTTGTTGGGATTGTATATGATTTTGTTTGGTTTTGTTGGATTTTATATTGTTTGAATGTATAGTGATGTTATATGATGGTTATAGTTGATGAATATAGTGTATAGTGGTTGTGATGATGATATTTGATGGTTATTGTTTGAAGTGTATATGCGCTGTGCAAGTGCATAGAATTTTGTTCAGTATAGCGACGGCTAGCGACGGTCATTTTGTTCAGATTAGCGACGGCCAAAGCGCAAAAGGTTTGTGTCGTTTAGCGACGGCTAGTGACGCCAATTAGACGTTGGAAAATTTTCACGTGGCACATTTGCAGTCGCGAGCCGTCGCTATTTAGATGACGGAGCCGTCGCGATTCTATTGAGCGACGAGGTAAATAGCGACGGTTAGCGACGGCCGGCGACGGCTAAAAGCCATCGGGTGCCGTTTTTGTAGTGAATATATGCTCAGGTATAATATTTTCATAATGTACTGCTGGATATTTTATTCTTCAAGACATGGACTGGCTCTTTCACTAAAGTGTCATGATCTACTCGTCAAAGTTTTGGGTCAACCACCAAGTCATTGTCATATAATATTAGAACATTTTTACTAGGTCCGAAGATTATAAACAAATTAGTAAAATGAGAAACAGAATTTTAGGAGCAAAAGGTGAAATTAAACTCTGGCAAGATGACAAAAAAAAAGTCCGGATCATGATATAATGATGCGAACAATTAAGATCGAGTAATCGTATTATTAATTGATTTTTTCACTTAAACTTGGTTATGTTATATGCTCAGAGAATTGAATCAACATTTTATCTGGATTCTGCATTGCCAAGAGTTACCATTACGTGGTGTCTTTACGCGTTAAGAAATCCTCCTGTCCAAATATTTTTTGTTACTTAGCCCAGTCCAATAAAAAAATTACGGGTCATTGTATATTTAGCGAAGTGAAAAGATTGAAGGGCTTCTCTTCCTAGAGTAATTAGTTTTAAGGACAGCACTTTTGAATAATTAGTTTTAAAAACAATTTACACCAAAATAATAAATTAATTTATCAATTTAAGTTATATAAGAAAATGATAAATTCATTTATCATTATTTCTATAAAATTAAAAATGATAACTTCATATATCTTTTTTCTGTAAATTGTCTTTTAAAACTAATTTTTCAGAAGTGTTGAAAATTCCTTCTGGCCACAAAGAAACATTTAACATAGCAAAAGAATATGCTTTTGAAAAATACGCCAAATCTTGATTGGTGGAACCAGAGGTATAAGAAGATTTGGACTAGCTGGAGGATTTGGTTCCTTAAATGTTTTATGGAATTGATGTCACCTACCAAATTAAAATTAGTGGAAATTAGGGAGGCATCTCTATCATACTTTCATATTGTAAAGCGGGTCCCTGTCAAAGTTTCATTGTAAAGCGGGTCCTGTTTTCTGGAAACGAAGAAAAATTATTGCTGAAATGTCAGCAACTTTTATAAATAAGTGCTGATATTTCAACAACTATCCGTGTCAAAGTTTTATTGTAAAAACAAAAAAAAATTATTGCTGAAATGTCAGCAACTTTTATAAATAAGTGCTGATATTTCAGCAACTTTCATAAACTGTGTTCACAGTGTACATAAATGTTGCTGAAATATCAGCAACTTTCATAAATAAGTGTTGATATTTCAGCAACTTTCATACACTATGTTCAGAGTGTACAGAAATGTTGCGAAAATGTCACCAACTTTTATGAAATGTTGCATCATGCTCTGCAATAATCGTGAATAAAAAACAGGGACCTAATTTACACTGAAATTTAGTGAAGGACTTTTCATGAATTTTGAAACTTAATAAGGACCTGTGCCAAAAGTACCCTTAAAATTAATTACAAAAGATAAATAAAGATAATTATTTTATTTTATTTTTCTAATTATGTAATCATTTCTGCTGTCCTGTGTGAAACTTGAGTTTGAAACTTATGCACAAGTATGGCCCATGTGTATGATCTAATGATGTAGTAACTAGTAACATGATATTAAGTAGTTCTAGACAAATTGGCCTTTTCTTAAGTTGTATTCATAAATCACCGGTGGTGCAGTTTTTGAGAGATAAAATAAGACATATTTTCATTTTAGGTACGAGGAAAAAATTTATTTCAACAACTTCTGACCTCGTTCAAAACTATATACACAATTAGACTTCGTTCAAAACTATATTAAAAAATAGGTTTGGTTTGCGCAATCGAAATTTGAGCAAGTGTATTCTTTTTATAAAAAATTTGTGTGTGCGCGCAATCATGCATTGCGCAAGTATATTTTTTCTTAAAATAATTTTTTCATTTGCACATATTTGGAATGCGTGAGTGTGATTTTTTTTTAAATTTTGTGTTTGTGCATATTTGGAGTGCGCAAGTGTAAAATTTTGTTATATGTAAAAAAAAGACCTGTTTTTATAATAAGTTTTGATCGAGATCTAAAGTTGAAATAAGTTTTTCTTCGGACTTATAATGAAAATTTGTCCTAAAATAAATTAACTTGCATATGGTTATTTATCTTATATCAAGGGTGCTACTATTTACATCCACATAAACACTTACTAACGCCACTTAAACATTAATTAAATTAATCATGAAATCTACTTCAAAAACCCACCTTAAGTATAAAATGATTTGAAAATAAACGATAATCTGAGAACTTATAAATAATAAAATCTAGTGCTCGAATATAATTTTTTTCAATCATGTTAATCGTTAATGAAAAAAGAAAATGACATGAAAAATATCATAAATTTTCTTTTATGAATTTCATATTAGAAGTTGATTAGTTAAGAGATTTAATTTTATTTAGAATATGAATGTAAATTCATATTTTTTAAACCTGTTAATTTTCTAGTGAGTGATTATCATAATTAAATATATTTGATTATATTATATTATTTTCTACTGCAATTAGTTTCATTGTTTTTCTCTTTTTTGTTCAACCAAAAAAAATGGATATTTTTTATCGAAGTAATAATTAATATTCTTTAATATGTTGTTATGTAATACCTAATTTGAGCTGCAAATTATTCTTTATTATGTCAATCTTAGTTGATTACACAGTTAAAAGAAGTGGAAATTGCACTTGTAATTAGAATCGATAACAACATAATTGTAACAAAATTAGTTGGATTTATATATCTCATCAGTGAAGCATTAAATTAAAAAAGATCGGTTATGAAGAAATTTTGATTTTGCCGTTTGAAGAAAGATTGAGAAGAGAAATTGAATTATGTTTTTGAGAAAATAAAAAGGTTACAAAAAGGTGGGTGTAGATGAATGAGTGAAGAAGATAAGTGGGTAAGAGGAATAGGTGGGTGAGAGAAGAGTTTTGGTGGATATAAATAGCAACAGCCTATATCAAACATGTTCTAAATTTTACATTGGTACATATTTGATTCATGGTTAACCTCACATTGTCATAACACTATCATGAAACGCATATATATATATATATATATATATATATATATATATATATATATATATATATATATATATATATTTCCTAATGTTATAGTTAATACTTATCAAATTATATAATAATGTTTACGTTATTAATAGGTAAAAGTGTACTGGAGAAAATTGATTAACAATTTTTTTTATTGAATATAAGAATTAGTAAAAAATAATTATAATCCATCAATTCTCCATCCGTACTTTTCTACTTACAAATTTCGATCATTATAACACTATGCCATTTCGTATATCTGTCAGCTTTAATAATTATATAAGAATAACTGCAGTTCACGCAACAATGTTTAAAATATTGTCAAAATCCGTTATATTTTCCTCTTTTCTACTTCATCAGTGTTGATTTTTCTTCTATTAACATACTGTATTGTATTTTTGTTTATCATCTACCTACGAAATTAAATTAACCACAAAAATTAAATTAACCATGAATATTAAATTAACTATGATCAGACTTTAATATGTGAAATGAAGTCATTTAGATTGTTTAAAGTGAAAGATGGTTTATATTTGGATATTTAACGTTACCTGTGCTATTTATAATTCGTATAAGTGTGACAAACATCTTGTCTAAATCAATCTTAAGTTATTTCAATGTCTATTTGTTATTCAGAGGGTAAAATTGACTTAATATATTTGTTAAGAAAATTATATATATATATATATATATATATATATATATATATATATATCCTGATCATGATGTATTAGTCAATGTTTTAAAAACCGAACCGTAAGTCGGACCGTTGTATCTCAAGGTTCAAGGTTTTGATGGTCGGACCGGTCGAACCGCTGAAACCTTGCATTTTTATTTTTTTAACAATTTGTACATTCCAAATTGAAAAATATAAACTCATGTTGTTTAATACATGATATTGACTCATGTCATAAAAAATATCAAACACATATTATTACTCAAACACAAGCACAACATATCTCATATAATATGATCTTAAACATACAGACCGATAATAATTCACATATAATAGTTGAAAACATCGTATAAATACCACAATAACATAAACTTGAACATTTCATCATGGTTTTAACCTCAATCACACATTAAAGTTAACATGTATATAATAGTTGACACCTACATATTAATAATAAAATAACATGAACCTGCAACATGGTTTTATGCATAGTGCTATTAGAGGAGTTTGCAGCAGCAAAGAGTCAAATGATGGAATTTGTAGTTTAGATTTTAGTACCATTATGATTTTTGAAATATAGATTTACTTGTTTTTTTCAAAGCAATACAAAAGATGAAAATGAAAGAGAATTATAGGATGAGAAAATAGGAAAAATTAAAAGAACCGCGGTTCAATCGGATAAAATTAATGGTTGGACCGCCGGTTTGAAGGTTCGACCGAGGTTCACGCATGACTAAGGTCTGATTGAGTTCCGAACCGTAATGATCCAAGGTTCAGGATTATTCGAGGTCGAACCGAGGCTGGGTCGGGTTTTCAAAACACTGGTATTAGTGCCTAGAATTGACTGTACATGTAAAATATGAGTATCAATCCCTTTAAATATTATATTAAATTTTGGATATTAAATATACAGGAAATCTAACTGAGTATTTATCATAAAATCTAGAAACTTTGGTTTGAGAAATAGATTTAACTTCTTCTATGAAATCTAGCTGAGTATTTGCGTGTTCCTTGCTTTGGTTTCATTATGTCCTCTCGTAAGTTTATTGGTTGTTGCCTCGCTAATAGTTATTATAAACGTTGATTGACAAATTTCAAATATTCCCTGATAACGATGTTAACTTTTTCTTTCGTATCTTGTAAAACTTGAAAATCGAAGCTTGCACCAAATGTTCTTCAAATGATAGAGTCATGTCCGATCTGATGACATGTATTTTCAATTGATTTTTTCACTTAACTAAAATGATATTAAGTACTTCTAAACAATATCTTTCAAGTTCAAATCATACTACACCATATACAGTAACCCTGAAAATTGTACCACTCAACTTCTAACATGTTCTTTTCTTTGCTTACCCTATCATCCATGCAATACCTTCCCATAAACTCATAAGCAAAAAAAGCATCCAATCCTTTATGTACACATAGCCCAACTCTATGTCCCCGTCCCCATTTAAGCTTTCACACCTCTAAGCAACCTTCAAACACAACATTCTACACACTATTTTGCACTACCATGACTCAAATCCTTCATTCCCTTCTCTTCTTTTTACTACTCTTCATACATCATTCAAACGCATTAGGCGTCAATTGGGGCACTCGATCGTCCCATCCACTCCCTCCCGACATCGTGGTACAATTGCTAAAAGACAACGGATTCGATAAGGTCAAATTGTTCGAAGCCGAGCCTTGGGTCCTCAAAGCATTGGGAAGGTCCGGCATCCAAGTCATGCTCGGCATTCCCAACGAGTTCTTAGCTCCTCTAGCGAGGAGCGTGAGCAACGCCGAGCAATGGGTCATGCAAAACGTCTCCGCCTTCGTTTCCAAGTACGGCGTCGACATAAGGTATGCAAATGTCCTTGCATGCTTGCGTGTCATTTGTTACATTTGATTTAATCTACTTACTTTTGTAAAATGCCTAATAAATTTCTAACAATATTTTACAACAGGTACGTAGCGGTTGGAAACGAACCATTCCTCAAAACGTACAAAGGAATGTTCCAGCAAACGACACTGCCCGCCCTACAGAACATCGAAGCCGCCTTGATAAAAGCCGGTTTGGGCCGACAGGTCAAGGTGACGATCCCTCTGAACGCAGATGTCTATGAATCCACGAACGACCTCCCTTCTTCAGGAAACTTCCGACCCGACATCCTCCCGCTCATGCTCCAAATCATCCGCTTCCTCGAGCAGAATGGAGCTCCGCTCACAATCAACATCTACCCGTTCCTCTCCCTCAACGCGGACCCGCATTTCCCGGTCGAATACGCATTCTTCTCAGGCACGTCGAAACCCGTAGTGGATGGCCCGATCTCCTACACTAACGTGTTCGATGCTAACTACGACACCTTGATATCCGCCCTCGAGAAGAACGGGTTCCAGAACCTTCCGGTGATCGTTGGGGAAATCGGTTGGCCAACAGACGGCGACATAAGCGCCAACTCTGAGTACGCGGAAAAGTTCAATCAAGGACTCCTAAATCGGATCATCCAACAAAAGGGCACTCCGAAAAGGCCTAACTCGCCCCCGGACGTTTACTTCTTCGGATTGTTGGACGAAGACGTGAAAAGCATTCAACCGGGGAATTTCGAGCGACACTGGGGCATCTTCAACTACGACGGAAGCGTCAAGTACCCGCTCGTGGTCGGTAACGGTAAGAACTTGGCGCCTGCGAAGAGGGTGAGGTACTTGGACCGACAGTGGTGTGTGCTATTGCCAGGGGTCAGTGTAACGGATCCGAGGATCAGTAAGAATGTGGACTACGCGTGCACGTACGCGGATTGCACGTGCCTTGGGTACGGAGCGTCGTGCAACGGATTGGATGTGAGGAGCAATGCCTCGTACGCTTTTAACCAGTTGTTTCAGTTTACAAATCAACAAAGAGATGCTTGCAAGTTCGATAACCTATCGATGATCACGAGGACCGATCCTTCGGTTGGAAAATGTAAGTTCGAGATCATGATCGATGTCGGAACACATGACAAAAATGTTACTACGAGTTCGGGCAGAAGTGTTCAGATAGTTGATATTGGTAGTGTAGTTGTGGTTGGTTTTGCTTGGATGATATTTGTATTTTGTGGATGAAACGTGAAAGATGCGGTAGTACAATTGTATAGAAAATGGCAGTGAATATAAAATTTGTTTCATGGATGAGTAGTTTCAGATGAGTAGATTGTTTGCAAAGACTGAATAATAATACATGAGTTTTTGAAGTTTACACTTTACACAGCATTTTCTACTCTCAAGTTGCTCTATGCAACTTATACAGATTGGCACACAACAGAATTTTCATTATCATGTAAATACATGCTTATATAAGCCCATATGTGTTCATCTTAGTAAAAGAATGAAGCAATTGGAAAATAAAAGGTTCGGAGAAAGAAAATTTGCTGAGAAATATACCAGAATAAGCATCATACTATTATTTCATGTAGTCTTGTGCACCATTGCCATGAACTTCTTTGCCTTGGAGTCTTTTACTTATGTTTGCTCTTTGTACCAATCGAACCAATGCATGTACAACTTCTGACATAGGTGGTCTAAATTCTGGCTCTGACTGAAAATATTAATCATATATAAGATATATATTTCAGACATAGAAAGACATAACCCAGTGCTTTCTACTTGCTTTAATATCCAGATAAGTTAAACACCTAACCTTGATAATGTCAGAGATGAACTACTTTAAAACCGATCTTTTAATGACATGATTATTTGAAATGAAAAATCTGATTTTTAAATGTTGAATTTGATATTAATGGAAAATGAAAAAGGGGTACCTGAACACAAAGGGCAATGACATCAGCAAATCGAGAAAGAGATTTAGCAGAAAAAAGCCCGTTAAGGGCTGGATCGACCATTTTGTACAATGCATCAATGTCATGCAGCTGAGGAGTTGCCCATCTCACTAGTGACTGCTCAGACCATGGTCTTGTTCTGTTCCAAGAAAAGAATCGATTTTTCGATGCTAAGTTTGCTTTTTTTTTTTTTTAATATATTAAAGTTTGATGCTTAATATGAAAATATATTAAAAAGAAATACAGTACCGATCGAAAGGTTTTCGCCCTGTTAAAAGTTCAAGCATTACAACTCCAAACCTGTAAATGTCACTCTCTTTTGTGTAATGGCCAGACATGGCTACCTCCGGTGCAATGTATCCGTAGAACATGTTTTGATTCATAGCCTAAATAGTAGAAAAAATAAATATGTAATGCTCAAGCGAATATTTTGGATTTGGATCACCTGTCGAAGCTGAAAACAAAAACAGCAGTGATCACCAACACTACAAGACACACAAGGTTCAAATTTGGTCTCGTTCCAAGGCTGTCTGGTCTACGAACGAAGAGTTTTTAATCCGAATATCGACGAACGGCTATAAATTTAAAATTCAAGATTGACACCCCAATTGTTTATTTTTTCATCATCTTCTGAAAATAGGTCAAATATACTTTAGATATCCAATAAATTTAAATTTCCACCGAATATTTTATTTTATGTAATTTCATGATGCTAAATACAGTTAAAAAATCATAATTAATTACCCAACAGTTTAAACAAATATTTTAATTGGTAAAAATGTTACACATAATCAACTTTATCAAAGTTGCTTAATGGATCGACTAAAACTCTTATAGATTGGTCGTGGAAGTTAGATTTTTAATAATGTTAAATATTCGAGTTACATGAAGACAGATCATCGAAAATACTAATTTAACTGATCAGAACAGTCGTTGGTTGAATGATTATGCTAAAATATCTTGTTTATTTTTTAGAAATTAAATTAGTATTTTTAAACATTTTGTAAAACGTAATGGGAATCAAATAAATTAATTGTTTAATTGGGTAATTAATATAATGGCTAGCCGTCGGAAAAAATCGACGGGCCGTCGACAGCCGTCACCACCTGCCGCTATCATTCACTGTGTATCTTGTAGTGCAAAGATCTAATGGTCCAGATCAACTATAATTTTTAAATCCAGCTAACCAAAATTTTAATTTATAAAATTCATAATCTGAAGTTATATAAAAGACAGACCTGAAATTCAACATCAGGGACAAGTATGGATAATCCATAGTCCGACAAACGAGGGTTGAGATCCTCATCCAACAAAATATGTGAAGATTTGAAGTTTCTATTAATAATGGATGGTGAGCAAACTTCGTGCAAATACCTGAAAATTACCATTAATTCAAGATTAACACATAATTTACAGAAAAGGTTTCATGTTTGTTCTTAAGTTTACTTACTCTAATGCTCGTGCAGTTCCAAGTGCAATCTTGATGCGAGTGTTCCATGTTAAAGGCCGATCATGTTCATCAGAGTTGTGTAGAAGATTGTACAATGATCCGTTCTTTTGAAACTCGTAGACTAACATAAATTGTCCATGTTCGCAGCAATATCCAACAAGTTGGACTAAATTTGGATGTTGCAACTTTGCCACATGACATACGACATCGATGAAATCTCCTTGTGATTTGTTGGGTAAACAAGAGGAATTTATTTTCTTAACAGCCAGAACCTGCGAACAAAGATCGTGATATGTTAATCTCTTTAATGCAAGGTTTTCAAAATGGGATTCAAACCATAAATTGTGAAATTTAAAAATTGATATTGATGTTTAGAAAACGTTAGAATTGTAATTGTGTATCCAAATAGTATATTGAATATATGAGCATGAATTGAATAATTTCTCTAAATTTCGATTTTAATTGGGTCTGAAGCGGAACGTAAATCGAATCATAAAGGTAGAGACCCGGTTTAAAATGGGAATGTAAATTCTTTGATAACAATGCTTTAATGCATCAGACATTTTGAAATCGTTAAGAAAATACAACAAGCTGTGTTATATTGTGTTATGGTTGGTATAGAAATGGTGTCAGCTCAGGGTTTATACTTTAAATATGTCATGTGGAATATGATCAGTGAAAATCCAAAGAAAAGATCCAATGATTTTGATTCTTGCTAAGATCTAATACTACAGAAAATCAGCAAAAAATGCATCATTGGTACAAATATCAGATTTTAGACCTAACGGCCTAGTTCGTTGAGTTTATACTTAAAGTACCGAAGAATAAGATCTTATATTTCATTAATGTTGACTAGATCATTAATTTTCATTATATACACACATTACATATATAATCGAAGAGATGTGCGTGGACAATGTGCATACATTGCACCAAAATTGCTCGACACAGTTGCTTAAAAGACAACTGTGTTGTTACTCTCCCTCCTATGGACTAAATCCATGATAATGGGCCCTGCATTCTACTTAATGCAAAGAATCAAAAATTACAAGAACCAATGGGACCGCGAATGTTGGAGAATGAGGCAATATCGAGATCGACATTAGAATAGCTCTACATTGCATGGTCAAATCATGCAATCATCGCTCAAATGTTCAAAAGCCAGAAGGTTTATTATATCCTTTCAAAAGATAAGGTTTAAACTTTAAAGACCATGATGCAAAACTATAGACTGGGTACTCTTTTATAAGTGTGTGAGTGTATATACTATATATGCATAATTGCATTATTGCATATACATTAAGACATACCTTTCCATCATTAAAGTGAGCCCTGTAGAAACGACCAACTGCCCCTTCTCCCATAAGGTTGTCTGCACTGAAATTGTTTGTAGCAACTCGCATATCTGCTGCTGAATACAATGTTGCTTTCACTAGAGCTTCCTCTGCTTTATCCACAACAGTATTGTTGTTAAATTCCTCATCTTCATATTTGTGTTGATCACTTGGATGTAGTATAAGACTAAACAGAGAATCAGGTGTGGAATCTGTTGTATGTACCGTGAAAGTTGTTTGGACAGCCTTAGTCTCTGTAAAATTAAAATGTTCAGTTTATATTCATTGGTTCTAGGATTCCATTGTGGAAATTTCAAGAAAAAACAAACAATGTGCCTCTGAATGCAGACACCTCTGAATAATGAGCATTATTGCGGTTAGGCTACATCTGTTTAGAAGAAGAGTCTTATTTAAGTGTTTATAAACCGAATATTATACATTTGTAATCTTTATGTGTTTTTTTTCTAAGTATAAAATTCAAGTACTCTTTTGCATAGCTAAAATAAGTTACTTTTCTTGCTTTTTAGAAGCAAAAATTTAAATGTTAATTTGGATAAACAAAAACTAAAAACTTTAAATAATAACTTGATAACAATCATTTTTTGCTTTTTAAATTCTATGATTAGATTTTTCTGATGTGTTCAATTTTTTTAAGTTATACATAAAGATTTCACTGAACTAACTTTCAAGTTTCGAATTTTTGGAAAAACTCTTTTAGCAAAAGCAAGAACAATTTTGCTTTTGATTGTCAAAGGATCCCAAATGTACTTTTGTATAAGAAGCAATAAGAGCTTCAGTATGCATTAAAAAATACTTGATGATTGATGGATATAGTTGATCACATAACAGCTATTTCAACAAATGCTTAATGACATTAAGCACTTTATTCTATAAATAAACAAAAAACCCAAGGTGTTTAGCTTTGTTCAAAATCACAAACATGATGAAGAATATATTAAGGGAAATTTGGAGAGAGATGCTTCATAATAGGACATTGCAAAGGAACAAAAGCTAAAACCTTTCCATCTCAGATTCCTTCAAAATTATTGCTTTTTAACTATACCATGCTTATATGTTACCTTCAAGTTCACTTGAAGCACCAGATGTAGGAGGCATGTCTTGTTTACAATAATCTCCTCCACCAAATGGCAAACTCATCTTTTGCCTCACCAAGAAGAATGAAATTATGGCACAAACAACCAAAATAGAAATAATAATACCAGCTAAGGCCCCATCACTGATTCTAGATCTTTTATTACCATCATTTACATCAGGCAGATTACTTCCTGGATTTATTTTACTGCCTCGAGGAGGCATAACTGGTAATTGAGGAGTTGAGCCGGAGTTCCATGGATTACCATCAGTCCTACAATTGCATCATATGATGAAATAAAAGTAAAAATTTATAAGTGCTTTGAATTCAAAAGTGATTGTGTATGAACTACGAAGAAATTGACTGTATAACACAGAGAATTAGTTGTATTATAATGTGTAAATGCGACGCATACGAGTGTTATGGTAAATATTTGTGTTATAACACGGCTAATTCCCTTTTTCCTCGTTGTTTATATACTTACTATATAAGTAGTACTCACTGAAGATTTTTAATCTTTTTTAGTGCTTCAGGAATCTCTCCAGAGAAATGGTTGTTTCCTACATTGCTAAAATCATGGGGGCAAAAGTTAATGGTTAAACATTACTACATAACAATTAATTAGATATTTCGATATCTTTTTTCTTACAGAACATTGAGAGGAAGACCAACAAGAGTGTTCATAGAACCAATAAATTGATTGTTCTCTATATACCTGCATTACAATGAATGCTATAAAGATGATAATATGATGTACATAATGTATAAAGTATTGTAAACATGCTTACAGTGCTGCTAAACTTGACAGATTGTTGAAACTATGTGGAAGATCACCAGTAAAAGAATCGAAGGATAGATCCCTGATAAGCACAAAATAAAAATAAATACATAAACCTAGATTTATTTATGGATTGATTGACATTGTATTTTGAATCTTTGATGTCCAATGGCATATGATAACAGAAGATGTTAACTTACATAGTTTTAAGTTTGGTAAGCCGCCAAAACATATCCGGTAAGTTGCCTTGGAGTTGATTGTGAGAAAGATTTCTAAATCAATAATTCACAATTATCAGTCCATAAGAAACTTAAATAAAATGAGTAACTTTGAAAAGAGTAGCACTTACAAATATTCAAGAGATGTCATTAGAGAGATAGAGTATGGAATGGCTAGAGAAAATTGATTAGAAGCGAGATTTCTGCAAATGACATATTGTAAATGATTATCTACAAGCGATTAATCAAAGACCGAATGATGATTATATATTAACTTACAGATGTGTGAGATTTGGAGGAAGATTATACGGAATTTGACCTCCGTTTCCAAGGTTATTATTGCTCATGTCACTGCATCACAAGCATGGGATGATAGATTCATGATCTCAAAATAATAATGAAAAAACGGTGAACTTTGGTTTACATAAGAATTTGAAAAAACTCACAGCACCACCAATGATTTCAAAAGCATCATGTTGTAGGCCAGTGTACCATTAAGTCCCAGACTAGACAATTTGCTATAGAAAAGAAGACGTGAATGAGTTTTTAACTAATAGATTGAATATAAATGGGCAGATAATGACATAGAAATTGAGGATAGAGGATTTGCTTTCCAATATAATGATGATCAAACTATAAGATATATAGTTTAAATGTAATAAAAATGACAACAAGTGTAGTAAAACTTACATTTTTGTAACTGATGATCCGGAACATGTAATGCCTCTCCATGCTTGAGTGCATGGATCACCACCATTTCCAGTCCAGCCATTCAGTTGACTGGGTGAATTAAGAGTGCGAAACAATGTATTGAGAGCAAATACTGCATTACAGAGTGTTCAAGTCATATATATGAATCCAAAGCGTACCAAATATTCGTTACATGGCATCATTTTACTCTTTGTGTTCATGATAAAAGAAAACTTTAAAGTGTGCATTGTCAAGATAAATATAGCAACACCGTATGGTTTAAAAGCTAGGTATTGAAAACCAACTACATTGTAATGGAGGTAGTACTATTTGGCAACGCTGAAAATTGCAACCTTCAAATTTTGAATATTATGATGTCCATAAGAGCAACTCCAACAGAGTATTGGATCTCGGAAAATCAGAGATGTGCACTAGATATTAGTTTCAACAGAGTGCAGATATCTGGATAGTGTAGAAATGGAGGATCAGAGTGCGAAGATATCGAATTTGTTGAACATGCGCCTCAATTTATCCCTTCCAAACCCCAACGCTACCCCCAACAGTTTTACGAATTCATTCGAATTCGGGCGCCTGTTCAACAGGCGCCTGAGCCTCAGACGTCTGTTTAACATGCGACTGACCTCGTCTTTGTTAGAGAAATTACGTCTTCAACATTTCGAAGTGTGGAAAATTGTATATCCACACTCCGAACTATTGAAGTTGCTCTAAAAACTTACAGTTTAAAATTATAGAACAAATGAATATAGATCGTTCATGAAACTGGAAATAAATGGATGTTGCTGCAAATTAAGAGCCCATTTCACAACAAATTTTTAATAATAATAATAATAATAATAATAATAATATAAAAAAAGAAAGAAAAAAGTCTTATTTCATACTTCTATGCCATCAGTCAAAAATCTAACTTGTTAAATATTTCAAGTCATAAAAGTAAATTATGACTGATTTTTCCTACTAATAAGCAATTATCTTTGGAGTGCCTTGAATCTAACAAATTTTAGTCTCATTAAAACTGCAAGCTTTCATGGCATTCATAAGACCAATTATTCAAGTGAAATCATAGTACCATTGCTTGCATATTTTCATCTACCATAATTCCGTAAATATCATCATAACAATCATGGAACCGAGAGAATACAAATCAAATCCTTCAAATAACAATCATGCATTGCATTTGTATGGTTACAATTTTCATCATACAAAAAAGTACCTTTATAAAATAAGGATTTGAAAAATAGCAATTGACCGATTAAAACCCCTCTCTCTTAAACCCTAACCAAAATTCATACCCGAAAAACCAACGACAACAAACCAGCATTATACGATTATTTTACCACAATACCCTAGATTTAGCATTCGGATATCCTTCAATTATTCACATTGACATAAAACAAAGAAAATACATACGAGAAAAAACTTGATTATTAGAAAAGAAAAAACGCGAAAAGAATCGAACTTTACCATCCGCTTGATCAGTAATGCTACGTACGGAGGACAAGTCCGAAACCCATATGCATGTTAAAATTACAAGCAATTCTAGCTTCTCTTTCATCTGTCTCTCTCAATTTTCGCGCAATCCTTTTCCCCCTTTTCAAATGATGATACATTAATATAATTATTATCTTTCTAATAATTCGGTATTTGATCACCGCTTATTAGGAAAGTTAGCTGGGATGAACAAGAATCCAGAAGATATCCATAATTTGTTTATTTCTTCTTGGTATAATATATTGCGTTCATTGAATAAAACCTGGAGCTTTCCCCCTAGAAATTCCAATAACACTCGCAAAATTCACTTTTAAGTGAATACGGGTAGGTAAAAGCAACATTGTGGAAGAATAGGAGATGCATGGTTAGTTGTACCTCCATTTATATGCAATGCTAAGACGATGGATAATAGAACAAAGAGTACTGTAAAATGTACAAAGTCAAACTCTATTCAACCCACCAGTGCCTCAGAATTTTTAAAAATTTAATTGGATAAAAATAGTGTGCGCTGAATTTATCTCTTTGTCAGAGAGCTGCGAAATACACGAATGTGCTAAATAATACCCGTATGAAAATCCCGCATTTTATTTTTATTTTGTATTTAAAAATACAATCACCATTCGTTATGAAAAATACCACCAACTAAATACTAAATGTCAAGGACGGTTTTATAAAACCGAATCATAAATGAGGATGACAAGTTTGTACAACCGCGTACTAAATTAAAAGTTCGACTCTGTACAAGCGAAGTATTGTATATCATCCCGGTTTTCAACGTTCGAAAGTATTACACAATAGACGTGGTTTGGTAACTAATTGTCTAAGTAAAACATCAAATTTAAAAAATCGAACCCACCAACGTTAAAGTAAGGAAGATGATACAAAAAACTTTAAAAAACACATCTTAATTCAATATCGTAATCTACCACTGTTAGGTCAAGAACAATTCGACATTCAAGCTTTTCAACCACACTGTAATTAAAATGACTAATTTAATAATTGTGGTATATTTTGGGTATTAATAAGTAGAGATTCAAATTTTAATAGTATTTTTTCGACCGGGTATTATTTAGTGTGCTTTGTGGTGCATTTAGCAACCCTCTGTTTTTAAATCTTTAAATACCTACCACGCAATGGTGGATGGTGTGCTAATGTACCAAACCGTTTATAAATTAAATGAAATGTAAAATGTTAAATACAACGCATTTAGCACTACTCTAAAATATTGAAATGTGGTGATTAGTATCTGCTCAAAATGAAATGTTAAATATAATGCATTTAGCACTACTCTAAAATATAGAAATGTGGTCATTAGGATCTTCTCGGGTAGATAAGTAGTTCCTCCAAAGATTCGGTCGGATATGTCCAAAACCTAAGTGTTAAAACTAGAGCACTGTAACACTATAAACCAATATTCTACTAAATTCAAATTACCCAATGAATCATTTCTTTTCGATTGGTCTAAATTGTTAAATCAAATCAATTTATATTCGTTTTATAGAATTATTTATTTGGTTGTTGTCGAATTAATCAATTTTTTATTATATTATCACAAACTATAGTGTTATAATAGTTTTTTTAATTAGTTTAGTAATCAAAAAGTACTTTGTACATGAAAGATAAATCAACATTATTTGTAAAAATAAACAAATACAAATTAAATATTCTCTTACTATAAATTTGTATTTTAATTTCAGTAAACTGAACGTTTTAATCATACCACATAATAATCTCTTTGATTTGCATTTTTAGTTTGGTTGTTAAATTAGCTAGCGATTGAATTAATCGAAATAAATTTGATTCTACTTGACTTCTAATTTTACAATTTCAATTTGATTTAGAATTTCTTTACCTTAAATCTAAATAATACGCTTAATTACAGTGTGGTTGAAAAGCTTGAATGTTTTTGTTCGTATTATGAAAACCGCTTATTAAAATTTAATTTGTCAGAACATTCTTAAGTTCAGTTAGATGTTTTATTAATGAGGAACCTAAAAGATAAAATTAAAAAGTACAAATTTCTTCGCATCAAAATTGAGTTTTACGTTTTGTTTTGAGATAATATAGCTTTTGTAAAAACAATTTTGTGCATGGAACATGGAGAATGTTTTCTTTTCCTTAAACTAGGTTGAAATGTTAAAGGATGAGATACATATAAGCTCATTTGATATACATTGTTGGCACTCAATTAACCATGGTCGTTTCATAATCTTCAATTTCGGGTAATATTGGTTTTTTTAGATCAAATCTGATATTTTCTTTTCATGTCAATTTAGATTATTATTCTTCTTCTTTTGTGGGCGTTGCTCTAATTTTTTTTGTTATGCATCTATCAATATCATCTTTGATTCTCGCTCATCAATAGCTGTATCATTGTCACTAAATCCAAACTGTCCCCTTAACTTTTCATTTCTTAACATTCGACTCCATTAAGCATCCTAAGATTGAAAGAGTTCGATTCACATATCCTCACGTGAATATTCTCAAACTACCAAATACATATCCACCACTTGTTTAATTTGATTATGGTCCGGCTCACAACTATTTGACCATGCAATTCGCATCTGCATCCACGTTAGATGCTTCTAATGCATTTGAACTGTAAAACGTACATTCCACTTTCAAAGCGATATTTTCTTCTTTCATTCCCTTTTTGTGCTCCAATTGTTAATTGTCGGTCAATATGTTAATTTTTGGTTAAAAATATATAACTTTTAGATATTGTACTTTTTCTAACATGCTTCATTAATGCCAACAAGTATCGATCTCGGATATCGAACTCGTAATCTTAATCTCATAGTCTAAATTATCAACCAATTGAGCCAACCTTGTTGGCTTATATTTCATTTGTAATTTTTAACTTTAAAAATTTTAAACTAAAAAAATCTTGATAGAAATGTTATTTATAACACTATAGTTTGTGATATAAAAAAAATGCTTTATAACAAAGATAAATGTACCTAGCTAAATTGAAAACTATAGATAACACCATGAAACATATGTCATTTGTAATTTATAACAAAGATGCTTTCTCGATTAAAAAATATATTATTTTTAGAAAAACAAAAAATTATTTTAAATTCTAATATAATGTTATTTATTTTATTTGACTAGGTAAATGAACATTACAAAAAGTTTAGTTATAATTTTTTACATGTAAAATGAAATAACAGCATATATTATATAAATAACACGCATAAAATAATCTCGATGTCATTAACTACTTGTCGATGAAAATTTAAGATACATCATCAAACTAATTACCTTTTTACCGAACATTTCCAAACCTCTTTCAATACGCAAAAATACTCTTCCCCTTTTGTAACGACCCGCTATTTTGGACCATTCGCATCCGCACATGTCGGACTTGAATAATTCAAAATACCGAATTGTTAATTTAAATTTGGCAAAACTAAACATATACAGTAAATAAAATAATCACAGATCACAGACACAGAGTAATAAATGCAGCGGAAACAAAAGATAGTAGTTCATGAAGCTACTATATACATATCAGAGTTAAATAAGGTACAATAGATGTCTCGAATACAATAATCAAATACAATATCAGAATACATCTATGGAATCAACTGAATATATGAAAGCGGGATAGATAGCTGGATCTCCAAGCGAAGCTCCAACTCCAAAGGTGAGTCTCGAATACTGGTACACTCAGTCTGACCCGAGCGTAAAGCAAAACACAAAACACTCGAGTCAGGATTAACATTCTTATATCAATAAATCCAACTCAAGTGAAATAGCAACTGAAATACAAATAACTCAAAGGATGTTTGGAATAACCATCCTTTAAGGATCCGTTAAACTATCTACTATGTAGTAGTGTACGGTAAATAGATAATGCCTATCAGTAATATAAAGATATCAAAATAGTATTAAGGCGTTACCATTATCCCTCTTAACACATTTTATATAAGCATTATAGTCTATACAGCACTGTAAACTCCACCGTAAACTAGTGGGATATCAGAGAGTACTCCATAGGTATAACACAAAACAAATCGTAGTGGTCGCGTATATAGGGATACAAGTATGACAAGGCGCATGAGGCAATACCCAAGGTAGTGAAACTACCGTTTGCCTGATCCGGACTGGTGAGAACGCATCGCTGCAGCGATCGCAACGCCGCGAAACAACACTCCCAAATCAAGGGTGCACCAATCGATAACAAGTAATGAGTAGTTTTCGAAGAAGTGTGTTCGCTCGAGGTAGCTGACCCCATTTGGCCCGGCACGGCTCCTGTTTTAGTCATTTCCAATTTGACACAAGTGTCAAGGCTATCTATTATCGTTCTCTTTCTTCAGTCATCACGTACATCATTCCAACCACTTCATTCTGGATCATACTCCGCGTATAGTTATTAAAGTGGTTTTTGGTTTAGACAGTGAGTATGTCCCTAACCGATTCCGGTCTCTTTAATAACTTTCGTAATTATTACACCGATTGGTCGTTTAATAAATTTCAAAACCAAATCAATTACAATTTCAATTAGAATTTGTAAATCAACATTTCATTTGTCTTTCTAAATCAATTTCCATAATTTACGTTTCAAAACTTCCACATTCATAATTTCAAAATCTTATAATTCAATTTCAATTTCTATTTAAAACAATTCAAATATTGATTCAAGTTTGTATATAAGTTTCATTCCGAAATCATTTAAATTAATTTAATTTAACATTCAAATCAATTTAACTTCATTGATCGATTTCATTCAATATTCGTTAAGTTAATTTATATTCAAAACAATTTCTATTAAATTTCCAATTCACTAAATCAATTACTTAAGTTCAACTTCATTGTATCAAAACTTACAAATTGCATTAAATTAAATTCATCAAATCAAATTCTTTACATTTTAAATCTTACGTTAATTTCAATAAAACACATTTTATTTCTTGTTAGAGAAATTCAATATTACTTATTTATTCACTTAGTTACAATTTCAAAACTCAATTAATAAAGAAACTTAAATTCACTTATTCAAGAAGTTCAATTTCACTTAATAAAGAATTCAATTTCATTTAATTATTAAATAATTCCATCTTATTTAATTATTAAATAATTTCAAAAACTTAATTATTAATAATTCCAAATTTTAAACAACGTTCTTTCATCAACTACTATGTTAATATTTTGATTCAGATTATTAAATATTAACATTTCCTTTCATTAAAATTCAAATTCCAACTTTGTTTCAAAACCATATTATTTATTCAAATAAAATCTTCATTTTATTTTTAAATCAAATTATTTACCAATCGGGTTTTATTTAATTCTCTATCCTAAGTCAAGTTCATTTGGGTATTTATCATTTCAACCCGATTCCAATTCAATTCAAAATCAAAACATAGCAAAGGGAACTTGCAGTGTGATAACTGGGATGGTGTCAAAGTAAATAAACAAGCAATAACAACAATCAATATCAATCTAATAATCAATCCAAATAATCCCGAAATAATCGTATTAATTTACATTTGTTGTTTATGCAAATTAATATAATTATTTCTAGAATCTACACTATCATTTCATGTAGATTAAAGATTATTGCACTAATTTTTATGTGGTTCTTTACTTGGTATATATTATTCAATTCATACTACATCAATTTATACAACATACATTCAAATGGTTCAAGGTGTAATTAACCATATTACTACGTGTCAAGTAATTAAACATTTAAAGGGGTCATATTATGCAAATGTCATCAAATCAAATTTAACACATATATCAAATCTAACTATCCTACGTCAATTTCAATTTCAAGTTATTTATCACTTACAACATTAAAAATTTAACGTCCAATGTCAACATCAACCAATCAATCATTTAACAACCAAACTAGATTATCATTGTATAAATAACAGATAATGGTGTCAGATGTCACAAGTGAACTGATACAGGTAATAACATATATAACAGTGTAAATAACTAACAGCAGCATATTTCAATTGTCGTTTCAATTGAAATCAAATTTAATAAATAAAAGAACGTTAATCGTGAGTGATTGCTCACCTTTCGAGGCTAGAGAAGGACAGAAGATGACATGGATACGCACAGAAGAACCGACACTGAAATTGAGTTACGAATCCAAGCATGAATGTCGAAGCAAAGCACGATGGTCCGAATTCGACGAATAAAGCTGATATGAGAATGGATGAAGAAATTAGAATCAGTTGATATAAATTGAACTAAATATATATATATATATATAATCTTTATTATTTCTTTCCAAAAATAAATGTTTAGATCAAAACACATATTTTTATAAAATCAGTAGACAACATATATATAAAACAGAGCTTGTACAAACTAATATATAGATTTCAACATATTCTGCTAAGTTATTCGCCGCCCTTAACATATACAAGACATATATGCGAAACAAACCATACCCTTAAAATACCATATATATGCGATACTGGAAGTATTGTGAAACAAAGGTTTAGGACAGAAATTTATACTTAAAACACATGCATATATTATATATATAAACAAAACAGAACTTATGTATCTGCGTAAAATCAATAAGTAAAACTTAATGTTTAAAATAAAATAACTCCCACTTCCACGTGTTAATGTATCAATACTAATTAATTTAGTCATTTCTTTCACGTACATATTCATATTCATTTTTTTTCTTTTTTTTAACAAACTATATATTTGTTGTACACACGCAACAACATATATATGAATTCTCTTCACTTTATATTTTGTACCCACACAACAGTACTGATTGTTGCACTACAAGGGAAAACATGTTTTCCGACGGCCAGAAGCCGTCGGCGGCCGTCGGAAACCGTCGGCCGCCGTCGGAAAAAGCCGTCGGAAATGGCTTTGTCGGGAAGCAGTATTTCCGACGGCTTCCGACAGAAGCTGTCGTATTCTGTTCCGACGGATCTCGACGGTTTCCGACGGTTTCCAACGCCCGTCGGAAACCGTCGGAAATGGTAACTTACAGGCCGCCATTATCCGTCGTGAGCTGTCGGAAATTTTGACCAATGAGCTATCGGAAGCCGTCGGAAGCCGTCGGAAATCTGCTATTTTTTTTTATTTTGCTGCAAATTTAGCCTTCCAACCACATTTCTCTTCCAAACACTATAATATCAATACTGCACAATCCAATATACAATAATCCAACCAAATATCCAAACCCAAACTATAAAATATTTAATAAACACACAAATAAGTAAAATTACATCAAAATATAAATAACCATTCCAACATTAACAATAATCCTAACAATAACTGTTCTACCATGTTGCTAATACACAAATTCATCAATATTCTCATACACGTCCTCATACAACCATAGAATCAAATGTGTCAAACATAATTATACATAAATCAACAATTACCTACGTCGTCTACCAAATCATTCTAAATTAAAACAAAACATACCTGAACGAACAAGAAAGCAAGTAATGAATCAATCTCCTGCAGATCCAGAGCCAGCCGAGGAAGGAAAGCGACCACCACCCTGCTGCTGCTGCATGTACTCTAACAACTGTGCGGTGTGCATGGCCTGTTGGCGGTTCTGCTCCTCCAACTGGGCAACTCTTGTCCGCAATTCTTCTATATCTGCAAGATCGCTCTGAGGTCTACTCCGCCGTCCCCTACTCTGACTACTGGACTGCAATAATTGAAAAATAAATAAAATCCAAGTTTATTGTTTTGAAAAGGTGAAAATTAAGTATTTTAAGAAAAAGTAAATTATTTACCGCTAAATTGCCAAATCCGTATCGTCGACCATGCTCTGCTGGATCCATAACGGACTCAAAAATAACGTCTTCCTCATTGGTCGCAGCTGATCTCGACTCGTGTCAGCAAGGAGTTTCTGCCGCTGCTCCATAAACTTCTCCTGCATTAACAAATTAATAATATCATATCTTATGTCATCATAGTTTAACAATTAAAACAATTATTAATACTGAATAAAATGAAATATGCTTACATGGCTTTTGCTGGATTTTGCATCCTGCCATGTGTACGAAACAGTCCCATCTGGATTAACATGCTCGACAGCATGTGTACGGGTGAACACGTCCATATAGCTGACAGGACCATGTGACTCGACTTCCTGAAGTTGATTGTTACATACAATTATTATACATTTAAAATCATATAGTATAAACTATTTGGATTTATTATTCAGTAAATTTACCAACTCCTGCCGATACTGCTGAAACGACTTCGATCCTCCGCGATGAGTGATGGGATTCTTATTTCTATTTGCAGAGTTTCTATTCGACTCTGCCTGTACATTCAAAATTTGATACATTATTTTTCGATCACGTCAAATTAATAATTCAAAAAAAATTAGTATACTTGCCTTCGCCTCGTCCGTCTCCCAGTATCTCAACCAAGCTTGCCACACGCTCTCTCCCATCCACCGTGGTTTCTTACCAGATTTCTTAATCTCAGATATCGTATCCCTGTAGTTCTTGCGCATCTTCTTCATCCAGTATGCTCGTGCCAGCATCATATCGTCTGTCTGGATGTCTATCTCAGCCTGTGTTAAAAAAAAGATTACACTTTAAACGATATAAACAGTAGAAAAACGACAAAAACGAATTAAAAATGAAAAACAGAAAAATATCCATACTAGGACATCCTTCGTCAACAACACAATTTCTCGGCTCATAAACGTAATTTGAAAACCAACCGGAAAATTCTTTACTGAGATCTCCGTTCGAATGTTCACGTTCATAAACACTGTTTATATAAACAAATTATTACATTAGGTTATACACGCGCATGCATTATAGAAAAGAATAAAACACAAATTATTATTTCAGATTACCTAACAAACGGTGCAACCTCGGCACAATTTAGAAGAATATAAGTGTGTGCTACATGAAGATCTCTATCGTCTAACCATATTTCTACACATTTTCCAAAAGGCCGACCATATTGTCTAAAAATAGATAACATTGCTTGAGAGGACTCTTGTTCGTCGCCTTCGTCATTACGAGGAACACTTTGAAATGAAATATTCACATGGTCACTGAAATAGTGAGAGAAAAAGAACGAAGCTTCTTCTTCGATGTAAGATTTACATATCGAACATTCAACTCATGCTTTTTGCCTCACTTTTTTCTTCAGATGATTCAAATATCTATGCAAAATTAATTTATATTAACTTCATCTTTCAAATGCAATTAAATTACGTTATAACATATTACATACCGCTCAAATGGATACATCCATCCATATTGGACAGGACCTCGAAGTCGTGCTTCAGATGGGAGATGAACAGGTAAATATTCCATCACATTAAAAAAACCTGGCGGAAATATTTTCTCTAATTTGCAAAGCAATATAGGAATGTCCACTTCAAGTTTACGTAAACGTTGCACTTTTAAAGTAGTCGAACAAAGCTCTTTGTAAAACATACTAAGCTCCGTTACTACCTTCCAAACTTTTAACGGTAGTAGTTCTTTGAACATTACGGGAAATAAATTTTCCATCATTATGTGACAGTCGTGACTTTTCATTCCGCTCAATCTACCATTTTTAAAGTCAACACATCTACGAAGATTTGATGATATCCCATCAGGAAATCTTAACCCTTCCACCCATTTTAACACAGTTTTAACTTGATTATTATCTAATTCGTAACATGCTTTGGGTTTTTTACTGTCATTTGGTTTCATATGAAGCTCAGGACGTTTGCATAATTCTTCTATATCACGTCTTGATTTCAAATCATCCTTCGCCTACCCTTTCACATTCAAAATTGTGTTAAAAACATTATCAAATACATTTTTCTCATTGTGCATCACATCTATGTTATGGCGAAGCAGAAGATGTTTCCAATACGGCAACTCCCAAAAAATAGTTTGTTTGCACCAGTTATGAACAACTGATTTGCCTTGAATTTCTGTTTGCTCGCCAGTTTCATATATCTTTGGATAGTCCTTAACAAGTTCATATATGTCTTCGCTTGACCATATCGTCGGTGGTTGTCTGGTTTCTACTCTATTAGCTAAAAAGTTTTTCTTGTCTCCTCTGAAGGGATGATTTACATGGAGAAAATATCGATGACAGTCAAACCATGAAATTTTCTTACCATGAGGTAAAGAAAACGCTCGTGTTTCATCCATGCAATATGGACATGCTAGACGACCGGCAGTACTCTATCCCGAAAGCATTGCATAGGCAGGAAAATCACTTATAGTCCACAACAAAGAAGCAAACATACGAAAATTTTTCTTCTTGGACACATCGTATGTTTCTTGTGACGCCCCACCTCTATACCCGCGCTAGCCAAGGACACTACGGGGTAATGCCGTTAACTAGCACGGAGAATAAGGCTGTTGAGGAGCGACCATCTGTATAATTGCTTTGTGCGAGTACCGATATGCCAGATAAAAATATATCTTTTCATCTCAAGAGGAAATCCGACATACCGATACAAACTCAAAGCTACTATATAGTGGCTATATGGACCTCGGAAACAAATATAGAAATAAAGATAACACAAATCAGTCACGGACAATTCATATCACAAAGGCGGAAATAGATATGAATATAACACCTGAAAGTGTACATCGGAGTAGTGGTCAAATAAGATCCACAATAACACAAAAGAATAGATACAAGTGCTAGCCAAAAGAATATGTATACATCAAGGAGTCTAATCTCAAATGTATACAACAAAAACTACTAAACTAGAGTAGTTAGCCAAAAGTCAGATGATGGTTCCAGATAGGAAGTCATGAAGAAGCACCTGTAAAATCTCAGTCTGACCCGAGTATTATTTAAGAAGAAAATAATAAACGGATCAGTCTAGCTATAATAATCAGATAAAATGAGATATAATAAGAGATATAATAAAAACGTATGATAACCAAAAAGGTCATACCTCGACAAGTATACATTAGAGAATCAACAAAGGAAAATCATACAAATATCTCACGAATCTCATAGCATAAAAAGAATGTCATATTCTTTATTTAATTCACCAAGCCACAATAAATGACATACATATTAATGCCAACTGAAAAAGGTGGTGAAACATAAATTCCAGAAATCACAACGAGAAATCCAGAAATCACAAGAAAAGAGGATGGCCAATCCCATAAACTGAACATCGTCGCACCTAAAAAGATATGCCCCATGTAAAGTCTAGCATCGATACACCTAGAAAGATGCACCCCATGCAAAGTCGAACATCGACGCACCTAGAAAGATACGCCCCATGCTCTAGCATCGACGCACCTAGAAAGATACGCCCCATACATAAATAAACATCGACGCACCTAGAAAGATATGCCCCATGTAATGTCTAACATCGATGCACCTAGAAAGATACACCCCATGCAAAGCCGAACATTGACGCACCTAGAAAGATTCGCCCCATGCATAGACGAACATCGACGCACCTAAATATATACGCCTCATGTCCCGACTTATTGAGCCGATTGCTCCACGAAGTAAATAAACATCGACGCACCTAAACAGGTACGACCCATGCGTGAAATAAACATCGACGCACCTAAATAGGTACGACCCATGCGAGAAGTGAGACGAAGCTCATTAAAACGAGGAACGGTCCTCCACGTGGACAAAGAGACATCGCACGTTGCTAGTCTAAACCATAAAATGATCATCATCGATCATCAAGAAGTGTCGATTGCACTAAGCTAGTAAATATAAGAGTTTAGCTTCATGTCCCATAACCACTTGCTTAACTCAAATATTTACGAACAGATTGTAGATCTCCACTAGAAAATTGTCACAAGAGTTTCAATATGTGTGAATCGAAATCACACCAATGAGGTATAGACTAACCTTGAAGATAAAGAGATATGTGTGAATCGAAATCACACAAATGGTGTCTAGTCTAACCTCGCAAACAAAGAGACATCGCTCAATCGCTAGTATAAATCACAAAAATGATCGTCATGATCATTAGGAAGTGTCGATTACACTAAGCTAGTAAATATAAGAGTTTAGCTTCATGTCCCATAACCACTTGCTTAACTCAAATATTTACGAACAGATTGTAGATCTCCACTAGAAAATTGTCACAAGAGTTTCAATCGAACAAGTCCATAAATTAACCGACGAAGTAAACGCAAGCGTTTCGTACCACTTGTTTTGCTAAGCCGTTTAATTATATTTTCTCATACGAATGAAGTAAAGGTTTGTATATACTAATAGATTGGAAAACAGTTTTATAAACGAGTTTGATATTGAAAATAGAGTTGAAATCGTTTTGATGAAGAAGTTTTGATATTTAATACTAGTATAGAAAACCTTTATATTTTGAAGTGACAAATCATAGAAGTGATTGTAGAAACAATCAATCATAAAAATTCACATTCGAAGACGTGAATAAAATCCAAAGAAATCGATATCAAATCCATCAAAATGGATATTTCCAATAACTCCCAAAGAAAAGAAGTCATCAAAGTCGGTAATAAATGATAACAATAAAAGGGAAACCACACGAATCGATTAAAGTTGGAAATCACACAAAATAGGCGAAATAGGTAAACAACATCAGGTCGGTCGGCCGGCTTCAGGGCTCGGTCGACCGGACCCTGTTCTGAAAAATAGTTCGGGAAGCAGGTCGGTCGACTGAGCTCTGCAGCCGGTCGACCAAACCCAAACAGAGAAGTGCTTAGCACTTTTGGAAGCAGGTCGGTCGACTGACTACAGAGCTCGGTCGACCGGACCTGTTTCCAGCACTGCCCAACTTATCAAGTTCATTGGCCGAATCTCGACCGAATTGCATTTTCGCGAGCAACGACACTAAGGATTTAAGCCTAACGACAACCCGGCCTTATAAGCTCTTCAATGCATCACAAAAATCATGATCAACGATCAAAGTTTGGATTTTTAAAGAATTGAACTCAAAACACTAAAAATTGGAATATTCACCAAATCAATCTAAACCAAGTGCAATTGCACAAGAATAAGTGTTAGAAATTCATACCTAACAATCAAAGATAAATATAGTTTAAGATGTGAGATAAAAATCTCACCTTTGAACCCAAACAAATGAAGAAGAAGCTTTTAAAACAAGCCAAGATCAATTCCTCTTCAATAACAACTCAAGAAGCTTAAATCTAAGCTTTAAAAGAAGAACATTCCCAAAGTTAGGTTTAGGAATTTTATGAAATTGGAAGGAGAAAGAGTTGGAGAAGAAGAAGGAGATGCTTACCAAAGGGTTCTCTTTGAATTTGGAGCTAGAAGTTGGATTTGCTAATGAAGACTAGGGTTTTGAATTTCTATTTCCCATTCTCTTCCACCATTGTTGCTTTAGAACTGAAAAGAGGAGGAAGTGAGAGTGAATGGGGAGGAGGGGTTCAGATTTGAGTATAAGTTAGCTAGTGGGCTGAACCCAAACCCAAAGTCCAAAGTGAAAAAGTAGCAAAATTCTACTAACTCCAAACATATCGAAGCTTATACTCAAAAAGGTCGCAAACGGCATTTCGATATCAATGGAAGTGGTCTCGAGTCCTAATTCGACTGTTTGCAAAAAGTATTTTTTCGGACTAAAATCCGACTGACGATTAAATATTTAAAAAAAATATTAATATAAAATCGATAAATATGCGGGTTGTTACAAACTCCCCTCCTTAAAGAAATTGCGTCCTCGCAATACTTAAGAAGGAAATAAAGAGTAACAACCATAAAAGCATATCAACACAAAAAAAAATTTGAATCAAGAAGTCCACCATAAAGAGCACGAAAGAGTAAGTCCAAAAGTTTTTGTTCGATGAATTCTCTAGATTTCCCAAGAGAAACCCTTAGGATTTGAGAACCAAAGAACTCACACAAGAAAGACATCTTTATTTCGAAGGCGCTCATCCTCCGAAGAAATGATTCGAATAGAATATTGCTCAAAAGTCAAATTTGGTGAAACTTCAATCCCTACTATAACACCGGGCTCAAGAATAAAAATTGGAATCCCTAAGGCATTTCCGTAGTTGGAAGACGTGGGAAAACGTCATGGATAGCAGAAAATTGAGTCGGTGCAACGGCGTAGTACAATAACGGTACGCCAAAGAAACGAGAAACTCGAATAATTTGGAACAACGACATAGTACAACAACGGTACGCCAGATGAACCAAAGCTCAAATAATTCAGAACATCGACGTAGTGCAAACGGTACGTCAAATGAACCGAACACCATAAAAGAATCATCGGACGCTAGTCCATAAAAGAAATGAGACAAAGCTCAAATAAACGAAGTATATCGAAACGTCCGATGTTGGTAAAATGATCATTCCATTTGGACATCATCAAAGAAACAACCACTTGTTGTTTACAACAATGTGCATTGGCAACACGGTTCCTCTTTCCGGGAATATACAAAGAATATCAAGATCATAAGATGCAAGGAACTCGATCCAATATTAGTTCCTTATGAGAAAATAAATATTCCAAAGATTTATGATCAGGGTAGAGAACAAATTTCTCACCCAAAAATAATGATGCCAAAATTTTTTTTAAAAGGGAAAACAATAACCGCGAGCACTAGATCATGAGTGGCATACCTAGTCTCGATCGACTTTAATGATTTAGAAGCACAAGTGATAGCACGTTCTCTTTTGCAAGCGAACGACATCCAAACCAATACGATTAGCATTGGTACAAAAGATAAAGTCTTGGTTCCCATCGGGAATCACAAGAATAGAAGTATCGGAAAAGAATTCTTTCAAATAATCTACTTTCCTGAAAAGCTAAAACTTTCAAAATCACAATTATCTTTATGTAAAAATCTTTCTAGAAAAATTTGCATTTTACACGTCAATATATCGTGTCTGATTGTCTCATCAAAGCGTTTAGGAGATTCCTATCGATAACGTTGATCAAGCGCATCGACCAGAATTCTTAAAGCACTCAATGGGCAATACAATCACAAAATCATATTCTATATGATAAACATGTTTTCTTAAAAACCTTTAAGAATATTCTTTGTTCGTTTAAGAGCAAAATCAAATTGTACTTATAAATAAATCTTATGAAAAAGATTAGCAAAATTTTAAATTGCTATTTTCACCCAAAATCAATGAATACAAGAATGGTCTCATCGAAATATTCATAGAATACTAGATTTACAAAAATGGATGAAATAAAATGGATAAACTGAATGACATAACAAGTCATTCATAAGAATCATAACGGGTGCGGAATGCGGTAAGTGGATGCTAACTTCCGCAACTCGTAGCTAAAGAAAACCGATGGTAAGGTCGAGCTAAAAAGACCTTATCACCACTCAAGATATTGCTTAGGTGATAATCCTAAGACAAGCTCAAAAATACCGGAAATTCTCAAACTACATGAATGAGAGAAATAACGCTTTCCTCATCATGAGGGCTTAAAGAATAAAATGAAGCCATCAAATTGGGAACGAAATCACGAAGAAAAAACAGAAATCTGCTTAACAGATTGAAAATGTCAAAGATGCATAGTCCACACGGGACAAAGGATATGGCTTCATAATAATTAAGCCAATCCTTACAAAAGTCAATTCCGAGGCATAAGTAAAAATCGGCTCGGAAAGATAAATCACATAAAATAATTTCGACATCAATAAAAAGAAAATTGAGCACTGTGGATCCACCAATCCGAATTCGCATTTCTCAAGGGAGTCATCAATCCCAAAATATTTAAAGAAAAAGAATCGAAAAGTTCTTTTGATATAAAAATAATGAGATGAACCCATATCAAAAAGAACTCAAATAGGAAGATCACGAAATTGAACAATAGCATCAAGGATTGAATGTAAAATACCTTGACCAAGAGAAGAGTTGCTAGGAGCTTGCACTACATTGAGCTTTCCCTCCTTCCTACTTTGAAGTATGGGACATGTAGTTATATGGTGACCCGAATTTTTGCAATAGCGACAATAAAGAGGTTTCGGACACTCCCTTGCATAGTGGTCTGCGAAACCACAATTGTAGCATTGTCCACGACTAGAGGTAGGGGCTTTTGCTACCGGGGTTTCTTGTCTCCCCTTCTTGTTGGGAAAGGGGCCTTTGAATTTAATTGGCCTCTTCATGTTGTCGTTGAAGTTCTGTTTTGCACTCACAACTTCAACATTACACTCTCTATCGGCCTCTTCAAGACGAAGAGCGATATCAATAAGCTGATCAAATGAAACCTCGAGTTTCAGGAGTAATGGCTTCTTAAGATTCTTATTCAAGCCATAGACAAATCTCTGGTTCTTCTTCAATGGGGTGTTAATGTATTCAACCCCGTATTTGGAAAGAGATTCGAAAGATGCGACGTAGTCCGTCACAGAAGATTCACCTTGAACAAGGTCGATAAAACGCCGAGCCAAAGTTACTTTTTCAGCCTCCGGCACAAATTTCAATTCGAATCTTTCTTGGAATTGCTCCCAAGTGAGATCCGCTTCAACGATTTCAGAAATAAGAAGCTCATACCAATCCAATGCTCTTTCTTGGAGCATGCTAGAAGCCACTTGGACTCGGTAGAGATCAACAAGATTCATGCGAGAAAAGATGCGGTCGCATGATCTAAGCCAAGCTTGAATTTCAATGACACTCTCGGATCCCCGGAATGGCCTTCCACCCAAATCGGTATAATCTCTACACAAGCGTGCAAAACCGGATCGAGGATGAGTAGGCTCTGGAATGGGTCCGATAGCTTGGGCATTCTTAACAAGATCTAGAAGCTGCTGGGCAGACATAAATACTCCCTCCTGTGGAGTAGCACTGGATTGACCGGCGCTGGGACGGCCAGGTCTAACCATTTCTTTTCTTTAAGAAAGAAAGAAAAGAGAAAAAGGTTAATCTCAGAATGAATATCAAACAAACTTGATTGATAAAACAAGGAATCATAAAAGGAAATAGGATAGAACGGTACGAAGATCCGAATCAAATCCTATGGCACGATTCCTAAGAAAGACTTAGGACATGATCCTTGCTAAATTATTCTACATTGTTCCGAAGATTGGCTCTGATACCAAGCTGTGACGCCCCACCTCTATACCCACGCTAGCCAAGGACACTACGGGGTAATACCGTCAACTAGCACGGAGAATAAGGCTGTTGAGGAGCGACCATCTGTATAATTGCTTTGTGCGGGTACCGATATGCCAGATAAAAATATATCTTTTCATCTCAAGAGGAAATCCGACATACCGATACAAACTCAAAGCTACTATATAGTGGCTATATGGACCTTGGAAACAAATATAGAAATAAAGATAACACAAATCAGTCATAGACAATTCATATCACAAAGGCGGAAATAGATATGAATATAACACCTGAAAGTGTACATCAGAGTAGTGGTCAAATAAGATCCACAATAACACAAAAGAATAGATACAAGTGCTAGCCAAAAGAATATGTATACATCAAGGAGTCTAATCTCAAATGTATACAACAAAAACTACTAAACTAGAGTAGTTAGCCAAAAGTCAGATGATGGTTCCAGATAGGAAGTCATGAAGAAGCACCTGTAAAATCTCAGTCTGACTCGAGTATTATTTAAGAAGAAAATAATAAACGGATCAATCTAGCTATAATTATCAGATAAAATGAGATATAAGAAGAGATATAATAAAAACGTATGATAACCAAAAAGGTCATACCTCGACAAGTATACATTAGAGAATCAACAAAGGAAAATCATACAAATATCTCATGAATCTCATAGCATAAAAAGAATGTCATATTCTTTATTTAATTCACCAAGCCACAATAAATGACATACATATTAATGCCAACTGAAAAAGTGGTGAAACATAAATTCCAGAAATCACAACGAGAAATCCAGAAATCACAAGAAAAGAGGATGGCCAATCCCATAAACTGAACATCGTCGCACCTAGAAAGATACACCCCATGTAAAGTCTAGCATCGATACACCTAGAAAGATGCACCCCATGCAAAGTCGAACATCGACGCACCTAGAAAGATACGCCCCATGCTCTAGCATCGACGCACCTAGAAAGATACGCCCCATACATAAATAAACATCGACGCACCTAGAAAGATACGCCCCATGTAATGTCTAACATCGATGCACCTAGAAAGATACACCCCATGCAAAGCCGAACATTGACGCACCTAGAAAGATTCGCCCCATGCATAGACGAACATCGACGCACCTAAATAGATACGCCCCATGTCCCGACTTATTGAGCCGATTGCTCCACGAAGTAAATAAACATCGACGCACCTAAACAGGTACGACCCATGCGTGAAATAAACATTGACGCACCTAAATAGGTACGACCCATGCGAGAAGTGAGATGAAGCTCATTAAAACGAGGAACAGTCCTCCACGTGGACAAAGAGACATCACACGTTGCTAGTCTAAACCATAAAATGATCATCATCGATCATCAAGAAGTGTCAATTGCACTAAGCTAGTAAATATAAGAGTTTAGCTTCATGTCCCATAACCACTTGCTTAACTCAAATATTTACGAACAGATTGTAGATCTCCACTAGAAAATTGTCACAAGAGTTTCAATATGTGTGAATCGAAATCACACCAATGAGGTATAGACTAACCTTGAAGATAAAGAGATATGTGTGAATCGAAATCACACAAATGGTGTCTTGTCTAACCTCGCAAACAAAGAGACATTGCTCAATCGCTAGTCTAAATCACAAAAATGATCATCATGATCATTAGGAAGTGTCGATTACACTAAGCTAGTAAATATAGGAGTTTAGCTTCATGTCCCATAACCACTTGCTTAACTCAAATATTTACGAACAGATTGTAGATCTCCACTAGAAAATTGTCACAAGAGTTTCAATCGAACAAGTCCATAAATTAACCGACGAAGTAAACGCAAGCGTTTCATACCACTTGTTTTGCTAAGCCGTTTAATTATATTTTCTCATACGAATGAAGTAAAGGTTTGTATATACTAATAGATTGGAAAACAGTTTTATAAACGAGTTTGATATTGAAAATAGAGTTGAAATCGTTTTGATGAAGAAGTTTTGATATTTAATACTAGTATAGAAAACCTTTATATTTTGAAGTGACAAATCATAGAAGTGATTGTAGAAACAATCAATCATAAAAATTCACATTCGAAGACGTGAATAAAATCCAAAGAAATCGATATCAAATCCATCAAAATGGATATTTCCAATAACTCCCAAAGAAAAGAAGTCATCAAAGTCGGTAATAAATGATAACAACAAAAGGGAAACCACACGAATCGATTAAAGTTGGAAATCACACAAAATAGGCGAAATAGGCAAACAACATCAGGTCGGTCGGCCGGCTTCAGGGCTCGGTCGACCGGACCCTATTCTGAAAAATAGTTCGGGAAGCAGGTCGGTCGATTGAGCTCTGCAGCCGGTCGACCAAACCCAAACAGAGAAGTGCTTAGCACTTTTGGAAGCAGGTCGGTCGACTGACTACAGAGCTCGGTCGACCGGACCTGTTTCCAGCACTGCCCAACTTATCAAGTTCATTGGTCGAATCTCGACCGAATTGCATTTTCGCGAGCAACGTCACTAAGGATTTAAGCCTAACGACAACCCGGCCTTATAAGCTCTTCAATGCATCACAAAAATCATGATCAAAGATCAAAGTTTGGATTTTTAAAGAATTGAACTCAAAACACTAAAAATTGGAATATTCACCAAATCAATCCAAACCAAGTGCAATTGCACAAGAATAAGTGTTAGGAATTCATACCTAACAATCGAAGATAAATATAGTTTAAGATGTGAGATAAAAATCTCACCTTTGAACCCAAACAAATGAAGAAGAAGCTTTTAAAACAAGCCAAGATCAATTCCTCTTCAATAACAACTCAAGAAGCTTAAATCTAAGCTTTAAAAGAAGAACATTCCCAAAGTTAGGTTTAGGAATTTTCTGAAATTGGAAGGAGAAAGAGTTGGAGAAGAAGAAGGAGATGCTTACCAAAGGGTTCTCTTTGAATTTGGAGCTAGAAGTTGGATTTGCTAATGAAGACTAGGGTTTTGAATTTCTATTTCTCATTCTCTTCCACCATTGTTGCTTTAGAACTGAAAAGAGGAGGAAGTGAGAGTGAATGGGGAGGAGGGGTTCAGATTTGAGTATAAGTTAGCTAGTGGGCTGAACCCAAACCCAAAGTCCAAAGTGAAAAAGTAGCAAAATTCTACTAACTCCAAACATATCGAAGCTTATACTCAAAAAGGTCGCAAACGGCATTTCAAACTCAATGGAAGTGGTCTCGAGTCCTAATTCGACTGTTTGCAAAAAATAGCTTTTTGGACTAAAATCCGACTGACGATTAAATATTTAAAAAAAATATTTAAATATAAAATCGATAAATATGCGGGTTGTTACATTTCTACTCCTTCGTTCCACAGTATTTTTAACTCCTCAATCAACGGTTGTAAATATACATCGATTCATTGTGTCGGATCGTCGGGGCCAGGAACGACAACAGTAAGAAACATATATTGTGTTTTCATACACATCCATGGAGGTAAATTATAGGGTGTGACGATAATGAGCCAGGATGAATATTTAGAATCAAATTGAGAAAATGGAGAAAAATCGTCCGTACATAATCCTAATCTAACATTTCGACTCTCCGCTGCAAAATTTGGATACGTTTTATCGAAATGCTTCCATGCTTCTCCATCGGCCGGATGTGTCAACGTACCCTCTTCCTCTGTTCTCACGCTATGCCACCTCATATTAGACGCAGTTACAGAGGATGCATATAATCTTTGAAGTCTTGGAGTTATGGGTAAGTAGTGCATACGCTTGTACGGAACTTCCTTCCCCTTCTTTTTTCTTGGTTTGTATCTCTCTTGGTTACAAACTTTACAATTTCTAAGGTTTGTGTCTTCTTTCCAAAACAACATGCATCCTTTTAAACATGTATCTATTTTCTGATACGGTAAACCAAAAGCCGACATAAGTTTTTTTAACTTCGTAGTGATTTTCACACATTTGATTATCGGGCGGCATATGTCTTTTTGCAGCTTGTACAACAGCCGTAAACCCAGCTTCAGTGATGTTGTATTTTGACTTCATCGCAATGTATTCTGCGATTACTGACAGCTGAGTGCCGCTTTTACAACCATCACAAATAGGTTTCTTAGCTGCATCTAGTAAATCATAAATTTTTTTAGCTTCAATATTTGGTTCTTCAACATTTCCATCATCGTCGTCAACTTCAACCATAGGAAACATTGATCGTGCTGCATCTTCGACCATATTTTCTATACGGGTCGTTGAAACTATTTCGTTAATGACACTTTCAGACTCTACAGAAGTATTTGCTACAACTTCTCCATGCCGATCCCAAACATAATATTCGGGTGCGAAACCGTGTTTGCACAAATGAACTTTCACAATATCTAGTAACAAATACTTCAAATGTCTACACCTACTACACGGACAATGAATTTCTGGATCGTTTCCGTTATTACTTAAAGCGAATTCAACAAACACGTTTATACCATTATAGAAATCTTCTTTTATTGAGCCCCTCAGTCCTTTTCTTTGGTACATCCATCTCCTCCGATCAACAAAATAATCAATCATTTTTCCTATTTGACAAAATGAGAAGTTCAAAATTTAATATTTATTTTGAATTTAAAATTTCCTATTTGACAAATACTTCAAAATTTCCTATTTGACAAATACTTCAAAATTCCTATTTGACAAAATGAGAAGTTCCTATTTAAAATTTATATATTTTCAAATAGGGCACATTTTATTTTTTAACGTAACGATTTAAAAATATATATAATTTTTTTTTTCATTGGTCAGGCATCCTACTTCCCATTACAAACACAGTAAGCATTTACATTTCGTATATTACTTCGTCTCAAACGATTCAACAAAATTTCGACAGCATTTCCCTTTTGTTCCCTGCATTGTACACAAATGCGTGTACGCAGGAAACAAAAAGAAAAGTTAGGCCGAAATTTTATGAACCGTTTGAGACGAAATAGTATACAAAATGTAAATGCTTACTGTGTTTATAACTTGTCCAATACAGGGACAAATCCGACAAACATTGTACCAGATGAATATAAATGGTCGTTTTTCAAAAAGAACGACTATTTATACAATGATCATGTACAACACTCGTCAGACGGGGCCAAAAACTCTCTAAGGAACATTTGTCAATTACATGCGCGCATTTTACGAAAAAATACAGTTTTACTCACTGTTCACATTTACAAAAATATATATTAATTTAACACATTTATTCGACGTATTACGCATCAACTTAAGGCTCGTTCGACGTATTTTTTTGTTGCATAAATCAATACGTGCACAATATAATATTTCTAGCTCGTACGTTCATTTTATCTTATTTCAACTAACACAATACAATGATAGCAGTGCTACACACATATATAATCAATATAAATTATACATGTTTTTCGCAATTTCACGATAATAGATGAAATAGGAATACCATGGAATGCTAGAAACTATTATAACACTATTGTAAACAATTTCAATCAACAATTACCCCTAATTTATCAAATTATGCAAATCTAGAATTAGGATAAAAACTGAATTTTTGGCTAAAATAAGAGATTATACCTGTTCTAGAGAGCAGTAGAAGTTAATTGCACAACCGGGAAGAACCTGAAATCTCGAAATTGCTGATTGGAGGGCTGGGGAAGAGAATTGGGGGAAGTAAACCTAATTTTTTCGTATGAAAATGGAGAAGAAGAAGGCTCGGCTGGAGCCAGGTATTCGCGATTTTCCGACGGCTTCCGACGGCCTGTCGGAAGCCGTCGGAAATAAGCCGTCGGGAGCCGTCGCCCTACCCTGCCGGTTTTTGAGCTTTTTCTAGTAGTGTTGTAATCTTTATAAACAAAGTTCATAAAGAACAAAATGAATGTAAACAAAATTTTGCAATCACGCATATATAGATATAAATAAACCCGTGAACCATAACACTGAAAATATAAGTATGCAAACAAAATCTCAACAGAACTATAGGTAAAAATAAACTTTAAATAAAATATTTATACATAGCTGATGCGTGTAAATTTACCAAAATTTCAGCTGTTTTTACAACTCTTCCAGCACTTGTATATTTAACCTATACTAACCTAGGTATATAATAATGTTCAAAACCTTTTCTTATAAAATAAAATAAAAATCAATACTGATTATAAAAGAATCAATTTTATAAGCAAACTAAACTTACAAATAACAACATAATATAACCCTATACTACTACCAGATGTATATACTTTATAAACCCTAATCATAAACGAGTATATAGATATTATTTTACAGGCTATTGAATATAACTTTTTATACGAAAAAAAACGAACAGAATATGGCTCACCTATATGTATCGCAGCACATATATATTGTCCCATATCACTCGCTCAACACGCATACATAGTCAAGCTTCATAAATCACAGTACAAGAGAGGCCGATGGTGGAAGGTGGAGGAGTAAAGGGGATTTCGGCCGAGCCTTGGTAGCTACGGCTGATGTGGCAGCCAAGAGACGCGGGGTGGGTGGTCGGCCTGGCGTTGGAGGCAAGGCGAGTTGGTGGAGAAAGGAGTAGGGAGTCCGAGGCTGCGCGTTGCATTTGGTTCGGCGGTAAGGCCGACGTGGCGCAGGTGGATTCGGCCATTGGGTGAGATGGTGAGGAACGGGAGCAGGCGGATGTGCTTGCTTTGGTGGTGTACGGCTGTGGAGCGGAGGTGTTTCCTCGAGGCGGCTTGCGGTGGTGGGTTGCTAGCTTGGCCGAGCTAGTGGTTGTGCACATGGTTGAGGAGAATGATGGCTGTACGATGCGGGTGACGCTGCTACTCGAGAGGATGGATCGGTTTTGGGTAGCAGGTGGGAGTAGGGAGGTAGGTTGAGACAAAACTAAAAAGAAAAGAAAATACAGAACGAAGGGAAGAAGAAGGAGCATACTTCTTTTGTCTGTAGATAGAAGTGGCCTTTTAGAGTATGAATTCTTATTATATATTAATCTAAATTGAATGGTTCATAAAAACGTGAAGAGGTTGGAAAGATAAAAGTCACTAGTGCGCATATCTATGGGATATAAGTGCCAAAGGCTATTTGAATTCAACTAGTGGACAAACAGAAAGACAAGAAAACAAAACGCTCAGATACGAAGCCGATATGACAGAACGTTACGCAGATTTCTTCGTGTTCCGGACTTCGAAACATACGAACAAATATACCGTGAAGATCAACACGGTGAGACGATCAGAACGGCATACGGATATCAGTGGTACGATTGAATTATAAAAATTTGATTTTTCTACCAGCGGAAAATGCAGCAAAAACACAGAAAAATAAGATTGACGGAGCTAAAGAAGTCCGAATTTGGAAAAACGAAAAATGACGTCTTGCTCAGAAGATGGTTTAGAATTTTTCTGTGTAAAAATATTAGGTTTCGAAAACATTTTATTTTCATCAATTTCTAACTGATTAAATTGAAATAAAATTACACACGAAATAAACTTTCATATTTTTGGATGAAAATTTACCAATTGCTATGTTTAACTAGACGCATTTCAAATATTAAATTTTTATTTCAATATTTTATTTTTTAAAATTCCACAAAATTTCAATTAATAACATTATTAAAATCAGTTAAATTTACGGGTCGTTACACTCTCCCCCACTCAAAACTTTTCGTCCCCGAAAAGGAAGGAGGTAGGAGAATAGAAACAACCAGAAAGAAAATAGATTAAAAGACAAGATAAAACAATTAAACCATATAATTTCAAATTGAACTGATTAATATTTAACAATTTGGTTTAATCCACTTGGTTTCACTTAAGTTAAATCAATCTATCTATTTCTAAATTCATTATCTTACTAACTAGTCATCCTCAATTAACACTTTCTAAATCATCAATTTGTATAATCAATTATTGTACTCATATTTTATTCAACAGATTTAATTCTTTTATTCCAAATTATTATTAAGTTTATTTCACTTAATATATCTTATTACATATTTTTAAACCATATAAATTAATTTAAACCATATAAATTTCAATTTAAATTAATTTTTTTTTTCAATTTGGTTAAATCCATTTATATTAAATCAATAAATAGTCATTCGATTTAAATTTGTTATTTCAACTGTTAATTCTAATCATATAAATTTCATTTTAAATCAATTAATATTCAATAATTGATCTTAATTCAAGGTATTTCATTTAGCTTATTCAATTCAATTTGTTAATTCTTTCAGAACAAAATTTACTTTATTTATCTCATTCAATTAACTTATTATTCTATCATCTTTATTAGCATTTTTTTATAATTAAAATCTAAGTGCATAACATTTATTATAAACACTCAAATTTTATTTATAAAATTATTTTATATTGTATATTATCCAATTACATTTTAACTTCTGAATAATTTAGGTAAGTTATTTTGAAATGCAATTTAGTACTATACAATAAAATTTTCAAATTCAATTATTTCAAGTTTAAATACTTATTCAAAATTTAGCTTTATTTATAATTGAAAACATCTTTTAACATGATTTTTAAGAATTTAATTTTCGTTTAATTTCAAACCCTTTAGAAATAATTATGTATATATTATATATATTAAATCAAATTAAATTTAAAATAATATACCCATATATATATATATATAAATCAAGTCATACTTAAGAAATTCAAATCAAAATATTTTTCCAAAACAATACCGTAGCAAAGCTACAGAATGGTCTCTTCACTTCGAAACTCGAAAATGAACGTCGATGATGCGACCGTCATCACCGAAATTATTTTCCAGCGACAAAGAGAAGAGCACTTGATTAAACATCTAAAATTTCTATGAAATGATTTTTATTCGAAAATACTTTAGATAATACATTTTAAAACCTTTAAAACCAAGGTTTGAAATTTTCGGAAATTAAATTCTCAATTTCTTGATTTAAATTCATTTCAGATTCTAAATCAAATTATATCCAAGTTTTATAAATTCATTTATTCATATTATGCAATAGTCAATGGTTTATAAAACAATAAATGAAAATCAAATATTATCATTTATGACAACAAACTTCATTAACAATTTAATTTCAGAAAACTTATATTTATATATAATATAATCATACAAAACTATTTTGTTTACCAAATTTGAAAACAATATTGTGTCAGTTTGCTCTGCTCAAGTGTTTTGGAAATCCTATCGATAGCGTTGATCAGACGAATCGATCGGAAACCCAAATCAACATCAACAACTCAAACAACACAACATATATTAAAACATTTATATATATTAGTTTACAAATACATTTCTTTGCTCGACGATACAGGAACGAATTTTCAAAATAAGGATAGGGTTTCAAATTTGATGGACTCAAATCAAAGAGAAATTTGATTCGAAGATAAGTTCAAAACAAAGATATGATGATTAATAACAAAGTAGGAAGATTGATAAATTTATATAAATCGTGGGCAACCTTAACCGGGTCAACCATGACTTCAAGAATAAGATCAATGTAGAATTCCAAGGCAAATCGACATTGATCTCAAGAGATAGAATTCGGCATAACCAAAGATGTTAGCATCTAAACCGAGGATATATAAATCTCCGGTGAATCAATGCTATCGTAAAAGAGTTTTACCCCTTTACAAATCGATTTGAGATTGGCGGGACCACCAACTCATTATAAAGATCATTCGAAGTGGAGTTATGTGATACTACAGAATTCAGAAGAATACGAATAGTGAGGGACAAGAATGAATTTCGGAACCGCAGGTAATGTTCCAAAATTCAAAGGAATCGAGTCATAAGGAAGAGATTCAACTCGAATGAAAGTGATTCTGTAAATACATTTACCCTATATGCTAAGTTTTGCCTAGAGCTACCAAAGCTCTTATACCAACTGTAACGACCCGCTATTTTGGATCATTCGCATCCGCACATGTCAAACTTGAATAATTCAAAATACCGAATTGTTAATTTAAATTTGGCAAAACTGAACATATACAGTAAATAAAATAATCACAGATCACAGACATAGAGTAATAAATGCAGTGGAAACAAAAGATAGTAGTTCATAAAGCTACTATATACATATCAGAGTTAAATAAGGTACAACAGATGTCTCGAATACAATAATCAAATACAATATCAGAATACATCACTGGAATCAACTGAATATCTGAAAGCGGGATAGATAGCTGGATCTCCAAGCGAAGCTCCAACTCCAAAGGTGAGTCTCGAATACTGGTACACTCAGTCTGACCCGAGCGTAAAGCAAAACACAAAACACTCGAGTCAGGATTAACATTCTTATATTAATAAATCCAACTCAAGTGAAATAGCAACTGAAATATAAATAACTCAAAGGATGTTTGGAATAACCATCCTTTAAGGATCCGTTAAACTATCTACTATGTAGTAGTGTACGGTAAATAGATAATGCCTATCAGTAATATAAAGTTATCAAAATAGTGTTAAGGCGTTACCATTATCCCCCTTAACACATTTTATATAAGCGTTATAGTCTATACAGCACTGTAAACTCCACCGTAAACTAGTGGGATACCAGGGAGTACTCCATAGGTATAACACAAAACAAATCGTAGTGGTCGCGTATATAGGGATACAAGTATGACAAGGCACATGAGGCAATACCCAAGGTAGTGAAACTACCGTTTGCCTGATCCGGACTGGTGAGAACGCATCGCCGTAGCGATCGCAACACCGCGAAACAACACTCCCAAATCAAGGGTGCACCAATCGATAACAAGTAATGAGTAGTTTTCGAAGAAGTGTAATCTTTACAAACAAAGTTCATAAAGAACAAAATGAATGTAAACAAAATTTTGCAACCACGCATATATAGATATAAATAAACCCGTGAACCATAACACTGAAAATATAAGTATGCAAACAAAATCTCAACAGAACTGTAGGTAAAAATAAACTTTAAATAAAATATTTATACATAGCTGATGCGTGTAAATTTACCAAAATTTCAGCTGTTTTTACAACTCTTCCAGCACTTGTATATTTAACCTATACTAACCTAGGTATATAATAATGTTCAAAACCTTTTCTTATAATAGAAAAAAAATCGATACTGATTATAAAAGAATCAATTTTATAAGCAAACTAAACTTACAAATAACAACATAATATAACCCTATACTACTACCAGATGTATATACTTTATAAACCCTAATCATAAACGAGTATATAGTTATTATTTTACAGGCTATTGAATATAACTTTTTATACGAAAAAAAACGAACAGGATATGGCTCACCTATATGTATCGCAGCACATATATACTGTCCCATATCACTCGCTCAACATGCATACACAGTCAAGCTTCATAAATCACAGTACAAGAGAGACCGATGGTGGAAGGTGGAGGAGTAAAGGGGATTTCGGCCAAGCCTTGGTAGCTATGGCTGATGTGGCAGCCAAGAGACGCGGGGTGGGTGGTCGGCCTGGCGTTGGAGGCAAGGCGAGTTGGTGGAGAAAGGAGTGGGGAGTCCGAGGCTGCGCGTTGCATTTGGTTCGGCGGCAAGGCTGACGTGGCGCAGGTGGCTTCGGCCATTGGGTGAGATGGTGAGGAACGGGAGCATGTGGATGTGCTTGCTTTGGTGGTGTACGGCTGTGGAGCGGAGGCGTTGCCTCGAGGCGGGTTGCGGTGGTGGGTTGCTAGCTTGGCCGAGCTAGTGGTTGTGCACATGGTTGAGGAGAATGATGGCTGTACGATGCGGGTGACGCTGCTACTCGAGAGGATGGATCGGTTTTGGGAAGCAGGTGGGAGTAGGGAGGTAGGTCGAGACAAAACTAAAAAGAAAAGAAAATACAGAACGAAGGGAAGAAGAAGGACCATACTTCTTTTATCTGTAGATAGAAGTGGCCTTTCAGAGTATGAATTCTTATTATATATTAATCTAAATTGAATGGTTCATAAAAACGTGAAGAGGTTGGAAAGATAAAAGTCACTAGTGCGCATATCTATGGGATATAAATGCCAAAGGCTATTTGAATTCAACTAGTGGACAAACAGAAAGACAAGAAAACAAAACGCTCAGACACGAAGCCGATATGACAGAACGTTACGCAGATTTCTTCATGTTCCGGACTTTGAAACATACGAACAAATATACCGTGAAGATCAACACGGCGAGACGATCAGAATGGCATACGGATATCAGTGGTACGATTGAATTATAAAAATTCGAATTTTTTACCAGCGGAAAATGCAGCAAAAACACAGAAAATAAGATCGATGGAGCTAAAGAAGTCCGAATTTGGAAAAACGAAAAATGACCTCTTGCTCAGAAGATGGTTTAGAATTTTTCTATGTAAAAATATTCAGGTTTCGAAAACATTTTATTTTCATCAATTTCTAACTGATTAAATTGAAATAAAATTACACACGAAATAAACTTTCATATTTTTGGATGAAATTTTACCAATTGCTATGTTTAACTAGATGCATTTCAAATATTAAATTTTTATTTCAATATTTTATTTTTTAAAATTCCACAAAATTTCAATTAATAACGTTATTAAAATCAGTTAAAGTTACGGGTCATTACACCTTTCCTTTCCCATCCTCTCCTATGACTCCTTTTTTGAATCTATGTAGTTGCCTCTTCCTTGAACCCCTTTCACTTCATTAAAAACACACTTTATGTTATTATTAAAATTAGTGGTTCAATGACTTTTAGTATGTTTAGAGTTGTAGATATATATAAGTTGACATAATAGATTAAATCTCAGTTTCAGTTGCTAATGAATCATCAAAACATTAATACATAACAAATCGTATCATTCCACTACTTCTATAGAAAATATGAATGAAGAATAAACACAGTTGGTTGACAATTATCAGATTAAGTGGGGTAGAAAAATGTGTTTATTGTTATTTCCATTTTCTACACCTAGAAATTAATACCAAAAGACCATGAAATATAAAAGTCAAGCTCAAGGATCACGCCCTAAGGAAACTCAAGGAACAGTTTACATTGGTCATAAAATGTATTGAACTGAATAGGTTGCTAACATCATTTTATAAGCTCAATATGCTCTTAATAGTCGGTCACATACCTGGCTAAATTGAAAACAACCAACATCGTCATCTAAAAAACCGAGTACTACATATAAATTGTAGTTTGAATCCAAGAAACGCTCAATGAATTAAGCACAACCTTCCCCAATAGTCATTCAACTCTCCAAAACTTATGATCAAGAAACGTATTTGTCCATTGCTCTTGAGGTTAACACAAATCTTATCTACTTGCATGATTCATATTCAAATCCTTCAAATCCTACTTAAATGAGCCCCTACCCAACCTTGTTGTCGACATATGCATGATTTGTAATACCTTGGGAAATTTGTAAATATTTTAATTTAAATATTAATAATAAATGATGTAGAAATAAATTAATTTAGTGGTTTAATTAAATAAAATTAAAATAAGGAGGGACATAAATTAAGAAAATGGTCATTTTTCTAACTTTGGAATTTGATGATGAAAATAATGCCATTACGACCGTCTCATTTTTCTAATTCGCATAGTATTTTGATATGCCTCGTTTGAAGTTCATCTAAAGAAATTATGGACGAAACAGTATCGGTCAAACGGGTGCCAAAAAATGATGTTCAAAATTTGAAATTTGGAACTAATAGTTTTTCCCTCCTCCCACTTAAACAAAATCCATGTACCTCTTCTGTTTTCATAAAAACTAATGCACTTCTTCTTCTTCCTCTCTTTCCCTCTTAACATACCAAAGATCAAACTCTAATATCTTTCTCAAAACTCAACGAAAATTCACGAAACCAGTAGCGTTGCGAAGCTATCAAAGAGGGCCAAAGGTTTGAAGTGATCGAGAGGAAAAATACTAAAGCATGGGAGCACAAGAGGCTAGACAGTAAGGGGTAACGAAGTAAATCTCGTAAATCATTTTCAGCATTAAACGTCCAACTTCAAAATGTCATATCTCCTTCGTTTCTTAATGAAATTCGATGATATACCCATCAAAATGACCATATGGGTGAGGTTTCCAACCTAATAAAGGTATTGGGGGTGAAAAACAAAGGTTCTTGGTGAGAAAATAGAAGAACGGCAAAGTCAGGAGCAACTTTAGAGTTTTGGTGAGTGATTCATATTCTCTTCTTCATGTAATGCAATTATAATCCTCTAATAATGATATGTTAGTTATATCAGAGTAGTATGACATAAAATAATACTTAAATTTGGATTCAAATGGGAATTGGGAGAGATTTGTTTATAAATAGTAAGTTAAAACTTGGTTTTCTTATAAATATGTCAATTCAATGAATCTACATGAAAATCGATGAAGTTAATGATAAAACTAGGCTTAGAAATGTAATTTTAGGTCTCAGGTACGTTCTCAGACGACTGAAGGTGGAATGGAGGTAAGCGGAGGCAGAAATGACGACGAAAACCATAAATTCCCAAAATCTAAAACTTATAGTAAACATTTACACTAGTCCCCCGACGGGCTTGGACCAATGCACCGGTGGCCATGTTGGGCACAGGTTGAACATGGACGCAGAATGGCCAATACAAATAAATAATGAATGATTCAACTCTTGTTTCTTTTATGTTATGCAAGATGATCTAAGGCTAGTGATGAGGCGAATGATGGTGCTACGAAGTAAGCGAATGTTTGTAATGATTGGTTGATATTTGAAGTAATTATATGTAGTTATGATAAAGGAATGTGATAGGATGATGGATGCGGACGTAAATGAGTCTAGAGTTCAGGTAGATGGCCCAGATTGTGTATGTCGATACGAATTTGGTCCTGTGACACAAATATATGGTCAAGGCATAACATTGCTCCCTTGTAGTGCTATAGCAGGCCAGTGGAGGAGGTCGATGTTAAGTGACCCTATAGGCTACCGAAGGACTAGGGCGTGAATCCAATTAGGTAGCACGAAGACAATAGGCTTTCCTGTAGGCTACGAGTGGTTCAGGATAGTCCTACGATTGCATGACGATGGATTATAGGCGATCCTGTAAGGCATGGGGTCGGACCAGGGATATGAGTCTGCACATATATGATGTGATATGATTATATGTATTAACATTTAGGTATGACGTGGCGATGGAACATGTGGTGGCCAAGTGATAGACTCATATCATGTTATAGTATTATTTTTGTAGTATATGTAGAGTAGAGTATGGCTCACTCACCAGACTTATGGTTGACCACCTCCTATTTTCCTTATATATATATATTTAATGTAGTTTGGGGATGATATGGTATCAGGAACAGATATTTGTTCGTGTATTGTGTATAGATGTACATAGGAGTTGTGACTTGAAGTTGACTATGTATGTGGATTGGGTTGTATTTGTAATATTCAAACATATGTATTTGACATAGAAGACAATGTTATGATGATGTGACCATGATATTTATTTATGTATTATATTTACTTCCTTCCATTGTGAGAGTATGAAAGTAGATAGCGTAAGTTAGAACTGTATCTGATAGCTATCTATGTTTGTATATGTTTATTTAATCTCAAACTCCAATTACTCGTCCTTTCGGTTCTTAGATTATTGGCGTCGGTTCGAGTGTTGGACCGGAGGTCGAGAGGGTAGGTTGTTACATGGTTGGTCTCCTACCACAAGTATTTTATAGATACAATAAATAAAAAACCGTGGCAGATCCATCTATCGACCATAACTTTGTTTCCACTTTCTCATGAGACATAGATACACTTTAAGCTTGGTATTGTGCCTACTATCACTATTATTTTGGCAACTAGTAAAAACTTTGCTATTTTATAATAGCTTTTCATGTGTCAAGCCAAGAGCTGTCCTGAATAAGAATACAGTCACCCTCCATATTGCCTTCCCCTTAGCTTTCCATGTCAACCCTTTCTTTTAAAAACAAATGCCTATGAATAATAGACCTACATTGACAAAGAGAGGAATTTTAACCATTTTCCATGATAAGCATAATTGCTAAAAAAGATTAATTTTCACTTCTTCGTACCTTTAAAGTTTTATTTAGCATATCCCATGGCAAGAATTATACTTGTTGATTTAATTCTTCTATTTTTGACCGGATTCTAAATCTAAGAACATGAAAAGGACATATACACACACACATTAAATAAAAGTTACTAACTAGTTAGTTCCAATTAATACTAATAATAATTAATAGAATATAATTTTTTCTAATGATAAAGCATAAACTCCTTTCTCTATGGAAGTAGGTACCCTTTGAGGGTGGAACCATAGTAAACACTATTCTAAGTTGATTTATGACTTATTATCACATTTTTTTATTTTACTACATATTTAACATTGTTATACTCTATTTTCCATTTTCTTCCCCTTTGTGTAACTTTTATTTCCAAACTAGCAATAATTAACTACCTTCGAAGGACGTTTGTTAGGTATCGGTCTCATGGACCCTTAATTTGCATTTGTAACGACCCGGATTTTTCGTTGTTCGATTTTGAATATTTAAATGGTTTTAAATATTAAATTTGAATTATAGGTTGATTTTTAATATGGAAAATTTGGGTTTATTTATAAAATAAATTCAGAATTTAAATATAGCAATTTATTGGATAATTTAATTATTAAAGTTTATTGGTTAAATTATTGTGCCTTGAGTTTTATGCTCGTAAAAAATAATTTAAAGGTTTATAAAATTTATATTAACAATAATGAAGATAATAAAAGTTTTAAAATTGAATTTAAAAGTGATCTGTTCAATTTTTTTTAAAATGGTTTGTTCAAATTGATAATTAAAAATAGCCATCCGGGGCATGGTCTCTGAATTCGACGAAACTAGTTTCATTGAATCCGTAATATCATATTATTATCAGATTTCAAATTTCGTAGTGTTTGGAGTTATCGATTGGCCGTACGGTATAAAAACGCGTTGAAATTTATATCGAAAATTTAATATAATAATTCGATTCAAAAAGCTATCTTCTCCATACGATCGAATTAGGACTCGAAACCATTTCCATTGTGTTCGGAATAGCTATATAATAATAGAAACGCCTGGCGGCATGCCTCCATAAGGGTACAAAATTTTGAGATATTTTGAAAAGTAAAAATAAAGGTAAAAATCTAATCAAAGTCACTCTACCTTTGAAAACATGCTACCCTACCATTCCTATGAAGTGACCTACGATTTCTTTCAGTCCTTAGGCCGCCTTTATTTCATTTTAAAACCACTTCTTATCAAACGAAATCAAATTCGTTTCATTTATAAAAAAATGAATAAAATAGAAAAATACGAAATGACTGAGCTTAAAATCTCGTGAAAGGAATCGAGCAGCTCGAAATTGGCGATGACTGCGGTGGGAAGCGCGAGGCGATGTAAGGCGAGGGGGCGAGCCAAGTGCGGCGAGGCTGGGAAAGGTGTTTTGGTTCGATTCCTTAGGGTTGGGCTCGTGTCTAGTTGTGTTCGAAGGAAGGACGATGGACCACTACCGATTTGAGGAGATGGGTCGTGCGTCTCGAGTTGAGGGTCGACGGCGTTCGAATGGCCGATGCCATTTGTGGCCAGGCGCGGTGGCTTCGGTGAGGACATAACGAAGGTTGAAGACGATAGTGGAAGGTGACTGTAACTTAGGACTCCCGAGCAAGTTGCAGCCGAAGTAGCTGCAGTGGCTCGTGAACGATGCATGGGTAGTTGCTCGCGTGGGTGGGCGTGGGCAGTAGCCGGCGACCGATCGACGTTGAGGGCAGGTTATTTTTAATCATAATTATAGTCGAGTTAATTATACTAATTTAACTAAAATGTTTGTTAACTTCATATCGTGCTCATACGAGGTTGGGATCGCATGAAAATGAAAAATATTGGATTCGTAATGACATAAGCTATAGTCTAAAATCAATTTTGATTTTCCCGGAATCAACGGGAATTTTGAAATTTGACCGATCAGCAAATAAAAATCAAAGGTGAGAATTTCTCACTCATTTGGATTACCATATTTAAATTTAAATGTTTAAATTTAAATTATTAGATGCTTGATTAGTTGATAAATTTATAATTTATCTGTTGGATGACTATATATATATAGTAGTATATGTATTAGTATTGGAGTGATATTCTCGCACATTATAGCGGATGAGACCCTATGCGCCCCGCATAATAGCGGATGACCCCATATACCGCGATATCCCCCTCAAGGTGGGACTGGTATTTTTGTTGTTGTCTAACATCTATGGATGCAGGGAAAACAGGTTGGAGGGATCCAACTGGATTCCTCAAATATGTTATTATTTTTCATATATATAAAATGCAGGATTATTGTGTGTTGTAAAATTTTAAATGTTAAAATAGCATGGAAATTAATTTTGGATATATTAAATACCATAAATATTACTTTAAAATTTTAAAGGAATTAAAAGGAGTTTTTTAATATAAAATATGTATATCGAAAATCGGATTATTTAAAAGAGGTTGGGTTGAATAAGAAATGGTGAATTTTTTATCCTATTAAATAATGTGGAAAAATATTTTAAATGGACAAATTTAAAATGAATTATATAAAGAAATTTTTAAAGATTGGGTTTTGAAATGATATTCGGAAAATATCGAAAGAGGTTGAAATTGATATTAAAAATAGATGGGTAAAAATAATTGAGATTTATAAGAAATTGAATTTATAGAAATGGAATTTTATAAGGGAGATTATTTTAGTGAAATTCAAAGGACTTATAGAAAATTAATAAACGTAGTTTATAAATGAAGGAAAGTGATATCAGATGATAATTTGGGAATACAAATTTACGGGAAGAATTTAGATTGGAATATGGAAATAGGGTGAGAAAAATAGTAGATACTATTTTAAAGTGAAATGGTTAAGGAGACCGGAATGGAAGTAATGTGATGGAAATCGAGAAGATTTATAAATTGAAATTTGGTTATTGAGATTTAAAAATTTATTTTATCGATAAGTTAAAATTTTATTTTAAAAGGAAAATTCTTATTTATTAAACTATATAAATTTCAAGGTTAGTTGGTATGGAAATATTTCAGAAGTGAATTTTTAAAATACTTAATATATATTTTAATAAAATCCTAAATGTTTAAACCTGGTTTGAAAAAGTGATGTTATAAGAAAGTGTTTTCAATATTTTAAATAATTATTTGAATATGTCTTTAAAATAATTTTTTTTAAATACTTATTTTTATTTACATATGTATATATATAAAGTTTTGAAAATGTTTTAAGTTTATTTATAAACCTTCTCGGAAGCCTGGAAAAGGGGTTATTCAGTAAATATGATTTATAAGAAAATTCTTAAATAGAATTGGGAAGAAAAGTAAGAAAATTTCTGAAGAGGTTAAATTAAAGTGAACTTCGAAGAATGAAATAGAATTCATTAAAGAAGTAGAAAGGGAAATTGTAATTTTAAGTAAGTATAATTGACTTTGGAAATATTGAAGGGAATTAATTAAAGAATTCCAGGATTTATAAAATTTGTGTAAACGAGTTAAGAAATTTACAAATAAATTGTAAATGTTTTTTGGAAAAGGAATAGGGGATAAATAGAATACTTCCTAAGTGTTGAATATAAGATGAAGTGGAAAAAAATATTCTAAGTATTGGAAAGGGGTAGAATATTCCATTGAAGAATAAAAGAATTTGAAAACCGTTTTCAAAATGTTGAGGTATGGGAAGTAATGTCTTACAAAGATAATTTGGAATAAACTCTGGAAAAGTTGGAATAAGACCTGATGTCTGCTTTGGGATGTTTATTGATAGTTAAATAACCGGCCAGGCTTTTAAATCTCCCCGAGATGGCCGAGATGAAAAATCCGAGATATCAGCCAAAATCCGAGATTTGGCAGCCTATTTAGTTATAAGTGTTTTAAATATCGCCCGAGATAGCCGAGATATTTTCCCGAGATATTGGCCAAAATCCGAGATTTAAAACACTGTAACCGGCTATCAATTTTGGCCAATTTCATTAATCGTTTCGAAGAGACCGGGATCAGGTTTAATTATCTGAAAACCACTTCGATCTGTTTTAAACGTTACGAATGAATACCGTGAAGACGGTGATTCGGTTTGTCCAGACCCGAGACAACTTGTATGGACGAATGCTATCAGAACATCGTCATTGGAGGACGATGAGCATTCTAAGAGAAATCGTTCCTTGAAAGGTAACGCTTAGCCTCGAGCCTCATCAACCGGGAATGACTAAAACAGGGAAGATGCAGCAAGGCTAAGTGGGTCGCACCCAAGTAGGGTATGTTATCACCTTTCTAGATGTCCTCGGAAACCCTATTTATCTTATATATGGGTACACATGAAAGAAGAAGCGCTCGATGGTAAGGGTGGGAACACCCGGGGTGATAACATATCCGGCCTATCCTGGTTAGGGGTAGGCCAGTCTTGTGTAGCAGGGGATCCCGGCGTGGTCCTCGGTACATTGTTCTAGAGGTGTACTGTGGTGGGCGGTACCCCAGTGGCCCAGTCATTCGATGGAATCCATTCTCCAATAAGCGCCATACGGTTTTGACTGTGCCCAACTATGCTGAAATGTGAGATGCAAGCATTTCAGCTATTTTCTATTTACTTTCTATTGACACTATTATAATATCAAATGATTTTGATAAACATAGTTTTGGTTATCGTAAGGGAAAAACCTGTCATGTTTATTTGTGACGTGGTCTTACGAGATACCTTTGTTTTAAAATGGTTTTGAAAAGGTTAATAATTCAAATTGAGTGTGTTTTTCTCACGCTGGTTTTCCAGACTAACTCGGGTGTTATTGTATTATAATGCTCGTGTCAGACTGAGTATTACAGATTCAGGTTAGAATGCTATGGAGCTCAGGAGACGAGCTGGAGGAGTTCAGACATATATCACGTACTTGGTTATTTCCGATGTGTGAGTTATGTATATCATGACGAGTTATTAAACTGTCCAGAACGATGTATCAAATTGTTGTACTCTGATAGTAGTATGTATATCAACAGTACAGTTCTTGTATTTAAAATCTATTATTATATATTATATTTTGTTCCGCTGCGATTGTGAGATTCTGTGATGTTTTGTTTCTTTTTTTCTATCTTTTCTTCTTCAACGCTAATGAACTGGTATTTCCGGCACTCGGCTGCTCGGCATTTTATATAGTGGACGTATTAATGTCGATTTTCGAGGGTCGAAAATCCCCATCCGTTAAACTTGGTATCAGAGCTGAAGGTTAAGCGAGAACCTTGGCTCTAGTGGGGATTACTCATTAGAGATAGAGTCAGTAGTACTCTAGGATGAGTTTGAGTATATAAATAGATATGAGCGTGTATTTGTTAGTGAATATAAATTGTTTTATATTGTGTTGGTTGATTTATTAAGTGGCTTATGAACTCTCGTCGGCATAGTCCGTACAACTGTATCGATAGGGTTTTCTAAACACTTGAATAGAGTAATTCGACACAATATTGTTTTGGAATGGGGTAAATGAAATAATTTTACCCAAATTATATTTTGATATAAAAGAAATAATTTTCGGAAATTATTATTTATATTTGGAGTGTTTGGATGATAATATATATAAACAAATAAGATTATAAAATTGGAGATAGTTTATATAACTAATTGAAAATTTGTATAAATATAAATTATACAAATGGATTATAATTAAAATTGGATTCAAATCAAATCTGGAAATTTAAATCCCGGAGAATTTTGGAAATGTTTTCCAAATTATTTTGAAAAAATATATATATATATAGTAATATCATTTTGGAGATATTTTTGAAAGAAAATAGTTTTAAATCGATTTTTGGAAGTGATATAGCACTGAACTCACTTCAGTCGCTGGAAAATAATCCTGATGATGACTACGCAGCATCATCAGTATTCATTTTCGAGTTTCTAAGTGATGGATTGCTACCGAAAATAATAATTTGATATGGAGATTTTGTGAAAAACAAATGCTGTTTTAGAGATTTCGAGGAAATTATTTTGGATAAAAAAATCAAGTTGGTTTTTGAAGTTGAAGGAAATGATTTGTTAAAACAGAATTATATATTTATATATGTGTTATATATTATTTCGAATGATTTGAAATAAGTACCGAGTGTTGAACTCTAAAATTTCTAATTTAAAAGAGAAGTGAAAAAAATGAAGGGAATAAGTTTTGAAAATAAAACTTAGAAGAAGTGAACTTAAAAATGAAATTGAAAATTTAACTTGTGTAAGTTAAATAAATTGGATTTGTAAAAGAAAATTTGGAGGAATTGGAATTTAACTTAAGTAAAAGTTAAAGAAAATAAATTAAATAAAGTGATTATAGTAAATTAAATGAAATGAGTAGAATGTGATGAAGTTAATTAAATATAAGTAAGGAAGTATAGAGGAATTTGAAGTTGGAATTAAACTCTTACTTGATTGAATTAAAATAAATGGTATGGATAAAAATTTAATGTAAGCTAAGTAAAATAAAGTTTGATTGGATTAGGAAAAATATCGAATTGAAGTAAATATAAATTATGAGTGGTAGAATAATTATATAACTATAATTTATAAAAATTTAAATGGAATAAAATTTGGGATTGTGAATAAATAAATTTGAATAGCTAGTAAAATTTGAAATTAATGGAATAAAAGTATATTCAAGCTATGAAGTGATGTATAATCTTAGTTAAAAATAAAATGTGAGAAAATAAGTGTGTAACTTATAAAAATTGGGAAAAAGGAATAGAAAAACCAAAACAAAAATAATTGGGTGTTCTAGTAAAGAAATAAAAATCTAAAACTTGAATTATAAAAATTAAATTCAAACTCAAGTGATTAAATAGAATGATTTTTGCAATAAAAATCAGATATTGAAATGTAAAACGGAAGTGAACTAATTAAATAAATTAATTAGTTAAGTGAATATGGAATGGAATTTAACTTGATTAAATAAAATGGATGGTGGGCTGAAACTGAAGTTGAATATAGAACTTGAAAAATAAATAAAATTCGACTTATATATAAGCTGATTAAATATATGTTGAATGTAATCAAATAAAATGGAATTTGATTGAAATAAAATGGCCTGAGTTATAAATAAATTCAATGCGGGTGTAAAGAAATTAAATACACGATTGAATATTATTTTAAAAAGAATTCGAGAATGAATTTGAGTATGAAATTGAAATTTGAAATGGGATGTAAATGAAACTAGTTGTAAATAAATTTGAAATGGAATAAAAATGAAATATAAATTGATTTGGAATCAATTTAAAATAGTTATAAATTGAAATGGTTATTCTATTAAATGAATATCGCCAAATTGGCATAGAAAAATTGGCGTTTGTCGTAAACAGAAGTAAATGAAATTCTGTAAAGTAATAGAGAGTGGGTAAATTGATTTTCAATCAATTTGAAATGGATATGGGTTTGTTTGATATAAGAATAAATTGAATGCAATAAACTGGGTTGTAAGTCATTTCGAATTGGATGAAATGGGATATGAATCGAGTGGAAGCAATTAAATTGGTAACGAAACCTTGGAATTGCTTATAAATCTTTGTTTGGCATGTTGTATATGAAACTCATGTGTTTAATTGGTTAACTGAATGAAATGTTATTGAACTTTCATATTTTGGCACTTACGTGGTTTTAATTGAGTAAGTACAGGTAACCGGAGGCTGTCGGACTAGATTTTTGTTGCGTATTTTTATATGAAGTAAATTGCTTGCTTAATAATGCTTAAAAATGCTAAAATAAGGTACGTTTTCGGATTAAATACAACAAATATATAAATATTGATATATATTTTTGTTTTCCGACCGTGTGGGTCGATGTATATATATTTATCTCTCTTGTCATATTGCAAAGGCTCTCCGTACAAGGGAGACTCTGCCAAAAAAATTCATGTGTTTAATTGTTTTGGGCGAAAAAAAAGATTAGAAAAGTGAATATCGAATCTTCACTAAGTGGGTTTTGGAAAAGTCAATGGGTTTGAAGCATTTTCCCTGACTTAGCAATTTCGAGGACGAAATTATTTTAAGGGGGGAGGAATGTAACGACCCAGATTTTTCGTTGTTCGATTTTGAATATTTAAATGGTTTTAAATATTAAATTTGAATTATAGATTGATTTTGAATATGGAAAATTTGGGTTTATTTATAAATAATTCAGAATTTAAATATAGCATTTATTGGATAATTTAATTATTGAAGTTTATTGGTTAAATTATCATGTCTTAAGTTTTAAGCTCGATAAAAATAATTTAAAGGTTTATAAAATTTATATTAAAAATAATGAAGATAATAAAAGTTTTAAAATTGAATTTAAAAGTGATCTGTTCAATTTTTTTAAAAATGGTTTGTTCAAATTGACTATTAAAAATAGCCATCCGAGGCACGGCCTCGGAATTCGACGAAACTAGTTCCATTGGATCTGTAATATCGTATTATTATTGGATTTCAAATTTCGTAGTGTTTGGAGTTATCGGTCGGCCATACGGTATAAAAACGCGTTGAAATTTATATCGAAAATTTAATATAATAATTGGGTTCAAAAAAACTATCTTCTCCATATGATCGAATTAGGACTCGAAACCTTTTCCATTGCGTTCGGAATAGCAATATAATAATAGAAACGCCTGGCGGCATGCCTCCATAAGGGTACAAAATTTTGAGATATTTTGAAAAATAAAATTAAAGGTAAAAATCTAATCAAAGTCACTCTATCTTTGAAAACACTCTACCCTACCATTCCTATGAAGTGACCTAGGATTTCTTTCAGTCCTTAAGCCGCCTTTATTTCATTTTAAAACCACTTCTTCTTCTTAAACGAAATCGAATTCGTTTCGTTTATAAAAAAATAAATAAAATAGAAAAAAAGGAAATGGCCGAGCTTAAAATCTCGTGAAAGGAATCGAGCAGCTCGAAATTGGCAACGACTGCGGTGGGAAGCGCGAGGCGATGTGGGGCGAGCCGAGTGCGGCGAGGCTGGGAAAGATGTTTTGGTTCGATTCCTTAGGGTTGGGCTCGTGTCTGGCTGTGTTCGAAGGAAGGACGATGGACCACTGTCGATTCGAGGAGATGGGTCGTGCGTCTCGAGTTGAGGGCTTGACGGCGTTCGAATGGCCGATGCCATTTGTGGCCAGGCACGGTGGCTTCGGTGAGGACATAACGACAGTTGAAGACGATAGTGGAAGGTGACTATAACTTGAGGCTACCGAGCAAGTTGCAGCCGAAGTAGCTGCAATGGCTCGTGACAGATGCCTGGGTAGTTGCTCGCGTGGGTGGGCGTGGGCAGTAGCCGGCAACCGATCGATGTTGAGGGCAGGTTATTTTTAATCATAATTATAGTCGAGTTAATTATACTAATTTAACTAAAATGTTTGTTAACTTCATATCGTGCTCATACGAGGTTGGGATCGCATGAAAATGGAAAATATTGGATTCGTAATTAAATAAGCTATAGTTTAAAATCGGTTTGGATTTTCCCAGAATCAACGGGAATTTTGAAATTTGACGGATCAGCAAATAAAAATCAAAGGTGAGAATTTCTCACTCGTTTGGATTACCATATTTAAATTTAAATGTTTAAATTTAAATTATTGGATGCTTGATTGATTGATAAATTTATAATTTATCTATTGGATGACTATATATATAGTAGTATATGTATTAGTATTAGAGTGATATTCCCGCATGTTAAAGCGGATGAGACCCTATGTGCCCCGCATAATAGCGGATGGTCCCATATACCACGATATCCCCCTCAAAGTGGGATTGGTATTTTTATTGTTGTCTAACATCTGTGTATGCAGGGAAAACAGGTTGGAGGGATCCAACTGGATTCCTCAAATATGTTATTATTTTTCATATATATAAAATGCTGGATTATTGTGTGTTGTAAAATTTTAAATGTTAAAATAGCATGGAAATTAATTTTGGATATATTAAATACCATAAATATTATTTAAAAATTTTTAAGGTATTAAAAGGAGATTTTTAATATAAAATACGTGCATCAAAAATCAGATTATTTAAAAGAGGTTGGGTTAAATAAGAAATGGTGATTTTTTTATCGTATTAAATAATGCGGAAAAATATTTTAAATGGACAAATTTAAAATGAATTATATAAAGGAATTTTAAAAATTGGATTTTGAAATGATATTCGAAAAATATCGAAAGAGGTTGAAATTGATATTAAAAATAGATGGGTAAAAATACATGAGATTTATAAGAAATTGAATTTATAGAAATGGAATTTTATAAGGGAGATTATTTTAGTGAAACTCAAAGGAGTTATAGAAAATTTATAAACGTAGTTTATAAATGAAGGAAAGTGATATTGGATGATAATTTGGGAATATAAATTTACGGGAAGAATTTATATTGGAATATGGAAACAGGATGAGAAAAATCGTAGATACTATTTTTAAAGTGAAATGGTTAAGGAGACCAGAATGGAATTAATGTGATGGAAATCGAGAAGATTTATAAATTGAAATTTGGTTATTGAGATTTTAAAATTTATTTTATCGATAAGTTAAATTTTTATTTTAAAAGAAAAATTCTTATTTATTAAACTATATAAATTTCAAGGTTAGTTGGTATGGAAATATTTCAGAAGTGAATTTTTAAAATACTTAATATACATTTTAATAAAATCCTAAATGTTTAAACCTGCTTTGAAAAAGTGATGTTATAAGAAAGTATTTTCAATATTTTAAATAATTATTTGAATATGTCTTTAAAACAATTTTTTTAAATACTTATTTTTATTTACATATGTATATATATAAAGTTTTGAAAATGTTTTAAGTTTATTTATAAACCTTCTCGGAAGCCTGGAAATGGGGTTATTCAGTAAATATGATTTATAAGAAAATTCTTAAATAGAATTGGGAAGAAAAGTAAGAAAATTTCTGAAGAGGTTAAATTAAAGTGAACTTCGAAGAATGAAATAGAATTCATTAAAGAAGTAGAAAGGGAAATTGGAATTATAAGTAAGTATAATTGACTTTGGAAATATTGAAGGGAATTAATTAAAGAATTCCGGAATTTATAAAATTCGTGTAAACGAGTTAAGAAATTTACAAATAAATTGTAAATATTTTTGGGAAAAGGAATAGGGGATAAATAGAGTACTTCCTAAGTGTTGAATATAAGATGGAGTGGAAAAAAATATTCTAAATATTGGAAAGGGGTAGAATATTCTATTGAAGAATAAAAGAATGTGAAAACTGTTTTCAAAATGTTGAGGTATGGGAAGTAATGTCTTACAAAGATAATTTGGAATAAACTTTGGAAAAGTTGGAATAAGACCTGATGTCTGCTTTTGGATGTTTATTGATATTTAAATAACCGGCTATCAATTTTGGCCAATTTCGTTAATCGTTTCGAAGAGACCGGGATCTGATTTAATTACCCGAAAACCACTTCGATCCGGTTTGAACGTTACGAATGAATACCGTGAAGATGGTGAAGACGGCGATTCGGTTTGTCCAGACCTAGGACAACTTGTATGGACGAATGCTATCAAAACATCATCATTGGAGGACGATGAGCATTCTAAGAGAAATTGTTCCTTGAAAGGTAATGCTTAGCCTCGAGCCTCATCAACCGGGAATGACTAAAACAGGGGAGATGCAGCAAGGCTAAGTGAGTCGCACCCAAGTAGGGTATGTTATCACCTTTCTAGATGTCCTCGGAAACCCTATTTATCTTATATATGGGTACACATGAAAGAAGAAGCGCTTGATGGTAAGGGTGGGAACACCCGGGGTGATAAAATATCCGGTCTATCCAGGTTAGGGGTAATCCGATCTTGTGTAGCAAAGGATCCTGGCGTAGTCCTCGGTACAATGTTCTAGAGGTGTACTGTGGTGGGCGGTAACCCAGTGGCTTAGTCATTCGATGGAATCCATTCTCCAATAAGCGTCGTACGGTTTTGACTGTTCCCAACTATGCTGAAACGTGAGATGCAAGCATTTCAGCTATTTTCTATTTACTTTCTATAGACACTATTATAATATCATATGATTTTGATAAAAATAGTTTTGGTTATCGTAAGGGAAAAACATGTCGTGTTTATTTGTGACATGGTCTTATGATGTCCCCTTGTTTTCAAAGAGTTTTGAAAAGTTTAATAATTCAAATTGAGTGTGTTTTTCTCATGCTGGTTTTCCAGACTGACTCGGGTGTTATTTTATTATAATGCTAGGGTCAAACAGAGTATTACAGATTCAGGTTAGAATGCTATGGAGCTCAGGAGACGAGCTGGAGGAGTTCAGACGTATATCACGTACTTGGTTATTTCTGATGTGTGAGTTATGTATATCAGGACGAGTTATTAAACTGTCCAGAATGATGTATCGAATTGTTGTACTCTGATTGTAACGACCCGATATTTTCAACCATTCGCATCCATTTTAAGTGTATAGGTAGACACTCATGCCGGAGTTGAATTGCTCAAAATACCGCGTTGTAATTAAAATTTGACAAATCTCAGAATATACAGTAAATAAATATAATCACAGATCACAGACACAGAGTAAAATAATGCAGCGGAAGTAAAAGAAATAGTAGTTCATGAAGCTACTATATAAATATATCAGAGTTACATAAGATATAACAGATGAAATAGAATACAACAAAAGTCTCAATAAAAATAACCAAGTACAAGCTGAGTAGAACAACGGAATTGAAATAGATAGGACATGACAAGCAGATAATCTCCAGCGATTCAAATCTCCAAGAGGGTGGAAATCCAAATCTGTGAATAACTCAGGCTGACCCGAGCGTAAAGCAAAACATAAAACACTCGAGTCAGGACAATATATACTTATATAATGTAAACCAACTCAAGCGAACTGTAATTAAGGGTACAAGTAACTTAGAAGATGCTTGGGACCGCCCATCCTCTAAGGATCCTTTAAAATATCTACTATGTAGTAATATTCGCTATTATAATAATGTCTAATATAAAATAAACATACTTTTAAATAGCATTAAGGCTTTACATTTTCCACCTTAACACGTAATAGTCCCAGTAGTCTATCCAGTATTAGCATACTCCCAAAATGGTGGCTACCCTCGATACTCCACAGGCTACGGGAGAAATCACAAATCGTAGTAAAGCTCGATATGGTAGGTGACACGGCACAACTAGGCAATGCCAGGGTAGATATACCAATTACGCACACGGACTGATGGAGCGCATAGCAGCCACTATCGTCCACCTCGAACAACACTCCCAAATCGGAGGATGGCCATCTAATCAATCACAAGTAAGAGTATAATATCGAAGAAATGTGTCCGAGAAGAGGCGCTACCTCACTGGTCCGAGATTGCTCCTGTTTTAGCCACCTTATGCCAACTCACGGGAGTTGGGTCCACGTAACATACCTTAAGAACGTCGCCACCATCCTACTTCATTCTGGAATCTCCACCGCGTACACGGTTGTCAAAGTGGTTTTCGGTATCGATAGAGAGTATGTCCATATCCGATCCCGGTCTCTTTGACAACCAATCGTTATTATAACCCGTGGTTATAACTTTTAAAAACAATACTTTACTTCAAAATAAAATATCATTTCAAACCATATCTTTATCAAAATAAAGATTAAATCAATTCCAAACCATTTCCATATATTTAAATTTTCATATCATTTCAAAACTTCATTTCAAATCATTTTAATATAATAAAATATCATATCCTTACAAAACTTCATTTCAAATCATTTTAATAAAATAAAATATCCTATCAGTTCAAATCCAAATATTCAACTTTAAATACCTTTTAAATTCAAAGATATCGTTCATTTACTATCATTTCAAATCACCTTTAAATAGTTTATATTCCAATCAAAATAATTCATTTAAACCTTTTAAAAGTGTAATTATTATATTTTCAAATCAAGTATTCAATTTCCAAAGTTTCAAACCATTCTGAGTTCGTTTACTAAGTCAAAAACCCTAATTATTAAAATTTCAGCATTTCACAGCATTTAAAACAACTGCTATAAGTTATATTTGAAAACATTTTTAATTCAGCAAAGACAGCACTTAAAACTGCTGTTAAAACTCAGTTTTAGTTGAATTATAGTTCAAAAACAGAAAAGACAGCATTTCAGAAGTGCAGCGGTATTTCAATTACAGCAACTACACAATTTCAGGTAATTAAAAGTATTTCAGGTAAATAAGTTCAATTACAGCAACTACAGCATTTCAGAAATGCTGTAATAGCTCTTTTTACACAATTTTAGTTCAAAACAGAATCTATAGCATTTCTGAATGCTATTAAAAGTAGATTTCAGGTGTTAGTGTATTTCCAGCAATTAAATAACTTTAATTTAAAACACATAAACATTTTAAAAATCATATTTTAACATTTAAAATGTTCATTTACATATCATTTAACATATATCTTTTCACAATAAATTTCTTATAATCAAATCCAATTTTCAACAATTTACTTAATAAAGTTAAGTGTAAAAGTGTCCAATTCTTCACATTTCAACAAATAAACTTAACACTTCAAATTTAAATTACCATTTCACAATTTAACTAAATTTCCAATTTCATTTAATTAACTTAAACCTTTAATTAAAACCAAATTTCACATTTCCTAGTCAAGTTATATTTTAAAAGATCACTTTTAAACATTCATTTATTTAACCACTTAAATTCATAGAAAAATCAATAATACTTTAATAAATCACTTAAATTCAAATTAAATCAAATTATCATATTTACCATTTCCAAATAAAATTTAATATCCATTTTATTTATATAACTTAAATATCATTTTTAATCAAAATTCCAAATTTCCAACTTAAGTTATATTTCAAAAATCCAGTTAAACCATTCATTAATTACATTTTTAACACATAGAAAAATCATAATTTCTTTAACTCAAAATATTTCAAAATCTGTTTAAATCAAATTTCATAAATTTATATTTTTAAAATACTTAAAAATATCAAAACACTTTATAAAATAACCACGGGCCTGTATATAGTTCTCTAACCTAGGTTAAGTGATACGGATACTATATCATTTCAATCCGTAGTTTACAAAGAAAAATCCGGGTTTTATCATTTCAAACCCGCAATCCCATGTAAATAAAATTTAAATAAAAACCATTCAGGCCTATCATTTCAGCCCATAACGATTTTTCCCTATTCTAAAGTCTGTTCGGGTATGTATCATTTCAACCCATAGTGATTCTAGTCTACAGGGAACTTGCAATGGTGATAACTGATATAAATAATAGAATAACATTAAATAACAGTAACATATGATATAACAGGTGTATAAACATCATATGATCATAAAATAGTCAAGTATAACATGATAATATATTTCTACAGATTCACAGGGTGTCAATTTACTAATTATATAGGTACATATTGTCTGGTGAGAATAACTCACCTGTTAAAGCTGGAGATTAGCGATCAAAACACACAGAATAGATTCCAGAAAGCACAACAAGCACGATATAGCATGACTTTTGATTTGAATGAATGGAGAGCCTTGATATTTATCTTGTAAACAATAACCAAAATAAGACAATATACACATAAATATTCAACGCAAAACAATGTTGAAACAATGAAGATAAGAAGCAACAACGAAATAGATTACTTGACCATGATTTAACCATTCAAAAGCTCGAACAAGGGGTTCATTTCTCGGCCATGATGATGATGAGTGAGAGAGAGACAAGGTTAACTCCTCGGAATACATAAGACAAAACAATCCAAACAATATAAGTTTTCAACCCAAATTTTAATAAAACAATGTTAGAAATGACTGCACGGAATCAAATAGAAATGCTTGCACTTGCTTTCAACCTTTACTAGGCTCAGCCATGAGGGAAACTACAGGTCTAAGGCAATGGTTTTGGGTCAGATCTGGGTTGCTAAGGTCGGCCTAACATGAGTTTGTTGATGGCAAAAGGTATGGAGATGGAACAACAACACAACAAAGCAAATTCAAGGTAAATCTCAACATTCTATGCTACAATTAGGTTCGGCCATAGACTCTAGGGTCATGGTCAGAGGTCCAGATGTTGGTGGCTGATGTGGCAGAGGGTAGTGGTCAGATCTGGGCTGGTGGTGGAAGTGGCGGCTAAAGGAAGGTGGAGGTGTTGGAACAAAACTAGGCTAGATTTGAGCATATAGGTGATGTTTTGTGAATTTTGGTGGTGGTCTCTTGCCATGGGGTGTTCGGCCTGATGGGAAGGGGCTGGAGGAGGTGTTGGTCAGGTGTGCTGGTGGTGGTGGAGGCGGCAGGGCAGGTGGAGGAGGCAAGGCCGATCCTAGAGATGAAGAGCAAGAGCAAAACAATTTAAATCAATGAAAAACAAATAAACAAAGGAAGAAGAAAATGTTTTTACCCAAACTTTTGAAGCAATGGCCGAAATTTTTTTCAGGAGATGAGGAAAAGAATGCACGTGAATGAGAAAAAAAAAGTGGCGGCTGAGGAAATGTGGCCAATTGAATGAAAAGTTAGGTTAAAAGTAAAAGGGTTAGAAGATAAAAGGGCCTTAGGAAGATAGAAAGTTTAAGGCCTTTCAAATTTCTTTATTTAAAATTTTTTATAACTTTATATTTCTGGAAAAAATAATAATCCCAGATAAAATTTCGAAATCTTATCAAAATATAATAGTTTATATAAATATTTATCAATCATATAAAGTTAAATTAAGAAAATAGCTAAAAATAGTAAACTAGTCTAGAAAATTTGAAATTGAATAGAATAAATTTTAGAAAAATTCATATGAGCTTGTAATATATTTCTAAACATAAATAATAACATAACATAAAAATATATTCACAAAATAAATATTTAAAATTAAATTTACATATAATTTCTAATGAAGAAAATAGGAAAACAGCCTTTAAAAATAGGAAATCATCATAGTAAATTTTGGAAAAATTCTATTATCATTTTAAAAATATTTAGAGATGGAAATATACATAAATAAACATATTGACACATATTAAAATAAAATATAAGAAAGAAAATATGATTTATAAAATTTAAAATAGCCAAAATTGCACAATAAAACAAATTATACTAAAAATTGAAATGTACATAACTTTTACATTTTAACTCCGTTTCCAACGAAACGAAAAGTAGTGTTCAAGTTATTACATCTATTTTTATAATAAAAGATAAAATTTATAATTTCAAACTTTTAAATTTTTAAGTTTAAAAGTCAAAGTTTGACTATTTTAACCAAAATTCACATTTTCTGGAAATATTAAATTTAGTCATATTTGGAATTCTAATCCACATACAAAATCAAAGTTTTTATATTTACCATAAAAAAATTATTATTTTCATAAATAAAGCTTTTAAATCTGGAAAAATCGATTTAAAAATATTTGCAAAATATAGGGTTGTTACACTGATAGTTGTATGTATATTAACAGTACAGTTCTTGTATTTAAAATCTGTTATTATATATTATATTTTGTTCTGCTGGGATTGGGAGATTCTGTGATGTTCTGTTTCTTTTCTTCTATCTTTTCTTCTTCACCCCTAATGAACTGGTATTTCCAGCAATCCACTGCTCGGCATTTTATACAATGGACGTATTAATGTCGATTTTCGAGGGTCGAAAATCCCCGTCCGTTACAGCATCTTTCCTAGAATTTATCCATTTGTCGTCCTTTATCGCTCCCATATCACTCATAAATTCCCAAATAGCCCCTCAAATATTAACCTCATTGTTCTCTTCCATGTTATTCAAATTCGCCCTTGTTAAGTGCCTAACCTTTTCATGGGCCTCTTCAAACCATTCAAATGTTCAAAAGTGTTAGGTATAAAAGACTTATCCAACACTCTATGGTGCTAAATGGAGGACCCTTGAAAATCATAGATATTTCTAGCATAGAGAGCTATGGGTTATTATAGCTTTGGAACCCAAGCTATATCATGGGAAGATAATGGAGATTTTAACAACTTGGGGTTTTTCTTCATGTTGTAACAATATTGAAGCTGAAGGCCAAGTGATAACCAATTATAAGTGTGAGTTATGGCATTTTAACACAATGTATTTTCATGTGACCAATATTTCCTTTGAGTGAGTGTATAGTTTAATATAGAAGAATTATTGTAACGACCCCGGATTTTATATATATTTAAACTGATAATTAATTTAATTTTTGAATTAAAATTGTTAAATTAAATGATAAAGTGATGCGAGTTTCCCTGAGACTCAAATAAATGTTGTATAAATCATTTAAATTTAAAAATATTGTAAATATATGTATATATGTGAATATATATGTATATGGGCATATATGAGTAAATGTGAAATTATATATATATATACACACATATTGATTTTGAGTTTAAATCTAAAATAAATGGTTTAATAATAATAATTTGAGTTTATATGAAATATATGTGTATATATTGAAATATAAAACAATAATTTTTAAAGTAAAATGTATGGTAAATATTTAAACTAAAAATAGTTATGAACACTTAGATATACTTGTTTGTAGATGCAGGCCTGTAAGTAGTAAAGAAAGGCAAGAATAAACTAAGTATAAAAGGAAAGTATATATTCATGCTTGTACAGTATCTACACTTGAAAGGGTATAAAATATATGTTCATGTTTGCTAGGCTGTAAGTAATTATGTAAGGCATAAGGGAAATGTATTCATGTTTTGCACAGGGAAATGGGCATGAACACTTGAAAAAAAAATCATATTAGTACATACGAAAGATAAATATATGTAGACATAAGGACATCTTCATTTATTGCTATGATCTCTAGTACTAGTAAAAATCATCTCAGCCGAAATGAAGTAAGAAGAAATATCTATGTACAATAAAATAAAATAAGTATTTGTACAAAGCCTAATTAATACAAGCCACCAAAGCAAGATTTCAGCCGACCAAGCAAAGAAAAGATCTCTGCCTATTGTACTAGAGAAGAAATAATATATCATTTTGTACCAAAACCATATTATTACCTTGTACAAAATAGCATACCCTGTATACTTCATCCCATATATCAATTCTTTTCATTCAGTTTCGTTCCTTCAAAGCTAAGAAAAAACTGAAGTGAATATCAACTAAAAACTTCAACAAATTCAATAAATACAACAATCTACTATCAATACAAAACCAGAGATCAAAAGTTTCCAATAACAGTTTCAAAACCTGCAACCTGATCAAGCATAAAAGTTCAAACTTAAAACTGAAGTATGTAAGCATCACGTTCAAGCAGAAGATCAAATGACTTCAAATAATTCAAGTTATCAAAGTAAAGGCTCTGTTCTTATTTGTTTCAGGTGAGTAACTTCACCTTTAAACTTTAAGTATAATTTCTGGTTGCAAGTCATTGCTCTGTCCATTTCTTAATCAAGTGAGTAAACATACTTCTCTAAATATAAATCTTGATAGTTGGTTCAGGAAAATTTTGTGTTTGTAAATATTGCAAATAAGTGGTTCTGTGATGTTGCTAATTACTGGAAGTTCTGTTGGGTGATGTTCTTCAAATTGTTCAGGGTCCTGAACAAAGATAAGTAGGAAAAATTTATACTTCTTTATAAAAATAAGAAAAACATTTCAAACTTAGGATTTCTTTTTTTAAACCAATTACGTTTGATTAAACTTAACCCATGATCCAAATTTTTCTTTAGCTTGAAATGAAGAAACTGGTCACTGTAAACTCACTTTACAGTCAAATAAGAAATTATTCGATTTATTCAAGTAGTATAAATTTTAGATTTGATTATATAACTTGTATAAACATACAACATTATGATTTTTAAAACCAATACGATGATTTTTAATGAAGTATCTTAGGTGTAATTCGTGATTGAATAAAAACTATATTTTTACCAATTTAGGATGACTGAATCAATTTTAATTGTTGAAACTTGAGTTGAAGCAAGTTTAACCCTTCATGATTTCGGGAAAAATGTTAGAAAAAATTTCTATTGCGTGAATTTGAGGGACGAAGTCAATTTAGGGTTTTGTGGTGTTATTTTGGGTGTCGACATTCCTAAGGTTCGAACGACATCGTGACGTGATCGGAGAGGGTCGCAATGGTGGGAATGGCTGCTTGAGGAAGTGATGTAGCTTGGGTGAAGTGGGCCAATGGTCTCGTGGTCGGAGGCGTTGGGAAGACGAGAGTTTTTGGCCATGGTGGTTTTTCTGTTTGGTCGAGATACCTCATTTTCGATTCGCTTAGTTTTCGATCGATCTGGGTTCGAATGTGAGTTCGCATGGGTTCGAGTGACTGTAGCGTGACGCCGCGAGGACCACCGGAGGTCGAAGTCGTTGGTGAACGTGCACCGTGTGCACGTCGTGTTTGGGACAATTGTGATGGCCTGGTGATGTTCGTCTCGAAGCACAATTGGACTCGGGTATTCCAACAGTAAGCTCGGGATTTATGTAGTTTTGACTCGGGGCTGGAAAAATTGATATAAAAACAGTTTTTAACCTTTAAAACAAAATCAAGTTTATTTAAAACAATTTTGTTAAACCCAGTTCTTTTGTAAATAGTGAATGTTCAAATGGAACTTAAGAATGTTGAATTAAGCGAGTGTTTAAGATAATGTGATTAATTAATGTGATTAATTAAAGTTAAATTAACATAAGTAATTAAAGGGTAGTTAATTACTTAATTAAGGATTTATTACTTGATGTAATGAATCAAAGGATAATTTATTGATTAAAAGTTAATTAATTAAAGTGATAAATTAATAAATGTAATGACCTAAGAGTAATTAATTAAAAGTTAATTAATTGATTAAGGGTTAATTAATAATTAATTAACGAATTTAAAATGGTAATTCATTAAGAAAAATTAATTGATGATTAAAGTTGATAAATTAGGTAATTAAAGGACAATTACTCGATTTAATTAATTAGTGATTTGAATAATCACTTATTGTAATTAATTAAGAATAATTAATTAAATGGCAATTAATTAAGGGTTAATTAATGTGATTGATTAAGGATAATTAATATAAGAAAATTAAGTGATTAAAAGTTAATTATTTAATGATTAAAGGTTAGTTAATAAGTGATTAAAGGATAATTAATTAAAATGAAATTTGTAATTAGTTAATGTTAATTAACCAGGATTAGTGACTAATCTGATTTAATTAAATCAGATAAATAAATTGACCTTACCTATGAATGTTTGGACTTGACTGAATGATTGAATTATTGATATTCCCTGATCTGTGATGTTGTGTGATATATTCTGATTTGTGTTGTGACCTGTAATTTATTATCTGAAATCTACATATCTATGATCTGTGAATAAAAGATAAGCGTTATATTTTATATCGCTTATCAACTATATTTCTGTATTCTGATCTGTGATGATTGAATGATGTTGCACTACTGTGTAAAACCCCTGGACTACACCTTTACACACACAAATATGGATTTCACTTGGAAATCGGTTAAGTCACAGATAATTTAAAATTAATGTTTTTGAAATTGAAATTTTAATTTCAATTGATTTTGGAAATGAATTTGGGTTAAATGTTAAAGATTTTGAAATGGAGTTTTTAAGATGGAAGTTATTTTAAATAACTTAATAAAGTTTCCAATTTAAATAATTTAATTTGAATTTGAATTCAAGAGTTGTAATTGAATTTCATAATTGGAAATTATGGTTAAAGATGTTATAAATGTGTTTATATGAATTTGAACCATTTTAAAATATTGGTTTGAGAATTTGAATCTAACCCAAAGACTTTAACCCGTATAGATGAATCAGATTTCCAAAATGAAAACTGTTGTTTTCAAATGATAAAAGCTTTCATGTAAGAAATGAAATTCCAGTTTAATTAAAGGAATTTCAAGATTGAATTGAAAAAAATGGTTTTCCAAGTTATGAATGAATTCTTTTTGAAAGCTATGAATTGAATCTGTTATTTTAACAGATTTAAAATGATGGTTTGTTTAAACCATTTGAAATGGAATTGTTTTTGAAAGCTATAAGTTAAATCTTTGATTTAAAGATTTAACGAGTTAATCAATTGAAATGGGAATTAATTTGGAAAATTTGTGAATGAATCTTTTGTTTAGAAGATTAAAGTGTGGAAATTGTTTAAACCGTTGAAGGTTGTTAAAATCAATCTTTTTGTTTAAAGATTTGAAAATGGTAACGTGTTTAAACCATTTGAAAAGAAAGTTTGGGTTTAAGTTGTGACTTAATTGAAATCCCAATATCCATATGTTTTTAAAATATTGCGCACTATTCGGGTTAGCCGGGAGAGGACCTTTGTGTCATATAACCCATTCCGAATAGTGATACGGCGTATATGGATAGCAATCGAAGACCGGTGGTGAAGACCGGGTATTTGCGAGAGCGATAGGATGACCTATCGATTGTCTCTGCACCGAGTAGCGCCCGGTATAGAGATTCCCTAAGTGATGGGAAGTCCGATCGGGATTGTGAATACCCGGATTTGCAAGGGCTTCTTCGGAAGTGCCTTCGGTTTTGTTCGAACCCGGAACAGACTTGTATGGTTACATGTCTGACATTACACTTTGAGATATAAAGATGATTTCTTTCAAATACATTTCTGTTTAGTGGCGGAGAATTTATTCTCTTAGCTTAACACCCTTCTCTGAGACATACGAGCTCAGAGGTTATGTAGTTGAAATTTATCAGCGATATATTCCCAATTTGGTAATGTGACATGCTGAAATTTGTTGTGTGATGATCATTGTTTGATCATTTGTGATATGATCATTTGTGTGATCATTTATCTTTGTGATCATTACTTTGACCATCTGTTGACCTAAAGCATGGCTTTGTGCCAAAGCGTAGCTTTGTGGACGAGACTTCGTCAGGGCCTCACAACCCGAAAATGGTCGAAACAGGAATGTTGCGGCAAGGTTATGAGGGTCGCGCCCTTTAGGGTATGTCATTTCCTTTTGGAAAGGGGTGGTATCATGGTATGGAGCCCAGATACTTACTCATGTGGACACACTTTATTTATTATGTGTGATGCTGTTACCGAGCGCTCGGATAAAGGTCCCAAAGGATTGGGGGATGGCATATTCATGAGTTACCTAGTTACAGGGGTAACCCGGCCTTGTGTTGGCAGAGAGCAGTTTGTCTCTCGGGACGTCTAGCCAGAGGCGATCCCATTCGGCAGTAGGAAAGGAAGTTCCTTAGCCTGACCATTTGTTGGAAATCCATTTCCCAATACGGAACTTGTACGGTATTAGTTGTAGAACCTGCCATTTACTTATGGTGGCGCCCCACTGTTTAGATGGTAGCTATAGTAGGCATAGTTCGAAATGTCTATGCTGGCTAAGATTAATATTATACTTTCGAAATGTTTTCTGCACTATGCACTAATAATAATATCCAATGATTTGTTTTGCGTAGTAAGCATCTTTGACTATCATAAGGAGAAATCTCCTCCGATTCTGCGTTTGCATTGTGTGTGTGTGCGGGAGGCCTTATGGTAGTTTCATTTTCCAAAAGCATTGCGGGTTTCAATGTTTAAAGATCTTTTGTGTTTATTTTAAAGATAAACTGTTTTTGTTGCTCACACCAGTCCCATGACTGATCCGGAGTTTGTTGTTCCCTTCCTAAACTCTGGGTGCCCACTATTTTCCACACGGGCAGTCTAGAGTTGAGTTTCTCAGATATTCAGGTTTAGTAGATTATCTGGAGCTAGTCAGTCCTTAGACGACTGACCTTGCTTTCCGCTAGCTATGGATTGGAGCATTCTATTGGAGATATTCTATCCGCTGCTGGTGTTATCTATTTTCTTTCCGCTGCTATTTCTTGTATCATATCTCTAATGTATATTAATATCTGTTGTATCATTCTGTTGTATCATATTGTATCATATTTTTGTATCTGTCATTGTATCAGTGTTATATATATTGATATATTCTTTTTCTTCCGCTGTGTTGTTATACTTAATGTTGTTATAAGCTCCGGCGAATCGGATTTGAACGATCGAATCTGCGGCATTCTAGTACAATGTGAAGTATGGATGTCGATTTTCGAAGGCGAAAAATCCGACTCGTTACAATTATATGCTTATATGTATACTTAATCTTTATGTATATATCATATTGAACATCGGTATCTAAAAGCTGATGATCAAAGGTCGATAACTTAATATGGACATCCTCGATTAGGGGAATGTGTTGTGTGCAACCATGTCTCCTAAGTAGCAAGACATAGAAGGCAAGCACAAACAGACGTAGAAGCTTTAGTAAAACTACGGGGAGGTTAGGTAAAATTTTCCAATGCAATATCAAAATTTTCCTCCTTTATTACTCATGTCATTTTCATTTCAAATAAAAATGAGAATAGTATTGATTAAAAATTGTAATGCAAATGGTAGCATAAGGTGTTAGATGAAAAGATGCTTGTTTGAAATTTGGCCAATCATGGAAGATAAAAAGTGATAGAGAAGAGGGAGATGTACAAACCCATTAACTAAAACCGACTTTTGAGCTCAAAAATATTTTTAAGTAGTGGTAAAATCCATCACGAGATGGCATGAGGTATGGGGAAGCGGTATTAATGTAGGAAATTCTTGGTATTTTAGTCAGTTTTCTCTTCACTCGATACCCTAATGAGAGTACCATAAGTTATTTTTTAGATGTTAGTTTTTATATCTATATATGTGATATTTACGCATAATAGAGATCAAGGTTGATCTATACATAAAAACCTTGATTTCCATGAAGCCCGTTCAAGATGATTGCTTGTTTTTTTCCATAGAATAGGGATTTTGGATGTTTTTGTTAGTTTTGATGATGTTAATGAAATATATATATTTATATAAGTATTTTAAGGAGAATACGATATATCAACACATCGACATTACAACCACCTATAAACAGAAAGGCAAATTAAGGCATTAGAATAGAGCGAGCGTCGAAGTGAATCTGCATAGTACTAAGGGAAAGTAGTACAATCAATTCTAATTCTCTCCTCTACTTCCCAAAGGATCCATTTCCGTAAACCTAAATCTTAAAGTGAATAAGCAATTCTCCACCAAATTCAATAATTTCTAGGGCTAAGGATATCCACGTGAGAAGAGCTACAAGTATATACTAATAGAAAACTAATTCATGGAGATTCAGATCTAAAACAAGCTCCAAACAACAAGAAAAAGGGTGATTTCAACCAAATTAGAAGCTTTCTTATACAATCAGTGTGTGAGATTTATCGGTTATGACATATAATATCATATATGCTTTTATTTCATTCATTATAGCCTACGTAAGATAATGGCCATGTTTAGTATGATATAGATATTTGTACATATTCCATTTTAGATATTTATTGAAATTGACATGGGAAATGGGTAAATAGCCATTAGAGATTAATTAAGACACCTGTATGAAAGTGGAAGAAGAAGATGAATAAGCAAAGATGAATAAAAGGTTTATATGTTAGTTAACTTATGTAATTGATTAGAGATAGACTACGAATACGAGGATAAATATGGTTATATTAATTTGATGTAAAGATATGAACAACTAGATAGATGAATAAACATTATAGAAAGATAATAAAGAGAGGCAAAGAAGCAGATATAAACTAGAGAGGATAGGATTTTAATTAAAATAGGTATGGATAGGATATCAATGTAATATGAAGAATTTGATAAAATGGTCATATAAAAGTATAATATGTTCTGATAACGTACATTATGATATTCATGTAGTTCAAATGCAACTATTGTAAACTATTGCTTGAATTTCCCACAAGTATGAATTAGACTGGCCCTTGTTCTCCAACCAGCTCGTATGGTCACAACCGTATGTATGATCGCTAGTCAAATGTCTACCTCGTAGACATTGGTTGAATATGTTAATGCACGAGCAGCTTGGCCTATGAGGTGCTCTCAACGGTTGATCGACCCACACATTTAGTCAACTGTTGAGCAACGCCCTCACCCACCTCTAATGCCATCCGCCCACATGCGATGGCTCCTTTGGTATACATTCAACCATGGCTATAGGCATCAAACCTCCACTACCTAAAGAAGCTTTACATGCATTGTTCATCTGAAAAGATTGGCATAAACGCCATTGTTCACCTGAAAAAAGAGCCACTGTGTAATAACCACTTTGTGTCATTTGCTGCCACCAAAACACCATGCACATCCACCGTATACGCCTACCAATGGTCTAGAGTGATTACTGGGCTTTATCAGCATAATCTCAGCCATCAGAACATAAATTCCAGCAGTTATAAATAGATCAAGGCATACATTCTTATAAAGTTGGAACAACGTAACCTATCAAGCACTTACTTTCTTATGATTATCTCTTGTAATCCAAGCCATTGTAAAAGAAGAAAAATAATAAGAAATTCCTCATAGTGGACGAGATCAACTTAGATCGAACCACTCTAAATCTTGTCTCTTTACTTTGCATGCATTATATTTCCTTATTTTTCATTTTTAATCAAGATATTAGTAACTAACCTTCGCCAGTATCGCCTCTTAACCATAATATTGAGGTTGGTTAAATTTATAGTCAACATTTTGGCGCTATAAGGGCCTAAACCTAAACCTTTTGGTCCATCAAAAGAGACGGTCCCGTAACCTCGACCGATACAGGGCACTAAAAGAAGTAGTAGAGAAGCTACTGGCAAATGGATTCATTCATGAAGTTACATATCCAATCTGGGTAGCCAAACTTGTGTTAGTTTGAAAGCCTAATGGGGCTTGATTAAATTGTATAGACTTCTCATATCTTAATAAGACCTGCCTTAAGGACGGTTTCCCACTATCCCTCATCGACTGGTTTATGGACACAACCAAGACACAAGCTACTCACATTCATGGATGCCTACTCCAAGAATAATCAAATCTACGTGCACTGCCCTGATCAAGAACACACCTCCTTCATCACCAACGTCGAGCTCTATTTCTACCAAGCCATTCCATTCACCCTTTGCAATGTCGATGCCATATGTCAATAGCTTGTCAATTAGATGTTCGCTCAAAAATCGATCATTCGATGGAGGTCTATGTGGGTAATTAACTGGTTAAATTTGAAAAGGCTAGGAGCATGTAGAGAACCTGGGAAATGTTGATTCGCTACTCAATCTGGAAAGTTCCTTGGATTTGCAGTAAGCGCCAAGTGCATTGAAGCCAATCCCAATAAGATTTAAGCAATTCAAGATATGTAGATACCCTTCACAGTTTAGCAAGTGCAAAATCTAATGGTATGATCGATGAGCGTGGCCGCATTGTGTCAAAAGCCACTGACTGTTGCATACCCTTCTTCAACCTCATCAAGTAGGGCAAGTCATTTGTATGGAATAAAGAGTGCACCAAAGCCTTTGAGGACTTGAAGAGGCGTTAGCCGTACCCCACATGCTTTCCAAGTCCATCGATTGGGGAGGACTTATACTTATACTTCATAGCAACTGACCATGCGATTAATGCTGGCTTGGTTTGCGATGAAGAAAAGGTCCAACGACCTATCTACTATGTGAGCAAAGGTTAATGAGCTCAGAAAAAAGATACCCCAAGTTGGAAAAGTTGGCATACTGCCCATTGATGGAAGCTGGCTTCTACGACCATATTTCCAAGCTGACCCCATCAAAGTTCTAACAAACCACCGATCGAAGCAAGTGTTGAGTCGGCCTGATACGACATGCAACTCTTGAAGTGGTGTATAGAGCTTGGACAACATTACATCACATTCCATCCTCGCACCTCAATCAAAGGCCAAGTTTCATAGTCGAATGTTTGAGCCTTGACAATGATGACGAGGAGTCAACAATAAACCTACCAGCATGGATGTTCTATGTTGACGGCACATCTAATGAGAAAGGCGATCAGGCCGGTATGGTCCTAGTCATGCCTGATGGGAAAGAACCATGCTTCATCGTTCGCCTAAGCTTCAAGGCCATAAATAACGAAGTCAAATATTAAGTTGTCCTTGCCGGTATCAAGATGGCAGAGAGCTATGGATAAAGTTTTTACATGTGTTCAATGACTCTTCACTGGTCATCAACCAGATTGGAGAGTGCTTCTAGGTTAAGGGAAAAATACTGGCCCTCTACATCATTGAAGCCAAGAAACTCATTAGCACATTCATAGACTTCAAGCCAGAGAAAATCGCCCATGAGAAGAACATCAAGGCGGCAAGCAATCCTGTAGAAAGCATACCATGGTTCCCAATGAGGTGTGGGCTACCCCTTTCTTTGAATTTGGGCAACCGCCATGAAAATTGATAAAACCCGCATTGAGTCTAGGATGGCCCCACTACTAAAATACCTCATAAGAAATGAACTTCCCATTGAGAGAAAAGAGGTCTGGAAAATTCTATATTGGGCACCCCATTATATCATTATGGACAGGACGCTCTATAGGAAGGGGTACTCAACTCCCCTTCAGAAGTGTGTGACAAGCGAGGAGGCCGGCCACATATTGAAACTACATTAAGGCTACTGGGAAGATCATACCGGGGGCACAGCCTAACAAAGAAGGCTTCCTACCAAGGCTATTATTGGCCCACCTTGATTAAGGATGCAATAAAACTACAATAAGAAGTGCGATCGGTGTCAATGGTTCCCCAAAATCCCAAGAGTTTCCCTAAGTCTCTTAACTCCAAAGACGCCCCTAGCCATTTGACACTTCGGGGATCGATCTGATCTGCAAGCTTCCTAATGACAAATGTGGATATAGCCATGCCATAGTCGACATCGACTACTTTACAAATGGGTTAAGGCAGAGCCCCTTACTAGGGTCACCACACCCAAGGTCCTAAACTTTGTGATTAAGAACATTGTTTGCCGCTTTGGCCTCCAAAAGAAAATCATAATAGACAACGACACAAGTTTGAGAGCGGACTATTCGAAGGATTGTACGAGTGGAATGGGATAAAAATGCTTCTACTTGGTCTCTAATTCACAAGTGAATGGGCATGTTGAGGTTGTAAACTAAACCATCGAGGCATTAAAGAAGTGTTTCACCAAAGCCAAAGAAAACTGGACTGAAGATCACCGCTCGTGCCCTGGCCATACCTCAAGCCATACACCAATCGGCCACTCCTCAATCTCTCAAGCCTACGGGTATGAAGTTATGCTACTCATTAATGTTGATGTGCCATACCCAAGGCACCATACTCATAACCCAAGAAAAATGAAGAACTCCTTAAGCTTGGGCTCGACGACTTAGAAGAAAGAAGCATAGAGATAGAGCTTTGCACTAAGGCATACAAAAGAAAAGTAAAGCTCCATCAAATTCAAGATCGGAGGCTTAGTACTACATCGGATCTTTGCAAATGCTATAAACCCAACCAAAGGAGCATTGGGGCCAAATTGGAAAGGCCCATATGTGATCAGTGTCGCACTCATTAACAATACCTATCACCTTTCACACCTCGATGGCACCCATGTGTCCCGCGTTTGGAATCCGGAGCGACACCGGGCATACTATGTATAAAGTTGTGCAAGGACACTATTATAAGGCTATGGGATTTTGCCACAGTTATACGATAAAGAAATTTTGTATAAGTTTTCTAAGTATGGAATGTAAAACAAGAATTCCTAAATATTCTTCAATCTAGTACCAATAAGGCTATCTGGCTTAAACAAGCCAATCAATGCTCCTTTCATCACTGGGGAACATTGCAACCACTCTGCAACCGAGGAATGCCAAAATGATCTGTGAGGATGCGCAAGCCACTCAAATCTCCCTTCCATGCCAAAGATATCGTTGAACCAATGGCATGACCACCCACGTCATGGTCTCAATTCTTTTGCCCATAATTCTATCTGCCCCTCTAGTGGGGTGAGGCACTGGTGCTATGGGTGTACATTTATACATATCATAAACCCAAACCTAGCATTTGTAGTGTACTCCATACGGATGTGCGAGCCAGCCAATGGTCCCATCCATGTAGGAGGCATCGACGAACTGATGGGCATCCACCGACACCATGGTCTCGACTCATTTTTCCGTGATACTGTCCGTCTCTCACTAGGAAGCGGCACTGCTGCCATGCCGGCATAATTACCCTTATTGTTATCCCGAACCTAGCATCCATTATACTAGTCGACTTGAACACTTAAAGTGACCTTATCAAACAAAGTTGGCCCCCTCGATTACTTACAAGTGCAACCAAGGCAGATTTACTTAAGCATCGGGCAACCACCTAAGGATGCCCCGTCACTAGCCCACATCCACAATACAAAGCTGTGGGCAGGCTACCTCGGTAGAAGATAAGTTTGTTTGTTTTGGGTGCTCAATGTTTTAATAGCATCTATTTATTTTATATATTATGCGTAAAAAGATTGTCTATGTGTTTACTTAAACATCACTGAAGTCTCTTGAATCGCTCGGCTTAGGAAAAGATAAAAAATTAAGCATAAAGAATATGTATATATATACATACATGCACAATACTAGTAGAAAAGTAAGAGGCAAGCATAGAGTATTTAGAAAATATAATAATTCTACAACAAGAGATTTTATTATATAAGAAAGAGTTCATGATATTCGAAAAAAGAAGTTCCATTACATCAATGGGCATTACCCAATCAAAAAGACAAAAAGAAAAAAGACCAACTACTACCCTGGAAATCATAAGGATAGGAGGTCCCTGGAGATTTGGCAGTCATCGTCAAAAATCAACTACTTGTCCACTAAAATGTCATCGGTGACTGGTTCACTTGGACATGTCATTAAGGTGGCAATCTACCCAAGAGTTAGGATTGCCGAAGGAGTACTCCCATTTGCCACCATCTCTTGGCCAAGAGCAAGCTGCTTAAGAGTCAGGTAGACCCTATCACCCCAAACTACCGCCCAAAAAGCTCGGCCTCCAATGAAAAGCTGAAGGATGACCTCATCTCAGGGCTCTCCGGCTCCTCATGAACCCTCCTTCTCATAAACCTGATCGAATCTGGCTCAGCTATAATGCTACGAGAGATCACCTACTTGGGATCAACTTGGAGATAAGGAGGAAGCATCGGGACTAAAATAACACGGCCATGGTTGTAATCTCCCCTAAGTGGGATTGGTTGAGAACTTACATGTGACGCCCCACCTCTATGCTCACAATAACAAAGAGTATTAAAAGAAATACTGTTTGTTATTACGAAGAATAAGGCTAGATAGGAGCGGCCATCCATAGTTAGGCCTTATACTAGTATTGGTTATCTCGATAGGAGTGGTATATATATATTTTTCATCTCTTTGTTTATTTACTCCCATCGACATATCCAATTCCAGTATAAAACGAACTACGATGGTTCATAATAGTTTAGGACAACATATATAATAATAACACAGATAAGCTAAATGCGGAACACAGATAATATAAAATCTCATATATATATATATATATAACCGAAGTCAGTTACAATACATGTGATACAACTACAACTGTCGACACTGGAAGTTACATATACAAGTACATTATTGTAAATAATATACATGAATACATATCATCCTATACTATGACAACGACTACTCCAAAAGATATGAAGAGACTTCATAGCTCAAGCAGCAACCCAAAGCAAGATATCAACAACCTGAAATAACTCGGTCTGACCCGAGTATTAATTCAAAAGAAAATAATACATGGGTCAGTCTAATTCAAACTCAGTTATTAATGCACGGAAGCAATAATAATTAAATAATCAATAGACGGCAGTCACAATAAATCTCGTATATCCGACCCTTCAATAAGAGATTCGGATAACGGTAGATATAACATGAAACAGTGTTAAACAACAAATCAGCAAATTCAAATCATCAACAAAGATAAATAAAAAGATTATCAATGAAGATAATTTAGAAAACAACAGAATTGCCCAAACAACAATTAACAGCAAGTGGCCAAAGCAAAACTCAAGCCAGTAAAGCAACAAAAACCACAATATCTAATTATCGAAACGATAATGAGAAAACACATAATCTAATTATCCAGTAGATAATTAGATAGCTATGAGAAATTAAATCAAATCAAAATACAATTTCAAAATATTGAATTGAACACACGAAACAATTCAAACAATTGAAATATCACATAAAAAGTCAATACTGTTTAGCTGCAGTACACGGTCGCGTGCACTGCCTCGCCACTACAGTGATGAATTACACAAAAGCTCAATGAATCAAAAGCAAATGGCACCAACTCAAATCAAAATGAACCAGATGGAACTGCAACAGCAGGAATGAGCACAGCATCCACCCAGTAACCATCAAATGAACGAAGTGCACATGAATGTACAATGAAAGTTCACAAACGAGCACAAGGTCAAACCCGAGCTACAAGCTAGATTCAACTCAAGTGTAATTCGAAAACAAATCTAAATGCAATCAAGTGGTCAAAGCAGCTACGTACAGTCTCAAGTGGAAGGTCACAGTGAAGACTGTATGCAAACCAAGTGCACAAATACTAAACAGGAGAATGTGATCAGAACCCAATACAAAGAAATCAACCAGTGGTCTGACCCAAACAACACAAGTGCACAAAGGCAGTTGTACCAAAAAAAGTGCAACAGTGAAATGAAGTGGATAGCTGTCTCAAGCAACAACAAGTATACATGTACATAAAGACAACAAAACAGGTACAACATAATGCAACAGTGGACAGAGTCGAGACTACAACCCAAAACCATACGCAAATTGAAATAGGCAGTGGTAACAACAACCATGAAGTATATAAGTGCAGACAAGCTACATGAGGACCAAACTTCGAGTCAAGCAGCCGACAGGGAAGTGCAGCCTCAACATGAAGTTTAACAGTGCCAACAGACCAAGAATGTGTACCAAACACAAATGCACAAAATGCAAACTGCAAATACAAGGGGCGTGACAACATAAAATGAATCAGAGGCAACAATGGCACTCCACAGGACATTGGACAATGTGCTCAGCAATATGTGGTGCGAACACAATTGGCCTACGTCAAACTACAAATGCAACATGAATTGGGTAGTGCATGCCTCAAAAAGTTCCAGACTCAAGTACATATATAGAAATGCAACACTGTTTCACAAACATGAAAATCAGAGAATACAAACTACAACATCAAGTGATACTAAGTACAACAGAATCTCAAGCCTTATCAAAAGAGTGATACAACAGTCAAAACATAATGGCTGGAGTAAGTACAAAGGAATTGCCGAAATCACATAATCAAATCAATTGACCAGAGACGGTGAACTGTATGGCTGAAGTTAAACAAAACCGAAATCGTGACAAGCATAATTATCAAGCCAGAAATTCATCAAATTATACGAAATCGATAAAGTCAGTGAAATCATCAGCAACGAAACAAAATCAAACGGCCGAAGCACTATATTAAGGATGAATTAGGATGTGAGTGAAAATCACTCACCTAGTTTCGAAGAACCCAAAGATCCAAATCGCAGCCGAAAGCATCTCAAAAGACGATCGATCAACAAATCCTCACACAAATATCACCCTGATTGATCTACAAAATCAGCTGCTTCGAAAAATCACGAAGCCCTAATTTTTGAAGATGAACGAGAAATAGATCGAGCAGCCATTTTTTTTCGTATGTTAGGGCTTGCGATGAAAATCAATGGAGGAGGAAACGGTCTAGATAATTATCACGGCAACAAAAAGAAACGTGGCCCAATAATCAATGTTTAAAGCCCACACAACATTTAACAAGTTTTTAAAAGAATTTCAATCGATTAAAACGCCCAACAGCAATCAGCTATCACCATTAATCGTTTAATGATGATAATTAATTGATGCGAAATCCCGGGTTGTCACAGACTCCCCTCCTTATAAACATTGCGTCCCCGAAATTTTCATAATTAAAGTCGTCAATAACCATTATTTTTCTAACATAAACTGGTTAAGCTAGAAAAATAAAGGTCAAGGATACAAACACCAATGAAACCTTTTAATTTCACAAAAGAAATTCACAAATCCTCAACAAAATTCTAATTATCAATTAGATAATCAGAAAACAACAAAACTGGAAAAATACCATTATCAGCAATAATTAATTATCAATTAGATAATTAGAACACAGAAATCACAAAACATCAATATCTAATTATCGATACGATAATTAGAAAACAACAAAATCTAATTATCAACAAAGACAATTAGAAAACAAAAAATCACAAATCGCAAAACCGCAAATATCTAGTTATCCAACAAATAACTAGAAAACACGAACTTCATACTCAGCAAACTCTAACTATCAACAGAGATAGATATAAAATAGCAATTCAATATAATCAACATAATCTAGAATCAATCAGAGACTAGAAAATCTCATACTCAGCAAAATTAGCAATTATCCAATTATCAAAAACGATAATCAGAAAACAATAATTATATAATTATCAAAAATGATAATCAGAAAACAACAATTATCTAATTATCAAAAACGATAATCAGAAAACATCAAACATCTAATTATCAAAAACGATAATCAGAAAACATCAAATATCTAATTATCAAAAATGATAATCAGAAATCTCAAATCAACAAATATCTAATTATCAACAAAGATAATTAGAACTCAAATCAACAAATATCTAATTATCAACAAAGATAATTAGAACTCAAATCAACAAATATCTAATTATCAAAAATGATAATTAGAAATCACAAATATCTAATTATCAAAAACGATAATCAGAAATAACAAATCTCTAATTATCAAAAACGATAATAAGAAAACAATAATTATCTAATTATCAAAAGCGATAATCAGAAAACATCAAATATCTAATTATCAAAAACGATAATCAGAAATCTCAAATCAACAACTCAAATCAGAAATATCTAATTACCTGCAGATAATTAGAAACAACAAATATCTAGAAATCAATTAAGATGACTAGAAAATCAACATAAAAAGTGGATCGATCCCAGCAGATGGCGAGTCTAAGCTACGCCGCACGTGCAACAACATATGGCCGAAGCCTACCAAGTACCGTCATCATAATTTTGGCACCCAACAAATGACCCGAAGGTCCGCAGAGTGACCCGAAGGTCTAGTACTGGTATTTAACCCGAAGGTCCATCAGATGACCCGAAGGTCCAGCATATGACCCGAAGGTCCAACATAGTGGCTCGAAAGCACACAAAATCTTCAAAATCATCAAAACAGCAAATATTTCAATTAACGAGTCTGGAATTAACCGAAATAGTGAACGCACATGTCCCATACCACGTGTTTTACTAAATCGTTTAAATCTCTTCATCGTTTCCTTGAAAGTGCAAAATTGTGTATTTTAAATAAATAACATTTTACGTTCTCAAACGGACAAGTCCGGAATTAAGCGAATCAGTAAAAGTGAGGGTTCATAGTCCTCAATTTTGCTGAAGCGTTTAAATCGCTTCCTCATTCTTTTGAAAGCGCAAACTGTAAAAATTTTGAAAACAATTTTATTTTAAAATGATTTGAAAGCCCGTGATTAAAACAGCAACATCAATAGCAATTTCAATAAGGAAAGTGCACTTCACAAAACACCGTAAAAACGGATATCACTCAGCATTGCGGAATAACCGCTTGAAAATCCACTTTAAAATTTGACGGTTACTGAAGTCAAAGCGACAGTAATTTTTATACGTCAAAATCTCATCAAAATAATTCACATCAAAATATAATACCAGTGAATTTTCATTCATTGAAAATGTCAACAAAACACCATGATTCAAAAATTTAGCACCGGTGTAAAAACCCCGTTATAAAAATAACGGCAACAAAATACGTTTAAACCAAACACCGGTTCAACGTAAACTTAATGCAGTAACGTGCAACTCAAAGTTGCACGCACACTACAAGATGAACAAAGAAATCACTCGATTATATCTTCAATGAAGATAATTTAAAACAACAAAAATCTCAACAAAATTACATAACTGCAATCGCTTCGGATCCTCAAATCGGATTCGAAATTTTCAAAGAAAAAAAAAATAAATACATCTATGTAACAACACAACGAAATTTATTTCATTTTCATATTCTGATTTTTAAATCAAAAAGGTTATCAGCTGTACTCGGCGAAGACCGTCACTGTTTTCGCTACGCACTCTGATAAACAGAACACAATTTACTCAATCATCAAAACACAATTTCACTTTTATTTTTAAATAATGATATTTAAAAATTTCATCATAATTTCAAAACTTTAGTTTTGACTCAAAGCACAAATAAAAACATCAACAATTAGTTCTAACACATGTTCCATCTAAGTTATGTTCTATATTATGTCCAAAAACCCCTCGCTCTGATACCAACTGTGACGCCCCACCTTTATGCTCATAATAACAAAGAGTATTAAAAGAAATAATGTCCGTTATTACGAAGAATAAGGCTGGATAGGAGCGGTCATCCGTAGTTTGGCCTTACACTAGTATTGGTTATCTCGATAGGAGTGGTATATATATATATATATTTCATCTCTTTGTTTATTTACTCCCATCGACATATCCAATTCCCGTATAAAACGAACTACGATGGTTCATAATAGTTTAGGACAACATATATAATAATAACACAGATAAGCTAAATGCGGAACACAGATAATATAAAATCTCATATATATATATATATATTACTGAAGTCAGTTACAATACATGTGATACAACTACAACTGTCGACACTGGAAGTTACATATACAAGTACATTATTGTAAATAATATACATGAATACATATCATCCTATACTATGCCAACGACTACTCCAAAAGATATGAAGAGACTTCATAGCTCAAGCAGCAACCCAAAGCAAGATATCAATAACCTGAAATAACTCGGTCTGACCCGAGTATTAATTCCAAAGAAAATAATACACGGGTCAGTCTAATTCAAACTCAGTTAATAATGCACGGAAGCAATAATAATTAAATAATCAATAAACGATAGTCACAATAAATCTCGTATATCCGACCCTTCAATAAGAGAATCGGATAACGGTAGATATAACATGAAACAGTGTTAAACAACAAATCAGCAAATTCAAATTATCAACAACGATAAATAAAACGATTATCAATGAAGATAATTTAGAAAACAACAGAATTTCCCACACAGCAATTAACAGCAAGTGGCCAAAGCAAAACTCAAGCCAGTAAAGCAACAAAAACCACAATATCTAATTATCGAAACGATAATGAGAAAACACATAATCTAATTATCCAGTAGATAATTAGATAGCTATGAGAAATTAAATTAAATCAAAATACAATTTCAAAATATTGAATTGAACACACGAAACAATTCAAACAATTGAAATATCACATAAAAGTCAATACTGTTTAGCTGCAGTACACGGTCGCGTGCACTGCCTCGCCACTACGGGCATGAATTACACAAAAGCTCAATGAATCAAAAGCAAATGGCACCAACTCAAATCAAAATGAACCAGATGGAACTGCAACAGCAGGAATGAGCACAGCATCCACCCAGTAACCATCAAATGAACAAAGTGCACATGAATGTACAATGAAAGTTCACAAACGAGCACAAGGTCAAACCCGAGCTACAAGCTAGATTCAACTCAAGTGTAATTCGAAAACAAATCTAAATGTAATCAAGTGGTCAAAACAGCTACATACAGTCTCAAGTGGAAGGTCACAGTGAAGACTGTATGCAAACCAAGTGCACAAATACTAAACAGGAGAATGGGATTAGAACCCAATACAAAGAAATCAACCAGTGGTCTGACCCAAACAACACAAGTGCACAAAGGCAGTTGTACCAAAAAAAGTGCAACAGTGAAATGAAGTGGATAACTGTCTCAAGCAACAGCAAGTATACATGTACATAAAGACAACAAAACAGGTACAACATAATGCAACAGTGGACAGAGTCGAGACTACAACCCAAAACCATACGCAAATTGAAATAGGCAGTGGTAACAACAACCATGAAGTATATAAGTGCAGACAAGCTACATGAGGACCAAACTTCGAGTCAAGCAGTAGACAGGGAAGTGCAGCCTCAACATGAAGTTTAACAGTGCCAACAGACCAAGAATGTGTACCAAACACAAATGCACAAAATGCAAACTACAAATACAAGGGGTGTGACAACATAAAATGAATCAGAGGCAACAATGGCACTCCACAGGACATTGGACAATGTGCTCAGCAATATGTGGTGCGAACACAATTGGCCTACGTCAAACTACAAATGCAACATGAATTGGGAAGTGCATGCTTCAAAAAGTTCCAGACTCAAGTACATATATAGAAATGCAACACTGTTTCACAAACATGAAAATCAGAGAATACAAACTACAACATCAAGTGATACTAAGTACAATAGAATCTCAAGCCTTATCAATAGAGTGATACAACAGTCAAAACATAATGGCTGGAGTAAGTACAAAGAATTGCCAAAATCACATAATCAAATCAATTGACCAGAGACGGTGAACTGTATGGCTGAAGTTAAACAAAACCGAAATCGTCACAAGCATAATTATCAAGCCAGAAATTCATCAAATTATACGAAATCGATAAAGTCAGTGAAATCATCAGCAACGAAACAAAATCAAACGGTCGAAGCACTATATTAAGGCTGAATTAGGATGTGAGTGAAAATCACTCACCTAGTTTCGAAGAACCCAAAGATCCAAATCGCAGCCGAAAGCATCTCAAGAGACGATCGATCAACAAATCCTCACACAAATATCACGCTGATTGATCTACAAAATCGGCAGCTTCGAAAAATCTCGAAGCCCTAATTTTTGAAGACGAACGAGAAATAGATCGAGCAGCCATTTTTTTCGTATGTTAGGGCTTGCGATGAAAATCAATGGAGGAGGAAACGATCTAGATAATTATCATGGCAACAAAAAGAAACGTGGCCCAATAATCAATGTTTAAAGCCCACACAACATTTAACAAGTTTTTAAAAGAATTTCAACCGATTAAAACGCCCAACAGCAATCAGCTATCACCATTAATCGTTTAATGACGATAATTAAATGATGCGAAATCCCGGGTTGTTACATTACGAGCATCTTTGTTGGGCGCTGGTCACCGATGTTTGTTGGTGGGCGCTGGTGGCCAAGCAAGGTTGCGAGGTAAGGGTTTGCGTTGAGGTGGTTCCTATTGTAGATGAACCATATGCCACGACAAGGTTTAGGCGGACCACTACATAAGACATAAACAAGGGAAGGAGTTAGAAAAAATTTCAAAGGAAGTAATGATAAAGTAAACGAAGCTACCCTCATTGGATTGGTCTTCGTGCCGCCTTCTGACTAAAGGCAGACCAAAAGACTCCATGTTATTACTACCAGAATAAGCCCCTTTGTATTTTTGTGTATCTGGGGTTATGATGTAGGTTAACTGGGTCGGAGACCCATATGCAAGAGGGGTCTCCAAGGAGGAGCCATTGCTTATTGGCATATCTGTCTCCTGCACCCATCTGCCTATCCTCTCTGCCTCGGGTGTCTTAGGCATGTTAGAATAACTTGAAGACCGCTGAATGACACGGTCCAGGACCACAATGTCCTCCAAGAGTGCCGGATCATAAGCCTACCACTCACCATTGTGACCAAGATCTAACATGGTAGCTTCTTCTTCTTGCTCTATGTCCACCAAGGGCACCACAATCAGTTGATCCCTTATCATGACCCCAACAGACCTAGCTGGCTGAATTGTTAGAGCCTAAGCAAGCTCCACCACCTACCATTGGCTGCCTTGGCTAAGAAACCCCACCCAGTGGAGGTTCTCATCTGTCAAGATCATCGTCAGGTTCTTGGCATTAACCTTGATCACCCTCATCTGGTAGATATGGCCCTTATAAAAAGTAGTGTTTATGCATGCTCTAGTAGGTGCCACTATAATAGAAATAATAATATGACATAAGTTATTGAGAAAATTATGAGAATAATACACTGAGAAGAAATGTACCGAGCATGTTGAAGGCACATGTTAGGAGGGTCGGATTGATAGTAGCCGACACAAAGAAGCAATGCTCTCGGTATCTTGATACCTTGCTTGGAAATTCAAAGAAGAGGGGAGGGGGTTTGTCGATTGGTTGAAGATAATAGTAATTACTAGGTTTGGTTTTAGCCTATCGGCATAGCTTGAAGATTAACCTAATCAAGACTGGGTCTGCCTCGGGATGTTCAGATCATGACAGATAATGTAAAGCCCTGCCTCTTTGAGGTGAGCTACCTCGATGCCATGTGATGCATATTTAGAAATTTGATGAAAAATGGGTGAAGGGATAGTGTCACCCCACTCTTCATATAAGCAAGGGATTATAGAAATTGGCCATCGGGGGCTGGTTCGCTCAGTCTCCAACCAGTTTTGAAGCACTCAAAAGGAGAGCCTATACGCTAGTGAATGCTGACTAGGCCATTTGCAATCAAGAAACAAATAACCTAGGTTATTGAACCACCCCAACCCACTAAAACACCGACTAGGCTCGGGAGCAAGTTTCCCTCTACCAGCTGGTGTAAGTAGCACACACCTATATAGCAAGGTCGGCTAAGCTCTACACTAAGACTCAAGATCGGTCGTGTGGCTTACATCTTTACCAGCCCGTCGCCTAACCATATTCGTGGGTCAGACTCTGCAAGCCATCTTCCTATTCTCATCAGGATAGGAGGGGTTCAAAAACATCAACAAACTCAAAAGTTTTGGCACTAACCGTCAAACGGTCACTGTTGATGATACAATAGTGATCATTGGATGTCGTATATGACAAAAGATCATCAATGGAAACATTCTGATTAACATCACAGTTAATATAAGTAATAGCAAAAAAGCCATGAATGCATAAAAGGAAAAAAATGGTGCAAATAGCATGAAGTTGTTCAACACCTAAAAACGATCGGACATTCAATAAAAGCATGGTAAAAAGCACAACGAATTGATATTAAAACTGCTTAATGATTTAGGATAAAGAATGATGTTAGTTGAGTGTAGAGAAACTGTAACAACCCACCTTTTTGGACGGTTTAAATCGACAATAAACCACACATGTCAGACTCAAACAATTCAAAAGGGGGGGTTGTTATGGGGTAAATAAGAAAAGAAGAGAAAAGAAAGAAAAACAAAACACAGAATCTCACAGCGGAATGACAAAGTATAATAATCAAATAAAAAGTTCATGAAGCTATATACAAATAACATTTGATTACACTTTTACAATACAGATCAGAGTTACATACAACAGAAATAAATAAATAATACAGCGGAACAACATGATGCAGTGGAATAAATATAACAAATAGTAATAATATACTAAAATAAGGTCTTCAACACTGAAAAGCTCAGACTGACCCGAGCGTAATAAAAATACAAAACACTCGAGTCAAAACTAAAAGACCTTATGTAAGTTAAATCAACAGTAAATAAATACGAGTGTAACGGCTTCAGAGATGTTTATGGAATTTTACATCTCCTATCCAGTGTCTAACGTGCGTGCAATAACTTAAGAGATGTTCAAAATTACCATCTCCTAAGGATCCATTACACTATTTACTATATAGAAATATACACTATTATAATATGTCTATCAGTAAAGTAAAGTATTAAAATAGCGTTAAGGTATTACCCATATCCCCCTTAACACATTTTTATATATTCCCGTAGTCTATACAGATACTGTAAGCTCCATCAAACCGGTGGTTTACTCAGTGAGCACTCCATAGGTACGATACAAACCAAACTCGTAATGGGCGCGTTAAGGCATGTGACAAGGCACACGCGGCAATACCCAGGGTAGGATACTACCATTTTGCGGATCCGGACTTGTGGTAACGCATAGCAGCAACCACCGCCCACCTTGGAACACACTCCCATAATCAAAATCGAGGGGTGGCCACCAAATAAATTGCAAAGTCATAATATGGTGTTGAAGAAGCATGTCCGATCGAAGGTGCGACCTCACTTGGCCCGGAGTGGCTTCTGTTTTAGTTACATCAAGCTGACTCGAGGGAGTCAGGGCTATGTTAATACCTCATACAGAATCGTTCGCCAAACCATCCTACTTCATTCTGGAATCTCCACCACGTACACAGTTGTTAAAGTGGTTTTCGGTATTGGCAGAGAGTATAACAATATCTGATCCGGTCTCTTTAACAACCAAACGCTTATTTCACACTAGATGGTTCTTTTACATTTCCAAAATCAATTCATAATTGATATCAAAATGCCATATCCACTTAAAATCATATTACTTTCGAAATCATATGCACTTTCGAAATCATATCCATAAAATAGGTTAAACCCTCATTTCAAAATCATCATATTACTCAAATACGTCATTTCACTAGAAAATATCATTTCAAATTCCAACGTAAGTTATAACATTCATTTAACCATTCGCTTTCAAATCAAGAATTTAAATATAACAATCCAACCTTGCACCGTTTTATTTTTAGAAAATAGTTTAGATAGTTTAAAATAGTTTAGGTAGTTTTAAAATAGTTTAAAAATAGTTTTAAATACCTTAAAATAGTTTAAATGGGTTAAAATAGTTTAAAATAGATAAATTAAATTAAAATAGATTAAAATAGTTTAAAACAGATTAAATTAGATTAAAGTAGTTTAAAATAATTTAAAACAGATTAAATTAGATTAAAATAGTTATATAGTTTAAAACAGTTTAAAACAGTTTAATATAGCTTAAATTAGTTAAATGGTTTATATAGTGAATAGTTTGAAAATCTAAATAAATCTGAATTTAAAATAATATATTTTTAAACTGTTTATATTAAAATAATTTATTTGAAATTGATATCAAGTTAAACGATTTCTTCCATTTCAGCAAATCTGGACCATGTCCAGATTTCAAATCAACAAACTCAATTGTAACTTTCAATTCAAACTTGTAACGACCCGCCATTTTGGACCATTCGCGTCCATTATAAGTGAATAGGTAGACACTCATGCCGGAGTTGAATTGCTCAAAATACCGCGTTGTTAATTTAAATTGGCAAAACTGAGCATATACAGTAAATAAATAATCACAGATCACAGACACAGAGTAATAAGTGCAGCGGAAATAAAAGAGATAGTAGTTCATGAAGCTACTATATGAATATATAAAATACATCAGAGTTTACAACAGAAGAGTAATACGATACATCAGATACAAATCAGAATACATCACTGGAATCATCGAATACTGGAAGCAGAATAGATGGCTGGATCTTCAAGCAAAGCTCCAACTCCAAAGGTGAGTCTCGAATACTGGTACACTCAGTCTGACCCGAGCGTAAAGCAAAAACACAAGACACTCGAGTCAGGATTAACATTCTAATATTAATAAATCCAACTCAAGTGAAATAGCAATTGAAATACAAGTAACTCAAAGGATGTTTGGAATAACCATCCTTTAAGGATCCGTTAAACTATCTACTAGGTAGTAATGTACGCTAAGTAGATAATGTCTATCAGTAATATAAAGATATCAAAGTAGGGTTAAGCAGGGCCCATACACCTCTTAACCTGTTTATTCCCAAAAGCATATACAAGACCGTAGTTTCCCCAAAACTGGAAGTCACCAGAGGGCAATCCATATACTAATGGTACAAATCAAAATCGTAGTGGTCGCGAATAGGATAATCAGTATGACAAGGTACATGAGGCGATACCAACTAGGATACTAGTAGTTGCGTGATCCGGACTGATGTTGGGCATAGCAGCTACTACCCCAACACCGCGAACAACACTCCCAAATCGAGGGGTGCACCCAAATCGAATCACAAAAGTAATAGATATGGTATCGAAGAAGTGTGTCCGCTAGAGATGGCGATCCTCAATGGCCCGACGCGGCTCCTGTTTTAGTCATGTCAAGGGTCATCCAAAATCGTTCTCTTTCTTCAGTCAACGCGTTCACCAAAACCATCCACTTCGTTCTGGATCAACACTCCGCGTATAGTTATTAAAGTGGTTTCGGTTCAGATGGAGAGTATATCCATTACCGATCCCGGTCTCTTTAATAACTTTCGTAATTATTACACCGATTGGTCGTTTATATATTTCAAAAACCAAATCAATTTCAATTTCAAATAGAATTCGTAAATCAACATTTCATTTGTCTTTCTAAAACGATTTCCAAATTTTCGTTTCAAAACTTCCAACTTACCATTTCAAAAATCTTATAATTCAATTTCAATTCCTATTTAAAACAATTCAAATATTGATTCAAGTTCGTATATAAGTTTCATTCCGAAATCATTTAAATAAATTCTATTTAACATTCAAATCAATTTAAACTCATTTATCGATTTCATTCAATATTCGTTAAGATACTTTATCATTCAAAACAATTTCTATTAAATTTCCAAATCATTAAATCAATTTCTTAAATTCAACTTCATTAAATCAAAACTTACAAATTTAATTAAATTAAATTCATCAAATCAAATTCTTTACATTTCAAGTCTTACGTTAATTCCAAATATCACATTTTCATTTCTTGTTAAAGAAATGATTTCCAAAACTGAATAATTTTCCAAATTCCATTTCACTTATTTACTTACTTAAATAATTTTCCAAAACTTAATTAATAAAGAAACTCAATTTCAGTTATTACGAAGTAAAATTCACTTATTCAAAAATTCAATTTCCCTTATTAAAGAATCCAAATCAATTTAATCATTAAATAATTCAATCTTATTTAATTATTAAATAATTCAAAACTTAATTATTAAATAATTTCAAAGTTTAATAATTTCAAACTTAATTATAATTTCAAACTTAATTATTAAATCATTTCAAACTTAATTCAATCATTTCTCAAATCAAACAACATTCTTTCATTGATTACATTGTTAATCTTTTGTTTCAGATTATTAAATATTACCATTTTCCTTTCATCAAAAATTCAAATTTCAACTTCATTTCAAAACCATATTCTTTATTCAAATAAAATCTTCGTTTATTTTCAAATCAAATTATTGACCAATCGGGTTTTTATTTAATTTTCTATCCTAGGTCAAAGTTTAATTTGGGTATTTATCATTTCAACCCAATTCCAATTCAATTCAAAATCAAAACATAGTAAAGGGAACTTGCAGTGTGATAACAGGGATGGTGTCAAAGTAAATAAACAAGCAATAACAACAATCAATATTAATCCAATAATCAATTCAAATAATCCCGAAATAACCGTATTAATTCGCATTGTTATTTGTACGAATTAATATAATTATTTCTAGAATCTACACTATCATTTCATGTAGATTAAGGATTATTACATTACGGTTTTTCACTTGTCATCTATTTACAATTTCATACATCATCAATTTAACAACATACATTCAGTGGTTCAAAATGTAATTAAACAAATCCTACGTGTCAATAAATTCAACAGTTAAAGGGGTCATATTATACAAATGTCAGGTAATCAAATTTAACATTTTAATTATCCTATATCAAGTTCAATTTCATACTATTTATCAATTTAACATTAACAATTTAACGTCCAATATAAACATCAACAATCAATCAATTTCAGCCAAACTGTATTATCATCGCATAAATAATTAACAGATAATGGTGTCAGATGTCACAGGTGAACTGATACAGGTAATAACATATATAACAGTGTCATTAACTAATAGCAGCATATTTCAATTGTCGTTTCAATTGAAATCAAATTTAATAAATAAAAGAACGTTAATCGCGAGTGAGTGCTCACCTTTAAAGGTTAGAGATGCACGAGAAGATGGCACGGATACACACACTCGTACGGACCTTGAAATTTAGTTACTAATCCAAGCAAAGCAAAGTAGAATTGGCACGAGTTCGACAACAAAGCTGGTAAAAGAAATTTAACGAAATCAAATCAGAACTGGATGATGATGATAATGGATAAGAGAACTCGTATATATAACTATATATAACTGTTTATATATATAAAAATCATTTTTTTCTTTTTAAATTTCAAACGCACATTAAATTTTAAAGTTGTAAAACTCAAAATCAAAATATTTTATAATTTCAAAGACAATACTTAAAACACTATTTGTAAAATAATATTAATATGAAATCAAACTGAAGGTTGCCCATAGCAAAACAATGGCTAAACGAACAGAATTCAAACGAGTAGCTACATATACAATATATACTCCACCTTTCCCAAAGAAATCTATATGTATATAATAATAGAAAATGGGCTGCTATACTACAACATATATCTATAATGAAATCAAAGTGTACACATATTCACGCTATATTTTAAAGCCTGCTATATTTAAATCAAAGTACAAATGGTCTATGATCCAAACTAATATCCTTTGTATACACTTAAACAGGATTTTGATACCACAAAACACTAAACCAATTACATATAAAATTTTAACAATATTTGATTTAACAATACAACTTACTTTATAAAATAAACATAATCTAGCCCACTGCCGTACTTATGTATAAACCACAAAATATGTTGTTTAAGGAATCAATACCTATATAACAGCAACTCTAAATGTTCCAAAATATAACAGTAGTTGGTACAATATAAAATATATGTTTTGACAAAACAATACTTACAAGCTTAACCCATCATAAGAAAAATATAACTTTAACTGTAACTAATAAAACATATTTTAGCTAATGTAGTAAAACATATGTATAGGTTGTATAGGAAATTTATATATATAATAGATCCATACAACAACTCAATATACACACAGCAGAGTGAACCATCACTTATTATTATAAAGTGCAATTTAAAACCCGAGTTCATATAGTACTTAAATATTCAGTAGATCCATTATAAATATAGACACGATACAAACACTTATATATAAAGTTATATATTTTCTAACTTTTAAGTAATAAAACTGTTTGGACCATAAAGTTATAAGATCAAGTCTTATACACAGTAGTATACTATACATTTTTATATAACTATTTACGTATCACAACTAAAACTCAAATTCTAGAAACCATACCATGAGTAGGCTGCATGGTGCAAGTTTATGCGAATAGAGGAGAGGGAGATGTTCAAACAACAAATCAACAAGTGGTGTCTCAGCTCCACATACGTACATAAGAAATATACTTATGTACGTGTATAATTTCTGCTTCATGCGGCAAAGGCCCATGGGCTCGGTTGTGGGTGGTGAAACCGGAGGTGGGCGATTACAGGCAAGGCGGAGAGGGAGGCAATGGGTCACGGAGACGAGGTCTGGTAGGTGGGAAGGCTTGGCAACGGTGATGGGCGAACAGTGGGTTTATGTTTGGTGGAGGAGTTAGAGAATGGTGGTGGCTGGTCAGGCACGCGGAGGTTGGAATGGCGATGCTTGGCGGGTGGTGGGCTGGAGCGGCGATGGTGATGAGTTTCTCGGCTTCAGAGAGGAGGCGGAGTGAGGCCGGAGGGGAAGAAAGCGGTGGATGGCGGTGTCGCATGATGGTGGCTGGAGTTCGGTGGATGGGCGTTGCTCATGGTGGTGCGGCACGTGAGTGTCGCGTAGCGGGCCGCTGGGTTGCGGTGGCTCGGTGCAGTCGTGCGTGTTGATGGGTGGAACGGGTTGGAGTTGGGATCTGGTGGGTTCGTGTGGTTGGGAGGGTGTTAGGCTGGGATGAGAGAAAGTGAATGGTTTTGTTTATTTTTTTAGGCATAGGCTAAAGTTTAGAGAAGAGAAGGAACAGGGGAGAGAAATGTACTCAATGCAAATGAAACGATTGAATGGTTATAGGGAAGTGGGACAGCCTGGGGAATTATTAAAAGCAAACCACCGTTCAATTTTTGGACCAGTGGACACTGAATAGACACCAAAGATTCGTAACCGAGTACTGATACGGTAGGCATTACGCAAAGTGCAACGTACAACGGAACTCCGAATTTGACAATCGAATATACCGTAGAGATCAGCACGACGAGACGATCAAAATGGTATAAAGATATCAGTGGTACGATCATCCGATAAAAATCGATATCGGTACCAGAATGCTGCTATTTTGCAGAAAATAAGAACGACGGAGCAATAGATGTCCGAATTTGGAAAAATGACGAACTGATAATTTGCTCAGAAGATGGTTTAGAATTTTTCTATGTAAAAATATTTAGGTTTCGGAAACATTTTATTTTCAACGCTTTTTAACTGATTAAATTGAAGTGAATTTACGCGCGAAATAAACTTTCGTATTTTCGGACGAAAATTTACCAGTTGCTATGTTTAACTAGACGTATTCCAAATATTAAATTTTTATTTCAAAATTTTATCGTTTAAAATTTCATAAAATTTCAACTAATTACGTTATTAAAACAGTTGAAATTTACGGGTCGTTACAAAACTCTCATTAAAACCATTTAAATCTATATCAATTTCAAATCCATGTTTGAAAATAAAATTTAAACCACTTCAAATTCGATAGATTTCAAAGTTTACATATTCAGCGTTACAATAACCCAAATTTGATAAATTTCATTTATATTCCAAAATTCAACTTTGAAATGTCAATTTAAATCCTTTAACCAATTCATTTAAACACATTTCAATTTCAACATTTAAAGCTAGACTTTGGAAATAATCCAGTTCACAGAAATCTAATTTTATTTCATTTAAAATGATATCGTTTAACTAGATTCAAAATTAAGGAATTTAAAGTCATTTAATTTAACCAATCCAGTGTCTGTATATAATTTTCAACCCTATGGTCAAGTGATACGGATATACATCATTTCACCCCGCAATAATTTAAATTTACGGTATATATCATTTCAACCCACAATCCCGAATTAAAATTTAAAATCCATAAAATCGCTTGGGTGTATCATTTCAACTCATAACGATTTTTCCCTAATATATAGATCGTTCGGATATATCATTTCAACCAATAGTGATTTACTAACAATAAACTAAGGGAACTTGCAGTGTGATAACAACATATGAATAAACATACATCCAATCATCCAAATATCAACAATTAAACATCTATCACAATCATCATTCAAATCAACCAATAAATAACAACAATTAATTGGTTATCATTAACAGGTATTTAACTGGCAATTTAAAATTCAAAGATGAAATTAAATGGCGATTAAATTCAAATAAAGGCATATTCAACTGGAATGACAATTTAAATATACCAAATAGCAATCAATAAATTTCTAATCATATCATAAATTTAATTTAACTAACATAAGATAATTTTGTAGTTGTGAGTGGGTTAAAATACTCACCTTTTGATTTCAAATCGATTAAAAAACCAAACGAAGGCCAAAATTTCAATAGTTTCAGAATTCGTCCAAACTAGTTCTATGTCGTCCGAAATTCCGATACGATCGCAACGGAGAAAACCGCGTGTGAATCCGAGCTCGTATGCAAAAGATATTCGAGTTAGAACGTTCAAAATTAAATAAAAATAAAAATAAAAAAATAAAAAGAAGATTACACGTCACCTTCTCGTACGCACTTCCAGAACCCTAATCTATCGCGTTCGAGCAATCAACAGCCGCTAGTTTCAATCGATTGTCGCCGCCTCTACACTACCTTGCACAACGATCAGCCATCGCCTTGACCTCCCTCTCATCAGGCCGCACCTGGCCATGGTGGCGCGACCACCTCCGGTCGCACCAGGCAATCACGCCGCTGCTCCTCTTCCCAATCGATTTCTGGCGAATTCTGACCAAGTTACGACGAGCGACGACCACCCAAAGACTTGCTCGACCTCCTCTTCCCAACACCGCTTCCCGATCGCAAAACGGTCGACGACCCACCGTTGGATCGAAAACCCTAGAAATGGACGGCTGAGGTTCTTCGTCGATTTCTGGTTGAATTATGCATCCAATTGAAAAACAAATTGCTGCAGCAGATTGTGCTTGTCGAGAGCTTTCCAATGATATATAATAGGATAGGGATTGGAGAGTTTGAATTTTAAAACCGATTTTTGAAATTGAATTTAAGGTTTTTGGAATTGAAAATAGGTTTCTGCCATTGGAGAGAGGAGATAGGAATAGATTGACAGAATTGTACACACAGGAATAAGAAATAAAATGCTGCTAGGGTTAGGGAAAACTATTTATATAGACAAGGCCCGATAAGAATGAATGAACATATTGAATTGGTTTGAAACGACAATAACGACCCGAAAAGCCCGTTCCGTTTCCAAAACGAAAGTAGGTCATCCCATATATCAAAATAGATATTTTTGATAGTTTTAAACTCAATGGAAGAGGTTTCAAATCCAAATTCCATCGTATATAGAAGCTAGCTTTTAAAATCAGCTTATTTTAATTGAACTCATTAAATTGGTTTCTATGCGTTTCGAGCCCGCACGATCAAACGACAAGTCCGATCGCTACGAAACATGAAATCATAGTTCATTATTACGGATCCGATGAAATTTTTGATTACCTAGAAATTTAAAATATTTTAAAACAAATTTCCCATGTCAATATTAAATATTGCACTAATTTCAGTGTTCAATTGTAATAGTAATAAGTTCATTAATTATAATTTAAATTCCAATAAATTTATTTCTTTTGATTTACATCTTATTATTCAATCAATTATTACTTTATGAATATAACTAACATAAGTTTACATTTTATTACATTCATTTCTACAGCTTTCGTCTTAACTCATATTAATGCGGTATTTAATTACATTTAAATTTATTAATTTCGAAATTAATTTCAACAGATTAAATAATAAGATGATAAATAAGCAATTGTTACTTTATAAGTAATTCGATCATATTTATAAATTTATTATTTACAAACAAATGTTATAACTACTTACACAACACTGATTTCATATTCAATATTAACCTATTTCAATTTATAACCATATAATTTTAACATTGAATTCAACATCTAATTCATTTCTTATTTACAATTTATAACCAAATTTAACTTTACAATCATTTCAATTAATTGAAATTACATTATAATAGTTATCAAAAACTCCTTCCCCATGTCTTCCCATGTCTCTTCCCATGTCTTCCCATGTCTAACCGTACCTTCTCCTATCACTTCTCCCATCCCTCCTATTCTCTCAGTCCTCCGTCCTTGCCTTCTCCTCCTTCACCCTATGTACCTTCCCCTCTTCCTCCTCCAGCCCCTGCTCCACCTGTTCCTCCCCCCTCTCCTCTTGTTCCCTCAACTTCATTGATTCCTCCATCTCACTTTGTACCTTCCATCCCTCCTTCCCCTGAAATCCCTGTTGTTCCTCCTATTCCACCAGCTCCTAACCCTCTGTCTTTGGCCACTCCTGGTGCACTCCTATCTTCTTTTCCTCCTCTTCCATTAACAACTGCTCCTTCACCTCCTCTGGTGATTCAGCCTTCTCTTCCTTCTTCTTCTGACCTCAGCCTTAAGTGGTCATCTTTATTTGCGAATAAACCACGTAATGCAGGAACTTATATTCCAGTTCAGTTTTACCTTCATTACAATGGTACTCCTTTAGATCCTCCTGCTGAGGTTGTTAATGAAGGCATGAAGGTTTGGTCTGATTGCCTTGTTGGTTTTTTCTTGGCGGGAGCTGTTAATTTCATGGCAGTGAAGGCTCAATTGGATAAACTATGGAGACTCAAAGGATCCTATGAAATTTTCTTCGACAAACAGAACTACTATCTCAAATTTAGTAATGATGAAGATAAGCAGTATGTTCTGATGAAAGATCCTATCTTTATTCATGGTCAGATGTTTATTATAACTAAATGGAATCCTGCTTTCACTATTGCTCAATCCTCAATCCGATCAGTTCCTATATGGGTGCACTTATACAAAATTCCTACTTTAACTTGGACTCTATTGGGCATCAACTGGCTGGCCTGCAACCTGGGTAAACTTGTTTGTTTTGATGAAAACACGGAGAAAATGAAGAGATTTGAGTATGCGAAATGTTTGATTGAAGTCTCACCTGATGTGGATCTTCCTGACCATATTGCAGTGGGGAATGAGTTATGCCCAAACGTTATGGTAGAATATTCTTGGAAACCTCTGATATGTACGCACTGCAAAGTGTTTGGACATGCTACTAAACTCTGTGATCTTAACTCAGGGGTAGATACTGATTTAGGCAACAAAAGAGAGGTGGAAAAAGGGTCAAAAGATGAGCAACAGGAAGTAGGAAATGATTGGGTAGCAAAAAGAAATAGTAACAGAGTATTCTATATTAAAGGAAAAAGAAGAAGTAAACAAGTTAATAAGGAATGGAGGAAAGTTAATATGGAAAAGAATAATATAGAAAAGGAAGATGATATAATTGAAGATGGTGAGATTATTGAAAACATTGCTACAGGAAAAGAAGGTGCAAATGAAGTTATTATTAACATTCCCCCCCAGGAAGCTTTGCATGATATTTGCTCCTCCCATGCAACTGACACCCCTTCCACTATTTGTAACATAGATTCTTGTTATAAGCAGATATCTGAAACAAATACTTGTGATGGGCCCTTGCATACAAATAATCCTTTTTCTATCCTTCAAGAAATGGACAATGACAACAATTCTGAATCTCTAATATCTACCTCTGATATTAGAATCCCTAATCAAATATCTCTAATGGCCACTGGTTCTGAAGTGAACACTGGCATGCACTCCTCCCCACCAGCTAACCTACCTGTTGATTTACCTCTTGATTCCCCTTACTCCTCATTGTCTCTTCCTATTCACTTATTCCCAGACATTGAGCCTTCTCTTTCAACTGATCTCTCTTCATTCACCTTCTCTTCCTATGCATCCACCACTAAATCAAGCAAAAGAGGCAGACCCAGAAAAGTTAGCACTCATTCCCATTCGTCTGACAGAGATAATGGCTGTCTGTTTTCGATTCAACAGACAACATGCCATGCACTTCAGTCTTCAATTCCTTCCTCCACCTTCTCTGGGGTTTGTACCAGAGCATCCTCCAATAAGTTATGATGATTGCCAAAATTGGTTACTGGAATATACGGGGAGCTAATTATCTTGCAAAACAATTAGAAATTAGTAATCTAATCTCTTCTCATAATATTCACCTCTTGACTGTGGCTGAAACAAAATTAAACCATTCTACTACTTCCACTGCAGTTTCATGTATTATACCTCAATGGAAATCCATTCATAATTTAGCTCAAGCTCCTTTTGGTAGGCTTCTAATTCTTTGGAATCCTACTATTTTCTCCTTATCCCCAATCACCGTTCATAGGAAATTCATTCACTCTTTAATAACTCATATTCCTTCTTCCTCATCTTTTTTTCTTACCTCGGTTTATGCTGATAATAGTGTTAATCATAGGCAGATCCTCCTTGATATCATCCCCTCTCTTCATCCTCATAACTCTCCTTGGATATGCTTGGGGTATTGGAACTGTATGCAACAGTCATCAGACAAGTTTGGTGGTACTCCCCTTTCGTTCACTCAAACTAGACCTTTGAACAATGCAATCTTTGACTCTAGATTACTTCCAATTCCTTCATCTGGTAACAATTTCACTTGGAGTAATTCTAGTAGAACCGGAAATTTTATCTTATGCAAACTGGATAGAGCCTACTTTAACATGCCTGCTCTTATTAAATGGCCTTTTCTTTCTTCCATCATCCTACCTCATTCATTGTCTGACCATTCTCCTTTGCTTCTTGACTGGGGAAATAAGATTATGAGAAGACATGCCTCTTTTTCATTTTTTAATAACTGGGTTAATCACCCTGATTTTACTAATGTTTTTAATGACTCCTGGAAAATTCATATTTTTGGTAACCCAATGTTCATTTTGCAGGCAAAATTAATACATCTCAAAGGAAAACTCAGAACATGGGCTTGGGTTAATTTTGGAACTGGTAATTGTGTCTCTTCTTCTTTGAGAGGTAATCTTGAGCTAATTCAGAGAGATATTCAACTCAATCCTTTCAACAAGTCCCTTATTGAGCTTGAGATAAGCATGAAGAATAATTTAGCTAAGGCTTTGGTTGAGGAGTACAAAATGAATAAACAAAAAATAAAGACTAAATGGAATTTATATGGGGATAGGAATTCCAAAACCTTTCATGAGTCACTCACTATCAAGCATGCTGCTGAAAACATTACTACTGTTACTGACAAGTGGGGTGCCATCTGTTCTTCTCCTGAATCTATTCACCATGGTTTTTTGGAGTATTTTCAAGACATTTTGGGTAGCCATGACATTCCGGTTATAACTGACCGATTATTCTCCCACTCCAAAATACCTACTATCTCTGATATTCACAAGGCTAATTTAATTAGACCCATTACTGCTTCTGAGATCAAAGATGCAATTTTCAACATGAAGGCTACTAGTTCTCCTGGCCCTGATGGGTTTAATGTTTTCTTTTATAAGTCCTGATGGGAGATTGTGGGAGGTGATCTCATTAATGCCATTCTCAATTTCTTTAAACATAACAAGATGTTATCTGGAATCAATGCCACTAGATTTGCTCTCATTCCTAAAGTTAATCATCCTTCTTTGTTGGTCAGTTCAGACCCATCGCGTGTTGTAATGTTATATACAAGTGTATAACTAAGATTTTAGCTGCTAGGATGAAGGAGATCCTTCCTTCCATTATCTCATCTAATCAGGGTGCTTTCTTAGCCAACAGAGACATCACTGATAATGTCACTCTTTCCACTGAACTGCTTAGAGGCTACAACAGAATTAATGTTTCCCCCAGATGTGTTCTAAAGTTGGACATTCAAAAGGCATATGACACTGTTCAGTGGAAAACTATCATTTATATCTTGCATAGAATGAATTTCCCTACTCCTTTCCTTGCTTGGATATTCACCTGTATCTCCACTGTCAACTATTCTTTAAGTATTAATGGTAGCATTTTTGGATACTTCAAAGCTACTCAAGGGATTCGTCAGGGTGACCCTATCTCTCCTTACTTATTTATTTGTGTCATGGAACTCTTTACAGTCATATCCAAAAATGCAATGTCTCTTCACCTCGTGGATTATCATCCTCTTTGCAAAAGTATGGAAATTTCTTGTCTCCTTTTTGCTGATGATCTCATGTTTTTTACTAAGCCTAATGGGAAATCAATTTCCGGTGTTATGAATATTTTGAGTGATTTTAAAATTAAAACTGGGCTGTCCATCAACTACTCTAAGTCTAAAATGTGGATTGCTGGAATCCCTGATCATCTGAAGACTGATATGTTCACTTTATCTAGCCTATCTCCTTTCAATCATAATGAGAGTTATCTTGGTGCCCCTATCTGCTCCTCTAGAATCACTACCAATCAATGTCTTATACTTTTTGAAAGAATTATTGGCAAAATCTCTTCTTGGCATGGGCAACACTTCTCTATGGCTGGTAGACTCGTTATTGTTAAATCCATTGCCACTGCTATGTGCTTATATTATGCTAGAATGTTTATTCTTCCTTCTAAACTTATCTCTATGATCAACTCTGCTCTTAATCACTTTCTATGGCATGGAAATCCTTACTCCAAAAAGCTCATTCCTGTTGCTTTTAGTAGAGTCTGTAGTACATATAGGTTTGGTGGGTTAGGTATCTTGAATCTTAAAAAATGGAATTAGGCTGCTTTGTCTTCCTGGTTAGACAAACTGCTTACAAATGATGGTAATCTATGGGCTAGATGGGTTAAGAAAAAATTGATTAGGAAGCAACACTTTTGGACTATGATAACTTCTTCAGATTGTAGTTGGATGTGGAGGAACCTTCTGAGGTTCAGGAATGTTGCTCTTCCATTGTTTCAAAGCAGTATGAAGGACATGGCTTCATTATCCTTCTGGCATGATCCCTGGTCTTCAAAGGGGTGTGTCCTTCATAATATGCTTGATCATAGCCTTAAAATCTTAACAGGTATATCTGACAATGCTAAGGTTAGTATGTTTTGGATTGGTGGATATATTTCCCTACCTTACTCCAGCTCTTTCTTGGTTAGACAGCTCTGGAATATTATTCAAAATCGTGATTATAACTGTCACAATGCTTGCTCTTCTTGGAATGTTAAAGGCCATTCAGTTTCTACAGTTTACAAATTTTTGATTAACTCTGATGAGCTTGATATTTTTCCTTGGCATTCTCGTATTTGGACCTCATCTTCAGCACCTAGAGAAAACTTATTGTTATGGAAGGTCATCTCCAATGGTCTCTTAACTCTTGATAAACTTAAGAAATATGGCATTGTTCTTGATTCCGATTGCATTCTATGTGGTGTTGAGGAAGAATCAATTTCTCTCCTATTCTTCACATGTCAGTACTCTAGTTTTGTCTGGGAACGTATTCTGGGATGTTTGCAGGTGCATAGGCATGTTTTGATTGCCTTTGAAGAATGGTTTTATATCTTCCAAAATACTAGATGGAAAACTCATGCTGCTACAAAAATATTAAGTGGTTTAAAGAAGGTTATTTATGCTATCTGGACTGAGAGGAACAATAGAGTGTTTAATGGTATTTTCACCTCTAAACACTCTCTGATCCTTTTTTTTGTCTAAGCATGTGTAGGATCTTGTGGTGGTTGTTATGTAGGTGGTTTGGTGTTGTATTTGCTGTGAGCTTCTGCTCTTCTTGTTTGTAATCATTTCTTGTGATAATATATTATGGTAGGGGCCATTTAACCCCGCTGGCTTTGCCAAAAAAACATTATTAAATTATATTCTAGTTATTTTTCTCATTAATAAATCAGAAATTTTAATTTCTCCCGATATTAAATATTAAATTCCAACATCTTATTAAATTTAATATGTTTAATTATCGAAAATTACGGGCCCACTCAAAACTTTTCATCCTCGAAAAGGGAAAGAGGGAATTAATATATTTTATTCAAAGTGTTAAACCTATTAGCAATTAATTTACTTAATTAAGTATTTTAAATAAGATATACCAATTAATAAACAATTAAATCTTCATATTCAAATTTAATACAAGTTTGAAAAACATTTCCACTTTCACAAAAAATTTCTATGTCCTAAATTCACAAATAATTTCGGCAGAGTCTCCTTTGTACGTTAGGTCTGGAAAAATAAGAATATCAATAATAAAAATATATATCATATTTCAATAATATAATATCCCAAACCATGGGAAAAACAATAAAATATCGCTATAAAACGGTAATCTGAAAACGTACCTATTTGTCGGGCAAACATCACTTAATTTATGAAACCAAAAGCAATAGCTATTGCTTCCATAAACCTGTATTTCACTTATATAATCCAAAAAGGTTAATAATTATGTAAAAGAGTAATATTTAAGTTGTTTTAATTAATAACAAAACAAATCAACACAACATAATAACAGTCACATGCAAACAAAATGACATGACCATCATATGTAACAAAGGAATCAGTCATACATCCATAGCAACCAAACTAATGATTTGTTCAGGTTCAGAAACTTTTAATTGTACAAGGGTGATAAATAACTATCAAGTGTACCTTACACTCAACAGCCTTAGATAACTACTTAATATATTACTCATACAACCTCAAACAAATCAAAGTATCATTCTCCAAACATACCATAAGCCAAAACAACAAGGAATTTTAGATATTATTCAAGTTTATAAAATTGGTTTCTTTTTTTTACACCATTATTCACTCTTTATTTAATTCATTCATTCATACAATGATTATCTTTTTATAATTTTTCTTTCATTACTTACACAATTTATTTCCTATTCAATATCTAAATCACCAATGAATTCATCAATTAAGTATTACATACCTTCCATTGCAGTTTATTTAACATTTATTGTCTATACATCTTAGTTTCAATTTAATATTAATATTCATTCAACTTAAGTCTCTTAACTTTTAAATTTACATTCATTCTTTCCTGTATAGTATCATTGAATATTAAATCCATTTCTTTTATAGGGTCACTTAATAATAAACATATTTATGAGTCATTTCAGTCAATTTTTAAGTTTTTTTTACATATTTCTTAGATAATATTCAATTTTTACTATTAAATCTAATTATTAGCATTTCAAAACATTAACTTATGTTTATAACATTCATTGTACATCTAAATTCTTAATTATAGAAATAATTCCATTGAAAACTTTCATTACTTAAGTTTTACTTGTATAATATTCTATTACCATATTCTTATTTAACATTCCAACTTTTAAAACATTTCTGGTAAGTTATATATATATATATCTTAAGAATGTAATTGAATGTCACACAAGTTTATCTTATTTATTTTAATTAACAAAATGTTCAATAATTACATCTACTAAATTTTCATATCTTTTGATTTACAAGTTACACATTTCAAATTTTTTATATATTTGATTAATCACTTAGCATCTAATTTCTTATTTTCATTTTAGAAGTTTCCAATTATTAACATGATTAAGATTTCATTCATTACAATAACTGAAAACTACTAATTATCAGAAAGTTTTAAGAACTAAATACAGGGTTTCTTTCCAAATCAAATATATATATATATACATTCATATCTTTCATATATGTCAAATTGTACTTAGAAAATAGAATTAAATTTTGTTTATCAAAACAAATTTGCAGTAAAGCTACTATAGCGGTCTTCCCACTTTGAAACTCAAAAATGAACGTCGATGATGCGTGCACTCATCACCGAAATTATTTCCAGCGACAGAGAGGGGAGTACAGAATCTATTTCCTTTAAAAAATCTTTTTAAAACATTTCTTTTAAATCTCATTGAAAATATTTATATCTGAAAATACTTCCAAATAATACTAATACCATAATCCGAAATCTTTTGAAACCAAATTTCAAACCCTAGAACTTAAGTTCTCAAATTTCCAATTCTTATTTACTTTACTTGTAAATCCCATTTTACAATCAATATTTATAAAATTTCTCTAGTTAACAAACAATATATCACATACAACTATATCATCTATAAAACTATTCTTTTATATACAAAAAAATACGAGGTAAAATTATTTCATTTACCGATATTTCAAAAACAATATTATGTCGGTCTGCCCTATTAAGTGTTTAGAAATCCCTATCGATGCCATAGCGTCCTATGTACCGACCAAAATTTATAAATACTAAACAGAACAAAATAACACAATATAAAAGATTTTATAACACTATCAAATACGCTCTCTCATATATATATACACTCAACGACTCCTAATGAGTCAGACCCCACAAAGCTAAGGTTATCGCTAAACCCGACTCTGATACCAAATGTAACGACCCACCTTTTTGGACGGTTTAAATCGACAGTAAACCACACATGTCAGACTCAAACCATTCAAAAGGGAGGATTGCTATGTGGTAAATAAGAAAAGAAGATAAAAGAAAGAAAAACAAAACACAGAATCTCACAGTGGAATGACAAAATATAATAATCAAATAAACAGTTCATGAAGCTGTTTACAAATAGCCTTTGATTACACTTTTACAATACAGATCAGAGTAACATACAGTAGAAATAAATAAATAATGCAGCGGAACAACATAATGCAGTGGAATAAATATAACAAATAGTAATAATATACTAAATCTTCATCTTCATCCTCCAAAAATAAGGTCTTCAACACTGAAAAACTCAGACTGACCCGAGCGTAATCAAAAGACAAAACACTTGAGTTAGAACTAAAAGATCTTATTTAAGTTAAATCAACAGTAAATAAATATGAGTGTAATGGCTTCAGAGATGTTTACGGGGTTTACATCTCCTATCCAGTGTCTAACGTGCGTGCAATAACTTAAGAGATGTTCGGGATTACCATCTTCTAAGGACCCGTTAAACTATTTACTATGTTGTAATATACGCTATTATAATATGTCTATCAGTAAAGTAAAGTATTAAAATAGCGTTAAGGCATGACCCATATCCCTTTAACACATTTTTATATATTCCCATAGTCTATACAGATACTGTAAGCTCCACCAAACCGGTGGTTTACTCAGCGAGCACTCCATAGGTATGGTACAAACCAAACCCGTAATGGGCGCGATAAGGCATGTGACAAGGCACGCAAGGCAATTCCCAGGGTAGGATACTACCGTTTTGCGAATCCGGACCGGTGGTAACGCATAGCAGCTACTACCTCCCACCTCGGAACACACTCTCATAATCAAAATCGAGGGGTGGTCACCAAATCAATCACAAAGTCATAATATAGTATCGAAGAAGCATGTTCGATCGGAGGTGCAACCTCACTTGGCCCGGCGTGGCTCCTGTTTTAGTCACATCAAGCTGACTCGAGGGAGTCAGAGCTATGTTAATACCTCATACAGAATCATTCGCCAAACCATCCTACTTCATTCTAGAATCTCCGCCACGTACATAGTTGTTAAAGTGGTTTTCGGTATTGGCAGAGAGTATGACAATACCCAATCCCAGTCTCTTTAACAACCAAATGCTTATTTCACACCAGATGGTTCTTTTACATTTCCAAAATCAATTCATAATTGATATCAAAATATCATATCCACTTAAAATCATATTACTTTCAAAATCATATTCACTTTTGAAATCATATCTACAAAATAGGTTAAACCTTCATTTCAAAATCATCATATTTACTCAAATATATCATTTCACTAGAAAATATCATTTCAAATTGTAACGTAAGTTATAACATTCATTTAACCATTCGCTTTCAAATCAAGGATTTAAATATAACAGTCCAACCTTGCACCATTTTATTTTTAGAAAATAGTTAAGATAGTTTTAAAATAGTTTAGGTAGTTTAAAAATAGTTTAAAAATAGTTTCAAATAGTTTTAAATACTTTAAAATAGTTTAAATGGGTTAAAATAGTTTAAACTAGATTAAAATGGTTTAAAATAGATTAAATTAGATTAAAATAGATTAAAATAGTTTAAAACAGATTAAATTTGATTAAAATAGTTTAAAATAGTTTAAACAGATTAAATTAGATTAAAATAGTTTAAAACAGTTTAAAATAGTTATATGGTTTAAAATAGTTAAAAATAGTTTAATATAGCTTAAATTAGTTAAATGGTTTGATTATTGAAATAGTTTATATAGTGAATAGTTTGAAAATCTAAATAAATCTAAATTTAAAATAATATATTTTTAAACTGTTTATATTAAAATAATTTATTTGAAATTGATATCAAGTTAAACGATTTCTTCCATTTCAGCAAATCTGGACCATGTCCAGATTTCAAATCAACAAACTCAATTGTAACTTTCAATTCAAACTCTCATTAAAACCATTTAAATCTATATCAATTTCAAATCCATGTTTGAAAATAAAATTTAAACCACTTCAAATTCGATAGATTTCAAAGTTTACATATTCAGCGTTACAATAACCCAAATTTGATAAATTTCATTTATATTCCAAAATTCAACTTTGAAATGTCAATTTAAATCCTTTAACCAATTCATTTAAACACATTTCAATTTCAACATTTTAAGCTGGACTTTGGAAATAATTCAGTTCACAGAAATCTAATTTTATTCATTTAAAATCATATCGTTTAACTGGATTCAGAATTAAGGATTTTAAAATAATTTAATTTAACCAATCCGGTGTCTGTATATAATTTTCTACCCTATGGTCAAGTGATACAGATATATATCATTTCAACTCGCAGTAATTTAAAATTACGGGTTTTCAACCCGCAATCTCGAATTAAAAAAATCGCTCGGGTTTATCATTTCAACCCATACGATTTTTCCCTAATCTATAGATCGTTCGGGTATGTATCATTTCAACCCATAATGATTTACTAACAATAAACTAAGAGAACTTGCAGTATGATAACAACATATGAATAAACATACATCCAATCATCCAAATATCAACAATTAAACATCCATCACAATCATCATTCAATTTAACCAATAAATAATAACAATTAATTGGTTGTTGTAACGACCCGATATTTTGGACCATTCACATCCATTATAAGTGTATAGGTAGACACTCATGCCGGAATTGAATTGCTCAAAATACCGCGTTGTTAATTTAAATTGGCAAAACTGAACATATACAGTAAATAAAATAATCATAGATCACAGACACAGAGTAATAAGTGCAGCGGAAGTAAAAGAGATAGTAGTTCATGAAGCTACTATATAAATCTATGAGTTACATCAGAGTTAAACCAGATACAACGGAAGAGTAATATGATACATCAGATACAAATCAGAATACATCACTGGAATCATTGAATACTGAAAGCAGAAAAGATGGCTGGATCTTCAAGCAAAGCTCCAACTCCAAAGGTGAGTCTCAAAAGCTGAACCACTCAGTCTGACCCGAGCGTAAAGAAAAAACACAAGACACTCGAGTCAGGATTAACATTCTTATATTAATAAATCCAACTCAAGTGAAATAGCAATTGAAATACAAGTAACTCAAAGGATGTTTGGAATGACCATCCTTTAAGGATCCATTAAACTATCTACTATGTAGTAATGTACGCTAAGTAGATAATGTCTATCAGTAATATGTAAAGATATCAAAATAGCGTTAAGGCGTTACCATTATCCCCCTTAACACATTTTTATTCCCAAAAGCATATACAAGACCGTAGTTTCCCCAAAACTGGAAGTCACCAGAGGGCAATCCATATACTAAAGGTACAAATCAAAATCATAGTGGTCGCGCATAAATGGAATACAAGTATGACAAGGCACATGAGGCAATACCCAAGGTAGTGATACTACCGTTCGCCTGATCCGGACTGGTGAGAACGCAACGCCGCAGCGCCCGCAACACCGTGAAACAACACTCCCAAAATCAAGGGTGCACCAATCGACAACAAGTAATAAGTAGTTCGAAGAAGTGTGTCCACTTGAGGTAGCTAATCCTCCATTGGCCCGGCACAGCTCCTGTTTTAGTCATTTCCAATTTGACACAAGTGTCAAGGCTATCCATCATCGTTCTCTTTCTTCAGTCATCACGTACATCATTCCAACCACTTCATTCTGGATCATCACTCCATGCATAGTTATTAAAGTGGTTTCGGTTCAGATAGAGAGTATATCCATTACCGATCCCGGTCTCTTTAATAACTTTCGTAATTATTACACCGATTGGTCGTTTATTATATTTCAAAACCAAATCAATTTCAATTCAATTAGAATTCGTAAATCAACATTTCATTTGTCTTTCCAAACCAATTTCCATAAATTTACATTTCAAAACTTCCAATTTACCGTTTCAAAATCTTATAATTCAATTTCAATTCAAATATCGATTCAAGTTCGAATATAAGTTTCATTTCGAAAACATTTAAATTAATTTAATTTAACATTCAAATCAATTTAAATTCATTTATCGATTTCATTCAATATTAAATAAATATATCGTTCAAAACAATTTCTATTTGATTTCCAATTCATTAAATCCATTATTAAAATTCAACTTCATTATATCAAAACTTACAAATTGAATTTAATTAAATTCATCAAATCAAATTCTTTAAATTTCAAGTCTTACATTAATTTCAATAAATCACATTTTATTTCTTGTTAAAGAAATTCAATTTCACTTATTTACTTACTTAAATAATTTTCCAAACTTAATTAATAAAGAAACTCAATTTCAATTATTTACGAAGTAAATTCACTTATTCAAAAGTTCAATTTTTCTTATTAAAGAATTTCAATTCAATTTAATCATTGAATAATTCAATCTTATTTAATTATTAAATATTTCAAAACTTAATTATTAAATAATTTCAACTTAATTATAATTTCAACTTAATTCAATCATTTCTCAAATTTAACAACATTCTTTCATCAATTACATTTTTAATATTTTGTTTCAGATTTTTAAATATTAACATTTTCCATTCATTAAAATCCAAATTTCAATTTCATTTCAAAACCATATTATTTATTCAAATAAAATCTTCGTTTAATTTTTAAATCAAATCATTGACCAATCGGGTTTTATTTAATTTCCTATCCTAGGTCAAAGTTCAATTTTGGGTATTTATCATTTCAACCCGATTCCAATTCAATTCAAAAATCAAAGCATAACAAAGGGAACTTGCAGTATGATAACTGGGATGGTGTCAAAGTAAACAAACAAGCAATAACAACAATCAATATCAATCCAATAATCAATTCAAATAATCCCGAAATAACCGTACTAATTCGCATTATTATTTGTGCGAATTAATATAATTATTTCTAGAATCTACACTATCATTTCATGTAGATTAAAGATTATTACATTACGGTTTTTCACTTGTCATCTATTTACAATTTCATACATCATCAATTTAACAACATACATTCAGTGGTTCAAAGTATAATTAAACAAATCCTACGTGTCAATAAATTCAACAGTTAAGGGGTCATATTATACAAATGTCAGATAATCAAATTTAACAATTAATTATCCTATATCAAGTTCAATTTCATACTATTTATCATTTTCACATTAACAATTTAACGTCCAATATAAACATCAACAATAAATCAATTTATCAGCCAAACTGTATTATCATCGCATAAATAATTAACAGATAATGGTGTCAGATGTCACAGGTGAACTGATACAGGCAATAGCATATATAACAGTGTTAACAGTAGCATATTTCAATTGTCGTTTCAATTGAAATCAAATTTAATAAATAAAAGAACGTTAATCGTGAGTGAGTGCTCACCTTTCGAGGCTAGAGAGATTTGACGATAGAGTGAGTTACGATTCCAAGCACGGATCTCAAAACAAGACAAGGTTGAACTCGAATCGACGAACAAAACTGATAAATAGGATTTGACGAAATCGATTAGAACTGGATGAATGAAGATGAATGGTATAAGTGAGCTTTATATATAACTATATCTCCATATATAAAATCATACTCAAAATTCATATATATATATTAAATTATATATATATATATATATATGTGGTTTCCAAAATCATTGGTTACACTAAAACACATAAAACTTTAATTTATAATAACCATAACCAAACTTGTAAACTTATAAATTATTTTTTTTTAACATTTAATATATATATAATGACGCAAGGTTTCTTTTCATATCTACATATACACTAAAATGTTCACAATTAACTGATATACCAGTATACCAACATATGCAACTTATATACTTCACTAAAACAAATCAGAACACACACTACATTAGAATACAAACAAATATATGTTAACTGATGTTTTATAACTTTTATAAACTAGTATATAACTGAAACAACTCTATGTAACAACCTATATAAGCCACGCATGCTTTGAAATCTTTGACAAACATAATTTATATATAACCTTATACAACTCACATGCAAAAATGTGTACAACATAGCAAAGCTTTTATAATATCAGATTCTCCTTGTAAACAATATATAACAGACTATAATATATGAAACCGCAGTGCCCTTTTATATATAAAAAGTATGCTAATTTCAGTAAGACTAAACACAGACGACACCTCGTTATAATATAATAAAATCTATACTTACCTATAATTTACTATGAAATCAATACTATAAATATAATATAATATGATACAATGTTTACTATATATATAAGTTTTATATTCAACAGACTAATAAGCTGTATGACAATGCCTCAAACTTACACACATAGCCGACAACAACTTGCATATATTAACAAGTATACACTCAACCTTAACAAACTGTTCCTATACTAACATTATGTACTTCAAGCTTACAAACTATCAATATACATAATTCCAAACATTTACATATGAATACACTTTAGGCTCGCAAAACAATATATTCATATAAACTAATAGGGAACCTTAAAATATAACATATAGCTTGTAAACCACTCAGATCTAAAATTTTACACATATTATAAATAATATATATACTGTTATAAACATATATTATAACTTACCTTATATAAAAGGAGGCTGAGCAAGGTGGAATGCATGAGTGTGAAGGTCGGCTATAGGGCAGAGGAAAGGGCACGTGAGTGGTTGGAAACACGGGTTGCGTGCGTACTCGGGTGGGAAGGCCGGGGTCTTGAGTGGCTGTCGAGGAGATGAAGGGATAGGCAAGTACGGTCGGACGAGCAAGGCCGTGATGGCGAACTGGAGGGGATGGGTTGAGCAATGGGAGGGCGGCCTGTGATCAAGGCTATCGGGCAGTGGGTTGTTGAAGGGTTTGGTGAAGGCTGAGGGTGGTCGTGGTCGACGTGGATGGAAACGCGGTAGGCTGTGCCGTAACAGCGGAGGGAGGCTAAGGCGATGTGGAGCTCGGGCCATGGGAGGTTGAGGTGTGGGGTTGTTTGCGGCAGTGGCTCACGCGGCGGAGGGAAGAGCCTGGTGGTAAGCGGAGACGGGGAAGGAATAGCTTGGTGGAGAGGGAAAGTCGGCGGAGATGGGTTTGAGGATGTGAGGTCGGAGCACTGCTCGGCAGCTAGAATGAAGAAATGACGAACAGGTGGGAAGGCAAATCAAATATCTTTGAATGAACTGGTGGTAGATGAAGGGCTATTGGGCAAAAGAAATACACATATAACCTATGTAACGTATAGTTTCAAAATGAAAGAAAAGAGGGCCGAAAAATGGGAAAAGAAAAATAAATTAACCAGCAATAAATTTACATTTGGGAATAAGAGAAGTCAATATGCTTGAATTCAAGGCAAAAATAAAAGCTGATGTCTTTTGGTTGTCTCCAGAAGCAACGAAAAGGCATAGCCCAAATGCGGAACCGATACGCTTGGCATTTCGCAGATTGCACCGCTCATCGGATTTCGAATTTTGACAATCGAATATACCGTAGAGATCAGCACGACGAGACGATCAAAATAGTATACAGATATCAGTGGTTTGATTGAATTATAAAAATTCGAATTTTTCAATTGGCGGAAAATGCAAGAAAAACGCAAGAAAATAAGATCGACGGAGCCAAAGATGTCCGAATTTGGAAAAACGACAAACTGACATCTTGCTCAGAAGATGGTTTAGAATTTTTCTATGTAAAAATATTTAGGTTTCAGAAACATTTTATTTTCATCGCTTTTTAACCGATTAAATTGAAGTGAATTTTCGCGCGAAATAAACTTTCATATTTTCGGACGAAAATTTACCAATTGCTATGTTTAACTAGACGTATTTCAAATATCCAATTTATATTTCAAAATTTTATCGTTTAAAATTTCACAAAATTTCAACTAATTATATTATTAAAACAGTTGAAATTTACGGGTCGTTACATTCTCCCCCACTCAAAACTTTTCGTCCCCGAAAAGGAACGAGGTAGGAGAATAGAAACAACCAAAAAGAAAAATAGATTTGAAATACAAAATAACAATTAATTTAAACCATATAAATTCAAATTTAAATAAATTGATATTCAATAATTGATTTAATCCATTTGATTTCACTAAAATCAATCTCAACTATTTCTAAATTCATTATCTTATTATCCCATTTCTTCAATTTACAATTTTTAAAACCATAAATTTGAATAGTCTTTTATTATAATCATATTTTCTTCAACAATTTTAAATTCTTCTTTATTCCAAATTACTGTTAAATTTATTTCACTTAATATATCTTATTACATATATTTAACCCATATAAATTAATTTAAACCACAAAAGTTTCGATTTAAATTAATTTACATCTATCAATTTCTTCTAAATTCAAGGTATTTTCATATGTTGATCAAATTTCAATTTATTAATTCTTTCAAAACAAATTTATTTTATTATTAACTGAGTTTACTTATTATCCTATCTAACTCTATTAACATCTTTATAATCAAAATTTAGTGTATACCATTTATTATAAACACTCAAATTTATTTATAAATTCAATTTATCTTATATATTATCCAATTACATATTCAACTTCTGAATGATTTAGGTAAGTTGTATTAAAATGCAGTTGAACAATATACAAATAAAATTTTCCCAATTCAATTATTCAAGTTTAAATATTTATTCCAAATTTTGGTTTTATTTATAATTAAAATCATCCTTTAACAGCATTTAAGAATTAGATTTCCGATTAACTTTAAACAATTTAGAGTTATATATCATATATTTATATCAATCAAATTAAATTTTAAAATAAGATACTTATATATATAAATCAAAATATACTGAAGAAATTCAAATCAAATATTTTTCAAAACAAAACCGTAGCAAAGCTACAGAATGGTTTCTCCACTTCGAAACTCGAAAATGAATATCGATGATGCGGCCGCCATCACCGAAATTATTTTCCAACGACAAAGAGAAGAGTACTGATTTCAACATTTTAAAAATTCTTTGAAAACGATTTCTATTCGAAAATACTTTCTATACTATATACTTTAAAATTTTAAAACCAAAGTTCGAAATCACCAGAAACTGATAAATTCTCAAATTTATGAATTAGATTCATTTCAAATTCAAATCAATTTATAACCAAGTTTATAAATTCATTTATTTATATTATGCAATAGCCAATGGTTTACAAAACAATAAATGAAAATCAAATATTATTATTTTCAGACAACAAATTCATTAATAATTTAATTTCAGAAAACTTATATTTATATATAAGATAATCATACAAAAATTCTATTTTATTTATCCAATTTGAAAACGATATTGTGTTAGTTTGCTCTGCTCAAGTGTTTTGGAAATCCTATCGATAACGTTGATCAGACGAATCGATCGGAAACCCAAATCAACATCAACAACTCAAACAACACAATATGAAAACATTTTAAAATTAATTTACAAATACATTTCTTTGCTCGACGATACAGGGATGAATTTTCAAAATAAGGATAGGGTTTCAAATTTTTATGGACTCAAGTTAAAGAGAATTTTGATTTGAATACAAGTTCGAAAGAAAAGATAAGATGATTCAATTAACAGAATCGGGTTGGATAAGCTTATTTAATTCACGGGCAATCTTAACCGGATCGTCCGTAACTTCAAGAATAAGATCGACGCTGAATCCCGAGGTAAATCAACACTCGATCTCAAGAGATGGAATTCAGGTATAGCAGGAGATAGATAGCATCGTAAACCGAGGATACAGAAATCTCCGGTAAATCGATGCCTATTATAAAGGAGTTTTGCTCCTTTACGAATCATTCTAAGATTGGCGAGACCGCCGATCTATTATAGATAACATTTAGAATGGAGTTATGGGGTACTCCATGATTGAAACAAGACGAATAGTGAAGGACACGAATGAATCTCGGAACCGAGGGGAACGTTCCTAAATTCAAAGGAATCGAGTCAAAGGAAGAGATTGAAACTCAAATGAGAGTGATTCTGTAAATACATTTACCCTATATGCTAAGTTTTGCCTAGAGCTACCAAAGCTCTGATACCAACTGTAACGACCCGATATTTTGGACCATTCGCATCCATTATAAGTGTATAGGTAGACACTCATGCCAGAATTGAATTGCTCAAAATACCGCGTTGTTAATTTAAATTGGCAAAACTGAACATATACAGTAAATAAAATAATCATAGATCACAGACACAGAGTAATAAGTGCAGCGGAAATAAAAGAGATAGTAGTTCATGAAGCTACTATATAAATCTATGAGTTACATCAGAGTTAAACCAGATACAACGGAAGAGTAATATGATACATCAGATACAAATCAGAATACATCACTGGAATCATCGAATACTGAAAGCAGAAAAGATGGCTGGATCTTCAAGCAAAGCTCCAACTCCAAAGGTGAGTCTCAAAAGCTGAACCACTCAGTCTGACCCGAGCGTAAAGCAAAAACACAAGACACTCGAGTCAGGATTAACATTCTTATATTAATAAATCCAACTCAAGTGAAATAGCAATTGAAATACAAGTAACTCAAAGGATGTTTGGAATGACCATCCTTTAAGGATCCGTTAAACTATCTACTATGTAGTAATGTACGCTAAGTAGATAATGTCTATCAGTAATATGTAAAGATATCAAAATAGCGTTAAGGCGTTACCATTATCCCCCTTAACACATTTTTATTCCCAAAAGCATATACAAGACCGTAGTTTCCCCAAAACTGGAAGTCACCAGAGGGCAATCCATATACTAAAGGTACAAATCAAAATCATAGTGGTCGCGCATAAATGGAATACAAGTATGACAAGGCACATGAGGCAATACCCAAGGTAGTGATACTACCGTTCGCCTGATCCGGACTGGTGAGAACGCAACGCCGCAGCGCCCGCAACACCGTGAAACAACACTCCCAAAATCAAGGGTGCACCAATCGACAACAAGTAATAAGTAGTTCGAAGAAGTGTGTCCACTTGAGGTAGCTAATCCTCCGTTGGCCCGGCACAGCTCCTGTTTTAGTCATTTCCAATTTGACACAAGTGTCAAGGCTATCCATCATCGTTCTCTTTCTTCAGTCATCACGTACACCATTCCAACCACTTCATTCTGGATCATCACTCCGCGCATAGTTATTAAAGTGGTTTCGGTTCAGATAGAGAGTATATCCATTACCGATCCCGGTCTCTTTAATAACTTTCGTAATTATTACACCGATTGGTCGTTTATTATATTTCAAAACCAAATCAATTTCAATTCAATTAGAATTCGTAAATCAACATTTCATTTGTCTTTCCAAATCAATTTCCATAAATTTACATTTCAAAACTTCCAATTTACCGTTTCAAAATCTTATAATTCAATTTCAATTCAAATATCGATTCAAGTTCGAATATAAGTTTCATTTCGAAAACATTTAAATTAATTTAATTTAACATTCAAATCAATTTAAATTCATTTATCGATTTCATTCAATATTAAATAAATATATCGTTCAAAACAATTTCTATTTGATTTCCAATTCATTAAATCCATTATTAAAATTCAACTTCATTATATCAAAACTTACAAATTGAATTTAATTAAATTCATCAAATCAAATTCTTTAAATTTCAAGTCTTACATTAATTTCAATAAATCACATTTTATTTTTTGTTAAAGAAATTCAATTTCACTTATTTACTTACTTAAATAATTTTCCAAACTTAATTAATAAAGAAACTCAATTTCAATTATTTACGAAGTAAATTCACTTATTCAAAAGTTCAATTTTTCTTATTAAAGAATTTCAATTCAATTTAATCATTGAATAATTCAATCTTATTTAATTATTAAATATTTCAAAACTTAATTATTAAATAATTTCAAAGTTTAATAATTTCAACTTAATTATAATTTCAACTTAATTCAATCATTTCTCAAATTTAACAACATTCTTTCATCAATTACATTTTTAATATTTTGTTTCAGATTTTTAAATATTAACATTTTCCATTCATTAAAATCCAAATTTCAATTTCATTTCAAAACCATATTATTTATTCAAATAAAATCTTCGTTTAATTTTTAAATCAAATTATTGACCAATCGGGTTTTATTTAATTTCCTATCCTAGGTCAAAGTTCAATTTTGGGTATTTATCATTTCAACCCGATTCCAATTCAATTCAAAAATCAAAGCATAACAAAGGGAACTTGCAGTATGATAACTGGGATGGTGTCAAAGTAAACAAACAAGCAATAACAACAATCAATATCAATCCAATAATCAATTCAAATAAACCAGAAATAACCGTACTAATTCGCATTGTTATTTGTGCGAATTAATATAATTATTTCTAGAATCTACACTATCATTTCATGTAGATTAAAGATTATTACATTACGGTTTTTCACTTGTCATCTATTTACAATTTCATACATATCAATTTAACAACATACATTCAGTGGTTCAAAGTATAATTAAACAAATCCTACGTGTCAATAAATTCAACAGTTAAGGGGTCATATTATACAAATGTCAGTTAATCAAATTTAACAATTAATTATCCTATATCAAGTTCAATTTCATACTATTTATCATTTTCACATTAACAATTTAACGTCCAATATAAACATCAACAATAAATCAATTTATCAGCCAAACTGTATTATCATCGCATAAATAATTAACAGATAATGGTGTCAAATGTCACAGGTGAACTGATACAGGCAATAGCATATATAACAGTGTTAACAGCAGCATATTTCAATTGTCGTTTCAATTGAAATCAAATTTAATAAATAAAAGAACGTTAATCGTGAGTGAGTGCTCACCTTTCGAGGCTAGAGAGATTTGACGATAGAGTGAGTTACGATTCCAAGCACGGATCTCAAAACAAGACAAGGTTGAACTCGAATCGACGAACAAAACTGATAAATAGGATTTGACGAAATCGATTAGAACTGGATGAATGAAGATGAATGGTATAAGTGAGCTTTATATATAACTATATCTCCATATATAAAATCATACTCAAAATTCATATATATATTAAATTATATATATATATATATGTGGTTTCCAAAATCATTGGTTACACTAAAACACATAAAACTTTAATTTATAATAACCATAACCAAACTTGTAAACTTATAAATTTTTTTTTTATTTTTTTTAACATATAATATATATATAATGACGCAAGGTTTCTTTTCATATCTACATATACACTAAAATGTTCACAATTAACTGATATACCAGTATACCAACATATGCAACTTATATACTTCACTAAAACAAATCAGAACACACACTACATTAGAATACAAACAAATATATGTTAACTGATGTTTTATAACTTTTATAAACTAGTATATAACTGAAACAACTCTATGTAACAACCTATATAAGCCACGCATGCTTTGAAATCTTTGACAAACATAATTTATATATATAACCTTATACAACTCACATGCAAAAATGTGTACAACATAGCAAAGCTTTTATAATATCAGATTCTCCTTGTAAACAATATATAACAGACTATAATATATGAAACCGCAGTGCCCTTTTATATATAAAAAGTATGCTAATTTCAGTAAGACTAAACACAGACGACACCTCGTTATAATATAATAAAATCTATACTTACCTATAATTTACTATGAAATCAATACTATAAATATAATATAATATGATACAATGTTTACTATATATATAAGTTTTATATTCAACAGACTTATAAGCTGTATGACAATGCCTCAAACTTACACACATAGCCGACAACAACTTGCATATATTAACAAGTATACACTCAACCTTAACAAACTGTTCCTATACTAACATTATGTACTTCAAGCTTACAAACTATCAATATACATAATTCCAAACATTTACATATGAATACACTTTAGGCACGCAAAACAATATATTCATATAAACTAATAGGGAACCTTAAAATATAACATATAGCTTGTAAACCACTCAGATCTAAAATTTTACACATATTATAAATAATATATATACTGTTATAAACATATATTATAACTTACCTTATATAAAAGGAGGCCGAGCAAGGTGGAATGCATGAGTGTGAAGGTCGGCTACAGGGCAGAGGAAAGGGCACGTGAGTGGTTGGAAACACGGGTTGCGTGCGTACTCGGGTGGGAAGGCCGGGGTCTTGAGTGGTTGTCGAGGAGATGAAGGGATAGGCAAGTACGGTCGGACGAGCAAGGCCGTGATGGCGAACTGGAGGGGATGGGTTGAGCAATGGGACGGCGGGCCTGCGATCAAGGCTATCGGGCAGTGGGTTGTTGAAGGGTTTGGTGAAGGCTGAGGGTGGTCGACGTGGATGGAAACGCGGCAGGCTGTGCCGTAACAGCGGAGGGAGGCTAAGGCGATGTGGAGCTCGGGCCATGGGAGGTTGAGATGTGGGGTTGTTTGTGGCGGTGGCTCACACGGCGGAGGGAAGAGCCTGGTGGTAAGCGGAGACGGGGAAGGAATAGCTTGGTGGAGAGGGAAAGTCGGCGGAGATGGGTTAGAGGATGTGAGGTCGAAGCACTGCTCGACAGCTAGAAGGAAGAAATGACGAACAGGTGGGAAGGCAAATCAAATATCTTTGAATGAACTGGTGGTAGATGAAGGGCTATTGGGCAAAAGAAATACACATATAACCTATGTAACGTATAGTTTCAAAATGAAAGAAAAGAGGGCCGAAAAATGGAAAAAGAAAAATAAATCGACCAGCAATAAATTTACATTTGGGAATAAGAGAAGTCAATATGCTTGAATTCAAGGCAAAAATAAAAGCTGATGGCTTTTGGTTGTCTCGAGAAGCAACGAAAAGGCATAGCCCAAATACGGAACCGATACGCTTGGCATTTCGCAGATTGCACCGCTCATCGGATTCCGAATTTTGACAATCGAATATACCGTAGAGATTAGCACGACGAGACGATCAAAATGGTATACAGATATCAGTGGTTTGATTGAATTATAAAAATTCGAATTTTTTAATTGGCGGAAAATGCAAGAAAAACGCAAGAAAATAAGATCGACGGAGCCAAAGATGTCCGAATTTGGAAAAACGACAAACTGACATCTTGCTCAGAAGATGGTTTAGAATTTTTCTATGTAAAAATATTTAGGTTTCGGAAAAATTTTATTTTCATCGCTTTTTAACTGATTAAATTGAAGTGAATTTTCGCGCGAAATAAACTTTCATACTTTCGGACGAAAATTTACCAGTTGCTATGTTTAACTAGACGTATTTCAAATATCCAATTTATATTTCAAAATTTTATCGTTTAAAATTTCACAAAATTTCAACTAATTATGTTATTAAAACAGTTGAAATTTACGGATCGTTACAGTTGTCATTAACAGGTATTTAACTGGCAATTTAAAATTCAAAAATTAAATTAAATGGCGATTAAATTCAAATAAAGTTAGATTCAACTGGAATGACAATTTAAATATACCAAACAGCGATCAATCAATTTCTAATCATATCATAATATCATAAATTTAATTTAACTAACATAAGATAATTTAGTAGTTGTGAGTGGATTAAAACACTCACTTTTTGATTTCAAATCGATTAAAAATTGAAACGAAGGCCCAAATTTCAACGGTCTCAGAATTTGTCCAAACCAGTTCCATGTCGTCCGAAATTTCAATACAATTGCAACTGAGAAAATCACGCGTGAATCCGAGCTCGTGTGCAAAAGATATTCGAGTTAGAACGTTCAAAATTAAATTAAAATTAAAATAAAAAAATAAAAAGAAGATTACATGTCACCTTCTCGTGCACGCTTCCAGAACCCTAATCTATCGCGTTCAAGCAATCAACAACCGCTAGTTTCAATAGATCGTCGCCGCCTCTACACTGCCTTACACCACGATCAGCCATCGCCGTGACCTCCCCCTCATCAGACCGCACTTTGCCATGATGGCGCGACCACCTCCGGTCGCCCCAGGCCATCATGCCGCCGCTCCTCTTCCCAATCGATTTCTGGCGAATTCTGATCAAGTTGCGACGATCGACGACCACCCAAAGACCTGTTCGACCTCCTCTTCCAATGCCGCTTCCCGATCGCCAAACGGTCGACGACCAACCGTTGGATCAAAAACCCTAGAAATAAATGGTTATAATTTCAAAGTTTAATAATTTCAAACTTAATTATAATTTCAAACTTAATTATTAAATCATTTCAAACTTTAATAATTTCAAACTTAATTATAATTTCAACTTAATTCAATCATTTCTCAAATTAAACAACATTCTTTCATAAATTACATTGTTAATATTTTGTTTCAGATTATTAAATATTAACATTTTTCTCTTCATTAAAATTCAAATTTCAACTTCATTTCAAAACCATATTATTTATTCAAATAAGATCTTCGTTTTATTTTTAATCAAATTATTGACCAATCGGGTTTTATTTAATTTTCTATCCTAGGTCAAAGTTCAATTTGGGTATTTATCATTTCAACCCGATTCCAATTCAAATAAAAAAAATCAAAACATACACAGGGAACTTGCAGTGTGATAACTGGGATGGTGTCAAAGTAAATAAACAAACAATAACAACAATCCAATAATCAATTCAAATAATCCCGAAATAACCGTATTAATTCGCATTGTTATTTGTACGAATTAAAATAATTATTTCTAGAATCTACACTATCATTTCATGTAGATTAAAGATTATTACATTACGGTTTTCACTTGTCATTCAATTTCAATTTCATACATCATCAATTTAACAACATACATTCAGTGGTTCAAAATGTAATTAAACAAATCCTACGTGTCAATAAATTCAACAGTTAAAGGGGTCATATTATACAAATGTCAGTTAATCAAATTTAACAATTAATTATCCTATATCAAGTTCAATTTCACACTATTTATCATTTTAACATCTACAATTTAACGTCCAATATAAACATCAACAATCAATCAATTATCAGTTAAACTGTATTATCATCGCATAAATAATTAACAGATAATGGTGTCAGATGTCACAGGTGAACTGATACAGGCAATAACAGTGTAAATATCAACAGCAGCATATTTCAATTGTCGTTTCAATTGAAATCAAATTTAATAAATAAAAGAACGTTAATCGTGAGTGAGTGCTCACCTTTCGAGGCTAGAGAGAACAGGAGATGACACAGATACGCACACTGATACAGACACTGAAATTGAATTACGAATCAAATCACGAATTCCAAAATAGAGCTAGACGGACACGATGCGATGATCGAAGCTGATAAATAGTAGTAGATGAAATCAAATCAGAACTGGATCGGTGAATGTAATTGGAATAAGTGAACTCATATACAACTATATATATATAAGTCATATTCAACACATTTAAAACTAAATATATGTGTATATTAAAACTAGCCGACATAATACATGAAATATAAGTATAGTATAAAATAATATAATAAAATCTAAAGAAGACAAATAGGTGCAAAACCCGACCGACCCTATATATAAACAAATATATATAGACATTAGTATATAAGTTAAAACTAGCCCATAAAAATTGAAATGCAGCAGACCAAAATTTACTTATACATTAAAATATAAATTAACTAGCTAGTAAACACTTTAGATTACAAACCTGCCAGCACACGCAAAAGAATATATACATATATATAGATAGATCTCAAACTAGCATATATATATTAGTAGTAAAACACATACAAATTTTATACAGACTGTGTATAAATGTGGCTACTGCATACATATAAAAGTTAGTTCAAAAATTTAGATATAAGAATAAGTATAGACAACTTTTGAAAACTTATAATTGATAATATCACTATGTATAAATTTTGAAACCAATAGACATTTCATATATACGTATACTTAAAAACAATATCTATAAATACATATAGGTCCCGACTATTGTAAATACATATAATGCTGTAAACAAACTTCGTAATATTAAAATCATAACAACACTGTAAAACTATAACCAATATCCTATAATATTAAACTGATGTATAAATTTACATTTTGCAAACTGAAAAATATATAAACTTATAATATAACAACTGTTATATATATTTATATCCTTGTTTATAACTACAGATACATACGTATTATATAAATTGCCTAAAGTAAAGTTAAAACATACGGTTAGAAATATATACACAGTTTATAAAATAGAACACTAAACAAAGATAATAACTTTAACAAGGCTACTATGAAAAGGTATATATAGGCTGTAACTTAGCAATATACAAGGTTATAAATCATGCAAAATATAGCACTGTAAACGTATAAAACACTAAAATCAACTAGATATATAAAATATATGAACTAAACCAGTCCGTATATCTCTAAACTTACAAAGTGTAAAACTAAAGCCTGTCAATCCTTATTTGAAACTATATACATAAATAAACTATTTTATATATCACAACTTGTATAGTATAACATTTAAAACAAACAGACATACATTAGTAAACTAATATAATAATATATACCTATCAAACAGAATGAGGTGAGCAGCTACAGAAAGGCTCGGCAACACGAGAAGGGCAGCCATGAACGCACATGTGGAAGGGGATGGAAGCAAGGCGGCAATGGCTGGGTGGTTCAGATCTGGAGCTTGGTGTCGGTTTCGAGTGACAGTGCTAGGCGAATGGAGGAAGAGCTAAGGAAGAACGTGGAAGGCTCGCGGCTGCTATGGGGTGGTCTCGGCCGGTCACGATGTGAAGGGAAGGCGAGGCGTAAGGCAGAGGGTCGGGGTCGGGTCGGAGGGGAGAGCGCGTGAGCTTGGAGTTGCATTGGTGGCTCACGGCAGAGGCAGCAAGAGGAGGCGAGCTATAGGTTGGATGAAAAATTATGTTATCATCATCAATTTTTTTTTCTTTTTTTTTAAGGAGAAGACATCCATGAATATTGTGGAAGAAAAAGAAAAGGTGAGAAGATGAAAGGAGTGGACAGTGAGATACATGAAAATGTAGGTTGCAGCAATGCATAATTCAATGCATGTGTACGTTACTTTAATTTCTTCCAAGGTAGAAAATAATAAACATAAGTTTAGAAAAATGGACCAAACCATACATTGGAAAAATAAAGAGTTTGAATTTTAACAGCTGGAAGCTATATGGAATTAATAGGCAGTGGGATACGAAGAGTTAGGAAACCAAAAGACTCGGTTACGGAACCGATACGCTAGGCGTTATGCAGATAGCACCGTCCACCGGACTTCAAAATTGACAAACGAATATACCGTAGAGATCAGCACGACGGGACGATCACAATGGTATACAGATATCAGTGGTATGATTGAATTATAAAAATTCAAATTTTTCTACTACGGAAAATGTAAGAAAAACACTGAAAAATAAGATCGACGGAGCCAAAGATGTCCGAATTTGGAAAAACGACAAACTGACATCTTGCTCAGAAGATGGTTTAGAATTTTTCTATGTAAAAATATATAGGTTTTGGAAACATTTTATTTTCAACGTTTTTTAACTGATTAAATTGAAGTGAATTTACGCGCGAAATAAACTTTCATATTTTTGGACGAAAGTTTACCAGTTGCTATGTTTAACTAGACGTATTCCAAATATTAAATTTTATTTCAAAATTTTATCGTTTAAAATTTCACAAAATTTCAACTAATTACGTTATTAAAACAGTTGAAATTTTACGGGTCGTTACACTCTCCCCCACTCAAAACTTTTCGTCCCCGAAAAGGAACGAGGTAGGAGAATAGAAACAATCAGAAAGAAAATAGATTTGAAATACAAATAACAATTAATTTAAACCATATGAATTCAAATTTAAATTAATTGATATTCAATAATTGATTTAAAATTCAGGGTATTTCAATAAGTTGATTTAATTCCAATTTATAAATATTTGATACCAAAAGATTTCTTCAAAACAAAATTTTATTTTATTTATCTCATTTATTCATTGTTTTGTTATCCAATTATCCTTTATTATCAATTTCTAAAATCATAAACTTGAATAGTCATTTATTACAATCATATTTTATTCAACAAATTTAATTCTTCTTTATTCCAAATTATTATTAAATTTGTTCCACTTAATATATCTTATTACATATATTTAAACCATATAAATTAATTTAAACCATACAGATTTCAGTTTAAATCAATTTATATTCAATAATTGGTTTAAATTTAAGGTATTTCCATAAGTTGGTCTAATTTCTTTTTATTCATTCCTTCAAAACAAATTTTTTTGTCTCATCTATTATTCAATTAACTTATTATTCTATCATCTTTATTAGCATTTTTATAATTAAAATCTAAGTGTATAACATTTATTATAAACACTCAAATTTTATTTATAAAATCATTTTATATTGTATATCATTCAATTACATTTTAACTTTTGAATAATTTAGGTAAGTTATATTGAAATGCAATTTAGTACTATACAAATAATATTTTCCAATTCAATTATTTCAAGTTTAAATATTTATCCAAAATTTTAGCTTTATTTATGATTGAAAACATCCCTTAACATAATTTTAAGAATTAAATTTCCGTTTAATTTCAAACACTTTAGAAATAATTATGTATATATTATATATATTAAATCAAATTAAATTTAAAAAAATAATATACCCATATATATATAAAATCAAGTCATACTTAAGAAATTCAAATCAAAATATTTCCAAAACAAAACCGTAGCAAAGTTACGGAATGGTTTCTCCACTTCGAAACTCGAAAATGAATGTCGATGATGCGGCCGCCATCACCGAAATTATTTTCCAGCGACAAAGAGAAGAGCACTGATTTCAACATCTTAAAAATTCTTTGAAAACGATTTCTATTCGAAAATATTTAAATACTATACATTTTAAAACTTTAAAAACCAAAGTTCGAAATCACCGGAAACTAATAAATTCTCAAATTACTGAATTAGATTCATTTCAAATTCCAATCAATTTATAACCAAGTTTATAAATTCATTTATTTATATTATGCAATAGTCAATGGTTTACAAAACAATAAATGAAAATCAAATATTATTATTTCAGACAACAAATTCATTAACAATTTAATTTCAGAAAACTTATATTTATATATAATATAATCATACAAAACTTTTATTTTATTTATCAAATTTGAAAACGATATTTTAAAATTAATTTTCAATACACTTCCTCACTCGACTATATAAGAATAGATTTCAAAACATGTATAGAGATTCAAATTTGATGGAAATCAAATCAAAGAGAATTTTGATTCGAAAATAGGTTTGAACAAAGATGAGATAATTAAATAACAAAATAAGGCGATGGATAAGTTTATATAAATCGCGGGCAACCTTAACCGGGTCGACCGTGACTTCAAAATAAGATCGGTGTAGAATTCCGAGGTGAATCGACATTCGATCTCAAGAAATAGAATTCAGGTATAGCAGGAGATAGATAGCATCGTAAACCGAGGATACAGAAATCTCCGGTAAATCAATGCCTATTGTAAAGGAGTTTTGCTCCTTTACGAATTTATTCGAAGATTGGCGAGACCGCCGATCTATTATAGATATCATTCAAAATGGAGTTATGGGGTGCTCCAGAATTTGAAAGGAGATGAATAGTGAAGGACACGAATGAATTTTGAAACCGCAAGGAACGTTCCAAAATTCGAAGGAATCAAATCAAAACGGAAGAGATTGAAACCCGAATGAAAGTGATTCTGTAAATACATTTACCCTATATGTTAAGTTCTGCCTAGAGCTACCAAAGCTCTGATACCAACTGTAACGACCCGGAATTTTGGACCATTCGCGTCCATTATAAGTGTATAGGTAGACACTCATGCCGGAGTTGAATTGCTCAAAATACCGCGTTGTTAATTTAAATTGGCAAAACTGAACATATACAGTAAATAAACAATCACAGATCACAGACACAGAGTAATAATTGCAGCGGAAATAAAAGAGATAGTAGTTCATGAAGCTACTATATGAATATATAAAATACATCAGAGTTTACAACAGAAGAGCAATACGATACATCAGAGTTAAACCAGATACAAATCAGAATACATCACTGGAATCATCGAATATCTGAAAGCTGGATAGATAGCTGGATCTCCAAGCGAAGCTCCAACTCCAAAGGTGAGTCTCGAAAGCTGAACCACTCAGTCTGACCCGAGCGTAAAGCAAAACACAAAACACTCGAGTCAGGATTAACATTCTTATATTAATAAATCCAACTCAAGTGAAATAGCAATTGAAATACAAGTAACTCAAAGGATGTTTGGAATAACCATCCTTTAAGGATCCGTTAAACTATCTACTAGGTAGTAATGTACGATAAGTAGATAATGTCTATCAGTAATATAAAGATATCAAAATAGCGTTAAGTCATGGCCCATTCCACCCTTAACACATTTTTATTCCCAAAAGCATATACAAGACCGTAGTTTTCCCAAAACTGGAAGTCACCAGAGGGCAATCCATATACTAAAGGTACAAATCAAAATCATAATGGTCGCGTATAAATGGAATACAAGTATGACAAGGCACATGAGGCAATACCCAAGGTAGTGATACTACCGTTCGCCTGATCCGGACTGGTGAGAACGCAACGCCGCAGCGCCCACAACACCGTGAGACAACACTCCCAAAATCAAGGGTGCACCAATCGACAACAAGTATAAGTAGTTCGAAGAAGTGTGTCCACTTGAGGTAGCTAATCCTCCATTGGCCCGGCAAAGCTCCTGTTTTAGTCATTTCCAATTTGACACAAGTGTCAAGGCTATCCATCATCGTTCTCTTTCTTCAGTCATCACGTACATCATTCCAACCACTTCATTCTGGATCATCACTCCGCGCATAGTTATTAAAGTGGTTTCGGTTCAGATAGAGAGTATATCCATTACCGATCCCGGTCTCTTTAATAACTTTCGTAATTATTACACCGATTGGTCGTTTATATATTTCAAAAAAAACAAATCAATTTCAATTTCAATTCGTAAATCAACATTTCATTTGTCTTTCAAAACCAATTTCCAATAATTTACGTTTCAAAACATTCAAATTACCATTTCAAGATCTTATAATTCAATTTCAATTTCCTTTAAAACAATTCAAATATTGATTCAAGTTCGTATATAAGATTCATTCCGAAATCATTTAAATAAATTCAATTTAACATTTAAATCAATTTAAATTCATTTATCGATTTCATTCAATATTCGTTAAGTTACTTTATCATTCAAAACAATTTCTATTAAATTTCCAATTCATTAAATCAATTCTTAAGTTCAACTTCATTAAATCAAAATTTATAATTTTGAATTAAACTAAATTCGTCAAATCAATTCTTTCAATTACAAGTCTTACACTAATTCCAAAAATCATATTTTATTTCTTGTTAAAGAAATTCAATTTCACTTATTTACTTACTTAAATAAATTTCCAAAACTTAAATAATAAAGAAACTCAATTTCAATTATTACGAAGTAAAATTCACTTATTCAAAGATTCAATTTAATTTAATCATTAAATAATTCAATCTTATTTAATATTTAAATAATTCAAAACTTAATTATTAAATAATTTCAAAGTTTAATAATTTCAAACTTAATTATAATTTCAAACTTAATTATTAAATCATTTCAAACTTTAATAATTTCAAACTTAATTATAATTTCAACTTAATTCAATCATTTCTCAAATTAAACAACATTCTTTCATAAATTACATTGTTAATATTTTGTTTCAGATTATTAAATATTAACATTTTTCTCTTCATTAAAATTCAAATTTCAACTTCATTTCAAAACCATATTATTTATTCAAATAAGATCTTCGTTTTATTTTTAATCAAATTATTGACCAATCGGGTTTTATTTAATTTTCTATCCTAGGTCAAAGTTCAATTTGGGTATTTATCATTTCAACCCGATTCCAATTCAAATAAAAAAAATCAAAACATACACAGGGAACTTGCAGTGTGATAACTGGGATGGTGTCAAAGTAAATAAACAAACAATAACAACAATCAATAACAATCCAATAATCAATTCAAATAATCCCGAAATAACCGTATTAATTCGCATTGTTATTTGTACGAATTAAAATAATTATTTCTAGAATCTACACTATCATTTCATGTAGATTAAAGATTATTACATTACGGTTTTCACTTGTCATTCAATTTCAATTTCATACATCATCAATTTAACAACATACATTCAGTGGTTCAAAATGTAATTAAACAAATCCTACGTGTCAATAAATTCAACAGTTAAAGGGGTCATATTATACAAATGTCAGATAATCAAATTTAACAATTAATTATCCTATATCAAGTTCAATTTCACACTATTTATCATATTAACATCTACAATTTAACGTCCAATATAAACATCAACAATCAATCAATTATCAGTTAAACTGTATTATCATCGCATAAATAATTAACAGATAATGGTGTCAGATGTCACAGGTGAACTGATACAGGCAATAACAGTGTAAATATCAACAGCAGCATATTTCAATTGTCGTTTCAATTGAAATCAAATTTAATAAATAAAAGAACGTTAATCGTGAGTGAGTGCTCACCTTTCGAGGCTAGAGAGAACAGGAGATGACACAGATACGCACACTGATACAGACACTGAAATTGAATTACGAATCAAATCACGAATTCCAAAATAGAGCTAGACGGACACGATGCGATGATCGAAGCTGATAAATAGTAGTAGATGAAATCAAATCAGAACTGGATCGGTGAATGTAATTGGAATAAGTGAACTCATATACAACTATATATATATAAGTCATATTCAACACATTTAAAACTAAATATATGTGTATATTAAAACTAGCCGACATAATACATGAAATATAAGTATAGTATAAAATAATATAATAAAATCTAAAGAAGACAAATAGGTGCAAAACCCGACCGACCCTATATATAAACAAATATATATAGACATTAGTATATAAGTTAAAACTAGCCCATAAAAATTGAAATGCAGCAGACCAAAATTTACTTATACATTAAAATATAAATTAACTAGCTAGTAAACACTTTAGATTACAAACCTGCCAGCACACGCAAAAGAATATATACATATATATAGATAGATCTCAAACTAGCATATATATATTAGTAGTAAAACACATACAAATTTTATACAGACTGTGTATAAATGTGGCTACTGCATACATATAAAAGTTAGTTCAAAAATTTAGATATAAGAATAAGTATAGACAACTTTTGAAAACTTATAATTTATAATATCACTATGTATAAATTTTGAAACCAATAGACATTTCATATATACGTATACTTAAAAACAATATCTATAAATACATATAGGTCCCTACTATTGTAAATACATATAATGCTGTAAACAAACTTCGTAATATTAAAATCATAACAACACTGTAAAACTATAACCAATATCCTATAATATTAAACTGATGTATAAATTTACATTTTGCAAACTGAAAAATATATAAACTTATAATATAACAATTGTTATATATATTTATATCCTTGTTTATAACTACAGATACATACGTATTATATAAATTGCCTAAAGTAAAGTTAAAACATACGGTTAGAAATATATACACAGTTTATAAAATAGAACACTAAACAAAGATAATAACTTTAACAAGGCTACTATGAAAAGGTATATATAGGCTGTAACTTAGCAATATACAAGGTTATAAAGCATGCAAAATATAGCACTATAAACGTATAAAACACTAAAATCAACTAGATATATAAAATATATGAACTAAACCAGTCCGTATATCTCTAAACTTACAAAGTGTAAAACTAAAGCCTGTCAATCCTTATTTGAAACTATATACATAAATAAACTATTTTATATATCACAACTTGTATAGTATAACATTTAAAACAAACAGACATACATTAGTAAACTAATATAATAATATATACCTATCAAACAGAATGAGGTGAGCAACTACAGAAAGGCTCGGCACACGAGAAGGGCAGCCATGAACGCACATGTGGAAGGGGATGGAAGCAAGGCGGCAATGGCTGGGTGGTTCAGATCTGGAGCTTGGCGTCGGTTTCGAGTGACAGTGCTAGGCGAATGGAGGAAGAGCTAGGGAAGAACGTGGAAGGCTCGCGGCTGCTATGGGGTGGTCTCGGCCGGTCACGAGGTGAAGGGAAGGCGAGGCGTAAGGCAGAGGGTCGGGGTCGGGTCGGAGGGGAGAGCGTGTGAGCTTGGAGTTGCATTGGTGGCTCACGGTAGAGGCAGCAAGAGGAGGCGAGCTGTAGGTTGGATGAAAAATTATGTTATCATCATCAATTTTTTTTTCTTTTTTTTAAGGAGAAGACATCCATGAATATTGTGGAAGAAAAAGCAAAGGTGAGAAGATGAAAGGAGTGGACAGTGAGATGCATGAAAATGTAGGTTGCAGCAATGCATAATTCAATGCATGTGTACGTTACTTTAATTTCTTCCAAGGTAGAAAATAATAAACATAAGTTTAGAAAAATGGACCAAACCATACATTGGAAAAATAAAGAGTTTGAATTTTAACAGCTGGAAGCTATATGGAATTAATAGGCAGTGGGATACGAAGAGTTAGTAAACCAAAAGACTCGGTTACGGAACCGATACGCTAGGCGTTATGCAGATAGCACCGTCCACCGGACTTCAAAATTGACAAACGAATATACCGTAGAGATCAGCACGACGGGATGATCACAATGGTATACAGATATCAGTGGTATGATTGAATTATAAAAATTTAAATTTTTCTACTATGGAAAATGCAAGAAAAACACTGAAAAATAAGATCGACGGAGCCAAAGATGTCCGAATTTGGAAAAACGACAAACTGACATCTTGCTCAGAAGATGTTTTAGAATTTTTCTATGTAGAAATATTTAGGTTTTGCAAACATTTTATTTTCAACGTTTTTTAACTGATTAAATTGAAGTGAATTTACGCGCGAAATAAACTTTCATATTTTTGGACGAAAGTTTACCAGTTGCTATGTTTAACTAGACGTATTTCAAATATTAAATTTTATTTCAAAATTTTATCGTTTAAAATTTCATAAAATTTCAACTAATTACGTTATTAAAACAGTTGAAATTTTACGGGTCGTTACAAGAATGAATGAACATATCGAATTGGTTCAAAACGACAATAACGACCCGAAAAGCCCATTCCGTTTCTGAAACAAAAGTAGGTCATCCCATATATCAAAATTAGATATTTTCGATATTTTTAAACTCAATGGAACAGGTTTCAAACCCAAATTCCGTTGTATACAGAAGTTAACATTTAAAATCAGCTTATTTAAATTGAATTCATTAAATTGATTTTTACGCGTTTCGAGCCCGCACGATCAAACGACAAGTCTGATCGCTACGAAACTTGAAATCCTACAATAATTCACTGTTACGGATCCGATGAAACTAGTTTCGTCGAAATCCGAGATAGTGGCCAAAATGGCTATTTTCACCTTAATTAAATAATAATTATTAAATTGATTAAATCACTTTTCAATTCAAATTAAATAGTTAACAATTTTCATCATTTTTGATTACCTAGAAATTTAAAATCTTTTAAAAACAAATTTCCCATGTCAAATTCAACATTAAATATTGCACTAATTTCAGCGTTCAATTGTAATAGTAATAAGTTCATTAATTATAATTTAAATTCCAATAAATTCATTTATTTTGATTTACATCTTATTATTCAATCAATTGTTACTTTATGAATATAACTATCATAAGTTTACATTTTATTACATTCATATTCTATAGCTTTCGTCTTAACTCATATTAATGCGGCATTTAATTACATTTAAATTTATTAATTTCCAAATTAATTTCAACAGATTAAATAATAAGACAATAAATAAGTAATTGTTACTTTATAAGTAATTCAATCATATTTATAAATTTATTATTTACAGACAAATGTTATAACTACTTACTCAACACTAATTTCATATTCAATATAAACCTATTTCAATTTATAACCATATAATTTCAACATTGAATTCAACATCTAATTCATTTCTTATTTACAATTTATAACCAAATTTAACTTTACAATCATTTCAATTAATTGAAATTACATTAAAATAGTTATCAATTAATTCAAATTAACATTATTAAATTATATTCTAGTTATTTTTCTCATTAATAAATCACAAATTTTAATTTCTCTCGATATTAAATTCCAACATCTTATTAAATTTAATATTTTTAATTATCAAAAATTACGGCTTGTTACAGAAACTAATAGAGGATTTATTTATTTCTCTATTTAAAGAAAGAAACGTTTTGATTCTCAATAAAGAATGAGGGTATGCCAAAAAAGGTATATATAAGTGACGAGAATGGATGTCAACTGTTGGATCTGCCACACAGGAGACGACATGAACCGTCTAGGTATCATCAATGCATCTGTCATATTTATTTGTTTGTCCATATTCTTTATGATTGATATATTTCAAAATCTTCATCTTATTTTATTATTGTCCATATTCTTTATGATTGATATATTTCAAAACCTTCATCTTATTTTATTATTGTCCATATTCTTTGCATAGTTAGATCTGCAATATCTTACGACGAATTTGTATGTACCTAAGTTATCCGACTACTTATGTCATTGTTTGGAAATTATTATTTATAAAATGTAAAACTATTTTATTACATTATATAAAATTTTGTAACATTTGTATACATGAACATAATAAACTATATTGTTGATTATTTAAATTTACCTCGAAAATTGATTTCTTATGTTATATGGTTATTTTGTAGAAAATAATTCTTTTGGTAATTATATTCATAAAAGTAAAAAGTTTCTTTTGTTCTAGAATTCATAAGTGATCTTTTGTGTAAAGTTGTAACCTTTTATATTTCCTACCTAAGTTAAAAGATTGAATTATATTTTTTAACATTAAATTTAGACATATATGCTAGTTGAATTACAACCTTTATATACACATATGTTATTTTAAACTTAAAACATAACTTGGAATTATTTATATCGATACACACACACATGTTTTTATTTTATTTTAACTTAAATCAAAATGGACATCTGTGTAAAACTGTAAAATTTATTTTCAAACTCTTCCTTAATTAAAAATGGTGTTATAATTGTCAATTCTTGATTCGAAAACATATATAATATAGGGAAACTTATTTTTAACATATATATATATATATATGTGTATGTATAAACTTATCTATTATTATACATACATACATAAATATATATATATGTGTGTGTGTGTGTGTTTGTGTGTGTGTATACATATATTTTAAAATCAAACCTTTGGACAATAAATGCATATACAAAAGGACAAATGGATCAGTTGTGGTGTAAATCTTAGCATCTATACATGATCACATTAACTATATATGCTTTGTTGCACTTATATAATATTCACTAGATTATTTTTTTTTTTTTTTTTTTTTTTTTTTTTTTTTTTTTTTGGAACTAGGGAAACCTGGTCAGTCATTATCGACATGCGATTCCTGAACAGTAAACCTAGGGAATAGACGGCTGGCCCGCCACAACCTCTATTCCAGGCTAGCTAGACCTTTCGGTTGACTTGGTGCAGGAGGCGGAAATGAACCTCAAACCTCCCGTGTGAACAAGTGTATCTCCTCCCACTCTTCCCAGATGGGACTCGAACCTCAAACCTCTCACTTGGGAGGCGTATCACCCCACCACCCGACCAAGCCCGCGGACAAAACTTTGGGGCCATGGATACGGTTGTATTCCATCGCCTTTGGTTAAGCCGGATTATAGTGGCCGTACCACTTATGTCTCGTTATTGTGGCCGCTGGGAATCGAACCGGTGCCACTACAACAAGATGCAGCAACTCCTACCGTCGATAACCACTGGGCCACTAGAACTTGACAAAACTTTGGGGCCATGGATACGGTTGTATTCCATCGCCTTTGGTTAAGCCGGATTATAGTGGCCGTACCACTTATGTCTCGTTATTGTGGCCGCTGGGAATCGAACCGGTGCCACTACAACAAGATGCAGCAACTCCTACCGTCGATAACCACTGGGCCACTAGAACTTGACTAGATTATTTTTGGATATACCCACAATTTATGCTATGTATAAATTTCTCGTTAATAACATTTAATAAATCAATCAATTTAATTAACAAGAGAGAAATGAAAGGTTTCTCTCTTAATAAAAAAATCTTCCTTTAATTAATTGCATAGGTTTTAGAGAATAGAAGGTTTTGTTCTCTAAATTAACTTTAACAAGTAATTGTCACACACGTGTGTGTATTTGATACACTCATACATTTAAATTTAAATCAAATTAAAACTCCATTTTAAAAAACCTAAATAAAATAATATTTTTTTAAAAGCTTTATTAGATTGGATCTAATATGCCTTTAGACTTCATAAATAGGTCCAAAAGATCCAAAATATGCATATTTAAAAATCTACCGATTTCTTCAAATGGATTGTTTTATAGTTTTCAAAATAATTAGGAAATTTTGAGAAATAATATTTTAAAGGGAAGGGAAGTTTTAAAACTTTGACATTGGATGAATTCCTAAATTGGTTAATATTTTAATTGTTATTTTGAAAATATGGGAAAGCAATCCCAAATTGTTAAATTATTACGTTTAAAGAAATGGTTTAATGATTAGGAACCAAATAAAGAAGATAAGATAGTTAAATCCTATGCACTGGAAGTGGTCCCAAGTGCAAACAAATCACCGTCTACCTAGGGGAAAGTGGAGCAGATCATGATGAGAAGAGAGCTCTATTTTTGTTGCTATAATAGTTAGTATAAACCTTAAGTGTCACAAAGTGCCAGTATCTGCTATGGTATTAATTTAGTCCAAAGGATCGAGCCATTTGCCTAAATTGCCATGATTTGGAATTTTTTATTTTTGATGTAGACTCCTTTAGTGACATGTATGTACTAAATCTTTTGTGGGTACGGATTTATTTTGAATTAGTTTGGATGAATCGTTATGCAATGACATTGGATGTAGATAAGGATGTGGATCAGATGAGAAGAAGTGATCGGGCACGAACTTGTTGTATGTCATGATCCCGATAGTCCCATGATGATGAATTATTGTATATCATATAACATAAGAATCCCATATGCCTTTCTTTAAGAATTTTTTTCAAGGGCCTAGAGTTTGTTGTGTAATAGGGTCCTGGTGACTTAGTATTATTTCTATGTGAGCTGACTCGGTGATCGGTCCTTGGATTAAATTTTTGAATAGTTGATATTCACATTGTCTCATACCATATCATGTAGTAACGGTCACTAATAAAGGCAAATAGAGTATAATTGATTTGTTATTTGACATCATTTATAAAGGTAGGAAATTTTTATTGGTTTGTTGATAGGTGTCATTAATCTGACGTTTCAGGTAACGTTGCACCACACATATTTGTTTTGGCTTAGATGATCATAGATCAGTAGGCAAATTAGTTGTCATCTTAATGTATATGTTTTGTAGTGATAATTATAAAGCATTAATACATGAGTTGTCATTGGAACTAAAAGTATATAGTATGAAGTGGATGTGACATGAGTCTTATATTATGTTCACTATGCTAGAAAATGTTCCATTTTCGATAGTCCCTAAATATGGTTTACTAGTATGAGGTTATCCCGATTATTATTGGACATGTATGGCGAAACGCCACCTCTATTGAGTTGTCTCATCTATTGTAACGACCCTGAAATTCTGACCCAATTTAAAAATTTTAGAACCGTTATTTTAATTAAAAATGTGAAACTTACATACGATTTCAATCGGCGTCCAAACTTTGTTTCTAAATTGCGCCTAGATGATTGTAGATATGGGTAAAGTTTCGTCGGAAAATACCGCAGTAAACTTCGTGCGCGTTTTACTGCACATCAGTTCATTTTAAAGCGTGAAAATTTCATCTTCCGAACCTAAATATTTTTACATAGAAAAATTCTAAATCATTTTCTGACGAAGGCGTCGTTTTTCGTTTTTCAAAATTCGGACATCTTTAGCTCCGTCGATCTTATTCTTCGCTGTTTTGCTGCATTCTCCGTAATGGAAGTTTCAAATATTCTCAAACGATTTCCGTTACCGTTCAAACTTCACATTTGGAATACGCCTAGATAGACATAGGTGTACGCCAAATTTCGTCGAAAAATATTGTAGTAAATTTCGCTCGTCAAATTTACATAGTAGTTTTAATTTTATGTGTAAATTTTCTATCGTCCGAACCCAAATATTTTTCACAATGTTGCATAAGAAAAATATTCTGATCATAACGGCGCATTTCGTTTCGTCAAATTTCGCTTTTAATTGCTAGTAAAAATGTTCACTCGTGCAAATGGGTTAATAAGATTCGCCACTTCGCAAACAATGACAAACCATCAATATCTTCATACCGTTGGGTCCGCCTCGTCGCGCTGATCAAAACGGTATATTTGTTTGTGTCAATCGGAGTTTGGCGTTGCAAATTATAATTGTCGATGGAGCACACACCGGTCCGTTACGCAGCGCAAACCGGTACCCAACATTTCAATATTTATAATTGAGAGAGCCTTTCAGCTGACCTTGGGAACCCAAATAGCCACCTTTTTGAAAAACATCATTGCATTAACTGTGCACTGTGCACTGAACCCCTGCCTTCATTCTGCATCATTAATTGATACGTGACAACTGTTGTCTTCTCTCCTCTGCATCTCTCCTCTGCAATTCTATTCTCTGTTATCTCCCCATTCTTTATTTTATATATACTTCACATTAAGCAGAAGCCAACCCTTCATACTTCTTTCATATATTTCATTTTGAAAAAGGTGACAGCTCACATTTCTCTTCTCTTCACGCTTCTTTTGTTTTGTTTATTTTCTTACTTCAACATGAAGCCCACCCCATGCTAGCCACGTCACCACATCCAGCTGCCAACCAGACCACCCAGCGCCCTTCCGCCTACCCACTGCCAGAACCCACGTCTCCGCGCCAACCAACCCCGCTCCGCCTACCTCCGCCCTAGCCCCTCCCCAGCATCCGCCTACGCACCCACCCCCAGCTCCGTCCGCCTGCCCCACTCCACCACCAGCCCACCACCGCCAGCCCTCTCCACTTGCCACACGCCAGCCCCCTCCACTCTGCACCCACCACGTCAGCCCCTTCGCCATGCCGCTCCTCCGTCCCCAGCACCCAGCAGCCCGTCCCCACTGCCCCGTCCCACTCCCCTCCACCAGCCACCCCATGCACCACCAACCCGTCTGCCCATCCCACTCGCCCAGCCCCTCCGCGTCCAGCACCCGCCCCAGGCCAGCCCGCCACCACCCACCATCCCAGCCCAGTCCACTCGCCTCTGACCCACTACCGGCCTCAAACCACCTACAACCGCCTTCCACCTCTACCGGCCACCCCTGGCTCCACCTGCTGCCACCACCACCCAGCCCCTACCAGACCCTCCGCGCCACCCAGTCCGCCACCCAGACCCGCCTGCAGCCCTGCCACGTCCCAGCTCCCAACGCCTGCACCACCCTGCCTCCGTTCGCCACCACCAGCCGAACCACCAACAGCCCACTGCCGAACCCACTACCCAGCTGGCCACCCGCGTAGATCCGTCAAACGTTGGTCATCGTCTTGTCCGGAGATAGTGTTTGCCGTTATATATTGCGTATAGCATTGTTTATATTTGTCTAGTTATTAATATACAACGCTGTCTTGAAATTTCAGCTGCTGATCCGGAATCTCAAGCCTAGGCTTCGTCTATTTTGTCGTCATACCCTGCTTCTTTGATTGGTATGAATATATATGTACAATCTATACATATATCTTGTATTGAACAAATCGTAATTGAATTATTATTCGCTTGCAGTTTGTTGTTCGTTAGTGTTGTGCTTGTTCGTGCCTCTTATCTATCGTCTACGTGCTTCGTCGTCAAACTTCTTACCACGCCAGGTGAATATTTTATATTCACGACTCAATCTATTATGCGATGATAATCAAGTGATAATTGTTGTTAATATTAATCTGGATATTAAATTGTTGATTGTTAGAATTTGGTTGAAATAAAATTGTTAACTTTTAAAAATTTGACGCCATGTATTGTTTAAATTGATTAAACATGTTGAACTGAAATAGGATGTTAATTAGAGTAAATAATAGTAACATTAAAATTGATAAGTATGACTGATGTAGAAATTTGATAACGGACACCAAGTAAAATCATAATGTAATAATCTTTAATCCGTAGGATTCTAGGAATAATTATATTAATTTGCATAAATAACGAATGTAAGTTAATATGGTTATTTCGGGATTATTTGAATAAATTGTTAATTTGTTATATATGGTTGCTATTGCTTGTTTATTTACTTTGACACCATCCCAGTTATCACACTGCAAGTTCCCTTTGTTATGATTTGTTTTATATTGAATGATATCGGGTTGAAATGATAAATACCCACTTAAACAACTTGACCTAGGATAGACAATTAAAAATAAGAAACCCGATTGGTCAACAAAATTATTTTGAAATTGAAATCTATTTGAAATTAAGGTATGAACTTAATAATTTGTTTGGAAATCAAGTAACGACTTAATGGATTTAATTGAAATAAATTAATGGATTTAATTGAAACGGATTAATAAATCTATTTAATTAAAGAAAAATGAATTGGCAAATTTGATTGAAATAAGATTTAAAACAAGTGAGTTTTAAAATTTAATAATTTAATTTATTAGATTGGTAGATTTAGATTTAGACTGAGTTTTAAATTAAATAGATTTGAACTTGTCATAAATAATAATTTAGATTTAGGAAATTTTGACTTAAAATGGAATACGAAACTAACTAAAGTTTTATGGATTTAATTTAGCGAAAATTTAAATGTAAAATGATTTTAAATTTAAGGAAATTGATTTAATCAAATTTATGATTATATTTAATGCAACGATGAATGTAAATATGAATTGAGATAAATAGAATTAATTGATTTTGAACTAAATTTAATAAGTGAGTTATTAAATTTAACTTGAATACTTAATTATATTGTTAATTCAAATGTTTGAACTACAGATTTCATTTGGAAATATGATTTTAAATATCCGAAATAAATTGAATCGTGAAATGTCAAAATTTGGAAGTCAAATTTGCCCCTTGACTTTTGGACTTTGATTTGTTTTAAACGTTAAGTTAACCGACCATTGGGTAATAAATACGTAGTTATTAAAGAGACCGGGATCGAATATGGACATACTCTCTGTCGATACCGAAAACCACTTTAATAACTATTACACGCGAAGTGTTGATCCAAAATGAAGTGGATGGTTTGGTGATCGCGTTGACTGAAGAAAGAGAACGATATTGGACGACCCCTGACATGACTAAAACAGGAGCCGCGCCGGGCCATTGAGGTTCGCTACCTCTAGCGGACGCACTTCTTCGATACCATATCTATTACTTTTGTGATTCGATTTGGGTGCACCCCGTGATTTGGGAGTGTTGTTTCGCGGTGTTGAGATAGTAGCTGCTATGCTCAACATCAGTCCGGATCACGCAACTACTAGTATCCTAGTTGGTATCGCCTCATGTACCTTGTCATACTGATTATCCTATTCGCGACCACTACGTTTTGATTTGTACCTTAGTATATGGATTGCCCTCTGGTGACTTCCGGTTTTGGGGAAACTACGGTCTTGTATATGCTCTTGGGAATAAAAATGTGTTAAGGGTGGTATGGGCCATGACTTAACACTATTTTAATATCGTACTTTACTGATTAGACATTATCTACCTATCGTATTCTATTGTACATATATAGATAGTTTATCGGATCCTTAGAGATGTTATTTCACCCATCTTTAAGTTATGAACTATTACCTTGCACTTGATTTAATTGTATAAGATTTTGAGTCTTGACTCGAGTGTTTCTTTTGCATATGCTCGGGTCAGTCTGAAGCTATCCAGATTTCTGATCAAGGTTGGTTGAAGATGCTGAAGGCTTAGCATTTATCTTTATCAGTCTATTTATATTCCTGTATTGATGTCCTAGTCTGTTGGACATTTTTGGTATTGGTCACTTGATGTTAAGACATTGTTGTATATTATATAGTGGCTTCATGAACTGCTATTATGACGATGTATTTTCCGCTGCATTATTCTGTGACTGTTCTGTGACTGTGATGTTATATTGATTCTCATTTACATTTATGTATTTATAATCCCATAATGATTCGTGTTTTGTATTATTTAAGTTGACATGTGTGGATTATTGTCAATTTAAATGGTACAAATATACGGGTTGTTACAGTTGGTATCAGAGCTTCGGTTTCCCTAAAAACCTTAGTTTGGGATTATATATAAACTCATTAGAGATAGGGTAGCAATACCCTAGAATGAGGAGAATCGATTCAATATCCAAATCCTTTCATTTCAAACTTCTTTGATTCGTTGATTAGACTTTCCTTAAAATTCTATGATTTTCTATCCTTTGCCTTTAACAATCTCTTTGGTATTTCAGGATGGGTACCAGAGGAAACCATAGGGGAGGAAGGGGCCATGGTCCTGCTCAGGCTGCACTTGTCGCTCCAGCTCCTGTCAAATTCACCATTCTTAGTAAGGAGTATTCACAGCTGGGAGGTATTAAGTTTTCTGGATCCGAGAACATTATTGAGGCTCAGCAATGGCTTAAAGGTTTAGAGAAGATATTTTCTGGTCTAGAGATCACTGATGCTCAGAAGCGTCAGCTTGCTGCCTGGCAACTTCAGGATGCCGTGCAAGATTGGTGGGAATCAGTTACTTCTCGTATCGAGGAGAACACCATTACTTGGGCCCAGTTTAGGTATAAAATTTAATCGGATTCCGTAGTCTAAATTCTTCTTTTAATCTTGAAATGTTATTCATCTTGCCTATCTTTTGATTAGGGATACTTTCTCGGCACAATGGATGCCCGCTGCTGGGAAAACCCAACTTTATAGAGCTTTTATGGATCTTAAGCAGGGCAGTATGACTTTTTCTGAGTACGAGAGGAAATTCAACGAACTCTCCAAGTTCGGTCCAGGATTGATTGATACACCGCTTCTAAAGAACGAGAAGTTCATTTTAGGAGCTAGACCAGAGTATTACGACTTGCTTACTGGCCACACTCACTGCACCTTCACAGAGCTTGTTGACTATGCTCTTAGATATGAGGCAAAGCCTAGGGGACCTACTGCCAAGGCTGCTCCTACTCAGCCCTCCTCTAGTCAGCTCGGGAAGAGGAAGACGAACTTTGATCAACAAAAGAAATCTTGGCAGAAGACTACAGGATTGGGATATGCTCAGAAAAGCCCAATCGACCTTGCTAATATCACTTGCTTCAAATGCGATAAGAAGGGCCATTATGCTAATAGTTGTCCATCTTCAGGAGCTGCTGTTCCACCACCTTCTACGACTAGGAAAGACTTATGCTATGTCTGCCTCCAGCCGGGTCATTTCAAGAAAGACTGCCCACTGTACAAGCGTGGCACACCATCTGGAGTTTTTGCCATCACCACTCCTACACCGCATGCTCAGGATGACCAAGGTACCTTACGAAGTACTTTTTCATTACATGATTTACCTATTAGGGTATTATTCGATACTGGTGCTTCTCATAGCTTCATATCTATTGATCTTTGCAATAAGCTCAACTTAGAACCTACTCTTGCTACTACTTCCTTATGCATCTCCAACCCTATTGGAGGACTTGCCAACCTCAGTAGAATTTGTAAAGAGGTTGTGCTCTTGTATGGAAGATATCGATTCACTTGGGATTTTTATGTACTTGGCTTCGTAGCATTTGACATCTTGTTAGGTGCTGATTGGTTAAGGAAATTCGATGCTGTTATTTCTTGCAAGGCTCGTTCTGTTTCTCTAGTCAATGACAAGGGCCTACCGCTTGTCATCGAATGCAAATCACCACAGAAATATGCCGGAAGCTTCATATTCTCTCTTGATGCTCACCCGGATGATCTCAGTACTACTCCTATTGTTTGGAAATTTCCCGATGTATTTGGAGAGGTCAACTCTCTACCGCCTAAAAGGGAGATCGATTTCCGCATTGACCTTATTCCTGGAGCTACTCCCGTAGTTCTTCCTCACAGAAGAATGGCTCCTAAAGAAAAAGCTGAACTTAAAACTCAAATTGATGATCTATTTGCTAAAGGTTTGATTAGGAGAAGTCGTTCTGAATGGGGCGCCGTAGTTGTATTTGTCACCAAATCGGATGGGTCTCTTCGCATGTGTGTTGATTACAGGGAGCTGAACAAACGCACTCTCAAGAACCGCTATCTGATGCCTCGCATCAATGATTTATTCGATCAGCTCCATGGAGCTAAAGTTTTCTCCCAACTTGATCTTGCCACTGGGTTCCACCAACTCAGGGTAGCAGAAGATAGTATTCATAAGACAGCTTTCCGTACCGAAAATGGATTCTATGAATGGTTGGTTATGCCATTCGGTTTGACCAACGCACCTGCTTATTTCGTCGACTTAATGAATCGAGTCTTCCGCGATGTTCTTAACAAGTTTGTTCTTGTTTTCATTGATGATATTCTCGTCTTCTCCAAAGACAAGAAGGAGCACGAGACACACCTTGCTTATGTCTTGGAAACTCTCCGAAATCATCAACTTAAGGCCAAATTCTCTAAATGCCACTTCTGGCGAGATGAAGTGAGATTCCTGGGCCACATAGTTTCTGAAAATGGGATTTCGGTCGATCCAGCTAAGATCGCCGTAATCAATGTAAGTTCTATCCGATTCGCTATTTCTATCCAATTCCTCTTATCCCTTTCTAATTTGAAATTTATCTACAGGATTGGGAGACTCCCAAAACTCCTACTGATATCCGTAGCTTCTTGGGCTTGGCCGGCTATTATCGTAGATTTATTGAGCACTTTGCTCGGATTTCTGCCCCACTCACTGCTTTAACCCGAAAGGATGTCAAGTTTATTTGGAGTGAGAAGTGCGAATCAGCTTTTAATGAATTGAAGCGTAAGTTAACTTCAGCCCCAGTTCTTGCGGTAATTGACGGGAGTGAAGAATTAACTGTCTATACAGATGCTTGCCGAGAAGGTTTAGGCGCTGTTCTTATGCAAAGCGGAAAGGTTATTGCTTATGCTGGCCGCCAGTTGAAGATCCATGAAGTAAACTATGCAACTCATGATCTAGAGCTTCTTGCAGTTGTATTTTCTTTGAAATTGTGGAGGCATCATCTTTTGGGAATTAAATTTGAATTATTCACCGATCATAAGTCCTTGAGGTATATCTTTTCTCAAAAGGATTTGAACCAGAGACAAGTTCGATGGCTTGAATTCTTAGCTGCATACGATCTCGATATCAATTATACTCCTGGGAAAGCAAATGTTGTAGCTGATGCTTTGAGCCGTAGCAAAGCATTGTCATGCTGTAATCTTGTAGAAGGCATGCTATTTCAGCTTGTTATCTCCCCATCTCTTGTGGATCGCATCAAGGACAAACAATATGAGGACACCTTGCTCTATCACATGAAGGAGTTAGTTCTTGGTAGAGTTGGAAATACCGACAGTAAAGTGGGAGCACAGATAGATAGTAATGGAGTTCTGAGGATTGACAATCGTATTTGCGTTCCTAATGTCGATGGATTGAGACAAGAAGTGCTTAGAGAAAACCATCGGTCATCACTTTCATTTCATCCTGGGGTCACTAAGATGTACCGAAATATGAAGCGTTTATATTGGTGGAGTGGGATGAAGAGGGATATTTCTATATATGTCAGTAGATGCACCACTTGCCAACAAGTTAAGGCCGATCACCAGAAGACTGCAGGATTACTTCAACCCCTAGAGATTCCGTGTTGGAAATGGGATCAGATTTCTATGGACTTCATTGATGGATTACCGAGGACCAGAAAAGGTAACGAGAGTATATGGGTGATTGTTGATAGGTTGACAAAATCTGCTCACTTTATTCCGGTTAAGACCACTCGTACTGCTTTGAGTTTGGCCGAGATATATATGAGAGAGATTGTTAGACTCCATGGGGTTCCATCTAGTATTGTGTGCGATAGAGACCCTTTATTCACTAGTAAATTCTGGAAGGCATTTCAGGACGTCTTGGGCACTAAACTGAATCTGAGCACAGCTTATCATCCTCAAACAGATGGCCAAACTGAAAGGGTGAATCAGATTTTAGAGGATCTGCTCCGTGCCTGCATTATTGATTTCGGTGGGTCTTGGGAAGACCATCTCCATTTGGTTGAATTCACTTATAATAACAGTTATCAGGTAAATAAAAATTTCAAATTGAATAAGTAAATTTGAATTGAAATTTAACCACCTTTATATTCAGGCAAGTATCGATATGGCACCGTTCGAAGCTTTATATGGACGGCCATGCAAATCGCCAGCTTGTTGGATTGAGCCTGGTGACCGATTAATTCTTGGCCCAGATATGATTATAGAAGCATCCGAGAAGGTAAATGAAATCAGAAGGAAGATGAAGACCGCACAGGATAGACAGAAGAGCTATGCTGATAGGCGTAGAAGAGATTTAGAATTCCTGGTTGGGGATAAGGTATTCCTTAAGGTATCACCCTTGAAGAATGTTATTCGATTTGGTCGTAGAGGGAAGCTCGCTCCTAGATTTGTTGGACCATTCACTATCACTGAGAGAATAGGTACACTAGCCTACAGAGTTGCACTACCGGAGAAATTTGAGGGCGTGCACAACGTATTCCACGTTTCGCACCTTCGGAAGGTTGTACACGATCCATCCTTGACCATTCCTATTGCTCAGTTAGATGAAGTTGATATTGAGCCGGATTTGACTATAGAGAGGAGACCACTTCGTATTGTTGATAGGGATACAAAGCAACTTAGAAGGAAGTCGGTCAGCCTAGTCAAGGTCCAATGGAGTCCCGATGATCGTGATTGCACTTGGGAAACCGAGGAGAGTATCCGGGATTCTAATCCAGAGTTGTTTGTTGAAGGTAAATTGCATTCTATACTCTTTACTATATTCAATGATCTATTCTGAATCCATTGTATCTTTGTTATCTGTTCTCCCACTCTTTACTTTGTTCCTTTTCGAGGACGAAAAGTCTTGAGTAGGGGAGAATGTAACGACCCTGAAATTCCGACCCAATTTAAAAATTTTAGAACCGTTATTTTAATTAAAAATGTGAAACTTACATATGATTTCAATCGGCGTCCAAACTTTGTTTCTAAATTGCGCCTAGATGATTGTAGATATGGGTAAAGTTTCGTCGGAAAATACCGCAGTAAACTTCGTGCGCGTTTTACTGCACATCAGTTCATTTTAAAGCGTGAAAATTTCATCTTCCGAACCTAAATATTTTTACATAGAAAAATTCTAAATCATTTTCTGACGAAGGCGTCGTTTTTCGTTTTTCAAAATTCGGACATCTTTAGCTCCGTCGATCTTATTCTTCGCTGTTTTGCTGCATTCTCCGTAATGGAAGTTTCAAATATTCTCAAACGATTTCCGTTACCGTTCAAACTTCACATTTGGAATACGCCTAGATAGACATAGGTGTACGCCAAATTTCGTCGAAAAATATTGTAGTAAATTTCGCTCGTCAAATTTACATAGTAGTTTTAATTTTATGTGTAAATTTTCTATCGTCCGAACCCAAATATTTTTCACAATGTTGCATAAGAAAAATATTCTGATCATAACGGCGCATTTCGTTTCGTCAAATTTCGCTTTTAATTTCTAGTAAAAATGTTCACTCGTGCAAATGGGTTAATAAGATTCGCCACTTCGCAAACAATGTCAAACCATCAATATCTTCATACCGTTGGGTCCGCCTCGTCGCGCTGATCAAAACGGTATATTTGTTTGTGTCAATCGGAGTTTGGCGTTGCAAATTATAATTGTCGACGGAGCACACACCGGTCCGTTACGCAGCGCAAACCGGTACCCAACATTTCAATATTTATAATTGAGAGAGCCTTTCAGCTGACCTTGGGAACCCAAATAGCCACCTTTTTGAAAAACATCATTGCATTAACTGTGCACTGTGCACTGAACCCCTGCCTTCATTCTGCATCATTAATTGATACGTGACAACTGCTGTCTTCTCTCCTCTGCATCTCTCCTCTGCAATTCTATTCTCTGTTATCTCCCCATTCTTTATTTTATATATACTTCACATTAAGCAGAAGCCAACCCTTCATACTTCTTTCGTATATTTCATTTTGAAAAAGGTGACAGCTCACATTTCTCTTCTCTTCACGCTTCTTTTGTTTTGTTTATTTTCTTACTTCAACATGAAGCCCACCCCATGCTAGCCACGTCACCACATCCAGCTGCCAACCAGACCACCCAGCGCCCTTCCGCCTACCCACTGCCAGAACCCGCGTCTCCGCGCCAACCAACCCCGCCCCGCCTACCTCCGCCCCAGCCCCTCCCCAGCATCCGCCTACGCACCCACCCCAGCTCCGTCCGCCTGCCCCACTCCACCACCAACCCACCACCTCCAGCCCTCTCCACTTGCCACACGCCAGCCCCCTCCACTCTGCACCCACCACGTCAGCCCCTCCGCCATGCCGCTCCTCCGTCCCCAGCACCCAGCAGCCCGTCCCCACTGCCCCGTCCCACTCCCCTCCACCAGCCACCCCATGCACCACCAACCCGTCTGCCCATCCCACTCGCCCAGCCCCTCCGCGTCCAGCACCCGCCCCAGGCCAGCCCGCCACCACCCACCATCCCAGCCCAGTCCACTCGCCTCTGACCCACTACCGGCCTCAAACCACCTACAACCGCCTTCCACCTCTGCCGGCCACCCCTGGCTCCACTTGCTGCCACCGCCACCCAGCCCCTACCAGACCCTCCGCGCCACCCAGTCCGCCACCCAGACCCGCCTGCAGCCCTGCCACGTCCCAGCTCCCAACGCCTGCACCACCCTGCCTCCGTTCGCCACCACCAGCCGAACCACCAACAGCCCACTACCGAACCCACTACCCAGCTGGCCACCCGCGTAGATCCGTCAAACGTTGGTCATCGTCTTGTCCGGAGATAGTGTTTGCCGTTATATATTGCGTATAGCGTTGTTTATATTTGTCTAGTTATTAATATACAACGCTGTCTTGAAATTTCAACTGCTGATCCGGAATCTCAAGCCTAGGCTTCGTCTATTTTGTCGTCATACCCTGCTTCTTTGATTGGTATGAATATATATGTACAATCTATACATATATCTTGTATTGAACAAATCGTAATTGAATTATTATTCGCTTGCAGTTTGTTGTTCGTTAGTGTTGTGCTTGTTCGTGCCTCTTATCTATCGTCTACGTGCTTCGTCGTCAAACTTCTTACCACGCCTGGTGAATATTTTATATTCACGACTCAATCTATTATGCGATGATAATCAAGTGATAATTGTTGTTAATATTAATCTGGATATTAAATTGTTGATTGTTAGAATTTGGTTGAAATAAAATTGTTAACTTTTAAAAATTTGACGCCATGTATTGTTTAAATTGATTAAACATGTTGAACTGAAATAGGATGTTAATTAGAGTAAATAATAGTAACATTAAAATTGATAAGTACGACTGATGTAGAAATTTGATAACGGACACCAAGTAAAATCATAATGTAATAATCTTTAATCCGTAGGAATCTAGGAATAATTATATTAATTTGCATAAATAACGAATGTAAGTTAATATGGTTATTTCGGGATTATTTGAATAAATTGTTAATTTGTTATATATGGTTGCTATTGCTTGTTTATTTACTTTGACACCATCCCAGTTATCACACTGCAAGTTCCCTTTGTTATGATTTGTTTTATATTGAATGATATCGGGTTGAAATGATAAATACCCACTTAAACAACTTGACCTAGGATAGACAATTAAAAATAAGAAACCCGATTGGTCAACAAAATTATTTTGAAATTGAAATCTATTTGAAATTAAGGTATGAACTTAATAATTTGTTTGGAAATCAAGTAACGACTTAATGGATTTAATTGAAATAAATTAATGGATTTAATTGAAACGGATTAATAAATCTATTTAATTAAAGAAAAATGAATTGGCAAATTTGATTGAAATAAGATTTAAAACAAGTGAGTTTTAAAATTTAATAATTTAATTTATTAGATTGGTAGATTTAGATTTAGACTGAGTTTTAAATTAAATAGATTTGAACTTGTCATAAATAATAATTTAGATTTAGGAAATTTTGACTTAAAATGGAATACGAAACTAACTAAAGTTTTATGGATTTAATTTAGCGAAAATTTAAATGTAAAATGATTTTAAATTTAAGGAAATTGATTTAATCAAATTTATGATTATATTTAATGTAACGATGAATGTAAATATGAATTGAGATAAATAGAATTAATTGATTTTGAACTAAATTTAATAAGTGAGTTATTAAATTTAACTTGAATACTTAATTATATTGTTAATTCAAATGTTTGAACTACAGATTTCATTTGGAAATATGATTTTAAATATCCGAAATAAATTGAATCGTGAAATGTCAAAATTTGGAAGTCAAATTTGCACCTTGACTTTTGGACTTTGATTTGTTTTAAACGTTAAGTTAGCCGACCATTGGGTAATAAATACGTAGTTATTAAAGAGACCGGGATCGGATATGGACATACTCTCTGTCGATACCGAAAACCACTTTAATAACTATTACACGCGAAGTGTTGATCCAGAATGAAGTGGATGGTTTGGTGATCGCGTTGACTGAAGAAAGAGAACGATATTGGACGACCCCTGACATGACTAAAACAGGAGCCGCGCCGGGCCATTGAGGTTCGCTACCTCTAGCGGACGCACTTCTTCGATACCATATCTATTACTTTTGTGATTCGATTTGGGTGCACCCCGTGATTTGGGAGTGTTGTTTCGCGGTGTTGAGATAGTAGCTGCTATGCTCAACATCGGTCCGAATCACGCAACTACTAGTATCCTAGTTGGTATCGCCTCATGTACCTTGTCATACTGATTATCCTATTCGCGACCACTACGTTTTGATTTGTACCTTAGTATATGGATTGCCCTCTGGTGACTTCCGGTTTTGGGGAAACTACGGTCTTGTATATGCTCTTGGGAATAAAAATGTGTTAAGGGTGGTATGGGCCATGACTTAACACTATTTTAATATCGTACTTTACTGATTAGACATTATCTACCTATCGTATTCTATTGTACATATATAGATAGTTTATCGGATCCTTAGAGATGTTATTTCACCCATCTTTAAGTTATGAACTATTACCTTGCACTTGATTTAATTGTATAAGATTTTGAGTCTTGACTCGAGTGTTTCTTTTGCATATGCTCGGGTCAGTCTGAAGCTATCCAGATTTCTGATCAAGGTTGGTTGAAGATGCTGAAGGCTTAGCATTTATCTTTATCAGTCTATTTATATTCCTGTATTGATGTCCTAGTCTGTTGGACATTTTTGGTATTGGTCACTTGATGTTAAGACATTGTTGTATATTATATAGTGGCTTCATGAACTGCTATTATGACGATGTATTTTCCGCTGCATTATTCTGTGACTGTTCTGTGACTGTGATGTTATATTGATTCTCATTTACATTTATGTATTTATAATCCCATAATGATTCGTGTTTTGTATTATTTAAGTTGACATGTGTGGATTATTGTCAATTTAAATGGTACAAATATACGGGTTGTTACATCTATAGTGTAGGAAAAAGAAAATTGGTGAAAAGATACATGGGGAAAAGATACCTTGGGTTGGTTGTATGAGGAAAGGATTAAGTTTGTATTTTAGATTTTTAAGACTATCCCATATTAAAAGGGTACCAAGACTAATTATTATAGTGCGATTAATGAGTATAAAAAAACACTCCAATATAGGTGAGTACCGAGATCACTTAACTTTGTAAATTTGATGAATGGAATGAAGAACTGGAATTCAATATATGAAGATGTAGATGATGCTCCAATATAAGTTGGTACCAAGATTATATGAGTTTGTATTATTGGTATTGTGAAAGGAATTAATTTAAGTTATATGGATAAGCATGGTTTATGAATCAAGGAATAATGGAAATTTAGCTTCATTCATAAAACATATTTTAGATTGAGTTGGTGTTATAAAGAAGGTATTAACAATTCATGTATAAAAGAATTCCAAGCTATTTGGATAAGAGTAAATTAAATGAACGAGTAAAAGATATCTTGATTTTGCAAGCATTGAGATGCGAAGGGAGTTTTTAGTAAAAATTGAGATTTGAAATTCTAAATATTTTTTAGAAAAAGGATTAGGTAGATTCTTTTCAATCATCTCTCAGAATGAAGAGAAATTTCATGTCCAAGGAAGCTATTGTGAAGCATCGACTTAAGAGTACATAGTTTATGTTGCATGCCAAGTGCACGTGAACAATGTATCAATAGTTGATCACTATTAACATTAACACAATTATAAGTTAGGATTGCACTTGGGTTGAAGACTTCACTTAGATTTAGGATTCTGTTTGCTATGTTTGAATGGTTGAATAGAAAAGGATTTGCTTTGTTTGATTACTTGAGTGATTACTTGTTTGTGTATTTTAGGATTTAGAACTCTTGTATATTGAAGACATTGTACTTCGATATCATGATTGTTGGATTATTTAAGGAGTGATATTGTAAGTGAAACGATACCACTTAAGTTGGATTGAAATTTTAAAGAGAAGGTAAGCTATGTTCACTAGGTTAAGATATCATCCGGTTTCAATGTTCTTAGGTGAAAGGTGGACATGTGTAGTAGTTTAAGTTATTGGTTTCTTAGATTGGACGTTGCCCACTTTTGAGTTGTCTTACCCTAGTATCCAAAGGATGAGGTGATGTATATGCTACTGGGATGATTATGGATGTATATAAATAGTAGAGATTAGTAAGTTGGGTTGGGAGGAAAGATTCGATCAGGAATATTTGGAAAGTGGAGAAGAGAATTCGATCTTTTCGTTTTGACTTCTTTTCGAAATGTTTTCTCATTTATTTGCTTATTAGTGTAATTATATTTACTAGGTATGGTTACTATAGATAATTACTATTTTTTAGATAAAATTATCGGTTTATTGATTTAGTTGTTTTGATTATGCTATAGGTTATGACCACTTGACCTTTGATTTTCCTACTATGTTTTAATTTATGTACATATGTTACTTGTGGTATGCTGCATTAGATAATAGTTACCAACATTTAAAGATTATATGTTCAGACTAGGTGTACTACATCATGTTTATATCTATATTGCATTCGTCCAAGGGACCAACTATCAGTTGCATTTTCACATTAGCTAATTATAATATATGTCATGACCGTGCGTCAATATATGTGTGTGTGTTGCTAAGGTAAATGTTTACTAAGAATATTTAATGAAAGAATTATAGATGATAAGTATTGATGATATTTTAAACGGTTGCTAATGTATACATTGATATGTTTAATTTTGAATGAATCTCGTAATTGTTTGATTAAGATGTAACGTTAGTAATTTCGGAGGAGAAATTACTTTTTGGTGGGGGGCAAGTGTAATAACCCATATTTTTCAATAATTTAAAATAATAACTCAAATAAAAAATTCTTTACCAAATGGGAAATCATCATTTTAGAAACTTTTGAACTTGAGAATGAAATTGGTGTCATTGTGGATGCCCTTTTTTGGTGCATACTGTATATTCATTTGTCCGAATTAGAGTCTAGATGTGAGAGATATCACAGTTCTGTGTTTTGAAATTTGAATTCAGCTTAGGCGGACTCATCCTAACTTGAACAGATATCTCACTTAGATAAATAGGAGGCATATTTCTCATTTGAAAACTTTAATCTCATTTCTTTTGTATGTACCCTTATCTTCTTCTTTCTGCCTCAGAAACTAGAAACCCAATCTCCAATTCAAACTTAAATTCCTCTTTCAATACTTAACAAAAATCAGCACTTAACCATTTAATCTAAGAACAAGATGAGGATCATAATCTAATACCAATTAGAATCACGAATGCATTAATTTGGAGCAAAGATCAATTCCGGACAGCGAGCAATTATATGGAAATCTAGCCTATGTGAGTGGCTTTCGCCTAATTTGCTATATAACTATTTAATCTCTCTTAGTTCTTCGATAATTTAAGGATTAGCATTTGAATTTGCATTAATTTTTGATGTTTACTGAGTTTATATAGTAGTTAAATTGATGTATATGTGAAATAAGATAGTTAATTGATTTATAATCAATAACGATAATGATTTGTTGATAACGACCAAACTAGTGAACAGACATGATACCGAGGTAAATGTTTATAATTTTTTTGAATTTGTATATGGATGTTAATGGAAACTAAAGTTAATGATGGAAAATTATATTAATTAAAGAATAAATTTCGAAATTTTTGTAATTCATACATAAATGTTTTAGATATGACATAGATGGAGAAAATGATTGGAATACATATATTATGACACACACACACACACACACACATATATATATATATATATATATATATATGCAAAATGCATGATAAATACTACTTTAAATCATAATGAAATGTTTGATAATGATCTTTGGAGTAATATGACACATATCAAAGATTAAATATGAATTCTAAGGGATCTATATGAATGATTTAGTGAGAAATGCAAAAACAATGTTTTTGAACTATGAAATGTATCATATTGAAACAAAAATATATAAAAATTGTACAAAAATTGTATAAACATATTTACAAAGTTCCAAATGATATTTTAGGTCATATTATTATTTTATTTTGAAGTTATAATAATTTTTAAAGGTATTTTGAAGACATATGTGAAAACATTATATTTCTATTTTCTAAAAATTGTTTTAGAAATCCGATTTCTATAGCATTTTTGAAATGATTTTGACACAAAGTTTATCAAGAAATGGAAGTATTATGATAGTATATAAGCATATAAAGAAAAATGGATTGATAATCGGATCAAAAGTGAGAAAGAGCAAATCAAAAACTAAAAATAAATAAATAAAATGTTGTCAGTAGGAGCGGGTGCCTTGTCCAGCAGGTATCCACTGGTGTACTAATGGATCCACTGGTGTGCCACTTATGGACATCTTTTAGGTCAGAGTTTATGACCCAACTGGCCTAGATCGATAGGGTTTCGACCAAGGTTTCTTCTGGGATATTCGGGCAAGCTGGCTAGTTCATGAAGCTACTAGATAAATACAACAATGTCTCAAGCAAATGGTGAAATAGAAATACACAGATGTTCGATACAAGTATCATAATAGAATAGAGCAATACTGATAAAGATAAATGATAGTCTTCAAAGTCTTCAACTCCCAAGCAGCACGGCAACAGAAATCCTCAGACTGACCCGAGCATAAGCACAAACAAACACTTGAGTCAGGACATATATTCTTATACAAGATAATATGGCACAAATCTTAAAAAAACAATAACTCAAAGATGAATGGAATGAACATCTTTCAGGATCCGTTAAACTATCTATATATAGTAGTGTATGCTAGGTAGATAATGTCTAACAGTAATATAAAGTATCAAAATAGTGTTAAGGCGTTACCATTATTCCCCTTAACACATTTATATAGCATCATAGTCTACAACACCGTAAACTCCACCGTAAACTAGTGGCTATCAAGGAGTACTCCATAGGTATAATACAAAACAAATCGTAGTGGTCGCACATAGGGATACAAGTATGATAAGGCACATGAGGAAATACCCAAGGTAGTGAAACTACCATTTGCCTGATCCGGACTGGTGAGAATGCATCGCCGCAACGATCGCAACACCGCGAAACAACACTCCAAATTCAAGGGTGCGCACCAATCAAAACAAGTAATGAGTAGTTTACGAAGAAGTCTGTCCGCTAGAGGTAGCTAACCTCATTGGCCCGGCACGACTCCTGTTTAAGTCATTTCCAATTTGACACAAGTGTCAAGGTCATCCATTATCGTTCTCTTTCTTTAATCATCAACGTACATCCTTCCAACCACTTCATTTTGGATCACACTCCACGTATAATAGTTATTAAAGTGGTACTCGGTTTAGGCAGAGAGTATGTCCCTAACCGATCCCGGACTCTTTAATAACTACGTACTTATTACGCCGATTGGTCATTTAATGATTTTTTTTAAAATCAAGATCAATTTCACTTAGACTTCGAAAGTCAACCTTCCATCGACTTTCAATATACATTACCATAATTCAAATTTCAAAGTTCCTAATTTCCAACTTAATATTTCTATTTGGTTTCACAATTTAATTTCAATTCAATTTAAAACAATTCAAATATTGATTTCATTTTATATATGAATTCCATTTCATAATCATTTAAATTAAGTAAATTTAACATTTAAATCCAATTCAATTTAATTTCTAATTGATTTAATCATTCACTTAAGTTGACCTAAATTATATCCAAAACTCACAAATTGACTTTAATTGAATTCGCCAAATTAAGTTCTTTAAATCACAAGTTATATTCAATTCATTTAAATAAATCACATTTATTTCTTATTAAAGAAGTTCAGTTTCACTTATTTACTTGTTCAATTAAATAATCACAAGTTATATTCCTAAAGTGAATAAGTTTCAAATTTGTTTTTTTATTAAATACAATTTCAAAATCAATTTAACCATTTATTAAATTTAAACAACTTAACTTTCATTAAATATTTGTTTAAACATTTGTTTCAATTCATCAAACCTTTAACTCTTGAATTACAGTATAATTTCAAATTTTTATTGAACCCATTCATTATTCCTTTAAATAAGATCTCATTTTATTCAAATCAAATCGTTTGACCAATCGGGTTTCTTATTTAATTCTCTATCCTAGGTCAAGTGATTTATTTGGGTATTTATCATTTCAACCCGATTCCATTTCAATCTAAAAATCAGAGACATAGTAAAGGGAACTTGCAGTGTGATAGCTAGGATGGTGTCAAAGTAAATAAACAAGCAATAACAACAATCAACAACAACACAATAATTAATTTAAATAATCCCGAAATAATCATATTAATTTTACATTATTATTTCATGTAAAGTAATACAATTATTTCTAGAATCTACACTATCATTTCATGAAGATTAAAGATTTTTTTTTGTAAATTACGCTATTATTTCATGCGATTCTACACTTGTTATCTACTTAATTCAATTCCATACTTCATCAAAATTTACCCGATATGAAATTGGTTTATATTGTTTCAAAGGGTCACTAACTATATTTTCTACTTGTCGACTAAATTAGGCATTTCAAAGGTTATGCTATGCAAACTTTAGTTTGATCAAATTCAAGTATATACATGTCAAATTTTAAAATGTTAACTGCCCTACGTCTAGTTCATGTGTATATTATTTGTCACTTCATGTGTTAACAATTTAAAGTTCAATATTAACATCAAACAATCACCAATATCATCAACCAAACTTGATTATCATTGTATAATAATATAAGTCGGGAAATTTATTCACCTTTAGTGGTTAAATAGAATTGATCGACGAGGCACGAAGAAGCACAAATAAATTCGACTCAAACACGACACTAGCACGAACAATCACACAAGCTGCAACAAACGACAAGAAAGAAATAGCATCAACTTCCAATATAGACATTCATATATATGTAAACATACATATATACACATTCTTACCAATCAACCAAGAAAGAAAAGAAGCTATGAGAGGGTGCTGCTGCAAGGTGGAAAGCTTCAGATAGTTGCTGTTCAATACAGAGAAACAAACACATCATTGACTATAATACATATTAATATATACTGTTAGCACCAAAATTGGTCACTAACCTCGTTGAGAAAGTTTGTGTAGAGAGATAAATGAAGAAGGTAGATTTAAACAAAGAACAATATGCTAAATTGAATGCAAAGACGAGAACACCAGATTTATAGTGGTTCGGCGTAACTGCCTACGTCCACTTTGAGGTTAATCTTTTATTGCTTTCCTTAACAACTGATTATAGATACAATCCGTTCACCAACTACTCGAATACAATTGCTCAGTAAAAAGAGCGAGTCTTGAAAGCGGCGGAGTCTCCCCAGTGTTCTCGAAAAAAGGTCCTTTTCACTATGCCCATGCCTCTCTATTTATAGACAAAGTTGGGTTGGATTTCCCTGGTGGGCCCGGTAGTTGAATACCTCGGCCCAGAAAGAGTGAGTTCTGTGTGTCGAACCATAGATGCCGAATAGACTGATGCCGAACAGACTGATGCTGAACAGATTGATGCCGAACAGACTGATGTGCTGAGTGGACTGGTGCCGAACAGACTGATGCCGAACAGACTGATGTGCTGAGTGGAGAGTGCAGGCTGAGCAATAGTTGAAGCCGGTCAAGATTGGATGAATGCCGAACACCTCTGTATGTCAGACATCTCTAGATGCCGAACAACGCTGAATACCGAACGAAGTGTGGATGCCGAGCAGTGTGGAGTGCCGAACGATCCAGGTATGCCGATCACTCTAGAATGCCGATCCATGTACAATACCGAACAACTCTCCATGCCGAACGGTATGTAAGTGCCGAGTGCCTAGTTGCCTGGTCAAACCTTCAGGTAACACTTGCCCTCCAAAGTACATCACGTGGTTAAACGTTGTGTGCTTTGAATTACCCTGGATTCCGAACGATATGCAAATACCGAACGACATAGCCGCAACCGAGCACCCTGGATGCCGAATGACATAGCCGATGCCGAGCAGACTGAATGCCAAAAAACGTTGATTTGACCGGTTCAACCGGTTATAGTCTTTTCGACTCCCCTTCTCTCTATATAAGCCGAGGCTCCTTCTTCTTCTCCCTTTTACTTCTACCTACGTTTTTCAGTATTTATGAACTTTGCCTCTCAATAGACTTTAGAGAATTATCTACTTTTCCTTTCTCAAACATCATTCGTTGCCTCACTTCCTTCCCCAATCAATTGAACCCAATTAGAACCACGTTCCTTACCCTAGAATCTCTCCGAGCTTCGACTCATTTCTTAGGTAAAAAACTTTTCCTTAAATACTTTACTCCGATTAGGAAACCCAGCATAAGTTTCGAACTCGGGAATCTCTGCAAAATCAAAGTCAGAAGTAATTGCGTGGAGCAGGAGGAGTTAAGGTTTAGTGGAGTTGATCGGCATGACCGTGGTTTGACATGGCTTGCTGAATGACTCGGTTACGTTGGCTGGGAGAGATGGAGGAAAAGAAGAGAAATGATGTTAAGGGCAGAAGGCCGAGTGAATCAGATCAGCGTGACCTGCTGCGTGCGCTTGTTTTCAGGCCGAACAGAATAGAGGTCGAACAGAATTCTGGTCGGACAGAATTTCGGCCGAGCAGAATTTTGGCCGAATAGAACGAAAGCCGAACGAAAGTCAAACCGAACAGAACCTAAGCCGAACATAACCTAAGCCGAACATAACTAAAGCCGAACACAATCTAAGCCGAACACAACTTAAGCCGAACAGAACTAAAGCCGAACATAACTTAAGCCGAATAGAATTTTGGACGAACGAAACTTAAGCCGAACAGAATTTTGGATAAACGAAACTTAAGCCGAACAGGATTTTGGACGAACAAAACTTAAGCCGAACAGAATGTTGGACGAACAAAACTTAAGCCGAACAGAATTTTGGACGAACAAAACTTAAGCCGAACAGAATTTTGCCCGAACTCCCAACCAGCTTGGCTAATCATATAACCAACACAAGGACAAGGATCTAAGCATACTAGCATATCGAACTAATCCAGACTGATGACTTCCTAGTTTCAATAATCATAAGCCTGAACCTAAAAAGACTAAAGCTTTTAACACGCAGCGCCAATGTCCGAGTTCAAGATTGAAAATATTGCAATGCTGGCTTTCGGAGACGGTCAGCGATGACGGTCTTCGAAGATGACAGTCCAAAGCTCAACTTCATACCATCGATCCTGTGACTTATAATTTTTCAATGTTTACACCTGAATGATCGCACTAGTTCACACACTACACGGGGGGAATATTCGTATTGTTAAGTCTAACGTCGATTTTTTTTAAGTATAGTTCGAACAGGTACTTCGCTAGATTCAATCTTTACAAGCGATGTCTTGGAAATCTAGCTCCGCCACGATTTCGGACAGGCCTGGGCCGTCCTCCCGACGAGAAGTCGCAGATACTTCAAACCCATCAACTTCTCCTGCACATGACTTAGCTCTCGATGCTCTTGAGGCAGCAATTCTCTTGGACAACCCTATCGATTCACAAGCTTCAAAGATCAATGAGAGTACGCTCCATTGGATATGCTCTGTCCACGGAATCCGCTTTGATGACGTGCTAGTTCCTTCGGGGCATGATCGTCCACACTTTCCCCCAGCCGGATACACAGCTTGTAATAAATTCATGTGCTGGGTTGGCAGTGTGCCACCGTTCAACTTGTTTCTCCGGGATGTGCTGCAATATATTGACATTGCCCCATCGCAACTGCACCCGAACGACCATGGGTTCCTCTACGGTACCTGCATCCTCTTCATGAATGTCTTCTCTAGGTTCTCAACTCCGGGCGATATCCGATACATATATTGCATCAAGAAGCGGAAGGATAGCCCATCATTCATGTTTCTCGAGCCGCATAACAAATGCCAAATCATAACCGGGGCGTGGACCAAATTTGCCTTGTATAAACATGAATGGTTTTATGTGCGTTGCCCTCCCGGCTTTGCGAGGAGATGGGTTGAAGGAAGTAAGCCTTTTCCTTGGTCTATTACTCATGTTTAGTCGAAGCCGTACCTTTTCTAAACTTTATTCATCTTTTCAGGTATTAGCCCCCGTCCTGACGGCCGTGGATATTCTGATGCCGTCGAAGCCATTCGAGCCCTCCCCGCTAAAGAACGGGACATTAGAAATCTCATTTCGAACGAGTCACTTACAAGGCTCGGACTGTTGGCAGAAGGCTGTCGTATAAGCCTTCCTCAAGGCGTCACCATTCCCAGGCATGGCTCTGGTAAAGGGAAAAAACAAGCTGAGTCATCAGCACACAGCGCTCTTGATGCACTAGAAGAGGGGGGAATTAAGGAGACTGAGACGCCCAAAGTACAGGGCGAGAACATTAGTCCGTCTCGGGGACCGGTGGTTGAAATTCATGACATAGAAACGTCGTCTTCCCCTTCGAAGGGAGAGAAGAAACTGACGCTCAAGTTGAGGAAGAAAACTGTAGGCGGAACTTCTAATGTTTCCTATATGCCAACGGAAAAGGAAACTTCCTCGGAGCATTTAGAAAGTTCTCTTAAGGGCCTGTCGAACCTTACCATTCCCGACGACTTACTCAACTACGGTTTCGACGATCCAGAGGCTCTCAAGCTTCATTCGCCTACTAGAGGTAGTATGAGAGTCCAATCCCATGTCCAGGGAGATAAAACTCCAATTAGTAAAGAAACTGGTCCGTCGGGGGGAAACACTAGGACACACACGGGCACGCGCACTTCACTTCGCACTTCAATCTTAACTGTCGCCCTGATCTTTTCTAACTTATCCTTATTCTCATTCTATGCAGGTGATATGGGACGCTCCCACGGAATTGATCGTCTCCACGGCTCTTCCATTTTTCACCATTCTGCTTGGGATTCAGGCTCCGGTAAACGTAGGGACAGGGACAATTACGGAGATCGAGACAACCGTCCTCGTGAGTCGTCTTATCGAAAGAAATCATATTCCCAGTCTTCATACTTTCGCGATCTCCCTCCTCAAACTGAGCCAGACAGAGAAAAATATTCGCAGAAGGGGTCTCAACCCGATGTTTCCCAAGATCAACATTCCGGTTCATCTAGCACAAGACAATCTCGGGAACATCGGAAGAGAACAGAACTTTCAAAGCCTCCTCCCCCTATTCCTGCAGCAGACCCAACGATAGCAGAGAAGATGGTCGATCTTAAAGCTAAATTTCCCAAAATATGCTTTGACAGTCTGAAGTTCCTCCCAGCTATTCACCACATTCCAGGGCATGTCAAGCAGAGTGCCATCGCCTGCAACAACGACGTCTATGTTCAACATGACGCGTTTGTTCATCTAGTCGAAAAGGTCTCGGAAGTATCCGTCGAGCGTCAGCAAGAAATCGACCGCTTGAAGCTCGAAGCTATCTTTGATAAAGACATCATCCAAAGTCAGGACGAAGAGCTCGCTTCGTACAAATCCAAACTTGAAGCTGCAGAACAAAGCGCAAAAGACACTGCTGAGACCATCACTCGTCTAGAGATGACCCATAAAAAGGAACTTGACGAAGCAGTCCAACGCAGTGGGGCCCTGGCTTTAGAAAAAGATTCTATTCAGAAAGAAAGGGATGCACTCGCCCTGCAAGTCAGAGAGTTGAAAGAGCTATTCTCTAAGGAGAAAGAAGAGAAGATACTCGCTCAAGAAGAGTCCCAACGATATTGCAACGAAATTGTTGCTACACGGCTCTTAAAAGCAAAGCTCAATGATGAACATGCTAAGGTTGAGACGATGAAAGACGAATCCCATGAGGAGGGCAAGAGAATAGCTTCTGAGGAGACCGACTCCCGCCTTGAAGCAGCTGCAGAGGCCGGTAGAGAAGAGGTCAAGTGTATGTTTGACCCGTTGATCGCTGAATACAGCGCCCGCGTCCTCATGCACCGGGACTTGACTTTCTTAGGCGAGGGCTATTTTGAATCTCTAGCTGAGGCCTGAGAGACTTTAATAAAGATCAGAAAGGTTGAGTCAGGCACTGAGGAGGTCGATGAGGAGGCTTTAGTGAAAGAGTTTCTCAGGGGGAACGAGCCATCAGACTTTTCTGCAGCTATGGCTCTCTTTGGTAAAGGCTCTCCCCCATCAAAAGAGAAAGATGACAAAGCTGGTCCATCTGGAGCTGAGGCTGCAGCTCCTCCTTCTACTCAATCGGCCGGTCGGCCAGCACCTGACCCATTCGAGCAGCACGCCGGCTATGATCCGGAAGATCCCGGTCTCGGCATTCACGTGTTATCCCCCATTCTAGAGGGTGAAACCCCACGCACAGCTGAAAGCCAGCAAGAAACCAGTATAAAACTCTTCTTCTAGAAGTGCAAAGATCTGTCGCTTTCTGTGAGCGGTTATTGGTCCCAATGTTCGTTCTTTATGTTTTTATGCAGGCCGCTTTGATCCTGAACCAACTTCGAGGAGCGATGACGCCAAGGAGGAGGCGTGGAAAACAAGCGATGCTGCTCATGCGGGAGTAACTCCCGGTCCTGACGCTCAAGTGATCGGGGCGCTAGATGATGATAAGTCTGACACTTCATCTCCCGTTGAAGGGAGTTATGAAATCGAAATCACTGGCGCCTCAGAACATACTTCGAAGGTGAGTATGAAGGAGCGACTCGCATAAGAGAAGAAAAGGAAGGTCGAGATCAAGGTCGAGCCTCAAATACTAGAACTTACCGACCCATTGAATAGGACTCTGAAAGTCATTCTTCCCGACAAATCCAAACCACTGGATGTTCCTCCACCGACTCCTGACTCCGCTTCCTTGGCGAGCAAAAAGTCCAAGAGGAAACGTGAGGGAGAGGAGTCATCTGAGAAAGCGAAGGAGGACAAGAAGAAGAAGCCGAAGAAGTAGCCACTATACTCGTTCAACGAGGTTTTGCTTAGGTCATGTAACTACTTCTACTTTCTCGTTTCGTAGTTTATGTAGATAGATTTTTGACTCCATGTTTTGGAGGAGTGGTTGTATAACCCCATTTTGGATAATTGAATAAAATTTAGTTTCTTTGTCATTTGAACAATTTCTTGCTTTTTTAACTTTCTGTATAACTGTGGTCGAAACTCAAGTTCTTATGAGTTGCATAAATCCCCAATCCATTCTTACATTGTTCAGACATTCTTTGGAATGGTACATTTCTCGTTTCACATTTTTGGTACTTAGAATATTTTCTAATCCGCGCTCCGGGGATTTAGGGTAATTCGGTCCGCATTCAGGGGACTCGGAGATTCGAATCGTCTATACTCTAGTCTGCACTCTGGGGACTTAGAGTACTACGGTCCGCACTCAGGGGACTCGGAGATTCAATTCGTTTATACTCTAGTCCACGCTCAGGGGACTTAGAATACTCCGATCCGCACTCAAGGGACTCGGAGATTGAAGTCGTTTATACTCTAGTCCACGCTCTGGGGACTTAGAGTACTCCGGTTCGCACTCAGGGGACTCCAAGATTGAATTTGTTTATACTCTAGTCTGCCCTCAGGGGACTTAGAGTACTCCGGTCCGCACTCAGGGGACTCGGAGATTGAAGTCGTTTATACTCTAGTCCGCGCTCTGGGGAATTAGAGTACTCCGGTCCGCACTCAGGGGACTCGGAGATTGAAGTCGTTTATACTCTAGTCCGCGCTCTGGGGACTTAGAGTTCTCCGGTCCGCACTCAGGGGACTCGAAGATTGAAGTCGTTTATACTCTAGTCCGCGCTCTGGGGACTTAGAGTACTCCGGTCCGCACTCAGGGGACTCGGAGATTGAAGTCGTTTATACTATAGTCCGCGCTCTGGGGAATTAGAGTACTCCGGTCCGCACTCAGGGGACTCGGAGATTGAATTCGTTTATACTCTAGTCTGCGCTCTAGGGACTTAGAGTACTCTGGTCCGCACTCAGGGGACTCGAAGATTGAAGTCGTTTATACTCTAGTCCGTGCTCTGGGGACTTAGAGTACTCCGGTCCGCACTGAGGGGACTCGGAGATTGAAGTCGTTTATACTCTAGTCCGCGCTCTAGGGACTTAGAGTACTCCGGCCCGCACTCAGGGGACTCGGAGATTGAAGTCGTTTATGCGAGTTCGTATATCATACGGAATGATGTAACTCCAGCAGTTCATCACCAGATTATAAGGTACAGAAACATCAATAATTCATGGAAAAGACGACTTCAAGCCTTTATTAATGAAACAAACTAAATTGTCCGATTACACGCTAAAAAGGAAACTAAGAATCAATGGAATAAAAACATACAACAAACGATTGTACCTAAAACAGAAAAGAAACATGCTAAACATAATAACATCGTAAATGTTCACTGTTCCACGCTCGTGGGAGTGTCACGCCATCAACGGTCGCTAGCTTGAAAGTTCCCTCTCCAAGCTTCCATTCAACAACATAAGGACCTTCCCAGTTGGGATTCATACGTGATGGTATTGGGAAAACCCATTTCAAAACGAGATCACCCACATCAAAGATTCTTGGGCGGACTTTGTCGTCGTAATATCGCTTGACTCGGTGCCTATATGCTGCCGCCCTTAATTCAGCCTCTTCACGTTTTTCATCGATGCAGTCCAGTGATTCCAACAAGAGATCCCGATTTGTCTTAGGATCATAATACGTCACGCGATGCGATGGAACTTCAAGCTCCACGGGTATAACAGCTTCCGAGCCGTATGCCAATGCGAATGGAGTGTGGCCAGTCGCGGACTTGTGGGTAGTTCTATAAGCCCATAGCGCTGTTGGGAGTTCATCTACCCACTTGCCTCCGGCTTTTTCCAAACACTTCTTCAATATGGACTTGATTATTTTGTTCACGGCCTCGACTTGTCCGTTAGCTTTCGGATGTGCAACGGCGGCGAACTTTTTCTCAACGCCATACTTTAAACAGAAATCTTTGAATTCCCTGCTTTCAAAATGCATTCCGTTGTCAGTAATGATGGTTCGCGGGAGGCCAAAGCGGCATATAATGTTCCGTACGACGAAATTAATGACCTTCTTGGAGGTGATCGTGGCTAAAGGCTCTGCCTCGGCCCATTTTGTGAAGTAATCGACCGCAACTATCGCGTATTTTGCACCACCCTTGGATATAGGCAAAGAATCGATTATGTCGATTCCCCAGATTGCAAACGGCCAGGGACTAACCATTTGTGTGAGTTCCGTCGGTGGAGCTCTCGGGATTTTCGCATATCTTTGACACTTGTCATATTTTCTTGCGTAATCTGCAGCATCCCGATTCACAGTTGGCCAATAGTATCCATAGTGGAGGATCTTTTTTGCTAGTGTCTGCCCCCCAGTATGGTCGCCACATTCTCCTTCGTGAACCTCCTCCAAGACCCGCTTTGCCTCATCACGGGCAATGCACCGTAGTAAGGGGACCGAGAACCCTCTCCGATACATTACTCCTCCCTGCATCACATATCGTGCGACTTTGCGATTGACCTACCGCCTTTCGCTTCTTCTTTCGGGCAAAGTCCCGTTTAGCAGGTATTGTTTGAATGGGGTCATCCACGACTCCTCCTCGATTTCCGTTTCCAATGAAAATCAACCTCCATCACGTCTATGCTTGGAGTGTGTAAGGTTTCGACGGGAACCAATCCAATTTGTTGCGCATCGCCAGTGCTTGCGAATTTGGCCAACGAATCGGCTTCATTGTTCTGTTCACGCGGGACATGCGAAATGTCATAATGGTCAAAGTTCGCCAATAACGAATCGGCTTCTTTGGTAGTCTCCTCGCATTTGGTACACCACCAGCTGCGAGTCACAAAATATTTCAACTGATTTAACCCCGAGTTCTTCAACGAGCTTTAAGCCAGCGATCAGTGCTTCATATTCTGCTTCATTATTCGTAGCCGGGAAATTGAGCTTCAAAGCGTAACAAATCGATCGATTTTCTAGAGTTACGAGAACTACACCAGCTCCAGAGCAATGGTCGTTTGATGCCCCATCGGTGTACAATTTCCATCGAATGGGGGGAATGACGCTGTGACTATCTGGTTTGTCAGATACAGTAAACTCAACAATGAAATCTGCTAATGCTTGCCCTCGTATGGCTCTTCGTGGAAGGTAGGTAATATCGAACTGACTCAACTCGATATTCCATTTTAACATCCTTCCAGAAGTTTCTGGTCGTTGGAGTACCTGCCGTAAGGGCTGATCGGTATAGACACTGACCGAGTGTGCTTGAAAGTATGGACGCAGCTTACGTGATGCAATCACCAAGCAATAGGCCAATTTCTCAATTTTAGGGTAATTTCTTTCTGCCACCGTTAAATGTTTACTAACGTAATACACCGGCTTTTGGACTCGGTCCTCCTCGTGGACCAAAGCCGCACTTACAGCATGCGGGGATACGACCAAGTATACGTATAGCATCTCGTGGTCTACTGGTTTCGACAGCATTGGAGGACTCTCCAAATGCCTCACCAGATCTCGGAACGCTTCCTCACAGTTGGATGTCCATTCGAAATTCCTCTTCCCTTTCTTTATTATATCGAAGAAGGGAATGCACTTATCCGTGGCTCTGGATATAAATCGACTCAGCGCAGCCACCTTTCCATTCAAGCTTTGCACCTGTTTTATAGTTCTGGGCACTTTCACATCTCGAATACCTTGAATCTTTTCCGGGTTAGCTTCAATTCCCCTAGCATTAACAATGAATCCCAAAAACTTCCCCGATGCCACGTCGAAGGAACACTTCAGAGGGTTGATCTTCATCCCATAATATCTGAGTATATCGAACATCTCTGCTAAGTCTCGAATGTGGTCGTTTGACTGTCGTGACTTCACGAGCATGTCATCCACATAGACTTCCATCGTTCTACCAATCTGGTCTTTGAACATTCGATTCACCAAATGCTGATAGGTCACTCCCGCGTTTTTCAATCCGAAAGGCATTACTACATAGCAATATAGCCCAACGTCTGTGATGAAACTGGTGTGTTCTTGGTCCGGAATATGCATCGGGATCTTATTGTATCCTGAGTATGCATCCATGAATGATAACAACTCGTGTCCTGCAGTGGATTCGACCAACTGACCAATCCTAGGCAATGGGAAACTGTCCTTGGGGCATGCTTTGTTCAAATCAGAATAACCTACGCAAGTTCTCCATTTCCCGTTCGCCTTTTTCACCAGAACGAGGTTTGATACCCATTCAGGGTAGAGGGCGTCGCGGACGAACCCATTGGCTTTGAGTTTGTCCACCTCCTCTCTGAGAGCAGCGGACCTCTCCGGGTCCATCCCTCTCCTCTTTTGTTCAACCAGGACGTACTACGGGTCTATGTTCAACATATGACTCGTAATAGAAGGAGAAATCCCACACATGTCAGAATGTGTCCAAGCGAAAACATCAAGATTCGCTCGGACGAAATCACTATGGTCTTCAATCATTGCGGGGCTGAGGTATGATCCGATCTTCAGTACTCGCGAGGAATCGTCTCGGCTGACTGAAATGTCAATTGTCAATTTAGTCGGCGCTGCCTTTTCTTCCCTGGGTTCCTCATCGTCGTCTCTCGGATCTATGTCTCTGTAGATCCAAGAATTATGCCTGACCAGGGCTCGGGCATTATTTGTCAATTGTCGGTATTATGGATGCGGACGGGATTGTCCGCAACCTTTCCTTTCTCTTTCCGATGGGCCTCTCGAAGCTCAGCCACATAACATGCACGACCAATCGCCTGGTCGCCATGAACAACACCTACTCCTTTGTCAGTCGGAAACTTCAAAGTCAAGCACCATAGGGCTAATGCTGCCCTAAACTCAGCCATGGCCGGTCGACCCAAAAACACATTGTACGGAGAATCCACATCCAAAACTACGAAAGGTAGGATTCACACCCTCCTTCGCTCACCTTGTCCCAGTTCAACTGGCAACTCAACATATCCCACTGCATCGGTCGTGGCGCCATTAAAGCCATGTATACGAGCTTTAGATGGCTTCAAATCCTTTGTCTCCATCTTCATCTGATCATAAGCCTTCTTGAAGATGATATTGACGGAACTTCCACAATCAATCAAAATTCTTTTCACAAAAGCTGGTTCGATCGTCGCAGATATGACCATCGGGTCGATGGTAGGAGCCTCTACTTGGTCAGCATCTCTACTCCTGAATACTATATCGTCTGTCATCACGCACAGCTGTTTAGCAGGGGTCCCATCCTCTACGTTGGAACAACACACGAAGTCTGCGTGCTTCAGAGAACTAGCATACCGCTCCATCTCTTGCCAGTTCTTATCCGCAGGGTGAGGCCCGCCGATGATCGTGTTTATGACTAGTCTGCCCATGGTCCGGGCAGGCTCCTCGGGATGACGCGGAGCTGGTGCACGACCTGGATTGGATGTTCCTCGTCCTCCTTCCTGCGAATTCTTCACAAACTCCTGTAACGTTTTCTGCCTAATCAACTTCTCTATAGCGTCGTGTAGGTGTCTGCACTCTTCAGTATTGTGCCCATAAGTCTCATGGAAGCGGCAGTATCTCCCAGTCCGCTTTTGTTCTTCGGTTGACTCCTTTGGACGTGGCTTTCTGTACTGAAAGGTATTGCAGGTTGATAGGTAAATGTTCTCAAGAGACGCATTCAGCGGGGTGTACTCGTTGTAGGTTGGATTCCTCGGCTTCCATTTCTCCGCTTCTCTCTTCTTCCCTTGATTTCTTCCTCCGGATTCCTTAGATTGCCCGGGCTTGTTCTAGACATTGACTTGAACTTTTCCCGAGTTGTCTCCGGACTGCTTCACAACAATGTTGCTTTTCATAGACTCCTGAACAGGCCCCGGTGCCTTATCTCGCCTTATCCACCTGGCTTCCTCTCTTCTTATGAACTGATGTGCCTTTGAGTAAAAACGCTCTAGCGTAGTCGGAGGTTTTCCTGCCAACCAATCTCCAAACTCTGAATCTGGATCCACACCTCGCATCACAGCCATAAGAATTGCATGATCATTGGGATTACTGACTTTAGTAGCCGCAACATGGAATCTCTGTAAATACTCCTTCAACGACTCCCCAGGAGCTTGGATTACACTTGATAGAGACATCACGTCCTTTGGACGAGTAGTATGTATCCTAAACTGTTCTATAAATTTCTTCGCCAACTCCTCGAAACTGGATACGGACCGCGGAGGAAGTTGGGTGAACCACATGGTAGCGATCCCAGATAGAGTTATTGGAAAGCACCTGCACTTGGTTGCATCATTCGCTCTAGCTGAATCCATCATCCATTCGTACCTCATCACATGCTGTCTGGGATCATACTTTCCTTCATAAGCCGGGATAGTTGGCATGCTGAACTTCCTGGGGTACTCCGCCTGTAGAACAACGTTTGTGAATGGAGTATGACTTCGGGACACTCCCCGATCATCATTTGATAAGCCTTGTTCTCTTTCATCAACTGTCTGATCATAGCTGTCAGGTCTGGGGTTTGTATGGAAGGTGGAAGGTTGGAGTCTGTCCTACGAGATTGATCATGCTGATGCCTCCTCTGTTGGCGATCTGCCAAACATTCATCTTGAGGTGCGACATTGTTGGCATTTTGGTGAACTGGGCGTCCAGCCTCCACCTGCACTCCAGCTCCTAAGTTTCCAGTTCCTGCTTGGTCACGGTCTCCGAGGTGTAAATGGTCCCAAGCTGTTCAGACAGCTGCACCTTCCTACGTAGTTTCAGTCTTACCGCATCTACGACTGGGAGGTTCATCGGACGAAGTCGAGCTGTCGGATGAAGAATAAGGAGCTGGATTGCCCCCAGCATTCTGATGCTGTTGTTGAGTGAGTTGTGCCATGAGGTTGGCGTTAGCTTGCATCTGCTCTCCGAGTTGTCTCCTGCTTTCCCTGAGTTCTCTCATCAAGTCGTTGAACTCTATTCTGGTGACAACTGGCATCTGGTCCTGGGCGGTAGTCCCTGCACCTAGATTTGCTTGCTGATTGCTAGGCCATGCTTGTTGTACGCTAGCAGTCTCGTGAGCATCCGCATTATGAGAGGCTGATCTGGTACGTGGTCTTGCCATTGTAGAGTTATTGATATGAACTCTGAGTAGAATCAACGGACGTCCTACGAATGAATCGGATCTTCTTTGGGGGATTTATTCAATCCAGTAGCTTTAAAGCAGATCCTTGAGGTCTGAGAATTCGACTTTCAATGAAAGCACCAAAGTGTTAGCACCAAAATTGGTCACTAACCTCGTTGAGAAAGTTTGTGTAGAGAGATAAATGAAGAAGGTAGATTTAAACAAAGAACAATATGCTAAATTGAATGCAAAGACGAGAACACCAGATTTATAGTGGTTCGGCGTAATTGCCTACGTCCACTTTGAGGTTAATCTTTTATTGCTTTCCTTAACAACTGATTACAGATACAATCTGTTCACCAACTACTCGAATACAATTGCTAAGTAAAAAGAGCGAGTCTTGAAAGCGGCGGAGTCTCCATAGTGTTCTCGAAAAAAGGTCCTTTTCACTGTGCCCCTGCCTCCCTATTTATAGACAAAGTTGGGTTGGACTTCCCTGGTGGGCCCGGTAGCTGAATACCTCAGCCCAGAAAGAGTGAGTTCTGTGTGTCGAACCATAGATGCCGAACAGACTGATGCCGAACAGACTGATGCCGAACAGATTAATGCCGAACAGACTGATGCCGAACAGACAGATGTGCTGAGTGGACTGGTGCCGAACAGACTGATGCCGAACAGACTGATGTCGAACAGACTGATGCCGAATAGACTGATGTGCTGAGTGGAGAGTGCAGGCTGAGCAATAGTTGAAGCCGGTCAAGATTGGATGAATGCCGAACACCTCTGTATGTCAGACATCTCTAGATGTCGAACAACGCTGAATACCGAACGAAGTGTGGATGCCGAGCAGTGTGGAGTGCCGAACGATCCAGGTTTGCCGATCACTCTAGATAGCCGATCCATGTACAATACCGAACGACTCTCCGTGCCGAACGGTATGTAAGTGCCGAGTGCCTAGTTGCCTGGTCAAACCTTCAGGTAACATATATATATATATATATATGTAAAAGAAGATGCTCATCATGCAAAAAGGGAATGCACAAGTGCACAAGGAAGGACAGGGGGTGCTACGACTCGGGTTCAATGGCATCAACTGACGCGGCAGGGTCAGGTGGTGGCGCAGTTTGCGTTGATGGGAGGAGGACAGCTGCTTTAAATGGGGAAGGGTGGTTCGGTCTTGTAGCTTGGCTCGCGGGTCTGGGGATAGGAGGTGCTGGCGATGGCGGCTGGAGGGGTGTCAAGGTCAGTCGGCGGTGGCAGGTCGGGGAGTCAGCGGCGGTGAGGCTTGGGTGGAGCAGCTCGGTATCGATTGCATGGAGGGGAAAACTCGATGCTAGGGTGGTCCACGGCGATCGACGACGTCAGGGGTAGGTGGAGGCGCGCGGTGGGGCACGAGGTGGCGAAGGCAAGGGGAAAGATGGGAGGCCGATGGCGAAGGCAGGCGAATGTGAGGGAGGCCGGTTTCTTTTGCTTTTATTTTTGAAAACATGACAGGTAAATAAAATGTAAAAGAGAAGAGGAAAGAGAAATGTCAGAGAGCATGTATGTTTACCTGTAGCAAGAAATTGTTGGTGAACGAAGCTTGCGCAGAGAACAACAAAGTTTTATAGTGCAGAGGGTATACCAATGGACAGGGACCAATAGACAGAGAATATTATTTGTGTGAGTTATGAAATATGTTGTATATTTTCCATGCTATCAACAACTGTTGTGCAACTTTTCATGCTCATTAAATCAGCTGCCAACCACCCTAATTAATTCACTTCAGCCAAAGAGTTTACAAAATTTTGAATGCAAATGGGCTGACAAATTCTGGGCTGGAATAAATTTTGTTTTTATTCAGAATCAATGGGTACAATCAGGGGAATTGGAGTGGGCTGAAAATGGACTGAATATTCATTTAACTAGTTCGTTTGGAACGATTAAATTAGTGCGACGATTTACGCCGAACTCTGATTTGTACAAATGAATATACCATTCTGATTGGCGTGACGAGGCGCTTACAACGGTACACATATATTGACGATATGACAGTTCTATCAAAACTCAAAATTTTACACCGATTAAATTGTTCGTTTGACAGAACAATTTAAATGAAGCGAACGACGACGAAATTAGACGAAATGGAATACGACGTCTCAATTATATATTTTCTACAACCTTACTGGGTAAAAATATCTAGATTCGGAAGATAAAATTTACGCACTTAAATGAACTGGTATGCAATAAAATGTGAACGAATTCTACTTCGATATTTTGTGATGAAACTTTCCTATATCCATAACTAACTAGACGCATTTTATATTCGAAGTTTGGAGGTTGTCTGAGAACGTATATAAATTTCAAATTTTATACCAAAATAATTGATTCAAAATTTTAAATTGGTTCGGAAATTCAGGGTCATTACAAATGTAAAACTCACAGTTTCTCAAAACTCGAATGCATTCCACTTTTTACGGACGAGGACTTAACCATCCATATAAGGTCCAGGGTAATCTCTTCGCATAAGGATTCAGAGTCATCATAATCCTGGTGGCATTCCCCCGTAGCCCTTCTTTATGAGTAATCTTTTGAAACGTTAAAGTATCCATGCCCTTCGCATACGTCTTTGAACCTATCATCATTCTATTTTATTCCATTTATCCGTAGTAAAACACATCATCATCCTATACACGAGCTCTCCTCTTTGAATTTGTCCATCTGGATTATCAAGGCTCTTATCATCATGTCATCCTCATTGGAACTTCTCTAGACATCTGTTATAAGTCATAGAATCAACACATGAAAGTTTCGAAGCCATTACGTCAGCGTCACTCCTTTTCCACGTCATTTATCATCGCTCTCCATCATGCCACTATTGTCAGACATGAACGTTGAACGATCAAACGAATGCACTCACACGACCATCAAAGCATTGCATGCATGACCTAAAGTCTCAACTCCAGTAGCCAACCTCCAACATGGACGGTACCGACAATGTATAGTCAGCCCCAACCATGAGCGGCTACCTAAAATCTTTACAAGTTGAAGTCTAAGCCATTCCATCGCACCCCAGAGCTTACCTAAAGCATCCACTTCCTAAACTCGAAGTGGTGATAGGCAAAACATGAATTCACTACAACAAATTGGAGCTTTAATAGCGTTTAAAAAATGCTATTTTACCTTACTATAGCGTTTCAGAGAACGCTATGGAACGACAAGCTATGATAGTCCTTAAACTTTAAATAGCGGGAGCAAAAACGCTATGAAAAATTAATTTTCTAGAGCATTTGTGCAACGCTATCAAGATAAAACGCTATGTAACATTTTTATAGCGTTTGTTATGTAACATTTCTATAGCGTGTAAGAGGTTGCTTTCTATAGCGTTTGATATACGATAGCGTTTATGAAACGCTATTAAATAAAATATAAATTTAAAAAAATTGCTGCCGTTTTAGCTTTTCCACCTATAATATCCATTTACCCATTTCTTCTTTGCATATAAGTTCAAACAAAACAAAAGTTCAAACTATACTAGTGTATTAAACGCAAACAGTTTGTCAATATAATGAATCAATAATAGTTAACTAAGAAAGTTAACAGTATATTATGCCACAAGAACCATAAAATATTACTAGCAATACTAAGTGTATCATGTAAATACCGTTGAAATAAAAGAGTACATGATTACCACTAGTAATCCTCAAGACAAAATACTCAATCATCCAAATCTAAACCATAAGCTCAAAAAACATTCACCCATACGAAGTTGTTAGCTTTGCCAAAAATCATTCATGCAAATTCTTTAATTCATTATTTTCCTGCATTTAGGTAAAGAAATTATTAAGATACGATATTACTACATAAAACATCACAATAGATAGCAATGATTATTTTGTTGGCCAACTATAACAATTATACAATGTTGGTATCAAAAACCCGAGCATCCACAAAACTGGCCGTGCCTTGCACTACTGGGTGTACAAAACTATGTGCAGTTAGTTATAGAAAATCAGGAGCTTGGTTCTGCCAGACTGGGGAAACTAGGTGCATGCTTAGTTCCAAAATTGAGATTGCTCTATGATGCAAAACTGAGAGGGCTATTAGTTTTGCCAAACCGAGTGCCTTCTCTCAATTCCACAAAAATGTGTGCACTCTTGGTTTTGCAAAATCGAGGGCACTCTCAGTTTTAAAAAATTTAGTGCTTGCATGCTAAGTTACAACAATTAGTGTTCTCAGTTGCAACATAAGCGCTCTCCTTTCAATTGCCAAACTGAGCTCGCTCTGTTCAGCAGCAAAACTAAGCTCTCTCAGTTTAGCAGCAAAACTGAGCTCGCTCGGTTATTGAACATGAGAATTAAAGTTTTTCCCCGTACAAAATCATATATATGCATAACTACATTCAACACTTTAGTTTTCTACATTAAAAAAATCAATAAGCATCCATGATAACTTTCTAGGTATGATGTACGAGCAAAATTTAAATCATACAGAACTTCTCAGTCTTTCATATTTCCAGTATCCTATAAAATAAGTTGGTTGACAAAATACAATACAAGGATAGAAATAAGCCTACGGAACATCAACGATTAACTGATTCAATCAAACCACAAAAGGTGTGTATAACAATGGACCAAGTGAGTGATAAGTAGATATAATATTCATCTAATTTTAGAGTCTAACTTGTAAATCAGCCATTAAAATGCACTTTACATATTGTTGGCATCATCAACATGCTGGATTGAATGTGTGGGAACAAGGGTCAACTAAACAGCCTCAACCAACTAAAGTTGCAAACAATCATAATAATATCAACTTGCTGTTTAGAAGGCTAAAATAAATATTGAGTTCAAGATAAACTATGGTGTTAATAATATCAATAATCAATAATAATGAATATGATGATAATGATGATGATAGTAATAATAATAATAAATTGGGTTAATATTGAAGATTTGATATGGTAACTTACTGGCCAAATAGAGTAGCATCTCCAATATAGCCCTTAGTGTATTCTTTTCCCTTGACCTGTTAAAAAGAATCACTGAAAAACATGTAAGAAGGCTGGATGATAAAATACTTCTTGCAGTAATACAATAATTACAATAAAATTGGTACCAATAAAGTAATTTCACTCTTGTTATGTATAGTGTCATGCATTCTTTACATTGAAATTACTGTCGCATTAGTTGAAGTATTTCATGGAACAAACAAGTATCAGTTACAAGAAATAAAATATATGTAATATTCATCTAAACGCCAAGATAAAAAATAAAGGAATTAATTAACCAAATTGTAATTAAAAATATCAATATTATATGTATGATGCAAACAAATATTTATGCTTAACTTTCACAATGCAGTTTAGTATCACCATTTACTATTGCATGAGTAGTATCCATCTATTAAACGATAAGTCCAGTCTGTATTTCTTGAAAATATTTCTCTTTCTATGGTCTCTGATAAAAAGAATTCATTATACTGCAGGTACCTAATTTAAAGGGATATAAGCATGCTTTCCATTGGTAGTCTTTCACTCCTTCACGAGCTCCTCATTTATAGCAGTATTTACTAATTTTTCTCTGTAAAATTAGGCACTGCAACAGTTTAATTTGCACAGAGCCTGGAAGTTGGCTTATACAAAGTTGTAAAGTTTTCAATGTTTTAAACTTACTTAAGAAAACAAATGACGGTAATCACAGTTTTCATTTAGGTAACAAAGAATGATGATGAGCAGCAAGAATCAATGAGTTATTAGTATGTTGTGATTTGTTAACCTTTGGAGTGCAGCTTACTATGCAAAAGCATAATACACTTGTCCCAGCTCTTATTGCTTTTGAGAATTAAAATAGCATTATGCCAATATATAACTGATGAACAAAAATTCTACTTCAATCAATTACTGGCAATCTTAATTCATTTTGACAAACAATATAATATAAGCAAACAGTTACATGCCTTATTAAAAAGAACCCTTTTTATGCCTTATTAAAAAGAGGTCTTTTTATGCCTCAATAGTGTTCGTAGATGTAAAGATGCTACACTTATATTTAAAACAGTAATTTATGCAAGCATGTTAACTACATAACTGCTGCATTGAAGACCAAGGTAGAAGAATTTATTAGACTATGCATGAACATGCTTCGAAATTAGGTTAATATTGCGGTGTCGTTTTAATGTTAGTTGTCCATGGTAAAACAATTGCATGAGGTAAAGAGGTGCATTGAATTAGATATGAACTTAATTTTTGCACAAACAATCCTTCACGGTTGATAACACTAAATTAACAAAATAAATAAATACAAACTCTATTGGGGATATTAGCACCTCAACATCTTTTTGCATTATCTTTTTTCTCATGAATGCAACAGCTTCATCAAAATAAGGCTCATCACGACTTGGGCATCTGACACCAGAAAAAGAGAAGGCCATGCTACATGTTTCCTTGGGAAGGAATAATTTTAAGTGGTGTCCACTGAGCACATATTCCACAATGATTGCTCGATACATACCAAAAAAGGAAGAAGTTTGTTCGGTTGCTGTCAGCTTTTGATGGAGGACAAATTCAGGACCACTACAAGAATGAAGATTGATTTGGTAACTTCTCCACCGTTGATTTCAGTTAAACTAGTATCGTTCACCTAAGGAGGATAACAAATGTACTAACCAATTGATCCCAAAATTTAATAGCAGCAAATAGACAAACCATATTTTACCAGTTTAAAAACTTATATTTAGCATCATAATTGGTGCAAACATGCATTTTTTTGGGTATGCAAGCACATAAGCGTGCACTTGCACATACATAAAAATGCTGATGAGATGTATTCTTATATTTTTGATGAGCAGCCTCTTATTTGTTCACTTTCTATCGCTATCAAAACTGGGACGTGATTTTAACAGCCACTTATAATGTTCTACATGTTTGACTTCTTATATAAATTATGAGAAGCCTCCTTATCAACACTTTCCTCGTTTGTGTGTGTGTTTGTATGTGTGTGTATGTATGTATACATACATACATTTATGTATATATGAAAACTAACAAACCTGAAACTCTATAAGCATTGTAGTCTTCCGTGAAAGCATTTCATCACACTGCATGGACAAATGCACATTGAATATTTCAGATGATTTTACAATGTTTGCCCAAGTAAATTACAAACACATACAAATAATGAGATAAGTATGTTCCAATATTGACGGACTAATAGAATAGAAGCAAAAATTTGTAACCTACCAGCTTTATGAAACATGTATGTGGTGGTATATTATCCAACCTTACATATTCACAGGGCCGGATTTACTTGGAAAAGAAACTAAAAAATAGTTAATGATTTATTATATTACTCTGCCACTGGCTGTAAGATAAGACCTGGACGTATGAGAAGTATATATCCTTAAGATAACACTAAAGCATTCTAGTTTCCATGCATCCTTTTTAAAATTGTGAATGTCAACCTATTATTACATAATATATGCAAAATTGGTTAGGCTTCTAGTTACATTTATTAAGACTGCATAATTTATTATCAGGGTTATCCAAAAGAATAAATATGTAATAACACATTTTTGAAGCTCCCATGAGGTAATAATACGACTTCTTCTTCCAATGGATTTCTTATGCCATCGTCAGCCTACAGTAATTGAAAATTGTATTAAACCTACCTAGAAAATATATTTAAATTTATTCCATATCGAAATTAAATTATTACTCTCCAAATGCATTTTCGACAAGATTTTGTCAATGGTTTCTCCCTTGGAAACTTTAGCAAATAAACTTTTTTTAACTCTATAGTTTTAGATGAAACAATTGCATATTTGTAAATTCAATATACGAATCTTAAAGATTTTCAAATGGGCAGGAAATTATTTAAAAGAAAAAGGCGAGGAGTTCAAACTACCCTAGATGAACGGAAGCGATCGGTCCTCCATAACCAAACATACCATAAAAAGGCTGCAACCATACACCATACAAAAATGTAATATCAACTCACGCATGCTTAAGATCAACAATAAGAACTTTCTATAACTCAAAAAACATTCTTTGTAAATATTTAACAGTAATTATATGATTCCACACTATGAATTTTCACTTCCATGCCATGCTTGTCAAATAGTAATCAGAATACTTAAACATTTCACAGCTTCTTAATTAGTCTTAAAAACCTAAACTATAAAATTAATACCAATTGTTTATCTGTATGTGAGCTAACAATTGCCAAAAAGGATAAAAAAATATATATAATATTATCAATGTTCGAAACAAAACAGTCTTAAACGCATTGCTAACAACAAAATTGTCCATCTCATGTAACCAATAAGGTAAATTATTCTGAGTTATCAAACCAGCTTTGCATAATTGATTCCTACAATTTAAAAAACAAAATAAATCACTCACCGGTTAGTAGAAGTGTGAGCTAAATCAACCCAGTTATCGCCACTCCAAACTAGAATCTAGCCATCGACAAACACCAGTGTAAGGCCCATGCCCTAACGGGTCTACGTTTTTGGGTCCCTGAACTTGATTCGAGAACCGTATCTCTACCATTTGCTGAAGGTTCTTTTTGTCTGTAACATAATGGTCAAAACCTCTGATAAAGGCGGTAGTTCCACCGCGTACGTCTCGAGTATGGGAACTTAGGGATTAATGAAGGTTTCAGATTTGGGATACTTGAGAGTATTTCCTTTTGGAAGAATTATTGAGGAAACGTCGAAAGATTTTGAATTCGAAATTGGTGGATTACTAGGGTTTTTAGCACTAATTTTTCAGGGAAGAAATTATAGAGGGAAAATGTGGAATTTGGGGAATAAGATTGAAGAGGGAACGTGAAATGGGGAAATTTTGTGAATAAGAGGGAAGGGAAAATTTTGACCGCGCTGAAGGGAGGTTCATGGCATACAGTGTTTAGCACCATTTTTTACAAAACAAAATAATTCAAATTAACATTTTACTTAGAGACGCTATGATGTGGTGCTATTGAAAGTGAATTCTCTTGTAGTGATTGGACATGGTCAGTACCGGCCATTTCCCCACTTTAAAATTTGGCTAAGTCCAAATTATGTTTTCTACGTCATTCCCTAGCCTGACTTGAAGTGCCCTTTCCAAAAACCCAAAGCTCTTTCCTTATTGACCCAAAGCATCCCAAATCCTAACATGTTTCCACCAACAAAAAATCTTCCTAAGTCTATACTCTAATTCCAACTATATTTCCCAGGCTTTACCCAAAGTTTCCTTATCCAAAACCCAAAGCAACATGCTCTATGACTCGAAGCACCCAATCATGACATGATTTTGGTCACTGCAAACATGATTTCGATGACCATATTTTGAGCCCTCAAATAAACTCCAAATTTCTTGCGACTTGTTTTGGGGTCTCTTGGGACTTCAAACAACATCATATCCAAGTCATACCACGTTTTGAACACTTTGGTGCCACTTTACAACAAATGACATCCATATTTCTATCTACACGAAAAGCTGGAAAACACATCAAAACAATTTATACAACTATCAAGCATCATTCCATAACATCCAAGCAATGCGTATAAATCATCCAAACATAATTTACAAGCATATATCATCCTAGATCTGATTTTATAGAAATGACAATTATGGTTGGTAAATGGTATAAACCGTATCAAAATCCAAATCTATATTTTAAACAAGGTTATAGGGTTTTGTTAACATGAAATCTAAGTTTATAAACAATTTAACTTTGAGAATCATTTCAAAACTATATTTTAACTTTGCCAACATACACAACATAATGAGATAAGCAATACCACTTACCTAGCACCAAGTTTACCCAAATACCAATGCAAATCCAAGATTGGATAGTGCCTTCATGGATCCTAAGATGGCCAAACAATAATTACTTGATTCCCTTGCTAGTCACCCCTAAATGATGCGTTTTAAGATAATTAAAGTATGGAAAAGATGAGCTTTTTTATTAAAAATGAATTAATGGTGGTTTAGATCAGTTTTGGGAAGTAATAAAGTGAATAGGAATAGTCCTCTCATCCCCAGTTAGGAAATTCTCAAAATAGGTTAGTAGGCTTAATTTAGACTTAATTAATTACTTACTAATCGGGCCAACAACTGTATAATTTCAAATGACCGTATCTCCTTAATAATTAAGTCCAAATTCTTATTATGATTACACTACAGAAAGAGAAACCATCATCCTAATCTAATAAAACTGATTTCGGATCCTAATTTAGCAATAACAAAAGTTATAGGCCTTACAAGATTTTTAGGTCAAAATATTCTGATAAAAATCTAAGGATATAAATGTCCCTTGTAGACACTTCCCAAACTTATAGAGTCATACAACCTCAAATGGATTTAAAAATAATATTTTACGATCCTCTAATACGTAAATTATGAGTCGTCACACTCCCCACCCTTTAAGAATTTCACTCCCTAAATCCCTAAATAAGTCAAGGAAAAGTCAATCATGGTTACCTCACATCTCTAACAAACATAAGCAGTCATCACAAGCACCAAACACGCAACCACGCAATCAAAAATATTAATATACCTACTCTAGCATCCGAGATACTAAACTATCCTATATGATATCCAAAGTGAAAGTAAAATGTGATAACAAAAAGACTTAAGTGAAGAACTATGGATAAGTTGTCTTATTGCTGTCTTCGGTTTCCCACGTGCAATCGCCTTTGATTTCACTCCATTGAACCTTCACTAAATTCATTGTCTTCCTCCTAAGCTACTTCGTATCATGTATGATAAAAAAAATTAGCCTACAAGGTCTCAAAGCTTCTAGTTGAATTTCAATATCATCAAGTGATATGGTGCGATCGTCATGTCTGAGTCATGCACAAATTTCTGTAAATGAGATACATGGAATACAATGTGAATGTCTGCTATGTTCTAAAGTAAGTTGACTTTCTATGCTAGATTTCCAATTCTCTCTAGTATCGGAAAAGGACGTACAAATCTCAATGCCAACTTCTCCTTATTACAGAATTGAACTACATTCTTCAATGGAGAGATCTTCATAAACACCATATCACCGACAGAGAACTCCAAATCTATAAGTCTCTTATAAGCGTAGCTATTCGATCTTTCTTGAGTAGCCTTCATTCATTACCAAATGATTTCGATCTTCTCTAAAGTCTCTCTGGTCATATCTGGTCCAAGCATTGGTTTCTCGCCCACTTTCTACCAATACAAAGGAGCATTACACAGTCGTCTATATAATGCCTCGAATGGTGCCACCCTAATAGTAGACTAATAACTATTGTTGTCTGTGAATTCTACTAAATTCAAATGAACATCCCATGGGGCTTCGAAGTCGAGCATGCAAACTCGTAAGAGATCCTCCAATACATGATTCACCTTCTGAGTCTGCCCATTTGTCTATGGAGAATAAGTTACACTGAGATGCAGCTATGTCCCCAATGCCTCTGGTAAGCTCTTCCAGAACCCACTAGTGAACAAAGGGTCTCGGTCACTCACAAAGCTCTTCGACACACCATGGATTCGCAGTACCCATTTCACATATAACTCGACCAATTTGGATGTCATTCTATTAAACGTAATGGGTATGAATCGAGCATTCTTCATCAATCTATCGACTATGACCAAAATGTTGTCCTACCCTCCTCAGGTCCTCGGTAATCCATCAATAAAATCCATTAAAATACGTTTCCATTTCCACTTGGGAATCTCAAGTGGTCGCATCAAACCACTCGGCCTTTTCTACTTTGTCTTTACAAACAGGTAGTTCATACACTTTGAGATGAATGCCCTGATGTCCTTCTTCATTCCTTTCCAATAGTACATCTGCTTCAAATCATGGTAAATCTTATTACAGCCGGGATGTATAATCAGTTTCTAGTGATGGCACTCTTATAGTACCTCATCCTGTAATCGATCGACATCAGCAATAAACAATCTTCCATCCTTACAGAGCCAACCATCATGGTTGAGTTAGTGCTGCCTTATCTCATCAGATTCTACTCCTTCCATCTTTGTTCTAATCTCCGCTAGTTTAGCGTCTTGTATTGACTAGTGCCAATCCTCTCGATCAAAGTCGGTTTGATGGTCAAACTCGCCAACATCTTTGGCTCCAACTCATGATGTGGTATGAAGTCATATCCATTAATAAACATGAGTTGCATCCATTCTAGGAACATCCCTCCCAAAATGGCATATCTTCTGCTTAAAACATTGACAACTACATTTCCCTTACCAAGCATATAAGAAATGCTAAAGTCGTTGGAGGCTAAAAATTCCAACCGTCACTGTTGATGAAGGTTGAGGTCTTTCTAGGAGAGAAGGTATTTCAATAATTTGGTTTCCATGAATAGCTCAAACATTTCTCCAAGCTAATAAAGTCTTTAGATCTTCAAAGCAAACACTACAACTGCCAACTCTAAATTGTGGGTCGGGTACTTCCTCTCATCTGGCTTCAGCTATTGACTAGCATATGCAAAACCTACCTCCTTGCATCAGTACCGCATCTAATCCAGTACCACAAGCATCTATATATACCATCATCTCCTCACTCCTGCTCGAAATAGTTAATACTAGTGCCCTCGTCAACCTCCCCTTCAGACTCACGAACACATGTTCGCACCTTACGTCGCAAAGAAAAGTCTAATTCTTCTTTGTTAATTTATTCAGTGGTTGTTAAAACCTTCTTTTTACGACGTTATGATCCACATTAAAAAGTGATACTAGCATCATAGATGCCATTGACAGTGGATCAATTTGAATTAAAATGTATAAAACAAAACTCAGAGCTACCTACAATATTTTATACTTTTTGAAGCTCGTAGAGGAAAAAATAAAATATAATAATCAATAATACAATAATATTAGATGAATAAAATAATATACTACCAAACTTACTTCACTTACAACATTTCTCTACCATTGAGTGATAGAAACAACCTAATATCTGGGAATAACTGAGACAAAATAGTAGATAGCTAATAGAAAAATAAATGCACATCTCTATCGCACCATCATGCCTTCAAGTTACCACCAGTCGTCTCTATCGATCTATCAGAGTATAACTAAAAAGAAGAAAATGATAGAGGGGGTTAGATATACGTCTAGTGAGTGAAACACACCATATAAGTGTATAATGCTAATAAGCTAGTAAAACAACACTTATGTTTGAAAAACATACCTCAACCCGTGTCACCTGCACCCAACAAGTAAGCTAAACATAATATAATACCATTAGTGACAACATAGGATAAGGTATCACTAAAATCTACCATATCTCATCTTATGCACTCGATCGAACCCAAAGTCCTAACTTGCATGCCAAAAACCAATTGCAACACAATTGAGCCCAAAGTCCAAATTATTGTCGAAAACGTATCAGGTTCGCTACCAAGGAACTATATGTTTTAGCCCACTATCGCCAAATCATAAGCAACTCACTATTTAGATTACATGTCCTAGCCTATTATCGTTACATATTGAATGACTCGCTATTGAGGAACTCTATGTTTTAGCCTGCTATCATTAAATCGTAAGTGACTTGCTACTAAGGAACACAATGTCTCGGTCCGCTATCATCAAATCGTAAGCAACTTGCTACTAAGGAACACAATGTCTCAGTCCATTATAGCCAAATAATAAGGGACTCTCTATTGGGGAGCTATATGTTTAAGCCATTATCGCAAAACTGTAAGGGACTCGCTACCAAGGAACAAGATGTCTCGGTCCACTATCGCTTAATCGTAAGCGACTCGCTACCGAGAAACAAATTATCTCAGTCCACTATCACCATTCCGTACAATGTATACTAAATTTACTAAAACAAGGCACTTTTCAGAAGTGTCTCAAAACATCGCAAAACAATACATCAAAACGTTACTTGTCTCACCATGATCCCGATGCAACAAACTAAATGTGAAATAGAGTCCGTATATATTAGAGAGTTATAAGCATTCAAAGATCAGGGTTATTAAAATTTTATATTTATTTTTGTATTTTTGTTCACACGTTTTCACTATAGGAAATACGAACCACGACATCATCATTCTCAAAATCCAATCATCGATTCCCATCGCCATCAAGCATTGCTTCGACAGCTGCTGCCAAATCTGACCGCACCACAAGCTTCTTTATATCTGGACGAGTCCAAATCTGCCACCAAGTTAACCTCCGACGCTAAACCTTAAACCACCTCCTGCAGCCATATTTTGATGTTTTCCAACAATTTCATGTAGATCTGAGTCGATCAACGACCACCTCAAGGACCAGCTCGACTCCTTTAAATATCTTTAATTCATGATTGTCGTATCGTCGCCATTTCACCATTGGATCAAAACAAACGATCTATGTTTGTCCAACTTCATATGCATTTCCAGATCAATCCATACACCTAATCGACGAACGAATACTACTAGTGGATTCGTGTCGATGAGAACTAAATTTTGATATAAAATAAGTCCAGTTTGAAATAATTTAATATTTTGCACTTTTTAATTTAAGGGTGATTACTTTCAATAATTACAATCAATAAAAATTTACTTTTAAATCATCTAAGCATGGCATACTACATCCTGATCATTATATAAAAAATCAGTTTTTAATTAATTATTAGTTACATCATTATAATTTGGTTTAAGATCATAAGAGGTGAATTACCACGTCTTATCAATATATATATATATATATATATTTGTGTGTGTGTGTGTGCGCAAATATGATGTATTCCACTCATCAATTAACTGTTCATCTTCTCTGATCCTAGGTGAATCCTTCTCCATCTTTGCTGTTTAGAAATTCCTTGCCTTGAAATCGCCAAATTTCTTGATATCTTCAATTTATTTGGCTAGCTAAGCGATTGGTTATATATATTTATACTAAATTTGTTAAATTTGGATTTGATTTGGAATCAATTTAGGTATGAGGGATTTATAAGTGCATGCAAGATTATTTGAGCAAAAGGAATAAGGTTAGAGATCTATTTATATGTTGAATAATATAATATCTAGGCTAAAATCTCAAAGCTAATATATAAAAAAATGCCATTGGGTTTGACTTATTCTAATTTCTAGCCCGTTTAACCAATTTCAGCAAAATATATGTTTTCTCACTATTAACGGCATTTTGGACACAATGGAATAGATCGCAAAGCCTAATTCCAACTCCTGTAGAAATTTACTATGTTACCCTTTATATTAAAATTATGATTTTACCCTTTTAATTTAATTATTTAATTTCACAAAACTATGGTGTGTTACATTCTCTAAATAATTAAATTAGAAGGGGCAAAATCATAATTTTAATATATTATGCAAAATAGTAAATTTAATATAGAGGTGTTAGATTGTGTTTCACATTTACTAAAATTAATAGTAAATTTAATATTTAGAGAATGTAAAATTACGAGGTCTTACATTATCTATATAATTAAATTAGAAAGGGGTAAAATCATAATTTTATTATAATGGGTAAAGTAGTAAATTTCTGCAGGAGTTGGATTTAGGCCTTAGGATCTATTCTATTGCGTCTGAAATGCTATTTGTAGTCTAAAAACATATACAACTTACTGAATTTGATTAAATGAGCTAGAAATTAGAAGTCATACCTAGTGACATTTTCATAATATATTAATTTAAAGATTTTAGCCTATATATTACATTATTCAGCCTATAAATAGATTCTAAACTTATTCCTTTTGCTATAATAATCTTGCATCCTCTTATAATTCTCTACCCTAAATTAATTCCAAATCCACCATATCAAATCCAAATTATATACATAATTCAATTACTACGGAGAAAGCTATGCAAATAAATTGAAGCTATCGAGAAATTAGGCATTTTGAAGGTGAAGAATTTCTAGACGGTGAAGAAGGAGAATGATTCACCTCGGATCAAAGAAGACGCATATAATCGCTAAGTGGAATTTATCATATTTGCATATATATTGATAAGACATAGTAATTCACCTCTTATGATCTTAAACCAAATTATAATGATGTAATTAATAATTAAAGACTGATTTTTTATATACATCTGATTAGGATGTTATATGCCATGGCTAGATGAATAAAAAGTGAATTTTTATTTATTGTGATTAGCGAAAGTTAATCACCCTTTAATTAAAAAGTGCAAAATATAAAAATATTCCAAACTAGATATATTATGTATCAAAGTTGTAGTTCTCAACAACATGAATCCACTGGTGACATTCGTTCGTCGATTAGTTATATGGATTGACTAGGAAATGCATTGGAAGTTCGATGTATCTAGATTATTTATTTTATCCAATGGTGAAATGACGATGATAGGAGATCAGAAATTATAGATGTGCAGAGGAGATTTAGTAAGTCCTTGAGGTAGTCGTCGATCGACTCAGGTCAACAAGATATTGTTGGAAAAGTCAAAATAGGGCTAGAGACGGCGTTTCAAGGTGGAACATCAGGGTTAACGCGGCGATGGCTTTTGGCTTGTTTGGATGTGAGGAAGCTTGTGGTATGGTCGGATTTGGAAATGGCGGTCAAAGCAATGCGTGGTGGTGATGGGATCGACAGTTGGAATTTGAGTTCAATGGTGCCGTAGTTTGTATTTCCTATAGCGAAAATGAATGAACGAAAATGTAAAAATAAATATAAAATTTTAAATAATCCATAATCTTTAAATACTTATAACTCTCGCATGCAGACTCTGTTTCTCACGTGGTTTGTTGCGTCGGGATCATGGTGAAACAGAGAACATTTTGGTATATTGTTTGTTGTATTTTGAGTAACTTCTGAAAAGGGTCTTTTATTAGTAGATTCGTTATACATTGTTCGGTATGGCAATAGTGGGCCTAGAATTTTTGTTCCTTAGTAGAGAGTCGCTTACGATTTGACGATAGTGGGCTATGACATCTTGTTCCTCAATAGTGAGTGCGTATGATTTGGCGATAGTGGTTGGGACATGTATTTCCCCAGTATCTAGCCACTTACGATTTGGCAATAGTAGGATGATACATTGCGTTCCTCAGTAGTGAGTTGCTTATAATTAGACGATAGCAGGCTGAGATATAGAGTTCCTTAGTAGCGGGTTGTTCAAGATTTGTGGTAGTGGGCTAGAGCATTTAGTTCCCCAATAGTGAGTTGCTTATGATTTGGAAATAGTGGGATGAGATAAGTAGTTCCTCGGTTGCAAGTCGGATACATCTTCAACGATAACGAGTTGGGACTTTTGGCTCAATCGTGTTGTAGTTGATCTTTGGCATGTGAGTTAGGAGTTAGGTTCGATCGAGCGCATATGATTAGATATGGGTTAGATTTTAGTGAGACCTTATCCTATGTTGTCACTATGGTATTATATTATGTTTAGCTGAGTTGTTGGTTGTAGATGATACAGGTTAAGGTATGGTTTTCGAGCAGAAGTGTTGTTTTACTAGCTTATTAGTATTATACACATATATGATGTGTTTCGCTCACTAGACATTTTCCTAAGCCCCTCTATCATTTTCTTCTTTTTAGTTATACTTTGATAGGTCGATATAGAGGCTTGGTGGTACCTTGGAGGTGCGATGGAGACATGCATTTATTTGTTTATTAGTTATCTACTATGTCTCAGTTATTCCCAGACATTAGGTTGTTTTTGTTACTTAGTGGTGGAGAAATGTTGTAAGTGAGGCATATTTGGTACTATATTTTTTTTATTTAGGATAATTGTATTACTGATTATTGTATTTTATTTCTTTCACTGCGAGCTTCAGAAACTACAGAATATTGTAGATATCTCCGTGTTATATTTATTTATTTTAATTCAAGACGATTCAACATCAATGGCATCCGTGACGCAAGTGCCACTTTTTAATAAGGATTGGGACGTCGTTGATGGCAAGTTGTTATGATGGTACTACAACCTTTGAGAAGTCCTTGATAAAATACTTATAGTATCCCGCTAGTCTAAGGAAACTCCACACATCAGTAGCATTCTTGGGTTTGTTCCAATCTTAAATCGATGCCACCTTCATAGGATCGATAGCAATTCCCTATTTTGAAATGACATAACCCAAGAATCTCATTTCTCTCCTCCAAAAGTGACACTTTAAAAACTTCGCTTTCAATCTATGCTTCCTCCACACTTCATGCACAATCCGTAAATGTGCCTAGTATCTTTCTCCTTTCTAGAATAGACCAGAATATCATCTAAGAAAATAAGAACAAACTTATTTAATCTTTGAACACATGGTTTATAAGGTTAACAAGTATGTCGGTGCATTGGTCAGCTTAAATGGCATAACCAAACCACTCATAGAATTCAAATGGCGTACAAAATGCTGTGATTGACACACTCTCTTTTGCTGCTCTCAATTGATGAAATATTATCGCAAGTCTCAATTAAGAGAACACCTTCTACTTTTGGGTTCTATACACCTTAAAGGTATAACCATTGGTCTAGCGTCTTTCACTAATTCTGGGCGAAACTTAATCTCTCAGTGTGGTGATAATCCAGTCACTTCCTCGAATACATTCAGATACTCTCTGACGATAGGCATAGATGACAAGTCATCCTATGAGACGTCTACGGAATATAGAAAGCTAACCATAACCTCATCCCTGGTAGGTATCCAATCTCGACCTTCCGCCTATACTCAGCACCAATCGTCGCCAGTAGCTTCTCAGGGTCCAACACTACCACATGCTTCCTTAGCCAGTCCATCCTTAAGATACTACTGACCCTGAAAAAATTCAAAACAATGCAATCACAAACAAAAGAGCATTCATGAATAGACAAGACCAAACTACGACAAACCATACACAGGTTGGTGGGGCCTCCAACAAGGTTTTTCACTACTAAAGATCGATCAACAATATCAGGTCTCTATCCTAGTCATCAATCAGGTCACTAGATATAAAGGATTGTGAAGCCCTGGTATCGAACAAAAGATGTATGTGAACACTATAAATAGACAGCATACCTTGAATAGTGATGCCCTTCCCCTTCTCTTTCACCGAGGGAGCACTCGACGAAGACGGAACAACATCTAAAGTTTATGCCTTCATCATCTGCTTCTATTTCACTAGCTCATGGCAATCCTTCTGCATGTGCCTAATTTTATTGTAGTTATATCACTTCTTTCTTTCAGCCTTCCAGTCCCTTTCAAGTGACCTTTCTCACCGCAGTTGAAGTATGCATGATCCCACTTGCCTTGCTTCTAGCCACCCTTCTGAAGCTAGTTCTTCTTATTGTTGTTTCACTTCCTCTTGCCTCCCCTGCCAACTTGCAGTCGTAGCCCCTCAGTGGAAACAACAACATTAGGCTTATTTTAGGAAGTAAACTCTCAAGTTGAAAAGCTTTCTTAATGAGCTTTCTCAATGAGCTTTTCAAATTGCTCGCCAATATGCCCCATAAGCTTCAAGTAATAATCCAAGCCTATGATAAGCTTCTCATTCTTGTTCAATGATGTGTCGATAAAGGACATCTCGTACTTTGACAAAGCGTCAAACTCGGCTACATACTCGAAGATAGACATGTCTCCCTGCTTCAGCTATGCAAACTTCTTGAACAATATTGACTTATGGGCTGGCAGTATAACCTTCTCCTCAAATCTAGCCTTGAATTGGTCCGACGTGAACTCGTCCTCGGGAGTAACGACTTTCATAACATTCCACAAGTTCATAGTTCATCCTTGGAGTTGCCAAGAAGACAATCTCCTCCTCATAGCACCATCCAACTCCAAGTCATCAAAAATCCTCTCGTAGGTGTCCAACCAATCTTGCACTTCCATAGCCGATTTCATTCTTTGGAATGGTTTGCCATCAAGACTGGAAAAATCCTCATTTATCTTTGAAAAATCAGCTCTGGGTGCTTGCACTTGAGCGCTACCACCAACAGCAATATTCAAAGCAGCCGCTAGGGCATTTTGCAGCATGTTCATCATTATGGTATTGGACATCACCTGCAGTTTAGGGTTAACAACCCTCAAGCTGCTCCTTCCTCCTCAACTCCGGAGATGAAGTTCCATGCAGCATTTCTTATATGCCAGCTCGTTTTATATCTGTAACAAGAACGATTAGTCTCTTATAAAGAAAACTGCATCAATGGTACTTGTGTGTGCAATGCAACTTATATTATACACACACACAGCTATATAGTTTTGAAAACAAAAATATATAACAAGTACGCTCTCCCATATATACTCTCAATCCATTCTTAAGTGATAACCCATCCTTATCTCTAATGGATTATGGCATAAACCTTGAATTTAGCCAGTTAACCTAAGTTGAATTGCTTAATGTAAGCTCTGATACCAAATGTGACGACCGCAAAACACCACCAACGCCCAATATACCTATATATTGCGCTACAACGGTGCCTGGTCGATATAGGACAGTTGCCGGGGTTGTGAAGTAGATAATACAATCACATAACATGTCGTATATCTCACAGCACATCGAATAAAATAGAATAACTATCACAGATATAAAATGGGTGAATGGTAATAACCAAATGAATCGTAATATCAGAGTACACAGATTCAAATATTTATACAAAGCAGTAGTAGAGTTTATACAATAGATACTAAGCTCAAAGATAGACCATCTCTAAATAAAATAAACCAAAATTGTCTAGGCTCAATAGTGTTGCACAACAGAATAAGGAATAATGAGTCAAAATATAAGTACGATAAAGCATCGCCCCTTGCTCATCTATCTATATAGCACAACGTGTCACCCAAACCTATTATCTAGTCTACTCTTTTAAGAGTACCAGAGATAATAAGAAGCAAATCATAAAACCACGAGTCAGGTAACATCCTAGTGTGAATCATATAAAATCTAAAAATTCTATAAAATCGACATACCTGACCTATCCCTACATCCAAAGAGTTAGCACATAACAATAATACGCTAATCTACTAACATCATAAATGTACAAATATCCTAGTACATATCGGGTGTCTAGATACTAGTCTCATGGATATCTACGTACAAACATTTCATCCATCAAATAATCCTTACTATCACTCAATGTGCTTTAAATATAAGATAGCTTGAACGTCATCCATATAAACCAAAAATAAACGGAAAAGTTTCTATTTCTCAATAGTCGAATCCCCACTTTGTACGGTCAGGGACCGGACCATCCACATAATTTCTAGGGTAATCCATCTGTATAAGGATCCAGAACCATCATAGTCTAGGTAGGCCTCTCCATATGCCCCTTCTTTATGAGTACCCATTGAAACAATCAAATATCCAAGATCCCTTCACACACATCTCCGAACCTATTATCTATGACGACCGCCCTATACCTCCAACACCCAAAATATCTAAAGAGTGCGCTGCTACAGTGCCCCGTTGATGCAAGATGATTGTCAAGGGTGAAAATAAGATAAAAACATCAAATAATCTATCGTGTATCTCAAAGTGCATCAAATAAAATATAATAATGATCACAGATATAAAACGGATGAGACAGTAATAACTAAATGAACCATAAATATTAAAATGCATAGGTTCATAGAGTTACATAAAATAGTAGCAGAGTTTATATAACTTAAAATAATCTCATGATAACTATTTCAAATAAAATAGCTAAAGCTATCTAGACTCCACATTTTCGCACAACAGAATAAGCAATAGTAAGCCGCATATAAATACGAGAAAGAACCATCTCCCGCTCGTTCATCTGCACAACACTATTTATCACCCAAAATTGCTATCTAGGCACTCATTTAAGAGTACTCGAGATAATAAGAAGTAAAGCATTAAACCCCGAGTTAGACAACAGTCTATGTGAAAGATAAACAATCTCAAATACTATACAAGTCGATATAATGAATTTTGTGTTGTTAAATGTGAATTACAAGTTAAAATACAAAACTGAATTCTGGAATAACTTATTTATAAATTAAATATGGATGTTAACTTGTATTGAATGTAAATAATGAATTGAATTTGATTGTAAACCAAATTGGTTATGATTGTAAACAAAGAATAAATAAAATGGTAGATTTAATAGTGGAAGTTTATGTTATTGAAACTAATATAAATAAATGTAACTTAATATTACAGTTGATTGAAATCAGATAACTGAAACTATAATTTGATAAAGATGTTAACTTGTAATTGAACGTAAGTAAAGATTTAAATTTGAGTGTAACAAGTAATTGAAACGAATTGAATTTGTTTGTAAACAACGAAATAAATAAAATGTTACATTTAATATTGAAGTTATAATATTGAAATCAACGTAAATGAATGTAATTTAACATTACTGTGAATTTAAATAAGATGATAGCTGAAGAAAATGAAAGTAAATGAATCATAAACTATTGATAATAATGTATAAGTAAATGGTTGATTCAAAAATGAAAGTGTAAATCGAAATAAAAGAATTCAATTGGAATTAAATAACTTGAATTTGAATTATAATATAATTGAACGCTGAATCTAATGTAATCTTTTATACTGGATTTATAATGGAAAACTGCATTGTAAAAGATTGTTAATTATTGTGAATTTAAAAATGAAATTTGTGAACACTTGAAATTTGATTTAAAAGTTAATAATTTAAAATTGGGAATTTTATATTGTAGTTAAATAGTAGAAATAACCATTTTTACAACTGTCTCGGATTTCGACGAAACCAGTTTCATCGGATCCGTAATAGTAAATTATTGTAAGGTTTCAATTTTCGTAGCAATCAGACTGGTCGTTTGGCCGTGCGAGCTTGAAACGCGTAGAAATTTAACGTCGAATTTAATTAAAATAATCGACTTCAAAAGCTATCTTCCACATACGATTGAATTAGGTCTTGGGACTAGTTCCATTGCGTTCGGAATATGGGTAAAACCTTATAAACGCCTGGCGGCACGTCTCGATTGGAGTTCGGATGATTTTAGACCTACCTTTATAAATACACTTGCAAACCGAGACAGTTTTATCATTATTTCACTTCAGAAACCCTAATTTCAAACCATGTCCGCCACCTATTCCATGGCCAGAAATTGCCGATCTTCTTTCCTTAATATCTCTCAATCCGTTCAACGAAATTGAAAAATTCCAAAAGCAAAAGTGTAGATCTCGACGAGCTCTTCAAATCCATACGGTTGATTCGTGCTAATTCGTCACGGATTGGTCCAGATCTGGCTTTGAAGTCGTTCGTATTTTCACGTTTTTCGAGAAAATGGCGTGGCATGGGGAGGCGCAACTTCTGGCGTTGGTGGCTCTCCTGGAGGCGCTCGCGTGGGGACATCCCGATCGAGGTCCGGTCGTGTATATTGGCGTGCGTATGGAAGGAAGAGGCGTGCGTGAGTGGGTTACTGTGCGTGTTGAACGGGAGGAAGAAGGTATACGTTTGTTATTTTATTTTAATTAATTATTTTATTTTAATTAATTATTTTATATTAAAATTCAAATGTTCTAACTCGAATAACTTTTGCATACGAGCTCGGATCGACGCGCGGTTTTCTCCGTTGCGTTCGTATCGGAATTCCGGACAACATGGAGCTGGTTTGGTTGCATTTCGAGACTGTTCAAATTTGTCCTTTATTTAGATTTTTTAAATCGTCGATAAATCTAAGGTGAGTGTTTATATGCTCACAATTGACTAAAATAACTTTTGTTAGTTAAATTTATATTCTAAAGTGATATGTAATTTAATGGCTGTTGTTTGGTAGGTTTAGTTATCATCTGTATTGATATATGAATTAATTGATAGAATTTAAATTGACCGTTAAAATAAATTTAAATTTAAATTGGCAGTATATTACTCGATATTGATAATTATAAAATTGTTGTGAATGTTATTGGCTTTATGGTTAATTGGTTGGGATGGATGCTATTGGTCGATATTGGTTGTTTATTTATTTTGATATATCATGCTATCATCATGTATATTATTTATTGCATATAAAACTGTAAACTGAATCATTTCGAATAAATTAAGGAATAGGTTGAAATGATATACCTATGACATCTATTTGGATTGAAATGATATATATCCATCCTTGAAATTAAAATTGAAATAATTATCCACTTGGCCATAGGTTAGAAAATTATATACGGACACCGGGTTGGTTAAATTAAATGATTTTAAAAGTTGTTTTGAAATTATTTAAATGAATTGATTTTAAGAATAAAATCCAATTTATGGAAATTGAATTATTTTGAATTGAAGCTCGAGATGTTGGAATTTAAACTTGGTAAATGAATTTTTTTAATTACTCGAAGTTTAGATTTTTAAGAAAAAAAAAATCGAAATACGGCATAAATTTTCGAAAGTTGATTTGTTTTAAAAAGATTGGACTTTTAATCGAACTCTGAATATTTCTAAGCAAATTTATATGAAATGATATTTCAAGTTTGAGTTTGGAATTGAAAATTGATTTGAAATTGAGATTTAATTAATTTGGAATTTAATTGAAATTCAAAGAAATTTGTGAATTGGACTAAATTGAAACCATTGAATTAAATTTGAAGATAAAATTGATTTGAATAAGATTTGAACTGAAATTGATTTGGAATGTAATACTTAAATGAATTCTTGAAATCCGAATGTTAATCTAAGTTTATTGAATTGGAATTGTTCCAGAAATTAAGTAAACTACTTAATACGGATGTTTAATTTGAAGTATATTCTAATTTGAATAAGAAATGGTTTTAAAGCGAATCTCATATTCTTATATAAATATATGAGCTGTTTTGAAATGTGAAATATTTAAAGTTTCGAAATATATTGAAAGTGAAATTGTTTATTTTGTGGTTCAGATATGTATTTGAAATTGATAATTTGAAATGGTTTATTGAGAAGCTGAATCGAGTTGAAATTGATGATTTGAAATTGGATTAAATTTTAAATTTTGGAATTCGAGTTTATGTGAATCGTTTTGTGGAAATTGAGGCGAAAAATGATTTTGAAATCGAAATGAGATATTGAGGCGAAAAATGATTTTGAAATCGAAATGAGATATTGAGGTGAAAAATGATTTTGAAACGAGATATTGAGGCGAAAATGATTTTTGAAATGAAATCGTATATTTTGAGTAGATATGACGATTTTGAAATTGAAATGAGATATTGAGGCGAAAATGATTTTGAAATGAAATCGTATATTTTGAGTAGATATGATGATTTTGAAATGGCTTTGATTTTTGAAGCGAATATGATATTTTTGATAATCAATTATGAATTGATTTTGAAAATGTAAAAGAGCCATCGGTGTAATAATTACGTAGTTATTGAAGAGTCTGGGATCGGATATGGACATACTCTCTGTCGATACCGAAAACCACTTTAATAACTATATGCGGAGTGTTGATCCAGAATGAAGTGGATGGTTTAATGAACGCGTTGACTGAAGAAAGAGAACGATATTGGATGACCCCTAACATGACTAAAACAGGAGCCGCGCCGGGCCATTGAGGTTCGCCACCTCTAGCGGACACACTTCTTCGTTACCATATCTATTACTGTTGTGATTCGATTTGGGTGCACCCCTCGATTTTGGGAGTGTTGTTTCGCGGTGTTGGGGTAGTAGCTGCTATGCCCAACATCAGTCCGGATCATGCAACTACTAGTATCCTAGTTGGTATTGCCTCATGTACCTTGTCATACTGATTATCCTATTCGCGACCACTACGATTTTGGTTTGTACCTTTAGTATATGGATTGCCCTCTGGTGACTTCCGATTTTGGGGAAACTACGGTCTTGTATATGCTTTTGGGAATAAAAATGTGTTAAGGGTGGAATGGGCCATGGCTTAACGCTAGTTTGATATTTTACTTTATGATAAACATTATTGTATATACCGTATTCTATTATATAGTAGATAGTTTAACGGATCCTTAGGAGATGGAAATTCCGAACATCTCTTAAGTTAATGCACGCACGTTAAACACTGGATAGGAGGTGTCTAAAACCCGTAAACATCTCTGACGCCGTCACACTCATATTTACTTATTCGATTTAACCTACATGAGATATTTTAGTCCTGACTCGAGTGTTTTGTCTTTTCATTACGCTCGGGTCAGCCTGAGCATTTCAGATTAGGTTGAAGGTATATTCTGGAGGACGAAGACGGAGTTTGGTATTACATCATTTGTATTCTACTACTGTATTATTTTTCCGCTGCATTGTTGTTTTATCTCTGATATGTATGTAACTCTGATTTATGATGTATAATAATAATCAAAAATATTTATTTAACAGCTTCATGAACTGTTATTTTATTATTATATCTTGTCCCTTCCGATGCGAGATTCTGAGTTTGTTTCTGTTCTTTCTTTTCTTTTCTTATTTAACCCCAATAACTATCTGAATTTTGGATTGTTTGAGTCGGCATGTGTGTATGTTTTGTCGACTTGAACGGTCGCAAATGCGGGTCGTTACATCAACACAGTGCAAGTGTGCACAAGGTCAAGCCCAAGCAAGCCCAAACTCAACTCAAGTGCAAAATGCAGTGTACATTGGTACAGCCATGTTTCAGACTCAAGTCCCAGTGGCAAAAGAGGACAATAAAGTACAACACAAGGAATACAAGTGCACCAGCCAATACATGCATACAAGTGAAACCAGAATTTATAGCACATGTACAATTCAGAGAAACCACACAGTGCAGATGCCTAATACAACTAGTACATAGTGTACAAATAAGTCCAAGCAAGGCAAGGCAAGGCAAGGCAAGGCAAGGCAAGTTCAGGCAGATGCACTCATGCATATACTAACAATCAAGACTGGATCAGAAATAAAGTGCACAAGCATTGCAAGAAGCATGAACTAAACAATACATTACAACAGCATCTTGTCAAGTATACATCATACCAGCAATGGACATAAGTGCATACAAGTATACACCAGCAACTCAAGGAAGTCAAAGTTCTCACAAGATTAGCTCAACAAGGCAATAATCACATTAATATACATGTATACATATGTATATACATGTATATAATGAATCTATGAATGAATCAGTGAAACAATCAGTTCAAGTGCAACACATTGGTCTAGACAAGAAATACATAAGGATACAAATATCAGAACATACAAGTAGGTGCAACATCACAAAAAAATGAAGACAACAAGGACTTACACATGGGGAAACACATACATGAATTGAAACTAGATGCAGCAGGGTGCAAACACAGTAAGGATACAAACTGAAACAACTTAAGAGATCAGTGCACACATCACTTATGTACACAAGCGATTGGAACAACATGAACGCAAAATTACATGTTAACACATTACAAAAGGACAGTGCAACGATTCAGATAAGGCAGCGAATCATTCATCCAAGGCGGCGATTTAGACAAGCTAACACATAGAAAAAAAGGCAAAGAGAAAGAAGAGAGATATGGAAAAAAATCGAGGGCAAAGATAACAAGGTTGTTAAAAATTCAACCGAAACAATTTTGAAATAGTCAAGACTGAAATCAAAATCATTCAACCAAAGAAAATATATTTGAATATATATCAACTTTGAATAAGAAATTAGTCATATTATCGTTCGATTAGAAATCAAACATAGAAAGATAGTAGTTAAAAAATTCAAAGCCAAAAGTATATACGAAATATAGGGGTTCAATCCCTATAAAAACCCATTTCATCATCGACATTGAAACAAGTCGAGAATGATACAAAATCAAAAAGGGAAGAAATCATACCAATCAATTATCATTAGAATCTCTTGACAATGGAAGTAACTGTATCAATCCATCGCAACAAGCTATGTGATTTTTCCTAGATTAGGGTTCCTTCTGCTTCGATTACCATCAAAATTGGCAAAGGGACACAAGCGGTTTCATTATTAATCGGCGCTTCGATTAAGAAACCCTAATTCCAGAAGATGGCTCGAAGACAAAAGGAAGTCGAGTTTAGGGTTCTACCGATATGGTTTTGAGAGATGAGGAAAAATGGAATGGAAATAAGAGAAGTGGGAAATGATTGAGTAACACGTGGCAATGAAAATATTGAGAGGGAAACTAAGAAATTGTTATGGAGCCGAAACTATTTTTTTTGATAACTTCAATCAAACAACAGATAAATATTGTCCGAAAAAAAATGTTATCGGATCAATATTATGTCACACAACAGATGATTTTTTCATATGTTGTGTGAAAAAGTGGGATAACAGAAAATTTACCATATGTTGTGTGATCACTGTTGTCTGTTTCACTTTGTAGCGTAGTGCCAGTAGTCATTTTCCAAGGTTATAGATTCATAAACCTCAAATGAATTAAATAATAATAATTTATGATCCTCCAATACGTAAAAAACAGGTCATTACATCATCGTTCTATTTTATTCCATTTATCTTGAGCAGAACACATCATCGTCCTACTCACGACTCTCCTCTCTGAACTCGTTCTTCTGGATTATCATGGCTCCTACCTTCGAGACATCCTTATCCAAACTTCTCTAGACATTCATTATCACAAGTCATAGAATCAACACATTAAAGTTCTAAAGCCATCACGTCGAAGCATCACTCTTTCGCCTCTCATTTACCATCGTTCCACTATCACCAAACGTGAATGTCGAACAATCGAATGAACTCACTACATGACCATTAGAGCATTGCACGAACGCTCCGTGTAAGGACCTGATTCTTTGACTTTCGAATATCGACATCAATACGTCCACTGTATCGACTGTCGAGCCATCGAATGCCGGAAAACCGAATTCTTAGGGTTTAAGAAAGAAGAGGTAGAAGAAACAGAAGAAAAAGAAAGAAGAAACAACAGAAAACACAGAAACAGAAACAATATCAGAATCTCACATTCGCAGCGGAACAACATATAGTAGATAAATGAATAATCTTTAATCAAAAGAACTATATCATTTTATACATTACATCATCATCAGAGTTTACAACAACAACACAACACTGGACAGTTATATAAACTTGTCCTCATACAGAATACACAGCGGAATAAATAATATCATATACAAGTGGTACGTCTCGCCATCCAGCTCGCCACTAAGCTCCACAGCATCCCGAATCCAGAATGACCTGATAACATGACTCTAGACTGCCCGTGTGGAAATTGGTGGGCACCCAGAGTTTAGGAAGGAAACAATAAACTCCAGGTCAGTCATGGTGACGGGTGTGAGACTTAAAACAGTTTATCTTTAAAACAAACAACATGATATTTTTAAAATCAATTCGCAATGTTTTTGGAAAATAAAACTACCATAAGACCTCTCGCCACACACACAATGCAAACGCAGAATTGGAGGAGATTTCTTCTTATGATAGTCAAAGATGCTTACTATGCAAAATCAAATCCTTTTTGATATTATTATTAGTGCATAGTGTAGAAAAATCATTTCGAAAATAGAATATCAATCTTAGCCAACATACGACCAGTATCGTATGTCTACTATAGCTACCATCTAAACAGTGGTGACCACCGTACGTAAATGGCAGGTTCTACAACTAATATCGTACGAAGTTCGTATTGGAGTTTGGATTTCCAACAAATGGTCAGGCCAAGGAACTTCCCATTGCCACATAGGTACGCCTCTGGAAAGACGACCCGAGAAATAACCTAACATTACGGTTAGATCTCTGCCAACATAAGGCCGGGTTACCCCTAAATGGGTAACTACTGACACGAATATGCCATCCCCCGATCATAACCGATCTTCCCGAGGATCCTCGATTTCCAACAACCACAAAGTGATAAATTTGCAGCAACAACATAGGTTAAATATCTGGGCTCCATACCATGATACCACCTCTATCCAGAATGAATGACATACATTAAAGGGGCGCTACCCCCTAATAACCTTGCTGCATCTTTCCTGTTTTGACCATTTCCGGGGTGTGAGGTCCGACGAAGTCTCGTCCACAAAGCTACGCTTTTTCACAAAGCCATGCCTTGGGTCAACAAATGATCAAAGTAATGATCACAAAGATAAATGATCAAACAAATGATCATATCACAAATGATCAAACAATGATCATTTCACAGCAACACTCAGCATGTCACGTTACCAAATTGGGAATATATCACTAGTAACCATCAACTACATAACCTTTGAGCTCGTACGTCTCAGAGAAGGGTGTTAAGCTAAGAGAATAAATTCTCCACCACCAATAGAAATGTATTTGAAAGAAACCAGCTTTATATCTCAATTTGTAACGTCAGACATACAACCATACAAGTCTGTTCCGGGATCGAACAGAACCGAAGGCACTTCTCACGAAGCCCTTGCAAATCCGGATAATTTTCTAATCATGTCCGGACTTCCCATCACTAAGGGTGATAAAACCTCTATATCGGAGATCAGCCGATGTAGAGTAACTCGACGGTAATCCTTCCGTTTTCAAAAATATCCGGTCTTCAACATCGGTCATCAAATGCAATTCATTACGACGTATCACATATTCGGAATGAGTTATACGACCCAAAGGTCCTTTCCCGGCTAACCCGAATAGTGAGCGCTTATTCAAAAATTAGTGTGGCATTCAAATTCATCCAATTCACGACAAATACCCATCCAAGGTAATTATTGATAGTCGGTTATTTAACTATCAATAAAGATGCGTAGCATCATCAGATTCCAAATAATTTTCCAAATTATTTAATTTCCAAAAAAATATCTTTACAAGATATATAATTTTCCACACTTAACCATTTGAAACAAATTTCAAATCAATTTCAATTTATCTTTTAAAAGATAAAATTCCAAACCTTTCATTTCATATTGGAAAACATTTCTATACTTATTTAATAATAAGTATTTCACAAATCATTTATTTTCAACACTTGGAAAATATTCGATATACTTAAATCATAATTAAGTATATATTTCATTTTTTAAGGAAATCATTCTCTTTCACAAATTTTATTTGAGTCAAAACGAATGTTACGTAAACCATCGTTACGACGACCCAAAATCACTAGTATAGGGATTCGAAATTAAGATAGATATATAAATCCCAATACTATATAAAACATTTCCTTTCGGAAACCATTTACTATAACAACAGTGTTATAGTCCACCATTTCCTTATTTCTTGAAAAGGTCTATTTCAACAATGAATGTTGAAATCTATGTATTCGATACTTAACATATTTTGAAACATCTTTTTAAAACAATTACTTCATTTCGTAATATCACTTCTCCAAAACATATCCATTTTATTTAATAATATATTCACTATCCAAAATCATGAATATACTTCGTTAAAACATTTAGCGTTTCTACACATTTTACTTAAAAGATTATCCACTGTCCAAAATCGTGGATAAAATTCCCAACCAAACTCTTATTATTACAACTTTTAACTTAAAAGATAATTTGCTGTCCAAAATCACGAATATATCTCCTTTATTATCCAATTCAATTTATATAACTCAATTTTATACCGGAAGTCTATATTATAAGTTAAGAACTTATAATCCATTTATTTACAACATCTATTCATTTTATAACTTCACAAATTATAAGTCTATAAATTTCGTTCACTTATGAAATCCATTTTTTCCATTTTAACACTTATAAAAACTCATTTTATAATTCCAGTATTCTTAATTTATAAAATATCAATTTCGTACATCTTTTATATAAATCGTTCATAATAATTCAAAAATCCCAATTTAAAATCAAAATCGTTATTTTTAAACTTCAAAAATGAATCCGATGATGCAACAGCACCAATCATCAATCACGACAACAAAACATCACATATCATCATATGATAACAGAATATATCACAATATCTGTAAATAAATCAAATACGGTGAGGAATCCAGTCGGATCCCTCCAACCTATTTCCCTGCATCCACAGATGTTAGCACAATACCAATTCCGTTCCAGTACGGAATATCGCGGTATATGGGTTTAATAAATATTATCCGCTATTATGCGGCACAATAGGGTCTCATCCGCTATACAATGCGGGAAATCAACTCCAATATATACATATTCCAATATATATATATATTGCTATATACATAAATAATACCAATTCCACTTCAATGTGAAATTATCGCGGTATATGTTTTTAATAAATAACCTCCGCTTACTAACGGCGTATAATGTCTATTTTAACAATCAATAGATAGCAATCATCATTCAAACATACATTCAAGCAATTTTAAATCTAACTATTTAAAATTAACATCGAAACTATTCGATTGAGCGAGAAGTTCTCACCTTGATTTCAATTCAGTTTCAGCGTTTATTTCGAATAAAATTAAACGGACGTTTAATTTTACCCGAAATTTTCACTGACTCCAATCAACTCCAAATCAGCTCCATAGCATAGTGCTCGTCAATACGGTTCCAACGCAACAAATTTCGTCCGAAACGGACCTCGTATGAAGAAGTTATGATTATTTGAAGTTTACACGAATTAAAAGATAATTAATTCACCATTTGTTTTGACCTAAATCAATCCGGGCCGTGCATTTCAAATCTTCAGATCTGGCCGCACACACGTTTCTTCCCTCCTTCCAATTCACGTTCCATTCCCAGGTGAAAACGCAACACCCAAACCCATTGGCCGCCTTCTAGGGTTTGAAACCACGGCCACCACAACGCACGAAATCCCATCACTCCACCACCACGCTGAAGGCCATCACCAGGGCTACACATGCCTACAACCACCCTGAGCTCGGCCTCATCTAGGCCAGGGAATTCGTGCACGAAAACAGCCCCTTCACGAGCAGATTTTGGCCTCCACACGACTCCGTTTCAGATCTCCACCGTTGAGAACGTAGATCTCATGTAGCTCTACATTTTTGTAGTTGATAATTTCTTCTAATTGTTAGTGGATTGGAAGATAATTGGAGGAGAAGATTAGAGATTTCTGGCCACTGAAATATTAGGGCCGGATCAAGGAGGAAGGAGGGTTTTGCAAATGAAAAAGTTGAGGTGCTTTTATAGAAAACAACGAAAACACTATTCATCCGAAAATTTTCGAACTCCAAATGAAGCGTGCCGGCTGGCATTTCTAAGGTTTACCCCGCGTTCCGAACGCAATGGAACATGTTTCGGGAGCTAATTCGGTCATCTGTGCGAGTTACGGAATTAAACGATCAAATTTAAATTAAACCGATTCAAACCGATTTCGATGCGTTTTGGCTTGCCCCGGACAAACGGTATATCCGATTGACACGAAATTTGAAACCTTACAATAATATCACATTACGGATCCGATGAATATAGTTTCGTCGAAATCCGAGACTTTTTGAAAAATGACTATTTTAACTCGCCAAATTAATATTAAAACAATTCCGGTGCGTTTCGAGCTGCCACGGTCAAACGACAACTCCGATTGCTACGAAAATTGAAATCCGATAATAACAAACTATTACGGATCCAATGGAACTAGTTTCGTCCAATTCTGAGACTGTTTGAAAAATGGCTAATTTCTCTAGTCGATTAAATATTAAAATATTCAATTTTCACAGATTAACTTTAAATTAAATTTTAAAAGTTCTATAACATCAGTATAACTCCAACATGATTTAATATAACTTTATAAATCATTTTTAATCTCATTAAATCCAGATTTCAATTATTTCTGGAATTTCAACTATAAATTTATCGATTTAATTAACAATTAAATCCAGGTATTCGAAAAATAAATTATTCGACTTATTAATTTCACTTATTAATATTTAAAATCAATTAAATATTCAAATTTTAATTGACAGAAATTCTGGGTCGTTACAAACTTCCCTCCTTAAAAGAATTTCGTCCTCGAAATTACAAAGTAAGAAAGAATCACAAAATCCGTTAACTTCTCAAAACAAATCGTTCAAATTAGATTTACAAATCTCTTAAGTGTTTAACTTTCCCAAAAATCCATTAGTTAAACTTCTTACAAAATGTTTACTAAGTTTTCAAATCATACTTTGTTTTTCAAAATTTTCCAATTTTTCTCAAAAATATTCTAACGCCTTAAATTTTCGGAAAATTTCGCCATAGCCTCCTTTGCGCGGCTCGATCCGAAAAAAAAAATGACAGTGTATATATATCACAAATATACATCTCATCAAGTGATGAGGCATCCCGAAGGGAAAAAAGTATAAAAGTACGATATTTAATCCAAGATATGTACCTTATTTATTATTAGCGAGCGTATACGGCTAATATAGCGCGAAAGCGAGCTCCAAATGCAAAGCAAACGCCATCCGCACCTACTAAACACTCAATCAAACAAATGAGAACATGTATATAGAAAATAATATCGATATACAACATATAGCAACATAACAACTACATATGTGTCAATATAGCAAATGCAACAAAAGCAACCAATGCAACCACCAACTCAATATAAATTCACTTCTCATTAATATTCAATGAATTGGTTTTCAATTTTAAATCATATTTGATTCATTTATATTGGATTTTATCAACATTCATTTTCAATTCAAATCAATTTCTATTTAAATTTACTTCACTTTCAATTTAAATTCAATTTCATAGATTTCAATTTTAATCAATTCAATTTCATTAGCACTTAATGAATTATACCACATAAAATCAACCAACAATCAAATAACAACCAATGTATATTCAACACAACCAAATTTATTCAATTTACTTTACTTGCATTCAATTTGGTTCAACACCTTTAATTCAATTGGTTGATATTAAATTGACTTACATTCAATTATTCAACTTCTAATAACATTAGCTTTTAATGAATTAACACTTATATTCATTATTTCATATCAATTTATTTTCATTAGATTGATTAACATCCAATCCATTTCTTAATTCAATTGCTAATTCAATTTACAATTAAAGTTGAATTTCCTTTATATAACTCAAGTTCACATTCATTTAATAAATTTACTTTATTAATTTACTTTGATATCAAAATCAACTTCGTTCAACATCACTTAAGTTATTTTCCATTTCAAACATCATTTGTTTAACTTAACTTAAGTTTCCACTTATAAATTAAATTTAGATTCCCATTCTAAATAAATTCTATTCAACTTTTACCAAAGTTAATTTTATTTCATATTATAAGTATAAACTTATTTACTTATATTCAACAATTTCAACTTGGATTTTTAAATCAAATCTGTTTATCACAACAAAACTTCAATTTTTTCCAATTTATTATGGTAGCAAAACCATCACATAGAAACTCGAAAATGATACTGATGATGCTGCAGTCATCACCGTACTATTTCCCAGCAACAATAGTGAATTCAGTGCTTTAAATTTTTTCAAATTTTTTCCATGATTTATAAATCTCATTACAAATCTTTTACTTATAAAATTTCACTATTTATATATAAGATTATTATTTTTCCATTGTAAATCATTTTAATTATAACCCCATACATTATAATTCATTCTTTTATACAATTTACTCTTTCACAATTGCTGTTTTATTTGGATCATTCAAACAACTTTTATTAACTTATATATATATTTACATTTTTAACAACCAAACAATCAATTATATACACTTTAATAATTTCTGAAAAATTATTTCTTTATATACAAAATATAATAGAGGTAAAATTATTTCATTTACCCGATTTTAAACAATATCATGCCGAATTGTTCTGAATAAGTGTTTAGAGATTCCTATCGATAGAGTTGTACGGACTATACCGACCAGAATCCATATACCACTCAACAAATCAATCATCACAATATAAAACAATTTTATATTAACTAACAAATACACGCTCGTATCTATTATTACACTCAACTCATTCTATAGTACTACTAACTCTATCTCTAATGAGTAACACCCAACAGAGCAGGGTTGTCGCTTAACCATATGCTCTGATACCACGTTGTAAGGACCCGATTCTTCGACTTCCGAATATCGACATCAATACGTCCACTGTATCGACTGTCGAGCCATCGAATGCCGAAAAACCAAATTCTTAGGGTTTAAGAAAGAAGAGGTAGAAGAAACAGAAGAAAAAGAAAGAAGAAACAACAGAAAACACAAAAACAGAAACAATATCAGAATCTCACATTCGCAGCGGAACAACATATAATAGATAAATGAATAATCTTTAATCAAAAGAACTATATCATTTTATACATTACATCATCATCAGAGTTTACAACAACAACACAACACTGGACATTTATATAAACTTGTCCTCATACAGAATACACAGCGGAATAAATAATATCATATACAAGTGGTACGTCTCGCCATCCAGCTTGCCACTAAGCTCCACAGCATCCCGAATCCAGAATGACCTGATAACTTGACTCTAGACTGCCCGTGTGGAAATTGGTGGGCACCCATAGTTTAGGAAGGAAACAATAAACTCCAGGTCAGTCATGGTGACTGGTGTGAGAACTTAAAATAGTTTATCTTTAAAACAAACAACAGGATATTTTTAAAATCAATTCGCAATGTTTTTGGAAAATGAAACTACCATAAGACCTCCCGCCACACACACAATGCAAACGCAGAATTGGAGGAGATTTCTTCTTATGATAGTCAAAGATGCTTACTATGCAAAATCAAATCCTTTTTTATATTATTATTAGTGCATAGTGTAGAAAAATCATTTCGAAAATAGAATATCAATCTTAGCCAACATACGACCAGTATCGTATGTCTACTATAGCTACCATCTAAACAGTGGTGACCACCATACGTAAATGGCAGGTTCTACAACTAATATCGTACGAAGTTCGTATTGGAGTTTGGATTTCCAACAAATGGTCAGGCCAAGGAACTTCCCATTACCACATAGGTACGCCTCTGGAAAGACGACCCGAGAAATAACCTAACATTACGGTTAGATCTCTCCCAACACAAGGCCGGGTTACCCCTAACTGGGTAACTACTGACACGAATATGTCATCCCCCGATCGTAACCGATCTTCCCGAGGATCCTCGATTTCCAACAACCACAAAGTAATAAATTTGCAGCAACAACATAGGTTAAATATCTGGGCTCCATACCATGATACCACCTCTATCCAGAAGGAATGACATACACTAAAGGGGCGCTACCCCCTAATAACCTTGCTGCATCTTTCCTGTTTTGACCATTTCCGGGGTGTGAGGTCCGACGAAGTCTCGTCCACAAAGCTACGCTTTGTCACAAAGCCATGCCTTGGGTCAACAAATGATCAAAGTAATGATCACAAAGATAAATGATCAAACAAATGATCATATCACAAATGATCAAACAATAATCATTTCACAGCAACACTCAGCATGTCACGTTACCAAATTGGGAATATATCACTAGTAACCATCAACTACATAACCTCTGAGCTCGTACGTCTCAGAGAAGGGTGTTAAGCTAAGAGAATAAATTCTCCGCCACCAACAGAAATGTATTTGAAAGAAACCAGCTTTATATCTCAATTTGTAACGTCAGACATACAACCATACAAGTCTGTTCCGGGATCGAACAGAACCGTAGGCACTTCTCACGAAGCCCTTGCAAATCCGGATAATTTTCTAATCACGTCCGGACTTCCAGTCACTAAGGGTGATAAAACCTCTATATCGGAGATCAGCCGATGTAGAGTAACTCGACGGTAATCCTTCCGTTTTCAAAAATATCCGGTCTTCAACACCGGTCATCAAATGCAATCCATTATGGCGTATCACATATTCGGAATGAGTTATACGACCCAAAGGTCCTTTCCCGGCTAACCCGAATAGTGAGCGCTTATTCAAAAATAAGTGTGGCATTCAAATTCATCCAATTCACAACAAATACACATCCAAGCTAATTATTGATAGTCTGTTATTTAACTATCAATAAAGATGCGCAGCATCATCAAATTCCAAATAATTTTCCAAATTATTTATTTTCCAAAAAATATCTTTACAAGATATATAATTTTCCACACTTAACCATTTGAAACAAATTTCAAATCAATTTCAATTTATCTTTTAAAAGATAAAATTCCAAACCTTTCATTTCATATTGGAAAACATTTCTATACTTATTTAATAATAAGTATTTCACAAATCATTTATTTTCAACACTTGGAAAATATTCGATATACTTAAATCATAATTAAGTATATATTTCATTCTTTAAGGAAATCATTCTCTTTCACAAATTTTATTTGAGTCAAAACGAATGTTACGTAAAACATCATTACGACGACCCAAAATCACTAGTATAGGTATTCGAAATTAAGATAGATATATAAATCCCAATACTATATAAAACATTTCCTTTCGGAAATCATTTACTATAACAACAGTGTTATAGTCCACCATTTCCTTATTTCTCGAAAACGTCTATTTCAACAATGAATGTTGAAATCTATGTATTCGATACTTAACATATTTTGAAATATCTTTTAAAACAATTACTTCATTTCGTAATATCACTTCTCCAAAACATATCCATTTTATTTAATAATATATTCACTGTCCAAAATCGTGAATATACTTCGTTAACACATTTAGCGTTTCTACACATTTTACTTAAAAGATTATCCACTGTCCAAAATCGTGGATAAAATTCCCAACCAAACTCTTATTATTACAACTTTTAACTAAAAAGATAATTCGCTGTCCAAAATCACGAATATATCTCCTTTATTATCCAATTCAATTTATATAACTCAATTTTATACCGGAAGTCTATATTATAAGTTAAGAACTTATAATCCATTTATTTACAACATCTATTCATTTTATAACTTCACAAATTATAAGTCTATAAATTTCGTTCACTTATAAAATCCATTTTTTCCATTTTAACACTTATAAAAACTCGTTTTATAATTCCAGTATTCTTAATTTATAAAATATCAATTTCGTACATCTTTTATATAAATCGTTCATAATAATTCAAAAATCCCAATTTAAAATCAAAATCGTTATTTTTAAACTTCAAAAATGAATCCGATGATGCAACAGCACCAATCATCAATCACGACAACAAAACATCACATATCATCATATGATAACAGAATATATCACAATATCTGTAAATAAATCAAATACGGTGAGGAATCCAGTCGGATCACTCCAACATGTTTCCCTGCATCCACAGATGTTAGCACAATACCAATTCCGTTCCAGTACGGAATATCGCGGTATATGGGTTTAATAAATATTATCCGCTATTATGCGGCGCAATAGGGTCTCATCCACTATACAATGCGGGAAATCAACTCCAATATATACATATTCCAATATATATATATATATATATATTGCTATATACATAAATAATACCAATTCCACTTCAATGTGAAATTATCGCGGTATATGTTTTTAATAAATAACCTCCGCTTACTAACGGCGTATAATGTCTATTTTAACAATCAATAGATAGCAATCATCATTCAAACATACATTTAAGAAATTTTAAATCTAACTATTTAAAATTAACATTGAAACTATTCGATTGAGTGAGAAGTTCTCACCTTGATTTCAATTCAGTTTCAGCGTTTATTTCGAATAAAATTAAACGGACGTTTAATTTTACCCGAAATTTTCACTGACTCCAATCAACTCCAAATCAGCTCCATAGCGTAGTGCTCGTCAATACGGTTCCAACGCAAAAAAATTCGTCTGAAACGGACCTCGTATGAAGAAGTTATGATTATTTGAAGTTTACACGAATTAAAAGATAATTAATTCACCATTTGTGTGACATCCCGGAATTTCGAGGAATTTAAAATATGATAATCTCTTAATTAAAGTATTTTAAATTGATTTAAATTGTTATTTTCAAATATAAATAACCAATTAATTAATAATGGGATGTTTTAAAATTGGATTTTAGATTGATTTTTTAAATCAGAATAATTAGTCACAGATTTAATCTGTGTTATTGTATTAATGGATTTAAATAGTCCTATATATTCTAATTTAATAAGTGTTATATGAATGTGTATATTTATAGGTTTAAAGAAAAATTTTGATTTGGGAATTTAATATAAAAGAGTTCCAATTTAATTATAACAAAATCTATTTTTAACTTAAATAAAATTCTGCTTATTCACTTTTGATATATATATATATATAATATTTTGTTGTAATTTTGGTAATAAGGTTCCAATTGAAATAAATCTTGTCAAATTTAAATATGAATATAAAACTAACATATGGTCATTAATGTAAGTATTATTATATAAACTTATAAACATATTTAACTTGAGTAAAAATAAAATAAAGTGAATAAATATAAATAAAGTGTTTGGTAGTTAAGTTTAAATTAGAGAATATACATTAGTTAAATAAATAAGTAGTCATGTAAAATAAAAATAGCTAGCTCAATAAATAAATGACTATGTAAAATAAATATAACAACTTATTTAAGTTAAGTAAGTCTAGAAGATATGGTGTATGCTTGTAGTTTGCAGGCAAGTAATATGTGTATATTATCACCATACTTTTGCAAAGTAAAATAAAATATCTGTACTAGAAAATGAAACTTTGCAGGGAAGAAAGGAAATAAGATAACATATAGTACCATACGAAATTAATAAAAGAAGATAAGTATGGCTATACATGACATTGGCCATAAATGCTTGTACCCAAATGCCTCCATTTCAGCTGCATACAAGAATATGGCTATACATGATCTAAGTGTAATAATTTTGTACCAGCTAATTTCTTAGCCTCTGCATTGTTTTAATATATATCAAAGTTTCCCTTTCCATTTCGTTCATTTAAACCATGCAAGACATTTTCATTTCAAAGAAAAACAAAATTCATCTCTGTTCAAACTTTTCCAAAAGCCAAAGCAAGATATTTCAGTTTTTAAAAGAAAATCAGAGCTTGTCAAGTTCCAGTTCAAAGCTTCTTCAGTTTAAAAAAAAAAGAAATCTAGCAATGCAAATGTTTTCAGTTTGAAGTCTCAAGTTTTTAAAAGCTTCAGTTTTAAGTTGCAAGCCAAATTTTGTTCTCTGGGATCATAACAACCAAAGTATGCAATTTCAATCAAGTTACAAAATTTCAAGCTTCAAAGCTGTTCAGATTTTAAGAAATCAAAGCCTCTGCCTTTTTCCAAATTTGTGAGTAAACATCTTTATTTAAAATGTAACGACCCGGTATTTTGGACCATTCAAATCGACAATAAATCCACACATGTCGGACTTGGATAATTCAAAATATCAGATTGTTAATTTAAATTTGGCAAAACTCATCATATATAGTAAATAAATCAATCACAGAATCACAGACACAGAGTAATACAATAATACGCAGCGGAATAGATAAAATAGTAGTTCATGAAGCTACTATGTAAACATCAGAGTTAGAAATAAAAATACAACAGAATATCTCAAATGCAGAAGTCTCCAGTATAACAGGTGACTTCTCTGAACAAATCAACTAGAAGAGCTGAAAGCTGAGGCGATAGTTGGATCTCCAAAGGAAGCTCCAAACTCCAAAGGTGAGTCTCGAATGCTGTATCACTCAGTCTGACCCGAGCGTAAAGCAAAACACAAAACACTCGAGTCAGGATTAACATTCTTATATAAATAAATCCAACTCAAGTGAAATATCAACTGAAATACAAGTAACTTAAAGGATGTTTGGGATAACCATCCTCTAAGGATCTTCGGAACTATCTACAAGGTGGAAATATACATTATAACACCGTGGTCATTTCAATTTAATTTATACTCCAAAATCCCAAATATCATTTCATTTCAAATATAACTATTTTCCAAAATAGTATATATAGGTTAAATAATTTATAAAGTAAAGTATTTATAATTTCCTTAAGTTCCACAAATCGGTTCAAAACAACTCAATTCCCAAATTCAAATTTATTCAAAGTTCAATTCATCAATTTAATTCATTTCTAAACAGATCATTTAAATTTTCAATATATTTCAAAACATTAATATTCAGCAATTTCAAAGTTAAATTTAACAGTTTCAAATAGCTCTTGATTTAACTTCATTTATTATTTAATCAGGGAATATTCACTTAATAAATCCAATATCATTTAACTAGCCTTAAATTTCATTTTTACTAAATATTTCCTTAAATTTATTTAAACAAGAAATATTCATTAAATTATTTAAATCAAACTCAAGTTATAAATCATATCTTAAATTCCCATTTCAATAAGCTTTATATTGGTTTAAATAAATAAAATTCTTTACTAAATTCAAATTATCATCCCAACCTTAACTTATTCAAAATTTTTACCAAAATCTATTTTGAAATATAAATTTTATACTTAACATATTATATGGATTAAATCCATCTTAATTAAATTAAATATCATTATTAAATCTATATATATCATTACCATTTATATATAAAATTCTAAGAATCAACATTTGTTAAAACCATATAATTCTTTCCAAAACCATAGAATTCAATTTCAAAATATTTATATATATGGACCAACGGTGTCTGTATATATACATCATATGGTTAAGTGATACGGATATTTATCATTTCAATCCGAAATTTAAATATATACGGGTAGATATCATTTCGACCCGTAATCCCAATTTCAATTCAAATGAAAATCGCTTGGGTTTATCATTTCAACCCATAACGAAATTCTCCTATTCTAAAGTCCGTTCGGGTATGTATCATTTCAACCCATAGTGAATTCTATACTAACAGGGAACTTGCAGAGTGATAACAGATAATATAAAATACAACAACAGGCATATATCATAAATAACAATATAATATAGACAACAGGATATGGTGTCATATCCCATAGGTGAACAGTTACAGATAATAGCATATATGACAATTTAAATAACTACAACAGCATATTTCAATTGTCGTTTCAATTGAAATCAAATTTAATAAATATAAGAACGTTAAATCGTGAGTGATTACTCACCTTTCGGGGTAAGAGAAGATATACAATGGGAACGGAAGCGAATTGTGGATCCAAACATGAATTCCAAAGCAAAGCAAGATTGAACGTGAATTGGACGAACAAGGCTGATAAATAGAAATTGCCGAAATCAAATCAGAACGGGTTTGATGAAGATAATTGGTATAAGTGAACTTATATATAACTATATATCTATACATCATATTCTAGAGTTAATCATATACTAAATTAAACATATACGAAATTCAAAAACCATTGTTTTTCATTAAAACACATATATTAAAATCAATATATATACATCATAAAATTTGAAGTAAACCGCTTATATATATACTTATAAACTCAAAATTAACATAAAAATTTATATTAAAAACTGATATATATTACCGTACATAACTGCACACTTGAAACTTTATATAATTTATTTAACAACTTTATATATACTCGAACTCAAGCCAATGTCTTTATAGATATAAGTGGATAAGTATACCATATTCACCTAACTTAAACTCATACACAGTTACAATCAAGATCTGTAGATAACTGTAACTATTATAAACTAATGTATGCAGACCAAAATGTCACACATCTTATAATATATGTACAGTAAAATGAAGTATAATATGAAATAAAATATTATAGTATAGTATGCATATATAGTTGCTATATTGAATATATATAGGCAGTTAAAACTTGTACACTGAACAGACAAACTTTATATAAATAAACACATATATGAACATATATACTAACGTTTATATAAAAAAAATATAAGTAATGTAAATGCTTTTAAAACTAACGTTTATAACTGTAAAACATATTGATAAGTCAGACTAAAATAAATTCTTAAAACAATCATTAAATCAAAATGTAAATTACCCACAACATTATATATAACATATGCAAACTTACTGACCCAAAACAACATTCGAAACTTCTATATCTAATATACATACATATATAAACTGACTAACTAGTATATAAACTAATATATATAATAGTACATATATAAATTTTGCATACCTACTAGCGGAAGAAAGGGTGGCACAAGTTCAAGTAGTGGAGCAGTATAGGTGGAGGTCGGCTAGTGATAGCCGGTGGTGGCTGACGTGTGCATGGCGAATAGGTGACGGTTGGATGGGTTAGTTCGGAGGCGTGGATGAGTTCGGCCAGAGTTTCGGCCATGGAAGGGGATGAAGACAGTGCGGGACGTGATGGGAGGTTAAGGAAGAAGGTTAGGGGCGTGCGGTGGTCCAGGCGGTGGCTGTGGTAAGTCGAGCAGGTGGGAAAAAGGAGGAGGAAAGGGGAGATGCGGCTGGAGGAGGTGGGCTCAGGCTCGGTTTACTGTGGAGCGGAGGAGCTGGCGGCAGGTCGTGGGTGGAGGAGTTTTGGTGGGGACGGTGAGCTGGTTGGCCTAGTGGGTTTGCTCGGTTGCAGGGCTATGGGCGGCTGCAAAGTCGAGGCGAAGCAAGGTCAGACGTTGCCAGGGCGGATGGCAGAGCACGGGGTTGCGGCGTGGGTTCGGTGGCGTGGGGTGCTGCCGAAAGCTTTGGTTTTGAGGAAGTGGGTTGTTGATGAGGTGGCAAGAAGAAGAGATGAAGGAAAAAAAAGTAGGAGGCGGAGATGAAATCGAATGGAGGACAGATAAGAAGATGGTGAGCTGGAGAAAATGAGACCCAAAAGAAGGAGAAATAGTAGGAAAAATGAATGGTAGAAGAATTCAAAGCAACGATTTGCTTGAGTACAGAAAACGTATCAAATTAAAGCAACGAATTTAAAGCAATGGTCACGAAACTCCAGCTGGCTCATTCAAAGCAATAATTATTGTTGTTTGGACAGTACGCTTCAAAGTTTGGAACCTAAGGAAAGTGAAAAGTTAAAAGTGGTACCGTTACAACGGATCGTTATCAACGTTTCTGTTGTGTATCGGACTTCAAAATACGAAAATAAATATACCGTAGAGATCAGCACGACGAGACGATCAAAACGATATATAGATATCAGTGGTACGATCATCCGATCAAAAGTCGATAATCGGTACCGAAAAATGCTGCTATTTTGCTAGAATTAAGATAAACGGAGCAGTAGAAGTCCAAATTTGGAAAAACGAATTTCGCAGTCTGATTCAGAATGATCTGAATAAATTTTCTCCTGTTGACATATTTTGGTTTCGGAAAACTTTTAAATTCACTTTTATTAACCGGTTTGATTTGAAATGAAATTTCACAGGAAAACAAACTTCAATATTATCAGATGAAAATTTACCAGTTGCTATATTAAAATAGACGTATTCCAAATAGTAAATTTTTATTTTCAAATTTTATTGTTTAAAATTTCACAAATTTTCAGTAAAAAAAAATACTTTTAAAAACCATTAAATTTTACGGGTCGTTACATAAAATCTAAATAAGTAAATGATGTTTGCTTGTGAAATCTTTGTGATGATATCTTGCATATATATATATATAAGTATATGATTCAGTTTATATGTAGAGATAAATGTGTTTCATGTTGTTATGTTTGAACTTATATGACTGTTGATTTAATCACCTCTGTTCCATATTACAGACTTAACAGTTTAGTTCTAATCCATTCTTTTCCCTCTGATCTCTATTGTGACTTAAATTTCAGACAAGGATTGTTTGTTTAACCTTAGATTAAACTTAGAAATGAAGTTAAGGAAAAGATATTTGAATGTTAACTGTAAAAATAGAAAGAACAGGGAAATTCTTAAGACCATGTAAAAATCCAACATAGAAATCTGTAGTCTCAGGGTTGTAATTCGAATATACTTTGCAAATTTGGATTTTTTAAAATTTAAAATGGAGATTTTTAGTTCTGTATTTCAAGAGGAATCTGAATTTGAATAAAACTTGCATTTTTCCCAATTCCTAACGTTCGAACTAATTTTAGATGTTGAAATTCTGGTTGAAGCTTGCTTGACACTTGTTGATAACAGGAAAAATGCTAAAGAAATTTTATATTGTATAAATTAAAGGAACGAGTTCCATTTAGGGTTAAAACTCGAGTTTTGATCGTGTTCAGTGGATAGATGATTGCGTCCTCTTGGAGTGATCGAGCGACACGAAATTGAGAGAGGGCGTAGAGTGGGGTGTCGGCAACCTGAAACCGGAGTCGTGGATTTTCTGGTGAACTCGTCGACGTCGACGAGGTAGATTAGTTGATCGAGTTTTGGGTTTAGGTCCATCAGAATGCTCGATTTCTATTCGAGGCGCGTGCGAGCGTTTGGGTGGTCGTTTTGGGGTATGGTGATGGTGAGTGACGTGCCGGAGGCCTTGACGTTGGTGGAGCATCACCATGGAGTGGTGTACGTGCACGCGTGCAGTTTGCATATCTGTAGTTTTGGTTTGGGAAGAAAGAGTTCCGCGTGAGGTTGTTCGAGTATTTGTGGAGTTTACTCGAAGATGGGCACGGGATTTTTGGGGTGATGACTCGGGTCGAACTCGAGTGAATTGAAGGTGTTAGAGCTTCATTTTTAAAACAGTAATTTAACTAAGTTTTGAAGATAAGGGAAAGAAGTTGAGAGACTCGGGAATATACCCGAGTATCATTCGGGTATGACCTGAAGTGAGGATGAAGCCAGTTTTACAAAAGTTTTAAAAATAGAATTTTTGGAATTTAAATAAATTTTGTTAAAACTTCTTGATAGCATTCCTTTTTAAATATCATAATGGTTTCTTAACATTTTTTAAAGAGTTTTAAAATTTATTTAATCTAAATTTTGTTTAAGTTAAGTATGGTTTTAAAATGTAAGTGGTAATTAAGAAAATGTTACCTTAAGTTAAAAGAAGTTGACTATCTTGAATTAATTAAGTATAATTAGTTAATTTAATTAAAGATAAAGGTTAATTAAATGGTTAATTTAAGAATTAAGTAATTTAATTAATTAATGGTTATAATTGATTAACTAATAAATTAGAGATAAATGAATTGGGAATTTATTAATTAAGAATATAAAGGTTGATTAATTTGTAATTAAGGAGTACTTAGTTTGTAATTGAGTTTCATTGATTAATAACTTGGTTTTATTAATTAATTAATGAATAAGAAATAATTGAGCTATAGAGATTAATTAAGGATTAATTAATTGTTATTAAGTTTTATTAATTGATAATTAAGATTTATTAATTAATAATTAAAGGATAATGAATCTACATTAAAGATTAATAAATTTGTTTAAAGCCAATTAAGAAATGAATTACCAATTGTAATGTATCAAATGAATGTGATTGATTCATGATAATTAATTGTAAATTAATTAAAGATAATCATTTGATGGTTAACTAAGTATAAATACTTAATGAAATTGAATAGCATAATTACTTAGCAAAGTAATTAATGAATAATTACTGGATGTAATTAATTAAAGGAAATTACTTAATGGAAGTAATTAAAGTGTAATTACTTAGGAGAAGTAATTAAAGGTTTATCACTTAGTGTAATTAAAGATTTATTACTTGGTGTAATAAATAAAAAGGATTTATATAATTAATTAAGAAGTTAATTAATTAAGGTAAGTAATTTCAAGATGGAAATTCCTGTATATGATTTAGGTTGATAAATGGAAGTGAATAATTTAAGTTAATTAATTAATGTGATTTATTAAGGTTTAATGTAATTAATTTTAGTTAATTAATTAATGGAAATAAATTATTAAGGATCATTAATTAATGTAATTAATGAAGCATTTAAATGGTTAATTACTGTGAATGGTTAAGGTTAATAAATTTGTGAAATTAATGAAAGTTGTAATTACTGGAACGTAATTAAAGGTTAGTTAATCAAGATGATTAATTAAAATGGAAATTGGGGAATGATTAATTAATTGATTTGAAATTAATTAATAATTTTGTAAGCAGGATTTATAAGATGAAGTAATTAATTTAATTCATTTTAAATTAATTAGAGATAAGATAATTAATTTAATTCATTTTAAATTAATTATATATGGTGTGATTATTTATCCTTGCTTATGTATGGATGGATGATATTGTTGCCTTGAATGGTTTGAAATCTCGGTTACGAGATAAGTAATGCTATGTGATATAGATTATCTATTCCTGATGATATTGTAGATTATCTATTTCTGATGATATTGTAGAATATCTATCTGTGATGTTGTGAATTATCTATCTCTGTGTATATATAGATAATGAATTGAATTGTTTTAACTTTAAAACAACTTGGCCTTAAAAGACACGGTTTGGATTTGATGAGACCGGGATCGGGTTTCCAGATTTGGATATCCGAAAACCACATCGATCCAAATCAACGATAGGTCGTGAATCTCAAGTGAAGATGAAGATTCAGAGTGCAAGGGTTATTGTCGTTAACTCTGAGGGTGATTCCAAAATGAGTGTAACGAGATAATGCCTTCGGTTTCGTTCGAACCCGGAACGAACTTGTATGGATTGAATGCTTTCAGCACATCGTCAGGTGGACGATGAGCATTCTAAGTGATGAGTTCTAATAAAGGTAATCGTGACCTCAAGCCTCATCAACCGGGAATGGCTAAAACAGGGGAGATGCAGCAAGGCTTCGTGGGTAGCCCCCACTTGAGAGTAAGGTCATCCCTGTCTAGATGCCCCTTTTATTTCGGCTTAGTGGTGCGGTTGAATGATCACAACCGTGGGGTGATTTTATTCGGAACTATCCAGTAAGGGATGGGTCCGGCTTTGTGTTGCAGGGGACTTAGGGTGGGTCCTCGGTACGCTGATCTAGGCCAGGTACTGTGACGGGCGGTACCCCAGTAGCCCTGCCATTGTATGGAATCCAATCTCCAATAAGTGCCGTACGTATTAGTTGTGCCCAACTATGTTGGAATGTGAGATGTAAGCATTTCAGCTATTTCTGTATTTTACTTGAAAACCCTAGACACTATTATAATATAACTGGATTTCCTATCAAATGTTTTGGTTAGCGTAAGGTAAAAACTTTCCATGTTTATGTGTGGGAAGTCTTACGTGATACCTTTTGTTTTCAAAGGATTTTCAAAGTTAAGCAACTTTAATCCGTTTACTCATACCAGACCCATGTCTGACCCGGAGTTTATTTCTGTTTTTCCTAAACTCTCGGGTACCCAAATTTTTACGGGTAGCCAAGGGATTCAGGTTTGCTTTGACGAATTCTGGAGGAGAAATGGAGCAGGAGGCTTCAGCGTTGTAGATAGATATATTGGTTCTGCTGTGTTAGTGTTATGTGTATTTCCGCTGTGTTGTATCTCTGTGATGTATCGAGTTGTTTCGAGTTGTATTAACTAGACAGGTGTTTATAACTGTCTAGTATGTGTTGTATTATCTGTATAACTCTGATGTATATGATACTATGTAATCTCTTATGTGATATATTATATTTTATTCGTTCCGCTGTTGAGATTCTGATGTTGTTTTCTTTCTTCTTCTCTATCTTTTCTATTTTCTCACCCCTTTCTTTCTTAAAAACGATGCGATTTTCCGGTAGTGGAAGGTCGGGTCGTGACAGTGGTATCAGAGCAATAGGTTGAGCGAATACCTAAGCTCTGGAGTAGTATCTTTCTTGAGAGAGCGTACTTGAAATTTTTATCTATATATATATATATATGTATTTATTTATTTCTACCTATCTGTTGGGTTACCTGTTCGGGTTTTCCAATATAATTTATAAAGGTAGATAGGGTAGTGGTGTGTGTAACACGACTACCAATAGTTGAAGTTTGAATGTTTGTGGTTGGAAGTGTATCTGTCGAGACTGTAGACCTAATACCGTCTCGAGTAAGCTTTGTTGATGTAAGGATTTTGTTGATCTCTGAAGGATTCGGAGTTCATCATTTAAGTGCAAGTTGATCGCGCTCGTGTGAGCGGATTTTGAGAGTTTGGATCTGTCGGTTGGGCAGAAGTAAGATATGGTATTTTGATACCTCAGGATGTAGTAGCAGTGTGATAAGACGCAGTGACTATAGATGTTTCCGAAGATGTTTTCTTTGGAACAAGTTAAGGAAGTGTGTCTGCTTCGGTGTTGTGGTGGTGCTCAGCAGGATGTTTTGTTTGGTTTGTAGTCCGAGTTCTCGAAGAGCTTTGGATGGGAAGTTTTGGGCATTTGGGTCAGCAGTGTAACTCGGAGTGTTCTATGTGCCGTCTAGGAAGTCTTTTGGCTGGGCAGTTTTTCTTGAGGTGATTTCAGAAGCATCAGAGTGGTTCCGTTCTTCGACAGATTGGCTTCATAAGCGTAAGCTGTTCTGATTGGTAAAGAGAGAGCAGTTTTTCTTTGGAATTAGGCCGGTTTGATCGCAAAAGTGACTTGCGATAGTCTGAGTGTTCTCTTGATTTGTCCGAGATTTTCTGGATGTTCTCAGGAGGTTAGAGTTTTGTCAGCATATGGAGATTGAGTTTGGTATCGACTGGATTCCAGAAAGGGTACCCATGGTTCAGCTAAGAAGATTTGGTGGAGCATTTGTGTTTTCTCTCTGTATCTAGTTTCGAGTTTCTTCCAGCTAAGGGTAGCTGAAGACAGTACCCTTGACTAAAGACTCATCTGTTTCTTTGAGCAGTTCGTTTCCGTTTGTGGTGGATCTGTCATTGTGTGTCCAGGAGGTGTTGGTTGAGTTTTTGGTCGAGTTCTTCGACATTCTTATCTACTTCAGATCAGAGTTGCGCAGCGAAAGCATGGTGGCAGCTGTTCTAGAGTGGAAGCAACCAGAAGTTGCAGTGTTTTGAGATTAGAGAATTTCTATAGGGAATTTTTTTGGATTTGAGTCCAGATTGGTAGTGCATCTGTTTTGTCTTTTCCGGATAGGAGAAGTAAGTTGTATCTGCTGATGATGGTAGAGTAGAGTTGTATTCTAGATGATTTGGTAAATCTGGAGAGGATCTTTTTGGTTGCGTTATTCTGATCCAGTTGGTTATTGGAGCATCAGCGAAGTTGGAGACTTCGTGGTTGTTGAGATTTTCTTCGGTAAAGGGAGCAATAAGATTGGGTAAGACTATGAGGTTAGCTCCAGAGTATATTGATCTTTCTGTATTCTGCTAAGGATAAGTGTTTTGGATTTCAGGAGTGAATTGTCAGTTTGGAGAACTGGGATTCGTTGTATTTCACGTCTCTCTGAGGGAGTACGTGTTAGATCTATCACTGGTTTTAGAACCAGCAGTTCAGGGAGTTTTGGTTGTTGAGTCAGACTTGTCTGTAGTCTAATATCTGTCTTGTTTCATAGATCTAGTTGAGTATGAGCTCAGTAGCTCAGTAGTGTAGCTAGTCTGGATTCAGTAGATCGAGTATTCCAATATCTATACTTGGGAAACTCGGGTAATTTTTAGGAAGCTTATCCGGATCTGTATCCGAATAGCTAGTGTTGTTTGGTTGATTGAATTGTTTGATGATTGAAATTGTTTGTTTGGTTGTATATGGCTGATATGTATGCTGAATTGGTTTAAAATAAAATAAACTTTGGATTATCTTTTGTTTTAAATTTCGAGGACGAAATTCTTTTAAGGGGGAAGGAATGTGACATCCCGGAATTTCGAGGAATTTAAAATATGATAATCTCTTAATTAAAGTATTTTAAATTGATTTAAATTGTTATTTTCAAATATAAATAACCAATTAATTAATAATGGGATGTTTTAAAATTGGATTTTAGATTGATTTTTTAAATCAGAATAATTAGTCACAGATTTAATCTGTGTTATTGTATTAATGGATTTAAATAGTCCTATATATTCTAATTTAATAAGTGTTATATGAATGTGTATATTTATAGGTTTAAAGAAAAATTTTGATTTGGGAATTTAATATAAAAGAGTTCCAATTTAATTATAACAAAATCTATTTTTAACTTAAATAAAATTCTGCTTATTCACTTTTGATATATATATATATATATAATATTTTGTTGTAATTTTGGTAATAAGGTTCCAATTGAAATAAATCTTGTCAAATTTAAATATGAATATAAAACTAACATATGGTCATTAATGTAAGTATTATTATATAAACTTATAAACATATTTAACTTGAGTAAAAATAAAATAAAGTGAATAAATATAAATAAAGTGTTTGGTAGTTAAGTTTAAATTAGAGAATATACATTAGTTAAATAAATAAGTAGTCATGTAAAATAAAAATAGCTAGCTCAATAAATAAATGACTATGTAAAATAAATATAACAACTTATTTAAGTTAAGTAAGTCTAGAAGATATGGTGTATGCTTGTAGTTTGCAGGCAAGTAATATGTGTATATTATCACCATAATTTTGCAAAGTAAAATAAAATATCTGTACTAGAAAATGAAACTTTGCAGGGAAGAAAGGAAATAAGATAACATATAGTACCATACGAAATTAATAAAAGAAGATAAGTATGGCTATACATGACATTGGCCATAAATGCTTGTACCCAAATGCCTCCATTTCAGCTGCATACAAGAATATGGCTATACATGATCTAAGTGTAATAATTTTGTACCAGCTAATTTCTTAGCCTCTGCATTGTTTTAATATATATCAAAGTTTCCCTTTCCATTTCGTTCATTTAAACCATGCAAGACATTTTCATTTCAAAGAAAAACAAAATTCATCTCTGTTCAAACTTTTCCAAAAGCCAAAGCAAGATATTTCAGTTTTTAAAAGAAAATCAGAGCTTGTCAAGTTCCAGTTCAAAGCTTCTTCAGTTTAAAAAAAAAAGAAATCTAGCAATGCAAATGTTTTCAGTTTGAAGTCTCAAGTTTTTAAAAGCTTCAGTTTTAAGTTGCAAGCCAAATTTTGTTCTCTGGGATCATAACAACCAAAGTATGCAATTTCAATCAAGTTACAAAATTTCAAGCTTCAAAGCTGTTCAGATTTTAAGAAATCAAAGCCTCTGCCTTTTTCCAAATCTGTGAGTAAACATCTTTATTTAAAATCTAAATAAGTAAATGATGTTTGCTTGTGAAATCTTTGTGATGATATCTTGCATATATATATATATATAAGTATATGATTCAGTTTATATGTAGAGATAAATGTGTTTCATGTTGTTATGTTTGAACTTATATGACTGTTGATTTAATCACCTCTGTTCCATATTACAGACTTAACAGTTTAGTTCTAATCCATTCTTTTCCCTCTGATCTCTATTGTGACTTAAATTTCAGACAAGGATTGTTTGTTTAACCTTAGATTAAACTTAGAAATGAAGTTAAGGAAAAGATATTTGAATGTTAACTGTAAAAATAGAAAGAACAGGGAAATTCTTAAGACCATGTAAAAATCCAACATAGAAATCTGTAGTCTCAGGGTTGTAATTCGAATATACTTCGCAAATTTGGATTTTTTAAAATTTAAAATGGAGATTTTTAGTTCTGTATTTCAAGAGGAATCTGAATTTGAATAAAACTTGCATTTTTCCCAATTCCTAACGTTCGAACTAATTTTAGATGTTGAAATTCTGGTTGAAGCTTGCTTGACACTTGTTGATAACAGGAAAAATGCTAAAGAAATTTTATATTGTATAAATTAAAGGAACGAGTTCCATTTAGGGTTAAAACTCGAGTTTTGATCGTGTTCAGTGGATAGATGATTGCGTCCTCTTGGAGTGATCGAGCGACACGAAATTGAGAGAGGGCGTAGAGTGGGGTGTCGGCAACCTGAAACCGGAGTCGTGGATTTTCTGGTGAACTCGTTGACGTCGACGAGGTAGATTAGTTGATCGAGTTTTGGGTTTAGGTCCATCAGAATGCTCGATTTCTATTCGAGGCGCGTGCGAGCGTTTGGGTGGTCGTTTTGGGGTGTGGTGATGGTGAGTGACGTGCCGGAGGCCTTGACGTTGGTGGAGCATCACCATGGAGTGGTGTACGTGCACGCGTGCAGTTTGCATATCTGTAGTTTTGGTTTGGGAAGAAAGAGTTTCGCGTGAGGTTGTTCGAGTATTTGTGGAGTTTACTCGAAGATGGGCACGGGATTTTTGGGGTGATGACTCGGGTCGAACTCGAGTGAATTGAAGGTGTTAGAGCTTCAGTTTTTAAAACAGTAATTTAACTAAGTTTTGAAGATAAGGGAAAGAAGTTGAGAGACTCGGGAATATACCCGAGTATCATTCGGGTATGACCTGAAGTGAGGATGAAGCCAGTTTTACAAAAGTTTTAAAAATAGAATTTTTGGAATTTAAATAAATTTTGTTAAAACTTCTTGATAGCATTCCTTTTTAAATATCAAAATGGTTTCTTAACATTTTTTAAAGAGTTTTAAAATTTATTTAATCTAAATTTTGTTTAAGTTAAGTATGGTTTTAAAATGTAAGTGGTAATTAAGAAAATGTTACCTTAAGTTAAAAGAAGTTGACTATCTTGAATTAATTAAGTATAATTAGTTAATTTAATTAAAGATAAAGGTTAATTAAATGGTTAATTTAAGAATTAAGTAATTTAATTAATTAATGGTTATAATTGATTAACTAATAAATTAGAGATAAATGAATTGGGAATTTATTAATTAAGAATATAAAGGTTGATTAATTTGTAATTAAGGAGTACTTAGTTTGTAATTGAGTTTCATTGATTAATAACTTGGTTTTATTAATTAATTAATGAATAAGAAATAATTGAGCTATAGAGATTAATTAAGGATTAATTAATTGTTATTAAGTTTTATTAATTGATAATTAAGATTTATTAATTAATAATTAAAGGATAATGAATCTACATTAAAGATTAATAAATTTGTTTAAAGCCAATTAAGAAATGAATTACCAATTGTAATGTATCAAATGAATGTGATTGATTCATGATAATTAATTGTAAATTAATTAAAGATAATCATTTGATGGTTAACTAAGTATAAATACTTAATGAAATTGAATAGCATAATTACTTAGCAAAGTAATTAATGAATAATTACTGGATGTAATTAATTAAAGGAAATTACTTAATGGAAGTAATTAAAGTGTAATTACTTAGGAGAAGTAATTAAAGGTTTATCACTTAGTGTAATTAAAGATTTATTACTTGGTGTAATAAATAAAAAGGATTTATATAATTAATTAAGAAGTTAATTAATTAAGGTAAGTAATTTCAAGATGGAAATTCCTGTATATGATTTAGGTTGATAAATGGAAGTGAATAATTTAAGTTAATTAATTAATGTGATTTATTAAGGTTTAATGTAATTAATTTTAGTTAATTAATTAATGGAAATAAATTATTAAGGATCATTAATTAATGTAATTAATGAAGCATTTAAATGGTTAATTACTGTGAATGGTTAAGGTTAATAAATTTGTGAAATTAATGAAAGTTGTAATTACTGGAACGTAATTAAAGGTTAGTTAATCAAGATGATTAATTAAAATGGAAATTGGGGAATGATTAATTAATTGATTTGAAATTAATTAATAATTTTGTAAGCAGGATTTATAAGATGAAGTAATTAATTTAATTCATTTTAAATTAATTAGAGATAATGTAACATTCCCCCTTTTGACCGTCTCCAGTCGGTAATTAAACCAACTAGAAACGTTCAAAAGACGAATTGTTATTTAGTTTATAACGTTTAAACAGAATCAGCCACAGAAACACAGATAATAACAATCAATTAAAACAAATGAAAATTTATTTCATTACTATAAATCTTTTTATATACATCAGAGTTTATACAATTTTAATACTGATACAGCGGAATATCTAAAAATACAATTTTCTTTTGAAACTAAAAATGGTTCTTTACTCTCTCTCTAACTTCGCTGCTCGAAAATCTTCAAGCTGTAAAAAATACTCGGTCTGACCCGAGTATTATATTCAAAAGAAAATAATACACAGGTCAGTCTAATTCAAACCAGTTTATTAGTGCATAGAGGCAATAAGAATTTAAATAGACGACAGTCACAATAATTCCCGTCTATCCGACTCTTTAAACAAAGAAATCGGATAACGAAAATTTTAACACTAAACAGTGTTAAACAATAAATCAGCAGATTTAAATCATCAACAGAGATAAATAAACAATTTATCGATCGACTAAATCAATTTAAAACAATTGAAATTGTCACTTCAAAAACCATCAAGACTCGATTGGCTGCCGTACACGCACGCGTGTACGGCCTCGCCAATATGGCATAAAAATCAATGCATCAAAAGCAAAAGAATCAATTCAAATCTGTCGAGTTTGGGTGGCTGCAGTGCACACGTACGCATGCACTGCCTCGCCAACTCGTGTGCACCAACCAAAAGCACAACTAACAAATCAAAACAAAGTCAAACCCAGACAGGTTCAACTCAGGTACAACATGGTGTACAAACTCAAAACTAGAGACTAATCAGTTCGAACCTCAAACTGCAACAAAAGACCACAATGACAGTTCAAGTATGCAGCATGCAAACCAAAGTGAAACACACAGTGTCATCAAGCACCAAAAAAACTAGAACTACAACAACTGAAATGAACAAGGTCACAGTGAAATGAAACTGCAAAGTGAAGACAACATCAATATGCAGACCAGAAAACAGGAAGCAAGGCTACCAGATATCATAAGGCCGACAACAAACTCAGGTGAAGTTCACAGTACAACTCAGATGCAAGCAATTGCAAATAACTTCAACATGACCAAAGATTAAACAGAATGGCTACTGAAATGAATGCATATTGAATACACAAGTAAATGGTCTAGTTCCAATATGAAGTGCATCAGTATGCAAGAATAAACAACATCAGTGGGTAAAGAATGCAGTGACAAGGAAATCATGCAGACAGGTTAAAAACAACCCAGACCAACGTCATATATGAAGACTGAAATGAAAGACTCAAGAGACCATTAATGCACATATGAATGCACGGCAACAGTGAATGCATGAACCAGAATGCAACTAACACAGATGTGCAACTACATAAGATAAGGCAACTACACAAAATCTACTCAAGTATACACATCCATTCAGAGAGTAGATCGAGAGTAAGTTTGCTCACTTTATATTCAATTTTGAACAGAGGAAAAAAAAATTTCTTTCCTTTCAGGTTTAAAAATGTGTTCAGATTTAAAATGTTTCTGGTTGTAACCTTCATGCAGTCATCTAAATACATATAACATACAACACACAATTCACAGTCATAAAGCCTGAAAACCACTTTACCTATTAACTAAGTTTTTTTTTTAAATTTGAGTTACTCACTGCAATAAAATGAAGCTGCAAGTACAACTGGAATGCAACTATATTAAACAGTGACCATATGGATGCAAAGACTGTCACAAACAAATATGGACAATGCCAAAACTAAGGCAAAGGCAAATGATGGTAGCCAATCAAATAAAGCTACAGGAACGAGCAAATCAAAGTAACAAGCTATGGGATATGTGTGCAATTTCAAAGCTACAACATATATGAAAGTTTAATATATGAATGCAAAGACAAGTTCACTTTTCCAAAAGCAAAAAGGTGTCAGTCTTTATTATATAAGCATGGTAAAGAATAAGGGTGTCAGGCATTATTATACACACTTAAGTATGGTAAAGAATAGTATGCTATACATATATAGGCACTACGTCCTTTAAGGATTTGAAGCAAGGTGGGAAAGTCACAACAATTTATATATGTATATATTTTGAACTTAAGCTTACAAAATCAGTGTCTGAAAAGCTTTGGAACCTGATTATATTCGAATGATATTCATTGTTAACCATATCTAATAAGGTGAAACAAATTATAATTTAAGAGTTGATTTGTAATAACTAAAATAGTTGAGCATTACACGAATGAAAAACAGAGAAATGCAAGTATACATTAAAGTGTTTCAGCACACATTCAGGCAACAACGAAGAACTCGAGTGAATTAAAACCATCAAACTTCAAAAATTCTCATACGAACGAAATCACAGTGAAGTCAACAAGGAACCACATGAAAACAATTTTTTTTTTCAGAAATCAAAATCATGAGTATTAGTTTATAAACCAAGAAAATCACAAACTCGAACAATATCAAGAGCCGAAACCACTGCAAAGTCGAAGTCCACATATAATCACTTTCCAGAGATTCGAAACAAAAGAAACCCAATTTTCTTTCGCAAAGCAACCAAAGGCCGAAGCCACAGTTAATAGCCGAAGTCAAAAAGGGACGACATCAACATCGTAAAAATCATACAACCCAAAAACATTTTAAAATCGACTTCGAAAACAAAGTCGAATGCCGACAAATCAAAAGAAGAATTTGACAATCAAATACGAACGAAAATTGTCGAATTCGAACACTGATACACTCGAGGTAGGAATTAGATGTGAGCGGGGGAGAAACCACTCACCTTCGTCAGAAGCGGTCGCGAGCGAGAAACGAGAGTCGAAGCCGGCGCCTTTGATTTCTACCCAAGCCCTAGTTTGAGAAGAGGAAATTCGAGCTAGAGAATCGATCGCCGAAGCCCTAAGTTTTTGTCGCCATTTTTTTTCTTCGTTCGATTGATTTAGGGTTTTGAATGAATGGGAAAAATGAGAGGCGGGTACGTGTTTTATCAGAGAAAAAGGAAAGAAAAACGTGGGAGGTATGGGCTGAACGATATAGGGTACGGGCTGGTATTATATTTTTTTCTTTATTTTATTTTCATTTTTCTTTTAATTTATAACTTATGTTATTTGTTTTATAAATAAAATTCACTCAATTTTTTAAAACCATCATCTATATTATTTTCATTTGCTTCTATCTTATCAATTTCAAAAATGTAAAGTTTTTAATTTTTTTAATTAATTAAGATAAATTTGATTTTTAAATCCAAAGATTTTATACTTTAAAATTTTCAAAGCAAATTTCCTTTACATTTTTATAAATCCCGATTCAAATTATTATCCAATTTATACTTCCCATTTTAAACTTGAAAAATTCAAACAAATACACGATTTAAATCAAAATTTAATTCAAATTTCAATTTAAAATAGTTTAAAAATTCGGGATCGTTACAAACTCCCCTCCTTAAAAACTTTTCGTCCTCGAAAAGGAAAAGTTGTTAAAATTTCATCGATATTTATACTCTAGTAAATTTTCTAAGCTTAAAACTTATTACAATTAAATGAATATAGGATTCATTCTATTTGTTTAATCTCACTAGTTTTGTTTATCTTCTCTTTTATTCAATGATTTCTACAATCATTGATTTCTAAAATCAAAACGCAAAAGTCTTTTATCAACATTTTCGATTTACAACTCAGATTCAAACTTAAAATTCTTCACGTTAGAGATTTATATAATATATATCTTCCAAAGCTGTGGACTTTCAAAACATTACAAAGATCCTCTTCCTTAGTTTATTAGGTAGGAATTTTGAAATTTTACTTTCAAATCATTGATTTGCTATTTACAGTTTGAAAATACTTGCTAACTCGAAATTTAACAAGTCCATCTTCGTTCTCACAGACATTAGGCATACGCTGGCCAGGCGCAGGTCTAAAAATCTCCAAGTACTAAATATACTTGCTTCAATTCCCAGTGAAAATACTTTTAAAAATTCTTTTAAAAATGGATATGGAAAGCACGTTCCCCCATGGATTACAGTTCCACCCGGCGGTTACGCTACTATCCCAGTAGAGTCGCTTGTGGCTGTAGATTTCACATCTCTTAAATTTCGCCATGGTTGTCGCCATAGATTGCAGTACACACGGCGGTTACGCTACTATCCCAGTAGAATCGCTCGTGTCTGTAGGCATCACGCCCCTCAAATTTCGCCTGGCATTAGATTGCAGTTTACCCGGCGATTACGCCACTATCCCAGTGGAATCGCTTGTAACTGTGGGCATCTCGCCCCTCAAATTACGCTAATCATCCATCAATCTAATCTCATCGCGATGATCTATCGCGAAGGATTTCCGATTCAAATAGTCACTCTGACTAAAATTCTACGTAGCTACGAATTTCAAATGGACACTCTTCAAGAGTTCCAATACCTTCTCTAATAATAAATGGAAGGTACTTTTCCACATCCTCAGTTTAGAAAACATAATATCATATATGTAGTACTTTCATTTCACATTTCGTACATATCATATCCATGTAAACATACATAAGATTTCCATAACAATGACTTTCTAAACTAACGGTTTCAAATTCACCGCATTCATATATATATATATAAGTTCTAAAAACTTACATATCTCATATTCATAACAAAATAGAGGATTTCAAAATTTTCCTCTAAGTCGATTTGGAAATTTTAAGGTTATCTCAAACCTAATTCATATTCATAATTCCATTTATTATCGACTTTCACATTCGATTTGAATTACACGCTACATCGTCAATTCTCAACACAGAATTGATGTCTATCGATATATAACCTCTGAGCTCGTACGTCTCAGAGAAGGGTGTTAAGCTAAGAGAATAAATTCTCCGCCACCAACAGATATATATTTAATAGAGATCAATTGCTATGTCATCAATTCACAATGTTAGACATACAATCCAAATCATCATCTGAAATTCAAAGCTCAACTTAAATTGTCTTTGATGTCGAAGTTAAACTCAATTTTAACTTAACGATTCAATCTTTTTGAAAAATTTCAAATTGAACAAATTGTTCAAATTCTCACTTAACTTTTCAACTTCGACTTCAAAAATGAATTTCAAATCATTTATTCCTTACGGAACATATTCACAACATTTCATCTTTGGAAAAACATTTCCATACTTATTTAAAAATAAGTAATTCACAAATCCATTTTATTTTCAACCTTTGAAAATATTCGATATACTTAAATCAAAATCAAGTATATATTTCATCTTTTAAGGAAATCATTCTCTTTCACATTTTCATTTGAGTTAAAACGAATGTTACGTAAAACATCGTTACGACAACTCAAAATCACTAGTATAGGAATTCGAAATTTAGATAGATGTATAAATCCCAATACTATACAAAACATTTCCTTTCGGAAATCATTTACTATAACAACAGTGTTATAGTCCACCATTTCCTTATATTCGAAAACGTCTATTTCAACAATGAATGTTGAAATCTATGGTTTCGATATTCAATGCCTTTGAAAACATCTTTTAAAACAATTAACTTCGTTTTAAAATATCGATTTCCCCAAACATGTCCATTTTATTCAATAATATATTCACGGTCCAAAATTGTGAATATACATCTTTTAACAAACTACAAGAATTTACTTATCAAAATAAGTCATTTCCGAATTTATAAACAACGTTAAAAATTCCATTTCTATTTATAGAGACTTCAATTTATAGTAATTTACTTCATTAACCATTTCTTCTATAACTCAGATTTATATCAGAAATTTAATTTATAAGTAAATTACTTATAAATTCTTTTATTTTGCAACTTCGATTCATTTTATAACTTCACATTATAAAACTTTTAATTCTGAAACTTTTCATCCACTTATGAAATCCATTAAATATTTCACTTTTAACACTTATACAATTCCAATATTTTATCAACACTTTCAAATCTTCAATATAGCCCGTTTATAATAATTCAAAATTTCCACTTTAAACTATTATATAAATTTATCAATTTTCCATTTCCAAAATAATCAACTAGTTCTTTAATAAATCATTCATCGACTTGATTTCCAATTTAATCACATTTGATTCATTCACATTGGATTTTACTAACATTCATTCATATTCAATTAGTTTACTTTCACTAATTTATACTCAAGTTAGTTTGCTTTCGATTCAAATCAAATTTTGATTCTCTTTAAATTTACTTATCTTTCACTTTGAATTTAATTTACATAGCTTCCAATTCCATTAATTCAATTTCATTAATACTTAATGAATTTCCACACAATCAACTAGCAACCAATGCACATTCAACTTAACCAAATTTATTTACTTGCTTACATTCAATTTGGTTCAAAACACTTAATTTCAATTGGTTTATATTCTAATTCAGATTGAATTCTTATACTTACCATATTCACTAATTCACTTTTACAATTAAAGTTGAATTTCCTTTCTATAACTCAAATTCATATTCATTCTTCACTTTATCAATTCATTTTGATATCAAATTCAATTTGCTTCAATATTACTTAAGCCATGTTTCATTTCTAAAGTCATTTTATTTAACTTTTACAAAAGTCAAATTCATATCACGATTCAAAATTCAGATTTTGTTTTACTTAACAAAACTGTTTAACATTTAACAACTGGTTTACTTAAACTTTCTCATTTTATATGTTAAACAACTTATTAATTTAAACTTTCCAATTCATATCATATAATCACTTATCTTTCAAGTTTAACTTTTCATCTCAATAATTTATCAAATCCAGTTCAATTTATTTAACTTCCTTTGTTAAACTTCAAATCGTATATTTATTAACACTAATTCAATTCAATTTAACTTTTCTTTTAGTTAAATTTCAAATCCATATATTTATTAATGCCAACTCGCTTCAATTTAACTTTCCTTAAGTTAAAAATCTTTATTTCATATTCAATATTCACTTTACTTATATAAGATCTATTCCAAATTCATTCATATTATATTTTCTAAAACAATTTTATACTTCTTTGGATTTGAAAAACATTCTCCTTTTTAAAAGTGTTTCTAGTAACTATTCATATTAAACATCATAAACTAAGCTTTGTGTAAACCAAAGCTCTGATACCACCTGTAACATTCCCCCTTTTGACCGTCTCCAGTCGGTAATTAAACCAACTAGAAACGTTCAAAAGACGAATTGTTATTTAGTTTATAACGTTTAAACAGAATCAGCCACAGAAACACAGATAATAACAATCAATTAAAACAAATGAAAATTTATTTCATTACTATAAATCTTTTTATATACATCAGAGTTTATACAATTTTAATACTGATACAGCGGAATATCTAAAAATACAATTTTCTTCTGAAACTAAAAATGGTTCTTTACTCTCTCTCTAACTTCGCTGCTCGAAAATCTTCAAGCTGTAAAAAATACTCGGTCTGACCCGAGTATTATATTCAAAAGAAAATAATACACAGGTCAGTCTAATTCAAACCAGTTTATTAGTGCATAGAGGCAATAAGAATTTAAATAGACGACAGTCACAATAATTCCCGTCTATCCGACTCTTTAAACAAAGAAATCGGATAACGAAAATTTTAACACTAAACAGTGTTAAACAATAAATCAGCAGATTTAAATCATCAACAGAGATAAATAAACAATTTATCGATCGACTAAATCAATTTAAAACAATTGAAATTGTCACTTCAAAAACCATCAAGACTCGATTGGCTGCCATACACGCACGCGTGTACGGCCTCACCAATATGGCATAAAAATCAATGCATCAAAAGCAAAAGAATCAATTCAAATCTGTCGAGTTTGGGTGGCTGCAGTGCACACGTACGCGTGCACTGCCTCGCCAACTCGTGTGCACCAACCAAAAGCACAACTAACAAATCAAAACAAAGTCAAACCCATACAGGTTCAACTCAGGTACAACATGGTGTACAAACTCAAAACTAGAGACTAATCAGTTCGAACCTCAAACTGCAACAAAAGACCACAATGACAGTTCAAGTATGCAGCATGCAAACCAAAGTGAAACACACAGTGTCATCAAGCACCAAAAAAACTAGAACTACAACAACTGAAATGAACAAGGTCACAGTGAAATGAAACTGCAAAGTGAAGACAACATCAATATGCAGACCAGAAAACAGGAAGCAAGGCTACCAGATATCATAAGGCCGACAACAGACTCAGGTGAAGTTCACAGTACAACTCAGATGCAAGCAATTGCAAATAACTTCAACATGACCAAAGATTAAACAGAATGGCTACTGAAATGAATGCATATTGAATACACAAGTAAATGGTCCAGTTCCAATATGAAGTGCATCAGTATGCAAGAATAAACAACATCAGTGGGTAAAGAATGCAGTGACAAGGAAATCATGCAGACAGGTTAAAAACAACCCAGACCAACGTCATATATGAAGACTGAAATGAAAGACTCAAGAGACCATTAATGCACATATGAATGCACGGCAACAGTGAATGCATGAACCAGAATGCAACTAACACAGATGTGCAACTACATAAGATAAGGCAACTACACAAAATCTACTTAAGTATACACATCCATTCAGAGAGTAGATCGAGAGTAAGTTTGCTCACTTTATATTCAGTTTTGAACAGAGGAAAAAAAAATTTCTTTCCTTTCAGGTTTAAAAATGTGTTCAGATTTAAAATGTTTCTGGTTGTATCCTTCATGCAGTCATCTAAATACATATAACATACAACACACAATTCACAGTCATAAAGCCTGAAAACCACTTTACCTATTAACTAAGTTTTTTTTTTAAAAAATTTGAGTTACTCGCTGCAATAAAATGAAGCTGCAAGTACAACTGGAATGCAACTATATTAAACAGTGACCATATGGATGCAAAGACTGTCACAAACAAATATGGACAATGCCAAAACTAAGGCAAAGGCAAATGATGGTAGCCAATCAAATAAAGCTACAGGAACGAGCAAATCAAAGTAACAAGCTATGGGATATGTGTGCAATTTCAAAGCTACAACATATATGCAAGTTTAATATATGAATGCAAAGACAAGTTCACTTTTCCAAAAGCAAAAAGGTGTCAGTCTTTATTATATAAGCATGGTAAAGAATAAGGGTGTCAGGCATTATTATACACACTTAAGTATGGTAAAGAATAGTATGCTATACATATATAGGCACTACGTCCTTTAAGGATTTGAAGCAAGGTGGGAAAGTCACAATAATTTATATATGTATATATTTTGAACTTAAGCTTACAAAATCAGTGTCTGAAAAGCTTTGGAACCTGATTATATTCGAATGATATTCATTGTTAACCATATCTAATAAGGTGAAACAAATTATAATTTAAGAGTTGATTTGTAATAACTAAAATAGTTGAGCATTACACGAATGAAAAACAGAGAAATGCAAGTATACATTAAAGTGTTTCAGCACACATTCAGGCAACAACGAAGAACTCGAGTGAATTAAAACCATCAAACTTCAAAAATTCTCATACGAACGAAATCACAGTGAAGTCAACAAGGAACCACACGAAAACAATTTTTTTTTTCAGAAATCAAAATCATGAGTATCAGTTTATAAACCAAGAAAATCACAAACTCGAACAATATCAAGAGCCGAAACCACTGCAAAGTCGAAGTCCACATATAATCACTTTCCAGAGATTCGAAACAAAAGAAACCCAATTTTCTTTCGCAAAGCAACCAAAGGCCGAAGCCACAGTTAATAGCCGAAGTCAAAAAGGGACGACATCAACATCGTAAAAATCATACAACCCAAAAACATTTTAAAATCGACTTCGAAAACAAAGTCGAATGCCGACAAATCAAAAGAAGAATTTGACAATCAAATACGAACGAAAATTGTCGAATTCGAACACTGATACACTCGAGGTAGGAATTAGATGTGAGCGTGGGAGAAACCACTCACCTTTGTCAAAAGCGGTCGCGAGCGAGAAACGAGAGTCGAAGCCGGCGCCTTTGATTTCTACCCAAGCCCTAGTTTGAGAAGAGGAAAATCGAGCTAGAGAATCGATCGCCGAAGCCCTAAGTTTTTGTCGCCATTTTTTTTTTCGTTCGATTGATTTAGGGTTTTGAATGAATGGGAAAAATGAGAGGCGGGTACGTGTTTTATCAGAGAAAAAGGAAAGAAAAACGTGGGAGGTATGGGCTGAACGATATAGGGTATGGGCTGGTATTATATTTTTTTCTTTATTTTATTTTCATTTTTCTTTTAATTTATAACTTATGTTATTTGTTTTATAAATAAAATTCACTCAATTTTTTAAAACCATCATCTATATTATTTTCATTTGCTTCTATCTTATCAATTTCAAAAATGTAAAGTTTTTAATTTTTTTAATTAATTAAGATAAATTTGATTTTTAAATCCAAAGATTTTATACTTTAAAATTTTCAAAGCAAATTTCCTTTACATTTTTATAAATCCCGATTCAAATTATTATCCAATTTATACTTCCCATTTTAAACTTGAAAAATTCAAACAAATACACGATTTAAATCAAAATTTAATTCAAATTTCAATTTAAAATAGTTTAAAAATTCGGGATCGTTACAGATAAGATAATTAATTTAATTCATTTTAAATTAATTATATATGGTGTGATTATTTATCCTTGCTTATGTATGGATGGATGATATTGTTGCCTTGAATGGTTTGAAATCTCGGTTACGAGATAAGTAATGCTATGTGATATAGATTATCTATTCCTGATGATATTGTAGATTATCTATTTCTGATGATATTGTAGAATATCTATCTGTGATGTTGTGAATTATCTATCTCTGTGTATATATAGATAATGAATTGAATTGTTTTAACTTTAAAACAACTTGGCCTTAAAAGACACGGTTTGGATTTGATGAGACCGGGATCGGGTTTCCAGATTTGGATATCCGAAAACCACATCGATCCAAATCAACGATAGGTCGTGAATCTCAAGTGAAGATGAAGATTCAGAGTGCAAGGGTTATTGTCGTTAACTCTGAGGGTGATTCCAAAATGAGTGTAACGAGATAATGCCTTCGGTTTCGTTCGAACCCGGAACGAACTTGTATGGATTGAATGCTTTCAGCACATCGTCAGGTGGACGATGAGCATTCTAAGTGATGAGTTCTAATAAAGGTAATCGTGACCTCAAGCCTCATCAACCGGGAATGGCTAAAACAGGGGAGATGCAGCAAGGCTTCGTGGGTAGCCCCCACTTGAGAGTAAGGTCATCCCTGTCTAGATGCCCCTTTTATTTCGGCTTAGTGGTGCGGTTGAATGATCACAACCGTGGGGTGATTTTATTCGGAACTATCCAGTAAGGGATGGGTCCGGCTTTGTGTTGCAGGGGACTTTGGGTGGGTCCTCGGTACGCTGATCTAGGCCAGGTACTGTGACGGGCGGTACCCCAGTAGCCCTGCCATTGTATGGAATCCAATCTCCAATAAGTGCCGTACGTATTAGTTGTGCCCAACTATGTTGGAATGTGAGATGTAAGCATTTCAGCTATTTCTGTATTTTACTTGAAAACCCTAGACACTATTATAATATAACTGGATTTCCTATCAAATGTTTTGGTTAGCGTAAGGTAAAAACTTTCCATGTTTATGTGTGGGAAGTCTTACGTGATACCTTTTGTTTTCAAAGGATTTTCAAAGTTAAGCAACTTTAATCCGTTTACTCATACCAGACCCATGTCTGACCCGGAGTTTATTTCTGTTTTTCCTAAACTCTCGGGTACCCAAATTTTTACGGTTAGCCAAGGGATTCAGGTTTGCTTTGACGAATTCTGGAGGAGAAATGGAGCAGGAGGCTTCAGCGTTGTAGATAGATATATTGGTTCTGCTGTGTTAGTGTTATGTGTATTTCCGCTGTGTTGTATCTCTGTGATGTATCGAGTTGTTTCGAGTTGTATTAACTAGACAGGTGTTTATAACTGTCTAGTATGTGTTGTATTATCTGTATAACTCTGATGTATATGATACTATGTAATCTCTTATGTGATATATTATATTTTATTCGTTCCGCTGTTGAGATTCTGATGTTGTTTTCTTTCTTCTTCTCTATCTTTTCTATTTTCTCACCCCTTTCTTTCTTAAAAACGATGCGATTTTCCGGTAGTGGAAGGTCGGGTCGTGACAATTTGTTTTAACCTAAATCAATCCTGGCCGTACATTTCAAATCTTCAGATCTGGCCGCACACACGTTTCTTCCCTCCTTCCAATTCATGTTCCATTCCCAGGTGAAAACGCAACACCCAAACCCATTGGCTGCCTTCTAGGGTTTGAAACCACGGCCACCACAACGCACGAAATCCCATCACTCCACCACCACGCTGAAGGCCATCACCAGGGCTACACACGCCTACAACCACCCTGAGCTCGGCCTCATCTAGGCCTGGGAATTCGTGCACGAAAACAGCCCCTTCACGAGCAGATTTTGGCCTCCACACGACTCCGTTTCAGATCTCCACCGTTGAGAACGTAGATCTCATGTAGCTCTACATTTTTGTAGTTGATAATTTCTTCTAATTGTTAGTGGATTGGAAGATAATTGGAGGAGAAGATTAGAGATTTCTGGCCACTGAAATATTAGGGCCGGCTCAAGGAGGAAGGAGGGTTTCTTTTGCAAATGAAAAAGTTGAGGTGCTTTTATAGAAAACAACGAAAACACTATTCATCCGAAAATTTTCGAACTCCAAATGAAGCGTGCCGGCTGGCATTTCTAAGGTTTACCCCGCGTTCCGAACGCAATGTAACATGTTTCGGGAGCTAATTCGGTCATCTGTGCGAGTTACGGAATTAAACGATCAAATTTAAATTAAACCGATTCTAACCGATTTCGATGCGTTTTGGCTTGCCCCGGACAAACGGTATATCCGATTGACACAAAATTTGAAACCTTACAATAATATCACATTACGGATCCGATAAAACTGGTTTTGTCGAAATTCGAGACTTTTTGAAAAATGACTATTTTAACTCGCCAAATTAATATTAAAACAATTCCGGTGCGTTTCGAGCTGCCACGGTCAAACGACAACTACGATTGCTACGAAAATTGAAATTCGATAATAACAAACTATTACGGATCCAATGGAACTAGTTTCGTCCAATTCTGAGACTGATCGAAAAATGGCTAATTTCTCTAGTCGATTAAATATTAAAATATTCAATTTTCACAGATTAACTTTAAATTAAATTTTAAAAGTTCTATAACATCAGTATAACTCCAACATGATTTAATATAACTTTATAAATCATTTTTAATCTCATTAAATCCAGATTTCAATTATTTATGGAATTTCAACTATAAATTTATCGATTTAATTAACAATTAAATCTAGGTATTCAAAAAATAAATTATTCGACTTATTAATTTCACTTATTAATATTTAAAATCAATTAAATATTCAAATTTTAATTGATAGAAATTCTGGGTCGTTACACTCCCGAAGCCTCGACCACATAGGCCGACCTCCAACATAGTCAATACCAACCATGCATGGTCGGACAAGACCATTTACGGCCACCTGATATCTCAGGAATTTGAAGTCCAAGCCACTCCACCACACCCCAAAGCCAACCCGAAGCATAATCTTCCCAAACTCGAAGTGGCAACAAGAAAAACACGAAGTGGACATGGTCAATACCTACCATGTCCCGACTTCAAAATATGGCTAAGTCCAAATTATGCTTCTGCATCATTCCTAAGTCCAACTCAAAGCGCCCTTGCCAAAACCCAAAGCTCTTGCCTTCCTGACCCGATGCATCCAAATCCTAATATGTTTCCACCAACCAAAAATTTGCCTAAGTCCATACTCCAACACCGACCATATTTCCTAGGCTTTACTCAAAGTTTCCTCATCCAAAACTTGAAACAACCACCTAATCACTCAAAACACCCAATCATGACTGGTCACCGCCGACATGATTTCGATGACCAAATTTTGAGCCACGAAATTAACTCCAATTTGCATGTGGCTTGTTTTTTGCTCCCTTGGGACTTCAAACAAAGTCATATCCAAGTCGCATCACATTTCAAACACTTCGATGCCACTTTGCATCAAACGATGTACTATATTTCTAACCACACAAAACAACTAGAAAACACATCAAGATAATTCATATAACTATCAAACATCATTCTATAACATCCAAGCAATGCATATAAATCATTCAAACAAAATTTACAAGTGTATTTCGTCCTAGATCCAATTCTATAGAAAATGACAATTATGGTTGGTAATGGTATAAAATGTATCAAAATCAAATCTAATTTTTTAAACAGTTTAAGGTTTTGTTAACATTATATCTAAGTTTTAAAACATTTTTCTTTGAAAATAATTTCAAAAATCATATATTAAGTATATCAACATACATAGCATTATAATACAAGCAATATGTTAATACCTCAGATATTGATTTTAATCATAATAACCATATAAATATAGTTAATAATGTTTGCCAAGTTGCATAGTATATATTGTAAAATATTACACAGATATAAAATGATTAAGCATGAAGACTGATCTAAAGACTAAAGTTCAAGATTTAGAGATGATCATGGCTCACGAGTTTAAAGATAAAGATTTAAAGAGCTTAAGACATTAATGTATAATTCTGAGTCATTCGAAAAATTATTAAAGTTCGTGATAGCAGATTCTGATCTTTATCACAAATTTTTGATCTCTGATATTCTAATAAAAATAAATTATTTTAAATTCAAAATACATTTTTACAACTATTTTATAGAAGTTTTTAGTTCAAGGTATTTAAAAATTATGCTTAAAATTATTTTACAAAAATATAGATGTTTGAAAACAATTTAAAAGAAAAATTATTTTTCAAAACTAACAAGGGTACATCGACATACCCCTCCTAGATATGTCAACATAGTGATAGTTGGTTGCTTTTTTAATTTTTGGAAAGAAGTGTCTTTTGGATGCACCTCTTCACGAATGGATACTTCTGTTCATTTACTATATAAAGAGGTGTGCAAACGAATTTTTAAATGAATTTTCTTACTTTCTTCTTACTCCTTACTCTCTTGAAATGTTTTTTGGAAACTACTTTCTATATACTGCAAAATCTACAAAGAATCAATCCATACTCCACTAGATTGATTCTCTATAAACCATCTACTACTTTGGAAGCATTCTCTTTACAAAATCAAAAATCAAACTGCTATCAGAAGGACTATAGGATATCTTGTATCCCAAGTACAACCATTTGTATTTAGAAATCAACAACTCTACTCTTATTTGTTTGGGTGCGCTTGTTTCTTGTTCAAATCAAATGGGTGTGCTTGTTGCCCGTTCAAATCAAGTGGGTGATCTTGTTTCTTGGTAAGCTAGGAGATCTTTCCCTAATCTTGTAAGACAGGAGCATGTGTCTTGTAGCCTTGAATTTGAGATTGTATTCTAGTTTGCTTCTTATCTGGTTAATGTAGGCGACTGAAAAGAAACCTACACAGTATTGTACGGGATTGGATGTAGGATTGGTTAATCCAAACCATTAAAAAAAATCCTTGTGTCATCTCCCTTACTTTACTTTTATTATTGCTTTTATATTACTTATGATTGTATCTGTTATTGCTTGATTAGTATAGATCTGTGTTGATAATCTGTGATTTGATTTTGAACTTGAAACAAAGTTAAAAAGGTTCATAAAATATGTAAAACACTATTCACTCTCCCTCTAGTGTTAAATTGGCCTTAAGATCCGTTACATTGTAACCCATATTTGGTATCAGAGCATAAGGTTTTCAAAAACTCATAATTTGATTTTTTTTTTAAGTATAAATGGCTAGTAACACTGCTAGTTCACTTTTTAACACTTTTATAGAAAACAATTATGAAATTTATATGTTACAATCAAATAGATTAATTATTTTGAAAAGTCACTTGATGTTTTGGAAAGGTATAATGTGGAATTGCAGGACAAGTATGTTATATGGCTAATGGTGAAGAGACACTTGATATTCATACATCATAACTCAAAAAGGAAAAATGGATACTAGACAGTGGATGCTCAAGACACATGACTGAAAATCCGAAGATCTTAAAGGATATAGTTTACAAAGATGGAGGATCGATTAACTTCAAAGACAACTCAAAAGGATATGTGATTGGCATCGGCAATGTCAGTAACTCTAGAACTCTTATTATTTCTAATGTTTTGCTAGTTAGGAATTTTAAACAAAACCGATTAGTATTAGTCAATTATGTGATAAGGGTTTTAAAATTAAGTTTGAAAATGATATTTTCCACATTGAGGATAATCAATCTAAAATTATCTTTGAAGGTATTAGGAAATGTAATATTTATATCTTAAGTATAAAAGTGTCTAATGACAATCTTTATCCTTTAGCTAAATATAATAACCCTTGGATTTGGCACAAAAGATTTGTTCATTTAAATTTTAAACACTTATCTAAAATTGCTAGATGTGAACTTGTTAGGGGACTCCCTAAAATGAGTTTTAATGTCAACAACTTATGTGATGCTTGTCAACTAGGAAAACTTCATAAAAGTACTTTTAAATTGAAAGATATGATTTCAACTTCTCAACCCTAGAACTTCTTCACCTAAATCTTTTCGGACCATCGCAAATACAATCAATAAATCATAACGGATATTTTTTGTAATAATAGATGACTTTTCAAGATATACTTGGATAATTTTTCTAAAACATAAAAGTGAAGCATTTGAAATGTTTAAAATCTTTCCTAAGAAAATTCAAAATCAAAAGTCAATTAAAATTAAAACAATCAAGAGTGACCATAGAAGATAGTTCGAAAATGAAAACTTTGAAAAAAATTCTAATAAAGAAGAAATTACACTTAACTTTTCTTTTCCTAGAACTCCTCAACAAAATGGAGTGCTAGAAAGTAAGAAATAGAACTATACAAGAATGTGCTAGGACTACGCTAAATGATAGTGATTTACCTTAAATAAATTAGACTGAAGTACTTGCCACAACATGCTATATTTTAAATAGAATTTTAATAAGACCATTTACTAGGAAAACTCTCTATGAATTATTTTATGGCAAAAAGCTTAAAGTATCTTATTTTAGAATTTTTTGTAGTAGATGTTTTATATTAAATACAAAAGATAATTTAGATAAATTTAATGATGTCAAACGAAGGAATTTTTATTAGATATTCTAATAGTAGTAAAGCTTATAGAGTTTTTTACACCAAAATTAACATTATTGAAGACATTACATGTTTCATTTGATAAAAAATTTAAATAAACTAATTCTAATATTGATGAGGAAGAAAATATTAATGAGAATGAAAATAATGAAATTATAAATAGTGAAATCGCTAATAATAATGAAAATAATGACAACTCTGAAATTCATATCAAAATAAAAGAACAAAATATTTGAAAGATCATCCTATAGAAAATATTCTTGGAAATATACAGTCAGTTGTAAAAACAAGATATCAATAGAATAAAATGAATAATGTAGCTTTTATCTCTACTAATGAACCTAAATGTCTAAAGGAAGCATCATTGGATGATTCATGAATGCTTACTGTGCAAGAAGAACTGAATCATTTTAACAGAAACGATGTTTGGGAATTAGTCCCAAGACTTGAGGATAAAGCAGTAATAGGAACTAAATGGGTCTATAGAAATAAACTGAATGAACAAGGAGAAGTCATTAGAAATAAAGCACATTTGGTTGCTCAAGGTTATAATCAGGAGGAAGGAATAGATTTTGCTGAAACATTTGTCCCTATAACTAGATTAGAGGCCATTAGAATTTCACTTGCTTTTGCAAATAATAATAATTTTAAATCTAATGAAGAACGTTTAGATATATTCTCTTAAAAAATGGGGACCCCTCCTTCTTTGATTTCTCTTCCCACTGACCCATCCCATCCCTCTTCTTCTCATCAACCTTGTCCTTCATCTCCTACTCTTGTACCTCCCTCTGTTTCATCCCATCTTCCTTTGCCAGACCCTACCCCAGATAACCTCCCTTGTGTTAGTGTTCCTGTATCTCCTAAGTCTTCAGCTCCCATTCTCTCTTCTCCTCCCTTGCCTCCTCTATCCCTATCTCATCCTCCTCTTGCTTGGAACTCTCTTTTCAAAGCCAAACCGAATAATGCTGGTAAATATGTGCCACGCGACATACAACTTGAGTTCAATGGAGATGCTATTGTGCCTCCCGATGAAGTTGTTAAGGCAGGAAACTCCATGTGGAAAGAATATCTTGTAGGTTTTTTTCTTGACAACCCTCTTCCATACTCCACAGTTTTGTATTACCTCAAAAGAGCTTGGAAGCTTAGTGGATCTATTTCTGTCAAATCTGATGGTTTCCTGTTCTTGTTCAAGTTCACTAATGATGAGGATAGGAAAAGAATTTCTGAATCTGACCCTGTTCTGATGAGGAATAAGCTATTTATAGTGAAGCCTTGGGATGAAAATATAGGTAATAGTTGTAGTAGCATCAAAGCAGTTCCAGTTTGGATTAAAGTATCTAACATACCCTTGTATGCTTGGTCACCATTGGGAATTAACTGGTTAGCTTCGAGGGTTGGAAAACTTCTTTGTATGGATGCATCAACTGAAAAATTTGAACGAATCTCATTTGACAAATGCTTGGTTGAAGTCTACCCAAAGAATGAATTACCTGAAAGCTTTTCTGTGAAATTGCTTGATGGTTCAGAACAGATTGTGAAAGTTGATTACTTGTGGAAACCAGAAATTTGCACTATATGTACGGAGTTTGGGCACTTGGTTACTTACTGTAAGAAATTTGTATGTGAAGGAAATTTTGAACTCCCTTGTGAAATTAATAAGCGGCAGAAAATTGGTGAAGTGAATAAGAACAAGATGAAGAAGGGGAAAAACATTGATAAACAAGACAAAGTGAAGCAAGTCTGGCAAAAAGTAAATAAGAATAAGGGAAAAAAAAATAATTATACGTGAAGAAGTAGAAGACACTGCTTTGAAGATGCTAGGTGCAAAGGAAAAAATTGTTCTTGATGGAAATGAGGAAAATATAATTGACCTTGTTGAAGTGAATAAGTCACACTGTGATGATCTACCATGTACTGTTACCACTCATAACAAGTTCAACTTACTGCTATCTGTAGAGAATGAGCAAGGCTTATTGGAAACTTATGATGAAGAGGAAGGGGAAATAACTGATGAAGTGTTTTGTGAAGATCAACACAATGATACTTCCTTGAATACCACTATTTCTGTTGATGGCAATGAACTTGTAAATAAAGATCTGTCTTCAAATTCTGATGTGCAGATAATGCCTCTAAAGGTTCCTACCATTCCAAGCAGTAGCAAAGAAGTTTGTTTTGAAACTTCTGTAGTGCATGCTCTTTTTGAAACTCTTGTGCCAGATTTTGATAAAAGCTGGTGCAAAGCTTTTGAGTTGCAAGTTACACAATTAATTACATCCATGCACAAATCATCTGTTGATGTACAACCTCCTGTCCCTACACATTACAACTTTTCTATTGAGTTGCCTGCTTGGCCTTCTTCCAACACTCAACCTCTTACAGGCTCTCCTCATGATCCTACCTCCTCCATATCAAACTCACAACCATCCTCCCCTCAGTCTCTGCCTCGTAGGAAAATTGAACCTAGATCTCTTTCTGCTAAGAGAAGAAATAACTCCAACCTTCCTCAATAAAATTTTAATGATTAAAAAAAATTGCTTCTTGGAATCACAGAGGAGCCCATAGTAAGTTGAAACTTGATCAAGTTAAGAGAATTATCTCTGAGTACAATATTTCTCTCTTTGGTCTGCTTGAAACTAAGCTTAATCTCTCATTATCCATTAAAGCAGCTTCATACATTAACCCAAATTGGTCCTTCCATCATAACCTCGATATTGCTTCTTATGGTAGAATTCTTGTTATCTATGACCCTGCAGTGATGACTCTTTCTCCTCTTCTGTCCTCTAGACAGTACATCCATTTTCATGTCCATGATAATCAATCTCTATCCTCCTACTACATCACTTTTGTATATGCTGACAATTTTGTTACTTCCAGGAATTCTTTTTTCAACTCCTTGCCTCCTTTAAGACAATCTTCTCACCCCTGGATTGTCTTGGGTGATTTCAACTCCTGCTATGAATATAATGACAAATTTAGAGGAATTTCTCTTATTCCTGGAGATCTTGATCCCCTCAACCTTGCTGTTTTTGATTTTGACTTGATCTTGGTTAACAGGTCAGGAGCAAAGTTTTCTTGGAACAACAGAAGTCGTAGTGGTGTTCGTACTTTCACAACTATTGATCATGCTTTTTGTAATCTTCAAGCTCTCAACCTTTGGCCTTCCCTTTCTGTCTTCCTTCCTCAGCCTATTATGTCAGATCATTCTCCATTAATCTTAACTCTTGGTCACCATTTTAGAAGGGAAAAGAGAAGTTTTAAATTTTTTAATGCTTGGGTTAAGCATGAGCACTTTCTTGTTTTAGTTTCACAAGTTAACTCTCAATTTTCTTGTTATGGTGATCCTATGTATAAGTTTTGCAGGAAGTTAAAAAGCATCAAACAGGCGATCAAACAATGGGCTACTATCACTTTTGGTACTGGTAGCCTGTTGTCAACCTCACTTAAGGAACAACTTAAGAAACAACAAGACTATATGATGGAGCATCCTCTAGATGTGCATGCTGCTGCTGAAGAAGGCAAATTATTCAGTGAGGTTAACAATGCCCTCTTCTTGGAAGCTAGCATGAAGAGGCAACAATTGCATAATAGATGGATTGATGAAGGGGACAAGAACACTAAGTTCTATCATGAATCATTAAAGGTTAAACATGCTAGAGAAAATATTTTTAGTATTTATGATGATCATGGTACTTTATTTACAACTGCAGATACTGTTGACCAGGCGTTTATTGATTTCTTCTCTAATCTGCTTGGTAACACTAATGGTTTCATTCCTGATCTTGACCAAATTTCATCCCTTGCTCTGCCATGTATAACTATCCAGGAAGCTGATTCTCTTATTAGGCATGTTTCTAATGAGGAAATAAAGTCTACTCTTTTCTCCATGAACTAGCAATCTTCTGGTGGCCCTGATGGTCTTAATGTGACCTTCTTTATATCTACTTGGAGTGTTCTTGGTGGTGAGTTCTGTCAAGCTATTCACAATTTCTTTAACAAATGCAAGTTACTAGGGGAAGTAAGTTGCACTAATATTGCACTTATCCCTAAAATCACTCCTCCAACTAGTGTCTCCTCCTTCAGGCCTATTTCATGCTGTAATGTAGTTTACAAATGTATCTCTAAAATTCTTGCAACTCGACTTGTCAGTGTTCTGCCAAATGTTATCTCTAGCAACCAAGCAGCTTTTATTCCTTCTAGGAATATTCTTGATAATGTTATTCTTGCTCAGGAATTATTAAAAGGTTATGGTAGAAGTAAAGTGCCCCCTGCTGCTGCTCTTAAAATTGATATAACCAAGGCTTATGACTCTATTCACTGGGCCTCTATTGTTAGAATAATGGCTGTGATGGGTTTTCCCAAAATCTTTGTGTCTTGGATATATGTGTGCATCTCCACACCTTCATTCTCTGTTGTATTAAATGGTAGACCTGTGGGTTATTTCAGAAGTAGCAAAGGTATTCGACAGGGTGATCCTATTTCTTCATACTTATTTTTGTTGGTGATGGAAGTATTTACTGTTATTCTGAGGACAAGATACACTCAAAAGCTTATAAAGTATCACCCAAAGTGCTCCCATCATCAAATAACTTCAATAATGTTTGCTGATGATGTTATGTTGTTTACCAAACCTGAGTTACCCTCCTTGAGTGGATTAATAGAGGCACTGCAGTCTTTTTACTGTATGACTGGCCTTTCTATCAATCAAGCTAAATCTTCTATGTTAGTTGCTGGTGTTAGTGAAATACATGCAGCTGCATTACACCAGCATATTGGCTTCTCTTGTATGGAAACTGATATAAGGTATCTTGGTCTCCCCTTAATTTCTAAAAGAATTACAAAAGCTAACTGTTTACCTATTTACAATAAAATAACAACTGTTATGTCTGCTTGGGCTAATAGGAATTTGACTCAGAGTGGTAGATTAGTGCTTATTAAATCTGTTGTTTTTTCATCTCTTGTCTATTGGGCTCGTACTCTGATTCTTCCTGTGAAGCTATTACATCTTATTAGGTCTGCAATGTATAGATTTTTTTGGACTGGTAGTATTCACAACAGGAAGCTGATGCCTTATTCATTTTCCAAAATTGAGACTTCCATAAGACATGGAGGCCTTGGAGTTATTGATGTCAGGAAGTGGAATATTGCTGCCTTTAGTAAACACTTCGATAACCTCATCAACAAGAGAGGATGTTTATGGGTTAATTGGATGTGGCATTACAACATAAAGAGAAAACAATTTTGGTGTATGGATATCCCACAGAATTGCAGTTGGATCTGGAGAAACATTTTGAAGCTAAGAGAAGTCTACCTACCTATGATACAATATCTTGTTAATGCTAATACTGCTGTTAGTTTCTGGCATGAACCATGGGTTTGTAAAGGGAGGATCCTATCCAAAGGGTGTGATAATTCTCAGATTTTACAATCTGGAATTCACAATGATGCTAAGGCAAATGAATTTTTACATGATGGGAAAATGCAGTTGCCATACAATAGCAATCAGTTGATTAGGCAGCTGTGGTGTGAAATACATCAAAACTTCTTATCTGCTAATCAGGTTCCTTCTGTTGTTTGGGACATGAAACCCCTCACTATTAAAGGTGTTTACAAACATGTTACTGCTAGTGCTCCTTTGCCTGCTTCCAAATGGTTCCCTGTAATTTGGACAAGTGATTCTGTCCCAAAAGATAACCTGATGTTGTGGAAAGTTATTAATCAAGCTTTACTTACTAGAAATGTTTTAAATAGGTACGGTTTGGCTTGTTTAACACAGTGTCTATTCTGTGATCTGGATGATGAAACTTCAGAACACCTTTTTTTTGATTGCCCAGCTCTTCACTTCTTATTGGTTAGAATTAGTTCTATTACTGGAATTAACCTATCTTCAACTAATTCAAGCATTGACTGGAGTATTATTTTTAAAGCCACTAGGTAGAGGAATGATGGAGGTAGGGTTTTAGCAGTTTGTTTGAAAATTTACATGAGTGTAATAAGGAGAGAAAGGAATGCTATATTTTTTGAAAACCAAAGAAAGAATGTTGAAGTGCTATGGTATGAAGTCAAGTCTGGAACTTACCTGCAATTGAAGAATTGTAAAAGAGTTTACCCTCAAGATTTGCTCCTTAGATGGGCTTGACTTTTGGTGTTTTCCCTTTCTTTGTTTTTTTCTTTGTTCTTTTCTTTTCTTTCTATTTTCTATGTACCCTTTATTGTGTTGCAATAAAACTGGTAGGGGCCCAGTTAACCCCACTGGCTTTGCCAAATAATAATAATAATAATAATAATAATAATTTTAAATTATTTCAAAAGGATGTCAAAAGTGCTTTTTTGAATGGTTTATTAAAGAGGTTTTTTATGTAGAACAACCCCCACTTTTCGAAGATGAAAAACTTTCAAATCTTGTTTATAAGTTAAAGAAAGCTTTATATTGATTATAATAAGCTCCTAGAGCCTAGTATGAAAGACTTAAATCTTATTTAATCCAATCTAACTTTGAAATAGAAAAAGTAGATAGTACACTATTTATTAAAAGAAATAATAATGATATTCAACTTATACAAATATATGCAGATGATATTATTTTTGGGTCAACAGATGAACAGTTAAATAAAGAATTTTCTTAGATAATGACTAAGGAATTAGAAATGAGTTATATAGAGGAATTAACTTTCTTTTTAGGATTACAAATAAGATAATTAAATAATAGTATACTTATAAGTCAAGAAAAGTATACTAAGGAACTAGTAAAGAAATTTGGTATGTCCAATACCAGTGGTAAGCCAACTCCCATGACAACTGATGAAAAAATAAATATGGAATTTTTTTCAAAAGATGTAGATCAAAAACTGTATGGAGGTATAATATGATCTTTGCTCTATATAACTACCAGTAGACTTGATATAATGCATAGTGTATGTCTATGTGCAATATATAGATCTCAACCTAAGAAAACTCATCTAAAAGCCGTAATATGTATTTTAAGATATGAAAAAACACATTGGACTGTGGACTCTTCTACCCAAAAGAATACTCCTTTAAGTTAATATCATATAGTGACGTTGACTAAGCTGGATGCAAATCAGACGAAACAAATACAGGTGGAACTTGTCACTTTTTAGGACACTCTCTTGTTTCCTAGTTTAGAAAAAATAAAATTCTATATCTTTATCCACAAAAGAGGAAGAATATAGCTTAGCTGCATTAGCTATTAATAGGTAATCTATATGTAACAAAATCTAAAATAAAACCGGTCTTAATTTTAAATAATCGCCATTATATTATGATAATACTAGTGCAATAAATTTATCTAAAGGACCAAACATATAAACATATGACATCATTTTCTAAGAGGCAACGTAAATAAAGAATTATTTCACTCGAATTTATAAATATTGAAAATCAGATGGTTGATATTTTAATGAAACCTTTAGCATAAAACAACCTTTATTAAACTAAGAAGAAAGCTAGGAATATGTTCTTTCATAGAAATCTAAGTATATTTATTTGGAGTTTAAATATTGATTTTAACTCCATAATTGATAAGTATATCACGATTAGGGGGAGTTTTGTTTTTCACTCATATTTTTAATGACAAAGGAGGAGAAAAAAATATAAAGTATGACACATGCATATACTAAGGGGAAGTTATTTAACTCAGGGGATTATATTATATTATATATACAGAAATATTTGCATGGTTGTCATCATCAAAAAGGGAGAGATTGTTAATACCTCGGATATTGATATTGATGACAACAACTGTATAAATATAGATACTAATGTTTTGCCAAGTTATATAGTGTATGTTGTAGAACATTACACATGTATAGAATGATTAGGCTTAAAGACTAATCAGTATAAAGACTAAAGTTCAAGATCTAGAGATAATAAAGACTCATGAGTTTAAAGACAATATTTGAAGAGCTCAAGACTTTAGTGTATAGTTATCAGTCATTAGAATAAATTGTTAAAGTCCCGGATAGCAGATTCTGATCTTTATCACAAATTTTCGGTCTTTGATATTTTTATTCAAAATAAATTATTTTAAATTAAAAGTTTATTTTTACAAATATTTTATAAAAGTTTTATGTGTTCAAAGTTTTTAAAATTTGTTAAAAGAAAAATTATTTTTCAAAATTAAAAAGGGTATGTCGACATACCTCTTCTAGATATGTCGACATAGTGGCCATTGGTTGTTTTTTTAATTTTTGAAAAGAAGTGCCTTTTGGATGCACCCCTTCATGAATGAATATTTCTATTCATTCACTATATAAAGAGGAGTGCAAATGAATTTTTAAAATAATTTTCTTACTTTCTTCTTACTCCTTACTCTCTTGAAATTTTTATTGAAAACACTTTCTATACTCTTCAAAATTTACATAGAATCAATACATACTCTACTAGATTGATTCTCTACAAACAACCTACCATTAGCATTCTCTCTACAAACTCAAAGATCAAACTGCTATTAGAAGGACTGTAGGATATCTTGTATCCCAAGTACAACCGTTTGTATTTGGAAATCAATAACTCTACTCTTATTTATCTGGGTGTGCTTATTTCCCATTCAAATCAAGTGGGTGTGCTTGTTGCCTGTTCAAATCAAGTGGGTGATCTTGTTGCTAAGTAAATCAAGAGAGTTTTCTCCAAACTCATAAGACAGGAGGGTGTGTCTCGTAGCCTTGAAATCAAGATTGTATTCTAGTTTTCTTACTACCTAGTTAAAGTAGGAGATTGAAAAGAAACTTGTAAAATATTGTACATGAATGCATGTAGAATTGGTTAATCCGAACCAGTATAAAAATTCTTGGTGTCATCTCTCTTACTTTGCTTTTATTATTACATTTATATTTATCTATGATTGCATCTGTGACTGCTTGATTAGTATAAATCTGTGTTTATAATCGATGATTTGATTTAGAACTTGAAACATAGTTAAAAAGATTCATAAAAGTTATAAAACACTATTCACCCCATCTAGTTTTAAATCGGCCTTATGATCTGTTACACCGTAAATTACACAGCATCACTCACATATCACCAATTTTACATAAAATAACAATGTAAACCCAAGATTTAACAATGCCATCATGGATACGAAGATGGACAAACAATGATTACTTGATTCCCTCACTAACTACCCTTTAATGATGTGTTTAAAGCTAATTAAAGTATATAAAGTGGAGCTTTTTAGTTGAAAAAGAATTGATGGAGGTTTAGATCAATTTTGGAAAGTGGGAAAGTGATTAGGAACTATCCCCTCATCACCAATTAGGCACATTCCCAAAATGGTAGTTGGTTTATTTTGGGCTTAATTAATTAACCACTAATCTGACCAACAACTATCTAAACTTCAATGATCATATCTCTTAAAAGATAGGTCCAAATTTCTATTATGACCACTTACAGAAAGAGAAACCATCATCCCGATCTAATGAAAGTGGTTTCAAATCCTAATTCGACTTCCAAGTTGTAAGCCATAAAAAATTAGGGTTATAATCATCCTATAAAATTTCTAACGATGGAAAATGTCCCTTGTGGATACTTCCCTATGTTATAGAGTAATACTACTTTAAATGGATTTAAAAGTAATATTTTATGATCGTTCGATATGTAAAATATGAATCGTTACAATAGTACTACATTGTTCTTTTTGGCATATGCACGCTTTCTTTATATTCTGATAAAAACCAAACCGTTTGATTACTTTATCAAGGCACTTATTCCAACTCCTTGTTGCTTGTTTATGTCCACAAATTGATCTTAACAATCTACCTGACTTTTCCTTACCTCAATGACCGTAAAACCTCACGCTGCATCATGTAAATAGTTTACCCTAAGTAGTTATCCCTAAAAATCTATGATACAGACCAGGGTCAAGGGCGGGTGTATAAATATGATGTTAATTAATAAATATCCTTTTGGATTATTCTCTCTATGCATTTCTTTTATCTTATATCAGATCAATTTAATAAGATATTTGGAAATAAAAAGTTTAAAGGAATGTTATAAAGAAATGGCTTTATAAAAGTGTTTAAACCGAAGTTAAAATTTTAAATATTTTCATAAAGATTTCTTGAAAGTTAATAAGTACAGGTTTAAGTTTAAAAGATCGTGTGAATCATTAATTAGTGATTGTTAATTTTTATCAAGGTATTTAATATTATTTAAAGGGAGTATATTATAACATAAGGAGTTTACTATAATTTTATAAATAAAAAGATAATTTATCTTTTAAAATTGAAATAGCTTCTTTAGAAAGAAAATAGAAGATTTTAACGATTAAATATTTTAAAGAAATAAAGGGTTTATAAAAGTGTTTAAATCAGAAGATAAAAATTTTATGAAATGTTTTCATAAAGATTTTGGAAAGCTATTAAGTACGTAGGTTGTACATAGATCATTTCATCACACGATTTTAATCTAAGATTCAAGTACAAAACTTTGAGGTATTTACACCGGTCCGAAAAAGGATTTATCACTCGATTCTTGACGGTGAACATTGATGAGGGTTTGTGGTTAGGCATTTGCGTTTTCTATTATATTTGAGAGCTATGTAAGGAAAACGAAGGTTTCTCATCAAGAAGCCTGATCAGAGTCCGCACAGAGAATCGAGGGATCGATACTAGTTGGGAAGTAAAGTTATGTATTCAAATAAGAGATCAAATCAGATATTGCGTAAGGATGATCTATGTATATCATTCGAAATTGAGTTTAAAATACATGTTTTGGGTTTTGGGTTGTAATTTCGAGGATGAAATTCTTTTAAGGAGGGAAGTATGTAACAACTCGTAATTTTATCACTTTGAATTAGAATATTTAATTAATTTTAAATATTCAAATATAGGTTTATTAAAAATAAATAATCAGGTTTTACATGATAAATAATAATGGTGATCTTGCTTTGGAAATTTTTTTACAAAAACATATTCTTTGGAAATATCAATAAAATGACCGAAAATCGTTTTATCGATAAACAGCTTTTTACAGTCAGAAGTTTTGAATGATTTTTTTATATACACTTATTTAACTATTTAAACAAAAATAAGTAATAAAAATATTTTTCCGTTTTTGAAAATAAAATAATTATGATGTCATCGAAGATGTCATCATTTTAAAAAATGAGCATAAGGAAAGTTCTTGAATTTTGGGGATTTAAATATTCAAATAATTATTTTAAATGAAAATAATTTATTGTAATTATTATATAATAATAATTGATTTATAGTAATTTTATATATATATATATATATGTTTGTTTTATAAAGATATATAAAATTCATCGCATTTTGGCAAATCGACGTCATATTTTTATAAATGGATTTTAATATTATTTGACATTATTTTATAGCTTAAATAATCTTATTTTAATTATTTAAAGATAATAAGAAATTTAATTTTAACTTTTGTTGACATAAATAAATAGTTTGATCAAAAACTGAAAATAAGACCGGAATTCGGATCCCGGATTCACAACGGTTTGACAAAAAGAAGTTGTATCAAAAAGTTGCAACTTGTTTGTCAAAAGTAACGTATAGACACCTATGTACATGCACATGTATACACATACATTTACATTTATAATTACCATTCACATTTACAAATTTACTTAAGGTAAATAAATAAAAATCTTGATATTTTCCTAAGTAAATAAAAACAAAACTCACCATCACTCAAGAGAAGACAAGTGCACATGAAGTTGCACATGGAGGTGCACATGGAGGGGCACATGGAGGGGGTGGCATGCGCACTAGGTGATGGAAGGGGAGATATTTTAGGTGTATTCTTAAGGTTTAAGGGTTCCAGCCCTATAAATACACCTCTATACTCTCACTTTTCATTCACATCTCCTTCTTCATCTTCTCCTTCCTAAGCTATTTTAATAGCTTCTTCATCATAAGAAAATAATGGAGAAAAATAATGGTAAAATGAAAGTAAAAGATTCCATATGTAAACAAAGTCAATACACTTCAAAACCAAGTCATAACATTCCCCTCCTCTCTATAAGTTCACAGCCACCACCTCCTTCCTCAAATAGGCTGAGTACAACCCTTATAAGGGTCAAGGCCGAGCTTCCCTAGAGGCAAGGTGGAGATCCAGAGGCTCCAGGGCAAAGAAAAGAGAAGGAAATGCCACTGGAATGCCGCCGAAATCAATTCAGGAAGCTTCGGAAAAAGTTTGGCGGAGTCGAAACCGATTATGAGTACTTCATTTATATACATCTTAAAACGTTTAGAAAATAATGATATGCATGGTTAATTAGTAAATTAATATGCTTGGACGATTAGTTGATTATATGGTTGATAACTTGGTTGTGGTAAATATAACAAATAATGAGAAAATCATATTTATCAAAATAGAAATGGTTAACTAATTAACTATAGTTAATTCATGAAAAATAAATCTATATTAATATGTGTATGGAGTTTATTAAGCCTCTATATTGTTTTGAATTTAAAAAGAAAAGTTATTTGGATGGTTTAAAATAGAAAAGATATCACTTTGAAATTTATTTAAAAAGAGGAGTTTGATATATTTTGAAAAAATAAATTACAATATTTGATTTAGAAAATGAGAATTTGAAAAGTTGAAATTTCATATAAGATATTATATGAGAATTTTATAAATTGATTTTCAAATAAAAAGATAGTAAATTGAATACCATAATAATATAATATTATAATACGGAATAAAAGTGAGTATGAGTTTTAATATGAAAAATATTGTCCAAAAATAATTAAAATTGGTTTAAAATCATTTATTATGATTTCAAAATAATTTAAAAGTGTTTCAGATAAGTTTCATAAAATTTGGCTATAGTGGTAAAAGTAAGTCGTCGCCTTTCGGCAGTTCACGATTTCGTGACTCGAAAATTTAATCGAATGTGTAGAGTGGATTATAAATCGGAATTCTTTGAAATTAGAATTTTCTGGATACTTGGGGTTATAGTTTTCGAATGAAAAAGAAAAATCAAGATTTCATTTAGTAGAGTTTGAGATATGTTCAAATCAAGTTTTCAAAAACGTCGCGTTTTGGCAGTTTGGAAACAAAATTGGTAAATTCTTTAAAATTGGATTTTTAATCTTTAAAAATATGAAATAAATTCCATGTTTTAAAATGGATTTAAGTTATAAAAATAGACTTATATGAAATGAAGAAGGTGGTTTGATCAAAGAAGCTTTAAAAACACTATTCACCACGGTTTTTGCGACGGTTTGGTAACTTTTAAAAATCAGAGTTTTAGCTTAGTATTCTTCCGTAATCTTTGTAATAATCTTTTCAAATGAATAATTAAGTATTTTGAAGATGATTTGGAAGTTATACAATTATTTTGAAGGAGTTTAAAATAAATGGTTAAAAGGAAATTGTTTCTAAAACTTGGGTTTTTCTTCCCTAATCTTTTGTGAATGTTTTTCCAATAATTAATCAAGTATTCTAAAGGCAATTAAGAAGTTTGAAAAGTATTAGGGTTAGAGGCGATCAAATAACTTGACCGCCTTATGGGTGACAGAGAGATAGTCTCTAGACTTGAGTTTGAAAAATTAGTTTCATGCTCTCCCTAGCTATCTGGACTAGCCCGATGGAGGGGATAACTAATTTGATTTACTCATACTGCATCTTCCTAAGATAGGAGAACAGGAGATTTGGAGTTTTCCAAAGGATAAAAAATATTTTAAAATAATAAATATTTTGGAAGCATAGAAAACATTCTTGTTAAACTCTGTGTTAAATTCTGAGGAGGGAACTCGTACTACATGTGTGAATTTAAAAGGTGATTTCACCGTTATTTGACAAATAGCATGAGTTGAATACGGAAATTACTATTGAGTATAATTATTTCTATGGATCCCTTTTAACTCAATACTAACTGGTTTGGGTTTACAGTTTAATTTCTATGGATCCCTTTTAATTCAATTCATAGAAAACCAAAAATCTACTTAATAGCGAAGACCGTGGACCTTTAATAGAAGATCAGAAAATCCATCTGATAAAGAAGACCAGAAAACCATCTGGTAATAAGAAAACTAGAATTCATTTGGTATAGAAGACCAGAAAACCATCTGGTAATAAGAAGATCAAAAATTCATCTGATATATATAAGAAGATTAGAAATCTATCTGGCAATAGAACCAGAAAACCATATGATATAAGAAAACTCGAAAACTATCTATTATTAGAGATTCCTATCATGCTTTGATAAGAAAATCAAGAGATTCTCGGATGTCTAGTCATGGTAGATTATTCTTTGTTTAAACTACAAAGAAACTTAAGTTATGTGTTAGTACATAGTAAATTTTAAGTGTAAACAAATCAGATCAAAAATTTCAATGAGTAGAGTTGGTGGGCAATCGCCACAAAATTTTATGGTTTGACCGGAATCTGAATTTGAAGTTGCAAAATCTACTTCCCTTCTTTGATTTCCTTTTCATTTTAACATGCAACCGTGCTTATTTTTGAAGATTGCAAATTTCATTATCATACCAATACATTGCCAACTTATATATAACATACTTGCAAAATGTAAGTTTCCACAGCTTAAAAGCAATAATAATAATAATCAGAAATAAAAGTGCAATAGCAACAATATAATATAGTCATATCCATTAGGTATTTTATCTTAGAACTTCAAGAAACATTGTTAGAAGATGTAGGGGAATAAATCTATAACTAGAATACATGTCAATTTTTTATCTGGTATGTGCACAAGCAAGCATTGCAATGTACCAAAATGTCCTACATCGTCTGAAGAAGTCCTCTAGCTTAGATGATCACCTCTTAATTATTGATGCCCGACAACTCAATAGCCTATAGAAATTCGACATGTTGGTTAGTTTTATCTTTATTTAAAATAGTTTCACATTTGAAATTTATAGCTCTGCTAATCAAGGTACGTATATGATTCAGATTCTCTGCATATAAAGTATTCATATACTAGTTTATCGTACATAAAGCTTAGTTACAATGTTTCGACATGAATATATCCATGCCAACCTGGCATAAAGTACATATCAAATAATATATTTATTTCTTTGTTAATAGTACATGAATCCTATTGACTCGACCATGTAAGAATTATATTTCTCATAATTCAATGTAAGACAATGACAAGATCACTCAAATGCTATACTTTTCATGACTAGTTATAGTGCAATATTTTATAATATTCAAATATTATGCTATTATATGTTACAGGAAGGACACCTGAGCCGATAGATTTAATTTAAAAAATTTATGTATGTAAAGAAGTCTGCTTATATATTTTTAACATTGTGCGAGGTGGTACAAGTGCAATAGTCAAACTGACTAAACATTGCAATTGAGTTAAATTGTAAAGTACATCAACAGAGTTCTCATGATGAAGGAGCGGTCGGGTAAATTTACCATTCAAGATAATAAACTAATTCTACCTACAGGTTCACCATGTTCCATGTTACAAACTCATCATCTTATAGGCTTGACACTGCTGCCATCTACAAACTCGCCACCTTTTGCCAGTAGCTTGACATGCCTTAATCAGAGCTGACCTAGAGGGTAGCCCACCAAGCCCGTGGGATGGGGCAACCCACTGGGCTAGGGCAAGATTTAATACAATTTGAGTTGTATTGTTTTGAAATATAAACAGTTAGTTACAAACTATAAATGTTGGTATCTCTGCTGCAGTGGTAATTTGTACAGTTTGCATAGAGGTGTGCAGGGTTCAAAACCTATAGAGGCAACATTTTTTTCCATAAAAATTTTCTTCTATGGAATTATATGCTGGGCTGGGGCAGCACATTACCTGGGCCAGGCCTGGCCTTAATATATAGGCTTGACAGACGCTATATCTACTTTAATTTATAGGCACGACATGTCTACACTCATGAACTATACACACAAGCTAATATATAATGCGGTGATATGAATTTAGAACATGAAGCCATTTTTGTGAAGACAAGAAAAAAAAAGTGTTTTACTTATAGAAAACCACTTCAAGGCTGAGATACGTATTCTATCTCTTGGAAGTGTATTGTTTCTAAATATGCGAATCAATGTGGAGATTCGAAATCTGTTTAAGATGCTCGAACACATGTATTTGCTCATGACCAATTTAGGATGTTGGAATCCATGTGTGATTCCGAGATCTGTTGAAATATGGGAATCCATGTGTGGTTTCATGAGCTGTTCAAGATGCGGGGATCCAATTTAGGATTTGTGTTTTATTCGACTAATGAAGACTTGTGTGAAGATGTCGAACGTAACCTCAACATCGGAAATGGCTCAAGACTGAGTAGGCTGCACAACCTGGGGTTCAGCTGCCCCGCGACAGGGTGTTATCAACTCCAAATCTAGAGATACTTATTTATTGTTAGCCGGAGGAGTTGATGATAATTGGTTCCATGTGGTTCATGTTTATGTTCGGGCGTGGGCCGCTTGTGTTTACCTTATGGAATGTTTTATCTAGGGATATAGGACACTCGGAAGGTATTTTCTAATCCTTTCGGGATCCAACAGGATTCCTTACCATTGTTGACTTAATTTACATGTATATATGCTGATATGTATGAGATGTGATGTAGGGGGAAAAAGTTGGAGGGATCCAATACGATTCTTTGCCATTATTTATTTTAATTTCAATAATATTCCCATCAAATGAATCATTGGATATCAAACCTGATTGTTGGTACTATGGTTTATAACATTGTTATATGTTCAACACTTAAACCCTATAGTGATAGAAAATCAATATCGATAGTGGTTAAATGTTGGGTAGCTATTGGCCTCAAATTAGTATTTTAAAAATAATATAAATTGCCATTTGAGTTGAAGTTGGTTTAAGACAGGAAATGATTTTAAATCTTTAATTGGGTTTCGAAAATATATTTTTTTTGGCAAGGCCGACGGGGTTGGATGGTCCCCGACCATTTTATTGCAGCACCAAAAGGAACAAAACACATACAACAGAGAGCACAGCTCATAGAAAACAGAGGAAAACATGATGCTACAAGCATAAAGAGAAACAAAAAATATAAAAAAGAAACTAAAGACAAATTATAACATTTGGAAGGACACATATATTCCTGGGTCAAAGGAGAAGGAAAGCATCCCCAGGGAATGTTTTATCTCATGAATTATCCACAGCTTGAATAAAGCATCAGATTTTGCATTGATGGCATCAAACACTCTAGTGTTTTGTTCTCTCCAGACAGCATTGATGAAACTCTTCAACACAGCGTTAAATATTCTCTTTCCTTTTTGCTTGTTCCCTGTTTTTGCATCGATTTGTTCCCACTCAACCTGATTATCATGCGATATACTATATCTATGAAGCTTCGACATCACTACACTCCATACTTGCATAATAACTGGGCATTCGAAGAACAAATGCTCAATTGTCTTTGATTGCTCACAACAAAAAGAACAGTAAATATTAACACTCATGCCCATGCAAGCGAGTTTTGCTTTAGTCAGGATAGCACGATTAAGCACTTTCCATAGCATTAAGTTTTCTCTCATACTACTGTCCATATTCCACGTTCGCCTCCACCATTTCCACGTTGGATGATCACTGTTCATCATCAGGAACACATAAGCATCTCCTATTTTAAATTTTGCCTTTTTCTCTCCCCAAACAAGACCATCAGATGCAGAAGACAGCGGAGTAAACTTTCTAATCATATTCCATATGTTATGTATTCTCTGATTGGAAGAAAAGGAACATAAACTATGAGAACTATAGAGAACATCCCTAACTTTAGCCGCCGAGTGTATTCCAGTTTGTTGTATCTCACTGTACGTTAGCTGACGTCCAAGAATGAACCCCTTTTCAAGCCAAGGATCATCCCAGAAACTCACATAGTATGCAGGGTTGGAGTTCATTTGTATTAGCGGGAGAAAAATCTCCTTTATCTTGAATATACTTTGCCATGTCCAGCTCAAGTTCTGAGGCTTTGTCATATTCCACAAACTCCTACCCCTAATCACATTTCTTTGAGACCATTCGGCCCATAGACTGTCAGAACAGTCAAAGTAGGTGTCTACATGCTTCGCAAATGCTGCCTTATTCCATTTTTTTAAGTTAAAAATACCAAGACCTCCCTTGTTCATAGGCCGCTCAACTATGCTAAATTTTATTGGAGCGATGTATCTGCCCGTAGTCTTGCCCATCCATAGAAATTTCATAAAGGAACTTCTAATCATGTTAATTAACTTAAAGGGTAGAATGAAAGTTCTTTCCCGGTACTCTTGCATTGCAAAAATAACCGACTTAATCAGAGTTAGTCTTCCTGCTTGACTTAGTTTTCTTATGGTCTAGCAATTTAATCTTACTATAATCTTCTCAAAAAGAGGAAGACACTGATTAGTTGTAATCTTAGATGTTGAGAGCGGCAGACCTAAGTAAGAAACAGTGGTAGGGTTAAGAGACAAACCCATAATAAGAGAAATTTGTGCACTCTGTTCCATATTTACACCTGCCAGTATGATATTTGATTTGAGGAGGTTAACCTTTAATCCCGTCATAGCGTAAAACTGGTCAGGAGTAAGCATTATATTCTTGACAGTGTTGATTTCAGGAGTACAAATACAACTAAATCATTAGCAAACATTAAAGCAGAGATTTGAGGGTCATTGCATGCTGGGTGAAGTTTAAAACTTCCTTGGTTTATTAATTTGTTCATCAAACACGTTAGAAGTTCCATAACCAGTATGAAGACGTAAGTTGATAACGGATCTCCTTGCCTTATTCCTTGCTTACTTACAAAAAATCCAGCTGACATTCCATTGACATTGACTGAATAAGTCGGAGTGGAGATACATTCATAAATCCATGAAATAAAATGCGGCGAGAAATTCATGTATCCCATGATTCGAACGATGCTATCCCATTGCAGCATGTCGAAAGCTTTCATGATGTCAAGCTTCATCATAGCTTTCGGTGGAGCATTCTTACGTTTATATCCTTTAAGGAGTTCGTGAGAGAGTAGGATATGATCCAGAATATTCCTTCCAGGAAGGAAAGCAGCTTGATTTTTGGAAACAAGTCTCGGAAGCACATACTTTAGTCTCGTTGCAATAACCTTCGAGATGCATTTATATATGGTATTGCAGCATGAAATAGGATGGAAATCGCTAACACGGTGAGCATTCTTGATTTTGGGGATTGATGCTATATTGGTATAATTAAACGACCTGAAGATTTTACACTTTTTGAAGAATAGAGTTATGGCATTGCACACATCAGTTGATACAAACGACCAACAAGAAGTGTAGAATATAGCATTTAACCCATCAGGACCACCGCACGAATTACTATTAAGAGAGAACATAGCTTTCTCAATCTCTTCAAGGGTAACTTCAGTGCATAGGAAGTTATAATCGTCTGCATTAAGTCTAGGCAGGATATCAGTAGGAATCTCATCAATACTCGGTATGAAATTATTAGAGTTGCCATACATGGATGAGAAGTGATTAACAAAAGCATCCTGGACTTCAACAGCAGTAGTTTGAAGAACACCATTCATATCATTGATTGTTGCTAAATTTTCTCTTCTCTATTTATTCTTGAGACTTGCATGGAAGTATGCACTATTTCTATCTCCTTTGTCCCGCCATTTTATTCCCGACTTTTGCCTTATTGTAACGACCTAGAATTTTGGACCATTCGCATCCATTATAAGTGTATAGGTAGACACTCATGCCGGAGTTGAATTGCTCAAAATACCGCGTTGTTAATTTAAATTGGCAAAACTGAACATATACAATAAATAAAATAATCACAGATCACAGACACAGAGTAATAAGTGCAGCGGAAATAAAAGAGATGGTAGTTCATGAAGCTACTATATAAATATATAAGTTACATCAGAGTTAAACCAGATACAACGGAAGAGTAATATGATACATCAGAGTTAAACCAGATACAACGGAAGAGTAATACGATACATCAGATACAAATCAGAATACATCACTGGAATCATCGAATATCTGGAAGCTGGATAGATAGCTGGATCTCCAAGCGAAGCTCCAACTCCAAAGGTGAGCCTCGAAAGCTGAACCACTCAGTCTGACCCGAGCGTAAAGCAAAAACACAAGACACTCGAGTCAGGATTAACATTCTTATATTAATAAATCCAACTCAAGTGAAATAGCAATTGAAATACAAGTAACTCAAAGGATGTTTGGAATAACCATCCTTTAAGGATCCGTTAAACTATCTACTATGTAGTAGTGTACGATAAGTAGATAATGTCTATCAGTAATATAAAGATATCAAAATAGCGTTAAGTCATGGCCCATTCCACCCTTAACACATTTTTATTCCCACAAGCATATACAAGACCGTAGTTTCCCCAAAACCGGAAGTCACCAGAGGGCAATCCATATACTCAAGGTACAAAACAAATTCGTAGTGGTCGCGCATAAATGGAATACAAGTATGACAAGGCACATGAGGCTATACCCAAGGTAGTGATACTACCGTTCGCCTGATCCGGACTGGTGAGAACGCAACGCCGCAGCACCCGCAACACCGTGAGACAACACTCCCAAAATCAAGGGTGCACCAATCGACAACAAGTATAAGTAGTTCGAAGAAGTGTGTCCACTTGAGGTATCAATCCTCCATTGGCCCGGCACAGCTCCTGTTTTTGTCATTTCCAATTTGACACAAGTGTCAAGGCTATCCATTATCGTTCACTTTCTTCAATCATCAACGTTCGCCAATCCAACCACTTCATTCTGGATCATCACTCCGCGTATAGTTATTAAAGTGGTTTTCGGTTTAGATAGAGAGTATATCCATAACCGAATTCCGGTCTCTTTAATAACTTCCATAATTATTACACCGATTGGTCGTTTGTTTATTTCAAAAATCAAATCAATTTCAATTCAATTTCAATTCGTAAATCAACATTTCATTTGTCTTTCAAAACCAATTTCCAATAATTTACGTTTCAAACTTCCAAATTATCATTTCAAAACCTTATAATTCAATTTCAATCTTTATTTTAAACAATTCAAATATCAATTTAAATTCGTATATAAGTTTCATCCCAAAATCATTTAGATCAATTTATTTTACCTTCAAATCAATTTAAATTCATTTACCGATTTCATTCAATATTCGTTAAGTAAATTTATCATTCAAATCAATTATATTCAATTTCCAATTCATTAAATCAATTTCTTATGTCCAACTTCATTAAATCAAAACTTACAAATTGAATTAAATTAAATTCATCAAATCAAATTCTTTAAATTTCAAGTCTTACATTAATTGCAATAAATCGCATTTTCATTTCTTGTTAAAGAAATTCAATTTCACTTTTTTTTTTACTTTCTTAAATAATTTTCCAAAACTTACTTAATCAAGAAAACTCAATTTCAATTATTTACGAAGTAAAATTTACTTATTCAAAAATCCAATTTTTCTTATTAAAGAATTCAATTCAATTAATCATTAAATAATTCAATCTTATTTAATTATTAAATAATTCAAAACTTAATTATTAAATAATTTCAAAGTTTAATAATTTCAAACTTAATTATAAATTCAAACTTAATTATTAAATCATTTCAAAGTTTAATAATTTCAAACTTAATTATCAAATCATTTCTTTCATTTCTCAAATTAAACAATATTCTTTCATCAATTACATCATTAATATTTTGTTTCAGATTATTAAATATTAACATTTTCCTTTCATTAAAAATTCAATTTCAACTTCATTTCAAAACCATATTATTTATAAATAAAATCTTCGTTTATTTTTAAATCAAATTATTGACCAATCGGGTTTTATTTAATTCTCTATATCCTAGGTCAAAGTTCAATTTGGGTATTTATCATTTCAACCCGATTTCAATTCAATTCAAAATCAAAACATACAAAGGGAACTTGCAGTGTGATAGCTGGGATGGTGTCAAAGTAAATAAACAAGCAATAGCATCCATTCACAACAATTCAACAATTTCAAATAATCTCGAAATAATCGTATTAATTCGCGTTTGTTATTTACGCCAATTAATATAACTATTTCTAGAATCTACTCTATCATTTCAAGTAGATTAAAGATTATAACATTTCGGTTTCACTTGTCGTTCAATTTCAATTACAACAGTTAATTCAATATACGTTCAACAGTCCAAAGTGAAATTTGTCAATTCTACGTGTCAATTAACTTAATAATTTAAGGGTTAATTCAATTAATCAATATTCATCATAGAAGGGGTCAAGTTAACAATCAAATGTCAGTTAATCAAATTTAACATTTAATTATCCTATATCAAGTTCAATTTCATACTGTTTATCATTTTAACATTAACAATTTACCGTCCAATATAAACATCAACAATCAATCAATTATCAGCCAAACTGTATTATCATCACATAAATAGTTAACAGATACTGGTGTCAGATGTCACAGGTGAACTGATACAGGTAATAACAGTGTAAATATCAACCGCAGCATATTTCAATTGTCGTTTCAATTGAAATCAAATTTAATAAATAAAAGAACGTTAATCGTGAGTGAGTGCTCACCTTTCGAGGCTAGAGAGATATTCGACGATAGAGGGAGCTACGATTCCAAGCACGGATTTCAAAGCAAAGCAAGATTGAATACGAATTGAACGAACAAGGCTGATAATCAAGAATTGATGAAATCAAATCAGAATTTGGTTGATGAAGATAAATTGTATAATTGAATAGATACAACGTATAAAATTTTATATATATATATACACAAAATCATATTCAAATTTTCACCCAATATTAAATGTAATATATAAACACACGTGAGTTTCAAATCATATTTTTTTTGAATTATCAGTATATGCGAAAATCTTCCTTCTTTTTTTTTTCAGAGCCAATGCTTATATATATTAAATATAATATTTACAAAACATACACGTGTACACATGCCTGACCAACTACTAACTTACTCAAATATAGATGACAACATACTCACTTTATAAATATATGCCGACTGTATAAAAATGCAGACTGAAATATGCATTATATAAACTTAATATGTGTACCCAAAAGAAAAATAAAATAATAAATAAATAAACTGCAAAGTTATAAAACAAGACTTGTACTTACTTTCACTCATACACACTTCTACTCAAAGCTAAAATATAAGTCAATACATATGCGTGTACACGCAAGCATCAGGAATAGAAAAGAAAAGTAAAATATAATATAGAAACTTTCTAACATATATTTGACTCAAAAAGGTCACTATCCTGTAAACTATTCATATATGAGCACTGTACAACCCAATACAAGCTTACTATACTATATATATCATCTAATTTGTAGGCTGCTCACCCATTAAAACCAATATTAATATAAACCCAATCCATGCTGTAACCATATCGAATAAATATTAAACTGACCCATGCATATAACAACAGAGCAGATGAATAAAGTAATATATTTTATACCTAAACTTACACTTACATATATATATCATCTGACTCCACTAAAGTCTTAGTATATAATCGTACTTAGTAATATAACATATAAATAACTTTATAACAACACATATTTTTTTATGAAGATATACATATAAATCTTTAAACTAATATAGACAGAACTTGAAAGATTAATACTATAACAATAAAACTGTAGAATGAAAACTCTCGGCATATCACGTGAACCGTTTATACTTTAAAGATCAAATATGAGTAAACCTAAATTAACAAATTTACAGACTTTATACATATAGACTTATAACTAGTATACTTATACATAATTCAGACGTATATATAAAAAATATATAAACTACTCAATCTATATATATATATTTATATAACTTAAAATATAAATTATTACAAACAACCGAAACAAGAAAATTTAGTTCAAACTAAATCAAAATATATTGTATACGTATTTACCTTCTATGAAAGACAATAAGGCTACAGGCTTGTGTATTGGAAGGTGAGTCACCGATCATAGGCGGTCAAGGAGTCAAGGCCGAAGGGGTCAAGGAAGTGGAGGCGGTCTTGGTGCTGCTCTCGGCCGGAGCAAGGCTGATGTGTGGGAGAATGGAAGTGAGAGGTGGTGGAGGGAAGATGAGGTGTGTGGGGATGGACTTGGGTCGGGTGATGGAGGATCTGGTGGCCATGGTGAAGGGCGGACCTGGGTTTTCATGGTGGATGCTTGGTGACCGCTGGAGATAAACAAATGGCTCGATTCTTAGTGGAAGCTGCATTCACGGTTTGTGGATCTGGGTAGTTGCGTGAGTTGAAATGAGGGGGGGAAGAGGAAACAAAGAGGTGAATGAATGTGAAACGTGACCTGGCAGGGAACTTACAACTTTAGATTTAATATTTATGTTTCTTTCCAAAAGCAAAAGTCAGAGCATAAAATGGAAGTGAACAAATGAGCCCAAATGCACATTGAAACCGAGGAAATGATGGAAGGTAGAACTGAATTTCAAGAATTATAAATGCAATGGCTCATTAGTTTACACGGTGGACAACGAAAGGACACAAGGAAAACCAAAAGCCAAATTACAGAACCGATGCGGAATTTGTTTCGTAGAATTTTGCCGTCTCCCGAACTTCAAAACACAAATGAATATACTGTAGTGGTCAGCACGATGAGACGATCAAAACGGTATATGGATATCGGTGGTATGATTAAATTTATAAAAATTCGAATTTTCTAATAGCGAAAAATGCAAGAAAAACGCTGAAAAATAAGATCGACGGAGCCAAAGATGTCCGAATTTGGAAAAACGACAAACTGAAATCTTGCTCAGAAGATGGTTTAGAATTTTTCTATGTAAAAATATTTGAGTTTCGAAAACGTTTTATTTTCACTGCTTTTTAACTGATTAGATTTGAAGTGAATTTACGCGCGAAATAAACTTTCATATTTTCGGACGAAAATTTACCAGTTGCTATGCTTAACTAGACGTATTTCAAATATTAAATTTTTATTTCGAAATTTTATCGTTTAAAATTTCACAAAATTTCAACTAATTACGTTATTAAAACGGTTGAAATTTACGGGTCGTTACACTTATCATATCACTTTCTTTAGCTAACGCTTCGTAGTATTGCTGAGACAATGTACTTTCAGTCGAGGAGAGAACTGCATCGTTAACATTAGACATCATAGCCTTTTGGACCTCCACGAGCTTTTTCTCAATCGAAGTGCTCATTTTGTCACCTTTGCCAAATCTTTTAAATGCCCACAGTTTCAAGCCTTCTTTCATCTCTTTAATTTTTTCCTGTAAAACAAATAAATGGTTACCATTCTTAGTTTTGTTCCATGTTGAAAAAGCGGAAGATCTAAAGTCCGGTTCAAGAACCCAAGAATTAAAAATTTTAAAATTTGTTCTTCCTCTCTTGTCCGCTCCACGAAGGTGAATTATTTGAGGAGAGTGATCCGAAAGGAGAGGAGGAGGGAGGAGGTTGAAGAGGAGAGGCCATTTGGTTAGAGCAGTTTGATTGGAGAAAGAGTGGTCAATCCTAGAAAAAGTCCTACTACCATGCCTTCTTTTATTATTCCACGAGTATTGCATACCAACAGATTTGACCGAAACAAGATCAGCATCGTTAAGGGTATCAGCAAGAGGCTGGATTTCGTTACTGGACAGGGGATTTTCTCCTACTCTATCAGAGAGATTACAACAACAATTGAAGTCACCAAGGATTATCCATGGATGGGAGGTCTGCCTCAGAGCTGGAATGACCGTAAATAATGCGGCTCTAGCAGTAGCTGAGTTGGATGCATATACAAAGGAGACATAGAAGGAAGAATTATCAGAGGGATTATGAGCATGACAATGAATTAGTTGGGAAGTGGAGAGGATAGGAGTTAGTTGGACTTGAAGGGGATTGAAAAGAATCATTATTCTACCATATGCTGCTTCATTCAGATTGTGGATGTATTTCCAATCTGGTTTTATATATTCGGCTGCCTTGACTGTCAAGGCAAGATTTAACTTAGTTTCAAGTATTGCTAATATTGATAATTGATGTGTACTGATAAGCTTTTTACATTGATCAAGCTTGATGACATGGTGTCCACCACGTATATTCCATGCTCCAATGTGTGACATCATTGGATAACACGGGCATTGAGCATTCTATCTTCATTCTCCTAGTTACTGCCTGGGACGAGGACAAGTAGTTAGGAATTGTTGCTGAAAGAGGGGTTATTTCATTGTTAGTTGTTCCATCAACCATAGGGGAGGAGACTAGACGTGCGAGATAAGGAATGGGAGGAGAGGAATGCAGAGAGGTTGTAGGAGAGAGAGATGACAATGGGGGAGGAGCTTTGTATGCGAACAGTGGCTTGATATTGGAGTACACATGAGGAGGAGATGGATTGGGAGATTTGACAGCTACTGGGGGGAAGAAAATATAGTTTGTTTAATGGTCAGATATGTTGTGCATGTTTCTTCATCCTTGTGTGTGACTTTATTCTTATCAGCAGCATTTCTGAGTTTTGAATTCTTTCTTTTATTCTTTCTATTTCTTCTACCACTTGAGTTAGGTTCTTCTCCATTTATACTCTCATTATTTGCTCCATCATCGCTACTTTCAACATTTTTTGCTATAGGGCCTTGAATATTATTTACCTTATCCTGCTTTTGTAAAGAGTGAACCGCCTTCCCTTGTTTCGAAATTTTGTTGCTTTTTTCTTTTTGCTTTAATTGATATTCAACATCCTTTCTTATATCTACCTCAATATTTTCAAGTGCTGCATGACCTTGCCCATCAACTTTCAGACTCTCGTCAAGCATATCGTTAATATTCTCTGCCTCGTCCAGATCAAGGAGAGCATCAAATTTATTTTATATCAAGAGATTTTCTACTGTATCCTCTCCTTCAGTTTTCTCATCTTTTTCAGTTCTTTTGTCCTTATCCACATCATCAGCAGAAGCTTGAGAGTAGGCTGTAACGCCTTCAATTCTATCTACATTATTCACTTTTTCAGAACCGCTTCGCCCATTTTCCTACACTACTGTATCACTCTCCTCATCCTTCTCTACATCATCAATTTTGGCTCTATCTATTTCATTTTCGATATCTTCATTGCTTCCTCTTGTTTGAACTAAGTAACTTTCCTTCACAGTATTTTCTATTCTCTTTTCATTCACTCGTTGCCATTTTCTGATACTCTGCCTCTGGAAAGGTCTGACCTTTTTATTAACCTGGGCTATCTCTGTTGTTTCTCCTTTGTTTTCCTTTCCGACATTTTTTATTATGTCTCTATCTTTGTCTATTTGACATATCTCCTTGTTATCACAACATTCAGTTTTATGACCAAATTTTTGGCACATAACACATACATCTGGCCTCCATAGGTACTGGACATAGATTTTCTGATATCCTCCTTCCACCAACTTAACCATAAACTCATCAGCTAGCTCCTTGTCCGGTTTAACCTCAATCAAGCATTTCGCATAGCTTAACCTATCTTGCTTCTCCGTCTTTTCGTCCATACACAATAATTTACCCAAATGACTACTTAGCCAGTTGATTCCTAAAGGCGACCAGGCATATAAAGGGAGATTATACAAGTGAACCCAAACTGGAACAGCGGTGACAGATCCAGTAACATTACTTACTGCTGCATCGTATGGTTTTACTATGAACAGCTTATTATTCATAATAATTGGGTCACTCTGAAGAATTTTATTCCTGTCTTCAGAACATGAGAAGTTGAATAAGAATATAATTCCATCCGATTTAACTGTTACAGAGCCTTTTAATTTCCAGATATATTTAAGCTTTTGAATGACAGCTGTGTACGATAATGGCTTGTCTAAGAAAAAACCAACTAATGTATCATTCCAGATCACAGCACCAGCTTCAAGAACAGCTTGCGTTGGCACTAAAACATCATCTTCATACACTGGAGTTAGGTCAACGGGGATGTACTTCCTAGCATTCTTGGGTTTATGCTTAAAGAGCGAAGTCCATTTTCGTTCACCTTGTGAGGGGGGAAGAGGAACAACAGGCTGAGATGGAGGAGAAGAGTCAGGAGGTCGAATGGGTATTGGGTCAGGGGGGACAAGAGAGGGGATCACTGGAGGAGAAGATACTAGATCGGAGTTCGAAGGAACAGTGGCTATTAGACAGAGGCGAGAGGGAACCGTAGAGATGTTAGGATGGACCGGATGGGATAACGGAAGCAGACTTTGGTGGAGAGGGGACGTAGGGTTAGAAGAGGATGGAATAAGGACAGAGTTGACGTTGGAGGAGAGGGTAGGGACGACAGAGTTGACTTTGGTGGAGAGGGAAGGAACAACTGAGAAGACGTAGGGGGAATGGGGAAGGACAACGGGAGCAGACATGGGAGCAGGAAAATTGATTTGTTTCAAAAATATTTTGTTTTAAACTTTTATTTTACTCCAACCTTTTTATCTTTCTTTTCTATGTTATTTATTTGTATTTAATATTGTTTTAAAGATAATTTATTTATATTTAATATTTTTTAAAAATTATTCATCAAAATTTTAATATTTTTAAACGTTAATTATTTAAATAAATTAATATGGCTTGCAATTAATGATAAGGATTTATTAATAATGTTTTGGAAATAAATTATTAATATTTATAATAATGGTAAAGATTTATTATTATTGATTATTTAATAATTTTTTGAAATAATTAATTATTAGTTTAAGATGTTTCGAAGTTAATAATAATTATTTATTTATAATGTTTATTGTAATAATTATTATTATATAATATTTTTTTGAAGTAAATGATTTTTATAAATGGTTTCGAGATATATAAATAGGGTTTTATAAATAGACTTGCGAACTAACAAGTCAAATTAATCGATGTTGAGAGCAATTGTCGATAGAAATTGGGTTCAAGTTCAACCTAGAGCTTACTGCTCCAGGTTTTACACTTCCAGTCGATTGGTTCAGGTATTCCTGGAGCAGTAATGCTCCAAGCCTCAGTCAGGCGATCGACTGTTGTCGATCTCGATGAATTGCAGAACGTAGTAGGGATCATATCAGGTCTTTCTTACACTATGAGTATAACAAGTAATCATTTATGTGCATATAGTGTGTGTTTGTGCTCAAATTAAACTAACAATACTCATTTTCAAAAGTCGAGGTTATACCGATTCATTTTATCCAGGCAATTTATCCATTCAGCAATTAACCTAAGACAATAAATCAATTCAAAGATATTGGTACAGATAGACATAGATAAGTGAGTGTTATAACTCACCTTAACCATTCTTTTGCACATTATTACTCTTGTCGTCGCCTGAATCCGCGCCATACCGTCGCTATCCCAGTAGCACTACAGCTGTTCGCATGCTTTCATCTACTAGAACAACTCCATCATCTATCCCTCGTACAGTTGCTCCCCGCCAACATCGCGATGACATCGACACATGCACACATGAATCATCACTCCTTGCGATGTCGACAGTGCCAAGCCCGAGCGCCTCATTGTGGTATCCATCACGCCACTGTCTGCACTAATCGCGATGCCCTATCTCTTGCTGATCGGTCGCATTTATATCTGAAGTCCCGAGTGCTATTTTATTTTTTCTTTCCTTTTTGATATAGCGATTATATGATTTAGGGATTTTCTCAAATTTAGAGCTTTCAAATGGAGATAAGTAAGGCGTGGGATGGGCTGAAGTAACACAAATGAATGGGCTTAAGCTTTAATAAGGGTTATATTTCCCATTTACTCATTTAATTTGTGTATAATTATATTTCAATTTAATTCAAACCGATTCACATTTCACTATGCAAAATATAATTCTATAAGTACACGATTCTATTCATGTCAATATCGTTTCACTCTATTTAATTATTCGTTCTATTGGTATAAATTTATCCGTCTTCGTCGATTTATTTATTAAATATCAATGAAAACTTCTTTTCAATATTTCAAGTATATAAGATCATTTACACTTTAAAATACTTTATATTTAACACTAACACATTATCCAATTTAATATATTTTTTGAAAAGAATTTATTAATTAATTCAAATTGTTAAAACAAAAATCTGTTATTAAATACTCCACTTAATTAAAAATTGGATTTCAAAATAATAGTTATTAAAAATCAAATATAGAAATTTTTATTTTAATTAAAGTTGTATAATATTAAGGCCTCGAAAATAGGATTTTTACAGACCTCCCTTTTATGAAATTGCATCTTTGCAATTTTTTACAAGGAGACGTCACACTAAACTCTAACATTAACTTTTTTCATATTGTACAATCAAGTTGAAACTCATTCAATTCTCTAATTGGTTAACGTTAAAATCAAACTTATAATAAGTTATAAACTTAAACAGGTTCATTTATTAACCTTTATTTCCTCCCATACAATTATTGAAATTTTTTCTAAGTGTTAGAATTTTCGAATTTTTTTGATAGAGCCTCCTTCGTATAGAGAGCTCTTTGCGATTTCATAAATATAATATAAACAATATACATTGACCATATGGTCAGAAATAGAATATATATCAATATTTTTAGCACTTCTATATTTTAAACCGCAGGCGTACATTTATTTTAGCATTTAAAGCAACTTACTTAGCTATTAAGCATGCATAAGCAAGCCATCATCACTCATAAGTCCAAATAGCTTCTTGGACTCCTATTCTTATCTGAATATAAACGCTAGTCACATATAGAAAGAGATAGAATAGGTATGAATTCTTTTAACATATAATAACAACTTGACGTCTTGGCTTAAGCCACTTGAGACAAACTTTTAAAGGTCTAAAATGCAAAATTAGACAGTGGCATCAAAGAGTGAATTATTATATAGTGTGTTTGCTTTCCATAACAACTTACGGATCGCAAAAATGTCGAGTATAACTCAAGTTAGTTTTTCATCAAGTGACGAAATCTGGAAATGAACAAAATACACAGGCCCACTTCTAAAAGATGTATTTTTACCCATGATAACATCAAAATTCTGCAAAACACTTTGGATAAAAGTTTTATCTTATAGTTTTAAGCTTTCCTGAATCGACAAAGTATGGAAATCAGACAAATCATTCAAAAGTTATGGCTAAATGAGTTTAGCGCGGTTTTGATAAATTTACACTTCAGGACAGCAAGCACTACCTATTGAAATTTATATTTTTACCTCTCTTAAACTCAATATTTTACTTTGCACTTCAAATAAAATTGATCTCAAGGTAAATAATAGCAGAGTAATTTCATAATTTGGAGCTAAGTTTTACATATATTCTAATACTTTCAAAAGGCTAAAATCTATTTACTGTTTATTCATGTGCACTTTTTTTGAGTTTGAATCATGGCTGCACGTAAGTTCAAAGCAAATAAGCATAAGAAATACACAACCAAGTATATGAAATACAGCCAGGAGTATAAGTGTGCCAAGAAAATATTCAAAGGGACAAGTAAAACAAGACTTGACTTCAAGCGCACTGATCAGGCTAAAGAGGTGCATCAATGACAAGCATAGGCAACAAGTATATATCATCAATAAGCCAAACATACAACCAACCAAACCAAAGTGTTCAACTCCAAATTTGGCAACCAAACATGAACCATACTCAGACTCACACTTCCATATAATACAGAGTCTAGCCAAGTCGATAATGGTGAGGAGAATACAAGTACAAGCTCTCCTGGTGGAAACTTAGAGCTTCTTCAACAGGTGAGAAAATCGCAAATTTGCACCCAAAATTCGTTCCAACAGAGTGCAAAAATGCTGATAGTGTGAAAAGCGAGGGGGGAGGGGTTGGGGATCCTAGATTATACGAGGCATCTGTTAAACAGGCGCCTGGAAACCAGGTGCCTGTTCAACAGGCGCCCCATATTGAGGCGCCTGTTCAACATGCGCCTGGTTTCCAGGCGCCTGTTTAACAGGCACCTTTAATTTCCCCCTCCAACGGCCATATTCCACCCAACCCCTCTATTCCACCTTTAAATACAACTCCCTTCATCTTCTTTCCTTCACAACCAATTTCCTTCAACAATCCTAATTTTTTACTCTCACTTATCGCAACTGAACATGTATTCCAATTTCGACGTTGATGCTGCAAGGTGCAGTTTTGAAGACTACGACTTACAAGATGTTACGGTTCCGATTGGCAGAGAGGTAACTAATGCAAGTTGGAGCGCTGCGGAAAACTACGATCTTTGCTACATTTACTGTGCACTCTCAACGATCCTATTCGAGGTGCCAATCAAAGGGGTGAGACTTTTTGGGATAAAATTACCAATTGCTACAATTGGAAGAACATCGATCGGAAAAGAACGTTATCTTCAATCAAAGGTCGTTATAAAAAAATCAATCGTCAAACGCAAACATTCGATTCTCAAATTTTCAAGCTAAAGCAAATCAATCCTAATGGATTTGGAAATGAAACACATTTGGTAAGATTTAATATAATTTCATTGTTCTAATTTTTATCATAGTTCTCTAATTATACTAGTGTTTTTTTTATATTATAGAGAATGGCCGAGAACAAGTTGTTCAAACAAATCTATAAACCTGATAGTAAACAAACACCACATTTTTATGAGTTCATGCATGTTTATGACATGTTGGTCGAGCATGTTAAATGGAAATCATCGCTTTATAAAACCGTTCAAGAAGTCCAATCAAACAGTGGTCGTGGTAAAACGCCTAGAGTTGGAGAAAGCTCTAGTCCTAGGGAATCTCTAGGAAGCTACGGTTTAGGATCAGAAGAAGACCTAACCCCTACCGAAGATCATTTTGTTAGGCCACAGGGAGCAAAAGCGGCGAAAAAGAAGTAGGCTGCTAGAGCGGATCAGGTATAAATTAAAAAACTCCTACTTGAATCTGAAGATAGATATAACCGGGCAATGGAAACTCAAGCAATTCAACACCAAGAAAAGTTGCCAAGAATGGATCAACTTCTTGTTGGAAACTGGCAAAGAGATGAAGATGCAATAATGTTCATGGATACATCGCACATGTCTGCATAACAACTGGAGTATACGGAGCATAGAAGGAGAGAAATTATGAGACGTAGACTTGAAGAGGGTCATTAACTGTTTCTGTTTTTCTACAACCTTTCTATCTTTGAATTACCGTTAGTTGTACTGTATTATGAACGTAAGCAATTATTAATATAAGTACTTTCATTGAAATTGTATTACATTGAGAAAAGATTATAACAACATTACGTTAATTAAACATAAACAAATTACAATAACAATAATAAGTAACAACAACATAAACAACAGTAGCAAAAGTAACAAACGAAATATAGTTTCACTGATTTCCAAAAAAGTTCCAAAGATGATCTATGAGATCATTTTGCAGCCTTCGATGCAGTTGAACACTACGGTAGTACATTAGGCTTTCTACATGAAACTCGAGTTCTATTGCGCTTCCAATCATATCATTGCGCCAAACAGGCGGTGGTGTTGGAGCACCCTCGTAAAAGTAATCTTCTTCCATGTCTCTTTCATCCTCTATAATCATATTATGTAAAATAACACAAGTGTACATTATTTTGGTCATTTTAACTGGTGACCAAAGTCTGCATGGATTATTGACTATGGCAAATCTAGATTGAAGAACCCCAAATGCTCTTTCAATGCCCTTCCTCTGGCCTTCTTGCATCGCTACAAACTTTGATTGTTTATTGTTTTGTGGGTTAGGAATTGTCTTGACAATGGTACTCCATTTAGGATATATACCATCGCCAAGATAATATCCATGATCGTACGTGTGAACTCCTAAAGTAAAGGTACAAGGAGTTGATCTACCGTTTGCTAAATCATTGAACAACGTAGATCGTTCGACTACGTTATGATCATTGTTCAAACCCGGCATTCCAAAAATTGCATGCCATATCCATAAGTCATACGACGCTACAGCTTCAAGAATAATAGTGGACCTACGAGACTTACCCTAATAAGCTCCAGCATACGCCTTTGGACAATTCTTCCACTCCCAATGCATGCAGTCTATACTGCCTAACATTCCAGGCCAACCTCTACTCACATGCATATTCAATAACATTGCTATATCCGCCTTGTTCGGTCTGCGCAAGTATTGATCACCGTAAATGTCCACAGCAGCTTGACAGAAATGCTCCAAACACTCTAATACCGTGCTTTCCACTTTCAAATTTTCATCAAGCACGTCTGCCGGTCCTGCATATGCAAGCATTCTTAGTGCAGCTGTCATTTTTTGAATTCCAGTCAATCCCATTGTACGAGATGCATTAGGTTTGAAGATAAAATATTTGTCATACTGCTTGATACATTCTAGGATTCTAAGAAACAGAGGTTGCCACATGTGAAATCTTCTCCTAAAATCAGCATCTATGTAAGTAGGATTTGGAACAAAGTAGTCTTCCATCAGTCTGTCATTGTGCCATGAATGTCTATGACTTTTATACCGACGACCAACAACTGATCCACCATGTTGCCCTCTCGATTGACCAACTTGTAGTGCATCCATAATTATTAGCTCCTTTTCGCGATGAAAATGATCTTCCATCATTTCATCAAATTCGTCGTCGCTATCATCGAAAAATATATAATCTGCGGCAGCCATTTGTTATCTTTGTAATTGTATGAAATACGAATGAGCAATAAAACTTCTAGCATATAACAAGCTTTTTATAGCTTAATTCACAAGCTGGCTTTCATAACAAAACAAACAATCACGACTAGTTGGTGGATAGCATTAATTCAATTCAACCACCATCTATAAAGTAGATTCCATTTATGTCACGTCTGTAGTGTCCCGTCCCATCTACACACCATTGACTGATGGTGCAGTTTCTCGTCCCATCTAAACATTGTAGCCACGTCCTCACAAGCCAACAAGAAGATTTGACTGGTTTAGTATCTCGTCCCATCTACGTACTTTTGCCTATTGGGCCAGTGTCACGTCCCCTCTATACCCTATTGACTGTTGGTGCAGTGTCTCATCCCATCATATAACTGTAGCCATGTTCTTAACGACTTTATGACACTACCAAACAATAGTACAGTTAAAAATTTCTACGGCAATAATATAGAAAGAAAAAAGACAATATTACTTAAACACCAAAACATTAATACAGTCAACGATAATACATAAACAAACAATAATACAGTCGACAATAATACATTCCACAATAATACAACCAACAAAAATACCCTGACTAGGACTTAGAACTGACACGAAACTACTGGTTATGGTCAAATTGTAAGTTTTGCAGGACATTTCAGAGACGTCTTATTTCTTATTTCAGCTCGTTGGCATAAGTTATGGCCCTTGGGCACAGCCGTTCATCAACCCATTCTTCGTAATTGCACCCTTCAGGCCAGAAGGGACACAACCGGATTCGATGACCAATATCTTCGCCATCAGCTCTAACCACAACTTCAACCTTATAACCACAGTGGTAGAATACCGCGTAAGAGTCAACCTCTTGTTCAACCGAAGGTTGCAAATTTGGCACTTGATCAACCTTCTGTTCTTGTGGTTGTTGATGAACCAACTGTTCGTGCAGAGTTTGGACAACCGCACGTTCATACATCGGTTGAACATCTTCTTGAAGTATGAGTTGGTCAAGATTTGGGAATTCATGAGCAACGTCTGCGTAATGCTAGTCTTGGTAATTGATATTCCAATCTTCATCGGTGTGTTTTCTTTCCGTTGGAACGTAGCCGAAATCAGAGTCAATAGATGATGACTAGGAAGGCATTGGTATGAGGAATAGAAGAATGAAGGAGCAAAGAACTGAATTGTGTGTTTGAAAGAAAAGCTCTTATGTATATATAGAAGCATGTGAATGCTAATAATTTTTTATGTTTAAATGTGAGCATTGTATTTTGATTTGACAATACACTAAAAAGTGAAATTACTCACAAACAAGATAATAATAAATATGCATACATAGAAATAATAATACACTCAAATTATGGATATCCAAATCGTTCTAGCCAATTTTGACATATGATATAAGCCTCATGTCAAGTGAATGTGGTGTGATATTTGAGAAAGTAACGACCTTCAAATGTGGAACGGGTTGGTTCGAACAAATTTTTAAATATAACCTCATTGATAACCGTACTGTACCGCGTACAGGCGTTGTAGAAGTGTCCATAAGCAGTCCTCAACTCTACCTTCATACGTCTACTGTTACACTCAACATTGCTATTGTAAAGTTCATCAATAGTGTCCCAAAATTGAGTTACCATTATCTCCTCATCGTCGCACATCTGATCAGTTTGTATAAACAAATTTACTAGTAGTTTCAATTCTGTAGCCGAAAATATTATGTTAGACATTAATTGAATTTACCAAACTTTTAAGTGTTGTGGCATTTGAATATAACACTTTATCTTAAATAAAGAGGTCGTAATCCGCCTCAAAAAAATAAAGCATGAGATTAACGTCCATGTGTCAAACATCCATAAACTCTTCGACAAACAAACACAACTATGTTTGTTACTCTAACATTTTTGCTTCATATAAGCTTAATAATAAATAATCATAAATTATAATCAACAGAATGCCATACTAACCGCAAATAAAGTACACAATGCCATACTCAACAAAAAATATAATCGACACAATGCCGTAACATATAGACAAGCATATATAAAAATAGCATCATCACCAACATAATATGCAACCAACTATCGTAATGCGTGAAAAATAATAACATTAATTGAAACATCTATATGTAGCACATCAGTCTATGCGATCAGAACCGCTATCAATCTCCTCATCATCTCCACTATCGTTGTCACTATCATCGTTGACGTCATCAAAGTCGTGAGGCTCAAGTCCGACATGGAGCTGCTCCTGAAGCTGCTGAATCTAGGTCTGTAATCCCTGTATCTGCGCATCATACTGAGTCTGTTGCTGCTGGATCGTAGTCTGGTAACTCTGATACATCATTTGTGTATAATCGAGTGTCATATGCTCAAATGCAGCAATCATCCGTCTACCATAATCCATGTACTGAGAAAACTGATATGTGCACAAGAAAAATTATACATAGGTGGAGAATATAATGACAAGTAATTTAAACAAAATTTAAAATTCGTACAAACCTGATGAGGCTGATACAATCCGGCGGATGGTACACTCATAATAGCGTCATCTTTAGGATACTGCAAGGGATACTCCACCACCTGACCATGTACATCATACGCTCTAAATGAATGAGGAGGGGGGTCGAACGTAGGAGGGTGTGTGTACTGAGACGATGTAGGCTCAAAGGTGGAAGGCGGTAGTGGAACTCTCCCAGAAGAGGTATGCGGACCAATATGATCGAAGTTCAAACCCCGAATATAACCAGGCAATGCGTAAGCCCGTGGGGCTACTCGAGCCCAATATGAATCAAAGTCTCCCGGAACTGTAAAAGGCACACCATCTACCCATCCCGCACCCCTCATCGCAAGAATATAAGCTGGTCCAACCCTAATATCACCATACATATCATCCCATGGTAGCGGATCTGATGGAATGCGAACTATACCGTACAACTGTAGCCAACACCGCTCCCCTAAATACCATATGAATGGACATGTAGGAACATGAAAGCAAACCCTGCGTCGCGACATGGAAAACTGAAAAGTGAGTGGATGATCAGGACCGGGCTCTATGAACTGTAAGTACTGATCCCATGGACGAACGATAATGTTACCGCGCCGCCTCATATCCATCTGTTGTCTAGCCTCCATCAGCTCATTGTGCACCCCTTGTGCAACACGAGACAAATGCATATGAGGACCCCAACGATGCAATCTAGGGAAGTAAATATAAGGTGTGGTGTTCGCCTCTGCAATAAGTCGGTGGTGCATATTGGCAGTATACTCGTAGTACCAAAACGGAAGAATGTACCAAAATCCATACATCCGTCTAGACTACCGAAGCGCATAAGTATCCAATACTACGTATAAATAACCAATAATAGCAGTACCGTAATCATATATATATGCAGTCCATCCACATCTACTAATCCAGCCAAAAAGCCAAGCTTAATAGTACCCTTATTGTTACTAAAAAATGTAGATCCAAAAAGATATAATATGAAGGCACGGATAACCGGAGCGTGCATATCCTCAACGGCCATGTACTCTACTATATATCGCTGCAGACAAGTGAGAGTAACAGCTCCTCCTCTAACCTCCTCATCGGCCAAAGCCGGTAAATAAGCGGAATATGACTCTGACTCCTCAAATGAACTATCAAATGGAACAGGGAGAAGGTCCTGTCAACCAATCTCTATGCCAGTGAGCATATAAAAATCTAAAGGAGTCAGTCCTAGCTTAAAATCAGGGAAACGAAATGTGTGAGTGGTAGGCCACCATCTCTCAATGAGGGCCTCTACAAGGCAGCAATCTACGTGTGCAAATCTAGGTAAATCTAGAAATTAACCAAAAGGCGACGCATGTAGCCTATCCAAAATCGGCTGTGGTAACTAATCAAAATACTCAGACATACACCTATACCAACTACCTCGCATCGCTACGTGACGAATCTAAATATATGATTATTTAATGTTAAAATAAACAAACAATTATCATTCATATACACTTACATAGTTGTTCATCAATCAATAAAGAAATAAACGTATACCTGGGGCGTCTCTATAGCTGCAGTAAGTCGATGCGAAAAAGTGGGGGCAAGTCGTGTAAGGGTCGAAGAACGTCTAGAGCCACGGTAGCATCAGGAGGGACATAAGCAGGTCTAATATTGGCATCTGTCGCATATCGAACGGTCCATCTACCAGTTTTGACCGGACGGGGCGGCATTTCGACGCAAAGTAAAATAAAAAAATTAAACGAAGAGGGTGAAAGGGAGGAAAATGAGGGGTGGGGGTGGGTTTGCGCCTGATATAGGCGCAGGCATTAGGTGCCTGTTGAATATGCGCCTGATGTTCAGGCGCCTGTTCAACAGGCGCCTGGCCTCATTTCTATTAGAGAAATGAGGCCTCCAACATTTTGATGTGTGGAAAATCGTATTTCCGCACTCCGAACTGTTGGAGATGCTCTTATAAGGGTATCTAAACATGATAATAAGCAAGCAAAAGATGGAATAGATAATGGATAAGCAGTAAGAAAGGTTACTGGTAATGGTGTTGCTGTAAAGGATATAAACATGGGACAAGAGCAAACTCAAGGGAGGCCACAAATAATGGATGCACAGTTTGCAAAATATGAAAGAGAAGAGGAAGATGATGGTATTCTCAGCAATAATTGTGTCAGGGAATCAACCACAGAATAAACAAGACGAAACCTAGAATCTCAATTCCAGTCAATACGGAAACTAGAAATTCAACCAACATCAAAAAATATTTGAAAAATGTATATGCAAAATATTCGAATATATACACCAGAGGATGCAATGGGTATATCATGATGAACAAGTCAAGTTTCAAGAATCTTTCAATCAGAAATCAACGTAAGAAATAAATCTTACGAAAATTTCAAATTCAATCATTTAAAAACATAGAATTTGTCTTAAAACATTTTATATATGGTATATTGTATTTTAAAAATAATAAAAAAGTATCAATATCAACATTTTCTTCAATTGAAAATATTCACATACTTAAAAAACCCTCCTTTAGAATTTAAATTCAAATAATCTAAAACTAATTTTGAAGATTTTGAATCTTGATATTTTTTAAATATCATATATAAGAAATTCATAAATCTAAGAGTTTAAATGAATTTTTCAAACCATAGCATGTTTACTATAAACTAATTATTACATATGTTCTTCTATTTCAAACTACAAGTATCAAAGCAGTTAAAATTTCTAAGGTATCAAATTCCATCTGTTAGAACTAAACGTTAATGACTACCTTTAAAACCATACCAAGTATCCTCATGTTTCAAACACAAAAATAAAATGGTTAAACTTTGAAGGATTTCACCAAATAAGACATAAAGTTTTTAGAATCTTTATCTAAAGGGTTAAATAATAAAATTATATATACGAGTGCTAACTTGTCATCAAAAATGTCATCATGTAAAGCTGATCAATTCTAATGAGAAAAAGGAAAAATATTCAAAAATAGTAAGCATATTTCTTTTAATCCAGAACTTTCAATATGCTTCTAATCCCTTATAAAGCTTGAATTCCTACCTCATGAACCCTTCCTAATGTATGTTTGATGTAAAATAAGATTTAAAACAACACAAATTTGCAAAATCATTCACAGAAAATGAAATAATTGAATTGGGATAAAATGATTTGAACTTGGGAATATTTTCTAATAACATAAAAATTCTTCAATTCCATTTCTAGCGTTTAAATTATGAACCCAGGGTGATAGGTGATGTATATGTAGTATGATTTAAACTTCAGATCATCCAAATGCAAACAATCAAAAGAGAAAATAAAAGGAGCAATACAATGAGTAGATTATATTCTAGAAAAAAAGGTTGATCGCATTAAACTTTATCATCTTCAAATCTTAGTTCCTTGGTTTAAATTTGATCTTGAGATGTTTGTAAAGTTTTTCAGTATCATTCGATTGCAAAGGTTCATGATTCAAACCGAAATGATAAGAATAAGAAAAATAAAAAAAATACTCACTGTAAGTATTTAAAATGAAGTCTCCCATTTCTTTTCAAAAATTATATTTCTTTTCCTCATTCAAAATAGTCTATTATATCAATTGATATGTCATTAGAAAATTCCTTTGAACTCAATTTTAACAAGTATATTATTATATACATGATTCCCAAACTTAATTTGTAATAAAATATACATCATCATCATGCCACAAGTTTTTAGCGATTCATCTGGCCAATTGGCTGCAATGTTGACTATCTAGAATTTTATATCAATAGTGCCTCGCCATTATCTCAACTTCACACTAATCCCATGGCTACATACGTTGTTTGAAAAAAATTAAATTTAGAAAGCAATGTTACCCCGCCTTTTGGTCAAGGCCGGTATATCAATAAATTGGCTAAAAGGATGGATATCAGGATTGAAGATCGATTGGAAACAAGGCTATGGTCGATAACGCCAAAATTGGACCAAGCTCCAATCAAGGTGGGATCGATCGGGAATGATAAACAAGGCTCGGTAAGGATACACATCGCATTTCAGGTCAAACGGAGTTCATATGCTCAAGTTATGGATGGATCAATATTCATGGGAAACCAGTTCGTATCGATACTTTCGTATCGATCAAGAAGAACAAGGCTGTATACCTCGGATCGATACATCTATATCGATGCTTTCGTATCGATCAAGATGGATATGGATAACACATACGTGTTTTGTGCATATAGTTTGGATCGATTACAATTCGTATCAATAGATTTCATATCGATCGAATGATGCGGCATCAGATCGATACGAGAGAAGGGATAGAGTATGGGACCAATACGAAGGAAGGAGCAGAGGATGGATACAAAAAGCAGCAAGCATTAAGGAGCCATTTCGTATCGGTCACATTCATATCGATCGATACGAAGGAACCTGTCAAGGAATGGAGCGCATTGCATGGATCACTGCGTAAGACTAGAATCGATGCGGAAGCTATGGATACGTAATTAATGGATACGTTATTGATGGATACGAAACTCTTCATGGATACAAAATCACTAGCCTACATTTGCAAAGGCAAACATGGATCGATCATATCTCAAAAACTACACATTGGAATTTCATGAAATTTGGAGAGCAAGGACTTTACACTGTCATCTTTCACCATGATCGATCGCAGCTCAATTGGGGTGATTCTTAATCGATACGAAATCGATATAGATCAATCCCAAACCACTCCAGATTGATTATGTGGGCCCACCTACGCATGAGAAAGGGTATTCCGAGAATCAAGGCAGATATTTCCAGCTCCACACCTATAAATAGCACCTCTATTGCAGCTAAAAAGGGGGCTTCTCCTTCTTCTCTTTTGGGTGAAACTTTGCCATTTTGGTTATTGATATTCAAAGGATTGTAACTATAATCATAGTATAAAAGGAAATAAAAGGATCAATTCAAAGTGGACGTAGGCCGGAGATAGCCGAACCACTATAAATCTTGTGTCTTCTCTTACTTTCTTTTATTTTAATTTTGTTATTTATTCATTTTTACTCTCTACATCATATGGATCTGAGATCTGTGACTGGATACTAATGATTTGTGTGTAAACATTGGTGCTTTCATTACATTCGGGGTTTGTGACCATTTTTGGCACAAACACTTTGAGACTAGCACCTGCTATATTTGATTCGAAGTTCAGATTTGGAAAGCTAAAGGATTAGATCGAGGAGGAACCATGGTTAGGCAATTACCAGAAAGGAGCCATCAAGAGGGAAGTGATGAGGCTTCCTACGGACCTGGAGCAGATCAAGCATCAATCTACATCATAAGGGATGAGATGCAGACTATGATGGATTCCATGCAGGAGCGGAAGCTGAAAAGGAAGGAGGAGATGATGCGATATCTTCTCAGACAGTTCGGATAGGCTGGGATAGCAGGAGCTGCAGGAGGTTAGATCCACGGAGTTGGACCAAAAATACTTAACAAGCCATCAGATGGAGCAGTTCAACAGGGGAAGCCTCCAATCAGCACACAACTATCAATCTGGATGGATCTAGGCACGAGAGAACCCCCCTTGTAATGCTGGACCAATTCATAGAAGAATGTTAGGTGACGCTGCACAGCCCGGTGCCAACAGGAATACAGGAGTGCGTGATGAGGAGTACGTGCCAGAATTCCCTCAAGGGCTTGGGGGCAGTTAGGAAATAAGGACGGGGGGCAACCCTTGGTGGACAACACTGGATTGGATGAAATTATCAGGCAAACTATGCGTGGAGTTCTGACAAACAGAGATCTGGAAGGAGTAAACATGAGTCCATTTACTCGTAACATCAAGATGGCTAGGAATTCACCAGAGTTCAAGCTGCCTACTCTGGAAGTATACAACGGTAGGACAGACCCTACCGATCATTTGATCAGGTATACAAGACACATGGAAGTGCCGAGGGCATCGGAGGAGGTTATGGCCCAATGTTTCCCCCTGTACTTAACGAATATAGCTGCTATGGGGTTCAGGCAGTTGGAAAATGGATCTATTAGGACATGGACAGAATTGGTCAGGACTTTCTTAACCTGGTTTTTGAAGCAGTATTAGGTTCATATCAAAAGGTTGAAAAATGAGATGACATTGACGTCGGTAAGATAGATGACAGGGGAGTCACTCGAGACTTTCTTAACCTGGTTTAATGCAGTTGTTGCTTCGGTGGATCAGCCGAATCCATCAATGGTTCTAATGGCGGCAGTGTCAGGAGATAGGGACAACTCGGATTTCAAAAAATCGTTGATACAAGATCCACCAATAGATCTCGGGCAATTCTTTCATGAGGCCGAAAGATTCCTTCGACAGGAGGATGTAAGTTTGGATATGAAACTAAAGGAAGTAAACATGGTCAAGGATGGAGGACCATCCGGTGAAAGATCGGGTAATGATAAGGATAAAGGGAAGAGGAAGTCGGATGACGATTCTTGCAGGGCAAGGAAGTGCTGGGAAGAACCAAAATTCTCCACTTACACAGGACTAAATAAGACATTGGAACAGATGTACTTGGATACTCGGGATCACCTTCCTTATCGAAGGCTGGCAAGGAGGGAACCCTCGGAACGCGAGAGGGCATTGTGAAGGCATTGTCTCTTTCATGACCTAGACGGTCATGATACTAACAGCTGCAGGCATCTAAAGGATATAATCGAGGAGCACGTAAGGAGTGGTCAGTTGAGGAAATATGTCGGGAGTCGGAATGCGGTGGTGGAACAGGAGCAGCCACCGTCTACCTCAAAAAACGACGACACGAGGCCTAGGAGTGATGGTCGATTGGTCATCAACTGATCAGGATGGTATGGAATAAGTAGAAAACTCTGGGCAGATGGCTAAGTCACTTACTCATGCACGGGGATGGAGATAGCCCCTAGGCATGCTCTGATATGATGATAAACCATGACGCTATAGTTTGTGACATCTGCTTTTTCTTTCTGGTTAGGACATTGGTTATGGAGTTTGGTTTAGACTCTTGGCTTTGTTGATTTTCTTGTTTGGATATTGGTTTGGATGCTTGTTTTTGGTTTGGACCTTGATTTGGATTTCTGGTTTTCTGATTTGATTTGGATTTCGGATTGGATTTTTGTTGTATTTTTATCTAGTTTTTGGTAAATGGTCATCGGGTATGGATTATGCCAGGCAAGGGGTAAGTCGCTTCGTCCGAAAACAGCGAATCGACTTATTCAGATCGTCGAGTATGGACTATGCTCGGCAAGGGTCCAGAGAGACCAGGATTCGGCTTAGGACTTAAGCCGCGACATTACTCAGCGTTCACGGACACTGAACCAGGATCACCATCGATCTAGGACTTATGCCAAGGCATTGCTTAATACAGGTCGTTGAGTGTGGATTACGCTTGGCAAGAACCCAAAGAGGTTATGGATTCAGATATTGGCTATGAACAGCTAAGGATTTGGGCATGAACCCTTAGTGGCCCCGAATTTGGCTAAGGACCTGGAGCGGTCCCAGATTTGGATATCGACCCAAAGAGGTCATGGATTTGGTTATTGGTTACTGGATATGGATGGATTAGAACTCGGTTGTCGGGTTCGTATGGATATGGAATTGGCTAAGGATTTGGTTACTGGATTCAGAATCGGATATCGACTCAGAGCAGCCGCGGATTTGGATAAGGATACGACTATTACACCTGGATAGAATGGCTTGGTAATGGATTGGATTATGGGTCGGATGATATGGCTATGGATAGAATATGGACTTTGGATGTCGGATTTAAAGCTATTCAAAATACGCCTTCCTACTGCAAGGCATGTTTGGGAGGGCAAATGTTACCCCGTCTTTGGGGCAAGGCCGGGATATCAAAAAATTAGCTAAAAAGGATGGATATCGGGATTGGAGGTCGATTGGAAACAAGGCTATGATCGATATCATCAAAATTGGACCAATCTCCAATCAAGGTGGGATCGATCGGGAATGATAAACAAGGCTCCGTAAGGCTACACTTTGAATTTTAGGTCAAACGGAGTTCATATGATCAAGTTATGGATGGATCAATATTCATGGGAAACCAGTTTGTATCAATACTTTCGTATCGATCAAGATGGACATGGCTATATACCTCGGATCGATACATCTGTATCGATGCTTTCATATCGATCAAGATGGATATGGATAACACATACGTGTTTTGTGCATTTAGTTTGGATCGATTACAATTCGTATCGATAGATTTCGTATCGATCGAATGATGCGGCATCGGATCGATACGAGAGAAGGGATAGAGTATGAGACTAATACGAAGGAAGGAGTAGAGGATGGATACGAAAAGAAGCAAGCATTTAGGAGCCATTTCGTATCGCTTGTTCGTATCGATCGATACGAAGGAACCGGTCAAGGAATGGAGCGCATCGTATGGATCACTGCGTAAGACTTGGATCGATGCAGAAGCTATGGATACATAATTGATGGATACGTAATTGATGGATATGTAAGTGATGGATACAGGATATGATGGATACAAAACTCTTCATGGATACAAAATCACCAGCCTACATTTCCAAAGGCAAACTTGGATCGATCATATCTCAAAAACTACACATTGGAATTTCATGAAATTTGAAAATCAAGGACTTTGCACTATCATCTTTCACCATGATCGACGCAGCTCAATTTTGGTGATTCATGATCGATACGAAATCGATATGGTCTGATCAAGGATCAATCCCAAACCACTCCAGATTGATTATGTGGGCCCACCTACGCATGAGAAAGGGTATTCCGAGAATCAAGACAGATATTTCCAGCTCCACACCTATAAATAAAACCTCCATTGCAGCTAAAAATGGGACTTCTCCTTCTTCTTTTTTGGGCGAAACCCTGCCATTTTGGTTATTGATATTCAAAGGATTGTAACTGTAATCACAGTATAAAAGGAAATAAAAGGATCGATTCAAAGTGGACGTAGGTTGGAGATAGCCGAACCACTATAAATCTTATGTCTTCTCTTATTTTCTTTCATTTTAATTTTGTTATTTCTTCATTTTTACTCTCTACATCATCTGGAGCAGAGATCTGTGACTGGATACTAAGGATTTGTGTGTAAACATTTGTGCTTTCATTACATTTGGGGTTTGTGACCATTTTGGGCGCAAACAAGCACTATCTTCATTTTTCTAAATAAATATATTGCTTTATAAAGCAATATAAATTCCAAGTAACGCATTTCTTATTACATTTCCAAAATATTATGTCAATTCTGCCTTGTTTAAGCATTTAGAAATCCTTATTGATACGTTAGCTATTCCTATTAACCAGAATTCATAAACCACTCAATGGACCAGTTAGCACGGAATAAACCATTAATATTTTTCATTCAGTTTAGAAAATAATATTCATACTTTCTCAAATCATTTGCTTGCTTATATAAAAAATATTAATGTATGATGTTACATATTTTTACACATCCATTATCAACCTTTGCATTCAAAATAATACATCACACCATATTGAATTATTCATAACACCAAGCAACCATTCAATTTTTTATATATATCTTATTTTATTTATTAAGTATATTTTCCAATTCCAAATTTTATTTGATATACATAATTTATCATTTTATATATTATAACTATTAATTTCTTAAACATTTTTATTATTCCCCAAAGGTTCTAATTTTGAGAAACTGCTGGCTTTTATTAATAATCGAGTTCGTTCAAATGGGTTTATAAATTATTTGAGTAATAACTTCTTATTCAACCCTATACTTTAAACTATGCATAAACAAAACATTGATATAAATAACATAGATGTCAATAAAACAATAAAACAATCGTCTTTAGCGAAAAACTATCTTCCAGCTTCCGCCGTGCACTTTGATCACTAACAGATCAAGACACAACCAAGTTCAATTCTAGGCCATCTAGGGTCTCATTTATGCTATCTATCAAATCCCATTCTTTACAGAAGTGAGTTCCAACTTTAGAATCATTTTCATAACAATAACTGCTATAAAAATTCAAAATTTTTACAAATACGTCCCGATGATTATTCCTAATAATCATTTATATTTATATCCTAATAGGAATATAAATTATAACTCTACCCTGCATACCTAAGGGATGTGACACTATGTCTACCTAGGTTCAAATCTCGACTCTATGTCAATTCTATTCTATAATGTTCTGAATACAGCTCTGATACCACACTGTAACGACCCCACCGCAATACCCATATTATTAAAGAACATTATAAGTAATGTCAATTAATAATACGGAGAATACGGCTGGTTAAGGGCGATCGAATGTGAATATATCTTTGGACTAACATTGACATGTCTTCATTACCATTTTGAGGATCTGAATTGAAAATTAGACGTGTACAGTATTAATACAAAGTAATAAACACACCAATTTAAAATATTCAGAACAATATATAATATGAATAAATGAGAATCAAAGTCACAGACCACAGCAGAATAATATACATCATATAACTAATAAAATCAAGTCTATGAAATATCGGTACTAGACCCACATAAATATATACATCACATCCAAAATACCATATCAGGTACATGGTGACTATTTAAATAATATACATGACAGTTCGTCTCAAGTATCTAGATATAAAATCATGAAGTAAAATCAAGATGTCAAAATAGTCTACTCTAGTGCTAGCACAAGATCTAAAAATCAGTGAGTCCCTGTACCTATAGATTCTCGGCTTGACCCGAGTATTATAAAAAAATAGGTCAGACTATAGCTAATAAAAAGGTAAGATATAGATATCATAATTATATGACTCGATAATGAAATAAGCCATAATAGAAATATGCCTGAAACGAAATAATCATAGTAAGGCATATTAATCAAAATCACCATTTCATAAATCCATATCAAGTCTCAAATGGATTATCATAAAAAAATGGAGATAACAATTCAAAATCTTCAAATTCTCAAAAGAAAGGGATTTCATTCCTGAACGCAATAACAAGGTCGCTAACACCTCTCCAAGCTGTTTGACAAGGTCGCTAACACCTCTCCTAGCAGTTTCGTCCAACCAGTTTGACAAGGTCACTAAAACCTATCCAGGTAGTTTCGTTAAGACGTTGTCCAAGTAGTTTGGTCAAGTCACTAACACCTCTCCAAGCGGTTCCGTCAAGCGCTACCTAAATCTAATAATGTATCGACTTTCAGGTCGATGAAAAATGAGTCATCTTCTCTTAGGGATCTATCAGCCTGAAATCTAAACACCCTAAGATAGTAAGACTCAAAACTATAAATTACCTTCGTTTGAGTATTCGCTAAAATTTAACTAACCGTCTCATACTAGAAAGTGAAATTCCAGTATTTACTAAAAGCTAATAAATTCCACTCACTTTATTTAACAAATTATATGTAATTCCACTAATTTTGATTAACATTATTATTAATTTAATTAGACAGTTTAAACAAAATAATGTAGGATGATAAAGGAAAATGAGATTTGATTAATTATATGTCATGCCTTAATTAATGAATTAATAAAAGTAAATAGAACTTAGATATGGAGGAACATATGCTAAGGGAAAAATAGAAATAAGACATAATTCCTAATACATATCCTTACATTCCTTCTCCTTTATTCACTTCATTTACACAAACCTAATCAAAAGAACAAGGCCGGCCACTACCAAGGGGATTCAATAAGAGGAAAGCTATGAGATCAAAGGAAAGCTTAAGGAAATCAAGTCTAAACACAAATCTCAACTTCCTATATCAGACCAAGGTGAATAATAAGATATGCATCTCTTGTTTTAAGTATATTTCTAGTTTAAGTATAAATCTGATTCTTTTGCTTATATTATTCCATGCTATAATAGTTTGAATTATTAAATGCTTATTGGTGAATTTATCTAATTTACTTTGAAATTATTTGATAAGATTGAGTTAGCAAACCTAACATATTACACCCAAATGACTTCAGATTTTGATATGATGTCAGAAACATTATTTTGGAAGTGGTTTCTTAATTTCATAACTTTTGGATTTAACTAGAATATTTGGTCAATTTCCTAAGGTAGGAAAATGGTTTATTTCAGGTTTTAATTATTAAAAATAATTAAATTAGATTTTTGATCTCAAAATTATTATATGTTAAAGAAGATAATAAATTGTATTTATCATGATTTTTTGTGATTTTCCCAAGTGTTAATGATTTAATATGAATTATTTGAGATAGAATGGATTAATTAGTATATTTAAACATTAATATAAAATGCAAGGTTTGCTAATTACTTCGAAAATGAGAAATCTTCTTCTTAGCAGTTTTCTAGAAATTTTTTGGTAAAGGAAGTGTTATCCAATCACATTTTGACAAATAATTGGGGTTTGTGAAAAGAAACTACCTTTAATGGTAATAAAATAGTTTTTCCATTAATTATGATCTTGCCACGCCGAAGTTCATGATATCGCCCCTATCTCACTGCCTCGATGATCTTTGACAGCAAATGCATAGGGTATCAACTTAGGTTGATAAGGAATGCATCGGCTTGGTCGAAGTAGGAAGCCAGCAACAATGTCGACATCGTGAATGTCGAAGTGGATGAAGCCGCTTTCTTTAACTTATTAATACTGCACTTTGTAATATACTACATGGTTTCTATAATATCGCCGACCCCATTGATTTTGAAGGAGTTTATAGCGGCAATAATGATGCCGCATGTTTTATATCTACGGTCTTTGACAATATAGGCAACTATGCCGCTTTTAGCTATGTCGACATCGTTAATGACGATGCCGCCTTTATTCAAAACATATGTTTTCGAAGACGACAATGGTACCGCTCCTAATGACTTCGGCTCTAATGAAGCCGCTTATTTTCCTAAAAGCAATGACGTCGAGATTTAACTATGCCAACCCTATCCTTTTATGGCTTATTAATAAGCAAACTATGTTTTATATCCTACTATGCCAACAATTTATGAAGTGCGACCTCACTGTTGCCGGCCTTATAGCCTTATGTTTTAAAAGTTAAAGGCTTTAAAAAAAATTTATCTTGAAGTTGGGTGATGACCCCAATGGCAGTAATGATGCCAAGCTTTATCAATATATGAAGTTTTATTATTTTGGCCTATGTTTTGAGGGGCGACGACCCTTGCCGACTTTATCGTTGTCGGGTTTTATCAATATAAAGGTTTTATATTATTTTGGCTCTATAAGCCTATGGTTTCGAAGTGAGATAACTTCTAAATGATTCCGTACTTCACCAATATTGTTTTATAAAAAGTATATATCATGGCATAAGTATTTTGGACAAAGTAAAGGGCGATATTTCCTTGTTTTAAAAGTATGATTTCAAAGATTACATCATTTATAAAGAGTTATATTTTCAAGGAAATACAAAAGGTGATTAGCTCAAAATTTACTAAAAAGATTAGTGTTCTTATCACTTTTAGATTAATTGTGATAGGATGAATTGACTCAGAGATTAGACAACCAGATGAGACTTGTGTAGGGTCATGCCATATACTTTAGCTAGTATCCCCTAGCTAATAGAAGTTCAAAACTCTAGTGCATAGGGCTTTGTCATGGAAAAGACTAAAATTAGATTTATGCATAGAAAGGAATACACGCAGATGAGATATGTTATTGGTGAGCTCATAAAACCATCTGGATCAGTTGACCCCAGAAATACTAAGTCTCAAACAGACCGTCTAATTGTCTTCTAATAGTAGTTTAGATAATTTGATATATCTGGTAAGCCCGAGTTAGCCATAGGTTTGTAGTCAGCCTAAGAAAAATATGATGATAGGATGGATAGTCCATTGATTTGGACAGATTATTCATGATTACCTATGTTGCATGCATATACAATATTGTTTATTTTAACCAGTTTGGATGCAGAAATTGATTTGCAAAAGATGTATATTAAAAAGGAATATTAGTGTTAGGAAAACCGGTTCCATTTAGCGGGGTGGTCTCACGTAATATCTGTTAATCGAGATGACATATTTTTATTCACACCAGGCTTTTTGTCCGATTCGAAGTTTTTGTTTTTTCCTTAAACTCTCGGGTGCTCAAAATTTAATTTGAGTAGGTCGGGAGTATGGACTTTACATGTTAAGTAGGTTTTGGCGAATAAAGCTTTCGGAGACGTACATGAGACAAAGCTAGCTATATAGGAGCCTATCTATTACTATTATCCACTGTGTTATGTCAGTTGTTGTATGAATGTATTGACAATAGATGTACCTGTCTATTTAGTAACTCTGATTAACCAAGGAGGTACCTTCATATGTCGCTCTTGGAGTATTTTGTAATAATTATAGTTTATCTGAACCTGGGAAACGTTTGGGATTATGTACTGAATATGAAATTATAACTATGAAATGAAATATGAAGGTTTGCTTTTATTCTATATTCTTGTGCTTATAAGATTATGGATATCGATCATTAACATGACCGCTTTTTGTCACCAGAAATTAATACCATCGATGATTACATCATCCGTAGTGTTTTGTTTCGGGTCTTAAAATGGAAGATGTTACAACTTGGTATCGGAGCATAGGTTTATGTAAAAACAAAAAGAATTTTTGAACTTAAAATGAGTTTTGAACATAATTCAAATGAATCAGAGAATAAGATTGGGGTATGGGATAATGCTATAGTAACGTAGTTGTATTTGCTATATATAAGTATACGCTTTATCTCTATCCTCCCTCTCCCTTAGACCGTTCTTTTGTATCTTACTAAGGTTCGAATGCAGATTTAAGGGAGTAAGATATGAAGGTAAAAAATGGAAGAGTGAATCTCGGTGGAGGAAGTACCATTACCAATGGAAATGTCAGGCCCAGCACTAGGAGAAATCCAGGTCGACAAACAATTGCTAACGTAGGTGCAGGAACACCACAGATTGATATGGGAGAAATGTATCAGTTTTTTGCCAACACGATGCAAGCATGAGCTGCTGCTGGGTTGGTTGGTGGAAATGCTAGAGGAGCTAATTAGAAAGTTCCAGTTGTCAATAACTATGTTGTGTTGAGTATAGACTATGCAAGACTTGGAGGGAAGCCATTTATTGGAACAGAGGATGTAATTGAAGTGGAGAATTGGTTGCTACATTTTGAAAGGATTTTCGTTGATCTTGGTTTAGATGATGAACAGAAGAGGAGATTGACATCCAGACAATTGTAAGGAGATGTGATGTACTAGTGAAATAGTGTCACTGTTAGGGTAGCAGAGGAAACTTTGACTTAGGCTGAATTCAGAAGGAGGTTTGAAGAAAGACTTATGTCTGAGATTACTAAGTCCTTTGTTAAGGAAGTTCGCTGAGTTGGTACAATATGATAAGACAGTGCTTAAGTACACATCTAGATTTAAGGAGTTGTTAAGATATAGATATGCTACCGTGGATACAGTGATCAAAAGGAATGAGAAGTTCATCCATGGACTGGGACCTAAGCTTGCTAGGGCAACTTTACCACATCTTAAGGATCCATGTGATGTAGTCATAAAGATGGCTTTGAGAAATGAGGAGATGCTTGCTTTCTTTAGTGGTAATAAGGCAGTGGAGGCACAGAGTGGGCAGAATCAAAAAGGAAGTTATTTCATAAGAAAGGAGTTCAAAAAGGCGGAGCAACTAAGAAAGGAAAAGCAAATGTTATGTGTTACAGGTGCGATAAGAAAGGACATTTTGCGAACAAGTGTCGTTCATGAGATGGAAAGACAATTATTGGAAGAAAAAATATCAAGTGCTTTAACCGTGACCGGATTGGACATGATAAGAATCCTTGCAAGGAACCGACTAAGGTAGAGAAAGTGAAAGTGTTTGTTTTGGAATCGCTACCTCGAGACTAACAACTGAGGAGAAAGGAAAAGCTACGATGGGAGGTACGCTTTTGATTCATGGCTTGCCTGTTAGTGTACTGTTTGATACTGCTGCATCACATTCTTTTATATCCCATTGTTTGGTGATGAGCTTAACCCAGAACCCTCATTCCTAGTTACTTCCTTAAGGGTTGCAAATCCAGTAGGAGGGTATGCAACTCAGGGATGAGATGTGATCAATTTGAATTTGAATTATTAGGTCATATATTTTCCTGCAGTTTGCATGTATTTGATTTTGTGGACTTTGGGGTTATTTTGGGCATGGACTGGTTAATTAAATATGATGCTAGAATATTTTGCCAAGATAGGAAAATATCACTAAGACTCCCTAATAGTAGCGACTGGATTATATACTTAGTAGAGAATTTGAGTTTTGATGTTTGTGCTTTATTGGGTGTAATAGAGGAGGAGGAGGATGGGTTGAATCAGGTTTTCATTGTAAGAGAATTTGCAGACGTTTTTGAGCCTGTTACAGGACTACCTTCGAAGTGCGCTATTGAGTTTCGAATATATCTTATACCTGGAGCTGAACCCGTAAGTTGACCGCCTAGTACGATGACACCTACCGAGATTAAGTTAAAGGGGCAGCTAGTGGACTTAGAAGGAAAGAATTTAATTAGACCAAGCAATTAGCCTTGGGGAGTGGCCGCGGTGTTCGTAAAGAAACCGGATTGGTCATTAAGATTATGCATCGATTATCATAAGTTGAATGAAAAGATGATAAAAAACCGATATCCTCTGCCAAGAATCGATGATTTATTTTATCAGTTGTGTGGAGCCAAAGTGTTTCCCATTTGGATTTGGCGATAGAGTTCCATCAGCTATTGGTAGCAGAAGATAGATTCCATGGACGGTGTTTAGAACAAGATATGGTTCGTACGAGTGGTTAGTAATGCCTTATGGATTCACTAATGCGTCCGGTTTCTTCGTAAACTTAATGAATCGAATTTTCCGACGTCATTTGGATAAGTTTGTATTGGTATTCATAGATGACATTTTGATATATTCTAAGGATGAAAGAGATCATGAGATTCAACTTAGAAGAATGCTTGAGACGCTAAGGCAACATCATTTAAAAGTGAAGTTTTCGAAGTGTTAGTTTTGAATGAAGAAGGTGAATATCCAACTAAGATAGAAGCTATAAATAACTGGAAGAGACTCGAGACGGTGACTGATATAAAGAATTTTCTTGGACTGGCTAGTTACTACTAGAGATTCATCAATGATTTCTCTCGTATAGCAGCATCAATGACTAAACTAACAAGGAAGGATGTGAGGTATGTTTGGATCAATAAATATGAGGAGGCATTCCGAAAGATGAAACATTTATTGACCAACGCGCCCGTGTTAGTTATTCCGGATGGAAATCAAGGTTTGGTGGTGTATACTGATGCTTGTGGAATAGGTTTAGGAGCTGTGTTAATGTAGAGGGGTAAAGTGATTTCCTATGCTTCGTAACAGCTCAGACTGCACGAAGTTAGTTATCCGACTCGTAACTTGGGTTGGCTACCGTAATATTTGCTTTGAAGGTAGGAGACATTACCTTTTAGGAGAATGATTCGAGTTGTCTGCAGATCATAAGTCGCTAAAATATTTATTCACTCAGAAGAAGTTGAACATGAGACAACATAGATGGTTAGAGTTTATAATTGCTTATGATTTTGGAATTGAGTGCACATTAGGGAAAGGAAATATAATTGTAGATGCACTTAACAGGAAACATCAGAATGTAATGTTAGCTATGTTGGTTGAATGGAAATATTTAAAAGCACTGACTACTTGTAGTGTGCGGTTAAGATCGACTGCCAGTTATAGTCAAAGTACCGCAATGTTATTTTGTTTGGAAATTCGACCAGTATTGATCGACAGAATTTCTTCTAAGCAAAAAGATGATCCATTGCTAGCTGAAATAATTAGAAGATTGAAAGGTGGAACTAAGATTGATGATTTGAAGCATATTTACCTTGACCAGAGTGGATGGTTGACAAAGAAGGGACGATTGTGTGTTCCCGATGTTGGTGACCTAAGTAAAGAAGTTCTCAAGGAGTGTCATCGATCGAAGTTTATATTCATCCTGGAGGAACTAAGATGTATTAGGATATGAAGAGAAGTTTCTTCTAGGAATGTATAAAAAGGGATGTAGGCTATGGGTAAAGCAGTGTTTGAACTGTCAGCAAGTGAAAGCCGAACATCAGAAGCCGAGTGGATTGCTTTAGCCTTGGATATACCAGTTTGGAAATAGGATTCGATATCCATGGATTTTATTGACGGGTTGCCAAGGTCAAACAGGGGAAATGAAAGTATATGGGTCATAGTGGATAGACTGACCAAGAGTGCACATTTTGTTCCAGTTAAGGCGACAAGAGTGGCATCTGTTTCGGCTAAGTTTTTTATGAAGAATATTGTTAGACTGCAAGGGATTCCTATTAGTATAGTCAGTGACAAAGTTGCTTTGTTCATTAGTGAATTTGGAAGAGCCTATAAGAGATATTACGTACCAAGCTTAAGATAAGTATCGCTTATCACTCATATATAGATGGACGGATAGAGATTGTCCATAAGGTACTTTAAGATTTATTAAGGGCTTGTGTACTAGATTTTAGCAGGTCATGGCAAGACCATTTGCATTTGGTTGAGTGTTCCTATAACAATAGTTATCAGACTAGTACGGGAATGGGGCCTTTTGAAGCTTGATATGGAAGGTTGTGTAAATCACCTATATTTTGGTTAGAGACCGGAGATAGATTGGTTCTTAGTCCGAATATGGTAAGAGAAGCCGTAGAAAAGATTGAATCAATTCAGGCTAGAATGAAAGGAAGCTCAATCTGGGCAAAAAAAAATATGTAGTAAGAGACCGAATGGCTTAGAATTCTCAGTTGGGGGATCATGTTTTCATCAAAGTGTCACCGATGAAAGGTGTGATACGATTTTGAAAGTCTGGAAAATTGGCAACTAGGTTTGTTGGACCATTTCCTACTACAGAAAAGATCGGGAAACTCGCTTATAAGATAGAGTTAACAAGCAGTTTTTTAGGAGTCCATAATGTTTTCCATATTTCTCATCTAAGGAAATGTGTTTGAGAACCAGAAACTACTATTACTCCAACTGCATTAGAAGACTTAGTGGTGGAACCAGGCATGACCGTCGTTAGGCATCCAGTGCGTATAATGGCTAAGGATGATAAGAAGTTAAGAAACAAAACATTCAGGTTACTCAAGGTCCAATAGAGTGACGATGAGAGAGACTGTACTTGGGAAACAGAGAGCGGGATTAAAGATACTTATCCTGAACTGTTTGATGATATGTGTAACGATATGATTTTCGACGCTCGAAAGTCGACATTAATACGTCCACTGTATCAAATGCCGCGCAATCGAATGCCGGAAAACCGAATCATTAGGGTTAAAAAGAAGAGGTAGAAGAAGACAGAAGAAAAGGAGAAAAGGAAAAAAACACAGAAACAATATCAGAATCTCACATTCGCAGCAGAACAACATATAATAGATAAATGAATAATCTTTAAATCGAAGAATTATATCAGGTTATACATTACATCATCATCAGAGTTTACAACAACAATACATCAATGGACAGTTATACAAACTTGTCCTCATACAGAATACACAGCAGAATAAATAATATCAGATACAAATGATACGTCTCGCCATCCAGCTCGCCACTGAGCTCCACAGCATCTCCTGAATCCAGAATGACCTGATAACCTGACTCTAGGCTGCCCGTGTGGAAAATGATGGGCACCCAGAGTTTAGGAAGGGAACAATAAACTCCAGGTCAGTCATGGGACTGGTGTGAGAAGTTAAAACAGTTTATCTTCACAAAGAAAATAAAACAATTTCGCAATGCTTTTGGAAAATGAAACTACCATAAGACATCCCGCCACACACACAATGCAAACGTAGAATTGGAGGAGATTTCTTCTTATGATAGTCAAAAATGCTTGCTACGCAAAATCATTCGATATTATTATCATTAGTGCATAGTGTCGAAAACCATTTCGAAAATATAATATTAATCTTAGCCAGCATACAACCATTATTGTATGCCTACTATAGCTACCATGTTCAATAGCAGGTTACCGCCACATTCCATAGCAGGTAATACAACTAAACCGTACAAGGTTCGTATTGTTTCTTTGGATTTCCAACAAATGGTTAGGAAAAGGAACTTCCTTACACCGAAATGGAAACGCCTCTGGAAAGACGCCCCGAGAACCTAACCGGATCTCTGCAAACACAAAGCCGACGCTACCTCACGCTTTAACCAAGCTGTAACTAGGTAACTAACACACGAGCTATGTCATCCCCCGGTCGTCACCGACCTTTATCCGAGGATCCTCAACCACAAAGCAACAACCACAAAGTATAATAAATTTGCAGCATCAACATAGGTAAAATTTCTGGGCTCCATACCATGATATCACCTTTTATCCAGAAGGAAATGACATACCCTAGGGGCGCTAATCCTAAAAACCTTTGCCGCAACATTCCTGTTTCGACCATTGCCGGGTTGTGAGGCTCGACGAAGTCTCGTCCACAAAGCCACGCTTTTTCACAAAGCCACGCTTTTTCACAAAGCCACGCTTTTTCACAAAGCCACGCTTTTTCACAAAGCCAAGCTTTGATCAACAAATGATCGACAGCACTTCGTATGCCACATTACCAAATTGGGAATGTATCACTAGTAACAATCAACTACATAACCTCTGAGCTCGTACGTCTCAGAGAAGGGTGTTATAACCTCTGAGCTCGTACGTCTCAGAGAAGGGTGTTAAGCTAAGAGAATAAATTCTCCGCCACCAACAGAAATGTATTTGATAGAAACCATCTTTACATCTCAAAGTGTAATGTCAGACACACATCCATACAAGTCCGTTCCGGGATCGAACGGAACCGAAGGACTTCCAAAGAAGCCCTTGCAATCCGGATATTCACTAATCACGTCCGGACTTTCCATCACAAGAAGAGTGATATAAATCTCTATACCGGAGCAACTCGGTGCAGAGACATTCGACAGGTTGTCCTTTCATTTTCAAAAATATCCGATCTTCACCACCGGTCTTCAATACGATCCATATCGTCGTATCACTAATTCGGAATGGGTTATATGACACAAAGGCCTTTTCCCGGCTAACCCGAATAGTGAGCGTTTGTTTTAAAAAAAACAAATCAAGTGCCATTTCAAAGGAAAATATTGATAGTCGGTTATTTAACTATCAAACAACATTCAGAACAAACATCCAATTTAAATAATTTTTCCCAAATTATTTATTTTCAAAATATCTTCACAAGATATATATTTTTCCACACTTTAACATTTGAAAACCAATTTCAATTCACATTTTCACACTTCATCACTTTGAAAACAAATTTCAAATCACATTTTCACACTTCATCACAAAATGGTCCCTTTAAACCAATTAAATAAATCCTTATCGATTTATTTCAAATTTTCATCCCAAATCTGTAATTTATTTCCACACTTTAAAAATAAATCAATATTTATTTTTAAAACAAATTTCCCTTTCCTTTATAAATTCCATTGTGAATTTAAATTTCCAAAAATTCACTTATACACGATTTTCAAGTCGTTTTCCAAATATTCACTTTCAAACACCAAATCAATTACAAATTGATTTCTAAATTTATTTCAATACCAAATCATTTTACAAATCGATTTCCAAATTTATTTCAACACAAAACCCATTTTAATTCAACACCAAATAAATTTTCATATCGATTTCCCAAAGATTTATTTTCCAATACCAAATCAATTATTAATTGGATTTCAAGAAATTCATCACCTTTTTAAAATAAATTCATTTATCTCTTCCCAACCATTTAAAATTCCATTTTAAATAAATTTTCCAACTTTCAAATAATACTATTCAAAATCCATTTATAAAAATCTTTTACCATATTTTAGAAATAATTCGATAAGATTTCGAAAATCAACTCTATGTTGTTAAAATTCCTTCTTTTAAATTCACCCAATTCTTTCAAAAGAATTTACTTAAAATTTCAACTTTAATTTCAAAAATCCAATTTTATTTATTTCTGGTATCCAACGATACCAAAAATACATTTGGCTAAATTATAGCCTTCAACACATTCAATCACAAATATAATCATTCACAGATTATAAATAAATAATCACAGAGCATATGAAACAAATTCATATAATTTGAGGAATCCAGTTGGATCCCTCCAACCTGTTTCCCTGCATCCACAAATGTTAGCACAATACCAATTCCACTTCAAGGTGGAATATCGCGGTATATGGGATTATAAAATACTATCCGCTATTATGCGGCACAATAGGGTCTCATCCACTATATAATGCGGGAAATCAACTCCAAATACATATATAATACCAATTCCACTTCACGGTGGAATTATCATGGTATATGTTTTTAATAAATAACCTCCGCTTAATATACGGCGTATAGGGTCTATTTAACACAATAGATAACAATTTATCATCCAATTCACACAATCAACAATTTTAAATCTAACTATTTAAAATTTAAATCGAAATACAATATTCGATTGAGTGAGAAGTTCTCACCTTGCTTTCAATAACGATTGCGGTATTTATTTCAAATAAAATTAAACGCGCGTTTAATTCTACTCAAAATTTTCATTGACTCCAATTGACTCCAAACCAGCTCCATTACGTAGAGCTCGTCAATACGAACCCAACGCGACTTGTCTCGTAATTTTCGACCTCGTATGACAAAGTTATGATTTTTAGAAGTTTATACACATTAATATATATATATATATATATATATATATATATATAAAATCAATTTCTTTTCAATTTTTAACCTAACTCAGATCTGGCCGCTGATTTCGTTGCCCTAGAATCCAGGCCGTGTGCTGTAGCTTCTTCTTCCTCCAGTAATTCACGAACAAAACAAACCCATAGCCGCCAACCTATCATCAATTTACACGGCCACCTCCTCCACTCCGACATCGATCAGACACCATGGTCTCGAGGTTTGCGACGTGCCGCACACCCACCCAAAAACCAGCCCCACTCGGTGATGATCTCGCCTTGATTTTCGTGCACGAACTGTAGGCCGACGTGGCCCCCTATCTCCCACCTCGTCGCGAATTAGACGATCTCCTCCGTTGAAATCGAAGTACTCATCGTTCTCTACAAGTTTGCAGTTGGGAATTTTTGAAATCATCAAGTGGATTTGAAGGTAATTGAAGGAGAATGAAAGAGAATATCGGCCATTGAAACGATAGAGTGGCGGCCCGTAATAAACTAGGGTTTGCTTGAAAATATGAAGAATGGAAGTCCTTTTATAGAAAATTGACGAACACTATTCACTTGAAAATTCGCGAACTCGAAATCAAGCGTGTCGGTTGGCGTTTCTAAGGTTTTACCCATGTTCCGAACACAATGGAACGTGTTTCGGGAGCTAATTCAATCGTATGTGCGAGTTACGGAAATAAACGATCAAATTTAAATTAAACCAATTTGAACCGATTTCGATGCGTTTCAGCTTGCTCCGGACAAACTGTAAATCCGATTGACACGAAATTTGAAACCTTACAATAATATCACATTATGGATCCGATGAAACTGGTTTCGTCGAAATCCGAGACTGTTTGAAAAATGGCTATTTTCACTAGTCAATTAAATATTAAAAATATTCAATTTTCACAATTTAACTTTTAATTCAAATTTAAAAGTTCTATAACATCATTCTAACTCCAATATGATTTATTATAACTTTATAAATCATTTTTATACACATTTGATCCAATTATCAATTATTTCTGGAATTCAGATATTAAATTATCGTTTTAATTAAACAATTAAACCACTATATTCAAAATAAATTTATTCGACTTATAAAAATTAACCTTTGAATATTTAAAATAAATTAAATATCCCAATTTCGAATGACCAAAATTCTGGGGCGTTACAATATGTTTATATCTATGCTATTATGTTTGATGGGTGTACCTTATTGTAATTTTGAGGATGAAATTCTTTAAAGAGGGGAGTCTATAACACTCCTAATTTTGATTAACATTATTAGTCATTTAATTAGATAAATTAAACAAAATAATGTAGGATGATAAAGGAAAATGAGATTTGATTAATTATAGGCCGTGTCTTAATTAATGAATTAATAAAAGTAAATAGAACTTAGGTAAGAAGGAGTTGATTAATTACAGTATTTATTCTCTCAGAAGGAGTTGAATATGAGGTAGTAGAGATGGCTGGAGTTTTTGGCTGCATATGATTTTGGTATAGAGTATACACCAGGAAAAGGCAATAAGGTGGCAGATGCTCTTAGCAGAAAACATCAGAATGTGGTGTTAGCTATGTTGGCAAAGTGGAAAGATTTTGAAGCTTTAGTCAGTTGTGATGTGCCATTAAGATCGACTACTGGTTCTAGTCAGAGTTCTGCCAGGTTGTCTTGTTTAGAAGTTCGACCAGTATTGATCGAGAGAATTGCTTCTAAGCAGAAGGAGAATCCAGTGTTGGTAGAGAGGATCAGAAGGCTTGAGGTTGGAACTGGGATCGATGATCTAAGTATTTTAGCCTTGATCAGAGAGGATGGTTGGGAATGAAGGGATGATTGTGTGTTCCGAATATTGAGGACCTTGTTAGATCTTATGTTTTGATTAATGACAAGAAATTTAATCGACACGAAGATTCATGAATCTACGACAAAGAACTACGAAGACTGGACTCAACAATATGAAGTATGGTTCATATATATGTTGTTTAGAGTCAAAGTCCAGTTTTTAGCTATGTTAAAATCTCTCCTAAAGTAGTTCACAAACGTACACATTCGAAACATTCTATAAAAGTAACAAAAGTTTTATTTTAAAAAATAAAATAAAATATTAACAATAATAATATATGAAGCAATACTTGAACTTGGGTCATTGGTAAATTCATATTTTAAATGAAAAATCAAGTTTTCAAAAAATGCATGGAGTAGGGCTCGAACCTGGGTCACTAGTTTAGAAGGCAAATGCTCTAACCAAATGAGCTATGGTGATTTTTGTTTATCAATAGAATTTAGCCGACTGAACAAAGTCATTCAGTCGACTGAACCTGTGTACATGCATATATATTTTAAATTACTCTTAGTCGACTAAATATTCAAAGATCCAACTTTACAAAATATTCAATCGATTGAATCAAAATTTCAGTCGACTGAATATGAATATTTTTGCACTATTTTTTCTCTTTTTTAATTCAATCGACTAACTAATAATATTCAGTCAACTGAATATATTCTAACTGCATTTTTTTCAAATTTCCTGAAGAGACACCTCTCTTCAGCGAAGAGGAATCTTTTTAGGAAGAGTTGCAATGATTTCTTTTCAATAGAACTTTTAACAAGGAGTTGCAACTCTATAATCTCTATATATACATACTCAATTTAAGATTAAAAACAATTCTAATTCTATTTTCATAATTTCTTGAGTTTTGATTTATTTGCTTTATTGCTTGAATATTTGAGCAATCACATATTTATTTCTCTAATTCTAAAGCAATCTAATCTTCCTTATCTTCACGTACACAAAAATATACGTATTTTACTTGAGGAGAAGATTATAGGAAGGGTGTACATTATTGACTTATCAGTGCTATTCAAGATCATACTCAGTCAGAAACAACTTTACTATTTGTATTGGAAGTCCTGTTCGGTTGCTCAGGCGGTAGAAGTCCTATTCGGTTGTCTTGGTAGTTGAAGTCCTATTCGGTTGCTCAGGAGGTGTAATACCTGTTCCTCCGGGTTAAGAGAGGGTTGATACTTAAATTCTAGAAGGAGTTTGGGACTGGTCGTAGAACGAGAGTTCGAACCAGTATAAAAATCTCTGGTGTCATTTACTTTACTATTTACATTTTATACTCATATTCCGCATCTGCAGATAACTTAGTTTATATCTCACTACCACTGCATTTACATTGTTTACAACTATTGGCCATTTCGATCCTATAGCATAGTCACTTTTAGACCTAAGGAAATAATTTCTTAGAGAATGTCATCGGTCCAAGTTTACGATTCATCCTGGAGGGACCAAAATGTATCAGGATATGAAGAGGAGCTTCCACTAGGAAGGTATGAAGAGGGATGTTGGTTTGTGGGTTAGACAGTGTGCAAACTATCAACAAGTGAAAGCTGAACATCAGAAGCCGAGTGGGTTGCTTCAGCCTTTAGAGATTCCAGTTTGGAAATAGGATTCGATGTCCATGGATTTTATGGACGAGTTGCCGAGCAAAAATTGGGGTACTGAAAGTATATGGATTATAGTGGACAGATTGACCAAGAGTGCCCATTTCATTCCAGTTTAGTCAACCAGGATGGCGCCTGTTTTAGCTAAGTTGTTCTTGAAGAACATAGTTAGACTGCATGAAGTTCCTAGTAGTATAGTCAGTGACAGAGATACTTCATTCACTAGCGAATTCCGGAAGAGTCTACAGGAGGTATTAGGTACCAAGCATCATATGAGTACCGCATATCACCCTCAGACTGATGGACAGATAGAGAGAGTCAATAAGGTACTCGAGGACTTATTGAGAGCTTGTGTATTGGACTTTGGTGGATCTTGGGAGGATCACTTACATTTAGTTGAGTTTTCCTAAAATAACAGTTATCAGACTAGTATAGGAATGGCGTCGTTTAAAGCCTTGTATGGAAGGACATGCAAATCACCAGCATGTTGGTTGGAGACCGGAGAGAGATTAGTCTTAGGTCTCGATTTGGTTAGAGAGGCATCAGAAAATATTGAGTTAATCTGAGGAAGGATGAAGGAAGCTCAGTCGAGACAGAAGAGCTATGCGGATACAAGGTGTAAGGACCTAGAATTCTCAGTTTGGGACAAGGTTTTCATTAAGGTATCACCAATGGAGGGTGTGGTATGATTTGGAAAATCAGGGAAGTTAGCCCCGAGATATGTAGGACCATTCCAGATTATAGAGAGGATTGGAAAGCTCGCATACAAAGTAGAGTTGCCGAGCAGTATGGCAGGTGTCCATAACGTATTTCATGTGTCCCACCTTCACAAGTATGTGCATGATCCATAAACTACTATTCCTCCGACGGGGTTGGAAGACTTAATAGTAGAGCCTAATTTGACTTTTGTCAGACAACCAGTTCGGGTTGTAGCGAGAGATGAGAAAAGATTAAGGAACAAGACAGTCAGGTTGGTGAAAGTTCAGTGGAGCGACAACGAGAAGGACTGTACTTGGAAGAAATAGGACATGATTAGAGATACTTATCCTGATCTAATTTGAGGGTATGTCTATATTATATTTATATAGATAGTTGCTAGTCAGATAGGCTTGTATGATTGTTATGGTTGTTAGGAGTTGTTGCAGATGATGACTATGTCTAGTATTTGGTCCTTATTGAATTTCGAGGACAAAATTCTTTAAGGAGGGAGCCTGTAACATCCTTATTTTTTATAACATTATTCTGGGAATTTAATAAGATAAATAAAATAAAATAATGATGATAAGGGGATTGAGATTTGAATAAATTATATGTAGGGTCGTGCTTAATAATAAACTAAATGGGTCTAAATTGGTTTATAGGCTAATCAAATTTACACATGAGCATATTAGTAAATAGCCACTTTATTATACATGGCTATACTCCTTTGTAATTGCCCATTCACGTTTCATTTTCTCACTTTCACAAACGAAAAACATAAACCTAAATTAGAGTCGGCCAATAACAAGGAGGAAATGAAGAAGAATTCAATCTAAAGCTAAGAATCAAAGCTAGGAAGGATTAATCAACAACAAATCTCAAATTCCTTATTATATCTAAGATGAATAATAATTCATTCCATCTCGTTTTTCTTTTATAATCATATGATTTCGGATTTAAGACTTAATTTCGCATTTATGATATTTTGAATGATGATATATGCTTATTGATTGCTTGATTCAAATAACTCATTTATATGCAAAATTCTTACGGTTTTAGAGTAAAAATCGAGGGTTATTAATTTTAGAATGCAATGGAAAAATTTTATGTTAAGTAAAACATGATTTTGGAGATGGTTTTTAATTCTCAGAATTTTCCAAGCTATGGAAAATTTATTGTGAATTTCTAAAGAAAATAACGATATTATTAGGTTTAAAATTTATTTCGAGAATTTCAGGAAGAAATTGGGTCTGAAATTTTAATACGTTTGATTATATGATGAAAGAGATTTTTTGTGATTTTGGGGGATTTTTTCCAGTTGATTTATTAGGGAAAATAAATTATTTTAAAAGAAGGACTTTTATGAAAATGTTGGTTTTGTTGAATGGAAGGGCTTAAACATTATAATTTCTTTAATTTAGATCTGATTAAATGCGGCAGTTTTATTTGTAAAGTATTTGAAAAGTTTTGAGGCAACCAATCAAAGATTTACAAATAAGCAAGTAGTTACAAAGCAATTACTAAAAGTGGCTAAATTTTAGCCTTTGATTCAGAAAAGTTGGTTCCGCCTCAAATAGCAGCACCTTTCGACTCCATTGACTCCGCACCATCCCAGTCAAAACCCACACAGTCGAAACCTATATAGTCAAAACCAATACACAAGGTATCACTTAGATGGTACATAGTGTATTGGAAGGAAGGCGGAAGCCATGGTGTCGAAAGGATTGCTTCTGATGGGGTCGAAACTTTATTTTGTTTTCAAAAGATAAGATCTTGCCTTGTTTTCTAAAATCTTTCGACACAGTCGAAAGATATGCTTTCGAAAGGGTTTATATGAATAGCTTTCGGGGAAGGTTGCTTTATTATGTTAACGTATTAGCTTTCGAAGTGGTACCTTTTTCTTTAAATAAGAGCTTTCGAAAGGATTGGTCCCAAATAAGTCGAAACCCAGCAGCTATTTTCATTTCGAGTATATTGAAGCCATCAATGCCTTCGAAAGGTTATCTCTATTTTAACCTAAGCAAAGCCACTTCCTAAATGCTTGCGAAAGGGGTTAAGGGTTTCGAAGGCAATGGAGTCGAAAGGGGTTTCGACTCTAGCCTTCAAAGTTTTAATTTAAAGGTTTATGCTTTCGAATAAATGGTTACGATACCCTCAACTTTTTCCCTAAAACAACTTTATAAGGGTTTCGAAAGAGATACTTTCATATATAACCATTTTGACCCAAATGATGTTTTTAAAAAGAATAAACCCAATACTTTCGAAAGAGATACTTTCATTTGTTTTGAAGCTATGTTTTAAAGGACGCTTTGATACCATCGAAAGGTATGTTTGGTTTTGAAAAAGAATATTTATCAAGGGCTTCGAAAGGTATTTTTATTATGTTTTGAAAAGAAGATTTTGCTTTCTACGGAAGTCATCCAGAGGTTTCGAAAGAGATGTTTTAAGATTTCAAAACATAAACCCAATCTCAATTTAAAGGAATAACCAAGGCATAAGAAAATAAAAGGTTTTGAAATATATAGATGATTCAAGGACAATAAACCACAAGTGTTGGTATTATTTTTTTGTTATGATTACTTTTTCAAGTATTTATTCACATTGTAATTAACCCATAATGGTATTTTGGGAAAGGGAAGAGTAACCAGTTATGTTGACCCAGTAGTGAATATAACTTAAGATATGTTAAAATCTTAATTAAAGATATTGGCAGGGGTCAATAGGTTCGCAGTAAGCCAATAAAAACTGTGTATAACAAAAGATAGTGGCAATGGCCAATAGGTTCATAGTCAGCTCTTGAAAACTATGATTGATATTGGAAAGGGCTAATAGGTTTATCGTTAGCCCATGAAAACTATATCTGGATTAAGATATTGACCGTTAGTCAATAGGTTCCTAGTTAGCCCATGAAAACTAGGATAATAGAAAAGATATTGGAGTTACCAATAGGTTCTTAGTGATCTCATGAAAACTATGAAATTGGATAGACAGTCCATAAATATTTAACAGGTTAATAATAACCATAGAAATTATTATTGAGACAGATGGTCAGAATGAATGGGGATGGGCAATCCAGATTTGATTTACCTTTTTTGCATATCATCATAATGTTTTGGAATACTATGCTTTAACCATTGTGGATGCAGGAACACAGTATATGATTTTATAAATATTTTAGGATACTAGTGAGGGGAAAACCCGTTCCGCTAAGCGACATGGTCTCACTAGATATCTAAATGGTTTGAGATGGTAAATTAATATTCATACCCGGCTCTATGTCTGACTCGAATTATGTTTCGCCTTATACTATTGGGTACTCAATTGATTTTAAGTAGGTTGAGAGTTAAGGTTTTCAGGTGTTCTTTTAGATGAATAAAGCTTCCGAGGATGTGCAGGAGGCAAGCTTGTTATTAGAGTTCTTTTATTTCCGTTGTGTGTTTGATTATAAAGGAAAATTGTTTTAGTGCCTTATTATATTCTTTAATCATCCAAGGGGGCATCTTCATATGTTGCTCTTGTTGTATTTTGTATCAATTATGTGTTATCTGAACGTGGTCTGCGTACTGGGATTATGTAATGAATATGAAATATTTTGAAATGGAATATGGACTTTGTTTACTGTTTTAATTTTTTTCCATATTCATGTGTTTCTGTGTATCAATGATCTAACACCGCCGTATTTGGTCGTCGATGATTAATAACTATAGATGACTGCAACATACGTAGCCGTTAGTTTTGGGCCTCCAAGTAGGGGGATGTTACAACCATCTTGTTCAAGAGAAGAAGGAGGCTCTCGGCACTGAACAAATCAATTTGATGAGGCTGGAAGGAAAAATTCTATTGGGTGACCAGCCCAAATTTCTTTATGGAACCCAACTTATACTTCTATAAGAGCATGCCACAACTTCTCAACATGAAGCTGGTGAAGGTTCTGGGTCCATAACACACAGTGTCGGAGATGACCAGAATCCGTTGACCCAAGCTATTCCCAACACCACTGTGGGTCCTTCTATCGAGCCCAGTCACAATCCAGAGAAATCGCATATTACTACATCTAGTGGGCTTTCCCCAATTATGGAAGGAGGTTTCGGTGGCACTCTGGCTCACATAGGATATCAATCTGGAGAAGGCATTGCCTTAAACTCACCTGTCCTCCATATAGCTAGAGTGTCATCGGCCGATATATCTAATCTTTTTAGTTATGTTTCCCCAGCTTTAGATCTACTGAATGCAGTTCCACCTCATCCCGAAGAATCTCAACTAGGACCTCAGGTGCCAACGACTGAGTCCATTACTGTCACGGCTTCGGCAACAACCCAAAATGCCCCAGAAGAGGAAACATTTATGATCGGCGTGCACCTGGTGGACACTTTATTGAGGAAAGAAAGTAATCCACGTCAAGAGATTCCTGCTGATAACGACGTTGTGATTATTGGAACTTCTCAATCCTTATCAGATCTCTCCATACAGGAATTAGCGTAGAACTTGAAGTAGACATTGCTCTTGAAGCAAAAGTCAAGCAGGAGAAAATGGAGATCATTCCCCTTCCCATCTTTATTGTTTTGCCTAGAGAAACTATGGAGGCCTTCGTTCCTCAGCCAGAATCTGCTCAAGATGCACCTGCTAGGTTAGTCCAGTTTACCGCGGTTAAAGGTTAAGGAAACGGGAAGAGAGGGCAGAAGAGGAGTGGAGAAACCTCAAGTGAAATCTCTCCTGATTCCAAGAAGAAGAAAATGAAGCCGAGGAGAAAGTGATTCTTTGCATGCACTCATGCTCCCAAGTCTTTTGGGTTTTTTGTTGGCCGAATTTGTATGGGATCGGCCCCATATTTTTGATTCTTTTACTGTAAATACTTGTACTTGACATTCCAAGCTTACGTAAATAAAGTTCTTTTACTTTTGTCGAATTCTTGTGTGAATTTTGTTTAAGCAGTTGATCCATTACTTTTTCGTTCAATGTACATGTAATTCGTTGCTCGTTAATTTGGACAATTATCCATCAACATTTAACTCAGGGCCCCCATGTGGTCATGGCCTTTAGTTGTATCAAACACTGGGATCGAGCCCTAGTGTTACACCGTCGGATTCAGCAGTTTAAGTGATTGTACTCCTGCCCCCAGTCTTAGGTTAGCGGAGTTATATAGTGGATGGCCGAACTCCATCCTTAGCGAGTTTATATTCCTTTTGTTAGTTTCAGATCGGAGTTTATGGAATAGTGAGTGATCGAACAGCACTCATCTTATTTGTTCATACTCATATCGGCACTCTGGGGATAAGAGTTATTTGGCGGGTGGTCAAATCGCACCAAACTCGTGTTTATACTCCAGCCCACACTCTGGGGACTTAGAGTTATTTCAAAAAATAGTTGGTTCGTACTTTCCTTAATTGATTGATTTACCCCCAAAATCTAGGGTTTGACTTAGCGAGCAATTGGTCGTGTCATGATCGCTTTTGATTCATATGCACCCCATCGCTCGGTAGGATTAAGATGGTTATTGGATGGTTGAGTCACATCCATTCCTCGTCAGGTATTTCGTCCATTGGGTTGTGAGCAAGAATCATCAAATGAACGACCGAACCATTCTCATTTTGTTTAGTTCAATCGTGAACTTGTGTAATCAGCTAGCTCCAAATTCTAGGAACCTTCTCGGACATGTCAATATCAGTTAGTCGAGTATCGTAACTAATGTGTAATGTTACAACGATAAAAAATATGAAGGATATTTCAAACTTTATTTGTCAAATGGAAAGAAATGACATGATTTTTCTTATTACGTATCTGGAAAATCAAATGCTGAAGCAAATTCGAAAATTTAATACAACTAAATGAAAAAGAATAAATTATTTGAAATAGCATCGTAAATGCTCGCTAATCCATGCTCTTGGGAATGTGATGCCATCAACAGTCGCTAGCTTGAAAGTTCACCTTCCAAGCCTTTGTTCAATGACATATGGTCTTTCCCAAGTAGGATTGATGTGTGACGGGGCAGGAAAAACCCATTTCAAGACCAAATGTCGATTTCAAAGGTTCTAGGTCGGGCTTTAGTGTTGTAGTAACGTGCGACTCGGTGTCGATGTGCAGCTGCCCTCAAATCAGCTTCTTCGTGCTTCTTATCTACAAAGTCTAGAGATTCCAAGAGGAGATCCCTATTTGTTCTGGGATTGTAATAGGTCACCAATGAGAAGGGACTTCGAGTTCAACAGGAATGACGGCTTTGGAGTCGTAAGCAAGGGCGAATGTAGTATGACCAGTCGTGGACTTGTGGTTGGCTATGTAAGCCCATAATGTTGTTGGGAGTTCATCCACCTACCCGCCTCTAGCCTTTTCTAAATGCTTCTTCAGAATGGAGTTTATATGATTTTGTTCACAGCTTCGACATGTCCATTTGCTTGAGGGTGCGCAACTTCCACAAATCTCTTTTCAATATGATGCCAATGGTAAAAGTCTTTGAATTCAGCGCTGTTGAATTGGGTTCTATTATCAGTTACAATAGTTCGTGGAAGGCCAAAATGACAGATGATGTTTCGAATCATGAAGTTGATTACTTTCTTTGTCATGATCATGGCTAAAGGTTCTACTTCGGCTCATTTAATAAAATAATCAACTGTGACGAGTGCTTCGCACCACCTTTAGAGATTGGTAAGGAACCGATAATATCTATCCTCCATATAGAAAACGTCCATAGACTGACCATTTGTGTGATTCATGTCGGTGGAGTTCTTAGAACTTTTGCATATATCTGGCATTTGCACATCGCGTAGCGTAATCAGCACCATCTTGGTTGACAGTCGTCCAATAATACCCATAACAGAGCATTTTCTTTGCTAGGGTCTACCCCCTAGTGTGATCGCCACATTCTCCTTAATGATGTTCCCATAAGACCCGTATATTTCATCATGGGCAATATACCGGCACAGGGGAATGGAAAAACCCTTTCTATACATGACTCCTTCCTGAATGATTTACCACGAAGCTTTGCGAAGGACTTGTCTCCTTTCATTCCTCCATTCAGGAAGGACTCCCTAAAGCAATTAGTCTTTAATCAGAGTCATCCACAACACCTTCTCAGGTTCCGTCTCTAATATCCAATTGACTTCCATCTAGTTTATAATTAGAGCGTCAAGTACGTTGATTGGAACCAAGCCCATCTATTGTGCATCCAAGTGCTAGCAAACTTTACCAATGAGTCGGCCCCTTTGTTTTGATCCCAAGGAATGTGCGTGATGTCATAATACTCAAAGCTAGTCAATAGCTCCTGGACTTGGATAAGGTACATGGTGAGTCTTTGTCCTTTAGCTTGGTAGTCCCCTCTAACTTGGTATGCTACCAACCGTAAGTCGCAAAAGATTTCAAGAGATTTTATTCCTGGTTCTCTGGCAAGCTTGAGTCTAGCAATTAGAGCATCATACTCAACTTCATTATTCATTGTAGGGAAGTCAAGCTTTAAAGTGTAGCAAATTGATCGATCTTCTGGAGTTACAAATACGATTCCGGCTCTAGAATAATGATCATTGGATGCTCCATCCGTGTACATTTTCCACCGAATGGCAGGGGCTCCACCACTCTTTGGGAGATCATCATGTGTGGTGAATTCTGCTATAAAGTCCGCCAATGCCTATCCCTGGATGACTCTCCGAGGGAGATAGGTAATGTCAAATTAACTCAGTTCGATGTTTCACTTGAGCAACCTTCCAAACATCTCAGGTCACTGTAGGACCTATCGTAACAGCTGATTGTTGTAAACAGTAATATGATGAGCCTAAAAATAGGGGCAGACCTTTCATGAAGCAATCAACAAGCAATACGCCAATTTATCTATCTTCGGATAATTCCTTTACGCTCTTATTAATCGCTTGCTAACATAATGGACCGGTCTCTGGATTCGATTCTCCTCGTGAAGCAGTGCGGCAATAGCATGTACCGATATGGCCAAGTAGATATACAAGTCTTCATGATCCATCAGCTTTGACAAGATGGGAGGCCTCTTTAGGTGGTTCGCTAAAGCTCGGAATGCGTCCTCACAATCCTGCGCCCATTCAAAGTTCCTTTTCCTTCTTCTAATCAAGTCGAAGAAAGAAATGCATTTATCAGTAGCTCTGGAATAAATCGACTTAGGGCGGTAACCTTCCCATTTAGGCTTTGTACTTGCTTGATAGTCTTCAGCACTTGTTGCGAATTGCTTGAATCTTCTAGGGATTAGCTTTGATTCTGCGAGCATTGATGATGAAACACATGAACATTCCTGATGCAACGCCAAAAGAACACTTTAGAGGATTGGTCTTCATTTTATAATATTGGAGGATATTGAACATTTCTGCTAAGTCTCTAATGTGGTCGCTTGATCGTCATGACTTCACGAGCATATCATCCACGTATACCACCATCGTCTTTCCAATCTGGTCTTTAAACATTCTGTTGACTAGGTATTGATAGGTTGCTCCAACATTCTTCAATCCAAATAGCATTACCACATAGCAATACAATCCAACATCGGCAATGCAGCTGGTGTAATCCTGATCGGGAACGTGCATCAGTATTTGGTTATATCTAGAGTACGCATCCATGAAAGATAGTAATTCTTGTCCTACGTTTGAGTCCACCATCTGGTCAATTCCTAAAAGGGAAAAACTGTCTTTTGGACACGCCTTGTTTAAGTCCGAACAGTCTACGCACGTCCGCCACTTCCCATTCTCCTTTCTCACTATCATAGGATTAGATACCCATTTATGGCAGAGGGCATCGCGAATAAACCCATTGATTTTGAGCCTTTCCACTTCCTCTTTAAGGGCAACAGATCTCTCCGGATCCATGCCATGCCTTTTCTGTTTCACCGGGACATGCCTTGGGTCGATATTTAATTTGTGGCTCGCAATGGCAGGCGAGATCCCATGCATGTTAGAATGAGTCCAAGCGAACACATAAAGACTCACTCGGAGTAAACCAACAAATTCTTTCATCATCGGGGGTCTGAGCTGTGATCCTATCTTTAGGACCCGTGACTGGTCGTCGGGGCTGACTGTGATGTCGATTATCAGCTCAGCCGATGCACCCTTGGTCTCTTTGGGCTCCTCCTCGTCATCCCTCGAATCTATGTCTTCATAGAACCGACTGTGGCGCCCAAGCCGAGGCCTATGCGTTGGTTGTCAATCTTTAGTGGTTTGGATGCAGAGAGACTTGTCTACACCCTTACCTCTCTACTTCCACTAAGCGTCTCTCTAATTAAGCTACATAGCAGGCACGTCCAGTCGCCTGATCGCCATGCACAACTCCAACACCATTATCAGTTGGGAACTTCAAAGTCAAACACCATAGGGCAAGAGCTGCCCGGAACTTAGCTAAGGCTGGTTGGCCCAGAAAAGCATTGTATAGAGAGTCAACATCTAAGATAACAAATAGCAACATCCACACTCTTCTACGGTCAACGTCTCCCAACTCCACGGGTAATTCGACATATTCGATAGCTTCGGCCGCAACACCGTTAAAGCCATGAATGCGGGCTTTAAACGGTTTCAAGTCCTTGGCTTCCATCCTCATCTGATCATAAGCCTTTTTAAAGATTATATTTATGGAACTTCCATAATCAACCAAAACCCTCCTCACTAGGGTGGGGCCGATCATGGTTGAAATGAACATTGGGTTGATCGTCGATGCCTCCACCTTATTTGCATCTCTATTTCTGAATACAATGTCATCTGTCATTGTACGTTGCTGCTTTGTTGGAGCTCCATCTTCTGTATTCAAACAACATTCAAAATTCATATGCTTAATCGTGCTAGCATAGCACTCCATCCCATGTCAACTTTTATCAGCTGCATGCGGTTCTTCAACTATTGTATTGATCACTAATCTTCCACTAGTCCGCGCAGGCCCCTAGGCCCTATGTGGCACTTGTCCTCGGTTGGAGTCAGATGTCCCCTGCTAGCCATCTTATGGGGCTTTAACAAATTGTTGTTAATTTATTTCCCAAATAAGTTTCTAGATAACATCTTGGATATGCCTACACTCATTCGTGTTATGACCATAGCATTTATGGAACCGACAATATTTTTCAGTCTGCTTTTGCTTCTCCATCGATTCCTTCGGAGGTGGTTTCCTATATTGCATAGTATTGCATGTAGACAAATAGACGTTTTCTAGAGATTTATTCAGTAGTGTGTAGGTATCATACATTGGAATTCAAGGCTTTTCTGTTCCGAGATCCCTCTTTCGCTCATGGTTCCTATCACTACCTTTCTTTTGCTGATCTAGTTTTTTTTGGACATTTACTTGAACTTTTCCAGAACTCTCCATGGACCGTTTCATTGTAATGTTACTCTGCACTCCCTCTCCACTTGACCCCACAACATTCTTCTTCCTAAAGCATCTAGCTTCCTCTTTCCTTAAATACTAAGCTGCTTTTGCATAGAAACGTTCCACTATTGTGGGTTGTTTGCCAGCTAACCAATCACTAAAGTCAGATTCTGGATCAATCCCTCTCGTTACCACCATCAATATTGTATAGTCATTCATATTACTGGATTCTGTTACAGACGTATGAAATTTCTCCAAGTAATCTTTCAGTGATTCCCCCGGAGCATGGATCAAAAATAGGGATAATACGTCTTTGAGGTGAGTTGCATGAATACGGAACTGCTCTACAAACTTTGTTACCAAATCATCAAATTTAGATATTAACCTTGGAAGCAATCTCATGAACCACATCGTTGCTATGCCGAAAAGAGTGATGGGAAAACACTTGCACTTGGTGGCATCATTAGCTCGTGCGGAGTCCATCATCCATCAAATCTCGTGATATGCTGCCCGAGGTCGGTTTTTTCCTCATAGGTTGGCATTGACGGCATGTTGAACCTCCATGGATACTCCGCGTGTAAGATACTGTTAGTGAATGGGGTGTGACTTCTCAAGATTCCCCAATCATCATTGGTCAGGCCTTGGCTCTCCATCAAAGTCTATCTAAGTATAGCTGCCAAGTCTAGCGTTTGGATAGTTAGAGCCAAGCGGTAGTCGCGCTCCACCTCGTGTGAATAGTCTGATGATGTCTACGGGTCATTCCACACCTTCTCGGATCAACATCCTCTTTATATATGTTCACATCATTGTTGTTTCGAAGAGATATCTGGTCTGCATTCACTTGAACTTCAACATCCAAATCGATCGCAGTATCTCCAGTATGTGCTCTTCTCGCCACCTGATGTGACCTGCCTCCAAGAGTTGGATCGACGCCGACCGTTCTAGATAGATCGGTACAAATCATTATCGGTCTGTTTGGATCGGTCGGGTTATTGCGATTTGATGTTTCAGCGTGGTATGCATCGGTTCTGCGACATCTGCGCTTTTGATATTCATCTGATTAAGTTGAGCTTTCCGATGCAGAATAAGGAGTTGGCTCCCTCCGAATTTTCCCGCGTTATTGATTCCTGAGTTGATTCATTGGATCGATATTGGCTTGAATTTGCTGATTCGGCTGTCGGTGGTTATCCACTAGCTCTCTCAACGGATCATGGAAATCAGCTCTTGTGATGGAATCGGTCAGGTTGTGGACATCAACTGAATTGGTAGCATCCATATCTACATATGGATTACCCGGGCCTCCTTACTAGATGATTGCGTTCTCATTTCCTACTGCATTCTGAGAAGTAGACCCGTTGTTCCAAACCATTTTTGATAGCTTTTCTTAGACATTTTCAAATCTGAATAGAACAAATAAGCTTCTTGAAGATAATTATGGATCTCTTCCGGGGATTTATGCAATCTAGTAGCAGTAAAGGGGTCCAAATAGAACTAAGTATCTGCTTTCTCAGTGAAAGCACCAAAATGTTTACACCAAAATTTGGCACAAACACCCAACATAAAGTTTGTAGAGAAATAAATGAAGAATATAAAATGAAAATAAAGGAATCAAACAATTAAATAACATAATGTAAGCAATAACAAGAATATTACAATTTATAGTGGTTCGGCGTTGAATGCCTATGTCCACTTTTGAGAAATAACTTTATTAAACACTTGAATTGCTGAGTATAGGAGGATGGATCGGAGTAAAACTCTTAGTTACAAAGAAATGCAAAGTAACAAGCAGCGTAAAGATCCCTCCAAATGAACAATCAAGTCTATATTTATAGGGGAAGATGGTGAAATATATTCCTGGAATTTCAGCAGTGGCATCTCTAGATCCAGAAGAAGTCATGCTATCGATCGTGGGTCCCGCTTCTTTAATAATAACGATCGGTACCAATCGTTCTATGGGCTTATTTGGGTGTGCGATCAACATTGTGGGCTCTACTCTTCAATAAATCGATGTTCCCAAATTTCATCTGTATTGTATTTGTATATTTTGAGATATCGATCGCTTTCCATTGAGTTGAGCTGTAATATCAATATGGTACAATCCATAGTCAATGAATATGGATCGTACCCGATCCATGTTCAGTAGATGGTATATTTTCATACTTCTATCATTCTATTGAACCCGTCTACTTTCACTTTGTCCCTGCTCCATATTATCATCTATTCCTGATGTTCGAGCTTCATGATTGTTAATCTGACTTGTCGATTCCTATGACAGTCGAGTCTAACTTGTCTTATCAGTTGAAATATAGCCAGGCCAAAAGGCTGGATAACAACAGCTAATCAAACAATAAATGATAATAACTGAATATTATCATCTCCTAACAAATAAACACACCATAAATTACTATACCAATTTCTTAATATTATTCTTTGTCATATAAAATATAAATCTAGGTAAAATTATTTCATTTACCCATTTTTCAAAGCAATACCGTGTCAGTTTGTCATGTTTAAGAGTTTAGAAACCCATATCAATACAGTTATACCTTCTGTATTGATCAGAATTCATAAACCACTCAATAGATAAAGCTACACATTATAAAACATTTTTTATAACACTAACAAGTACGCGCTATATATATACAAACTCAAACTCATTCTAGGGTATCACTTACCATATCTCTAATGAGTCCACCACACCAAAGCCTAGGTATTCGCTCAACCTAAGCTCTGATGCCACTTATAACGACCCGCCTTTCCGGCCCTCAAAAGTCGACACTAATACATCCACGGTATTCACGTGTCGAGCATCCATGTGTTCGAAAGACAGATTGTTGAAGGAAAAAGAAAGAAAAAGAAAGAAAAGAATCCCACATTGTGACAAGTAATATATAATATAACACAGATCTTTAAAAAAGAAAACTGTAATATACAAACATTAATTAAAGTAACTATCTATCTTCAGCCTAGACAGTTACAACAACAAGCCCTCATAAATGTTGATAAATATAAACAACCAATGCAATGGAAATAAAATATACGTAAATACATCTTGGAGGCATCTAACTTGTCATCTGAAACTCAAAGCTTCCAAACTAAATCTGGGAAACATGCTTGGGCTGACCCGAGCATTGTAAGAAAATAACGTTCGGATCAGTATGGTAAACTCACGTGAGAAACACACATCATACAAATTTTTAATTTTATAAAAACCTTTCAAAATAAAGGTATCTCGTAAGGCCATGTCGCATACAAACATAGATGGGTTTTTACCTTACGATAACTAAACCATTTATAGTAAACCTTATGATATTATAATAAAGTCTAGGGTTTGAAATAAATATTAAATCATAGCAGAAATTGTTACATTAATTAAATTCCAACTTAAAAGGTATACAACTAAGTCAAAGGCACTTATTAGGGGATGGATTCAATACAATGACAAGGCTAACAGGGTACCGTTTGTCATGGTAAACCTCTAGAAAATGTACCAAGGTCGAACTTATCGACCCTTGCGAATCAGGACCAGCCTACCCCGTAATAGATAGTACTAAATATGTCACCACCTTGGTTGCTTTGCAACCTTTTCCCGAGAGCTCTCATCCACACACCAAATTCATAAATCCATAAATAGTGATCTAGAAGGTTGATGACATACCCTAATGGGTGCGCCCATACAACCCTGAAGCATATCCAATGTTTTAATCATTCCTGATTATTGAGGCTAGAGACTACATTTTACCTTTTTAACAAATCCCACTTTGAATGCTAACATTGTCCTCCAAGCAACAATGCAATGCCAAAATTCATCAATACAAGTTGTTCAAGCTATGAACAAACCGAAGGCCGTACTTCTACTACATCTATTTTAGAATCACCCCGGGATCAGTAGCAAGTAGTCCTTGCACTTTTAAGAACTCTGTCTTCGATTCCATCATCTTTAAGATGTCTTCAATTCAAATGTTTATGCCGGTTCGAAGTGGTTTTCGGATCATATATCTGATCCCGGTCTCTCTGAACCGACAAACGATAGTTTTAAAACCTAGCCAACATTTGATAGTCGGTTATTTAACTATCAAATAAATAGACAATCAAATCAGAGATATATTTCCATATAAATACCAACACTGGTAAAGCACATAAGCAACCACTAACCTCTTTATTTGATCCTTTCATTAGTTAGAACCAGTTTCAAATATTTTTATTAAAATACCTTTTTAAAAGATGTATTCATAAACCCACTTCACTCTTTTCAACACCTGAAAGTATTAATATACTTATCTCAACTGCATATATACCCAAAAAACATTTCACTTTCAAACTTGGGAAAACTTTCCCATATACTTATATCAACGGTATAAGTATGTTAACAAAACACTACACTTCTAATTTTTAGGAAATGTACCCATATACTTATCTCAACAATATAAGTATATTCACAAATCCTAAAAAGTTCATTTTCCTTAAACCATACATATTTAGGTTAACATAAATGCGATTTAAAAACATTGATAATAATAAACCCAAAATAACTTATTTTTGGTGTAAGCAAACGGGTCGTATGGAAACTAGACTAAATATACTTAACACCACTTCTTGATTTCAAACAGTACTATCCCTCGACTAACAATGAGATCAGACAAGTTAGAAAACTATCCTTGCATCGACACCCATTCTTAATTCTCAAGATAGAGATGAGTTTCCATACCTCGGATTTTGTTGTTAAGTATAATAACATTTTACACACCATCATAATTTAAAATGGTCATTTATGGAAATCGGTTCTCGGTCTTTTTATAATCCCTTTTTATAAAATGCCTTTATAAAACTCCTTATGTTTACAAACTCTTTTTATAAATATCGTTTATAAATTATAAATTCCCTTTATAAATATCCAAACATACTTATAAACCTCTTTTTATAAATCTCCAGATTTATTTAGTAAACTCCTTATTAAACATCCCTTATACTATTTATAAAACTCCTTTAAAAAACTTCATTTATAAAATATGATTTATAAAACTCATTTTATAAATCCCAATTTATTTGCAACTCCTTTTATAAAACTTCAAATTCATTTATAAAACTCCTTTTATAACTTTTTAAATATAACTACAAACCCCTTTTATAAAACAAACTCTAAATATAAACTAAACTCCAAATATAAACAAAACTCCAAATATAATTATAGATCTCATATACTTCCCATAGCACGATCATTCCACATATTACAATAAATTCACAACTGTGATTTATTTCTCCAATTTATAAAATAATAATATTTTCCCTTTTATGAAATACCATTTATAAACCTATCCTTTTATTTATAAAATACCTCTTATAAATCTCGATTTAATTTTTAAAATACCATTTATAAATATGTTCTTTTATCACAACATTTTATATAAAATGTTTCATAAATATTTATTCCAAAATATTTCTATTTTTCTTTAAAAGAAAAAGTCACTTTAAAATAAATTGTAAACCCTTTTTATTTCCTTTAAAATAAACATTCATTATTATAATAACTTTTCTCTAAGATAAATACTTTTTAAAATAATTTTAAAACATATATATCTATATATATATCATGTATTAGAAAAGAATAATAAAAGAAGCTAAAGTAAAATAGAAAGGTACAAAAATTATTTTTATATAAAATATCACAGAAAATCCAAAATGGTCTGATTAAAATCATTTTCTTAATCGAAACCATTCTAGATCAAAACAGCAATTAATAGTATTTTTCTAAATACTATAACAAGGCCAATAGTTTCTATAGCATTTAACCAACCCTATTACTTCCTTTTCCACAAAAAGGTTCAACTTGTAACATATGTCAGTGTCACATCCAATATGGTCGAACTATCAAATTTCAACATTTAACAATCTATGTAAGAGGAATATAACTGAAATATCAATAGGCATATAACTGGAATTTAAAATTCACAATGACGAGAAATCTAGATTTCTCAATAAATTCTCTACTTTTCAATTTAAATGTCGTTCACTTTTCAAAAGCGGATATTTAACCAAATCAACCAATAATTCATCCAAGCACAAAAACCACTATTTTTATCTACTATATATCATACTGATTGTCCATGCTCCAAATTTAATGAAATCGAATCTAGCCCATAGCCAACATTCCTATGATAACACAATGCAAAAAATCCCGTCTCGACTGGAGCTCGTATCAGAGAGTTATTGATTTTATAAGTTTGAGACTAAATTAAATATAATTGTATTCACTAATTACTTTTATTTACAAATAATTACCCATTATAAACTAATCCTCCTTCTTAATCCCTTTTTCCGAAACCCTTCCTCCTGTACACAACTGAGATGCACGTCAATGGCCAAGTGTAAAAACGCGACAACTCTCTTATAGCCTACGAAATCCATCCCCGACTTCGCTAATCACTCCCTCGTCAAGCAAGCATCATACCGCACATCACCACATCGAACTTGGCCCCACCATTCAAATTCCAACCTGCCATCCTCGGATTCACCAAACTAAAGCCTTGCTCATGATTAACTCAAGGCATCCCATCCAAACACCACTACACCATCCAAAGCACACACCAAATCGAAGCCCTAACTCCCATGAGTTCAAAGATTCAAGTTTTATAATTTTTCGTGGAGTATAACTTTTGATTTTGATTTTTAAATAGAGGTGCTTACTTTTTTTTGGTTTTTGAAGAAGAAAATTTGAATTTTTTTCTTTTACTACGTTGAAAATGAAAGATGGGAAAGAGGGAAAGTAAGTGTGTTTAATAAGCTAAGTATTTGGTTATGGTTTATTAACAAGATTTCTGGCATTTCGCTTCACTGAATTTCATTTGCGTACGAACTACGAACGATAAAACAAAAATACCATCACATACAAAAATGTAATACGATCCCAAAACAATAATAATATACACTAGTTCACTTATTCTTTAAAATTTCAAAAATACCATTGGTCAAACAATAATTTAAATACTTTCTAAATTAAAAATTATTGAGAAATCCTATAAATTAAATTAAAAATATAACAATAAAAATCAAGTTGTTTTAATAATAATTTATTTTCTTATTACTTATTATCTTTCAATCAAATCTAAATATTTAAATAAATTAAATATTCATTATTCAAAATGTTAAAAATTCCAAGTCGTTGCATTGAGGATATAGATGCTTATATAGAGGAAAAGTTGGAAATATTTTTAGATTAATATCCTACATCATCTCTTACCAATTCTCTTCCTTCTTAGCCCTTCATATCCAAGCCTTTATTACACCATCTTATTGTTCATATTGCCCTCGTTTTGGTCTAAATTTCCAGCCTCTTTCATCTTCTTTAAACCTATATAAGCCCGAATAAATATTATTAATTAAATCTAATTTAATTGCTTATTGATATTGCATATCGATCGATATATTTATTCCTCAAATCATATTCAAATTATTATAATTAATATTTTATAAATATTAATTAATTTACTTAATTTATAACAATTATAAATTAATTAAATCGTTTGGTCTAAAGAGAATTCAGTATTCCGGTTGTGTGAGTCGTCAGGTGTAAATTCGGTCAGCGATTAACATCGATCTATTCGACTGTTAATGTTCACATGTTACTTAGCAGGTGGTGTGATATTTTGGCCAAATATATCACTTACTTAGTTTTGGTAAAATCCAATTTCACTTTATTATGCGTTATCCGGTTGTGGCATGTATTTACACCAATTCGCTTCATCAAAACTATATCACTTTAGACTTATGGAATTTGTAATGGTCAAAATTCTAGTATCATCCATATTCAACTCTATAGTCCAAACACGAAGTCATTGGTTCAATAATAACAATTATTATTAACAAAAATGCTCTGGCTAGAGAATTTGACTTTGAGTTGACTTAAGTTGACCGTAATACTAACTCCATATAACTGAGGAGACGAATCCTCTCTTGAATAGTGCTTCACTTCCAATACTTTCACGCAACCCAACTATAGACACTCGATGGAGCGACATGCCATGATTTGACTATAATCAAAGCGGAGCTTTCATATTGAAGATCCATAGTATTCTCAAGTTCAGAGAATTGTGTAAATCAGTCACATCAATATTTTCTGTTTGGCCTTAGTTATATTAACCAAAAGAAAACTATCGAGTAAGTCGTTCCATAGTAATCCATTAACTACAGTACATAACCCTTTGGTGCCCTCAAAAGACATGAGTAATAAACTGTCCCACATCTGGAGAGCTTTCTGTAATCTACTCTCAATAAATACATCGATATTCAGTCTCGATGCATCTTGACTAGGAACATTTAAAATGGTATATTTGTTTTCATTGTGATAAATTACTCACGGTTACAATACTTTATAACTACTATCACAAAACATATCATTTATGGATTTTCTATTAAATATACTTTTAATTGAATTAATTAATTAATATAACCATAATATATCAAGTATATAAATGAAAGAAAATACCTTTGATTTCAAACAAGATTGGTTATTGAGTTATATATATGCAACAAATTACATAATTGCCCCTAGGGCACACCACTAACTCTATCAATCTCCCACTTGCACTTGGGGTCAATTATGAAATCTTATTACAACTTCTTCAATTAGTTTCCTTAAAACTGATCAGGTCAGCCCCTCAGTGAACGGGTATGATATTATATTTCGATTATCTACTTTGTTAATCATCTCTCTCTGACGCTGATAAACTGCATTTATAATGTGGAATGATTCGAAGTATGTCTCTCGACTTGCTATGAGCTCTAAGTTCTGTTATGAACTATATAGTGACATTATTATCATATAACAATTTTAAGGAATTTTCAACATTTGGATTCGTCCTCGGCTCAGTTATAAATTTGTGCATTTATATTTATATACATTTATTTATTGTTGCGCTATTCAAGGTGATGTACTTAGCATTTTCCATTGAATCATCTTTTCATTTAGAACATTTCTAACAAAAATATTCTTAACTTGAATTTATTATTGGCATAACATACTCAATATCACTTGTGAAAATTTTAGTCCGAACATTTCTTCACAAGGAGTTCTTTGTTTATGTAAACAATTCTCAGTATTTCCTAAATACACTAGAACACTCTAAACTATCATTCAGTCATATCAATTTGGATTTAATATTTACTTCATGTATCAAATATATGAATAAATCATGATATCGTAGACAACATAACATGTATGATAATTCCTATTGCCATGTATAAGAAATCCATCTTACATGTTCCCTATTAAACATTTTAATAAGGTGTCCCTACATATCTTTTTGGGACATTCTCAGTATCCTTTATACTCACTATAAAAGATATCAATTACAGTCCAATGTTAAGTATTAAAATGACTAAGGCCGATTTTAATACATGTACGTCGTTAAAATCAACAATCTGTTGTTTACTTATATTTTAGAAATACCAATATACCTTTTAACGTTCTTTCTTATGAACATACACTTCCTTTGCATTTTGATGGATAATCAAGCTATTTGATATTTCTATCAAAATATTTGTCCAATTCTAATGCTTATAAAATGATACTTTCTATCATTTCTTGGATCATATCCAAAGACTCGCAAAGTCAATATCATTCTCACTGACTTCGAGACATTTTGGTTATTATGTGTAAACATCTTACTCTAAATAATTATTTGGAATTATTTGTTTTAATACATATGCAACAAACATAAAGTCATAATACGAGATAATTTTGTGAGTAAATTTGAACTAACTTGAGCACGTTGAATATCAAATCTTACACTAATTTCAACAATTGAAATTTATGGTGTTATTCTTATCAATGTTGCTCATTATATTCCAACTGTATTAGTCTTGCTCTCGAAGAAACATCCATGGCCGATGGATCATATCCCTTTTGAATATATCTACCAAAATCATATTTTGATAATGTACTTAGAATGTACTACGGATATGCGCAGCATACCATATCATAGAGTCAATACTCTTGATGGCTTAATTAAAAAACCGAGGATTTTATATCTTCGACATTGATAAGGAACTCATAGTTTCTCTTCAATGTATGAGAATACTTATTAGACACTATAATGCGATGTGTTCGTTTATGTTAGTTAATTTCATTTCACCTCGTAGTATTCAGTTTATTCTTGGATCATATCCAGTTCCATTTTGTAAAATTTCACAAAGAAATTCCTTTACTGTGAAGTTGGTACTTCTTGAAACAACAATTGTTTCTTAGTGCAACAGAATAGGTATTCATAAACTTTTATGAATTTTCTAATTTATAGAACTGATTTGTTTCTAGTTTACAAAACTTATGTTCAAACATAAATATGTCAATGACGTTTTTCCCAAACTCCTTTTAGGGAGATTCATACAAGGTCCCTCACGAACAATTATTATGTATAGACTTTCGACTTGCATAATCTACCAACTCCTTGGCCTAAGACCTGTTGGGGCTTCTTACAAACCCTTATCTTATACGATTTTATAAACTGTTATCTAGATGAAATAACATTAACCTTATGTATGAAAACAATACTTTATAGAAAGAATTTATCTCAACTACACTCATAATTAATCGTACTTTATTCAAAAAGTTCAATTACTCCTTATTGATACGTAATTATGTATCAAATGGAGGAGTGACTTTTGAGATTGAATCTTTATTCATTTTTAGGTATGTTTGGAACTCTTTCCTATATACTCATCTATTCGATCAAATTGAAGCATTTCCATCACATGTTAATTTAGTTACTTTCGTTTTATACTCTATGAGTTTACCATAGATGTACTACATGTGTATCAAATACACATGTCCATGTCGGTGATAACTCATTTATGAATATAATGAAGTATGTGAATTTTTTTGGTATTAACAGACTTGTAATTGCATACATCAATATGTATCAATTCGAAGAGTTCATCAACCCTTATGTTATCCAGCCTTCTAACCTGACTATGTCCAGATTGATTGGACAAGTTAGAATCGAAGGTAGACAATGCAAGTAGCCTAGAGGAATGATCACAGAGTTCGGAGATCATGTACAGACAATGGTATGAAGCAACGATCAAGCGAGACCAAGGGATAAACTCTATGGAATGTTCTAAGTACTGATTAGCGCCTCCCCTAGGCAGGGGATCGGTACATATCCCTTCCTTTAGGAAGGAGATCAGATTGAATCACTTTGGCTATGAAAAACATAAACCAACAGTTCAACTCAATTGAAATAAATCGTATCTCCACAAAACATGTAGGCGACTATGCAAAACAACTTTGGAAATGCAAAGCTAGCATGGAGGGGACCCACATGTGGGATCGCGTTACGCCATATGGCCATTTGGATCGATCGTCCCCGATCACCCATCTTTGGGAGTTGGGCGCGAAAATTTTTGGGTGACCTTGTCTACATCGTGAGATTCTGTTGGTGAAATTCTAGGAAGATATTCGGTCGTCTTCACCTATTAATATAGAGTTCATTGTTCATTTTAGGGGTTGGACGCTACTTTTTTACTTCAACTCTATTGTAATCAAGGATCCATTACGATCTAATCTTTCTATAACTAGAAAAGAAAGTATTTAATAAAGAAATTCCTTTAAGTGGACATGGGCAATCAATGCTAAACTACTATAAATTTGTTTGTTCTTGTTTCTGGTTGTTTACTCTCTGTTTTAAGTATAATTCTTTACTTTATTTCTCTACTTTCAATCAGTTGGGTGTTATGCCAACTTTTGGTGCAAACATTTTGGTGCTTTCACCGAGAGAAAATTCTCAACTTGATTGGATCTCATCATCAACTGGTGGATTCCCATATCCGTGTGATAGATCCAGAATTCTACCGACAGGTTTCTGTTTCTACTCAGATATGAAGAATATTTACAAGGAAGCTTTTAGCCATGACCAGAGGAAACAAGTCCACTACTTCATGTGCTGTTGAAGGTAATGAGGAAACCAGCATTTAATAGGTTGACAAGAATGTGCAACGGACAACGATCGATGCCCCAAATCCAGTAGATTACATCACCAAAGCCGACTTTGAAGTCCTGGTGAAGGAACTGTTAGATAGCTATCAACAGCTTAATCAGCAAATTTAGGCCAATATCGACCAGATGAACCAGTTGAAAGACCAACATGGGAAGATAAAGAGGGAGCCTACTCTGTACTCCGGATCAGAGAACTCTTCATTTGAAGACTATCATAGGAGCAAACAGTGTAAGACGGGCATGTATGATGCTGGAGCATCGAGGAGGAACCAGGCGATCGACTATCGCCAAACTACATGGATCAGCACTGACCCTCCAATGGGATTGGCACCGAACCCTCTAACCTAGGGAAGAATCTTCATGCTGGTGGAGGAGCCAACTCCAGAAGCGCTACGACCGACCATGGCACTGGAACCCAGGCAAATGCGATTGAACCACAGTCGAGAGACGATGATAAGATTGTCACTTAAGAGGTACACGAGGAGCACGCTAAGCCAAGGCAATGTGATCATGCCCGAAGGCATGGATCAGGCCATTCACGTGAGGTGGGACACGACCACCACTAGGCATCAGCTCTCCAGACATCAGACCTAACGACTATGGTGAGACAGCTTATGAAAGAAAGTCAACGCCTAACTAACGATGATTGGGGACTCTCCAGAATTCACACTTCATTCACTGACAACATCCTACACGTAGAGTATTTGCGGAGGTTTAATATGCCTATAATGCTTACTTATGTAGGAAAAACCAACCCCAAGCAGCATCTCATGAAGTACGAGTGGCATATGGACTCCGCACGAGCCACCGATGTAGTCAAGTGGAGATGTTTCCCCATTTTTCTAGAAGGGGTTGTGACCATGTGGTTCACCAAGCTACCATCGTGGTCAATTTATTCATTTGATGAGTTGGCATAGAAGTTCATGGAGCAGTTCTGCATGCATGCGGCTCGCCCCAAAGATGTCATGTCCCTATCCATCCTGATCCAGGCTTCGGGGGAATCATTGAAAGGTTATCTGGAAAGGTTTAATACGGCTGTTATAAAAGTTAGTAATCCAAAAGATAATGCAATACTGATGGCACTGACTAAGAGAGTCGACCCTGATTCCGATTTTAGCAATTAGTTAGCGGGAAAGCCTCCTTCTACGTTCGACCATTTTTATGCAAAGGTAGCTTAGTACCTGAGGAAGGAGGAGGCGAAGTGCACCAAGAAGAGAGATGCTGCAGGCCAGAGTGCCGAGGGAGTACTATTGTAACATGGTGGTGAAACGGACCGGAGAGAGTTCAGGGAAAGTTGAAGTTAATTTTCAAAATAAAGCAAAAGAGCAAAAGAGAGGCGGTTATAGAAACCGCGATCGAAGATGGGATTCTGGGAGGGGGAAGCCAAGGATCCTAACTCTTGACACCTATACGCCGTTGAACACATCATTAGAGAACATCTATCTATCGTCTTATAATGCTATGCAATATAAAAAACCACCTCTGAATGAACTGACGGAGAAGTAGAGACAAACAGAAGTATTGTAGATTCCATGAAAGTTATGGTCATACCATGGACGAGCGTCGCCATCTCCGTGATGTCATTAGAAAGTTGATTTGTAAAAGAAAGTTGCAACAGTTCGTTAAAGCCCCGTAAGATGGCGGGTAGGGGACATCCGACCCCAATCGAGGATAAGCCCAGCCTAGTGCTGAGGAATCTAGATGGGCGGTAGTTAGGTTAGTCATAAACACTATTGTTGGAGGAGGACATCTAGCTAACAAAAGCTGGAACGAGATGGAGCATTACGTGAACGCCATAAGACATGTTGATATGGAGTGCTGCTTGAACGTAGAGGACGGTGCTCTGACGAAGCAGCAAAGAACTATGACTAACAATATTGTATTTCGGAGTAGAGATGTAGACAGGGTGGAAGCCTTTACAATAGACCCAATGGTGATCTCGGCCATGATCGGCCCTGCCTTATAAGAAAGATTCTGACTGACTACGGAAGTTCAGTTAACATCCTTTTTAAGAAAGCCTACAACCAAATGTTACTGGAGGCCAAAGATTTGAAACCGTGTAAAACCCTATTCATAGCTTTAATGGTATTGCTACTAAAGCGATAGGCTATGTCGAGCTACTGATGGAGTTTGGAGACGACAACCGTATAAGAGTGCGAGTGCTGTTGTTTATTGTGATGGATGTGAACTCTCCATATAATGCTTTCTTAGGCCGATTGGACCTTGCTGAATTTATGATAGCTATCGCCGCTTGGTGCTTAACACTCAAATTCCCGACAGAGAATGGTGTAGGAATTATTCATGGAGATCAGGCGACTGGCCATGCCTGCTATATTGCTGAGTGGAGAAGCCTCTCTGCATCAAAACTAACGAAGCCTAGCAATCAACGTCCGAGCCTTGGCTCGGGCACCATAGTCGGTTCTATAAAGATATAAATATGAGAGATGAGGAAGTGGAGCCCAAAGAACCCAAGGCCGCACCCATTGAGCTGATGATTGACATCACGGTCAGCCATGATGACCCATCGTGGTTCCTGAATATCGGATTGCAGCTCAATGCAACGATGATGAAGGAATTTGTCAGCTTTCTCTGGGTGAATCTTGATGTGTTCACTTGGACCCATTCCAACATATGTGGGATCCCTCCAACCATCGTGAGCCATGCATTGAATATCGACCCAAGGCATGTACCGATGAAACATAAATGATGCAGCATGGATCTGGAGCGATCTGTTGCGCTTAAGGATAAGGTGTATAAACTCAAAGAACAATGGGTTTATCCACGACGCCTTCTTCTCAAAATGGGGATCTAATCCCGTACTCATAAGAAAGGCTAATGGAAAGTGAAGGACATGCGTGATTACTCAAACATGAATAAAGCATGCCCAAAGGATAGCATTCCACTTACAAGGATCGACCAGCTGGTAGACTCGACCGCTAGACATGAATTACTTTCATTTATGAATGCGTATCTAGGTACAACTAGATCCTGATGCACATCACAGACCAGGAACACACCAGCTTTATTACCAACTTGGGGTTATAGTGCTACATTGTGATGCCTTTTGGACTGAAAAACGTTGGAGCTACTTATCAGAGACTGGTCAATCGAATGTGCAGAGATCAGATCAGACGATCAATGGAAGTATATGTGGATGATATTCTCATGAAGTCATGACGATCAAACAACCACATCGGTGATTTGGTGGAGGTGTTCTCCAAAAATAAGGAATGAAACTTAACCCCTTGAAATGCTATTTTGGCATTGAGTCAGGAAAATTCTTAGGCTTCATCATTAACTCTTGTGGGATTGAAGCCAATCCCGAGAAGATTTAGTCGACAAGAGATAATCGAGCACTGAAGACGATTAAGCAGATGGAAAGCCTAAATGGGAAGGTCGTCGTCCCGAGTCGATTCATCTCCAGGGACATAGATAAGTGCATTCCCTTCTTCGACTTGAACAAAAGGGGGAAGAAGAACTTCGCATGGACGTAGTATTGTATCGATGCATTCCAAGCTATGGTACATCACTTAGAGAGACCTCCCATCTTGTCTAAGCCACTAGATCATCAAGACTCATGTATCTATTTAGAATGTCGGTACATGCCATAAGTATCATATTACTGCGAGAAGAGAATCAGATCAAGAGCCTCGTATACTATATTAGCAAGCGGTTGACATGTGCTGAAAGAAACTACCCGAAGCTGGAGAAGCTCGCATACTACCTGTTGATTACTTCAAGGAAGCTCCACCCTTATTTTTGAGCTCACCCCATCAATGCCTTAACAGACCAACCATTACGACAGGTCCTACAACGACCTGAGACATCTGTGAGGTTAATGGAATGAAACATCGAATTAAGGCAGTTGGATATCACTTATCTCCTTCAGGGAGCTATCCAAGGACAAGCGTTGGTGGACTTCATAGTTGAATTTACTGCACAAGATGACTCTCCTTAGAGCAGTGGAGTATCTACCATCCAATTGAAGATGTACATATATGGAGCATCTAATGATCGGTGTTTCGGCTCTGGAGTCGTACTAGTAACTCCTAAGGAACGCTCGGTCCGATACGCCCTCAAACTCGACTTCCCTTTGACAAATAATGAAGCTGAATATGAAGCCTTGATCGTCGGGCTCAAACTTGCTAAAGAGCTAGAAGTAAAAGCTTTGCAAATTTTCCGTGAATCCCAATTGGTAATGTACCAAGTCAGAGGAGAATATAAGGCCAAGGGAGCACGACTTGCTCCTTACCACAATCGGGTTCAAGAGCTGCTAGCCAATTTTGAGCATTACGTTATTACACATATTCCCAGAGAATAGAATGAGAAAGCCGACTCACTAGCTAAACTGGCCAGTTATGGGGATGCATAGCTTATGGGCTTGGTCCCAATTGAAATACTTAATGCTTCGAGCATTGACCAGATGGAGATTGATTTGGTCTTAGAGATGGAGATCGAGAAGGAGTCATAAATGACTCTGATAAAAGATTATTTGCGAAAGGGAATCCTTCCCGAATGGAGGAATGAAAAATGACAAGTCCTTTGTAAGGCTTCACAATATGTCCTTTAAGAAGGGGTCATGTACAAAAAGGGTTTTCTATCCCCCTGCTTTGGTATATTGCCAACGATGAAGTAAAACAAGCATTAAAAGAAGTGCATGAAGGAGAATGTGGCGATCACACCGAAGGGCAAATCTTGGCGAAAAAGATACTTCGCTATGGATATTACTGGCTAACTGTCAATCAAGACGCGACTGATTACGCTAGACAGTGCGACATATGCCATAGGCACACAAAGATTCCGAGAGCTCCACCGACAGAGATTACTCAGTTGGTCAGTCCATGGTTGTTTTCTACATAGGGTACTAACATCATCGGCACCCTATTGATTTCCAAAGGTGCTGCGAAGTACACCATTGTAGCAGTCGATTACTTTACCAAATGGACTGAAGCCGAATGTTTTGCCACGATCACTACAAACAAAGTAATCAACTTTGTTGTACGAAATATCATCTGTTCTTTTGGTCTCCCCCAAGCAATTATCACTGACAATGGGACCGAATTCGACAGTGCTGAATTCAAAAACTTCTGCTGCCGACATCGTATTAAGAAATTTTTTTTTGCAGTTTCCCACCCTAAAGCTATTGGACAGGTCGCAGGTGTTAATAAAATCACAAAGTCCATTCTGAAGAAGTGTTTGGAAAAGGGCAGAGGCAAGTGGGTCGATGAACTCTCATTAGCACTATGGGCATACAAAACCACATAAAGTCCGCGACTGGTCACACTCCATTCGCCTTTGCCTACAGCTCTGAAGCCATGATTCCCATAGAGCTTGAATTCCCTTCTCATTGAGTGACTTACTATAACCCCAAAAAAAAACAGAGATCTCCTTTTAGAATATGTAGATTTGATAGATGAGAAGCGTGAAGAGGATGACTTGAGGGCAGCTGCATATCGACACCGAGTCGCCCAATACTACAACATTAAAGTCTGAGCTAGAACCTTTGAAAATTGGTGATCTTGTCCTGAAATGAATCTTTCCTAGCTCAGCTAACATGGGTCTGAGGTAGGAAGGATCGTATGTCATCGATCAGGAGCTTGAAGATGGAACTTTCAAACTAACGCCTAGCGATGGCATTGCACTCCCTATGCATGGAACAGTGAGCATCTATGGCGCTACTTCACTTAATTTTGTTTCATTTAGTTGTATTTCATTTAGAATTCGCTTTTGCATTATAGCTCAAAGCCATGCAATAAGACAGACTCTGTCATTTTCTCTTTCAACTTGCAATGAAATTTGAAGTTTATTCCATATCTACGATTTATTTGTGCGTGGTATAATAGTTGTGATATAGGACCGACTTACATCTACGTATTCCTAATATGGACAAACGAGTACCTAGAGTTTGGTGCCAACCAAGCTCTTAGGTCCATAATTGAATCGATCAAAATAAACATGACTCGGCCGTTCAACCGATAATTCTCGTCTGCAATCTGATGGGCTGAGTATAAAACATAGAACATATGCAACTTGACCATCCATTAAATAACTCTATTCTACGATTCGATAGGCGGGATATAAGTAAAAGTGGACATTATATGACCGACCACTCTTTGACTTTTCCCCCTGACTTGGGGGTAGAAGAATTAACCAAGGATAATGTGATTCGACTATTTACAGAATAACTTCAGTCCCCAGAGTATGGATGGGAGTATAAATATCAAACAGGTGTGATTAACCACCTATCGACTAACTCTGACTCCTAGAGTATAGATGAAAGTATAAACAAATAAATGAGTGCGACTTGATTATTTATTCGCCAGCTCTGACCTTAACCCAACATGAGGAGTATAAACTCATAATTGATGGGATCCGACGGTCCACGAACTAGCTCCGCTAACCCAAGACTGGGGGCAGAAGTATAATCACTTAACCACTAAATACAACAACGTAACACCATGGCCAATGCCCAGTGCTTAATGTGACTTAAGGCCACGAACGAAAGGAGGCATTGAGATAGACTTATCAGATCGATGCCCAAAGTAACGGGCAATCGAACGACATTGCAACTTAAACGACGAGCGAAAAGTTACAAGTACATTGAATGGAAAATGTAATAGCTCGAACACTTAAATGAATTTGTACAAAAGTTAAACTAAAATGAAGAAGTTTTTATTCGCCTGTTGAAACTTGGGAAGTTAATTACAAGTTCATTCCAGAAACTAGAAACCAAAAGTCGGGGCCATACCCACACAATCACAGCCAACAAAAAACTAGCTACCTAGTTGTCCATAACCCAAGCTAATTAAATGGCTATTTCTTGTCCTCTTTGGGCTTCTTTAGGGTAGATTCGCTGGAGCTATCACCCTTACTCTCCTCTTTGACTTTCCTTCGCTCTTGCGATCCTTGGGCGAAATGCTTTTAGAAATAGAAATGGAAGCAGTATCACGTTGGAAAATCGATAAGTCGACCTCCTCAAGGATGATACCGCCAGGAAGTATGGTTTGGAGTGGAGTGACATCCACCTCGGCACGCTCCATCTTGATTTTCTTATCCAGCTCCTCCTTCGCGATGCGCTCTTTCAAGCTGAGCTCGTCTGTGTGCTCAAAGGTATGAGTCAACACAACATCTTTTGTTTTATGTTTGGCCTACTGATTTTTGATTATTTCTTCATTTAAGGCCACTATGATTTCAACATCCGGACCCCGAGTCTCAGTGGATTAGATGGTCGGGACCGTCTGTGCAGTAAGGACTGTTGTGGACTCCATGGTCAGTGCCTGCCATTCGAGGACAACATCACAATCAGGAGCACGAACGGATGCAGACAAACCTGCAATTTCATAAGGTTCAATAGGTAAGCCCATGACTTTCATGCACAAGATGTAAACCTTCTCGAACGTCGAGGAGGTGAGAGATATACCTTTGTTGGATTGGCCATCAATTTGAACCAAAATGCCACTTTCAAGAATCAGAGATAGCTTAAAAGACTTATGCATATCAGGCTAATTCGGATGGTCGCCTGTGTCCTTTTATGGGGCATGAGAAGCTGAGTCATCAGTTGCCTGACTTGTAAGAGGGTCTTGAGAGCCGGACCCAGAGGCTTCACCACCTTCTTTCTCCTGCTCGATGGTCGTTGGGCCAGAAAATAGACTAAGTCGAGCAACTTGAGTTCATCAAGCTCGTCATCGCGCAAGATTTCTTGCATAAGTTGCTCCTTATCAATCTCAGTGCCACCAAGAGATTTCTTCTTTGGCTCTACGATATAGTCCCAAGCCACGACTAACACCTCAGGGAATCCCTCTTCGAGGAATCGAAAATTGCGGTTACGTAGGACACTTGCATTGTAATATATCAATAGGGGATCAAAATCATCCTTTATCTTTGTCCTACCGGCCTCTTTAGCCTCTTCTTTTGGGGTCTCTATTTGCTTAAGTTGTTTCTCAGCCTCCTCCTTAGTCATGTGAGCCTCAATGATTTCCTTACAATATTTTTGAGACTCTTATTGATATTTAATCTTCTCCCTTTCAACCTCCTCCTCAAGTCATTGATTACGAAGAGTCCAAGCCTCGTTATCTTTTTTAAAGCCTCCTCATCTTTCTGCTAAACATCCTTCTTGAGAGATAAAGTACCACTATGTCGAATGGTAGCATCCAGTTCAACTTGACTAATTCTGAAGATTTGTTGGTTCTCTTCTCAGCGTCAACCAACTTTGTGTTCAGCTCCTTAACTTCCTCATCCAGATGTTTGATTGTGTCTTTACCATGGACCGCCTTGAGAGTTAAGCAATCGATCTCATGCTTCTTTTCCTCGACACTTCAGTGATTCACTTAGCTACATATAGAATTGTGTTATGCTGGTTATAGACATCACTGACATAAGAAAGCGCTATGTCTTTAGCCTCTAAAGGAACCAGTACATAGCTGGAACGAATTCAAACTCACCGAAGCATATCTTTAGGAATGTGACCTTAATTGCGGCCATCCTTTTTGCAGTAGGAGCATCAAACACTATTGGAGGTTTAATTGGAGCAGTTGAAGCTATGAGGGTCTATTTTCCATGCCTATGAAATGATGTATCGACGCTTCCTGCACCAGACGGTAGAATCTAAATGTTGCTCGGGTACTGTAGCTGAAGTTGGTGCGTGAGGTAATGACTTGCCACTGCTATATATGATAGAATGTGGATTGACATCCTTGTGATAAGAAGACTGAGATTTCAAATTATGTATAGACAATGAGTCCTTGGACTGGTAGGTCCTATCCCGATCATCCCCTCTGTTATGGCCTTCATTCTCTTAGCCAGATTGTCAACCAGAGTTCGGACCTCGACTGGGGTCGAAATAAGAGGGATAGGAGCGCGATGACTTCTTTAAGCGATTGAAGTTACGAGAGCACCCCATAGAACCTACAAATATAAAAAAGATGCATCCATCCTTAGAATTAAAGATGGACAAGTGTTGTGCAGTGCAGTGCGTGTGGATGTTGGTGTCTTAGTATCCCCTCATAGGACTAGGTGCTGGAGCTTTGCTTGTCGGAATGACCTCTCCCATACTAGTAGGAGGAATATCAACACTAATTCAGATAGGAGAATCAAACCCCTCAAGGCTCATATTGACAAAATCATAACTCCTGACATCCTTCGGTATCGAGATGTTTACCAGTCCCTCGAATATATCTTTTGAAGGCAAGGAAGTGGATTGATCAACGGTAGTAGTGGTTGGCTTGGGCCACTTGGCAATTTTCCCTTTGCGAAGCTTGTAGACGAGCTTCTTCCCTTTTCTCTCCTTTGAAGTGAGAAGCTGTATGTCTTGAGATGACCTGACTATAGGCTCATGGCTTGAACCCGCATTGTTGCGACCATGCTCATTGGCATCGCCCCTTATTTCACCTTCTTGGGCATCGTTTTGAGCCTCCCCGACTGAGGGCATGACAAGATTAGCATCGCCACCTCCTTGCCGAGCAGCGCCTCTTCCTCTTACCACTTCCTCCTCAGCATTCCCTAATAACCCGGTAGTATGGCCCTCTTTTTGGAAGCCGAAAGCAAAAAGGCGCTCGTCGGTAATAAGGGACTTAACATCTCTATCTTCCACTGGTATATTCCTGATCTCTGAAATCGCCTTAGAATACCTGTTACCGCTGGGTCGTGGATAGTTACCTGCACGATTTAAAGAATTGCTAGTTCAAGGTACAACTTGAATAAATGCACCCAAGATTGAGTTCGAAACGACACTTGCATCCTTCCAGCTATCGTCCTGAGAAACCAGGTGGGCAACGCACATAAAACAATTCGTTCTTAAAAGCACTCATCTTGTTCCAAGCACCGGTTATGACCTGGCAGTTGCTGATTGACTCAAGAAAAGTGTACGAGAGGCTCCCTTTTTGTCACTTGAAATTGTAAATGAATCTAATATCCTTTAGGGTTGGTTTACGATATAAGAACTCGAGGAACATCATATATGTGCAATGTATAAATGCGTAGCCATTTGGATGCAACTAGACCGGAGCCAACCTCTAATGCAGCATCTTCCAAATGAATGGATTAAAAGGTGGGACGCATCCTTCCCAGCACATATACTTGTTACAGGCATTGTACCCTTCCAGAGGCAAGTGAGCTCTATCATTATGAGACGGGACTCGTACATTCTCATACAGGATTCCATGCTTAATGCAAAGTCTGCAAAGAGAAGCCTCGTTGACCCTCGAAGCCACAGAGTCTTCCGGATCCTCTAAAAAGATGGCATCTTCCAAAATGTCAAGGGCTGGCTTATTTTCTACTTCTTGGCTTGGAGGGATTTTAGGAACTCAATTCGAGCTTTTAGGTTGTTCTGATTGTTGACCCGGAGAATGGCGAGCAGAGACTGTTGCATAGCTTAATTCAGCATCAGATTCATCGTGTGTAGCGGCTTGCTTAGCAGTTATAGCAGCCAAACACCCCAAGCATTTGGAAGCCATAGCTATCAAACTCAATAGATAGTTATGTTAGATAAAGAAACCTGCTTCCCCTATGTTAAGTGTAAACTAGTGTTTTGCAGTTCAATGATATGCAGTTTAGAATAAAGCAACAGTAATGTTGAGATTTTGGAATTCGACTAGAGCGACCATCATCGCTGACCGTCCCGACTGGCTTTCACATCGATGGTTTTGGATTTATCTAAGCTCTGGGATCAGTCATTGTTATATTGAAATATGATATTTGCATTCGGGTTCATATGAACATTCAAGTCTATACGGGCACATGTATTCGTTAGGAAGTTCAAGTTTTAGTTCACGAATCCAAGTACTCTGGTTCATTTCAAGTGCATAGTCCAATCAAATTCCAAGTCACATGCCCTTTTTAAACGTTCAAGTATCCAAATTCAAGTTCATATGATCAAGTATGAAAGTATTTAAGTACAAGTGTGTTCACTTAAAGCCAAAATTGCCTAAGTCCTACCTAGGAAAGTGATCGGTAATGCTCTCATTGCCAAGGTGAACCCACTTAAGTATATTCAAACTCAACTCAATCAACTCCAACATGCCTGAACTGATCCCTACTATGTCGATCCCTTATCCTTTGCCATTCCACTTCATCTTCTCCATATCAGTACCGATCCCATACATCACAATCACGCCGATCCCTCCATGCCAACCAACAACCGATCCCGTCCTTAACCCGAAATTCCACTTCCTTTCCTCCAATTCGACACCAAACCCTAAGTTCACAACCATCAACATGAATTCCACTGCCCAGTTCGACCTCGCCTTCAACCCAATCAAAATCACCATCTACTTAAGTACCTACCTTGAACACGTATATGACTGGCTTAAGTGGATTAGAGATCGAGCGTTTAAGGGTGGATATGATCTAGGGCTCAAATTTAACCAGGTTCAAATTAATCGATGTGGATGGAGATGTGATTTAAGATGGAGGTGTAGGCATTGGAGAGGATGAATGAACGGATCGATGATTGAATTTGGGGCAATTAAATGGATTTCTTAAATTCAAGAATTCTAATAGTGGAACTGAAGCAAAGGGTTCTGCAGCAAAGATAATGAAAGTGAAAGAGGAATTGGGTAGATGAATGGGTTATATACTCAAGCATATACCAGTATATGCAGCCCACTTTTTCTCATGTAGAAGCGACTAAGTATGTGTGCAGGGAAAGGGATCGGTACCGATCCCTTCCATAGGGATTAATACCGAACACTACCCTATGCATAAAAAAAATGGAAAATTGCAATGTAATTGCATTTGAACTACATGGAATTGGTGACGACACATAAGCTTATGAACATGTTTGGGAGCCAATGACAAAAATGTATACATGAATGAATGTGCACGTGTACACACTAAACATTTGATTTGTTGACTCGACAGAAATTAAATTATTACCTGAGAACTCCTAAGAGAGAAGACCAGTTCAAATAACCAAGGCCTACTAACTTGATTGACAAGCTCAATGGAACCTAGGATAGAAAAAGACCAAGGATTACATACTGGATTTATACTGACTAATATCGATCAAGTGTCACAGCAAATAAAGAGAGATACGACCCTTTGGAGAGACAACTCGATGGAAGGATAACGACTATTTAGGAAACCGAATGAAATATTTTTCGGTAATTCTAACTTGCTTCAATTCAAAGTACGTCATATTTGAAACAAGACGTACTTTAAGGGGAAATTGTTATCCGGCCTTTTGATCCAGCTATATCTAGACTGATTGGACAAGTTAGACTTGATGGTAGACAAGGCAAGTAGCCCAGAGGAATGATCATGGTGTTTGGAATCATGTACAGACAATGGTATGAAGCAACGATCAAGAGAGACTAAAAGTTAAACTCATTGGAATGTTCTAAGTATGGATCGGTGCCTCCCTTAGGCAAGGGATCAATAAAAATCACTTCCCCTAGGAAGGGGATCGGATCAGATCACTTTGGCTATGAACAACTTAAACCACAGTTCAACTCAATGGAAATCGATCGATTACTCCACAAAACATATAAGCGGCTATGCAAAACAACTTTGGAAACATGAAGCTAGCGTGGAGGGGACCTACAGGAGGGATCGTGAGACGCCACATGGCCTTTTGGACCGATCGGCCCCAATCGCCCATTGGTAATTGGGCCACGAAACTTTTTGGGTGACCTCATCTACATCGTGAAATTATGTCGACGAAATTCCAGAAAGATATTTGGTCGTTTGCACTTATAAATATAGAGTTCATTGTTCATTTTAGGGGGCTAGATGCTACTATTTTACTTTAACTCTATTGTAATCAAGGATCCATTACGATCCGTTACTTCTGTAACCAAAAAAGCAAGTATTTAATAAAGCAATTCCTTTAAGTGGACATAGGCAATCAACGCCGAACCACTATACATTTGTTTGTTCTTATTTTTGCTTTTTTACTCTCTATTTTAAGTTTAATTCTTCACTTTAGTTCTCTACTTTAAATCTAGTGGGTGTTTGTGCCTACTTTTGGTGCAAACATCTTATGATGCATCCACTAAATGGGTGCATTGTCCTTAATGGTTCGAGATATAATTACCCAGCATTATATGATTCATAATCATATAATAATATTATTTCTCAAAAATACAGCTTAGTCCATAATTCCAAAATAATTGTAAATGACTTTGGATACTTTAGTATTTTTCAATGCATCACTTCTGTTATGAAAAAATACCATATTATATTTTATTTCATATCGAATATTCATAATATTCACATTTGAAATATAACTATGTCTATTTTGCAGTCGACACCAAAAAACAGTCATTATTTCATAAATAATGTTCGATATGTTTTACAAAAGCAATTTTCATAATTTGATGCAATCAATAAGTGCTATATGACATGCTTCCACTATTTCTGTCATTACTATAATAGCATACTAAATTTGGAGGTACATCATTTACTTAATATAGTTTATTTATTTCATATACTGCAACTACTTTACAGTGGAAAGTTCTTTGACCAAATATCTTGAACTCAAAGAAATAAATTTTATCGAAAAAAAAATTCTATATGAAAGTACATTTTGAAATAGAAATCATATTTCTTATTCCAATATTAAATATCAATTATTATTTCAATTCTCGTTTTTGATGTTTCTTTATTAAGCAGAAGTGACTATTTATTCTCTTTATCCTAACTATACATAAATCATATCTACTCTTGTACATTCATTTTTCTTTCTAAATGGTCGAACCATTCAAAAGAAAACCCTTACTACAACATCATAACGAACACTTTACAAAGATGCATTTGATCACCTTAACATTTAAGGATATCAAATATGATGCACCTTACGTAAACTGATCAAACTGACATTTCAATGATCGAATTTTAGATATTTCTTTCAGTTTTGGTCTAGTGTTACATTTAACACAATACAATCCTTTTGTAATCAATCAAACCGAGTACTCGATTTTACAGCACTGTTTATTGGCTTATTTCAAATGAACTAACTTCATCAAAGTATCGTACATTATGAACTATGACCTTCCCCTATATAACACTTATATGTGATAGTATATGGATCAAATATCCATAGTCTTGTATTGCTTTTAGAGCTAAAAACTAATAGAATGCAATACATGGCCTCGAACAAATAAATAGTAATAAACCAAATTACGAACATAATAAGCAGTTGTAAAATTAGGTACTTGCATGGGTATAAAAATGTTCACATGCAATAATCATTTATTAGTAAGTATATTTTATATTTCTATTTGTCAATTTTCAATTCAGTTTAATTTGTACATCCTAAATGATAAACTTTTTATCAATAATTTTAAATTCACAAATTTATCGATGTAGATAAGTATAACATTATATAGCATATGTTCTTACAATATTAGAAAGGTTAAATGTTATCATTTCATTTTTATAATAAGGCTCTCACTAGTCTTTTATGTTTCATCAAACCCTAAGAGAAACATAGAAGCCTTTCGACTTCACTAGCGGGTGTTAGGACTCATCCGTCTTGAATTTTTGACCTTGAGTTTGCTCTACAAATGAAAGCTCAACAAACGATGGGTAACTCCTTTTTGGTTGTATCACATTCAACTCCTAAATGACGATTCCATGTCCTAATATCATTTCGACCTTGAGTTTGCTCAACAAATCGAAAGATATTGTTCACTCGTACCTACCATATCATGACGGCCTAAGTATAGTATGTGTACCTTGAGTTTGCTCAATAAATACATAATGTTATCTTACCTCGTTTATTCAATGTATTAATAATACTACACATAACATCCCTAGCTTGAGTTTGCTCAACAACAGGAGTATGCAAGTAATTTATTAATATGTATATATATATATATATGGTAAAGTACAACATTGTACTGAAGATTCATAAACTTCAATATATATATATATAATATTGAGTGATATCGACTTGTGGAATAATATAATTCTTGTGAATTACTCTCATGATTCAAGTGTTAGACACATCGAAAATCACGGTATATGTACATTTACATATATATATTTATTTATTTATTCCTTCAGTCTAGTTTGGGTTTCTTTACCATTCCACCTTTAATTTATACATTCATATCATACAAGTTTAATTATTGTACAACTCATATATTTTATATTACTTATATAATAGTCTTATGTATAATGTTATATTAATTAAATATTTATTTGATTTATTTTAATTAATTAACATTTTAATTAATTTCATATTATTTTAATATAACATTTATATTAAACATTTATTACATACTATAATTTATAGTATTACACGTATATCTTATGTATATGTTCATTTAATTAATTAACCTTTAATTTATTTATTTATTTATTTATTTAACTTTAATTTATTTATTTAACTTTAATTTATTTATTTAATTAAACTATTTTAATTAAATTATAGTAATTTCAAAATTCAGTTCATATACTTACATGTATACTAATGTTATTTTAAACATATTAAAACAACAAAACATATATCATAATATATAATACATGTATGAATTTATTAATTAATTGACTAATTTAATTAATTTATATTATTAAACTTATTAATAAATTTTTAAATCAATTTCTTTTATTTTTCACACATTTTGAAAAACTTTATTATATTATAACTTTTATAATATTTGTATATCTCATTTAAATTTTAACTTTTAAATTTAAAATATTATATTTTTGAATTTTCAAACAATTTTCAAAATTAGTAGAAGGCCCAATTCAAGTTGAGCCATTTCTATTAAAAGCAACCTTGGGGCTATGAGCTTAATAGTTAACCCTAACGTGACTAATTTAGACCGCATAGACTACTAGGCTTTGGTACCATTGTTGGAACAGAGCTAGCCTGCAAGGGAAGTTATGAGTGAATTTAAATTTTTTTACCCTGATAGAAATTTATTTATGAAAATCCCTTTTAAAACTACTTTTTAACAATCTTTTCTAAAATCCTTTATAAAAATTCTTTATAAAGCCTTTATAAACTCTTTATTAAATGAAATTCCATTATAAATCAATTTATTATTTATGAATGCAATTAATTAGTTAAATTAATTAACTTTAAAATATCATAAATAAATAATAAGTTAACTATTCAACAATATTAATAACACAATCAATTTCCTTTAGAACCTCATTAATGAAATAATTAATTACTTCAAAACATTATTAGTACAATAATAAATAAATTTAAAACATTATTAATATAACAACTAATAATTAATCTTCAAAAACCTTATTATAATAGTAATTTATTTTCAAAATATTATTAATAAATAATTGTTATTAACTTCAAATAATATAAATTATTTAAATAAATAAGTTTTCACAATATTAAATATTAATAAATAACTTAAAAACAATATTGAATAAAAACAAACAACTTTTAAATATTATTAAACAATAGGTAAAAAAAACTTTAAATCATTATTAAATGATAGTTAAACTATTTTTAAAACATTTCTAAATGATTTAGGAAAGACAAATAAAAAGGTTGGAGTAAAATAGAGAAGTTCAAAATCTTCTTAAATAAAATATTCTTGAAAACCCAAAGATTAGATTTGAAACCATCCTCCAAATCAAAAACTCATTTCAAGCCAAAATGACGGTTAATATTATTTCAAAATACAAAATTGAGGCCAATGGCCACTAAGCACTTAACCAATGTTCTTACCAAATTCTATCACTATTGGGTTATGTTTTAACACATAACAATGTCATAACCAATAGGGAAAAACTATCAGGTTTCGATATCCAATAATTCATACAACAAGATATGATTGAAAATAAATCAAGTGGTGAGGAATCATGTTGGATCCCTCTACAAATTCCCCATACGTCGGATAAATTCCCTACAAATGATTTCATATATTGACCGTTTTCAAACGCAACAATTCATCAAAACCAACAATCAACCAATTAAAACATCCAAGCATATAATCAATAATTTCAACCAAACACAAACAATAAAATTTATCTACTATATATCTTACTGATAAACCAAAAAGTTGAGTTTAGCTCACCAAATTTCAGTTATCGCCGAAGCATTCTGGTTCTTTCATGTTCGATTTTAGCTTGAAATTCTACAAGCTCCAATCTCAACCAATTTAATTCCCAAGTGTAGATATCGTCATTATGAATCCAACGCGACCGACCGTGTTCGATTTGGACCTTGTATGAGAAAGTTACACACTTTATAAGTTATCGAATGATTTAAAACAATTTGAATTGACTTAATTACATTACTAATAATCTAATTACCCAATTAAATGCAAAACTCCCTCCCTAAACCTTCTTCCCCATTCAAAAAGCTTTAACGCATTATACATGTCCAACCCATGCACGCTAGAACCAAGACACAGAGCATTGCTCGACCATTTGACGAACCGTCTGCATCGACATGTTTCTCCACTCAAGCTCGACCCATAGGAAACCACGACATCACCTCCCTTTCCCCTAGGCAAAATGCGACAAAACCCTTTAGGCCATAGCCAACCAAAAATCACGACCTCCTCTTGACCATCGCACAACACAAATCCGTCACCCAAGCTGCCCATTGCCACCACAGGCTCAAATCTCACGTCTAAATCGCCACTCATTGCCTAAATCGATTAAAAGGCAAAACCCTCTACAAAACCATCGAGAACCCAACTACTGCCGCAACCTCCCACATCCTCTATAACCGAAGCCTACACACCTATGAACTCAAAGATCAAGGCTTTTTAGTTTTTTTTTAATTTTTTTTATGAAGAGGGTTAACTTGATTTTCTTTATATTGGTAATGAACGACACAAGGATGGAAGAAAATATGTGATGTCGGATGTGTAAGTGTTGGCTTATATTTATTTCAATTTTTCGACATTCCGTGGCCTAGATTTCCATTCGCGTACGAACAACCAACGACAAAACAAAATATGGTCACGTTCAGAACATCGACGTGACCCTAAAACAATAATAATATACACTGGTTATTCAATTTTGAAAAATCACGAAACCGTCGTTTGCCGAAAAATCATCAAACAATAAATTAAATTAAAAATGCGCCAATAAAAATCGAGTCGTAAAATAAAAATATATTTTCTGATTAATTTTTCGAACCATTTGTTTCTATAAATAAATTTAAAAATTGAATTCTTTGTTATTATTTTTTTGTTTAAAATGAGTTAAATAAGACTACTAACCCATCTAATTTATATTCTGTTTTAAATTCTGATATTTAAATCACTATCCACATATTAATTCACAACTCAAATATTTTAAATAAATCCTTATATTTGAATTCAAGTTATTAAACTTTAAATAATCCCTATAATTCAATATTTAAAGTTAATTAAATATTCAAAATCAAACTACCAAAATTCCGGGTGGTTAAATTCTTCCCCCCCCCTTAAAAGAATTTCGTCCCCAAAATTCCCAAAGTAAGAAAAATGTATCAAAACACTTAGAATTTTCAAAATCAATTAGTTGAAATAGATTATTAAATTTTATAAGTATTTAAAATTACAGAAAATTTCGGCAGCGTCTCTTTAGCGTGATTTGATCAGAAAAACTACAAATCGCCACTACGGGCCCAAATCAATCAAAAGAAAACAAAAGCCAAGCGGCCTCCCATATCTAGGGCTTAAAACCATCAAACCAAACAAAATTTAAACATGTACCTATTTGTCGAGCAACCAAACTCTACCTAGAAAACCAAAAGCATCAAACTAAACTTTGCTTCTATATACATGCATCTTATTTACAATTGATATCCAACCATATAACTCATAGCCATATTATTTGCATTTTCTAATGTCAAAACATAGAATTTTATTAAAGCCCGTACGATGTACATATACCATCCATATGCAATATCAAATATGATTGCTCACTCAATCACACAAGTTCACTTCCGAACTAGTATCGTTCACTCAATCATTCTAGTGTGGACTTTGATCCGGTTCCTTGATTAGAAACAGTTGTTCTACTTGCATAGCCATAAACTATGATAGAGAACTTCAGGATCATATCAAAAATCCATATCGACTGTTCGCCGTCAAGAATCGAATGAAAAATCCTTGTTCGGATGAAACACCTCGAAATCGTGTACTTGAAAATGGATCAAATAGTTATGCGAATAAAATGGTCTACGTATAACTTACATATTTATTTATCTATTGATTTCTTAATTATACCAATTTTCTTTTATTCACATTCATTTAAAATCACAATTAAATTCACCAATAGTATTTATTCAATACTAAATACTTATGAACAATTTCATACAACCTTTATCTCAGTTAAATTTCCTAATTCATTTACAAACCATTTCATAAAATCATTACATAAGTTCACGAACATCTATTCATACTGCTTATGTAAATTACTCACTTTGAACTTTAGTTTATACACGTTTCAAAAAGCCACAACTTCATCTATAAAGACCTTCTATACTTAAATTTATAATAAACATTTTAAAAAGCGCATTTATGTTTAATATCCACTTTAAACTTAAGTCCATATTTGTATAACACTCTGCTACAATCTAAGAGTATATACACAAATTTTAGATTTGTTTTTCCTCGACCAGAATGTTTAACAAATTAAAATTTGTTTTAACTTGCTATTTTCTCAAATTTATAAGTTATAAAGCTTACTATCTTATATTTCTGCCCAAAAACAATTAGCTTTTGTTTTCAATTTATCTCAGGAGTTTTCGACCATCCAAAATCATCAAAAATTTCTTTTCATTTCAATAAATAAAAATTACCAAACAATATTCTGAAATGAGATACACAAACCAAACTATCCTAATGGATAGGATACATGAGTCTAAAATATCATCAAACTGAAAATTTCAGAATTTAAACACGTGATTTGATTTCAAATTATTTGGGATAATATGCACATCTCCTTTATATATCAAATCATCCTTTAGGAATTTTAAACAAATTTGTTTTACCCGAAACAACTCAATAACCAATTTCTATTATGGTAGTAATTCCTCACTTTAGAAACTTGAAAATGAATACTGATGATGATGTAGTCATCGCCCGAATTATTTTCCAGCAACCAAAGTGAGTTCAGTGATTTTTGTCTCTTTTAAATTCCATTTTAAAATATTTCTAATAAAAAATACTTTCAAAATAATACTATTATTGTTTTCTCCAAACTTTGATAACAATTTCCAAAACACCAAAATTTAGGTTTTCAAATTCTCAGTATAAATCCTTATTTATAAACTATATTTATAAATTCTATTTATATAATTTCAAAACTTATATAAGATCATTTCACAAATGTATATCTTTATTTAGATAATAATAAAATACTTTTATTGAAGTTAATATTTTTGTCCAATATTATCACCGAACACCTTATAGTCAAATTATGAAACTGAATTCATAGAGTGTTCATTCCAATGTTCCCACAATTACTATTTGCCAAACCCATGCAGTGAAAAGGATAAAACTACTCCTAATCAACCACAATAGTTAATGCCCTTAAACTGGTCGGGCACAACTACTCAATCAACAAACAATAGCCAATGCTCCTAACTGGATGAGCATGACTAATCAAAAAATAAATGATAATAATTGAATATCATCATTCCGTAACAAACAACACACCATTAATAACTATACTTAGTTTATGAAAATTATTCCTTTATATACAAATATAAAATCTTGGTAAAATTATTTCATTTACCAATTTTAAAAATAATATTGTGTCGATTTGCCTTATCCAAGTGTTTACGAACCCCTATCGATACCGTGGCGTCCCATGTCTCGATCAGAATTCATAAGCCACTCAACAAATATATCAACACAATATAAACCAATTTTACAATCACTAACAAATACGTGCTCTTATATATAATACACTCAACCCATTATAGGGTGCTGTTGGCTCTATCTCTAATGAGTTTACTTATTCTAGGGTATTACTAACCTAGTATAATATAAGTTTACCCCACCAAAGCCTAGGTATTCGCTCAACCTAAGCTCTGATACCAATTGTAATGCCCTGCCTTTTCGACCCTCAGAAGACGACACTAATACATCCATTGTATTCACTTGTTGAGTATACAAGTGCCGGAAAGACAAATTGTTTGGGAAAAAAGAAAAAAGACAGAACAGAATCTCATAATGTGACGAGTAACAATAATATACAATAGATCTTTACAGAAAGGAAGCTGTAATATACGTACATCAAATCAAAGTTCACCGATCAACTATAATCATCAGCTTGGACACTTATAACAACCAGTCCTCACAAATTTCAGATAAATACAATCAACAAATGCAGCGGAAAATAAAAGGATAAGTGAGTAAATCTTGGAGGCATACACCTCATCTCCTGAAGCTCCAAAGCATCCAAACTAAGTCTGTAAATATGCTCAGTCTGACCCAAGCATTAGGAGAAAAATAACGTCTGGATCAGTCTGTTAAACCAGCGTGAGAAAACTATATCAAATCATATTGATCTTTATATTTATAAACCCTTTGATAAACAAAGGTATCACATAAGACCACAACGCACATAAACACGGATGAGTTTTTACCTTAAGATAATGAAAACACTGTATAGAAATCCAATGATATTATAATAATGTCTAAGATACAAATACATATTGAATCATAGTCGAAATTGTTAATTATTAAATTCCAGCATAATGGGTATACAATCAAGTCAGAAGGCTTGTATTGGAAAATGGGTTCCCACCATAGAAGGGTAAGGGTCTACCCACCGAATCAGTACACCTCTAGATAAATTGTACCGGAGGCTACAACACGTTGCACCTCAACAACTCAGGACCGACCCTACCCCTTACTAGATAGCACCAAATATGATAACCCCTAGGTTGATAAACAACTATAATGGGCCCCAAAGCATACATAAAAATCGACTTTAGGTAAGGGATGATCGTATCCTAATGGAAGTGACCACATAGCCCTACCGCATGTCCCTGGTTTAGTCATTTAACGGGTCTGAGGATTGTAAGGTAACGAGTACCTGGTTCCTCCTAGAAATTCCCACTTGGAATGCTAACACTGTCCTCCAGGCAGAAATGCAATGCTAACATTCATCCATACAAGTTTGTTTTGGGTCTGAACGAAACCGAAGGCGCTACTTCTATTGCATCCATTTTGGAATCACTCTCATGATTAGTAGCTAGTAGCCCATGTATATCAAAGAACTCTGTCTTAGAAACCATCATCAAGATGTCTTTCATTCGAATGCTTATGCCAATTCAAAGTGGATTTCGGATAATATATCTGATCTCGGTCTCATCGAACCGATAACGATGGTTTAAAAAACTAGCCAAGTTTGATAGTCGGTTATTTAATTATCAAATAAAAAAACAATCACATCAGGGATTTAATTACATAGGAAAAACCAACATTGGTTAAGCACATAAGCAACCATTAACCTCTTTAATTAATCCTTTCATTAATTAAAATCACCTTGTAAATACTTGTACCAAAATACTTTTACAATAGTATACTCACAAACCCATTTTACTCCTTTCAATACTTGGAAGAATATCCACGTACTTATCTCAACAGTATAAGTATATTCACAAAATCAACTTTAGTTCTTAATAATTCAGCATTAGTTGGTTCTAACTAAAAAATGGCTTCCTCGTCCTCCCTCCCCATTCCCCCACCGCTTTCAACCCCGAACCTGCCCCCATCCTCATCCACGTCCTTCCCACCACATTCATCGGCACCCCGTGGAGCTAGGCCTACTGACAAACCTATTCGTACCCCTCCTACTGTTGCCGCCCCTCGTAAGCCAGTAAGTCATTCCCACAATCATCCTGTTCGTCCTGAGACCGTCCCCACCAATAGATCAACTACGATTAAAACATACGCTCAGGTGACGGCCTCCACTCCCCGTCCTCCCCTGCTCCGTAACCTCCCCGTCATCAAGCGTCATCGTTACCTCCCCATTTTCAAATCAACCCGCGCAACTCTTGATTTTTTGAAGTCCAAGAGTCGTTGTCTTCGGTGTTCGGGCAGCGACCACGTGGCAAAAAACTATAGGGACGCAAAGATCTATTTTTTTGTGGCTTCTATGGTCATGCACAATCGAATTGTCCCAATAAAAAAGTTATAGAAATGCTTCGTTACCCGTGCGCACAGTGCCAGCTCCCCAAAAAAATCATTTCGTTCAGTCTAAGCGGGCCCCAATATCTATTTCTACTGGTGAACAAAACATCACAATGCAAACCCATCTCCACACTCAACCATCTCCTCAATCCTCTCTCTCCCAAAACCCTTCTCTTCCCAACAGTTCCCAATGGAAGTTCCCTCAAAATACTTTACCGCAACCATTATTGATGGCTTCTGGACCATTGAGACCCTGTCCATCACTCTGACATCGCACCTCCACCTACATGAATGGCTTATGTGGATCCTCTCTGACAAATGCTTCCTTGTTTACTGCCCCTCCACGATTGTTCGAGAAACGGCCCTGCAACTCAGAACGATTTCCAAAGCAGGCAACTCCGGCACAATCCTCATCCAGCCCTGGACGGATTTTGTGCCACCGACCGCACCAAACCTCAAACCTCCAACATGGGCTAGGGTGCATGGTTTTCCCAAACTTCTGCGAGATAATCTGGAGGCGGTGCATGAAGCCTTAAGCCCCATCGGTCGGCCGGTGAGCCTAGATGACTGCGATTGGGCCCATTTTGATCATCGATATCTTTATCTGCGAATACAGTTCTTTGCCGGAATAGTCTCTCCATGTACTTTCGTATCTCGGCATAACAATGCGGAACACATGCTTACTGTCGAGCATTGGGATCACGAACATCCTAGAAGAAGGCTGGAGACACTCATTCTGGGCATAGATTTCGAGCGAGATTGGAAATGTTTTAATGAACCCCTCAACATTCCCTCGGACCAGTCAGACTCAGATGCATGCTTTGAAGCAATGAACTTTGAAGCCTCTATGTCCCCGCCTAACCTTCCTATCACACCCCAGCACATCATTCAAGATGACTCTATGGAAGTGGTGGGCCCACTCAGATGGGACGATGGGCCTCCTACTGAGCCCCATTGGGATCCGCTTGCAGACCTTGACCTCTATGTTCCGCTTCATCTTCAGACACCTCGCTTGCAAGATGCGCCATCTCCCCAGCCTGAAGCTCAATCATTACCCCAGGAACTACGTCCAGCTTCTCATCAATTAGCAACCCTCTCCCCGGCCCTTGTTCGCCACATCAACAGATTGAACTTTGCAGACACTCTTCCTGGAAGCTCGGGTAGTTTTTTTAAACCTGTTGTTTTTTCCTCTGCTAATTCTGAAATTAATAAGAAAATGGCATGTTGCATGGGTATAAGTTTATCTGATGAACACTATACGGCCATGCAAACACTAGAATCTAAGCGTCTGTCCCTTTCCCAATGAAAATAGTCTCCTTGAATGTTCGGGGTTTGGGGGCCCCTCTAAATGTCATGCTATCAACCTTATTCTAGCCCCACAAAAAATAGACATCCTTTTAATCCAAGAATCTAAACTTTCGAACCCGTCCCCATCTCATCTGAGACTATTAGGTGGCCACCACCTGTCGGGCTGAGCCCATGTAGATGCTATTGGTACAAGGGGTGGTATAATTACCGCTTGGAAAGAATCGACATGGTCCCTTTGTCAAATCATTTCTCATCCTGCTGCACTACATGTTATCCTCCGCCATCTTCACTCGGGTATACTCTACTTCTTTTCCAATGTTTATGGTCCTCAAAATATCCATGAGAGATCTGTCCTTTGGTCGAACTGCTTGGAATTTGCCTCACTTATCAATGGTCCTTGGGTTATTGGAGGGGATTTCAATACGACCAGATCTCCTTCTGAAAGAAACTCCGGTAACAGCTCACAAGATTCTGATGCTTTTAATGACTTTATCAATTCTTGCGCCCTCATCGACCCGCCTATCAGCAACCGACTCTTTACCTGGTCAAACCGTAGATCTGAGCCAGCCCTAGCAAAATTGGACCGTTTCCTTTTCAACTCTGCCTGGGACGACCTTCACCCCCTCTCTCTTATTAATGGCCTCGCCACCACCTTCTCCGATCACTGTCCTCTGCTACTTGATTCTGGCACCATACCAAACCCTAAGCGTCCATTCAGATTTGTGCGCCTTTGGCTCCTAGAACCATCGTTCGACGACTTTGTTAAACTAGCATGGGCCTAACCCTCTCCGATTCAATCGGACGCTGCTCGAGTTGTCTTCAAACTCCGATCACTTAGAAAACTCATCAGACCTTAGGCCAAATCCATTTGGGGCTCGATCTGTTCCCGTATTGCGGTGACCCAAGATGACATTCTGCATCTCAACATACTGGAAGAATCTCGCCCCCTAACTGTCTCCGAATCTAATTGCCTGCGCGAACTGGAGCTTGAATTGGACAGACTTATCAAGCAGGAAGAGATTGGATGGAAACAATGCTCCAAAGCTAAATAGATTGACGAGGGAGACAAAAACACTGCTTTCTTTCATCGCCTCGCCAATGGGCGTCATAGATCCGCCTTCATCTCTGAAATCTCTCATAACGATACCACCTTCTCTGACCAATCAGATATCCTTCGCTTATTCACTGATTTCTATCGCAATCTACTAGGTAATCCCTCACCTCCGCTCCCACCCATTGACTGGAATCTCCTTTATCCCAACCCTTCTCCGATTTCCATTGACCATCCCTTCTCTGAAGATGAAATTTGGTCGGCCTTGAAAGATATGGCTGACGACAAATACCCAGGTCCGGACGACTTTGATCCCCTTTTTTTCAAACACTTCCAGGACACTGTTAAATCTGATATCATAGAGATGTGCTCTAAATTTCAATCTAACCCCTCGTCTGTTGCACGTTTGAATTACGCCAACAACATCCTTATCCCCAAATCCCCCGGTTCAATCACCCTGTCCTCCTTTCGCCCCATTAGCCTCCTCAACACCACCTTCAAAATCATCACTAAAATCCTTGCCAATCGTCTCCAAAGGGGTTATTGGATTCCTGGTAGGGGTTGAACAATCGGCCTTCATCCTGGGCCGTAACATCCTTGATTGTGTGGCGGCCACACAGGAAGTCATCTCCTTCTGCCACCACTCTACCACTCCAGGAGCCCTACTCAAACTTGACTTCTCCAAAGCCTTTGATTTAGTCAACTGGAACTTTTTGCTCGATCTTATGAAATACAGAGGTTTTTATGATACATGGTGCAGTTGGATCAAGTGCATCCTCAGTACAAGTTTTTCATCAATTTCCATCAATGGCTCTCTAGGTGGGCATATAAAATAAGCTCGAGGTTTAAGACAAGGCGACCCCCTATCGCCACTCCTTTTTGTCCTCATTTCTGATGTGTTTAACCGCATGGTCAAGCTTGCAATATCCAACAACCTCCTTGCTGGCATTAAACTCCCCAACTTGGACTTATCAGTCTCTAACCTCCAATTTGCGGATGACACCATCCTGTTGGTTTCCCCAGAACCTGATCATATTCATTGTCTTAAATTTCTTTTATATGTCTTCGAACTCATCTCCGGCTTATCCATCAACTTTAACAAGAGCTCCATCATCATGCTTGGCGACTCCCACCACCTCGGCCACTCTTCCGCCTCTCTTCTCAACTGTAAACTGGACCACTTCCCCATCACCTACCTTGGCGTCCCACTTCACCCCACTAAACTCTCTCGTCTGGACTGGCTCCTGCTTATCTCCAAGATTGAATCTCGGCTTTCATCATGGAAGGCCAAATCTCTATCATCTGCAGGCCGTCTCGTCCTTGTCAAATCAGTCCTATCAACCCTTCCTTCATACTGGATGTCATTTCACAAACTGCCGAATTGGGTCATAAAGAAAATTGATGCTATTAGACGATCTTTTCTCTGGAATGGCAATAAAGAAAAATGTTTGATCAACTAGAAGTCTGTCTGTTTGCACCAAGATCACGGTGGCTTAGGAATAGTTAACCTCGGCTCTTTCAACATAGCTCTCCTATCCAAATGGCTTTGGAGTATCATCACATCGGGCAATTTCATTTGGAAAGAGTGGATACTTCAGCTTCATTATCACTCCAACCCTCACCTGGTCCTTCACTCCACCCCTCGTCTTAAACCTTCTCCCTTCTGGGCTGGCGTTTTACAATCCATACCCCGTGTCAAATCCCTATTCCATGTTTCCATTGGCAACGGTAGTAGCTGTCTTTCCTGGCTAGACATATGGCATAATCAATCACCCCTCGCCCGCTCGTTCTCTAACTTATTTTCCCATACCTCCCACCATAACTCAACAGTTGGCGAGATTTCAACCCTTGGCCCAGACTGCCTATGTCCCCCGGCTCTCTTTGACCTTGACACCTTGAATGATCTCACTTCAGCCACTAACCTGCTCCTTTCACTCCAGCTCTCTAACACAACAGACCATTATACCTGGGCCTTATCTCCCGAGAAAGGCTTTTCAGTCACCTCATGCTACTCATTCCTTAACCACCCTGGCAGATCATTCTCTTTCGCAAGAGTATGGAAATGCAGACTCCCTCCCCGCATCTTTTTTTCCAATGGCGCCTCATCCATGCTCGGATGAACACCAAAGATAGACTTAGACGTATGAATATCCCTCTAGACCCTCTTTGTGCCATGTGCTCTATGCAAGATGAATCCATTTCGCATCTCTTTTTTTCCTGTGATTTCTCCTACTACATTTGGGCCACGACCAGTGCTAATCTCATCGGCTACATCCCTGTCCTCCACTCATTCTTTGACTACTGGCAGTATAACCCTCCGAATAGAAAACTCGACTCCTTCATTGCCATTTACAGTTGGTGCATCTGGAAAGAAAGAAATGCATACGTTTTCAACAAGCCCAAATGCAGTATTGAAGGAATCTGTAACCGAAACTCTTACCTGTTTTCTCTCTAGACAGGATCAGCGCGTAGGATGCCTTTCACTCTACATCTCCCTCCCAGTGACAATGCTCCTGTTGACTAATTGGAAAGTACATGGGAAGTCTCTTCTTGATGGCCCCTTTCTGACTCATATGTATGATCATCACCTTAATAGTCGATAGTAGTAATGCTCTTACTTTGGCTTGGTACTTTTACACAATGCTATTGTTTTTATATATTTCTTTCTGTGTATGCTGAACTTAGGACCAGATTGGTCCGCTAAACTTATTTTTTGGCTATCGATCAGGCCTGTTGGTCGACTACTACTTATTAATATTAATATATAATCGGCTGTGTAGTCTCACGCTACACACCCGTTTCCTTAAAAAAAACATTACACTTTCACTACTTAAAAATGTATTCATATACTTATCTCAACGGTATAAGTATATTCACAAAAATTGTTAAAGATTTCCTATTCAGTATTGAGTATGGAATGGTGTTTATGTACCACCATAATTATTTAAAAATCATTTTTGGAAATCAATCTCATCTTTGTTTATAAATTCCCCTTTTATACAACTCTAAAATCATTTATAAAACTCCTTTATAAATCTCTAAATCATTTATAAAACTCTTTTATAAATCTTTAAAAAATTTTATAAAACTCTTCAATAAATCTCTAAAACAATTTATAAAATTCATTTTATAAATCTCTAAAACCATTTATAAAACTCTTTTTATAAATCTCTAAAACCATTTATAAAACTCTTTTTATAAGTTTCTAAACCATTTATAAAGCCCTTTTTAAATCCATAAAACTATTTATAAATTTTGTTCTTTTATAGAACCCTTTTATAAAGATCCTTTATGAAAATCCCTTTTAAAATTTCTTTATACTAATCTTTTCTAAAATCCCTTTATAAAAATTCTTTACAAAGCCTTTATAAAAATTATTTATAAATACAAAACTCCATTTTCATTTATAAACTCTTTATTAAATGAAATTCCTTTATAAATCAATTTATTATTTATGAATACAGTTAATCAGATAAATTAATTAACTTTAAAACATTATAATAAATAATAAATTAACTTTTCAACAACATTAATAACACAGTTGTTATCCGACCTTTTGGCACGGCTATATTTTGATTGACTAGACAAGTTAGACTAGACGATCATTGAGGAAGACCGTCTGGAGAGATTAGTATTATGCCCAGAGATCAAGCGCAGGCAATGATATGAAGCGACAATCAACCGAGACCAAGAGATATATTCTTTAGAATATTCTAAGTACGAACTAATGCCTCCCCTAGGTGGGAGATCAGTTCCCATCCCTTTCCCTAGGGGATCTATACCTATCCTTAATTTCTATCCCAAACTGGGTGAGATCGATTTGGAGTGACAAGGAAGGCCCCATAAGGTTAAATTTCAAGTTTCAAGTCGTTTGGAGTTCGTATGCTCAAGTTATGGCCAAATTACTTCACCTATAAAAAGGGATCGGTATAAAAGGGACTGATATAAAAGGGATCGGCCATATTCAGCTTTCACTACATATTGCAACAATGATCGGCCAATAACTCAAAATCTACAGATGCTATCAACATGAAACTTGGAGTATAAGCACATTACAACATGGAAAACACCCCCTAGGGATCGCACCCCAATCAGAAGAGATTGGAGAGATCGGTACCTATCCCTCTAGAGGGATCGGCTGAAATCAGAATACATGCAACAAAACTTCATGGAAAACGCAATATCTCACAACTGTAAATTAGAATGGTACGAAAATTGGAGGGCAAGTAGCTAACATCATAGGGACCCACCAGTGGGATTACACCCCATTTGGACACCAAAATAAGGATCGGCACCGATCCCAATTGTGGGCCCTAATGGGCCTCAAAATTCTTGTGTGGCCTTATCTTGGCCTGGAGGTTCTTCTGTCAAAATTTCAGCCCAATCCACGCACGTTTTCCATTATAAGTAAATTAGGCATGGCATTAGAAAAGCGATCCTTCTTTCTACTGCCAAGGCTCTTCCATTTTTATTCTTTATTCTTGTACTAATGGATCCCAACTGATCCAAACATTCTTCTAATCATAATCAAGTGCAAGATCGATAAAAATATGAAGTGGACGTAGGCTAAGATTTCCGAACCACTATAAAAATCTATATGTTCATTTATGATTTTTGCTCTGTTTTAATATCATTCTCAATATAATTTCTACTAGATTCTATTGGATGTTGATGCCCATTTTTGGCGTCAACAACAATCAATTTCCTTTAGAATATCATTAGGAAAATAATTAATTTACTTCAAAACATTATTAGTATAATAATAAATAACTTCGAAACATTATTAATACAATAATTAATAATTTCAAACATTATTAATATAATAATTAATAACCAATCTTCAAAAGCCTTATTATAATAAATAACTATTATCTTCAAACAGTATTAATTATTTAAATAAATAGCTTTTCACAATTTTAAAATATTAATAAATAACTTTAAAATAGTATTGAATAGAAATAACCAACTTTTAAACATTATTAGACAATAGTTAAACAATTTTAAATCATTATTAAATGATATTTAAACATCTTTAAATATTTCTAAATGATTTAGAAAAGATAAAAAAAAGGTTGGAGTAAAATTGAGAAGTTCAAAATCTACTTAAATAAAAATATTCCAGAAAACCCAAAGGTTAGATTTGAGATTTGTAACAACCCGTAAAATAATCACTTTAAAATATGGATATTTAATATATTTTTTAATAACTAATTAATGGATTTTGTAACTAAAATAAAACTCTTTTAAGTAATAACTAATGATGGTAAAATAATTTTCAAAATTTGTTTATAAAAATGATTAGTTCAAAGAAAAATGGAAAATGTGGCCGAAAATCGTTTTCCAAAATTTTGACTTTTTGGTGTCGAAAATTTATCAAAAAACGTTGTGCACATTTGAGTAATACACACACACATTTATAGTAAGTTATAATTTATTTTTGATACACACACATATATTAGCTTAAATAACTATAATAAGTATGATATGACTTATTATGTAAGTGTTTAAAAATAAAATGGAAATTGTCGTAAAACATCATTTTTCATTACAAACATAAAGTACTTAGGTCATTAAATACATGTTGGCATGTTTGAAAAGAATGAGGGACAAGGAAATTTCAAAAATTAAAGGGAAGGAGGCAAGCTTGATGGGGTGCAACAAAGGAAAGGAGGTTATGTACTTTAAGGGTAAATTGGTAATTTAATTTATCCTTTTGTATATAAGCAAAATTGCTAATACTTTTTCTCATTTTCCCATTTCTATTTTCCATTTTCTAAAACGTCATTAAAGTTCTACTTGAGCTTTAATGGCTTCCTAAGTTTAAAAAGTGAGAAATATACACTCTTTTAAATTTCTTCCTTGAACAAAAACCACTAAAATTCACTTCTCTTTTAACCTATGAGTCCTCCTTACCAAAAAAGATCCATATCCACCTAAGCCTTAGGCTGAATTATATTGCCCCCTAGCCTACAAAAATCAACTGTTTTTAAAACAAGATCTTAGGCCGATCCGAGATTTAGTGAAAGTTCGATTTGATTTATTGGACATTTCGGTGAGTAAAGCTCGCATTTTAAACTAAAAGTTTGAACTTTATTTTCTTCATAATCTTGTCACTCTTTTAGTTGCTTGTTGATAATATTTGAATGTTATGTTGTTACCTTGGATTATCCTCGAAAAAGTAGCATTTTTAGTAATTAGCTAGTAGCTTAGACTAGTTGTAAAGTGGAAGTAAATTGTTTATGTGATACCTTCTTTATGTTCATGAATGTTGCTTACTTTGCATATATGCCATGCTTATGTTACATGATGTGATGTTTGGATGTAAATTAAATGACATGAAAGTGGTCATGGAAGTGTTTATATAGCGACTATCGCTATATCGGCACTTTTGAAAAATACTACCTCTTTGCAACCTTTTGGTTTCTTCTCGAGCTTGGGTTTTGTTTTACAATGTTAATTTAGTTTTTGAATAATGATGAGTTTAAAATTTATTAACCATTTTAATAATGGTTTTTAAATTTAATTAATCATTTTAATTAATGGGGATTAAGGTTAATTAATTAACTTAATAACGATGAGTTTAAATTTATTAATTACTTTGTTAATGATACTTAAATTTAATTAATCATTTTATCTAATAATGTTTAAGGTTAATTAATTATTTAACAGTGGTGGATTAAAATTAATTAATAATTTTTAATTAATGGTGTTTAAAATTAATTAACCCTTTTAATGACTTTTAAGGTTAATTAATTAGTTTGAATTTAAATAATCTTTTCTTTAATGATGTTTTAAATTAATTGATCATTTTTAATTAATGATGGTTAGTTTTTATTAATTAATTTAATTAACTATATTTAAAATTTATCAATTAATTTAATTAAGGATGTTCCTTTTAATTAAGGATATTTAAAGTTAAATAATCAAATTAATTAATGAAGTTTAAAGACATTTAGTTATTCTTATTAATGATAGTTAAAGTAATTAACCAATTTAATAAGGATATTTTAAGTTATTAAATCTTTTTGATAATGGTGTTTTAAAGTTAATGAACCATTTTTACAAAGTTGCTTAAAGTTAAAAACTTGTAATGAGAAGCCCAAACACGAATTCAGTTTTAAAAGCAAAAGTCCGATTCGTTTATGGAAAAGAAGTTTCCATAAACGATATCGCTTATATGGAAAGAATTTAGTCATACCCTTGACACTAAATGTTGAGGTATGGAAACTTGTCATTATCTTGAAAGTTAAGATTGTCGTCAAGGCAATGCCTAGAAGTAACACTACCTTCACTTGCCCGACTATAACCAAGAGATAGTACAAGTTTGAAATCGATGAGTAGTGGTAGAAATATGAGGTTTACTTTCCATATACGATCATTTTGTCATCTTCGATAGTCGGTTTGTCAATTACCGATTGCCTCAGCCTTCTTTGTTTTTTGTCATTCTAAGACGATGTGCTGCTCACTTGAGCTTTGTTATCCTTTGTCGGAAATGACTAAACCCAAAGAGCGAGTGAAAGCCAAGCTATGTGGGGTTGCTTCCATTATGGTATTATCACATCTACTATAGACATGGTTTGGATATTTATGTACGAAGATGTGAACTGCTCGGATTCTTGGTAACCATTGGCATGATCTAGCTTGGACGTGTCCTAGAGCCATCAGATTTCTCAAGTATATATTCAAGAGGTATACTTTCGGTAAGGGGGTGCACCCTCCTAGTCATTGTTGGTAAATTTTCTTTTCCTATTGATTCGAACCTTCGAATTTTTTTACTTAATTGCATCGGGACGAGTATAGCACTCTTCACGATGTTAATTATTTATATCCATTCTTTACATTTGGATGTTGTTTTTGTAAGAGAAACCCGACATGTTGTTATTTAATTACACTTATTATTTAGAGTTTTGTTCATACCAAACGTATTGTCTGACTCGAGTTTTTTATTTTCCATAAACACTCGGGTACTCATTTATATTTGGTTAGTCCGAGAGTAGCTAGTCTTTATGGGCTCTTTTAAAAACAGCGTCTGAGTAGGAGGCCTGTATCTATTTTGTTGTATATTTCTGTTGTTTGTTTAGTTCTTGTAAGTGTATTTTGTTTTAGCATATGTAAAGATAGGTTGTTATAACCGCCTAAGCTGATTGTAGTACTTTGTGTAACTCTGATAACTCCACGTTATGGAGTAACCTTATGTGTTATATTACTATTATGTTCTATTTAATAGTTTCGTTGTGAGATTTTATGTTCTGTTTCTTTATTTTTACCACACGACAATTCATTTTTCGGATGCTTAAGCAATGACACACGAATACCATGGATGTATCAAGTGTCATTTCCAAGGGTCAGAATGGTGGGTCATCATAATTTGTATCAGAGCTTCGGTTGAGCGAATACCTTAGCCTGATTTAGGTATAACTCATTAGAGATAGGGTGAGAAGAGCCCTAGAAATAGACCAGTTGTAGAGGCGGCTGAATAAGCAGTAGTAAAAGCTCAACCCCCCTTAGAACTTTGATGCTCTGTGCAAAAATTATGCCGCTTTGGGTGGTAAACAATTCTTTTGAATTGAAGATATTCTGGAGGTTTAGACATGGCTCCGCTCTTGTGAAAGGATATTCGGGGTCTTTAGTTAGAGGATGCAAGGAAGTGATTGTTAGTGTCGTGATAGCATCAAAAGTCACCAGTGGATTGGTGGGATTCGGTGACAGTTCATACCCCAGAGGAAGATTTTACTTGGGCTCAATTTAAGAAAGTCTTCGAAGCTTGGTTTATTCCAGAGGCGGGGAGGACTCAGTTGTTCAGGAGTTTCATGGATTTAAAGCGGGGAGATATGACAGTGGCGCAGTATGAGCATCGATTCAATGCATTGTCTTGCTTTGGACCAGGATTAATAGACATGCCACTCAAAAAGAATGACATGTTCCTAGAAGGACTGAGGCCAGAATTCCATCATGAGATGACCAATCATGTTAATGGTACCTTTACCAATCTGATCAATATGACCTTGAGGTTTGAAGCTTTGGATATTAAGCAAGGAGTTCAAAAAGATATAGTGCCATTAGTTAGCGCCCAACCTTTATTAATTATCTCAGTGCAAACAAGCCGAATTTCAAGCGCAAGTTTAAAGGGAAGAAGCAGTGGGTAGGAAAGATACTCGAAGGTGGAACTCCAACTCAGAAGAAGCAGCCCAACTTGGCCAACGTTCTTTGTTTCAAGTGCAACAAGGCGACCACTTTGCAAATCAGTGTCAAAGTGTCTCTTATTATTACTGTGATCAGCTAGGACATATGAAGAATGAGTGCCACTTCCTAAAAAAGAGGTTGGAAGGTCAAGCTTTTGCTATAGAGCAGATAACATTTACTTCTACAGATCAAAAGGGAAAGTAGGTGTTGCAAGGTACCTTATCCATTTCTGACATTCCCATTAGAGTACTATTCGACATGGGGTGCTTCACATAGTTTTATTTTTAGTTGATCTTGTTCATAAGCTTAAGCTTAAACCCATCATTATAAATACCTCTCTTTGTTGAACCCAAATGGGGGTCCGATGAATCTTGACACTATGTGTCTAAATGTGCCCATTTCTTATCGAGATCGGCACTTCTCTTCTGACTTATTCTTGGGTTCATGAGTTTTGGGGTATTTTTGGGTATGGATTGGTTATCTAAGTTTGAAGCCATCTTGGATTGTGCTAGAAGCGTAGTCTTGGTAAAGGATGCAGTAGGTAGAAGCATTGATATATGTTGTAAGGGACCTAATGAACTTTTGATCAGTTTTCTCTATTCGGTTGAAGTGGCTAAAGAGGAGATAAAAGATATACCGATTGTTTGGAACTTCAAGGATATTTTCGATGAAATGCAAGGTTTACCTCCTAACCATGAAGTAGAGTTCCATATTGATTTGATTTCAGAAAGTAGACCGATTGTACAACCTCCTCGAAGATTGGCCCCGAAAGAGAGAAGGGAATTAGAAAAACAAACGTTTGACTTATTGTAGAAGGGTTTAATCCGGCGTAGTATCTCGAGTAGGGGATCGCCAGTAGTCTTTGTTACTAAGGAGGATAGTTCTTTAAGATTATGTGTAGACTATCGGGAGTTGAATAAGAGGACTTTCAAGAATAAGTATCTTTTACCTAGGATCGACGACATGTTTGATCAACCCCACTGAGCTTGGGTATTTTCTCAACTTGATCTTGCCACTGGTTTTCATTAACTAAGCATAGCAGAGGAGAGTGTACCCTTAACAGCTTTTCATACTCTTGATATTTTTTATGAGTGGTTAGTCATGCCATTCGAACTGAATAACGCACCCACTTATTTCGTAGAATTAATGAATTGAGCGTTCTAGGATTTTCTTAGTAAGTTTTTTCTCGTCTTCATTTGTGATATTCTTGTTTATTCTAAGACGGAGGAAGAGCACAAGTATCATCTTTGAGTTGTTCTAAATACTTTAAGAAGTCATGTGTTGAATGCAAAGTGTTCTATGTGCCATTTCTGGAAATCGAAAGTGTGGTTTTTGGGGCACATAGTTTTGGGAGAAGGCATATCAGTGGACCGAGCTAAAGTAGTTATGGTTCAAGATGGAAGAAGCCCGAAAATGCGACATAGGTTAGAAGTTTCTTGGGATTAGCTGGATTTTATAGAAAATTCATCAAATATTTCTCAAAGATTGCTTCTCGTCTAACGAAGTTGGCGAAGAATGATGCTGAGTTTGTGTGAACACCTAAGTGCGATCAAGCATTCAATGAATAGAAGGAGAAATTGACCAGTGCTCATGTTTTAACTATGCCAAATGGGAGTGGAGTGTTAACTGTATACCAGGATGCTTGTAGAACCAGATTAGGAGCAATGTTGATGCTAAATGGAAAAGTCATTGCGTATGCGAGTTGACAGTTGAAGCTACTTGAGAAAAATTATGCTACGCATGATTTGGAGATTTTGGCGGTTCTCTTCGCACTGAAGATGCGAAGACATTATCTTTTGGGTGAAAATTTCGAGTTATACACGGATCACAAGTCATTAAAGTACCTAGTCAACTAGAAGGATCTGAATTTAAGGAAGCGAAGATGGCTAAAGTTTCTCGCTTCTTATGATCTGGATATTCTATACATCCCTGGGAAAGCGAATGCTGTTGCAGGTGCATTGAGTAGGAATGTTGTGATGGTTGCCAACTTAGAAGTCAATCTAGTGTTGATGGAGAGGATTGTAGCTAGTCAATAAGAAGATAATATTTTGGCTCAACTCAAGAAGGATGTACAAGAAGGTATTGTTTCTAGTTTTGAGATTGATCCTTGAGGAGTATTGAGAATGAATGGGCATATCTGTGTTTCGAATGTTAATGGTCTTAGAAGTGAAGTGTTAGCTGAATGTCACTGATCAAAGTTATCTTTCCATCTAGGAGTGACCAAGATCTTCAAGGATATAAAGAGGTTTTCCAATGGAAGGGGATGAAGCGAGATGTTTCAATCTTTGTGTGTCAATGTGCAAATTGCCAATAAGTTAAGAGTGACTTGTAGAAGTCAGATGGACTGCTTCAACCACTTGAGATCCTGAAGGTGGAAGTGGGAGCAGATCTCTATGGAATTTATTGATGGACTTCCTAGGTCAAGAATAGGTAATGAAGGCATTTGGATTATCGTTTATCGGCTGATCAAGAGTGCTCATTTCATTTTGGTTAAGCCGACTAGGACTGTTAAGAGTCTGGCTAGTTTGTATGTGAAGGAGATTATGAGGCTTCATGGTATTCCCTATATTATTGTAGGTGATCGAGACCCAATATTCATTGGCAGGTTCTGGGAGGGACTGCAAACTACCTTAGGGACCGAGCTGAGTCTGAGTATAGCTTACCATCCCTAGACAGATGGACAGATGAAGAGTGTTAGCTGGATCTTAGAGGATTTGTTGAGGGCATGCATTCTTAACTTTGGAGGTTCTTGGGAAGATCATTTACCCTTGGTCGAATTCACTTACAACAACAGCTTTCAGGCAAGTATTGGCATGGCCCATTTTGAAGCTCTTTATGGTCGTCCATGTCATTCTTGCTCGTGTTGGATTGAGTCTGGTGATAGAATTATTCTTGGACCTGACATGATCTTAGAAGAAAGTAAAAAGGTAGCTGATATCCAAAGGAAGATGAAGGATGTGCAAGATCGGCAGATGTATTATGCAGATCGAAGGCGCAGGGATCTTGAGTTCTTAGCGGGAGATTCAGTGTTTGTGAAGGTTTCTCCGTCGAAGAGTGTTGTGTGGTTTGGGAAATCGGGGAAGGTAGCCCCTCAATTTATTAGCCCTTTTACCATTCTAGACCCAGTTGGTGGACTTGCTTGTACAGTGAAGTTACTAGATAGACTATTGGATGTGTGCAATGTATTTCACTTATCTCATTTATGTAAGTATGTGTTTGACCCGTCAACAATAGTGGAACCGGCCTATCAGGAAGATTTGGAAGTTCAGACTAACCTGACCATTATTAGGTGGCCTATTCAGATCATTGATCGAGATATAAAGCGATTAAGGACGAAGGTTGTAAATTTTGTTAAGGTCTAGTGGAGTGAGGATGATAAAAATTGCACTTGGGAAACTGTAGATAGTATGAGGGAAGCTTATCCTGAGTTGACGTTAGGATAGTTGTTTGTTTGTATATATTATGTATGCACTGTTATGATATGGTTGTTTAGTTTGTATTTGCTGTATGGATTTCCTGATATATATGTATATATATGCCCTTTTTGAGTTATCTCATTAAGTGTTAATTTCAGGGATGAAATTCTTTTAGGGGGGAGAGCATAACGACCCGTAAAACAATCACTTTAAAATATAGATATTTAATATATTTTTAAATAATTTGTTAATGGATTTTGTAACTAAAATAAAACTCTTTTAAATAATAACTAATGATGGTGAATAGTTTTCAAAATTTGTTTACAAAAATAATTAGTTCAAAGAAATGGAAAATGTGGTTGGAAATCGTTTTCCAAATTTTTGACTTTTCGGTGTCGAAAAATTGTCGGAAAACGTTGTGCACATTTGAGTAATATACAAACACATTTATAATAAGTTAGAATTTATTATATATATACATATATACACACATATATTAATTTAAATAACTATAATAAGTATGATATGACTTATTGTGTAAGTGTTTATAAAAATGGAAAATTGTCATAAAACATCATTTCATTACAAACATAAAGTACTTAGGTTATTAAATACATTTTATCATGTTGGAAAAGATAGGGGACAAGAAAATTTTGAAAGTTAAAGGGGAGGAGGCAAGCTTGATGAGGTGGCAACAAAGGAAAGGAGGTTATGTACTTTAAGGGTAAATTGGTAATTTAATTTATCCCTTTGTATATAAGAAAATTTCCTAATACTTTTTCTCATTTTCTCATTTTTATTTCCATTTTCTAAACCTTCATTCAAGTTCTACTTGAGCTTTCATGGCTTTCTAAGTTTAAAAAGTGAGAAATATACACTCTGTTACATTTCTTCCTTAAACAAAAACCATTAAAATTCACTTCTCTTTCAACTACCCCTCCTCCTTACCAAAACAAGATCCATATCCACCTAAACCTCCAAGGCCAAGCTACTTAAGTCTTAGGCCAAACCATATTGCCCCCTATCACACAAAATCAAGTCTTTCCAAAAGCAAAACCAAGATCTTAGGCCGATTCGAGATTTAGTGAAAGTTCGGTTTGATTTAGGGACATTTCGGTGAGTAAAGCTTGCCTTTTAAACTAAAAGTTTGAACTTATTTTATTCATAATACTGTCACTATTTTTGTTGCTTGGTTGATAATATTTGAACGTTATGTTGTTACCTTGGTTTATGCTCGAAAAAGTAGACATTTTTAGTATTTAGTTAGTAGCTTAAACTAGTTGTAAAGTGGAAGTAAATTATTTATGTGATGCCTTCTTTATGTTTAGGAATGTTGCTTACTTTGCATATATGCCATGCTTATGTTAAATGATGTGATGTTTTGATGTAAATCAAATGACATGAAAGTATTTATGAAAGTGTCCATATAGCGACTATCGCTATATCGACACTTTTGAAAAATACTATCTCTTTGCAACCTTTTGGCTTATTCTCGAGCTTGGGTTTTTTTTATCATGTTAATTAAATTTTTGAATAATAATGAGTTTAAAATTTATAAACCATTTTAATAATGACTTCTAAATTTAGTTAATCACTTTAATTAATGGGGATTAAAGTTAATTAATTAACTTAATAATGATGAGTTTAAATTTGATTAATTACTTTGTTGTGATACTTTAACTTAATTAATCATTTTATTTAACGATGTTTAAGGTTAATTAACTATTTAACAGTGGTGGATTAAATTTAATTAATCATTTTTAATTAATGGTATTTAAAATTAATTAACCCTTTTTAATTTATGACATTTAAAGTTAATTAATTAGTTTAAATTTAATTAATCTTTTCGTTAATGATGTTTTAAATTAATTGATCATTTTTAATTAATGATGTTTAATCTTTATTAATTAATTTAATTAACTATATTTACAATTTATTAAATAATTTAATTAAGGATTTTTTAAAATGGATTTACCCTTTTTAATTAAGGATATTTAAATTTAATAATTAAATTAATTAACGAAGTTTAAAGATAATTAATCATTCTTATTAATGATAGTTAAAGATAATTAACCAATTTAATAATGATATTTTAAGTTATTAATTTTTTTATAGTGGTGTTTTAAAGTTAATGAACTATTTTTACAGAGTTGTTTATAGTAAAAAAATTGTAATGAAAAGCCCAAGAACGAATTCGGCTTTAAAAGTAAAAGTCTGATTCGGTTATGGAAAAGAAGTTTCCGTAAACGATATCGCTTATATGGAAAGAATTTAGTCATACTCTTGACGCTAAACGTTGAGGTATGGAAACTTGTCACCATCTCAAAAGTTAAGATTATTGTCAAGGAAATGCCTAGAGGTAACACTACCTTTACTTACCCGACTTCATTTTTAACCAAGAGAAAGTACAGGTTTGAAATTGATGATTAGTGGTAGGAATATGAGGTTTGCTGTCCATATACGATCATTTTATTACTTCGATAGTCGGTTTGTCGATTATCGATTAACTCGGCCTTATTTATTTTTCATCATTCTAAGACGACGTGTTGCTCACTTGATCTTTATTATCCTTTATCGAAAATGACTAAAACCAAAGAGCGAGTGGAAGCCAAGCTATGTGGGATTGCTCTCATTAGGGTATTATCATATCTACTCTAGATTTGGTTCAGATATTTGTGCACCAAGATGTGAAATTACTCGAATTCTCGGTAACCATTGGCGGGGCCCAACTTGGATGTGTCCGAGAGCCATTGGAGTTCTCAAGTTCATATTCTAGAGGTATACTTTCGATAAGGGGGTGCACTCTCCTAGTCATTGTTGGTAAATTTCCTTTTCCTTATTGATTCGAACCTTCAAATTTATTTTACTTAACTGCATCGTGAAGAGTATAGAACTCTTCGCGATGTTAATTATTTGTATCTGTTCTTTATATTTGGATGTTGTTTTTTGTAAAAGAAAACCCGTTCCACATATAGCTGTGTGGTCTCACATGTTGTTATTTAATTAGACTTATTGTTTAGAGTTTTACTCATACCAGACATATTGCTTGACCCGAGCTGTTTATTTTCCCTAAACTCTTGGGTACCCATTTATATTTGGGTAGTCCGAGAGTAGCAAGTTGTTATGGGATCTTTTGAAGACCGCATCCAAGTAGGAGGCCTTTATCTATTTAGTTGTCTATTTACACTTTTTATTTAGTTCTTGTAAGTGTATTTTGTTTCGGCATATGTAAAGGCGGGTTGTTATAACTGCCTAAGCTGATTGTAGTACTTTGTGTAACTCTGATAACTCTACGTTAGGGAGTAACCCTATGCACTATATTAATGTTATGTTCTATTCAGCAGTTTCGTTGTGAGATTTTCTGTTTTGTTTTTTATTTTTAACCCATGATAATTCATCTTTTGATGCTTGGGCAACGACACAGAATAACATAGATGTATTAAGTGTTGTTCCTACGAGTCAGAATGGTGGGTCATCACAAAATCATTCTCCAAATCAAAAACCCATTTCAAGCCTTAATAGAATTTCAAAAAACTTAGTTGAGGCCAATAGCCACTAAGCACTTAACCAATGCTATTATTAATTTTTATCACTACAGGTTAAGTTTTAACACATAACGATGCCATAACCAATAGGGCCAAACAATCAGGTTTTGATATCTAATAATTCATACAACATGAATATAATTGAAAATAAATCAACAAGTGGTGAGGAATCCCATTGGATCCCTCTACAATTCCATGTACGTCAGATAAACCCGCTGCAAATGATTTCATATATTGCCTATTTTCAAAAGCGACAATTCATTAAAACCAAAAATCAACCAATTAAAACATCCAAGCATACAACCAATAAATTCAGCCAAACACAAGCAGTAAATTTATCTACTATATATCTTACTAATAAACCAAAAAGATGAGTTAACTCACCAAAATTTCAGTTATCACTGAAGCGTTCAAATTCCATCAACGTTCGATTTTAGCTTGAAATTCTACAAGCTCCAATCTCAACCAATCAATTCTAAAGCATATATAGTATCATTACGAATCCAACACGACTAACCGCATTCGATTTAGACCTTGTATAGGAAAGTTATATACCTTATCAGTTATCAAATAATTTAAAACAATTTAAACTAACTTAATTACATTATTAATAATCTAATTACCCAATTAAATACAAAACTCCCTCCCTAAACCTTCTTCCCCATTCAAAAAGCGTTGTCGCCTAATAAATGTCCAACCCATGCATGCTAGAACCAAGACATGGAGCATTGCTCAACCGTCTAGCCAACCATCTGCGCCGATGCATTTTCTCCACTCGAGCTTGACCCATAGGAAACCACGACATCACCTCCCTTACCCCTAGAAAAAATGCGACAAAACCCTTCACGACGCAGCCAAACCAAAAATCGCAACCGCTTCTTGACCATCACAAGCCACAAATCCATCACCCAAGCCGCCCCTTGCTAACACAAGCCCAAATTTCACGTCTAAATCGCCACCCATTGCCTAAATCGATCAAAATCCAAAACCCTAGTTCCTATACAAAACTGTCAAGCACACAACTACTGCTGCGACCACCCATGTCCCCTAGAACCAAAGTTTATACACCCGCAAACTCAAAGATCAAGGCTTTTTAATTTTTTAATTTTTTTATGAAGAGGTTTAACTTGATTTTCTTTGTTTTCATGATGAACGACACAAGGACGGAAGAGAATATGTGATGTCGGATGTGGAAGTGCTGACTTATATATATATATTTCAATTTTCCTGCATTTGGCTGCCTAGATTTCCGTTCGCCTACTAACAACGAACGATAAAACAAAAATATGGTCGCATTCAGAATATCAACGTGACTCCAAAACAATAATAATACACATTGATTATTTGATTCTGAAAAATCAAGAAAACACTGTCGTGTGTCGAAAAATCGTCAAACAATAATTTAAATAATTTACAAATAATAATTTATGGAAAAAATCAAATTTATTAAATTAAAAATACGTTATCGAGTCGTAAAAATAAAAATAAATTTTTTGATTAATTTTTCAAACTATTTGTTTCTATAAATAAATTTACAAACTGAATTCTCTGTTACTATTTATTAATTTAAAATGAGTTAAATAAGACTACTAACTCATCTAATTAATATTCCATTTTAAATTCTGATATTTAAATCATTATCCACATATTTAATTCACAACTCAAATATCTTAAATAAATTCTTATATTTGAATTCAAGGTATTAAACTATAAATAATCCTTATATTTCAATATTTAAAGTTAAGTTAATATTCCAAATCAAACTACCAAAATTCTGGGTCGTTGCAACAAAATACCATTACGAGCATAAGTATACAAAATTACCAGTTATTATCTTATGCTTCTCTAATTTGAAATAACTACTGCATAACCACCATCACCACATCATTTAAAAAATCTTGTCAACACTCTAAAGCCATCATAAGCAGCAGTCACTAGAAGGGTACTCCAACTTTTAAACCACCATTGTCACACCAACTACAAATACCCATGTCGACCTCTGTTGTAAACACAAGAGTTGCCGCTGAACCATCTTATGGCACCTTCTCAATAACTGACCTAGTTGCCACCAATAGAACCATCACTGATGACCGCTGTGTCCTCCTACAGGTCCATCATTGAAAAGAAAACCTACTTTAGCATGGTGTTCCTTAACTAGATATTTTATGTCCATCACACAAAGAAAGTTATAAAAGTTTATGCAATTTTCCCATTTTAACAATAGATTTAAATTTAAGGTAGCGTTTGATTTGAATAGGCATTTTGTGTTTTCAAAAATGCATGGAAGAGGAGAAGTGGTGGAAAACGATCGATTTGGCAAATGGTATTATCATATAAAAAGTCGAAAAAGATTTTTTTATATTGTTTGCTGCCTTTTGTAAAATACCTAAAACTATTTCTCTATTCCCTTTTATCCATTTTCAACTCCGTCTCTCACCCACACTATTTGATGTGGATTTTGCAACTATGAAAAAAAACTAAATTTTGTCTAAATGTAAGAATAGTGCAGTTGGAGGAATTTAGATGACAATTTAATGATTTCATGCGTTGTCCCTCCTAAAAAAATATTTTTGATGTATAATTTAACAAAAATAAAATAGTTTTTGATTTGAAATGAGTTTTGTATTTTGTTTTTCTATATGGTCAAATGAGTTGGGGTTGGAAAATCCCAATAATTTCAACAAATGAAAGAATGAGAAGAGGGAAGACAGTTTTTTATATTTCATAAAAGAAAGAAAAAAAATCATTTTTCAAATCTACCGTCTTCAACTTCTTTCTTTACTGTAGTGTACTTAATTATACATTGTCGAAAACAAGAATATGGATGTAAATTAAGATCTTTGTTAAAACGGACTCCGTTTTTTGATATCCAAATGTGGAGTCTCGTCCCTTTAATGATGCCATGATTTTAAACACATATTTTAGTTACGGTTTCCCTGTAACAAAGTTGAAAATAAGGATAATTATTTAATTTTGTAATATTAGCTGGGACATACATGTTAAAAACACAAAATACTAATATTTATTTTTGGAACCTTTTAGGCCCATGTCCTTATAGTTAAAAATAATTAGGCTCAAATCCCTCTCACTTACAACTAATAAAATACATCACTCTTTCTTAAAAATTAAACAATAATTACCCCATTACCCTTACCCTCTTGCTTTCTACATAAAATCTTTTTCAAATCCACGAAATAATTAAGCGATTTATAATTCCAAAAAAATGAAAACTCATTGTCAATCAAACAAAAAAACCAAGTTTTCAAATTATCAATCGTTGACATTGTCAACCGAGCAAAGGTAAGGAGAACTCAGCTGCTTACACTGTCGATCAAGCAACAGTACAAAATTAAGAACAAATTGAAGGAACTTCTCTTAATAATGGAAAATATCTGCAGAGTTGTGCAAAGAGGTCTTTAGTGTTCGAATATGATAACTATTGTGAAGAACATGCATCAATCAAAAGGAAAATTCTAAAAATAAAAAACAAATGGCAATATGAATTGAAATTTTGTTATATACATTGATTATTATGAATGTATATAAGTGAAACTTATGGAAAATATTTGATATGTATGATTTTGGTTCATGATAGATTGAAATAGATTCTGCAAAAAGTGTACATGAAATGAATAATGAAGAATGAAGAATGACAAATATTTACTTGATAAATATTTGCCATAAGTTATTATTATCAATAATTGCTTGAAATATTATAAAATTTTACTGTAAGTACTAAAAATGTTAAATATTTCAGCTATGTAGTTTTGATTGATGGTAGGTTCTAATTGCAGTATATAATTAAATGATGGAGTGGGGACATTAATTGTTTGTATTAAAAAAATTATTTTAGAAATAGTTTTATATATTACAAAACCCTTTAACACAAATATTAACAGTGTCAGATACTTACCATATGTACTTCTGATTTATGGTAGATTGAAACTAGTGGAAATTTCCCTTGAAATTATAGTATCCAATTAGATGATCAAATGATGATGGCAAATATTTGCCAAACAACTTATGATAGTAATTTTAAGCATTTAATTGTTGTTTTGCTACAAATTCTAAAAATATCAAATATTTGTCAAATAAAGTTTAGACTATTGGTAGATTGAAAGTTTAGTATATATTCATTTACATAAAAAACATACAATATGAAATATGTTCCATAAACATGGAAATGGAAAATATGTGCAAATTTACCTGGATCTTCTAAATTTGAATCTTCAACATCTCCTTACAAACTTGAATCCTCAAAATCTGAATCTCCAACAACTCCAACATCTGAATCTCTAGAATATATAGGATCAAAAAATGATGTTGTTCTTTTATCCCTCAAGAGAAAACCGCCATCAAGAAGAAAAAGCACTAAATAATACCTGCAAAGAAACAAAAAATATAAGTGGCAAAATATAATTCAGAAAGCTATAGAAGTAGCTTTAAGTCATTTACATTGGTAGAAAATTTAGTAGAAGAAAATATACTTCTAGAAAATCACATTACATTACTGAAGCAAAACTCCATTCTTCAACATTATCAATCCATTCATGGAAAAAGCTATAAGCGCTGAGGACATTTTGAAAGAATCAGCTCCTGTAGATATGATCATAGATTCTTTTTTGAAGAAACTATTTTTTATTTTGGAGACATGAAAATAATTCTAAAAAAAGTCACATTGCAACAATTTTTGGATTCTCAAATGAAGGTATCACAATCAATATTGCATTTCATTTAAAGGAATGGGGAATTAATTTAAAGGACAAAGGTTTGTATATTTTTTGCCTCAAGGACACAACCTCAATATTTTTACCATAAGGACAAACATTCTTCTAAAAATTATTCATAAGGACAAATATTTTTCAAAATTATTTATAAGGACAACAAAACTGCTACCAAGCTAAAACTTATACCTAAAACTGCTACCGATAACTAAAAACTGATACCTAAAAACTGCTATCAATGACTAAAAACTGATACCTAAAGAAAGTTGTCCTTCAGGATAAAATATTGAAGACCTGTCCTTGAGGCAAAAATGCTGAAAATTTTTGTCCTTGACAATAATTTCCTGTAAAGGAATTTGATATGAATTCTGAAATAAAAGCATTCAAATAAAAATATTTTGATAATTCAGAAATGATCAATGCAAAGGATACTGAAATAAGCATCCGGTTAGCTTTGAAAAGCAAAAATATAGAAAACACAATCGATGTTGTGAGGTTTCTAATCATGTTTTGATTCACTATACTTGTTCTCCAATCCAAACTCTACATTTCCTTTAGTGTTTCCACCATATGTTTATAAATTGAAACAAATGAAAACTGTTCATAGCCAACAATAATAGGAAACATTTGATGGAACAAATGAGAAAAAATAATGAATGTAAAAAAAATACTTGCGCGTGTAACCCTATTATCAGTAAACTCTAAACTAACACTTATTATCTCTTTGTGTGGTACTACTTCTGTGATATTACAAAAATAATTGCTCCAAAAACAAGTTATGAACAAGATGAACCGGCTTGTGTAAAATGGACACTACAGAAAGTTACTCCAAACAAAATTAAGCACTTCCTTGCTAATAAGGCAAAACTGCTAACAATACCACTGAAATTCTGTTATAAAAAGTGAATGGCAAATACATGCCAAACAAATATTTTCCTGGCAAGCTTAGCTAGTACTTGCCAAGCAAATACAAATATTTGACAATTTAATAATCAGATTTCAAATAATTTCAAAACATACTCAGCCAGTTTTTTAATTATGAAAAAAGTAAATTATTTTTTTCTTCTAATTTGCAGGGAGGAAAAGAAAAATAAAGAAAGGAAAATAGCTAAAATCTGCCAAAGCAAATCTTCAACCGTGGATAAAAAATATGAAAAAATCAACAAACAACCGAAGGATATAAAATTGAAAATAAAGAAGCTGAAAAATGAGAATGCGACTCTAAAAAAGGAAAACAAGCTGCCGAAAATGAAAATGAAAATTTGAAAAAAAGACGAAGAAAAAAATACCGATGATGAAAATGATGATGAAAAAAATGCAGAAGAAGCTGAAAATGATGATGAACATGATAATGATCAACATAATGATGATGAAACAAAAGATGCTGATGCTAATAATGTTGATAAAGGAGACGACATTGTTGTTGATGTTGCTAATGAAGATGAATGTAAAGATGATGATGATTATAATGAAGACGAAGGCAAAGATGGTGACGGTGCCGATGAAGGTAAAGGTATTAGTGATGAACATAAAGATGGTGATGTTGCGAATGAAGGTAAATGTGTTGGCAATGAATGTAAGGATGATGACACTGCTGATAATGGTAAAGGTGATGATGAAGATAAAACTAAAGATAGCGATGGTGCTATAGAAGGTAAAGATGCTGAAGGTGATGGTGCTGTTGATAATGAAGCTGAAGGTGATGGTGCTGAAGATAAAGGTGAAGGTGAAGGCAAAGGTGATGATGATAAAAAGGGTAATTGTGCTAATGAATCTAAAGATGGTGGAGGTGATGGTGTCGATGAAGGAAAAAGTGATGATGATGATAAAGATGGTACTGGTGGTAAGGAAGGTAAAGATTGTGATGGTGCTTGTAACGAACTGATATTTTCGACCCTCAATCGAAAATCGATACTAATACGTCCACAGTATTGCATGCTGAGCATTTAAGTGTCGAAAAAACTGGTCGTTAGGGGAAAAGAAGAAGAAAGAACAGAAGAAGAAGAAACTAAACAATCACAAAATCTCATAACGCAACGGAACAATATATAATATGACGATGATCTTTACAAAATGAAAAACTATAATATACATACATCCATCAGAGTACAACAACGAATCACTAATCATCAGCCTTGATAGTAATAATAACATGTCCTCACAAATGCTGATAATTTTAAACAACCAATGCAGCAGAAATAAGATAAAAACTAGCTATCGATGGAGCCACCTGCACCAAGCTCCTCCAAAATGCATCCGAATCTAATCTGTAAATATACTCAGTCTAACCCGAGCATTAAAAAGGAAGAATGCCTGGATTAGTCTGGTAAACCAAAACACATATTAATTATATTTTAATGCTAGAAAACCTTTTGAAATAAAGGTATTTCGTATGACCACGTCGCACATAAACACGGATGGGTTTTTACCTTACGATAACCAAAACATTTTTATCAAATCATTTGATATTACTTCTAGGGACATTCTTTTGAAACCCTATTCAAATAACATATTAAAATAACCAAAATTGTTACATTGATTAAATTCCAGCACACTAGGCTCTACAATCAAAACCGTAAGGGCACGTATTAGAGAATGGATTCCATACAATTACAGGTAAGGGACTACCTTCCATACAGTACATCTCCAAAGGAATGTACCGAGGACCCACAGACAGTCCTCTGCATTTGGCAAGACCAACTTACCTTTTTCTGCTAACCAACACAATGGTCTTGGATAGTATCGAATATGACATCACCTTGGTTGTTCCCGACCTATCCATAGTTAGAGCATCCACAACAAACCCGATATATAGAGGATAATCTAGAAAGGTGATGACCATGCCCTAATGGGTGCGACCACATGGCTACCCTGTTTCAGCCATTTCCGAGTGTGAGGCATGCGGTAACGTATTACCTTTCACATGACAAATCATACTTTGAATGCCACATTGCCATTTCCAGCAATACACTAATTGGTTTCCACAAAAGTACAACCCCCGAGTTCATACGCCTTAGGGAAGGGTGTTAAATATAAGAGGGGTTATCTCCTACACCACCCAACAGATGTACGTTTGTAAGAACCCATGTACATGGTCTTAGAAATGCAATGTTAGACATTCATCTATACAAGTTGTCTAGGAACAAGACAAACCGAAGGTACTCCTACTACATCCTATTTGGGAATCATCCCAAGCATTAGTAGCAAGCAGTCCTTGCAAATTGAAGATTTTCATAACGGAGGCACTACTGCCACATATATATCAAATATGGGAATCACCCAAGAGTTTAGTGGCAAGCAACCTTACATCATGAAGATCTTTATCTTCAAAATTGTTGTCTTCAAGAAAATTTCACTTTCGAACGCATACATTGGTCCGAAGTGTTTTTCAAATAAATCCGACCCCGGTCTCTCCAGATCAACAATTGATAAGAGGCCCTCAACCTCATATATAAACCAAGTCTCGCAGACTTATCACATTTCTAACTCTTAACTTACTATCCTTTGGCCAAGAAGGAAGCCCAAAAGATTGGAGTGCCATAGTCACTCCGCTCTACTCGAATCAACATTCTTAACATCAAATGATAATCAAGCCTACTCAGTTGGCTTCATGCTAAGTACACGACCAATCAGTTTACACATGCAGTCTAGGAACCAAAGATTAAATCTAGCACACAAGCAGTCACTAGGCCTGTTTAATCAATCTTTTATTAGTTAGATCACTTTTCAAATATTTATGTCAAAATATCTTTACGAAGATATATTCTCAAAATCACTTTTAATCTTTCGATATTTGGAAAACATTTTCATATACTTATCTCAACAGTATAAGTATATTCACAAACCATTTCATTTTCAACACTTAGAAGATACCTCTATATACATAAATCCGTAATAAGTATATTTACTAAATCTTTAAGGAAAGCTTCATATTTTTCCAAAACACACTTATTGGGTCAAAACGAATGTTGCGTAAAACATCGTTACGACAACCCAAAAACACTAGTATAGGGAACTGATTAATTGTACTTACTATTAATCTTCAATATTGAACTTAAACTATTTATTAATTAACAATGAAGCCAATCAAGTTGGGATATCATTACCTCAGAACTTGAATGGACGACAATCTTAACTTCGAAATCTATATAAGTTACCCACCTCGAATATCAACATTAAATATAGGATATGAATAAGTCCTGTACAATATGTAAAACATCTCCTTTCGGAAATCACATACTATAACAACAGTGTTATAGCCTATGCCTTCCTCACTTTCTCGAAAAACATTTATTACAACAAAAATGTTGAAATATATGTCTTCCTATCACTTAACACATTTTAAATCACTTTTAAAACCATTAAACTCCATTTACAAATATCACTTTCAAAACATTCCTTTAAGAGATTATTTTAACTTTTAAAATGAAATGCATCCCCCTTTATAAAAACCAGCTTCTACTTATTAAGATAAACCCTTTTATATTTATAAAACCATGTTTTATAATCTACTTTCTAAAACTCCTTTTTATAAAATCTCTTTATTTATAAAATTCCATTTATAAATTTATTCATTTATAAATCTCATTTATTTATAAATTACACTTATAAATCCATTTACAAAATATCAATTACGAATCCTTTTTAATATTTATAAAACATTGTTTATAATTCTATTCCGTTATTTATAAAATATTATTTTATTTATAAAATATGACTTTATATATATTTTATATAAACCATTTCAGAAATATTTGTTTCAAACTATTTTTATCTTCTTTAAAATTGCATTTCCTATATAATAAAGGATGGACTTATTTATTAAGTTTTAAAACCTTTATAATACAGTTCGAAAATCTCTATTTAAAATACTTCACAAAACAGTAAAATTTATAGTCCAAAGATCATGTTTTTATTTCATTTCAGTAAACTCCTTCTTTTAACAATTTATAAATAATATTAAAACATGTATTATTTCAAGTATCACCTTAATAATCATTTCAATTAGAAATCGTTATTTTATACTAGTATAAAACGCACGTACGTGCATCTAATAGTTGGAGGTATTTAATTTTTATTTAATAAAAAAATTAGTGGACAGATATGTGTTATAAGTGTAAAACCTTTGTTAATCACAACACTTTTATTTCAAGCAATTTTGTTGATGTCGTTGGTGGCAAATTGATAGAAAAATTCCATTGATGGGTGGTTGGCTCATGGGTGGTGGTGGAGGTTGCAAACCGATTGTGAGATACCTTTGATGGATAGGGGTATTTTTGAAATTTTAAAAAGACATCATGGAAATCATATTCATTAAATTCTCTTTGTTAATAGTGGGGATACTCTAATCATGTGCATATCTTTCTTTTTCTTAATTTATACAACTATAATGTTATATATTTATGTGTTATTTTCTTTTTATCTATTGGCTTGTATGCACGTGCTTACATATTAAATATCCTCCAAAATATTTGAATACCCAAACCATGCTAGTACCCAGTGTGTGCATGTGCTCGCATGTGTGTGTCCAAAATTTTTGTTAATGGTTAAAATTGTATTGACAATTAACATGGGAAGTTTTGGTTATAAGTGTGGAGACGTTTGTATGTATTTATACATAGATAATGATGCTCTAAACATTTATTCAAAACTTCTATTGATGGGTTTTAAGGGTTGTCTTGACATTTGTGTATGTATTTATCTATATATAGATAGTGATGCATTGAACATTTGCTCAAAACTTCTATCGACGATATCTAAGCAAAGTTTTGGAATTTGATTTCGCAGCATCTTGTACAATAATTCTTTTTCTGGAACCATCCCAAAAGAGATTTGTTGATTGAAAAGGCTTGAGGTACTGGATTTTGGATATAATGAATTCAGTGGCCCATTTCCCTAAGAAATTAGCAATAAATTGGCCCTAGAGATTATGTGAGTAGGAATCACTATGTAATTTGAAGTGTACCTTATAACAAATTTGATATGACATTATATTTCTGTGTATTAAGAAGTAACCTCAAATGGGGAAAATACAGACTAACGAAGCGTAACCATCCTCCGGTCAGGCTGATATTTAAAGATAAAGCTAATTATACTGCCTATTGTCTTAGTGAAATATGATCATTTTAGATGACCCGATCAGATGGAAATAATTTTACTTTAAGAATTGGGTCACCTCTATTATGGTTGCCAGATCAACTTATATTTAAATAGCTAGGTAAGATGCAAAAACATTGGAAAAATTAAAGTAGTTTTCAAGAAAACTAATTATTTTAATAAGTCCCTTATCGTCCAAATTATGTCAGTTAGCATATATAACCTAAAAAACAAGGACTCAAGTTGTCTTCTCAAGAACATCCAATAGAATTCAAATTACAAATGCAAATTAAGAAATGGCAAAAGCACTGTTGAATTCTATCGTTATTAATAGTAGAGATCATTTTGCAGCTTCTTCATATATCGCATTCTTCCTTACATTCATTCATAGGCAGTAGTCAAGATCCAATGTAAAATTAACATTTGTCCCAAGCTGTAACAACTTCTGTTACAATAACCAAATAAAATTATGCTTATCACTAATTATCCAACTGCAAATTGAGTAGTCCCTCCTTCTAGAATGATTTGTAGAAGATATAATGCAAAATTTGTTAGTACCAACTAAACCTTCATTTCATTCATTATAGCTCGTTTAGGTTTGCGCGTGCTAATACTTGGTGCATGCTCATGTTGGTACACGTCATTGAGCTGTTTCATACAACCAAATATCTTAACAGTATTACCATTTGTCACTCGGACACAATGCATAGTTTGAAGGGTGTTTTTGAAAATTCAAAAAGACACGGTTGAATTCTATTCATGGAATTCTCATTATTAGTAGTAGAGATTATTTCGAAATACTAAAAAAGGCTCAGTACTACTATAGTACTAAATAATTAAAATCAAGTCCATGTCATCAAATATGGCATCCAACAAACACATGTCACAATATATGAAAAATAAAATCAACAGTGTGAGGAATCCCATTGGATCCCTCCAACCTATCCCCCTGCATCACAGCTCATATATATATATATATATATATATATATATATCAACACACACAGATATATATATATATATAATCAACAGTGGTGAGAAATCCTGTTGGATCCCTCCAACTTGTCTACCTGCATCACATACGGTATATAATTATATAATATGGGTCATCCGCTACTAGGTGGGTACATATAAAAGGTCATTCGCTCCAAGGGTAGAAATAAATCCAAAACAACCGATAAAGCGGTAATTCAGCCAAATAAGCAACAAATAGACATCAATAAAAATATCCGCACTTATATAAAATATAAGTGGGCCCAGAGAGGTGAGTTAACTCGCTTTATAACCGGACATCGCACTTCTGCTCAACGCGGTAATCAAACAACGTTCGATTTTTCTTGAAATTCCTACAAGCTCCACTCTAGGCCAATCCAACTTGATGATGTAGATATTATCGTTATTAGTCCAACGCAACTGACCGCATCCCAGTCTGACCTCTATAGACAAGATACAAACTAGTGAACATTTGAGAATAATTAAATTTTTATTAACTAAATTAATTAAGGTAATTAGGTTAATCACCTTCTTATTTTATAAACCCGGGCGGTTATCAACTCGACGCCGCGACATTATCCACCTACCGCCGCCGCCTTGTGGTTCCTGCCGCCGCTGCACTATCGCGGCTGAATGCCCCGGCTATCCTTGACCCAACGCCACCCATGCAGCCTTCCCACATCGCCTCTAGCTCACTAGCGAGCCCAAAAGGCGGACGGCGTTCATCTCGACTTCGACGTCGCGGTGCTCTAATCTAACTTAATCCAGCCGTCCACTTCAATCCCCAGACCATGATGAATGATTTCCTAGTTGAGGTCGAGGCTTGAAAATGCCTCAAATGGTCGTAGTTAATAATGGCCGTTGGATGCGGCTGTTTAAAATTGGCGGCTGGGGTTATAAAATTAGGGTTTGCTCTGGTTTGGGAAAATGAAATGAGTTAAGGTCCTTATATAGAAGATTTTACAAACATTATTCACATCCTGAAATTCCGAACTTCAATCGAGGCGTGCCGCCTGGTGTTTTATACTAAATACCCCTACTCCAAATACAATGGAACTAGTATCGAGGATTGATTGCATTATATACAGAAGTTATCTTTCAAAAATAAATTATATTATATGAAATTCTTGTAATTAATTTCTACGCATTTCGAGCCCGCATGACCACATAATACATTCGATCGTCACGAAACTCGTCGACATACAATAATTCATTATTCTGAATCCAATGGCACTAGTTTCGTCAAAATCCGGGATAGTGCCCTGGAATGATAATTTTACATGTAAAATTAAAATGAATTATTACTAAAACCATTTTAATCAGTTTTAACTCTAAATTAAAAGTTTACACTAACCATTTAATATTGAATTTAAATATGTTTTGAAATTCATTTAGTCAAATTAAATTCAAGATTCAATCATTTAAATAATTTCGATGTTTAAATCACTATTCCTATATTCAAATAAAAAATTTACTACAAATATTAAGCTGTTTGACTTATAAAACTAATATTTCAATATTTAAAATTAATTAAATATTAAAATTCAAATGTACAAAATTCTATGCCGTTACATTCTTCCCCCCTTAAAAGAATTTCATCCCTGAAATTACTAAGGTTAGAAAATTGTTTCTAAACCCATTAGCTTTTCAAAATCAATTAGTTGAATTAGATTGTAAATTTTCTCTGTCTTTAAAATCACGAAAAATTTCGACAGCATCTACTTTGCGCGCCTCGATCGAAAAAACTACAAATCGCCACTACGGGCCCAAACCAACAAAAGAAAACAAAAGCCAAGCGGCTGGTCATAAAATCATAAAATCCAAACCACAACATAAATGTGTAACAATTTTTCGGGAAGCCAAACTCTGCTCCTGATACCAAAGGCGTCAACTAGCCTTTGCCTCCAAAAACTTGCTTCTTACTTACAAATAATATATATCCAAACTTGCATTTCATAACATTAATAAGCACATAATTTAATAAAGCCCGTATGATGTAGATATACCATTCGTACACAATATCAAATCCGATCGCTCGCTCGATCACACAATTTCACTTCCGAACTAGTATCGCTTACTCGACCACTCTAGTGCGAATTCTGATCTGGTTCCATGATTAGAAACCATCGTTCTCCTTAAATAGTCATATACTATGTTAGAGAAACTTCAAAATAAAATCAAAAATCCATATCTACTGTTCGCCATCAAGAATCGAGTGAAAAATCCTAACTCGGACTGGTGTAAATCACTTCGAAATCATATCCGAAATTGGATCAAACAATTATGCAAATAAAATTATCTACGTACAACTTATGTATTCATTCAATTAGTTTACTATTATACCAAATTCCCTTTTATTCATATTCTTTTTACTCACATCCATTTTTACTTACTATATTTTCTTTAATACTAATAATACTTAGGAACCATTCTATAAAACCATTACTTAAGTTCATTATAAACATTTTATACAACACAACTTATGTTTATTATCACTTCAAAACTTCAGTTCATATTCATTTTAAATCGCAATCAATTTCATTTAACTTTATTTAGGTTAAATTTCATTTAATAGTTCAATTTTTAGATTTTCTTTTCTTAACATGCATATCCAACAAATTTAAAATTTTGTTTTAATTGATTAATTCTCAAATTTATAAGTTATAAAACTTATCTCTTATGTTTTCACAAAACACTTAGCTTAATTTTCCAATTTAACTCGGAAATTTTCGATTGTCCAAAATTGTCAAAAATCCCATTTTATTTTAATAAATAAAAGTTTCCAAATAACATCTCAAAACAAGATGCACAAACCCAACTTATCCTAAGGGATAGGATGCATGGGTTTATACAATATCACTTGACTGAAAATTCAAGAATTAAACACCCAGTTTCAAATCATTTTGAAATAATAATAATATACATAACTCCTTTGTATATCAAATCATAATTTTAGAATCTAAAACAAACTTTGCTTGCCAAAAAAAAACTTTTATGGTCGTAATCCGTCACATAGAAATCTGAAAATGAATACCGATGATGCCACAATTTTCCTCGGAATTATTTTCCAACGACTGAAGTGAATTCAGTGCTTTTATATATCTTTTAAAATTCATTTTATCACATCTATATTCAAAAATACTTCCAAAATCATACTATAATTAATTTCCACAACACATTGACAAACATTTCCAAATTCTCCGGGATTTAAGTTCTCAGATTTTCAGTTTAAATCTTTTTAATTATAATCGATACTTTATAATACACATTTTTAAATTCACTTTCTTATATAACTCATTCCACAATTTTTTACCTTTGTTTAGATTATAATAATAAACAACCTTTATTAAAGCACAAACAATGATAATAATCAAATATTATCATTCTCTAACAACCAAACACACCATATATAACTATAATAATTTCTAAAAAATTATTCCTTTATATACAAAATATAATGAAGGTAAAATTATTTCATTTACCCAACTTTAAAACAATACTATGTCGAATTGCTATGTTCAAGTGTTTAGGGGTCCCTATCAATAAAGTTAATTACTCGTATTGACCAGAATCCATAAGCCTCTCAACAGATCAATCAAAATGTAACGACCCGCAAATTTATCGCTTTGATAAATTATATTTATTTTTAAATAAAAGGTTGATAATACAGGTAATATTGTTTTGAGTGGTAATAAATAATAATAAATCTTATTTTGAATAAATATTTACGAAAATATTTTCCTCCAAATTTAAATCGATAAAATGGACGAAAAATGTTTAATCGATAGCCAGCTCTATAATCTTAAAACATCGCGCACGGAGATGGATACATACATTTATTTTTATAATTTAACAAGAATATGAAATAGAATAATTTATTGTATTTTTGAAAATTTAACGTGTTTATGACATTGTTAGTAATGCCCTTAAATGTTATAATTGATTTATTAATTTAAATTGAGATTTAATGATTTAATAATTATTTTAATTTTTCAATAATTATTTTAAATGATGATAATTCATTTCGAATGGTTATAAAGTGATAATAAATCATTTATAATAGTTTTATAAAGATATATATTTGATTTGAAAATATAAGGAAAAATCAATATCGCTTTATCGGTATAATAGCACTTACCGTAAATAATTGTTAATATTAATTTATAAGGTTTTATAATTCAAATGGGATCATTTTAATTCATTTAAAATGATAAGAAATTTATTTTCAAATTTTTAAATGAAAATGTGACTGAGAATCGGTTCTTCGATTGGCAACGGTTTATCGAAAGAAAGTTGTTCGGAGTCAATGCAACATTGTTTACATGTCATGTGCATATATATAAAACATAAATACACACCATAACATATACAAACATCCATATATGTATACATAACACATTTATACATTGTATATATGTAAAGTTAAAAATATCTGAGATATTTTTCATTTATTCAATTTTTAAGTATTCAAAAGTCAACATAAGCATGCCTTGAGGTGATAGAAGTTTTGTGCAGATGGGGATGGGGTTGTAGCCGTGTATATGATGATGGAGGAGGATGATGTGAAGGGTGATTTATGGAAAAATAAATACCATGATATTTTTTAGAAGTTGCTTAGCCCTTAAGGCTTCCAAGGCTATAAATACATGCATACTTCATTCATATTTTCATACAACTTTCCATCTTCTTATTCCTCTTCTTTTCAAGCTCTAATGGCCTCTTTAATGGCATGTTCCTCAAAATAAAATAATAAGCAAATCCACCATAACTACCATATTCAAGTCCTTCCACATCTTATAGCTTGGGCCATGGCCTTTTCAAGGTCTTAGGATCGATTCCATAAGCTCTGGTGCGACGGTAGCGGAGCTATAGCTGATTTAAAGTTAGATCGTTTGAATTTAAGGTGAGAAACTCTGTGACGCCCCATCTCTATACCCACGCTAGCCAAGAACACTACGGAGTAATGCTGTCGACTAGCACGGAGAATAAAGCTGTTGAGGAGCGACCATCCATGTAACTTCTTTGTGCGAGCACCGATATGTCAGAAAGAATAGTATGCATTTCATTTAAGGAGGAAATCCGACATACCGATACAAACTCAAAGCTATCACACAGTGGCTATATATAATCTTCGGAAACAAACATAGAAATAAACATAACACAAATCAGTCACAGACATCCATATCACAAAGGCGGAAAAAGATATGAATATATAACACATGAAAGTGTACATCAGAGTAGTGGTCTGAAAGATCCACGATAATACAAAAGGATGGCTACAAGCTACACAAAAGCATAAGTATACATCACGGAGTCTATATCTCAAATGTATACAACAAAAAGTACTAATCTAAGTAGTTAGCCAAAAGTCAGAGTAATCCCAAAAGAGAAGTCAAGCAGAAGCACATGTAACATCTCGGTCTGACCCGAGTATTATTTATAAGAACATAATAAATGGATCAGTCTAGCTATAAATATCAGATGATATGGTACAAAATAAAAGACATGGCATGAACATGTAATAACCATAATGGCATACTACTATAAGTATGTAATTGAAAATCAACATGAGATTAATCAATATCACAAGAATCTTCTCAAAGATAAAATAGGGTATCATACCCTAAACTTGTATTCATAACAAGTCAATGACACACAAATTCACCAATGCACAACAATTGATAAAACTTATCAATAGAAATCACGAAAATTGGTGAAGCACAAAATTCCAGAAATCATCACAAGAAATCCAGAAATCACAAGAAGGGGGAGGCCTATCACAAAACGGGAGTATGAAAACTCACCAACACGTGTAACACAAGACGAGACGCTATCTCATGGTAGCTAACCATTAATTTTGAGCCGAAGCTCCACAAGAATGGCCCGAAGACCGTGGGGCGCTACCCCATTTTTGTGATGTAGAAACATCACAAAAACGGGGGTTAGTCTCCCTCGTAGACAAAGAGACATCGCACAATTGCTAGTCTAAACCAAATCACAAAAATGATCGTCATGATCATCAAGAAGTGTCAATCACACCAAGCTAGTAAATATATGAGTTTAGCTTCATGTCCCATAACCACTTGCTTAACTTAAATATTTACGAACAAACTATAGATCTTCACTAGAAAATTGTCACAAGAGGTTCAATCGAACAAGTCCAAGAATTAACCGATGAAGTAAACGCAAGCGTTTCATACCACTTGTTTTACTAAGTCGTTTAATTAGATTTCTCATCCGAGTGAGGTAACGGCTTGTATATACTAATAGATTGGGAAACGGTTTAAGAAAAAGAGTTTTGTAATAAAATAGTGTTGAAATCGCTTTGATGAAAGAGTTTTGATATTTACTACTAGTATTGAAACCTTCATATTTTTAAAGTGACAAGTAACAAAATTGATTGTAGAAACAAATCAATCCACTAAACTTCACATTCGAAGATGTGAATAAAATCCAAGGAAATCAGTTCCAAAACCATCAATGTAGAAATACACTTGCGACCTAAAGTGGTCGAATTAAAGTGCAACGACTTAAAGTAAAATAGGTCGAACAATCTAAGGGTAGCACACGACCTAAGTGGTGCGACCGAGGGCGCAAGCGACCTATCAGGGGCAAGCGACCTAACATGGCCGACCTAAGTATGGAACGACTTAACTGGGGCAAGCGACCTAAAGGAGACAGGTCGAGCGATCTAGTGGACGCGACCTAATGAACCGCTTAGGCCTAGGTGGTGCGACCCAAGGGGTTCGTGACCTAATGTGGTGAGGTCGAGCGACCTAAAAGATGTAGGGCCTTACGACCTATAGAAAATAAGGCCTAACGACCTAAATGGCGCGACCTAGTATGCGCACGGCCTAACACCGAGCGACTTAAGAAAATGTGCTAGGCATGCGACCTAGTGTGGAACACGACCTTGTGGTTGCGACCTAAAGGGATTTCGAGCTAACGAGGCACGACATATAGCAGGGGAGTGTTCTTCAATGCTGAGCGACCTAGGGGTTGCGACCTAACTGCCGAACGACCTAAGGTGTATAGCGACCTAACGAATGCCGAACGACCTAAGGTGGCGCGAGCTATATGCAGGGGCGAATTTCCAACTGCCGAACGACCTATGGTGGCACAAGCTATATGCAGGGGCGAATTTCCAACTGCCAAATGACCTAAGCCCAGTTTTGCCGAAACACTAAAAATTGGGATTTTTCACAATCCAATCCAAACCAAATGCAAGTGCACATGCACAAGTGAAAGGGAATCATTCCCAACAATCCAATGACAGTTATAGGCAAGAATGTGAGATAAAAATCTCACCTTTTCACAGAAATTGATGGAAAGCAAGCTTGAAAGCAAAGTGAGAAGCAACCACAAGCTTGGATCAATGCTTCACTTTGAATTTGGAGTTAGATGATGGATTTGCAAGAGAACTTGAGCTTGGAGTTTTAATTTCCCTTTCCCTCCTCCATTTTTGATGAAGCTTCAAAGTTTAAGAAATTAGAAATGAAGTATGAAGAGAAGGAGGGGGTTGGGCTGAATTAGTAAGTGGTTCAGCCCAAAACAAAGCCTTAAGCTAAAAAGTGGAGAAAATTCCACTATCTCCAAACATATTAAAGTTTATATTCAAAAAGATCGCAAACGTCATTTTGAACTCAATGGGGGTGGTCTCGAGTCCTAATTTGACCGTATGCAAAAAGTAGCTTTTCGGACCAAAATCCAATTAACGATAAAATATTTAAATAAAATATTTAAATATAAAATCGACAAATATGCGGGTTGTTACAGACTCCCCTCCTTAAAGAAATTGCGTCCTCGCAATATATAAGATGGAAATAAAAAGTAACAACCATAAAAGCATATTAACACAAAAGAAATTTGAAATAAGAAGTTTACCTCAAAGAGCATGAGAAAGTAATTCCAGATGTGTACGCTCGATGAATTCTCTAGATTCCCAAGAGCAATCCTTAGGATTTGAGGACCATTAAACTTTAACAAGTGGAACCTCTTTATTTCGAAGTCGTTTGATCTCCGAAGCAATAATTCGAATAGGATGCTGCTCATAAGTTAAATTAGGCGAAACTTCAATCTCTTCCACAACACCGGGCTCAAGAATAGAATCGGAATCCCGAAGGCACTTCCGTAATTGAGAAACGTGAAACACGTCATGCATGGCAGAAAACTGAGCCGGTAATGAAAGGCGATAAGCCATGGAACCAATACGTTCGGTGATAGGAAATGGCCCAATATATCGAGGCGCTAACTTTCCCGATCGACTGAAATGTACAACGCCCTTCATAGGGGAAACACGTTCCTTCTTCGGTTATCGGCATAGGATTTTTGTCTACTCTGGGCTTCTTTCATCCTATGACGAATAAGGTCAATCTTTTCTGTGGAATCTTGAATAAAATCTGGACCTAAGACCAGCTTCTCACCGGCCTCAAGCCAACAAGAAGGAGATCGGCATTGCCTTTCCATAGAGTGCCTCGAAAGGTGCCATACCAATACTAGCTTGGAAGATGTTATTATAGGAAAATTCAACAAGTGAAATATGATCTTCCCAACTTCCACCGAAATCAAGCACACAAGAACGAAGGAGATCTTCAAGAGTTTGATTCACACGCTCAGTTTGTCCATCGGACTGGGGGTGATAAGCGGTGCTAAAATTAAGCTTCGTTCCCAAAGCTTTTTGAAGAATCTTCCAGAATCCACTAGTAAACAATGGATCACGATCACTAACAATGAAAGTAGGGACTCCATGTAATTTAACAATTTCTTTGATAAAGAGTTTGGCCAGAAGAGGAATGGTTCGGTTCGACCGAACGGGAATAAAATGGGCAGATTTAGTAAGTCTATCAACGATCACCCATAAACTATCATGACCCGAACGAGAACGGGGAAGGGCATCTATAAAATCCATGGAAATTTGATCCCACTTCCAAATTGGAATTTCCAATGGTTGCAATAACCCACAGGGCCTTTGATGTTCGGCCTTGACAAGTTGGCAAGTCGTGCAACACTTAACAAAGTTAGCAATATCAGGTTTCATTCCCTCCCAATAATAAAGTCGCTTCATATCCACGTACATTTTACTACTACCAGGATGAATGGAATACTTGGAACGATGAGAATCTTCTAGAATATCTTTACAAAGATCACTAATATTTGGTACGATAAGTCTACCAAATTTTCGAATGCCGCCACGAGAATCAATATCAAAGTCTTTCAAACCTTCAATATCAACTTTATCCTTAATATTTTGGCCAAGAAGAGCCAATTCAGGATCTAGCCTTTGAGCTTCAAGAATGCGGTCTAAAAGAGAAGGATTAGCCTCAAGGCTACATAAAACAAGAGATGAACATAAATTGGAAACACGATCTCGAATTTCACAAGTGGATAAAACTTCGAGATCGTTCTATTCGGATATCATCATAGAAACAACCGCTTGTTGCTTGCGACTAAGTGCATCGGCAACTCGATTTCCCTTTCCGGGAGTATAAAGAATATCAAGATCATAAGAGGCAAGGAATTCGAGCCAACGCTGTTGACGCAAATTAAATTCCTTTTGAGAAAATAAATATTTCAAAGACTTAGATCAGTATAAAGTATAAATTTCTCTCCCAAAAGATAGTGTCGCCAAATTCGAAGGGCGAAAACGATAGCCGCGAGTTCTAAATCATGTGTGGCATATCTAGTCTCAGCCGGCTTCAATTGCCTAGAAGCATAAGCAATAACACGTTCTTTTTGCATAAGAATGACACCCAAACCAATGCGACTAGCATCAATATAAACAACAAAACCTTGATTCCCTTCGGGAATAACAAGAATAGGAGCATCAGAAAGGAGTTCTTTTAATTTCTGAAAAGAAGTTTCACATTTGTCCGACCAAATGTATTTAACACCTTTCTTTGTTAAGCCAGTAAGAGGAACGACAATTTTAGAAAAGTCCTTAATGAAACGATGGTAATAACCCACCAATCCAAGGAAGCTACAAGTTTCCGTTACACTCTCTGGTCTCTTCCAATTTTGAATCGCTTCAATCTTTGAAGGATCCACTGATATTCCGGATTCGGAAATAATATGACCGAGAAACTTCACATTAGGTTGCCAAAAGTGGCATTTAGAAAATTTTGCTTTTAATTGATTGCTCCTAAGAGTTTCCAATATAATCCGAAGATGCTTTTCATGTTCCTCCTCGGTTTTAGAATACACAAGAATATCATCAATAAAGATGAGAACAAACCGATCGAGGAAATCTTTGAAAACTCGATTCATAAGGTCAACGAAATAAGCCGGAGCATTCGTTAAACCAAATGGCATAACTAGCCATTCATAAGATCCATAACATGTACGGAACGAAGTCAAAGGAATACTATCCTCTGCAATACGAAGCTGATGGAAACCGGTAGCCAAGTCCAATTGTGAAAAGACTCTAGCACCACTAAGCTGATCGAATAGATCATCAATCCGAGGCAAAGGATATTTATTCTTAATAGTTAGATCATTAAGCTTGCGGTAGTAGACGCAAAGCCTAAGTGTACCGTCGGATTTTTCACAAAAATTGCTGAAGCTCCCCAAGGCGAGGAACTAGAGCGAATAAATTGCTTCGTCTCTTATTCGGATAATTGTTGGCGCATCTCTTCATTCTCTTTATTGGACATGCGATAAGGAGGACGAGTAATAGGTTGAGCTCCAGGTATAAGATTAATTCTGAACTCAATTGCTCGTTTAGGTGGTAATCCTAAAACGGGCTCGAATATATCGGAAAATTCACGAACGACGTGAATATGAGAAATGACATCTTCCTCATCATCATTATCATCATCACGAGGATTTAAAGAATATAAAGATGCAGCTAAAGTGGAATCCGAATCTTTAAGAATAATAGAAATCTGCTTTACAGATTGTGGATGTCGGAGATAAATAGTCAGCTCAGGACATAGGATATGAGCTTCATAACGGTTAAGCCAATCCATACCCAAAATCATACCAAATCCTAAGTAACGCATGACATGCAAATCGACTAGGAAAGGAAAATCACACAAAATAATCTCCACATCTTTACAAAGCAAACTAAGAGTTGCGGATCCACCAACTGGATTCGCAATTCTTAAAGAAGTCATTAAAGCAACAACACTTAAGGAAAAAGTATCGACTAGTTCCTTCGATATAAAAGAATGGGATGCACCCGTATCAAAGAGAACTCTAATAGGTTGATCATGAAATATAATAATGCCATCAAGGACAGAATGAGACATACCTTGACCGCGAGATGGGTTGCCAGGGGCTTGAGCCACATTAAGCTTTCCCTCCTTCTTGCCTTGGAGTCTGGGGCATAAATGTATATAATGATCCGGGCTCTTACAATAGCGACAAGAACGCGGCTTTGAACACTTGTTCGCAAAATGGTCCTTAGAACCACAGTTATAACATTGCCCATTACTTGGGGTAGAAGTCTTTGCTGCCGGAGGTGCAGGTTTCCCCTTTTTGTTGGGATAAGGACCTTTGAATTTGTTTGGCCTCTTCTTGTTGTTGAAGTTTGGTTTAGCCCCTACCACTTCAACATCACTTTCCCTATCAGCCTCTTCAAGACGAAGAGAGATATCAATGAGTTGATCGAAAGAAACTTCTAATTTTAGAAGTAATGGCTTCTTGAGATTCTTGTTTAAGCCATAGACGAATCTTTGGTTCTTCTTCAATGGGGTGTTGATGTATTCAACCCCATATTTAGACAGTGACTCGAAAGATGCGACATAATCTGTCATAGAGGATTCACCTTGAACAAGGTCTATGAAACGTCGAGCCAATGTCACTTTCTCTGCTTCTGGTACGAATTTTAACTCGAAGCGTTCCCGGAATTGCTTCCAGGTGAGATCCGCTTCATTGATTTCAGAAATAAGAAGTTCGTACCAATCCAATGCTCTCTCTTGGAGCATATTGGAAGCCACCTGAACACGGTGAAGATCGATAAGGTTCATGCGAGAAAAGATTTGATCGCATGTTCTTAACCAAGCCTGGACATCGATAATAGTTTTGGAACCTTTGAATGGTTTTCCACCCAAGTTGGTATAATCGTTGCACAAGCATGCAAATCCAGACTTAGGATGAGTAGGTTCCTGATTAGGATCAGCTGCTTGAGCATTCTTTACTAAATCAAGAAGCTGTTGAGCGGTCATAAAAACTCCATCCTGGAGAGTAACAGTAGATGGTCCAGCTCTGGAACGGCCTGGTCTAGACATTCTCTTCTTTAAGAAAGAGAGAAGAAGGAAAGTTATTTTCCCAAATAAATATCAAGCAAATCTTGATAGATAAAACAAGGATACATAAAAGGAAATAGGATGAATCGGTACGAAGACTCGAATTAAATCCTAAGGCACGACTCCTAAGTTGGACCTAGGACGATGATCCTTGTTAAGTTATTCTACATTATTCCGAAGTTTGGCTCTAATACCAAGCTGTGACGCCCCACCTCTATACCCACGCTAGCCAAGAACACTACAGAGTAATGCTATCGACTAGCACGGAGAATAAGGCTGTTGAGGAGCGACCATCCATGTAACTTCTTTGTGCGAGCATCGATATGTCAGATAGAATAGTATGCATTTCATTTAAGGAGGAAATCCGACATACCGATACAAACTCAAAGCTATCACACAGTGGCTATATATAATCTTCGAAAACAAACATAGAAATAAACATAACACAAACCAGTCACAGACATCTATATCACAAAGGTGGAAAAAGATATGAATATAATATAACACATGAAAGTGTACATCAGAGTAGTGGTCTGAAAGATCCACGATAATACAAAAGGATGGCTACAAGCTACACAAAAGCATAAGTATACATCACAGAGTCTATATCTCAAATGTATACAACAAAAACTACTAATCTAAGTAGTTAGCCAAAAGTCAGAGTAATCCCAGAAGAGAAGTCAAGCAGAAGCACCTGTAACATCTCGGTCTGACCCGAGTATTATTTATAAGAAAATAATAAACGGATCAGTCTAGCTATAAATATCAGATGATATGGTACAAAATAAAAGACATGGCATGAACATGTAATAACCATAATGGCATACTACTATAAGTATGTAATTGAAAATCAACATGAGATTAATCAATATCACAAGAATCTTCTCAAAGATAAAATAGGGTATCATACCCTAAACTTGTATTCATAACAAGTCAATGACACACAAATTCACCAATGCACAACAATTGATAAAACTTATCAATAGAAATCATGAAAATTGGTGAAGCACAAAATTCCAGAAATCATCACAAGAAATCCAGAAATCACAAGAAGGGGGAGGCCTATCACAAAACGGGAGTATGAAAACTCACCAACACGTGTAACACAAGACGAGATGCTATCTCATGGTAGCTAACCATTAATTTTGAGCCGAAGCTCCACAAGAATGGCCCGAAGACCGTGGGGCGCTACCCCACATATGTGATGTAGAAACATCACACAAACGGGGTTTAGTCTCCCTCGTAGACAAAGAGACATTGCACAATTGCTAGTCTAAAGCAAATCACAAAAATGATCGTCATGATCATCAAGAAGTGTCAATCACACCAAGCTAGTAAATATATGAGTTTAGCTTCATGTCCCATAACCACTTTCTTAACTTAAATATTTACGAACAAACTATAGATCTTCACTAGAAAATTGTCACAAGAGGTTCAATCGAACAAGTCCAAGAATTAACCGATGAAGTAAATGCAAGCGTTTCATACCACTTGTTTTACTAAGTTGTTTAATTAGATTTCTCATCCGAGTGAGGTAACGGCTTGTATATACTAATAGATTGGGAAACAGTTTAAGAAAAAGAGTTTTGTAATAAAATAGTGTTGAAATCTCTTTGATGAAAGAGTTTTGATATTTACTACTAGTATTGAAACCTTCATATTTTTAAAGTGACAAGTAACAAAATTGATTGTAGAAACAAATCAATCCACTAAACTTCACATTCGAAGACGTGAATAAAATCCAAGGAAATCAGTTCCAAAACCATCAAAGTAGAAATACACTTGCGACCTAAAGTGGTCGAATTAAAGTGCAATGACTTAAAGTAAAATAGGTCGAACAACCTAAGGGTAGCACACGACCTAAGTGGTGCGACCGAGGGCGCAAGCGACCTATCAGGGGCGAGCGACCTAACATGGCCGACCTAAGTATGGAACGACTTAACTGGGGCAAGCGACCTAAAGGAGACAAGTCGAGCGATCTAGTGGACGCGACCTAATGAACAGCTTAGGCCTAGGTGGTGCGACCCAAGGGGTTCACGACCTAATGTGGTAAGGTCAAGCGACCTAAAAGATGTAGGGTCTTACGACCTATAGAAAATAAGGCCTAACGACCTAAATGGCGCGACCTAGTATGCGCGCAACCTAACGCCGAGCGACTTAAGAAAATGTGCTAGGCATGCGACCTAGTGTGGAACGCGACCTTGTGGTTGCGACCTAATATGACAACCAGGTCGAGCGACCTAGTGGTACGCGACCTAAAGGGATTTCGAGCTAACGAGGCGCGACATATAGCAGGGGAGTGTTCTTCAATGCTGAGCGACCTAGGGGTTGCGACCTAACTGCCGAACGACCTAAGGTGTATAGCGACCTAACGAATGCCGAATGACCTAAGGTGGCGCGAGCTATATGCAGGGGCGAATTTCCAACTGCCGAATGACCTAAGCCTAGTTTTGCCGAAACACTAAAAATTGGGATTTTTCACAATCCAATCCAAACCAAATGCAAGTGCACATGCACAAGTGATAGGGAATCATTCCCAACAATCCAATGACAGTTAGATGCAAGAATGTGAGATACAAATCTCACCTTTTCATGGAAATTGATGGAAAGCAAGCTTGAAAGCAAAGTGAGAAGCAACCACAAGCTTGAATCAATGCTTCACTTTGAATTTGGAGTTAGATGATGGATTTGCAAGAGAACTTGAGCTTGGAGTTTTAATTTCCCTTTCCCTCCTCCATTTTTGATGAAGCTTCAAAGTTTAAGCAATTAGAAATGAAGTATGAAGAGAAGGAGGGGGTTGGGCTGAATTAGTAAGTGGTTCAGCCCAAAACAAAGCCTTAAGCTAAAAAGTGGCGAAAATTCCACTATCTCCAAATATATTAAAGTTTATACTCAAAAATATTGCAAACGTCATTTTGAACTCAATGGGGGTGGTCTCGAGTCCTAATTTGACCGTATGCAAAAAGTAGCTTTTCGGACCAAAATCTGATTAACGATAAAATATTTAAATATAAAATCGACAAATATGCGCGTTGTTACAAACTCTTACTTATATTATATTTTTGAATGATGATATGATGTTTACAATGGATGTTTAATATGCTTTGATCATCAAGTATGGTTGTTTAATATGAACGTTGAATGTATATGCAAGTCATGGAAATACACGTCGATAAGCACAAAGGAAATCACTTTCTTCTATTTTAACGAATCAGTGTATATGGAATGTTAAACCCCTTTTAAAAGGCTTAAAATGAGTTTGAAATGTTTTATAAATATATGAAAGTGTTTTGGTGAAGTTTGAAAAGTAATTTAAAATTTAGTCAAAAATAAGCGCGTCGCGTAACGGTAGTTCGCGATTTCGTGCCATAAAAGCCAAACGAGTGTATAGAATGGAATATAGCTCGGAATTCTTCGAGATAAGAATTTTCTGAGCTACTATATCCATAGTTTTCCAACGAAGAAAAAAAATTGAGATTTCGATAAGTAGATTTTGAAATATGTGCAAAACAAGTTTTTGGAAAAATCGCGGTTTTGTAGTTCGGAATCCAAAACTGGGTTTCCTTGAAAATGTTATTTTAAAATTATTTAAAATATGAAATAAATTCTAAAAATCTTTTTAAATTTTTTTAAAAGTAACTTGAGTAATAAAAATGAATTTCCAATGAAAGAAAAGTCGTTTTGATCAATATAGCTTTAAAAGCACTTTCCGTAGTACTTTTCCGCAACACTTTTCTATAACTTTTACATTTTAGTTTTAAACTTAACAATTCTTTTCCAAATCTTTTATAAATGTTTTCAAATAAATAATTAAGTATTCAAATATTGATTTGGAAGTTCTATAGTTTATTTAGAAGGAATTTAAATAAACGATTTGAAGAAAAGATATTACAAATTAAGTGATTTAATCTTGGCTCTAAAAGACGACGAGTAGACTGGATTTTTCTATTCGTGAGATCCGGATGTGAGGTGCATAAACTAAGGAGATGTTCAGGAGCAACCAATATCCTGGATCACCTGGCCTCTTCCTTGGCAAAGCATGGATAAGGTCGAAATATCGAAAATGAGTTAAGTATAAAAAGATTTAAATTTTCCAAATTTAAATTTAATACAACTTTGATTGTATATAGATGATCTTCTTAAACTTAGTATTAAAGCCCAAAGAGGGAACTCGTACTATTCATGGAATCTAAAAGGTGATTTTGCCGTTATTCCGCCCATGGTATTTATTGAATACGGGAATTGATATTGAGTAGAATTAGATGATTTCTATAGATTCTGCTCATTTAATATTTACTGGTTTTGGATTGACATCCTAGATAACATGGTTTTAACTCAATAAAAATTATGATTTTTGAATTAAGAAATCTTTGTTAAGATATAAAATGAAATGATTTGGAAATATTTTCCTAACTGAAAAATGAAATGATTTCGAATTTATTCCCAGCTCAAAACAGTTTTAAGTAATCTAAGGATTTGATAAGAGAGGTTTAATGATTTCGTATATACTAGAAAGAAGTGTTTTAAAGTTAATATATCTCTAAAAGATATTTTTGATAAAAAGAACTTTATCAATTAAAGAATGATTCCCTATTCACAAAACATCTTTTTATCGATGATTGGACCGAAGGAACCGGGGTCAGATTTGGGTAATTCCTATCCGAAGACCACTTCGAACCAATTTACGTATTCGAAGTGAAGACATGGATATGATTTTTGGGATTTTTGTAATTAAGGATTGCTTGTTGATCATTTAGGGATAAACTCCCAATATACATATAGTAGCAGTAGTCTCTTCATTATGAACACTACACCAGAAAAGACTTTTGGTAGCGTTGAAAAAACGCTACCATAACTTATGGTAGCGTTTTAGAGAACGCTGCTATACGACATGCAACTAAAAGTCTAAAACTTTTTGTTGCGTTGTAGTAAACGCTACCAAAAGTCACTTTTAAATGCAACTGTAGGTATTTTCTGTAGGATTTAAAAAACGCTACCAAAAGTCACTTTTAAATGCAGCTATAGGTTTTTTCTGTAGGGTTAAAAAAACGCTACCATAAGTCTTCATTTTTTGGTTGCATAATTTTCATATATTCAAACAAACAATTAAATCACATAATTAGCATATACAAACAATCAATCATATGATCATCATATTCAAATAATTGCAAAAACATGCTAATCTCACAATCAAATATAATATCCATAATCAATTCAATAGTAGTTTTTCAACAAAATAAATCACATACTACAAGCATTCACAGACAAGTTTCCACAAATGGTACTAACAAAATACGACAACATATATAACAATTAAATTCATGTTCGTTGCTTGATTACCAATAGTTCTTTGTTGTCGACAGTCTTCGCTTCGAAATAGCTAATTACCTGCAAACGAGTTTAACAATCAACAATATATATTGTATGTATGTATATATATATGTATGTGTATATATATATATATATGTATATATATATATGTGTGTGTGTATATATATATATATGTATATATGAAAATCATGTAATCTATAACTCGATATTCTATATTAACACATATTAACAAAAATTGTTCTATTTTTATATGCATCCTATATTCTTTGAATATGTTGCCCAATCTACAAATATATCATGAGAAAATCCCACCTCCAAACTGGCCATTGATGCTAAAGCAACCTACATAGGGTAGTCTAGGCTTTAGGTCGACAAGGGAAAAGTAAGAAATAGCCTAAACTTCTAAGACATAATATCATAGATTCAGTAGAGTTGTTCTCTAGAGATAATAGGCTTAACTATGGTTAGGAACAAAGGGTACCACATGTCTGCTTGATTCATGGCTTCTGTTTAAGTTGAAAGGATAAACGCCTGGATCATATTTTCAGCTTCACGTCTCTGTTCAGAGGTACCAGAAATCTTGGCAATGCGCTCATACCTTGATGATGGTGAGTCAAAAATTTCAATGTCGGCTCCAGATAACTGCAGAAGTTATAATGTTGAATCTAGGTCAAGATAACTTTCCATAAAAATGACAAGTTGTTTGTTTAATATGCTGCTTTGCACTAAACTCGGCAATGCAGAACTATGAATAACGAGCTTTGGGTAGGTGCGTTGTTCTCTATAATCATAAGTCAAAACAGTAGACTAGTACTAGCACTAGAGAGACCTCTTTGACAATCAAAAGCAAGTTAACAATAGAAAGAATATCAATTAACTCAGAAAATAACTTTTGAAAGCCAACGATTTTTCCTATATCCAAATTGACTTTTTAACTTTTGCTTTCAAAAAAATAAAAAGTACCCTAATTCAGGGTATTCAAAAGACCCTAGTTGACAAAATCCAATATGGGAGTGGTTCAGTGTTCTGAGATATGGTCCAGATTAATGGTAAAAGAAACATAACAAAATATAATATATTCCATGGGATTTGGTTAAGTTGCATCTAGGTGCTCTAGTAGAAATAGTTGTGCATCTTATACTTTGAAAGATACAAGGAAAAAACAACAAATCATACGGAGAAGGGTTATCTTCAAATCTTGTTAAACAAAAGTGGAAGTTAATCGACACGGCCTATTAGAGTATGTGAAACATATCACAAACCACTATGGAGTGGCTGATAAATCTACAGTAAGAAAACAAGATGATTGTGTGTGCCCATTAATATTTTTGCGGCGTCTGTAAATGATCTAAAGTTGAATAGTTTATTTGATTTGAATAATGCAATTTAGTCGGAAAGATTTTTTTTTAAAAGGATTCCAGATACAGGTGCTTACAAACATATACACTCTATAACATGACCGAAATCATTATAAACTAGAGAATTTACATTACTGATAGTAGTAAGGTTGGATCCACTTTTGCCCAACACTTTGCTCAGAGCATGTGAAGGGATAGCCAATTCTGAGAATGAAGGAACCCTGAAAGTAGTGCAATCATTTTCAGTACCAAGTGTCTTTACTAAACTGAACAAACCAAGAAGCGGAATTTTATTTCAATGGAAACTAAACAGAAATTTAACAGATCAAACTTGTATTTCCTTAAAAAAACAAAGATTAAAACACAGAGTAGTAATTTTCTACATAGATAATAACAACATACCTTCCTCCATATGATTTCACTCCATATAATGGTAGGGGCTCATATTCCCTATCTCCAGACTTGCATGGAAACATATGAGAAAAATGAAAGTAAGCTCACAAAACATAACATATGTAGTAATATTAACATCTATATGAACTACATGTTATAATATCCATAACATAAAAGAGCATATCCATAATAATGCTATATGGTACCAGCAAGGCTGCGTTAACAGTGACATTATACTATCCGATTATACATGATAGGTTGTTAGTGCTAATTAAGTTCACATAATTATAAGTGGAAATTTATCCTGATGGCCATTTTATCTTTCTTTTCAGCCATAAGGATGCATTTTACTTTGTGCTAATTCAAATCTTGATTTTATATATAGGTGCTTATACAAGGACAATATTTCAAATTTTTTAAGGCTTCGCTCCCAAATTTTATATATAATTTACTCGGCAATGATAACCTAGCAACAATCAAAAATATATATGTTTTGCTTTGTCATAACATTGTTTAAAAAGAAAGAAAAAATAATGGGCCTATGACTGCTATTTTATAGATAAGACAAACCTTTCCAAAGAAAGCAAAAAAGGAATCATTAGTGAAGCATCTAATAAATATTTCCCTTTATTCTATTTTCGTTTGCTCAAAAACACAGTAAGTGCTATAAACTGTAAACAGAAAAGGAGATATGTACTTGTAACTCAGCACGCGAGGCTGACGTAAGTGCCACTCGCAGCATGTAAGCTCCGGCTATGTTAACATTTTTGAGTTGAAACCATTCTTCCCATGTTGTGCCTAAATATCCATTATTGCACTTTCTACGGGGTACATATAATATAACTAATTCACACTACACAAGCATTTGTTTTAAGCTTTAGCATGGCCTGAAAATTTAACTTTAATATGTACCTGGTAACCTGAGTGAAGAACCATCCTTCAGGATAGTTACTTTCCCCAAGATTGTAAACTAGATCATTCCGAGGATATAATTTTGTGTACCTCTCTCATAAATCATACTGCCTATATCTGCAATGAAAACAAGGTCACTAGTCTAATAACATATGAATCACACTAACAATATTACTTAGTACAACTTAACAGTAAGTTTCATATAAACTGCGAGATTTCATTCATTTTAACAATTCAGGCACATTATCGTTTTAGCATGTTACATGAACCACCTCAGCCTAGTGTTACAAGACAAGTTCTGTTTTATTCCAAAAAAAAAAATGTAAGAATGTTAAAAAAATTATCACTTCATTTAGATCTAAATTCATCATCTAAATCTAAACAAGGCTTTTATACCACCTTGCTTTGTTTAGTTGAAGGATTAGTAGGAAATCACCTAATGCATATCTACAACATCAACAACGCCAAAGGAACATAGGAAAAAGTCTGTATAACCATATAAATCTATAGTATTGCAGCTAAATTAACTACCACTATGAAATATAAGTAGAGAAATAAGCTTTTGACATAATGGTAAAATGAAAACATAGAAACCTAATATTAGCCAATTAAAAATTAAATCCTTGTTTTTTTTCTTATGAATAAAACCATCCTGCTTTAGACAGTAGGCAGTTGGCCATTGATAGAGCATATGCACATTTTCAGGTTGATAGCAAGAATGATCAGTGTAAGGAGTTTAAACTTGGATTTGACTTGGGGTTTGTATGCAGATGATGTTATCAGTTTAAGCAGCAACGTTGACAAACAAGCAATGCAAAGGTTGTCATTATCTTCAATTGTAAAATGAAAAAAAAACACAAATATGAAATTTGAGTGTGAACAGTGGAATAATCCATTGAGAAACCAATATACCAAGTACCGGTATACCAAAAATTAAAGAACTCTCAAGCTTTTGAAAATATGGCAATTTAGTGAAAATATTCATAGATGAAGAAAATATGGCAATTTAGTGAAAACATGGGATTATGAAGATGCACAGAAAGTGCTTCTATATGGTTGTAAGACACTAGTATGAAAAAACATGCACAATGACACTAGATTATGAATTTTATGAACTTATTTAGGGATCTTCATTGTTGATTTCACGTCCCAAGTCTATCAATGCGAAATCATAACAAGATGAACATTATTTTATAGCAGAAAACAGCATAAATTTTCCAAGCGTTTGATCAAATGCTTTGGTTGAAAGTTGAAACCAAAATAGGTCCATTCATTGATTTGATATGTTTGGTCAAAAATCAAGCTCTACAGAATAATTGAATAATCGATACATTCGTATTTAAACTAAAAAAAATTGGTAAGTGATTTGAACTTTGATCTCTAAGGAAAAATGCTTAAAAGATGTCTAACGGAATGTATACTCCACAAACCCTTCACATTCTAAGTAATGTTAGACTTAATAGGTAAGACTTAGGTCAATAAATGAATGTTTGCTTTGGTTTAGTCAAGAGAACTAGACCCATTTTTTTAATTGGTAACTTTTCTTTTTACTCCCTTATCATAAAAATCCCTATAAAAGAAACCATCATAAACTGATAGATTAGTTCATCCATAAAAAACTCTAACCCAAAAAAGAAAAAAGAAAAAAAAAGACACGTGCTAACAAAGTTAAAAGTTTTTCTGCAAATTTTTTGTTGTTTTAACTTAAAAGTGAAGTAGCAAAATAAACTATTGAAAATCATATCGTTCCTAGCATGTTTTCACAGTTGAATGTTTCAATTGATAAACCCACAAACTATAGTCAATTCAAGTGCATGAACTGTTATCCAAGTATTCAACTACATTTAGTCTACAAATCCATCAAAAACAACACTAACATAGTTCCAGTTTATTGCATAAATCTTGTTGTTTTAGGTGAAGTGGCACAATAACTTATGAGAGAAAAAACCACATGTCTTTACGATGTTTCTTCTAACAAACTACAGTCAATTCAACTGCATGCAATGCAGTTCATGTACTAAAAATCATCAATAACTAGCAACAAAATCCTATGTAAATACCTGCCAGCAGACACATATCGATCAAAAGTATCAGTAGGAAAAGGAAGATCCTCAGCATCACCTTCAACAATAGTACACTCCTTCAAAGCCTCCTTCTGCCTAGCCTTTTCAAGCTGATGCGGCAACTGATCGAGAATCGTAACGTTTTTAGGATCGATGTGCTTTATAATCCCCAAAGTAGTGAACCCAGTTCCTCCTCCGACATCCACCACCTTCATCCTAGAATCGTACAGCTCGGCGGGCTCCAACGCTTCGTCTCTCATGTCCTCGGTCCAGTGTCCTAGATTTATCACATGGTCGTACACTATCGATAGGAATCTGTAGAACCAGAATGCTTCCTGCTTGTGCTGGATGAACCTCGGCTGCGAAGCGGGTCGGGAGGTGGACGCGCTGCATGTAAAGATCGAAGCTTTTTTGGATTTTTGATATTTTAAGGTGAAAGGGATAAGACCCATTTTGAGATTTGTGGGTTTGGAATGAATCAATGAAGGTGAATTTGGGTTGGTGATGGGTTCGGAGTATTGAGAGGCTTTCTGCTCCGTTGAGCATGGAGGAAGCCATGGCGGAATCAAGATTTGATTTTGAGGGAAGGGCGGTTGGGGAAATTGGAGTTTGGATTGGGAATTGGAGTAAAGATTGGGGTTTGTTGCTGGAGATTTAGTTTAAGGTGCGTTCAAAAGAACACACAGCGAAGGGAGGAGGAGGAAGAAGAGAATGAGAAGTGAGAGCAGTGGAGATTAAACTATGGGTTACGTTTGGTTTGGTTAGGCGGAATTATTTTTGGTAAGGGCGGGAACGTGAATTGTTTTTTGTCACCTTTGTACTGTTTGTGAAATATTATCGGTTGCATTTAAATTAAAACGCACTAATTTTTGCTACTATAAATGGTTTTTCTTGTAGTGGAAATATCCAATGCAAGGACTAATCGCTACTAATCCTAGGAGTAACTCCCGACATGATGTGGTAGGAGAGTGCCTTCGGTTTGTCCTGCTCCTGGACAACTTGTATGGACGAATGTCTGGCGTTGCATTTTAGGTTACATAAATTGATCTCTATGAACGTATCATCTGTTTGGTGGTGGAGAAGGAAACTTCTCTTAGCTTAACAAAACATTTCCTGAGACGTACGAGCTCTGGAGTTATATGTTTATAGAAATCAGTTGCGTGATTATGTAACGGTAATGTGGTCATAGAGGAAAGGTGATGTGCTATGTGAAAGGTAATTGTCACCTCAGGCCTTACGCTCGGAAATGACCAAAACATGATAGATGCGGCAATGCTATATGGTTCGCAACCGTTAGGGTATGATCATCTCTTTCTAGATATATTTATTCCGACTATGACTTCGGGTATTAAATTAATGTGGTGTATGCGAAGAGAGCTCTCGGATAGGTCGGTAACGACCGGGGTGATGACATATTCGGTACTATCTAGTTAGAGGTAGGCCGGTCTTATGTTGGTATGGGACCATCAGTTGGGCCTCGGTACATTCCTCTAGAGATGTACTACCGGAAGGTAGTCCGTTCACCTGGTCATTTGTATGGAAATCGATTCTCCAATAAAAGCCTGTCATTTTGTTTATAGATCCTAGTAAGCTGGAATTTAATAATGGTAACAACTTCGGCTAAGATTAATAAATTTACTTGCAAATGTTTTTGAAGATATGTCATTAAAAATAATATCAAGTGATTTTACATAATAATGATTTGGTTATCATAAGGTAAAAACCCGTTCCGTGTTTATGTGCGGCGTGGTCTTATGAGATACCTTTTTGGTTTTCAAAACGCGTATTTTGAGTTCTCACAGCAGTCCTATGACTGACCCGGAGTTTATTTTCCCTTTCCTTAAACTCTGGGTGCCCTAATTTTCTCGGGCAGCCTAGTAGTCAGGTTTAGTTTAGAAGAAATCTGGATGGGGCTCGAAGCATGGAGTCAAGAGATTTTTCTAGAGATTTTGGTTTATTTCCACCACACTCTTGTACTATAGTATTCCACATTTGTAAGGACAAGAATTTACAACTATGCATATTTTTAACTCTAATAAATGTATTTTTATTTCTGCTGTAAATTTTTTATTGAATAACGTATGTGAGATTCTGTTATGTCTTTATTTTTCTTTCTTACCCTTGATAATCCGCTTCTCTGGCACTTGGATTTACGGCACGTGAATACCATGGATGTATTATTGTCGATTTTCGAGAGTCGAAGAAACGGGTCCTCACAACGTGGCATCAGAGTTTAGGTTGAGCGAACACCTTGGGTTTGGTAGGGGTAAAGTCTCATCAGAGATAGGTTTAGTAATACCCTAGGGTGAGTAACTCATTAGAGATAGGGTAAGTGACACCCTAGAATGAGTTGTATTGTATATGAGCGCGTATTTTTTTAATGAAATATACAAATGATTTTGGTTTTGAAACCTTGTATATGGAATAATTTTACCTAAAATTATATTTTGAATATAAAGAATATTTTCCAAATAATATAGTTATTTGTTTAAGAAAAGGATAATACTCAATTATTATCATTAATTGATGGGTTGATTTATTTAAAAGTTTAAGTATAAATACCTTGCGAATTAAATTTCATAATTTGACTATAAGAGGTTTAACAAATAATGTTGAGAAGATTAAGAATATTAAGGGGTATAAATAAAACCTGATAAGTGGGAAAAAATATTAACAAATGAGGGCTTTAATCTAAAATGTTTTTAAGAAAGAATTTTCAAAGAATTTTGAAAATTGATAATAATATTGGTTTAAGGTTAAGAAATTTATTTAAGATAAACAAAGTTATGAGCATGTTTTAAAAAATAAATGATTTTAAAAAAAATAAACGTGGAAGGTATTTTGAGAATTTAAATCCTGGTATTTTGCAAAAGAATTTTGGAAGTTTAATACGATTAAAAGAAGTTATGTGATCTTAAGAAATGGATTTATAAATGGGGTTTTTATAAAGTAATAGTAAGTAACTTGTTAAAATTTTATAAAAAGAACGTATAGTATTATTTCAAATAAAGGATTTAGAAAGAAGTATCTTAGGATAACTAGTTCGAGTGGTTCGAAAGTAACTAAAATAGGCTAGAGATGTGTTCGGATGGTAAACGCTTCTCTTAAGTATTCCCCTTCTTGTGAAGGAAATATGTGATACTATTGGTAGTACCTAGTTCCTTGGTAACATTTTTGAGTTACTCGATCTATATAATTTTTTAAAGTTAAAAAAGCATAATGTGAATCATTAATTGATAAATTAAGTAATGGTTGTCAATATTTATCAAAGTATATTATCTTAAGATAAGCATCGATATGCTTTGATCTTTAAAATAAATGGTTAAAGTTATTAATAAATAGTTTTAGGTTTGTAGTAAACGATGTTTTAGCAACATTTGTTTTTAAACCCTTGAATGAAACTATGGAAGAAATCTTATGGTTATATTTGGATCTTTGATAATGAGATTTTAAAGATAATAACAAGTATTGGAGTGTTTTATGAAAAAGATAGAAAGTATTATAATTAACATGTTATAAAAAGAGAAGTTCATTATAACAATGTTTTGGTAGTAATTATTTTAATCTCTTTGATTATATTTTAAAGTAATTAAAATTTGCTAAGTAAATTTTGAATATACTCATAACATTTGAATAAGTATATAAATACTTTTTATGTATTAAAATTGGTATAAGTAAAGAGAATATATATATAAAGGAAATTTTAATTAATAAAGGAGTGTTAACTGATAAAGAAATTTTTAACTAATCAAGAAAGTTTTCACATTTAATATTATATAAAGGAAGTTTATGGTGAATTATCAATTTAATGAATTATTTTGAAAATGAGTTTTTCAGAAACCATTAAGATGTGTCTAGAGATGTATTATAGTAAAAAGATATTTAACTTTTGAAAAGAAATGTGTTTTTAAGTAGAAATATTTGGAAGTAAAAAAGTAAAATGGTTATGTATAAAGAAGTATCTTTATGAATAAAGAATGAAAGTTTTATGAAATGTTCTCATAAAAGTTTTTGAAAGATTATTTCATATGAAGTATATGGATTATTTTGTCGCATGATTTAATCTAAGATTCGAGTGCTAACTTTAACGTGTTTGACACCGGTCCGAAAAAGAATTACCAGTCGATCCTTAACGACGAACATTGATGAGAGTTTAGGGTTAGATACTTGGGTTTCTATCATAGTTGGGAGCTATGCAAGGAAAAACTAAAGTTATGATCAGAAAGCCTGGTCAAAGTCCGCACTAATGGATCGAGAGATCAATGCTAGTTTGGAAGTAAAGTTGTGAATTCTAATAGAAGATCAAATGAGATATTGTGTATGGATGATCAATGTACATCGTACGAGTGTAAGTTTAAAAATAAATATTTTGGGCAAAACATTTAGGTTTTTGTTTTGGGTAATTTCGGGGACGAAATTCTTTTAAGGAGGAAAGTCTGTAACGACCGACAAATTTATCGCTTTGATAAATTATATTTATTTTTAAATAAAAGGTTGATAATACTAATAATATTGTTTTGAGTGATAATAAATAATAATAAATCTTATTTTGAATAAATATTTACAAAACTATTTTCCTCGAAATTTAAATCGATAAAATGGCCGAAAACTGTTTTATCGTTAGCCAGCTCTATAATCGTAAAACATCACATGCGGAGCTGGATACATATACTTATTTTTATAATTGAACAAGAATACGAAATAAAATAATTTATTGTATTTTTGAAAATTTAATGTGTTTATGACATTGTTAGTAATGCCCTTAAATATAATAATCGATTTATAAATTCAAATTGAGATTTAATGATTTAATAATTATTTTACTTTTTCAAATAATTATTTTAAATGATGATAATTCATTTTTAATAGTTATAAAGTAATAATAAATCATCTATAATAGTTTTATAAAGATATATATTTGATTTGAAAATATAAGGAAAAATTGATACCGCTTTATCGGTATAATAGCAATTAATGTAAATAATTGTTAATACCAATTTATATGGTTTTATAATTCAAATGGGATCGTTTTAATTCATTTAAAATTATAAGAAATTTATTTCAATTTTTTTTACATATATATGCAGTTTAATGTATAAGTGAAAATGTGACCGGGAATTGGTTCTCTGATTGGCAATGGTTTATTGAATGAAAGTTGTTCGGGGTCAATACAACATTGTTTATATGTCATGTACACATATATAACACATAAATACACACCCTAACATATACATATATCTATATATGTATACATAACACATTTATACACTATATATATAAAGTTAAAAATATCTAAGATATTTCGTTTACTTAATTTTTAAGTATTCAAAAGTCAACATATGCATGCCTTGAGGTGATAGAAGTGATGTGCACATGGTGATGGGATTGTAGCCGTGTATATGATGATGGAGGAGGAGGATGTGAAGAGTGATGTACGGAAAAATAAATATCATGATATTTTTTAGAAGTTGCTTAGCCCTTATGGCTTCTAAGGCTATAAATACATGCATACCTTCCTTTATATTTTCACAAAACTTTCCATCTTCTTCTACCACTTCTTTTCAAGATCTAATGGCCTCTTTAATGGCGTGGACTTCTCCTCTAAATAAAATAATGAGCAAAAATTATTGCAAAATATTAGTAAATTTATATGCACATGTATATGTTATCAAATCCACTTCAAACGAAGACAAATCTCCTCCTCTCCACCTTAAAAGACCAAACCATCCACCATTACCACTATGGCCGAGCTCTTCCACCTCTTCTAGCTTGGGCCATGGCTTTCTCAAGGTCTTAGAATCGATTCCATATGCTCCGGTGCGACGGTAGCGGAGCTACAGCTAATTTAAAGTTACATCGTTCGAATTTAAGGTGAGAAACTCTTACTTATATTATATTTTTGGATGATGATATGATGTTTACAATGGACGTTTAATATGCTTTGATCATCATGTATGGTTGTTTAATATGAACATTGAATGTATATTCAAGTCATGGAAATACACGTCGATAAGCACAAAGGAAACCACTTTCCTCTATTTTAATGAATTGGGTGTATATGGAATGTTAAACCTCTTTAAAAAGGTTTTAAAATGAGTTTGAAATGTTTTACAAATATATGGAAGTGTTTTGGTGAAGTTTGAAAAGTAATTGAAATTTTAGCCAAAAATAAGCGCGTCGCGTAACGGTAGTTCGCGATTTCGCGCCATAAAAGCCAAACAAGTGTATAGAATGGAGTATAGCTTGGAATTTTTTGAGATAAGAATTTTCCATACTATTATATCCATATATTTCCAACAAAGAAAGAAAACTGAGATTTCGGTAAGTAAATTTTTATATATAAGAAACAAGTTTTTGGAAAAATTGAGGTTTTACAGTTCGAAATCCAAGACTGGATTTCTTTGAAAATGATATTTTAAATTTATTTAAAATATGAAACAAATTCTAAAAGTATTTTTAAAATTACAAAGTATTTTGAGTTATAAAAATGAATTTCCAATGATGGGAAAGTCGTTTTGATCAATATAGCTTAAAATGAACTTTCCACAACACTTTTTCGTAGCACTTTTCTATAACTTTGACATTTTAGTTTTAAACTTAACAATTCTTTTCCAAATCTTTTATAAATATTTTCAAATAAATAATTAAGTAATCTAATATTGATTTGGAAGTTTTGTAGTTTATTTAAAAGGAATTTAAATAAATAATTTAAAGAAAAGCTATTACAAATTAAGTGATTTAATCTTGGCTCTATAAGCCGACGAGTAGACTGGATTTTTCTATTCGTGAGATCCGGATGTGAGGTGCTTAAACTAAGGAGATGTTCAGGAGCAACCAATGCCCTGGCTCACCTGGCCTCTTCCTTGACAAGGCATAGGTAAGGTCGAAATGTCGGAAACAAGTTAAGTATCCAAATTTAAATTTAATACAACTTTGATTGTATAGAGATGATCTTCTTAAACTTAGTATTAAAGCCCAAAGAGGGAACTCGTACTATTCGTGGAATTTAATAGGTGATTTCGCCGTTATTCCGCTCATAGTATTTGTTGAATACGGGAATTGATATTGAGTAGAATTAGAGGATTTCTATAGATTATGCTCATTTAGTATTTACTGGTTTTGGATTAACATCTTAGATAACATGGTTTTAACTCAATCAAAAGTATGAGTTTTGAATTAAGAAATATTTGTTAAGATTTAAAATGAAATGATTTGGAAATATTTTCCTAAGTGAAAAATGAAATGATTTCGAATTTATTCCCAACTCAAAAAGGTTTTAAGTTATCCAAGGATTTGATAAGAGAGGTTTAATGATTTCGTATATACCAAAAAGAAGTGTTTTAAAGTTAATATATCTCTAAAAGATATTTTTGATTAAAAGAACTTAATCAATTAAAGAATGATTTCCTATTCACAGAACATCTTTTTATCGATGTTGGATCGAAGGTACCGGGCTCGGATTTGGGTAATTCTTATCCGAAGACCACTTTGAACCAATTTACGTATTCGAAGTGAAGACATGGATATGATATTTGGGATTTTCATAATGAAGGACTGCTTGTTGATCATTTGGAGATAAACTCCCAATATACATATAGTAGCAGTAGTCTCTTCTTTACAAAATATCTAATGCAAGGACTAATCGCTACTAATCCTAGGGGTAACTCCTGACGGGATGTGGTAGGAGAGTGCCTTCGGTTTGTCCTGTTCCTGGACAACTTGTATGAACGAATGTCTGACGTTGCATTTCAAGTTAGCTTAACACCCTTTCCTGAGACGTACGAGCTCAGGAGTTATACGTTTATAGAAATCATTTGTGTGATTATGGGATGGAAATGTGGCATTCAAAGAAGAAAGATGATGTGCTATGTGAAAGGTAATCGTCAGCTTAGGCCTCACACCTAGAAATGACCAAAATAGGGTAGATGCGGCAAGGCTATGTGGTTCGCAACCATTAGGGTATGATCATCCCCTTCTAGATATATTTATTCCCGCTATGACTTTGGGTATTAAATTAATGTGGTGTATGCGAAGAGAGATCTCGGATAGGTCGGTAACGCGACTGAGGTGATGACATATTCGGTATTATCTAGTTAGAGGTAGGCCGGACTTGTTTTGGTACAGGACCATCAGTTGGGTCTAGGTACATTCATTTAGAGATTTACTGTCGGAAGGTAGTCCCTTCACCTGGTCATTTGTATGGATATCCATTCTCTAATAAGAGTCTGCCATTTTGTTTGTAGAACCTAGGATGCTGGAATTTAATAATGGTAACAATTTTGGCTAAGATTAATAAGCTTACTTACAAATGCTTTTAAAGATATGTCATTAAAAATAATATCAAGTGATTTTACGTAATAATGATTTGGTTATCATAAGGTAAAATGTCGTTCCGTGTTCATGTGTGACGTGGTCTTATAAGATACCTTTTTGGTTTTCAAAACGCGTATTTTGAGTTCTCACATCAGTCTCATGACTGACATGGAGTTTATTTTTCCGTTTCCTTAAACTCTGGGTACCCTAATTTTCCCAGGCATCCTATTAGTCAGGTTTAGTTTAGAAGAAATCTGGATGGAGCTCGAAGCATGGAGTTAGAAGATTTTTCTGAAGATTTTGGTCTATTTCCATCACACTCTTGTACTATAGTATTCTGCATTTGTAAGGACAGGAATTCATAACTGTCCATGTTTTTTACTCTGATAAATGTATTTTAATTTCCGCAGTAAAGTTTTATTAAAATAACATATGTGAGATTTTGTTCCGTCTTTATTTTTTCTTTCTTACCCTTGAGAATCCACTTTTCCGGCACTTCGATTTACGGCACATGAACACCGAGAATGTATTATTGTCGATTTTCAAGAGTCGAAGAAATGTGTCCTCACACAACACAATATAAAACATTTTTTATATCACTAATAAATACGTGCTCATATATATAATATATCCAACTCATTCTAGGTTATTACCAACCCTATCTTTAATGAGTTACACATTCTAGGGTATTACCAACCCTAACTATAATGAGTCTATCCCACCAAAGCCTATGTGTTTGCTAAACCTAAGCTCTAATGCCATGTGTGACGAACCAAAAATTTTGACCCTTGAAAATCGACACTAATACGTCCACTATATTGTGTGTCGAGCATTCAAGTGTCCAAAAAAACCGATCGTTGGGGGAAAAGAGGAAGAAAGAATATAAGAAGAAGAAACTAAATAATCATGGAATCTCATAATGCAACGGAAGAATATATAATATATCGACGATCTTTACAAAATAAGAAATTGTAATATACATACATCCATCAAAGTACAACAATGAATCACTAATCATCAGCCTCAATAGTTATAACAACTTGTCCTTACAAATGCTGATAATTTTAAATAAACAATGCCGTGAAAATATGATAATAACTAGCTACCGATGGGGCCTTTGCTCCATGCTCCTCCAAAAAGTATCCGAATCTAACCTGTAAATATACTCAGTCTGACCCATATTAAAAAGGAAAGTCGCCTGTATCAGTCTGGTAAGCCAGCGTGAGAAACACATCTAAATTGGATTTCAATGTTAGAAAACCTTTTGAAATAAAGGTATCTTGTAAGACTACGTCGCATATAACCACAGATGAATTTTTACCTTATAATAACCCAAACATTTTTATCAAATCATTTGATATTATTTCTAATGACATTCTTTAAAAACCCTTTTCAAATAACATATTAAAATAGCCGAAATTGTTACATTGATTAAATTCCAGCATACTAGGCTCCACAATCAAAACCGTAAAGGCACGTATTGGAGAATGGATTCCATACAATGACAGGTAAGGGATTACCTTCCGTACAGTACATATCTAGAGGAATGTACCGAGGAACCACAGACATTCCTTTGCATCTGACAAGACCGGCCTACTCCTTTCCGATAACCAACACAATAGTCCTGGATAGTACCTAATTTAACATCATCTCTGTCATTCCCGACCTATCTGTGGCTATAACATGCACAACAAACCTTATATATAGAGGGTAATCTAGAAAGGTGATGACCACACCCTAATAGATGCGATCCACATAACCTTCCAGCATACTCTATTTTAGCCATTTCTGGGTATGAGGCCTGAGGTAACATATTACCTTTCATATGACAAATCCCACTTTGAATGCCACATTGCCATTTCCAACAACACACTAATTGATTTCCACAAAATTACATTCCTCGAATTCATATGCCTCAAGGAAGGGTGTTAAGTATAAGAGGGGTTTCCTTCTACACCACCAAATAAATGTACGTTTGTAAAAAAAATGTACATGGTCCTAGAAATGCAATATCAGACATCCGTCTATACAAGTTGTCCAGGAACAGGATAAACCAAAGGTACTCCTGCTACATCCTATTTGGGAATCATTGCAAGGATTAGTAGCAACCAATCCTTGCAAATTAAAGATTTTCATAACGAAGGCACTACTGCTACCATATATATCAAATATGGGAATCACCCGAGAGGTTAGTGGAAAGCTGCCCTACATCATGAAGATCTCCATCTTCAAAATCATTATTGTCAAGCAAATTTCACTTTCGAATGCATACACTGGTCCGAAGTGGTTTTCAGATAAATCCATTCCCAGTCTCTCCGGACCAACAATTGATAAGAGGCCCTCAACCTCATATGGAAACCAAGTCTAGCAGACTTATCACGTTTCTAACTCTCAACTTGTTATCCTTTGGTCAAGAAGGAAGCCCAGAAGATTGGAGTGCCATAGTCACTCTGCTCTACTCGAATCATAATTTTTAACATCAAATGATGATCAAGCCTACTCAGTTAGCTTCGTGCTAAGTATATGACAAATCAGTTTACACGTCCAGTAAAGGAACCAAAAAAAATCTAGCACACTAGCAGTCACTAGGCCAGTTTAATTAATCTTTTATTAATTAATTACTTTTCAAATATTTATGTCAAAATATCTTTGCGAAGATATATTCTCAAATCCACTTTTAATCTTCTGACATTTAGAAAACATTTCCATATACTTATCTCAACTGTATAAGTATATTCACAAACCATTTCATTTTCAACACTTAGAAAATACCTATATATACTTAAATCCGTAATAAGTATATTTACTAAATCTTTAAGAAAAGCTTCATATTTTTTCAAAACACACTTTATTGGGTTAAAATGAATGTTGCGTAAAACATTGTTACGACAACCCAAAAAACACTAGTATAGGGATCCACTTGATTATATACTTAATATTCATATTCGATGTTGAACATAAACTATTTATTAGTTAACGATGAAGCCAATCAAATTGAGGTATCATTACCTCTCAGACCTTGAAGTGGAAAACAATCTTAACTTCAAAATAGATATAAGTTACCCACCTCGAATATTAACATCAAATAAAGGATATGAATAAATCATGTATACTATATAAAACATTCCTTTTGGAAATCACTTGCTATAACAACAGCGTTATAGTCCATGTCTTCCCCACTTTCTCGAAAAATATTTATTACAAAAAAAACGTTGAATTCCATGTCATCCTATCACCTAACACATTTTAAGTCACTTTTAAAACCATTAAACTCCATTTGCAAATATCACATTCAAAACATTCCTTTAAGAGATTATTTTACTTTTAAAACGAAATGTATCCCCCTTTATAAAAACCATCCTCTACTTATCAAGATAAACCCTTTTATATTTATAAAACCATGTTTTATAATCTCTTTTCTATTTTATAAAACTTCTTTTTGTAAAATCTCTTTATTTATAAAATTCCATTTAAAAATCTCATTTATTTATAAAATTCCATTTATAAATCTAATCATTTATAAATCTCATTTATTTAAAAAATTCTATTTATAAATCCATTTACAAATTTTCAATTACAAATCCATATTTAATATTTTAAAACACCATTTATAAATCTATTCCTTTATTTATAAAATATTACTTTTATAGATCTGTTATATAAACTATTTCAAAAATATTTCTTTCAAACTATTTCTATCTTCTTTAAAACTATATTTCCTTTATAATAAAAGATGGACTTATTTATTAAGCTTTAAAACCTTTGAAATATAGTTCGAAATCTTTATTTAAAATATTTCACAAAATAGTTGAATTTATATTCCAAAGATCATGTTTTTATTTCATTTTAGTGAACTCCTTCTTTTAATAATTTATAAATAATTATTAAAACGTGTATTATTTCATGTATCACCTTAAAAATCATTTCAATTTAAAATCATTATTGTATAGTGTTTCAAAATATTAAAAATAAGGCTCAGTGCTACTATAGCACTTAATAAGTAAAATCATGTCCATGTCATCAAATATGGCATCCAACAAATAATATATCACAATATATGAAAAGTAAAATCAATAGTGCGGGGAATCTCGTTGGATCCCTCCAACCTGCCCCCTGCATCACAGCTCATATATATATATATATATATATATATATATATATATATATCATCACACATATATATGTGTAAATAAAATCAACAGTGGTAAGGAATCATGTTGGATCCCTCCAACATGTCCCTTTACATGACATACATTACATAATCATGTAATATGGGTCATCCTCTACCAGGCGGATACATATAAAAGGTCATCCACTCCAAGGGCAAGAATAAATCCAAACTAACTGAAGAAGTAGTAATTCATCCAAACAAGCAACAAACAGGCATCAATAAAAATATCTGCGCTTATATAAAATATAAATGGGCCCAGAGAGGTGTGTAACTCACTTTATAACCCAACAACGCTGATGCGCTTCTGCTCAATGCTGTAATCGAACATAGTTCAATTTTTCCTAAAATTCCTACAAGCTCCACTCTAAGCCAATCTAACTCGACGATGTAGAAATTATCACTACTAGTCCAACGCAACTGACTGCATCCCAATCCGACCTCGTATGGACAAGACACGAATTACTGAACATTTGAGAATAATTAAAAAAATTTAACTTAATAATTAAGGTAATTAGGTTAATCACCTTCCTATTTTATAAACCCGGGCCATTGTCAACTTGACGTAGCGATGTTATCCACCCACCATCGTCGCCTTGTGGCCCCTATCATCGCCGCACTGTCGCAGCAGAATGCCCCGACCATCCTCGACCAAACGCCACCTATGCGGCCTTCCCTCATTGCCTCTAGCTCGCTGGCGAGCCCAAAAGGCGGACGACATTCATCTCAACTTTGATGTCGTCGTGCTTTGATCTAGCTCAAACCAACCGTCCACTTCAGTCCTCATACCATAACGAACGATTTCCTGGTTGAGGTTTGTAACGACCCGCCTTTTTGACCATCAAAAGTCGACACTGAATACTACCACAGTATTCAAATGTCGAACATCCAATGGTCAAAAGGGCAGATTGTTAGCATAAATAAAATAAGAATAGAGAATAGAGAAAAATCAAAATCTCATAGTAGAATCGACAACATATAATAGAACAAGGACAGTAAAAACTGTCCCTCCAAAAATAAAGAGTATACTAGAGTTAAAAACAAACCTTATCAGCTGGACAATTATAAAATCCTGACCTTACAATTGCTGATATGGATATTATATAATACAGCGGAAAATAAAACAATACGATAGGTGAACCTCCAGCTCCTTTCCAAGATCTCCATAATACCGAAGCCAACCTGGGAAAATACTCGGTCTGACCTGAGCATTATAATAAAATAACACTCGGATAAGTCTGGAAATACTAGCATGAGAAAAACTCAAATAATGGGGAATATATAAAAGTTATGTGAGACCACGTCGCTGACGCGGGATGGGTTTTCACCTCACAAGAATAACATCCATACAGAAAAAGTAGAGAAAAACAACAGGAAAAAAATCCAAATAAGAATGGGCATAAACATGTTAAAAACCAGACTTCGAAGAATGGAAATAATCTAAATGAAAATCCAAACTGGACAGAATGGGTAAAACAGGATATCCAAACTTGATAGAATGGACAAAACCAATAATTAAACATCGTGAAGAGTGGTTGACTCTTCCTGTTGCAATTAAAGAAAACAGACTCAAAGGTTCGACTCTAATAAGAAAGGAAAAATTGCCAATAAATGACTAGGAGGGTGCACCTTCCTTGAAGTATACCTCTAGTAATATACTTCGAGAAGCTCATTTACTCAGTGACACTTCTCGGAAACCTCCAAGCCGGACCCCGCCAAACCTTACCGAGAATACGAATATTTCACATCTAAATCATAACCGTTTTAACGTGACGGTACACCAAAATCTAGATGAGATGTGAAAACACCCTAATGGGAGCAACCCCACATAGCATGGCCCCTTCTTGCGCTTTAGTTTTAGTCATTTTTATGAGGGATATCAAAGCTCAAAGAGCAACAAATCGTTTTCAAGGTGACGATACGCCATAAAGAAAGCTGAATCCGATAATTAATAAATCAACTATCGGGGATAACTAAATTGATCGTATATGGAAATTAAATATCATATATTTAACATTACTCATCGATTCCAAACAAGTGCGATCTCTCGGTTGAAAATGAAGCCAGGCAAGTGGAGATAGTGTTACCTCTGGGCATCACCTTGATGACATTTTTAACCTTCGAAATAGAAACGAGTCAAAGCCTCAACGTTTAGCGTTAAAAGTATGACTAAAACCTTTCCATATAAGCGATATCGATTATAGGAACACTTTTCCATAATCAAAATCGAACTTTACTTTTAAAAATTGAACTTTTGCTTGATTTCCATATTACAGTATTGGTAAAACACTTTTAGAAATACCTTTTAAAAGTAACTTTTAAAAGGAACTTTTAAAAGACAAATTTTGTAATACCAAGTGTATTAAAACAAGTGACAAAAACGAATCTCATTAAAACATTGTTTATTATAACCCAAAACAATTTATACTTAGCTCTATTTATAAATTTAAAACAATATTTATTATCCCAAAAGATAATAAAAACAATTTAAATACCTTCATAGATTTAAAACAATATTAATTACCCCGAAAGTTAATTAATCACATTTATAATCTCTTTGGAATAAACAAATCCATGATCTTTAATTAAATAGTTAATTATTTCCAAACACTTTTATATCTTCAGTAAATTAACTTTAAAACCTTTATTAAATCAGTTTATTAACTTAAAAATACTTTCATTATATTAGTTAATTTACTTTAATCACTTTTGTTAAATCAATTAATTAACTTTAAATATCATTAATTAAAAAGATTTATTAAATTCAAATAATCATCAATTAAAATGAAAAATTAATCTCAAATATCATCAATCAAAATGATTAAATAATTTTAAATGCCATTAATTAAAAACAATTAATTAAGATCAAATAATCATAAATTAATTGGGTTAATTAAATTCAACCCTCATTAGTTAAAACGATTAATTTAAAACATTATTTGTTAAAATGATTAATTAACTATACAACATCATTAATTAAAATGATTAAATAAATTTCAAATATCGTTAGTTAAAACAACTATTAAATTTAAAACAATCATTAATTAAAATGATTGAATTAAATTTGAATCTCATTAATCAAATAGATTAATAAACTTCAAAACATCATTAATTAAAGTAATTAATTAATTCCAAAATTATTAGTTAACATGATTAGTTAACTTTAAACATCATTAGTTAAACAGTTATTTAATTTAAATAACCATTAATTAAAATGGTTAATTAATTTATAATACTATTAATTAATATGATTAATGAATTTTAAAATTCTATTTAATGAAAACACAAGCTCAAGTTCAAATCACACACGACGTGGTTTTGGGGATGAAAGTCAATAAATGACGGTATAGCGAAAATCGCTATAACGACACTTAAACAATTTAAATGAAATATCAAGATTTATTTTAATTAACTATCAATATAATAGCATAAGGATGTAAATAAATAATTATTGGCGAAAAACCACTCAAGGTCTCTCTACAAATTCTCCCTGCAAAATAATGGTTAAGGACATTATATATACTTATATGTGTTCATAAAAATCAAGTTAATAGGTCATCCATTTTCCAAAAGGAAATTAAACCACACAATCAATCGAACAATTTAACTAACATCCAAGCAATCAATAATAGTTTATAGCATCATAAATATGATATAGTAAAATTTAATGTGATTTAAACTACCATTGATTTGAGTTTTCACCACAGCATTCCGATTTGGACTAAAACCCAACGGGTGTTTGATTTTAGCCAAACATTCCACTAGCTCCAAATCCAACCTAACCAACTCCATTGCGCAGCCATCGTCGCTACGAGTCCAACACAGTAGACGGCGTTCGAATCCGACCTCGTATGCAAAAGTTATTCGAATTATAAGTTTTTGAACTAGATAATATAATAAATATTAAATTACATCACTAATTATTAATCAATTGCACTAATCCCCACTTAACTTCTTCTTCCCTCTTCCTTAATTAAAACGTGCACACACAGTATCTCCTTTCCACGGCCGATCCTTTAATTTTCAAATTCACCCTAACCACTCGATGAAATCCAAGACCGTCACCTCAAACGCGTCCCTCTCTCTCTCTCTCTCCGAGGAACCCACCATCTCCTCGTCTGCACCACCAGGCTAAAAACAAACCTACTCATGTACCCATAGCCCCTAAAAAATGTTGCTTCCCTACCTAATTGGTCGCACCACCTGAAACTCAACGACAAGATGCTAAAAGCCATGACGAACTTGAATCCAATATATGTTTCCCCAACTAACGACCATAGCCTTGCCCCACGCGGCCTCCACCCTAAAAGATGACGCGACTAATATTAAGCACATGAACTCTCGAGCATACAAGCTCAACGAATCCAAAATCACGATTTTTAATCATTAAATAATTTTATTTTCAATTTTTCAAAGTTTTGATTTAAAAAGGGGTAAATTCTTTTATGTTTACAGGCATGTTTTTAAATAAAGGAGAAGAGGTATAGGAGGAGTATGGGTTAGGTGATGGAAGTATGGGCTTTGAATTGATGGGTAATTATTATTTTATTTGAAAATATCTGATATTACACACCCAAAAATTTTGAACCCCAATCGAAACATGTCGACTGGCGTTCTATACCAAATACCCATAATCCAAACTTAATGGAACTATTTTAACGACCTAATTCCAAAGTATACAGAAGTTAGCTTTTTAAATCGAATAATTTTTGAAATTAATTGCTAAGCGTTTTGAGATCGCTTGACCACACAGTATGTTTGATCATTACAAAACTTAACGTCGTACAATAATTTATTATTCCAGATCTAATGGCACTGGTTTCGTCAAAATCTGAGACAGTGCCCCGGAATGATAATTTCACATATTTAAATATCGTTTTATATTTTTTATCCAATTATCGATATTTATCTGATCTATTTATATTTGTAAATAAATTTACAAATTGAATCCATCAATATTATTTATTAATTAAAAGGAGTTAAATAAAATTACTAAATCTATTTAATTAACATCCAATTCACAATTCAAATATTTAACCATTCCCTATATTTGGATTATAAGTTATTAAATTCCTAAATCTAATTATTTCAAATATTTAAAATTAATTAAACTTTAAAAATTCGATAAACAAAATTCTGGGTTGTTGCTTTCTCCCCCACCACAAAAAAATTTCGTCCTCGAAATTTTCAAGGAAGAAAATGTTTCCAGACCCTTAAGTTTAAAACTATTAAATAAATGAGTTATTAAACTTATTAGTTAAACTCTAAGTTTTCTGGAAAATATCGACAGCATTTTCATTGCGCAGCTCGATCGGAACAACTACAAATTGCCACTACGGGCTCTAAACCAACCAAAGAAAACAAAAGCCAAGTAGCCTCCATAATCGGGACATAAAATCATCAGCCAATTTAAATTTCTAAATTTGTTGCATTCCTTTTTGCATTTATTATAAATTTTTGGCAAGTAGTTTATAATCTCTATGCAACTACAGGTGCACAAGAATCAAATAGTGAATCTCTTGCATACCTGTACTTACGAAATGCAAAAGAGAATCAGGCTAACAAAAACAATACGATGTAACTCTACATGCAAAAATTAGCATGATATAAATCTACATGCAACTCTATATAAAATAAAGCTACATGCAACTAACAACAATATCACAATCATAGGCGACAAAATACAGAGAATATTCTATAAAAATACTATGCATCCAACAATTTCAAATGATAAATTTAAATCTAAATGCCCGGGTTTTTAAATTCAAAAACTTATTTTCAAATTTCTCAAACAGGAATTAAATCAAAGATCAAAAATCAAAATGACAAGGAGAGGACTCCTCCTAAAAAAGTATGGTGAAACTCTAGAATCAAAACAACATGGAGAATCCAGGGGTATTCTGGTTCCTCCAAATACATCAATTAGAGTGAATAAATATTATTTCTTTACCAAAATATTCAAAATATTTTTTTTTTCAAAATCACCGGTATTTAGGTCCTAATAACAATAACTCAAAATCCTTTGTCTATAAATTTAAACTTTATAAATAATAGTATATAAAATCACACAATCAATCAATTAAATTTAGTCAAATCAAATCAAATTTCATATAGGAATAAACAGACCTATCAATCAATCAGTCAAATTTCATAAGGAAAAACCTATCACTTAACATTGTTTCAAAATGTCAAATAACTAACAAACAAACCTTAACTTAGGTTCAAAACTTTCTTGATTACCTGAAAATATAGATAATTCCCTAAGCGTACCATTTTTCTCAACATCTTTTGGTTATTGCTTAGAAGATTATTCAAATTCATTTGGACAAAATTAAAAGTTAGACTCTAAAATTATTGGTTTCTTAACTATATAATTTTTTCGAATCACTTAAACTTGCATTTAGTATTTTATTCAATACTAAAATTATTTATGAATTATTTCATAAATTTTCACCTAAGTTTAAAAATATATGATAAAGATATTTCTTTATAAAACCTCAAAACAAAAACTTACTTTATTTTATTTATTTGTATAATACTCCTCTATATTTTAAGAGCACGTACAAACACAAATTTCATTTTACTTTTTCAAAGATCTAGATGGAGATCAAATCAAATATGGTTCCTTAAAACCGAGTCAACCTATTAACCTCTTTAACTTAGAGTGTTAAAATGAATGATGTTTTATGGGTTGACCCAAAAATTGCAAATAGTTTACACTACTTAGATGTTTTAAACAATTTTATGGTTTTAATAAAACAATATTTATCAAAACCTTCCTGTCCAATTTACTTTAAGGAGTTATAATGAATGATGTTTATAGACTGGTCCAATAACACCAACTGCTTAGATATTTTAAATAAAATATATGGTTTTTAATAAAACAATGTTATCTAAACCTCCATATTCAGTTTAACCCAATTTAAACCTGTGTTAAATTATCCCTATTTATCTAAGGGTAAAATCTCATTTATCAAAACAATCTCTTATCAGAAATACTTTTTATTTTGAAACCCATTCCCTTTAAAGGAACTTCAAAATTAAAGACCCATTTTTTTAAAAAAAACTCATCTATGAAATCATACAACTTATATTTTTATATGAAATAACTTCAAACGATTTATTTGTTAAAACTCACTTTTGGGTTCATTCAGATTTGAACCCATTTTCATCGCACAATGATAAAGAGAATAATTTGCTAAGTACTCCACAACATTCGCCTAAGCAAACACCTGATCATCATTTAGAAGATTATTCATACCACAAAACTAACCGAGACAATTTACTCCGAATTATCCCAAAGAAAATGCATTCATTTAAAATTTTGCTTCCCAAAATATTTTTACTTTTAAATACTTCCAAAAAAATATTACTATTTCATTTCTCAAAATACTTCTGAAATTATTTCCAAAAATTCTGGTGTTTAGATTCAAAGTCCCTTTTTAAACACATTTGATAAACTAAATTTATATAAAATTTCCTTTATATAAAAATCATTTCCTATTATAATAACTTTTCTTTATCATAATACAATTTTCTTAAATATTTATTCTCTAAAGGTCTTATCCTAACATTTAGATTATATTCAACAACTATTTTTTAAAGTTTAATCCTTAACTCACCATTATTAAAAGGTGAATTTTAACTTAACATTTTCTTGGAACACCTTATAGTCAAATTGTGAAAATTAATTCACAAAGGGGTTCATTTATAAATTCAAACAACAAATAATTATAAATAAGCTAAACATATATAATCAACAAATGACAATCAACGCTCCTAATTTAATCGAGCGTGATTGATCAAACAATAGTGATAATAAATAAATATTAGCACATTTAAACAAACACACTCTATAACACACACTCAAAATACTATAAACCCCTACAGATACCGTGATGTCCCACGTCTCGACCAGAATTCATAAAAACTCAATAGACCGATTAACATAAGACGTTTTTATAACAATAACAAATACACTTTCAAATATATAATACTCTCAAGCTTATTCTAAGGTGTAGCTTACCCTATCTCTAATGAGCCAGACCTTAACAAAGCCAAGGTTCCCGCTTAACGTTGTGCTCTAATACCATGCTGTAATGACCTGCCTTTTTGACCATCGAAAGTTGACACCGAATACTACCATTGTGTTCAAATGTCGAACATCCAATGGTTAAAAGGGCAGATTGTTAGGGTAAATAAAAAGAAAAGAACAGAGTAGAAAAATTAGAATCTCATAACGGAATCGACAACATATAATATAACAAGGACAGTAAAAAAATACCCCTCTAAAAATACAGAGCATATCAGAGTTAAAAACAAATCTTATCAGCTGGACAATTATAAAATCCTAACCTTACAATTTCTAATATGGATACTATATAATACAGTGGAAAATAAAACACTACGATAGGCGAACCTCCAACTCCTTTCCAAGATCTCCATAACACCAAAGCCAACCTAGGAAAATACTCGGTCTGACCCAAGCGTTATAATAAAATAACACCCGGATTAGTCTGGAAATACCAGCGTAAGAAAACTCAAATAATAGGGAACATACCAAAGTTCTATGAGACCACGCCGCTAATGCAAAGTGGGTTTTCACCTCACAAGAATAACATCCATACAGGAAAGAGTAGAGATAAACAACTTGAAACAAATCCAAATAAAAATGGGCATAAATAGTGTTAAAACCAAACTTGGAAGAATGGAAATAATCTGGACAAAAATCCAAACTAGATAGAATGGATAAAATAGGATAACAGTCCAAACTTGATAGAATGGACAAAAACAATAATTAAACACTAAGACGAGTGGTTGAATCTTCCTGTTGCAATTAAAGAAAAACATATTCAAAGGTTCGAATCAAATAAGGAAAGGAAAATTTCCAACAAATAACTAGGAGGGTGCACCCCCCTTGAAGTATACCTCTAGTAATGTACTTCTGAGAAGCTCATTTACTCTGTGACACTTCTCAGAAACCTCCAAGCCCGACCTCGCCAAACCTTACTGAGAATTTGAATATTTCACATTTAAATCATAACCGTTTTAAGGCGACGGTGCACCAAAATCTAGATGAGATGTGAAAATACCTTAATGGGTGCAACCTCACATAGCTTGGTCCCCTCTCGCTTTGGTTTTAGTTATTTCCTTGGGAGCAAATTAACTTTAAAACCTTTAAAACACCCATGGGAGTAAATTAACTTTAAAACTTTTGGGACTAAATTAACTATAAAACCTTTGCGAAAAAACACTCTTGGGAATAAATTAACTTTAAAACCTTTATTAAATCAGTTTTTAACTTTAAAACACTAAATCAGTTAATTAACTTTAAAACACTTTCATTATATTAGTTAATTTACTTTAATCACTTTTATTAAATCAATTAATTAACCTTAAATATCATTTAATTAAAAAGATTTATTAAATTCAAATAATCATCAATTAAAATGAAAAATTAATCTCAAATATAATTAGTTAAAATGATTAAATAATTTTAAATGCAATTAATTAAAAATAATTAATTAAGCTCAAATAATCATAAATTAATTGGGTTAATTAAATTCAAACCTCATTAGTTAAAACAATTAATTTAAAACATCATTTGTTAAAATGATTAATTAACTATACGACATCATTAATTAAAATGATTAAATAAATTTCATATATCATTAGTTAAAACAACTAATTAAATTTAAAACAATCATTAATTAAAATGATGAATTAAAGTTTAAAATCATTAATTAAAATGGTTTAATTAAATTCAAATCTCATTAATCAAATAGATTAATAAATTTCAAAACATCATTAATTAAAGTAACTAATTAATTCCAAAAACATTAATTATCTTTAAACATCATTAGTTAAAACGGTTAATTAATTTAAATAACCATTAATTAAAATGATTATTAACAAGATTTCTTGTCAATACCCTGAAGTAAGGTTAGAGGAGAAGGTTTTATGGGAAAGCTAAGAAGAAGCCTTGGTGAAGCCTGGCAAAGTTGTTGTAATCATAGAAAACCCTTTCGAATGCATAAAAATGGAGAGTATCGAAGTCGTCAATATACCCCTTTGAAACCCCTTTCGAATTAGATAATATAGCCTACGGTTGTGATCCAATGGTGTCTAAAGGCATTAAGTGTGTTGAATAGATCTTATGGCTTTGAAAGGAACTCCTTTGTAAGGCATAAATGTAAATACTCCATCAACAAAGCCATATGCAAGCAGTATATCTGAATCCGTGTATTTGAGAATGCTATGTATTCGTTTTATTAATAACTTTTATGAATTCAAAGGCTTAAGTGTAAATGAAGTAAAATCCCCAAATCGATTTAGAAATTAGGGTTTAAAACTCTTAAAATAGTGCAAGTAAGGAGGGAATGGAATCGGTCCCAAAAACAACACCGCTAAGGTCTTATTTATAGGCGCTGGTTGGACCCCCTTCACGTCAGTCCTTTAGACTTAGTCGAAAAGATGCCTTTATGACCTTCCACCGCTGTTGAATCTAGTGTGCCTCTCCAATGTTGCTTTCGAATAAGACTTGGATGCCTACGACTCCATTGGAAGGTATAGGAGCGACTCATGCTGTTGTAGATGCGTTGGATAAGCATAAAAGGATGTTCCAACATATGTGGAAGGTACATAACCAATACTTACAAAAGGTGATGATGCTTTCGAATGCTTTCATTCTGATGGTTGTGGAAGCATTCATTGAGGATGGTATGGCAAGTGGTGTTGACTCATATGGAAGGGTCAACTGCTTCGGAAGTACTTGCTTGGTTGGTTACAGAAGGCATTCTTGTTGACTCCTGAGGAAGCATTAGACTCCTTCAATACTTGTGGAAGGTAGCTTTAACTGAAGTAGTTGTCTCTTGCGAAACCCTTTTAATGTATGCGGAACCAACTATTGCGGAAGGGTTCAACTGAAGTGGAGGGACAATTTTGACTCCTTCCGACCCTTCGGCAGCCCATAGTTCATTTAATACTTGTAGAAGCATCCCTTCGACTCTTTCGAAAGGCTTGCTATATCTACTGTTCTTCATGATGCTCTCCTTCATAATCTTTTAAGCTTCGATGGGGTTGAAGTAATTTTTGATGATAACAATGTCTTCAAAGGTGCCACTTCAACACTTTCGGAACCTCCTTTAACTCTTACGAAAGCTTCTTTGATGCTTACGGAACCTTCTTTGATGCTTACGGAACCCTCTTTGATACTTGTGGAAGCCATCTCAATGCTTATGGAAGCTTCCAAATCCTGCATTATAGCTTCTTCTTTCATACTCTTAACCTGGAGAAGATTTTTATGGATAACATTTTGCGCCCCCCCCCCCCAACCCTTGTATGAAAGAAGCTTTTGTTCTTTAGGACAAAAATAAGAGAACCTCTTTTAGACTGCTTAAACCTCAATGGAATTTCTTTCTTTTTTTTTCTGTAAAACAAATAGTAACTTCTGTTAGGATTGTAACCTTGCTATGAGATTTTGATGGATAACGCTAAATTCTAAAACTGAAATTCAAGAGATTATCTGATAATACCACTGGATAGAGCATCTAGAGAAATACTTGATCAAACCTTTTCTAGTATTGACGATAGAAATGTGGAATAATATCACCTGATCAGTAGATGTTGGTTTATGTGAAAGGACCTTTCAAGAAAGCTATCATATACTCTGAAGCCTTGTTTCTTGGGTTAAGTTTTCTTTGGCCATCATGAATTAATTTCTTGCTTTGGGTGGTTTTATCTTGTCTCTTTGCTATAATTTTATCTCCAACCCTGCGCTATATATTAGTAATTTTCATTCATTAATTTTCATTCATTCATTAATAAATTAGTAGATAGTTTGGTATTAATTTTGAACGTTGCCAAATAATATGAAGATCGTGGGCTCTTATTTCCTTTTACCATCATCTTCCAACAATAAGAATAGAAGTCTATTTGGTATCAGGAGACTCTTGTTCAGAATTCCTATCTAATAATAGCGTGGAAATGTTAAATTTTCAAAAAAACCTCAATTTCAATACAAAATCTCAAGACTTATCCAAAAAACTCACAAATCTAGAAATTCAATGGGAAGTCCACAAATCATTATGAAAATTCAATAAGGAAATCAAGAATTCATAAAATCAGAAATTCAATAAGAAATTATCACGAAGACCCAATAAGGAAATTGAGAATTCATGAAACCAAAAATTCAATAAGAAATCATCATGAAAATCCAATAGGGAAATTGAGAATTCACAAAACCAAGAATATGAAATCCGCAAATCATCATAAAAATCAATAAGGAAATTTAGAGTTCATAAATTCAATAAGAGATCATAAAGAAAAGGAACAAGGGAATTGAAAATTCACAAAATCAGGAATCCAATCAGAAACTTGTCAGGATCTCATCTGACGAATAGACTACTCAAAATTTCATTCAATATGGTCCTAACCTGAGCAGACTTAAGCTAAAGATCCTTAATCTTATATGGTCCTAATTCTAAAGTTCTACCTAAAATGTTATGCAAGAGATTTATATAGAACTCATGCCTTGAATAGCACCAGGGATTCCCGTTATTCAAAGGAAAGTATCATATTAATAGATAAGTAGCTCATAAAGTGCCTATAAGTTAGTAGTATTATTGTTATATTGGAGTCGAGTAGTTCCGTAAAGCCATGTAATTATTTGGAATAGTAGTTCCATAGTACTAGTCAGCCATTCGGAGTATTAGTTCCGTAAGACCAGTTAACCGTTCAACAGATAGTTCCATTCAACTATTAATCTTTTCAGCCATTCAACCGTTCAGCAGGTAGTTTCGTTCAGTTGGTTGGTCGTTCAGCAGTGCAAGCTCCGTTTGACTAGTCGGTTGTTCAGTAGTGCAAGTTCTGTCCTACTTCTTAGTCGTTCAGCAGTTCAATGGTCTAAATAACTTATTAATATATATATAAAATATACTCTCTTATCCTAAAGGGTCACCTTATTTCTAAGGATTAAGAAGTGGTTTACTTAATCTATCCTTCGAGTGAAATCACTTTTATCCTTTTAGTAAAAATTTGTTATATGTTCCATTCCTTTAGTTTTTGTATAGATCTTTGTTTTGCATTTCAAATTGTGGATCTCTTTATCCATTTCCTTTTAGGATGAAGGTTTCTTAGCTCTTTACTGTAGGAGTCTCTTTTCAGGCATCGGATGTATTAAAGATTGCTAGCTAATAATTTATCCTTTTTTTATTACGGTTTTGGATATCTCATCCATTCCTGTTTATAGCATAGGAAATATTCATCCTTTTCCTTTTGTTTATACCCCTTTTTCGAGCTTCATCTTTGTTTTAAATGGCAGATAGCTTTATTCATTTGACCCTTTGTTCCCTTGGGTCTTGACTTTTTTTTTTGAGTTGCGGACATCTTTGTCCTTCTTTGTCAGTTTGGTGCCCCCTATGGGCTTTCCCCGATTCTAAGGGCGATAGTGTATGTTAGAGGTTTTATCCCTCTCTCTAAGAGGTAAACTTGACGTTAGAGGTTTTATTCCTTCCTCTAAGAGGTGAACTGGACGTTAGAGGTTTTGTCCCTTCCTTTAGGATGTGCTTCGGAGTGGGCGTCAAAGGCTCATTCTCAAAAATATTTTGCTCTGGAGTGGACGTCAGAGGCTCATTCTCAGAAATATTTTGCTCCGGAATAGACGTCGGAGGCTCATTCTCAAAAATATTTTGCTCCAGAGTGGATGTCGGAGGCTCATTCTCAAAGAATTTTTGCCCCGGAGTGGACGTCTGAGGCTCATTCTCAAAAACATTTTTAATTAATTCTTTTTTTTCTTTTAAAAGTGTTTTTGTTCCTCTCTTTAAGAGGTGCTTCCAGAGGAAGCTTAAACAGTTTTTGTCCCTCTCTCCAGGAAGTATGAAAGTAATTTTGACCATCCCTCTAGGAGGTATGAAAAGAGTTTTGGAAACTTTATTTGAGAGAATAGTTCTTGAAATACTTGTGAAAACCTCTTTTGGTCCATAGAACTTTTGAAACAGAATTCTCATTGATAAATCTTGAAATCATTCTTGAAATTGGTCTTTCTTCTAAAAAGGATTTGAACATCAGAATTTTTTTGATGAAGAAGTTCTTCCTTGGCATTTTAACCAAGGACGGTTTTTAAATCATTCTTGTGATAAAAACACAAATCTCAAATGAGGGACTGAATGGTCATGATTCATGAACCAATAGTCCTTTAATCAAGAGTATGTCTTTCTTGCTAAAAATTTTATAATGAGCTTTTGTAGCTCTAAAATTTTCCTTGGATGAGTATAGATTCTCTTTTCGTTAATAACTTCAGAAAGTTTTGAAAATGATTTTGTCAAGGCATGCTCGGTTTTAAGTCTTTGGTGCGCATTTACTAATGCTAAATAATATTCTTTAAAAATAGTACAAGTTTATTCTTAAAATAAATGAATGCTTAACATCCCTTATCTAAAGGGTAGTTAGAAATAGACCTTTTTGATTCTCGAAAGTAATTCCGTTGAAAACATATTAGGGAAAATTTTCTTTAAATAATAGAATATCTAATTAGAAATAATATGTGTATAACATGTATAGTTATGCTTCTTAGTAAAAAGAAATATTCTATTCGTAAGACTGAAAAGCCATGATTCATGAACTAATAGGCTTTTATGGACACAAGCACGCTTTTTCCAAAGAATCCCCTCTTTTTGAGAAGGTTTTGGATATGTACCTTTCATCAAGAGCAAATTCATGGCTGAAGTTTGATGATAATATGAAATTCCATTAGAATAGTTCTTTACACCAAGTCGATTCAGGCTTTAGATAAAGATGATTCATTTCATTCCTGATGTTTGAGTAGTCTCTTCTTTTTAGATAGTTGGAAATTTGTTATGCATCAAGAGTCTATTGAATGCCATGGACTGGTTTTGTTTTTACCTGTAAAGACACTCGAATTTCATGTTAATAGATGACTAATTCAAAGTACAAAATTATGAGGAATGAAAATTTATAATTAGAAAAATGTTATAAAACTTCATGGCTTGATAGGAGTCCGACTTTGAAGTTGTTAAACTGCTTTCTTTTATATGGAAAGATAAGCTTCAAGGTTTGAGCTATCCTTGCTTAAACAAGAAATTTCTTCAAGCTTCTTTATTAAATTCCTTTAAGGTTCCCGATATGATCATATTCTGAATTATTCCTACTAGGATGCAACACTCATCGGTCTTATGTCCATTTACTTTATGATAATCATAATAATCCTTCCCTTTGCTTGGTTTGGGATGGCTTGATATTTCATGAGTAATTGAAAAACTTTCAGAGTCTTTTGCTATGGTGAAAATATGAGAAAAGGGTTTGTTCAAATTCATGTAGCTGGATTCAGAAATCTCTCTCTGATTATTTCTTCTACTTTTCTTTTCTTTCAATCTTTTACTAGGAGACTTAGGGTTGATCTCTTCTTCTCTTTAATTCTATTGGGATTCCTTTGCAGCGGGACGCCTCTTCTCCATCCGAATAAATTTCTCAGCTTGAAAATAGAAGTTTTGCAGATTTCTGCATCCATGAATATGAAGTACTTTCCAAATAGGTGTTTGCTCGATCAATTGTAATTGAACTGCCATAAGCTTTTCTCCATTGATTGTATTCCCTGCTTTCAATGCTTCCATACTGAATCTTTTCAAGTATTCGTCAAGTAGCTCCCCTGGCTTCTGCTTGATAGTTGCTAACAAACTAAAATCCATATTTGGATCTTCGTATGTTAAAAATTACGTAATAAACTCATAAGAAAATTATTCCCAGGAGAGGATGGTCCTCCTTTGGTAATTCTTGTACCATTTGATAGCTGCTCCTTTAAAAGTTACAGGGAAAAGTTTGCAACGAATTGCCCCAGAAACATTATACAAAGCCTTTTGAACATTAAAAGCTACAAGGTGATCATCCGGATCAGTTGTTCCATCATACTTTAGCAGGGGAATTTGAATGTAAGGAGGAATGCTAACTACCAATATTTCTTCTAAAAAAGGAGTCTTTTGCAGGATAACATACTTCTCTATGTCAGGAATTCCTTTTTCTTTAAGCATATCCATTATCATTTGGTGTGGGATGTCTTCTTGGCCGGCTTTGTTTTCGTGCAACTTTTATTATTTATTTGGATTGAACTATTTGATTGCTCAAGGGACCTCTTAGCTTGATATTCTTGGTTTTCATATCGGTCCTTATTTGCAGATTACACTTCATCTTCTCCTTCCACAACCTCCTTGAGATGGAGCCCCTTCAAGAAGCCTTACATAGCTATCACTTGTTTTAGTAGATTCTGGACTTTAATCTCATTGTTTTCAAATCTTATTAGGGTTGAAGGTTACCCAGTTTCCATATTCACTAAGTTAGATTTCGGGACTATATTATCTTTCAAAGTTGATTGTGATGCAGCTTCTACATTTAGAATGTCATTATCACTCCTCGCTTTGACCATTTTCTTCTTTTGAATGAAGAACCTTATGCAATTAATCTATAGAGAAGGTTATAGGGAACGGTGGTTCAAGCTCTCCTTCTAGCGCCAAAATGTTAACAAGGAATCTTGTTAACACCCCGAAGTAAGGTTAGATGAGAAGGTTTTAAGGGAAAGCTAAGAAGAATCCTTGGTGAAGCCTGGCGAAGTTGTAAGCATAGAAAACCCTTTCGAATGCATAAAAAAGGAGAGTATCGAAGTCGTCAATATACCCTTTCAAAATGCCTTTCGAACTGGGTAATATAGCCTACGGTTATGATCCAATGGTGTCGAAAGTTATTAAGTGTGTTGAATAGGTCCCTATGTCTTCGAAAGGAACTCCTTCATAAGGCATAAATGTAAATACTCCATAAACAAAGCTATATGCAAGCAGTAAATCTGAATCCGTGTATTTGAGAATGCTATGTATTCTTGTATTGATAACTTTTATGAATATAAAGGCTTAAGTGTACAATGAAGTGAAATCTCCAATTCAATTTAGAAATTAGGGTTTACAACTCTTAAAATAGTACAAGTGTGGAGGGAATGGAATCAGTCCCCAAAAATGGCACCCTTAGGGTCTTATTTATAGGCGTAGGTTAGACCCCTTCGCATCAGTCCTTTCGACTTAGTCGAAAGGATGCCTTCATGACCTTCCACTGTTGTTGAATCTAGAGTGTTTCTCTAATGTTTCTTTTGAATAAGACTTGGATACCCTTGACTTCATCGTAAGATATAGGAGCGACTCTTATGCTGTGGTAGATGTGTTGGATAAGCATGAAAGGATGTCCAACATGTGCAAAAGGTACATAACCAATACTTGCAAGGTGATGATGCTTTCGAATGCTTTCATTCTTATGGTTGCGGAAGCATTCGTTGAGGATGGTATGGCAATTGGTGTTGACTCCTATGGAAGGGTGAACCGCTTCGGAAGTACTTGCTTAGTTGGTAACATAAGGTATACTTGTTGACTCCTTCAGAAGCAATGGACTCCTTCAATATTGCGGAAGGTAGCTTTCGCTGAAGTAGTTGTCTCTTGCGAAATCCTTTTTATGTATGCGGAACCAACTATTGTGAAAGGGTTCAGCTGAAGTGGAGGGATAGTTTTAACTCCTTTCGACCCTTCGGCAGCCCATAGTTCATTTAATACTTGTGAAAGCATCCCTTCAACTCTTTCGAAAGGCCTTGCTATCTTCACTGTTCTATAAGAAACTCTCCTTCATAATCTTTTGGGCTTCGACGGGGTTGAAGTGATTTTTGATGATAAAAATGTCTTCAAAGTCCACTTCAACTCTTTCGGAAGCTCCCATAACTCTTACGAAAGCTTCTTTGATGCTTACGGAACCCTCTTTGATACGTGTGGAAGCCATCTCAATTCGTACGGAAGCTTCCAAATTCTGCATTATAGCCCCTTCTTTCATACTCTTAACCTAGAGAAGATTTTTATGGATAACAATGGGTAATTAATTTAAATATCATTAATTAATATGATTAATGAATTTTAAAATTATATTTAATGAAAACACAAGCTCAAGTTCAAAACACACAAGATAGGGTTTTGGGGATGAAAATCAATAAATGACGGTATAGCGAAAATCGCTATAACGACACTTAAACAACTTAAATAGAATATCAAGGTTTATTTGAATTATATCAATATAATAGCATAAGGATGTAAATAATAATTATTGGCGAGAAACCCCTCAGGGTCTTTCTACAAATTCTCCCTGCAAAACAATGGTTAAGGACGTTATATATAATTATATGGGCTCATAAAAATCAAGTTAATATGTCATCCGTTTTTCAAATGGAAATTAAACCAAACAATCAATCAAACAATTTAACTAACAACCAAGCAATCAACAATAGTTTGTAGCATCATATATATATATGATACGGTAAAATTTAAGGTGAGTTAAACTCATATTGATTTTAGTTTTCACTGAAGCATTCCAGTTTGGAATAAAAATGAACGTGCGTTCGATTTTAGCCAAAAAATCCATTAGCTCCAAATCCTACCAAACCAACTCCATTGCGTAGCCATTATCACTACAAGTCCAGCGCAAAAGATGGTGTTCGAATCCGACCTCGTACGCAAAAGTTATTTGAATTATTAGTTTCGGAATTAGATGATATAATTAATATTAAATTGCATCACTAATTATTAATTAATTACACTAATTCTGACCTAACTTCTTCTTCTCTCTTCCTTAATTCAAACATGGAGAAAAAATATCTCCTTCCAATGGCCAATCCTTCAATTTTCAAATTCTCCCTAACCATTCAATGAAATCCAACACTGTCGGCTCCAATGCGTCTCTCTTCACGTTCTCTCTCCGACGGACCAACCATCTCCTCGTTCACACCACCAGGCCAAAAACCGACCAGCTCACATCACCACAACCCCAAAAATGTCGCTTCCCTCCCTAGTTGGTCGCACCACCCGAAACTCGACGACAATATGCTAAAAGTCATGACAAACTCGAATCCAATATCCGTTTCCCTAACCAACGACCATAGCCTTGCTCTCCACATTCCCTAGCTCGCTGCCCCACACGGCCTCCACCCTAAAAGATGATGCAACCAATATCAAGCACATGGAAAGGTAGCTCTCGAGCACACGAGCTCAACGAATCCAAAATCACAATTTTTAATCAACTAAATAATTTTATTTTGAATTTTGAAGTTTTGATTTAAAAAGGGGTAAATTCTTTTACGGTTACAGGAATGTTTTTAAATAGATGAGAAGATGTATAGGAGGAGTATGGGTTAGGTGATGGAAGTATAGGCTTTGAATTGATGGGTAATTATTATTTTATTTGAAAATATCTGATATTACACACCCGAAAATTTCGAATCCCAATCAAAACGCGCTGACTAGCGTTCTATACCAAATACCCATATTTCAAACTCAATGGTACTATTTTGGGGACCTGATTCCAAAGTATATGGAAGTTAGCTTTTTAAATCGAATTATTTTTTTAAATTAGTTGCTAAGTATTTCGATCTCGCACGACCACATAGTAGGTCTGATCGTTATGAAACTTGATGGCGTATAATAATTTATTATTCCAGGTCTAATGGCACTGGTTTCGTTAAAATCAAAGACAGTGCCCAGAATGATAATTTCACATATTTAAATATCATTTTATATTTTTGATCCAATTATCGATATTTATCCGATCTATTTATATTTGTAAATAAATTTACAAATTGAATTCATCAATATTATTTATTAATTAAAAGGAGTTTAATAAAATTATTAAATCCATCTAATTAACATTCAATTCACAATTCAAATATTTAAACATTCCGTATAATTGGATTACATTAAATTCCAAAATCTAATTATTTAAAATATTTAAAATTAATTAAACATTAAAAATTTAGTAAACAAAATTCTAGGTTGTTATAAGGTCAAGGCTTGGAAACGCCTCAGGTAGTCACATAGTTAATAATGGTCGTTGGATGCGGTTGTTTAAAATTGGTTGCTAGGGTTATAAAATTAGGGTTTGCTCTGGTTTGAGCAAATGAAATGAGTTAAGGGTCCTTATATAGAAGATTTTACAAACACTATTCATGTCTTGATTGATTCACATCTCAATATTCCAAATTCCAATCGAGGCGTGTCGTTTGGCGTTCTATACTAAATACCCCTATTCTAAACACAATGGAATTAGTATCGGGGCATAATTCCATCATATACAAAAGTTAGCTTCCAAAATCAAATTATATTATACTAAATTCCTATAATTATTCTACACGTTTCAAGCTCACACAACCACACAATACATTTGACATCATGAAACTCGTTGGCGTAAAATAATATATTATTTCGGATCCAATGGCACTGGTTTCGTCAAAATCCGAGGTAGTGCCCTGGAATGATAATTTCACATTTTAAATTAAAATGAATTATTACTAAAACCATTTTAATTACTTTTAATTCTAAATTAAAAGTTCACACTAACCATTTATTTTTTAAAATTGAATTTAAATAAGCTTTTGAAATCATTTTTTTCAAATTATTCAATCATTTAAATAATTTCAATTTTTAAGTCACTATTCCTATATTCAAATAACACTTATACTTGAAATTTTAAGCTATTTGACTTATAAAACTAATATTTCAATATTTAAAAGTAATTAAATATTCAAATTCAAATGTCCAAAATTTTGTGTTGTTATAGTATTGATGAAAGCAAAGGTGACGATGATGAAGGTAAAGATGATGATGATGATAAAGATAAAGATGATGATAATGCTGATGATGATGAAATAAAAAGGAAAACTAAATATGATAATAATAAAAATGAAAGGACAAGAATGAAAAAGATGATGATGATGACACTTATGACCAAATAACCAGCCAATATGAAATAACCATCATACCAAAGATAACAAAAGACAATGAAGAAAAAGAGAATACTGACGAAAAAAAGAAAGCACAGAAAAAGATAAATGTTTAAAATATAATTTAATTTACTATAAAAAATTCAGCCTGGAAAATATTGGCAAATATTTTGGTGGTGAAGAGATACTAAATATAATTAACAATTGAAATGCAGTTAACGATCCATATGCTAGCAAACAAAATAGTCAATAATTGAATTTTTTGACAAATCAGGTGAAAAATCAAAAGATTGATGATGAATAATGAAAATTTTGGTGGTGAAAAAAAGACAAAATTAAAGAAAAAAATGATGTCATCATATTCGAAGGTATAATGCCTAAATACATGAAACTTTTACGTCAAATATTTGCAATATAAAAATTTCCTAAAAATTTGCAAAAATAATTATTTTCACAAAATATATTCATTATAAATAAAATATTTCCTTATGTCAATTAATAACCAAACACTAATGATAAACTTACTGTAGAAATTTAAGAAATACAAGACAAAACAAACACAACACACAAAGAAGCTTTGATTGTAGAAAGTCAACAAGAAAAAATAGTACAAAAAACGAAAGGTATAATTTTAAAACAGGAATCATTTTTTATATAAAAAGGTATGTCAAATAGTTAAAAGATACTAAATATACAATTATAACCGGTGATCAAAAGAAAGACAGACTAGGTATTGACTACCAAATATTCTACTTACTAACACCTTAAAGCGAGAGTCAAGAAAGCAACCAAAAACTAACCCAGGAATCAGAAAACATTCAACAATAAGTAGCTAAAATTACAAATCAAGCTTGAAAATGAGGAGAAAAAGTTGAAAAGAAAACAAAAAAATGTTTCTTCTTCTTCACTCCGAAAAAGAGTAAAAATAGAATCAAAAAGAGTACCAGATCTCCAGTATCCTACTCAAAAAAATACAATACCGAAAGAAATCAGATAAAATCAACGTTGACAAAAAAGATGAAAAAACTCCTTAACTTGAAATGATATCAAACGGAAGCATAAAATCTGATCACAATAGGTCTGAAATAAAAGAAGAAGCAAAGAATTGGTTCAAAAAAGCAAGCTTGCAAGAAAATGGCTCACCAATGAACAGATTCATGAGCTTACTACTTTTTATGAAGCAGATGAAAATAGATAGTTTATTTTATTAAAACATAAAATGCAAATATACAAACAAACATACAGAATTGTACGCATGCCTAGCAAATATGTGTTTGGCAAATATTTGTCAGTCAATTGTTTGCAAGAAATATATTTGCCAGACAAATATTTAAATAAATAATATTCACATATTGAACTGTCAATTTTAGACATAAACCATAATTAAAGTTCATATATTATATTCTAGTCTACTTACTATAATGCATACTAATATACTTTACCTATTATTAAAACAGGAAAGCTGCATACTATAACCCAGACAAAGACATTGAAATAAGAGGAGTCGAGATTTCTGACATGTTATTCAACAGATTCATCGACTCAAGGACATATAATTCAATATAATATTGTTAAGTCAAAATAACGAAACTAATATATAAAATCTAATTTCTATTCAGGTTATAGACTGGTTCTCAGATATAAAACTGAAGAAAAACCATGAAGATATCATATACTTAATGTCCTACGAAGCGGTATGAAATACTTAAAACTGCAAATAAATATCACTTGAAAATTTGAAATTCAATTAATCTATAAACACAAGTATTGATAATTCAAGACTACAAAACAACATATGAAGCTTTGGCGGTCAAAGTGCTAGAAGAAGGGATTGCAAAAGAATATTTATACTACTACATAATAAAAATATTATACACTATTGGAATTTAATACAATTGATAAAACCTGGACACAGTATGATTCCCAGATACCAAGAAGGAAAAACTTCAACTTCCCATACAAATAACAAGCAAAAATAGTGGTAAGTTTTAAATATATTAATAATAATTGGTGGTAAATATATGTCTAGCAAAAATATTATTTGTAAGTATAAAATTATAATTTATAAAAGTAAATATAATAACATTAAAAAACTTTTTTTAAACTGATGCTTAATTAATTGTGTAATATTTGTTATGCAATATATGGAAGATCCATCCAATAATATACAAATAGAAGGAAAAGTAGATTTATACAAAGAGGAAGAAAAATGAAAACTAAGAGCTTAAATCCTATATGATATCGTCACAGACAAAAATCATGACTAGAAATCAGAACTCGACACTGTTAAATGTATTAAAAATTGTAATGCTGCAGGAAATTTCGCTTAAATGATTACAATTTTGTTAGGATTTTTGTTGCACAAAATCTAACAAGGATAAACTAGTTGTGGAAACCTACCTCATAATCTTATGTCACCTAAGTCATAAAGGGATAATATTGGATGAAAATAATAATAGAAGACAAACAATGGTGAAGATAGTTCTGAAACACAAAGAAATCAAGATAACCAACATACAAGATTCTACCCAACAATCATTTATATTGATTCTCAAAATTATTTTTTTATAATTAATCCACCAAACAAATGAAAGCGAAACAAAAAATAGAATCAATAACCTAATTGAGAACAAAGTCTTGATCTCTATGGCAATGGCTTCTTGTTTGGAGAAGAAAAACAAAGTTGAAAAAGAGAGAAACACCATATACTTTTCCACACTTTTCAATTCTCTCTTCTAGGCACTATTTATATCAATCAATTACTTAATGCCTAAGTTAATATTAGATAGCAAAAAATAAATTAATCATCCAATTAGTGAGAGAAATAAACATAACTAAATATGCTATTAATTAAGTTAACAAAATTTTCTATTTCTTTCTTTCGCATATTTGTTTCCTTCTTAATGTGATTTTGTATCACCAAAATTTAACGCTTCACCTTGATACAAAATCATATATCTCCAACAAATCATAGATCTCTGCCTTCAACCAAAATGGCTCTTCAAAAGAAAAAAAAAGAAAGTGACCTCATCGAATAAAACACACAAGCCTACAAGTGATGCATCCCCAAACCTCTACCACCACCTACAAATCACACCAAATCACATACCTCTACCACCGCCTATAAGTGATGCATCCCCACCATGAGATACACCATACAATTTGGCCTCAAAAGTGTTTATAATACCACAAAGACCTCCATAAAATCATCGTGGATTTTCCAACTTGACACCCTTTTACCACTTGACATGAGCTCTCCACACGATCACCATTGATACCTTGAGCATCGCCAAGATGAAGAACCCTATCGAAAATATGACTACCAACACGACCATCAAAAGCAGTGCGCTCATTCACCTCAGCACCTACTTGTGGATTAGGCTCTTCAACTGTCACTCGCTTTCTATTATCGACCACACACCAATCTATAAAGGATTCCATCATTTAATACTCTTTTCATCATAATATGACCATCCTTCTTCACTCTCAAAACTCCACCTCGAGTCTTACAAGTGCAACCACGGCTGTCCAACTGACCAAGAGAAATAAGATTATTCGAACTAGTAGGTACATGTCCCACGCCTGAGATTTCTCTAAATACACCATCATGCATACGAAACCGGATAGATCCAATATCATAAACTGGTAGCTCTACTCCATTGGCGGTCCTAATCATGTTGAAGGTCTTCTTATAAGAAGAAAAACACCTCACATCACTACATATGTGAAAATTAGCACTTGAATCCATCTTCCAAGGCTTAACGTAACTAATGAGGATATCACAAGAAGTATCATTGTCGCTACCTTCAGCTATGTATGCATGTATATTGCCATCACTGTCACTATGTATATCCTTCTTTTGATCCCTTTTATACCCTTCACACCTGTTACACATATGACCCTTTTGTGACAATAATAACGAAAGATACTTTTCGACATACCTTCATCATTGGCGACTTTTTTCTTTGGTTTTGTATCCCACTTCGAGTCCCTTGCTACCATAGCCTCATCTTGAATTGATTTCAAGTTTGACCCTTTTCTTCTAGGTTCTTCATCCAGGAGACTATTGCGACAATATCGAATGAGATAGTTCCATTAGCATTGGAGTTACTTAACGGCACAACCGATGTTTCCCAACTCTCTGAAAGAAAACTAATCAACAAAAGAGCCTGTATTTCATCATCAAATTTGACATCCATACCTGACAACTGATTTATTACATCTTGAAATTCATTCAAATGCTCTACTACAGATCTCTCTCCATCCAACCTCAATTGAACCAATTTTCGAACCAGAAAAGCGTTAATGCTAGCTCTTTTTGACTTATACAAAAATACCTACCTATCCCACAAAGCCTTCACGGATTTATAACTAGCCATATAGTTGAAAACTGAATCATCAAAGTACTGAAAAATCAAAGCAATCGCCTTCCTATCCATCTTCTTCCATTTACCCTCCTATATATTTGAGGATCTCTTCCCATCACCTTCGGCTCATGAAGATCATTGAGATATAAAATATCCTCCATCATAGGCTTCCAAATACGCTAATTTTTTCTCTTTAGAAGAGCAACCTTCTAAAGGGTAATTAAATCTGACATTTCAACAAATATATAAATCCAAAATTACCCTTCGCCTTGCGAAGATCTAGCTTCGATACCAATTTGTTATGATTTTTTTTGCGCAAAACCTAACAAAGCATAAAATAGTTGCAGAAACATATCCCATAATCTTATCACCCAAGATAAAAATTACATTTGATTTCTTAACAAACAAGATCTTTTGTTATGACCTAATTTCTTACACAAACTACAACATTTGTACTTATTCACTTCACCGACTGACTTAATCCGTTTAGAAGAAGGTGGCCTTCCTGCACTATATCTTCTCTTAGGAAGATGAACTTCAACATCTTCAAGTAAAACATCTTCCATTTGAAAATTAACAGGTGGATGAATCGGATGAGAATAAGATGCTCAATAATAGAACACTTTGAAATAGTCCTTAATATAAGAATAAACATCCAAATCAAAAGCAAGAATGCATCTAATAGCATGAACACATCAAAACCCATTAATGCGCCATAAGTTACAACTACATCACCGAACAATCAGATCTACACTATAAGTTTGAGTTGATTGAACTTCATAAACATCAACAGTGGACCTAATAATTTTGCATTGAATACTCCTACGGTATAAATCCCTTAAAGGCTTCTTTATAACAGAGCACAATTGACTATTCCAACTTTTACTTAGGTCGTGTCTATCAAACATAAGTTTTATTAGCTTTAAATGAATTCTATCTAAACATGCAGTGATGGGTAAGTACTTTCCTTTAAAATCCATTGATTAAAACTTTCCACACAATTAGAACTCATTTTCCCATATTAGTTGCCAGTAAAAAAGCATTATTAAAATTTTCAAAGGGAAAACCATATAAGAAATTTCTACTTCAAACCCATCAACACTTTAACTCAAACAATGCTTGATCAAATACATTTATTATGGCGACATTAGCAGCTCGATAAAATAATGAAACAATCCATTTATTTTTACCTTAAGGACACATTTTTGTTAAAAACACTCTTCAAATTATTCTTCAAATGATAGTAATAAGAACCATGAGCTGAATCTGAAAAAACTTAAGGAACAACAATAAAAAGACTAGGATGTCGGTTAGACACAAAGGTGAAATAACGATCATCATCACATAACATTTCCCTAAGCTTCATAAAAAACCAATACCAATTGGCTTCACCTTCGCTAGATACAATGCCAAAAGCCGGTGGAAAAAACCTAAAATAAATAAAAACACATTTGTCACGTAATCAAAATAAAAGGTATGTCAAATATTTGACATAAGAATATGGTAAATATTTGACATGAAATATTTAACAACCTAAATCCTCAAACATAACAGAGAAATTAAACCATTCAAAAAAAGTTTGCCAAGTAATAAAATAAAATTTATAATACTAATTTAACAAATAAAATAAAAAAACAAAAAAAAACAAAATGAATAAACTGAAATGGCACAGGTATGTCAAATATTTGCCATAAAAATATGGCAAATATTTGACATGCAAATATTTCATTAATTCATACCTTGATTACCACTTTTAGCCGTAGTAGACATAATACAACCTTGTCCTCTATCTCTCATAAAATACCATCTAGAAAACAAATGACAACAATAATCAAATCCATATTCGCATGCTTCAACCAATGACACCCTCTCAAATTCATGATTAACAGAATCACCTTGAAGTTCAACAATACAGCCAGGATTACACACAGCCACAGCTTCACAAAAAGATTCAATTGATGACACAAAAGCAAATCATTCCCATGGATTTTTTCCTAAGTAGTGTTTTTTTTTGTATATAAGCAAAATAGTAATTTAATACAATATTGTACTCGATCTAAAATAAATGAACAATATCTTTCATTTTCATAAGAGGATTTGAATGAATAAAATCAATGACCAACTTCTTAACTAATCTGCTAGAAACAAACGGATGGTTAACATCCACAATACTAGCTCTACATGAATGATTGTGTTGCATAGTTTTAATTACAAAAAAACTTGGTAGGTTAAACTTGCGAGAAACATGAATACAAAATGTACAACCTTCCCTTGAAAAAACAGTTGTAGCTCGCTCCTTATCATTTTTAACAATATTAATTTTGTAACCATTCTTAATACAATATATCATACGATACAATAGGAACTTCTCAATGCTACCATCAAATCTTTGACCAATACCAATAAATACTGGATTTCTAGAATCAATTTTTAACAACCGTTTCAAATTAGAATTATAATCCATCGAAGAACAAACCATTGAAGAATTAGATGAGCCACACTCACCAAAAGAACCAACAAATGAAGAACGATAAGAATCAACATCAGTTGAAATATTTTTACATTGCTTAGATATAACTGAAACAAGTAGAAAATCATCACGGCTATGTGTAACAACAACAATATACTATGAAAATCATGGTTTCAATAACTCTTTTCTTGTCATCTCTTTCATAAATCAATTCAATAGAACCAGGTGTTAATTTAGACAATGTTCACAAATATCATTTTTCAATCCCAATACACAATCACTCAAACCAAGATGCATACTATAAGTATCATTACCCAACAGAAAAACGAAAAGAACATCAATAGGATCGAGCATGAGAAAACACATATAATATTAGAATAAAAGTGCTATAACATAAAAAATAGAAAAAAACTAGCATAACAAATACTTGCCAAACAATCCATAACAATAATGTCCTGCATAACACTTCACTGACATATCCTATTAATTTCATATAATTGAATACCAACAACATATTTGAACTATAACAACAACAACATGAGCATTATAACCTATTACAATGATAACAAAAACAAACATAGTAAATTCAACATAGGCAAATATATGCCATACAAATATTAGACATAACAATAATGTAGTGCATAACACTTCACTAACATATCCTATTAATTCCATATAATTCAATACCAACAACATACTTGAACTATAATAATAACAACATAAGCATTTTAACCAATTATAATGATAACAAAAACAAATACTGTAAATTCAACATGATCCTATAACAAAGATTAAACAAGCAAAAATAACTACGACGTAAAAAAACCAACCTCGAACTCATATTATTAGCACAGAATAGAAGAAGAAAAAGATTTCCAAATCTAATGAAATTAAGTAAAAAAAATTCCAATTAGCTCCAGATTGAGATGTAGAAGAACTGAAGATCCTAACAATAGCTCGAGATGTATGCGCAATAGTTGAAAGCATGATAATTCGAACGAAATTAGGCATACAAATTGGAACAAAAGTTGTCACGAACGAAATAAAGAAGAAAATTTGGAAAGAAATTAGGTATACAAAACAGCGGGGGCACTAACTTTAGAAGAACATGCGTAAAATTGGGAAGAAGGATTTGAAAAATAAAAATAGGAATGTAAAACATAATATAAAAGTGATGGGATATAATTTATAAAATAATTTAAAATAAGGACCTTTCATAAATTACTTTCCCTCAAGGCTCTATTTGTTTTGAGGGGAAAAAAGGCTGAATGCATAATTAAATAAGTGATAAGTGGTTGTTAATTTGTTTGTTTTAAAATAAGTGCTTTCATTAAGCTCTTCTTTTCACATAATTGGGTAAGCAAAAATTTAATGTTTATTGTAAGCATTGATTACTTATTACACTATATTTTCTAATTAAGCTCATATGCAACATAATATTCAATTATTTTATAAAATATTTTTAATTATATCAAACAATTAAATAAGTTCAAATATAACGTCAATTCTATTTTTAGTTCTATCTCTTTCTATGGTGTGCTTGTTTTGATTTTAATTTTATAGTGTAGTTTCCAATCACTAGATACGAATATACTAAAAACTTGTAAAAACCTGCATTTTTGATCCTCAAAAGTTAACACTAATACATCCACGGTATTCATGTGCCGAACATCCAAGTGCAGGAAAGATAAATCATTGCGGTAAAAGAAAGAAAGACGAAATAGAATCTCAAAAATTGTGACGAGTAATATATAATATGCAACAAGTCTTTATAAAAGAAAAGGTACTTTAATATACATACGCACATCAGAGTACAATTGTCCTATCATCAAACGTTGAACAATTATAACATCGACCCAGAATTTTACTGCCTTAATTTACGAATATTTAGTAAATTTTAAGTATTAAAATAATAGGTTTAATAATTAAAATACAACTCTTTTAAATAATGAAAAAAATGATGGTAAAATAGATTTGTAACAACCCAAGATTTTTCCACTTTGAAATAGGCTATTTAAATATATTTTATAAAATCAATAAGTGTATTTTTATTAGCAAATAAACCTATCTTAAATCTTTTATAATGATGATAAAATATTTTCAATTTTTTTACCAATATAGATAGTTCAAATAAAAAAAGAAAATGTGATCGAAGAACGTTTTCCAAAAATTCGACATTTTGACATCCGGAAGTCGTCGGAAAATGTTGTGCACGTTTTTGCACCATGTACACACATATAGATATTAGGATGAGTATTAATAAACACACTTAAATATGTAAACTTATATTTATATACATATAATAAGTGATGTCACTAATTATGAAAAAAGTTTAAAATAAAATAAAATAAAATAAAATAAGAAAGTTATCATGTTAAGCCATACCTTAAAGTCATCACAAGTACGTACAACATGGCTAGCCTGATTTAGGAGTAAGGGGGGATTAACCAACGTGTGCAACATGAGATGATGGGAGGGACAAGTGGCAACATCTCTGTAACGACCCAGATTTTCAATCGCCTGAATTTAGAATATTTAATAGAATTTAAATATTTAAAAATGAATATTATAAGTTAAATAAGTTAATTAATTGAATATTGAATCTAATATGAATAAAAATGATTTCTAAAGTTAATTTAAATTCTATTTGAGTTAGAGTAAAGTTAGTAAACTTTTAAATTTGAATTAAAAGTGATTAAACGAAAATTGGAAATTTCATATTTTAATTAACGTGTAAAAATAGTCATTTTTGACACTGTCTTGGATTTCGACGAAAGCAATTTCAACGGATCCGTAATAGTGATTTATCGTTGGATTTCAAATTTCGTGTCGATTGGACTTACCGTTTGACCATGCGAGCTTGAAACGCACAGAAATTAATTAAAGGAATTTAATTAAAATAATTCGATTTTGAAAACATATCTTCTGTATATGATGGAGTTGGCTTCCGATATATATTCTATTGTGTTCGGAATAGGGGTAAAACATTAGGAATGCCAGGCGACACGCCTTCATTGGAGTTCGGAAATATTTCGCGTGAATAGTGTTTGGATATATTTCTATAAAAGGACTTGGCCACTTCATAATTTCACAAACCCAAATTCTCTAACCCTAGCCACCACAAACAATTCGAACGATCAGAAAAGCTCGACTTCCTCCTCCAATTTCTTCCAATCCATCCACTTTTAACAAAAACTCTCAACTACACTTGTAGAGCGTAACGAGATCTAGCTATTCAACGGTGGAGATTGGAAATGGCGCGACGAGGAGGGAGAAAATGTAGTGCGTTCCACGCCCGTTCATCAGCGAAATTATCGACGCTGGGGGGCTCGAGTTCGACCGGAGTTGGATCGTGGGCGAGGTGGAGCTAGGCGTACATGGTGATGGAGTTGGATCGATCCCTGATTGAACGTAGGATGAACGGCAGTCACGTGAAGAACGTGCGTATGGCTTCGTGTTTTACTGGGAGCGTGTAAACGGTGATGAAGGAGAAGGATTAGGAAAGTTAATTAAGGTTAATTAATTAGCTAATGATGTTGTTAATTTTATAATATAATTCAATGTTTATAAATTCATAACCTTGTCATACGAGGTCGGATTCGCACGAAACAAGTGGCATTGGATTCATATCGTCGAACACTATGATATGGAGTTGGACTGGACGAATTCAGAGCTAGTAGGAATTTTGGTTAAATTCGAACGCCTATTCGTTTTTAATCGAAATAAAACGCTGCAACGGCGAATGCAACCAATGTGAGTAAAACTCACTCTCTCTGTCTCGCCTATACTTTTTTATAAGTGGGAACATTTTTATTATGCTGTTTTGATGACTATTTGGATGTATATTATATATATCGGTTGGTTGGATATATTCCCGCATATTTTAGCGGATGAGACCCTATATGTTCCCGTGTATGAGCGGATGACCCTTTGTACGCGCGTCTGCCTCGAAGCAGACATTGAACATATTCTCATATGCATATTTGTTGCAGGTTATAGGTTGGAGGGATCCAACAGGATTCCTCACTATGGTTGATTTCATTTACGTATATTGATATATATGATGTATCATGTGCTTTTTCTGGTGTTGGATGCCATGATTGTTATTATCCATGTGAATCACCTTATTTAGTGTTGTTGTAGCATTGGACCATATTTTGGAATTTCAAAATAATAAAATGATGTTTTTGTTTAAAATGGATTTCAAAGTGATTTTGGAATTATATACGTTTTAATAATTTGAATGGATTTAAAAGAGAAAGAATTTTATTTAAATTAATAAAGGTATGATTTTCGATGTTATCAAATTATAGTTTTGTGGAATACTTTAAATAGAGATTTCAAATGGTTTTATAAAAGTATATTTTATAAATAGCATAATAGCTTTTAAACGGTGTTTTATAAATTTATATAAACGGGTTTGTAATTGAAATATGATTAATAGTTTTATAATTGGATTTGAAATCAATATCTTATATTGGATTTGAAGTCAATGTTTTATAAATGGATTTTTATAAAAAAATTAGACTTTTGCGAAAAGAGTTTATAATTGGATTTTATAACAAGTGAGATTTAGAAAAGAATGGATTTATAAAATAGAATTTTATAAATATATAAATGATGTACAAAATAGAAGTTTTATAAAAATAGAAACAAGATTTATAACATTGTTTTATAAAGGCGAAATCAATTTAATTTAATAACCTAAGTATGGATTTTTGTAAAGGAATTATATTCACATTTTTTTAAAGTGAATAATCTTTTAAGCAAATGTTTTGGAAAGTGATATTATAAAATGGAGTTTAAATGGTTTGAAAATAAAATGATTTGTAAATTTACTTATTATTAAAATAAGTATATGAAAATGTTTTCCGAATATCCAATAAGTGAAATAGTTTTGAATATTATCTTTTTAAAGATATTTTGAAGTGAATAATTGGAACGTGATTTGATTTATAAACGATTAATAAAATCAAGCCCAGTGACTGCTTATGTGCTAGATTTTGTTTGTTGCTTTGATAGTTAAATAACCGACTATCAAATTTGGCCATTTTAGTTTCTCGACTTGATGTAGAAACTAATTAGTCGTACACTTAAAACGTAATTGACTGTATAGTGATTATCTTTTGTGTTGAGAATGTTGATTTGTGTAGTGCGGAGTGATTACTCCAATCTATCGAGCTTCCTTCTTGGCCAAAGGATAGCAAGTTGAAAGTTGAAGACGTGATAAGTCTATGAGACTTGGTTTCTCTTTGAGGTTGAGAAATGTTTTTGCGTTGTTGGTGCGAAGAGACCGGGATCATATTTATCTGAAAACCACTTCGGACCAACATATATGCGACGATTGTGCAGATTGGTCGATGATATTGATATTTAGGATTTTCATAGTGAAGGACTGCTTGTTGATCATTTGGAGTTAAAATCCCAATATACATATAGTAGCAGTTGTCTCTTCGTTATGAAATATCCATTGCAAGGGCTGTCACTGCTAATCCTATAGGATGTGGTAGGAGAGTACCTTCGGTTTGTCCTGTTCGTGGACAACTTGTATGGATGTGATGACCCGGTATTTCTGGCAACATTACTTTAATGAATATTTAATCCAATTAAATAAAATGTAAACTGATCATTTTAAAATGAATAAATCTTCCGGAAATAATTGCCATTTGTTTATATAGATTTATATTTTGAAAGGGAAATCTTGATTTTGAAAATTTAAAATAAATCCTTTAATAATATATACAATAAAATCTCTCTTTTATAATCAAATTTAAAATGCATTATCTTATTAACATTTGGTAAACATATGCATATAAATGTAATATATGATCAAAGTCTATCAATATAAAATATAAATATTAAAAATAAGTAAATCATATTGAATATAATAAGTTAAATATTGATAGTTAAAATATAAAACACAAATGTAAAATTTAAAGCAAGAATTAATTAGTTAAGGTTGCGAACAGCATAACTTAAAATTTTGTAAACAAAGCTAAAAATAGGAACAAAGTATAAAGTAAAATAAAACCAAATGTAAAACCAAATACAAACATTTTTATACAAATCAAATTATCTTCTTAAGTAAAGCTAAAGGTTTGAAAGTAGATCTGACACAAATAAGTGTATGAAGTTCAAACTAAAGGTAATAAGACAAATATATATATATATGTAAACATATCTTCATTTGCAAGCCAAGTATTGCCTGCAAAAATGTATTTTTTTTTCATATAAGATATTTATGTACAGCTGAACACAATTATAATATGTAGACATATTAAGAGACAAAGCATGTACTTGCTATCAACTCAGCCAATCTTTTGTTCAAAAGCAAATATTACAAATCCTTTGCTTCGCAGTAATAAAGGTTTGTTCATAGAAAAACAAAGCTAAGAAAACAAACTGGAAAAATATATGTTTGCATTGCAAGAAAGAAAGAAAAAAATCTATGAACATAGATAAAGGGGATAAGGATGAAGGACATTGCATTTAATGCTAGCACTACATAGGGTCATTTCGTTTAAAACCATTTCAGTGTCACCAAATGTTGCCTGGCCAAAGAAGAAAATCTCTGACCCTTTGTTGTACAAGTAAAATAAACAACCTGTATATTTATTTATATACATCAATCTCATGTTTTCATTTCATTCATTCGAAAACTAGCAAGTTAAGAAAAAAAAGGGGAAACTCTAGAATCATCTCAACAATCAGATATCTCAAGTTTCAAATTGAAATCAGAGCAAGCAATTCAAACCAAGTAGATATAAATCAAAGGTCTGGTTCCAGTTTTCAAATATCAAGTTCCAGTTCTCTGTTCTTCATTTTGAGGTGAGCAAACTCCCTTTTTAAAAAACTTGATCTTCCTTATTATCTTAAGTTTGTGATGAGGATAACTTGGACTTGGTTCGTATGAATGTGAATTGTGATTGCATGCCTGGGAATTGGAAATGATTTCTGTGTGTGTCTGGTTCCAGACATATAGTTTACTGTTTAAACACTTCCAGGCTCAAACTCATGAAAAATTCCAACCCTCTAGCTCCAATTTGTTTTAAGTAATGATCTCTAAGTAAAAAGGGGTTATAATAATGAAATATCAATTTTAAAATTGAATTCAAGTGGGTTTATTAAGCACTTATTTATAAAAAGATAAAATCACAGTGATAATTGGAAATAAGTTGAAATTTGAAAAATCTGGAATTTGTGATTTGAGTTTATAATTTGATTCGTATTACAAAATTATGAATTTAGATAATCAATTCACGGTTTTTAAATACGAAATTGTTGGGATTTCTGGAGTTGAACGGAAAGCGAGTTTTTGTCAAAATCTGGTGATTAAGTTGGGTTTTGATCTCAGGGTTCTGACCAGAGGTGGATGAAGGTTGCAAGTTGAGGGAAAAATGGTTAAGAATTTTTTTGATGATCTACGTGACAAGGGTTCGTCGAAATAGGGTTTAAAGACATGCTTTTATTGACGTTGTCCTCGAATCAAATTTGTGATTGATAGTAGATCGGGGTGGTCCAGACTGGGGGAAAACTCCACGTAGGCCGGAGGCGAAGGTCTGGGTGATATGGCGTGGTCGATGGTAGCCGAGATCGTCGGTAATGGGTTGTTTTGTCGATCGAATGTGGTTCCAGTAGTCGCTGTTGAACTCGATTTCGAGTTTACTGTTGATTTCGTCAATACTGGTAGAGGAGTTCATCATCGAGGTCAAGAGTGATTCGGGGGTGGTGGCGACGATGACCAGAGGGTCGCCGTCGATCTGTGCACGTGCACGTATCTTTGTCGTGCATCGGTGATGGATGACGAGGAGAGTAGCCTCGGGGAAAATCTCGGGAATATTGGGGTCGGTCTCGAGCTTGACTTCGAGTTCGTGAGTATATGCCTGTGACAGTTTTTAAACAAAGTTTTCCTGGAAGGAGGAAACTCGGGATTTAGGGGGAATTTCCCTAGTTTGTCTCGAGTATCATATAGGGTGTTATCAAGTTTTAAAGAAATCAAGTTAAACTATTTTCTTAAACAAATTATTTTAAAACATAATTTATAATTAAGAAGTTTAATTAAGAAGATGAAAGGATTTAAATCATTTATTAAGCTTAAGAATTTAAGTGGATAAGTTAATGATATTAAATAAGATTTCTTTTTATGATAATTAAATAATAACTTAAGATAAATGAATTATCTTAAAATAAGTTAAGGCTTGGGTGATTTAAAGATTTATTAATACATGTAATTAAGAGTGATTAATTAACTAATTGATTAAACATTTATTTATGAAGTAATTGAAGATAAATTATTGATTAATTAATAATTAAAGGAAATTAATTAATAACTAAGGAATAATTAATAAATGTGATTAACCAATATTAATTAAGGATAATCATTTGTGAAAATTGTTTAGGTATAATTACTTAATGAGAGTAATTAGAGGAATTAATTATTCAATACAACAAATTGAATTAATGTGATTAGTTCAAGCTAATTAATTGGTTAAATTAATCTAGAATAATCATGGAAAGATGGGTTAAGTATAATTACTTAATGTGTAACTACTTAGTGAAGTAATTAGAGATGGTAATTAACATGATGTAATCAATTGAAGATTGAAGTAGTCTTGGGTAATTACTTTAAGAATTAATGAATAAGGATATTTGAAGATAACTAAGTGTTGTGATTAATTAAAGGTAATTGATTTCTAATTGTGATTAATCAAGAAGGATAAATTAAGATGGATGATTTTTGGGAGATTAATTAGTTGATATGTAATTAATTAATAAGCAGGATTAGAAGTAATTAAAATAATTAGTTTAATTAAATGGTGATTAATTAAATTTATTAGTAATGGTATGGTTAATTTATCTTGCTTATGAAGGATTGAATGATATTGAATACCTTGGACTATTTAATGTCTCAAATATGAAATGTTTTGTTGAACAGTGATAGTGTGATTACCTATTGAGATAAATTGCTGTGAAAAGGGACATCCTGTATTTAAAATTTGAATCGAATTTCGTTTGAATAACTTGGTTTTTAAGTTGGGATTTGATTGGGAGAGACCGAGGTCGGGTACCGGTAAGTACTCGAAACCACTTCGATTCTATATAGATTGATATGTGATGTAAATTGGCTGAAATGGAATAATATGAACCTTTGAACTAAGTTAGAATACCTAGTATTTGAGTTGTGAAATAAGTGTTGAGCATAAAAAGTAATAAACCGGTAGTGATGTACGAGTTACCCGGGTTTCTTTTTATGATTTGAACTTAGTATTTCAAATTCCATGGGTTTACTCACGCTGGTTTCCAGCCTGACCCGGGTGTTACTTTGATGTAATGCTCGGGTCAGACCGAGTATTACAGATTTCAGGTAAGGACGTTCTGAAGCTCAGGAGGCGAGCTGGATGACAGGAGCGTATGGAGTGTATTCCGCTGTGTTATATTGTAGTTTGTCTGGGACATGTTGATTGTATATGTCCAGTGTTGTGTATATGTTGTAACTCTGATGTATTTAAATGTAATCAACTGATACAGTATTCTTTTGTAAACTGTTATTTTATTTGATATTATATTTTGATCCGCTGCGATTGTGAGGTTCTGTGTTTTGTTTTCTGTTTCTTCTTCTTCTATCTCTTTCTTCTTTTCTAACTATCTGGGATTTTCGGGATCGAAAATTTCGGATCGTTACAGTTGGTATCAGAGCTGAAAGGTTAAGCGAGAACCTTGGCTCTGGTGGGTATACTCATAAGGATAGGGTCAATAGTACCCTAAATGAGTTGAGCGTATATATATATGAGGGTGTACTTGTTATTTTCATATATAAAGATTTTAAATGATTTTATATAAGAATATATTTTGATATATATAAAGCAATATTCCTTAACCAATAAATGTTAAGGTAATTGGTGGTTAAATTATTGAAATTTAATTAAGTGGTAATAGTAATATGACCAAATTGAAATTAAATAAAGGTAAGTTTTAAATGGATTCCAACTGAAATTAAATCTGGAATTTGGAAAAGTTTCAGAATAAGTTAATAATGGAATATTTTATATAAGTATGACTTATAAATTGTAATTTGATGAAGATAAATTGAAATGGATCCAAACTGAAATTAAAATCCTGAATTTGTAGAAATGATTTCAGGATAAAATTGATAATGAGTTGGTTTCCAGATATGACAATCTTGGTTATTATCATAAATGGTTGTGGAATGTGTGTTAATAAAATGTGTTAAGGATATAAACTTAGATGAGTATAACTTGTAAATTAGAACGGATTTAAATTGTGAAGTTTAAACTTAAGTTTAGAAGTATTTGAACTATTTCAAAGTGTTAAAAGAAAAGAATAAATAATATTGTTCAGAATATACTTGAATGTGATCTTATTTTAAAATAAGAGGTTGTTTGAAAACTTAAAAAGAGATCTGTCTTAAATTAAAACCAAAGGTGATTTAAATTTTAAAGTATAGCCTGGTGGGCTAAGAAATAAATATGTATATTTGAAATAAACTCTAAGATTGAGTTTTGAATAATCCTTGGAAGTGATGTGAAACCCAAAGTGGTATAAGTTTGAACTAATGAGTAAGAATGAATATTTTTAGAAATTTGAAATTTTGAAGTAGAAATTCAAATTTTGAGTAAGGTTGACTGGATGAATGAATGGATTGAATTTAACTTAAGGAAAGTTAAATAAGTTTGGAATAAACAACCTGAATTGGAAATTTCAAGATGAAATTTAGGTTTAACTTAGGAAAGTTAAATGGGTTGATTTGGTAGGGAACTATATGTGGTCTCAGATAGGATTGAGATTTGGAATGGGTAGTGGATGATGAATGTTGGGGTAATATCTATCCCAATATTGGAATTAAATGGAATTAAACTTTAATTTGAAATTACTTAAGTAATTTTGATTTTAAAGATAAAAAGAAAATTTAAAACTTGAGAAAATGAGGATCACTTTGAACATTAAGATTTGAATGTTTAAAATGAACATGTAAACTGAAATGATTAAGGATTGGTTCCAAGATTGAATTTGGGTAATAAATTGAAATTCAAATATTTAATTGTTTAAAGGGGTTTGAATTATTATTTGAACTTTGAAATAAGTTAGGTAAAGATAATTTTAAATGGAATTTTTGAAAATTTGAACTAAGAATTAAATTATTTAAAGAATTTAATTGTTGAGTTAAAATAAAAAAAAATTATTATTTGATTTAAGAAGTTAAACCAACATTTGGAAATCTAACTCGAATTTATATAATTCGAGATGGTTTGAAATTGAGATTTAAATTGAATTAGTTCAAACTGAATTTGATTTGAACTAATGGGAATTGTGATTTATGATGAATAAGTATAAAATTCAAATGAGAAATTTGAATTGGATTAATTTGAAATAAAATTGAAGTTATTCAAATTGGGATTGAGTCAATTTAAATGTAAGTGGAAATTTAAATTGAATTTAGGGAAATGGAGATGGGGTATTAAACAGTTTGACTCTGGACTATTTTCAAAATAAATTGTTTAATATAAACCTATTTTTCCAAACTATTTACTACACAACTTTTCCTTTTAAACCTAAAACTATCTTAAACCTGTTTTACAATTACTTTGGAACTATTTAACTATTTTACAACTGTTTTATAAACTAATTACTATTTTTCTACTACTTTATGAACTGATTACTGTTTTTCAACTATTTTATAAGTAATTACTATTTTTCAATTATTTTACAGTTACTTAACTATTTTACAGCTATTTTACAAATTAATAATTATCTTTCAACTATTTATCTATTTTTAAAAATTTTCAAGCTATATTTCTAAATTTAAGCTGGTCGGAGTTCAAACTGTTATTGATTAAATACCCAACTGAGATAAGAATTGAAGTGATAATCCAAATGGGGATTAAAGCAAATGGGGATAAGTGAATAAAATTTGAGTGAATGTGAATGGAAAGGAAATTGATTTGGTTAATAATCAATGAAGTTAAATACGTAGGATGTACATATATTATTCTATTCGCATAGTGATTTGATCCAGATTCGAGCATAGAATTTCGAGATAGTATTATCGATCCGAGTTGGGATTTTTCGCTCGATTTTCGACGGCGAACCTGGATATGGATTTTCGATTGGTTCTGGATATTCTCTATCATAGTTGTGACTATGCAAGGAGAATGACGGTTTCTGATCAAGAAACCAGATCCGAGTCCGCACTAGGAAGTCGGGTGGACAATACTAGTTCGGAAGTGAAATTGTGTGATCGAGTGAGCGATCAGATTGATATTGCGTACGAATGATATGTGGACATCGTACGGGTTGAATAAAATTGATATTGAAAATTTGTGGATAAACACTGTAAATGATTTTTGAAATTGAAAGTATATTTTGTGAAATAATATGATGAAATAAAGTGAAATTGGATATTTCTATCATAAAAATTTACTTTATGGGAGTAAGCAATATGGTAATTGACTTTACAAAAGAGTAATCAAAATTTGAATATTTGTTTTGAAATAAACAAAGTTACATATCTTTGTTATATATGTGATAAAACTTCCCTTGTTGAATCTATTGCCAGAAGAAAATTGATTTTTTGAAACTATTTGAAGTATAAAAGTGAATTTATACAAGTACAAATTGATTCAAAGACTTTTCAAAAAGTTATATATATATATATAAAAAAAGGATTTGTGAAAATGATTTTGAGGAAAGGTTTTTTTGGAACCTTTGAATTTTGGAAATACTTTTGATTTTGGGAAAAATCAATATTTGAATTTGGAAAGCCTAATATGAGGATTATCGATTTTGAGAATCGATTGTGTAAAGGCACTTATATGTGATTCATACTCGGTGTATGATTTGGGAAATACTATATGTGTATAGTATAAAGTATTTTGAGATTTGGCTCTGGAGAAAAAGGCGCTCCCTTGAATGAACTTCTCAGGAGTGCCACTGGGTGGTACTGCCTTGAACCTCTAAAGGGGAGGTTCTAAAGTTGATCCTGTGAGGAGTCCGGACAAACTAGTTCCTGAGGATTATTTGGTAGCGAAAGTCGATGGCGCTGATGCCTACAGGGGCATTTGGGTTATGCTGTGACGACAGTGTAGCTCGATGTCGCTGTGATCTACTGTGTGGGGACCATAGCGAAAATCGTGTGGAGGATGAGTGCCAACAGTCTACACTTGATTCTGCCGGGATGGCAGCGCAACATCGGTAGACTGCGGTCTATGGTCAAGTGGAGGAGTTTCATTCTTTTGGCAGCGAAATTCGGTGGCGCTGATGCCTACAGTTATATGGGTTTGTGCTGTGATAGCAACGTAAGGCCCGGGTATAACTGCGATCTGTAGCGGGTTCCATGGCGTAATCGAGGGGCGCGGAGACCTACAGTTATCTGTGGATTTTGCCGGGACGGCAACGTAACCATCGGGTTAACTGCGACCATGGATGGGGGTGATGATTTCCAGAGCATTTTCACCAAAGATATTTCCTCTATTTTCGAAACTGTTTTCTATATTTTCAATAAAATTATTTTCGAAATATTTTCACTGGATGTTGTAAACGGGTCTACCAAGCACTTATAGATTTTCAGTCCTACGCCTAATCAACGTATGACCGAATTTCTACGAGAACGAGGATGGACTTGCTGAAACATCGAGATATATAAATATTTTTATAAAACTACTTTGGAATAATACTATATTGATATTTAAAGGTATTTTCAAATTGATCAAAGCATATTTATGTGACGCCCCACCTCTATGCTCATAATAACAAAGAGTATTAAAAGAAATACTGTCTATTATTACGAAGAATAAGGCTGGATAGGAGCGACCATCCGTAGTTGACCTTACACTAATATTGGTTATCTCGATAGGAGTGGTATATACTTTTTATTTTTCATCTATCATTTATTTACTCCCATCGACACACCCAATTATCAGTATAAAACAACTACGATAGTTCATAATAGTTTAGGACATTAGATATAACAATAACACAGATAATATAAATGCGGAACACAGATAAAAACAACAGTCTCATATATATATAACTGATGTCAGTTAATACATAGTTGACACAATACATATGATACAACTACAACTGTCGACTCTAGAAGTTATATATACAAGTACATTATCGACTAATATACATGAATACATATCGTTCTATACAATGACACGACTACTACAAAATGACACTGACAACTTCAGAAGGTGTGAAAAGTCTTCATATCCTGAACAGCAACTCAAAGAAGACAATCTACAACCTGAAATAACTCGGGTCTGACCCGAGTATTACATTCAAAAGAAAATAATACCCAGGTCAGTCTAATTCAAACCAGTTTATTAGTGCATATAGGCAGTAATAATTTAAATAGACGACAGTCACAATAATTCCCGTCTATCCGATTCTTTAAACAAAGAAACCGAATAACGGACAATATAACACTTAACAGTGTTTAACAAAAATCAGCAGATTTAAATCATCAATAGAGATAAATAAACAATTTATCAAATCGACTAAATCAATTTAAAACTGTCAAATCTGATAGGGCTGCAGTACGCGCACGTGTGTACTGCCTCGCCACTACAATGATGAAATATACAAGAATTCAATGAAAGCTCGTAAACGAGCACAAGGTCAAACCCGAAATACCGGATTCAACTCAAGTAACATAAAAAAAACAAACAATATGTAAAGGTCAAGTCACGGTCATCATGACTCAACTCAATGCAACGACCAAAATCAAGGCGACATGAACTGAAGATTAACCCAGTAAAAATTGCAAACTGACTCGGCGACTCACAACATCAAAATGCCCAAGTAAGGCCACTATATAATGTAGCAGACACACATGGCAACTATAAACTGTCTCGATGTATAGATATGGCCAAACTGGGCTTCAGACAGACCAGTGAACAACAAGTGGCCAGAGGAGCAATGGAAGTTCACAAGTATATCCAGGACTCAAACTTAAACAACAGTGAAATATGCGTGCCACTATTGGTCAGAGAAATGTACAATCAAAGTCAAGTGTTTTCAAAGTAACTCGACCAAATTGCTTCAAATGAAACAAGGTACCAACTTGTATTAAACCAGTTTACAAGCATAAAATTCAACAAGCAGCCTCAACATCAAAGACCAAACCCCACATACATAAAACAGTGATGCCGGCGACTGCAATTACAAGCTGGTAGGTACGAAGACAATGCAACAGTGGAAGATACATAGGTAGTTCCTATATAAACAGGTGTAATTACAGACTATAAAATGATACAGGGATGAACAGTAGAGACAAATCAACACTCACATCAGTGGTGCACTTGTATACTCAAGAACAAACTGTACATGAGACTGTTTCACATGAAACTCAAAATTTGCATAATCAAACTGCAACTTTTACACTTGTATTGATACACTGTTTTAAATATAAAGACTGTGCAGTCAAGGCAACGAAGAATCAAAGTGAAGACTATATAATACGACATGAAGACTCGGTATCATGAAGGCAACTGCCAAAATGAACAAGTGAAAATAGCCACAGTATTAATGAGCAGAGAAATTGTCAGCAAGTGGTACAAGACTGAACAGACAAATGCAACTGAGTTCAAGTGTATGGTACAACAGGAACTCGATGCAGTAAAACTAAATGAAACTGGAGAATTGCAACCAACAAATTTATAGCCACAAACTACACGACATCACTAACTTATGGAAACTCAAGCAATCACGTGAACACGATACAACAGTGGGTCAAGTGAACAACTGCATATATATATACACACGACTGAAGTGCAGCTGCAATTGTGATATGACTCAACGGCATAGATCAAAATGAAGTGTAACTGCAACTGAATACTTCACAGGTCAAGGAAACAATACCACAAACCGAACAAGACAAAACTGAATGCTAAGACTTTCAGACCCAACTGACATGCACATGACAACCAAACAGCCATGCTCGAAATCCATACAGGGAAGGGACGGCAAGGACATGAATGTACAATCTACAACAGACAGGGGAGTTCCAATTCAGTTTCAAACAACAAAATGCGACGAAGAAGATAGAGCTGCAGTTTCAATCGAAGAATTAAGCCAAAGTCTAATTTAACTTAAACAAGTTCGAACAATATCAAGAGCCAAAACCGTGACAATCATGACATAAAATCAATACCATGGTGAACAAACCGTCCTCACTTATACAAAATTTACAAAAGCACAGGAATCACCAACATTGAGCAAAATCGAACCAAAACCCAAAAAGAAATCCACATAACAGTTATTTTATTTTCGAAGTCGATGAATTTCAACCCAAAAATCAAAACTGAAGTTATCACAAAATCAAGTTATTCGCGGAGTCGATAAATCACTCAAAACGACAGTTCAAAATCAGCTCGAGAAGCAAGTATCGATATATATACGAATTTGATTATGACCGAGAGAATATCAGTTTCACAACAAAAATCGAACAGTCGAAGTGTAGCATCTAGTAAGAATTAGATGTGAGTGTTTATTCACTCACCTTGACTTGAAGCGGTCGCGAATGAAGGCGAGGGGGAAGACGAAGTCAAAGCCGTGGCCTCCCGAAGACGAGCGAAATCGAAGAAGCCCTAGCTATTTGAACGAAGAGGAACTCGCAGCCACCATCTCTCATAGGGAACGAGTCGAAGCCCTAAATTCTTTTGAACGAGGCCACCATTTTTTTTTTTACTCGAATGATTTTATTTTTTAGGGTTGCGAAGTAAAACGAGTCAGGAGGAGGGAACGACATAGGCCTTAGTAATATCACGGCTACCATAGAGAAGGCCAAGACAAAAAATGTGAAGCCCAATATCTTCTCTAATTTCCAAAAATAATTTCTATAGTAAACAACAATTTATTAAATAATCTTTACAATTTAAAAAAAGAATTTCAACATGAAATTAAATCGTCATTTATAAACTGACGCGAAAAAACCGGGTTGTTACAGACTTCCCTCCTTAAAGAAATTGCGTCCATGCAATCATAGGGAATAAATGGATAAAAGGTAACAACCAAAAGAGCATGGCAATGTCAAATGTATAAGCAAAGCAAGTGTCAGCGAGGAAGTACTAGATAAGAAATCGAAAGGTTCGACTGCTTCAAATCAAAAGAATCAACATCGTGGGAATCAGGAATCAAAATCAAACGACTAACAAAAGCAAGAACAATCGAGTTCCAGCAACTAAAAGAGAAGGAAAACAGAGCACGAATTGAATGTGAGTAAATCGAATTACTCACCTGAATCGCCAGAGAAAAAGACGAAGCTCAAATCTCAAAAGTCGCAAATATTCACTCATCAAAACGATAATTGAATTTTCAAATCGTAAATATTTACTTATCTCAAACGATAATCAGAAGACAAAACAAATATCTGATTATCTCATGCGATAGTCAGAAAACAAATATTCAATTATCAAAACGATAATCAAATTTCTCAAATCAACAAATATTTAATTAACTAACAGCGATAATTAAATCTGAAATCCACAAATATTTAATTATCTCAAGCGATAATTAAATCTCAAATCAACAATTATTTAATTATCTCAGACGATAATTAAATCTAAAATCAACAAATATTTAATTATCTAAAGCGATAATTAAATCTAAAATCAACAAATATTTAATTATCTAAAGTGATAATTAAATCTCAAATCAACAAATATTTAATTATCTGAAGCGATAATTAAATCTAAAATCAACAAATATTTAATTATCTAAAGCGATAATTAAATCTCAAATCAACAAATATTTAATTATCTGAAGCGATAATTAAATCTAAAATCAACAAATATTTAATTATCTCAAGCGATAATTAAATCTAAAATCAACAAATATTTAATTATCTAAAGTGATAATTAAATCTCAAATCAACAATTATTTAATTATCTCAGACGATAATTAAATCTAAAATCAACAAATATTTAATTATCTAAAGCGATAATTAAATCTAAAATCAACAAATATTTAATTATCTAAAGTGATAATTAAATCTCAAATCAACAAATATTTAATTATCTGAAGCGATAATTAAATCTAAAATCAACAAATATTTAATTATCTAAAGCGATAATTAAATCTCAAATCAACAAATATTTAATTATCTGAAGCGATAATTAAATCTAAAATCAACAAATATTTAATTATCTCAAGCGATAATTAAATCTAAAATCAACAAATATTTAATTATCTAAAGTGATAATTAAATCTCAAATCAACAAATATTTAATTATCTCAAGCGATAATTAAATGCAACAAATATCCGATCATCAAAAACGATAATCAGAACTCATATCAACAAATATCTAATTATCACAAGCGATAATTAGAAACAACAAATATCCGATTATCAAAAACGATAATCAGAACTCATATCAACAAATATCTAATTATCACAAGCGATAATTAGAAACAACAAATATCCGATTATCAAAAACGATAATCAGAACTCATATCAACAAATATCCAATTACCTGCAGATAATTGGAAGCAACAAATATCTAGAAATCAATTAAGAAGACTAGAAAATCAACATAAAAGTTTGGATCGATCCCATCAGATGGCGAGTTTTAGCTACGCCGCACGTGCATCTCATATGGCCGAAGCCTACCAAGTACTCAACATAATTTTGGCGCCCATCAGATTGACCCGAAGGTCCGCAGAGTGACCCGAAGGTCTAGTACTGGTATTTGACCCGAAGGTCCATCATATGACCCGAAGGTCCATCATATGACCCGAAGGTCCATCATAGTGGCTCGAAAGCACACGAAAGCATCAAATATTTCAATTAACGAGTCCGGAATTAACCAAAATAGTAAACGCACATGTCCCATAACCACGAGTTTTACTAAATTGTTTAATTCTCTTCATCGTTTCCTTGAAATTGCAAAATTGTGTGTTTTATAAAAATACACTTTACATTCTCAAACGGACAAGTCCGGAATTAAGCGAATCAGTAAAAGAAAGGGGTCATAGTCCTCGATTTTGCTGAAACGTTTAAATCGCTTCCTCATTCTTTTGAAATCGCAAACTGTAAAATTTTTGAAAACAATTTTATTTATTTTGTAAAAATAACAATTCGCATTCTCAACTGAACAAGTCCGGAGTTAAGCGAAACAGTAAAAGAAAAGGGTCATAATCCTCGATTTTGCTGAATCGTTTAAGTCGCTTTCTCATTCTTTTGAAAACGCAAACTGCTAAAATTTTATAAAACAATTTTCATTTTAAAACGATTTTCCAATCACGTGATTAAAACAACAATATTAGTAACAATTTCGATAAGGAAATTGTACTTCTCAAAATACCGTAAAAACGGTCACAAATCAGTATTGCGGAATAACTGCTTGAAAATCCACTTTTAAAATTTTGGCTGATACTGAAGTCAAAGCGACAGAATTTTTAAAACATCAAATATCTCATCAAAGGATTCACATCAAAATGTGACATCAGTGAATTTTCATTTATTAAAATTGTCAACAAAACACCGTGCCTCAAAAATTCAGCATTGGTGTAAAAATCCCGTTATAAAAATAACGGCAACAAAATACGTATCATAACCAAGCATCAGTTCAACGTAAAATAAATGCAATAACGTGCAATTCAAATTTTTGCACGTACTACAAAATGAACAAAGAAAGCATTCAAATGTATCTTCAATGAAGATAATTCAAAACAGCAAAAATCTAATCACTAGATGATTAGTACAAAAGAAAGCCAGCGGAAATTTCAACAAAATCACATATCTGCAATTTCTTCGAATCCTCAATTCGGATTCGAATTTCTCAAAGAAACAAAATAATTACAGGTATGTAAACAACAATTGGAATTCATATCAATTTCGTATTTTGATTCTTAAATCAAAAAGATTATCAGTTGTACTCAGCGAAGACAGTTTCACTGTTTCCGCTGCGCACTCTGATAAATAGAACACAAATCAATCAAATCATCAGAATACAATTTCATCCAAACAACAAAGCACAATTTCACTTTTATTTTTAAATAACGATATTTAAAAATTTCATCAAAATTTCAAAACTTTAGTTTTGACTCAAATCACAGATAAAACATCGACCTACAGTTGTAACATATGTTCCTTCCGAGTTAAGTTTTATATTATGTCCATAAACCCCAAGCTCTGATACCAACTGTGACGCCCCACCTCTATGCTCATAATAACAAAGAGTATTAAAAGAAATACTGTCTATTATTACGAAGAATAAGGCTGGATAGGAGCGACCATCCGTAGTTGACCTTACACTAATATTGGTTATCTCGATAGGAGTGGTATATACTTTTTATTTTTCATCTATCATTTATTTACTCCCATCGACACACCCAATTATCAGTATAAAACAACTACGATAGTTCATAATAGTTTAGGACATTAGATATAACAATAACACAGATAATATAAATGCGGAACACAGATAAAAACAACAGTCTCATATATATATAACTGATGTCAGTTAATACATAGTTGACACAATACATATGATACAACTACAACTGTCGACTCTAGAAGTTATATATACAAGTACATTATCGACTAATATACATGAATACATATCGTTCTATACAATGACACGACTACTACAAAATGTGTAACGACCCCGGATTTTAATTAGATTTAAATTGATAATTTATTGAATATTTGAATTAAAATAGTAAAATAAAACGGTAAATAGATTGCGAGTTTCCCCAACTCCAAGTATATTTGTATAAATCGTTTAAAAATTTAAATTATTGTATATATGAGAATATATATCTGTATTTGAGCATATATGAGCAAATTTGAAATAATATATGTGTATATTGAATTCGAGTTTAAATCTAAGTTTAAATGGTTTAATAATAATTAATTTATAATAATTGATATTAAGTTATAAATAGAATCGAAAATATATAAGATAAATTATATAGTATAAAATAGAAACTTATTTACATTATAAAGTAAACACAATTAGACGAATTCCAACAACATATTAAAATAGAAGTTTAATTTTAGTTTAAAGTAATGAGATAAAGTAAATCTTAATAAAAACAATAAAAATAAGAAAACCAAACTCTTTCAATTAGCTGTACTAACAACATGAATAAGAAATGTATATGTATTGACATACAAGACAATTGTATGTAAGATAAACTAAATATTTTTAAAGTAAAGAAAAATACAAAGTAATAAGATAGTAATATATTTTCCTGTACAAGCAAGCTAAGCAAGTAAAATATGAAATAAGTTAGTATGCAGGCAAGCTAAAGTATTCGAAGCTAGGCAAGATAACAAATTACAAGTGTGCAGGCTGAAGCAATAAAACAAGGCGAATAACAAAAGTAAAACCAACACTTAGAAATTTTGTACAGGCAACAAAATTTAAAAGCTAAAGTAAATATACAACATGTTTTGGCTTGTAAAACAAGATACAAGCAAAGTAGAAATATCTATGACATATGTAGTATAAAATAATCAAAATGGGAGACATAAGTACAATACCATTTAATGCTTCATATCTCAATAGCATACCAAAGTCTATTCGAACTGGTTCCAAAATCATTTCAGCCTCCTATTCTAAAAGAAAATCTATGGCAAATATGAAAATGCTTGTACCTGAAGCATTACTTGACCAGATATCACCTACCCTATACAAACTCCTCTATATTATTTCATATTTGTTTTCGTTTAACACTGCAAAACCAGAAAAAGAAAATATAGTAAACCATTTCTTTTGCAAACTAAAACAACAATTTCAAAACAACAAAAGGGAAGGTGATGGGAAGATCAAGCAAAGCCTGCTCAGTTTTCAAGATGTAATCTGTTTCAAGGCAAGGCTCTGTTCTTCCTTTCTAAAGCAGGTGAGCAACTTTAATTTTTTAAACCATTCTTTGAATCCAATGTTGAGAATCTGTGAGTAACCTTTTATTTAAAAAGCTTAAGTATTTGAGAAAACAAAGTTTTTAAAACTAAAAATCTGGAATTGCTTAAGGTATGTGTGAATCTGTGACAAAATGTTGGTTTGCATGGGTGTTTTCAGTTGAATATAATTTGTGTTGGCATAGTTATAGCATGTGTGAGAAGGTTTGCAAATATAAAACCAGGTCTCTGTTTTTCTTAGTGAGTAAACCATTTAAACTCAAAGTTATATATATATCTTTACATCTGTTGCCTGTAAAATCTGAAATGGAAGATACTGCTATACATATATATACATGAGTTCCCCTGTGTTGTAAACATTTAAATGTGTGTATTCCTCTATATATATATTCTCCTTGACAGTATTGGATATTCAAATTTCTTTCTCTGTTTAGCTCACAGGGTATATAGCAACCAAGAAATTCAAATTCTTATCATCAAAACTAATATGAGGCTTTGATTTTAAAAGCAAATAGGTATATTTAAATAAGAACTATAATTTAAAAATAGTTTCAAGAAAAGAAACAAATATACAGTATGAACAAATTAGCTTTTACAGTGCAAACCCAAATTGGGTTGAAATTCGACTCTAAGGAATTGAAGCTTCGATTATATATCTGGAATCCTTACTTGAAACTAGGATTTTAGAGATTAGTTTTGTGATTTTTAACATCATGGGATAAGAGCAGTTCTTAGTTGAACTGAAATTGGGTTTTATTCAATCTCTGGTGAACGAAGTCGATTTAGACATTGAGATTTTGCTCGGAGCTAGTGTGAACGATGGCGAAGTCGAGAAAAATGATGGAAGGGGTGCATGGTGACCATGGCGTCGGCGAAAGGGTGGTTAAGTTTTAAACCCTAATTTTGGACGAGGTTGGAAAAGGGGTCGCTGGGGTTTCGCGCGTGCATCGAGTTGCACATGGGTTTGTGGGATGATAGTATGGAAGGTGACGAGTTCGTAGCCGAAGTTTTGAATTTTCTGGTGGACGAGGTTGGGCGAACGGCAACGTTTCAGGTTTGGGTGACTTCGGTGATGAGGTTCCAGGTTGAGGATGGAAGTTCCATTTTGATTCATGAGGGTTTTTGATGATTTGGGAGGACGGAGTTGTGGTTGGGATCGTAGTCGACTCGATGGCCAACTCGGCGATGGTCGGAGACATTCCGATTGCTCGTGCACGTATACGTGGTTGTGCACGTATCTGGGTTCGAACATTTTTGGGGAAGAAGAAGTTGGCCTGGGAAAGTTCTAATGAAACTCGAAGTCGTACTCGGGGAAACGAGAGTTCTTCTCGAAGTAGGTGGGAACGTGATTTTTACCCGGGGAGTAGCTCGGGTAGAACGAGATTTGACTCGGGTTTTGTCCCGGGTAGGTATAATAACAGTTTTCAAACTTTAAGCAAAATTCAAGTTTTAACATTTTTAACTTATTCTTTTAAATAATTGTTTTTATTTAAGTATGAGATTAGTTAAAGGTTTTGATAATAATTACTTAATAATTAATGAAGGTGATTAAGGATAATTAAGTAATACAAGTAATTGAGGGTAATTAATTACTTAAAGATGATTACCTAATGGAAGTAATTAAAAGAAATTAATTATTGATTTAAGGTTGATAAATTAAGTGATTGAACAATAATTAATTAAAGGATAATTAATTAATGTGATAAATTAATTAAGGTGATTAATTTGAGAATAATTAATTAAAGGTTAATTAATCAAAATAATTTGTAATTAACCAGTAATTAACCAGGATTAGTGACTAATCTGTTTTAAGTTAGTCAAATAATTAATTGACCTTACTTATGATGTTTGGATTTCATTGAATGCTGCATATTGGATTGATATCTCTGTTATGTGATTATGATGCTATGAATTGCTTTATGCTGAATTGTGATACCTGTGATGAATATATTGCTATGTGAATATGAAAACCCTTGACCCGTAAACGACATTTGAACTTCGATGCGACAGGGAGTCGGATTTCAATTGGTTATCCGAAACCCACATCGAATTGTAATTGTGAATCTTTGTGACTGATAAATTTATTTTATCTATAAATCTGTGAATGAAGATAAGCGTTATCGATTATACCGCTTATGATATATCTGTGATGATTCATTGTGTTGCACTATTGTGTTAAACCCCTGGACTACACCATACACACACCAATATGGATTTCACGTGGAAATCGGTTAAGTCACAGATAATTTAAAATTAATATTTTTGAATTTGAAATTTTAATTTCAATTGATTTTGAAACTGGAAATTTGGGTTTAAAGTAAAAAGCTTTTGAAATAGAATTTCAAATATAAAAGTTATTTTGAGTAACTTAATCGAGTTTTGAAAATTTAAATAATCAGATTTAAATTTGAATTCAAGTTTGAAATTAAATCTATGATTTGGAAACTAGGAATAAAAGATGAGATAAATGGGTTGTATGAAATTAAACTATTTTAAAAGTATAATTTTGGGAATTTGAATTTAACCCAAGGATTTCAACTCGTATGAATAAATCAGATTTTCTTAAATGAAAACTGTTTGTTTTCAAATGATAAAAGCTTTCGTATATATAAGAAATGAAATTCCAATTTAAAGGAATTTCAAGTATGAATTGAAAGATGGTTTTCCAAGTTATAAATGAATTCTTTTTGAAAACTATGAATTGAAGCTGTTTATTTTTAACAGATTTAGAATGATGTTTTGTTTAAACCATTTGAAATGAAATTGTTTTGAAAGCTATAAGTTGAATCTTTATTTTAAAGATTTAACGAGTTAATCCAATTGAAACAGGAATTGTTTTGAAAAAAAAAACTGTGAATGAATCTTTGTGAAAACTGAGTGAACTTTGTGAAATAAATCTTTTTGTTTAAAAGATTTGAAATGGTAATTGGTTTAAACCATTCGAAAAGAAGATTTTGAGTAATAAATTGTGACCTAATTGAAATCCCAATATCCATATGTTTTTAAAGATTGCGCTCGTTATTCGGGTTAGCCGGGAAAAGACATTTGTGTCATATAACCCATTCCGAATAATGATACGTCGTATATGGATAGCATTTGAAGACCGGTGTTGAAGACCGGATATTCACGAAAACGAAAGGACAACTCGTCGAATGTCTCTGCACCGACTGGTCCCCGGTATAGAGATTTTATCACCCTTTGTGATGGGAAGTCCGGACGGGATTGTGAATACCCGGAATTGCAAGGGCTTCGTAAGAAGTGCCTTCGGTTCTGTTCGAACCCGGAACAGACTTGTATGGATACATGTCTGACATTACACTTTGAGATATAAAGCCGATTTCTTTCAAATACATTTCTGTTGGTGGCGGAGAATTTATTCTCTTAGCTTAACACCCTTCTCTGAGACGTACGAGCTCAGAGGTTATGTAGTTGAAATTTATCAGCGATATATCCCAATTTGGTAATGTGGCATGCTGAGTGTTGCTGTGTGATGATCAGTGTTTGATCATTTGTGATATGATCATTTGTTTGATCTTATATCTTTGTGATCATAGGTTGATCATTTGTTTGACCCGAAGCATGGCTTTGTGACAAAGCGTAGCTTTGTGGACGAGACTTCATCGAGCCTCACACCCCGGAAATGGTCGAAACAGGAAGAATGCAGCAAGGTTCTAGGGAGTAGCGCCCCTTAGTGTATGTCATTCCTTCTGGATAAAGGTGGTATCATGGTATGGAGCCCAGATACTTAACCTCTGTGGTTGCTGCAAGTTTATTACTTTGTGGTTGTTGGAAATCGGGGATCCTCGGGAAGATCGGTGACGATCGGGGGATGGCATACGCGTGTCAGTAGTTACCTATTTTTGCAGAGGTAACCCGGCTTTGTGTTGGCAGAGATCCGGTTAGGTTCTCGGGTCGTCTATTCCAGGGACGTACCCATCGTGGATAGGAAGTTCCTTAGCCTGACCATTTGTTGGAAATCCATCTTCCAATACGAACTTTGTACGGTATTAGTTGTAGAACCTGCCATTTACGTACGGTGGTCACCACTGTTTAGATGGTAGCTATAGTAGGCATACGATACTGGTCGTATGTTGGCTAAGATTAATATTATACTTTCGAAATGATTTTTCTACACTATGCACTAATAATAATATCAAAAATGATTTGATTTTTGCGTAGTAAGCATCTTTGACTATCATAAGAAGAAATCTCCTCCAATTCTGCGTTTGCATTGTGTGTGTGGTGGGAGGTCTTATGGTAGTTTCATTTTCAAAAAGCATTGCGAATTGACTTTAAAATTCTCTACTATTTGTTTTAAAAGATAAACTGTTTTTGTTGCTCACACCAGTCCCATGACTGATCCGGAGTTTATTGTTTCTTTCCTAAACTCTGGATGCTCAAAATTTTTCTACACGAGCAGTCTAGAGTTGAGTTTTTCAGATAGTCAGGTTCAGTCGATTTTCTGGAGATAGTTCCGTCTTTGGATATGGACTACACTTGCTTATCTTTGTGCATCGTTATTGGGAGTTCAAGCTATATCTGGATTGCTGCTTTGGAGATGGAGATTATCCGCTGCTGATGTTATCATTTTCTTTTCCGCTGCTATTTGTTGTATCATATCTCTGATGTATATTGATATTCATTGTATCACTCTGTTGTATCAGATATTGTATATCAATGTATTATTCTTTTCTTCCGCTGTGTTATTTACTTAACTGTGTTATAAGCTCCCGAGAACCAGATTCGGCATTTGAATCTACGGCATTTTGAGTACAAGTGAAGTACGGGTGCCGATTTTCGAAGGTCGATTTTTGGGTCTTGACATTTGGTATCAGAGCTAAGGTTGAACTTTAGCTCAGGAGTATAACACGTTAAGTAGCTCATTAGAGATAGAGTGAAGTAAACTCTAGAATGAGTAATTCTCAGATATCCGTTCGAACGTCTCAGTAAATTCTCTTGCTATCCACTGATAGTGAGTATGAGTACAAGAAGAGGACGAGATAGGGGACAAGGGAATACGACTATAAATGGTCAATACCCTGCAACAGTGGAAACAATTTTCTTATCAATTTTCTTTGATTCGTTTCCAAATTCTTTGATTTGCTTCGTATCAACTATAAGAAAGAAGTTTCGGTGTGATGATGGCCCTACGGATCATTGTTGAAGATCTTTACTTAGTATTTTCATCGGTTTCTTATCAGCTTTTCGATTTAAACCTTAATGAGTTTGAAATTGAAAATTTTAAATTGAGTTAAATTGATTAATAGAATATGAAGGCTAAAATTGAATTAAATCAATAAAAACGATATCGTTTGGAATCAAAATTTGAAATTCTATTGTAATTCCTTGTGAATACCAAAGTCCGAAGAGGGACAAATTGGTATGTGTTTTGAGATATTCCGACTTGAATTTGGAATCCGTATCTTTTGTTTGAGGAATTATAGGAGATCGAATTTATCTTTGATCTAGTTGTCTATCTCTTCGTTGTTTTCGTGCCTGCGAATTTCGAGGACGAAATTCTTTTAAGGGGGGAAGTCTGTAACGACCCCGGATTTTAATTAGATTTAAATTGATAATTTATTGAATATTTGAATTAAAATAGTAAAATAAAACGGTAAATAGATTGCGAGTTTCCCCAACTCCAAGTATATTTGTATAAATCGTTTAAAAATTTAAATTATTGTATATATGAGAATATATATCTGTATTTGAGCATATATGAGCAAATTTGAAATAATATATGTGTATATTGAATTCGAGTTTAAATCTAAGTTTAAATGGTTTAATAATAATTAATTTATAATAATTGATATTAAGTTATAAATAGAATCGAAAATATATAAGATAAATTATATAGTATAAAATAGAAACTTATTTACATTATAAAGTAAACACAATTAGACGAATTCCAACAACATATTAAAATAGAAGTTTAATTTTAGTTTAAAGTAATGAGATAAAGTAAATCTTAATAAAAACAATAAAAATAAGAAAACCAAACTCTTTCAATTAGCTGTACTAACAACATGAATAAGAAATGTATATGTATTGACATACAAGACAATTGTATGTAAGATAAACTAAATATTTTTAAAGTAAAGAAAAATACAAAGTAATAAGATAGTAATATATTTTCCTGTACAAGCAAGCTAAGCAAGTAAAATATGAAATAAGTTAGTATGCAGGCAAGCTAAAGTATTCGAAGCTAGGCAAGATAACAAATTACAAGTGTGCAGGCTGAAGCAATAAAACAAGGTGAATAACAAAAGTAAAACCAACACTTAGAAATTTTGTACAGGCAACAAAATTTAAAAGCTAAAGTAAATATACAACATGTTTTGGCTTGTAAAACAAGATACAAGCAAAGTAGAAATATCTATGACATATGTAGTATAAAATAATCAAAATGGGAGACATAAGTACAATACCATTTAATGCTTCATATCTCAATAGCATACCAAAGTCTATTCGAACTGGTTCCAAAATCATTTCAGCCTCCTATTCTAAAAGAAAATCTATGGCAAATATGAAAATGCTTGTACCTGAAGCATTACTTGACCAGATATCACCTACCCTATACAAACTCCTCTATATTATTTCATATTTGTTTTCGTTTAACACTGCAAAACCAGAAAAAGAAAATATAGTAAACCATTTCTTTTGCAAACTAAAACAACAATTTCAAAACAACAAAAGGGAAGGTGATGGGAAGATCAAGCAAAGCCTGCTCAGTTTTCAAGATGTAATCTGTTTCAAGGCAAGGCTCTGTTCTTCCTTTCTAAAGCAGGTGAGCAACTTTAATTTTTTAAACCATTCTTTGAATCCAATGTTGAGAATCTGTGAGTAACCTTTTATTTAAAAAGCTTAAGTATTTGAGAAAACAAAGTTTTTAAAACTAAAAATCTGGAATTGCTTAAGGTATGTGTGAATCTGTGACAAAATGTTGGTTTGCATGGGTGTTTTCAGTTGAATATAATTTGTGTTGGCATAGTTATAGCATGTGTGAGAAGGTTTGCAAATATAAAACCAGGTCTCTGTTTTTCTTAGTGAGTAAACCATTTAAACTCAAAGTTATATATATATCTTTACATCTGTTGCCTGTAAAATCTGAAATGGAAGATACTGCTATACATATATATACATGAGTTCCCCTGTGTTGTAAACATTTAAATGTGTGTATTCCTCTATATATATATTCTCCTTGACAGTATTGGATATTCAAATTTCTTTCTCTGTTTAGCTCACAGGGTATATAGCAACCAAGAAATTCAAATTCTTATCATCAAAACTAATATGAGGCTTTGATTTTAAAAGCAAATAGGTATATTTAAATAAGAACTATAATTTAAAAATAGTTTCAAGAAAAGAAACAAATATACAGTATGAACAAATTAGCTTTTACAGTGCAAACCCAAATTGGGTTGAAATTCGACTCTAAGGAATTGAAGCTTCGATTATATATCTGGAATCCTTACTTGAAACTAGGATTTTAGAGATTAGTTTTGTGATTTTTAACATCATGGGATAAGAGCAGTTCTTAGTTGAACTGAAATTGGGTTTTATTCAATCTCTGGTGAACGAAGTCGATTTAGACATTGAGATTTTGCTCGGAGCTAGTGTGAACGATGGCGAAGTCGAGAAAAATGATGGAAGGGGTGCATGGTGACCATGGCGTCGGCGAAAGGGTGGTTAAGTTTTAAACCCTAATTTTGGACGAGGTTGGAAAAGGGGTCGCTGGGGTTTCGCGCGTGCATCGAGTTGCACATGGGTTTGTGGGATGATAGTATGGAAGGTGACGAGTTCGTAGCCGAAGTTTTGAATTTTCTGGTGGACGAGGTTGGGCGAACGGCAACGTTTCAGGTTTGGGTGACTTCGGTGATGAGGTTCCAGGTTGAGGATGGAAGTTCCATTTTGATTCATGAGGGTTTTTGATGATTTGGGAGGACGGAGTTGTGGTTGGGATCGTAGTCGACTCGATGGCCAACTCGGCGATGGTCGGAGACATTCCGATTGCTCGTGCACGTATACGTGGTTGTGCACGTATCTGGGTTCGAACATTTTTGGGGAAGAAGAAGTTGGCCTGGGAAAGTTCTAATGAAACTCGAAGTCGTACTTGGGGAAACGAGAGTTCTTCTCGAAGTAGGTGGGAACGTGATTTTTACCCGGGGAGTAGCTCGGGTAGAACGAGATTTGACTCGGGTTTTGTCCCGGGTAGGTATAATAACAGTTTTCAAACTTTAAGCAAAATTCAAGTTTTAACATTTTTAACTTATTCTTTTAAATAATTGTTTTTATTTAAGTATGAGATTAGTTAAAGGTTTTGATAATAATTACTTAATAATTAATGAAGGTGATTAAGGATAATTAAGTAATACAAGTAATTGAGGGTAATTAATTACTTAAAGATGATTACCTAATGGAAGTAATTAAAAGAAATTAATTATTGATTTAAGGTTGATAAATTAAGTGATTGAACAATAATTAATTAAAGGATAATTAATTAATGTGATAAATTAATTAAGGTGATTAATTTGAGAATAATTAATTAAAGGTTAATTAATCAAAATAATTTGTAATTAACCAGTAATTAACCAGGATTAGTGACTAATCTGTTTTAAGTTAGTCAAATAATTAATTGACCTTACTTATGATGTTTGGATTTCATTGAATGCTGCATATTGGATTGATATCTCTGTTATGTGATTATGATGCTATGAATTGCTTTATGCTGAATTGTGATACCTGTGATGAATATATTGCTATGTGAATATGAAAACCCTTGACCCGTAAACGACATTTGAACTTCGATGCGACAGGGAGTCGGATTTCAATTGGTTATCCGAAACCCACATCGAATTGTAATTGTGAATCTTTGTGACTGATAAATTTATTTTATCTATAAATCTGTGAATGAAGATAAGCGTTATCGATTATACCGCTTATGATATATCTGTGATGATTCATTGTGTTGCACTATTGTGTTAAACCCCTGGACTACACCATACACACACCAATATGGATTTCACGTGGAAATCGGTTAAGTCACAGATAATTTAAAATTAATATTTTTGAATTTGAAATTTTAATTTCAATTGATTTTGAAACTGGAAATTTGGGTTTAAAGTAAAAAGCTTTTGAAATAGAATTTCAAATATAAAAGTTATTTTGAGTAACTTAATCGAGTTTTGAAAATTTAAATAATCAGATTTAAATTTGAATTCAAGTTTGAAATTAAATCTATGATTTGGAAACTAGGAATAAAAGATGAGATAAATGGGTTGTATGAAATTAAACTATTTTAAAAGTATAATTTTGGGAATTTGAATTTAACCCAAGGATTTCAACTCGTATGAATAAATCAGATTTTCTTAAATGAAAACTGTTTGTTTTCAAATGATAAAAGCTTTCGTATATATAAGAAATGAAATTCCAATTTAAAGGAATTTCAAGTATGAATTGAAAGATGGTTTTCCAAGTTATAAATGAATTCTTTTTGAAAACTATGAATTGAAGCTGTTTATTTTTAACAGATTTAGAATGATGTTTTGTTTAAACCATTTGAAATGAAATTGTTTTGAAAGCTATAAGTTGAATCTTTATTTTAAAGATTTAACGAGTTAATCCAATTGAAACAGGAATTGTTTTGAAAAAAAAAACTATGAATGAATCTTTGTGAAAACTGAGTGAACTTTGTGAAATAAATCTTTTTGTTTAAAAGATTTGAAATGGTAATTGGTTTAAACCATTCGAAAAGAAGATTTTGAGTAATAAATTGTGACCTAATTGAAATCCCAATATCCATATGTTTTTAAAGATTGCGCTCGTTATTCGGGTTAGCCGGGAAAAGACATTTGTGTCATATAACCCATTCCGAATAATGATACGTCGTATATGGATAGCATTTGAAGACCGGTGTTGAAGACCGGATATTCACGAAAACGAAAGGACAACTCGTCGAATGTCTCTGCACCGACTGGTCCCCGGTATAGAGATTTTATCACCCTTTGTGATGGGAAGTCCGGACGGGATTGTGAATACCCGGAATTGCAAGGGCTTCGTAAGAAGTGCCTTCGGTTCTGTTCGAACCCGGAACAGACTTGTATGGATACATGTCTGACATTACACTTTGAGATATAAAGCCGATTTCTTTCAAATACATTTCTGTTGGTGGCGGAGAATTTATTCTCTTAGCTTAACACCCTTCTCTGAGACGTACGAGCTCAGAGGTTATGTAGTTGAAATTTATCAGCGATATATCCCAATTTGGTAATGTGGCATGCTGAGTGTTGCTGTGTGATGATCAGTGTTTGATCATTTGTGATATGATCATTTGTTTGATCTTATATCTTTGTGATCATAGGTTGATCATTTGTTTGACCCGAAGCATGGCTTTGTGACAAAGCGTAGCTTTGTGGACGAGACTTCATCGAGCCTCACACCCCGGAAATGGTCGAAACAGGAAGAATGCAGCAAGGTTCTAGGGAGTAGCGCCCCTTAGTGTATGTCATTCCTTCTGGATAAAGGTGGTATCATGGTATGGAGCCCAGATACTTAACCTCTGTGGTTGCTGCAAGTTTATTACTTTGTGGTTGTTGGAAATCGGGGATCCTCGGGAAGATCGGTGACGATCGGGGGATGGCATACGCGTGTCAGTAGTTACCTATTTTTGCAGAGGTAACCCGGCTTTGTGTTGGCAGAGATCCGGTTAGGTTCTCGGGTCGTCTATTCCAGGGACGTACCCATCGTGGATAGGAAGTTCCTTAGCCTGACCATTTGTTGGAAATCCATCTTCCAATACGAACTTTGTACGGTATTAGTTGTAGAACCTGCCATTTACGTACGGTGGTCACCACTGTTTAGATGGTAGCTATAGTAGGCATACGATACTGGTCGTATGTTGGCTAAGATTAATATTATACTTTCGAAATGATTTTTCTACACTATGCACTAATAATAATATCAAAAATGATTTGATTTTTGCGTAGTAAGCATCTTTGACTATCATAAGAAGAAATCTCCTCCAATTCTGCGTTTGCATTGTGTGTGTGGTGGGAGGTCTTATGGTAGTTTCATTTTCAAAAAGCATTGCGAATTGACTTTAAAATTCTCTGCTATTTGTTTTAAAAGATAAACTGTTTTTGTTGCTCACACCAGTCCCATGACTGATCCGGAGTTTATTGTTTCTTTCCTAAACTCTGGATGCTCAAAATTTTTCTACACGAGCAGTCTAGAGTTGAGTTTTTCAGATAGTCAGGTTCAGTCGATTTTCTGGAGATAGTTCAGTCTTTGGATATGGACTACACTTGCTTATCTTTGTGCATCGTTATTGGGAGTTCAAGCTATATCTGGATTGCTGCTTTGGAGATGGAGATTATCCGCTGCTGATGTTATCATTTTCTTTTCCGCTGCTATTTGTTGTATCATATCTCTGATGTATATTGATATTCATTGTATCACTCTGTTGTATCAGATATTGTATATCAATGTATTATTCTTTTCTTCCGCTGTGTTATTTACTTAACTGTGTTATAAGCTCCCGAGAACCAGATTCGGCATTTGAATCTACGGCATTTTGAGTACAAGTGAAGTACGGGTGCCGATTTTCGAAGGTCGATTTTTGGGTCTTGACAAAATGACACTGACAACTTCAGAAGGTGTGAAAAGTCTTCATATCCTGAACAGCAACTCAAAGAAGACAATCTACAACCTGAAATAACTCGGGTCTGACCCGAGTATTACATTCAAAAGAAAATAATACCCAGGTCAGTCTAATTCAAACCAGTTTATTAGTGCATATAGGCAGTAATAATTTAAATAGACGACAGTCACAATAATTCCCGTCTATCCGATTCTTTAAACAAAGAAACCGAATAACGGACAATATAACACTTAACAGTGTTTAACAAAAATCAGCAGATTTAAATCATCAATAGAGATAAATAAACAATTTATTAAATAATCTTTACAATTTAAAAAAAGAATTTCAACATGAAATTAAATCGTCATTTATAAACTGACGCGAAAAAACCGGGTTGTTACAATTTATCTGATTTAAAGCATTTTCATAATTCTGGCTTCGTTCCTTTTCGAGGACGAAAAGATTCAAAGGGGGGAGGAATGTGATGACCCGGTATTTCTGGCAACATTACTTTAATGAATATTTAATCCAATTAAATAAAATGTAAACTGATCATTTTAAAATGAATAAATCTTCCGAAAATAATTGCCATTTGTTTATATAGATTTATATTTTGAAAGGGAAATCTTGATTTTGAAAATTTAAAATAAATCCTTTAATAATATATACAATAAAATCTCTCTTTTATAATCAAATTTAAAATGCATTATCTTATTAACATTTGGTAAACATATGCATATAAATGTAATATATGATCAAAGTCTATCAATATAAAATATAAATATTAAAAATAAGTAAATCATATTGAATATAATAAGTTAAATATTGATAGTTAAAATATAAAACACAAATGTAAAATTTAAAGCAAGAATTAATTAGTTAAGGTTGCGAACAGCATAACTTAAAATTTTGTAAACAAAGCTAAAAATAGGAACAAAGTATAAAGTAAAATAAAACCAAATGTAAAACCAAATACAAACATTTTTATACAAATCAAATTATCTTCTTAAGTAAAGCTAAAGGTTTGAAAGTAGATCTGACACAAATAAGTGTATGAAGTTCAAACTAAAGGTAATAAGACAAATATATATATATGTAAACATATCTTCATTTGCAAGCCAAGTATTGCCTGCAAAAATGTATTTTTTTTTCATATAAGATATTTATGTACAGCTGAACACAATTATAATATGTAGACATATTAAGAGACAAAGCATGTACTTGCTATCAACTCAGCCAATCTTTTGTTCAAAAGCAAATATTACAAATCCTTTGCTTCGCAGTAATAAAGGTTTGTTCATAGAAAAACAAAGCTAAGAAAACAAACTGGAAAAATATATGTTTGCATTGCAAGAAAGAAAGAAAAAAATCTATGAACATAGATAAAGGGGATAAGGATGAAGGACATTGCATTTAATGCTAGCACTACATAGGGTCATTTCGTTTAAAATCATTTCAGTGTCACCAAATGTTGCCTGGCCAAAGAAGAAAATCTCTGACCCTTTGTTGTACAAGTAAAATAAACAACCTGTATATTTATTTATATACATCAATCTCATGTTTTCATTTCATTCATTCGAAAACTAGCAAGTTAAGAAAAAAAGGGGAAACTCTAGAATCATCTCAACAATCAGATATCTCAAGTTTCAAATTGAAATCAGAGCAAGCAATTCAAACCAAGTAGATATAAATCAAAGGTCTGGTTCCAGTTTTCAAATATCAAGTTCCAGTTCTCTGTTCTTCATTTTGAGGTGAGCAAACTCCCTTTTTAAAAAACTTGATCTTCCTTATTATCTTAAGTTTGTGATGAGGATAACTTGGACTTGGTTCGTATGAATGTGAATTGTGATTGCATGCCTGGGAATTGGAAATGATTTCTGTGTGTGTCTGGTTCCAGACATATAGTTTACTGTTTAAACACTTCCAGGCTCAAAATCATGAAAAATTCCAACCCTCTAGCTCCAATCTGTTTTAAGTAATGATCTCTAAGTAAAAAGGGGTTATAATAATGAAATATCAATTTTAAAATTGAATTCAAGTGGGTTTATTAAGCACTTATTTATAAAAAGATAAAATCACAGTGATAATTGGAAATAAGTTGAAATTTGAAAAATCTGGAATTTGTGATTTGAGTTTATAATTTGATTCGTATTACAAAATTATGAATTTAGATAATCAATTCACGGTTTTTAAATACGAAATTGTTGGGATTTCTAGAGTTGAACGGAAAGCGAGTTTTTGTCAAAATCTGGTGATCAAGTTGGGTTTTGATCTCAGGGTTCTGACCAGAGGTGGATGAAGGTTGCAGGTTGAGGGAAAAATGGTTAAGAATTTTTCTGATGATCTACGTGACAAGGGTTCGTCGAAATAGGGTTTAAAGACATGCTTTTATTGACGTTGTCCTCGAATCAAATTTGTGATTGATAGTAGATCGGGGTGGTCCAGACTGGGGGAAAACTCCACGTAGGCCGGAGGCGAAGGTCTGGGTGATATGGCGTGGTCGATGGTAGCCGAGATCGTCGGTAATGGGTTGTTTTGTCGATCGAATGTGGTTCCAGTAGTCGCTGTTGAACTCGATTTCGAGTTTACTGTTGATTTCGTCAATACTGGTAGAGGAGTTCGTCATCGAGGTCAAGAGTGATTCGGGGGTGGTGGCGACGATGACCAGAGGGTCGCCGTCGATCTGTGCACGTGCACGTATCTTTGTCGTGCATCGGTGATGGATGACGAGGAGAGTAGCCTCGGGGAAAAACTCGGGAATATTGGGGTCGGTCTCGAGCTTGACTTCGAGTTCGTGAGTATATGCCTGTGACAGTTTTTAAACAAAGTTTTCCTAGAAGGAGGAAACTCGGGATTTAGGGGGAATTTCCCTGGTTTGTCTCGAGTATAATATAGGGTGTTATCAAGTTTTAAAGAAATCAAGTTAAACTATTTTCTTAAACAAATTATTTTAAAACATAATTTATAATTAAGAAGTTTAATTAAGAAGATGAAAGGATTTAAATCATTTATTAAGCTTAAGAATTTAAGTGGATAAGTTAATGATATTAAATAAGATTTCTTTTTATGATAATTAAATAATAACTTAAGATAAATGAATTATCTTAAAATAAGTTAAGGCTTGGGTGATTTAAAGATTTATTAATACATGTAATTAAGAGTGATTAATTAACTAATTGATTAAACATTTATTTATGAAGTAATTGAAGATAAATTATTGATTAATTAATAATTAAAGGAAATTAATTAATAACTAAGGAATAATTAATAAATGTGGTTAACCAATATTAATTAAGGATAATCATTTGTGAAAATTGTTTAGGTATAATTACTTAATGAGAGTAATTAGAGGAATTAATTATTCAATACAACAAATTGAATTAATGTGATTAGTTCAAGCTAATTAATTGGTTAAATTAATCTAGAATAATCATGGAAAGATGGGTTAAGTATAATTACTTAATGTGTAACTACTTAGTGAAGTAATTAGAGATGGTAATTAACATGATGTAATCAATTGAAGATTGAAGTAGTCTTGGGTAATTACTTTAAGAATTAATGAATAAGGATATTTGAAGATAACTAAGTGTTGTGATTAATTAAAGGTAATTGATTTCTAATTGTGATTAATCAAGAAGGATAAATTAAGATGGATGATTTTTGGGAGATTAATTAGTTGATATGTAATTAATTAATAAGCAGGATTAGAAGTAATTAAAATAATTAGTTTAATTAAATGGTGATTAATTAAATTTATTAGTAATGGTATGGTTAATTTATCTTGCTTATGAAGGATTGAATGATATTGAATACCTTGGACTATTTAATGTCTCAAATATGAAATGTTTTGTTGAACAGTGATAGTGTGATTACCTATTGAGATAAATTGCTGTGAAAAGGGACATCCTGTATTTAAAATTTGAATCGAATTTCGTTTGAATAACTTGGTTTTTAAGTTGGGATTTGATTGGGAGAGACCAAGGTCGGGTAACGGTAAGTACTCGAAACCACTTCGATTCTATATAGATTGATATGTGATGTAAATTGGCTGAAATGGAATAATATGAACCTTTGAACTAAGTTAGAATACCTAGTATTTGAGTTGTGAAATAAGTGTTGAGCATAACAAGTAATAAACCGGTAGTGATGTACGAGTTACCCGGGTTTCTTTTTATGATTTGAACTTAGTATTTCAAATTCCATGGGTTTACTCACGCTGGTTTCCAGCCTGACCCGGGTGTTACTTTGATGTAATGCTCGGGTCAGACCGAGTATTATAGATTTCAGGTAAGGACGTTCTGAAGCTCAGGAGGCGAGCTGGATGACAGGAGCGTATGGAGTGTATTCCGCTGTGTTATATTGTAGTTTGTCTGGGACATGTTGATTGTATATGTCCAGTGTTGTGTATATGTTGTAACTCTGATGTATTTAAATGTAATCAACTGATACAGTATTCTTTTGTAAACTGTTATTTTATTTGATATTATATTTTGATCTGCTGCGATTGTGAGGTTCTGTGTTTTGTTTTCTGTTTCTTCTTCTTCTATCTCTTTCTTCTTTTCTAACTATCTGGGATTTTCGGGATCGAAAATTTCGGATCGTTACAATGGATGAGTGTCTGACATTGTATTTCTAAGATTACATACATTGGTTTTTACAAACGTACATCATGTGGTGGCAGAGAAGGCAACTTCTTTTAGCTTAACATGCTCCTTGAGACATACGAGCTCAAGGGTTGTATTTTTATGGAAGGCAATTAGTAGACAACGGGAATGGCAATGTGGCATTCAAAGATGATGTGATATGTGATATGTAAATGGTAATCGATACCTCTTTTGGCCTCACTCCCCGGAAAATAACTGAAACAGGGATTGAAGCAGCAAGGCTAAGTGGGTCACTCCCATTAGGAGATGTCATCACTCTTCTAGATGTATCTTTACACGCTATGACGTCGTGTATCTGATTATTGCTGATGTATGCTTGTGGCCATGGATTTAGGTCGGTAATGACCGGAGTGATGACATATTCGGTACTATCCAGGAAGGGGTAGGCTGGTCTTGTATTGGTTTAGGCGCCGAGTATCTCGACCCTAGGTATATCCCTTTAGAGGTGTACCAAGATTTGTTCGAAAAGTTAGTTCCTTCACCTAGTCATTTGTATGGAAATCCAAAATCCACTACGTGCCTGCCATTTTGTTTGTAGAGCCTAGTATTGCTGGAATTTAATAATGTAACAATTTCAGCTATGTTGATTGTTATTTGTATAATAGACACTATTATAATATTACATGATTTGATATGAAAAGTTTTTGGTTATCATAAGGGAAAAAACCTGTCTATGTTTATGTTTGGACGTGGTCTTACGAGATACCTTTTGTTTTGATAAAGGAAAAGTTTTTTAACTTTATAAATTCAGTTGAGATGTGTTTTTCTCAAGCTGGTTTACCAGACTGATCCGGGCGTTCTTCCCTTTCAATGCTCGGGTCAGACCGAGTATATTTACAGGGTCAGATTTGGTGCTTTTGGAGTTTCAGTAGGTGAGCTGGAGATCTTCATGTCGTATGCACGTATCTATTTATTTTTCCGCAGCTTTGCATTGTTGTTGTTGTAAATTATCAGCATTTGTGAGGACAGGTTATTATAACTGTCCAAGCTGATGATTACTTATTGTGTACTCTGATATTGATTTATGTATATTACGGTTTCTCTTTGTAAAGATTATTGATCTATATTATATGTTATTCCGCTGCGATGTGAGATTCTGTATTGTTTTGGTTCTGCTTCTCTCTCCTCTTCTTCTCTTCTCTTCTTCTTTCTTCTCTCTTTCTTCTCACCCTCGCTTTTCTTTATCATGATCATCTACAATCGCTGTGCTCTGGGTCGACATTTGTGGTTTATTGTTGGTTCAGAGGGTACGAATTTGCGAGTCGTCACAGCTGGTATCTGAGCTTAGGTTTAGTATACTCCTAGGCTTTGATATGTACTCAGTATAGATAGGGTCAGTAGCACCCTAGATTAAGTTTGAGTGTATTATATATATGAGCGCGTATTTGTTAGTGGCTTATGAATTCTTGTCGGTATGTGGGACGCCATGTTATCGATAGGGGTTTCTAAACACTTGAACAAAGCATATCTACAGAGTATTGTTTTTAAAATTAGTAAATGAAATAATCTTACCTCGATTATATTTTATATATAAAGAAACAATTTTTCAGAAATTATTATAGTGTATATACATGGATTGTTTGGTTGTTTGAAAATGTAAATATATATACGTTAATAAAAGCTGTTTGAATAATCTAATTAAAGACAACAATTGTAAAAGAATAAATTATATAAGCAAGTGAATTATAAAGTTTGGAATTATAATTAAAATGATTTACAATTGTGAAATAATCTTATATATAAGAAATGAAACTACATGAGTATATTTATAAGTATGAGTTATAAATAAAAATGGATTTAAACTAAGAATTTGAGAATTTGAATCTCGTTGATTTTGACAGTTATTTTTTCAAAGGTTTGAAGATGTTATATTATTATGTAGAAGTATTTTGATTATAAATGACTTTTAAAAGAATTTAAAGCACTGAATTCACAACAGTTGCTAGGAAATAATAAAGATGATGATGGTCGCATCATCAATATCATTTTCAAGTTTCTGTGTGATGGATTTGCTACCTTAGCAAATTGATATTGAAGTTTTGTTGTGACAAACAAGAATTGGAAAAAAATCCAAGGATGATTTGATAAAATATATAGAAAATGAGTTTTTGAGCTTATAAATTGAAAATGGTATATATATATAAGAAAAGGAAATTGAAAAATTAAGGTATGAACTTAAATTTTATCTTAAGTAAAGTTAAATAAACTGAGCTAGCAAAATGAGTTATATGAATTGAAGTTTAACTTAAGAAAAGTTAAATAAATCTAATTGAATTTGAAATGAATTAGATAGATATTTGGAATGGATCAAATAAAAATGAATATAAACTGAAGTGGTAAAGTGATTATATAACTATGAATTGAAATTGTAAGTATGTGAATAACTTAAGTAAATATTCATGCAATTATAAATAAATAAGTTGTATAACTTATAGAATAAGAAAATGTAAAGTAAAACCAAATATCAAAATGATTGAACAATTTTGTTAAGCAAAACCAAATTTTAATTTGAATAGTGATATGAAATTGACTTATGTAAAAGTTAAATAAAATGACTTTAGAAATGAAATTTAAGTTAAGTTAAAAGGGAATGACTTTCGAAATGAACTTTAACTCAAGTAAAGAAAAAGAAATGAACTAATGAAATGAGTTAAATAAAATAAAATCTGAATTGTAAGATGAAACTTAAGTAATATAAAATGAAGTTTGGAAAGAAATCTAACTTAAGTAATGTAGAATGAAATTGAAATTTGAAATCGAAAGTAAATAAATGAAGATTAACTTAAGTTAAATAAAATGAATTGAATGAGCTAAGTGAAATAATTGAAATGAATATGAACTTGAGTTAATAAATGAAATTCAACTTAAGTATATAAATGAATTCGATATAAGTTGAAATGTTGTTGATAAGAAAGTGAAAATAAACATAAGTGTTGTATAAAATGTCTAAGAAAACTTAAGCAAATTTAGTAATGAAATAAAATAGTTGTTATGTGTTATTAGTATTAAAAGAATTATACTAAGTGAATAATGAAATGTTGTTAAACATGAATTGGAAGTAAAGTTAACAAAATTTAAGTGAATGTTAATAAATTGAAAGTAAGCATATGTTAACAAATGAATGTTAATAAATGTAACAACCCGGGATTTCATAACAGTTGATTATCGTCAAATGACGATTTAATTTGTTACGTCATTTGTTGGACAATTGCAATTGGAATTTCATTCGAGTTGAAATTCGTTTATAAAAATTGTCAAGTGTTTTTATCTGTGGTAAATTCTTTTAAGAAATGGTTAGAAGAAATTATGGGCTGTGAAAATTTAAATTGTGGCCCATACTTGATGCCATGATGTTTATCTGCCTTTTCCCTTGTACTCGTTCACTAGTGAAAACGGATCCCCCGGATTCATTTGAAAACCCTAAACAAATCACGAAAAGAAAAAAAATGGTGGCGGCTTCGTCTCTGAAATTGGCTACTAGGGTTTGTCTCCGCTTGACTCTCGAGTGCCACGGCTTCGAATTCAACTCGTGCTCTTCGACAAAGGTGAGTGGACCTCTTCACTCACATCTAATTCCACTTGTGCTTCGACTGTTTAATTTCATTTGAATGTGGTTGATTTTTGAGACTTTCAATTCGCTCGGCTTTGAACGCTCGATCGAATTTGGCTGCTAGATTTTATGATGTTATTGTTGTTCGACTTTTGAGTTTGGACTTGTTCGTATTTCGTGAGTATCACTGGTTCGTTTGGATCTCTGGTGGCTAAGGTCACTTGAATTGATTTAGTAGATTTTGTGAAATTATTTCGTGTGTGACATTAATCTTGATTGGATGAACTACTTCGATTTTTTGTAATATACTATTTATGCCGCCTTGAACATCTCGTTGATAGGTGCAATTACTCTTGAGTATTGTTCGTGTATCATTAGCTTGATACATCTGTCTTAGTTGGTCTTCGTGACAATTTCAGTTGGATTAGGTATTTTGGGTTTTTGGTTTGTATAACTTGGAAATATTTTGATAGTTGGTACTGTTTCTTTTGAGATAGGTATGTATGTGTATGCATATATATATATATATATATATGCATACATGTAAAATTGTGTCTGCTCGACTTTGGTGAAACTGGATTTGAAATTGTCGACTTTTGCCTGGTTGACAATGTTGTGCTTCGGCAATCGAATTTTTGTTTTGAAGTTGATGATTTATTCTGATTTTTATCAATTTCGTATACTTATGATTCCTTAGATGACCATGGCTTTGAATTCAAACCGTTTGATTTCTTGATAACTACGGCTCATTGATGTTGGTCCTTGTGACTACGTCCATGGCTTATAGTTTCATGTGATTTTCGAATTTAAATTCTTTATAAAAATTGATTTTTGCCTGGATTGCTTTGAAACCACTGTTACCTGATAATTAAGTTGCTTTGGGTTTTTGTATTTGGCATCGTTTATGGTTTATTACTCTTGTATCAGTGATGTTGTAGACTTGTGTTTTGTGGCCACCCCGGCTCACTTTCTTTTAACTCTGGGCATTGTGGATGGACTTGTTACTGCTGGTTTTTGACTCATCCCCAATTCGAGCTTAAGTTGCAAAAATTGAGCTCTTGTCCACTATTCACTGCATACCTAACATTACATGTATGCTGCGTATTTTAGGCTTCTGTTCTCGAGTCATCATGTAAGATTGTCACTGGCTTTATCATGATTTTGTAGTTGTCTGTACTTTGAGGTGTATGCACTAGTTTCATTCACGCTTGAGTTTATAATTAAGTTCACTGCACTTGAGTTGTAGTTTTTGTACTCGAGTCTAGAGCTTGTATTTTTCAGTCTCACAGTTGCATACATGTTACACTTTAGGTACACATACTTATTCCTAACCTGTTGCACTATTTTCAGTTGCACTGTTACTTGCTGGAACGACTTGGACATTGTTGTAGTGTTATGATCTTTGATGTTGAGACTGTTTGTTTGATTTTCCTTTTGCTTCTGATGCGTTGATATTTTATACCGTATTGGCGAGGCCGTACACGCGTGCGTGTACGGCAGCCAATCGAACTCTGATGGTTTTAAAGTGACAATTTCAATTGTTTAAATTGGTTTAGTCGATTTGATAAATTGGTTATTTATCCCTGTTGATGATTTAAACCTGCTGATTTTTGTTAAACACTGTTAAGTGTTATATTGACCGTTATCCGGTTTCTTTGTTTAAAGAATCGGATAGACGGGAATTATTGTGACTGTCGTCTATTTAAATTATTACTGCCTATATGCACTAATAAACTGGTTTGAATTAGACTGACCTGGGTATTATTTTCTTTTGAATGTAATACTCGGGTCAGACCCGAGTTATTTCAGGTTGTAGATTTTCTTCTTTGAGTTGCTGCTCAGGATATGAAGACTTTTCACATCTTCTGAAGTTGTCCGTGTCATTTTGTAGTAGTCGTGTCATTATATAGAACGATATGTATTCATGTATATTAGTTGATAATGTACTTGTATATATAACTTCTAGAGTCGATAGTTGTAGTTGTATCATATGTATTGAGTCAACTATGTATTAACTGACATCAGTTATATATATATGGGACTTTTGTTTTTATCTGTGTTCCGCATTTATATTATCTGTGTTATTGTTATATCTAATGTCCTAAACTATTATGAACTATCGTAGTTTGTTTTATACTGATAATTGGATATGTCGATGGGAGTAAATAAATAATAGATGAGAAAAAAAAAGTATATACCACTCCTACCGAGATAACCAATATTAGTGTAAGGCCAATTACGGATGGTCGCTCCTATCCAGCCTTATTCTTCGTAATAATAGACAGTATTTCTTTTAATACTCTTTGTTATTATGAGCATAGAGGTGGGGCGTCACAGTTGGTATCAGAGCTTGGGGTTTATGGACATAATATAAAACTTAACTCGGATGGAACATATGTTACAACTATTGGTCGACGTTTTAATTGTGTTTGAGTCAAAACTAAAGTTTTGAAATTTGGATGAAATTTTTAATTATCTTTATTTAAAAATAATAGTGAAATTGTGTTCTGATGATTTGATTGATTTGTGTTCTGTTTATCAGAGTGCGCAGCGGAAACAGTGAAACTGTCTTCGCTGAGTACAACTGATAATCTTTTTGATTTAAAAATCAAAATACGAAATTGATATGAATTTCATTTGTTGTTTACATAGCTGTAATTATTTTGTTTCTTTGAGAATTTCGAATCCGAATTGAGGATTCGAAGAAATTGCAGATATGTGACTTTGTTGAAATTTCCGCTGGCTTTCTTTTGTACTAATCATCTAGTGATTACATTTTTGCTGTTTTGAATTATCTTCATTGAAGATACATTTGAATGATTTCTTTGTTCATTTTGTAGTACGTGCAAAAATTTGAATTGCACGTTAGTGCATTTATTTTACGTTGAACCGATGCTTGGTTATGATACGGATTTTGTTGCCGTTATTTTTATAACGGACTTTTTACACCAATGCTGAATTTTTGAGGCACGGTGTTTTGTTGACAATTTTAATAAATGAAAATTCACTGATGTCACACTTTGATGTGAATCCTTTGATGAGATATTTGATGTTTTAAAATTTCTGTCGCTTTGACTTCAGTAACAGCCAAATTTTTTAAAGTGGATTTTCAAGCGGTATTTCCGCAAAACTGATGTGTAACCGTTTTTACGGTATTTTGAGAAGTACAATTTCCTTATCGAAACTGTTGCTGATTTGCTGTTTTAATCACGTGATTGGAAACTCGTTTTAAAATGGAAATTGTTTTATAAATTTTTAACAGTTACGTTTTCAAAAGAATGAGAAAGCGACTTAAACGATTCAGCAAAATCGAGGACTATGACCCCTTTCTTTTACTGTTTCGCTTAACTCCGGACTTGTCCAGTTGAGAATGTGAATTGTTATTTAAAAAAAAAAATTGTTTTCAGAAAATTTTAACAGTTTGCGCTTTCAAAAGAATGAGGAAGCGATTTAAACGTTTCAGCAAAATCGAGGACTATGACCCCTTTCTTTTACTGATTCGCTTAATTCCGGACTTGTCCGTTTGAGAATGTAAAGTGTATTTTTACAAAAATACACAATTTTGCACTTTCAAGGAAACGATGAAGAGATTTAAACGATTTAGCAAAAGTGCGGAGTATGGAACCACACTTTTACTATTTCGGTTAATTCCGGAATCGTTAATTGAATATCTGTTGTTTTGATGATTCTACACTTTCAAGGAAACGATGAAGAGAATTAAACAATTTAGTAAAACTCGTGGTTATGGGACATGTGTGTTTACTATTTTGGTTAATTCCGGACTCGTTAATTGAAATATTTGATGCTTTCGTGTGCTTTCGAGCCACTATGTTGGACCTTCGGGTCATATGTTGGACCTTCGGGTCAAATACCAGTACTAGACCTTCGGGTCATATGTTGGACCTTCGGGTCATTTGTTGGGCGCCAAAATTATGTTGAGTACTTGGTAGGCTTCGGCCATATGTTGTTGCACGTGCGGCGAATTAAAAACTCGCCATCTGATGGGATCGATCCAAGCTTTTATGTTGATTTTCTAGTCTTCTTAATTGATTTCTAGATATTTGTTGCTTCCAATTATCTGCAGGTAATTGGATATTTGTTGATATGAGTTCTGATTATCGTTTTTGATAATCAGATATTTGTTGTTTCTAATTATCGCTTGTGATAATTAGATATTTGTTGATATGAGTTCTGATTATCGTTTTTGATAATCAGATATTTGTTGTTTCTAATTATCGCTTGTGATAATTAGATATTTGTTGATATGAGTTTTGATTATCGTTTTTGATAATCAGATAATTGTTGTTTCGAATTATCACTTTAGATAATTAAATATTTGCTGATTTCGAATTTAATTATCGCTTTAGATAATTAAATATTTGTCGAATTTAGATTTAATTATCGCCTGAGATAATTAAATAATTGTTGATTAGTTGATTTAATTATCGCTTTAGATAATTAAATATTTGTCGAATTTAGATTTAATTATCGCCTGAGATAATTAAATAATTGTTGATTAGTTGATTTAATTATCGCTTTAGATAATTAAATATTTGTCGAATTTAGATTTAATTATCGCCTGAGATAATTAAATAATTGTTGATTAGTTGATTTAATTATCGCTTTAGATAATTAAATATTTGTCGAATTTAGATTTAATTATCGCCTGAGATAATTAAATAATTGTTGATTAGTTGATTTAATTATCGCTTTAGATAATTAAATATTTGTCGAATTTAGATTTAATTATCGCCTGAGATAATTAAATAATTGTTGATTAGTTGATTTAATTATCGCTTTAGATAATTAAATATTTGTCGAATTTAGATTTAATTATCGCCTGAGATAATTAAATAATTGTTGATTAGTTGATTTAATTATCGCTTTAGATAATTAAATATTTGTCGAATTTAGATTTAATTATCGCCTGAGATAATTAAATAATTGTTGATTAGTTGATTTAATTATCGCTTTAGATAATTAAATATTTGTCGAATTTAGATTTAATTATCGCCTGAGATAATTAAATAATTGTTGATTAGTTGATTTAATTATCGCTTTAGATAATTAAATATTTGTCGAATTTAGATTTAATTATCGCCTGAGATAATTAAATAATTGTTGATTAGTTGATTTAATTATCGCTTTAGATAATTAAATATTTGTCGAATTTAGATTTAATTATCGCCTGAGATAATTAAATAATTGTTGATTAGTTGATTTAATTATCGCTTTAGATAATTAAATATTTGTCGAATTTAGATTTAATTATCGCCTGAGATAATTAAATAATTGTTGATTTGTTGATTTAATTATCGCTTTAGATAATTAAATATTTGTCGAATTTAGATTTAATTATCGCCTGAGATAAGTAAATAATTGTTGATTTGAAATTTGATTATCGTTTTTGATAATCGAATATTTGTTGAATTAAAATTTGATTATCGTTTTTGATAATCGAATATTGGTTGATTTGAAATTTGATTATCGTTTTTGATAATTAAATATTTGTTGATTTGAAATTTGATTATCGTTTTTGATAATCGAATATTTGCTGATTTGAGATTTGATTATCGTTTTTCATAATCGAATATTTGTTGATTCGAAATTGATTGTTGTTTTTGATAATCGAATAATTGTTGATTTGAAATTTTGATTACCGTTGTGGTAATTAGATATGTGCTGATTCGTTTTCTAATTATCGTATCGATAGATAGATATTGTTGTTTTGTGATTTCTAAATTTCAATTTTCTAATTGATAATTGAATATTACTGATGATTACATTTATTCAGCTTTGTTGTTTTCTGATTATCTATCTCATAGTTAGATTTTGTTGAGAAATTGTGAATCTCTTTTTAGGAAATTAAAAGATTTCTTTGGCGTTTGTGTTCTTAACCTTATTTCCTAGCTTAAACAGTTTATGTTAGAAAAATAATTGTTATTGACAACCCTAATTATGAAAATTGCGGGGACGCAATTTTTATAAGGAGGGGAGTCTGTAACAACCCGGGATTTCATAACAGTTGATTATCGTCAAATGACGATTTAATTTGTTACGTCATTTGTTGGACAATTGCAATTGGAATTTCATTCGAGTTGAAATTCGTTTATAAAAATTGTCAAGTGTTTTTATCTGTGGTAAATTCTTTTAAGAAATGGTTAGAAGAAATTATGGGCTGTGAAAATTTAAATTATGGCCCATACTTGATGCCATGATGTTTATCTGCCTTTTCCCTTGTACTCGTTCACTAGTGAAAACGAATCCCCCGGATTCATTTGAAAACCCTAAACAAATCACGAAAAGAAAAAAAAATGGTGGCGGCTTCGTCTCTGAAATTGGCTACTAGGGTTTGTCTCCGCTTGACTCTCGAGTGCCACGGCTTCGAATTCAACTCGTGCTCTTCGACAAAGGTGAGTGGACCTCTTCACTCACATCTAATTCCACTTGTGCTTCGACTGTTTAATTTCATTTGAATGTGGTTGATTTTTGAGACTTTCAATTCGCTCGGCTTTGAACGCTCGATCGAATTTGGCTGCTAGATTTTATGATGTTATTGTTGTTCGACTTTTGAGTTTGGACTTGTTTGTATTTCTTGAGTATCACTGGTTCGTTTGGATCTCTGGTGGCTAAGGTCACTTGAATTGATTTAGTAGATTTTGTGAAATTATTTCGTGTGTGACATTAATCTTGACTGGATGAACTACTTCGATTTTTTTGTAATATACTATTTATGCCGCCTTGAACATCTCGTTGATAGGTGCAATTACTCTTGAGTATTGTTCGTGTATCATTAGCTTGATACATCTGTCTTAGTTGGTCTTCGTGACAATTTCAGTTGGATTAGGTATTTTGGGTTTTTGGTTTGTATAACTTGGAAATATTTTGATAGTTGGTACTGTTTCTTTTGAGATAGGTATGTATGTGTATGCATATATATATATATATATGCATACATGTAAAATTGTGTCTGCTCGACTTTGGTGAAACTGGATTTGAAATTGTCGACTTTTGCCTGGTTGACAATGCTGTGCTTCGGCAATCGAATTTTTGTTTTGAAGTTGATGATTTATTCTAATTTTTATCAATTTCGTATACTTATGATTCCTTAGATGACCATGGCTTTGAATTCAAACCGTTTGATTTCTTGATAACTACGGCTCATTGATGTTGGTCCTTGTGACTACGTCCATGGCTTATAGTTTCATGTGATTTTCGAATTTAAATTCTTTATAAAAATTGATTTTTGCCTGGATTGCTTTGAAACCACTATTACCTGATAATTAAGTTGCTTTGGGTTTTTGTATTTGGCATCGTTTATGGTTTATTACTCTTGTATCAGTGATGTTGTAGACTTGTGTTTTGTGGCCACCCTGGCTCACTTTCTTTTAACTCTGGGCATTGTGGATGGACTTGTTACTGCTGGTTTTTGACTCATCCCCAATTCGAGCTTAAGTTGCAAAAATTGAGCTCTTGTCCACTATTCACTGCATACCTAACATTACATGTATGCTGCGTATTTTAGGCTTCTGTTCTCGAGTCATCATGTAAGATTGTCACTGGCTTTATCATGATTTTGTAGTTGTCTGTACTTTGAGGTGTATGCACTAGTTTCATGTGACGACCCGACTTTCCACTCCCGGAAAATCGCATCGACAGTAAGAAAGAAAGGGGTGAGAAATAGAAAAGAGAAGAAGAGAAAAGAAAACAACAACAGATACTCACAGCGGAAACGAAACGAAATATAATATATCACATAAATATTACATAGTATCATATACATCATCTATCAGAGTTACACAGATTACACATCACATACTAGACAGTTATAAACATCTGTCTAGTTATTACATCTCAACACAATACAGATCAATACAAAGATCAACTGTAACGACTCGGGTTTTGCCCGCTCGAAAATCAACATCCGTACTTCACATTGTACTAGAATGCCGCAGATTCGAACGTTCAAATCCGATTCGCCGGAGCTATAACACAATTAAGTAAATAACACAACGAAAAAAAAAAATACATTGATATATAATATCTGATACAACAGAGTGATACAATGAATATCAATATACATCAGAGATATGATACAAGAAATAGCAGCGGAAAAGAAAATGATAACAACAGCAGCGGAACAATATCAATAGAAGTGATAACTCCAAAATGATCTTCAGACAAGAATGAATCCACAACTCCAAGATAAGCAACTCCGATGAATGAACTAGCTCCAGATAATCTACTAAACCTGAATATCTGAAAAACCCAACTCTAGACTGCCCGTGTGGAAAATAGTGGGCACCCAAAGTTTAGGAAGGGAACAATAAACTCCGGATCAGTCATGGGACTGGTGTGAGCAACAAAAACAGTTTATCTTTAAAACAAACACAAAAGGTTTTAAAACATTGAAATCCGCAATGCCTTTTAGAAAATGAAACTACCATAAGACCTCCCACCACACACACAATGCAAACGCAGAATTGGAGGAGATTTCTTCTTATGATAGTCAAAGATGCTTACTACGCAAAATCATAGGTTATTATTACTAGTGCATAGTGGAAAACAATTTGAAAGTATAATATTAATCTTAGCCAACATACGACCAGTATCGTATGCCTACTATAGCTACCATGTTCAATAGCAGGTTACCGCCACATTCCATAGCAGGTAATACAACTAAAACCGTACAAGTCACGTATTGTTTCTTTGGATTTCCAACAAATGGTCAGGCTAAGGAACTTCCTTCCGCCGCATGGGATCGCCTCTGGCGGGACGTCCCGAGAGACAAACTGCTCTCTGCAAAAACAAGGCCGGGTTACCCCTGTAACAGGTAACTCACGAATATGCCACCCCCCGGTCCTTTGGGACCTTTATCCGAGGCCTCGATAACCAACATCACACATAATAAAGTGTATCCACATGAGTAAGTATCTGGGCTCCATACCATGACACCACCCTTTTCCAGAAGGAAATGACATACCCTAAAGGGCGCGACCCTCATAACCTTGCCGCAACGATCCTGTTTCGACCATTTCCGGGTTGTGAGGCCCTGATGAAGTCTCGTCCACAAAGCTACGCTTTGTCACAAAGCCATGCTTTGGGTCAACAGATGATCAACCTATGATCACAAAGATAAATGATCAAACAAATGATCATATCACAAATGATCAAACACTGATCATCACACAGCAACACTCAACATGCCACATTACCAAATTGGGATATATCGCTGATAAATTTCAACTACATAACCTCTGAGCTCGTACGTCTCAGAGAAGGGTGTTAAGCTAAGAGAATAAATTCTCCACCACCAACAGAAATGTATTTGAAAGAAATCGGCTTTATATCTCAAAGTGTAATGTCAGACATACAATCCATACAAGTCTGTTCCGGGATCGAACAGAACCGAAGGCACTTCTCACGAAGCCCTTGCAAATCCGGATAATTTCCAATCACGTCCGGACTTCCCGTCACTAAGGATGATAAAACCTCTATATCGGGGATCAGCCGATGCAGAGTAACTCGACGGTAATCCTTCCGTTTTCAAAAATATCCGGTCTTCAACACCGGTCTTCAAATGCGATCCATATACGACGTATCACATATTCGGAATGGGTTATACGACCCAAAGGTCCTCTCCCGGCTAAACCGAATAGTGAGCGTAATAATTAAAAACATATGGATATGGGATTTCAATTAAGTCACAACTTAAACCCAGAACTTTTCTTTTCAAATGGTTTAACAAATTACCATTTCCAAATCTTTAAACGAAAAGATTCATTTTAACAACCTTTACGGTTTAAACAGTTTCCACACTTTAATCTTTTAAACAAAAGATTTAATCACAGATTTTCCAAATTAATTTTCATTTCAATTTAACTCGTTAAATCTTTAAATCAAAGATTTAATTTATAGCTTTCAAAACAATCCCATTTCAAATGATTTAAACCAATCATTATTTTAAATCTATTAAAGATAACAGATTCAAATCATAGCTTTTCAAAACAATTCATTCATAATTTGGAAAACCATTTTCAATTCAATATTGAAATTCCTTTAATTAAACTGGAATTTCATTACTTATCTGAAAGCTTTTATTCTTTTAAAACAAACAGTTTCATTTCAGAAAATCTGATTCATTCATACGAGTGGAAATCCTTGGGTTAAATCCAAATTCTCAAAATTATACTTTTAAATGGTTTAACTTGATATAAACACATTTATATCATCTTTTCCCTAGTTTCCAAATCATAGATTTAATTTCAAACTTGAATTCAAATTTAAATCCAATTATTTAAATTTTCAAAACTTAATTAAGTTATTCAAAATAACTTTTATCTTTGAAATTCTATTTCAATTGCTTTTCACTTTAAACCCAAATTTCTAATTTCAAAATCAATTGAAATTAAAATTTCAATTTCAAAAATATCAAATTTAAATTATCTGTGACTTAACCGATTTCCACATGAAATCCATATTTGTGTGTGTAATAGTGTAGTCCGGGGGTTTAACACAATAGTGCAACATCATAAATCATCACAGGTCAGAATACAGAAATATAGTTGATAAGCGATATAACTATAACGCTTATCGCTCATTTACAGATCATAGATATATAAAGGTCACAGATAAGTAAACTACAGATCACAACATAAATCAGGATGTATCACAAACAATTCAAGAATCTCATACGATAAAATCATTCATAAGTGAGGTCAAGCATTCAAAATTAATCATAGATAAGATTAATTAATTATTTAACCCTAATTAATTCCATTTATTTCCAATTAAATTAATTGCTTATGAATTTGTTATCAGATCTTGATGAATTAATTACTAATCATTTGATATTAAATTAATGTAATTAATCAACCTTAATTATTTATCTTAATTAATTATCTTCATTTAATTAATTATTCCTTAAGTAATCACATTAAGTTAATTATTCTCTTATTAAGTACTTTAATAATAACCTTTAATTATTAAGTAATTAACTTTTAATCACTTAATTATCTTTTAATTAATTAACCTTAATTAATTTCCACTTTAATTAATTATACTTAATTAATTACATAAATCAATTTACCACTAATTAATTATCATTTCTTAATCACTTTAATTCCTTAATCTTCAAATCATCATTTAATTAACTTTAATCATTAATTACTTTTAATTATGTAATTATTTTCAAGAAATTAATTACCTTTAACTCCTTCATCACATAAAACCATTATTCTTTAATTAATTCCTCGATTAATCAAGATAAGTTCTTATCTTAACTGATCACTATATATTTTAATATTTAAATCTCATTTAAAATTTAAAAGCTTGAAATTGATTCATTATAAATATAAACTGAGATCTTTTATTAAAATAAATGTTTTTACCTTTAAATCACTCACCTAATTCAAAAATATTTAATTTTTAAAACATTTTAACTTTGTAACTTACTTTACCACTTAACTTTGAACAGGTTATATTTTCACCTAAGCAAAGAACTGATAACATACAAACATAAACCCAAGCCCATACGATGTTTTCCCGAGTCAAACTAACCCCTGCTTCGAGTGAAATACTCGAGTAACTCGAGACAATCTCGAGTACCACTTGCTTCGTCCCAGGTTTATCAAAATGCCCAGATCACCAAGCTTTGTGCACGTGCACGGCTCGTTTCCGCCGCCGCTACCTCTGACGACCCTCCAGCCTCATCAACGATCCTCCACCAGCACGATCCCGACCCTCCAAACTGTGCCACGAAGTCCCAGACGAATTCGAGCACTCTCGAACTCCACCTGATAAAACAACCCCGGCCTAAACCTCCTCGTCCAGGCGACTCCGACTATCAGATGACGCGAAAATTCACCCACACCTCGACGAACTCCCCCGCCACCTTTCCTCAACGTTTCGTCGCACTCGATCAACCATGCCGGCCGTGGTGATCATACTTTCCCTACTCAGAAAAACTAGGGCTCCAGGAAGAATTCCATCGCCCCATCTTCCATGACGAAATTCATCACACTCCAGTATTTTTCCCGTGAGCTACGATCACTCCTCCATCGATATGCAGAACCCCGACCATCATAAGTCTTCCAGCCGCCTGAAATTGGTCAAAAACCAATTTCCGTTCAACTGAGAGTTTCTCACCCAATACAACATTAAAATTTATGGTTTTCTTTTTAAAAATCATGTTTTCCTAAGACAATTCAAGATATATACTTGAATCAGCCAATTACATCATTTGGTTATATCATGTTATTAAGAATTGCTACTGTGTTTCTTGTTCCAGAGGAATTTCAAAACTTTGAATACTTAAACATGTTTTTAAAACCTAAATTATAATTTCACAAACTCGTCTTGTTTAAAACTCAAAGTCTAATAGAAATTAGATAAGGAGTTTTGTGATTTTGGTTTGTTTTTAAACTCTGTAATTAGAAACAGAGCTGATATATGTTATTAACAGACATGCCTACGATATTATTATACATATATACATGCTTTCATCCCTAAACCAACAGGCAAACAAACTACTCATCATATTTTCAAGGATTATTTCATGCATTCACACATACAGGTAGATCAAGCTTAAAGATAAAGGTTACTCACCTTTTTCCAGAAAAAAAAGAAAAAACAGAGAAGCTTGACAAATGGTTGAACTGGAAACACTGAATTTGATCTTGTGCTTGAAGTTGAATTAGTTACTTTGCTCTTGATTTCCAGGTTTGAAGACTTTGAATTGCTTTTGTTTTTAAGTTTGAAAATGAACGAATGGATAAGAGTTGATATATGGAAGGCTTGATAAAGAAAATGAGTTCACTGGGTATTCATTTGTACAGGGTGTTAAAATGTAGTTTGTACAAAACAGGACAGGGATATTTTTTCCTTGTTTCATAATTTATGCAGATTTTCTTAGCTCTTTGGCGGCTGAAAACATTTTGTATATGTGATATAATTGCTTTGTACAAGTTGTTTATGCTTGCCTACATTTTTTTAGCTCGGCTGATGGATATGGCATTAATTGCACTTGTACTTCATGTTCCTACTTATCCTATTTTATAAAGATATTTTACCTATTTCTTACTTCTTGTTTCGGTTGGAAATGATATTGAGGAGATTTTGTGGTAGCTTGTTTGATTTCGGCTGAGATTATATTTGCTTTGCCTTATTATTTTTGTTACATGAAGATTAAGTCTGGTTTTAGCCTTTAGAAATGTACACATATTTTCTTTTATTTGTTTTGGCATTAATACTTTGAAACCAAATAAAGTTCTATTTTTATTTTATTCGTTATAATTTTACAAATTTGTTCACTCTATATTTTATATAGTTTATCTTATATTTATATGTATATATTTCTATTTCAATTTTTAACTTAAATATTTATTAATAGAATTTTGTTATACTTACACAACTTCTAAAATCCATAGATTAAGATTGAATTCAAATACCTTTACGTTATTTATAACTCCAATTCAATTTTTATTCGAATACATTATTTCCAATAATTCATAATTAATCCATAACTTAACTTAATCAATATTGATTACTAATTAATTAAACAATTTAAATTCAAATCAAATATATATATCTATATATTTATTATTTCAAATTTAGTCAGATATGTTCAAATACAGATATATATTCACATATATACAAGAATTTAAATTTTTTAAACAATTTATACAAATATACTTGGATATCGGGGAAACTCGCTCCATTTTATCGATTTATTTTACTATTTTTATTCAAAAATAAATTAAATTATCAATTTAAATTAAATTAAATTTCGGGGTCGTTACAGACTTCCCCCCTTAAAAGAATTTCGTCCTCGAAATTACCAAGGAGACACAAAGATAGATGAAGAATATTTCATCAACTCAAACTGAATATTTATTCTGCATTTGGCCCACCAAATCAGAATATCAATAACAGATACAAGAACGAATCTGTTTTAATACTTCATAAGATACTCGGGTTATCCAGATCTTACGAAGTATGCAGTGGCGTAGGTTAGTTCAAAGGAATAACTAACCATTCGTAGAATATATCCGGACCCAAAGAATAGATAGATACATGAATACGATTTCAAAATTTTTAGTTTAAAACTAAAGTATACCTATCAACCATAGCAATCAAAGCAACCAATACATCCAAACAAACAATTTTGGTCCATCCGGAGTTTATGTCCCATATTAATATATCGAATTCCTTTCTGGATCTACTAGAAACTATCGAAGAATTGAGAAAAGATGTTGAACAAAAGAGATGGATAGACAAAAAGATTGCTTCCTCGTTGTTACAGAGTATTGACCATTTCTAGTCGTATTTCTCTGTCCCCTATCTCATCCTCTTCTTACACTCATACTCACTATCAGTGGATAGTAAGAGAATTTACTGAGGCATACGGATAGATATCTTAAGGATTACTCATTCTAGAGTTTACTTCACTCTATCTCTAATGAGCTACTTAACGTGTTATACTCCTGAGCTAAAGTTCAACCTTAGCTCTGATACCACATGTAACGACTCGGGTTTTGCCCGCTCGAAAATCAACATCCGTACTTCACATTGTACTAGAATGCCGCAGATTCGAACGTTCAAATCCGATTCGCCGGAGCTATAACACAATTAAGTAAATAACACAACGAAAAAAAAAAAAAATACATTGATATATAATATCTGATACAACAGAGTGATACAATGAATATCAATATACATCAGAGATATGATACAAGAAATAGCAGCGGAAAAGAAAATGATAACAACAGCAGCGGAACAATATCAATAGAAGTGATAACTCCAAAATGATCTTCAGACAAGAATGAATCCACAACTCCAAGATAAGCAACTCCGATGAATGAACTAGCTCCAGATAATCTACTAAACCTGAATATCTGAAAAACCCAACTCTAGACTGCCCGTGTGGAAAATAGTGGGCACCCAGAGTTTAGGAAGGGAACAATAAACTCCGGATCAGTCATGGGACTGGTGTGAGCAACAAAAACAGTTTATCTTTAAAACAAACACAAAAGGTTTTAAAACATTGAAATCCGCAATGCCTTTTAGAAAATGAAACTACCATAAGACCTCCCACCACACACACAATGCAAACGCAGAATTGGAGGAGATTTCTTCTTATGATAGTCAAAGATGCTTACTACGCAAAATCATAGGTTATTATTACTAGTGCATAGTGGAAAACAATTTGAAAGTATAATATTAATCTTAGCCAACATACGACCAGTATCGTATGCCTACTATAGCTACCATGTTCAATAGCAGGTTACCGCCACATTCCATAGCAGGTAATACAACTAAAACCGTACAAGTCACGTATTGTTTCTTTGGATTTCCAACAAATGGTCAGGCTAAGGAACTTCCTTCCGCCGCATGGGATCGCCTCTGGCGGGACGTCCCGAGAGACAAACTGCTCTCTGCAAAAACAAGGCCGGGTTACCCCTGTAACAGGTAACTCACGAATATGCCACCCCCCGGTCCTTTGGGACCTTTATCCGAGGCCTCGATAACCAACATCACACATAATAAAGTGTATCCACATGAGTAAGTATCTGGGCTCCATACCATGACACCACCCTTTTCCAGAAGGAAATGACATACCCTAAAGGGCGCGACCCTCATAACCTTGCCGCAACGATCCTGTTTCGACCATTTCCGGGTTGTGAGGCCCTGATGAAGTCTCGTCCACAAAGCTACGCTTTGTCACAAAGCCATGCTTTGGGTCAACAGATGATCAACCTATGATCACAAAGATAAATGATCAAACAAATGATCATATCACAAATGATCAAACACTGATCATCACACAGCAACACTCAACATGCCACATTACCAAATTGGGATATATCGCTGATAAATTTCAACTACATAACCTCTGAGCTCGTACGTCTCAGAGAAGGGTGTTAAGCTAAGAGAATAAATTCTCCGCCACCAACAGAAATGTATTTGAAAGAAATCGGCTTTATATCTCAAAGTGTAATGTCAGACATACAATCCATACAAGTCTGTTCCGGGATCGAACAGAACCGAAGGCACTTCTCACGAAGCCCTTGCAAATCCGGATAATTTCCAATCACGTCCGGACTTCCCGTCACTAAGGATGATAAAACCTCTATATCGGGGATCAGCCGATGCAGAGTAACTCGACGGTAATCCTTCCGTTTTCAAAAATATCCGGTCTTCAACACCGGTCTTCAAATGCGATCCATATACGACGTATCACATATTCGGAATGGGTTATACGACCCAAAGGTCCTCTCCCGGCTAAACCGAATAGTGAGCGTAATAATTAAAAACATATGGATATGGGATTTCAATTAAGTCACAACTTAAACCCAGAACTTTTCTTTTCAAATGGTTTAACAAATTACCATTTCCAAATCTTTAAACGAAAAGATTCATTTTAACAACCTTTACGGTTTAAACAGTTTCCACACTTTAATCTTTTAAACAAAAGATTTAATCACAGATTTTCCAAATTAATTTTCATTTCAATTTAACTCGTTAAATCTTTAAATCAAAGATTTAATTTATAGCTTTCAAAACAATCCCATTTCAAATGATTTAAACCAATCATTATTTTAAATCTGTTAAAGATAACAGATTCAAATCATAGCTTTTCAAAACAATTCATTCATAATTTGGAAAACCATTTTCAATTCAATATTGAAATTCCTTTAATTAAACTGGAATTTCATTACTTATCTGAAAGCTTTTATTCTTTTAAAACAAACAGTTTCATTTCAGAAAATCTGATTCATTCATACGAGTGGAAATCCTTGGGTTAAATCCAAATTCTCAAAATTATACTTTTAAATGGTTTAACTTGATATAAACACATTTATATCATCTTTTCCCTAGTTTCCAAATCATAGATTTAATTTCAAACTTGAATTCAAATTTAAATCCAATTATTTAAATTTTCAAAACTTAATTAAGTTATTCAAAATAACATTTATCTTTGAAATTCTATTTCAATTGCTTTTCACTTTAAACCCAAATTTCTAATTTGAAAATCAATTGAAATTAAAATTTCAATTTCAAAAATATCAAATTTAAATTATCTGTGACTTAACCGATTTCCACATGAAATCCATATTTGTGTGTGTAATAGTGTAGTCCGGGGGTTTAACACAATAGTGCAACATCATAAATCATCACAGGTCAGAATACAGAAATATAGTTGATAAGCGATATAACTATAACGCTTATCGCTCATTTACAGATCATAGATATATAAAGGTCACAGATAAGTAAACTACAGATCACAACATAAATCAGGATGTATCACAAACAATTCAAGAATCTCATACGATAAAATCATTCATAAGTGAGGTCAAGCATTCAAAATTAATCATAGATAAGATTAATTAATTATTTAACCCTAATTAATTCCATTTATTTCCAATTAAATTAATTGCTTATGAATTTGTTATCAGATCTTGATGAATTAATTACTAATCATTTGATATTAAATTAATGTAATTAATCAACCTTAATTATTTATCTTAATTAATTATCTTCATTTAATTAATTATTCCTTAAGTAATCACATTAAGTTAATTATTCTCTTATTAAGTACTTTAATAATAACCTTTAATTATTAAGTAATTAACTTTTAATCACTTAATTATCTTTTAATTAATTAACCTTAATTAATTTCCACTTTAATTAATTATACTTAATTAATTACATAAATCAATTTACCACTAATTAATTATCATTTCTTAATCACTTTAATTCCTTAATCTTCAAATCATCATTTAATTAACTTTAATCATTAATTACTTTTAATTATGTAATTATTTTCAAGAAATTAATTACCTTTAACTCCTTCATCACATAAAACCATTATTCTTTAATTAATTCCTCGATTAATCAAGATAAGTTCTTATCTTAACTGATCACTATATATTTTAATATTTAAATCTCATTTAAAATTTAAAAGCTTGAAATTGATTCATTATAAATATAAACTGAGATCTTTTATTAAAATAAATGTTTTTACCTTTAAATCACTCACCTAATTCAAAAATATTTAATTTTTAAAACATTTTAACTTTGTAACTTACTTTACCACTTAACTTTGAACAGGTTATATTTTCACCTAAGCAAAGAACTGATAACATACAAACATAAACCCAAGCCCATACGATGTTTTCCCGAGTCAAACTAACCCCTGCTTCGAGTGAAATACTCGAGTAACTCGAGACAATCTCGAGTACCACTTGCTTCGTCCCAGGTTTATCAAAATGCCCAGATCACCAAGCTTTGTGCACGTGCACGGCTCGTTTCCGCCGCCGCTACCTCTGACGACCCTCCAGCCTCATCAACGATCCTCCACCAGCACGATCCCGACCCTCCAAACTGTGCCACGAAGTCCCAGACGAATTCGAGCACTCTCGAACTCCACCTGATAAAACAACCCCGGCCTAAACCTCCTCGTCTAGGCGACTCCGACTATCAGATGACGCGAAAATTCACCCATACCTCGACGAACTCCCCCGCCACCTTTCCTCAACGTTTCGTCGCACTCGATCAACCATGTCGGCCGTGGTGATCATACTTTCCCTACTCAGAAAAACTAGGGCTCCAGGAAGAATTCCATCGCCCCATCTTCCATGACGAAATTCATCACACTCCAGTATTTTTCCCGTGAGCTACGATCACTCCTCCATCGATATGCAGAACCCCGACCATCATAAGTCTTCCAGCCGCCTGAAATTGGTCAAAAACCAATTTCCGTTCAACTGAGAGTTTCTCACCCAATACAACATTAAAATTTATGGTTTTCTTTTTAAAAATCATGTTTTCCTAAGACAATTCAAGATATATACTTGAATCAGCCAATTACATCATTTGGTTATATCATGTTATTAAGAATTGCTACTGTGTTTCTTGTTCCAGAGGAATTTCAAAACTTTGAATACTTAAAAATGTTTTTAAAACCTAAATTATAATTTCACAAACTCGTCTTGTTTAAAACTCAAAGTCTAATAGAAATTAGATAAGGAGTTTTGTGATTTTGGTTTGTTTTTAAACTCTGTAATTAGAAACAGAGCTGATATATGTTATTAACAGACATGCCTACGATATTATTATACATATATACATGCTTTCATCCCTAAACCAACAGGCAAACAAACTACTCATCATATTTTCAAGGATTATTTCATGCATTCACACATACAGGTAGATCAAGCTTAAAGATAAAGGTTACTCACCTTTTTCCAGAAAAAAAAGAAAAAAACAGAGAAGCTTGAAAAATGGTTGAACTGGAAACACTGAATTTGATCTTGTGCTTGAAGTTGAATTAGTTACTTTGCTCTTGATTTCCAGGTTTGAAGACTTTGAATTGCTTTTGTTTTTAAGTTTGAAAATGAACGAATGGATAAGAGTTGATATATGGAAGGCTTGATAAAGAAAATGAGTTCACTGGGTATTCATTTGTACAGGGTGTTAAAATGTAGTTTGTACAAAACAGGACAGGGATATTTTTTCCTTGTTTCATAATTTATGCAGATTTTCTTAGCTCTTTGGCGGCTGAAAACATTTTGTATATGTGATATAATTGCTTTGTACAAGTTGTTTATGCTTCCCTACATTTTTTTAGCTCGGCTGATGGATATGGCATTAATTGCACTTGTACTTCATGTTCCTACTTATCCTATTTTATAAAGATATTTTACCTATTTCTTACTTCTTGTTTCGGTTGGAAATGATATTGAGGAGATTTTGTGGTAGCTTGTTTGATTTCGGCTGAGATTATATTTGCTTTGCCTTATTATTTTTGTTACATGAAGATTAAGTCTGGTTTTAGCCTTTAGAAATGTACACATATTTTCTTTTATTTGTTTTGGCCTTAATACTTTGAAACCAAATAAAGTTCTATTTTTATTTTATTCGTTATAATTTTACAAATTTGTTCACTCTATATTTTATATAGTTTATCTTATATTTATATGTATATATTTCTATTTCAATTTTTAACTTAAATATTTATTAATAGAATTTTGTTATACTTACACAACTTCTAAAATCCATAGATTAAGATTGAATTCAAATACCTTTACGTTATTTATAACTCCAATTCAATTTTTATTCGAATACATTATTTCCAATAATTCATAATTAATCCATAACTTAACTTAATCAATATTGATTACTAATTAATTAAACAATTTAAATTCAAATCAAATATATATATCTATATATTTATTATTTCAAATTTAGTCAGATATGTTCAAATACAGATATATATTCACATATATACAAGAATTTAAATTTTTTAAACAATTTATACAAATATACTTGGATATCGGGGAAACTCGCTCCATTTTATCGATTTATTTTACTATTTTTATTCAAAAATAAATTAAATTATCAATTTAAATTAAATTAAATTTCGGGGTCGTTACATCAACACAGTGGAAAACTACTATCTATATCTACAACGCCGAAGCCTCCTGCTCCATTGCTCCTCCAGATTACTCGTCAAAGCTAAACCTGAATCCCTTGGCTACTCGTAAAAATTTGAGTACCCAAGAGTTTATAAAACAGAAATAAACAACTTGGGTCAGACATGGGTCTGGTGTGAGTAACAGGTTAAACTTGTTTAACTTCAAAACCTTTTGAAAGAAAAGGTATCACGTAAGACTCCCCACCAATAAATATGGGTAAGTTTTTACCTTACGCTAACCAAAACATTTGATAGGAAATTCGATTGTATTATAATAGGTCTAGGGTTTTCAAATAAATATGAAATAGCTGGAATGCTTACATCTCACGTTCCAACATAGTTGGGCACAACTAAAACGTACGGCACTTATTGGAGTTTGGATTCCATCAATGGCAGGGCTACCGGGGTACCGCCCGTCACAGTACGTGGCCTAGATCACCGTACCGAGGATCACTCCCAATCCCCTGCAACACAAGGTCGGAACATCCCTTACTGGATAATTCCCGCACAAGATACCCCACGGTTGTCATGATTCAACCGCACACACTAAGTCGAAAATAGAAAGGGACATCTAGACAGAGGTAATCTTGTCCTACTTGGGTGCTACCCACTAACCTTGCTGCACCTCCCCTGTTTTAGCCATTCCCGGTTTGTGAGGCTTGAGGTCACGATTACCTTAGAAAAGAACACATCACTTAGAATGCTCATCGTCCACCTGACGATGTTCTGAAAGCATTCAATCCATACAAGTTCGTTCCGGGTTCGAAAGAAACCGAAGGCATTATCTCGTTACACTCGTTTTGGAATCACCCTCAGAGTTAACGACAATAACCCTTGCACTCTGAATCTTCATCTTCACTTGATTCACGACCTATCGTTAATTTGGATCGATGTGGTATTCGGGTCTCCAGACTTGGAAATCCGGTATACGGAAACCCGATCCCGGTCTCATCGAAATCCAAAACTTATCTTTTAAGGCCAAGTTGTTTTAAAGGTTAAAACAATTTAATTCAATTATCTTTATACACTTAGAAAGAAAATTCACAATAGATAATCAACATTATCAATATCATCAGATAATCCATATTATCACAATTCAACTAAACATCCATATCACATAGCATGTATCTCATCAGAGATATCAATCAAATGCAAAGCATTCAGTATTATCATCCATCCATAAGTAATGATCTATATCATCTCTAATTAATTTAAAGTTAATTAAATTAATTACTTTTATTTTATAAATCCTTCTTACTTAAACATTAATTAATTACAAATTAATTAATTATCCTCTAATTACCTTTTTCAATTAATCATCTTTGATTAATTATCTTTTAATTACCTTCAAGTAATTTATCTTTAATTAATTACTCAAATTAATTAACCTTAACCACTTATAGTAATTAACCTTTAATTACTTCATTAATTAATTAACTATAATTAATTAAATTAATCACTATAATTAATTATATTAAACCTTAATTAATTACATTAATTAATCACTTCATTTATTAATTATACTTAATTAATCAATCTTAATTACATCATTAATTATATTAATTAATGATCCTTAATTACAACTTAATTATTAATTACTTTAATTAAATTAATTACATTAAGTAATTAACCTTTAAATTAAACAACATTTATTAATCACCTTGATTAATCTTCAATCAGTAATTAACTACCCTTAATTACTTTCATTAACTAAATTAATTCTCCTTAATTAATTCCTTAATTAATCCCTTGATTAATTCACAAGTAATTAAACTCAAACTACTTTCATTAATACATCACCATTCAATTAATTACTTCCAGTAATTATCTATTATTTACTTCCCTAAATAATATACCTTAATAATTACAATTTAGTAATTATTATCAAATCATCTCTTGATTATTATAAATTAATTAAACTTAATTAATTAACTTAACTGATCAAATTAACTTCAATTAATTACAATAAGTAATTAATTCTTAAATACTTCCATTAAGTAATTCCATTTAAAACAAATTCTATAATTTAATCTATAATTGATTATTCTTAAATTAATTCAAGAAATAGAACAGAGTCTTTTCTTTTTTTTCTCATGTCCGTTCCTCATGTCCTTTCCCATGTCCTTTCCCATGCCCCTACTCGCTCTAGTACGCCTACCAACCCCATCAACCCTATCAACTCTGTCCTTCCATCGACCTCTTCTGAGTCTTCGCCACCCTGTCCCTTCGAGCCAGCCCTTCCTTCCCTGAATCCAGTACTTGTCTCTGTTCCAACTCCTCCTGTTCCCCCACCGCCTGTTCCCCCTGATCCTCTCCCTTCAAGCTCAACTTTTCTGCCTCTTAAAGCCCAAGTCGTTGTCCCATCTCCAGCGCCGCACGGTGAACAGAAATGGACTTCTCTATTTAAGCATAAACCAAAGAATGCTGGGAAGTACATCCCTGTTGATCTAACTCCTGAATATGATAATAACATGTTGGTGCCGTCGAAGGATGTGCTAGATGCTGGAGCGTTGATCTGGAAAGATACCTTAGTTGGCTTCTTCTTAGATAAGCCTCTGTCGTATACGGCGGTTATTCAAAAGCTTAAGTTTATATGGAAGCTTAAAGGATCTGTCAAAGTAAAATCTGATGGTATAGTATTCTTATTTAAATTTTCTTGTGATGAAGATAGAAGTAGAATCCTTCAGAGTGACCCAGTAATTTTTAAGAACAAAATGTTCATAATTAAACCATATGACGCTGCAGTCAGTAATATTACTGGCTCAGTCGCCGCCGTCCCAGTTTGGGTGCATTTTTATAATCTCCCTTTATATGCTTGGTCGCCTCTTGGGATCAACTGGTTGAGTAGTCATCTTGGCAAGCTGCTGTGTATGGACGAAATGACAGAAAAACAAAACAGAATGAGCTACGCTAAGTGCTTGATAGAGGTGAAACCAGACAAAGAGCTTCCATATGAATTCTTGGTTAAACTTGTAGAAGGAGGATTTCAAAAAATATACGTACAATATCAATGGAGGCCTGATGTATGTTTGCAGTGCAAAAAATTTGGCCATACTACTGAATGCTGCGACGTTTATGATACATGTGTCACAAACAAAGTGATTGACCCAGAGAAACATGAAAGACAGGCGAATAAGGAGGATATTGTGAACAATGTTCAAGGCAACAAAAAGTTCAATCCCTTCCAAAAGCAGAATGTCAGGAGCTGGCAAAGAGTGAATAATAAAAAAATAGTCAATGTAATGAAGGAGAAAGAGAAGGAACGAGTTAGAGGGGAAAAGGAAATAGAGAAGGAAGAGGAAGAAATGAATAATTTTGATGCTGTACACAAAAATGAAAAAAGAGAAATAAAAGAGCAGGATAAAGAGCAATGTGATAGCATTAAAGAGCCTGGAGAAATTATTGCTGATGAAGAAGTAGAACCTGGGCATTCTCCCATAGCAGAAAAAGACAAAGAAATAAGAACGGGGACAAATGAGAAAACAGTAGCAGAAGAGTTAGTCGAAGATATCCTGATATCGAATAAATTTGATGCTCTCCTCCAGATTGATGATACTGAGACAATGACAGAAACGCAGGATGAAAATGCAGAAGATTCTGAAGAAACTGGTGTTGATACACCAAGTGAGGCTCAAGATACTCTTAAGCAATGGGAACAAAGCAGCAACAGTATGAAACAAGTGAAGTTACTAAAAAGAACACAAACTAAACGGCAAGAACAGAATTCAGAAGGCGAAATAGAAATCAACAAAGAATTTATAGAATGTGGAACAGAGATAGATAGAGAAAATGAAGAAGGATCAAGCTCAAATAGAAGGAAAAACAGCAAGAATAAAAACAAGAGAAACATGAATACTGAAGATTCAAAAGCTAACATGCACAATGATGAAAAGATATGCACAAAAGACCCAAACTATCAAACTGATACTGACACACCTCTCGAACATTCACAACCGCATTTTTACTCTAATATCAAACCTCCTAAGGCCTATAAACCCCTCAACTCTCCTCCTCAAACCATCTCGCCCAATCATCAAGCATCTCCTATCGTTCCCACTCAGCCACATCCGAACACCCCTAAAGATGGAACAATTAACAATGAAGTCACCCCACTTTCAGCAACTATTCCAAATTACTTGTCATCTAAGCATGCAGTAACAAGGAAAATGAAAATAGAGATGCTCAATGCCCGGGTCCTCTAATGATGTCTACCATAGGAGCATGGAATATCCGAGGGGGACACAACAAGATCAAGCTTGATCAATGTAAACAACTCATTTCTAATAACAAATTATCTCTTCTTGCAGTACTTGAAACAAAGCTAAATTTCCCCCAAACTCGCAAGGCAGCTGAATACATTAAGCTTGAGTGGAAGCTAATACACAATTTGAATGAATCTCCTTATGGTAGAATAATGATTTTATATAATCCCCTTCACCTCCTTCTAACCCCTATCCTCTCCACTACCCAAATGATACACTGTCATGCTCAGGACATCAAGGATAACTCATCATTCTATATTACCATTGTTTATGCGGCAAACTCTGCTGCTGCTAGAAGCTCCTTACATGCTGTCATTCCTTCTCTGAGGCAGATCACACATCCGTGGCTAATATTTGGAGACTTTAACTGCTGTTACAATCTCTCTGACAGGATTGGAGGGAATCCTCTGTCCATTAATGAAATTCTGCCTCTTAATACAACTCTTACAGATGCTGATCTTATAGCTGTGAGATCTGTAGGGATGCAATACTCTTGGAATAACAAAAGAAGAAATGGTATTAGGACTTTTTCTAGAATAGATCATACATTCTCCAATCAGAAAGCCCTTATAAAATGGCCTCTCCTATTCAGTTTCCTTCCCCCTCCTCTCCTATCTGACCATTCCCCTCAAATTATACATCTTCGGGAAATGGACATGAGAGGGAAAACAAATTTTAAATTTTTTAATTCATGGATTCTTGAGCCTGACTTTAAATCTATTATTACTAAAGAATGGAACAAAACTAAGAGAGGAAATCATCTTTATGTTTTGCAGGAAAAAATAAAAGAAATGAAGACTGTCTTGAAACAATGGGCTTTTAAGAAGTATGGTAAAGGTGATGGGATGAGTACCTCTTTAAAGTTGAAGCTTGAAGATGCTCAAAAGGCTATGATGGATGATGTAAACAATTCTCAACTATCCGCAACTGAAGCAACTCTTTCTCTACAATACTATGAAGCGTTATCTAAAGAAAGTGATATGATTCGGCAAAAGTCAAGAATTAAATGGTGGGATAAAGGTGATAAAAATAGTGCTTATTTTCATGCCAGGCTTAAAAACAAGCAGTGTAATGAAAACATAGCCTCTATAGTTGACATGCATGGTATTCTTCAATCTACTTCTGTTGGTGTTCAGGCAGCTTTTGAACAACACTTCACTTCTATGTATGGCAACTCTGAAAACTTCTCTCCAGCTATTGATGATATTCGGTCAGACTTCTTGCCTAAACTTGAAGAAAATGACTATAATTATCTCTGTACTGAAGTATCCCATGATGAAATAAAAAATGCTATGTTCTCTCTTAAAACTAACTCGTGTGGTGGACCAGATGGTTTGAATGCTTGCTTCTACACTACATGCTGGTCCATAGTATCAACTGATGTGTGTAATGCAATATCCTTATTCTTTAAGAAGAGTAAGCTTTATCGGTCTTTTAATTATACCAATATTACATTAATTCCCAAGATCAATAATGCACATGATGTTAAAGACTTTCGTCCTATATCTTGTTGTAATACAATATACAAATGCATCTCCAAGATCATTGCTACGAGATTAAAGTTTGTGCTTCCTAGAATAGTTTCCAACAATCAGGCTGCCTTTCTGCCTGGCAGAAATATTCTCGATCACATACTTCTGGCTCACGAACTTCTTAAAGGATACAACAGTGCTAATTCTGCTCCAAAAGCGATGTTAAAGCTTGATATAATGAAAGCTTTTGATATGTTGCAATGGGACAGCATAGTTCGCATCATGGGATATATGAATTTCCCCCCTCATATTATAGCTTGGATTTATGAATGTTTGTCTACTCCTACCTTCTCGATCAACATCAGTGGTGCGATGAAAGGTTTTTTTAGAAGCAAACAAGGAATAAGGCAGGGGGACCCGTTATCTTCTTACATTTTCATTCTGGTAATGGAGCTCCTCACCAGGATGATTAACAAAGCAATTCTTCAAAGAAAAATTAAACTGCATCCGAAGTGTAGAGTCCCCCAAATTTCAACCCTCATGTTTGCTGACGATCTTGTTTTGTTCTGTGCTCCTGATCTTGATTCTGTTCAGAACATAATGATTATTCTCAAGCAATTTCATGCTATGACTGGGCTTAAGGTCAACCTTCAAAAATCTTCTATCACCATGGCCGGAGTGAATATGGAGCAAGTTACTCAAATAACAAATATCACTGGTTTATCCCATAATCAATCCAATGACTCGTATCTTGGCCTGCCTCTTGCTACTTCCAAGATTACTACTAATCAATGTCTTCCATTATTTCAGAAAATTACTTCAAAAATGAATTGCTGGACTACAAAGAAGTTGAGCCAAGCTGGTAGGCTGACTTTAATCAAGTCTGTAATTTTTGCTATGCAAGTGTATTGGGCCAGAACCTTTGTTCTCCCCTTCACACTTATTAAGATGATTCGAAGTGCCATAATGAGATTCTTTTGGACTGGCAGAACTATGGGCAGATACATAGCTCCGGTTAGGTTTAGTTCGCTTGAGTTACCTTTAAACAAAGGGGGGCTTGGTCTTCTAAATCTAAAACAATGGAATAAAGCAGCGTTTGCTAAGCATCTTGACTCACTGTTTAATTGTCCAGACAGCCTCTGGGCTCAGTGGTCAGAAATGAACGTAATTAAAGGTAGCAATTTATGGAATATGAACAAGCCTCAGAATTTAAGCTGGACTTGGCAGTGCCTCTTCAAACTTAGGGAATATTTTCTCCCTCTAATACAACTAAATACTGACCCTATTTACAGTGTAAACTTTTGGGATGATCCATGGCTTGAGAAGGGATATATTCTTCGACGTAACCTATCATACAATGAAATTATGCATACTGGGATTCACTCATCAACGAAAGTCAGTGATGTTCTCTACGCCTTTCAGGGAAATGGCAACTACTCATCTAATCAGCGTGTTCAGATAATATGGGATAAGATAAGAAGATTCACTCCGATTAACTCGTCTTCTGCTAGAGTTGTTTGGGGAGAGAAGAAGGCGGCATATAGAATTGGTGATGCTTACGAGTACATACTACAAAACAGTACCATACCAGCATGGAATTGGTGGAAGTGCATTTGGACTACTGACAGTAGTATGCGTGAAAATATACTTCTGTGGAAGGTGTTGAAACGTGCTATTCTTACTAAGGCGAAATTAGCAATAATGGGAATGAATATAAACGTGTACTGCCCCTTCTGCAGTGAGTATCCAGAAACTGCTGAGCACTTATTTTTTGAATGCTCATTGATTAACTCTGTGTGGACTGATATCATGGTGAAGATTAACAGTACGAGTCCTTCTCATGACAACCTCATTGAGTGGGAACGTATCCATTCTATGACTAAGGGAAAGGAAAAACACAAAAGAATTTTTACTGCGGTTTTGAAGAGCTTCGTTTATGCAGTTTGGAAAGAGCGTAATATTAGAATATTTGATGAAACCAATGCGAAGACTGATGCTTCTTTCAAACACTGGGCTATGCAAGAAATTAAAAGCTCCCTTGATATTCTATTCACTTATGATCCAGGGATATGCATGCCTTTCCAGCTCCTGTAGATGTATAATGTTCCTTGTGTCTTTGTTTTTATTTTTTATTCTCTGTGCTTCTTCTGTGTTTGTAGCACCTTGTTCCTCCGTATTCTGTGAGCTTGCTCATGTTGTTGTTTCTGTGTGTGCTCTTTGGTGTTGCAATAAATGGTCGGGGTCCATTCACCCCCGTCGGCCTTGCCAAAAAGATTATTCTTAAATTAATTAATCTAATTAATTATTAAAATTAACCACATTAATTAATTATTTAATAATCCATAGTTAATGACTTCATTAACTATTAATAACTCTTTAATTACTTTTCTTAAGTAATTAACTTAGATTAATTATTATTAATTCCAAATTAATAAATCTTAATAACCAATAAATTAATCTCTAATTATTTAATTAATTAAGTGTTAACCATAACTTAATTAATATTTAATTACTTTATTAATTAATTCTTAATCATTAATTAATATTCTAATCAATAATCCTTAATTATAATTTAATCATTCCAAATCAATTTACCTTTAATCATACATTAATTTGTTTAAACCATTAATTACCTATTTAATTAATTCAAATGATAAATAAATCAATTAAATTAATTATTCATTGAATTTCCTTATAATTTAATGAACACACATTTCTAATTACTTTAAGATAAAACATTTTCTTATCAAAGGTTAAATTATCATTCTTAAATACATTTGAAAACATCCATTTTAATTTAACTTTTAAATTTCATTTTAAATTCTAGATTTAAAATGAATACTAATTTGTTTAAACAAAGTTTAAATACCAATTTAAAACTTCTACATGTTGAAGAATTATATTTATAAAAGAATTTTACAAAGGGTTTAAATCAAATTCCTTTTTAATTTTAAACAATTAAACATAACTAACATTTAAAACATTTATTTCCAATCTAAGTTTTAAAAACAAACTTGAATCTATACATTAAAACTTTGATTTAAATCCCTGTTTAAATATTACTTCACAAATTTGAATTCAGTTTTAAATTTAGTTTAAAGTTTTTAAACAGACAGTTTCTTTCTAAAAACCTGACAACAACTTCAACTCGAACACACACTAAATCTTCGAGTCGTACCCTCTAAAAACCCGAGCATCTCACGAAACAACTCGAGTACGAACTCAAGTAACCCTCTGTTAAAACCCAGGCTCACCAGAAATTCGATCGCGTGCACGTGCACGGTCATCAGCGTCCACTCCGTCCATCCACGACCACTCCACCACATCGACGTTCATCCACCAACCAATCTACGATCATCACTTCATCGATTACTGCTCGAATTCGAAATTCGATCATCTCCCAGTCCTGTAACTTATCAGATCGAATTGCCAAAGCCTGTCATCAACCAACGCTCGCCGTTCCGATCATCTGAGATCCACCCACTCCGGCCTCGTCTACATTAACGCTCCAGCTCCCAATACCCTGAATTCCGATACACTCGATCCACTGGAAAGAGTGATAAGATCAAAATTGCCAGACCAAACAAAAACTAGGTTTCCAGACAAAGAATCGCCACCGCTGCCTCCTCAATGAAATGCAACATCATCAGGCATTTTTCCTATGAACTACGACCACTCCTCTATCATTAACCAAAATCTCGATCTACCAAAATCAATAAATTACCAGAAAACCTTAAATTCTCAATTTCAGTTCATCACAGAACTGCACCATTTCCACATTCTTAAAAATCTTGATTTTAGTGTTAAAAATCATGATTTGGTTTACTTATTCAATCCATAATACTGGAACTACAAATCTCACAGTTTGAATTTTCACTTTATATATATATGCTGATTTGTTTTTGGTTTTCCAGAGAATTTCATATTCAATTTAAACTACAACACCCTTAAACTTTTAGTTTTAAATGAGACAAATAAATTTTGTTCAAAGCCTAAGTTCTAATAGAGATTAGAGAAGGAGAAAATAAACTTTGAATCAAAAACTAGAACTTGAAACTGTGAACAGGGAATTTACAAATATCAACCATGCATACAAAATTTTATTCACAGGAAACAAAACAGAGAAGTACAGGCAATAACATCTCAAACCATACATGCATTTAAAACCATACATATTACAGAGAATCCATCATCCCAAACGTGATTATCACAAGAAAATCAAACAACTATATTTTCATAAGTTAGTTTAGATAAAAGTTGTTACTCACCTGTTCAAAGATGAAACAGAGCTTCCAGATTTGAAAAAGCTTCTTGAATTTGATTTAAAACTTGAATTGTTGTCTTTAAATTAACATGCAAGCTTGATTTCCAGTTTTAAGAGATGAATGCAGACAGGCCTTAAAATGATTCCAGATTTGAAAGAAATGAAGGTAGGCTGGTTCTTTGAATATGATGCAGAGATGAGTGTTTGAACATGCTTCCAGGTTGAAGAGAATGCAGGTTTTGAAAAGAATGCAGTGGCTTTGTTTTGATTTTGAGATTATAGGGATTGATTTTTGGTTTGAGGCATTTGGTTCTCTGATTTCAGATTTGCATATGAACATATTTTGTTTGAGAAAGGTTTTGAGAGATATTGATTACTGAATATTTCCAGATTTGTATTAGAGAAGAAGATGGTTTCTTGTTTTTGAAAAGGAAAATAGAAAGAATCAAATAAAGAAGATATGCAAATGTTTATATATGTGAATTTATGATTTTATAAAAATAAAAGAAAAAGAAAAATAAATTAAGACACTTGTCACTTTCATTGATTACTTACATTACACATGTTAAAATGAGTCATTAGATAAAGACACATGTCTTTTAAGTATTTATCTTATTTCTATTTATTTTAAAGTAATTAAAAAGCCTTTTTCTTATTTATAAAATACTTATCTATATATATTTTACTTTTTAAAGAAACAAAACAAATTATATTTTAAAATAAAAGTTTATACAAATATTCTAAAATCCAAAACAATTTAAATATTTATTCTCTTGAATTTCAAAACTTAATTTCAAATTCAATTTAAATTAAATCCTAAGATTCAATTTAAAAGTTAAGTTATATATATACATATATAACTATTCATTCAATTAAATAAAAATTCCATATTCTATAAAATCCATTCATATTAATAAAAATAATACATTATACTTATTATTTGAAATTAACATATTTGATATTAAATAATTTATATAAGAGATTATATTATCAAGTGATATTTTAAAAAGAAACAAAACAAACCATTTTTGTTAACTCTTATATATTTTTAAACTTAAGTAAAAATATCTTAAGCAATTAAAGTATTTTAAAACTATAAATTTACTAATTTAAATAACTTTGAAAAGTCATATTAAATTAAATCTAAATTCCCAATTTACCCAAAGCTTCTATTTACAATATATATAAATAAATATATATATTCAAATAGAAAATTATCTTATTAACTTTTAAAAGATAAAATCACCAATTAATACTAATTTAATCAGATTATTAAATTAAATTCAAATCTTATTATCAAAGATCATCAATATCAATTTAATTATTTAATAGATTATTAAATTGATATTGTTAAAATTTCCGGGATATTACATTTCATTCACGCTTGAGTTTATAATTAAGTTCACTGCACTTGAGTTGTAGTTTTTGTACTCGAGTCTAGAGCTTGTATTTTTCAGTCTCACAGTTGCATACATGTTACACTTTAGGTACACATACTTATTCCTAACCTGTTGCACTATTTTCAGTTGCACTGTTACTTGCTGGAACGACTTGGACATTGTTGTAGTGTTATGATCTTTGATGTTGAGACTGTTTGTTTGATTTTCCTTTTGCTTCTGATGCGTTGATATTTTATACCGTATTGGCGAGGCCGTACACGCGTGCGTGTACGGCAGCCAATCGAACTCTGATGGTTTTAAAGTGACAATTTCAATTGTTTAAATTGGTTTAGTCGATTTGATAAATTGGTTATTTATCCCTGTTGATGATTTAAACCTGCTGATTTTTGTTAAACACTGTTAAGTGTTATATTGACCGTTATCCGGTTTCTTTGTTTAAAGAATCGGATAGACGGGAATTATTGTGACTGTCGTCTATTTAAATTATTACTGCCTATATGCACTAATAAACTGGTTTGAATTAGACTGACCTGGGTATTATTTTCTTTTGAATGTAATACTCGGGTCAGACCCGAGTTATTTCAGGTTGTAGATTTTCTTCTTTGAGTTGCTGCTCAGGATATGAAGACTTTTCACATCTTCTGAAGTTGTCCGTGTCATTTTGTAGTAGTCGTGTCATTATATAGAACGATATGTATTCATGTATATTAGTTGATAATGTACTTGTATATATAACTTCTAGAGTCGATAGTTGTAGTTATATCATATGTATTGAGTCAACTATGTATTAACTGACATCAGTTATATATATATGAGACTTTTGTTTTTATCTGTGTTCCGCATTTATATTATCTGTGTTATTGTTATATCTAATGTCCTAAACTATTATGAACTATCGTAGTTTGTTTTATACTGATAATTGAATATGTCGATGGGAGTAAATAAATAATAGATGAGAAAAAAAAAAGTATATACCACTCCTACCGAGATAACCAATATTAGTGTAAGGCCAATTACGGATGGTCGCTCCTATCCAGCCTTATTCTTCGTAATAATAGACAGTATTTCTTTTAATACTCTTTGTTATTATGAGCATAGAGGTGGGGCGTCACAATAAATGAATTGGAATGAATGTAAATTAGTTGAATGTAAACTAATTGAATATGAATAGGATGAATGTAGAAGGAATGAATGTAAATTAATGGAAGGTAAATTAATTGAATGAGAATTAATTGAAAATTAGTAAACAAATTGAAGTGATGAATGTTATTGAATACAAATAAATTAAATGTTAATAAGAAAGGAAAGTTAATAAATTAAAACTATTGACATTTGAAAATGCATATTGATTTGGTTATGACATTAAATGGGTATTAGTTGTTTCATGGTTGCTTATATTGCATGTGTTTCATTTGCATATGATTATTGTATTAGCCATGTTATATATTGATATTATTTGCAATATACATGTTTCCCATTTATTGTTGAGTGTTTTAGTAGGTTCGGACGGCGTATGCTTCGCATTTGGAGCTCGCTTTCGCACTATATTGCTTATATATGCTCGCTAATAATATATAAGGTACATATCTTGGATTACATATTGTACTTTTACACTTTTTCCCTATGGGATGCCTCCTCATTAAGATGAGATGTATATTTGTGATATATATATTGTTATATTTTTTTTCGGATCGAACCGTGCAAAGGAGACTCTGGTGAATTTTTCTGAAAATTTAAGGCGTTGGAAAAATTTTGATAACTAAAAGTTAAGTTTTGAGTTATAGATTGAAATGATAGTAGTTGATTTTTGGAGTGGCATTAGTTAATAACTATAAATGAATTCAGAAACTTTGAGAAGTTTTTATAAAAAAGTTGCAACTAAATGATTTTGGAAAAGCTAAACACTTCAAAGAATTTGATAATTTATTTCAACTAATTGGTTTTGAAAGTTAATGGAGTTGTACCATCTTTCTTACTTAGTAATTTCGGGGATGAAATTCTTTTAAGAGGGGAAGTACATAACGACCCAGTTTTTCAGTCGCCTGAATTTAGAATATTTAATTGAGTTTAAATATTTAAAAATGAATATTATAAGTTAAATCAGTTAATTAATTGAATGTTGAATATAATACGAATAAAAAAGATTTCTAAAGTTAATTTAAATTCAATTTGACTTAGAATAAAGTTAGTCAACTTTTAAATTTGAAATAAAAGTGATTATATGGAAATTGAAATTTTCATATTTTAATTAACGTTTAAAACTAGTCATTTTTTACACTGTCTTAGATTTCGACGAAACTAGTTTCATTGGATCCGTAATAGTGAGTTATAATAGGATTTCAAATTTCGTGTCGATTGGACTTACCATTTGACCGTGCGAGCTTGAAATGCACAGGAATTAATTAATGGAATTTAATTAAAATAATTCAATTTCGAAACCCTATCTTCTGTATATGATGGAATTGGCTTCCGATATATATTCCATTGTGTTTGAAATAGGGGTAATACATTAGGAACGCCAAGCGGCACGCCTCAATTGGAGTTCGGAAATATTTTGCGTGAATAGTGTTTGGATATTTTTCTATAAAAGGACTTAGCCACTTCATAATTTCACAAACCCTAATTCTCTAACCCTAGCCGCCACAAACAATTCGAACGGCCAGAAAAGCTCGAACTTCCTCCTCCAATTTCTTCCAATCCATCCACCTTTAATAAAAGCTCTCAACTACAAACTTGTAGAGCGTAACGAGATCTAGCTATTCAACGGTGGAGATTGGAAATGGTGTGACGAGGAGGGAGAAAATGTAGGCGTTCCTCGGCCGTTCATCAGTGAAATTATTGGCGCTGAGGAGCTCGAGTTCGACCGGAGTTGGATCGTGGGTGAGGTGGAGCTAGGCATACATGGTGATGGAGTTGGATCGATCTATGAGTGAACGTAGGATGAACGGCAATCGCATGAAGAACGTGCGTATGGGTTCGTGTTTTACTGGGAGCGTGCAAACGATGATGACGAAGAAGGATTAGGAAAGTTAATTAAGGTTAATTAATTAGCTAATGACGTTGTTAATCTTATTATTAATTCGAATGTTTATAAATTCATAACTTTGTCATACGAGGTCGGATTCGCACGAAACAAGCGGCGTTGGATTCGTATTGTCGAACACTACGCTATGGAGTTGGACTAGACGAATTCAAAGTTAGTAGGAATTTTGGTTAAATTCGAACGGCTATTTGTTTTTAATCGAATAAAACGTTGTAACGGCGAACACAACCAATGTGAGTAAAACTCACTCTCTTTGTCTCGCTTATATTTTTTTATAAGTGGGAACATTTTTATTATGTTGTTTTGATGACTGTTTGGATGTATATTATGTATATATATATATATATATTGGTTGGTTGGATATATTCTCGCATATTTTAGCGAATGAGAGCCTATATGTTCCCGTGTTTGAGCAGATGACCCTTTGTACACGCGTCTGCCTCGAAGCAAACATCGTACATATTCCCATATGCATATTTGTTGCAGGTTATAGGTTGGAGGGATCCAACAGGATTCCTTACTATGGTTGATTTCATTTACAGATATTAATATATATGCTGTATCATGTGATTTTGTTGTGTTGGATGCAATGATTATTATTATCCATGTGAATCACCTTATTTAGTGTTGTTGTAGCATTGGGCCATATTTTGGAATTTCAAAATAATAAAATGATGTTTTTGTTTAAAAATGGATTTCAAAGTGATTTTGGAATTATATACGTTCTAATAATTTGAATGGATTTAAAAGAGAAAGGATTTTATTTAAATAAATAAAAGTATGATTTTCGATGTTTTTAAATTATAGTTTTGTGGAATACTTTAAATAGAGATTTCAAATGGTTTTATAAAAGTATATTTTATAAATAGCATAATAGCTTTTAAACTGTGTTTTATAAAATTACATAAATGGGTTTGCAATTAAAATATGATTAATAGTTTTATAATTGGATTTGAAACCAATATCTTATATTGGATTTGAAGTCAATGTTTTATAAATGGATTTTTATAAATAAATTAGACTTTTGTGAAAAGAGTTTATAATTGGATTTTTATAACAAGTGAGACATAGAAAAGAATGGATTTATAAAATAGAATTTTATAAATACATAAGTGATGTACAAAATAGAAGTTTTATAAAAATAGAAACAAGATTTATAACATTGTTTTATAAAGGCGAAATCAATTTAATTTGATAAGCTAAGTATGGAATTTTGTAAAGGAATTATATTCATGTTTTTTTAAAGTGAATAATCTTTTAAGAAAATGTTTTGGAAAGTGATATTATTAAATGGAGTTTAAATGGTTTGAAAATAAAATGATTTGTAAATTTACTTATTATTAAAATAAGTTTATGAAAATGTTTTCTGAATATCCAATAAGTGAAATGGTTTTGAATATTATATTTTTAAAGATGTTTTGAAGTGAATAATTGGAAAGTGATTTGATTTATAGACGATTAATAAAATCAGGCCCAGTGGCTACTTATGTGCTAGATTTTGTTTGTTGCTTTGATAGTTAAATAACCGACTATCAAATTTGGCCATTTTAGTTTCTCGACTTGATGTAGAAACTAATTAGTCGTACACTTAGTACGTAACTGACTATGTAGGCTTGATTATCGTTTGTGTTGCGAATGTTGATTCCTGTAGTGTGGAGTGATTACTCCAATCTATCGAGCTTCCTTCTTAGCCGAAGGATAGCAAGTTGGAAGTTGGAGACGTGATAAGTCTATGAGACTTGGTTTCTGTTTGAGGTAGAGAAACGCTGTTGTGTTGTTGGTACAAAGAGACTGGGATCAGATTTATCTGAAAAGCACTTTGGACCAACGTATATGCGATGATTGTGCAGGTTGGTTGATGATATTGATTTTTAGGATTTTCATAGTGAAGGACTGCTTGTTGATCATTTGGGGTTAAAATCCCAATATACATATAGTAGCAGTAGTCTCTTCATTATGAAATATCCATTGCAAGGGTTGTCGCTGCTAATCCTATAGGATGTGGTAGGAGAGTACCTTCAGTTTGTCCTGTTCCTCGACAACTTGTATGGATAAGTGTCTGACATTGCATTTCTAAGATTACGTACATTGGTTTTTACAAACATACATCTTGTGGTGGCGGAGAAGGCAAATTCTTTTAGCTTATCACCCTCCTTGAGACATACGAGCTCAAGGGTTGTATTTTTCTGGAAGGCAATTAGTAGTCAACGGGAATGGAAATGTGGTATTCAAAGATGATGTGATATGTGATATATGAAACGTAATCGATACCTCTTTTGGCCTCACTCCCCGGAAAATGACTGAAACAGGGATAGAAGCAGCAAGGTTAAGTGGATCACTCCCATTAGGAGATGTCATCACTCTTCTAGATGTATCTTTACACGCTATGTCGTCGTGTATCTGATTATTGTTGATGTATGCTTGTGGCCACGGATTTAGGTCGGTAACGACCGGAGTGATGGCATATTCGATACTATGCAGGAAGGGGTAGGCTGGTCTTGTGTTGGTTTAGACGCCGAGTATGTCGACCCTAAGTACATCCCTTTAGAGGTGTACCGAGATTTGGTTCGAAAAGGTAGTCCCTTCACCTAGTCATTTGTATGGAAATCCAAAATCCACTATGTGCCTGCCATTTTGTTTGTAGAGCCTAGTATTTAGAATTTAATAATGTAACAATTTCAGTTATGTTGATTATCATTTGAATAATAGACACTATTATAATATAACATGATTTGATATGAAATGGTTTGGGTTATCGTAAAGGAAAAACCCATCTGTGTTTATGTGTGGACGTGGTCTTACGAGATACCTTTTGTTTTGATAAAGGAAAAGTTTGGTAACTTTATAAATTCACTTGAGATGTATTTTTCTCACGCTGGTTTACCAGACTGATCTGGGCGTTCTTCCCTTTTAATGCTCAGGTCAGACCGAGTATATTTACAGGTTCAAATTTGGTGCTTTTGGAGTTTCAGTAGGCGAGCTAAAGATCTTCATGTCGTATTCACATATCTGTTTACTTTTCCGCTGCTTTGCATTGTTGTTGTAGTAAATTATCAGTATTTGTGAGGACAGGTTATTATAACTGTCCAAACTGATGATTAATTGTTGTGTACTTTGATATTAATTTATGTATATTACAGTTTCTCTTTGTAAAGATTATTGATCAATATTATATGTTATTCCGCTGCGATATGAGATTATGTATTATTTTTGTTCTTCTTCTCTCTCTTCTTCTTTTCTTCTCTTATTCTTTCTTCTCTCTTTCTTCTCACCATCTCTTTTTTTTCTCATGATCATCTACAATCGGTGCACTCTGGGTCGACATGTGTAGTTTATTGTCGGTTCAGAGGATACGGATTTGCGGGTCGTCACAATCTCATTGGTTAAGGGTATTTTTAGTAGTTTGCAAAATTGGTCATTATAAATAACCCTACCCTTACACTTATCTTCACTTTCTAAAATTCCTAAGACATGTTCATTTCCATCTCTTCTTCATAAATTCCTACATCCATTCATGGCTCCAAAAATTCAATGCCTAAGTCGAAACTAGTTTATATATTCCTAAAATCAAAGTTAAAAGTACTCTACATCACCTTACATCCAAACCAACACCCTTACTCCTTACTTTAGACCATGGCCAAGCCCCATATTTGCCTAGGCCGAGTCCTAGCATTCCACCAAAGGTCCACTAAATCAAGCCATTAGCATAATGAAGCTTGGTTCTTGTGTTTTTCGAGAAGTTAGTGCAAATCCGGTTAAGTTAGTAAGCGTTTTGGTGAGTAAATTTCATGTTCTTAAAACTCAAGTTACTAACTTTTTAAAGTTGTAAAATTTATGAGTTAAAATGTTTCTTATGTATGTCGTAATGTTATATGTTATGTACGCATGCATATATGTTGATTTGGAGTTGATTGCTTATGCCGAAGTTTGGGAAAGCGATAAAGATTATACCTTGGATATCAAAAAAGTTGGTTAGTATTTGTAATATTCTTTCTTGTGATTGTGATACAATATTATGATGTGGTATTGTGATTGAATGTTGTATTTGTTGTATGTCGGTACATGATACAAAGGTAGTGATTCGCTAACCAAAAGCGACGTAGAAATCCGCTTTTTGTCAAAGTTTGATTTTTATTTCAAAGTGAAAAGTTTTCAAGTTTAAAACTTTGATTTTGGTTTCAAAAGTTTATTTTCATGTTTTAAAGAGGACAAGAGTTTATAGTTGAAGTTTTTAACACTTAGGAATTCAAATTTCAAAAAGTGAAATTATGGGTCCGTATAGCGATAGTCGCTATATGCGTAGTTCAGAAAATTTAACTAGTTTTCTAATCCAAACTTGTTTTCACTTAGAAATCTTTTTGAAAATGATTTTTAACTTAAATTAAGTAATTAGAGAACAATTATTCAATTATACATTTATTTAATGATTATTTAATTGATTTATTAATTACCATACTTAATCATTAGTTAAAAATGATTTTTAAACTTAAAAGTTAATCAATTAAGTTAATCGTGATTTATTACTTAATTAAATTTAATTAGTATTTAATTAAGGATTAAAGAGTTATTATTAAATTATTTATTTAAGATAATTATTAATTAATTATTATTTTGAAAAGAATTTTATTAATTTAATTTTTGATTAAAGTTAGTTATGTTTTAATAAGGTTTAATTACCTTTAACTAGAGTTTAATTACTGTTTAATAAGGATTTGATTCTCATTTACAAGGGTTTTAATTTATTTTAAAATTACTTTGAGTTTAAATAATCAATTTTTTTAAACTGTTTTCTTTTCAAATTTGTTTTAAATCAAGGGATTTCTATGTCGCTTACCCTTAAGTAACCCCATATGATTAGGAAAAATAATGATATCCATTAGTAGAACAAATCACTATTCTCCTATTACAGTTAGCCTGAACATTTACTTAAGTTGATTGATTGTTATATGTCGATCCCTTATATACCTGTTGTTATGTGGTGCCATGTTAATCTGGATAAGTAAAACCAAATTAAAAACACCATTGTGGTCAATAAGCCTCCATTTAATTTTGTAAAGATAAATATGTCATTTTCTTTTTGAAATGGTTTCAAAGTTATTACATTTTGAACAAGATATTTAAAGGATAAGTTGGCAAATGGTTTTATTAAAGATGTTTTAATAAATGGAAATTGTTTCAATGTTATAAAAAGAAGTTTACAAAGATTTTTCTAAATGATTTGTATTTTAAATTAAAAAAAATTTATAAACGAATTTAGAAATTTATAAAGTGTTTTTGGATAAATGGATTTGAGTTCTTAAGCGAAGAAGATTTCATAAATAAGGAAGATTTATAAAATGGAATGATTATTAAAGGAAGCTAAATTGATTAAGGTTATTTAGGAAGTTGTTAAAAGAGGAAAGGTTTATAAAGAAGTTTTATAAATGATTTTAGGTTATTTATAAAAGAAGTTTTAGAAAATGATTCAGATATTCATAAAGGGAGTTTATAAAAAGGTTTGGATATTTAGAAGCAATTTATATGAAAAGTTGGATATCTATAAAAGTAATTTATATAAATGGTTTTGAATATCTATAAAAGGATTTTACAAATGAATTTGGAAGTTTGGAAAGTATTCTAAAATGGATTTAGATTCAATTAAAAGAGATTTCATGAATGAAATAGATTTGATTAAAAAGGATTTATCGAAAGAAATATAAACAAAAAGAATTTGAGATCTTAGTTTGTCCAAACCGATCTTCTAAAAAAATGTTGGTATGGAACATCCGCTCCACACTTAACACCGAGGGAATAGCATTTAGCGTTGTCCTTACCTCTAATTTAAACAATATTTGTTTAATCCTTTTAACTTGATTTGGAAGTAAGAAGTTATTCACAAATGTTTTGTGTATATACTTATGTCAGAGAGATAAGTATATGAATGTTTTAGATGAACATTTTGAAAAGAGATCTATTAAATAAAGATTTGTTTTGAGGCTTAGTGGTTGCTATGGATAAATAAATCTCAAATGGAATTGGTTATTGTTTGTTTATTTGGTAGTTAAATAACTAACTATTAAATATGGAACAAAACATAACTTTGGAAATATCTTGGAGAAACACGTGGATTATATGGTACAGTCATCTCCGATGATGTTGTACTATGCGTATAAATCTCATTTCGTTCTCCTAGGACAAATGATAAGGAAATCCGTCCACTAATGGTTTGGAGGTGATCTTCGCTCTTATCTTTGACTATTTATTTCCCAAAGAACCGAGGTTGAGTTTACCAGAAACTATTGAATGTTGTTTTGAAGAGACCGGGATCGAATCTGGTTGGTGAGGTTCACGCATGATAAGGGGTTCTCGCATTGTGTTTGGCGGCGAGCAAGAGACTCTTACCCCTACATGTCCTAGAGAGGTAATATATGGCCTTGATGGGTTGGATATGGGTCAAGAGGCTGGCCGTAAAATCAGATTCGCAGTACCAGGGTAAGACACGGTGGGGTTAACCCACTGACCGGATGATTGAAAAGCCTATGGTTTGTCAGATTTGGTATCAGAGATTAGGTTGAGCGAACGCCTAGGCTCTGGTGGGGTAACTCATTGTATATAGGGCCAGCAGTGCCCTAGAATGAGTCTGAGTGTAATGTGTGTGTGTGTGTATATATATATATATATGAGTGTGTATTTGTTAGTGAATAAAAATGTTTTATATTGTGTTGTTTGACCTATTGAGCGGCTTAAGAATTCTGGTCGATGCTCTTGATCAACGTTATCGATAGGGATTCCATAAACACTTGAACAATTTAAATTAACATAATATTGTTTTAAATTTGGTAAATAAAATAATTTTACCAAGGAATATATTTTCTATATATAAAACATGGATGATTTTCAAAATCTTTGTAGTTATCTACGAGGAGAGTGGGTTAGGAGTTATTAATATTTAAATTATTAGAATTTAAGGTTTCAATAATCATGCTCGTATAGTTTTGAGCATTGACTATTGTCAGATTTAACAGTAGATTTCCTTTTTCCATCATGGGTTGGGTAGATAGAATTTATAGGAACATTGAATCGAACACCTTATGAATTAAGTTTCACAATTTGACTATAAGGCATTTGACGATATGTAGGGTTAAAGAATTGAATTTTAATAAAGGTGTTTATTAAAAGAAAATCTTCATATAGTTTTATAAGATGAATTAAGAGAGATAATCTTACAAATCAGAACTATTAAATGTGTTTTAAAAATGAAATGGGTTTTAAGAATGTTAAATCCCGGTGGCTTTGATAAATTCCAAATGATTTTGAAAAATAGCAGTAACCTTTCTTAAGGATATTATAAGATATAGGTATTTTAAAATAAAGTTTGAGAGTAAGGTTTTCTTTGGACAGTTCGAAAATAAGTCTTGATCAGTTTTTTAATGATTAGAGTAATCTTGTAAGTGACAATCGAATGTTTGCTTAGGCAGATATGATGGTGCACTTAGTAAATTGTCCTCTTTGTCATTGTACAATCGGGACGAGTTCAAATCCGAATGAATCCAAAGCAAGTGGACAATTTTGTTAAAAACTGTTTGTCTATGAATAGTATTATTTCGAAAAGAAATTTATAAAAAAACTATTTTTTTATTAACTAGTTCGAGTGTCTCGGAAATGATTAAAGATGGATAAGATATATGTTCGGATGGAAAATACTTCTCTTGAGTATTGCCCTTCTCATTAAAGGGATATATGATACTATTTGGTAGGGCACAGTTCCTTGACATCATTTTGGAGTACTCGGGTTATATGTATGCTTTCAAAAGGATTTTAAAATAAAACCGAGGTATTATTTTCTTGGATCCCTTAAAAAAGTTTTCATAATAACATGATATTTTGATTAAAAAGGTAGATTAATAAATGAAGTTTTAATTAGGTTAATTTTAATAAGGAGGTTTAATAAACTTTGTTTATTTAAACTATGTATTTTGATTTTAACATCTAGGATATGAAGAATTATTTGATGTTATTAGGCCGGCTAATAGACATTTTTATCATAGAAGTGTCTAAGAAATAGTAGAATTAAAAACCAGATGTTTGAATATACTCCTAGGATGTAGAAGAGTATTATATAGGTTAATAAATTTAAAAATTGATTCTTATGAAGCATAGTGGGAGGGTAGAAATCAGTTAGATAGTAAGAATCGTTAGATCAAAACGTAGGTTGTATGAAGATCATTTCTCCTTTTCACATAATTCTTGATCCTAGATTTGAGTATATGACTGGAGGTGTTTTACACCATTCCGAATAAGGATTTATCACTCAATTTTTGATGGCGAGTGTTGGTGAGGGTTCTTATGTGGAACCAAAGCTGTCTACCATAATTTATGGCTATGCAAGAAAAACAAAAGTTTCTAATTAAAAGGCCCGATCAAAGTCCGCACTAGGAAGTCAAGTGAGCGATACTAATTCGGAAGTGAAGTTATGTGTTCGAGTGAATGATCAAATTAGATTTTACATAGGAATGGTCTATGTACATCATACGGATGGATGAATAGTTTAAGTGTTTTTGGGAATTAGGGTTGTGGTACAATTTTAGAGATGAAATTCTTTTAAGGGAGCAAGAGGGCAACGATCTGGAATTTTACCACCTTGATTTGCGAATATTTAATAAATTTTAAATATTAAAATAATAGGTTTAATAATTAAAATATAACTCTTTTAAATAATAAAAAAATTGATGGTAAAAAAGATTTATAGCAACTATACATATTTTGCCACTTTGAAATAGGCCATCTAAACATATTTTGTAAAATCAATAAGTGGATTTTTATTAGAAAATAAACCTATTTTAAATATTTTATAATGATGAAAAAAATAGGTTTCAAAATTTGTTTACCAATATAAATAGTTCAAATAAAAATAGAAAATGTGATCGAAGAACGTTTTCCGAAAATTCAACTTTTCAACACCCGGAAGTCGTCGGAAAACGTTGTGCATGTTTCTGCACCATGTACACACATATGGATATTAGGATTGGTGTTAATAAACACACTTATATATGTTAACTTATATTTATATACATATAAGAAGTGATGTAACTAATTATGAAAAAAGTTTTAAAGAAAGTAAAATAAAATAAGAAAGTTATCATGTTAAGCCTTACCTTAAAGTCATCATAAGTACACACAACATGGCTAGCATGATTTGGGGGTAAGGGGAGCTTAACCAATGTGTAACGACCCAGAATTTCGAACAAATTAAATTGAGAATATTTAATTTATTTTAAATATTTGAACGACGATTTCATTTGAATTCACGATATAATTCTGAAATCGGCGATTAAATTATAAAATTTAATCGATTGAAGTTGAATAAAAATTTGTATCTTCAATTTAAAGCTAAAGAAAAATATTTCGAACGCTTGTAAAAATTATATTGATAACACTGAAGATAACAGCAGCTTCAGAATTGAAATTTAAAACGGTTTCGTTCAGTTTTGAATTTATATCGTTTAAATCGAATTTAAAAATAGTCATTTTTCAAACAGTCTCGGAATTTGACGAAACCAGTTCCATTGGATCCGTAATATCGAATTTTTATCGGATTCCAAATTTCGTATTTTTCGGTGTTAATAAGAGAGCACATGATAATTAAACGCGTAGAAATTAATTGAATTCAATTTTAAAAATTTAAAATTTAATATTGTCAAAATATCAGCCACGTACCTCTCCCTTACCTCACGCCTGAAAACACTCCCAAAATCATGTAAACGAATCGTGCAACCCATCTCCTTCTCATTTTATATTTGCAATCTCGTTCAAAGGGAGAAATCAAACTCGTTCCCCCTCTCCTTCCGATTCATTCACGAAAATAAAACCCAAATGCTCGTTCAAAACCAATTGCCGTCCCTCCTCCTTTTCAAAATAAATCCAAATCGAGCTGGGCGACCACGAGGGGATTCGCGACTCTGTCGCGACCACGTTCTCGAGCACGCAACTTCGGAGGAAGTCAGGAGGAGCTCGCGATGGTTCGCGCGAGGCAAGGAACGGAGGCGCTTGCGCTTAGAGGCAGCGGCAAAGGCAGATGGCGACTCGAGGGGATCGGCGTTCGCGATGAGCGCCGCGTTCGCGTTGGTGGTTCTGAGTTCTCGAGGGCTGGGGTGTGTCGTTTTAGGGTGATGTCGAGGAACGTATGGCGATGTCGACGAATAGGAGTTCTCGAATTCGCGTGCAAAGCTGGAGTTCGCGATGGGATTTGGGGCACTGGCACGAACTTCGGCAGTGTCTCGTGGTGGTGTGGAACGAAGTCGAGCGTGACGAGTAGATGAGGTACAACAATTTAAAGTTTAGATAATTTTAAAATTCTATTTTCATCTGGAAGTATGTATATACAGTAAAGAATTTATACCAATTTTTAATTTATATATATATACCGAAAGAAAAAGAAAATGAATGTAAAAGAAAAAGGAATTTTTGTTTGAGATTTAAAAAAAAATATTTGTTTAAAGTGAAATTTTATTACAATGAATATATTCATATATAGATAAACAGAAAATACAATTATTACCATAAGGTAGTTCTAGTTTATCTACAAAATTTTATATACATATATATATACAGCTTTGATTTGATTTTGAATATATATAGTAAATGAAAGTAATAAAGATAGATTTAAATTAAATTGGATTGATGTAAAAAGAGAAATTTAATAATTAGTTAAATAAATTTGTTAAAGAGAACTAGTTTGAAATGTTAGTCAAATAAATTTATTTAAAAGAAATCATTGGATAATTAAAATTTCTAAGCGAAGAATTTATTTATTTGATTTGTTCAAATAGTAATAAGATTATGTAATTGTTATACAAGGTTAAACTGTGAAGAAAACAATCTGGAACGAAAACGGGATTGCAAATAAAAAGCTAAGGTGAGATTTTTCTCACTCGAAGGAATTTTTGGATTAAACAATTCTTGATTTTTGATTGACTGTTTGGATGTGATATTAGATATGATAGGATATATCTATATATATAGCAGTATATACATATTGGCATATGTATATATTGGATTGATGATTTCCCGCCTCGTATAGCGGATGAGACCCTATTGCGCCGTTAGTAAGCGGATTTATAAAAACCTATATACCGCGATAATTCCGTACTGGAGCGGAATTGGTATTGTGCTAACATTTTTGGTTGCAGGGAAACAGGTTGGAGGGATCCAACTGGACCCCTCACTTTGATTGAATTTATTTATACTGTGGTATAAATCTGTGAATGATTATATTGAGGTTATTGATCATATCGATGTCTGGAAAATTTTTGAGAGCTAAAATTTAGCTGAATGGATGTTTTGACATCATTGGATTCCAAAAATAAACGGAATTGAATTTTTGGAAATCAAAATAGAAATTTCTAAGTGAATTTGATTTTAGAAATTTAATAAATTCGAAGAAAGGAATTTTAAAGTATAAAAAGTTAATTTTTTAATCTTATCGAATTTATTTCCAGAATAAAGTGAAAATGTTAAATAAATGAATTTCGTAAAATAGTGATTTTAAATTGAAGAATTTAATTTAAAATTTGGATTTTTAAAATAGATTGAAAGAAAAGATTGAAATTTTTTCCTTAAAAAGGAATTTATTTAAAAGAAGATAAGTTGGAAATCCGATTAGAAATTTACTTGGTAAATTGAAATGATTTGGGAAATCAATGTAAAATGAGTTCAATTTAAAGAATCCATTTAAAAACAGGATATTGAATAATTTGAGAAAAATAAGAATTTATTTTAGAAGGGATAAATAAAATTAGAAATCAATCTGTAATTGATTTAATATTTGGAAATGAATTTTTGAGAAATCAATATGGAAAGTTTATTTAAAGTTGAAAATAAATTTAGAAATCAAATATTGAAATTGATTTGGTATTGAAGTTTTTATGAATAGAATTGGAATTTATAAAAGTTGTTTATAAACCCAAAGTCACTTATTTTGATAAGTTAATTATAGAAGTCGATAAAAGAAGGTTTATAAGTCGAAGTTGTTATTAAAAATAGAAATAGAATTTATAAACGTGCTTATAAATTCGAAAATAGATTGAATGTGATAAAAATGTGTAGAAATGATTGAAATGGGATTAAGTAAATTTTATTCACGATTTTGGACAGTGAATATATTGTTAAGTAAAATGGATTCATTTTTGAAGAAGTGATATAAAAAAAAAATGAAGTTAAACATTTTAAAGATGTTTTAAAATGTATTGTGAATCGAAAACATAGATTTCAACAGTTCTTGTTGAAATAGGCGTTTTTGAGAAATAAGGAAATGGTGGACTATAACACTGTTGTTATAGTAAATGATTTCCGAAAGGAAATGTTTTTATCTAGTATTGGGTTTTACATATCTATCTTAATTTCGAATCCCTATACTAGTGATTTTTGAGTCGTCGTAACGATGTTTTACGTAACATTCGTTTTTGACTCAAATTGATGTTGTTATAGAAAATAGATTTCTTTAAAGAATGAATGTATACTTAATTTGATTTTAAGTATATCGAATATTTTCAAATGTTGAAAATAAATGGATTTGTGAATTACTGACTTATTTTTAAATAAGTATGGGAATGTTTTCCAAAACGAAATGAAACGTTTTTGAGAATTTATCTTCTTAAAGATAAATCAAAATTGAATATTGAAATCGATTTGAAAAATCGAATATCGGTAGATATTCGATAAGTATAAATTCACTATGGAATTTATAAAAAGAAATGGGGATTCGTTTTAAAAATAAATATTGATTTATTTTTAAAGTGTGGGAATTTTATATCTAGTAAAAGATATTTTTGGAAATAAATAATTTGGAAAATTACTTGGAATCTGATGATGTTGCGCATCTTTATTGATAGTTAAATAACCCACTATCAATAATTACCCTGAATGGATGTTTTGTTGTGAGTTGAATGAATTTGAATGCCACACTTATTTTTAAATAAGCGCTCACTATTCGGGTTAACCGGGAAAGGACCATGGGGTCGTATAACCCATTCCGAATATGTGATACGTCGATATGAATTGCATTCGAAGACCGGTGTTGAAGACCGGATATTTTTGAAAACGGAAGGATTACAGTCGAGTTACTCTACATCGACTGATCTTCGATTTAGAGGTTTTATCACCCTTAGTGATGGGAAGTCCTGACGTGATTGAAAATTATCCGGAAATGCAAGGGCTTCGTGAGAAGTGCCTTCGGTTCTGTTCGATCCCGGAACAGACTTGTATGGATTGTGTGTCTGACGTTACAATTTGAGATATAAAGCTGATTCCTTTCAAATACATTTCTGTTGGTGGCGGAGAATTTATTCTCTTAGCTTAACACCCTTCTCTGAGACGTACGAGCTCAGAGGTTATGTAGTTGAAATTTATCAGCGATATATCCCAATTTGGTAACGTGGCATACTGAGTGTTGCTGTGAAATGATCAGTGTTTGATCATTTGTGATATGATCACTTGTTTGATCTTATATCTTAATGATCATAGGTTGATCATTTTGTTTGACCCGAAGCAGGGCTTTTTGAGAAAGCGTAGCTTTGTGGACGAGACTTCGTCGAGCCTCACACCCCGGAAATGGTCGAAACAGGAATGTTGCGGCAAGGTTATGAGGGTCGCGCCCTTTAGGGTATGTCATTTCCTTCTGGAAAGGGGTGGTATCATGGTATGGAGCCCAGATACTTACTCATGTGGATACACTTTCTTTATGATGTGTGATGTTGGATATCGAGCGCTCGGATAAAGGTCCCAAAGGACCGGGTGATGACATATTCGTGAGTTACCTGTTACAGGGGTAACCCGGCCTTGTTTGGCAGAGAGCAGTTTGTCTCTCGGGACGTCCAGCCAGAGGCGATCCTATTCGGTAGGAGGAAAGGAAGTTCCTTAGCCTGACCATTTGTTGGAAAATCCAAAGAAACAATACGAACCTGGTACGGTTTTGGTTGTATTACCTGCTATGGAATGTGGCGGTAACCTGCTATTGAACATAGTAGCTATAGTAGGCATACGATACTGGTCGTATGTTGGCTAAGATTAATATTATACTTTCGAAATGTTTTCTACACTATGCACTAATAATAATATCAAAAAAAAAATGATTTGGGTTTTGCGTAGTAAGCATATTTGACTATCATAAGAAGAAATCTCCTCCAATTCTGCGTTTGCATTGTGTGTGTGGCGGGAGGTCTTATGGTAGTCTAATTTTCCAAAAAGCATCGCGAATTTGTTTTATTTTCTTTTTGAAAGAATAACTGTTTTACGATCTCACACCAGTCACCATGACTGACTCGGAGTTTATTGTTCCCTTCTAAACTCTGGGTGCCCACCAATTTCCACACGGGCAGCCTAGAGTTATATTATCAGGATATTCTGGATATTCTGGAGCTTTGGAGATAAGCTGGAGGACGAGACGTAGTATTTGTATCTGATAGTATTTATTCCGCTGTGTATTCTGTATGAGGACAAGTTTATATAACTGTCCATTGTTGTATTGAGTTGTATATTGACTCTGATGATTGATGTATGTATAAAATGATATAGTTCTGTGTTTAAAGATTATTCATTTATCTATTATATATTGTTCCGCTGCGATATGTGAGATTCTGATATTTTTTTCTTTTTCTGTTTCTGCTCTCGTTCTGTTGTTGTTCTTCTTTCTTTTTCTTCTATCTTCTTCTTCTACCTTTTTCTTTTTCTTAAAACCATAACTTTTCGGGTTTCCGGCATTCGATGGCTCAGCAGTCGATAAAGTGAGTATCGATGTTGAATTTTCGAAAGTCGAAAATTTTCGGGATGTTACATTTGGTATCAGAGCATATGGTTAAGCGACAACCCTGCTCTGTTGGGTGTTACTCATTAGAGATAGAGTCAGCAGTGCTCTAGAATGAGTTTGAGTGTAATAATAGATATGAGCGCGTATTTGTTATTGAATATGAAATTGTTTTGTATTGTGTTGACTTATCGGTTGATTGTTTATGGATTCTGGTCGGTGCAGTCTAGCTAACTGTAATCGATAGGGGTTTCTAAACTCTTAAACAAGGTAAACCGACACGGTATTGTTTTAAATAGGGTGAATGAAATAATTTTACCCAAAACTATTTTTGTATAGAATAGAAATGTTTTTCTATAAAGTACTATAGTATATGGTTGCATGGTTGCTAGAAGTAATAATATTAAATTATTCCCATTGGAATTAAGTAAGAAATTGAAATCGTAACTCCAAAGTTAAGAAATAAATCCATATATAAATGAGATTTAAGAATGTAAATTATAAATGTAAATTGTAATTTAAAAACGGAATTCCAGAGAAGTTTTTGGAAATGTTTTGAAAAGAATTTGAAAATTTTGGAGATTTGGAAAGTTTAAATCATTTTTGATTTGAAAATAGATTTCGAAGGTTTGAAAAGTATTTTGAGGAATGAAAAGCTCTAAACTCTTTTCGGTCGCTGGAAAATAACTTCGATGATGACCGCGGCATCATTGGTGTTCATTTTCGGGTTTCCAAAAGAGGAATTGCTGCCAAATTGTTTTAAATACAAGTTGTTTGAAAATTTGGGTTTTTGTTTGGAAATTCAAATGGAATTTGAATTGTTTTCAAATGGTTTTGAAAAAGTGGAAACGACTCTGAAATTGAGTATTGAATTATGAAAATAAAATTGTGAATGAATAGATAAATTTACAATTGTGATTTAATGAAACTGAAATTGAAACTGAAAATTAGTAAGTGAGGCTAATTAAATGAAGTAAATAAGATTAAAATTTAAATGTTGAAACCGAATTTGAATAAGTGAATAAATGAATTAGAATTGAAATGAATTAGTAACTGAAACTAATTTAAAAGAGTGCAGTTGTGAATGAATGAAAGCTGATAAAATTCAATATTCGGGATTGAAGATAAATTGAATTCCAATAGAATTAAAATTGAGAATAGAATTCAAATTGAATTGAATGGTAAATTTAACTCAAATGTGAAATTGAAATGTGAAATTGAATTCAAATAAAATTTGAAATGTAAAATTGAAGATAATGGATATAACTTCAATAGTAAGCTAGAAATGTATAAGCAGTTTATATTGAAAATTTTGTAACAAAATGGTTTGTATGTATGTAACTAGATATTATGGCTAGTAGGATATACAGGTATAAAGGAATTGGAATTTGATTTCGAAGATAAATTTGAATTTGCTCGACAAAAGGTACGTATTTGAATTATAATATGAGTTTTTGATGATTTCTGGTCTAGCCGCTTGGCTTTTTCTTTTTCTTTTTGAAATCTGAGAGTCCGTAGGGACGTTTTGTAGTCGTGCCGTATTAGCCGCGCAAAGGAGACGCTGGCGAAATTTTTTGAAAATTTCGGGTGTTAGAAAATTTTTGAGAAAATTTTGAAAGTTTAAATTTGAATTTGGATTTAAATTTGAATTGAGAAGTTAAACAATGTTGTTTAGAACTTATAGTTGAAGTTGAAAATTTAGTTGAATGATAATGAATCTTTAGTAGAAAGATTTGTTTTGAAAATTTAATAAGACTATTAGATTGTGAAAAATAGTAGACGAGTTAGGGATCATTTTTCTTAACTTGTAATTTCGAGGACGAAATTCTTTTAAGGGGGGAAGTTTGTAACGACCCAGAATTTCGAACAAATTAAATTGAGAATATTTAATTTATTTTAAATATTTGAACGACGATTTCATTTGAATTCACGATATAATTCTGAAATCGGCGATTAAATTATAAAATTTAATCGATTGAAGTTGAATAAAAATTTGTATCTTCAATTTAAAGCTAAAGAAAAATATTTCGAACGCTTGTAAAAATTATATTGATAACACTGAAGATAACAGCAGCTTCAGAATTGAAATTTAAAACGGTTTCGTTCAGTTTTGAATTTATATCGTTTAAATCGAATTTAAAAATAGTCATTTTTCAAACAGTCTCGGAATTTGACGAAACCAGTTCCATTGGATCCGTAATATCGAATTTTTATCGGATTCCAAATTTCGTATTTTTCGGTGTTAATAAGAGAGCACATGATAATTAAACGCGTAGAAATTAATTGAATTCAATTTTAAAAATTTAAAATTTAATATTGTCAAAATATCAGCCACGTACCTCTCCCTTACCTCACGCCTGAAAACACTCCCAAAATCACGTAAACGAATCGTGCAACCCATCTCCTTCTCATTTTATATTTGCAATCTCGTTCAAAGGGAGAAATCAAACTCGTTCCCCCTCTCCTTCCGATTCATTCACGAAAATAAAACCCAAATGCTCGTTCAAAACCAATTGCCGTCCCTCCCCCTTTTCAAAATAAATCCAAATCGAGCTGGGCGACCACGAGGGGATTCGCGACTCTGTCGCGACCACGTTCTCGAGCACGCAACTTCGGAGGAAGTCAGGAGGAGCTCGCGATGGTTCGCGCGAGGCAAGGAACGGAGGCGCTTGCGCTTAGAGGCAGCGGCAAAGGCAGATGGCGACTCGAGGGGATCGGCGTTCGCGATGAGCGCCGCGTTCGCGTTGGTGGTTCTGAGTTCTCGAGGGCTGGGGTGTGTCGTTTTAGGGTGATGTCGAGGAACGTATGGCGATGTCGACGAATAGGAGTTCTCGAATTCGCGTGCAAAGCTGGAGTTCGCGATGGGATTTGGGGCACTGGCACGAACTTCGGCAGTGTCTCGTGGTGGTGTGGAACGAAGTCGAGCGTGACGAGTAGATGAGGTACAACAATTTAAAGTTTAGATAATTTTAAAATTCTATTTTCATCTAGAAGTATGTATATACAGTAAAGAATTTATACCAATTTTTAATTTATATATATATACCGAAAGAAAAAGAAAATGAATGTAAAAGAAAAAGGAATTTTTGTTTGAGATTTAAAAAAAAATATTTGTTTAAAGTGAAATTTTATTACAATGAATATATTCATATATAGATAAACAGAAAATACAATTATTACCATAAGGTAGTTCTAGTTTATCTACAAAATTTTATATACATATATATATACAGCTTTGATTTGATTTTGAATATATATAGTAAATGAAAGTAATAAAGATAGATTTAAATTAAATTGGATTGATGTAAAAAGAGAAATTTAATAATTAGTTAAATAAATTTGTTAAAGAGAACTAGTTTGAAATGTTAGTCAAATAAATTTATTTAAAAGAAATCATTGGATAATTAAAATTTCTAAGCGAAGAATTTATTTATTTGATTTGTTCAAATAGTAATAAGATTATGTAATTGTTATACAAGGTTAAACTGTGAAGAAAACAATCTGGAACGAAAACGGGATTGCAAATAAAAAGCTAAGGTGAGATTTTTCTCACTCGAAGGAATTTTTGGATTAAACAATTCTTGATTTTTGATTGACTGTTTGGATGTGATATTAGATATGATAGGATATATCTATATATATAGCAGTATATACATATTGGCATATGTATATATTGGATTGATGATTTCCCGCCTCGTATAGCGGATGAGACCCTATTGCGCCGTTAGTAAGCGGATTTATAAAAACCTATATACCGCGATAATTCCGTACTGGAGCGGAATTGGTATTGTGCTAACATTTTTGGTTGCAGGGAAACAGGTTGGAGGGATCCAACTGGACCCCTCACTTTGATTGAATTTATTTATACTGTGGTATAAATCTGTGAATGATTATATTGAGGTTATTGATCATATCGATGTCTGGAAAATTTTTGAGAGCTAAAATTTAGCTGAATGGATGTTTTGACATCATTGGATTCCAAAAATAAACGGAATTGAATTTTTGGAAATCAAAATAGAAATTTCTAAGTGAATTTGATTTTAGAAATTTAATAAATTCGAAGAAAGGAATTTTAAAGTATAAAAAGTTAATTTTTTAATCTTATCGAATTTATTTCCAGAATAAAGTGAAAATGTTAAATAAATGAATTTCGTAAAATAGTGATTTTAAATTGAAGAATTTAATTTAAAATTTGGATTTTTAAAATAGATTGAAAGAAAAGATTGAAATTTTTTCCTTAAAAAGGAATTTATTTAAAAGAAGATAAGTTGGAAATCCGATTAGAAATTTACTTGGTAAATTGAAATGATTTGGGAAATCAATGTAAAATGAGTTCAATTTAAAGAATCCATTTAAAAACAGGATATTGAATAATTTGAGAAAAATAAGAATTTATTTTAGAAGGGATAAATAAAATTAGAAATCAATCTGTAATTGATTTAATATTTGGAAATGAATTTTTGAGAAATCAATATGGAAAGTTTATTTAAAGTTGAAAATAAATTTAGAAATCAAATATTGAAATTGATTTGGTATTGAAGTTTTTATGAATAGAATTGGAATTTATAAAAGTTGTTTATAAACCCAAAGTCACTTATTTTGATAAGTTAATTATAGAAGTCGATAAAAGAAGGTTTATAAGTCGAAGTTGTTATTAAAAAGAGAAATAGAATTTATAAACGTGCTTATAAATTCGAAAATAGATTGAATGTGATAAAAATGTGTAGAAATGATTGAAATGGGATTAAGTAAATTTTATTCACGATTTTGGACAGTGAATATATTGTTAAGTAAAATGGATTCATTTTTGAAGAAGTGATATAAAAAAAAATGAAGTTAAACATTTTAAAGATGTTTTAAAATGTATTGTGAATCGAAAACATAGATTTCAACAGTTCTTGTTGAAATAGGCGTTTTCGAGAAATAAGGAAATGGTGGACTATAACACTGTTGTTATAGTAAATGATTTCCGAAAGGAAATGTTTTTATCTAGTATTGGGTTTTACATATCTATCTTAATTTCGAATCCCTATACTAGTGATTTTTGAGTCGTCGTAACGATGTTTTACGTAACATTCGTTTTTGACTCAAATTGATGTTGTTATAGAAAATAGATTTCTTTAAAGAATGAATGTATACTTAATTTGATTTTAAGTATATCGAATATTTTCAAATGTTGAAAATAAATGGATTTGTGAATTACTGACTTATTTTTAAATAAGTATGGGAATGTTTTCCAAAACGAAATGAAACGTTTTTGAGAATTTATCTTCTTAAATATAAATCAAAATTGAATATTGAAATCGATTTGAAAAATCGAATATCGGTAGATATTCGATAAGTATAAATTCACTATGGAATTTATAAAAAGAAATGGGGATTCGTTTTAAAAATAAATATTGATTTATTTTTAAAGTGTGGGAATTTTATATCTAGTAAAAGATATTTTTGGAAATAAATAATTTGGAAAATTACTTGGAATCTGATGATGTTGCGCATCTTTATTGATAGTTAAATAACCCACTATCAATAATTACCCTGAATGGATGTTTTGTTGTGAGTTGAATGAATTTGAATGCCACACTTATTTTTAAATAAGCGCTCACTATTCGGGTTAACCGGGAAAGGACCATGGGGTCGTATAACCCATTCCGAATATGTGATACGTCGATATGAATTGCATTCGAAGACCGGTGTTGAAGACCGGATATTTTTGAAAACGGAAGGATTACCGTCGAGTTACTCTACATCGACTGATCTTCGATTTAGAGGTTTTATCACCCTTAGTGACGGGAAGTCCTGACGTGATTGAAAATTATCCGGAAATGCAAGGGCTTCGTGAGAAGTGCCTTCGGTTCTGTTCGATCCCGGAACAGACTTGTATGGATTGTGTGTCTGACGTTACAATTTGAGATATAAAGCTGATTCCTTTCAAATACATTTCTGTTGGTGGCGGAGAATTTATTCTCTTAGCTTAACACCCTTCTCTGAGACGTACGAGCTCAGAGGTTATGTAGTTGAAATTTATCAGCGATATATCCCAATTTGGTAACGTGGCATACTGAGTGTTGCTGTGAAATGATCAGTGTTTGATCATTTGTGATATGATCACTTGTTTGATCTTATATCTTAATGATCATAGGTTGATCATTTTGTTTGACCCGAAGCAGGGCTTTTTGAGAAAGCGTAGCTTTGTGGACGAGACTTCGTCGAGCCTCACACCCCGGAAATGGTCGAAACAGGAATGTTGCGGCAAGGTTATGAGGGTCGCGCCCTTTAGGGTATGTCATTTCCTTCTGGAAAGGGGTGGTATCATGGTATGGAGCCCAGATACTTACTCATGTGGATACACTTTCTTTATGATGTGTGATGTTGGATATCGAGCGCTCGGATAAAGGTCCCAAAGGACCGGGTGATGACATATTCGTGAGTTACCTGTTACAGGGGTAACCCGGCCTTGTTTGGCAGAGAGCAGTTTGTCTCTCGGGACGTCCAGCCAGAGGCGATCCTATTCGGTAGGAGGAAAGGAAGTTCCTTAGCCTGACCATTTGTTGGAAAATCCAAAGAAACAATACGAACCTGGTACGGTTTTGGTTGTATTACCTGCTATGGAATGTGGCGGTAACCTGCTATTGAACATAGTAGCTATAGTAGGCATACGATACTGGTCGTATGTTGGCTAAGATTAATATTATACTTTCGAAATGTTTTCTACACTATGCACTAATAATAATATCAAAAAAAAATGATTTGGGTTTTGCGTAGTAAGCATATTTGACTATCATAAGAAGAAATCTCCTCCAATTCTGCGTTTGCATTGTGTGTGTGGCGGGAGGTCTTATGGTAGTCTAATTTTCCAAAAAGCATCGCGAATTTGTTTTATTTTCTTTTTGAAAGAATAACTGTTTTACGATCTCACACCAGTCACCATGACTGACTCGGAGTTTATTGTTCCCTTCTAAACTCTGGGTGCCCACCAATTTCCACACGGGCAGCCTAGAGTTATATTATCAGGATATTCTGGATATTCTGGAGCTTTGGAGATAAGCTGGAGGACGAGACGTAGTATTTGTATCTGATAGTATTTATTCCGCTGTGTATTCTGTATGAGGACAAGTTTATATAACTGTCCATTGTTGTATTGAGTTGTATATTGACTCTGATGATTGATGTATGTATAAAATGATATAGTTCTGTGTTTAAAGATTATTCATTTATCTATTATATATTGTTCCGCTGCGATATGTGAGATTCTGATATTTTTTTCTTTTTCTGTTTCTGCTCTCGTTCTGTTGTTGTTCTTCTTTCTTTTTCTTCTATCTTCTTCTTCTACCTTTTTCTTTTTCTTAAAACCATAACTTTTCGGGTTTCCGGCATTCGATGGCTCAGCAGTCGATAAAGTGAGTATCGATGTTGAATTTTCGAAAGTCGAAAATTTTCGGGATGTTACACAATGTGTGCAACATGAGAGGATGGGATGGAAAAGTGGTAACATCTCATTGGTTAAGAATATTTTTGGTAGTTTGCAAAATTAGTTAGTATAGATACCCCTACCCTTACACTTATCCTCACTTTCTAAAATTCCTAAGACATTTTCATTTCTATTCTCTTCTTCATAAATTCCTACATCCATTCATGGCTCTAAAAATTCAATTCATAAGTTGAAACTAGTTTATATATTCCAAAAATCAACGTTAAAACTACTCTATATCACCTTACATCCAAAACAACACCCTAACTCCTCACTTTTGACCATGGCTGAGCCCTAGCATCCCACCAAGGTGCAATAAATCAAGCCGTTGGCATAATGAAGCTTGGTTCTTTTGTTGTTCGAAAAGTTAGTGCATATCCGGTTAAATTAGCAAGCGTTTTGGTGAGTAAAGTTCATATTTTTAAAACTTAAGTTACTAACTTTTTAAAGTTATAAAATTTATTAGTTAAAATATTGCTTATGTATGTAGTAATGTTACATGTTGTGTATGCATGCATATATGTTGATTTGGAGTTGATTGCTTATGCCGAAGTTTGAGTAGGCGATAAAGATTATACCTTGAATATTGGAAAAGTTGGTTAGTATTTGTGAAATAATATACATGCTTGTGATTGCGTTAGAATGTTATGATGTGGTATTGTAACGACCCGGAATTTCACTGCTTTGATTTGAAAATATTTAGTTAATTTTAAATATTCAAATAAATGGTTTTATAATGAAAATAAAACTCTTATTAATAATACATAATAATGGTAAGATAGTTTTAAAATTTGTTTACAAAAATATATAGTTCGATGAAAAACGGAAAATGTGACCGGAAACTGTTTTCCGAATTTTTGTCGTTTCATCCTATAAAGTTGTTTGTAATATTGTGTACACTTTTGTATATATATGCACACATATACAAGTATATAATGTGAGATTAATAATATATATTAAGGTTAACAAACTTAATTAAGTTAAGATAATCATCGATGTGACACATTGGCAACTAAAATATTAAAAGTCATGTCATTAGAGACATGAAATAACATAATGGCAACCTTAGGTACTTATATTCATAAATGCATGTAGTGTTAGGAGGAGACATGGATGCATGCATGGGTGAGGTGGCGTGTAATGAGAGGAGGGTAAAGTATAAGGGTATTTTGGTAATCTCACTTGTTTACATATTATCAAAACTATTTTTTTTTTTAATTCTTTTTCCATTTTCTCATTTTATCTCTTCCATTTTCTAATTTCATAAGCTCTAAGGTAATTTTAATGGCTTTCTTATCATTCTAAAGTTTTATATTTTCAAGTATAAACTTTTTATAACATTTTAAACTTAGCTTCAAAACTCCTTCTTTTTCATTCGAAATCCTCTATTTTATCCGAAATGGTTTCGGCCATAACTTCTTACAAAAACACCAAAGCTGGATTTACTTTTCTCCAAACCATGTATATTTCCAGTGGCTACAACTTTGTAGTTTACCACTTTTTCTGATTTTGAGCTTAAATGCTCCAAAATTTCGTTATTTTGCAAGAGTGTTTTGAACCTAGATTTTGATGTCCGAAAATACCCCTCACTGTTTGACAGTAACTTCCTCAAAATTTAACATTTTTAAGTAATTCTTTTTTTAAATGATAGAGGAAAGAATTATCTAAAACTTTCCTTTTGACCACTTTTTCAATATCTGAGAGGAAAGGGTCCAAAAGTCGAGTGCAAAATGACCCATTTTCGAGAAGAATTATGGTTTTCCAAGCTTCCCGAATTTCAAAGTGTGTCAAGTTTTCAAAGGATATCCGGTGGGTAAACTATGAATTTTTGGAAATTTTTTACTTTTATGCTAGTTAATATATCGTGTGATGTGATGGTTAGTATTGGTTAATTTAACATGTGATGGTTACACACACACGCACTCTCTTGTTGCTTTGATATGTAAGGACATTAGACTTGAATGTGAAGTCTAAATGGTTAAAGATTAGATCTTGCTTATGTTTGTGGCATGATGTTATTCTGGATGGTATGGTTGTGTATGGACTTGGGTATGTAATGTATAAGCTAAGAAGAAGTTGGTACCTTTGTAGGGTATTGGAGAATTGGAATCTTGTGTAAGAAAGTTATGGTTTTAGTTTCTAAAAAATGAATATTTGGTTAGATTCAAACTTGATTTAGTTTTAAATACTTATTTTTGTTTTTAGAAAGTTAGTGAGCTTTAAGGTAAAGTTACCAAAAGAAGGATAGAAACAAGTTAAAGCTTACGGGTATCCATAGCAATAGTCGCTATGGATGCAGTTCGCTTAAAATTTCGATTTTTGCAGAGTTTGGTTTTTATACTTCAAATTGTTTTGTGAATGTTTTATAAACTAAATAATAATGTTTTTAAAAATTTAATTAAGGATTTAATAATTAATTGTTAATTAATTAGGTTTTAGTAATTAATAATTAATTAAATGTTAACAAGGTTTATTAACTTTAATTAAATAAAGGTTAGTTCTTAATTGATTATCTTTTAAAGTTAAGGTTTATTTTAATTAATTATTAATTAAGTTAATTAATTATTAATTAAGTTAATTAAGTATGGGTTAAGTAAATTATTTATATTTAATCTATCATTAATTAAATATAGGATTAATTATTAATTAAGGGTTTAATTATTTGATTAAAGATTTAATTTATAATAAATTATTTATAAAATGTTTAACTTATTGTTTAAATTTAATTAAATATTAATTAATTAATTGAGATTAATTAACATTTAATTATTAATGAAGGTTTAATTAATTATTTAATAATTAATAAAGGATTAATTTGGGTTTAATTAATAGCCAATTATTGTTTAACTATTTAATTAAATTAAGTTAAGATTCAATTAAAATTAATTATGATTTAAATAAGGATTTAACTTATAATTAAAAAAAATTTAAAAAGGTTTTTTTGTTTCCTTTGGTTTCCAAAAGTAAAATTGTTTAAAGGTACTTCTTTTCAAAGATGGATTTAAATACAGGTGATTCAAGTGTTGATACCATTAAGAAACCATATAACTGTGATTGAGTTATAATGTAGATTGTTTGTTTGTTTGTGTGGACATGTGTTAGCGGAATAAATCCCCGTTCTACTATAAATTGATTGAATTGTTTGGACATCTGTTTAGCAGGACAAATCACTATCCTGCTATTATGTTATTTGAACATTTATATGCTTGTTAGTTCATATTGACATGTTATTCCTTGATTTGGATATGAGTGTATTTACATATATGTTGATCTATGTAAATAACACTATAAGAAAACCTACATTTAGTTGCACTTATTGGCAGCGTTTGTAGTGTAAATGCAACGAATTTTATTTTAACCATTTCTTCTTACTTGTTTTTTTATTCTTACGAGCCAAAAATTTCCAGTATACCCGCCAATCCTAAAAATTCATTTCGTTTTTTCCACCTCCTTTCCTTTGTTGTTACATTTTCCCACATTCAACAAAATCAACAAAATTCGTCTCCCTTCTGCATTCGTGTCACTTATCTCCATCTCGCATCACTTATCTCCATTAATATAGTCCCCTTCACATCGTCAATTCACTCTTCCTTCATTCTTTTCCCGTTTGCTTCTTGAGATTTGTTCATAATCCCTAAATTAATAAATCAAGGTAATTCCCATCTGCTAAATACAACTGTATGGCTCTTATCATGGAGATTTTTTTATTATTATTAGCATTTTTGTTCGAGGTTAGTACGACTATACTGGCGATGATTGTATTTTAGTTTTACTGTGCCTATTAACACCTAAATCTCGAATATCTGATCCAATCTTAAATTCCATTTGTTTTATCATCAAATTAGTAATATCTCAGGATGAGTTCTTAATTTTCTCATTGATTAACGAGGAAATGGATGAGAGATAGCATGGTGAAAGCAGAAAAATAGCTACCGTTTTGGGCTGTTTTGTTTTGCCTATTCTGCTTTTATCGGGCAATTTTGTTCAATTTAAAGATAGTAGTATAATCTATGTTTTTATTGGAATCATCTATGGGCACTTTGAGTTATATTGCTAAAATTAAAACTTGATGTTTTATTTCTATTTATTTACTTATCGAATATACCGCAAATGAAATTTTTTTCCCACTGAAGTATGACTATTAATATTAGTTACTCTGTCACTATAGCTTAATCGAGTTAGATTGTATCTTCAACTGCACTCACAGTGCAAATAGGGCATTAATTGAGTTAGTGGGTGCTACTAGAGAATGGATGTCCTAACTTAAATAGCAATTTAATTTCACCTTGAATTTCTTTAAGAGTATACATATATAACATAATGACAATTGTGGATCTATAAAAGGCCCTTCGGAATTGGGTTAGATTGATAATTTTGAATGGTTTAAACTAAGTTGGGTGATGTTCAAAGATTTTTCAGCTTGAACTTCCATTGGACTTTTCTTAGGTTTCCAAACTAGTCAAATTGCACGACCATTCATGTTAATAATCCTTGTACATTCAGTTAGTTGTCGGTCTTTTCCTTAACATCACATTAAACATTTTACTTACAGTGAACACTTACTAACAAAAGTAGAATGATTATAACTGAAATGCCTTCCAAAGCTTCATAAGCATCTTCAGTTGTTGTCACTTCCATTCGATCACCTATTTCTTAATATCCTCCCTTTTCCACATTATGCTCATAAGCATTGGGGCATTTCCTATGTATTACTATTTTGCAAATTAGCATTACTTCTACCAAAATCAAAGATGAATTTGTCACGCCTATTTTTGTTTATAAATTTAATTTTTTTGGGAACAAATGTTCTAGCCAAATGATATGCATGTCAGTTAGCTTTCTTAGTTCCAAGTTGATGATCCTGTATCTGTATTCTGTTTTCTTCCTAGTGTACGAGGTATGCAGTTAGATTTTCTTATGGCTGATAGTATTGGATAGATTTTTACCAGATTTTTTGTTTTCATATATTGAGGTAATAGGTGAGACTGGGTTATGATATCAAGTTTACTCACAAAAAATGGTTAAATGAGTTGCATATTCTTTTATTTTAAAAACTTAGTCATGTTTACTTTGTTTTGGATTATCAACCAAGTATGCATCTCAACTTTTGATGGCATTATAATTTTCTACGTTTAGTTAAAATAGGATTATTTGCTGGTAGAATGAGGAATTATAATCCCATAAATACAATGAAACTTAAACATGGATTGTCTATCTTCGTTATAGACTTAAATTTGTGGTCATCTTTATCTTCAAGTGCAACAGGTTACATTAGTGATATTAACTTTTGTACTGAATCAGTAATCCAACTTCTAAAAATCCATAAAGTTCAAGCCTGCATTAAAATTACTCATGGTAGACTCATATTTTTTCTGATTGATGCATCTTGATTACCAAAACAGTTGTATGATTCTGGAAATCAGAAGCTAAAGGGAAATTTTGATGTGAAGTATTAAAATTCACCTATATTGATAGTTAGTTCTTCAAGTGGCTTATATGGAAGTAACATCCATCAATGTTAAGCATTTCTTGATGGTAAATGTTTCTTCATTGTTACCATCTTCTCATTTTCAATGTTTGATATACAGTACTTGAATAAGAGTTGTGAAATCAAGTACATGCCTAGCATACAAAACCTGGATTTCATAGTTGATTTTAGCAGTAGTTACGAGGTTAAATCAGTTCCATACTTCCTTGCGTGTTTCCCTTGTTTGTAAACCTTAATAGTTGAGGTATAGCTTCATGTTGTTCATCATTTTACGTTATTAGCAAAAATTTCATATCTCTGCACTCTTAATAACTGATTCATTTTCCATTCATTAGATGATAGGTGCTCAACATGATGCTCATTCTAATTTTTATGGTTCTGGCGATGACGATGATAATAATAGGGATGGTGATGAGGAAGAAGATGATATTACTGTTAATGATGAAAATGATGATGATGAAGATGGTAACGAAGTCATAGGTTTTATTGCTGCGAATGATGATGCTTTATGCCCACCATGCATCAAAGTTAACTATTTCGGCCACCACTTGAAACATGTAAGATTGGAGTATTTTTCAAGGAGCATGTCTCTGATGGATTTTGCTATATTCATAGTTACCGAAGCTAAAGTCCTTGAAACAATAACTCTGGTTTGTGACCGTCGAACAAATTTAGAAGAATATGTTGTGGAAACATATAAACTATTCTTAACGGTTAAGAGCGCCTCCAAGATGTTGAAAGTAGAATTTCTCATGGAGTAGGTATGATTTGTACATGCTTTGGAACTTTGATTATCTTTTCTCCTTGTAGGTAGGCGTTGACAGATTCATTTTTTTAGTTGATAATTAGCAGGTTGATTGGTAATTGACAATTAAAAATTAGTCTATTTATGTTGAATCCCCATTATCGCGCATGATGATCATTTTAACTGCTTTTATTGCTGGTATAACTTAAGTTTTCCATAATCGAGGGACCGTTTAAATACTTACTTTTAGTAAGTATAGAAGGCCCCTAAAGTCCAAAAAAGGTATAGAATTCCCACTTTGAGGTATGATAATGTTTATTGATCTGGATAAGATGGTCGTTTTTTCACAATTTGATCTGATGTCAACTAAGACCAGAACTTAAACTCGGTTTGGAAGTAGAACCGAACTGTTATACCCGAAATTCATGTATGAAGCACAAAAAAAATTAGTTGAAAATGTGCTTGAGAATTCACTTTGAGAGTCGTCCATAGTGAAAGTCTATAATTTGCAATGTGGGCTGTTAGAGAAGTACTACCTTGGAGTGGTCTAAGAGTAGCAAGTGAATCCGTTAAAGAATCTTCATGTAAAGCGGTAGAAATGCACTAGTTAAGAACGGTTGAAGAATGTGCAAAATATGAAAATTCTCCATTTCAGTAAAAAAAAGCCTCATTTCTACATATTGAAAACTATTCAGATGTGAACAAAGAAATTCATTAAAAGATTTCAGTAAAAAATCTTATTAGCAGACTTGAGCAAAGTAACAAACACAAAATACCTTATAGCTTTGATGCTTACTTTTGTTTCAACAATCTAAAGTATAATTTTATCCTATCTTTTCCTTTATTGTTTTCTAATATTACAACACTTAATTTTTAGATTGCATGTGCATTCATAATTACATCATAACCTATCATTGTCTTCTAAAATTCTAAAATAACTTAAAGGTTGAATGAAATAATTGCAGGGTCTATCCCTCAACATCATTCAGGAGTGTTCTATGCTTCATGATTTAGATGAAAAAATGAAAGCCCCAGGTTCAAAAATTAAACCATTTAGATCGAATCGATAATTTTTCAGTGAGAGAACGATAGTACATGTTAAAGGTTACAAAGGAACAACTTGACTAAAGAGTGTAACATAATCTACTGGTCTTATCCATTTTAGCACAAAAAAGGGTCTCATTCCTACATATTAAAAACTATTTTGATGTGAACAAACAAATTCATTAAAAGATTTCAATTGCCTGATTAATTGGCATGATAACTTTTTTTATTAATGTGTCTGAGTTATCAAAAGAAAAAACATAACATGAGTAATCATGCATGAGATATGCAATTGAACAAAACTAGTATCCAATTCATGGTCTAAAGTTGACAAATATTTGAGTTATGTTTTTGATTTGACAAATAGGTTCTCTTTCAGTAAGAAAACGTAATGTTTGAAATCCTAAAACAAAAAATAAAAATAAATGATGAGATCAAGCTAATTCAATTCAAGCATATCCAGTTCCTTCATTAGTATTACTTGAATTATCCATTCATTATGTAAATTACAAATACTAATTGTGATTATTGATAAAGATGCTGGGGCTGTGGCAGCCGTTGACTGTGTTCCATTTTCGCATGTATCTACTAATTTTACTTTTAATCTAGACAATTATGTAAGTACATATTCAAGACATCGTCATATATTTAGTTATGCTGTGATAGTATGCATCACTTGATGCTATATTGATGGTAACAGGTAGCTGATCTCTATGGCATTAGAGCAAGTATGTTGAATGGTGGAGAAATTAAAGGGGTTGACACCGCATGGATTTGCCCAGAGGTAAATTCCTATCTCTGTCCCGACTCAAGGGTGTGATATACAAAACTGAATATGATGGATATAAATAATGGAAACTCGTTTATCACTAAACTATATTAAGAGGTATTGCTTGATATTGTATAGTTGGTTGATTGAGCGACTTTATTACTAATGCTTATAGCCTGACTTTTATTTGTTTATTTAATAAGGAGAATTGGATGATGCAGCCATGGATGATGCGTACAACCCGTCCATTCAAACCATACATAAGAAGGAGCCTTGTGCACTACATAGATGATGTTGTACGTCTTAGTCTATAAATCGCTGAGTTTTTTTATATTTTATTCTGTTAAATTACTGAAACTGTTTTTATTCATTCTCAACAAGCAAGGGTGTCTTTGGAATCTGGATGTGAATGAGTTGTTGTCATTAACACTATCATGAGTGTAATGGGTGTCAATCTTACCGCATTACGTCATGAACCTTGTGTTGAAAGGTTGGTGCTTATCAGTTTTTGTGAAACTTCAAATTTAATTTTCTTTTATGTTTTTCTATTACTAACTATTTCTACTTGAATTTAAATAATATAAAGTTTGTTTGGGTATGTACATATGATAAATCAAATTAATACTTGAACCTTGTGTACAAATTCAAATCAAGCTATTCTGGAAACCAAAACTGGAATAGTGAAGAAAAGGTGCATGGATGATAAATCATATGATATTGTTTCACCAATATTATGTTATCATGCCACTCTCCTAAACCTAAAAAATAAATAGTATGAAATGTACATGATATGTCACTATTATTAGTTATAGTAGAAAAAAATTAACTAAGTTTGATAAGCATTAACAAAATTTATAAGAAATTAGCTATGTTTATGATAATAATAATAATAAACAATAGCTTGAATAAATTAACTACGTTTATAAAAAATTAGCTATGTTTATAATGATAATAATAATAATAAATAATAGCTTGAATAAATTAACTAAGCTTTATAAAAATTAACAAGTTTATAATAATAATTGTAATAATAATAATAATAATAAACTAAGTTTGATAAAAAATAAACTTAGTTCATAAAAACAACAACAACAACAAAAATAATAATAAACTATCATTTGATAAAAATTAACTAAGTTTATAATAATAATAATAATTCAAATCATTTTTTTCTCAACTAAAAATGGGGACATTCTCTGGCGATTAAAATGCCATTTTTTTCTCGCCTCCCTTCTTCCCCATCATCTTCGTTCCTTTTTATCGTCTCTTCATTTTCCACCGCATCGTCTTGATGGCCAAAAATTGCAAAGATAAACTGCGCCTTGCTGCCTTTGTAGGTCCTCTAACCCAGTTTTGATTTGAATATCTGTGTAAATTGAAAATTGTGTATTCGTTGGGGAACTATATAGGATGCATATAAAAATAGAACAATTTTTGTTAATATGTGTTAATATAGAATATCGAGTTATAGATTACATGATTTTCATATATACATATATATATATATATGTATATACATATATATATATATATACATATATATATATATCGTTGATTGTTAAACTCGTTTGCAGGTAATTAGCTATTTCGAAGCGAAGACTGTCGACAACAAAGAACTATTGGTAATCAAGCAACGAACATGAATTTAATTGTTATATATGTTGTCGTATTTTGTTAGTACCATTTGTGGAAACTTGTCTGTGAATGCTTGTAGTATGTGACTTATTTTGTTGAAAAACTACTATCGAATTGATTATGGATATTATATTTGATTGTGAGATTAGCATGTTTTTGCAATTATTTGAATATGATGATCATATGATTGATTGTTTGTATATACTAATTATGTGATTTAATTGTTTGTTTGAATATATGAAAATTATGCGATTGATCATTCGTTTTAATATGAATAGTATATAAGCGATTGCTGGAAATGGTATAAACCATCAACCGTAAATAGTAGCATTTAAAATATGCTACCAAACAAAAAGTTTAAGACTTATGGTAGCGTTTTTTTAACCCTACAGAAAAAACCTATAGCTGCATTTAAAAGTGACTTTTGGTAGCGTTTTTTAAATCTTACAGAAAATACCTATAGTTGCATTTAAAAGTGACTTTTGGTAGCGTTTACGACAATGCAACAAAAAGATTTAGACTTTTAGTTGCATGTCGTATAGCAGCGTTCTCTAAAACGCTACCATAAGTAATGGTAGCGTTTTTTCAACGCTACCAAAAGTCTTTTCTGGTGTAGTGTAACTGTTAAGTGAAATGAAATTGAAATTGAATGGTAACTTAAATAAGTATCATTGGGATTGTTAAGCCTCTTTTCGAATTACTAAAGTATGTTTTTGAATTAACTTTAATTCTTAAATTGATTTGGGTTTAAAGGTTATAAATGGTTTTCAAATTTTATTATTATTTTATAAAGTTATTTTTAAATAATATCTTGTTTTTAAAAAAGGGGTTTATTAAATAAAAGGTTTTACCTAAAGTGATTTACAAATGATATCTTGAAAATGATATTTTATAAAGGAGATTCTATAAAGGAATTATGAAGGAAGATTTTTAAATAGTTGTAAGAGTTTATAAATCATTTTAGATATTTTTGAAAGATGTTTTAAATCAAGTTTGAAAAATTGTAAAGAAGTTTGAAATGTGAAGTGAACTTATAAAAGAATTTTTGTAAGGAATAAGTGAATGGGTTTTATAAAGTAAACGAGTTTTATAGTAAGTGATGTTTTGAAAGGGAAATGGTTTAGCCATTTAATATGGAATGTGAGATGAAAGAATTTTTCAAATGTTTTTGTAAATTTTTATATTGTTTTCCAAGTAAATGGGAAGTAAGTGGTTTGGGAAAGTGTTTTAGAAAAGATCCTTTGATAAAGTTTTATAAAGTGATTACTTTATTAATTAAAGATTAATTAATAAAGGCTTAAAGGATCCCATATGGAATTTAATCAATGTTTGATTGTTTGTTTATTTGATAGTTAAATAACCGACTATCAAATCTGGACCAAAACGTAACTTTGGAAATATCTAAGAGAAACACAGAAATTATATGGTACAGTTACCGTCGGTGGTGCTATACTGTATGTATAAATTCATTTCGTTCTTCTAGGATAAACGATAAGGAAATCCATCCACTAATAGTTAGGAGGTGAACTCCGCTCTTATCTTTTATCTGCTTATTTCCTAGAGAACCGGGGCTGAGTTTAACGGAAATTATCGAAAGTTGTTTCGAAGAGACCGAGATCGGGTCTGTTATCCGAAAACCACTTTGATCAAACTCAAGTGTTCGAACTGAAGACATCTTGAAGAATATGGAATCGAAGATGGAGCATTGAAGTGCAAGGGCTGCTTGCTACTAATCCTGATGGTGATTCCAAAATGGATGTAGTAGAAGTAGTGCCTTCGATTTTTCCTTATCCTGGACAATTTGTATGGACGAATACTAGCATGGCATTGATGCTTGGAGGGCAGTGTTAGCATTCCAAGTTGGATTGCTATTCAAAAAGGTAAAACGTAGCCTCAAGCCTCATCAACCAGGACTAAAACAGGGCATGCAGCAGGGCTGAGTGGGTCGCTCCCATTAGGGTATTTCATCATCTTTTTAGATTACCCTATTTTTATGGATTTGGTTGTGCATGAGAGATCTCGATTAAGGTTCGAAGACCGGGATGATGACATATTCGGTACTACTAGTCAAGTGGTAGGCCGGCTCTATGTGGCAGGGTACAAGATGTTCTTGTCAGACCTGGGTGCATTGTTCTAGATATGTACCCATCGGAGGTAGTTCCTTACCTAATCATAATATGGAATCTATTCTTCAATATGTTCCTTTATGGTTTTGATTGTAAAGCCCAGTATGCTGGAATTTAATTAATGTAACAATTTCGGCTAAGATTAATATGTATTTGTACTTTAGACATTATTATAATATCACATGATTTTCTATAAAAGTGTTTTGGTTATCATAAGGTAAAAACCTGTCTGTGTTTATGTGCGGCATGCTCTTACGAGATACCTTTGATTTTTAAAAGATTTTGAAATGTAATAATCAAGTTGTTTGAGTTTACTCACACCAGACCCATGTCTGACCTGGAGTTTTATTTTCTTTCCCTAAAACTCTTGGGTGCACAAATTTTTATGAGCAGCCAAGTAGCTCGGGTTTTTCCACGGATGCATTTTGGAGAAGCTCGGAGCAGGTGGCTTCATCGATAGCTAGTTATTATCTTGTTTCAGCTATATACTATGTACTCTATATCTGATGTATAAAGACAGGCTGTTATAACTGTCCTAGGTTAGAATTGTATTAGTATAACTCTGATGTATTTTTTGAGATGACTTTGTAAAATATTATGTGATTAATATATGTTATTCCGTTGCGTTGTGAGATTATGTGATTGTTTATTTTCTTCTATCTTCTATCTTCTATCTTCTTTCTTTCTCCTAACAATCCGCCTTTTTGTTTAATTTGAGTTGATGTGTATGGTTTATTACCAACTTAAACTGTACATAAAAATGGGTCATTACAGGTATTGTGATTGAATGTTGTATTTGTTGTATGTTGGTTCATGACACAAAGGTTGCGTTTCGCTAACCAAAAGCGACGTAGAAATCCGCTTTTTGTCGAAGTTTGATTTTTGTTTCAAAGTGAAAAGTTTTCAAGTTTAAAACTTTGATTTTGGTTTCAAAAGTTTATTTTTATGTTTTAAAGAAGACAAGAGTTCAAAGTTGAAGTTTTTAAAGCTTAGGAATCAAAATTTCAAAATGTAAAATTACGGGTCCGTATAGTGATAGTCGCTACACGCGCAGTTCGAAAAATTTAACTAGTTTTCTAATCCAAATTTGTTTTCATTTAGGAATCTTTTTGGAAATATTTTCTATCTTACATTAAGTAATTAGAGAACAATTATTTAATTATTCATTTATTTAATGATTATTTAATTGATTTATTAATTAATAAAGGTAATTAGTACTTAATCAATGGTTAAAAATGGTTTTTAAACTTAAATATTAATCGATTGAGTTAATCGTGATTTGTTACTTGATTAAAGTTAATTATTATTTAATTAAGGATTAATTAATTATTATTTAGTTATTTATTTAAGATAATTATTAATTAATTATTATTTTAATAAGGGGTTTTATTTAATTAATCTTTGACTAAAGTTAATTATGTTTTAATAAGGTTTAATTAAGGTTTTGATTGACTTTAATTAGAGTTTAATTACTGTTTAACAAGGATTTGATTCTCATTTACAAGGGTTTCAAAATTGCTTTGAGTTTCAGTAATCAGTTTTATTTTAAACTATTTTCTTTTCAAATTTGTTTCAAATCAAGTGATTTCTGTACTGCTTACCCTTAAGTAACCCTATATGATTAGGAAAACTAAATGACACCCATTAGCAGTACAAATCATTCTGCTATTATAATTAACTTGGACATCTACTTAAGTTGATTGATTGTTATATGTAGATCCCTTATATACCTGATGTGGTGCCATGCTAAACTGGATAAGTAAAACCAAATTAAAAGCATCATTGTGGTCGCTATGCCTCTGTTTGATTTTTTTAAAGATAAATATTTCATTTTCCTTTTGAAATGGTTTCAAAGTTATTGCCTTTTGAACTAGATATTTAAAGGATGAGCTGGCAAATGTTTTTATTAAAGATGTTTTAACTAATGGAAATGGTATGCAATGTTATAAAAAGAAGTTTACAAACAGTTTTCAAAATGATTTGTATTTTTGATAAAAAGAAGTTTTTATAAAGCATTTTATAAAGGAATTTGGAAATTACAAAGTATTTTTAGGTAAATGGATTTGAGTTTTTAAGCGAAGAAGATTTCATAAATAAGGGAGGTTTATAAAATGGATTGCTTATTAAAGGAAGCTAATTTGATTAAGGTTATTTAGGAACTTGTTTAAATAGGAAAGGTTTATAAAGAAGTTTTATAAATGATTTTGGGTTATTTATAAAAGAAGTTTTAGAAAATGATTTGGATATTCATAAAGGGAGTTTATAAAAAGGTTTGGATATTTATAAGAAATTTATATGGAAAGTTGGATATCTATAAAAGCAATTTATATAAATGGTTTTGAATATTTATAAAAGGGTTTTATAAATGAATTTGGAAATTTGAAAAGTATTTTGAAATGGATTTGGATTTCAAGTAAAAGAGATTTCATGAATGGAATAGATTTGATTAAAAAGGATTTATCGAAAGAAATATAAACAATAAGAATTTGAGATCTGGGTTTCTCCAAACCGACCTTTTAAAAAAATGGTGGTATGGAACATTCGTTCCATACTTAACACCGAGGGAATAGCATTTAGGGTTGTTCTTACCTCCAATTTAAACAACATTTGTTTAATTATTTTAACATGATTTGGAAGTAAGAAGTTATTCACAAATGTTTTGTGTATATACTTATGTCAGAGAGATAAGTATATGAATACTTTAGACGAACGTTTTAAAAAGAGATTTATTAAATAAAGATTTGTTTTGAGGCTTGGTGGTTGATATGAATAAATACATCTCAAATGAAATTGGTTGTTGCTTATTTATTTGATAGTTAAATAATAGACTATCAAACATGGACCCAAAATGTAACTTTAGAAATATCTAGGAGAAACACATGGGTTATATGGCACAGTCATCTCCGATGATGGTGTACTGTGCGAATAAATGTTGTTTCGTTCTCTTAGGAAAATGATAAGGAAATCCATCCACTAACGGTTAGGATGTGATCTCTGATCTTATCTTTCTCTGTTTATTTCCTAAAGAACCGGGGTTGAGTTTACCGAAAATTATCAAATGTTGTTTCGAAGAGACCGAGATCGGCTATATTATCTGAAAACCACTTCGATCCTACTCAAGCGTTTTGAGGTGAAGACATCTTGAAGATGATAGAGTTAAAGATGAAGCTCTTAGAAGCGCAAGGGTTGCTTGTTACTAATTCTAAGGTTGATTCCAAAATGGATGTAGTAGAAGTAGCGCCTTCGGTTCGTTCATCTCCTGAACGACTTGTATGGATGAATGCTGACATTGTGTCGTCGATTGGAAGGCAATGTAGTATTCCAAGTGGGAAGTGCTAAAAGGTAGAACGTAGCCTCAAGCCTCGTCAATTGGGAAACAATAAAAATTGGACATGCAGTAGGGCCATGTGGGTCGCTCCCATCAGGGTATGGTTATTCCTAAATCTAGATCAATTACTATCTACACATGTATGCTTCGGCGCCCAAAGTGAGGTGATCATATTCGGTACTACTAGTCAAGTGGTAGGCCAGTCCTTTGTGGCAGGATGTTCTTGTCAGACCCTGGTGCATTTTATCTAGAGATGTACCATCGAAAGGTAGTTCCTTACCTAGTCATAGTATGGAGTCCAATCTCCAATATGTGCCTTTACGGTTTTGATTGTAGAACTTAGTATGTTGGAATTCAACTAATGTAATAATTTCGGCTATGATAAATAAGTATTTGTACTCTAGGCACAATTATAATATCAAAGGATTTTTTATAGAAAATATTTAGGTTATCGTAAGGTAAAAACACGTCTGTGTTTGTGTGCGGCGTGGTCTTACAAGTTACCGTTGATTTTAAAAGGGTTTTAAACATAATAATTCAGTTGTTGAGTTTACTCACACCAAACCCATGTCTGACCCAGAGTTTTATTTTATTTTCCTAAAACTCTTGGGTGCTCAAACTTTTATTGGTAGCCAAGTAGTTCAGGTTTCCACGGATGCATTTTGGAGGAGCTTAGAGTAGGAGGCTTCATCAATAGCTAGTTATTACCTTGTCTTCCACTGTATATTATGTATATTGTATCTTTTAGATAGGGGCAGGCTGTTATAACTATTCTAGGATACAATTTGTATTAGTATGACTCTGATGTAACATTTTGAAATGACTTTGTAATATATTATGTTGAGTAATATATTGTTCCGTTGCGTTGTGAGATTTTGTATTGTTTAGTTTCTTCTATTCTACCTTTCTTTTTTTCACTCCTAATGAATTGTTTTTCGGACAACTAAATGATCGGCACACGAATACCCAAAATGTATTAAGTGACGTCTTTAGTAGTAAGAAAGGCAAATCATTAAACAACACGTCCTTACAATTTCAAATAAATACAACAAGAACAAAACAGCAGAAGAAAAATACATGAATGCACCTTGGAGGATCCAGCTCGTCTCCTGAAGCTTCAAAGTGTCCAGCTAAATCTGAAAAATATGCTCGCGCTGACCTGAGCATTATAAGAAAATAACGCCTGGATTAGTCTGGTAAAACCAGTGTGAGAAACACAATCAAATGTATTTTTATATTTTATAAAACTTTCAAAATAAAGGGTATTTCAATAAGACCACGTCACATATAAATACGGACGGGTTTTTACCTTATGATAACCAGACAATTTTTATTATAAAATCCAATGATATTATAATAATTTCTAGAGGGCAAAAATAAATATATCAAATAGCTAAAATGCTTGTGTCTCACATTTCAACACTTTTGGGCACACCTAAGTCTGTAAAGGCACATATTTTAGATTGGATTTCCATCAATGATAAGGCTACTAGGGTACCGTCTGCCATAGTACACCTCTAGAAAAATATACCGAAGGCCTTATAAGAACCCCTTGCAAATCAGAGCCGACTGCCCCTTTAAAATGACATGTTGGACTACGTCATTTCCCGAGACTAAGGTTCCAAAAATATGTGTACCAACCAAGGCCCCACTTCTACGTGCATACCAAATCCATAGATATTGATTATAGATCAAGGAATGATGCTCCTAATGGTAGCGAACCACATAGCTCTAAATCATATCCCCTGTTTTAGTCATTAACGGGTTGTGAGGCTTGTGAGGTCACAATTACCTTTTTCCTCCCTCGGAAAATCCCACCAGGAATGATAATACTGTCGTCCATGCAACAATGTAATGCCAGCATTCATCCATATAAGTTGTTCAAGATATAAACAAACCAAAGACACTACTTCTACTACATCCATTTTGGAATCAGCCTCCGGATTAGTATCAAGTAGCATTTGCACTTCAAAGAACTTCGTCTTCGATTCCATCATCTTCACGGTGCCTTCAATACAATGCTTTAGTTGGTTCGAAGTGGTTTTCGGATAATTCATACTTATCCAATCCCAGTCTCTGTGAACCAACATTCGATAGTTTTCGGTAAACTCAACTCTAGTTCTTTCGGAAATAATCGACAATATATAAGAGCAAAGATCACCTCCTAACCATTTAAGTGGATAGATTTCCTTATCATTCATCCTAAGAGAACAAAACAAGATTTATACGCACAGTACATCATCATCGAAGGCGACTATGCCATCTAACTCACGCATTTCCCTTAGATATTTCCAAAGTTAAATTTTGGCCAAGATTTAATAGTTGGTTATTTAACTGTCAAATAACAAACAATCAAACATAGATTTAGTTCCACATGGAATCCACTAAGCCTCTATTAATTAGTCTTTCATTAATTAAAATCACTTCGAATTATTTGATTTAAAATACCCTTACTAAAGATATTTTCACTAACCCCTTATACTCCTTATAAATACTTGGAAAACATTCATATACTTATATCACCGGTACAAGTATATTCACAACCCATTATACTTTCAATACCTAGAAATATATCCATATATTTATCTCAATGGTGTAAGTATATTAACAAAACTAAAGGAAGATTTCCAAATTCATATTTAATGGGCCAAAACAAATATCATTTAAAAGATTTCTTACTATAAACCAAATCATTATCCTTCAGTGTTAAGTATAGAAAGAATGTTTCTATACCACCATAATTAAGAAGGATTAATAGTCAAAACAAATCTCATTCCTTTAAAAAAGAATTCCCTTTCTATAACCCTATTTCATATTTACAAATACTTTTATAGACCTCCAAAATAATTTACAAAACTTCTTTTATAAATCTCTAAAATAATTTATAAATTCCTTATAAAACTCCTTTGCTAGATATCATTTATGATCTCCTTTCAAAATATCATTTGTAAATCTCTTTAAATAAATCCTTTTTACTGAGTAAAATCCTTTTTCTAAAACAATTTAGAATTTATAAACACCGTTATTCAATTAACTAATTACTTTTAAACATCATAATAATTAATTAATTAACTTGAAAATAATATTAATAAGATAAGTAATTAACTTTAAACGCATCATTAATTAAATAATTAATTGACTTTAAAACATCCTTAATAAAATAATTTATTAACTTAACCCATCATTAATTTAATCAAGTAATTAACTTAAAACAATATTAATAATACAATTATGTAACCTTAAACAATAATAATAATATAATTAAATTACATAAAATATCATTAATAATATAATTAAATAACTTTAAACATTTTCATTAAAATTTCCAACTTTAAAACATCATTTATAAATAACCTCAAATTGTTATACAATTGAAGTTATTTAAATCCATAACTGTACAAATACGGAAAGAGGCTTAATGACCACAATATTACTAAATCAAGTTACCATTTAATTCAGTTCGACTTTCCAAGTCATATTACTGGTATTGACATAAGCAAACATATATGTAAATAAAATTAATTAGCAATCACTAGCTAATTCATCACTTATCCAATATTAATTCACTGGCATACAATTCAATGTCCAAATCAATATAATAGAAGAAAATGGGATTTATTCTGCTAAATGGATACCCAAATAATCTACTTAATTTAATTATAGCAGAATAAGAATTTATTCTGCTAAACAGATGTCATCAATATTCTATCTAATTAAATTATAGTAGAACGACATTTTATTTTGCTAAATAGAAGTCCCAAAATAATCTATTCAATTAAATTTAACCGAATGATGTTTTATTTGGCCAAATAGATGTCACCAAAAAGGTATAATTAATTTAACGACGTTATTATTCAAAATAACATAATTAAATTCAGTCCTTATTATTTTATCAATAATTTAAACATCACCAAATCTAACAGCAAGTTATTCCACAATGTTGTACTTGACTATATGAGTCCAACGCAGAAATTCGCAGGTAAATCGGGGTCCATATGAGTGACTTATGGAATTTTAAAATCAACACATACTTATACAAACATTTAAAACAATTATTATAATTTATCTCACCCAAATAACTCTCGACCCAAAGCCCATCACCCGGCTACCTCACCTTCCTCTTCCTTCTAATTTCCATTTCCCTAAATCAAAAAAGTAATGTCTAGTAACCCATACCCGTGCACGTGCACACGCGATCCGCCATCCCATTCGCCAATCCAAGGCCACTAACATGTCCCCCTTCACTAGCTCAATGCACTGCTACCCACGACATGACCTCATATCCCATGAGTAAAACTCCAACCATGTCATCCCAATCAAATTTCACGTGTCCAGGCTCCTAACCAAACATGTCGCGACCCCTCAAACGACGGCCGGACCTTTCGAAACTATCACTGCCGAAGCACCTTCCTATGCCAAACACGACTTCAAACTTGCCTTGGCCTATTGCCTCCCCAGTCAATGGAAAGATCCAACCCAAGTTCACGACCACCATCCTCGACCACCACTAAATCTCGTCGAAACTCTAACAAAAATATTACATCGCCTTACGACCCCAATGACGCAAACGACGTCGACTAATTTCAAGCGGATCGAGAGGACATGATTTTTGAAATTTTCAACAAAACTTTCCCGCTTACTATCATTTACAATTTTCTCAAAATATACTCGAAGAAAAATTCGACAACCATTTTTAAAAATAAATATAGACCAAAACTAGCAACTTTGTAGTTGATGACAAGTGCAAATTCTAAATTGTTTGTGAGTTATTGATTTTAGAAGTTAGATGATGAGGTTGGGAAAATAAAAAAACAAAGAAAAGGAAATTATAGTAAGCTATTTTCTAAATTCTTAAATCAATTATAAATATAAACATGATTTTAAACAATTTCATATACATATGAATATTATATCCAACTCACAACCAAGATTATTAACAAATTATATAACATTCAAATATTTATACAAGATGCAGGATTCTCACCTTCAATGATTTGTTAGTAAATGCCAATCCAAGTCTTATAAGTTGTTAATTTTTTATCTTGAAATAAGCAACCATTCTTGAGTTTTTAAAAAGGAAAGATTTTCATTTAAGAATTTAAAAAGAAGAGGAATGAAATAAAAATTGAGTTGAAAATGAAAGATGGAATGAGAAAAAAATGAAAAGTGTGAATATAAGTATAAGATGAAAAACAAAAATAAAGTAAAGAAGGCAAAACCCTTAAAATACCCTTGCATCATTATGCTCAACTCTAACATCACCTCATAAGCACCAAGAGGACAAGCATTTGCAAACATATTGGATAATAAAGTGTTTCATGTACTTTAATTCATTTTTACACTTAAGATATTATTTTATGTCACCTCTTTCACTTATTTGAAATTTAAATAATATTTTCTTTTAAATACTTATTATTTATATACATTTCTAAATAAAAGCGTGTCAACATTTATAAGTGTTGTTTAAGAGCATAATCAAAAATATTACAACCTATAATAACTTGTTATTGTTAATACTACAGATATTGATTTTGGAGATAACAACCTTAGTAACAATAATACATTTATATAAAATATGGATACTAATGTTTTTGTCAAGTTAACAGGTATTAATTCGAAGGATGTACAGTATAGAGACTATGGAAATGGACATGAAGACTCATGAGTATAAAGATCAAGATATGAATATCTTAATACTATGGTATAGTATATAGAGTCATAGAATATTGTTAAAGTCCCTGGTAGCAATTTTTGATCTCTATCTTCTCATTTTCTTATTCCTTTTTTTAAAACAAAGTATATTCTCAAAATATATTTAAAAATATTTTACAAAAGTTTTTTAAATAATAAACTGTTTATAAACTATGTTTAAATTATTTTATAAAGTATCAAAATATTTTGCAAAGCATATGGTTTTCTAAATCAATTTTCAACAAAAGAATTTTCAATTTTCAAAGGGATATGTCGTCATATCCATATAGTATTATGTCGACATACATGCCGCTAATTTGAAATTTAAATTTTGAAATGAAGTGTCTATTTATCGTAACTCTTTGTGAATGGACATGGCTTTTTATTCTCTATATATGGGGGTTCCAAACGAATTTTTTAACAACTACTTTCTTATTATCCTCTCTCCTCTTACTTTGCCAAAATTTCTAATGAAAATTTATTCAAATCTTCTCAAATTCGAACCAGAATCAATCAAATCTTCATCGTATTGATTCTCTACTATTTACTCTCTGGTTTCAATCATCTCTCTCTTAATTAAAGATCAAAGTGCTGTCCAAGAGGCTATAGGATCAATTATAACCAAAGATCAAGAAATTGTCTTTGGAAAAACCATCAAACTCTAGTTGTATTTGCATGGATGTGATTGTAGCCTGTTCAAATCAATTGGGTGTGCTTGGTATCTTGGAAATCCAAGTGGGTGTGCTTGTGTTCCATCCAAATCAAGTGAGTGTACCCAGAGCTTGGAAAATCTAGAGGGTGTGTCTCATAGCCTTGAAATTGAGATTGTATTGTGTTTGCCTTCTACCGATTTAAAGATTGGCATTTGAAAAGAAATATGTTCAAGCAATTGTAGAGGATTGGATGTAGAGTAACTCCGAACCAGTATAAAAATCCCTGGTGTGATCTCTCTAATTCTCTACCTACTTTACTGCATTTATACTTATCGATGTTTGCATCTGTGATTGTCCATTATGTACTGATTAATAATAATCTTGAAAGAATTTTAAAAAGATTCATAAAAAATTAGAAAAAACTATTCAGCCCCCTTTAGTGTTTAATTAGCCTTAAGATCCATAATTCCACAATCCACACTTGGTATCAGAACACTAGTTTTTAAAAACTCGTAATTTGATTTTTGAAAAGTTTTAATGACTAACAACATTGTTAGTACATTTGTTAACACTTTTGTCAAAGGACAATCTATTGCTAGGTCCCCACTTTTTAATGGCAGAAATGACATTTATGTAAGATTTAGTGATATAATATTTCCAATTGCAAAAGATTTGGAAGTTATTGTTGATTTCAGTGATACAATATTTCCAATTGCAGAAGATTTGGAAGATATTTGAGATAATTACTCAAATATATATTGCCTATTTTATAGCATTAAAGAGAGTAATAAATCACCTACGTGAGAAGAAGAAGAATTATTTTGGGAGATTTGGGTAATCAATCAATTCCCTAATTAGCTGATTAAAGAAGGAATCTTATCAGACACATGTAAATTGGGGGAAACTGGAAAATCAAATGGATAAACGTTTCCTGTATGAATAGGAGAATTAATGAGGCATTGATTTATGATCATAAATCAATTACTTAAACCCCAAGTAATAATCTCTATATAAAGGCAGTGATTAGCATGAGTATAATTATCTCTCTCGGTTGTATTTCTTATTCTTCTTCTCTATTATAAATCTTATCAAATTTTCTCCTCTTAGAAAGTAATAAAATCTCCTCTCCCCAAGTGGATGTACACTACCTCGTGGTAGTGGAATCACTATAAATCCCATGTGTTACTTTCTTTTATTGCTTGATCTATGATTGATTTTAGCTAGTGACTATCTGTTGTTTATTTTGCCTCACCATCAATCCAATCCTATTTGTTTTTCCGCATCTTGATTAGCCTGTTAATATCAAACAGAGCACGCATATATGTATACCCAGACATGTACAGGTATATACACATAGTACTTCACTATATTCAAATAAAATATATCCATCCAAATCATATTTACCATATCACTTCACAAATTTAGCTCATGCAACAACATATAAACAGACTGAACCTTTTAAAACAGAAGTTTACTCACTGTATTGATGAACAGAGAAGCCTGGAAATGCTTTGATCTTGGAAACAACAACTAGATTAAGTTGAAATTTGAATCTTGAATTGCTTGTATTTAGTTGAGTTGATCCTTGAATTTATACTTGCTTTTGCTCAGCTTGAATTTGAAAGAGTTGAAGTTGTTGTTTGATTTTCTTTTTCTTTTTAGTTTAGAAGAAGATGAAAGAAAGGATTGAGAATGAATAAGTAAAAGTTTGAACTGAAACCAGCCAAGTTCTCTAGCATTTTTACTTATATTTCAATTTTAAGAGAAAACTAATGCCACTTGTTATTTTGCATGTTGCAATTAGCTTACACTTGTTAAATTGCATGCATTTATTTTTGTTAAATCCTATTTAAGCTATCATACCTTTTAATTAAATAAATATTTAACTTTAGAGTTTAAAATATATAATTTAACCTTAAATAGCTTTTGAAAAATTATCATACTGAATTCAAACATAACTTCCAAATCACAATATATATACACTATTATACTTGTATATGTATACACTTATCATTTTCAACATTACAAAGTTTCATATATCTATTTACATATTTATAATTTTACTATAGGATTTATCATTTCCAGATATTTATAATTCAACATTTATTATAGTTTCAAATCCATTTATATATATCCAGATATTTTTAATTATCAGAATTTTATTTGTTCAACTAAATAAAATCAGTATCTCAATAGTAAAAATCAATTAATTAACCAATTATTAGATGTCCAAAAATCCGTGTTATCACATTCCTCCCCCTTTAAATCTTTTCGTCCTCGAAAAGGAACGAAGCCAGAATTTTATTACAATGTTTATTATCATTTAAATTACTCTTTGATCATTTTCAACTATAAATTCTTTTATTAAGAATTTTTAAAACACTTTTAAAAATCTATATATATATATTGCCAAAATAGTTTTATAAAAATAATTTTTATAACTCGATGTTTCAACAAGTCCATCCTTGTTCTCACAGAAATTCGGTCATACGTTGATCAGGCATAGGACTGAATATCTATAAGTACTTGGTTGAAATTTGAACAGAGAAGCCTGGAAATGCTTTGATCTTTGAAACAACAACTAGATTAAGTTGAAATTTGAATCTTGAATTGCTTGTATTTAGTTGAGTTGATCCTTGAATTTATACTTGCTTTTGCTCAGCTTGAATTTGAAAGAGTTGAAGTTGTTGTTTGATTTTCCTTTTATTTTTAGTTTAAAAGAAGATGAAAGAAAGGATTGAGAATGAATAAGTAAAAGTTTGAACTGAAACCAGCCAAGTTCTCTAACATTTTTACTTATATTTCAATTTTAAGAGAAAACTAATGCCACTTGTTATTTTGCATGTTGTAATTAGCTTACACTTGTTAAATTGCATGCATTTATTTTTGTTAAATCCTATTTAAGCTATCATACCTTTTAATTAAATAAATATTTAACTTTAGAGTTTTAAAATATATAATTTAACCTTAAATAGCTTTTGAAAATTTATCATATTGAATTCAAACATAACTTCCAAATGACAATATATACACTATTATACTTGTATAGGTATACACTTATCATTTTCAACATTATAAAGTTGCATATATCTATTTACATATTTATAATTTTACTATAGGATTTATCATTTCCAGATATTTATAATTCAACATTTATTATAGTTTCAAATACATTTATATATATCCAAATATTTTTAATTATCAGAATTTTATTTGTTCAACTAAATAAAATCAGTATCTCAATAGTAAAAATCAATTAATTAACCAATTATTAGATGTCCAAAAATTCGGGTTATCACATGAGGGTAGTAGTAAAGTTAAACAAACTAAAATTTCCATGTTATCTAATCAGTTTAAATTATTTAAAATGAATCCAAATGTGTCCATTTCTAACATGTACTGTAGATTTCAAGATATAGTGCATTCATTAGTTGCATCGGAAAAACTTTTCCGAAGAGGATTAACTTAGAAGAACCCTAAATTCACTCTCTTTAGAGTGGGATCAAAAGACTCTTGCAATTAAAGAGGCTAATGATATAGTACTCTAAAAATTGAAGAGTTAATAGGCAATTTTATGTCCTATGAAGCACAAATGCAGGGTAGAAGGGAAAGTAAGGCAACCGAAAAGAAATCCATCGCTTTCAATACAATAAATGACAATCAGGATTCTGACAATGACGAAGAAATTGCTTTCATGACTAGAAATTTCAGAAAATTTCCTGAAGTATAGAAAGTGAACAACTTTTGAAAACCTAAAATCAAGACCAATGGAACTGGAATTGCGACTAGATGCTTCAACTGTAATGAACCCGATCATTTTCAGAGAGACTGTCTGCATCCGAATAAATCAAAGATCTCACCATCAAATGATTCTTCCAGAAAAAGAAAAAGGGCTTAGACAGCAATTTTGGATGATTCAAACACTTCCTCTAGCAGCAATGAACCTGATATTAGAAATGTGAATATGTGTTTCACAACAACAACAAACTAGTCAATAGTGATCAACAAAAAGCGACAAAAATTAGTACGCTTGACATTTTAATTTTAATTTTTGGTTGCCTTTTTGATTGATAGGAATTGCCTATAAATTAATAATAACATTAGGATAACTAGGGATATATAGATATATAAGTATGTAGGAATAATTAATATAAAGTTTAGTTTTGAAATTTAAGGGCTATATGTCGACATATGCCCCTTCTATATGTCAAAATATGTTCCAGAAAAATGAATTTTGAAATTTTATTTCAAATTCAAATTTTGAACTTCCATCCACTTTTCACTTACTCCCATGTTATGAAAAGATTTTTTTTTTGACCAGAGAATATGTACTTTGATTCTCTACTTATTTACTCCATCTCTATCCAATATTTCATTCTCTTTATTTCAAAATTCAAATATCATTTCACTCTTTATCTCCTCAAACTTTCCATAATGGCTTCCTCTAGTCAAAATCCAAAAACCATAACGCTCTCTAAGAAAATAAAGGCTTTCTCTTCAGTGAGAAAGATGCCATAGAAGCCTATATGGAATATACTACTTCCAGAAAAGTTTATTCCGGAAGGTTTGCTAAATTTGAAGATTTTTATTCTTATGGTTTGCATGATCTTTGATTTGAAAATAATATTCTTAGTTTGATTGAATCTTCTCAAAATGATTTTTTTGCTACCCCGATTAGGTCAAAAATATTTATGCTAATTTAAATGTAAAATTTTATCAAGGAGAAGAATGTCAAATTTGGAGTAGCGTTAATGACACCTAAATAGTTTTATATTGTGAACTTTTTGATCATATTCTTGGTTGTAAGTTTAGTGGAATTGACCTCTCCAGTTTATAAATCGATGTTCAAAACCGTGAAGTATTTCATAATAGTTTCAAAAATGATGATGATTTTGAATTTAAACACAAAAATCTTTATCCAAAATTGAGACTTATAAGCCTCATTTTACAACAAACATAACTTCGAGGATGGGCAATTATTTAAGAGGTTTTCAAAGCTAATTTCACTGTTTATGATCCCTACGACATAAATTAGGCACAAGTTATTTCAGATGACTTTGTTTAAAAGAATATTTCTAGACATGAGAACACACTTTTTAATGGTGTGTATCTTACTAGAATTTTCTTATATTTGGTATGGATTTGAGTGGAGAAAAATCCATTCCTCGAAAGGTTTTTGACAAAACCAATATCTCACTTATGCGTGTTCTACCATTTTTCGAACCTTATGAAACTCTTCCCGAAAAGGAGCAAAGGTTGGCATGGGAAGAAGAGCAAGAAATTCAACAAGAGGAGGAGGAAGAAGGGGATGAAATGGAAATGGAAGAAGAAGAGGAAGGGGAGGAGGAAGAAACAGATTCTTCATTGGAAAGTTTCGAAAAACCATCCAACCCTACCAACAAAGTGATACCAAGGAGCGAAGAGATGCTTCTTAAAAACCAAAAGAAGCTTAAGCATTCTTTTAGTAAAATGTTCACTCTCTTTCCAACAAAATGGATGAATTCTTTAGAAAGGTCATTCGCAAGCTTGGTGGCTCTTCATCATCTTCATTTACATCCTTCTAAGCTTGTCTAAGTTGCTTACTTATGTTATCTAGCTTTGTATTGTGTGTTTTTAGTTTAAATCCATGTTATTTCTATGCACTTTTTATTATTTATCGTTGAAATCCATATATTCCTCAAATTCTAGTAATGAAAATTATTTATTATTGTTCTATATTATTTGTTAGTCTCTAGAAGTCATAAATGTATAATAATGTAGGATAAAGACAAAACCTATAACAAATAATTTAAATTTGAAAAATTTAGCATGTATGTCGACATACATACATATGATATGTCGACATATAACGGCCAGAAAGTAAAAAAATTAAATTTCGAAATAAAAATAACTACCATATATCCATTTATTCCAAATGACTTCTACTCTTATATAAGCTCATTTCTTCCATAAAACTCATTTATCATTTTACTATATACTCTATTTTCATTCTCAAACATAATCTTCTCTACATCAAAAATTATGTGAAAAATCTTGAACAAACTCTCCAATCCTTCAAAAAATTCTCTCTTTTATTCTAGGAAATCAAAGGCACTTAGAATTGACTCAAATTTAGATGATAAAGGAACAAGAAAAGCATTTTGACGCTATTCGATGGATGATTTCTTCCGTAATCAAAGATGGACCATTAAATAACCTAGGGTGCACTGTTAATATGGATAATGAAGACTGGGATGCCATTAAAGCATATCCAATCTTTGGGGCTGCTAGTTGGGTTGAAGTTCCACGAAACGTTTAGTTATTAGGTTTGGATTTAATATGTAAATATATATAAATACTCATAAGATTTGATTTGAATGGCTTGGTGTGTATTTGGATTGAATTTGATTAGTTTTGGATTATTTGTATGAATGATTTGGTTTGATTGAATTAAACGTATTAAAATTGTATAGTTTGATATTACATTAATAAAATTACCTTACTATATATTATCATGTTTAATATAGAATAGTACCATTTATTATATATTCATCATATGCATCATATATATATATATATATATCATTTAATAACTTAGATTATTGATTTTGAATCATATATCATCATATATTTTAGTTAGGGGGAGTTTTCCTTAAGTTTTCTTAATTTTCACCCATTTTTGCTGATGCTAAAAGGGAAGAAAAATATATAATATACATATATTCAGGGGGATTTATCTAACTCTAGGGAGTTATACCATATTTTATATATACAAGATATTAATGGTTGTCATCATTAAAAAAGGGGAGACTGTTAATACTCAGCTATTGATTTTGATGATAACAACCTTAGTACCAACAATATATTCATATAAAATATGGATACTAATGTTTTGTCAAGTTATCCAGAATATAGTGTAGGATATTATATAGGTATTAATTTGAAGACTGTACAGTATAGAGACTCAAGAAATGGACATGAAGACCCATGAATATAAAAATCAAGATATGAAGATCTCAAGACTATGGTATAGTATATAGAGTCATAGACTATTATTGAAGTCCCTGGTAGTAATCTTTGATCTCTATCTTCTTATTTTCTTATTCTTATTTTAAAACAAAGTATATTTTTAAACTATATTTAAAAATATTTTATAAAAGGTTTTTAAAGATTAAAATGTTCATAAACTATGTTTAAATTATTTTACAAAGTATCAAAATATTTACCAACCATAAAATTTCAAAAGAATTTCAAAGGGATATGTTGACATATCCATATATAGTATGTCGACATACATGCTGCCACTTTGAACTTCAAATTTGAAATGAAATGTCTATTCTCTGTAACTCTTCACGAATGGACATGTTTGTTTATTGTCTATATACTTTCTTATTATCTTTTCTCCTCTTACTTTGCCAAAATTTCTTGTGAAAATTTATTCAAATTTTCTCAAATTCAAACCAGAATCAATTCAATCTTCATTGTATTGATTCTCTACTATTTACTCTCTAATTTCAATAATCTCTCTCTCAATCAAAGATTAAAGTGTTGTCCAAGTGGCTATAGGATTAATTGTAACCAGAGATCAAGAAATTGTCTTTGGAAAAACCATCAAACTCTAGTTATATTTGTGTGGGTGTGATTGTATTCCATTCAAATCAATTGGTTGTGCTTGGTGTCCCAGAAATCCAAGTGGATGTACTTGTGTCCCATCCAAATCAAGTGAGTGTATCTAGAGCTTGGAAAAATCTGGAGGGTGTGTCTCGTAGCCTTGAAATCAAGATTGTATTGGGTTTGCCTTATGTCCGTTTAAAGATTGGCATTTGAAAAGAAATTTGTACAACCAATTGTATGGGACTGGATGTAGGGTAACTCTGAACCAGTATAAAAATCCTTAGGATAATCTCTCTAATTCTCTACTTTTTACTTTACTACATTTTTACTTATTTGTGTTAGCATATGTGATTGTTCATTCTGTATTAATTAATAATAATCTTGAAATAAGTTTAAAATGATTATAAAAAATTAGAAACCACTATTCACCCTCTTCTGGTGTTTAATAAACCTTAATATCCATAGTTCCGCAACCCGCGGTTGTTTGATAAAAAAGCTGAAAATCCGAAAAGTGCTCCGGTCACATTTTTAGTTTTCCATCGAATTACCTATTTTAGTAAAAAAAAATTCAAAAATGAATTTTCTATCATTGGTTATAAATTAAAAAAGGTTATTTAATTATTACAACCATTAATCCAATATTTAAAATAAATTAAATATTCGCATAACAAAGCGATAAAATTCTGGGTCGTTACATTCTCCCCCCTTAAAAGAATTTCAACCTCAAAATTTCATCTCAAACAAACCAAGAAGAAAACTAGTTAATACAAAAACTTAACCAGTTACTTCCCAAAATTATTTATAAACACATTTTCAATAAAACCCAGCTTAAGTTTTCAAACTTGTATAATACCCCACTACTTTCCAAGGGTATATATCATTATCTGATTCAAACCTTTTATTTTGAATTTATTTCCCTTAATTAAACTCAAGATCTAAATACCCAGTTATTATTTTCAAAACCCTTCTTGAAATGATACTATATATCTAATCATAGAAGTACCCGGCTTCTTGGTATCATTTTGGAGCTACTCGAACTATATATATATAGTCCGAGTAGCTCCGAAATGATACCAAGAAACAGGGTACTTCCAAACAGTATCATACATTCCCTTACCAAATAGGATAATACTCAAGAGAAGTGTTTACCATTCGAACACATTTCTTTCGCATTTTTAGTTATTTTTGAGCCACTTGAACTAGTTAACATAAAAATAGTTCTTCCATTTCAAAATCCCTATTTGAACCAATACAGTATATACTTCGGGTTCGTTTGGATTTGAAACTTGTTTCGATTGTATAATGATAAAGAGAATAATTTATTAAGTGCACTATAACATTCGCCTAAGCAAACATCCGATCATCAATTAGAAGATTATTCAGATCATCACAAAACAAATCGAGACTCATTCTTCAAACTAATCCAAAGAAAATATACTTTACTTTAAAAAAAATCCCCTTTCCAAAATATTTTTACTTAAAAATATTTTCAAGTAAAACTATTACTACTCTTCTCAAAAACATTTGAAATTATAATATATCTATTTCCTTTTATAAATCAAATCATTCTCTTGGAATTAAATCAAAATTTGTTTCATCAATATATTCTATAGAAAATTGCTATGGTAGCATTTCCTCACTTAGAAAATCGGAAATGAACACCGATGTTGTTGCAGTCATCATCCGAATTATTTTCCAACGACAGAAGTCAGTTCAGTGCTTTCTATTTCCTTTAGAAATCCCTTAGAAATATTTCTAAATACTTTCAAATAATACTATTATTATTTTTCTTAAAACCATGAAAACCATTTTTCAAAAGCGACCTGGATTTAAGTTATCAAATTCTCTATTTAAATCCTTTTTATTTATAAGCCACATTCTTATAAACCAAATTTATAAAATCAACTTCTTTTATAACATCATTTCTCAAATAATTATTCTAAAATATTCCAACTTTTAATAAACATCTTTTATTAAAATCAAATTTTAACCCAATGTTAATATCGAACGCCTTATAGTCAAATTGTGAAACTTAATTCACAAGGTGTTCGTTTTGATGTTCCCACAATTTTATCCACCCAACCCATGTTTTTTTCCAAAAGAAAAACTACTAATAAATCAACAAACAATAGTCAATGTCCTAAACCTGGACGAGCATGACTAATCAAATCCTAAATGATAATAATTTAATATTATCATTTCTTAACAAACAAACACATCCAAAAAGAACTATATTGATTCTTTTGAAAATTATCCTTTATATATAAAATATAATCCTAGGTAAAATTATTTCATTTATCGATTTAAAACAATACCGTGTTGGTTGACCTTGTTCAAGTGTTTAGGAATCCCTATCGATAACGTTGGCCAGACGCATCGATCAGAGTTCATAAACCACTCAACCGTCCAATAACACAATATAAAACATTTTTATATTACCAACAAATACACGCTCTTATATATACACTTAGACCCATTCTACGGTGTTACAAACCCTATCTCTAATGAATTTACCCCACCAAAGCCAAGGTTCTCGCTTAACCTTCAACTCTGATACCAACTGTAACAACCCACCTTTTCGATCCTTAGAAGTCGACACTAATACATCCACGGTATTGACGTACCGAACATCCAAGTGCCAGAAAGACAGATCATTGGTGTGAAAGAAAGAAAGACAGAATAGAATCTCACAAAATGCGACGAGTAATAAATAATACGCAATAGGTCTTTACAAAAGAAAATGAACTTTAATATACATACACACATCAAAGTACAATTTTCCTATCATCAGACCCTGGACAGTTATAACAACCTATCCTTATAATCTCTGATAAATACGAGAACAAAATAGCGGAAGAAAAATTCATAAATACGCCTTGGAGGATCCAAATCGTCTCTTGAAGCTCCAAAGTGTCTAGCTAAATCTGGAAAATATGGTCGGGCTGACCTGAGCATTATAAGAAAAATAATGCCCGGATCAGTCTGGTAAAACTAGCATAAGAAACATAATCAAATGGATTCTTATATCTTATAAAACCTTTCAAAATAAAGGGTATCTCGTAAGACTACACACTGCATATAAACACGGATGAGTTTTTACCTTACGATAACCAAACCATTTTTATTATAAAATCCAATGATATTATAATAATGTCTAGAAGGGAAAATACATATATAAAATAGCTGAAATGTTTGCATCTCACATTTCAATATAGTTAGGCACCCAACTAAGTCCGTAAAGGCACGTATTTGAGATTGGATCTCCATTAATGATAGGGCTACTAGGGTACCATTTGCCACAGTACACTTCTAGAAAAATGTACCGAGGGCCTCATATGGACACCTTGCAAATCAGAGCCAACTGCTCCTTTAACATGACAGGTCGGATTACATCATTCCCTAGGACCAAGGCTCCAAAACAATATGCACCAGCCAAGGCCCCACTTCTGCGCATACTAAATCTGTAAATATTGATTCTAGATCCAAGAATGACCGATCCTAGTGTAGCGAACCACATAGCTCTAAAGCATATCCCCTATTTTAGTCATTACTAGGTCGTGAGGCCTGTGAGGTCATGATTACCTTTTTCTCGCTTAGCAAATCCCACTTGGAATGCAAACACTGCCCTCCAAACAACAATGCAATGTCGGCATTTATCCATACAAGTTGTTTAAGATATGAATAAACCGAAAGCACTATTTTTACTACATCCATTTTGTAATCACCCTCAGGGTTAGTAGCAAGTAGCCTTTGCACTTCAAAGAGCTCCGTCTTTGATTCCATCATCTTCAAGATGTCTTCAATACGATGCTTGAGTTGTTTTGAAGTGGTTTTCGGATATTCATACTTATCCGATCCTGGTCGCTTTAAACCAACATTCAATAGTTTCCAAAAAACTCAACTCTGATTCTTTCAGAAATAATCAGACAATACATAAGAGTGGAAATCACCTCCTGCCCGTTTAGGTGGATGGATTTCCTTATCATTTGTCCTAAGAGAACAAAACGAGATTTATACGTACATCACAACATCATCGAAGATGACTGTGCCATATAACTCACGTGTTTCTCCTATATATTTTCAGAGTTATATTTTGACCAAGATTTGATAGTCGGTTATTTAACTATGAAATAACAGACAATTAAACATAGATTTAATTCCATATGAAATCCACTAAGCCTCTATTAATTAATCTTTCATTAGTTAAAATCTCTTTCGATTATTTGATTTAAAATACCCTCACAAAAGATATTTTCACAAACCCCTTATACTCCTAAATACTTGGAAAACATTCATATACTTATCTTACTGGTATAAGTATATTTACAACCCATTATACTTTCAATACTTAGAAAATATATTCATATACTTATCCCAACGGTAAGTATATTAAGAAAACTTAAGTAAGATTTCCAAATTCATATTTAAATGGGCCAAAACAAATTTTATTTAAAACATTACTTACTATAAACCAAACCACTATCCTTCGGTATTAAGTATGGAAAGAATGTTTCCCTACCACCATAATTAAGAAGAATTAATTGTCAAAACAAATTTCATTCCTTTAAAAAAATTCCCTTTCTATAAGCCTATTTCATATTTACAAATACTTTTATAAACCTTCAAATTAATTTACAAAACTTCTTTTATAAATCTCTAAAACTCCTTTACTGGATATCGTTTATGATCTCCTTTCAAAATTTCATTTGTAAATCTCCTTAAATAAATCCTTTTTACCAAGTAAAATCCTTTTCTAAGACAATTTATCATTCATAAACACCTTTATTCAATTAATTACTTTTAAACATTATAAATAAATAATTAATTAACTTGAAAATATTATTAATAAGATAAGTAATTAACTTTAAACACATCTTTAATTAAATAATTATTTAACTTTAAAACATCCTTAATAAAATAATTTATTAACTTAACCCATCATTAATTAAATAAAGTAATTAACTTAAAACAATATTAATAATATAATTAAGTAATCTTAAACAACATTAATAATATAATTAAATAACTTAAAAAATCATAAATAATATAATTAAATAACTTTAAACATCTTCATTAAAACTACCAACTTTAAAACATTATTTATAAACACCTAACCTCAAATTGTTATGCAATTGAAGTTATTTAAATCCATAACTATACAAATACGGAAAATGACTTAGTGACCACAATAGTACTAAATCAAGTCACCATGTAATTCAATTCGAATTTCCAAGTTATATAATTGGTATTTACATAAGCCAACATATATATATATATATATATATGTAAATAAAATCAATTAGCAATCATTAGCTAATCCATCACTTAACCAATATTAATTTACTGGCATACAATTCAATGTCCAAATCAATATATAGAAGAAACGAGGATTTATTTTGCTAAATGGATGCACAAATAATCTACTTAATTTAATTATAGGAGAATGGAGATTTATTCTACTAAACAGATGTCAACAATATTCTACTATCCAGTTAAATTATAGAAAATTAGTGTTTTATTCTGCTAAACAAAAATCCCAAAATAATCTATTTAATTAAGTTTAATCGAATGATATTTTATTTGGCCAAATAGATGTCACCAATAAGGTATAATTAATTTAACGATGTTATTATTCAAAATAACGTAATTAAATTCAGTCCTTGTTATTTTATCAGTAATTTAAACATAAATCTAACAACAAGTTATGCCACAATGTTGTACTCTACTATACGAGTCCAACGCAAAATTCGTAGGTAAATTGGGTTCCGTATGAGTGAGTTATGGAATTTTAAAACCAACACATACTTATATAAACATTTAAAACAAATCATTATAATATATCTCACCTAAATAACTCTCGGCCCAAAGTCCATCACCCTTAGCCCCAAACCGCTACCTCACCTTCCTCTTCCCTCAAATTTCTATTTCCCCAAATCAAAAAGCAATGTCCAGTAACCCATACCCATGCATGGCCGTGCGTGCACACACGCGATCCGCCACCTCATTCATCAATCCAAGGCCACCAGCATGTCCCCCTTCATGAGCTTGACGCGCTGCTACCCACGACACCACTTCCCATTGCTTAAGTCAAAATCCGACCGTGCCATCCCCATCAAATTTCATGCGCCCAGGCTCCCAACCAAGCATGTCGGGATTCCTCAAACGATGGGCAGGCCTCCCCAAACTACCACTACCGAAGCTCCTTCCCACGCTAAACACGAATCCAAACTCGCCTTGGCCTATTGCATCCCTAGTTGATGGAAAAACCCAACCCTAGCTCACGACCACCGTCCTCGACCACAACCAAATCTCGTCTAACCTCTATCAAAAATACTACATCGCCTTTGACCCCAATAGTGCAAACGGCGTCGACTAATTTCAAGTGAATCGAGAGGACTTGATTTTTGAAATTTTCAACAAAACTTTCCCGCTTACTTTCATTTACAATTTTCTCAAAATATACTCCAGGAAAAGTTCGACAACCATTTTTAAAAATAACTATATATCAAAACTAACAACTTTGTAATTGATGGCAAGTGCAAATTCTAAATGGTTTGTGAGTTATTGTTTTTAGAACTTGGATGAGGTTGGGAAAATTAGAAAAACAGAGAACAAGAACTTACATTAATATTTTTCAAATTCTTAAATAAATTATAAATATAAACATGATTTTAAACAATTTCATACATGAATATTATATCCAACTCACAGCCAATATTATTAACAAATTATATAACATTCGAATATTTAAACAAGATGAAGGATTCCCACCTTCCATGATTTGTTAGTCAATGTCATTCCAAGTCTTATAAGCTATTAAAGTTTTGATCTTGAAAATAAGCAACAATTCTTGAGTTTTTAAAAAGGCAAGATTCTTATTTAAAAATTTGAAAAGAAGAGGAGATGAAAAAAAATGGAGTTGAAAATGAAAGATGGAATGGAATAAAAATAAAAAGTGTGAATATAAGTACAAGATGAAAAACAAAAACAACGTAAAGAAGGCAAAACCCCTAAAATACCCTTGCATCATTATTTTCAACTCTAGTAGCATCACCTCATAAGCGACCAAGAGGGCAAGCATTTGCATATATATTGGATGATAAGGTGTTTCATGTACTTTAATTCATTTTTACACTTAAGATATCATTTCATGTTACATCTTTCATTTATTGAAATTTAAATAATTTTTTTTAAATACTTATCATTTATATATACATTTCTAAATAAAAGTGTGTTAAGATTTATAAGTGTTGTTTAAGAGCATAATCAAAAATATTACAACCTATAATAACTTGTTGTTCGATAAAAAAATGCTGGAAATATCGAAACAATGTTTGGGACACATTTTCAAATTTCCATCGAACTACCTTGTAACGACCCCGAATTTTAATTATATTTAAATTGATAATTTAATTTATTTTTGGATTAAATTTGTGAAAATAATCAATGCGGTGATGCGAGTTTCCCCGAATCAAGTATATTTTGTATAAATAATTTAAATTTAAAATATTGTAAATATATATGTATATTGAATTCGAGTTTAAATCTAAGTTTAAAATGGTTTAATAATAATAAATAATAATAGATATTAAGTTATAAATAGAATCGAAAGTATATAAGATAAATTATATAGTATAAAATAGAAAGTAAACAATAAAAAAAAAATTTTGATAAGTAATATATCTACAAGTTTGCAAAATAAACCAAGTAAATAAAATACATTTACATATAAACACTTAGAAAAGAAAAGAAATGCAAGTAACAATTCAAGTGTATAAACAAAGTAAAATATGAAACATCTATGTACACTTAAACAAAATAATATCTCTTCATATTGTACAAGATCCTAAGTACACTTACACAAATCATATCTCAGCCGAGTTAGCAAGAGTAGGCAAGAAGAAAAGAAAAATAAACTTGTGTAAGATTTCTAAGTACATAGAAGAATAAAGTATGGGCTCTGTAGACTTGATAAGGGGCAAAGCATTTAATGCTATATCTCTAGTACACAAGACATTTCATTTCCAGCTTCTTTTTGAATAAATATCTCTGCTTATATGTTGTACTAGAAAGAAAAAATAGACATTACCCTATGCAAAGTAATATATCAACCTGTAACTCATTTCTACATACATCATCCTCTTCATTTTCAGTTCGTCCATTGGAACTGAGAAAATATGAAGTAATACTATTTAAAACTCACACAAAATTCAACTCAAACAAACGATACAAATCAAAGCAAACCAAAGATCAAAGGAAGGATTTTAACTTGCCAGTTTTTTAAAGTCTCTGTCCTTCCTCTCCAAAGTTGTGAGTAACACCTTATTTAAAATTATCACCTAAGTTAGTCTAGCCTATATTTCTCTGTGATGATATGTTACCTTGTGTATATGTGATTGTATAACTCATGTGCATCTGTTTTGTGAATACCTGTATCTGGGTTCATGATTTTGGAAAATATGGAAACCCACCTCCATCTCATGATTTAACACTTATTTGTATTTAAGTTGTGAAATAAAACTGTTGGTTAGTTGTAGTTTAAGTATTTAAAGTATGTTAAAGATTAAACAAACTGTAAATTTCTCTGGTAACTTAAGAAAACTGATCTCATCTTTATATGTGTTTAAATCAAACTTCTGATTTTAAAGATTTAAGAATATAAATTGAAACTACATTCAAATTTATGATTTTTAAAACAAGAACTACAATTTTTAAACAAAGGAGTGAAGAGCAGTTTTACTTCTCTGTTTTGAACGTTTTGGGTCGCCATGGTCGATGTAGTTGACCGGAAATATTGAGTCTTGGTCGAGAGGTAGAGGAGCGACCAGGGATGTTGGGAAAAATGGAGTCGAGGTCGCCAGATCAACGTGGAGCAGTTGGCAATGTTTTCTTGCCTGTAAACCTAGTTTTTAAGTGCCATAGTTAATTGTCTCGTTTGAAGCCATGGAGTGATCGAGTGTGACGAGCTTTGGGGGTCGTGTACAGGGAAGGTAGGCGAGGCTTTGGCAGGAGTGCGGTGGTCTCTGGTGATCGGAGGTAGGAGCAGCGGCGAAGTTTACAGGTGGAGATTGTTTTCTGGTTTTGGGTTCCAGGTGTTCATTCGAACTCGATTTTGATTTAATGCCTGAGATGCTGAACGGAGGGCCGGAATAAGGTGCCGAGTGGATCGCCGATGTGTGGTGATGGACGTGGTCGATCGGAGGTGATGAACGGAACTGTGCATGTGCACAGTCGAGAGGGGATGGATGTGTATATCTTTGGTTGGACAGGGAATGGACTCGAGAAATCTCTCGAGTAACTTTTCGTTCTGGCCCGGGGAAAAACAAGTTTTTCTCGAAGCAGGTATGGGGGGAAAACTCGGGAAACTTGTTTACAGTGAACAGTGTTTAGTTTTTCCCAGTTTTAAATTTTGTGGTTTTAAATTTAAACCAATATCGACTGAGTTTGATTTAAGTGTTTAAATTCCGATTTTTGAAATAAAAGAAAAGTTTAAATTTTAAATACTTTTAATAAATTTAAATATTTGAAATTAAGGTGGTTTGATTAAAAGCACTTATAACTAAGATTGTTTTATAATTGTAATTTATAGTTTTTTTTGGCTCGAAGTTAAGCTCGGGGAGAGAGGCATTTGGCTCGGGTAAGTACTCGAGTAAGTCTCGGGTAGAAATTTGTTTCAAGTCCAAACCAGATTTGTCTCTGTAAATTTAAACTGAGTTTTAAATTTTTGACTTAAGGGTTAAAATGAATTCTTAAATCCAAGTAAATTACTTAATGAAATTAATTAAAGGGTTAATTTATTAATGTGATTAATTAGTTATAATTACACAATTAATTCATCTTAATTGTAGATGATTGATTATTATCGAATGCTTTGTGATATAAATTGCTTGGTATTGCGCTATTATATCTGTGATGAATATACTATTATATGAATATGAAACCCTTGACCCGTAAACGATACTTGAATTTCGATGCGACAGGGAGTCGGATTCCAATTGGTTATCCGAAACCCACATCGAATTGTAACGATGAACCCTTGTGACTGATAAATTTATTTTATCTATGAATCTGTAAATGAAGATAAGCGTTGTGGATTATACCGCTTATCGATATATCTGTGATGATTGATGTTGTGCACTATTGTGTGTAAAACCCCTGGACTACACTTATACACACACAAATATGGATTTCACGTGGAAATCGGTTAAGTCACAGATAGTGTAAATTTAATGTTTTTGAAATTGAAATTTTAATTTCAATTGATTTTGAAATTGGAAATTTGGGTTTAAAGTGAAAAGCTTTTGAAATGGGATTTCAAAGATAGAAGTTATTTTGAATAACTTAATCGAGTTTTGAAAATTTAAATAATTTGATTTAAATTTGAATTCAAGTTGAAATTGAATCCTATGATTTGAAACTAGGGATTAAAGATACTGTACAAGTTATATTGGGTTAAACCATTTTAAAGGTATTGATTTGGGAATTTGAATTTAATTCAAGGATTTTAACTCATGTAAATATAACTGGATTTTTCTGAAACGAAAACTACTTGTTTTCAAATAATAATAGCTTTCATTTTAAGAAAGGATTTCCAAATTGTGTTGAACGGTTTCAAGCTTGAAATAGAATTGAAATGTTTTGAAAACTATGAAATGAGTCTTTGATTCAAAGACCGGACGAGTTAAATCTAACTTGAAATGGAATTGTTTTGAAAGGCTATGAATGAATCTTTGGAAACGAGTTTTGAAAGATATAAGTTAAATCTTGACTTAAAGATTTAACGAGTTAATCCAGTTGAAATGAAAATTGTTTTGAAATCCATAAATAAATCTTTGTGAATGGGGCGAACTTTGTGAATTGAATCTTTTCGTTTAAAAGATTAAAAGTGTGGAAATTGTTTAAACCATTGAAGGTTTTTGAAATAAATCTTTTTGTTTAAAAGATTGGAAATGGTAATTTGTTTTACCATTCGAATGAAAAGTTTTGAGCTTTAAAGCTGTGATTTAACTGAGACCCCAGTATCCAGATAATTTTTAATTGCGCTCGTTATTCGGTTTAGCCGGGAGAGGACCTTTGTGTCATATAACCCATTCCGAATAGTGATACGACGATATGGATAGCATTTGAAGACCGGTGGTGAAGACCGGGTATTTGCGAGAGCGATATGATGACCTATCGATTTTCTCTGCATCATGGCTCCGGTATAGAGATTCCCTAAGTGATGGGAAGTCCGATCGAGATTGTGAATACCCGGATTTGCAAGGGCTTCTTCGGAAGTGCCTTCGGTTCTGTTCGAACCCGGAACAGACTTGTATGGATATGTGTCTGACGTTACACTTTGAGATGTAAAGCTGGTTTCTATCAAATACATTTCTGTTGGTGGCGGAGAATTTATTCTCTTAGCTTAACACCCTTCTCTGAGACGTACGAGCTCAGAGGTTATGTAGTTGATGGTTACTAGTGATACATTCCCAATTTGGTAATGTGGCATACGAAGTGCTGCTGATCATTTGTTGGTCAAAGCGTTGCTTTGTGAAAAAGCGTTGCTTTGTGAAAAAGCGTTGCTTTGTGAAAAAGCGTTGCTTTGTGAACGAGACTTCGTCGAGCCTCACAACCCGGTAATGGTCGAAACAGGAATGTTGCGACAAAGGTTTGTAGGGGTAGCGCCCCTAGGGTATGTCATTTCCTTCTGGATAAAGGGTGGTATCATGGTATGGAGCCCAGATACTTACTCATGTGGATACACTTTATTTATTATGTGTGATGTTGGTTATCGAGCGCTCGGATAAAGGTCGGTAACGACCGGGGGATGACATGACTCGTGTGTTAGTTACCTAGTTATAGCTGTACAGCGTGAGGTAGCGTCGGCCTTTTGTTTGCAGAGATCCGGTTAGGATCCGGGGCGTCTTTCCAGAGGCGTTTCCATTTCGGTAAGGAAGTTCCTTAGCCTGATCATTTGTTGGAAATCCAAAGAAACAATACGAACCCAGTATGGTTTTAGTTGTATTACCTGCTATGGAATGTGGCGGTAACCTGCTATTGAACGTAGTAGCTATAGTAGGCATACAACAATGGTTGTATGCTGGCTAAGATTAATATTATATTTTCGAAATGTTTTTCTACACTATGCACTAGTAATAATATCAAAAGAGTTTTGATTTTGCGTAGTAAGCATGTTTGACTATCATAAGGAGAAATCTCCTCCAATTCTGCGATTGCATTATGTGTGTGGCGGGAGGCCTTATGGTAGTTTCATTTTCGAAAATCATTGCGGATTTCAATGTTTAAAAGCCTTTGTTGCTTGTTTTAAAGATAAACTGTTTTTGTTGCTCACACCAGTCCCATGACTGATCCGGAGTTTATTGTTCCCTTCCTAAACTCTGGGTGCCCATTATTTTCCACACGGGCAGTCTAGAGTTGGGTTTTTTTTAGATATTCAGGTTGAGTAAATTATCTGGAGCTAGTTCAGTTCTTGGAGTTCATGGACTGACGTTGCTTATCTTGGAGACATTCTATCCGCTGCTGATGTTATCTTTTCTTTTCCGCTGCTATTTCTTGTATCATATCTCTGATGTATATTGATATTCATTGTATCACTTTGTTGTATCAGATATTGTATATCAATGTATTATTCTTTTCTTCCGCTGTGTTATTTACTTAATGTTGTTATAGCTCCGGCGAATCGGATTTGAACGGTCGAATCTGCGGCATTCTAGTACAATGTGAAGTACGGATGTCGATTTTCGAACGCGAAAAACCCGAGTCGTTACAAGTGGTATCAGAGCTAAGGTTGAACTTTAGCTCAGGAGTATAACACATTAAGTAGCTCATTAGAGATAGGGTGAAGTATACCCTAGAATGAGTATTCCTCAGATATTCGTTCGAAAGCCTCAGTAAATTCTCTTGCTATTCACTGATAGTGAGTATGAGTGCGAGAAGAGGATGAGATAGGGGACAGGGGAATACGACTATGAATGGTCAATACTCTGTAACAACAAGGAAGTAATCTTTTCTGTATCAATCTCTTTTGTTCGTCATCTCTTCTCAATTCTTTGATAGTTTCTGGTAGATCCAGGAAGGAGAAATTCGATATATTTGATATGGGACGTAAACTCCGGATTGACCAAAATTGTTTGTTGGATGTATTGGTTGATTTGGTTGCTATGGTTGATAGGTACAAATTTGGTTTCTAAACTGAAAATTTTGGAATTGTATTCATATATCTATCTATTCTTTGGGTCCCAGATAGGTTCTACGAATGGTTAGTTATTCCTTCGAACTAACCGATGCCACTGTATATTTCGTAGATCTGGATAACCCGAGTATCTTCTGAAGTGTTAAAATAGATTCGTTCTTGTATCTGTTATTGATATTCTGATTTGGTAAGCCAAATGCAGAACAGATGTTCAATTGATTTGATAAATCCTGTTTCGTCTATCTTTTTATCTCCCTGGTAATTTCGAGGACGAAATTCTTTTAAGGGGGGAAGTCTGTAACGACCCCGAATTTTAATTATATTTAAATTGATAATTTAATTTATTTTTGGATTAAATTTGTGAAAATAATCAATGCGGTGATGCGAGTTTCCCCGAATCAAGTATATTTTGTATAAATAATTTAAATTTAAAATATTGTAAATATATATGTATATTGAATTCGAGTTTAAATCTAAGTTTAAAATGGTTTAATAATAATAAATAATAATAGATATTAAGTTATAAATAGAATCGAAAGTATATAAGATAAATTATATAGTATAAAATAGAAAGTAAACAATAAAAAAAAAATTTTGATAAGTAATATATCTACAAGTTTGCAAAATAAACCAAGTAAATAAAATACATTTACATATAAACACTTAGAAAAGAAAAGAAATGCAAGTAACAATTCAAGTGTATAAACAAAGTAAAATATGAAACATCTATGTACACTTAAACAAAATAATATCTCTTCATATTGTACAAGATCCTAAGTACACTTACACAAATCATATCTCAGCCGAGTTAGCAAGAGTAGGCAAGAAGAAAAGAAAAATAAACTTGTGTAAGATTTCTAAGTACATAGAAGAATAAAGTATGGGCTCTGTAGACTTGATAAGGGGCAAAGCATTTAATGCTATATCTCTAGTACACAAGACATTTCATTTCCAGCTTCTTTTTGAATAAATATCTCTGCTTATATGTTGTACTAGAAAGAAAAAATAGACATTACCCTATGCAAAGTAATATATCAACCTGTAACTCATTTCTACATACATCATCCTCTTCATTTTCAGTTCGTCCATTGGAACTGAGAAAATATGAAGTAATACTATTTAAAACTCACACAAAATTCAACTCAAACAAACGATACAAATCAAAGCAAACCAAAGATCAAAGGAAGGATTTTAACTTGCCAGTTTTTTAAAGTCTCTGTCCTTCCTCTCCAAAGTTGTGAGTAACACCTTATTTAAAATTATCACCTAAGTTAGTCTAGCCTATATTTCTCTGTGATGATATGTTACCTTGTGTATATGTGATTGTATAACTCATGTGCATCTGTTTTGTGAATACCTGTATCTGGGTTCATGATTTTGGAAAATATGGAAACCCACCTCCATCTCATGATTTAACACTTATTTGTATTTAAGTTGTGAAATAAAACTGTTGGTTAGTTGTAGTTTAAGTATTTAAAGTATGTTAAAGATTAAACAAACTGTAAATTTCTCTGGTAACTTAAGAAAACTGATCTCATCTTTATATGTGTTTAAATCAAACTTCTGATTTTAAAGATTTAAGAATATAAATTGAAACTACATTCAAATTTATGATTTTTAAAACAAGAACTACAATTTTTAAACAAAGGAGTGAAGAGCAGTTTTACTTCTCTGTTTTGAACGTTTTGGGTCGCCATGGTCGATGTAGTTGACCGGAAATATTGAGTCTTGGTCGAGAGGTAGAGGAGCGACCAGGGATGTTGGGAAAAATGGAGTCGAGGTCGCCAGATCAACGTGGAGCAGTTGGCAATGTTTTCTTGCCTGTAAACCTAGTTTTTAAGTGCCATAGTTAATTGTCTCGTTTGAAGCCATGGAGTGATCGAGTGTGACGAGCTTTGGGGGTCGTGTACAGGGAAGGTAGGCGAGGCTTTGGCAGGAGTGCGGTGGTCTCTGGTGATCGGAGGTAGGAGCAGCGGCGAAGTTTACAGGTGGAGATTGTTTTCTGGTTTTGGGTTCCAGGTGTTCATTCGAACTCGATTTTGATTTAATGCCTGAGATGCTGAACGGAGGGCCGGAATAAGGTGCCGAGTGGATCGCCGATGTGTGGTGATGGACGTGGTCGATCGGAGGTGATGAACGGAACTGTGCATGTGCACAGTCGAGAGGGGATGGATGTGTATATCTTTGGTTGGACAGGGAATGGACTCGAGAAATCTCTCGAGTAACTTTTCGTTCTGGCCCGGGGAAAAACAAGTTTTTCTCGAAGCAGGTATGGGGGGAAAACTCGGGAAACTTGTTTACAGTGAACAGTGTTTAGTTTTTCCCAGTTTTAAATTTTGTGGTTTTAAATTTAAACCAATATCGACTGAGTTTGATTTAAGTGTTTAAATTCCGATTTTTGAAATAAAAGAAAAGTTTAAATTTTAAATACTTTTAATAAATTTAAATATTTGAAATTAAGGTGGTTTGATTAAAAGCACTTATAACTAAGATTGTTTTATAATTGTAATTTATAGTTTTTTTTGGCTCGAAGTTAAGCTCGGGGAGAGAGGCATTTGGCTCGGGTAAGTACTCGAGTAAGTCTCGGGTAGAAATTTGTTTCAAGTCCAAACCAGATTTGTCTCTGTAAATTTAAACTGAGTTTTAAATTTTTGACTTAAGGGTTAAAATGAATTCTTAAATCCAAGTAAATTACTTAATGAAATTAATTAAAGGGTTAATTTATTAATGTGATTAATTAGTTATAATTACACAATTAATTCATCTTAATTGTAGATGATTGATTATTATCGAATGCTTTGTGATATAAATTGCTTGGTATTGCGCTATTATATCTGTGATGAATATACTGTTATATGAATATGAAACCCTTGACCCGTAAACGATACTTGAATTTCGATGCGACAGGGAGTCGGATTCCAATTGGTTATCCGAAACCCACATCGAATTGTAACGATGAACCCTTGTGACTGATAAATTTATTTTATCTATGAATCTGTAAATGAAGATAAGCGTTGTGGATTATACCGCTTATCGATATATCTGTGATGATTGATGTTGTGCACTATTGTGTGTAAAACCCCTGGACTACACTTATACACACACAAATATGGATTTCACGTGGAAATCGGTTAAGTCACAGATAGTGTAAATTTAATGTTTTTGAAATTGAAATTTTAATTTCAATTGATTTTGAAATTGGAAATTTGGGTTTAAAGTGAAAAGCTTTTGAAATGGGATTTCAAAGATAGAAGTTATTTTGAATAACTTAATCGAGTTTTGAAAATTTAAATAATTTGATTTAAATTTGAATTCAAGTTGAAATTGAATCCTATGATTTGAAACTAGGGATTAAAGATACTGTACAAGTTATATTGGGTTAAACCATTTTAAAGGTATTGATTTGGGAATTTGAATTTAATTCAAGGATTTTAACTCATGTAAATATAACTGGATTTTTCTGAAACGAAAACTACTTGTTTTCAAATAATAATAGCTTTCATTTTAAGAAAGGATTTCCAAATTGTGTTGAACGGTTTCAAGCTTGAAATAGAATTGAAATGTTTTGAAAACTATGAAATGAGTCTTTGATTCAAAGACCGGACGAGTTAAATCTAACTTGAAATGGAATTGTTTTGAAAGGCTATGAATGAATCTTTGGAAACGAGTTTTGAAAGATATAAGTTAAATCTTGACTTAAAGATTTAACGAGTTAATCCAGTTGAAATGAAAATTGTTTTGAAATCCATAAATAAATCTTTGTGAATGGGGCGAACTTTGTGAATTGAATCTTTTCGTTTAAAAGATTAAAAGTGTGGAAATTGTTTAAACCATTGAAGGTTTTTGAAATAAATCTTTTTGTTTAAAAGATTGGAAATGGTAATTTGTTTTACCATTCGAATGAAAAGTTTTGAGCTTTAAAGCTGTGATTTAACTGAGACCCCAGTATCCAGATAATTTTTAATTGCGCTCGTTATTCGGTTTAGCCGGGAGAGGACCTTTGTGTCATATAACCCATTCCGAATAGTGATACGACGATATGGATAGCATTTGAAGACCGGTGGTGAAGACCGGGTATTTGCGAGAGCGATATGATGACCTATCGATTTTCTCTGCATCATGGCTCCGGTATAGAGATTCCCTAAGTGATGGGAAGTCCGATCGAGATTGTGAATACCCGGATTTGCAAGGGCTTCTTCGGAAGTGCCTTCGGTTCTGTTCGAACCCGGAACAGACTTGTATGGATATGTGTCTGACGTTACACTTTGAGATGTAAAGCTGGTTTCTATCAAATACATTTCTGTTGGTGGCGGAGAATTTATTCTCTTAGCTTAACACCCTTCTCTGAGACGTACGAGCTCAGAGGTTATGTAGTTGATGGTTACTAGTGATACATTCCCAATTTGGTAATGTGGCATACGAAGTGCTGCTGATCATTTGTTGGTCAAAGCGTTGCTTTGTGAAAAAGCGTTGCTTTGTGAAAAAGCGTTGCTTTGTGAAAAAGCGTTGCTTTGTGAACGAGACTTCGTCGAGCCTCACAACCCGGTAATGGTCGAAACAGGAATGTTGCGACAAAGGTTTGTAGGGGTAGCGCCCCTAGGGTATGTCATTTCCTTCTGGATAAAGGGTGGTATCATGGTATGGAGCCCAGATACTTACTCATGTGGATACACTTTATTTATTATGTGTGATGTTGGTTATCGAGCGCTCGGATAAAGGTCGGTAACGACCGGGGGATGACATGACTCGTGTGTTAGTTACCTAGTTATAGCTGTACAGCGTGAGGTAGCGTCGGCCTTTTGTTTGCAGAGATCCGGTTAGGATCCGGGGCGTCTTTCCAGAGGCGTTTCCATTTCGGTAAGGAAGTTCCTTAGCCTGATCATTTGTTGGAAATCCAAAGAAACAATACGAACCCAGTATGGTTTTAGTTGTATTACCTGCTATGGAATGTGGCGGTAACCTGCTATTGAACGTAGTAGCTATAGTAGGCATACAACAATGGTTGTATGCTGGCTAAGATTAATATTATATTTTCGAAATGTTTTTCTACACTATGCACTAGTAATAATATCAAAAGAGTTTTGATTTTGCGTAGTAAGCATGTTTGACTATCATAAGGAGAAATCTCCTCCAATTCTGCGATTGCATTATGTGTGTGGCGGGAGGCCTTATGGTAGTTTCATTTTCGAAAATCATTGCGGATTTCAATGTTTAAAAGCCTTTGTTGCTTGTTTTAAAGATAAACTGTTTTTGTTGCTCACACCAGTCCCATGACTGATCCGGAGTTTATTGTTCCCTTCCTAAACTCTGGGTGCCCATTATTTTCCACACGGGCAGTCTAGAGTTGGGTTTTTTTTAGATATTCAGGTTGAGTAAATTATCTGGAGCTAGTTCAGTTCTTGGAGTTCATGGACTGACGTTGCTTATCTTGGAGACATTCTATCCGCTGCTGATGTTATCTTTTCTTTTCCGCTGCTATTTCTTGTATCATATCTCTGATGTATATTGATATTCATTGTATCACTTTGTTGTATCAGATATTGTATATCAATGTATTATTCTTTTCTTCCGCTGTGTTATTTACTTAATGTTGTTATAGCTCCGGCGAATCGGATTTGAACGGTCGAATCTGCGGCATTCTAGTACAATGTGAAGTACGGATGTCGATTTTCGAACGCGAAAATCCGAGTCGTTACATACCTATTTTAGTAAACAAAATTCAAAAATAAATTTTCTATCATTAGTTATAAATTAAAAGATGATTATTTAATTATTACAACCATTAATCGAATATTTAATCGAATATTTAAAATAAATTAAATATTCGTAAATCAGAACGATAAAATTCTGATTCGTTACAAGTGACGAATTTTTTTTAATATCAACTTACCGCAACGTTGTCATACAATTTGAAGTTAAAATATAATACTTTATAAATTTGTTAATAATAATGAAAATGAAAAAATAAATAAATTGAAATATGTGATGCACTAAATAATAATTAATTTTAACTTCGAAGTTAATATTAGTGAATATTAGGCTCAGGTCCCTAATAAGTTTCAAAATACACAAAATCCCCAGTAAAAAAAAGTGTGTAAATTAGGTTCCTAGAATTAAGTTACTAAGTAATTGCATATAGTTATGCAATTTTTTTGGTGAATAATTGCGGAATTTTCCGCAATTTTTTGAAAAAATTGCGTAAATTTCCGCAATTTTTTGGATGAATAATTGCGGAATTTTCCGCAATTTTTTGATATAATTGCATAAATGTCTGCAATTATTCACTGAATAATTGCATAAGTGTACGTCATTATTCAGTAACTTAATTCTAGAGACCTAATTTACAAACTTTATTTTACTGGGGTTTTTGTGTATTTTGAAACTTATTAAGGACCTGTGCCAAACTGTCCCTTATTATTATCCCAATAATAGTTCATATTCACAAAACAAATTTATGATGAGAACGTAAACAAACAGTAACAGGATTCAGCCCGCAGCCCTCATCAATCTGCAATGAAGCATTCAACATTGGACATTCACATTCGTCGCTTTAAACAACCGATACCTAAAACTGATTCTAATGGAATCAAAATTTAATTTAAAAGGTCAGAAGATTTTGAACATTTAACGCCCAACTATCAATCGGCGGTGCAGACCAAAATCCATCTGAATCTTTTTCATCATCCTTCATCAAACAAACCTACATATTTCATGGTTGCGCCTAGCATAACGTTGATTGCCGTACGGTATTCGTTATGGAATTTGATTTCCGCAAGAAGTTATTATGATTATTGCATTTGGTGAATTTTGGTGCTTAGCAATCATTTATTTTCCTGGATAGCTCGCGATCGTGGCAAGTAATCTAGATCCCGATTTACTTAATTTGATGATTTCTTATGTTAATGTACTTGATAAAGTATATGCATTTATATTGATTATGTTTATGGATTAGACCTTGCATACCCTGTATTAGGGGTCAGTACATGGTTCATGTATGCCAGTATGAGCGAGCACAAAATTAAATATTTATCCTACTATAATAAGATGTTAAGTACACTTAATGCTGTATCATCCTATATAATTATTTGTGTGCTTAAGTATACTGCCAATCTGAAGGTGCTAGACAGATTAAAACCAGCTATAAATCATATGAGCTAAGTTGAGTGGCAAACCAAAATCTAACATCATTGCGAATCTCAAGTTTGTCCATTTGATTCATAAAATGACGAATATTCTTAGTGTTGACTGCATAATAGACTCTTATTATCATTTATTTTCATAATATTAACATTAACATTAATGGTCATCCATTAAATCACCGAACCAAATAAAGACGCAAATGAGTGGTTACATACTGGAAGTGTGAGTTATTTATGACGATACATCTATGATTTGAAACTCCCAATATATACATAAATATATCTTAATCTCCGGCATATTTAAAAGACGCGCTACGGTATGTCTTCCGTATAGCGCAACATATATGAAAATGCGCACGGAATGGCGCAAATGGCACTTACGGTGCAAATGGTGTGCGGCGCAAAAATGATGTGCCGTTTCGTTATACTATTGTTTTTTTACTTCCTTTTTATTTATTTTTCATTTTTCACAATCCAAACAAATCTTCAACAACGCTTGGATGTATTATATTTTTTATACGATGATATGATTACACTTCGAACAAATTTTCAACAAACTTTGAAATATTTATCATATTATTGTCGTACCGAACTACGATGTGCAATTCAAATCGAGATCCACAAATCCAAACCAAACTGATCTAAACCGGCTTGAATCCGATGGAAGTCCCAGGTTGGGTCTAGATGTTGAAAAATAACATGAAAAACCGTTCAAATCAAAAAAGAAAAGCAAGATATTACATACATTTTTAGTGTTATTACCTAATCGGAACTGAACCGACCAGATCCGAATCGAACATTGGATCAGGTCAAGGTCTTAAAATATATTAGTTGGACTTGACAAAACCCAACTCGTCTAATATCGAGACCTTCCAAGTCGGGTTTAGATCCGATCGATCGACGGGTCTAATTACTACATATGCATCGAACAAATATTCCCTAATGGTCGCATTTTCCAAATTAATTTCAAACGAACTTCAACCTATTTGTTCTAATTACTGTTGCACCGAACAAATAATCTCGAATGAATGATTTTTTCAGATTAATCTTTAATAGATTTTGAACTATTTGTTCCTATTACGGTCACATCGAATAATTTGTCAATCGATATGAGACAGATAAGGAAGATACTGAAGCTTATAAATCTGATGATGCAAATATTGATTTAGAAAATATGATTGCTGAATTAGATTCAGATTTCTAGTTTATCAATAATATGTACTATTATTTTGGATTTTGGCTTTTGAAGACTATTATACTTGAAATTCAATGCTTATGATATTATATTGGACAAATTTCATTTTAGGCTTAAGGAAAAAAACATATTTTAAGTTTAGGTCTGGTTCAAAACTAATTGTAAAAATAGACCTGGTTTCATATAGCCTGCTCATTTATGAAATGTTCAAGCTATATTTTAATTTTTTTTTTAGTTTGTGTATTTTTGGAATGGACAAATACAAATATAAATAGGTATAAAATAAGGGGTTGATTGGTTATTTAAGTCTAAAAATGTATTTGCGCATTCCAAAAATGCACAAATACAAATATATGGTTTGCGCATTTTTGGAATGCGCAGGCTATATATTTTTTTATAAAGAAAAATTTAGTCTGCGCATTCCGTAAATGCGCAAAACCAAGTCTATTTTTATAACTAGTTTTGAACCAGGCCTAAACTTGAAATAAGTTTTTTCTTTAAGCCTAAAATGAAAATTTGTCCTATTATATTTGATGATGTTTTGTGCAAAATATCTAAAAAATATTTAATACATATGTTTTTAGTAAAAATATATTCAAATTATATTGAACATCTTAAATACTTGTTATGTGTATTAAATTTGTAAAAAATTATAAATATGCACAGTAAATTAAAAAGACGTGTACCAAGCACGCCGTGCGCCAAGACTCTGGGGAAACTATGCGCCTTTTTGCGCCGTGTGCTATTAATAACTGTGATCTTTATGCACTAAAAGTTTTATAATATAAAGAACCACCTAAAAGGGAGTACCGAAAGCATGAGGCTTCCACTATAAGCAGATTCTGATGAATGTCAAGGTAGTACGCAGCGTTGCTCCTGCATGCGAGGAGGCTGTTTCCAGGACCATAAAGAACTACTTGTTACCCTAAAACTAACTGGCAACATGAACTGATTTTTTTTTCAATTTATGTTTTTTTCATATATTAATTCAACCTGAGATCATTCTTTATAAGTACATATCAAATAGCTAAGTATAAATACACTTTTAGTGTCACCCATTGTTTTGTGTGAAGGCAAGAATGGTAGACACCATCAGGTTGTAGTCAAGTGGTTTAGTCATATATGCATCCATTCCTACTTCCAAGCATTTGGCTTCATCAGATGACATGGCATGCGCAGTCACTGCTATAATTGGTATATGCGAACCAGTTCCAGCCTCTAGTCTTCTAATAGCTTTTGTCGCCTCATAACCATCGAGCTTTGGCATCTACATCATAAAAGCTACTATGGGCACCATTTTATTCGACCATACATCAATATGTAATAATTGAAAACTATATACCTGACAATCCATTAGAATAAGATGAAATTCCTCTGGCTGTTGGGACTGTTTCATTGTCACCACTCTATTTTCTTGCTGACATATGTTATTTTTTCTTCTAGCCTCTTCTTTAAACATGCATTTCAGTGCATCAACTGCTTGTACTCCATCTCCAACTGCCACTACTGTAGCCCCCATCTTCTCCAACATCTTTGTTGCAACTCTTTGCAGAATTGGATTATCTTCTGCTAGCAAGATATATACACCATCAAGAGCCCCTCTGTTTGTAGTCACTTTTCTCGATGCTTCAATGCCTTCTGTATCTATATTGTAGTTGTACCGTGCTCTACATATTTTGTCACAAGTGCCTGACTCAGGAAGTTTATCTTCTTTTGGTCCGGTTTTATATTTTTCGATGCCATTTGGTGTCTTTGGTACAATTTCTTCTGCTTCATTTTTTATATCATTGATGTTCTCATTATCAGAAGATTCAGCAGAGCTAATATCTTTAAAATGAATTGGGTCGATTTCGTTGCACTCATGCACATCTTCTGTCGTAAGTGATTTTTCCAAGAATCCATCTGATAAAAGACTTCCCAACATATGTATCATCTTTGTTTTATATAATGGTTTGTTTACTGTTAAGAAATGCCCTCTATGCTGTAGCTCAAGTTTGATAGCGTTGGAAGTATTGTGACTTAGTATCCATGCAAATTTTGCTTTTCTACGGTATCGATCCAAGAATATCAACTGTTCATTCCATATGTTTGTGCTTTGATCTAATAGGCTTGTGTCGACAACAATAAGAATGTTTGATTTGGTTTTTATACTTCCATCTTGATTTAGATTTAAACATGTTGAGTGCCCATTCTCGGATATTTTACTGCTCTCTTTGAATAGTTCTTGAAGGACTTGTGTTAATTTATTCCACTTGGATGCTTCCCAAGTAAAGACTCCCTTCATTTTTAACCATTGAGATATTATATATCTTCCCTTGCTGCCTTTTAATGCCAGTAACACCTGTACAAGAAAATAAACATATGCATTTTGATTCGTGCTGCTATTTTTAGTAGTTATTGAATATCCTATATGACTTGTATCCTCATTTTAATGTTCACAATTTTAAGCTATATTTTATAAAATAGAAATTTCTCATAGTAAGTAGATTCACTTACAGCCAAGCCGTGTTCTTTAAATTCTGCTTGAATATGTTTCTCAGTGCCACCATCAGGCATTCCAAGTACCATGTATAATCGCATCAGAGTTCCCGGACCTTCCTTCTTTGCAACTTTTATTTCTCCACCCATTTTATTAATCTATAATAATCATCAAATGACAAGGTAACTAACTGGGGGATTATATATATATTTTTAAGCACATTACATATATCTTTCATCACAGGAAAAATAATCATATAGAAGCAGTATAGGTTTGAAAAATATATTTAATAATCAGTTTTTATAGCAACTCACCAAATTCCGTACAATGCATAATCCGAGACCAGTACCTCCATGTCTGCATCCAGTTAAATAAGTTATAGCATACACTCTATTACTAAATGGGTAAAATAAGGGGAGTTTCTCCTCACTTTCTCGTTGTTGATGGATCTGCCTGTTCGAAGCTTTCAAATACTGATTCCCATTTGCTTGAATCGATTCCTACAGATGTTGATTAAAATTCAAGATATGCTTATTTCGGATAATGGTAGATCATTCCATAAGTAAGGACTTACCACACCCTGTATCTTCTACTTCAAACCAAAGAGTAATTTTATGATCTTTGTTACAATCTCTATCTTCATCACTCTCATCCTGTCTTGACCTTTTTTTGTGCCTCTCATTTGAGTTTGATTCATCCATGCCTTGTAACCATCCGCGTAATATAACATGACCCTCTGACATGGCGTAGAATATTATGATGATTTTACCTATAACAAGTTAAAATACATACAGCAGCCTAATGACCACTGGTAGTGATACACCAAGTTGTTGTTAGAGGCCTTGGGTACGATCGAACTCTTAGGCATACATAATAGTCAGCCATAGTGCATTGAACCATGAAAGAAATTTCTACTGAATTTCTGAAAGGATTGAATCAGGTTCTAATCCCTTTATTTCAGTCAGACAACAAATAAATACATCAAAAAGGCTTGTGCGATAACTTGAAAGCCATCCCTTTATTGTCTAATGCAATATGTTAGTATTTGATCATTTAATGTCTAAAGGCTGGAGATTGGTTTTCATGCTTTTCTGAATATTATTGAAAGCAACATCTTATCATATGCGAATTTATGAGTTACACTAGTGCGTCATTTTTCATAAATAATAGTTGGGTACCTAATGTGAAAAACAAGTACTTACCCAGGGTAAACTTGATTGAATTGCTAATGAGATTTGTGAATATCTGAACAACTCTAGCTGAGTCTCCTTTAACCTTTCTTGGAAGATCGTCTGTATAATTTAGAAAGATTTAGTTTCTTCAAATTTGTAGAACATGCATAGTCATGGTACCTTTCCCACCCTTCTTTGTTTTACTGCATTTAGAAGCAGTACGAACTTGTATCACAATAGTCTCGTTATTGTTTACCTGCTAAATCTAGTATGATCTCCACATTGTGGTTTATGCATTGTACCGAGAACATATCCGCAAGTCCTTCGAGTTCCCTCCCTAAGTCAAATTCCACTTCTTCAAGCACTAATTTTCCAGATTCTACCTTAAGTGGCACAACATATTGTACTCTATGAGCTTCGGATTCAATACATGCATTGTAGCACAACTATCGGTAACGAAAAGAAAAATAGAATTATATATTACCTTACTGAGGTCCAAAATATTATTGAGCAGCCTAAGCAATGCTGTTGAACATTTACGTATCTGTGTAACTGTAGCTAACTGTTCATTTGTGAGACAGCCATCGTATGTAAGAATGTCTAACAAACCTATCACTGCTGCCATAGGCGTTCTCAGCTCATGACTGTAACATATAGTTTGATTATAAAATATTTACACATGGATGCATGATAAACAGAGTTTTATAGTAGCATTTTCACCTCATATTTGCTAGAAATTGGCTTTTATAGTTGCTAGATGCCTCTGCTCGTCTTCTTGCATCTAAATGACTGATCAGTTCTGCTCTCAGTTTCATTGCTTTCGACACACCACTTGTCAATATGAAAATGCAAATGCAACCAATAGCTAATATACACATTGATAGTGATATCAGTATGACTAGTGTTGTAAAAGCTATTTCATCCACCCTTCCCATTATCGATTTCCTTGGTATGATAATCACACCTACCTGCACAAAATATAAACTTTTAGATACCCTGTGCTGTGCTAGTTGTTCTTAGATTCAATTTCTCAAACATCATTTCATATACCATATTTTTACTAACTAATACACATGTTCACCATTACCCATTTTTGATCAGCAATTGGTTGCTGGGTGACTTTGTTTGCAGTGTTTTTTTTGCCAGTAAAGCATTACTGGCTGAAAATGTGGAAGGTTCAGTCCATAATGTGTTGCTGAGTGATAAATGATTGGGTACAAGGAAGAAATGGATATTAGCGAGTAAAATATTGGATGTATAAATGTTTCTCATTAGACAACTACTATTATAGAGAAGAAACCATACCAAGGGGAGTCTCCTCAAATTCAGAAAAAACGAATCAATGTAATAATTCTTCCTTTCCAACATAACATTATCATCATGAACTTCATGACTTATGGGAAACTTATCACCATAAACTTTTTGCAGCCAGTCTGCACCTGACTTTATGATTCCATTATCCGACTCATTGGCCATCACAAGCTTCAAACCTACCGATGTATTTCTTAGCAATGGAGAATCAGTTGATGTGGCCAGTACGTTCCCTTCTCTTGTGGTCAAATACATGCATCCACTATGAATTCCTACCAATTCTTTCATCAACTGACTCACGCTTTTAAGTGCAGTTGTGACGCCAACAACTGCCACTATACTACCATTAGAAGGGTGCCTTACTGGCAATGCTGCAGAAAGTAGTGGAGAGTCTGAGAATTTGCTGACAGCTATCCTCCATGATGCTGCTCCATCTCGAACTTCCGGAAGACCTGCTATGTTAATCAGTTCATCTGGTGGAATTCGTCTTCGGTTTCCTGTTTTATCACCTGTGTCTGGATCAAGCGGTTCTCCATACCAGATAGCTGATACATTGGTCTGAATGTCTCTGTCACTACATGAAATATATCAGGTGTCACATATCACTTTGCTAAGCCTTTGAAGTACGTCGGAAAGCTTATTTCTATATTCACTCAAAATTTACTGCAATTTTCCCTTGATCAATTTACATTTGTGTGCTACTATTGGCATCGAGAAAAATGCTTCTGGCTTTCAAAACTAAAGGCCGCTATACAAAGTTTGGTTTTCTACTTCATAACACCAACTATTATTTTATTTAAAGTAAACATGCATCCAAATATTTCAAAACACAACTACTACCACTCTTATTCCATAAACCAAATTCAACTCTTTTCAAAACACAATAAAAATCATATAACTAAACAAAAGAATCAAAAATAAATTAACAAAATTAATTTTTTTTTATCATATTTGGGATTATGTAATTTTGAAATAAATACTTGCTTGATTTGTTAAAAATTGTTTTATCTAATCAACCTGCATTTCTTTTGAAGCATTTGATCAATCGTTTTTTTCCATATTTTCACCATCAAACATTTTTTATTCAAAACAACAAACGCGTTCAAAATTTTATTTTGATTGGTATACTCCGTCTGATAATTAAAAGAAAAAACCAAAAAGAAAAAAAATACAAGGGAAAAAATGGCGTAAACTTTGTATGATAAAACATTAAAATGTAATGACTTATACTGAGACTTTCAATTGTAACATCATCAAACTTTATATACTTCAAATTTGTGTTAGTCATGTTACCATTAAAATTGTCCTAAAATAACATAAAAAACCATTTACAACAAATATTGGATTGATATGTGGAAGGAAGTAGACTTTAAGGAATAACAAGTAAACTAATCTTTTGTGTTCATCAAACTTAGAATCATCCATTGAATCTTCATTTAGTTTCGTCTATCAGACAAAAAGAAATAGATTTATTTTGTGCTTTAGGGTTCGAAAACTTTGATTTCTGATGATGTTTTGAGATAGCATATGTGAGCTTTTTGAGGGAGGTGAAATGTACGGTAGTTTAAGGCCGAATGAGAGAATAGATTTTGGTGGCCATAAGTATAGAAAAAAATGATATGTAATAAAAATTTGATGGTAGCCGTAAGCATTTTTCTGGATGCCAATAGCAGCATACTTTGCATATTCTGCTCTGCAATAGTTTGCTGAGTACAATGTTTATTTTCGCACTGAGCAAAAATGTGTATCTTCATTCAGCAATGTCATACTGAGTGGGTAAATTGCATTATTATCAAAAATATTGAAATCTTATATTTTGAATCACGTTTCAAATCGAAACCCTCTAATCATGAGCAGCTTTTCAAATTACGATTCAAAACCTAATTGAACTTGCAGTCGAGAAAAAAAAATCATTCATTTATGGTAAAATAAAATAAAAACATCAAGATACTTAGAGTGTACAATTCAAATTTTATTGTTTTCTTGACAAATTAAAGGTAAAACAGGAAGAATAATCAAATTTTAGATTTAGACGTGGAAGTTCAAACTTCGAAATCAATTTCAAAAATACCGAGATATGACTAGGAAAAGAAGAACCAGTGCTTTTATGTACTTAAATACTATTTGATAATTAACCTACATCTAGTGTAATTTTTAGCATAAAAGCATATTAATTATTAAAAACCAAATTCTTTTAATATCTATGCACGCGATTTATATCTAATTTCGATCTGAACTTTAAACCTTTTGATTTGAATCCCATTTTGAAATTCTTGGTAAATTGATTAGAAGGTAAATTGCAGTAAGCTTTCTATGTATTGTATATAGAATCTTTTGAAATCGAGTGGGTTGTTGCAAACTTGCCTTTGTTGAGTCAAGTTCTGATAAGAGGTAAATACTAAATCGGAATAGATGTAGAATGTGGCATTGTTCCTGTGATTTCTATGAAATGCCTGGACAAATCCATTTGTGTAACTTATTGTAATAGCATCTAGAGCTTTTCGGCTTGCAAATACTGCCCATGTTATGTCTTTCATCATTTGATACAACTGTCAAGAGTTAAAAATCCACATTAGGATATATAATCATAATGAATTTTCCGCGCTCTACAATATTCCTTAGAGACAAACACTGATTATTCTTTGTGGAAATTTGGATCCATCCTTATTTTCAAGTTCAATACACGAAAAACACCAATCAAAAACATGTTTTAAATTACACCAGTATTTTTATTTTGGATAAATTTTTCATTTTGTTTTTTTTTCTTTCGAAAATTGAATCTGAACTTAATAGCATGTTTCTATGACTAAAACTATTTTTTTAATATATTTTTGAAAAACTGCAAATATTTACATTGTTTGTTAAATTTGCATTTTTTCTGCAAATATTTGCAGTATAAAAATGCAAATATTTGCATTTTGTCTGAAAATAAAAATAGTAATGTTTTTTTAAATTTGTTTTTGAAGAGGGACGGCTGTGTATTTTGAAACTGAAAAAGGCGTTATATGAAAGTTCCTTTATTCTTCTCACCTTCATTTGCTCTTCTTGAGTTACAGGACTATCATAGCGGTCAATTACATATTCGGAAAGTTTAACTTGTGCCATGGTTATTTCAACAGTGGAATTCAGTATGTTCCACATTCTCAGAACTGGTCGTTGAAGAAGCTCGTAGCGAAGTCCATATGCCAAGCTATTAATGGAGTTTGTTGTGTAAACCCTTGTAAAATGCCATGTGAGTATAGTTAACATCCCAATTAATATGGCCAACATTATCTGCATGTAACATAATAATGTTGTAAATATCTGCAAATGCTGGATTTTATCTTACATGTCTTCTTAAACCGCATAAAACTTTATCTTGACTACCAATGTTTTCTGTATGTTTTCGGCATGGATATATACTTACAGAGCCATACACAGAATTATGTGACACAAAATTCATTTTATTTTCTAATACTATTTTGTTTGCATTTACCTTTTGTTTGCCAAAATAATAGTTTAAATGGCCGACTGATCTTCACAAAAGAGAACTTATTTTCTTGTACTATATATATACTTTTCGTAGTAACTAAAGCAGTCACCACCGATATAATCTTACTAATCTGATATCTTAGTAGTATAAAGATTGATCTTTTCTTGTATATTACTAACCATCTCTTCCTAACACGTAACCCTTAGCCTATTATTATGCAGAACACATTTAAAGAGTTCGGAAAAGTTCAAACCATGATGGCAAGGCGAGCAACAAATATGCTGTAATAAGAAGAGAGACAGCGGGTAGTTGTGTAAGTGAAATCCTCTTCATCATTTGCTTCTGCACTTCTCATATCTTCATTCCGCGGTGCTGATCCTCTTTCTACAGGTACAAAAAAAGTGTAGAATGTTTTCAGTTGCTTCATTATCTGCGCCATTGCTTCAGCACCATGGAAGAATAAAGGTGGAAATGAGGTAATTTATAGTTTTATTACATAGGTTATACGAAAAGATTACATATCTTGTCTGTTTGGTTTGTAGCATTGTCATTTTCCACTTTCTTTAAGCTTTGATTCTTTAGGAATTTTTTCAAAGTGGATTGCCCATATGATTCCTCTTATTTTTTGTGAAAATATTTTTTACTGTGTAAGCTGGTTGGCTATATTGTTTTTTTAGTTCAAAAATGCACATACATATCTATCAGACTATTAATGATTGTGTGTTCAAAAATATGGTTTGGTTATGTATTGACACACATAGAAGGGTTTAATTTCTTTGTCGATTAATTCTAGTTATTATACCCATATTCGATATTACTGGTTAAAATATAATCTTTACTATTAATAAAGAGAATTCAATGAATTTAATTTCCACAGTGTTTTGTTTAAATTCCGAAAATACCCTGCATCCATCAACGGATTTTTACCATCGGTTTGCAACATTCACCACCATTCCCTTTCCGATCATCCATCAATATTTTACTATCAATTTGCAACCGACACTACCAACAAAACTACTTGAAATAAAAGTATTGTGACCGTCAAAGCTTTTGCATTTATAGCACACATCCGTCCATTATTTTTTTTATTAAATAAAAATGCACGTACGTGCGCATTAAGTTTATAAACTAATCTCAAATGGTAACAAACTGATTATTCCTTGTGCATATCATTTCATTTGTATACGAGATATGTGAATACCATAACTACCTACTTATTGTCATTATCAATTTGAAAGTTGATAAAAGATGTCAACGTGACTCGACTTGACTCCCGCATCTCTAGATCGATACTCAGAATCCTTAGCAATTTCCTAGTGGTCCTAGACAGCTATTTAATTATATTTTCGCAGTGTACATATTAGTCTCAAATAAATCATTTTATTTTAGATGCTCATGTCCTCAACATGGACAGTAATTTGGTAAACTAAATCGTTTTTGATTTATTTGAGTTGTTCAATATTCTAAAAAAAAGGGCATCCTAAAATATTAATATCTTCTTGTCTTCACTTTGCTAGCAGGTCAACAATATTCCAATTACATGTTAGATTATATATTCTTGGATATTTGAAAAGAGATTAACAAAGATTTGTTTGGGATTTGAGATGAGGTTACTTTTAATATGGAGAATCATATATTTCTATATTCCAGTTCACAAGTGCTTTATATATCAAATTATAGTGTAATTAAACAAATGGAAGATATGATTAGGTTGCATAACCTTTTCCCACTTGCATTGTTGGTTATAGCACAGCATGCAGTGTTATTTTACTGTGCTTTTATATGAATTTGTGCACAGGTTGATTATTAATATCAATTTTTTTTTTAACTTTTTTTTTTAGTATCTATTAATTTTTCCTCTGTATACAAGTGGGATGAATCAGACATCACTACTTAATAAAAAAAACTTGGTTCATTTGTTAGGACTGCCTCTCTTGTTCTCTGTGGTGGTTCGAACATGCAATGAACCCAAAAAATAACAGAAAGAGACTAGATTTTTATGCCAAAGTAACAATATGGGTCAGGAACATGCTTTCATACGTAATAACTCAGGTAAATGCTTTTATACGTAATAGACATATTTTGAGGCGTCTTAGTAACAGTGATGTTGATAACCACTTATCCAACACAGACGCAATTAACAAAAGCAACAATTGATGCATTTTAGCCGACTTTATATTATTAAAATGCAGTATTTGCTCTGTGCAATTATATTTTTTACCTAATGACCTCACTGCTGTAGATATAATCAAGTGCAGCACCTCCATTAGTTTTCATTGTTGATTTTTAATACGTAATCAGTTTTAATGCACCTCCTCACTTGTATTACATTTTGAGTCTCAATCCTGGATATATACGGTTCTACTTCAACAAAGAATCATTCATTTCGTAATGTTTGGACAATATATCTTTTAGTCATCACTTATTAACAAGGACACCAATAGCAAAGGGGTAACATGAGAAATTACTCATCAGATGACTCCTTCCAAATCATATGGCAATGTTCATTCCTAACATTTTACTATCGTTTAGATCCTAATTTTCTATACTTGTGCAACATTATTTTCAAATATTCCTTTGTTAAAGTTTGGCGACACTGTTTGTAGAGTTGAAGAAGATGGAAGCACTACTAGAACGGCTGCCAATTGCGGCAACCCTTTGCGTCGGCTAGCGATGGCTAAAAAAAACGGTCGTCGCTAGCCGACGCACGACCTGAATATACAGGCAGAAGACAACAACCGAACATTCACTCCACCCACCCCTAAAAACATTTCAGTATCCCCAAAACCACCACCAGCCGACGCCTCCGCCGCCTCCCGCCGTCGCAGCCTTCCGTCGTCAATTTCAAGCTCTCTAAACTTACCGGTATCTCCTTCTCTCCATTATCTATGTTTAATCTAGGTATAAACTAAATTAGTTGATGATTTAGGGATTTGGAATTGGCTAATTTAGAGATTTAGGATTGATAATTATATCTTATTAGTTGATGATAATATAGTTTATTAGTTGATTTGGGTATATAATTAAAATCCTAATTTAGGAAATTAGTTGATTATGGATTTGAAATTGGTGATTATTGCGTATTAGTTGATGATAATAGTAAATTTGTTGATCTGTGGATATTAATTAGTGATTTGATTGTTTACTTTGATGTTAAAAATCAGGATTAATTTAAAATCCAAAAATTAGTCCATGATTATCGATTAATATGCTTATTGATAATTTTACATGAATGTTTGTTATAGTTTAGAATAGGGGTTTTAGGCTCAAGGAAAAAGTTGAAAAAAAATTTAATCTCAGGGACAACAAGTTTGCTTTTTAGCCTGAAGGACACTTTCTAGTGCAAATCACATAATGATAGTTGTAACTATCATTTTCTGTTTACACTAAAAAATGTCCTTCAGACTAAAAATCAAACTTGTTCAAACTTGTTGTTCCTGAGACTAAATTTTTTAGCAACTTCTTCTCTGTGCCCATTTTCCTGTTTAAAATAATGTTTGTTATAGTTTAAAGTACGTTTTAAAATTTCAAATTTATTCTAATTTGTTATAAGTGCAAACTACTTATTTTAGTTCACAAAATCGGTAACTAAAATTTTAAGTAGTTAAATAAAAGTTAAAATACGTTTTAAAATTTCAGATATAATTAATAAATATTTAAATAGTTGAATGAATTATAAAATAGTTTTGTTAGTTGTTAAAATAGTAATTGTAAAATGTTTTTTATTTTTTTAATCCCTTAGAGAGTTTTTGGCCTTGTCTGACAAGTGTTGTATATGATCGTTATATGGATATTCGTTTTTTAACAGAATGTACATCTATATTCATCTGATACAATATTTGTCGAATTTGTCCCTGTATTGGACAAGTTACAAACACAATAAAGTAATTATATTTTATAAATCATTTCATTTTAAATGGTTTACAAAATTTCGACAACATTTCCTTCTCGTTTCCTGTGTACACGCATTTGTGTACGATACAGGGAACAGAAGGGAAGTGCTGCTGAAATTTTGTTGAATCGTTTAATCTGAAATGATTTATAAAATGTAATTACATTATTGTGTTTGTAATGGGAAGTAAAAACCGACCATTAAAGTAAAAACCAATAAACAAAAAATTAAAAAATAAAGTAAAGTGCTTATTTGAAATTTCTATGATGGTGAAGTGTTTACAATGATGAAGTGTTGAAAATTATTCCTACAAAACTTTAGTATCAGTTGAATTGTTTACTTGAACTTTCTAACATATATTTTCAAATCAGGAAAAATGTTCGAATATTTCCTCGATCGTAGTTGGATGTATGAAGTCAGAACTGGTAGGAAATGTTCAATAATGAAACATTTCTATAACGGTGTACACAAATTTATTAGATTCGCTAAATCTAAGAATCGAAATAACGAAGAAATTCGTTGTCCGTGTAGTAAGTGTCAACATTTGAAGCATTAGAAATCAGATATAGTTGAAGTACATTTGTATAAATATGGTTTTGTGCCGAATTATCACTTCTAGGATCGTCATGGAGAACTTGTTGAACATACACCTAATCCTGTAGTGTTAGAGGACGATAATATTATGACAAATCCGATATAAAATATGGTGGAAGATGCAGCACGATCAATGTTTCCTACCATTCAAGCTGACGATGAAGACGTAAATGTCGAAGAAGAACCGACTATGGGAGCTAAAAGAATATATGATTTATTGGATTCTGCTAAGAGGCCGTTGTGGGGCGGTTGTAAAAGCGGAACCGAATGATCAGTAACCGCCGAATATATTACTATGAAATCAAAATTCAATCTTACAGAAGCTGCATTTACAGCAGTTGTACAAGCTGCAAAACGACGCATGCCACCCAATAATCTGATGTGCGATTGTCATTATAAAGTGAAAAAACTGATGTCCGCTTTCGGTTTGCCGTACGAAAAAATAGATACATGTGTAAAAGGTTGCATGTTGTATTGGAAAGATGACATTGACTTTAGAAAATGTAAAATATGTAACGAGGAAAGATACAAACCAAGAAAAAAGAAAGGAAAAGAAGTTCCGTACAAGAAAATGCATTATTTACCCATCACTCCCAGACTTCAAAGGTTATATGCATCTTCTGCTACGACATGTCATATGCGATGGCACAGTATGAGAACACCGGAAGAAGTAACTTTGATACATCCATCTGACGGAGAAGCATGTAAACATTTCGATAAGACTTATCCCGCATTTGCTGCAGAAAGCCGTAATGTCAGACTCGGTTTATGTACGGATGGATTTTCACCATTCTCTCAGTTTGGTAGTAAATATTCATACTGGTCAATTATCGTTACTCCGTATAATTTACTTCCATGGATGTGTATGAAAACACCATATTTGTTTTTCACTATTGTCGCCCTGGCCCTCATGATCTAACACAATGAATCGATGTTTATTTACAACCATTGATCGAAGAGTTGAAAACACTATGGAATGAAGGAGTTGAAACATACGACATTTCGAGAAATTATTTTTTCGTATGTTCGCTTCTTTATTATGGACTATTAGTGATTTTCCTGCATATGAGATGCTTTAGGGTTGGAGTACGGCCGGTCGTCTAGCCTGCCCTTATTGCATGGAAGAAACACGAGCATTTTCTTTACGGTATGAGAAGAAAATTTCTTGGTTTGATTGTCATCGTTGTTTTCTCTATCCCAATCATACTTTCAGAAGAGATAGAAAAAACTTTATAGCTAACAGAGAAGATAATATGCAACCACCAAAGATTTGGTCAAGCGAAGAATTATATGAAATTGTAAAGGACTATCCAAAGATACATGAAACAGTACAAATTGAAATTCCATGAAAATCAGACATTCATAATTGGTGCAAACAAAGTATATTTTGGAGTTACCATATTGGAAAGATCTCTTACTCCGATATAATATTGACGTGATGCACAACGAAAAAAACGTGTTTGATAATGTGTTTAATACAATTTTGAAAGTAAAGGGGAAAACTAAGGACGATTTGAATTCAAGACTTGATATAGCAAACTATTGTAAACGCCTCGAACTTCATATGAAGCCCAATGGCAATAAAGAACCCAAAGCATGCTATGGGCTAGACAGCAAGCAAGTAAAACTCGTGCTAAAGTGGGTGGAAGAACTAAGATTTCCCGATGAGATTTCTTCTAATCTTCGTAGATGTGTTGACTTTAAAAACAATAAATTGAGTGGGATGAAAAGTCACGATTGTCATATCATGATTGAATATTTATTACCCGTGGCTTTCAAAGAACTGTTGCCCGTAAAAGTATGAAATGCTATAACAGAATTAAGTATGTTTTATAAACAGCTTTGTTCGATGACATTAAAAGTAGATCGTATACGTAAGCTTGAAGTAGAAATCCCTACACTGCTCTGCAAACTAGAGAAAATATTTCCGCCAGGTTTCTTTAATGTAATGGAGTGTTATAACAGAATTAAGTATGTTTTATAAACAGCTTTGTTCGACGACATTAAAAGTAGATCGTATACGTAAACTTGAAGTAGAAATCCCTACACTGCTCTACAAACTGGAGAAAATATTTCCGCCAGGTTTCTTTAATGTAATGGAGCATTTACCTGTTCATCTTCCATCCGAAGCACTTCTTCGAGGTCCTGTGCAATATGGATGGATGTATCCATTTGAGAGGTAATATTGAATATCTGCAATATTTATGTTAGTTTAAAATTCAGATTTCTATACCTAAATATAAATTAAATTTATTTTGTAATAGGTACTTGAATCATTTGGAAAAAAAAGTTAGATAAAAAGCACGAGTTGAAGGTTCGATTTGCAAATCATATCTTGAAAAAGAAGCTTCATTATTTTTCTCTCATTACTTCAGTGACGGTGTGAACTTATCGTTTGTAAGCGTTCATCGTAATGATGAAGCCGTTGAACAAAATTCTTCTCAAACAATGTTATCTATTTTTAGACAACATGGCCGACCTGTTGGAAAATGTGTGGAAATATGGTTAGACGATAGAGATCACCATGTAGCACACATATGTTTTTCTAAATTGTGTTGAAGTTGCACCATTTGTTAGGTAATAATAAATTCATATATAATTCACTTATACGTACATATTAATTATAAGTCACATTACATATTTGTAGTGTAACGACCCGGAATTTTCGATCCCGAAAATTCCAGATAGTTATGGAAAGAAGAAAGAGATAGAAGAAAGAAACAGAAATCACAACACAGATTCTCACATTCGCAGCGGATCAAAATATAATATCAAATAAATATCAGTTATACAAAGGAAAATTGTATCAGTTAATTACATTTTAATACATCAGAGTTACAACATTTCACAGTCACTGGACAGTTAAAGTAACTTGTCCCAGATAAATAACAATATAACACAGCGGAATACACTCCATACGTTCCTGCCATCCAGCTCGTCGCCTGAGCTCCAGAACGTCCTTACCTGAAAATCTGTAATACTCGGTCTGACCCGAGCATTACATCAAAGTAACACCCGGGTCAGGCTGGAAACCAGCGTGAGTAAACCCATATAACACGGAATATTTAAGCATACAACTTATATAAAGCCCGGGTAACTCATATCAATACACATTTACAATTTGTTATGGTCCTCACCTATTCCACACATCACTTTTTAAATACCAAATGGTTCAACTTAGTTAAGTCATTTCCTTTCAGTCTATTGGTTTTACATATCGATTTATGAAGAATCGAAGTGGTTTTCGGGTATTACACAAACCCGATTCCGGACTCTTCGAGTTCAATACCATATTAACCCAAGTTATACAAGTGGAATACAGTTCAACTTTAATTATCGGATAACACCTTTACACAGCAATCCGTAATTAATAGATAAACTCATTATCACTGTCCACCCATACCTATCATATCACAAAGCAATTTATATCAGAGATACCAGTCAATCCAAAGCACTTATCATCATTAAAGCATTATCAATTCATATCATAATTAATTTAATTACTTAAATTAAATTAATTCCTTATGAATTTGTCACCTAATCCTGCTCATATTACTTAATTACTAACTTTTAATAAATCAACCACTTCCTAATTATCTTATAAATCACATAATTAATTCTCAACTATAGATTAATTCTCGTTTTTTAACTGTCAATTACTAAACCTTAATTGTTGATAAATCTTCTTCAAAACAAAGTAATCAATCCTTAATTCTTTATAACCATTTAATTATACATTAATTTACTAATTAGCTATTCATCAATTATTGATTGATAACCTTAATTATTAACCAATATCTGTTAATACCCCATTAATTAACACCTAATTATTTATACCAATCTTTAATTACAATCGATTAATCCCAAATCACATAGCTAATTACCATTATAAATTAATTAACATCCTTGATTACCTTACAATTGAATTAATAAATAAATTCATTCATCTTATTTACCTTCTTACTTAACATTTACAATCTTCCTTAATAGCTTTGGAAACAAAGTATTTCTAACTTAAAAGCTTCAATGTTAATAAAATTCCAAACACTTATCTTAAATTTACTACGTAATTTAGATATTAATTAAGATTTCAAAACATTTATTGTCAACCCTTAATTACTTCATCCATACTTGAAATTGTTAAGATGATTAACTTTAATTTATTTCGCTAAGCACTTTAAAAACCAACCCGAGAATATTCCCAGTTTACTCGAGTTAAAACTTGAGTTTCCCACTATCTTTCCTGAGTTTCTCGTCTTCTCATATACATTTCTTTGTTTAAGTTTAGTTTAGGTTTTAAACTTTAATAACATGAAAACATGTTTACACACTCAGGTTCCAACTCGAAGCAATCCCCTCACCTACTCGAGTAAGACCTATCCTTTCCCGAGCACATTCTCGAGAAACCAAATCTCAAATCCCAAACGTGCACACGACCCACTGTACATGCACATCCACCGCCGACGAACTTCCGTCACCTGAAGCGATCACCCACGAGTTGACAATCGATCCTTCTTTCAATCGCATCAACCAAAGACCCTGATGAAACACGAGAACGCAAATCGACAGTTTCGAGCTTCCTGACAAAAAATACACCGACCATCAATCACCTCGTTCAGACGACGCCAACCTCCTAAAGTCTCGAAACTTCGGCTACGACACCACTAGCCTCCGTGCAATCTCTACCCAAATTCACTTGCAGCTCGATGCATCCAAGGATCCACAGCGACCAATTTTTCAAGCCTCGAGAAACCTAGGGTTAGAAACTAAATTTGCCTCCCGCTGTCGCTACGACGAACTAGAACGCTTAACACCATTTTTCCTAACTTCGACGTGCCTTCCTCCTCCTCCAATCGAAAACTCGACTTTCACAGTTTCACAAATCGCCGGAATTTGATAAAAATCCATTTCTTGATCAACTATGAACTGCTCTTAACTTACTCAGCTAAAAATCACCATTCTTGTTGTAAAAATCCTATTTTCTAATGACGATTCAAGTTATATAATTGAATTGATAATTCGTGACATTCACGTTTTACATATATTTGAATTTTCTCCATAAAATCAAATTCCCAGATGCTATATTTCACTATCCTACTTAAAACCATTTTTAGATCATGACTCATGTATAAACAAACTTGTTTTGTTTTAAACTTCAAGCCCAACAATAGTTGGATGAAGATGTATTTAATTTTTCTAGTTTATTTTCACTCTGTAACTTGAACACAGAAGAACAGGTCATAACAAAAATCTACAGTATAGTCATATGGATATATATATCGAGTTAAAACTTAAAATAAAATACATAAGCAGAGCACAATATTATGCATGAATCATACACACAGATATAATCATACTTAGGCTTTAAAAAAAATTTGTTTACTCACTGTAAAAAGTTTGAGCAGAGAGTTGATCTTGTTTTTCTTGGAACTGCTAGCCTGAATCTCTCTGTGATTCTCTTGGTTGTTTAAATGAAGTTGTTATTTTAAATTTGCAAGGTAGAAATGTTAAGTATTTCTCTGAACGAACAAGGACTAGGTGATATACATATATAGAGAAAAGGTGTTTACTGGTGTAAAACATATCTTGTTTGGGTCAGAGATTTTCCTTTGTAGCCTCCTTCTTTGACTAGCAGACATTCTACAGGAATTGAACTGATTCATATACACTTCGAATTGACCTGGTTTGAGCTTGAATTAATTGCATTTAATGTTGATGCTTCCTTACAAGTATACAGCCATGTCCTATTACTTTATATCTAGATATTTTGCCAATCTATTTTAGTTTCAGGTTGTTATATTTTTTTTTTATTAGATTAATGAACGAAGGAAACATATGAGATGATATATAGGAGAAAGTATACAGGCTGTGATACTGGTACAGGATATTGATGCAAGATTTTTCTTGTACTGGAAACGATTTTAAAAATGTTATCCAGAGATTTTTTTTTGTTAGTTTGGAGGCTGATATGATTTTTTTTTGGTGGCTTGCATTTATTTACATTGGCTTGTTTGACAAGCTTATACTTATCTATATTTGACTTGGCCATAATTTATTTTAGATATAAACTTAACTACCAAATTCTTATGTTCATATCATAATACATATATTCATATTAAATTTTGAAAATTATTCTAAGTGTTCATTTTATATTTACATAACTATAAAGTTGTTTAAAACATTTATTTTATTTCTTTTTAAAGTTTAACCATCCAACACTTAATTTCCTATTTATTAAATTGATTTATACTTATGTTTATATCTATTTTCTAGTGCTGATATATTATTTATACATTTTCATAACCATATTTTGTTTTTATACTTCAAGTTTAAATTTATAAGGTTCATTTTATTCCAACCATATAATTGTTTAAATATTGGTAAGACTATATTTTATCTTTTAAAACATTATTGTTAATAAGCTAGATTTTTATTTTATATTTCAAATTGTAGTTATTTTACCAAACATCCCCATATATATATATAAATATATATATATATATATATAGTTAACATAATAAATTATATTTTATATTTAATTAAATTAAATATTTATTAAAATAATACTGCCAAAAACCCGGGATGTCACATCCCTCCCCTCTTTAAAACTTTTCGTCCTCGAAAAGGAATGAAGCCAGTTTTAGTAAAATGCTTGAAATCAGGTAAATTTCTTTGATCATTTTTAAACTACTTTAAAATCTATATAATATTATTCGAAAATAGTTTTATAAAAATACTTTTATAACTTGATGTTTTGACAAGTCTATCCTTGTTCTCACAGGAATTCGGTCATACGTTGATCAGGCGTAGGACTGAAAACCTATAAGTACTTGGTAAACTCGTTTCCAACATCCAGTGAAATTACTTTGGAAAAATAATTTTATTGAAAATATAGAAAACGGTTTCGAAAATAGAGGAAATATCTTTGGTGAAATTGCTCTGGAAATCATCACACCCATCCATGGTCACAGTTACATCCTGGGTTACGTTGCCATCGCAGCAAAAGTCCATGTAACTGATTACACCATAGAACCCACAACAGATCGCAGTTACATCCAGGGTTACGTTGCCGTCACAGCAAAAGTCCATGTAACTGTTGGCTCTCAGCGGCACACACGATTACGCTGTCAAATGAAACTTCTCCACTCCTACATAGGTCTCAGTCTACCGATATAAAATCAAACGCAGACTGTTGGCTCTCAGCGGCACACATGACTTTCGCTATGTTACCATAGTGTCGCAGTCTACCGATATAAAATCAAACGCAGACTGTTGGCTCTCAGCGGCACACACGACTTTCGCTATGGTCTGCAGTAGATCGCAGTGACATCGAATTACACTGTCGTCACAGCATAACCCAAATGCCCCTGTGGGCACCAGCCCCTCGACTTTCGCTACACAAATAATCCTCAGGAACTAGTTTTGTCCGGACTCCTCACAGGATCAACTTTAGAAACCCCCCCTTGGGGCTCAAGGCAGTACCACCCAGTGGCACTCCTGAGAAGTTCATTTCAAGGGAGCGCCTTTTTCCCCAGAGCAAATCTCAAAACACTTTATACTATACACATATAGTATTTTCCAAATCATACACCTAGTATGAACCTCATATAAATGCTTTTACACAAAATCGATTCTCAAAATCGATAATTCACAAATCAGGCTTTCCCAAATCCCAATATTGATTTTATCCAAAAATCAAAAGCCTTTTCCAAATCCAAAGGTTCCCAAAACCTTTTTCTCAAAACCATTTCCATAAAATCTTTTATATATATATTCATATATATAATTTTCTTGGAAAATCTTTAAATCACTTTATACTTATATAAGTTTCCTTTGTATACTTCAAAACTTTCAAAAACCCTTTTTCTTCAGGCAATGGATTCAATAAAGGGAGTTTTATCATATATAACAAAGATACGTAACTTTGTTTATTCCCAATCAAATATTCTCAATTTCCACTTTATTTCCATAAAGTTAATTTCTACCATAGAGATATAAATTTTAAATTTATTTTATTTTAGTTCCTCATATATTCACGAATATATTTTCCCTTTCAAAAATCATCTTATAACCTCTTATCTACAACTTCAAAATCAAATTTCCACCTTTATTCATTGTCAATTTCTCAAAATATACTTTCAATTTCAAAAATCTTTTTCAGTTTTTATCCACAATTCAATAACAATTTCATTCAAACTCGTACGATGTTCTCATATTATCCGTACGCAATATCAATCTGATCGCTTACTCGATCACACAATTTCACTTCCGAACTAGTATTGTCCACCCGACTTCCTAGTGCGGACTTAGATCTGGTTTCTCAATCAGAAACCGTCATTCTCCTTGCATAGTCACAACTATGATAGAGAATATCCAGAACCAATCAAAAATCCATATCTAGGTTCGCCGTCGAAAATCGAGCGAAAAATCCCAACTCGGATCGATAATACTATCTCGAAATTCTGTGCTCGAATCTGGATCAAATCACTATGCGAATAGAATAATATACGTATATCCTACGTATTTATCTTCATTGATTATTAGTTAAATCAATTTCCTTTCTATTCACCCTCATTTTGATTTTATTCACTTATTCACATTTGGCTAAATCCCCACTTGGATTATCACTTCAATTCTTATCTCAGTTGGGTATTTACTCAATAACAGTTTGAACTCCGACCAGTTTATAATTAGAAAATAGCTTGGAAAATTTAAAAATATATAAGTAGTTGAAAAATAATTATTAGTTTGTAAAATAACTGTAAAATAGTTAAGTAATCATAAAATAATTGAAAAATAGTAAAATAATTGCAAAATAGTTGTAAAACAGTAATCAATTATAAAATAGTAGAAAAATAGTAATTAGTTTATAAAACAGTTGTAAAATAGTTAAATAGTTCCAAAAGTAGGTGCAAAACAAGCTTAAGATAGTCTTAGGTTTAAAAAGAAAGGTTGTATAGTATATAGTTTGGAAGAATAGATTTATATTAAAACAATTTATTTTGAAAATAGTCCAGAGTCAAACTGTTTAATACCCCATCTCCATTTCCATCCATTCAATTTAAATTTTCACTTTCATTTAAATTGACTCAATCCCAATCTGAATAACTTCAATTTTGTTCCATATTAATCCAATTCAAATTTCCCATTTGAATTTTATACTTATCCATTATAAATCGCAATTCCCATTAATTCAAATCAAATTCAGTTTGAACTAATTCAATTTAAATCTCAATTTTAAACCATCTCGAATTATATAAATTCGAGTTAAATTTTCAAAGGTTGATTTAACCCCTTAAATCAAATTAACCTTTATTTTTAAATTAATAATCCAAATCTTTAAATAATTTAATTCTTAGTCCAATTCTCAAAATTCCATTTTAAGTTATCTTTACTTAACTTATTTCAAAGTTCAAATAAGAGTTCAAAGCAATTTTACCTTAAAAATTCAATTTATTACCCAATTTAAATTTTGAAACCAGTGCTTAACAATTTAAATTTCCACATTTAATTCTTAAGTTCAAAGTGATTCCATTTAAATTTCTGCAATGGATGTATATTACCTCAATCCATTTCTTAATTTAATTAGAATAATCCGATTCACAGTTTCATGGATTATTAATAACAAAAGGATGATATCGGGATAAGCCAAAGTAAATAAACATCCAGATTATTTAAAACAACATCCATTAATAACACACACTTCCTATTTCCAGATCTCAAATCCGTTTGAGATCACACATAACTTCCATTTCAAAACAACCCATTTAACTTCACTAAGTAAATTTTTAATTTCATCTTGAAATTTCCAATTTAGGTTGTTCTTATTTAACTTTCCCTAAGTTAAATTTAATTCACTTGATCTAGTCAATCTCACAAAATTTGAATTTCTCCATTTCAAATTCTTAAACTTCCTATCAATATCCCTTCTCCCTTATAAGCTCAAAACTTATCACATTTAAGGAAAATTCAAAACTGGACACCTAGTGTTTACTTCCTATCAACTTTGATCTTATGTATATCCCTTATACATATTATTTCCTTTACACACCAAGTTATCTTTAAAATTTAAACCACCTTTGGTTCCAAACAAATTTCCAACAACCTTTGTTGAAATAGGACCCTTCCATTTAAATATATTAAATAATATTATTTATTATTTCTTTATCAATTTGAAACAATTTTCAAATTCTGGACCCAGATTTAAAACTTCACAATTTATCATCTTCCGTTCCAATTTCTAAGTCATACTTCCCTAAATGTTTTACTTCCCTAAAACATTACATCTTGCTTACTCATTAACAACATTTCATTATTAAACACAACAACCATTTATGATAATAACCAAGATTATCATATCTGGGAACCAATTCATTATTATCCTTATTCTGAAATTATTTCTACAAATTCAGGATTTTAAATTTTCAGTTTGAATCCAATTCAAACTTATTTTTACTTTCATTTTAGTTATATTTCTATTACCACTTAATTTAATTCCAATAATTTTACAACAAATCTCCTTAACATTTATTGGTAAGAAATATTGCTTTATATATATATCAAAATATATAATTATAAAGTCATTTAAAATCTTTATATATGAAAATAACAAGTACGCTCTCATATATACACTCAACTCATCCTAGGGTACTATTGACCCTATCTTTAGATGGGTAGACCCACCAGAGCCAAGGTTTTCGCTTAACCTTTGCTCTGATACCAAATGTAACGACCCGGAATTTTCGATCCCGAAAATTCCAGATAGTTATGGAAAGAAGAAAGAGATAGAAGAAAGAAACAGAAATCACAACACAGATTCTCACATTCGCAGCGGATCAAAATATAATATCAAATAAATATCAGTTATACAAAGGAAAATTGTATCAGTTAATTACATTTTAATACATCAGAGTTACAACATTTCACAGTCACTGGACAGTTAAAGTAACTTGTCCCAGATAAATAACAATATAACACAGCGGAATACACTCCATACGTTCCTGCCATCCAGCTCGTCGCCTGAGCTCCAGAACGTCCTTACCTGAAAATCTGTAATACTCGGTCTGACCCGAGCATTACATCAAAGTAACACCCGGGTCAGGCTGGAAACCAGCGTGAGTAAACCCATATAACACGGAATATTTAAGCATACAACTTATATAAAGCCCGGGTAACTCATATCAATACACATTTACAATTTGTTATGGTCCTCACCTATTCCACACATCACTTTTTAAATACCAAATGGTTCAACTTAGTTAAGTCATTTCCTTTCAGTCTATTGGTTTTACATATCGATTTATGAAGAATCGAAGTGGTTTTCGGGTATTACACAAACCCGATTCCGGACTCTTCGAGTTCAATACCATATTAACCCAAGTTATACAAGTGGAATACAGTTCAACTTTAATTATCGGATAACACCTTTACACAGCAATCCGTAATTAATAGATAAACTCATTATCACTGTCCACCCATACCTATCATATCACAAAGCAATTTATATCAGAGATACCAGTCAATCCAAAGCACTTATCATCATTAAAGCATTATCAATTCATATCATAATTAATTTAATTACTTAAATTAAATTAATTCCTTATGAATTTGTCACCTAATCCTGCTCATATTACTTAATTACTAACTTTTAATAAATCAACCACTTCCTAATTATCTTATAAATCACATAATTAATTCTCAACTATAGATTAATTCTCGTTTTTTAACTGTCAATTACTAAACCTTAATTGTTGATAAATCTTCTTCAAAACAAAGTAATCAATCCTTAATTCTTTATAACCATTTAATTATACATTAATTTACTAATTAGCTATTCATCAATTATTGATTGATAACCTTAATTATTAACCAATATCTGTTAATACCCCATTAATTAACACCTAATTATTTATACCAATCTTTAATTACAATCGATTAATCCCAAATCACATAGCTAATTACCATTATAAATTAATTAACATCCTTGATTACCTTACAATTGAATTAATAAATAAATTCATTCATCTTATTTACCTTCTTACTTAACATTTACAATCTTCCTTAATAGCTTTGGAAACAAAGTATTTCTAACTTAAAAGCTTCAATGTTAATAAAATTCCAAACACTTATCTTAAATTTACTACGTAATTTAGATATTAATTAAGATTTCAAAACATTTATTGTCAACCCTTAATTACTTCATCCATACTTGAAATTGTTAAGATGATTAACTTTAATTTATTTCGCTAAGCACTTTAAAAACCAACCCGAGAATATTCCCAGTTTACTCGAGTTAAAACTTGAGTTTCCCACTATCTTTCCTGAGTTTCTCGTCTTCTCATATACATTTCTTTGTTTAAGTTTAGTTTAGGTTTTAAACTTTAATAACATGAAAACATGTTTACACACTCAGGTTCCAACTCGAAGCAATCCCCTCACCTACTCGAGTAAGACCTATCCTTTCCCGAGCACATTCTCGAGAAACCAAATCTCAAATCCCAAACGTGCACACGACCCACTGTACATGCACATCCACCGCCGACGAACTTCCGTCACCTGAAGCGATCACCCACGAGTTGACAATCGATCCTTCTTTCAATCGCATCAACCAAAGACCCTGATGAAACACGAGAACGCAAATCGACAGTTTCGAGCTTCCTGACAAAAAATACACCGACCATCAATCACCTCGTTCAGACGACGCCAACCTCCTAAAGTCTCGAAACTTCGGCTACGACACCACTAGCCTCCGTGCAATCTCTACCCAAATTCACTTGCAGCTCGATGCATCCAAGGATCCACAGCGACCAATTTTTCAAGCCTCGAGAAACCTAGGGTTAGAAACTAAATTTGCCTCCCGCTGTCGCTACGACGAACTAGAACGCTTAACACCATTTTTCCTAACTTCGACGTGCCTTCCTCCTCCTCCAATCGAAAACTCGACTTTCACAGTTTCACAAATCGCCGGAATTTGATAAAAATCCATTTCTTGATCAACTATGAACTGCTCTTAACTTACTCAGCTAAAAATCACCATTCTTGTTGTAAAAATCCTATTTTCTAATGACGATTCAAGTTATATAATTGAATTGATAATTCGTGACATTCACGTTTTACATATATTTGAATTTTCTCCATAAAATCAAATTCCCAGATGCTATATTTCACTATCCTACTTAAAACCATTTTTAGATCATGACTCATGTATAAACAAACTTGTTTTGTTTTAAACTTCAAGCCCAACAATAGTTGGATGAAGATGTATTTAATTTTTCTAGTTTATTTTCACTCTGTAACTTGAACACAGAAGAACAGGTCATAACAAAAATCTACAGTATAGTCATATGGATATATATATCGAGTTAAAACTTAAAATAAAATACATAAGCAGAGCACAATATTATGCATGAATCATACACACAGATATAATCATACTTAGGCTTTAAAAAAAATTTGTTTACTCACTGTAAAAAGTTTGAGCAGAGAGTTGATCTTGTTTTTCTTGGAACTGCTAGCCTGAATCTCTCTGTGATTCTCTTGGTTGTTTAAATGAAGTTGTTATTTTAAATTTGCAAGGTAGAAATGTTAAGTATTTCTCTGAACGAACAAGGACTAGGTGATATACATATATAGAGAAAAGGTGTTTACTGGTGTAAAACATATCTTGTTTGGGTCAGAGATTTTCCTTTGTAGCCTCCTTCTTTGACTAGCAGACATTCTACAGGAATTGAACTGATTCATATACACTTCGAATTGACCTGGTTTGAGCTTGAATTAATTGCATTTAATGTTGATGCTTCCTTACAAGTATACAGCCATGTCCTATTACTTTATATCTAGATATTTTGCCAATCTATTTTAGTTTCAGGTTGTTATATTTTTTTTTTATTAGATTAATGAACGAAGGAAACATATGAGATGATATATAGGAGAAAGTATACAGGCTGTGATACTGGTACAGGATATTGATGCAAGATTTTTCTTGTACTGGAAACGATTTTAAAAATGTTATCCAGAGATTTTTTTTTGTTAGTTTGGAGGCTGATATGATTTTTTTTTGGTGGCTTGCATTTATTTACATTGGCTTGTTTGACAAGCTTATACTTATCTATATTTGACTTGGCCATAATTTATTTTAGATATAAACTTAACTACCAAATTCTTATGTTCATATCATAATACATATATTCATATTAAATTTTGAAAATTATTCTAAGTGTTCATTTTATATTTACATAACTATAAAGTTGTTTAAAACATTTATTTTATTTCTTTTTAAAGTTTAACCATCCAACACTTAATTTCCTATTTATTAAATTGATTTATACTTATGTTTATATCTATTTTCTAGTGCTGATATATTATTTATACATTTTCATAACCATATTTTGTTTTTATACTTCAAGTTTAAATTTATAAGGTTCATTTTATTCCAACCATATAATTGTTTAAATATTGGTAAGACTATATTTTATCTTTTAAAACATTATTGTTAATAAGCTAGATTTTTATTTTATATTTCAAATTGTAGTTATTTTACCAAACATCCCCATATATATATATAAATATATATATATATATATATAGTTAACATAATAAATTATATTTTATATTTAATTAAATTAAATATTTATTAAAATAATACTGCCAAAAACCCGGGATGTCACATGTAGTATCTACGAATCGCAGCATCCATCTGGCGATCTCAGTAAAGAATTTGCTAAATGGTTTTCGAACTACGTTTATGATCCAAGAAACTGTGTCGTTAATGAAGGATTACGACATCTTACGATCGGACCAAAAAGAAATGTGAAGACTTATACAATATTCTTCGTCAATGGATTTAAGTTCAACATGAAAGATTACGGAGCTGAAAAATTAACATATAACAGCGGTGTATTTGTCAAAGGTAGTGATGATCCAGATGAGCATATAAAAGATTTTTACGGCGTCTTAATACAGGTTCTAGAGTTGACATATTATATAGAACCTGCAGAAAAAGTTTTTTTATTCAAATGCAATTGGTTCAGCAATGTTCATGGTTCTGGAATCAACGTGCACAAAAATTATAAGTTTATTGAAATAAAGCATACCTCACATTACTATAAGTATGATCCTTTCGTATTAGCCAAGCAAGCACTACAAGTTTATTTTGCTCCGTATCCATCCTTAAAAAGAGATAAAGCGGATTGGTCGGCTGTTTTTAAATCAAAGCCAAGATTTACGTTTGATGGAAATAATATTCCAGACGAAGCAGTGTATCAAGCGGATCTTGAACCAAATACATAATTAATAATAATCGATGACATTAATTTAGGGTCGTTGAATGATGAATCGAATGTTTTATTAGATGCATTTGAAAGTACCGAAGAAAACGAGATAGAGTACAAGACTGAGTCTGAATCAGAAAATGACGAAGACCGAAAATTCTGAATATTTGCATCGCTTGTTGTATAATGTATTATTATGAGCTATGTATTATTCTGAGCTATGTATTAATAATGATGACTATGTTTTGAGCTATGTATTATTTTGTTTTGAAATTTCTATATATGTATTCATGAGATCTTGTCCCATTTATTATGATTTAGTGGAAGTTTTATGTGATGATTACTGAAACATGCTTTGTACTAATAAATTTATGTTTTTTCATTATATGATATTATTTGTCTGTGGTAGATATGTCTGGCAGGAGACATAGCCGGAGATCTGAGCCTTCTCCCTCTCATGGTAAGGGTGCTAGTGCCACGGCATCAGATTTACGTCCACTTGCGGAGGTAGTTCCAAAAAGCACAGGGTAAGTATCAAATTTATTTCAAGTATATTTTTTAAAATTTATTAAATATCTACATCAAAATTTATACAGCGGCTTTGAGGTGGAGCTTCGGACTTCATTTTACAAGTATTGAGGAAGGTGCTTATGAGTCGGATGTCAGGCTGTTGGGCTCATTGGGAAGACATCCCACCCCATATTAAGAACGGTATATTGGCTGATGTACTGGTAAGTATAAGTTTATATTTCAGTTGAAAACTAATATAATGTACATAATTCAAACTAATTTCAATATGCAGGCCGCCGTACGTGCCGCCGTACGTGCCGCCGTACGTGTAGACCCATGGGATATAGATGTTTTTACCAATTATTGGAACAAAAGGATGAGAAAAAATTATAGGGACACTCTGTCAAACGCGAAGAATGCAGGAAAAAAACCCAATTGGATGGGCGATGATGTGTGGGCTGAGTATCTCCGGCTTTGGGAAACTCCTGAAGTGAAAGTAAGTTATATACTTTTGCATTGTTATTATAATTTTTTTAAATTTCGTATGTTAGTTGCAGTAATTTAGTTAATCGTGTATCCAAATTTATAGAAATTATCTGCTCGGAACCGTGCAGATAGGAATAAAAATCTTATTTGCACCGTGGCGGCTCCAAATCCTTCCAAGAACATAGGAGAGAGTTGGTAAATTTATAAATTGTATTTATAAATATCTAAAATGCCAATTAATCATATTTGTAACATTGTTTATTCATATGTATATTTTCAGGCTGCGAGGTACAATCGCGAGCCTACAATGGCTGAGGTGTTCACGGCCACGCATGCTGTTGATCAGACAGATGAGGAAGGTAACGTTTCATATGATTGGACGGACGATAAATCTAGATCCGTAATGGTAAACATGCTTATCTATAATGACAATGTTTCACATTCCTTTATTTCACAGTTCATAAACTTTAAATTGAATATTTATCGTGTCAAACTATTGTTCGTAATCGCAGGAGAGATATGAAGCGGAGCGGGCACGAGTAGCACAGTCCACCGGATGGGCATAGTTAACGTTTAAGGAGTCAAACCGTATATGGGATGCTATTATTGATCTGCCTTCGTGAAATAGGCGGTACAGTTACGACAATCAGGAGGTAAACTTCTTCATTTACTAATATATAAATTTATACATGCAAATGAATATAAACTTAAGTGAACAAATTATAAATTGAATAGCTGAAATGAATATAAACTTAAGTGAACAAATTTACACATGCAAATGAATATAAACCGTATATGACTTATTGATTTGAGCTGAAATGAATTCTAAATTGGTTAAAAGTGGATGTTATAAAAGAAGATTGAAATGAGTTATGGAACTTAATTTAACCAAGTGAAGTTATGAATCAATAAGGTAAGTTAATAAAATGAATTAATGGAATTAGTTAAATAAAATTTCGTTGAATTGAATTGAATAAATAAGGTAAGTTAATAAAATTCCGTTGAATAAATGAAATGAATTGATTATAAATGATATGGTTGTTAACCAATGTGGTTGAAATAAATAAATAAATTGAAAACAAATGAATTGAATGTAAATCAATTGGAAGTATATAAGGAACCCGAATAATTGAAATAAATAAATTGCAACCAATGTGTAACATTTAATTATAAATACTAGCCGCTTAATTAATCAACATCAACGGATAATTGTTTTTGTTCATACTGTTTATAATGTTCATAAATTATAACTAGATATCAACTATTTTACATGAAATAATGTCCTAGAGGGTTTATAGGAGATTTCAAGCCGAGGAGGAGATAGCTCAACTGAAAAAAAAGCTGGAGGAGATCAACGATTGGAGGAAGAGCGCATTGGCGCACCAGCTAGACGAGCATATTGCAGCATACTTGGCACAACATGGGACGATGCTTGGAGAGGATGGGTCGGGCGATGAGGATGGATCGGGAGATGACGATGAGTAGGTATGCTTGTGTTTTTGTCGGATTTTCATCATCTTGTTTTGCAGTTATGTGACATTTGTGTATATATTTGATACTTGTTCGTTGGTTGTGGTGTTTGATGGATTAGTGGACGTTTTGTTTGATGGATAGTATTTGTAATTATGGTTAAGTTGTTTGATGGATTTGGAATGTTTTGTTTGATTGGTATGATATATTTATATGTTGTGGTGAAATGTTTATGTAAATTTATATGTTGCGTTATATATATGATTATTTGTGATATGTGTGAGATTATATGATGAATGGAGTGGTATTAGTTGTGAAATTAAATGTATATGTGTTGGAAAGAGATATGAAATTAGTTGCGTGGTTGGATGGATTAATGAGAGGAATTGGATATGAAATTGGTTCCAGATTAGCGACGGCTCATGACAACCTATTGGTCCAGATTAGCGACGGCTTGCGATGGCCTGCGACGGCCATTTGGTTCCAGGGTTGCGACGGTTCGCATCGACTTGAGACGGCAGTCCGATGTGTAATACTTTGCCACATGTTTAGTCTGGCGTCGTCAGCCGTCGCTATATTGGTGACGGAGCCGTCGCTTACTGTGTGGCGGCGGATTATTTAACGACGGCCGGCGTCACTTTTTTGCCGTCGCTAAAGCCACCGTGTTTTGTAGTGAAGTAGTTTGATATCGATGAAGACGGTTTGCAAATCGGAGCTCAGAAGAGGGAGATATCGTAGTTTGAAGTAAAGTTTTGGGGTTCTATCAATTAAGAGACGTATGAGGGAGGTCCTTAGACGGCTAATATGGATAAACGTATGAGAGGCTCCCTCATACGTCTGAATGACCCTGTAAACCATCCCGAGACTTTGCAGTGCATTTTGGATGATTTCAGACATATGAAATTGGGGGTCAGACGTTTGGTTGAGTGAACTCAGACGGCTGAGTCTGGAAATCAGACGTCTGATCGTTGTTTTAAGGACAGTTTTGCTCATGCAATTGTGTAACGTTGGTTGTTGCTTCAAGAGGCAAATTTGATATTTCTCCATTCGATTTTCATCATATAAAAACTATTTTCAGATCTGAAAAAGGAGGGTGTTTTCATTCAAATAGAAAAGACAATTCTCCATTAAATTTCTTCAGTTTCTTAATCTCCACAAATCAAATTCAATAGAATTTTGAGTGATCATTGTAATCAATTTTTTGTACTTTTACATTATTGGTAATGAAAAGGCTCTCTTTAAAGTGGATGTACACTAACACAACGTTATTGGAACCACTATAAATCTTATGTGTGATTTACTTTCATTATTGCTTTTATTCCTTGTTTGAGATTGTGATTTGATTTTATTTGGATCGGATTGTGATTTGGTGTTGAGACGTTGATTTGTTGATTTTGCATATCTTTCAACGATCTACCTTTCCTGCTGCGTTTTGAATTTTGGATTAAAGTGGTATCGAATTCAAATTTCATAACATTTGGTATCAGAGCATTGGAGTTTGTAAGGTGTTATGATTTTGAAAAATGACAATGGAAGATGAAAGCGGTTCTTAAGCAAAATCATGTGCATAAGATTATGTTTGATACACATTTGTTGCCGAAAGACATTTCAGATGTTGAGAGAGAGGAAATAGAAGATTAGACATTCACTACACTCCAACTTACTATGAGTGAGAATGTAATCTCCGAAATTAGCGGTGAGACCACCGCTAAGAGTATTTGGGATAAGTTGAAAGAATTGTATATGTAGAAATCAGCAACTAATCGTTTGATTTTGTGCGAACATTCTTCACCTATAAGATGAAGAAGGAAACTTCGCTAAAGGCGCACTTGAATATCTTTAATGGATTTCTAATGAAGATGAAGGTAGTAGACTTGAAGATTGGGGAAGAGCAAAATGCGATGATCTTGTTATGTTCGTTGACGGACCGTTATACAGGTTTCTCAAATACCTTAATCTATAGTCGGGATACTTAGTGATGTTAAAGCAGGTCTTCTTAATGAGGAGTTGCGAGATCAAATGAAAGAGTTGAGTGATGCAAATAATGGTCACGGTTTTTTTGTGGAGAAGGAGAAAAATGAGAAGGTAAAGGGGAAGTGTGGGCGTTCTAAATCGAGGAAGTCCGGTTGGAGAGGAAAGTCGAAGGATATAAATACAAGTGCTTTATTTGCAAGAAGCCAGGTCATTAGAAGAATGAGTGTCCGGACAAGAATAACAAGAAGGAAGTAGTATCTTCATCGGTGGCGGTAGAGAGTGATGTTAGCGAGGTAGATGAAAATGTATTGACGGTGGAAGCATCGGATGTTTTGGGTGACGAATGGGTACTCGATTCATGTGCATCTTATCATATGACGTCTGATAGGAATTGTTTTTCCTCCTATGTCGACAAGGAAGGAAATTCAATTGTTATGGATAATGGTGCTATTTTTACATTAATGGACATTGGCTCCGTGTGAATTCAGATGTTTTTTGGAGTAATTCGTACGCTCACTACTGTACGCTTTGTTATGGGTCTTCGAAAATCTCTTATCCCTTTGGAGCAATTGGATTCTTTGGGATGTAAAATTGCTACTGAGAGTGATTGCTTACGGGTTTCGAAGGGTGCACTTGTTGCGATGAAATATGTTAGAGCTCATGAAATTTATTTGCTAGTAGATGTGACTAGTGAAGGTGAAACTTGTGTAGGTGTTGATAGTTCTCGTGGCTTGAATGTGACAAGGTTGTAACATTTGGATATTCTTCGGAAAGTTTGGATATTCTTCGGAAAAAGGAGATGATCAATGGAGAGAGTTTTAACAAATTTGAGATTTGCAAGGAATGTGCCATGAAAAAGCAAACTAAAGTTTCATTCGGTGAAGAAAAGCATAATTCAAGAGATGTTCTTGAGTATGTTCACATGGATGTTTGGGTGCCGGCACAAGTAGCCTCTTTTGGTGGAGCTTGTTATTATATTTCTTTTGGTGATGACTTTTCTCGATAAGTTTGGGTGTATGTAATGAAGGCCAAGTCGGAGGCATTTGCTAAGTTCAAAGTTTGGAAGGCTCTTGTTGAGAATGAGAGCGATATGTCTTTAAAGGTGTTGAGGTCTGACAATGGCGGGGTATGTCTCCAGAGAGTTATTAGATTTTCGCAAGCATCATGACATTCAGAGGCATTTTACTACATCGGAGGATCCACGATCGAATGGTGTAGCGGAGAGGCTGAACCGTACTCTACTTAAGAAAGTTCGTTAAGATCGACATCGGGTTTGTCGAAGGTATTTTGGGCCGAAGTTTTTTCAACCGCAGTGCATATTTAAAATTGAATTATGTGCTCGGCTATAGATAACCAAATTTTGAAAGAAGTGTGCAAGATGAAGAGCATTGATTTGAGTTACCTTCTTATGTTTGATAGTCCGGTTTATGTGCATAATCTGGGAAATGATAAGCTTGAGCCTAGATCTTTCAAAGTGATCTTGCTTGGTTCACTGCAAGGAAAGTTTACTTTTATAATGCTTTATTCCATAGTGTTATCTTTATTTTAATTTGTTTTATTGAGAAAAGAGATTCACCGAGTAACGCTTTTTAAGCGGGCTTTCCCTCAATATTTTCATGGCCGCCTCTTTTTTAATTATTTCCCTCTTCCTCAAATTCTCCTGTATCTTCTCCTCACAGCCGAATAACTTCGCTCAAAATAGAAAGTCCCCCGTTTTTAATATCTTCTTCACGAGTTAAGCACCCAAATCAAGATCTGATATTGGAGCAAGTCGATGTCGCCTGGAAGTTCAACTATCGTCATTGCACGAGTTCGCCCATTGCCTTATTTCTTTCTAATGTCGTGTGCAACCCCCGATTCTCCATCAACCTGAATCGCCTCTCTAAAAACAGCCGCTATGCCTTGTCAGAGTTTTTGAAACCCCTTGACGTTTCGCAGATTTGGCCCTAGAAGTGGCCACGGCGTTCTTCTGTTTAGGTTATGTGTGGGCTGGGTTGTCGACGCTAATGATGGCTTTTGAGATGTCTAAGTTGGAGCATATATAACTGTTGGAGGAAGCTTTCGCTTTTCTGTAGGTGGTGAAATAGGGTAAGTCTTTTTATTATTACCAGTTTTAGGTCGAGAACGACAGTTGCTTAATCTCTTCTGGCGATTCTGATGAGCATAATGGAGCTCAACTGGTTGATGCTATTGACGCTTGTGCACTGTTGATGGTTTTCCCTCTTTCCTTCATTACTGTTAAGATTTCCCTATGTACACTGGTATGGCAATGGTGTTATTGCTTCCACCTTGCTATTGTTTTTATTGTCATATTTCTGGTTGTTGGAGTTATCTTAGCCAATTGTTAGTGATGCTTTAGATGCAATTTTATCCACGACTCTGGTATTTGGAACTGGTTGTTGAATGTTATAGTATATTGTTTGGTGATTATGTACCTTAACTGGTTTTTTTAATTGCAAAATGGTACACTATTATAAACAAGACAGACGATTTGTTTTCTAGATCGTGGTACAAATACCATTTGGTTAGGACGCTCAACGACTCTTTGCATTCTTTCAAAATTAGCTTACCACTAATTTAATTTGAATTGGTTTATGCATAACAGGATGAAGAAGCTTATTCGGTTTGAAACTGTCAGTAATCTAAAAATAACCATTTTCTATTAACAACAATATATATAAATTTACAAGATTTTGAAATAATAACCATTTTCTATGCCAATAGTATTATTTGTCAACTTCATCTGGTCTTAGAAGAATATATGTGCAAGATTTTATTTCTAAAGCTTTATTAATATTCGCTTAGTAATTACTGGAGAATTATTGGTTAGATTATGAAATCTAGTCTATCTAAATGCAGTGGATAAAATTGATTAAATATTTGATGAATATTAATTAGCATGCCGTTTTGACATATCAGTAAACAAAATTGCATCATGTGACAAACTTCACTTAGTTCATATTATAAAAATAAAAACCTCAAATATATTTGTTTCTTCACTAACCAGCTCACAGTTTCTTTGGTTTTCTGACTATAACCATACCCTATCATGGATAATAAAGGCATCAAGCCCCCTCACTCCTTCCTCGATGTCTATCCTCAAGCGAGAGTTCCTTTAAGGCTGCTGTTGTATATCTCGACTTCCACATTTCTATTTGATTTGGTGCTGTCTAATGTGAATGGGGATGGTACATTTCTAAGTCAAAAACTAGTTAGGGCCAATGACGATAACCCATGGAGTATTGATAATCTGGCTTGGCAACGTCCTGCATTCCATTCTAGAACTATTAAAAACTTTCAAAGTGGTAATATAATTTATTCTTCTCGATTCTGATTTTTTTAGTACTGTTTGTCAATTGTTTGCTGATATAATTTTCTTTGTTTTCTATGTCGCTATATAGACACACACACACAATATATATATATATATATATATATATATATATATATATATATATATATATATACATGCAATATTTTTCAAAATTATATCATTGTTTGGCAATGGTGTTATTTTTTCCACCTTGCTATTGTTTTCATTGTCATAATTTTCTTTGTTGGTGTTATCGTAGCTAGTTGTTAGTATGCTTTAGATGCAATTTTATCCATTGCTTTGGTATTTGGAACTAGTTGTTAAATGTTATAAATGTCATAGTATATTATTTTATTCTACAGTTGCATAGCCAGAATAATAAGGCATTTGCATGAAAGCATGACTTTATAACTTGAGATTTGTTTAGATGGGCATCACGATATAGAAAATTTGAAGATTTGGCTGGGGAGGGATATCTTCTTCTTGCCGAAAGGTTAAGAGATGAGTACTAGAAGAGTGTAGTTTAGGGAACTTTGGAGCATAGACTTCATGTGAATTTAACAATCGATGAATTGTACAATGATGTGAGTTTTAACTTCTCCTACATGCATATTTTATTTCAGTTTCATTTTATGTTCGCTTTGTAGTTTTATGCAAGTAATAGTAAACATTTTCATATGAATAACCTGGTAATTTCATTGTAGCACAGCTAAATGAAAATGCATTTATTTTTTGAAATAAACATTCATGTCCTTTGATCGTTGATGATATAATCATATATTGTATCCTGAGTATTTAATAATTATTGACAAATTATCTGTTAATGATCAATGTGCACGCGTGTCCCGTTGATATATGAGATATTTATGTATTTTTCTTTAAATGGAAATATTTGTCTATTTTAATCAATATTTGCAATTCAATTATGTTCCATTTAACTGCGTTATATAAATTATCTACACGAAAAAGTATTTATACTAAGACTGGTTACATTTAACTGTGAAATTCAAACCGTGTATTAGCAATAGGACAATGTTTCTTTCATATGAAGTTCTCATATATTGCCTAAAGTCCCACCACCACTTTTAGATGACATATGCTTTAATCTTCAGAGACTTACTGTCTGAATATGGTGTATAAATGGATATACATTTGTTTGCATTGGAAAACTCGGAACTTTTGTTTGATATCTTACACCATTCTAATGAATATTGGTCAACAGTTTTCAGGCATCAACGACATTCTATAATACGCACCATAGATTTTTGAACGAGCAGGTGTTAAAGTTCTCCTCTCTAATCTCGGACTCCTGATTCTTCAGCCTCCATTGTTATGAATGCATTGGTTACTCTACTATGCTTCCATCTATCGGGCATTGTTATGAGATTCATAGACATAGCTGGAAGAAGGTTTTCTCTAAACCTTAGCTTGTTTTTCTAGTGTAACTAATACAAAAACAAGCTATAAGGAATAACTAGAAATTACAAATTCCCTTGCTATCCAGCCTCGCAGTAGTTAGCGTAATAAGAAATTTATGCGCAATATATACCTAGAAACATAACTACTTCCATGATTGACAATTATAAGTATAAATTAATGTTAATTTTAAATGTCAGGTTTGTCGGTAAACTTGTTGTCAGATTTGAATTTCAACCTCAAATTCAATGGGGCATGTAGTTTTCATTATTTTTGTTTCATTTATTAGTTGTGTGCATCATATACTTGAACCGAATAAGACTTTTGCTACAACACCTTAACTATATATGATTTCACTAGACACTTTGCTTGTTGAAACTATGAAATTAATTCACTCTAGTCCGAATAAACAATATGTTTTGAAGATTAACAAAGTTATAAAAATTTATAATTATAATAACAACAATAATATAAATTTATAAAATATTAACCAAGATAAATTGTGTGATAATAAATCATATAATTTTAGATCTTATATTATTTTAGGCTGTGATCCATATAGCATACTAAACTTTGTTGCTCAAATCGGTTTATACAATAATAGGTACCATCTTCATTAGTGAACCAGACTATTTAATGAGTCAGAGATGAGCTTGTAAAAATATCAAAAATATAGGTATGCAATGTAATACACACGCGCACACACTAGTTAATATGTAAAGGTATGTTACTAACTGAAAGATTACTTAGTTAATTAATATATGGGATGTTACTTTGCCGATTAGTTATTCATTGCTGGATTTTACGTTTTCATTATGGGATTGCACGAAGTTTTCATAGTGTACATCTTTTATTGGTGGTCAAGACAGTATGCTTTTTTATACCCTTTTCTTCATATTTCATTTCAGCAATTCTATACTTTTAATGGCTGAAAATAACTGAACCGTTTGTTGTAGGCACAACAACAAAACTATTTCTTCACTTAGTGAATGTTAAGGGACTTGTCATTTCTCATGTTAAAAGTCATCTTCAGGTGAAAAATATAAAACTATTTGTTTGTTTGTTTGTTTTTAACTATATGTTTTTCTCATGTAAAAATTTCTCATGTTAAGAATGTCATCAGATGTACAGAGACACATATAGGCAGGAAAGGTATTAAATTTTCTATTTTACTAGTACATATTTTTAAATGTTGATAACTCTTTATTTTTCATTTATTTTGCAATATCCGGTTTTTTCTTTTTGCTAGGCATATAATATATATGTAGCAATAAATGCTTGTTTTCTGTTGCTAGATTTAAATCTTTCAAAATTTGTGCCATTTCTCCCATTTTTTGTCTGACAATTCTATGGATATCATTTTTTTAATAAAAGCACAAACTAATTAAATCATTATCCGCTTCTTATTATTGTTTTGCAGGTAAATTCTTGTGCTAGTAATTCACAAGCAATTCCAACTTCAGAAAAAGCATACTTAGACAACCGGAGAAGAAACAAATATTACTATCTTGTGTAATATATATTAAGGTATTCTCCTACAACAATGATTTGTTTTTATGGAAAAAACGTTAATATCCTAATTGTAGCAATTATAAATTGTTGATCTATCAGACATAGTTCTGATAAATTAATGATTTTTGCCATCTTTCTTGCAAAACACACATACCGAATTAAATTCCATGAATAGTTTTTCATTCTTATATCAGTAAATTGTTTGGTTTGCATTGCTATGATTCTTTGTTCCACAGACTAACTGGAAAAATAACTCCATGATTTCGCCTTTGATATAGGGCGGTTGCTGTTCTTGCTGAGAGGTAGACTGTTGGGAATAAAGTAAGCCATATGCCTAGTCTTTCGCCAGAAAAGGAGATGCTCATAAAAATTAAATTATTTTATAAAAATTAACTAAGTTTATAGTAATAATAATAATATAACTAATGTTTATGAAAGTCAATTTTTTATAAAAATAATACTAACAACAACAAAAATCATAATAGCAACAATAATAATAAATAAACAAAGTTTATAAAAATTAACTAAGTTTCGTAACAATTAACTAAGTTTAGGATACTAATAATAAAAAAAAATTAAAATATTAAACAAGTTAACTAAGTTTTAAAAAATTAATTAAATTTATACAAAATAATAATAATTAACTAAGTTTATAATTATAATAAAATATTAACCAAATTGACCAAGTTTTATAAAAAATAACAAGTTTATGTAATAATAATAATAGATTAATTAAGTTTATAAAAATTAATTAAGTTTATAATAATAATACTAATAGCAACAACAACAATAATCATAATAGTTAAAATAAAATTTTATAATCTTAGTTAAATAATCATAATAATAAAATTAACTAAGATTAATTAAATTAACTAACTGTAAGAATAAAATTTAAATAATAATAATAATCACAATAAAGGATTGCTTGTTCGGTTCATAAGGGAGCATATGTCCGATGGGTTGATTATGGTGCAGATGCATATTCAGCTGCATCTGTAAGAGCCAGTCCTTACACTATTCCCAGAGTTGGAGCTTGTAACGACTTATATGTTGGTCAAGTTATGTTGCCTCTTTGCCATACTATAGAAAATGAAGAGGTATTGTGCTAGTTCTTCTGACTAGTTCATAAGAAGAAAAAGGTCATATCAAGTAATACATCTTGTCTGAAATGGTAGTTTCTGGAGGTTGCACGACTACAAAGCCATGGATTTAACCAAGAAAATGTTATTACAAGGGACATGTTTCTACTACAGGTTGGTTTGCATGTTTGAAAAACTAATGTTGCTTTGATAAATTTACTAATGCAGTTTTTTTTGCATGGCAGCTATGTAGGGGAATGGATGAGAATTCAGTTAATTCATGCGCTCAACTTGTGTTTGTACCAATAGACGAAGCTTTTGCTGATGATGTGCATTTGCTTCCCTCAGGCTTCCATGTTATTCCACTTGAATCTAAAATGGTAATTTAAATTTTGCATGCAACTAGTACCAAGTTTAAACGTTTTGCTGATAACGTCATAATTTATACAGGATTTACCTACTGGAAGTAGAACGCTTGACCTTGCTTCAGCACTGGAAGTAGGAACTGGTGCAACATCTGGTGCTGCCAATAAAAACACTTCGCATACATACAACTTTAGATATGTACTTACAATTGCCTTCCAGTTCACTTATGAGGATCATCTAAGGGAAAACGTGGCAGCAATGGCTAGGGACTATGTTAGAAACATTATAATCTCTGTTCAAAAAGTTGCTTTAGCAATATTACCATCGCAAATATGCAACAGTCGCCTAGGAGAAAAAGTTATGTAAATCTTCATCCATCTAATAAAAGAAGGTACTACCAATAACCTGTAATTTTCATCACAGTTTTATATAATTATTTACGAATTGTTCTGAATTTTCAGGAAGTACTACCAATGGCCGAAGACATGCATGAAGAAAGGTTTTGAGCAGTTCAAGTTCTTAGTGATGCATTTGGTACTTGTAGACGTTAACTTAGAACTATGTTGTCCTTTGTTATCATGAAAATGTATTGAATTTGGTAACTCATGTATTGAAATTATTTTTGTTAGTTGATACTTTATTTTGTTATCATGAATATGCGTTACATTTGCTGATTATTATATTTTTTTTCGTTCATACATTGTTCAAATTGTTATCTATTTAATTAAGATTCATTTTGATTGTTATTATTAAAATGTAATAGTGGGGTGCATCAAATATATAGTAAAATAAAGCATAGCCCCTAAAAAGCGTTATAACTATATGACATAAGTGCCATAAAAAGATAATGCAAGGTATGAGGTTACTGTCAAAGGATAGCAGCAAATAGGCGTTATTGTATCTGCACATTTTATAGCGGTATATATATGCTGTAAATGGATGTAGAATATACTATAAACATGTTGATATATAGCGCGAAATAGGCGCTATAGAATAACTATTTTATAGCGGCAACTTTATGCTATGAAACCGTGCTCTTTTATAGCGGTTTTCTTTTGTGTTATAAATGTGCAATTCTTTTTTATAACATGTCGATATACAACGTTTATCAAGCCTCTTGTGTTAATAGCGGTTATATGCCTCTATAAAAGACTATTTTTTTGTAGTGGTTACACGGACATTGTCAAAGGCTATCGGATCTAGAATTCGATAACGAAGAAAGTTGTGAATTCACCTCATGTTACTTTCGATGAATCGGCTTTGTTCAAAGAGAATGAGAGTTTATCGGATCTTCCGAATTTGGTTTGTGATAAATCAAAGGATATGGAAGTTGTTTTCACCTTTCGTCCAAGAAGTAGAGTTGTTGGAGATGCTTGTGTTGAGGGAGCTGTTGATGTTACATCACATAGTCCATATGTATCCTCTAGTAGTGTTGGCAATGTTGACGACTCTAGAGAGATGATTCGGTCCAAGGTAGAGTAGAAAGGAGTTTGGGTGATAGTCTTGCAACTTGGGTTGGTCGTCGTGTTATAAGACCACCCAAAAGATATAGTGATTAGAACTATCTTAGTTTTTGTAACAATTTGGACTATGCCCTTCACGTAGTTCAAGATGAGCCGATGGACCTTGATGACGTCATGGATTCGAATGATAACTTGAAATAGATTTATGCCATGAAGGAAGGAATGCAATCTTTGTTGAAGAATCAAACTTGGGATTTGGTTCCGCTTCCTAAAGGAAATCGTACTATTGAGTGCAAATGGATGTACAAGGTGGATGACGATGGAATGTAAAAGCTAGATTAGTGGCCAAGGGGTTTGCACAAAAGAAGAAAAAGGAGTATGATGAAATTTTTGCACCGGTTGTGCGTCATACTTAAATCTGGGTATTATTTGCTATTGTTGTTATTCATGATTTGGAAATGGTGCAATTTGATGTGAAAACTGCCTTCTTGGATGGTGACTTGGATGAAGACATCTATATGGAGCAACCAGAAGGTTTGCTGTAGATGATAGGTCAAATTTAGTTTGCAAGTTGAAAAAATCACTATATGGTTTAAAGCAATCACCTAGACAATGGTACAAGAGATTTGACATTTTATGCTTGAAAATGGTTTTAATAGAAGCATCAACGATGCTTGTGTATATTTCAAGAGGTTAGGAAATCATTGTTGGGTGTATTTACTCTTGTACGTGGATGACATGCTTATTGCTTCAAAGATAAAAATGAAATGAACAAGTTAAAAAATTGCTTAAAATCAGAATTTGATATGAAAGATCTTGGAGAGAAAAGGAAAATTTTAGACATGGAAATAGGAACGAATCGAAAGTGTTTTGAGCTAAAATTGATTCAAAAGGAGTATATTGAAAAAGAGCTTTGCCGGTTCAGCATGGAGAATACAAAGACGTCTAATATACTTTTACCTTTGCATATGAAGCTTTCGATTAAGGGATCACCTATCTTGGAGAAAGACAAGTCTTATATGGCAAGAGTGTCATATGTAAGTGCAGTTGGAAGTTTAATGTTTGCCACGGTGTGTACAATGCCCTATATTGCAAACGCCGTCAGGATGGTTAGTCAGTATATGGCTAATCCGAGAAAGTCACATTAGGAAGCTGTGAATGTTATTTTGAGATACTGTGACGACCGCCCATGACCCCTGCACCGAATCTAGAGATAGAGCGCTGTAAAGTGTGCCAGGCGACCATGGACGATTGTCAAGGTAAGATTTAAAACAACAGAATCTATCGTATTACTCACAGCGCATGGACAAAATACAATAGAACATATGTATAGTGAAGCTTTACAGAACAAAATGACATCATATAAAACTCCATAATAGTTGAATACAAGCATCCACATAGTCAATACATCCAGCCTCACTACATATCTCTCAGAGAATACAAAACAGCGGAATATCCAGTACATATAATAAGAAGATAATATGCAACCCTCTAGCTCGTCTTCGATATCAGCATCGTGAGAAGAGAACAGCACCTGTCACCTGCTACCTAGTCTGCCCATCCCAAAATGGACGAACAGCCCAAGGCAATAAGAATTAAAACATAAAGCCTTGAGTCAGACAACAGTCTTAGTGAGCAGTAAATTAACTAACAACATACCAAAAGAACATAAATGAATAGGAATACAACCCTCCCACTCCAACCTCATTCTACAGTGATAGCTCCCAGACACACACTAAGCAGAAGCAAACATAGCAGAGCATATAATTTAAAGTAAAGCTACTATCACTCGAGTCAAGGGCGATGTTTTCCAAGTACCAAGGCCTAAATCAGATAAGCACCCAGAAAATACCGCTCTTGAGTCCGAATGACGATACACCCAAACATCCATGACTCTGGCTATCACTGTTATCATTGCTTCGATATCACCGTTAATTGAATGACCGGCACATTCTTTCAGCCGTCCGTCAAGGGCTAATGGAAACCCCGGTTCTAGACATAACTCCCGCACGTCGTCGCAGCCCGTGCCTAGGACTATCGAATCTACCCAGAGTACTCGACCATCAACAGTTGGCCGTTGGGACTATCGAATCTGCCCAAACGTACTCTTGCTTAGAGCATGCTAGAACCTTCAACAACGATGCTATCCAAGCCTCCTAGTCATCCTCCTCGACGACTATTCTCATATCCATTCATTATCCTCAACTCGAATCATATCACCGAGTTATCAACATGCTTGGAATGATCCCGTCTGGATTAGACCAAGTCTTCATCACATGATGACTCGCTTCATTACATCCTCGCAAAGCCTCATCTCAACATCACATCATCGAATCTATGCATAAGAGCTTCATCATCCCGCTACATATGCCACGAGCAGCTTTCCCAATTCAAGAGCCTTTCCCTTAGCTTTTGAATCGTCTTCGGTCTAAATCTAATCATAAATCATCTAGTTTATAACAATCAATCAAATCAAACATCAATCCAAACAATCAAGCATTCAAATATGATCTAAGTAGACAATTATAACAATAATGGCATTTTCGTAATTAAAGAGTTGAAAGTCCAATAAGAATGAAAACATGAACAATGTCTCTACAAACTTGATGAATGAACTTGCATAGGTTAACATGTGATAAAATGGATGTAACATCATCATGAACAATGGATCTACATGGATCTACACTTAGGATGAAGAAAAGACATGGAAATCTCTATTTTAACACCAAATCGAGCCAACAATCCGATATACTCCTTTGGATCCGTGTGAGAGATAATCACCACTCACCAAATCACCTAAACAACCTCAAATCAAAACGCTTCAGATCTGGACAGCGAAGGATCAAGCTTGATCTATCACGAATCCGCTTCAAACGATGAAATCTCTCTTGAAAAGATGAAGATCTTCAACTTTAGCTCTTGAATCTTCAATCTTGATCTTTGATTTGGATGGAAGGAAGCACTAGATTAGAGTGGAGAAAAGAAGTGAAGAAGTGTAGAAGTCGAGCTCTCAAAATGGCAGCACTTCGTCGCTTCAAAATCCGGATCCCAAAAAGTGAGAACAACCCCTCCTATTTATAGCTGAAAATCCTTAAGTCGAAATCTGGCTATCTCCCTAAGTCGCTTCCGACTTACGACCTAAGCCTCTCCGACCTAACCCTTCTGCGCATCCAAACACCCAGCGACCTACGACCTAACGCAACGCGCGACTTAACACATAGGCTACGACTCAACTCCTCAGCGACCTAACACATCGCGACTTAACAACCATAGAGATCCACGACCTAACTTAGGTCGTTGCCGACCTAACACTTAACTGCCTTGCCGACCTACGACATAACGAGGTTACGACTTAATACCTTAGACTCCCACGCGACCTAACACTTAAGCCAACCCACGACCTAACAACTTAGCACCCACGCGACCTAATGGTGTTACGACCTACCACTCAACTCTTAGGTCGCTCACTACAGCCCCAGCTTCCTTAGGTCGTTGCCGACCTAACTATATACTAGGTCGCTAACTCGCTAACCACTAGGTCGTAAGTTCCTTAGCTCGCGCTTCCCTTAGGTCGCACAAAAACCCTTAACTCGCCCGAGACTCTTAAGTCCCCTATCTAAGGTCGTCTGCGACCTAAACCCAACATACTTAGGTAGCACCACATGCCTAAGTCGTCTACAACATAGCTCTTAACTCGATACCATCCTATAGGTCGGTCACGACTTAGCTCTTAGGTCGTCCACGACCTAGGACTTAGACAAATCTGCCTAAAAAAAATCTGAAATGACATGAAAGTGCTAAAATTCCAGATTTTGACGAACATGTCGATCCGTAAAAATACGGGTCGTTACATTCTCTCCCCCTTAGAAATTTCGCCCCCGAAATTCCAAGCAATCAAAAACTATTCTGTACGCCTACCATCCATAGCAATCCACAAACCATGCATCCAATTCTAGCTTAGCGTACAGAATTCTAAGACTTAGAACAAGTTACAATATCGCGAGATGAGACGACACCTTAGGGCCATACCTTGAAGAGTTCAGGATGAGCTGCCTTCATCCTCTCTTCCACCTCCCACGTACAGTCGTTATCATCATCACTCCATTGTATCTTGAGCAACTTAACTACCTTTCTCCTAAGCTGTTTCGTGTCGGTTTCAACAACCCGAAGCGGCTTACGAGGTCTTCTATCAACTGGATCAACTTCAAAATCTTCACAGCTATCAGCAGAAACCACGGTATTCGAGTCGTGCACATACTTCCGTAGATATGATACGTGAAAAACATTGTGCACACTCGACATCTTCTCAGGTAATTCCAATCTATAAGCGAGCTTTCCAATTCGCTCGGTAATCGGGAATGGTCCAACAAATCTCGGAGTCAATTTTCCCTTCTTCCCGAATCGAATAACATTCTTCAGTGGAGAAATCTTCACAAAAACCATATCTCCTACGTCGAATTCCAAATCCTTACGACGCTTATCGGCATAACTCTTCTGACGGTCTTGGGCTGTCTTCATTCGTTGCCGAATGATTTCTATACAATCTGAAGTCTGACGAATCATCTCTGGCCCAAGCATCAGCTTTTCTCCAGTTTCCAACCAACATGTCGGAGAGTTACACGGTTTTCCATACAATGCTTCATACGGTGCCATACCAATGCTTGACTGGTAACTGTTGTTGTACGCAAACTCCACCAAATGAAGGTGATCTTCCCATGATCCTCCGAAGTCCAAAACACATGCTCTTAGAAGATCTTCCAAAACTCGGTTGACTCTCTCGGTCTGACCATCTGTTTGGGGATGATAAGCTGTACTCAAACACAACTCGGTTCCCAAGACTTCCTAGAAGCTCTTCCAAAATCCACTAGTGAACAATGGGTCTCGATCGCTCACTATACTCTTCGGAATACCATGGAAACGAACTATCCACTTAACATACAGCTCAGCCAACTTTGATGCAGTCCTAGTCGATCGAACAGGAATGAATCGTGCACTCTTAGTCAGACGATCCACAATGACCCAAATCCCTTCATTTCCCATTCTGGTTCTAGGCAATCCATCGATAAAATCCATCGACACTTGTTCCCACTTCCATGTAGGAACTTCTAATGGCTGAAGCAATCCACTTGGCTTCTTCTGTTCGGCTTTTACCAACTGGCAGTTCATACATTTGGAAATAAAATTTCCAACATCCTTCTTCATACCTTCCCAATAGTAGGTTCTCTTCATATCCCGATACATCTTATTTCCACCTGGATGAATTGTCAACTTCGAGTGATGACTTTCCTTCAGAACTTCACTCCTCAATTCATCTATATCGAGAACAACTAGTCGTCCTTGCTTCCGAAGCCAACCCTCTCGATCGACCTCGAATCCTTTATCCTTTTCTGGATCCAATCCAGATTCCAATTCACGGATAATCTTGACAAGCTTATCATCTCGCTTTTGGCCCTCGCCAATCCTTTCCACAAGAGTGGGTCTTATCGATAAGTTTGCCAACATCTCAGGTTCTAATTCACATCTAGGCCTGAAGTCAAATCCAGCTAAATACTCGAGACTCTTCCATTCTGAAAACATGGCTCCCAATCCTGCATGTCTTCGACTTAACGCATCTGCCACTGCGTTACCTTTTCCCGGAGTATAAGCTATACCAAAATCATATGATGCTAAAAACTCTAGCCAACGTTGCTGCCGAAGATTCAAATCCTTTTGGGAGAAAAGATACTTCAACGACTTGTGATCCGTAAACAACTCGAATCGAACTCCCAACAGATAATGTCTCCACATCTTCAGAGCAAATACAATCGCCACTAACTCCAAATCATGAGTCGGGTAATTCCTTTCATGCGGCTTTAGTTGTCGACTGGCATACGCAACAACTTTATCCTTCTGCATCAGCACTGCTCCTAGTCCAGTACCACATGCGTCGGTGTAAACCACCATCTCATCATTCCCACTTGGAATAGTCAAAACAGGAGCACTCGTCAATCTCTCTTTCAGGATTCCGAAAGCTTGCTCACACTTAGCATCCCAACTGAACACTTGGTTCTTCTTCGTCAATCCTGTTAATGGTGCAGCTACCTTGGAGAAGTCTTTGATAAACCGTCGATAATATCCTGCTAATCCAATAAAACTTCTCACATCAGATGCATTCTTAGGTCTAACCCAATCCTGGATTGCTGCCACCTTAGCGGGATCAACCGCTATTCCACTTCCAGAAATCACATGGCCTAAGAACCTCACTTCACTCTTCCAGAAGTGACACTTCGAAAACTTAGCCTTCAGCTGATGTTTCCGTAAGATTTCCAAAACAATACGCAAGTGCGTCTTGTGCTCTTCTTCCGTTCTGGAATAAATCAGAATATCATCCACGAACACAAGTACAAACTTGTTCAACTGATCTCTGAACACTCTATTCATAAGATCCACAAAATATGCTGGCGCGTTAGTCAATCCAAACGGCATTACCAGCCACTCAAAGAAACCGGATGGTGTCCTAAAAGCAGTCTTCGGCACACTATCCTTCGCTACTCTCAACTGGTGAAATCCCGTTGCCAAATCCATCTGAGAAAACACCTTAGCTTCGTGAAGCTGATCAAACAAGTCATCTATTCTCGGCAATGGATACTTGTTCTTCTTAGTCACCTTATTCAGCTCACGATAATCGACGCACAATCTCAACGACCCATCTGCCTTGGTTGCAAACACAACTGGTGCACCCCACTCGGACACACTACGCCGAATGAATCCTTTCTGTAAAAGGTCATCAACTTGCACCCTCAACTCCTGCTGTTCCCTAGGCGCCATCCGCCTAAGAGGCATCACAACAGGTCTGGCTCCTTCAACTAGATCTATACGAAACTCGATCTCTCTATGCGGCGGCAACCCTTTGACTTCGTCAAAGACATCCTCGAATCCATTTGCGATTGGCACTAAAGACAGTCCATCCCGTGGAACAACTAGCGAATACATGAAGCTCATGAAGACGCCTTCCTCATGCTTACATCGTATCACAATCTTTCGCCCTTCCACATTCTCGACTGTCACCTCCAGCCTCTCACAATCAACCTTAGCCGCATACTTCCTAAGCCAGTCCATACCCAAAATAATTCCGAACCCCGCAAAGTTCAGAACAAAGCAATCCCAAACAAAAGAGCAACCATGACTCGACACAACTAGACCACGGCATAACATACACAAACAAGACGAACCCCCAACTGGATTAGTCACAACCAATGGCCTATCAACAATATCCGGTGCCAAACCTAACCGGCCTACGAGTTCACTATAAACAAATGAATGCGACGCTCCAGTATCAAACAGAACTCTAACTGGAACACCACATAGGAAAAGAGTACCTTGAACAACCACACTCTTTCCCTTCTCTTCAGCAGTAGGAGCTTTCGAAGACGACGGAACAGCTCCTAAAGCATAGGCTTGCACAATCTGCCTGTCCTTCCTTGGTTCTGGACAATTCTTCCTGAAATGCCCCGGCTTGTCACAGTTGTGACACTTCATCGGTGCCTTCGGATTCTTACAATCCTTAGAGAAATGGCCCTTCTACTGACAATTGTAGCAAGTCACCTCGCCTTTCGGCTTCTTCTGGCCATCCTTACCCTTCTGCTGCTGCTGCTTCCTCTTCTGGTTTCCACCCTGCTGTGGTTTAGATTCTCCCTTGGTAACAGCAACAACAGGTCCTTCCTTAGGAAACAGACTCTCATGCCTAAGAGCTTTCTCCACAAGCTTCTCAAATGAATCGTCCAAATGATCCACCAACTGTCTCCCAAGATAACTATCCAAGCCAGTCACAAACTTCTCATTCTTCTGGTAAGCAGACTCAATATATGACCGGGCATACTTGGACAAAGCTTCAAACTCAGAAACATACTCAAGAACTGATCTTCCACCTTGCTTGAGCTCCACAAACCTCTTGAACAAAACAGACTTCTGAGCTGTAGAAATGAACTTAGCTTCAAATCTGACTTGGAATTGCTCCCAAGTAATCTCTTCCTCCGCAGTATTGATGGTAATAGAGTTCCACCAATCAGGGGCTCTCCCTTGAAGCTGCCTTGATGCCAACTTCCTCTTAGTTGCATCATCAATTCCCAAATCACCAAAGATCCTTCTACAAGCATCTATCCATCTCTGGACTTCGATAGTTGATTCTGTTCCCAAGAAAACCTTCCCTCCAAGAGCAGTATAGTCCTTGCATAACTTAGCAAAATCCACTGGTTTCGGAGTCTGAACTTGAACTCCAACATCAACTGCCGCCCCCGGAACTGGTATCCTCCTCATGATCGAAGTCATCATAGCTTCGAACATGGCTGCATAATCAGCAGTCTCTTCAGTAGCACGACCTTCCCTAGCAGCTGGTCTCCCTCTTCGACTCATTCTCAATATCTATAAAAAGGAATGATTAGAACATCTAGAGAAACAACTGCATAAAGGACACAAACCCTACTAAGCTACTATATTATATATAGTAATCATCCATCAAAATACAATTACGTCTCTCATACGTGGTTACTTCAGCGAGCGTTGGGTAAAATCGATTAACCAATGCTCTGATACCAAATGTGACGACCGCCCATGACCCCTGCACCTAATCTAGGGATAGAGCGCTGTAAAGTGTGCCAGGCGACCATGGACGATTGTCAAGGTAAGATTTAAAACAACAGAATCTATCGTATTACTCACAGCGCATGGACAAAATACAATAGAACATATGTATAGTGAAGCTTTACAGAACAAAATGACATCATATAAAACTTCATAATAGTTGAATACAAGCATCCACATAGTCAATACATCCAGCCTCACCATATATCTCTCAGAGAATACAAAACAGCAGAATATCCAGTACATATAATAAGAAGATAATATGCAACCCTCTAGCTCGTCTTCGATATCAGCATCGTGAGAAGAGAACAGCACCTGTCACCTGCTACCTAGTCTGCCCGTCCCAAAATGGACGAACAGCCCAAGGCAATAAGAATTAAAACATAAAGCCTTGAGTCAGACAACAGTCTTAGTGAGCAGTAAATTAACTAACAACATACCAAAAGAGCATAAAGGAAAAGGAATAGGAATACAACCCTCCCACTCCAACCTCATTCTACAGTGATAGCTCCCAGACACACACTAAGCAGAAGCAAACATAGCAGAGCATATAATTTAAAGTAAAGCTACTATCACTCGAGTCAAGGGCGATGTTTTCCAAGTACCAAGGCCTAAATCAGATAAGCACCTAGAAAATACCGCTCTTGAGTCCGAATGACGATACACCCAAACATCCATGACTCTGGCTATCACTGTTATCATTGCTTCGATATCACCGTTAATTGAATGACCGGCACATTCTTTCAGCCGTCCGTCAAGGGCTAATGGAAACCCCGGTTCTAGACATAACTCCCGCACGTCGTCGCAGCCCGTGCCTAGGACTATCGAATCTGCCCAGAGTACTCGACCATCAACAGTTGGCCGTTGGGACTATCGAATCTGCCCAAACGTACTCTTGCTTAGAGCATGCTAGAACCTTCAACAACGATGCTATCCAAGCCTCCTAGTCATCCTCCTCGACGACTATTCTCATATCCATTCATTATCCTCAACTCGAATCATATCACCGAGTTATCAACATGCTTGGAATGATCCCGTCTGGATTAGACCAAGTCTTCATCACATGATGACTCGCTTCATTACATCCTCGCAAAGCCTCATCTCAACATCACATCATCGAATCTATGCATAAGAGCTTCATCATCCCGCTACATATGCCACGAGCAGCTTTCCCAATTCAAGAGCCTTTCCCTTAGCTTTTGAATCGTCTTCGGTCTAAATCTAATCATCAATCATCTAGTTCATAACAATCAATCAAATCAAACATCAATCCAAACAATCAAGCATTCAAATATGATCTAAGTAGACAATTATAACAATAATGGCATTTTCGTAATTAAAGAGTTGAAAGTCCAATAAGAATGAAAACATGAACAATGTCTCTACAAACTTGATGAATGAACTTGCATAGGTTAACATGTGATAAAATGGATGTAACATCATCATGAACAATGGATCTACATGGATCTACACTTAGGATGAAGAAAAGACATGGAAATCTCTATTTTAACACCAAATCGAGCCAACAATCCGATATACTCCTTTGGATCCGTGTGAGAGATAATCACCACTCACCAAATCACCTAAACAACCTCAAATCAAAACGCTTCAGATCTAGACATCAAAGGATCAAGCTTGATCTATCACGAATCCGCTTCAAACGATGAAATCTCTCTTGAAAAGATGAAGATCTTCAACTTTAGCTCTTGAATCTTCAATCTTGATCTTTGATTTGGATGGAAGGAAGCACTAGATTAGAGTGGAGAAAAGAAGTGAAGAAGTGTAGAAGTCGAGCTCTCAAAATGGCAGCACTTCGTCGCTTCAAAATCCGGATCCCAAAAAGTGAGAACAACCCCTCCTATTTATAGCTGAAAATCCTTAAGTCGAAATCTGGCTATCTCCCTAAGTCGCTTCCGACTTACGACCTAAGCCTCTCCGACCTAACCCTTCTGCGCATCCAAACACCCAGCGACCTACGACCTAACGCAACGCGCGACTTAACACATAGGCTACGACTCAACTCCTCAGCGACCTAACACATCGCGACTTAACAACCATAGAGATACACGACCTAACTTAGGTCGTTGCCGACCTAACACTTAACTGCCTTGCCGACCTACGACATAACGAGGTTACGACTTAATACCTTAGACTCCCACGCGACCTAACACTTAAGCCAACCCGCGACCTAACAACTTAGCACCCACGCGACCTAATGGTGTTACGACCTACCACTCAACTCTTAGGTCGCTCACTACAGCCTCAGCTTCCTTAGGTCGTTGCCGACCTAACTATATACTAGGTCGCTAACTCGCTAACCACTAGGTCGTAAGTTCCTTAGCTCGCGCTTCCCTTAGGTCGCACAAAAACCCTTAACTCGCCCGAGACTCTTAAGTCCCCTATCTAAGGTCGTCTGCGACCTAAACCCAACATACTTAGGTCGCACCACATGCCTAAGTCGTCTACAACATAGCTCTTAACTCGATACCATCCTATAGGTCGGTCACGACTTAGCTCTTAGGTCGTCCACGACCTAGGACTTAGACAAATCTGCCTAAAAAAAATCTGAAATGACATGAAAGTGCTAAAATTCCAGATTTTGACGAACATGTCGATCCGTAAAAATACGGGTCGTTACAGATACCCTAGAGGGTACTTCACATCATGGTCGTCTTTGGAGGCAATGAAAGAATGAATTGAAAGTTGGTTGGTTATTGTGATTCAGACTATGCCGGTGATAGGGATCGGAGGAAATCAACTTCCGGGTATATCTTCACTCTTTGTGGTACATTCATAAGTTGGAGCTCGAGATTGCAAATCATAGTTGTTTTATCCACTATGGAGGTGGGGTTGATAGCCACAGTGGAAGCAGCAAAGGAAGCACTATACTTGAGGCGATTATTGTATGACTTGGGTTTTGAATACAATAGTATTGATGTTCAATGTGATAGTCAAAATACTATACATTTGGCAGAGAATTTGACTTTTAGCTCCCATACAAAGCATATAGAGGTGAGAGAGTCATTTTTGATAGCCGTGGATGCAGATAAACTTGTTTATCTTCAAAGAGTGCACACAAAGGATAATGCAGTAGATATGTTTACAAAAGCATGTCGATTGGGAAGTTCGAGCATTCCTCGAACTTGATTCGCTTTTTAAAGTGCTAGGTGCCACAGGATGACACGGTTGAGGGAGTAGTTTGATTATCCATGATGAAGGGTATCGATGAGAGATTGTGGTTCTATCTTTTTGGTAAATACTTGTTTGCACTTCAAAGTACTTTTGTCTTTTGGTAAGATGTTTTTGGTTTTGTATACTTTCAATACTTCATTAGTAGGCAGTGGCTTTGTCGGAGCTTATTAGCAGAGTGTAATGGGCGGTGGCTTTGCTGGAGCTTGTTGGCGGAGTGCAACCGGCGGTGGCTTTGCCGGAGCTCATTGGAAAAGTATTCAAGTGTTCCTTGGTTGAAGGTAGAGTGTGGTGATTACTTGGTGTCATTGGTTTCTAATGGTGTGTGGAGATGGATATAGTGTCGATGTGGAGTATTAAATTTTGGGGATGCTATATGTAGAATTGAAGAGGACAGAAATAAGTTGATATCCGTGAAGACTGTTTACGAATCGAAGCTCGGAAGGAGGAGATATCATGGTTTGAAACTAAAGTTTTGGGTTTTTGTCAATTCAGACGTCTGAGCGAGGTTCTTAGATGGTTGATATGGATGTCAAACGTTTGAGAGACCCTTTCAGACATCTGAATGACCCTGTAAACCATCCCGAGACTTTGCATTCATTTTGGACAATTTAAGACATTTGAAATTGGGGTCAGACGTCTGGTTGAGTGAACTCGGACAACTGAGTCTAGAAGTCAGACGTTTGACTGGGGACAGTTTTGCCTATGCAATTGTGTAACGATGGTTGTTGCTTCAAGGGGAAAATTTGACATTTTACCATTCGATTTTCATCGTATAAAATGCTATTTTCAGATCTGAAAAAGTGGGTGCTTTCATTCTAATAGAAAAGGCAATTCTCCATTAAGTTTCTTCAATATTGTAATCTTCACAAATCAAATTTAATAGAATTTTAAGTGACCATTGTAATCAATCTCGTATACTCTTTCATTATTGGTAATAAAAATGCACTTTCCAAAGTGGATGTATACTAGTACAACGTTAGTGGAACCACTATAAATCTTGTGTGTGATTTACTTTCATTATTGCTTGTTTATGATTGTGATTTGGTTTTATTTGGATCAGATTGTGATTTGGTGTCGAGATATTGATTGGTTGTTTTTGCACATCTTTCAATAATCTAGCTTTTCCTCTGCATTTTGGATTTTAGATTAGAGTGGTCTCGAATTCAAATTTCATAACATCCCTTTTTCATTCTTTGTTACAAAATAAATCCACTGTTTTCATGTCAAGTGCATTGACATATCTATATTCAATCAAACTTGGCATGCAAATGTCTAAATCTACCGGATCAAATTTTGGTAATTGGTTGACTTAGAACTAATTGCTGATTTGGGCTACTTCTAAAACAATTTGCAGACATATACCAGTTTCTACCAACTCTGCATATGAGTTGACACCTTTTTTTCATTTGAAAAGTGTATATGGGCTCAAAGTGTAGAGCTTCAGTCATGACTGAAGATGTGCTAATTGATATTTGATGATATGATAGTAGCTGTAGATTGATGTAGGTGGTTAGCTTTGGGACAGTTGCATAGTGTAGTAGTAGATTGGTGGGTGGCCAGTGGCTATAGTTGCTATTGTTCATGAAGAAGAGATTACGTGGGAAGACTTCATAGTTAGGTTTGGAGTCAGTTTATGCCTCAAGCACAAAGAAGCAAACTTTGTTTACTTTAGATGCTTTTATGATCTGAAGCAGGGAAGCATGATGATGCTGGAGTACAACAATAGGTTCCATGCATTATCCCACTATAGAACGACTTTGATTGACACTTCTTTGAAGGAGAAGTTCATCCTTGGATCGAGTTAAGGACTCTGCTTTCCCACGTTGATGTTTTGTTTAATAAGGTATTAGATTTTGCACTTCGTTGCAAGATATTTGATGATGAACGTGTTAGTCCAATGAGTGAAACAGACCTCAGCTGAACAAGAAAAGTTCTGAAAGAAGGGTAATAGGAAGTTCCAAGCTAAAGGCCAACCCAAGAGATCATGTGAGTGCTTTAATTATGGTTGAATAGGCTACACTATCTATCTACTTGTGGGAGTCGAAGAAACCGTATGTTAGGTATTTGAGTGCAGCAAGTTCAATCATATAGGGAAGGATTATCTAGGTTTGCAGCAGAGAGGCGGTCGAGCTTATGCAGCCATTCCAAGGATTGGTGGCGAAATGGGCACTAGTGGTTCTAAGCAAAACTACATTTTTGGAAGGTACTGTTCTTATTTATTGTTATCCCATTAGAGGTTTATTTGATGTTGGTGCATCTTATTTCCTTTTATCTAGTGAGCTAGTAGCAAGTTTACTACTCAAATCAGTGGTTGTTAATATTCTACTTAGAATGACAAATCTGATAGGGGATTCAACTACTTTAAGCATGTGTTGTTTGGATGGCCGAGTTTCACTGTGTTGTCGGGTTTTCTTATCCAACTTATTTTTTTTGGGTTTCGTTGGGTTTGGCATTCTATTGGGTATGGATTGGCTTAATCGACATGGCGAGCAATAGTCAGAAGTGTTGAGAGAGGATGGACATCGGTTGGAATTGCTGTGCAAGCCATCTAATTCACCGATGAATCTCTTTTTGTACTCACTGAAGGTCTCTCGAAATGAGCTCGCATCTATGCCGATCGCATGTGAGCACCTAGATGTATTTGAGGTGTCTAGCTTACCTCTGGAGAGAGAAGTGGAGTTTAGGCTTGATCTGATTCATGTTGATGGTATTTCTTTATTTTAGCGAATGAGATGGTAATAGTAGAAGTTAGAGGCCGCTTCAAGGTACACCGATAACGCTTTCTTTAAGACATTTGTCCTTATCACTGCTTAATTAAATGAGTTGGTGCATTGAGTTATGATGAATCATCTCCCACTATACAATGCAATCTATTGCGGTAGCACTATCGAAATTGATTCAAACTATCCATTGAATATACCATTGTGCCAAGCATTTGTGATTGTGTAGCATCACAAATGCGACATTATTTTTATACTTCAAAGAAAACAGGAAAGAGCAAAGAAATGACAAATTTTATTTACAGTCCTAAAAAAACCTATTTCAATTTTAGACCTAGTTCAAAACTAATTATAGAAACAGACATCTTTCTCCTTATACCAACATTTTATACTTATGCAATTTGAATCTGCGCAAGCACAATTTCAAATAGCGGAAGTACAAATTGAAATTTTGTGCCAGCACACTTTAAAATTGTGCAAATACAAATCTTGACGTGGTGAAAACCAAACCTATTTTTGTAATAAGTTTGCAAGAACGCTTAAAATTGAACTATGTTTTTTTGTCTATAAATAAAGTTTGTCCGTAAAGAAAAGGAGGAGAGAATAGGAAAATCCTTCTTTTTTTAGTTTGGAGTGCCAACCTATATATAGCATCGAGGAGATTCAACAAAGAGATCTCTCTTCGTTTTAACGGTTATACCTTTCTGAAAAGATGCATCTGTTCCAAGTGTGCGTCTTTTCCTGTATAACGGTCGGAAATGACCATTTTTGTTACCAACAAATGCTTCTTTCTGCGTCTACATGCTGCTCGGTTTTGAACATTTCCTTAGTTTGTTGTTATGCTAAACTATCAAATTTAACTATTCGATTTCTATCCAAAAATAAGTTTTGAACGAGGCCTAAACTTTATATAAGTTTTTATCTTTTTTTTAAAGAAACGAGTGATCCTTTATTAGAAGATGAAAACACTCATGTATAAAAAATATAGCCATCAATATGCCTGACAGGTAGCGATACTCACCTCATACAATATAAACAAACAAAATAAAAAACCCTCCAATCCTAGAAATCTAAGGTTCGTAATAAAAATGAAGCAAAAAACACTATAAGCCACTATAAATAATAAGTGATCATATCATCGAATCAACTGAATCCATCATGACCACCAACATATCTAAAGCTACAAAATAAACTATACAAAAAATGTAAGATCCATACATATATACATGTATATAAATATATTTATATACATGTATATGCAATAATAATAAAACAAGCAATATAATGAATAAGCTAGATAAGAAGAAGTAGAATTACAATATAAATCCAATTACGAGAAATAGAAATCTAGATATGACCTACACATACCTCAAACTGGTTTATGGACAAATATGTAAATAAATACAATCACCTAAACACTAAGATGGAAAATTATGACTTATAAACATCATATAATTTGAGATGAATACTATATTCAAAATTATGATATTTTAAATCTAACTAATTACCTAAATATAAAATAGCACTGGATTCATTGGCATACAAGCCAATTAAAAAGGTATTTAAAATGCTATTGTTATTTATATTTTTAAATACTACATTTTTCTTGACTATATTAATACGAGATTTAACTTTATTAAGGTATTCATTGAAATTAATATTGTTCTTATTATACCCAGGTTTTGAAATCCAATTAAAACAAAATAACGCTTAAATTATCCATTGGTGTATATATATTTTTAAGAACCCTTTGATTCCTTTCATATCATATACACCAACATTTTATAGTAAAAATAGTATCAATTACTAATCTACGAAATCAATTATACCATTCCAAAATAATTCACAACTAATTTGATTATTATTTATATTGAAGTAAAAAGTATTAAGGCAATTTGTAAGAATATACTTAGTGACATGACATTCAAAATATAAATGCAATATATTTTCTATACTCGTATTACAGAAAAAACATTTATTATCTATAGCTATATTTTTCTTTTTTAATAATTCTATAATATTTAAGTTTCCATGTATAATTATTTACATATGAATTTTAGATTTGGGTGGTGTATTACCTTTCTAAATATACCTAAATATATTTAACTTTGTATTTGATAAATTAAGAAATTTATAAAAATAGTGTACTGTATAAATTTTATTATTATTCCAACGCCATGTTTTAGTGTCATTTCTATCAATATTATATCATTCTAATTTATCACAAAGTAAGGCGAATTTAGATAATGTATTTCCAGCTAAATTACGATTAAAACTAAATTCCCAAGAAAAATTCAAGTTTAGTCTATATATTTCTGAAATCAACACATTCTTAAAATTACAACTTTCATAAAGTTTATTAATTCTATTCTAAGGGGAATTACTAATATCCGACTATCATGCCAAAAAGAGGTATTGTTGTTCGAATGTACCACATTATTAATTCTTAATTTATAAATATCATAATTTTTTATTATAGATTTCAAAAAATGAGGAATATTATTTATATTATTAGTAGAAATATGTTGTATGTTATATGTACTATTATATAATTTATTCGATATTATTTCTTTCCAAATTAAATTCTCATTATTATCAGTCAATTTTCATATCCATTTACCTAATGAGGATGTATTTAAATTATCTAAATTTATAATATCTAATCCTCATTCATCTTTAGATTTACATACTATTTCCCAGTGGGTATTTTTATCGACACTTCAATTCTGGATATGATGGGGTCAAATTATATGAGCACTCCATGTTTAATAAAATTGATATGAGGGATACACAACCTTTAATTAAAGTTAACAACTTTCACCTTTTTCCCTTGCTTAAAACTTCTAAAATCTACACTAAAAAGTAAACAAGTAATTCTTTCTCCTCCCTGCTTTTATACAACTGCTTTTGTACACAAAAAAGATGAGAACAAAAAATTGTGAGGAAAAAATAAATTTTAATTTGAAAAAATGTATGAAATTCGATGGGTGAATGCTGGACTAAAACCACAAAATCGAAAATAGGCTGCCAAAATAAAAAAAAAGTTAAACAACATGGGGATGCCGAATTAAATTATTCATTTTGGTCATCCCCTTCCAAACTTAATTTCAAATATCGACTCTACATTGATTTTTCTGATCGACAAACATGTTAAACCCAACCTACAAAACGCTAGATTATTGATTTTCCTTGAGTAAGAGTTAACCTTGTTTCTTTCTCACTTGAAATTTCATCTGCAGATAAGTTTGATTTCTCCATTAATTATTGAATTGGTTATAAAGATCAAAGAATGAGATTAATGGAGATCAAAAGAATTAGAGTAAAAAAAAAGAAATGGGCAAGTCGATTAATTTAAATTGTAATTTTATGAGGGGGCTATTTTTATTAGTAACCCTCGTAGTAAAATTTTTTTTTTAAAAAAAATGGCTCCATCATATTCAAAAGTGGAGTGTCAGTAACAATGTCCTTCCCAATCAACTAAACATTTTGAACTAGTATTAGAATTATCATCACTCCAAAGGAAATCTTTTCTAATTTTATCTATTTTATCAATTACCCATTCTTGAAAACGATATATTGGTAATACTGATAAAACAGAATTAATAAGGGCAATCCTACCCGCCCTTGATAAAAATATGCCATTCCATTTATTTAATCTATTGTTAACTTTATCTATTATTATTAACCAACCATCATGTTTGAGTTTAGTTAGTCTTATTAAAAACCCGAGATATTTTACGGAAAATTTTATAATTTTACAATTTAATGTACAAACAACGTGATAGTCTATCTTATCAATTTCATTCAAAACTAACACGGAACTCTTATCAAAATTTATTTTTAGACCAGGAAGCAACTCAAAGCTATATAATATAAACTTAAGTGCTATAATATATCTAGGTAAATGAGATGTAATGAGCATGGTGTCATCCGCAAATTGAAGAATGGATATGCCATTATTCGTAATTTCATTATCAATAATTATAAAGAATCCATTACTAGTGGCTAGTTTGATAATTTTAGCAAAAACGTCCGCAGTTAAATTAAATAAAAAAGATGACAATGGATCATCTTGCCTACGTCCATGTTTCGATTGAATGGGACGTATGCATTTACTAAATCGTTTAATTCTCTTTCTTATACATTTAAAGAGTGCAAAAATGTGTATTTTATATAGAAAATAATTTGTTTTGAGAAAACTAGTTTCAAAGGAATGTTTTGCAAACGGGGTTCAAAAAATTTGTTTTAAAAACTAGTTTTCTCATACTCTGCATATTTCCTATTTTATTAACACATACATTATATTCCATATCACTTATATCCTCAGTAGCCATACTTGCCAAAGCAATATCTAGCTTGCCTCTATTGGTGACAGCTGGTATATGTATCTCATCTTCAACGACTGGCGTTTGTACATCATCAACATCAACTGAAATTTCACTGACACTGCATTCAACAACTGGTGCACATACCTCAACTTCAACAACTGAAACTGCACAGACACTGCAATCATCAACTAGTTTATTTACCTCAACTTCAACAGAATTAACGACCATAACATCTTCTGCTTTTCAAACACGTGCACATCTTTTATACCACTATGCATATTTCCTAATTCATCAACGCGGGTACAACATTCTATAACAACTTCATCCTCAGTGACCATACACGCTCCAACAACAACTGTTTAACCCATCGAATCTATTCGAAATGGCAATCACAAAATTTGAATCTCTACATGCTTTTGCTACATGCTTGCTGTTAATAAAATCACCTTTATCCTTACTGCCTGTTTCAAAACTTGATTCTTGAATATCCTTTTGCATTAAACTCTCCCTATCTGTAATTAAAATAGAAGCATTATCGTATTTCATTACTGTAGGATCAAAAAGCAATGGATCAGTAGATGAAGATATATAAAATTTATTCCCCATAGCTTCAGCGCAAACATCAACATAATGATGTATCCACAAATGATCCATCGATATATTTTTCAGCTTCAACCACTTCAACACAAAAAAGAAACCATGATCTGTGATGCTTAATTGCTTTTTGGCCCCAACACCCGAAACTCTAGAGTTCTTCATACATCGATTCCTCTTATGTCCAAAAACTCCACAATTAAAGCAACGTATTGGTTCGCGACAATCTCTGGCGAAGTGTGAATCCCCTCCGCATCTAAAACAGGTGAAAATTTTCTTTCTGGAATAAATCCAGTTTTTATAAACAGGCTGAAACGAGATCTTGCCCACCGATTATTTCATTACTTGTGCATTAGACCCGGTCTGTGAATTATGAACTGGTAATCTTAAATGGGGAAAAGGAAAGAAATCATAGGATAATACAAAATTAGAGGATCTTGAAGAAGAATAAGAAGAGCTATTTTTGTATGGATTCCAGTTTTTAGAATTTCAACATAAGAGGGCTGACTAGGGGATGGAAATGAGTACGTGGGTAAATCATTAATAGTGGAAATTTGAGAGCTATGAGAATCATTGTTTCGAATCTCGTTCATCTCGTCCGAGATCTCGTTCAAGATCTCATTTTCGAACTTGAATGAGACGAGATTTAACGAACAAGATAATGAATTTTGTTTATATGTCATTTGATACTCATCTATAGTGAAATTTGAGATGAGATCACAATAGGAGATCTCATACGAAGTCATGTTTTTTTCATTTACTTTTTTTTTTACTTCTTATGTGAGTGCACAAGAAATTACACTCTAATGACATTTTACTTACTTTATTGTTTAACAAGTGAGCAAATAAAACTTATTATTTATTTTTTACTTTTGATATTCAGATCAGCGGGGAATCATTCCGTTAATACCAATCGTGTTATCAATTTGATAAATGTAAAATTAATATTATCATTTTATATAAATTATGTATGTTAAAAGCATTATACATAGATAAAAATTATTACAATAATCTTAAAAATATCAAATTTATACTTATGTTACTTCGAGATAGTCTCGAGATGGACTTTAAAATTCAAGATGTACACTCAAGATATAATCATGTCACCTGAGATCTCGTCTGATACGAGATGATGTGTATAAAAGTTCCGAGACGAAACGCGGCCGAAATCCAAGATTTAAAATCTTGATGAGAATTTCGTTTGCGGTTGTATGAATGTGCTTTGGAGAAGAAGGAAGACGCCATTATCGCAAGCAAGGAAAAGAAATAATTTGTTGGAAAAAATGAAAGTGAAAAAAAATCACGTGATTATTCAAAATAAGTTTTTAACTTAAACTTAAAATGAAAATTTGTCCTCTACCATATATGGAAAAAGAGTATATACTTTCAATTAATCATCTCTTGTTGTTATTGTAGCTCGATGTAACATCGTGTATATTGTGGTTATCAATTATTGTTGAGTTTCGGTTTTCCCGCATTCCGTACGCGTTCGCTTCACCGTGTCTAGACAATATCAACGGTCGAAGTCTCCCATGCCGGTGTCCTGATTGAACATCCCTCTATCGCCTCCATCGAGCATATAATTTGGTCTTGATAACACATTGCAACAAAAGAAATCCCAAATGTTATGTGCCACCAATCTCATATATATACCACGATTATTCCAAATATCCTACGATGTGGGACTTTAACCTATTCAATCCACGCACCCACTCCATTTACAATGCGAGCCACACCTATCAATCTCCACCTTGGCAAGCATTGCTCAAGTCCCCTTCGAGTTATACCGAGTCCTCTTCACAGTGAGATCAGGCTGCTACTCCGAGTTCTCATAAGCAGAGAGGCGGCTGCTTAACCATATCTCCACCTTGACGAGCATCCTATGCTCAAGCCCTTTTTTTGGAACCATGCTTCGGTCATGCTGCGTCATACTGGTCCCTCGAACCATGGAGCTCTGATACCATGTTGAGTTTCGGCATTCCTGTGTTCCGTACGCGTTCGCTTCACCGTGTCTATACAGTATCAACGGTCGAAGTCTCCCGTGTTGGCATCCCGATTGAACATCCCTCCATCGAGTATATAATTTGGTCTTGACAACACATTGTAACAAAAGGAATCCCCAATGTTACATGCCACCAATCCCATATATATACCACGATTATTCCAAATATCCTGCGATGTGGGACTCTAACCCATTCAATCCACGCACCCACTCCATTTACAATGCGAGCCACACCTAACAATTATCATTATCCATAGTTAAATAATATACGTAACATATCAGTTTCAAATCATTCTCATAATAATGTATGTCCATAGTCTAAATCCAGTTGGCAATGCAATTGTTTAATTTGACTGATTATCAGTCTAGTTGTATGCAATTTTCTTCTTCTTCTCTTGTATGCATCAACCACCACTGTAATAAAAACAATAATCCTCCCAGTAATAACTACAAGCATGCCTTACTAGCATTCTGCTAAAAATAAATAAATGTAAATGTATATATTTCTATGATTGTACCATAAAAACATATCAGAATCCTAATAATTCTGTATTTGTAAACCAATACTGATCTTCAGCCAAATTGTACAAAGGTGTGATGATCATAAATACTACTCAGTTATGCATCCAAAGCATTGTTTTAAAAAACTCACCTCAATAATCGCCTCGAGGAGCGCCTCGATGAAATAAAAGATAAAACGTCTTGAGGCTTTCATCAAAAGTCTTTTTACCTCTAAAACTTATGCCTCAATAACTTGAGATATATAAAACGTGCACCTTGCACGTCTCAGACTACTGAGGCATGCGACTCAAGAATCTTTTTGTCCTTGGTTGCAAATATTGACTCTACCAGAAGTTATTAAACTTCAATTATTTAATCGAAAATAAAAAAAAGAACAAAATTTGAGAAGATGGAAGTGGTTTTTTTTTACTTTTCAATTTCAATATCGACATGATTAAGTTAGATTGTTTCTGAAACAACGATCAAGAGCTATGTAATGAATTTTCTCATTGCTATTTAGATAAAATTTCTTAATAGACTTGATATGTTAGAAATTAAAACCTGAGATTTCCAAATCGATTGAAACCCTAGCTAATCATCGATGAAGATGAAGAAGGAGTTGCGGAGGAAGAGACGCAGGCGAAACCCTAGAACAGAAACTAAAATCATGTTGCGGTAGAGGAAGAAGAAGTGTTCGGTGATGATTTTGGAAGCTAGCGCTTCGTTCGTTCGGTGAAGTAGTTTGGAGCAGCTGCCGCTCTAAATTGCTGAGCAATTGAGGAAGAGAGAACGAGATTTCTTGTTCAGTGGTGAGTTCGTTCGGAGGAAGTACTTTAATTTGGAGCAGTGAAGAAGACCGAATGAAAGCATGGCGTTGGAGCGGTGAAGAAGACCGAACGAAATATTTCGTTCGGTAATTTGGTAACGTCGAACGAAATATTTCGTTCGGTATTTGCCGAACCAATAAGGAAGATACCGGTCCAAATTTTTCTCTCGGCGTTTTGCCGAACCAAATGTGTGCCGAACCAAATGATGCCGAACCAAACCCTAGGACTACTATATAGTAGCTAACTCTCTCGCTCATTTCTTCACTCTATAAATAGTGGAGCTTTTGGACAACAATAGCAACCATTCTAGAGAGTTGAAACTCTGTAGAATTTTGTCTGTATTGTAAATTCTTCTTATGTATAGCCTCCAAAAGTGAATCAATCTTGTAATTCTAATCTTTCAGTGATTAATAAAATCTACTCTCCCCAAGTGGACGTACACTACCTCGAGGTAGTGGAACCACTATAAATACTGGTGTTGTTTATTTTTCTACATTGCATAGATCTGTGACTGTCTGTTCTGATGTTTATCTCTGTTTATTTCGTCTCACTACAATCACAATCCGGTTGTTTTCCGATGCATTGGGTTTTTTTATTCCCTTAGACTGATCATCTGAAGGGATTTTCCTCAACAGTCTGGTATCGGAGCTGCCAGGTTGATTGGGGAGTGTTAGACGCTATGGTAGGAGATGAAGCGACTCTAGTTATTACAAGACCCTATACTAGAGGGATGTATATCACGTCAGGATCACAGTTGGCAATTGAGAAATGAAATGGGGATAAAGACTTCAAGAAGTGGCAATGAAGAATGAAGGCTGTTCTAATGAGGAATAAAGTCCATCCAGTAGTGTTTGCCCCTGAGGAGTTGACGGTTGACATCTCAGTCGCGGAAAGGAAGGAGATGGAGAAATGGGCATTTACTACTTTACAACTAGCTATGGGAGAGAATGCCATCTCAGAGATTAGCAGTGAGACCACTACTAGAGGCATTTGGACCAAGCTAGAACATCTCTACTTGAAGAAATCTCTGACTAACCTTCTGATATCGCTGAAGATATTTTTCACCATGCAGATGAGAGAAGGTACTTCAGTAAAGGAACATCTTAATTTCTTTGATGATCTCGTGATGAAGATGAAGACTGTTGACTTTGAAGATGGATGAGGAGCAAATGACAATGATTCTTTTGTGTTCTCTTCCGGAGCGTTACACAGGTTTTGCTAACAGCCTTATCTTCGCTAGAGACACATTGATAGTGGAAGATGTGAAGTCAGGCCTTCTACCTGAGGGCTTGAGAGATCAGATGAAGGAGATAAGTGAAGGAAGTAGAGGTGGAAGTAGTAGTCACGGCCTATTTGTTGAAAGAGGTAGAGAAGATAAGAAGAATTGGCACTGTAGAGGGCATTCCAAGTCGAGGAAGCTCGGTAATGGATGGAGAGGAATGTATAAGGACGGGAAGTGCTTTATCTACAAGAAACCTGGTCATTGGAAAAAGGAATGTCTAGATTTGAAGAAGAAGAAAGAAGACGGATCTTCATCATTCGCGGTGGAGAAGTCTGTATCTGACGATGTGTTGTCTACAGCAGTGTCAGATGTCTAGACCATTGAGTGCTGGACTCGGAGGCGTCTTTCCATATGACGCCTAATAAGGATTACTTCAATTCTTTCGTTGGACGAGAGGGAAGTTCTATTCTTATGGGCAATGATGCTAGCTATAGAGCAAAGGGTGAAGGTACAGTGAGGATTAGGATGTTTGACGGAGTGATACGCACTTTGACAAGTGTCCGGTATGTTCCAGGTCTTCGGAAGTCCTTAATTTCTTTAGGACAATTGGCATCTTTGGGACGCAATATAATTATCGAGAAGGATAGTCTAAAGGTTTTGAGAGGTGCACTAGTTCTTATGAAAAGAGATGTGTTTCGAAATCTTTATTTGCTGAAAGGAACCACGGTTCTTGGAGAGTCATGTGTTGGAGTAGAAAGTTCTCGTGCTTTGGATGCCACAAGCCTTTGGCATCTCAGGTTGGGTCATATTTCAGAGAAGGGCTTAGAGTTTCTTCAAAGACGGAAGATGGTTAAAGGAGAAAGCTTCGACAAGATGGACTTTTTCCAAGAGTGTGCGCTAGGCAAGCAAACTAAAGTATCTTTCGGAGTTGGACTCCATAGATCGAGGCGAGTACTTGAGTACGTGTATACAGATGTTTGGGGACCAGTTGCTACTCCTTCTCTTGGAGGAGCAAAGTATTTTATCTCTTTCATTGATGACTTTTCTCGAAAAGTATGGGTGTATGTGATGAAGGCCAAATCAAAGAGTTTTGAGAAGTTCAAAGACTGAAAAGCACTTGTTGAGTATCAATCAGGTTCTAGGTTGAAGGTGCTGAGATCTGATAATGGCGGTGAATTTGTCTCTAGGGAGTTCCTCGACTTTTGTAGACATCATGACATTCAGAGACATTTTGCTACACCTTGAGATCTGCAATCCAATGGGGTTGCAGAAAGGATGAACGGGACTATACTAGAGAAGGCTCGTTGCTTGAGATTGACCGTTGGCTTGTCTAGAGGCTTTTGGGCTGAGGCATTATCAACTGCGGCGCATATCATAAATCGAATTCCGTGCTCAACCATAGATGGAAAGATTCCAGAGGAGAAGTGGAGAGGTAAAGTAGTGTATCTTTGTTACTTCCGAATCTTTGGTTGTCCTGTGTACGTTCACCATACAGGTGATGACAAGTTGGAGGCTAGAGCATATAAGGGCATAGTAATGAGATACACCAATGGTATCAAAGGGTATCGAATTTGGAACCCTGTTGATTGGAAGATTGTTCATTCCAGACATGTTACCTTTGATGAGTCTGCTATGTTCAATCCGAAGGAGAAGCTACCTACCACATCAGAAGATTTTGATAGGCCTAAGGAGAAGGAAGAAGTTCCTGTATTCCAGCCAAATAGTAGAGTTGTTGTTGATGATGTCGAGGAAAACGCAGTTGATGGAACATCACAGGATAGTCCACAAGTACCTTCTAGTAGTGTTGGTGATGTGCATGAATCCATAGGAAGTTCAATTCAAGGTGGATCTAAAAGAAGTTTAGGCGAAGCAGTACCTACCCGGGTCAGTCGTAGGACTATTAGGCCGCCCGAAAGGTATGGTGATTGGCAGTTTGCGAATCTTAGCCTTGGTGATCAGTTTGACTATGCCCTACATGTGGTTCATGAGGAGCCGCTTGACCTTGATGAAGCTTTGAAGTCATGTGACAGTTCGAAGTGGATGTGCGCTATGGAAGAGGAGCTAGAGTCATTGAAGAAGAACAAGACTTGGGATTTGGTACCACCTCCTCAAGAAATTTTTTTATCCCTTAGATTGGCTTTGGCCCCGTGTGGCAAGTGTTGTATATGATCGTTATATGGATGTTCGTTTTGGTAACAGGGCTGATCTTCTTCGGCTTTAGGACACTCCGACAGCAAAAGTAAGTAATATATGTTTGCTTTGTTATTTAAATCTAATATAAATCTCGCAAGATATATACGTGATAATTTATCTTAATTTGTAGGAATTATCTGCGCGGAACCGGGCTAACAGGAATAAAAATCCTGCATTGCACCGTGGTGGCTCCAAATCCTTCCAGGAGCATAAGAGAGAGCTGGTAATTAAATTTATAAACTATGTTTACATTTTATTAAAATATTTTATAATCAGATTAACAATAATATTTATATATTTTCAGGCTGCGAGATACAACCGCGAGCCCACTATGGTCGAGTTGTTCATGGTGACGCATGTCGTAGAGAGGACTGATGAAGAAGGCAATGTTTCATACGAGTGGACGGATGACAAATCCCAATCCGTAATGGTAAACTTATTTATTGTTAATAACAATATTTTGTCTTATTTTATTTTCAAAAAACTTGAAATTCGGTTTTTATCGTGTAAAACAATTATTTGTAATCGCAGGAGAGGTACGAAGCTGAACGGGCTCGGGTAGCACAGTCCACTGGTCGGGAAGAGCTTACGCTAGAGGAGGCGAACAATATCTGGGATGCTATTATTGACCCGCCTTCTCGGACCAATGTGCGGTATAGCTATGGAAATCTGGAGGTAAATTTTGACATGTACTAATATATAAATTTACACATGCATATGAATAGTTAAATAATTTTAATAATATTATATATATATACTAATATATAAATAATTATGAACTATTTTACAAGCGATGAGATCGCAGAGTCCATACAGGAGGTCCCAGCAAGAAGAGGAGATTGCTCAGTTGAAGAAAACAGTGGATGAAATAAATGATTGGAGGAAGAGTTTCTTCGAGCAATAGCTGGATGAGCGGATTGCAGGTTATTTGCAACAGCATGGGAGGATGCCTGGAGAGGATGGCAGCGATGGCAATGAATAGGTATGCTTGTTTGCTCATGTTACAGTTTGGTATATATACATTTTGGTTGGTTTGGTGTATATATATTTCGGGATATTATGTACATATTTTGATGGTTTGTAGTTGTGGTTGGAAAACTATGTACACATTTTGGTTGGGAAACTATGTACATATTTTGATGACTTGTATTGATTGACATGATATGTATTGTTGTTGGGATTGTATATGATTTTGTTTGGTTTTATATTGTTTGAATGTATAGTGATGTTATATGATGGATATATGATGGTTATAGTTGATGAATATAGTGTATAGTGGTTGTGATGATGGTATTTGATGGTTATTGTTTGAAGTGTATAGTGTATATGAGCTGTGCAAGTGTACAGAATTATGCCCAGTATAGTGACGGCTAGCGACGGCCTGTTTGTTTCAGGCTAGCGACGGCTAAAGTGCAAAAGTTTTGTGTCGCGTAGCGACGGCTAGCGACGCCAATTGGACGTTGGAAAATTTCCACGTGGCACATTTGCAGTCGCGAGCCGTCGCTATTTAGGTGACGGAGCCGTCGTGAAACTATTGGGCGACGAGATAAATAGCGACGGCATTTAGCGACGGCCGACGACGGCTAAAAGCCATCGCTATCAGTTGTCATTCTTGTAGTTGATTGTTGTATGCACTCCTGCTATTTACTATTAACAAATAAAACTTCTCAATTCCTGTTCAACCATGTATAGAAAAAATAGGCTATAATACTATTTTCCCCTATTCCCTCTACATCTTCAGAGGGAAACTTGTTTGGAGTTTTATACACTAAATTTATCATGAAAAATGAGTATTATTAATAATGCAATTTTCGAAATAACAAACCAAATGTATTTTAAAAAACTCAAAAATGATAATATCTTGAAAATGGCAAACCAACCAGACGGTATCTTCTAATTAAATTTTAGATTTTAAATTCCATTAAAACACACGTGTAAGTAATGTGCTCATCCACATCGTACATGTCAGTATATCATTACCCCAAGTCAATGGTGGCTACTCAAATTAATCCCTCATGTTCAATTCTCAAATAAATTATATATGTCTCTTTCATTTCTCTAAAAAGAAAAACAAAAATCTACCCTAATATATAACATATCTTTTCATTCACCTTCCTTTCATCCAATTCCTTTTCTTTTTTTTTGAAAAAAAAAGTAAAGAAAAATAATAAAAAATAAATCTGATCAAAACCGAGAGATGAGCAACAGCAATGGTAGCCTTACCTGGTACTTTAAGTGGGCAGTTAGCAGTAGCTGCACTTTTCTTTCTCTTCATCATCTTCATATCGTCATTAGTCAAGTATCTTAGAGCTAAAGGCTATATGCAGGAACTACTACTAATTCAGCTCCTACTCTTTAACTTCAACAACATGATTCCAACAACAACTAAGTCATTATTCTCAAACAAGTTGAAGTCGGATAGCGATGGAACCCAAAACTAAATGACAAAGTGAATTTAAAAGTAATAATAACAATAATAGATTTTAAAAAAAGGTGAAAATAGAAATAAAGATAAAAATAAAATAAAGTAAAATACTTAAACAAATAATAATAATAATAATAATAAAAATAATAATAAATAAAAATAAAAATAAAAAGATAAAAAAGATAAAGAAATTTTAAAAAAAAACCATGATAATAGTAAGAATGGTACTAATAGTAATGATGACCGAAGATCAAACACTACGTCTTAAACTTCTATTCATTAGTCCTATAATCTAAAACTCATAACACTACCCCTAAATCAATCCTAAGTAAAAAAACTCCTAGCTCATAGTTCTGGTACATGAATCGCTAATTTCCATGCGTTTCTGTCTGACACTAGCTCACCAGCTCTTCTGATATATTCCAATTTCTTAAGTCCTTTTTACTACTTTCTCCCATGTCAACGTTGATCGATCTCTACCTTCTTTTGAGCATTCAATACGGTCTATAATTCCAACGCACACAGGTGCCTTGAAAGGCCTCCGTTGGAGATGTCCAAACCATCTTAAGCGACGTTGGACTAAGTTCTCTTCAATTGGTGCTACTTTAAGTTTATCACGTATATCATCATTCATAATTCGGTTTCGTCTTGTATGATCACGGTTTCATCGCAGCATACGCATCTCTGTTACACTTATCTTCTAGACGTATTGTCTTTTAGTAGACCAACGTTCTGCACCATACAACATCGCGGACCTGATTGCCGTTCTGTAGAATTTTCCTTTAAGCTTTTGTAGGACTTTCCTATCACAGAGAATGTCAGACGCTAGTCGTCGTTTCATCCATCCTGCTCGAATTCTAAAACTAACACCGTCATCAATCTCACCATCATACTGCAACATACAACATGATTCCACTTCAACTAAATGCGCTCTTGATCCTTCCATTCTGAACTCAGTACCGATCACAAACTTCCAGTCAAAGAAATACGAGTCAAAGAAATACGAAGAGGCTGCAGCATTGAATGTGCTGTTTGTATATGCAAACTAACAAATGGAGAACAGGTTCGATTTCTTCCAAAATGCAACCATGGATTTCATGTCGAGTGCATCGACATTCAACCAACAGATGTCCACTATGTTGAAACCTTGTTGATGCTCCTAGCGAGTCGGTGGAGGTAGTTTTAGAAATAGGAAGTTCATCTTCATATATTCTAGTGATTGATATACCAAAAGCAAGTATACATGGATTTGTTACAACTAGTTCGCCTTTGCAAAAAAAAGTAGGTTTCTTGATGAGGTTACATCTCCTGTTACAGGAAGGATGCTCTTCATTGAAAAGAATGAAGAGCAGAGTCAATTTCATGAGGATGGATTCTTTTTCTTGCTAAGTCCTGTTCAATCTGATGTTGAGCATGGCTAGTTTCGAAGTAGAGATGATTAGCATGTTAAATTACTTATGAAGTGTATATGGATAGTGAGTTTCGTCGAAAAAAGGGGAAAAAGAAATTAGTTGCACCAGTATTTTTATTATTACCATTTGAACATTAATAATTCATTCTTTCTGGTTTATATTTCTCAATCTAAAGTTATATGATATTTTGTTTTATTTTCATTGTAATTATGGTTGTATAAATCAGGGTGACATATAAGTACGTATTATGTATATACTTCCTATCAATTTCAGGTTGATAAATCATATTGTAGTTGCACTCACAATAACTGCAGCAAGTTCGGCATTTTTCAGTGATTTTCGGACAATCTGGCGCTTTACAGAAGTCAGCATTGTTTGTTCTAATTATTACTCTAGCAAATCGATTTAAATAAATAGATCTAAATTACCTTCAACAAACTTCAGTTAATTTGTTTTCGGTTCATGTTCCAGCATTTGAGATTTATTTCAATTCCTTCACTCTTTTTACAGTAGTTCCAAAATTGCCATTTTTGATCATCACATAATCCTAACCTATATTGTAATATCTATTTCTATGAATCTTACCAATGACTTATCCAATAATATAGTTTGATGGACCTTGAAAATTTAGCTGCTGATGATTTACAAAGCGAAAGACAACTTCTCAAATTTCACTCTTCCCCTAGTATACTCATATAATTTTTATTCATATTCCTTGTGGCATTCTGAGAAGCACGTCCTTTTGTAACTTTGTTTGTGGAAGAAAATAAATCATACGTCATTATAACAAATAACACGATATAAAATATATATGGTGGATAAACTAAATAATTTGCAAAACTGAAATAGTGCTTAAAAGGGGAAGATAAACTAAAGGAAATGGTGGATCGAAATGAAGTTTACCTTGTTCATTATTTGACTATTGAGTAACTTCTGCGCATGTATCTGTGATTTATTCCTTGATCACTGTGATTATTATGAAAAATATTTTTTTTAGTTTTGAAGTTAAGGCACAATATCAACCAAGTTAATCATCTCAGATAAGCTGCCAATTCCTGTCATAGTAAGACAAAAAGGAGACAACAACATCCTGTTCGAATGCAACTAACAACCACTAAATCCACGAAGTTAGTCAGTTGAGATTGTGACTTTGCATTGCCATACTTAAAATACGATACCTATCTGTAATTTATCTTGTAACGTTTTGTATACAAACTTACCTGTAATAATTGTTGCATCAAACATGTTCGATTTAGAAAATCTTCCACAAAACAATGTTGATGAAATTGTCATTGCCTCAGTCGTTATAGTTTTCCTGATATTTACAGTTATATTCTTAATTACTTTATGTCATGAAAACATTGCTGAACAGTCACCAAGTCCAGCCATTCTAAACTCATTACCTGTTACTACATTTAGCCGCAATTCTTTTGAAGATTCAGATGATATAGCGCAATTTGTTTAGTGGAGTTGAATGAAGGTGATAAGGTTAGATTTTTGCCAAAATGCAAGCATGGATTCCATGTTGGATGTATTGGTGTGCGGTTCATGTCTAGCTCCACTTGTCCTCTGTGTCGGAAAATTGTTACTGATGATGATGGCGCGGTCTGATGAAAAAGCTGGTGAATGTTCTATGCCAGCGAATATGCAACAGAATTATAAAGAAGTGTTTTGACGGTAACTTTTTTTCACCTAGTTCTTTTTAGCATTGAAATATGCGTTTTCTCTTAGGGTGTCTGAAAATTATAATAGATTTTTTTGTAATATTTCAATTTTTGAAGGATAATGTTCTCTTAGGATATGTGATGCGGGGTGTTTATACTAGTACTAGACCTTATTAATGCTATTTTGATCCATCTAACGAGGCCACTTTCCATCACTCAAAATCATTCCCATGCTTTTTGGAACACATAAAATACTATCAAAACTTTATTTATAAGTATATATAGGAAAATATGGCCAAAATATCCATAATATCTAAAATATCATATACTATAAGAATCACGGTCACTACATTTTTTTTTTGAGAAAAATGTGTGATCCTCTACGAATAGAGGAGAGCACACATGCGAATATATATATAACACGAATATAAAGTGCTACCAACATGCCTAGCAGGTAACAAAAACCAAATACATATATATCAAATCTCAAGTACTTCTAAGATGAGTTCCGGCAAGGCCACCACCCATCACACCCCGATATCGAGCTCCGGCATGGCTACCGCCCGATATTAAGGTGTTGGAAGTACCTATAAAACTAGAGAAAAAAACAAAAACTACTGGATGACGTCCCAGATTAATGAGGAAGCTCCAACCAACTGAATCAGGAGAGGTGAATAAACATCTGTTCTGAAGTGGATTTGCTGAAAAGAGAAACCGCTCTGAAGCCTCTGATCAAGAGAAAGGGGTACCAAACTGAAGAATATATCCTCCTGAAAAAAGTACTCCATAATGAAGATAGCAGAAACCTAAATCTGAGGAGAAAACTGCTAGTAGTCCTGGATGAAGATACTCTGCTCTACTGGCCTATCTACCATCTGGTGTCCAGCAATCTGAAGATATGAAAACCTGCAAAATGAATCTGATATCCTATCTCCCATACCTGTAACTGGAAAATGACTAAAGGAAAAAATAGAATGATACATATATATGTATATTTATATAGTAAATATACATATATATGTATTAATAAGGAGGGAAATAAAAACCTAAATAAGACTAACTAGACAATAACAGTATAAATAAAAAACTTAAAAACCAAAACCAAACAGAGACTAGTATAAATATTGAGACGGATCAATCTTATGAACCTTTAATCATGAGTAAGTTATGATTAGAAGTGAAATCATCATCTAAACTAGAGAAAATATTAATAATACTATTATTAATGTTAAAAAAATTATTGTTGTGTTTAAAATAATTAATATTATGATTAACCTTGTTAAGATACCTTTTGAAAAGGATATTTTTGGCTAATTTATATTTGGGGTTAGAGATCCAATTAAAACAAAATGAAGAGATTGTAAAAATCAATTTGTTAAAATGACAATTATTATTATTGAAAATTCTTTGATTTCTTTCAAACCAAATAAACCAACTAATAATAATGAATAAAGTGTCTAGTAAAAATTTAATATTCTTTCTGAACTTGAATCTATAATTATTCCAGTAAAATTCACAATCCGAAATTTTAGTTGTTATATTAAAGTTAAAATTTTTAAGAGTATTGATTAGAATGTAATTAGAATCCATGCAATTATAGTATATATGATTAATGTCCTCAAGATATAGATTACAAAAATAACATTTATTATCATTTTGAATATTTTTTCTTTTTAAAAATTCGATTGTATTAAGTTTTCCATGAAGAATTAACCACATGTGAATTTTGGATTTGGGAGGAGCGTTAGATTTCCACATATATTTAAATGAGTTATTTATTGTACCTGAAAAATTAATGAATCTGTAGAAAGAATTAGAAGTATATTTCTTACTTTTATCTCATTCCCAACTAATAAAATCATTATCATTATCAATATTATAAAGATTTAATCTGGCATAAAGCAAAGAAAGTTGTCTAAAAGTTGAATCAACTAAAATTCTGTTAAAACTGAAATTCCAAGGAGGATCATTTTCTGGAGAATAAACTTCATTGATTAAAGCATACTAAAAGTTACAAATTTCATACATATCCTTAAATTCTATCTTAAGAGGCAAGATCGAAATCCAACGGTCATGCCAAAACGAAGTACGATTACCAGAGTGAACAATTGTATTTATTCCTAAATTAAATATCTCATTACATTTTAAAATGTTTTTCCAAAAAATAGATATATTATGAGTGGTTGGAGAAGCAATTTGATATAAATTGCTATTTCCATTATAGTAATATTTAGAAATGATCTCTTTCCAAATAGCGTTATCATTTATATCATTGAACTTCCAAAGCCATTTACCTAACAGAGACAAATTCATATTACGCAAATTAATAACACCTAATCCACCTTCCTTTTTGGCCTTACAGACGGTTTCCCAATTTACAAGACACTTAATATTATTATTAGTATTTTCTCCACTCCATAAGAAATCTCTTCTAATCCTATCAATTTTATCAATAACCCAATCCGGGAACAAATGCATGGACATCCAATAAATCGGAATCGCTGATAAAACCGAATTTATTAAAACTAGTCTACCTGCTCTAGATAGAAATCTCCCATTCCAGTTAGAAATCTTGTTTTTAATTTTATCAATGATAATAATCCAGTCATCATGTTTGAGTTTGGTGGGTCTAATTACAAAACCGAGGTAGTCAAAAGGAAAGTTCATAGTTTTGCAATTAAGAGTATTAGCAACTACGTTTTCAACTTTATCAAAATCATTTAAAACTAACACGGAACTTTTGTCAAAATTTATTCTTAAACCAGATAAAAGTTCAAAACTATAAAGGATAAACTTAAGGGTAATGATGTGTCTAGGAAGATGGGAAGAAAAAAGTATGGTATCATCAGCAAATTGAAGAACCGATAAACCATTACGCGAAATTTCATTGCCTACACGTCCAAGAGATCCATTATCCACTGTTCTTTTAATAATTTTAGCAAAAACATCAGCAGCTAAGTTAAATAATAAAGGCGATAAGGGATCCCCTTGCCTTAAACCTCTCTTAGATTGAATTCTATTACCTAATATACTGTTAACCATAATACTAGAGTTTCCAGTTCTAAGCAAAGTCAAAATCCAATAGATCCATCTATGACTAAAACCTCTAGCATGAAAAATATCTACAAGAAAATCTCAATCTACTGAATCAAAAGCTTTAGCAAAATCAAGTTTTAAAATCACACAAGTTATGTTATTCTTACAACAGTAATTAATATATTCTTGAACAACTGCCACTCCATCAGTGATATTTCTCCCTTTAATAAAAGCCGATTGTGAACAATCGATTAATTCATTCATTCTTTTACTAAGTCTATTAGCTAGAACTTTAGAAATGATTTTAACTGAACAGTTAATCAAGGAAATAGGTCTAAAATCTTTTAAGTTTTTAGCTCCTACTTTTTTGTGTAACAAAATAACATTTGCGAAGTTAAATCTCCCTAATTGCAAATTTCCATTGTAAAAATCATTAAACATATTAACTAAGTCAAATTTTAAAACGTCCCAAAAAGTATTATAAAATAAAATAGGAAACCCGTCAGGTCCCGGGGATTTATCACTTGGCATGTCATTAATTGCTTTTCTAATTTCTTCTTCAGAAAAAGGATTATCTAACTCTGATAAATCAATAATAGAATCAGATGGATACAGATCTATCCATCTAACATTGATTCTATGTTTGATTTTAGAACCAAAAATATCCTTATAATAGTCTGTAAAATCCTTGTTAAGATCTCTTTGATCAACTAACTCTATATTATTAACAGATATAGAGTTAATTGTATTACTACATTTTCTACCATTAGCTATATTATGAAAAAAATTGGTATTATTATCACCTTCGTTGATCCATTGAATTCTGGATCGTTGTTTCCACATAACCTCCTCCTTCTCTAAAATAGAATTTAATTCATCTTTTAAATTAGCAAGAACATTACGTTCACCTATATTTAGAGATCTAGATTCTTCTATCTTATTAATTTTAAGCATTTCATTAAGAATATTATCTTTTTTAATTTTTAGATTGCCAAAAACATTTTTGTTCCAATTTTTAAGAAAAATCCTAAGCTCCCTAAGTTTAGAAACAAAAGCTTCTGCAGAATTTTCCTTATTTCTGATATTATGGAAACTCAAAGAAATCCATTTACCTTTAACTAGATTCACAAAGTTAGATTCCAAAAGCCACATCTTTTCAAATTTAAAATTGTTAATAATAACTCTATGGAATTCACAAGTAAGAATAATTGGACAATGATCAGAGTATGTATAAGGAAGACCGGTGACTCTACAGATTGGGAATTTGTCCTCGATTTCATCACTAACAAAAAATCTGTCAAGAAGAGCCATGGATGGAGACTCTCTAGCGTTATTCCAAGTAAACTCTCTATTAGAAAGGGGAATTTCAATCAAATTAGAATTAATAATAAATTGATCGAACTCCTCCATTGCAGAGTACTCCCCTTCCCTAGGATATCCCTGACCAATGAAACGCGTAACATTAAAATCACCCCCCAAAATCCAAGAACCCGGGGCAAAGGATCTAAAATCTAGGCATTCATTCCATAAAAATCTCCGATTAAATTTAGAATTAGGACTGTAAACATTAGAAATATTTAAAAAAAAGTTATCAGAAAGATTAATAAGTATAACATGAAGAGAATGTTGTTTAACAATACATTGAAGTAATTTAAAATAATTATCCCGCTAACCTATCATTAATCCCCCTGAAGAAAAGGGTTGAAGGTAAAAAACCCATTTTCTAAAATGATACCCACCTAATCTTCTAAAAAACCTAACATCAGGACAACAAATTTTAGTTTCTTGAAGCAATGCAATGTCAATAGAATAGTCTTTAAAGAACGCTCTAACCTTATCATACTTATTCAAGTCATTCAGACCTCTAATGTTCCAACTAATGATCCTCATAAACCAACAGTACTAGCCCTCTCTAATTCCTTGCGTCTAATATACTCCCGATCAATCTCAATATCAGAAAAAATAAAAGATGTATCGCAAGCTAACTGACTAAACTCAGTAGATGATAGACTACCTAATGCATAAGTAGAGTAAGTACTACCCAAAATAGAATCCATACCTGGGCCTGAATTCGTTGTGCCACTTGTGGCACACAAACCAGGTAACTCACCCATAGACTGTGACTGACAGTTTCGAATCCTAGCGCTTCGCCGGACAGATCCACTAGAAACTACAGATTTCTTACACCTTCCTTTCTTAGATTTAAGAATAGAACTGTTTCCAATCTCCATCTTTTGAGACTCCAAAATATTGCCTACTTTATGCATTGTTACCGCATCAGTACTCAAAATATTGTTACTATCTCCTTGTACAAGACTTGAAGCATCATCTATCAATCTATCTGGATAACTACCCGGAGTCATGATTACTTCTTCTGCTGCTAGACTTGGAAAATTTTCTTTATTTAATTTTGGTTCTCGTAGAAAGTCACTCAAATTATTACCAACCTTAATACCTACTTTCCCCTTAACAACAACTGGAGCGATATAGTTATCAACCCCTTCCTCAATATTTTATAATGAGAACGTGCTTATATCTATATAATCAACCATCCCCTTATTAACAAACTCCTCCTCTTCCAAACCACCGATCTCCACCAAAGCCAAAAACTCAGAGTCAACATTATTAAGTGGATATACGGAGCTAAAAACAATTCCATCAACTTCGAGCACAACTGAGATATCACCAATATGATTTAAGTTTTGCAAGTTTATCTCGTCATGTACACTGGTGTCATAGTATACATCATCAAAATTAGGCTTAAAACAACCTTCCAAATTCATATTAATATCAATCTCCATAATCGTATCCAACTTTACAACTGATATCAATGACGAAAATCCATCCAAATCCTCTCCTAGTTGAAAATTTGCAACTTCTTCAAAATTTTCAGAAAAACTGTCTTTCAATCCAAAAGAATATCCTAAAGCATTAAAATTATCAGGAGCATCTGAGTTATGAAATGTTTCATCTTCACAAACTTTCAATTTCTTAACATTACTATTAGCTAGACCATCATCTAAAACCTCTGCTATCAGATTAAACTTTTCAGAGCTGTTGAGACCTTTTGTATGTGTATCTGATACACAGGTGTCACAGTGTAATGAAACAGAGACAAACTCCAAATTGCATTCCAAGTTCTTACTTATATCCTTCTCCTTAATTTCATCCAATTTAACTGCATTTGTCGAAGATAATAATCCATCAAAAGCCACTCCCAGATGTAACTTAGACATTTTTTGTAAATCTTCAGAAATTCCATCTTCTAAGATTAACCAAAAAGAATCATCCAAAGTAATTTCAGAAGAACCTGAATTATACTGTACTTCACCATCGCAAAAATTTGATGTCTTATCAATGCAATTATCTGGACCATCATCTATAACCTCCTCAATTAGATTAAACCTTTCAGATCTCTTAGAAAAATTTATTTGTGAAACTAATGCACTTCTACAGGATGATAACCTACTTCCCATTGCAACATCAGAAAAATCCATAGTAGATTCTAAGTCTTCATTTTCCATGTCTTCCAAGCAATTGAATCTATTATTAGTCTTAATCTCAAAATTAATAAATTCCTGGGATTTTCATTACATTTTAAAAACAAAAACTGTTTGCTCTGGCAGAAATCATTATTTTTCTACAATTGAAAGTAGTATAATTGTGTAATTTGTTCTAAAAGTTGTACTATCTCAAAATTCTGTCCAATTCATCGGCATTAAAGTTCAAAAAATATAGAATTTGTTTGTACTCTTCATTATAGTAATGTCACGAATGAATGGTAACACGTATTTGCACTACAAGAACAACAGTATATTCCGACAACATGTACCGGCGGCTAAATTCCGACGGCTTCCAACGGCTAGTATATTTTATACTTTGCTACGAATAAAATAATTAGCCGTCGGAAGCCGTTAGAATAATACCGTTTGCGGTCATTGGCAGCCATCGGAAAATCACGATTATTTTCTTCCCCAGGCCGAACCAGAAACATTTCAATTGCTCCCAAAATCACCAAATCTTCTTCCACCATTTCCACTCCACCTTCAACGTCCGAAATTCTACCGAAATCGCCTCCTTCTTCGTCAATTCGGAATCTCATATCCTCCAAACCCCTAATCTCCTCTATTTTAGGTATTATTCATAAACCCTAATTTCATGAATTTTTTAATTTAAGGTTAATTTGTTAGTTTAATTGTTTATATTGTCTCATTAATTGTGCAGTATAGTTTATTGAATGTTAATTACTGTTATTATCCTATAAGTGTTGAATACTAACTTGTTTAGTTTGTGCGATAAGTGTGCATTAGTTGAATAATTTAGTGTTTTTACGTCTTACTTGGGTTATTTAGTGTGGATGAACATAATTTAGGTTATGCGATTTTCTAAAACGTCGAAAACGATAATTAATTTTATATAATGTACGGTTAATTAATTAAAGTTTTAAACATGTGCGCATATGATAAACTATCGTATACGGCAGTTCAACTTAAGTTAAATGTTAATCAATTTAATTTAAACGTCGAAAGCCAATTTTTAAAAAAAATATGTAATATACTTTATTCATAAAACCCTTAGAGTGTTTTTTGGCCCCATCTGATAAGTATTGTATATGATCGTTATGTGGATATTCGTTGTTGTCACAGAACGGACATCTATATTCATCGTATACAATATTTGTTAAATTTTTCCCTGTATTAGACAGGTTACAAACACAGTAATGTAATTACATCTCGTAAATCATTTCATTTTAAACGGTTTACAAAATTTCGACAGCGCTTCCTTTATGTTCCATGTGTACATGCAATTGTGTACGACTCACGGAACAAAAGGGAAGTGCTGCCGAAATTTTGTTGAATCGTTTAAAATGAAATGATTTACGAGATTTAATTACGTTACTGTATTTGTAATGGGAAGTAGAATGACCCAACAATAAAGTGTCAATAATCAATTAATATAAAACATTAAACTGTAAAATTGTATTGAAAAATAAATTATCAATGTGGTTTTAATTTATATCGTATTTTTTAATTAGTAGGAGAGATAATCAATTATTTTGTTGATCGAAGCTTGATGTATCAACAACGAAGGAAAATTGGACTCAGTCGTATACTCATGGGAGCATGATGATAAAGCGACTGCTGCCTATGCAAGTATATTATAATTAGTATAGCGATTACTCCAACTTTTTATATTTTAAGTTATAAGTGTTATTTATACCAGTGACCATTCCAACTTTTTATTATTTAGTATAGCGATTAGTCTACTTAAAAATTATTAGTGTTATTTTAATTACTGTTATTTATACTCAATTGTATTTTGCATTACAGCAAAAGTTTCAGGAAGCACGGGCACAGCTGCTGGCTGAGACAGGACGGGATGAGTTGACTGCTGATGAGGAGGATGCTATTTTCGAGTCTATCATGGATCCCTCATCACGCAGCAGGCGCTATGGATTTGGGAACCAAGCGGTAATTTTTAAAAAATAAACTAAATTCAAATATTGCATATTTTTCAATTAAAGTTATGTAAATTACGTTTATGATGTTGGAGGCATTATAACAATTTGTTTTTATTCGCAGGCTAGGACATTTCAGAAGGCGTATAAGATGGCTCAAGACAAAGAAGAAATTGCAGAGCTACGAGCCCAGATCGCCGAGCTTCTGGAGAATGATCGCCATCGTGATGTGCAAATGGAGTAGCTAAACCAGCGCTTGGTGGAGTATATGGAGCAGCATGGGAGGTTTCCTTCGTCGGGTGGTTCTGCAGGGGATGATGAGTGATGATAGATATGTTTTATTATGTTTTTTTGTCTGTATATATACGCTTCGAGTGGGTGGGGATGTATTTGATACATTTTGATGGATTGTATATTATCTTATGTGGATTTGGATGTTGATTTTTTGGATTGTGTTGGATTTGGATATGGATTTTTTGGATTATGTTGGATTTGGATATGGATTTTTTGGTTTGAATATTATGTTTGGTTATTCATATGATTAGTGGTTTATATATGTTTGAAATGGAGCTGTTATGTGTATTGACGGATGTGCAGTGACTGGAAGGCAGCAGGCTTAAAAACAAAAGAAAAAAATACACCCAGATTTCCAATGGCTTCAAACGAACGGGATATTGGTCATCATATTCCAACGGTTTTTGACGGCTCTCTACGGCAGATTTTGACCATTTCTGACGGCTTCGGATGATAATTTGGTCTTTCTGATTTGGCACATGTCCAACATGGCCGTCGGAAACTGTCCCAATGCCGTTGATCGCCGTCGGAAAAAGGCCGCCGATGACGTCGGAAATCGTTACTAAACGAGATTCGTATTCCAACGGCCTTACCTACGGTTTTCGACGGTCTACCGACGGCTTTTAGCCGTCGGAGTTCACTGTTGTTCTTGTAGTGTTGTATTTGAATTATATTATTTGCATGTGCCATTTAGTACTAATTTCACCATTACCAACAAAGAAACAAACTGACTATGGTTGTTAGATTTCTGAGTTTGGGAGAGTTATGAGATCAATGAGTTGAATTTGTAATCTAAATAATGTTAATAAAGATATCATTTCAGAATTGGGAAATAACATTGAATTCACAAAGTCTAATTAAAATTGTCAAAATAAAACAGGAGGATTTGAGATTTCCTCTCTATTTCTAATAAGCATTTCGACAAAGACGTTATTCAATACTACTTGGTCAAAGTTTCTTTTTTTAGATGGAATTAATTACGAAACTACCTCCACAGTTGTAACTGTGAAACATACGAACTAATTAGAATACTCAAAGCGGTACATTTTTCAAAAAATGAATATTAAATATGGAATAGGAATCAGTGCCGGCCCTACTATCTTAATGGCTCTGGGAATTGAACCCAAGTTAACAAGATACAAGTTAGGCATTAGACCACTGAGCTACATGATGTTTGTTTAATTAGCTGTCTTGCTACTTTCACAAATAAGTATTTTTTTAAAGCATCCAGTACTTTTTGTTGCCCTATCCGCCACCTCCGACGGCGTTGCCCTAGACGAATGTCTCGGTTGCCTTGCCTTTGGACCGGCCCTGATAGCAATACAAATTCAATTACATTTACAAAACTAATTGTAGTTTTATAATCTATGAATATGTAGCAGTAAAAAGTAAATGAAATTAGAACATTTATGAAATTGGAACATGTTATTAAGTAAATATGCAAAATCATATACAGAAATAAATATGTCGCAATGGAAGTGTACAAAATGTTGAGTTCAGAAGTACAAGCTGAAGCAAAAGAAAAAATGAACAACACTGTTTCACAAGATAGAAAACAAACTTATTATTAATATTTTTGTGGATGCGCACACCTATATTGAGCACACTCTCATGTCTATATTGAGCACACTGTGCATACAGTTCAAATCTTCTGTTCCCTTTTACTCGTCTTCATGTGCTACATACATCTCATTCATTCATTTTTCATCATCAACAATTCATATGGTATTGTGGTTACATTGATTCATTATTTTTTTGTGATGAATGACTGTGAGTTCTTATGGCATAAAAGAACATATAACAATGGGACAGAGGAATTGAACCACACTGCATGCGTTATATAGCCATACACAATAAAGACATCGTTGCCTTAACTTATTCCATTAATAACTAACACCTTAAGAATAGGACCACAAGCTATAAATTAGATGCCGACTCGGTGATACAACAAACATATGATACTGGTAGTCTAATTTAAAAACAACAACACTGATTACTAGTCCAAGCTGCTTGTGACAGCTATCAAAATTTTTGCCACTAAGACCTTTTGTGAACAAATATGCAGCTTCGCTTTCCGTGCTATTATATTCTAACATTATCTCCTCATGCAAAGCTTTTTCTATGATGAAATGATAATGCATCTCCATATGTTTAGTTCTTACGTGAAAGATAGGGTTCTCCGCCAAACGTATTGCCGACAAATTGTATCAATACAAAGGACCTGCATACTTTATGGGTTGATGCAAATCCTTTAACAACTTGACAAGCCAAGTGTTTTCTGGAGCTTCCATTGCTGTAGCTTGGTATTCTGCCTTTGTTGTTGATAAGAATACCATTGGCTTTCTTTTAGTGCACCAAGAAATTGCTCCAGACCCAAGCATAAAGACATACCCAATAGTTGAGCGTTGTATATCATGATCACCGCATAGTCCATGTCGCAAAAACCAGCTAATTTACAATCTCCACTCTTTTTATATAAAATACCACGCCCTTAATTTTCACATATCGTAAAATTCAATGACCTACTTCCAAGTGAGGCTTATTTGGATTTTGCATGTAGCGACTTAACACACAAACATAAGAAATATCAGGTCCGGTCAAATTTAAATAAATCAAGCTTCCAATCAATTGTCGATACATTGTTACATCCTCCAAATCTCTCCCTTCATGCACACATATTTTAGAATTTGGCTCTATAGGAGGTGAACTTGGTTTGCACTCTAGCATTCCAAATTTCTTCAACAGATCTTTGGAATATTTTTGATGACAAAGAAATATTCCTTCATGAGTACTTTCAATCTCAAGGTCAAGAAAGTACTTGAGTTGACCAAGTTCCTTCAATTGAAAGTGAACCGATAGATTCTACTTTGTTTGAAGAATTTCGTCTTCGTAATCGCTTGTTATGATTAAATCATCCATATAACCTAGCACAATAGCTAGCCTTTTCCCATTGCATTTAACAAACAAAGTAGAATCTGCCGATGATTTTGAATAACCATCATGAACTAAAAATTTAGCCATATTGTCGTACCAAGGTCTTGTTGCTTGATTTAACCCATAAAGTGCCTTGCATAGTTTGCACACATATTCAGGATGATGTTGACTCTGAAAGCTTATCGCTTGACTCATGAATATCTCTCGATCTACCTCCCCATGTAGGAATGCGTTATTCACATCCATTTGTCACATCATCCAAACTTTGTTGGCTGCAAGTGCTAGTAGGGCATGGACCGTGGTATGCTTCGCAACTGGACTAATTGTTTCAACATAGTCCAAACCATATTGTTGATAGAATCTCCGAGCTACTAAACGAGCTTTAAACCTCTTAAATGATCCATATGCGTTGCACTTTACCTTATACACCCATTTGCAGGAAATTGGTTTAGCATTATTTGGCTTCAATACGAGCTCCCAAGTCTGATTTTATTCTAATACAACAATCTCCTCGATCATAGCTATCTTCCATTTTAGGATTTGAATTGCTTCCTCGAATGTTTTTAGTTCCTTTTCTTTTACCATGACGACATTAGCATACTTAGGATTTGGCTTTCTTGCTCTGCTTAATCTTCTAAGAGTCATTTGTACTTTTTCACTATGATATTTTTCTTCCCTCGCTTGTTCATGCACATCGGTTTGCCATGGACTTTGAGCTAAGATTTCTTCATGATCTAGACTAGTAGTTTTGTCTTCGTGTTCTTTAAGAGTCAATTGAATTTGTGTAGATTGCAACTCGTTTTTTATAGCATCCGACTCATGTAGTATCTTATTATATGAAGACCACCATGAAGATGCCGTTAAGTTTCAACATTCCTGCATATTCGTGTCCGTACGCGTGCACTTCACCGTGTCTAGGCGGCGTCAACGGTCAAAGTTTCCTATGCGACGTACCGATTGAACATCCTAACATCGCCTTCCATCAGGCATACAATTTGGTCTTGGCAACATATCTTGTAACAAAAGGAATCCCCATTGTTATGTTCTATCAATCTCATATATATACTACGATTACTTTAAATATCTTGCGATTTGAGACTTTATTCCATTCATTCCATGCACCCACTCCATTTTCAATGCGAGCCATATCTAACAATCTCCACCTTGGCGGGCATTTAATCAAGTCACTTTGGAGTTACACTGAGTGTGCTTCGCAGTGGATTCAGGCTGCTACTCCGAGTTCTTATAAGCAGTGGAAGCAGACTGCTTACTACCATATCTCCACCTTGATGAGCATCCCATGCTCAAGCCACTCTGGAGCCATGCTTCGGCCATGTTGCATCATACTCGTCCCTTGAGCCATGGAGCTCTGATACCATGTTAAGTTTCAGCATTCCTATGTATCTGTGTCCGTACACATGTATTTCACCGTGTTTAGGCGGCGTCAATGGTCAAAGTTTCCTATGCCGGCATTCCGATTGAACATCCTAACATCGCCTCCCATCAGGCATATAATTTGGTCTTGGCAACACATTTTGTAACAAAAGGAATCCCCATTGTTACATGCTACCAATCTTATAAATACCGCGATTACTTCAAATATCTTGTGATGTGGAACTTTATTACATTCAATCCACGCGCCCACTCCATTTCAAACGTGAGCCACACCTAATATATGCTTCATCTTTTCTAGATGTGTAGTACTTTCCGGTAGTAGGATCACAACACTTCCACCCTTTTCTTGTACTATCATATCCCACAAAAATACATTTAATGGCCTTTTGTCCATTTTACTTCGTTAATGATCAGGCACAAAAGCATAGCGTACACATCCGAAAACATGAAAATAACTAACTGTAGGCTTCACATTCCATAATTTTTCAAAAGGAGATAGAAAACATAACATTCGTTAAGGAAGTCCGTTGATTACAAATGATGTGGTGTTCATTGCTTCTGCCCAAAACTGCCCCGAAACATTCTTCGAATGAAGCATACGTCGACATATTTTCTACTAAATGCCTATTTTTCCTTTCTACTACTCAATTTTGTTGGGGAGTGTTGGGATACGTGAACTAATGACATATGAGGTGCTTTTGAAGAAAATCATGGAATTCGACTGAGATGTACTCACCTCCATTGTCTGTGCGTAAACAACGCACTCTTTTGGCAACTTCTGCTTCAGCTAATTTTTTGAATTCATTGAACTTCACAATAGCTTTAGATTTTTTCTTCACGAAGTAAACCCACACGTACCTTAAGAAGTCATCTATAAATGTCACCGTATATTTCATCCCACTAACTGAAGCTTGCTTCATAGGTCCAAACACATATGAGTGGACTAATTACAATGATTCCTTTGCTTTAAATTTAGACTCTTCATATGGCAACTAATGCGGTTTACCATACTGATGTCCTATGCATAATATGTCTGTCTTAAACTTCAAGTTGAGGCAATCCTCTTAGCATTGACCTTTTCATCATTATATTTAACTTATAATAGCTAACGTGGCTTAATCTCATGTGCCATAAGTCAGCTGTCTCGTACCTTCTCGTCTTGTCTACATATGCATTTTCTTTAGACATTTCATAAACTGATTCCACTCTTCGTCCTTTCATCATCGCTTCTTCCATAATCTCCAGGTTGTAATAAATTTTTACATCATGTGGGCTAAACAAAACAAAATGTCTAGAGGATGTTAACTATAAGTCAGAAGGTAGATTTTTACTCATACCTAGAACATAATATACATTTTGGAGCTGCACCTTATCAGCATTACACTGAGAAGAAACTACAATATTACCCACGTTAGATATCGACATCTTTGAATTGTATGCTAACACTACAATTCGGTTCCCCTTATACTCGGACAAACATTGCAACTTTTCTATATCATTCGTAGTGTGATTTTAGCATCCTGAATCAACGATCAAAACTTTGTCATGATCGATGTATTCATATGTAGTGGTTGTAGTAGCAAACGTTTTTGCTTCAGCTGCAAATAACGCTTCTACATCCCATTCTTTCTCGCTTTTCGATGTAGCTGTGTTGCTTTCTACTGACTTTTTCTTCAACCAACAAGCTTTTGTGATGTGACCCTTCCTCCTACAATTATAACACTTCCCTACAAACTTTCTACCAATTTCATGAGTCTTTGAAGCTCCCCATACGCGAACACTTCCTACACCTTGACGAGTTATTGCATTATCTTCATTCTTCTTAGACCCACCAATGACATGCTGCTTGGAGTTCCTTCTGCTTTTGTTGGTGAAGAGAGCTTTCTCCTCACCCATGAGATGGACTCTTACCACTTTCTTAGCTAGTCCTTCTTGTCCATTAAGCAAATTCTCAAACTCAACAAGCGATGGTTGATTTTGCCATCCCTGTACCGCAGCAACAAAGCCCCTATATTCAGGCCTTAATCCATGAATGATTATTCTTTTCATTCTGGTTTCTCCCATCATTTCTTTCGGGCCCAATTTCGAAGTTTCATGGCATAACGACGTCACATTATGAAAGTATTAAGCGATAGACATGTCGCATCGAGCTAATGACAAAAGTTCGCTCCCTAAAAGTTGAAGCTTTATGTCATTCTTCTTTGAGAATAGCATGGCGAATGCATCCCAAGCTTCTTTAGGGGTTTTGGCATCTCAGATATGAAATAGCACATCTTCTTCGACCATAGTCTTCGAGGAAAACATTGATTTGCCTGCTTTTATCTTCCACTTCCATAGAGTAAGATTTGTATCATCTTACTCTGGTTGCGTAACTTCGCTTCCATTGATGATCTCCCATAGATCTTAGCATTGCAAGTAAGACATCATACATGTAGATCAAGTATTTGGTTATGATTGTTCAAATTTTTGATTTCGCCAACGACTTGAATGTCACTCATCTTGTCAAAAGAAAGAACTCGGGAGTATATAACACCCATGAAACCTCGCTCTGGTACCAAAGTGTTGAGCTTAGAAGTGCAACTAAGTTGAAGCAAAAGAAAAAATAAACACTATTTCACAAGATAGAAAACATACAAACTTATTATTAATATTTTTATGGATGCGCACACCTATATTAAGCACACTCTACATGCATTACATAGTCATACACAATAAAGACACATTACCTTAAATTATTTCGCTAACAACTAACACCTTAAGAATAGGACCACACGCTAGAAATGATACATCGACTCGGTGATATAACAAACATACGATACTAGTAGTCTAATTTAAAAACAACAATACTGATGTTGTAGTCCAACACAAAATAGTTTGCATAATTTGAAAACTGTAACCTTTCCCCATTTCTTGAAAATATAACATGTTAAGTAAATATGCAAAATCATCTACAAGAAATTGCATACCATGTATACTAAAACAAATATTTGAATATTTAGCAGTAAAATGTCCAAAAAATTCATACTTCTAAAAGTACAAACATTCTCCATTTTCTGAATACATAGAAACTATGAAATAATAGTTCAAATAGCATATAGTTTAAAAAATCTAACATAAAAGTGTAAAGATGCAAACACTTTGTAGTAAATATGTACAAGATTAACACACTCTATACATTTTGAAATGTGTAAATCTAATGCCGATTTTGAAAGCATAGATAAAAACTTATGCAAAATAAAAATCACTTGACTGTAGTGTCAAGAGAAATCTGGGATATTGTTTGGAATACCCAACTACATATGTAATTGCCGATGTTTAGCATCGTCGAGACACCGAATTTGTGTGCATGTCTCAGTGACTTATTCCTTCACAAATGTTGTAATTACGATTTGAAATAAGTTTTTGAGTGTTGAAGTTAAAGGCATTACTTTAATCAAGGTAATTCTTGGGAATAAGCTATCAGTTACTGTCATAATAAGACCAAAAAAATAGGATACAAATAAGAGAAATTATAGGCACACTATTCTCCAATCAGGTGGCAAGTACAAGCATTGTGTAGCATTCCTCTACAACTAATAACCACCAAAACCATGCAGTCTCTTAGTTAATTAGTTAAGATTATGACATCCCTTCCCGATACTAAAATTTTATACCCATCTGAAACAATTTTTGTATCATTCTATTTATCAAATTACCTAGATTTAACTTATCCTTCTTCTCCTTTATAACTTTTGCATCCAACATGTCTGATTCATAACAGCTTCCACAGAACAATATTGTTAATGAAATTGTCATTGCCTCGGTCTTCCTAATTTTCTTGGAATTTACAGTTATATTCACGCTTTATCTTCATGTAGGTTTTTTGAACTTAATGCAGACTTCCTAGAATCAAGTAAGCATTGCTGAACAGCTAGCCATACTAAAGTCATTATCTATTACAACATTTTGCTGCAATTTTTTGAAGATTCAGATGAAGTTGAATATGCAGTTTGTTTAGTGGAGTTGAATGGAGGTGATAAAGTTAGCTTTCTGTTGAAATGCAAGCATGGATTCAGTGCTGTATGTATAGATGTGTGGTTCATCTCTAATTCTATCCTTTGTGTCTGTTAATCCATCTTTTGGTAAGGCAGTACACCGGCAGATTTAACCCAACTGACATCACGATTATTAAGGTCGATGAGTGCAGAGCGACAATTGTAGGGCCTAGAAATCAAGTACAGATGGTTACATGAAGTCGGGGTTGAATGCAATTGAATGATATGCAAGACAGCATGTTCGAAGTATGGAGTATAGCTTAGCAAATGGAAGGGATGGGCATGCTCAATCTAGAGGGATCGATATACTTCAATAGCTTAGACAAGCAAGGGATCGACATGCTTCAATAAAGAAGGATCGGTAGGGGTTGGCTTCTCTGGAGAGTTCGTCATGGGTTAATGAAGTGGGGTCAGCATACCTAAGCAAGAGGAATCGATAGGCTTCACCGAAGTGGGGTCAACATACTCGATTAAGAGGGTTCGGGCATACCTCATTCCACAGAAGAAGGCCTGGCGTAGTTGGTTAGGATGGTTCGGCATACATCTACTCACAGATAAGGAATTGGCATAATTGGATAGGCAAGGAGTCGACATGGTCGAAGCAAAGGAGGAATCGGTGTAGGTGACAGTAGATGGGTCGGCAATTTACTAAGGAGGGATCGGCATGTGCCTACTTGAAGGGTTCGACATATCATATGAAAGAGAGGGATCGACATTCTTTTATGGGTCGTCAAACTTCATTGAATAGGGTTCAGCATGTATCGAAGTCCAAGGGTATTCTTGCATTCAACAATAAATAACTCGAGCTTTGTCGATCCAAATAACATGAAAATTGGAGATTAAACATATTTTACTATATAGAAGCCACCATAGGAATCGCTACCCAAAAATCAACCAATGAAGGGATCGGTACCGGTCCCTCCTCATTGGGAGTTGGGCCTAGCGACCCCTATGGTGGGCTCACGTGAATTAGAAGGTCCTTTTGCTGAATTTCCAGAGAGATTGGTGGTCGTCTTCACCTATAAATACAGCAGACGATGTCAGAAAAGGGATCTTCATTCTGCTCCTCTTAATCTTCTACCTAAGTTATACCCTGTCATTTTTAGTCTTGAATTTCATGGATTTGTAACTATAATCACCAATATAAACTAATAAATGGAAAGTCTTTGGAGTGGACATAGGCCAGAGTTAGCCGAACCAATATAAATTTGTGTCTCTATTTACTTCCTTTCTAATTGTTTTAATTTTGTTCTTCATTTATTTCACTTCATACCTCTGTGGTTGGATCGGATATTGGTGCTTTTACACAACTGGCCGTTGGTGGTTAATTTTGATGCCAACAATGTCTGTATACTGTTATTGATGATGATAGCGTAGTTTAATGAAAAGTTAAGGTATGTTCTATGCCACTAAATATGCAGCATTTTGATTTGGAGAAGAATATGAAAAGTCGAGGTATGTTTTACGGTATCTTTTTTTACCTAGTTTTTTGACGCTTTACCTGTATCATTAAAATATGTGTTATTTCTCAGGGATCTATTTGTAATATTTCAATATTATGTTGAATATTTATTGAATTTGGAGGATATTGAAGTTGTAAATGGGATACATATTCCCGCAAAGGTTACAAAAGACCGAGTAGTAACATACATCGGTAGAAAGAAATTTCCAACATAAGATATTCTAGGACCCTATTAGAGAAATCTCGTTGTTTGAGATCGACGACGGGTTTATCTAAAGGCTTTTTGGCTGAAGCTATATCGACTGCGGCGTATATTGTCAATCGAATTTTGTATTCAGTCATTAATGGGAAGATTCCAAAGGAAACGTGGAAAGGAACATCCATACATATCAGTTATTTTCATATATTTGGTAGCACTGTTCACCATACAGGTAATGACCAGCTGGAGGCTAGAGTCATCAAGACATATTTTTGGGCTATACAGAAGGCATCAATAGGGATCGCATCTGGAACCATGTTGATAGGAAGGTAGTGCACTTGAGACATGTCACATTTGATGAGTCTGCTATGTTTAAGCCAAAGGAGAATCTACCTAGTTTAGTAGATTCAGAAGCTGAAAAGCCTAAGGAGATGAAAACTATTCCCACATATCATCGTAGTAGTAGAGTCACAACTGCAAAAAAAGATAGTAATTGCATTCGTTGATACATCACATGAAGGTCCATATAATTCCTCTAGGAATGATGGTAATGGTTGTGAAGCTAGAGATGGTTCAGCTTTAGGTGGAGTTGATAAAGCTTAGGTGAAGTTACACCTATTCAGGCTAGCTCTAGAGTTAGAAGGCCACCAAATAGGTATAGGGACTGGAACTATGCAAATCTTATCCTTGATGATTAATTTAACTACGCATTGCATATAATGCAGGATGAGCCTTTTAACCTTGAAGAAGCTATGCATTTGAGTGCCAGCTCAAAATGGATGCATGCTATGGAGGAGATGGGTTCGTTGAAGAAGAATCAGACTTGGGAATTGGTACCACCCCTCAAGGAAGTTGAGCCATAGGAGGAAAGTAGGTATATAAGGTGAAGGACGATGGAAGATATAAGGCTTGACTTATTGCAATGGGCTTTTAATAGAGAAAGGGGATTATAGTATGATGACGTGTTTGCTCCGGTTGTTAGACATACTTCTTTCCGGACATTGCTAGCTATAGTTGCAACTCATGATATAGAGTTGGAACAATTGGACATAAAAACGGCCTTTTTGCATGGAGACTTAGAGGAGACTATCTATATTGAGCAGCCAGAAGGATTTGTAGAGGTAGGAAGAAGGAATAAGTTTACAAGCTGAAGAAGTCTCTATATAGTTTGAAATAGTTGCCAAGGCAATAATACAAGAGGTTTGACTCTTTTATGCTTACTCTTGGTTTTGATAGAAGCTTAAAGATGCTTTCATTTATTTTAAACGTATGGATGATGGTAATTTGATATATTTACTATTGTATGCGGATGATATGCTAATTGCTTCTAAGGACAAAACTTAAATTGTCATGTTAAAATTGAAGCTAAAGGCAAAATTCGAGATGAAAGACCTTGGAGAAACAAAGAAGATTTTAAGAATGGAAATCCAAAAAGAGTGAAAGCTTAAGGTATTGAGATTGACACATAAAAATATATTCAAAAAGTGCTTGCTAAGTTCGGCATGGAGAAGGTAAAGGCAATCAGTACTTCCATACCTTTGCACGTTCATCTTATAGAGAAGGGCTCTTCGATCTCAAACAAAGAGAAAACTTATATGGAGAATGTACCTTATGCTAGTGCAGTTAGAAGCTTGATGTATGCTATGGTCTGCACGAGACACGATATTGCACATGTTGTTGGTTTGGTTAGTCACTATATGACTAATTCGGGAAAACTGCACTGAAAAGCAGTGAAATACATTTTCAAATATCTTAGAGGAACATCAAATTATAGGCTTGTTTTTTATGGTAGAGAGAAATATTTCAACTTAGTCGAATTTTATGATTTTGATTATGCCAGAGATTGAAAGAATTCAACCTCAATGTGATATCCCGGAATTTCGAACAATATCAATTTAATAATCTATATTAAATATTAAATTGATTTGATGATAATTGATAATAAGATATGAATTGAATTAATAATTTTCTTTTAAATGAATATTTAACTGATAAATTATCTTTTTAAAGGCTAATAAATTGTTTTCTATTTATTTATATATATATTTGTATATATATTGTAAATAGTCAATGTTTGTTGTAAATTTGATTTAAATTCAATATTTAATAAATAATCATATGGCTTTAAAATATACTCAAGATTTAATTTAAAATTGTTTAAATGGTTTTAGCTTGGATTTAAATTAAATAAAAGGTTTGTGTTCTTTTTAGAGTATAGCTTGATAAAAATTAGTAATTAAGTGATAAATTCTTTTATGAATCATTTTAATGTAATAATTAGCTTTATTTATAATATGATGTCTATACAAGTAGGTTTTATTATAGATAAAAATTGTTATATATACTGTAAAAAGAAGTTATGCTTTTACAAATTATATAAATCTCTCATATTAACAATAATTTTAGATAACAAAATATACCTTATAAATATTTAAATTTAGTATAAATAAAATAATAATAGGTAATTAATTATTTGATAGTTTGAGTTTTTAAAATAAAATATAAACACACTTATGTTAGAGATAGCAATAATTATACAAGCTAACATAACTATAACCATATCAATTTTATAGTAAAACTTAAGTAAGATATTATGTACACTATGGCAATATATGTTGCAAGCTTGAAAATCACCTAAGTATAAGAAGATATATAAGGCAAGTAAATATAATAATCTATAACAAAGTATACATTGCAGGCAAGAAACTCATCTCTGTATATACGAATGAATAGAGGAAGCATGCTAAGCTAAGTAAACAAATGTAAACATAGGTAGGTTGTACATACAAGGATAATAAAGTATGGCTGTGAAGACTTGATATGGAATAAGGCATTGAATGCCATCACCAAGTACACGAGATATTTAATTCTCAGCTTCTCTTTAAGATGAAAGATCCCTGAATTTTGGGTGTACCTGAACAGAGAACAATTTGTATACTTGTTTATTTTATCAATTGCCTCATTCCATTTCGTATACAAAAGGCTGAGAAATTCCAGTTCTAAAAGTTTAAACAAATACAACCTAAGAAAAAGAAAGAGTAGAAGGAATATACAAACCTGAAACCTGAAATCAACTAAGCAATGTAAAGATTCAAGCTAGTTCAAGTTTTCTAGAATCATCAAAACTGGAATGTATGCAAGTTTTCATATGCAAGTTTCAAATGCCACTTTTCAAGTCTCCTGTTTTCAAAACAAAAAGAATAAGCTCTCTGTTTTATAGCCTGGTGAGTAAACTTTTTAAACAAAACTTAAGTAATCTATGAATTTCTGTGATTATGTTTGTTTATATGTATGTGTATGTGCAATACTTGTGAACTTATGTATATGTGCATATCTGTAGCTTTAACACCTCAGATTTTAGTTCAAGCCCCTGACTTTAACTGTTAACTTGAGATGTCTTCAGTTTAGATGCATATGACATATGGTTGAAGTTATATGTGATGTATGTATGAAAGTGGGTTTGTATGATTGCTTTAAAGGCTCTGGAAACATATGAGTATGTTTAGATAAACTGTTGTGATCATCTCTGTTTTAAACTTCAGAGATTTAAAACTTAGTTTTAACTACAAATTCTTTTCACTCAAATTTCCTTTAGGCTTAAGGGTTTTAATCAAAGTTTGTTGTTTTAAAACTAAACTAAGCTTTAAAAATAATTGCAAAAATTATAGATAGGAAACTTTGTCTGGAAAGAAGAAAACGCAGAGGAGTTAGAGTTTAGTTAAAAATCAAAACTTGTAATTTGTTGATATAAGTATATAACTGGAATCGTATATAGAAGCTAGGATTTTTAAGATCAAGTTCATAATTTTTAATGTAGTATTGAATGGGTTATTTGGGTTTGTCTGGAAATTGGGTTTTCGAGTCTCTCTGCCGTTCTAGTTGGTCTGGGAAGACATGGTTCGTTCTAGGGGTGGTAGAACGAGTGGAGACTTCGACAAAAATGTCTGATGATGTTTTACATCAGTGGGGAAGTGGTGGTTGGTAGGTGAAGTCTAGAACCCTAATTTTGCTATGCTAAGGAAAAACAATCACCGTGGCCTGGAGAGCTGATCGAGTTCGTCGAGTTTTTGGGCATTGGTAGTCGACGTGTAGGGGAAGTCGAGGCCGAAGGGGTTGATTGTTAGGTGGTCGGAGTGGCGAGCGCGGCACGTTGACAGGGTTGAGCAAGTTCCAGTGGTTTGTGTTTCCAGGCTTCAGTTCGAACTCGATTTCGTTTCGAGTGGTCGTGAGGGTTTTGGGCGATCGTAGTCATGTCTGAGGTTGGTGGACGAAGTGCTGACGTGCTGGTGGGTGGCCGGAGGTGGCCGGAGCCACGGTGTACGTGCACCGTGCATTTGTGTAGCACTGAGGATTTTGGGTTAGCAAGGGAAGGGTACGCGAGTTATCTCGAGTAAATGAAGGGGATGGCCGAAGTTTTTCTCTGTTCGACTCGAAGTAAAACAGGGGAAGCTCGGGTCATTTTGTTAGTGTTGCCAGTTTAATTTAGCCTGGCAGTTTCAAGTTTTCAAAAGTTAAAAGCTGGGTTTTAAAAACAAAGTAAAATCAAAATGTTAAAGATAGGATTCAAATTTATATTTGACTCCTAGTTTAAATAAATATAAGTTTTATAAAAAATGAAATGTTTTAGTAACTTTATAATGTGCTAAAGTATATTTAAGGTGTTTAAAATTTAGCTAAGTTAAATTTGTAATTATCTTGAATCTAAAAATGAAATGGGAAAAGTAGATTCAAAAGTAAAGTATTTCAAGGCATTTATAAATGAGAATTTGACCATTAATAAGAAAATGCCTTTCCTTTTATATAAATGTAGATTTATAGATTTGTAATTATTAAGTTAATTAAAATGAATAATAAACTAATTTGATTTATTAACGATGAATTAATTAACTTAGTAATTAAAGGTTAAATTTGTCAATTAAGGCTTAAGATAATTAATTGGTAATAAATGGATAATTAAGAATCATTAATTAAATAAGAGTTGATTGTTAATCTATGATTATTAATTAATAAAGTAAGTAAGAATTAATTAAGTTACATTGAATACTTAATTAATAAAATAATTAAGGATTTATTTATGAGTAGTAAAGATGAAATTTAATTGTAGTTAATAATAAATCTTAATTTAATTACTTTAGAAAAGTAATTTAAAGGAGTGTTAAAAATGAATGAATGTTATTAACTAGGATGATTAAATAATGAATGAATATGATTAATCTTGATAATTAATTAAGTTTATTAATTTAAGATAATCAGTTGTGAATTATTTAAGTATAAATTACTTACGGAAGTAATTAAGAAATTTATTTCACATTGTAATTAATGAAGTCTAATATGAATTGTTTAAGTTAATTAATTTAGTTTAATTAATTTAAATAAACCTTTGATGATATGGTAAGTATAATTACTTAAGGAAGTAATTAATTGTGGATGATTTAAAAATGAGAGTAATTTGGGTATAATTACTTTGTATAAATTAATCAAGGGATTAATTAGAGAATAATTAATTATGGAGTAATTAAATTATTTATTGAAGTAATTAAGGGTAGTTAATTACTGAATGGAGTTAATCTAGGTGATTAACAATTTGGTTAATTGAAGATATATTACTAAAATAAATGTAATTAGAGATCATTAAATATTGTAATTAATGATGTAAGTTAAAATGGATTTATTTGGAAATAATTAATAAATGAAGGAATTCATTTATGAAATTAGTTAAAGAAGTAATGTAATTAATTTTAGTAATTTAAAAGGTTACTTTCTATATTTGGTATAAGATAATTAATTTGTGAAAATAATTAAAGGATAATTACTTAAGTGTAATTAAAAGATAATTAATCAAGGATGATAAATTAAGATGGAAGTAGGAAATGATTAATTAATTAACTTGTAATTAATTAATGGTTATGTAAGCAAGATTTATAATAATGGAGTAATTAATTTAATTTACTTTAAATTAATTAGAGATTTGTAATTAATTTAATTTATTTTAAATTAATTATAAATGTGTGATTATTAATCATTTCTTATGATGGATGATATTGATTTTCTTGATTGATTGTGATCTCAAATATGAGTAATATCTATGTGTTATGGATGCTTGTTTAAGTATGATGATATTGATTATCTGTTTGAGTAGGTAATATGGATTATCTGTTTATGATGATGATGTTATTATCCATTGTTATATTGTGATTTATCTATCTCTGTGTATATAGATAATTGAATTAAATTGTTTTAACTTTAAAACAACTTGACCTTAAAAGATACGGTTTGGATTTCGATGAGACCGGGATCGGGTTTCCGTATACCGGGATTCTAGGTGTGGAGACCCGAATACCACATCGATCCAAAATAACGTTAGGTCGTGAAATCCAAATGGAGCAAGTGAAGACTCGAGGTATAAGAACTATTCGTCAGTATAACTCTGTGGGTGATTCCGTAATGAGTTTGACGGAGATAGTACTTATATATTCGAGATGGTGGTTCAAATTGCAAGGGTTATTGTCGTTAACTCTGAGGGTGATTCCAAAATGAGTGTAACGAGATAATGCCTTCGGTTTCGTTCGAATCCGGAACGAACTTATATGGATCGAATGCTTTCAGAACATCGTCAGGTGGGCGATGAGCATTCTAAGAGATGTGTTCTCTAAAGGTAATCGTAGCCTCAAGCCTCATCAACCGGAAATGGCTAAAACAGGGGAGGTGCAGCAAGGTTAGTGGGTAGCACCCAAGTAGGGTAAGATTTCCCCTGTCTAGAGTCCCTTTTTATTCGGCTGTGTGGCGGTTGCCAGCTACAACCGCGGGGTTTCTTATCCGGGAATTATCCAGTAAGGGATGTTCCGGCCTTGTGTTGCAGGGGACTTAGGGTGGGTCCTCGGTACGGTGATCTAGGCCACGTACTGTGACGGGCGGTACCCCAGTAGCCCTGCCATTGTATGGAATCCAATCTCCAATAAGTGACGTACGTATTAGTTGTGCCCAACTATGTTGGAACGTGAGATGTAAGCATTCCAGCTATTTCTGTATTTTACTTGAAAACCCTAGACACTATTATAATATAACTGGATTTCCTATCAAATGTTTGGTTAGCGTAAGGTAAAAACTTACCCATGTTTATGTGTGGGGAGTCTTACGTGATACCTTTGTTTCAAAGGTTTTTAAAAGTTAAGCAGCTTTAATCGTTTACTCATACCAGACCCATGTCTGACCCGGAGTTTATTTCTGTTTTTCCTAAACTCTCGGGTACTCAAATTTTTACGAGTAGCCAAGGGTAGCAGGTTAGTTTTGACGAATTGTGGAGGAGCAATGGAGCAGGTGGCTTCAGCGTATAAATATAGATTGGTTCCGTTGTGTTAGAGTTTGTGTATTTCCGCTGTGTTGTATCTCTGTGATGTTTTGTGTTGTATCGAGTTGTATTAACTAGACAGGTGTTTATAACTGTCCAGTATGTGTTGTATTATCTGTGTAACTCTGATGTATATGATACTATGTAATCTATTATGTGATATATTATATTTCATTCGTTCCGCTGTTGAGATTCTGATGTTGTTTTGTTCTTTCTTCTTTATCTTTTCTATTTCTCACCCCTTTCTTTCTTATCGATGATGCAATTTTCCGGGCGTGGAATTTCGGGTCGTCACAGTTGGTATCAGAGCGCTAGGTTGAGTGAATACCTAGACTCTTAAGTGATTTCTTTCTTGAGAGAGCGTATTTGTATTTTTGATATATATATATATATTTGTATATTCTACCTATTTGTTGGGTTACCTGTTCAGGTTTTCCAATATAAGTTATAAGGATAGATAGGGTGGTGGTGTGCGTAACACGACTACCAATGGTTGAATTTATTGAGGTCGGAAGTGTATCGACCGAGACGGTATTGGGTCTATAGTCCTTCTCGAATGAATTTGTGGTGTAAGGATTTCACCAAGTCTCTGAGGAAATCTGTTAAGATTTGGAGATCATTTTTGAAGTGTATAGTTTGGATGAGAGAGTTGGATCTGTCGGTTGGACAGAAGCGAGTCATGATATCTTGATCTCTCAGGATGTAGTAGCAGTGTGATGAGACACAGTGACTATGGATGTTTCCGGAGATATTTCTTTGGGACAAGTTAACGAAGTGTGTCTACTTCGGTGTTGTGGCTATGTTCAGCAGGGTGTTTCTGTTTGGTTTAAGGTCCGAGTTTCTCGGAGAGCTTGGATTAGGAATTCCTTGGCATTGGTGTCAGCAGTGCAGCTTGGAGGGTTCTATGTATTGGCAAGGAAGCTTTCTAGCTCAGCAGTGGAGTTTAGAAGCAGCAGAGTGGTTTCGTTTCTTCGATGGATTGACTAGTAAGCATGAGCTGTTCTGATTGGTAAAGAGAGAGCAGTATCTTTGGAATTAGGCTGGATTGATCGCAAAAGTGACTTGCGATAGCTGAGTATTCTCTTGGGTTGTTAGAGATTTTTTCTGGATGACTTCGGGAAGTCAGAGTTTTGTTAGCATCTGGAGATTGAGTTTGGTATCGACTGGATTTCAGGAATGGTACCGATAGTTCAGCTTAATAGTAGGATGGTTTTGAGTTGGTGAAGCAGCTCAGGTTTTGGAGGAACTTCTGAGTTTTATTTTTGGATCTGTTGAACCATATTTTTGGAAATTGTTGACCCGTCTTTGCTTGTGTTCGTCATCAGCATTTTCATCTACTCAGATCAGAGTTGTGCAGCGGAAGCAGTTGGGAGTGCATCTAATTTTCTTTTCTGGAGAAGAGAAGTTGTTTCCTACGGATGATAGTAAAGGTTGCGTTCTTGATTTTGGTCGGTCTTGAGAAGATCATTCTACTGGATTGTTTTTGGATTCAGGTTGTTTTGAAAGGCATCAACGGAGATGTAGCTGATCAGTAAGGATGTAGGTAGCCCAGGATCGTCCGAAGATTTTGTGGATAAGAATCGGAGATTTGATTTTGGATAAGTGTTTGATCTTCAGGAGTGGATTGTCAGTTTGGATAACTGAGATTCGTTGTTTTCACGTATCTCTGAGGGAGTACGTGTAAGATCTATCTCTGGTATTAGAACCAGCAGTTCAGGGAGTTTTGGTTGTTGAGTCAGACTTGTCTATAGTCTGACTTCCTATCTTATTTTGTAGATCTAGTTGTGTGTAGCTTAGTAGTATTGATTGTTTGGATTCTATAGAGCGAGTAACCCGGTATTTATACTCGGGGAAACTCAAGGAAATTTTATCCAGTATTTTGTCTGGATAGTTAGATTTGTTTGATGGGATGATTGATTGCTATGGTTGTTAGTATATATTGATGATATATGCTTGTGTTTGAAATTAAATCTTTATGAAATTATTAAATTACCTTTGTTTTAAATTTCGGGGACGAAATTCTTTTAAGAGGGGAGGAATGTGATATCCCGGAATTTCGAACAATATCAATTTAATAATCTATATTAAATATTAAATTGATTTGATGATAATTGATAATAAGATATGAATTGAATTAATAATTTTCTTTTAAATGAATATTTAACTGATAAATTATCTTTTTAAAGGCTAATAAATTGTTTTCTATTTATTTATATATATATTTGTATATATATTGTAAATAGTCAATGTTTGTTGTAAATTTGATTTAAATTCAATATTTAATAAATAATCATATGGCTTTAAAATATACTCAAGATTTAATTTAAAATTGTTTAAATGGTTTTAGCTTGGATTTAAATTAAATAAAAGGTTTGTGTTCTTTTTAGAGTATAGCTTGATAAAAATTAGTAATTAAGTGATAAATTCTTTTATGAATCATTTTAATGTAATAATTAGCTTTATTTATAATATGATGTCTATACAAGTAGGTTTTATTATAGATAAAAATTGTTATATATACTGTAAAAAAGAAGTTATGCTTTTACAAATTATATAAATCTCTCATATTAACAATAATTTTAGATAACAAAATATACCTTATAAATATTTAAATTTAGTATAAATAAAATAATAATAGGTAATTAATTATTTGATAGTTTGAGTTTTTAAAATAAAATATAAACACACTTATGTTAGAGATAGCAATAATTATACAAGCTAACATAACTATAACCATATCAATTTTATAGTAAAACTTAAGTAAGATATTATGTACACTATGGCAATATATGTTGCAAGCTTGAAAATCACCTAAGTATAAGAAGATATATAAGGCAAGTAAATATAATAATCTATAACAAAGTATACATTGCAGGCAAGAAACTCATCTCTGTATATACGAATGAATAGAGGAAGCATGCTAAGCTAAGTAAACAAATGTAAACATAGGTAGGTTGTACATACAAGGATAATAAAGTATGGCTGTGAAGACTTGATATGGAATAAGGCATTGAATGCCATCACCAAGTACACGAGATATTTAATTCTCAGCTTCTCTTTAAGATGAAAGATCCCTGAATTTTGGGTGTACCTGAACAGAGAACAATTTGTATACTTGTTTATTTTATCAATTGCCTCATTCCATTTCGTATACAAAAGGCTGAGAAATTCCAGTTCTAAAAGTTTAAACAAATACAACCTAAGAAAAAGAAAGAGTAGAAGGAATATACAAACCTGAAACCTGAAATCAACTAAGCAATGTAAAGATTCAAGCTAGTTCAAGTTTTCTGGAATCATCAAAACTGGAATGTATGCAAGTTTTCATATGCAAGTTTCAAATGCCACTTTTCAAGTCTCCTGTTTTCAAAACAAAAAGAATAAGCTCTCTGTTTTATAGCCTGGTGAGTAAACTTTTTAAACAAAACTTAAGTAATCTATGAATTTCTGTGATTATGTTTGTTTATATGTATGTGTATGTGCAATACTTGTGAACTTATGTATATGTGCATATCTGTAGCTTTAACACCTCAGATTTTAGTTCAAGCCCCTGACTTTAACTGTTAACTTGAGATGTCTTCAGTTTAGATGCATATGACATATGGTTGAAGTTATATGTGATGTATGTATGAAAGTGGGTTTGTATGATTGCTTTAAAGGCTCTGGAAACATATGAGTATGTTTAGATAAACTGTTGTGATCATCTCTGTTTTAAACTTCAGAGATTTAAAACTTAGTTTTAACTACAAATTCTTTTCACTCAAATTTCCTTTAGGCTTAAGGGTTTTAATCAAAGTTTGTTGTTTTAAAACTAAACTAAGCTTTAAAAATAATTGCAAAAATTATAGATAGGAAACTTTGTCTGGAAAGAAGAAAACGCAAAGGAGTTAGAGTTTAGTTAAAAATCAAAACTTGTAATTTGTTGATATAAGTATATAACTGGAATCGTATATAGAAGCTAGGATTTTTAAGATCAAGTTCATAATTTTTAATGTAGTATTGAATGGGTTATTTGGGTTTGTTTGGAAATTGGGTTTTCGAGTCTCTCTGCCGTTCTAGTCGGTCTGGGAAGACGTGGTTCGTTCTAGGGGTGGTAGAACGAGTGGAGACTTCGACAAAAATGTCTGATGATGTTTTACATCAGTGGGGAAGTGGTGGTTGGTAGGTGAAGTCTAGAAACCTAATTTTGCTATGCCAAGGAAAAACAATCACCGTGGCCTGGAGAGCTGATCGAGTTCGTCGAGTTTTTGGGCATTGGTAGTCGACGTGTAGGGGAAGTCGAGGCCGAAGGGGTTGATTGTCAGGTGGTCGGAGTGGCGAGCGCGGCACGTTGACAGGGTTGAGCAAGTTCCAGTGGTTTGTGTTTCCAGGCTTCAGTTCGAACTCGATTTCGTTTCGAGTGGTCGTGAGGGTTTTGGGCGATCGTAGTCATGTCTGAGGTTGGTGGACGAAGTGATGACGTGCCGGTGGGTGGCCGGAGGTGGCCGGAGCCACGGTGTACGTGCACCGTGCATTTGTGTAGCACTGAGGATTTTGGGTTAGCAAGGGAAGGGTACGCGAGTTATCTCGAGTAAATGAAGGGGATGGCCGAAGTTTTTCTCTGTTCGACTCGAAGTAAAACAGGGGAAGCTCGGGTCATTTTGTTAGTGTTGCCAGTTTAATTTAGCCTGGCAGTTTCAAGTTTTCAAAAGTTAAAAGCTGGGTTTTAAAAACAAAGTAAAATCAAAATGTTAAAGATAGGATTCAAATTTATATTTGACTCCTAGTTTAAATAAATATAAGTTTTATAAAAAATGAAATGTTTTAGTAACTTTATAATGTGCTAAAGTATATTTAAGGTGTTTAAAATTTAGCTAAGTTAAATTTGTAATTATCTTGAATCTAAAAATGAAATGGGAAAAGTAGATTCAAAAGTAAAGTATTTCAAGGCATTTATAAATGAGAATTTGACCATTAATAAGAAAATGCCTTTCCTTTTATATAAATGTAGATTTATAGATTTGTAATTATTAAGTTAATTAAAATGAATAATAAACTAATTTGATTTATTAACGATGAATTAATTAACTTAGTAATTAAAGGTTAAATTTGTCAATTAAGGCTTAAGATAATTAATTGGTAATAAATGGATAATTAAGAATCATTAATTAAATAAGAGTTGATTGTTAATCTATGATTATTAATTAATAAAGTAAGTAAGAATTAATTAAGTTACATTGAATACTTAATTAATAAAATAATTAAGGATTTATTTATGAGTAGTAAAGATGAAATTTAATTGTAGTTAATAATAAATCTTAATTTAATTACTTTAGAAAAGTAATTTAAAGGAGTGTTAAAAATGAATGAATGTTATTAACTAGGATGATTAAATAATGAATGAATATGATTAATCTTGATAATTAATTAAGTTTATTAATTTAAGATAATCAGTTGTGAATTATTTAAGTATAAATTACTTACGGAAGTAATTAAGAAATTTATTTCACATTGTAATTAATGAAGTCTAATATGAATTGTTTAAGTTAATTAATTTAGTTTAATTAATTTAAATAAACCTTTGATGATATGGTAAGTATAATTACTTAAGGAAGTAATTAATTGTGGATGATTTAAAAATGAGAGTAATTTGGGTATAATTACTTTGTATAAATTAATCAAGGGATTAATTAGAGAATAATTAATTATGGAGTAATTAAATTATTTATTGAAGTAATTAAGGGTAGTTAATTACTGAATGGAGTTAATCTAGGTGATTAACAATTTGGTTAATTGAAGATATATTACTAAAATAAATGTAATTAGAGATCATTAAATATTGTAATTAATGATGTAAGTTAAAATGGATTTATTTGGAAATAATTAATAAATGAAGGAATTCATTTATGAAATTAGTTAAAGAAGTAATGTAATTAATTTTAGTAATTTAAAAGGTTACTTTCTATATTTGGTATAAGATAATTAATTTGTGAAAATAATTAAAGGATAATTACTTAAGTGTAATTAAAAGATAATTAATCAAGGATGATAAATTAAGATGGAAGTAGGAAATGATTAATTAATTAACTTGTAATTAATTAATGGTTATGTAAGCAAGATTTATAATAATGGAGTAATTAATTTAATTTACTTTAAATTAATTAGAGATTTGTAATTAATTTAATTTATTTTAAATTAATTATAAATGTGTGATTATTAATCATTTCTTATGATGGATGATATTGATTTTCTTGATTGATTGTGATCTCAGATATGAGTAATATCTATGTGTTATGGATGCTTGTTTAAGTATGATGATATTGATTATCTGTTTGAGTAGGTAATATGGATTATCTGTTTATGATGATGATGTTATTATCCATTGTTATATTGTGATTTATCTATCTCTGTGTATATAGATAATTGAATTAAATTGTTTTAACTTTAAAACAACTTGACCTTAAAAGATACGGTTTGGATTTCGATGAGACCGGAATCGGGTTTCCATATACCGGGATTCTAGGTCTGGAGACCCGAATACCACATCGATCCAAAATAACGTTAGGTCGTGAAATCCAAATGGAGCAAGTGAAGACTCGAGGTATAAGAACTATTCGTCAGTATAACTCTGTGGGTGATTCCGTAATGAGTTTGACGGAGATAGTACTTATAGATTCGAGATGGTGGTTCAAATTGCAAGGGTTATTGTCGTTAACTCTGAGGGTGATTCCAAAATGAGTGTAACGAGATAATGCCTTCGGTTTCGTTCGAACCCGGAACGAACTTATATGGATCGAATGCTTTCAGAACATCGTCAGGCGGGCGATGAGCATTCTAAGAGATGTGTTCTCTAAAGGTAATCGTAGCCTCAAGCCTCATCAACCGGAAATGGCTAAAACAGGGGAGGTGCAGCAAGGTTAGTGGGTAGCACCCAAGTAGGGTAAGATTTCCCCTGTCTAGAGTCCCTTTTTATTCGGCTGTGTGGCGGTTGCCAGCTACAACCGCGGGGTTTCTTATCCGGGAATTATCCAGTAAGGGATGTTCCGGCCTTGTGTTGCAGGGGACTTAGGGTGGGTCCTCGGTACGGTGATCTAGGCCACGTACTGTGACGGGCGGTACCCCAGTAGCCCTGCCATTGTATGGAATCCAATCTCCAATAAGTGACGTACGTATTAGTTGTGCCCAACTATGTTGGAACGTGAGATGTAAGCATTCCAGCTATTTCTGTATTTTACTTGAAAACCCTAGACACTATTATAATATAACTGGATTTCCTATCAAATGTTTGGTTAGCGTAAGGTAAAAACTTACCCATGTTTATGTGTGGGGAGTCTTACGTGATACCTTTGTTTCAAAGGTTTTTAAAAGTTAAGCAGCTTTAATCGTTTACTCATACCAGACCCATGTCTGACCCGGAGTTTATTTCTGTTTTTCCTAAACTCTCGGGTACTCAAAATTTTACGAGTAGCCAAGGGTAGCAGGTTAGTTTTGACGAATTGTGGAGGAGCAATGGAGCAGGTGGCTTCAGCATATAAATATAGATTGGTTCCGTTGTGTTAGAGTTTGTGTATTTCCGCTGTGTTGTATCTCTGTGATGTTTTGTGTTGTATCGAGTTGTATTAACTAGACAGGTGTTTATAACTGTCTAGTATGTGTTGTATTATCTGTGTAACTCTGATGTATATGATACTATGTAATCTATTATGTGATATATTATATTTCATTCGTTCCGCTGTTGAGATTCTGATGTTGTTTTGTTCTTTCTTCTTTATCTTTTCTATTTCTCACCCCTTTCTTTCTTATCGATGATGCGATTTTCCGGGCGTGGAATTTCGGGTCGTCACACTCAAGTTATGCCTTGACACTTGGAAAGACAACTATTAGTCGGAGAGCGAGGTTGCAGATTATAATCGCCTTGTCTGCAGAGGCGGAATTGATAGTTGTTGTTGAAGCAGCTAAGGATGCACTTTACTTGAAGTAGTTTCTATATGATTTAGGCTTTGTTCATGGTAATATAGTAGTGAATTGCGATAGTCGAAGCACAATACATCTGGCTTTTGGCGTTTAGTTCGAGGACAATGCACATAAAAGTAAGAGAGTCTTTCCTTTGTCTCTATGGATGAAAAAAGCATGTATATCTTCAGAAGATTCACATCGAGGAGAACGCAACAGACATGTTCACTAAGTCCTTGTCTATTGCAAAGTTCGAGCATTTATAGAACTTGATTTGCTTGTCGAAGTGCTAGGTGTCACTTGGTAGCACAGTGGGAGAAAGAGACAGTTACTACCTTGGAGATTGAATAGTTCTACCTTTTTGGATTTGAGTACTTTCAACACTTCGTCGACAGACGGTGACTTTGTTGGAGTTCGCTAATGAAATGCAATAAGTGATGACCTTGCCGAAGCTCATTGGGAAAGTGTTCTTTTAGTTGTCCGAGTCAGCTAATTAATTAATTATTAATTTAAATAAGATAATTAATTAGTCACATTTATTAATCACCTTTGATTAATAACATTTAGTAATTAACTACCCTTAATTACTCTTCCATAAATTAATTTCTCCAAAATTAATTATCCTTTAATTAATCCCTTGATTAATTATTCAAAAGTAATTAAACTAAAATTACTTTTATTATTAAAAATCTTCTTTAGTTAATTACATACTCTAATTAACTATAATTACTTAAATGTAATTAGTGAAGAGTAATTACTTAGGAAAGTAATTAAAGTTAATTAGAGGATGTAATTAACTAAAGAAGATTTTTAATAATAAAAGTAATTTTAGTTTAATTACTTTTGAATAATTAATCAAGGGATTAATTAAAGGATAATTAATTTTGGAGAAATTAATTTATGGAAGAGTAATTAAGGGTAGTTAATTACTAAATGTTATTAATCAAAGGTGATTAATAAATGTGACTAAATTAGATATTTTTTGGTTGAAGGTGGAGTTGGAATGCTTTGTTTGGCAACATATATTGTATCAAGGTGGAGAATGTAAGATGATACAATATATCGAAAAATATAGTTTCCTATTTGGTGCGATTTGATTGCATAAATTAATGTAGATTAATTGCATTAAATGAGAAGAAGAAAGGAGAATATCTTCGCAAAGGAAACAAATATGAGAATTTATTTAATAGTGGAAAATCATACGTTTCCGTGTTAAATTAGATTCTTTATTTGAATATAGAATTTTATATGTTTTCATATAATGGAGAAAGGAAGAAATTGAAGCATTTAATTGATAATAGAAAACAATATGTTTCCATATCAATTCATGAATTGATTTATTGACACAAATCAATTACTTCAATGTTAAGTTATAACATGTATATAAGTGGAGAAGATCTAGTGATAATTTATCCATTTCATTTGTGTTCTTATATCTTTTTATTCTCAATAAGTCTTAGCCTCCATATAAAATTCTTAGAGCTTTTATTAAATTGTTGTACCCTCTTTAATTATTTTGAAGTAATAAACAATCTACCTCTCCAAGTAGACATATGTTATCAAATTGTTAATGGAACCACTATAAATCCATGTGTGAACTTTCTATTTGATTTTCTATGATTTGCTGTTTTGATTATTTTATTGTTATTTTTTTATCACACTATAACATGATCTAATTGCTTTCGCGTGCGTTTGGGTTGATTTGCAATCATTTGTGTGAATTTACCCCAACGGTCTAAACATATGTGGAAGCAATTAGATCGTGTTGTAGTACGATAAAACAAACAACAATAAATGAATCTAAACAACAAATCATAGAAAATCAAATAAAGAGCACACATGAATTTATAGTGGTTCAACTATCAATTTGATAGTGTATGTCCACTTTGGGAGAGAAATTATTTATTACTTTAGAAAAATTAGTGAGAGTATAATAATTGATAAAGCTAACCTTTTATTTGGAGGTTAAGACTTATTGATGAGAGAAATTTTTGGCCTACTTCTTCTTCTGATGATCGATTACTTTGACAAGGTGCAAATATCAGAATTTCACCCTTGTAGGTACTTTTTCAGATCCATTGTCAATACTAAGTAGCAATCAAAAATATGTGTCCATTTTTCATGATATTATGTATGGAGCAGATATATCATGGCCAATTCCTTGGAGAATTCTTACATCGGGTAAATCCATAACACTTCCTCCTCTTACTAATACTACAAAATGTTCTTGTAAATTGTGGCCAATACCAGGTATATAAGCAGTGATACAAGAACACAAATGAAATGGATAAATTATCACTAGATCGCCTCCACTTATATGCAGGCTATAACTTAACATTGAAGCAATTGATTTATGTTAATAAATCAATACACGAATTAATATAGAAAAATATTGTTTTCCATTATTAATTAAATGCTTTAATTTATTCCTTTCTCCATTATATGGAATTATATAAAATCATGTATTCAAATTAAGATTCTAATTTAATATGGAAATGTATGAATTTTTCCACTATTAATTAAATTCTCCTATTTGTTCCTTTATGAAGATATTCTCTTTTCTTCATCTTATTTAATGCAATTAATCATCATTAATTTGTGCAATCAAATTACATTGAATAAGAAACTGTATATTCTTCCAATATATTGTAACATCTAAAAATTATCAAGAACGCACTCTATTTCTAGACAAATTATCCATAGAATAATAGTGTTACTTAAGATCTTTTGTCATATATTGCATTCAACCATGAATAATGTTGTAACCAAAATCTCGAATAAAAAAACAAATATATACATATCTTGCAAATTAATTTACATGTTGGAATCTTAAATGAATGTTGACATTTCTTATTTCAAAGCATTGGTACCTGAAATTTCGTCGTTTGAATGGTAGGAGTTTTTGATCCCAATTCACACTTCATTGCTGGAACTGAAATTTCATCCAGTGTTTAATAAAAGGAGAATATAATTTGTCTTTGGACAACAACCTGAGTAGGTCTGATCGTGTTTGCACCAATGACCATATATTGAATATTTGATTCAAATATTATAAATCAAATATAAGTGCAATTCTGCATTCATTCAGTATTCCTTGTTCAAATTCCTATAACGAAACCAAAACCCATAAAAAACCTAAGAAAGTTATCATTATCAAAGTTCTTTGAAAAATAAAAAATATAGAATACCTTAGCTCGATCCCTCCACCAATATTTGTCACCGATAAAAAATGTTATTATTCATAATTTCAGTGTGCTCTAGATAATATAATTTGTTCCACTTCAGGAATTCTTTGCATTGGGATCCTGCTTGTTTCTTGCATGTTCGACCTTCAAGAGATGTTTAGGAAGCTTCACATATCTTTCGTCCAAGCATGCGTAATTCTCATATGTTTTTAGTATAACTAACACTCAGCTGGATAACATATATAAAGGAAAAAAAAATTAGGGTTTCCTCAGCCGTGGGGGAAGGCCAAAATTCTCCAAAAACTTCTAAAAAAATTCCAGAAACATCAGAAATAGGAAGACCACCTGATTCAAAACATCCTCACATCAGAAAACCATCTGGGGGTGTTATTATTGATGAAGATGGATTTCAATTTGTTCAAAACAAAGCCAGTAAAAGGAAAGATTCCAAGAAGAATGCCCAGGAGTTGTTGTCGGCTCCTATTACAAAAGTTAACATTGAGAAGAGAGGGGATCAAAGAACCCCTTTTACTCCCTATAATGGGACAAGAACAGATATGGGCACTAATAGGTGACCGACTACCATCTCACTAAATCAGGCACAAGGGCCAAAATCATGGACGGAAATTGTTGCAGATGAACCCGTTGAAGAAGAGTGTAATCTTGAATATATACCACCAATAAAGATCGACGACAAAAAGTATGGTGTGATAAAGAAGGCAGTTTATAAAAGAATGAAAGAGTGTTGGAGCAATTCCGTTCTGATGTATGTGGTGGGTACCAAACCATACTTTTCTATACTTGAAATCATACATTCAAAGAGTGTGGAAACCAGGAGGTGATTTTGAAATGTATTCAAGAGAAAACGACTTCTTTCTTATAAAGTTTGAAGACTCTAAAAATTGTGGTAACATCTTGAAAAATGGGCCATATTTCTACGATGGCAAGTTCATCATTATGAGGAGGTGGTCTAACACATTAAAATTGGACAGAGATTTGTTAACAACAACGTCAATATGGATTCATTTACCTAGTGTTAAGCTAAAGTTATCGGATAAGGAGGCATTTAGCGCCATATCGAATATTATTGGAAAACCCATGAAAATGGATGCAGCCACATCAATGAAGACGAGATTAACTTATGCTCGCCTTCTAGTCGAAGTGTCTATAGATGAAGAATTACCAAAAGAAATATGTTTAACACTATATAATGGTGGAAACATAGTTCAAAAAGTTGAATATGAGTGGGTTCCCTTGAAATTTGTTGTTTGTAAATGCTTTGGGCATAAAAAAGAGTAGGGTAATTCAAAAAGAGCATGGGTACCAAAGGTTGGTAACCAAGAAAATCAAGATACTGCGTAAAGCAACAAAACTAATAATGGTGAGAAACAAAGTGAAAATGTAAAGATCCAACTTTTCAACCCTCGAATGTCGACACTAAATACATCCATGGTATTTGTGTACCGAGCACCTAAGTATCAGAAAGATGGAAAATTACGGTAAAATAAAAAAATGAATAGAATCAGGAAAAAAGGACACAACATCAGAATCTCACTGTAGAATGATAATATATAATATCAAATGGATAGTACAAAAGGTTACTCCGAATAAAGAAATTTCAGAGTTATAAAACCTAAGTACTATCATCAGACTGGATGGTATACCAATCTGTCCTCACATATGTTGATATATACAATACAATGGAAATAAGAATACTACAGTAGGGAATCCTCCAGCTCCTCTCCATAAGCTCCAAAGCGTCCATAGCTGAATCTGGAAATATACATGGAGCTGACCCGAGTATTATAAGAAAATAACACCCGGATCGGTCTGGTAAAACAGCATGAGAAACTCAAGAAATATGTGTGATATGTAATAGTAACTATTGAGACCATATGGATTACCATAACAGTTTTCCCTCTAATGAAATTAACCATCCGATGAGTGAATATATTAGTATAATAGATAATGTCTAGAGTGTAGAATACAAATCATAAAATAGTTTCTCTGTGAAAGCCACAACAATAATAGGTATACAATCAATACTGTTAAAGCACGTTCGCATATGTGTAAGGATTTCCATGGAGATCTCTTCAGATCAAGCCAAATCCAAACTCATGCACAAGGATCAGAGATATCCTTCCAAGGGTCGTATATCTCTAAATAAAATATACCATAAGGTAAACATAGTTGATTCACGTACAAACACTCATGATCATGAATATCATCAACTCCCGCTAGCATCATTGATAAGCGTACTCTAGATATGGAGTTGATACACCCTATGGGTTAGCTGAACCCCGTTGGCTATGCACCCTACTCTGGTTTTTGTCAATTCCAATGTCGAGGCTACGTTCGGCATCTCTCACTCGAGTCTTCATTAATCGAACATAACATGAATCCCCAAATGGACTCCATCATCTCGAACAGATCACGAATCGCTATATGGATTCAAGCATCTCGAACAGATCTTGAATCTCCATATAGATTCACGCATAAGTCCTCCAATGAATGCTAATGCCATCATCTCTCTTAGAATACTCCTCAAGATATACTGTTATATACGATAGCATCGTTCATAATGTTAATGCTGACCTCTCCCCTGGACTTAACCTTAGGATAGACAGTTCAACTCTATAACATTCCACTTCACAACCGCTTCTAGAACATAGATCATGTATATGGTTTTGAAATGGTTACGGTTTCAAGTCATCTCATATAAGTAAACTCTCCCACTTACTAGGCGCCCCAAAACCAATTGATGAATTTTTGGTTAACTTAACCCGATTCTATCAAAAATAAATTGAAAATACATAAGGCTAGAGATAATCTCCTATCCGGACGGATTTCCATATCATTTTCCTAAAGAGAAAAATGAGTTTATACGTATAGTATAGCATCTCCAAAGATAATTTTACCATATAGACCTCGTGTTTTTTCTAGATATTTCCTAGTTATTTTGGTCAAATTAGTCGACTAATCGACTATCCAGTTAAAAGTGATTGCTTATAGAAATCACGATTCGTATACTTAACTCATTTCTAACCTTCCATCTTAACTATTCCTTGTCCAAGAGTGAAGTCGGGTAAGTTAGCGCACTGGTTTCATATCAAAGTCTTGCCTGGGCACTTCATTCTTGATCTCATAAATAAATAAGTCTACCTCGTTGGCTTTTAGTGTTAAGTATAGTATTAATGACTTTCATAAACGAGTAAGTGAACAACATGATTAACATGTTTCCGACCTTCCCTATTTAACTATTCCTTGGTCAAGAGGGAAGTTGGTAGGTTAGAGCTCTATTGCTCATATCCCTGCTTGAACATCAATCTTAACACTCACAAATATACAAGCCTATTTCGTCGGCTTTTAGTGTTAAGCATAGTTAATTACTTTTTAAACAAGTAATTAAACAATTAACCATTTAGCTAGAAATTCCTAACCCCTTCCTAAACCTTTTAGAGAAGATATACATATGTATAGTAATTTTATTTATAAAACTAGATATTTGATAAAACAATTTAAAAGGTATTATATCATATAAGATACTTATACTTTAACAATAATTAACTAAATTTTTTTAAAATTGTATATATTTAAAAATACTTTTAAATACTTTTAAAATACTTATAATAGGTTTTAAAATATTTATCCAAAATATTACTTTAAAATAACAAGTTTATAAAATCTTTTAAGGCTTGAAAAAAAAAGTTTTCTTTATATTTAAAGTTAAACATCTTCTTTAAAAATTCACTACAAATTCTTAAAAATTCAAAAAAAATCTCAAAACATTTTTAACATACTCTAATATGAGTTAGATAACACTTGTAAAAAGAATGGAACAAAATACTTAAGTTAAAAGTTCTTTTCAAACATTTGGATTTCAAAAATCAAGCCTAAACTAGGCAGTTTTACACAAGTGAAATTTTGACCACTTTTCGAGATGTTACTTAATTTTTTACTATCCAAACATTTTATGGCAGCAAGCATGCATATAAAACATCATAAGTATGGTGAGAAACCCCTAACAATCTCTCTAAAAAGTTCCATAGAAATTGCCAAACACAAGACAATTCCTAACAGCATCTATAGCGACAATCACTATAGGAGCACTTTCAAATTCAAGTCCTGTCTAAACCAAAGTCCATCCACAACCTATGTGCTTTGTTTTAAGGCTAGGATACTATCCATACAAGTCCATTCAATTCCATTCCAAATCCATACATATCGATTACATATGTCATTTGCTTTCAAAGCAAGAATCAAAACCAAAGTTTCAACATATAGCAGCATTAATTCGAACAACATATAAGCAATCAATAACAAACATATATACACATCATTCTTATTCATGGTGGTGAGAAAATTCACCTTTAACCAAACAAAAAAGCGAGATCCGAGTCTACACTTCCTACCTTAATCTTGCAACCACTTTTTCTTCCTTCCTTCTCCTTACTTACACTTGCTTTTGCCCTCCAAACACCCCCTAATGATCACGGCCTTCCTTGATAGGGTGATATTTTCTTTGGTTCTTCAAGATCTAACTTGATGGAAGGGTTTTTAATGTTGCCGTAAGGCTTGTGGCAAAGTTTGAATTGATTTGGAGTTGATTTGAAATTATTTTCTTTAGAAATTTTGTGAAGAGAAAGATATTAAAGAGAGCTTGCTTTTGCTTTTTAAATTTGTGATTCTAATACAAGGGTATGCCTCTCCTTATATTGGCTCAGATTGTGCTCCTTAGCCTTGTCCTCGCCCCCTCTCATGTCATGGAAGGGTTACCCCCCACATGCATCATCATTTCTCCTTTACACCTCTTTCTTTTAGCTAACTCCTTTAATATCCTTACCATATTAATATCTCTTGTCCAATTGGAAGTTTCTAGAATGTTCTATTTGTTTTATGAATCAAAGTGTTAATTAGTTCCTAATGTGTTCATTTGATCATTAGACAAGTGCATAAGAGTTCGAACAACTTATATCGATCAAAAAGTTGTTTATCGATAAATCGATTTTTGGTCACATTATCGATTTTTCTTTGAAGAATATATTTTTGTAAACAAATTTCAAAAACAAGTTTCTTATCATTATTTATTAATTAAAAGATGTTTAATATGGTTCTAAAATCATATTTATAACACTTAACCATATTTCAAAATGTTTCGATATTCAAAGACGAAGTGTTCGAATTTACGGATCACTACATTCTCCCTCACTTAGAACATTTCATCCTCAAAATTCAAAGAAGAACATTAACCAAAGAAGATGGAAGAAACAAGATATATATAGCATATTATGAAACTATATAAAACCAAATTGCAAACCAAATGCATACTAAGTGACTCCACCTTAAGCGGTGAGTACACGACAAAATATATATGATACTAAAATAAGAAGGAAAACCTAGTCTATAAGCAACCCTGGATAGAACTTCCTCAAACTATCCTCCGTCATCCTTATACCATCCTGGGCATCCTTGCTCCATGGCACTTTCTAATCTTAATAATGGAACAAGAATACTCAAATAACTTTCACAATCAATAGCAACCAATGCTCATGGTTTGCTTGGTTCAAAACTCTCTCATCGTCCAAGGACAATAAACAATCTACTAAGCGTACCTTACACTCAACAGTCTTATGTTATTACTTAGATGATTGTTCATGCTACCTCATAACAAGTTGAAGGGCCATTCCCCAAACTATTCATAAGCCAACGTAATATATCACACAAATGTACTAAAGCCCGTACCATGTACATAGATCATCCGTATGCAATATCAAATCCGATCACTTGCTCGATCACATAGAGTTCACTTCCAAACTAGTATAGATCACTCGACCTCTTTAGTGCGGACTCCGATTTAGTTCCTTGATTAGAAACCTCTATTTTCCTTACATAGCCATATACTATGACAGAAAATATTGGGAGTATCACGAATCTATATCCAGTGTTCCCCATCAAGAAATCAAGTGAAAAATTCTTATTGGACCGGTGTAAACCACCTCAAAATCATGTACTCGAATCCTAGATTAAGGACAATCATGTGAATAAAACGATCTACATATAACTTACGTATTTATCCTATTGGTTACTTAACTATACCAATTACTTTTTAATCACATTCATTTATCCAAATAGTATATCTCTTTAAATTATAAAATCCTTTATGAACCATTCCATGAAACTTAATTTCAAGTTTTATCAATATTTTATAACTTAAATTCATACTCATATAATACTCCATTACATCCTAAAAGCATATACAAAACATCATTTTGTTTTACTTAACAAGTATGTTAAACAAATTTAAAACTTGTTTTTAACTTGCTATCTTATCAATTCAAGAGTTACACTTCCTAAAGCTCCAACAAAACTTAAATCAAATCAATTCAAATTAACAGCTATTTAATATCAAAAGGGTCTGCGGTTCAAGACTAGCAATCTATAGAATCGAGAAGATTTCAAAAGAGGAGAACTCATCATTACAAGGTGGACTTAAAGGCATTAGTTTTAGGTATGTTTTTAGTTATCTATGTATGTATGTATGTATGTATGTATATGTATATATATGATACATAACCTCTATATAACTGTATATTGTCAATACATATATATATTGTGATTATTGTATTGTTAGTTAGGTTATATTCCTATAGGTATTGTTGTTGTTACAAATTGATTGGTTATGTGCATAGTTTATAAAATAAAATAAAATAATTTTTCATTAAGGATCTGATACACACACCCGAAATCAATATATTTTATTAATTAATATTTTATTAATTAATTTCTACATATATTAGTATGTTAATTAATTTGTTTATATGATTTGTATTAAACTATATAACTATATCACATTAACTAAACTAATATTTTTCAAATGTATATTTACAGTAATTATGATTTTTAATGATCGAAAATAGTTTTTTGGTAATTTTTTAAAAATTATTATTATTATTATTTAATCATTATACGAATTAATAAATTGATGTAAAACAAATTATGTTTTGAAAATTCAGTTTTAATTTTTATAAAATTAAATTGTCATCATAGAAGCTCTAGATAAAAAAAATAGATTTTTTAAAACTTTTTGTATTTAAAAAAATCATTTTTAAATTTGGCTGAAAGTAATTAACTAATAAAAAAATAATATTTTGACTTAAAAAAATTTAAAATTTTTCGTAAGCTATAAAATATCATTCTTGATTTTTTGAAATTTTAAAATTCAAAATATTTATTATTTAAATGTTTTATATCATTTATTTATTATTATTCAACTAATTAATTTATAATATATATATATATAATAAAATTACACTTAAATTTAGAGCTTCCATGTATTCAATCTGGAATGAAAATTTTTATATAATTTTTAAGTTTTGTAATTTATGGATATTTATATAAACTATACTAGCTCATATTTAAATTAATTATTATATTTATATTTATATATACATATTGTTATATATATATATATATGTTACTTTAATACATAAATATATATAAATATAAACATACATATTTAAAAATTAAAAAAATTAAAAAAATTAAAAAAAATTAAACTTATATCTTATATGTTTATTTAATATTTAACACTATAATATTTAATTATAAATATATTTATAATGTTTTCTCATAATATACATACATACATATATATATTCACACTTGGGTTTTTTATATATAATAAGTAAAATAATATACACATATTTTGACAACATGCAATACATATAGGATAGGCTAACATGTATGTTGCGATGTAAATCCTAGCATCTATATACGAGCATGTTATACCTTGCATGGAGTATCACGTTACACATGCACACACATACACATATGTATATGATACATATGTATATTTATATATAATTTGAAAATAAATTAAATAAATTTCTATCGACGATTTATAAATTTAAATAAAATATATGATTTTATTAAATTAAATTTAGAAATGTTCTAAATAAATAAGACCCACTACAACAAAACAACCATTTTACAACGGGCAATGCCCGTTGTAATATGGATTTCGCAACGGGCATACGCCCGTTGTATTAGGCCACGTTGTAATAGGTCGACCATATTTTACAACGGGCAATGCCCGTTGTAATACATGATATTGCAATGGTTTATGACCGTTGTAAAATAAATGCAAATTTAAAAAACATTACAGCAGCATCCATGCAATACATCCATACTAATACTAAATATTGTCGTAAAATAATTAAAATCACATACGAAAAGACTAAAAGCATAGTTTTACACGTTTATAAAACATGTACAATATTTGAGAAAATAAAACATGTATCTTAGAGCAAATAAAAAATGAAGAAAATGCACAATATTTGAGCATAGTTTTACATAGTTTACACGTTTATAAGTTGAGGGACTAATATTTCTTACAATCCATCTAATGCCAGGAGTGCTAGAAAGTCCTATGTGTCGCCTTACAAAAGAAGTTTGGTGTGTAAGTCTGAATCTTGAGGGGTCTGCATACAAAGAACGAATAACTTACCTACTCCAAAATTGAATCATGAACAAAATTTTAATAGCATAATTTCAAAAGCGAACTTGCCATTCATAAACTGATATTCAAGCGAGGCAGTCTCGGCTACCCATGCTTTCCACTTCCTCATCTATATATCAAAAGTAAGCAATCAAAATCATCAATCTACAAAAATTGAATTATACTACAAATATGTTACAAAACGAGTACTCACTTTCGCTTGTCCTAAAACCATAGTCGTAACACTCTCGGCTTCATGCATAAAGGATAGCACCTTAAGTATTATTGGAACAGTAGAGTAGAACAGAAACATAGCCACGTCGAATCCAACAAATGGTAACACCTGCAAGTACCAAATCAAACAGACTACAACAGTTGGTGCTTCTATATTCATAAAATTCTATCTAGCTATATGTACACAGTACTAGTATAAGAAAGGAAGATTGACTTACTGCACCAGTTGTCCAGTGAATAGATCTAAGCTCATCTCTCTCTAGCACACTTCTGAGGTATGGTTAAAGGAACAACATCCTCAAACAAATGTACTATTTGACTTAGCATATTTATGTACGAATCAAGAATAAGGATACATTTGAACGGCACTATCAAATGCTCCAAAAAGGCCTAGCATCGCCATCATCTCGACTCTGTCCCCTTTCTTCACAAGGAATTCCTGAAATAAATATGGTCTCAGTTAGGAAACAAGAGCTAATAATTTCAATCCATTCGGTTTTTTGCACTAATGGGCAAATGTGTTTGGTGACAACTATAAGAATAAAATTGCATACCTCACCAACATTACTAATTGCATAAAGCATAGATCCTCCTATGATAAGAAAATCTCCTTTCAAAGGGTTGCTTCCACCTACCATGAAAGATGAGCACAACATTTTTGGGATAGACTGTCGTATGCATGCTAATAATGTGTAACATTTAGCATCTGTAAGCTTATTCTTTAGTCTGGGTAGTAACAGTTCTGTTCAATTACAAAACATTTGAGTGGTACTATGTATAAATATTCCTTTATGTGTAATTTTTTCTTTCAATTGCAAAATATTTGACTATTAGGCCAACATGTAATTTAAAATTTCTTTGTTCTTAGGACTAGCATTTATGGATCCGGATTCGTCTATCTCCAAACTGATGCAAGTATGCAACTATGTGAAGTCCTTCATCCAACCATTCATTGTCGACGAAAACATGAATATGTACAAATGAGGAAGGACTGTAATAATTTTACCTTACATTCCATTACAATTTATATATATAATAAAGGAAATATGATACCTCCACGATCATGCGCATGCACATCGGAAAATACAAACAAAACAAGTCCAGCCACACAGATGGCAACCCCAGTAAACTTCTTTAATCTGTATTTTGTCTTTAAGAAAATCCATGTAAGAAACATAACAGATGGAATCGACCAGCAATCAAGAAGCATAACACTTGTCAACGATGTGTATTGATAAGCCTTCACCACTATAATAATGAATATTCATTTAGCAATTTTATTCATTTCATATCTAAACTAAATAAAAATATGTTAGTTTTATAGCAAATATATCATAAATGATAAAAATATGAAGTCACTCACCAAGGTAGTTAGCTTCTACATCGACAAAAGAAAGTATAAGGTAGTAATACCATGGCATCTGCACATTAATTAGTTTGAAAAATTACTTAAAAGTGCTTCTAATAGCTAACCGTAATCGTTTCATTATTTAAAATGTATTATAGATTGTGCATAGCAACTTAATCAAAAGGAAGGAATATTGAGTCATTGACCAGTTATATAAAACTGGCAAGGCAAAAAGTATAAGAAAAGAATAGCAGGATAAGGAACAAATGCATGTAACAGGCAAGGAAACAACTCAAACAATATATGCAATGACCAGAGCACAGATATACAATGACCAGTGCAAAGTGGTGCACATGTAACCAGAGCCAAGATAGGAAAACCAGTTCATATATGCAACCAGACTTCGACTCGAGCAGTGGACAGGAAACTCAACAAAGATCAAGTGAACAGCATAATCATACCACAATGCATCAGATGTCAAGACCACGAACATACCACACGAAGTCATGAAACAGTAGTGTCAATGATAGTACCGAAGTAATCAAAAGTCACAGAGGCAAAAATCAACAACCAGGGTGCAAGTTCAAACAATTTCAAAAATCATGGTACAACAGTCATGGGACGGCAAGTAGAAATCGAACAAGTCAAATTCCAACATGTTACAGAGATGAAATAAATCAATATCTTCAGGAAGCAGGTTTTACAATACAAATCAAAGCCGTAATTATCAAGTAAACAACTGCAGTTCAATATCAAAGCACTGGCCGAATTCAAGTTACAGAGAAAAAAATCGAAACCATGGTGAGCAAGGCAATTCAACACCGTGAGTATCAAGTAAAATCAAAAATATACGAAGTGACAAAGTTAGAAATCATCTCAAGCAATCAAACAAAATCGAATGGCCAGAACATAGTAGATGAAAAATTCAAACGAACGAGAATATAGGAATTAAAATCCTATTTAACCCAAATCGTCACTGGCCGTAAAAAGCATTCGAGTTTGAAGCTAAACAGAGAACAATAAATCAACAACTCGAATCGAGTTCGAATCAAGGCAAAACAACAGTGCATTTAAACGATATAATTCACATACTAGATTCGTTGATTCGAACTCAATACTGGAAGCAGCCGTGAACGAGCGCAAAGAGGAGAAAGTATCGATCGACAAAGCTAAGGGACGTAAATCATCATTCGATCGAGATACTAACGTCGGCGCTTTCAGAAACCCTAATTTAGTTAAAGACAAGACGAAAGAGAATGAGTAGTCACTTGCAGAAGAAAACAGCCGATATAATAATGGGGCCTGAGTGGACCGATATAATAAAGGCTATTACAACGGGCATTTTTTACCATTGTAAAGTTGGCATCTATTACAATGGGCCTGAGTGGACCGTTGTTATAGTCTTCTATTACAACGGGCAAACAATGCCCGTTGTAAAAAGGGCGTTGTATATGGCATCTTTTACAATGGGCCTAAATGGACCGTTGTAATAGCCTTCTATTACAATGGGCAACCAATGCCCGTTGTAAAAAGGGCGTTGTAATAGGATATTTTTGTTGTACTGACTTCATGGACCCACTAAAGATCCTATAAGGTAAAAAAATTTGAAATTCACCCATAACTTTTACCGCGGGCTGGCCCAGTTCCAACAATGGTATCAAAGTCCAATAGCATATCAGGTCTAAATTAGTCATGTTAGGATTAACTATTAAACTCATAGCCCAAAAGTTGTCCCTAATAGAAAAGTCCCAAATTTGAATTGGGCCTTGGGCTAATTTTCAAAATTATTTGAAAACTAAAATATAAGATTTTAAATTTAAAAGTTAAATTTAAAATAAGATATTATAATAGTTATAATATAATAAAATTCTCAAAGTGTTTGAATATATATATATATATATAAATTTTGAAATTTTAAATTTTATTAATTAGATTAATAAAATAAATTAATTAAATATTAATAAAAATATATATGCATGCATTATATATTAAGATATATGTTATGATATTTTAAAATGTTTAAAATAATATAAGTATACATGTATGTATATGAATTTTTAAATTAATATAATTTAATTAAATTTGTTTAATTAAATAAATTAATTAAAAGTTAATTAATTATATTATAAATTAAAGGTTAATTAATTAAATGAATATACATATATATATATATATAAAAGATATGTGTGTAATACTATAAAGGTTACAGTATGTAATATATATTTAATATAAATGTTATATTAAAATAATAATAAATTAATTAAAATGTTAATTAATTAAATAAGATTTAATTAATATAATATTACACATAAGACTATTATTTAAGTAGTATGAAATATAAAAGTTACATAATAATAAAACTTATATAGTATGAATGTATAAACTAAATGCAGAACATTAAAGAAACCCTAAACATACTCAAGGGATAAATACATATGTATTGTACGTATACCGTGATTTTAGATGTGTCCGACACTTAAATCACGAGGGCATTTCATAAAAAATACATTATTCCATAAGTCGGTGTCACTAGATATAATATATTGAAGATTATGAATCTTTAGTATAAAGTTGTCCTCTATCATTTATATATTAATAGATTACTTGCATACTCTTTAGTTGTTGAGCTTTCCTCAAGCTAGGGATGTAATGTGTAGGATTATTGATATATCTAATAGATGAGGTAAGATAACTGCACATATTTGTTGAGCTTTCCTTAAGATATGTGCATTATACTTAGGCCGTCGCGAAATGATAGGTCTGAGTGAGTAGTCCCACTTTACTTGTTGAGCTTTCCTTAAGGTAAATGTGGGATTAAGACTAGGAGCCACAGGTTAGGAGCTGTATGTGATACAACCGATAAGGAGTTATCCATTGTATGCAGGTTATGATTTGTTGAATTTTCCTCAAGGTCAGAATCCCAAGGCATATAAGTCTTAACACTCATGGGTGAAATTGTAAGACTTCTATGTTTCGTTTAGGGTTTGGTGAAACATAAAAGACTAATGGAGGTCTTATAAGAAAAATGAAATGATAACATTTAATATTTCTAATATTGTAAGAACATATGCTATGTAATGTTATAATAATCTATAATGATAAATTTATGCGTTTAACATGACTGATAAAATGTTTATCAATTAAGATATACAAGTGAACTGAATTGAATATTGATAAATAGAAATATAACATATACTTACTAATAAATGCCTATTGCACATTAACGTTTCTACACCCATTCAAGTGCCTAATTTTACAACTGCTTATTACGTTCGTAATTTGGTCGCTTACGTGTTAATTTGGTCGAGACCATGTATTGCATTCTATGTGTTTTGAACTCTAAAAGCAATATGAAACTATGGATATTTGATCTAAATACTATCACATATAAATGTTATATGGCGAACGATCACAGTTTGTAATGTATGATACTTCAATGAAATTAGTTCATTCGAAACAATCAAATAAATAGTACTACAAGATCGAGTATTCAATTTGATTGATTACAATAAAAGATCATACTATGTTAAATGTAACACAAGACCAAAACTACAATATAAATTTAAGAATTCGATCACTGAAATGTCAGTTCGATCAGTTTACATAAGATGCATCATATTTGATGCCCTTAATTGTTAAGGATGATCAAATGCATCTTTGTAAAGAGTTTGTTATAATGTTGTAGTGATGGTTTTCTTTTGAATGGTTCGACCATTTAGAAAGAAAAATGAATGTATAAGAGTAAATGTAATTTAAGGTACAATTGGGATGAAGAGAGTGAATAGTCACTTCTTCTTCATAAAGAAACATCATAAATGAGAATTATAACAATAATTGATGCTTAATATTTGAATAAGAAATATGATTTATATTCCAAAATGTATTTTCATATATAAAATTATTTTCTATGAGATTTTTTTTTGAGTTCAAGTTATTTGATCAAAGAACTCTCCTTTATAATAGTTACTGTATATGGAATAAATAATCTATATTAAGTGAATGATGGACCTTCAAATTTAGTATGCTATTATAGTAATGGTGGAAATAATGGGAGCATGACATATAGCACTGATTGATTGCATCAAATTATGAATATTGTTTTCATAAAACCGAAACATTATTTGAAATATTGGCTATTTTTGTATCGACTAAAAAATAGAAGTAATTATACTTCAATGTGAATATTATGAATATTCGTTATGAAATAAAACTTAATGTGGTATTTGTTTTCATAACAAAAATGATGCATTAGAAAATACAGAAGTATCTAAAATTATTTACAATTATTTGGAATTATAGACTAAGCGTAGTTTTAAGAAATAATTTTTATTATATGATTATGAATCATATGATAATAGTTAATTAGATCTCAAACAATTAAGGGCTATGCACTCATTTAGTGGGAGCGTCATACAAGTTGATGAACTCTTCGGATTGATACATATTGATGTATGCAATCACAAGTTTATTAATACCAAAACGGTTCCACATACTTCGTTATATTCACCGATGAGTTCACAGACATGGACTTGTGTATTTGATACACATGTAGTATGTCTATGATAAACTCATAGACTATAAAATAGAAGTAAAAAAATAACATGCGATAAAATGATTCAATATAATCAAATGGGTGAGTATATTGGAAATAGTTTTGAACGTACCTAAAAATAAATGAAGATACAGTCTCAAAAGTCACTCCACCATGTGATACATAATGATGTATCGATAAGAAGTAATCAAACTTTTTTGAACATGGTACGATTAATTGTGAGTGAAGTTGAGTTAATTTCTTCCTTTAAGGGCATGTACTTAAGAGTAGTACACAAGATTAATATTATTTCATCTAAATAATGGTTTACAAAATCATACAAGATAAGGGTTTATAAGAAACCCAAACATATCTTAGGTTAAGGAGTTGGTAGGTTGTGCGAGTCAAAAGTTTGCACATAATAATTGTTCGTGAGGGATCTTATATGAATCTACCTAAAAGGAGTTTGGGAAGGACTGTCATTGGATGACATATTTATGTTTTGAACATAAGTTTTGTAAACTAAAACTAAATCAGTTTTAAATAAAAGGCAATTCATAAAGTGTTTATGAATACATGTTCCATTGCATTGAGAAACAATTGTTGTTTCAAGAAATGCCAACTTCATAGTGAAGGAATTTCTTTGAGAAATTATTGATACTAAAATGGAAATGGATACGATCCAATGATAAAACTGACTACATGAGATGAAATAAAGTCAACCAAGCTAAATGAACACATCGCATTAGAAGTTCTAATAAGTATTCTCGCACATTAAAGAGAAACTACGAGTTTCTTATCAATGTCGAAAATATATAATACTTGGTTGTTTAAAAACCATTAAGAGTGTTGATTCTATAATATGGTATGGTGTGAAGATCCGAAAATGAATTCCAAGTACATTATCACAATATGATTTTGGTAGTCTTAATCGAAGTGATGTGATTCATCAGCCGCAATTGTGTCTTTATGGGCAAGACTAATGCAGTTGGAACTAAATGAGCAGTGTTGATAAGAATAATCTCATAAATTTCAAACGTTGAAATTAGCATTATAGGCTCATCATTCAACATGATCAAGTTATTTTGGATTTACTAAAAAAATTATCGCTTTGTAAGACTTTGTGATTTGGTACATAGGTCCAAAATGAAGAATTCTAAATAATGATTTAGAATAGATGGTTTGCACATAACAACCAAAGTGTCTCGAAGTCAGTGGGAGTGATATTTGGGTTTGTAAGTGTTTGGATATGATCCAAGAATAGATACGAAAGTATCATTCGACAAGCATCAAAATTGAACAAGTGTTTTGATAGAAATATCAAATAGTTTGATTGTTAATCAAATGCAGAGGAATCGTGTGCTCATAAGAAAGAACGTTAAAAGGTACATTAATATTTCTAAACTGTAAGTAAACAACATGTTGCTAATTTTAACGATGTTTCTGTTTTAAATTAGCTTTAGTTGTTTTAATACTCGATGTTGGATTTGTAAATGATGTCTTTTATAGTAAGTATAAAAGATATAGGGAATGTCCTAAATGATATACAAGGATAACCTATTAAAATGTTTAATATGGAACATGTAAGATGGATTCCTTATGCACGACAGTAGGAATTATCATACATGTTATGTTGTATACGATATCGTGATTTGTTCATGTATTTGATACATGAAGAAAATATTAAATCCAAACAGATATCACTGAATGATATTTTAGAGTGTTCTTGTGTATTTATGAGTGTTCGTCGATGGAAATTCTATCGGTTTAGAAAACCATCGAACGAATTTATAATAAAATTTATACCGCTAGCGCACGGCGTACTATTGAAGTACGTGGCGAATACGGGTCGATCCGCGGGAATTGATGATTTTAAAATTCTATTCAATCAAATTAAACCAAAGTCGAGTGAAAGTTAAGCTAGAAAATTAGAGAATGAACTAACTAACTAAAAGAAAAGAGATAAAAATATGACAGTTAAATGACAACTTAGAGATAAATCCACTCTCTAGATCATATAATTCAACAATTAATGAAATTATGATCTCTTTTTTGGTCATAAGCGAGTTTAAATGAAGTGTTTATCATAAGTATAGCTCATTTGTGTTATTAATTAGCTCAACATAAGCCATCAAACTATAACACAACCTTTAAACCACTTACTAACTCTCATGAAAATGACAACAAAGTTGAAAATGAAATCTATTTTAAGTATGGCCTATTAACTATTAATTAGAAATATAGACCATCAAATTTGAATTTCAAATCACTTTCTTATGCCATAATCATATTTTGATGAAGAGGCATTTGTGTTAGTGATTGTTTAAGCATAGCCTATTTGGTGTCAACAATATAGGCTATCAAATTCAAAACAAAAACAACAAATTAAACCACTTCAAGCATTGTCATTAAGCACAAAAAGAGAGCTATAATTATCAAAATGTTGAAGCTACATGATTAGAGGCTTCATTACCCCTAAATTTAAGGGATTAGCCTCTCATATTTGTTATTAAAACAACAAATGTAGCTAGCAACATGAAAGCAAAAGAAAAGGAAAATGAAAGCTAATGGAAAAGAGAAGCTAATTAACAAGAATTAAAACTAATCTACTTTGCATGAATGTAAACTACACTACTAACATAAGAAGAGAAGAAGCATGTAAATAAAAGAGAATTAACATTGCATAAAAGAAAGAAAAATTACATGAAATAAAATGGCTAAGTAGCCATGGAAAAAGAAGAGAGAAAAGCTTTGATTTATTTCCTAAGCTAAAAACTAAGTAAGAGAGACTAAGGGGGAGGAAGTTACATGAAACATAAGGGGATTTTATACATGTGTTAAACCCTAATTCATATTTTTGGGGAATGCCCAAAATACCCTCTTAGGAAGTGTGGTGGCCAAGTAACCATTAGCATCCATTAATCATCATTTAAGTGTACATGAAGCCATTAATTCCATAAGCATGTGCATTGGCCTCTAATATGTACACTAAGGTAGGTGGGTCCTCCATGATCTTCACATTGAATTATTTCCATCTTCATTCCTTTGTGTTCTTTTTGTGCATGCATATCTTCTTCACGAAACCACTTGTAATGGAAATCAAATTCCTACAAAATAGTATGGAAATTTCTAATTAAATTTTCTCAAGTTAATTTATGCACAAAGAATGACTATTTTGCCCTTGGATGAAGATGAATATGTGACAATTTGGAATTAATATGGATTTTGGTTAAAAAAAGTTAAAATACCCAATACGATCATTTATTTGAATTAATTAGATTAAATATGGTGGTAAAAATATGCACATTTACATGCACATCAAATACCCCCATACTTATCTTTTTATTCGTCCTCGAATAAAGAAAAACTAAGATAAATCCATTTTCGTAGGGAGCACGATTGCATTGAGCGTATGCAACAAGCCGTTAAACCTCTGGGTGTCCCCAGTAGGACGAGTGTTGTCTCGTGAGGGTTTTCAGCGGATACTACCCACAAAATCTAAATGCAGGATGAAAATATTTACACAATGCAAGATTTATTTACAAAGGGATGAATGCAAGTTTTTGAAAATATTTACGAATGAAGGATTTACTTTTAAATTAACACAAATAAGTTAAATATAGGTTTGGTCATTATCTTAAAATTTAAGTCATTTACTCATTAAAATTTCCAACAAAAATTAAGTTATCATAACAAATAGACAATAGTTTAACTCGTTGTTTCAGTTGATAATAAAGTGTAACCATGAAATAGGTCCTTAGTTGATTATCAAAGTTTATTAAAGTGGTATTTCATTTCATTTCAATAACAAATCAAACTAAATAAGTTAAAATAGTGCTTGGATTTCATTTGCTTACTCTCTCCATTTTTTGAAATTTTTATTGATATTTACAATATTTAAATATGCCTAACTCAGATAAACTGAGGCCAGATATATTACCCATGCATTGCCTTGCGGACTGATGTGAGGGGAATACAGAGAGTGATGAGTGAACACACGAGTGTGAACACCTATTGACTGTAGGCGTTATTAAAAAGAATTTATATATATATACACCTAGCTCAGATAAACTGAGGCCAGATATACCGATCATGCACTACCTTTCGGGCTTATGTGAGAAAGGTACAGAGCATGGCGAATGTACACACAAGTATGCACACCTGTCGACCGTAGGTGTTAATAGAAAATATTTACATATATACAAATGTTTTTTTTCTTCTTCAGATTTTTTTTTATAGAAAGAGAGAGTTTTTGCAAAATCATCTTAGCACCACTTAACTTAGAAGACAAAAAAAAAGTTATATCCTTTACTTTAAATCAACCGCTTTTTTAAAACAAAGATTTTCAATTAGGATATATTTCATAATTATCACGTATGAATCTTCCTATATACTAGTTAAACCATTATTATTTGTAATCAAACTTCATTTTTTTGTTAAGATGAATAAATTTTTAAAAATTTCAATTTAATAAACCAAAACCATATATTTATCTTATAGTGTTTCTTTAAAAATAAATTAAAATGCTTAAAAAAAATGTTTGTTTTCTCTGTTTTTGAGATTTTTTTTTAATTTTGGAAAAATTGAAAATGATGGTGAGTCTCCCCCCACACTTGATTTTGACTGTGAATGTGTCCCCATAGTCAACCCAAGTGGAAGGAGAAAAATAAAAATAAAAACATGACATTTATTCAAATGAAAATTAACGGTATTTACATGAGATCAGAAAGTATATCGTCAAAAAGTAAATGAAACGGTCTTCCAAAAACCGATTCATTTGCCTCGTTAAGTATACGAGACACGGCTTAAGCTCAGAAAACCAAACCATACAAGATTTCGAAGTTGAATTTGGATTTGGAAAAACGAATGTCGTTTAAAAATTGTACGATTCATTTTATTTTCAATGATTTTTGGGGTTGATAAAACGATTGATTGAAGTTCAAGTTTATTTTCACCAAATTGAAATTCAAGCTGTTCATTGAAAAATTCTTCAGAATTATTGATTTCAAAATCAAATTAGTGATTTAAATCTTCCCCATCAGAGTTTAACGACTCGTTTTCCAAAAGTCGATAAAACTCGTGTTTGTTAAATTCGACTTCCTTTGTTGGATTATCAACAACTTCATTGTGTATCTCAAGTTCAAAATCCAAAGTTGTATTCAAATTTTCAGAAAAAGGAAGATTGAAATTTAAATCGAGTTTCTTACCCTCAAAAGAATTGAAATCCAAGTCAATCACCAAATTTTCAACAACTTCGTTAAGATCGTTATTTTCAATTTCAAAAGTTGTTATTTGAAAATCATCGATTTGGGTAAAAGATGGATTATTGTTTGACTCGTCACATGTTGGAATTTGATTTTGTTTTTCACGTTGTTTCATATATGTTTCAAACAATGAATTCGTGTGATCATTGTATATTTCGTTCATTTGCTCAACAAAATCCAATTTATAATTATTAACATGAGGATTTTCACTTTGAAATTGTTGAGAACAAAGATTTTCAATCGTAACGTGGTTAAGATTATTCCCATTGCCAAATTTGTTTGAAAAGTTGTTTCCATTTTCATTTTGAGTTTGAAATTCATTTTGGAGTTCGAAATTGAATTGGCATGGGTTATAATCAAAATCGTTTGAATTTTGAATTGAATTCAAATTTTGAAATCCTTGACTCGAGTTGTTACACAAATATGAATTACACAAATCATTTTTCATTTGATTTTGTTGTGTAGAGATTTCAAGTAGAGATGAAATGCTATTTTTGAGATTCGAGGGTTGGCCTTCATTTTGAAAACTTTGTTGTTCAAAATTCGACTTGTTTAAACAATAATTGGTTTTAAAATATCCATACGAATTTGGAGTGAAATCATTTGGATTATATTGATTTTCACAACTATTGTAAAATTCATGTGAGTGGGAAACTCGGACATTTTCAAGAGTGTTTTTGAGTTTTTTTTATAAAGGAAAAATATTTACAGATAGAATTTATTTTTCAAAATGGAAAATTGATTTTTGTTTTGTTTTTGATTTTTCAATTTTTTTTGTTTTTGAAAAGGTTTTATAATTTTTTGGATTTTTTAAATTTCAAAGAAAAAGGATTTAAAAACTGAAAAGGAAAAGGAATATTTACAATTTTTTTAGTTTTGGATTTTGAATTTTTTTTTGGTTTTAAAATATGCATGAACTAATGCAACTTAATGAATGCAAGGGTTAATTACAAATGATTTATCCTATGTTAACCCAAAATTGTATAATATCACATTGTCTTAAATAAACAAGATAGTTCTCAGCCAGGTAACGGACATGATTTATCAATGCACCACGAATCACCATAGCAATGCAGTCGAAGGTTTAAGTACCTTCAGAGAAACAACCACTATAATATTTACGAATCACCGTAATATTTATAAATGATTATTGCTCTGCCGTAGCCTAGACACCAAGAAATTAAATTGTTCAAAGAAGACAATTTGCCAATATACAATTAAGTGTTATCGATGTCTAATTGTTATTGTTAATCAAAATCTAGAATGAAATGCAAAGCAGAAAATAAACGTGTATTAACAATGCAACTACGAATGAAATTTCTGGTTTTGGTTTTTTTGTTTTTTTTGTTTTTTTTTTCTAAAATGCAAGCAAAGAACAATGCAAGAAAAATACAAACTAGAGATGAAAGCAAAAAAAAATAACAAGCAAGCGGAGCAATTTTATAGCAGTGGCTCCTCTTCTTCTAAAATTCTGCTTTGTCAACCTGAAACAGAACAAAATATATACAATTTTTTTTATATCAAAGAAAGACTAAAACAAATGAAAAAAATAGAACAAACTAAACCCAAACAAATTCAAAACAACCCTACCTTTTTTTTTGACAAATTCCAAAGTTTTTTTTTTGACAAATTCCAAAGTTTTTTTTGGGGAAGGAAACTTAAAAGTGACGTTTTACTTGAAGAAGAGAAATCAAACGAAAAACAAAAGCAAATGAATTTATACTTAAAGAAGAGAAATCAAATGAAAACAAAAATATTGAACAATGGGTATATTTTCTTTGTTTAACGCCTTTTATACACACACATCAAAAAAGGAACTAAAATCAATGAAAAACAAAACAAACTAAAACAATTCAAAACAACTCTTCTTTTTTCTGAAAAAAAGTCCTAAAGAAGCAAAATAAAAAAAACTAAACAAACTAAACTTCAAGAAAAACTAAGCTTTGCAAAATAAACAAAAGAAAAGTTAATTCGGCCCAAATAGAAGCCCAAGACCCGAAAAAGAAAAAAATTTATCTGATAAGTTTCTCAACCAAACTCTAGGAAATAATCAACCGCAAATATTTCACCTGCTTCTCAATTCATTTCACCATTAGATTTTCTTAAATTCTCAAATTGGCATCCACGTTCGAATTCAATTTCCCAAATTTTCAGAAATTCGATTCACAACCAGCAAGCAATTCGATGTTCGAATTTGAGATTTGGGTGCTTCGCGGTCGGTGATTTGGGGAGGAATGGAAGGCGATCGTCGCGATTGTGTTAGGGGATGGCGATTGAGTTGATTGATTTCTTTTGGTTAAACTTGTTCCAGTCGCGGGTCGTTTGAGGTTTAAGGAGGTTGGAGAAGTTACAGAGAGGAGTTTGGGTTTTGTAGGGGACTGATTGGCTGTTGTAGAAGTGGAGGAATGGATTAGTGATTTGGTTTGAATAATAGGTGTTTGGCAGGTGGTTCTGGGAGAATGAGGCGAGGCGAGGTTCAGGGAAGTTGAACTGGTGGTTACAGGTAGCTTGGTGTTTGTATGCGGTTGACAGAAGCACAGAGGTAGATGTTTGCACTACTTGCCTGATGTAGTAGGTGGCTTCAGCAGTGGTTGTTGGAGAGGAACACCAGATAGTTGTAGAGGATGTTGATTGTACAGGGAAGTGCAATTTGGTATGTTGGTGGTGTGTTTGAAGTAGAAATGGTTGTAGTGCTATGGTTGTGGATGGTTGTCTAAAGGGTAGGAGCGAAAGTTCAGTGGCAGTTGACTGAAATGAAAGCAGTGGGACAGAGGGTGAATGGTAATGCTTGTATGGGTGATAGGGAAAAGTGGAGATGGTATGATGAGGAAGGAGAGGCTGTGTACTTGCTATTAGTTGAAGTTGTTGGTGTTGCTGGTTTCGGTTGGTGTTCAGGTAGGATGTTGGTTTAAGCAAGCAACTGGTAGGATATGCAAGCAATGGAGTATGGAGGTAGCAAGGGAATGAGGTGTTTGATTGGTTTGGGGACTTGTAGGTCGGAGGAGGGTGGTTCAGTGACAAGTACGGTAGGAGATTGGTTTGCGTTGTATTAGGAGAAGTTTGGACAGAGTTGGTGACTGTTTGTGGTATGGTCTGACTTTGTTGGATGTGGTGAGGCGTTGGTGGCAGTTAGTTGGTGAAATGAAGTAGATTAGTAGCAAGCAGTGTCAGGTGATTCAGTGAATAAAATGTGTATTGGTGGAACAGTCAACAAGTGAATGTGGGTGGTGTGCAGTGCGGTACTGTTGAAGTCTGTTGATGGAGTGGTGGGTGTTTGCAAAGGGAAGATGGTGGAGTGTTGTCGATTGTTGTTGTGGTGGAAGGTGGTGCACAGTATGTAATGTGCATACAGGAATGTGTACAACAGTTTTGAAGTTGTTTGTAGCAGTTGGAAGTTGTTGAGGTGGTGTTGTTGATATATCGTTGTGAGTTGATTGGGGTTTGAGTGTGAAGGAAGTTGTGTTGCTTGCTGCTTTTTTTGTGGTTGTCGATGAAGTTCGACAGTCAGTAATTGATGTTAGTTTCTCTCTGCAGTGATGTTGGCTTCAGGTTGTGGTGAGATGTTTGAAGTTGTTTGAAGTCAGTGAGTTGTTTGCAGTGTCAATAGAAAAATTGGTTCCAAGTTTCGATCAGGTGGACGGTTTGTTCAAAGCAGTGTGTGAGCAGATGGTGAAAGTAGCAGATGATCAGGTGGAGTGTTGAAATGTTTAAGGCAGTAAATGAAAACTGACAGTAAATGAGATGATGTTTACAGAGGAAATTGTGATGTTTGTAGTAGAGGATTGTCGTATGTGAAGATTGGTGAAGGCAGTAGCAAGTAAGACAGTGGTAATAGTGGGGAGTGGAGACAGTTTGTGAAGGAGTTACTGGAATGTGCAGTAATGTGTAGTTGTGGAAGTGGATGTTATGCTAGTAGTAGGGGACAGGGGAATGGTTTGATGGGGTGGTTGTGAACATAGAAGGTATGAAGGCACTGTGAACAGACAGTGAACAGTTTAGACAGGAATGAATGTAGTGCACAACAATGCACAATGTAATTCTCTTTTTTTTAAATGAAAGTTGTAAAATAAAAACTTGTAAAGGAAATGGAAAATCGAAATGAATTTTTTTTTCTTTTAGAAATTGTGTTTGCTCTTTTTTTTTAAATGAAAATGCAAATGGAAAATGAAAAGAAAACAAACACACAAAGAAAATGCAATCAAAAATCACACAAACACAAAATATTTTTTTTCTTTTTTTTTAAAATGCAAACACACACAACAATCACTCAAATAAAATCACACAAAAATAATCCGAAGAATAGAAAATCAAAATCAAAACAAATTCCTCGGCAACGGCGCCAAAAACTTGTTCGTCGACGGAAATTCTATCGGTTTAGAAAACCATCGAACGAATTTATAATAAAATTTATACCGCAAGCGCACGGCGTACTATTGAAGTACGTGGCGAGTACGGGTCGATCCGCAGGGAATTGATGATTTTAAAATTCTATTTAATCAAATTAAACCAAAGTCGAGTGAAAGTTAAGCTAGATAATTAGAGAATGAACTAACTAACTAAAAGAAAAGAGATAAAAATATGAGAGTTAAATGACAACTTAGAGATAAATCCACTCTCTAGATCATATAATTCAACAATTAATGAAATTATGATCTCTTTTTTTGGTCATAAGCGAGTTTAAATGATGTGTTTATCATAAGTATAGCTCATTTGTGCTATTAATTAGCTCAACATAAGCCATCAAACTATAACACAACCTTTAAACCACTTACTAACTCTCATGAAAATGACAACAAAGTTGAAAATGAAATCTATTTTAAGTATGGCCTATTAACTATTAATTAGAAACATAAACCATCAAATTTTGATTCTAAATCCACTTCCATTACCATGATCATATGTAGATGAAGAGGTAATTAATGATTCATATAACTAAGCATAGCCTATTTGTTTTGAACAATATAAGCTATCAAACTCAATAGTAAACACAAAACTACACAAACATCTACTTTTCATTAAGCACAAAAGAGACATAAAATAAATTATGTTGCATCTACATGATTCAAGAGAGCTTCATTACCCCTAAATTGAAGGGATTAGCCTCTCATTTTTGTTATCAATTCAACAAATGTAGAAAGCAACATTAAACAAACAAGAGGAAAAAGAGAGAAAAAAGAAAGGAAAAACTAATGTACTTGCATGAAATAAGAGAGATCTACACTACAACATGAAAGGAAAAAAAGCATGTAAAATAAAAGAGAGCACTAATTAACATTAAAAAAATGAAAGTTACATGAAATAAAAATATGGCTAAGTAGCCATGAAAAGGGAAAGAGAGCTTTGAGTTTTATTTTTGAGCCTAAACTAAACTAAAAGAGACTAAGAGAGGAAGTTACATGAACATAATGGGTTATTTATACAAGCATGAAACCCTAATCCATAATTTGGGGAATGCCCAAACTACCCCTTAGGGAGTGTGGTGACCAAGTAACCATTAGCATCCATTAATCATCATTTAAGTGTACATGAAGCCATTAATTCCATAAGCATGTGCATTAGCCTCTAATGTGTACATTAAGGTAGGTGGGTAGGTAGGGTCCTCCATGATCTTCACATTGAATTATTTCCATCTTCATTCCTTTGTGTTCTTTTTGTGCATGCATATCTTCTTCATGAAACCACTTGTAATGGAAATCAAATTCCTACAAAATAGTATGGAAATTTCTAATTAAATTTTCTCAAGTTAATTTATGCACAAAGAATGACTATTTTGCCCTTGGATGAAGATGAATATGTGACAATTTGGAATTAACATGGATTTTGGTTAAAACAAGTTAAAATACCCAATACGATCATTTATTTGAATTAATTAGATTAAATATGGTGGTAAAAATATGCATATTTACGTGCACATCAAATACCCCCACACTTATCTTTTTATTCGTCCTCGAATAAAGGGAAAACTAAGATAAATCCATTTTCGTAGGGAGCACGATTGCATTGAGCGTATGCAACAAGCCGTTAAACCTCTGGGTGTCCTCAGTAGGACGAGTGTTGTCTCATGAGGGTTTTCAGCGGATACTACCCACAAAATCCAAATGCAGTATGAAAATATTTACACAATGCAAGATTTATTTACAAAGGGATGAATGCAGGTTTTTGAAAATATTTACGAATGAAGGATTTACTTTTAAATTAACACAAATAAGTTAAATATAGGTTTGGTCATTATTCTAAAATTTAAGTCATTTACTCATCAAAATTTCCAATAAAAATTAAGTTATCATAACAAATAGACAATAGTTTAACTCGTTGTTTCAGTTGATAATAAAGTGTAACCATGAAATAGGTCCTTAGTTGATTATCAAAGTTTATTAAAGTGGTATTTCATTTCATTTCAATAACAAATCAAACCAAATAAGTTAAAATAGTTCTTGGATTTCATTTGCTTACTCTCTGCCAAAAACTTGTTCGTCGGCAAATGTTCTATCGATTAGAAAAATGCCGATGAATTTCGAAATAAAATTCTATCGCAAGCGCACGACGTACTATTGAAGTACGTGGCGAGTACGGGTCGATCCGCAGGGAATTGTTGATTTTAAAATTCTATTCAATCAAATTAAACTAAAGTCGAGTAATTGTTAACTAACTAAAAGAAAGTAAAAGCAAACTAAAACTAAGGAGAATAAAAAGATGAGATTAAAGAGCAATTTAGAGGCAAATCCCCTCTCATGATCATATAAATCAACATAATGACATTATGATCTCTTTTTGGTCATGTGTGAGTTTAGTTGATGCATTTATCATAAGCATGGCCAATTGTGTTATTAATTAACACACTTAAACCATCAAACTTTAATGCACCCTCTAACCCACTTACTAACTTCAATGAAAATGATATGAAATCAAAAGTAGAATCTACTTTAAGCATTGTTTATTAACTATTGAATTAGAAACATAAACCATCAAATTTTGATTCTAAATCCACTTCCATTACCATGATCATATGTAGATGAAGAGGTAATTAATGATTCATATGACTAAGCATAGCCTATTTGTTTTGAACAATATAAGCTATCAAACTCAATATTAAACACAAAACTACACAAACATCTACTTTTCATTAAGCACAAAAGAGACATAAAAGAAATTATGTTGCATCTACATGATTCAAGAGAGCTTCATTACCCCTAAATTGAAGGGATTAGCCTTTCATTTTTGTTATCAATTCAACAAATGTTGAAAGCAACATTAAACAAACAAGGGGAAAAAGAGAGAAAAAAAGGAAAAACTAATCTACTTGCATGAAATAAGAGAGATCTACACTACACCATGAAAGGAAAAGAAGCATGTAAAAGAAAAGAGAGCACTAATTAACATTAAAAAAAATGAAAGTTACATGAAATAAAAATATGGCTAAGTAGCCATGAAAAGAGAAAGAGAGCTTTGAGTTTTATTTTTGAGCCTAAACTAAACTAAGAGAGACTAAGAGAGGAAGTTACATGAACATAATGGGTTATTTATACAAGCATGAAACCCTAATCCATAATTTGGGGAATGCCCAAACTACCCCTTAGGAAGAGTGGTGGCCAAGTAACCATTAGCATCCATTAATCATCATTTAAGTGTACATGAAGCCATTAATTCCATAAGCATGTGCATTAGCCTCTAATGTGTACATTAAGGTAGGTGGGTAGGTGGGTAGGTGGGGTCCTCCATGATCTTCACATTGAATTATTTCCATCTTCATTCCTTTGTGTTCTTTTTGTGCATGCATATCTTCTTCATGAATCCACTTGTAATGGAAATCAAATTCCTACAAAATAGTATGGAAATTTCTAATTAAATTTTCTCAAGTTAATTTATGCACAAAGAATGACTATTTTGCCCTTGGATGAAGATGAATATGTGGCAATTTGGAATTAATATGGATTTTGGTTAAAACAAGTTAAAATACCCAATACGATCATTTATTTGAATTAATTAGATTAAATGTGGTGGTAAAAATATGCATATTTACGTTCACATCAATGAGATACTAGAGAATTGTTCATGGAAACAACAAACTCCTTGTGAAGAAGTGTTCGGATTCAAAGTTTCATAAGTGATATTGAGTATGATATGTCCATAATAAATTCAAGCTAAGAATCTTTAAGTTAGGAAGGTTCAAAATAGAAGAGATGTGGCTGATTCATTCACTTGAATGGCGCGCAATAAAACAATGTGTGTGTGTGTATGCACAAATTAATAACTGAGTCGAGGGTGGTTCCAAATGTTGAAAATCTCATAACATTGTTATATGATAACAATGTCGTGACATAGTTCATAATAAAACCTAGAGCTCACTAGAATTCGAGAGAGATACTCTGAATTGTTCCACATAATAAAGGTAGTTTATCAGCATCAAAGAGAGTTAATCAACAGAGTAGATGATTAAAACATAATAGCATACTCGTTCACCAAGGGACTAACCCAATTGGTTTCGACGAAACCGGTTGGGGAAGTTAGAATACGATTCCATAATTGACCCCAAGTGCAAGTGGGAGATTGATAGAGTTAGAGAGTATGCCCTAGAGGAAATTATGTAATTTTACATATATCTAACTCGATACCAATCTTGTTCGAACTAAAAGGTGTTTTCTTTCTATTATGTACTTGATATAATGTGTTATATTAATTAATTAATTTAATTAAAAGTATACTTAATAGAAAATCCATAAATGGTATGTTTTGTAATAGTAGTTACAAAGTGTTGTAACCGTGAGTAATTTATCACAATGAAAAACAAATATACCATTTTAAATGTTCCTAGTCAAGATGCATCGAGACTAGATATCCATGTATCCGTTGAGACTAGAGTACGTAATACTCTCCAAATGTTGGAAGGTGTATTACTCATGGATGTTGGGGCTAACCAGAGGTTACGTACTAATAGGTATTGGATAACTATGGAACGACTCACTCAATAGTTTTCTATTGGTCAATATAACTAAGGTCAAACAAAAAATATCGATGTGACTGATTTACATGGTTCTCTCGACTTGAGAATACCGTGGATCTTCAATATGAAAGCTTCGCTTTGATTATAGTCAAATCATGGCATGACATTCCATCGAGTGACTATAGTTGGGTCGAGTGGAAGTATTGGAAGTAAAGCACTATTCAAGAGAGGATTCGTCTCCTCGGTTATATGGGGTTAGTATCACGGTCAACACAAGTCAACTCAAAGTCAAAGGCTCTGGCCACAACATTTCAGTTAATAATAATTGTTATTATTGAACCAAGGACTTTGTGTTTGGACTATAGAGTTGAATATGGATAATATTGGAATTTTGACCATTACCAAATTTCATAAATCCAAAGTGATATAGTTTTGACGAAGAGAATTTGTGTAAATAAATGTCACAACTGGGCAACGCTTAATACAGTGAAATTGGATTTTATTGCAACTAAGTAAGCGATAAATTTGGCTAAAATGTCACATTACCTACTAAGTGACATGTGAACTTTAACATTCGAATAGTTCGACATTAATCACTGACCAAATTTACACCCGCAAGTCACAGAACCGAAATAATGAATTCTATTTAGACCAAACGATTTAACTAGTTTATAATTGTTATAAATTGCTTAAATTAATTAATATTTATGAAATGTTAATTATAAAATTTAAATATGATTAGAGGAATAAATATTGTTTTAAATATTTATAATAGTTATAAGTATACCGATCGATATGAGATATCGATAAGGAATTAAAATTGATTTAATAAAATATATTTACTTGGGCTTAAATGGACTATTAGCCCCTGAAGTTGGAGACAAAATTTTGGCAGCAAATATTAGATATAGGGGGCGACCAAAAGAGGGTAAAAGGGTTTGTGATGGATGGTACAGATTTAGTCAGAAAAGATATGTGAGTTGATCCACTCTTCTCTCTGATTCAACCATTATAAAAGGAACCCTAACCCTAACTTTAGAATGACTTTTTTTGTTGCCTCCTATCTACTTCATCTTGGCCGAATTACGCCTTCCTAAAGCTCCAACAAAACTGAAATCAAATCAATTCAAATTAACAGCTATTTGATAGCAAAAAGGTATGTGGTTCAAGGCTAGCAATTTGTAGAATCGAGAAGATTTCAAAAGAGGAGAACTCGTCATTACAAGGTGGACTTAAGGGCATTAGTTTTAGGTAAGTTTTTAGTTATATATATACACGATGCATAACCTTTGTATAAGTAATGTATACCGTTCATACATACCTACATATACATATACACACACACATTGTGATTGTTAGTTAGGCGCGATTCCTATAAGTATTGTTGTTGTCACAAATTGATTGGTTATGTGTATATGTTTATAAAATAAAATAAAAATTCCTTTAAGGATCTGATACATACAGTCGAAATCAGTATATTTTATTAATTAATTTATACATATATTAATATGTTAATTAATTTGTTCATATGATTTCTATTAAACTATATTACATAAATAACTGAAAAAATATTTTTCACTTGTATATTTACGTTAATTATGATTTTAATGATCGAAAATAATTTTTTGGTAATTATTTAATACTTTTAATTATTATTTAATCATTATACGAATTAATAAATTTATATAAAAGAAATTATGTTTTAAAAATTCAGTTTTGAATTTTCTAAAATTAATCTATCATCATAGAACCTATCAGTAAAAAATCAGAATTTTAACCATTTTTAATATTTAAAAAAAATCATTTTTAAATTCGAACAAAAGTAATTAATTAATAAAAAATAATATTTTGACATAGAATATTTTGAATTTTTTCGTAAGCTATAAAATATCATTCTTGATTTTTTGAAATTTTAAAATTCTAAATATTTTCTATCATTTATTTATTACTATTTAACTAATCAATTCATAATATATATATATTAATATAATAAAATTATAATTAGATTTAGAGTTGATGTGTATTCGATCTGGAATAAAAATAAATTATATAATATTTAAGTTTTGTAATTTATATATATTTATATAAACTATTCTAACTCATATTTACATTAATTATTATATTTATATTTGTATATACATATTGTTATATATATATATATGAAATTATGTTACTTTAATACATACATATATATTAATATACACATACATATGTAAATTAAAAAAATTAAAAAAATAAAATAAACTTATATATTATATATATCTATATTTAACACAATAATATTTTAATTATAAATATAATTATAATATTTTTTTATAATATACATATTTACATACATACACATAGATATATATATATATATACATTCATACTTGGATTTTTTATATATAATAAGTATATATATACACACACACATATTAGGGCAACAAACTATACATATAGGATGAGCTAACACATCCGTCGAGATGTAAATCCCAACATCTATATACAAGCATGTTATATCTTGCACGGAATATCATGTTACACATGCACACACACAAACATATGTATATGATACATATGTATATTTATATATAAATTGAAAATAAATTAAATAAATTTCTGTCAACAATTTATAAATTTAAATAAAATATATGATTTTATTTACATTAAATTTAGAAATGTTCTAAATAAATTAGACTTTATAGGCCCAATAAAGATCCTATAGGTAAACATTTTTGAAATTCACTCATAACTTCTGTTGCGGGCTGGTCCAGTTCCAACAGTAGAAAGGTAAAACTGCTCATAAACTGGTCGAGCGCAAATCAATAATCAACACACAATAGTCCAAGTTCCTAACATGCCGGGCATGACTAAACAATTAAGGTTAGGGGATATAAAACTACGATAGGCACTCGTATCAAACCAAACACAAATAGCAAAGCCATAAACAAATCGTACTCTAAAGAATCTGCTTCCCCTTAGCAGCTGCATAAGTGGAAGGTGCTGAAACAAGTGGCAAAACTCTAGGTTGTTGCCCTTTCTGGAGCATCGGGCAATCCCTAACTATATGATCAGGCTGATGACAGTTGTAGCAGCTTCGGTCCAAACTGTGCCTTGGCCATCAGTGGTTCGAACCTTGGTACCTTAGCAATCAGTGCCATAGCTACTTGTCCTCCACCTTCTGTCCTACAATTCCTTGCAAAATGCCCCTTCCGCTCACACTTAAAGCAAGCCAATTGGGAAACATCCTTCGGCGGTTGGAACTTGCGTTTGTTGCTTCCGACCGGTGCAGATACAGATGACTCTTGAGCCGAACCCTCGAATTGAAAAGCCATACTTACAATATGCTTAAATGCTCCATGGATATGATCTTTCATGTCCTTATATACCATGTCACACAAACTAATACAAACCTGGGCCTCGATGATAGTCTCGGTGCCATTGAACCTCTTTCTACCTAACACGTCAAACTCACGCCATATCGAAGCAAAGTCTTTCTGTAATTGAATCTGCACCACTTCTCCTACCACATTTCCCTCCGCATTAGAAGCCCTAGCATTTATAGTTCTTACTACCTAATCAAAGCAAAACTTCTTTAGGACACTAAAGGATAGAATTATCTCAAAGAAAGGATTACTAAAAAAGAGCTATTCCTAAGGAACAATTTAAAAGTCTAGTTTTCAAAATACAAATATGCTCTCATATGTATAATATACTCAACTCATTCTAGGATGTCACTTAACCTATCTCTAATGAGCCATACCCGACCAATGCCAAGGTGTTCACTCAACCACCATTAATTAGTTTATTGCAAAAGTTACATTTTGTTTTTCGAAGATTGTCATCGATCGCGGTACCATAATTCCAACAAATTTCATTTGCATTTGCCATATTGTACCTGAGATTATAAATAAACGATACAATATACGCATTTATAATTAAACAAAAGTCAATGCTAAGCAATTTAATATTCCAAATCAAATCAAAAATAAAATACAAATGCATAAATAACATTCATCGAAGCCATCACACTACAAGGAGAACAGTGATTTCCGACGGCTGAAAACCGTCGGCGGCCGTCGGGAAAAGCCATCGGAATATACGGCGTCGGGGAGCAGTATTTCCAACGGCTTCCGACAGAGGGTGCCGTACTTATTGTCGACGGTTTCCGACAGCTTCCGACGGCTTCCGACATGTGTCGGGATCCATCGAAAACCATCGGAAAAAATGTCCTACAGGCTGTCGGAAGCCGTCAGAAATTGGCTACCTGTAAACTGTCGGAAGCCGTCGGAAACCGTCGGAAATCTGCTGTTTTTTTATTACTGCTGCAAATATAGCCTTCCATACACATTTCTCTTCCAAAAACTATTACACCAATACTGCACAATCCAATATACAATATACCAACCAAATATCAAAACCCAAACTACACAAAATTAATCAAACACACAAATATATCAAATTACATCAAAATAAAATACATAATATACATAACCATTCCAACAACCCCAACAATAAGTGTTATACCATGTCATACATACACAAAATCATCAACATCCACATCATTATACAACCACACAACCAAGTGTATCAAAAATAATCTTACAAAACTAAAAAAATCATACTTGAAAAAGCAAGAAAGCAATGAATCAATCTCCTCCAGATCCAGAGCCAGCCGAGGAAGGGAAGCGGCCACCAAACTGCTGCATGTACTCTAATAACTGTGTGGTCTGCATGGCCTGTTGGCGGTTTTGCTCCTCCAGCTGAGACACTCTAGTCCGCAATTCTTCTATATTTGCTAGATCGCTTTGAGCTATATTCCGCCGACCCCGTCTCTGACTGCTGGTCTGCAATAAATATTAAATTTAGCTGTGTGATCTCTGTAAGTGTATGTGCATATCTCTGTAAATGAATAAAATTCAAGTTAATTGTTTTGAAAAGGTCCAAATAGAATATTTGAAGTATTCAAGATAAAATTATATATTCCAACATAGAATTTTGACTTAAATATCAAATTAGCAGTAAAATAAATTATTTACCACTTGATTGCCAAATCCGTATCGTCTGCCATGCTCTGCTGGATCCATAACGGACTCAAAAATAGCATCCTCCTCATCAATCGTCAGCTGTGCTCGACCCATATCAGCAAGGAGTTTCTAGCGCTGCTCCATAAATTTTTCCTGCATTAACAAATTAATAACATCATATCTTATTTCATTATAGTTTAACAAGCAGAACAATTACTAATACTGCATAAAATGAAATATGCTTACATGGCTCTTGCTGGATTTATTGTCCTGCCATGTATACGAAACAGTTCCGTCTGGATTTACATGCTCGACAGCATGCGTACAAGTGAACACGTCCATATAGCCCACGGGACCATGCGCCTCAGCTTCCTGAAGTTGATTTTTACATACAATTATTATACATTTAAAATTATATAGCATAAACTATTTACAATTATCATTCAGTAAATTTACCAACTCCTGCCGATACTGCTGAAATGACTTCGACCCTCCGCGATGAGTGACGGGATTTTTATTTCTGTTTGTAGAGTTTCTATCCGACTCTGCCTGTACATTCAAAATTTGATACATTATTTTTCGATCACGTCAAATTAATAATTCAAAAAAATTTAGTATACTTGCCTTCGCCTCATCTGTTTCCTAGTATCCCAACCATGCTTGCCATACGCTCTCCCCCATCCACCGTGGTTTCTTACCAGATTTCTTAATTTCAGATATCGTGTCCCTATAGTTCTTGTGCATCTTCTTCATCCAGTATCCTCATGCCAGCAGCATATCGTCTGTCTGCATGTCTATCTCAGCCTGTGTTTCACGATAAAAAGTAAAAAAAAAGATTACACTGTAAACGACAAACAGTAGAAAAACGACAAAAACGAATTAAAAATGGAAAACAGAAAAATATACATACTAGGATATCCTACCATATACACTCTATGATGTGAGGAGGGATGTTATCCCACTTCGGCCAACAAGCACTCATCCTACTACGATAAGAAGCTCTAGAGTCATCCAGCACAACCTTCGAGGGAAGTAGGTCGAACCCCTTGTTTTTAAATACGATACAGATAAGTACGTACGTATATCATAAAAAAATAAGATGCTGAAGAAAATTTAATTCTTACCCCTCTGCTCTAGGGACTAACGAAACTACTGGATGCTGTGACTCTTGCGATGGGCCACTGCCATCACCTCCTGATGATCGTGAAGAGCTCCTACCTCTATATGACATTATGATAAACCTGTGACATATATACACATCATTATATAAGAGAATAATAACATGATGATGAAATATATTTCATATGTAAATGACATCAACAGTATAAATTGCTTAATTAATGACTGAAATGGAAATAGAAATGGAAGTGTGTTATACCTGATTCATAATGGGTGTACTGTTCCAACGATAAGCAGATTTCATTGCATTTTTAATTAAATTTGCTAAATAAATGACAAATGGAAATGACATAAAACATGTAAACAATGATGCGATGTATGTTTTATTTCGATAAGATTATAATCCTTGTGCACATTAATTCCAGAACCCGGAACATTGCTAAATCAATTGCATCTAAATAGAAACACCTCCTCCGCGGGTCGTGAGAAATATGTCAGTTGCAAAATTTGTGTTAGAACGCCATAAAAATCATTTAAGTGATTTTTTGGATCGTCACTACCTTTAACAAATACACCAGTATTATTTGTTAATTTTTCTGCACCGTATTCTTTGGTGTTAAATTTATATCCATTGACGAAATATATTGGATATGTCTTGACCACTCTTTTTGGTCTCATCGCAAGATGTTTCAACCCTTCGTCAACAACACAATTTCTCGGCTTATAAACGTAATTTGAAAACCAACTGGAAAATTCTTTACTGAGATCTCCGTTCGGATGTTCACGTTCATAAACACTGTTTATATAAACAAATTATTACATTAGGTTATACATGCGCATGCATTATAGAAAAGAATAAAACACAAATTATTATTTCAGATTACCTAACAAACGGTGCAACCTCGGCACAATTAGAAGAATATAAGTGTGTATTACATGAAGATCTCTATCGTCTAGCCATATTTTTACACATTTTCCAGAAGGCCGACCATGTTGTCTAAAATAGATAACATTGCTTGAGAGGACTCTTGTTCGTCGCCTTCGTCATTAAGAGGAACACTTTCAAATGAAATATTCACATGGTCACTGAAATAGTGAGAGAAAAAGAACGAAGCTTCTTCTTCGATGTAAGATTTACATATCAAACCTTCAACTCGTGCTTTTTGCCTCACTTTTTTCTTCAGATGATTCAAATATCTATGCAAAATTAATTTATATTAACTTCATCTTTCAAATGCAATTAAATTACGTGATAACATATTACATACCTCTCAAATGGATACATCCATCCATATTGGACAGGACCTCGAAGTCGTGCTTCAGATGGGAGATGAACAGGTAAATGTTCCATTACATTAAAAAAACCTGGCGGAAATATTTTCTCTAATTTGCAAAGCAATATAGGAATATCCACTTCAAGTTTACGTAAACGTTGCACTTTAAAAGTAGTCGAACAAAGCTCTTTGTAAAACATACTAAGCTCCGTTACTACCTTCCAAACTTTTAACGGCAGTAGTTCTTTGAACATAACGGGAAATAAATTTTCCATCATTATGTGACAGTCGTGACTTTTCATTCCGCTCAATCTACCATTTTTAAAGTCAACACATCTACGAAGATTTGATGATATCCCATCAGGAAATCTTAACCCTTTCCACCCATTTTAACACAGCTTTAACTTGATTATTATCTAATTCGTAACATGCTTTGGGTTTTTTACTGTCATTTGGTTTCATATGAAGCTCAGGACGTTTGCATAATTCTTCTATATCACGTCTTGATTTCAAATCATCCTTCGTCTTCCCTTTCACATTCAAAATTGTGTTAAAAACATTATCAAATACATTTTTCTCATTGTGCATCACATCTATATTATGACAAAGCAGAAGATGTTTCCAATATGGCAACTCCCAAAAAATAGTTTGTTTGCACCAGTTATGAACAATTGATTTGCCTTCAATTTCTGTTTGCTCTCCAGTTTCATATATCTTTGGATAGTCCCTAACAAGTTCATATATGTCTTCGCTTGACCATATCGTCGGTGGTTGTCTGGTTTCTACTCTATTAGCTAAAAAGTTTTTCTTGTCTCCTCTGAAGGGATGATTTACATGGAAAAAATATCGATGAAAATCAAACCATGAAATTTTCTTACCATGAGGTAAAGAAAACGCTCGTGTTTCATCCATGCAATATGGACATGCTAGACGATCGGCGGTACTCCATCCTGAAAACATTGCATAGGCAGGAAAATCACTTATAGTCCACAACAAAGAAGCAAACATACGAAAAAATTTCTTCTTGGACACATCGTATGTTTCTACTCCTTCGTTCCACAGTATTTTTAACTCCTCAATCAACGGTTGTAAATATAAATTGATTCCTTGTGTCGGATCGTCGGAGCCAGGAACGACAACAGTAAAAAACATATATTGCGTTTTCATACACATCCATGGAGGTAAATTATACGGTGTGACGATAATGGGCCAGGATGAATATTTAGAACCAAATTGAGAAAATGGAGAAAAACCATCCGTACATAATCCTAATCTAACATTTCGACTCTCCGCTGCAAAATTTGGATACGTTTTATCAAAATGCTTCCATGCTTCTCCAACGGCCGGATGTGTCAACGTACCCTCTTCCTCCGTTCTCACACTATGCCATCCCATATTAGATGTAGTTACAGAAGATGCATATAATCTTTGAAGTCTTGGAGTTATGGGTAAGTAATGCATACGCTTGTACGAAACTTCCTTCCCCTTCTTTTTTCTTGGTTTGTATCTCTCGTGGTTACAAATTTTACAAATTCTAAGGTTTGCGTCTTCTTTCCAATACAACATGCAGCCTTTTAAACATGTATCTATTTTCTGTTAAGGTAAACCAAAAGCCGACATAAGTTTTTTAACTTCATAGTGATTTTCACACATTAGATTATCGGGTGGCATATGTCTTTTTGCAGCTTGTACAACATTCGTAAACCCAGCTTCAGTGATGTTGTATTTTGACTTCATCGCAATGTATTATGCGATTACTGACAGCTGAGTGCCGCTTTTACAACCATCCCAAATAGGTTTCTTAGCAGCATCTAGTAAATCATAAAAAAATTTGCTTCAATATTTGGTTCTTCAACATTTCCATCATCATCGTCAACTTCAACCATAGGAAACATTGATCGTGCTGCATCTTCGACCATTTTTTCTATACGGGTCGTCCTAACTATTTCGTTAATGACACTTTCAGACTCTATAGAAGTATTTGCTACAACTTCTCCATGCCGATCCCAAACATAATACTCGGGTACGAAACCGTTTTGGCACAAATGAACTTTCACAATATCTGGTAACAAATACTTCAAATGTTTACACCTATTACACGGACAACGAATTTCTGGATCGTTTCCGTTATTACTTAAAGCGAATTCAACAAACACGTTTACACCATTATAAAAATCTTCTTTTATTGAGCCCCTCAGTCCTTTTCTTTGGTACATCCATCTCCTCCGATCAACAAAATAATCAATCATTTTTCCTATTTGAGAAAATGAGAAGTTCAAAATATAATATTTATTTTCAAGAATACAAATTCGAAAAAGATTATTTTAATGGTCGTATAATATTTGAATTTAAAGAACAACTTCACAAATTTAAAAATATTTTCAAATAGGGCACATTTTATTTTTTAACGTATCGATATAAAAAATTGTATAATTTTTTTTTCCATGGTCAGGCATCCTACTTCCCATTACAAACACAGTAAGCATTTACATTTCGTATATTACTTCGTCTCAAACGATTCAACAAAATTTCGGCAGCATTTCCCTTTTGTTCCCTGCATTGTACACAAATGCGTGTACACAGGAAACAAAAAAGAAAAGTTAGGCCGAAATTTTATGAACCGTTTAAAACGAAGTAGTATACAAAATGTAAATGCTTACTGTGTTCATAACTTGTCCAATACAAGGACAAATCCAACAAACATTGTACCAGATGAATATAAATGGTCGTTTTTTGAAAAAAAACGACTATTTATATAACGATCATGTACAACACTCGTCAGACGGGACCAAAAACTGTCTAAGGGACATTAGTTAATTAAATGTGCGCATTTTATGAAAAAAATACAGTTTTACTAACTGTTCACATGTACAAAAATATATTTTAATTTAGCACATTTATTTGACGTATTACATCAACTTATGGCTCGTTCGACGCATTTTTTGTTGTTGCATAAGTCAATACATGTACAATACAATATTCCTAGCTCGTGCATTCATTTTATCTTATTCCAACTAACACAATACAATGATAGCAGCGCTACACACATATACAATGGTACAACCCAGGCACACACAACGATTTCCATATATACGAACAACCACAAATTATACATGTTTTTCACAATTTCATGATAAAAGATGAAATAGGTATATCATGGAATGCTAGAAACTATTATAACACAATTGGAAACAATTTCAATCACTAATTAGCCCTAATTTATCAATTTATGCAAATCTAGAATTATGGTAAAAACTGAATTTTTCACGAAAATAAGAGATTATACCTTAGCTGGAGAGCAGGAGGTGTTGAATTCATAGCGGGGAGGAGGAAAAAACATGAAATCAGCGATCGGAGGTCGAAAATGGTGATTTGGGGGTTTTTTCGTTTGTTGATATGGCTGGAAAATGAGGAAGAAAGGCTCGGCTGACTGCTGTAATTCGCAATTTTTCGACGGCCGCCGACGGCCCATCGGAAGCCGTCGGAAAATGGCCGTCGGAAGCCGTCGCTCCCCCCGTTGCTATTTGACCCTTTTCTAGTAGTGTCAGAATTCATTGTTCAAGTTCAATATTTCGAGCCAAGTTCAATGTCCATGTCCAATATTCAAGTCCATATTCCAGTCCAACATATTCAAGTCCAATATTCAGGTCAATTCAGCATATTCAGATCAGTCGACTTATTTAAGTCAGTTCAACATATTCAAGGCCGTCTACATATGCAATATCAAATAATTTTTATGTTCAACATATAATAGAAAAAGTCCAAGGCTAAAATAAAAACAATGTCCATGTCCAGACCATGGCCCAAAAAAAAGGCCGTTTACATATACGCACTCTTTCCTCCTCCCACTTCACAACCAAACACAGACGCATGAAGAAAAAAAATTTGAATGAAAGCTAGAAATGGCTGAAGACGGATAACAAAAACTAGCGAAAAAATTCACCTTCCTTCGCGAATTGAAGCTTGGTTCTCCTCCCTGCGAACTCGAAGACCTACGCGACCAAGCGACGTCGAAGCTTTCTCAAATTGGGACGAACTCGTGATGCTTCTCGCTCGAATTGGGAAGATTGCTGAAGCACAAATTGTGGTAATTTATGTTTGCGATTGTTTATTTATAGGCAAAAATTTTATGCTTTAACTTTGCAAGCACGAGATGACTAGCTTCTGAAAAATAAACACATAACAGAATCATGATAATTTTTTATTTGTAAACCAGCACTGATCTTCAGCCAAATGTTTTGCAACTTACCGCATAACTAGCTTCTGAAAACTTGCTTAAGTATCAAGCAGTCCAATAGACTTGATGTGATAAACAGTATCATATGTTTTCATTTGAAAAAACCGTCATAATAGTTCTTGTTAAAAAACATGTTTAAAAAAATTCAAAAATGAATATCTGGAAAATGACATACCAACTAGACCTGTAACTTCCAATTAAATTTTTAGAATTTAAATACTATTAAAACACATGTGTACGTAATGTACACATCCACATCGTACATGTCACTATATTAATTAGTAGACTTGAAATGAAGAACAATGTTCTGAAATCACAAAGAAGCATTGCCCCAAGTCAATGGTGGCTACTCGATAAATAATCCCTCGTGTTCAATTATCAAATAAACTATTAGAGCATCTTCAACCCTTTGTTAATTTGAATGTAAAGTCAAAGACACATCATCAATTAACATTTTTTGTTAAGTTTACTTTCTCCAATGCAAATGTTGAATGAATTTTGAAGATGACGTGTCAACCAATTCACAAGACATTGTGATACATAATGTCTAGTTGTAGACATTGTAGTCCACAATGTGGAAGTGCATATATCCACAATTATTTAGTTATTTGATTTTTAAATTGCTCCTAAAATGACACAGGTACAAAATTGTATTCTTTTAGACATTTGCATTGAAGAATAATCTTCTATTTTATTGTAGAGGCTTGTTTTATATAGTTCACATTGTGAAATAGATGAAGACACATAAGCATTTCATGACATTAAATTCAAATAGGATTGGAGATCCTTTTAACTATACATGTCCCTTTCATTTCTCTAAAAAAACAATAATTACCATAATATATAACATACATCTTCGTTCACCTTCCCTTCTTCCATAGTTATTAGAACCCGACTGGACTGCCGGTCGAACCGCCAAAACGTCGACCTTTGTCCATGGCGGCCTGGAGATCAATAAAACCACAAATTACAGCAAACCTAGTTGAACCTTCCCTCCATCCAAACTAATATATTTATTAGAAAAAAAAATAAAAAAAATAAAAAAATGCAACCACGGGTTCCACGTTGAGTGCATGGACACGTGGTTCAGTTCGAACAACACGTGTCCTTTATGCAGAAGCCTTGTTGATGCTCCTAGTTAAAAGAAATTAGGTGAAAAAAATAATTACCATCAAAACCACTTCTTTCTCTCCAAATCTTGCATATTGACTAGCATAGAACATTTCTCAAATTTTCTTCAGACTGCATTATTATATCATCAGCAGTAACAATGTTCTGACACAAAGGACAAATGGAACTAGACATGAACCACATATCTATACATATAACATGGAATACATGCTTGCATTTTGGCAAAAATCTAACCTTATCACCTTCATTCAACTCCATTAAACAAACCGCACATTCGATTTCATCTGAATAGGCCTGTCAAACGGGTTGGGTTGGGTCAAAATGGGTTGGGTCGAGTTTGACCCAACCCATTTATGACCCATTCTTTTTTATCCATTTATGACCCAACCCATTTATGACCCAACCCACTTAATAAGCGGGTTACCCATTTAACCCATTTAAAGATTTAAATTTAATTTGACTAATAAAAAACAAATAAATATAAAATAATTCTAATTCTAATTTTTATGTTTTGAGTTCCGATAAAAATTTAAAATTTTAATTCTAATTTTCATCAAAATTCAATTATTGGGATGCGGTAGCATATTATTTTCTAAGTACAACTGTCAGTCCCCTAGGAGAACTACAGTGTGCGTTCACACGATAAAGTATCCGAGTGTTCCATACTGTCCGTAATTTAGGTGGGAGTTAATCGGTCGTAGTCCCGCCTGTTTTTTAAGTTAGAATGAAGGAGTTGTTGCAGTCTGAACAAAAAAAATAGCGGCTTCTGCACTAGGCGAAGTTCATATACATGGATGTGGTGGCATGTTATTTTCTAAGTACAACTGTTAGTCCCCTTGGAGAACTATAGTGTGCATTCACACGATAATGTACCCGAGTGTTTCATACTGTCCGTAATTTAGGTGGGAGTTAATTGGTCGAAGTCTCGCCTGATTCCGAGTTAGAACGAAAGAGTTATTGCAGTCCGAACAAAAAAAATAGCGGCTTCTGCACTAGGCGGGGTTCAAATATGGGGATGTGGTAGCCTGTTATTTTCTAAGTACAACTGTCAGTCCCCTTGGAGAACTACAGTATGCGTTCACACGATGAAGTATCCAAGTGTTCCATGCTGTCCGTAATTTAGGTAGTAGTTAATCGGTCGAAGTCTCGCCTGATTCCGAGTTAGAATGAAAGAGTTATTGCAGTCCAAACAAAAAAAATAGCGGCTTCTACACTAGGCGGGGTTCAAATATGGGGATGTGGTAGCCTGTTATTTTTTAAGTACAAATGTCAGTCCCCTTGGAGAACTACAGTGTGCGTTCACACGATGAAGTATCCGAGTGTTCCATACTGTCCGTAATTTAGGTGGAAGTTCATCGGTCGAAGTCTCGCCAGAATCCGAGTTAGAACGAAGAAGTTATTGCAGTCTAAACAAAAAAAAATAGCGGCTTCTGCACTAGGCGGAATTCAAATATGGGAATGCGGTAGCCTGTTATTTTCTAAGTACAACTGTCAGTCTTCATGAAAAACTACAATGTATATTCAAAATTCTTATTTTTCAAATTTATATTAAAATTTAATGTTTTTAATAAATAGGTAAATGAGTTACCCATTTATAACCCTTTTAAAAATGGGTCAACCCAACACATAACTCATTTAATAATATTCATAAATGGGTTGACCCAACCCATTTATATGTAGGGTAAATGGGTTGGGTTAGTGGGTTGGGTCATATTTTGACAGGTCTACATCTGAATCTTCCAAAAATTTGTGGCATAATGTAGTAAGAGGTAATGAATTTAGAATGGCCGGACTCGGTGACTGTTCAGCGTTGTTTCCTTGATTCTGCAAAGATGACGGCATTGAGCTCAAAGGACCTGCATGTACATAAAGTAAGAACATAACTGTAAATATCAGGAAAAATATGATGACCGAGGCAATGGCAATTTCATTAACATAGTTTTGTGTAAGCTTTTCTAAATCGAACATGTTTGATGCACCAATTATGAAGGAGAAGAACACTTGGTAATATATATATATACAGGCCGTAAGTTTGTATACAAAACGATACAAGATTATGTTGCAGACAAGTATTGTATATCAAGTACGAGAATACAAAGTCACAATCTCAACTAAATAACATGATGGATTTAGTGGTTATTAGTTGCATTCGAACAAGATGTTGTTCTCTCCTTTTGTCTTGTTATGACAGGAACTGGCAGCTTATCTGAAAGGGTTGACTTGATTGATATTGTGCTTTAACTTCAAAACTAAAAAAATAAAAAAATAAAAAAAATATCATAATAATCACATTGATCAAGGAATAAATCACAGAGACATGCACAGTAGTTACTCAACTAGTCAAATAATAAACAAGGTAAATCTTATTTCTATCCTCCATTTCATTTAGTTTACCTTCCCTTTTTAAGCACTATTTCAGTTTTGCAAATTATTTAGTTTATCCACCATATTTCATATCGTATTATTTTTTATAACGACGTCAGGTTTATTTTCTTCCACAAACAAAAGGACGTGCTTCTCAGAATGCCACAAAGAATGTGAATAAATTTTTTATGAGTATGTGTTAGGGGGAAGGTGAAATTTGAGAAGTTGTCTTTCACTTTGTAAATCATCAGAAGCTAAGGGCCCGTTTGGTTTGCTGTTTTGTGTTTTGGTCTAAAAAAAATACGCATTTCTTATGCATTGTTGGAAAACACACAATTTTGAAAAATGAAATTAACATAGAAAATAGGAAACAAGTTTATTTGATTTTTCATGTTTTGAGACATAACAAAAGGACGAAAAACAATTCCTCTCATCCATTTCCCGTCCATCGTTGTAATTGATAAGAATTGTAAAAAATTCATCATGTTTTCTTGTATTTTGTAGTGTATGTTGAAAACACAAAACACAAAACCCAAAACGAAACCAAACAGGCCCTAAATTTTCAAGGTCCATTAAACTATTATTGGATAAGTCATTGCTATGATTCATACAAATAGATATTACAATATAAGTTAGGAGTATGTGATGTCCAAAGATGGCAATTTTGGAACTACTGTAAAAAGAGTGTAGGAATTGAAATAAATCTCGAATGCTGGAATATGAACCAAAAACAAATTAACTGAAGTTTGTTGAAGGTTTAGATCTATTTATTTAAATCGATTTATCAACAATAGGACTACCCCGATTTATCAACAAATTAACCGAACTTGCTGCAGTAATTGTGAGTGCAACTACAATAGGATTTATCAACCTGAAATTGATAGGAAGTATATGCTTAGCACATACTTTTATGTCATGGCATTTCGATACCCCGATTTATACAACTATGATTACAATGAAAACAAAACAAAATATAAAATAACTTTAGATTAAGAAATATAAACCAGAAAGAATGAATTATTAAAGTTCAAATGATAATAACAATAAAAACTGATTCAACTTTCTTTTTTTCTTTTTACGCAACTTAATCTATCCATGTACACTTCATAATTAAGTAATTTAACATGTTAATCATCTCTACGAAGAAACTATCACATGCTCAACATCAGATAGAACAGGACTGAAGCAAGAAGAAGAATCTGTTAGTCGCTAAGGTTGCAAAAATTGCTAGGCGGATGCTAGGCTGTAAGCATGGACTAGAGATTACTCGATTCGGCGAGGATTAATCGAAGTTAGACGTTTTTGATAAACTCGTGCATTTTGAATAAAATTCTAGTGTTTTGTTTAGTATTGACCAATCTAAAATGAGACTTTATGGGTTTGAATGGTTTTAGAAGTAACCATAGAGGCAAAAATGCTTGAAACTAATATTTTGATGCTTATAAGAGGAACCAAATCTAATTGGTGCATAAGCGGCACCTATTGTTGCGTTTTGACACTCCAATGCGTCCTCATGAACGCGCGCTTCATTGATCTGTAACGGTGCCACCTTAGTGAAGCTTTCGATGTGTCAGCGTCCCGATTGAACATCCCTCCACCGCCTTTCGAAACGGGCACATACATGGTCTTGGCAGCGCCTGCTCGTAACAAAAGGAATTCTCAATATTTCGTGTCACCAATCTCACATATATACCATGTTATGCGTCATATTTCTTGCGATGTGGGACTTAATGTTCAACCCATGCACTCTCAAATGCGAGCCACACCTAACAGATCTTTACCTTGACAAGCATTTCCTGTAACCTTCATTTGGAGCATACTGAAGAAGCTCTGCAATTGGTCAGGCTGCTTCCACTTCTTCACGCAGTTGGTGAGGCTGCGTTATCAAATCTCCACCTTAAGGCGAGTACTTTCGCTAAAGCCATCTTGAAGCATCAACAACGTAGGAGAGCAGGCTGCATATCTAGCAGTAAGGTCAAGCTGCTTACATATCTTTAACCCTCAATGAGTCCTTGCGTCGGTCACTCTCGCATCGTGTAATGGTCCCTCGAACCATCGGCTCCGATACCATGTTGAAATTTTTAGCACCCCCTCGCGTCTTTCGCTATGCGCGCACTTCGTTTAGTGTAGAAGAGGCAAGACCACTGAACGAAGCTTTTATGGTGTCAGCGTCATGATTGGATATCCCCACATCCCTCTTAGAGCACATATATTTTCATGACAATATTTATTGTAACAAAAGGAATCTCCTGTTGTTACATGCTACCAATCTCATATATATGCTCATCTCGTTTAGAATACCTTGCGATGTGGGACCAATCATTATTCAATCTACGCACCCACTCTAATACAATGCGAGCCACACCTAACAGATCTCCAACTTGGCGAGCATTTCTCAATTCAACTTGAAGTTATATAGAGTCCTCATACACTTGGATAAGGTCGCTAACACCTCCAGCAGTTTAGATTAGGTCGCTACCACCTCTCTGTAGTCTAACCCAGCCGTTTTTACAAAGAGTCCACATTTCCATGGTTGGAGTAGGCTGCGTTTTAACATATAACTCCACCTTAACGATAATCCTGAACTCAAGCCACATACAAGAGCATTTTTAGGTCAACGTTGCATCATATTAGTCCCCTAGTGTGGTGTAGTGCCTTTTGATTCCCTCGGACTCACAAAATTTGGTGAAATTTTGAGAAGTGAATTCACCACCATTATCTAAATGAAGAATCTTTACTTTCTTTCCAGACTGCTTCTCAACAAAAGATTTCCAAATTTGAAAGCTATTAAAAGTTTCATCCTTGGACTTCATAAAGTAAACCCATACCTTTTCAGAAAAACCATTAACAAATGAAACAAAATACCTGTCTCCTCCAAAAGATAGGCTGGTGCGGGACCCAAAACATCAGTGTTTGGGCACTCCAACGCGTTCCCATGAACGCGCGCTTCATTGATCCGTAATGGCTCCACTTTAATGAAGCTTTCGATGTGACAGTATCCCCATTGAACATCCTTCCATCGCCTCTCGAAATGGGCACATACGTGGTCTTGGCAATACTTGCTTGTAATAAAAGGAATTCCCAATGTTACGTGCCATCAATCCCACATATATCCCACGTTATGCATATTTCTTGCAATGTGTGACATAATGTTCAACCCACACACTCTCAAATGCAAGCCACACCTAACAATTCTCCACCTTGGCGAGCATTTCCTCTAACCTTCATTTGGAGCAAACTGAAGAAGCTCTGCAGTTAGCCAGACTATTTCCACTTCTTTACGTTGTTGGTGAGGCTGCGTTACCAAATCTCCACCTTAAGGTGAGTACTTCCACTAAAGCGATCTTGGAGCATCAACAACGTAGGAGAGCAGGCTGCGTATTTAGCAGTGAGGTCAGGCTGCTTACATATCTCCAAGCCTGAAGGAGCCTTTACTTTGGTCACTCTCGCATCGTATAATGGCCCCTCGAACCATCGGCACTAATAACATGTTGCGTTTCAGTACTCCAACACATCTTCATGAACGCGCGCTTCATCGATCCGTAACGGCATCACCTTATTGAAGCTTTCGATGTGGCAACGTCCCGATTGAACATCCCTCCATCGTCTTCCTGAATAGGTACATATGTGGTTTTGGAAACACCTGCTTGTAACAAAAGGAATTCTCAATGTTACGTGCCACCAATTCCAAATATATACCACATTATGCGTCATATTTCTTACGATATGGGACTTAACGTTCAACCCACGCACTCTCAAATGTGAGCCACACCTAACACCTATAAACTCATTTATATGCTTAGATAATGTGGTAAGTCTCATCTAGACGGATTAGGTAAATAGTTAGGCAGCAATGCTAGCCTAGCGCCTAGGCGAGGCCTAGGCGGAAGCTTAGAAGGATTTTTACAACAGAGATCGCTATGCACTAGATCGAAGATGACCAATAATAGTAAACAATGTAAATGCAGCTAGCCTAATTCTATTAGCCTAATTCTATATATAGTCTAATTCTACTAGCCGTTGCTTATTTCCTAAATTATAATTCTACCAGTCGTTGCTTATTTCCTAAATTATAATTACCTAATTACACCCTAATTATAGGCTAAGTACTAAGTATAGTTGACAACTATATAATAGATGCTAGCCTTTTATTTATTTTTTTGTTTACGGCTTATGATGAAATATCTAAGGCTATCATTTCTATTTCTCCACAGCCTTTTATTTGTTTTATATTTACGGTCTATGATGACATATTCTGAGGCTATCATTTCTATTTCTCCACACTTCCCTCAAGCGGGGTTCGAATGAATGTATAGAAACCAACTTGTCGAGAATGTTCAGATGGCTGGTCTTCTCGAGTTCTTTTGTGAAAATATATGTCAATTGACTTTGCTTCTGACAAATGGAGTTTCTATTTCCCTCGATTGCCTTTTCGCTTACCTCTATATGTTTTGTCTTATCGTGGAAGACTGGATTGGATGCAATATGTCATGCAGCTTGATTATCATAGTACATTTGCATTGTTCTTGTGTGCTCCATCTTCATGTCATCGAGTAATTGCTTAATCCAAATAAGCTCATTTGCTTTGGAATGTTTGATAACGATGGAAATTTCTATCAATTAGAAAACCGTCGTTAAAATATAATTGTTATAAAAACCACAAGCGCACGATGTACAATTGTAGTACATATGAGAGTACGGGTCGATCTATAGGAAAAAAATAAATTTTAATAATACTCAATCAAATTAACCCAAATGTTTTTTGAAATTTTTTAAACTAGAAAATTGTAGAAAATAAGCTAGAAGAAAAGTGAATAAAACTATGATATTAAGGAGCAATTTAAAGGAAAATCCACTTCCAATCATTCGTATAAATCAACATAAAATTCATTTATAACCTCTCTTTAAAATATTAAGTAGAAATGATTGATGTGCTTATTATAATTATGGTTTATTTGAGCTATTAATTAGCACAACTTAAGCCATCAAACTCTAACACACCATCTAAACCCACTTATCAACTCTCATGAACATGACATGAAATTAAAAATAAAATTTATTTTAAGTATGATCTATTTACTATTAATTAGTAATATAGACCATCAAATTTTGATTCTAGCTTAACTTTCATATCAAAATTACTTAGACAAATGATCAAATAGTTTATGTTTAAAATGAAGTTAAGCATAACCTAATCTAGATGTCAACATAGGCTATCAAAATTCAATAAAAAAGAAACATAAACCACCATCATTCATAATTTCCATTAAGCACATAAGAGAGATCACAAATAAAATCATTATGTTAATTTAATATGTTTCATGAGAGCTTCATTACCCCTAAATTGAAGGGATTTAGCTACTCATATTTGAAAACATGTTAACATAAAATGGTTTCAACATTAAAAATAAGGAAACTGAGAGCTTATTAAAGTAAAAGAGAGCTAACTATTTGCATGAAATAAAACTAAACTAATTACAAAAATTAAATCTATGCTACTAACATGAGATAAGAGAAGCATAAACTAAGTAGGATAGCATGAAATAAAGATAGAATGAAAAGAGAGCATAAAATTAAAAAATTGCACGAAAGTAAAGACAAGGCTAAGAAGCCATGAATGAAATTTTTATTTAACTTTGATTTGTAGCTACAATATTTCATAAAAAAAGATAGTTACATGAAACGTAAGGGGTATTTATACATTCTCAAAACCCTAATTCTTATTTTAGGGGACTACCTAAAATGCCATTGAGAAAATGTAACCTCCAAGTAATCATTAGGGAAATAATTAATGTTAGTCCTTGAGATGATGGTTTTGATGACAACAACCTTAGAATAAGATTATAAAATATAAACACTAAGATTATAGTTTAGATATATATGTATATGCAAGATTTAACCATGCAAGTACCAAGAATGAAGACTGTACAGTATAGAGATTCAAGATATCAAGAGTTCAAGATTTCAAGATAAGTATTGAGTCTAGAATTATGTTAAAACTTCACAATAGCACTGAAATCTTCACTCCATTTTTCTTTTGGGATGGAACCCATTTCTACCTTTTTAGTGGCTTACAAACCCACGACAAGTAGCTTACAAACCTACGACAAGTGGCTTACAAACCCACGAACATCCTGGTTTTGTACAAGTTCTCGAGTCCTGATATGATGAGATATTCTGTAGGAAGAAGCTTGCAAAACTACTTCAAAATGATTTTCAAAACTACTTCAGAATGATTTTCAAAACTGCTTTTCAAAATGTTTTAGCCTTAAAAATTATCTTTTCAAATGATTTTCAAAAGGATGTTTTAGCCTTAAAATATTCTTTGTTTTTGTTTTTAATAAACTCTTGTTTTAAACTTCATTTGTTTTAAACTATCTTTTAATTATAATATATTTATACTTAGATTTAAATATAAAATTATAGTAAAATTATATATATATATATATATATTATTCTCTATATTTATCTATGTATTTTATCTATAGTCAAGTATATTTATAAAGTTTAAATAGTTTTTAATATAAGATAAAGGTTATTTTCAAAGAAAATCAAATCTTCAAAAAATGCTTTGGGATGTTGACATGCCCTAGTACCCCATGTCGACATAGTGACAGTTAGATTCAAAAATTTGAATTTCAAAAGAAATGTCTATTCGCCATAACCTTTCGCGAATGGACATGGCTGTTGTTCTTCTATAAATAGGGGTTAGTTTCAACGAATTTGAATATCAGATTTTCTGATTTTTCACTTCTCTTCCTCTTCCACATTTTCTTATTCAAAATCCTATCATCACCCTGCCGAAATCAACATTGAATCTAACTAGATCATCTCTGGTTTGATTCTCTATCACTATCTCAACAAGATCCCAGTGCTATTCAGAGTTATAGGCTTCTTCGTAATCTATCTAGCGAGAAAAGGTGTGATTGTAGCCTTGGAAATCAATCAAGCGAGAAAAGGTGTGATTATAGCCTTGGAAATCAATTGGGTGAACTTGTTGCACCGGAAATCAAGTATCTCTACCCAGAGGATTGTGATTCTGGAGGGTGTACCTCATAGCCTTGAAACCGAGGGTTGTAATTGTTGAATTGCTTTTAAAAGGAAATCCGTACTTAGTTGTGCGGGACTGGATGTAGGGTAACTCCGAACCAGTATAAAATCCGGTGTGTTCTTTCCTTTACTGCATTTACTTTATTTATGCATCTGTGTTTGATTCTGTGATTATATCTGTGTCTAAATATTGCATACATTTGTGTACAAATCAACAATAACTCAAAAAGATTTAGTAATTTCTTATAAAAACTATTCACCCCCCCTCTAATGTTCATTCTAGCCTTAAGATCCATATTCCGCATTCCTCACATTTGGTATCAGAGCAAGGTTTTCAAAAGTTTCATAATCTGAATTTTGAAAAGTTTTCTAAATGGCTACCAACACTGGTACTGTTTCTAACACTAGTTCATTTGTAGAAGGTCAGTCTACTGTCAGACCACCACTTTTTAATGGTAGTAACTATGCATATTGGGCATGTAGGATGAAAATATATTCACAATTTGTAGGATTAGACACTTGGAATATCACACAGAATGAATATTCTGAACCCACAACTGACTTTGCACAGTGGACCACTGAGCAAAAGACTGTTGCACAAAATAATTCTAAAGCAATGGATATTCTGTTTTGTTCACTTAATAGGAATGAATTTAATAGAGTGTCAGTTTGTAAGTCTGCATATGAAATCTGGAAAACTTTGCAAGTTACTCATGAAGGAACAAGCAAAGTTAAACAGACCAAAATTTCCATGCTCACAAATCAGTTTCAGTTATTTAAAATGAATACTAATGACTCTATTTCAGATATGTATAGCCAATTTCAGGATATTATGCATTCTTAATATCCTTGGGAAAGGAATTTTCGAAAGAAGATCAAGTTAGAAAAATTTTAAATTCTCTCACTCCGGAATGGGATCAAAAGACATTGGGAATTGAAGAGGCAAATGACATCAGTACCTTAAAGATCGAAGAATTAATTGGAAATCTAATGTCGTTTGAAGTCCAAATGATCAGGAGAAGAGAAAGCAAAGCATCTGAAAAGAAATCAATGGCATTCAATGCATTAACCGACGGATCAGACTCAAACAGTGATAATGTTGAAGAAATAGCATTTATGACCAGGAATTTTCTGAAATTCCTGAAATACAGAAAGATGAATAATCTTAAGAGAAACAACTACAAGAATTCTGGAAATCAGAATGCAGTGCCAAACAATGTCAAATGTTTCAACTGTGCTGTGATGAACTAGGCCATATCAAAAGAGACTGTCCGTATCCAGAAAGGCAGAATCCTCCTATAAACAATGATTCAGTAAAGAGACGGAAGCGTGCATTTACTGCTACTCTAGATGACTCAGACTCATCCTCAATCGATGATGATCAGAAGACAGAAAACTCAAATTTGTGTTTCACGGCAGTTCACGACTTCAACAAATTCAAGGAAACGGACTTAGAAAAAGGTACACATTTATAATACAATTGATTGAAATTGCTTGCTTAGAATTAGATGATTGATTGCTTGATTAATTGGTGTGTTGATTGAATTTTAAATTTATTTTTTATTATTTTATTATTATTATAATTTTATTATAATTTTATTTTTATTATTTTTTAATAATATAATAATATTTTCTGGAATATACTATAATTCAATAATATTCCAGATATATATATATATATATACATTAAAATAATAAGTATATATATATTAGAATACTTAGGAAAAATAAATCATAGAAATTTACAGGCACATGTCAACATGGTCCCTACCATGATGTCGACATGGGTACAAATTTTGAAATTCAAAATTTGAATTCAAATGCTTGAATTTCCCTCCACCTTTTCACTTCATTCAATACTCTAAAAAGGCATCTTTTGACCAGAGAACATGTCTTTCAAAAATCTATTTATTCACTATCTTTTATCATAACTCTTCACTTTCATTTTCAAATTCAAACTCTCTCTTCAAAACTCCAAGCTCTCTACTTTCTACTTTAATGACTTCTCAAGCAACCCCTCTACCATGAGACTTTCCAGAAACTTGAAAGAGCAACTCCTCAATAATCCGGAGGCAATAAAAGCATACATCAATTATGCTAACTATGGAAAAGTCCATCCCGGAAAGTTTGCTATTTTTCAAGATTTTGCTTCTTATGAAATTGATACTCTTTTTGCAAACAATCAAATTCTTAGTCTTGTTGATTCTTCTCAAAATGATTTTGTTTGTTACCCAAATCTTGTTAAAATTTTCTATGCAAATCTCAATCGAGAATTTTATGAAGGAAATGATAATGAAATTTGGAGTAGTGTCAAAGGCACTAAAATTGTTTTGAATTGTGATCTTTTGGGTACCATTCTCAATTGCAAAAGCACGGGAATGGATCTTTCTAGTTTTTAAATCGATGAACATGATCGTGAGACATTTCATCATATTTTTGAAGGAGATGAAAACTTTGAATTTAAAAACCGAAACTTTCGTCCTAAAGCAAGAATTGTCAATCTTCTTTTACAACATACTTTGACCCCAAGATCGGGAAATTTTAACAATCCTACTTCAAAAGTGTGCAAAACTCTTTTTGCTATCTTCGGAAATTATGATATCAATTGGGCGCAAGTTATTTTGGATGAACTTCGTCCTAAAAATTTTGAAATGGGAAACACTTTATATCATGGAATTTACCTTACTCGGATTTTCAACTATTTTGGAGTAAATTTCAAAGGAGAAGAATTTATTTCAAGAATTTTTTTTAGTATCTCAAACATTTCTCTCATGAAAGTCCTATATGTTTTTCAACCTTATGAAACTCTTGCCGAAAAGGAAGAGCGTTTGGCTCATGAAGAAATGGAAGAGGAAGAAGAAGAAGAAAGGGATGAAATGGAAATAGAAGAAGAAGAAGAAGGTGAAACATCCCTAGAAAGTATTGAATATCCCTCCAATCCTACCAACAAAACCCTTCTCAAAAATCAAAAGATTATTGTTGAGAATCAACGGGTTCTTAAAAGATCCGTTAGTAAGAAGTTGGACAAAATATCATCCAAGTTGAACAAGTTTTTCTCCAGAGTCAGCAAGAAACTTGGATTATCTTCATCTTCATCATCCTCTAACTAGTTCTATTTTTTCATATCATGTCGAATTAGTTTAAGTTTGTTTTAATTTGAGTGTTTATGATTAATCATTATATCACTCTTCTATGCAATGAAATTGAATTTCTTTTCTGTTATCTAGTTTATCTTATCTCTTGAATAAATGTTAGTATATTATATAAATATATATATACACAATTATTCACAAAATCAAAATTACCATCAAATTTCACTGCCTTATGTCGACATACCCTCTATGACCATGTCGACATTTACTGGTCAAAAATGACACTTCATTTTGAATTTGAAATTTGAATAACTACCATATGTCTATTCATTTCAAACGAATTTCTACACCTATATATACCCATTTCTTCCAGAATTCATTACTGAATATTATTTCTTATCTATTCTATCTCTCATTCTTCTCATAATTTCAAAAATGGCTAATCCAATTCATAACTTATCCGAGAATCTTGAAGAAACTCTTAATTCATTCAAGAATATTCTCTCGTTCATTCTTCGTAACCAGCGACACTTAGAATTGAGTCAAATGCAGATGATCAAGGAGCAAGAAAGGCATTTCGAGGCAATTCGATGGATGATTTCTTCCCTGCACAAGGATGATAACAAAGCACATCCTCCTGTCTCTCTCACAAATGACAATGAAAATTGGGATGCCATCAAAGCAGACCCTATTTTCGGAGAAGAAGGATGGGTGGAAGTTCCTCGTAACGTTTAATTTGATTGCTTTATTTAATTTGATTACTTTGTTTGAATTAATTGCTTTGGTTGAAATTGTGTGTTTTGATTGATTTGATTGACACTTGGTGTGGATTGATGAATGTATAAATATACATTGATATATTTATAATCGTTGATTGAATATCATGTCTATAAGTATAGTTATTTCTTAATATACTCTATTATATAGTTTATTAATGCAGGTACTTGAGTACCAGAATGAGGGGGGGGGTTATATAGTTTGGAGTTAGTTTGTTTTTGTTGATGACAAAGGGGGAGAAATATAAAATAGGAGAGTTAGACATAGATTAAGGGGGAGTTATTAGATTTAGGGGGAGTTATAAGGATAGAAGTAATATTTTATAAACAAAGGTTGTCATCATCAAAAAGGGGGAGATTCTTAGTCCTTAAGATGATGGTTTTGATGATAACAACCTTAGAATAAGATTATAAAATATAAATACTAACATTATAGTTTAGATATATATGTATATGTAGGATTTAACCATGCAGGTACCAAGAATGAAGACTGTACAGTATAGAGATTCAAGATATCAAGAATATCAAGAATATCAAGATTATCAAGAGTTCAAGATTTCAAGATAAGTATTGAGTCTAGAATTATGTTAAAACTTTACAATAGCATTGAAATCTTCACTCCAATTTTCTTTTGGGATGGAACCCATTTCTACCTTTTTAGTGGCTTACAAACCCACGACAAGTAGCTTACAAACCTACGACAAGTGGCTTACAAATCCACGAACATCCTGGTTTTGTACAAGTTCTCGAGTCCTGATATGATGAGATATTCTGTAGGAAGAAGCTTGCAAAACTACTTCAAAATGATTTTCAAAACTACTTCAGAATGATTTTCAAAACTGCTTTTCAAAATGTTTTAGCCTTAAAAATTATCTTTTAAAATGATTTTCAAAAAGATGTTTTAGCCTTAAAATATTCTTTGTTTTTGTTTTTAATAAACTCTTGTTTTAAACTTCGTTTGTTTTAAACTATCTTTTAATTATAATATATTTATACTTAGATTTAAATATAAAATTATTGTAAAATTATATATATATTATTCTCTATATTTATCTATGTATTTTATCTATAGTCAAGTATATTTATAAAGTTTAAATAGTTTTTAATATAAGATAAAGGTTATTTTCAAAGAAAATCAAATCTTCAAAAAATGCTTTGGGATGTCGACATGCCCTAGTACCCCATGTCGACATAGTGACAGTTAGATTCAAAAATTTGAATTTCAAAAGAAGTGTCTATTCGCCATAACCTTTCACGAATGGACATGGCTGTTGTTCTTCTATAAATAAGGGTTAGTTTCAACGAATTTGAATATTAGATTTTCTGTTTTTTCACTTCTCTTCTTCTTCCACGTTTTCTTATTCAAAATCCTATCATCACACTGCTGAAATCAACATTGAATCTAACTAGATCATCTCTGGTTTGATTCTCTATCACTATCTCAACAAGATCCTAGTGCTATTCAGAGTTATAGGCTTCTTCGTAATCTATCTAGCGAGAAAAGGTGTGATTGTAGCCTTGGAAATCAATTAAGCGAGAAAAGGTGTGATTGTAGCCTTGGAAATCAATTGGGTGAACTTGTTGCCCGAAAATCAAGTATCTCTACCCAGAGGATTGTGATTCTGGAGGGTGTACCTCGTAGCCTTGAAACCGAGGGTTGTAATTGTTGAATTGCTTTTGAAAGGAAATCCGTACTTAGTTGTGCGGGACTGGATGTAGGGTAACTCCGAACCAGTATAAAATCCGGTGTGTTCTTTCCTTTACTTCATTTACTTTATTTCTGCATCTATGTTTGATTCTGTGATTATATTTGTGTCTAAATATTGCATACATTTGTGTACAAATCAACAATAACTCAAAAAGATTTAGTAATTTCTTATAAACGCTATTCACCCCCCTCTAGTGTTCATTCTAGCCTTAAGATCCATATTCTGCATTCCTCACAATTAATCCCCACTAAAATGCCTTTAAGACTCCATTAACATATGTGTGTGCTTTTAATTATAGATCATATGTTAGTAGGTATGTGCGTTACTCCATGTTGCATGAATTCATTTATTTCCATTCTCCATTTGCTTTCAACATGTGTGCATGCATTCATCCATAAACCCTCTTCATATTTGCACTCCATTCGCTACAAATAAAAATAAAAATGTTCAAATAAATTTTCTCAAATTAAATCATACACAAAATTACCATTTTACACCCCAAATGAAGATGAATAAATGATGATTTGAAAATAATTTAAATTTTGGTTTAAACATGTAAAATACCCTAATATGCTCGTTTATTTAATTAAAAAAAAGATTAAATATGGAAGTAAAAATATACACTTTTACGTGCACATCAAACACCCCTACACTTATATTTTTATTCGTCCTCGAATAAACTAAAAGTAACATAAATTCGTTTTCGTAGGAAACACGATTGCATTGAGCGTATGCAATAAACCATTCAAGCTCTAGGTGTCCCTAGTAGAACGAGTGTTGTCTCATGAAGGTTTTCAGCGGATACTACCCACAATATCCAAATGCGATATGCAGATTCTAATGCGACTACATGATGAAAGTTTTGAAAAATATTTACAAATGAAGAATTTACTTTTAAATTGACACGAGTAAATTAAGTATAAGTTTTGGTCATTATCAAGAAATTTTAGTTCTTTTACTCATCAAAATTTCCAATAAAATTAATTTATCACCATAATTAGATTCTAGTTTGGCTAGTTGTTTCGGTCGATAACATAGTGCAACTATGAAATGGACCCTTTAGTTGATTATCAAAGTTTTGCAGTGGTATTTTTATTTCTTTTGAATAACAAGTCAAATCAAATAAGTGAAAATAGTGCTTGAATTTCAATTACTTGCTCTCTTATTTTGAAAAATATTAACATTATTATTGTTTACTGTAACGACCCGTACTTTTGACTATTGTAAGTTATTAAATTTAATGTAATTATTGGATAAATATGGATAGAAATAAACATTAATTTGATTTTGAATGTAAGTTATTGGATATGAACTTGAATAAATTTTTGAAATAACTAATTTCGAAGATTTGGTGATAACGAGTATTGATATGAAATTCTATATATTAACTGTGTTTATAATCAATAAATGGAGTTGAATAATAATTTTGAATTATTTAGATAGAAATAAAATAATGTTGATAACTAAAAATTTATTTGGAATTAAATGATTTATGCATATTGATTTATTGGATATTGAATTGTTTAATTTAATATTGGAAGTTATTTGAATAATTGAATTATGAATTTAATATGATTGAAAATGATATCCGAAATTGGTTTAAATTTTATTTAAACAACAATGAAGATTGTTAACGTTTAAAATTGGATTTTAAATGTGAATAATTATAATTTGGAAATTTTATATATTAATTGACGAGTAAAAATAGCCATTTTGGCCACTGTCTCGGATTTCGATGAAACCAGTTTCATCAGATCCGTAATAGTGAATTATTGTAGAATTTCAAGTTTCGTATTGATCAGACTTATCGTTTGGTCTTGCGAGCTTGAAACGCGTAGAATTTAATATAAGGAATTCGATTTAAATTAATTGATTTTGAAAAGCTATCTTCTGCATACGACCGAATTAGGCTTCGGGACTAGTTCCATTGCATTCAGAATGGAGGTTTTATTGCATACGACCAATAGGCATCACCAAACTAGCAGAACTGTAGATCATCAGCATGCATCGACCATAAGCAAAGGACCACCTAACTTGAGTAGAAACGCTGCCCTATAGCCATTACGAACGACTTAGCCTCTAGCTTGCACCGTAGTGGAGCTTTTTGGGTGAATACGGTGGTGAATGGAAGAGTTTTGGAATGAGCGAACGTTATAGATCTCGGTGGTAGAGCAGTAATGGAAGAGGAGAATGCTGAAGTTAACTTCAAAGAGTTATTTGAAAGGTGGGCTAATTAATTCAAGTGGTACAAATTGAAAGGAGGACGCAATGTTCAGATGTGGAGGAAAAGAGGAGTAGCATTGAGAGAAGGAAAGAAAGGATCCACATGGGGAATAAATTAGGGAATTTGAGAGTGAAAAGAAATTGGGGGAAAAGTGGAATGAGAGGGAAAATAATTTCAGGAGGGAATTTTTTTTATGGAAGAGCGGAAGTGAGCGCGGGTGAAAAAGAAAGCGCGCAAGTGATATATTGTCATGAGAAGCAGCGTTTTAGCTATATTAAATATGATTTGAGGTTTGAGTTGAGATATAATAAACTGCATTTTGTATAAAACGCTGCAATTTGGTGCTGCTAAAAATGAACTTTCTTGTAGTGAATAAGTTTATAACTTATAAATTTAAAATAGTGTAGAAAAGAAATAATTTGTAACGTATAAATTTGAATAGGAAAATAAACCAAATTTAAAATGGTTAAATTTTGGTTAAGCAAACAAAGGAGAAATAAATTTGAATTTGAGATACGAAATAAAATAATTGGCTTAGTATTGTTAAATTAAATGGAGTTAGTGAAATTAAGTAAATAAAATGAAGTCTAACTCAAGAAGCTTAAATAAAATGAAATGTATTTGAAATGAATGAGATAAAATGAAATTTGAATGAATAAATTGTATAACTTATAGATTTGAGAATTTATAAGCAAAAAACGAATTTAAATTTGTTGAACGGGAATGATAAGAAAATTTAACTTGAATAAAATTAAATAAAATGAGTAATGGATTAAAATAAAATGAAGTTTAACTTAATATTAAATAAAATTGAAATAGATATTAAGTGAAACTAGGTAAATTAGTAAAGTGAATTAATTTGATTTAAGCTATAAAATGAATTAAAAATGAATATGAACTTGAATTTTAAAATGAAAGGTAAATTAAGTGTGTAAGAAATTGAATAAAAATAAACGAGTGTAAGAAAAATTAATGTGAGTAATTGGATTTAATTTAAAATTTGATAAAAATAAGTTAAATACAAATGAAATGAGTTTTAATAAATTGCATGTTAGCTAATTGCATACGAAATAAGTTAATGAAACAAATTAAAGGATGGAAGTAACTTAAGAAAATTTAATAAACTGTGAAAAATTTATTAATATGAATTGAGTTATAAAGTAAAAATTTATTTTAGTAAATTAATAATATGAATTTTAATAAATGAAGTGAATCGATGAATTAATAAAAACTTAAGATATGAAGTAATAAAAATAAACATGATTGTGTTGTATAAAATATTTCTAATGAATTTAGATGATTTATAAATGATGTTAGTATATAAAGAAAAAAAGGAGAGAGAATAAACTAAGTGGAAACATAATTTAACTTAAGCAAGGTTAAGTGGAATAAATTTATAAGTGATTCACCAATGAATTTATATAAATAGGTTAAACAATAAGTGAAACAATTGGAATTTCACAAATTGAATTAAATAAAATTGAATATAATGAATTTGTAACGAATGTTAATAAATTGAAAGAAATCAATGGAATGTAAACCAAATTAAATATGGATGAAACAAATGTAAATAATTGAAACAAATCGATTGAATGTAAATACATTAATCAATCAAATGTGAATGCAATGAATATTGGTTGATTGAATAAAAAGGGATTGAAACCAAATTAGTCGAAAGTAAATAAATTAAAAGTGAATGAATTGAATATAAGTCCATTGTATGATAAACGAAATGAATATTAATTAGTGAATGTGAATCAATTTAAAAATATGGAATGTGGTATGGAATTAAATTACTTAAGTGTATGTAATTATATGAATTATTGAAATGAAATAATGGAAGTTAAAAAAATGAATGTAACTATAAACGAGTGTAAATTAATAGAATGTAAATTTATTAATGTTGATAAGTGCATGCAAATCAATTGGAAGTAAATAAATTGAATGAAAAATCAATTGAACGTGAATCTAATTGAATAAAAGTTGTTGAATGCAAATAGAAATGAATCAATTAAAATGTTAATGAAATGAATGCTAATAAGAAATGAAGGGTATAAATTAAAAATTGACATTGGATAATGTAAAACCACATGGTCATGAATTAATCGGATTAATTGGACGGATATTAATGGTTGGATGGTTTCTTTTGTTGCAAACCATTGTTATTACTGTTTTGATTGCATATGACTGTTGTATGTTGTGTATTTGTGATTGTATTTATTGATTGGATTCAAAATCCATGTTATACGGTTATATTAGACTTATACATGCTTTTGTATCGTTATATGCAACTAATATCTTAAATTGAGTTGAGATAGGTACATACGAAGACCGTTTGGGCGTATACGAGGATTTATATGCTTTTGCTTGCTTAATACGAGCGAACTCGCTCGTATTATAAATAATAAGGTACGTATCTCGGAGTACATACCGTGTTTTTTTATTTTTGCCCTTCGGGATGCCTCATCATTGAGATGAGATGTATATTTGATATCTATTTGGTATATTTGTGATATATATTGATATTGTAAATTTTTCCGATCGAACCGCGGAAAGGAGACTCTGCTGAAATTTCCGTAAACCCGGGAGTTAGAAAATTTTTGAAGTTCTAAATTTTTTTATAGCTTGTTTTGTATATAAATTATATTTTCCGTAAAACTGATATCGGAGTGTCGTAGTGAGAGCTTAGTAAAGGTTTTCTAAATAAGATGTTTATGTTTTATAAGTTGATTATTTTGAATAAAATATATCAAATGTTAAATTATCTACTTAACGCCTTTTCGAGGACGAAAAGTTTTGAGTGGGAGAGCATGTAACGACCCGTACTTTTGACTATTGTAAGTTATTAAATTTAATGTAATTATTGGATAAATATGGATAGAAATAAAAATTAATTTGATTTTGAATGTAAGTTATTGGATATGAACTTGAATAAAATTTTGAAATAACTAATTTCGAAGATTTGGCGATAACGAGTATTGAAATGAAATTCTATATATTAACTGTGTTTATAATCAATAACCGGAGTTGAATAATAATTGTGAATTATTTAGATAGAAATAAAATAATGTTGATAACTAAAAATTTATTTGGAATTAAATAATTTATGTATATTGATTTATTGGATATTGAATTGTTTAATTTAATATTGGAAGTTATTTGAATAATTGAATTTTGAATTAATATGATTGAAAATGATATCCGAAATTGATTTAAATTTTATTTAAACAACAATGAAGATTGTTAATATTTAAAATTGGATTTTAAATGTGAATAATTAGAATTTGGAAATTTTATATATTAATTGATGAGTAAAATTAGCCATTTTGGCCACTGTTTCGGATTTCGTCGAAACCAGTTTCATCGGATCCATAATAGTGAATTATTTTAGAATTTCAAGTTTCGTAGCGATCAGACTTGTCGTTTGTCCGTGCGAGCTTGAAACGCGTAGAAATTAATTTAAGATATTCGATTTAAATTAATTAATTTTGAAAAGCTATCTTCTTCATACGATCGAATTAGGCCTCGGGACTAATTCCATTGCATTCGAAATAGGGGTAAAACATTATAAACGCCAGGCGGTACGCTTCGTTTGGAGTTCGTGACTTCCCCGGTCGTTCGAATCAGATATTTTTCTAATTATTATAATATAATATAAAATAAAAATATCTCAGAGCTTGTTCAAGCACACGTTCCACTTCAGCTGTATAACCCTCTTATCTCCCCCTCTTTAGTTTTCAACTGCCAGATTCAAACAAAAAAAAATCGACATTCAAAATAAAAAAATTAAAAAGAAACCGTTCGACTAAAAAAAGGAGAGGAATCGCATGACTTCATGTGAGCGACCATCGTCGACATTCCTTGTCACGTACGGAAATTTTCGACTTTCGAAAATTCAACATCGATACTCACTTTATCGACTGTCGAGAAATCGAGTGCCGGAAACTCCAATAGTGAGGGTTTAAGAAAGAAGAAAAAGGCAGAAGAAGAAGAAGATAGAAGGAAAAGAGAAGAAAGAAGAAAGAAGAACAACAGAACAACATCAGAACAGAAAACAATATCAGAATCTCACATATCGCAGCGGAACAATATATAATAGATAAATCAGTAATCTTTAAAACAAAGAATTTTATCAGTTTTTATACATACATCAATCAGAGTCAATATACAACAATGGACAGTTTTATAAACTCGTCCTCATACAGAATACACAGCGGAATAAATACTATCAGATACAAATACTACGACTCGTCATCCAGCTTATCTCCAAAGCTCCAGAATATCCAGAATATCCTGATAATATAACTCTAGGCTGCCCGTGTGGAAATTTGTGGGCACCCAGAGTTTAGAAGGGAACAATAAACTCCAAGTCAGTCATGGTGACTGGTGTGAGATCGTAAAACAGTTATCTTTCTTTAAAATAAACAACAGAAGAATTTTAAAGTCAATTCGCAATGCTTTTGGAAAATGAAACTACCATAAGACCTCCCGCCACACACACAATGCAAACGCAGACTTGGAGGAGATTTCTTCTTATGATAGTCAAAGATGCTTACTACGCAAAAAATCAAAATTCTTTTTGATATTATTATTAGTGCATAGTGTAGAAAACATTTCGAAAGTAGAATATAAATCCTAGCCAGCATAGGTACCATTATATTATGCCTGCTATAGCTGCCTCCTGAGGCGACAGGTTATACAATTGAAATCGTAAAGGCTCGTATTGTTTCTTTGGATTTCCAACAAATGGTCAGGCTAAGGAACTTCCTTTTCCACGATGGGTACGTCCCTGGAATAGACGACCCGAGAAATAACCTAACATTACGGTTAGATCTCTGCCAACACAAGGCCGGGTTACCTCTGCAAAAGTAGGTAACTACTGACACGCGTATGCCATCCCCCGATCGTCACCGATCTTCCCGAGGATCCCCGATTCGCAACAACCACAAAGAAATAAATTTTGCAGCAACCACAGAGGTTAAGTATCTGGGCTCCATACCATGATACCACCTTTATCCAGAAGGAATGACATACACTAAGGGGCGCTACTCCCTAGAACCTTGCCGCATCCTTCCTGTTTCGACCATTTCCGGGGTGTGAGGCTCGATGAAGTCTCGTCCACAAAGCTACGCTTTCTACAAAAAGCCCTGCTTCGGGTCAAACAAAATGATCAACCTATGATCACAAAGATATAAGATCAAACAAATGATCATATCACAAATGATCAAACACTGATCATTTCACAGCAACACTCAGTATGCCACGTTACCAAATTGGGATATATCGCTGATAAATTTCAACTACATAACCTCTGAGCTCGTACGTCTCAGAGAAGGGTGTTAAGCTAAGAGAATAAATTCTCCGCCACCAACAGAAATGTATTTGAAAGAAATCAGCTTTATATCTCAAATTGTAACGTCAGACACACAATCCATACAAGTCTGTTCCGGGATCGAACGGAACCGAAGGCACTTCTCACGAAGCCCTTGCATATCCGGATAATTTTCAATCACGTCAGGACTTCCCGTCACTAAGGGTGATAAAACCTCTAAATCGAAGATCAGTCGATGTAGAGTAACTCGACGGTAATCCTTCCATTTTCAAAAATATCCGGTCTTCAACACCAGTCTTCAAATGCGATTCATAACGACGTATCACATATTCGGAATGGGTTATACGACCCCATGGTCCTTTCCCGGCTAACCCGAATAGTGAGCGATTATTCAAAAATAAGTGTGGCATTCAAATTCATCCAATTCACAACAAATACCTACTCAAGGTAATTATTGATAGTCGGTTATTTAACTATCAATAAAGATGCGCAACATCATCAGATTCCAAATAATTTTCCCAAATTATTTATTTTCCAAAAATATCTTTACTAGATATAAAATTTCCACACTTCACTATTTGAAAACAATTTTCAAATCAATTTCCACATTTCATTTTATCTTTGAAGATAAAATCTCAAAACAGTTCATTTCATATTGGAAAAGCATTTCTATACTTATTTAAAATAAGTAATTCACAAAACTATTTATTTTCAACACTTAGAAAATATTCGATATACTCAAATCAAAATCAAGTATATATCTCATTCTTTAAGGAAATCATTCTTTAAACACATTTTATTTGAGTCAAAACGAATGTTACGTAAAACATCGTTACGACGACTCAAAATCACTAGTATAGGGATTCGGATTTTAAGATAGGTATATAAAATCCCAATACTACATCAAAACATTTCCTTTCGGAAATCATTTACTATAACAACAGTGTTATAGTCCACCATTTCCTTAAATTTCTCGAAAACGTCTATTTCAACAATAAATGTTGAAATCTATGCTTTCGATTCATAACACATTTTAAAACACCTTTAAAATGTTTAACTTCATTTTTAAAATATTTCTTCTTCAAAAATGAATCCATTTTACTTAACAATATATTCACTGTCCAAAATCGTGAATAAAATTTACTTATCCCCATTTCAATCATTTCTACACATTTTTATTTCAATAAAAATTCGCTATTCAAAATCGTGAATATATCTTCTTAAACAATCTTCTATATTAGATTTATCACATTCAATCTATTTCGAATTTATAAGCACGTTTATAAATTCTATTTCTTTTTTTTTTTAATAACAACTTCGGCTTATAAACCTTCTTTTATCAACTTCTATAATTAACTTATTAAAATAAGTGACTTTGGGTTTATAACAACTTTTATAAATTTCAATTCTATTTATAAAAACTTCAATATCAATTCAATTTCAATATTGATTTCTGAATTTATTTTCAACGTTAAATAAAAGATCCCATACTAATTTCTCAAAAATTCATTTCTAATATCAAATCAATTACAGATTGATTTCTAATTTTATTTACTACTAAAATAAATTCCTTATTTTTCTTTCAAATTTTTCAATATCCTGTTTTTAAATGGATTCTTCAAATTGAAATCATTTTACATTGATTTCACAACTTATTTCAATTTACCAATTAAATTTTAAACTGAATTTCCAACTTATCTTCTTTTAAATAAATTCCTTTTTAAGAAAATAAATTTCAATCGTTTTCTTCCAATCTATTTTAAAAATCCAAATTTTAAATTAAATTCTTCAATTTATAATCACTACTTTACGAAATCCATTTATTTAACATTTTCACTTGATTCTGGAATTAATTCAATATGATTATAAAAATTCACTTTTTATACTTTAAAATTCCTTTCTTCGAATTTATTAAATTTCTAAAATCAAATTCACTTAGAAATTTCTATTTTGATTTCCAAAAATTCAATTTCGTTTATTTTTGGAATCCAATGATGTCAAAACATCCATTCAGCTAAATTTTAGCTTTCAAACAATTTCCAGATATCAATATGATTAATAGCATCACTATAATCATTCACAGATTCATATCACAATAGAAATAAATTCAATCAATGTGAGGGGTCCAGTTGGATCCCTCCAACCTGTTTCCCTGCATCCAAAGATGTTAGCACAATACCAATTCCGCTCCAGTACGGAATTATCGCGGTATATAGGTTTTTATAAATCCGCTTACTAACGGCGCAATAGGGTCTCATCCGCTATACGAGGCGGGAAATCATCAATCCAATATATACATATGCCAATATGTATATATTGCTATATATAGATATATATATCCTATCATATCTAATAGCACATTCAAACAGTCAATCATCAATCAATAACTGTAAATAATTCCACATTCAAATTTGAGTGAGAAGATCTCACCTTAGCTTTTATTAGCAATCCAATTTCCATCTTGACTCGATTTTCTTGATTTATAACCTTGTATAAACAATTTTGTAATTGATAAATATTCGAAGTGATCGAACAATCAACTTTCATTTGGTAATTTAATTCTTCAAGGGTTTTGTTTTAAACCAATTTCAAAAAATTAAACTTGAACTAAATTTCTCCTCTTACCAATTAAATCAAGTTGAATTCCCTTTTGAAAATCTTTGGTATCAAAAATAATTTAAATTAGCAATTTAACAAGTATATTTATTTTTCTCACTTGAACTATATAGGCTTATATTAAAACAAAAATTCATATAAGTTTAAAACTTTTCAAAATCTTACCTTTGCTTATATTTACTGCTTTTTAGATAACATATGTATTTTTTTCTTATAACACTTACTGTAAAATCGAATAACGTTATATATATATTTCTTTACTGAAACACTCATATGTATATAAAATTATATGAATTTTAAATCTGAAAAATAAATAGATGTATATACCTTACTGTTTAGATCGAACCCGAGACACTCCAGCCTCCATCGAGTCGCCCATCGCCACGGCCCAACTCCTACGTTGCCACTGGAATCGTCACCATGAACTCATCGCGAGCCTCCACGAACGTTTGCGTATGCCAACTCTGCCACCCCCTGACTTCGAGCTCGACTTCGACCACAAATTCAAACGCCACCCCAAATAAAACTCGCACGCGCCTGTCGCTGCTCGACTTCGATCACGGCCTCCATCCAAACCCTAGCCTCGCATTCGTTCGACGATCGCCTTCCAATAACTCGCACGCGATCCCATGTCCTATTCCAATTGCCTGATTCACGATATGGTCGAACTTGCTGCCTCCACCCAGATTATCGCGCCCTATCGAGCGCGCGACATTTGCCACCGAAGCCTTAGTTCATCGCGAACGAACTCGTGCGCCGACCATCCTTCCAGCGAACACGCCTCCCACGTGAATCCCCAAATCGCAATGTGGCCAGATCGAACGAAGTCGCGATTTCCTCCTCGCGCGAGTGCGAACCACCCCTAGATCGATCGAGCGATTTGAATCGCACCCCCCTGAAGTCGAAATTGAGAGGAGGAATTCATTCGTTTGCCGCTTTAATCTAATTATTATTTTTTATTAGGAGGATCCCCTTTGATTTCGAACGAGAGCAGTTGGATTTTAAGAAGGGAGAAAATTTTGTTCGGCTATCATAATTTCTCTTTTGATTTTGAACTGAGCTGATCTCGTATGAGATTTGTAGAGAAATGGGGAAGACAAACGAACGTGATTTAGCAGGGAGTAACGTGTTTGCACGATCCTTTTCATGATTGTAGGCGCGAATTTTGGCGTGATTTAAGGAGAAAATTTTTTGAACGTAAATAGAATTTCAAATAGAATTTCCGACGTAAATTTTCCAACGCGTTTATGTGTCATATGCTTACGTAACAACTACGATCGATACGAAATTTGAAACCCAGTAATAATTCAATATTACGGACCCAATGGAACTGGTTTCGTCGAATTCCGAGACTGCGCCTCGGACGGCTATTTTTAAATATCGATTCGAACGATTTAATTTCAAAACTGAACGAATTTCTTTCAAATCCTATTCTGAAGCTTCTGTTATCTCCAGTATTATCATTACGAATTTTAAAAGCCTTTGAAATAAAATTCTTCAGCTTAAAATTGAAGCTTCGAATTTTTATTCAACTATTAACAGATTAAATTCTATAATTTAATCGCCAAAATTGAATTTATATCGGGGATTCAAATTAAATTACCGTTCAAATATTTAAAATTAATTAAATATTTACAATTTAATTTGTTCGAAATTCTGGGTCGTTACAAACTTCCCCCCTTAAAAGAATTTTGTCCTCGAAATTACAAGTTAGGAAAAATGGTCCTTAACTCGTCTACTATCTTTCAACATCTAATAGTTTTATCAATTTATCACAACAAATCTTCTACTAAAGATTCGTTATTTCTTCAACTAACTTTCTAACTTCAATTATGAGTTTTTAAACAACGTTGTTTACTTCAAAAATTCAAATTCGAGTTTAAATTCAAATTTTAAACTCTCAAAATTTTCTCAAAAATTTTCTAACACCCTAAATTTTCGAAAAATTTTGCCAGCGTCTCCTTTGCGCGGCTAATACGGTACGACTACAAAACGTCCCTACGGACTCTCAGATTTCAAAAAGAAAAAGAAAAAGCCAAGCGGCTAGAGAGAAATCATCAAAAACTCATATTATAATTCAAATACATACCTTTTTCGAGCAATTCGAATTATCTGTGAAATAAATTTTCCAATCCCTTTATACACCTGTATGTCCTACTAGGCATAATATCTAGTTACACATTCAAACCATTTTGCAAATTCTATTACAAAATTTTCAATATAAACTACTTATATCATTTTTACTTCACTGTTGAAGTTACATATTCATTATCATTCAATTTTCACATTTCAATTTCTCACTTGAATTCAATTTACCATTTCAATTCAATTTAACTTCTGAATATTGAATTTATCAATTATCTTTAGTTCATAACTACACTATTTTAAATTAGTTTCATTTACTAATTCATTCGTTTTCAATTTGAATTTCATTCCAATCAAAATTCAAATATTCTATAAGTTATCAACTTATTAATATTTCGTAAGTATTTTAAATAGGATTCCAGAGTCGTTTCCACTTTTTCAAAACCCTTTGAAAACAATTCAAATTCCATTTGAATTTCCAAAACAAAAACCCAGATTTTCAAACAACTCCTATTTAAAATAATTTGACAGCAATTTCTCTTTTGGAAACCCGAAAATGAATTCTAATGATGTGGCCATCATCATCAGGATTATTTTCCAGCGACCTAAAAGAGTTTAGAGCTTTCATCTCTCTAAAATACTTTTCACAATATCAAATCCTTTGAAAAATCATCTTTAAACCAAAAAGATTTAACTTTCCAAATCTCCAAAATTTTCAAATTCTTTTCAAAACATCTCCAAAAACTTCTCTGGAATTCCATTTTAAATTACAAATCACATTTATAATTTACGTTCTTTAATTTCATTTGTATGTGAATTCATCTCTTTATCTTTCATTCGTTAAATGGATTTATTTCCAAATCTTTAGTTATTATTTTAATTTCCCATTCCATTTCATATAACAATGATAATAATTCAATGTTATTATTTTATAACAACCAAACATCCATATACTATGATAATTCATAGAAAATCATTTCTTTTCTTATACAAAAATAGTTTTGGGTAAAATTATTTCATTCACCCTATTTCAAAATAATACTATGTCGTCTTGCCTCGTTTAAGTGTTTAGAAATCTCTATCGGAAATATGGCGTCCCACATACCGACCAAAATTCATAAACATCTCAACGGATAAGCAAACACAATATAAAACATTTTTATATTTACTAACAAATACGCGCTCGTATCTATTATTACACTCAACTCATTCTAGAGTACTACTGACTCTATCTCTAATGAGTAACACCCAACAGAGCAGGGTTGTCGCTTAACCATATGCTCTGATACCACTTTGTCACGTACGGAAATTTTCGACTTTCGAAAATTCAACATCGATACTCACTTTATCGACTGTCGAGAAATCGAGTGCCGGAAACTCCAATAGTGAGGGTTTAAGAAAGAAGAAAAAGGCAGAAGAAGAAGAAGATAGAAGGAAAAGAGAAGAAAGAAGAAAGAAGAACAACAGAACAACATCAGAACAGAAAACAATATCAGAATCTCACATATCGCAGCGGAAAAATATATAATAGATAAATCAGTAATCTTTAAAACAAAGAATTTTATCAGTTTTTATACATACATCAATCAGAGTCAATATACAACAATGGACAGTTTTATAAACTCGTCCTCATACAGAATACACAGCGGAATAAATACTATCAGATACAAATACTACGACTCGTCATCCAGCTTATCTCCAAAGCTCCAGAATATCCAGAATATCCTGATAATATAACTCTAGGCTGCCCGTGTGGAAATTTGTGGGCACCCAGAGTTTAGAAGGGAACAATAAACTCCAAGTCAGTCATGGTGACTGGTGTGAGATCGTAAAACAGTTATCTTTCTTTAAAATAAACAACAGAAGAATTTTAAAGTCAATTCGCAATGCTTTTGGAAAATGAAACTACCATAAGACCTCCCGCCACACACACAATGCAAACGCAGACTTGGAGGAGATTTCTTCTTATGATAGTCAAAGATGCTTACTACGCAAAAAATCAAAATTCTTTTTGATATTATTATTAGTGCATAGTGTAGAAAACATTTCGAAAGTAGAATATAAATCCTAGCCAGCATAGGTACCATTATATTATGCCTGCTATAGCTGCCTCCTGAGGCGACAGGTTATACAATTGAAATCGTAAAGGCTCGTATTGTTTCTTTGGATTTCCAACAAATGGTCAGGCTAAGGAACTTCCTTTTCCACGATGGGTACGTCCCTGGAATAGACGACCCGAGAAATAACCTAACATTACGGTTAGATCTCTGCCAACACAAGGCCGGGTTACCTCTGCAAAAGTAGGTAACTACTGACACGCGTATGCCATCCCCCGATCGTCACCGATCTTCCCGAGGATCCCCGATTCGCAACAACCACAAAGAAATAAATTTTGCAGCAACCACAGAGGTTAAGTATCTGGGCTCCATACCATGATACCACCTTTATCCAGAAGGAATGACATACACTAAGGGGCGCTACTCCCTAGAACCTTGCCGCATCCTTCCTGTTTCGACCATTTCCGGGGTGTGAGGCTCGATGAAGTCTCGTCCACAAAGCTACGCTTTCTACAAAAAGCCCTGCTTCGGGTCAAACAAAATGATCAACCTATGATCACAAAGATATAAGATCAAACAAATGATCATATCACAAATGATCAAACACTGATCATTTCACAGCAACACTCAGTATGCCACGTTACCAAATTGGGATATATCGCTGATAAATTTCAACTACATAACCTCTGAGCTCGTACGTCTCAGAGAAGGGTGTTAAGCTAAGAGAATAAATTCTCCGCCACCAACAGAAATGTATTTGAAAGAAATCAGCTTTATATCTCAAATTGTAACGTCAGACACACAATCCATACAAGTCTGTTCCGGGATCGAACAGAACCGAAGGCACTTCTCACGAAGCCCTTGCATATCCGGATAATTTTCAATCACGTCAGGACTTCCCGTCACTAAGGGTGATAAAACCTCTAAATCGAAGATCAGTCGATGTAGAGTAACTCGACGGTAATCCTTCCGTTTTCAAAAATATCCGGTCTTCAACACCGGTCTTCAAATGCGATTCATAACGACGTATCACATATTCGGAATGGGTTATACGACCCCATGGTCCTTTCCCGGCTAACCCGAATAGTGAGCGATTATTCAAAAATAAGTGTGGCATTCAAATTCATCCAATTCACAACAAATACCTACTCAAGGTAATTATTGATAGTCGGTTATTTAACTATCAATAAAGATGCGCAACATCATCAGATTCCAAATAATTTTCCCAAATTATTTATTTTCCAAAAATATCTTTACTAGATATAAAATTTCCACACTTCACTATTTGAAAACAATTTTCAAATCAATTTCCACATTTCATTTTATCTTTGAAGATAAAATCTCAAAACAGTTCATTTCATATTGGAAAAGCATTTCTATACTTATTTAAAATAAGTAATTCACAAAACTATTTATTTTCAACACTTAGAAAATATTCGATATACTCAAATCAAAATCAAGTATATATCTCATTCTTTAAGGAAATCATTCTTTAAACACATTTTATTTGAGTCAAAACGAATGTTACGTAAAACATCGTTACGACGACTCAAAATCACTAGTATAGGGATTCGGATTTTAAGATAGGTATATAAAATCCCAATACTACATCAAAACATTTCCTTTCGGAAATCATTTACTATAACAACAGTGTTATAGTCCACCATTTCCTTAAATTTCTCGAAAACGTCTATTTCAACAATAAATGTTGAAATCTATGCTTTCGATTCATAACACATTTTAAAACACCTTTAAAATGTTTAACTTCATTTTTAAAATATTTCTTCTTCAAAAATGAATCCATTTTACTTAACAATATATTCACTGTCCAAAATCGTGAATAAAATTTACTTATCCCCATTTCAATCATTTCTACACATTTTTATTTCAATAAAAATTCGCTATTCAAAATCGTGAATATATCTTCTTAAACAATCTTCTATATTAGATTTATCACATTCAATCTATTTCGAATTTATAAGCACGTTTATAAATTCTATTTCTTTTTTTTTTTAATAACAACTTCGGCTTATAAACCTTCTTTTATCAACTTCTATAATTAACTTATTAAAATAAGTGACTTTGGGTTTATAACAACTTTTATAAATTTCAATTCTATTTATAAAAACTTCAATATCAATTCAATTTCAATATTGATTTCTGAATTTATTTTCAACGTTAAATAAAAGATCCCATACTAATTTCTCAAAAATTCATTTCTAATATCAAATCAATTACAGATTGATTTCTAATTTTATTTACTACTAAAATAAATTCCTTATTTTTCTTTCAAATTTTTCAATATCCTGTTTTTAAATGGATTCTTCAAATTGAAATCATTTTACATTGATTTCACAACTTATTTCAATTTACCAATTAAATTTTAAACTGAATTTCCAACTTATCTTCTTTTAAATAAATTCCTTTTTAAGAAAATAAATTTCAATCGTTTTCTTCCAATCTATTTTAAAAATCCAAATTTTAAATTAAATTCTTCAATTTATAATCACTACTTTACGAAATCCATTTATTTAACATTTTCACTTGATTCTGGAATTAATTCAATATGATTATAAAAATTCACTTTTTATACTTTAAAATTCCTTTCTTCGAATTTATTAAATTTCTAAAATCAAATTCACTTAGAAATTTCTATTTTGATTTCCAAAAATTCAATTTCGTTTATTTTTGGAATCCAATGATGTCAAAACATCCATTCAGCTAAATTTTAGCTTTCAAACAATTTCCAGATATCAATATGATTAATAGCATCACTATAATCATTCATAGATTCATATCACAATAGAAATAAATTCAATCAATGTGAGGGGTCCAGTTGGATCCCTCCAACCTGTTTCCCTGCATCCAAAGATGTTAGCACAATACCAATTCCGCTCCAGTACGGAATTATCGCGGTATATAGGTTTTTATAAATCCGCTTACTAACGGCGCAATAGGGTCTCATCCGCTATACGAGGCGGGAAATCATCAATCCAATATATACATATGCCAATATGTATATATTGCTATATATAGATATATATCCTATCATATCTAATAGCACATTCAAACAGTCAATCATCAATCAATAACTGTAAATAATTCCACATTCAAATTTGAGTGAGAAGATCTCACCTTAGCTTTTATTAGCAATCCAATTTCCATCTTGACTCGATTTTCTTGATTTATAACCTTGTATAAACAATTTTGTAATTGATAAATATTCGAAGTGATCGAACAATCAACTTTCATTTGGTAATTTAATTCTTCAAGGGTTTTGTTTTAAACCAATTTCAAAAAATTAAACTTGAACTAAATTTCTCCTCTTACCAATTAAATCAAGTTGAATTCCCTTTTGAAAATCTTTGGTATCAAAAATAATTTAAATTAGCAATTTAACAAGTATATTTATTTTTCTCACTTGAACTATATAGGCTTATATTAAAACAAAAATTCATATAAGTTTAAAACTTTTCAAAATCTTACCTTTGCTTATATTTACTGCTTTTTAGATAACATATGTATTTTTTTCTTATAACACTTACTGTAAAATCGAATAACGTTATATATATATTTCTTTACTGAAACACTCATATGTATATAAAATTATATGAATTTTAAATCTGAAAAATAAATAGATGTATATACCTTACTGTTTAGATCGAACCCGAGACACTCCAGCCTCCATCGAGTCGCCCATCGCCACGGCCCAACTCCTACGTTGCCACTGGAATCGTCACCATGAACTCATCGCGAGCCTCCACGAACGTTTGCGTATGCCAACTCTGCCACCCCCTGACTTCGAGCTCGACTTCGACCACAAATTCAAACGCCACCCCAAATAAAACTCGCACGCGCCTGTCACTGCTCGACTTCGATCACGGCCTCCATCCAAACCCTAGCCTCGCATTCGTTCGACGATCGCCTTCCAATAACTCGCACGCGATCCCATGTCCTATTCCAATTGCCTGATTCACGATATGGTCGAACTTGCTGCCTCCACCCAGATTATCGCGCCCTATCGAGCGCGCGACATTTGCCACCGAAGCCTTAGTTCATCGCGAACGAACTCGTGCGCCGACCATCCTTCCAGCGAACACGCCTCCCACGTGAATCCCCAAATCGCAATGTGGCCAGATCGAACGAAGTCGCGATTTCCTCCTCGCGCGAGTGCGAACCACCCCTAGATCGATCGAGCGATTTGAATCGCACCCCCTTGAAGTCGAAATTGAGAGGAGGAATTCATTCGTTTGCCGCTTTAATCTAATTATTATTTTTTATTAGGAGGATCCCCTTTGATTTCGAACGAGAGCAGTTGGATTTTAAGAAGGGAGAAAATTTTGTTCGGCTATCATAATTTCTCTTTTGATTTTGAACTGAGCTGATCTCGTATGAGATTTGTAGAGAAATGGGGAAGACAAACGAACGTGATTTAGCAGGGAGTAACGTGTTTGCACGATCCTTTTCATGATTGTAGGCGCGAATTTTGGCGTGATTTAAGGAGAAAAAATTTTGAACGTAAATAGAATTTCAAATAGAATTTCCGACGTAAATTTTCCAACGCGTTTATGTGTCATATGCTTACGTAACAACTACGATCGATACGAAATTTGAAACCCAGTAATAATTCAATATTACGGACCCAATGGAACTGGTTTCGTCGAATTCCGAGACTGCGCCTCGGACGGCTATTTTTAAATATCGATTCGAACGATTTAATTTCAAAACTGAACGAATTTCTTTCAAATCCTATTCTGAAGCTTCTGTTATCTCCAGTATTATCATTACGAATTTTAAAAGCCTTTGAAATAAAATTCTTCAGCTTAAAATTGAAGCTTCGAATTTTTATTCAACTATTAACAGATTAAATTCTATAATTTAATCGCCAAAATTGAATTTATATCGGGGATTCAAATTAAATTACCGTTCAAATATTTAAAATTAATTAAATATTTACAATTTAATTTGTTCGAAATTCTGGGTCGTTACATTCCTGCTCTGGCATTATGAGGTGGTTGCCGCAGCGAGCTAGGGCGGTTGCAAAATTGATGACGCGTTGTGTGGTCAGGGTGGCGAATAGGGCGAGGCCGGTCGCTGTTGGGGTTCCTTCGCGTGGAGCTAGAGGGCGGTCGTGTGGGGTGGCGCGCTGCAGGCGGTGGCACGAAGTGGGAAGGACGGTGATGGGGCTGTGTTGCCTTAGGGCAAGAAAAAAGGAAAAAGAAAAAAAGAATAGCAGTCGCGATTCAAGGCCTGGGAACGAAGGAAGAAGGAGCGCGTGATGATTGAGTTGGTCGCGATTTCATGAGCGGCATGTGTTACCTGGTGTCGTTCGTGTTGGGAGAGCAGTAGGTTTGTTTGTTTGTTTTTTTTCTTTTAATTTATTTGTTAACTTATTTTGTTAATTGAATTTAGTTATAATCGAATATTAATTAATTAGTAATTTTCTCAAACGAGGTCCGTTTCGGGTAAAACGAATCACATTTCGATCGTATCGAGGTCGTTTACAGCGTGGAATCGAAGTGATATTTATTTGGAGCTGAAATATTTCAGTTTCAAATGAAAAGGTGAGTGTTTATACGCTCACAAGTACTATTTTTTTATGTTGTTGAATTTTATCGTGAAGTGAATTGAATTTATTGATTGTTGTTTGATAAATTTAATTAACATTTAAATTGACATCTAGATTTATTGATAGGATTTGATTTGACAGTTAAATTAAATTAGAATTTAATTGCCAGTAATGTGACGACCCTGAATTTTGGCCCTATCATTTTAATAAATATTTGATCTAATTTAAATAAAAAGTAAACTTATCGTTTTAAATGAATAAATATAAAATAAGTGTTGGTAAATTAAGTTTAAAAATGGAAAATACATTAGTTAAATATATTGAGTGATAAAATAGGAGTGAATACAAGCGAATATAATAAAATAAATATAACAACTTTATCAAAGCCTAAGTAAGTCTAGAGTTATATGGTATACTCGTAGTTTGCAGGCAAGAAATAAATGTGCTTGAACCATATGTATGCAAAGAACTAAGCCCAAAGCCAAGTCAAAAAATATACATACTATAATCATAAGTATATGCAAGTAACAAGTTAAAATAAGATATACAAGATGGTACCTGCAAATGAATGGTTTTATAAACATGTAGATGTATATGCAAAAAGAAATAAGTCTAAAACAAAATTAAATAAACATATTTACTATGGCCATGAAGCTTTGCAGGAAAGGATATCTATGAAACATGAAATATAATATGAGCTAAATAGGACATAAAGTACTTAAAACATTTAATGCTAGCACACTTAAATCAATTCGAAATGTTAAAAATCACCTCAGCTCCAAACCAAGCTTGCCTGATAAGCTAAAGAGAGAAAAAATCTCTGATCAAAACATAAAAATCTTGTACTAGCATTTTCTAGCCTCTACACACTTGTATTCTTTATATCAAGTTCCTTTTTCATTTTCGTTCATTCAAGCAATGTAAACCAGAGAAAAACAAATCCTGTAACCATTTACAAAATAAGAGAAAACAAGCCAAACCTGTAATTCATTTTAAACAAGGAGAACTCAGCCTGTGATCTTCTCAAAATACATTGCTGAAGTTCCTTCCAGTTTCAAGTTTCAAGTTTTAAAAGCCTTCAGTTTTAAGTTTCAAAGCTTTTCAAGTTCCACCTTTGACAACCCAGTTTTAAAAATCCTCTGCCTTTCCAAAATCAGGTGAGTAAACAACTTAAAGAGATTTAAGTATATTCAACTGATGATGGTTAAACCTGAGTTTGGAATTGATTTTTCATGTATATACCAGAATATATCTTCATTTTGTAAATAGCAGAAGTGTGTGCATGTTGTTATGTGAGGAACTTCCCTGTTTCCAGTTTCCCAGTATTAAGTTGAAGAGAAAAATATATATCAAATCAATTAATCTTTGTTAGACCTTGGTTATTAAAGCAAAAATGCTTGTTTAAGAGTTAACTATGATTTAAAAATAATTTCAAGAAAAAAAAACATATGTAATTAGTAAAACCTGTTTTACAGAGGATATGCTAAATTTTGATAAAATTCGAGTAATTCGAATCTGGGATTCAATTTTATAATTTGAATCGACTTCGAAAGATAGGATTTTTAAGATTTAAATAATGATTTAAAGCAAGTATTCAAGGTGCAGTTAGAACATGAAACATAGAGGCGTTTTTACCAATATCAGATGATCCAAACAAATTTAAATTCTAGGATTTGATGAGAGGCAAGTTTGGGAATGTAGTAATACGGGAAAAATGAAAAAAATATTTTCGAATGCATGGATTTTGGAATCGGATCGAATGTAGGGTTTTGGACTGTGTTTTGGTCGAGTCTAGAATCGAGGCCATGGTGAAGCCTCTGGTGGATCGAGTACCACCGGTTTCTGGTGGATGGAAGAAATGAGGTTGTCGGAGCTGTAACCGGAAGTGTAGACACTCCGGTGACGAGATGGCCGTGACGAGGCGATTTTGGGTGAGCTTGAATATTCCAGTTTTCGACTGGAAATGTCGATTTTGATTCGAGCGATTATTTGTTGTTTGGGAGGTCGGGAACGATGATGGGGATGGTCGTAGACAGGTGGAGAGTAACGGCGATGGTCGGAAGGCCGTGGTTCTAGCGTGCACGTGCACAGTCGAATATTCCTGGTGGCTGTGTTCTTTGTTGATGGCAGAGGCGAACTCGAGATTTTCTCGAGTAGACTCGTGATTGGTTCGGGTGGATTTGCATTTTTCCTCGAAGTAGAATAAGTGTTATCTTGGGTAGGTCTGTTTTTCTTAAGTTTGGACAGCGCCCAGTTTAACTCGAGTACATACTCAGGTAAATTTAGTTTTGGCTCGGGTAAATCTGTATTTTTCTCGAAGCAGTTTGAAGGGGAACTCGAGTCATTTGTTTTCGAATTATACCAGTGTCCAGTTTTTAACATTTTAAGTTATTAAATTTAAATTTGTAATTAATGTTAAAACTGAGTTTAGTTAAGTGTTTAAATCCAGATTTTTTGAAATAAAAGAAAAGTTTTAAATTTAAATACTTTTAATAAATTTAAATATTTGAATTTAAAGGGTTTAGATTTAAAATCCTCTTCATGGCAAAGTGTTTTTAAATTTGTAATTTAAGATGTTCAAAAAGTTAGTTTATAAAATGATCAAAGCTAAATTAATGAAGTAATTAAAGGTTAATTACTGTATTTGGTTAAGGATAATTAATTTGTGGAATAATTAAGGGCTAGTTACTTAAATGTAAATAAAGGATAATTAGAATGATATTGGAAACCTTTGATAAATTGTTATCCTTAATATGTGGTTCGTGATGCTATGTGATCTGATATGTTGATTTAAACTATGATGATGTGGTTATCTATTGATGATGAAATATTGTGACATCCTGTATCTTAAGTTGAATTGTATTTCACTTGAACAATTTAAGTTAAATTGTCATTGGTTTCGAAGAGACCGGAGTCGGGTATTAGTAAATACCCGAAACCACTTCGATTCTTATTAAATCTCTAGTTGAAATCAATAAGCTGAAATGGAATGATTTAGGAGAATTAGACCATTAAATCTAAGTTTGGTACTTAGAAACTGGTGAGTGAAATAAATAAGGTCAATAACAATTTGTGTAGTTGTAATTGATACAAGTTACCCGGGTTTCTTTAAGGTTTGAATTTAGTATTTCAAATTATATGGGTTTACTCACGCTGGTTTCCAGCCTGACCCGGGTGTTACTTTGATGTAATGCTCGGGTCAGACCGAGTATTACAGATTTTCAGGTAAGGACGTTTTGGAGCTCAGGAGGAGTACTGGATGGCAGGACGTATGAAGTGATTCCGCTGTGACTATTATTTTTGATTATCTGAGGCATATTTGATTTATATATGATCATCGTTGTGTATTGGAATATAACTCTGATGTAAATAAATGTAAATTGACAAATACAGTATTCTTTTGTAAACTGTTATTATTTGATATTATATTTTGTTCCGCTGCGAATGTGAGCATCTGTGTTATGTTTTCTGTTTCTTTTCTTCTATCTCTTCTTCTTTTCATAACTATCTGGAATTTTCGGGATCGAAATTTCCGGGTCGTTACAGTTGGTATCAGAGCTGAAAGGTTAAGCGAGAACCTTGGCTCTGGTGGGTGTACTCATCAGAGATAGGGTTAGTATTACCCTAGGATGAGTTGAGTGTATATATATATGAGAGAACGTACTTGTTATTTTCTTATATAAAGATTTTAAATGGTTTAAAGGTAAATGATTTTATATAAAGTTATATTTGATCTATATAAAGCAATATTCCTTAACCAATAAATGTTAAGGTAACTGGTTGTTAAATTATTGAGATTAAATTAAGAAGTAATAGAAATACAACCAAACTGAAATTTGAATAAAGATAAGTTGAAATGGATTCAAACTGAAATTAAAATCTTGAATTCGAAAAAGAATTTTTAGGAATAGATAATTGGAATTGGTTTCCAGTTGTAATAACCTTGGTTATTTTCCTAAAATGATGAAATGTTTGTTAATGATTTAGCAAAAATAAAATGTTTATGGAAGTAAACATTTAGGTGAGTATGACTTATGAATTGAAATTGAAAAGGGTTTAAATGGTGAAGTTTTAAATCTAAGTCCAGAAAATATGGGAATTTGTTCCAAGTGTTTGAAAGAAATAATAAATAGTATTATTTGAATAAAAGAGCTTGATTCAAACAAGAGTTGTTTGAAAATTTGTAGGAACATGTTTTGAACTTAAAACCAAAGGTGGTTTAAAATTTAAGGTAATTTGGTGTGTAAAGGAAATAAATATGTATATGGAAAAAAAACTCTAAGATTGAGTTTTGAATAATCCTTGGAAAGTGATGTGAAACCCAAAGTGATATAAGTTTTGAACTAATGAGTAAGAATGAATATTATAAAAAAAAATTTGAAAATTTGAAGTGGGAATTCAAATTTGAGTAAGTTTGATGGGATTAAATTGAATTTAACTTAAAGGAAGTTAAATAAGTTTGGAATAAACAACCTGAATTGGAAATTTCAAGATGAAATTGAGGTTTAACTTAGGAAAGTTAAATGGGCTGATTTGGTAGGGAACTATATGTGGTCTCAGATAGGATTGAGATCTGGAATGGGTAGTGGATGATGAATGTTTTAAATAAATTGGATGATAGATTGGGGTAATATCTATCCCAATATTGGAATTAAATGGAATTAAACTTTAATTTGAAATTACTTAAGTAATTTTGATTTTAAAGATAAAAAAATTAAACTTGAGAAAATGGGATCACTTTGAACATTAAGATTTGAATGTTTAAAATGAACATGTAAACTGAAATGATTAAGGATTGGTTCCAAGATTGAATTTGGGTAATAAATTGAAATTCAAAGATTTAATTGTTTAAAAGGAGTTTGAATTATTATTTGAACTTTGAAATAAGTTAAGTGAAGATAATTTAAAATGGAATTTTGAGAATTGAACTCGGAAATTAAATGGTTTAAAGATATTGATTTGAAGATAAATGTTAATTGGATTAAGGGAATAAATCAACATTTGAAAATTTAACTCGAATTTATAAAATTCGAGATGGTTTAAAATTGAGATTTAAATTGAGTTAGTACCAAGCTGAAATTGATTTGAATTAATGGGAATTGTGATTTAGGATGGATAAGTTTAAAATTCAAATGGGAATGGGGATTAATCCACAAGGAAATTGAAATGATTTGAGATTGAAGTGGATTCAATTTGGAGTTAGTCTAAATTAGTTTAAATAATTTGGAACTGTAATTAAAGTGAATATGTTTAAAATCAAATGGGATTTGATTTGAATTTAGGAAAGAAATTGTGGATAATTCAACTTGAATTGGAATTGGATCAATTTAATGGGAAATTGGTTGAAATGGAGATTGGGAAGTTGAATAGTTTGGCTCTGGACTATTTTCAAAATAAATCTATTTTTCCAAACTATTTACTACACAACTTTTCTTTTTAAACCAAAAACTATCTTAAACTTATTTTACAATTGCTTTGGAACTATTTAACTATTTTACAACTATTTTATAAACTAATTACTGTTTTCTCACTACTTTATAACTAGTTACTATTTACGACTATTTTGCAATTATTTTACTATTTTCAATTATTTTATGATTACTTAACTATTTTGCAGCTATTTTACAAATTAATAATTATTTTTCAACTACTTGTCTATTTTTAAAATTTTCAAGCTATTTTCTAAAATATAAACGGGATGGAGTTCAAACTGTTCGTGATTAAATACCCAACTGAGATAAGAAGTGAAGTGATAATCCAAGTAGGGATTAAAGCAAATGTGAATAAGTGAATGAAAATTAAAGTGAATGTGAATAGAAAGGAAATTGATTTGGTTAATAATCAATGGAGTTAAATACGTAGGATGTGCGTATATTATTCTATACGCATAGTGATTTGATCCAGATTCGAGCACAGAATTTCGAGATAGTATTATCGATCCGAGTTGGGATTTTTCCGCTCGATTTTCGACAGCGAACCTGGATATGGATTTTTGATTGGTTCTGGATATTCTCTATCATAGGTGTGACTATGCAAGGAGAATAACGGTTTCTGATCAAGAAACCAAATCTGAGTCCGCACTAGGAAGTCGGGTGGACAATACTAGTTCGGAAGTGGAATTGTGTGATCGAGTGAGCGATCAGATTGATATTGCGTACGGATGATATGGGTACATCGTACGGGTTTGAATAAAATTGGCATTGAAAATTTGTGGATAAAAACTGAAAAGATTTTTGAAATTGAAAGTATATTTTGAGAAATTGACAATGAATAAAGGTGGAAATTGATTTTGAAGTTGTAGATAAAAGGTTATAAGATGATTTTTGAAATGTAAAATATATTTGTGAATATATGAGGAACTAAAATAAAATAAATTTAAAATTTATATTTCTATGGTAGAAATTAACTTTATGGAAATAAAGTGGAAATTGAATATTTTTCTGAGTTAAAGTTTACTTTATAATAAAAGTAAAAAATTTGGCAAGTGACTTTATAAAGTAATCAAATTTTAATATTTGATTGGGAATAAACAAAGTTACGTATGTTTGTTATATATGATAAACTCCCCTTATTGAATCCATTGCCAAAAGAAAAGGGTTTTTGGAAGTTTTGAAGTATACAAAGGAAACTTATATAAGTATAAAGTGATTTAAAGATTTCCCAAGAAAATTATATATATGAATATATATATAAAAGATTTTATGGAAATGGTTTTGAGAAAAAGGTTTTGGGAACCTTTGGATTTGGAAAAGGCTTTTAATTTTTGGATAAAATCAATATTGGGATTTGGGAAAGCCTGATTTGTGAATTATCGATTTTGAGAATCGATTTTGTGTAAAAGCATTTATATGAGATTCATACTAGGTGTATGATTTGGAAAATACTATATGTGTATAGTATAAAGTGTTTTGAGATTTGCTCTGGGGAAAAAGGCGCTCCCTTGAAATGAACTTCTCAGGAGTGCCACAGGGTGGCACTGCCTTGAGCCTCTAAGGGGGAGGTTCTAAAGTTGATCCTGTGAGGAGTCCGGACAAAACTAGTTCCTGAGGATTATTTGTAGCGAAAGTCAAGGGGCTGGAGCCCACAGAGGCATTTGGGTTATGCTGTGACGACAGTGTAACTCGATGTCACTACGATCTACTGCAGACCATAGCGAAAGTCGTGTGTGCCGCTGAGAGCCAACAGTCTACGTTTGATTTTATATCGGTAGACTGCGACACTATGGTAACATAGCGAAAGTCGTGTGTGCCGTTGAGAGCCAACAGTCTATGTTTGATTTTACATCGGTAGACTGCGACCTATGTGGGAGTGGAGAAGTTTCATTTTGACAGCGTAATCGTGTGTGCCGCTGAGAGCCAACAGTTACATGGACTTTTGCTGCGATGGCAACGTAACCCTGGATGTAACTGCGATCTGTTGTGGGTTCTATGGTGTAATCAGTTACATGGACTTTTGTTGCGATGGCAACGTAACCCAGGATGTGACTGTGACCATGGATGGGTGTGATGATTTCCAGAGCAATTTCATCAAAGATTTTTTCTCTATTTTCAAAACTGTTTCCTATATTTTCAATAAAATTATTCTCCAAGGTATTTTCACTGGGTGTTGAAAATGAGTTTACCGAGTACTTATAGATTTTCAGTCCTACGCCTGATCAACGTATGACCGAATTTCTGTGAGAACAAGGATGGACTTGTCAAAACATCGAGTTATAAAAGTATTTTTATAAAAACTATTTCAGAAATATTATAAGATTTTTTTTTAAAAAGCAATTTAAAAGGGATCAAAGGAAATTTATCTGATTTTAAACATTTTAATAAATCTGGTTTCGTTCCTTTTCGAGGACGAAAAGATTCTAAGGGAGGAGGAATGTGACGACCCTGAATTTTGGCCCTATCATTTTAATAAATATTTGATCTAATTTAAATAAAAAGTAAACTTATCGTTTTAAATGGATAAATATAAAATAAGTGTTGGTAAATTAAGTTTAAAAATGGAAAATACATTAGTTAAATATATTGAGTGATAAAATAGGAGTGAATACAAGCGAATATAATAAAATAAATATAACAACTTTATCAAAGCCTAAGTAAGTCTAGAGTTATATGGTATACTCGTAGTTTGCAGGCAAGAAATAAATGTGCTTGAACCATATGTATGCAAAGAACTAAGCCCAAAGCCAAGTCAAAAAATATACATACTATAATCATAAGTATATGCAAGTAACAAGTTAAAATAAGATATACAAGATGGTACCTGAAAATGAATGGTTTTATAAACATGTAGATGTATATGCAAAAAGAAATAAGTCTAAAACAAAATTAAATAAACATATTTACTATGGCCATGAAGCTTTGCAGGCAAGGATATCTATGAAACATGAAATATAATATGAGCTAAATAGGACATAAAGTACTTAAAACATTTAATGCTAGCACACTTAAATCAATTCGAAATGTTAAAAATCACCTCAGCTCCAAACCAAGCTTGCATGATAAGCTAAAGAGAGAAAAAATCTCTGATCAAAACATAAAAATCTTGTACTAGCATTTTCTAGCCTCTACACACTTGTATTCTTTATATCAAGTTCCTTTTTCATTTTCGTTCATTCAAGCAATGTAAACCAGAGAAAAACAAATCCTGTAACCATTTTCAAAACAAGAGAAAACAAGACAAACCTGTAATTCATTTTAAACAAGGAGAACTCAGCCTGTGATCTTCTCAAAATACATTGCTGAAGTTCCTTCCAGTTTCAAGTTTCAAGTTTTAAAAGCCTTCAGTTTTAAGTTTCAAAGCTTTTCAAGTTCCACCTTTGACAACCCAGTTTTAAAAATCCTCTACCTTTCCAAAATCAGGTGAGTAAACAACTTAAAGAGATTTAAGTATATTCAACTGATGATGGTTAAACCTGAGTTTGGAATTGATTTTTCATGTATATACCAGAATATATCTTCATTTTGTAAATAGCAGAAGTGTGTGCATGTTGTTATGTGAGGAACTTCCCTGTTTCCAGTTTCCCAGTATTAAGTTGAAGAGAAAAATATATATCAAATCAATTAATCTTTGTTAGACCTTGGTTATTAAAGCAAAAATGCTTGTTTAAGAGTTAACTATGATTTAAAAATAATTTCAAGAAAAAAAAAACATATGTAATTAGTAAAACCTGTTTTACAGAGGATATGCTAAATTTTGATAAAATTCGAGTAATTCGAATCTGGGATTCAATTTTATAATTTGAATCGACTTCGAAAGATAGGATTTTTAAGATTTAAATGATGATTTAAAGCAAGTATTCAAGGTGCAGTTAGAACATGAAACATAGAGGCGTTTTTACCAATATCAGATGATCCAAACAAATTTAAATTCTGGGATTTGATGAGAGGCAAGTTTGGGAATGTAGTAATACGGGAAAAATGAAAAAAATATTTTCGAATGCATGGATTTTGGAATCGGATCGAATGTAGGGTTTTGGACTGTGTTTTGGTCGAGTCTAGAATCGAGGCCATGGTGAAGCCTCTGGTGGATCGAGTACCACCGGTTTCTGGTGGATGGAAGAAATGAGGTTGTCGGAGCTGTAACCGGAAGTGTAGACACTCCGGTGACGAGATGGCCGTGACGAGGCGATTTTGGGTGAGCTTGAATATTCCAGTTTTCGACTGGAAATGTCGATTTTGATTCGAGCGATTATTTGTTGTTTGGGAGGTCGGGAACGATGATGGGGATGGTCGTAGACAGGTGGAGAGTAACGGCGATGGTCGGAAGGCCGTGGTTCTAGCGTGCACGTGCACAGTCGAATATTCCTGGTGGCTGTGTTCTTTGTTGATGGCAGAGGCGAACTCGAGATTTTCTCGAGTAGACTCGTGATTGGTTCGGGTGGATTTGCATTTTTCCTCGAAGTAGAATAAGTGTTATCTTGGGTAGGTCTGTTTTTCTTAAGTTTGGACAGCGCCCAGTTTAACTCGAGTACATACTCAGGTAAATTTAGTTTTGGCTCGGGTAAATCTGTATTTTTCTCGAAGCAGTTTGAAGGGGAACTCGAGTCATTTGTTTTCGAATTATACCAGTGTCCAGTTTTTAACATTTTAAGTTATTAAATTTAAATTTGTAATTAATGTTAAAACTGAGTTTAGTTAAGTGTTTAAATCCAGATTTTTTGAAATAAAAGAAAAGTTTTAAATTTAAATACTTTTAATAAATTTAAATATTTGAATTTAAAGGGTTTAGATTTAAAATCCTCTTCATGGCAAAGTGTTTTTAAATTTGTAATTTAAGATGTTCAAAAAGTTAGTTTATAAAATGATCAAAGCTAAATTAATGAAGTAATTAAAGGTTAATTACTGTATTTGGTTAAGGATAATTAATTTGTGGAATAATTAAGGGCTAGTTACTTAAATGTAAATAAAGGATAATTAGAATGATATTGGAAACCTTTGATAAATTGTTATCCTTAATATGTGGTTCGTGATGCTATGTGATCTGATATGTTGATTTAAACTATGATGATGTGGTTATCTATTGATGATGAAATATTGTGACATCCTGTATCTTAAGTTGAATTGTATTTCACTTGAACAATTTAAGTTAAATTGTCATTGGTTTCGAAGAGACCGGAGTCGGGTATTAGTAAATACCCGAAACCACTTCGATTCTTATTGAATCTCTAGTTGAAATCAATAAGTTGAAATGGAATGATTTAGGCAAATTAGACCATTAAATCTAAGTTTGGTACTTAGAAACTGGTGAGTGAAATAAATAAGGTCAATAACAATTTGTGTAGTTGTAATTGATACAAGTTACCCGGGTTTCTTTAAGGTTTGAATTTAGTATTTCAAATTATATGGGTTTACTCACGCTGGTTTCCAGCCTGACCCGGGTGTTACTTTGATGTAATGCTCGGGTCAGACCGAGTATTACAGATTTTCAGGTAAGGACGTTTTGGAGCTCAGGAGGAGTACTGGATGGCAGGACGTATGAAGTGATTCCGCTGTGACTATTATTTTTGATTATCTGAGGCATATTTGATTTATATATGATCATCGTTGTGTATTGGAATATAACTCTGATGTAAATAAATGTAAATTGACAAATACAGTATTCTTTTGTAAACTGTTATTATTTGATATTATATTTTGTTCCGCTGCGAATGTGAGCATCTGTGTTATGTTTTCTGTTTCTTTTCTTCCATCTCTTCTTCTTTTCATAACTATCTGGAATTTTCGGGATCGAAATTTCCGGGTCGTTACAAGTAAAATACCCGATATTGATAATTGTGAAATTGATGTGAATTTATTTGACCGTTTGGATGACTGGTTGTAATGGATGCTATTGGCTGATATTTGGATGTTTATTTATTTTTATATATAATGTTATCATCCTGTATATAATTTACAGTATATAAACTGTAAATTGAATTATTTCGAATAAATTAAGAAATAGGTTGAAATGATATATACCCATGACATTTATTTTGGATTGAAATTTTATATATCCATCCCTGAATTAAATTGAAATAATTGAATCACTTGGCCATAGGATAGAGAATTATATACGGACACCGAATTGGTTAAATTAAGTTGTTTAAAATTTTGATTTGAAATTATTTAAATGATTTGGTTTTTGAAATAGAAATCGAATTTATGGTAATAAAATTATTTTCGAATTGGAACTCCGAATGTTGAAATTTAAATTTGAAACAGAAATTGTTTAATTAATCGAGTTGAGAATTTTAAGTATAATCGAATATGATTTGAATTTCAGAATTGATCTGTTTTAAAAGATTGGACTTTTATTCGAACTTTGAGTATTGCTAAGTAAAGGTAATTTAAAATGATATTTCAAGATTCAGCTCGAAATTTAATAATATTTGAAGTTTTGGATTTTAAATTGGATATTGAAAAAAAAATTGATTTAAGTGTTTGAATCAATATTTTGAAAATCGAACTCGGAATTGATATAAATCGAAATGGTTTAAATTTGGAAATGGAGTTGAAATTAATTTAAGATTGGAATTCAAATTAACTTGAGATTAAAATTTAAATTAATTTAAGATTGAAATTCAAATTAATTTAGAATTGGAATTTTAAATTACTTTGGAATTGGCATTGAAATTTATTTGGAATCGAATAAAATTTGACGTGAAATCGGAATTGAATCGATTAAATCGAAATGGAAATTGGAACCGATTTAAATGGGAAAATTTGGAAAGTGAACTGTTTGACTTTGAAACTATTTTAAATGAATATTTTTAGTATAAACGATTTAAAATCTGTATACTTTCAATATTCAAATTATTTTGATTTTCCAAACTATTTTACTATGTAACCATTTTTAATACTCAAATTATTTTCTATTAAACTATTTTAACTATTTTAAAAACTATTTAAACTATTTTGTAAAATTTCAAACTGGTTTAAAGGGTGGAGTGTTTATATTTAAATATTGAATTTAAATGCGAATTTGGTTAAAGTGAATTATAACCAAAATTGTAATTCGAATCAAGTTTTGAAGTAAAATCGATATATCGAATTGAATTAACATTTTAAAGCGAATATGATAATTTCGAAATGGGTTTGATTTTTTTGAAGCGAATATGATGATTTCGAAATGGATTTGATTTTGAAGCGAATATGATATTTTGATATCAAGTATGAATTGTTTTCGAAATATAAAAGAACCAACCGGTGTGTAAAACGACGTTTGGTTGTTAAAGATACCGGGGCCTCTTATTGGCATACTCTCTATCAATATTGGAACCACTTTTACAACTATGTACGTGGTGGATGATATCTAGAATGTAGTGGTTGAATTGGCGAACGTTACTGGAATGAAGTAAGAGAACGATGATGGATAGCCTTGACACTCGTGTCATAATTAAATGACTAAAACAGGAGCCTATGTCTAGCCAATGAGGTTAGCTACCTCTAGCGACGTTGATCCCTCGTATTACTATTGTGATTTCGTATTCGATGGGTGCACCTTTTCGTTTGGATTGATTGTCGCGGTCGGCCACAGATGGGTTTCGACCAGCCACAAAGGGTAAACTGGTAGAATCCTACCTTGGGCATTGCCTCACGTGCCTTGTCATATTTATCCCTACGACTATGGTTTTGAACTATAAAAATGTGTTAAGGTGGATCAATGTAAAACCTTAACGCTATTTTGATATTTATTTTACTGAGACATTAATTATTATAGCGTATACTATTATATATAAATAGTTAAACGGATCCTTAGGAGATGGAAAATCCCGTAACATCTCTTAAGTTATTGTACTCATTTTAGTGATATTGATTTGACTTACATAGGAGTATTTTAGTCCTGACTCGAGTGTTTTGTCTTTTCATTACGCTCGGGTCAGTCTTGAGTTTTTCCAGTGTATTGAAGATCAGAAGCGCTAGAGGACGAAGATGAAGTTGGTATATTTTTACTATTATTATTTCCTTATTCATGCTATCCTGTATATTGATCACTTATCCCTGATGTGTATATATATAACTCTGATAAATGTGTATAGATTATAATCAAATGTATAGTAAACAGCTTCATGAACTGTTATTTGATTATTATATTTTATCGCTTCCGCTGTGAGATTCTGTGTTTGTTTTCTTCTTCTTTTCTTATTTTTCTTTTTTAACCCCATGATTATCTACGTTCCAGATTGTTTAAGTTGGACATGTGTGGATTATTGTCGATTTAAACCTTTCGAAATGTGGGTCGTCACATTTACACACCTAACTCAGATAAACTGAGGTCAGATTTACTGATCATACATTCGGGCTTACGGAGAAGAATACAGAGCGTGGCGGGTGTAAACACTTGCATATGAACACATGACTCTAGGTGTTTATTATTATTATTTTAAAATTTATTTACTTACACCTAACTTAGATAAACTAAGGCCAGATATACCAGTCATGCACTACCTTTCGGGCTTACGTGATAAGGGTACTATAACGACCCTGAATTTTTGACATTTGAAATGTGAATATTTAATTGAGTTTAAATATTCGAATGATGGTTTAATTTGAAATTCAAAAATCAGAGTGAATTTAGCGATTAAATTATTGAATTTAATTATTGAAACTGGGTAAAAATTTGAATCTTCGGTTTTGAGCCGATTAAAAATATTTTCAAGGCTTAGAAAATTTATATTGATAATTCTGAAGGTATTGGAACTTTCAGAATTGGATTTGAAACTGTTTTGTTCAGTTTTGAAATTTATCGTATAAATCGATATTTGAAAATAGCGTTCCGGGGCACAGTCTCGGAATTCGACGAAACCAGTTCCATTGGATCCGTAATATTGTATTATTATCGGATTTCAATTTTCGTAATGTTTGGAGTGATCGTTTGGCCGTACGATAAGCAAACGCGCTGATATTAAATTGAAAATTCAATATTATAATTGGTCCAAAAAGTTATCTTCTCCATACGATCGAATTTGGACTCGAAACCTTTTCCATTATGTTCGGAATAGGCGTATAACATTACGAATGCCTGGCGGCACGCCTTAACAGGAGGTCGAGATTTCAAGTTGTGTTTATCGAGAGAATTTGAATTTAAATTCAAATACATATATTTATCTATTAGTCAACTTCAGCTGGCACATCACAACTTTTTTCCTTCAAATCACTGTCTCCTTCATACCCTTCCTTTTCTTTTCCCCACTTCTGAAATCATACAGGCGAACAGAAAGAAAAAAAAGTAAACGAAAACTATTCTCGTTCAAAGTAGAAAATAAATGGTAGCGCAAATCAAATTGAGGCCGAACTCTTCATTCGAATTGTCCCCATTCCCTTCTTTCAAATTCAACTCACGAAAAGAAAAAGGGGCATGAGATTGTAATCGCAATTTCATGAAGGCTGAGGAGGGCTCGTGATTGCCGGAGTTCGCGATGCGAACAAGGCGATGGAAGGGGGAAATTCACGGCGTGGGCTCGGCTTCACTGATTGGTCGAGGAAGCATCTTGATGGCGGTCGAGCTCGTAGGCGAAGCTCGAAACTCGAACGGCGGCGTTCAGGCGTGCAAGGCAGGGTGAGGCGATTCGTCTTGGCGATGAGGAGCAGGCGGCGTGTTCGAATTCCGGTGGGGGGGTTTTCGATGTCTTTGTCTTCGGCATCGCGATGGTGGCACGCGCGACTGCTTCGTTCGAGGTGATGGTGTCGCGATGTGATTCGAGTATCTCAAGTCAGGTCTAACCAGCAAGATAATTAACAGTTATTTTAACTAAATTAAATAATCTGTATAAATTTGTATATGTGTAAATATACAGAAGAAAAAAAATGTGTACAGTGAAGAATGTATAGGAGCAGATTTTTATATGTTCAGGGAAATATATATATAGTGAAACACATATATGTAGAAAGATTTTTGAAAATATATATATATATATATATAGGATTTTAGAAAACTTAGGAAATTGTATAGAAATTAGTTTTACATATTCAAAATATAGGAAGTTTAGTTTTAAATTTAATTTTAAGTTAAATTAATTTATTAAAAGGAATTGGTTTAAAATTAAAAGTATTAGTTTTAAATCAAATTGTTAGTTAATTAAAAATTATTTAAAAGGAAATTTATCATTCGATTTATTTCGAATATTGATAAACTGTATAATATTTATACAAGGTTTAAAGATTGTGAAAAACAAACTGGAATGGAAAATGGAATGCATGCATTGATAAAGGCGAGATCTTCTCACTCAAAATGAAAAGTGGAATTTTCAGTTATAAATTGATTGTTGTTTTGGATGTGATACTATATATAGTAGTATATAGCAATATATATATATATATATTGGCATATGTATATATTGGTGATTGATTTTCCCGCATTATATAGCGGATGAGACCCTATTGCGCCGCATAATAGCGGATGATATTTTATAAATCCAATATACCGCGATATTCCACCTCGAAGTGGAATTGGTATTGTGCTAACATCTGTGGATGCAGGGAAACAGGTTGGAGGGATCCAACTGGATTCCTCAAAAAATTTGAATTGGTTTCATATGTTGTGTGATTGATTATTATAATCTGTGTATGATTATATCTGTGATTGAATGTGTTGAGAGCTATAATTTAGCCGAATGTATTTTTGGTATCGTTGGATACCAGAAATAAATGAAATTGGATTTTTGAAATTAAAATTGGAAATTTTAAATAAATTCTTTTGAAAGAATTGGTTGAATTTCAAAGAAGGAATTTTAAAAGTGTAAAGTTGATTTTTGAAATCTTATTGAATAAATTCCAAAATATGGGAAAGATTTGTATAAATGGATTTTGAATAGTATTATTCGAAAGTTGGAAAATTTATTGAAAATGGAATTTTTAAAGGGTTTGGAAAAGATTAAGGAATTTATTTTTAAAAGTGGTAAATTTCTAGAAATCCAATTGATAATTGATTTGGTATTGGAAAATAAATCTTTGGGAAATCAATATATATTTTTTTATTTGATGTTGAATGAAAATTGATTTGTATTGAAATAAAGTGTTGAAATAAATTTGGAAATCAATTTGGAATTTGATTTGGGGTTTGAAATGAAATTAAGAAATCAATTTGATAATTGATTTGGTGTTAAAAGTGAATATTTGGGAAATGTAAATTCAGAATAGAATTTGTAAACGAAAGGGAAATTTGTTTTAAAAATAAACATTGATTTATTTTTAAGTGTGGAAATAAATTTACAAATTTGGAATGTAAATTTGAAATAAATCGATAAGGATTTATTTAATTGGTTTAAATGGACCATTTTGAGATGAAGTGTGAAATATGATTTGAAGTTGATTTTCAAATGTGAAAGTGTGGAAAAATATATATCTCGTGAAGAGATTTTGAAATTGATTTTCAAATGTGAAAGTGTGGAAAAATATATATCTCGTGAAGAGATTTGAAATTTAATAATTTGGGAAAAAATTATTTAAATTGGATGTTGTTGTGAATGTTGTATTGATAGTAAATAACCGACTATCAATATTTTCCTTTGAAATGACACTTGATTTGTTTTTTTAAAACAAACGCTCACTATTCGGGTTAGCCGGGAAAAGACCTTTGTGTCTTATAACCCATTCCAAATTAGTGATACGACGGATCGTATTGAAGGTCGGTGGTGAAGACCGGATATTTTCGAAAATGAAAGGACAACCTGTCGAATGTCTCTGCACCGAGTTGCTCCGGTATGGAGATTTATATCACTCTCTTTGTGATGGGAAGTCCGGACGTGATTATAAATTATCCGGATTGCAAGGGCTTCTTTGGAAGTGCCTTCGGTTCCGTTCGATCCCGGAACGGACTTGTATGGATGTGTGTCTGACGTTACACTTTGAGATGTAAAGCTGGTTTCTATCAAATACATTTCTGTTGGTGGCGGAGAATTTATTCTCTTAGCTTAACACCCTTCTCTGAGACGTATGAGCTCAGAGGTTATGTAGTTGATGGTTACTAGTGATACATTCCCAATTTGGTAATGTGGCATATGAAGTGCTGTTGATCATTGGTTGATCAAAGCGTGACTTTGTGAAAAAGCGTGGCTTTGTGAAAAAGCGTAGTTTTTGTGAAAAAGCGTAGTTTTTGTGGACGAGACTTCATCGAGCCTCACAACCCGGTAATGGTCGAAACAGGAATGTTGCGGCAAAGGTTTGTAGGGGTAGCGCCCCTAGGGTATGTCATTTCCTTCTGGAGAAGGTGATATCATGGTATGGAGCCCAGATATTTTACCTATGTTGATGCACCACATTTATTATACTTTTGTGGTTGTTGCTTTGTGATTGAGGATCCTCGGATAAAGGTTGGTTACGACCGGGGGATGACATACTTGTGTGTTAGTTACCTAGTTACAACTGTACAGTGTGAGGTAGCGTCAGTGTGTAAGTTACCTAGTTACAGCTGTACAGCGTGAGGTAGCGTCGGCCTTGTGTTTGCAGAGATCCAGTTAGGATCCGGGGCGTCTTTCCAGAGGCGTTTTCTATTTCGGTGTAAGGAAGTTCCTTAGCCTGACCATTTGTTGGAAATCCAAAGAAACAATACGAACCCTGTACGGTTTTAATTGTATTACCTGCTATGGAATGTGGCGGTAACCTGCTATTGAACGTAGTAGCTATAGTAGGCATACAACAATGGTTGTATGTTGGCTAAGATTGATATTATACTTTCGAAATGTTTTCGACACTAAACATTAATAATAATATCAACTGATTTTGCGTAGTAAGCATTTTTGACTATTATAAGGGGAAATCTCCCCCAATTCTGCGTTTGCATTGTGTGTGTGGCGGGAGGCCTTATGGTAGTTTCATTTTCCAAAAGCATTGCGAATCTGTTTTTTTTTCTTTGTGAAAATAACTATTTTACGATCTCACACCAGTCACCATGACTGACTCGGAGTTTATTGTTCCCTTTCTAAACTCTGGGTGCCCATAATTTTCCACACGGGCAGCCTAGAGTTATGTTATCAGGATATTTTGGATATTCTGGAGCTTTGGAGATGAGCTGGATGGCGAAGCGTACTACCGCACTTGTTTATTTATTCTGCTGTGTATTCTGTATGAGGACAAGTTTATATAACTGTCCATTGTTGTATTGTGTTGTACATTGACTCTGATTGATGTATGTATAAACTGATATAGTCTTTTGTTTTAAAGATTATTGACTCATCTATTATATATTGTTCCGCTGCGAATGTGAGATTCTGACATTGTTTCTGTTTTTCTGTTCTTTCTTTTCTTTTGTCTTCTTCTACCCCTTCTTTTAGCCCTAATGGTTCGGTTTTCCGGCATTTGTTTGCGCGGCATTTGATACAGTGGACGTATTAATGTCGACTTTCGAGCGTCGAAAAATCGTATCGTTATAGGTACAAAGCATGGCGAATGTACACACTTACGTGTCAACACCGACTCTAGATATTTCTTATTTTTATAAAAAAAATTTTAGAGAGAGTTATGCAAAATCATCTTAGCATCACTTAACTTAAAAGATCAAAAATGTTATCGTCTTTACTTGAAATCAACAACTCTTTTAAACAAAGATTACAATTAGGACATACTTCATAATTATCACATATGAACCTTCCTATATACTAGTTAAACCATTGTTACTTGTAATCAACTTTTATTTTTGTTGAGATAAGTAAATTTTCAAAAATTTCAATTTATTAACCAAAAACATATACTTATCCTATAGTGCCTCTTCAAAAGTAAATCAATATGCTAAAAAGAAAACCTATTTTGGTATTTTTTTTTCTTTTTTTTGTTTTGGAAAGAAAATGCAAAAAATAAAACACGAAAAATCAAAATAAACATGCGACTCCCCCCACTCTTGATTTTGACTGTGTCCCCACAGTCAATAAGTGATATAATGAGTGTAACAAAGAAAAATATGTATATAATTACAAGAGAGGGTTAAAAAAATTTACTAGACGTAGTATGGCTTATGAAGAATCATGAGCTCCTCCTCTCGATCACTCGCTAACTCCTAGTAAGGTTTCAAACAATGACCATTGAATTTAAAATTTGATCCATCCATAGGGTTTTCTATTTCTATGGCACCATGTGGGAAAAGAGTTCGTACCACGTATGGTCCTGTCCATCTTAATTTTAATTTCTCATAGAACAAATGAAGTCGAGAGTCATACGTAAGTACGTTTTGATTTGGTGAAAATGTTTTCCTTAGGACTGACTTGTCATGAAAAACTTTTGTTCTTTGTTTGTAAATTTTTTCGTTTTCATACGCGTCATTCATGATCTCCTCTAATTCATTGTGTTGCAATTTTCTGTTTTCGTCTACTTTTTCAAGATCAAATTTATGTTCTTAATTGCCCACAACGCTTTATGTTCAAGTTCGACGGGTAAATGACACGCTTTGCCATATACTAGCCTAAAAAGAGACATCCCAAGATTGGTTTTATACGCAGTTCTATAAGCCCAAAGTGCATCAGTTAATTTTTGTGACCAATCTTTTCAATTTTTATTTATAGTTTTCTCCAAAATTTGTTTGATTTGACGATTTGAAACTTCAACTTGACCACTAGTTTGAGGATGATAAGGAGTGGATAACTTGTAGGTTATCGAATATTTCTTCATTAGAGTTTCAAATGAACGATTGCATAAATGGATTCTGCTATCGCTTGTTATTGTGCGAGGTGTTTCAAACCTCGAAAAGATGTTTTACTTTATGAATTTCACAACAATTTTATGGTCATTTGTTTTACAAAGAATGGCTTCAATCCATTGAGAGACGTAATCAACGGCAAGAAGGATGTACAGATTTTTGAAAGAATTGAGAAATGGTTCCATAAAGTCAATACCCTAAACGTCAAAGATTTCGATCGTAAGAATGGGGTTCAATGGCATCATGTTTCGTCGAGAGATTCTTCTTAACATTTGGCAGCGATTGAAAGTGTACGTGTAGTACTAAGGATCGTGTAATATGGTAAATTAATGCGGAAACTGGTAATAACAGTAAAGTAAAAATTAAAGTAAGCACACCAGGAATTTTTATACTGGTTCGAACTTCCCGTTCTACGTCCAGTCCCAGAATACCCTCTGGATTTAAACTAAACCCCTCACTTAACCCGGAGGAATAGGTATACGACACCTGAGCAGCCGAACAGGAATTTTTCCGCCTCAACAACCGAAGAGGACTTCAACTTAATACAAAATGTTTGTTGACGAATGTGTTCTAAATAACACTGATTGTCTTTTGATAGTACAACTTTCCTATAATCAAATCCTCAAGAATATGTATGTGTGTGAAGATTTAGAAGGAAGATAATCACGTAGAATCGAAGTATATGAATAAATTCAAGGATTCTAGTGATATTGAATAAGAGTGAATGCTTTTATTTGCAGAAATGAGAAGAGATTAGATTTCAGAAATATAAACAAGAATCGGTGATTGTAGAAGTGAATTGAATATGTTTATATAGTTGTAGAAGAGTTGTAATCTTTCATGAATAGTTTTAGTCAACAGTAGTGTCCATACCTCTTGAAATAGAGGACATTACTCTTCATGAAAAGATCGCGTCTCTTCAGAAAACTAGCCGTTTTTCTCTGGTCGGTCGACCGGAAAAACTGGCCGGTCAGCTGAGTTGAAAAACGTATACAAAACAGAAAGTCACTGTGCATATGATACAGGGTCGGTCGACCGAGGATCCTGGTCGGTCGGCCGACCTAGTGTTATATGCACAGTGAACATATTTTTTGATATAAAATGTTTTGTGTGCGTGTGTGATTATTTGAGGAATGATTTTAACATTGTTCTAAGACTCAAATAAAATAAAATATCCATACTAATCTCTGAATTGTAAGATTATCTTCTTTGTAGTGCACGGTATGCACTTATTCTCTTTTTGTCGCTTTCATATAGCATTCTCGTCATTTGATCTGTGAAGCTTGTGTCATGAATCAAAACTCATGAATCAACATTCTCCCCCTTTTTGATTGATGACAATACTTATGTGACGAAGTAATATTGACATATATATTATAGTTCTCCCCCTGAATGTATGGCGACTTTTCTGCAAACATTCGTTAATTTGCATACATTTCTCCCCCTTTGTCATCGACAAAAAGGAATACTTATAACAGACTGAAGTAATGCAAAAAACATTTAAATTTACATGGTACATTCTTTGAGCTTAATTAGAAATAATTTAAAGATGTTTGCTTAGAACATAACATAACAATTAATTAAGAAACAAAATAAACTACAAGAGATTCTTGAAAGTTAAAATAAATTTAAAAAATACTACAATTACTCCTCATCATCGTCGGTATCCCACTGTTCTGGATGAAGATTTTCATCGAGAGGAGCCGGTTCCTTACCCCGTCTGTGAGTGGTAGGTGCGGGAGTTGCCGATGTGCTGGAACTTGTGTTCTCGGATGTAGACCAAGAGAAATTTAGTGCGGGTCTTTTTCCAGGAGCAACAAATGAAGCACCGGCTTCAGAAGAGCATGATAAGGCATCCCATAAATTTACGAAGAAGCCTTTGATCTTTTTGAAACGCCCATCAATTTTTCGAAGGCGAGAATCCAAAGCTAGTTGATTTTGGGATAAAATATCTATGGCAGCCGTTGTGCTAGTACCGGGAGGTGGTCTTTGGATAGAGGTTTGACGAGTTAAACGTTCTGTGGAATGAGTGGAGGGTTGAGGAGTAGAATAGCTACGACGTAGTTGTTCTCGTGGAATGGTACGCCATTGCTGAAAGGTTGTGATTTGGGATGGTGCATCGGGTAACTTCATCAATTTTATTGTTCGTGAGTCAAAGGTACGAACTTTGGATGTTTTGGATTCCGGTGCATGAGTGACAAAGTTGTTAATCAACCGCATTATGTATTCTCCATAGTAAATATGGAGCATTTTTCCTTGGTTGAATGTAAGGAATTCATCCATAAGAAGTTGTGTCCAATTTACCCGAATGTTTCCACACATAGCATATAACGCCTTGAAGTTTTCGGGATATACTAAGTGGTACGACCCTCCTCTTGGAACAATAGACTTCATCATGAATCGATGAAAAAGTCGTGCTTTAGGTCGGAGAGATGAAGTTTGCCTTAAGTCGGTAGCATCATCTTCAAAGAATAAGTGACTTAGGCGGTCACGAGTTGATGGATTACAATCTACATCATGTAATGAGATTCTACCCGGTCGAGCATTTAAAATATGATTCATTCGATCTTTGGAGAGAAACATCGATGTGCCACATACCGAAGTCCAAACACAATTTTCAGTGTTTCTAGGTGGATTGACAAGATTGAGATTTGCTAAGAATAACTTTACCATTATATGATTAATCTTCAAGTTGTTTTTCCTATGGTCAAGAAAAGCATCAAGACCACTTTCAAGAGCGGCGTTTTCAACACCGTAGGCGGTAAAATCAGGATAACTTACAAAAGACTCCTCAAAGATTTTTGCATCTTGAAGCTTTATCCATCTTTCTAAAGCTTTTTCACTTACTAACCAAGAAGCAATTTGAGAATCTACAGGAGTTGAGGAAGATTGGCCAGCGGTAGTCTTAGATTTCTTTTTGGGAGCCATTTTTCTTGAAGAATTTGAAGAAGTTTAGAAAGGTTGTAATGGGGGCTAGGGTTCAAATCTGTTGTGGAAGAGTAAAGTGAAGAGGTGAGATAAAAAGGTGAAGGGTTGGGTTAAAATATGAAGACAATTTTAGCAGAATAACACGTTCGGTCGACTGAAGGACCTGGGTCGGTCGACCGAGTTTAGGTTCAGAACAGTGCTGAAACTTTCGGGAAAAGCTTTGGTCGACTGGTGCAGGGAATTCGGTTGATCGAGTTTAAAAAATATTCTACTGTTATTCGGGAAATACGTTCGGCTGACCGAGTCAGGTATTTCGGTCGACCGACTTGGAAGAAATCTGTTTTTAAAAACTTCCCGGGACAGCTTCAGTTGACCGGTTCAGGCATTTCGGTCGACCGAAAGCATGTCATGTTGTTGTTTTTTTTTAAATAAGAATTATAGAAATATAATCATATTATTACATCATATTTATTTATACAGCTTATATATAAAAAAAATAACATATATATACTAAAATATAGCCATGATGAATTAGCATCGACGTTCCCATGAATTTGGAGATGGAACGTTTTCTACCGGTGACCATATTGGAGCTATTGGAGATTGAACATGGTTAGAGGGAGATGGAGTTCTGTAAGAAGGTTCAGCAACATCATCCTTCTTAGATGAACAAAATTTCATGGCAATCTTTTCAAGGAAGCTTAAACGTCTTGCTGTGACTTTCTGTTCGTAATAAAGTTCCCTTTGCATATTCATCTGTTGTTGTTGGTAGTGATGAATTTCATCAATCTTTTGTTTGGTTGATGGAGTTACTACCATTTCCTTTTTCCCTTTCTTTTTATCAGGTGTATAACCTGTATGGGAGTCTTCCCATGGTTTCCACCTGTGTCGGGGATCATTATCTGGAGAGGGAAATTCTAAAACACGATTTGGCATTGGAAATGTAGGATAAGGACCACCTTCGGGGATACGATCAGAATAGTCGTCGTCCGGGGAAGTATAAGAGAGATGAGAAATTTCAGAATTGTAGACATCATTATTAGAAGACATTTTTGTTTTAAGTTTTTGTTTTGTATTTAATGCTCTATTCAATAAGCATATGTATGTATATATATAACCATATTTTCTAAAAAAATAGTGGTCTAAAATCAAATTTTAGTTTTAATCACATAATTCTTTAAACAAAAACTGTTTACAAATGAATGACATACAATGCTTTAGAGTTAAAAAATAGTATATTCTGAAATCAAGTTTCAATGATGTAAATTAGAAACAGAGGTGGAACAAGAAACACCCATAGCCCAAGTGGCTATACTACAACATCTAACATACAAGTCAGAAGTCATGAGTTCGAGTACCGCTTTGGTCAGAAAAATAATTTTATATTTTTCATCATTTTATATATATATATATATATATATTTTTTATTCATAAGTCTTTAAACGACATTATACCTAAATCTCGTCTTAGTTTTATAAAAGAAATTTCGTTTAGTGGTTTAGTAAAAATGTCAGCTATTTGATTTTCAGTATTGATAAATTCTAGATTTATTAATCCTTTTTCAAAACAATCACGAAGAAAATGATGACGAATATCTATGTGTTTTGTTCGGGAATGATTGATCGGATTTTTTGAAAGGTTTATTGCACTGGTATTATCACAATAGATTATTGATTTTTATCAAAAATGTTACATTTATTTTCTGAAAAAGTTATATTAAAACCTTTGTCGCATAGTTGACTAATACTTAATAAATTATGTTTTAAATTTTTAACTAATAAAACATCAGTAATGAAAGGTAAATTAGATGTACCATTGCTATTGACATTGCCTTTGCCGATGATATACCCTTTTGAGTTATCTCCAAAGGTGACTGCTCCTCCATTTGAGTATATAATGTTTGATAACATTTCTTTGTTTCCAGTCATGTGTTTTGAGCAACCGCTATCTAAAATCCATTTTCCTCTCTTTTTATGTGGTACCTGCAAAAATTATAAAAAAGTTGGTACCCAATCTTTTTAGGGTCCTAAGAGTTAGATCTTAGAAAGCCAAACCCATACGGGTTCAGAATTCCCTTTATAAACATAATTCTTGTTATTATGAACAGTTTCCATAAAACTTTTGATATGTTTATTCCTTATCAATGTATTATTGGTTTTTGGAATCCATATCTTAATAGTTTTAGTATTTGAATAAACTGTTTTCCTAATATCTTTCTTAATTTTATTATTAATTTTACTTTTAGCATAATTATTTTGTTTCTTAAATCCTAGTCCAGATTTATTGTTGGAAGTTTGAGAGTTTTCTAGTATACTAGAAAGATTTTCTCTTCCTTTATTGAAATTAGAAACATTTTTAGAAATATCATCAAATTTTATTTTAAGACTAGATTTTTCTAACTCTAAATCCTTAATTTTAGATATTAAATCATTATTTTCAAAAAGTAAAACATCATTTTTATTTTTCTGAATTTCTAGTTCCTCAGATATTGACGTAATTTGAGAAGATAAGTTAGAATTCGATTGTTGAGAGATTTCAAGTTCTTCTTCCAATATTACCTTCTCATCTTTTAACATATCTACTTCTAAAACTGTTCTATCTAACTTTCTTTGCAACTCCTTATTTTTCTTTTTAAGTTGTTTTGTTAAATTTACTAATTCAGAATTTATTTCAATTAAATCTTCAAAAGTAAAATCACTTACATCGTCTGACGAAGCCATGAAGCATACATTTGCTTGTTCATTATCACTTTCACTCTCTGATGAGGATGATGAGTCAGTGTCATCCCAAGTGACTGAAAAAGCTTTTCGTTTGTTTTGTCCTTCTTGAAATTGTTCTTTTTACGATCTGGACAATCTTTCTTCATGTGTCCTTTCTTGTGACATTCATAACATTCCATTGTTGAAGATGATGGTTTGCTGCTATTAGAATTGTTGTTGGAATTATTTTTGTTTCCCTTGAATTTGTTTCTGTTGAATTTCAAAAACTTTTTGAAATTTTTAGCGATCATTGCCATATCTTCATTATCTGAGTCGGAATCATCTTTTTCTGCTTGGAATGCTACATTTTTCTTTTCTTGTGCTCCATTTCGTTTTGCCTGCAAATTTACTTCGTAGGACATTAAATTACCTATCAATTCTTCTGGTTTTAATGTTGACAAATCAGTTGCTTCTTCAATAGCTAGGACTTTTCGTTCCCATTCGTCCGTTAAAGAATTCAAGATTTTTGTAACAACATCAAAATCAGTAAACTTTTGTTCTAGAGACAATAGAGCATGATAAATATCCTGAAATCTAGAGTACATGTCATTTATAGATTCATTTGGCCTCATTTTAAAGTTTTCAAATTGATGTTTCAGCATAGAAATTTTGCTCAATTTAACTTTGTTCGTTCCTTCATGTGAAACTTTAAGAGTTCTCCAAATTTCATAGCCGGAAGTACACATACTAACTCTATTGAATTCATTTCTATCTAATGCACAAAATAAAATATTCATAGTCTTAGCATTTGATGTAGCATCTATTTTTTGTGTGTTACTCCAAGTTGAGTATTCTCCAGTAGGAATTGTGTATTCCCTTTGTATAATATTCCAGATATCAAACCCACTTGATTGCATATAGATTCTCATTCTAGTTGACCAATAATTATAATTTATACCATTGAAAAGTGGAGGTCGTGAAGTCGATTGACCTTCTGTGAAACTAGAATTAGTGTGAGTGTTAACATCGTTAATTTGTGTGGTTGCCATATTACTAAAAATAAGTAAATATCAAATAACTTTGTGATGGTTATAAGATAACCTTGCTCTGATACCAAATGAAAGTGTACGTGTAGTACTAAGGATCGTGTAATATGGTAAATTAATGTGGAAACTGGTAATAACAGTAAAGTAAAAATTAAAGTAAGCACACCAGGAATTTTTATACTGGTTCGAACTTCCCGTTCTACGTCCAGTCCCAGAATACCCTCTGGATTTAAACTAAACCCCTCACTTAACCCGGAGGAATAGGTATACGACACCTGAGCAGCCGAACAGGAATTTTTCTGCCTCAACAACCGAAGAGGGCTTCAACTTAATACAAAATGTTTGTTGACGAATGTGTTCTAAATAACACTGATTGTCTTTTGATAGTACAACTTTCCTATAATCAAATCCTCAAGAATATGTATGTGTGTGAAGATTTAGAAGGAAGATAATCACGTAAAATCGAAGTATATGAATAAATTCAAGGATTCTAGTGATATTGAATAAGAGTGAATGCTTTTATTTGCAGAAATGAGAAGAGATTAGATTTCAGAAATATAAACAAGAATCAGTGATTGTAGAAGTGGATTGAATATGTTTATATAGTTGTAGAAGAGTTGTAATCTTTCATGAATAGTTTTAGTCAACAGTAGTGTCCATACCTCTTGAAATAGAGGACATTACTCTTCATGAAAAGATCGCGTCTCTTCAGAAAACTAGCCGTTTTTCTCTGGTCGGTCGACCGGAAAAACTGGCCGGTCAGCTGAGTTGAAAAACGTATACAAAACAGAAAGTCACTGTGCATATGATACAGGGTCGGTCGACCGAGGATCCTGGTCGGTCGGCCGACCTGGTGTTATATGCACAGTGAACATATTTTTTGATATAAAATGTTTTGTGTGCGTGTGTGATTATTTGAGGAATGATTTTAACATTGTTCTAAGACTCAAATAAAATAAAATATCCATACTAATCTCTGAATTGTAAGATTATCTTCTTTGTAGTGCACGGTATGCACTTATTCTCTTTTTGTCGCTTTCATATAGCATTCTCGTCGTTTGATCTGTGAAGCTTGTGTCATGAATCAAAACTCATGAATCAACAGCGATCACAAGTTTTACAGAACTCAAATGCATCTTTGAAAAGCGTAGATCAGTAAAAACCACATTGAAGCATCTTTTCAGCTGTTTTCTTTAGACCGAAGTGGCCACCACACACTTGGTCATGACAAATGAAAGAACACTCTTTATTCTGCAATCTGGGATACAACGTCGAATGATTTGATCGGAACAGTACTTAAACAAGTATGGATCATCCAAATAAAAGTATTTGGCTTGGGAAAGAAATTTATATTATCTTGTTTTGACCAAAATGAAGGTGTTTCCTTAGTGACTTGATAGTTCACTATATCGGCATACCATGGATCGACAGAAACGGAAAGGAGTTGTTCATTAGGAAAGTTCTCGTTGATCGGTAAAGAAGACGGTGCGTTTGGAAGACGTGACAGATGATCAACAATGACGTTGTAGGATCCTTTTTTTTCTTTAATCGCAAGTCAAATTCTTGGAGTAAAAGGATCAACAGATCAAACGAGACTTAGCATCTTTTTCAGTGAAAAGGTTCCTAAGAGTGGAGTGGTCAATGTAAACAGTAATGTGTGAGCCAATCAAATAAGGTCGGAATTTTTTGAGCGAAAAGCTACCGCTAGAAGCTCTTTTTCAATGGTCGTGTAATTGAGTTGAGCATCATTAAGAGTCATACTAGCGTCGTAGATGACGTGAATAATTTTGTTGATGCGTTGTCCTAAAACAACACCAACCGCAAAGTTAGAAGCGTCACACATTATTTCGAAAGGAAGGACCCGATTGGGTGAGCAAATGATGGGAGCGGAAATGAGTTCATTTTTGAGACGTTCAAAAGCAGAAATACAATCAAAATTAAAGTCAAATGGAACTTCTTTTCCAAGAAGAGCCGTTGGAGGTCGGGAAATTTTACTAAAGTCCTTCACAAAGCGTCGATAGAAACCATCCTGTCCAAGGAATGAACGAATGTCCTTGATAGATTTGGGAATGGGTAGATTCACAATTACGTCAACTTTAGCTTTATCTACCTCAATGCCTTTATTTGAAATGACATGCCCAAGAACAATGTCATGTTTGACCATAAAATGACATTTTTCCCAATTTAACGTTAAGTGTTTGTCCTTGCATCAATTCAAAACTAACTCAGGATGGTGTAAGCACTCGGGAAAAGAATTTTCAACGATAGAAAAATCATCCGTAAACACTTCAAGAAAGTGTTCGATCATATCGGGAGCGTTGGAAAGGCCAAATGGCATATGTCGATACGCAAAGGTGCCAAAGGGACACGTGAAAGTCGTTTTCTCTTGATCTTCGGAAGCAATCGGAATTTGGTTATAACCGGAATAACCATCAAGAAAGTAATAGAGTTCGTGGCCGGCTAAACGTTCAAGCATTTGGTTGATAAAAGTAAGAGGAAAGTGACTTTTACGTGTTGCAGCATTTAATTTTTGATAATCAATGCAAACACGCCAACCTGTTTGAGTACGAGTTGGAATGAGTTCGTTACAATCATTCTTGATAACAGTAAGTCTAGACTTCTTAGGCACGACATGAATTGGGCTAACCCGCGAACTATCAGAAACAGAGTATATGATTCTGTTATCGAGGAGTTTAAGAATTTCATCTCGAACTGCATCCTTCATTTTTGGGTTAAGCCTTCGTTACGCGTCACGAACAGGCTTCGCATCGTCAACTAAATGGATATGATGTTGAACAAGGTTGGGACTAATTCCCTTTATATCGGTGATCGACCATCCGATTGCTTCTTTATTTTTTTAGAAAATTGAAAGAAGGGAAGCTTCTTGATCAAGAGAGAGATTTGAAGAGATTATGACATGAAACATTTCATTGTCAGCTAAGTATTCGTACTTAAGGTGATCGGGAAGAGGTTTGAGTTCCAACCTAGGAGGTTGCTCAATCAAAGAATTTGGTTGAAGTTCTGACTCAAGAGTAAGAGGTTCAAATGGAAGTGCATTTTCAATTTCGTTAGGCTCATTCTGAAACAGTGGTTCATATTCAATCTTGCGTTCATGGTTTAGGTCAACTGCTTCATTATCAAAATTTTCTTGAATGGAGCTAACTTCCAACGTTAGATCAAGTGATTCGTTTGATTGGTTTTCAAGATTGAAGATGTTAAGATCCAAAGTCATGTTTTCAAAAGAAATTTTCATCGAACCGTTTCGACAATCGATTCAAGCATTTGAAGTAGCCAAGAAAGGTCAACCTAAATCAATGAAATTTGACTCATCGGATTGTTCACAGGTTGTGTCTCTAAAACGATGAAATCGACAGGGAATATAAATTGACCGATTTAGATGAGCACGTCCTCGATTTCTCCCACGAGTTTCTTTATCGAACGATCGGCAAATTGAAGAGTTACATTCGTCGTTTTTAGTTAACCCAAGCCAAGTTGCTAGTAAACTGAATAAGGAATCAAACTGACACTCACACCCAAATCTAGTAAGCACTTGTTAATCGTCTTTTCCCCTATCATTCATGAGATCATCAGACATCTAGGATCTTTGTATTTAATAGGAATTGATTGGGACAAGACTTTGCTAAGTCTGGCAGCTAAGAAAACTTTCTTGGGTACATGAGTGTGTCGTTTTTGAGTACACAAGTCCTTGAGAAACTTAGCATAAGTTGGGACTTGTTGAACGATATCAAGAAGAGGAATGATTACTTTTACTTGTTTGAAAATTTCCAACATTTTTTGGTCAAAATGTTTCTTGGGTTATAGGCAATATGGAAATGGAACACGATGCACAGTAGGTTGGCCTACTTGAGTAGAAGAAGAATTTGGAGTGGAATTTGATTCAATGTTTGGCTTAACATTTTATTCTGAATTCCTTGTCATTTTAGAAGTGTCAAGAGGAGTGTCCGGTAAATCGTTTGGATTAACAACTTGGTTATCGATTTGTTTACCAGAACGTAAAGTCGTTATAGCATGCATTTGGTCTACTTTGCTATCTTGAACGACATGGGCTTGATTCGAGTTTGTATTTTGATTTCTGGAAATTGCAACTGGCTGATTTGGGAACGTGCCTCATTCATGTTCACTCATAGACATGGCTAATTGACTCATTTGCATTTCAAGTTTAGCAATCGATTGACTCGTATTCTGCATATACGAGGTTAACAAATTTTGCAAATTGCTATTTGATTGGAGGCTTTGATTGGTTGCTTTAGCCAAAGTTTCAAGACTTTTCTCAAGTGAAGTCAATCGTTTATTGTCTTGTGGAGCAAAAGATTGTTGCGGTTGATTTTGAGACGAACCCGCAAAATTTTATTGGAAGTGGTTGGTTTGAAAGGGAGGATTCGAAGCATTATTCGGAAATGCTTGAAAATTGGGACGAACCAAATTCATGTTTTAATTATTTTGGTTCCAATCAAAATTAGGATGATTTCTCCAACCAGGATTGTACGTTGGAGAAAACGGGTCATTCTTAACGTTGTTAAAAGCATTGACTTGTTCTATTGAATTTGGACACTGATCGGCTATGTGATTCAGATTGTTGCATTTATAACACATTAGTTGGGAAGCTTGGTTCATTTGGTTGGATGAGAAAACGTTATCGAATTTATTGATCATTGCATTGATTTTAGCTTCCAAAGCCAACGATGATCCTATCGAGTGTGCGCTCGATTGTGAGTAAATGGATTTTTCGTTATAACATTCCCGTAGGGATGACTTTTCGGCCAAGTTTTCAAGAAATTATTATGCATCGTCGTGATGTTGGGCGAGAAAATTGCCTAAGCACATCGATTCAAGCATGGTTCATGAGCTGTTTTCAAGTCCATCGTATTAAATTTGGCAAAGAGTCCACTTTTCGAAGTTATGGTGTGAGCATTTTATCAAAAGCTCTTTAATTCTTTCAAAATATTTTCCAAAAGATTCACCCCCTGAATTGATGAAAATTGACAATTTCGTTTCGGATTTTCGTCGTTTTTCCCGAGGGGTAGAACTTTTTTAAGAAGACTTCAACAAATTCTTTCCAAGTTTTGATTGAGTTCGACGGTAAGCTATACAACCATTTTTCAGCGTAATCGGTGAGAGAAAATGGAATTAACCGAAGTTTGATTCCATCATCACATAATTGGTGGAGTTTAATGGTTGCATAAACTTGTTTGAATTTTGTTAAGAAAATGTATGGGTCAGTGTGTTCAAAATTGCCAAATTTTGGGAGCATGGCATAATGATTGGAATGAATTTCGAGATGGTTACCCGTTGGGGCGGGTAGTGTGATACAAGAAGGTATATAAACTCTATCGGGAAAGATTCTATCCATGAGAGTTCGAGTGGGATTTTCGTTCGCCATCGTTGGAAGATCGTTTGTTCTTAAGTTAAACGATTTGTTGTTCTGTCACAAGTCCAGGTACTCATGCACAAGTGAAAAAGTCAAGGAGAGAAAGAAGCGAGGATAAAGTTTAAGAGAATGAAGCAAGATTTAGAAAGTGAAATGAAGTGAAAAATTGTTCTTTTATTTATTTATTATTTTTTTTTCAATGGAAAAATATTTACTAAAAAAATTATTTTTCAAAAGGGAGATTTGATTTTTGTTTTTTTAAATGTTTTTGTTGTTTTTTTTGTTTTTGAAAAGATTAATTTTTTTTTTGGAATTTTGTTTTTCTTAAAAAAAATTACTAAAGTAAAAATGCTTGTTTTTGGATTTTGCTTGATTTTTTTAAGGAAAAGATTTAAAAAGATTTTTTTTTTGGATTTAAAAAAAACTAAGTTAAGTAAAATGTAAAGTTCTTTTTTTTTACTTTTAGATTGTATATGCATGAACTAATGCAACTAAATTAATGCAATGACTTAATTACAAATTTTCTGTCCTTAGTAGCTCCTAAGCCAAAATTATATAATCACACTTTGCCTTAATCCAATAAAATAGTTCTTAGCCAGGTAACAGACAGGAGTTATTGGTGCACCACGAATCACCATAGCAATACAGCCGAAGGTTTAAGTATCTTCAGAGTAACAATCACTATAATATTTATGAATCACCATAATATTTATATATGATTATTGCTATACCGTAGCCTAGACATCGAGAAGTTAGATTGTCGAAAGAATACAACTTGTCAATATACAATTAAGCCCTAGTTGAGCCCGTAACGCTCTTACATCCAATGTTTAATCATAATTATTAGTCAATTTCTATGATGAAATGCAATTTGTGGGCCAAGGAAGGGGTGATGAAATCTCCCACCTTATGTGGATTTGTGTGTTGCCCTTAGAAAATAAAAACAAGATGAAATGAATGCAAAACAGAGATTAAACGTGATTTAACAATGCATCTACGAATGAAATTTGATTTTGTTTTTGTTTTTGTTTTTGAATTTTTAAAATGCAAACAACCAACAATGCAAAGAAAATAACAACAAGAGATAAGAGCATGATATCAGAGCGTGCAAAATTATTAGCAATTTATTTTAAAGCTGCGAATTTCTTTTAAGCGCAGATTTAGCAAGCAAAGCAGAGTAGTTTATAGCGGCAATTCTTTTTTATTTCTGATTTCCTGCAACTTGCAACATGTAAAAAGTTTTGAAAATGATTTATTTATTTATTTATAAGGATAGAATGAAAATAAAAGAATTTTTTTTAAGAAGAGAAGAACTAAAAAAAATTAAAATTAAACTAAACACTCACACTTCATACAAAAAATAAAAAAAATATTTCTTTTATTTTTCAAAGAATTCTTTTTTTAAGAAGTAATGGAAGAAAGATTTCAAACTAAAGAAAATTATTATCTCATCCCAACAAGCAAAGCCCAATAACCCAACTTAAAATAATTACAAAATAACAACTTCAAGAATTAATTCAGCACTTTTGCAACTGTAATAAATAACAACTTCACGTATACGCTAATTAGACAAATCGGTGTAGAAATCTGCAAACAAAATCTTAACCAAATCAGCATATAATTCATTAATCAAAATCTCGACCTAGAAATTGAAATCGCGATTTGGAAATTAAGCTTGGTGTTGCAATTTGGAAACGAAATCTCGACCCAGAAAACAGAATAAATTAAGTAAATACCGTGATTTGGAATTAGTGTTTGGGGTTGTGGTTGATATTCAGGTTGTGATTAGCTTATGAGGCGATTAGGCAGTGAGGAGGAGATTGGGTTTGTTTGTGCGTAGTAATGTGGTGATTGATGAATTTGTGACAGTGGCATGTCGCAATTCGTGAGGAAGTTACGGAGGTTGCGGTTGCTGTAGTGGAGTGGCTGAATATGCACGTTTTGGTTGCTGGTTGTAGAAGCAGGTCGAGGATGGCTATGATTTCTGGTGATATATGCGGTTGTATAGTTTTGGATGGTTGATGAAGTAGTAGTTTTTGGCTTAAGGAGAGGAAATTGGGTTTGATGTAGGATGGTGGAGCAGGGTGCCTTGGTGAGTGTTTGTTGATGAGAGCAACAGTGTAGGCTATGTGGTTAAAGGTTGGAGATTATGATTATATGGAGAAGTTTGTATGTAGAGAGGAGGAATGTGCAGGAAGAATTGAAGTGGGGGTTGACTGAAGGTTGACCAGAGTTTTGATTTGGGGAGATGGTTATTGGTTGATTGGATGTCAAAGGAGGAGATTTCTGGTTAAGCTGTGTGAGTTGAAGGCTTTAGCAGAGGAAAGAATGCAGTGGAGTTGAAGTGTTGTCGGGGGAAGAGTTTTTTTGTGAATGAAGCATAAAAGGTTGGGTGTAAAGGCAATTCTATTTTGTTTGTGGTGGAGGTTCAGGTAATGGCAGGTTGTTTGTTGGTAGAGGAAGGCATGGATAAGTGAATGAAGTAGATGATGTGGGAGGACGTGGCAGGTGGAGTTTATGTGAAGTTTGCGGGGTTTGTGAATGTAGATGGTTGAAGTTGGTGTGTTGCTGCAGTTGATGGTGGTGTGTTGCTGTTTGCAATGGAGAAAGGCGGTTTGAAGAGGATGATGTAAGTGCAAGCAGTTGGCGCGTGAGTTTGAAATGTGAACAAAGTAATGAAAACAGAAATTGGAAACTAAAATATTTTTTATATGAAATGTGAACTGTCAACAAATGCAATGTAACAGCAAATATGTATTAAAATTGTCAATAATGCAATGAGAATTTTGTTATGAAATGAAGTGCACAATTGTATGAAAACAGAGAATGATGTACAAAACTCAAAACTGAAAACATAAGTGAAAGAACTGAAAACGGTGAACTAAAGAAGTGAATCAAAATGTAAACTAAAACGAATAGTGTAATGCAGATTTATTTATTTATTGTTTTTTATATATAAAATGCAAAGCAACACACAAAATGAACACACAGTAAAATCAAACAAAAATAATTCGAACAGTAGAATTAAAATTAAATTGCTTTCCTCGAAAACGGCGCCAAAAACTTGTTTGATAATGATGGAAATTTCTATCGATTAGAAAAACGTTAAAAATATAATCGTTATAAAAACCGCAAACACACGGCATACAATTGTAATACGTATGCGAGTACGGGTCGATCCGCAGGGAAACAATTAAATTTCAATAATACTCAATCAAATTAACCCAATTTTTTTTTGAAATTATTTTAAACTAGAAAATTGTAGAAAATAAGCTAGAAGAAAAGTGAATAAAACTATGATATTAAGGAGCAATTTAGATGCAAATCCACTTCCAATCATTCATATAAATCAACACAAAATTCATGTATAACCTCTTTTTAAAATATCAAGTAGAAATGATTGATGTGCTTATTATAAGTATGGTTTATTTAAGCTATTAATTAGCACAACATAAATCATCAAACTCTAACACACTGTTTGCGCCAAAATTGGTCACAAACCCCGAATGTCGTGAAAGCACCAGTGTATGAACACAAATCAACAATGTATAACCACAGATCTCAGATCTAATTAAAGCAGATAATCATAAAATGAAGAATAACAGACAGAACACAAGATTTATAGTGGTTCGGCTATCTCCGGCCTACGTCCACTTCAAAGGTTTATCTTTTTATTGATTATCCTTGCTGATTACAGTTGATTACAGCGATTACAATGAAGAAATTCGAGTTTAACAGCGATGATGAAGTGTAGAATTGAATCCGGTAGAGTCTGGGCGCTTCTGAATCCCCATCCCCTTTCCTGAATGACATGGGGCTCTATTTATAGGTGTAGGAGGCTGATATTTCGCCTAAACTTAGGGAGACCACTTCTGGCACGTGAGTGGGCCCACATGCCCGCGTCCAGGAAATCTTGGCCCAATCCGGGATCGATTCGAACCCCATTCGAATCGATCAAGAGCTCATCCAATGGAGCTGAAATTTGGTGAGAACGTTCTTCAACATGTATGTAAGCTCTTGTGAAAATTTTATTGCATTTGGACTTGTAAATCTTAAGTTATGATCGATACGAAATTGTATTTCCGGTAGCAACGCTCTGTTCGAATCGATGAATTCGAATCCATTGCTTCGAATCGATCCAAGCACGAGCTAGCAGATCGTGGCGTGCATTCTTTGCATCGATTCACATTTTGGCCGAGTTGATAGAGTCACTCCGGAGATTTCGCCGTGTTGACATATTCACTTCCACCTGGCATTGTTGCATTCACATCCATTGATTCGTGCTCGTTTTGACTGCTCCCTTCGTATCGATCGGTTCGAATACGATCGATACGAACATTGCTTCTGAATCCTTCGTATCCATATGCATCCATCCATCTATCAATGCCTTCGATCTTCTTCGAATCGATCCATATGTGAGTCCTTCGTATCGATTCCAGCCACGATCGGTACGAAATGCATCTTTAAGCCTTGGCTTCCTATCGATACGAAATGTATAGATACGAAACTTGTAGCCTGAATCCATTCCGATCGATACGAATATCTGTTTGTACCCATGTTGACCAAAGCTAGCGAATGAACCTATTTTCATCGATACGAAGTGCGGTAGATCTTGATCGATGCGGACAGCATCGATTCGATCCAATATCCATCGATACAAAATGTATCGATTCGAACTTTTCCTTACGCATTTTAAACCATTCATATCTTGCGCATACGAACTCCGATCGTTCTAAAAATTGAAACGTAGCCTCTCCTAGCCTTGATCATCACTCCCAATCGATTCTGTCTTGATTGGAGCTTGGCCGAATTTTGACGACATCGATCACAACCTTGTTTCTAATCGATCTCCAATCCAGATATCCATCCTTTCTTGCCAATTTGTTGATATTCCAGCTTTGACCAAAAAGCGGGATAACACACACCATTCAAACCCACTTATCAACTCTCATGACCATGACATGAAATTAAAAATAAAATCTATTTTAAGTATGATCTATTTACTATTAATTAGTAACATAGACCATCAAATTTTGATTCTAGCTTAACTTAATCACTTAGGCAAATAATCAAATAGTTGACGTTTAAAATGGAGTTAAGCATAGCCTATTTGAGATGTCAACATAGGCTAACAAAATTTCGTAAAAAAGAAACATAAACCACCATCATTCATAATTTCCATTAATGATATAAGAGAGATCACAAATGAAATCATTATGTTAATTTAAAATGTTTCATGAGAGCTTCATTACCCCTAAATTGAGAGGTTTAGCTACTCATATTTGAAAACATGTTAACAAAAAATGATTTCAACATTAAAAATAAGGAAAATAAGAGGTTATTAAAGTGAAAGAGAGCTAACTACTTGCATGAAATAAAACTAAACTAATTACTAGAATTAAAACTATGCTATTAATATGAGATAAGAGAAGCATAAACTAAGTAAGAGAGCATGAAATAAAAATAGTATGAAAAGAGAGCATAAAATAAAAAATTGCATGAAAGTAAAAACAAAGCTAAGAAGCTATGAAAGAAAAATTTATTTAACTTTGATATTTGGCTACAATATTACATAAAAAAGAAGATAATTACATGAAACATAAAGGGTATTTATACATGCTTAAAACCATAATTCATATTTTAGGGGACTACCTAAAATGCCCTTGAGAAAGTGTAACTTTCAAGTAATCATTAGGGAAATAATTAATCCCCACTAACATGCCTTTATTCCTCCATTAATATGTGCATGTGCTTTTAATTATGGACCATATGTTAGTGGGTATGTAGGCTCCTCCATGCTACATGAATTTTTTTATTTCCAATCTTCATTTGCTTTCAACATGTGTGCATGCATTCATCCCTAAACCCTCTTCATATTTGCACTCCATTCACTACAAGTAAAAACAAAAATGTGTAAATAAATTTTTTACAATTAAATCATACACAAAATTACCATTTTACCCCTCAAATGAGGATGAATAAATGATGATTTGAAAACATGTAAAATACCCTAATATGCTCATTTATTTAATTAAAAGAAGATTAAATGTGGAAGTAAAATATACACTTTTACGTACACATTATGGATGCCATGGCTCGATATTCTGCTTCTGCATTTGTTCTAACCACAACATTCTGCTTCTTGCCTTTCCAAGTGATCAAGATACCACCTACAAATGTACAAAATCCTATGTCCGATTTTTTGTCGCAACTTTTGGCCTAATCTACATCAGAAAAACTAACCATGTTGTTAGAATTATTTTTCTTCATCCAAATTTCTTGACCTGGAATGCCTTTCAGCTATTTCAATATCCTATCAACCGCACTCAAATGTTTGATACATGAGCATGCATAAATTGACTTATGACACCAATTACAAAGGCAATGTCAGGTCCGATTACTGTAAGGTAAATTAATTTGTCTATCATCCTTTGATGTTTTCTTTTGTCAGATAATGTATAACCTTCTTCAATTCCTAGTTTAATATTCATCTCCACAGGAGTACTAGTTAGTTTAGCTCCCAATTTATCAGTCTCTTTTAACATATCAAGGACATATTTTCTTTGAAATAGAAATAATCCTTTACTTAAGTGAGCTATTTTTATTCCAAGAAAATATAAAAGTTTTCCAAGGTCTTTGATTTCAAATTTATTTTCTAATATTGTTTAGCCCTTTCAATTCTCTCATTACTATTTCCAGTGATGATTATGTCATCTACATAAATCAGAATAATAGTAGTGGTGTTTTGAGAGTGTTTGATGTACATAGAGGAATCATCGATACTTTAAAAAAAATTAATCTTTAAAAGAGAAAAGTTCAGCTTGACATGCCATGCTCTTAGAGATTGCTTTAAATCATAGATCGCCTTTTTTAATTTACACACCAGTTATGAGTTTGACTCGCTCTTATGGCCCGAGGAAAGAGTCATATAGACTTCCTCTTCTAAACTTTCTTGAATAACTGCATTTTTAACATCCATTTGAGACAAAGCCCATCCAAAGTTGGTCGCTACTGATAGCAAAATTATAACCGTATTCATTTTTCCTTCTGGTGAAAATGTCTCTTGGTAGTCAATATCATAAGGTTGGGTAAATCCTTTGGCACTAACCTAGTTTGTGCCTTTCAATTGTAGCATCACTATTGTAATTGATTTTGTATACCCATTTGCAACCTACGGGTTTTTTGTTTTTTTGGTAAACTAATAATATCCCATGTGCCTTTTCTTTCTAAGGCTTGATGTTTTTCGTTCACAGCCTTACGTTAAATTATACTTTGATTAGATTCACTAAAGTTGGTTGGTTCCATTTGGTTAGTGATGTTACTCAAGTAGCTCGGTATGAAGGGGATACCACACTATATGAAGTAAAATCTTGTATTGGATACATCACCCGTTAGGATACATAAATCCTTTAATTTGATGGGAGGTCGAATTTGTCTTGTAGATCTTCTTATGACATTTTCTTCTTGAGTTTATTCATCATGAGTTATTCTTCACTTGACTCATTTATCTCTTCTTTTCCCCTGAAGGAATTGCACTTTTTTCGCTAACTTGTTCTTCATTTTATGCTTGACCTCTTCTTGATTTGTTTCTCCAGGAAACAAGAAATTATTTGGAGACAATATGGTTGGTTTACCTTGTGTATTTTCTTGTTCACTTGTTTGATAATATAGTTCATTTTCAAAAAATGATACATCTCGTGTGATATAAAGTTTATGATTTTTTGGATCATAACATTTATACTTCTTTTTTTCTGGATGAGTATTCTAAAAATATGGCTTAAAATAACGTTTTTATCTAACTTGTCATGTATTTTTATGTGTATGAAAGATGTACACCCAAAAAATCTTATGTGATCAAGATCTATATTCCTATTCTTAAGAATTTTAAGGGACTCGTATTTGTAAGCATGACACTTGGCAATCTATTTATGAGGTAAGTTGCAGTTAGCATAACATCTGACCAGTAAGATTTTGGAACGTTAGTTTGAAAAAGAAGAGATCTAGTGACTTCAAGTAAATGTCGATTTTTTCTTTCTGAATCTCTGTTTTTTTGGGTGTAATAGTACAAGTGGTTTGGTGTAAAATTCTTTTCTATTTAAAAAATTCTATGAAAATTTTGTTTACATATTTTGTCCCAATATCAAATCAATTTTTATTAATTTTTTCATTATATTGATTTTCTATAAAATTGTAAAATTCTGGAAAATGTGAAAAAACTTTATTTTTTTCCTTTTAAAAGGTAAACCCAAGTAGTACGAGGAAAATCATCAATAAATGTGATAAAATATTTAAAATGACTATAAGAATCAAAAGTGGATTGGCCCCAAACATCAGAATGAGTAAAATCAAAACCTTTTCCTGACATTTAGTAGATAAAGAAAATGGCAACCTGATTTGTTTTGAAACCTTACAAACATCATAATTTTTGAAATCTAATTTATAGCAGAAAATTTTATTTAAAATTTGATAGATGGATGGCCAAATCTCTAATGCAGCAATTTGTCATGACCTACTAAATTTAGTGACACGTGACATTTGTTGGTGTTTTCAACAAGATAATATAGGTCATTTTTCAAACATCCCTCACCAATCTTCTTCCCTGATTCTCGATCCTGGAAGGTCAATTTATATGGTGAGAATATAACATTGAATTCAGTTCATGGGTTATTTTACCAATTGATAATAAATTTGAATTAAAATCTGATAAATATAAAATATTTTTCACATCTTTGTTAAAAAATCCGTTGTATCAAAACCATGAATTTGAACTTTATCTCCGTTAGCAAAAGTTACATGTTGAGGTTCTTTATTATTTTTATCATTGGTTAATTTATTTTTGTTCCATGTCATGTGATCAGTAGCACCTCAGTCCATTGACCATTTGTTTGTATTTTGATACATACTTGCAATTTTTAAATTATTATTGATTTTGATTGAGTTAAAAAGAGCGTAAGAATGTACAAAACCAAAATTTTATTGTTGTAACAAACTGTTTAATCGAGTTAGCAATTGATTCAGTTGCACCGTTTGAGCTACAAAAGATCCTCCTGAAGTGAAACTGATATTCAGTTGAGTCCATTGAGCCGATTAGATCCTTCCTATTCTATCTCCGTTTATTTGCTAAAACCACCAAATTTATTCTTCCTTTTTACGTCGCGCCACTTACCTCCTTTGTCGCCCTTCTCTCTGACCGGCCGGAGGTGGGGTTGGAGGAACTATCACCCGTCGAGGTTGTGGCCTGCTTTCTTGCAATGGTCGCACTGCTTGGTGCTCGAAGCTCCCTTCCCTTTGGTCATGTTCCTGAAACTAAGGTTTAAGTATTCTACCTAAAACGCCTTGTTCTCTTGATTTTCCGACTGCCAAGGGTTCATGAGTGCTCGCCGAGATTGCTCTTGCTCAATTCTTGTCACCACATCATCAAACTTGGCATCTCGGTTGATGCCAAGACTTGAGACCTGATCGATTCATAGTTTGAATTGAGAGCCCCAGGTAGGTAAAAATTAAATCTTGTTCATATCTTTTTTTGGGTTTCAATTAGGTCTATTGTTGGTGGGAGATAGACGTTGAGCTCTTCCCATTTCAATATAATTTCGATCACTTGTTCATTATTACTTTAAGTATTCTGTTTAATTTAGACCAGCTCTTGTTTAAGGGTAAATATATGAGCAAATTTTTTTGTTTACCATACCTTCTTTTGGCTTTGTACCAAACCTCCTGTGATGTGCTGGAGTACATGAGTATGTTTGAAATTTGGGTTTTCATTATGCTGAGTAGCAATGACATGATTAATTGGTCGGTTGTCTCCCATTCTTCTATTTCTACTTTTTCTTCGGGAGTTGGCTCAGTTGGCTTTGCTGCTTTGAAGTTTTCCATTTTTACAGTGACACAGCTTGATTTTCTTTTGCCACCAAAGACGAATTGTTACTGATTTGGACCAGAGAATGTAATTTCTATTGCCATTGAATATTATATTTGTGAGTTTAATGTTGTCGGATTGAGACATGTTGAACTGACTACAGTTCTTTGTTATCTGTAGTTTTTTATATTGTTGCGGAACTTTTGAGTCAAGATCTGACCTTCTCTGATATCATGTTGAACTTTTGAGTACTGAATTTTTCAACGAAAGACTGAATATGATGAATAATTAGTTTTATTACTAATTTCTGATTCTACAAACTCTTTGTACATGATTATATATAGCCTAACACTACCAGCTGTTGCTTATTTCTTAAATTATAATTCTACTATCTATTGCTTTTTCCTAAATTATAATTGCCTAATTACACCCTAATTACAGACTAAGTATCAAATATAGCTGACAGCTGTATAATGGATGCTAGCCTTTTATTTGTTTCCTATTTACAGCCTATGATAAAATATTTTGAGAACTATAATTTCTATTTATCCACAACCTTTTATTTGTTTCCTATTTACAGCCTATGATGAAATATTCTGAGGCTGTCATTTCTATATCTCCACATAGGTGTTGTATGGATGCTAAAATAAGGGTACAACCTTTTCGATTCGCCATTAATAAAGAAAAGCTACTGTAGACACGAAGAGATACGACAACCTTTTTAGGAAAATGCAGTTTCAGTCGATTGAAGATGATGATCAATCGACTGAATTAGTGTAAAAATCATTCCCAAGAGCATAGCCAAAAACAGAAGACTACGACTCAGTCAACTGGGAGCTCTAGTCAATCGACCGAATCACTATAAGTTTCAAAAAATTGTATGGTGCAGTGGTAAAGATGTGTGCTATGTTTTCGGCCCACCTGGGCTCGAACCCACCCTATACATATAATTTTAGCCATTATCGTATGGTTGTTATCATCAAAACATCATATATATGGTTCTTTCATTTTCTCATTTTTGAAGATGACAACTACACAACTTTATAATATAAAATAATAACTTCCGCTAAATATATATTATATATATAATAAGTTCATTTCCCACAATTTTGTATAATGCCAAAAATATATGTAAAGCACACGTTCTTCTCCCCCTTTCTCATTAACAAAAAGGGAAAAGAGCAAAGACGTATTATATGTTATAAACTCCTCGTAAATATAATATTTCTCTTAAGAAATACATCTACATACTTTTATCCCCCTTTATAAAAGAGATAGGAAGTATCATAGATAAGTAAATAAAGAATAATTTAACATTAATGCAAAGTGATAATTATCTAATAGATATGTCAAGTGTAAACAAAATGATACTCATTTTTATAAAAATATTTGTTAACGACTTAAGAAACCATATTCGGTTGGATGTGGTTGATCTCTTAAAAATATAATTTTTATTATTAAGCATAGAGTCGTTATAATTATTGTTGTATAATTGTCTATCATGATTGGTTAGACTAACATGAACTCATATATCAACATTATTTGTCATTGATTTAGTATTCAAATGACGTTTTCTATTTCTAAGTATAATACTATCATGACATGAAGTGATTTTAGCACTATTTCTACTTTTAGTACTAGCATTAAAATGTGTATCACGAATGCATATCCAATACTATTTTTATGTTTATCATGCTTATAGTCTAAACCGCTTTTATTATTGTGAGCTATAGTATGTATTATTAAGGGCAATAAATGATCTTTTCCTTTGTTGAAATTTGTAACTTTCTCATTTAATTTGTCAAAATTCGCTTCTGAGTCACAAATTTCCTTTTGCAAAATAACATTATTTTTTTAAAGTTTGTGTTCTTTAATTAAATCAAAATTTCTAGCATTCAAAGCACTATTCTCTTTTTCAAAAAACAAAAGTTTAGAATTAGATTCATTTAAAGAATTTTCCAAAAATATATTTTTATTGTGCAAAACTTCGATTTCCTTCAAAAGATCAATATTTTTATTATTTAAACATTCATTAACATTTAATAGGAAATCCTTTTGTAAAACAAGTTCTTCTACTGTATTTTCAAAAACTACGGTTTGTTTTACTAAAAAAATTAATTCTTCCGTTAGAATACTAATTTTACGTTCATAATCATCTAATTTAGTTAAAGCGATAGAATTAACCTTTTGTGATGCTTTAAAATCTTTTAATAAGTTCTCATGCGTTTGTAAAAGATACTATATAAAGAATCTAATCGTACCAATTTTGATCTGAGGTTAGCCACGCGACACATGTAGCTTGATTCTATAAATTGTTGCTTGCTCCCATAAAAATTTTTCTTCTCAACTTTCTTTGAGCTTTGAGTGGATCTTCTCTTTCTGGCTATTGTTTTAGAATGTTGTTACGATTAGTAGAACACCAGGCTCCAACACCACTTATTAGTGCTCTGATACCAATTGTTAGTCATTATGCATTCGATCGAAGACGACCAATAGTAGTAAACAATGTAAATATAGCAACATAGTATAGTAGATCACATGGTCGATTTTATACTGATTAGGATCTTCCATCCTAGGTCCAGTCTCAAAGCTTCCCTTTGGTATTTCACTAATCAAAACACCCTCTGTAACACCCCATAAAATCAACCAAAAATAAATTGGATAAATTAAATTAATAAATATGATAGGGATAAAAAACGAAAATTTTGCAAAAATTGAAATTTAACCACGAAAGTTATGTTGTTGCGTTCGTGGCGAAATTCCGATCAATTTCCATATATAATATATTGAAAACGGAGCTCAAACGGAAAAGTTATGAACGTTTGAAGTTTTGAGTTTTAAAATAATTTAAATAGAATTCAAATTCAAATGACTAGTTAATTTTTAATTTGAAATTCAAAAGTTAACAGTAGATAGACTTGGGAATTAAGAAAATTTTAAAATTAACATTAACGTTAAATGTTAATTGAAGAATCAAATTAATATATAAAACAATGGCACAATTCCTTCCCAAAATAGATGGAGAGGTTGACCTCTTGACCTCCACCAGTCGACCCTGAGCGGTCAATCGGTGGCATAGGGGCGGTCGACCGCTCCTTATCAGGCGGTGGCTAGGGTTTGTACACAATGAACGTTCAAATTTTTATATTATTAAACCTAATTTCATCCAACGGTTCTAATTCATTTCAACCTCTGTAAATAAGACCCTATGACAAGCACCATTGTCCCAGTGTTTAAGTGATTCGACTTTGGTGCGAAAGATCACAAGTTCGAAACTTGCGTAGCGTGATTCGAACATTTATTGACACACGATTTGTGGTTTGTTGTCCCAATGACATGTTGTATCTAAGTACCATTTCAAAAAATAAAATAAAATAATAAGATCCTATACCCCTCACTTTTATTCACGTAGTATTTTGAGAACATTAGTGAAGCTCTATCAGTTCATCTCTTCAAGATTCATAAAATTCCATTAGAGTTTTAGGTAAGAAATCCTTTAAATCTATCTTTGTTTATTATTCATTTTCTTTACTTCTTCTCCTCCAAACCTATATTTTTCTGAATCTAATGTATATATAAATCCCTTGCTATATATATGTATCAAAATGAAGAGATCTGACAAGAGATTGTCAAAGGTGAGTCAAATCCAAAAGAGGCAAAGCTAAGGCTATACTATGAGTGAAAATCTAAGCTTTTCTATTTTAGTAATTGATTAGTATAATTTGGGTTTGAATATGCCTTAGGGATTTTTGGCATGCGAAAGTATCATATTATAAACCCCAAAAACTCCTTCAATGTGAAATATCAATTCTAGATTGAAATATCAATTTGTTTATGTCAAAATAATGAAAATTGTGTTGATTTGCAGTTTTTATAATTTTACTTTCTATTCCACTCCTTATTCTTTTTCTTTAAATTTGGTTAGAGGATTTTGATTATCGAATAATGTGTAATGTACGAATTTTATTCGTAGTTTGCACTGCTTATTCCCATAAATTAGATAGAAATTCCTTTGCTTATCTTTATGTAAAAAGGAGTTGAATAGAGTGTAAAAAATTGGAATTGTAAGTTTCTATTATCGAAGTATTTTAGTATTTTAACGTAGCAAGTTGAGTTTAAATTTTAATTGTATACAAGTCTATTGATTGGAATTTTTGAATATGAATATTGGAATTTTGGTATTGTTGATAATATGGAATGAGACTTGTATAATTGTTTAAAAAGTTGACATTTAAACGCTAGTTTAGGACATATATTCTACACGTTTAGATATTGCTAGGCGTGTATCTATATATATAGCGTAATTAACATATAATTATAACGTATGATTGCATAGTTAAATAGGTTATTAAATCTTATTAAATCCCCCTTATGAAGGTAATTAATGTTAAAGGTGAAATAAGAAAGATTTCTTATAAGGTCTTGATTATGAAATGGCGAGATGTGTGATAATATATATAGAGTGTGATATAAATTATGACTAAGTTATAGGGATGCGAGGTTGGCCAAAAACACACGGAAGGTTGCCCAGCTAATCTAGCTACCATCAGCGTAACTTTGGAGCCAATGTGAGACATCTCCTATAATAATTAACTACGGTGACACAAGGTTAGCCCCAAATTCTATAGGAAAAATCTACCCAGCTAATTTGGCTACCAGTAACTATGAATAGTCGGGATAATATGAGACGTGACCGTGGAGTGTGGATCATAATACGAAGGATCTGCTTCAGAGATTGAAGATATTAAGTGGTTGTGTGAAGGCTTGCATCTTCTCTATGTATGAAGTAGTAAATGGCCGGGGTTATGGGTTAGGCACGGTAGAGGATATCTTGGGAAATGGGCCGCTTCAATAGGAAGTATTAAGTGGCTAAGGAGATTTCGTGCAATGTCAGCTATATAGTTAATTGCGAGGAGTCCGCCTTGGGATTAGAGGTAGTAAATAAGATGGACATGCCTTAAATAAGGTATTAAATGACCAAACTCTACCTAATTTCCATTAAAAGGTATTAAGTGACTTGAGCACTCTCTTACATTGATAGAAATTATTGACGATAGATATGAGTTATTGGATTGATAGCAAGTTGGCTGTGGGCTTATACTTGGAAAGCCTTTTATTTAAGTTTAAGAAAAGTCTTTGGGCTTATATTTGGAAAGACTTATGTTGTAGGTAGAAAAATAAGACATATTCCTATACAAATTATACAGATCAAGTACTAATATAGTAAGACTCGAGATTTTTATTCACCAGACATATGTTGTTATGACTCCTTCCTCATTATAATACAGGTTAGGAAGGACGATGTTGAAGGCGGAGACGTTGATGGCACTTGTGGCAGTAGACTATTTATTTACTAATTATTTTCAGTAGTTTTTGATGTACATATGAAATAAAACAATGTTGTAATTTCAGAATTTTGCCGTTATATACGGATATTGTTGGGTTTTGATATTATGGATATTTTATTATGGTTTTAGATGACATTTTGAAATTTGAATGAAATGGATACTGATGTTATTATTATATTTTATCATTCTGCTGTGAGTTTTGAAAGTGTAGATAAATAGCTTTGTATTGTTAATTTTACCAACCAACAACCAGCTTTGAGATAGTTCTAAGTTCGACACTGCTTTTCTGTGTCGGAATTTAGGTCCATTTCAAGGTGAGTTGTTACATTTGGTACCAGAGCCTAGGTAACCCGATCAACGGGGAAAAATATACGTATGAGTGATGTATTTGTTATTTTTAAAATGTATTTTACAAAAACTTTACTATATATAAATATATATACTTATTTTGAAGTTACACCTAACTCTACTAATTCAAACTATATAGCCACTTGCGACCATATTATGAAGGGATGAATGAAGCGACTATGGGTTGGAAAAATAAATATAGTTAAATTTATACTCCTGCCCTGATTATTTATGGGGCGAAGGTCGTAATTATAAGGAGTGGACTAAGAAGAGTATGAGCGTGACATATGGAAGCAAACAAGAAGCTGAATGGTATTTGATTCCTTTGTTGACTTAGACTTCTTTATAATTGTGAACTCTATAAGCGTAATACACGTCAATGTGCACATTAGATGTAACTAGAACATTAACATAAATCGCCTAATAAATAATAGGAATAGAAAATGTAAATAGAAAAGATTGTAACTCCAAGGATAAACAAGACAATAAATGTGGAATAAATTAGGAGTTACAAGAATTTAATGTGGATATAAATGGACTAATTATTGAGATTATTAGAGAAATTGTGGAGAGATAAGGAAGACATAATAGGTAAAAGTAGAATTAATAAATAAATGTCTTTAAAAAATTATCCGTTAGAATAATAATCATTTAATATAGACAATTGACATTTATAGAATAGCAAATAAACATGTTAGGTAGTGATTAAATATTACAAGGCCGTATAATCGTCATTGGGGTAAATTATGTAGCCTTAATTATATAGACAAAGATTAGTGGACCCGGCCTAATACACAAGAATTCATCGGAGATAAGAATCTGTATTGTAAACAACCAGAAGTAAGCAAGATGTAAAGAAGGAGTGGAGCAAGTTTCCATAAGAAGGTATGCATTAATAACCACAACTAGACAATTAGATTTTTATGGAGATTGAGTAGGGAAGAAAGAAAGTTCAATAAAAAGGACAACTAAAGTCAATTTTTAAATCCAACATCGTGTGAAAGAATTTGATAAAAAGGTTTTTGGAGCAATTCCTTGAAATATTTTGAATAAGTTTTCAAAGGATTCATTGAGAGGTTATTTTGAAATTTGGAAACTCATAATTTAAAATTTAATTGAGTCAAAAGTTCCCGATTAAAAGGATTTTGGTAAAAGATAATTTTCATTTTTTTAAATTCTAGTTTAAAACTGGTTGAGTTAAAGTTTTCAATTTTTAGAGAAAGAGATTCATCGTTTTTAAAATAATGTGAAATAGAGCATATGTTGCACTTGATGATTTTTCTTCTATTTCATAAATATGAAAGTTCCCTTTTTAAGAGTTCTTTATTAAAACGGGAATAAATCGAAATGGAACTTAATTAAATTAAGAAATAGAGAATAGAAGGATAAGAATAACCAGGATAGTACGAATAATTCCGTGTTTATACGGAGAATAATAGCTGAAATAGGAGCCAATTAATGAGGAGAAATATAAATAGAGATAGTATTGGGCGATTTGGATAGAAATAGTATTAGGAATTTATATAAAATAAGATCAGTAATCTAGTTAGAAATTAATAGGATAAAAATTATCCGTGCCTACTCCACTTTTATTGTTCAAATTATATAAGATGTTTTTGAATTTTTTTTTGAATTGAATGGTTACTCGGTACAATGATTGAGTTTCTGAATGTTTTGGGTTAAACATCCAACTTTCAAAAGAAGAAAGCCTTTGTTATAGGAAGTAATTAAAAATGGAAACTTTTCGTAGTTCCTTTTTGAAAACCAAGTGTTTTTGAATGTTATGAATGAAAAGTTCAACTTTTAAAAGAATAAATCTTTGATGTAAAAAGTATTTAAGAAGAGAAATTACTTTACTCCTTTTTAGGAATTAAGTAATTTTTGAAATTGACAAAAAGAGTTTCTAAGTTTATATTTTTAAAGATAAAGGTTTCGGGCAAGGTACTTTATTGTGAACTTTTGGTTTTAAAGAATGATAAGAACTGAACCAAATTTATATATGGAGTAGATAGGGATCACTACCTAGGTAAGACAGCGTAAAGGTTTTAAGATATAAATAAAATAGGAATAATATATACAACCTGCTTTGGAAATTTGAAATCGATCCCAAATATTTAATTGTATAACACTGGTATAGTTATGAAGATATTTCAGATTTATAATTGGGTCATAAGTTAGGTTGTCCTAGTTGACTTGGAATGTAAATTTCTATGTTTTGATTTATTTGGAGCGGTTTCTATGTAACTTCCATAAATTTTCCAATTCCAGACTATGTATAAAAGTGAGGCGGTTGAATTAATAAGGAATATACCAAAAAGGAAAATAGATGTGTAATATGTGGATATTCTTTTCCATAATTTACACTGTCTATTTCATAAATAAATAATTCCTTGTAATTTCAAATAAAGCGAAAATCTCACTTTGCTTAATTTACGAAAAAGTACAATGGTAATCCTTTTTAGAAGGATAACTTTGATAAATTAAAAAATGGAAAGGAATGTTCTAGTTTTGGAATTAACATATAGACATACGTATAACCTCGCTTAATGTATAAATATATACATATGTGTATACGTATATATGTATATGTATGTATGTATTATTGTATGTATATGAAGCATAGTTTATGATTAGATACGAATTAGTTAATAATTGACGGATTAGAATTTGTGGACATTAATTACAAATTTAACAGGTAATAAATTTGTAATTGATATATGTTGAAAGGAATTAAATGGGGATTGATTAAGGAAATTTAATATGACATTTATTGCAGAATTGAACCATATTAATAGATGGATTTGAAATTTGTAAAAGATTAAAGGGATTTAGATGAGGTTTGATTGGAGATAGTCCAATTTTGACAATAATGATCAATTACTATGGGTATATTAACTAAAGTAATGGTGGACCGCATTTATTAGACACCAAGAAGGAGGATTAAGGAAGATGGAGACTATGACATATTAGGAATGTCTATCTAGATTTAATAACGAGTGTTAGGACCTCAACACTATTTACACCAGTTGATGATAAATGGCAGTTTCCAGCAAAATTTTCTTTTAGAATTTTTAGGTTGTAATCGCTAGTTGTCTCCCTTAGTTATTGAAAAGGCGTAAGATATCACCGTAAGTAAGACTAGAATTTAATGAGGAAATTAGGTTAAACAACAAAAAAATAAAAGAATGCTTTAATCCAATAAACTTTAGAATTTCGAAAAAAATAAATTTTAGCTTGTAGAATATCACCATTCAAGAAAGGAATAGAATGAACATAGATGTGAAGAGAATTTTATAACAAAGATGAAAAAGAAGATAACAAAATTTTCTGTTAGGAGCAATACGACTGCAACGTCTCTAGTACATATTTATATCAAGGAGGTGATTCGACTTCATGGAAAACCGGTTAGCATCGTTAGTGATAGGAACCCATTATTTACTAGCGCATTTTTGAGGAGTTTGTAGACAGCTTTAAGAGCTTCGTTGAACCTTAGCACCGCTGACCACCTGTAGATCAATGGAAAAACCGAAAGAGTAAATAGGATCTTAGAGGACCTGTTGAAAGCATTCATCATGGACTTCGGAGGACATTGACAACAGTATCTACGTTTAGTGGAATTCGCTTATAATAATAGTTATCAATCGACGATTGGTATGTCACTCTTTAAAGCGTTTTATGGAAGGCCATGCAAATCGCCAAATTGTTGGTGGGAAACCATTGACAAAACTCTAGTCGGACCAGATTTAATTTGCAAGACTTCGGAAAGTGAGAGTTGATTAGGTAGCGTATGAAGGTCATAAGATTTGAAAGATCAGAAAAGTTAGCACCAAGATTTGTTAGGCCTTTTCCAATTCTAGAAAAAATAAGAAACTTACGTATCATGTGGAGTTACCAGATAAATTGGTATGAGTCCATGACGTTTTTCACGTTTTGCATTGAAGGAGTGCATTTATAGCACAACCATTGTAGTAGAGCCTAATCAATTAAAGGATATTGAGACGGAGCCAATAGAATCATGTACCACCACACACATTGTGAAGCACTAAAGTAGGAAGCTCCACAATAACAAAATTAGGTTGGTTTGAGTATAATTGGGAGAAAATCTAACGGAAATCACAAGGACTTCTCGTCCATAAGCATTTCTCTGGTAAACTTTCATATCCAAAATTAGATTTTTGTTGCATCGTGGTTATTAGATTGGATGGTAGTAGTGGTTGCTACACTTTTCACTGTCACTTTGCACTCATGTAAAAAATTTGATGCATGTTTAGGTTGTTTTGCATACATATATGTCATAGTCACACACTCACGGTAGGATTGAGCTCATTTAGAGTATGTCCACAGTACATAATCACATTGCACTTGGATGAGTAGATAATTTGGTTGTATAACATGGATGTTTAGTGTGCGTACGCTGTTCGTCCCATGGAAAAGATTTCAGAGAAGAAACCCTTTTTAAGGGGAAAAGAATGTAACGCTCCGTAAAATAAACCATAAATAAATTGGATAAATTAAATTAAATAAGATAGAGATAAAAATGAAAATTTTGAAAAGCTGAAATTTGAATACGAGAGTTATGTCGTTGTGTTCAGGGCGAAATTCTAATCAATTTCCATATATAATATGTTGAAAATGGAACTCAAACAGAAAAGTTATGAACGTTTGAAGTTTTCAGATTTAAAATAATTTAAATAGAATTCAAATTCAAATGAATAGTTAATTCTAATATTTGAAATTCAAAAGTTAACAGTAGATAGACTTGGGGATTAAAGAAACGTTAAAATTAACGTTGACGTTAAATGTTAATTGAGGAGTTAAATGAATATATAAAACAACAACACGATTCCTTCCCAAAATAGATGGAGAGGTCGACCCCCGACCTCTACCGGTCGACCGATGGCATAGGGGCGGTTGACTGCTCCTTATCAGGTGGCGGTTAGGGTTTGCACACAATGAACGTCCGGATTTTATATTATTATGCTTACTTTCATCCAATGGTTCTGGTGCGTTTCAACCTCTATAAATAATACCATAAACCCCTCACTTTTATTCACACGATATTTTGAAAACATTAGTGAAGCTCTGTCAGTACGTCTCTTCAAGATTCAGAAAACTCCATTATGGTTTCAAGTAAGAAATCCTTTAGATCTATATTTGTTTATTATTCATTTTCTCAACTTCCTCTCCTCAAACCTATAATTTTCTGAACCTAACGTATATACAAATCCCTTGATGTATATATGTATAAAAAAGAAGAGATATGATAAGTAATTGTCAAAGGCATGTCAAATCCATAGGAAGCAAAGCTAAGACTATACTCTAAGTGGAAATCTTAACTTTTCTATTTTAGTAATTGATCAGTCAATTTGGTTTGAATATGCCTTAGGAAGTTTTCATTTGCGTAAACATCATATTATAAACCCCTTAAACTCCTTCAATGTGAGATGTCAATTCTAGATTGAAATATCAATTTTTTTGTCAGAATGATCAAAATTGTGTAGATTTGTAGTTTTTATAATTTTACATTTTATTCCACTCCTTATTCTTATTCTTTGAATTTGGTTAGAGGATTTTGATTGCGGAATAGAGTATAAGGTACGAATTTTATTCATAGTTTGCACTGCTTATTTCTATAAATTAAATAGAAATTTCTTTGTTTATCTTTATGTAAAAAGGAGTTGAATAGAGCGTAAAAATTGAAATTGTAAGTTTCTATTATCAATGTATTCCACTATTTTGACGTAATAAGTTGAGTTTAAATTCTAATTGTATACAAGTCTATTTATTGGAATTTTTGGATATGATATGGGAATTTTGGTATTGTTGATAATATGGAATAAGACATGTGTAATTGTTTAAATAGCTGACATTTAAATGCTAGTTTAGGGCGTATATTCCATACGCTTAGAAATTGTTAGTGTGCGCGTGTGTGTCTATTATATATGTATACATATATGTATATGTATTAGCGTAATTAACTTACAATTATAATGTATGATTGCATAGTTAAATAGGTCATTAAATCTTATTAAATCCCCCTAGGAAGGTAATTAATGCTAAAGGTGAAAGAAGAAAATTTTCTTATAAGGTCTTGATTATGGAAACAGTGAGATGTGTGATAATATATGTAGAATGTGAAATAAATTATGACTAAGTTGTAGGGAGGCGAGGTCAGTCAAAAGCACACGAAAGTCTGCCCAGCTAATCTGGCTACCAGTAGTATAACTTTGGGGCTGATTTGAGACATCTCCTATAATAACTAACTACGATGACGTGATGTTAGTCCCAAATTATGTAGGGTAAGTCTGCCCAGCTAATCTGGCTACCAATACCTACGAATAGTCGGGCTAATTTGAGACGTCGCCATGGGGTACAAGTCATAATACAAAGAACATGCTTCAGATATTGAAGGTATTAAGTGGTTGTGTGAGGATTTTCCTCTTCTCTGTATATGAAGCAGCAAATGTTCGGGGTTATGGGTTAGGCACGGTAGAGGATATCTCAGGAAAGGGCCCGCTTCAGTAGGTTGTATTAAGTGGCAATGTCAGCTAGATAGTTACTAGTAAGGAGTCTGTCTTGGGATTATAGGTAGTGAAAGAGGTGGACTTGCCTTAAATAAGGTATTTAATGGTCGGAATCTGCCTAATTCCCATTAAAAGGTATTAAGTGACTAGAGTACCATCTCTTACATTGATAGGACATTATTGACGATAAATATGGGTTATTGGGTTGATAACAAGTTGGCTATGAACTTATATTTGGAAAGCCTTTTATTTAAGTTTGAGAAAAACCTTTGGGCTTATAGTTGGAAAGACTTATGTTGTAGGTAGACACGTAAGATATATCCCTATTTAAATTATACTGCCCAATTACTAATGTAGTAAGGTTTGAGATTTTTATTTACTAGACATATGCTTTTCTAACCCCTTCCTTATTATAACACAGGTTTGGTTGGGTGATGCTGAAGGCGAAGACATTAATTATGACGAACAGGATTTTCGACCCTCGGAAATCGACACTAATACATCATCGGTATTCACGTACTGCAAATACAAGTGCTGGAAAACCTGATCATTAAAGGATATAAGAAAATAAAGACAGAACATAATCTTACATGAATGGAATAACATATATTATTACAGTATATATGATCTTTACAGCGAAAATTTTAATACATTTATCAAAGTCTATCTTATAAATTAGCCTAGACAGTTATAAACCTCCGTCCTTATAAATATTGAATACAATCATTAAACTAATGCAGTGGAAATGGAAATGGAGAACTATATACGGGAACATCTTCAGCTCCAGACTTCAAGCTCCATCACAATGCTCCAAGTTAAACATGACTACTTGGCTGCTCGGAAAAATAGGGCACCCAGAGTTTAAGGGGAAAGAAAATAAACTCTAGGTTAGTCATGAGGCTGGTGTGAGAAACTCAAAATAAGGGTATTGGAAAACAAAGGATATCTTATAAGACAACGCCGCACATAAACACGGAATGAGTTTTTACCTTATGATAACCAAAACATTTGCTGCGCAAAATCAGAGATATTATATCTTTAGTGACATTCTTTGAAACCTCTTTTAAATGAATATATATAATCTTAGCCGAAATTGTTACATTAGTAAATTCCAGCATACTAGTGTTGGGAGTGTTTCCACCTACTACCGGACCAAACTTCCTTCCTATGCATAGTCGGACCAACTTCCTTCCTATGCATAGCCGGACCAACTTCCTTCCCATGCATAGCCGGACCAACTTCCTTCCCATGCATAGCCGGACCAACTTCCTTCCCATGCATAGCCGGACCAACCTACTCCACCTACCACCGAACCAACCTCTGCTCCACACTACCGAACCAACCTACTCCACCTACCACCGAACCAACATACTCCACCTACCACCGAACCAACTCGCTTCCCAACGTACTACCAGACCAAGGCGTACCAGATCAACGCTGCCAGGCCAGATCGCATCAGCCCAGGCCCACCAGCAGCTATATACATCCAAGACCCCTGCCCCCAGCCTCACTCTATAAATAGAGGGGCAAGGGTACAACAATGGAGGACAAGTTTGAGAGCTCAAGCACGGATAGAACTTTCAAACAACTTTTATATACTTGTACCAAAGCTTTGTACTTGTAATCTGAACAAGAAAGGAGAAATAATATATAAAGTGGACGTAGGCACATTCTGGCTGAACCACTATAAATCTGTGTGTCTTTTACAGTTTAGTCCCAGCTTTTTTACATATTTGCATAAATCACCCAGATTACTAAAAACAACGCAAAATCAACTGAATCATACGACTTGGAGGTGTTTGCCCATTTTTTGTGCAAACATTTTTGGTGCTTTCATTGAGAGCAAGAAGCTCGAAGCTTCAGCTTCTCCCACTTAACCTTCTTCCTGACAGCGTCGTTCGTTGCTTGGAAAACATGCCTCCCAAGCAGAAGAAAGATGTTAACAAAGGAAAGAACATCGCAACCAGCAGTCTTCCAGATCCAGTGGTCACACATCAAGTAAGTCGTCCCCTTCCAACAGCAGTACCAAATGAAGGTCAGGCAAATCCGACAACTCCTGCCACACAACAGCCTGCAGCAATTACTAGGGCAGATCTAGACAGGGTTGTGGCTGAAGTGACTAATCGCTTCACATCCCAGCAGGAAGCCTTGGTGGACCATCTCATGTCACGCTTAAGGGATGCTGAAGAGTCCAACCGCAACACTGAATCATGGGGCGAGTCCCAGTCTGGAGGATCTCAGAGACAGCAAAGATCTTCCTTCTTCGAAGGAGCTAACGACAGAAGCGGCCATGGTAGGAGCCGAGACCGAGCTCAGCCCGAAGTTAGGCCTGAGGAAACGCTTGGAACCGAACCCAACGGGGGAGGTACCGGACGAAGGCCAACTGTAGCTGAGTCGGTCATACTGCCTAGCCACGGAAACACCAATGAACGGGGCCGAGTTAGAGTCCAGCCCGAAGTTGGACCCAAGGAAGTGCTTAGATCAGAACCCGACAAGGGAAGATCGAGGCAAGGGCCAACTGTAGCTGACCCTAACATGCTCCCAGAAGACCAAAGGCAGCCACTGAAAAATATTAGGAATGATAGACGATACCATCCCTACAGGTCATCTGGACGGAATCAATCCCACAGGACAGAACCGAACTCATTTCTATCTGCTCCAAATTCTGATGAAAGGATGGCACGCTTGTTCAGAGAGTGCGTCCAACGGGATCAAAGAGATCGAGGGATAGGTGCTTGGGTAACCAGCCCTTTCGCCCACAATATCGAAATTGCTATCACCCCCCGAGAATGGAAGATGCCAACAATGGAACCTTACAAAGGAACCTCTGACCCCGTTGTACACTTACAGAGATACACACAGCATATGCTCATGAGCGGGGCAACAGAGGGAGTACTGTGCAAATGCTTTCCACTATTCTTAGCAGATCTAGCTACCTCCTGGTTCTGCCATCTACCCCAAGGATCCATCAACTCATGGGAGATGTTGAAAGAAAAGTTTATCAGCCAGTTCTGCATTCATGTGGAACAACCCAAGGACGCTTATTCCTTATCCAATATCAAACAGAAACCTGGAGAGAAGCTGCAGCAATATTTAACCCGATTCAATGCCGCAGCGGCCGCAGTCCAAGATGCCGATGAGAAGCTTGTCTTAGTGGCCCTCTGTAGTGGTGTGCATCCGGATACTAAATTTGCTAGAAGATTGACAAAAGAAAAACCAGCTACTTTACCCGATTTCTTCCATGAAGCCGGGAAATATATGAGGCTTGAAGACGCTGCCACTGAGGGGCAGTCAGGGCAACAAAATAAGGCAACTCACAGCAACACGCCCGCTGAAGCAAAGGACGTTCGAAGAAATGATTCTAGAGATAATGCTGGGGGTAAGAAGGGAGAAAAGCGCCTATATCGGCCAGGACCGAGATTTGACACTTACACTCCTTTGAATGAAACCGTCGAAAACATCTTCCTTGCCACCTAAGACGCAGTTAGATACAAACGCCCACCGTACAAGAAGGAATCAGATAACGCACAGAAGTCTAGAAAGTTCTACCACTTCCACGAATCTCATGGGCACGATACCAATGAATGCCATCATCTCCGGGACTTGATTGAAGAACACATCAGAAGGAAGAGACTGGAATGCTATGTAAAAGGTCAGAACAGGACTCCTGCTCCTGCCAATGAGAACCCAATGCTACCCTCACCAGAGATAGGCAGAGGAAATCGCAACACTAGCGGCTCCAGTCAAGAGAAGATAGTGGTCCATACCATCTCGGGAGGACCACACATCGCCGACAGAAGCTGGGCAGAGATGGAAAGATATGGAAAGTCGCTTAGAAACAATGAAGACTGTGTTAATTCTGTTATAGAAGAGCGCCACCCGAAGCGGAAAGAGAGTGATGACATCACATTCGGTAGGCGTGACCTAGAGGGAAGGCAGTACCCTCACATGGATCCCATGGTTATCTCTGCCCGGCTCGGTCTAGCCGAAGTTTTCCGAATTCTAGTAGACACTGGAAGCTCAGTAAATATCCTATTCAAGCATGCATTCGACAAAATGAAACTATCAATAAAGGATGTTTCTCCCTGCAATAAACCACTACACGGTTTCACTGGAGATGCGAAGATGCCCCTCGGGCAACTAGACCTCTTTGTTGAAATTGGAAGTCATCCCCGCTCCGTTGTGCGGAAACAAACATTTGTGCTAATAGAAAACCACTCGGCCTACAACGCCTTCTTAGGAAGGCCAGCCTTGTCTGACTTCCAAATTGTCCTGGCCCATGGTGCCTAAAGTTGAAATTTCCAACGGACAATGTAGTAGGGGAAGTAGAGGGAGACCAGGACGTTGCTCGAGACTGCTATGTAACTGAACTTCGCAACAACCATATGAAGGATAAAGGGAAGAGTGTAGAGGTTGCCCTCTGCACAAAAAGTTTGGAAGCATAGCAACTAAAGAAAGCCCCTCCTCTTCGATATACCAGCGACCCTTTCAATGAATTAGACCCCAGGGACAAAGAGGAGGAGGCCACCGCCGAGCCTGCAGAGGCTATGGAATTTGTATCTGTAGATAAACATGACTCGAGTAGACTATTGAAAATCGGGTCCCAACTAAAAGCAGAGTTGAAGGAACAACTCATTGACTTTCTCCGCCACAACTTGGATATATTTGCATGGTCACATGCTGACATGACCGGAATCTCCCCTGACATAGCATGCCACGTACTAAACATTGATCCTACCAAGGCGCCTGTAAAACAAAGAAAGAGAAGTATGGGGGCAGAACGATCAGCAGCCCTCGATGAAGAAGTAAAGAATCTACTTGCCAATGACTTCATACGAGAAGCCATCTACCCAGAGTGGATCGCCAACCCGGTGTTGGTAAAGAAGGCTAATGGGAAGTGGCGAACATGCATTGACTTCTCCAACTTAAATGACGCCTGCCCGAAGGATTGCTTCCCACTTCCCCGAATCGATCAACTTGTAGACAGCACAGCCGGGCACGAACTCTTATCTTTTATGGACGCATACTCAGGATACAACCAAATTCCCATGCATGCTCCCAATCAAGACCACACTAGTTCCATCACTGACCGGGGATTGTACTGCTACAAGGTAATGCCTTTCGGACTTAAAAACGCAGGAGCCACCTACCAGCGCCTCGTCAACAAGATGTTTGCAGGGCTAATAGGACAAACTATGGAAGTGTATGTGGATGACATGCTGGTAAAGTCAAGGAAAGCCGACGATCACGTAAGCCACCTGAGCGAGATGTTTCGAGTACTTCGCCAATATGGAATGAAACTTAATCCTCTAAAATGCTCCTTCGGAGTATCATCAGGATTGTTCTTGGGATTCATCGTCCATGCCAGAGGGATTGAAGCAAACCCTGAACAAGTCCGAGCTCTAAAAGATATCAAAATATCTTACACTCGAAAGGAAATGCAAAGCCTGAATGGGAAAGTGGCCGCCCTAAGCTGATTCATCTCCAAAGCAACGGACAAGTGTGTCCCCTTCTTCGAAGCTCTAAAGAAAGATAAAGGAAAGTTCGAATGGACTGACGAATGCTTAACAGCTTTCCTTAACTTAATCGAACACCTCCAGAAACCGCCGGTACTCTCAACTCCAAACGAAGGCGAAGAGTTACCTATACCTTGCTGTATCATCTCATGCTCTAAGCGCTGCTTTGGTAAGAGAAGACAACCGCACGCAGCGGCCAGTATACTTTGTAAGTAAGAGGTTTACAGGGGCAGAAGTCAGATATCCTAAACTTGAGAAGCTAGCATACTGTCTACTAATCGCATCACGAAAACTACGACACTATTTTCAATCCCATTCCATCAGAGTTCTGATCGATCAACCGCTGAGGCAGGTACTCCATCATCCCGACACTTCTGGGCGACTACTTAAATGGTGCATTGAAATAAGTCAATATGATATTACCTACCATCCTCGCACCGCCATCAAGGGGCAAGCCATGGCCGATTTAATTGCCGAATTCACTACCAACGAAGGTAAGGAGCAATCAGAAATAGCAGAAGACATCAAGTGGAACCTCTTTGTGGATGGTGCATCAAACGAACAAGGCTCGGGGGCAGGTGTGGTAATAATCACTCCCAGGGGAAATAAGCTACACTATGCTATAAGGTTGGAATTCGCTGCCACCAACAACGATGCAGAGTATGAAGCAGTGATAGCTGGATTAGAACTTGCCTTAGAAATCGGAGCCAATTCTTTGTGTCTTCATAGCGATTCTCAACTTATTGTTAATCAAATACTAGGAGAATTCCAGGCTCGAGAAGAACGACTCATAGCATATTTAAAGAAGACCAAGTTACTTCTCAGTCGATTGGACCACTACTTAGTCAAACACATCCTTCGGGAAGAGAACCAAGAGGCCGACGAATTGGCGAAGCAAGCTAGCATGAGAGACGGTGCTATTTCCGGAGGAGTAGCCATCTCAAAGCAACTGACCCCAAGTTTTGAGCAAGTGAATCTGATAGCTGCAACCGAAGAAGCAACTTGGATGACTCCCATCCGAGACTACTTACAAAGTGGCACACTACCCGACGGGCGTAACGAAGTCAAGAAAATCTTGAGGAAAGCTTCCCGCTACACAATACAAGAGGACACCCTCTATCGGCGGCTTCTCTAACCCCTTATTAAGGTGTGTCGCTGGAAGGGAAGCCAAGGAAATCTTATCCAACATTCATCAAGGAAGCTGCGGAGATCACACCGGAGGGCATAATTTGGCAAAAAAGATACTCCGATATGGATATTTTTGGCCCACCTTAAGCAAGGACGCCTTAGATTTCGTCAGAAAATGTGACAGATGCCAGGAGTTTGCTAAGATTCCACGGCTACCAACCACTGAGATTACTCAAATGACCAGCCCTTGGCCCTTTGCAGTATGGGGAATTGACTTAATCGGCGAACTGCCAATGGGCCGAGGCGGGGCCAAATATGCTATAGTGGCAGTCGACTATTTCACCAAATGGGTGGAAGCAGAACCCCTAAATAAAGTATCATCAGCGAAAGTTATTAACTTCTTGATCAAAAATGTTCTATGCAGGTACGGAGTCCCATTCAAAATTATATCGGACAATGGACTTCAGTTTGACAGCGAGGAGTTCGCCAACTGGTGCCAAGAGCACGTAATTCACAAGATCTTCTCATCCGTAGCTTATCCCCAGGCAAACGGACAAGTCGAAGCCGTCAACAAAATTATGAAAACTCTAATAAAAAAGAAGATCGAAAAGTCAAAGGGCACTTGGGTGGATGAACTCCCTACGGCACTATGGGCCTATCGCACATCTTTCAGAACATCAATAGGGCATACCCCTTTCTCTTTGGCATACGGATCAGAGGCTATGCTCCCAGTTGAAACCATCGTGCCTTCCCACCGTAGGATCCACTATAACCCAGAAGAGAATGAAGAACTCCTTCACATGTCTTTGGATCTAATTGAGGAGAGAAGAAATGATGCAGCCCTCAAAGCAGCAGCCCACAAGCAAAAAGTGGCAGCACACTACAACTCCAAAGTCAAGCATCGTACCTTACAAGAAGGAGATCTTGTCCTCAAGCGAATCTTCCCTCGCCCCGGAGCACTAGATCCAATCTGGGATGGACCATATGTAATTCATAAAGATCTCCACAATGGAGCTTATATTTTGTCAACAGTGGACGGAGAGGTGTTCCAGAGGGCATGGAACATCCAACACCTCCGTCGATACTTTTCTTAACTTGTACTGCCCATATGAAGTGAATTAACAAAGAGAATCAATGGACGTAGGCATTTTCATGCCGAACCACTTTAAAAACCTTGTCTCTTTTTTAACTTGTTCCTTTATATCTTGGCTGCTTGTTAACTTTATCCTTTTCTGTTGAACAAAATCATGTGCATATAGCATTTCCATTCAAGGCGCTCCACAGCGCGACTTCTCCTGGACAAGACCTAACAGGTACTATACGAATCTATGCCCTCGCCAATGAGACACTTTTGCTCCGGCATCCCTTTGCTGTGGGTTAACTCATTGCTCGCGACGGCCCTCAAAGCCAATTGTAATGAGCCGATTATAAGCCACCAAGAAGTCCGACTATAGCCAAGGCAGCTCATTACGGCGTTCGGCTCGCCGGCAACTGTGAACCTACTTTAAGCCCCAACATAAGGTGTGGCCAGCTAGGGGCAATTCACGGTTGATGATCGGCACCCACGCTAGCCGGACACAGTAAATCGAATAATACCCACGATTACGGGCCATAATGGCTCAGGTAGTTACTGTGCGCGATCTCGGCTCCGATGTGTCTTAAGTACGGCTGTGGTAAAAAAGATTAACTCCCCGCTGAGGCGTAAGATGGGTGACAAATGTCTCCAAGCCCCACAGCTAGGGAAAGTGACTACAAAGCCCGTTTGCCACGAACTTAAGCACATCGAAGGCCTTCCGTGATTGGAAGTTTTACTTTTTCTCATATTTCAATTTTATTTAAAAAGCTTTTCTCCTATCCTCTGTAACAATCCCTAAAGTACATGACACAGAATAGGAGACATTCTCTAATGGAAGCGGATACTCACAGCAGGACACTGACCGCATTCCACACTCAGTCGTGCGAGACATTCAAAGCTGCCATCTACAAGTAAAATATGAAGGGCGGTATTTTTCTTCTTTCATGTATAAACATGTGGCTATAATTTATTCACACGTCACACTAACATTGCAAGGCATGAAATTATGTTTTAAGCAAGAACTTGACATCAAACACAATTGAATTACAAGCATATGCATAGCTATATTTCTCATACAACATGACAAAATAACAAAAACGTTCAAAAACGACAGAGTCAGCTTAAGTTTAAAAAAAAAAGTTACACGTCAAGAAATATATTGTTTATTACAAGTAGCATAATTACAACCTAAAAGTTACGTTACTGTTTTGAGACTAACATATACAACAATGTCAAGTCCACAAAAAGATATCCAAGTCAAATCAAGGAGCCGGCTGCGTCGGAGTTTCATCCTTGTCCTGTTGCCCACCTGCCCGGTCAAAGAAAGAATTCATTAGTGATAAGCAACCAAGTTAATGGAAAGACGAGAAAGGAAGACTTACTCGCACCTGCTTCCTGACCATCCTGGTCATCATCCTCTACTTGCACACCTACCTCCTCAGCAGCAAGCAGCCGCATACCCTCCTTCACCGCCACCTTCTCCTCCTTGGTAAACTGGGCAGTGACCACATCCATTCTGAAGACTGCGCCACCCTCTTTATCCGCATCAGCCCTAGCCTCCTCCAGGGCCCGGAGATAAATCCTGGCCATAACTCGGGGGTAATCATCCATCCAGGATAAATTACCCTGCTTCCAAGTGCGGAAATACATATCCTGGAGCATCTCATCCATCATCCCCTCATTTTCCTCAAGCTCCCTCATTCGGGCCTCAGAAGCACGTAGCTTAGCGACGGCAGCATCCCTCTCCGATCGGTATTGTGAGCGGTCAGCCTGAAGGGATATCCTTATCGCCTCCATCTCCTCCTTCAACCTGGACTGAGCGAGCTCCGCGGCCTCAAGTCTCCTCGATAATTCCTGCGCCCGCTCGAGGTCCGCTTGTCGAACCTCATCCACCGTCGTGATGGCCATGTCAATTCGCTCCTTGCAGGCGGCCTCCATTTTTCGCAACTCGGCCCTGCTGGCCTCTTCCATAGTCTTCTTCAGTTGCCTGGATGCAGCCTCGTGCTGAGAAATTTGGATGGCTTGATCGGCAAGCTACTTAGCTTGGTCGGAGACCATTAACCGTAGCTGAATGTTGGCACTCCCAATTTCCTCCCCGGCCTTGACCAGTCGGGCATGATGCACCATCAATTTCCTGGTCTCCTCAGCAACTCGGTCAATATTCACCTTAGCTTCATCCCCCAGAGTTACAATCTGGGTAGTAAGCAAATCAAGGTCCAGGGACTTAGCTTCGTCAAGCACCCGTGCCATAGGATTGCGAGGGAGAAGATGCTCACCAGTAACCTCATCGAAGGAGATGTCATGAGAGGCCGGGTCCAGGTCTGGATGGCCCGCAAACGGGTTACGAACCAAGCCAGGGTGATCTATCGAGGTGAAGGTTGGATTCTCAGACGGATGTGGGGAAGGCATAAACTCAGTATCATCCTCCGTAATATCGTGAATAGGATGGAGTTGGGCCGGAGGACCAGGAAGAGATTCAAACGTAGATCGACTCCTCTTCCTCTTTTGTATATCTTCTTCAATAACTACAAGAAGAGGACGATAGCCGACTACGTCTCCAGGACGGTTAGTAGGAGGCTTCGGCTTGGCGGAAGCTTTAAGGAGTTTGTATTGTTCAAGCCTGTGCCGAAGATCTGAGGTCTTGGCCGTTTTGCCCGCTCCTGGAATAAAAACCAAGTGTCACCAGCATGTATTAAGCCATCATTCAAGAATTAAAAAGAATAAAGAGAAATTCACCTTGAATCGCAGAAGTTGCCTCAGTAGAAGCGCTCCCGGATGATAAATCGGCTCCGGTCCCGACCTTACCAGCTTTCTTGGACTTCTCCGTTTCCTCCAACTCTTCGAAGGCTTGGCGGAGAGCGTCATCTGTCCACTCTTGAATCACGCCCACCTGCCCGGGAGGCAAAGCCCTGGTGCCATCACCACCCTGTCCTTCGCCACCATCATCACCGTGACGATCACCGTCACCTTCTCTACCACTTCCGCTACCCGCCTCACCTCCTTCGTACTCACCTTTTTCCTCCTCCTGAGCATCTGGATGTGTGCTAGGAGAGGGTCCATCGGACTTCTTGAGTTTCTTCCCCCCGGCGACTGGATGCATCGAGAAGGGTCTCCTTTTGCTGCTTTTCGCCGTGGCCCCTCCTGTAACTTTGGCAGCTCTCTCCTCCGCCGTGTCTCTCTACTTAACCACGGACTGATGTGGAAGGATCAGGTTGTGCCCCAGAAGTGTAGCATTCCTAATCAAGTAAGAAGCCGACATGTCCCTTCCCGTAATGGCTTCTATTTCCACAGCCATCTGAACCAGGCGATCATTCTCCACGACCGCAAAGCCACCTGTCGCTAGCAAGAAATAAAAACACATAAGAAGAGGCATTGCAGTTATAACGAAAATTATAAATAAAGCTTCACACTTACAGCCGGAGGTGAAGCGACGGATGGAAACAGAGTCATCCTTGATAAAAAACCATTCTTTCTTAAACATGCTGAACTTCGAATATAAGTCCAGGACAGGCTTGAAAGATACGGCTGATTCCAAGCTAATGTATGGAGACCCCTTCTTATAGCCTCTCAAATTGTACAAGTACCGGATCTCCCGGTTGGAGGGAGGACGCCCGTATCTCCTCGGGAAAATGACAAATAGGCTCACCAGGATGGCGTAGGAGTTAGGCTGAAGCTGAAATGGAGCTACCTTCAAGTAGGTGATAAAGCTGATTATCCAAGCATTGATTGGGGAAATGGCCCCACACATGCAATGGTACCGACTATAGGCGAAATACCCTTCGGGGGGAATATATGGCATCACTCCCTCCCCCGGCAACAACATGCGTGCTCTGTCAATCCCAAAGGAGCGGGAGATAACATCAAGCTGCTCGCCTTTGAGAGAGCTTGGGAAACAGTCAGGAGGTGAGTTCAGAAGCTCCTGAGGGCCGTACCCATCTACTAGTGACCTCAGGGTGGGCCCATGACGTCCCGGCTCTAACTGAGCTGGGGGCACTACGGAAGGATCTTCTCTGTCTTGGGATTTCTTCTTTTCTGATCGGGTTTCCACTTTATGAGACATTTATCTGCAAACACAAAAAAGCACGTCGTTAGAACGAGGGAAATAAACGAGCAAGTACGTACAGCCTAGGATTTCATTCATAATTCAAGACACCAAGTTTCATTCGGTAGTACGAGTCTGAGAATCCGTTCGGAACTCACACTCCCAAAATTCCATTCGGTAGTGTGCGTCTAAGGATCCATTCGGCCCTCGCGCTCCCGAAACCTCATCCGGTAATTCAAATGTTTAAGACCATTCGGTATTTGAACTCCCCTATCCCATTCGGTAGTCCAGCCATAAAAGTTCATTCGGTAGAAGCAAACTCACCTGGTTCGGCAGTTACGTGCGATTCGGTACTCGGTTGATTCGGTTGTTTCGGACAGTCAAGTTTGATTCGGCGCTCAGTTGATTTGGCTCTCTCAAACGGTAAAGGAATAACAGTGGCATGATTCCCCTACTTATAGGCGAGTGCGGGATAACCGGACCAGATAATTCGGCATTTAGAACCGGATGAGGGCGTCCAGATAAACAAAGCGCGCCATATGCAAGCATATGCCCCACTTTGGGGGGCAAATGTTGGGAGTGTTTCCACCTACTACCGGACCAAACTTCCTTCCCATGCATAGCCGGAACAACTTCCTTCCTATGCATAGCCGGACCAACTTCCTTCCTATGCATAGCCGGATCAACTTCCTTCCCATGCATAGCCGGACCAACTTCCTTCCTATGCATAGCCGGACCAACTTCCTTCCCATGCATAGCCGGATCAACTTCCTTCCCATGCATAGCCGGACCAACTTCCTTCCTATGCATAGCCGGACCAACTTCCTTCCCATGCATAGCCGGACCAACTTCCTTCCTATGCATAGCCGGATCAACTTCCTTCCTATGCATAGCCGGACCAACTTCCTTCCCATGCATAGCTGGACCAACTTCCTTCCTATGCATAGCCGGACCAACTTCCTTCCCATGCATAGCCGAACCAACCTACTCCACCTACCACCGAACCAACCTCTGCTCCACACTACCGAACCAACCTACTCCACCTACCACCGAACCAACTCGCTTTCCAACGTACTACCGGACCAAGGCGTACCGGATCAACGCTGTCAGGCCAGATCGCATCAGCCCAGGCCCACCAGCAGCTATATACATCCAAGACCCCTGCCCACAGCCTCAATCTATAAATAGAGGGGCAGGGGTACAACAATGGAGGACAAGTTTGAGAGCTCAAGCACGGATAGAACTTTCAAACAACTTTTATATACTTGTACCAAAGCTTTGTACTTGTAATCTGAACAAGAAAGGAGAAATAATATATAAAGTGGACGTAGGCACATTCTGGCTGAACCACTATAAATCTGCGTGTCTTTTACAGTTTAGTCCATGCTTTTTTACATATTTGCATAAATCACCCAGATCACTAAAAACAATGCAAAATCAACTGAATCATACGACTTGGAGGTGTTTGCCCATTTTTTGTGCAAACAACTAGGTTCTACAAGTAAAACCATAAAGGCTAATATTGGAGAATGGATTCCATATAATGACAAGGTAAGGGACTACCTTCTGACAGTATAATTCTAGAAAAATGCATCGAGGCACCAACTGGTGGTCCTCTACCGATACAGAACCGGCATACCTTTACTGTAGATAGTACCGAATATGACACACCTCGACTGTTCCCGACCTATCCGAGAGCTCTCATAGCATACACAACATACTCAATATATAGAGGGTGATCTAGAAAGGTGATGACCATATCCTAATAGGTGCGATCTACATAGCCCTGTCGCATCTACCATGTTTTTGTCATTTCCGGATGATGAGGCTCGAGTTAATGATTACCTTTTACATAGCACTTTCCATTTTGAATGCCAAATTGCCAATTTCATCACACACTATTAATTTCCACAAATGTACAACCTTTGAGCTCGTACATCTTAGAGAAGGATGTTAAGTATATGAGACTCCTACACCACCAAACAGATGTACGTTTGTAAAAATCAATGTACGTGCATTTTTCAAATGCAATGTCAGATATTCGTCCATACAAGTTGTAATACCCCTAATTTTGATCAACTTTATTCAAAAGATTTGATTAAGTAAATTAAATAGAATAATGTGGAGTCTAGTGTGATAAGAAGATTGAGATTTGAAACCTAATTAGGGTTAGGCCTTAACTAAATGAATCTATAAGAATGGTTTATAAGTTAGGAAAGGGCAATATGGAATAGCTGAACCTGATAACCCCTAAATCCTTACCTCATTATCATCCACATTATTCATAAAATTAAAACAAGCCAAGAAGAAGCAAGGCCGGCTATAACCCTAGGGAAAAAGAAGAGCATGAAATCATCTAAGGAGTAAAAATCAAGATTTAGAAGATCAGAGCAAAAACAAATCTCAAGTTTCTTATTCAAACAAGGTAAATAATGATATATACCATCTCATATTGGTTAGTTTAAATGCTATGATTCGGGTTTAAGGTTTAAAACCGAATATCGAATTATTGATGATGATATGTTTTAATTTAAAGTGCCATGTTATTCTTTTTTTTTTTTACAAACCAATGTATAAATAAAGGAGAAAAAACGCCTTTCTCCGAGGGCTCACAGAATAATACAAAACAAGAAGGACGTCGGCCTTCCGTAATAAACACCCCAAAAAAACAGCAGAAGAGAAAAAAAACAACCAAAAATACAGGAGGAAATAACCACAGCTGCTCGATACAAATCCACCCAATGACAGAATGGGAGAAGAGGCAGTCGATCCACCAACAGTCACAAACCCACCTTAACCCATAGGAAAAGGCCAGACCACCAAGCCATACCAGAAAAGAAAGCAATCTAAAAATCTCAAATCCAGCAATGCCCGGGAACAGTCACTCCTAGATAGGCAGCAGGAGTCGACGAAGAGAAAAAGCCCAGATAGGTGCCACTAAAGAAGCCGATAGGGGTAGGTGGTAAGTAGAGTAACAAAGACGCCACCATCGTAAATCCAGCTGAGAAAGAACAAGACAATCCGAAGAAGCCGACCAACCACAGTAAAGACACCGAAGAATCAGCGCATATTTGAAAGTCGGGCCCCGAAACAAGACAGCCAAAGACCAAACAGGACCAAAGAAGGAGCCACAGAATCTGAATCTGAAAAACTAACAGAAACATTAAACACAAAAAAAGGGGGGGTGGGGAAGTGAGCGTTGGGTGAAGGTCAGCGCTCACTCGCGGAGTTCAACCTACTCCCAATCTAGCGTGAGACAAAGCACACGAAATAGAGAGAAGACCAACCAGATTTTCCGAGCGGGTGCTCAAACGGCCCCTGAAAGGTCTACCGCGGAAAGCAAGGAATATGTCATTCCTTACACATCGAATAATAGATGGAGGGTCCATACGAGCATTTTCGAAGGTTGCCTTGTTCCGCGCGCACCATAGGTGCCAACAGAGGAGGCAGGGAATCAAGCGGAGAACGACTGAACGAAGAGACTTACCAGCAGTCCCAGACCACCAAGAGTTACGGAGATCAGAAGGCGAGCTGGCAACTCGACGAATACCAAGAAGGTTTCCGAAGTAGTTCCAGCAAGATCTGGCCGAGAAACCACCAAAGAACAAATGATCCAGGGATTCTGAGTCCCCATTGCCGCAGCTCCTACACCGAGAAACCAAAGGGATTCCGATTTTTTGGAGGTTCTCGTCAAGTGGCAAACCATCATGGAGAATTCGCCACATCAAAATAGAGACCTTGGGTGGAATACGAGAGTCCCAAATGAAAGAGAAGATCGGAAGAATGGGGTCTTGGATTCTAATCGAAGACCAAGCTTTCAGAATGGAAAAGGAGGAACCATCCCATCCTGAAGATCCACCATGGGTGTCGGAAAACGGCTTCACCGACTGCATGTGCTTCCAGGTCTCACTAGCATAAGACGGAGTCCCTGTGAAGTTAGAGCTCGCAAGTCTGCGGTATTTCGCATGGAGGAATGAAGCCCATAAGGAGTTATTAGCTCCAAATCTATGCCATAGTTTATAGGCAAAAGCAGCATAAAGGTCCCTAGGATTGCGCAAACCCAAACCGCCTTCAGTTTTGGGTCGACACACCACGTCCCACGACACCCAATGGTGCCGATGGGCACTATCCTTGTTGCCCCAGAAGAAAGATGAGGCCAAAGACCGATACGATCGAAAGAAAGAGGAAGTAGGGGTCATAGCTGCGAAAATATGAGTTCCCATCGAGTCTAAGACGGATTTGATAAGAACAAGTCTTCCAGCCTGAGAAATAAGAGAAACATTCCAGCGTAAAATCTTACTCCTCACTTTATCAGTCAATGGGTCGAAAATAGCATTGAGCTTACGACCTCGATACAGGACAACACCCAAATATTGAAGAGGGAGGGTGCCTTCCTTGAACCCAGAGACTGACTCGATCCAAATAGCACGAGCGGGAGGCAAATCTTTCGCATGGACGAAAAAGCTTTTGGCAGGGTTAACAAGTTGGCCCGATGACTGTTCATATTGATGAAGAAAACTGAGAAACCTCTGGACAGAGGAGATGCTACCATTTGAAAAAATGACAATGTCATCAGCGAAGGACAAGGAAGAGATTAGAGGGCAACCCCTCGGAATCCCGAAGCGCTGAATCTGGCCGTAGATAGTCAAGGATTGAAGACCGCGAACGAAAGCCTCAGCCGCGATCACAAAAAGAGATGGCGATTGAGGGTCGCCCTGATGCAAGCCCCTACCAGCCTTAAAGTAACCAGTAGCCGAACCATTAATGAGCACAGAGAACCAGCAGTTGGAGATGAGCCTCCACACCATGTCAATAAGGGGTTCCGGGAAACCGAAATTCCGTAAGACCTTGATGATGAAAAACCAGGACATACGATCGTAGGCCTTAGCCATGTCCAATTTGAAGACAACATTAGAACCCCTGATCTTTCGGTCGATCTGGGAGATAAGTTCCTGAGCGAGCAGAACGTTATCAGTAATCAAACGTCCCTTAACAAACCCCGCTTGAGAAGGAGAGATAATGCGCTCAAGGAAAGGAGCCAAACGAGTGGAGAGGATTTTAGAAATGACTTTATTGGAAAAGTTGCAAAGACTGATAGGACGAAAATCCACACACGATCTAGGGTTCTCGCATTTTGGAATGAGGACAAGGTTGGTGGATGTCCAACCGGAAGGAAGGGAACCCCCAGAAAAGAAGGATTGAACGGCAAGACAAAAATCCTCCTGAATAATAGACCAAGCACGCCGGAAAAAAAACCCCGTTGAAACCATCCGGACCGCTGGCGCTGTCCTTGCATAAAGCGAAGACAGTAGCACGTATCTCCTCAGAGGAAGGGAGATCCGCGATAACGTCACTTTCCGGAGAAAGGATAACACGCGGAATGAAGGCCAGCAGAGCCGGATCAGATTTCGAGACCGAAGGAGCGCCCAGAAAAGATTGAAAATGGGACAGAATAGTCTCTTTGACATCTTCAGGAGTAGAGGCCGTAGAAAGATCCTCTCGCAAAATCTTACGGATCGAGAGTAAGTTGTTCTTTTTACGAATAGAGGAATGAAAGAATTTAGAGTTGGTATCACCGACTACTACCCACTTGACCCTAGCCTTCTGACGAAGAAAGTCATTCTCGATACGAAGCTCCGAGGACAAAATGGTTTGAGCAAGAGCCCAAGCCTCCTTGTTAGCCACGGTAGGATCCTCGTCTAGCAAGGATTCGGCTGAAATAAGAGACTCTTCGGCCAATCGAACGCGATCGAAAATGTTCTTAAAGACATGTAAGTTCCAATCCTTAAGGCAAGCTTTAAGACGCTTAAGCTTACGACCGAACACCTCACAGGGAGAAGCAACAACAGGAGCGTTCCAAGAATTAGCGACCACTTGAAGAAAAGAATGATGAGATATCCACATGCTTTGTAAGCGAAAGGAAGAAGGCCCCGTTAACGAGCGGGGAGAACAGTGAACTACCATGGGAGCATGGTCAGAGAAGGACCGATGGAGATGCGCGATCGTAAAGGAGAAAGGGAGACGAAACCACTCCTCCGACCCGAAAACACGATCAAGTCGGGATAGGATTCGGTTTGGTCCCTCTTGGTTGTTGGACCAGGTGAAAGCAGAGCCAACAAAGGGAAGCTCAGACAGACCAGAGCTGACAATGAAAGAGTTAAAATCCGCCATCGCCACACGGTTGATTGCGGCTCCTCCCCGTTTTTCCGCTTGGCAGGCCACGATATTAAAGTCACCGCCTAACACGGAAGAAGAAAAGCCCAGCGAATCGAGCCCTAAAATGTCAGACCAGAGTACTAATCTCTCCAAACGATCACATTTGGCATAAACCGCCGAGAAAAGAAAATGAGAGGAAAACAAAGGGGACGAGCAGGCCAGAGAGAAAAGTTGAGGGGAATCAAAAGCTACCTGAACCGAGATTGATTTGGACCAGAGGATCCAAATTTTCCCCGAGACGTTGGCCAAGCCACCGCCAAACCCTAAGGATAAGACAGTGCTGAAAATGCTTTCCGGACCCAAAAAGGGTTCGAGAAGAGCGACCAAGCCAACAGAGTGCTTTTTGACAATACGTTTTAGCCTAGCCAAAGACGCTTCATTGCCAATACCACGGACATTCCAAAAAAGCAAATTCGCCATCAAAAGCGAGGACAGGACACTAAGACAAGAGTGCTCAGACGAGGTAAAGCGAGTATCGAGTAGATCGATCGATCTGCTCGGACGCCGCTATAGAGCGTGTGCGAATGGTGCGAGGGGTAGACTGGACTTGACGCGATCGGCGTCGAGATGCCCTGGGAATAGAATCGGAATGCTGAGGAGGAGCCATAGAGAACACTACAAGACCCGGACCTGGCTCAGAATGCATCGAGGAACCAATCAGCGGAGGCGAAAGCGAAGAGTTCCTAGCAATGCAGTCGAGACGCTCATTAAGGAGCGCGATCTCTGCCTTACTCATTAGGGGAATGGAAATGGAAAGAGAACAAGAAGAAGAAGGAAGGGAGCAATCAGCGGAGCAATAGGAGGAAGCGGAAGCCACCTGATCCGAAAGATCCGAATGCTCCTGAGGAAACCGGCAATACGAAGGAAGGCGAGACAGTCGCATACCAGTCATCTGACGAAACCAATCAGATAAGATAGAAGCAGAGAAACTGAGGGAAGCGAACTTGCAGAAGCAATGCGACACCGAAAAGGAGGACACAACCGAAGAGGAGTAAAAAAAGATGGGCGAAACGACGGGTAAGGAAGAGGAAGAAAAAACAGTGACAGAGCAGGATCGTGTAAGGGCACTAACTGACTGCGGCCCATATTGCTGTGGGAGTCTTACCATTGCCGGACTGTCACTAATAAAACAGCCCCGCGTAGCAGGTAAGAGCCACAGGGCGGACCAATCAAAGGGGGATGGAGGGCATAAAGGTTGGCTATTTCTCGGTCTGTCCGTATAGTGGTCAAGAATGGCCACTATACGAGCAAGGCGAGAAGAAAGCCCGAAACAAAAGCTCCAGACCCTCAGAAAGATCCTAAAGGACCAGTCGAAACCAGTCAGAAGAAGGCTAAACCAATAAGACAAAGTCACTGACGACATAGGAACGGCTTCGTCAAGACTCAACAAATAAAACCAGCAACAATCAGCCAGTAAAACAACCCAGCCAAGAGACCCGGGATGGTCACCACCTAACCGACAGACAAAAGCCTTCAAAACCAATTGAGGCCTAATATGCTGATCCATATAAAAAGCCGACAAGGATCTGAAGATCGAGAAATGATAAACAGGAAACAAGGGACCTGACACATTCCCGGTCTCAGATGAGACGGCTGTGTCAGGGAGCTCACACGAAGGTGTGACAAGGCTCATGCAACTGCGGCATACCAAACCAGCCGACATCCAATAAACAAAAGGCAACCCACAATTATCAAAGGAAATGAAACAAAATAAAGGTATACTCACCTGCCTACAAAGAGCAAAACAAACTGCCTGCACATACCGAAACCAAGCTGTCGAGATAAAGACTTGGCCAAATATGAAATAATACCAGAATGTTCCAAGTCGTCTAGTACCGTATCAGGCGGCATATCATCAATACCAGCCAAGGACACCAAGGAAGCTTCGCATGAGAGCGAAGGAGCACCCCCAGACAGATCAGCATCAGGAAGATAGGGATAGGTGATCAAATCCTGTACTCCACGTTCACTGACAAAATCCGCAGAGCCAACCGACCCAAACTCGCAAGCAGACACAAGCGAGCCATCAAAGAACTCAGCCCCACAAAAAGATAGCCGAGGGACAAAGCAAGTGGTGAAATCTTGCTTGTCAACCGTAGAATCTACAACAGGAATGGATTCAGAATCGAGGTCAATCGATCCAAAGCAAACCCCAATATGGTTCAAGCTCACGTCTCCTACCGCATCCCTGACAATGAGGCACGGTTCAAATCAGGCGATGAAATCCCGACCACCGTTGACCGCCGACAAGCTAGGAAAAGGGATAGCAGCCTCAGGTGCATCGACAGTCCACGGAAGCGTCCCAGAGAGGGGCGTATCACGGACAGAGTACGAGAAACAGGGAGAGATCTCCATGAAAAACCCCCCCACCACCAGATACTTACTACGAGACAAAGCCGAGCACGACAAATGGGAGTAAACGCAGATCTCAACCGAGCTGGGGCTAGCGAAGCAAATCGAAATCGGTGGAGCCACAACTTCCAAAAGAGCTGCAGCAAGATCAGCGAACGCGGGGCAATTTCGCACGAAATCACCTCTGAAATAAAAAAACCCCCAAATCCATATGAAACCCTAGGAACCAGCGATCGAGAGAGATGATCGCAACAGACAGTAGAGAACACAGTCGCTAAAAAGCAGAGGAAAATCGACCGGTTAAAGAATAATAAAATCGCAACGAGAGAGATTTAGAAGGCGGCCATTTTTAAGACCGTTGTAGTGTAAGCAGTAATTATATGTTATTCATTAAAGGAGCGTAAATGGAAAATAACTCTGTTATTGACTCTTTTTAAAATGGATTTGGTCAGTTATTTGTTCCAGATTGGTAAAGTCTTCAAAAGTTTGAATATTAATGAGAAATTGTTGTGTCAGTCATTCTTAAAGATATATAATGGGTATATACTCATTTATACGGCCATTCATATAGTCATTTTTGAATCAGAAACCATAATCAATGTTAATGTGAAATGGTTTAGTCTGACAGTCACAAATTCAAGATTCTATAGGTAAAAATGATACGTTAACCGCAACCAAAGGCTCAGCAAAGGATCTTAAAATTGACAAAGACAATATGTGGACTACAAAAAAAGTTTAACCAATATTAACGTAAGATGGTTTAGTCTTACAGTTAAAAATTCAAGTTTCTATAGATAGACATGATGGATTATCCACAGTCAAAAGCTCAGGAAAATATTTTAAAATAGACAAAGACAACATAAATTATACACATGTAAAAGTTACACGATGATAAACTGCATCAAACCAAAGGACCTTTTAAATAATAGAACATAAGCGGATTACATATAATCTAAGAAGAAGATGCCAATCAAGATACATAACAGAAACTTTAAAATGAGTAACAAATACTAAATTGGATAGTTGTAGGAAATAAATCTAAAATTGAAAAATCGATTAGAACGGGAAATGAGAAAAACTTGTAAAAGTCAGACAAAAGATCGAAGGCTGAAAAATGAGATTGTTGTTCGCTTCAGAAAAGTAATCGAACTTAATATTAAGTAATATCAGAAGTAAGAAACATACCTGAAGCATTATGAAATTGTTACGACACCAACTTGCTTCTGACTACGGTCATAGATCAACAGGAAGGAGAGATGATCAAGAAGACAGAAGGAGCAACATTGATTGAGGGCATTTAATGGAACAGTTGAAGGATGATATAATGTTGAGAAGAAAGTGGATAGAATCACGTGCACAACATGCATGCATTTCTGTTACAGAGTTTTTCTTTTTTCCTTCTTTTTTTTGTACTTTGCTGCTTTGACTGATGAAAATCAATCGAATTACATACGGGCAAAACCTGAAACATGGGATTTAAATGGTTAATTCAGGGGAGTGGTTGGATTTCTTTTTAGTCATTGTTTCGTTCAACAAAAGTGGTTGAATAAACATTTTCGTTTTTCCTTTTAGTAAATAGTGGTTAGGCTTTGCTGCTTAGACTGGGAATAATGAAATGGTACACACGGGGACAGGTGCACGAAGTGATATCGAGGGCCATTATGTTTCAACGGCTGAATTAAGTGCCGCAGTCAAATCAGACTTTAACAGCCGGTTGGAATAGCATTACCCATACTGATTTGTTACGGTAAGGACAGATGAAAAAATACTAGAGGCTAAGCATTGCAATCATATAAGGAGGTACAAAATGATGAGAGAATATACGAATAAAAATCACTTTAACTCATAGTTTCGAGAACCAGACTCGACCGAACCGTAAATAACCGCAGGCCATAGCCAACGGCGGCCCGTAGCAGAATTAAGCCTCCACCTACATGAACCATCGGTTGAACCACCAAAGCCGAGATTCAACCGTGTCGTTAAACCCTTCAAACCGTTAATTTTCCTCAAATCCTCAAAACCCTAATTTTCAAATCGACACCAGCATCCCCACTGAAGCCATCGTTGCAAGCATTGCCATCAACCAATCTTGTATGCCATATCTAAACAACTTTGTGCGCGATTACTAGTATCAATTTTATTTTATTTTAGAGATTTTTGTTATGTAATTTGCGTTTGGTAACATTTTAAATGTTCTACTGATTCAAAAACAAAGTTAAAATTGTAACTTATAGTAGAGTTTATTTGTCTCAATATATGAGAACCTAATGATGAATGATATTCATATTTGTAATTTATATTTTTTCGATGGCTTATGAAGATAGAATGCATGTGTATGATATTGATTAGTATATTGTTAAGGTATGTAGGTAGAAAAGGGAGAGGAAAACTTTAAGGTTGAAGTAAATTAGCCTTTTACGGGTTTTTTATGAAATGAAAGTGGAGTTTTTGGAAATGATCTTTTAAATTCATGTCATTGTAGTGTCATAGTGTGGAAAAAATCAAGTGGTGGAATATGTCCAAAGTGGAGTAAAGTTGGATACATTTGTATACTTTTAGTATTATAAAACGATTCATAGTGTTAACAATTTAAAATGGATAGGTTTGTGTTTATTTTAATGGTCAGACTTTGTGATTTTATGATATGTGATTATGATTCTTGTGATATGGATTAATAGACATGTTACATATTTTTGCTATTATAACCCATATTTGAAAAGTAAAAATTCTCGGAAAAAAATGCACGGTTTCGACGGTTCAACTGATCAGACCACTAAAACCTTGAATCGATACGGTTCGTCTCACAGTTTGGTTTTCAAAACAATGCTTTAACTAATTCTTCAACCTCCTCTATTTTTGTTACTCTCATTGTGACGACCCGCCTTTTCAACCCTTAGAAATCGACATTAATACATCCATGTTATTCACTTGCCGATCATCTAAGTGCCGGAAAGGCGGATAGTTAGGGGAAAAAGAAAATAAAGACAGAACATAATCTCACATGAATGGAATAATTTATAATATCAGTAATCTTTACATTGGAAAATTTGAAATACATATATCAGAGTTTAACCTAAGCTCAACTTGGATAGTTATAAATCTACGTCCTTACAATTGCTAAAAACCAAAACAGTGAAACTACCACAGCGGGAACATAATCTACGTACATACGTTGATGAAGATCTCCAACTCTCCTCTGGAAACTCCAAGCATCATCAGCTATAACTGAAACTACTCAGATATTACCCAAGTACTAAAAATATCCGGATCAGGCTTGGTAAACCAAAATGAGAAACTTGAACCATAATCAAACGACGAAGTCACACAACGGATTGATGCCAAACAAAACCTTTTTGAAAAGAAAGGGTATCTCGTAACAACATGCCACACATAAATATGAATGGGGTTTTACCATACAATAACAAAAATAATTTATACTTAAACAACTCGATATTATCATTAATGACATTGGTTTGGAAACACTTTTCAAAAATATATATACGAAGTAGGTATCAATACCTGGACGATGTCAAACAATGTATACGATACCAAAGGGGTAGCCGAAATGTTTGCAAAGCAATGCGGCTATTTTGGAAATACAACCAAAACCGTAAAGCTTGTATTAGATTTGGATTTCCAGCATGATAGGGAACTAGTGACCATTTCCTCCGATGCGGAATCTACGCATAACAATCTCAGTCCACGGTGACTATTCACTTGTCTCAAGCAAGCCTCCATACTACATTTTTACACTACTATAGAACATCGTATCTCGGTCACTTTGCTCTGTCTCAGTCGAGCCTTCAATACCTATCCATTTAAACCATTGAGGGTCCGGATACTGGACTCCTCTATCCATAATAAAACCGATAGCCCGAAATATGTCCTGCAGACCACATAATTACCCGTATCATTTTCAGGATGTGAGGCTAGTGAGGCTACGCTCTAATTTCCACAAAGCCACGATTTTCTTCCCACAAAGCCACGCTTTGATTTTCACAAAGAAAATTCCACTTAGAATGCCACATTGCCATTTCTAACAACACACCATTGATTTCCACAAAAGCACAACCCTCGATTTCATACGCCTCAGGGAAGGGTGTTAAGTATAAGAGGGATTGCCCTACAATACCAAACAGATGTGCGTCTACAAAAACCAATGTACGTGGTCATAAAAATGCAATGTCGGACATTCATCCATACAAGTTGTCCAAGTGAAGGACAAATCGAAGGCACTCCTTCTACTCAACCCTGTTTGGGAATCACCCTAGAGGTTAGTGGCAAGCAGCACTACATTATGAAGATCTCCATCTTCAAAATCATCATCTTCAACATGCCTTCACTTTCGAACGCATATGTTAGTTCGAAGTAGTTTTCGGATAGGAATCATCCAAATCTGGTCCCGGTCTCTTCGAACCAATCAACGATAAAAAGATGTCAAGTATATAGGTTATTATCAAACAACATCCAATCAATTTATCTTTTTATTAAATCAAATATCTTTCAGAGATATATTATTTTAAATTATTCCTTTAACTTTTCAAGAGTATATAAAATTATTAAGTCACTTTTATCAAATCCTTTTGTAAATTAAAACCTCTTTTCATAATTGGAAATACCAAATCATTTTTCTTTAATTCTTAGGAAAAATATTTCCATGTTCTATTATTATTATAATCCAAATCTTATTGAAGATTTCACATTTCCAAAACACATCTTTAATGGGTAAAATATAATGTTATTTAAGACATCGTTTACTGTAAGCCCAAACCAGTAAGTATTGAGTAAAAAGGAATCCATAGAAATTAGAATAATTATACTCAATACTATTCTGTATTCAACCCATACTATTCGTCAAATAACGGTGAAATCACCTTTGAATTTCACATGGGTAGTATGAGTTCTTTCCTCGGAATTTAACATAGAGTTTAACTAGAATATTTTCTATGCTTCCAAAATCTTTATTATTTTAAAATCTTGTTAATTAGTGAACCATTTCTATTTTGATAAATATGATTTTCTCATTATTTGCTATATTTATCACAACCAAGTTATCAATCATATAATCAACCAATATTCAAACATATTAATCATCCAAGCATATTAATTTACTAATTAAACATGCATATCATTATTTTCTAAACATTTTAAGGTGTATGGAAATCAAGTACTCACAATCGATTTCCACTCCGCCAAAATTTTTCTGAAGCTTCCTGAATTGATTCTAGCAGCACTTCCTTCTCTTTTCTTTGCCCCGAAGCCTCTGGATCTCCACCTTGCCTCTAGGGAAGCTCGGCCTTGACCCTTATAAGGGTAGTGGTTGGCCTATTTAAGGGAACAGGTGGTGGTCGTGCACTTATAGAGAGGAGAGGAATGTTTTTGACTTGGTTTTTAAGTGGATTGAGTTTGTTTATATATGGAACTATTTTACTTTCTTTTTACCATTATTTTCTCCATTATTTTATTATGACGAAGAAGCCATTAACATAGCTTAGGAAGGAGAAAGAAGAAGATGAAGAAGGAGATGTGAATGAAAAGTGAGAGTGTGGAGGTGTATTTATGGGGATGGAACCCTTAACCCTTAAGCATACACCTAAAATATCTCCCCTCCCATTACCTAGTACACACGCCAACCCCCGTTCATGTGTACCTCCATGTGCCCCTCTACATGCACCTCCATGTGCACTTGTCTTCTCTTGAGTGATGGTGAGTTTTCTTTTTATTTACTTCGGAAAATATCTGGATTTTTATTTATTTACTTTAAGTAAATTTGTATGTGAATGGTAATTATATATGTAAATTTATTTGTGTACATGTGTATGTACATAGGTATCTATACATTATTTTTGGCAAACCAAGTTGCAACATTTCGATACAACTTTTATTGGTCAAACCTCTATGAATCCAGGATCCGAATTCTGGTCATATTTTCAGTTTTTGGTCAAACTAGTTATTTATGTAAACAAAACTTGAAAATAAATTTCTTATTATCTTTTAATAATTAAAACAAGATTATTTAAGTTATAAAGCCATATTAAATAATATTAAAATCCATTTATAAAAATATGACGCCCATCTGCCAAAATGCGACGAATTTTATATATCTTTATAAAACAAGTATATATATTTAAAAAATTATTATAAATCAATTATTATCATTATATATAACTAAAATGAATTATATATTATTTAAAATACTTATTTGAATATTTAAATCCCTAAAATTCAAAAACTTTCCTTAAATGCTCAATTTTGAAAATGATGACACCATTGATGACGTCATAATTATTTTACTTCCAAAAATGGAAAAATATTTTTATTACTTACTTTTTTTTAAATAGTTAAATAAGTGTATATAAAAAAATTGTTCACAGCTTCTGACTGTAAAAAGCTGTTTATCGATAAAACAAGTTTTGATCATTTTATCGATATTTTTCATATTTTTAAACATTTTTTCCAAAACAAGATCACCACTATTATTTATCACATAAAAAATTATTATTTATGTTTAATAAACCTATATTTGAATATTTAAAATTAATTAAATATTCCAATTCAAAACGATAAAATTTATGTGTTGTTATATACTTCCCCCATTAAAAGAATTTCGTCCTCGAAATTAAACCCAAAACCCAAAACATGTATTTTAAACTCAATTCTGTATGATATACACCGATCATCCATACGCAACATCTGATTCGATCTCTTATTCAAATACACAATTTTACTTTCAAACTAGTATCGATCCCTCGATTCTTTAATGCGGACTCTGATCAAGCTTCTTGATCAAAAACCTTCGTTTTCCTTACATAGCTCTCAACTATGATAGAAAATGCAAGTACCTAGCCACAAACCCTCATCAATGTTCACTGTCAAAAATCAAGTGATAAATCCTTTTTTGGACCGGTATAAACACCTTAAAGTTCGGTATTCGAATCTTAGATCAAAGTTGTGTGATGAAATGATCTACGTACAACCTACATACTTAATAGCTTTCCAAAATCTTTATGAAAACATTTCATAAAACTTTTATCTTTTGTTTAAACACTTTTATAAACCCTTTATTTCAAAATATTTATTCACAATTTTTTTTATTTTCTTTTTAAAGAAGCCATTTCAATTTTAAAAGATAAATCATCTTTTTATTTATAAAATTATAATTAACTCCTTATATTATAATATACTCCATTTAATCAATATTAAATACCTTAATAAAAATTAACAATCGCCAAGTAATGATTCATATTATCTTTTAAACTTAAACCCGTACTTATTAAATTTCAAGAAATATTTCATAAAATTTTAATTCGGTTTAAAAGCTTTTATAAAGCCATTTCTTTATAACATTCCTTTAAACTTTTTATTTTCAAATATCTTATTAAATTGATCAAATATAAAATGGAAGAAATGCATAGAGAGATTAATCCAAAACAGGATTTATTAATTAACATCATATTTATACACCCACTCCTAACCCTAACCTGTATCGCATATTTTTAGGGATAACTCTTAGGGAATACGGCCTAACATACACCACCATCATATATATAGATACAAGAGCTACCATACGTATTATTCTTGCGCCATTCCTGGGGTAGAGGGTACTTTTTCCTTATCACCAATGTCAACCAACCCTATCATTTTCTTTGGACAGTCCTCCCATAAATGTCTCCCTTCATAGGACCAACTGCAAGTTTGTTTGAGACACTCTTTGGCTATAGGTCGTAGTCCTTCGCAACGGTAGCAATCCTTTGACTTTCTTGACCGAATTCTAGGTTTCTTCTTTATTTTAAGGCACTCACATAAAAAATGTCCTTTCCTTTTACACTTGAAACAGAATATATTATCCCTAAAAAAAATTCTTTCTTCTTTTTCTTTACTTTCGTATCCTTACATTGAACTACATAATGCCCTTCCTCACCGCATCTATAACCGTAGATTCCAGCATAAGATCCTAGTCTTAATTTTTTTTCTACTTCTCTTTCTGCATGTGCTCTTCATGCTTGCTTTGGACTTGGCCAAAACTCATTACTTGAAATATAAAAATCCATCCTGCCCCTAAGCGATATACCAAAATATCATCGGAAGTTTAATACCATTTATTTCTTAACTTAAAACCTTTTTATCCAAATAACTTGATTCAAACTTGTTCGGATTTGAACTTGCCTTGATCTTCCAATGATAAGGAGAATAATTTACTAATTGTACGATATCGTTCGCCCAAGCCAACATTTGATCGATAACTAGAAGATTATTCTAGTTATCACTAAACGAATTAAGACGTATTCAACGAACCTTCCAAAGGGAATACATCTCATAAATTTCCCAAATCGTACCAATATCTATATTCTTTTTGTATATAAAATATAATCCTTTCAGAACAGTGTGTCGATTTTCCTTGTTCAAGTATTTAGAAATCCCTATCGATTACATTGAGTTCTTCATGCACCGACCAGAATTCATAAACCACTCAACAGATTAATCAACACAAAACATTTTTATATCCAATAACAAATACGCGCTCATATGTATAACACTCTCAACTCTTTCTAGAGTGTTACTAACCCTTATCTCTAATGAGTTACTCATTCTTGGGTATTGCTAACCCTATCTCTGACGAGCCCTACCCCAATCAGGCTCAGGTGTTCGCTCAACCTAAGCTCTGATACCAAATGTGACGACCCACCATTTTGATGCTTAGAAATCGACACTAATACATCCATGGTATTTACTTGCCAAGCATCCAAGTGTCAGAAAGGAGGATAGTTGGGGGAAAAAGAAAAGAAAGGCAGAATAGAATCTCATACGACTGGAATAACATATAATATCAATAATATTTACAGTGGAAAAATTGAAATACATATATCAGAGTCTAACTTAATCTCAGCTTGGATAGTTATAAATCTCTGTCTTACAGTTGCTGAAAAACCAAAACAGTGAAACTAATGTAGCGGGAATATAATCTACGTCCATACGTTGATGAAGATCTCCAACTCTCCTTTGGAAACTTCAAGGGTCTTCAGCTAAACCTAAAACTACTTAGATCTGAACCGAGTATTAAAAATACCTGGATCGGGCTTAGTAAACCAGTGTTAGAAACTTGAATCATAATCATATGACGAAGTCATAGATCAGATCGATACCAAACAAAACTTTTTTAAAAGAAAAGGTATCTCGTAAGACCACGCTGCACATAAATACGAATGGGTTTTTACCTTACGCTAACCAAAATACTTTATACTTAAACAATTCGATATTATCATTAATGACATTGGTTTGAAAACACTTTTCAAATAAATATACAAATTACGTAGGTATCTATACCTGGACGATGTCAAACGGTTTATATAATACTAAAGGGGTAGCTGAAATGTTTGCAAAGCATTGCAGCTATTTTGGGAATACAACCAAAACCATAAAGCTTGTAGAATTGGATTTCCAATATGATAGGGAACTAGTGGCCATTTCCTTCGATGCAGAATCCACGCATAACAATCCTTGTCCCCGGTGACTATTCACTTGTCTCAAGCAAGCCTCCATACTACATTGTTACACTACTATGAAATAGCGTATCTCGGTGGCTTTGCTCTATCTCAGTCGAGCCTCCAATAACCGTCCATTTAAACTATTGAGGGTCTAGATATTGGACTCCTTTATCTACAATAAAACCGATAGCTCAAAATATGTCCCGTAGACCACATAATTACCCGAATCATCTTTAGGACGTGAGGCTCGTGAGGCTATGCTCTATTTTCTATAAAGCCATGCTTTCCTTTCTACAAAGCCTTGCTTTGCTTTTCACAAAGCAAATTCCACACAGAATGTCACATTGCCATTTCTAACAACACACTATTGATTTCTATGAAAGTACAACCTCCAAGTTTATATGCCCCAGGGAAGGGTGTTAAGTATAAGAGGGGTTACCTCCTACACCACCATACAGATCTACGTCTGTAAAAACCAATGTACGTGGTCTTAGAAATGCAATGTCAGACATTCATCCATACAAGTTGTCTAGGTGAAGGACAAATCGAAGGCACTCCTTCTACTCAATCCTATTTGGGAATCACCCATAGGATTTGTAGCAAGTAGTCCTTGCAAATCGAAGATTTTCAATACGAAGGCACTACTTCCACCATATATATAATATGGGAATTACCCTAGAAGTTAGTGGCAAGCAGCCCTACATTATGAAGATCTCCATCTTCAAAAATCATCATCTTCAACAGGTCTTTACTTTCGAACGCATATGTTGGTTCGAAGTGGTTTTGGATAGGAATCATCCAAATTCGATCTCGGTCTCTTCGAACCAATCAACGATAAAAAGATGTCAAATATATAGGTGATTATCAAACAACATCCAATCAATTTATCTGTTTATCAAATCAAATTTCTTTCAAAGATATATTCTTTTAAATTATTCCTTTATCTTTTCAAGAGTATATAGAATCCTTAAGTCTCTTTTATCAAATCCTTTGGTAAATTAAAACCCATTTTCATCTTTGGAATACCAAATCATGTTTCTTTAATTACTTAGGCAAATTATTTCCATATTCTATTATTAGTATAACTCAAATCTTAATGAAGATTTCACATTTCCAAAACATATCTTTAATGGGTCGAAAATAATGTTATTTAAGACATCGTTTACTGTAACTCAAACCAGTTAATATTGAGTAAAAAGGGATCCATAGAAATTAGACTAATTATACTCAATACTAATTTCTGTATTCAACCCGTACTATTCGTCAAACAATAGTGAAATCAAGTTTTAAATTCACATGGGTAATATGAGTTCCCTCCTCGGAATTTAACACTGGGTTTAAATAGAATGTTTTCTATGCTTCCAAAATCTTTATTATTTTAAAATCTTGTTTATGCATTGGAAAAATCCAAATCTCTTTTTCACTTTCTTAGGAAGATGCGGTCTGAGTAAATCAAATCTGTCGGGCCAGTCCGGATAGCTAGGGAGAGCAGTTCGAATAGCTAGGGAGAGCAGGAAATTGGTTTTCCAAACTCAAGCCTAGAGACTATCTCTCTGTCACCCATAAGACTGGCAAGTTATTTGATCGACTCTAACCTTAATATTTTTAAAACTTCTTAATTGCCTTTAGAATACTTGATTAATTATTTTAAAAATATTCACAAAAGATTTGGAAAGAAAAACCCAAGTTTTTTAAACAATTTCATTTTAACCATTTATTTTAAATTCCTTCAAAATAATTGTATAACTTCCAATCACCATCAAAATACTTGATTATTCATTTGGAAAGATTATTAAAAAGAATGGGGAATACTAATTAAGCTAATACCATGACTTTCAAAAGTTGCAAAAATCGTCGTAAAAATCGTTGTGAATAGTGTTTTTAAAGCTTCTTTGACCAAACCACCTTTTCCATTTCATTCAAGTCTTCTTTTATAAATTAAATCCCTTTAAAAAAATTAACATGTCTATGGAATTTATTTCATATTTTTAAAGATTAAAAATAACAATTTTTAAAGAATTTACCACTTTGGTTTCTGAACTGCCAAAACGCGATGTTTTTGAAAACTTGATTTGGACATATCTCAAACTCTACTAGATGAAATCTCGATTTTTCCTTTTCATTTAAAAAGTATAACTCCAAGGGTCCGGAAAATTCTTATTTCGAAGAATTCTGATTTATCATCCACCCTACACATTCGTTTAACTTTTCGGATCACGAACTGCCGAAACGCAATGATTTATTTTTGCCGCTTCAATCAAATTTTATGAAACTTGTCTGAAATACTTTTAAACTATTTTGAAATCATAATAAATCATTTTAAACCATTTTAAACTATTTTTGGACAATATTTATCATATTAAAACACATATTCACTTTTATTCCATACTATAATATTATATTATTATAATATTCAATTTACTATCTTTTTATTTGAAAACCCATTTATAAAATTCTCATATGATATCTAATATGAAATTTCAACTTTTCAAATTCTCATTTTCGAAATAAAATATTGTAGCTTATTGTTTCATCATAAATCAAAACTCCTCTTTTTAAATAAATTTCAAAGTGGTATCTTTTCTATTTTAAACCATTCAAATAACTTTTCTTTTTAAATTCAAAACCATAAAGAGGCTTAATAAACTTCGTACACATATTAATATGGATTATTTTCCATAAATTAACTATGTTTAATTAGTTAACCATTTCTGTTTTGATAAATATGATTTTCTCATTATTTGTTATATTTATCACAACCAAGTTATCAACCATATAATCAACCAATATTCAAACATATTAATCATCCAAGCGTATTAATTTACTAATTAAACATGCATATCATTATTTTCTAAACATTTTAAGGTGTATGGAAATCAAGTACTCACAATCGATTTCCACTCCGCCAAACTTTTTCTGAAGCTCCCTGAATTGATTCCGACGGAACTTTCTTCTCTTTTCTTTGCCCAGAGCCTCTGGATCTCCACCTTGCCTCTAGGGAAGCTCGGCCTTGACCCTTATAAGGGTGGTGCTCGGCCTATCTAAGGGAGGAGGTGGTCATGCACTTATGGAGAGAAGGGGAATGTTTTTAACTTGGTTTTGAAGTGGATTGACTTTGTTTACATATGAAACTATTTTACTTTCTTTTTACCATTATTTTTCTCCATTATTTTCTTATGATTAAGAAGCCATTAATATAGCTTAGGAAGGAGAAGAAGAAGATGCAAAAGGAGATGTGAATGAAAAGTGAGAGTATGGAGGTGTATTTATAGGGATGGAACCCTTAACCCTTAAGCATACACCTAAAATATCTCCCTTCCCATCACCTAGTACACACGTCACCCCCTAGATGTGTCCCTCCATGTGCACTTATTTTTCTCTTGAGTGATGGTGAGTTTTGTTTTTATTTTGCATAGGAAAATATCTACATTTTTATTTATTTACCTTTAGTAAGTTTGTAAATGTGAATGGTAATTATATACGTAAATGTATGTGTATACATGTGCATATACATAGCTGTCTATATATTACTTTTGGCAAACTAAGTTGCAAGGTTTCAATACAACTTCTATTGGTCAAACTATTGTGAATCCGGGATCCGAATTCCAGTCATACTTTCAGTTTTTGATCAAACTATTTATTTATGCAAACAAAAGTTGAAAATAAATTTCTTATTATCTTTTAATAATTAAAACAAGATTATTTAAGCTATAAAACCACATTAAATAATATTAAAATCCATTTATAAATATATGACGTCGATTTGCCAAAATGCGACGAATTTTAAATATCTTTATAAAACAAGTATATATATTCATAAAATTATTATAAATCAATTATTATCATTATATAATAATTAAAATGAATTATGTATCATTTAAAATAATTATTTGAATATTTAAATCCCTAAAATTCAAAAACTTTCCTTAAATGCTCATTTTTTAAAATGATGAAATCATCGATGACATCATAAGTATTTTATTTCCCAAAATGGAAAATAATTTTTATTAGTTATTTTTGTTTAAATAGTTAAATAAGCGTATGTAAAAAAATCATTCATGACTTTTGAATGTAAAAGGTTGTTTATCGTTAAAAAAGATTTTCGGTCATTTTATCGATATTTTTCCAATGAATATATTTTTGTAAACATTTTTCCAAAAAAAGATCGCCATTATTATTTATCATAAAACATGATTATTTTTGTTTAATAAACCTATATTTGAATATTTAAAATTAATTAAATATTCCAATTCAAAGCGATAAAATTACGGGTTGTTACACTCATCCTCTCTACCAACTACCTTCTCTTCCTTCTACCTCTCACCTTCACCGTTCACCATGCCACCCAGATCATCAAAGAAGATCCCTGTCAAGCTAAATCACCATCAAGTGGTATCACATTACCATCCATTGATCCACCACGATGTTGACAAATCTGATGAGGAACAACGAATCACAGATTTGATAACTACTAATCTTACCTAGATTCATTTGAAGGATGGAAGCTTAAGCAAAGCAATTTTAACACCACTGTTACAACTGAAATCACTGACATGAAATCTGAACTAACAAATATAGACCATACTCTTCAAGTTATCATGAATAATTTCTTCAATCCACACTCAAGCCAATGATTCTCATAACTCAAGACCTAACCCAACCCTTACATCACACCATAATCAAATACATAACCCTACTGCACCACTTCACAATCTACAACAACAAACCATAAATCTCTCTTAAGGCATCTTACCAATCCAACTATGAATCCCGTAACCACTGAATTACATCCATTTATTCGTCTGCAACTGTTGGAATTTTAAGTGAATTAATTTAAAAAAATTAATGGTAAAAAATTTATAATGAATGATGTTGTATAACAGTAATATATTTATGAGCTATTATTATTGAGCCTTTGCAAAAATTAGTGATGATTAAAATCGTAATGAATAACAATAATTTCATATCCGTTAATAATCCATCATTTCAATAACGCATACAGTTTCCATTCTACCTATTCAAATGACAGATAGGAAGAAGGAAAAATATAAGGCAATAGACAATTTTCTTTCTTCTTCTCCCTCTGCCATTTCTCTCTCTGTAGAATTCTTCCAAGCAATTAAATTAAAAAGTGCTAAATTTAGAACAATTTTTTGTCGTACAAACATCAAATTTACCTAATTTTAGAGGTTGTTTTTTTAGGGATGGAGAGGTTGATTGCTAGCCTTGCACCTTGGGGCTAACCTACGAATCGTCTTAAAGAAAGTGACAAAGTACATGACTCAACCATTTCCAACAGTCGGATCCAACAACTTAAGACGATTCCACCTGCTGCAAATGGCCACGACCAATGATTATATTGGAACAGTACTGCCAAACACTAATGTGATGCCCCACCTCTATACTCACACTAACTAAGGACACTACTGGGTAATGCCGTCAATTAGTACAAAGAATAAGGCTGTTGAGGAGCGACCATCTGTGTAATTACTTTGTGCGAGTACCGATATGTCAGATAATATGACTTGCATTTCATTTCAAGAGGAATTCCGACATATCAAATACAAACTCAAAGCTACTACACAGTGGTTATGTGGGCTTCGGAAACAAATATAGAAATAAGCACAACACAAATCAGTCACAGATATTCATATCACAAAGGCGGAAACAAATATGAATATAACACATAAATGTGTACATCAAAATAGTGGTCATACAAGATCCACTACATCACAAAAGAATAGGTACAAGTGCTAAGCAAAAGAATATGTATACATCAAGGAGTCTCTATCTCAAATGTATAAAAGCAAAAACTACTAACCTAAAGTAGTTAGCCAAAAGTCAAAAGCTAGTCCCTGCTAAGAAGTCAAGTAGAAGCACCTGAAACACCTCGGTCTGACCCGAGTATTATTTAAGAAGAAAAATAATAAACGGATAAGTCTAGCTATAAATATCATATAAGATGAGATAGGATAAGAGATACAACAAAAATATATGATAACAATAATGCCATACTTTGACAAGCATACTTTTGATAACAACAAAAATCATACAATATCTCAAATCATCTCAAACATCCAAAAAGAATATCTCATTCTTTAGCTTATTCACCAAACCTCAAATATTGACAAAACATATCAATGCCAATCGCAAAAATTGGTGAAACACAAATTCCATAAATCCATAATAGAAAATCCAGAAAACACAAAAAGGGAGGAGGCCTAACATAATCGGGATGTTATCCCATCGGTCGCTAACCCATAAAATGAGCTGAACATCGACGCACCTAAAAAGATACGCCCCATGCACAGTCGAACATCGATGCACCTAAAAAGATAAGCCCCATGCATAAACGAACATCGACGCACCTAAAAAGATACGCCTCATGCACAGTCGAACATCGACGCACCTAAATGATATGCCCCATGCACCGACTTATCGAGCCGATTGCTCCACGAACGGTCAAAAGACCCTGGGTTGTTAGCCCATAAAATGAGACGAAGCTCCACAAAACGGGGTATAGTGCCCCACGCGGACAAAGAGACATTGCATATCGCTAGTCTAAACCATAAAATGATCATCATTGATCAACAAGAAGTGTGAATTACACTAAGCTAGTAAATAAATGAGTTTAGCTTCATGTCCCATAACCACTGGCTTAACTTAAATATTTACGAACAAATTATAGATTTCCACTCGAAGATTGTCACAATATTTCAATCAAACAAGTCTAAGAATTAACCGACAAAGTAAACGCAAGCGTTTCATACCACTTGTTTTGCCAAGCCGTTTAATTAGATTTCTCATACGAATGAGATAAAGGTTTGTATATACTAATAGATTGGAAAACGGATTTAAAAACGAGCTTTGTATTTAAAAGTAGTGTTGAAATCATTTATGTGAAAGAGTTTGAGTATTTACTACTAGTATAGAAACCTTTGTATTTTAAAGTGACAAACCATAGAAAACGATTGTAAAAACAATCGATCACCAAAAATTCACATTCGACGACGTGAATTAAAACCATAAAAATCGATATCAAATCCATCAAATGGATATTCCCAAAAATCCAAAAAAGAAGTCATCAAAGTCGATAATAAATGACAACAACTGTTTGGATCAACAAAAATCGATAAGAAAATGAAGATTCGCACAAAAATAGGCAAAATGTGCAAAAACCAACAGGACCAGACGTTTGGTTGGATTGGCCAGACGTTTGACCTGGGGTTCTGCCATTTTCTTTTTATTTTTCCTTTTTTGTAGAATCTCCAGAACCCCTAACCAGACGTCTGGTTCTTTTGTCTGTCATTTTATTTTCTGCGTTCGTTATATAATTTTTCCAGGGACCCTTACCAGACGTTTGAGTTCTTCAACCAGACGTCTGGTCACCTAGACCTGGGCAGAATTTGCCTAGCCAATGATGGCCAAATCGATTCGGAAGCGATTGGATGAGCGACGGAGGCTATGGAATTATGCCAAGCGACAACCCAGCCTTATAGGCTCTTCGATACACCTTAAACAACATGTCCAAACATCCAAGATAGGATCTTTAAAGATTTTGACTTCAAAATACCAAAAATTGGAAAATTTACCAAACCAATTCTATTCAAAAGAAATTGGATGTGAAATAGATGTTAGGAATTCATACCTAACCACAATGAAAGCTATAGACATAGATGTGAGTTCAAGAACTCACCTTTAAACCCAAATATAACGAATGAGAAGCTTTAAAACAAGGCAAGATCAATCTCTCCGCCACTTAACTTCAAGAACCCTCAATCTATGATCAAATGCAAATATTACCTAAATTAGGTTATAGGATTTTCTGGAAATTGGAGAGAGATTGAGGTGGAGAAGAAGATGATGCTTACCTAAGCTTCTCTTTGATTTTGGAGCTTGAATCTTGAATTTCCTAGTAATCTAGGGTTTAGGAATTTTAATTTCCCTTTCTTTCCCCCATTTTCCTTTAGCTTGAGTGTTAGGAAATAATAGAATGAATGAAGAGGAGTTGGAGGAGGAGTTAGGGTATTAGATGAGTTGGTGGGCTGAAACCCAAACCCAAAGCTCAATAGAAAAATAGAAAAATAGCAAAATTCTACTCAACTCCAAACATATCGATGTTTATACTCAAAAAGGTCGCAAACACCGTTTTGGACTCAATGGGAGTGGTCTCGAGTCCGGATTCGACCATTTACAAAAAGTCATGTTTTGGACTTTTAAATTCAACTAACGATGCTATATTTAAATAAATCATTTAAATATATTATCGTAAAAATATGCGGGTTGTTACAACTAACATGCCCTTTAGATTCGAGGGGTTGCACTTTAAAAGATGAAGGCAGAAGATGCGATTTTTCCTGACAATGAAAAAAGTGGTCTATGTTCTAGACAAACCGCCACTATCTAATCCACCCACCGAAGTAGAGAGCAAGGAGCAACAATCCTGGATCGAGCATGACTACCTATGCAAAAAATTCATTCTGAATGGCCTCTACAATGACCTAAATGACTACTACAACATGGAGGAAAAATCGACTAAGGAGATCTGGAAGGCGTTGCAGAAGAAGTATGACACGGAGGAAGCTGGAGCAAAAAAATATGCAGTCAGCTGCTACTTCAAATATCATATGTCCAATGACAGGTCAGTAGAGACGCGATCTCATAAGCTTTAGAAAATTGCTCATGAGATCGTCTCCAAAGGTAGGACTATTAACAAACAATTTCAAGTTGTAGTACTTATTGATAAATTATTCCCTAGTTGGAAAGAGTTCAAAAATAAGCTTTAACATATAACTAAAGAATTTTTACTTGAAAGTTCGATTACTAGCCTCCAAATTGATGAGGAATCCCAAAAATAGGATATGATAGAGGAAGTGCTTGCTGTTTTTAGCAACACTAAGAAGGCTGCATTTCTGAAACTGAATCCCAAAAGCTTTAAGAATCAGAATCGTAACAAAAATGGAAACCTACAAAGGAACTATACTGTAGCACAACAACACCCACCCTTAAAGAATGATTTTGGTCAGTTTATTTGTTATAATTGTAACAAACCAGGTCATATGGCACAACAGTGTTGGAACATGCCTCGTCCTACTCCTCAGGCGAATCTGACTGAAGAGCAGTCGCTAACTGCTGTGATTACAGATTCAACCTTATAGGGGGATCAGAATGATGATGGGTAGATACTAGTGCTACACGCCATGTTTGTTATGACCATGCTATGTTCAAAATATACACGGATGCTAAGGACAAGAAAGTGTTTATGGGAGACTCTCACACCACTAATGTTGCTAGGATTGGAATCATTGAGCTAAAATTTACCTTTGGAAAAACTATCATATTGAAGGACGTGATGCACACTCAAGAGATGACAAAGAACTTAGTCTTGGGTTATCTTCTTAATAAGGCCAGCTTTACTCAAACTATAGGGGATGATTTGTACACCATCACTATGAATGGTATGTTTGTAGGTAGTGGTTATGCTATTGAGAGCAAGTTTAAGTTGAATGTTGAAAGTAATAAAGTATTTCCTTCTGCTTATATGTTGTGTTCATTTAATATATGGCATGCTAGACTTTGTCACGTTAACAAACGTATAATAAAGAATATAAATAGCTTAGGATTAATTCATAATATGTCTTTAAAAGATTTTGAAAAATGTGATTTTTGTAGTTAAGCCAAAATTACAAAAAACCCACATAAATCTATAATTAGAGAATCTAAAACTTTAAAGTTGATTCATTCTGATATATGTGAACTAGATGGAACTTTGACTGACATCGCCATTTTATCACATTTATTGATGACTGCTTTGATTTTACTTGTGTGTACCTAATGAAAAACAAAAGCGATGCATTTGAAATGTTTAAATCATTTATAACTAAAATCGAAAATCAGTTTAGTAAGAAAGTTAAAAGATTACGTAGTGATAGAGGCACTGAATATGAATCTGGTAAGTTTATTGAATTTTTTAATTCACATGGTATAATACATGAACGAACTGCACGTTACTCGCCTTAAATAAATGGTAAAGCTGAAAGAAAAAATACGACTTTAACTAAATTAGTTGTAGCTATTTTACTTAATTCAGGCGCATCATCACATTGGTGGGGGGAATCTTATTAATTGTATGTTATGCATTGAACAAAATTCCTAAATCTAAGAGCAAAGTTTCTCCCTACGAGATTTTGAAGAATCATAAACATAATGTGTTATATTTTAGAACATGGATTTGTTTAGCATATGTTCGTATACCTAGCCCTAAAAGAATTACATTAGCAAGTAGGGCATATGAAGTGTATTTATTGGCTTGGCTATTAATAGCAAAGCATATAGAATTCATGATCTGAATGCATATACTATAATTGAATCTAATAACACTATTTTTCTAAACTAAAATTTTCTTTTAAATTAAGGAATAGTGAGGGCACTGTAGAATATAATAGTGTATGATTTTTGTTTGATGATAATAAACATATATATATTCGTTTAAATGTATTTGTTGTTGTATTATTTTACTTTTCCACATAATTAAATAAATATTTGTTGAATAAAATAAATAACTTGGAATTTTTATTTAAAAAAATATTTTATTCAAACAAATACTTTATTATAAATTCAAATTCAAATAGTACAAATTTAAGCTCTCGCTATATTTACACAATTCCAAATACAAGTTTCAATTACAACACAATTTTCATACATGTTTCACCTCACTACATATTCACTCATCACTCGTATTTGAACTCAACTCTGTTCCAGCCTGTATCCATCATTTGATCTATTTGCAAAATAAAGATTGACACAGTAAAATTGAAAGAAATATTTTGAAGTGCACAAAGAAGTGTGTGTTTGAAAATATTGTTTGCCTTAGTTAATGGAGTTGTTCGTCATCATTTTTTTAATTCATCTTTCTATTTCAATCTAGAATCAAAAATACACAAACAACTTGTGACATGCACAGTGTATCACTATACATGCCACAAGGTCGTGCACACCGATATACACTTTGCTTGTTAAAATTGCAGGGACAGGTGAGCACAAGGTCAAACCCAAGCCAAGACTGGATTTAACTTAGGTGCAATGCAAACACAAACAAAACTAACAAAGGTCAGTCCAGGCAAACCATGGAACAAAGTGCACCAGACATGTACAAAGAATAAAGCAAGTATGACAAGTAGTGCATGGTGAAGAAATCAAACAACCAGTTCAAAGTCATTTTTTTAGAACCAGGAACCACACAAGCAAAGCCATCAAGGGAAATTGACAAAAAGGGGACTAACACATCAAGATGAAACATGGCAGAAAGGCAATAAGAAACAATGCCGAATATTCACACCAACAGCCATGAATCAAACAAAACAAAACAGAAAGTGCACAAGACATGGTCGGGAGCAAGCAGTTCAACATGCATAAATACAAGTTCAGTTTCAGTACACTAAAGTGCACCAGACACATCAAGTCTAACAAGCATAATGACATGCACTAGGGTGGACAGAGCAAATAACCATAGCATTCAAGTATGAGCATCAAGCTAGTAAAGCACGAGCATACATATATACATGTCTGTACACACATGTACACACACACACACACACATATATATATATATATATACACACACACGTAGTGGCAACCAAACAAGTGAACATGCTCATATGTACATGGATATGCAAGCATTCAGGCATGAACACACATGAAAACAAGACTACTAGAATTGAGGGCAGAGATAAATGCAAGTAAACATGTGCAGTATCATCTACATAATGCTAAAACAATATTCATGGCACTGAATAATCAAGTGGTAGCAGTGTTTCAAATAGATGCAATAAACAAGGGAAACATGAGCATATAAATGAAGAAAATCAAGGTATGTGGGTAATTATTAGTAGCAGTTCGAACAAAGTCAAGGGAATTCAATCAGAGGTCATAAGGAGACATATTTCAGAAAATGGAACAGCGAATGATAAATTGAACAAGTCGTAGGCAGCAAAGAACGAAACCAGAGCAAATAAATTTAAGTATATTCAAATAAATCGAAATAATATTCAACCAATGAACAAGTCGGAAATCACACAATCGTTCAACAAGAATCGAATGGCCGAGCGCAGCAATTGAAGAATTCAAATCAAAATATACAAAACGAAATTATAGGGTTTTGATTCCTATAAATACCCAATTCATCATCGGTAAAAAAAATCATGGAGTTCAAAAATAATCACCAAAAGCATTCAAGAGACAAAAACATACCAAAGTCGAACTCAAACCCTCTGGAGCAATCGAAGAACATCGATCGAAGATTCACGAAATCCAAATTCATCGGAATCGATCAACTCAACCAACAGAGAGGATTCGAAAGCTCCAAAATTGGTGAAGCCCGGATCAGAGACTCAATTAAAGGCAGGTGATATATTTTGAGGAATCATTGGCTTGAAAATCAAAAGACCCTAATTCCAGATTGCAAAGAAACAAAACGACATGGATAAGCAAGAAGCAAAATAAAAGGGAAAATTTGTTTATGCTATTTTTAATGGGCTGTATAGTTTTAGATATTTGGGTGTTATTTATTATTTAGTTCTTTTGTTTGTTTTTAGTTTCTTCTTATTTTCAAACTCTAGATTAACTAGTTGACGAACCACGATTTTGTAGTTCGAGAATTCGAAACTCAGTGGTTGAGTTGTGGCATGGTTTTGAGATTAGAGTTAGGTTAATCGAGTTAGCGGGTATCGCAAGTTTACGTGTTTTTGTAAGCGTCTGATTACTTAATTTCTAGTATAAACCTTGGGGGTAGTACGTAGGCAGGTTTTTGCCGAAGCTAAGTAAAAATGCGTGTGATCTTTACTGCATTACTCTCTGTTTTTGTTTTTTATTTCCGCGTTAATTTTTAGTAGACCCTATTCACCCCCTCCCCCATGGTGAAAACGATTCTACAAGTGGTACCAGAGCTAGGATCAAAAACCATTTTCTGTTAAAAAATTTAATTTTTTCTTTCAATGGCTTCTTTTAATAATGCCTTTGTTGACGATCAGTCCATAGCTAGACCACCCATGTTCAATGGTGAATATGCTTATTGAAAAACTAGAATGAAAGTTTTTTTGAAAACCATAGATGCATGGAATATTGTTGAAACCGGATATAGCACACCAACAGTAATGGTAGATAATCAAGAAGTTGATAGACCTATGGATCAATGGACATATTTTGAAAATAAACTGCAAACTGCTAATGCTAAAGCTATGAATTCAATTATTTGCTCATTAGATCAAATTGAATTTAACCAAGTCTCACATTGTCTAAATGCGTAGGAAATTTGGCACACGCTTGAAGTGACTCATGAAGGAACCTCCCAGGTTAAAGAATCTCGCCTTGCCATGCTTAGTAGCGAGTACGAGAACTTCACAATGGAAAAGGATGAAAGTGTCAAAGAACTATATGGACGACTTTCTAATCTAGTATACAAATCAAAATCCCTAGGAAAACTATACACAGAACTGGAAATAGTCCAAAAAATCGTCAGAATTCTTCCATGAAATTTTGAAGCAAAGGTGACCGCCATCCAAGAGTCAAAGGATCTGAAACAGGTTAAAGTTGAAGAACTCATCGAAAACCTCATCATTTATGAGCTAGAAATCAAATTCAAGGAAGAACATGAAGGAGGAGATACGTGAAAGAAATCAATAGCTCTTAAAGCAACGATGGAAAGTGAAGACGATGATGGTAATGATGAAGGAGCGGCTAAACTGGCACTAATAATAAAGAGATTCAAAAGGTGGAACTGTAAATATGGAAATCCCACCCTAAATCAAAAACTAAAGAGAAGAATCGTCAAAGTTCTAGACAACTCAGAAAAGCAGGAGATCATTTGTCACAAGTGCAATAAACCTGGTCATATCAAGCCAAATTGTCCTCAAAATCGATTCAGCAAAGGAAAGAAACTGAAAAGAAGAAGTTTTGCAGCAACTTGGGATGAAAGTAATGAAGATGATGATGAAAGCACTGGCAGTGAGAGTGAAAGAGCAAATCTGTGTTTTTCAGAAGAAACAAGTGACAGCGATGATGATATGCCAAGCAAGGTATCAAAACTTACTTACTTGCAATTACTTATATATTTTCATAAAGTAAATGGCTGTTTGGAAAGACTTAGGGAGAAGTACGCTAAAATTGAATCACAAAAAGATAATTTGATAGAACTAAATATGCTGCTTGATCAAATGGTTCAAAACTATAGAAAAAAGAGCCCTAAGTGGGATAAGTGTCCATCATTAGAAAGGGAAATTAAAAAATCAGAAACTAAAATTAAACCGCTTGAAAATGAAATTTTGATTTTGAAAGAAAGTGAAAATACTAGGAGAGAAAATTCTATTAAAAAGTGCACTTTGTTATTGAATGAAAATGAATCTCTCAAGTCATAAGTCCAACAATTGTCTACAACTTTAGGAAAATTCTCCAAAGGAGAAAGATAACTGAATATGCTATTAGGGAAACAAGCTGTTAATACTATTAGACAAGAACTTGGGTATACTCAATCTACAAATGGTAGAAGTGAAACTAATCATGTCAACTCCAAGTGCACAATTTGTGAAAAAATTGGACACAATCCAAACAATTGCTGGTATAGACCCAAACACACGATAGCCATACCAATTTGGGTTCCTAAAGGCACGAATATAAAATCCCTTAAAATCAAACAAATCTGGGTGCCAAAAGAAACAAACATAGACTGGCTTGGTTCTATGCAAACTTGTTTTTCAAAAAAAAATTTCACTAACAATCATGGACCTATAAAAACAAATAGGTCACTAAACTATTTTCTCGTGTAGGTGTGTTGGCAGGTTATGGAACAGCAAGAGTGGTACCTAGATTCTGGCTGTTCCAGGCACATGACGAGCGATAAATCAAAGTTCCTTAGCCTAGAGAAGTACAAAGGTAGCAGAGTCACAACGGGCAACAACGATAAATGTAAAATTATCGGTAAAGGTAAAGTAGGTAATGGCACATTTACCTTAAACGATGTATTATATGTTGAAAATCTGCAACATAATCTGATTTCAATCAGCCAGTTATATGACAAGGGAATGAATGTTGTTTATGACTCTAATTTGTGCAAAATTGTTGACCGATCATCAAAAGAAACATTATTTTCAGGTAAGAGGAAAGGTAATATATACTCTCTATCTTTTGGTGATCTCACTTTTTCAAAATGTTTGTTAGCTAAGGATGAAGAAGTAAACTTATGGCATAGACGATTAGGACATGCTAGCATGAATCTGTTAAATAAATTAAAAAAAAGATTTGGTAAGAGGTTTACCATCTCATGATTTCAAAACAGAAACTCTATATTAAGCATGTACTATGGGAAAATTTAAAAAATCTTTTTATGCCAAGTACACTGTAAGTACCTTTAGAGTCCTTGAACTAGTTCGTATGAATCTGTTTGGACTTAACGATATTGCAATTTTAGGTGGTAAGAGATATTGTTTTGTATTGGTTGATGATTACTCTAGATACACGTGGGTATACTTCTTAGCTAAAAAATCAGAAACTTTCTCATACCTCCCTAAATTCACAAAATTAGTTCAAAATGAAAAAGGAGTTTCTATTATTTCGCTAAGAAGTGATCATGGTGGAGAATTTGAAAATTTTTGTGATGAAAATGGATATTAAAAGTGCTTTTCTTAATGGAATTTTGAAAGAGGATGTATTCGTTGAACAACCTGAAAGCTTTGAAAGTCAAGAATACCCTAATCATGTATATAAACTTAAGAAAGCACTATATGGATTAAAACAAGCCCCTAGGGCTTGGTATGAATGTCTTAGCACTTATCTCCTTGAAAATGGGTTCAAAAGTGGCTGTGTAGACACCACATTATTTCTATTGCACAAAAATGATGACCAATTGATTGTTCAAATATATACGTTGATGACATTATTTATGGTGCCACTAACAACCTTTTGTGTGAGAAATTTGAAAAAGTCATGCAGGAAAAGTTTGAAATGTGCTTGGTAAGAGAGTTGAAATTCTTTTTAGGATTTCAAATCAAACAAAGCGAAAAAGGTACGTTTATCTCTCAAATAAAATATATCAAAGTGTTTGTCAACAAATTTGGATTGAAAGATGCTAAACTTGCAAAAACTCCCATGAGCACAACAATTAAACTTGACATGGATAAAAAAGGTAAGGTAGTTGATCAAATGAAATATCGAGGTATGATTGGATCACTTCTTTATCTTACTGCTTCTAGACCAAAAATTATGTTCTATGTTTGTTTATGTGCACGGTTTCAATCAAATCCAAAAGAATCTCATTTAAAAGCTATAAAAAGATTATAAGGTATCTGTTGCACACCTCACGGTTTGGTCTATGGTATCCAATTAATGATAACTTTGAGTTAAAAGGGTACTCAGATGCAGTTTATGCTGGTAGTCTAGTTGATAGAAAAAGTACTAGTGGAACGTGTTTTATGTTGGGACATTCGTTAGTTGCATGGTTAAGTCGAAAACAAAATTATATTGCATTATCTACCACTGAGGTAGAATATATTACTCTAAGCGGTTGCTCTGCTCAAATCTTATGGATGATACAAACCTTACAAGACTATGGTCTAAATTTTAAACGAGTTCCACTTATGTGTGATAGAAAAAGTGCAATTGATCTCACAAATAATCTTGTACATCATTCTCACACCAAGCATATAGATGTTAGACACCATTTCATTAGAGATCATATTTCCAAAGAAAATATCTGCATAAATTTCATTTCAACTGGTTCTCAATTGGCAAACATTTTTACAATACCCCTTCAAGAAAATAGTTTTTGTCGACTTCGTCTCAGTTTAGGAATTTTAGAAATGTGATTTTATATTTTTTTAGATTTGATCTTAAATGCCTATGTTAACTAATCTGACTCCCTATTGATTATCGAAAAGATAAATAGTTACTGAAAAAAGTGATGAGTGTTGATCTTGATCATACATTATGTATTGTGAGAGTATATTTAGAAAATTTCTTTAAAAATTTAAACAAAATTTGTAATAACTTTGGTTGGTAAAAATTCCATGACCATCTCTATTCCTATCATATTTTACAACAATCACTCATCAAAATCCAATATAGTATGTCAAAATGTGGTATTTAAACAGGAAATTATTCATTTTTCTAATTAGCAATAAAATCATCCAAAAGTACTCACTCTCATTTAAAAGTTCTCACGGTTATGGCATGGGTGAACTACTTGAAATCTCTAATTATGTGCTTTCATGCTCATTTAAAAGTCCTCACGGTTATGCATGTATGGAACACATATCAAAATTGGATGAAATAGGCAAGTTGATTCTAAACCCATTTAAAAGTCCTCACGGTTATGCGTGGTTAGAAGATGCTTGGAATTCATTTTTAATAAAAATAGGGAATACTACTAATCTCATTTAAAAGTCCTAACGGTTATGCATGGTTAGTAAGTGTTTAAAAAAACTCCTGTCATAAATATACCACAAATGAACACGACTATATGGTTTTCTATGCCGACATCACTCCTATCACTCCAAAATGGAATTTGCGCCTAACAGAGTATTTATGATTTTTGTATGATTTTTTTTTGAAATTTAATATTTATACTCCATTAAGTATTAATGTTGTGATTCATGTCTATCACTTTATCACTCTTATCTAACACTGTTACTCTTTTGCTGATAACAAAAGGGGGAGAGAATTTAAGATTTGGCAAATAAGTCGTATTTTTTTATTTGCATATTCTCATCTAGGTTCATTGCATTTGTTTTTTATTGTTTTTATTTGCATATTCTCTTTTTTTATACATATGTGAAGGAGGAGATTTGTTGTAGGGGGAGTATTCAAATAGGAGGAGCTAATAGAATTCACAAAGACCAAATATATTTAATAGAGTCAAAATCTTAATATATGTTTGTTATCATCAAAAGAGGGAGTCGTAGAATATACTAGTGTATGATTTTTGTTTGATGATAATAAACATATATATATTCATTTAAATGTATTTGTTGTTGTACTATTTTACTTTTCCACATAATTAAATAAATATTTGTTGAATAAAATAAATAACTTGGAATTCTTATTTAAACAAATATTTTATTCAAACAAATACTTTATTACAAATTCAAATAGTACAAATTTAAGCTCTCGCTATATTTATACAATTCCAAATACAAGTTTCAATTACAACACAATTTTCATACAAGTTTCAATTACAACACAATTTTCATACAAGTTTCACCTCACTATATATTCACTCATCACTCGTATTTGATCTTCAACTTTGTTCCAGCCTGTGTTCAGCATCTGATCTATCTGCAAAATAAAGATTGACGCAGTAAAATTAAAAAAGAAATATTTTGCAGTGCACAAAGAAGTGTGTGTATCTGAAAATATTGTTTGCCTCAGTTATTGGAGTTGTTCGTCATCATTTTTTTAATTCGTCTTTCTGTTTCAATCTAGAATCAAAATATGCGAACAACTTGTGACATGCACAGTGTATCACTGTACATACCATAAGGTCATGCACACCGATATACACTTGCTTGTTAAAATTGCAGGGACAGGTGAGCACAAGGTCAAACCCAAGCCAAGACTGGATTCAACTCAGGTGCAATGCAAACACAAACCAAAACTAACCAAGGTCAGTCCAGGAAAACTATGGACCATAGTGCACCGGACATGTACAAAGGATAAAGCAAGTATGACAAGCAGTGCATGGTGAAGAAATCAAACAACCAGTTCAAAGTCAGTTTTTTTAGAAGCATGAACCATACAAGAAAAGCCAGCAAGGGAAACTGACAAAAAGGGGACTAACACATCAGGATGAAACATGGCAGAAAGGCAATAAGAAACAATGCCGAAAATTCACACTAACCGCCATGACTCGAACAAAACAAATCAGAAAGTGCACAAGACATGGTCGGGAGCAAGCAGTTTAACATGCATAAATACAAGTTTAGTTTCTATACACTAAAGTGCATCAGACATAGCAAGTCTAACAAGCACAATGACATGCACTTGGGTGGACAGAGCAAATAGCCATAGTAATCAAGTAAGAGCATCAAGCTAGTAAGGCACGAGCATACATATATACATGTCTGTACACACATGTATACTAATTATATATATAGTGGCAACCAAACAAGCAAACATGCTCATATGTACATGGATATGCAAGCATTCAGGCATGAACACATATGAAAACAAGACTACTAGAATTGAGGGCAGAGATAAATGCAAGTGAACATGTGCAGTATCATCAACATGATGCTAAAACAATATTCATGGATTTGAATAATAACCTGGCAGCAGATTTTCAAAGAGATGCAATAAGTAAAGGCAACAGGAGCATATAAATGAAGAAAATCAAGGTATGTGGTAATTATCAGTAGCAGTTCGAACAAAGTCAAGGGAATTCAATCGGAGGTCATAAGGAAACATAGTTCAGAAAATGTAATAGCGAATGATAAATTGAACAAGTCGTAGGCAGCAAAGAATGGAACCAGAGCAAATAAATTTAAGCATATTCAAATATATCGGAAATATATTCAACAAATGAACAAGTCAGAAATCACACAATCATTCAACTAGAATTGAATGGCCAAGCGCATCAATTGTAGAATTCAAATCAAAATATACGAAACGAAATTATACAGTTTTGATCCCTATAAATACCCAATTCATCATCGGCAAAAAAATCAAGGAGTTCAAAAATAATCACCAAAAACATTCAAGAGACAAAAACATACCAAAGTCAAACTCAAACCCTCTAGAGCAATCGAAGAACACCGATCGAAGAATCGCGAAATCGAAATTCATCGGAATCGATCAACTCAACCAACAGAGAGGATTCGAAAGCACCAAAATTGTTGAAGCCCAGATCAGAGACTCAATTAAAGGCAGATAATATATTTTGAGGAATCATTGGCTTGAAAATAAAAAAACCCTAATTCCAAATTGTAAAGAAACAAGACGACACGGATAAGCAGGAAGAAAAATAAAAGGGAAATTTTGTTTACGCTATTTTTAATGGGCCATATAGTTTTAGATATTAGGGTGTTATTTATTATTTAGTTCTTTTGTTTGTTTTTAGTTTCTTTTTATTTTCAAACTTTAGATTAACTAGTTGACGAACTACGGTTTTATAGTTCGAGAATTCACAACTCAGTGGCTGAGTTGTGGCACGGTTTTGAGCTTAGAGTTAGGTTAATCGAGTTAGCGGGTATCGCAAGTTTACGTGTTTTTGTAAGCGTCTGATTACTTAATTTCTAGTATAAACCTTGGGGGTAGTACGTAGGCAGGTTTTTGCCGAAGCTGAGTAAAAATGCATGTGATCTTTACTGCATTACTCTTTTTTTTATTTTTATTTCCGCATTAATTTTTAGTAGACCCTATTCACCCCCACCCCTCTAGGGTGAAAACGATCCTTAAAGTGGTACCAGAGCTAGGATCAAAAACCATTTTCTGTTAAAAAAAATTAATTTTTTCTTTCAATGGCTTCTTTTAATAATGCTTTTGTTGACGGTCAGTCCATAGCTAGACCACCCATGTTCAATGGTGAATATGCTTATTGGAAAACTAGAATGAAAGTTTTTCTGAAAACCATAGATGCATGGAATATTGTTGAAACGGGATATAGCACACCAATAGTAATGGTAGATAATTAAGAAGTTGATAAACCTATGGATCAATGGACAGATTTTGAAAATAAACTGCAAACCGCTAATGCTAAAGCTATGAATTCTATTATTTGCTCATTAGATCAAATTGAATTTAATCGAGTCTCACATTGTCTAACTGTGTAGGAAATTTTGCACACGCTTGAAGTGACTCATAAAGGAACCTCCCAGGTTAAAGAATCTCGCCTTGCCTTGCTTAGTAGCGAGTACGAGAACTTCACATGGCAAAGGATGAAAGTGTCAAAAAAATATGGACGACTTTCTAATCTAGTATACAAATCAAAATCACTAGGAAGACCATATACAAAAATGGAAATAGTCCGAAAGATCCTCAGAATTCTTCCACGAATTTTGAAGCAAAGGTGACTGACATCCAAGAATCAAAGGATCTGAAACAGGTTAAAGTTGAACAACTCAATGGAAACCTCACCACTTATGAGTTAGAAATCAAATTCAAGGAAGAACGTGAAGGAGGAGATACGTGAAAGAAATCAACAACTCTTAAAGCAATGATGGAAATGATGAAGGAGCAGCTGAAGTGGCACTAATAATAAAGAGATTCAAAAGGTGGAACCGGAAATATGAAAATCCAACCCTAAATCAACAACTAAAGAGCAGAATCGTCAAAGTTCTAGACAACTCAAAAAAGCAGGAGGTCATTTGTCACAAGTTCAATATACCTGGTCATATCAAGCCAAACTGTCCTCAAAATCGATTCAGCAAAGGAAAGAAACTGAAAAGGAGAAGTTTAGCAGCAACTTGGGATGAAAGCAATGAAGATGATGATGAAAGCACTGGAAGTGAGAGTGGAAGAGAAAATCTGTGTTTTTTAGGAGAAACAAGTAACAGCGTTGATGACGACCAAGCGAGGTATCAAAACTTACTCACTCGCAGTTGCTTATATATTTTCATAAAGGAAATATATTCAACCAATGAACAAGTCAGAAATCACACAATCGTTCAACAAGAATCAAATGGCTGAGTGCAGCAATTGAAGAATTCAAATCAAAATATACGAAACGAAATTATAGGGTTTTGATCCCTATAAATACCCAATTCATCATCGGCAAAAAAAAAATCATGGAGTTCAAAAATAATCACCAAAAGCATTCAAGAGACAAAAACATACCAAAGTCGAACTCAAACCCTCTGGAGCAATCGAAGAACACCGATCGAAGAATCGCATAATCCAAATTCATCGGAATCGATCAACTCAACCAACAGAGAGGATTAGAAAGCTCCAAAATTGTTGAAGCCCAGATCAGAGACTCAATTAAAGGCAGACGATATATTTTGAGGAATCATTGGCTTGAAAATCAAAAAACCCTAATTCCAAATCGCAAAGGAACAAGAGGACATGGATAAACAGGAAGCAAAATAAAAGGGAAAATTTGTTTATGCAATTTTTAATGGGTCGTATAGTTTTAGATATTAGGGTGTTATTTATTATTTTGTTCTTTTGTTTGTTTTTAGTTTTTTTTTATCTTCAAACTTTAGATTAACAAGTTGACGAACTACGATTTTGTAGTTCGAGAATTCACAACTCAATGGCTGAGTGGTGGCAGGGTTTTGAGCTTAGAGTTAGGTTAATCGAGTTAGCAGGTATCGCAAGTTTACGTGTTTTTGTAAGCGTCCGATTACTTAATTTCTAGTAGAAACCTTAGGGGCGGCACGTAGGCAGGTTTTTGCCGAAGCTGGGTAAAACTACGTGTGATCTTTACTACATTTCTCTCTGTTTTTATTTTTATTTCCACGTTAATTTTTAGTAGACCCTATTCACCCCCCCTATTCTAGGGTGAAAACGATCATACAGGCACATCTAGTAATATTAATCCCGTAAGAAGTGAACAAAATAACTCTTTCAACAACGAACATAGGAGAAGTAAAAGAGCTAGAATTGCAAAAAAAATTATGGTTCATATTTTTGTGCTTACATTTTAGAGGAGAACTCCTTAAACCTCTAATGAACCTTATCTTCATTAGACGCTGATTTTTGGCAAGAGGCTATAAATGATGAGATGGATTCTCTTGAATCCAATTAGACTTTGCACTTAGTTTATTTCACCTGGTTGTAAGACCATCGGCTCTAAATGGGTATTAAAAAAGAAATTAAAACCCTGTGGAACAGTTGATAAATATAAAGCTCGTTTAGTAGCTAAGGGTTTTAAGCAAGGAGAAAATGTAGAATTTTTTGATACCTTTTCACTTGTAACTAGAATTACATCTATTCGAGTATTAATTCACTTGCTTCTATTCATGATTTGATAATATACCAAATGGATGTTAAAACTGCATTTTTAAACAGTGAATTAGAAGAGGAAATTTATATGGACCAACCTGAATGGTTTGTAATACATGGACAATAACATAAGGTTCGCAAGTTAGATAAATCTTTGTATGATCTAAAACAAGCACCTAAACAATGACATGAAACTTTTGACAACTTAATTATTTCACATGGTTTTAAAGTTAATGAGAGTGACTAATGTATTTATTATAAATATGAGTATGACATTTGCACTATTATATGTTTGTACGTAGATGATCTACTTATTTTTGGTTCAAACATTCATGCTATTAATACAGTTAAATCTCTTTTAAGTGCTAACTTTGGTATGAAAGATCTAGGAGAAATAAGTGTAATCCTTGGTATTAAGATCATTAGGTCTAATAAAAGAATTTCTTTAGATCAATCTCATTTTATTGAGAAGATATTATAGAAATAAAATTTCTTTGACTATAAATCTACTTGTACACCGTATGATCCAAGTGCAAACCTATCTAAGAGCACTGGTGAAGGTGTAAGACAGTCTGACTATGTGAGCATCATTGAGGGCCTTCGATATGACACTGATTGTACTAGACCTGACATAGCATATCTCGTGGCCCCGTGGGATTGTTATGCAGGTTTACTAGTAGACCTAGTATTGAGCATCTGCATGCTATTGAAAGGGTCATGAGATATTTTGAATGAACCAAGAACTTTGGATTATATTATGGAAAGTTTCCAGTTATACTTGAAGGATACACCGAGGCAGACTGGAAAACTTTATCCAATGATTCTAAAGCAACCAACGACTATATTTTCAGCATAGCTGGTGGGGCCGTTTCTTGGAAATCCAAGAAATAGAATATTTTGGCTCAGTCCACTATGTAGTCTGAGGTGATAGCACTAGCAACAGCTAGTGAAGAAGTGGATTACTTAAGAAATCTGCTAGTGGAGATTCATTTATGGGAAAATCTAATACCATCTTTGTTGATCCATCGCAATAGTACCGTCGGTATTACAAAGGTTCGAAACCATTATTATAATGTAAGAGACAATAGATAAGTTGTAAGCATAACACTATAAGAGATTTACTCTCATTTGGTGCTGTTAGAGTGAATCGTATTCTCACTGATGAAAATTTGGTAGATCCTTTAACGAACGGATTGGCCAGAGAGTAAGTCCATAAAACATCCAACAGGATGAGATGATAGCCCTTAGACACTCACAATGGTAACCCAACCTATATGACTGGAGATCCCAAGAACTAGGTTCAATGGATAAACAACAAGTTGTGAGGTGATAATAGGTGACCATGCTATACTATAAAATGTGTACAAACATGTATTCGTATAGCAATTAAAGAATGAGGTAATAGAAACTCTTAATGAGATATATACTCTATGTGGAGTGGGGTACCTGGCTATAGTAGTATTTTCGATAGACTCACCTTTGTGAATGTGGAAAGGAGACCATTTCCTATGAAAAACTTTAGGGGCAAAAGTTTTCTGAAGCGTTCACTAAACCAGGATAGAAGTGCATGGCCATTAACGCACATGCTAGTTGAAAGCACTTAAGAAAGGTTGTGTGTGGTTTGATGTCAAAGATAGAGTTCAAGACTACGTGTCACTCTAGTATATTTGAATCTTACTCACTATGCAAATGTTCAAATCGGAAGATACTTTTGTTTATGCATAATCCTATATTTTCAAAAATAGCTTGAAAATGTTTTTTTTGAATAATTCAAGTGGGGGATTGTTGGAATTTTAACTGAATTAATTTAAAAAAACTTAATGGTAATAAAATTTGTAATAAATAACATTGTATAACGGTAATATATTTATAAGCTATTATCGTTGAGCAGTTGCAAAAATTAATGGTAATAAAATTTGTAATGAATGATAATAATTTCAGATCCGTTAACAACCTTCATTTTAGTAACGCATGCAATTTCTATTCTGCCTATTTAAATGATAGATATGAAGAAGGAAAAATATAAGGCAACAAACAATTTTCTTTCTTCTTCTTCTCCCTCTGACATTTCTCTCTCTACAGAATTCTTTCAAGCAATTAAATTAGAAAGTGCTAAATTTAGATCGATTTGATGTCATGCAAACAACAAATCTACCAAATTTTAGAGGCTGTTTTATCCTAAGGACAGAGGGGTTGATAGCTATCTTTGCACCTTGGGGCTAAGTTGTGAATCGTCTTAAAGAAAGTGACGAAGTACGTGACTCAGACATTTCCCACTGTCGGATCTAATAGCAACACACTACTCAAACAATCCTACAAACCAACATCAAAAATCAAATTCCCCATTCACCCTACATAATTATTCTCCCTCCTATATTTTTGTTACTTCATCCTCTCTACCAACTGCCTTCTCCTCCTTCTACCCCCCAGCTTAACCATTCACCATGCCACCCAGATCATCGAAGAAGATTCCTGCCAAGCTGCAACCCCATCAAGTGGTATCAGATTTAGATCCATTGATCCACCATAATGATGACAAATCTGATGAGGAGCAACCAATCATAGATCTGACAACTACTACATCTCATCTAGATTCATTCGAAGCATGGAAGCTTAAGCAAAGCAATTTTAACACCACCATTACAACTGACATCACTGGTAAAAATCTGAACCAACAATCAACCATACTCTTCAAGTTATCATGACTAAACTTTTTCAATTAACACTCAAGCCAATGATTCTCATAACTCAAGCCCTAACCCAACCCTTACATCACAACATAATCAAATACACAATCCTGCTGCACCACTTCACAACCCACAACAGCAAAACATAAATCTCTCTTAAGGCATCTTACCACTCCAACTATCAATCCCATAGCCACTGAATTAGATCCATCTATTCACCTGCAACACACTACTTAAACAATACAACAAGCCAACATCAACAATCAAATTCCTCATTCACAATACATAAATATTCTCTGTTTCTGTTACTCTCATCCTCTTTACCAACTACCTTCTCCTCGTTCTACCTCTCACCTTTACCGTTCACTATGCCACCTAGATCATTGAAGAAGATCCCTGTCAAGCTGCAACCTCATCAAGTGGTATTAGATTTAGATCCATTGATCCACCATGACGATGACAAATCTGATGAGGAGAAATCAATCACAGATCTGCCAACTACATCTAATCCCAATTCATTTGAAGCATGGAAGCTTAAGCAAAGCAATTTTAACACCACTGTTACAACTGAAATCATCGGTATGAAATCTGAACTAACAAATATCAACCATACTCTTCAAGTTATCAAGACTAAACTTTCTTCAATCAACACTCAAGCCAATGATTATCATAACTCAAGCCCTAACCCAACCCTTACATCACACCATGATCAAATACACAACCCCATTGCACCACTTCACAACCCACGGTAGGAAAATATAAATCTCTCTTAAGGCATCTTACCACTCCAACTATCAATCCCATAACCACTAAATTACATCCATGTATGCACCTGCAACACACTACTCAAATAATCCTACAAGCCAACATCAACAATCAAATTCCTTATTCACCATACATACCTCAAACCAGAACCGTCCCTACACCCAAAATATGCCAACAGGAAACCTTAAACTTAGAATTTCTATGTTATAATGGTGACAGTAACATATTAGCTTGATTAAAACAAGTTGAATAAGTTCTTCAGTATCACGAAGTACCTGTAGCAGATTGGGTTTAGATCTGTGCTTTCCACTTCAAGGATGAAGCCCTAGAACGGTTCAATTGGTATTCAACGGATATTGATCATGCATTTATATGGGAGGTATTCAAGGAAGAAACCATCTCTAAATTTGGACCACCAGAATTACACCGACTTTCTGATTCATTTGCTAACTTGAGTCGGTGAAAGAATATCTCAACAAATTTGAACATGTGGCTGGGCTACTAGACAAGGTGCAACTAATGTACATACTTGATAAATTCATTAGAGGATTAAAAGAAGAAATAAAATATGAAGTGTTAGCAGCAAAACCAAAGTTTTTGAGGGAAGTAAATACCTTAGCTAAAACTTACGAAGAGAAATATATGTCCACTAGAAAGACATTCAAGCCATACTCTACAAAAACAAATCCCAACAACAATCTACATCAAACTCCTTCCTCCACAGCACCAAAGAAGACACAAGACCAAACCAGTACACCAAGCTTACCCCTACAGACATTAGAGATAGAAGAAATAAAGACTTGTGTTATACTTATGATGAGAAGTGGTTTCATAAACACAAATGCAAGAATAAAGGAGTATTTATTATGGAAGGCTTTTACACCAACCATGACGATGACTCATAATCAGCTATGGACACTATGTCCACTAAAGAATTGCTCAATCATGATAAAACTCAGGAAACAGCCTTGGTAATCTCTGTACAAGAAATGTTTGAGATTTCTGCTACATATATAGTCAAAGTCCAAGGAACAATGGCAGGCCGCCCAATGCACATTCTAGTGGACTCTGGTTCCGCTCATTATTTCATTAATGATCGATTGGCACATAAATTGAAATTAGACGTAACCACTTCAGATGAATTCCATGTTTTAGTTGTAGTAGAGAACAACTTATGTGCTCGAGTGTTTGTACATGAATCATGCTCAAGTGTCAAGGACTAGAAATGTCTGTGGATCTACTGCTATTACCATTAGAAGGTTGTCAAGTTGTATTGGGAGCTCACTAGTTAAGCTCTTTTGATGATATAATCTTCAATTTCAAGAAACTACATGTACAATTTAATCACAAAGGCTTCAGTATTCTCCTACAAGAAATTCAACCTCTTGCTAATAAGCTAGTCACTTCCAAGCAGATATCTAAAGCATTAAACACCATAAATCTTTGCTTTTTGCTACAACCTCACGTCATTTTGACCACATCCCAACTTACCAACCTACCCAAACCTGACCACACATCCACACATCATACCAGAACAAATACTCCATAATACACTACATAGTGATACACCAGTGGTGGTACATATACCACAATACATACATCGAGTCAAAAGAATATGTAAATATATGTGTGACTGCTGTTCTATGATCTGTTGTATTTGTTGTTTTTATATTTTGTTCTGATAGATCCATTAGCCACCGTAGATTTGTGTTAAACATTTATTGAGTATGTCAATACACTTGAAAAGGGTAAAAGAGGAAAAAAAAAATTAGAGCACCCAATCGACGTATTCAATACTTGTTTAAGATAAATCTTACGGATGGTCGCTCCTAATCAGCCATATTCTCTGCATTAACAGACAGTATTACTTCGTAATGCTCTTTGTTAATGTGGGTCTCAGGGTGGGAACAATTCTCAACTGTTTTCCAAAAGCCTGCAACACTTCCTCCCACACGTAATATAGACCATAAAATACACCTCTTACCCTCTTCCAAACCAGTATGTCTCAAACCATATAGACATTTCTTTTACCTAAAAAATGAAATTGAGAAATTGGTGGCAAAAATGCTTCAAGCAGGGATCATTAGACATAGCCAAATCTCATATTCTTCCCCAGTGGTAATGGTAAAGAAAATAGATGGCAGTTGGAGAATGTGTGTTAACTATAGAGGATTAAGTAAAGTAATAGAAAAAAATGAATACCACATTCCCTTTATTGATGACCTTTTTGATGAGATGAATGGTGCTAAATTCTTCACCACACTGGACCTTATGTCCGGTTATCATCAAATACGTACGCACCCAGAGGACATTCATAAGACAACCTTCAAAACAAATGAGGGTTACTATGAATTCTTGGTGATGACTTTCAGCTTAACAAATGCTCCTGCAACCTTTCAAGCATTTATGAATGATATCTTCAGGCCTTTCCTCAGGAAATTCATCCTTGTTTTCTTTGATGACATTATGATTAACGGTTTAAACTGGGAAAAACACTTACAACACTTGTTTTTGGCTTTGGAGGTGCTAAAGGAAAAAAACTGGTGGCCAAGTTGTCTAAATGTTCATTTGCTCAAAATGAAGTGAATGCTTGAGACATATTATTTAACATTAAGGAGTGGCATTTAGTTATTCATAGGTTCGGCCAATTCAAGACTGGCCCCAACCCAAATTCATTAAAGCATCGATAGGATTTCTAGGGCTTTTTGGTTATTGTAGGAAATTTATAAAGGGGTATGGAGCAATAGTAAGACCATTAAATAACTTGTTGAAGAAAAATGCATTTAGTTGGTTTGAAGAAGCACAACAAGCATTCAATCAACTAAAATCTGTCTTGGCCCATCCACCAGTTTTAGCAATGCCCAACTTCAATAAATCTTGGAAAGTGATGCATCTGCTACTGGTATAGGAGCTGTAATACTCCAAGAAGGTAGCCCATAGCATACATAAGTCAAGCACTACATGGCAAAAACCTCCTATTATCTACATATGAAAAGGAACTATTGGCCTTGATACTAGCAACAAAGAAATAGTCACAGTATTTATTAGGCAGGAAATTTATCATAAAAATTGACCATTAATCTCTCAAATTCTTTTTTGATCAAAGACTAACTAATAGCATTCAACACAAGTGGTTAAATAAACTGCTTGCTTTTGATTACTTAGTCTAATACCAAATAGGGAAAGAAAACACCAATAATAGCATGGAACTTAAGGCTAATAGAAGAAATAGTAATTTGTATTTTATTACAATACTTCAATACTGAAAATGATACAGAGGCTAAGTATTTAAATACAATAGAATGGGCCTAATATCTCATGGCCCAAGATGAGTTGGTAATCCGAATTCTTCAAGAGAGAAAATCGAGGCCATTGATTGTAGATCAACGGTTGATGGCAGTGGTCCCTTGTTGGTGCGGATTGTTAAGTGTGTTAGTATAGCCGATACCCTTGTATTGTTTGATTCATAATACCCCTCCTCAAACAAAACTAGGGTTTTACTTCCTCTTCGTTATCAATGTCGGCTGAGAAAATTTTAAGTTCTTCTCGAAAGCGATTGAAACTCTTGGCCGATAGAGCTTTGGTCAGGAAGTCTGCTCTTTGATAATAAGATGGAACATGGTTGATGGCGAGCTTGCCGCTTCCTGTCTTTTCACGAACGAAGTGGAGGTCAATCTCCATATGTTTCGTGCAAGCATGTTGAACTGGATTCATGGAGAGGGAGATGGCGCTGAGATTGTCACACCAGATGATGGGCTTGCGAGTGGATCCGAACCCTAATTCCCATATTAGGGTTTCGATCCAGGTGATCTCTGCAGTCGTACTTGCTATACACCTGTATTCAGCTTCAGTGCTGCTTCTGGAAATGGTACTTTGCTTCTTCGTGCACCAAGAAATCGGGTTTGGTCCCAAATAAACACAATATCCAGAGATCGATTTCCGGTCATCAATATCGTTGGCCCAGTCGGAATCGCTGTAAGCATTTATACTTATGTCTTTACTAGCTTTTAGACGTAGGCCATATGTGTTCGTTCCTTTAAGGTACCTAAGAATACGCTTGACAGCACTCCAATGTTCACTTAGAGGATTCTGCATATATTGACATACTCTATTGACGCTGAAGCATATGTCTGGTCTTGTAATTGTGGCGTACTGAAGTGCTCCTACGACACTTCTGTATTGCTTGACATTATCAATAGGATCACCTTTATTTTTGGACAATTGTTTACTGCTTGTCATAGGAGTAGGTAGCGGTTTTGCCTTGTCCATGTTATGTCTGATCAGAATGTCTTTGATGTATTGTTTCTGTGATAGGAAAAATTCACTGTCAGTTTTCCTTTGGATGTCAATTCCCAGAAAATATTTTAATTCACCCATGTCTTTGATTGCGAAGTGTTTGTCCAGTAGTTTAATGATGTGGTTGATTTCTTGTTGGTCATCACCTGTGATAAGTATGTCATCAACATAAACAAGTATATATGTGCTCCCATGCTTGTCCTTTTTCATGTAAAGGGAATTGTCAGATTTTGTAGCATAAAAGCCCAAGTGTGTCAATGTTCCTTTAAGCTTCTCGTACCATGCTCTAGAGGCTTGCTTTAACCCGTATATGGCTTTGTGCAGTTTGCAAACATAACCTTTATTTGTGTGAGGATTGTATCCTTCTGGTTGTTGCATGTAAACATCTTCACATAATTCACCATTTAAAAATGCATTATGGACATCCAGCTGTCTTATTCCCCAATTTCTGTGTAGAGCTAAAGTTAACATGATCCTTATAGTAGTGGGCTTGATTACTGGGGAAAAGGTTTCAGTGAAGTCAAAACCAAACTGCTGTGAATATCCTTTTGCAACCAGTCTGGCCTTATACTTTGATATATTACCATTTGCATCTCTTTTGATTTTGTAAGTCCATTTGCATCCCACGATATTTTTGTTGTTTGGTGGTTCCACTAGTGTCCATGTTCTGTTTTTCACTAGTGCAGTTAGTTCTTCATCCATTGCTTTTCTCCATTTTTCATGTTTGCTGGCTTGATCATAAGAAGTTGGCTCTACCTCGTTTATTTGTGCTGTGTATAATTTGGGTTTGAAGATACCACTCTTGGATCTGGTAATCATATGATGTCCTTTTTCTGCATGTTGATTATGAGAGTCTTCTAGTTGATTATCATTGATGCTTGCTGTTGTATCTGTGGTTTGGTTGTCTTTAGACATGTTTGCACTTTGATCATGACTATTGTTAGAGATACTGTCACTCTGTTCATCATTTGATCCAATTGGTGAACAGTTGCTGTTATCTCCTTCATCAGAATTGTGTCCTGACTTACTATTAGATATAGATGCATCTTTATCAACATTTTGCATAGCTTGACTAATTCCTTGAGTACATTCTGACAACTCTGGAATATGAAAATTATGTGTTCCCTTATTGTTGATTTCATGATTCTGCTGTTTTTTACCTGCAAAGGGAAACATGGTTTGATTAAACACCACATGTCTAGAAATATACATTTTTCCTTGATCATCCATGCACTTATACCCTTTCTGATTGTGGGCATATCCCAGAAAAGTGCATGGACTTGATCTCAGGCTTAGTTTATGCTTATTGTAGGGTTTGAGATAGGGGTAGCATAGACATCCAAAAATTTTGAGATGATCATATTTTGGTTTAATTTTGAAAAGTTTTTCATGTGGACAGACATTGTTTAGTACCTTTGTTGGCATCCTATTAATAAGATATACTGCAGTGGCAAAAGCCTCACTCCAGTATTTCAAAGGAAGTGATGCTTGAGACAAAAGTGTTAAACCTGTCTCAACAATATGTCTATGCTTCCTCTCTACCAACCCATTTTGTTCTGATGTATGGGGGCATGTGACTCTGTGAAGAATTCCCTTTTTGCTAAAAAATTCTTTTAATGGCATAAATTCTCCCCCACCATCTGTTTGTATTATCTTAACATATTTGTTAATTTGTTTCTCAACATAATTAACAAATTGTATTATAGCATGGCTTGTGTCTGATTTAGCTTTGAGAAAATAAATCCAAGTATGCCTTGTGTGTGCATCTACAAGTGATAGATAGTACCTGTGACCCTGTGTTGAAGTAAGTGGTGCTGGTCCCCATAGATCTGCAGTAATTAACTCAAGGGGATTTTCATATATAGTCTCAGAAATAGGAAAAGGCAATTTATGCATTTTCCCCATTTGACAATGATCACACAGAGACAAATCAGATTTATCAGGAATAGAAATATTGTTTTGCATTAAAATGAGTTTAACTACATCATAGCTAGGATGACCAAGTTTACAATGCCATTCATGAAACAATTTTACATTGCTGTTATTCCTTGTGCTAACATTATTTGACCAAATTCCATTGTTAGCAGCATGAGTATTGCTGAATTTGTATAGACCATTATCCAGCTTACCCTGAAATAATATGTTTTTGTTTAATGAATCTCTAACAAGACAAGACCTTGGGTGAAACTCAAAATAAACTTTATTTTCGCTGGCAAATTGTGAAACACTAATAAGGTTTTTCTTGATACTTGGTACTCTTAATAAATTGTTTAAATAGAGTAACCTTGTACCTTTTATATAGCCAGTACCAACATGTGTTATATTTGTAGCTTCACCATTTCCCATAAGAACAGTTTGGTTACCTGTGTATCCTTTGTTGCCCAGATTTAGGTTCTGTAGATTGTTTGTAATGTGATTTGTAGCACCAGAATCAGGAAACCATTCTTCACTGCTGTAATCATCTGTTTTTGTTGCATCATCAGTAGTATTATTTCCACTGTTTCCAGTTTGATTCCCAGTCTGAACCATGTTAGCATTTGGTCCCTTGTTGGTTTGAGATGTTTGTCCTGCATTAAAGTCTTCTTTATATCTGAAATAACATTTGTTTGCCATGTGCCCAAGTTTTTCACAGATCTGGCATTTGACTCTATTATTGTATGCACTTCTTCCTCTGCCTCTTCCTCTTGGAACATTGCCTCCTCTCTGACTCTGGTTCTCTTGCCTGGGTTGGTTTGGTGGGTTTTTCTGATTTCTGTTCCTAGATGCAGCGGCATAATTGATGTTGTATTCTTCTTGCATTGATTTTCTTTGCTGAATTCTTCCTTCATGAGCCAGTAGGGCTGTGTGGATATATTCAATATCAGGCAGGGTTGGTTGAGTTGCAATATATGTTATTAAAGACTCATAATCTTGATCTAATCCATTGGTTATTACAAGAATCTGTTCACTGATGGATATATTATGACCAACTCCTTTTAGTTTGTCACATAAGTTTTTAATTTTGGCAAGATATTCTCTCATTGGCATGTCATTTTTCTTTGCATTCTGTAATTCCCTTCTATATTGCATGACCTTTGCTGCTGATTGCGAACTGAAAATCCGTTGAATTGCTGACCATATCTCATAAGAGCTGTTGCATCCAACCATTTGTGACAGTAAGCTTTGACTAATCGATGATAGCAACCATGATGATAATAGATTATCTTGTTTTTGATAATGCTTGTAGTCTGGATTGCTAATAGTTTTGCCTTCTTTGTCAGTTATCATGATCGGTGGTATGATCTTGATTCCAGAAACGTAATCATGTAGGTCATATCCTTTTAAAGCTATTTCGATTTGATATTTCCATAGAATGTAATTGTCTTCATCTAATGGTGTTGTGATAACTTGACTTTTAGGTTTGATCAAGATTAGATCAGAATTTTGGGGATTTCTTGGTTGGTTGCCTGAAGTGGCTGATGACATTTCTTCTTCGTTATTTGCCATGGTGATTCAGTGATCTGGGATTGATGATTGCTTGGTGGAAAATAACAGGTGAAAGAATATTGGCGCGGCTATTTGAGAATAGCAGCCAAGAAACAAGAACGGATAAGGGATCAAACTGTTTGTGATAGGTATATATTACTGTTTCATCAAGAAACAGTAATATATATGAACAGCAGCGTGGTATCTTGCAACCAGAGGAGAAAGATGAGGATGATATCTGATTTCTCCTTTTAGGATGGCAAGTGAAAGGTGTGGGATAGGTATAACTGATCTTGATATGATCAAGGATGGGATAAGCTTCCTCGATGATGATATTTTTCTGAGAGGAATCAACACAATTCAAAACTTTGATTATGATCTTTGAATTTTGCCGTTTGGCTTTGTGGCTCTGATACCATAATAGAAGAAATAGTAATTTGTATTTTATTACAATACTTCAATACTGAAAATGATACAGAGGCTAAGTATTTAAATACAATAGAATGGGCCTAATATCTCATGGCCCAAGATGAGTTGGTAATCTGAATTCTTCAAGAGAGAAAATCGAGGCCATTGATTGTAGATCAACGGTTGATGGCAGTGGTCCCTTGTTGGTGCGGATTGTTAAGTGTGTTAGTATAGCCGATACCCTTGTATTGTTTGATTCATAATAAAGGCAATATCTTTTATACAAAGTCCCTGGCTTTAAACTTGACATATATGGTAGCAGCTGATCCTTTTTATAAAGTTATTGAATAGAAATTACAATCACAAGCACTAGGAAATGACAAATACCAGAAAGCAGACAATATCTACTACTAAAAAGGAAGAATACTTATTAATTCTGCTGCTATTGATATCAAAATCATTCCCTTGGATGAATTCCACTCCTCTCCCTTGGCTAGTCATTCAGGAATTAAAGGCACATTACATAGAATCAAACAGGCCTTGTATTGGAAGGGCCTTAAAAAGGATGTGCACATATTTGTATCCTCTTGTGACAATTGCCAATGAGCCAAGTCGAAAAATATTAACACCCCTGGCCTACTTCAACCTCTTCCAGTCTCTGAACAAATCTAGGAAGATATAGCTGTGGATTTCATTGTGTAATTACCCAAATGTCATTCTTACTCGGTCATTCTACTGGTTATAGATAGACTTTCAAAATATGCCCATTTTCTCATCCATTTACTGCACCACAAGTAGCACAATTTTCTTTGATAATGTAGTTAAACTACATGGAATTCCCAAATCCATCGTCAGCGACAAGGACTTGGATTTCACTAGCTAGCAATTTTTGGGCAGAACTCTTTAAACTACAAGGTTGTAAACTTGCTCTCAGCACTGCCATCACCCATAATCTAATAGGCAATCTGAATTGACCAATAGAGTAGTAAAATGCTACCTTCGATGCTTTTGTCATAAGAAACCAAAAGAACGGGAAAAATGGCTCTCACTAGTAGAACTATGGTACAATTTAACATGGAAAAGCATAACCAAATAACACCTTTTGAAGTAGTTTATGGGAGGAAACCACCAACTCTACTTAGCTACATTCCACAAACAGCTAAAGTTCAAAGAGTAGAGGAAGCACTGTTCTCTAGAGACATCACCCTTTAATTTTTAAAGGACAACATCAGCCATGCTCCAGAAAGAATGAAAATACAGATAGATAAACATAGATCATTTAGAAAATTTGCTGTTAATGATTGGGTATCTCTATGACTTTAACTTTATAGGTGAATCATTGTCAGTAACAGGTACACACTAAAGCTTTCCCCTGGATATTTTAGGCCATTTTAGGTTATAGAACGAATTGAATCTGTAGCCTACAAGCTCACCCTGCCTCCTGTAGAAAAAATTCATCCAGTCTTTCATGTTTCACGGCTTAAACAGAAGGTGGGAAATTATGTGACTGTGCACTAGACAATCCCTAACTTAGATGAGGAAATAGTTGACAAACTTGAAGGAATTTTAGCAAGAAGAATGGCAAAAATCAACAATCAGAATACTACTTAAGTGCTAGTGAAATGGAAACAGAGATAGGTTGAAGATGCTACATGGGAGAATTATTGGGATCTAGTGGCCAAATTTCCAACTTTCGACCTTGAGAGACTAGGTTAGCTTTTGAGCGGAATGGGAGTTGTTACGACACCACCTTGCTTTTGACTACTGCCGTAGATCAATAGAAGGACAGATGATCAGGAAGACAGAAGAAGGAGCAGCATTGATTGAGGGCATTTAATCGAACGGTTGAAGGATGATATAATGATGAGAAGAAAGTGGAGAGAATCACATGCACATCATGCATACATTTCTATTATAAAGTTTGTCCTTTTTTGTAGTAAACAGTGGTTTGTTATTGTAAGGACGGATGGCAAAATACAAGAGGCTATGCATTGCAATCATATAAGAATGTACGAAATGATGAGAGAATATATGAATAAAATCCACTTTAACTGATTCTTCTCCCTCCTCTATTTCTATTACTCTCATCCTCTCTGCCAACTACCTTCTCCTCCTTCTACCACTCACCTTCACCGTTCATCATGCCACCCAGATCATCAAAGAAGATCCCTGACAAGTTGCAACCCCATCAGAAACGATGGTTTTCATTTACAGCAACCGACCATACCGATATTTAAAGTTTCAAGGAGAAACCCTAATGTTATTGAGGAAGAATCAAGAGAACTAAGAGGAGCGGGAGACAGACATAAAATTTAAGAATATTTATTTTACTTTATTTGATGTACATGGAAAGTGTGGGGTCTACTGATGATTATACTACATACCTTTATTAAGTAATTTGGGAATTTACCGCTTCACCAGGTGAATACCCAGTTTTAATGGGAAGAATATTATAGGAATTCGGTATTTAATTTGGAAAAATTTAAGAAAAAAGATATGGAGTGGCCATGTTCCAGTTGTTATTATTATTGTATTTAGGATCTAGATCCATTATTCATTCAATGGAATCCACTTCAAAGTCTCGTTATTAGAGCATCTCAACCCATTACACAAATAATGTCATGTAAAGCTTATGTGTCAATAGGTTGTAGACAATGTTAAGTCAATGTTTACATACATGACAATAATATTTACAATTTCTTTCCAATGCAAATGCAAAATATGATCATTTGTTTCATACGTGTCATTCTATTATTCGTAGACAATTAAAGTAATTTACATAATTTATTAATAATTATTTAGTTTAATACTTCACATTGTGATGTGCAATGTCGAAAACTAGACATTGCACTTCACAATGTCATCTTAAAATTATTAATTACATTAGCATTGGAGAATGTATTTTAAAAGACATTTTCTAATTGCTGATGTGGCTTGACATTACATCAAAATTAATGCTGGGTTGAAGATGCTCTTAACTATTGTTCAGAATTGGATATAAAATAGTATTTAATTTGGAAATATTCAAGAAAAGAAATATGGAGTGGCCATGTTCTAGTTTTTTATTAATATTGAATAGATAAGATAAAAAATAGGACCACATCTTATTAGAATACAACTAATAACCACCAAAACCATGCAGTCGCTTAGTCACTTACTTAAGATCGTGACATCCCTTCGGCAATGACCTAGAATTTTGAACGTTTTATAATTAAATATCGAAATTATTTAAAATATTTAAATCGTGGATTTAATATGTATAAAAATGATTTCGAAAGCTTATTTAATATCTTTTTAAATAATAACGACAATGGTAAACTTTTGATTGAGAGTTAAAAGGGATTAAACTGGTTTTAATAATAATTCTTTTCAAGTGAAATTATCATCTAGAGGCACTGTCTCGAATTTTGACAAAACCAATGTCATCGGGACTGGAATATTCATTTGTACGTCTATGAGTTTCATGATGATCGGACGTCATGTGTGATCGTGCAAGTTCAGAATGTTCAAAAATTTAATTAAGAGATTATAAAGATTATAATATAATATAAATTACACTATAAATAAACCTCAACACTCTCCAATCCTTTCCATTTTATTTTCCACTTCCTTCATAAAAAACCCGCCACACTCATTCCTCTTATTCAATCAATTGTTTGGTAAGTTATAGGCATCGTAATTCGACGTTGTTTAATTCGTTGGACTCGTATGAGTGGGAGTTTCAAGTTGGTGTGTACGATGTTGGGTGTAACGACTGTTGGTGATGGTTGAAATGTTGAGCAGCGGCCGAGTTAGACTTTGATGGAGATGGAAACAGTTTTAGGTGAAGGTGATGTTGGATTCGAGTTTCTCGAGCGAAGGCAAGTCAATTGGGAGGCTCGATGGGAGGTGCGGCTACAAGATGGGGAGAGTGACATTTTTACTGTTGTTTTGTGGCTATAGGTGACGAATTGACGTGGAGGACCGTAGGTGCAATTGAGGAGTGGTTTGAACTCGTATAGGCGATTGGGGTCGATTGGCAGTGGTTAGGGGTGCTCTGGTGGAGCGAGGCGGAATGCGACATTTAGCGCAGTGAAGTGGAGGCTACGAGTCATAATTTGACACAGCTGATTGATCTTGGAATTCTTGGGTCCATGGCAAAGCCTGGGTGGAGAGAAGATTGTCAGAATCATTGGTGCTTGGTTTCGTGGTCTGTGGAGGTGGGGAGGGAGGATGACATGTACGTATATGGGTGTGCATGTTTATCATGCATAGGGAAGTGGATTTATGAGTAGGGGAAGATGGATTTGGCTAATTAATGAAGGTGATCAATGTTTAATTTAGTTAATTAATTAATTTTTATAAATTGAAATCTTATAAAATCGATAACTTGATCAAACGAGGTCCAATCAAGACGCCGTCTTCGCCATTGCACTCGTATCGGGATCCTTTATGTCTAGGATTGGTTTTGGCTTGGGTGACTTTACTCACCAGTTATTTTTATATTATTGTGTATATAATTGTTGTTGTATTAAAATATAAATAGTATAATGAACAATACAAGTTATTACTTTTGACCCCTCCTTGTTTTTTAAAACAAGTGACAATATTATTATGCAGTATAATCTCTCTTTTAATCATCTATAACATGTATCGTGGTCCAGACTACTTGTTTACATGTTTGATATTTTTATTTGATTAAGTTGGAAATTGTGAATGAATGGTAGAAGCAAAATTGTCGCTATAAACATACTTGAAATCCTCATTATTTAACACTTGTTATATTAGTTAAATGTGAATATATTATGAAATATATATTAGATGGTTCTACACACATGTTTGGTTATGTTTGACATAAATGAATTGGTTTGGAAAGTTATAGAAACTATGAATGGAAGTTCTGATAGTTCAAGCGAACAGGTCTATGGTTGCACTTTGAAATCACTTTGTGTTCGGCGATTTTAAAGTTAACTTTGAAAGACATCCTAGGGTTTCTTCGTATTTTTAATAAGTACTATAAGCATACTTATTTCCAAAAAATATCAAGGTTTAACATATTGCTGATAATTATTTGTGGATTTTTTTTATAAGTGGTTTTAAATTATGAAACTGGCTTTTTATGGTTTTTATTCAATATCTTAGTTTTACAAATAAATCAGTATATGTATGTATGTGTGTGTGTGTGTATTTAAAGGTAATTTAGTATATGTAGAAGTTTGGTAAGAAAGTTTAGTATTTTGTAAAAAAATATAAAGGAGTTTTTGGATTATAATACTAATGTTATAATAGATGGTTTTGTAAATTGATTATGAAGTATATTACCATGTTTAATAAGTGAAAATGTATTTAGAGCTTTAAATGAATGGTTCAAAGTTAATGGCAAGTATAAAAGTGATTTTGGGTTTATAGTAACGATGCTTTAGTAATATTTTTTTTAACCCATTTAACTATACTTTTAAAAAGTAATTAGATCTTTCAAAAGAGTTTTAAAGATAACGATTAAGTGAAGTGTTTTGGATTTGTTGTAAACAATGTTTTAGTAACATTTGTTTTTAAACCATTGAATAATGTTTTAAAGTGGTAAAATATTGTTAAATGACTTTGGGAAATACTTAAATCTTTAATAATGGAATTTTGAAAATAATAACAATTATGGAATCTTTGGAAAAACATAGAAAGGTATAAGTTCTAAAATATAAAAGAGAGAAGAGTTTTATTGTAACAATGTTTGAGTGACATTATTTTAACCTCTTTGACAATGTTTCAAGTAAGTAAAACTTGTTATTGATTTGTGAATATACTTATACAGTTGGGATAAATATATGAATACTTTGAGAGTATTGAAATGTGTAAAAATGAACAGGGAAGTTTTAAGTAAATAGTGAAGTTTAATTAATAAGTTAAGTTTCATTTATAAGAAGTTTATTGAGTAAAATGGAGTTTTTACTAATAAAAGTGGTTTTTAATTAATAAAGGATTAATTAATTAAAAATGGGATTAAAAGTTGTTTATATGACTTGATCGTGCATGTATGTGTTAATCATATTTGTGTGACTACTTTCGTATGGAAAGTATATAAGACGTAGTTTCCCATATATGATCATTCTCATTTTGTTGAAATTGACCAAAATATAACATGGAAAATATATATAGAAGAAACACAAGAATTATATGGTATAGTTATCTTCGATGATGCTATATTGTACGTATAAACTCGTTTTTCTCTTCTAGGGCAAATGATAAGAAAATCCATTTACTTAAATGGTTAGGAGGTGATCTTGGCTCTTATGTACTGTTTGTTTGTTTCCCATAGAACCAAAGTTGAGTTTACCGAAAATCAATCGATTGGTTTTGGAGCGAAGCGGGGGAGTGTCCTTATATGAGATGACTTGAAACCATAAGCACTCCAAAACCATATACGTGTTCTATGCTTTGGGAGAGGTTCCTGATTCGTTCGAGATGCTAAAATCTATATGGAGATACGAGATCTATTTTAGATGCTCGAACTCATATAGTTGATCATGATTTATTCAGGATATGGGAATCTATGTGTGATTCCGAGATCTTTTGAGATATGAGAATCCATGTGTGGTTCTGAGAACTGTTCAAGTTGGAGCTCGTGTGGAAGATCTATTCAAGTTGTGACTCGTGTGCTCAGATGCTGAACGTGACTTCACCAACGATAATGACAAAAACTGAAGATAGGAGGCATATCCTATGGGGTTTAGCTAACTTAAAGGGTACATGTACTCTATTCATGTGTAGTTAAAGCGCTCGGAAGATTCAATGCGGTGGAGGTGCAAAAGGTCATAGCAGAGATACAGCGAGATATGGTGGGATATAGCGGATGACTCTAAAATAGCATATAAAATTCGTACTTAATGTTTTATAATTATATAAATGGTAATTAAATGAAAAATTAACATTCAATTGAATTATAATTAATACATAAATATTTTTAAATAAAAACATGTGCGAATATACTGTAAATAAACGTAAAACTGTTATATAACATCATTGAATTTAGTAGGATATTAGAGTATTTTCATTTATGAAAATATTAAAAATTCAATTAAATAAAATAATTTCATAATTTTTATAATGTATAAATATCATTTTTTTAATTCATTTCTTTTAAAGAAGATATAGCGGAAATAGCGGAATATAGCGGGAATAACGGGATATAGCGGAAATAGCCGGGCTTAAAGCGGAAAGGCTACATTTGGAGCTATACGAAAAAATCATGGTGGTAGAAATCTGCTATGAGATATAGCAGGGTATAGGGGGGCATTAACTGCACAACTCTATTCTAGTATTACTTATAGATATGCATGCGGGTGTGATGTGATCCGATGCCACATGTTAAGGCGTGGACCAACTATGTTTTTCTTATGATATATTTTACCTAGTGATATACAATGCTCGAAAGGATATCTCTTATCCTTATGCAGGAGGTCCGTTCTCGAAGTTCCGAGAGAAGACCTCCGTGGAATCCTACACAATTAGCGAACACGCCTTAGCGATTGTGATTGTATACCTATTATCGTTGTGATGTACACTCACATGGATCGCAGCCACTTGATTATCTATATTTCACACCCTAGATATTATTATAGTATCACTGGATTTTCTAATATAAGTGGTTTGGATATCGTAAGATAAAACCAGTCCATGTTTATTTGTGACGTGGTTTTGCGATATACCTTTATTTTGAAGGGTTTTATAAATATAGCAATTCATGTAATTTGAGTTTCTCTTGCTGGTTTACCAGACTGATGCATGTGTTATTTTCTTATAATGCTCGGGTCACTTCATGTACATTTCCAAATTTAGTTGTGGTTCATTGGAGTTCTTGGAGGGGAGCTGGATGATTTCCTATCGTATTTATTTTCCGCTGCATTATTTTTTTTGTATCTATCGGCATTTGTGAGGACAGGCTGTTATAACTATTCAAGCTAATGACAGGGTAGTTTACTCTTATTGATGTATGCATATCAAAGTTTACTTTTTGGTAAAGACCATTTGAGATATTATATATTATCGTTTCGCATAAGTGATTCTAATATTGTGTTCTTCTTTCTTGTTCTATTTATTTTTCTTTTACTCTAACGTTCAGTCTTTTTGTCACTTAGGTGCTCAGCACATGAATATCATGGATGTAATAGTGTCGATGTTTCGGGGTCGAAAAGGCCGACTGTTACATATGGTATTAGAGCTGAAAGTTAAGGGAGAAGAACCTTGGCTTTGGTAGGTATAATTCATTCAAAAATAGGGTAATGGAATGCCTTATTATGAGTTGAGTGTATTATATATATGAGAGTGTGTATCTTTTATTGTTATAAAAATATTGTCTATTGTGTTGATTTTTCTATTGAGTGGTTTATGGATTGCGGTCAATACGTGTTGCTAACGTTATTGATAGGGATCTCTAAACACTTGAAAAAGGCAAACCGACATAGTATTGTTTTTGAAATTGGTAAATGAAATAATTTTACCTAGGATTATATTTTATATATAAAAGAATAAGTTTCAAAAAAATTGATATAGTTATTTATGATGTGTTTGTTTGTTATGAAATGATAATATTCAATTATCATTTATTTTTTGATTAGTTATAATCGACCGGTTGTGAGTGGTTTTACCTTTTACTTCATGGGTTAGGTAGATAGTAACTTGTGGAAATATTGAAACAAACACCTTGTAAATTAAGTTTCACAGTTTAACTGTAAGGCGTTCGGTGACAATATTGGGTTAAAATTTAATTTTTAGTAAAAGTTAATTATTATAGTCTTAAAGAAAAGTTAGATATTTTAAAAATAAACAATTGTGAATGCTTTTATATAAGAATGTGACCTTGTGCAAAGTATGGTTTACAAGTATAGTTTATAAATAAAAAATATTTAAATTGAGAATTTGAGAATTTAAATCTCGGTGTTTTTGAAATTGCTTTTCTAAGGTTTTGGAAAATAATAGTAGTATTATTTGAAAGTAAATATTTGGAAAATTAGGTTATGAAATTGATATCATGGTACTTTGTAATATTTTCGAAGTATTTGATACCGTTTTGAAAATGATTTTGGTTAAGTCTGAAAGGCATGATTTAGAAGCACTAAACTAACCTCTAATGTTGGAAAATAATTCTGATGATGACTGCAGCATCATCGGTGTTTATTTTTGAGTTTTTAAGTAGGGATGCTACTATAGTAGCTTTGCTACAAAATTGTTTTTGGTAAAACAGATTTTGATTGAAATTTTGAAAGTATGATTTGATATACAAAAGTTATAAGTATATATTATTTCAAAATGATTTGAAATAAAACCCGGTGTTTAGTTCTTAAATGTTCGGTTAAAATATATTATGGACTCATGTATCCTTGCATTAGGGTAAGTTTGGTTGTGCATCTTGTTTGATCTGTTGATTAGTAGTTTCCAATTATTGGGATAAAATGAAATTTTCGACAATTTTGGATAGTCGAAAACTTCTGAATTGATATAAGAAACTGAAGCTAAGTGTTTGTAAAAATATAAAAGTAGAGTTTTATATAACTCTTAAATTGAAAGATAATAGAATTTAAACAAGTATTAAATTGTTGAAAATATTGTTAAGTAAAATGAATTGGATGTTTTGTATATACCCTCAGGCTATACGCGTATGAACTTAAGATATATAACGTTTACTAACTTGAAGTAAAGTTTTATACTGATTCATAAATGATTTTAGTATTAAATGAGGAATACTATATGGAAAATGGATGTAAATTAAAAAAGAAAAGAAATTTTTTGTAGTTAAGAAACCAATTAGAATAAGTACGTAAGTCGTACAGAGATCATTGCATGCCTGTCATAGTTCTTGATGTAATATCCGAGTACATGATTTCGAGGTGATTTACACCTGTCCGAGTTAGGATTTTTCACTCGATTCTCAATAGCGAACAATTGATATGGATTTTTGATATGATCCTGAAGTTTTCTATCATAGTATATGGCTACGTAAGGAAAACATAAGTTTCTAATCAAGGAACCTAATCGAAATCCGCACTAGAGATGTCAGTGAGACATACTAGTTTGTAAGTGAAATTTATGCGATCGAGCAAGTGATCGGATTGATATTACATACGTATGATATGAGTATATCGTACGGGCTTCAGTATAATTATATAATGTGTTTGTTGGCTTGGGGAGAGTTTGGGAAATGACTCTTCGAATTGTTTGGGGTAGCATAAGTGATCGACTGAGTAATACCTGAGGCTGTTGAGCGTAAGGTATGCTTAGTAGGTTATTTATCATCCTTGTGCGATGAGAAGTCTTTGACCATGAGCTTTGGTTGCTAGGGATTGTAGTACTGCGTAGTATTGTTATGTGATTGTTTCTTTAGTTGCCACTGATTGCAATACTATTAGGTATTAGTGTGTGATTGCTGCTTTTGTCGCTCGTGTCAATATTTCGAGGACGAAATTCTTTTAAGTGGGGGAGAATGCAAAGAATCAAAATTTTGAATGTTTTATAATTAACTATCGAAATTATTTAAAATATCTAAATCATATATTTAATACGAATAAAAATGATTTCAAAAGCTTATTTAAATTCTTTTTAAATAATAATGATGATGGTAAACTTTTAATTGAGAATTAAAAGGGATTAAACTGGTTTTGATAATAATTCTTTCTAATTAACTTGTGAAATTATCTGAGGCACTGTCTCAGATTTTGACGAAACCAGTGTCATCGAGACCGAAATATTGTGTTGTTGTACGCCGACGAGTTTCATGGCGATCGGACATCCAATGTGATCGTGCGAGCTCGGAACGTTCGACGATTTAATTAAGAGATTAAAATATAATATAAATTACACTATATATACACCTCAATACTCTCTAATCCTTTACATTTTATTTTCCTCTTCCTTTATCAAAACCAGCCGCACTCATTCCTCTTATTCAATCAATTGTTTAGTGGGCTATAGGTGTCAGAATTTGACGTCGTTTGATTCGTTGGAATCGTATGAGTAGGAGCTCCGAGTTGGTGTATACGATGTTGGATGTGACAACAGTTGGTGATGGTCGAAATGTTGAGCAGTAACAAGGGTTAGACTTTGATGGGAGGTGCGGCTGCAAGATGTGGAAAGCGACATTTTTACAATCGTTTTGCGACTGCAGGTCACAAATTGACTTGGAGGATCGAAGGTGCAATTGAGGAGTGGGTTAAACTTGTATCGGCGATTGGAGTCGATTTGTAGTGGTTAGGGGTGCTCTGGTGGAGCGCGGTGGAATGCCACATTTAGGGCAGCAAAGTGGAGGCTATAGGTCAGAATTTGACATAGTTAATCGATCTTGGAATATTTGGGCCCATGGCGAAGCCTGGGTGGAGAGAAGATCGTCGAAATCGTCGATGCTTGGTTTCGTGGTCTATGGAGGTAGGGAGGGTGGATGGCGTGCACGTATATGGGTGTGCGTATATATCGTGCAAAGGGAAGTGTATTTATGAGTCGGGGAAGATGGATTTGGCTAATTAATGAAGGTGATTAGTATTTAATTTAGTTAATTAATTAATTTAATAAATCGAAATCTTATAAGATCGATAACTTGATCATACGAGGTTCAATCGAGACGCCTTCTTCGCCATTGCACTCATATCGGGATTCTCTACGTGGGATTGGTTTAGGCTAAGTTTATTCACCAGTTATGTGTATATTGTTATGTTATAATTGTTGTTGTATTAAAATATAAATAGTATAACGAACAGTGCAAGTTATTACTTTTGGACCGCTACTTGTTTTGAAAAACAGGTGATAACATTATTATGCAACACAATCTCTCTTTTAATCATCTATAACATGTATCGTGACGTATACTACTTGTTTACATGTTTGATATTGTTATTTGATTAAGTTGGAAATTTTGTGTGAATGGTTGAAGCGAAATTGTCGCTATAAACACACTTGAAATCCCCTGTATTTAACACTTGTTAAATTGGTTAAATGTGAATATATTGTGAAATATATATTGGATGCCTCTACACGCATGTTTGGTTATGTTTGACATAAATGAATTGGTTTGGAAAGTTAAAGAAACTGTAAATGGAAGTTCTGATAGTTCAAGCGAACAGGTCTATGGTTGCACTTTGAAATCACTTTGTGTTCGGCGATTTTAAAGTTAACTTTGAAAGACATCCTACGGTTTCTTCGTATTTTTAATAAGTACTATAAGCATACTTATTTCCGGAAAAATATAAAGGTTTAACATATTTGTAACGACCCGTAAATTTTAACGGTTTTTATAACGTGATTAACTGAAATTTTGATTGAAATTAAACAATTAAATTTAGCAATAAAAATTTTATATTTGGAATACGTCTACTTAAACATAGCAAATGGTAAATTTTTATTGGAAAATATGGAAGTAAATCTGTTGTATAATTTTCAATTTTAAATCTGTTAAAATTTTGTTGGAAATAAAATATTTTTTGAAATCTGAATATTTTTATATAATAAAAAGTAAATCATTTTCTGAGAGAGACGTCATATTTCGTTTCGCCAAATTTGGACTGTTATAACCCCGTTTATCTTATTTTCGGCGAAATAGCAGCAAATTGGGCAACGAATATCGACTTTTGATAGGATGATCGTATCGTTCATATCTGTGTACCGTTCTGTTCGTCTCGTCGTGCTGATCTCTATAGTATATTTATTTGTGTGTTTCAGTGTCCGGTACATGGTGAAAACCGCGAACCGGTCGGCGGTATCGGTATCCGTTCGAGTCCATTTGTTTCCCGTGACCATTCGATTATCTACCGTACAAAATCAACAGCTTTTAGCCTTTTAATATTCCCAGATATAACCGCTGAATTTTGGTTGTTCTCTGGTTTCAATTCATTTGCTGGTTCGGTTCCCCACTAACTTTCTCTACCTACTTCATGTTGCGTATAAGAAAAATTATTATATATATATAATATAAGCTGCTTATATCTCGAATTCATGTTCATGCTTCTTCCTCATTTAATCTGTTCATCACCGCTGAAACTCAGATCCACTCCTTCTATTATAAAAAAAAATAATATATAATAATATACGAAGCAAGCATACATCTCGTTTCTTCCCTGAGGCTTGTTTATATATATTACCTGAAGCACTGCTATCTTCTTTGCCTCAAAAATCATGCTTCGTTTCTATGCTCCGCCTCGACCACTTCCACCCTCACCCGTCCCATCACCGACCGCAGTCTCCTCCGCATTGAAACCCCAGCAAAAGCATCATCCTGATCCCACCTTCCCTCCTCCCTGTCGCCACCTCTGACCGAATATCCACCGTTTCCATCGCATCCACCATCCTCCGCCTACCCATCATCTCATAGCATCCAACGCCACTATCCCCACATCTTTCTCTCTCTCCGCCCCTCCATCTGACCTACCAACCTTTAGTTCTATCTCCATCACCAAACACCAGACCCGCCTCTACCAGTTCAGCCTCCACTTCGCCCTACCCCACATCGAAACTCAACCCACCAAATCGGCCATCGAAACTAGGGCTGTCAATTTCCTACATGACCCGAAACACGACCCGAAACCCGCATGGAAATTAGCGGGTTAACCCGACCCGTTAATTTGGCGGGTCATTTTCGGGTCAACTCGAATTTGACCCGTTTATAAACGGGTGGGTTTCGGGTTGACCCGCTAACCCGAAATCGACCCGTTAACAACCCGTTTATACTTATATAGGTTGACCCGATCCGTTTACGACCCGACCCGTTTATGACCCGTTTGTACCTTATACGGGTTATACGGGTTGACCCGACCCGTTTACGACCCGTTCTGACCCGTTTACGACCCAATTATACCTTATACGGGTTGACCCGACCCATTTATGACCCATTTACGACCCATTTGACCCTTATACGGGTTGACCCGACCCATTTACGACCCGACCCGACCCGTTTATAATCGGGTTACACGGGCCGGGTCGGGTCAACCCGTTTATAAACGGGGCGGGTTCGGGTTGAGCTTTTTCTGACCCGTTTAATAAACGGGTTGACCCGACCCATTTAAAATCAACCCGAACCCGACTTGACCTGACCCGAACCTGACCCGACCCGACCCATTGACAGCCCTAATCGAAACTTCCTTAGCAACGTCACTCCACAGCCTAACTCGTCCACGCCTCATCTTCCCTTTCTCAACCAGATCAGTCGACCATCTCCCCCTCATCCCCTCACGAACCACCGCCCATTGACCCCACGCTGCAACCACATACACCGCCTCCACGACCCTACTCAAGCCCCACACCCGTGTTTCCACCAAGCGCCATAACGGCAGCCACCCGCTCCTTGGCAGACCTGAAACCCAAACACACTACCCAACATCAGCTCCCTCATTCGCCTCTACATGCAGCCCTTGCCGTGACCTTTTACCTGCCGTGCTCGGCCACTTCGAACACAACCCACCACCTTCATTCCATCAGACAGCCCTCCACAACCCTTCGCAACCCATGCCACCAGAATTTATTGTTGGATACATATATAGGTCGGTATATATATGCATGTCCAAATATATATATATATATATATGTCGGTGTATATACATATATAATGATTTTATTTTGTTCGATCTTGCTTTCCTCTTCTTGCCAATATTTATATTTTTGCATGTGTTCAATATACTGTATATATGGATATTTGGATATTTGAAATGTATATAGATTTTACATATAAAATCAGTTTGTTTATATATATATATATATACATAAGTCTATTGTATGTATATACATAAGTCAGTATGTTATATATTTAAGCCATCTCGTTATATACGTATAAGTTATATATAAAAGTTGTGTGATCTGGTAGCATAAAATATAGGTTTATACAAGTTTTTCTATATTTGTTTTATATTTAAATTTTAACTTCATATATATATGGCAGTATAGACCTATTGTCAGTGTAGATTTTGGATATAATACATATAAGTAGGCTGATTTTTAATAAGTATATATATGAGTATTGATTTTTAATATAAGATATATATTTTAAAATATATGTGTTAAATTTAATAATGATATTGAAATATATATAGATGTTGATTTGATATATGTATATATGTTATATTGATTTACAGAAATATATATATTATAAAGATTTTATTTTAAATACGTGTTTTAAATTTTAGACTTTTAAAAATATAGCTATATATATTTGTTTCATCGATCTCTGGTCCATCTTGACTTACCTTCTCAATATCGAATTCATCGCAGAAATTCCTAGCTTGTCTCTGTCCCGCTAGTCGTAACTATGTCCATATCTGTGTGCGTGTCCATGTCATCTTCTTGTTTCTCTAGCCTCGAAGGTGAGCAATCACTCACGATTAACATTCTTTTATTTAGTAAATTTAATTCACCTAAAATGGCAATTGAAATATGCTATAAAATTTGAATTTTTAAGTTATTTAATTGTCAAATATGATATGCCATTATCTGCAATTGTTCATCTATGAGATATGACACCATAACCCTGTTGTATATGCCATTATCTCACTCTGCAAGTTCCGTGTTAGCTTAGAAATCCCTATGGGTTGAAATGATACATACCCGAACGATATTGTAGATTATGGGGAAATCGTTATGGGTTGAAATGATAAACCTAAGCGATTTTCATTGATTTTGAATTTTGGGATTGCGGGTTGAAATGATATACACCCGTAAATATTAAATTATTGCGGATTGAAATGATAAATATCCGTATCACTTGACCATAGGATAGAAAATTATATACGGACACCATTGGTCTATTTTGAAAAATGATTGCCAACGTTTGAAAGGAAATATATGGATTTTATTAAATATTAATTTTTTTAAATTATAGTATAAAGAATTTATTTTAATATATGTGTAAAATTTAGATTTTTAAAATTTTATGTTTTGGAAATTTTAAATTTATAAGTTAGTTTTGAAAATAAAATTTTCAAGATTTTTCTTATAATTTTATTATTTTAAAATTATATAAAATAAGAATTAATACAAAATACATTTAATAATAAGATTTAATTTAATAAAAGTTAATTTAATTGGTTTATAATATGTTTAAGTATTTATTTAAATTTATATTAATATTTTAAAAATAGTTGTTTTATAACTTTAATAATAAAGGTTGGGAGATAAATTAATGTTGACTTGGAATTTAATTTGGTTAATAATTGAATTTAAATAAGAATTGATTTGAACTTATTGATTTTGATATTTTGAAAGATATGATTGATAACTTGATTTGATAAAAAGGTGATAAAATGAATATTCTAAATTTAAAAAAAATTGAGACTGAATATTTAATATTGATTTAAATTTATAAATTGTGATTTTATTTAATTGTTATTAAAATGATTAAGTGAATATTTTCCAATTTGAAAATTTAAGTTAAATGTTGAAATCTAAATGAAACTTATATTGAAATGTTTGAATATTTAAACTTTGAATCTTAGTGAAATTGAAGAGATAGTTCAAACCCGGATTTGAAATCGATAAAAATTGAAATGGTTTATTGAGAATTTGAATTGAATCTTTAACCTTTTTAAATTGAAAGTGTTGAACTGGAATTGATTTAAATTGAATTTTGGAATTTAAGTTGATTTGAATCGATTTGAGGAATTGGATGAAACAATTCTAATTTGGAAACTATTTCAGTATAGTCTCTTTAAATAAATATAAACTATTTTAATTTACAACTATTTTAATATATAAATTATTTTAATATATAAACTATTTTAATTTATAACTTTTTAATATATGTACTATTTTCAATATCTAAACTGTTAAGTTGGAACTCTTACGATTTCAAAAGTGTTATGATTACAAAAGTGTTATGATCTCAAATGTGTTATGATTTCGGAGGTGTTATAATTTTGAAAGTGTTACGATTCTGGAAATGAATTTTATTTAAAGTGAATAATGATATCGAATTGATATGATTTTGAAATGAATATGATATTTTGATATGAAGTATGAACTATTTGAAATGAAATGACCACGGTGTGAAATAAGCGTTTGGTTGTTAAAGAGACTGGGATCGGATATTGTCATACTCTCTGCTAATACCGAAAACCACTTTAACAATAGTGTACGTGGTGGAGATTTCAGAACGAAGTAGGATGGTTTGGCGACGATTTTATATGAGGTTTTAGCGCATCCCTGACTCCCGTGAGTCAGCTTGATGTGGCTAAAACAAGAGCTATACAGGGCCAAGTGGGGTCATTCTCCCTATCGGGCACATTTCTTGGATACCATTCTATTACTTTGTGATTTGATTGGGTGCATCTTTTGATTTGGGAGTGTGTCTCGAGGTGGGCGGTAGTAGCTGCTATGCGTTACCACCAGTCCGGGAGTGCAAACGGTATTTCTACCCTGGCATTGCCTCGCATGCCTTGTCACATGCCTTATCGAGCCTTCTACGAGTTTGGTTTGTGTCGTACCTGTGGAGTGCTCCTTATAGCCCACCTGCGGATGGAGTTTAGAGTATCTGTATAGACTACGACATTATATAAAATGTGTTAAGGGGGATATGGGTAACGCCTTAACGCTATTTTAATACTTTACTTTACTGATAGACATATTATAATAGCGTATATTACTACATAGTAGATAGTTCCACGGATCCTTAGAGGATGGAAATCCCAAACATCCTTTAAGTTACTTGTATTTCAGTTGATATTTCACTTGAGTTGAATTTATTAATATAAGAATGTTAATCCTGACTCGAGTGTTTTGTAATTTGCTTTATGCTCGGATCATACTGGGTGTCACAACATTTGAGACCCACCTTTGGAGATTGAAGCTTTATTTGAAGATCTATCTATCTAGCCTTTAGTTATTTCAGTTTATTTCAGTCATTTATGTTCAGACTCGTCAATTGCTTATGTATTAGAGATTCATTTGTATTCAAGATTCTGTTGTATTTTGTTTTAGACTCTGATGTTTCATAGTAGCTTCATGAACTACTATTTATCCTTTTCGCTGCTTATTGTTGTAATACTCTATGTTTGTGATTCTGTGATCGATTTATTTACCGTATATGCTAAGTTTTGCCAAATATGAATTAACAATCTGCTATTTTGAGTAATTCATGTCTGACATGAGTGGATGATTGTCGATTTGAGCGGTTCGAAATACCGGGTCGTTACAAGTGGTATCAGAGCTCTGGTTTAGGAAAAACTTAGCATATGGAGTAAAATTAATTTCAGAATCACCTTCGTTCGAGCTTGAATTTCTCCTCTTTGATTCAGATCTCCTTTGAATTTTTGGAACTTTCCCCTTCATTCTGAAAATTCATTCTTGTCTTCTCCTGTTCACGTCTTTTGATACTAGAGCATCCCATAGCTCCAACCTCAACTGTCAACTTCATCCTTTGTGTGACTAATCCCATCGGCGGTCCCGCCAACCTAAATATGATTTGTAAAGGGGTGAAAATCCTTTACAACAAGAGTCGATCCACTGGAGATTTCTACGTCCTCGGTTTAGATGTTATTATTTCTTGCAAAGCCCGAACCGTCTCTAGTAGACGATCAGGGTAATTCCCTTGTAATCTTGACTCCACTCTGATAATCAGAGATTATCCTGATATTGGGTGAAGTCACTTCTCTTCCCTGCAAACGAGAAATTGAATTTCCGCATCGATTTTATTCCTGGAATCTCGGTTGACCGGTTAAGGTCACCCATGATTAATATGAGTCTATCAATCTTTTCTCTTCTGTAACTTAATTACCTTATCTTCCTTTCGAGCTATCTTCGTTGTTAGAATTCTCTCCGATTAGGGTCCCTCTAAATTTGAACCTCTATCCTTGTTCAAAATCCATTCTTGAATCATCCTGTGAGGGAGCGTATTTTTAATTAATATAATTTTTTTATATTATGTTGTTTGAATTGTTAAGTTTGATTTGGGGTTTCAATCGATTCGTCTTGCCAACGCTATCGATGGAAATTCCAAAACACTTGAATAGACCAAACCGACACAATATTGATTTCGAAATTGTAAATGGAATAAATTTTGTATGATTATATTTTTTATATATAAGTATAATTTTTTGAAATTTTATAGTTAAATGAATTGGTTATTATAAATGATAATACTAGATTATCATTTATTGTTGTCAATATTTCTAAACCATTAACCATTGTTTTATGTTATAAGGAGTTGAAATTTTATAAACATGATTTATAAATCTGATTTGAAAATGAAATGAACTTAAATTAAGAATTTGAGAATTTAATTTCCGGTACTTTTCTTAATTGGGTTTCCAAACTTTTGAAAAAAAATTATATTATTAGAAAGTATTTTAATTAGAAATTGTTTCCACAGAAATTTTAAAGGAAGTGAGTCATTACTTTCCTCTTTTGTCGCTGGAAAATAATTTTGGTGATGACTGCAGCATCATTGACATTCATTTTCGAGTCTCAAGGTGGAGAGGCCACTTCGTAGCTTTGCTACACTCTTGTTTTGGAAAATGGATATGATTTGAATTCCTTGAGTTTGATTTGATTTATAAAATGTATATATATGTATATGTGTATTTATTTCAAAATAGTTGAAGTGATACCGGAAATTTAACTCTTAAGTTTTATATTAAGAAATGGTTTCAATTATTTAAATAAAGTGAAATTTTGAATAATTGGAGTATCTAGATAGGGAAAGGGAATTTAAACAACTTGGAACAGTTTAAATGGGATGAAATTTATTTGTATAATACTCAATTGCATTCCAACACATATGTAACTTACCTGAAATATTCAAAAAGTAAAATGTTAATGAGAATATGTAACTGAATAATATATAATATAAAGGTAAGTAATAAAGGTAAGTGAATTTAATGGTTATAATACAGGATATAAACTTAGTTTATGTTACAAGATTTGTTAAGTGAAATAAATAAAATAATAAAAGAGAATTGAGTAAATAAATATGAACTTAAGAATAGTTGAAATTGAAATTTTAAGTGGAATTAACTTAAGTTAAGTTAATTGGATTTAATAAATGAGTTTAACAAAATAAATTTTGTTCTGGAAAATTTTGTAACAAATGTTAATAAACTGAAAGCAAATCAATTGAATGAAAATACATTGAATTGAAATCCACCAAGTGTGAATACAATAAATATTTATTGATTTAATAAATGGATTTAAACCAAATTGACTGAATATAGATCAATTTAAAAACTAATGAAATTTTTATGGTTTGAATTAATTGTTGTATCTAGTTCCTCGTATTTTGAATCTATCTATCATTTTGGTTACTTCTATTCTCCTATCTCGTTCCTTTTCGGGGACGAAAAGGTTTGAGTGGGGGAGAGTGTAACGACCCATAAACTTTAAAGGTTTTTATAACGTGATTAACTGAAATTTTGCTTGAAATTAAACAATTAAATTTTGCAATAAAATTTTTATATTTGGAATACGTCTACTTAAATATAGCAAATGGTAAATTTTTATTGGAAAATATGAAAGTAAATTCTGTTGTGTAATTTTCAATTTTAAATCTGTTAAAATTTGTTGGAAATAAAATATTTTTTGAAATCTGAATATTTTTATATAATAAAAAGTAAATCATTTTCTGAGAGAGACGTCATATTTCATTTCGCCAAATTTGGACTGTTATAACCCCATTTATCTTATTTTCGGCGAAATAGCAGCAAATTGGGCAATGAATATCGACTTTTGATAGGATGATCGTATCGTTCATATCTATGTACCGTTCTGTTTGTCTCATCGTGTTGATCTCCGTTGTATATTTATTTGTGTGTTTCAATGTCCGGTACGTGGCGAAAACCGCAAACCGGTTGGTAATATCGGTATCCGTTCGAGTCCATTTGTTTCCCGTGACCATTCGATTACCTACCGTACAAAATCAACAGCCTTTAGCCTTTTTAATATTCCCAGATATAACCACTGACTTTTGGTTGTTCTCTGATTTCAATTCATTTGCTGGTTCAGTTCCCCACTAACTTTCTCTGCCTACTTCATGCTGCATATAATAAAAAAAATTATTATATATATAATATAAGATGCTTATATCTCGAATTCATGTTCATACTTCTTCCTCATTTAATCTGTTCATCACTGCTAAAACTCAGATCCACTCCTTTTATTATAAAATATATATATAATTTATAATAATATATGAAGCAAGCATACATCTCATTTCTTCCCTGAGGCTTGTTTATATATATTACCTAAAGCACTGCTATCTTCTTTGCCTCAAAAATCATTCTTCGTTTCTATTCTCCGCCTCGACCACTTCCACCCTCACCCGTCCCATCACCGACCGCAACCTCCTCCGCCTTGAAACCCCAGCCGAAGCATCACCCTGATCCACCTTCCCTCCTCCCTGTTGCCACCTCTGACCGAATATCCACCTTTTCCATCGCATCCCCCATCCTCCGCCTACCCATCATCTCACAGCATCCAACGCCACTGTCCCCACATCTTTCTCTCTCCGTGCCTCCATCTGACCTACCAACCTTCAGCCCTATCTCCATCACCAAACACTAAACCCGCCTCTACCAGTTCATCCTCCACTTCGCCCTACCCCACATCGAAACTCAACCCACCAAATTGGCACTACAACAAACTGGGGCTTTAATAGCGTTTAAAAAACGCTATTTTACCTTACGATAGCGTTTCAGAGAACGCTAAGGAACGACATGCTATGGTAGGCCTTAAACTTTAAATAGCGGAAGCAAAAACGCCAGCGTTTTGCAATGCTATTAAGATAAAAAACGCTATGAAAAAATAATTTTCTACAGCGTTTGTGCAATGCTATTAAGATAAAACGCTATGTAACATTTCTATAGCGTTTGTTGTATAACATTTCTACAGCGTGTAAGAGGTTGTTTTCTATAGCGTTTGATATATGACAGCGTTTATGAAACGCTATTAAATATAATATCAATTTACAAAAAAAATGCTGCTGTTTTAGCTTTTCCACCTATAATATCCATTTACCCATTTCTTCTTTGCATATAAGTATAACAGATTTTCATAGACAAAAAATATGTAAATTAAAGCACAATATTTTCATTGTTCAAACAACTTTTCTCATATCCATACATGATATTCCATACATATTTCCATCAATAACTTAGTTATAGACCAATCAAATAACTGATTTCATCTTTGCTTTGCTTTTGATATTCTCTCTGACATCTGCAATATCAAGCAATCAAGATGCTAGTAATACACGAAATACATGCAATACAATCGAATAGATTTAGGTGTCAAATATGCTAGATTTCAGCAATATAGGCAAACATATTTACTATTTTCGGCTTACCCGTGTCCTTTCTTCACAAAAAAAACCCAAAATATGACAATCATCATAATAACTACAAACACGTCTAGGTTATTAAAAATGAAAACTGAAATGATCAATGAGAGATAATTCTTTCTATTGTTGGACAACTTGCCACTGTCACGGACTCTAGACTCCGAAAATACTGCAATAACAAATTGTTTGTACATTTAATTCAATCTATACCAAGACAGGGTAAGGTAAAACACATGATTTGGAGACAGAATCATTTGCTTCCTACAAATTGCGAAATAGCTTAACCACGGGTTGGCAATTGATAGTCTAGTTTGTTACTAAAAGTCTATTAGTAGCCTATCCAACTGACATGATTGAGGGCATAATGCACACGCATCTGTTAGCTTTTAGTTTATGGTAATTAAGTTTCATATTTTTCAGAAGTTGAAAGTTTATCAAGATTGAATGTGATGTTATTACGTTCAATCTAAGAAAATAGAGGTTGTGAGAATATTACAGGTATAACTCCATCAGCAATTTTTAATTTGCATAGCTCTGTAGCTGTTATCTTCAACTTCTCAGCAGCCTGCAAATTCAAGGGATATACAATGTAAGATATAATATCAAAATTTAAAAGTCGTGCATCTCATCAAACAATTCATATATCAATACCGATACCTTTGGAGAAGCTTTCACAGTTTTCCATAATATTGCTGCACATGCTTCTAGGCTAGATATAAGTTGCAAGGTCATGATTTGTCAAAATGAGACTACAGAAGTAAAGTAAGAACATTTGCATGATAAAGCTATCTTGAAATCATCAATGAACAATGATAAATAAAAACTTAACAAACAATAACGAGCTAAATTCATTTTTAAATGTAAAAAAAATTACCGTTAAAAATTAAAACACGGATTTTTATACCAAAAAAATAGAAATGAAACTGAACCTTTTTGTATTGATACTAGTAGTACAGTCTACCATATCTGAATAGAATACCATGTATATGTGTATATGTATATTATATGTGTGTGCACGCACGGTTGTGTATTTATAGACATGTGTGTGCCCACGAGCCGCACACACATATGTGTGTGTATGTGTATGTATATATATATAGATGTATAATTGTATATGTAGATGTATGTATATGTATGTGTGTGTGTGTGTGTGTGAGTCAGACACAATAGATTTGTGACCCCTTAAAATATTATGAATATTCCAAATACTCTGAACAGTGTAGATAATAAATATTGTAAAGAAATACACAAATAAGTTGTAATAGATGATAAAAAGTTAAAGCATCAAGCAATGACGAGCAACAAAACCTCAATAACCATTGATCAACTAAACTAACCTGGCAACATAAAATCCTGCATTTTCCAACATCAATAATTTACTGGCACACCCAATTGCAAGTGCACCACCAGATCCACCTTCTCCAATGACAACTGTAACAATTGAAACCTTCAAACCAAACATTGTCCTCAAATTGAAGGCTATGGCCTCACCCTTTAACAACAATAAAAACGAGAAGTAAATAGACATGTCTATTGAGATATTTATAACTGAAAAGATATAGCCTCAAAGTATTTAAAAAGTGGCATACTTGGCCTAACTCCTCAGACTTAAGATCTGCATAAGCCCCCGGTGTATCGATAAACGTAATAATGGGCAATCCATGATGATCAGCACAATAGATCATTCGTAAAGCTTTACGATACCTGTATTGATATCAATAAACAGTACATTTTGACAATGGTTTTCGACCGTTGCAGAAAAAATGCAAATTAAATTTTTTTTTGCATTGACACTGTTATGTAGCAGCAGCAAAAACAAAGCAGTAAGGAAACAAAAGAAACAGTAGTAGTTGAAGACTTCTATTTATAATTAAAAACAAGTTTACATCAATCATAAAACAGTTACATGAGAAGATAATCAATATTGGACTACTTTTCAAACATACAATTGTACATCCATTAGAAGACTGTACATCTCTAAGTTTCAAAAATGAAATGATAATTTACAAAATACCTCATCATGTCAGAGCACTATAAAAGTCTCCAAGCTTTAGGATCAACAAATAACCTCCTTATGAGAGCAAATATCAAATCACACAATTAAACTAGTTATATGGACAAGAACAAAGTATCAGGGGTCAGTGCAAACCTTTTCGAGCTGGTTATGAACTCTCAGGGCTTCTAGAATGCTCTCTACCCACCTGATAATATTGTGATATTTATCTTAATTAATGTACAAACAGATAGGTCCAAAAAATATTTGGTAATGTTAATGCTTTTATTACCCTAACAAACTTCATAAAAAAGTTATACAATACTGAACCATGGGCATTATAATATGGGTCCTATGCTGCTAAAAAGGGAGTACAGAGATATAAGAATTTAAATCAATAAAGTAAAGTTGCATCTATAAGCAACTGCTAGTCTCAGTTTTGGTTACCACCATTAATATATAAACTGATAACACCTCTATTTAAGGGCACGATTGAACACCACCATCAATATATATAAACAAAAATAAACACCCTTTTTTAAGGGTGGTGGTACCCAAAACTGTGATGACAGTGCTTATAGTTACATCCATAAGTAATTGAACATACTTGAGAATCAGTATAAAGTAATTTTTGTACTACTGGATATTGATGATTACATTATCCAAAAGCTTTAATTTTATTTTAACAGCAGTTTCATAAAGATATTGCATAAATAATGAAGAACATATCAAGTCAAAGGCATGTATACCCTTCTAGACCAGGATTTGTAGGGAAGTACACATTTTTTAGTCCTTTCCTCTTTTGCTGCCAAGGCAGTTGTTTCACCGATACAAGCAACAGAATTATCCCAATTCTTTGACTTTGGGATAAGGTTCACCCAGGCACTGTTTTGAAAGACAAGTGCGAGTTAATAATTCCTAACAAAATGCTTGATAGTTAACATAATCTTATGTTCGTCAACACACATATATGAAGTTATCAATTTTTTATTTTTTATTTTACTTTTTTTTAGAGAAAAGAAAAGAAACACTACTACCGGACTGCAGAAGGGGAGGCCACTGCAATGACAGGAAGACACAAAGCTTGCTTCAAAACCATCTCATCGATATTTTAGACAGGCATCTGAAAGAAAAAGTTAGTGATGGCTATTGAATTGTAATAAGAACACTTTCTCTGTCTCCCTCTACGTATCATTCCTATACTTTGTAGTAACTATCCAGCAATTCTTTGTAGTAACTATCCAGTAAGTTTGGGATCTTACTGGATAGCAAATAAGCAGCATTTATTAACCAACCACATTTATTTGCATGCACTACTCTAGAAAAGTACGTGATCAGTGCTTGTTATTTGCTTTTTAGCAACTTTGTTTTCCTTTACATGGCTTTGAGCTACTCTGCTTTGTTTTAAGGATATTTCATAGCTAATTCAAATCAAGTGTAAAGTATAAAACTATAGCGCCAGAGACTTATCTCAAAGCTTGTTTTTGCAAGACTTTGCTAAGTCTCGCCTTAACAACTATCACTGATAGTTTAAATCTTAAACTTACTTGTCATGGCACCAGAAAAGACAAACAGCAGAAATGCTAAGAAGCAGACTAAGCGCGATAAATAGGTACACATATTGCTAATTGTTTATGATAAATAGGTACACATATTGTGTTGAATGATATATAAAAGAATTGTCCGATTTCTAATATACTAGACTTGCCAATAATAACACTGGAGTGAGACACGTATATGGTCTCCATACCCTTGATTCATTACATTGCTTTTGAACCTTATTAAACCTTTAAAATACAGTCAAGGTACTCAAGAAGGAATATTTTGTCTTCTACCATTGGTGTCAGCCTAAAGCAATCGATGTCATGTTACACCTTAAAAACAAAAGTACCAAAATTCAGATGAATCCTAGAAGTAAACATAATGAATGGGTAGATACCATTGAAACTAAGGGGACTCTACAAAACAAAACAAACAAAAACAAAAAATTCATAAAATTCCTGCTTTTATAACAGGGTTATCAAATCGCTCTTGGACACGAATATATTGAAAATAGTAGATTATAACACTTAGTAGTAGGGAGAAACATGGTATTAAAAGAAGACAAAGCGTTGTATTCTTCGCAAAGACCACTTGGGATTATTTGTGAAAAATAAAGTCTAAATTATGATCCTGGAGCAAACAAATACTGAATAATTTGTATGCATTTAGAATACCATTATAAGTTCAAACTCGTTGTATAAATCTTGGATTAACTACTGACCTCAATTAACTCTATTAACTCCACCTTTTAATAATCACTTCCTTTAACACAATAAATAAAATATTGGTGGGCACTGGTTGTGGTTTTCCTTGGATATTTTGGCATGGTGGAGTGCCAATAATAATCAGAGGTCAGGATGTGAAAACTAAAGGTTGAAAGCCATTTGTTGTACTCAATTATAATAGTTTACCTTGTATATCCACCTAAATAAGATACTAATACAATTCCATTAAAAAAATTAAAGGAGCTCACTCAGTAAAAGACACTCATCTTTAACATAGACTTTCACTTGCATGAAATTTAGTAACCAAAAAATTGTGGAATATTCAAATCTATTAATGGTACAAATATTAATGGCATGAAATTTAGCAAGGGCGGGTCACAACTTCCATAAATCAGATCACAAAAATTAGGGTTAGGGCTCACACACAAAATCAGAAGACACTGAAAAATTCTATAAATTTACCTATCAATTCCCACGATTGAAGATTGCGCTAAGATTGACGAAGAAGCCGACGACAAGATTGATGATGGCACTTAGATTAACGAAGAAGCAGATGGGTTGAAGAAGAGGACGATTAGGGTGAATTCACGCTCTAAGTTTACAACGAAGATACTAACAAAAATCAATAAATTGGGGATAGTTTTAGGGTTTTAGTGCGAGTGGTAGAGGAGATGAAGTTTGATAAAAGCGGGATGGAATGAAGAAGCGGGATGGAATGAAATTTTGTTAAAAGCGCTCGGGAGTCACCGCTCTAAGTTTGACCTGGCATTTAAACCTTTTTAGTGCATCTTTAGCGTTTTTAACTTTATTAATTTTTAATAAAATAATAACTTATAGCGTTTTCTATTGAAACGCTATCATGCACTGCTATAAAAGCCTCGATTTGTTGTAGTGTGGCCACCGAAACTTCCTTAGCCACATCACTCCACAGCCTAACTCCTCCACGCCTCATCTTCCCCTTCTCAACCAGATTCGTCGACCATCTCCCCCTCATCCCCTCATGGACCACCGCCCACTAACCCCACGCTGCAACCGCGTACACCGCCTCCACGACCCTACTCAATCCCCACACCCGTGCTTCCACCAAACGCCATAATGGCAGCCACCTGCTCCTTTGAAGACCCGAAACCCAAACACACCACCCAACATCAGCTCCCTCATCCGCCTCCACATGCAGCCCTTGCCGTGACCTTTTACCTACCGTGCTCGGCCACTTCGAACGCAACCCACTACCTTCATTCCATCAGACAGCCCTCGACAACCCTTCGAAACCCATGCCACCAGAATTTATTGTTGGATATATATAGGTCAGTATATATATGCATGTCCAAATATATATATGTCAGTGTATATATATATATAATGATTTATTATGTTCGATCTTGCTTTCCTCTTCTTGACAATAATTATATTTTTGCATGTGTTCAATATACTGTATATATAGATATTTGAAATGTATATAGATTTTATGTATAAAATCAGTTTGTTTATATATATACACACACACACACATAAGTCTATTGTATGTGTGTATATATAAGTCAGTATGTTATATATCAAAGCCATCTCGTTATATACATATAAGTTATATATAAAAGTTGTGTGATCTGGTAGCATAAAATATAGGTTTATACAAGTTGTTCTATATTTGTTTTATATATAAATTTTAACTTCACATATATCTTGCAGTATAGACCTATTGTCAGTGTAGATTTTGGATATAATACATATAAGTAGGCTGATTTTTAATAAGTATATATATGAGTATTGATTTTTAATATAAGATATATATATTTTAAAATGGGGCATTCCACCAGAAGGACTAACTTTGCAGTCCAATTAATTTCTAGGACACACATCTAAAATAATTATTTTCAAGGCCAAAGTCAGCAGAATAATTACTTTCAAGGACAAAGTCAGCTATCCAATTACTTTCAAGGACATAATTTCATATGTTTTTAGGCCCTAGAAACTAATTATTTTGCGTATTGTTCTTAAAAGTAATTATTTTAGTTGTGTGTCCTAGAAATTAATTTCACTTGCTAAAGAGGCCCTTGTGGCTAATTCCCACTTTTAAAATATATGTGTTAAATTTAATAATGATCTTGAAATATATATAGATGTTGATTTTGATATATGTATATATGTTATATTGATTTACAAATATATATATATATACATATATTATAAATATTTTATTTTAAATACGTGTTTTAAATTTTAGACTTTTAAATATATATATATATATATATATATATATATATATATATATATATATATTTGTTTCATCGATCTCTGGTCCATCTTGACTTACCTTCTCAACATCGAATTTATTGCAGAAATTCCTAGCTTGTCGCTGTCCTGCTAGTCGTAACTGTGTCTGTATCTGTGTGCGTGTCTGTGTCATCTTCTTGTTTCTCTAGCCTCGAAAGGTGAGAAATCACTCACGATTAACATTCTTTTATTTAGTAAATTTAATTCACCTAAAATGAAAATTGAAATATGCTGTAAAATTTGAATTGTTAAGTTATTTAATTGTTAAATATGATATGCCATTATCTGCAATTGTTCACCTATGAGATATGACACCATAACCCTATTGTAGATATTATATTTAAATTTGTTGCTCATGATATATGCATGTTAGTGATCTGTTATATTATTATCATATTTGTTCTCACTCTGCAAGTTCCCTGTTAGCTTAGAAATCCCTATGGGTTGAAATGATACATACTCGAATGATATTGTAGATTATGGGAAAATCATTATGGGTTGAAATGATAAACCCAAGCGATTTTTATTGATTTTGAATTTTGGGATTGCCGGTTGAAATGATATACACCCGTAAATATTAAATTATTACGGATTGAAATGATAAATATCCTTATCACTTGACCATAGGATAGAAAATTATATACGGACACCGTTGGTCTATTTTGAAAAATGATTGCCAAATTTTGAAAGGTAATATATGGATTTTATTAAATATTGATTTTTTTAAATTATAGTATAAAGAATTTATTTTAATATATGGGAATTTAGATTTTTAAAATTTTATGTTTTGGAAATTTTAAATTTATAAGTTAGATTTGAAAATATAATTTTCAAGATTTTTCTTATAATTTTATCATTTTAAAATTATATAAAATAAGAATTAATACAAAATACGTTTAATAATAAGATTTAATTTAATAAAATTTAATTTAGTTGGTTTATAATATGTTTAAGTATTTATTTAAATTTAGATTAATATTTTAAAAATAGATGTTTTATAACTTTAATAATAAAGGTTGGGAGACAAATTAATGTTGACTTGAAATTTAAATTGGTTAATAATTGAATTTAAATAAGAATTGATTTGAACTTATTGATTTTGAGATTTTGAAAGATATGATTGATAACTTGATTTGCTAAAAAGCTGATAAAATGAATATTCTAAATTTAAAAAAAATTGAGACTGAATATTTAATATTGATTTAAATTTATAAATTGTGATTTTATTTAATTGTTATTAAAATGATTAAGTGAATATTTTCCAATTTGAAAATTTAAGTTAAATGTTGAAATCTAAATGAAACTTATATTGAAATGTTTGAATATTTAAACTTTGAATCTTATTGGAATTGAAGAGATAGTTCAAACCGGGATTTGAAATCGATAAAAATTGAAATGGTTTATTGAGAATTTGAATTGAATCTTTAACCTTTTTAAATTGAAAGTGTTGAACTGGAATTGATTTAAATTGAATTTTGGAATTTAAGTTGATTTGAATCGATTTGAGGAATTGGATGAAACAATTCTAATTTGGAAACTATTTCAGTATAATCTCTTTAAATAAATATAAACTATTTTAATTTACAACTATTTTAATATATAAATTATTTTAATATATAAACTATTTTAATTTATAACTTTTTAATATATATACTATTTTCAATATCTAAACTGTTAAGTTGGAACTGTTATGATTTCAAAAGTGTTATGATTTCAAAAGTGTTATGATTTTGGAGGTGTTATAGTTTTGAAAGTGTTACGATTCTGGAAATGAATATTATTTAAAGTGAATAATGATATCGAATTGATATGATTTTGAAATGAATATGATATTCTGATATGAAGTATGAACTATTTGAAATGAAATGACCACGGTGTGAAATAAGCGTTTGGTTGTTAAAGAGATCGGGATCGGATATTGTCATACTCTCTGCCAATACCGAAAACCACTTTAACAGCTGTGTACGTGGTGGAGATTCCAGAACGAAGTAGGATGGTTTGGCGACGATTCTATATGAGGTTTTAGCGCAACCCTGACTCCCGTGAGTCAGCTTGATGTGGCTAAAACAGGAGCTATACCGGGCCAAGTGGGGTCATTCCCCCTATCGGTCACATTTCTTCGATATCAGTCTATTATTTTGTGATTAGATTGGGTGCACCTTTTGATTTGGGAGTGTGTCTCGAGGTGGGCGGTAGTAGCTAATATGCGTTACCACCGGTCCGGGAGTGCAAACGGTATTTCTACCCTGACATTGCCTCGCGTGCCTTGTCACATGCCTTATCGAGCCTTCTACGAGTTTGGTTTGTGTCGTACCTATGGAGTGCTCCCTGATAGCCCACCTGCGGGTGGAGTTTACAGTATCTGTATAGACTATGGCATTATATAAAATGTGTTAAGGGGGATATGGGTAACGTCTTAATGCTATTTTAATACTTTACTTTACTGATAAACATATTATAATAACGTATATTACTACATAGTAGATAGTTCCTCGGATCCTTAGAGGATGGAAATCCCAAACGTCCTTTAAGTTACTTGTATTTCAGTTGACAGTTCACTTGAGTTGAATTTATTAATATAAGAATGTTAATCCTGACTCGAGTGTTTTGTAATTTGCTTTATGCTCAGGTCAGAATGAGTGTCACAGCATTTGAGACTCGCCTTTGGAGATTGGAGCTTTGTTTGAAGATCTATCTATCCAGCCTTCAGTTATTTCAGTTAATTTCAGTCATTTATGTTTATATTCGTCAATTGCTTATGTATTAGAGATTCATTTGTATTTGAGATTCTGTTGTATTTTGTTTTAGACTCTGATGTTTCATAGTAGCTTCATGAACTACTATTTATCTTTTCCGCTGCTTATTGTTGTAATACTCTGTGTCTGTGATTCTATGATTGATTTATTTACTGTATATGCTAAGTTTTGCCAAATATAAATTAACAATCTGTTGTTTTGAGCAATTCATGTCTGACATGAGTGGATAATTGTCGATTTGAGCAGTTCGAAATACTGGGTCATTACAATATTGCTGATAATTATTTATGGATTTTTTATAAATGGTTTTAAATTATGAAACCGGCTTTTTATGTTTTTTATTAAATATCTTAGTTTTACCAATAAATTAGTACATGTGTGTGTGTATCTTTTCAAAGGTATTTTAGTATATTTAGAAGTTTGGAGATGAAATTTAGTATTTTGTAAAAGAATATAAAAAAGTTTTTGTATTATAACATTTATGTTATAATGGATGGTTTTGTAAATTGATTATAAAGGTATATTACCTTGTTTAATAAGTCGATGTACTTAGAGCTTCAAATGAATGTTTCAAAGTTAATGGCAAGTATAAAATTGATTTTGGGTTTATAGTAACAATGTTTAGTAACATTTTTTTAACCTATTTAACTATACTTTTGAAAAGTGATTAAATCTTAACAAAAAGAGTTTTAAAGATAACGACTAAGTGAACTGTTTTAGGTTTGTTGTCAATACTTTTTAGTAATATTTGTTTTTCAACCCTTGAATAATATTCTAAAGTGGTAAAATCTTGTTAAATGATTTTGTGAAATACTTAGATCTTTAATAATGGAATTTAAAAGATAATAACAAGTATGAAATCTTTGGAAAATGATAGAAAAGTATAAGTTTTAAAGTATAAAAGAGAGAAGAGGTTTATAGTAACAATGTTTGAGTGACATTTGTTTTTAACCTCTTTGACTATGTTTTAAGTAAGTAAATCTTGTTATTAAATTGTGAATATTCTTATACTGTTGAATAAATATATGAATACTTTTGAGAGTATTGAAATGTGAAGAAATGAATAGGGAAGTTTTAATTAAATAGTGAAGTTTAATTAATAAGTGAAGTTTAATTTATAAGAAGTTTATTGAGTAAAAAAGAGTTTTTACTAGTAAAAGAAGATTTTAATTAATAAAGGATTAGTTAATTAAAAATGGGATTAGAAGTCATTTATATGACTTGATCATGCATGTGTGCGTTAATCATATTTGTGTGATTACCTGTGTATGGAAAGAATATAAGACTTAGTTTCCTTTATATGATCATTCTCATTTTGTTGAAATTGACCAAAATATAACACTGGAAATATATAGAAGAAACACGGGAATTATATGGTACAGTTATCTTCGATGATGCTATACTATATGTATAAACTCGTTTTGCTCTTCTAGGACAAATGATAAGGAAATCCATCCGCTTAAACGGTTAGGAGGTGATTTTCGCTCTTATGTATTGTCTGTTTATTTCCTACAGAACCGAAATTGAGTTTGCTGAAAATAGATTGATTTTTTTTGGAGTGCCCGGTAAGCTGGGGAGTGCACTTATATGAGATGACTTGAAACCATAAGCACTTCAAAACCATATACGTGTTTTATGCTTTGGAAGAGGTTCGTGATTGGTTCGAGATGCTGGAATCTATGTGGAGATTCGTGATCTGTTTGAGATGCTCGAACATATGTAGTTGTTTGCGATCTATTCAGGATATGAAAATCCATGTGTGATTCCGAGATCTGTTGAGATATGGGAATCCACGTGTGATTCTGATATCTACTCAAGTTGGAGCTTGTGTGGAATATTTGTTCGAGTTGTGACTCGTGTGCTGGGATGGACGTGACTACACCATCTGTAATGACAGAAACCAGAGATAGGAGGCGCCTACGGGGTTTAGCTAACTTAAATGGTGTGGGCACTACATTCCAGTGTTACTTACGGATATGCATGCGGAAATGATGTGACCCGGTGCCACGTTTTCAAACGAGGACCAGCTATATTTTTCCTATGGTATATTTTAGCTAGAGATATATGATGCTTGGAAGGATATCTCTGATCCTTGTGTAGGAGGACCGTTCTCAAAGTACTGAGAGCACCTCCATGGAATCCAACACAATTAGCGAACACGCGTTAGCGGTTGTGATTGTATTCCTATTATTGTTGTGACACTCATATGCATCGCAGCTACTTGATTATCTGTATTTCACACCCTAGACATTATTATAGTATCACTAGATTTTCTAATAGAAATAGTTTGGTTATCGTAAGATAAAAACCCGTTTGTGTTTATTTGTGGCATGGTTTTACGATATACCTTTATTTTGAAGAGTTTTTATAAATATAGCAATCCAGGTGATTTGAGTTTCTCATGCTGGTTTACTGGATTGATCCGGGTGTTATTTTCTTGTAATGCTTGGGTCAGCCCGTGTATATTTCTAGATTTAGTCGTGGTTCATTGGAGCTCTTAGAGGGGAGCTGGATGATTTTTCTACCATATTTTTTTCCGCTGCATTACTTGTTTTGAATCTATCAGCATTTGTGAGGACGGAATGTTAGCTGTCCAGGCTAATGATATGTTAGTTTACTCTGATTGATGTATGTATATCAAAGTTTTCTTTTTGGTAAAAACCTTTTGAGATATTATATATTACCGTTCCGCATGTGAGATTCCGATATTGTGTTCTTTCTTATTTGTTTTTGTTTTTTTATCCTAACGTTCTATCTTTCCGGCACTTGGGTACTCGGCATGTCAATGTCATGGATGTATTAGTATCGACATTCGAAGGTCGAAAAGGCCAACCGTTACACCTTTCCCATACTTAAAATTTCATATCTATCTACAGCAAATTTTGTATCATTCTATTTATCAAATTACTTGGATTTAACTAAGCCTTTTTCTTCTTCACAATTTTTGCATTCAACATGTCTGATTCGGAAAAGCTTCCACAAAACAACATTGTTAATGAAATTGTCAGTGCCTCAATCTTCATAATTTTCCTGATATTTTACAGTATTTGCAGTTATACTCATGCTTTATCTTCTTGCAGGTCTTTTGAACTCATTGCGAACTTTTTAGAATCAAGGAAGAATTGTTCAACAACATGCCATTCTAAATTTATTATCTGTTACAACATTTTGCAGTGATTTTTTTTGAAGATTGAAATCGAATGTGCAGTTTGTTCAGTGGAGTTGAATGAAGGTGATATAGTTAGATTTTTGCTAAAACAAGCATGGATTCTATGCTGGATGTATAATTGTGTGGTTTATGTCTAACTCCACTTCCCCCCATTTAGAAAAGGAAGCAAATAAGTACTTCTCTGATTTGTTTAACTTTGAAGGAAATCCAGGCATATTTCCTAATATCACCCCTCAATGCTTACTGCATGCTAATAGTGAGGAAATATTACTTGCTCCAATTTGTTTAGATGATATTAAAATAATTGTTTTCTCTGCTAAAGATGACAAAAGCCCTGGCCCAGATGGTTTTTGGGCCAAATTTTATAAAACCCATTGGAAAGAGTTTAAAAAATTTGTTTTTGAGGCTGTTAATGAATTTTTTCTTCTGCCAAGCTTTTGAAAAATATAAACCATACTTTCATTACTCTAGTCCCAAAAACAAAAAATCGCAACTGTCTTGGAGATTACAGACCTATAGCCTGCTGTAATTTCCTTTACAAAATTATTGCCATAATTTTAAGTAATATGATTAAAAATTTCTTATTTCAGAAAACCAAAGTGCTTTTATCCCTGGTAGATCTATAGTATAAAACACCTTACTTGCTCAAGAGTTATTAAGGAATTTTAATCAAACAGGGAAAAAAATATGTGCATAAAAATTGATTTACATAAAGCATTTGACAAAATAAATAGGAATTTTATTATTTTTATGATGAGACAACTAGGTTTCAATGAAATTTTTTGTAACCTAGTTAAAGAATGTTTTTGCAATGTAACATACTCCATACTCATTAATGGTTCCCCTTGTGGGTATATTCATAGTAATAGAGGTATTAGACAAAGAGATCCTCTATCTCCTTATCTATTTACATTAGCTATGGAACATCTTACATTACAAATGGAAAAGGAACAATTGAATAAAAACTTAAAACCAGTAAATTCAATTACTCCTTGTATTACTCATCTATTATATGTTGATGATCTATTAATCTTTTTGAATGCAGATATTCAAAACGCTGAAACCACAAAAAGAATTTTTGACAGCCTCAAATTATATGCTAGTCTTCAAATTAATGAAAATAAGAGCAAGATATATTTCAGTAAAGCATGCAATAGTAAGAGGGAGATTCTCAATGTTTTACAATTTCAACATAGTGAACTTCCTATCAAATACCTTGGACTTCCCCTCAGTTACAATCAGATCAAAGATAGTGACTATGCTAAGCTACATTATATTATTCACAGTAAACTAATCAATTGGTCTAGCAAACTGTTATAAATTGCTGAAAGAGTTGAACTCATCAATAAGGTCATCACAGCGGTTGTCATGTACTGGATGCAGTCTCACAATAACCCAGTCAAAACTATGGAAAAAATTGAAAAATTATGTGCAAACTTCATTTGGAATGAGAAATTCCATAAAATCTCTTGGAATACAATCACAAAAACAAAGAAAGCAAGTGGCTTAGGTATTAGAAATTTGTAAATATAAGCTTTTTTGGAAATTCATTGAAGGCAAATCTCTTTGGGCCAAATGGATGAAGGCCAAATATGTTAAAAACAAAAGCTTCTGGTCTATGCCAATGGAAAATCATTTCTCTCATGCATGGAAAAGCATTCTTAAATGTAGAGAAATTGGTTCTAAATTATTAGAAAGAAAGTTCAAAAATGAAATCAAACAAGTCTTTGGTTCGACCCATGAATTACTGGAAAATCACTGATTAATTTACTTGGTTGGAGCAATTTATATCAATTTGGGGGAGCTAGTTCTAAAGTTGAAAGCATCATTCAAAATTCAACATGGAACACTCAATCTCAACTGGTAGCTTCCATATTTAATTCCACAATTAATAAAATAGAAACCGACTCAAGTCTGGATGAAGGTATATGGATTTGGAAACTATCATCAAAAGGAAAATTTTCATTTAAAAATACTTGGGATTTCATCAAAGGAGAAGAAATGGAAGTTGACTGGTTTAAAATTATTTGGAATTCACCCAACTGCCCAAAATGGCTTTCTGTACATACTTTGCAGTTATTAATCGACTGCCAACTAGAGAAAAATGTGCAAAATGGGGAAAAAACAAAGGAAACACTAACTGCCTTCTTTGCAAAACTGAAATTGAAAATATTGATCATCTTTTCTTCGATTGTCAATACTCAAGACATATTTGGTTCATTGCCAAAAGAAAAATCAATCTCAATCAACATTTGGCTCTCCAAAATATCAGAGATAGCATTCAACACATTCAAAAAAAAATCAAAGGAAGAAAAGTAGAATTCAATAAAGCAAGTGTTATTTTAACCACTGTAGTCTATTTTTTATGGAAAGAAAGAAATAGGAGATTGCATAACAATATTGAAACAAACTGCCTACAGCTATGGAAAGCCATTGAAATAGAATATAATATCATTCTCCAAAAGGCTAGCAAATCAAACTACATCAGCAATCATAGCTATAATATCTGTGATTCGGATAATTTTGAAGAAATAGTTGAAGAGTACCTACGAAGGGAAAAAATTTCCTCTGAAAACTTCCTCCAATTAAATAACAACTGCCGGCCAAGTAACTCATCAAATCACCAAAATTGTATCAAAGCTCCATTTGAAGGCAGTCATTCCTTAATCCAAACCAGGACTCTATCCTATAAGGGAAGTAAACAAAATTATGTTAGTCTAAATTCAAATAATTCAAATATTTTACCTTCTAACATTAAGTTTTACTTGTCTGATTTGAATAGGAGCTACCACCCTTTCAGCTCCGAGCTTGCTCAGTATGGCAATCTGAATCTTACAAGCAAAGATGAAAAGTCAAGAGATTATTTCTTAAAATCCAAATCCAAGTTAATAATCAATAACTTATCTGATTGGATTCAAAATGATAGCACTTACAACATATCAGATAGTATTCCCTCAGAGACTAATTCTAATGCCTTCAAGGGAAGTAACAAGGCAATTACTAAAGACAATCTTGTTATAAATGATTCGCATGCTAATCAAAATACCTTTTTTACCTGATTTGTATAGGAGAAGCTGCTCTTGTTCCAGTAAGTCAAACAATTTCCTTCTGTCCATTAAAGACAAAAGATTAGGAAACTTTTTTTACAAAAGCATTCTCAACAATCAGATATATCACTTATCTGTTTGGGATAGAGGCGAATCTAGCCTATCACTTGATCCAGTTACAGAAGCTATTGAAAAGGACTTCGTTGACTCTAAGCTTGCTGATGTTTTGAAAAGCAAAGAGACTCGCTTCTTAGAAGCTGGAACAGAAACAATCCGAAAGGATTTACTCTCCAAGCTTCAGATCTGGCTGCTCCTGCTAAGGATTCCCCAGATCCAATACTTGGTAACATGGAAGCTATAGCAGAAGCAACATGGAAGGATTACCGTATGAAAGCTACATATTTTGCTTTTTCCGTTAAGGATTCCTCTACTTCAAAGCTAGACGAAAATCCGATACACAAAGCGATTAACTTCATGGAAACTGAAACAAAAACAGTTATAAAGAGCTATTTTTGCTCAGTTTCAAGGGATATCGATCAGAGTAACATCGACATAAAGGAGTGGAAGCCTCCCTGAAGTCTCTCTATTTATTATTTTGTATTTTGAGAATTTTGTTTCCGCAATTACGTTTTTATTTTGAGGCAAGAGTGAAGTGGAGGCGCATGTAACCCTAATAGAGATAGGGTTTGATGTTTATTGCGTTTGTATGAGGCGGTTGGTTTTACTCGGGTATTTACCCGATATACTATTCTTTTTGGGCTTGGGCCTTTTAACAAAGTTTCAAAAAAAAAAAACTCCACTTGTTCTTTGTGTCCGTATATTGCTACAATTGATGATAGTGCAGTCTAATGAAAGTTAAGGTATATTCTATGCCACCGAATATGCAACATTTTCACGTGGTGAAGAATATGAAAAGTCAAGGTATGTTTTCCGACATCTTTTTCTTTCACCTAATTTTTTGACGCTTTGCCCGTAGCATTAAAATATGTGTTGTTTTTTATGGATTTTTTGTAATATTTCAATCTTATGTTGGATATTTATTGAATTTGGAGGATAATGTGACACATTACATAAAAAGAAGAATGACAATATTTTTCATTTTCTAAGTGGAGTAAGAATAAAGGTGCGTTTCCGATTAGGGGTTGGAGTTTGAAATCATTTCTGGACACTTTGGAATACAGGTTATGGGTTGGTAGAAAGTAAATTTTTGTGTGTTTATTTATTAGGATAATTAATAATTAGTATTTAATAAATAAGTATATATAAATAATAGTTAATTATAAATGATTAATGATTAATGTTAAATTTTAATAATTTATAATTTGTCAGTAATAATTTATAATTAATCATTATTAATAATTAACCGTTAGAAAAATGATTGTTGAATCGACGAACGTTTTGACCTTTTTTTTCAGGAACGGAAGCATCTTTTGTTGAACTAACACAACTCTTGTTACTTATACAAAGACAGTACTCTTTAGAAGTTTCATTCAGAAAACTCAGAACTTCCACTCTCGTTTGTACTCTGATTTTTATTTTCCTTATATAATATATATATGAGAAATTTGATATGATAAACAGTATCATGTGTTTTCAGTTGAAAAAACCATTGTAATAGTTATTTTTAAAAACAGTAAACCAAACATATTTAATAAATTAAAAAATGAAAATATGTCGAAAATGACATACCAAACAGACCAGTATCTTCGAGTTAAGCTTTTAGATTTTAAATACCATTAAGACATACGTGTACGTAATGTACACATCCACATCGTACATGTCAGTATATTAATAGACCTGAAATGAAGACCAACGTCCCGAAATCACAAAGAAGCATCGCCCCAAGTCAATGGTGGCTGCTCTATCCCTCACGTTCAATTCTCAAATAAACTATACATGTCTCTTTCATTGCTCTAAAAAAACAATAATTACCATAATATATAACGTACATTTTCGTTCACCTCCCCTTCATCCACATTAAAAAAAAAAACTTAAAAAAAAAAAGGAAGAAAAGAAAATTGAAAAAAAATGTCTGATCAAAACCAAGACATGAGCAACAGCAATGGTGGCCTACCTGATACTTTAAGTGGGCAGTTAGCTGTAACTGCACTTTTCTTTCTCTTCATCATCTTCTTAACATCATTAGTCATATATCTTAGAGCTAAACGCTATGCAGGAACTGCTACCAATTCAGCTCCTACTCTTAATTCCACACAACACGATCCCTCCACTACTAAATGCGCTCTTGATCCTTCCATTTTGAACTCGCTACCAATCACCACCTTCCAGTCAAATAAATACAAAGAAGGCTGCAGCGTCGAATGTGCTGTTTGTATATGCGAACTAACAAATGGAGAACAGGTTCGAATTCTTCCAAAATGCAGCCATGGGTTCCACGTCGAGTGCATCGACATGTGGTTCAGTTCAAACAACACATGTCCACTATGTAGAAACCTTATTGATGCTCCTAGTGGGGCGGCAGAGGTAGTTTCAGAAATAGGAAGTTCGTCTTCGACTGTGTTAGTTATCGATATACCAAAACCAAATATGCATGGATTTGGTACTGCTAGTTCGCCTTTGCCAAAAAGTAGGTTTGTCGAAGAGGTTACATCTCCGGTTACTGAGAGGATGGGATCGTTTAAAAGAATGATGAGTAGAGTTAGTTTTAAGATGATGGGTTCTTCTTCTTGCTACAGTCCTATCGAATCTGACGTTGAGCATGGGCTAGTTTCTGAGCAAAGATGATTAACATGTTAAATTAGGAAGTTTGTGTATAGATCGAGTGAGTTTTGTCAAGAGAAAAAAAAAAGTTGCATCAGTTTTATTATTATTATTATGAACTTTAATAATACATTCTTTCTGGTTCATATTTCTCATTCTGAAGTTACAAGATATTTTGTTCTGTTTTTCATTTTAATCATAGTTGTATATATGCCGGCTAACTATAACATTTAAAAAGGTCTGTATACTTAATTAGTGTTTCCAATAATTTTTCACTGATTATTTAACTTGGTTTCTCCATGTATAAAATATAAATTAAAAAACTTAAACCTGCTCTGCTTATATAATTTGTAAGTGAGAATTATTATTTTATTAAGAATGTTACTTTTGAAACCTGACGTTAAAACTAGCTAACACGTGCTAGATAATCATTTTCTTCCCAGAAAGAAAAAACGCAAACCACAGAACAAAAAATAAATAAATGAATAAAATAAATGTGATCAAAGAAGGTTTTTGTAAAAGGTTTAGGAAAAAGAGATAATTTAAGAATAAAATTGTGGAATTCAGGGATCATCTACGTTTTTCTTTTATGGCTGTATTTTTTTGACAAGTACCGTAGAATAATTTGAGGGAAAAAAAAAGCTATATGTTTTAAAACTATATTAACTGTACAGGATTAAAACTCACTGTGTGAATTTCCACTATGGGGAAAAAAATATTCCCATTAAAATCTCCACCACGCAAGAAATCTGAGGCTGGAAGAAACAAGATACAGATCTCTAATTTTGGAGGCAAACGTGGACATATTTGATTGCTGAATTTTATAATTTTTGACCACAGTCAAAGCATTTGTGTGTTTTATTTTTTAGACAGGGAAAAAATTAGAATATTAATACGCTACCCAAGATCTTGTCTTATACTACGTTCAACCGTCAATGATCATTCAATTAAAATATCAAATAAAAAACAGACGTATACATCTTCCAAAGTACTTAACAATTTGAAGTCTTAAAGTAATATGGACAGTTTCTTATTCTGGAGCAACACAACCTTAAACTTCATCGTGTACATAGCATAAGTTTTTAATCTTAATTCGACACTTTGATATATGTAGTAGGATTTTATCTAGTATTTGACAGAAGAGAATTATCATTTGCCATGTATCGCCAGCTCGAGTAAATGTGACTGCATTTGCGCTAGTGGTATAGTTAAATATTTGCTCCAAACAGAATATAAATGCAATATTCTGTACTTCATCGTTTCTTATTTAAATTCCTTTAAAACCAAAAACCAACGAACTAGTTATTATCTTAATTATATAAAAAATAGAAAATAAAAAATACCTTGGCTGATCCTCTTTGTCGTCGATAACAACCATTTCACACAAGTTTTTTTTTTCTTTTAAGTTAAAAATTCTTTACATTGAGAATCGCGCTTGGTCCTCGCATGGTCGGCCATCAAAAGATGTTTAGTATGCTTTGTAAGTCTTTCTTCCAAGCATTGGTAAATTTCAAATTTTTTTAAGTACAACCAGATTCCTCTACTACAACCAATATCACAGACTTTGCTCTTAACTAAGGGTTTGAAAAAAAAAATCTAGGTTTTCTGTTGCTTGAAACTTCAGATGTTTTTGCTGAAGCAATTTGTTTTCGAGAAATTTAATTTGATGAGGTAAATATATAATAAAAACACAACAACAAATATATCCTATTACAACGTAAAAAAACTTTGTAACATGGATTTCACAACGTTTTTGCAAATATTGTATTATGCCAAGTTGTACTAGGATCAACGTCTTTTATAACATTTGATGTTGCAAAAAACATTGTAATAGTGACAGCTACAATTGTTTTTAGATGTTGCGAAATATGTTTTACAACATTTTTAAATGTCGCAGAATATTATTTACAATTTTTTTAAATGTTGCGAAATATATACAACAACAACAACTAAGTCATTATTCTCGAACAAGTTGGGGTCGGCTAAAGATGGAACCTAAAACTAAATGACAAAGTCAATTTAAAAGTTATAATAACAACAACAATAATAATAAAAGCCATAATAATAATACTAAATAAAATCAAATAAGCAAACAAATAATAATAATAATAACAACTAAGTAAAATTATATATATATATATATATATATATATATTAAAAAAAACCAAGATGATAACGATAATAATACTAATAGTAATAATGGTACTAATTGTAATATTGACCGAAGACCAAACACGTCTTAGACTCCTATTCACTAGTCCTACAATCTAAAACTTATAACACTATCCCTAAGCCACCCTTAAGCCAAAAAAAAACTCCTAACTCATGGTTTTAGTACGTGGATCACTAACTTCCACGCGCTCCTGTCGGACACCAGTTCTTCAGATATATTTCAATCCTTCAAATCCATTTTTGCTACTTCCACCTAAGTCAACCTTGGTCGACCTATACCTCTCTTTGAGCATTCGATGCGGCCTATAATTCTAACGCTCACAGGTGCCTCGGGAGGCCTCCGTTGGAAATGTCCAAACCATCTTAAGCGGTGTTGGACTAGCTAGCTTCTCCTCAATTGGTGCTACTCCAAGTTTATCACATATATCATCATTTCTAATCTGATCTCTTCTTGTATGACCGCAACTTCATCGTAGCATACGCATCTCTGCAACACTTATCTTCTGTACGTGTTCGGTTTTAGTAGGCCAATATTCTGCACCATACAACATCGCAGGCCCGATTGTCTATATGTAAAACTTTCTTTTAAGCTTCTGTGGGGACCTTCCTATCATAGAGAATGTCAAACGCTTGTCACCATTTCACCCATCCCGCTCGAATTCTAAAACTAACATCTTCATCAATCTCACCATTATACTGCAACATTGATCCTAAATATCAAAAGGATTCCTTTTGGGGCACTACTTGTCCGGTCAGAATGACATCTCCATCCTCTGATCTAACACCGTTGAACTCGCACTTCATATACTATGTTTTAGTTCTGCTAAGCCTAAAACCCCTTGATCCTAAAGTTTGTCTCCATAGCTCAAGTTGTCCATCAACCCCAATCCTACTTTCATCAATCATCACAACATCGTCAGCAAAGAGCACACACCAAGGAATCTCACCTTGTACATCCTTCGTAAGCTCATCCATCACTAGGGCAAAAATATAGGGACTAAAATCCGACCCTTGATGTACTCCTATGTTAATGGGAAAGTGACTGGTTTCACCCTCGCATGCTCTGACACTAGTTACAACATTATCATACATATTCTTGATAAGGGTAATGTACTTTGTTGGGACCCTTTTCTTTTCCAGGGCCCACCACATAACATTTCTCGGTACTTTATCATACACTTTCTCCAAATCGATAAATAGCATGTGTAGATCTTTCTTTTGCTCCCTAAACCTCTCTATAAGTTGTCTTATCAAGAAAATCGCCTCTGTGGTCGATCTTCCTTGCATGAAACCAAATTGTTTTGAAACACTTGTCATCCTTCTTAATCGATGTTCAATGCTGTGTAGTTAATGCCCCGCTATATCTATTTTTTATTTCACGGTCCTTCACCAAAAGTCTATTATTGTCATCCTTGATGCATTTAACTTAGTTTAAGTCTCTCGTCTTCCTCTCGCAGAGCTTAGCTATCCTATAGACGATTTTTTCAACCTCCTTCGTACTTAGCTTTTGATATATTATTGCAAAATATATACAACCTTAAAAAAATCTGAATAAACATTTCAATTTTTCCTGCTTGCAGCTTTATCTCAAATATCATTATAGAATTAAAATTTCTAAAATTGAAATATATAAAATTCATCAATTCAAACATTAACACTTCACATACAATATAAACATATAATACTCAAACAATAATGTCACAACTCTCACGCTGTACCACATGCACCACTACCAAAGAACTTATATTTATATAAGAAAGGACTTATCAGAGCAATTTTAACATTCATAGCTTGTACAGGGACATCATATTTCTAAATAAATTTGTACCTTTGCTTCCAGTGTAAATTTCCCTTAGATACAATAGAAGATTACTGAAGACTAGAGACAAAGACAACTCAAAGTTTCATACTCCAAAAAAAAATAGTCGAGAGTTTCATTTTTCATTATCCCTTTTATGCTTCTTCCACTTATAGGCTTCTTCCAAAATCGTCAAATTTGGAGCCACCGTCACTTCATCAGGGAATATGTAATCAACACTCCTTATATCTGCACATAATCAATCAACGACTCTTACAGCAACATCCAACAGGTTAAGCTTCACACATAAATCAGACTAGTGAAAAAGAAAACATACCCAGCTGGATTGTCATCCTATGCCCTAATAGTTTCTCTTAACTTTCCTGGGCAGTTTCTTCTGAACTATACCGAAGCCACCATGGGTCCCGAATCCATTTTCCATATTGAGCCATTCTTCTAGAAGCATTGCTCTCTTCTCTTTTAGCTTGGGCCTAGATGTTTTGTAGTAGTCAACAAAAACAATTAACATATATGAACGAAACAAGTGTTTATGTACAATGCAAACGACAATACCTCAACATCTTTGAATGCACTCCATTTTATGTTGTTCGTCATAGCAGAAGCACAAAACCAAAGTAGCACATTCAACGAAGGCCTTGCGAGAAACTGTCACTTGGCAGTGTATCAACTTTGTTTGAATTTCCTCCTTTGCAACATTGTTTCAACCCACATGTTCATCAATATTCATGTATTACCCATTGCCATTTCAACAACTTCAAAGACCTATATGCTTTTCAAGTTCAATCCCAAAATTCATGTTGTTTCAGTAGCAGCTTCTCTCACAACCCATAACTATATAGATTTGTGATCATGATTCATCTTGAGATTTATCCGATGACTAATTTTAAGATTACATTTGACAGTCATTTTCTCAAATAAAAGACAATTATATGCTTATGTCATATACACATGAATGGTAGAAAATAGTCAATCATGATTTAACTTTAATATTAAATCTAACCGTATATTTTTCAATTACAAGGTTATTTAGATTAGAATCAAAATTGATTGATTACTATAAAAATTAAAACCAAAGTCTGTAATCTATCTATGAGTATAAAAACTTTTATCTTTCAAACAATATGCATAGTCGCATATAAATGTAATGTATAAACAGACGATTGCAATTTAATTTTGAAATCTACATCTAACATCAGATTACTCTTCACTACAAACTCCACTGCCAGCAATAACATCCTACATCCAATAATCAGCCCAACCTCACCCTTTCAGCACCCACTATGTCGCTCAGCCTCACAACACAAAACCACCATCACCCACTGCAACCTCACCCTACCAGACTCTACGATAGATCTAGATCTGAAGATGTGCCTTGGAGGTTAAAAGGCGAGAAAAATAAGATACGACCAGATCTGAGATTGAGTAGGAGAAACTCGTGCTGGGTAGGGAAATGGCGAGGGAGTAAGGTGTTATACGACGTGTATACAAAAACAGAGATCAATGAGTTATAAACTCGTCACACAAGTTTACAAATCAAATTTTCACTACTTTGGAATTATGTATCAGTAATTTTGAACAATAACTATTGTTGTAATGAATTTACAACAACAAATTATAGCAATAACAATAACAAAACGCTGTGTTAAACTATAGCGATAAATAATCGTTGTACTACTTCGTAGAAGCAGTACAACTTCGAAACGGAAAGATTAAAGATTGATGTGTATATATAAACAAACAAGAAATCTAACCGGACGAAGAAGGAAATTTCGTCTGAGGCTTGTCGTAACAATTTCCTTAAGACTTTATTCAAAGTCTCCCAAGATACAACAGACGTGATCTGCTCGAGATTGTGCTGTGTAGGATCTTCTGTGTGATACGTAGGACCGCTTGGATTTCAGAGGTTTCAGAAATAAAGAGGAAGAAGAGAAAAAACAGAGTAGGAAAATGATCAGGTTTCCTGCTACTTTTATATGCAAATTCCCAACGGTAATATCCGTTGGGAAAAAGCCGCGTCTCTTCATTTTGAATTTTACAACACTTTCCGAATTCGCAACGCCTATTTCCGTTTGGAAAAGGTGGCATCCATTCAATTAGTTGCAACGGCCGTTTCAGTTGGGAAATCCGCGTCCATTCAAATATGACTGTTTAACAACCAACAGTCGCTTCTGTTTGAATTTAAACAGTAGAAAACTGTTCACTTTTGTACAGCAAAAATATAACACCGTCCACTTTTATTGGCCGGACCCGGCCCGGTTCGGTACGGGACGGGCAGGCGACAGCGCGCGTGTGTTAGTTCATGGCCATATAGGTCCTCCCTCTCGCACAAAATTACCTGACCCTAAGGGCCAATATGGGTTTGAGGGAAGTAGCATATAAGCATGAATATTAAGTTTTTTTGGCGATGTGGGACAATATCTCATTCACCACTATAAAGGGTCTCTAACAATCCCCCATATGAATGAAGATATATGTCCCCCCCCCACACAAAGTGTAATATCACACAGTTCATATGGAAATAATGCTATATCGAGGATAAGTAGATATTTCACTTTAAACTTTCCCTGGTTAAAACTTATCGGATATACTTGGATAATCGGTGAATTATTTTATCTTGAACCGTCAGCCGTTTGTGTATAACCAGACAATAAGCTTTACAAAGCATTGTTTCCCTTCACATCCAATCTCTTGGTTGTGTTCATTTTGGTCCTAAATAAATTTTGTTCTACGAGTGTTTTAGAGAATTTAAGCCTTTAATATTTTTATAGAGCCGACCCAACTCACACTAACATAGGTGACCGCATCCATGAAAAGTATCCTACATTTACCCCACTTGTTATTTTCAAGATATGGTTATCATTAAAAAACATAGTTTTAACCTTTGAATACTTCTGTAGGCATGCATTCTATTGTGCACCATAGGATTGGAGTAGGACTATGTCCAAACAAATGCATTACTTCTTGAGTTACTCAAAACTGGTTTGCCTATTGATCTTAGTCCGTGGGATCTCCAGTCGTTAGGATAGGTTTCCGTATAAGATAACTCTTGTTGGTTTAGGCTTTTAAACCCATTCCCCTCGATGTGCAGTCTATTTTCTCTCTTGATAAACCTTTAGTAAATGGATCCGCAAGGTTATTAGTAGTTCTCACATAATCAATGGAAATAGTTCCATTTGAGAGTAACTTCCTAACTTGTTGTGGCATCGACGAATATGTCGTGACTTTCCATTATACACAAAGTTTTGTGCTCTGCTTAACGCTGCTTGATTATCACAGTGTATGCATATGGCCGGTACAGGTTTAGGCCAAAATGGAATATCTTCTAAACAAGGCCAAGTCATTCTGCTTCTTCGCCTACTTTATTTAAAGCGATGAACTCTGATTCCATAGTGGATCGAGCTATGCACGTTTGTTTAGTAGATTTCCATGACACTGTTGCTCCTGCTAACGTGAAGACATAACCACTAGTTGATTTAGATTCCTCTGAATCAGAAATCCAGTTTGCATCACTACATCCTTCTAAGACGGCAGGATATTTTCCATAATGTAGGGAAAAGTTCGTGGTACTCTTTAAATATCCCACACTCTCATTAGTGCTTTCCAGTGTTCCTTTCCTGGGTTGCTTGTATACTTGCTCAGTCGACTTACTGCATAAGCTATATCTGGTCTTGTGCAATTCATGAGATACATTAGACATCCTATTACATGAGAGTATTCTAGTTGCATTACATTCTCATTAGTGTTTTTATGCAGTACTTTCGATCGATTAAAAGGTGTTCTTACTCCTTTGATTCTATAATTTTGAAATTTTTCAATCACTTTTTGTACATAGTGTGACTGATATAGTTCAATTCCACTAGGTGTTTTTATTATTTTGATTCCCAAAATAACGTCTGCAACTCCTAAATCTTTCATATCGAAATTGTTGATTAATATTTTCTTTATGGTCTCTATTACCTTACTATTTGGACCAAAGATTAGCATATCATCTACATATAGACAAATCATTACGTATGATTGTCCAACTTTTTTATAATAAACACATTTATCACATTCATTTATACGGAAACCATTTTTCATCATGACACTATCAAATTTTGCGTGCCATTGTTTTGGAGCTTGTTTTAGTCCGTATAATGATTTTACTAATCTACATACTTTGTTTTCATTTCCTTTGGAAATAAAACCCTCGGGTTGCTCCATGTAAATCTCCTCATCAATATTTCCATTTAAGAATGCTGTCTTTACATCCATTTGATGAATCTCTAGACTATATATAGATGCAATTGCTATTAACATTCTTATAGAGGTTATTCGTGTAACCGGTGAATAAGTATCAAAGAAGTCTATAACTTCCTTTTGACGATATCCTTTGGCTACCAATCTTGCTTTATATTTGTCAATAGAGCCATCTGGTTTCATCTTCTTTTTGAAGATCCATTTACAACCAGTCGGTTTTATTCCATGTGGAAGATCAACTATTTCCCAAGTTTTATTACTTAGAATTGAATCAATTTCACTTTTGATTGCTTCTTTCCAACATGAAGATTCAGAAGATGACATTGCTTCCTTGTACGTTAGAGGTTCGTGTTCTAACATGTATGTTAGAAAATCTGAACCAAATGTCTTGGACGTTCTTGCCCTTACGCTTCTTCTTGGTTCAACTTCCTTAATTTCACGATGAGTTTCATCTTCTTGTGGCTTGCTTGATTCTTCTCTTGTCCTTTTAGGGACATAATTTCTTTCATTCCTTTTGTGCGGAAACACATCTTCAAAAAATGAGGCATCTCGCGACTCTATGATTATATTGACATAAATATCAGCTATATCAGACTTGAATACCCAAAATCTGTAGACACTACTATTTTAGGCTGGCCCTAGATAGTAACAGTCTATGGTTTTTGGTCCAAGTTTGACTTTCTTGGGAGGCGGAACTAGAACTTTTGCCAAGCATCCCCACACTTTGAGTTATTTGAACCTTGGTATGTGTCCTTTTCATAACCCATATGGAATTGTTCCTGTTTTATTGTGAGGAACTTCGTTTAATATGTGATTAAACATATTTAAGGCTTCCCCCACAAGTTCGTCGGTAGACCAGAGGTCAATGGCATTGCATTAATCATATCTTTTAATGTTCTATTCTTTCTCTCAGCAATACCATTTTGCCGTGGTGAATATGGAGCTGTTGTTTGATGAATTATACCATTTTCTGCACAGAATTTTTCAAATGGTGATTCATATTCTCCACCTCGATCTAATTTCAATATCTTGATCTTTTTATTTAACTGATTTTCTACTTCAGCCTTATATTTTATAAACAATGTAATTGCTTCATCTTTACTATTTAAAAGGTATATGTAGCAATATCGTGTATAGTCGTCAATAAAAGTGATAAAGTACTTTTTCCCACCTCTTGTAGGTAATGATTTAAAATCACATAAATCGGTATGAACCAAACCTAATGGTTCAATACTTCTATCAACAATACGAAATGGCTTTTTGACCAATTTTGCTTCTACACGTGTCTCATATTTTTAGTTTTTATCTACTTGGAATTTAGGAATTAATCCCAAGTTTGCTAATTTTTTCATTTTTCGGAAATTTATGTGTCCTAATCTATCATGGCATAATAAAATTTCATGTTCAACCAAATAAGAAACTTCATTTTTATTAATAGCACCATCAGAATACATAGTTTTATTGCTGACTGGCTACATTTCCTTAAATAGGCCATCACATAAATAACCCCTTCCTATATAAATTCCAGCCTTAGACAAAACTACTTTATCCGACTCGAAGACCATTCAGAATCCTTTCTTTAAGTGCACAGGTCCAAAGATAAGATTCTTGCGGATATCCGGAACATGAAGAACTTCATTTAGCGTCACGGTTTTTTCGAATGTAAATTTGAGGAAGACTGTGCCGTTACCTTCGATCATGGAAACTGTAGAATTACCCATGTAGATTTTTTCTTCTTGATCGTATTTTTTATAAGTGGAGAACATAGATATATCAGAATAGACATGACGAGTAGCGCCTGTGTCTACCCACCACTGTGTAGGGTTCTGTACTAAGTTGCATTCTGAAACAACTTATGAAAAGTTCATCTCCTCAATGTTTGAACTCAAATTTTCCACTATATTTGCCACCGATTTGTCATTCGTCTTCTTGTTCCTGCAATCTTTAGCTGTGTGCCCAGTCTTTCCGCAGACCCAACATTCGCCTTTGAACTTTTTGGTTTGCTTATCTTTGGATTGATTATCTGGTGCCTTTCTCTTTTTCTTTTTGTTATTGAAGTGTCCTTTCTTCTTTGACCCTTCTGTAACAAGTGCCTCTTCGCCTTTAGGTTGTGTTATTCCACGATTATCTACCTCAATTTTTAATCTGACAATGAGATCTTCTAAGGAAATCTCCTTTTTCTTATGTTTCAGATAGTTGCGGTAGTCTCTCGAGGATGGTGGTAATTTTCTTGTTATCGCTTCAACAAGGAATGACTCTCCAACTTTATGTCCTTCTGATTTAAGTTCATGGATTATAAGTTGGAGTTCCTGCACATGACTAGTTATGGATTTGGAATCCACCATTTTGTATTCCATAAATTTATCTACTATGAACTTCTTCAAACTGACATTCTGCGTCTTGTATTTATTTGCAAGTGCAGTCCATAGGGTTTTTGATGTCTAGTGTGGCTGATACACTTTATACAGTACTTTATCCAAATAATTCAGAATGTAGTTTCGGCATAGGAAGTCTGAATGCTTCCATGAGTCAATTTTGAGAAAAACATCTGTGTCTTTTTCTCTAGTCTGTCCGCTTTTGGGCTTTGGGTCATCCTCCTTAATGCACTTCTGCAGTCCTAACGTGGTGAGATAAAATAGCATTTGATTCTGCCATGTCAAGAAGTCATCATCATCTTCTCTAAACGGATCAGGTCCATTGTAAGTAGCAGTTTTTGCTAATAATTCAACTGCCGCCATCTCTGTTTCAGTAAAAACTATAAAGTCTTAAGATGTTATACGACGTGTATACAAAAACAGAGATTAATCAGTTATAAACTCGTCACACAAGTTTACAAATCAGATTTCCACTACTTTGGAATTATGTATTAGTAATTTTGAACAATAACTATTGTTGTAATGAATTTACAATAACAAACTATAGCAATAACAACAACAAAGCGTTGTGTTAAACTATAGTGATAAACAATCGTTGTACTACTTCGTAGAAACAGTACAACTTCGAAACGGAAAGATTACAGAATGATCTGTGTGTGTGTGTGTGTGTGTATAAACAAACAAGAAATCTAAACGGACGAAGAAGGTAATTTCGATTGAGGCTTGCCGTAACAATTTCCTTAAGACTTTATTCAAAGTGTCCCAAAATACAACAGACGTGATCTGCTCGAGATTGTGATGTGTAGGATCTTTTGTGTGATACGTAGGATCGCTTGGATTTCAGAGGTTTCAGAAACGAAGAGGAAGAAGAGAAAAAACGAAGTAGGAAAATGATCAGGTTTCCTGCTCCTTTTATAGGCGAATTCCCAATGGTAATATCCGTTGGGGAAAAGCCGCATCTCTTCGTTTTGAATTTTGTAACACTTTTCGAATTCGCAACGCCTATTTTCGTGTGGAAAAAGTGGCACCCATTCAATTAGTTGCAACGGCCGTTTCAGTTGGGAAATCCGCGTCCATTCAAATATGACTGTTTAAAAACCAATAGTCGCTTCTGTTTGAATTTAAACAATAGAAAACTGTTCACTTTTGTGCAGCAAAAATATAACACGGTCCACTTTTATTGGACCCGAACCCCGCCCGGTTCGGTACGGGACGGGCGGGAAGTAGCGCGTGCGTGTGTTAGTTCATAACCATATAGGTCCTCCCCCTCGCACAAAATTACCTGACCCTAAGGGCCAATATGGCTTTGAGGGAAGTAGTATATAAGCATGAATATTAACTTATTTTTGGCGATGTGGGACAATATCTCATTCATCACTATAAAGGGCCTATAACATAAGGAGCGAGGCAATTTAGGGTGTGAGACCCTAGATCTTAATCACAACCGATTTAGGGTGTGAAACGATTTGGGAAATTGATTTTAACGTGTTCTTTATTGCTTGGAAGTGGAGAATGTTATCAAAGTTACAGGAACAACGTCTGGGTTTAAAGCCACAAATTTGGGGTTGGAGCTAAAATAAAAAATTGCATATGTCAAAGAAGAATGTTACAAAAAAACTAAATGTATGTGGACGTGATACTTTATATCATACGTAAGTTGCAATAATTTGTATCATATACAAGCTTAATTTTTTTAAACATTTTTGAATTTTCTAAATTTCTAAATATTTTATAGAATTTTAAACTTAAATCGTTTTATTTTTGAATTTTATGAGAAAATTCAATTTTTTTACGATATATGAATTTTTAAATTTATTTTACAATAGTTCAAAATTTAAAAGTATTTGGAATACTAAATACTAAATATTATTATTAATTAGAACAATTAAATATTAAGTACTAAATAATAAATATTACTTCTTAATGATCAAATATTAATTATTTAATAGTAATTATTAATTATGAAAAATTAATTATCAATGATTAAATATATTTTTATTATTTATTATGTACTAATTATTTAATAGTAATTATTAATTATTAATTACTAAAAATTAATTATTAATTGTTGAATATTACTTTCTTATTTATTAGTTATTAATTATTAATTATTACTCATTACTTTTTAGTTATAATTGAATATTAATTATTTAATATTAATTATTTAATTATGATTATTTAATATTAATTATTAAATGTAATTAATAAATATCAACTGTAATTTACTAATTATTAATAATTGACTATAAGTAATTATTGAATATAAAAAAATAATTATTGATTATAGATAATAATTAGTAAATATAATTTATTTATTAATAATCATTCATTATAATAAATTATAAATAATGACCTATATGTAAGCCGTGAATGTTTAAAGCAACAGTAAATGTTACCCAGGTGCTTGGCTCGGCTGCAAAAGACTGGTTATAGAAGTTAGTTTGAATGGTCTGGCCTACGCACACGATTCGGGCTGTAGACATGGCTCGGCCGGAATTTAGGGGATGTATGCCGTTCGGCCAAAAGAGGATGTTGTGGTAAATTTCATGTGTACAACTCGGCTTAAGATGGAAGTTTATCGTTCGGTCAATTATCGCTCAGTGTAGAATTGTTCCAACCTAAAAGGCGCATTGTCATTCGTCGCTCGGTCTGGATATTACCCTACATGCCATTCGGTCTATATGTTTCAGCTAACAGCGCTCGGCATCCTTTGTTCGACCATCATCGCTCGGCGCAGAAGGATTCGGCCCAAGTGAACAAGACAGAGTATTCCAGAAAGCCTCGCTCGGTCAACGTCGCCCGGCAAGTTTCATTCGGCCAGCGTTGTTCAGCAACCCTCATTCGGTCGATGCGGCTCGGCATGGGTGGTTCGGTCGAGGAAGCGCGAACACGTGTCGCTCGGCTTAGACGGTCGGCGCATGCCGCTCGGTGTGGAAGGCTCGGCATACATCGATTGGTGCATTCTAGAGGAGTTGTTAGGTTGTCTGGCATACAATAATGTGAAGCGACCGGCGTGACTTCGCTTCGGGTCGACCTGCTATTTGCTTCGGGCTCCTAAAGGTTTACTTCGAGTCGCTTGATAATCGGCCAGACATTTCTCGTCCGGCATTCCTCGCTCGGCATACCTCGCTCGGCATACATGGTTCGGTGCACAGAAGACACCCATTATGGGCCGAAGTACTTTGTTCTTGGGCTCGTAAAGGAAGTCCAGCCTGTCTTCGCCTATAAATAGAGGGGCAAGGGCATAGTGAAAATGGACCTTTTTTCGTGAACTCCGGAGAGACTCTGCCATTTTGAAGACTCATTTTTTTTCCTGTGAGAACTTGTATTCAAGTTGTTGGTGTACGGATTGTATCTGTATTCAATTATTTGAAAAGGCAATAAAGATTAAACTCAAAGTGGACGTAGACAGTTACACCGAACCACTATAATTCCGGTGTTCTCGTTTTTACTTTTAGTTTTGCATACATTCCTCTATTTTAATTTTCTATCTTCATTAATCTCTCTACACAACTCTTTCTTTGAGTGTTAGTGACCAATTTTGGTGCTAACATTTTGGTGCTTTCACTGAGAACTCATTTTCAGGTTATTAGGATCTACTTTGTAGCTACTGGATTGAAGAAATCCCCCGAAGGAGATCTAAGTCATTCACAGGAAGTCCGTTGATTCTACTTAGAGTTCTACCAATAACTCTACAGTGGGAAGACCACGCACCAGGTCAGCCTCACACAACGTGGACATAAACGAGACTGCTAGCGTACAGGGAATAGGACCCAACAATCAACAGTTTAATCCGGGCGTAGGGACTGTCACCGCCCAAAACCAAATGGAAGCTGTCACTAGGAGAGAGTTCAACGAGCTGATGAGAGAACTCATGGAAAGCAGGAGACAACTTAGAACAAATCCAAGCTAACACCAACCTTATGGCTCAGCTTACTCAACAACAGCATCAGAATGCTGGAGGAAGCCCCGCTCCTTACTCCTCATCCGACAGCTCTTCTTCGTCCGATGAACCTCCCAGGCGTAGACGTCGTAGAACAGAAACAACGCAAGCAGGTGCTGCTGATCGATCAATCAGGGATGGTTCGGGTTCCCTACCTGGAGCAATGGCCCCTCACGTACACCAAGAAAATCACACTCAAGCCGGAACAGGAAACCTAGGATTTGGAGTACGAGTGGAAGTTGGACGGCCGGCACACCAAGGTCCTAATGATGCTGGTCCCCAGGATACACGCTTGGTAGATTGCAAACAAAGGAGACACCAACCAGAACGGTCTCAAAGGACAGACACCAACCTGCCATCTTCCATACAAACCCCAGACCTATTAGCTATGGTAAGATAGCTGATGAGAGCGAATCAAGGCTTATCAAATGAAGATTGGGGGATATCCAGGAGTCATACTCCATTCGCACATGCTATCTTACAGGCCGAGTACCCCAGGAAGTTTAACATGCCGGCTATTCCGGCCTATGAAGGAAAGATTGATCCCCGACAACATGTGATGAGATATGAATGGATGATGGACTCAGCTAGAGCAAACGATGCAACTAAGTGTAGATTCTTCCCAATAACTTTATATGGAATCTCTACCATGTGGTTCACCCGACTTCCTCCGCGGACCATCTCCAACTTTGATGAGTTAGCGACAAAATTTGTGGAACAGTTCAGGATTCATGCCACCCTTCCCAAGGACGTGATGTCCTTGTCCAGTGTGATTCAGGCTCTAGGGGAGTCGTTAAAAGAGTATTTACAAAGATTCCACATTACCGCAACTGAAGTTAGCAACCCCAACGACCATGTTATTTTAATGGCCGTGACGCGAGGAGTAAATCCGGATTCAGAGTTTGGAGATTGGCTGGCGGGAAAGCCTCCGACTATGCTAGAACGTTTTTATTCAGAGGCACACTAATTTATAAGAAGGGAGGAAGCTAGGTGGACGAGGCGAGACAATGCACCCGTACTTGGCAAGGAGACAGTGCAGAGCAACATTGCTGTAAAACAATCCGGTGACAACTCTGGAAAAGTACAAGTCAATGTCCAAAACAAGCCTGAATAATCTAAAGGATCTGGTGGGGGAAATTCCGGAAAGAAAAGGGAGGCTAGAAAGTGGAAACCAAAGATCCCAACTTACAATGAATACACTCCTCCGAATGCATCTTTGGAGAATATTTACTTGTCGACTTGTAATACTTTCCAATATCGAAAGCCACGACCAAAAGAGTCCACCGAGAAGCAAAAGCGGACTGGGAAGTATTGCCGCTTCCATGAAAATTATGGGCACAATACCGAGGAGTGTAAGCACCTCCACGATGCTATAGAAAAGCCGATTCGACAGAAGAAGTTGGAAGAATCCGTCGGAGGGTGGACAAGAAGAATCAGACCCCGGTCGCGGGCAAGCTCCAAGCCATCCTGAGGAACCAGCTCGGACCGTAGGAAGACTAATCATAAACACGATAGTTGGAGGGCCTCACCCGGCAGATAAGAGTTGGCAAGAGATGGAAAGTTATGCTAGTTCCCTAAAGCATGCAGATTTCGAATGTTGTTCAAACACGGAAGATGGTACTCCAGCTAAACAACAGCGAATGATGATGGATGATATAGTGTTTAGAAGTAGAGATGCCAATCAGGTGGAGGCACCTACCATTGACCCGATGGTCATCTCGGCCACTATCGGGCCAGCGTTTGTGAGAAGAATACTGATTGACTGTGGAAGTTCTGTTAATATCATCTTCAAAAAGGCATATGATTAGATGAAGATGCAGACAAAGGACCTAAAACCATCTAAAGCTCGTATTCATGGCTTTAATGGTGCGGCTACCGATGCGGTGGGCTTTGTTGAATTGCCAGTTGAACTTGGGGAAGGTGAACGTAGGAGGGTGCGGATCCTACCGTTCGTAGTTTTGGATGTCGACTCCCCGTATAATGTGTTTTTGGGCCGACCAGCCCTGGCAGAGTTTAGGGCAGCTTTGGCCCTATGGTGTTTAACTCTGAAATTTCCGACAGAAAGTGGAGTTGGTGTAGTGCATGATAATCAAGCGACTGGTCGTGCATGTTATGTGGCTGAGCTGAGAGAGGCTGCGCGAAGAGAGAAAGGAAAGGTTATGGACAGCTCCGTCCGCATCCGAGTTGCAGAAGATTGATAAGTAATGCCCGAGCCTTGGCTTGGGCAGCATGATTGGATCTATAGAGACATAGATCTAAGAGATGACGATGAAGAGACTAAGGGTTCTAAGGCTGCACCAGCTGAACTGACAATCGACATTTCAGTCAGCCATGATGATCCATCAAGGGTACTTAAAATTGGATCACAACTCACTCCATCGATGATTGAGGACTTAACTGATTTCCTCCGAGCAAATCTGGATGTTTTTGCTTGGACACATTCAGATATGTCCGGGATTTCTCCCGCCATTGCGAGTCATATGTTGAACATAGACCCAAAATACATGCCAATAAAGCAAAAAAGGAGAGGGATGAACCCGGAGAGGTCCGCCGCTCTCAGAGAGGAGGTGGACAAACTCAAAGCCAATGGGTTCGTCCGCGACGCCCTCTACCCTGAATGGGTATCTAACCCCGTGCTACTGAGAAAAGCGAATGGGAAATGGAGGACCTGTGTTGATTACTCAGACTTGAACAAGGCTTGCCCTAAGGATAGTTTCCCTTTACCCAGAATCGACTAGCTGGTCGATTCAACCGCCGGGCATGAGTTATTGTCATTTATGGATGCGTACTCGGGATACAATCAAATCCCAATGCACATTCCGGATCAGGAGCACACTAGCTTTGTCACGGATGTTGGACTGTATTATTATGTGGTGATGCCTTTTGGGCTGAAGAATGCAGGAGCGACTTATCAACGCTTGGTGAATCGGATGTTTAAAGACCAAATCGGTAGAACAATGGAAGTCTATGTGGATGACATGCTTGTGAAATCATGACAGTCAAATGACCACATTCGAGACTTGGCGGAAATGTTCGACATACTCAGGTATTATGGAATGAAAATTAACCCACTGAAGTGTTCCTTTGGTGTCGCATCGGGAAAGTTTTTGGGTTTTATTGTCAATGCACGAGGAATTGAAGCTAACCCGGAAAAGATTCAGGATATTCAAGGCATACAAGTACCAAGAATTATAAAGCAAGTGCAGAGTCTGAACGGAAAAGTGACCGCATTGAGCCGATTCATATCCAGAGCGACAAACAAGTGTATTTAATTCTTCGATGTGATAAAGAAAGGGAAGAGAAACTTTGATTGGACGCCCGACTATGAGGATGCATTTCGAGCTCTGGTAAGGCATCTGGAAAGTCCCTCGGTGCTGTCAAAGCCTATAGACCACGAATTGTTATATGTATACTTGGCCGTATCTCAACATGCCATCAGTACGGCTTTGGTTCGCGAGGAGGACCGAGTTCAAAAGTCGGTGTACTATGTCAACGTTTAAGGTGGGCAGAAAGAAATTATCCTAAAATCGAGAAGCTGGCCTACTGCTTGGTGATTGCATCATGCAAGCTTCGTCATACTTCCAAGCACACCCGATCAGTGTTTATACCGATCGACCTCTACGACAGGTGCTCCAACGACCAGAAACCTCTGGAAGGTTGCTAAAGTGGAACATCGAGTTAAGTCAATTCGATATCACCTACCTACCGTGGAGGGCTATTCGAGGACAGGCGTCAACAGACTTTATTGCAGAATTCACAATACCCGTCGAGCAAAGTAATGAAGACATTATTCCCCCCATTCAATGGAAGTTATACACCGATGAGGCGTCAAATGACCGTTGTTCCGGAGCCGGAGTTATTCTTGTGACTTCCGAAAACCGATCGATTTGTTATGCTTTGAAGCTTAATTTTCCGGCCACAAACAACGAAGCCGAGTATGAAGCGTTAATTGCCGGCTTAAAACTCACCAGAGAACTTGGAATAAAATCGGTCGAGATCTTTTGTGACTCACAATTGGTCGTGTACCAAGTTCGTGGAGACTATCAAGTAAAGGGGCAGAGACTCGCCCCATACCTTGCACGAGTTCAAGAGCTCTTGGCAGGCCTTGAATATTACGATATTTCACATATTCCGCGTGAACAGAATGGTGAAGTTGACTCGTTGGCAAAATTCGCAAGCAATGGTGAGGCACGGCAGTTGGGCTTGGTTCCCATCGAAATCTTAAATTCTCTGAGTATAGATGAGATGGATGTAGACCCTGTGCTAGAAACAGAGGTCGAAAAGGAGTCATGGATAACCCCACTCAAGCAGTACCCGTTACATGGAGCTTTGCTTGAAAAGAAGAACGAAAGACGACAATTCATTCGCAAAGCTTCAAGATATGTGATGTAGGACGGGATAGTGTATCGAAAAGGGTTCTCGGTTCCATTACTTCGTTGCATCGCCCACGACGAGATAAAAAGGGTCTTGAAAGAAGTTCATGAGGGCGAATGTGGCGACCATACTGGGGGCAAACACTAGCAAAAAAGATCCTCCGCTATGGATACTATTGGCCAACTGTAAATCGGGATGCTGCAGACTACGTAAGAAAGTGCGACAAATGTCAAAAGTTTGCGAAAATCCCAAGAGCTCTACCAGCGGAACTCACAAAAATGGTTAGTCCCTGGCCATTTGCGATTTGGGGGATCGATATAATCGGTTCCTTACCGATTTCCAGAGGTGGTGCAAAATATGCAATTGTTGTAGTTGATTACTTTACCAAGTGGGCAGAAGCAGAGCCTCTAGCCACGATCACCACCAAGAAAGTAACTAATTTCGTTGTATGAAACATCATATTGCCGTTTTGGCCTCCCACGAACTATCATCACGGACAACGGAACTCAATTTGAAAGTAGGGAGTTCAAAGAATTTTGCCAAAAATATCACATTGAGAAAGGGTTTTCGGTGGTCGCTCACCCTAAAGCGAATGGTCAAGTGGAAGCCGTAAATAAGATAATCAAGTCAATATTAAAGAAGCGTTTGGAGAAGGCTAGAGGCAAGTGGGTGGATGAGCTTTCGACGGCGCTCTGGGTTTACAGAACTACCCACAAATCCGCGACTGGCCATACTCCATTCACCTTGGCATACGGCACTGAAGCTGTGATACCCGTGGAACTTGAAGTTCCTTCTCATCAGGTAACTTATTATGACCCCAAGACGAATCAGAATCTCCTATTGGAATCGCTGGACTTTGTTGACGAAACACGTGAAGAAGCTTATTTAAGAGCGGCTGCTCATAGACACCGAGTAGCTCGATATTATAATGAAAAAGTTCGACCGAGAATTTTCAATGTGGATGATCTCATTTTGAAGCGAGTTTTTCCGACCCCATCACATATGAATCCCACATGGGAAGGTCCGTATGTCATCGAACGGAGGCTTGGAGAAGGAACTTTCAAGCTAGCGACCGTAGATGGCGTGACACTTCCTCGCGCATGGAATAGCGAGCATTTGCGTCGTTATTACACCTAGTCTATTTTCTTTCGCATTGTAGTTGCAATTATTTCCAGTGTATGTTCGTTTTATTGTTTTTAGTTTTTGGCATGTAACAAGACATTCCAGTTTGTTCCCATTTATTATAATCAATAAAGGCTTGAGGCCATCTTTTTTGTTAACTATTGATGTTTCCGTTTGCTGCAATTCCGTAACAAAAAATTAAGTTACATTAATCTGCCTGGCGTATGAACACACACACCGACTTGAAAAATCTCTAAGTCCCCAGAGTGCGGACTAGAGTACTCTGAGTCCGTAGAGTGCGGACTAGAGTATAAACGAATTGAAAAAATCTCTAAGTCCCCAGAGTGCGGACTAGAGTACTCTGAGTCCCCAGAGTGCGGACTAGAGTATAAACGAATTAAAAATATCTAAGTCCCCGGAGTGCGGACTATAGTACTCTGAGTCCCCAGAGTGCGGACTAGAGTATAAATGACTTGAAAAAATCTCTAAGTCCCCAAAGTGCGGACTAGAGTACTCTGAGTCCCCAGAGTGCGGACTAGAGTATAAACGACTTGAAAAAATCTCTAAGTCCCCAGAGTTAGGACTAGAGTACTCTGAGTCCCCAGAGTGCGGACTAGAGTATAAACAACTTGAAAAAATCTCTAAGTTCATGGAGTGCGGACTAGAGTACTCTGAGTCCCCAGAGTGCGGACTAGGGTATAAACGACTTGAAAAAATCTCTAAGTCCCCAGAGCGCGGACTAAAATTGAAGCAATTCAGAAAACTTTGAGTCACGTGGTAGTGAGCAAGTACTTGTCTGACCTACATAACTTTGGATTTCAAACACAAGACGGTGGTGAAGCTAATCATCGAACATCATCAGAAAAACAAAAAATTTATTCGCTAATCCCAAAACAGAATTCCACTACAGTTCCTCCAAAACTCGGAGTTAAAAGTCTATTAACATCGACTACGAAAATAAATAGAAATAATTACATAATCCGGGCTTATTCACGTTAAACGAAGCATGACAGCTACTTCTTTGGCTTCTTCTCCTTCTTCGGTTTCTCAGACGACACCTCCCCCACGCGTTTTCTCTTGGACGTTTTGCTCGCTAGAGAAAGGGTGTCAGAGGAAGGAGGAGGAACTTCTAACGACCTGGTCCCACCTGGAAGAATAACCTTTAAAGGCCTGTTTAGTGGGTGATCGAGTTCTACCACTTGAGACTCAGCCTTAATCTTGGTTTTCTTTTTCCCCTCTTCGATGATCTGTTCCTCCATGCTCAGCTTTGAAGTATGTTTGGAGGTGCCTATAATTTCAACTTCATAATGTTCTTCTAAAGGAGAAGGGTTTTCAGACTTGTCTTCATCGAGCGCCTCGATCACTTGAGCGCCAGGTCCAGGAGTCTCTTCGGTTTGAATAGCGTCTCCCATTTTCTCCTCTCTCTCCGTGGCGACATCGCTCCTTGGAGTAGGTTCAGGATCATGATGGCCTACACAAATTCATAAGAAACAAATGTTAGAATACATTTATCACTCGCTGAAAATGAGAACCCTTTGAACTTTGGAGGAAACGTTATGTACCAATCTCTGGTTGACTCTCAACTGTTCGGGAAGTTTCGACTTCTAGAATAGGAGATAGAACATGAATGTTAAGTCCAGGGTCTTCTGGGTCATAGCCAATATGTTGCTCGAAGTGGTCAAGTGATGGGCGACTAGACGGCTGAGTAGGGGGAGGAACCGGAGACACAGTTCCGGACGGACCGGCAATGGAATCTTTTCCTTTTGATAAGGGGGAGTCTCTGCTGTAAAGAGCCTTTGCCGCAGACAAGTCCGAAGGCTCAATCCCCCGAAGAAATTCCTTCATTAAAGCTTCTTCGTTAATCTCTTCCGTTCCCAACTCAACCTTTTTGATTTTGATTAAAGTGTCCCATGCTTCGGCCAAAGATTTGAGGTAACCCTCGCCAAGAAATGTTAAGTCGCGATGCATGAGAACTCGAGCATTATATTCGGCTATGAGCGGATCAAACATGCACTTGATTTCCTCCCTACCAGCCTCAGTAGCCGCCTCAAGGCGAGAATCAATTCCTGAGAGTGCTATTCTTTTACCCTCCTCACAGGCTTCATCTTTCAGCGCTTCGACCTTGGAGAGTTCTTCATTAAGCTTTGTTTTCAGGAGTCGCGTAGCAACAATTTCGTCACAATATCGTTGTGACTCCTCCTGAGCAGCAATCTTTTCTTCCTTCTCTTTGAGAAGTAGCTCTTCCAACTCTTTGACCCATTGAGCGAACGCATCTCTCTCCTTTTGAACAGAGTCTTTCTCTAAAGCTAAAGCGCCACAGCATTGGACAGCTTCATCGATCTCCTTTTTGTGTGTGGCCTCCAGGCGACTGACTGCCTCAGCAGTATCTTTAGCATTCTTCTAGGCGGCCTCAAGTTGAGATTTATACGTGGAAAGCTCTTCATCTTGGGTTCTAATGATGTCTTTGTCATGGATGGCCTCAAGCTTTAGACGATCAATTTCATGTTGGCGTTCCATAGAAACTTCGGAAACTTTTTCTACCAAGTGAATGAATGTGTCGTGTTGGACGTAAACATCATTCTTGCAAGCAATGGCACTCTGTTTAACATGCCCTAGAATAGGATGGATGGCTGGAAGAAATTTTAGTCCATCAAAGCATATTTTTGGGAATGTGGCTTTAAGCTCGGCAAGTTTCTCCGCTATCGACGGATCATGTGCAGGAGTAGAGGGAGTTTGTTTAGTCGAAACCACAGACTTCTTGTGAGCCTCCCGAGATTTCCTAGTACTTGAGGAACCCGAGTATTGGTCGCGAGGAGTTTCAGATTGTGATCCCCTTTGACCTGATTTCTCCTTGCCTTGTTCCGGTGGAGGAGGAGGATCGTTGGAGTACGATGAGTGACTGTGAATTTTCCTTCGAGAAGATGAATCTCGGGGGCGATAATCTCTATCGCTGTCGTCATCTCTATCTCGACGTTTGCCATATCCATAGTCTCGGCTGGAAGGATGGAAATAGAAGAGCCGCGAAGGTGGTCGAATCCATGAGAGCATCCCATATCACCTGCGCAGAAGTTAAGTGATGACAAGTTAGCAAAAATGGCATGATGGCTGAAGTTTAAGTGCAAAGTGAAGTGTGAGTGTTCGTGTGTGTCCTAGTGTTTCCCCCCGACGGACCAATTTCTTTAGCTTTACTTATCGGAGTTTTTTCTCCTTGGTGATGGGCTTGAACGCCTTCACTACCTATCACCGGCGAATGAAGTTTTATGGCTTCCGGGTCGTCGAAACCGTAGTTGAGAAAATCATCAGGAATTGTAAGGTCAGACAAGCCTTTCAATGAACCCTCTAAGTGTTGTGGAGACGGCTCTTTCTCCATTGGAGTAATTGTCACTTTCGAGGTTCCACCCACTACTTTCTTCCTCAGCTTGTAAGCTAGTTTCTTTTTTCCTTTTGAGGGGGGGGGTGGTTCATCAGTGCCATGTGCTTCAACTGTTGGTTCCAGAGCAGGACTTACACTCTCACCTGGAGCTTCAGCCTCCTTGATTTCACCTTCCTCAGATACATCGGGAGTCTCTCTTGTTAAAGGCACCGAAGGCCCAGCTTGCCTTTTGCCTTTATCCAAGGCAGGTCCGGTTGTGGTGGCACTGTGAGGAAGACTTATTCGGCGACCTTCCGCCAACAATCCAAATCTTCAAAGTGATTCATTGGAAATGATGAATTTGATGTCCTAGTCTCCCGTGGGAATAGCTCGACTAGCTTCGTTGGCCTCAGAGTACCCGGAGCCTTCGGGACATGGGCTAATACCTATAAAAATCAAAAAAAGGTTTAAAAAGAATGCACTTCCTGCCACGTACAACTATTAATCTAGAAAAGGAACTTACTCCCTTCCAGCCATCTCCTCGCAAAGCCAGGGGGCAGCGCACATAAAACCATTCCTACTTGTATAGGGCAAATTTGCTCCACGCCCCTGTTAAGATTTGGCACTTTGAGTGTGGCTCGAGGAATATGAAGGATGGGCTATCGGACCGTCTCTTGAAACGATAGATATATCGGATATCCCCGAGTGTGGGTAATCTGAACAGAACACTCATGAAAAGAATACACGTGCCGAAGAGGAACGCATGACTATTGGGATGTAATTGTGCTGGGGCGATCTCCATATACTATAGTACATCACGAAGGAAGGAGCTGAAAGGTGGCACACTACCAACCCAACACATGAATTTGTTGCAAGCCGTATACCCGGCTGGGGGCAGGTAGGGACGATCTTGTCCTGATGGAACCAGCACGTCATCAAAAGGGATTCCGTGGATTGAGCATAGTCGACGAAGAGCATTTTCATTGATTCTCGAAGCTTGAGAATTAACCGGATTGTCTAGGATAATTGCTGCATCTATGGCATCAGGAGCTAAGTCAATAGTCGCAATCGTTGGACTCGGGATATTTTGTGTAGGAGTCATCGATGGATTCGAAGTTTCCACTACTTCCTATCAAGAACTCGGCCCGGGTTTATCTGAAACTGTAGCGGAGCTTGACTTTCTAGACATCTTTAACAAACGCCAAATTTGAGTAAACTCCTGTTTGAACTATACTTGAAAGACAATTGATATTAGTCATAATGAAAAAAGTGCTTCCCCCGTGTGGTGTGTGAACTAGTGTGATGGTTCATATAAAGAATATAAATAAATTAGGGTTCTGAAAAGTAAAGTGCAGCACGACGAGCTTTAAGTTTCCCTCTTTACAGAATTTTAAGTTCACGTTTATTATGGTTTCAATCGTGAAGTTATCAGTCCGAATCAGTTCGATATGCTTGTTTGTTTAAGTTTCTTGTCCTTGTTTGTTGACCTATGATTAGGCATGGGAGGTAGGTGAACTTAACAGGTGTTGTGATCAAGTCAGAATGATTTTAACTGCCACTGCCTACTTAAAGGCTCGATGCCGAGCGACTCCCTAAGCTTCTGACCGAACGACCCTCTAGACTAAAGATGCCAACCCTCTCATTCTCCTCACCAATGTACTCTTGACAAAGAACAAAACCGAGCCGCTAACTCTAACTCCTAAAACCAGCCATGATGACCGACCCACTCACTTCCTATCTCGCTAACAACCGAACGACACTCTAGACCGGAGATGCCGATCCACTCACCTCCATCTCACTTCCTAAAATCACCTCAACACTTTCTCTCCCTAGACCGAATGACATCCCATTCCTTTACTTCCTTAGTGTTACTCCCATGAGGGAATGACTAAGCGAAAAACATCCATCCAAAATGCTAATACCGACCCACTCGTCCTCTCCTCTCTCTCGCTCCCTGACTACCGAGAAGCTTCAATCACTCATTTAGCCCTATCTCACAAACCTAGCAACCACTCACCCCCACTCGGTGGCTTAACAAGAGCCTATGTCCAACTCAACCTCCCTCGTCTACACCAATTACTGCTAAGAAATGTTCATGAACTCGAGCTTCACGCAAAACCCTTAGGTCGGAAAAGTCAGTTGGATCAAGAATTCGTACCTAAAAGAATGCTTGACGAAGCTTGGGGGGCTGTTGAATTCAAGAGTGGAGTTCGTTTTGATTGGTTATCGGGGGAAGTTATGAAGCAAACATACTGGATTCAGGAAGAAAGAGGGAGATTGAGGAGGTAGCAGGAGTTCGGGGGAAGGCAAGTTAGAAAGTCCTATAGAGTGGAAGTAAAAGTAAAGGGAAGAAAAGGGGAAGTATTGGCTTATATAAGAGAGAGGGGAGGTGAACAGGCATCAACCAGTGGAATCGGTCAAAGACATTCCAATGGCCCGATGAGCAATCATACCGAGCGACAATTGACTTGCCAAACGTGTGGTTCGGCGCACGAACATCGACTGAACCGCATCGAAGACATGGCGTGATGAAAAGCTCAAACGTGGTTCGGCATTCAGGAGATCGTGAGAATCAACTGATGAGAAGTCGGAGCAAGGTTTTAAGGAAGCACGTGGATTGCTCATGGTACAAAGCGCATCATGTTGGCTCACACGATACACTTTGGGGGGCAAATGTTACCCAGGTGCTTGGCTCGGCTACAAAAGACTGGTTATAGAAGTTAGTTTGAATGGTTCGGCCTACGCACATGGTTCGGCCTACGCACATGGTTCGGGCTGTAGACATGGCTTGGTCAGAATTTAGGGCATGTATGTCGTTCGGCCAAAAGAGGATGTTGTGATAAATTTCATGTGTATGACTCGACTTAAGATGGAAGTTTATCGTTCGGTCAATTATCGCTCGGTGTAGAATTTTTCCAACCCAAAAGGCGCATTGTCATTCGTCGCTCGGTCTGGATATTACCCTACATGCCATTCGGTCTATATGTTTTAGCTAACAGCGCTCGGCATCCTTTGTTCGACCATCATCGCTCGGCACAGAAGGGTTCAGCCCAGGTGAACAGGACATAGTATTCCAGAAAGCCTCGCTCGGTCAACGTCGCCCGGCAAGTTTCGTTCGGCCAGCGTTGTTCAGCAACCCTCGTTCGGCCGATGCGGCTTGGCATGGGTGGTTCGGTCGAGGAAGCGCGAACACGTGTCGCTCGGCTTAGACGGTCGGCGCATGCCGCTCGGTGTGGAAGGCTCAGCATACATCGATTGGTGCATTCTAGAGGAGTTGTTAGGTTGTCAGTCATACAACAATGTGAAGCGGCCGATGTGACTTCGCTTCGGGTCGACCTGCTATTTGCTTCGGGGCTCCTGAAGGTTTACTTCAAGTCGCTTGATAATCGGCCAGACATTTCTCATCCGGCATTCCTCGCTCGGCATACCTTGCTCGGCATACGTGGTTCGGTGCACAGAAGACACCCATTATTGGCCGAAGTACTTTGTTCTTGGGCTCGTAAAGGAAGTCCAGCCTGTCTTCGCCTATAAATAGAGGGGCAGGGGCACAGTGAAAAGGGACATTTTTTCATGAACTCCGGGGAGACTTTGCCATTTTAAAGTCATTTCTTTTCTGTGAGAACTTTATTCAATTTGTTGGTGTACGGATTGTATCTGTATTCAATTATTTGAAAAACCAATAAAGATAAAACTCAAAGTGGACGTAGGCAGTTACGCCGAACCACTATAATTTTGGTGTTCTCGTTTTTACTTTTAATTTTGCATACATTCCTCTATTTTAATTTTCTTTCTTCATTAATCTCTCTACACAACTCTTTATTTGGGTGTTAGTGACCAATTTTGGTGCTAACAGTAAATATATTTGTTATTAATTATAAACTATTAATTATTATAATATCTAAAGCAATAGTAAACTTATTCAAAAAAAATGTTAATTCAAGCATTTTCGTGTGGTGAATGCTTCCTCGACTATTTTTACAACCTATAAGAAAACAACTTTTATTGTAGTAATTTATATTTACAACCTTTAGGGAAAAAGTTGTAAAAAACAATGTTTTTACATCCTTTTCTATAGTAAAAGTTGTTAAAATGTTATTATTACAACATTTTCATAAAAACATTTTAAAAAACAAGATTTTAATAACCTTTGCTTCAAAAACATTATACAAAATGAGGTTTTTTACAAGGTTATAATATAAACATTGTAAAAAAAACGTTGTAATAGGCTCCTATTGTTATAGTGAAAGAGTCAAAATTTAGCGCATTTTTCAGAAAGTTGAAGATTTTAAAGTTGCTGAATGTGAATATCAATGGAATATATATTTTTTCGGACATTTCGACAGCAAATATTCATCAAAATCTTCAACTCGTTTTTGTTCTACCTACACAATTGATAAATATCGATGTAAATTTTATGCAATTGATCCAGATTGATAAAAAAAGGTTTGAAATCGAAGGAACAAGAAAGTCTTTACTGTATTTGTGCAACTCAACCACAGCTTCACCAAAATCCAACCCTTATCCTCCCCAATACACTCAGCGTAGACGAATTTGTAGGAGTGGAGGTCGATGGGGAGAAGAATGGCGGGCAATGGCATGGTGGAATGCAACTAGGTTTTGCTTGGCATTGTAGAAGGAGGCCCTATACCTCGATGAGATTGCAGGAGAGATCAATTTGAAGTGCTTGAATTTGGAGAGGAAACCTTATGTTGAAGCACGCAACAACAATGAGAACGATGGTGTATTTCGAAAGTTAGAGTAAAGTAGAAATCTTTTTCTAAGTACTGGAGTATTTATATAACATCGATCGGTATGGATTGCTATCGATCCATAAAATAAAGGAATTTCTTTAATAAAAAGAGAGAGGAGAATATTCCTCTTTACGAACTACATTTTTTAGTGATGAACAGAACTCGAAGATCTATGGATATCGACTTGCATATGGATTGATTAAATCTTTACTAAAACGGACAAGCTTTCTAGACTACAAAATTTTAGAATTTGTATCTATCGAGGAGATGTAACTCAATGACTATGCAGAAATGAAGGGTTCTGAAAACACAACGCTTTATCGAAAAGGTTTGAATAATGAAGACTTCTGTTTAGTTTAGGATTTTGTCATTTGTCTTTAAACAAAGCACACTTTAATTCACAAAAGGGTACTTCGAGGGAAAAGCGTTATTCGTGATTTTTCACAAGCAACGTTTCGATAATATTGGACTTCAAATGGTAGAGGAACGGATGCTAGACTCAAGAATGATTGGGTATGAAGCATAATGATAAGAAAAAGGAGAGAAAATTTCCTAATCCATGGATTGGTACCGGTCCATTAAATTTTCCCTTGTGTCATAATTCTTAATGAATATGTTCAGGAGGTTAGCTTGGAAAATTAAGGACTAATACTCAAAGCAGTAAGAGATATACCGAAGAACTTGAGGAATAACAATAAAGTCCCTAGGTCAGTATCGATCAATAGATTTGGTTTCTAATGGATTAGCAGAGATGATTGGCAACTCTAAGGTCCAATATCAGCCTACTACAACTATAAATATGGTGCTACAAAAATAGGATTTAGCCCTTTTTTGTATTCTGTATCTAACGAGAAGTGCTGCCATTGTAATTTTCTATTGAAATTCAAGATTATTGTTGTAATCACTTTTGGAATCCTATATAAAAAACAATAAACATCTTCAAAGTGGACTAGGCATAGCTGAACCAACATAAATTGCGTGTCTTGATTTTACTTTACCATTCTTCATATTTTTGCCTACTTTTACTGATTTCTATTGATTTAATCTGAATTACTAAACTTTTACTACCATAATCCATGAATTAAAGACTCTGAACTCCTTGAAATAATATCCAATAGCTACATTCTAGGTTGCTGACTCTAAGTAATCTTTTAGGGGAGTTAGACTGGTTTTTTGGCTAACAATAACTCGTACCATTTTTCTCCTTCACCATATCCCACCAAAATGTGCTTGCCACCTCTAAGCTCCAACTTCTCCTCGCTCTTGTCTACATAAGCAAAACAACCAAACACTTTAAGGAATGAAAAATTCACATTATCCTATTTCCATATCTCCTCTAAGATCTTTATATCTAAGGTAATGGAAGGTGCAAGGTTGATAAGATAAACTTCTATAGACACCTTCTTTGCCTAAAATTCCCACTACAAAACTAAAATACTATGTCATGAATAGATAGGTATTTGTGCGACATCGAGGATTCATTTCCTAATGCCACGTCGAAGTGTAACGACCCGTAATTTTTCGATAATTAAATTATTGAATTTAATAAGATTTTGTCATTTAATATTAGAAGAATTAAAATTTTAAGATTCATTAATGGGAAATAACGAGAATGAGATGTAATAATGTTAATTTAAAGCAACTGGTAACTATTTTTAATGTAATCTCAAGTAATCATAATAATTGTAAAGTTATAATTGGGTATAAATTGTAAATGAGTAAATAAATCAAATGTTGTATTTAAATGGTAAAATTACACGTAGTTAATTGAAATTGGTTAATACAGAATAATAAATCAGTATGTGAATTCATTTGTTTTGTTTGTTAATAATAAACATAGAAATGTGTTGAATTGGTAAGTTATAACAATGATTTAATTATAAATTCACTATTTCATCCATTAATAATAAATTTGAAATCAATTGCATTAATCCACTTAATTATTGCAATTAATATGAAATAATATGATAATTGTAGATTATTGATGTAATAAGATATAAACCAATGTTAACTATGTCCATAGAGTAAATGATTGATTGAATAAAAAGGTTGAAATCAAATTTAATCAATTTATTGGACTTTAAATTTTAATTAATAAATTTATTACAAGTTAAACTGGACAATAAAATTAGTGTAATATTTAACATTGAATTGATATGGAAATTTGTTTTAAAAGATTTTAAATTACTAGGTAATAAAAAATGATGCAAATAGTTAGTTATTGAATTTGAATTAGAAAAGTGATTTAATTAATTTAATAATAATTTATTTAATTAACGTGAAAATAGCCATTTTGGCCACTATCTCGGATTTTGACGAAACTAGTTTCATTGGATCCGTAACGGTGAATTATTGCAGGATTTCAAGTTTCGTAGCGATCAGACTTGTCGTTTGATCATACGGGCTCGAAACATGCAGAAATCAATTTATTGAAATCAATTTGAAATAAGCTAATTTTAAAAGCTAACTTCTTCATACGATGTAATTAGGATTTGAAACTTGTTCCATTGAGCTTAAAAATATCAATAACATCTATTTTGATATATGGGATGACCTGCTTTCGTTTCGGAAGCAGAACGGGCTTTTCGGGTCGTTATTGTCGTTTCGAACTAATTCGATATGTTAATTCATTTTATCGGGCCTAGTCCATATAAATAAATTTTGTTCAAAACCTAGCAGCCTTTTTTTTCTTATCTCAGTACATACAGTTCCATATATCTGCTTCTTCTTCTCAATGGCAGAAACTCTATTTTCCCCAAACCCAAATTCAAATCAAAATCAATTTCAAAAATTCAAACTCCTCCAAAGCCTATCATGTTATATACTGATTCGAAGCTCTCGATGAGCGTAATCCACTGTTGCAATTCGTTTTTGCAATCGAATTACCATTTTCCCAGAAATCAGTGATTTAGTTTCGGTCGTTCATTGCTAGGGTTTCGATCCAATGGTGGATCTTCGTCCGATCGACGATTGGGGAGTTGCGTTAGGAAGAGGAGGTCGAGCAGGTCTCGGGGTATGGCTCGTTCGTGTCGTAGGCAAAGTGAATCACCAGAAAATGATGAAACATGTGGCGGCGGCGCTGGCCAACAGAGGGCGAACTGGGTGGTCGCATGGCTTTGCTGTGGTCGGCCTGAGGAGGGGGAAGTGTCGTGGTCTCTGATCGAAGGGATGGTGTTCGTAGGAGGCGCCGTTTCCACTTGAACGGTGGTGGCTACTCATGGTGCAGGTTCGAACGAAGAGGGGTTTCACACTTGAGGAGGGTTACGTGTTCGATCAGAAGTATATGCTGACGTGGTACGAGTTTATAAATTAAACTATTTTATTTATTTTATTTGAATCGTGTAATGTTCTAATATGTGTAACTTTTACGTACGAGATCGGATTTATGTGCGGTTTGTTCCATTGGAATCGTATCGAAATTCCGCACATTTTGACATAGATTTGGACGAATTCTGAGATAGTTGAAATTTGGGCCTTATTTTGGATTTCAAATCGATTTGAAATCAAAGGTGGGTGTTTTAACCCACTCACAACTACTAAATTATCTTATGTTAGTTAAACTAAATTTATGATGTGATTAGAAATTGATTGCTTAATGTTTCGTATATTTAAATTGTCATTCCAGTTAAATCTTATTTTATTGAATATTATAGTCATTATTAAATGCTAAATTGCCAGTAAATACCCGTTATTGATAATCAGTCACTTGTTATTATTTATTGGTTGGTTTGAATGATGATTGTGATGGATGTTTAATTGTTGATATTGGATGACTGGATGTTATATTTTTATATTGTTATAACACTGCAAGTTCCTTTAGTTATTGCTAGGAAAATCACTATGGGTTGAAATGATACATACTCGAACGATCTATAGATTAGGGAAAATCGTTATGGGTTGAAATGATTAACCTGATCGATTTTATGGATTTTGAATACTAATTCAGGATTGTGGGTTGAAATGATATATACCCGTAAATTTAAATCTATTGCGGATTGAAATGATATATGTCTGTATCACTTGACCATAGGGTAGAAAACTATATAGGAACACCGTATTGGTTAAATTAAATGATTTCTAAATCCTTTGAATTTGAATTCAGTTAAATGATATTTTGAAATAAAAAAAAGTAATTTATATAAACTGAATTATGTTCGAAAATCCAGGCTTTAAATGTTGAAATTGGAATTGGTTTAAATGAATTGTTTAAAGGATTTAATTTGAAATTTAAAAGCTAGATGTGGTCCAGATGTGTTGAAATGAAAGAAATAGTCTAGTTTGATATTAACTCATTTTTTATATAAATTGTGTAAAGAGATATTATTTTAAAAATCCTGCTTATTAAGGTTTTCAAACTATTAAACTATTTTAATCTACTTTAAACTATTTTAAACTATTTAATCAAACTAACCATTTAATTTATTTTAAATCTATTTAATTTATTTTAAATCTATTTAATTTATTTTAAATCTATTTAATCTATTTTAAATCTATTTAAACTATCTTAAATCTATTTAAAACTATGAAAAATCCATTTTTAAACTATTTTAAAGTATTTCAAGCTATTAAAAAAAATTATTTTAAACTATGCTAAACTATCTTAAATCTATTTAAAACTATGATAACCCATTTTAAACTATTTTAAAGCATTTCAAACTATTTAAAATTTTATTTTAAACTATGCTAAACTATTTATAACTATCTAAACTAGTTTCTAAATTTCAGGCTGTGTAAAGTGGAAGTGTTTATATTTAAATCCTTGATTTAACGTCGAATATGATTAGATGATGTTATAACCTAAGTTGAGATTTGAAATCATATTTTCTAGTGAAATAACATATTTGAGTAAATATGATGATTTTGAAATTTAATTAACCTTTCTTATCGATATGATTTCGAAAGTGAATATGATTTCGAAAGTGAATATAATTTCGAAAGTGATATGGTTTGAATTGAATATGATATTTTGATATCAATTATGAAATGGTTTTGGAAATGTAAAAGAACCATCCGGTGTGAAATAAGCGTTTGGTTGTTAAAGAGATCGGGATCGGATATTGTCATACTCTCTGCCAATACTGAAAACCACTTTAACAATTGTGCACGTGGTGGAGATTCTAGAATGAAGTAGGATGGTTTTGTGAATGATTCTATATGAGGTATTAACGGAGCCCTGACTCCCTCGAGTCGGCTTGATGTGACTAAAACAGGAGCTATACCTGGGCCAAGTGAGGTCGCACCTTCGATCGGACATGCTTCTTCGACACCATATTATGACTTTGTGATTGATTTGGTGGCCACTCCTCGATTTGATTATAGGAGTGTGTTCCGAGGTGGGCGGTAGTAGATGCTATGCGTTACTACCAGCCCGGTTCTGCAAATGGTAGAATCCTACACTGGCATTGCCTCGCGTGCCTTATCACATGCCTTACCGTGCCTTCTACGAGTTTGGTTTGTATCGTACCTATGGAGTGCCCTCTGATAGCCCTCCAGTTTACGAAGGAATTACGGTATTGTATAGACTACGGGAATATATAAAATGTGTTTAGGGGGATATTGGTAACGCCTTAACGCTATTTTAATACTTTACTGTAGACACTATTATAATAGCTTATTGTACTATGTATGTAGATAGTTTAACAGATCCTTAGGAGATGGAAATCCCAAAATCTCTTTAGTTATTGCACTCACATTAGACACTGGATAGAAGATGTCAAACCCCATAAACATCTCTGAAGCCGTTACACTCGTATTTATTTACTGTTGATTTAACTTACATAAGATCTTTTAGTTCTAACTCGAGTGTTTTGTCTTTTCATTACGCTCGGGTCAGTCTGAGCTTTTCAGTGTATCGAAGAATACTTTTCTGGAGGACGAAGATGGAGATTTGTATACTATATTATTTATTTTATTTATACCACTACATCATGTTGTTCCGCTGCATTATTTATTTTTGTTGTATGTACTCTGATTCCGTATTGTAAAAGTGTAATCAAATGTTATTTGTAAAACAGCTTCATGAACTATTTATTTGATTATTATATTTTATCATTCCGTTGTGAGATTATGTGTTTATTTCTTTCTTTCTCTGCTTTTTCTTATTTACCCCATAACAATCCTCTTTTTTGAATGGTTTGAGTCCGATGTGTGTGGTTTATCGTTGATTTAAACCGTCCAAAAAGGTGAGTCATTACCCGATGCATGTTTGTTTAATGGAAAAACAAGCATTGATAAAAAATTCCCGACGCATACCCTACGAGGCTCATAGGGCATTTACCAATAAATTCCTTAGGAGCCATTACCAACAAGTTACTACATTTATCATGCATTTCGCTATGCCTTCCCTAGGATTTGGAGATGTTTTCGCTACAAATTTGAGATGCATTACCTACAAAAATTTTTTGATTACTTAATTAACCAAACATATTTTCTCGACGCATTCTGGACGCACTTCCAACTCCAACCTAATGCATATTTGAGCAGAATTCTACTATAATTCTTTTATCCAACCCATAACACTATCCAATATCAAATATATTCACACATATTTTTCTATATTGGGTAATGTCAACAAAAATATCATCATATACAATTATATATTATCAAAAACAACTATTTACTGGATAAAGAGAAATAAATCAACAAAACATATGCGATAAACATACAAACGTCAAATATAGCAACAAAAATGTCCAAGAACAACCTATCAAATGTTAATCATCACATAATAAAAACAATCACCATCCCATGCATCCAATATATACAACGTAAAATATCCACATAATATACATACGATGCATGAAATATACAAAAACACGTGCGTCATGCAAAGATCTACTATCATCCTTACGTTGTTATATCTCCCATATCTCAGCTATGAATTTTGAAGGAACCTTGCTAGTCGGAAGCAAATTAAATGAGTGAATTTCAAAAAAATTGTCATTTTAGTTCTTTGTTGGACCTATAGAGTCTAAATGGGTTTTAGATCCTATCTAAAATATTTTAAACAAATCTTTATATTATTTTATTTATTAATGTAATTTATTATTATTATTATTATTAAGTTTTGGTTTACAAAAGTATCAAATATACTTGTTTGCGTGAAGTGCACGTGCTAAGATAAGAAGTTTACACAGTTAATGTGACAGTATGTAGGTATTGGGATTTATACCGCAATAGACTCATTTCCCCTTTACAAATGCCTTTTGTCCAAGGTTTTGATTTAAAAATATATACATAATAAAAAATGCATAATTGTATATGAATATGTATATTGAAATTATATTTGATAATTTTATATGAATTGAAATTTGAAATTGGTAATAATGGATTGGTTTAAATTAAGGAAAAATTTGAAGCTAAACATTACAGTTTTATACGGAAAAATCTTATGAATTTGAGTTAGGCAACAACAACATATATGTTTCAATATATGTGGATATTACAAGTAATGTTTTTGATTTGAAATAACTTATATATGTGAAAATTATAAATTATAATATATGTATAAACTTGTTTGATTTTAAAGTTAACATTTTAAATCAAACCTTTAATTTGAAAAGGAAATAAAAGATATAGGATTTTACTTAAAACTTTGAATTTAGAAAGGAATCAAAAGGCTTTGATTTTACACAGAAGTCTACTCATGAATTCTAGATTGATAAACTTTTATTCTTATGAGAACAATACACAAAATAATTGTATTCAAAACAACAACCATATAAAATAAGAAATCAGAGCAAATTAGATAATTAATGTAGACAATTTATTTGCATTTTGCATGGAAATATTATGAAATTATAAAATAGATTTTCAGGAAAAATTAGTTTTTTTTAAACAAAAGTTTCCAAAACAAAAGAAAAAGAATCGGAAAATTTAGGCACATGTAAATTCGTGATAAGGACATTTAGATCTAAATTGTGCAGAACAAAGAACAAAATGGGAAAGTGGATCTAAAATTTATCAATCATGATGAAACTATAGCAAATGGAAACAAAGAACAAAATTGGATCCGAATCAAATCAACATAATAATCATACTTTTAATTGAGATGGACAAAAGGGTTTGAATTACACATTACAAGATGAACAATCAAATAGATAATAAGATATATATAGAGTTTGAAACATGTGAACAAGAGAAACATATAAATAAATCAAATCAGAATAGTACCTTACGATGTAGCCAAAAGTTGCATATTGAATGATGCTCTTAGATTCAATAGAACCGATCTTTGATTTTGCAAGGATAAAGAGATAATAACCACCCTTTTTTAAATATTTTATTTTAATTTTGTTTTTGGGATTTTAATCCTTGGAGGCCATGATGAATACGACAACCAAAGGGGGGGGGAGAGCAAGAGAAAGAAAAAGAATTTTGTAACGAAGAATGATAATTAAATGAATGGAAGAAGATTTTGTTTTAATGGAGACGTTGAAACCTTTCAATTTCCTCCTTTAAAGCCTTCCCTATTTAATTCATTATTAAATCTCATCAAATTGTCTCCACCCTTCTTCATATTTTGCTAGAAAAAATAGAAATAAAAAGTAAACTGCAAAAACCATTTCATAAATGAGATTTAAATGAGTCATAAATAAGAGTAAAATATGAAGATTTATTTACTTCCTTTAATCACTCCTTTTGACTTTTAAATCACATTTGAAACCTTCTCCCTCATTATGCATGGTCGGCCATAAACTAGGCAAATGGGCCTTAAAAATTTCTCAAAACAACTTAGCAATCAATCTATTTAAATCCAATTTACATATTCTACCGACGTCGTATATTGATGTGCGCATTTGTAACTTTTATATACGCATTTTATTAAATACTATTGATATTCAAATAAATCAAATAAAATTTAACGGCTAATATTTTATAAATATTAATTAATTAAATTAATTTACAATGATTGTAAATAAATTAAATCGTTTGATTTTCCAGAGTATTCATCATTACGATTGTGTGGTATAAATGTGTAAATTCAATTGTCGATTAATATCGAATAATTCAAATATTAACATTCACACATCACATTAGCCAGTGATGTGAAATTTTAGCTGAATTTATCACTTACACATCGTTTTGGTAAAATTCAATTTTACTTATTATAAGCGATACCCGGGTGTAACGATTATTTACACTAATTATCTTCATTAATATCATAATAGGACTTATGAAATTCGGTTTTGGAAAAAATCCAACATCGTCAACATTCAACATTATAAGTCCAAACACAAAAATCATTAGTTCAATAATAAAAATTATTATCAACCGTACCACTTTGGCCAGAGACATTGACTTTAAATTGACTATAGTTAACCCTGATAGCCTCATATAACCGAGACGAATTCTCTATTGAATAGTGTTTCACTTTCAATGTTTCAACTCAGAACCAACTATAGTCATTCAATGGACGACATGCCATGATTTAACTATAATCAAAGTGGAGTGTCCACATTGAAGTTCAACAATATTCTCAGGTGGAGATAACTGTGTAATATCGTCACTCTGAGATTCTCTATTTAACCTTAGTTATATTAACCAATAGAAAACTCTTAAGTAAGTCATTCCAAGTTATTCAACAACTATCAGTATGTAATCACTTTATGACCCTAGCAGTCATGAGTAATACACTCTAGTCTTAACGGAAGTATCGATATCTCATCTCAAAACATCTTAACAAGAAATGTTTAAAATAATATGTTATTTTAAATGTGATAAATTTCTCATGATTGTAACACACTGTAATTCCTATCATAACATGCCATTTAGTGATTTTCAATTTAATATATTTAAATTAATTACTTAATTAATTATATCATAATATAACAAGTTTATAACAAAAAACACCTTTTATTTTGAACAAGGTTGATTATCGAGTTAAATACATGTAATAAATTATATAATTGTACCTACTACATAACCCTAACTCTATCATGAAGTCTGTTACTGCTTTCAAATGCTCCTTGATGTCATCAACTCTCTCCTTAAACCCTATATCTTGATGTCTCATGTATGGATCTCGATCTCATGTCATCTTCTCTCCTCTCGACGGTGGCACGAACATTATAGATGTTATCTCTATATGGTTACACATAAAATAATTAAAATAATATTTGATTATTTATATTATCAATTTAAAGGGTAATTAGAAAACATGGCATATAATATTAAATTTAATTAAGTTTTGAATTTGACCACTGGGCATTGCCAAAAACTGGCACACGTGTTTGTCTCGAACACAAGGTCGTCTCAAACACGTGGTCATCTCTTCGATTGATACGACCTCTCTGAATATGTGGTTCACGTCCTCGCCAGACACCTCTTACGACTCTTTTTTTTACAGTTTGGAGAGACGAGCTTTAGACTCTCCTATGGTATATATTTCATATATTTAGTGTTATATTCATTACTTATATCCAAACAAATAATGTAAACCAATACTGGAAATTTGGTATATGACTTACAATGAATTTAAAGTAACATATATTGACCTACTCGCTTTCGGAGCCATTAGGTGTAGTGACCTTGTGCATGTGAGTGTATACCACCAGATACATAGGTTCTTCAAATTAACTCAAGCATCCAAAAAAATTAAAGATAAATAAATTAAGTGAAATTGTTACAATAAATTGTTTATTATTATTTAAGAAAATAAATTACCAAATGATTCCTGAATTGTGTTGTTCCTCTAGATCCACCCGAATGCAATCTCATATTTCTCGAGCAATTTGCGTAGTTTACTCCGCACATTCCTTTACGTCATCCACTCCTAGTACTCTTTAAACTTCTTTCATACCTCGGTCACAATGCACTAGGCCTCTTCCTATCTCTCTTCATGTCAACAACAATCTTCTTAAACTTCATAGATGCCTTTGAAGCTCATAATTGATGTGTGGTAGCCATTGGATTTTTGCATGCTTTGGTGAAATATTCCTATATGTGTAACATTTAACTATCCATCAAAAAAGTTCAGAATATTTAAATAGTTAATATAAGAACAAAATGATATTATTTTACCATAAATTCATTTAGCCATTCATTTTCCATAGCTTCATCAATGATACCGAGAGTAGGCCAAAAATCTATAATATAAGATTTCAGTAGACTCGTGATACATCAGGAGGTGACGTCGGCATCGATGGATCAGGTGCTTTGGTAGCGGGGTTAAAACGGTGAATTTCAAAAAAATCCTTTTATTTGCATATGATGTTATTTTTTGTTCGCATGAATAATATATTTTATACTAAATCATATTTAGTATTTATTAATAAAAGAGTTTGAAATATATTTTAATTATATATATTTATTTATTAATAAAATATTATTATTAACTTAATTTAAATTGAATTTACTAATTTGATTTTAATTTAGTTTTACGTTTTGATGTTTTTAGTTTGACCGTACTCGTAATACAAACATCATAACTATATTAAAAAAAATCTAACTTAAGGGTAATATTGGAATACATGTACAATTAACCATTGTGACTTATGGTTTTTAAATATATAAGTGCTGATTATATGTCAATAATGATGTCAAAGGGTTACGTGTATGTCAAATAAATAAATTTATACTTGCAATGATATAAACTAATTTTTTTGGCCATTTATTTATTATGTAATATTTATTGATAAACATGTGTAATACCATATATGCGTGTGTGTGTGGGTGTGTGTGTGTGTGTAGAACATCTATACATACAAACATATAGATATGTTTGTGTGGACACACATAACATAATTTTTGGCTTAGAAATATGAAAATATATTTAAGGTAAATTATTAATATTTAATAAATTATATAACTTAGTTATATTAATTATTTATAAATACATATTCATATATTTGATGGTTTAAGATTTTAAATTTTAAATAAATCGACTAACTCAAAATAAAGATAAATGTTTATTTATTTTGAAACCATGACTATAAAAGGATTTCTTTAAAGATAAATATCTATGTGGATATTTTATTTTAAACTGTTCTGAATTATCAAAATAGTTTGAATTTTAAAATTTCTTTGACATTTTCTAAATAATTTTTTTTTGGGAATTCGAAAATTAATAATTTTTCTAAATGAATTTCTTTATTTTATATATAAAATAAAAAAATTTAGAAATCGAAAAAAAAATTGATTTTTTAATCGAAAACCATTTAACAAATTAAATAACTGAAACGTTTAATATATATATATATTCACATCCAAATAAAAAATTTATTTTATTTTTTGTTAAATTTCAAAAAACCGAAAAGTTTTGTATGTATATAAATATATTATAAATAAATAGTTTAATGTTTTTAATTATTAAATTTATATTTTAATTTATATTTTTTAAATCATGGTCGAATATTCAAAGATAATACAAGCATATACATGAGCATAATTGTGCGTGTGTGTGTGCGTGCGCGCGTGCGTATGTTGGAAATAAAATTACCTTCTCCTTATGATCCTACCGATTGTCGAACACCTTGGTCATTTGTTATTTTCTCATTTGAACACCTTGTTCTTCTCCTTGGCTACATTTTGCAATGTCGGCTCTTTGGCTTCACCAATGTCTACTAGAGGCTAGTGTTTGGTTGGTGAGATAATAAAGAGGGGGGCTACCTGTTTATATCCAAGCAGATATCAAATGTCTATCCCTTTTCTCTCAATCCTAAAAGAATAAGCCCACTTTGCACCCCTATTGCTATGCCCGACCCTACATTGACCATTGGTTGGTCAAAATGCCTAATTAACTCCTTTGAATCGTTTAATTATTAATTTCAAGCTCATTTTTCAATTGAACCGATGTGCAATCTTTTTACCTCTTTCAGATTGATTTTTAAACTTCAAATAAATAGTCAATATGCCATAAAAATTTAGTACAACATTTGTATTAATTTTACATTGCTCAAATTCGAAAATAACTAACAACTCGGTTGTGTTGACTCTCTAGTGTGCACTGCGTCCTCGGTCAGTATTTAAACTATTCAAACACCGAAGCCTATACAGACTTTGGTAAAGTATATTATCGAGCACAAATTCAATGCTTACTGATCTAAATGAAATTTCTAATCTATAATAAGCTAACCTAGTAATGACATTTTGTACACATTCGTCGTCACTATAACTTAGATATTTAAAGTTCAGTCCAAGGTTAAAAACTTCTATTAATATCCATATCTAATACATAGACGACTTTAAAGTTCGTTGTAACGACCCAAAATTTACCATTTTGATTTGTGAATATTTAATTTATTTTAAATATTCAATTAATGGTTTTAATAATTAAAATATACTCTTTTAATTTATAACTAATGATAGTAAATTCATTTTTAAATTTTGTTTACAAAAATAATTAGTTCGAAGTAAAATAAAAAATGTGACCGAAAATCGTTTTTCGAATTTTCGATTTTTTATCATTTAAAAGTTGTCGAAAACGTTGTAAACATAAGTGTGATTAGTAATATAATATAGTAAAAAAAATTTTACTTAAGTAAAGAAGGAGATGTGACATTTTTTTCAAAAATTTAAATAAAAATAAAAGTATGTAATGTCACATTATTATATACCATCAAAGTACAAGGTAAGGATTTTAATGTTGGACAATTTGTTGGGGGAGCATTCATAGGCTTGCGTGTGGAAGAGATAGAAGAGGTGGATGGAGATGATGTGGCAAATTCTAAATGGAGGGTAAGTAATTAAGGGGTAATTTAGTAATTTGTTTATTTCAATTTATATAAAACCTATTTCCATTCTTTTCTCTCTCATTTTTTTTAATTTACACTTCTTTTTTTAAAAAAGCATCTTCTTGTCTATGTTCTTAGAAAAAAAAACTTTTAATGGCTTCCTTTTGAATTCTTTTAAGTAAAAACTTTTTCTTTCCTACTTTAATCTTTCTGAAAACCTTTTAAAAACACCAACTCCTCCATCAAAAAGCTAGCTCAAACCCTCCCATCAAGACCAAGCCCATGCCGCTATAGGCCGAACTCAAATTCCCCTTCCAAGGCCCAAAAACCAAGTTTTGTAAAGTAAATTTCAAGATCTAGGGCCGATCTAAGTTCGAGTGGTGATTTAGTGTGTTTCCGTAAACTTTTGATGAGTAAAACTCATTTATTTTAGGGAAAGTTTTAACCTTTAATTACGTGTTATTATTGTTGTATAATATTGGTTGTCGGATGGATTATAGTGATGATTTGGTTTGTATGTGTTTATATGAGATGTTGAATTTAGACTTGAAAATGTAGTCTAATGTTGAGATTAGTTAGAAAGTTTTGATCTTGCTTGTGATTTGTTGTTATGGCATGAAAATATATGATTTTGTTCATGTATGTGTTGTATATGCTAAAGGAAGTTAGCATTTGTACTTGTATAAGTGACTTAGAGGTCCCTTAGTTTTAAAATCGTGTTACTTTTATAATTTATTAGAAAAGCTATAAAGTTTCAAACTTTATTTTCTAGTTTTCAAAACTTCATACTATGTTTTATAAAGTAAATCAAAAGTAAAAGTTTTGGAGAGTATCAGACTAGTAAAACTAGTTTAAAAAGTTATGGTAACCATAGCGATAGTCGCTATGGATGCAGTTCGGGAAATCAAACATTTTTCTAAACTAAAAGCTTTTTCATCTTAAATATTTTTGAAAAGTATTTTCAAAACATATGATAAGTATTAAAAGGTAATTATTACTTATTAATTAAGTATGAGTTTTAATGATTATTTAATTAACTAATTAAGTAAAGATATTAATACTTAATCACTAATTAAGTGAAAGTAATTTGTACTTAATTATTAATTAAGTAACGGTTAATTATTTTATTAATTATGATTTAAGTAAGTTTTAATTAATATTAATTATTTATCATGTATGGTTTAATTTATAAATAAATTATTAATCAGGTAAGGTTTAATTATTTCTTAATTATTAATTAAGTTAAGATTTAATTAAGATTTATTTATTTAATTAATTATTATTAAATAAAGGTTTTATTTTTAATTACTTTATTTCCAAGGATCGGGTTTATTTAAAGGAAACTTTCTTTTTATAAGTGAATGAGTTTAAAATAAGGGATTGTCTTTATCTGTGCCATTGAGTAGCTAAAATAATACGAATACTTTACTAATGACACCTGTTTAGCATAATAAATCCATGTTCTACTATAATTTAATTGGATAGAATATTAATGACATCTATTTAGCATAATAAATCCCCGTTCTGCTATAATTAAATTGAATAAGTTATGGATGACATCTGTTTAGCAGAATAGATCCCCATTATGCTATTATATTAATATGGACTTATGTGGATTAATTAGGATGCCAGTTAATTGGAAGTGATGGATTAGCTAGTGATTGCTAATTGATTTTATTTACATTTCTGTTGCTTATGTGAATTCTAGTTACGTGACTTGAAAAATTCAAATTGAATTAAATGGTAACTTGATTTAGTACCATTGTGGTCGCTAAGCCTCTTTTCATTTTTGTAAAGTTATGGATTTAAATAACTTCAATTGTATAACAAGCTGAGGTTAAGTGTTTTTAAATGATGTTTTAAAGAAGGTTATTTAATTATATTATTAAATTTTAATTTTTCAGTTATATTGTCAATGTGTTAGTTAATTGGTTTAGTATTGTTTAAAGTTGATTAATTTTTTAATTAATGATGTATTTAAAGTTAATTGCTTATCTTATTAATGTTGGTTTAAAGATAATTAGTGATTTATTTATGATGTTTAAAAGTAATTAATTAATTAATTAAAGGTATTTATAAATGATAATTTGTTTATAAAAAGGATTATACTTAATAAAAGGATTTATTTAAAGGAGATTTTTCAAAGGATGTTTGGTAAATGATATTTTAGAAAGGATTTTTATAAAGGAGTTATAAAGGAAGATTTATAAAAGTATTGTAAATATGAAATGGGCTTATAAAATGGGAATTTTTATAAGGAATGAGATTGGGTTTTGATCATTTAATCCTTCTTAATTATGGTGATATGGAAACATTCTTTCCATACTGAACACTAAAGGGTAAGTGATTTGGTTTATAGTAAGTAATGTTTTATATGATATTTGTTTTAGCCTATTTGAATATAAATTTGGACAAGAGAAAATCTTCTTTAGGTTTTGTTAATATACTTGTACTGTTGAGATAAGTGTATGAATATATTTTCTAAGTATTGAAAATAAAATGGGTTATGAATATACTTATATTAATGAGATAAGTATATAAATGTTTTCTAAGTATTGAAATGAGTATTAAGAGGCTTGTGAAAATATCTTTTGTAAAGGTATTTGAAATCAAAGATTTGAAAAGTGATTTGATTTATGGAAAGATTAATTAATAGAGGCTTAGTGGATCCCACATGGAATTAAATCTATGCTTGTTTGATTGTTTGATAGTTAAATAACTGACTATCAAAATCTTGGATAAAATATAACTCTGGAAATATCTAGGAGAAATATATGAGTTATATAGCATAGTCATCCTCGAAAATGTTGTACTGTGTGTATAAATCTCGTTCTGTTCTCCTAAGACAAATGATAGGGAGATCCGTCCACTAAAACGGTTAGGGGGTGATCCCCGCTCCTATGTATTGTCTGTATATTTCCAAAAGAACCAGAGTTGAGTTTACCGGAAACTAGCGGATGTTGGTTCGAAGAGACCGGGATCAGATTTGTATGAATTATCTGAAAACCACTTCGAACCAACTCAAGCGTTCGAATAGAAGACATCTTAAAGAAGATGGAATCAAAGATGAAGATCTTTGAAGTGCAAGGGCTACTTGCTACTAATCCTGAGGGTGATTCCAAAATGGATATAGTAGAAGTTGTGCCTTTGGTTTATTCATATCCTGAAAAACTTGTATGGACGAATGCTAGCATTGATTTGTCGCTTGGAAGGCAGTGTTAGCATTACAAGTGAGATTGCTATCTAAAAGGTAAAGCGTAGCCTCAAGCCTCATCAACTAAGAATGACTAAAATAGGGCATATGTGGTAGGGCTATGTGGGTCGCACCCATTAGGTTATATCATCACCCTTATATATATTATGGATTTGGTTGTGCATGAGAGCTCTTGGGATAGGCTGTAAAGCAACATGGGTGATGAAATATTCGGTATTATCCGGTAAGGGGTAGGCCGGTCCTGTGTCGGCGGGGGTCCCTGTGAGGCCCTTGGTACATTTTTCTAGAGATTTACTATGGCAGACGGTACCCTAGTGCCTTGTCATTGTATGGAATCCATTCTCAGATATGTGCAGTTACGGACTTAGTTGTCCCGATTATGCTGGAATTCAATTAATGTAACAATTTCGGCTATGGTTCAATATTAATTTTAAACCCTATACGTTATTATAATATCACAAGATTTTCTATGAAAGGTTTTGGTTATCGTAAGGTAAAAACCCGTCTGTGTTTATGTGCGGCGTGGTCTAACGAGATACCTTTATTTTGAAAGGTTTTATAAAAAATTAAGAATCCACTTGATTGTGTTTCTCACGTTGGTTTTACCACACTGATCTTGGCGTTATTTTTTTATAATGCTCGGATTTGCCCGAGCATATTTTCTAGATTTAGCTAGACACTTGGAGCTGCAGGAGACGAGCTGGATGCCTTTGAGACGTACTCCTATATTTTTTATCTTCCGCTATTTGTTTCTTGTCTGTATTTATCTGCAATTATAAGGACAAGTTGTTATAGATGTCCAAGGGCTGATGATAAGATAACGGTACTCTAGTTTACGTATGCATATAAAAGTTTTCTATCTGTAAAGATTCATTGATGTATTATAAATTACTCGTCACATTGTGAGATTCTATTATGTCTTTTCTTTTCCCCCAATGATTTGTCTTTCCGACACTTGGATGTTCGGCACATGAATACCGTGGATGTATTAGTGTCGATTTCTAAGGACCGGAAAGGCGGGTTGTTACATGGGTTGTTACATTCATGGTTCAATCGGTTAACATTATCGATTAACCAATTAACTCTGGCTAGAGATTTTGATTTTAAGTTGGTTACCAATTATGATGATACTAACCTTCTAGAACGAAGGAGACGAATCCTATTTTGGGTAGTATTCCACTTCAAGTAGTTCAATGTATACCCAACTATGGTCGTAACAAGATCGTTGTACCAAGTGTTTAACGATAATTAAATTATAGCCAAGCTACTTAAGGTCGACGGTACCCTCAAGTATGAAGACTATTGTAGGTCTTACCATGAGATCTATTATGACCAAGGTGTATTGACCAATAGAAGATTCTTGTTGAGTCACTCTATGATTATTTCAAACAACCAAAAGTGTACGTAACCCCTTGGTACCCCCAATGATCAAAAGTAATTCATCGCCCATCTTTTGGAGAGTGTTACGCACATTACTCCCAATAGACGTAGATATCGACACATCATGACTTAGGAACATTTAAAGAGTAAGTATTTTTATGTACCTATCAATTCAATGCCCATGATTATAAGCATATTCGTAATTGCAATTAATAAAATATTTCTCCTAAGAATTTTCTACTTATAGATGTTTATTGTGTTAATTAACATTACTTATGTCTAAGTATAACAACATATATAAAAGAAAATAAAACTAAAAACATACTTTATTTCGAATAAGATTCTATTATAAGGGTTAAGTTATGTAATAAATTACATAACTGCCACTAGGGAATACCCTTAACTCTATCAATCTCTCGCTTGCAATTGGGCCAATTATGGTGCCCATGCTTTCGATCAGTCTAAGTAAACTAGTTTGAGAAGGGTCCATAGCGTATGGATCTGTGATATTATTGTTTTGCATCTACTTTCTGATTAAGCTTCCCCATTACCGATAAACTCTTTTATCATGTGTTCATTATAAACAATATATCTCGACTTTTTATCTAGCTATCGGTTCCCACTGCAATCTATATTGCATTATCATTGTAATCATAATACTATAGGATTTCAATGGTGGAAACCAATCCTAGCTCTCTTATAAATTTGCATGTATGTACTACTTTTAGTTTGGTGCTATTAAAAGCGATGTACTTAGTATTTATAGTTGAATTTTCCATGATTTCTCATTTGGAACATTTCCAACTTAAAGCTCCTTAATTAAGGTTGAACATGAATTTAAGATCGATTTACTATATTCGCTGTTATTATGAAGTTTGCATCCGAACACTTCTTTATAGGAAGTTCATTATTTCCATAAAAAATTCTCTAGTAGTTCGTAATTACTCAAGAATACTCTTTACTACCATTTAGTGAATTTAACTCGGATTTAATATTTGCCTAATACTCCTAGTGTATAACGACTTTGAATATACTATGTATCCTAGCATGTTTGATGATCCTTGGTGCCCATGCATAAGGTATTTACTTCATATGTTCCATATGTGTATATAGATTGGGACAATTTCAACATTCTCTTTTACTAAGTATAAGATATGTCTCTTTCAAAATTTTCATTTAGACAACCAACTAAAATTGAATTTAACATGGTGCATCGTTAACAATCAGTGGTATATTGTTTACTTTTAATTTTAGAAATGGTTTAGTACCTTTGATTTTTCTTTTTTTAGAGACACATGGTTCTTCTGCAGTTTGATTAAAATCAAAACATTTGATTTTTGTGTCAAAAAACTTTCTCAACCTCTTTAATGACATTGTCGTATCAGCTGTTGGATCACATCCAAAAACCTACAAACTATTTTATCACTTCTACTGACTTTGAGACAATTTGGTTATGGTGTGCAAATGATCTCATCTAAATCATCATTTAGAGGTCTGCTTCAACATCAATGTAAAAAACTCAAAGTCATATCGTGTGCAATTAGAATCTATATGGACTTAAGCATGTTAACTAGCGAAATCACTCTACTAACTTCAACATTTGAAATCGATGAAGTCAAATCCTATCCACACCGCTTTATCCAATTCCAAGTGCATTAATCTTCTTCTCGAAGACTCTTTTGCAACTGATGGATCATACCCATCAGTAACATTTACCAAAATACTACCTTGCTAATGTACTTGGAATCAACGGATATAAAGCATCACACCATGTAGTAAAGTCTTTACTTTTCATGGTTGTCGACAACTGAGGAGATTGGTATTACTATCAATTTATTTTCTTGATATTGATAAGAAACTTTTAGTTTCTCTTCAATGTACTAGAATTTTTATTAGACATTCTAATGTATATGTATCCTTTTAAGCTTGGTTAAATTTACTTCATATATGTAATCATTTACCATGTCAGGATCTCAGATCATACCTGGGTCCATCGCACTACCACTAATTTCTCTAGTAAGAAATTCCTTCGGTAAGAAGGTGGTGTATCTTGAAACAACAATTTTTTTCTCCGTGGGACTAAATAGACATTTAAAACATTTTATGAATTTCCTATTTACTTACGTAAAATAGTTATAGTATTGAGTTTACAAAACATAGTCTTGTAAATTAGACTGCCACAAACCTTAAACTATTTTAGAACGGGCTTCCTTCGTAATTCATATCTTAGATGAAATCACTAACTATAGTTTAGATGAAATCAAGTTTAACATATGTATTTACTCTTAAGTACGTATCCTTATAGAAAGAAGTAACTCATATTTACTCATTATCAATCATGATTTGTCCCACAAAGTTTAATTACTCTTTATTGATACATCATTACGTAGCATATGGAGAAGTGACTTCGAGAGTGAGTCTTATTTGCTTTTAGGGACTATTGGAACTCTTATTCAAAATAATCACCTATCCGATTAAATTATCTTATTTCCTTTGCATGCTATATTTAATACTTTCATTTTATATTCTATGAACTTATCATATATATCTAACTTGTGTATCAAATACACATATTCATATTCAAGATAATTCATCGATGAATTTAACGAAGTAAGTGGATCCTCTTTTGTTATAATTAGACCTTAGACCGCATGCATACATACATACATACATACATATATATATATCTGTATATTATATATCAATCTGAAGAGTTTGTTAACTCCATTTCTCCCTCTCATTGAATGAGTGCTTTGCACTTAATCATTTGAGATACTATTCAGAAGTATCATATGATTCATGATTATATGATTAAAGAATTATTTCTTACAGATACGACTTAGTCCATAATTTCAAATATAATCATTAAATATTTATGCTTTTGTATTTTTTGTAGCTTACACATCACTATTTTTATGAAAACAAATTCAAACATTGAAATGCCAAAGCATAGATCTATATTATAACTATGAAGTTAAAAAGGTTGAAATACTTTCAGGGCTTAAAATAAGCTTTAACAAGAGCTCAATTTTAATATTGAATGATGTTAATGAGGTCGAAAATCTTGTGGCTAATACCCTTAATTATAAAACCATAAAGTTCCCTATAGACTATCTAGGCTTCAAGATTAGACCAACAAAACTAATAAAGGAGGATTAGCAAGTGATAATCGATAAAATTAAGCAAAAATTACCGAATTGCAACAGTAGATTTCTATCTTGAGTGAGCAGAATCATTTTAGACAACTTGGTCCTTTCAGCCTTTCCCATATACTAGATGTCATGTTACCACTTTCCTAAATGGGTAATTGACGAAATAGATAAAAATATAAGAGATTTTCTATGGAGAGGTGACAATTCTTGTAGCAGCATCAGCTGGGAAATAGTTTGCAAGTCCAAACAAGAAGGAGGCCTAGGAGTCATAAACCTCCATAATCTCAATGTGTCTTTACTGGGAAATATTTAATGGAAATTTAGTAATAACAACGAAAACCTAATTTGGAAAGAAATGATTTCTAACTAGTTTTATGGTGGAACTTGCAACCTTCATCACATCACCTCCAACCCCAACAATGTGTCTTACTTTAGGAAATCCATTGCAAATTTTTTAATATTTTTAATCTTGGTATTAGTCACATAGTCCATTCTGGTAATAATATATCCTTTAAGCATGATAGCTGGATTTCGTCCATACCCTTAAGTGTGGAATTCAAAGATCTTTATGATATTTGCAATTTCAAAGATGCTTTAATTTTTGAGGTTTCTACGCCTTATAATGAATTTCCATAGAACTTTAATTTCAGCCAAGCTTTAGAGGTACTATATTGACTCAATTTGTAACACGTAGTGCAATGCTTGAATTCTACAACCTAGATAAGGAAAGTGATATTAAAATTTGGTGTTCAGAAAATGATAAATTATATTCCTCAAACTTAGTATACAATTTCTTAAATTTCTTTGGGACGAAGGAAACGAACTTCAGATTATATTGAAAGTTAACGCACCTCCTAAAACAATGACACACATATGGCTTACCTTTCACAATAAATTAAACATAATTAAATTTTTAAAGAAAAAGAACCTAATTTTAGACAAAAACAGTGTTTTTTTTGTAAATCTAACTTAGAAAACACAACATATTTATACTATAACTGTCCACTGACTAATTTTATACTTGTAAATACTCTTTATATCTTTGAATACACTATAACTACCATGGATTGCAATTGTGATCACTACTAAAACGTTCTTAGAAATCAATATGTTCCTAGCTACAGAATTTTGCTGAACACCATTTTCATAATTACTTGTTGATGCCTTAGGTTTGAAAGAAACCAAAGGATGTTCAATAATACTTGCACCCGCCTAATAACCTGACTTATGATATTGCACCGTTCATTTACAATTAGATTGTGAAACTTGGCTACAAATTAGCCAAATATATATTATTTAAGGAATTCCTAAAAAGGGTTAAAAAAATAAGATTTGACTCTTTAAAGGTAAAAATTGTTCACATCAGTAGGACGATACTATGGCCATAAGCACCAATCTAGTGGATCCTAATAGCGAAGCTAACCACTCGAGCACCTCACGCTTGCTTGATTACTAAGTACATCTTCTTTTGTGTACATCTACCTCGACACTTATATATGTATATAAATATATAAGTGCACAACTCATATCTTTAGTTGAGTATTTTTGGTTTAGCAGGCTAACGGTTAGGATAGATTATGCTGTGCGCACATTCCTTCACTGGATACATCCATTGATAGCTTGAGGCTTATACATGGAGAGTTTGACATGCCCACAGTTGGATCTCTGATCTCTACCATATTTTACCTTTTAGGCTTTTCTAAGAGTGCTGTTGTTTTTTTTCTTAGTATCATCACCGTTTCTAATTCATTGTTTATGGGTTTTTCTTTGTAAATAGGGGGCTTTTATTTTCTTTTTATGTAGAGGGGGTTTTTGCTACCTACTAGGCTTGTTGGCAGCACCAATTTTAAGTGTGGAATAAAATTATAATAGTGCTCTCCTCCTTGAGAGGATCACTTATTTTAATCAAAAATAGATTTATATTATAACAGATATTCATAATATTCATATTAAAACAAAACTGCTTCTATTTTCGGTCAATACCAAAAATAGTTATGACTTCATAAATAATATTTAGCATACACGAAAGTAATATTTCCAAACTTGATACGTCCAATAGTAAGCGTTATATGGTATGCTTCCACTATTTCCACTGTTATAGTCACAACAATTTGAAATATGAAGCTCCATTTAGCCACTTACTACGGGCTGTTTATTTCCTTTAGTGTAACTAATTTATAGTTGGGAGTTTCGGTTCAAATACTTAGAACTCAAAGAAATAAATCTTAAAGCGAACAATTTTCTATAAGAAAAGTGCATTGGGAATAAAAATTATATTTTTTTCCTTATTAAGCGTCTATATATAATTTTAAACAATTCCATTTTCAATGTCTCTTCATGAAGTAGAAGTGATCATTCACTGTCTTTATCCTAACCATACCAATATTATTACCATTCCTAAACTTTTGTTTTCTCTTTTAAAAGGTCGAAGAATTCAAAATAGAAACCCTTTACTACAAGACTATGCCGAATTCTTTATAGAAAAAATCGATGATCCTTAACATTTTAATGATATCGAATAAGTTGCACTTCAATAGACATATCTAAACTAACATTTCAGTTATCGGATTCCTAGTTCCTTTTGTAGTCCTTAGTCTAGTGTTGTTTCTAACATAACAAGATCCTTATTGTAATCAATCATATTGAACACATGATCTCATAATACATTTTACTTCTTATTTAAGTGAAATAATTTCATCAAGATTTCTTATATTAGGAACGTAATTGTCCACCATACAACTTTTGTATGTGACCAAATGTGGATATGATATCCATACTCTTATATCTTTTAGAGTTCATAACTCAAGAAGACAATGTACAGTCTCGGTCAGATAAACACTTAAGTGACCAAAGCACAAATGTTTTTAATAGTTGTATAATTTTCAATTTTGCATAAGTCTTGAAGTGAGAACATGCCAAAAGGTTTATTAGTAAGTATATTTTATATTTCTTCGTCGGTCTTTAATTGATTTTTTATAGTATATTTTGATTGATAAATAATTTTAATAACATATTAACTATGCAAAGATATCAAAGTAGATTTTATAACATCACATATGGTCTTATACTTATTAGATTGGTTTATTATATTTGTCTAATAAGGCTCCCACTAAATTCTGCATCTCTCAAAAGCCTTAAAATATGTATGAGAATTTCATAAATGCCTTCAGTGGTTGTTAGGATCCATTTGTTATGTTACTATAACTATGAGGGTGCTCAACAAATTGTAGTCCCCATGAATGGTAAGTAACACTTCACCAGTTATATCTCATATATAACTCCTAACATACTTTTAACTATGCTCCTAATCGTCTTTTTGACCATAAGGGTGCTCAACAAATCATAAAGTATATTGGGTACCCTAGACCCATTGTGTTGATTAGATTTTTAGTCAACCTTGAAAATGGGTTTAGGAGGTGATATTAGCAAATAGTGGTTACTAAAACCTTAGTTAAAAATGAAAATAAAATGAAAATAATGAACTAAAAAGTAAAGAAACGAGAGTTTAGAGTGGTTTGACCAAAGATGATTTATGTCCACTATGAGAAATTTCTTTTTACTTCCCTTCTATTACAACAGCCTAGATTAAAAGACAATAGCTAGAATACAAGATAGTTGAAAACTAGAGTTATTCAACCCTTTTGAAGTGATAATGTAGGAGGTATTTATAGTAGCTGAAACTAATGCTTGAACGGTCGAGATTACGCTGAACAATCCCAAGAAAGGATTTTTGGGCCACAGATGAAGGTATATGGTTGATGTGCATGCCAAATAAGATGCTTGACGGCTTGCATGGTGCAAATGAAGATAGTTGGCAAGTCATACTATGGGAATGCTTGAAGCGTGGTAGACATCGTGGAAGTGGCTGCAGCAGAGGTACTTTGGTAGCAACAAAGGACATGAGAGGGTTACCGCACAATGGCACTTTTGTCAAGTGAACATCGTCGGTTGATGCCATTCCCTTTAGAGGACCAGTACACGCAGAGCTTCTCCTAGGCCAAGGAATTTGATGCATGCAACAACGTCCCGAAAATTCAAAAACTTCGTCTTCGAATATCAAAAAGTTTAAAATATAGTTAAGTTTTATAAATGGGATTTTATAACCTTATTAAAATTCATTTAATCAATGAATAATGATAGGAAATTTTTTTTTGAAAAGTATTTACAAAAATATATTCTTCGAAGAAAAATCGATAATGTGACCGAAAATCGGTTTATCGGTAAACAACTTTTTGATCAACATAAGTTGTTCGAACTATTTTGCACTTATCTAATGACCAAATAAACACATTAGCAACTACTTAACACTTCTCTTCATAAGAAAATAGAACATTCTAGAACCTTTCATTTGGATATGAGATATTTTGAAAAGTTAAGGGTATAAGAGTATTTTGCTAATGCAAGTGATGTAAAGGAGAACTGATGGACATGTGGAGTGGTGAGCCTTCCATGGCATGGTTGGGGGGTGAGTGCAAGCTTAGGCAACACAATTCTAAGCCTATAAAAGGAGGTGCATATCCTTGATAATAAATCAGAAATTCACAAAGCTAAAACAAGCTTACTTTCATGTCATCTTCTTCTCTTATGTTCTAAAGAAAATATTTGCAAAACTCACCCAGATCAACTCAAATTTGGAATGAAGCCTTGAAAAAACATTGTAACACCTTCCACTAAGATAGATCTTAAAGAACTGAAGCCATGCTCCCCCACGAAGCATAGGCCGTGAGCAAGGATGGTCCATTATTGGGCTAAAGTAAGTGCAAAATAAGGAGGAGAAGGAAGAAGGTGGTCGCAAGGTTGAGGTTGGACTTGAGTACTTGGATCTGGCTTGTTTATTGGGCAAAAGGCAAGTTAACTCGTCATTTGAATGGAAAATATTGGGTATATATGTTTGTGTTTGATTGTGTTTAAGTTGTTTGAACTGGTGTCGACATATGTTGAAACATTGGTTTTGATTCTTGCTTTAAAAGAAATGGCATACGTAATCCATATGAACGGATTTGAATGGACTTAAACGGACTTATATAACCTATAGAATGGCCTTAAAAAAAGCATATAGGTTGTAGTTGAACTTTGGTTTAGATTGGACTTGGATTTGAAAGTGCATTTATAGCAAGAGTCGTTGTGGATGCACTTTGGAATTGCCTTGTTTTTCGTGATTTCTATATAATTTTGTATAGTGGTCCTTAGGGGTTTCTCACAATATTTATTATGCTTTATATGTATTCTTGTTTCTACACAAAATTTGGATAGTAAAAAGTTAAGTAACGTTTCGAAAAGTGGCCAAAACTTCACATGTTCCAAAACTATCTCGTTTAGCCTTGATTTTTTTACTTTAAAGGTTTGAAAAGATATTTACATTTAAGTCTGTTATTTCATTCTTTTTACAAGTGTTTACTGACTCATATTATAGTATTTCAAAATTGGTTTGAGATATATATGAATTTTTAAGAATTAGTTGTGAATTTTTAAAGAATAGTTTTTATAATGAAAACTTGTTTTTCCAAGTTTTTAAGTAAATTATAAACTTGTTATTTTTACAAGTGTTTACTAACTCATGTTATTTTTGTGAAGAAATTTTTGAAAACAATTTTACCATCACTAGTTATTATTAAAAAGGGGTTTATTTGAGTTATAAAATCCATTAATTTATTATTTAAAATTATATTAATATTCATATTTAAAGTGATTAAATTCCAGGTCATTACATTCTCCTTCTTAAAAGAATTTCATCCTGAAATTAGCACACATGAATACCCAATACTATTTATAAGTCCTATGATATTCATAGATAATCCATATGCAAAATTTGATTCGATCTCTATTCAAATACATAAATTCACTTCCAAACTAGTATCACTCACCCGATTCTCTAGTGCGGACTCCGATTAGGCTTCTTGATTAGAAACCTCCATTCTCCTTACATAGCCATATACTATGATAGACAACTTTGGTTCCATATCCAGAACCCTCACCAAGTGTCCACCGTCAAGAATCGAGTAATAGATCCTTATTTGGAACAGTGTGAAACACCTTAAAGTCATTACTCGAATCTTATACCAAAACTTTGTGAAAAGAAATTTGATCTATGTTCAACTTACATACTTATTTTATTGGTTCTCTCTAATACCAATTCCTTTTTTGTTAAAATTATTTATGAAAACATTTCATAAAAAACTAAACTTAAGTTTAACTTATATAATACCCTACTACATCCTGAGAGTATATACCACTATCTGGTTCAAACCTTTCCATTTTTGAATTTATTTCCCCTAAGTAAACTCAAGATCCAAATAGCCAGTTTTTATTCCAAAATTCATCTTGAAATGAAACTATATATTAACCCTAGAAAATGAATACATATAACCCGAGTAACTCCAAAATGACACTAAGGGACTGGGTACTACCAAATAGTATCATATATTCCCTGACCAAGAAGGTTAATACTTAAGAGAAGTGCTTACCATCAGAACACATCTCTTTCCCATTTTAATTATTTTTGGGCCACTCGAACTAGTTAACATAAAAATATTCCTACTATTTAAAAATCCCTCTTTTGAAATAATAATTTACATATTTCCTAACAAATAGTTTTAACAAAATAACTTTACCAACTTGCTTTGGGTTCGTTTGGATTTGAATTTGTTTCGATCGTACAGTGATAAAGAGAACAATTTACTAAGTGCCCTATTACGTTTACAATATTTGCTTAGGCAAACATCCAATCGTTACTTAGAAGATTATTCGGAACATCACAAAACAAATCGAGACTCATTCTCCGAACCAACCAAAGAAAATGGATCTCCATAAAATTTTCATTCCCAAAATTCTTTATACTTAAGCAAAATTACTTTCATGCAAAAACTATTCCTACCCTTTCCAAAAAATATTTAAAATCTTCTTCAAGACTCTGGAATTTAAATCCTCAAAACCCTTTATTTATAAAACACATTTTGATAAACCAAATTTAAATAAAATCACTTCTTTATACAAAATCATTTCTCAAATATTTATTCCCAAAATATTCTAGCTTTCTTTTAATAAATATAATTTATCAAAATCCAATTTTAATCTGACATTAACATCGAAAGCCTTACAGTCAAATTATGAAACATAATTCACAAGGTGTTTGTCGATGTTATACCAATTTCTATCTACCTAACCTATGTTTTTAGAAATGAAAAATTGCAAATAAACCAACAAACAATAGTCAATCCCCCAAAACTGGACGAGCATGACTAATCAAACCCTAAATGATAATAATTGAATATTATCATCTTCTAACAAACAAACGCATCAAAAATAACTATTTTAAATTCTTTTGAAAATTTCACTTTTATATATAAAATATAGTCCTAAGTAAAATTATTTCATTTACCAATTTTAAAATGATACTGTGTTGGTTTGTCTTGTTTTATGTGTTTAGAAACCCCTATCGATAACATTGATCAGACGCATCGAACAAAATTCATAAGCCACTCAACAGACTAATCAACATAATATAAAACAATTTTATAACACTAACAAATATGCGCTCTTCTATATATACACTCAAACTCATTCTAGGGTGTGGCTTATCCCATCCTTACTGAATTTTACCCCACCAGGGCTAAGGTTCTCGCTAAACCTTCAGCTCTAATACCACGTGTAACAACCCGTCTTTTCGATCCTTAGAAGTCGACACTAATACATCCATGGTATTCCCGTGCAGAACATCCAAGTGCAGAAAAGAAAGATTATTGAGGTGAAAGAAAAGAAAAGACAGAACAAAATCTCACAACACGACGAGTAATCTATAATATATTAATGAACATTACAAAAAGAAAGACTTTTATATTCATACATAAATCAAAGTATAATTATCCTATCATTAGACCCTGGATAGTTATAACAACATGTCCTTACAATTTTTGATAAATACAACAAGAACAAAATAGTGGAAGATAAAATACATGAATACACCTTGGACGATCTGGCCCATCTCTCCAAAGTGTCTAGCTAAATCTGGGAAATATGCTTGGCCTAACCTGAGCATATAAGAAAAATAACGCTTGGATCAGTCTGGTAAAACCGGCGTGAGAAATACAATCAAATGGATTCTTATATCTTATAAAATCTTTCAAAATAAAAGATATCTCGTAAGACCGCGCTGCATATAAACACATATGGGTTTTTACCTTATGATAACCAAAACATTTCTATATAAAATCAAGTTGTATTATAATAATGTCTAGGGTTTTAAAATAAATTATGAATATAGCTAGAATGCTTGCATCTTACGTTCCAGCATAGTTGGGCACAATTAAGTCTGTACGGCGCATATTGAAGAATGGATTCCATCAATGACAAGGCTACAGGGGTACTGTCTATCACAGTACACCTCTAGAAATATGTACCGAGATCAACAAGAACATCTTGCACTTTTGCTACACAGAACCGGCCTACTCGTTACTGGATAGTACCGAATATTTCATCATGCCAGTTGCTTTGCAATCTTTTCCTGAGAGCTCTCATGCACAACCAAATCTATAAATATATATATATATATATATATATATCTAGAAGGGTGATAACATACCCTAATGGGTTCGACCCACATAGCCCTGATGCATATACCATGTTTTAGTCTTCCCGATTGATGAGGCTTGAGACTACGTTTGTGACGACCGCCCTACACCACCAGCACCCAATATACATTAGATAGTGCGTTGCTGTCATGTCGATCGACGTAGGATGATCATCAAGGTTTAAAATGAAACAAAACATCACAGAATATGTAGTATATCTCACAGCACATGGAATAAAATATAATATCATAGATATAGAATGAAAGAGACAGTAATAACTAAGTGATCCAAATATTAGAGTATAGATACACAAAATTATACATTATGAAAGGAATTTATACAACAGAAGTAAGCTCATATGACTGTCTCATAATAATATTAATAACCAGCACTGCCAAGGCTCCACAGTGTTGCACAACGGGATAAGCATAGAAATCCATGTATATAATACGAGATAGTTCCCTCCAACTCATCCTCTGCACAGCTATTGCGTTGCACCTAGACCTGCTAAGAGCACCTGAGATAATAAGAAGCAGAGCATAAAACCTCGAGTCAGACAACAGTCTGGTGTGAGTGGTAAATGAAGCTCAAATATTATACAAGTCGATATAGTATGGAACAAGGTACATGAACCATACCTGACCTATCCCTACAACCAAAGAGTTAGCACATAATAACATAATATGCTACTCTAAGTGTCATAAAGGTCTAATTCAACTAAGTATGATAACAAGTGTCCAAGTCTTATCTCCAATACCTATCTTCACGACTAACCTCAAGTGATAGACTGTGGGGAAAGAAATCATAGCAACAATAACATCCGTCAAACAATCCTACCATCACTCTATATACTATGGATATATGATAACTCGTATGACCATTCTTGTAACGACCCGTAAAATTTTATGGTTTTAAAAGTATATTTAACTGGAAATTTATAAAATTTTAAAACAATAAAATTTGAAAATAAAAATTTATTATTTAGAATACGTCTATTTTAATATAGCAACTGGTAAATTTTCATCTGATAATATTAAAGTTTATTTTCCTGTGAAATTTTATTTCAAATCAAACCGGTTAATAACAGTGAATTTAAAAGTTTTCCAAAACCAAAATATGTCAACAGGAGAAAATTTATTCAGATCATTCTGAATCAGACTGCGAAATTCGTTTTTCTAAATTTGGACTTCTATTGCTCCGTTTATCTTAATTCTTGTAAAATAGCAGCATTGTCTGGTACCGGTTATCGACTTTTGATCGGATGATCGTACCACTGATATCTGTATACCGTTTTGACCGTCTCATCGCGCTGATCACAACGGTATATTTATTTTTGTATTTTGAAATTCGATACGCAATGGAAACAATAAAATGTTCGTTGTATCGGTATCATAAATTGCAACCGTTAGCTTTCTTGTTTTCCAAACTTTGAACCGTGCAGCCCAAGCAATGTAATAAATTGCTTTAATTTCTTTTCAGCTAAATCAAGACTTTGACCGTTGTTATCTCTTTATTTCCATCTGACTGTTCATTTTTGAACGGTTCAAATGTGCTTTAATATTTGCATTTATGAATTTTTCCATTTCGTTTCTTTCTTTTGAGCGTATCTTCCTCCATTTTCCTTTTCCTTCGGCTACCTCTTCATTTTCTTCTCCAGCAATTAACTCCCCTCATCTTCACGTTCTCCACTTCCACGGCCATGCAGTCAACAGCCCTCCCCTTCCGCCGCACCCAATCCTCCACTTCGCAAATGACAACACCCAAAAGCCAGGCCAGCAATCGCCTCCTCCACAGCCCAAACCCACCGTTCTCCCTGACTTCGGCCTCAGCAGCCTCTGCCTCCTCCCTGTAACCGAGAGCAACCCCGCAATCAACTCCACTCGCCATCACTCGAACCCATCTCGCAACGCTAGCCCCTCCTCGGCCTCGCCTGCAACCTAGATCCGCCCTATCCACTGCATGTAGTTCGCCACCACAGATCAACCCACAGCTCCGCCAGCACGTCCCCAGGTCGACCAACCATCTCCCTTTGCCTCCCAAAGCCCCACCACGCTCCAGCCCTTCCCGTATGCTCGTGCCTCTCCCGCTCCACCTCTGAGCCCTCCACCAAACAGCAGATCCAAGCAGCTGTATCTCCTCTGTCCTCTGTATCTCCTCCGCCTAGCATCTCTTCGTCCATCTCCACTTGCTCCTCTCGGCATATAGGTATACATTTCCTTCATACTAAATTATTTTGCACATAGGCCTGCTGCATATAGGTATACATCCATTTGTAGCATGTTAGTTGTATGAGTTATAAGATTTTTGTATATCTATATAGTTATAAAGTTAGTTATATAGGTTGTTGTTTATATTTGTTTCACTGTTTAGTTTACTGGTTATATAGGTTCACCATAGATAAGTACTATATATATACCATACTTTTTATAGAAGTTTATATATGTAGGTAAAGATGTTAGTGTACAGATATTGTTATAACACAGGTTGCGTATTAGAAGTTGTTTTAAAGTTATAAAATTTCAACGTATAGTTTCGGTATAAATGGATAAATCTTAGTCTGTATGTCTGCATATGGTATAGATTTGTTCGTATACATATAGTATATATGTTGTATTCATATTGTCTTGAGTGCTTTGTTTTTTTTAGTCTGCATATTTTGTTAGAGTAGGTATATATATACTTTTATATAAAATTTGGTTATATAAAGCTTACATATAAAGTACTAATATATATCTTATTTTAATATTATGGTATTGATTCTATATATAATAATAATAATAATAATAATAATATCATATACAATCCGTTTTGTGACATTTAACTGATTTTGGTAGTTCATTTTATATAGTGATATTAGGATCTACATTATATATATATATATATATATATATATATTATGTGTTGGTATTTAATGTTAATTTGAAAAAATTAAATATATACTTTATTTTAAAATATGTTTAAATTGAGTTTTAGAAAATCTATATATATGTAATATATCCCGTTTCACTGATCTCGTGCCACTCTGACTGACATTCGCAATATCAAATCTATCTCAGCAAAATCCCAACTTGTCGTTGTTCCGCTCGCTTGATTTGTATGCTTGTCCTTGTCTATTCGCTTCCATTCCCGTGCATATCTCCTGCCTTGAAAGGTGAGCAATCACTCACGATTAACGTTCTTTTATTATTTAAATTTGATTTCATTTGAAATAGCAATTGAAATATGCTGTTGTAGTTACTTACATTGTTATATATGCTATTATCTATAACTGTTCACCTGTGACATCTGACACCAGTATCTAGTATTATATGCCTGTTATTACTATTATTTGTATCTGTTCACCTTTGACATCTGACACCAGTATCTAGTATTATATGCCTGTTATTACTATTATTTGTATCTGTTCACCTGTGACATCTGACACCCGTATCTGTTATTTATACTGATGATATATGCCTGTTGTTATATATTTTTTTTGTATCTGTTATCACTCTGCAAGTTCCCTGTTAGTATAGAATTCACTATGGGTTGAAATGATACATACCCGAACGGACTTTAGAATAGGAGAATTTCGTTATGGGTTGAAATGATAAACCCAAGCGATTTTCATTTGAACTGAAATTGGGATTACGGGTCGAAATGATATCTACCCGTATATATTTAAAATTTCGGATTGAAATGATAAATATCCGTATCACTTAACCCTATGATAAATATATATACAGACACCGTTGGTCCATATATATAAATATTTTGAAGATAAATTCTATGGTTTTGGAAAGAAATATATGGTTTTATTTAACGTTGAGCCAAAAATTATTATATATAAATGGAAATGATTTATATGGATTTAATAATGATATTTAATTTAATTAAGATTGATTAAATACATATAATATGGTTGAGTATTTAAATTTATGTTCCAAAATAGATTTTTGGTAAAAATTTAAATAAGTTAAGGTTGGGAAGATAATTTGAATTTAGAAAAGAATTTTATTTAATTAAACCAATTTAAAGCTTATTGAATTTGAAATGTAAGATATGATTTTCTAACTTGGGTCTGATTTATAAGTAAGTTAATGAATATTTCTTGTTTAAAATAAATTTAAGAAAAAAAAAGTGTAAATTTAAGGCTGGTTAAACGATATTGAATTCATTAAATGAATATTCCCTGATTAAATGATAAATGAAGTTAAACCAAGAGTTATATGAAACTGTTAAATTTAACTTTGAAATTGTTGAATAATTAAGCTTTGAAATTTATTGGAAATTTAAATGGTTTATTTTGTGATTTAGATTTGTATTTGAAATCAATATAATTTAAATTGTTATTTAGAAACTGAATTAAATTGATGAATTGAGCTTTGAATAAATTTGAATCTGGAATTTGAAGTTGATTTGAATCGATTTGCAAGACTTGAGAAATTTTTAAATGCTTTACTTTATAAATTATTTAATGTATATACAATATTTTGGGAAAATAGTTATATTTGAAATGAAATGATATTTGGGTTTTGAAGTATAAATTAAATTGAAATGACCACGGTGTATACTGTATATTTCCATCTTGTAGATAGTTCTGAAGACCCTTAGAGGATGGTTATCCCAAACATCCTTTAAGTTACTTGTATTTCAGTTGATAATTCACTTGAGTTGGATTTATTAGTATAAGAATGTTAATCCTGACTCGAGTGTTTTGTGTTTTGCTTTACGCTCGGGTCAGACCGAGTGATACAGCATCTGAGACTCACCTTTGGAGTTTGGAGCTTCCTTTGGAGATCCAACTATCGCCTCAGCTTTCAGCTCTTCTAGTTGATTCGTTCAGAGAAGTCATCTGTTGTATTGGAGACTTCACTACATTTGAGATATTCTGTTGTATTTTATTTAACTCTGATGTTTATATAGTAGCTTCATGAACTACTATTTTATCTATTCCGCTGCGTATTATTGTATTACTCTGTGTCTGTGATTCTGTGATTGATTTATTTACTGCATATGCTGAGTTTTGCCAAATTTTTATTACAATCTGTTATTTTGAATTATTCAAGTCAGACATGTGTGGATTTATTGTCGATTTGAATGGTCCAAAATAGCGGGTCGTTACAATTCTACTGCCAGGGACTAATGGAAATACTTGTTTTTTGTATACTCTCTTTAGCCTGAAGTTGATACTAGACCCATCCAACTAGTCTACAGTACACTGATCCATTCAATCGATACGGGGTAACTTTCAACATACCCATGAGCGTCCTCATGGTACCCTTGCTTTGAGTACAACAGAAAACACTCCGAGTATCTGTGATACCTTAGTACGCGTATTCGAGCCCTTTTCTTTGCTCTAACTAGCTTCCATTATCCTAGAGGAACCATTCTACATTCCTCTACTCAACGACTCCTTTCAACATCAAGTCGTCACCATAAGGAACCATCTACATTCCCCATTCTACGATTCCTTTTAACATTGAGCTGTCTTCTTCGGAACCTAACTTCATTCAACGTTGAGTTATCACCCGAAGACTTTAACTTTCATCATGTTGTTATATCGCCATCAGTCATCATGCGAATGAGTCAACATCTCCAGCATGACCTCTAGAACTCCTATACCAACTCCTAGAAGTTCCATCCCCATAGGACCAACTAGAGAACTTGGTGCCGACCTCTGTACATAGCCACTAAGTGGCCAAGTTTCTTTCCATCCTACTTCTTGCTTTCAGTACTCTATGCCCAGATGCTTGAACCCCGACTTCTCTGCTCCAAATTAAGTCGTCTTATCTTCAAAACACCCTACTTCATATCCTAGAAGTAAGTTGTCATAGCCTTTGACACTTAGCCGATCTCCAATCTTTCACCATAGGCAACCTCTACAAGCCATATTCTCCCCCTTCCCCAAGTCGCTGCCGACATGGAGCAACCGAGAGAACTCGGTACCGACCTCTAAAGTCGGTACAGACTTATGTGCTTAGTGAATTAGGGGATGCGATTTGGACCACGAGCTCTTCCCATGCTCCAGAATTTGCCTTCCAAGTTTCGTCATATTCCGACCAGTTTTGCCTTCGATTTGCACAATTTCCCAACCTATCTACCTAACATCTAAAACACTAGAAAACAACATCAAATCATAACATACAATCATGGAATAACATGCATATACATCCATTTACACAATCAATACATGAGAATGTGACAATCAAGCTAGTTTTACTCTAAATCTAAGTTTTACATTAGCATATGCATATGAATGATGGAAATTACTCTAGCATGTGGACATGAGTTAATAGATTACAAATCCCATTTTAAAAACCATTTCAAAATGTCCAATTTCTGGTCATAAACAAATATTGATAAGTGGTTAAGGTTAGAAAACCTTTTTTAGATCAAATCATGTTAAAAATAACCATTTTAACTATATAAACAAGTATAGATGAGTGAGAGGTCAAGAACCACTCACCAAATGCCTAAAATACCCAATTTCTTCTTTAAATCTGAAGTGGACAACAAGGAAGAAGACCCAAATCAATAAAAATGATAATCTCTAACATATATACGCTAATCCCCTCTCAAATCAATGATTTGGCAAAGATTAGTAAGGAAAAGATGTGATTTTTGATGAAATTAAGGCTGATGGAAGTTTGGATCTGTTTTGGGAAAGAAGAAAATGACTTAGATCAGTTCCTACAGCCTCCTACTAGCACATATTTTGAAGTGAGTTAGTGGGCCTAAGCACGGGCTTAGTTGATTACTCATTAAAATTGGCCAGCAACAACCAAAAATTAAAACTACAATAACTTTCAAACGACAAGTCCATTTTTCTACTATGATGACTCTATGGAATAGGAAACCATCATCCTAAAGCAATGGAAGTGGGTTGAGACCCTAATTCAGCTCCTATCAAAAGTTATAGTCCAAACAAGATTTTCAGGGTTAAAATAGTCACATAGAAATTCGGTAGAAATTATAGATGTGGAAAATGTCTCTAAGAGTTACTTTCCAAAATCTTAGAGTTATACGACCTCATATGAATAAAATAAAAATATTTTATGATCCTCCGATACGTAAAACACGGATCATTATGCTCTCCTCTCTTTAGGTATTTTGCCCCCAAAATCCCCAAAGAAACACAGACCATCAATCATAGTTACCCCGCATGTCTAACAATCATGTATATCATCAAACATGTCAAACACGCAACCATGCAATCAATAATATAGGTAAACCTATCATAGCATGTGGGATATTAAACTACTCTATATGATATCGAAAGTGAAAGTAAATACGATAAATAATGGGCCTTACCATGTAAAGAGATTCGGATGAGTGCCCTTCATACTCTCCTCGATTTCCTATGTGCAATCGCCTTCACTTCCGCCCCATTAAACCTTCACTAACCCCATCGTCTTCCTCTTAAGTAGATTTGTATCGCGTTTGACAATACGAATCGACTTACGAGGCCTCAAAGCTTCTTTTTCAATCTCGGTATCATTAAGCTGATCCTGTGCAATCCTCATGCCTGAGTCGTGCACAAACTTCCGCAGATGAGAAACATGGAAGACGATGTGCACACCTTCCATTTTCGAATTTAAGTTGAGCCTATATGCTTGGTTCCTAATTCTCTCAAGTATTGGAAAAGGATCTACAAATCTTGGTACCAACTTCCCATTGCTATCGAATCGAATAACATTTTTCAAAGGAGAAATTTTCATGAATACCATATCTCCGATAGAAAATTCTAAATCTCTATGCCTTATATCAGCGTAACTCTTCTGCCTATCTTATGCTTCTTTCATCCGTTGCTGAATGATCTTTATCTTTTTCGAGGTTTCTCTAATCATATTTAGCCCAAGTATCCGTTTCTCGCCTACTTCCCACTAGCACGAAGGGGCATTACATGGTCGGCCATACAATGCTTCATATGTGCCATACCGATAATAGATTGATAGCTATTTTTGTATGCGAACTCTACCAAATGCAGGTGATCATTCCACGAGCCTCCAAAATCAAGAATGCAAGCTCGCAAGAGATCCTCTAGTATACGATTCACTCTCTTGGTTTGTCAATCCGTTTCTGGATGATAAGCCGTACTAAGATGCAGCTGGGTACCCAACGCCTCCTATAAGCTCTTCAAAAACCCACTAGTGAACAACGGATCTGGATCGCTCACAATGCTCTTTGGTACACCATGAAATCGTACAATCCATTTCACATACAACTCGACCAGTTTACCCGCCGTTCTGCTTGACTTGATAGGTATAAATTTGGCACTCTTAGTCAGTCGATCGACCATGACCCAGATGTTAACGTACCCTGCTCGAATTCTCAGCAGTCCATCAATGAAATCCATCGATATCCACACCCACATCGATATCCACACCCACTTCCACTCGGGAACTTCAAGCAGTTGCAACAGGCCAATCGGTTTCTTTTGCTCTGCCTTCAATAACTTGCAGTTCATACTTCAAGATGAATGTCTCGACGTCCTTCTTCATCCCCTCTAAATAGTAGGATTGCCTCATATCACAGTACATCTTGTTACCATCGGGATGTATGGTCAACCTAGAATGGTGCCACTCTAATAGCGCCTCGTCTCGCAATCCGCCAACATCGGGAACAACCAATCTCCCATCCTTAAGGAGAAAACCTTCTCAGTCGAGTCAGTATTGCTTCATATCCTCAGACCCTACTCCTCATTCTCTTTTCGCCATGATCTCCACCAACCTAGCATCTCGCTTCTGACTAGTACCGATCCGCTCAATCAAAGTTGGCCTGATTGTCAAACTTGCTAATGTCTCTGGCTCTAACTCGCAATGAGGTCTGAAGTCATAACCAATAATATACTCCAACTATTTCCACTCTAGGAACATCGCCCCCAAACTGGTATGCCTTTTACTCAATGCGTTGGCGACTACATTTCCTTTACTGGGCGTATAGGAAATGCTAAAGTCGTAGGAGGCTAAGAATTCCAAACATCGCTGATGTCAAAGGTTGAGATCCTTTTAGGAGAAAAGGTAATTTAAGGATTTGTGGTCCATGAATAGCTCAAATCTTTCCCCTAATAAATAGTGCCTCCAAATCATTAAGGCAAACACTATCGCCGCCATCTCCAAATCTTGGGTTGGATACTTCCTCTCATGCGGCTTCAGCTGTCGACTAGCGTAGGCGATAACTTTTCCCTTCTGCATCAATACTGCACCTAATCCAGTACCAATGGCGTCTGTGTATACTTTCAGCTCCTCATTCCTGCTCGGAATGGTTAGTACAAGTGCACTCGTTAACCTCTCCTTCAGACTCATAATTGTCTGCTCACATCTCGCAACCCAAGTAAAAGTCTGGTTTTTCTTTGTCAAATTGGTTAACGGCGCGGCTACCTTTGAGAAGTCCTTGATAAAGCATTTATCATATCCCGCCGGTCCTAAGAAACTCCTTACGTCAGTAGCATTCTTGGGTTGACTCCAATCATGAACCGCTGCTATCTTAGCAGGATCTACTACGGATGCCCTGCTCAGAAATGACATGTCCCAAGAATCTCACTTCCCTTCTCGAGAAGTGACATTTTGAAAACTTTGCTTTTAGCTTGTGCTTCCATAATATGTCAAGCACAATCCTCAAGTGTGCCTTGTGTTCCTCCTCTATCCTGGAATAGACTAGAATATCATCCACGAATACAAGTACGAACTTGTTCAGCTGATCCCTGAAAACACAGTTCATGAGATCAATAAAGTATGCCGGAGCATTGGTTACCCCAAACGGCATAACCAACCACTCGTAGAAACCAAAAGGCGTACGAAACGCAGTGATCGGCACACTCACTTTCGCTACCCTCAACTGGTGAAATCCTGTAGCCAAATCCAATTGGTAGAACACCGTCGCATTGTGGAGCTGATCGAACAAGTCATCAACACGTGGGAGTGGATACTGGTTCTTCTTCATTACCTTAATCCATACACATTCTTAGAGAGCAATCCACCATAGCGGCGAATACTATGGGTGCACCCCACTCAGATGTGCTCCTATGAATGAACCCTCTTTTCAATAGGTCACTCACTTTCACCTCTAACTCCTTCTGCTCTCTAGGTGCCAAACGCCTTAAAGGCATAACTATAGGACTGACACCCTTCGTCAAGTCTATATAGAACTCGATCTCCCTATGTGGAGGTAACCTGATTACCTCCTCAAATACGTCCGGATACTCCCTAACGATAGGCACATGTGAAAACTCATCCTGTGGAATCTCAAGTGAATATAGAAAGTTGACCGTAACCTCATCCTTTGGTAAGCAGCCAATCACTACCGTTCGCCTTTCCACAACCCCAATTATCACCAACAACTTCTCATGATCCACTACCGTTGCATACTTCCCGAGCCAGTCCATTCCCAAGATAATCTTGAACCCAACGAAATTCAAAGCTAAACAATCACAAACAAAAGAGCATCTATGACTCGATAAGACCAAACCAAGAAAACCATACACGACCTAGTGGATCCTCCGACGGGGTTTGTCACAATCAACGGTCGATCAACTATTTCAGGTTAATCCTAGTCTATCTACTAGGTCACTAGATATAAATGAATGTGAAGCCTCGGTATTGAATAAAACACGTATGGGAACATCATAAAGGGAAAACATACCTTGAATGACAACGCCCTTCCCCTTCTCTTTCGCCGAGGGAGCACTCGACGAAGTAGGAACCGCGTCTAAAGCATATGCCTTCACAATCTATTTCTACTGCACTAGTTCCGGACAATTCTTCAATATATGCCTATGCTTTACAGTTGTAACACTTCTTCTTCCCATCGATTTTGCAATCTCTGATCAAGTGACCCTTATCTCCATAACCATAGAAAATAGGATCCCATTTAACCTTCTTCTGAGCATCCTTCCCCTGAGATTGTTTCCACTTTCCAAACCACTTCTTCTTGTCTCCACCACTTTGTTGCTGTTTCGGCTCTAGACTTAGGGTGTAAACTTTCCTAGTGAAGAGCTTTTTCAACGATTCTCTCAAATGGCTCATCGATATGACTCGCTAGCTTCTCCCCTAAATAGTCATCCAAACCCATAATATACTCTTCGTTCTTCCTCAATGGAGTGTCGATAAAAGACATCCCATACTTCAACAAAGCGTCGAACTTAGCAATGTATTTTGAAATAGACATATGTCCCTACTTTAAATCAGCGAATCTCCTAAATAGCACCAACTTCTGAGAAGTTGGAATGAACTTCTCCTCAAACCTGGCCTTGAACTAGTCCCAAGTGAACTTATCCTTTGGTGAAGTAATAGTGATAGCATTCCACCAATTCATGGCCCGCCCTTAAAGCTGTCTAGAGGCCAGCTTCCTCTTCATAGCATCATTAATCTCCATATCACCAAAAATACGTTCGCATGCATCCAACCAATCCTTCACTTCGATAGCAGACTCCGTTCCAAGAAATGACTTGCCTCCCAAAGTAGAGTAGACTTTGCATAGCTTGGCGAAGTTAGCCCTCGACACTAGCACTTGAGCACCACCACCAACAGCAACATTCGGAGTGGCGCTTGGGAATTTTGAAGCATGTTCGCCATCATTGCATTAAACATAGCTTGCACGTCAGGGCTAGCAGCCCCAAACCCACTTCTTGCTCAACTCCAGAGATGGAGTTCCTAACACTGTTTGTTGTTTGCCGACTCATTCTCGATCTGTAACAAGAACGATCAGTCTCTCAAAAAGAAAACTTTTCTAATGGTACTAATGTGTGCATGCAACTTATATACTATATATACTCCTATATAGTTTTGAAAATCAAAATATATAACTAGCACACGCTCTCGTATATATATACTCTCTCGATTTAGTCTAGTGTGAGAACTCCTTCCCCATCCCTCCTGAATCATGGTATCCCTTAGCTTAAACAACACAACCGAGCTTTGGTACCAAATGTGACGACCACCCTACACTACCGGCACCCAATATACATAAGTTAGTGCGTTGTTGTCATGCCAATCTATGTAGGATGATCATCAAGGTTTAAAATGAAACAAAACATCACAGAATTTGTAATATATCTCACAGCGCATGGAATAAAATATAATATCACAGATATAGAATTGAAGAGATGGTAATAATTAAGTGCCAAATATCAGAGTACAGATACACAAAGTTATACATCATGAAAAGAGTTTATACAATAGAAGTAAGCTCATAATACTATCTCATGATAATATTAATAAGCAGCACTACTAAAGCTCCATAGTGTTGCACAACGGGATAAGCATAGAAATCGATATATATATATATATATAATACAAGATAGTTCCCTCCAGCTTGTCCTCTTCATAACTACTACGTCGCACATAGACCTGCTATCTAGTCTACTCATTTAAGAGCATCCGAGATAATAAGAAGTAAAGCATAAAACCTCGAGTAAAACAACTGTCTGCTGTGAGCGGTAAATGAATCTCAAAATATTATACTAGTCGATATAGCAAGGAACAAGGTATGTGAACCATACCTGACATGTCCCTGCAACCAAAGAGTTAGCACATAATAAAATAATATGCTACTCTAAGTGTCATAAAAGTGCAATACAACTATGCATGATAACGGGTGTCTAGGTATCCCTATCTGCAATACCCGTCTTCAGTGACACCCTAGAGTAATAGACTGCGGGGAGAGAAATCATAGCAACAAAGAATCCATCAACAATCCTCACCATCACTCTATATACTGTGGATATATGATAAATTGTATGACCATTCTACTGCCAGGGACTAATGGAAATCCCGATTTTCAGTGTACTCTCTTTAACCTGAAGTTGATACTTGAATCCATTCAACCGGTTCAAGGTACACAAATCCATTCAACCGATCCAGGGTAACTTTCAACATACCCATGAGCGTCCTCACGATACCTCTGCTTTGAGTAAAACAGAAAACACTTCGAGTATCAACGATCCCTTAGTACGCGTATCCGAACCATTTTCTTTGCTTCATCCAGCGTCTATTATCCTGGAGGAACCATTCTACATTCGCTCACTCAACGACCCCTTTCAACAACGAGCCGTCACCATGAGGAACCTTCTACATTCTCCATTCTACGACTCCTTTCAACATCGAGCCATCTTCTTCAGAACCTATCTACATTTAACATCGAGTTACCATCCGAAGACTCTAATTTTCATCATGCTGCTACATCGCCATCAGTCATCATGCGCACGAGCCAACATCTCCAGCACGACCTCTATAACCCTTGTACCAACTCCCAGAAGTTCTAAATCAAGTCCAGGTGCTTGAACCCCGACTTCTCTACTCCAAATCAAGTCGTCATATCAATAAAACACCTTACTTCATATCTTAGAACAAGTCATCATACTCTTCGACACTTAGCCAATCTCCAATCTGTCACCATAGGCAACCTCTACAAGCCATATTATCCCCTTTCCCCATGTCACTGCCGACATGGAGAAACCAAGAGAACTCAGAACCGACCCTTGAACTCGGTACTGACTTCTGTGCTTAGTGAATCGGGGATGCAATTTGGACCACAAGCTCTTCCCATGCTTCAGAATCTGCCTTCCAAGTTACGTCCAATTCCGACCAGTTTGGCCTCCGATTTGCACAATTTCCAAAACTATCTACCTAACATAAAAAACACTAGCAAACAACATCAAATCAAAACATACAATCATGGAATAGCATCCATATACATCCATTCATACAACCAATACATGAGAATGTGACAATCAAGCTAGTTTTACTCTAAATCTAAGTTTTACATTAGCATATGCATATGAACGATGGAAATTATGCTAGCATATGGACATGAGTTAATTGATTACAAAACCCATTTTAAAAACCATTTCAAAATCTCCTATTTCTGGTTATAAACATATATGGATAAGTGGTTGAAGTTAGAAAGCTTTTTTTTAGATAAAATCATGTTAGAAACAACCATTTTAACTATATAAACAAGTATAGATGAGTGAGAATCAAGAACCACTCACCAAATACCTAAAATACACAATTTCTTCTTTAGATCTGAAGTGGACAATAAGGAAGAAGGACCCAAATCAATAAAAATGATAATCTCTAACTTCTATATGCTAATCCTCTCTCTAATAAATGATTTGGCTAAGATTAGTAATGAAAAGATGTGATTTTTAGTGAAATTAGGGCTAATGGGGGTTTGGATCTGTTTTGGGTAAGAAGGAAATGACGTAGGTCAGTTCCTAAAGCCTCCTAATAGCGCCATTTCTAAGTGGGTTAGTGGGCCTAAGCACGGGCTTAGTTAATAACCCACTAAAACTGACCGGCAGCAAGCAAAACATAAAAATGTAATAACTTTCAAACGACAAGTCTGTTTTTCTACTATGACGACTCTACGGAATAGAAAACCATCATCCTGAAGCAATGGAAGTGGGTTGAGATCCTAATTCAGCTCCTATCAATAGTTATAGCCTAAACAAGATTTTCAGGGTCAAAATAGTCACATAGAAATTTAGCAGAAATCACAAATGTGGATAATGGTCCTAATAGTAACTTCCTAAAATCTTAGAGTCATATGATCTCATATGAATAAAATAAAAATATTTTACGATCCTCCTATACATAAACCACGGGTCGTTACAATGTCTTACCTTTTTAGCAAATCCCACTTGGAATGCTAACACTGCCCTCCAGGCGACAATGCATTACTAGCATTCGTCATACAAGTTGTTCAAGATATAAACAAACTGAAGACACTACTTCTACTACATCCAGTTTGGAATTACCCTCGGGGTTAGTAGCAAGTAGCCTTTGCACTTCAAAAAGCTCCATCTTCACTTCAATCATCTTCAAGATGCTTCTAAGTTGAACTCTAGAGTTGTTTCAAAGTGGTTTTCAGATAATTCATACTTATCCAATCCTGGTCATTTTGAACCAATATTCGATAGTTTCCAGTAAACTCAACTCCGGTTCTTTCGGAATTAAACAGACAATACATAAGAGCGGGGATCACCCACTAACCGTTTAAGAGGACGGAATTTCCTTATCATTTGTCCTAGAAGAGCACACGAGTTTGTATGTACAGAATAGCATCACCGAAGTTAACTATACCATATAATTCTCGCGTTCTCTCCTAGATATTTCCAAAGTTAAAAATTGGTCCAGATTTGATAGTCGGTTATTTAACTATCAAACAAACAAACAATCAGATATAGATTCAATTTCATATGGGATCCACTAAGCCTCTTTTAATCAATCCTTCATTAATTAAAATCTCTTTCCTTTATTTAATTTAAAATACCCTCACAAAAGATATTTTTACAAACCCCTTATACTTCTTCCAAAGACTTGGAAAACATTCATATACTTATCTCAGTGGTATACGTGTATTCACAACCCATGATATTTTCAATACTTAGAAAATATATCCATATACTTATCTCAACGGTATAAGTACATTCACAAAACTTAAGGAAGATTTCCTCTTTCCCAAATTCATATTTAAATAGGCCAAATCAAATATCATTTAAAAACATTTCTTACTATAAACCAAATCACTTATCCATTGGTGTTAAGTATGGAAAAAATGTTTCCATACCACTATAATTAAGAAGGATTAATTCTCAAAACAAATCTCATTCCTTTTATAAATTCCTTTTTTATAAGCCCGTTTCTTATTTATAAATACTTTTATAAATCTCCAAATTAATTTGCAAATCTTCCTTTATAAATCTCTAAAGTGATTTATAAAATCCATTTCTGTTCGTAAAACTCTTTTATAAATCTTCCATTATAACTCCGTTATAAAATCCTTTATAAAATATCATTTACCAAATATCATTAGAAAAATCTCTTTTAAATAAATCCTTTTATAAAGTAAAATCCCTTTTATAATAAATTATTATTTATAAATACCTTTATTTAATTAATTGATTTCCTTTAAACATCATAATTTAATAATTAATTTTAAAACCTCATTAATAAATAATTAACTAACCTACTTTAAAACATCATTTATAAACACTTAACCTCACATGGATATAAAATTGAAGTTAATTTAAATCCATAACTTTACAAATTCAGAAAGAGGCTTAATGACCACAATGGTACTAAATCAAGTTATCATTTGATTCAATTTGACCTTTCAAGTCACAGAACTGGTATTTACATAAGTAAGCAGAACATATATGTAAATAAAATCAATTAGCAATCACTAGCTAATCCATTACCTATCAAATATTAATTAATCCACATATTAATTAACTGGTATATGAGTACATGTCCAAATTAACATAACAGCAGAACGAGAATTTATTTTGCTAAATAGATGTCATCAATAATCTATCCAATTTGATTGTAGCAGAACGGGGATTTATTCTGCTAAATAGATGTCCAAAAATCAATTCCATATTTGTTTGGCCACTTAATGGCACAGACAAAGAGAACCTCTTATATTTAAACCATTATTCGAAAAAGAAAACTGCTTTTTAAACAAATCGATCATTGGAAATAAAATAGTTAAAAATTAAACCTTTATTAAATAATAATTAAATCTTAACTTAATAAGTGATTAAATAATAATTAAACCCTGCTTTGATTAATAAGTAATTAATTAAACCCCTCTTAATTAATAATTAATAATTTAATCTTACTTAAATAATAATTAATTAAATATTTAACCTTTACTTAATTAATAATTAATTAATCCTTACTTATTTAACTAATTATAATTATATTAATTAATAGTTAAGATCTAATTACCTTTAATTAATTAATAAATTAAGTACTAATTTTCTTTACTTAAATTAATTAATTAAATAATCATTAGCACTTGCTTAATTAATAAGTAATAATTTCCTTTAAATACTTATGGAATGTTTTGAAAATACTTTTCAAAAATATTTAAGATGAAAACACTTTTAGTTTATAAAAATGTTCGATTCCGCGAACTTCATCCATAGCGACTATCGTTATGGATACCATAACTCTTAAACTAGTTTTACTTAATATCCTTCAAGACTTTAACTTTTGTTTTAACTTACTTAAAAACTTGTATAAGAGTTTTGAAATCTAAAAAATATTATTAAAACATATAAACTATTCTCGAAAACACTTAGGTAAAACAAGTTTAAAAACATGGGATCTCGATGTCATAACAACCACAATTCAAGCACTTTCTCTTTAGCTTACTACATTCATACGTAAACTCATATATTCAAGCACATTCCATAAGCAACATACATAAGTAAAATCACTATTTCAGCATTGCTTAACATCCAAACTATTATTCCAAGTTCACAACCAAACGATTTATATAATCTCACAAATAAACAACACCAAATACAATATATTTTCAACCAAGATCAACATAATTATTAGCAATAAAATAAAGTTTAAAACTTGCTTAAAAATGTGAGCTTTACTCACCAAAAGCCCACGAAACAAACCGAACTTCTACTATGCTTTAAATTTGACCTAGACCTTGGATTCTTTTATGTTAAAATTGCATTTCGGACCTTGGGAAGTGTGTTTTTGGGCTCGGCCTAGAGGAGGGTGGGCTCAACCTAGGGGTGTAGAGGGTGTTTAGAGCTTGTTTTGAGAAGGAAGGAGGTTTAGAAAGAAGAATAAGGGTTTTAAATATGTTTTTGAAAAATTAAAGTGGAAAAAGGAATGATTTTTAAACTTTTGAAAAACCATAGAAGCTATTAAAAAGCTTTTAAAGCTTAGAAAAGAAGATGGAGCTTTGGAAATGAGAATTGAAAAATGAAAAATGAGAGAGAGAGAGAGAAAATAAGAAATTCTTTTTATACAAAGTGAAATAAACAAATTACTAAATCCCTCTTTATTACATACCCTCCATTCATTTTAAGACACATCATCATGCTCCACCTCTTCCCCCTCTTCCACATGCAAGCACCAAGACCCCCCTATTGTTTAACATACTTTCCACTCCTTTGAACTTTGATGTGTTGTAAATGTGACATTACCTTCTTATTTTACTTTTATTTAAATTTTTGGATAAAAGTCACATCTCATTTTCATTTCAGTTAAGTAAATATATATTTAACATATTATTACCTTAACTATGAATATGTTATTAGTGTATGTGTGTATATGTATATTAAAGTGTTTACAACATTCCCGACAGAATTGAAATTGAATTGAATCATATTTCAAAATTTGTTTATTAAACAGAATTATTAAATTTTATTCCTTGCTTCCTTTTTAAGTTTAATGTTAGAAAATATTAATCAGTTTCACTCAAGTATTGCAGGTGTTGGATAATAATTACACTGTATTAGTCATCGGTTGGAGAACAAAATCCATAATACATAGTGAAATTTTTTTATACCTCTTATTTATAGTGCCATACTTCTAATTCAATAAAGATTTTTACTACTACGAATTGTGTTATTTTCAGGAAATGGCTAATTTGAATGACAGTTTTACTAAATTGGAGATCCGTACTGGTGACACATGGCATTTCTGATTACAAAATCGATGAACCACGTACCTTACCTTTCATCTGTAGTTTGATTATGAATACTGTTATGATTTAATCCTTTATTATCTCCACAACATCAAACATAAATTGATCATAACATAAATTTCACCCTAATTAAATCTTGATTTCAATGGTAGCTTATGGCTATGTAAATTTGGAACACCTGATTTGTGAGTTTCAAGCAAGCTAACATTTACTTTCATATTGCTCTTTCTAATCAAATCTTGGTTTCACTTCCAATATAGCCCTGGCAAAAAATAACTGGGTTTGTGCAAAGTACATTATATTTTTTGTTACTAAATAGCCTATTGTTATTCTCTTTGTTCAATGTTTGCTTGCTTCAACTAATTTCATTTAACTGTATTTTGTTAAAATGTACACTTTACCCAATATTGCTACCTTTTATAACTTTTTCCCATAATTACTTAAACTACTTTCATAGTTTCTACACAAATCAGTCGTACATTACTAAGTTTCAGCTACCGCGTTATCTTAATCACATAGGTTGAAGCCTTATACACTGTTACAATAATATGCATTGTTATGAATTATTCTACAATAATGTTTTAGTGGTTATGCATATTCTAACTAGCTACGATGTCTACACATATTCCTTATTGCACAATTAACAATAACAGTTAAATTGGTTTATTTAAACCCCTACTACCAAAATCACGTCAATGACTGTTTGTTGGAAGTTTTCTTCAATAGCTTATCTATTTGATTCTAGAAGAAAATAGATAAGAGGTTGGAGAAGAAAAAAAAACACAATTTTTTTCTTATAAGGAGAAAAACTTTATTACAAAAGTTCATATTTTTTTCTTACATCCAAATGAGTGAATCCACCTCTATTTATAGGAGTTCACTTCTCAAATAAACGGTGGAGATTCACTTAATCTAATGGTTCTCTATAAATATCTCCTAAATATTCTCTAATACAATTTCAAATATATTATTCCATAAATATCTCCTAAATATTCTCTTATACAATTTCAAATATATTATTTCATATATTCTAGATTATAGATATTTCTTATATGAAAAATCAAGATTGCAAAATTAAGTTTATTTCTGACACCCCCCATTAAACTTGATTTTGTTACTCCAAGCAGACTCCTCAACTTAACAAAATCTTCATGCTTGAGAGGCTTGGTGAAGATATCAGCTACTTGATCATGTGCTTTCATGTACTCTAGTTGTACATCCTTTTTGGTGACACACTCTTTAATGTAGTGATCGCGTGTATCAATGTGCTTGCTTTGATCATGGAAGACTGGGTTCTTGGCTAAAGCATTACTGACTTGTTGTCCACGAAAATCTTGGTCGGCTCCTCTTGTGGAAAATTAAACTCTTTTAATAGGTTTCGTAACCAAATTGCATGACAAATACATGATGTAGCAGCTACATACTCTGCTTCGCATGTGGAAAGAGTGACAACCAACTACTTTATTAACATCCATGTGAAGGTCGTGTCTCCCATGTAGAACACAAAGCCGCTTGTGCTTTTTCAACCATACATATCTCCACTCCAATTGCTATCGCTCTATCCAACAAGCTTGTAATTATAAAAAATAGAGTAGTACAAGCCAAAGTTTATTGTCCCTTTGACATAGCGAAAAATCCTCTTTGCTGCCTTCAAATGAGTTGTTGTTGGGTTTTTCATGTATCGACTAATAACACTTACCGCATATAGGATGCCAGGTCTTGTGCATGTTAAGTATCAAAGGCTTCCAACCAAGCTCTTAAAGAGTGCTGGGTCCACCTTTTCTCCTTCCTCGTGCTTTGACAACTTGATTCCACATTCCATTGACATGCAGACTGGGTTAGAGTTATCCATCTTGAACTTCTTCAGCACTTCCTTAGCATAGCCTTCTTGAGTGATTAGGATGCCTTCGTCTTCTTGTTTTACTTCAATGCCAAGATAATAAGACATAAGCCCAATATAGGTCATCTCGAACTGCTTTGTCATCTCTTTCTTAAACTCATTAAACATACTTGGATTGTAACCAGTGAAGATCAAGTCATCTATATACAAGCATACAATCAATGTATCGCCATTTTGGATTTTGGTATAGAGTGCATGCTCATACGGACACTTGATGAAGTTTCTCTCTTGGAAATACTTATCAATTCGATCAGTCCAAGCTCTTGGGGCTTGTTTCAACCCATAAAGTGCCTTCTTTAGCTTCAAGACTTTGTCTTCTTCTCCCTTAATTTTGTAGCCTTATGGCTACTCGATGTAAACTTCTTCTTAAAGAAATCCATTTAGGAATGCAGATTTTCACATCCATTTGATGTATCTTCCAATTGTTTTGAGCTGCTAATGAAATAATCAGTCTAACAGTTTCTAGTCGAGCGAATGGAGCGAATACCTCATCATAGTCAATGCCAGCTCTTTGACTATAGCCTTTACCCATCAATCTTGCCTTGTATCTTTCAACTTCTCCTTTGGCGTTCTTTTTTACTTTGTATACCCACTTCACACCGATTTTCTTGTGCCCTTGTGGAAGTGAAGCTAACTCCCATATGTCATTTTTCTTGATCGCCTTTATCTCTTCATCCATAGTATTTCTCCAACTTTTCTTGAAAGTTCATGGGCTCACAATCTGCAAGTAGACAAAAAAGAGTAAGATTGTCTTGGTTTTCGGTTACCTCATATATTTCTTGGAGGCTTTTAAAGCGTGAAGCCCTTTTACTTGAGCTTTCGTCTTCTTGACAACTCGTGGTTGGTGAAGCTGGTGGAGAAGCAGGCTTCTCTCTTGATTTTTCCATCCTTGGTTGTTGCATGTCATCTTCTTTAAAACGTGGAAAGAAGTTGTAGTCTTCGTTATGTGAACTCCAATCCCATTCTCCTTCTTCATCGAACACAACATCTAGACTATTGATTATCTTCCCCTTATAAGGATTGTAGAGCTTGTAGCCTTTGGTGTTGGTGTTGTAACCAATAAAGACAAACTTATCACTTTTGTCTTCTAACTTGCTTCGCGTCTCGTCCGATACGTGTATGTGAGCTATGCTTCCAAACACTCTTAGATGGGAAATGTCATGCTTCCTTCCACTCCATGCTTCTTATACTGTTTTCCCCCACACATTCTTGTTGGAGATCGGTTTGATAGATAAGTTGCACATGCAACTGCTTCTTCCCAAAACTCCTTTAGCAGCCTCTTACTTTTGAGTATGCTCCTCGCCATGTCAAGGATTGTCTTATTCTTCCTTTCTACTACTCCATTTTGCCGGGGGGGGGGGGGGTCTAGGCATCGTCAGTTATCGTTGGATTCCATTATCCTCACAATACTTCAATATTCTTTTGATGTGAACTATCTTCCACGGTCAAATCTCATGGCTTTAATCACAAGGACGCTTTCCTTTTCACCATGGACCTTGAACTTCTTGAAGTTCTCAAACACCTCTGATTTCTCCTTTAAAAAATACACCCATGTTTTCCTTCGAAAATCATCAATGAAAAGAAGGAAATAGTTACTCTTACCAAGTGAACTTGGCTTGATCGGACCATACACATCCATATGTATGAGTTCCATTGGTTTTTTTAGCTCTTGAGTATGACTCCTTCGAAAAGATCATTTTAAATTGTTTTCCAAGCAGACATCCTTCGCACACTTGATTGGGATGGCTGATGCAAGGTAATCCTCATACCATTTCCTTTTTGGAAAGCAACTCTAATCCTCTGAAATTAAGATGCCCAAATCGAAGGTGCCAAATCCAAGAAGTATCTTTGTAGCACATCTTAAGACATTTGCAACATCATTTTGAATGTTGAGAACGAACATTCTATTTTTTGTCATCGGTACCTTAGCAATGGAGTTACTTGCACCGTCTCTTATAGAAAGGTTTTTTTTCTTTTAATCGAATATTATAACATTTCTCTAAGAGTTGTCCTAGGCTCAAGATGTTGCTCTTCATGCTGGGCACATAGTAAACGTTGGAAATGAATTGGTGCTCTCCATTATTCAATCGAATGAGAACATTTCCTTTACCTTTCACCTCTACTTTGGATTCATCTCCAAATGCAACGTTTCCCTTCATCGATTCATCAAGCTCCACGAACATGCTTCTTCTTCCGCACATATGGTTGCTTACACCGCTATCTAGGTACCATTGATTATCCACACCTCTTTCATTTTCCTTCTAAGCCGTAGTAACGTACCATCTTCTTGACTTCTTTCTTCAACGTAATTGGCCTTCTCCTCAATTTCATTGTTGTTTGGAGCTCTACATTCAGAAGCATAATATCCAAAATTTTCACAATTGTAGCATTTGACGCGTGACTTGTCATGCCTTGATTTTGAATTTCCTCTCCTACGACCTTTGTTGATCTTTCTCCTATTTGGTTTTTGTTGTCATTGTTGTTGTCGTTATTGGGTCTCCAACCTCGTCTGTGTCCATATCCACGACCTTTTCCTCGTTCTTGACCATAACCTCGTCTTTGTTGGCTTCGATTATTTTCATCCTTTTTTGAATCAATTCGTGTCTTGAGTACTTACTCCACAATCTCTTCCTTCTTTGTTTTCTTTTCTTTATAAGCTTGCAATGAACCGAGAAGTTCCTCTATTGCCATGGCCTCCAAGTTTTTTGTCTCTTCGATGATGGCGACAATATGTTCGAATTTCAGATATAATAATATAAGAATCTTCTGCATAATTCTTACATCATTTAACTTCTCACTGTTTCTTCTTAGGTTATTAGTAACAGTTAAAACTCTTGAGATGTAATAAGAGAAAAGTTCACCTTCTTTCATATGCAAAGTTTCAAACCCTCCTCTTAAAGTTTGAAGACATACCTTTTCGACTTGATCGGCTCCTTCGTAAGATGTTCGAAGCTTTTCCCATGCTTCCATGGCTAACTTTGATCCCAAAACCTTCTCAAAAGTATCGTCATCCAATTCTTAATAGATTAGACAGAAAGCCTTTATGTCTCTATTCCTCGAGTCTCTCAAACTATCTCTTTGCGTTTGAGATAGACTATCTTCATTCTCTTGTTCGATGTAGTCTTTCTTGACCATCTCTCATACGTCGTGTGCTCCAGGAAGAACCATCATCCTTAAATTCCAATTGTCATAATTGATCTTGGTGAGCATTGGGACTTGTAAGGGAACGCCGCTATTCGTCATCCTTTTAGGAGGATCTTCAAGCTCTAATACCACTTTGTTGGAAATTTTCTCAATAGCTAATAGATTTGATTCTAGAAGAAAATAGATAAGAGGTTGGAGAAGAAAAAAAACACGATTTTTTTCTTATAAGAAGAAAAACTTTATTACTAAATTTTATTATAAAAGTTCATATTTTTTTCATTACATCCAAAATGAGTGAATGCACGTCTATTATTTATAGGAGTTTACTTCTCAAATAAACGATGGAGTTTCACATAATTTAATGATTTTCCATGAATATCTTCTAAATATTCTCTCATACAATTTCAAATATATTATTGCATAAATATCTTTTAAATATTATCTCATACAGTTTCAAATATTTTATTTCATATATACTCAGAATCCTAGATATTTCTTATATGAAAAATCTAGACTAAAAATTAAGTTTATTTTCAACATTGTTGGCTTCCTAGTAAATATCAATTACTCAATTAACTTATTCCCGTTACATTCAAATATAATAGTCGGTAAACTACGTAGTTGAAAGATAACAGTTTCCTACATATGCGTTTAATTCATGAATGAGCAAAGGGCACAAGTAATTGTTGTCTACTATATGTTGGCATTTCTTCCTTGACTTCCCCTCATCATCAGCCAGCAACCAAAATAACATCCTACCATCATCTCAACATCAGGAATGATTTCCTTCAACCCATTTGTTCTCCACAATTCCATGCATGCTTCATGCCACTTATGTTATGTAACTAACGTGTTGCCTTCTATTCTACCATCAACAAATCAGCAATGGACATTCAACATGCACCGCTCAACTCACTTACTGTTTACACTGTAGGAGCAACTGTGGGGGTGCGGGTTGGAAGGATGTGGGATTCAATCAACCTATTCTGGATAACGAGGTATGCTTTATTCACTACATCTGTATCATACTCCTCCTAGTTTGGCATTTTCAGCATTTCATTCCTGCTAAGCACCAACCAGTTTATTCATGTCATAACTTATTATTTGATAAGATAATTTGAGTCAACGCCACTAGAAGTGTTCATTATTCATGTTTTATTCACTCAAATATTCCTACAACACATGTACCGTTTATCCACGTTAATTATATCTTTGGTCAACAAATATATATCTAACGCAAATACATGTTTGAATCCATTCATATTACTAAGATCGCTTGATACATGGTTCTTTCTATTTTCTGCTACATAAGGTATATCATGCGTGTTAAAAAATTTCCCAAGCATGAATTTCTCACTCATCGTCTCTTGACCATTACATTTTCATATCGAAAAAGTTTCTCTATATTCAGTTCAAATATCTTGAAAAGACTCATGTTTTAAAAACATGTTGAATGACACCAGAATTAATTCACCTAGTCAGGTGAAGGAGGACATTGACCAATGCAAGTACGCTGCTTCCCAGCTTCGCATACTAGTATTTTAACTTTTACAGAAGAAATTTATCTGGAAAATTTAATCAACGACGCAGAAGTAAAGATATTGCTCTCCTAACATTTTCTACTTGTATATGGTTTATGTGGAGGGAGGGAGCGTAACAACCGAATCTCTGGGAATGGGTGTAAATCAGAAACTAGTTTATGTTTGGAGTCGGTGAACTAGTCAAAACTCGCATTTCTGAAGCCAAACACGGTAATTTCATTAGCATCACAGATGAGCACATAAGTAACGATTAGGAATGATATACCTACCACCCCTAGTGGGTGGTTTTGCAGCTGCGACTATGATCATTCAAGTTTCGCTTCGATGCTTGTTTTTCTACTCTCCTCAGGTTTTGCTTTCTGTGCCCCTGTATAAATTACATTTTTTTCTCTCTGAAATTTCATGTTATAGAATATAATCACACAGCGCTATATTTCTTGTCAATGCTATTTGTTACTTTGAGTCCAGCAGATATTTCTCTTCGCTTTACTAATAATCTACAAAAGACATTTAGGAGAGAGATTAACAGCGTCGTAACTTAGTTAAGAGTGTTAACGTTTGTAAAACGTTTATAAAATCAAATAAGAAGAAGAAGAAGAAGATAATTCATATTATTCAGCAAGACGACTAAGAAAGAAGATTGATTTAATTAGGGTTACAGAGATAAGTTTATATAGATAGAAAACAGATAAAAGACCAAACAGATAAAAGGCCAAAAATGCCAAACAGTATGCTAACATCCCCCTCAAACACGCGATGGTACAGCAAGAAGCATCGAGAGTTTGCCAATGAAAAATCTATGACGTTCGATAGTATGAGCCTTCGTGAAGAAATCTGCAAGTTGCGTCGATGACGAAGTAAAAGGCAGAGAAATGGTTCCATGCAGCAAGTGATACCGAGTGAAATGACAGTCAATCTCAATATGTTTGGTGCGCTCATGAAAAACAGTATTGTGAGCAATTTGAATGGCACTCTTATTGTCACAATACATAGGAGTGGGAGAGGAAATCGAAACACCCATATCTTCCAATAGCCAGCGTAACCAAATGATCTCAGATGTAGTGGAGGCCATAGCCTGATACTCTACCTCAGTAGAAGACCGAGAAACAACATCCTGTTTCTTGCTCTTCCATGAAATAAGGGAATCACCTAAAAATATGCAAAAGCCAGTTGTGGATTTTTTATCCGTTGAATCACCAGCCCAATCTGCATCAGAGAAAGCACGAAGCTCCAAAGATGAGGTCGATGGAAACAAAAGACTCTGATAAAGTGTTCCTTGCAAGTAACGAAGAATGCGCATAACAGCAGCCCAATGAACAGAGGTAGGGGAAGATACGAACTGGCTAACAATGTGAACAGCATAGGCAATATCTGGACGAGTGATGGTCAGATATACAAGGCAACCAACAATAGAACGGTATAAAGTGGGATCAGAAAGAGGACTCCCATCTGTCGGAGTATATCGAGCATTTACCTCAAGTGGTGAATCAACATGACGTGTAACAGTAAGACCAGCACGATGAATAATGTCAGTGGCGTATTTGGATTGGGAAAGAAGATAGCCTTTTTCCGAGGAAGCTACTTCAATGCCTAAAAAATAACGTAGATGACCCAAATCCTTCATATCAAAACAATGAGACAATGTGGCTTTAATGCTCATAATACCATTACTGTCATCACCTGTAATGATCATATAATCTACATATAGTAGAAGAAGAATACGGCCTGCAGAAGTTACTCTGACAAAGAGTGCTGAATCATGGGAACTAGAGGTAAAACCAAGAGATGTAACAACATTCGAAAATCTTTCATACCAAGCACGAGGTGCTTGCTTAAGACCATATAGAGCTTTCTTAAGCCTGCAAACCTGACCTGGAGCATGAGAAACGCCACGTGGAGCAACCATGTAAACTTCTTCCTTAAGATCTCCATTAAGAAAAGCATTTTTAACATCCATTTGAGAGATGTCCCACTTACGACTGGACGCAACAGCAATAAGAACCCGAACAGATGTCATCTTAGCCACAGGAGCAAACGTCTCATCATAATCCATGTCATACTATTGGGCAAATCCTTTAGCAACTAAACGAGCTTTGTATCGCTCAATAGAACCATCTGACTTGGTTTTAATCTTATATACCCATCGACAACCAATAGTTTTCTTCCCAGTAGGAAGATATACAAGATCCCAAGTACCTGTTTTGTCTAAAGTAGACATTTCCTCAGACATAGCACGTTACCACACAGGAGAACGAACAGTCTCCGAGTAAGAAGAAGGCTCATAGAAAGTGTCAATGGAAACAAGAAATGAAGCAAAAGCCCGAGAGTAACAAGAGTAAGCAAAATCTGATAATTGAGTAGATTTACGTGTGCGAGTGGGATAGCGAGGTTGAACAGGATCTGTCATCACAGGAGGTGTTTGAACTGTAGTAGCAGGAGATAAAGTGTCACCTGCAGAAGGAGGAGGAACAGAGTGTATAGATGACGGTGTTTCAATGGTAATGAGTGGTGAATCAGAGGGGTTATCAGCAGGAAATGGATCAATGTGAATAAGATCAGACTTAGTCATATTATGAGGACTAGCTGGAATAGAGTAGAAGGGAATATGCTCAATAAAGGAAACATGACGAGAAACATATAGTTTATTTGAAGAAGGATCATAACAGCGATAGCCTTTTTGTCCAATACCATACCCAAGAAAAACACATATAGCAACACGCGAAGATAATTTTGTACGCTCTACGTGCGGACGAAGAACAAAACAAGTGGAACCAAACACCTTTAGGTGTGAGTAATCGGGAGTTTGGCCAAACAACTTGGCATGAGGAGAAATACCAGAATTATGAGAAATTGGGATTTTATTAATAAGATAAACGGAAGTAAGAACAGCTTCTCCCCAAAATTCTTTTGGAACACTAGCTGAAAGAATCATAGAACGGGCAGTTCCAACAATGTGTCTATGTTTTCTTTCAGCAACACCATTTTGTTGCGGGGTATCAGTGCAGGAAGACTGAAAGGCAGTATATATATCAATAAACTCAGAACGACGTTTCATCAGAAAAACCCAACAATAACGAGTATAGTCATCGATAAAAGAGACATAATATCTGCACCCACCTTTTGTGGGGATGGGTGCTGGACCCCAAACATCAGAGTGAACTAAATCAAAAGGTACAGTAGAAGTAGAAAGACTTTGATTAAAGGGTAAAGCAGAAAATTTTCCAAGTTTACAACCACTACAATCTGAAATATCATGAGAACGTAAATCTCCCAAAACACCAGAATTACATAAAAATTTAAGATGAGAGCTTGAAATATGACCAAGTCTAGAATGCCACAAATAAAACTTAGAAGACAATGGAGGTAAATGAAAAGAAGAAAGGTCAATACTGGCAGCAGCGGCATGACTTGGAATGTGTAAGTCATCCAAAACATAGAGACCGCCCTGCCTACGGCCTGTCCCAATCACCTTCTTGGAGTTGGGATCCTGCACAGAGCAAGTGGTAGAAGAAAAATGAACAAGATATCCAAGATCACAAAGTTGTCCGACCAACACAAGGTTTATAGTTAATTTAGGAATGCAATAAACATTTGGGAGGGAAACGTGTGTGGTTTGAATTGTACTGATTCCTGTTAATGGCAAAGGTGTGCCATCAGCAGTCAAAATAGAAGGTGAGCGAGAATCAAAAGACATAGATATAAATGATGAACAATCATGGGACATATGATATGAAGCACCAAAATCCAAAATCCACAAAGGAGAATTCAAACCTGATATGGAGGGAGCTGACATGGCAAAATGCTGAGACTGAGGAGCAGTCATGTTTTGAGACAAAGACTGGCTAGCAAGGAACTTCTGAAATTGTTCTGCAAGAGAGTCCATAGAGGAGTCAACACCTGATTCACCAGAAGGATGTACCAATGCAGCAGTCTTAGGCTGAGAACTACCACGCGACTGTCCATATCCTTGTGCAGTAGAGAAGGACTGTTGTTGGCTACCACGTTGTTGCTGTTGTGATCTATCACCTTGCTTTTGATTTTTTTGACGAGCTAATAATTCAGGACATCGATTTTTCCAATGGCCTGGTTGTTTACAGTAATTACAATCACGACCATTCTTGATATTTATTTTGTTGCGTTGAGATGGGATTGGTAAAATCCCCGTAGCAAGAACAGATGCAGAAGAGGTCTGTGCAACTTTCTCAGTTTGAGAATTCAAGCGAGTTTCTTCAGCTAACAATTCATGTAGAACAGAGTCAACAGAAGGTAAAGGAGTGCGATGTAGGATGGACGCACGATAATGCTCATACTCTGGTCGAAGAGCCATCAACAATTGAACAAGACGTTGTGCATCCCTACGAGCGATATATGGAGCAAATGACCTAAGCTCAGCATCCTCAGTCATAGCCAATTGATCCCAAAGAGCAGTAATTTCAGAATAAAAATCTTGAATATTTCGATCATTCTGAGACAATGACCGAATATCAGCCTCTAATTGATATTGAACGGCAAAGTTAGAGCGCACAAAAAGTCGCTCCAAATAGTCCCAGACTTGCTTAGCAGTATCATACTTAGCCAATTGCATACCAATTTTATTCTCAACGGAATTATTAATCCAAGTAATGATCTTTGAATTGTTGGTATCCCATTTCTCCATTGATTCAACATTAGTAGTTTCAGGAGCCACAATAACACCAGAAATATATCCTCACATCTGTTTTCCTTTCAGAAAATTTTTCATGACATAACTCCAATAAGAATAGTTTTTTCCATCTAGACGAACACTAATAGCCTGTAATGAATCATCACCTCATGCCATATTTTGAAGTCAGCAACTGTTACAGGGAACTAGGGTTTCAGGTTGAGTCTGGTATCAAATGGGCTAGGGTTTCGGTGTGCTAGGGTTTTGGTGGGGACAAGGGCTGCAAGGACGAGGGCAGCATGGCCTAGGGCTGGGGAGATCGGGCGGCAAGGGCTGTGGGGCTGGGGCTCGGCAGAGGCTGGGGCTGTGGGGCTGGGGCTGTGGAGATCGAGGCGGCAGAGGTTTGGGCTAGGGCTGGAACGAGCATAAGAGGCTGGGGCTGGGGCTAGGGTTTCGGGCTGAGGGAAAATCGGCAGAGGGAGGCTGAGAGCTTGACAACGAAGCTAGGGTTTCGGGCTGAGGCAGGCTAGGGTTTCAGGTTGAGGCAGCGACGAGGCAAAAACGGGAACCTTGCTCCGATACCATGTTAACGTTTGTAAAACGTTTATAAAATCAAATAAGAAGAAGAAGAAGAAGATAATTCATATTATTCAGCAAGACGGCTGAGCAAGAAGATTGATTTAATTAGGGTTACAGAGATAGGTTTATATAGATAGAAAACAGATAAAAGGCCAAACAGATAAAAGGCCAAAAAGGCCAAACAGTATGCTAACAAAGAATATATTTTGCAAGCTGTAGGAAAAGAGATACTTAGCTTAATCATAGAAGTGGAGAATGTGGAGAAAAGGTGTACATTTTGCTGAAGGGGAAGTCTGCTGATATGTAAAGCTCCGGTCCATACTTGCTTCTTTAATTTGTTGTGGAGAATAGGTGTACAAGCGGTTTTGCTTGTTAGAGAATATTATTTTTCTCTGCCATTATTGAGATAGTCGAAGAGTTTTGTTTCTAGAACGGTCGGTTTGAAATGTTTTGCTATTATGAAACTGGTTTCTTGTCTTATCTGGTGATTAATTATTATGGGCGTGGGCTGATTGTAAATGGGTTCATTTTATTAAACTGTTGTGCCGTGTGCTGAAACCATGTGCCAAACCCCGAGAACATGGTTTTTCATTTTGTATATATTGTTTTACAGTTTTAGTTTGGTCGTAATAAAGTTGGAAGAACCAGTGTCAAAAAAAAAATCTTCATTATTTGTATTGCAAAATAAATTAATTCATCAACAAGATTCTTTTCTCATTTATAAATTCATATATTACAATTTTTCGTTTTCTTTCTTACCACGTGTAGCCTAATGGATTAATTGAGTGAATCAATTAATACTTTTCTTTTGTTCTTTACAAAGTATTAGAAACACATAAATTTAACATATGTATATATACATATATGTATGTGTGTGTGTTTGTCAGTTTGTAATGTTGTTGTACTTGATTAAATCAATGCTTTGTATTACAAGAATTTGACATTGCAAGATCAAATGAGATTTGGCTAATGCATGTGATTATATGAGTATTTGTGAAGGATATTGTAAATAAAAGATTGATTGGACTTAAATTATATTCGATGCATACTTATAAAACTTAAAGGATAAATTCAACATCCTAACATCTACAGATGAATGTATTGTACCATGGTCTTCCAATTTTTACCATGATTGAGTTTCCGGCCTTTGATCCCCACGGCTTGGGGTTATTGGTGGTTCAACCGCGGCAGGGTCGGGTTATGAAAACTATGATTAGTAGCATGGAAAAGGACAGGCCAGGTTTATAACAAATTTCTTTTATATAGCACCATTTGTTACAAAGTATTGGCTGAGAATGATTAACGAATTATAGTAGGACAGCTGTACAAAAGTTGTTACAAAAAAATATCATTAGTGGCCTATATATGGATATGTAATGAATGCAAAAGGCAAGCTGGAATTTATGTTATTTTCTTCGTTTTTATGCTTCTTCTTCCTCAACTTTTCTCTCCCTCTTCTTAATTTACTTTTCTTCTGGAAATAACAAACAAACAGAGAGCTTGTGCCTATGACATGTATTTGCAATTAAATTCCATTGCAATTAAATTCCATTCACTGCTTTTAGTTTCTACATACAGTTATTTTTAATCACATGTAATAGCGTACCACTGTTTTTTGATGTGCACTTGCATGATTCAATGTCTCTGTATACCCAACCCAACAATATTTTGAAAAAACCTTTCCATTCTTTTTCCCACTTTTCTTCCTTTAAAAGATGGTTCCTTTACGCATTACTTCTGTCCACTATTTATATGTCTTCTTCTTCAAGTACTGCTTTGCTGCCAGTCTATATCTATGTCTCTTTATAGTCATAATATATCGCCTTTATTCTATTATTATTATTTGTTTTCATCCGTTAGCTATTTAGCTGCTGTTTTCGCATCACACGCCTGGATGCGTATATGTTTACACAATCCTTCAACGGTACTCTTACTGAAATAGTTGCTTAATGCACGTTTTGACTATATTTTATCATGTTACCTGCTGCCACTACCTACATTTGAGAATACTAACCACCTATAAACCTATTGAGAGTTAACTTTTTTTCACCTTAGGTTACAGATTATCACTGCTTCTCCTAAAATTCATTATTCATATTACTTGCCTGTCTATTTGTTTTTGTACATTTTTGACATACAACATTTGCTGAAAAAACACAAGCCCTTAAAACCCTTGCTCTACTGCAGCTTCTTTCATTTTCCTTCAAACATTTTTCGTGGAAATATACCGCTTTGGTCTTATCATCTATTGCCCGTGCTTCGTATTATTGTTAATCATCACTACTCACATTTTCTTCAGTAGTCTAATTATAGGAATTCGTGAAATACTTCTTGCGTTGCGGCGACTTAGCACACCTGCTTTAGTGCTAATGACAGATTTATACATGTACCAATTTGAAATATGTATTCCCTTGAATCACTCCTACTTTTCAACATACCAAAATTCGACATCCTAATTTTTAAAAAATAATAATTTACGGGTTGACTACATTATTATTGAACCTATAATTCTCGGACGAAACCTTAACAAAATATTCATCAACAAATACTTAACTTCAAATTTCTTTCTATACCGAATACTTCACTAAGACTCATTTACGTGTTTGTTTCAATACAAAACTACAACATTTGCCAATGCACAGCGAAGAAACTTTACATTTCAAGGAAAAATTGCTGCCGTTTATCTGGACGACGGATGTGAATATTTGTCATGTAACATTTGCAAATCCGATATTGGCAATCCTGTATGTAACGACTCAGAATTTCAGACACTTCGTACTTAAATATCTGAACTATTTAAATATTTGAATATTGGATTAAATGTGATTAAATTGATTTAATAACCTTCTTTAACCCCCTTTTAAATCATAAGTAATGATGCAAAACTTGTTTTTGAAAATCGTTTACAAAAATATATACTTCGAAGAAAAATCGATAATGTGACCGAAAATGGTTTATCGATAAACAACTTTTTAATTAGTATAACTTGTTCGAACTCTTGTGCACTCGTCTAATGTTCAAATGAACATATTATGAACTAATTAACACTTCTCTTCATAAAGCAATGGAAGGTTCTAGAAGCTTCCAAGTGGATAAGAGGTATTATAATGTTAAGGGTATAAATGTGAATTTGCTAATGGAAGTGATTTAAACACTCGAAATTTTTAACATTTTGAATGAGAATATTTAATTTGTTTAAATATTCAAATTTGATTCAATTATAATAAATAATAAGAAAATCAATTGTTAATAAAACGACTCGATTTGTAATGATGTATTTTTAATTTAATTTACAGGATTTTTTCATAATATTTAATTTGGGAAATGTTTAAAATATCGTTTGACGTATTTTTCGACAAACGATGATATTTTTGGAATTTTATATAATATGATTACCAGTGTATTTTCTTTATTTTCTTTTTCCCTTAACGTTCAGGTTTTTCGACACTTGGATTTACAACATGAGGTTGTATTAGTGTCGATTTTCGAGGGTCGATTTTCCAGAACATTACATCATGCCACTTTCATTTACACATTCACAAACAAATACTAAATCAAGTAAGGCCGGCCACCATTATAAGAAAGCAAGAGGAAGATAAGCTAAAATTAAAAGGAAGAAGCTTAATCAACTTAATTCAAGAGCAAATCTTAAACTCTTTAACAACAAGCTAAAGTGAATAATATGTTACATCTCATATTTATTATTTTCGATTCAAGATTTGATCCGAATATGTTTTGCAAAGTATTATGCCATGTTTTGAATGACAAATTGATATATATGTGCTTGTTAATGAATTTTGTTTGTTCATATAGATTTTATGATAAGTTATGATTTGAAAAACCTATCAAATGACATCCAAATGACCTGCGATTTTGATATGAGGTCAAAAATATATTTTTAGAGATGGGTTTCAAGTTTCATAATTTTCTGAATTAATGTGGACTTACTATGAATTTTCTAGTGAAGAAAATGGTTAAATTGAGTTTAAATTAATTACGGCTATTATATGATAACTTTGGGTCTGAAATTTAGATATGTTAGAAAACATATTGAAAGTGATTTATGGGAATTTTTGAAGAATTTTTCTAAGTGTTTTAATAAGTATATAAAATTATTTAAGGTATGGGACTTAAATGTTTTATATGTTTATAGAAGAAGAATGGGCAATTTGTAAATGTTCTAAATTGCTAATCTTTGAAATTCGGCAGCATTTTTAGAAAATATTTTTGGAAAAAAAATTGGCAACCAATTATATGATGACAAATATACAAGTTAGTTGGAAAGATAATACTTTATAAAGCAAAAATCAGTTTTTGTAAAGGTTTGTTGTTTCGCCACTTTCGGCAGCTACCTTTGAACTTCATAGTACCGCCTCCATCTAAGTCGAAACCAATACACATGACATCAACTTCAGTACCTAGTGGATTGGAGTTGGGTGAAAGGTATGGAGTCGAAACAGGGCTTTCAAAGGGGTTGAAATAGCTTCCGAAAACTTAGAACAATTTTGGTTGTAAATGAGGCTTTCGAATGAGATGGCATTTGACTTGGTCAATTGTTTTGAAAAGAGCTTTTGAAAGAGGTAGCCGCCTTTGTTTTTATAAGAAGCTTTCAAAGGGGTCGAAACCCCTGATGTCGCATTTAACCTTTCGAAGTAATGCCTTCGAAATGGTTCTTTTGTTTTAAACCGTGATGGCACTTCTCCAATGCTTTCGAAGGGGCTGTTTTCGACACCATCCACTTTCTTTTACTTGGGAAATTGCTTTCGAAAAAGTTGCTTTCGGCTTAGTTCTTCTAAGACCCTTTTTATATTTTGAAAGCTAAACCCAAAGGTTTCGAAAGGAATGGTTTTAAAGGTTTCAAAACTATGTTCCACACATTTTCATTTGAACCCAATGCTTTCAAAAGGTTTGTTTGAGTAAAGGACTTTGATGCTTTCGAAAGGTATTTAATGAAGGTTTCGAAGGGGAGGTTCCCCAATGTTTTTGAAAGGTATATGATAAAGGTTTCGAAGGAGTTATTCCCCAATGTTTTCGAAAGGCAAGTTTGTAATGTTTTGAAAGGGGATGTCAAAGGTTTTATAAAATTTTTGAAAGGGACTCTTTCAATGTTTCGAAAGGTCTTTTGTAAATGGTTTCGAAAGGTATGTTTTGGCCTATCGACCTAATGTTACAAAGTAAAGTAGTTAACTTGTTTCGAAAGGGGTACTTTTAGAGGTTTCGAAAGAGATTGTTTAAAGATTTTAAACAAAGGTTTTGAAAGTTTTCATCAACAATGTTTTGATTAAAGAAAATAGTATGTTTTCCTTGCTTAAGTATGATTTAAAGGGTTAAATCAATTTGAAAAACATTTTCAAAGAAAATTTGATGGGTAGTTAATCCTAAGTAAATGACTCAGATATTTGAATACCACATGAGACTGGTATAGGGTCGCGCCCTATACGTTAGCTATAGCCCCTAGCTAATTTAGTCCAAAATACCAGTGTGAAGGGCTTAGTCACAGGTAAGACTTAAATGATGTTACACACAGAAAGGAATATACATAGAAAGAGGATAGGTTATTGGTGAGCCGCAAAACCATAAGGATCAGGTGACCTTGGCAGAAGTAACTTAAGGACAGACCGTCCAAAAGTGTCAAAAGTGTTTCTAACAGATGTTAGATTATTTATTTTGTCTGGAAGGCCCGAGTCAGCCAATGGTTAGTAGCTAGTCAAACAAAACTATATTGTTCGGACAGATAATCCATTTATTACCTGATTTATGAGCATATATGATATTTCTATTATTGTTTTAATCAGTTTGATTGCAGGATTCTAATTTGCAAAAGATATGTTTTAAAGGGATATTAGTGAGGGGAAACCTGTTCCGCTAAGCGGCGTGGTCTCACTTAATATCAGTAAACCGAGATGTAATAGTATTATTCACACCAGGCTTTATGTATGACTCAAAGTTTATGTTTTCCCCTTAAACTCTCGGGTGCCCAAAATTCAATTTGAGTAGATTAAGAGTTAAGGTTTTTCAGGTTTAGTAGGTTGGATGAATAAAGCTCCCGAAGACATGCATGAGGCTAAGCTGGCTATATATAGGAGCTATTTGGTTTTATTTCCGCTGTGTTGTATTAAGACTAATATGTCTATCTAGTACTCTGATCATCCAAGGGGACATCTTCATATGTCGCTCTTGACGTATTTTGTAATAATTATATTTGATCAAAACTTGGGAACCGTTTTGGGATTATGTATCTGAATATGAAATATTGATTTGAAATGTAATCGGAAAAGTTGTTTATAAATCCATGTTGATTTTATTTCATATCCATATGCTTATGATATTATGAATACATTGACATTACCGTATTTTTTCACCGGAAGTTAATATTATGGATGACTGTAGCATCTGTAGTGCTTAGCTTCGGGCCTCAAGATAGAGGATGTTACAAAGTGATAGAACTAGTAGATCGTGTATGGCTAATAAAATGAGTATATATACTAATTTATACTACAAAATAATAAAGCAATAAGTAAATGTACACACTGAGATTGATACTGGTTCGGAGCTACTCTCCTACATCCAGTCCCTAAGCACCTCTTAGGTATTTCCTTGGTAAATCCCTTGCTTGACCCGGAGGAATATGTTTGCAACTTAATTAATCTGAGCACCTCTCAGATTTATTCTTTCCTTTGAAAAATACAATTCTTGCTTGACAATCTTGTGTTCGTCTAACACTGATTTTGACTTGATAGTACAACGGTTCCTATAATATCCTTGATGATTCATATTAAGTGCATAGTGATTATTGGAACAATAGCAAATGAAATAATAGAGTTGAAAGCACAAATCTTAGAATAACAAAAGAGAGTAAAAATAGATAGAAATCGGAGTATAAGGTATCTGTATAAGTATGATTTGTTGTGCTATTTATATATATTGAAGAGAAACAATCAAGAGTCGTCAAACCTTTAAGAAATCAGAATTGCATAAAACTGTTCAAAATGTGCAACTCTTGAAGATGACCTTTCATAAAAAGTAGTTGTTACAGCATCTCAGTCTACTGAGCGAATACGTCAGTTTACTGAGTATGAACATTTTCATTTTCACGGCAAATATTTGAATTTTTAAAAAAATATTTTAACGCAGTTTCAGTCGACTGAAGTTGGGGTCAGTCGACAGAACAGTGTAAGTTCAGTTTTTATATATAAATATTTGTCACTTTAAATTCAATCTCTATGCTATGTTGATATCTGTGTTTGTGTATGTATATGAACTACTAAGGAGATTTTGCAATTCAATCTAAGACCATATACGTACTATGGATCTTGAAGCTTCATAGTTTTGACTTCTTTGACTTGTAGATGATTCTTCTCGCTCATTGCCTTATTTTTTGTCTTCTTGAATAATAGCCTGTAATCATGATATAGTATATATGTGCAATATATAGTTGTCATCATTAAAACAGAGAACTAATGTTCTAACAACTCTAGTTATAAATTAAATAAAAATTTAAATTTTAAAGAGTTTCTTAAAAAAAACTTGTATTGACTTTTTTAAGAGTAAAAACATTCCAAATAATGGAAATAAGTATAAATCTAAGTTTAGCTTCCTTGGATAATCAATCTAGGGTTACATTTACTGCTTCATCTTTATTAGGATATTAGTCTTGTAGTTAATTTCTTTATTATTTTACTTGTACCATGTTAGATGCATGCTCTTTGATAGGATATTTTCCTTTACTAGACATTTATATTATATATTTGATTTATAATCTTTACGGTACCGTGCATAATGTTAATTATAATTTTATTTGCATCATTGTCTATTTTGTAGGAGTGGTTATCCATATTTTTGTAGCTTATGAAAAGAGTTAACATATCCTATGTATGTTTGCGTTTATTATATGGCTTATATTAATTGTTTATAAAGATAGCCTATCTCTCTTCCACATTCAGCAGTTTTATGCCTTTTAGATTTGTATTGTTTGCTTTTCAATCAGCGAAGCAGTTAACAAATTTTTTATTTAGTTGGTTTCCTAAATATAATATGCAAGAATATTTTTCTTAGGGACATGTCCATTTTTGGTATAAACTTAAGGTCAAATGTATTAAAAACTGTAATGTCAAACAATGGTTGTACATTCACCAGTTTCAAAATTTTATATCAATGGTAAATGATGGGAATTTATGCATAGTACAAGCTTGAATTGTTTATAATTTGATTGATACTTTTAACCTTACAGATATTGCTTATTTCTTATATACTCTGTTTTATTTTTTGTAACTTCTCTTGCTACTCTAATACCATTGGCTGTATATTTATGGATTTTGCATTTTGTCAATATGCAAGTATATCCGTATCATTTGTCTTTACAATTATATATGCAAGTTATGAATTCAATTGTTGTTATCAACTATACTGGATCTGCAAGGATAAAAATATAGTTATTCTGATAATTATTTATTAACATGACTACATCAATGTTTTTTCTTTCAGTGCAAACTTCAATTCAAGTTGGCATGAATGCCACACATGTATGCTTCATGCACTTCATTCATTTACTATAGTTTTCTTTTAATTGATTTAATATGTTTTGTTTGTGATTCCATTTCTGTCCGCTTAGAGTTCTGGCACCTATTAGTGGTTGTGCCATCGGTGATTATTTTGTGGTAGTTGGTTGGATAATAATCTAAATAATATAGTTTGAATATTATCACTTTCATTTCTATCTCCTTTCTTCTGCAATTACTATTTTAGTGATCGGAAACACTATTAAGTAAAATATATGAAAGGTGGAATTGGATTAAAGGATTACTATACGATATGAAAGGTTAGCTAATGAACATAGTGTTGAATATTTTTTATGAGAAAAAAGCAGAGAATATAAGAAAGAGGCCTTTTTTGTTTTGTTGTTGAAAACTTTTCTTTTATTGATGATAGATTTCTTGCTTGATTGCTTGATATAAAATGATGAGAGAGCTCTTCTATTTATAGGACTCCATGGACTATTCTAGAAACATGACTCTCTAAACCATTCTAGAAACATGACTCCTTAAACAATTCTAGAAACATGACTCTATACAAATTTCTTATTTCTACAAGAAAATTCAAGAGCTCTCAACAAACTCTAGTAAATGCAAGAAGACTCTAGAAGCTATAATAACAAGAAGCTTCTAGAAATTAACAAATCAAATTTAATATTTCAACACCCCCCTTTATACTTGATTTGTAGTACCAAGTAATGCTTGAAATCTTTGTATTTCACCTGCTTTGGTAGGAATAGATATATTATCCAAACTTTCTTCATTGCGTTGACCTTCCTTCCAAACGTTGAGATCTTCAATGCAAGTTCACAGATTCTTGTTTTACTTCTTTCATTTCGTCCTTCTTCACCACAATAGAATTTTTCATAAAGTAAGCGTTCTAACATCCGTCTTGTTTCAGTAGCATAAATTTTAAATGAGTCATATATTTTATCTTTACATTCTTTCATAACTTCGCTCTTGCGGTTTTTGACCAATCCAATTTCTATGTATGCTTTCCAAATTTCACTTTCAGATGTCATTTCTGAAAACACTACTTGAAAAATAGGTTTGCTCAAAATTATATAAGATTTGCTCACTTCCTTATTTTCATGATGAAATTCATCGCTTTCCACTTTGGCTTCATTCTCCTTTTCCATGTCTTTAGATTCTTGCTCATATTTCAAATTTCTTTCAAGCTCTTGAATTTCATCTCTTTGATTTATGTCTTCTTCATTTTCATCTTGTTTGCTTTCGTACTCTTCATCATCGCGTCATCTTCGCTTGCTTTATTTTCTTCATCTTCTTCATTTTCATCCTCTACACGTTTTTCTTCTTCTTCAATATCCTTCTCTAACTCCTCAAATTTCAACAATTTTTCAGCATCTTTCTACTCCTCACTATCCTTTCTTTTCTCATTCTCATCAATCGGATTGTCTTCTTCTATTATTATTGTATCATTCTTTCCATATACTTCTTTCAATAAATTTCACGAATCTTTTGCGGAACCATCTCAAAGTATATAATCATACACTGCTTCATCGACGTTCTCGCTCATCACAACACGAGCACGATGGTCACTCCATCGTAATTTCACAAAAGCTTTCTTATCTATTTGCGACAAGCTCTCCAAATCATTTGGCCATTCATAACCATTTTCAACGTTCTCCCATAATCCTTTGGAGATTAACTCTTTCTTTTCCTTGTAAGCCAGCAGCAAAGTACCATCTTCTTTACTTCTTTCTTCAATGTAATTGGCCTTCTTTTTAACTTTATTATTGTTTCTTGGAGCTCTACATTCGGAAGCATAATGTCCAAATTTCTCACAATTGTAGCATTTAACGCGTGACTTGTCATACCTTGAATTTCCTCTCACACGACCTCTTGTTGAGCTTTCTCCTCTTTTATTGTTATTGCTATTGTTGTTTTCATTGTTGGGCCTCCAACCTCGTCCATGTCCATATCCTCGACCTCTTCCTCTTTCTTGGCCACAACCCCAACTTTGTTGGCTTCGATTATTTTCTTCCTTTTTTGAATCAATCCGTGTCTTAAGAACTTGCTCCACGGTCTCTTCCTTCTTCATTTTCTTTTCGTCATAAGCTTGCAATGAGCCTAGAAGTTTCTCTATTGCCATGGTCTCCAGGTTTTTTATTTCTTCAATGATGACTACAATATGTTCGAACTTTGGATCTAATAATCTAAGAATCTTCTCCATAATTCTTACATCATCTAACTTCTCACCATTTCTTTTTACATTATTACTAACCACTAAAACTCTTGAGAAGTAATCAGAAACAAGCTCACCTTCTTTCATATGCAAAGTTTCAACTCTCCTCCTAAAGTTTGAAGTGTAGGATCTAGATTAACCCTAGAGGGGGGGTGAATAGGGTTATAGCAAATTTTCTCGAATTAAACACACAAAAAAACTGCAGAGAAGTAAATATGCTGAAAAGTAAATCACACACAAAATTTACCCAGCTTCGGCAAACCCCTGCCTACTGCTGCATTCCCAGATTTCTATTAGAATTAAACAGTCTCCCGCTTACAAACACTCTAACAGACTCGCAAACCCTGCTACCGCCTATAGAGTTTTGCAAACTCGCAAACCCTGCTTACTGAACTAATCCTAACCAGACAATCTGACACAACCTAAATCCTAGGTGGTGATTTACCAAGGTTTGATTCGAAAAGTACAGAATTCAAATTTAAAAACAAATTAAAAACAACTCAACTCCCTAATTTAAAATATACCAAAGCCTTATTAATTAATTAAAACAAGACCGGCCCACAAACTTCCCTCTTCCATTATCTGATGTCGGCCCGTTCCCTTGTGAAAAATGGTGGCTCCGTTCTTCTTTCTGAAACTAGGGCTTCGGCTCTCTGCTTCCAAAATTAGGGCTTTCGTGGATATTCGAAGATGCCGACTACAAATGCTCGATTGAAAGGATGATTCAGCGTTTCCTTTTCTGTCAATCGATGGTCTCCCTTTTTTATTACTTCGACTGCTTCGAATTCGATCGAGTTTGAGATGGCTTCGGTATGTAATTTATGCTCTGTGCTTTCTTTGATTTGATTGCTTGAACTCGATGATTAAATGCCAGTGATGATTGGGTTTTTATAAGGTTTGATCCCCTGAGTTTTCGTTCGTACGAATTCGTTTGAATTTGTCAACTGATTTTGCTTGGCCGCTTGATTTTCTTTGATTGCTTAAGATTGATTCTGACTTTGTCACTCACGTATATTTGATACTTGCTTCTCACGGTTTTGATTTTAAATCGTTCGATCATTCCTTGATCGTTACGGTAGCACTACAAGAAAACTATATTTTCATTGCATGAGAGTACAGCGTTTTTGACCGACTTGCTGTAAGAAAAGATAATTTGTCCGTAAATTACTTTAACACGACGTTTTGCACGCTGTTAGAAATTAAAGGCGCTAAATTTTTTCCTTTCCCTCCATTTCAACGAAATCTCATTAAGAAACAATTTCCCCAAAATATCAATTCACCAATCCAAATTAATATGCAAAATTTCATCCTCGTCCCGTTGCAGGCAACGCTCTTCCCGTTTGCGGTCGTTCCGTCTCCGTCGCAGTCGTTCCTTCTCCGTCGCAGTCGTCACCAGTGCAGGCTTGTCTTCGTTTGTCTTCATCTCCGTCTTCGTAGTCATCATCAGTGTAGGCTCTTCCCCACTTGTCCTTGTCACCGTCCCCGTTACAGGCACGTCAGTGGAAGCGACCTACCCTAGTCCCCGCTGCACAGCTCCAAGAGGTGAACAAAAATATTTCCTAACCTACCTTTTATAAATAATAATGGTGAAGGGGATTTCTGATTGATTGGATCCCACAACGCTGTTGTAATAATCATTGGTGCCTCTATCCTTTTCAGGCTCATCTGCCGTAATCAAACCAGCTTTAAAACCCTAACTTCGATTTCTTCACCTTGGTTAGTTCTCTTTTTCTGTAAGTATTGCTTAACCCTAATTTATTAGTGTATATGTTCTACTGGCAACAAATATCTATTCTTAATATTCTACTGGCAACTTTGGAGCTTTTCTCGATTCATTTATTCGTTTAATTTTTCACAAATTTCAGTGTTTTTCATTACAGTTCGAGTTAGACAAATTAGAATTATGTCGAGAAAGATGTCGATTGATGGAGAGGTGGAGGAGCAACAGTATGATTATGATTTGTTTGCAATTGGAGCTGGTAGTGGTGGAGTTTGAGCTTCTAGAACATCTGCTGCTTTTGAAGCTAAGGTGTGTGCTACATGGCTGTGTTCCCAAGAAGATTCTAGTATATGGAGCAACATTTGGAGGTGAATTTAAGGATTGAAGAAATTTTGGATGGGAGTTGAATGAAAAGATAAATTTGAACTGGAAGAAACTCTTGCATAAAAAGACAGAAGAAATTACTAGATTAAACGGAAATACAAAAAAATGCTAGGCAATGCTGGAGTAGTTATGCTTGAAGGAGAAGGAAGAGTCATCGATGCTCATAAGGTGGAGTTGATTCAATTGGATGGTTTAAAGCAACAATATTCTGCAAAACATATCTTGATTGCAACTGGTGGCCGAGCTCAGCGCCCAAATATTCCAGGGCAGGAGTTGGGTATAACCTCAGATGAAGCATTGAGCTTGGAAGAGTTACCTAAACGGGCAGTAGTGCTAGGTGGAGGGTATATTGCCGTTGAATTTGCTTCAATATGGCGTGGAATAGGTGCTCAAGTTGACTTATTTTATAGAAGAGAACTTCCGTTAAGGGGTTTAATGATGAGATGCGGGCAGTTATGGCCAGAAATCTTGAAGGAAGAGGCATTAAATTAGATCTAGCATTAACTCTGACTGAGTTGCATAAAACCGAAGATGGCATTAGAGTTATTTTTGATCGTGGGGAAGAACTTATGTTGATGTTGTTTTATTTGCCACAGGAAGGATTCCAAGCACAAAAAGGCTCAATTTAGAAGGTGCTAGTGTTGAACTTGACAGTACTGGTGCAGTTAAGGTAAAATTTCTTTTCCGAAATGTAAATTTATGGTTTAATATTATTTTACATAACTTACATTGATCTATTTGAGGCATACTGAAGAATATCAGGTTTGTTTTTATTTTTTTATTACTAATTCAGTTAAAAATTTAATCAAAAAAGTTATCAGTAAAATAGCCTCCTTGTTTCATGTTTTACCCAATTCAAACCCTTGCACTCAGATACATCAATAATATCGAACTTATACTATAGTTAAAAACTTGACTACATTTTGGGGTCACATTGTGCCACCTTAAATGTTTTTTTAAGTTATGCATACAAGTAGTTTAAAAGCTTGTACATGCTTCAAACTGGGAGGGTATTAAATTAAATATTTTCAGGTTATAAGTTATTTAATTTTAAACTTATCTATCTAATGATAAAACATGCTAGCATACAAAAATTTCAAGATTAATTTTTAGCATAACATATTGCAGAAATAAAATAATAAAATTAGTTCCTTGCTTTGTTTTAGCAAATATTGATTGATAGTAAATCATCAATTTTTTAGGTTGATGAGTACTCCAGAACGAATATCCCCAGCATATGGGCAGTTGGTGACGTTACAAACAGAATGAACTTGACTCCTGTGGCTTTGATGGAGGGAACACGTTTTCGGTATAGTTTTCTTTTATTTTTTTTAGGTGTGCTGTGACTGCTGTTCTTTTAGGTTATACTGTGTTGGTTGTTAGTTGAAGCTTAGTGTTGCTTCTAAGACTCAGGCGCATTAGTGAGCTGTCATCCATGACATGTTCCTCGCTTGATTGGTTGATTTCCTTGTGTTTAACTAGCCAAATATATTAAGCATTTTATTTCAGTTCTCCTAGTCAATCTAACTATCCCACAACCTATCTATATTAGTTGATTATTGCATCTCTAATGTACTTCGGTTATCAGCCTTTTTAAATGCTAATTTATATTTAGACAACTCATAATGTGATTCGACCCTAAATGAATGCACATACCAGGTTTGATCAGATAGCTTGAGAGCTTCAAATTCACATCATATATATGCATTAGACTATTGAAATGTCACATATTCGTAGTCATATGGCTTTGTTCTATTTCAATGGCTGCTGCCTGTTTTTTTAGCTTATAGGTTTCCATATACGGTCAGTTGTTGCTAATCCTGTAACATATAATAATTAATAACTTTTAAGTTTTATTTTGTTTTTGTTTATAGTTAAATATGTTCAAACATTCAAAATATCCTAACATAATTATAGTCTGATGATTAATTAATAACATATGTGTATACGCATACATGTATACAATATGTTCAAACATTCAAAATATCCTAACATTCAAATTTATTTCCTAATGCTTTTCCTGAGATTATGAATCGTTCGTCAAGTGATCATTGTCCACTGTTAGTCAATCTTTTTAGTAGTGTTAGAGATATCACTGAACCCCTTTTTGATATAATAATGGATGAAAGGATTTCAACGGGTATAACAATGTGATTTTCAGTGCTTGAAACATAACAATAACACATAATCCATTTTTTAAACTATTGTGCAAATTGAAAAATACTAAAAGGCAGCTTAGTGAAACTTTAGCATCTGTTTAAATAACATTAGTTTAAATAACATCAGTTTAAATAACATCAGTTTAAATTTGTTGGCTAGAAGGCAATTGGCCATGTTGTCCGACCTTTATGTTTCATGAGGACAAAAGGACAATATTTTTAGAGAAGAAAGTTCAAACGCTTTGCCATCAAAAACAATATAGTTGGAAATAATTGTACGAAAGGGCGAATAACTAGGGGTGAAGAAGAAGAAGATAGAAGAGAATAGAAAACAACAAATTCAATTGTTACATGGAAACACAAATTCAATTGTTACATGAAGACCATGATTTGTAATTAAAAATGATCAAATTCAATTGTTACATGGAAACACAAATTTATAGATACTCTATATTCAGACTTCCTTATATTAACAATATTTCATTTTGTGTCTACAGGACATGAATAGTTGTTTTCAATTCCTACTGGTAAGTAACAACAGCCTACACACATTAATATGTGTTTTTGTTGAAGGTTATATATTTCAATTACACTCTTATGTTACAATTATGATATGTTTAATATGATTCTCTAAGTCATATAGGTAGTTCCTAGACATAGAAAACCATGAGCAGAGTAGCAAGTTCAAACTCAAATCTATGCATATGCTCTATTTCTGCACCATACATTAATTTAAATCACCTCCTAATCAGATATTGGATGATTGCAGGCATGACGACGGAAACATTCTGGGTGCCAAACAACACCCATACAGCTAAGAAAGCGACCATGGCCAATTTCAGTATCATAACCTATACGTATCCTGAACCCGAATGAAATGATATAGGGTGATGGCTGGGAATTGTGTATGACCTCAGGAGGTATATGAGCATGAGGAGGATAATCAACATTCAAACTATCTATGAGAGTGTTGGCGGCACACCTGCTTTGCAATATGGTGATTCTACTGCACATGGTAAGGTTTTTTTTTTTACAAAAATAAATAAATTCATGTTATATTTTGTATTGAATCTATGTTATAAAGTTTCCTGGAAGATGTGTTCTCTAACCTTAGATATCTCAGGTATATGCCATTTAGTTAATATCGGTATCAGCCGTATATCGGTCAAGTACCAATATGCGAAATTTTGAAATATCGGAGATAATATCGGATAACATCATTAAAATATCGGACATGTTATAATATCAATATCAGCTAAATATCCGACACGTATCAATACACATTATTTAAAAATATCAGATGATAACGGAGAAATTAATGATCATGTTAACATGAAGCTATAAATGCAAAAAAATCATGCAGTAAGCAAAATAATAAATACTAAAGTCATAATATCAAATTGTTCATAGTTAACAACCATTCATTCTAAGATCGGTAGTACAAAATAAGTTCATGAAACCTAAAGTATAAAACTAAAAATAATCAACATTTCCAGTACTTTCTTCTTCTCCACCTTCTGTTACATGGTTTTCAAAATCATCCCTAGCATTTTCTAAACCTGCATCTATCTCCATTGTTTCTTCATTTCCATCTTCGTTAGACGAGGAAGGTTGATTTGCTATTTGACTTCTACTCCAAGATCTTGGTGCATTATCAACAATTGTCCTTGCCTCTCTAAATTGTGTCCATGTTAGATCATCACGGTCTAATTGAATCACCCTTCGTCGTTTTCATCAACCCCTTTCAAAAAAATGGGATTCTCATAGTGTAACAACCCTACATTTTAGGCTTATTTTATTTTATATTTTATTTCTGTTAAATTGAATTTCCTGATTGAAAAACTTTATTTTAATTTGAAATTATTTTAAACTTGTTTTGTTTCAAATATTTCATTTCTAAATATATATTTTGATTGTTATGTAAATTATAATTTCAAACTGGTAAAAATTGGATATTTTACTGTAAAGTGAATTTCTGTTCAAACTGGTCAAACTGGTCAAACTTTGACTTTTAAACTTTAAATTTAAATATTTAAAATTCTTAAATTTTATCTTTTATTATGAAAATAGATTTAATTCCATGAATACTGCTTTTCGTTTCGTTGAAAACGGACTTATATTGTAGAAGTTATGTAATTTTCAATTTTGTGTATAAACTGTTTATTTTGCAATATTATTTATTTTAAAACATATAAATTATATTTTATTTGTCATATTTTGTTCTAATATATGTTAATATTTTATTTTATGTATAATTTTGTCTTTTAATAATTTTAAAGTGATTATAAAATTTTTCCAAAGCTTGTTGAATTTATTTTGTAATTTTAAAGCCTAATTTCTATTTTCTTTGCTATTTTCTTAATTTAGCTATATATAATTAAAATTTATTTATTTATTTTATACATTCACTTTATTTTCTTTGTTTTACTTTATTAATATTCACTTTACATGTATTTAGATTTGAATAGATTTTTCCAAAGATTATTTGAATTTGTTTCAGTTTATTTAACCTAGTTTGTATATAGTGTTATTTTTCTTCATTTAATTTAATTAATATAAAATTTATTTATTTATTTTTCTTATTTACTTTATTTCTGAGTTTATTTATCTTTAATTTCAGCTATTTTCATATTTATAAATATATATAAATATATAATGGAAATTTGAAGAGTTTATGTCTCTTTAGTTGCTTAAGGTCCTTTAATCTTCCGACCTTTCATTTTCTCAACCTCCACCTTAATGATTTTTTTTGCCGTGCTTTTCTTTTCTTTTCCAGCAACATCTTCCTCATTTTTCACGTGAATTCTCACCTCTAACTTGAAAAAAGAATGACGGCCTCTCCCTTGTTCAAAGATTTGGTAAAATTCCCTTTCTTTTCCATTGTTTTCTACTTGTTTTGTTGATTTTGCACTTGCTCTCTTCTCCTTTTAGGCTCGGCTCCTCTCAACTCCAGCACCTTGGCTTCCTCCACCACCACCTGAACCTATCACTACCTCCTCCAGCCCAACCCCAAGCCCAAGCCGTGGCCTCCCATGATGTTGATCCACACAAAAATGAGCAAACTTCACCTATATCTTCCTAGTCGAGCACCATACATCACCACCACCTCCAACTCCTCCTTGGCCGCCACCTACATCACCACCACCTGCCATAGTGGACCCTGACACCACTGCCACACCTGTACCTAACCCACTACAGACCTGACCATGACTTGTATTGCCTTAGCCGTGACCTTATGTGGCTTAGAAACCATGTAGTTTGCCTTTGTGTTGTAGTTCATGCTCACATATCTTTGCACCATCACCATACATGTTTGGCCAACCCTATGGAACCCAAAACCAGATCCAAACCCACCCCTTAGCCATGCATTTCAGATCTGGAGCTGAAGCATAGATGGTAGAAAGCATGTGCAATCACTTTGGCTTTGGTTCATGCATTCATTTCTAACATTGTTTTATTGAATTTTGAGTTAAAAACTCATGTTGTCTGTATTTGTTTTGTTTGAATGTGACAAGGGAATTTATCTTTGGCTCTCCCATATCAAATCATATTCGTGTTATCGTGCTTGTTTGGATCCCATTCGTGCAGTCGTCGTCGTTTCTCCAGCACAAAACAGTGAGTTATTCTCACCAGACAATATGTACCTATATAACTGATAAACCGACACCATTTGAATCTGTAATGTATATCATCATGTTATATATGTTTATATTATTATCATATGATGTTCACACCTGTTATTACACTTATTATATCATATGTTACTATTATTTAATGTTATTCTGTTATTTATATCTGTTATCACCATTGCAAGTTCCCTGTAGATTAGAATCACTATGGGTTGAAATGATACATACCCGAACGGACTTTAGAATAGGGAAAAATCGTTATGGGCTGAAATGATAGGCCTGAATGATTTTTATTTAAATTATTTTAACTTGGGATTGCGGGTTTGAAATGATAGAACCCGGATTTTTCTTTTTTAACCGCGGATTGAAATGATACATATCCGTATCACTTGACCTAGGTTAGAAAATTATATACAGGCCCGTGGTTATTTTATAAAGTGTTTTGAATATTTTTAAGTATTTTAAAAATATAAATTTAGGAAATTTGATTTAAATAGATTTTGAAATGTTTAAAATAAAGAAATTATGATTTTTCTATGTGTTAAAAATGTAATTAATGAATGGTTTAACTGGATTTTTGAAATATAACTTAAGTTGGAAATTTGGAATTTGGTTAAAAATGATATTTAAGTTATATAAATAAAATGGATATTAAATTTTATTTGGAAATGGTAAATATGATAATTTGATTAAATGTGAATTTAAGTGATTTATTAAAGTATTATTGATTTTTCTATGAATTTAAGTGGTTAAATAAATGAATGTTTAAAAGTGATCTTTTAAAATATAACTTGACTTGGAAATGTGAAATTTGATTTTAATTAAAGGTTTTAGTTAATTAAATAAAATTGGAAATTTAGTTAAATTTGTGAAATGGTAATTTAAATTTGAAGTGTTAAGTTATTTGTTGAAATGTGAAGAATTGGAAACTTTTACACTTAAATTTATTAAGTAAATTGTTGAAAATTGGATTTAATTATAAGAAATTTATTGTGAAAAAGATACATGTTAAATGATATGTAAATAAACATTTTAAATGTTAAATTATGATTTTTAAAATGTTTAAAGAGTTTAAAAATGAAGTTATTTAATTGCTGGAAATACACTAAAAAGCTGGAAATCACTTTTAATAGCATTCAGAAATGCTATGGTTCTGAATTACACTAAAATTTGAATGAAAGGGCTACTACAGCATTTCTGAAATGCTGCAGTTGCTGCAGTTGAACTTATAGGCTAATATTGAACCCAGGTCTATTATAGCATTCTCTGGAAATGCTATAATGGTCTGCAGTCTTTGCTGAAACCAAATTTAACCCTTGTTTTGAAATCTGAACTACCGCAGCACTTCTGAATTGCTGTCTTTTCTGTTTTGAACTATAATTCAACTAAAACTGAGTTTTAACAGCAGTTTTAAGTGCTGTCTTTGCTGAATTAAAAATGTTTTCAAATATAACTTATAGCAGTTGTTTTTAAATGCTGTGAAATGCTGAAATTTTAATAATTAGGGTTTTTGACTTAGTAAACGAACTCAGAATGGTTTGAAACTTTGGAAATTGAATACTTGATTTGAAAATATAATAATTACACTTTTAAAAGGTTTAAATGAATTATTTTGATTGGAATATAAACTATTTAAAGGTGATTTGAAATGATAGTAAATGAACGATATCTTTGAATTTAAAAGGTATTTAAAGTTGAATATTGGATTTGAACTGATAGGATATTTTATTTTATTAAGATGATTTGAAATGAAGTTTTGTAAGGATATGATATTTTATTATATTAAAATGATTTGAAATGAAATTTTGAAATTATATGAAAATTTAAATATATGGAAATGGTTTGGAATTGATTTAATCTTTATTTTGATAAAGATATGGTTTGAAATGATATTTTATTTTGAAGTAAAGTATTGTTTTTTAAAAGTTATAACCACGGGTTATAATAACGTTGGGTTGTTAAAGAGACCGGGATCGGATATGGACATACTCTCTGTCTTACCGAAAACCACTTTGGCAACCGTGTACGCGGTGGAGATTCCAGAATGAAGTAGGATGGTGGCGACGATCCTAAGGTATATACGTGGACCCAACTCCCGTGAGTTGGCATAAGGTGGCTAAAACAGGAGCGATTGACGGACCAATGAGGTAGCACCTCTGATCGGACACACTTCTTCGATACCATTCTATTACTTGTGATTGATTTGGTGCGCACCCTTGATTTGGGAGTGTTGTTCGAGGTGGGCGGTAGTGGCTGCTATGCGTCACCACCAGTCCGGATGCGTAATTGGTATATCTACCCTGGCATTGCCTAGTTGTGCCGTGTCACCTACCATATCGAGCTTTACTACGATTATGATTTTAAGATCCGACCGCGTTAAGGTTCTCCATCCCCTTAACGCTATTTTCTATATGATTATACTTTACTGATTAGACACTACTGTATATAGCGTATATTACTACATAGTAGATAGTTTAACGGATCCTTAGAGGATGGGCGGTCCCAAGCATCTTCTAAGTTACTTGTACCCTTATTACAGTTCGCGTGAGTTGGTTTACATTATATAAGTATATATTGTCCTGACTCGAGTGTTTTGTGTTTTGCTTTACGCTCGGGTCAGCCTGAGCTATTCACAGATTTGGATTTCCACTCTCTTGGAGATTTGAATCGCTGGAGATTATCTGCTTGTCATGTCCTATCTATTCCAGTTCCGTTGTTCTACTCAGCTTGTACTTGGTTATTTTATTGAGACTTTTGTTGTACTCTATTTCTTCTGTTGTATCTTATGTAACTCTGATATATTTATATAGTAGCTTCATGAACTACTATTTCTTTTACTTCCGCTGTATTATTTTACTCTGTGTCTGTGATCTGTGATTATATTTATTTACTGTATATTCTGAGATTTGCCAAATTTTATTTACAACGCGGTATTTTGAGCAATTCAACTCCGGCATGAGTGTCTACCTATACACTTATAATGGATGCGAATGGTTGAAAATATCGGGTCGTTACAGTTGGTATCAGAGCTTTGGCTTTGAGGCAAAACTTAGAATGTATGGTAAATTTATTTACAGAATCACTTTCGTTCGAGTTTGAATCTCTTCCTTTGATTCGTTTTCCTTTGAATTTTGGAACGTTCCCTGCGGTTCCGAAATTCATTCGTGTCCCTCACTATTCATCATCTTTTGATTCTGGAGTATCCCATGACTCCACTTCCAATGATCTTTATAGTGAATTGGCGGTCTCGCCAATATTCCAATTTTCTTGTAAAAGGGTGAAAATTCTTTATAATCAGCATCGATTCACCAGAGATTTATATTTATCCTTGGTTTAGATGCTAATATCTTTTATTATTCCAAACTCTATCTCTTGAGATTGAAGGTAGATTTACCCCAGAAAATCCACATTTGATCTTATCCATTGAGTCACGGTTGACCCGGTTAAGGTTGTCCGCGATTTATCTAAGCTTACCCATCTCTCTACTCTGTTTAATCATCTTGTCTTTTGTTCCAATCTATCTTCCAAACATTTTGAACTGTACTTGTAAATTAATGTTTTGTTTTATATTGTGTTGTTTGAGTTGTTAATGTTGATTTGGGTTTCCGATCGATTCGTCTGATCAACGCTATCGATAGGATTTCTAAAACACTTTGACAGAACAAACTGACACAATATTATTTTAAAATTTGGTTTATGAAATAAATTTGGATATATAATTTTATGGAACTTAATAAATTGATTTAAATTGATAATTTGAAATGATAATACTTGATTTATCATTTATCGTTCTACAAATGAATTTATAAATAGTTGTTTATAAATTTATTTGGGAACTGAAATGAATTTAAAACAAGAAAGTTAAAGAATTTAATTTCCGATGGTTTCAAACCTTGTGTTTAAATTTTTTTAAGGATATTATTTAAAGTATTTTGAATAAAAATTTGTCTCTAAAGGATTTTAAAGTTTAAAAATTAAGTGCTCTTCTCTTTGTCGCTGGAAAATAATTTCGGTGATGACTGCAGCATCATCGACGTTCATTTTCGAGTTTCGAAGTGAAGAGACTGTTCTGTAGTCTTGCTACAGCTTTGTTTTGGAAAATCTAATTGATTTGAATTTCTAAATATGACTGGATTATAATATATATAGATATATGATTTAAATTTGATTTGACATATTATATACATATATTTATTTATCTCTTAGTGGTTTGAAGGGAATCGGAAATTTAATTCTTACATTTTATCTTAAAGAATAATTTCAGTTATAAGAAGAAAATAAAAATTTGAATAAATGATTCAAACTTGAGATAATTGAATTGGAAAGTTTTACTTGTATAACACACAATTTAATTCCAATATAACTTACCTAAATTACACAGAAGTTGAATATGAAATTGGATAATATACAATATAGAAAGGATTTTTATAAATAAAATTTGAGTGGTTATAATAAATGTTATACACTTAAATTTTAGTTATAAAAGATTAACAGAGGTAAATATTGAAAAAGGAATCTAAAGAGATTTTATTTAAATAACTTAATAATCAAATTGATTTAATATGGAACCTTAAGTCTAACCTAGAAATTTTAATAAAGGTTATTTCCTGAAATGAATATGTTGTATAATAAATAATGTATCTTTGAATAGATAAAATAAAATACATTTGAATTAGACATTTTGTAATAAAGCTATTTAACTTGAATTCATAGTTTAATTGATGTCTAAATGAATAAATGTGTAAAGAAATTTGATTGTTATATTTGCTATATAAATATTTTATTTATGAAATAGATATGTCTTGAAAAATGAGTAATTATGATTTAAAGAGTTAAAATGTATTTTAACATCACTAAAATTTGATAATTGAAAATTTGGTTTTCAAATGGAATTTTAAGTGTAACTTATTAAAGGAATATCTATTTATGAAATGGGTATTTTAAATAAGTGTTAGGTTATGTGTTAAATTAAGAGCTAACTAAAATAGTGAGCTTTTGACCTAATAAATGAAGTATAGTTTATTTGGATATTACATTCATAAAGGTTTGTTTTAATAAGTCATAAGTTAAATGATATCCAAATGAATATTTCTGAAATTAAACTGATTTGAAATATTAATATATCTACTGTAGCATTTTATAAGTGCTGCTGTTTTGAAAATACAATGTTTTGGAAATTTTATAATTGAATGAACTTAGAAATGTTACAGCTTTGAAATGAATATTATTTGACATTGGATTTAAATGGTTTAAATGAAGATTTTTTTAAAAAGGTGTTATGATTTTCAAAGTATTATTTTTTTTAAGAATAACATTTCCAAAGTGTTATGATTTTAAGTAGTACGATTTCTAAATGATAACATCTCTAAATTGTTATGATTTCAAAACATTATGGTTACCAATCTATTATCTTATTTTATTTTTCAAACTACCTTTTGGTTGTCCTTATTTCTCTTATCTTGTTACGGAATGGGAAGGCTATTGCTTATACTAGTCTGTTTAGAAATCTTTCTGTAATCTTTGATAACCTTTGTTACTCATCTGGATCTGAACACTGTTTTTCCATTCATAGACCGTCAGTCAAGTGAAAAGGGAGATTCAGACTCTAGAGGATCTTTTTCGTGCTTATATTCTTGATTTGATCACCTCCATCATGTCAAACTTACCTATAACAATAGTTATCAGGTGTAATTCCAATCTTCTTATCATCTTGTCTTAATTCTATTTTATTTTTTTTCTTTTTCTGTGCTTTCCTGTACCTCATTCCTTTTCGGGGACGAAAAGTTTTGAGTGGGGGAGAGTGTAACAACCCTACATTTTAGGCTTATTTTATTTTATATTTTATTTCTGTTAAATTGAATTTCCTGATTGAAAAACTTTATTTTAATTTGAAATTATTTTAAACTTGTTTTGTTTCAAATATTTCATTTCTAAATATATATTTTGATTGTTATGTAAATTATAATTTCAAACTGGTAAAAATTGGATATTTTACTGTAAAGTGAATTTCTGTTCAAACTGGTCAAACTGGTCAAACTTTGACTTTTAAACTTTAAATTTAAATATTTAAAATTCTTAAATTTTATCTTTTATTATGAAAATAGATTTAATTCCATGAATACTGCTTTTCGTTTCGTTGAAAACGGACTTATATTGTAGAAGTTATGTAATTTTCAATTTTGTGTATAAACTGTTTATTTTGCAATATTATTTATTTTAAAACATATAAATTATATTTTATTTGTCATATTTTGTTCTAATATATGTTAATATTTTATTTTATGTATAATTTTGTCTTTTAATAATTTTAAAGTGATTATAAAATTTTTCCAAAGCTTGTTGAATTTATTTTGTAATTTTAAAGCCTAATTTCTATTTTCTTTGCTATTTTCTTAATTTAGCTATATATAATTAAAATTTATTTATTTATTTTATACATTCACTTTATTTTCTTTGTTTTACTTTATTAATATTCACTTTACATGTATTTAGATTTGAATAGATTTTTCCAAAGATTATTTGAATTTGTTTCAGTTTATTTAACCTAGTTTGTATATAGTGTTATTTTTCTTCATTTAATTTAATTAATATAAAATTTATTTATTTATTTTTCTTATTTACTTTATTTCTGAGTTTATTTATCTTTAATTTCAGCTATTTTCATATTTATAAATATATATAAATATATAATGGAAATTTGAAAAGTTTATGTCTCTTTAGTTGCTTAAGGTCCTTTAATCTTCCGACCTTTCATTTTCTCAACCTCCACCTTAATGATTTTTTTTGCCGTGCTTTTCTTTTCTTTTCCAGCAACATCTTCCTCATTTTTCACGTGAATTCTCACCTCTAACTTGAAAAAAAAATGACGGCCTCTCCCTTGTTCAAAGATTTGGTAAAATTCCCTTTCTTTTCCATTGTTTTCTACTTGTTTTGTTGATTTTGCACTTGCTCTCTTCTCCTTTTAGGCTCGGCTCCTCTCAACTCCAGCACCTTGGCTTCCTCCACCACCACCTGAACCTATCACTACCTCCTCCAGCCCAACCCCAAGCCCAAGCCGTGGCCTCCCATGATGTTGATCCACACAAAAATGAGCAAACTTCACCTATATCTTCCTAGTCGAGCACCATACATCACCACCACCTCCAACTCCTCCTTGGCCGCCACCTACATCACCACCACCTGCCATAGTGGACCCTGACACCACTGCCACACCTGTACCTAACCCACTACAGACCTGACCATGACTTGTATTGCCTTAGCCGTGACCTTATGTGGCTTAGAAACCATGTAGTTTGCCTTTGTGTTGTAGTTCATGCTCACATATCTTTGCACCATCACCATACATGTTTGGCCAACCCTATGGAACCCAAAACCAGATCCAAACCCACCCCTTAGCCATGCATTTCAGATCTGGAGCTGAAGCATAGATGGTAGAAAGCATGTGCAATCACTTTGGCTTTGGTTCATGCATTCATTTCTAACATTGTTTTATTGAATTTTGAGTTAAAAACTCATGTTGTCTGTATTTGTTTTGTTTGAATGTGACAAGGGAATTTATCTTTGGCTCTCCCATATCAAATCATATTCGTGTTATCGTGCTTGTTTGGATCCCATTCGTGCAGTCGTCGTCGTTTCTCCAGCACAAAACAGTGAGTTATTCTCACCAGACAATATGTACCTATATAACTGATAAACCGACACCATTTGAATCTGTAATGTATATCATCATGTTATATATGTTTATATTATTATCATATGATGTTCACACCTGTTATTACACTTATTATATCATATGTTACTATTATTTAATGTTATTCTGTTATTTATATCTGTTATCACCATTGCAAGTTCCCTGTAGATTAGAATCACTATGGGTTGAAATGATACATACCCGAACGGACTTTAGAATAGGGAAAAATCGTTATGGGCTGAAATGATAGGCCTGAATGATTTTTATTTAAATTATTTTAACTTGGGATTGCGGGTTTGAAATGATAGAACCCGGATTTTTCTTTTTTAACCGCGGATTGAAATGATACATATCCGTATCACTTGACCTAGGTTAGAAAATTATATACAGGCCCGTGGTTATTTTATAAAGTGTTTTGAATATTTTTAAGTATTTTAAAAATATAAATTTAGGAAATTTGATTTAAATAGATTTTGAAATGTTTAAAATAAAGAAATTATGATTTTTCTATGTGTTAAAAATGTAATTAATGAATGGTTTAACTGGATTTTTGAAATATAACTTAAGTTGGAAATTTGGAATTTGGTTAAAAATGATATTTAAGTTATATAAATAAAATGGATATTAAATTTTATTTGGAAATGGTAAATATGATAATTTGATTAAATGTGAATTTAAGTGATTTATTAAAGTATTATTGATTTTTCTATGAATTTAAGTGGTTAAATAAATGAATGTTTAAAAGTGATCTTTTAAAATATAACTTGACTTGGAAATGTGAAATTTGATTTTAATTAAAGGTTTTAGTTAATTAAATAAAATTGGAAATTTAGTTAAATTTGTGAAATGGTAATTTAAATTTGAAGTGTTAAGTTATTTGTTGAAATGTGAAGAATTGGAAACTTTTACACTTAAATTTATTAAGTAAATTGTTGAAAATTGGATTTAATTATAAGAAATTTATTGTGAAAAAGATACATGTTAAATGATATGTAAATAAACATTTTAAATGTTAAATTATGATTTTTAAAATGTTTAAAGAGTTTAAAAATGAAGTTATTTAATTGCTGGAAATACACTAAAAAGCTGGAAATCACTTTTAATAGCATTCAGAAATGCTATGGTTCTGAATTACACTAAAATTTGAATGAAAGGGCTACTACAGCATTTCTGAAATGCTGCAGTTGCTGCAGTTGAACTTATAGGCTAATATTGAACCCAGGTCTATTATAGCATTCTCTGGAAATGCTATAATGGTCTGCAGTCTTTGCTGAAACCAAATTTAACCCTTGTTTTGAAATCTGAACTACCGCAGCACTTCTGAATTGCTGTCTTTTCTGTTTTGAACTATAATTCAACTAAAACTGAGTTTTAACAGCAGTTTTAAGTGCTGTCTTTGCTGAATTAAAAATGTTTTCAAATATAACTTATAGCAGTTGTTTTTAAATGCTGTGAAATGCTGAAATTTTAATAATTAGGGTTTTTGACTTAGTAAACGAACTCAGAATGGTTTGAAACTTTGGAAATTGAATACTTGATTTGAAAATATAATAATTACACTTTTAAAAGGTTTAAATGAATTATTTTGATTGGAATATAAACTATTTAAAGGTGATTTGAAATGATAGTAAATGAACGATATCTTTGAATTTAAAAGGTATTTAAAGTTGAATATTGGATTTGAACTGATAGGATATTTTATTTTATTAAGATGATTTGAAATGAAGTTTTGTAAGGATATGATATTTTATTATATTAAAATGATTTGAAATGAAATTTTGAAATTATATGAAAATTTAAATATATGGAAATGGTTTGGAATTGATTTAATCTTTATTTTGATAAAGATATGGTTTGAAATGATATTTTATTTTGAAGTAAAGTATTGTTTTTTAAAAGTTATAACCACGGGTTATAATAACGTTGGGTTGTTAAAGAGACCGGGATCGGATATGGACATACTCTCTGTCTTACCGAAAACCACTTTGGCAACCGTGTACGTGGTGGAGATTCCAGAATGAAGTAGGATGGTGGCGACGATCCTAAGGTATATACGTGGACCCAACTCCCGTGAGTTGGCATAAGGTGGCTAAAACAGGAGCGATTGACGGACCAATGAGGTAGCACCTCTGATCGGACACACTTCTTCGATACCATTCTATTACTTGTGATTGATTTGGTGCGCACCCTTGATTTGGGAGTGTTGTTCGAGGTGGGCGGTAGTGGCTGCTATGCGTCACCACCAGTCCGGATGCGTAATTGGTATATCTACCCTGGCATTGCCTAGTTGTGCCGTGTCACCTACCATATCGAGCTTTACTACGATTATGATTTTAAGATCCGACCGCGTTAAGGTTCTCCATCCCCTTAACGCTATTTTCTATATGATTATACTTTACTGATTAGACACTACTGTATATAGCGTATATTACTACATAGTAGATAGTTTAACGGATCCTTAGAGGATGGGCGGTCCCAAGCATCTTCTAAGTTACTTGTACCCTTATTTCAGTTCGCGTGAGTTGGTTTACATTATATAAGTATATATTGTCCTGACTCGAGTGTTTTGTGTTTTGCTTTACGCTCGGGTCAGCCTGAGCTATTCACAGATTTGGATTTCCACTCTCTTGGAGATTTGAATCGCTGGAGATTATCTGCTTGTCATGTCCTATCTATTCCAGTTCCGTTGTTCTACTCAGCTTGTACTTGGTTATTTTATTGAGACTTTTGTTGTACTCTATTTCTTCTGTTGTATCTTATGTAACTCTGATATATTTATATAGTAGCTTCATGAACTACTATTTCTTTTACTTCCGCTGCATTATTTTACTCTGTGTCTGTGATCTGTGATTATATTTATTTACTGTATATTCTGAGATTTGCCAAATTTTATTTACAACGCGGTATTTTGAGCAATTCAACTCCGGCATGAGTGTCTACCTATACACTTATAATGGATGCGAATGGTTGAAAATATCGGGTCGTTACACATAGTCAAGGTTATGCTTATATTTTTGCACATATCGACACTCCAATTTCTTGTTATAGTGAATGAAGATGGTATCATTCAATTTTTCTTGCAAAAACCTGTTCCTTTTCTTTGAGTGTATCCGAAAAATGAACAAATTATAACCCCCATAAAAACAACACCATAGGATCAATATATTTATTATCACTTTATTCACAATTTATATGTATTATATTCATGAAAGTAAACTGCAGATTTTTAAGAAGCAGCTCAAGAAGAAGAAAAAATGGAACTAAAAAGAATAATATATAAGCTACTAAAAGTTAAGTGGATATGCTGAATATGAGTTTATATGTTGTGTGAAATTCAATTAATGTTGCACTTACTACCTATTTCTTTTTAGTGTTTATGAGCTGTGTATGGCTGCTAATGCAACATTTAATGTTGCACTAAATACAAGTTATTTGGCTGTTAATGCAAATTTGACTATGTAATATAACGTTCATTTAAATGGCAACAACAACCGTTTGTATGAGATACATACGTAATATTTATATTCAAATATTTAACACAGTAAATGCATTTTGGTTATGAGGGATAACTATAGTGAATATTGCCAGTAATTCAAGTTAAATAGGTTGTAGCAAATCCATCCAATACAAAGTTATAGGTGCTGTTAAGGAAAGAAAATCCATTGTATTAAATGTTGATTTTTTTTTTTGAAAGTTGGTACCAAGATGCTATTACATACATGAATGTAGTACCTTGTTGTTTATGAGAATTCATACAATTAATATTAATTACAATTAATATTGGAAAAATTGTCTGTATACCTTGTTGTTTATGAGAATTGATTCCTTGGTCACATTTCCATGATTAAGAGGCATGAATGTAGTAGCAATAGTGTTTGGTTAATACACTGATAAACAAAATAAAGGCTAATAAATTTCTTTAACATAGAACAATAGCAAAATATAAATGAAGTATAGCCATTTAGTACCTCCTGCCATAAATGTTCCAACCACACCTTACTGGCTTACTCCAATTATTGAAGTGCATCCCATCCACATTATTTTACTAGTTTTTAGAGTTTGATATATTACTTGCACACTGCAAATCTAGCTATAAACGTTCCAACCATGAGCTGCATATTTTATGACACCTATTCAAATACAAATGGTGGGGCAAAGAAACAATCTATTGAAAAAAACCAAGTTGCGAGAATTATTGATGATACATACATGTACTATCGAATGTTTTGCAACCAACGATTTCTTTGTTCAAAAAGACTTGAGTAATTTTTACACTTATTATCAGAGATGGAATAATGGTTCGTTTCTGTGTGTTAACATTTTCCGGTTGTGCAGGAAGATGCAAACTCCAAGGATGACTGAGGTGACTTCAAGAAGCTAAACCAGCTCGGATGCTAACCATGTAAAACCAAGGGAAGATGCAAATAGTTCTCATCTGTTGGGTTCGTAGGGGACATGTGTTAAAGTTAGATGCCCTTGTGGGAGTTCTTTTCATACCAATTCTATGATTCAGGTACCTATTAATGCTCACTTAACAATTTTGTTTGTATTAATATTTTAAAGATGAACAAGTTTGTAACGAAACAAGCCAAAGCAGTATATTCTCAAGAGTCTGAATCCTAATTCCGACTAAGTTACCACATGTGTTAAACCCTAGATTCACCATTCTCCTACAGTTTTAGGTAATTTAATTTCTCTTACATTTTGTCTACTTTTCTTTATTTATCTCAAGTTTCTTACTGTCAATTATTACTTCTGATCCATAGGGCAAGATGACTACCTTTGCTGAAAGATAAAATTACCGCGTTTGCTGAAAGATTAGGATGAGGTTACAGAGGCAAGATGATGCGTAGAACTTAGATGGAAGGTGCTTAAAGTATAGATGTGCAGTAATAAGCATTCCACAAGGAATTAGCAGCAGCAGCCTCCAATGCCGGCTGTCAGTTTCAATTTTTTATGCTCTTGGATTTTGGTGACAGATGTTGAGACTAATAAGCCTTGGGGATATGCCTTTATTTAGTACATGCATACAAGAGACATGAAGAGTGAGCTCACTAGTTTTATTTCTCTTTAAGTTTCAATTTTTATGCTCTTGGATTTTGGCAAGTATCTTCTTAGTCCTCATCTTTAACTTGATCATTGTTTCAATTTGGCAGGAATTTCAGATATTATATTTCTCTTTTTATAAGTTTCTAACATTTGAAAACATGCGATGGCTTTGTAATGCTTCAATCATCAGTTTTTTGGATGGACATGCTATATCTCCTCAATTTAAAAGCAAGTGCTCATAATTTTTTCTACATGGTGCAGCTACCTACAAACAAGCTAATGGAGAAAGCTAGATAATAGAAGAGTTCTTGTCGACGTCGAGCGTGGTAGAACTATCCCTAACTGGAGACCTCGATGACTGGGTGGTAGTCTAGGTTCTACTAGGATTGGAGGTGATGACCTTAATCAAAGGATATCTGGAAGGTAATTATTACTTTTCTTACATAACTATACATTATATAATTATCTTATCAGTGTATGTATATTTAACTAACAGTTATACGTCTAAAGCTTACTGTAATTACTACTCACAGGATGTTGACAAAGCCATGGTTAGTGATAGCTCAACAACAAAATGTCAAGAAAAAAAGACGGAAGGAGGAATCTTGCCGAGTTCAGACTGCCCTGTTGGCAACAATTCAGTAAACCAATGTCTCACTATCTTCGTACTGCCACTTTTCATTTTCAGCCTGTATTTGAACTACTTTTATGCACGTTTTGTCGATAATATTAGATGCAAACTTGCTTTCTAGATATTGTGCATTTGTCTAATTTTGTATGCAGTTGGTTTATAAATTTTATCTCTCTTTACGGGTTTATGTAAACTTTGTTCATGGATATTGTGTTCAACTTATTTTATGAAAGTGATTAATAGTTATGCTTTTATTTTACAATTTTTAGTTTGATTTGTTTATGTTATGTACATTAACTGATTAAAATATAATTAAATGTAGTTTATATTAATGATATGTGTGAATATTGCAATGACACAACATTGCTGTCAATTCTTTGGAAAAAAAATGCATATCCCTACGACAGCGTTTATACATTGCTGTCAATTCATTGGAAAAAATGCATATACCTACGACAGCGTTTATACATTGCTGTCAATTCATTGGGAAAAAATGCATATCCCTACGACAGCGTTTATACCTTGCAGTAGAAAACTATTAACAGCGTTTATACCTTGCAGTAGAAAAATTATTAACAGCGTTTCAAAAACGCTGTAGAAAGTGGGTTTTTGAGAGCGTTTATATTTTGTAGTTAAAAATTTAGGGTCAACGACCGCATGTCGTTATACAGCGTTTTTAAAAACGCTGTGAAAACTTTTAACAGCGTTTTTCAAATTCTGTGAAAAGTCTTTTTTGTTGTAGTGTAGTGACTTTCCTATTTTACTTTGACTTTGATTTTTGACTCTTTCAATTTGTTAACTTGATTTCCACGGCATCGACACTGATCATTTTTCTATTGCTTAAATTCCACGATGGTCAACTGAATTTCCGGCTTTGACTTTGTTTGACAGTGCTGATTTTCGTCTTTTAGTTATTTTTGATTTCGAGAATATTTTCTGGTTGACTTCGATTTTCTGGCCCCTGTGAGCTTCGTCTCTGGCCATCTTCTCTGGTTGGTTTAACCTGAACTTCTCATTGCATTCATGAATTTGGATGTTGTCTGGTTGTTCACTGATCTGTGTATATGCACTAGTTCACTTTGTAGCTCTGTTGCCTTGCAACCCGATGTTGAACTTGATTTGGTTTGTGACTTCGGTTATGCTTTGTCCTGAGTTCACATGTATTGTTTCTTGTATATATGTATACAAGTGTGCATGCATTTACTTCACTGTTTATTATGCTGCATCACTTGTATACCATCTGAAGCTTGATATGTTAGCTTGTAGTTCATGTGTTCACTCTGATGTATAAGCATTTGCCACTGTTTGTTCTTCATGTAGCTTGTTGTACTTCATTCCTCACTTGTGTACTATCTGATGTGCATCTTTGTTGTTTGGATTGGCTTGTGTTGATTTGTCGAGATCACAGTGGCATTTGTTCCAGTCGTGTGCACTTCACTAACACTCGAGTCTGGTCATGTTGATGATGAGGCTTTCTTTTTATTTTCTCTTGTTTGCATTGTCATCTTTTGCTATTCTTCATACCTGAACTGGTCTTGAGTTGCAGACTTGAGTTTGTTTGTTCATGTGCACCACTTGTACACCATCTGGAGCTTGTTGTATTCATCTAGTCTGGTAGCTTCATGTAAATGATGCATGTTGTACTGATGTGTATTTGCATTGACTTTTGTCCACTGTACTTCGAGTCATGTTGACTTGGCACACCTTGAGTCTGCACTGTTTCTGGTTTGCCTTCTCTAACCTGATGTACTTGAGTCTGGTTCATTCAAGTTCAATGTATTTGGTTTGTAGCCAGTTGCCTTTGTAGTTTTGAAGCTTTATTCTTGGTTGAGTTGCATCTCTGGTGTATGCATTGTTTATTCAGTTCAATCAGTTGTAATTGCTGCCATCTTCTTTGGTATGATAGTCTGGATTTGATGTTCTGGTCTTCATGTAGAAGCTTCAGTCTCATTGATGCATTGATCATGCACTGGTTCATGTCCACTGTTATGTGCATACTTGTATATTTGAGTTCGAGTCTTGATATCTTGATTCCTGTATATTGTCACTTCACACTGGTCTTGATTTCATTGGTGTCATTGGTGCATTGTTATTTGCAGTTACACTTTAGTTGCTTGTATATATGTATGCACTTGTTCACTTGATTCATTGCTGTATTGGTTTGGACTTGCAGTTTGTTTTCTGGTCTGAAGTTCTGGTTTGTTGAGACTGGTCATTCATTTTATTGTTGTCTTCATTGTTGTATTGAGTTGAGTCATGATAGCAGTGACTTGACCTCTATTGCCCTGTGTTGAATCCAGCTTAAACGCTCGGGTTTGACCTTGTGCTTGTGATGTGACTTTATTTATTTTGCACTTGAGTTGAACCCGATTTTTGGTTTGGGTTTGACCTGTGCTCACCTGTCCCTGTTACTATATCAAGTGTATATACATATATCGGTGTGCACGGCCTTGTGGCATGTACAGTGATACACTGTGCATGTCACAAGCTATTCGTGTATGATGAATTCAAATATAAATGATGACGAACAACCCAAATAACTGAGGCAAATATTATTTTCAAAATTCATATTTTGTTTTATACTGCAAAAATATTTTATTTTTAATTTTACTGCGTCAATGTATATTTCTGCAGATTGCTCAGATGCTGGATTCACATTGGAATGAAGTTGAAGATAAATACGAGTGTGAGTGATATGTAGTGAGGAACTGATGTAACTATGAAATTGTGACTGAAATTGATGTAATTGTACTGTGACTGAAATTGTATAGTGAGAGCTTGAAATTGTACTATCAAAATTGTAATAAATATTTGTTTGAATAAAATATTCGTTTGAATTCCAATTCTGTGTTATTTATTTTATTTAGCAAATATTTATTTTATCTGTGAAAAATAAAATAGTACAATATCAAATACATTTAAATGAATGTATATATGTTTATTATCATCAAACAAAAATCATATATATGCATATTCAACATGAAGACGTACCTTTTTGACTTGATCAGCTCCCTTGTAAGATGTGCGAAGCTTCTCTAATGTTTCTTTTGCTGACTTCGATCCTAAATTCTTCTCAAAAGTATCATCATCCAATACTTGATAGATTAGACAGAGAGCCTTCTTGTCTCTCGTCCTTGAGTTTCTCAAACTATCCCTTTGAGTTTGAGATAATCTACCTTCATTTTCTTATTCAATATAGCCTTTCTCCATTATTTTCCATACATCACGTGCTCTAAGGAGAGCCATCATCCTTAAGCTCCAATTGTCATAATTGTTCTTGGTGAGCATTGGAACATGTAAGGGAACGCCGTTGCTCGCCATCTCTATTTTTTTTGAAAGAATCTTAAAGCTCCGATACCACTTTGTTGAATATTTTTTATGAAAAAAAGGGAGAGAATATAAGAAAGAGGCCTTTTTTTTGTTTTTTTGTTGAAAACTTATCTTTTATTGATGGTAGATTTCTTGCTTGATTGTTTGATACAAAATGACGAGTGAGCTCTTCTATTTATAAGACTCCATAGACTATTCTAGAAACATGACTCTCTAAACCATTCTAGAAACACGACTCTTTTAACAATTCTAGAAACATGACTTCATACTTAATTCTTATTTCTACTAGAAAATTCAAGAGCTCTTAACAAACTACAGTAAATGCAAGAAGACTCTAGAATCTATAACAACAAGAAGCTTCTAGAAATTAACAAATCAAGTTTAATATTTCAACAAATAGAGCTCCTAATTAGCTTTGGTTGAAGTCATCATTGTCGATTCTTAATTTACATATTATTATTCTTTTCTATGCTTTTTAGTACAACAAGGTGAAACTACACCTTATATATAATATATAAACTTGAGCAATTGTCTTTAAATTTATAAATTCATCCTTTTGACAATTGTAGCTTGTGACCGCGTATGTGTGAGTCCTTTGAGTGTGTATGTGTGAAGAGTTGTGTGTGTATTTTTATGTATGTGTATCATGCGTGTTCCCCTATATGCCTGGTTATACTACTAGTTTGAGCACTAGTTGTGCCCATACCTTGTGATGCCCTGTTTTATATTCCCAATGCCATGCTTTTACTTTAAACTGGTTAGGATTTTGTGTTTCCAGTGCATGTTGTTGAGTTTTGCTCATAGGTTTATGTGTGTGTGTTTAGTATTTTATGCATGTGTGTGTTTCTGATTGGGTTAGGCATGTGTGAGTGTATGTCGAACTGCTTAATTGTTTATGAGTATATTCATTTGTAGGTCCGTGTATCCTTCAAGGTGTGTATGCATGTACAATCTTATGCTATCTGTTTTGATACTGGAAACGTTTTGAGTATTGGTTCTATTTTGTTGTGAATTTTTTTAGTTTAAACCTTGTTAGTTTATAATATTGTTAATGCGAAACTACTGATATTGTATTTTAATTCGTGTTGTGATTTTTGTGTTTTGGCATGCGTGTTTAATTTACTCTTATTTACATAGGCAAATGATTTGTACAGGAGTAGTTATGGGCACATGTTCATAAGAAGTTACAGCCAATCCGAATTGGGTCTTTTCTAAAAGTAATATAGCCATATTATATTGTCATGCTCTTTTGTGAACTATAAGTAAAGTCACGGGTTTTATGACGAGTCAATGCATTTAATATTGTATGCATACATAATGCATGTTCGAATTGTACTCAATTCGAATTGATATTACTTAGCAGGTTCTGTGTCATTTATTTTAGATTGGTATATTTTTATTTTGCATATATATGTCTATGAATATATATTATATACATATATATATGTATTATGCTTACTCTATTTGTATAGTTTCTTAGCAGGTTTAGGTATGCGTAATGATTTGGATGGCTTCATCGAATTTGGTGGACTACAAAGTTATTATTATTTTATGTTTCTATCCTAGGTCTTTAGGTTTGGGGGTTTTATTTTTAATTTTTATTATACGTGGGGCATTGCTACCTATCAGGCATATTGACAGCTCTATTTTTTAGTGTAGAATAAAATTACATGAGTGCTCTCCTCTAATGATAGCGAATCACTTATTTTTCTTAAAAAAATTATTTTTGTTCGTTTATTCTATAGTAATTTAAGTTTACATTTTATTTGTGTTCATAATACAAACATCGTAACTGTATTAAAAGGAATAATCTAATCTAAGAGTAATATGGAAACATGTGTTTAATTAACCGTTATGGCTTACGGTTAGTAAATATATAGATGATGAATATATGTCAATAATGATGTTAAAGGGTTATGCATATATATATATATATATATATATATATATATATATAATAACTGAATTTGTACTTACACTAATATAAACTAATTTTTTTCGTTTGTTAATTTATTATTTAATTTTTATAAATAAATATGTGTAGTATTATATATACACACAATATATATTTTGGATTATAATAATGAAAATATATTTAAAGTAAATTACTACTATTTAATAAAGTATATACATAGCTACATTAATTATTAATAAATATATATATATATATTCATATATTTAATGATTTAAGATTTTAAATTTTAAATAATTTTACTAAGTTAAAATAAAAATAATTTATTTCTTTATTTTGAAACCATGAATATAAAAGGATCATTTTTAAGCATAAAAACCCATATGAATATTTTATTTTAATTTTTAAAATATTTTGAATTTTATAATTTTTTAACCTTTTCTAAATAATAATAAAGATGATTTTTCTAGAATCCAAAAGTTAGTAAAAAAATTTAAATGAATTTATATACAATATATATATATATTAGACCTTAAATAAAAAAATTATTTTTTATAAAAATCAAAACAAAATTGTTTTTTAAACCGAAAACTATTTAATAGATTTAATAGATGAAACATTTAGTTTAATAAATGTTATTTGATATTTGAACCAAGCAACTTCTAAGTAAATTTGGACGTCAAGGAGAAGACGAAATGGATCAAGAACTTGGCAGGCATTCTTGGGATGATAAGATAAAGTAACACAAAAAGTTTGAAGTCAAATGGAGCAAGTCAAACGTGGTTGGTACCGACCACAATTATGGTCGGTACCGATTTGATTTCATGATAGGACCTACCTATGAACATGGAAGCTTGAGATCTATGTAAGTGTGGGGAAGTAGGCATATTGGTGATGAGCAAATATGCTCGGTACCGACCATAATTTTGGTCAGTACCAACATGATTTTATTGCATAAATCCGACTCATTCTTCCTCCCTAGCTTCGTAGATCTGAACACTTACCCGGTCATCCATGATCTAGCGACTATGGTGGAGGATTTCGACTATAAATATAGAAGTGAGAGCAACATAAAGAGGACTTATACACTTTTGGGATCATCTTCTTCACTCTCTCGACTCCGACATTTGCTAAGAAGTGTTGTTTTACCTGGATTACCTTATTTTCTAGATTTGAAAGATTGTAGAATCGCTTGTACTAGTAACAAATCCACAAGCAATGCGTTAAGTAGATGTAGGCACTTGATTTGGCCAAACCATCATAAAACTTGAGTGTTCTTTCCATTCCATTCTATCTTCTATTAATTTACTCTCGTTTGTGATCGATTTGGGGTATTGCGTTACTTTTTGACCAAACATTTTTGGTGTTTTCACCGAGAGATGGGCTTTTCAAGTGAAGATCTAGCTTAGGCCTTTGGAGTTCGAGCATTCAGAAGTAAGATTTAGAGGTTTGCTCCTATAGATCTGATGTTACATGGATTTAAATAAGGATCTAGATCAAATCTGAAAGATATGGCGCCTAAGAAACCTTCCACGAGATTTGGAGCTATCATTAGAGAAGATAAAGCTTCTCAACACAATGAAGAAACTACTCAACCAATCCCTACTTTGCCAGTACCTTCCTCCCCACAAGGGATGATGACCAAAGCTGAGCTTGGTAGGATGGTAGCTGAAATGAACAAAAGGATGTTGGATAAACAGAACACTATCTTTGAAAGAATGGAGAAGAGCTTTGCTATGTTAGCCCAACAACCCCAAAGGCATACATAAAGCAATAAAGATTCATCGTCTTCAAGTTTTGAGGAGGATAGTTCATCTTTGTCAGATCAGAATAGGAGAGAATCAAGCAAAAGATAAAGAGAAGGGATCCTAGGGAAACAAAGAAGCAAAATTGAGAAAATGGTTAAGTTTTGGCCATGGCCAACATGGTCGGTACGAACCAAAATCATGTTGGTAACGACCATGTTAAAGGTGGGGGTGGCATGCAACCACTTGATGTTGTTAATCTTTCTAATAGTGAGGATGATTTTCAAGACACTAGTAATGATGTTGGGAAGAATGTTGGCACGCAGACTGATGCTATTAAAACGAACGTTGCGGAACCGATGAGATGGCGTAAAGGTAGAAGAGCCAAGACGTCATGGAACGACAGATGCCTAACACCATCCATTAAAGTATGAATGGCACATGGATGGTGCCCGTTCTACTAATGCAGTGAGATGTCGATGCTTTCCCATATTCTTATATGGGGTAGCTATGATGTGGTTCACTCGGCTTATCCTGAGATCCATATTCTCTTTTCACTAGTTAGCAAAGAAGTTTACGGAGCAGTTCGAACTTCATACTACTCAGCCAAAGGATGTGATGCCCTTTTCAACTGCCCATCAGAGTCCTAGGGAGACTCTAAAGGATTTTCTGAAATGATTTAATACCGTGGTGACTGAAGTTAGTAATCCAAAGGAAGATATAGTTTTAATGGCATTGATTTGGTGTTCACCCTGATATGGACTTTAGTAGATGGCTTAGAAAGAAGCAGCCACCTACTATGGAAGAATTTTATCTAGAGGCATCCTAGTTTCTGCACTTGAAAGAGGTAGACCTGGTTGTAAGACTAGTTTGTGGTATACTATCAAATGAAGTAGTGCAAAGCAATGTCGATATTAAGTAGACTGGTGAGAGCGCTGAATATGTTGCAGTGAACGTTGCGAGTTACAATCAAAATAGGATAAACCAAGGCATCGGTGGAAAAAGTAGGACACCAAGATGCATCCAAGGTATATGAGACGCGAAGATTACACTCCTTTAAGATACAGTTGAAAACATCAACCTTACGATGCAAGGTATAGAGAATCACAAGTAGACTCCTGGCAGGAAGGCAACTAAAGTTGAATGGGGCATGAGGAAATGCTGTTGCTTCCACGAAACTCATGGGCATAATACCAATGAGTGTCATCACTTGAGAGATGTAATTTAAGATATAATTCAAAAGAAAATGTTGCAACAACATGCGAAGAATACGCAGGAGAGTAGACAGAATGATAGACCCTAAGGGTAAAATGCCAAAAGGGTCCAACCTGGGTCCAGCGAAGAGAGACCAAGGTGACCTGAGAGCATGATTTTGATAAACACCATATGTAGAGGACCTCATCGAATGGTGATAAGATTGAACGAAATGGAGAGGTATGGTAGTTCACTGAGGCATGTAACCTAGAAGAGTTGTTTCACTATCAAAGACGAAGCTTTGGCGAGACAACAGAGGACAATGAACGATGACATTGTTTTTCGAAATAGCGATTTGGACAGGATCGAAGAAACGATGCTTGATCCCATGGTGATCACAGTCGTTGTTGGGCCAAGAACTGTCATTGAGTTTTGATTGATTGTGAAAGCTAGGCAAACATTTTATTCAAGAAAACCTTTTATCGGATGTGATAAAGTTAGGGGTATGCCCTATAGGCAATTATGTAATTTGTTACATATATCTAACTCAATGACTAATTTTGTTTAAAGTAAAAGGCCTTTTTTTATTATATGCTTGCCATATTGTGATATAATTAATTAAGTCATTAACTTAAAGTATATTAAATAGAAAATTCTTAAATGATATGTTATGCGATAGTAATTACAATGTGTTGTAATCATGAGAAATTTATCGCATTAAAAATAATATATTATTTTAAGTATTCCTAGTCAAGATGTTTCGAGTTGGGATATCGATACATCCGTTAAGACTAGAGTACGTATTGCTCTCCAAATATTGGGCGGTGTATTACTCATGGCTGTTAAGGGCACCAAGGGGTTACTTACTGATAGTTATTGGATAGCTATGGAATGACTCACTTGAGAGTTCTCCATTGGTTAATATAACTAAGGTCAAATAAACAATCTCGAAGTGACGATGTTACACAGTTCCCTTGATTTGAGAATACTATGGAACTTTAATATAGATGCTCCACTTTGATTATTGCTAAATCATAGCATGGCGTCCATCGAACAACTACAGATGGGTCTGAGTTGAAGCATTGGGGGTGAAACACTATCCAATAGTGAATTTGTCCACTCAGTTATATGAGGTTATTATCACGGTCAACTATAATTAACTTAAAGTCAAATTCTCTGGCCAAAGTAGTATGATAATAATAATAATTATTATTATTGAACCAAGTATTTTTTGTTTGGACACGCAAAGTTGAATGTGGATGATGTTGAAATTTTGACCAAAACCAAATTCCACAAGTCCTAATGTGATACAGTTTTGATGAAGAGAATTAGTGTAAATAATCATTACTACTGGGCACCACTTATAATGAGTAAAATTGGATTTTATCTAAAGATGTTTATGCGATAAATTCAACCAAAATGTCAAAGCACTAGCTAATGGATGTGTAAACATTAATATTTGAATTGTTCGGTATTAATCGCTAATTGAATTTACATTTTTGAGCCGCACAACCAAAATGATGAATACACCAAATGAACACACACAATTTAACTAACTTATAATCATTGTAAATTAATTAATTAAATTAATAATAATGAAATATTAATTGCTGAATTTTATATAATTTGTTTGATGTCCATTAGTATTTAATAGAGTAAGTATATAAAAGTTATGAACGTGTGTATCAAAATATATTATCGGTAGAATATTTAAACTGGATTTAAATTTAATAAATACTAATTATGTTTTCATTTAAATTAAATTAATTAACATTTGTGAAATATTAGTTATTAAAATTTTATCTCAGTTGTTTTGAAAATCACTAGTATTTAATAAAGTGCGTATATAAAAGTTATATACGTACGCAGCGATATACGATATTGGTAGAACATTTAAATTAGATTTAAATGAAATTAGTACTAATTAGATTTTGGAAATTTTGAGGGCTCTTGAGGCACCATCTATGGCTGGTCAAGCATGTAGAAGAGAGAGAGAGTATTATTGAGATTTAACAAAGAATTCAAGGGGAGAGGTTATAAGGAAGGAACATGAAATGTTTTCTTCATTTCTTTAAAACAAATCTCCCGTAATTTCTTTCATTTAATTCATCTCTACTGGAAAAAAATTCCCTTTCCCTCCCATCAAGTAATGACCGAATTTTCATGGTGGTATAGGCCTAAAAATTAATGACCTACACTTTCGATCCGCGAAAGTCGACACTAATACATCCACGATATTCGTGTGCCGAGCATCTAAGTGTCGGAAGGACTAATTGTTAGGGTAATATAAAAAGAACAACAACTAGAACAAGGAAGAAGAGAACATAATATCAGAATCTCACAGCGGAACGATAATATATAATATCAAAGGAATAGTACAAAGGGTTACTCGATACAGAAATTTCAGAGTTATCAAAACATAAGTACAATTATCAGTTTGGACAGTTATAACAACCTGTCCACACAAATGCTGATACATCAAATAGTAATGCAGCGGAAATAAGAATACTACAGTAGGTGAAACATCCAGCTCGTCTTCTCGAGCTCTAACGAACAACAACGAAAACCTGCCTTTCTCAGACTACTCAAAAGTGCATGCAAGGAATTTAGGGAAAACAAAAACCAAGCATCAGACATAAGTCCGGTATGAGAAACTCAAGAAATATGTGTACAACATATAACAGTACTTTTGTGACCACATGGAATGCCATAACAGTTATCCCCTCAAAAGAACCACCATCTAATAGGTACATAAGGTGATATAATAGATAACATCTAGGGTGTAGAATATAAATATTATAACACAGCTGGAATGGTTACATTCAATAGCACATTAGGAGTATAATCAAACCCGATAGGGAATGTTCACATAATGTATTTTCCACGAAGATCTCTTCGAAGAAGCCGAATCCGAACTCCATGCACAAGGATTAGAAAACACCTTCCGAGTGCCGTATATCTTTAGATAAAATATATCATAAGGTAAACACAAATTCCCACGCCCGAACAAAAACATGAACAGCGTAAACCAAATCCCATCAACTCCACGCGCAACATCGATAAGCATACTCTAGATCCGGTGTTGACAATATCTTATCGTGAGATTGCAAAACTCCAGATTGTGCATCTTACTCTGTCTTTAGCCATTTCAGATGTCGAGGTTACATTCGACATCTTTCACACGAGTCTTCATCACTCGAACAGAACACGAATTCCGAATTAGATCCCCACATCTTGAATAGATCACGAAACCACACATGAATTCCTATATCTCAACAGATCTCAAAATCACACATAGATTCCCTCATCCTGAATAGATCATGAACAACAACATGTGTTTGAGCATCTTAAATAGATCTGGAATCTCCATATAGATCCCTGTATTTAGAACAAATCCACTTCCAAGAGATAGAACACGTATCTCAGCCTTGAAGTGGTTTTCGGTAAGTAAAACACTTACCGATCCTGGTCTCTCCAAGACTGAATCAATGAATTTGGACATTCAATGATAATGAGAACGATCGCAAATGGAAACCAAGTCTCGTATGCTTATCATATTTCTGATATTTTCCTCTCACACTATCCCTCGATCAAGAGTGAAGCCGGTAGGTTAGAGCTCTATTTCTCATATCCCTATACGAACATCAGTCTTAATTCCCACAGATCGACAAGCCTACTTCATCGGCTTTTAGTGGTAAGTATACAACTAAATGTTTTCCATAAATGAGTAAACATACAAAGCACGATTAAGTCACATAAACGACTTTTATTCCCCTTTTTGTTTAATTAATCTTTTATTAATTAAAACCTCCTTTATTAGTAAAAACTTCTTTTACTTAATAAAACATCATTTATGAATTTCTACTATTCATTTGTACTTTTTCAATACTTCAAAAAGTATTCATATACTTATCTTAATTGGTATAAGTATATTAATAAATCCTTAACAAGATTCCTTACTTCAAACCTTTGCTTTTCCTACACCTCAAAAAGTAATTATATACTTATCTCTAATGGTATTAGTATATTCTCAAATCATTAACAAAATTTCTTACTTTAAACCTTTTCTTTTTCTATACCTCAAAAGTATTTATATACTTATCTCTAATGGTATAAGTATATTCACAAATCATTGACAAGATCTCTTACTTTAAACCTTTGCTTTTTCTATCTTTTTCAAAAAGATTCCTTACTTTAATTTCCTTTAAAATATCCATTTTAAGGATCTAATTACTTTCACAAATCCATTCAAAAGGTTTAAGACTAATGTTACTTAAATATTATCACTACAAACCCAAAACCATTTCACTTATGCTTATCTTTAAAACATTATTTTAAAGATCTATTTAGATCCCTAAGTGTAATAAAAAAGGGTTAACGATGAATGCGATTAACACATTGTCACAACAAACCCAAAACCATTTCGCTTTTGCTTTTCTTTAAATCATTATTTAAAAGATCTATTCACATCCCTAAGTATAATAAAAAGGGTTAAAGACGAATGTTATTAACACATTGTCACAACAAACCCAAAACCATTTTACTTTTGCTTATCTTTAAATCATTCTTTTAAAGATCTATTTACATCCCTAAGTATAACTGAAAAGGGTTAAAGACAAATACGATTAACACATTGTCAGAACAAACCCAAATCATTTTCCTACTTGTTACTATCTTTACGAACCTTTGTTTTAAAGATCTAAGTTCGTATTCGGTTAAGATCGATGATCGACTAATCGATTATCTACTCAAAAACCATTACTTGGAAAAATAAATGTTCGTATACTTAACTCGTTTCCGACATTTCCGACTTAACTATTCCTCATTCAGGAGGGAAGCCCAGTAGGTTAGAGCTCTATTTCTCCATCTCTACTCGACATCAATCTTAACTTCCAAAAATAGAGAAGCCTACTTTGTCAGCTTTTAGTGTTAAGTGTAGTATTAATGATTTCCACAAACAAGTAGCAAACAACCTTTTTGACCCGTTTCCGACATTCCCGACTTAACTATTCCTCATTCAAGAGGAAAACCTGGTAGGTTAGAGCTCTATTGCTCTGTTTCTACTTGATATTAATCTTTAACTCTTAGAAATGGATAAGCCTACTTCATCGGCTTTTAGCATTAAGCAAAGTTAGTTACCTTTTTAGAGAAGTAAGAAAACAACAAGATTAACATGTTTCAAACATTTCAACTTATATTGTTCCTCGTACAATGGTGAAGCCAGGTAAGTTTGGGCAGTGGTTGCTCCATGCCTTGCCTAGACACCTCATTCTTGAATGTCACAAACATACAATTTTACTCGTCGGCTTTTAGTGTTAAGCCTAGTCAGTCACCTTTGTTAAAACTTATATATATAAAACAATACTTTAGAAATACTTGTAAATAGGTTTTAAATATCTATGTAAAATATCACTTAAAAATAACTAATTTAGAAGTTTGATTAAAAACATGTTTTACATTTTGCAACACTTTACTTTCAAAATTCGTAAATAATCATTAAAACTATATTTAAACTTCTATTCTTTTTTTCATACTAAAATACATTTTATAAAAACTTCCATAAAAAGATTTTATAAAGAAAATAATTTAGAAACATATAAATGATGAAAAACTAGCCAAAACGTTGCATTTTAAAAACTTAAAACAATAAGCGACTTACTACAACATTTATAAATGCTGTTAAAAGTCTTTGTTAAAACAATATTGAAAAGCACAGTCTTTGCGACAATTTTAACTACTTCAAAAAATGATTTAAGACTTGAAAATTTTATACTGAGTACTACCCTTAGGGTACTTAAAAACTATGGAAATAAATCCCTAAGAATATCTTTCCATTTGTTTATAAAATTCCTTAAAACAAGGAATTCCGAAGTGCACTTATAATGACTATTCTCGTTTCAAACACTTACAAACTTACTTCAATTTAACACATGAGTTAAACAGCCATTTAAACATCAAGCCAATGCCACACCACATGTTTAAGAGGGTAATAAAACCGAGGTTATACAATATAAAGTTATAATTTGCTTTCAAAAGCAAGAGGGGTCTAAAGTGTATAACTTTACTTAGTTAATGTCATTTTTACTTTATAATTTGCACACAACATATATGTACACAATATATACTTAAGAGATAGTGAGATAACTCACTTAGATCCATGCCTAACCCAAGCACATAGCTATAAGAACCAAAGAAACACCTCCTTACTTCAACACAAATTTAAAGGTCCAACCTTTAGAACTTCCAAGCCAAAGCCACCAACTTCTTCCTCCTCATCCCAAGCTCACGGCCCATCCAAGCTTCCCCTCTTCCTCTCACCTCCTCCCATTTATTACTTTCTAATCATGCTTTCCATGATGTCTTTGGCCCAAAGCTAAAGTTTAAAAGAGATTAGAGATGATTTGGTTAACTTTTGAAAAAGCTAGAGTGTAATTAGTGGATTAGTGCTAAGCACTTCCACCATTTTCAACCCTCCTACTTCATCTCAAGCTTATTCGTTTTTGTGTGATTATTTCCTAAGGTTATGACCCACCTTATATAGGCTTAGAAATGTGATGGGAAAAGACCAAAAACCGCTCAGAGCCCTTATGACATTAATTACAAACATCACTTCTCCTTTATCATTTACTTAACTTTTAAGACTTTCCATTTATGCACATTACCTAAGCATCTTCCCTTACCTCATGCATGACATCATCCATAAAGTTTATGTCCATAAATGAAAAAAATATTTTTATTACATTTTCTTTAATTCCTAAGAAAATAAGTGTATGTAAAAAAACTTTGAACAACTTTTGACGGTTAAAAAGCTGTTTATCGATAAAACCATTTTCGGTCACATTATCGATATTTTTTCAAAGTATTTATTTTTGTAAACATTTTTCCAAAATAAGTTCACCATCCTTACTTATGATTTAAAAGGAGGTTAAAAGGCTTACTAAATCATTTTAATAACATTTAATCCAAGATTCGAATATTTAAATAATTCAGATATTTAAATATGAAGTGTTCGAAATTCTGGGTCATTACAAAAACTTAAAAAGCAATTGTTGCCACTTCATCCTTGCAAGGTCTAGAGATTGATTGAATTAGATCTAGGAGCTTTGTTACTCATTCAAGGTAAAAAAACATTGGTTTCATTTTTAGGTAATTATAATGTAACGACCGTAATTTCATTACCGTCGTATTAAATATTTTAAAAATCTGTGACGACCGTGATTTTTGAATTACTGTCGGAGTAAATATTTTAAATAGAAATTTTTGAAAAAAAAATATAATGATACATATTCATTGCGAAGTCAGTTGCATATTTTCCAGTTGTGGCACGGTGGAATTAGACTGTGTTTGCATTCACGTGTATATGTGAATATTGGTCTATTTCAAAGCAAAGTGAACACATTATTCACTATCATCATCTTTGTAGCAAGCTGTGTGTTTTTCTTGATAAAAGTTTGTTTGCAATATACTCGTTAAAAGTTTGTAAAACAAAGGTTGGATCATATTAATTGTCTTGCTGGGAGCAAAATTTTAAAACCAAATATGTGAACAAATTGCATTGCTGTCACCTCTGGTTCATAAGAGCTAGGTGAACTTTTTTTTATCATTTTCATCATTTTTCTTAGGCTAGCTGTGTCCTTTCACACTTCTTTTGCACGTCTACAATTAATGCGCTTGTACAAAATAATTTGGCCAGCATCTCATTTTTTCAACTTGTTCACAAAAATTGAGTAAAAGCAAATCTCTGCCAATATTCTTTGCTCATTCTTTTCTTCATTAGCTCAGTACAAATATTAATGGCAGACCTAGACATAGCTCAGGGTGGTTTCGGTTGCTAGCGAATTTCTGAAGAAAATATTTACTAGTGAGTTTAAATACTCACGTTTCTAATTTATTGAATGCATGCAAAAACTTGGTTGCAAGGTGCTTGGGGTAATTCCTTTGTGCATGTGCACAAAAACCATATTACAAGTCTAGGTTGTAAATCTTTGTTTTATTTTGTTACGTTCCATCAAACTTTGCACTAAGTTTCCTAGTCTAGACCACTTCACTTCATATTTTAACTATTTCGTGAGTGCTAGTATACTTGCACCAAATTCAAGTCCAGACCACAATTGTGTATGCGTGAAAAAATTATGCGTGCATGCTTAGTGATGTGTTGCCCAGGTTTTTATTGCCTATATTGTTGTTCCACAAGGTGCGTGCGTGTAACTTTTGTCACTCAGGTTTTTGTTTGTTTGTTTTTTTTTTTTTTGCAATGTTGAGTTGCATACGTGAGTTGGGTCCAGGCTTTATCATCTTTTTTTTACTTGCGTTACATACGTGAGTTGAGTCCAGGCAGCATAATTCGAATTACATTTTGGTGAGTGCAATTATGTGTGGCATGTAACAAGTTCAGACTGCATCATTTTTATTCTATTTTGACGAGGGCAGGAATGTGTTGCGCGTAACATGTCCAGGCAATGCAATAAAATTAATTATAAGCAGTGCAGTCTAGTTATTAATTTACTTTGAACCGGTGTTATGTTTTAAAACGTATTTTGTTGCCGTTATTTTTATAACGGAATTTTTACGCCGGTATTATATTTTTGAAGCGTGTTGTTTTGATGATATTTTGACGAATGAAAATTACTGTTGTTTTAACTTCAGTAACCGTCAATTTTAAAGTGAATTTTTAAGCGGTTATCCCGCAACGCTGATTTGATATCCATTTTTACGGTGTTTGGTGAAGCGCAATTTCCTCGTTGAAATTGCTATGGTTGTTGCTGTTTTAATCACGTGTTTTAAAAATCGTTTTCAAATGAAATTGTTTCCAAAATTTTTACAGTTTGCGCTTTCAAAAGAATGAGGAAGCGATTTAAACGCTTCAGCAAAATTGAGGACTATAAACCCTTACTTTTACTGATCTGCTTAATTCCGGACTTGTCCGTTTGAGAACGTAAAATGTTATTTATATAAAATACACAGTTTTGCACTTTCAAGGAAACGATGAAGAGATTTAAACGATTTAGCAAAAGTGCGGAGTATGGAACCATACTTTTACTATTTCGGTTAATTCCGGACTCGTTAATTGAAATATTTGATGTTGATGATTTTGATGATTTTGTTGGGCTTTCGAGCCACTATGTTGGACCTTCGAGCCACTATGTTGGACCTTCGGGTCATATGTTGGACCTTCGGGTCATCTGTTGGGCGCCAAAATTATGATGACAGTACTTGGTAAGCTTCGGCCATATGTTGATGCACGTGTGGCGTAGCTTAGACTCGCCATATGATGGGATCGATCCACTTTTATGTTGATTTTCTAGTTATCTATTTTTGATTTCTAGATTTTGTAAATTGCTGTTTTGAATTCAATTGTGAATTTGAAAGTTGATTTTGATGGAGTTTGATGTGATTTCTTCATTTAACTAGGTTGTTTTATTATGTTGAATAATCTCACTCGAGATTATTATTATTTTGATTGACGTTGTTTATGATGCATTCACTTTTAAGAATAAATTAGACTGATCCGTTATTATTTTCTTTTAAATAATACTCGGGTCAGACCGAGTTATTTCAGGGTAATCTCTATCTCTAATTCAGTTGCAGCTTCAGCTTTTGGGACTCCACATCATCTTTTGTCTTGACTTCGAGGAGTTCTTTTGGTTATTTGACTCTCAGCTCATGTATGTTATGATGTACATGTATATGTGTATTTGGTTCATGTGAACTATCGATTGTTGTAGAATGTATCCAGATTTGTCTTCCGCTATATATCTGATATTTCTGTTCTGATGTGATTATACTATCAGTGTTGTTGTTATTATGAGTTGTTCTGAATTTTTCTTTAGCCACTATAGTTTCGTTTTAGATTTAGGTTGAATATATATCTTTGGGAGTAATTTATACAACGCCTATCGATGTAATCAATACTCGTCTAAGGCATAACTTACGGATGGTCGCTTCTAACAAGCCTTATTCTTCGCAATAGCAGACATTATTCCTTATAATAACCTTTGTTATTGTGAGTATAGAGGTGGGGTGTCGCATATAATTTTATTTAATGGTATATTCATTATGTTTACATGGTTTAGATTCTATTCATGTTATGTAACGACGCGTAAATTTCAACTGTTTTAAATAACGTAATTAGTTGAAATTTTGTGAAATTTTAAACGATAAAATTTTGAAATATAAATTTGAGATTTGGAATGCGTCTAGTTAAACATAACAACTGGTAAATTTTCGTTCGAAAATATGAAAGTTTATTTCGCGCGTAAATTCACTTCAATTCAACCAGTAAAAAAAGTAATGAAAATAAAATGTTTTCGAAACCTAAATATTTTTACATAGAAAAATTCTAAACCATCTTTTGAGCAAGATGTCAGTTTGTCGTTTTTCCAAATTCGGACATCTTTGGCTCCGTCGTTCTTATTTTCTGCAAAATAGCAGTATTCTGGTACCGATATCGATTTTTATCGGATGATCGTACCACTGATATCTATATATCGTTTTGACCGTCTCGTTGTGCTGATCTCTACGGTATGTTCGATTGTCAAATTCGGAGTTCCGTTGTACGTTGCAATTTGCGTAACGCCTACCATATCGGTACCGTTCTAACTTTAAATTCGTATGACCATTCAAATTCTACAGCGGTTGGGAAAAAGAAAGTAAACAGCTGTTTGTAATAAATATTTTCTGAAACTCTTGACTTTTGTAATTCCCATCGTTATATTCATTTTATGATGGTTGGTGTTCTTGCTTTTGGGTCTGTAGTATTGAAACTGTTCATTTAAATATAACGTTGCACAAAGTAATATGTTCTTCTTCTTCCATTCTTTTCCTCTAAATATTTTTTTTCTTCTTCCATTTATTGTTCGACCACCATTATTCGCCTTCCCTCGGCCTGTAGACTACCCGAACTCGGCAACCCCATCACCATCCCATTGCCTCGCACCCCGCCGTAGCCACCACATCTCACAGCCGAGACCCACGACCTAGACTTGCAACCCGAACCCAAGCACCTCAGGTCGCCACCTTCCCTGCTAGCCGAGTCACCATGTGTTAAGGCAACTTCTCATCCACCTCTTGCCATCGCCGCGACCCAGTTCTCCTCGACCTCCACGTCATCGCCGACAGCACCCTTGTCCTCTGCCTGACCCGACCTTGTCCCCTCAGCCCAATTAGAGCCTAAGCCGCATCTGGTGGCAGCCGGAGCTAGCCCAGCTTGCTCCACTTCAACTCCGCCCACTCGCTCTCCCCGCCCATGTGAGCAGCACCGAGACCCGGATCCATTTCCTTGACCCCTCAGCTTCCTTCCCCTTTCCTCCACGGCATCATCTCCGACTGCCGCAGTTTCCGTCTCCGCCACGCCACTGTTCCACTCAAATCATCCGAGCTCCGACCCCTAGCAGCCGTCCATAGGCCTCGTCTCCGCTGCTCCACCATAACTCGCATCGGCTTCCACCTCCGTTCGCTGCTGCTTTCCCTTCCAACCTCATCGTCTCCAACCATGCATATATTTAAACCTTTTAGGTGAGTATGTATATATTTCCAAATTGCAGTTATACATTGGCTTTGTAAACTTATAAGAGTACGTGAGTGACATATATCTTAAATATAGAGGGTAAGTTTTAGAGTGGTTCTGTTATATATCAAAGTATATATAGATTTGCAAAGTATGTTATAGCTGTACCTACTTTATATATACTATATTTGGTGTTTCTAATGTTTGTACTATATGATATTTTTGTATTTTACAGATTTTAGTAACGATTGTATATATGCTTATTGTATCTAGTTTATATTTACAGTATGAATTGTTTATGAAAGTACATATGTGAATAGTATGTCTGCATTTTTGGTTCTAATGTACAAGTTAAAAGTTTACCTATTTATTTAATTTAGTAGCTTTTTATATAGTGTGTTAGCTTATATATATATATATATTATATATATATATATATATTTTTGTTCACCTATACCGACAAACTCGCTTGTGTAAATAATCGTCTACAATGCAAAATCATAAGACCAAAGCTCGTTTTAAATACATACGTACAATACCAACACATGTTAGTTATTCTTATTCAACTTCTCTGTTTCCAATTTATTCCCAATTGCTTTGGCATCAACTTGCTTTTCCAGAAACTGGATTCAATGCGATGGTCCTTCAAGCCGTATGTAGTCTTACATAAGTTCTTCAAAAGGATCAGTACATTTCGGTTGTATAAATTATATAGTGTTCAGACCTTGAGTGACCCATTTGCTTGTATCAATGCTATATAGCTTATACTGGCCATGAATTCCATGCCTTGCTACCGCATTGTCTTGTCCAGTCATCCATGTCTATAAATTGCAGTATCTATATATATTGTTATTAATAGTATTCTTAAAATTTACATATATAGTAGCTATTTGATTTTTAAATATGTGAATATTTTTGCTGAATCCTGTTTTAATATTAAAAGAAATATACTTTGCCTGAAGCAGTTTTTGAGGTTATAGTGTTGTGTTGTGCATGTCTATTCTAGTAAGTCATATAGATCTGCTGTTCACATATGAAGTGAGTTATATGGTGAAACTAGTGTGTATATATTTTGTATTTGATTTGTAGTATACGTATTCTAATTTAAAATAATGATTTTAAATACATATATACATATTTAAATCTAAAAAAAAATGTCGAATTTAAAATATGATTTTATGAAAATAGTTATATGTATATCAGTCATTCGTACCTATTATCTTTATCAATCCTGGTCTGACTTGATTTCGTTAACTTCTATTTATCAGCTTTGATCATCGAATCGTGTCCATCTTGCTTTGCTTTGGAATCTGTAGCTTGTTCTGTTGTCGAACTCCTCTAACCTCGAAAGGTGAGCAATCACTCATGATTAACATTCTTTTATTTATTAAATTTGATTTCAATTGAAACGACAATTGAAATATGCTGTTGTTAGTTAATTACACTGTTATATATGCTATTGCCTGTATCAGTTCACCTATGACACCTGACATCATTATCTGTTAATTGTTTATGCGATGATAATACAGTTTGGCTGATAATTGATTGATTGTTGATGTTTATATTGGATGTTAAATTGTTAATGTTAAAATGATAAATAGTATGCAATTGAACTTGATATAGGATAGTTAAATGTTAGATTTGATTAATTGACATTTGTAAAATATGACCCCTTTTACTGTTAATTTATTGACACGTATGATTTAATTACACCTTGAACCGCTGAATGTATGTTGTTAAATTGATGATGTATGAAATTGTAAATTGAATGACAAGTGAAAAACCGTATAAGTAATTAGTGGAATAATCTTTAATCTGCATGAAATGATAGTGTAGATTCTAGAAATAATTATATTAATTCGTACAAATAACAATGCGAATTAATACGGTTATTTCGGGATTATTTGAATTGATTATTGGATTGATATTGGTTATTGTTATTACTTGTTTATTTACTTTGACACCATCCCAGTTATCACACTGCAAGTTCCCTTTGATATGTTTTGATTTTGAATTGAATTGGAATCGGGTTGAAATGATAAATACCCGAATTGAACTTTGACTTAGGATAGAAAATTAAATAAAAACCCGATTGGTCAATAATTTGATTTGAAAATAAACGAAGATTTTATTTGAATAAAGAATATGGTTTTGAAATGAAGTTGAAATTTGAATTTTTGATGAAAGGAAAATGGTAATATTTAATAATCTGAAACAAAAGATTAACAATGTAATCAATGAAAGAATGTTGTTTAATTTGAGAAATGATTGAATTAAGTTTGAAATGATTTAATAATTAAGTTTGAAATTATAATTAAGTTTGAAATTATTAAACTTTGAAATTATTTAATAATTAAGTTTTGAACTATTTAATAATGAATTATTAAATGATTAAATTGAATTGAAATTCTTTAATAAGAAAAATTGAACTTTTGAATAAGTGAATTTTACTTCGTAAAGAATTGAAATTGAGTTTCTTTATTAATTAAGTTTTGGAAAATTATTTAAGGAAGTAAATAAGTGAAATTGGATTTCTTTAACAAAAATGAAATGTGATATTTTTGGAATTAATGTAAGACTTGTAATTGGAGAATTGATTTGACGAATTTAGTTTAATTCAAAATTGTAAGTTTTGTTTTAATGATGTTGAACTTAAGAATTGATTAAATGAATTGGAAATTTAATAGAAATTGTTTTGAATGATAAAGTAACTTAACGAATATTGAATGAAATCGATAAATGAGTTTAAATTGATGTGAATGTTAAATAGAATTTATTTAAATGATTTCGGAATGAAACTTATATATGAACTTGAATCAATATTTGAATTGTTTTAAATAGAAATTGAAATTGAATTATAAGATTTTGAAACGGAAAATTGGAAGTTTTGAAACGAAAATTTGGAAATTGTTTTAGAAAGACAAATGAAATGTTGATTTACGAATTCTATTTGAAATTGAAATTGATTTGGTTTTTGAAATATATAAACGACCAATCGGTGTAATAATTACGAAAGTTATTAAAGAGATCGGGATCGGTAATGGATATACTCTCTATCTGAACCGAAACCACTTTAATAACTATACGCGGAGTGTTGATCCAGAACGAAGTGGATGGTTTTGATGAACGCGTTGACTGAAGAAAGAGAACGATTTTGGATGACCCTTGACATGACTAAAACAGGAGCCGCGCCGGGCCATTGAGGATCGCCATCTCTAGCGGACACACTTCTTCGATACCATATCTATTACTTTTGTGATTCGATTTGGGTGCACCCCTCGATTTGGGAGTGTTGTTTCACGGTGTTGGGGTAGTAGCTGCTATGCCCAACATCAGTCCGGATCAGGCAACTACTAGTATCCTAGTTGGTATCGCCTCATGTACCTTGTCATACTGATTATCCTATTCGCGACAACTACGATTTGTTTTGTACCTTTAGTATATGGATTGCCCTCTGGTGACTTCCGGTTTTGGGGAAACTACGGTCTTGTATATGCTTTTGGGAATAAAAATGTGTTAAGGGTGGAATGGGCCATGACCTAACGCTATTTTGATATCTTTATATTACTGATAGACATTATCTACTTATCGTACATTACTACATAGTAGATAGTTTAACGGATCCTTAAAGGATGGTTATTCCAAACATCCTTTGAGTTACTTGTATTTCAATTGCTATTTCACTTGAGTTGGATTTATTAATATAAGAATGTTAATCCTGACTCGAGTGTCTTGTGTTTTTGCTTTACGCTCGGGTCAGACTGAGTGATCCAGTATTCGAGACTCACCTTTGAAGTTGGAGCTATGCTTGAAGATCCAGCCATCTGTTCTGCTTTCAGTATTCGATGATTCCAGTGATGTATTCTGATTTGTATCTGATGTATCGTATTACTCTTCCATTGTATCTGGTTTAACTCTGATGTATCTTATATATTCATATAGTAGCTTCATGAACTACTATCTCTTTTATTTCCGCTGCACTTATTACTCTGTGTTTGTGATCTGTGATTATTTTATTTACTGTATATGTTCAGTTTTGCCAAATTTAAATTAACAACGCGGTATTTTGAGCAATTCAACTCCGGCATGAGTGTCTACCTATACACTTATAATGGACGCGAATGGTCCAAAATGGCGGGTCGTTAGAGTTGGTATCAGAGCTTTGGTAGCTCTAGGCAAAACTTAGCATATAGGGTAAATGTATTTACAGAATCACTCTCATTCGAGTTTCAGTCTCTTCCTTGACTCAATTCCTTTGAATTTTGGAACGTTCCCTCGGTTCCGAAATTCATTCGTGTCCTTCACTATTTGTCTTCTTTCAATCTTGGAGCACCCCATAACTCCATTCTGAATGTTATCTATAATAGATCGGCGGTCTCGCCAATCTTAGAATGATTCGTAAAGGATTAAACTCCTTTATAATAGGCATTGATTTACCGGAGATTTCTGTAACCTCGGTTTACGATGCTATCTATTACCTGCTATACCTGAATTCCATCTCTTGAGATCGAGTGTTGATTTACCTCGGAATTCAGCATCGATCTTATTCTTGAAGTTACGGACGACCCGGTTAAGGTTGCCCGTAAATTAAATAAACTCATCCATCTCCCGATTGTGGTAATTGAATTATCTTATCTTCTGTTTCAAACTTATTTTCGAATCAAAATTCTCTTTGATTTAAGTCCACAAAAATTTGAATCCCTATCCTTATTTTGAAAATTCATTCCTGTATCGTCGAGCAAAGAAATGTATTTAAACTAATATATAAATGTTTTAATATATATTGTAATTCAAACAACAAAGTATATATTATTTTCAAATTTGGAAAATGAAATAAATTTGTTTGATTATATTGTGAAAATATAAGTAAAAAATTTCTGGAATTTAATAGGTAAATTAAATTGTTTGTTTGAAATGATAATATTTGATTATCATTTATTGTTCTAAATAAATTTATAAACTTGGTTATAAATTGATTGGAATTTGAAATGAATTAAATTCAGAAATTTGAGAATTTAGTTTCCGGTGATTTCGAAATTTGGTTTTAAAATTTTAAAGTATATATTATTGGAAGTATTTTCGAAAAGAAATCGTTTTCAAAGAATTTTAAAATGTTGAAATCAGTGCTCTTCTCTTTGTCGCTGGAAAATAATTTCGGTGAAGGCGGCCGCATCATCGACATTCATTTTTGAGTTTCGAAGTGGAGAAACCATTCTGTAGCTTTGCTACGGTTTTGTTTTGAAAAAAAATAATAATATATATTTTGATTTGAATTTCTTTAGTATATTTTGATTCACATATATATAGGTATCTTATTTTAAAATTTAATTTGATTTGATATAAATATATTATATATATCTCTAAATTGTTTAAAGTTAATCGGAAATCTAATTCTTAAATTTTGTTAAAGGATGATTTTAATTATAAATAAAACCAAAAGTTGGATAAATATTTAAACTTGAATAATTGAAATGAGAAAATTTTATTTGTATATGGTTCAACTGCATTCTAATACAACTTACCTAAATCATTCAGAAGTTGAATATGTAATTGGATAATATATATAAGATAAATTGAATTTATAAATAAAATTTGAGTGTTTATAATAAATGTTATACACTAAAATTTTGATTATAAAGATGTTACTAGAGTTAGATAGAATTATAAATAAAACTCAGTTAATAATGAAATAAATTGTTTTGAAAGAATTAATAAATTTGTTTTAAAAGAATTAATAAATTGAAATTTGATCAACATATGAAAATACCTTAAATTTAAAAGAAATTAATAGATGTAAATTAATTTAAATCGAAACTTTTATGGTTTAAATTAATTTATATGGGTTAAATATATGTGATTAGATATATTAAGTAGAATAAATTTAACAATAATTTGGAATAAAGAAGAATTTAAATTGTTGAAAATAAAATATGATTATAATAAAAGACTATTCAAGTCTAGGGTTTTAGAAAATTGTAAATTGAAGAAATGGGATAATAAGATAATGAATTTAGAAATAGTTGAGATTGATTTTAGTGAAATCAAATGGATTAAATAAATTATTGAATATCAATTAATTTAAATCTGAATTTATACGGTTTAAATTAATTGTTATTTTGTATTTCAAACCTGTTTTTTCTGGTTGTCTCTATTCTCCTACCTCGTTCCTTTTCGGGGACGAAAAGTTTTGAGTGGGGGAGAGTGTAACGACCCGTAAATTTCAACTGTTTTAAATAACGTAATTTTGTGAAATTTTAAACGATAAAATTTTGAAATATAAATTTGAGATTTGGAATGCGTCTAGTTAAACATAGCAACTGGTAAATTTTCGTCCGAAAATATGAAAGTTTATTTCGCGCGTAAATTCACTTCAATTCAATCAGTAAAAAAAGTAATGAAAATAAAATGTTTTCGAAACCTAAATATTTTTACATAGAAAAATTCTAAACCATCTTCTGAGCAAGATGTCAGTTTGTCGTTTTTCCAAATTCGGACATCTTTGGCTCCGTCGTTCTTATTTTCTGCAAAATAGCAGTATTCTGGTACCGATATCGATTTTTATCGGATGATCGTACCACTGATATCTATATATCGTTTTGACCGTCTCGTCGTGCTGATCTCTACGGTATGTTCGATTGTCAAATTCGGAGTTCCGTTGTACGTTGCAATTTGCGTAACGCCTACCATATCGGTACCGTTCTAACTTTAAATTCGTATGACCATTCAAATTCTACAGCGGTTGGGAAAAAGAAAGTAAACAGCTGTTTGTAATAAATATTTTCTGAAACTCTTGACTTTTGTAATTCCCATCGTTATATTCATTTTATGATGGTTGGTGTTCTTGCTTTTGGGTCTGTAGTATTGAAACTGTTCATTTAAATATAACGTTGCACAAAGTAATATGTTCTTCTTCTTCCATTCTTTTCCTCTAAATATTTTTTTGTCTTCTTCCATTTATTGTTCGACCACCATTATTCGCCTTCCCTCGGCCTGCAGACTACCCGAACTCGGCAACCCCATCACCATCCCATTGCCTCGCACCCCGCCGTAGCCACCACATCTCACAGCCGAGACCCACGACCTAGACTTGCAACCCGAACCCAAGCACCTCAGGCCGCCACCTTCCCTGCTAGCCGAGTCACCATGTGTTAAGGCAACTTCTCATCCACCTCTTGCCATCGCCGCGACCCAGTTCTCCTCGACCTCCACGTCATCGCCGACAGCACCCTTGTCCTCTGCCTGACCCGACCTTGTCCCCTCAGCCCAATTAGAGCCTAAGCCGCATCTGGTGGCAGCCGGAGCTAGCCCAGCTTGCTCCACTTCAACTCCGCCCACTCGCTCTCCCCGCCCATGTGAGCAGCACCGAGACCCGGATCCATTTCCTTGACCCCTCAGCTTCCTTCCCCTTTCCTCCACGGCATCATCTCCGACTGCCGCAGTTTCCGTCTCCGCCACGCCACTGTTCCACTCAAATCATCCGAGCTCCGACCCCTAGCAGCCGTCCATAGGCCTCGTCTCCGCTGCTCCACCATAACTCGCATCGGCTTCCACCTCCGTTCGCTGCTGCTTTCCCTTCCAACCTCATCGTCTCCAACCATGCATATATTTAAACCTTTTAGGTGAGTATGTATATATTTCCAATTTGCAGTTATACATTGGCTTTGTAAACTTATAAGAGTACGTGAGTGACATATATCTTAAATATAGAGGGTAAGTTTTAGAGTGGTTCTGTTATATATCAAAGTATATATAGATTTGCAAAGTATGTTATAGCTGTACCTACTTTATATATACTATATTTGGTGTTTCTAATGTTTGTACTATATGATATTTTTGTATTTTACAGATTTTAGTAACGATTGTATATATGCTTATTGTATCTAGTTTATATTTACAGTATGAATTGTTTATGAAAGTACATATGTGAATAGTATGTCTGCATTTTTGGTTCTAATGTACAAGTTAAAAGTTTACCTATTTATTTAATTTAGTAGCTTTTTATATAGTCTGTTAGCTTATATATATATATTATATGTATATATATATATATTTTTGTTCACCTATACCGACAAACTCGCTTGTGTAAATAATCGTCTACAATGCAAAATCATAAGACCAAAGCTCGTTTTAAATACATACGTACAATACCAACACATGTTAGTTATTCTTATTCAACTTCTCTGTTTCCAATTTATTCCCAATTGCTTTGGCATCAACTTGCTTTTCCAGAAACTGGATTCAATGCGATGGTCCTTCAAGCCGTATGTAGTCTTACATAAGTTCTTCAAAAGGATCAGTACATTTCGGTTGTATAAATTATATAGTGTTCAGACCTTGAGTGACCCATTCGCTTGTATCAATGCTATATAGCTTATACTGGCCATGAATTCCATGCCTCGCTACCGCATTGTCTTGTCCAGTCATCCATGTCTATAAATTGCAGTATCTATATATATTGTTATTAATAGTATTCTTAAAATTTACATATATAGTAGCTATTTGATTTTTAAATATGTGAATATTTTTGCTGAATCCTGTTTTAATATTAAAAGAAATATACTTTGCCTGAAGCAGTTTTTGAGGTTATAGTGTTGTGTTGTGCATGTCTATTCTAGTAAGTCATATAGATCTGATGTTCACATATGAAGTGAGTTATATGGTGAAACTAGTGTGTATATATTTTGTATTTGATTTGTAGTATACGTATTCTAATTTAAAATAATGATTTTAAATACATATATACATATTTAAATCTAAAAAAAAATGTCGAATTTAAAATATGATTTTATGAAAATAGTTATATGTATATCAGTCATTCGTACCTATTATCTTTATCAATCCTGGTCTGACTTGATTTAGTTAACTTCTATTTATCAGCTTTGATCATCGAATCGTGTCCATCTTGCTTTGCTTTGGAATCTGTAGCTTGTTCTGTTGTCGAACTCCTCTAACCTCGAAAGGTGAGCAATCACTCACGATTAACGTTCTTTTATTTATTAAATTTGATTTCAATTGAAACGACAATTGAAATATGCTGTTGTTAGTTAATTACACTGTTATATATGCTATTGCCTGTATCAGTTCACCTATGACACCTGACATCATTATCTGTTAATTGTTTATGCGATGATAATACAGTTTGGCTGATAATTGATTGATTGTTGATGTTTATATTGGATGTTAAATTGTTAATGTTAAAATGATAAATAGTATGCAATTGAACTTGATATAGGATAGTTAAATGTTAGATTTGATTAATTGACATTTGTAAAATATGACCCCTTTTACTGTTAATTTATTGACACGTATGATTTAATTACACCTTGAACCGCTGAATGTATGTTGTTAAATTGATGATGTATGAAATTGTAAATTGAATGACAAGTGAAAAACCGTATAAGTAATTAGTGGAATAATCTTTAATCTGCATGAAATGATAGTGTAGATTCTAGAAATAATTATATTAATTCGTACAAATAACAATGCGAATTAATACGGTTATTTCGGGATTATTTGAATTGATTATTGGATTGATATTGGTTATTGTTATTACTTGTTTATTTACTTTGACACCATCCCAGTTATCACACTGCAAGTTCCCTTTGATATGTTTTGATTTTGAATTGAATTGGAATCGGGTTGAAATGATAAATACCCGAATTGAACTTTGACTTAGGATAGAAAATTAAATAAAAACCCGATTGGTCAATAATTTGATTTGAAAATAAACGAAGATTTTATTTGAATAAAGAATATGGTTTTGAAATGAAGTTGAAATTTGAATTTTTGATGAAAGGAAAATGGTAATATTTAATAATCTGAAACAAAAGATTAACAATGTAATCAATGAAAGAATGTTGTTTAATTTGAGAAATGATTGAATTAAGTTTGAAATGATTTAATAATTAAGTTTGAAATTATAATTAAGTTTGAAATTATTAAACTTTGAAATTATTTAATAATTAAGTTTTGAACTATTTAATAATGAATTATTAAATGATTAAATTGAATTGAAATTCTTTAATAAGAAAAATTGAACTTTTGAATAAGTGAATTTTACTTCGTAAAGAATTGAAATTGAGTTTCTTTATTAATTAAGTTTTGGAAAATTATTTAAGGAAGTAAATAAGTGAAATTGGATTTCTTTAACAAAAATGAAATGTGATATTTTTGGAATTAATGTAAGACTTGTAATTGGAGAATTGATTTGACGAATTTAGTTTAATTCAAAATTGTAAGTTTTGTTTTAATGAAGTTGAACTTAAGAATTGATTAAATGAATTGGAAATTTAATAGAAATTGTTTTGAATGATAAAGTAACTTAACGAATATTGAATGAAATCGATAAATGAGTTTAAATTGATGTGAATGTTAAATAGAATTTATTTAAATGATTTCGGAATGAAACTTATATATGAACTTGAATCAATATTTGAATTGTTTTAAATAGAAATTGAAATTGAATTATAAGATTTTGAAACGGAAAATTGGAAGTTTTGAAACGAAAATTTGGAAATTGTTTTAGAAAGACAAATGAAATGTTGATTTACGAATTCTATTTGAAATTGAAATTGATTTGGTTTTTGAAATATATAAACGACCAATCGGTGTAATAATTACGAAAGTTATTAAAGAGATCGGGATCGGTAATGGATATACTCTCTATCTGAACCGAAACCACTTTAATAACTATACGTGGAGTGTTGATCCAGAACGAAGTGGATGGTTTTGATGAACGCGTTGACTGAAGAAAGAGAACGATTTTGGATGACCCTTGACATGACTAAAACAGGAGCCGCGCTGGGCCATTGAGGATCGCCATCTCTAGCGGACATACTTCTTCGATACCATATCTATTACTTTTGTGATTCGATTTGGGTGCACCCCTCGATTTGGGAGTGTTGTTTCGCGGTGTTGGGGTAGTAGCTGCTATGCCCAACATCAGTCCGGATCAGGCAACTACTAGTATCCTAGTTGGTATCGCCTCATGTACCTTGTCATACTGATTATCCTATTCGCGACAACTACGATTTGTTTTGTACCTTTAGTATATGGATTGCCCTCTGGTGACTTCCGGTTTTGGGGAAACTACGGTCTTGTATATGCTTTTGGGAATAAAAATGTGTTAAGGGTGGAATGGGCCATGACCTAACGCTATTTTGATATCTTTATATTACTGATAGACATTATCTACTTATCGTACATTACTACATAGTAGATAGTTTAACGGATCCTTAAAGGATGGTTATTCCAAACATCCTTTGAGTTACTTGTATTTCAATTGCTATTTCACTTGAGTTGGATTTATTAATATAAGAATGTTAATCCTGACTCGAGTGTCTTGTGTTTTTGCTTTACGCTCGGGTCAGACTGAGTGATCCAGTATTCGAGACTCACCTTTGAAGTTGGAGCTATGCTTGAAGATCCAGCCATCTGTTCTGCTTTCAGTATTCGATGATTCCAGTGATGTATTCTGATTTGTATCTGATGTATCGTATTACTCTTCCATTGTATCTGGTTTAACTCTGATGTATCTTATATATTCATATAGTAGCTTCATGAACTACTATCTCTTTTATTTCCGCTGCACTTATTACTCTGTGTCTGTGATCTGTGATTATTTTATTTACTGTATATGTTCAATTTTGCCAAATTTAAATTAACAACGCGGTATTTTGAGCAATTCAACTCCGGCATGAGTGTCTACCTATACACTTATAATGGACGCGAATGGTCCAAAATGGCGGGTCGTTAGATGTTACATCTCTTCTATTTGTATGTTCATCTTATAATATAACTCAGATCATATTTTGTCCAACTTAATTAATTATATAGTCATCAAGTTGATTTAATTTAGATTTCTCTTTATTCAACATCTTCATTAACCATATGTTTATTATGAATAATGTACTTCAAATCCTTTATTTCATTTAACCGTTCATCCATATTCTTTGTATAGCTAAATCTAAATTATCTTATAACAAATTTGCATGTACCTAAGTTGTCCAACAACTTTTGTCATTATTTTGGTTATTGTTTATAAAAAAATGTAAAATTGTTTTATTATGTTATATAAATTTTTGTTATATTTGTATACATAAATACAAATAAACTGTATTTGTTGATTATTTAAATTTACCTTGAAAACTGATTTCTTTTGTTATATGGTTATTTTCTAGAACATAATTCTTTCGGTTATTATATTCATAGAAGTAAAAGTTTCCCTTTGCTCTAGAATTCATAATTGTCTTTTGTGTAAAGTTATACACTTTTATATTTCTTACCTAAGTTAAAAGATTGAATTAAATTTGTTAACCTTAAATATAAACATATATGTTATTTGAATTACAATCTTTATATATACAAATGTTATTTTAAATGTTTATAAGTTAAGATATACAAATGAACTAAATTAAAGATTGATAAAGAAATATAAGAAATACTTACCTTAAATCCTTTGGCATGTTGTCGCTTCAAGACCCACACATGAGCTAATTTGTTCAACCGCTAAAATATTAGTGTCTCGATCGGTTAACTGTTTATTTGTATAAGACTACCTATTGTCTTCTATGAGTGTAACGACCCGTAAATTATAACTGTTTTAATAACGTAATTAAACTGGATTTTTGCGAAATTTTAAATAATAAAATTTTGAAATAAAAATTTATTATTTGGAATACGTCTAATTAAACATAGCAACCGGTAAACTTTCATCAGATAGTATGAAAGTTTATTTTCTTGTGTAATTTTATTTCAATTTATATCAGTTAATATTAGATGATAATAAAATGTCTTCCAAACCTGAATATTTTTATACAATAAATTTGTAAATCATCTTCTGAGTGAGACATCATATTTCGTTTCATCAAATTTGGACTTCTATTGTTCCGTTCATCTTCTTTCTGATATTTTAGCAGCATTTTCCATACCGATATCGACTTTTGATATTTTGATCGTATCTCTGGTATCTGTGTACCGTTTTGATTGTCTCGTTGTGCTGATCCCCGTAGCACATTCATTTCTGTATTTCGGGAATCGTTATGCGACGGAAACTGTGAATCAGTTCGTCGTATCAGTACCTATTTTTGAACTTTTGATTCCACTCTTACCTTTCATTTGTCTACGTGTTAAATTTGAACAGTCATAACTTTCAACATTCCTTGAATTTAATAATCTGACCTTTACTATTCCCAACATTTAATTTATTGGTTGGTTCGTTTCATTCATTCTGGTTCCTCTGCCTTCCCTTTATTTTGTTTCTCTGTTTACATTTCATAGTTTTATATTCTAAAGTTTTCTGCCCGCTTAACCCTGAGGCTATAGCCGAAACAAAAATAAGAAAAAAAAATTGTATACGTTCCTGTTCATCTTCTCCCTTCCCCCCACTCTTCTTTCGGCCAAGACCTCAACAGCGCTCACCAAATCTTCCCCTAGCCGAACCTGCCTCGGCCTTCCTTGGCTTCCGCCTGTAGCCTGACAGCTCAGTTCACAAAACCCGACCCCTTATGCTTTCATGCCAACCGCAACCACTCTCCCACGTGCTCTCAACCCGAGCCACAACACCCCATGGCCACTGCTAAGCCTACCTGAGCATCCCGACTGACAGCCCACCTTCTCGGCCTTCGCAACTGCAGCTATTTCCTCAATTCTCTTCCACTTCCCTTCCGAGCTGCTACCTCTTTCACTTCTTTATTCATTCTAGGTATATGTTGCTGTTACTTTGTGTGTATATATATATATATGTAGCTTTAAACCAACAGTTTACCTGTACATATTTTATCTCATATATATATATACGGTTATAATATTTATATACATATATATTAGCTTTGCAGTGTATAGGTTATATGTTTTGATACAAATGTTAGTTTATGTAAAGTAAATAATATGTTTAGTAGTATATAGTTGTTAGTCCATGAGATGATGGTTTTGATGACAACAACCTTACAATAGATTATAAAATATAAATACTAACATTACAAGTTTAGATATATATGTATATGCAGGTTCTAACCATGCAAGTATCAAGAATGAAGACTGTACAGTATAGAGATTCAAGATATAGAGATAGAAGACTCATGAGTATCAAGATTATCAAGAGTTCAAGATTTAAAGGTTAAGTTTGTTTTATTAGGAATATTTGTTAAAACTCGTAGAAAAGCACTGGCATCTTAATATCCAATTTATTCGTGGAATGGAATCCACTTCGAGCCCGTTAAAGGGATGGAACCTACGAAAATCTAGTGGGACATTGTTTTGTATCCACTAAGCTTAATTCAAATGATTTTTCAAAATTATCTTGTTTTCGAAATGATTTCAAAACTTTCCTTTTAAAAAGATTCAAAACTCTCGATTCCGTTTTTAAAATAATTTTAGCCTCAAAACATCTTTATTTTCAGAGTCAAAATTTCTCTTGATTTTAAACTATCTTTTCAGATAATATATTTAACTTTTAAATTATTTATACTTTGATTTAAATTATATATATATTGTTCTTTATATTTACTTATGAATTTCAACTATATTCAAGTATATTTATAAAGTTTTAATATAAGATAAATATTATTTTTATAGAAATTAAAAACATCAAATTTGGCTAAGGGATGTCGACATTCCCATAGGCACCATGTCGAGATGGTGACAGTTTTATTCAAAATTCAAATTTCAAAAGAAGTGTCTATTCGCCATAACTTTTCATGAATGGTCATGGCTGTTGTTCTTCTATAAATAGGGGTCAGTTTCAACGAATTTTTATCACTTTTTCTCTGATTTAACTTCTCTTCTTCTTCTCCACTTTCTTATTTACAAATTACACCATTACTCTGCCGAAATCAATATCGAATCTAACTAGATAATTTCTGGTTTTGATTCTCTCCACTATCTCTACAAAATCCAAGTGTTAATCTGAGTTATAGACTTTTTGTAATCAATTGAGCGAGTGAAGGTGTGATTGTAGCCCTGGAAATCAATTGGGTGAACTTGTTGCCCCAGAAATCAAGTATCTCTACCCAGAGGATTGTGATTCTGGAGGGTGTACCTCGTAGCCTTGAAACCGAGGGTTGTAATTGTTGAATTGAGTTTGAAAGGAAATCCGTACTTAGTTGTGCGGGACTGGATGTAGGGTAACTCCGAACCAGTATAAAATCCGGTGTGTTCTTTCCTTTACTGCTTTTACTTTATATTTGCATCTGTGTTTGATTCTATGTTCATATTTGTGTCTGATTAGTGTATACATTGTTAACAAAGTAAGATAAACTCAAAAAGATTAACAAATTTCTTAAAACACTATTCACCCCCCCCCCTCTAGTGTTAATTCTAGCCTTAAGATCCTTAATCTGCATTTCTCACATTTGGTATCAAAGCCTTGTTTTCAAAAGTTTCATTATTTGAATTTTGAAAATTTTCAAAATGGCTACTAACACTAGTACTGCTATTACCACCAACACTAGTTCATTTGTAGAAGGTCAGTCTACTGCCAGACCACCACTTTTTAATGGCAGTAACTATGCATATTGGGCATCTAGGATGAAAATATATTTACAATCTGTAGGATTAGATACTTGGAATATCACACAAACTGAATATTATGAACCCACAACTAATTTTGCACAGTGGACCACTGAGCAAAAGACTGTTGCACAAAATAATTCTAAAGCAATGAATATTCTGTTTTGTTCACTTGAAAGAAATGAATTTAATAGAGTGTCAGTTTGTAAGTCTGCATATGAAATCTGGAAAACTTTGCAAGTAACTCACGAAGGAACAAGCAAATTTAAACAGACCAAAATTTCCATGCTCACAAATCAGTTTCAGTTATTTAAAATGAATACTAATGAGTCTATTTCAGATATGTATAGTCGATTTCAAGATATTGTGCATTCTTTAATATCTTTGGGAAAGGAATTTTCGGAAGAAGATCAAGTCAGAAAAATTTTAAATTCTCTCACTCCAGAATGGGATCAAAAGACACTTGCAATTGAAGAGGCAAATGACATCAGTACTTTAAAGATAGAAGAATTGATTGGAAATCTAAAGTCGTTTGAAGTTCAAATGATCGGGAGAAGAGAAAGTAAAGCATCTGAAAAGAAATCAATGGCATTCAAAGCATTAATCGACGGATCAGACTCAAACAGTGATAATGATGAAGAGATAGCATTTATGACCAGGAATTTTCGGAAATTCCTGAAGTACAGAAAATTGAATAGTTCCAAGAGAAACAACTTTAAGAATTCCGATAATCAGACTACAGTACCAACCTTTATCAAATGCTTCAATTGTGACGAACCAGGTCATATCAAAAGAGATTGTCCGCATCCAGATAAGCAAAACCCTCCTACAAACAATGATTCTGCAAAGAAAAGGAAACGTGCATTCACTGCTACTCTAGATGACTCTGACTCATCCTCCAGCGACGATGAATAGAAGAAAGGTAATTCAAATCTGTGTTTCACAGCAATTCTCGATTTAGTCGATACCAAAGACACAGAATCTGAAAAAGGTACACGTTTACAATACATTGGCTGAAATTGCATGCTTGAATTGATTGATTGATTGATTTTGAATTGATATGTTGTTTGAATTTTAAAATTTATTTTCTATTTTTTACTATTATTTTATTATTTTTTATTATTACTTTTATTATTTTTGACACATTCTGAAATATATTATAAGTACAATAATATTTCAGAAATATAGACATTAATAATAATATTTATATATATGTATATTAGATAACTTAGGAAAAATCATGTCATGAAAATTCAAAGCCACATGTCGACATGGCCCCTACCATGATGTCGACATGCCTACCTGAATTTGAATTTCAAATTTTGAATTCAAATGTTTGAATTTCCCTCCACCTTTTCACTTCATTTATTTCTTTGAAAAGATACCTTTTGACCAGAGAATATGTCCTTTGAAAGTCTATTTATTCACTATCTTTTATCATATCTTTTCACTTTCATTTTCAAATTCAAACTCTCTCTTCATATCTTCAAGCTCTCTACTCTATACTCTAATGGCTTCTTCAAGCAACCCCTCAACCATGAGAATTTCCAGAAAAATCAAAGAGCAATTATTCAATGATTCGGAGGCAATTAAAGCATACATCAATTATGCTAATTATGCCAAAGTCCATTTCGGAAAATTTGCTATTTTTCAAGATTTTTCTTCTTATGAAATTGATTCTCTTTTTGCAAACAATGGTGTTTTAAGTCTTATTGACTCTTCTCAAAATGATTTTGTTCGCTATCCTAATCTTGTCAAAATCTTATATGCTAATTTAAACCGTGGTTTTTATATTAGAAATGAGAATGAAATTTGGAGTAGTATCAAAGGCACTCAAATTGTTTTGAATTGTGATCTTTTGGGTACCATTCTCAATTGCAAAAGCACGGGAATGGATCTTTCTAGTTTTCAAATCAATGAACATGATCGTGACACATTTCATCATATTTTTGAAGGAGATGAAAACTTTGAATTTAAAAACCGAAACTTTCGTCCTAAAGGTAGAATTGTCAATCTTCTCTTACAACATATTTTGACCCCAAGATCGGGAAATTTTAACAGTCCTACTTCAAAAGTGTGCAAAGCACTTTTTGCTATTTTCGAAAATTATGATATCAATTGGGCGCAAGTTATTTTGGATGAACTTCGTCCTAAAAATTTGGAAATGGGAGAAAAGATTTTATATCATGAAATTTACCTTACTAGAATTTTCAACTATTTTGGAGTGGATTTCAAAGGTGAAGAATTTGTCTCTAGGAAAGTTTTCAACCATTCCAACATTTCACTTATGAAAATCCCATATGTTTTTCAACCTTATGAGACTCTTGCCAAAAAGGAAGAGCGTTTGGCTCATGAAGAAATGGAAGAGGAAGAAGAAGAAGAAGGGGATGAAATGGAAATTGAAGAAGAAGAAGAAGAAGGTGAAACCTCTTTAGAAAGTATTGAATATCTCTCCAATCCTTCCAACAAAACCCTTCTCAAAAACCAAAAGATAATTGTGGAGAATCAACGGATTTTAAAACGATCCGTTAGTAAGAAGTTGGATAACATTTCTTCGAAGATGAACAAGTTCTTTTCAAAAGTCAGCAAGAAACTTGGACTATCTTCATCATCTTCATCTTCTAACTAGTTTTATCTTTTAGTATCTTATTGTATTTGTCTTAGTTTGTTTTTTTTCGAATGTTCGTGTAGTTCATTATGCTTAAACTTTGTATTATCGTAGTGAAATTGAATTTCCTTTCTGTTATCTAGCTTATCTTATCTCTAGAATAAATGTTAGTATATTATATAAATTTATATATATATACACAATTATTCACAAAATCAAAGTTGTCATAAATTTTCACTAACTCATGTCGACATCCCCTAGAAGACCATGTCGACATGTACTGGTCAGAAGTGATTATTGATTTTGAATTTGAATTTTGAATAACTACCAAATGTCTATTCATTTCAAACGAATTTCTACACCTATATATACCTTTTTCTTCCAGAAATCTTCACTGAAATTTATTTCTCATTATCTATATCCTTCATTTCTTTCTCTAATTCAATTATAGCCAATCCTATTCACAATCTATCTGAAAATCTTGAAGAAACACTCAATTCATTCAAGAATATTCTCTCTTTTATTCTACGAAACCAGCGTCAGTTAGAATTGAGTCAAATACAGATGATCAAGGAACAAGAGAGACACTTCGATGCAGTACGATGGATGATCTCCTCTCTACACAAGGATGATAATGAAGCACATCCTCCTGTCTCTCTCACCAATGATAATGAGAATTGGGATGTAATTAAAGCAGACCCTATATTTGGAGAAGATGGATGGGTAGATGTTCCTCGTAACGTTTAATTTTCTTTCTTTGTTTGATTTGTTTGAATTAATTTGTTTGATTTAATTTGGTTTGAATTGATACTTTGTGTGGATTGATTTTATTTGGTTTGAAGTTTGGTGTGTGAAACATATATATATATATACACTGAAATGAATATAGTCTTTAATTAAGTTATTATGCTCATAAGTATCATTATTTCTTAATCTATATATTATATATTCCATTGTATAGTTTATCAATGTATGTACTGAAGTCCAAGAATAAGGGGGAGTAAGTTTTTTGTTGATGAAAAAGGGAGAGAAATATAAAATAGGATAGTTAGGCATAGATTAAGGGGGAGTTGTTAGTTTTAAGGGGAGTTATTAGGATAGAAGGAATATTTTATAAATAAAGGTTGTCATCGTCAAAAAGGGGGAGATTGTTAGTCCATGAGATGATGGTTTTGATGACAACAACCTTACAATAGATTATAAAATATAAATACTAACATTACAAGTTTAGATATATATGTATATGCAGGTTCTAACCATGCAGGTATCAAGAATGAAGACTGTACAGTATAGAGATTCAAGATATAGAGATAGAAGACTCATGAGTATCAAGATTATCAAGAGTTCAAGATTTCAAGGTTAAGTTTGTTTTATTAGGAATATTTGTTAAAACTCGTAGAAAAGCACTGGCATCTTAATATCCAATTTATTCGTGGAATGGAATCCACTTCGAGCCCGTTAAAGGGATGGAACCTACGAAAATCTAGTGGGACATTGTTTTGTATCCACTAAGCTTAATTCAAATGATTTTTCAAAATTATCTTGTTTTCGAAATGATTTCAAAACTTTCCTTTTAAAAAGATTCAAAACTCTCGATTCCGTTTTTAAAATAATTTTAGCCTCAAAACATCTTTATTTTCAGAGTCAAAATTTCTCTTGATTTTAAACTATCTTTTCAAATAATATATTTAACTTTAAAATTATTTATACTTTGATTTAAATTATATATATATATTGTTCTTTATATTTACTTATGAATTTCAACTATATTCAAGTATATTTATAAAGTTTTAATATAAGATAAATATTATTTTTATAGAAATTAAAAACATCAAATTTGGCTAAGGGATGTCGACATTCCCATAGGCACCATGTCGAGATGGTGACAGTTTTATTCAAAATTCAAATTTCAAAAGAAGTGTCTATTCGCGATAACTTTTCAAGAATGGTCATGGCTGTTGTTCTTCTATAAATAGGGGTCAGTTTCAACGAATTTTTATCACTTTTTCTCTGATTTAACTTCTCTTCTTCTTCTCCACTTTCTTATTTACAAATTACACCATTACTCTGCCGAAATCAATATCGAATCTAACTAGATAATTTCTGGTTTTGATTCTCTCCGCTATCTCTCCAAGATCCAAGTGCTAATCTGAGTTATAGACTTTTTGTAATCAATTGAGCGAGTGAAGGTGTGATTGTAGCCCTGGAAATCAATTGGGTGAACTTGTTGCCCCGAAAATCAAGTATCTCTACCCAGAGGATTGTGATTCTGGAGGGTGTACCTCGTAGCCTTGAAACCGAGGGTTGTAATTGTTGAATTGAGTTTGAAAGGAAATCCTTACTTAGTTGTGCGGGACTGGATGTAGGGTAACTCCGAGCCAGTATAAAATCCGGTGTGTTCTTTCCTTTACTGCTTTTACTTATATTTGCATCTGTGTTTGATTCTATGTTCATATCTGTGTATGATTAGTGTATACATTGTTAACAAAGTAAGATAAACTCAAAAAGATTAACAAATTTCTTAAAACACTATTCACCCCCCTCTAGTGTTAATTCTAGCCTTAAGATCCTTAATCCGCATTTCTCACAATAGTGGCTTTGTTCATATATTTGTGCAGCAGCTTGTTTATAAGGAAATGTTGGGTTTAATGCATAAGTATTGATAGTCTATATATATATGTATATATTTATTTATTTATTTACTTATTTTCTAAAAGTTTACTATGATATATGTCTCATATTTATGATAGTTTATGTATATTTATATAAAGTTTAATAATGTGAAAGTCTTATCAACACACACACACACACACACACATATATATATATATATATAGTATATTAACTAGATCTGCTGTTTATATATATATATATGTATTAAGTATGTGGTGTATATATATTTCTATGCTAGTTTTATATACATATCCCACTTTGCTAATGTATACAAAAATTTGAGTCGGCATATTATACAGTTCATAAGCTATAGATAGTATATAGGTTTCAGTGTTTATATTTGGAGTGTTTGTATATGTTTATACCACAGTTGTTATATTGTTTGTTTATTTACAGTTTTTTTTGTTTACAATTAGTAATATTTCAAAGTTAGTTTGTTTATAAATTATATTGATGTTATTGCTACAGAAATTTTGTTTAAAACACAATAGTATAACATGTTAGTTTATAAAGTTTTAAAGTATATGTTGGTTTATATAGTAGTTTATATATATACACGTATGTATACGTGTTTTTTTGGTTTTCCAAAATAAAATAAAAGCATATATGAATGATTCATGTAAACTGTTATATTGTAGTTCATTTGTTTTATATTTTACCTACTTACAGTTTAGCAGTTTTATATATATGATGTGTAGCAGCTCATCTATACTATTGGTATATGTATGTCCCTTTGGGAAAGTACAATATATATGTTTTCCTGTATAGTACGTTTTAGTGGTATTTGCATATTGTGTCTGCAAAGAATATATTTTCCAATATATATTGGATTTTAAATTTAAAATATTGCATACAGCTATATTATTAGTAATGATTTTGAAATACATACATATATATATATATATAATTTAATATGTGTTTGAAATTCAAAATATGATTTTATATAAATAGTTATATATAGTTATATATATAAGTTCAATTATACCATCTATCTTCATTTATCCGGTTCTGATTCGTTTTATTGATTCCTATCTATCAGCTTGTCCGTCCAAATTCATGCCAATATAGCTTTGTTTTGGATTCGTAACTCATCTCGTTCTCATCCAACTCTAACCTCGAAAGGTGAGCAATCACTCATGATTAATGTTCTTTTATTTATTAAATTTGATTTCAATTGAAACGTCGATTGAAATATGCTGCTGTTAGTTATTTACATTGATATATATATGCCATTATCTGTATCTGTTCACCTGTGACATCTGATACCATTATCTGTTATTTATCACTGATGATATATGATTGTTACTAATTGTTATATTATTATCATATCTGTTATCACTCTGCAAGTTCACTGTTAGTATAGAATTCACTATGGGTTGAAATGATACATACCCGAATGATCTATAGAATAAAAGAAAATCGTTATGGGTTGAAATGATAAACCCAAGCGATTTTCATTTAATTGAATTGGGATTGCAGGTTGAAAAGATAAATACCCGTATATATTTTAAATTACGGATTGAAATGATAAATATCTGTATCACTTGACCATAGGGTTGAGAATTATATACAGACAATGTTGGTCTATATATAAATATTTTAAAAATGATTTCTATGGTTCTGAAAAGAAATATATGGTTTTAATAAATATTGATTTTAAAGATTTATTAAAGTTGATTTAATAAAGTTGATATAATATGTTTAAGTATTTATTTAAAATATATATTTTCAAATATAGAGTTTATAATGATTCAAGTTGGAAAGATAAATTTGAAATTGATTTGAAATTTTATTTATTTAAGAATTATACTTAAATAAGTTTGATTTGAAATTTATTAAATTTGAAATTTTAAGGATATGTTTTATAACTTGGAATTGATTAAACGTGACTTAAATGAATATTTCAAACTCATATAAATTTAAATGGGATAATTTTGTTTATCTAAATTTGTAAATTGAAGTTGTATTTAAATGCTATTGAAATGATTAAGTAAATATTTAAAAACTAAATAATAGTAAAGTGAATTTGATGTATATATGAAATTATCGAATTTAGTTTTGAAATGTTGAATAGTTAAAGCTTTGAAATATATTGAAATGGCTTATTTTATGATTCAAATATGTATTTGAAAGTGATAATTTGAAATGGTTTATTTAGAAAATGAATCGAATTGAAATTGATGATTTGAGATTTGATTAATTTGAATTTGGAATTCGAATTGACTTGAATCGATTTGTGAAAATTGAGGAAGCTATTTTATTATATAAAGTAATTTTTAAATTATATTTAAAACTATTTATATATTTTAACTTAAATAAATTATTTTTAATATAAACTATTTTATTTTATAAACTATTCTAAATATACTAATTATTTTAATATAAATTATTTTAACTTATAACTATTTTATATAAACTATTTTATTATATACTATTATTAATATCTAAACTGTTTAAGGGTGGAAGTTATGATTTCAAAGTTAAGGTTTTCCAAAATATTATGATTTTAAAGTGTTTTGGTTTCGGAAGTGTTATAACTTCGAAAATGCTATGATTTTTGGAAATGGGTATATTTGAAGTGAAAATGATATCGTATTGATTTAGTTTTTTTGAAATGAAATGATATTTTGATTTTGAAGTATAAACTATCTTGAAATGACCGTGGTGTTATAATAAAGTTTGGTTGTTAAAGAGACCGGGATCGGATATGTGCATACTCTCTGTCAATATCGAAAACCACCTTAACAATTGTGTATGCGGTGGAGATTCCAGAATGAAGTAGGATGGTGGCGACGATCCTATATGAGGTATATACGTGGACCCAGCTCCCGTGAGTTGGCATAAGGTGGCTAAAACAGGAGCAATCGACGGGCTAATGAGGTAGCTCCTCTTATCGGACACACTCCATCGTATGCCATTCTATTACTTTGTGATTTGATTTGGTGCGCACCCTTGATTCGGGAGTGTGGCTCGAGGTGGGCGACTGCTGCGGCTCTGCGTTACCACCGGCATGGAAGTGTAATTGGTATATCTACCCTGGCATTACCTAGTTGTGTCGTGTCACCTACCATAGCGTGCTTTACTACGAGTTTGATTTGTGTCGTACCTATGGAGTATCCTCTGATAGCTCTAGTTTACGGGGTATTACGGTACTATATAGACTAGTGGCACTATAAAATGTGTTAAGGGGATATGGGTAACGCCTTAACGCTATTTTAATAGTTTACTTTACTATAGACATTATTATAATAGCGTATTGTACTACATAGTAGATAGTTTAACGGATCCTTAGAGGATGGTTATCCCAAACATCCTTTAAGTTACTTGTATTTCAATTGATATTTCACTTGAGTTGGATTTATTGATATAAAAATGTTAATCCTGACTCGAGTGTTTTGTGTTTTGCTTTACGCTCGGGTCAGACTGAGTGGTTCAGTGTTCGAGACTCACCTTTGGAGTTGGAGCTTCGCTTGGAGATCCAGCTATCTTTCCAGCTTTCAGTTATTCAGTTGATTCCAGTGATATATTCTGATCTTGTATTTGACTATTATATTGAGACATCTATGTATTCGAGACTTTTGTTGTATCTTGTTTAACTCTGTTATATATATATAGTAGCTTCATGAACTACTATTCTTTTGTTTCTACTGCATTATTGTTATATTACTCTATGTCTGTGATTCTGTGATTATTTATTTACTGTATATGTTGGGTTTTTCCAAATTTAAATTAACAATATGATATTTTGAGCAATTCAAATCCGACATGTATGGATGCGAATGTTTGAAAATTTCAAGTCGTTACAATGAGTTTTGAACTCTAAAACAATATAAGATTATGGATGTTTGGTCCATGTTCAATCACTTATAAATGTTATATTATGTACATTCGCACTTTGTAATGTATGAAATTTCAATGAAATTAGTTTAATGGAAATAAGAAATAAAACATAAAGTGAAATCATATATTCAATATGATTGATGTTAACTAGGTTTTTAACCGAGCAAAAGTCAACAGAAGTTAGAACGTTAAGCTGAAGACAAAACTACCTGAAAACTTGGAAGCACACTTAGAAGAGGCAGAAAAACAACTTGGAAAAGTTTCACCCAAAATGGAGCTAAGGAAACAACTCGGTGCCAAGTCATTTGGCTCGGTGCCGAGTCATTTTTCTCCCTAAATCACTTCTCCAACTCCATACAACTCATGTTCTACCCCCTTCTACTCATGACAAAGTGTTTTCCCAGAGTTTGGATGAAAAATTTCAAGGGTTGGAGAGAAGAAAGCCAAGATGGAAGTATAGCTCAAGTGATGATGGAACGATCACTAGAATCACCCAATAATCGATGAAAAGAGCATGAGACATGTAACACCCATAAAATCAACCCTAATTAAATAATAAAATTAACAGAAATTCAGTTAATTGTAGTAGGGATAAGAATGGAAATTTTGCAAAAGTTGTAATCTTACCATGAAAGTTATGTCGTTTCGTTTGTTGCGAAATTTTGATCAATTTCCATATGTAATATGCTGAGAACAAAGCTCAAACGAAGAAGTTATGGGCATTTGAAGTTTTCAGATTTAAAATAATTTAAAAAGAATTCAAATTCAAATAAAATAATCAATTCCCAAATTTGAAATTTGAAATTAATTGGAATTAGACTTGGGAGTTAAGTAAACATTAAAGTTAACAATTAACGTTAAGATTAATTATGGAATTAAATAAACAATGAGTCAAAAATTAAATAACCTTCCCAAAATAGGGGAAGAGGTCGACCTACACTCACACTAACTAATATCTAATGCGAGTAATAATAAAAATTAAAATGGTCGCCTACATATGTTTGTCCGTTGTTGATCTATATTGCAATCTTGTATTAATTGGTTGAATGGATTGATGGTCATATGTTAAGTGCACATATTGACACGATACACACGACCCATGTATGTACACTAGTATAGGAAAATTGACATTAATTTGCTATCTTCATCATGTTAGTGATAGTCAGTATATTGTGATTTGTTGGATTTTCCCATTTGATATTTAGATACGACTGCATATTGAAGTTTATTGTTGAAGGGTTGAAACGATATATACCTATTATTAAATTTAGTTATACCACTTGGCCTAGGTACAAATTTAAATCCTACACCGTTGGCCTTTAAGGGTAAGATTTATTTTAAATGGGAAATTTATATGGAAAAATATATAAATGTTTTGAAATTCTTTAAAATTTTGTTTAAATTTGGGATTTAGCATTGAAATTGAAAAAGGTGGGTCGTTACATCGACCCCCTGATCTCAATAGGTCAACCTTTAGAGGTCGACCACTTGGAATAAAGTGGTTACCGCTTCTGTGGTGGCTAGGGTTTGGTTGCTTTGTACGCTTCATATTATCCGTTTTTAACCTAGTTTCATCCTACGGTTTTGGTGCATTTCAACCTTTATAGATAATACCCTAGACCCCTTACTTTTATTCCTAAATATTTTGGAAACATCAGCGAAGCTCTATCGGTTCATCCCTTGTAACGACCCGTAAATTTCAACTGTTTTAATAACGTAATTAGTAGAAACTTTGTGAAATTTTAAATGATAAAATTTTGAAATAAAATTTAATATTTGGAATACGTCTAGTTAAACATAACAACTAGTAAATTTTCGTCCGAAAATATGAAAGTTTATTTCGCGCGTAAATTCACTTCAATTTAATCAGTTAAAAAGCAATGAAAATAAAACGTTCTCGAAACCTAAATATTTTTACATAGAAAAATTCTAAACCATCTTCTGAGCAAGATGTCAGTTGGTCGTTTTTCCAAATTCGGACATCTTTGGCTCCGTCGATCTTATTTTTCAGCATTTTTCTTGCATTTTCCGTAGTAGAAAAATTCGAATTTTATAAATTCAATCATACCACTGATATCTGTATACCGTTTTGATCGTCTCGTCATGCTGATCTCTATGGTATATTTATTTTGTATTTTGAGATTCGTTGCGCGACGGAAACAATGACAACGGTCCGTTGTAACGGTACCAAATTTGTGGCTGTCCACTTCTATTTCCTTTCCAAACCAACGGGCAGATCAAGCAACATACTAATTTGCTTTAATAACTTTTTGCAGAATTCAACGGTCATTTATTAGCCTTGAATTCTTGCAATACTCTTCCTCTTCCCTAAAACATTTAAAGTTCTCTGCACCTACCCTATTTGGTCTGTCATTCGCTTGAGAAGTGTAGTATATTATCTAAAGTAAAATTTTATTCTTGGAAATCGTACACATTTTATTTTTGCAGCTCAATGTCTTTTAAATGGATCCAACTTTAGATTTTGATATCTTTGGTATTAAAATATATAGGCTAGGCTAGTGACATATTTTTAAAACTGTTCATCTTTCCAGATCACCTCCACTTTCTTTATTGCCTTAACCCATGGTCGAGAGTTTTGTGTGTGAAATTTCATTCGTTGCATCCTCGACCTAAGCGCAGTCGCCTCCATCCTCTGCCCATCAGCTCACGTAAACACATCTCCACGTGCAGGCCGAAACCAAGCCACCAATGGCCTCACTCCTCGGCCTCCTTGCTCTCCGACGGCAACCATCACTCTCACCCCTCCTTCCTCGTCCACGTTATCCAAACCCAGATCCTCATCATCTTCCACAACCGAAACACCCCACGTCCTAAAAGCAGTCGCGACAGAGCTCCCTTCGGCCACCATTCATTGCCCAAGCCTGCCACATCAGCCGACCCCACCACTAATTCGTCCTCCTATCCCATGTTCTGCATATTCACCCCATCTTCCTCTCGCGGGGCAAACACCGCATCATTTATCTCCTCCGTGGCAACAACCGCTCGCGCCACCTTCCCCTCCTCCGGCTTCAACGACCCACCTCCGTGGCTGCCCAGATCCACCACGCCGTATAGCAACCACAACTTAGCAACCTCGGCCGAGCTGCTACTTACCTCCACGTCCAAACAACTGAGCAAACCCTCCTGCCCCTCTCCACATACACCTCTGCCTGGCCACGTGCATCGCCCACCAGCCTTCGTCCGCCTCTCACAAATCTGCATCACCGAGCACGCTTAGCCCAGGTCGAGTTTCTTTGTTCCTCTCTGTTTTTTTTGCCTTGATCGTGTTTTGGTAATAGAATCATTACATATATATGGTTATGAGATTTTATATATATTAGCTTTTCAAATATATATATTCGATTACAGTATACTATGTTTTAAAAGAAATCATATAATTTTAAATTCTGCATATGGATTGAACTTGGAAGATAATATAATTTATATATTGGTTAGTTTATATATTAAATCTGTAGGAGTGTCGACCGTACACCACTTTCGAACGTGTGTGTGTATACGTATGAAATTTAGGGGTAAATATTTGTTAGTAATATTGATTTTTACTGTATATATTTAAAATATAAAGTGGGTTGCATTATTTATATTTATACTGGTGTCCGGTCTAGTTGTATGTATAAGCTGTAAAAGTTACAAATAATGTGTTGATTTTATAGGATAATCATGTAGCAGGTCTGTTATCTATATATATAACCATGTCATATATATTAGATTTTGAAGGAAGTGTCAAAAATATTTTAGTTGTTTGTTGAGAAGTGCACACGTATAGTATGCATGTTTTATATGGGCCTGCAGTGTAAATATGTTACAGTATAATGTATATATGTATATAGTTATAGATTTGTATATATGATGTTGCTAGAGTGTGTTGTGTGTATATATGTGTGCGTGTGTATATATAATAAAAAAAACTTAATACATATATTTATGCGTCTTAAACTAAATATTGATTTCTTGGAATAATATTAATAATATATATTCTGTGTATATCAACGGATTCTAAATTGTTTCTTCAATTCTTATTATCAGCTTGATCGTTGAATTTGTGCCGATTTTGCTTTGCTTCAATTCGTCATTCAGATTTCAATGTCCGTATAAGTGAGCGTATCCGTGTCATCTTCCGTATTCTCTAGCCTCGAAAGGTGAGCACTCACTCACGATTAACGTTCTTTTATTTATTAAATTTGATTTCAATTGAAACGACAATTGAAATATGATGCTATTAGTTAATTACACTGTTATATATGCTATTACCTGTATCAGTTCACCTGTGACATCTGACACCATTATCTGATAATTATTTATGCGATGATAATATAGTTTGGCTGATAATTGATTGATTGTTGATGTTTATATTGGACGTTAAACTGTAGTGTTAAATGATAAATAGTATGCCAAATTGAAATGGATATAGGATAGTTAATGATTTTAAAACTGATTTATATGTTAAATTTGATTAGTGAATATGACCCCTTTGAATTGTTAAATTAATTGACATGTAGAATAGTGATAATTACACTTTGAACAATCGACGTATATTGGATTAATTGTTGTAGTGTAAAAATTTGAAATTGAATGACAAGTGAAAACCGTAATGCAAAAATCTTTAATCTACATGAAATGATAGTGTAGATTCTAGAAATAATTATATTAATTCGTACAAATAACAATGCGAATTAATACGGTTATTTCGGGATTATTTGAATTGATTATTGGATTGTTATTGTTTGTTGTTATTGCTTGTTTATTTACTTTGACACCATCCCAGTTATCACACTGCAAGTTCCCTTTGCTATGTTTTGATTTTAAATTGAATTGGAATCGGGTTGAAATGATAAATACCCAAATTGAACTTTGACCTAGGATAGAAAATTAAATAAAACCCGATTGGTCAATAATTTGATTTGAAAATTAAAACGAAGATTTTATTTGAATAAATAATATTGTTTTGAAATGAAGTTGAAATTGGAATTTTTATGAAAAGAAAATGTTAATATATAAAAATCTGAAACAAAATATCAACAATGTAATTGATGAAAGAATGTTGTTTAATTTGAGAAATTATTGTATTAAGTTTGAAATTATTAAACTTTGAAATGATTTAATAATTAAGTTTGAAATTATAACTAAGTTTGAAATTATTAAACTTTGAAGTTATTTAATAATTAAGTTTTGAATTATTTAATAAATTAAATAAGATTGAATTATTTAATGATTAAAATTGAATTGTATTTTTAATTAAGAAAATTAAACTTTTGAATAAGTGAATTTACTTTGTAAATAATTGAAATTGAGTTTTCTTTATTAATTAAGTTTTGGAAAATTATTTAAGGAAGTAAATAAGTGAAATTGAATTTCTTTAACAAGAAATAAAATGTGATTTATTGAAATTAATGTAAGACTTGAAATTTAAAGAATTGGATTTGATGAATTTAATTTAATTCAATTTATAAGTTGAATTTAAATAATGGATTTAATGAATTGGAAATTCAATAGAAATTGTTTGAATGATAAAGTAACTTAACGAAAATTGAATGGAATCGATAATGAGTTTAAATTGATTTGAATGTTAAATTAAATTTATTTAAATGATTTCGGAATGAAACTTATATACGAACTTGAATCAATATTTGAATTGTTTAAATAGAAATTGGAATTGTATTATAAGATTTTGAAATGGTAATTTGGAAGTTTTGAAACGTAAATTATTGGAAATTGGTTTTGAAAGACAAATGAATTGTTGGTTTACGAATTCTATTTGAAATTGAATTGTTTTGGTTTTGAAATAAATAAATGACCAATCGGTGTAATAATTACGAAAGTTATTAAAGAGACCGGGATCGGTAATGGATATACTCTCTATCTAAACCGAAACCACTTTAATAACTATACGCGGAGTGATGATCCAGAATGAAGTGGTTGGAATGATGTACGTGTTGACTGAAGAAAGAGAACGATAATGGATAGCCTTGACACTTGTGTCAAATTGGAAATGACTAAAACAGGAGCTGTGCCGGGCCAATGGAGGATTTGCTACCTCAAGTGGACACACTTCTTCGAACTACTTATACTTGTTGTCGATTGGTGCACCCTTGATTTTGGGAGTGTTGTTTCACGGTGTTGCGGGCGCTGCGGCGATGCGTTCTCACCAGTCCGGATCAGGCGAACGGTAGTATCACTACCTTGGGTATTGCCTCATGCGCCTTGTCATACTTGTATTCCATTTATGCGCGACCACTACGATTTTGATTTGTACCTTTAGTATATGTATTGCCCTCTGGTGACTTCCGGTTTTGGGGAAACTACGGTCTTGTATATGCTTTTGGGAATAAAAATGTGTTAAGGGTGGAATGGGCCATGACTTAACGCTATTTTGATATCTTTTTATATTACTGATAGACATTATCTACTTATCGTACACTACTACATAGTAGATAGTTTAACGGATCCTTAAAGGATGGTTATTCCAAACATCCTTTGAGTTACTTGTATTTCAATTGCTATTTCACTTGAGTTGGATTTATTGATATAAGAATGTTAATCCTGACTCGAGTGTCTTGTGTTTTGCTTTACGCTCGGGTCAGACTGAGTGTACCAGTATTCGAGACTCACCTTTGAGTTGGAGCTTTGCTTGAAGATCCAGCCATCTATTCTGCCTTCAGCATTCGATGATTCCAGTGATGTATTCTGATTTGTATCTGATGTATTGTATTACTCTTCTGTTGTAAACTCTGATGTATCTTATATATTCATATAGTAGCTTCATGAACTACTATCTCTTTTATTTCCGCTGCACTTATTACTCTGTGTCTGTGTTCTATGATTACTTATTTACTGTATATGTTCAGTTTTGCCAAATTTAAATTAACAACGCGGTATTTTGAGCAATTCAACTCCGGCATGAGTGTCTACCTATACACTTATAATGGATGCTAATGGTCCAAAATGGCGGGTCGTTACAGTTGGTATCAGAGCTTTGGTAGCTCTAGGCAAAACTTAACATATAGGGTAAATGTATTTACAGAATCACTCTCATTCGAGTTTCAATCTCTTCCTTTTGACTCAATTCCTTTGAATTTTGGAACGTTCACTACGGTTCCAAAAATTCATTCGTGTCCCTCACTATTCGTCTCCTTTCAATTCTGGAGCATCCCATAACTCCACCTTGAATGATCTTTATAATGAATCGGCGGTCACACCAAACTTCGAATGATTTGTAATGGGGTGAAACTCCTTTACAATAGGCATTGATTTACCGGAGATTTCTGTATCATCGGTTTACGATGCTATCTATCTCCTACTATACCTGAATTCTATTTCTTGAGATCGAAAGTCGATTTACCTCGGAATTCTACACCGATCTTATTTTTGAAGTCACGGTCGACCCGGTTAAGGTTGCCCGCGATTTATATAAATTTATCCATCGCCTTATTTTGTTATTTAATTATCTCGTCTTTGTTTCAAACCTATCTTCGAATCAAATTTCTCTTTGATTTAAGTCCATCAAATTTGAATCCCTATCCTTATTTTGAAAATCCATTCCTGTACCGTCGAGCAAAGAAATGTATTTTTAAATTTATATTAAAATGTTATTTTCAAATTTGATAAACAAAATAGTTTTGAATGATTATATTATATATAAATATAAGTTTTCTGAAATTAAATTGTTGATGAATTTGTTGTCAGAAATAATAATATTGGATTTTCAATTATTGTTTTGTAAACCATTGACTATTGCATAAATATATATAAATGAATTTATAAACTTGGTTATAAATTGATCGGAATTTGAAATGAATTTAATTCAGAAATTTGAGAATTTATTAGTTTCCGGTGATTTCGAACTTTGGTTTTTAAAATTTTTAAGTATATATTATTGAAATATTTTCAAATAGAAATTGTTTTTCAAAGAATTTTGAAATGTTGAAATCAGTGCTCTTCTCTTTGTCGCTGGAAAATAATTTCGGTGATGGCGGCCGCATCATCGACATTCATTTTCGAGTTTCGAAGTGGAGATACTATTCTGTAGCTTTGCTACGGTTTTGTTTTGAAAAATATTTTGATTTAAATTTCTTCAGTATAATTTGATTTATATATATAGGTATCTTATTTTAAAATTTAATTTGATTTGATATAAATATATGATATATAACTCTAAATTGTTTAAAGTTAATCGAAAATATAATTCTTAAATTTTGTTAAAGGATGATTTTAATTATAAATAAAACCAAAATTTGGAATAAATATTTAAACTTGAATAATTGAATTGGGAAATTTTATTTGTATATTGTTCAACTGCATTCTAATACAACTTACCTAAATCATTCAGAAGTTGAATATGTAATTGGATAATATATAAGATAAATTGAATTTTATAAATAAAATTTGAGTGTTATAATAAATGTTCTACACTAAATTTTGATTATAAAGATGTTAATAGAGTTAGATAGGATAATAAGTAAACTCAGTTAATAATAAAATAAATTTATTTTGAAAGAATTAATAAATTTGTTTTGAAAGAATTAATAAATTGAAATTTTATTAACATATGAAAATACCTTGAATTTAAAAGAAATTAATAGATGTAAATTAATTTAAATCGAAACTTTTATGTTTTAAATTAATTTATATGGGTTAAATATATGCGAGTAGATATATTAAGTAGAATAAATTTAACAGTAATTTGGAATAAAGAAGAATTTAAAATTATTGAAGAAAATATGATTATAATAAAAGACTATTCAAATTTATGGTTTTAGAAATTGTAAATTTAAAAAAATTTGGATAATAAGATAATGAATGTAGAGATTGATTTTAGTGAAATCAAATGGATTAAATCAATTATTGAATATCAATTAATTTAAATTTGAATTTATATGGTTTAAATTAATTGTTATCTTGTATTTCAAATTTGTTTTTCTTTCTGGTTGTTTCTATTCTCCTACCTCGTTCCTTTTCGGGGACGAAAAGTTTTGAGTGGGGGAGAGTGTAACGACCCGTAAATTTCAACTGTTTTAATAACGTAATTAGTTGAAATTTTGTGAAATTTTAAATGATAAAATTTTGAAATAAAATTTAATATTTGGAATACGTCTAGTTAAACATAACAACTAGTAAATTTTCGTCCGAAAATATGAAAGTTTATTTCGCGCGTAAATTCACTTCAATTTAATCAGTTAAAAAGCAATGAAAATAAAACGTTCTCGAAACCTAAATATTTTTACATAGAAAAATTCTAAACCATCTTCTGAGCAAGATGTCAGTTGGTCGTTTTTCCAAATTCGGACATCTTTGGCTCCGTCGATCTTATTTTTCAGCATTTTTCTTGCATTTTCCGTAGTAGAAAAATTCGAATTTTATAAATTCAATCATACCACTGATATCTGTATACCGTTTTGATCGTCTCGTCATGCTGATCTCTATGGTATATTTATTTTGTATTTTGAGATTCGTTGCGCGACGGAAACAATGACAACGGTCCGTTGTAACGGTACCAAATTTGTGGCTGTCCACTTCTATTTCCTTTCCAAACCAACGGGCAGATCAAGCAACATACTAATTTGCTTTAATAACTTTTTGCAGAATTCAACGGTCATTTATTAGCCTTGAATTCTTGCAATACTCTTCCTCTTCCCTAAAACATTTAAAGTTCTCTACACCTACCCTATTTGGTCTGTCATTCGCTTGAGAAGTGTAGTATATTATCTAAAGTAAAATTTTATTCTTGGAAACGTACACATTTTATTTTTGCAGCTCAATGTGTTTTAAATGGATCCAACTTTAGATTTTGATATCTTTGGTATTAAAATATATAGGCTAGGCTAGTGACATATTTTTAAAACTGTTCATCTTTCCAGATCACCTCCACTTTCTTTATTGCCTTAACCCATGGTCGAGAGTTTTGTGTGTGAAATTTCATTCATTGCATCCTCGACCTAAGCGCAGTCGCCTCCATCCTCTGCCCATCAGCTCACGTAAACACATCTCCACGTGCAGGCCGAAACCAAGCCACCAATGGCCTCACTCCTCGGCCTCCTTGCTCTCCGACGGCAACCATCACTCTCACCCCTCCTTCCTCGTCCACGTTATCCAAACCCAGATCCTCATCATCTTCCACAACCGAAACACCCCACGTCCTAAAAGCAGTCGCGACAGAGCTCCCTTCGGCCACCATTCATTGCCCAAGCCTGCCACGTCAGCCGACCCCACCACTAATTCGTCCTCCTATCCCATGTTCTGCATATTCACCCCATCTTCCTCTCGCGGGGCAAACACCGCATCATTTATCTCCTCCGTGGCAACAACCGCTCGCGCCACCTTCCCCTCCTCCGGCTTCAACGACCCACCTCCGTGGCTGCCCAGATCCACCACGCCGTATAGCAACCACAACTTAGCAACCTCGGCCGAGCTGCTACTTACCTCCACGTCCAAACAACTGAGCAAACCCTCCTGCCCCTCTCCACATACACCTCTGCCTGGCCACGTGCATCGCCCACCAGCCTTCGTCCGCCTCTCACAAATCTGCATCACCGAGCACGCTTAGCCCAGGTCGAGTTTCTTTGTTCCTCTCTGTTTTTTTGCCTTGATCGTGTTTTGGTAATAGAATCATTACATATATATGGTTATGAGATTTTATATATATTAGCTTTTCAAATATATATATTCGATTACAGTATACTATGTTTTAAAAGAAATCATATAATTTTAAATTCTGCATACGGATTGAACTTGGAAGATAATATAATTTATATATTGATTAGTTTATATATTAAATCTGTAGGAGTGTCGACCGTACACCACTTTCGAACGTGTGTGTGTATACGTATGAAATTTAGGGGTAAATATTTGTTAGTAATATTGATTTTTACTGTATATATTTAAAATATAAAGTGGGTTGCATTATTTATATTTATACTGGTGTTCGGTCTAGTTGTATGTATAAGCTGTAAAAGTTACAAATAATGTGCTGATTTTATAGGATAATCATGTAGCAGGTCCGTTATCTATATATATAACCATGTCATATATATTAGATTTTGAAGGAAGTGTCAAAAATATTTTAGTTGTTTGTTGAGAAGTGCACACGTATAGTATGCATGGTTTATATGGGCCTGCAGTGTAAATATGTTACAGTATAATGTATATATGTATATAGTTATATATTTGTATATATGATGTTGCTAGAGTGTGTTGTGTGTATATATGTGTGCGTGTGTATATATAATAAAAAAAAACTTAATACATATATTTATGCGTCTTAAACTAAATATTGATTTCTTGGAATAATATTAATAATATATATTCGGTGTATATCAACGGATTCTAAATTGTTTCTTCAATTCTTATTATCAGCTTGATCGTTGAATTCGTGCCGATTTTGCTTTGCTTCAATTCGTCATTCAGATTTCAATGTCCGTATAAGTGAGCGTATCCGTGTCATCTTCCGTATTCTCTAGCCTTGAAAGGTGAGCACTCACTCACGATTAACGTTCTTTTATTTATTAAATTTGATTTCAATTGAAACGACAATTGAAATATGCTGCTATTAGTTAATTACACTGTTATATATGCTATTACCTGTATCAGTTCACCTGTGACATCTGACACCATTATCTGTTAATTATTTATGCGATGATAATATAGTTTGGCTGATAATTGATTGATTGTTGATGTTTATATTGGACGTTAAACTGTAGTGTTAAATGATAAATAGTATGCCAAATTGAAATGGATATAGGGTAGTTAACGATTTAAAACTGATTTATATGTTAAATTTGATTAGTGAATGTGACGCCCCACCTCTATGCTCATAATAACAAAGAGTATTAAAAGAAACACTGTCTATTATTACGAAGAATAAGGCTGGATAGGAGCGACCATCCGTAATTGGCCTTACAGTAATATTGGTTATCTCGGTAGGAGTGGTATATACTTTTTATTTTTCATCTATTATTTATTTACTCCCATCGACATATCCAATTATCAGTATAAAACAAACTACGATAGTTCATAATAGTTTAGGACATTAGATATAACAATAACAAGATAATATAAATGCGGAACACAGATTAACAAAAATCTCATATATATATAACCGATGTCAGTTACAATATAGTTGACACGATACATATGATACAACTACAACTGCCGACTCTAGAAGTTATATATACAAGTACATTATCGACTAATATACATGAATACATATCGTTCTATACAATGACACGACTACTACAAAATGACACTGACAACTTCAGAAGATGTGAAAAGTCTTCATATCCTGAACAGCAACTCAAAGAAGAAAATCTACAACCTGAAATAACTCGGGTCTGACCCGAGTATTACATTCAAAAGAAAATAATACACGGGTCAGTCTAATTCAAACTCAGTTATTAATGCACAGAACAGTAATACTCAAACATCAAATAGACGCCAGTCACAGAAATCTCATATATCCAACTCTCGATACGAGAATTGGATAACGGCATATATAACACTAAACAGTGTCAAAACGACATATCAACAGTCCAAATCAGAATACAACTCCAAAACATTGAAATTAATCAACGAAACAATTCATCAAATCGAAACATCAATTTAAAACAGTCAAATCTGATAGGGCTGCAGTACACGCACGCGTGTACTGCCTCGCCACTATCATATGAAATGCATAAAAGATCAACGGAAATTCACAAAACGCGCATAAGGTCAAACCCAGAAAAAGTCGGGTTCAACACATCTGCAATTTCAATTGAGATGGCCAAGACATAAAATCAAGTCTCGAACCAAAATCAGTGACTCAGTGCGAATGCAACAATAGAGCACGACACACCAAGTAAGTAATAGCAACAATAGGTGAACAACCAAGGGTCGAGCACTGATATGTGCAAACGAATGGAATGCAACTACAGTGATCAAATAGACTGTAGGATAAAAAAAACAGACTACGGTGCTCCCGAACACATCAACTTAATGAAACAGGAACTACAAATACTAGTTACCAACCTACAAACAACCAACCATGCAGCTCGACGTGCTATAACAGCAAAAACCACAGATAGCAAGTGATGTAACAAAGCGACTCAACAACAATGTATGAAACATATGAACAACAGATCTACAAGCTGAAACTTCAGAAGAATCGGTTTGGACAACTACAGGTACAGGTACAGAGTAAAGTTCATTATCCAATCCAATGCATGCTTGGATACGATTTCAACATAGGTGGTGACATGCAAGAAATAGTGGTGTAGACAAGTGCATCACTAAAACACAAGAGCAAGACATGCAACTCAGACTTCAGAGGAGCATTCACATAGCAGTGACATGCACGACAACTAAGACAACTGCATAACACCGCAGAACCGAAGCGAACAACCAGTGGAAGAAGTATGTGTATCAATAAGGACACGTGTACGCAATGCTACAACACTAACTGATACAAGTAAAATGAATTGTTTCCAAATCAAGGTCAAGGCCAAAATGAAATCACAAACTAAAGGAGTAACATGAACAAAGTACAACTAGTATGCACTGTAAACTGGATAGTGCAACTATCATACACAAGACCAAAGGCCATAGTACAGACTTATGAATGAACCAATATCTAGTAAACATCAAGCAATCACAGTTCGAATACAACAGTTCAACAAGACAAGTGCAGACAGACAAGGCACAAAGTACACAGGAGATACAAGTGCAGACACAACAGTGCACATGTACAATTGCAACTACAACATCAAATACAACAGTGGAAACATGATATCAGTGAACAAGGAATGGGCAGAAAACCAGTCAAAGATCACCAGTAACCAAAATGTCAAGGCAGTGACCAAAAGTCGGATGATCAGAGAAGAGGCTCCCCTCAAAGACAATAGTAGACAATTCGAGCAGAATGGAGATCAAAATAAGGTGAAGACACAAAGCATATCAAAGTGAGGGTAGAATGTAACTCGAAGTTCAAGTGGACCAGTGCATTAAACAAATGTCAAAGCCTATGATCACCAGTAAACAGAACGAACCAGTGAGGAGGTTAAAGCCAGAAATTCAAAAGTTTCACAAATCCAAACAGTACACTTTAGTTAAGAAACAAGTCAAAATATCCTCACAAATTATCAACTTGCCAAAGTCAGGTAACAGTTTCAAACTAATAAAATCAGCAAGTTCGAACAAATACAGATCATAGCCATAATTGTCAAAGGATTCGAATCTAGCCAAAATACACACATATTCAAATGTCATGGAACGACAATCGAACAATCAGAAATCACTAGAATTCAAAGCAATAGTAGCCCAGAATCAAACAACGGAATTCACGAATAAAAGAGAATAAATTTGATGTGAGCGAAGAATATCACTCACCTTCTTCGAAGTGAAGAGCACGAGCGATCGGTGGAGCAAGCAACAAAGATCATCATTAGATCGAAAGTCGGCATCTTCGATTTGACCAAAACCCTAACTTTGAAGACGAGGCCGAAGCCATTAATGCTCTCAAAAGGAAGACGAAGCAGAAGCTCCAATTCGCCAGCAAAAAGAACAAGAGCAAAGCCCTAATTTTGACTCGAACGAAGAATGGACAGAGCCGCCATTTTTTCGTATGCTTTTATTTAGGTTTTCGAACGAATGAAAAGAACGAAAAGGGAACGGGTAATAATATCACCTCAGCCCCAATCAAAAGAAAGTGGACCAACTTCTTCTTAAAGCCCACACAACTTTAATCAAATTTTTAAAATTTAAACCAAAGTTTTTAAAAGGATTCAACCGATTTAAAATACCCAACAGCAATTAACAATAGCTTAATCGTTTAATTATGATAATCAATTGATGCAAAATACTGGGTTGTTACAGACTCCCCTCCTTATAAAAATTGCGTCCCCGCAATTTTCATAATTAAGGTCGTCAACCACTATTATTCTTCTAACATAAACTGGTTAAGCTAGAAAAATAAAAGTCAAGAATTCAATTGCCAAAGTAATCTTTTAATTCCAATAAAAGAGATTTACAAAATTTTCAACAAAATCTAACTATCAATAGATAATTAGAAAACAACAAAACTGAATAAACGCAATTATCAGCCATATTTAATTATCAATCAGATAAATAGGATACCGAAATCACAAAACAGCAATATCTAATTATCGATACGATAATTAGAAAACAACCAATATTCAATTATCAACTAAGACGATTAGAAGCACAAGTCACAATTTGCAAAACTGCCAATATCTAGTTATTCAACAATTAACTAGAAAACACAAACTTCATAATCAACAAATTCAAAATATTAACAGAGATAGAGATAGATAGAAAACAGCGATTCGAATAAAATCAGCAAACATCAATTATCTAATTATCTCAAACGATACTCAGAAGACAAATCAGCACATATCTAATTACCACAACCGGTAATTTAAAATTTCAAATCAGCAATTATTCAATTATCAAAAACGATAATCAAATTTCTCAAATCAACAAATATTCGATTATCACAAACGATAATCAAATTTCAAATTCAACAAATATTCGATTATCAAAAACGATAATCAAATTTCTCAAATCAACAAATATTCCATTATCACAAACGATAATCAAATTTCAAATTCAACAAATATTCGATTATCAAAAACGATAATCAAATTTTAAATTTAACAAATATTTGATTATCTCAAGCGATAATCAAATTCCAAATCAACAATTATTTAATTATCTGAAGCGATAATTAAATCTAAAATCAACAAATATTTAATTATCTCAAGCGATAATTAAATCTCAGATCAGCAAATATTTAATTATCTAAAGCGATAATTAAATCTCAAATCAGCAAATATTTAATTATCAAAAGCGATAATTAAATCTCAAATCAGCAAATATTTAATTATCTAAAGCGATAATTAAATCTCAAATCAGCAAATATTTAATTATCAAAAGCGATAATTAAATCTCAAATCAGCAAATATTTAATTATCAAAAGCGATAATTAAATCTCAAATCAGCAAATATTTAATTATCAAAAGCGATAATTAAATCTCAAATCAGCAAATATTTAATTATCAAAAGCGATAATTAAATCTCATATCAACAAATATTTAATTATCTAAAGCGATAATTAAATCTCAAATCAGCAAATATTTAATTATCAAAAGCGATAATTAAATCTCATATCAACAAATATTTAATTATCTAAAGCGATAATTAAATCTCAAATCAGCAAATATTTAATTATCTAAAGCGATAATTAAATCTCAAATCAGCAAATATTTAATTATCAAAAGCGATAATTAAATCTCATATCAACAAATATTTAATTATCTAAAGCGATAATTAAATCTCAAATCAGCAAATATTTAATTATCAAAAGCGATAATTAAATCTCAAATCAGCAAATATTTAATTATCAAAAGCGATAATTAAATCTCATATCAACAAATATTTAATTATCTAAAGCGATAATTAAATCTCAAATCAGCAAATATTTAATTATCTAAAGCGATAATTAAATCTCAAATCAGCAAATATTTAATTATCAAAAGCGATAATTAAATCTCAAATCAGCAAATATTTAATTATCAAAAGCGATAATTAAATCTCATATCAACAAATATTTAATTATCTAAAGCGATAATTAAATCTCAAATCAGCAATTATTTAATTATCAAAAACGATAATTAAAAGCAACAAATATCCAATTATCAAAAACGATAATCGGAACTCATATCAACAAATATCTAATTATCACAAGCGATAATTAGAAACAACAAATATCCAATTACCTGCAGATAATTGGAAACAACTAATATCTAGAAATCAATTAAGAAGACTAGAAAATCAACATAAAAGCTTGGATCGATCCCATCAGATGGCGAGTTTTTAATTCGCCGCACGTGCATCTCAGAGTGGCCGAAGCCTACCAAGTACTCAACATAATTTTGGCGCCCATCAGATTGACCCGAAGGTCCGTAGAGTGACCCGAAGGTCTAGTACTGGTATTTGACTCGAAGGTCCGCAGAGTGGCCCGAAAGCCCAACAAATGACCCGAAGGTCCTCATAGTGGCTCGAAAGCCCAACAAATGACCCGAAGGTCCTCATAGTGGCTCGAAAGCACACGAAAGCATCAAAATGTTTCAATTAACGAGTCCGGAATTAACCGAAATAGCAAACGCACATGTCCCACACCACGTGTTTTACTAAATCGTTTGATTCTCTTCATCGTTTCCTTGAAAGTGTAAAATTCATCAAAATCATCAAAACAACAGATATTCAATTAACGAGTCCGGAATTAACCGAAAAAGTAAAAGTGTGGTTCCATACTCCGCACTTTTGCTAAATCGTTTAAATCTCTTCATCGTTTCCTTGAAAGTGCAAAATTGTGTATTTTGTAAAAATACACTTTACATTCTCAAACGGACAAGTCCGGAATTAAGCGAATCAGTAAAAGAAAGGGGTCATAGTCCTCGATTTTGCTGAAACGTTTAAATCGCTTCCTCATTCTTTTGAAAACGTAAACTGTTAAATTTCTGAAAACAATTTATTTATTTTGTAAAAATAACAATTCACCTTCTCAACTGGACAAGTCCGGAGTTAAGCGAAACAGTAAAAGAAAGGGGTCATAATCCTCGATTTTGCTGAATCGTTTAAGTCGCTTTCTCATTCTTTTGAAAACGCAAACTGTTACAATTTTATAAAACAATTTTCATTTTAAAACAATTTTCCAATCACGTGATTAAAACAGCAAATCAGTAACCATTTCGATAAGGAAATTGTACTTCTCAAAATACCGTAAAAACGGTTACAAATCAGTATTGCGGAATAACCGCTTGAAAATCCACTTTTAAAATTTGGCGGTTACTGAAGCCAAAGCGACAGTAGTTTTAAAACGTCAAAATCGCATCAAAACAATCTACATCAAAATGTAATGTCAGTGAATTTTCATTCATCAAAAATGCCACAAAACACCGTGCTTCAAAATATAGCATTGGTGTAAAAATCCCGTTATAAAAATAACGGCAACAAAATACGTTTCATAATCAAGCATCGGTTCAACGTAAAAATAAATGCAGTAACGCGCAATTCAAATTTTTGCACGTACTACAGAATGAACAAAGAAATCATTCGAAGGTATCTTCAATGAAGACAATTCAAAACAGCAAAATCTAATCAATAGATGATTAGTACAAAAGAAAGCCAGCGGAAATTTCAACAAAAATCACATATCTGCAATTTCTTCGAATCCTCAATTTGGATTCGAAATTCTCAAAGAAACAAATAATTACAGCTATGTAAACAACAATTGGAATTCATATCAATTTCGTATTTTGATTCTTAAATCAAAAAGATTATCAGTTGTACTCAACGAAGACTGTTTCACTGTTTCCGCTGCGCACTCTGATAAACAGTACTCAAATCAATTAAATCATCAAAACACCAATTCACTTTTATTTTTAAATAAGGATATTTAAAAATTTCATCCAAATTTCAAAACTTTAGTTTTGACTCAGAATACAATTAAACCGTCGACCAATAGTTGTAACATATGTTCCATCCAAGTTATGTTTTATATTATGTCCATAAACCCCAAGCTCTGATACCAACTGTGACGCCCCACCTCTATGCTCATAATAACAAAGAGTATTAAAAGAAATACTGTCTATTATTACGAAGAATAAGGCTGGATAGGAGCGACCATCCGTAATTGGCCTTACACTAATATTGGTTATCTCGGTAGGAGTGGTATATACTTTTTATTTTTCATCTATTATTTATTTACTCCCATCGACATATCCAATTATCAGTATAAAACAAATTACGATAGTTCATAATAGTTTAGGACATTAGATATAACAATAACACAGATAATATAAATGCGGAACACAGATTAACAAAAATCTCATATATATATATATAACCGATGTCAGTTACAATATAGTTGACACGATACATATGATACAACTACAACTGCCGACTCTAGAAGTTATATATACAAGTACATTATCGACTAATATACATGAATACATATCGTTCTATACAATGACACGACTACTACAAAATGACACTGACAACTTCAGAAGATGTGAAAAGTCTTCATATCCTGAACAGCAACTCAAAGAAGAAAATCTACAACCTGAAATAACTCGGGTCTGACCCGAGTATTACATTCAAAAGAAAATAATACACGGGTCAGTCTAATTCAAACTCAGTTATTAATGCACAGAACAGTAATACTCAAACATCAAATAGACGCCAGTCATAGAAATCTCATATATCCAACTCTCGATACGAGAATTGGATAACGGCATATATAACACTAAACAGTGTCAAAACGACATATCAACAGTCCAAATCAGAATACAACTCCAAAACATTGAAATTAATCAACGAAACAATTCATCAAATCGAAACATCAATTTAAAACAGTCAAATCTGATAGGGCTGCAGTACACGCACGCGTGTACTGCCTCGCCACTATCATATGAAATGCATAAAAGATCAACGGAAATTCACAAAACGCGCATAAGGTCAAACCCAGAAAAAGTAGGGTTCAACACATCTGCAATTTCAATTGAGATGGCCAAGACATAAAATCAAGTCTCGAACCAAAATCAGTGACTCAGTGCGAATGCAACAATAGAGCACGACACACCAAGTAAGTAATAGCAACAATAGGTGAACAACCAAGGGTCGAGCACTGATATGTGCAAACGAATGGAATGCAACTACAGTGATCAAATAGACTGCAGGATAAAAAAACAGACTACGGTGCTCCCGAACACATCAACTTAATGAAACAGGAACTACAAATACTAGTTACCAACCTACAAACAACCAACCATGCAGCTCGACGTGCTATAACAGCAAAAACCACAGATAGCAAGTGATGTAACAAAGCGACTCAACAACAATGTATGCAACATACGAACAACAGATCTACAAGCTGAAACTTCAGAAGAATCGGTTTGGACAACTACAGGTACAGGTACAGAGTAAAGTTCATTATCCAATCCAATGCATGCTTGGATACGATTTCAACATAGGTGGTGACATGCAAGAAATAGTGGTGTAGACAAGTGCATCACTAAAACACAAGAGCAAGACATGCAACTCAGACTTCAGAGGAGCATTCACATAGCAGTGACATGCACGACAACTAAGACAACCGCATAACACCGCAGAACCGAAGCGAACAACCAGTGGAAGAAGTATGTGTATCAATAAGGACACGTGTACGCAATGCTACAACACTAACTGATACAAGTAAAATGAATTGTTTCCAAATCAAGGTCAAGGCCAAAATGAAATCACAAACTAAAGGAGTAACATGAACAAAGTACAACTAGTATGCACTGTAAACTGGATAGTGCAACTATCATACACAAGACCAAAGGCCATAGTACAGACTTATGAATGAACCAATATCTAGTAAACATCAAGCAATCACAGTTCGAATACAACAGTTCAACAAGACAAGTGCAGACAGATAAGGCACAAAGTACACAGGAGATACAAGTGCAGACACAACAGTGCACATGTACAATTGCAACTACAACATCAAATACAACAGTGGAAACATGATATCAGTGAACAAGGAATGGGCAGAAAACCAGTCAAAGATCACCAGTAACCAAAATGTCAAGGCAGTGACCAAAAGTCGGATGATCAGAGAAGAGGCTCCCCTCAAAGACAACAGTAGACAATTCGAGCAGAATGGAGATCAAAATAAGGTGAAGACACAAAGCATATCAAAGTGAGGGTAGAATGTAACTCGAAGTTCAAGTGGACCAGTGCATTAAACAAATGTCAAAGCCTATGATCACCAGTAAACAGAACGAACCAGTGAGGAGGTTAAAGCCAGAAATTCAAAAGTTTCACAAATCCAAACAGTACACTTTAGTTAAGAAACAAGTCAAAATATCCTCACAAATTATCAACTTGCCAAAGTCAGGTAACAGTTTCAAACTAATAAAATCAGCAAGTTCGAACAAATACAGATCATAGCCATAATTGTCAAAGGATTCGAATCAAGCCAAAATACACACATATTCAAATGTCATGGAACGGCAATCGAACAATCAGAAATCACTAGAATTCAAAGCAATAGTAGCCCAGAATCAAACAACGGAATTCACGAATAAAAGAGAATAAATTAGATGTGAGCGAAGAATATCACTCACCTTCTTCGAAGTGAAGAGCATGAGCGATCGGTGGAGCAAGCAACAAAGATCATCATTAGATCGAAAGTCGGCATCTTCGATTTGACCAAAACCCTAACTTTGAAGACGAGGCCGAAGCCATTAATGCTCTCAAAAGGAAGACGAAGCAGAAGCTCCAATTCGCCAGCAAAAAGAACAAGAGCAAAGCCCTAATTTTGACTCGAACGAAGAATGGACAGAGCCGCCATTTTTTCGTATGCTTTTATTTAGGTTTTCGAACGAATGAAAAGAACGAAAAGGGAACGGGTAATAATATCACCTCAACCCCAATCAAAAGAAAAAGGACCAACTTCTTCTTAAAGCCCACACAACTTTAATCAAATTTTTAAAGAATTTAAACCAAAGTTTTTAAAAGGATTCAACCGATTTAAAATACCCAACAGCAATTAACAATAGCTTAATCGTTTAATTACGATAATCAATTGATGCAAAATACTGGGTTGTTACAGTGAATATGACCCCTTTGAATTGTTAAATTAATTGACATGTAGAATAGTGATAATTACACTTTGAACAATCGACGTATATTGGATTAATTGTTGTAGTGTAAAAATTTGAAATTGAATGACAAGTGAAAACCGTAATGCAAAAATCTTTAATCTACATGAAATGATAGTGTAGATTCTAGAAATAATTATATTAATTCGTACAAATAACAATGCGAATTAATACGATTATTTCGGGATTATTTGAATTGATTATTGGATTGTTATTGTTTGTTGTTATTGCTTGTTTATTTACTTTGACACCATCCCAGTTATCACACTGCAAGTTCCCTTTGCTATGTTTTGATTTTAAATTGAATTGGAATCAGGTTGAAATGATAAATACCCAAATTGAACTTTGACCTAGGATAGAAAATTAAATAAAACCCGACTGGTCAATAATTTGATTTGAAAATTAAAACGAAGATTTTATTTGAATAAATAATATTGTTTTGAAATGAAGTTGAAATTGGAATTTTTATGAAAAGAAAATGTTAATATATAAAAATCTGAAACAAAATATCAACAATGTAATTGATGAAAGAATGTTGTTTAATTTGAGAAATTATTGAATTAAGTTTGAAATTATTAAACTTTGAAATGATTTAATAATTAAGTTTGAAATTATAACTAAGTTTGAAATTATTAAACTTTGAAATGATTTAATAATTAAGTTTGAATTTATAATTAAGTTTGAAATTATTAAACTTTGAAGTTATTTAATAATTAAGTTTTGAATTATTTAATAAATTAAATAAGATTGAATTATTTAATGATTAAAATTGAATTGTATTTTTAATTAAGAAAATTGAACTTTTGAATAAGTGAATTTACTTCGTAAATAATTGAAATTGAGTTTTCTTTATTAATTAAGTTTTGGAAAATTATTTAAGGAAGTAAATAAGTGAAATTGAATTTCTTTAACAAGAAATAAAATGTGATTTATTGAAATTAATGTAAGACTTGAAATTTAAAGAATTGGATTTGATGAATTTAATTTAATTCAATTTATAAGTTGAATTTAAATAATGGATTTAATGAATTGGAAATTCAATAGAAATTGTTTGAATGATAAAGTAACTTAACGAAAATTGAATGGAATCGATAATGAGTTTAAATTGATTTGAATGTTAAATTAAATTTATTTAAATGATTTCGGAATGAAACTTATATACGAACTTGAATCAATATTTGAATTGTTTAAATAGAAATTGGAATTGTATTATAAGATTTTGAAATGGTAATTTGGAAGTTTTGAAACGTAAATTATTGGAAATTGGTTTTGAAAGACAAATGAATTGTTGGTTTACGAATTCTATTTGAAATTGAATTGTTTTGGTTTTGAAATAAATAAATGACCAATCGGTGTAATAATTACGAAAGTTATTAAAGAGACCGGGATCGGTAATGGATATACTCTCTATCTAAACCGAAACCACTTTAATAACTATACGCGGAGTGATGATCCAGAATGAAGTGGTTGGAATGATGTACGTGTTGACTGAAGAAAGAGAACGATAATGGATAGCCTTGACACTTGTGTCAAATTGGAAATGACTAAAACAGGAGCTGTGCCGGGCCAATGGAGGATTTGCTACCTCAAGTGGACACACTTCTTCGAACTACTTATACTTGTTGTCGATTGGTGCACCCTTGATTTTGGGAGTGTTGTTTCACGGTGTTGCGGGCGCTGCGGCGTTGCGTTCTCACTAGTCCGGGATCAGGCGAACGGTAGTATCACTACCTTGGGTATTGCCTCATGTGCCTTGTCATACTTGTATTCCATTTATGCGCGACCACTACGATTTTGATTTGTACCTTTAGTATATGTATTGCCCTCTGGTGACTTCCGGTTTTGGGGAAACTACGGTCTTGTATATGCATTTGGGAATAAAAATGTGTTAAGGGTGGAATGGGCCATGACTTAACGCTATTTTGATATCTTTTTATATTATTGATAGACATTATCTACTTATCGTACACTACTACATAGTAGATAGTTTAACGGATCCTTAAAGGATGGTTATTCCAAACATCCTTTGAGTTACTTGTATTTCAATTGCTATTTCACTTGAGTTGGATTTATTGATATAAGAATGTTAATCCTGACTCGAGTGTCTTGTGTTTTGCTTTACGCTCGGGTCAGACTGAGTGTACCAGTATTCGAGACTCACCTTTGAAGTTGGAGCTTTGCTTGAAGATCCAGCCATCTATTCTGCCTTCAGCATTCGATGATTCCAGTGATGTATTCTGATTTGTATCTGATGTATTGTATTACTCTTTTGTTGTAAACTCTGATGTATCTTATATATTCATATAGTAGCTTCATGAACTACTATCTCTTTTATTTCCGCTGCACTTATTACTCTGTGTCTGTGTTCTGTGATTACTTATTTACTGTATATGTTCAGTTTTGCCAAATTTAAATTAACAACGCGGTATTTTGAGCAATTCAACTCCGGCATGAGTGTCTACCTATACACTTATAATGGATGCGAATGGTCCAAAATGGCGGGTCGTTACATCCCTTCTTAGATTTAGAAAAATCCATTAGGGTTTCATGTAAGAAATCCTATATACCTATCTTTGTTTATTATTTAATTTCTAAACGTCTTCTCCTCCAACCTTTCTTAATCTAATATATATACAAATCCCTTGTTGTATATACCAAAAAGAAGAGATCTGAAGGGGATTATACTGGGCTTTGCATATCCAAAGAGAAACAAAGCTAAGGACCAACTATGAGTGGAAGTCTTATTTTTCTTCTATTTTAGTAGTTGGATAGTACAGTTTGGATTTGATATATGTCTTGGGGAGTTTTGGATTACGAAATTCATATTAAAAATCCCCAAAATTCACCCAAAGCGAAATGTCAATTCTTAGGAATAGAATCTTAATCGTTTTGTATTAAAATAATAGAGTTTTATGGATTTTGCAGTTTATGTATTCTATATTCTATTCCACTATTATTCTTCTTCTCAAGATCTGATTAAGGGATCTAATTGAGAAATGGTGTGTAAAGGATGAATCTTTATTCGTAGTTTAAACCGCCTATTTTTATAAAATTTAATAGAATTTCCCTAGTCTAAATTCATATAAAAGAAGTCGAATAGAGCATTGAATTGATTAAATTGTAAGTTTCCATTTCTGGTTTATTCTATTGTTTTATTACGAGATAACTTGGTTTTAGATTCTATATACAAGTCTATGTCTTGCAATTTTGGATATAAGTATTGAATCCTCGTTATTGATATTAGAATCCCTTGTTATGGATATTGGAATTTGGACATTATTGGTAAAATGGAAGAAAAAGGAATTGATATTTAACGTTAGTTAGGGCGTAATCTCCCACGCATAGAAAAGTGCGTATTTATTTATTTATTAATTAGCATAATAAACGTATAATTATAACGTATAATGGCATAGTTAATTAGGCAAAAACTGTCATTAAATCCCCCTTTGGAAAGTATTGATATTTTAAGGCATAATAAGAAAGATTCCTTATAAGGCTTAATTATGGAATGGTGAGATGAGTATTATATATAGAGAGAGTATTTAAATTATGGCTAAGTTATATGAATGCGAGGTCAGTCAAATGGCACAAAGAAATCTGCCCAGCTAATCTGGCTACCAGCAGTGTGACTTTGAGGATGATGTGAGACATCTCCTATGACAAGTATTTATGATGATGCGAGGTTAGTCCCAAATTCTGTAAGGTAAATCTACCCAGCTAATCTAGCTACCAATTCCTACAAATAGTCGGACTAATGTGAGACGTCATTATGAATATGGGTCACAATACGAAAGGCCTACTTTGGGGTATTGAGGTATTAAGTGGTTGTTTGAGGGCCCGTCTCTTTTCCCCAAAAGAAGTATTAAATGGCTAAGGGGCTAGTTATTAGGCACAATAAGTGGTATCTCAATAGGGGTCCGCTTCCGGATAAGGTATTAAGTGACCGATTAAGGGTCCGCTTTCCCACAAAGAAGTATTAAGTGGCTTAAGAGATTCCATGCGATGTCATCTAGATAGTCACTAATGAGGAGTCCCGCCTTCGGAATAGTTATTAAATGATGTAGTCTACCTCAATTGATGTCTTAAATGACTAGAGTCTGCCTATTTTCTAATAAAATGTATTAAGTAGCTTGGGTACTATCTCTTGATTGATTAGACATTTATGACGTGGGATATGGGTTATGGGATTTAGAAACCTGCTTTAGGAATGGAAGGTATTAAGGTTAATTGAGGACCCACCTCCTTTCCTTGTATGAAGTATTAAATGGTTTAATATGTAAGACATGCTCTTATTTAAATTATACTGCCCAAGTACTAAAATAGTAAGGCTCGGGATTTCTATTTACCAAACACTTGTTGTTTTGACTCCTTCCTCATTACAACACAGATTAGAGAAGGAGTTGATGATGCTTGAAGATGGCGAGAGTGAAGCTTGTGGCGGTTACTATCTATCCTATTGTATTATTTTCTATTGTCCCCGTGAAATGAATTTTTGAACAAAATGTTGTAACAGTTGACATTATGTATTGTTTTATGATATTTGAAATGATTTGAAATAAATGGGTACTATTATTGTTATTATATTTTATTTCTTCCACTGTGAGTTCTGAAAGAATAGATAGATAGCTCCGTTTTGTTATTTTTACCAACCAACAGCCAGCTTTAAAATGGGTTTAAGTTTCGACGGAACTTTTCTAGGTCGGAATTTAGGCCTGTTCCAGAGTGGGTTGTTACATAATACATCAACTAGAAGGTAGAAGAGCCAAGCAAATGAGTTGGTTAAATTTCCATTGAAGGAAATAACTCGACACCAAGTCAAATGACTCGGTACCGAGTTATTCTCTTGACTCGGTGGACCCTAAACTTTTTAATGTGATCTTAGGCTGACTTCTGGACTCCATTGCAAGCGAGCTTCTAACCTAGCACACATGTTTCCCTATAAATACAAACCATAGTGTAACCAAAACATAATCTTCTCCCCGCTCTTTCTTCTTCACTCTAGATCTGGGACTCCATTGCTCGTTATAATATTCCTCCCTCACAATAGTCAATAGGACAACCACTCTTGGTAGTTATAGGCCATAGAACTTGTCAACCTCTTGTAGTTGTGACTTTAATTCTCTGTAATCTCATACAAACTCTCTCAAATCCATAATTAATAAAACTATAAAGTGGACATAGTCCAAAGATTGTCGAACCACTATAAAAATCTTATGTCTCCTTGTTATTTTTCTTTTATTTTTGATGCTATCAGCTAGATCTAGGTCTCATATGTTCCCTAGAACTCATTCTTGGGTGTTGATCCATTTTTAGCTTTAACATTATGGTGCTTTCATTGAGAAAACTGAATCCAAGCTTAGATCTAGCTTGCTATTGTGGATTTGGAAATATCCAGTGGTTAGATCCAAAAACTTACTCTAAGAAGTTTGAGAATTTGTTGTTGAAGTTCAATAGCACCTAGAAAAGGAAGATCTGCTTTCGAAAGATCCGTAGGAGCGGTGGCTAATGGTGATGAAGGAATCACTCACCAAACGAAAGTTAATAATGGAAAAACAATACCAGAATCCTCTACTCAACAGGAAGTTGTTACTAGAGGAGAGCTTAATAAGATGATTATTGAACTTAACCAGAAGATGGCGGATAACTAGAAAGCTCTCATGGATAAGATGGATGTGTTGCTAACCTTGCAGCCACCGACAATAATAAGAGTAAGAAGACATAGTTCTCCTTCAATAGAACAAAAGAACTCTTCGGTTTCTGGCCTAAACAGGAGAGATGGGAAGCAAAAGCAGAAGGAAGTAACTACTGGAGTTGTAGGAGGAAGTAAGAGCACTCCCCCATAAGAAAACAACTTGGTACCGAGACAAGATAACTCGATACCGACCCAAATATTTGACTTGATGATGCTCGGAAAGATGCATTGTTGGTTTCTAAATCTGATGACGACATGCAACTAGATGATGGTGATGTTGATTTGAATACTGGTGTTAATGAACAAAAAGCTGGAACTAGAGTTCAAATTTCCATGGCAAGGCCAACTGAATGCCAACGGAACTCTGCAGGAGTGGTTCTCCCAAAGAAGGAGAACCTAGACTTTAGTCGGCAAGCCGAGATCGTTTGCATAGCCAAACACTCGGTGCAGCCCCTGACAGTTAGCTGCAGATTACCGCGCCAGTGAGGAGTACATTGCTGACATGGTCAAACTGTTGGTGGAAGAGAGAAGAGGCAGGAAAGATGATGACTGGGGTTCCGCACCAAGTCGAACTCCATTTACTGAAAATGGTCTAAGAGAAAAATATCTTTGAAAATTCACCATGCCGACAATGCCATCCTAGAATGGAACTACTGATCCCAGACAACACTTGCTCAAATGTGAATGGCATATGGATGGAGCTAGAGCTACATACTATGTTCATTGTATGTGTTTACCTATCTTCTTGGAAGGAGTTGGTTCTATATGTTTCACTATGCTCGTGCCTAGATTCATATTGACTTTTGATGAATTAGCTAAGAAGTTTTTGGAATAGTTCAGGCTCCACACGACATGACCAATATACGTCGTGTCATTGTCTGGCTTGTCACAAGGGCCCAACGAATCACTAAAGGATTCTTGAACCGATTCAAGATCACTGTCTTGGAGGTTAGCAATCTGAAGGTGAATCTTATCTTCATGGCACTTGTCCGGGGCATTCACCCGGACACAGATTTTGATAGAAGGATAAAAATGAAGCAACCAACTACTACCATGGAGGAATTCCACTGAAAGGAAAATCAGTTTATGAGGCTAGAAGAAGAAAATATGGTTGAAGGCAGGCCCTTCGATGAGAAATCGAAAAAAAGTGATTTAGACTAACATCACGGTCAAATGGGATGGAAATAGTTCTGGAATTACTACAGTAAATTCATGGAATGTTGAAAATAAAAAAAAGAGGAATCAGAATATTTGTAGGCGTGTTAGGGATAGGAAGCGTCCGAGGAATTTGAGACCCGAGGGATATACGCTGTTTAATGATTGTTCGAAAAACATCTATCTTGCCACTCAAGGAACAGAGCGTTATAACAAACCACCTAAGAGGGAAGCGACCAAGCAACAAAAAAGGTTAGGGAAGTATTACCACTTCTACGAAACTCAAGGCCATAACAAAAATGGATGTTAGCATCTGAAGGACTCAATTAAATAATTGATAAGAAACAACAGGCTCTCATAGTATGTGAAGAAACCACAACCGATCAACCTGTCGGACCCCAAGGGTCAGATGCTCAGGGAAATTGGTTTGGATCCAACGGAGAAAGGCCCAGGCGAACAAAACAAAGATTGATTATAAACACTATTACTGGAGGACCTCACCCAGTGTAGAAGAGTTGGGGCGAGATGGAATGATATGCTAGTTCTTTGAAGCATGCACCACAGGAAAGTTGTTACGCTGTCGAAGACGGAGCTCCTGCCAAGTAATAAAGGATGATTACAGATGACATTGTGTTTATAAATTGGGACACTGAAGGCGTAGAAGCACCAACTCTCAATCCAATGGTGATAACGGTTGACATCGGACCGGTAGTTGTACATCAAGTGTTGGTGGACAATGGAAGTTCGGTCATTATCCTATTCCAAAAAAGTTCGACCAAATGAAGATTAGCATGAAGGATGTGACTACTTACAAGATAATGATTCATGGATTTATAGGTGAACCAAAATAGTCGATTGGGTCGATCGACCTACTTGTATAACTCGAAGAAGGAAAATGGAGGGTGGTTCATATCTAGACCTTCATGATTATTAATGAGTATTCTGCTTATAATGCTTTCTTCGACCGACCAGCCCTTGCCGACTTTAGAATCGCTTTGGCTCTATGGCATCTCAAAATGAAATTCTCAATGGAGAATGGTGTAGGAGAAGAATAGGAGACCAAAGTGCTGCAAGGGAATGCAATGTTGTTGAATTACGTGAAGCTAAACACCATGAAAATGGAAAGAATGTAGGGAAGACTCTCCATATTTAGGAATAGCAAGCATAGCAATTACAGAACCAACCTTGGCTCGAGGACCATAGTCGCTTCAATAAGGCTATGGACCCTAAGAAGAAGAGTTTAGGGGAAATGTGGGCAGCATTGGCGGAGATTTTGGTGGTTGTTCCTATTGACATGGACAACCCAACTCAGGTCTTAAAAGTAGGTTCACAACTGGGAATCAAGATGCGAAAGGAATCGATAAACTTTTTTCATGCCAATCTAAAGGTGTTCGCTTAGACACATTCTGATATGTGCAGGATACCGCCGGAGATAGCATGTCATGCACTTAATATCGATCCCAAGTTCATGCCAGTTTACCAGAAGAGACGCAGCCTGGGTCCATAGCGATCTGCTGCACTAATGGAAGAAGTGGATAATTTGTTGGCCAATGGCCTCGTCCGTGACGCCACATATCCTGAGTGGAGACTCAGCTTCACCATCGTAAAAACACAACCCAAAATTCAACCATCTCCCTTCAAGTGCAATCGACCAAACCGCCAACACCATCACCATCGCCATCATCATAACACCAACCATCGCCAACCTCAAAATTCAAATTAGTTCGATGATAGGGTTTTGGAGTTGATCGGGCTCGAGCTTTTTAGACGATGGATCTAGTGGCGGCAACGTTTCTGAGTGGCAACGAGCAGTTTAAAGCTACATCGGGGGGTGATGGTAGCGCTGAAAAATGTCGACGGTTGGTTAGATCGGAGGAAATGGTTTGGGTCATGGAAAACAAGAAGGCTTGGGTGGAAGATAGGAAGAATCGGGTGCAAAGTAGATAACACATGAAAAGTAAACTCAAAAAATTCTAAGGGTTAGAATATATAGGCTCGAGGAAAAAACCAAATGACTCGGCACCGAATTGTTTTCTTTCCCCTGCGTTATTGAGAAAACATTGCAAAGGAAGGATGTGCCAACCTAAAGCGTGAAGTGGTCTTCGGAGTGTAAATTACATCACCAATGTAAAGGAATGGAATTTCAACTATAACTAAGACGAATTGTTAAAGGAAAATCTCCTAAGTGAAAGAAACATCTCGAGACGACACTTGAATGATCAACTGGAATTCACAGGATAACAGTCCAGGACTTATCTTGATCTAGAGTATGCTTTGATTTCAATGAAAGCATACTCTAGAGGGCAAGTGTTAATTGGGTTTTTAACCAAGCATAAGTCAACAGAAGTTAGAATGTCAAGCCAAAGATGAAACGACCTAAAAACTTGGAACCACACTTAGAAGAGGCAGAAAAATAACTCGAAAAAGTTTCACCAAAAATGAGCTATGGAAACAACTTAGTGTCGAGTCATTTGGCTCGGTATCGAGTCAATTGGCTTGGTATCGAGTATTTTTTCCTCCCTAAATCACTTCTCCAACTCCATACAACTCATGTTTAATCCCTTTTACTCGTGACCAAGTGTTTTCCCCAAAGTTTGGATGACAAATTTCAAGGGTTGAAGATAAGAAAGCCAAAATGGTAGGATAGCTCAAGTGATGATGAATCAATCAATAATCGACGAAAAGATCATGGAACACTTCAATTAGAAGGAAAAAGAGGCAAGCAAATGAGTTGGTCAAATTTGCACTAAAGGAAATAACTCGGCACCGAGTCAAATGACTCGGTATCGAGTTATTCTCTTGACTCAGTGGACCCTGAACTTTTTAGTGTGATCTTGGATTGATTCCTGAACTCTACTGCAAGCAGGCTTCTGACCCAGCATACCTATTTCCCTATAAATACAAACCATAATGCAACCAAAACAGGATATTCTCCCCGATCTTTCTTCTTAACTCTAGATCTGGGACAACAGTGCTCTTCATCATCTTCCTCCCTTACAATAGTCACCAATACAGCTACTCTTGGCAGTCTTAGGCCTTAGAACGTTTTAGACTCTAATTCTCTGTAATTTTATATAAACCCTCTCAGATCCATAATTAATAAAACTATAAAGTGGACGTAGGCTAGAGATTGCCGAACCACTATAAAAACATTGTGTCTCCTTGTTATTTTTCTTTTATTTCTGATACTATTTGTTAGATATATGTCTCACAGGTTCTCTACAACTCATTCTTAGTTGTTGATCCATTCTTGGTGTCAATAATTGATTGCAATAAGAATTTTCTTTTGAATGGTTCAGCCATTTAGAAAAGGAAAGCAAATGTACAAAAGTGGACGTAACCTAGACACCATTGAGATGAAGAGAGTGAATCGTCAACTCTGCTTTATAAAGTGATATCGAAAATGAGAATTGTATAAAATACTAGCAGATACTTAGTACAGAATGAGAAATATAATTTTTGTTCCAAATTGTGTTTTTCATATAGAACATTGTTTCTATAAAAGTTATTTCAACAGTGTTAGCCCCAAAAAAGGATCAATACCTTGATTTGAGTGTGAAAGCACTAGCCCTGTTTCTCAGAGCAAACAATATAGAAAATAAATGTAAATAGAGTAGAGATAGTAAAGAAGCAAGAAGATTTTTATAGTGGTTCGGTTGTTAACGAAGCCTACATCCACTTTATAGATTTTATTAACCGACTGCTATTACAAGACGGATTCGGGTTACAAGATAATTAAATCTCCTAGACTAGATTTGGTCACAAGTTCTGGGAGGCAATCGGAGGATCTCAGTAGCTCCTTTGTGATCGTTGTGTGGGAGAAGAAGAGTAAAGAATAGCAATGGTACAGCTCCAACAACCAGTCTAGAGGATCCCTTTCATGTTGCAGATGGGATTGTATTTTAAGGGTTGGAGAGCACTTAGGCCATAGCTGCTTTATCAGAAGCCTGCCCTTGTCATGTAGAAGGAGCCCAGAAAATATGGAGCCAAGATCAGCTATCTATTTGGATCGATGTCGATCCGATCCAATTGGGTCGGTACCGATCCAAATCCTTAGCAAATTTTTGGCTCCGGTTCACTTGGATGACTTTCTTGCTTTTTTGTGATGCTCTCCATGTAATTTCATAGCTTGTTGACTAGTTTTGATGATGGTTCCCCTACGGATTGGATCGAACCTTATCTTGAATCGGTTGAGCCTTCACTTCTCGAATTAGGATGCTTGGAATGTTACTAAACTTGATAGATGAATTTAGTAGAAGAATAGGATCATGATGCAAGAGGTTTGAAGATCCCACGATTCACCAATTTAGATCGGTACCAACCCAATCGGATCGGATCGGTTTTGATCTGAATAGATAGCTTATTTTACGGTGAAATTTCTTGGAGGCCAACCTCTTGCTCTTTCAAGCTTTCTAGTCAAGTTTAGAGTTAATCTAGCTTAGTATGGATTCTAACTCCTATTGAATTTTGATGGGTTAAAAACCCAGTTAACATTAGCCCCTCAGAGTATGCTTTCGTTAAGAACAAGGTGTGCTCTGGAATTGACTATCTCTGGGTTTCTATTTCGAAGGAGTTTTGTCGATCGTGTCAAGCTATTTTGAAAAGCCATCTACAATGTATCGGTTAACTGCTCAATTTTTGGTGTGGATCTTCATTGTCTATGGTTGCGAAGCAATCCTAACTTGATCATTTCCAAAATGCATATGAACATCAAGTAGGTCGTGTTAGAGGAGTTTGGAGTGATTCGGGTGACTAATTTTGGGTTGGTACCGATCAATGGGGTCCTTCCATTTCTTTTACTACTTTTGTTCGGTTACTTGGTTGATTGTCCTTTAACCATTTATTCTAGTTGGAATTCCAGTTGTCTACACCGGCAATGCTATTTATACCCCAGAGATCACATAGTGCTTTAGTTTGGTAGAGAAACTCCTTGTGATGACTCCAGGATGATGGTGGAGCCGATTTTTGCCTCAGATGAGTGTACGCTGTTCTAGAGCCAAGTCTTGCCTTCCGTCTACAACTGCCTCTTTTCAAGGATTTTGTTAAGTTTCTATCGTCATTTTGGATTCTAGCGTGATGATTTATTTCAAAATTGGATATAGTGGATGATTCCATCATATTGCTTTTTTTGTTTCTACACTTTCAGTAATCCTAAAAAGAGAAGCTTTCTATGTCACTTCGAACAACGGTTCCGTTATCAATTTTTCACCGATAAAGGGTAAGTTCCAAGAAAGATACTCTTAAAGTACAACATGAATCGGCTATGTACACATGATAGTCCGTTCGTGGTGCTTGGGTCACCGGACCAACTTTTCATAGATAACATTTTGCATTTGCCCTGTCAATGCTCGGAATCCGACTGGTCGACATACATCGTTTTCCCTTGGATCCCTGGGGTTAGCCATACATGGATATTATTTAAAGTAAAGCACACCTGACAATGTTGAACGCCAGGTTTTGTTGTTGAAAATGACTTTTTGGTCATTCAATCCTTAGTTTGGGGGTGGAACTTCCACTCCTCCAGAAGCTGGATCCTTCACAGTTGAACTTAGCTCTTTATTCCTGTTATGTTGGGACGATTGATTATAGATAAATTACAAGGCATAGTCGCTCTTGCAGAGTTGTGGTTGAAGTTCGATTTGGCACAACTTCAGTCTTCAGAAACTGGTATGAGATATTCGATTGTGAATATCCTTCCTTTGTGTTTTCTTGAATTCAACCTGCACACCAGCTTCTGTCTCCAGTGATTGTTGGCTTAATTGCTCAGTTTTGTGAATTTCTTTTTCTTGCTGATTATTTGCTACTACACCTTTTGTCTTCCTGTGCAGCATACTTGTTTATTGCAACTTTGTACATGTAATTAATACTCTCGTAGTCATTTGGGATATTCTATTTCATAGCTTTGTCTAGAACTATGAGGTGGCTTGGTCCAACCAATTCCATGATTATTCATGTTTATGCTCAGTCGAGTTCATGCTCTGTTGAGTCCGTTTGACAAAGCGGTGGTGTATATGCCCCGGTCCATAGGGATGATTATTGTAAGTACTAAGTCCATATGTTTTCGAGAGACTAGGTCTCCTGGGCGATACGTTCGATTGCCTCAGTTTTATTGACATGATAGTTCCTATCTATGGGAACTAGGGACTTTGCTACTTGATTCCAGGCTCTAAATTTATAACGATGTCGGTATATATTGGAAAGATGCATTTCCAGCATCGTTTGCTAATGTAAATTCTTCTGAGTCCAGTGTTGTGATCCTAATCATCTGTTGGTTTTTATCTCCGAAAACCATGCACGGACGACTTAACCTTACGGATTTTTCCTAGATGTTATGAATTTTCAGATAATGTGAGATTCCATAAGGTAGGGCTAAAGATTCGATCAAGCTCTTGCTTCTGTTTTCGAAAGCCAATGTATCGATAGTCTTCTTCTGGGGGTTTTTTCTTGGCATCATCAATCTTCGGGCGATGGCATATCCCTGCAAGCTGGGACCAAATGGTCTAGTCGGGCCATAAGTAGGTCATCAATCCTTCTCGTCATCGCCAGACACTAAGCGATGGTTAATTTCTGAAAATTGAATCCATTCATTTCCTTTATTGGCAATTTGCTGCTAGAAATGTCTATTTGGTAGAACGGAACTATTATCTAACCAAGTCCATGGTTTGGATTGAGGATTTGTGCCCCTATCTCTGTTTGTGGGACCAACTATTTCGAACGCTCGTAATTAGATGCTTGCAAGAGATGGAAAGGTGTGGGGGCAAACTGCTCAATTACCCCCAGTTTGGCTCTCAATCCCATTTTGGAATTAAGGAAGTTTAGGGATTTTATTTCCAACCTTTTGTGATGATCCCTATTTGTTCTTGGCCATGCATGCTTTGCATGGTTGCTGATGCCGTCATGGAAGTTCTATTCATATACCAATTCCTATCTCCGAGAATTGATAACCTAGCTTATTGGTTTCAAGCAACAATTCCTCGAGGCTGCCTAACTCTTGGTTGCATCTAAACTCTTTTCAAGTTGGATACTGGAAATTCGGTTGTGCACTAGCTTTCATCCTTAGAAATTAGCACACGAGCAATTCAATCCTAGGATTTCCTTTTAGCACTGCTTTATTCCCGTGTAATGGCCGATTCCTACGATCTAAGGTCAAACTATTCGATTATCTTATGAAAGGTTTTGTCCTCATATCGTTGTCTATCTTCGGGCGATAATAGTTTTCTGAAGACAATATTGTTGGGGACCAACTTCTATCTCCAGAAGCTAGTACATTGATGGTTCATTACCTTGAGTGTTTCTCGTTGACTCTATAGATTAAAGTTTTTCTGGTGTTGCCGGAGCAACACCGGTACTTAGTGAATAACAAATTTCCCGGTATTGCCTGGGCAATGTCGGTACTTAAGGAGCAGAAAGTTTCCCGATGTTGTCGGGCAACACCGGTACTTAGGAAATGAGAGAAGACCTCGGCATTGTCGGGGCAACACTGGTACTCAGGAGGTTGGTATCAATTTTCCCGTCAATCTCGTGGTGCTTTTAATCCAGTTGGGTACTAGATTCGGTCTTCGAAAGCTATCACCGCAATGATTGGATTGTAGAAGTCTTTTCTTAGTGCTGCCTGTCTTCGGGCAGCGTTAAAGTCAAGTTGCTTAGGATTGAATCCTTTATCCGATCCTGTAAACTTGAGTAGATTCCTTTTAACCCAATGTGGCTGCTTTCTCAACGTTGCTTAACTTCGGAATATGCTGCATTCTGGAAGGTTGGGAGTCCCAGGCGTCTCCCTTATTTTTCTTTGTATGTAACTGTCAAGTGCTCCCTTTTGCAGTATAGGTTAATTACTTAATCAATTCCATGGTTGTTCCGACTTCCAGTCGTGGAACCCATTATTCCCAAATGCTAAATTTCGATCACTTATAGAAGATTAAATGATGTGGGGCGAATCGTTGCATTGCCCTCTAGTACACTTGCACTCTTTCCATTGTAATCATGGATCAGAAGAGTTCGGTAATGTTTGTCTTGAGTCTACGACAATTAACTCTGCTTGTTCCACACTATATGTGCTCTACTAGGGCGTTAACATTGTTGTGGATATCCGTCCTATTTATTGGTTCCAATCTTCGAAAACCAATAGTTTAGCTTCTCGATTCTTAGTGTTCTCTCCTTGTCGTTTTCTGTCTGCAGACAAAAACTAGTTTTCCACGAGTAGGAGTCGAGATATCTGATCACTCCCTGCATGGTTAATTATACCAAGTGAGGCTAAAGTCTAGGCTGCAATGAATCTAACACGATCAGGAGTTATCCTTCCCGACGTCACTAGTCTCCGAGCGGTGTCAGATTGGTGAAAGACGAGTTATTTCCTCCGGACGTTGCCAATTTTTAAGCTACGATGGATTCTTGTAAGTTGGGATTTGAGAATTCAGTCGAGCACCTGCTTTTATCTTTGAAAATTGGTGCATCGATGACTTGATTCTGGAAATGTCTTCCGTCCTCGTCTATCTCTAGTCGATGGTAAGTTCCTCCTTTTATCACCTATTTTTGAGCGATGATGAATTTTAAAAAGTTCAATTTTCTTGTTGATATGATGGTCTAGAGTTCTCGATATTGCTGAGGCAATATCGATGTCTAGCATGTTAGAGCAGTTTCCTTTTTAATTCTACAGTCGTTCAATGTACTAGACTGCTTAGCTCTGTTGCGATTGACGAAATTCTCTGTTTGGCATAACAGAACCATGGAGTGATTTTTATCCTGATCAAGTGTTAGTGTGTTATGTTCCCCCTAGTCTACGAGGCTGATTACTCTAAACGCTTGATGCAAGACTTGATGTTTTGGGTGGCTCTCTATATGCCCCCATTCAAAGTTGAGTAGCGGCTCCTATCTTTGGGAGCTCGTGACTTGAATGGCTTGACTTTAGACGTTTTTGTATATTAACTTTGGTCAAATATTGGAATTCTTTACTGACGTCTTGGCTTGGGAGCTTTGCAGCACTGTTGGAGTAATGTCAGTTCCTTTGGGTTGTGGGAATTGATCCCTGTTAATCCTACAATAGGCAAGTTTCCCAGTTTTATCGGGGCAACATCGGTACTTAGAGAATTTTGAAAAGTCATTGAAGACACCGGAGCATCATCAAGTAGTGTTTGTGCGGCTTACGAGATGCGCACAGTGATATTGTGGTTACTTGGGTGTAATTCCACTAATCCAAGAAGCGACGCGCGGTTTATGGGAGTGCACGACTTATGAAATTGTGTGGCTTATGAGTGTGCGCGGCTTATGAGATCGATACAACCCGTCAATCCGAAATGGTTTGTTAATGATGTCGGAGCAACATCAAGCAGTGTTTGCGCGGTTTAAGAGATGTGCGGCTTTTGAGAGTGCACGGCTTGTGATATGCGCGGCTTATGGGATCGATATGACCATCGATCTAAAATGGTTTGTTGATGATGCCGGAGCAACATCAAGCAGTGTTTGCACGGTTTATGACATGCGTGACTTTTGAGAGTGCGCGGCTTACGATATGCGCGGTTTATGGGATCGATACGACCCATCGATCCGGAACGATTTATTGATGATGCTAGAGCAACTTTAAGCAGTTTCCGCGCAGCTTATAGATGCACACAATGGCTCGACCTTTTCGGTGCTGCCGGAGCGACACCAGTTCTTAGAAGGCATTGTGAAGAGTTCTACAAGCCGCGTTTTCTCGTTAATTCGGCAATTTAACTTCACTGGAAGGCGGTTTCGTCAGTTCCAAGAGATAAGTGGTTTTTGGATTGGGTAACCATGGTTTGGATAATCCTTTCGTGTTTTGGGAAGATGTACACGACCAAACAGATCAAGTTGTCATTGTGGAGAGATCTACAATTGACCGCATGAAGATGGATATGAGGAAGGGCCTTTGGGAGTTTAGGGCAAGACTCTTAGCTTTTGGTCTAAACTGCCTTCAGAGAATGGGTCTTCAACTGACATATGTCCGAGGGAAAGAGGAACTGGTCACCAAGGGTAGTAAAGGAGGAGTTAGGAAGAAGTAAGCAAGTACTATAATTCTATTTTCGTTTATTGCGCTAACTAAGTTGCTAAGTCCGTAGTTGTCAGAATGCCAGAATTTTTGATCGGGCGTAACATGACCTTCACGACACTTTAGTTCATGAAGGACCTTCACAATGCTTTATTCGTGAAGGGTTTTCTGGATCAGATGACCGTTGATCTACCGGTTCGCCTTCACGACACTTTAGTTCATGAAAGACTTTGGATCAGATGACCGCTGATCAACCGGTTCTCCTTCACGCTGCTTTAGTTCTGAAGGACCTTCACGACACTTTATTTCGTGAAGGGTTTTTTGGATCAAATGACCGCTGATCTACCGGTTCACCTTCATGACACCTTAGTTCATGAAGGACCTTCGCGATGCTTTAGTTCGTGAAGGGTTTTCTAGACCACTGATCTACCGGTTCACCTTCACGATAGTTTAGTTCATGAAGGACCTTCACGATGCTTTAGTTCATGAAGGGTTTTTTGGATCTGATGACTATTGATCTACCGGTTCGGCTTCATGACGTTTAGTTCATGAAGGACCTTCGCAATGCTGTAGTTCATGAAGGGTTTTTCGTAGTCAGATGTCAAGCAACCGGACGACCATGGAGTGATGATTCATCAAATCCAAGAAGAATTTTGGTCGGATGTCTGGCGACCAGAGGGCCTTAGAGTGATAATTCATAAACTCTAGGAAGATTTTTGGGATTCGGCTTGCGGGAACATGTTTTATCGGTACCCGGAGACCAGGGGGTTGGATCTGTTCGTTCGACGATCCTTCGGACAGGCCTTTTTGACGCTACCGGAGCAATGTCAGTTCTTAGAAGGAGGGATCAATATGACCCGACGATCCAATGATTAGTAGGCCTATACTCTTTATTCATAGTTCGAGGGCATAGAAGTGTTTCCTTTGCTGTGTTGTCTACAATGCCCCCAATGTCTCGGTAAGGCTCATTTGCAAAAGGAAAGTAGATAAGGATGGATGAGAAGACATCGCTTTAGGTTGCTGCCCCCTTCCTCCATAGCTAGCTAGCCAGAGTGTTATTTGATAGTCATTCTTCCGTCAGTTGGCCGGGACGCTTCTCCCTTGAGTCTTAGTGGTCTTGCTTGAGCAGAAAGTCCTCGAGGGCCTGTAGCTCCTTTACCGTTTGGTGTGTTCTTTGGCAAATTGCTGGGGCCTTTTTTTGAATCTCCTTTAGCACAATGTATTTTCACTTTTGATGTTATTTGAAACTGTGAAATTATGTTGTATCAAGTATAGTGCATTGGATTTTTTTATTGTTTTCTTCTTTTTTATCACCATCTTTTGTATCATGTGTTACATGAGTAGAAAGAGAATTAGAACTCGAGTTTCTGCATCATTCAATTCAACCTTCTTTTTTTTATTTGTTTGGAATTATGGTTTTTTTCGAATCAAATATTTGCATTCTAATCATCCGTAGGTAATCCAAGAATTGATGATTAAATAGATAGTTGAATAAAGGGCGTAGCCTGGAGCAGGTTTCCACTGTTAGCTTCAGTTTGGTGGGTGTTTTCTTCATCACCACCAAGCGTTGTTTCTATAGCCCTTCCAGATGCAGATCTTTTCTTGAGAGCCATAAGAATAGTAAATCACTAACTTTCTTCAAGCTAATTTTTCGGATCTAACTTCTGGATCGAAGCAATCCAAAGTGGATAGCTAGATCTAAGCCTGGATTTCAATTTCTTAGTGAAAGCACCAAAATATTAACCCAACAAATGAATCAACACCCTGGTTTGATTGTGAAAGCACTAGCCCTGTTTCTCAAAGCAAACAATATAGAAAATAATGTAAAAGGAGAAAGAATAGTAAAGAGACAAGAAGATTTTTACAATAGTTCGGCTATCAACGAAGCATACATCCACTTTATAGCTTTTATTAACTAACTGTTGTTACAAGATTGATTTGGGTTACAAGATAATTGAATCCCTTAGACTAGATCTGATCACAAGTACTTGGAGGCAACCGAAGGATCTCAGTGTCTCCTTTGTGACCATTGTATGGGAGAAGAAGAGTGAATAGTAGCAATGGTAGAGCTCCAGTAGCCAATCTAGAGGATCCCTTTCATGTTGTAGATGAGATGTGTTTATAGGGGTTGTAGATGAGATGTGTTTAGACTAGATCTGATCACAAGTACTTGGAGGCAACCGAAGGATCTCAGTGTCTCCTTTGTGACCATTGTATGGGAGAAGAAGAGTGAATAGTAGCAATGGTAGAGCTCCAGTAGCCAATCTAGAGGATCCCTTTCATGTTGCAGATGAGATGTGTTTATAGGGGTTGGAGAGCACTTGGGCTAGAGCCGCTTTGTCAGAAGCCTGCATTTGTCATGTAGAAGGAGCCCTGAAAATATGGATCAAAGATCAGTTATCTATTTTGATCGGTGTCGATCCGACCCAATTCGGTCGGTATTTATCCAAATCCTTAGCCAATTTTTGGCTCTGGTTCACTTGGATGACTTTCATGCTTTTTTGTGATGCTCTCCATGTAATTTTGTAGCTTATTGACTAGTTTTGATGATGGTTCCCCTATAGATTGGATTGAACCATATCTTGAGTCAGTTGAGCCTTCACTTCTCGAATTAGAATGCTTAGAATGTTACCAAACTTGATAGGTGAACTTAGTAGAAGAATAGGATCATGATGCAAGAGGTTTGAAGATCCCACGATTCACCAATTCGGATCGGTGCCGACCCGATTGGATCAGATCGGTGCCAATCCGAATAGATAGCTTATTTTATGGTGAAATTTCTTGGAGGCCAACCTCTTGCTCTTTCAACCTTTCTAGTCAATTTTAGAGTCAATCTGGCTTAATCTGGATGTTCTAATTCCTATTGAATTCTGATGGATTAAAAACCCGGTAAACAAATGAGTTCGAGATATTTGATCAAAAACTACCAACTGTAAATCAGTTACACTAAAAAAAATAGCCTATAATAATTAGTTGAACGGAGCCTTGTATCTCATACTTTGTATAGTAATGGCAAAAATAACAGGAGCATGCCATATAATACTTATCAGTGGATGCACAAAGATACGAATTTTTTTTCGTAAATATACCAATTATTATTTATGAAATAATAACTAATTTTAGTATTGACTGAAAGTTAATATAGTTTTATTTTATTTTTTGAATGTTTTAAACATTCATTATGAAATAAATCTATTATAATAATGATATTTATTCCATTAGTTAAATAACATCGAAATATCTATAATTTGTCACAATTTATTTTAGAATTAAGGACAAATAGAATGTTTAATGGGAGTGATATAAGAGTTGGTGAACACTTTAGATTGACACATAAAGATTTATGCAGTCAAAAAGTCCAATGATACCAAAAATAGTTCCACGTACTTCATTTAATTCATGGATGAATTAACATAAAATGAACATTATGTATTTAATACACAAGTAATGTATTTATGATAAGTTCATTGAATATAAAATGGAAATTTAAAACATATCATGTGAAGGAAATAAGAAAATTCTATTTGATCAAATAGGTGAGCATATAGGAAATTGGTTCCAAAAGTACCTAAAAATGAATAAAGATTCAACCTCAAAACTCACATCTCCTTATAACACATAATGATGTAACAATAAGGAGTAATTAGACTTTGTTGAACAATGTACGACTGATATCTAGTAAGGTTGAGTACTTAAAGTAAATACATAAGGTTAAGCACAGTTTAATATGAAACAAAGTTTACAAAATAATACAAGATAAGAGTTGATGAAACAATCCCTACATATCCTAGGTCAAGGAGTTGACCAGTTGTGTGAGTCGAGAGGCTACACGTAATATTTACTCGTGAGAGATCTTGTACGAACCATCCCAAAGTAGTTTGGGATCGATCAATGTTAATAGACCAATTTATGTTATGAATATAAGTATGTAAACCTAAAACTTAATCAACCTATACATATATATGGGTAACTTATAAAATGTTTGTGAATACCTTTTACGTTGCACTAAGAAACAAATGTTGTTTCAAGAAATGCAAACTTCATAATGAATGAATTTCTTTTATAATTGATAGTAAAATGGATTTGGACACGATCTGAAGAAAAAATTGATAAAGAAGAATGGAATATAATTAACCGAACTAAATAGACATGACACACTAGAATGCCTAATGATAAATCTCGCACATTAAAGAGAAATTATGAATTTTATTGATGTCAAGAAAAGAACTTCCTCAGTCTTATGTAAGCTATTAAGAGTACTGAATCTATCAAGTTGGAATATAAGGCACGTTGATAAAAATAACATCTTAAATTTCAATTGTTGAAACTAACGTAACAAATTCATCATTCAATGTGCCTTAGCTAATTCAAACTTTAGTCATAAAATTTATTACTCGGTATGACTTTGAGTTTTGGTGTATATATGTTGAAACAAAAATTCTAAATAATGTTTAGAATAGACTATTTGTACATCCCAAAATGTCTCGAAGCCTGTGGGAGCAATAATTGGGTTTGTAAGTATTGGATATGATCCAAGAAATGATACGAAAGTATTATCCGATATGTATCGGAGTTAAGCAAGTATTTTGATAGAGAAATCAGATAATTTGAATTTCAGACAAAATGGAGAGGAAGCGTGTGTATATAAGAAAGAATATTAGCATGTACTAAAATATATTTCTAAAACTACAAGTAAACAACAAACTTATGATTGTTAACAATGTATTTATGTTAAAATCACTACTTTTTGGTTGTTTGATACTTGACATTGGTTTTGAAAATGACGTCTTTTATAATCAGTATAAAAGGATGATGAGATTGTTCCAAATGATGTACGCAGGCCTAGTATTAAAATTGTTTAATATGGAGCATGTTAGATGAGTTCCTTATGCATTTGCAATAGGAATTATCATACATGTTATATTATCTACCATATCACACTTCACTCATGTATTTAATATGTAGAGCAAGTAATAAATCTGAATTAAGATCATTTGATGATAGTTTAGAGTGTTCTCAAGTATTTGTGAAACACTAGAGAGTTGTTTGTAGAAACAACAAACTCCTTATGAAGGAGTGCAAAGACTCGAACTTCATTAGTGATATCGAGTACAGTATGTCAATCCTAAATTCATATTCAAACTTAAGTTAAGAACTTTAAGTTGGAGATGGTCCAAACAATAAGTAGTAGTCGATTCAACCAAAGGGTAAGCATATTACCTTGATAGCGCTACAATGTAAGAAGTATAAATAAATTCACAAATTTATAACTGACCCGAAGGTTACTCCAAATGTTGAGAATCCCATGACATTGTTATATGATATCAATGATGCAATACAGTTCGTAAAAGAGCCTAGAGCTCCCTAGAAGTCAAGAGACGCACTCCGAACAGTTCCATATGATAAAGAATGTTTATCAATGATAAAGAGAGTTGATTGACAAATTAGATAATTAAAACAAAATAACATACCCGTTCACTAAGGGACTAATCCGATTAGTTTTTTGATAAAACTGATCGAATAATTTGGAATAAGATTCTATAATTAACATCAAATGAAAGTGGGAGATTGATAGAGTTAGGGGTACACCCTAGGGAAAATTATGTAATTTGTTACATATATCTAACGCGATAACTAATCTTGTTCTATGTTAAAGGTGTTTTCATTCTATTATATACTTGTTATATTGTGATATAATTAATTAAGTAATTAATTTAAAGTATATCAAATAGAAAATCCTTAAATAATATGTTATTTGATAGTAATTACAATGTGTTGTAATCATGATAAATTTATCATATTAAAAATAACATATTATTTTATATATTCCTAGTCAAGGTGTTCGAGATGGGATATCAATACATCCGTTGAGACTAGAGTGAACGCTCTCTAAATATTAGGCAATGCATTATTCATGGCTATTGGGGGCACCTAGGGTTTATGTACTGATAATTATTGGATAACTATGGAATGACTCATTCAAAAGTTCTATGTTGGTTAATATAACCAAGGTCAAACAAACAATCTCGAAGTGACGATACTACACAGTTCCCTCGACTTGAGAATACTATGAAACTTCAGTGTGGATGCTGCACTTGGATTATATTTAAATTGTGGCACGATGTTCATGGAACGATCATAGTTAGGTCTGAGTTGAAGCATCAGAAGTGGAACGCAATTCCACAGAGAATTCGCCTCCTCGGTTATTTTAGGTTAGTATCACAGTCAATTATAGTCAACTCAAAATCAACATCTTTAGCAAGAGCATTACAGTTAATAATAGTTTTTATCATTGAATCAAGGATTTTTTGTTTGGACTTGCAAAGTTGAATATCATTTCCCTCAAACAATGCACAATGAATTTTACTGATAAACCCGTCTTGCCTCCAAAGGAAATTTTAGACGTTGGTATTACTTTCTGGAAAGATTATCTTGTTGGTTTCTTTTGTATGAGGCTTCACCCTACTCCATTGTGAAGAAGCATTTAAAAAGGGCATGAAGGTTGCATGGTTCAGTCGACGTCAAGTGTGACAACTCATTGCACCATTTCAATTTCTCATGTCCATTGGAGAGAACACATATTTTGGAATCTGATCCTACTATTATTGATGGAAAAGTATTTATTATTACCCAATGGTGCACTTCTATAGACCTTTGTTGAATCAATGATTTTTCAATTAGTTAGAAAATCGCTGAAAAATTGTAATAAAAATAACCGCAAGCACATGGCATACAATTTTAGTATGTGGCGAGTACGGGTCGATCTGTAGGGAATTAAAGTGATTTAAAATTCTACTCAATCAAATTAACCAAAGAGTTTGAAATTGTTTTAAGCTAAAGAAAATGTAAAAACTAACTACAAGCAAAAGTGAATAAAAATATGAGAGTAGAAGGAAATTTAGAGGCAATTCCCTTCTCATGATCACATAAATAAACATAATGAAATTATGACCTCTTTTTTGGTCATTAGTGAATTTAGTTGATGTGTTTATCATAAGTATGGTCTATTTGCACTATTAATTAGCCCAACATAAACCATCAAACTTTAACACACCCTCCAAACCACTTGTTAACTCTCATGAAAATAATAATGAAATTAAAAAATATGTTCTAAGCATGATCTATTTACTATTAATTAGTAATATAAACCATCAAATTTTGATTCTAAAATCCACTTCATTACCAAAATCATATGTAGATGAAGAGGTAATTTGTGTTTATGTTTGTTTAAGCATAGCCTAGTTGGTGTCAAAAACATAGGCTGTCAAATTCAAAGTTAAACAAAAAAATATTTACCACATCAAACATTTCTATTAAGCACAAAAAGAGATCATAAATTAACAAATATGTTAAATCTACATGATTAAGAGAGCTTCATCACCCCTAAATTGAAGGGTTTAGCTTCTCATATTTGTTATCATTTCAATAAATGTAGATTTCAACATAGAAAACAAAAGAAGTGCAATCTAATTAAAATAAAAAGAGAGCTAAACTACTTGCATAAATTAAAGCTAACTACTAACATGAAAGGAAAAAGAGCATGCAAATAAAAATGAGCATGAAAATAAAATAATAGCAAAGAAGAAAATGAAGAAAAAGAAGAAAAAGAGGCTTAGGAAGCCATTTTATTTCTCATATAATTTGTTGCTACCACCAAACTAAACTAGAAGGTGGTGCTAAGAACCTCATTACATGAAACATAATGGCTATTTATACATGCCTAAAATCCTAATCCATATTTTAGGGGGCTACCCAATATACCCCTTAGGAAGTGTGGCCACCAAGTTATCATTAGCTTCTAATTAATCCTCTATTAAGTATGCATGTAACATTAATCTCCACTAATATATGCATTAGCTCCTAACTGTAGATCATGGTAAGTGGGTAGGTGGGGTCCTCTATATTGCATGAGTTGGTTTATTTCTTCATTCTTTTGTTTCCTTCTCTTGTGCATGCATATTTTCATGAAGCATTTTCCTTTTTTCATCCAATTTCCTACAAATAAAAATAAAATATGCAAATAAATATTCTCAAAATTAATACATGCACAAAATTACTATTTTACCCTCAAATTGATGCATGAATGATGACTTGAAAGCATTTTTAAAATTTTGGTTTAAACATGTAAAATACTCTATATGCTCATTTATTTAATTAAAAGAAGATTAAATATGGAAGTAAAAATATACACTTTTACGTGCACATCAACCTTGCTCGTGAACAAGTCCTTTCCATCCACGCATGGGTGCACAATATCCTTTAATTTTCCAATCGCTTGAGGTAGCTAATTGGATCGCCATTCATATTGGTCATATGATTTTTTTTATATCCACGGAACATAGATGTCTTCTCTATTATGCCAGAGCCTTGATTTAGATTACTCCCTTTCGGCATTTACCATCCCACATCCCTGTCTCGTCTGCCGAGGATAGGATAACCTACATTGATGTTTCATACTAGTGGCAACCGCCTATTTATGACCTCTACCGCTCCTTTTTCCATGAAATGTCCATCTTGTCCGCATTCCGGTGCCACTCCAAACAACCTTCCCTCTATAAAACCTCTCCCAAAGCTTCCTTCTAGGTGCTGGTAGATCAAAGTTCCCCTGGGATCTCATTCTAACCCTATTGATCCTCCCTATCCCTCTTCCCCATCCTTCGATCTTTCAGTTGTTCCCTCCTCCCTTGAGACACCCTCATCATCTCCCATCCCCATCCCATGTCCTACCTCACATAATAGTGCCCCTTAGACTGCCCTATCCCGCTGCTTGGTGTTTCCCCTATTTCTACTCTCCATTTTGACATAACCAATACCGAGTTCGCGTCTTTTCCTAGCTGCGGTTCTTCTCCCTCAAATATGAAATCTTCGATTTTGTAACTTTCTCCCTCTATTGACATTGACTCTCCGATTACTTTGCTCAAGAAGCATTTTGTCCATGCCTTAATTTCCTATCCTTCTAGTGTGGAGCTCATTACTCAAAAGCTAGCTGATAAACTTTCAAATCATATTCCTATGGTCTGGTGCAAAAAGGCTAAGACCTAGACTCACCTGTATAGTGGCCTTTGTTGTCACGCAGCATGGAAGGTATTCTCAAAGTCGATTTTAAACGATGAAAAGGATGAGTAGGAATGTTTCTACATGCTCCTGGATTATGAGTTGGTCCTTGCAATGATGGAGAGTTTGGCACTAATGATGAAGAGATCTTAGCTGCTATAGACTAGGACCATAAGTTTATTTTCTTACCTCACACACCATGCATTTGCCCTGAGCTTATACGGTGGTTCCGGAGATGTGCTGGAATTTAGCTTGTTTTTGTACTCTATAAGGCTGTCATATGTTGTTGTTATTGGCCGATTAGTTTTCTCATGTTATTATATCATACTATTGCTATTTGGCCAAGCATGTTGGTTTGTATGTTTGCGATTTGTGTTATCTTGCCAGGCATGTTGGCTGTGTGTCTGTTGTGTGGACCTTGGGATCCTTGAATTCTGTGTCTTTTATTTATGTGTGTATATATATAGCATAGCTATATGATTCTTGGATCATACATCCTTTATATATATAAAAAGTTGAATGTGGATGATGTTGGAATTTTGACAAAAATAAATTCCTTAAATTCTAATGTGATATAATTTTGATGAAGAGAATTAGTGTAAATAATCGTTATTAGCATGTACCACTTATATTTAGTATGGTTGGGTTTTTCTGAAAATGTGTAAGCGATAAATCCATCCAAAATGCCACACCACTAGCTATGGCAATGGATGAACATTAATATTTGAATTGTTCGATATTAATTGTTGACTTAATTTGCACCTTTGAGTCTCACAACCGAAATAATGAATACTCTAAATGAACCATGTGATTTAATTAATTTATAGTCACTGTAAATTAATTAATTAATACTTATGAAATATTAGTTATTGAATTTTATTGAATTTGTTTGAATTTCATAAGTATTCAATAAAGTGCATATTTAAAAGTTATAAACATGCATATCGATATATGATGTCGACAGAATATTTAAACTAGATTTAAATAAATAAATACCAAGTGAGTTTTAAAATAAATTAAATAACTAATATTTATGAAATATTAATTATTAAAATTTATTTTATTTTTTTTGAATCCCGGTAGTATTTAATAAAGTACGTATATAAAACTTATAAATACACGTAGTGATATACGATATCGGTAGAACATTTAAATTGTATTTAAATGGAATTAACGGAAATAAGATTTTAGAAATTTTGAGGGCTCATGTGGCACCAATGGCTAGCCAGCCATGTATGTAGAATAAGATAGGATATTAAGATAAATGGGAGAGGTTTTATGGAAGGAAAAGGAAAGGTTTCATTCAATTCATTCTCTCCTAACAAATATTTCTCTCTTTCTCCCATCAGATAATGGCCAAATTTGCATGGTGGTATTAACCTAAAAATTCCAAAATCAAATACAAATTAAATCAAAAATGAAAAGGTGGTTGTTGTCACTTCATCCTTTCAAGATCTTAAGATTGATTCAATTGAATCTAGGATTTTTGTTTATTTCTTCATTCTTTTGTTTCCTTCTCTTGAGCATACATATTTTCATGAAGCCTCTTCCTTTTTGTCATTCAATTTCCTACAAATAAAAATAAAATGTACAAATAAAAATTCTCAAAATTAATACATGCACAAAATTACAATTTTACCCCCAAATTAGTGCATGAATGATGACTTGAAAGCATTTTTGAAATTTTGGTTTAAATAGGTAAAATACCCTATATGCTCATTTATTTAATTAAAAGAAGATTAAATATGGAAGTAAAAAATATGCACTTTTACGTGCACGTCAAATACCCCCACACTTATCTTTTTATTCGTCCCTGAATATAGAAAAACTAAGATACATCCATTTTCATAGGAAACGCGATTGCATTGAGCATATGTAACAAGCCATTAAACCTCTAGGTGTCCCTAGTAGGATGAGTGTTGTCTCGTGAGGGTTTTCAGCGGATACTACCCACAAAATCCAAATGCAACATGAAAAATTCCTAAGTGCAATATTTATTTACAAAGAGATGAATGCAAGTTTTTGAAAATATTTACAAATGAAGAATTTACTTTTAAATTGACACGAATAAGTTAAATATAAGTTCTGGTCATCATCATGATATTTTAGTCATTTTGCTCATCAAAACTTCCAACAAAAATTAAGCTATCATCATAATTAGACTCCAGTTTAGCTAGTTGTTTCGGTTGATAACATAGTGTAACTTTGAAATGGATCCTTAATTGATTATCAAAGTTTTGCAAAGTGGTATTTTTATTTCTTTTTGAACAACAAGTCAAATCAAACAAGTGAAAATAGTGTTTGGATTTCAATTGCTTAATCTCTCTTTATTTGAAAATTTTATTGATATTAACAATATTTACATATGCCTAACTCAGAAAAATGAGGCCAGATATACTACCCATGCACTGCCTTGCGGGTTTACGTAAGGGGAATACAGAGCATGGCAAGCGTACACAAAAGTATATACACCTATCAACAGTAGGCGGTATTAATGAAAGAATTTTTATATACATACACCTAACTCATATAAACTGAGGTCAGATATACCGATCATGCACTGCCTTTCGGGCTTACGTGAGAAGGGTACATAGCATGGCGAGTGTACACACTTGCGTGTGAACACATGACTCTAGGTGCTTCTTATTTTCACAAAAACCATTTTTTTTGTTTTGTATTTTTTTTGTTTTTTGTTTTGTTTTTTTTAAGAGAGAGTTTTGCAAAATCATCTTAGCACCATTTAACTTAGAAGACCAAAAATGTTATAGCCTTTACTTTAAATCAGCCACTCTTTTAAACAAAGATTTCAATTAGGATATACTTTATAATTATCACCCATGAATCTTCCTATATACTAGTTAAACTATAGTTACTTGTAATTAAACTTTATTTTATTTTTATTGAGACAAATAATTTTAAAAAAAATTTCAATTTAATAACAAAAAACATATATTTATCCTATAGTGTTTCTTCAAAAGTAAATCAATATACTAAAAAGAAAAATTGTTTTGAATTTTTTTTGGTTTTGGAAAGAAAATGCAAAAAATAAACTATGAGAAATCAAAAATAAACATGAGACTTCCCCCACACTTGATTTTGACTGTATCCCCACAGTCAACCCAAGTGGAAGGAGAAAAAAATATGACTTATATTTACATGAAAATGTAAAGATTATTATTTATACGACATCAGAAAATATGCAGTTAAAGAATAAATGAAACGGTCTTCCAAAGACCAATTCATTTGTCTCGTCAAGTATGAGAGACATAACTTAAGTACAGAAAACCAAACCATAAAAGATTTCAAAGTTGAATGTTGATTTGGAAAAACGAATGTCGTTTTATTAAAAAAATCTTATGAGTTGCTCTATTTTTGATGATTTTTAGGGTAGATAGAACAATTGGTTGAAATTCAAGTTTATTTTCACCAAATTGAAATTCAAACTTATCATTGAAAACTTCTTCAAAATTATTGATTTCAAAATCAACATGGTGACTTAAATCTACCTCTTCAGAATTCAACATATCATCTTCGAAAAGTCCAAAAAATTTGTGTTCAGTAAATTCATCTTCCTTTGTTGGATTATCAACAAATTCATTGCATGTATCAATTTCAAAATATAAAGTTGTTGCATTCAATTTTTCAAAATCAGAAAAAGAAAGATCGAATTTAAATTTGGTTCCACGCTCTCAGAAGAATTGAAATCCAACTCAACTACCGTATTTTTAACAACTTCATTAAGACTGTCATTTTCAATTTCAAAAGTTGTTATTTGAAAATCATCATTTTTGGTAAAAGATGTATTATTATTTGACTCACACGTTGGGAGTTGATTTTGTTTCTCACGTTGTTTTATGTATGTTTCAAACAACAAATCTGTGCAATCTTTGTGAATTTCTTCCATTTTCTCAACAAAATCAAAATTATAATTATTAATTTGAGAATTTTCAATTTGAAATTGTTGAGAACAAAAATTGTCAATTGCACCATAATAGAAATTATTCTCATTCCCAAACTCATTTAAAAAGTGGTTCACATTTCCATTTTGACTTTGAAATTCATTTTGGAGTTCGAAGTTTTATTGGCATAAATTATAATCGAAATCATTTGAATTTTGAAGTGAATTCAAATTTTGATTATTTTGAAATCCTTGACTTGAGTTATTGCATAGTTTACTCATATTACTTATCATTTGATTTCGTTGTTCAAGTAAAGACCAAATCGTTTCAATACTCTTTTCAAGATTTGAGGGTTGGTCCTCATTTTGAAAACTTTATGGTTCAAAATTCGAATGGTTTGTACAATAGCTGTTATTAAAATATCAATAAGAATTTGGTGTGAAATTATATGGATCATATAGATTTTCACAACTATTGTAAAATTCTAATGAGTAGGGAAACTCAGACATTTTCAAAATGTTTATTTTAGACTTTTGATTTTTTTTAAAGAGATAAGGATAGAAAAATTTTTACAAAAGAACAAGGTTTTTTTTTCTTTGAATTTTTGATAGAAAAATTTCAAAGGAAAGGAATTAAAAACTAAGCAAAGTAAAAAAAAATTAGCTTTGGATTTTGAAATTTTTTTTAAAAATATATGCATAAACTAATGCAACTAAATGAATGCAAGGACTTAATTACAATTTTTTTGTCCTGTAGCTTCTAACCCAAAATTGTATAATCACAATTGTCTTAATTCAACAAAATAGTTCTTAGCCAGGTAACGGGCAGAAGTTATTAGTGCACCACAAATCATCGTAGCAATGCAACCGAAGGTTTAAGTACCTTCAGAGAAACAATCGTTATAATATTTACAAATCACTGTAATATTTATAACTGATTATTGCTCTGTCGTAGCCTAGACACCAAGAATATAAATTGTCGAAAGAAGACAACTTGTCAAGTAAGCCCTAGGTGAGCTTGCGATACCCTTAAGTCAAGTGTCTAACCGTTATTATTAACCAAAATACTAGAATGAAATGCGATTTGTGGGCCAAGGATGGGGTGATGAAATCCCCCACCTTATGTGGATTTGGGTATTGCCCTTCGAAAATAAAAACAAGATGAATGAATGCAAAACTGAAATTAAGCATGAGTTTAACAATGCAACTACAAATGAGATTTGTCTTTGTTTTGTTTTTGAATTTTTTTTAAAATGCAGGAAATCAACAATGCAAAGCAAATAAAAAAAGATAAGAGCACGATACCAGTGCGTGCAGAATTATTAGCAATTTTATTTTTAAGCAGTGATTTTTTTTAAAACATGCAAGCAAAGCAGTTTTTTTAGCAAGCTAGTCTCCTCCTTATCTGCTTTTGCAACCTGAAAACTATTGCACAAGATTTATATATATATATTTCTAAAACAAAACACACAAAAATTCTTTTTTTTAAGGAAGCAAAACAAAATACTTAACACTCAAACAAAATTAAAACAAAAGATTCAACTCAAAACAAAACAAATGATTTAAATAAAACACTAAAACAAACTAAAAGCCACCCAACAAATTAAAAACTAAACACAACAAACTAATAAAAACTAATAAAAACTTAAACAAACTAAAAACAATAAAACAAACTAAAAAACTAAACTAAACACACAAACAAATGAAAATAAAATTGACAAATCAAACCCGGCCCGTTTGAACTGAAGCCCGCTTCTTTCTTTGGGTTATATGATAAAAGAAAAGAACATCGATTCTCAATCTATTTCTACTAAACGTAATTTACCAAATCAATAAATCCCGCAAGCAATTCAAAATTCGAAAACAATTTCCGCGATTGTTTTTGAGCGGTAGAAGACGGTCGTTCAAGATTGGATGGATTGAGGGGTTGCGATTTGTATGATTTGTTTGCGTGTTGTGGTGGTCGTTACCGCTGGCGTGGTTTGCGAAGGGTTCATGTTCGTGGTTTGAGTTGCGGCGGTTTGAGGCGATTGACAGTTGGTTTGTGGAGGCTGGTGGTTATGTTTGAAGTTGTTGTTGGGGTTGGTTTTGAAGTAGGTTGAAGAAGATGGTAGAGGATGGACTGGAAGTTTTGTTTATGAACAGTGGATGTTGGTAGTTCTAGAGGCAGTGATGCTTGAAGTAGTGAGGTGGATGAAATGGTATTGGCAGAGGAGGTATGTAAGTGTGGGAATATGTAAGTGTGGATGAAATGCTTTGTGAAGTATGTAAGTGTGGGAATATGTATGTATGCACAGTTTCAGCTGGGCATGGAGTGATGCAGGGGTATGTGGATGCAAATGGAAGAATGTGTGATGGCAGTGCACATGTGTGGTTGAGAGATGGTGGTTGTTTCAGCTGCAGTTGCAGTTGTATAGGGGGAGAAGCAAGGAGGTGATATGGAGGTGTAGTTGATCAGGTGGTTTTGAATGATGGCAGTAGGCTAGGTATTGTGTAGGCAGGAGGAGGCACTAGTGGTCTGGTATGCAGCAGGATGGTTGAATGGCAATTGTATGTATGGTTGGGGGGATGGTGACTGGTTTGTGGCACTCGTTGTTATAAAGTGTTGCCGTTGTGTAGTAGTGAAGTCAAGACAGTGGAAGATGGTGGTCAGTGGTGTGCACTGAAGTGCACTGGATATTTGCACAGGTAAATGAAGTATTGACAGTGTAAATGAAGTTGAATATGGTATTTGGAGAGATGTATATGGATATTTGCTGAGTAGATGTGAAGGCAGTAGAGCAAGACGGTTTGCAGGCATCAATTGTTGATGAAGGAAGGAGCAGGTTGTAACAGTATGCAGTGGGGGGGAGTTGGCAGTTTGGATGAACTATAAGTGATAGAATGTCAGTTGGTAGCAAGTAAAGGGAATATGAAGGAGGTTAGCAGGGGTGATGGAATATGAAGAATGAGGTTGTGGATGTGCAACAGGTTGGCAGAGGTGATGGAATATGAATGCAACATGAATATGAAGGAGGTTAGCAGCAAAATGAAGAATGAGGGTGTGGTATATGTTATGTAAAGGCAGTGGAAAGTGTGAGGATGTGTATGTTGATTAGAGGTGATGGAATTGAAGGCAAGGTGTAGTGAGATTAATATTGGTGAATATGGGATTGTTGTAGTGAGATGTTGCTTGGATTGTTAAATATGGGCTTGTTGCTAGTTAAAGTTGTGGCAAGTTGAATGATTTGAAGAGGATTGTTGAATACGGGGAGGCAGTGATGAGGCAGAGCACTGGTGGGTGGTATGAAGGGAGGGGTTGGTGGCTTGCACTGGTTGCAGGCAGAAGGGTGATGCTATCAGCAGTGGTATTAAGTTTTCACAGAGGAGGGTTTGGCAATGTAACAGTAAAATGGACTATTTGTAAATGTAAAATCAAAGCAAAAGTTGTAAAATCAAAGCAAAAATTTTAAATGTACAAGAAAATAAATAAAATGTTTTTTGTTTTGAAATACAATGTTTTTTTAACTAGAAATACAAAAGAACTAGAAAAGCAACAAGCACACAATCAATATGAAAACAAAAATTTCACACTAACACAAAACACAACATATTTTTTTTAAAATGCAATTCAACACACAAAATGAAAACACAATAAAATAAAATAAAAATTCGAAGAGTAAAACTAAAATTAAATCCATTTCCCGGCAACGGCGCCAAAAACTTGTTGAATCGATGATTTTTCAATTGATAAGAAAATCACCGAAAAATTGTAATAAAAATAACCGCAAGCACACGTCATACAATTTTAGTACGTGGCGAGTACGATTGATCTGTAGGATATTGAAGTGATTTAAAATTCTACTCAATCAAATTAACTAAAGAGTTTGAAATTGTTTTAAGCTAAAGAAAATGTAAAAACTAAGTACAAGCAAAAGTGAATAAAATTATGAGAGTAGAAGACAATTTAGAGGCAATTCCCTTCTCAAGATCACATAATCAACATAATGAAATTATGACAAGCACCATTGTCACAATGGTTAAGTGATTCGGCTTTGGTGCGAGAGGTTACAAGTTCGAAACTTGCGTAGCTTGATTCGAACAATTATTGACATGAGATTTGTGTTATGTTATCCCAGTGACATGTCGTATTTAAGTACCATTTTAAAAAACATAATGAAATTATGATCTCTCTTTTTTGATCATTAGTGAATTTAGTTGATGTGTTTATCATAAGTATGGTCTATTTGCGCTATTAATTAGCCCAACATAAACCATCAAAAGTTAACACACCCTCCAAATCACTTGTTAACTCTCATGAAAAAGATAATGAAATTAAAAATAAAATCTATTCTAAGCATGATCTATTTACTATTGATTAGTAATATAGACCATCAAATTTGATTGTAAAATCCACTTTATTACAAACATCATATGTAGATGAAGAGGTAATTTGTATTTATGTTTGTTTAAGCATAGCCTATTTGGTGTCACCAATATAGGCTATCAAATTCAAAGTTAAACAAAAAAATATTTACCACATCAAACATTTCTATTAAGCACAAAAGGAGATCATAAATTAACAAATATATTGAATCTACATGATCAAGAGAGCTTCATTACCCCTAAATTGAAGGGGTTTAGCTTCTCATATTTGTTATCATTTTAACAAATGTAAATTTCAACATAGAAAACAAAAGAAGTGCAATCTAATTAAAATAAAAGGAGAGCTAAACAACTTGCATAAATTAAATCTAACTACTAACATTAAAGGAAAAAGAGCATGTAAATAAAAATGTGCATGAAAATAAAACAAAAGCAAAGAAGAAAAGGAAGAAAAAGAGGCTTAGGAAGCCATTTTATTTCTCATATAATTTGTTGCTACCACTAAACTAAACTAGAAGGTAGTGCTAAGAACCTCATTACATGAAACATAAGGGCTATTTATACAAGCCTAAAACTCTAATTCATATTTTAGGGGATGATGTGCACGTAAATGTGCATATTTTTACCACCATATTTAATCTATTTAAATTAAATAAATGATCATATTGGGTATTTTAACTTGTTTAAACCATAATTCAAATTATTTGAAATTGTCACATATTCATCTTCATATATGAGCAAAATGGTCATTTTTATGCATTTATTAAATTGTAAAAATTTACTTGGAATTTTCTATGTTGTTTTGTAGTAAATTTGGTGAATTTTACAAGTGGTTACATGATGATATATGCATGCATAAGAGTGAAGAGAACAAATGAAGATGGAAATAATTCAAAGTGAAGATAATGGAGGACCCCACCTACCCATCTACCTTAATGTACAAATTAGAGGCTAATGCACATGCTTATGGAATTAATGGCTTCATGTACACTTAAATGAGGATTATTTGAAGCTAATGATTACTTGGCCTCCACACTTCCTAAGAGGGTATTTTGGGCATTCCCCAAAAATATGAATTAGGGTTTAAGACATGTATAAAATCCCCTTATGTTTCATGTAACCTTCCTCTCCCTTAGTCTCTTTTACTTAGTTTTTAGCTTAGAAAATAAATCAAAGCTTTTCTCTCTTCTTTTTCCATGGCCACTTAGCCATTTTATTTTCATGTAATTTTTCTTTCTTTTATGCAATGTTAATTCTCTTTTATTTACATGCTTTTTCTCTTCTTATGTTAGTAGTGTAGTTTACATTCATGCAAAGTAGATTAGTTTTCATTCTTGTTAATTAGCTTCTTTTTTCCATTAGCTTTCATTTTCCTTTCTTTTTGCTTTCATGTTGCAACCTACATTTGTTAATCAAATGACAAATATGAGAGGCTAAACCCCTTCAATTTAGGGGTAATGAAGCTCTCTAATTATGTAGCTTCAACTATTTGTTTATTCATGCTCTCTTTTTGTGCTTAATGAAGAATGATTGAAGTGGTTTATTTGTAGTTCTTGCTTTGAATTTGATAGCCTATATTGTTGACACCAAATAGGCTATGCTTAAACAATCACTAACACAAATGCATCTTCATCAAAATATGATTATGGCATAAGAAAGTGATTTGAAATTAAAATTTGATGGTCTATATTTCTAATCAATAGTTAATATGCCATACTTAAAATAGATTTCATTTTCATTTTCATTGTCAAATTTCATGAAAGTTAGTAAGTGGTTTAAGGGGTATGTTATAGTTTGATGGTTTATGTTGGCTAATCAATAGCACAAATATGTCATACTTATGATAAACACATCAGTTAAAGCACTAATGACCATAAAAGAGAGATTATGATTTCATATGTATTGAACTACATGATCTAGAGAGTGGATTTATTCTCTAAATTGTCATTTAACTCTTATATTTGCATTTCTTTTCTCTTTGTTAGTTTTCTCATTTTTCTAGCTTAACAATCTCTCGACTTTGGTATAATTTGATTGAATAGAATTTTAAAATCATCAATTCCCTGCGGATCGACCCGTATTCGCCACGTACTACAAAGTGTACGTCGTGCGCTTGCGGTTATTTTTAATTTAAATTCGTTCGACTGTTTTCTAAACCGATAGAATTTCCATCATCGAACAAGTTTTTGGCGCCGTTGCCGGGGAATTTTTTTGATTTTGATTTTCTATTCTTCGAATTATTTTCGTTTGCTTTGTGTGTCTTAATTTTGTGTGTGTGTCGCATATTTTTTTTAAAAAAAAATTGTGTTGTGTGATTTTTGTTTACATTGTGTTTGGATTTGTTTTCTAGTTCTAGTTGCATTTTGCATTTGATATATATAAAAAAACTCCATAAACATTTCTCAAAATCTACATTGCATTTCATTTTCTGTTGTACAAACTTGCATTTCGTTTTCATTGCATTTCTATTTTACATTGAATTTACATTACATTGCTTTTCTACAGTCCAAGGACCTCTGTTGCATTGCCTCTGTGCACAGTGCACTTCCCCTTACTGTTCACATTTCTGTCACTACTCCCTCTCATTCATAACTTCATACATTCCCTGGTCACAATACAACTACATTCCCCACTTCACAAAACAACACCCATTCCCTACTTCACTGCATATTACCATACTCTCAATCACAATACCTTGCTTGCTTGTTACCACTACAAACTTCAACTGCTTCACCAAATTCCCTGCCTACAAGCACCTGCCCACATCAAACCATTCCAGATATTCAATTCTTCTTGCCTTTTGAATTCTATCACACACCATTCACTACACAATTACCAAGGCAACAGCTTCACAATATTCTACATTCATCCTTGCCTCTCTACCTCCTTCTTTCCAAACTGCCACTTCATCATTCATTTCAGTTCCTACGACATCCCACTGCCTTTTTGAACAAACATCACCTGCAAACTGGTCATCACATTGCAAACTTCCCACAATCTTCATTATAGACATCGCAGCAGCAACCACCATATCCAAGCATCCCCTTTGACCATCTTTCTCACTGTTATTCCACTGCTTGCATTCCCATTTGTCAGACCATCAAAATTGCCAACAAAACCGTCATCTCTGTCATACCAGCAGATAATTCCTCCCATCATTAGACCAAACATCATCTCTCACAGTCAACAACCACTATTCAACTTCACACTTCATCCCTTTTCACTATTTCATTGCCTAACATACCATCCCAACCATCAAACCACTGACATTCAAACAATACATCGTTCCCAATCAACTAGCACATTCAAACAGCAACCACAAACATTCACGGCTCCAAGCAACTCCACTGATACAAAACCTTGACAGTTTCACTTGCGTCTACCACCCACTACTCATCTGTCACCACTTCATCTTGCTGTTCAACCACCAATTACCAAATTTTTAACTACTTCAGTACTTCACAGTCGAGATCACTACCCTTCTCTCTGCCACTTCACCGAGCCCACATAAGCTACTGCAACCATCACAAAACCCACCTCAAACTCAAACTGCAGCCTTCAATCACGTCTACATCTAATCCCTAAAATCATCGCCTACCATCCACTGCGTACAAACTACAGCAACCCAATCTCCTCCAGACTGCAATCGCAAACATCTTAAACCCAATACCCAAGTCTTCCTTGCCAAGCCACTGCAACCTCAAAGTTCCCACCAACATCAGCGAGCAGCAATCACTCCTCATCACACCCAACGACCTCGCATCCAACTCGCAGCACAGTGCCTTCACCCTCCTCGAAACCCATTCAGCAGTGCCCCCAACCACACGCCGCCGATTCCACCACGAACCAAAATCAACGTATCTCTCGCAACGTCAAATCTCAATCCTCAACCATTTTGGAATTGTTTTCAAGCACGGATTTTTGGAAAGCAAGAGACATAAATTCGAATCGAACAAACCAATTTTGTGTTTGGTTCTGTGTGTTTTGGAAACGAGAAGAAGAAATTATAACGGGAGGAGGTTTCGGGTTCGCAATTGTAAATGTTTTGGGTCGTTTATTTCAATTGGGCCGGAATGAGTCTTTTTTTTCTTTTAATATTTGTTTTGGTTGAATTTAGGTTTTTATTTTATTTTATTTTATTTAGTTAAGTTTCTTTCCAAACCAAAAAATAAAAATAAAAGAATTGTTGTGTTCTTTTAGTTTGTTTGGCTTTATCCATTAAAAAAAATATAGTTTTTGTTCACTTCTCTTTAATTTTTTTTTTTAAGTAAAACTCTACTTTTAAGTTTCCTTTCAAAAAAAAATATTTTACAATTTCAAAAAAAAAGGGTTGTTTTGAATTTATTTTCATTTTGGTTGTTCTAGTTTTTCATTTTTCTTTGATATATATATATATAAATAATCTCTGTATATATCTTTGGTTTTTACTTTTCAAGTTGCCAAAGAAGATAGGAAAAGTGCTTGCTTCGCTGTGCTTGCTAAAAAAAAATAATTGCCTGCTTGCTTATAAATAACTTTTGTTGCTTTTTACTCCTATTTATTGTTTTTAATTTCTTGCATTATTGATTGCTTGCATTTGCATTTGTATATAAAAAAACATCAAAAAGAAAAATCCATTCGTAGTTGCATTGTTATTACACGTTTAATTTCTGCTTTGCATTTCATTTTGATTAGTAATAACGGTTAGACATCGATAATTTTTAATTGTGTATTGACAAGTTGTCTTCTTTGAACAATTTAATTTCTCGGTGTCTAGGCTACGGCAGAGTAATAACCATTTATAAATATTACGGTGATTCGTAAATATTATAGTGGTTGTTCCTCTGAAGGTACTTAAACCTTCGGCTGCATTGCTACGGTGATTCGTGGTGCACCGACAACCCCTGCCCGTTACCTGGAACTATTTTGTTGATTTAAGACAAAGTGTGATTATACAATTTTGAGTTAATTTAGGATAAATCATTTGTAATTAACTCTTGCATTCATTTAGTTGCATTAGTTCATGCATATTTAAAAAAAATTCAAAATCCAAAACTAAAAAAAATGTATATATTCCTTTTTCTCTGAAATTTTTAAATCCTTTTTCTTTGAAATTTCAAAAATCCAAAAAAAAAATTTAGAAAAACCAAAAAAAATTTATAAAACCTTTTCAAAAACAAAAAAATTTGAAAAACCAAAAAACAAAACAAAAATCAATTTCCCTTTTGAAAAATAAATTTTATTTGTAAATATTTTTCCTTTAAAAAAAACAAAACAAAAACATTCTTGAAAATGTCCGAGTTTCCCCACTTACGTGAATTTTACAATAGTTGTGAAAATCAATATAATCCATATGATGTCACTCCAAATCCGTATGGATATTTTAACAACAATTATTGTTTAAACGATTTGAGTTTTGAACCACAAAATTTTCAAAATGACGAACCACCCTTGAATCTCGAAAATAGCATTTCATCTCTACTTGAAATCTCTACACAACAAAATCAAAGTATAAATTATTTGTGTAATTCATATTTGTGTAATAACTCAAGTCAAGGATTTCAAAATTTGAATTCAATTCAAAATTCAAACGATTTCGATTATAACCCATGCCAATTCAATTTCGAACTCCAAAATGAATTTCAAACTCAAAATGAAATTGGAAATAACTTTTCAAACGAATTTGGCAATGAGAATAATCTTAACCACGTTACGATTGAAAATCTCCGTTCTCAACAAATTCAAAGTGAAAATCCTCATGCTAATAACTATAAATTGGATTTTGTTGAGCAAATAAATGAAATTTACAATGATCACACGGATTCGTTGTTTGAAACATATATGAAACAACGTGAATAACAAAATCAAATTCCAACATGTGACGAGTCAAACAATAATCCATCTTTTACCCAAATCGACGATTTTCAAATAACAACTTTTGAAATTGAAAACGAAAATCTTAACGAAGTTGTTGAAAACACGGTAATTAAGTTGGATTTCAATTCTTTTGAGCGTGAGAAACCCGATTTAAATTTCGATCTTCCATTTTTTGAAAATTTGAATACAACAACTTTGAATTTTGAACTTGATTTATGCAATAAAGTTTTTAATAATCCAACAAAGGAAGTCGAATTTAACGAACACGAGTTTTATGGACTTTTTGAAAACGAGTCGTTAAACTCTGATGGGGAAGATTTAAATCACCACTTTGATTTTGAAATCAATAATTTTGAAGAAGTTTTCAATGATAGGTTTGAATTTCAATTTGGTGATAATAAACTTGAATTTCAACCAATTGTTTTATCAACCCCGAAAATCATCCAAAATTAAACAACTCATACGATTTTTGATAAAACGACATTCGTTTTTCCAAATCAACATTCAACTTTGAAATCTTTTATAATTTGGTTTTTCGAGCTTGAGTTGTGTCTCGTATATTTGATGAGACACATGAATCGGTCTTTGGAAGACCGTTTCATTTACTTTTTGACGATATACTTCCTGATCTCGTGTAAATACTGTTAATGTAATGACCTGTAAATTTAACTGGTTTTAATAACGTTATTAATTGAAATTTTGCGAAATTTTAAACGATAAAATTTTGAAATATAAATTTGATATTTGGAATGCATCTAGTTAAACATAGCAACTGGTAAATTTTCGTCCGAAAATATGAAAGTTTATTTCGCGCGTAAATTTACTTCAATTTAATCAGTTAAAAAGCGATGAAAATAAAATATTTCGAAACCCAAATATTTTTACATAGAAAAATTCTAAAACATCTTTTGAGCAAGACGACATTTTTCGTTTTTCAAAATTCGGACTTCTTTAGCTCAGTCGATCTTATTTTTCTACGTTTTTCTTGCATTTTCCGCCAGTAGAAAATTTCGAATTTTTATAATTCAATCGAACCACCGACATCTGTATACCGTTCTGATCGCCTCATCGTGCTGATCTCCATAGTATACTCATTTGTATTTTTCGGGGTCTGGTACGCCACGAAATTAGTAAAACGATTATCGTATCGGTAACCATTTTCGAACCTTTTGACTTTCGTGGCCTTTCATTTGTCTAACGCTGAAATTAAGCAGCCACTTAATATTACTAATTCCAGAATCCAACCGCCATGACTCTTGTTATTCCATGAATTTCGCTATTTCCAAGTATACGTTGGTTATCCACTTCCTTTTATGTTCTGAAGCGTTGTTAAACTAAAAAAAAATTATATTTGGTCTGTGCTTTCTTTGTTTCTGGAACTTACATGATATCCTCTTTCCCACTTTGAGAAAACTAAGCAGGCCCATCCCCTTTCTATTTCTTTTTCCCTTCTCCTTCCTCCCGCCCTCCTCGTCACCCACTCGGCAGCCGACTGTTTCCACCACCAGCATCGCACGCCCTGCAAATCTCCCCTTCCTCACACCCGAAGACCATCAGCCTCCTCTACCCGCGTCAGTAGCCTTGCACTCAGCTCCATCCCGCATCTCCAACCATCTCCTTCTTCCTTGCCGAACCGCGCTTGACTTCACCTCCAACCTCCCCTGACCGCCTCCTCAACATCTCTACCTTCGGCCTCCACCCGAGGTCATCACCTCTGCCTCCACCTCTCCTTCTTCCCTTGCCGAGCACCGTAGCCGAGATCACCGTTCCCAGCCTCCGCGCCCTCCTCTCTTATTCTCAGCAAAACCTAACCTCTCCATGTTCTCGTTCCTCTTCCGTCGCCTCGACTCCTTCTCCGACCGTCGTTCTCTCGTTGATGCCTCCTCCGGCAACGCCCTCACCTTCCACCAGCTCCACCGCCCTCCGATCTTCCGCCTCTTCTCCAGTTCGCAGCCTCTGACACCCCTCCACGTCAGCAACTAGACCAGCCTCGCAAACTGCCTTGGCCCACCCGTCACCGCCAAGCTCCTCCACGCGTAGATCTCTTCCCGCCTTCGTCATCAGCACTTTTCTCACTGAATCGTGCCTTCCCTCTCGGTTCCAGTACCGTCATTCTCTTCTCAACCGAACCCATGTGAGCATTTATATATATATTGTTTACTTAAAACTGTGTATAGGTATATGCTAGTTTACTAAGTTATATGTATTATAAGATATGAATATAATATATATCTTACTGTGACAACAATTTGTATAAAGGTATGTTATATATATGGTTTTAGTTACAGTTTATATGTTAATTTTGTGGGTCAGAATATATTTTGTTCACAGTTTATATTATAAGAGGATTTACATACAGAGTATTTTAAAATGTCAATTATGTATATTATAAGTTATGATCTGTTATAGAGAATATATATAAACTAATACAGTTACTTTGTAAAGTTCGAAACATTTTGAATATATATATGTATAAATGTTAGATGTTGGTTTGTATATTGTTGAAGCACTAAAGTTTGTTTACAGACGTAAGAATATGACCTTGCAAAAGTATTATATGTGTTGAGTATTATACTAAGTTTGTGTATACTGTATATACATTATATAGGGTAGTTATATAGTCTTATACTTTATATATACTTAAGTTTTAAAGTGGTGATTACCATTTAAATATCAAGGTTGTGTATAGTTCATTTCGGCAATATACATGTTGTACGATCTGGTTGGTTTATATATATAGGAGTTTCAATGTTGGTTGATATGTATAGTACGCTAATTTATGTATATGTTTTAAATATATGTTTAATTTAATAAAGTGATCTTGGATATAAAAAGATTTTATGTTGTTATAGGTATGTTTAAATATAATATTAATTTCTATACATATATATTAAGATTCCATTTTTAAATATATAAATATTTTGTTGTACATTGGTTTAAAATATGCGTACAAATATAGATTTTATTTTGGTTTGTGTTTAAGTTGTATGTTGATTTTTGAGAATTTAAATATATGTGACATATTTTGGTTCTCATCAAATTCTAATTTATCAGCTTTTGTTTGTCGTTCCTGCTTTCTTCATCGAATTCGTGTCCATCTGACTTTACTCTGGATTCGTAGCTCATTTCTGTGTCAAATTTCTCTAGCCTCGAAAGATGAGCAATCACTCACGATTAATGTTCTTTTATTTATTAAATTTGATTTCAATTGAAACGACAGTTGAAATATGTTGCTGTTAGTTATCTACACTGTTATATATGTGTTTTACCTGTATCAGTTCACCTGTGACATCTGACACCATTATCTGTTATATATGCAATGATAATCCAGTTTGGTTGTTAAATGATTGATTGTTGATGTTTACAATTGGACGTTAAATTGTTGATGTTGTAAGTGATAAAAATTTGAAATTGAATTTGACGTAGGATAGCAAAATTTGAAATGACGCATGTGTAAATTTGGTTAAATGACATTGTATAATTTGACCCCCTTTAAATGTTAAATTAATTGACACGTAGGATTTGGTTAATTACACCTTGAACCATTGAATGTATGTTGTTTAAATTGATGATGTATAAAATTGTAAATGGATGACTAGTGAAGAACTGTAATGTAATAATCTTTAATCTACATGAAATGATAGTGTAGATTCTAGAAATGATTATATTAATTTGCACAAACAACAATGTGAATTAATATGATTATTTCGGGATTATTTGAATTGATTATTGTATTGATATTGGTTGTTGTTATTGCTTGTTTATTTACTTTGACACCATCCCAGTTATTACACTGCAAGTTCCCTTTTCTATGCTTTGATTTTGAATTGAATTGGAATCGGGTTGAAATGATAAATACCCAAAATTGAACTTTGACTTAGGGTAGAGAATTAAATAAAACCCGATTGGTCAATAATTTGATTTAAAAATAAAATTAAGATTTTATTGAATAAATGATAAGGTTTTGAAATGAAGTTGGAATTTGAATTTTTTTTTAAAGGAAATGTTAATATTTAATAATATGAAACAAAATATTAACAATGTAATTGATGAAAGAATGTTGTTTAAATTGGGAAACGATTGAATTAAGTTTTGAAATTATTTAATAATTAAGTTTGAAATTATTTAATAATTAAGTTGTGAAATTATTTAATAATTAAATAAAATTGAATTATTTAATAGTTAAATAAAATTGAACCTCTTGAATTAGTGAAATTAAGTTCTTTATTAATTGAGTTGAAATTGTAACCGAGTAAATAAATAAGTGAAATTGGATTTCTTTAACAAGAAATAAAAATGTGTTTTATTGAGATTAATGTAAGACTTGAAATGTAAAGAATTTGATTTGATGAATGTAATTTAATTTAATTTGTAAGTCTTGATATAATGAAGTTGAACTTAAGTTATTGATTTAATGAATTGGAAATTAAATAAGAATTGTTTGGAATGATAAATTAACTCAACGAATATTGAATGAAATCGATTAATGAATTTAAATTGATTTGAATGATAAATTAAATTAATTTAAATGATTTCGGAATGAAACTTATATACGACTTGAATCAAAATTTGAATTGTTTTAAATAAAAATTTGAAATTGAATTGTAAGATTTTGAAATGGTAATTTTGGAAGTTTTGGAAACGTAAATTTTTGGAAATTGATATGTAAAGACAAATGAAATATTGGTTTATAAAATTTTATTTGAAATTGATTTGGGTTTGAAATAAATAAATGACCAATCGGTGTAATAATCACGAAAGTTATTAAAGAGACCGGAATCGGTTAGGGACATACTCACTGTCTAAACCGAAAACCACTTTAATAACTATGCGCGGAGTGTGATCCAGAATGAAGTGGTTGGAATGATATACATTGATGACTGAAGAAAGAGAACGATAATGAATAGCCTTGACACTTGTGTCAAATTGGAAATGACTAAAACAGGAGCCGTGCCGGGCCAAATGGAGGTCATCTACCTCGAGCGAACACACTTCTTCGAAAACTACTCATTACTTGTTGTCGATTGGTGCACCCTTGATTTGGGAGTGTTGTTTCGCGGTGTTGCGATCGCTGCGGCGATGCGTTTTCACCAGTCCGGATCAGGCAAACGGTAGTTTTACTACCTTGGGTATTGCCTCGTGTGCCTTGTCATACTTGGATCCCTATATACGCGACCACTACGATTTGTTTTGTGTTATACCTATGGAGTACTCCCTAATATCCCACTAGTTTACGATGGAGTTTACAGTGCTGTATAGACTATAACGCTTATATAAAATGTGTTAAGGGGGATAATGGTAACGCCTTAACACTATTTTGATACCTTATATTACTGATAGACATTATCTACTTAGCGTACATTACTACCTAGTAGATAGTTTAATGGATCCTTAAAGGGTGGTTATTCCAAACATCCTTTGAGTTACTTGTATTTCAATTGCTATTTCACTTGAGTTGGATTTATTGATATAAGAATGTTAATCCTGACTCGAGTGTTTTGTGTTTTGCTTTACGCTCGGGTCAGACTGAGTGTTCCAGTATTCGAGACTCACCTTTGAAGTTGGAGCTTTGCTTGAAGATCCAGCCATCTATTCTGCTTTCAGTATTCGATGATTCCAGTGATGTATTCTGATTTGTATCTGATGTATCGTATCACTCTTCCGTTGTATCTAGTTTAACTCTGATGTAATTTATATATTTATATAGTAGCTTCATGAACTACTATCTCTTTTATTTCCGCTGCATTTATACTCTGTGTCTGTGATCTGTGATTATTTATTTACTGTATATGTTCAGTTTTGCCAAATTTAAATTAACAACGCGGTATTTTGAATTATTCAAGTCCGACATGTGCGGATGCGAATGGTCCAAAATAGCGGGTCATTACAGTTGGTATCAGAGCTTTGGTAGCTCTAGGCAAAACTTTGCATATAGGGTAAATGTATTTACAGAATCACTCTCATTCGAGTTTCAATCTCTTCCTTTTTGACTCAATTCTTTTGAATTTTGGAACGTTCCCTGCGGTTCCAAAAATTCATTCGTGTCCCTCACTATTCGTATTCTTTCAATTCTGGAGCACCCCATAACTCCATTTTGAATGATATTTATAATAGATCGGCGGTCTCGCCAATCTTCGAATGATTTGTAAAGGGGTGAAACTCCTTTACAATAGGCATTGATTTACCGGAGATTTCTGTATCCTCGGTTTACGATGCTACCTATTTCCCGCCATACCTGAATTCTATTTCTTGAGATCAAATGTAGATTTGCCTCGAAATTCTTCATCGATCTTATTCTTGAAGTCACGGTCGACCCGGTTTAGGTTGCCCGTGATTTATACAAACTTATCAATCTTCCTACTTTGTTATTTAATCATCGTATCTTTGTTTCGAACTTATCTTTGAATCAAAATTCTCTTTGGTTTGAGTCCATCAAATTTGAAACCCTATCCTTATTTTGGAAATTCATTCCTGTATCGTCGAGTAAAGAAATGTATTTGTAAACTAATATATATAAATGTTTTAGATATTGTGTTGTTTGAGTTGTTATTGTTGATTTGGGATTTCGATCAATTCGTCTGATCAACGCTATCGATAGGATTTCCAAAACACTTTAACAGAACAAACCGACACAATATCGTTTTCAAATTTGGTAAACAAAATAAATTTTTGAATGATTATATTATATATACAAGTATAAATATTTCTAAAATTAAATTGTTAATGAGTTGTTGTCCGAAATGATAATATTTAATTTTCATTTATTATTTCATAAACCATTGACTATTGGATAATATAAATAAATGAATTTATAAAAATGGGTTAAAATTGATTTTAGATTTAAATGGATTTAAACTAAATTTGAGAATTTAATATTCGGTGGTTTCAAACTTTGATTTGAAGTTTTAAAGTGTATAGTATTTAAAATATTTCAAATGGAAATCATTCAAAGAATTTTAAAAGTCAGCGCTCTTCTCTTTGTCGCTGGAAAATAATTTCAGTGATGGCGGCCGCATCATCGACATTCATTTTCGAGTTTCGAAGCGAAGATACTATTCTGTAGCTTTGCTACGGTTTTGTTTTGAAAAATATTTTGATTTGAATTTCTTCAGTATAATTTGATTTATATATATATATGGGTATGTTATTTTAAAATTTAATTTGATTTGATATAAATATATTATATATATCTCTAAATTGTTTAAAGTTAATCGGAAATCAAATTCTTAAATTTTGTTAAAGGATGATTTTAATTATAAATAAAACCAAAACTTGGAATAAATATTTAAACTTGAATAATTGAATTGGGAAAAAATTTATTTGAATATTGTTCAACTACATTCTAATACAACTTGCCAAAATCATTCAGAAGTTGAATATGTAATTGGATAATATATAATATAAATTGAATTTATAAATAAAATTTGAGTGGTTATAATAAATGTTATACGCTTAAATTTTAATTATAAAATGTTAATTGAAGTAAATAGAATAATAAGCTAATTTAATAATAGATGAGGCAAATAAATTTGTTCGAAGGAATTAATAAATCGAAATTAGATCAATTTAAGGAAATACCTTAAATTTAAACCAATTATTGAATCAAAATTAATTTAAATTGAAATTTATATGGTTTAAATTAATTTATATGGTTTAAATATATGTAAAAAGATATATTAAGTGAAATAAACTTAATAATAATTTGGAATAAAAGAATTAAATCTATCGAATAAAATATGAGTACAATAATTGATTATACAAATTGATGATTTAGAAATTGTTAATTGAGGATGACTAGATAGTAAGATAATGAATTTAGAAATAGATAGATTGATTTAACTTAAGTGAAACCAAGTGGATTAAACCAAATTGTTAAATATTAATTAGTTTAATTTGAAATTATATGGTTTAAATTAATTGTTTTATCTTGTCTTCTAATCTATTTTCTTTCTAGTTGTTTCTATTCTCCTACCTCCTTCCTTTTCGGGGACGAAAAGTTTTGAGTGGGGGAGAGTGTAACGACCCAGAAATTTAACTGGTTTTAATAACGTTATTAATTGAAATTTTGCCAAATTTTAAACGATAAAATTTTGAAATATAAATTTGATATTTGGAATGCGTCTAGTTAAACATAGCAACTGGTAAATTTTTGTCCGAAAATATGAAAGTTTATTTCGCGCGTAAATTTACTTCAATTTAATCAGTTAAAAAGCGATGAAAATAAAATATTTCGAAACCCAAATATTTTAACATAGAAAAATTCTAAACCATCTTCTGAGCAAGACGTCATTTTTCGTTTTTCAAAATTCGGACTTCTTTAGCTCCGTCGATCTTATTTTTCTATGTTTTTCTTGCATTTTCCGCTAGTATAAAAATTCGAATTTTTATAATTCAATCGAACCACCAACATCTGTATACCGTTCTGATCGCCTCATCGTGCTGATCTCCATAGTATACTCATTTGTATATTTCGGGGTCTGGTACGCCACGAAATCAGTAAAACGATTATCGTATCGGTAACCATTTTCGAACCTTTTGACTTTCGTGGCCTTTCATTTGTCTAACGCTGAAATTAAGCAGCCACTTAATATTACTAATTCCAGAATCCAACCGCCATGACTCTTGTTATTCCATGAATTTTGCTATTTCCAAGTATACGTTGGTTATCCACTTCCTTTTATGTTCTGAAGCGTTGTTAAACTAAAAAAAATTATATTTGGTCTGTGCTTTCTTTGTTTCTGGAACTTACATGATATCCTCTTTCCCACTTTGAGAAAACTAAGCAGGCCCTTCCCCTTTCTATTTCTTTTTCCCTTCTCCTTCCTCCCGCCCTCCTCGTCACCCACTCGGCAGCCGACTGTTTCCACCACCAGCATCGCACGCCCTGCAAATCTCCCCTTCCTCACACCTGAAGACCATCGGCCTCCTCTACCCGCGTCAGTAGCCTTGCACTCAGCTCCATCCCGCATCTCCGACCATCTCCTTCTTCCTTGCCGAACCGCACCTGACTTCACCTCCAACCTCCCCTGACTGCCTCCTCAACATCTCTACCTTCGGCCTCCACCCGAGGTCATCACCTCTGCCTCCACCTCTCCTTCTTCCTTTGCCGAGCACCATAGCCGAGATCACCGTTCCCAGCCTCCACGCCCTCCTCTCTTATTCCCAGCAGAACCTAACCTCTCCATGTTCTCGTTCCTCTTCCATCGCCTCGACTCCTTCTCCGACCGTCGTTCTCTCGTCGATGCCTCCTCCGGCGACGCCCTCACCTTCCACCAGCTCCACCGCCCTCCGATCCTCCGCCTCTTCTCCAGTTCGCAGCTTCTGACACCCCTCCACGTCAGCAACTAGACAAGCCTCGCAAACTGCCTTGGCCCACCCATCATCGCCAAGCTCCTCCACGCGTAGATCTCTTCCCGCCTTCGTCATCAGCACTTTTCCACTAAGTCGTGGCTTCCCTCTCGGTTCCAGTACCGTCATTCTCTTCTCAACCGAACCCATGTGAGCATTTATATATATATATATTGTTTACTTAAAACTGTGTATAGGTATATGCTAGTTTACTAAGTTATATGTATTATAAGATATGAATATAATATATATCTTACTGTGACAACAATTTGTATAAAGGTATGTTATATATATGGTTTTAGTTACAGTTTATATATTAATTTTGTGGGTCAGAATATATTTTGTTCATAGTTTATATTATAAGAGGATTTACATACAGAGTATTTTAAAATGTCAATTATGTATATTATAAGTTATGATCTGTTATAGAGAATATATATAAACTAATACAGTTACTTTGTAAAGTTCGAAACATTTTGAATATATATGTATAAATGTTAGATGTTGGTTTGTATATTGTTGAAGCACTAAAGTTTGTTTACAGACGTAAGAATATGACCTTGCAAAAGTATTATATGTGTTGAGTATTATACTAAGTTTGTGTATACTGTATATACAGTATATAGGGTAGTTATATAGTCTTATACTTTATATATAATTAAGTTTTAAAGTGGTGATTACCATTTAAATATCAAGGTTGTGTATAGTTCATTTCGGCAATATACATGTTGTACGATCTGGTTGGTTTATATATATAGGAGTTTCAATGTTGGTTGATATGTATAGTACGCTAATTTATGTATATGTTTTAAATATATGTTTAATTTAATAAATTGATCTTGGATATAAAAAGATTTTATGTTGTTATAGGTATGTTTAAATATAATATTAATTTCTATACATATATATTAAGATTCCATTTTTAAATATATAAATATTTTGTTGTACATTGGTTTAAAATATGCGTACAAATATAGATTTTATTTTGGTTTGTGTTTAAGTTGTATGTTAATTTTTGAGAATTTAAATATATGTGACATATTTTGGTTCTCATCAAATTCTCATTTATCAGCTTTTGTTTGTCGTGCCTGCTTTCTTCATCGAATTCGTGTCCATCTCACTTTACTCTGGATTCGTAGCTCATTTCTGTGTCAAATTTCTCTGGCCTCGAAAGGTGAGCATTCACTCACGATTAATGTTCTTTTATTTATTAAATTTGATTTCAATTGAAACGACAGCTGAAATATGTTGCTGTTAGTTATCTACACTGTTATATATGTGTTTTACCTGTATCAGTTCACCTGTGACATCTGACACCATTATCTGTTATATATGCAATGATAATCCAGTTTGGTTGTTAAATGATTGATTGTTGATGTTTACAATTGGACGTTAAATTATTGATGTTGTAAGTGATAAAAATTTGAAATTGAATTTGACGTAGGATAGTAAAATTTGAAATGATGCGTGTGTAAATTTGGTTAAATGACATTGTATAATATGACCCCTTTAAATGTTAAATTAATTGACACGTAGGATTTGGTTAATTACACCTTGAACCATTGAATGTATGTTGTTTAAATTGATGATGTATAAAATTGTAAATGGATGACTAGTGAAGAACCGTAATGTAATAATCTTTAATCTACATGAAATGATAGTGTAGATTCTAGAAATGATTATATTAATTTGCACAAACAACAATGTGAATTAATACGATTATTTCGGGATTATTTGAATTGATTATTGTATTGATATTGGTTGTTGTTATTGCTTGTTTATTTACTTTAACACCATCCCAGTTATCACACTGCAAGTTCCCTTTGCTATGCTTTGATTTTGAATTGAATTGGAATCGGGTTGAAATGATAAATACCCAAAATTTAACTTTGACTTAGGGTAGAGAATTAAATAAAACCCGATTAGTCAATAATTTGATTTAAGAATAAAATTAAGATTTTATTGAATAAATGATAAGGTTTTGAAATGAAGTTGGAATTTGAATTTTTTTGAAAGGAAATGTTAATATTTAATAATTTGAAACATATCCTAATTGAAAATCTTTGTTTTAAAAAAGTGGTTGATTTAAAGTAACGGATATAACATTTTTTTTTGTCTTCTAAGTTAAGTGGTGCTAAGATGATTTTGCAAAAACTCTCTCTTTCTATAAAAAAAATCCGAAAAAGAAAAAAAGAACATTTGTATATATGTAAATATTTTCTATTAACACCTACGGTCGACAAGTGTGCACACTTGTGTGTACACTCGCCATGCTCTGTACCTTTCTCACGTAAGCCCGAAAGGCAGTGCATGATCGGTATATTTGGCATCAGTTTATCTGAGCTAGGTGTATATATATAAAAATTCTTTTTAATAACGCCTACAGTCAATAGGTGTTCACACTCGTGTGTTCACTCGCCACGCTCTGTATTCCCCTCACATCAGTCCACAAGGCAGTGCATGGGTAATATATTTGGCCTCAGTTTATCTGAGTTAGGCATATGTAAATATTGTTGATATCAATAAAATTTTCAAAAGAAAAAAATGGAGAGAGTAAGCAAATGAAATCCAAGCACTATTTTAACTTATTGGATTTGATTTGTTATTGAAAAGAAATAAAATTACCACTTTGATAAACTTTGATAATCAACTAAGGATCCATTTTATAATTACACTTTGTTATCAACCGAAACAACGAGTTAAAACTATAGTCTATTTGTTATGATAACTTAATTTTTATTGGAAATTTTGATGAGTAAATGACTTAAATTTCAAGGTAATGACCAAACCTATATTTAACATATTTGTGTTAATTTAAAAAGTAAATCCTTCATTCGTAAATATTTTCAAAAACTTGCATTCACATCTTTGTAAATAAATCTTGCATTTTGTAAATATTTTCATCCTGTATTTGGCTTTTGTGGGTAGTATCCACTGAAAACCCTCACGAGACAACACTCGTCCTACTGGGGACACCCAGAGGTTTAACGGCTTGTTGCATACGCTCAATGCAATCGTGCTCCCTACGAAAACGGATTTATCTTAGTTTTCCTTTATTTGAGGACGAATAAAAAGATAAGTGTGGGGGTATTTGATGTGCACGTAAATGTGCATATTTTTACCAACATATTTAATCTATTTAAATTAAATAAATGATCATATTGGGTATTTTAACTTGTTTAAACCATAATTCAAATTATTTGAAATTGTCACATATTCATCTTCATATATGGGCAAAATAGTCATTTTTATGCATTTACTAAATTGTGAAAATTTACTTGGAATTTTCTATGTTGTTTTGTAGTAAATTTGGTGAATTTTACAAGTGGTTACATGATGATATATCCATGCATAAGAGTGAAGAGAACAAATGAAGATGGAAATAATTCAAAGTGAAGATAATGGAGGACCCCACCTACCCACCTATCTTAATGTACAAATTAGAGGCTAATGCACATGCTTATGGAATTAATGGCTTCATGTACACTTAAATGAGGATTATTTGAAGCTAATGATTACTTGGCCTCCACACTTCCTAAGAGGGTATTTTGGGAATTCCCCAAAAATATGAATTAGGGTTTAACACATGTATAAAATCCCCTTATGTTTCATGTAACCTTCCTCTCCCTTAGTCTCTCTTACTTAGTTTTTAGCTTAGAAAATAAATCAAAGCTTTTCTCTCTTCTTTTTCCATGGCCACTTAGCCATTTTATTTTCATGTAATTTTTCTTTCTTTTATGCAATGTTAATTCTCTTTTATTTACATGCTTCTTCTCTACTTATGTTAGTAGTGTAGTTTACATTCATGCAAAGTAGATTAGTTTTCATTCTTGTTAATTAGCTTCTTTTTTCCATTAGCTTTCATTTTCCTTTCTTTTTTGCTTTCATGTTGCAACCTACATTTTTTAATCAAATGACAAATATGAGAGGCTAAACCCCTTCAATTTAAGGGTAATGAAGCTCTCTAATTATGTAGCTTCAACTATTTGTTTATTCATGCTCTCTTTTTGTGCTTAATGAAGAATGATTGAAGTGGTTTATTTGTAGTTCTTGCTTTGAATTTGATAGCCTATATTGTTGACACCAAATAGGCTATGCTTAAACAATCACTAACACAAATGCATCTTCATCAAAATATGATTATGGCATAAGAAAGTGATTTGAAATTAAAATTTGATGGTCTATATTTCTAATCAATAGTTAATAGGCCATACTTAAAATAGATTTCATTTTCATTTTCATTGTCAAATTTCATGAAAGTTAGTAAGTGGTTTAAGAGGTGTGTTATAGTTTGATGGTTTATGTTGGCTAATCAATAGCACAAATATGCCATACTTATGATAAACACATCAGTTAAAGCACTAATGACCATAAAAGAGAGATTATGATTTCATATGTGTTGAACTACATGATCTAGAGGGTGGATTTATTCTCTAAATTGTCATTTAACTCTTATATTTGCATTTCTTTTCTCTTTGTTAGTTTTCTCATTTTTCTAGCTTAACAATCTCTCGACTTTGGTATAATTTGATTGAATAGAATTTTAAAATCATCAATTCCCTGTGGATCGACCCGTATTCGCCACGTACTACAAAGTGTACGCCGTGCACTTGCGGTTATTTTTAATTTAAATTCGTTCGACTATTTTCTAAACCGATAGAATTTCCGTCGTCGAACAAAGGACTACCCAAAATACCCCTTAGGAAGTGTGACCATCAAGTTATCACTAACTTCTAATTAATCCTCCATTAAGTATGCATGTAATTTTAATCTCTACTAACATGTGCATTAGCTCCTGATTGTAGATCATGGTAAGTGGGTAAGTGGGGTTCTCTATGTTGCATGAGTTGATTTATTTCTTCATTCTTTTGTTTCCTTCTCTTGTGCATGCATATTTTCATGAAGCCTTTTCCTTTTTTCATCCAATTTTCTACAGATAAAAATAAAATGTGCAAATAAATATTCTCAAAATTAATACATGCACAAAATTACTATTTTACCCCCAAATTGATGCATGAATGATGACTTGAAAGCATTTTTGAAATTTTGGTTTAAACATGTAAAATACTCTATATGCTCATTTATTTAATTAAAAGAAGATTAAATATGAAAGTAAAAATATGCACTTTTATGTGCACATCAACCTTGCTCTTGAACAAGTCCTTTCCATCCCCGCCTGGTGCACAATATCCTTTAGTTTTCCAATCGCTTGAGGGAGCTAATTGGATCGCCATTCATATTGGTCATATGATTTTTTTTGATATATCCACGGAACATAGACATCTCTCTATTATGCCAAAGCCTTGATTTAGAATACTCCCTTTCGGCATTTACCATCCCACATCCTTGTCTCATCTGCCGAGGATAGGATAACCTACATTGATGTTTCGTACCAGTGGAAACCACCTATTTGCGACCTCTGCCACTCCTTTTTCCATGAAATGTCCATCTTGTCCACATTCCGGTGCCGCTCCAAACAACCTTCCCTCTAAAAAACCTCTCCCAAAGCCTCCTTCTAGGTGCTGGTAGATCAAAGTTCCCCTGGGATCTCGTTCTAACCCTATTGATCCTCCCTATCCCTCTTCCCCATCCTTCAATCTTTCAGTTGTTCTCTCCTCCCTTGGGACACCCTCATCATCTCCTATCCCTATCCCATGTCCTACCTCGCATAATAGTGCCCCTTAGACTGCCCTATCCCGCCGCTTGGTGTTTCCCCTATTTCTACTCTCCATTCTGACACAACCAATACCGAATTCACGTCTTCTCCTGTCTGCGGTTCTTCTCCCTCAAGTATGAAATCTTCGATTTTGTAACTTTCTCCCTCATTGACATTGACTCTCCAATTACTTTGCTTAAGAAGCATTTTGTCCATGCCTTAATTTCCTATCCTTCTAGTGTGGAGCTCATTACTCAAAAGCTAGCTGATAAGCTTTCAAATCATTCCTCTGGTCCGGTGCAAAAAGGCTAAGACCTAGACTCATCTTTATAGTGGCCTTTGTTATCACGTTGCATGGAAGGTCTTCTCAAAGTGGATTTTAAACGATGAAAAGGATGAGCGGGAACTTTTCTACAGGCTCCTGGATTACGAGTTGGTCCTTGCAATGATGGAGAGTTTGGCACTAACGATGAAGAGATCTTAGCTGCTATAGACTAGGACCATAAGTTTATTTTCTTACCTCGCACATGACGCATTTGCCCTGAGCTGATAGGGTGGTTTCGGAGATGCGCTGGAATTTAGCTTGTTTTTTGTACTCTATAAGGCTGTCATATGTTGTTGTTATTGGCCGATTAGTTTTCTCATGTTATTATATCATACTATTGCTATTCGGCCAAGCATGTTGGTTTGTATGTTTGTGATTTATGCTATCTTGCCATGCATGTTGGCCGTGTGTTTGTTGTGTGGGCCTTGGGATCCTTGAATTCTGTGTCTTTTATTTCTGTGTGTGTATATATAGTATGGCTGTATGATTCTTGGATCATACATCCTTTATAAATATAAAATATTGAATGTGGATGATGTTAGAATTTTGATAAAAATAAATTTCTTAAATCCTAACGTGATATAGTTTTGATGAAGAGAATTAGTGTAAATAAACGTTATTAGCATGTACCACTTATATTAAGTATGGTTGGGTTTTTCTGAAAACGTGTATGCGATAAATACATCCAAAATGTCACACCACTAGCTATGGTAATGGATGAACATTAATATTTGAATTGTTCGATATTAATCGTTGACTTAATTTGCATCTTTGAGTCGCACAACTGAAATAATGAATACTCTAAATGAACCGCGTGATTTAATTAATTTATAGTCATTGTAAATTAATTAAATTAATTAATACTTATGAAATATTAGTTATTGAATTTTATTGAATTTGTTTGAATTCCATTTATATTCAATAAAGTGCATATTTAAAAATTATAAACATGCATATCGATATATGATGTCGACAGAATATTTAAACTGGATTTAAATAAATAAATACCAAGTGAGTTTTTAAATAAATTAAATTAATTAATATTTATGAAATATTAATTATTAAAAATTATTTGATTTGTTTTGAATCCCAATAGTATTTAATAAAGTACGTGTATAGAAGTTATAAATGTATTCAGTGATATACGATATCGATTGAACATTAAAATTGGATTTAAATGGAATTAACGGAAACAGGATTTTAGAAATTTTGAGAGTCCATGTGGCACCAATGGCCAGCCAGCCATGTATGTAGAATAAGGATTGGATATTAAGATAAATGAGAGAGGTTTTGGAAGGAAAAGGAAAAGGAAAGGGTTTATTTAATTCATTCTCTCCTGATAGATTTTTATCTCTTTCTCCCATCAGATAATGGCCGAATTTGCATGGTGGTATTCACCTAACAATTACAAAATCAAATATAAATTAAATCAAAAATGAAAAGGTGATTGCTGACTCTTCATCCTTTCAAGATCTTAAGATTGATTCAATTGAATCTACGATTTTTGTTTATTATTCAAGGTGCAAATCATTAGCTTCATTTTTAGGTAATTCTAATTTTATTTAATTGTATATTCATCATTTTTACATGGTTTAGATTCTTTTCATGTTGTAATATAACTCAGATCCCCTTTTTGTCCACCTTAATTAATTTTATAGGCATCATGTTGATTTAATTTAGATCTCCTTTTGTTCTACATCTGCATTCACTATATGTTTATTATGATCAACATATTTCAAATCCTTTTTCTCATTTAACAGTTCATCCATATTCTTTGTATAGTTAGATCTAAATTATCATATAACAAATTTGTATGTGCCTAAGTTGTCCAGCTACTTTTTTCATTGTTTTGAAATTATTGTTTATAAAAAATGTAAACTATTTTATTCTGTTATATAAAATTTTGTAACAATTTGTGTACATAAACACAAATAAACCGTGTTTGTTGATTATTTAAAATTATCTTGAAAATTGATTTGTTTTATATGGATATTTTCTAGAAAATAATCCTTTTAGTTACTATATTCATAAAAGCAAAAGTTTCCTTTTATTCTAGAATTTATAAGTGGTCTTTTGTGTAAAGTTGTAAACTTTTATATTTCCTACCAAAGTTAAAAGATTGAATTAAAGTTGGTACCATTAAATTTAAATATATATGTTACTTGAATTACAATCTTTATATACACATATGTTATTTTAAACTTAAAACATAACTTGCAATTATGTATACACACACACACACATGTGTTTATGTTATTTTCACTTATATCAAAATGGACTTTTGTGTAAAACTGTAAAATTTATTTTCAAACTCTTCCTTAATTAAAACCAGTGTTATAGTTTTTAATTCGTATTTAAAAACATATAATATAGGGAAACATTTTTAACATGTGTATATGTAAACTTGTCTATTATTATACATATATATTTTAAAGTGAAAACATTGGATATTAAAGGCATATACAAAGGGACAAATGGGTCTTTTGTTGTGTAATTCCCAGCACCTATACATGGACTCATTAACCATATACACTACTTATTTATTGCACTTACATAATATTCACTAGAGTATATTTAGATATACTCATAATTTATGCTATGTATAAATTGCTCATTATTAACATATAATAAATCATTCAATTTAATTAAAGAGAGAGAGGAATGAAAGGTTTCTCTCTCTAAATAAAGCAAAAGCTACCCTCAATTAATTACATTATTTTATAGAGAGAAAGGAATGGTTTCATTCTCTAAATTAACAAGTAATTGTTACACATATGAGTGATTTGATGCACTCATACATTTAATTTTAAATTAAAATCAATTTTAAACAATTTAAATAAAATAGGATTTTATTTAAAATCATATTTGATTAGATCTAATATATCTTTAGACTTTAGAGGCCCAAAAGATCCAAAGTAGGAATTTTCTAAAATCTAGTTATTTTACCCGCTTTCGACTGGCCCGGTTCCAACAAGATCAAATTCAGTTTGAAGGATCTGAAGGCATATAAGTCCTGTATCTAAGGATTTACTTTAGAGGCAAAAGAACCTTTTAAATGCATTGACTTATCTGTGGCATTGGGCGAGAGAGACCACAAGATTGTGCGCGTGTAGATATTATCAATGAATTTTCATCATACCATGCTTTTCTAGGTCGACCGACCCTTGCTAATTTCAGAATAGCACTGACTCCATGGTGTCTGATGATGAAGTTTCCCACCGAGAATGAAGTTGGAGCTACTCAAGCTGACCAGAGCATTTGTCAGGAATGCTATGTCAATGAGCTAAGAGTAGCAAAGCGACATGAGAAAGGAAAAGTTGTAGAGAGGGCTTATGTCCCGTAGAAAGTTCTACAGAACTACAGACTCACAAAAAGAGCCAAAGGATGCGAGGGAACCCTGGTCATGTTGACGATCAACATCGCGATCGACGATGACGTTCCTACTTGAGTCCTCAAGATCAGATCTTAGCTTGGTATAAAAATAAAAAGGAGTTGTTATGGTTTCCCCATGAAAACCTGGATGTGTTTTCCTAGACACAATCCGATATGTGTGGAATATCACCGAAGATAGTGTGCCATGCATTAAATGTGGACCCAAGATTCTCTCATATGAAGCAGAAAAGATGCAACCTAGGTCTAGATCAATCTACTGCATTGAAAGAAAAGGTGGATATGGTGAAGGAAAATGGCTTTATCCGCAATACGTTATACCCTGAATGGGTGTCAAATCCTGTTTGGTCAAGAAGCCAAATGGAAAATGGAAAACATATATAGATTATTTGGACCTGAATAAAGCATGCCAAAAGACAACTTCCCACTACCGATGGTTAACAACTTATGGACTCAACAGCTGGGCACAAACAACTATCCTTTATAGATGCATACTCTGGCTACAATTAGATAGCAATGCACATTCCATATTAGGATTATAAAAGTTCCATCACTGATTTGGGTATGTATAGTTATCAAGTAATGTCATTTGGTTTGAAAAAAGCTAGAGCTACTTACCATTGAATGGTAATTAAGATGTTCAAAGATGAAATTTGATGGACAATGAAGGTTTATGTGGAAGATATGCTTATGAAGTCACAATGATCAATGAATCACATAGGTGACCCCTTTGAAATATTCAACGTGCTTCGAAAATATAGGATGAAGCTTAATCCACTGAAGTGCTCTTTAGGAGTCGCATCCGTTAAAATTTTGTGTTTCATTGTGAATTTAAGCGGCATTAAAGCTAACTCAAAATAGATTAAAGCATTGGAAGTAATTACTGCCCCCAAAGACAAGGAGGGAAATGCAGAGCTTGAATGGGAAGGCCACTTCACTAAGTTGATTTTTTTAAAAGGCAGCGGACAAATGTATACCGTTCATTAATGCCTTCAAGAAAGAAAAGAAAAGGTTTGTATGTATGAAGGAATGCTAGGGAGCTTTCCAAAACTTGCTAGAGCACATGGAGAGACCACCAATCTTGTCAAAGTCTTTAGAAGGATAAGATCTATTTGTTTACCTACCATTATTTTCTCCTGCACTAAGTGCATACTTGGTACATGAGGGGTCTAAAGTTCAAAAGCCCATATATTATACCAATAAGCAGTTCCATTTGATCGACGATGTTTTCTTTCAGCATCGCGGTGCTCTTGCACTTCATAGTGTTTTCGCGTATCTTCTTCATCTCGATGCTCCTTATCCTTACTTTTTTTTTGGATTTAGACTCCTGATGTGAGCTAGGGAGCTGCATATAAGCCTCCCAAGTTGAGGATCGATATTGGCTTATGCTCAAACAGAGACTGCTGATACAATCTCTACCCATTGTACCTAAAAAGAAGAAAGAATATACTAGAACTAAGACTTTGGATTAAGAACGAGTGCTCAGTGGTTGTGCTCATGATCCTATAAACATGTGAACTGCTGGTGTTTCCTTAAGTAATCTACCAAACATGTTTGAGGGGCTCTAGAGATGGAGTTTCATCACCCTCGGCAAGAATATCCCCAACAGGGAAGTTGAATTCATGGGGCTAGTATTAAGGATATCTCCAAAGCTTATTCCTCCAGAGCCAAAAGCTGACAAGTTCCTAAGATCACTTAGGGAACTAAAGATATTCTCAAAGGAGACTATAGGAGGAGTAGCTTTTTAAACTGGTTTGAGGCTTGGACCAGGCACGAGTTGTAAAGACTTGATAATTAATCGCTTCGATCGGGAAGGTGTTACGATCATGGTACCTTTAGGAGATGTCTCTCCATACGATTCATTCCTATCGAGATTATAATATTCATCATCATCATCTTCTTTTTCCTCTTCATTTCCTCCTTCTTCCTCTCCTCCTTCACCTCTCTCCTCAATGTCGTTCTCCTCTTCTCTTCTTTCCTCCTCACATATATTTGCATCGCCACCTTGAGCCTCTACATCCCTTTGATCTTCGTTGTTAGAATCGTGAGCTGGGGTGGAGGGACCTACTCTGGCTTGATATTTCTTGGTAGGGAGTACATTTGGAATGGTTCTTCTACCATTGTATAGAAGATGATTCTAGCAAAGGAGGGCATTCGTCAGAAGAGAAGATAAGATGAGCTTGTTCATCGTTAACTTCTCATTCAAGAAGATCTATGAAGGATACAAAAAGAAAGTTAGACGCTTGGGAAAAGAAAACCCAAATATGGATGTTGGATAATGAGACTTTCTACCAGACAACCAGAAGCGGTTGAAGTCTCGAAGGCAGCGAATGAAGAAATATTCGCACTTGAAGTAACCACGCTTGTTGTGAAGCGCCTTGATGACTTTGTGATGATTGTAAACCTCAACTATTAACAAGGAAGGTAAATTAGACCTCTTCTTAAAACTCAAAACGTATGTGAGCTTTCTGAATGTTGGAGGATGATTCAGTTGCATCATGAGGTGGATATATAGAGAATTAAGTGAGGCATATCTATTGGGGTGCACTTGTATGAAAGCCAGCCTAATTTCTTGAAGAATTTTTTTTAAAGAAATCATTAAATGAGGCATGGCTTTAGAAAAGCATATATATTTATTGCATGCCATATAGCCCAGAGGTGGGAGATGAGCCCATTGGTCGATTTTTGGAAGGAGAACCTCATCCTCAAAAATCTGGTTCTTTGTATATATTGAATAGAGCAACTCTACAATAGCATAGATGGTGTCTTCTCTTCGGGATTACCTAAGACAATTAGAACAGGTCGTTCATCTATTGGAGGAGCTTGGCCATGATGCTATGCAGCCAGAGGGACCTATAGTTGGAGTTCCCAAGTTATAAAATGCTTGGCTCCGAATGGGGTAGACGTAGAAGCTTGGGTAGTAGAAGAGCCCACCTCAGGAGGGGTTAAAGAGCCAGTGCTAACCATGAAATAGGAGATCGTCTAGTCATTTAGAACTAAAAAGCCTGATGGCAAACACAGTTAGGTATGGTTTTCTTTAATGAAATATTTTAATCAAAACCCGTGTAGCTGATGTACAGAATCCAACAAATGTTGACATGTATTGAAGAATCAGACTCTGCACATTGACCGGGGCATTGTGAAGTGTCATTATACGCAGTTTTTGTCCTATGTTCAGAGAACGATGTACACGAACATTCTATGTAGATAGCCCGCTCGTTATAGTAAACAAGCACCGTCACATGAAGGAACTGTGTGTTGGGTCTTACCTGTTATAGCAGATCATACAATAACGAAACCATTGTCTAGAGCGACACAGAGCTTTCTTTGCAAGAAAATAAGATTGTGATGTTTAACTTGATGTGTTAACTTGTATATTCCATTCGAATGCTGGAGCACATTCAGTACGACCATTCCTTAGAACCATTTCACCGAGGTTGGGTCGTTGATCCATATTCGACCAAAACTCGATGAAGGTCATTTACACGTCTTAATATATGAAGGCATGTCATATATGTCGAATCAAGATCGACCAAACAGAAGCCCAGAGCATGGGTTTTGAAAACTCAAAGTTTACACCAAGTGTTGAGAAACAAAAAAACTTGGATGCGAACCTAGTATCGCTTAGTGTCAGCCTCACATAGCCCATGGTCTCCCTAAGAGCAAATATCGATTCGATAATGTGAAGCAAAGTGTCGAATTATGGTTGGTTATGGATCATCTGCAACAACCCTTGTATCAACCATAGCATGGTAACGGTAGCGACCACGATCGCTTTGAAGTTTGAGGTCAACAACCCACTTATATGTTAGATCCAGATCTAGAGAATAGAGCTTAAGGTAATCTACTCGACGCTGGATTGAAGTTGGTGGTCACAAAATCGACCGAGCGAAGTGGTGGGTGATGTTAGCGGCGATTACAGGTTGTGGTGGTACTGGCATCAAATATCACTAAGTACCGGTGGCTGGAAATTGGATTCTTAAAGGAAAGGTATGCCTGAAAAAAGGATTCGGGTTGTGGATATATTCCAAGTGTTAAAGTATTTATATTAGTGAAACACCCTCACCTCTATACCCATACTGTCCAAGAGTATTACTAAGTAATACTATCAGATAATATGGAGAATGAGGCGATATGTGGTACACAAGTGAATATTCCCTTGTGCTAACACTGGTACATATTTAAACATCGAATAAATAAACCATCTATATGTACATAGTATCGTCACAAAGGAATAAACATATGTGCCTTCAGGATAGAACAATACACAATATACAGTATATACCAAAGATCATAGTGTCAATCGCAGCGATAATATTTTCTTTTTGAAAAAGATGATTATATATATAATATATAATATATGTTCAATATACATGATAATGATATATACTCAACAGACACTGCAGTGCAAGATTATAATCTACAATACTAAATATCTAGTCTCCTCTATCCCCAGAAAACATAAGCCTGTCTCATCGTCCCTAAACCTGAAATGTCTCGGGGGTTGACCCAAGTACTATGTAAATAACACATGGGACATACTATATCTAAATTTAGAAGTCAACACATATATGAATATACTATATGCGTGAAATTATATTGATGCCATACAAAAAATAGTATGACAAAATAATAACAACCACAAAACCAAGTATAAAAATGTCATCACCCATATAAAATCAAATCAAATATTATCTAATCAAAACAATATGAAATGGGTGAATCATCAATATTCAGAATCATCATCAATGTCCAGAATCATAAATATGAGATGTCATCAAGTATAATTAGGCTAGCAAACAATAATGCCCAAGTATTTCTCTCAACCTCGAGTACTAGAATACCAGCATCAATATACAATAGATGTCGCCTATCAAAGAAATCAAATACAATAAAAAAATATAAGAATCCATTATACTCTAGACACCTATTCGGATATAATCTCATAAAACTATTCCTGTCACGTGAGTGTCATCTACTTACAATGATTAACCGAATAAATATCACAACAGTGTCCTATACCACTGTATGATACTCAATTATTTATTCAATGCTCCTAAATTACACTCGAACACCATACTATTATATATACTGAGTCCAAAGAATAACCGAAGAAATATTACCGAATGCCCCATCTCAAACGGTATTATACTTCGTTTATTCAGTTTTCTCATCACACAGAATGAAATATCACAAAATCATAAAGAAGGGAATCATCATCATATCATATCGAAATAAGAAATCAAATCAATATCAACGGTGAATCATTCATGAAATCGAAATTAATATAGGAAAATGAGAAATCAAAAAATGTAGAAATCATACATAAAAATTCCAACTTAATTAAGAAATGAAATAATAATAAAGTCTAACAAAAAATTTCTTTAAACATTCAAATAAATATTTATATATATATAACACAATTTAATAATTCATAAGTAATCATATTATTAGTAATATACACTTGAAAATTCCTAAAATGTTAATCATAAAATATTTTGTATTTTCCATAATTTTAAAATCTTTTAAATAATTAACTAAAAAAATATAAAATTTTCTTTTTAATAGATTACCAAATTTAATTAAAGCTTCTCTTCAATCAATTTACATTCTAGAACTAATAAAACTAATGAACACTTATATATTAAATAATCTCACCTCATTTATATAATACCAAAAATAAAGATTTAATATTATAATTTACTTACAAATCCTTGTTTATATACATATAAAACATTCATAATCAATTTACCAATTAAATGTACCTCCTCCTCCTCATGCCTCAAGTTTCTAGAAGAATATCATTTCCACATGTCAACACTTACAAATCAACACTTCTATCAAGTTCGAAAATGGAATTCGAATTGCCTTCTGGACTGACCCCGGGATGGAAAATGTAGCGCTTTGCACATTATTCCCTGATCTATTCTCAATTGCCAATGACAAAAATATATCTATGAGCCGGGCTTTTACCGGAGGAGTTTGCAATATTCAATTCACTCAAATTATCACTGGCAGCAGTATTCGGGCACATTTCTCCCTCTATATAGCCGATGGTTAACACTCATCTGATAGATAGTGAAGATGAAGTATCATGGGCCATAAACTACGTTGGACTATTCATGGTGAAATCTATGTAATTTTTATGCGCATTCTGGTATGACTCTAAACTTAGCCAACCTATGGGCAGTCAAGGCCCCTCCTAAATATAAAATCCATGCATGGCTTGTTCTGATGAGCAAGTTAAATACTACTGAATGTTTGGCAAGCAAGAATTTGGGGCTTACCCAGAATTATTTCTTTTGCTCGACCAGTATTGATTCTTTCCATCATATTTTCTATGAGTGTGATTATTCTTTCCAAGTTTGGAAATTTTGTGCCTCTAGCCTGAATAAGCAAGCTCCTTTACCTGAATGTAACGCACTTCATCTTTGGGAGACATGCTCCCTAGATCCATCGATGCCTTACTTTCCTTGCTTTCCTATGGGCAGTTTGGTTGGAAATAAATGACTGCTGCTTCAATTCCAAATATCACTCATATTTGATTTTTGCGTACAAAACTATGTATATGTACAATGTTTAGACATGTGCAACTCGGGGAAATCTCCAGTTTTTCCTTCAAGGACCTGATTCAGCTGAAAGTAACAATCAAGGGAGCTGGTAAGAAGGGATGGTGACCTGGACTTTCTTTGCTACTGACTTGGATTACTTATGCCATTTTTTAGGATGGAGTTATATGTGCTACTATTTTAGGCTAGGGTTATTATTATGTGGGACTGTAATATATGCTCTCTAGACTTGTTAACTATATAGATGTATATACTTAACTGCTGCTACCATAACCACCGATTAGGCTTATTAGTCGGGTATTTTACTTTTATTTTATGCATTGTATGGTTGTGCGGCCACAAGCTGCATACCCTTTTCATAAATAAATGTAACTTATAGAGATTATCATAATGAGATTCTATTTTAAAAATAAGTTTACAAACTTCCAAAATAAATATAAAATATAATTCAAAATCTTCACCTTATACTAACCTAATTAGAATTAAAACATTCTCTTTTAAATTATGCCATAATCGGAATTCTCATATTATTAAATAGATTTTTATTTATTCAAAACATATCCAAAACCTTTTAAATAAAAGAATTCTATATTTTTCCAAGGTTTGAAAAATCTTTCAAAAATATTTAAATAACCATTATAATAAAATATCGCTTAAAAGTAATATTATTATTTTCATAATATATTTCGTAAGGTAGCATTATATTTTATTTTACCTTTAAAACAATTCCAAACATATAATATATTATAATATTGAATTTAAAAGGGTTTTATAACCGAAACAAAACTATATTTATATTTGTAATTAATAATATATTTTTAAATACAAAAATAGCTAAATTGAATAAAATTTTAGTAAATTATTTATAACATACTTTTACTAAATTTCAAAATCCTTAAATAATTTTTCAAAACTTTTCAAACATCTTTTTAAAAGAAGAAAGTAAATAAATATCTAAACTTACAATTATGGAGTAAACTATTCCACGAACCTATAAATAAATTATGCAATTCAAAATGTAATCATACAACGTCTTCTTTGCATTTTGATAATCCAACATGCATAAAATCTTAACATCCACTACAAATTCATAACCAATATCACACAATCATTCAAATATCCCAAAAAACATTTCAACCAGGCAATTCAACCAATATCGGAATAAATATATATAGCGAATAGCTTCTATCTTCGTTTTTCTCCGCTGCGCTACCCTTGCCACACGACATAATAATCGCTACTCAACCACACTTTCTTCCATCAGCCACCACCGTACAACCACCAGCATTGCCACTTGTCAAGAAAAGACCTCCGCCTTTATGCCCAGGTCGTGCACATGCTCCCCAAGTCGTTGCCTCTAACTTCGTTGCTTTCATTCCAGGCTGCAGCTCCAACCTCCCATATGCAAATCGAATGCCTGAAGCCGCTCCAATCACACCGCACATGCCTCCACCTCGCTAGCTTCTCACACCTGTTCCGTTCGCAACACCTAGTCACAGCTCTCATCCCCAATCGCGAGCCCAAGCTCCCTGCCCTCACCCCCGACGTCGACTTCAGTCACCACACTTGAGCGCCTAGTGCGATTTTTTTTTAATTAATGTGATTTCCTTTTTGGAAATGATATGTGGAGAGGTTATGGCAAGTAATAGAAAATGAAGTGGAGGTAGGCTTTCCTTTTGTTAAAGAAAGGGAATGTGTTTTAAAGTAAAGAGAGGTGTGGACTTGGGCTTAAATTTAGGTTTCGATTTTAATTAATTAATTTTTCATTTCTTTTCTATTAAGTAACCCTTTCAATTTATTTGCAAATTTATTTCAATTTAATTTTAATTAATTTATACTTCATTTTACAAGATATATATCTATAATTCGACAATTTTGTTCAATTCGATGTCCGCTTGCTTGTTTTTCATTATTATAATCACATAACTTATTTACACTCTTAAAATATTTTATGTTTAACTAAAACATTTTATTCTATTTTAATATATTATTTAAAAGGAATTTATTAACCAATTCAATTCATTTAAAAAAATTATTAACTAAACTTAAAAAAATTGGAATTTATTTTTAAAATATTAATTATTAAAATCAAATTCAAATATTTTTATTTTAATTAAATTCGTTTATTATTATGGCATAGACAGTTAGGTTGTTACAGACTCTCCTTATGAAAATTGCATCCTTTCAATTTCTTATAGTGAGATATCAAACAACTCATACCCTGACTTTCTTTGTGTCTACGATCCTCTATCAAACTTAAACTACTTAATCTTCTATGTGGCTCTTTCTCCAATTACTCTTATCATATGCTACAATTTAAACAGATTCAATTCAATGACTTCCTATTTTCACATACGGTAAAAAATTTGTGAAAATTTTCTAAGTGTTGGATATTTCTGAAAATTTCGACAGAGTCTTCTTTGTATGGAGAGAATTTTAAAAAACCAAAACACAATACATAATAATATACACACACATCCCAAAATAGGGTATCTCAAAATATGGGAAACGATATGATATCACATCATATATTGATATAGCGTAAAAAGGTACCTTTATATAGCATTTTAAGCAAGTTTGCTTACTATAAAGAGAGCAAAAGCGAGTTGTCGTCACCATTTAGTCCAAGTATTCTTCATAAGTACCTATACTCAGCTTAAGTTTAGATATTAGTGACATATGAAGAAGTATAGTAAGTATGCATTCGTGTAATGAATAAGCAACAAAAAATTCTTGTTTAGGCCATTTTTTGTAACGTCTCGGATTTTTCGCGTTCGAAAATCCACATCCGTACTTCACATTGTACTAGAATGCCGCAGATTCGACCGTTCAAATCCGATTCGCCGGAGCTTATAACACCATTAAGTATTACAACACAGCGGAATAAAAAGAATATATTAATGATATCATATATATATAACATTGACACAATGACAGATACAAAAATCTGATACAATATGATACAACATATATCAATATACATCAGAGATATGATACAAGAAATAGCAGCGGAAAGAAAATAGATAACACCAGCAGTGGATAGAATATCTCCAATAGAATGCTCCAATCCATAGCTAGCGGAAAGCAAGGTCAGTCGTCCAAGGACTGACTAGCTCCAGATAATCTACTCAACCTGAATATCTGAAAACCCCAACTCTAGACTGCTCGTGTAGAAAATTATGAGCACCCAGAGTTTAGGAAAGGAACAATAAACTCCGAGTCAGTCGTGGGACTGGTGTGAGTAACAAAAACAGTTTATCTTTAAAACAACACAAAAGAATTTTTAAACATTGAAACCCGCAATGCTTTTGGAAAATGAAACTACCATAAGGCCTCCCGCACATACACACAATGCAAACGCAGAATCGGAGGAGATTTCTCCTTATGATAGTCAAAGATGCTTACTACGCAAAACAAATCATTGGATATTATTACTAGTGCATAGTGCAGAAAATATTTCGAAAGTATAATATTAATCTTAGCCAACATAGGCATTTCACACTATGCCTACTATAGCTACCATCTAAACAGTGGGGTGCCACCATAAGTAAATGACAGGTTCTACAACTAAAACCGTACAGGGTTCGTATTGGAAGATGGATTTCCAACAAATGGTCAGGCTAAGGAACTTCCTTTCCTACTACCGAATGGGATCACTTCTGGATGGACGTCCCGAGAGACAACTGCTCTCTGCCAACACAAGGCCGGGTTACCCCTGTAACAGGTAACTCACGAATATGTCATCCCCCGGTCCTTTGGGACCTTTATCCGAGGCGCCTCGATAAACACACAATCACACAATAAATGAGATCGGAGTATCCACATAGGTTAAATACCAGGGCTCCATACCTGATACCACCCTTTTCCAGAAGGAAATGACATACCCTAAAGGGCGCGACCCTCATAACCTTGCCGCATATTCCTGTTTCGACCATTTCCGGGTTGTGAGGTTCGACGAAGTCTCGTCCACAAAGCTACGCTTTGTCACAAAGTCATGCTTTGGGTCAACAGATGATCAAAGTAATGATCACAAAGATAAATGATCAAACAAATGATCATATCACAAATGATCAAACGATGATCATCACACAGCACACTCAGCATGCCACATTACCAAATTGGGAGTATATCGTTGATAAATTTCAACTACATAACCTCTGTGCTCGTACGTCTCAGAGAAGGGTGTTAAGCTAAGAGAATAAATTCTCCGCCACCAACAGAAATGTATTTGAAAGAAATTTGCTTTATATCTCAAAATGTAATGTCAGACATGTAACCATACAAGTCTGTTCCGGGTTCGAACAGAACCGAAGGCTCTTCCGAAGAAGCCCTTGCAAATCCGGGTATTCACAATCCCGATCGGACTTCCCATCACTTAGGAAATCTCTATACCGGAGAAACTCAGTGTAGAGACAATCGATAGGTTATCCTATTGTTTTCGCAAATACCCGGTCTTCAACACCGGTCTTCAAATGCTATCCATATACGACGGATCACTATTCGGAATGGGTTATATGACACAAAGGTCCTCTCCCGGCTAAACCGAACAGTGAGCGCAATATTTAAAAACGTATGGATAATGGAATTTTAGTTAAGTCACAACTTAACCCAAACTTTCTTTTTAAATGGTTTAACAAATTACCATTTTAATCTTTTAAAACAAAAAGATTCATTTTAACAACCTTCAACGGTTTAAACAATTTCCACACTTTAATCTTTTAAACAAAATATTCATTCACAGATTTTCCAAATCAATTTCCATTTTAATTTGATTAACTCGTTAAATCTTTAAATCAAAGATTTAACTTATAGCTTTCAAAACAATTTCATTTCGAATGGTTTAAACAGATCACCATTTTAAATCTGTTAAAATAAACAGATTCAATTCATAGCTTTCAAAAAGAATTCATTCATAACTTGGAAAACCATTTTTTTCAATTCAATCTTGAAATTCCTTTAATTAAACTGGAATTTCATTTCTTATCTGAAAGCTTTTATCATTTGAAAACAAACAGTTTTCATTTTGGAAACCTGATTCATTTATACGAGTTAAAGTTCTTGGGTTAAATTCAAATTCTCAAAATTATACTTTTAAAATGGTTTAACTTCATATAAACACATTTATATCATCTTTAATCAAAATTTCCAATCATTGAATTCAATTCTAAATTTTGAATTCAAAATTCAAATTTAATTTATTTAAATTAGAAAACTTACCAAGTTATTCAAAATAACTTTCATCTTAAAAACCTCATTTCAAAGCTTTAACATTTAACCCAAATTCATTTCCAAAATCAATTGAAATCGAAATTTCAATTTTAAAAATATTAAATTTAAATCATCTGTGACTTAACCGATTTCCACGTGAAATTCATATTTGTGTGTGTATGGTGTAGTCCAGGGTTTCCACGCAGTAGTGCAATATCATTCAATCATCACAGATCAGAATACAGAAATATAATTGATAAGCGTTATAAATTATAACGCTTATCATTCATTCACAGATCACAGATATATAAATTATAGACCACAACACAAATCAGAATATATCACAAAGCATAACATATCAAGGATATTAAACCATTCAAAGCACTCAATACAATTCAAACATCCATAAGTAGGATCAATTAATTATCTAATTAATTTAAATCAGATTAATTACTTATGAATAAATCACTAATCCTGGTTAATTAATCATTAATTAATTATAATCCATTTCAGTTAATTAATCTTTAATCATTTATTAATTACATTTTAATAATAAATTAATTAACCTTTAATTATAATTCATCAACATTTATTTATTAATTAATCAACCTTAATTAATTATTCACATAATTAATTATCCTCAAATTAATTATTCTTTAATTACTTGGTTGATCAACTTCCATTATTAACAAATTTACCTTAATTACTTTTATTAAGTAGTTCACTTCAAGTAATTAATTTCCTTCAACAAATAAATTAACTTTAAACTTTAGAAGTTAATTAATCATTAAAACATTCTTTATATTAATTAACTATCCTTTAACATTATTTAGTTTATTTAAAATAAACTTTCAAAACAATTCCATTTTAATTTCTGCTTTACTTTATATATTTACTTTTATTTCAACTTAAATATTTATCTCTAGAAGTTTATAAGTTCATCTCATATTTGATGTAACTATAGATTTATTCGAAATATTTGTTTAACATCAACACTTATTTTGAATTCCTTTTAAAGTTTTATTACCCAACATTTTATTATTTATATTTTAAACCATTTATATTCAAGATTTCAAATTCAAATTCAATGTATATATATACATTTACAAATTTACTCATATATTACATACACATTCATATATACACATATATACACAATATACAATATTTTTAATTTAAATGATTTATACAGAATATATTTGAATCCGGGGAAACTCACATCACTTTAATCAATTTATTTTACTATATTTATTCAAAAATACAATTAATTATTAATTTAAATATATATAAAATTTGGGGTCGTTACATTTGTCGACAAAGATCTCAAGGGTCAAAACATAAAATTATAAATGGGTTTCAAATGTAAAGTTGTAGATTAGTCAAAAGGCCTTACCTAAAACCTTTCAGATCTAGAAAATATGGTGTTCGGAAAAATTTATAGTCATTTTATTAAATGTAACCCTTTAAGAAAATCCTACTACATAGCAAGTCCACTTAAGAAAACTACATTTTTAGCCACAAAAGCTTCAAAATTTTACAACACATATAACACAAGTTGTTTCTTATATTTTAAGCTTTTTGGAATGAGCAAGATCATCCAAATCAGACAAACCGTTCGAAAGTTACGGTTGAATGAAGCAGGGCTATGTTGAAGAATTTACACTTTCAGGACAGCGAAGCACTTTCATTTTGGTTTATGTTTTTGACATCACTTAAACTCAAAAAAATTCTTTTCGCTTCAAATAAAAATTGTTCTAAATAACATAGGTTTCTAGAGAATTTAAAATTGTCGAAAACAAACCAATAGTTTGAGAATTATGCCTAAAACAAATCATTACTTAGACTTAGAAATTTTCTATATATGGTTTAAAATCTTTTATCTATTCAATGTGCATTTCTTTTCAACAACAATTTTTCAAGTTTAAGTTTTAAAACTTCAAACGTAATACTACATTTAACTTTGTGTACAAAACATTTTTTTCCAACTCAAAGTAATTATATTATTTCCCATGCCTTTCCTTAAATATATATACTTTTTCCAGAATGTTATTTAACTTATCACAAATTCTTAGCTACATTCTAAAAATATTATTTATAACACTTCCAAATTCTTTACATTTTCAACATAGTAATTCTCCATTTTCCAAACATATTATTTAGCTATGTATGTATGTATGTACGCACTAAAGCATTATCTTATTTTCAAGACATTGCTTTCTTTTTCAAAACACTTTTAAACGAATTAACATTTCTTTTGAAATGATTTCAAAACATTACATTTTTCATATAATATATTTATTTTATTTGTCACTTTATAAAATTTACCTTTAACTCAAAATGAATTGATTATATATATATATTTCATTAGAAAATTCTTTTAATACAATTTAATCAAATATTTATATTTATATACAATAATCCATAAATTAATTTATATTAAAGTATACAATGTTGTCACGCCACAAATTTGAGTGATTTATTTTGTCAATTGGCTGCAATATTGACTACCTAGGATAATAACTCAACATTGTCTCGCTAGTGATTTCAACTTTACACTAATATCAAATGGCTGCATACATTATTCAAAAATATTTAAATCTAGAAAAATAGATATTCTTCATTTTCTAAGACAATATATTACTTTATAAAACAATACACAATTCAAATAAAATACTTTATTTACCATTTCGAAAATACCGTGTCAGACTGCCTTGTATAAGCGTTTAGGAATCCCTATCGATAACGCTGATCAAACGTATTGACCAGAATTCTTAAATTACTTTACAAACAAACTAACACCAGAACAACTACTAAAATATTTTTATTCACTATACAAATATTATTCAAATATTATTAAATAATATGCTTGTTTGAAATAAAATGTTAAATTTAAAAATTCGTATATACATTCAATTCAACAACCATTAACAACAGTTCAAATCAACACACATCCATAATATCAATCAAGTATTCTATTAATTTAATTTCTCATTCTACATCTTTAATTATATTATTATTATTTCTTAAGCAGATTTTATTAACCCCTAGCGGTTCAGATTTGGATAAACCTTTGGCTTCTATTAATATTTGGCTCTGTCTAGATTCAAGTGGGTTTAGAAATATTTGAGTGAGAACTCCTCAATTTTCACATTCTAGACTAAGCCAAATGAAAACAAAGATTAATACAACCAAACACACATTAAACAAACAAACAAACAAACGCCTTTAGGAAATAACTATTTATCAGCATTCGCTGTGCAATGTAATCACTATTGGATCCTTCTACCCTACATGCCACATAGTGGTTTATCCACCCTCTCCAATGCCGACACTACTGGTTTGGCTAACAATTTTTTATTTCTCTACCTCCATTAACAACACTCATTTCACACAGAGACAATTACACCAAAGAGATTGGGATAAGATTAATAATATATATATATATAATAGGAAAAATAACAAGTATTTCCCTAAATGATTAGCCCAGTAATCATCGTATACTCCTATTATCCCTTTAATACAGGGTAACTACCCAACACACCCTAGGGGACAAGGACTCTAAGTCTAATCTAAGGTCAAGACTCATGTCTCTTATATATGATGTATTGTTTTGAACCTGCTCCGATACCAAAAGGAAACATCCTCACCTCTATACCATACTATCCTAGAGTATTACCAAGTAATACTGTCAGATAATACGAAGAATGAGACGAGACGGGTTACACACATGAATGTTCTGTTAGGCTAACACTTGTACATATTTAAACATCGAATAAATTACTCACTTATATGTACACGGTATTGCACAAAACAACAAACACGTGTGCCTTCAAGATAGAACGATACACAATATATAGTAAACATCATAGATCACAGAGTAACAGCAGCGCGATAATATATATGTATATATTATATATATAATAGAAACTACTGATAGATAAAAATGGAGATTCAAAAATTATCAACATTCCTGCAATCAATTTTTTGGTTTTGGGATTTGGAATCAAAGTTCCATCTCCTAAAGTATCCCTTCTTCTTTTTAATAGTAATTGGTAAAATCATCTGCCAATTCATGGAAACGGATCTATAATTCGGCCTCACTTTCAGTCGCTTCAAAAACATGGAATCAAATTCTGAAAACAAAAAGGGTGCTGTTAACGTTGAAAAGTGAACGCTAACACCCGGTGTGTGTGTAGTAGAACCGTGAAAGCACCACCCGTGTGACGGGAACAAAAAGTAAGCAGTAAAGTAGCGAAAAAGCGGTAAAAGACAGCAGTTTATAGTGGTTCGGCTTGAAATCGTGCCTACGTCCACTTTGAATCTCTTTATTATTGAATCTGGTTACAAGACGATACAATCCACTTATGACAACAATACAATTTGATCTTAAAGACAATCTCGACTACTAGCTCAAACTCCGATGATGGAACTTGATGAATCCGTGTAGAATGCAAGAAATTCCTCTCGAAGCTTGTTGTAGTGTCATGAATGTATGCAGATCTTCAATTGTCGAGTGAGTTGAGAGTTCGGCAGAGTAACGACGCTTTTATAACTGATCCGCCCAAAGTCCTCTTCATGTTGGAAGTGGTGGTCTATTTATAGGAGTTAAATTCTGAACAGAAGTTTCTGCCAAGTCATGAGTCGTGGCCGACTTAAGATAAGTCGTGATTCGTGGTTGACTTAAGGTAACTCGTGGGCGTCTTACTGAGTTCAGCTTGTGGCTTGGTAGACGACAAGTTCTAAGTCGTGGTCGACTTATCAAATAAAGGTGGCATAGGTGCAGGCATTGGAGTTTAACTCGATAACTTTTAGGTCGTGGATGACTTAAGCTAAGTCGTGGGTCGCTGATAGCCTTAAGTCGTGAATCTTCTTAATTCCTCAGGTCAGTACCTCCCTTAAGTCGTTTATACCTTAACTCGTTGAGTCGTGGGCTTCCTTAACTCGCTGAGTCGTGGGCTCCCTTAACTCGCTGAGTCGTAAGCTTTCTTAGATCATCCATCCCTTAAGTCGCTAAGTCGCATAATACGCTTAAGTCATGCAATGCTTGAGTCGTATGAGTCGTACAGTCCTTGAGTCGACCAGTACGTAAGTCGTCAAATATTAAGGGTTAACATTTGCCCCTCGAAGTACACGCCTGAGTCGTAGGTCGTGTGCTTCGACTTATCTTAACTCGTGTATGCCGCTTCGAGTTCCACTGCCCCCGAGATATAAAAGGCTTGAGTCATTCCCCTTATTTCCTTCTTCTCATTGCTTATCTCCTGAGTCGTATCTGCCATTAACGTTCTTCCGAGCTTCCTCAAGGCAAAGTTTTCCCTATTTTAAACAATCAAACAATCACCGATTCTCGATTCTTCATTGCGTAAGTGCTCCTACTTCCCCCCCGATCCTTGATCATCATTAATCTGCGAATTCTCCTTTTTGTGCTTAATCCATCCCCTTGTGCAATGCTTTGTTGCAAGTTCCCCTGTATCGACAGTCCGTGAACTCGATTTTTACTCGATTTAGCTTTAGATGATTGAGGCGATGAAGGCGATGGGTTACTGTGTTTTAGGCTTAACCGAGTGGATCGGCGAGGCTTTGGCGATCTCGAATCGGTTTTTGAATGATACAACCAGTGTGGAAAATGGAAGCTTTTGTTTACGGAGGAGTTAATGGGTTAACGGGTCAGGAGGATAACGAGTTAGGAGGATAACGGGTTAGGAGGATAATTGGTTAGGAGTTAGGAGAAAAGTCAATGGGTCAAAGGAAGTGAGGTGTTAGCTTGGTCACGATCTATCAGCCTTGTATGACCTATGCCTTTCTCGACTTAAATCTTTACCGACTTATCCATTTGCGACATAACCTTGAATCGTGGACGACTTATGACTTAGGAAATTTACACCGTTTTTAACTGAAGCCTTTTTCTTCTTTTACACGACCTACAACTCGATGTACTTCCGACTTAAAGTATCAGCGACTTAAAACTGAAACGACCTATTCTGGATTGACTTAAGATCCTTAAGTCGTGGACGAATTAGCCAAAAACACAACAGCTCAACTTAGCCCATGGAACACATTCTTAAGTCGTCGGCGAGTCAACACTTAAGTCGTTGGCGACTTAGCACTTGAACTTTGCATGAACTTTGAACTGTTGAACTTTGAATTGTTGCATTTTCTTTTACAGGTCACTCTAACTTGCAAACCAACAATCTGCTTAACACAACATTTACAGAAAATTGGGACGAATATACCGTCACTGACTGCCCACATCAGATGACATATTAGTTAATAATAGATAATTGACATAAATAGATTGTGTGAACGAAGTGCTTTAAATCAACAAATTCAAGCAAAGTATTAAAGCAACATTGAAACAGTCAACTGAAAAATGACCGGCTCGCACTAATACTGCACCTGAACTTTAAATTAACAAGTTTTGAAATCTGATAATCGATTAGTTACCGACTAGCCTAATTCCAGTTGTATTTACTTGTTATTTTTACTAGTTTCGCACAACACTTCACACTATTTAGGAAACGTGCACCTTCATATTTGAATATCCAGTTGCTTGTGTAGAATGACTTCTCAGCAAGGAGATGTAACAATCCAGACTGGAGAGTCCACTCTTATTCCAGCTCCTTTAGTCAATCCTCCAAAAAGAGCCTCTACCACTCTATCGTACAGAGTTTTTCGGCAATTGTGCACTCAATTTGGCATTGCTGAAGCTGACGCCATTCTTCCTGAGAGGAGTAACACTGCTGATGTAGCACCTCCTAGCTTTGTAGCGGTCAACCGACAAATGTGCCTGAGCGGGGCCATTCCTCCTTTCAACAACTTTCTTCAACATCTTCTTCGCCAACTGGCAATTTCTCCATTTCAACTACACCCCAACAGCTATGCCGTTCTAATGGGGTTGTGTGTATTATTCGGTAGAACGCTTGACCGTCTCCCCAGTGTTGACGAGATCTATTACCTATGCTCTTTTATCAGAACTAAAGATCATCCTTCGATCATTGTTGTAAGAAGTGCCAGGAATCGTAAATTGGTTGTCGGCCTCCCTGATAGTGCTCATGGGTTTTTGACTCAGTATTTTTACGTTTGATGTCCCCCTGGGTTTTATGCTGTGTGGAGAGAAGGAAGTAAGATTGTCTATCTTTTCTTCTTTTTATTCTCTGAGTATTTTGCAGTCCAAATTACCAAGTGTTAACTTTGCTTTCTCATTTCAGCGCTCCCCCCTCCCTCTAGGGATCCCAGTCACAAGCAAACACTGGAGAGGCTCATGGCTGTTCCAGTTGAAGAGCGGGATGCGAAATTTTTGTTGAAAGACGAGTTTCTTCACCAGTTCGGACTTCTTCACCCCTCTCGCTCCACTCAGCCTCGCGAAATTCCAAATTCTCCTACGGAGGTACCGGATGTCCCACCTTCTGTTGAAGAACCCATGCTGAAGGAGTCTACCACTGAAACTCCACTGGTAAAATGCCCCACACTTACCAATGTTGCGGGACCGTCCAGCAAACCGGCACTTGCTCCAATTATTGAAGAGGAAGAAAATCCTTGAATTTATGAAAAATCAGCCGATGTGGAAGTCGAAAAAGGGAGTTCTGCTGGGTGTCATGGTGATGATACCTTTGATGACTTGAGCGATATAATGATAACTTCTCAAGAGCTTTTCAAGGATAATACTTCAAAAGCGATCTCTCCTGTCGTTGAAGCGACTTCTACCTTTAAACAAGCTTCGATACCTTCTACACCTGTCGTCTCCGTTCCCACATTAAAGCGTGGTCTGTAGTTTGACGCACGTAGTTTGCACGCCGCACACACTTAGGATTTTTCTGCACTTATAAGCACTTATTCTTTCTTCCTGGAAATTTCTAAACTTTACTTCTTTTCCATGTTCAGATTCTCCGATGGGGCGTACTGGCTCATACTATGACTCATTTCAGCGCCATGGAGGCCGTGGATCTTATGACTTTAGGAAATACCTTGGTGACCAGAGAGAGACAGATGAGGAAAGGGCTCGAAGGAAGGCTCAAGAAAGGCGGGATTACGAGCAGTGGTAGAGAAGAAAAGATGCTGAGCGATATGATTCTTCTCACAGAAGTGACGATTCCCATAAGCGAAAGTCTTATGATGACAAGAGGAAGACTCATATTGCTGACGAATCGAGCAAGCGATCCAAGCCAAGTGACGCATCTGCAATTTCTGAAAAGACCGATGCTCCCATTTCTCCTAATGTTCCATCCGGCTCTCCTTCTTTAAAGAAGTCTGATATCCAAGCGATCATCAACAGACCCCAGTATCAGGTTAAAGATGGCCCTCCAACGCTTCAAAGCCGATTTCCGAATTGGTGCTTAAAAGGAGTGCGCTTTGACCTAGATTTGGTCCCGATCGACAAGCAAGACATGCTTAAAAGTCTTGATGCAGTTAGGCTTAATATTGAGAGGATGTCGCAATGGTAGAAACTTGTCGATGAACTCCAAAGAGTCAATCATGCGAACCTTGAAGCCATGCTGACCATGGAAAACGACAAGACGGAATGGGACAAAATCTGCAAACAGCATGACGCCGAGATGACGAGTATTGCTGATGATAATGCAAGACTTGAGTCTGAGGTCACAAAACTCAAGGAAGATCTCGCCGCTTCTTTCGCTTCACAATCTCAAAAGGAAGAAGTGTTTCAAAAATAAGTGCAGGATGCGCACGCTGCTCAGAGGGACGCTGAGATGAAATTTGCAGCTGAGCAGTTCGTTGTTGAAGAATACCACAAAAATAACACTCAGCTGCGGGAAACAGTTAACTCCCAGAACGTGGAGATTGAATTGCTAAAGTCCCAACTTGCTAATGCTGAGAAAGAGCGTGATGAGGCTGTTGCTGGTCGAGCTGAAGCTGTCGCCGAAAAAGAGGCGGCCGAGCAATCGCATGAAACAACAAAAGCTAACGTCAGCTCCACCTTATTTGACTTTTATCTACACAGCGTTCTGGGTCACGGGAACCTCTCTTTTCTGGGCCCCAACTATGAGGTTACCCTGGCTGAAGTATGGGAAGCAGCAATTGACATGCTTGGCGGGGCAGGCTATGATGAGGCGGAACTTGAGGCACGCTATCTTGACGAAGAAGCTCGTGCTGCTCTTGCCTAGGGAAAAAAGCAACTCGCTGAAGCTAGAGCTGGAATAGTGGCAGAAGAACATCCAGAGAAGAAAATATCTTTAACTGCCCCTGTCCACACTTCGACTTCGACCATCGTCGATATCGTTGGTTCCAACTCTCACTTTTCTTCTCCCGCAAAAAGCATCGAGGCTAAGCTCGTCACAACCGAGTCTCCCCTTACTCAAATTGGGGAGCAAAGCCAAGAAGACAATGAGGCTGATAGATTTGAAATTGTCTTGTCAAAACCGACTTCTCCAGGTAATTTTGGCATCGACCCGAGTTCAGTGAATCATTTATTTGATTTAAACGAGTTTGATGGCCTTCTTATTTATTACTTAAACTTTGGTGAACCGATACCTTCTCTTTTCTCGGAGGATACCGATTTTAACTTCTTTTCTTCTACAGCGGAGGTACCGAATACCGCACAAACTTCCACTCCTTTAATTGCCGTTCCTCCGTCTTCGCAAATTACTCCTCCTTCTGCTTCCCAACCGGGATCACAGGTAGAGAAAATTGAAGCTCTTCAAGGCCTGGATGATCCGGCCGCTTCGCAGGAGCAGAAGGTGGAGGATCTTGATGACATCGAGAAGACCCCGGAGCGGTCTCTAGATGATGACACGAAGCTTTCGACATTGCTTGCTACTCCGGGGAGTGAATCTTCTTCGAAGAGGAAGGGGAAGCGTGCCATAAGGAAGAAGAAGAATATTTCCGTTGGAGAGGAAGCAGAAGTTGATCCAGCCGTGCCTCTTTCTCCTTCTGCCCCGACCCGTTCACAACGGCTTCAGAAACTAATCATTAGGCCGAGTAAAGGCTCCAAAGGTGGCGGGAAGAAGGAATAGCAAGCTGGATCTTCTACTTCTTATTTTTGCTTTTTGCATGTATCGACCGGAGATTGTGCGAGTACCGGTCCCCGCTTCTTTTTTGTGATCTGTACAATGTAAAAAGTTTTCATAGTATTGAATAAAATAGCTATTTTACTTGTACAAATTCTCGTGTATGTGAGAATGCATTTATTTCTCATTTTAGTGTAGAATAAACAATTCTTCTTACTTGTACAAACTTTCTGGTCTGTGCTTGAGAATGCATTTATTCCACATCTATTTTTCATGATATTGCAATGAACTTGCGGTATGTTGCTTGCATATTCCTTTTATTAATGTGATTGAATTGTATAGTGTTGCCCCCATACCACAAGTGCATTGCAACATTTCTAACTTTCACAAGACTGATAATCTTATTTCAGAGAATAACTATTCCACTTTTAAGGGAAGAATTATTCTGCTTTTAATAGATCATATCTCGTTTTTTTTTTGGAGAAATTTTTACTTCCTCTTTCTTTCTGAAGAACACTTCAACTTTCGGGGATGATCACTTTCATTTGTCAAAAAAGAAAGTAGATTTTCCTATGCAGTGAAATGAACTTTCTGAAGAAAATGTTTGGTACTTCAAGCAAGGTGAAGTGTGCCTCCGAAGGGGTCTTTTTGTAGCATTTCAACTTTTTTAGAAGGAACTTTTTTGAGATGAACAAGTTAACCTTCCTTTGAGAGTTGAACTGTGCATCCGGAGAAGGCTTTTTATTTGAGTATTCTATTTTGGGACATGCCTCCGGAGAGGGCTCCTCTTAAAGAGTTGTGCCTCCGGAGAGGTCTTGTGCCTCCGAAAAGGGCTTGTACCTCCGACGAGGGCTTGTGCCTTCGAAGAGGGCTTGTGGTGCCTCGGGAGAGGGATTTTGCCTCCGAAGAGGGCAAGTGCCTCCGAAGAGGGCTTGTGGTGCCTTGGGAAAGGGCTTTTGCCTCTGAAGAGGTCATGTGCCTCCGAAGAGGGCTTGTGCCTCCGAAGAGGGCTTTTTGATTGCCTGGAAGTTACTTTCTCATGGTTGAATGGATCCACGGGGCGGACGCAAGTTGCTTGATTGGATGTTTGTTTGCACAAGCGATCGCAATCAATTATCAAGGGCCCTGTTCCTTCAACTTGGGAAGGTGCCCCTCCGGTGGTTCCACCAATCTTTTTTGATTGAGAGAAGTACTTTCATTTTTTGGCGTGCCTCGTTAGAGGGCTTTGTTGTCCTTTGGGATGGAGCGTCGGTTGGTTGGTGTGCCAGGAAGGTTGCGTCTCAGGGACGAGTAGATCCACGGGACGGACACAAGCTGCCTGATCGGATGCATCACGATCAGTTAGCAAGGGCACTGTTCCTTCTGCTTGGGAAGGTATCCCTTCGGTGGTTCTACCGGCCCTTTTATTGAGAGGCATACCTCCTTTTGGCTGCTTCTTTGTTTACTTGGAAATGTTCTCTCATCATCTGCTCATTAGCAATCTTTTATTATCGTTTCCAAGCGCATCTTCTTTCCTTTTACAAGTAAATTGCCTCATCCGAAGAAGTGGACTTCACTGTTGAACGACTTCACGGGACAAACGCGAGTTATCTTAGTTGGATGTCTGTTCATATCGACAATCTCAACCAGTTAACAAAGGTTTGCCACAGTGGAGTCGCCAACTTTTTATGTGAAGTTCTTCTTGTGTAGGATTTGAATTTAGAATTTTTTGTCGCTTGGTATTTGCGTAATAGGTGATTTATAGAGGTCGCTTGGCTTTGTAACGAACGAGCCTTGTTTTAATGTCCTGCAATTTTGAATCGACATTTTAGCAATACATTTAAAGTATTTACTTATTGAAATGAAACAGGCATTATGAAATAGTAAAGAACACAAGATTTATAGTGGTTCGGCCAAGAATCGGGCCTACATCCACTTTATAGCTTTCATTCATTTACACTGATTTACAATGTTTTACAATACAACTGATACATTCATCACTATTTTACAACTTTGAGCAAAGCTTTTTTCAAGTAAAATAAGGACGTAAGTGGTTGCTGTTCCAGGCTCTTGGAATTGGATCTCCTTCAACAGTTATGAGTTTGAAAGTGCCATCAAGAAGTTTACTGCCAATGGCATATGGTCCCTCCCAGTTTGGCCCAAACACACCAGTTGCTGTCATGATCCTTTTCAAAACTAAGTCTCCGACCTCAAAGCTGCGTTGGCGAACTTTAGAGTTGAAGTGCCTGGCTATCCTTCGCTGATAAGCTGAAACTCTGAGCCTAGCTTCTTCTCTTTTTTCATCAAGAAAATCAAGTGCTTCAAGCTGCAGCTTTTCATTTTCGGCTTCATTGAAATAAATTCTCCTGTGTGAAGGAACTTCTACTTCCACTGGAATCATTGCTTCTGATCCGTATGCCAGTGAAAATGGAGTGTGCCCAGTCGTAGTTTTGTGAGTAGTTCTGTATGCCCATAGTGCTAATGGAAGCTTATCGACCCAACCACCTTTTGCTTTTTTGAGTTGCTTTTTGATGGTTGATTTGATAATTTTGTTCACCACTTCCACTTGCCCATTTTCCTGCGGATGAGCCACTGCTGAGAAGCTTTTTCGAATTCTGAATTGTTTGCAAAAATCCTGGAATTCTTCACTTTCAAACTGGGTACCGTTGTCTGTGATTATCTTCTGTGGCACACCATATCTGCAAATGATATTTTTAGTTACGAAATTTATCATCTTTTTAGAGGTAATGGTGGCTAAGGGTTCGGCTTCAGCCCATTTTGTGAAATAATCAACGGCAACAATAGCATATTTGATTCCAGATTTAGTGATCGGTAAGGGTCCAATCAAGTCTATTCCCCAAATAGCGAATGGCCATGGGCTGACCATTTGTGTGAGTTCGGTGGAAGGTGCTTTTGGGATTCTTGCAAATCTCTGACATTTGTCGCACTTTCGAGAGTAAATGGCAGCATCTCGATTAATGTCCGGCCAGAAATACCCATATCGAAGAACCTTCTTGGCTAGAGTCTGGCCACCTGAATGATCCCCACATTCTCCTCCGTGTACCTCGGCTAGAATTGACTTGGCTTCTTCCTTGGTTACACATCGAATTAATGGCATTGAGAATCCCCGTCTATATAATCGGCCATCTTGAATTATGTATCTTGATGCTTTCCTCAATAGTTTTCGGCGTTCTTTAGAGCTTTTTGGCAGGGAACCATTGAGTAGGTATTCTTTGATTGGAGTCATCCATGATTCATGCTCTTGAGACGCAGCCATAATCCAATCAACATCCATTTCATCAATGCTTGGAGCTGACAGAACTTCTACAGGAACTAATCCCAGTAATTGAGCTTCTCCAGAACTTGAGTACTTTGCAAGAGAATCCGCTTTCATGTTTTCTACCCGAGGAATATGACTTATCGTGTAATGATCGAAATCTTCGAGAAGTTCACATGCCTTTGACAAGTATGCGGGCAGATTTCCACCTTTAGCTTGAAACTCTTTCTTTACCTGGCAAACAATGAGTTGAGAATCGCTGAAAATTTGTAACGCTTTGATGTTTAGTTCCTTGGCAATTTTTAAGCCGGCGATAAGATCTTCATACTCTGCTTCATTGTTTGTTGAAGGAAATTCCAATCTCAAGGCATAACACAATGATCGTCCGTCGGGGGTTTCAAGCACAACCCCTGCCCCAGAACAATAATCATTTCTCGAACCGTCAACATACAACTTCCACTGGATTGGAATGCAGTCGGTTGTTTCTTTCTTACTGTCACCTTTGTCAGTAGACTCCGCAATGAAATCTGCTAAAGCTTGCCCGTTGATTGCTCTTCGGGGATGGTAAGTGATGTCATATTGGCTAAGTTCAATGTTCCATTTCAAAAGACGACCCGAAGTTTCAGGACGAAACAGGACTTGCTTTAAAGGTTGATCTGTAAGAACCTTGATAGGATGGGCTTGAAAGTATGGTCTCAATTTCCTGGAAGCAATTAGCAAACAATAGGCGAGCTTTTCTATCTTCGAATAATTCATCTCTGCCCCAGTGAACCGTTTACTGATATAATAGACTGGACGTTGTACTTTCATATCTTCCCGTACAAGTGCTGCGCTGAGAGCATGAGATGAAATTGCTAAATAGATGAAAAGATCTTCACCATCACTAGGCTTGGAAAGAACTGGAGGCGTTTCCATATGACGAATTAGTTCATCGAAAGCATTCTGGCATTCGGGAGTCCATTCGAAATTTTCCTTTCTTTAGAGCGTCAAAGAAGGGAATGCATTTGTCTGTGGCCTTGGAAATGAAGCGACTCAGAGCAGCGACTTTTCCATTGAGACTTTGCATTTCTTTCTTTGTTTTAGGGGCTTTGACCTCCCTTAGAGATGTGATTTGAGTAGGATTGGCTTCAATGCCCCTGGCGCTCACAATGAAACCCAAGAATTTCCCGGACTCTACTCCGAACGAACATTTCAATGGATTGAGCTTCATTCCGTACTTTCGAAGAATTGCAAACATTTCCTCCAAGTGACCCATGTGATCTACAGCTTTCTTTGACTTTACCAACATATCATCAACATAAACTTCCATGGTTCTACCAATCTGAGGCTTGAACATTGCATTGACGAGCCTTTGGTAGGTTGCCCTAGCATTCTTCAATCCGAAAGGCATAACTTTGTAGCAGTAGAGACCCACATCTGTGATAAAGCTTGTGTCTTCCTGATCCGGCTCATGCATCATAATCTGATTGTATCCGGAGTAAGCATCCATAAATGATAACAACTCATGCCCAGCTGTTCCATCTACCAATTGATCGATTCTGGGCAGTGGGAAGCAATCTTTGGGACAGGCTTTATTCAGATCTGAGAAATCTATGCATACTCTCCACTTTCCATTTGCCTTCTTGACCAATACTGGATTTGAAACCCAATTTGGATAAGTGGAGTTTCTGATGAAGCCGTTTTCCATGAGCCGATCGACTTCTTCCTTTAGTGCTGTCGACCTTTCTGGGCCTTGAGTTCTTCTTTTCTGTTTCACTGGCGTGAATTTTGGATCAATGTTTAGAGTATGTACAGCGATTTCCGGGGAGATCCCACACATATCAGCATGACACCAAGCGAACACATCTAGATTGGCTTTTAAGAATGATATCAGCGTGTTTTGAACTGCTTTGCTCAGCTGTGAACCCACATTGAGTACTTTGTTCGGGTCTTTCGAGTCAACAGATATTGGTACCATTACCTCCACGGGTACCACTCTATTCTCCCCTGTGCTGGCTTTCCTGGGATCCATTTCTTTCCTTGCATTGCTGTGTTCGCCAGTACAGGGCCACTCCGTAGTTGCTACAGGGTTGGTTCCTTGATGCGGAGCGGAGCTGCCGCATCTTTCCCCATTTCTCTTTTCCTGGCCTCTCGGAGTTCTATAAGATAACATTCTCGCCCTGCGTTCTGATCTCCCTTAATGACAGCAATCCCATTATCAGTAGGAAATTTCATTGTTAAGCACCATGGAGCGAGGACGGCCCTAAAAGCAGCAAGAGTAAGCCGACCCAAGAAAGCATTATAGGTGGAGAATCCATCAACAATTACAAAAGTTTGCTTCCGAACCAACTTCTTCTGCCCTTCGCCCATTTCAACAAACAAGTTCACCGTTCCAATTGGCTGTTTCAGCTCTCCTGTAAATCCGGCAATTTTGTGTGAAGAGGCTTGTACATCTGTCATTGGAATTTTCATTTGGTCAAATGTCTTTTTAAAGAGTATGTTGCACGAAGCACCACTATCAACCAGAACTCTTCTGACAATAGCCGGCCCAATAGCGACAGAGACAACCAAAGGGTCCTCAGTAAGAGCTTCCACATCAATAGAATCCCTGGTTCTGAACATAATATCATCATGAAAAGTCTTCTGCTGCTTTAAAGGTGCAGCATCTTCCAAGATCAAGACACTTTCTTCAGTTGGAGCATACTTCAAAGCTCTAGCATACCTTTCCATCTCACCCCAACTCCTGCCAGCTGGATGAGGTCCTCCTGTGATCACATTGATAACAGGTCTTTCTTTTTCAGCAGGCCTCTCTCTTGAACCAGATGAATGAGCTGGGGGTAGTTGCCCCTGGTTAGATGAAGACAGGTCTTTTCTATTTCTTTTCACATACTGCTGCAACTTATTCTCTCTCAACAATTCTTCAATTAGGCTTTTCAAGTGGCGGCATTCGTTGGTATCATGGCCTGGTTGATTATGAAATTTGCAAAATCTTGCGCTTTAAACATCATTTTTCCCAACTTTTACTGCTGATGGTTTTGGAAAATCAACAGCATCCTTAGTGGCGATGAAAATATTCTCCGGGGTATCAGTCAGAGGAGTAAAATCCGAAGGTTTGAGGAAGCGGGGCTTTTTGAGATCTTTCTGCTTCTTTCCACCATTACTTTCCCTCTTCTGATTTGCAGATTCTTTCTTGTTCTGAACTGTAGCATTATTTTCCACCACTGTTGTCACAACTTTAGCTGACGCGGAGAGATTCTCTAAGCGCATGAACTCATCAGCCTTTTTGTAGAATTTTTCGAGCGGGTTTGGTTCTTTCATTTTTAACCATTTTCCAAACTCGCTAGACTTGTCAATAGCCCGCATTAAGTAGGTTAAGATCATTCGCGGTTCCGCGTTATCAACTTCTGCTAGGGCTAAATTAAAGCGATTCAAGAAGGATTTAATGGGCTCTCCAGGATTCTGTTCAAGACTTGAGAGAGACATTATATCCTTTGCTCTTGAAATGTACAATCTGAATTGTTCCTTGAATTTTTGGGTCAGATCAGAAAATTGATCGACAGATCGCACAGGAAGCTTGGTGAACCAAAGTAACGCCACTCCTTCTAAGTATACCGGGAAATACCGGCATTTAATCTCGTCAGTTGCTCTGGCACCAGTCATGTGCCAATCATATTTGTATAGGAATTGATTTGGATCACTCGTTCCTCGATAAGAAGGAATGGTGGGAGAAACAAATTTTCTCGGAAACTCAGCTTTTAAGATCCTTTCAGTGAATGGAGTTTTACTCGGAGCGAATCCCCAATCATTCTCATCTTTGTTTCTTTGCATGCTTTCCTTCATTATTTGCCGAACCATGCTAGAGAGATATTCCTCATTGTTTAGAGATTTCGCGGAATAGACTTCGGCCATCTTTTCAGAGGTTTGCCCCGGTAAATGCTCACGGAGAACCGGTGACGGCCTGGATCCTTCAGCCTGGAGGGGTGCCCCTTCAGCAGCACCTGATCCCCCTTGAGGAATATTTCTCCCTTCGGAATTGGGAGCAGCATTAGCAAAGTTTTCCTCATTACTTACTGGTCTTTGATTAGCCCCAAGTAGAGCATTCAGCTTTTCCATCATCAGATTGTTCTGAGTTTCAATCTGCTGGTACAGTCCGGATACAGCAGCATCTAACTCTTGTCGCGTCACACCGACACTTGGAGCTGCCTGATTTGGAGAAAGAGAAGTGGCAGTATTGTCGCAGTCATCATCAGTTCTAACAGACTTTCGTTTCCTTCCAGGAGCCATTATGTCTGATAGACTTCTGGTTTTGTAGGAAATTCTTTCAACAAACTTCCGTGAAGCAATAGTGAGTGGTAGCCTGAGTTGGGTTCTCAGTGAAAGCACCAAAATGTTAACGTTGAAAAGTGAACGCTAACACCTGGTGTGTGTGTAGTAGAATCGTGAAAGCATCACCCGTGTGACGGGAACAAAAAGTAAGCAGTAAAGTAGCGAAAAAGCGGTAAAAGACAGCAGTTTATAGTGGTTTGGCTTGAAATCGTGCCTACTTCCACTTTGAATCTCTTTATTATTGAATCTGGTTACAAGACGATACAATCCACTTATGACAACAATACAATTTGATCTTAAAGACAATCTCGACTACTAGCTCAAACTCCGATGATGGAACTTGATGAATCCGTGTAGAATGCAAGAAATTCCTCTCGAAGCTTGTTGTAGTGCCACGAATGTATGAAGATCTTCAATTGTCGAGTGAGTTGAGAGTTCGGTAGAGTAACGACACTTTTAGAAATGATCCGCCCAAAGTCCTCTTCATGTTGGAAGTGGTGGTCTATTTATAGGAGTTAAATTCTGAACAGAAGTTTCTGCCAAGTCATGAGTCGTGGCCGACTTAAGATAAGTCGTGATTCGTGGTTGACTTAAGGTAACTCGTGGGCGTCTTACTGAGTTCAGCTTGTGGCTTGGTAGACGACAAGTCCTAAGTCGTGGTCGACTTATCAAATAAAGGTGGCATAGGTGCAGGCATTGGAGTTTAACTCGATAACTTTTAGGTCGTGGATGACTTAAGCTAAGTCGTGGGTCGCTGATAGCCTTAAGTCGTGAATCTTCTTAATTCCTCAGGTCAGTACCTCCCTTAAGTCGTTTAGACCTTAACTCGTTGAGTCGTGGGCTTCCTTAACTCGCTGAGTCGTGAGCTTCCTTAACTCGCTGAGTCGTGGGCTCCCTTAACTCGCTGAGTCGTAAGCTTTCTTAGATCATCCATCCCTTAAGTCGCTAAGTCGCATAATCCGCTTAAGTCATGCAATGCTTGAGTCGTATGAGTCGTACAGTCCTTGAGTCGACCAGTACGTAAGTCGTCAAATATTAAGGGTTAACAGGTGCGAAGGTAGATAAAGCACAGTACTTAATTTTAAAAGTATTGAGTTTCACGCTTTGAGAAACGAATGGACAAACTACAGGAATGTCGTTCTTTGGCTAATCCAAAGCTATGACAATTGGGGATTAGAAAGAAAAATGTAGTTCGTTCCTAAAGTAATACTAGAAAATATAGATCTGGATTTCTAGACGATCTAAACAAACTCTGGTCAATTAAAGGCATGTGTATAAGATCTGGGTACACAGAAAAATCTGCAAAGGATCGAGATATAATTAACTATGACTGCGGATGAGAATACATATGGTTGTAGTCCATATCAGGACCGACAACCGTGAACCCTAGTTTTCTTTTCGTGATCTCGATATTAGATCTGGGAATTGGAGATAGATAGTAATCGGTTTTGGGAGAGATTAAGATGATGTGGCTAATGGTTGCATAGGCAGTTCATAAGATGTGGGAAATTAGATCGTTGATGGGATCCAAAATCACATTAGATCCATCGCGAGTTTCTAGGTAGAGAAGAGCATGTTGAGGTAGCTCATGGGCTGTGATGGATCGAATCGACATCGAAGCCTGATGCAGATTAACGTGGATGATGTATCTTGAGGTTCGCGACCTCACATACTTTTTCGGTGGTAACATAAGTCACGTGAAGATATTGGATTTGTTTGTTAACTGTTGATGGTGGTTACTATAAGAAAACGGACAAATTTTCAAAAGAGACTGGTTTTTTAAACTATTGGCATAAATATGCTAGTTTACAAACTATTTGCAAGTTTAGGCTAGTTTTGGCCAGCTCAGCGATGAGCTGGCCAGTATTTGAAAAAAAATATTACGGAGCGCATTTGTGAAATGCGCCCTTACAAAATTACACTGGCGCATTTGCCAAATGCTCTAGTGTAATTTTTTATCCAAACATGGAAATGCGAACCAAAGCCAAATTTGGAGTTTGCTATCATTCAGTGGAACGATAGACATAACTGTATCGTACACCAACAATTTCCTACCATTCCTATTTCGAGATACATGACTTGGTATTGGTTGATTACTCGAAAATTCATTGTTGCAGATCGGACTTCTCACGAACGTGCATACACCGCTCGTGCACCGCTTGAGCGAGATGTGGTCAATCTTCGTATTATCATGATATTTTTAGTTCATTGGCTTGAATTGTTTGTTCACTTGAATTATGTTTCTAATTTTGAATAAATAATTACAACTTGTAGGTCGATGTATTAGAGACGGTAGAAAGAGGGTTGGATGATATCAGATATGGTAGAGTACCCGAAAGAGAAGTCCAACCACGATGTCTTGATTTCAACAAACTTATTGATACACATTTTTTTAAAAATCGATTAGCACGACCAAGCCCTTCCGAACAAGCTATGAAGACTAGAGAGTGAAGAACTAAAAGAATGCAAGATACACACCAATCGCAAGCCGCTGGATCTTCTCAACCACCACCAATTGAGAAGATCCAACGGCTTGCGATTGATGTGTATCCTGCATTCTTTTAGTTCTTCGCTCTCTAGTCTGCATAGCTTGTTCGGAAGGGCTTGGTCGTGCTAATCGATTTCTTAAAAGAGTGTATCAATAAGTTTGTTGAAATCAAGACATCGTGGTTGGGCTTCTCGTTCGGGTACTCTACCATATCTGATATCGTCCAACCCTCTTTCTACCGTCTCTAATACATCGACCTACAAGTTGTAATTATTTATTCAAAATTAGAAACATAATTCAAGTGAACAAACAACTTCAAGCCAACGAACTAAAAATATCATGATAATATGAAGATTTACCACATCTCGCTCAAGCAGTGCACGAGCGGTGTATGCACGTTCGTGAGAAGTCCGATCTGCAAAAATGAATCTTCGAGTAATCAACCAATACCAAGTCATGTATCTCGAAATAGGAATGGTAGGAAATTATTGGTGTACGATACAGTTATGTCTATCGTTCCACTGAATGATAGCAAACTCCAAATTTGGCTTTGGTTCGCATTTCCATGTTTGGACAAAAAATTACACTGGAGCACTTGGCAAGTGCGCCAGTGTAATTTTGTATGGGCGCATTTCACAAATGCGCCCCGTGATTTTTTTTTTCAAATACTGGCCAGCTCATCGCTGAGCTGGCCTAAACTAGCCTAAACTTGCAAATAGTTTGTAAACTAGTCTATTTATGCCAATAGTTTAAAAAACTAGCCTCTTTTGAAAATTTGTCCTAAGAAAACTGAACCTTCACGTGAGTTACATGCACGTTTGGGATCTGGGGGATGGTTCTTTCCTCCAGGCAAAAGGAACTGAAGTGTTAGGCCACAAATACTGGGCTTTAAAGCATCATTTCGTAATTATGTGGAAGATATCATATGACATGAAGAATGGTGTCAAGTATCTTAGACGGATGCAGAACAGAAATGAAGATTTCTATAGGCAACATCTCAAGTAGTTTGAAAATGCAATGTATAAAGATGTATTTTACTGTATGCACTATGTAAGCCTGTTATTGATGGGCCCTTTTTTATTGGATTGTACTCTGGAATTTATATAATAGCAATAAAAGGAACCCATTTTCAAAATACACACACACAATGTTCAATATACATTAGAATGATATATACTCAACGGACTATATAATACAGGATTATAATCTACAATATTTATATCTAGTCTCCTCTATGCCTAGAAAACACAAGTTGGTCTCATCGTCCCTGGACCTGAAATGTCTTGGACTGACTCGAGTATTACGTAAATAGCACACGACCCAAACTATATCTAAATTTAGAGGTTAACACATATATGGATATAGTATATGCATGGAATAATAGTGATGCCATACAAACAATAGTATAACAAAATAATAACAACCACAAAACCAAACGTAAAAATGTCATCACCTATATAAAATCAGATCAAATATTATCTAATCAAAACAACATGTAATGGGTGAATCATCCATATTCAAAGTCATCATCAATGTCTAGAAATCATCAAATACGATATGTCATCAAGTATAATTAGGCTGCAAAAGAAAGGGCCAAGTATTTCTCTCAATCTTGAGTAATAAAATACCAACATCAGTATAGAATATAGGTCGCCTATCAAAGAAATCAAATACAATGAAAGTATATGCTATACCTTGGATGCTTATCTAGATATAATCTCATAAAACAATTCATGTCTGTCATGTGAGTGCTATCTACTTAAAATGAATAACCGAATAAATATCACAATAGCGTCTCATACCACTGCGTAATACTTAATCGTTTATTCAATGCTCATAAATTACTCTCAAACTCCATAATATTCTATATAACGAGTCTAGAGAATAACTGAAGAAATATTACCCAATGCCCCATCTTAAACGGTATTATAACACAGTTTATTCTGATTTCTGATCACATAGAATAAAATATCACAAAATCATAATGAAGGGATTCATCATCGTATCATATCAAACCCAAAAATATAATCGATATCAACGATGAATCATTCATTATATCAAAATAAATATAGAAAAATGTGAAATCAGAAAATGTAAAAATATACATAAAAATTCCAATTTAATTCAGAAATGAAATAATACTATAGTTCAACAAAATCCTTCTTTAAACATTTAAATCAAATATTCAAATATATATATATATATGTACATATATAGAGCACACTTTAATAATTCATTAGTAATCATATTAGTAAAATACACTTTAAAATTCCTAAAATATTAAACAGAAAATGTTTCATATTTTTCAAAATTTTATAATCTTTTAAATAATTAATTAAAACCAAATATAAGATTTCCTTTTCAATAAAATACCAATTTTAAGTAATGCTTTGCTTCAGTCAATTTATATTTAAGAACTAATAAAACTAATAAACATTTTTATATTAAATAATTTCATCTCATTTATATAATACCGAAAATAAAGATTTGATACTATAATTTACTTACAAATCCTTGTTTATATACATATAAAACATTCATAATCACTTTACCTATTAAATATAACTTATAGAGAATACCATAATGAGATTCTATTTTAAAAATAAGTTTACAAACATCCAAAATAAATATAAAATATAATTCAAAATCTTCACTTTATATTAAACTAATTAAAATTAAAATATTTTCTTTTAAATTATGCCATAATCGAAATTCTCATATTACAAAAAAAAGATTTTTATTTATTCAGAACATATCCAAAACCATTTAGGTATTTTATAAAAAGAATTCTATCCAGGGTTTGAAAACTCTTTCAAAAATATTTAAACCACCATTATAATAAAATATCACTTAAAAGTAATATTATTATTTTAATAATATAGTTCACAAAATAGCATTATATTTTATTTTACAATTAAAACAATTCCAAACATATAATATATTATAATATTGATTTTAAATGGGTTTTATAACCAAAAGAAAACTATATTTATATTTGTAATTAACAATATATTTTTAAATATGAAAATAAGTAAACCGAACAAAATTTTGGTAAATTATTAATAACATACTTTTACTAAATTTCAAAATCCTTAAATAATTTTTCACAACTTTTCAAACTTCTTTTTAAAACAAGAAAGTAAATAAATATCTAAATATATAAATTATGGAGTAAATTATTCCACAAACATATAAATAAATTATGCAATTCAAAATGCAATCGGACAATGTCTCCTTTGAATTTTGATAATCCAACATGCATAAATCTCAACATCCAATACAAATTCATAACCAGTATCATACAATCAATCAAATATCCTAAACAAACATCTCAATCAAGCAATTTAACTAATATCAGAATTATATATATTTAGTAGGCAATGAATTTTAGATACGATTGTGAGTTAGAAACTCACTAAAATGATATACGAGTTCCAAAATAGCATCTATCTCCGTTTTTCTCAACTGTGCTACCCTTGCCACAAGACGTAGCCATCTCTACTTGATAGCATTTTCCTCCATAATCCACCTTCATATATAGCCACCAGCACTGCCACTTTGTCAAGAACAGACCTCCGGCTTCATGCCCAAGTCGTGCACATGCTTCCCAAGTCGCTGCCTCTAACTTCATTGCTCTCACTCCAGGCTGGAGCTCCAACCTCCCATGCCCAAATCGAACGCCTGAAGCCGCTCCAGCTACATCGAACGTGCCTCCACTTCGCTAGCTTCTCACGCCTGCTTCGTTTGCAACACCAGGTCACAACTCCTATCCTCAGTCGTGAGCGCAAGCTTCCCCCACCGACGTCAACTTCAACCACCATGCTTCAGTGCCTCGTGTGATTTCTTTTGTTTTTCTAAAATTAACACGATTTCATTTTTAGGAATGAGCTAGAGAGAGATTAGGGCAATAGAAAACAAAGTTGAGGTATAGGCTTTTCTTTTGTAAAAGAAAGGGAATGGGTTTTGAAGTAAAGAGAGGTGTGGACTTGGGCTTAAATTTGGGCTTTGATTTTAATTAAATTTTCATTTCTTTTTGACGCAGCGGATTAAACAAAACAATCTTCAATCGGTGAAAGTAGCAATCGATGGATTGATGAATACTGAAATGCCCGAATTCGTTGATCCGAAGATACCGAATTCTAGCTATCCCGAACTCGTTGATCGCGCACGATACCGGGTTCAAAGATCTTCAATTCTTCAAGCGTTGATCAAGCGCACTTGATTCTGCAAATCGGCTTCTACAATCGTTGAATCGAGCGCACTCGATTAACCGAAAGAGGAGATAGGAGATTACACTCAACTACCAATTTGAATGAAAGCACAAAGCTACCAAAGAGAATTTTATTCAAAAATCAACAACCCTTACAAATGAAACAACTTGCCTATTTATAGGCTACAACACGCAAAACAGGAAAAAAAATACAACTCCTAAGTCGTCGCCGACCTAACAGTCATGACCTAAAAAGTCAGACGACTTACGACTTACAAACATCACGACTTAAGCCTTATAACAGAACGACTTAACAACATGTTCAAAATAACTACAACAAACAACACACGACTCAACTTAAGATGACTTACGACTTACAAACAGAACGACCTAAGACTTCAACGGTTCAGATTAAGTCGGCAATAGAATCCAGGCACCAAGCTTCAGCGACCTAACTTAGGTCGGTAACGACCTAAAAATCAAACAGGTACGACTTAAGAAATCAACCGCCGAGATTAAGTCGGCAGAGAAGATCAACGCCTCCAGTCTTCACCGACCTATCTCGTGACTCGTTAGGTCGTTTACGACCTAACACTTCACCACATTTCTCTGCCTCTTCACTGTGTGACTCGGTAGGTCGTATACAAGTTAACTCGGTAAGTCGTTCCAGCGACCTATCTTTCAATTCGTTAGATCGTATACGAGCTAGAAACACGTTAGGTCGTTCCAGTATCTTGTTAACTCACACATTCCCACTAGGTCGTTGCCGATCTTCACTAAGTCGTTGGAATGACTTAAAGACTTCATTAGGTCGGCTGCGACCTAAAACTTGAACTTTCCACCATTTTTCACGACATGTTAACTCGTTAATCTCCTCCTTAGGTCGGTCTCGACCTATCAACATGTTAGGTCGTACACGACCTATGACTTCTCCATTCTGGGCTGCATCATCCTCCCCAGGTTGAGAAAAATTCGTCCTCGAATTTGCACTTTCTGCATCTTCCCCAACAAACTCATTCCTGTGATATGGTACGAGATGCTTAACATTGAATACGTCAGACGTATACACATCATCTGGCAGCTTCAATTTATAAGCATTTTCATTGATTCTCTTTAAAATTTCCACTGGACCAATCTTTCGTGCTTTCAATTTATTGTACGCGCCTATTGGAAAACGATCTTTTGTTAACACTGCATAAACCATATCTCCTTCATTAAACTCAACATTCCTTCGCTTCAAGTCTGCAGATCGTTTATATTTCTCATTTGCTTTCTCCAATCGTTCCTGAACGATTTTATGACATTCCGCCAATCCATCAACAAAATCAGCAGCTTTCTTAACTATCTTCTTTGATTGTGGCACTACCGTTAAATCCAACGGTCCCTTTGGTAAACTGGAATATACAATCTGGAATGGACTGAACCCTGTACTACGATTCACCGCATGGTTATGAGCAAATTCTGCCTGGCATAACTTCATGTCCCAACTCTTCAGGTTATCTTTCACAAGGCATCTCAACAAGTTTCCCAATGATCGGTTAACCACTTCCGTTTGTCCATCTGTTTGCGGATGATAGGCACTACTAAACTTCAACTTTGTTCCGACCATCTTCCACAAACTTATCCAAAAGTGACTTAAAAATCTGGTATCCCGATCAGAAACAACGGATTCCGGTAAACCATGTAAACGATATATCTCTTTGAAGAATAATTCAGCAACCCGGACGGCATCAGCTGTCTTTTTACAAGCGATGAAGTGTGCCATCTTGGAAAATCTGTCCACCACAACGAATATAGAATCATTCCCCCTTTGAGTTCTAGGCAAACCCAAAACAAAATCCATACTGATATCCACCCATGGTTTTACAGGCACGGGTAACGGCATATACAGTCCTGCATTTGTCGCTGTTCCCTTAGAAACTTGGCAAACATGACATCTCTCCACAAGCCTTCCCACTTCTTTCCTCATCGATGTCCAAAAGTAAGATTGTGAAACCAACTGTAATGTACGGTCTCTCCCAACATGTCCTTCTTCATGTAGCTCTTTTATAATCTTCATTCTCAAACTACAATCAGGTATGCACAATAGATTTCCCTTGAACAGAAAAACATCTACCATCACGAACTCATCCGTCACTCCCTCCTTGACTTTATCAACAAACTTCGCAAAGTAAGGATCTTCAACAAATAATTCTGGTAACATGTCAAACCCCGTTACTTCAACTTTCATTGTAGTCAACAAATGATTCCTCCTACTCAAAGCATCAGCCACACGATTCGTCACCCCTGACTTGTGTTTAACAACAAAAGTAAATTGTTGCAGATATGCAATCCACGATGCATGTCTTGCTGAAATCTTGTCTTGCCCTTGTAAATGCTTTAATGCTTCATGATCAGTGTAAAGAACAAACTCCTTCTGAAATAGATAGTGTCTCCAGTGTTTAATAGCTTGCACAACAGCATAAAACTCCACATCATATGTACTGTATCGCATCTTTGCTCTTGACAACTTCTCACTGAAATAGGCAATAGGACGACCCCTTTGACTCAACACTCCTCCAATCCCAACCTTTGACGCATCAGTATGTAATTCAAACAATAACTGAAAATCAGGTAATGCTAGGATTGGTGCTGTCGTCAACAACTCCTTGATTCGTTCAAAAGCAACTCCTGCTTCCTCCGTCCATGTAAACTGTTTACCCTTCATACAATCAGTCACAGGTGCCATCACGCTACTAAAGTGTGGAATAAACCTTCGATAAAATGAAGCCAACCCGTGAAAACTACGAACTTCCGTTATCGTCTTGGGTTATGGCCAATCTCTAATCGCTTCAATTTTACTTTGGTCAACCTGTATTCCTTCTTCCGACACAACATACCCCAGAAATAAAACGCTATGCGTCATGAACACGTATTTCTTCGTTGCAGCATAAAATTGTTCTTGTCGCAATACCATCAGTACTTCCCTCAGATGATTCAAATGTTCCCCAGGACTTCCACTATATATCAGAACGTCATCGAAATACACCACCACAAACTTCCCAATGAATGGTCGAAAAATCTGGTTCATCACCCTCATGAATGTACTTGGTGCATTTGATAAGCCAAATGGCATAACCATCCATTCGTATAGACCCTCCCTGGTTTTAAAAGCAGTCTTCCACTCATCACCTGGTCTGATACGAATTTGATGATATCCGCTCTTCAAATCAATCTTCGAAAATATAGTAGCTCCGCTTATTTGATCTAGCAAATCATCCAACCTTGGCATTGGAAATCTATATCTCACAGTAATCTTATTCAATGCTCGACTGTCAGTGCACATCCTCCACGTTCCATCCTTTTTGGGTACCAATAAAGCTGGTATAGCGCAAGGACTTAAACTCTCCTGCACACGCCCATGTTCAAGTAATTCCTCTACCTGCCTCCGCAACTCTTCATGTTCCTTCGGACTCATTCGATAATGTGGTCTGTGTGGCAACACAGCACCTGGAACAAGATCTATCTGATGTTGTATATCCCTCAACGGTGGCAACTCCGTTGGTAACTCCTCTGGAAATACATCGTCAAATTCTTTCAAAACTGGTTTAACTTCTTCTGGAATTTCAACTTCTTCACTGCTCTCATGCCCAATTAACAAGAATACTTCCGACTCTTCTTCAACCTCCTTAACAAACTCCTTCAAAGATAACAAAGTTTTGAGCTCTTCAATCTCCTCCAACTTGTTTTCTTCCTGTTGTCGCTTCTTTGGAACTAGAGTAATCTTTGTGCCTTCAAACATGAAACTGTAACTGTTGGTACGCCCATCATGTTGCACTGCCCTATCATACTGCCACGGTCTCCCCAGCAACAAATGACAAACGTCCATATCTACCACATCGCACCAGATTTCATCTTTGTATTTCTTTCCAATTGAAAAATTCACACGAGCCCTTCGTCCAACCTTCACCTCCCCGCCTTTCCTCAACCAAGCTAGCTTGTATGGCTTCGGATGTTTCTTAGTCTTTAATGCCAACTTCCTCACAGCCTCTGAAGAAATTATATTATCACAGCTTCCAGCATCAATAACAAATTTGCAAACTTTCCCCAGAATAGTACATGTTGACTGAAAAATATTGCTCCTCAACCAACTACAATCCTCCTCTTTCTTTGGTGTTAAACAGGACCTCTTCATCATGAGATTATAACCTTCGTCTCCCGACACTTCTTCTTCCTCCTCATCAGGTGGTGAATTGGAACATTCAGCTTCTTCATCCTCATCCTCAACCTCCGCTATCATAGCTCTCTTCTTCGGCTTCGGACATTCGCTACTTTTGTGACCAAATTCCTGACAATTGTAACATTTGAAACCGTTGTTAACCTTTGTCTTCTCAGCCTCCTTCACTACTGGTCTACTGATAGGTTTAGAAACATTAGAACTCCCACCAACACCCTTCGCTTGATTGTTAGAATTAGTAAACACACCACTTCCTCGTCGTCCCTGCTTCTCCTAAGCCAACGCTTTCTGATGTGCTTCCGCTACAGATCTAGGATCAAACATGTTAACCTCTGTATTCGCAACCCCCCAACAAATCTGGCTGTCAATTGTTCTTCTATCTCCATAATATCATTCCTGGCAATCAGTTGATAAAATTCGTCAGCATAGTCATTCATAGATTTCGTCCCTTGTCTCAAGTTCTGCAAACATTGATACATCAAAGATTGATAATTGTAAGGTAAGAACGTTGCTTTCATCAATTTCTTCATCTTCTCCCAAGATTCAACTTTTGACTTTCCCATTCGTTCACGTGTAAGTTTGGTTTGCTGCCACCATGCCAAAGCTCTACCCCTCAACCTTGTAGCAACCAACTTCACTCTACGATGTTTTGGAACTTCCTTGAAGTCAAAAATCTCTTTACATTAGCCATCCAATCTAGAAACTCCTCTGCTTGCATACCACCTTTGAATTCAGAAATTTCAGTCTTCATCCCCGACTCCCATTTGTGATCATACTCAGAGTGATTTCTTCCTTGTCCTCGTCCTTATCCTCGAACACTACCACCATCATACTCCTCTTCAAAATCAGATGTATATCGTTGTCTATCTCATCCACCCACATTTCTACTACCTTCACGTCTACCACCATCATCCCTTCTATCTACATTCCTCCGTTCACGATCATTCACGTTCCTCCCACGCCCTTGATCATCATCAACACTTCTGTCTCGATTGGAATGTGGCGAGACTCTACTACCCCCATGGTTAGATTCAGGTGAAACCCTTCTCCGATTTTGATTCATCTCCGTCATAAGCTTCTCTAACCGGCCAATTCCTTCATTAAGCTTTTCACTAAAGTTTTCATTGATTCTTTGCTCCATCTCATCAGCCTCTTCTCTTCGATACAAAGCTTCAACGTTTTGATGTCGATTGGCTCTCCTTGGCGGCATGATTGAAATCTTCACAAATTCTTCAACACTTCAAAATTCAAGCACTTTTCGGACTTGTTCCAAAATGAAATGGATCGACAACTTCCACTTTGTTGCAAATCGCGATGAACACGATGAACACAACTTCTCCAAATGCTAAGATCCGATCTCCAAACTTCAATATAAAGTCGAACACTTCAACTTGATCACGGCTCAACACTTCAAGCTCTCGGCTATCACTTCAAACTTCAAACTCTCGGCTCTAAGACTCGATCTAACTATGATTGGTTAGAACAAGCTCTGATACCAAAACTGACGCAGCGGATTAAACAAAACAATCTTCAATCGGTGAAAGTAGCAATCGATGGATTGATGAATACTGAAATGCCCGAATTCGTTGATCCGAAGATACCGAATTCTAGCTATCCCGAACTCGTTGATCGCGTACGATACCGGGTTCAAAGATCTTCAATTCTTCAAGCGTTGATCATGCGCACTTGATTCCGCGAATTGGCTTCTACAATCGTTGAATCGAGCACACTCGATTAACCGAAACAGGAGATAGGAGATTACACTCAACTACCAATTTGAATGAAAGCACAAAGCTAACAAAGAGAATTTTATTCAAAAATCAACAACCCTTACAAATGAAACAACTTGCCTATTTATAGGCTACAACACGCAAAACAGGAAAAAAATACAACTCCTAAGTCGTCGCCGACCTAACAGTCACGACCTAAAAAGTCAGACGACTTACGACTTACAAACATCACGACTTAAGCCTTATAACAGAACGACTTAACAACATGTTCAAAATAACTACAACAAACAACACACGACTCAACTTAAGACGACTTACGACTTACAAACAGAACGACCTAAGACTTCAACGGTTCTGATCAAGTTGGCAATAGAATCCAGGCACCAAGCTTCAGCGACCCAACTTAGGTCGGTAACGACCTAAAAATCAAACAGGTACGACTTAAGAAATCAACCGCCGAGATTAAGTCGGCAGAGAAGATCAACGCCTCCAGTCTTCACCGACCTATCTCGTGACTCGTTAGGTCGTTTACGACCTAACATTTCACCACATTGCTCTTCCTCTTCACTGTGTGACTCGGTAGGTCGTATACAAGTTAACTCGGTAAGTCGTTCCAGCGACCTATCTTTCAATTCGTTAGATCGTATACGAGCTAGAAACACGTTAGGTCGTTCCAGTATCTTGTTAACTCGCACATTCCCACTAGGTCGTTGCCGATCTTCACTAAGTCGTTGGAATGACTTAAAGACTTCATTAGGTCGGCTGCGACCTAAAACTTGAACTTTCCACCATTTTTCACGACATGTTAACTCGTTAATCTCCTCCTTAGGTCGGTCTCGACCTATCAACATGTTAGGTCGTACACGACCTATGACTTCTCCATTTTGGGCTGCATCACTTTTCTATTAAGTAATCCTTTCAATTTATTAGCAAATCTATTTCAATTTAATTTTAATTAATTTATACTTTATATATATCTATGTGCATTGGTAATTGGAAAATTTTACTCAATTCGATGCATGCTTATTTATTTTTCGTTATTATAATCACATAACTTATATACACTCTTAAATTATTTTATATTTAATTATAACATTTTATTCTGTTTTAATATATTATTAAAAAACATTCACTAACCAATTCAATTCTTTAAAACAAAAATATTTTATTAACTAAACTTCAATGAATATGAATTTATTTTCAAAAATAATTATTAAAATCAAATTCGACAAGCTTTGGAGAGTAAAGACTCTACCTTATTACTTGATGTGATGAAATCAAAAATGGATTCCATGTAAAAAAACTAAGTTTTGACTTTGGAAAATGAACACAAAAGGGTTCATCGACTACAAGTGGACCTTTAAGAAGATGATTGGTGTAGACGGTAAGGCTAGGCATATAAAGCACGATGATGGCAAAAGGTTTCCTTCAAATTCAAGGTGTTGATTATGGCGAAATGTTTTCACCGGTTACCATGCTTAAATCAAATCGGCTTTTATTTGCAATTGCTATTTATTATGACTATGAAATATGGAAAATGGATGTTAAAGTAGCATTTTTAAATGGTGATTTAGAATAGACTGGTTATATGTCATAGCCATAGGATTTCGAGGTCAATGGGAGCGGTGACAAAGTATATAGAATCTTAGGATCAATCTATGGTCTTAACCAAGCATCTAGAAGTTCAAATAAATGTTTTGATAAGGTAATCAAATAGTTTGATTTAGGCTAAAACACAAAGGAAGTATGCATATATACAGGAAAGAAAAAATGGTGCTATAATGTTCTAAGTTTTATATATTAATGATTTACTACTCACTGGTACCGATGTACCAATGTTATGATCATTAAAAGCTTGGGTGTACAATAATTTCTAAATAAAAGATTTAGGAGAAGCATTTTTTATGCTCGGTTTAAAGATCTATAGAGACAGATCCAAATGATTATTAAGATTGTCCCAATCAATGTACTTAGACACTTTATCAATAAGATTTAATATGGAAAATTCCAAGTGTGAAAATGTTCCAAACGACATGGAATTGTCTTTCTAAGAAGGGCTCCCCATCTACGGATGAGGGGGGAAAGCATATGATCAGGATTCCTTATCTATCGAATATAGGATCCATTTGGATGTCGCTTTTGCATTAGGTGCACTTAGTCAATATCAATCAAACTTAGGAGAAAAGCATTGGATGACGGTTAAAGTTATCCTCGAGTTTTTCAGAAGTACTAAGTATTTGTTTCTTATATATGAAAATAACAAACTCCTTATGAAGGGTTAATTAGACTTGAGTTTTCAAACTGATGTTGAAGATAGCAAATCTGTCCTAGGTTTTGTATTTACCCTAGTTCCAAATAAAAAAATGTTATTGATTAGACCATGGAGGCTAAGTACATCGCCTTGAATGATACTGCGAGATAGGAGTAATCTTATGAATTGGTGATACAATGTTGGTGTAATGCGACACTGATGAGGTAATGCATATTGCTAAGGAACATCGAGCTCACATGAGGTTGAGACCATCGTCCGCAAGTTCCACATGATAAGGCATTTTATTGCTGACTGAGAGATCGTGAACGAGAGAGTAGATACTAAAGAAAACATCACAGATCCATTTACTAAAATGATTTCTAAGTCTAATCTAGTTAAACTGATCGAAGGCATGGGAACGAGGCTCCATAATTAACCCCAAGTCGAAGTAGGAGATTAATAGAATTAAAGGTGTGTCCTTAGGGCAATTATGTAAGTAGTTATGTAACTTAACTCTTGTAAAAGAATATTTTTCGAATTAAGCTTTTTGTTTTATTTTCTTTTATATATGTTGTTATATAGTGATATAAGTAGTGATATTAATACATTAAACACATATAAGTAGAAAATCCTTAAGAAAGGTATTCTATCGATTGTAGTTGCGAATATGTTTGTAACCATGCACTACAAAAAAAGTTAGTTTCGACAGCATTCATTCTCAGCGTTCAAACTTTGAAAGCTGTAGAAAATGTATACATAGTATTGTTTTTAGGGTTTAACGCTGAAAAAAACATTTTGGTTTGCCGCCTTAACGCGGTCTTCATTTCCCCCGTAGGTTAAAAGAAGTTCCAATTTCCAATTTCTTCGCATAGTATTCCTTTCCCTCTTCCTCAATTTCAAGTTCCCCCAAAGTCATTTCGATTTCAATCCATCATCCTCCTCGTGGATTTCTTTATCGCTAGCTAAACTCGGTGGTTTCCCTTTCCTCTTCGATTTCCCTACCCGCGGTTGCCCTAAACTCGGCAGATTCCCTTTCCACTTTGATTTCCTTACCTGCGGTTGCCCTGCATAGGTGGAGAATAGAAAATTAGGTGAGCATTTTTTTACCCTAGTTTTTAGTTCGATTACAAATCATTACGAGGTAACCATTATTAGGATCTTTATGACAACATAAATGAAGAAGACAACTTGTAGGACTACATCGTGCTTGATGAGGTCGATTTTTTGCTTCATTGTCCATTTAATTTGCAATATTGATTTGCATGTTGTTTCTGATACTTCCCCCCACCATTTTCTGTTAAGTGTCACTTATTTAGGAAATAAATTCGCAAAAAGATAGTCTATTCAAATTGCATGAATTGTTTTTGAACTACAGTGTACTATATACAATAATCGTTTGAACTAGATTATATTTTATCTATTGTAATTTATAAAATATATAGTTTTACCTATAAGTTAAATTTGTAGCTCATAAAGTATTTTCTTAATGCTTTACCATCAAAATTTGTTTCTTGATCATCAATGTGTGATTGTTATTCGTTTAACATAGTGATCATGATCGAAACATGTCATTTTTTGTAAAAATTCAATAGCATCAAAAAGTATCATCTAAACTCATGTTGTGAGAGACTGAATGAAATTTAATGTGACATTGAAAATAGTTGTCTGAATTTATTACTGGTTAACCAAGTGATTATTTGGCTTTTAAATTATAATCTCTAACAGCTCCGCCAGTCATTGCCAATAAATAAAATTTTGCCAGCTCGTATGTCTTTCCCCCTTCCACAACAATTTGTTTTGAAGAATATATCATATATGTGATCAAGTTTGCTATTTTAATAAAAAATAGGTAACCTTCTTATGAAGCCCACTCCATATTTGTGAGCTATACTGTGATATCCCGGAATTTCGAGAAGTTTAAAATGTGATAATCTCTTAATTTAAATTATTTTAATTGATAATATTGTTATTTCAAATATAAATAACCAAATAATAATAATGTGATGTATTAATTATGATATAGATTGAATTATAATAAGGATAATTATTTAATTATGTTATTTTATAAATTTGATTTTAAAATAGATTTATCATTTCCAATATTTAATAGTATTGTTTAAATATATATATATATTGTCTTGAGTAGTTTTATATCAATTTCAAAGTTAATAATATGTTTATTTAAAAATATAAATGTTGAGTTGACTTTTAAATTGGATTTTTAAAAGTAAAATTTGAATTTTTAATCTGGATTTAAATTTGAATCTTTAAAAGATAATTATTTTATTTTATTTGGGTATAAAATATATGAACAAGGCTTTTATTTAAAATAAGATTTGTTTACAATATTTTCTTTAAAAGGAATTTTATTTATATAAATTTAGAAAATATTTATTTAATAGTGAATTGAATACAAGAGATATTTTTACACTTAAAAATGAATGAAATACATGTATATGATTTTATTAGGATATAAATGAGTTTTATTTTATTTTCTTTTAAAGGTTTCATTTATTTATAATATAGAAAAGCATTTATAACTAATAAATGTATTTATCTATTTAGGAAATACATATAAAAGCTTTTAAAATCTTTTTAAAAATAATATGAAATTATAAAATGACAAGTGTTAATAAATTAAGTCATGTTAGTAATATGTGTAAGTTAATTAAACAATGTTTGTGACAAGTGTCAATTTTATTTTCATTTTTTTTCTTTGATTTTTAAAATAAACCATAAATTAAGTTATATAAGCATACCTCTCCAATTTCTTTTTCTTTTCTTATCTTTTCATTTGCAAAAACAAAGACAAAACCAAAATCAGAAAATATACCAAACCGAAATAATCTTCTCAAACCAAAACTGAAATCTCCACAAACAAATCTGAAGATCTTCTCAAACCAGAATCAAATCTCCTCTAAATTCAAATCTGAAGCCATTTTCCTATTTCAAACCAAGTCTATAATCAATGATCCTCAAAACCAACCTGGAAATCATTTCCAGTTCAAAAACCCTGTAGCCTTCCTCAAAACAAACCTGCAATGTTTTTCAAGACCTGTAACAATTGTTCTTCAAGCCTGTAACCATTCCAAGAATGCATGCAAGTAAATCAAGCAAGTTTCAATATAACCTGAAGCAACAACAAAAGATTTCCAAGCTTTCCTGTTTTTAAAGAAATGAAGCAATTCTGTTTCAAAGCTTCCAGTTTTCAAAGATCTCAACATTCCAGTTTTCTTTCAAAACTTCTCTGCCTCAGTAAAAAGGTGAGTAAACATTTTTTTTCAAAAGTTAAAAATGAAATTAAATTTTGCTTTCGAATGATTTCTGAATGGAGTATATTTGCATGTTCGTTTATATGTGTGTACTCTGTATGTATGTGAGAATTGAAGTGTGCATGTCTGATTTAATTGTTAATTGCTCTGTTCATTTTTAATTTGAGAAACTCCTCTTTTATAAGACCTTAAAACTATATATCATGATCCCAGAAGTATTATATGGGATGTCCTAGAAATGATTGAGTGAATTTTTGGTTGCATGTTTATAAATATGTAGATATAAAGATGTGTATGTCTGTTCATATATATGTCTCTGTTTTATCTTAGTACAGGCTTCAGATTTTTATTTGAAAATTCATATCTTTGCATCCATTTGATTTTAGTCTAGGTTGTGTTAATGAGAAAGGTTTCTAACTATATACTTTAGATTTTAAAAATAGATTCAAGAATATATAATAAGTATTTAACTCAAAATTTAAATGTACAGTGGAAATCAAAGAAATGGGTAAAATTCGAATATGTTAATTTAGATCTTTGATTCTATAATCTGATTAATGCTTGCAAATGATGAATTTAGAAAAAGTAATCATGAATTTTAAGATTGAAATGGTAGAGAAATTTTAAGTTGAACAGAAATGACATTTTTGTAAATTTCCGATGATCGGCAAGTCAGGGATCATCATGGTTAATGTCGGAGATAGATTGAAGGCTGTAGATGGTTGGAAAAATAGTGGATGATTTTATTTTATGCCGTGGTTATCGATCGATGGTAATTTAGGGTTTAGCAATGGTTTTGGGTATGGTTGAAATCGCGACTTGTTCCGATGACGTGGGTGAACTGGAGGCTATCGCACCTGGGGGAATGGAAGCGTGGGTCGGAGATGGAGCGTTGGGCGAAGTCGTGGGGATGCTGATGGTCAGGGGTGGTCGGACGAGATGGTTCTTGGATGGAGTGTTGTTCCAGTTTTTGAGCTCGAGTGCTCGATTTCGTTTTCGAGTTGGATTTGATGATCGGAGTTGTCGTGATGGTTGAGAGGAAGGTGGGCGACTCGTCGATGGCCGGAGAAGTTAACGGAGTTGGTTGATCGTAGTGTGCACGTGCACGATCGTTAGTGTGTATCAGTGGTTTAGAGTTGGGGAAGATGGAGTTCTTGAATTCGTACTCGAGGAGGAACTCGAGCAAATTAGGCTGTGGCTCGAGTTTTCTCTGGGTCGTTTGCAAGTATGCGTGTGTAAATGGTTAATAGTTTTAACAGTTTAAAAACTTAAAACAAACAGTTTAAAATATCTCGGGGAGGACTCGTGGAGTTGAGGCTTTGGTTCGGGTTTGCCTTCGGGTCGTTTGTGAGTTGAGTGAAAACTGTTAGCAGTTTAAATTTTCTTTAAATTCAAAACAGTTTAAAATCTAAAATTAAATCTCTGTTTTAATAAAGATGCAGATGTATTGGCTTAGATTTAAATACATATGGGTTAAACCCAAAATAAATGTTAAACTAGTTTTTAAATTTAAGTAAAGGTAAGTTGTAAATTTAAATAATTAAGTTAAATCAATTCTCTTGAAATTTATTACTTTGTAATAAATAGTTAAATAAAATTAAGTTGTATGATTTTGATTAACTTAAATATATTAAATCAAAATCTTAAGTTATTTCCAAATTAAATGGGAAATGTAATAAAGTAATTATTGAGAAAATGTTTTTATCTTAAAACTTAATTAAAGTTTGATAATTAATAAGATGATTAAATTAGTTAATGATTAAGGATTTGTTAATTAACAATTAAGGTTTTCAAGATTTATTAACTTGTAATTAAAGATTGTCAATTAATAATTAAGGATAAGTAATTAATGATTATTTATTTTAACTTAATTAATGATTTTAATTAAGTAAGTTAATTATTAAGATCAAATGTTTTTAAATGATAATGTTTTATCTCAGGATTGATTAAATGATTAAGAGTTAATTAAAATAGTAATTAAGAAGTACTTAATAAAGTTTTATTAAGTAATAATGAAGTTTTCTTAATTAATAATTAAGAAATTATTTATCTATAATTAAAGTTAAATAAGAATTTATTTAACTGTTATTAAGGGTTAATTAATTATCATTTAAAGATTGATTAATAGGTAATTATGGATTAATTAATTTGTAATTAAGGTTAATTAATAAACAATGTTTTATTAATTGATGATTAAGAAGTAATTAATTAGTTAATTAAGTTTAATTAATTAATTATAAAAGTAATTAAGGATTGATTACTTTGTATTAAAAGATATTGATTAATAATTAAGGTTTATTAATTAATAATTAAAGAATAATTAATCAAGGATTAATTAATTTGTTTAAAGGGTAATTAAGGATGAGTTACTCAGTTATGATTTAAGAAATGAATGTGATTTATTTAAGTTAATTAATTTGTTAATTAATTAAGGATAGTCACTTGGTAATTGATTAAGTGTAGTTACTTAATAAGATTGGTTAAGTATAATTACTTAGTGTAAGTAATTAATAAATGAATTACTATATGTAATTGGTGAATTTAATCAAAAAGGATTTATAAAAGAAATTAAAGTAATTAAGAATAGTTAATTACTGTTAATGATTATTTAAGGTTGATTAATGGAAGTAATTAATTAATGCATGATTAATTAATGTAATTAATTAAGGAATAATGTAATTAATTATAGTTAATTAATTAATTAATGTAATTAATTAAGGATCATTAATTATTGTAGTTAATGAGAGTAATTAAAGGTTAATTACTATAAATGATTAAGGATAATTAATTTGTTAAATTAATTAAAGAATAATTACTTTATGTAATTAATGAAGAATTAATCAAGAGTGATTAATATTCAATTGATTAATTAATTAAATGGATTGTAATTAATTAATAGTTGATTTAAGCAAGGTTAGGAATTAATTCTTAAGTAATTAATTTAATTTAAGATGATTAAATTAATTATAATAGAGATTAATAAATGGTTGCTTATGAATGATGGTTGAGTAGAATGTCTGATTTGGTTGATATCTATTGGATGATATACTATGATATGATATTAGATATATCTGTGATAAATGTGTAATATTTATCTATGTTAATGCTATGTGAATTCAAGTATTAAATTGAATTGAATTGTTTAAACCTTTAAACAACTTGGCCTTAAAAGATACGTTTTGGATTTCGATGAGACCGGGATCGGGTTTCCGTATACCGGATTTCCAGGTCTGGAGACCCGAATACCACATCGATCCAAATTAACGATAGGTCGTGAATCTCAAGTGAAGATGAAGATTTAGAGTGCAAGGGTTATTGTCGTTAACTCTGAGGGTGATTCCAAAACGAGTGTAACGAGATAATGCCTTCGGTTTCGTTCGAACCCGGAACGAACTTGTATGGATTGAATGCTTTCAGCACATCGTCAGGCGGACGATGAGCATTCTAAGTGATATGTTCTGATTAAAGGTAATCGTAACCTCAAGCCTCATCAACCGGGAATGGCTAAAACAGGGGAGGTGCAGCAAGGCTTCGTGGGTAGCACCCACTGAGAGCAAGATAGATCCCTGTCTAGAGGTCCCTTTTCTTTTATTCGGCTTAGTGTGTGGTTGGTCGCGCCAACTACGGGATTGTCTTGTTCGGGATTATCCAGTAAGGGATGGTTCCGGCTTTGTGTTGCAGGGGAGCGGGCGTACTCCTCGGTACGGTGATCTAGGCCACGTACTGTGACGGGCGGTACCCCAGTAGCCTTGCCATTGTATGGAATCCAAACTCCAATAAGTGCCGTACGTATTAGTTGTGCCCAACTATGTTGAAATGTGAGATGTAAGCATTTCAGCTATTTCTGTATTTTACTTGGAAACCCTAGACCCTATTATAATATAACTGGATTTCCTATCAAATGTTTTAGTTAGCATAAGGTAAAAACTTACCCATGTTTATGTGTGGGGAGTCTTACGTGATACTTTTGTTTTCAAAGGTTTTCAAAGTTAAGCAATTTAAACCGTTTACTCACACCAGACCCATGTCTGACCCAAGTGTTTATTTTCTGTTTTATTAAACTCTTGGGTACTCAATATTGTATTGAGTAGTCGAGGGATTCAGGTTAGTCTTGACGAATACTGGAGGAGCTGAGGAGCAGGAGGCTTCAGCGTGTAGATATATAGAATTTCCGCTGTGTATGTTGTATTGTACTGATGTACTTGAGTGTTTAAATTAGACAGATGTTTATAACTGTCTAATATGTGTTGTATAAGTTGTGTAACTCTGATGTATATGATACTATGTAATATTTTATATGATATATTATATTTCATTCGTTCCGCTGTGAGTTTCTGATGTTGTTGTTCTTTCTTCTTTTCTTTCTTTTCTTCTTCTATCCCTTTCTTTCTTAATTCACGATACGTCTTTCTGGGCATAGAAAGTCGGGTCGTGACAGTTGGTATCAGAGCACTAGGTTGAGTGAATACCTAGGCTCTGAAGTGGTGTCTATCTTGAGAGAGCGTAATTGTTAGTTATATAAAAATGGTTTTATATTGTGTTAATTGATCGGTTGAGTGGTATATGGATTCTGGTCAATACGAGTAGCTAACGTTATTGATAGGGATCTCTAAACACTTGAACCAGGCCAACGGACACAATATTGTTTTAAAGAGGTAGATGAAATAATTTTACCCAGAAATAATTTCTATATAAAAAGTATCATTTTAAACATATATATATATATATGTATTTCTACCTATTTGTTGGGTTACCTGTTCGGGTTTTCCAATATGAGTTATAGAGGTAGATAAGGTAGTGGTGTGTGTAACACGATTACCAATGATTAGAGTTTGAGTGTTGAGGTTGGAAGGGTATCTGACGAGACTGTAGACCCAATACCGTCTCGAGTAAACTTTGTTGTGGTGTAAGATTTCATCGATCTCAGAAGGAAACTGTTAAGGTTCGGAGTCCATCTTCTAAGTTGGATGAGTAGAATTTGGATCTGTCGGTTGAACAGAAGCGAGTGATAGAATCTTGGTATATTCTGGAAGAAGTAGCTATGTGATAAGACGCGGTGAATATGGATATTCCCGAAGATGTTTTCTTTGGAACAAGTTGAGGAAGTGTGTCTGTTTCGGTGTTGTGGCTGAGTTCAACAAGATGTTTTTGTTCTGTTTGAAGTCCGAGTTTCTCGAAGAGCTTTGGATTGAGAAGTCTTTGGCATCTGTGGTAGCAGTGCAGATCGGAGTGTTTCGTTTTGGTAGGAAGTTTTCTGGCTGAGCAGTTTTCTAAAGGTGAAATTCAGAAGCAACAGAGTATATCCATTTCTTTGATGAATTGGATAGTTAAGTATGAGCTGTTCTGATTAGTTAAAGGGAGAACAGTTTCTTTGGAATTAGGCTGGGTTGATTGCAAAAGTGACTTGCGATAGATTGAGTATTCTCTTGAGTTATCTGAGATTTTCTGGGATGTGTTGTCCAGTTTGTGCTTGTGTTCTTCATCAGCATTTTCATTCTACTCCAGATCAGAATGGTGCAGTGGAAGTAGTTTGGCGAGTGCACCTGTTTGTCTTTTCCAGATAGGAGAAGTTAGTTCGGTCTTCTGATGTTGTGAGTAGATTTGTGTTTTGGATTATGGGTAGATTTTGAGAGGATCATTTTGTCGAGTTATTTTTGGTCTAGTTTGTTTCTAGAAGCATCGGCGAAGGTTGAGCTGATCAGAAAGGATTTGTAGGAAGCCGAGATCGTCTGAAGATTTTGTGGATAAGAAACGAAGAAATTTGAAATTCGAAGTTGGAGACTTCGTTGTTGTGAAGTTTTTCTCTGATTAAAGGGAGATATAAGATTGGGTAAGTCTGGGAAGTTAGCTCCGAGTTATTTTGGATCTTTTCTGTGATCTAATTTGGATAAGTACTTTGATACACAAGGTTGAATTGTCAGTTTGGATAACTGGAATTCAATGTATTTTACGTATCTCTGAGGGAGTACGTGTTTGATCTATCTCTGGTTTTGGAACCAGCAGTTCTGGAAGATTTGGTTGTTGAGTCAGACTCGTCTGTAGTCTGATATCTTGTTTAGTTCTATAGATCTAGATAAGTAAGAACTCTATAGCTTAGTATTGTTGTTTGTATGAATTGTTTGTTTGGATAAAATTGTTTGTTTGGATGAATGGTTGTTTGATTGATAGTGTACGGTTGATATGTATGCTTGGATTTTTGAAAATAAAATAAAACTTTTGGATTATCTTTTGCTTTAAATTTCGAGGACGAAATTCTTTTAAGGGGGAAGGAATGTGATATCCCGGAATTTCGAGAAGTTTAAAATGTGATAATCTCTTAATTTAAATTATTTTAATTGATAATATTGTTATTTCAAATATAAATAACCAAATAATAATAATGTGATGTATTAATTATGATATAGATTGAATTATAATAAGGATAATTATTTAATTATGTTATTTTATAAATTTGATTTTAAAATAGATTTATCATTTCCAATATTTAATAGTATTGTTTAAATATATATATATATATATATATATTGTCTTGAGTAGTTTTATATCAATTTCAAAGTTAATAATATGTTTATTTAAAAATATAAATGTTGAGTTGACTTTTAAATTGGATTTTTAAAAGTAAAATTTGAATTTTTAATCTGGATTTAAATTTGAATCTTTAAAAGATAATTATTTTATTTTATTTGGGTATAAAATATATGAACAAGGCTTTTATTTAAAATAAGATTTGTTTACAATATTTTCTTTAAAAGGAATTTTATTTATATAAATTTAGAAAATATTTATTTAATAGTGAATTGAATACAAGAGATATTTTTACACTTAAAAATGAATGAAATACATGTATATGATTTTATTAGGATATAAATGAGTTTTATTTTATTTTCTTTTAAAGGTTTCATTTATTTATAATATAGAAAAGCATTTATAACTAATAAATGTATTTATCTATTTAGGAAATACATATAAAAGCTTTTAAAATCTTTTTAAAAATAATATGAAATTATAAAATGACAAGTGTTAATAAATTAAGTCATGTTAGTAATATGTGTAAGTTAATTAAACAATGTTTGTGACAAGTGTCAATTTTATTTTCATTTTTTTTTCTTTGATTTTTAAAATAAACCATAAATTAAGTTATATAAGCATACCTCTCCAATTTCTTTTTCTTTTCTTATCTTTTCATTTGCAAAAACAAAGACAAAACCAAAATCAGAAAATATACCAAACCGAAATAATCTTCTCAAACCAAAACTGAAATCTCCACAAACAAATCTGAAGATCTTCTCAAACCAGAATCAAATCTCCTCTAAATTCAAATCTGAAGCCATTTTCCTATTTCAAACCAAGTCTATAATCAATGATCCTCAAAACCAACCTGGAAATCATTTCCAGTTCAAAAACCCTGTAGCCTTCCTCAAAACAAACCTGCAATGTTTTTCAAGACCTGTAACAATTGTTCTTCAAGCCTGTAACCATTCCAAGAATGCATGCAAGTAAATCAAGCAAGTTTCAATATAACCTGAAGCAACAACAAAAGATTTCCAAGCTTTCCTGTTTTTAAAGAAATGAAGCAATTCTGTTTCAAAGCTTCCAGTTTTCAAAGATCTCAACATTCCAGTTTTCTTTCAAAACTTCTCTGCCTCAGTAAAAAGGTGAGTAAACATTTTTTTTCAAAAGTTAAAAATGAAATTAAATTTTGCTTTCGAATGATTTCTGAATGGAGTATATTTGCATGTTCGTTTATATGTGTGTACTCTGTATGTATGTGAGAATTGAAGTGTGCATGTCTGATTTAATTGTTAATTGCTCTGTTCATTTTTAATTTGAGAAACTCCTCTTTTATAAGACCTTAAAACTATATATCATGATCCCAGAAGTATTATATGGGATGTCCTAGAAATGATTGAGTGAATTTTTGGTTGCATGTTTATAAATATGTAGATATAAAGATGTGTATGTCTGTTCATATATATGTCTCTGTTTTATCTTAGTACAGGCTTCAGATTTTTATTTGAAAATTCATATCTTTGCATCCATTTGATTTTAGTCTAGGTTGTGTTAATGAGAAAGGTTTCTAACTATATACTTTAGATTTTAAAAATAGATTCAAGAATATATAATAAGTATTTAACTCAAAATTTAAATGTACAGTGGAAATCAAAGAAATGGGTAAAATTCGAATATGTTAATTTAGATCTTTGATTCTATAATCTGATTAATGCTTGCAAATGATGAATTTAGAAAAAGTAATCATGAATTTTAAGATTGAAATGGTAGAGAAATTTTAAGTTGAACAGAAATGACATTTTTGTAAATTTCCGATGATCGGCAAGTCAGGGATCATCATGGTTAATGTCGGAGATAGATTGAAGGCTGTAGATGGTTGGAAAAATAGTGGATGATTTTATTTTATGCCGTGGTTATCGATCGATGGTAATTTAGGGTTTAGCAATGGTTTTGGGTATGGTTGAAATCGCGACTTGTTCCGATGACGTGGGTGAACTGGAGGCTATCGCACCTGGGGGAATGGAAGCGTGGGTCGGAGATGGAGCGTTGGGCGAAGTCGTGGGGATGCTGATGGTCAGGGGTGGTCGGACGAGATGGTTCTTGGATGGAGTGTTGTTCCAGTTTTTGAGCTCGAGTGCTCGATTTCGTTTTCGAGTTGGATTTGATGATCGGAGTTGTCGTGATGGTTGAGAGGAAGGTGGGCGACTCGTCGATGGCCGGAGAAGTTAACGGAGTTGGTTGATCGTAGTGTGCACGTGCACGATCGTTAGTGTGTATCAGTGGTTTAGAGTTGGGGAAGATGGAGTTCTTGAATTCGTACTTGAGGAGGAACTCGAGCAAATTAGGCTGTGGCTCGAGTTTTCGCTGGGTCGTTTGCAAGTATGCGTGTGTAAATGGTTAATAGTTTTAACAGTTTAAAAACTTAAAACAAACAGTTTAAAATATCTCGGGGAGGACTCGTGGAGTTGAGGCTTTGGTTCGGGTTTGCCTTCGGGTCGTTTGTGAGCTGAGTGAAAACTGTTAGCAGTTTAAATTTTCTTTAAATTCAAAACAGTTTAAAATCTAAAATTAAATCTCTGTTTTAATAAAGATGCAGATGTATTGGCTTAGATTTAAATACATATGGGTTAAACCCAAAATAAATGTTAAACTAGTTTTTAAATTTAAGTAAAGGTAAGTTGTAAATTTAAATAATTAAGTTAAATCAATTCTCTTGAAATTTATTACTTTGTAATAAATAGTTAAATAAAATTAAGTTGTATGATTTTGATTAACTTAAATATATTAAATCAAAATCTTAAGTTATTTCCAAATTAAATGGGAAATGTAATAAAGTAATTATTGAGAAAATGTTTTTATCTTAAAACTTAATTAAAGTTTGATAATTAATAAGATGATTAAATTAGTTAATGATTAAGGATTTGTTAATTAACAATTAAGGTTTTCAAGATTTATTAACTTGTAATTAAAGATTGTCAATTAATAATTAAGGATAAGTAATTAATGATTATTTATTTTAACTTAATTAATGATTTTAATTAAGTAAGTTAATTATTAAGATCAAATGTTTTTAAATGATAATGTTTTATCTCAGGATTGATTAAATGATTAAGAGTTAATTAAAATAGTAATTAAGAAGTACTTAATAAAGTTTTATTAAGTAATAATGAAGTTTTCTTAATTAATAATTAAGAAATTATTTATCTATAATTAAAGTTAAATAAGAATTTATTTAACTGTTATTAAGGGTTAATTAATTATCATTTAAAGATTGATTAATAGGTAATTATGGATTAATTAATTTGTAATTAAGGTTAATTAATAAACAATGTTTTATTAATTGATGATTAAGAAGTAATTAATTAGTTAATTAAGTTTAATTAATTAATTATAAAAGTAATTAAGGATTGATTACTTTGTATTAAAAGATATTGATTAATAATTAAGGTTTATTAATTAATAATTAAAGAATAATTAATCAAGGATTAATTAATTTGTTTAAAGGGTAATTAAGGATGAGTTACTCAGTTATGATTTAAGAAATGAATGTGATTTATTTAAGTTAATTAATTTGTTAATTAATTAAGGATAGTCACTTGGTAATTGATTAAGTGTAGTTACTTAATAAGATTGGTTAAGTATAATTACTTAGTGTAAGTAATTAATAAATGAATTACTATATGTAATTGGTGAATTTAATCAAAAAGGATTTATAAAAGAAATTAAAGTAATTAAGAATAGTTAATTACTGTTAATGATTATTTAAGGTTGATTAATGGAAGTAATTAATTAATGCATGATTAATTAATGTAATTAATTAAGGAATAATGTAATTAATTATAGTTAATTAATTAATTAATGTAATTAATTAAGGATCATTAATTATTGTAGTTAATGAGAGTAATTAAAGGTTAATTACTATAAATGATTAAGGATAATTAATTTGTTAAATTAATTAAAGAATAATTACTTTATGTAATTAATGAAGAATTAATCAAGAGTGATTAATATTCAATTGATTAATTAATTAAATGGATTGTAATTAATTAATAGTTGATTTAAGCAAGGTTAGGAATTAATTCTTAAGTAATTAATTTAATTTAAGATGATTAAATTAATTATAATAGAGATTAATAAATGGTTGCTTATGAATGATGGTTGAGTAGAATGTCTGATTTGGTTGATATCTATTGGATGATATACTATGATATGATATTAGATATATCTGTGATAAATGTGTAATATTTATCTATGTTAATGCTATGTGAATTCAAGTATTAAATTGAATTGAATTGTTTAAACCTTTAAACAACTTGGCCTTAAAAGATACGTTTTGGATTTCGATGAGACCGGGATCGGGTTTCCGTATACCGGATTTCCAGGTCTGGAGACCCGAATACCACATCGATCCAAATTAACGATAGGTCGTGAATCTCAAGTGAAGATGAAGATTTAGAGTGCAAGGGTTATTGTCGTTAACTCTGAGGGTGATTCCAAAACGAGTGTAACGAGATAATGCCTTCGGTTTCGTTCGAACCCGGAACGAACTTGTATGGATTGAATGCTTTCAGCACATCGTCAGGCGGACGATGAGCATTCTAAGTGATATGTTCTGATTAAAGGTAATCGTAACCTCAAGCCTCATCAACCGGGAATGGCTAAAACAGGGGAGGTGCAGCAAGGCTTCGTGGGTAGCACCCACTGAGAGCAAGATAGATCCCTGTCTAGAGGTCCCTTTTCTTTTATTCGGCTTAGTGTGTGGTTGGTCGCGCCAACTACGGGATTGTCTTGTTCGGGATTATCCAGTAAGGGATGGTTCCGGCTTTGTGTTGCAGGGGAGCGGGCGTACTCCTCGGTACGGTGATCTAGGCCACGTACTGTGACGGGCGGTACCCCAGTAGCCTTGCCATTGTATGGAATCCAAACTCCAATAAGTGCCGTACGTATTAGTTGTGCCCAACTATGTTGAAATGTGAGATGTAAGCATTTCAGCTATTTCTGTATTTTACTTGGAAACCCTAGACCCTATTATAATATAACTGGATTTCCTATCAAATGTTTTAGTTAGCGTAAGGTAAAAACTTACCCATGTTTATGTGTGGGGAGTCTTACGTGATACTTTTGTTTTCAAAGGTTTTCAAAGTTAAGCAATTTAAACCGTTTACTCACACCAGACCCATGTCTGACCCAAGTGTTTATTTTCTGTTTTATTAAACTCTTGGGTACTCAATATTGTATTGAGTAGTCGAGGGATTCAGGTTAGTCTTGACGAATACTGGAGGAGCTGAGGAGCAGGAGGCTTCAGCGTGTAGATATATAGAATTTCCGCTGTGTATGTTGTATTGTACTGATGTACTTGAGTTGTATGAATTAGACAGATGTTTATAACTGTCTAATATGTGTTGTATAAGTTGTGTAACTCTGATGTATATGATACTATGTAATATTTTATATGATATATTATATTTCATTCGTTCCGCTGTGAGTTTCTGATGTTGTTGTTCTTTCTTCTTTTCTTTCTTTTCTTCTTCTATCCCTTTCTTTCTTAATTCACGATACGTCTTTCTGGGCATAGAAAGTCGGGTCGTGACATATACATGATGTAACTTTTCTCCATGGCATCTTAACATATATTTATCAAATATTTTCAGCTAACTATTATCTTTTTAAAGTTTAGACATTGCTCAAATATTAATCTGGTAGTTCCTATAGTTTTGCCAAAGAAGATTTCTATCCAAAGTTTATCCCACAACAACATCCGGTACCGATAATTTTATATTATAATTCACTGAAATTAATGCAGGGCATGTCACTAAAAATCCCAAGACACAAAGGGCACAAGCCTTATTCGAGATACCATGTGCTCATCGCGTTATCATAAGTGGCATACCCATACAAAATAATCTTAAGGTGGATATAATTTATCAGATAGTATTATAATATTCCTCCCTGATATGTTCTTTAAGACTTATTGTAAGTCTAATTATTTTTATAGGAACTTTGGGCTCTGTTTTACTTCTGCTGCCCATCTGTCTTGGGTGACAAGGATGAGTGGGCACTTCTCCTTTTATTTTGATGATTTTGGATCATCTTTTTCTTGGACTAAAAAAACATCATGTTTTTCATTTTTGCAGGTTCAAATAAAAATATGAAAGTAAGATCCTCTGTGGGAATGATAAGCATGCCGATAATCGGGAAAAATATGTTGGATCTACGCTTGCAAAGGTTTTCACTTAAACTTGAATTTCATGGTGAATTATATATGTAGCCTAGCTAACCTTTATGCCAGGTTAGTTGCAATCCAAGTTTAGTTGTATTACAGTATTTAGAGTTCTATTTCGTAGAAAGTCTCAAAACACACTAGGCATTATTATGTTGGATTTCACTCAAATATTCATTAAGGTCACAGTTTTTATTGAAACTAGAGCATAGAATTTGTAACTCAATATAGCAAAGTTTGCATATTAAGGGAAATATTTTACATTTATTTTTTGCTTAGTTTGTGTTACTGCAAAAAAACATTCTCCAAAATTTTCATGCTAGGTTGGTTGCAGTGGAGATTTAGTTAGATAATAAGATGCTATGGTATTACCGAGGAATTTACAACCCTTTCTTTCAGACGGTTATTTTTGGTGGAAGAAGATTGTAATTTTTTGTCTAAACCTTTTCATTTAGTATTTTTCATTTTGGAGTCTGCAAAGGAACATTAGATGCTTCAGATTCACTTTGTTAGTCACAGCTACTTAAGCGTCATCTGGAATAATAACAAAAACTATGGCAACACCAATAAAATTGCTCTGTTTAACCAACAGTCCATCGTCTTTGATATAGCTAATCTGTTTAGTCTTTTGCATCAGTGATAATTTACACCTATTGCTCTTTCAATGTTATCATAAATAAATTACAACTATAGCTCCATTGGTAGACAATGCGATGACTTTGTTTTAATTGTAGGAGTTACGAGAGCGCATAAAGCCATATTTCTTACGACGTTTAAAGAGTGAGGTGTTTGGTTAAGATGATTCAACTAACGTTATACTGTAAAAAAGAACGAGTTGATTGTCTGGCTGAGGTTGACCAAGTCTCAGGTATTTCTTGCCTTGATTATCATTTATTGTGATATTGCATTTGTGCAGTATATTATGCTAAATTGAATTTAAAAAGGCAACTTTTTTTGGGCTTTGGATACAGAGACAACTTTATGAAGGTTTTTTGAAAAGTGATTGGGTCCATTCTTCTCTGGATGGTGGCTCGCCATTAGCAGCATTAACAGTATGTTTCGTTCAAAGTTCAAACATTAAAATATATAGGCTGATAGCCTGATCGGTATTTTGATTAATAACTTATTGAATTTACTGTTAGTAATATGGCATGAAAACTTGACTTCTTTCCTTTGAGGTTTATATTACTAAGTTGTTGTTTTCTAGCCACATCATTATTTTTCTTTGGAATTAGTGCAATTTGATCATTAAATATTTTGTTTGTCATTTGTTTTGTTTATGAGATTAAATTTACCAAACATTCTCCATTCCTGAAGGTATTCTCGACTATCATTTTAGAGTTTTTCTATTCAAACATAAATGGTATTCTAGAGCCTTTTTTAAACTTTTATCCTTGCTCACATTTATACTTTATTGCAACCGTGAATTTGTGCTGTATTACAGCTGTGAGGTGCATGTTCACCATAGTAAATATGGATCACTCCCCGAGGCATATACTTATTACTTCATACTAATCTTTTAGATATTGAAGAAAATTTGTGACCATTGGCTTCTTCTAACCAAAAAAGTTGCTGAAGGTGTGCTGGAAGGAATGGATTCAATGTTAAATCATGAGGAACTTGGTTTGGTTGAAGAAATGGTAGAAAAGTTGGCTAATAATAATAGCAACGAGCTTTAACAATTGGATCACAATGAGTCTTGCAAAATATGCTTCATAATGACTTTGCTTGTCAGATTACTATTCTTATTTTCCATAAGCAGCATGAAAGTCTAAAATTCAGATGCTAACCTTTTTATATAAACAGGATAATTTGATCGCTGAGGGGCACATTGTATTAATCTTCTCTCAAACACGGAAAATGTTGAATCTTATCTAGGTATTATTTTGCCTCAATATGCATGCTTATTACATATTCATGTAAAGAAATTTTTTTCAGTTATTAACTAATTGGTTAGGCACTGTTCTATCAATTTTACTTTTTTATCCCAGTCATAAATGAACCAAGAACTCCTTTAATCTAACTACAAGACTGGATACAGATCAAAATCCGATCCATTGACGCGCCTCTACATTGGGGTACTTGCATATTAAATCATGAATCAAAAATACAATGGATAGCTAAACTAGACAAGCTTGAACTTGGTTGAGTGTACTATAGGGGTATGGAATTTTTCGTTGCTGTGCATCGGGTCAACAACTTGACAAGGGTTATGGCTATTTTTATTATGTTAGAAATTTGAAGTTTGATGGATCTTTCTTTATACATTTCATTTTGGGTTTTGTAATTTCTGTTAATTTACTACTGGTATACACATTTTATTTCTGGTTGAATGGGCATTAGCATGAATAAATCAAGTTCATCTCCATGGCTTACCACATCAAAACAGTAGATTACTTTGCTGTTGGTTGTTCACTCTCTTACGTGGAGGTTTTTTTTTCATACTCATAGGTTGATGTGTCATTTTGTACATACCTGAAGGTCTGCCTTGACTTAGAGCTAAATGCTGGTTCCCACACGTGTACACAACTGTATAAAATAACCCCCGCATTCACACACATACAAAATTTCTGAAATAGTCTCCTCGACTAAAATATGTACATTTCTACAATCTCTGTACATGCTCTTCGAAGCCGAGCTCACCAGTATGGATTCTAGTTGTGTCTAGGACAAAGAAACATATTTGATTAACCCAAATAAACACCGTCGATTCCTTATATTATTATTATTCAACAGAACCAAAATCCTTTCATGTCCTTGGATTACTGGATCTTCATTTTGTTATGTTCTATTTGTTTTTGCATCTATTCCATAGGAAGCAATCATTGCTGCAGGATATAGGTTTTTGTGGATTGATGGCACAATAAAAAAATTTGATAGAGAAAGCATAGTGAAGGTCCATATCATTTGCAATCTTATATTTCAATCAATTAAGACGATTTAATCAATATTGTACCAATTGTATTTTCTTTTCAGGATTTTCAAGAGGGACATGGAGCTCCTATATTTTTGTTGACCTCACAAGTTGGTGGACTTGGTCTTACTCTAACAAAAGCAGATCGTGTTATTGTGGTTGATCTAGCATGGAACTCAAGGTTAGAGGAATTAAAAAAAATGATCTATGGCATTTAGATAGCTCAGTCACATAGCTGCAAATGTTTTTTAACCTGATGCAAATACACGCATGTATATTATTTCCTTTGCCTTCAGGTTGATGTTATAATATTGTCCCTTTTTTTGTTATTGTGCAGTGCTAATAATACTGATAATAAATGTCTTATACGATATTCATGTGCAAGAAAGTTTACCATTCAGCTTTGTTTCCAAGCGAATTTTTAGAAATTTACACATCCCATTCATTTGCTAACATTTGTAAATTTAATAGTTTGTCCATGTATTTACTGTATTTTTAGTTATTTCTGCTAAATTACATATTGTGGGTACATGTATGCGGTTGATATGTTAGCTTTAACGTTATTAATTTTTTTGCATAGTATGGACAACCAAAGTGTTGATCGTGCCTATCGAATCAGACAGGAAAAGGATGTCATTGTATATCGATTGATGACGTGCGGAACAATTGAAGAAATGATATATAAAATGTAGGTATGAAAGTTTGCAACAAATCTAATGTAGAAATATGTCTATTTATTTGAATAATCTGATCTAATTACCGATTTAATTGTTAAACATCCAAAAACCATGTAATTTGGTATTTGTATAAACTGCTTCGCTTATCCAAAAAAATATGCGTTCTTGGAGTGTTACATGATTCAAATGAGTTATATCCATTGTTAGTGAATTGATAAAATGTTATATTTGTTGAAAAAGCTTTCATTGTTTAGTAGTCAGATAGGAACACTTGTCAATATGAATCAGTTCAAACAAGAAAAAACAAATTATTCATAGTAGGTCATAAAGATCATAGCGCACAAAACTAATTATTGAATTAGAAAGAACAAGTACAAACACACATCTTTTTGTTACAATACACACACAGACACACACACACCTAGTATTCATTGATATGACCTTCAACCTAGGACCTTAGTTAATAAAACTTTGTTATAAAAATGCATAAAAGTGTTCATGTAACAGAACATAGCTTAGCTTATTGATTTTGTCCCTGTTGCTTTTGAATTTTCTAGCCACTCATTTAAGAGTTTCGTTGCCTTGGAAAGTCATGGTTAAAATAAAAACAGAAAAAGAAAACAGGACAAATTTGATTAAAAAAACAGCTTTTAGCTTTGCCTATTTCTGAAATAGTCACGGTGCTCCTCAAAGCAGAAATGTAATCGTGCACACTTGCAAATCATGTACAATTTAGTATCTCAGTTAAGATTTTGAAAACCAAAGTCACAGGTCATAATTTTGAAAATTAAATCATTAACCGAGTCTCATTTTCAAGAACCGAGTCCAACTTAAAAACCGAGTCTAATTTTTGAAAACTGACTTCACCTATATTGGTATATTGAGAGGACCACTTAGTTAACAACATCGACGACTAGTTTACGTGATTTGTAAACAGACCACTTCATACGTTGATAATATGCAGCTTGATTTTACTCTAAGTAAATTACCGAGTTTGTTTATTATTTTTTACTCTACTTCACTTGTAAATGCTACTTGATTTTATGGCATGTTGTATACTTTGTATTAGTCAACCGCCTAATGAAATAGTGTGATGAATATTTAGTGTTTGCATTATGAATCCGATTTAACTTTTTGTACACTTTTTTGATGAATTGATTCTCAAGCATTACTTTTGCTTTACAGGTAGATAGATGACTGTGATGCAAAAAAAGGTTGCAACGAGTTATGGATCGAAGTTATTTTTGTTGCTAGAACTACTTTTTGGTTTTAACGTATGTACTACTTGCTTTTGTTTTGCTATTGCTACTTGTTCTATATTTTGTTATGAACTATTGATGACGAACTATTTATGTTTGGTGTAAAAATATTGTGTATTTTGATTATGAAATTTCATACGTTGGTTATCAAATATGTGTCCAAAATGTGGTATTGAAACAATATGTTAATTTTGAAATGTGGTATTGATATAATATGCTAATTTTGAAATGTGGTATATATACACATTGCGACTGATGTTTACTAAAATGGAATTTACAGAAAAGTAGAAAAAGCCTAATTGACTTAGCTTTGTATACAATTTAACGGCGTTTTTAAAATGCTGTTAAAACATTCCATGACGTTTTTTAAACGCCGTTGAATGTTTTAACAGCGTTTTAAAAACACCGTTAAATTGTATCTAAAAACATAACCAAATACAATTTAACGGCGTTTCTAAAACATTCCATGGCGTTTTTAAACGCCGTTGAATGTTTTAACAGCGTTTTAAAATTGCCGTTGAATTGTTTTAACAGTGTTTTTTTTTTAAATGCCGTTAAATTAGACCAAACGCTGTTAAATGATTTCATGACACTAGGGAAATGCTGTAAAAAAAGAACATTTAACAGCGTTTATTCCTTGTCATTGTATATCTCTGACATATAACTGCATGTCGATATACAGCGTATTTAAAAACGTTGTTAATAGCTTTTATAGCATTTTTGAAACGTTATTAAAGGTCCTGTTTGTTGTAGTGATGAGTCTTGAATTGATATTTAAGTATTTATTCCTTATATGTTTATAGTCAAGGTGTATCTAGAAATATATATCAATACATTCGTTGAGACTAGTGTATATAACGTTCTCCATACAATGAACGGTGAATTACTTATGATCGTTAGGGGCATTTTAAGTGGTTACGTATATGTGGTGGTTTAGAACAATCACAAAACAACTTAATGAGAGTCTTTTATATGTTAATAAAACTAACTCAAAATGTCATTAGACCTTAGAGTATTGTGGATCTTAAGTAACTGGGCTATAATTTGATTACGGTCAATCAAAAGACATAGTGATCGTGTTACAGCCAATTGTGGACGCTGTTTCAAATCTCGTTTATCTTACCCAAGATCTCGCTCGAGATCTTATTTTTGAACTTGAGCAAGACGATATTTAACGAAACAAGACATTAAATTTTGTTCATATCTTATTTTACACTCATCTCATCCATGATATTAAGATCTCAAGCGGAATTTGAGATAAATCTCAATAAATGGTCTCATTCAAAGACATTAAATTTTGTTCATATCTTCTTTGATAATCTTTTCATCCAAGATATTAAGATCTTAAGAAGAATTTGAGATAAATCTCATTAGAACTCATTTGAAGAAGTTTTTCATTTACATATTATTTTAACTTCTTATGTGGGTCTAAAAAAAATTGCACTCTAATGACTTTTTTGAGTAGCTCTCTAATTTTATTTGTTAACGAGTGAGAAACAATAGATGGCCTGTTGTTTATTTTTTATTTTTAATATTCAAATAAGTAGAATATATTTAATCAATACCTAATCAATCATATATCACTCTCCTCTAAAAACAAAAGTTAATATTATTGTTTTTTTTATGAATTTTCATGTTAATAAGTTTATATTTAGATATTATTTATCATAAAAATCTTTTGAATGTCAATTTTGGACACTTAACTTACTCTGAAATAGTCCAATATGGACTTTAAAATCCGAGATGTCAACCCGAGATATACACCTGAGATACACTCATCTCACCCGTGATCTCGTCCTATATGAGATATTGTATGTAGAATTCCCGAGATGAAATGCGACCAAAATTCGAGATTTAGAACCTTGATGGTAGGTATATGTTGAACTACCTAAAGTGAACCACTACCCGAAAGTGGATATGTTTCCTTCATTGTAAAAGGTTAGTATCACCGTAATTGCATGTCAGCTTAAAGTCAAAATCTCCAACCATAGTAAATCAGTTAATCAATAAATATTATCGGATTGAACTAAAAACTTTAAAGTGGCCTTTGCAATTAACTACGGATATTATTAGAGTTTTTGATCATTGACCAAACTTTAGATATCTTAGTAATACAACGACGATGAAAAGAAAACAAGCATAGAATATCATTAAAAGGTGCAACTTAATAAAGATTAGAAATTGGATTTCACTTAAAAGGTTTATAAGCGACTAAACTTGTGCCTAATACTTTACTTCAGCAAAGTTCGTATATGCTTCAGTATTTAAATTGTTTGAATATTGACTAAGGACCGAGTTTACACCTGGGATTCAACATAACCGTGTTGTTAGCTAATTTCCGATAATAATAAAATTAACACAAAAGTTATATTAAATTTTTATGGCATTTAATTAGGGTCTTAAAATTAATTAAAATAATATATAACTGTTATACATTAATTATATTAAATATATCACCCGAAATAAACATTTGATTAATTAATACATGATATTTATTAGGCCTAAAAACATCATATTAATTCCTATAATAGGAGTCGGCCATACATGGCAGAGATGGGGCAATTTTTGATTGCCACGTGTGCTCTAGTTGATATTGGTAAATTGGATATCAAATATTGAGTGAATGAAGAGAAAGATGATAACATATATTTATTCCCTAGCCCAAGAGAGACTATAAAGATGTCTCATTCTCTAATTAACAATTAAATTACAAAGAGAAACTCTATCCTTCATCTTTATAAATTGGTAAAGCCTAAAAGATGGATTTGCACACCGTAGTTGCGGGTAGAGAACTAGGAGTTTGGAGAGGAAGTAGATAACTACCAGGGTGTCAAAAAATACCAGGATCAATAAAAAGGTATACACTTCTTTTTATAAAACTATACATGTGTGTGGGGGGGAGGTCTATGTGTTTGTTTATATTTTCATTTCGATCGTAGAAAGGTATTTTAAAAAACTAAAAGTAACACACACACCTGCACACACACGCGCACACACATCCAGTTAAAGGCTTGATAAAGTACTTAGTGCACTTCAACCACTACGCTTTTCCAGTTTAGCGCTATTAAACGGTACATTCGCTTAAAGCCCCGCTATATTCTGCCATGTCCAATAAATTAGGGGTTCTTAGCACTTACTTTATCAACTTTCATGTAAAAAGCTAATTTCATCGATTCTCTTATAAATCAAATTAACAAATTTAGGATATAAGTCTAAGTTCAAGTCTTAAGCGCTCAACATAAATTAGAAATCTATTATATTCACCAAGTTGGAATTGCATGGATCATTATATTCATGTTGTTGTTATATGGGAGTGAATGATGCTTCCTTTTTTACATAAATGATTTGGGAATGAGAATAAATAACTGTTGGAGATTTGATTATAGCTCCAATAAAGATATTTACACCTCCAATATTTTTCGATATATGCCCGCTGTAGCCTTTTGCATCTCCATCGCTAAGCGCTTTAACTGCTTATATATAAATGTATGTATGTGTGTGTATGTGTATATGTATGTATATGTACATATGTATGTATGTATGTCTGTGTGTGTGTTCATATATATTAAATTTAAAACAAAATATATATATTGATATATCATATGGCAAAAATAAAAATAAAATAAATTCCACGGCCTAAGATATATATGTATATATGTATGTATGTATGTATGTATATGCATGCATGTATGTGTGTGTGTATATGTGTGTGTGTGTGTTTGTGTGTGTATATAAATATACTCAATTCTATTTTCAGATTACAGTTTTTTTAAATCTTTTGTTCTATCATTTTGAAGAAAAAGGTTTTCCTACTTATGGTATAAATATATGTGATTTTGGAAAAAAAAACTATTCTTTTTTCTCATGGTCGAATAGGGAAAAAATATTTCTCTCGGTCGAATTTAAAATAATTCTTTTAAATTTTAAATATTTGAATTAGTCAAAGTAAATCTAAAAATCAGATTTTAAATTAAATAAAATATCTAATGTATACATACACGACCGCATATTTATTTATATACATTTAGATTTAAAACAATATTTTTTTTGAAATAATTATTCATATACATATATACATATTTATTTATATACATATTTATTTATATACATTTATATACATATATATATATACATATATATATATATTTGCCAAATAAGTATTTTATATATACGTACATATAAGTATAAACATATATTTAGATATATTAATTATTTATTTAATGGTGGAAATATTTATGTTTATATATATAACAGTGTGTGTATGTGTGTATGCATATGTGATTATAGTTATAATCCCTAGATAGTATACCTTAGATAATGACTTACAAAAGTGACATCTATTCATGTGTGTATGCCATAGGTAAGTCTAGCATATTTATTATAGTTATAATGTTTACATTATGAACACGAACATATCATTAACTAAAATATAAAATAAAATTAAATAAAAATAAAAATAATAGCATATATTATATTTAATAAGGAAAAATCATAATACACGAATATAAAGGTTTAAAAATAAATTAATTAAATTAAAATCAAAACTCCAAACTTCTTTATTAATAATTAGTAAATATGATTTAGTACAAACATATTATTCATCTAAACATACAATAAAATCTAATGCAAATTAATAAAAGGAATTTTTTTTGAAATTTTTTTGTTTTACCCTACTACCAATGCACCTTATCCAATAAAGTATGGATATACATGCAACTTTGAGGAGGTGGTAGACGTAAAAGAAGTAGATAGTGACAGCAGCGACCACCACTTTAGTTGGGGAGCTTAATTTGGCGTTCAAAAGATGACTTAGTGAGTGGAGCCATAGAAGTGAAAATATTTTATGGAGGATATGGAGGAGGTGCAAGTCCCTTAACCTGTGTCCCAGAATAATAGCAGTAGATTTTGCAGCAATAGAACCCGTAGAGAAGCAATAGACAAGGAGATCAAGACACATAAGAGAGCGCATGCTTGGAGAGCGAATCCTTCATGGTTGGGAGAAGCAGTGATAGGGAGAATAAGATGGTTGTTTTGAGTGATAAGAACCTGAATCCTTGAGAGCGATGGCCACGAGTATAGGTCTTCGAATAAGGGTCATGGTACCTATCATCCTCTCTAGTCATGGCAATACTTATCCTAAGAATCTCTTTCACGATCTTCATCGTGATGGCAAGGAGGAACTGGGGTGGGGATACAGACTCTTAACACTTTTAGTATTGGAAGAGAGCACCAAAGTACTTATATCTCTTCATGTCACCTGCAAATGTAAGGAAAACAGAATGAGAACAGAAGTTAAGGACTATGTAACGATGCGCATGCATGGATATAAGTCTATGAATGTGAACCTAATTGGTGTGTGAAGTGCAGTTCTACTCATGTTACCGGTAAGGATAAGTGGTTTTTTTAGCAGATAGGTTCACCCCTCGCGGTGTGGGTTCAATAGGATATGTTTCCATTAGGAGTTCGTCATACCCAATGAGTTCATCGAAATCAAAGTTCGTATTTCTAAGCATGGGGTGATCAGAAGGACCGACGAATTTATTAGTTTTATAAGCGATAGGTATATTACTTTTAATTTGACTTGACAAAAGGCTCAGCGCGACCACGGTGACATCTATAAGTAGATGCTTGAACAGGGGAACCGAAATTTGAAATTCAAGGACATCGACATTTCCTCAGTTGACGCTTCTCTAGAGTCATCATTTTGTTACTCCTCCCCCCTCTTCCTCTTTAGATTCTTTCGTTTTTCCTTCTTCCTCTATCATTCTTCTTTAGATTGAAACATGTCTATGCAGGACAGTCAATGACCTTATTGAGCCAAATGGGCTTCGGCTCTTCTATTTTCAGGTGCATCATGCTTGTGGAAGATAGTATAGTGAAGAAGGAGATAAGCGTAGAGCTTAAGGTTTGTCAGGAGAAAATAAGTGCGACGTTTGGGTTACCAGATTGCTTTAAGGTTGGCGACCATTCTTCACAGTGCATCTTTCTTGACTCTCAAGGGAACTTCTATGAAGATTGAAGACAGTTTTGAGACTTGATAAAAGAAGAGTGAATTATGTATAATTGAGGTATAAGGTGAGAAACTTACATCCAAAGATCCACCGATGAACGAACCCTTTGAGGCACATGACAAAGAAATAGTTATCTTTAAAATCCCTCCTTTTGTTCTGAAGATCAATTATGACTGACATGAGCGGTGTTCTTCAATAAGATATAGAAAGTATTAGGTGACCTTCAATTCAAGTCATATAGCAGTGTAATTGTGACCATGTTGTGTTCTCGATTGAAGCAAATAGCGAAAAACATATATAGACCTAGAAGCATTAAGTAGGTATTTAGATGTAGTCAAGATGAAGCAATCTTTACTATTTTAGGATCGACGTAGAAACATGTTAAAAGGTAGGACCGCACCAGCTAAGCATATGCATCCACTACATGTAGTGTAGCCAAATGATGGGTTATGAACCCATCTAAATGGCAGCAGCAACTTAACCTCATCCTTGGATACGTTATGTCTATTGCGAGTCCTAAGAGGATACCTAACGATAAGGCAAAATGGAGGGGAGTAAAGAGGGTTATCTAGTATAGTTACTCTCTCTAGTAACATGTCCAGATCACCAACTATTGTCAGATTAGCAACAATTATGAGAGGATAATATTAGCAAAAGATAACCTAGTAGCGGTCATTGAAGAATAAGCTAACATGGGGCTAGATGCAGCTATAGAAGATGTTGATGTAAAGGTAACTACCATGGTGGTGGACCAGGTAGAACGTCGAAGATCCATGGATGATATCTAAGCTGAACACAGAACTTAAAGGACGGACATCATATAAGGTACGATTTATTTTCTATATAATTCCTATATGTACGGATGTAGTTATTATGTGCTATGCCCTAGTTTGGTCAATGTTTACTGCCTAACGAATGTTGACGTGTGTCAACCCATCAAAATTTATACATCGACTGAGGAAGTGGTGTCCTAGATGTACATGTTCGCCATACTTTGTGTCAGGTATTCTGTAGTGTGCTATATGTAATGGATGCTCGCGCATGTTTGCAAAAGAGCTCCCAACATATGATGAATTATGTATTTTATGGAAAATATTAACATGGAGAGTACGGTGATAGTCCCGGACTAATCAATGTGGATATTTCAGCGATCAAAATTAGCAAATTCTCAAGTTTAATATGTTCGACCTACATTTATTGACAGCGATCGATGTTAGGACTTGGTGATTGTAACGACCCGAAATTCTCGATCCTGAAAATTCCAAATAGTTAGAAAAGAAGAAAGATATAGAAGAAGAAGAAACATGAACATAACACAGATTCTCACATTCGCAGCGGATAAAATATAATATCAAATAGAAGCAGTTTACACAAGAATACCATATCAGTCAATTTTCATTTTAATACATCAGAGTTATACAAATACACAATCACTGGATATATACAAATCAACATATCCCAGATAAACAAAATATATCATAGCGGAAACACTCCATATGTTCCTGCTATCCAGCTCGTCTCTTGAGCTCCAGAACGTCCTTACCTGAAAATCTGTAATACTCGGTCTGACCCGAGCATTACATCAAAGTAACACCCGGGTCAGGCTGGAAACCAGTGTGAGTAAACCCATATAACATGAAATACTAATCCAATTTAAAAGGAAACCCGGGTAACTCGAACTTCACTACGAGTTCATTACTTGTTGTGCTCAACACTTATGACTCAAATACTAAGTATTCTAACTTAGTTCAAAGGTTCATATTATTACATTCCAGCCAATTGACACCACATATCACTTTATATAGAATCGAAGTGGTTTCGGGTATTTACAAATACCCGACTCCGGACTCCTTGAATTCAATACTATTCAAGTGAACACAATTCAACCTTAAATCACAAGATGTCACTTTTTACACAGCAATTCATCATCGACAGATGACCATATAATCACTGTTCAATACAAACATATCATATCTTCAACATTTCATATCAGAAATATCAACCAGTCATTCAAAAGCAAGATTAATTAGTCATCCATTCCTAATTAATCAAATAATTTTTTTTAATTTTAACCTTGCTTACTTCACAATAATTAATTTTCAACCATTAATTATCCATCCCCTAATTATCCTCTCTAATTATATTCAGTAATTATTCATTCATCAACCTTGATAAATCACATTCGGTAATTTATTATTCTTAATTACTTACATTAATTAATTAATCTCTTAATTAATAAATGAATCCTTTAATTAATTATACTGAAAAATTAACACTTAATTCCCTCCACTAAGAAATTGTTCTCTAATTGCTTTCCATCAAGTAATTACCCGTTAATTAATTACTTATTTATCTCATTAAGCATCCATACTTAATTCATCAAGAAATTATCTTTAATTGAATAACAAATTTATTAACTTAAATTAATCACATGCATTATATTAATTTCAATTGGGTAATTCATTCTTTAATCACTTAAGAAAACCCAATTAATTAATCTTTAATTATAGATTTATTATTCCTTACATAATTAAATCATTAATTAGGGTTAAAATAAAATAATCCTTTAACTCGATAATTGAAGTTACCAAAACTCCTTTTAGTACTTAAACATTATTAAGTCATAGTTCAAAACTAGTTTCAATTAATTTAACTTGCTTTAGGATTTCATTTCCAATTTAAGTTTAAAATAACTTTAAATTTTAATCTGGAAATACTTAATAACTACAAACCCGAGCAAACATAAGTGAAACATGAGAAAATCATAGAATAAACCCGAGCAATCCCAAAACTTCGAGTCGACCCATCATCTGCACATGCTCATTCTCGAGAAATACAACATCTTCCAAACCCAGACATCATCGACGACAAATCGTGCACGCGTGCACGTGCACGTTTGCTTTGATCGCCTCCGATCAACTTCGGCAATCATCCCACATCGACAAACATCCAAACTCCACATCACGATCATCAGATCACTACAACAATATCGAAATCAAATTCGATCTTGAAACCAGACCAGGAACAAAAATCTGGAACAACCACTGGAACACCACATCAAAACCTGTAAACACCTCGTCTCCGATCCTCCGACCATCAGAGAGTCTGCACCTCCGGCTACTCCATCGCCAGAACCTCTTCCACCATCCCCTCGAATCTTATAGCACTCGATCAACCGAGGTAGTCGAACCAAACCTAAAACTCGACCCAGATAAAACTAGGGTTACAGACCCAAAACCTACCATCACCACCTCCACAGTGATTCTAATCAACTTCTGGCAATTTTCACTGACCTCCAATCACCCTTCCACCTCCAGGAAGAACCACGACACCCCAGATCCACTAGATCGCCAAAGGTTACTCAAATATCATTTCCTGGTCAACCCAGAAATGCAAACCCAAAACCCAATTAAAAATTATGAAGTTAATTTTAAAAATCATTACTTTGTATTAGTATTCAGATCATATGCCTGAAACATTGAATCCTGAGATTTGAATTTTCGCTTACACTTAAAATTAGTCTGTTGCTTTTGTTTCCAGAGCCAATTCACATTTATTTTGACTTAAATTAAATTTTAAACATTACTCTATGATTCATTAAACAACTTTTGTTTAAACTTTAATTCTTGACTAAGATCAGATCAAGTGGAAAGGATATTTTACCAAAATTTTAATTTTAAAACATGAACATGCAAAGTAGAGATGTAGCAGTAGCCATATATGTATTTATATATATACAGAAGATTCATTCCAATTCAAACATTCAAAGCATATTTATTCCTAGTAAATCCATAAGTAACAAATAGTTAACACCTATGCTTTAAACTGGGAGGTCACTCACCTGAAAACTTTGAACAGAGCAGCCACTTTTGGTATAAATCAAGAATACAGCCTGTCCTTGGAAAGCTATCAGCCAGGAATATTTTCTTCTTTGTTGATGTAGTTGTTGATGATGTAGTTACAGGATGATACTTTTCTCTTTCTTTTTTTTTAGTTATTGAGTTAAGTCTGGTTGTTAAAGTGATGAACGAAAATGGAGTAAGGAGGTTGATATAAAAGAGGTAGGCAGGTTGAAGTATCACTGGTACAAGATTTTGTACTGGTAAGATTTATTTTTATGCTTGGTCAGAGATTTTTGTTTGAGTTTGGAGGCTGAAATGATATCTTTGTGCTTGCATTAATTGGCATTGGCTTGTTTCACAAGCTTGTACATATTTTTGTTTTCTCATGTACAACTTGTATTCATGTATATGTTTCCTTGTCTTGTTTTATTATCATCTTGTACTTATATTATTTTTCTTCTTCTGGTTTCTATGTGTTTTGCTGAACGAACCAAATAACTTAGATGGTCACATATATAGAAGAGAACATGATTTTTAAGGAAGGTGTTTTTTGGTTATGCTATTTTGTCAAGATTTGATCATATTTTTATAAATATTTGAAAGGACAAAATATTGGCTGAGATGATGACAATTAAATGCTAAGGTTTCCTATTGTGTTTACATACTATCATTACAATTTGCTGTATGAAGATATTTGTATGTGAGTATGCATTTGCAGGTAGACAAAGCTTGTGTATGAAGATAGTTTGTATAAAAATATTTGTCTTCTTGCTTGATTCATATACAAATGTTTGACTTATTAACTTCTAGTTTGAACTTCAATATACTGTTTTGTCTAGTATTATGTTATACTTTATTTTATTTTATTCTATACCTTGTGTTTCACTTAAAATTGTTATAGTTATTTATACACTTGTTTTTATTTATATTCATTTCCATTTTGTATTTTAGCCATCAACATTTAAATTATATACATAAGTTTTATTTACATTTAATATTTATATTTATATTGGTAGACTTTGATTTTATTTCAAACAGTATCCTTCATATATATTTATTTATCAGATGTTAACAAGGTAAGCATTTTAATTTAATTATATAAGATAAATTTTATTGTACATATTATTAAGAGATTTTATTTAAATTTTCAAATCAATTTCCTTTCAAAAATACAAATCCATACAAATAAATGGCAATTATTCCATAAGTCATATTCATTTTAAAATGATAAGTTTACTTTTTTTATTTAAATTAGATTAAATAACTATTAAAATAATACTGCTAAAATACCGGGTCGTCACATTCCTCCCCCCTTTGAATCTTTTCGTCCTCGAAAGGAACGAAGCCAGATTTATTAAGATACTTAAAATCATATAAATTTTCTTTGATCATTTTTAAACTACTTTAAAAATCTATATAACATTTCTAAAATAGTTTTTATAAAAATACTTTTATAACTCGATGTTTCGACAAGTCCATCCTTGTTCTCACAGAAATTCGGTCATACGTTGATCAGGCGTAGGACTGAAAATCTATAAGTACTTGGTAAACTCGTTTCCAACACCTAGTGAAAATACTTTGGAAAATAATTTTATTGAAATATAGAAAACTGTTTGAAAATAGAGGAAATATCTTTGGTAAAAATGCTATGGAAATCATCACCCCCATCCATGGTCGCAGTTACCCGATGGTTACGTTGTCGTCCCGGCAAAATCCATAGATAACTGTAGGTCTCCGCACTCCTCGATTACGCCATGGAACCCACTACAGATCGTAGTTATACCCGGGCCTTACGTTGCTATCACAGCACAAACCATATAACTGTAGGCATCAGCGCCACCGAATTTCGCTGCCAAAAGAATGAAACTCCTCCACTTGACCATAGACCGCAGTCTACCGATGTTGCGCTGCCATCCCAGCAAAATCAAGTGTAGACTGTTGGCACTCATCCTCCACACGATTTTTGCTATGGTCCATACAGTAGATCGCAGCGACATCGAGTCACACTGTCGTCACAACATAACCCAAATGCCCCTGTAGGCATCAGCGCCATCGACTTTCGCTACCAAATAATCCTCAGGAACTAGTTTGTCCGGACTCCTCACAGGATCAACTTTAGAACCTCCCCTTTAGAGGCTCAAGGCAGTACCATCCTGTGGCACTCCTGAGAAGTTCATTCAAGGGAGCGCCTTTTTCCCCAGAGCCACTTCAAAACACTTTATACTATACACATATAGTATTTTCCAAATCATACACCAAGTATGAATCTCATATAAATCTCCTTTACAAAATCGATTCTCAAAATCGATAATTCTCATATTAGGCTTTCCAAATTCCAATATTGATTTTTCCCAAAAGCAAAAGCCTTTCCAAAATTCAAAGTTCCAAAAACCTTTCCTCAAAATCATTTTCACAAAAGCCATTATATATACATATATATATAATAACCTTGGAATTTTTTTTTGAATCACTTCATACTTGTATAAATTCACTTTTATACTTTAAATACTTTCAAATATTTTAAAAGCCCATTTTTTTTCTCTGGCTATAGATTCGATAAGGGAAGATTTATTTTATATAACAAGATATATAATTTTATTTATCCCAAATCAAATATTCAAATTAAATTACTTATAAAGTCACTTGCCAAATTACTTACTTTTATAAAGTAAATTTTAATCATAGAGATATTCAATCTCCACTTTACTTCATCATATATTTCTCAAAATATCCTTTCAATTTCAAAAATCATTTACAGTTCTTATCCACAAGTTTTCAATATCAATTTTATTCAAACCCGTACGATGTCCACATATCATTCGTACACAATATCAATCTGATCGCTCACTCGATCACACAATTTCACTTCCGAACTAGTATTGTCCACCCGACTTCCTAGTGCGGACACAGATCTGGTTTCTTGATCAGAAACCGTCATTCTCCTTGCATAGTCACAACTACGATAGAGAATATCCAGAATCAATCAAAAATCCATATCTAGGTTCGCCATCGAAAATCGAGCGAAAAATCCCAACTCGGATCGATAATATTATCCCAAAATTCTGTGTTCGAATCTGGATCAAACCACTATGCGAATAGAATAATATACGTACATCCTACGTATTTATTTTCATTGATTATTAGCCGAATCAATTCTCTTTCTATTCACCTTCATTTTGATTTTATTCACTTATCCACATTTTCCTTAATCCCCGTTTGGATTATCACTTCAATTCTTATCTCAGTTGGGTATTCAACCAATAACAGTTTGAACTCCGACCAGTTTATATTTAGAAAATAGCTTGAAAATTTTAAAAATAGATAAGTAGTTGAAAAATAATTATTAACTTGTAAAAAGCTGTAAAATAGTTAAGAAATTGTAAAATAGTAATCAGTTATAAAATAGTAGAAAAATAGAAATTAGTTTATAAAACAGTTGTCAAATAGTTAAATAGTTCCAAAAGTAAATGTAAAACAAGTTTAAGATAGTTTTAGGTTTAAAAAGAAAAGTTGTGTAGTAAATAGTTTGGAAATATAGATTTATATTAAAACAATTTATTTTGAAAATAGTCCAGAGTCAAACTGTTCAACTTCCTAATCTCCATTTCAATCAATTTCCCATTAAATTGATTCAGTCCCAATTCAAGTCGAATTATCCACAATTCAAATCAAATTCCATTTTGAACTAATTCAATTTAAATCTCAATTTTAAACCATCTCGAATTATATAAATTCGAGTTAAATTTCCAAATGTTGATTTATTCCCTTAAATTAAATTAACCTTTATTTTTAAATCAGTAATCCCAATCTTTAAAGAATTTAATTCTGAGTTCAATTCTCAAAATTCCATTTTAAATTGTCTTTACTTAACTTATTTCAAAGTTCAAATAAGAGTTCAAAACAATTTTTTTTTATATCTTAAAAATCCAATTTATTACCCAATTTTGTGTTCAAAATAATTCCATATCCTTAATTTTAAATTAAAGTTTAATTTCCCTTTTATCACAATAATGGATATATTATCACAATTCATTTCTTCATTCATTTAAACAAATCCAATTCACCATTTAAAGGTTATTAATAAAAATAGGATGACATCATCCAATTTATTTTAAAACATACATCCATTTCCCATTTCTAGATCTCAAACCCATTTTGAGATCACACAAACTCCCAATTCAAATTAACCATTTAACTTCACAAGTTAAATCTCAAATTCATCTTGAAATTTCCAATTCAGGTTGCTTGTTAACTTATTTAACTTTCCCAAACTTAAATTCAATTTACTTAATCCAGCCAACCTTACCCAAATTGAATTCCCTTTTCAACTTTAAATTTCACCTTAATAATCTTATAAGTTCAAAAACTTATCACCTTGGGTATCACATCTCATTCCAAATTTAAAACTCAACATTTAGAGTTTGTTTCAACCCATCATTGATATTATGTATATTCCCCATATATACATTTTCTTTTACACACCAAGTTATCTTTAAATTTAAACCACCTTTGGTTCAAAACAAATTTTCAACAACTTTTGTCGAAACAGGACCCTTCCATTTAAATATATTAAATAACATTATTTATTATTTCTTTATCAATTTGAAACAAATTCCAAATTTTCTAGCTTAGATTTAAAACTTCACAATTTATATCATCTTCAGTTCCAATTTATAAGTCATACTTGCCTAAATGTTTTACTTTCCTAAAACATTTCATTTTGCTTACACAACAATCATTTATGATAATAACCAAGATTATCGTATCTGGAAACCAGTTCATTATTATCTTATTCTGAAACTCTTTCCCAAATTCAAGATTTTCATTTTAATTCAAATCTATTTCAAACTTATCTTTATTCAATTTCAGTTTGGTTATATTTCTATTACTTCTTAATTTAATTCCAATAATTTAACAACCAGTTACCTTAACATTTATTGGTTAAGGAATATTGCTTTATATATATCAAATATAACTTTATATAAAATCATTTACCTTTAAAACCATTTAAAATCTTTATATAGGAAAATAAAAAGTACGTTCTCTCATATATATATTACACTCAACTAATTCTAGGGTATTATTGACCCTATCTTTATGAGTACACCCACCAGAGCCAAGGTTCTCGCTTAACCTTTCAGCTCTGATACTAAGTGTAACGACCCAAAATTCTCGATCCCGAAAATTCCAAATAGTTAGAAAAGAAGAAAGAGATAGAAGAAGAAGAAATAGGAACATAACACAGATTCTCACATTCGCAGCGGATAAAATATAATATCAAATAGAAGCAGTTTACACAAGAATACCATATCAGTCAATTTTCATTTTAATACATCAGAGTTATACAAATACACAATCACTGGATATATACAAATCAACATATTCCAGATAAACAAAATATATCATAGCGGAAACACTCCATATGTTCCTGCTATCCAGCTCGTCTCTTGAGCTCCAGAACGTCCTTACCTGAAAATATGTAATACTCGGTCTGACCCGAGCATTACATCAAAGTAACACCCGGGTCAGGCTGGAAACCAGTGTGAGTAAACCCAAATAACATGAAATACTAATCCAATTTAAAAGGAAACCCGGATAACTCGAACTTCACTACGAGTTCATTACTTGTTATGCTCAACACTTATGACTCAAATACTAAGTATTCTAACTTAGTTCAAAGGTTCATATTATTACATTCCAGCCAATTGACATCACATATCACTTTATATAGAATCGAAGTGGTTTCGGGTATTTACAAATACCCGACTCCAAACTCCTTGAATTCAATACTATTCAAGTGAACACAATTCAACCTTAAATCACAAGATGTCACTTTTTACACAGCAATTCATCATCGACAGATGACCATATAATCTCTGTTCAATACAAACATATCATATCTTCAACATTTCATATCATAAATATCAACCAGTCATTCATAAGCAAGATTAATTAGTCATCCATTCCTAATTAATCAAATAATTTTTTTTATTTTAACCTTGCTTACTTCACAATAATTAATTTTCAACCATTAATTATCCATCCCCTAATTATCCTCTCTAATTATATTCAGTAATTATTCATTCATCAACCTTGATAAATCACATTCGGTAATTTATTATTCTTAATTACTTACATTAATTAATTAATCTCTTAATTAATAAATGAATCCTTTAATTAATTATACTGAAAAATTAACACTTAATTCCCTCCACTAAGAAATTGTTCTCTAATTGCTTTCCATCAAGTAATTACCCATTAATTAATTACTTATTTATCTCATTAAGCATCCATACTTAATTCATCAAGAAATTATCTTTAATTGAATAACAAATTTATTAACTTAAATTAATCACATGCATTATATTAATTTCAATTGGGTAATTCATTCTTTAATCAATTAAAAAACCCAATTAATTAATCTTTAATTATAGGTTTATTATTCCTTACATAATTAAATCATTAATTAGGGTTAAAATAAAATAATCCTTTAACTCGATAATTGAAGTTACCAAAACTCCTTTTAGTACTTAAACATTATTAAGTCATAGTTCAAAACTAGTTTCAATTAATTTAACTTGCTTTAGGATTTCATTTCCAATTTAAGTTTAAAATAACTTTAAATTTTAATCTGGAAATACTTAATAACTACAAACCCGAGCAAACATAAGTGAAACATGAGAAAATCATAGAGTAAACCCGAGCAATCCCAAAACTTCGAGTCGACCCATCATCTGCACGTGCTCATTCTCGAGAAATACAACATCTTCCAAACCCAGACATCATCGACGACAAATCGTGCACGCGTGCACGTGCACGTTTGCTTTGATCGCCTCCGATCAACTTCAGCAATCATCCCACATCGACAAACATCCAAACTCCACATCACGATCATTAGATCACTACAACAATATCGAAATCAAATTCGATCTTGAAACCAGACCAGGAACAAAAATCTGGAATAACCACTGGAACACCACATCAAAACCTGTAAACACCTCGTCTCCGATCCTCCGACCATCAGAGAGTCTGCACCTCCGGCTACTCCATCGCCAGAACCTCTTCCACCATCCCCTCGAATCTTATAGCACTCGATCAACCGAGGTAGTCGAACCAAACCTAAAACTCGACCCAGATAAAACTAGGGTTACAGACCCAAAACCTACCATCACCACCTCCACAGTGATTCTGATCAACTTCTGGCAATTTTCACTGACCTCCAATCACCCTTCCACCTCCAGGAAGAACCACGACACCCCAGATCCACTAGATCGCCAGAGGTTACTCAAATATCATTTCCAGGTCAACCCAGAAATGCAAACCCAAAACCCAATTAAAAATTATGAAGTTAATTTTAAAAATCATCACTTTGTATTAGTATTCAGATCATATGCCTGAAACATTGAATCCTGAGATTTGAATTTTCGCTTACACTTAAAATTAGTCTATTGCTTTTGTTTCCAGAGCCAATTCACATTTATTTTGACTTAAATTAAATTTTAAACATTACTCTATGATTCATTAAACAACTTTTGTTTAAACTTTAATTCTTGACTAAGATCAGATCAAGTGGAAAGGATATTTTACCAAAATTTTAATTTTAAAACATGAACAGGCAAAGCAGAGATGTAGCAGTAGCCATATATGTATTTATATATATACAGAAGATTCATTCCAATTCAAACATTCAAAGCATATTTATTCCTAGTAAATCCATAAGTAACAAATAGTTAACACCTATGCTTTAAACTGGGAGGTCACTCACCTGAAAACTTTGAACAGAGCAGCCACTTTTGGTATAAATCAAGAATACAGCCTGTCCTTGGAAAGCTATCAGCCAGGAATATTTTCTTCTTTGTTGATGTAGTTGTTGATGATGTAGTTACAGGATGATACTTTTCTCTTTTTTTTAGTTATTGAGTTAAGTCTGGTTGTAAAATTGATGAACGAAAATGGAGTAAGGAGGTTGATATAAAAGAGGTAGGCAGGCTGAAGTATCACTGGTACAAGATTTTGTACTGGTAAGATTTTTTTTTATGCTTGGTCAGAGATTTTTGTTTGAGTTTGGAGGCTGAAATGATATCTTTGTGCTTGCATTAATTGGCATTGGCTTGTTTCACAAGCTTGTACATATTTTTGTTTTCTCATGTACAACTTGTATTCATGTATATGTTTCCTTGTCTTGTTTTATTATCATCTTGTACCTATTTTTTTTTTCTGGTTTCTATGTGTTTTGCTGAACGAACCAAATAGCTTAGATGGTCACATATATAGAAGAGAATAGGATGCTTAAGGAAGGTGTTTTCTGGTTATGCTATTTTGTTAAGATTTGATCAGATTTTTATAAATATTTGAAAGGACAAAATATTGGCTGAGATGATGACAATTAAATGCTAAGGTTTCCTATTGTGTTTACATACTATCATTACAATTTGCTGTATGAAGATATTTGTATGTGAGTATGCATTTGCAGGTAGACAAAGCTTGTGTATGAAGATAGTTTGTATAAAAATATTTGTCTTCTTGCTTGATTCATATACAAATGTTTGACTTATTAACTTCTAGTTTGAACTTCAATATATTGTTTTGTCTGGTATTATGTTATACTTTATTTTATTTTATTCTATACCTTGTGTTTCACTTAAAATTGTTATAGTTATTTATACACTTGTTTTTATTTATATTCATTTCCATTTTGTATTTTAGCCATCAACATTTAAATTATATACATAAGTTTTATTTACATTTAATATTTATATTTATATTGATAGACTTTGATTTTATTTCAAACATTATCCTTCATATATATTTATTTATCAGATGTTAACAAGGTAAGCATTTTAATTTAATTATATAAGATAAATTTTATTGTACATATTATTAAGAGATTTTATTTAAATTTTCAAATCAATTTCCTTTCAAAAATACAAATCCATACAAATAAATGGCAATTATTCCAAAAGTCATATTCATTTTAAAATGATAAGTTTACTTTTTTATTTAAATTAGATTAAATAACTATTAAAATAATACTGCTAAAATACCGGGTCGTCACAATGATCAATTCGAACAGCTAAAATCAACGTGGAGTTGATGCAACATGATTGCACAAGGAAATCTAAAGATGAATCAACCAAAAACATGCTTCACTTTATTGAGATAACATGGGTAAAACTAATTGATCATAATTTAGGGATGGATGGAATTGATGTGGTGTTAATGTAGGGATGCATGGATGTTGCTAGTGATTCCTTTACCTTGTTGATTTGAACTATTTTGCAAGAATGATATCAACAGTGAAGAAATGAAAATGATGAAGAAAAACGACCAAGCCTCCATAGTATCCATATTAGGATTAATTTGTACAGTTCCATCCTATGGATCTGTATCGTTCCATAAACATTGATAAATTTGACATTTTCTTAAGCTATTATGGAACTTGATAATTATAAATTAAATTTAGTAAATTATAAACATCGGCTAAACTAAGGATTGATGAAATTCTCGCTAAAAGAGACGAGTTTTCTGGAATGCAAAACCAAGAAATTTATATCGATTGGAAGGACATGACTTAATAAAAGAGGTGTTCTTTGAAAGATATGAATCTCAATGGAGACATTTTGTGTAATGGAAGTGTCTATCCAGTTTAGGATTTGATCATTTGTCTTTGAATAAAGCATGCTTTGTATTCATAGAAGTGTGCTTTGGGAGTAGGTGTTATCTATGAGTTTTCATAAGCAAAGATTCAATGATATTGGACTTAAAATGATGTAGGAATGGATACTAGGATCTTAGAAAGTCAAGTATGAGGCAATGCAAAAGAGAAAGGAGGAAAATTTGCTAAGTACATCGATCAGTGTCGATGCATGGCGTGAGTCAGTATCGATCCATCAAATTTTAATTTTTCAGTGAATTCTTGATAAAAGCTGACTTTGGAACATGGAACAAGGTAAAAGAACGAAATAGCAATGGATTGATGGAAAAAATTGAGAATAACAAGGAAAATCATACGAGTCTATCAACTTGTACTTATAAATACATGGATCTGTACAAATCCATTGATTTGTTCAAATTTTCTCCTATTATACCTTTTATGAATTAGGAATTGGAATGGATATATTCTAAACGACATTTAGAGAGAAGATATAAATTCTAAGCCCCAAATCCGCCTCTTAAATATATATGTACATGCACTTAGCAAAGGGTCATACTATTTTTTCACTAGGAGGAGATGCTGCCGTTTTTATCTTATATGTTGTAATTTCGAGATCATTATTGTGTTTATCTTCGGACTCTTGTGAAAAGGATAGTAAAACATCTTAAAGTGAAGATAGGCATATATAAACCACAATAAAATTGTTATCTTGCTTTTATTTACTTTTTCTTCTTATTTGTGCATATATCCATAGTTTCCTTTAAACCCATACCTGAGATTCAATGTGTAGAATAATTATCTACATAGATCATAGGCTAAATCCTCATAATAACCACAAACAATATCTACATATTGAATTATTGGGTCTTCATAGCCTCATTAAGGGTGTTAGACCAAATTGTTGGCTAAATACATTTGACTACAACATATAGATTTAGGTCTTTTACATGATTTTATGTCATTTTGTTGGTAATGTATTAAATTTTCATACAAACTTGGATTTGATATATTGATACAAAAACTTCTTGTCCTACCATGTTGAGGAGATAGACTAAGGATTAGCTGATGTGATATTAGGTATTATAATAAGAGAAAAATTGGAAATATTTTTCCCTTAGGTCAATCTTACAATATTAAGAAAACCTTGGAAAAAAGATTAATTGTTTTGATGTGATACTTACACGATCTCGCTATGATTCTAGCATATTTCTAAAGAATAATAAGAGATTTAGCATGCCATGAGATGAATATGCAAAATTAGAGAAAGCATTATGTTTCCCATGAATTACAGCAGACCTATGTTGTGAGTAGGTTAAGAAAGAAAACTCATAATCCCAGTGAGAACATTGGATTTGCTAAAAATCAAGTGTACAATAGAACGAAAAGGCGGTTCCTTGTCTTACTTGTAACGCCCCGTCAAATTAACCATAAATAAATAGATTGGATAAATTAATTTAAATAATATAGGGATAAAAATAATTTTTTTGCAAAAGTTGGAATTTGACCACGAAAGTTATGTCATTCCGTTCGTGGTAAAATTCTAATCAATTTCCATATGTAATATGCTGAAAACGGAGCTCAAATGATGAAGTTATGGGCGTTTGAAGTTTACGGGTTTAAAATAATTTAAATAGAATTCAAATTCAAATAAATAATTAATTCCTAAATTCGAAGTTAAAAGCTAACTGTAATTACACTTAGGGGTTAATTAAACGTTAAAATTAATGTTAACGTTAAATTGTAATTAAGGAAGACAATAATTTAAACAATGGTAAAATCAAAATCAACGTTCTCAAAATAGCAGCAGTCGACCCTTGACCCATGACTAAGGGGTGGTCGACCGATGGATATAGGGTAGTGGCTAGAGTTTTCAGCAATGAATGTTCTGGATTTTATAATTTTAATCCGACTTAAATCCTACGGTTCTGGTGCACTCCAACCACTATAAATAAGAGCCTAACCCCCTTACTTTTCTTCACACAATATTTTGGGAACATTAGCGAAGCTCTATCAGTTCGTCTCTTCATAGATTCAGAAAACTCCATTAGGGTTTCAAGTAAGAAATCCTACATATCTATTTTTGATTATTGTTTATTTTGTTAACCTCTTGTCCTCAAAATCTCTCATTTTCTAAATCTAACGTATATACAAATCCCTTGCTGTATATATCAAAAAGAAGAGATCTGAAAAGGTTCATTGAAGGCGTGTCAAATCCAAGAGAAGGCAAGGACCTCTGGGAGTGGAAATCTTAGCTCTTCTATTTTAGTAATTTAATAGTGTAGTTTGGATTTGATATATGCCTTGGGGAGTTTTCGATTACGAAAACATCACAATAAAAATCCCTGAAATTCCCCCAACGCGAAATGTCAACACTTAAGTTGGAACCTTAATTGTTTTGTATTAAAACAATGGAATTTTTATGGATTTTGCAATATACGAGTTTTACCTTATATTCCACTTATTATTCTTTTTTTTGGATTTGATAAAGGGATTTGATTAAGAAATGGCGTGTAAGGCACGAATTCTTATTTGTAGTTTGCACTATCTATTTCTGTAGAAATTTTTTTGTCTAATTTTATGTAAAATGGAGTTGAATAGAGTGTAAAATTAATTAAATTGATAAGTTTCCATTATTATTGTTTTATTTCATTGTTTTAATATAAAATAAGTTGGAGTTGGATTCTAAGTACAAGTCTATTGATTTGATTTTGGAATATTGAATTTATGGTAAAAATGCTATTGTGAAAATGATACTTGTATAACATTAGAAGACTTGACATTTGAATGTTAGTTTAGGGCGTAATCTCTGTACGCATAGAAATTAATGAATGCGTACTTATATATATAAACTAACGTAAATAACATACAATTATAACATATTAATTGCGTAGTTAATTAAGTTAATAATTGTCATTAAAATACCCCTTAGGGAAGTAATTAATTAGGCGAAATAAGATGTATTTCTTTTAAGGCCTAATATAATGAATACAGTGAGATGTATGATAATAAAATTAGAGAGTGTTATGAAATATGACTAAATTATAGGGATGCGAGGTCAGTCAAAAGCATACAAAAGTCTGCCCAGCTATTCTGGCTATCAGTAGTGTGACTTTGGGGATGATGTGAGACATCGCCTATAATAAGTAACTACGAATGATGCGGGGTTAGTCCTAATTCTATAGGGTAAATCTGCCCAGCTAATCAGGTTTCTAGTTCCTATGAATAGTCGGACTAATGTGAGACGTTTCCATGAGGTATAGGTCATAATATGAAGGACATCCTTTGGGGAATTGAAGGTATTAAGTGGTTGTTTTAGGGCCCTCCTCTTTCCCTTATATGAAGTATTAAATGGTCGGGATTGGGTTTAGGCACGATTGAAGATATCTTGGAAAGGTTTGCTTCAATTGAAGTACTGAGTGCCTGAAGAGATTTTCGTGCAATGTCAGCTACATAGAGACCTGTGTTGAGTCCGACTTGGGAATAGGTATTAAATGATTGGGGCCTACCTCAATTGAGGTATTAAATGGTCAGAGTTTGCCCATTTTTAATTAAAAGGTATTAAGTGGCTTGTGTTCTATCTCTCGTATTGGTAGACATTAATAACGATGGTTATGGGTTATTGATTATTGGAAAACCTACTTCGAGGATTGAAGTATTAAGTGGTTGTTTGAGATCCCGCCTCTTTCCTTTATATGAAGTGTTAAATGGTTTTGAATATACTTTAGAATACAAAAGACATATCCTTATTTAAATTATACTACCCAAGTACTAATATAGAAAGACTCAAGATTTTCTATTCATCGGACATTGTTGTTCTGACTTCCTCCTCATTACAACATAGGTTAGGAAAGGAGACGTTGATCAAGATGGAGATGATGATGATAGGAGCTTGTGGTAATAGTCTATTTATCTATTTATGCTATTTCCTGATGTACCCATTGGAAGTTAAAAATGTATTTTTGAACAAGATAATGTAATTGTTATTATTGACATTATGTTATGGTTTTGTTTTGTGACATTTGGAATTTGAAATAAAGTGGGAATTGTTTATGCTATTATATATTATCCTTCCACTTGAGTTCTGAATGAATAGAAAAATAGCTCTATATTGCTTTTTTTTACCAACCAACATCCCGCTTTGGAATGGGTCTATGTTTCGATAGGCCTTTTCTATGTCGAGATTTAGGCCTATTTCGGGATGGGTTGTTACATTTGGTATCAGAGCCAAGGTTACTCGATCAACAAGGAAAAGTATACATATGAGTGGCGTATTTGTTATTTTTCAAAATATTTTCCAAAAACCCTAATATATATACCATTTTTTGAACATACGCACACGCATTAGGCAAATCTTTCTTTTAGCATATAATACTATCTTATGAAGATATAACTAAAAGCTCAACCTATAAATAGTTGACATGGCTGATAATCATTCTTCTTCTGAGGCTGGGAACCTGCTCAAGGAAGACCTGCCATTTGATGGATGCCCGAATGGTTTAAACAATACCTCAGGTAAGTAGGTGAAGTCCACGTTCCTCATGCTACATCGATGACACCTAGTACCCCGCCTGCCGATGCAGCACCCTGTCCCGTTGACTTTTCCAAGATGTGTAAGGACTTTCTTAATATGGGAGGAAGAGTATATTCTGGAACAAAGGGTCTTTTAGAGTCAAAGACTTAGATAAATAATTGGGAGAAGATATTTCAGGACCTCGGTTAGGAGGATCAGCTGAAGAGGAGAATGATAACTTGGCACCTCAAGGGAGAAGCCAGAGATTGGTGGAGTATTATGGTTAAGGAGAGTGTTGGTAGGATTTTCACTTAGGATGAATTCGAGGACAGATTCGAGTCAAGGTTTATGTCAAGGAAAGAAGTAAGTTTACAACTTGAGAAATTTATACAGCTTAAGCCAGGAGACTCCACTTTAAAGGAGTACATAAGTAAGTTTACAGAGTTGACTAAGTTCGGATGAGCTTAAACGATACACCTATGAAAAAGGCCATGAAGTTTGTGAGGGGCGTGAACTCTCTACTTAGTGAATGATTGTCAACCCAAGTGCCTGTTGGCACCTCATACGAGACGTTAGTTGAGATGGATTTGATGCAGACGACTTGTGAGGAAGAAAAGGAGGTGGAAAAGGAGAAGGCAGGACTTACTCACAATCAAACCAAGAAGGGGAACTTTTGGGGGAATAAGAAGTCGAAAGGAAAGTTCAAGAAAGACAGACCAATAAAATTTAAAATAAAATGTTATTATATTATGATTAATTACTATCTTATTATTTATATATAGCCATGGTCATAGAGTTAGATATATGTAACAAATTGCATAGTTGTCCCTAGCGCATACTCTATCAATCTCCTACTTGCACTTGGGTCAATTATGGAATCCTAATTCCATTCCTTTAATCAATTTCCCAAAACGATTGAGGTAGCCCCTTAGTGAATGGATATGACATATTGTCTTTTTATCTACTCTATCAATCAACTCTCTCCGAAGTTGATAAAATGCCTTTATGATGAACTTTTCAAAGTATATTTCTCGAATTCTAGTGAGCTATAGGTTCTTTTGCGATTTGTATTGCAACATTGTTATCGTAGAACAATGGTATGCGACTCTCAACATTTGGAATCACTCCTAGCCCAATTATAAATTTGTGCATTATTTCTATACAGTTATTTTGCAGCGTTATTCAAGGCGATGTACTTAGCATTTTGGTTGAAACAACCATAATTTCATTTAGAACATTTCAAACTTAAAATTCCTAGACTGGGTTGAACATGAATTTAGGATTGATATACTATACTCAAAATCATTTATGAAGTTCTAGTCCGAATACTCCTTCATACGGAGTTCGTTGTTTCTATAAACAATTCTCCAGTCTTTTGCAAATACTCGAGAATATTGTTAACTACCATTTAACGATCTTAAATCAGGTCTGTTATTTTCTCAATATACTAGGTACATAAGCAAAATATGATATAGTAGACTATATTTCATATGTGCAATTCCTAATGCCAATGCATAATGAATTCATCTCATATGCTCCACGTTGAACATTTCAATATGGTGTCTTTGTATGTTGTTTGGGACAGTCCCAACTAAAATGATTTTAACATTGGTACATCGTTAACAATCATAAGTTTTTCATTTACATATGGATTTAGAAATATTTTAGGACCTTTAATGTTCTTTTTTGTAGACACATGCTTTCTCTGTATTTTAATTGAAAATCAAACTTTAGATTTCTTTATCAAAATATTTGCTTAATTCTGATGCTTGTCAAATGATACTTTTGTATCAGTTCTTGGATGATATTAGAAACCCACAAACTCTGTATCTCCCCAACTGACATTTTGTTATGTACAAACGATCTATTCTAAATCAATTATTTAGAACTTTGTTTCAATATAATTGTCCCTAAATTAAAATCATATTGGCGATAATTTTGCGAGTAAAATCTGAATTAACTTAAGGATGTTAAAATGAAGAATTTATTACATTAATTTCAATAATTGAATTCATAATGTTATTCTAATAAACATTGCTTACTATATTCCAACTGCATTGCTCTTCTTATCGAAGACACATTTAGGTCTGATGGATCATATCCCTTTGGGTACAACTATCAAAATCATATTTTGATAATGTATTTGGAATCCATTTCAGATTTGTACATCGTGCCATATGACAGAGTCAATACTCTTAATGGCTAATTGACAATTGAGGAAATTATTTTCTCGACATTGATACGAAACTCATAGTTTGCCTTAATGTGCGAGTGTTCTTATTAGACATTCTAATTAGTTGTATCCATTTAGGCTTAGTTAATTTCATTTCATCCTTCATAATTAGTTTTATCTTTGGATTGTACCCAAATCCATTGTACTACCAACTTCATCATGAAGTTGGTGTTTCTTGAAACAACAATTGATTCTCGGTACGTTGGAATAGACATTTAGAAATATTTTATGGATAGCCATTATATATGTATAAAACTGATTTAGTTTTAGTCTAAGAAACTTATGTTCATAACATAAATTGGTCGATCAGTATTGGTCATCCCCAAACCGCTTTGGGTTAATCTACATAAGATCCCTCATGAGAAAATATTTCATATAGCCTCTCGACTCACACAACCTATCAACTCCCTAACTTAGGATGTGTAAGGTTTCTTATAAACTATTATCTTGTATGATCTTGTGAACTGTGTTTTGGATAAAATTAAATCCAACCCATTTACTTATTCTTAAATACAAAACCTTACATAAAGAAGTTAACTCAACTTCACTCATTATTACTCACACTTTGTCCAACAAAGTCCGATTACACCTTATCGATACATCATTATGTATTATGGAGAGAACTGACTTTTGAGATAGAATCTTATTTTTTTTTAGGTACATTTGGAACTCCTTTTCGATATACTCATATATTCAATGAAATCGAATTCTTTTATTTTTTTCTGCACATTATGTTATTTACTTCTGTTTTACGTTATGAATTTATCATAGACATGCTACATATGTGTCAAATACACATGTTCTATTTTCAATAATTCATTAGTGAATTTGACGAAGTATGTGCAAACGTTTTGGTATCATTGGACATATGATTGCATACATCTATATGTATTAATTTGAAGAGTTTGCTAACTCTTATGTCGCTCCTACTAAATGTGTAACAACCCGTAAATTCATCACTTATAAAAATATGATTGAATTTAAAATTTTAGTTTAAATGACTAAATAATTGTTATTAAATAAAATTAAGCTCTTTTTATTTATATATAATAGTAGAAATATTATTTTCAAACTTTTTTTACAAATATATATATATATATATATATATATGTATATATATATATGTATGTATATATATGTATATTAAAAGCGAAAATATGACCGAAAAATTGAAATCGAAATTCATAATGATTTAACGTATAGAAGTTGTAGAACGTTGTGAATTCTATGTGACATCCAAATGAACACATATATATACCCATCCAAGAAAACATGTGCGTATGGACATGAACACTTATATATACACATATATACATATATACTAAATAAATAAACAACTCCTTCTCACTTAAGCAACCAACCCTTACCATCAAACATCACATCTACACAAGCACATGTCTTGATGTGACATGGACGAGCTAGGAGGTGACATTGCCGAGCTAGGAGGTGACATTGCCGAGCTAGGAGGTGACATGGCCGAGCTAAGTTGGTAGTGGAAGGAGGTAGCCATGCATAGGTTAATGATGAAAGGAGGTGGAGCATGTGGTGGTGGAGTAAGAATCTAAGCTAATTATCACATATTGTCACCATCAAATGTAAAATCAAAGAGGCACATGGCCTTGCCCCTCCATGATGTGACCATGGCCATACCTAGGGGGAGAGGTGGCTGACGCATGGTGATGGAAGGAGGAAGTGGCATGATGATGTGTGGTGATGCAAGAAGGAGATGTTTACACTCTTCCATTTGCCTATAAATACCACTTCACTTCTTCACTTCATTCATTCATCTTCTTCTTCATTTTTTCTAAAACTTCCTCTACATTTTAATGGCCTCTATCTAAGAAAAAAATATAAAGAAAATTATGGCTAAATATATCTAAATTTATATAGTATATATATACATATAACACTTCAAAACTCACCCAAACCCTTCCTTTTTCTCTTCAAACTCACGACCATCCACCCTAGCCGAACCTACCACCCTCATAAACCAAGGACGTGAACCCCTACACCCTTTATAAGTAAGGCCAAGCCCTATAGGAGCTTCGGGACGAGTGTTCGTGAGCTTCGATTTGAGTTAGAAAAGCCACTACACCAGAAAAGACCTTTAGTGGCGTTGAAAAAACGGTACCAAAACTTTTAGTAGCGTTTTAAAGAATGCTACTACAGGTCGTGCAACTAAAAGTATGATTTTTTTGGTTGCATTTTACTAAACGCTACAAAATGTTTCCGTATAACTGCGTTTTTTAAACGCTACTAAAGGTTTTTCTACAGCGTTTACAAAACCCTACCAAAACCAACATTTTTAGTTGCATTTGTACTTTGATTTTCTACCGCGTTTATTTTGTGCAACTAAAAACTTTTTGTTGCATTTAATTTATGCTAGTATAAATTCAGGTGGTAATTTACATTTGTTTCTGTAGCATTTTAAAACGCTACTAAAAGAGATTGATTGTTTTATAGCATATTTTAAATGCTGCTATATACAGTTAATGGCTTATATTATTTCCAACAATCAGTTATATAATAGTCATATCAAATCAACAACAATCGTCTAATTACCATATTCAAACCAACAACCAATCAATCGTATAATCATCATATTCAAATAATTGAGAACACGTTAATCACTAAGTATAATATCCATAACCATTTAGGTAATAATTATTTGACAAAATGAGCAAATTCACATACCACAAGCATTCACAAACAAGTTTACACAACCAGTACTAACAAATATCATAATACACATAACAATTGAAGTCATGTCCATTGTTGCTGATGGTCTTCACTCCGGAAAAGCTAATTACCTGTAAACAAGGTTGATAATCAATTACTTGTAAACCAGTTAATTTGCATAAATTTATTCCGTTTTTATAAAACTTAGTTAAAACTTAGTTAATTTGCATAAATTTATTCCGTTTTTATAAAACTTAGTTAAATTATATAAAACTTGGTTCACTTATTATTATTATTATTGTAAACCTAGTTAATTTTTATCAAACTATAATTTATTATTATTATTATTATATTTTTTTGAAACAAATTATTATTATTATTATATAATTAGTTATTTTTTATCAAACTTAGCTTATTATTATTATTATAAACTTTTTAATTTTATAATACTTAGTTAATTTTTATAAACATATTTAATTTTTATAAAACTTATTTAATGTATTCAAACTATTGTTTAATAATAATATATTATTATTAAACTTATAAATTACCTTAATTGCTAAAACTTAAAATGTCATAACTTATATGATAGTTAACTTAAACTTATAAAATATCTCAAACTTAAACTCTATTAACTTAGTTAATTTTTATAAATTATCTCAAACTACAAATTTTCTTAAGCTTAGTTAATTTATTATTATTATTGTAAACTTAGTTAATTTATTATTATTATTATTATTATTATAAACTTAGTTAATTTTTATAAACTTAATTTTTTTGATATTATTTTTATTATTAGTATTATTAATTATAAAACATAGTTGGCTTGGTTAATTTATTATTATTATAAACTTAGCTAATTTTTTTATAAAACTATAGTTTATTGTTATTGTTACTATTGTTATTGTTATTATTATTATTATTATCATTATAAACTTAGTTAATGTTTTTAACAAACTTAGTTTATTATTATTATCATTATAACCTTGTTAATTTTTATAATACTTGGTTAATTTTTATAAACATATTTAATTTTTATAAACGTATTTAATTTTTATAAAACTTAGTTAATTTATTCAAAGTATTGTTTATTATTATTATTATTATTGAAATATAACAAAATTGAAGAGATCAAAGTTAAAGAACTTGTATAGATACAAGTGTAATTTGTGTTTATTTAGCAAACGACGTATAAAGAAGACAAAACTCAACACTCAAACTCCAAAATCCGATGGTACTTTAATTTGCAACTCCAAAATCTGGTGATACAAGGCAATTCGAATAATTAGATTCCTGAAAATTTCTAACCTGAACTGAATTTGTACTAAGAAGAAGAAACTCGGCAGCATCAGCACCAGTTTCTACACCCTCAATCCCAGAATGTGACGTATCTCTATAAACAAAATCTTCTTTGACCATTCTTGCATTGTTCTTCCAGGGCCTGATATAATTATAAAACCATAGTTTTTAGACAATTCTTAAAAGGAAGAAAACAAGTAATGTATAAAACTCATAACAACCGGTAAAAAAACAAACCTTACAACTCATCATCGTTTTTAAACACACAATGCAATCATATATTTATAATAACACATGTGTTAATATGGTTTTATTTCCAAACAAAAGCACTAATAGCAAAGCTGCTCTTGTAAACAATGTCACTAGTAACATACCTTGATCAAGCACTGTGCAGGTTAGCCATCAGCTCGCAATTCAGTCCCCTTCAGCTAACTCAAGGCAATATGTGAAAAATCTCCAAGGCGGTAGGGTAATAAATGAGTGCATAATCATATTTTCAATGCAACAGGCACATGAAGGATGAAATAAAACACAAAGCACTGGATGGGGACATGTAAATATGCTACAGGCAAAACAATGAAATAGAAAAAAAGAAGAAGAAAAAAGTGCAAGCTTGCATTCAATTGCACAAGGCATTGGGTATTACTACTCATCAATACAAGGCAGCAGAGCAAGGACACACTAAAATATAGCTACAGGCATTGTGTGACAAGAATTTCAAAGCATCAGGGTAGTGAAGGATGAATGATAGTAATAACAAGAATTTCAAAGCATGAGAGCACTAAAATAAACACACTAATATAGCAAATAACAGGAGTCTTAATGTAATTATAATTTGTGTTAAATTTGTATAAATTCATGTGAGAATTGATGTGTAGAATAAGAAACTTGTGAAGTTCGATCTGTGTGCTGAAACTTGTGAAATTCTATCATTTATGTCTCATATATCTATTAAGATGGATTGTCCTTCCAAGTTCCATTGAAACTGTTTAGTTTGGATATAGAGATTTTTGCAGTACAAGTATCTTTCAGACTTAAATAATTACCTGTTCTACTTGAGAGTTTTGCAGACAACTTCTGGTTATTGTATTCTGGCACCAGCAGACTTTTATCTCTCTTCTGCCCCACGGGTACTATATTTATAAAATCATGAAGTCTCGTACTAAAAGGCGAAGCATCCATGGTACAAATTGTAGTAGCACCATCTCGATCAGAACTAAACCCAATAGAGGTAGTAGCATTAGTGCTAGAACTCATCATGTTACTGCTTAAATTTGGGCTTGTTTTTTTATCACTTAAATTTTTTGTTTTATCAGAACTAAACGCACGTGCGAAGTATGCGTTCAAACTAGTAACCACTAATACGGGGATACCACCTTTGATAGTATGATTAAAAGTCTTGGGTTAAATACTACAAATTATCATATATTTTTTCTATAAAACAATAATAATAACATAGTGGCCAATGACCATTAGAGCATCTCCAATGGATTTAGCTCCTAACATTCAAGATTTTGGATATCAAGGGTTGATTTTTCTAAAACAGACGATAATTTCTTTATAGTGAATCAAAAGTCTTAGATTTAATATCATGGCGAATTTATTGATGTGTAATAAAAAATATTGTTATACCCTTCTACCCATACAAATTCAAGTATAAGGTAGAGGGTTATAATAATAAAAAATGCATATTAATTCAGATAATGATCATTGGTAAGGAGTAGATGTAGTGTTTGATATTGATTCTATAGATATGCACATAGCCAATATTTTCACTGTTTTTCAATAAAAATATATACACTTCTTCATATTGATAATTTCAAATTTTTCATATAAATTATGGATATACTTACCTGTATCTCAATGAGAATATCTGCGAAAGTATAGGCAAAAGCAATGTTTCCTAAAGCTAGCAGAACATTCCAAACTCTGTCCATATTTGTTTTGGCTATGGAACCAGAAATGGTTCCATTGGTATGTCCATGAGAGATCCATTTTGCAACGGAGAGGGCAAGGCCAATGAAGGAGTAACTGAATGAGGTGATGACTGCTATTACTAAAAGCCATGTTATGTTCTCCAGGCTTGGAAGCTGAGAAAGTAACACTTGGATTACTCCGAATGCAAGCATTACCATGTTTGCAGATGCTATGCAATATGCCAAATGTCCATTTTTGTGGAAGCAGTTCGATCTTTGCACCGCTCTAAACTCAAATAAAATAAAGGTTTCTTATTAAAAATAATACCTTGAGCTACTTTGCTAAACGAACCAAAAATTCAATGCTTTTTTAAAACAAACTACAAAAATACTTCACTCTATGCCAGCCATCTTGGTGAAAATTATTTGTGTGTGTGCACGTGCGTGCGGCCTCCATTTGATATCTATAAAGTGGTTTATACTGTTTATGTACTATGTCTCAAGTGTGATTTGTTTTAATGGTAAAAGATCCTAAAATAAATTTAAATTTTACCTAAATATCCCACTGTATTAATAATTATAGTAAATTCCTTTGCTAATAATTTACTGATTGAACTTGTGGACTTTTCTGATTTATTCCATCATCGTCGTCATCGAGAAAAAGAAAAAATCAAAAATGAAAAAGTAAAACAAAAAGGTCTAGATAAACTTTTTATTTATAGCATTGTATGTTTTAGCTTACATCATGCTAATGGCTGCTGTAATAGTGTAACCAACTAGTGTTCCCCAAAGATTTATATACTGAGCACAGCCACAAAGGAGAACTTCTGTAGGACCTATATGAAATAATGATAGCAATTGTGAAAATGCATATATTATCTTAGTGCCACTCATTAAATTTTTGTTGTTACATGTAGTGATCCAGATATTAAAGAAGGAAGTACCTAAATAAGATCTGACAGCATCAATATAAACATGGTTGATTTGGCCAGCAACAGGATTAGGATATCGGTAGAAATCAGCAAGAAGAGTAGAAGTGTAGTAAGTGACACAAGAGAACCCGAAAAGGACAAGTGGGCCGATAATCCATCCAAGCTGGGCCATACTCCATGCTAATGCTAGCACTCCAGACCCGATCAATGCTACTCATGCAAACACTCCAAGCAACTTATTGCAACCATGCACAACCCCATCAGAACCCAAACTCCCTCCATCATCAACACGTGACATCTCACTATACTTATCCAACTCAGTATATGTATCAACCCCATGCTAGAGATGACAAGGACTGGAAATAACTATCTCATCCGCTTCCCCTCCAAAATCAACATGATTAATTACAACTTTGAGGAATTGAAACCTTTGTTTTAAAATATGTAGCCCTCACTTCCACCATATGATCCTCCTAAAGCTATGATAGGGCAATCTTTAGAAGTTAAATTCCTTTTAAAGTTTGTGATTAACTAAGCATAATCTACAAGGGCTTGTGTAGAACTGTAATAACCCAAGATGCTGGAGTTTCGATATGCTTCTTCTTTTGAGCCAAAAGAATTGAATTGCCCATAATACCGATTCTATAAGCAAAAAATCATTAGACAGTTACAAGAGTAGCTTAGAATTTATATTTTTCAATTAAATATGGTAATAACTTAAGTTTCACTAGTATTCTTTAACTGCCTGTTGCATAATATATGTTGTGCATAATCAACCAATTTAATAAACAAGACTGTTAAAAAGCAATATTTAACCAGCTGAAAATAATGATAAAAGATAACCTCTATGACTACTAATGCATGAAAATGTGTTACATTGTCAAGCATGAACCCAACATTAGCCTCCTTCTAATTCAGATTCATCGCTAGTGTAGACTAAAATTGGAGAATTGTTTTTTTCACCACCCTAATACTTCCTGTAAATGGCATATCTTTGTAGAAACATAGCATAACTGCCTGGATAATAATTGAAATGATCAAGCGTTTGTGTGTAGTATATACATTATATTCACTAATTTCAGTGTCTAATGTTTTTACTATTTTATATGAATCTTCATAAAGACCGGACTTAGGAATTTAATGGCTAACGAAGATGTTAACATGAAAAAGAGAGAAATAAAATGCCAAATTAACGTCATATTTGAAGAATGCTTTAGGCTTAGCGCTAAATGCATGCTTAAATAACAAAGCTAAGGTTATTTATTATGGTCAAAGAAGAATATAGCATGGCCATCATGTTGCCAGCAGGCCTACCGAGTTCAGCTTTCCTTCTTCATCAACATGAAGTTTCATAACTCCGACAAACTATTGTATTTTGGAGTACTCCTCTATCATCCTAGTGTATTTCTGAGCACTTCGGCAAACAAGAAGAATATGGCGTGCCCATCATGTTGCCAGCAGCCCCACTGAGTGCTTCAGAACTAGTTAGCAAATTTGTATAAATTTATTCAATTTTTATAAAACTTAGTTAATTTTTTAAATTTTGTTTAATTTTAAAAAAATTAACTTTTATAAAAATCGGTAAACTTATTACCAATAAATCACCTTACATAAATATAGAAATTATTTGGGTATATTTCATATTAATAATAACTTATAGTCATCAAAAGGAAGAATAATAGTCGTGTGGGTCACTAACTTCTAAGCTGCTGCTCTATTTGAAATAGATGATCAGTACATTTCCTGTCTTTTAAAAAGTAATGAGAAAATTATGGGAATATTTACAGTTCACATCTAAACAAATAACCTTTCCTAGTTGCCGATGACTTCATTGGCATAATCCACATTTTTGACAAAATTGGTGGGAATGAAGTTAATTTTAAGTTAGGTGACGACTTCTCCAGATGCTTTCAACGATCTGCACTCAGAGAAGCTTAGGTATGTGGTGATTTTTTTACAAGGAAAGAGGGAAGAATCTGTCAGTTCACAATGGAATAGGAAGAATATTTTTCAATTCCATTTTTCTGGACAGATTTACTCACTGTAAATCATATGCATTAAGTCATTCATCAAGGTGACCATTGTCTACTTCACTTATCCCTTATGCCCTCCTACCACACTCAAAAGAAAATTCATTTTAAATATAATAATGAATAGTGTCAACAAGAAGGTTATGACGACATTATTTTGAATCGTCTCAAGTTAGAATTTGATTGGAATGATCTGTATTGCTTAAGAAATAGAAATTGATAAACGGATCTTAAAAGCATGGAAAAAAATGAATTCCAATTTCAAAGATCAATGCGAAATTTTCAGAGAGAAGAATAACTCATTATATGAAAAATTAGTAAATGTTCCTGAGGGTCAAGATTTGGTAAACAATTATATGGAGAGCTGCAACCAATTGAACAAGTTAATGAATGCATATGCTACTGAGTTACAACAAAAAGCCAAAATAAAATGGTTAACAATGGGTGATCAGCCTATAGGTTTTTTTATATGTCAGAATGAATGCTAATAAGAGAAGAACATGTCTCTCTTAAATTATAAATAATGATGGCAAACATGTCAATGCGGTGGATATTAAACAGACTCAAATCAATGTGACAGATTTTATATTAGTTAATGTTTGACAGTATTCCTAGATAAAAGAGATAATTTTCAGCCTAGAGTTGCCTAAGAAAATTAGAACTCAAATATTGTTTACCTAATATATTTTAATGTGCTACAAACAGAGTAGTTTAAGAGTGATAACCAATCTCGTGGTCTAAAAGATCATCTAACATCACGAACTGTTTAGTAAATGAAAAAAAGTACCTCTTAATATCAAATTGTCGCTCTAGTTGAACATAGATATTTCAACATATGCTCGTTTAAGGAAAAAATATCAGACAAGTCTTAATGCATTTTGGCAATTGATTTTTGCAAGGATTTTGGAGCTGGGAGAAGACTTCGAGAATTTTGATGAATAAACTGACCATGGGCCTTATAGAGCTCCTGAAACAATAAAAAATTGAATAATCTAAGCATGTTTTACTTTATTAGAACATAAATCTTGATCTGGAAACAAACCTGACACCACAGAAGGCAAAATTCAAGATGTGGACAATTCTCTAAGAAATATGCAATAGCCTCGACTAACCATTGTATATATTTGATTGGTATCAAAGAAGCAACAGCACTTATATCTAAGGGATTTACTACAAAGATAAATTTTTTTATCGATGAATCCTCATTAAGGCGAAGGCTGATAATTAATGCTCTCTGATGTTGATCCTCGGCAAGGGCCACATCAACCGCCTAACATATAATAAAGAAAAATGAAATAGCTGATTATATTATATACTAGAGAAACTGTTTATGATATTTAATGACAGAAGTCACAAAAGATTACTGCCATAAAGATAACCATAAACTATGTACAGATGTAAAGCATATATGTAAATATACCTAGACTTAAATTTGCTAACTCTGTAAATGGTTAAAGGTATCAACATGAGACAATTCTTGATTAGAAATAGACATCTACAGTTAATGAGATTTAGGCAACATAAAATAAATCAAAATCAAAATCATTACCCATAAAAGTGGGTTATATAATTAGTTCAGATTAACTTTTTATTGAATGATAGCTTCAAATACTTTTGTAACATGCACAATACTACACTTGAGTTAAAATACATAAACTGAACTACGGAGAAGTTTAAGAAAAAAATTATATGAACAAAGAAAATTAGCATACAAGATCTGGATAGATAGTATAAACTGTATTAGACCTAATTGATTATCATATTAATGGAGTTGAAGCACCTGTATTGTATTGTTGAAGGAACTCAATGTTGAGGCGAAATCAACAGCCGGAAGCAGGTCTTCGCAACTTAAGCAGTGAGCATGGAAGCAAGGATAGGATGAATTCTACGGCTAAGTAGCAATACCAAGTAGAGTTGAGAAATTTGGCTGAATTATAAGTCGGTAGATGTCAGTAAACAGGGAAATAGGAAGAGCATTTACGTTAAGCCAAAACAAATTGCTGAAAATTAATCGAAGTAACCGACCCTTGAGAAAAAAGAAAAATTCATGATTGATTTGACAAGATATTTCATCAATTTATAATCAACTCTAACGATAATAGCAAAATATAGAATAAGGGTTCTTGTAGCACCAATAACTATAGTACGGAAATTGAAATACCTAGGCAAAATTAGGGTTTTTGTGATTACCTGGATATGTTGATTTAGGGCTTGTGAACAAATTTGAAAGAAGTAAATACAAGCAGATTGAAGAACGAGCGAATCCATTGAAGGGGAGGGGGCATTGATGGAGAGAAGTAGCATAGAGCAGAAACCGGAGAAATTTTATGAACGAGGGCAGAAATGTAAGGACTAGAGAAGGAGATGGAAAAATGTGATGAAGGTTTTAGTACTGGGCGGGAAGGCGGAAAAATTTGGCAGCGTTGGATAAAACAAAAACGCGTAAAAAGAATTTGTAAAAGTAATATTAGTTGCATTCGCATTATAAATGCTGCCCAACTGGTGCAACTAAATATAGGTTTTCTTGTAGTGAGCTAATCCATTTCTAGTTAATCGTTTTATTCCAAGGTGAGATAACTCTATTTTATATATATATATATCTGTGTGTGATTATGTGAAATGATTGCCATGGATGCTTATTTATATGTTGTTAATCAAGTATTGATTGTTGAAAATGGTTGTTTAATAAGTCACGTTAAATACATGTCGATATTACACAAGGAAATCACTTTTCGAATCAAGTTATAGAAGTAAATACAGAATCATTAAACCCCTTGAAAATGATTAGAAATGTTTTAGAAATGTTTAAACTTGTCTCGATGGGTTTTAAATGAAAATTGAAAAAATCGAATCAAAACTAGGCGCGTCGCGTAACGGTAGTTCGCGATTTCACGCCATAAAATTCAAACGAGTATATAAAGTGGAATATAGCTTGGAATTCTTCATAGTAAGAATTTTTCAGACTACTATATCCATAATTTTCAATCAAAGAAAGAAAATCAAGTTTTCATCTTATAGATTTTCAAATAAGTCCAAAACAAGTTTATAAAATAATTGCGGTTTTGCAGTTCGGAATCCAAAAAGGGATTTCTTAAAATTTAATATTTTTGAAATGTTTTAAAAATATTATAAAAGCTTTATAAATCTTTTAAAACTTTAACAGAGATTTGAGTTATATATATAAATTTCCAAAGGATATAAAAGTCGTTTCAATCAATATAGCTTTTAAAAACACATTTCGCAGCACTTTTTGCAACACTTTTTCAATAACTTCTAAAATATGATTTCAAACTTCATAATTCTTTTCTAAACTTTTATAAATGTTTTCTAATAAATAAAAAAGTGTTTTAAAAATGATTTAAAGGTTTTATAATTTATTTAAAAGAGTTTAAATAAATTAATTTGAAGAAAAGCTGCTATAAGCAAATGAGTTTATCTTGGCTCTAATAAGCCAAAGATAAGAAAATGGCGTCCTATGTTTCTTCGTTTCCGACCCTTTCTTCCTCGGATTCTAATTTTTCATTCTCAAAATCTAATCTGATTAAATATGTCCATCCGCTACCTTATTTTGATCGTGCTTCCCATCCAATAAGATCTTATGCTCAAGTTATCAAGATGTCTAATTTTACCGATTCTAAGAAACCTTCTCACAAACCCAAAATGGTGAATTTGGTAAATTCTAGGAGAGGTAGAAAATTCTGTTATTGATGTGGTGATCTCTTCCATATGTCCAAAGATTGCCGAGACCCTGTGAGATGTTTTGATTGTGGTTCTTTTGGTCATAAAAGATTCGAATGTTCATCCAAATCCATTCCCATCACAGATAAGAATAGGAATCTTTCTATATAGGATCATGGCTTTCCTTTTGTATTGAAGTGCATGAAGCTTAAGCGAATTTTATTAGATCACTTATGGTATCAAAGATGAGAAGGAATTGATTTCTTAGAAAATTTATTTAAACATTTTGAAGCGATAAATGAAGTCAATATCGGTAGTGGTTACAAAAAGAGGTTTGGTGATCCTGAAGAGTATTTTGGATACTCTGTAGAAGATAATCTTCCTGCTACTGATTATTTGAGAAATCTTAATGTTGTCCAAGAGGATTCTGTTTTCTCTAGCTTAGTCGAAGAAGAAGATGCTTTTTCCTCTGATCTAATGTTATCAGATCCATTTGTTATGCTTTGTAGTTTAGGTCATCAATCTTCAGAAGGATGTGAATCTGTCATCGATTATAAGTCTATAGAATATTCTTATGGAAATTCCAGTTCTTCGGTCTTCCTAAAGGAGATGAATAAGGATTTAACTTATGTTCATAACAAAGGATCTAATTCAAATTCTTGTGTTGTGGAAAGTTTTAAGATTGTTACCTCCAATCAATTTGATTGTTTGATGTCCTTAGAAGATGAGGGCTTGATCTTTGACTCGGCAGCAAATGTTGTGTTGAATAAGATCTTTTTGGTTGAATCATCTTGGGAATCTGCAGTTTATAACAAGTGTATTGAAAAGCAGATGCATGGAATAGATTTTGGTAGTTTAAAAGTGGATTGTGGTTTTTGTAAGTGAATTACTGTAAATTTAAATGATCAGACTCTGGATGCTCACGTGGAGGAATGCATCTCATCTGAATATTTGGATAAGGCTAATGTGCAATGCAAGAGTGATGATTTATGTGAAGTTGAGCAGACGACTAAACTAAACTTGCTTAAGTAGAGAAATGATAGTATAGTTATTCACGGTGGTGATGCTCAAAATGCTTCTGATATGAATGCTTCTTTTGACAGTGATACTGGAAATGATCATAGAGTTATAATGGAGGGGGCTTTAATGGTTACAATGGAATTGATAAATCTGGTATTTTGATAGAGGAGATAGTTAACAATAACGACAAGGATGATTCTCTTAGCTGTGATACTTTTAATTTTGTTCATAGGGATGCAGAGATTGTTATAAACTCTGTGAATATTTCGAAAACAAATACCGTTGGTATAGAGATGCTTCAGAGTTGCTACATATCAGTGAAGAGTGATGATATAGAAACTGTTGATGAAATGGTGGATACATATGCGAATTCCAGTGGTAAGAGTGATGATACAGTGATGCAGCATATCAGTGTGTGCATGAACTCTGATTCTCGTGTGATGTTTAATGAAGTTTCTACGATTAGATATTATTTGTCAAGATCAGAGAAGGGTGATGAGCAATTGTTTGGTGAAGGAATCTATCTATTTGAGATATTTGCTGATGAATCGCAATATGCACATAATTATCAGCATGCACAATCTGATGTTACATAGTGTGCAGCAAAAGGAAATTTAAAGGCTATTGTAGATGTTGCTCATGGTAATGATTTGGTTGAGGGTAGTTTTATGGGTTCAGTTGATGTGGTGAGGCAATCAGAGGTGATGGACATTTTAAATAAACATGTTATTGATGACATGCATCATGATACGAGTGGATCAGTGAGTAGCATTGTTGTTAGCAATGTGAGCGGAGATATGGATAATTCTTTGTTGCGGCGTTCTTGCCTCACAGCAAATGTACAATCAAGTGATATGGGTAGCAAATTTGCATCTAGTTATTCATCATCGAGGAGAGGTAGGCGTAGGAAGTCTGTGGTTGTAAGTGGATCAGTATGACATAGTGCCAGGACCCGTAGTAGCTAGTCTCAAGCTACGGGTGAGTTACCTGATTCGAGTGCCACAAGTGGTACTACGAATTCAGGCTTATGTATGATTTCTGATTTGGGTAGTACATATTCATCATATGCTTTAGGTAGTTTGTCTCCTTCTGAGTTTTGTCAGTTAGCTAGAGATACCGCTTTTGTGTTTTCTGATGTTGAGGTAAATTTAGCGTATATTAGAAGTAGGGAATTTGATAGGGCTAGATCTATTGGTTTATGAGGATTATTCTATTGACATTGCTCTTTTACAGGAAACTAAAATTGAATGTCCTGATATTCGTTTTTATAGAAGATTAGGTGGTTATCATTTTAGGAAATGGGTTTATTTACCTTCTGTTGGTGCTTCTGGGGGTTTATTTATTGGGTGGCAGGATAATTCATTTAAATTGCTCCAATGTATTTCTAAGCAACACTCACTACATATTATTCTCATTAACCTTAGTGATAATTTTATTTTAAATATTTCTAATGTTTATGGGCCAAACTCAAAAATTGGTCGTCCGATTCTTTGGAATGAATGTCTAGAATTTAGATCTTTAGCTCCTGGGTCTTAGATTTTTAGGGGAGATTTCAATGTTACGCATTTTCTAGGAGAGTGTTCACCATGGGAAGGTGATTTCTCTACTATGGAGGAATTTTCCCAATTCATTATTAATTCTAATTTGATTGAAATTACTCTTTCTAATAGAGAATATACTTGGAGTAATTCTAGGGAGTCCCCATCTATGGCTCTTCTTGATAGGTTTTTCGTTGGTGATGAAATTGAGGATAAATTTCCTATTTGTAGAGTTTCTGGTTTGCCTTACACGTATTCTGATCATTGTCCCATCATTCTTACATGTGATCATCATAGAGTTTTCAATAGATCTTTTAAATTCAAAAAAAATCTGGTTATTAGAATCCAATTTTTCAAATTTAATTAAAAATAAATGGATTTCTATGAGCTTTTATAATATTAGAAATAGGGATAATTCTGCAAAAAAATTTGTTTTAAAACTTAGGGGTCTTAGAAACTTTCTTAAAAATTGGAGTAAGAATGTTTTTGGTAGTATTAAAATTAAAAAAGAAAACATTCTTTCCGAAATGCTTAAAATAAACAAGATAGAAGAAACTAGATAACTAAATCTAGGTGAGCGTAACGTTCTTGATAATTTAAAAGAAGAGCTTAATTCAATTTTAGAAAAAGAGGAGGTTATGTGGAAATAGAGATCTAGAATTCAATGGATTAATGAAGGTGATAATAATACCAATTTTTTTCATAATACGGCTAATGGTAGAAAACGTAGTTATACGATTAATTTTATTTTTGTGAATAACGAGGAGTTGGTAGATCAAAGAGATCTTAATAAGGCTTTTACCGAACAAGCACCATTGTCTAAGTGGTTAAGTGATTTTTCTTTGGTGCGAGAGGTCACAAGTTTGAAACTTTCATAGCGTGATTCGAACGTTTATTGACATGTGATATGTTGTCCTAGTGACATGTTATATGTAAAATACCATTTCAAAAAAATGCTTTTACCAACTATTATAGAGATATTTTTGGTAATAAAAATAGGGTAAGTTTGGCTCACGTCCTTAACAAGTTTTAAAATAAACAAAACATCCTTCACATACAAAACTTACATTTCCGCTCCCTATTTTCAAATTCACGCAAGCAAAAATACACAAATACCCTTTACGTTTTAAACAATTCAAACGCGTATAACTTTATGTACAAAAACCGGATCAACAAGCCGTTTTCACCAAAAAATCACAAATTTTATGATCTTTCAAATGAGATCCATTGTTGATACCAAAAATTCATATTTGTATTAAAGGTGCAATTATTTCAAATATTTGCAGATAATTCAGCAAATTTTAAACCTTTTTGATTTTTTTTCAAATTTACAAAATTTGCAAATAATTGCAGATATTTCTGCAGCTATATGGTATAGTTGCAGAAATGTCTGCAACTATTGGGTATAGTTGCAGAAATTTATGCAACTATATGGTATAGTTGTAGACATTTCTGCAACTATTGCATATAGTTGCAGAAATGCAACTATATGCAAATAGTTGCAGAAATGTCTGCAACTATTGCGCATAGTTGCAGAAATGTCTGCAACTATTGCGCATAGTTGCAGAAATGTCTGCAAGTTGCAGAAATGTCTGCAACTATTGCGCATAGTTGCAGAAATGTCTGCAACTATTGCGCATAGTTGCAGAAATGTCTGCAACTATTGCATATAGTTGCAGAAATGCAACTATTGCGCATAGTTGCAGAAATGTCTGCAACAATTGCGTATAGTTGCAGAAATTACCGCAACTATTGCTTATAGTTGCAGACATTTCTACCACTATTGCTTATAGTTGCAGAAATGTCTGCAACTATTGCGTATAGTTGCAGAAATTTCTGCAACTATTGCGCATATATTTGCAGAAATTTGTTGCGATTATTCGTAACTACAAATATTAAGAATACCATATTTCATAAAAAAAAAATTGATTCGTCTTTAAGTTAATTGTAGTTTTCCATTTAAATCGAAAAATAAGAAGAAGAATCAGCTCGATAGCGAAGCGCAAGGGTAATTTGGGAAAAAAATTGGCGGAAAACAGAAACAGGGATGTAGAAAATATATATTTTACCACAGGGATCTGCTTTGAATTAACTTCCGTTTTAAGGATGTGTGCCTAATTTTCACATAAAAATAAGCATAGAATTAACGCTAGATGAAATGATCTTTATCCTTCTGATTCTAGAATTGACCTTTCCGAGTTAGATAATCCTTTTTCTAAAGAGGAAATATTGAAAGCTATTAATGACATTCCTGGTGATAAATCCCTTGGTCCTGATTGGTTCCCTATTTTCTTTTACAAATTTTTTTGGGATGTTTTAAAATTCGATTCAATTAGCTTGTTTAACGAATTCTATAATGGAAAATTGCAATTAGGAAGATTTAATTTTGCAAATATCATTTTATTGCACAAAATAATCGGTGCTAATAATTTAAAAGATTTTAGACCTATTCCTTAATTAATTGTTCCGTTAAAATTATTTAAAAAGTTTTAGCTAATAGACTTAGTAAAGGAATGAATGATCTAATTGACTGTTCACAAACTGCTTTCATTAAGGGGAGAAATATCACTGATGGTGTGGCTATTGTTCAAGAATACATCAATCACTGTTGTTAGAATAATATTACTTGTGCAATTTTAAAACCTTGACTTTGCGAAAGCTTTTGATTTGGTGGATTGGAATTTCCTAGTTGGTTTGTTACATGCTAGAGGTTTCAGTCATAGATGGATTAACTGGATCATGACTTTACTTAAAACTGGCAATTCTAGTATAATGGTTAATGGTATTTTTGGCAATAAAATTCAATCTAAACGAGGTTTAAGGCAAGATGATCCTTTATCGCCTCTTTTGTTTAACTTAGCCGCAGATGTTTTCGCTAAGATAATTAAAAAGCGGTTGATAATGGATCTTTGGGTAGTGTTGGTAGTGAAATCCCGTGAAATGGTATATCTGTCCTTCAATTTGTGGATGATACCTTGCTATACCTCTCATTTGTTTAATCATGTTATTATCCTTAAATTTATTTTATATAGTTTTGAACTTCTATCGGGTTTGAAAATAAATTTTCATAAAAGTTCGGTTTTAGTATTAAATGATTTTGAACAGATTAAAAATTTAGTTGCTAATTCGCTTAATTGTAAAACTATGAATTTTCCATTTGATTATCTTGATTTTTTGATTAGACCAACTAAACTTAAGCATGATGATTGTTTTGTTATCACTGATAAAATTAAAAATAGGATATCTAATTGGAACGGGAGATTTTTATCATGAGCGAGTAGATTAGTTCTTATAAACTCTGTTTTATCATCTCTCCTGATCAATTGGATGTCTATGCATCTTTTTTCAGAATGAGTGATTAACAAATTGATACAATAAGAAGGGAATTCTTATGGAGTAGGGAAAACTTTAATAGTGATATTAAATGTTTAGTAAATTGGGAAACTGTTTGTAAATCCAAAAAGGAAGGGGGTTTAGGAGTCATTAACTTGCATAACATGAATTTGTCTTTGTTAGGTAAATGGTTATGGAAATTCAAGAATATTAATTATAATCCTATTTGGAAAGAAATCATCTCTAAATATTACTATAATGGTAGTAATAATTTACATCAAATTACTCCTACAGTTATATGTAAATTGTCTAATTTTTGGAAATCAATTTTGAAATGTCATGAGACTTTTAACCTAGGTACCAATACAATAGTTCATTCAGGAAATACTACTTCTTTTAGCATGACCGTTGGATTTCTGTTATCCCTCTTAGGGTAGAATTTAAAGAGCTTTAAGAAATTTATAACTTTAAGAATGCTTTAATTATAGATGTTTTTTCTCCTGAAAATGACCCCCTTGGAATTTTAGTTTTAATTGAATTTTAGTGGGTACTACTCTTAGGAAACTTTCTTTGCTTTATACTAGATTGAATCTATATATTATTGATAATGAGAATGATTATATTAGTTGGGAATGGGATAAGAGTAAGAAATATGCATCTAATTCTTTTTATAGATTTCTTAACTTCTCTGGTGTAGCTAATAACTCTTTTATATTTATTTGAAAAACAAATGATCCTCCTAAATCTAAAATTCATATATGGTTAATCATGCATGGAAAACTAAATACTATAGAATTTTTAAAAAGAGAAAATATGCAAATTGATAATAAATGTTATTTTTGTAATATGCATTTTGAAGATATTAAACATGTATATTATGATTGCATGGATACTTACTATTTTCTGAATAATACTCTCAAAATCTTTAACTTTAGTCTTACAACCAAAATTTCCGATTGTGATTACTATTGGAATAATTTTAGATTTAAGTTTAAAATGGAAAATAGATTTTTACTTGACACTTTATTCATTATAATTTGTTGGTATATTTGGTTTGAGAGAGAAATCAAAGAATTTTTAATAATAATAATAGGTATTTTAATAAATTGATTTTTATAATTTCTTCATTTTGTTTTGATTGGATCTCAAATCTCAAATATAAATTAGCTAAAAATAATCATTTTAAAGAATATCTTAATAAGGTTAGTAATAATGTTAAGTTATTTAAACATAAAAATAATATTTTTGACATTAATAATTGTAGTATTAACATTTTTTCAAACTTAAATGATGATTTCAATGTTTATCATGATATCCTTTTGATCAAAGGATCATAAGGATAATTTTTAATTTGTTTTAGTTTTTGTTTTAGTTTTAGTTTGTTTTTGTTTTAGTTATAGATCTTTAACTTCTTTTGATCATGGATTCTTTTTAGTCTTTTTTCTAATTTTTATTGTATTATGTCCTATTACCTTAGCTTTTGTATCTTTACTTTTATTTCATTAATACATATATATGTATATAAATTTCATTTATATACATATTTGTGTATTATTCTTATAATTTTCTTTAGTATTTTTTCAGATACACGTTTGGGCCAGAAATGGTGTTAGATTCTTTTTGCAGGTTCATAGGTTGCTGATGGCAGGATTGCTGTTTGTAGTGAGGAGTTCTTCTCAGTTCTTCTACATCTTCATTGTAGCGTTCTACTTTCTGGAGGATACACTTTTTAGCGAGGCGCTCCCTCCAGTTCTACCGAGTCTATAGAGTGGCGCTTTCCATTCCAGATCATTCGCATTTCCAGTTCTTCTAAGTCTACAGCATGGCGTTTCCTTCTCAGATGGAGCTGGCTTCTAGTATCATTGGCTCTAAGATGCTCCATTATTTTTTAGGTACTTCTAACACCTCAATAACGGACAGTGGCCTTGTCGAAGCTCGATTTTGGGATGTAATGGGCGGTGGCCTTGTCGGAGCTCATTCTAGGGGTACTTGAGTTATTTTCTTTGTTATTTGAACTTTAATTAGCTACTTGCCAGGCATGTTGGCAGCACCTTGTATTCTGTGATATATACATATTTACATGTGTGCTCTCCTCTATTCTAGAGGATCACACATTTTTCTCAAATAAGCCGAAGAATAACCTGATTTTTCAATTCGTGAGATCTAATTGAGGTGCTTAAACCAAGGAGATGTTCTAGAGCAACTAGTGCCCTAACTCACCTGGCCTCCCCCAGATGAGGGATAGATAAGGTCGAAATGTCGGAAACGAGTCAAGTATAAAAGATTACACTTTTCAAATTTAAAAAACTTGGATCGTATAGAAATAATCTTCTTATACTTGATGTTAAATTCTGAGGAAGGAACTCGTACTATTCGTGGAATCTAAATAGGTGATTTCACTATTATTCTACCCATAGTACCTGTCGAATACGAAAATTAAAATTGAGTGAAAGTAGTATAATTTCTATTTAACCCTATTTTTCTCAATAATGTTTTCTAAAATAATTTATGAAAATGATTTAGTAAATTTTCATAAAAAGGTTTAATGAATTCTGTATATACTAAAAAGAAATGGTTTAAAAAAAAGATAAAAATCTCTAAAAAAATATCTTTGGATAAAAAGAAAACAAATAAATGGAATATTTTTTATCCACCCACATAACAACTTTTTATCGATGATTGATTCATCGAAACCGGAGTCGGATTTGGGTAATCCCTATTCGAAAACCACTTTTTACCAATTTACGCATTTGAAAGTGAAGAAGATATATTGAAGACTATTATTTTAAAAGATAGGGGATCTTCATTTTGGAAGGACTGCTTGCTAATAATCTTTGGCTAGCTCCTGAGATAAATAGATAGCAGTGGTCCCTTCGTTCAGGAAATCTACGAAACATAAGGACTATTCACTACTAATCCTAGGGATAATTCTCGACATGATGTGGTAGGAAAGTGCCTTCGGTTTTTCTTGTTCCTGGACAACTAGTATGGACAAATGTCTGACGTTGCATTTCTAGATCATATAGATTGATCTCTATGAACGTATCATCTGTTTGGTGGTGGAGAAGGCAACTTCTCTTAGCTCCCATTCCTGGGACGTACGAGCTTAAGAGTTATACGTTTGTAGAAATCATTTGTGTGATTGTGAAATGGAAAAGTGGCATTCAAAGTGGAAGATGTGCTATATAAAAGGTAATCGTTACCTCAAAGCCTCACACCCGGGAATAGTAAAACAGGGGATGCTTTAAGGCTAAAGTGGGTAACAATTAATCAGGGTATGAAATCACCTTCCGGATGGATAAAATTTCTACCTGCCATAACACCGAGTTTAAATCATGTGGTGTATGCTTGGGATCCCACATAGATTGGTAATGGCCGGGTGATGTAACACTCGGTGCTATTCGTGTAATTTTCGAGTAGGCCGGTCTTAATTTGCATGAGGACCAAACATAGGGGCCTCGGGTGCATTTCTTTATAAATGCACTATATGGGAGGTAGTTCCTTACCTCTCTATTCGGTTGGAAATCCAATCTCCAATAAGTGCCTTTGGTTTTGTTTGTAGAACCTTAAATGATTAGGTCCGGAATTTAATATGGTAACAATTTCGGCTAAGATTCATAAGTTTACTTGAAAATGTTTTTCAAAAAATGTCATTAAAAATAATATCACCAAATTTCCACGTAAAAAATGTTTTGGTTATCATAAGGTAAAAACCCGTTCCGTGTTTATGCGCGGCGTGGTCTTATGAGATACCCTTTTGTTTTCAAAACATCCGTATTTTGAGTTTCTCACACCAGTCCCATAAGTGACCCAGAGTTTATTTTTCCTTTCCCTTAAACTCTGGGTGCCCTATTTTTCGGGCAGTCAAGTAGTCAGGTAGCTTGGAGCATTTTGGAAGGAGCCTGGAGTATGAAGACTAGAGGGTCCTTTTTCTGTGGTTATCCATTCTCAACTTTCTGCTGTATCTTGTATCATGTATTTTGTATCTACCAGCCCATACAAGGATATGTAGTTACAAATATCCTAGGCTGGGTTAGTATTTATCGTAACTCTAATGAATCACTTGGAGTGATTATACGTACTTATCACATGGATAATTATGTTGTTTAATACAATGTGAGATTCTGTTGTTATTTTATTTTCTACCTTTATTTCTTAGAAACCCCTGATTATCTGCCTTTCTGGCACTTGAATTTGCGGCACATGAATACCATAGATGTATTAGTGTCGATCTTCAAGGGTTGAAAAGGTGGGTCATCACAAAATGGGTTCTTTGCCCTTAATCGTTTAAGATAAAATTCACCAATACTATATGATCCATCATCGTATGATTAATGAACTATTTCTCAAAACTATAGCTTAGTCCATAATTCCAAAGCAATTGTAAAAATTCCAGATACTTCTGTATTTTCTAATGCTTCACCATTTGTTATAAATAACATCATTACGGATGTATTTTAAAATGAATGTTCATAATATTCATATGAAATTAAAACTATATCCATTTTCAATAAATTAAAAAAGTTATTATTTCACAAATAATATTTGGTATATTTATGAAAACAATTTTCGTAACTTGACATATCATTAAGAAAAGTTATATGCTATGCTCCCACTATTTTCGTCATTACTATAATAGTTTATGAAACACAAGGCTCCATTCAATCGCTTATTATGAATTTTATTTCATACATTGTAACTAGTTTATAGTAGAGAGTTTCAGATCAAATATCTTGAATTCGAAGAAATAAGTTTCATAGTAAACAATTTTATGAATGAGAATACATTTGGAATAGAAATCATATTCCTCATTTCATCTTAAGTATCTGCTATTATTTTATACAATTCTCGTTTCCGATGTCTCTTCATGAAGCAAAGGTGACCATTCACTTGCTTCATCCCAACCGTGCATAAATTACATTCACTCTCATACATTTAAATTTCCTTTTCAAATGGTCAAACCATACAAAAGAAAAGTCTTAACTACTAGAATGTACCAATTTATTTACAAGATGCATTCGAACATCCTTGATGTTTAAGGATATCAAATAAGTTGCACCTTACCTAAATTGACCAAACTGACATTTTAATGATCAAATTTCTAGGTCCTTCTTGTAGCTTTTTGTCTAATGTTACATCTAACACAACAAGATCCTTATTGTAATCAATCATATTGAATACATGATCTTTCACTATTGTTTATTTCCTTATTTCGAATGAACTAATTTTATCAAGATTTCGTACATTACGAATTGCAATAGTTCACAATATAACATTTTCATGTAATCGAATATGGATAAAATACCCATATTCTTGTATTGTTTAAAAGTTCAGAACTCATTGAAGATAATACATAGTCTCATAAAAATAAACACTTAAGCGACCGAGGCACAATTATTTTAGTAGTTGTATAATTAAATGCTTGCATGGGTCTTGAAGTGATAACGTGCCAAAAGATTTGTTGGTAAGTATATTTTATATTTCTATGTCAATCTTAATTCAGTTCATTAGTATACTTTAAATGATAAACATTTTATTAGTTATATTGGTTGCACAAATTTATCGAAGTGGATTATTTTAACTTTAGAGCATATATTCTTTTAATATTAGAAAGGTTAAATGTATTCATTTCATTTTTCTAATAAGGCTCCCACTAGATTTATATGTTTCTCAAAACCCTAAGAAGAAAACACAAAAATCTTTCAATTTCTCCAGTAGGTATTATGACTCGCTTACTTAGAGATTCTAACCTTGAGGAAAGTCAACAAATTATAGGCTCACATGTAATGGATAGCACCTTATTAGTTACAGTTCATACAACTCCTAACCCATAGTCTATGTCCTGATCTCATCTCGATCTTGAGGAAACTCAACAAATCGAAAGAGATTATTCACTCGTACCAACAAGTATAATGCACGTACCTTGAGGAAACCTAACAAATACATGCATGTATCTTATCTTATCTAGTCAATATATTAATAATACTATACATAATATCTCTAGCTTGAGGAAAATCAACAACTAAAGAGTATGCAAGTAATTTATTAATATATAAATGGTAGAGGGCAACTAATATATTAAGGATTCAAAATCTTAATACACACACACACACACACTTTGAGTGGATTTAGGAAACATTGTATTTTTTAAGAAATATCCTAGTTATTCTAGTATCAGACATATCAAAAATCATGGTATACATATAATACATATGTACTCGTTTCTTAAATCTAGTTGTATTTCTTACAGTTTCATTTATATTATACATTCAAATTATATAAGTTTAATTCATATACAATAGTTTATAATTTAATTAACTTATACAATAGTCTTATGTATATTATTAATTAAATATTATTTAATTAATTTTAATTCTTATTACTTAAATCATATTTAATTAATTTTAATTCCTGTTAATATAATTAACTAATTAATTAAATTATTTTAAAATTATAATTTTATTTTATTAATCCTAACCAATTTAAGATGAATACAAACCATAACATTTATTTGTAGTTATATATATATATATCATTAGATATATACACTTTATTATTTAACATTTAGTTAATATATTTATCAAATAAGTTGTGATAACCCGGATTTTTCTGACATCTATTGAAAAATTAACTGAGTTTTACTATTGAGATACTAATTTTACTTAGTTGAACAAATAGAATTCTGATAATTAGAATATATCTGGATATGTATATAGATGAATTTGAACTATAATAAATATTGACTTATAAATATCTAGATAAATATTCATTTGATAATATTTGTTTAATGATCTTCTTTTATAAATATTTATTTGGCAAAATTTATCTTTTCAAAGCTAATATAAAGTATATATATATATAGAATCAACTTTAAACAAATTTTTGAAACTTCTATACATATATATGTGTAAGACTGATTTGTAAATATGTAAGGTAAGATTTAATTAAAGATTTAAAAATATCTTTTTCTTTTATATACTTGGAAATAGATATAGTAAGTATATATGTAAAATACAAAGCACATATGTGAATGTAAACATATGTAGATATAAAGTTAAGTAATTTATAAAATGTTAAGGTTTAAAACATAACTTATAAATAAATTTAACAAAAAGGGGTTTAGGCATAAAAAATACCTTTGTGTGACAAATGTTCAATAAGTAGAATAGGTATTTAACATGTGTAAATAAAATTAACAAGTGGCATATTTTAATTTCTTCTAATTTGAATTAGGAATAAAATAACAAAATTAGTAAGTAACCAGATTTTTATCTTCACCTCTAAATTTCTCTCATCTCCTCTAAACTGTAAATCAAAAGAAAAACAAGAATAAAATCAAACAAATTAAAGACTGAAGCATCTTCAACCTGAGGTAAAAGTTTCAAGCAAATCAAGTTTCTTGATCAAACTCAGGCATGTTTACATTTCAAACCCTGAGATCACCATAACAAAGCAAATTTCTCAGATTTAAAACAAGCTTCAGCCAGTAATCTTTTCCAAGGATTGTCAAACTTCCAACTTATTCAACCTGAAATCAAAGTTTTGATCATCTCTGTTTCAAGCTTAAATCAACTCAACAACAAAGTTCAATACCAGATTCAAACTCAAGCAATTCCAGATTTAAAGAAATTTCCAGGTTCTCTGTTCAAATAAAAAAAAATGTGAGTAAACTACCCTTTAGAATATGGAATTTGTTATATCTTGGTTTGCATGTGATGACCTGTAAGTTGTGATAGAAAGTATGCTTGCATGTATATAGATTTCAGATATATAAATAAGTTAAGATGTGCATGTCTGATATGTTGATGATCATCTCTGTTTATAGTTGCAGAGTTTAAATTTAAATCAAAAATCCTAATCTCCTTATCTATTCACTGATAGGCTTTAGCTTTCAAACTAAATAAGTTTATTCAAACATAGATTAAGGTTTAAAAATATATTCAAGCAAATTTAGTTTGGAAATTTTCTGGGAATCAAGAAGATCAGTAGGAAACTTAAGAACATGATGAAATCCATTATCCTAGTTTGTTGATTTATGTTTATAACCTGAATCCCCTTTGAAAATTAGGATTTTTAAAATAAAAATTAAGATTTTTAGTTGAGTTTTAAATGTGCATTTCAAAGATGATCAGAAAATGGGTTTCAACCTTTTTCTGGTGATCGATGAACTTTTGGTGGTCGAGGTTTTTGTCGAAGCTAGAGTAGTGATCGGGGATGTCAGAAAAAATGTCTGGAGGGAGGATTGATCATCATGGCGATGGTGGTGGGTCGAATTAGGGTTTAAGAGGCTGGGTGGGTTGTCGTTGTTTTTGGGTTCATCGCGATGACCTGAGTGAATCGGTCTTAGTGAGGGTGAATGGAATAGAAGAGTTAGACGTCGGCGAAGCTCAAGACTGGAGATTGGGTTTTCTGGTGATCGGTGGAACGATTGCGAGGAGTTTCCTGGCCATGGTGATTTTCGAACGTAGACGAGAAGGCTCGATTTTGAATTACGGGGAGACTCGTGGTTCTGAGTGTTCATTCGAGACGAGAAGGTCGGCATCGACTTGCGGAGGGTAGCAACGGTGATCGGAGCGACGCTAAGCGATCGTGCACGTGCACAGTGGAGATGCGTGTGTCTGAAGTAGTGATGGTGAAGAAGGAGGAGTTTGGCTCGGTTTTGATCTCGTGAAAGTTTGAGGGTGACTCGAAGTAACTGGTATTGTTCGAGACTCGGGTGTTTGCTCGAGAATTTTGTAATGTGGCTCGGGTTTTGGTGATGATATCCAGTTTTGAACTAAAACTAAAATACTGGTTTAAAATTTAATTTTAGGCAAATTTTTAAAACAAATCTCTCAACCCATTTCTTTTGAAATATTAAATGATGATTTAGTTTAGTATAAATAAGGTTTAAGATAAATTACGTTAAAATTTATTTAGAATAATTAAAGTGATTATAAAGATAAATGGTTTACCTTTTAAATCAATTAAGATCTTTAGTAATAAATGATTATTAGTTGATGTAAGTAATTAAGGAGGATTAATTACTTGATGAGATTAACTAAGGATAAAATAATGAATGTAATTAATTAAAGATTACTTAATAGAATAATTAATTACTGGAAGTGATTAGAGGATCATTAATTAATGTAATAAATTAATTAAGGAGATTAATTAAAAGTTAGTTAATGCGAATGGTTAAGGCTAATTAATCTTTGTGGTAATTATAGGTTAATTACTTAATGTAATTAAAAGATAATTAATCAAGGATGATTAATTAAGATGGATGATTAACAAATGATAAATAAATTAGGTTGTAATTAATTAATGTTAAGTAAGCAGGATTAAAGTAATCCAAGTGATTAAAGTTGCTAATTGATTTAGTTGAAGATTTATTAAATTAATTAGAAATTATATATCTAATAAATCTGGCTTATGGATGGTTAAATGATATCGGATGACTTGAATTGTTAATGTTTATAATGGGCGATTGAGATGTGCTATGATATGAATGGGATGAACTATGATAATGTGGGTCACTTATAAATTGTTGTGTAAATTGACATCTTGTATATAAGAATTGAATTGTTTTTCACTTAAACAATTTGGATTAAAGATGGTATTGGATTCGAAGAGACCGGAGTCGGATATTAGCAATATCCGAAACCACTTCGATTAGTAATCTAAATTCTTTGGATATGTGGAATTAAGCAGGCTGGAATGGAATAAATTTAGTAACATTTAAAAACTGAGTAACATTTCTTAGATATGATCTTATAATATGTGATTGACTTTAATAAGATGAGAACTCGTAGAAAGGTACGAGTTACCCTGGTTTACAAATAAGCTTCATGTCTTAGTATTTCAAGATAGTTGGGTTTACTCACGCTGGTTTCCAGCCTGACCCGGGTGTTACTTTGTTGTAATGCTCGGGTCAGACCGAGTATTACAGCTTTTCAGGTTAGGACGTTCTAGAGCTCAGGAGGCGAGCTGGATGGCAGGAACGTATGGAGTGTATTCCGCTGTGTATTTGAGAGCTTATTGATAGTAGTCTGGGACAGATGGATAACTGTCTAGTCTATTTGTAAATGGTTGTAACTCTGATGTATTGAATGTAAATTAACAAATACAGTTTTCTTTGTATAACTGATATTATTATTTGATATTATATTTTATCCGCTGCGAATGTGAGATGTTGTGTTTTCTGTTTTTCTTTCTTCTTTCTGTTTCTTTCTCCTATCTCTTTTCTTTTTCTCCTAACTATCTGGAATTTTCGGGTTCGAAAATTCCGGGTCGTTACAGTTGGTATCAGAGCAAAAGGTTAAGCGAGAACCTTGGCTCTGTTGGGATTACTCGTTAAGGATAGGGTCAATGGTACCCTAGAACGAGTTGAGTGTATATATATATATATATGAGAGCGTAATTTTTATTTTCTAATATAAGGATTTTAAATGATTTTATATAAGAATATATTTTGATATATAAAATGATATTTCTTTCTAATAAAAATTAAGGTAATTGGTTGTTAAAATATTGGAATTAAATTAAGTGGTAATAGAAATAAAGCCAAATTAAAATTGAATGAAGATAAGTTTGAAATGAATTCAAACTAAAATTAAAATCTTGAATTTGTAGAAATGTTATCAAGAATAAAGATAATAATGAATTGGTTTCCAGATATGATAATCTTGGTTATTATCATAAATGGTAGTTGTGTTTAATAATGAATGTTGTTAGTAATTAAGCAAAATGAAATGTTTTAGGGAAATAAACTTTTAGGTAAGTATGACTTATAAATTGGAATTAAAGATAATTTAAAAATCGTGAAATTTTAAATCTAAATCCAGAAAACTTGAAATTGTTTTAAAGAAGTTTGTTTTGAAATTAAAAACCAAAAATGGTTTAAAATTTTAAGTATGACTTGAAGTGTAAAGGAAATAAATATGTATAGATAAGAATATACATTATATTAAAGATGTTTGAAATAAACTCTAAGTATTGAATTTTAAATTTTCCTTGGGATGTGATGTGAAACCCAAAGTGAAGTAAGTTTTTAAGCTTAAAAAGGGAAAGATTATTAATCTAAAGTTTAAAATTTGAATGGGAATTCAAATTGTGTAAAGTTGACCGGATTAAGTAAATTTAATTTAACTTAAGGAAGTTAAATGAGTTTAGAATGAACAACTTGAATTGGAAATTTCAAGATGAAATTTAAATTTAACTTGGGTAGTTAAATGGTTAATTTAAATGGGAGTTATGAGTGATCTCAAAATGGGTTTGAGATCTGGAAATTGAAATGGATGATAAATTAGAATCTGAAGATTAAATTGTTTTTGAATTCTTATTTGAACTTTGTAATAAGTTAAGTAAAGATAATTTTAAAATAGAATTTTGGAATTTGGATTCAGAATTAAATGGTTTAAAGATTTAAGTTGTTAAATTAAAAATAAAGGTTGATTTGATTTAAAAATAAGGGTTAATTTGACTTAAGGGATTAAATCAACATTTAAAATGTTTAACTCGAATTTATATAATTCGAGATGGTTTTAAGTTGAGATTTGGATAAAATTTGTTCAAATTGTATTTGATTTGAATTAATTAAAATTGTGATTGAAGATGTATAAGTTTAAAATTCAAATGGAAAATTTGAATTGGATTAATTTGAAATAAAATTGAAGATTGAATGAGTTCAAATTCAAATGGAATTGGGATTAATTCATATAGGAATTGAAATGATTTGAAATTGAAGTGGATTCAATTTGAAATTAGTTTGAATAATTTGAAATTGTAATTAAAATGAATATGTTTAAAATCAAATGGAATTTGATTTGAATTTGGAAAGGAATTAAGATTAATTCAACTTGAATTGGGATTGAATCAAATTCAATGGAAATTGAAGAATTGAGTCAATTTAAATGGGAGTGGAAATTTAAATTGAATTGATGGGAAATTAATTGGAAATGGAGATTGGGAAATTAAACAGTTTGGCTCTGGATTGTTTTCAAAATAAATTGTTTTAAAATAAATATATTTTTCCAAACTATTTACTGTACAATCTTTCTTCTTAAAACCCAAACTATCTTAAGCTTGTTTTACAATTACTTTTGGAACTATTTAACAATTTTACGACTAATTTATAAACTAATTGCTATTTTTCAACTATTTACAACTACTTAACTATTTTCCAGCTATTTTACAAACTAATAACTATTTTTCAACTACTTATCTATTTTAAACCTTTTCAAGCTATTTTTTTTTAATTTAAATAGGTCAGAGTTCAAACTGTTTGTAATTAAAGTAATAACTCAATTGGAAATGGAAGCAATTGAGAATAAGAGAATAGAATTAAAAAGAAATGTGAATAGAAAGAGAAATTGATTTGGGTAATAACCAATAAAGATAAATATGTAGGATATACGTATATTATTCTATTCGCATAGTGATTTGATCCAGATTCGAACACATAATTTTGAGATAGTATTATTGATCCGAGTTGGGATTTTCCGCTCGATTTTCGACGGCGAACCTGGATATGGGTTTTGATTGGTTCTGGATATTCTCTATCATAGTTGTGACTATGCAAGGAGAATGACGGTTTCTGATCAAGAAATCAGATCTGAGTCCGCACTAGAAAGTCGGGTGGACGATACTAGTTCGGAAGTGAAATTGTGTGGTCGATTGAGCGATCAGACTGATATTGCGTACGGATGATATGTGTACATCGTACGAGTTTGGATGAAATTGATATTGAAATTTGTGGATAAAGATTGTAAAATGGTCTTTGAAATGAAAGGTATAATTGTGAAATATAATGGAATTGGATATTTCTTTGGTTGGAATTTACTTTATGGGAGTAAGTAAATGATAAATAACTTTATAAAGAAATCAAACTTGAATATTTGATTGACAATAAATAAAGTTATATTTTGTAATATGATAAACTTCCCTTATTGAATCTAGCCAGAATAAAAAGGGTTTTGAAATATTTGAAGTATAAAAGAGGTTTTATACAAGTTTGAAATGATCCAAAGATTTTCAAAATTTTATATATATATATAAAGGATCTTATGAGGATTTTGGAAAAGGTTTGAGAACCTATGTAATTTTGGAAAGGCTTTTGATTTTTGGGAAAATCAATTTTGGGAATTTGGAAAGCCTAGTTTGAGAATTATCGATTTTGGATATCGATTTGTGTAAAGGAGATTTTGATATAAATCATAAAGGGTATGATTTGAAGATACTATAAATGTATAGTATAAAATGTTTTGAGTATAGCTCTGGGGAAAAAGGCGCTTCCTTGAAATGAACTTCTCAGGAGTGCCACTGGGTGGTACTGCCTTGAACCCCAAGGGGGGATTCTAAAGTTAATCCTGTGAGGAGTCCGGAATAAACTAGTTCCTGAGGATTATTTTTGTAGCGAAAGTCGAGGGGCTGGTGCCCACAGAGGCATTTGGGTTATGCTGTGACGACAGTTTAACTCGATGTCACTGCGATCTACTGCAGACCATAGCGAAAGTCATGTGTGCCGCTGAGAGCCAACTGTCTACGTTTGATTTTATATCGGTAGACTGTGACACTATGGTAACATAGCGAAAGTCGTTTGTGCCGCTGAGAGCCAACAGTCTGCGTTTGATTTTATATCGGTAGACTGCGACCTATGTGGGAGAAGTTTCATTTAGACAGCGAAATCGTGTGTGCCGCTGAGAGCCAACAGTTACATGGACTTTTGCTGCGACAGCAACGTAACCCTGGAATGTAACTGCGATCTGTTGTGGGTTTCATGGTGTAATTAGTTACATGGACTTTTGCTGCGATGGCAACGTAACCCGTGATGTAACTGTGACCATGAATGGGGGTGATGATTTCCAGAGCATTCTCACGAATCTCACCAAAGATATTTCCTCGATTTCAAAAATGTTTTCCATATTTTCAATAAAACTATTTTCCAAAATGTTTTCCATATTTTCAATAAAACTATTTTCCAAGTATTTTCACTGAGTGTTGAAAACGGGTTTTCTAAGTCCTTATAGATTTTCAGTCCTACGTCTGATCAACGTATGACCGAATTTCTGTGAGAACAAGGATGGACTTGTTGAGACATTGAGTTATAAAAGTATTTAAAAAAAAACTATTTTTGTAATATTATAGATTTTAAAGTATTTTAAAATTTTAATATAAAGAGAATTTATAGTTTAAAATGTTCAACAAGAAATTTATTTGATAATAAGTAAATAATAAATTTTGGCTTCGTTCCTTTTCGAGGACGAAAAGATTTAAAGGGGGGAGGAATGTGATAACCCGGATTTTTCTGACATCTATTGAAAAATTAACTGAGTTTTACTATTGAGATACTAATTTTACTTAGTTGAACAAATAGAATTCTGATAATTAGAATATATCTGGATATGTATATAGATGAATTTGAACTATAATAAATATTGACTTATAAATATCTAGATAAATATTCATTTGATAATATTTGTTTAATGATCTTCTTTTATAAATATTTATTTGGCAAAATTTATCTTTTCAAAGCTAATATAAAGTATATATATATATAGAATCAACTTTAAACAAATTTTTGAAACTTCTATACATATATATGTGTAAGACTGATTTGTAAATATGTAAGGTAAGATTTAATTAAAGATTTAAAAATATCTTTTTCTTTTATATACTTGGAAATAGATATAGTAAGTATATATGTAAAATACAAAGCACATATGTGAATGTAAACATATGTAGATATAAAGTTAAGTAATTTATAAAATGTTAAGGTTTAAAACATAACTTATAAATAAATTTAACAAAAAGGGGTTTAGGCATAAAAAATACCTTTGTGTGACAAATGTTCAATAAGTAGAATAGGTATTTAACATGTGTAAATAAAATTAACAAGTGGCATATTTTAATTTCTTCTAATTTGAATTAGGAATAAAATAACAAAATTAGTAAGTAACCAGATTTTTATCTTCACCTCTAAATTTCTCTCATCTCCTCTAAACTGTAAATCAAAAGAAAAACAAGAATAAAATCAAACAAATTAAAGACTGAAGCATCTTCAACCTGAGGTAAAAGTTTCAAGCAAATCAAGTTTCTTGATCAAACTCAGGCATGTTTACATTTCAAACCCTGAGATCACCATAACAAAGCAAATTTCTCAGATTTAAAACAAGCTTCAGCCAGTAATCTTTTCCAAGGATTGTCAAACTTCCAACTTATTCAACCTGAAATCAAAGTTTTGATCATCTCTGTTTCAAGCTTAAATCAACTCAACAACAAAGTTCAATACCAGATTCAAACTCAAGCAATTCCAGATTTAAAGAAATTTCCAGGTTCTCTGTTCAAATAAAAAAAAAATGTGAGTAAACTACCCTTTAGAATATGGAATTTGTTATATCTTGGTTTGCATGTGATGACCTGTAAGTTGTGATAGAAAGTATGCTTGCATGTATATAGATTTCAGATATATAAATAAGTTAAGATGTGCATGTCTGATATGTTGATGATCATCTCTGTTTATAGTTGCAGAGTTTAAATTTAAATCAAAAATCCTAATCTCCTTATCTATTCACTGATAGGCTTTAGCTTTCAAACTAAATAAGTTTATTCAAACATAGATTAAGGTTTAAAAATATATTCAAGCAAATTTAGTTTGGAAATTTTCTGGGAATCAAGAAGATCAGTAGGAAACTTAAGAACATGATGAAATCCATTATCCTAGTTTGTTGATTTATGTTTATAACCTGAATCCCCTTTGAAAATTAGGATTTTTAAAATAAAAATTAAGATTTTTAGTTGAGTTTTAAATGTGCATTTCAAAGATGATCAGAAAATGGGTTTCAACCTTTTTCTGGTGATCGATGAACTTTTGGTGGTCGAGGTTTTTGTCGAAGCTAGAGTAGTGATCGGGGATGTCAGAAAAAATGTCTGGAGGGAGGATTGATCATCATGGCGATGGTGGTGGGTCGAATTAGGGTTTAAGAGGCTGGGTGGGTTGTCGTTGTTTTTGGGTTCATCGCGATGACCTGAGTGAATCGGTCTTAGTGAGGGTGAATGGAATAGAAGAGTTAGACGTCGGCGAAGCTCAAGACTGGAGATTGGGTTTTCTGGTGATCGGTGGAACGATTGCGAGGAGTTTCCTGGCCATGGTGATTTTCGAACGTAGACGAGAAGGCTCGATTTTGAATTACGGGGAGACTCGTGGTTCTGAGTGTTCATTCGAGACGAGAAGGTCGGCATCGACTTGCGGAGGGTAGCAACGGTGATCGGAGCGACGCTAAGCGATCGTGCACGTGCACAGTGGAGATGCGTGTGTCTGAAGTAGTGATGGTGAAGAAGGAGGAGTTTGGCTCGGTTTTGATCTCGTGAAAGTTTGAGGGTGACTCGAAGTAACTGGTATTGTTCGAGACTCGGGTGTTTGCTCGAGAATTTTGTAATGTGGCTCGGGTTTTGGTGATGATATCCAGTTTTGAACTAAAACTAAAATACTGGTTTAAAATTTAATTTTAGGCAAATTTTTAAAACAAATCTCTCAACCCATTTCTTTTGAAATATTAAATGATGATTTAGTTTAGTATAAATAAGGTTTAAGATAAATTACGTTAAAATTTATTTAGAATAATTAAAGTGATTATAAAGATAAATGGTTTACCTTTTAAATCAATTAAGATCTTTAGTAATAAATGATTATTAGTTGATGTAAGTAATTAAGGAGGATTAATTACTTGATGAGATTAACTAAGGATAAAATAATGAATGTAATTAATTAAAGATTACTTAATAGAATAATTAATTACTGGAAGTGATTAGAGGATCATTAATTAATGTAATAAATTAATTAAGGAGATTAATTAAAAGTTAGTTAATGCGAATGGTTAAGGCTAATTAATCTTTGTGGTAATTATAGGTTAATTACTTAATGTAATTAAAAGATAATTAATCAAGGATGATTAATTAAGATGGATGATTAACAAATGATAAATAAATTAGGTTGTAATTAATTAATGTTAAGTAAGCAGGATTAAAGTAATCCAAGTGATTAAAGTTGCTAATTGATTTAGTTGAAGATTTATTAAATTAATTAGAAATTATATATCTAATAAATCTGGCTTATGGATGGTTAAATGATATCGGATGACTTGAATTGTTAATGTTTATAATGGGCGATTGAGATGTGCTATGATATGAATGGGATGAACTATGATAATGTGGGTCACTTATAAATTGTTGTGTAAATTGACATCTTGTATATAAGAATTGAATTGTTTTTCACTTAAACAATTTGGATTAAAGATGGTATTGGATTCGAAGAGACCGGAGTCGGATATTAGCAATATCCGAAACCACTTCGATTAGTAATCTAAATTCTTTGGATATGTGGAATTAAGCAGGCTGGAATGGAATAAATTTAGTAACATTTAAAAACTGAGTAACATTTCTTAGATATGATCTTATAATATGTGATTGACTTTAATAAGATGAGAACTCGTAGAAAGGTACGAGTTACCCTGGTTTTCAAATAAGCTTCATGTCTTAGTATTTCAAGATAGTTGGGTTTACTCACGCTGGTTTCCAGCCTGACCCGGGTGTTACTTTGTTGTAATGCTCGGGTCAGACCGAGTATTACAGCTTTTCAGGTTAGGACGTTCTAGAGCTCAGGAGGCGAGCTGGATGGCAGGAACGTATGGAGTGTATTCCGCTGTGTATTTGAGAGCTTATTGATAGTAGTCTGGGACAGATGGATAACTGTCTAGTCTATTTGTAAATGGTTGTAACTCTGATGTATTGAATGTAAATTAACAAATACAGTTTTCTTTGTATAACTGATATTATTATTTGATATTATATTTTATCCGCTGCGAATGTGAGATGTTGTGTTTTCTGTTTTTCTTTCTTCTTTCTGTTTCTTTCTCCTATCTCTTTTCTTTTTCTCCTAACTATCTGGAATTTTCGGGTTCGAAAATTCCGGGTCGTTACATAAGTATTTTATTTGATTAAAAAAATTTAATTAAATATTTTAGTAAATTCAAAAATTATTTTAGTTTGCCTTAAAAATCTAAGATATATATACATACATACGTATATATGTATATGTATGTATATTGTACTATAACATTTATAGTTATACACACACACACACATATTAATATATATATGCTTTATTTTAATTAACCAACTTTAATTATTTATTTATTTAATTATACCAATTAATTGAGACTAAATAATTTTTGAATTATTAAAATTTATTCTCGTAATAATTTTGAAAAATATTTTATAACATTTATAAAATTTATTTTATATTTTAAACTTAACTTTTAAATTTAAAATATATTTTGAATTTTCAAACTTAATTTTGAAAACTAGCTCAAAGGCCAAATCAATTTTGGTCTTTACAATTGGGTAAATCTTTTGGACTTACTTCACCCATTGGACCAAGCCGGTAGCCAGGGAGGGGAGGATACTTGATTATTCAACTCCAAGCCGAGACACTACTTTTCTGGATACCCATCGGATAGGTAGGCTTAATTAGTTGGTCCTAAAGTTGCTAATAAGACCGTATAGACCATTTAGGCTCTAATACCATTGAAGAAACCGGGTTGGTCGACAATGGGTAATTGGGCAAATTTCAAAAATATTCCATATTTAGATCTTTATTAGGTTTATGAAATAAAAATGAGTTTATTAAATCTGATCTACTTATTTCAAATAAATCCAATATTATTTATTTTTTTGATTAACCGATCAAGGAAATCGATTATTTGATATTTTGTATGCTATATAAGTATATCTAATATACTCATGTGTGTGTGTACATATAATATAGTGTGTATAGTTGATGTGTATGTATACAGATGTTGGGATGTGTACATCTATAACGGACACATTCGCCATCCATATACGAATATATTGTCTCAAAATTATTATTTAAATATATGTGAATTCAATTGATTATACATGTTAAGATCCATAATTGAAAGCATAGGTTGATTTTAAATAGAAGGAGAATAAGAGACAAACTCTCCTTAATTTACTCCTTCCTTTATTACCATTTACTAGATCTATATCTAGCAATTCGAATGTCTCGTTGACTATTTAGTGTGTGTGTGTGTATAGAGTTTTCTTACAAAAGTTTTATTTTAATTTAAAAAAGTCTAAACTTTAGATATGAAATTCAATATCAAAAAAATGATTTGGTAAATAATTTATAAAAAAAACTCTTTTTAATTCACTCCTTCATTCATTACCATTTGCTAGGCCATTTGAAACCTTTACCTATATATATTAAGTTTTAATTCAACCATGGATATAGAATCAAACATTTTTTAAAATAACATGGAATTTTAGATTTGAAATTCAAGTTTAAAATAATGATTTTCCATCATTAATATATACTTTAATAACCTTTAAAGTACAAAATCATATATATGTGTGTATATATATACACACATTATGATGTCGGAATGCAAAAAAAATTTTATGACAAAGTAAAAACATTAGATTTGAAAATCAATAAAAATCCAAATTAGATCTAGTAAATAATTAAAAAACAAACTTTCCTCGGTTCACTCCTTTATTCATTACTATTTGCTAGGCCATTTGTAATATTTAACCGTATATGTTAAGTTTCAATTCAACCATGGATATATAATCAATTTTTTTTGTAAAATAACATATTAAATTTTATATTTGAAATTCAAATTGAAACAATGATTTTAAGATATTAAAATATATTTTAATAACTTTTAAAATATAAAATAATGTGTGTGTGTGTGTGTATACATACTATATGATGTCCGACTACAGAATAATATTTTTTAACAAATATTTATAATTCATTATTACTTAGAATAAAAACACATCAATTTAATCATGGATAATTGGATGAGGCAACATTTATAAATATAGAACCATTCTACAAATTATCCAACAAATAATATATGTGAATTAAAATATTAACAAGAGATGTACCTTGAAGATGTTGCCATTGATCACGCCTTGCATAGTAGATTGTCCTAGATCCAAGCTTGAATCAATCTTCTGGCTTTTGCAAATAGCTTGAAGTACCACCTTTTGATTTGATTCGATGTATAATATTTTTTTCTTCATTGTATTTTTTAGCCAAAAGGAATGGAGTTATGGTGATCAAGTTTCAATGGCTAGAAAGGAGGAGAAGGAACTTCCAAAAAACCAATTGTGTCATTTGAAGGAAAAGCAAGAAGGAAAAGAGGCATTATCTTCACCTTCTACTTTTCCTTCAGTTATGACTTACAATTAAATTTGAAAACCTCTCTTTCCTTTCCCCATTTTAGGTCATCCATAACAAGGCATTAATAACTTAGCTGTACTTGATGCAAATTCTATTGAAATTATAGAAAACATAATTGCTGAAAGCCCTAGCCGCGGGCCTCCGCTTCTGCCGATTCCACCTTGTTTGACTTTTGCCGCCAGCCTCCTCTTTTTTGCCCCTCCCTCTCTGCCTCGAACCACCCTTCTCCCTGCCTACATGATGTCCTCCTCCAGCACTAGCTGTCGTTAGGTTTCCTCTCCACCTGAACCGCCTCCACGCCTTCCAAACCCTCCACCAGGTTTTCCACCATTCTCACCTTTTGAGCCTGATATCGAAACTGATGATGGTTTCACTCCAGTTCTTTCTCGCAAGTGGAAATGTCAATCCAAAAATATGCATCAACCTAGATCTTCTAATTCGATTTCCCATAATTTACAACATAGGAATATAAGAACGCCCGCTCAGCATAACGTACATCAAAACTTTGTTAGCTCCAATAGTAACGCTGATCGCCCTAACCAATCTGCTAATAGATCTACTACAACAAATGGAATTTTTCCACTTCGTCTAGCAGGGCAAGGAATGAAGTGGTTAAGGGTAATAATATTCCAGTTTTTATCCCGTTAAAATTTTATCATCCCCGCAAATTTAACTCTATGCAGTTTGCCAAAATGTCTGTTGAAGTTGTTCAAGATGCTAGAAAACAGTGGGATAGCACCATTGTGGTCTATGTGGTTGGTCCTAAGCCATATTAACCATATTTCAAAGACTATATTATCAGAGTATGGAAACCAGATGATGAATATTCGATTTACTCTATGGGAAATGGATTTTATGTTATTAAATTTAAAAAAAAGCAAGACTGTGAAAAAATATTGGAAGGAGGTCCCTATTATTACAATAACAAGTTGATGATGATGAAGAGGTGTCCTCTTGGAATGCAGCTCACTAAAGAACTTCTCCATTCCATTCCGATTTGGATTCGTTTCCCCAACCTCCCTCTTGATTACTGGACGGAAGAGGGAATTAGTTGTATTGCCTCAGTGCTTGGTTCCCCCATCAAACTAGATAAATTCACTGAAGGTATCATTAAAATTGCATATGCTAGAGTGTTAACTGAAATTAATAACTCGTTTAAATTTTCGAATAAAATCGCTATTATAACTGAAAAGGATGAAATCATTTGGCAAGAAGTAACGTATGAATGGAAACCATCTATTTGTTCGAATTGCTCAAGCTTTGGACATGCTGAAAATCATTGTCAATTTAATAAAGTTTGGATGCCTAAAGTGACTACTCAAAAATTATTGACTGATAGTTCAGATATAAATATTGATACCAACATGGATAATAATTTGGAAAGTAACTCAAAGAGCACAGATGCACAGCCAAATTCTGACATACCAGATCAGGAAAATTTTCATACCATCAATATAAACAATGACAGTAACAATATATCTAAAGAAAATGCTTCTTACAAGGTCCACAATGTCCAGTTGAATATCTTAATTTCGACTATTAGTACAATCTCGAATCATAATGTTGTGCCTACATATATTGATAAGGAAATGCAATCATCAAATAAATGTATAAAGGAGACTATTAATGATTCAGTTGAGATGTCTGAAGCACCTCCGGATCCATCCCTGACATTCTTGAAAATAAACTATCTCTAGATAATATTGATAGATATATGACCAAAATTACTACAAATTGGAAATATTCTCATAACATAAATATGATCATAAAAGTCGTATCTTAATCATATGGGATTCTACCCAATGGTCGAATATCATAATTCATACTAATGACCAATACATTTCTTGTATATTACATAATGTAAGTGGTATTAGTGTTTTGTGCACCACGGTTTATGCTTTCAATGAAGATGTGAAACGTAAAGAGCTATGGCAGTGTATTACAGAACAGTCTAAGAGTATCAATCTCCCATGGATTGTGGCAGGCGATTTTAATGTTATTTTATCTCCTAACGATAGAATGAATAATGGTATCTTTAATTCGATGGGAGATCAAGACTTTATAGACTGCATTTCTTTTTCTAAACTGGTGGAGCCAGATTTTACATGTAATTATTTTACATGGAGAGGAGGTCACTCTTTTTCTATTCATAGTAAGATAGACCGTGTTTTTGTTAACAATTTATGGTTGGATAAATTTTATCACTTTGGAATTAACTTCAGTAATCACTCTTTGAGTGATCATACTCCTATCATGATCAATCTTATATTACACAATAAAATGAAAATTCGAATACCTTTCAAGTATAATAACTCTTGGCACCTTCAAGAGGGATACCATTCCTCCCTTCATGATACTCTGATGCAGGAATTCTCTGGAAATCCTCTTCACAATCTCCTTTGCAAACTGAAATCAGTTAAGGCTGCATTGAAACAATGGGCAAAAAATAAAAGCAACATATATATACAGTGGTTGATAAATTAAAGGAAGAGACTAATGAGGTTTATAATCAATTGGTTCGAAATCCTTTGAATGTCAGTCTACTAGAGCAATATAATTCGTATTATGAGCAGATTCAATCTATTATGAGGAAAATTTTTGTTGAAAATGAGCAAAGAATGAAAATTAATTGGCTTATTAAAGGGGGCAAACCAACTGAATTCTTTTTCAACAAAATCAATGTTCTCAAACCTAAACGAAGGAGTAATTTCATTCTTAATGATAATGGTTCATGGTCATCAGCATCAGAAAAAATTGTGCATGAAGCTATCAACTACTTTTCTGATTTGTTCTTATCATCTCAAGCTACATACCAATTTCCAGGCATAACTTGCAAGAAAATCCTATCTAACAATGCAAGAAATAATTTGTGCAAACCATTTCAGCTAGAGGAAATTAAAGCAGCTATCTTTCAAATTAATGATAACAGCTCCTCTGGACCAGATGGTATTAATTCAAAATTTTACAAAGTCCATTGGGAGCAAATTAAATATGACATCTGGAATGCTATGAATGGTATTCTCCAATCGGGAAAGATTATTAGAGAAATCAACCATACATTTATTTGCCTAATTCCAAAAAAACTGATGTAGTTGATATGACTGATTTTAGACCAATTTCTCTATGCAATGTCTCATATAAAATTTTAGCCAACCTTCTTTGTAATCGAATGAAAGATTATATGAATGATCTTATTTCATATAACCAGAATGCTTTCATTCCTGGTAGAGTAATTACAGAAAATTCCCTGCTAGCATATGAAATGGTTAGAGGATTCAACAAGAAAAATTCTAGCAATCTATGCCTGAAAATTGATCTGCACAAAGCTTATGATAAAGTCAGTAGAGAATTTATTCATCATATGCTGATATTTATAGGTTTTCCTTTGTAATTTGCGGATCTCATTTATGAATGCATTTCTACTCCTTCGTTTTCAGTATTAATTAATGGTTCCCCTATGGATTCATTGAGAGCTCGAGAGGATTAAGACAAGGCGATCCTCTCTCGCCATATTTATTTTTTATTGCTATGGAATTCCTTACTATAAATCTTGATATGGAATACTTGAAAGGTAATATTATCCTCATATACCAAACTGAACCAATGATTACCCATTCATTATATGCGAATGATATTTTAATCTTTGCTAAAGCTACCACTAAGAATGCTGAAAGCATAAAACAAAAATTTCAAGATCTGTATAAGTTTACTGGTCTCGACTTAAATGCAAATAAATCCACTTTGTTTTTTAGTTAAGGTGCAATTAACAAGCATCAAATTGCTGACATGCTTAAAATCAATACTGGCAACCTTCCAATTATGTATTTGGGCATCCCTCTATCTAATAAAAAATTAAAAGCAAGGGATCATGGATGGTTAATTGACAAAATAATAAAAAATTCAGTCATTGGCATAGTAAGCTACTCAATATTAGTGGAAGAGCAGAATTAGTTAAAACTGTCATATACCCAATGATTCAGTTTTGGCTCTAATTCTCTCAATTCCTTGTGACAATTACTCAGAAAATTAACTCTTTTTGTGCTAATTTTTTATGGAAATCTAAAACTCATAAAATGAGTTGGGATGATGTTTGTAAAACAAAAAGTGAGGGTGGTCTTGGAATAAGAAGAATTGATGATGCTGCTAAAGCAGTTACAGCAAAACTTTTATGGAAATATATTCAAGGAGAATCTCTCTAGGCCAAATATATATAATAAGTACTGTATTAATGTTAATTTTTGGACTGCTATAATGGACAACAATTCTTCATATACTTGGAAATCCATGCTAAGAGCCAGACAATGGTGCAAATGTCTAATTGATAGAAAAATTGTTAATGGTGAAAACATTGATATCTGGTTTGACACATGGCTAAATGGTTCCTCGTTGATTGATAAATTTGGAAGGAATGCTATGTCTGTTACAGATGGTTGTCACAGAAAAGTGTCTATGCTAATGTCTGATAATAAGTGGAAACATCATTTAGTTTATGTTCCTACACAAATTCGACAAACAGTTCATAATATAACTATCCATAAGCAAATGCAACAAGATTTCTGGTGCTGGATTCCGAACAGCAATGGACAATTCTCTAAGAAATCGGCATGGAAACATTTTAGATGCAAACATGCAGATTTTAACTGGACATAGATAATTTGGAATAAAGGATGTGCACCTAAGATGTTTATCTGTGCTCTCATGGAAAAATTAAACAAATTAAATACTAAAGATAGAATCAGTCGATGGAATTCGAATATAGATCTAAATTGTGTGCTATGCTTAAACCAAAGTGAAGACAGGGATCTTCTCTTTTTTAAATGCATCTACTCAAGACGATTACTGGAAGATACTATGCATAAGCTAAAGCTCAGTCTCGGAAACTCGTATGATATAAACAAAATATTGGAAAACATATGTCAAAGCCAGAAAAGCATCTCATTATTCAACCAGATCACTAGCATAGCGTTCACTTCTCTGATTTGGAATATTTGGTGTGAAAGAAATAGTCGGGTATTCAAACGTATTGAAACACCTACTAATTTGAGACTTAATCAATTAACTCAAGACTGCAAGTTCCTAATTAAACAGAAATTGAAGTCTCAAATGATAAGTTCAGAGGTAAAACTTATCTTAGCGGAATTTAACATTGCTACATATCCAATAGCCAATCATCTCCCTCCTTGAAAACTGCACTGCCGCTTTTTGCAATTTGGTGATGGTCTGCTTCGTTCTTCATCTTTCAGCCGATGCCGCCATTATTGCTCTGATTGATTCGGCTATTTTGTTTAGTTCAATTTTGGTAAAGTGGATGCTTATTTCTCTCTCCTGTTGGTGATAAATCGAAGCTGTAGACCGAAGTACCGCTTACTTTTCTTGTTTTTTGTTTGTAGTACACGTGTCTTTTGTTTTGTTTTTTTATTTTAGCTTGTTTTCTGACCAAGTTGTTCGTATGGATGGTTTTGAGTGTATTTCCCATTTGTTTACTCCTCCATCTATTTGACAACTTGGTTCGAGCTTTTCTTTGTTATATTGTTAATATATGGAAATGATATGTACTCTTTTTCCTTGCAAGGTACCCATATAGGTTAGGGGGATTGCAAGGTTTTAATGAGGCATATCATGGAAGTATATGTGTTCTATTTTAGTAAATAAAGTACCTTTTTTCCAAAAAAAACAAGGCATTAGTGTTTCGTTGAATGCTCCAAACAAATTAATAGTCAACGACATTTAAATCAAATTTATGTTTTTTGATTATTGTTGGATAGAAGTTTATGTTCTTTGTCTGGTGACAAGTTTCTCAATCTTATCCCACACCATAAGTAGATGACTTATTTTATGATACTATGTACTATATAGTAATCACAAAAATTTGTTTTTTCTTCAGCACCTCCCAAAGAAAGCATCATGTTGTAGAAACTAAACGAAATACCCTTTCGCAAATGATGTTGGATCTCTACTTGTGTTGCTACTCAAAGCAGAGACTAAGTTTTATTGTGGCTTCCTATGGATTGGTGTTTATGATGTTATAATATGATTTGGAAGAATGAATCTTTTTTATGGATTACGTGGTTATGTAAAGTGGCAGTAGATACATCATTGATTCACTGTTATTATCTTCATATTGATGATACAAAATCAATTCATGATATAACTTAAAAAGAATCAAGCTGAGAAGACATCAAACTAAAATCAAAGAGGGATACTATCAACTTTGGGATACATCAAACTGAAATCAAAGAAAATGATAGTAGCATATTAAGTATCAAACTGACATTAATATGATAAAATTGCTACTGTCATATTAATATGACAGCAGTTTTATCAAAGAGGGATACATCAAACTACTAGTATCATATTGAGTATCAAACTGCTACTATATACACGTTATTGGGATACATCAAATTTCTACTATCATATTAAGTATCTAACTAAATTCAATATGATAAAACTACTACTATCATATTAATAAAACTGCTACTATCAATATGCTTTCTCTTGGAGATGAAACCAAAGAGACAAAGGGTTGAAAAAATTAATAAAGTACTTAGTGAACATGATTGGTTTACAATTACAAATCAGTTAATAATTAACAACACATTCAGTTTGGAATAGACTAAGGTTTTTAGAACAAATTCTTCAACCGTCCAGTATCATTCAACATGAACATTCATAAATTCTTCAGCATGATACCATCCAGTATCAACCACTTGTTATCAACCATTCAGTATCATTCAACATGAACATTCATAAATTCTTCAGCAATGTCATTTTATTTATAAACTATAATAATCAACAACACATTCAACATGAACGTTCAGAAATTCTTCAGCCACAAATTATCAACCACTCATTATATGTCTTTATTATCATGTTCTTGACTTGAGAAGTGATTTCCAAGCTCCAACGCTTGCCTTTATCAGTGAGTACACTAAGAGCTATTCTGACTCTTGATTTTTTCTACTTTTTTATTTAGAATTTCAGTGGAAACTTGTTGGTTCTGTTGAATTCTACTATAAACCCTATAACATATATATTCCAAAATCAACCCTGTTTGAAATTTAACATTTTTGTTAGTAGCAGTTTTATGAAAATGTATGTAAGACTCTATTTATGATACTTTGATAATAGTAGTTTTATCAATATGACAGTAGCAGTTTTATCATATTGATGATAAAAACCCAATAACATATGAATACCACTATAAACCCTGGTTAAAATTTAACATTTTGTTAGTAGTAGCGCTATCATATTGAATGTAAGACTTTGTTTATGATACTATGATAGTAGCAGTTTTATTAATATGATAGTAGCAGTTTTATCATATTGATGTTATAAACCCAATAACGTATATATATATATATATATCAATATTAACTTTGTTTGAAATTTAACATTTTCATTAGTAGCAGTTTTAGCAAAATACTAGTAACAGTTACTAAATATGGCATGCAGTAGCAGTTTTAGCAAACATAGCAGTATTAGTTACTAAATAGAGTATGTAGTATCAGTTTTAGCAAACATACCAGTAGCAGTCACTAAATATAGTCTGCAATGTTAGTTTTAGCAAAAATACTTATAAATTACAAATATAAAAGAATATCTTACGTCTCTGGAGGTTGTTGAGCACAATCTGGTTGGCTAATACTATTTGTTTTCACTTTTTTATCCTTGGTGTTATGCTTTTCCCATATCTTTTGTAGTATTTTTTCAACCCTTTGTCTGTGCAAGAATTATATTAGTGTGCATTATAAATGTAGCTATTTGTTAGTAAAACAGTTTATGTTTACTAAAAATTACCAGATAACTGGCAGCTTTAAAGCTTGAGTTGTTTGTCTCATTAGACCTTCTTGGTCTGTTCGAGTCATAGTGATACTGTTCCATATTTGGATAGGATAGTATCACTAAAGTCCGGTGGTTTTTGCAGTGAAGGTAAAAAATATTGTGTAACGACCCGATATTTTCAACCATTCGCATCCATTATAAGTGTATAGGTAGACACTCATGCCGAAGTTGAATTGCTCAAAATACCGCGTTGTAATTAAAATTTGGCAAATCTCAGAATATACAGTAAATAAATATAATCACAGATCACAAACACAGAGTAAAATAACGCAGCGGAAGTAAAAGAAATAGTAGTTCATGAAGCTACTATCTAAATATATCATAGTTACATAAGATACAATAGAAGAAATAGAGTACAACAAAAGTCTCAATAAAATAACCAAGTACAAGCTGAGTAGGACAACGGAACTGAAATAGATAGGACAAGACAAGCAGATAATCTCCAGCGATTCAAATCTCCAAGCGAGTGGAAATCCAAATCTGTGAATAACTCAGGCTGACCCGAGCGTAAAGCAAAACACAAAACACTCGAGTCAGGACAATATATACTTATATAATGTAAACCAACTCAAGCGAACTGTAATAAGGGTACAAGTAACTTAGAAGATGCTTGGGACCGCCCATCCTCTAAGGATCCGTTAAAATATCTACTATGTAGTAATATTCGCTATTATAATAGTGTCTAAATAAGTAAAGTATAATCATATAGAAAATAGCGTTAAGGGGATGGAGAACCTTAACGCGGTCGGATCTTAAAATCATAATCGTAGTAAAGCTCGATATGGTAGGTGACACGGCACAACTAGGCAATTCCAGGGTAGATATACCAATTACGCACACGGACTGATGGATATGCATAGCAGCCACTACCGTTCCACCTCGAACAACACTCCGAAATCGAAGGATGGCCATCTAATCAATCACAAGTAAAAGTATAATATCGAAGAAATGTGTCCGAGAAGAGGTGCTACCTCACTGGTCCGAGATCGCTCCTGTTTTAGCCACCTTATGCCAACTCACGGGAGTTGGGTCCACGTAACATACCTTAAGAACGTCGCCACCATCCTACTTCATTCTGGAATCTCCACCGCGTACACAGTTGCCAAAGTGGTTTTTGGTAAGACAGAGAGTATGTCCATATCCGATCCCGGTCTCTTTAACAACCCAACGTTATTATAACCCGTGGTTATAAGTTTAAAAACAGTTTATACTTCAAAATAGAATATCATTTCAAATCCAAATCTTTATCAAAATAAAGATTAAATCAATTCCAAACCATTTCCATATTTTTAAAATATCATATCATTTCAAAACTTCATTTCAAATCATTTTAATATTCCAAATATCATTTGAGTTCAAATCTAAATATTCAACTTTAAATACCTTTTAAATTTAAAGGTATACTTCATTTATTATCATTTCAAGTCACCTTTTAAATAGTTTATATTCCAATCAAATAATTCATTTAAACCTTTTAAAAGTGTAATTATTATATTTTCAAATCAAGTATTCAATTTCCAAAGTTTCAAACCATTCTGAGTTCGTTTACTAAGTCAAAAACCCTAATTATTAAAATTTCAGCATTTCACAGCATTTAAAAACAACTGCTATAGGTTATATTTGAAAACATTTTTAATTCAGCAAAGACAGCACTTAAAACTGCTGTTAAAACTCAGTTTTAGTTGAATTATAGTTCAAAACAGAAAAGACAGCATTTCAGAAGTGCTGTGGTAGTTCAGATTTCAAAACAAGGGTTAAATTTGATTTCAACATAGACTGCAGACCATTATAGCCTTTCCAGAGAATGCTATAATAGGCCTGAGTTCAATATTAGCCTATAAGTTCAACTACAGCAACTACAGCATTCCAGAAATGCCTCCTTTTTACACAATTATAGTTCAAAACAGAATCTATAGCATTTCTGAATGCTATTAAAAGTTAATTTCAGGTGTTAGTGTATTTCCAGCAATTAAATAACTTTAATTTAAAACACATAAACATTTTTAAAATCATATTTTAACATTTAAAATGTTCATTTACATATCATTTAACATATATCTTTTCACAATAAATTTCTTATAATCAAATCCAATTTTCAATAATTTACTTAATAAATTTTAGTGTAAAAGTGTCCAATTCTTCACATTTTAACAAATAAACTTAACACTTCAAATTTAAATTACCATTTCACAATTTAACTAAATTTCCAATTTTATTTAATTAACTTAAACCTTTAATTAAAACCAAATTTCACATTTCCTAGTCAAGTTATATTTTAAAAGATCACTTTTAAACATTCATTTATTTAACCACTTAAATTCATAGAAAAATCAATAATACTTTAATAAATCACTTAAATTCAAATTTAATCAAATTATCATATTTTACCATTTTCCAAATATAATTAAATTTCCATTTTATTCATATAACTTAAATATCATTTTTAACCAAAATTCCAAATTCCAAAGTTAAGTTATATTTCAAAAATCCAGTTAAACCTTCATTAATTACATTTTTAACATATAGAAAAATCATAATTTATTTATTTTAAAACATTTCAAAATCTATTTAAATCAAATTTCATAAATTTATAATTTTTAAATTACTTAAAAATATCCAAAGCACTTTATAAAATAACCACGGGCCTGTATATAATTTTCTAACCTAGGTCAAGTGATACGGATATGTATCATTTCAATCCGCAGTTAAAAAAAGAAAAATCCGGGTTCTATCATTTCAAACCCGCAATCCCAAGTTAAAATAAATTAAATAAAAATCGTTCAGGCCTATCATTTCAGCCCATAACGATTTTTCCCTATTCTAAAGTCCGTTCGGGTATGTATCATTTCAACCCATAATGATTCTAATCTACAGGGAACTTGCAGTGTGATAAACATATATAAATAACAGAATAGCATGAAATAACAGTAACATATGATATAATAAGTGTAATAACAGGTGTGAACATCATATGATAATAATATAAACATATATAACATGATGATATACATTACAGATTCAAATGGTGTCGGTTTATCAGTTATATAGGTACATATTGTCTGGTGAGAATAACTCACTTGTTTGTGCTGGAGATATCAAAACCAATGACACAATGGAAACAAAAGCACGATGACAAGACTACGGACTTGAGTGGAGAGTGAATCCAAGCTACAACTCTTGTGCACAACCCAAAACAAACAATCAAAACAACAAAATTCAATACAACTTTAAAATGAAATAACTTTGAAATGAAAAGAGATTTGAATGTCAAATCTTTTGCCTTGTTTTCTACAATGCTTTGCATGGCCTAGGGGTTTATTTAGGTCAGGTTTGACATGACTTTGGCTCAGGTTTGATCATAGGAATGCATGGCATAAAGGCTAGAACATGTGGAGGAAGTTACAACACAAGAATATCAAGAGACTAGGCAACATAGTGGAGTTTGGTTCAACTTTTGGCTCGGTCTATGGGTCAAATGGCTCGGCCATCATCTGGTACAGGTCTGGACAGAGGTTTGGGTGATGAGTAGCAGCAGCCAAAGGTCATGTAGCAAGTGGTGGTGGTGGCTAAGGGGTGGCCAAAGCAAGATATGGAGGGTAGGTGATGATATGTGTGGTCTAGGCAATGTTTTGTGGAGTTTTGTGGTGATGGCTTCAAATGGAAGGTCATGGCCTGTCTTGATCAGAGGGAAGGGAGTGTTTGCTGTAGTAGATGGAGGAGGTGATGATGGGGATGAAGGTGGTAGAGGCTAGGCCAAGCAAACATGTGAAGAGATCAAGGCAAAATTGCATAGAAAAGTAAGAAAAAAAGTAGAAAGAAAAGAGGGAGATTACTAAAAATTTTTTGCAAGATGGAGGCCATGATTTTTTTTAGGGTTTTGGAGCTTTGAAAATTAGTGAATAAGATGAGGGAGTCGGCTGAAAATGAATGAGGAAAAGAATGGAAAAAATAAAATAAAAGATGTATTGATTGAAAAGAAACGGTAGAATTCAAAAGGGCTAAGCACACAAAAGGTATCAAACTCTTCATATATCTTTAATTCCTTTTTTATAACTTTATATTTCTGGAAAAAAATAATAATCCCAGATAAAATTTCGAAATTTTATCAAAATATAATAATTTATATAAATATTTATCAATTATATAAAGTTAAATTAAGAAAATAGCTAAAATAGTAAACTAGTCTAGAAAATTTGGAATTGAATAGAATAAATTTTTAGAAAATTCATATGAGCTTGTAATATATTTTTAAACATAAATAATAACATGAAATAAAAATATATTCACAAAACAAAAATTTAAAATTTAATTTACATATAATTTCTAATGAAGAAAATAGCAGAAAATAGGAAAACAGCCTTTAAAAATAGGAAATCATCATAGTAAATTTTGGAAAAATTCTATTATCATTTTAAAAATATTTAGAGATGGAAATATACATAAATAAACATATTGACACATATTAAAATAAAATATAAGAAAGAAAATATGATTTATAAAATTTAAAATAGGCAAAATTGCACAATAAAACAAATTATACTAAAAATTGAAATGTACATAACTTTTACATTTTAACTCCGTTTTCAACGAAACGAAAAGTAGTGTTCAAGTTATTACGTCTATTTTTATAATAAAAGATAAAATTTATAATTTCAAACTTTTAAATTTTTAAGTTTAAAAGTCAAAGTTTGACTATTTTAACCAAAATTCACATTTTCTGGAAATATTAAATTTAGTCATATTTGGAATTCTAATCCACATACAAAATCAAAGTTTTTATATTTACCATAACAAAATTTATTCTTTTCATAAATAAAGCTTTTAAATCTGGAAATCAATTTAAAAATAATTGTAAAATACAGGGTTGTTACATATTGTCCCTGCATATTGATCAATTGAATTTTTTTCAAGAAATGGATCTACCAAGTGATTGACAACATTCTCTGTATTTGTGCAAATAGATTTCTGTCCAAAACAAATTAAAATAGTTGTTAGTTTCAAATAATTCTGTAAATATAATTATCAAACTATTTAGGTATTTTATTTACCGTTATTAATGTGCTCATTGCGTAGTTTTGTTCATACAATTTAGCCTTGTGCATACACCGGTCAATGATCTTGGAAAAAAAACTTTAGTATTAGGGATAAAAGTTGTTAATAACAAAAATCTTGCTGAAGTTAAATTCTAGAACAGACTTAATAAACAATATGATACTGTACAGTGTCGTATTTGGTGTGAGTTTAGTGAAATGAAATATTTAAAATGCTAATGCATTATTACAATGCTACTGAATAAACTAAATAAACAAAAATCATATTTAGTGTATGTTTTGCTAATACAAATCTTGTTGAAGTATTGTTACAATGCTACTACATTGTAGCATTTTTATTGTAGTTTTAAATGAGTTAGCCTTTCTAATTTTTAATTATCAGCAACAAATTTTTAAAAAAAAAACCTGGCCATCCGTAAGACTGCTTTCCAACATATTTTTGATCATGCATTTTATTATCAACCAACCTCCTACCGATCCATTGTTCCTTTATCATCCCTAGATATTTCGTTCCTTGTATTTAATATATTTGATATAATATTAGTGATTTTATTGAGTAAAATGTAATAAAAAATTTATACATTAAATTTACTTACAAGTTGTCATCAATCAAAACAAGGAAAGTTTTTTTTGAAATGGTACTTAGATACAACATGTCACCGGGACAACAAACCACAAATCATGTGTCAATAAATGTTCGAATCACGCTACGCTAGTTTCGAACTTGTGACCTCTCACACTTAAGTTGAATCACACAAAACAAAGAAAGTTTTTATCGTATTATGTTCTTCTTCACTTGGATATTTCATTGTATCTTTGAACTTTGCCATCATGGACTTTGATGTTGGAAGAAGCATGGTTATTGGTAAAATTGAATCTTTTTTATCTTTGAATTTTTATTTTCTAGTACTTTTATTACAACAAATTCCAAATTTTCTTCTTCTGCTTTCTTCCGTTTTTCAGTTTCTGCATTCTTTTTCATCTTCATCTTTTTCTAATACTGGTTTCTTCTTCTCTTTTGTTTCTGCTACTAGCTTCTGCTTAGTTTTCTTATAATGTTCATTGTCAATTTTATGCTTTCTTTGTTTTTCTTTCAATCTTTTAACATAGGAAGGAGGGTTTTTAGATTCTTTATCATTTTTAGTTTTTTTTTCTATTCTTTATCTTCCTCATCTTCTTTTTTTTGTCGCTTCATTGCCCTCTTTTTTTCCTTGAAATTCATCAGAATCATAAAGCTTGAAGGATGGTGGTGTTATTTCCAAAGTTTGCTCTTTGTGTTCTACAATAGCCAATCTTTTCTCGTTTTCAACATCTTTTTCACTTGACTTATTATGCTTCTCCTCAGTATCGGTCTTATGCTCAGATTCAGTCTTCTTGTTAGTATCAGTCTTGTCCGTAGTATCAGCCTTCTGCTTATATTCAGTATTAGTCTATTTTTCTTTCTTTTTTTCACTGTCTATTTCTTCACGATCATTTTCTACTTCATTATCATTTTTTTCTAAAGCAGTCTTCTCCTCTCTTTGTTTTGAATGTCAATTGTTTCACCATCCTTTTCTACTGCATTGCAATATTTTCTACAGCAGCCTGCTCCTCATCTAGGTTTTCTGAATTAGTCTCTCCAATCTTGTTATCTACGTATTCTTGATCACTTTCAGTCCTTTTCAAGTCAACCCCAAAATCTTTATTTTGAACTTTTTCACCCTCTCCAAAGTCTTTGTTTTTTGCAGCATTCCTTTCCATGTCAACCCAAGCATTTCTCATTTTCTTCCTTAAGCTGTCAACTCCTTTTTAGTTTGAATCCGAATTTTCTTTTCTTTTTATAGATCAGTAACTGCCTTACTCAATTTCTTCTCTATATCAGCAAGATGTTGTTTGAAAATTTGGATTTGGATTTCGTAAGTATCAATTGAGTCCTCCTCCTCAAGTTTTCTTTTCTTGATTTTTTCTACTTGGATTTTCTTTGAAGTGGTTTTTTGGACTTTTTGTTGATAATAGCCTTTTTCGTGTGGCTAAATGCTTTGAAATGCTCCTACCTATTGTCATTTGGTTGAAGGAAATGTCATACTTCATATACATTATACAATATAGTATCATTTTTTAATTATTTTATGATACTGTGTAGTATCATAAAATAATTATAATACCGGGTGGTGTCATAAATATTTTTATGATACTGCGTGGTTACATTTTATAACTGTTTTATACTAGTATACTCAATATTGTGTGGTATAATTTGAGAATATGCATAATGTAAAAGAGGGCAAGTATACTCAATATTACTACTACCGTTCTATACTAGTATATTCAATATTACCGCTATTGTTTTATAATAGTATACTAATTAATGTAAAACTGGACAATGTATAATTTGAGATATTACTGCTACTACCTCATCTTCCTGAATTTTATCAATGAAATCCTTCACAACAATGTCCTTTAATTTTTGTGGGTCCCACTTTGCAAGCATGGGCGATGTGATATCATATCCATTTTTTGGTGGGATTAAATACTTCATCTTCTCGCATATTTAGTACTGTAAAAGGAGTTTAATTTAATTAGAAATATATAGTTAAAACAAGTCACAAATGCAATATTTCTATAATGTAAACTGAATTGTACTACATAGTATCAATTTAAGTAGAAAGATAGTGTATTAACATTGCATTATGATAGAGAACTTACTGGTGGAAGCATCAAATAACCTGACATATTTCTAGGCTTGTGTATGAACATTGTTATGAACTTGTTAATAGACCATTCAATTGTCAGCGGCCACGAGGCTGAGTTCATTTTTTCTAGGTCCAAAAGAACTAGTAGTATCCCCATCTTATTTTTTTTACTTATTGTTTGGAAAAAGTCAATAGCATTTCCATAATCAGAAGAATTGGTAAATCTTCACTATTTTCTTTAGACTTTCTTGTCATTTCCTCTTTAATTCTGTCTTCAACATTAATCCTTTTGATGTATTAAATGTCAGGAAAATTTCTTCCAACAAAATCTATGCACTCTAGAGGAGTTGTATTTCTATTCATTGTTGTTATTGGTTCTATATTATTTCCTACAAGTGTAAAACCAAAAAGTAAATTTATATCTTCTATTGTTATTTTCATTTTTGCTTGTCCTAGCAAAAATGCTTCTTCTCCTATTGAATATGATTCCATAAGAGCATCCAGGTTGCTTTGTGTTTTCTTGAATTCTTTTGCTTTGATTTTGTTAGTATAGAAAAACGTGGAAAAAATTGTAGAATGGTGTAGCTTTCATGAAGTTTATTCTCACTTTATTAATTCCTTTATTTTGTTTGACAAGTTTAATCATTTGGTATGTGGCATTAAACCCACATCTACAAGCTGCACTTCCTGAATTTTTATCTTGGTTTGCTTCTTCCTGGTTTGAAGTTTCATACAAAAAATATTTATTAATAATTTTTTCAATTACTCTACTCTATAGTACTGCAACTATACGATGTCATTTTCAGTATATTCTGTGATACATTAATTGAGATTCAAACTTGTAATGCTACTACATAGCGTCAAATTGTTATTAAGCAATGTGCTGATTTATATCAATCATTTGTATTTAACATTGAGTAAAACAAACTTCCTCTTTATACAACACATATAATTATACTACATAGTATCAAATTACAAATGTAATTCCAAAACTTTTATAGAACATTTACATTGAAATAATTTATTCATTGCTAATATACAGTGTCGTTTTATTTGTAAACTATAATATGAAGAATGATATTGGATAGTATCTTTTTACATGTAATTTCAACAAATTTATAAATAAAGCCTTTACCTCTTCTTCCACAACCACTAATCTATCGGTTTTCCCCTCTGCTTCGTTTAATTGATCCGTCTCTTCATTTGCTTATGTAGCATGCTGTTAAAAATTATGCAGAACATTAGTCAACACAAAAATCATTTTAAACCTAAAATGTGTTAAATTTAGGTGATTCGAATATTTACTAAAGAAGAAAAGAATTTAGCTAATTGATCTTGTCAACCAATTAGGTTATGGGTGGAAGAAAAAGAGGAAAGTTATGTATGATTGCTTTTGAAGAAATGAAACTAATTAATTAGATAATCCATAAATTAGTCAAAAGATTTGTAATATGGAGATAGAAAAGTTTATATATGGAGATTCAATTAATTGAGCTAAATTATGGAAATCAAGATCATCATTATCCATTTGCGTAGAAATCAAATCATGTATATTTGGAAAGGTTTTGAGACAATTGGGCAATTAATTTTCTTAATCTCCAAGAAATCCTTTATTCTCTAGCCTATTTAAATGAAGGAAGTTCATCTTCATATGAGTGTGGAAGAGAGCATCCACCATTATCCTCTTCTTCAGTAAACCCTAATTTCTATAATCAAATCAAATTAGGGGTTTTGAGCGCAAACAAGTCTTTGGAGAAATTGATTATTCAATTTGTAATTATAGGTTAGTCTCTCCACTTTACTGTCTATAATTTTGTAATCTCTCTTTTTTGTACTCTCTTTCTTCAGTAAAATAAAGAATAGTTGTTGGGTTCGGGGACGTAGGCAATCTAGTCGAACCACATTAAATCTTTGTGTTCTCTACTCTTATGTTTTTCTTTGTTTGGTGATTATTTTTCGTTGAATTGGTGGTTGATAATTAATCGACAAGCTAGATCCTTTTTTTGGTTACTTCTGCGCCTTAGTATTTCACTGCAGTTTGGAGTTAGTGCAAATTAATTAAGATTTTGTACAATAGATTGGTATTAGAGCTAGCTGTCTTGTTTTATATTAGTTATCAATGGCAAATTATTTTAGTAGTGGTATGAAAAATTATGACACCACCAAATTTGTTAAAAAAGGAGTTTTACAGACATGGAAGATGAAGACTAATGACAGTGTTCTTCAGCAACAACTTCATTCATTTAGAGGAAGAGATAAAAGCCAGAAGCACCTTGGAGGTAGAAGAGATATGCATAGGTCCCACTTCAATGGTCCTAGAAGTGGTGCTTGCTATTGTTATAAGAAGAAGGGGCATTTCATACGAGATTGTCCAGCTCTTAGGAAGAAGAGAGAAAAGAAGGAGAAAGCTTCAGTTAAGGTAGAAGTTAGATCAGATGCAGATAGAAGCGATAGTGATACATCAATATTTTCAACCAGTATTTTACCTTTAGAGAGTACAAGTTGGGTGATTGATTCTAGAGCCTCTTGTCATATGACGCCAGATATGAGTTGTTTTGTCAGGTACAATAAGATTGATGGCAGAGCAGTTCATAGGGAATGACATATCTTGTCATGATGTGGGCGTCGGAAGTGTGAGGTTTAAGATGCATGATGGTGTTATTAGGACTATCACGGATGTTAGACATGTTCCAATGTTGCGTAGAAGTGTATTGTCGGTTGGAGCTTTGAGTAGACTTAGTATGAGGATAATACTAGATGGAGAGAATTTGAGAGTGGCGAAGGGTTCGTTAGTAGTTATGAAAGGGGCGTGAGTTGATGATATTTATATGCTTCATGGAGAGACAATCTTAGAAAATTCAGTATTTTTTACTGATTCTTGTGTTCCAGATTCTACTCAGTTATGGCATCTTCGTTTAGGTCATGTTGATGAGGAGAGTCTTGAAGTATTAAAGAAGTAGGGGTTGATTGATGGTGTTTGTCAGTCAAAGCCTAGCACTTGTGGAGATTGTTCTTTTGGAAAGAAGAAGCATGTCACATTTGATGTTGGGAGACTTAGAGCTACATAGTTTCTAGAGTATGTTCATTCTTATGTGCGGGGACCCACCCCAGTTACATCTTTTGGTGGAGCCAGTTACTTCATATTATTTGTGGATGATTTCTCACATAAGGTCTGCGTCTATTTATTAAAGGCCAAAGACAAAATATTTGCCCAGTTTTGTAAGTGGATGACCTTGGTAGAGAAGCAGTCAAGGAAGTGTTGGAAGGTGCTCAAATTTGAATATAGTAGTGAATTTATGTCAAAATAATTCACTAGCTATTGTGTGTCCAATCATGTATTTAGAGATTTTTCTATTTCTGTTGAGTCGTATTGTTATGGAATGGCGGAGAGCATGTGTCGGATATTATGGGAGAGAGCTGTGAGCTTGAGAACGACTACTGGTCTCGAAGAGGGATTTTGGGCAGAAGCGATATATATAGCAGTATTTCTCATCAACCATACACCTTCTATTGCCATTGATACGAAGATCCCAGAAGAGATACGGAAAAGAGAGCCTGTTGATTATTCATTCCTTAAAGTGTTTGGTTGTTCAGCTTATTTAGAAGATGAGAGACATGATAAGTTGAAGCCTAGGGAAAGCAAGCACATTTTGTTAGGCTATAGAAAGGAGTGAAGATGTATAGGTTATGGTGTAAAACAAATAGGAGAATTATGACTAGCAGTCATGCGATATTTGATGAGAGGTCTTTGTTGAAGATGGAGCCTCTATTAAGTGATGACATTAGGAGGATAGAAAATTTCCAAACACATTTGGAGTCATTAGATTGTCTCCATATTCAGAGAGTTATTGGTATTTCCGATGATACCATGGTTGATGAGAAGATTACAGAGGTACAGACTCTAGGTAGAGCTCACTTGTTGGAAAGGACTTTTAATTCATTTGGCCCTATTTGTAAGCATATTTGTAGCGATGATTCTTCATCTTATGCTTTGAATGTTGTGGATCTTATTGGTGAGTCTGCTGGTGTTGACTTAGGAAAGTCTAAAAAAATTCTTATGGAGGAGATTGGAGTAGATAATGTTGAGTATGTGCTCATTCAATTTGGAATGGAGAAGGTGAAGCGCGCTGTTAAATCTCCATTAGTCTCTCGAATCTTAGCATCTACATGTCCATCTCCAACATCGGATTTGTTGAAGAATTATGGTATTTTCTCTATGCATTTTGTTTGTTGATGTGCACACTATTTTTCTTATGCTTGGGAAAGATTTTGAAGTTCTGTTTAGGTAACAATGCCTAAACTTGTTCATCTTGAGTTTGACGCCATGTGGCGTAGACCCAACAATTTGTTAAGATGTGATGATGAAGAGAGATTGTTATATCTGAATCAAGGTGGAGTGTTAAATTTAGGTGATTCAAATATTTGCTAAAGAAGAAAAGAATTTAGCTAATTGATCTTATCAATCAGTAAGGTTATGGGTGGAAAGAAAAAGAGAAAAGTTATGTATGATTTCTTTTGAAGAAAGGAAACTAATTAATTAGCTAATCAATTAATTAGTCAAAAGATTTGTTATATGAAGATAGAAAAGTTTATATATGGAAATTCAATCAATTGAGCTAAATTATGGAAATCAACATCATCATTATCCATTGCGTAGAAATCAAATCATGGATATTTGGAAAGTTTTCAATACAATTGGGCAACTAATTTTCTTAATCTCCAAGTAATTCTTCATTCTTAAGCCTTTTTAAATGAAGGAAGTTCATCTTCATATGAGTGTGTGAGAGAGCATCCACCAGTATCCTCTTCTTCAATAAACCCTAAATTCTGTAGTCAAATCAAATTAGGGGTTTTGAGCGCAAACAAGTCTTTGGAGAAATCGATTATTCAATTTGTAATTATAGGTTAGTCTCTCCACTTTACTACCTATAATTTTGTAATCTCTCTCTTTTGTACTCTTTTTCTTCGGTAAAATAAAGAATAGTTGTTGGATCCATGGACGTAGGCAATCTAGCCGAACCACGCTAAATCTTTATGTTCCTTACTCTTCTGTTTTTCTTTGTTTGGTGATTATTTTTCATTGAATTAGTGGTTGATAATTAATCGACAAGCTAGATCCTTCTTTTAGTTACTTCTACGCCTTAGTATTCCACTGCAGTTTTGGAGTGAGTGCAAATTAAATAAGATTTTGCACAACAAAATGAATACTACATAGTGTCATAATTACCACACTTTCTTTTATGCTACTGATACTGTGTATCTACAAAAGTGATTCATAGAAATTGATACTATATTACTGCAAAACTAACACTAATGCATTGATACAATATAACTACAAATAAAGTGCAAATATATTTAACATCTGTAATGTAAACAAAGTGCTAACTGAAGCTAAACACATACTACTACTATGAAGTATCAAATGTTTGTATACAAAATGTAAAAAACTGATATTATCTGATATAATTATCGGAAATGTCTTTTTATGTAAACATAATACAAAATAACTTTTCCTAAGATTCACGACAAACTCTCTCTTCATACAATACATGTAATTATACTGCATAGTACCATTATACAAACTCCCTCTACTTGCTAAATTGATATCAAATAACAGTAAAACTGATACTAAGCAATTGGTAATATATATTTGGAAAACTAGCAGTAAGAAATTGATACAATATAGTTTTAAACAATGTACCAACACTTACTGCTACTATACAGTGTCATTTTCAGTATATTCCGTGATGCATTAATTGAGATCAAACTTATACTGCTACTATACAGATTCAAATTATTATTAAGTAATGTGTTGATTTGTATTATCATTTATATTTAACATTGAGTGAAAAAAATTTCCTCGTCATACAATACATATAATTGTACCGTGTAGTATCAGTTCATGAATCTAATTCCAAAAGTCTTATAAAACATTTACATTGAACCGATTAATTCATTGCTACTATGCAATGTCATTTTATTTGTAAACTATAATATGGATAATGATACTTGATGGTATTTGTTTGTATGTAATTTCAATGAATTGCTAAATTAAGTCTTTACCTCTTCATGTGCAAGATTTGAGCCATCCTTTTCTCCCTTTGATTGGTTACGCTGATTTTTGTTTTCTTTTTCTTTTTCAACTTGTTGTTAAAAGTTATACAAAGCATTAGTCAACATAAAAATCATTTTAAAACTACAACGGATACTACATGGTGTCATAATTAATACAATTTTTTTATGCAATTGATATAGTGTAAGTACAAAAGTGATTCATAGAAATTGATACTATATTACTGCAAAACTGATACTAATCCATTCATACAATATAACCACAAGCAATTTGCTAATATATTAACAATTGTAATGTAAACAAAGTGCTAACTAAAATTAAACACATACTGCAACTATGCAGTATCAATTTGTTTGTGTATAATGTGCTGATATATAATTTTTACTTAGCATTGAATGAAAAGGTCAAAAACAAATTGTATGTAATATAATTTAAGGAACTATACCTTTATGTAAACACGATCCAAATTAAATTTTGTTAACATTCATGACATATACTCTCTCTTCATACAACGCATGTAATTGTATTGCATAGTATCATTTTACAAACCCCCTCTACTTGCTAAATTGATTAAATTAAGCAATTGATAATATATAATTGTAAAACTTGCACTAAAAGATTGATACAATATAACTTTAAACAACGTACCAACATTTACTGCTACTATACAGTGTCACTTTCAGTATATTCTTTGATGCATTAATTGAGATTCAAACTTATACTACTACTATACGGTGTCAAATTATTTTCAAATAATGCGTTGATTTGTATTTATTATTCGTATTTAACATTGAGTGAAACAAACTTTCACTTATACAACACATATAATTGTACTGCATAGTATCAATTCACGAATCTAATTCCAGAAGTCTTATAAGATATTTACATTGTACCAAGTAATTTGATTGCTACTATGCGGTGTCATTTAATTGTAAACTGTAATATGGAGAATGACACTTAATGGTATCTGTTTACATGTAATTTCTACGAATTGCTAAATAAAGCCCTTACGTTACTCTGTGTAAGCTTTGAGCCATTGGTTTCCCCCTCTGATTGGCTTAATTGATCTACATCTTCATTTGCTTTTTTAGCATGCTGTTAAAAATTATACAAAACATGAGTCAATACAAAAATCATTTAAACCTAATATGGATACTACACAGTATCATAATCACCACAATTTCTTTTATGCAATTGATACCATGTAATTACAAAAGTGATTCATAGAAATTAATACTATATTAATGCAAAACTGACACTAATATATTGATACAATATAACCACAAACAATTTGTTAATATATTTAATGACTGTAATGTAAACAAAGTGCTAACTGAAGATAAAATCATAATGCTATTATGCAGTATCAATTTGTTTGTATACTATAATATGGAGAATTATAACGCATGGTATCAGTTATAAGTAATTTCAATAAAATGCTAAACAAAGCATTTACAAGTAATGTCAACAAACTCCTTCTTCCTGTTAAACATTATGCAAAACCTAAATTTAACATAAAAATCATTTTAAACCTAAAAAGGACTTTACACGGTATCATAATTACCACGGTCTCTATAATCAGTTCATGCTGTCGCTTGGATCTTCTTTCTCTTTTTTGAATTTTGTCCTCGATGGTTTGCCCTACTTCTGTCTACTTTGATGTAGCATTTACGTTATCATTTTCTTTAACGTTTTCTCTAGTAGAAGCTGTATTTTTTTTGGTGCCATTAGAACTACGATTTTGTGGATTTCTAAGCCTTAGGTTTTACTGGATTTGAGAGAGAAAGTGGATTCCGAAGCTCCAGATTTTAGTCGACTTAAGAGAGAAAATGAATAAAAAACGAATTAGAAATGAGAATGGGGTTTTGGGGGGAACGATAAATGATTTTAGAGGGTTATGGTATTGTCCTTAGCACAAAAATTAATACCGCATGTCCTTATGGCTAATTAACTTTAACCTTAATTACCCTAAATAAAATGAGGTAGTGAAGTGTTTTTGGTTCCAACTAGCCTAAAATTCTAATTAAAAATGAGAACCAACTAATTTCTTTCTCTTGAGAATTCTACAACATTCTTGCCTTGTTCATAATTTATCTCGTAATACATTTCACCTCTGTAACTCATTCTTCCATTTTCTAGAAAAATGAAATCAAACCATAGCTTCATCTTCAAAATTTTAAAAAATATATAAATAAATTTCATGAATCCTCAAATTAGGATATAAGTTTCTCAACACAATGCTACATCACTAGAAGTAAGAAAGTTGAAGTTTTGAGCTTCTTAGAGTTGGGTTCTTGTATTTACAGTGAGTAGAAAAGATGGGTTTTGATGGAGAATGAAGCACTAGAGGAAGGATTGTGCTTGCTGGTGTTCAGGTGAGTGTTCTTTACTCACAAATCTATGTCTAATTAGTTTGATAATGAACTTAGTTGATGTGTTTGATTAGCTTTATTAGTTTCTATTGATGAACCCATTTACTGTACCACCATCATTTGAATTTTTGTGCGATCGAATGTGATTTAAATGCTAGAATGGAGTGGAATTGGTGTCAACGAAGTCGGGTTCGAATAGAAGGGAGAATGGAGGCCGAAATGATGCATAGTCTGGAGCAAACGCCGCTCCAACTGCAACACCAGTCAACCAACCAATTGATTAGTGACTCCACAGGTGGACCTATCTGGTTGGACCGGTGCACAGGTGGATAGGCCTGGAGCTCGCTCTAGGCTAGTGTTATGTTGTGTGTTTGTTTAAAAAAATATTTCTTTTTGAAAAAATAAATAAAAATATGTTTTGAAAACTAAAAAGAAGGCATTTTCCAAATATGAAAGTTATTTTGGGAAAATTCATTTATTTCCATTAAATATTATTTAATTAAAGAAATGCAATTTAAAATTAAATAGAAATTGATTTTGGACTTTAAAAATTCATTTAAAAACTCTACTCAATTTCAGAAAATTATGGAGTGATTTCCCATAAATATTACTTGGTTTTAAATGGTTTTTCTATGATTTTTGGAATATAAGGATGAGATTTCTAGAATATATTCTATAGTTTAAACTAAATAGAAATAGATTTAAGGGTTTCTAAATTCATTTAAAAATTGTATTTAATTAAGAAAATTATAGGATGATTTTAATGAGTAAAATTTGATTGTAAAAGAGATTTTTATTATTTTAACAATATAGAGAAGAGCTTTGGAAATTATTTACAAGGTTTAAAATTCTTATTTTAGGATTAATAAATGGGAGAATTATATTTTATTCGCTTTTACTAATATAAAGGCAATTGGAAGTTTTAATGTGTTTTCTAAGAATGGAATTTCTTTTATATAAACGATTGATGTGTTTTTTGTGATTATCTCTTTTGTGTGATGAGGTATTGAATAAACAGAGTCGTAATATCGATTAGTATGGGACTTTTGGCAATATCTCTTCCATTATTCTTTGGACTTGTTACATAGAATATTATTATGTGTAATGAGTGTAGTTTACGAGCATCGAGTAAATGAAAGAGCAACACCAGTTGGTATGGGATGCATATGCTGATATTTGTTTGATTCTTTTTGTGAGTAAATATCACTTTCAGTTGTATGTGGGATTAGGAATTTTATCATATCGGCTGTATGTGACTCTTTTATCGAGCTTAGTTGTCAAGAGGTCTATTCCTCTCCAAAGGGCTACAAGTTAAGTTGTTTTAAGGATTTATGTGTTCATTCTCTAAGGGCTAACTAGTTGAGTATTATTTTCTTTAGGATTAGTGGTCAAGAGTCTATTATATTATGTTGTGTCACTCTCTTAGGACTAATTGGGAGTGCTAGTTATTGCTCTAATTAGGACTCATCGAGTCGAGAGTGCTAGATATTACTCTCATCGGGACTTACCAAGTCGAGAGTGTTTGTTTGGAATCTATGTCAAAGGGTTCATGTCATTATGGAGAGCGTGTGATTAGGATCCACCAGATAGGCTAATGTTTATCCTTATAGTCCTAATAGTGGGGCCGTGCTCTGGATCTGTGATGTCAGTTTGATTAGTTGGATGCGATAGAGGCTGAGAGTTATTACTCTCATTAGAGATGTTGCCCAAATGTCACTTAAGAGCCAATAGCCATTACCAAAAGCAAGTAGAAGTCGTGACCAATGGACAACGAAGACTTGCAATGTGTTTGTGGCATACAAATGGATATGTTTATCACGATTCTAGGAGTAACCGAGGGATTGTAGGAAATGGTTTGAAGTGATTAGCATTACTTAGAGCAGTGTTGCAGTATGCTAGTCCCCCATTTAGATGACTTAAGTAGATCCATTTATGATGAGATATACGATGCTATCACTCTATCAGAGAAGATGATTCCATGACATTAGATGCATGTTGTGTGCTTGTCTGTTATATGTTATAGCCTAACCCTAAACCAGTTGCTTACTCGTCTTTCTATATGACATTGAAGACTAGTTGTGTGCTCCTCTGTCATTCTCTTTTAGAGCCTTTAGCTGAGAGACCTATTGGTGTGTTGTACATGCATCTCTTAGGACCATTTGGTTGGGGGTATTTTCTCCCATTAGAACCGTTGGTACAGACAAATACTTGTATTTTATTTGTCCGTTAAGTTGTATTTGTATGTTACATTATGAATCTGCATATCTTATTGTTTATATATCTCCTCAGGCCATGTAGTTGTGAGTTCTTCTGATCGTATAGATATGCATTATTAAATGTCGTGATTGTATAGTAGTATGGATGTTTAGATGATACCTCCTTAGTTTATCCCTATGATTATTGGATGTGATGATTGACTAATCTTTACCAATAATGAAATTATATGTGTATGGTAATGGGAGATGTTGATGAATTTGAGATGTGTAACGACCCAGAATTTCAAACACTTACGTATTTAAATATCTGAATTATTTAAATCTAGAATAAACGTGATTAAATTCATTTAATTTCCATGTTAATCCCTGTTAAATAATAACTAATGATAGGAAATTTGTTTTCAAACTTTATTTACAAAAATAAATAGTTCGAATAAGCATCGATAATGTGACCGAAAATCATTTTATCGATAAACGGTCTCGAAATGCGTGAAATTATCATCTCGGGACACTGTCTTAGATTTTGATGAAACTAATGCCATCGGAACTAGGATAGTAAGACGATATATGCCAAAGAGTTTCGTAGCGATTGGATGTACAATGTGGTCATGCGAGCTCGAAACGCGTTACAACTTATTTTAGAAAATTAAAATATAATATATTTTAATATAAATAAGCCATATGTTCACCTTATTCTCTCAAACCTCTCCTCTCTCTTCTTTTCTTCATTTACAGTAAAAGAAACTTCAGCCGCCTCAAACAAATAATTAAATCTAGAGCTAAGATGCACGAAAATCAATGAGGGTGGATCCGTTGTACTCGTGTGATGGAGAGCTTAAAATCGGTGGTGTCATTGGGGTGTGCCATTGTGTTTGGTCGTAGGTGATTTTTGGGTGGCCGATCTAGGGTTTCCACCCGTCAACGATTGGGCGAAATTAGGTCAAGGTGGAGGTCGATTTGGGTTTCTTATGCGAAGACGTGTAGGTTGGGGACCACGATGAGGGGTGCAGCTGCCATTGGTGAAGTGCGACAATTGGTTTGTTGTCTTTCTGGGTTGGGTCGTGATGAGGAGGAAGGCGGTAGAGGTGAAATCGAGGGTTCGTTGGACTCGTGGTGGTGAATGGAGCTGATTGTAGTTGGTCGGAGGCGCTCTGGTGGAGCAAGGCGATTTGCGACCTGTACGATCGAGGTAGGGAGTTAGGTGTCGCGATTTGATTTCTTGAGTCGAGTGCGACTTGGTGATATGCGTTGTGGTGAGTGGGCGAAGGGCGACGCGTAGGAATTGACAGCGTTTGGTTCCATGGAGCAGAGCTCCATATCATGGTGGTGCGTGCACGGTAGGAGATGGGTTGTACACGTTTAGGTGTACGGGTTTTGAAATGGGGAAGACGAAGGATTAGGGGATAATTGAGGTAATTAGTAGTTAATTAGTTAATTAATTAAATTATTTAATCCCGATTCTTATAAAAATCAATAACTTTTGCATACGACGTCCAATCGGGACTCCGTTTTCGCTGTTGCATTGTTATCGGGATTATTAACATCTTGCTTAGGCTTGGGCTTGGGTAAGTTAATTCACCATTTAATTTGTATATGTTGTGTATATAATTGTTTGTTGTGTTAAATATAAATTGAATAAATAACAATGCAAGTTATTGCTTTTGGACTCTCCTTACTTTTGAAAGCAAGTGACAACATTATATGTACATTCTCATTTAAACCCTCTAAAATATGTGACATGGCCGAGACTTGTTGTTTACATGTTTGATAGTGTATTGTGAATGTTCGAAGCGAAATAGTCGCTATAAACGCAACTTAAAAGACATCTTGGGGCTTCTTCGTATTTTAATAAATATTATAAGTGTATTTATTATTGGAAAAATATCAGAGTTTAAATATGTTTTAATATAATTTAGGAAATTTTAAAGTAAAGGGTTTCAAATTATAAAACAAGTTTTTATGGTTTTCAAATAAATTATAAAATAAGTATTGTTAGGTAAAATTTAAAAGAAATGTTTTAAACCAAGTATAAGTATTTTTAAATATTTTTACAGCATTTTAAATATATATAGTTTATAGAAAATTTGTTAAAGACTTTATTTAAAGTGTTAAAAAGCTTATGAAATATATAATATCTTTTAAATTATTTTAGAATTTTATTAACTATATTAGCTTATAAATAAATTAATATACAAATAAAATATACATCATTTTAAAAAGCTTTTAGTAAATATATATACGTTCTAAAAAAGAAAGTTAAGTATTTATAAATGTAGTAAGGAAGTTTGGGTTTTAACAAGTAAGTTCAAATTAATTATTTTTAGAAGTTAAATAAAAGTGTATCATCTGTAATTAATAAGTGTGGATATGCCTTAATTTAATAATGAATATTTTAAAGATAACTATAAGTAAATGGTTTTGGGTTGTAGTAAACGATATTTAAATAACATTTGTTTTTAACCTTTATTGTTAATTATACTTAGGAAGATAATTAGATATTTAATAATGAATATTTTAAAGATAACTATAAGTAAATGGTTTTGGGTTGTTGTGACAATGTTTGAGTAACACTTGTCTTAAACCCTTATAAATGTAATTAGACCTTAAAAGAGATTTTTAAAGATAAATGTTATAGTATGGAATGTTTTGGGTTTGTAGTAAACAATATTTTAGTAACATTTGCTTTTAGACCCTTGAATTATATTTTCAAGTGAGAAAAACAATATAAATATAATTACATCTGTAATAATGGAATTTTAAAGATAATAACATGTACAGAATCTTTTGGAATAAAGATAGAATATGTATATGTTTAATTTATAAAAGAGAAGAGGCTTATAGTAACAATGTTTAAGTAACATTTTTTCTAGTCTCTTTGATTATATTTTAAATTAATTAAATCTTGTTAAGTTGTTTGTGAATATTCTGATACCATCTAGATAAGCATATAAATACTTTTGAAGTATAGAAAATAGTATAGGTAAATAGTAAATACATAAATAGTAAATACGTGAATAGTAAATACGTAAATAGTAAATAGTAAAATATAGGTATGTATTTTTTATAAAGGGAAATCATAACCATATACAAGTTTTAATAAGAAGTTTTAATTAAATAAGTGAAGTTTAATTAATAAGAAGTATATTAATTAAATAAGTGAAGTTTAATTGAATAATGAGTTTAATTAAATAGGTGAAGTTTTAATTAATAATGGAGTTTAATTAAACAAGGAATTTAATTAATGAAGTTTTATTAGACGAAAAAATTTACTAGTAAAAGAGGTTTAACTAATAAAAAGGATTAATTAAATAAAAAAAGGGATTAAAAGTCGTTTATGTGATTTGATCGTGCTTTGTGTATGTTGATCGTGCTTTGTATGTTACTTGTTTATGGAAATTATTTAGTCTTGTACGTAGCACAAAAGCCGACAAAGTAGACTTGTTTCTTTCTGTAAGAGTTAAGAGTGATTATTAGAGTAGGGTGTAGGGGCAATAGTGCTCTAACCTACCGGGCTTCTCTCTTGACCGATGGATAGCAAAAGTTGAGAAGTTGGAAAACGTGATAAGTATACGAGACTTGGTTTTCATATTTGATCGTTCTCATTGTTGTTGAATATGACCAAATTCATCGAGTTAGTCTTGAAATGACCAGGATCGATAAGTGTTTTACTTATCGAAAACCACTTTAAGACTAAGGTACGTGTTCTATCTCTTGAAAGTGGGATCTATTCGAGATGCTAGAATTCATTTGGGGATTCATGATCTGTTCGAGTGAGGATGGCTCGTGTGTTGAGATGTTGAACTTGACTTCACCATCGGTATATGACTAAAGATAGAGTAGGATGTACAATCCCGGGTTTAGCTAACTCTTAGGGGTACATCAACTCCATATCTAGAGTATGCTTGATGATATGTTGCATGTGGGGAGTTGATGATTGTAACGACCAGGAATTTCACTACTTTGATTTACAAATATTTAATTATTTTAAATATTCATATAATAGATTTTATAATTAAAATAAAACCCTTTTAAAAAATAAATAATGATGGTGAAATAGTTTTCCAAATGTGTTTAAAAAAATATATAGTTCGAAGAAAAATCGAAAATGTGACCGGATTTCGTTTTTCGAATTTTCAACTTTTCGTTGGCTAAAAGTTGTCTAATATGTTATAAACTCTTTTGTATAAATTTAAACATTTGTGAATTAGTTAGTATATGTATATATGGATGTATTAGTGTGTGTATATATGTATTTATATTTAAGTATATATAGTTTAAAATAAAAATGAAAAAATGTCACATCATAAGGGACATTAAGTACAAAAGAGTACAAAACATGTTTAAAACATTAGTACTTAGGCATTAATGCATGTTGGGTCTTCATGAAGCATGAGGGACATGCAATTTCGAATTAAAGAAGGGAGGAGGGAACATAGGTGATGAAGTGGCATTTATTTTGTGGAGGGTAAGTACCCTAAAGGCGTTTTAGTAATTCTCATTAGGCATTTTATATAAAACCAAATTTCATAATTTCTTTTCTTATTTTGTCTTCATTTCTCTTTTTTTCCAAACTCTTATTCTTATTACTTTGATCTCTAGTGTCCTTTAATGGTTTCTCTTTAAGAATTCTAAAGTTTAAATTCAAAGTTTTTATTTGTTTAAAATGATTTCAAACTTATTTAATCTCTTCCTTTTCATTTTAAAAACATCTTCATTTTCCTCCTATTTAATTCGGCCTTAACTTCCTCCATACTATACTAAATCAAGATTTTCTTTTTTTTTAAACCATATAGAATTTCAGTGGCTACAACTTTTATTTGAATGGCCTTTTCAAATTTCGAATATTTTGGGCCAAAATTGCATTTATTTCTGACTCATTTTTGGACCCATATTTTCAAGTCCGAAAATACCACTCCTTCTTTTGACCATATCTCCTGCAAAACTATTCCAAATTTAGCGACTCTTCAATGATCCGGAGGGCATAAAAGCATACATCAATTATGCTAACTATGGAAAAGTCTATCTCAGAAAGTTTGTTTTATTTCAAGATTTTTCTACTTATGAAATTGATTATCTTTTTGCAAATAATCATGTTCTCAGTCTTATTGATGCCTCTCAAAATGATTTTGTTTGCTATCCAAATCTTGTTAAATTTTTTTATGCAAATCTTAATCAAGGATTTTATAATGGAAACGATGATGAAATTTGGAGTAGTGTCAAAGGCACTAGAATCGTTTTGAATTGTGATTTTTTGGGTACCATTCTCAATTGCAAGAATACGGGAATGGATCTTTCTAGTTTTAATATTGATGAAAATGATCGTGAGACGTTTCATCATATTTTTGAAGGAAATGATAATTTTGAATTCAAAAATCGAAACTTTCGACCAAAAGCTAGAATTGTCAATCTTCTTTTACAACATACTTTGACCCCAAGATCGGGGAATTTTAACAATCCTACTTCAAAAGTTTGCAAAGCACTTTTTGCTATTTTTGGAAATTATGATGTTAATTGGGCGCAAGTTATTTTGGATGAACTTCGTCCCAAAAATCTTGAAATGGGTGAGAATACTTTGTATCATGGAATCTATCTCACTCGGATTTTTAACTATTTTGGAGTAGATTTCAAAGGAGAAGAATTTGTTTCAAGAAAGGTTTTCAATCACTCAAATATTTCTCTTATGAAAATTCCATTTGTTTTTCAACCGTATGAGACTCTTGCCGAAAAGGAAGAGCGTTTGGCTCATGAAGAGATGGAAGAGGAGGAAGAGGAAGAAGAAGAAGAAAGGGATGAAATGGAAATAGAAGAAGAAGAAGAAGGTGAAACATCCTTGGAAAGTATTGACTATCCTCCTAATCCAACCAACAAAACTCTTCTCAATAACCAAAAGACCATTATTAAGAATCAATGGATTCTTAAACGATCCGTTAGTAAGAAGTTGGATAAAATTTCATCCAAGATGAACAAGTTTATTTCCAAAGTAAGCAAGAAGCTTGGATTATCTTCATCTTCATCATCCTCTAACTAGTTCTATCTTTTCATTTCATGTTGTATTAGTTTAGTTTGTTTGAATGTTCATGTAGTTCTTTATGAGTAATCATTGTATCACTCTATTAAGCAATGAAATTGAATTCCTTTTTCTATTATCTTGCTTATCTTATCTCCATAATAAATGTTAGTATATTATATAAATATATATATATATACACACAATTATTCACAAAATCAAAATAAGCCATCAAAATTCACTGCACCATGTCGACATCCCCCCTATGACCATGTCGACATGTACTGGTCAGAAATGACATTTCATTTTAAATTTGAAATTTGAATAACTACCTTATGTCTATTCATTTCAAACGAATTTCTACACTTATAAATACCTATTTCTGCCAGAATTCTTCACTCAATATTATTTCTTATCTACTTTGTCTATCATTCATCTCTCAAACAAAAAAAATGGCCAATCCAATTCATAATTTAACCGAAAATCTTGAAGAAACTCTTAATTCTTTCAAGAATATTCTTTCGTTCATTCTTCGTAACCAGTGACACTTAGAGTTGAGTCAAATGCAGATGATTAAGGAGCAAGAAAGGCATTTCGATGCAATACGATGGATGATTTCCTCCCTGCACAAGGATGATAACGAAGCACATCCTCCAGTCTCTCTCACCAATGACAAGGAAAATTAGGATGCCATTAAAGCAGACCCTATTTTGGGAGAAGAAGGATGGGAGGAAGTTCCTCGTAGTGTTTGATTTGATTGCTTTGTTTGATTTGAATTGTTTGCTTTGATTGATTTGATTTCATTTGTTTTGATTTGATTTGATATGGATTGATATTTGGTGTGGATTGATATTTGTTGTACAAAACATGTATACATATGCATTGATATCTATATGATCTTTGATTAATTATCATGTTTATCAATATAATTATCTCTTAATCTATATATTATATACTCCATTGTATAGTTTATTAATGCAGGTACTTTAGTACAAGAATGAGGGGGGGTTATATAGTTTGGAGTTAGTTTTTGTTGATGACAAAGGGGGAGAAGTATAAAATATAAGATAGTTAGGCATAGATTAAGGGGGAGTTATTAGTTTTAGGGGAGTCAATAGGATAGAAATAATATTTTATAAACAAGGTTGTCATCATCAAAAAAGGGGAGATTGTTAGTCCCTGAGATGATGGTTTTGATGACAACAACCTTAGAATAAGATTATAAAATATAAATACTAACATTATAGTTTAGATATATATATATATATATATATATATGCAGAATTTAACCATGCAGGTATCAAGAATGAAGACTGTACATTATAGAGATTCAAGATATCAAGATTGAAGACTCATGAGTATCAAGAATATCAAGAATAGCAAGATTATCAAATAGTACAAGATGAGTATTGAGTCTAGAATTATGTTAAAACTTCATAATAGCACTGAAATCTTCACTCCATATTTCATTTGGGATGGAACCCATTTCTACCTTTTTAGTGGCTTACAAACCCACGACAAGTAGCTTACAAACCTACGACAAGTAGCTTACAAACCCACGAACATCCTGGTTTTGTACAAGTTCTCGAGTCCTGATGTGATGAGATATTCTGCAGGAAAAAGCTTGCAAAACTACTTCAAAATGGTTTCCAAAACTGCTTTTCAAAATGTTTTAGCCTTAAAAATTATCTTTTCAAATGATTTTCAAAAAGATGTTTTAGCCTTAAAATATTCTTTTGATTTTGTTTTAAAATAAACTCTTGTTTAAAACTTAGTTTGTTTTAAACTATCTTTAATAGTAAATTTAATATTTATACTTAGATTTAAATATAAAATTATAGTAAAATTTTATATATATTATTCTCTATATTTACTTATGTATTTTAACTATAGTTAAGTATATTTATAAAGTTTAAAATAGTTTTAATATAAGATAGAAGTAATTGTCAAAGAAAAACAAATCACCAAAATTTCCTTTAGGATGTCGACATACCCAAGATACCCATGTCGACATAGTGGCAGTTGGTTTCAAAAATTTGAATTTCAAAAGAAGTGTCTATTCGCCATAACCTTTCACGAATAGACATGACTGTTGTTCTTCTATAAATAGGGGATGTTTTCAACAAATTTTAAACAATATTTTCTGGTTTTCACTCCTCTTCTTCTTCCACATTTCTTTATATATATTCTTACCATTACTCTATCGAAATCATCATTGAATTTAACTAGATCATTTCTGGTTTGATTCTTTATCACTATCTCAACAAGATCCCAGTGCTATTCATAGTTATAGGCTTCTTTGTAATCAATTAAGTGAGAAAAGGTGTGATTGTAGCCTTGGAAATCAATCAAGTAAGAAAAGGTGTGATTGTAGCCTTGGAAATCAATCAAGTGAGAAAAGGTGTGATTGTAGCCTAGGAAATCAATTGGGTGAACTTGTTGCCCGGGAAATCAAGTATCTCTACCCAGAGGATTGTGAATATGGAGTGGTGTACCTCGTGGCCTTGAAATCGAGGGTTGTAATTGTAAAGATTGCTTTTGAAAGGAAATCCTTACTTGTGTGCGGGACTGGATGTAGGGTAACTCCGAACCAGTATAAAATCCGGTGTGTTATTTCCTTTACTGCTTTTACTTTATATTTGCATCTGTGTTTGAATCTGTGATCATATCTGTGTCTGAATATTGTATACATTTTTGTTCAAATTAATATAAACTCGAAAAGAATTAGTAATTCCTTCAAACACTATTCACCCCCCTCTAGTGTTTATACTAGCCTTAAGATTCGTAATCCGCATTTCTCACATAAATCACAGTTCTATCATAAGTTCCCAAGTAGATTATGTGGACATCTATTTAAGCAGAATAAATACCCATTCTACTATTATAATAACTTGGATATGTGTTTAGCAGAACAAATCCCCGTTTTCTATTATAGTAACTTGGACATCTTACCTATATGTTGATTTGTTTGTGGTTGGTTGTTTCCCTTATACATATCTGCTTGTCGTGTAAATACCCATACTATAACTTGAAAAGTAAACTTAATTAAAAGAGAACAATTGCGGTCACTAAGCTTCTTTCTAATTTTTAAGGTCAATCATACTTATAATAATGGTTTCAAGTTCAGTAATGATTTTAGTAAAGGTGTTTTAAATAATCCTTTTGTTTCTCTAAAAGACTTTATTAAATGGGTTTATTAAAGGAGTTTTGTTTTAAATAAGGAATATTTATATGAAAGTTTTATAAATTATTTTTGATATTTATAAAAGAAGTTTATAAATAATTTTGGAGATTTATAAAGAAATATATAAAAGGTTTTGATATTTATAAAAGAGTTTTGTAAATTTAACTTGGTGATTTATAAAGAGTTTTGTAAATGGGTTTGGAATTTATGTAAAGAAGATTCATAAATAAAAGAGATTTATTAAGAGGATTTATAGAAGAAAATATATAAAAGAATTTGAGATTGGATTTCCTTTAACTGACCTTCTTAATTTTGGTGGTATAGACATTCCTTCCACACTTAACACCGAAGGAATATTGTTTGAGGTTAACTTTATCTCCAATTTAAATAACATTTTATTTTGATCCTTTCATATGATTGGAAATGATAAATATTTCATAAATGTTTTGTGAATATACTTATGCCAGTGCGATAAGTATATGAATGTTTTTTATAAACACTTTTGAAAAGAGATTTTAAAAATGAAAGAATTGTTTTGAGGCTTATTAGTTGTTATGAGTAATTAAATCTCTGAATTTTTTGTTGTTTTTTTATTTGATAATTAAATAACCGACTATCAAATCCGGAACAAAATATAACTTCGGAAATATCTAGGAGAAACACGTGAATTATATAGTACAGTCATCTTCGATGATGTTGTACTGTGTGTATAAATCTCGTTTTGTTCTTCAAGACAAATGATAGGGAGATCCGTCTATATAAATAGTTAGGGGTGATCCTTGCTCCTCTGTATTGTCCGATTATTTCCAAAAGAACTATGGTCGAGTTTACCGAAACTATCGAAAGTTGTTTCGAAGGGACCGGGATCGGATAAGTAAAAATTATTCGAAAACCACTTCGATCCAACTCAAGCGTTTCGAAATGAAGACGTATTGAAGTTGATTGAAGATGTATCTTTTGAAGTGTAAGGGCTACTTGTTACTAATCCTGAGGGTGATTCCGAAATGGATGTAGTAGAGGTAGTGCCTTCGGTTTCGCTTAGACCCAGAACGAACTTGTATGGATGAATGTTGGCACTGCATTGCTACCTGGAGGGTAATGTTAGCATTCCAAGAAGGTTGCTATATAAAAAGGTAATCATAGCCTCAAGCATCATCAATCGGGAAAATGACTAAAGCAGGGACGTGCAACAGAGCTATATGGGTCGCTCCCATTAGGGTATGATCATCCCAAGATCTAGTGTCGCTATCTCTATGTATGCTTCGGGGCCCACTATGGTTGTTCGATTGCAACCAAGGGGTGATCATATTCGGCGCTATCCAGTAAGGGGTAGGGCTGGTCCTAAGTAGCGGAGGTGCAATGCGTTGTGACCTCCCATACATTTTATCTAGAGGTGTACAGATTCGGTGGGTAGACCCTTGCACTTTCATAGTTGGAATCCATTCTCCAATAAGTGCCTTAAGACTTGATTGTATATCTATTATGCTGAAATTTAATAATGTAACAATTTCGGCTATGATTAGTATGTGCTTGTGTTCTAGACATTATTATAATATCAATGGATTTTTTTATAGAAAATATTATGGTTATCGTAAGGTAAAAACCTGTACGTGTTTATGTGCGGCGTGGTCTTACGAGATACCTTTGATTTTAAAAGATTTTACAAGTTAAATAAATAAATTCCTTGTGATTTGAGTTTATCACGCTGGTTTTACCAAACTGATCTGGGCGTTATTTTTCTTATAATGCTCGGGTCAGCCCGAGCATATTTTTTAGATTTAGCTGGATCTTTTGGAGCTTTCAAGTGACGAGTTGGATTCTCCAAGACGTATTCACGTACCTTATATTCTTCCGTTGTTTTCATTTGTTTTATATTTTTCTGTATCTATCAACAATTGTAAGGACGGGCTGTTATAACTATCCGGGCTGATAATAGGTTAATGTACTCTATTGATGTGTATAATAAAGATAATTTCTTTTTGTAAAGACTTGTTCATATTATATATTGCTCATCACGTTTTGTGAGTTTCTGTTCTTATTTTCTTTCACCCCTAATGACCTATCTTTCAAACACTTAAATGATCGGCACATGAATACCGAGGATGTATTAAGTGTCATCTTTAGGTGTAACAAAGGCAGATCATTACAGCGTGGTATTAAAGCTTAGGTTGAGCGAACACTTAGGCTTTGGTGGGGTAAACTCATTTGAGATAGGGTAAGCGAGACCTTAGATGAGTTTGAGTGTATATATTGAGTGTGTATTTGTTAGTGCTATAAAAATGTTTTATGTTGTGTTGATTTATCAGTTGAGTGGTTTATGAATTCTGGTCGAGACATGGGGCACCACGTTATCGATATGTGTTTCTAAACATTTAAATTAGGAAAATCAACATAGTATCATTTTAAATTGGTAAATGAAATAATTTACCTAAATTATATTATTTTTTAGCAAAGATAGCAGGGTGACTGGGCCCTTACCAGATATTATTACAAATAAACAATAAAATAAAAATAGCTCAAAACATGCTTCAAGCTAAAAACACAAAAAAGAACAACACAAGGAGAGAAAAACAAACACACATACAAACAAAAAGAAGGAAAAGGCAAACTAAAAAACACAGGAGGAACCCGAAGCAAAGCCTAGGTTATCTCTAGCAGGGATCGAAGCATCAGAGAAGACTGGGTGAGGCTTATCCTTCCAAACAACATGGTCTTGACACACAGAAGGATAAATGGAGGCCTGCAGCTGAACCCAGGCAGCTCTAATGACCTGGTTGGATGAGAAAGGTAGCTGAAGATGGCTACTGAAAATATAGTCAGTAGCCTTAACCTCCTTTGCAATTCCAGATTGAATTATTTGCTGGTAAGACAAGATTTTAGACAAAATCATGCTAGAAGCACCCCATGGCTCTAACCAGAATTTAACAAGGGATAAGTCTGCTATCTTTATCAAAATAAAAGGTAGGAAAGAAGCTCTCGAACCAAGCAGTTTTCTCTAAGTCCATACACCAGAAATCCTTCCTACCAATTCTATGAACCCAAACCCATTTCACCCAGACACTCTCCTTCTTATATAATATAGAGTTAAAATGGGTACTAAAAGCAACCACATTCCAGTGAAAAATGTTCTTTACCCCTAAACCTCCTTTTGTCCTTGGCATTTCAATTATACTGAAGGAGCATGGCATAGGCTTCCTCATATGGATACAACTACACCAAAATAACCTCACCATTGCACTTCTAACCATTCTCAACAGTTTATTAGGGAAGATGAAGGCTCTGGCCCAGTACACTACCATAGCGAAGCTAATTGACTTGATAAGAATGAGATGGCCAGCTTGAGATAGAAATCTATTAGCCCAGCTGTCCAAAGAAGAAGTGATTCTATTGTATAGGGGAAGGCAGTCAGTCAATGATATCCTGGAAGAAATGAGGGGCAATCCTAAATAAGACATGTCATAATTCATAAGCTGAAGGCCAGAAGCATTTGACAATTCAGAAGAAAGTTGCAAGGGAACTCTAGAGAAAATTATGCTAGATTTGGTCTGATTAAGAATTAGGCCAGTTATTGTAGAAAAGGATGACAAGGTGGACATAATGCACTGGATTGATGGCAGGTGAGGTTAGTGAAAATCATAATGTCATCAACAAACATAAGAGTGGAAATACGGGGGTCTCTACACCTCGGGTGGTACCTTATGAGATTGGAATTATACTTCAGAGAAATGAGTCTTGTGAACACTTCCATCACAAGAATAAAAATATAGGAGGAAATTGGGTCACCTTGACGTATACCCTTGATGTGCACGTAAATGTGCATATATTTACATCCATATTTTATCTCTTTTTATTTGAATAAACATCATATTTAGGCATTTTTACATGTTAAAACCAAAATTCATTTATTTTCAAACCATCATATTTTCATCTTCATTCAAGGGCAAAATGGTCATTTGTGTGCATGTGTTAATTTAAGAATTTTTACTTGGACTATTTTTAGGAATTTAGATACATATGGAAGAGTCTTATATGAAGATACATGCATGCACAAATGAATACAAAGGAATGAAGAGGGAAATAATTCAAGACCATGAACATGGAGGACCCCACCCACTTGCCTAAATCTACAATTAGAAGCTAATGGACAACTAAGTGGAGGTTAAAGCTTCATGCACTTTTAATGAGGGATTAATAGTGGCTAATGGTTACTTGGTGGCCACACTTCCTAAAGAGCATTTTGGGAAGCTCCCTAAAAATAGAATTAGGGTTTTATGCATGTATAAATAGCCCTCCTATGTATATGTAAATCATCTTCTACTCTTTCATTTTACTTAGGAAATTAAGAGATCAAATTGTAAGCTCAATGTTTAATGAAATAAAAATGGCTTCCAAGCCTCTTTCTTCTCTCTTTTCTACATGCTTTTCTTTGTTTTATTGTTAATGTTTATTTCTATGTTCTCTTTCTCTTAATGTTCATAGCTTAGATTTACATTTATGCACTAGTCTAATCAATTTTCTTTTAGTAGTTAATCTTCTTTTTCTTTGTTTATTCTCTACTTTCTTTCATTTTCAATGTTGAAACTTACATGTGTTGATTTGATAACACAAATGAGTAGCTAAACCTCTTCAATTTAGGGGTAATGAATCTCTCAAGTATTATGTAATTTCAACATTTTATGATTTTTGATCTCATTTGGTTTATGCTTCATGAAGTGAATTTTGATGCAAGTTTATACAAGTGGGTTTGATAGCTTATATTACTTATGCAAATGAGCTATTCTTATTCAACATAAACACAATTTGCATCATCATTTGCTAATCCATTTTTGATTGTGAAATTAAAGTAAAAATGAAATTTGATGATCTATATTACTAATCACAATAGTAAATAGATTATACTTAAAAATAGTTTTTGCTTTGCTTCATTTTCATGAGAATTAACAAGTGGCTTATTTATTGTATTATAGTTTGATGGTTTGAGTTATGTTAATTAATAACATAAACAAACCATACTTATGATAAATACAACAATATTTCACTTAATATCAAAGCTAGAGATCACAAATTGTTTGTTTGTTGATTTACAAAATATGAGAGTGGATTTGCCTCTAAATTGTTCTTTAGTTCAATAGTATTTAAATCACATTTTAATTCTATCTTTAGCCTTTTTTTGGTAGTTAACAATTCCCTATCCACTTTTGGTTTAATTTGATTGAATAGCAAGTTTAAGATCTTAAAAATTCCAAGTGGATCGACCCGTACTCGCCACGTACTTCAATAGTACGTCGTGCGTTTGCGGTAAATTTATTTCAAATTTTTTTGACTATTTTCTAATCGATAAAAAATAGCCGATTAACAACCCTACTTGCTTTTGAGGTAGCCAGCTGATCGACCATTTAAAATGAGGGAGAAAATAGGTGAAGATATACATTCATAAACCAAGCCAACAAAAGGCTTAGGAAATCTCATGAGAGCCATGATGCGGACTATAGAAGTCCAGTGAGTCGAGTCATAAGCTTTCTTTATATCAAGCTTCATCATGGCAGCAGAGGAAGCATTTGCTCTACCATACCCACAAAGAAGCTCTTATGCTAGAAGCACATTATCTAATATGCTCCTCTTTGGCAAAAATGCAACCTTATTTTGGGAGATAAGGTCAGGGAGAACATTAACTAATCTTGTTGCAAGTATTTTAGAGATACACTTATAAATAACATTACAGCATGAGATTGGTCTGAGGGAGCTAACAAAGGTGGCGTGAGATGTTTTTGGAATTAGAACAAGGTTTGTTGCATTGACTTTAGAGAAGAGTTTGCACTTGTCAAAGAAGTTATGAACAACTTTACAAAAATCAGTGTGTATAATATCCCAACTATTAGTGAAAAAGAGCACATTGATGCCATCAGTTCCTCCACTTGAATTCTTGTTCATTGAGAATAATGTCAGTTTTATTTCATCGCCAGTTACCTTGTTGACCGGTGAAGAAGCCTGGTCAGTGCTAAGCATGTGAAGAGGAATTTCATCAAACATATTGAGATCAGGAGAGAAATTGGCAGAGTTACCCAAGAGATCATTGTAATAGTTGAGGAAAGCACTATCCACCGCTTCAGGAGAAGAGCAGAGGCAGCCATCTTCTCCATGAATAGAACGAATATTTTCTCTAGATTGGTTGATTTTGATCGAAGCATGAATAAATGCAGTATTTCTATCACCAGGTTGGAGCCATTTATTATGTAACTGCTGTTTTTTCATGCTACTTTCACTATCAAGAGCTTGGTTGAGTGATGTAAAAAGCCTTCCTTCCTCTTCAACCACTTGTGCGTCACCAGGGTTGCTCATCATATACTCCTGAGCCACTTTGAGTTTTTCCTTTAAAAGGTTAGACTGCTTGGATCCATCACTATAATGCTTGTAAGCCCAAGATCTTAGAGCTTCTTTAACATATTTTAGCTTCCTGCAAAATTTAAACATAGGGTTACCATAACTACTAGAAGACCAAGCAGTCTGAAAAATATTTTTATATTCAGGGGACTCAATCCAAGCATTGTAAAATTTAAAGCTTCATTTCTCTTTAACTTTGTGACAACCAGAAGAAAAGATTAGAGGATAATGGTCTGACAATATATGAAAGGGGATATAAACGGAAAGATTTGGCCAGAGAGAATAGGAGAAAAAGTTACAAAAGGCATGATCAATAGTTGAAAATGTTCTCACACCACACCTACTCCTATTTGTTCCAAGTGAATTTAGCCCCAGTGGACAAAATTTTGATGAGATTCGAATCAATGGTATAAATGTTAAGAGGTTGAATTTCTTTGGGAAAAAGGGGAAGACCTCCTTGCTTGTCATCCAAATTAAGACAGCAGTTAAAATAACCCATGACAATCCATGGGTGTGTTTCTTGCCGAAGATGGGGAAGGAAGTTTAGTAGATTTTGTCTCGAGACAATGGAATTATCAGCGTAGATAATTGTTAGATGAAAGGAAACAGAAGGATGAGTACATGTAACATGAAAGAGAATATATTGTCTTGAAGAGATGATAGTTGTCAAAGAAAAGGAGTTTGGATTATGAAGAACAAGGATCCTGCCATATTCAGCATCATTGAGATTATGATTAAGTGTCCAGGAGGGGTTGATGTAGCTAGTAGCTCATGAGGTTAATGATAGATTTAATTTTGTTTCAAGAATGGCAATAATTTTGAGCTCATGGGCAGTGATGAGATTTTTAACCTAATCAAGTTTAATATGATTGTGAGCACCTCTTATATTCCATACCCCTATGTTTGGTATCATCATAAAACTAAAGAGATTGATGGTTAGATATTTTCATGCTCCTGGTTGTAGGAGATTGTGTATTAGAAATGGCTGGTAAGGCACTGTGAGTTTTTGAAGGGGGACTTTCTTAATGATACTAGAACTAACATTGAGATGGTCAGCAGAAAACTGAGTAGCAGAGTTAGAATTAGATTGAGGTGAAGACACCCATCCAGGGATGTGAGAGTTGTTGACATAAGGTAAGTATAGTGTGACTGATGAAGGCTTTGGGGCAAGTAGGCTTTGAGGGGGAGAAGAGGAGGGACATAATGGCACTGAAAAGGTAGAAGGCAAAGAAGATGGAGGTTCAGATTGTACATGCATGGTGAACACAATTTGTTTCAGTTGTGTTTCAAGAGTATCACAAAATTCGTTTCAGCTACTTCAGTACTGTCTTGATTACTACCTCCATTAGATATATGATTTGGTTTTGGTTGTTGTTTATCATGAGTTGGTGGAAAAGAAAAACAGTTACTGGTTGGCTCAAGCCCACTGTTAGTGTGCACGTGCACGTGCATTTTACTATGGTAAGTGTTATCCAAAATAAGGTTAACACCCTGAACTTCATTCTCTCCGGGTTGTTCCTTGGTAAAATCATGGCTTGCTTCGAGGAAATCACCCTTCTCAACATCAGTGTGCACGTGCACAAGCATGATACTTTGTATATTATTTCTCATGTTGTGGCGTAAACCATCATGCTCAGTTACTTCGGGTCTTTGCCTGGCTTTATCATGTTCATCTTCGAGACATTCACCCTCTTCAACTTTAATTTCATAACCACTGCCTACCTCATCACCACCCCTTACAGTTCCATCAATCCCAATGTCAGTATCATCCTCCAAAGCACTAAATTTGTTCGAAGTGTTAACCTTGTCTATATACTGAATGGGATTGGCAGCTTGATCAGAATATTCATGATTAACATTTTCCTCCTCATCTTCTTCATTAACAAAAGACTTTTTCAATCTAACCTCAACATTACCACAAAATTCATTTGCCTTATTAATTAGCTGGTTAATTCCTTTTTCTTTCCTTTTATTATGTGATACTCTCTTCCAAACTTGTTTCGACTTGACTGCCTTGCTCAAAACTTCATTATTTCGTAAGCCATCCTCTTTTCGTTGTACAATACCAGTATTCCCAACATCAACCGTCTTATTATTACAAATTTCCAAAAGGCAGGTAAGATCTGTGTGTCCAAACTCCTTGCATCTAACACATATTTCAGGTTTCCAGAGGTAGTTAACTTGAACCATCTGATCACTGCCATCAAGTAACTTCATCGGAAATTGGTCCATAAGCTTCCGATCAGGGTTAACTTCAACCAAACATTTGGCAAAGGTTATTTTCTCGAGCTTTTCAATGGATTCGTCCATGCATAAAAACTTACCAATTCTTGAAGCAAGCCAGTTGATACCGTAGTGAGACCATGCATAAAGGGAAATTTTGCTAAGTTTTATCCATACAGGGATAGATCGAATGGTACCACAACTATTACCTACTGAAGCATCCCATGGCTTAATAATATAAAGCTTGCTTCTCATAATAATTATAGGATCTGCCTCAGCAATCATTTTACGATCATCCACAAATGAAAATTTAAACAGGAACAGGAACCCATCAGAATTTACTGACACTTCACGTTTAAGCCTCCATACTCTTTTTAAGTGATACAAAACAGTCGAATAAGATAGAGGTTTGTCAAGGAAGAAGCCCACAAGGAAATCCTTCCACACTTCGTTCCCAGCCAATATGATGTCCTTAGAAGGAATTAGCACTTCACCAGAGTATTCCATAGGAATAACTTGGGGGTAGTAGGTGCCGACATTGCGAGGTTTGGTTTTAAATAAAGAAGACCATGGCACAGAACCATTAGTGGATAAGGGAGAAGGGATAGAAGCTGATGACAGGTGAAGAGACACAATAGAACAAGGCAGAGAAGAAGGCGGAGGATCAGGGGTAGGAGGTACAGGGATAGGGGCGGTAGAGAAAGGAGTGGGTGGATGGGACGAAGAAGATGATGGAAGGTACGAAGTTGAGGGAGAAACGTACGATGAAGAAGGAAGAAGGGACGCGGGTATGGTCCCCATGAAATAGAGAAACCTAAATTATATTTTATATATAAATGGATAATTTCAAAAATAAAATATAGTTATATAAAATGTGATTGTTGTTAGGAGTTGATAATATTTAATTATTATCATACAGGATTTGATTAGTCATGCTCGTCCACTTTTGAGCATTGACTATTTTCTAATCTATCAGTAGTTTTACCTTTTAAGTATAGGTTAGGTAGATAGAGTTGTGGGAACATTGAATCGAACACCTTGTGAATTAAGTTTCACAGTTAGACTATAAAGCGTTCGATGATAATGTTGGGTTAAAAATTGGATTTTAATAAAAGGTGTTTATTAAAAGAAATATTCAAATGATTTTATAAAAGTTGATTTTTATAAATCAGAATTATGAAATATGTTTTGGAAATAAGATGAATTTTTAGGAAATTGAAACCTCGGTGGTGTTGATAAAGTTTTCAAATGATTCTTGGAAAAGTAGTAATAATTTTACTTAAAAATACTTTAAGGTATAAATATTTTGAAAAAGAATTCGAAAGTAAGATTTTTCTTTGGACAGTTCTTTGAAAAAGTTGATTTACGTTTGATGGAAATACCATTCCAGATGAATAAGCTTATCTGGCAGATCTTGAGCAAAATAATTAAATAATAATAATTGATGATCATACTGACTTTGGGCCTCTAAACGATGAACTAAATATTATAGTAGAAGCATTTGAGACTACAAAGGAAAACGATATAAAGTACGAGACCTAGTCTGAACCAGAAAATGACGAAGACTGATTATTAATGTATGTTTTGATAGAAGGTAATTTATATGATTATTAATGTTACATGTTTCCTTATAAAAAATGATATGTTTTTCCATAATGAAATGATATATTCTCCCTAATAAAATGATATGTCTGTGACAAATATTGTGTTTGCACGTTGATGATCTTCACGTTCATTAGATTCCCCCTCTTCTAATTAAAGAAAGACTGTCGCGGGAGGCGATGGTTGCGGCTCATCACATGTAGTTTGTCCTATAGTTAGATTAGCACGTAAAGCGAGTGAGTAAGTATCAAATTTATTGCAACATCATAAATATTTTGTGTATGATATATTATTCATGATTTATTAAATATCTACATCATAATTAATATAGGAGTTTTGAATTGGAGCCCTCAGATATTGTGCTTGATATTTCTAAGGTTGCATACAAGGGCGGAATGACTGCTTGCTGGTCTAAGTGGGAGAATACCTCACCCCACATTATAGAGAGTATTTGGCAGGATTTTTACATAAGTATAAATGTGTATTTCATTTTATATATAATTACTATGCAATTTTTTGACTAAGTATAAATGTATAATTCGTATTAATTTCAATGTGCGTGGGATAGTAGATTTAAAGGAAACAGAATTGTCCCTTTGCAAAAATTATTGAACCAAAAAAAATAAGGAAAAATTACGGGGATACAATGTCAAGCATTAAAAAGGGAATAAAAAGCCTGAAGGATGAGTGCAACAATCTAGAAGGCTTTAAATGCTTACTGGAAAAGTCTGGATGTGATTGTAAGTTTACTGGTCTCGTATATTTATTAAAAATTTAGTAGAACTTAGTATAATAATTGTATCAATTTAATATGTGAAATACATTATTTATGCTTAATTTACAAGCAGAATCTGAGCAGAATTCTACAAATAGAAATGCAAATCTGTTACATATCGTTGGGGTTCAACGTCATTCCAGCATTACCATTAAGAACTGGTAAATTTATAAATTGTGATTACAAATACTTATAATATTGTATAATCTTATATATATATAATACCTAATAATTATCCCAGGAAAAAGAGTGTGGTCATCCCGTCTCCTAATTGGAAGTTTTTACTCATATTCATGCCGTCGAGCATGTTAATGAAGATGGCTCAAAAACATACATATGGCATACAAAATCACAAGAGTCCATGGTAAACATATTTTAAATTATAAGTTATTAATAATTCTTTTAAAAGTTATAAATAATTAAAATAATGTAATATGAATTTTAGTTGTAATTCCCTTTTTAATCGTAAGATATATTCTTTAAAGAACGAGACCGACTGCTCAAAGGAACAGGTCGAAACGAGCTGACCGCTGATGAGTAGGACATGATTTTTGAAGCTATCATGGAACCGCCAACGCAAAATAGATGCTATGGTTTTGGGAATGAAAATGTAATGTTTATGTATTATTATGAATAATGTAATACATTGATTTTATTAATAACACTATATGAAACTCATACACTTTGGTAAAAAAATGTTACAGGTTAGACGAATGCAAGCCAGCTATAGAAGAGCTCAGAATGATTAGGAGATTGCAAATTTGAGAGCTTGGATTGCTGACCTTGAGTATTGAGACAAGCGTCAGGCTGAGGAGATGTACTAGATGCTAGATAAGTGCATTGTTGCGTATATGCAACAACATGGTGTATTTCCTTCATCAGAGGGTTCTGGAGGCGATGATGAGTAGGAATGATTTTTATTTATTTATGTTAAAATACTGTATATGTGAGGTAGTATGAGAGTTATATATATTTTGAAACCGACGAGGTTGGTTTGATTTATGATTAGATGTATGATACAGTTTGAGATGATGGATGTTTGAGACTGAACTTTGTGATGGACTTTTAAGATTGAACTTATGCTTATTGTATATATTGATGCATGTTTGATTATTGATGTGATATATTTTGTATATAATATGTGTCATTTGGGCTTTAACATATATATATATATATATATATATATATATGATTTTTATGTGTGAAATTGTACTGCGATATATATTGTTATATATGTTTTGTTTGAGGCATGAATCGCTGCTGAATTGGAAAAAAGTCCCTCATTCTAACGGCTTCCGACTGCCGCCAACGACTATTAGCTTTCGAAATATCTATTCCTTCCCGTAGTGTTTCAAAGGTTTGAACTAACCTTCTACGTTATATTTTTTTCAAAATAAAGGAATACCTTTTTAAGAAAATATATATCGAACGAATATAAAAGGAGAAAAAAAATTCAAGAGCTTTAACTAGAAAAGATCTAAAAAAATCTAGTTAATTAAAATGTAATCAAAATAAATCGACATTTTTGTTAAGGAGAAGGAGAGGTGTATGGTATTTTAACTCGGAAAGAAGGCATCAAATTTCATTTTAAATAATTTTATTAAAAAGAAAATGAAACAAGAAATACTTCATAGATGAACAATCCCTCACTTGAAAACTGAGTTTGCCTTCTGTATCAGTTTTGATGAAAATTAATTCTCAAAACTACTCTTTGGTACTTTGTTCCTAGCACTACAGCGGTTGGACTCATTGAATCACACTTCTTTATAAATTTTGAAATACCATGATTTTAAAATGAAAATGGTATAATGTAACCGAGATAGACACGAGAAGGTACGTATTGTAGTATGCATGTTAATCAGAAAGGAGTGGGAACTTTTTCATAAAATACATGTACCAAACATTCCGGAGTTCATGGATATTTAAAGTAGAACTAAAGTAATAGTAATTTAAAACCAATATGTAACGGTAAAGAAACATTAAATGAATGTACACTTGAATAAATTAACACTTTTATTCTGAAATAATTAATAAAAAGATAATACAGTAATGAAACATTAAGATAAAAAAGAAATGAAAATGGTAATGAAAATTATAATGGGTAGCACCAATATGTTAATTATAATCAGGCCCGGTCCGATCCGAATTTGGGCCCTGGGCAATAATAGTGTAAAGTAAACTAATTTTTAAATTTTGGCCCTTGACAATAATAGTGTAAAGTAAACTAATTTTTAAATTTGGACCCCCAACAACGATAGAACTAATGCCTTAATAAAAAAATGATAAAGACAACACTTAAAATTTGCACAATTAATTCATGAGCCAAATTCTTTACCACGCAAGCTATATACATATCTTATTATAAATTACTATGTTATAATGTTTATAATAAAAATTTATAAATTTAGGCCATTTTCGTAAATTGGGGCTTGGACCATCGCCCGATCTGCCCTTGCCTAAGGCCGGCACATATTATAATTAATACTAATACTGAATTAACATATTTCATTAGAATTTCACTCCTCATAAAAATGTGAAAGAATGTGTGGCCTATCATTTACATCTTTTCCTTGCAAAATTCAAAATATAATTAAAAGGGTTGAGGGTAAGAATAATAAATTAAAAGAAATGTTATCGACCCTTTCGCTCCGAAAGAGTATTGCTACACTTGTCACTTTATTAGTGAAAATTAGTGGATACATAGTGCAATCATTAGTTCCTACATAACTACATGATATGACTCCTTGATTTCAACTAATTTGGGGAATACCCTACTTAATCTCCTCAACTAAAGTGTTGCTAGAATTTAATTATCTTCCTTCTATTGTATTTAATAGGTATAGCATGTAGCAGGATGGTCTACTGGTTTATATACCTGACTAGACTGGCAGACAGAGTTGAACCAATTATGAACATTGAACATATTCTGTAGAACCGACTACAGAGCAGCTACACTCAATTAGTTTGTGAAGCGCTTTATCTAGGTTGTGGGTTATGAGTCAAAGAGAGCCAGGTACAGATATCTTAGGAACTTTGATGCAGCGAAAACTGAAGTGATCTTAGGTCGCGAACGACCTAACGAATGGATAAGTCGTCCAGGCGACCTTACGAATTATGAACCGAGTTATATCGCCAGCGAGCTATGCGGGTTCAGGAATAACGAGTTTCGACCTAATAGGTCACGACCTAACACTATTCTTTATACCACATTGCCTTAGGTCGTTCCTGATGTTGGGTCGCATGCTTTCTTATGTCTCTGAACGTTATGTCGCGGAAGCTAAGTCGTTGCATGCTTTCTTATGTCGATGAACGTTATGTCGCGGAAGCTAAGTCGTTCCACAGGCCATTCTCTTAAGTCGAAGATTTTAAGTCGCTCCAGTATGCCATCAGCTTTTAGGTCGCTCAAGTCCTTACTTTGTTCATATTTTAAGTCGCAAGTGTTGCTGAAGCTTTAGGTCGCAAGTCTATGAAGATGAGCTATGTTGATAGGTCGCATTATTGTGATAATTGTAACTTTTGTAAATCGTAAGTCGTATTTATATGTTGTTATGTGTTGTAACTTTGTTACGTCATGTTGTTGAGTCGTAAGTCGCGCGAGCTGATTGTTAAGTCGCGTGATATTTTAGGTCGTTTGTAATAGGTCGTGTGTGTTGTAAAACTCTATAAATAGGCGGGTTGTGTCACTTGTAAAGTAGTTGATTTTGAATAAACTTTTGTTTGTGTGCTTTGTGCCACTTTGAAATTGGAAGTTGAGTGTGAGCTCCTTTCTCCATCTTCGGTTATTCGAGTGCGCTCGAATCAATGATTTTGAAGCCGATTCACGGAATCTTGTGCGCAAGATCAACGTAGAAGAATCGTAGATCTTTTAACACGGTATCGTGCGCGATCAACGTGTTTGAGATAGCTAGAGTCCGGTATCTCGCGAGATCAACGGATTTGGGCATTTCGGCATCTTTAATTCACCGATTCATATTGCTTCATCGAATCGTTTATCGATTTGATTGACACGAATACTTCAATTCATCGTCAACTGATATATCCGCTGCGTCAGTTTGGTATCGGAGCTAGACTTAGCCAATCATAGCTAAGCCGAGCCTTGGAGCCAAGGAGAAGTGTTGGAGCACGACTTAGCCAATCATAGCTAAGCCGAGCGTATTGGGAGCTGCATTCAGAGTAGAGCCGAGCAAGTGTAGGTTGAAGTAGAGCCGAGTGTTGAAGAATAGAGTTGATCAAGGCTGAGCCTAGTGATTGTGTAATCATGCCTCCGAGAAGAGCTAATCGTCATCATAATGTTGCAGAGATGTATAGAAGAGAAGATGCTGAGCAAATGGAGCAACGAATTAGTGATAAGTTCGATGAAAAGTTTGATGAGGGGATTGGTAGATTGGAAAAGCTCATGTTGGATATGAATCAAACCCGAAGAAGAACATCGCCAATTTCGAACCAAGGTGGAAACAGGGTTTCGCCGTCGGTTTCGGGTGAAAGGAGAATGTCGCCACAATCTCATCAAGGTAGAAGAGAGTCATCAGTTTCAATGGTGAGAGATCATCATGGGTATAGAGATGAAGAGAGAAGAAGTCATCGGGGATGTGAAGATGAACCATACCGTGATGTTAAAAGACAAGGAAGAAGGGACATTCATAATCGAAGAGATGTGGATGGACGAGATCGATATAGAAGTACATCGGATTTTGAAGAGTATGATGATAGAGGTAGTGTTCATTATCGAGATCATGGCCAAGTACGGAATCGAGATAGAGATTTTGAAGATGATCGTCGATGGGAGTCAGGGATGAAAATGGAGATTCCAGAATTTAAAGGGGGAATGGTAGCGGAAGAATTTTTGGATTGGTTGTCTAATGTTGAAGAAATTTTTGACTTCAAAGAAGTACCCGAGCATCATAGAGTGAAGTTGGTTGCTACACGATTGAGAGGAAGAGCTATGGCATGGTGGCAGCAAACTAAACTAACACGGGAGAGAATGGGAAAGTCAAAGATTAAGTCATGGGAGAAGATGAAGAAATTGATGAAGGCTACTTTCTTGCCTTATAATTATCAGTCTCTTATGTATCAGCGCTTACAAAATCTAAGACAAGGGACCAAGTCGGTTAATGATTATGCAGATGAGTTTTATCAACTTATTGCCAGGAATGATATCATGGAAACGGAGGAACAATTGACAGCTAGATTTGTTGGAGGATTGAGAATGCAAATTCAGGATATGGTGAATATGTTTGACTCTAGATCCGTTGCAGAAGCACACCAGAAGGCGTTAGCTTGGGAGAAGCAAGGCAGAAGAGGAGGTGGTGTGTTTACAAATTCCAACAATCAAGTGAAAGGGGCTAGTAGCAATACCAACATTCCCAAGGCTGTTAGTAAACCGGTTGTCAATGAAGTTGCTAAGACCAAGGTCAATAGTAGTATCAAATGCTTTAATTATCAAGAGTTTGGTCATAAGAGCAATGAATGTCTGAAGCCTAAGAAGCGAGTGATGGTTGCTGAGGTTGAGGATGAGGATGTAGAAGCAGAATGTTCTAATTCACTACCGGTTGAGGAGGAAGAATTATTATCAGGAGATGATGGATATTCATTGATGATGAGGAGAAATTGCTTGACACCAAAGCAGGAGGAGGAGACTAGCTGGTATAGGAGTAACATCTTTCAGTCAACATGCACTATTTTAGGAAGGGTTTGCAAATTTGTTATTGATGCAGGAAGTTGTAACAATATTATTTCTACTGAGGCTGTGAAGAAGTTGGAGTTGAAGACAGAGAAGCATCCCAAACCTTACAAATTGTCTTGGTTGAGGAAAGGTGGGGAGGTGAAGGTTAGTCGAAGAGCTTGTGTGAATTTTTCCATCGGACAGAAGTATAAAGATGAAATTTGGTGTGATGTTGTGGACATGGATGTGTGTCATTTGTTGTTGGGCAGACCATGGCAATTTGATAGAGCCGTGCAACATGATGGAAGAACTAATTGCTACAGTTTCATGTTCAATGGCACTAAAATCACTTTAGTTACTAAAAAGCAACAACAGAAGGAAAGCAAGTTGGAGGAGATTGAAGAACTGAAGACTTTGCTATCTTTGAAGGAGTTTGTTAAAGAAGTAGAAGATGAGCCGGAAGTATTTTTGTTGATTGGACGTGAAAGAAATGAAGTGGTTGAAATTCCTGAAGAAGTGAAGCCAGTGCTGAAAGAATTTGAAGATGTATTTCCTGAAGAGTTGCCAAAGGAGTTACCACCGTTGAGGGACATACAATACCAAATTGATCTTGTTGCAGGAGCTGTTACCACATAGACCACATTACAGAATGAGTCCAAAGGAGCACGAGGAGTTGAGAAGGCAGGTGGAAGAGTTGCTTGAACAAGGGCGTGTACATGAAAGTTTAAGTCCTTGTGCAGTTCCAGCCTTGTTAGTGCCGAAGAAGGATGGAACGTGGAGGATGTGTACCGACAGTCGGGCACTGAACAAGATTACTGTGAGGTATAGATTTCCAATGCCTAGATTGGATGACTTGTTGGATCAACTTAGTGGAGCTGCTATCTTTTCGAAGATCGATTTGAAGAGTGGTTATCATCAAATTCGAATTCGACCAGGGGATGAATGGAAAACAGCGTTCAAGACACGGGAGGGATTATATGAATAGCTGGTCATGCCGTTTGGTTTGTCGAATGCACCAAGTACTTTTATGCGGGTGATGAATCAGATCTTCAGACCTTTTATTGGGAAGTTCGTGGTGGTGTATTTTGATGATATACTGATATACAGTGGAAGCACAGAAGAACACTTGCATCATCTGAGAGAAGTGTTGATGATATTGCGATAGGAACAATGTTATGTTGCAACAAAGAAATGCGTGTTCATGACGCATAGTGTTTTATTTTTGGGGTATGTTGTTTCTGAAGGAGGTATACAGGTGGATCAAAGTAAAGTTGAAGCAATCAAAAATTGGCCACAACCCAAGACTATAACTGAAGTGAGAAGTTTTCATGGTTTAGCATCATTCTACCGAAGATTTATTCCACATTTCAGTAGCGTGATGGCGCCAGTTACTGATTGTATGAAGGGAAAACAATTTTTGTGGACGGAAGAAGCAGGATTAGCTTTTGAGCGGATCAAGGAGCTTTTGACGACAGCACCAATTCTAGTTTTACCGGATTTCCAGTTGCTATTTGAATTACATACCGATGCATCGAAGGTTGGAATTGGAGGGGTGTTGAGTCAGAAAGGTCGTCCAATTGCTTATTTCAGTGAGAAGCTTTCGGGAGCTAAGATGAGATATAATACTTATGATGTGGAGTTTTATGCTATAGTGCAAGCTGTGAAGCATTGGAGACGTTACTTGTTCCATAAGGAGTTTGTCTTGTATACAGACCATGAGGCGTGGAAGCATTTGCAAGGGCATGATAAAGTCGCAGCTAGACATGCTTCATGGATCGCATACTTGCAACAGTTTACATTTGTGGTGAAGCATAAGTCGGGAATTACAAACCGTGTGGCAGATGCATTGAGTCGAAAGAATCATTTGTTGACTACAATGAAGGTTGAAGTGATGGGGTTTGATGTGTTGCCAGAATTGTTTGTTGATGATCCTTACTTTGCTAAGGTTATGGATGAAGTCAATAAAGGGAAGACGGATGAGTATATGTTGGTAGATGGTTTTCTATTCAAGGGAAACAGATTGTGTATACCAGAGAGCAGTCTGCGGATGAAGATTGTGAAAGAATTGCATGAAGAGGGTCATGTGGGAAGAGATCGTACATTGCAGTTGATTTCGCAATCATATTTTTGGTCTTCTATGAGAAAAGAAGTTGAAAGATTTGTAGAGAGATGTCATATTTGTCAAGTTTCCAAAGGGACAGCGACGAATGCGGGATTGTATATGCCATTACCCGTGCCTACTAGACCATGGGTTGATATCAGCATGGATTTTGTTTTGGGATTGCCAAGAACTCAGCGAGGGAATGATTCAATATATGTTGTAGTGGACAGGTTTTCGAAAATGGCACATTTTATAGCTTGTAAAAAGACCGCTGATGCAGTCCGTGTTGCTCAATTGTTCTTTAAAGAAGTGTATCGACTACATGGGCTACCTGAATCCATTGTTTCTGACCGGGATACACGATTTCTAAGTCATTTTTGGTTGAGTTTGTGGAAGATGGTTGGAACGAAGCTGAATTTCAGTAGCGCCTATCATCCACAATCAGATGGGCGAACGCAAGTGGTGAACAGATCATTGGGAAACTTGTTGCGATGTCTTGTGCAGGATAATTTGAAGAGTTGGGATATGAAGTTGTGTCAGGCGGAATTTGCACATAATCATGCTGTTAATCGAAGTACTGGATTCAGTCCATTTCAAGTTGTATATTCAGCAATTCCAAAGGGACCGTTGGATTTGACGACAGTGCCATATCAAAGGGGAGTTGTTAAACGAGCTTGTGATTTCGTGAACGAGTTGCAGGAATGTCACAGAACTGTTCATGAGCGATTGTGTGCATCAAATGATAAGTATAAACAACTGGCAGATAAGAAGCGAAGAAGTGTAGATTTCAAAGAAGGTGATTTTGTTTACGCAGTATTAACGAAAGATCGTTTTCCAGTTGGAACTTACAACAAGTTGAAAGCTCGAAAATTTGGTCCAGTGGAAATTTTAAAGAAGATCAATGATAATGCATATCAGTTGAGGTTGCCGGATCATATTCACACTGCAGACGTTTTCAACGTTAAACATTTGATTCCGTATTATGAGGATAAGCTTATTGAAGAAGAGGAAGGTGCAAATTCGAGGTCGAATTCTTGTCAACCGGGGGGAGGATGATGCAGCGCAAACTGAAGTGATCTTAGGTCGCGAACGACCTAACGAATGGATAAGCCGTCCAGGCGACCTTACGAATTATGAAGCGAGTTATATCGCCAGCGAGCTATGCGGGTTCAGGAATAACGAGTTTCGACCTAATAGGTCGCGACCTAACACTATTCTTTATACCACATTGCCTTAGGTCGTTCCTGATGTTGGGTCGCATGCTTTCTTATGTCGCTGAACGTTATGTCGCGGAAGCTAAGTCGTTGCATGCTTTCTTATGTCGATGAACGTTATGTCGCGGAAGCTAAGTCGTTTCACAGGCCATTCTCTTAAGTCGAAGATTTTAAGTCGCTCCAGTATGCCATCAGCTTTTAGGTCGCTCAAGTCCTTACTTCGTTCATATTTTAAGTCGCAAGTGTTGCTGAAGCTTTAGGTCGCAAGTCTATGAAGATGAGCTATGTTGATAGGTCGCATTATTGTGATAATTGTAACTTTTGTAAATCGTAAGTCGTATGTATATGTTGTTATGTGTTGTAACTTTGTTACGTCGTGTTGTTGAGTCGTAAGTCGCGCGAGCTGATTGTTAAGTCGCGTGATATTTTAGGTCGTTTGTAATAGGTCGTGTGTGTTGTAAAACTCTATAAATAGACGGGTTGTGTCACTTGTAAAGTAGTTGATTTTAAATATACTTTTGTTTGTGTGCTTTGTGCCACTTTGAAATTGGAAGTTGAGTGTGAGCTTCTTTCTCCATCTTCGGTTATTCGAGTGCGTTCGAATTAACGATTTTGAAGCCGATTCACGGAATCTTGTGCGCAAGATCAACGTAGAAGAATCGTAGATCTTTAACACGGTATCATGCGCGATCAACGTGTTTGAGATAGCTAGAGTCCGGTATCTCGCGAGATCAACGGATTTGGGCATTTCGGCATCTTTAATTCACCGATTCATATTGCTTCATCGAATCGTTTATCGATTTGATTGACACGAATACTTCAATTCGTCGTCAACTGATATATCCGCTGCGTCAAACTTCAATCCATTAAGATGACTACAGATTAACAGTCTTATATAAATACTATTCAGCAAAGGTACAAATAACTTTAGAAGGCAAAGCTCATGTGTTAAAATGATGCCCTCAACTCCTTACCTAACACTTCATACTAAAGTAGTAAGAAATACCAATAAAATAACATAGATTAAAAAAAGCCATGTTACTTAATTATCCTGTGATGGTGCCCGTGCCCACAAGAATTATCGAGAATCCAATCTTCACATACTGCATATTCCCGTGATTTATTTAGAGTATGTGTTATGGTTGAGTACCTACTTTCTCAAAGTTTACAAATTATCCGGTTAATAATAATAATAATAATAATAATAATAAAACAAAGAAAAAAAATAAAAATAAAAAAACTAGCAGGTCCAAATGAAAGACTTTATGACATCCTATGCTAGTTGGCTTCTGGAAAATTAAATCCAGTTATTATTTCAAACTAAGCTCTTAAGTAAGTGAAAAGATGTCAAGTAAATAAGAGGATGAGTTCAAATTTCTAGTTTGTGACCTAGACTGGGTCAACTCACATGTGCATTTCCCACCAGTTAGGGCCTGCTACTTCACTAAAACCCAACAAACACATCACCATCTCCACATGACCCGCATAAAACATACACGTTTGTACATGACTACAACCCAGAAGCAACAAGGGTCAAAGAAAGAACCTGGAAGCAACTCACCGAGTCACCCTTAGCTTCCATTGTCCTCAACAGTCAATCATTCACATGTTCAAATCAGAAACAAATATAAAGTATAACCCCCTTAACCAAAAAACGAATGTTCCAATTCCACAAACAATGGCAGACCCAGACCAAGACATGAACACCCTAACCACCCCAGGCCTATCATTTGCATCCACCCTTCAGATAACAGTAGCAGTGATCGTCCTCAATTTCATCCTCTTCGTCGTCATAATCATCTTCTACATTCGTAAAAAACTCCTCAACCAAAGGGCATCTTCCAGGTCTCAACGTCTCATATTCATGCCTTATGACTCTTCTACCCCTCGTCACGCTCTCGATATTTCAGTTCTAAACTCCCTCCCCATCACTGTTTTCCATTCTAAAGATGATTTGATAGAGTGTGCAGTGTGCATTAGTGAATTAAAAGAAGGAGAAGAGGTGAGGTTTCTTCCTAATTGCAAGCATGGATTCCATGTCGAGTGCATTGACATGTGGTTTCATTCAAACGACACATGTCCTTTGTGTCGTGATTATGTTACTCGATTTGAAGGTTTGAATATGGAGGTTGAGGTTAAAGAAGAAGGGAGCTCTTCTGTGAACGTGGCGTTAAGGAAGAGGAAAGAAGGGATGCTAGTTATTGATATACCGAAACCGTCCTCTAGTTTTGGGTTTCCTTCTTCAAGAAATACGAGTTTAGCGTCGAGTAAGATGCCATCGGAGTCTCCTTTACCAAGTAGTCCGTTATTGGAGGAGATGAAGACTCCGGGTTCGGGGAGGATGAAGACTTTTAAGAGGTTGGTGGGTAGAGCTAGTTTTAAAGGAGTTGGTGCTTATTCTTCTTCTTCTTCAAATCATTTTGACATTGAGCATGGAAATGAATAGCCTATAGAGGCAATGCAATTGGAATCATATAGTAAAGATTAGATTATTGTTCTCTAAATGATTGTGATATTGTAGCACAAAGATATAATTTTGGTTTGATTTTTGTTGTAAGTAACATGCAACATAAATTTTGATTGTTTATTTATTTAATTGCTTAAATGTGCTACTATTTATATATTATGTCCCCAGAAGTATCCTAAAATAGATAGTTTTTGAGTGTGAAGTTGGATATTTATTTTATTATTTTCTACTCGTTATGCTTTGTGAGGGCAAAGACACTACAGATTCTTTGTATTACTTGGAATTTGTAGAGGAAGAAACGAAATTTTGTTCCTGTGGTATAATTTAGGAAAGGGTGTGATAAAATTTCAGACATGATATACTGTGGAAGAATGTGATCGACATCTCACAAAAAATAATATAAAGTAAAAAATTGTGTACCTTGTGTTCTGCATATCTGCATTTTTTTATTGGAGTAATGCTTGTCAGTTCCGTTACTGCATATTGTAACATTAATATTTTTAGTCATCTTTTCAGAAGTTTAAATCGATGACAATGGTAATAATCAATGATATTAGAAGTTTAGTAGTTGTCATACTGCATAAGGGAAGAATATGATTAATTATTAAAATGATGAACTAAAAAAGTAGTATATGAGTCAATACCACGTTGCAGTGCTACTTGGTTCTAACCATAACTCATGTATCCTTGATATTCAAGATAAGAAAATTTTCAAAGTTTGAAAGGTCAACATTTTACCTCTGTTGAAAGCAATATTATCCACAGTGTAGTTCTGGAAGTGATTACGATAGAGAACGAACATAAAATAATTGAACAAAAAATGGGCTGCAAGTAAACAATGGAAGCACATAGGGACAGCTTTTGAAGTCCAGAGTGGCTTCTGTCCACAATTACGTGCTATGTATGCCATCTCTTTCAAAACCAGTCCAAATATATTCCATCCTTTATTTCACATTTCAACCATCTAACTTGACAATTTGTCAAAATTTTCTACTAACCAACTATATCAGCAATGTCAGATAAAGATCAAGAAATGCATACCAATGTCAATGCGCATTTCTACGGAGAAATAGCAATTAGAGCACTTTCCCTCCATAAAAGATGCCGTGTACCGGGAAGTTCCAAAAAACTCATTTATATTTGAAAAAAAACTCATTTGTGGAACTCCAATGACAAAGTCCATGTCCATAAGAAATTGCTCTTTGTTGATGTTTCGACTGAAACTCCGAGATTCCAGTCGTTTCGTTTCAATTTCAGCAGGGATCAAAATTAGATTAAAATCAAAATTCAGATTCAAAAAAAAAAAAACTATGAAAATTCAATTTTATAGAAACGATTAAAAACAGAATTATTTTGTTTCAAATATAATACTAGAAATTTAAAATTCTGACACAGAAAAAATAAAAATTTACAAAATATTTTAATGGTGTAACTAAAAAAAAGTAAAAAAAAAACGTAGTGAATAAACATTTTTAGTGTTATAATATTTAAAATTAATCGGTATTCTTTATCTATATCTCTTATTTTTCCTGCTAAAGGTAAAACATAGATTTTTTTTTAATAAATTAAATGAATATATGTGTAATTATATGGAAAATAAATAATGAGATATGAAACCAAAATCCAAAACGAAATTTCTAAAATTTACGGATTAGATCAAAATTTTAAAATTACAAAAAATCGAAACCGAGAATGAAACCGTAATTTCGAACCACGGTACATAAGAAATCATAATCTTATCAGAGGTCACGCTAATTTTATCCTAATGATTGTTACATTTTCTAATTTATAATTAAGTAAACCTTGATAACAAGATACATCGAAACATGAGGTCTACAAATATCGTGGGTTTCATATGTTATCATCTTTTGCGAATAAAAGTTTACCAGCTACAAGTCTCCAAGGTGTATCATTTTCGTGGTTTCAAATTCCCAAGTCAATAGTAGTATAATTAACTAAATCATCAAAAATCCTTTTGAAATAAGAGTAAAATAGGAGGATGCAACAAAACTCTACAACCAACTTGTCAACAATAGCATTTTGAATGATGAGATAGAGCTCATATTTAATTGGTGTATAATGCATAAAAAATATCATAGATAATTATTTCTACTTAATAAAGAAATCCACAATCAAAACTATTGCTCCATGAAATGATATCTATAACGATCCGGAATTTCGAACATTTCTTATTTAAATATCTGAATTATATAAATATTTGAATCTTGAATTTAATGTGATTAAATGGATTTTGTAACCTTGTTAAATCATTTTTTTTATAAATAACTAATGATGGTAAACCTGTTTTTAAAAATATTTACAAAAATAAATAGTTCGAAGAAATATCTATAATGTGACTGAAAATCGTTTTATCAATAAATAGTTTTATAATCGATAAAAGTTGTTCGAACTTTTTGGCAATATTAGAATGTAATTGATTATAAACTAAAAATATTTTATGGTTTAAGCCCCAAATAGTGTTTGATGTTGTCGCCCATGATGTCATTAGAGATATTTATGAAGGGGGGTAATTTGGAAATTTACTAAAGGAAGGGATGATTATGTGATAAGTAGAAGCATGGGAGAAGCTTCCTTGGGCGGCCACATTAGAAGGTAGGAGGTGGTTTGTGTGTGACCTCCTAGCAAAGCCTATAAAAGCACCTCGTGGGTTTCATTTAATCCATTTGTTAATTTTTTTCCTAAGCAAAGCACTCAACTCTTAAGCTCTTATCTCCTCTTTAATTTCTAAAATCAAAGCAAATCAAGTCCAAACTTTGGCTAGAGGCCTAAGGCAACATAGGAAGCAAGAATATCAAGTTGAGGATTGAAGAAAAGGAGCACAAGGAGGAGTTTCATATTGCGCTGTGAGCAATTATTGGGCAAGGAGGTGAGGCCATGAGCATTTTGGAGCAAAATGTTGGATCTTTAAGTGTTTGGTTTTGGTAGAAAGTGTTCTTGTGTTTGTGGTGGCTTGTGGTTGTGCTAGCTTGGTTTTAAAGTGAGTTTACCCACCATTTGATTGTATATGCTGTGTAAATACAAAGTTAAGTATTGAACTAAAGAAGTTATAACTTTGGACCTTACTTGCTTTTGAAAGTAAATGACAACTTTAGTATGTATATCAACACTTCTATGACCTTCTATAACATGTGGCGTGGCCTTGACATTGTGTATATATGGTTGTTTGGATTGTGTGTTGAAATTGGAATGGATATGGAATGGTCCATATAACGATAGTTGCTATGAAAGCACTCTGAATTCCTCATGTTTAAACTTGTTCAAATTGTTTGTATGTTAATATATTGTGACATAATATATTTTGGTTGTGCTCTGCACATGTATAAGTGTATGTGACAGCAAGGGATTGGTTTTGAAAGTTGCAGAACTTGTGAAACAAAGTTGTAAAAGTTAGAAGCGAATTAGTCGTCCTGGATGTACATTGTAAATGTCTTATGTTCAGTAATTTTTAATATGATTTTGTAAAAATAACCATAGGAATTTCTTTGCATGGTTATTAAGTATTATAAGTAAAGTATTTACTATAAAAAAAATTGGATCCTAAATCTCTTGATGAAAATGAATCAACCATTGAAGGGTTTAAAATTGGTTTTGTGCCATAAACAGGAATTTGCAAATCTGAAACACTTTCTGGGCGTTTCAGAACTTTTGATAGCAGTCCTGTAAATGTTATTTTTGTAAAAGTGATTTGAAGTTTATATATATCTTTAATAAGTAATTATGAATCATTAAAGTAAGAGATTTTAATAAATGTAAAACATGCTTTTTGAAGTTTTGAAATAAATTATAAAGCAGTTTCTTTTATGTAATATTTTAAATAGATATTTAAAACATGTTTATACTTATTTTTAAAGTATTTATATATAACTTCAGAAAAAGTAAGTTAAGTAATTTGTAAAATGGTAAAAGTGGTTTTGTTATAACTTTAAGTTATAACAATGTTTTAATAACATTTGTTTTTAACCCGTTTAAATTATACTTTGAAAATATGAAATCTTGTTAAGGGATTTATGAATATTCTTATACCATTTTGGATAAGAATATGAATACATTTCTAAGTATTAAAAAGAGTAGAAATGAATAGTGAAATAGAAATATACATGTATATATCTTTTGTAAATGTATTTTAAATATATATATATACACAAGTATTTACAAAGGGGTTTTAATTAATAAAAGAATTAATCAAATAAAAAGAAGATTAGAAGTCGCTTATGTGACTTAATTGTGCTTTATGTGTGTACTTGTTTTATGGAAAGTATTTAATCTTATACTTAGCACTAAAAGCCGAAAATGTAGACTTGTTCTATCTGTGTGACTTAAGAATGATGTTTGAGTAGGGTTTAGAAGCAAACAGTGTTCTAACCTACCGGCTTCACTCTTAACTAAGGGATAGTGTAAGTTGAGATGGTCGAAAACGTAATAAGTATACGAGACTGATTTCAATATGCGATCCTTTTTATTTCGTATTTGATAGTCGATTAGTCGATTATCGAACTTGACCAGAACTAACTTGGGAAGTATATATAAGCATCACATATTGATAAGGTTTGAAAATTCCCAGAGAGGACTCATTTGTATGAATCATCTCTTACTTTAAGAACGTATATATATGAGATCCCTCGCGGAGAACTCCTTTATATCGTTCGCTTACTTCTAAGAGAACTGAAATTGAGTTAACTGGAAATTCATTGATTTAATTTTGAAGAGTCTGAAATCTGATAAGTATACTTATGTATTACTTACCAAAAACCACTTCAAAATAATATACGAGTTCTATATTTTGGAAGCGGTTATGTACTTATGCTAGAATCGATGGAGAGATTCAAGATCTGTTCGAGTGATGAAGACTCATGTGATGAGATGTTGAACATGACTTCACCATCGGTAATGACAGAAAATAGAGTAGGATGCATAGCTAAGGGGTTTAACTAACCTAAAAGGTACATAACTCCAAATATCTAAAGATGCTTTCGATTGATTGGCGTCGAGATTTGATGGTATTCGGTATTATGTATTTGGGAATGGACCAGCTATGTTTACCTTTGCAATATATTTTACCTAGAGATATATGTGGTTTCGAAAGATAGCTTCTGACCTTTGTCAGGAGGCCCTCAATGTATTGAGGAGACCTCCATGGAAATTCATATGCGAACGTACCTTAATTAGCAGTTTGAGTTGTACTTTTAATATTGTTTTATTATGTGATGCAAACAATACAGCTATTTTCTAATTTATATTCTACACCCTAGACATTATATGTTATATTGTCATATGTACTTATTAGATGAGTTTGGTTATTTCAAGGGAGAAACCATTCCAGTGATTCAGATGGTCTCGAAAGATACTGTTATATGTTGATTACATATTCACTGCAAGAAAAATTGTTATTAGCTGCATTAATTAGTAAGCGTTTAATACTAAATGCAACTGCTGGTCATTCGGAAAAAATAAAAACAAATAAATAAACGCGGCCATCTTATCCCACCCATCATTTCGTGAAATTTTTGTAACATTTTATTTCTACCGCTCTTTTTTCTCCCTCGTAACACTTAAAACATTTTTATCTTCCTAAATCCCTAACCAAGCCTCCTCCCTAAAAAATTCTATAGCCTTAAAATTTGACTTCACAATGCTGCCTCACCATCGTAGAGGATTTTGATTTGGAAACTGCTCATTTTCAAGTTGCTCGCGAATTGGAAGCGACCACTGCCATGTTAGATCGAGAAGCCGTCGGAATCTATGTCACGATGAGGTTACTGGTACGCTTGCGTCGATCTGGTACTAAAAGATTGTGGTCGACTGTTGATGTTACAGCTCGTTTGAATCTACTTATATGCTATTGCCTGAAGATGCTCGGGTTTTGATACTTACATGTCAGATGTTGGACGTGAAAGTGAGGTTGTTCTGTGTTTTAGTTTTGAATTGCTGGAAAATTGCTACTCATGTTTTCCTGATGTTTATGTATTAAAAATATGTTTTGGCCTTGACTTTGTTGCTTGATGATGAACTTGCAGCCTTGTTTCTATTAATAGTTTACATTCACTGTTTTCTTATTTTTGCTATAATTGATGTTTGTAGGATCACAGAACTCATATGAATTCTCTCATGTTGGATATTCACTTGCAATTATAGCCTCTATTGCTTGTATGTGAAGCTTGTGGTGTTCAAAAACCAGTAACTGCTGCATCTAAGTTTGAGACCTGGTCATGTAAAATTTGTACCTTGCGAAACGGTAACAAGCTAGATGAATATGTCGCATGGCATGAATGTAGGTATTCATATGACTCACCCACATCTACTCATGCACCCAGTTATGGAACTTGAATTGCATTGCATTAGTTTCACATAGAAAGGTAAGTTGGTCCCTGTATTAATAAATTCATATGCCTGATTATTATTTGATATTTTATGATTTTATATTTACTAGTCAAACATCAAGGTTGCTAAAATATGCATAATGCAATGTTGTTTTAGTCATAGGTAGATGCTCCAAGTGATTAAAGTTAAGTGTTTACGATCATCCAGGTGATTGAAGTCAAACATCAAGGTTGCTGAGCTTACTACAACATGGTGTGGTAGACTAGAGCAGCAAGGTGGGTTGGTGGTATGCTTCAACCGACAACAGATAGGACTCCAATGGGATTTTGTGAGTTAAACTCCCTAATGTTGACTTCATTGTTTGATGATATTTTGCCTTGTAGAGTTGATATACATGATGTTGGAATACATCAGGCCCTGAAAAAATTTATTTGAATTCAAATTCTTTGATTTAAGGATGGATAAGTAGGAAGCTTCACTTTTCTTTATGGCTTTCTCTTGGTTGATTGTTTTTTTGATTTTTTTCAACCGATGAACATGATGTTAATAGCCTTAGAGGCTCTACAAACCATGGCACATTCAGTATAACCATAGATTTTTTGTATCTGTGAGATTATGTAGGTGCATTTCAGTTTAAATGTTTACATTTTCTACTGACTATATCATTTTTTAATTATCTTATGTTCACTTTTGTGAACTTCGAGGAGTGGTGATTAATTGAATAGTTCAAAGCTCATAATTTTGTTTGCCTAATGTAATTTTCTGTAATTTTTTCAAAAGGAAGATTACAAATTAAAAAATTTACAGTGAAAAAAATTCTTATATTTAATGCCTCATTACTTGTGTTATTTATTGATTACGCTGCTTAAGCTTAGTTTTCGGTTGAACATATGCAGTTTTGATTTTTTGGAATGTAAGTATCAAGTTTAATTTTATTTTGAATAAATCGATAGGAAATATAATTTTTAAAATGAAGTTGGTAATACTATTTCTTGACTCATTGCTGGGTCTACCCTTGTATTTCCTCATCTTACTAATCAACTATAACGTGGAATACAAATTTGATCGCATTATTTTGTGGTTCATCATATTAGTTGATTATGGATCCTTATAAAAACAATATTTTACACCCTTAGTTACCATGATAACTTTACTTCTATTGTAAATTTCTGTTAATACTTACCCAAATACTCATGTCATACTGTATGTATGATTATTTAGAACAGCTGGGTCATATAACTTTTACCTTCACTTTTTAAATTGCACATTCTCAGTTTTTCAATACCATTTCCAGCTGAGATCATTCTGCCATGATTGTATAATTAGATAATATAATTCTAGTAAATACCTATTTGATTACTCATACAACATGCACGCTTAATTACTGTTTATGAACATATACACATACTATCTATTATTTGGGCTGGGTCCATTAATATTAGGAAGATTACTGGTTATATAACTAAAGTGCCTACTACACACTTCAGCAATAATTTCCATATGCAGACTTAGCCTTCATAGGTTTAAAGTGAATAATACCGCCCTTTTCTTTATTTTTTAATAACAACTATGATCAGTTAGGGATAAAATGGAGCTAGAAATGACTTACACATATCCTACCAGTTTTTTTAATTCTATCCACACTATTTATATTATATCTTATTTTTAAGGTATTCATTGCACTATGAAAGCAAAGTCAGTGTTTGATGACAAAGAGTTCTGATGTCGGTTTTGGAAGGATGTTATATTTATAAGGATGAAGTAAATGAAACTTGGAACAAAGGCAGACACATTTTACACCGAAAAGTTGAATAATACTTCACTTATGTGTCTTTCAACAACGCAGAAAGCAGTTCAGGCAAGTCCAAAGAACAAGCACTACAACAAAAATACTCTATTACAACAGCATTTTTACAACGGTCCAAAAAAGCCCGTTGTAATAGATATATATTACAACAGTTTCTACTAGTCCGTTGTAATAGACGCCGATTTTTAGCGCATAATACAACAGTCCAAAATAGCCCGTTGTAATAGAAATCTATTACAACGGTTTTGTCTTGTCCGTTGTAATAGCCGTCAATTTTCAACAACATAATACAATGGTCCAATGAAGCCCGGTGTAATAGATATCTATTACAACGGTTTCATCTAATCTGTTGCAAAAGACACTAGCTTTCAATAACCCAATACAACAGTCCAAAAAAGTCGGTTGTATTAGAAACCTATTACAACGGTTTTGTCTTGTTGTTGTAATAGACGCTAGAACTCAACAACTCAATACAACGGTCCAAAAATCCCATTGTAATAGACGGTAGTTTGTTGTAATAATTATTATTTATTAATTTTCTATAATCAATAATAATAATAATTAATACTTAATTATTGATAATATTAAATAATTAATAATTTCTAATAAAAACGAATAAATAATAATATATACTTAATATTAAACAATTTATTATAATTGATAATTCATAAATTTTGAATAATAATTTGAATTAATTTTTTATAATAAATGATTTATAATTAATATTTTTCAAAATTAATAAGTAATATTTTAATAATTTAATATTGATTTTCATAATTAATAATATAGTATATTTAATTATTAATATATAAATAAATAATTAATAATTTCTAATATGAACTAACTAAAATAATAATAATAATTAATAAACAATATATATCTAATTAAAAATTAAAGTTAAATAATAATAATAATTAAAATTACATAATAATAATTAATAAAAAAATTTAAAAATAAATAATAACTAAATAAATAGTACTTCAAAATAATAATTAAATATTAATATGTAATAATCAATGACCACTATTATATAATAATAATTAATCAACAATAAATAAATAATAATAAATATTTAATTATTAATATTAATTTATAAGTGATATTCACTATTAAATAATAGTAGGTAATAATCAATAATAAAACTTTATAATAAATAGTAATTAACTAAATAATAATAATTGAAAGCAAAGATTAATATTAAATAATAATAATGATCTATTAAAATTAATTTATAATAATTACTAATTAATAAAAAAATTAATAGCAAATAGTAATTAAATATATAATACTTGAAAAATAATTGGTAACATGTATATAGTAATTAAATTTTACTAATTTATATTCAATTAGAACTAAGAAGTAATATAGTAATAATTAATAATAATTAAGACGTAATATTAAATATTTTAAAATAAATTAATTTACAAGAAATTCATGTCATATTTAATATAAATTTCGCTTATTATATCTTACTTATAATATATATTTTACAAATTTCGATGAAAAATTAATAATTAATAATTAACATTTAATAATTAATATTCAATTATAATTAAGCAGTAATAAGTAATAATTAGTTATTAATATATAAAAAGTAATATTTAGTAATTTGAAATTAATAATTACTATTAAATGATTAATAATTAATAATTACGATTATTATTTAATATTTAATAATTAACATGTAATATTTAAGAATCAAGAATTTACCTTTTAGTATTTAATATTTAATTATATTTAATGTTTAATGTTTCAAATAAAAATTTAATTTTTTAAATTGTCTAAAATAAATTTAGAAATATGTATAGAATTAATTTTTTAAAAAGGATTTTTCTAAAATTCAAAAATATAAGTTTATGGTAATATTTATTATTGTTCTTATTTTGGTTAGCAGGCCACTTTTGCTCCCTTGCCTTCCAAAATTTTCATTTCCCGCTTTCCCCTTTTTATTAACAAGATAAGAGTCGCAGGTCCCTGTTTTGGATGTTGTTATAGGAAAAGTCTCTGTAGAAATAAATATGTAAATTTGGTCCCTATTTTTGAAAAATAAAAAACGAAAGATGCCTTGCATTTTTCTGACAGAAAATGCAAGATGACTTGCGCTTTTCTGATTTTGGATTTTTTTTCGAAAATTTTAAAATTTTTGAAACTTTTCAAAATTATGAAAAGCGCAAGTTAATTTGCACTTTCTATCAGAAAAGCGTAAGCTAGTTTGCGCTTTCTAATTTTGAAATTTTTGAAAAGTGCAAGGTAACTTACGTTTTCTATGAAGATAACGCTTTCCGATTTTGAAATATTTTTAAAATATTTGAATTTTTCAAAAAAAAATTAATGTTTAAAAAGCGCAAGCTAACTTGCGTTTTTTTTATTTAGAAAAAACAAGGACCTAATTTACATACTCATTTCTATAGGGACTTTTCTTCTAACAACAACATGAGACCTTTCGTGCAAGGCCACTTTTATTAATCTTAAATTTCAATTTGCATGGCATTTTTCTCCCCACAGCTTCACCGCCTCATTGAGTTCCTCCTCTCGTGTTCTTAAATCTCCTCTTTCTTCTTCTATTAAAATACTCACTAATCCACTTAAGTGAATTCGTGTTCTCCTCCAAAAAATTATCGTCTCCTTAATAATTGAGCCACCCGAATAAATAATACAGTAGCCTGGAAAACACTACTGCCACCGCCTTCTGTAGTGCTCGGATGTCAGAGATGCTGCCACCGAGATCTGGATTTGGATCTGGAGCCTTAAGTCTTTGTTTCCATTCCATCCAGTCTCGATCTTGCCACTTAATTGCAGAAGAAGAACCATGAAACAGAGCTGCCATGGTCAATGTTTCGGAATTCACCGTTAACGATGAGCCAGTCATCGCCCCCTACCCTGCCGTTCGCGTCAGAAACGGCCTCTCCAGTTTGAACAGGCTTTTCTCGATTCTCTTCCCTCTGCTCATATGTGAGTTATTGATTTTAATAGCAATTTCCAACTAATAATTAAATAGTGCATCATGTTTCCTATTTATATCTACTTAGGTTTGATAGTTAGGAAGAATTTGTTTACCAGGTTTTGCATTTTAATCAAGGATTGATATGGAATCTTCTATTAATGTGGATTAATATGGAATCGAAAGGATGAAAACATATTTTTATCTTTTATGTTATTTTATGACAAATATTGATCTTATTTTTTCACTTCTATGGAAATAGGCTGTTAAGCATGGGAAGATTGCAAGCCTCATAAATGTAGGACATATTGATTTATCAGAGCGTATAATAAGGAAAAATGTCAAGGTATCCTTTACTGCAAGCACATCCATCACTAGACTACCGATTTTGGTTTATAATGCATTGACTTTAATTAGTTTCATCTTTTCTAATAGGACACGGATGCAATAGGAAAACAAATAAAAGATGGTGTTAGGACGTTGGCCGAGGGTGCTGACCTAATTCGTTGGCCAATTCTTATTGAGGTAAGTTTGATTAGCGAAAATGTTTAGTTTAGATTCTATTATTGTTGCTTAAACTAAGAAAATACATGTTTAAAAATGAAATTTGTAGGCTTCAGGGTTTGAAAAAATTTAGCATCATAAAAATAATCATAGTCCAAAAACAGCCGTCTGTTGTTGTTGTATGTCATGGAGTGGGATGGTGCTGTTGCGTGAGGATAAGTTTCTGCTGCTTGTTGATGAATGAGTTGCGCTAATGTCTTGGATCAGACCAACAACATCAGAGAAAGATATGAGCATGGAGTAGTGCCTATTAATGAAGAGAGGTTGCTGCGTGTGTCTCAGCATGAACAAGCTGAAGAGATGTTAATGAATATGCAGTGCTTGCATGAGTTAGTTTTTGTAGCCTAAAGTGTGGTTGCTAATAGGGAAGCAAGACTGAAGGTTCATGATACTAGAAAATTGAAGCTGGTGAGTGTGCTTGCAGGTAACCAAGTTGAAGTTTTCTAAAATGAAGCAGCTTTAAGTATGCCGAGTTACTACTCCATGTTGTTGAATAAACAGGGATGAGCCATAGTCTATACTAAGAGCTAAAACATTGTATTCGGCAACATATGAGAAGCTTCATACTAGCGAACTAACGATTGCAAAGATGTCACAGTAGATTACAGGTGTAGACTGAAGTAAAGGGAGTCTTCAGACTAATAATCCAAGAGTTATCATTTATCCATTACCATAATTTTGTTAAAATCTCCTTCAGTAAAAAAATTCTACATAAACGGTCTTTAGAATGAACAAGTTATGTTTAAACTTGAGAAAAAGTTACTGCCAGTGGTGAATGTGTGTTTCGTTTTTTGAAATCCTGTTAGCCCAAGTAGGCTAGAAATCCCTAGCTTAGCCTTACCTCATGAATCATGACATGAGTGATATCATTTTATAAGGCTATGTTGATACCTACAGTCAGTGATGAAACCTAATAGCTTGTGCAGGGTTGACTATCCATCCCAAATTTTTATAGCATAACAAGTACTACTTGGACTTAACTCTATTATGTTGTCTTCTTTGTCATATGAATTCGATTTTATATGATTTATAGATTAAAATTATTTATTATTTGTGCTAGTAAAACTCCTGTATTTAAGAATGATAGAAAAAAATGCCAAATAGCACGAGTATAAAATATCTTTAATCTGTCTATAACATTTGTTTTATAAGCTACATTCATATCTTAAATTAAATCAAATAAAGTACCAAGAAGTTCTCAACTACTTTATTATGTTAAGCAATTAAATCAAATTAAGTAGCTGAAATGATGACCAGAAAATTGACTTGGAGTCCATGAACAAATAGCTTCTATTATGCATTATCCAAGTCTTGCACTAATCTGCATCAGTCCTTTAGCAATCAATTAATCGCTTTTTGTTTCTTCATAGATACTATATAATCTGGGGGTTAGGATAATGAGATTAGTGACAAACAATCCTGCAAAGTACGTAGGACTGAAAGGCTATGGGTTGAGCGTAGTCTGAAGAGTCCCTTTACTAACTCCACGTAAGTTCACATCTTTTTCTTTGCTTTAAAACTTCACATGCTAAAGGACACACGTCCCATTTTTTTAGTTGAATATATGCTTTAAATTGAATGACTTATGAGGTAATGGAAGATTACTAGACAGAATTGATAACTAATATAGAAATAAAACGCGTTGCATAAACATGATGCATTGGCTTAGATTCATAAATAAATATAAAGAAAGGTTTCCTTGAAGAAATTATATTAGACTTCATCTCCTCTTAATTGAACTCTTTGATCATCAGATTATGAAGGTGTACTATTTGAGTTCAGAACATAGAATTAGGTGCTGAAAATTTGCCTTGATGTCAAAATAGGGTTTCGTGCTATCTCTCTGACTTGTTCGACACTAAACACATTAATTTAAGATTATTCCTATTTTCACAACCGCTAAATTCATACTTCCAGTGTTATAATTTAATCCACTTCCATTAATTCTATGCCTGCAAATTTCATATCATTTCATAATGCAGAGTTCCTTTACTAGATTTCTTATAATCATCTTCATGTCTCTATGTGTATATTGGTTTCAGCTTGCCTGTTTCCTTAGTTCTTTTATTCTCCTATTGTGTATATTTGTGAGACACGCTATGGTACATGTCTCTATGTATCCAGTTGTACACTTTTTGAATTCCAAACTAGTAAGTTAGAATTAAGTTGCATTGCTATGAGGAGCTCCTTGCTTTTGTGGTCTTATTCTTTATGCTGCTGCATGGATCAGGATACGTCAAGACGAGCTTGTTAGCATCTTTGGGGTTAGCAGTTTTGGTTCAAGAAAAATATTGCTTAGTATGGAATCTACACTTGCATATTCTGGGTTCATTTGCATAAGAAACTTCACGATCTATTGAATAAGTCAAACTGGTTCTATACTTGTTGAAACCCAAGTTTGGTTAATAGCATTCATAGTTGATACTTACTGTAATTTACTTAATGGATAGTTTAAGACTTGAAATCATTGACTAAATCAATTGTTGTTAACCTTAATGCTTGTATGCATGTTTTAATGCCTAGCAGTTAACTAAATAAATCCCCATCGACCAGAGCCAACCTGAAGCCCCACCGGCTTTAGGAATACCATCAGCCGGTGGATGAACCTGGAGCGAGTTTGGCTCCAGTTTATCATCTCATTGGTTGTTACAATCTTCTTTCCATGTTGTTTACTAAGTATTTGAGATTTATATGTTAAATATAATACACTACATTCTTGAATACCTTCAAGTGTTTAAACCATTATGAGATACATGAATATATTAAGTGTTGTGTTCCATTACTTGCATGTTTACCTTCCTTTTTTTTCCATATGATAATGCTGTTGGGCTTGAACTACAGTGAAGCATAGGACACCCGATATGTTTTGGAGAAAAGAAAGTGCAAGCTATTGAGTTGGCAAAAGAACGTATGCTTGGAAAGTATGGGTGCATATGGCCGTGGAACCAGAAGCTTTTTTATTTAGGCCGAATTCAGAGATGTCCACTATTAAAGAGGCCATTGGATCAACCGTCGCTTGGCACAAAGACTTTATTTCCTTGGCTTAGTATGTATGTGTATTTTGGTATGTGTTGGTACTTAGAACTTGATATGTATTTTTTGATTAGCTCTTATGCATATATTTAAGGATTATGTGCGTAGTACGTTTGAACTCTCTATGAATGTAAACTTATATCTTTTGAAATGTGTTGGAACTTTATGAATGTGGCTTTAGTCTTTTTGTATGTGTGATTTTGGTTGTTTTATAATAATATTTATTAGTTATTACATATTGGTATAGGTATGTAGTATGGAAGTTCGTGCAAATTGATTTTATTTTTGCATTTATTTCGCAACAGTTTAAAATAGTTGCAAAACACTAAAAGACAACTGATAATGCTTGTTGTGGATGGAGCTTATCGCAATGGTTTATGCCTGTTGTAGTTAAGGCCTATTACAACAGGCTTGGCTAGTTGTGGCTGCGGCATATTACAAGGGGCATTAACCGTTGTAAAATACTCTATTACAACGGCTGATGCATGTTGTAGTTGAGATCTATTACAACGAGCTGGACCAGTTGTAATATACTGTATTGCAAAAGGAAATGTTCCATATTTACAATAGGGATTAACTGCTGTAAAAGACTCTATTGCAAAGGCCTGCACCATTGTAAAAGACTCTATTGCAACGACCCTGCACCATTGTGAAAATGTTTACTACACGGACGATTACAATGGTTTTAAACCGTTGTAAAATAATATGGGTCTATTACAACATCGCATAAGACAACGGACGCTGGCCCGTTGAGAAACCCCTATTACAACGGGTATTGCCCGTTGTAAAAGGGGTATTTTGTTGTAGTGAAGTTTGCCCGACATGATTGGGCCTTGCTTAAAGCTAGTCTTGGCATCATTGATAAAGGGAGGTTGCTCCTTAGAATCATACATGCACTAAACCCTAGAGTTCCAATCATACTTCAGTCCCTTGCTCTGCTTGAATATAAAAATTCATCTACTAATCTTGCTCAAGTACTGAGCATCTGAACTTGACCCTAAGCATCAACCAATATGGCTTGTAAGAACACATCAACTTCTGCATGCTTATTTCTCAGTGCATTAGGGTAGTCAAGTACATACTACTTATTGTATCATGCAAATCAAACAATGTCATTGCATTGTATTGGGACATGCATGAGGTTGGATGGAGTGGAAAGAAGGAATATGCGTACTGCAAGAGAACTATACCTTAACGATCTGAAATTTTCGATAATTAAAATTTGTTAATTTAATAAGTTTAGTGATTTAATGTAGGAAGAAATAAAAATTTGTGATATAATAATAAGAATATAACGGAAGTAAAGAGAAATAGTATTAATTTAAGGTAATTTATAATTGCTCTAAATGTAATTCTAATTAATTAAAAGGATTAAAGAGTTATAATTGATAAAGATTGTAAATAAATTATAGTAATGTGTGTATTTATTTGATAATTGGATTAAAGAAGAAATTGAAATTTAAAGAATGTATTAATTAAATAATGTGTAATAAATGAAAATTTAATAAAATTAGTATAATGAGAGTCGTTATAACAATTGTTTGTAAATAATAAACTTACTAAAATGAAATGTAATAATGTTAATCTAAGTTAATTATTAACAATTTGAATGAAATTCCAATCAATTGAAATGATTTAAAGGTTGTACTTGGTTATAAAGTGAATATAGGAAAACAAATGTAAATATTGAATCAATTAATGAAATAATATATAATTTATGGTAATTGAATAAAATCAGTGTTATGTAAGTAATTATAACATTTGGTTGTAATAATATACATATTAATGTTACTAAATATAGAAATGGTGACAATTGTTAATTGTTACTAATTCATTAAATCAATTGAAATTGAATGTCCTCAAATGTTACATTAATGTGAGTTAAAACAATAAATGTCAATTTGTGAATGTAATAAAATATATGGAAATGTAATTATATTCATAAGGAAATAACTGATTTATTAAAAGAGTGAAACCAAGATAAGTAAATTAATTGGGATTTCAAATTTTAATTAATGTGAAGAACTGACAAAATTCAATGTAATTGTATATGGTAGTAAATGCAAATAAAAGATGGAATTGTAGCATATTAGTGAAGTAAGATATATACAATGATAACTATGTCCGTAGAGTAATAGTTGTTAGAATAAAAGTCTGAAATCAAATTTAAACAATTTATTGGAATTTAATTTTAATTAATTGGATTTAATTACAGTTGAAATTGAACACTGTAATTAGTGAAATAATTAACATTGAATTGATATGAAAATTTGTTTTAAATTATTTATAGATGTCAAAGTAATCAAAAATGATGAAATTGGTTAGTTTACAAATATTGAATTAAAAAGTGATTAATTAATTTAATATTAATTTATTTAATTAATGTGAAAATAGCCATTTTAGCCACTGTCTCGGATTTCGACAAAACCAGTTTCATCGGATCCGTAACAGTGAATTATTGTAAGGTTTCAAGTTTCGTAGCGATTGGACTTGTGGTTTGATCGTACGGACTCAAAACGCCTAGAAATCAATTTAGTTAAAATCAATTGAAATCAATTTGAAATTAACTAATTTTCAAGCTAACTTCTTCATACGATGGAATTAGGACTTGAAACTCATTCCACTGAATTCAAAAACATCTATTTTGATATATGAGATGACTCATTTTCGTTCCGGAGATGGAACGGGGTTTTCGGGTCGTTTATTGTTCAACTTTCAAATAAATTTTGTCCGTTCATTTCTATTTCTGATCTTCCTATAAATAACCTGTTATAAATCCTAGCTATTTCTTATTCCATTTGTCTGTACGTACAATTCTATCTGCTTCTCTCTTTCCAATGGCAGACAAACCAACACCAATTCCAAATTCAATTGCAAATCAAAATCAAATCGAAATTTAAAACTCCTCAAAATATATCGAATTATATATCGATTTGAAGCTCTCGACGAGCGCAAGTCAAATCTACTGTCTGTTTTTCGATTTGGGTTTCTGGGTGTCCGGAATTCGAGAAATTATTTTCGACCGTTCATCGCTCGTCGATCAACTTCGATGGATCGACAAACGATGGTATGGTAGCGTAGAGAGGGAGGAGGGGAGTACATCTGAGTCGTTGGTTGGGTGAATAGGTGGCTAGATCGTCAGCAATAAGGGGATTGGGGTTCATTTTCGTAGGTGGCGGCTGGGGGTTTTCTGGTCGATCGGTGAGATAAGGGAGCGCCGATGGTGGAGGGGGGGTTCAGGCGAAGGCGGCGACCCTTAGGGTGGTGGCGCGAGGTGGATTGGAGCTGGATCATGGTGGTGGTAGGCGTTTGAACGAAGTAGGCGACCGCGTTTTCTGGCCTAGGGTTCGATCATAGAGATGATGACGTGGCCTCGTGAGGGATGGTTTTTTTATATTTATTTTATTCAAATTTCAAATTCAATTGTTCTAAATTGCATAACTTTTTAATACGAGCTCGGATTTGGACGCAGATTCTTCCTTTGCGATCGTATCGAAATTCGGGACATTTTGACGCTGGTTCGGATGAATTCTAAGACTGTTCAAATTTGAGCCCTATTTTGGATTTCAAATCGATTTGAAATCAAAAGGTGAGTGTTTTAACCCACTCACAACCACTAAAATTTCTTATGTTAGTTAAATTAAATTTATGATGTGATTATAAATTTATTGATCGATGTTTGGTATATTTAAATTGTCATTCTAGTTAAATTTGACTTTATTGCGTTTAATCGTCGTTTAATTTAATATTGAATTTTAAATTGTCAATTTAATACCTGTATTGATTATCAGTTATCTATTGATGTTCATTGATTGCTTTGGATGATGATTGTGATGTATGTTTGATTTGCTAGTATTGGATGACTGTATGTTGTATTTTATATTGATATAATATTGCAAGTTCACTATGGGTTGAAATGATACATACCCAAACGATCTATAGATTAGGAAAAATCGTTATGAGTTGAAATGATAGACTCGAGCGATTTTATGGATTTTAATAAATTCGGGATTGCGGTTTGAAATGATATAAAACCGTAAAATTTTAAATTGCGGATTGAAATGATAAATATCCGTATCACTTGACCCTAGGGTAGAAAATTATATACGGACACCGGATTGGTTTAATTAAGTAATATTTGAATCTTTAAATTTTGAATTCAGTTAACTGATAATTTGAAATAGAAATTGATTTATATAAACTGAATTATTTTTGATAATCCAAACGTAAAGTCTGAAATTGGAATTGATTTAATAATCTGTTCAAAGGATTTAAATTGGAATTTCAAAGTTGAGGTGGCATAAATAAATGAATCTATCGGAATTGAGTTATTAAAATGTTTGAATATAACTTTGAAATCTATTTTAAACTAATTTAAACTATTTTCATTAAATTAACTATTTTAATCAATTTAAACTATTTTAATTTATATTAATCTATTATAATCTATTTAATCCAATTTAATCTATTTACCAATTTTAAACCAATTAAATTTATTTAATCTATTTTAAATCTATTCGATATAATTTAAATCTATTTACTCTATTTACTCTATTTTCAATCTATTTAAATCTATTTAATATCATTTAAATCTATTTTAAATCTATACAGATCAATTTAAAATCTAATTTAATCAAATTTAAATCTATTTAAACTATTTTTAAACTATATAAACTATTTATAATTACCTAAAATATTTTCTATAATTTCAGACTGTGTAAGGTTGAATATTTATATTTAAATCTTTGATGATGATACAACCCAAGTTGTAATTTGGAACAGATTCCCTTTTGTGAAACGAAATATTTGAGTAAATAAGATGATTTTGAAAGGAAGAATTAATTTACATAACTTATCGATAATTTCAAAGTGAATGTGATTTCAAAAGTGAATATGATTTCGAAAGAGTTATGATTTGAAATTGAATATGATATTTCGATACAAATTGTGAATTGACTTTTTGAAATGTAAAAGAACCACCCGGTGTGTAATAAGCGTTTGGTTGTTAAAGAGACCGGGATTGGATATTGTCATACTCTCTGCCAATACGGAAAACCACTTTAACAACTGTGTACGTGGTAGAGATTCCAAAAATGAAGTAGGATGGTTTGGCGAATGATTTCTGTATAAGGTATGACGTGACCCTGACTCCCGTGAGTCAGCTTAGATGTGACTAAAACAGGAGCTATACCTGGGCCAAGTGAGGTCATTCCTCCGATCGGACATGCTTCTTTGGTACCATATTATGACATTTGTGATGCTTTGGTGGCCACCCCTGGATTTTTGATATGGGAGTGTGTTCCGAGGTGGGCAGTAGTAACTGCTACGCGTTACCACCAGCCCGGCTCTACAATTTGTAAATCTACCCTAGCATTGCCTCGAGTGCCAAGTTCACATGCCCTAGAGCGCCTTCTACGAGTTTTTTTTTTGTACCGTACCTATGGGATGTCCTCTGGGTAAACCACTGGTTTGGTGAAGCGTACGACATTGTATAGACTATAGGAATATATAGAATGTGTTAAGGGAGATATGGGTAACGCCTTAACGCTATTTTAATACTTTACTTTACTGTAGACACTATTATAATAGTGTATTGTACTACATAGTAGATAGTTTAACAGATCCTTAGGAGATGTAATCCCGAATATCTCTTAAGTTATTTCACTCACGTTAGACACTGGATATGAGATGTCGAACCCCGTAAACATCTTTGACGCCGTTCCACTCATATTTTTTTACGTTTATTTAACTTACATAAGGTCTTTTAGTTTTGACTCGAGTGTTTTATCTTTTCAATTCGCTCGGGTCAGCCTGAGCATTTCAGGGTTGAAGACTTTATTTTTGGAGGATGAAGACGAAGATTTGTACTATTATTATTTATTATAATTATTCCACTGCATCATGTTGTTCCGCTGCATTTATTTATTTATTTATTCTTGTTGTCTGTAACTCTGATTTTGTATTGTATAAGTATAATCAAATTTATTTGTAAACAGCTTCATGAACTGTTATTTGATTATTATATTTTGTCATTCAACTGCGAGATTCTGTATTTGTTTTATTTCTTTCTCTTTTTCTGATTTACCCTATACCAATCGTAACAGTCTGCCCTTTTGAATGGTTTGAGTCTGAAATGTATGTCTTCTTAAAACGTCTAAAAAGGCAGGTCGTTACAATACCAAAAGGTATTATCAATTGATTCAACAAGTGAATGCACCGCACGCTATCTTCAGGTACTCATGTGTTATTTACTTATTAGAAAGTCTATTGAGACATAGATAATGACACAATTGGTGATATTTAATGAAGATCTACTAGTTGTATCTGCTTTGTTTATTTGTTTCTATCCCAAATTAGACACATGTGTGAATCGCCGTTTGTTTGTACATGTTATTGCCTATTCAGTGTACAGATTCAGAAAATATTCTGTTAATTTCTTTTACAATATACATGCTTAATGGTATAATGTAACATGTGTTGTAGGCATGAGGTGTCTTAGAACAGAGGGCTGGTAATCTATCAGCAGCTAGAATATTATTTAAGTCCTCACTTTAACATAAATTCTCAAAGCTATATAACATGGATGACTTGGGCATCATTAAAGGAGAAATATGGCAACCCTATACGAGCTGAAGAAATCTGAAACTTGTACTTTCAACAGGTCATATTTTTGGGACTAGAGCCTTACTACAACATTAAAACACCTTCCACTTAGTTATTTCTTGTATCAACCATTTCACGGATGGGTCAGGGTAGGTTGTGTTTTGATTAACTGACTTGTTGGGTTTGATAGAACAACTATATTTTGTGTAAATATTTATGTAGTTGCTAAATAAATTCCACTATACAGGGAATTGTTGTCTTCCTGTAATCTGGTCGTTTGCTTGAAGTTGTTCGATGGTAGGTTGTTCGGGATGTGAAGGATGAAGTTGTGGGAAGTATGGATTTTTAAGTTGTTGATGGTTTATGGAGATAGATGGGAGATGGAGATGAAGGTTCAGGCAGGTAACTTGCAATTTCAGTGAAAGGGTAATGATTAATGAAGCTGCAGTTGTGACGATTTGATGTTGCAAGTAGAGGTTGATTTGCTATAGTGTGGTTGAATATGATGAAGTAGTAGTGGTATGGGGATATGCTGGTTGAGGGGGTAAGTTGCGTGGGGTGATGTGCACGTAAATGTGCATATTTTTACCACCATATTTAATCTATTTAAATTAAATAAATGATCATATTGGGTATTTTAACTTGTTTAAACCAAAATTCAAATTATTTTCAAATTGTCACATATTCATCTTCATATAGGGGCAAAATGGTCATTTTTATGCATTTATTAAATTGTGAAAATTTACTTGGAATTGTCTATGTTGTTTTGTAGGAAATTTGGTGAATTTTACAAATGGTTTCATGATGATATATGCATGCACAAGAGTGAAGAGAACAAATGAAGATGGAAATAATTCAAAGTGATGATCATGGAGGACCCCACCTACCCACCTACCTTAATGTACAAATTAGAGGCTAATGCACATGCTTATGGAATTAATGGATTCATGTAAACTTAAATGATAATTAGTAGAAGCTAATGATTACTTGGCCTCCACACTTTCTCAAGGGTAGTTTGGGCATTCCCCAAATTATGGATTAGAGTTTCATGCTTGTATTAATAATCCATTATGTTCATGTAACCTCTTCTACCTTCTCTTAAGCCCTCTTATGGAGGTCATCTCTTCTCTTAGTTTAGCTTAGCTCTCTTTGTTCTCTTTTCATGGCTACTTAGCCATTTATTTTATTTTCATGTAATTTCCTTTTTATTGCAATTTAATACATGCTCTTTCCTTTTCATGCTCATTTACTTTAATGTTTGTAGTGTAGATTTACTTTCATGCAAATTAGATTAGTTTTAGTTCTTGTTAATTAGTTCTCTTCTTTCATTTAGCTTTCATTTTGCTTTTTTTTTTCATGTTGCAATCTACATTTGTTAATCAAATGAAAAATATGAGAGGCTAAACCCCTTCAATTTAGGGGTAATGAAGCTCTCTAATTATGTAGCTTCAACTAGTTGTTAATTCATGCTCTCTTTTTGTGCTTAGTAAGAATGATTGAAGTGGTTTAATTGTTGTTTTTGCTTTGAATTTCATAGCCTATATTGTTGACACCAAATAGGCTATGCTTAAACAATCACTAACACCAATTGCCTCTTCATCAAAATATGATTATGACAAAAGAAAATGATTTGAAATTAAAATTTGATGGTCTATATTTCTAATCAATAGTTAATAGGCCATACTTAAAATAGATTTCATTTTCATTGTCAAGTTTTATGAAAGTTAGTAAGTGGTTTAAGAGGTGTGTTATAGTTTGATGGCTTATGTTGGCTAATCAATAGCACAAATATGCCATACTTATGATAAGCACATCAATTAAAGCACTAATGACAATAAAAGAGAGATCATGATTTCATATGTGTTGAACTACATGATCTAGAGAGTGGATTTATTCTCTAAATTGTCACTTAACTCTTATATTTGCTTCTCTTTTCTTTTAGTTAGTTAGTTAATTCCTAATTCTCTAGCTTAACTTTCAATTGAAATTGGTATAATTTGATTGAATTGAATTTTTAAAATCATCAATTCACTGCGGATCGATCCATATTCGCCACATACTACTAGTGTACGCCGTGTGCTTGCGGTTATTGTAATTTGAAAATTTTCGACTATTTTCTAAACCGATAGAAAATTAGCCGATAAACAAGTTTTTGGCGCCGTTTCTGGGGAGTTTGTTTTGATTTTAATTTTCTATTTTTCGAATTATTTTCGTTTGATTTTTGTATGTGCTTATTTTGTGTATTTGCATTAAAAAATAAAATTGTGTGCTTGTTTGTTGTTTATTTTTGTTCTGGTGCATTTTTTTGTTTTCAACTAGCATTTGCATCTCTAGTTTCTATTTAAAAAAAAATCACATCACAATTTCATTTCAAAAGCTAAACAGATTTTATTTCATTTCTTTTACAAATATTTACGAGCATCCTTTTTAGTTTTTACATTGCTTTCCTTAAAAAAAGACACAACTAATTCACTGTTTCAATTCTATGCACATTTCTGTGCACTGCCATCACAATTCCTCTCAACTGCCTTCATTCAAACATACACTTCAGTTCATACCATACCACTTCAACTTATCACTACTGCCACTATCATATAACACAAAGCAATTGCGACATCACCTCTGTCATTCACTGTTCATTCCCCTTCACAACCAATGACTGTCAAAAATCCTCTGCCTGCACAGTGCACTTCCGCTTGCTGTTCACTTCACATTTTGCCAAATACTCCTCTGCCTCGAACTGTCTTACTGCACTTCTATCTGCCATTGCTTTCCCTCCCACAGCCTTGCAAGCTGCTACCATTATCACACCTCCTTCAAACAACTACTGCACACCCCATTTCACTTAACAAAGCTCCACTTCTCAAAACTGTGCCAACACTTCACACAAATACATCACTCACCTTCAAACTTCGAACTATCAAAATCACACATCATACCCACACGTCTAGACCTCTGGCCACAACATTGTCGTTCAATTCAACAGCATACAACATCCCTGATCGTGCTGTCAACTGCTTCTGTGCCTTCTACTCTACTATCATTTCCAGTTACTCTACTGTCTACTGCCAATGATACAAATATCTGAAACCACCATTCATCACATAAATTCGCCTACTCACTTCATTACAACTCGCATACTCACATACTACCTTGCCTAACAACATTCAGACTGCTAACATCCCCTGTCAACTTCATCATCACTTGCCTTCACAATCAACACTCTTCGACCAACAACATCCACCCCTCCAACATTAGACAAACTGTAGCATCCACAACCTCATCTACAAACATACAATAGACAACCACAACACTTCCGTTCAATACATTCTCAGTCAAAAACAGTCCATCATCCCCTACCTCTATTAACTGCTACATCCTCTTCAAGCTTGCCTCATTCCACAAGAAATTTCCAATCTCTGCCTAACAACATTGCAGCCGTGCAATTCAACAGGCACACAGCCAGTCCACTAACGCTGCACTGCAACACCACCTACTGCCGCTATTGTCAGCAATCATTGATTCACAGTCCAAACCCGCCTCACCCCAAACTCGACTCACGAATATCACCATCCCAATTCCCCAAACCATCCAATGCTTGTAAGCAATCACCCCCAAACCCAATAGCGTGAACCAATCGACTAGAAGCGACCCACCGCAATCCTTCAGCAACTAGAATCGAATTTCCAAATTCCACAACCTCACCTTCAACTCAAGTCACCACAAACCTTCTCCGAATCCAGAAATTGGTGCTCGAGAATTGCTTCCACCCACCGTAATCCACGAATCACCCTCTTTTGGCCTCACTCCAAACAGCAGCAAATATCATCTACCAGCAAACACAAATCGAGCATCACCACTAACTGCAAACCGCCACCCAATTGGCTCGAACCGAAACCGTAAACACTCGTCGTCGCATGAACCTAAACCACTACCTCCACGATCCAAATCGAGTTGTTTTTTTATTTTGATTAAGTTCGGTTTAATAAAATGAAATGTGAGAATGATTTTGGGAATACTTGTTAAGTTAAATGAAGTGGTAAGTTAAATTAGATAAATGACTGGGCCGGGTTTGTTTGGTTTGCTGAAGTTGGCTTTGTTTTTTTTTAGTTTGTGAATTTGTTTTGTATGGTTTTAATTGGTTTTGCTTTTAATACTTTTAAGTATCATCCTTAAATAAATAAATAAGAAGATAAAATCTTTTGTTTAGATTGTTTTCACCAATTGTTACTCTTTTTATTAAAAAAAAGAAAGAAAAAAAACAAGTCTCAAATTTTCTTATTTTTCAATTTGTTTTGTTTTGTTTTCACATGTTTTGTTTTGTTGTGTTTTAGTTTCTTCTTTGAAAAAAAAAACTGTATATATATCTTGTCTTTATTTTCAGGTTGCCATAGCAGATTCGAAGAGTTGCTTGATTCGCTCTGCTGCCAAAAATAAAGTGCTTGATTTGCTCTACTTGCCCAAAAAAAATGCTTGCTTACTATATCTAGTGTTTTTATTTGCCTTGCATTGTTGTTTGCTTGCATTTGAAAAAAAAATTCAAAAAAAAACAAAAACAAAAACAAAATCCATTCGTAGTTGCATTGTTAATTCACGTTTAATTTCTGCTTTGCATTTCATCCTAGAATTTTGATAATAACAGTTAGACATCGATGATTCTTAATTGTATATTGACAATTTGTCCTTTTTCAACAATTTAATTTCTTGGTGTCTAGGCTACGGCAGAGCAATAATCAGTTATAAATATTACGGTGATTCATAAATATTATACCGAATTGTTTCTCTGAAGGTACTTAAACCTTCGACTGCATTGCTACGGTGATTCGTGGTGCACCGATAAATCCTGTCCATTACCTGGTCGAGAACTATCTTGTTGATTTAAGATAGAGTGTGATTATACAATTTTGGGTTAACTTAGGATAAATCATTTGTAATTAACCCCTGCATTCATTTAGTTGCATTAGTTCATGCATATTTTAAAAAAAAAATTAAAATCCAAAACTAAAAAAATTGTAAATATTCCTTTTCCTTTGAAATTTTTAAATCCTTTTTCTTTGAAATTTCAAAAATCCAAAAAATTTAGAAAAACCAAAATCCAAAAAAAAAATATAAAATCTTTTCAAAAAAAACAAAAAAAAATTGAAAAATAAAAAACAAAACAAAAAATCATTTTTCCATTTTGAAAAATAAATTCTATTAGTAAATATTTTTCCTTTATAAACAAAAACCAAAAAACATTCTTGAAAATGTCCGAGTTTCCCTACTTACATGAATTCTACGATAGTTGTGAAAATTAATATAATCCATATAATTTCACACCAAATTCGTATGGATATTTTAACAACAACTATTGTTCAAACGATTCGGATTTTGCACCACAAAGTTTTCAAAATAAAGAACAACCTTCAAATCTTGAAAATAGCATTTCGTCTTTACTTGAAATCTCTACATAACAAAATCAAATGATAAATGATTTGTGTAATTCATATTTGGGCAATGATTCAAGACAAAGTTTTCAAAGTAATCAAGATTCGAATTCAATTCAAAATTCAAACGATTTCGATTATAATCCATGCCAATTCAATTTCAAACTCCAAAATGAATTTCAAACTCAAAATGAAAATAGAAACAACTTTTCAAACGAATTTGGTAATGGGAATAATCTTAACCACGTTACGATTGAAAATCTTTGTTCTTAACAAATTCAAAGTGAAAATACTCATGTTAATAACTATAAATTGGATTTTGTTGTGCAGATGAACGAAATTTACGACGATCACATTGATTCGTTGTTTGAAACATATATGAAACAACATGAAAAACAAAATCAAATCCCAACGTATGACGAGTCAAATAATAATCCACCTTTTACCACAATTGACGATTTTCAAATAACAACTTTTGAAATTGAAAACGATAATCTTAATGAAGTTGTTGAAAATACGGTGATTGACTTGCATTTAAATTCTTTTGAGGGTGAGAAACGTGATTTAAAATTTGATCTTCCTTTTTCTGATTTCGAAAATATGAATACAACAACTTTGGATTTTGAACACGATACATGTAGTGAAGTTGTTGATAATCCAACAAAGGAAGACTAATTTAATGAACATATTTTTTTTGGAATTCTCGAAAACGAGTTGTCAAATTCTGAAGGGGAAGATTTAAATCACCATTTTGATTTTGAAATCAACAATTTTGAAGAAGTTTTCAATGATGAATTTGAATTTGAATTTGGTAAGAATAAACTTGAACTTCAACCAATTTTTCTATCAACCTCGAAAATTATCAAAAACAAAACAACTCGTACGATTTTTAATAAAACGAAATTCGTTTTTCCAAATCAACATTCAATTCCAAAATCTTTTACGATTTGGTTTTCCGAGCTTAAGCTGTGTCTCGCATATTTGACGAGATAAATGAATCAGTCTTTGGAAGACCGTTTCATTTACTTTTTGACGATATACTTTCTGATCTCATGTAAATACCGTTCATTTTCATATAAATAAAGGCCATTTTTAATTTTATTTTTCTCCTTCCAATTTGGTTGACTGTGGGGACACAGTCAAAATCAAGTGTGAGGGGGGAGACTCATCTTCATTTTTTTTCTTTTTCGTGGTTTATTTTTACATTTTCTTTCCAAAACATAAAAAAATATCAAAAAAATTGTTTTTTTAAGCATTTTTGATTTATTTTTAAAGAAACACTATAGGATAAATATATGGTTTTGGTTTAATAAATTGAAATTTTTGAAAATTTATTTGTCTTAACAAAAATAAAAAATGAAGTTTGATTACAAATAATAATGGTTTAACTAGTATATAGGAAGATTCATACGTGTTAACTATGAAATACACCCCAATTGAAAATCTTTTTTTAAAAAAGTGGTTGATTTAAAGTAAAGATATAACATTTTTTGTCTTCTAAGTTAAATGGTGCTAAGATGATTTTGCGAAACTCTCTCTCAAAAAAAGATCTTGTATATATGTATATTTTTTAAACACCTAGAGTCATGTGTTCACACTCGTGTGTTCACTCGCCATGCTCTGTACCCTTCTCATGTAAGCCCGAAAGGCAGTGCACGATCAATATATCTGGCCTTATTTTATTTGAGTTAGGCTATGTAAATATTGCTAATATCAATAAAATTTTCAAAAGAAAAAAATGGAGAGGGTAAGCAAATGAAATCCAAGCACTATTTTAACTTGTTTGATTTGACTTGTTATTGAAAAGAAATGAAAATACCACTTTGATAAACTTTGATAATCGACTAAGGATCTATTTCATAGTTACATTGTGTTATCGACCGAAACAACGAGTTAAACTATAGTCTATTTGCTATGATAACTTTGTTTTTATTGGAAATTTTGACGAGTAAATGACTTAAATTTCAAGATAAGGACCAAAACTTATATTTAACTTATTTGTGTCGATTTAAAAGTAAATCATTCATTGTAAATATTTCCAAAAACTTGCATTCATCTCTTTGTAAATAAATCTTGCATTTTGTAAATATTTTCATCTTGCATTTGGATTTTGTGGGTAGTATCCGCTGAAAACCCTCACGAGACAACACTCGTCCTATTTGGGACACCCAAAGGTTTAACGGCTTGTTGCATACGCTCAATGCAATCGTGCTCCCTACGAAAACGGATTTATCTTAGTTTTTCTTTATTCGAGGACGAATAAAAAGATAAGTGTGTGGGTATTTGATGTGCACGTAAATGTGCATATTTTTACCACCATATTTAATCTATTTAAATTAAATAAATGATCATATTAGGTATTTTAACTAGTTTAAACCAAAATTTAAATTATTTTCAAATTGTCACATATTCATCTTCATATAGGGGCAAAATGGTCATTTTGATGCATTTATTAAATTGTGAAAATTTACTTGGAATTTTCTATGTTGTTTTGTAGGAAATTTGGTGGATTTTATAAATGGTTTCATGATGATATATGCATGCACAAGAGTGAAGAGAACAAATGAAGATGGAAATAATTCAAAGTGATGATCATGGAGGACCCCACCTACCCACCTACCTTAATGTACAAATTAGAGGCTAATGCACATGCTTATGGAATTAATGGATTCATGTACACTTGAATGATGATTAGTATAAGCTAATGATTACATGGCCTCCACACTTTCTTAAGGGTAGTTTGGGCATTCCCCAAATTATGGATTAGGGTTTCATGCTTGTATAAATAACCCATTATGTTCATGTAACCTCTTCTACCTTCTCTTAAGCCCTCTTATGGAGGCCATCTCTTCTCTTAGTTTAGCTAGCTCTCTTTGTTCTCTTTTCATGGCTACTTAGCCATTTATTTTATTTTCATGTAATTTCCTTTTTATTGCAATTTAATACATGCTCTTTCCTTTCCATGCTCATTTACTTTAATGTTTGTAGTGTAGATTTACTTTCATGTAAATTAGATTAGTGTTAATTCTTGTTAATTAGTTCTCTTCTTTCATTTTGCTTTCATTTTGCTTTTTTTTCATGTTGCAAGCTACATTTGTTAATCAAATGACAAATATGAGAGGCTAAACCCTTTCAATTTAGGGGTAATGAAGCTCTCTAATTATTTAGCTTCAACTAGTTGTTAATTCATGTTCTCTTTTTGTGCTTAGTAAGAATGAATTAAGTGGTTTAATTGTTGTTTTTTCTTTGAATTTCATAGCCTATATTATTGACACCAAATAGGCTATGCTTAAACAATCACTAACACTAATTGCCTCTTCATCAAAATATGATTATGACAAAAGAAAATGATTTGAAATTAAAATTTGATAGTCTATATTTCTAATCAATAGTTAATAGGCCATACTTAAAATAGATTTCATTTTCATTTTCATTATCAAGTTTCATGAAAGTTAGTAAGTGGTTTAAGGGGTGTGTTATAGTTTGATGGCTTATGTTGGCTAATTAATAGCACAAATATGTCATACTTATGATAAGCACATCAATTAAAGCACTAATGACCATAAAAGAGAGATCATGATTCTATATGTGTTGAACTACATGATCTAGAGAGTGGATTTATTCTCTAAATTATCACTTAACTCTTATATTTGCTTCTCTTTTCTTTTAGTTAGTTAGTTAGTTAATTCTCTAATTCTCTAGCTTAACTTTTACTTGAAATTGGTATAATTTGATTGAATTGAATTTTTAAAATCATCAATTCACTGCGGATCGATCCGTGTTCGCCACGTACTAAAAGTGTACGCCGTGCGCTTGCGGTTATTTTAATTTGAATTTTTTTGACTATTTTCTAAATCGATAGAAAATTAGCCGATAAACATGGGGTTGTTTGTAGATGGAGGTTGGATGAAGTATGATAGTGGATTTTGGCGACAAGTTGGGTCTGGAAAATGGTTGATGCAGAACCGTTCAGGGAGGAATTTTCAGGTGACTGGTGGTAGTATATAACTTAAGGACTCGATATTGTTACATATTTTTTGATCCTTAAGGACTCGATATTATATAATCTGTAGATTACATAAGCTTACATTCATTTTTAAGTTCAACGTTGTCTATAAAAAGAAGAAGATGATTTACTACTAAAACTAACAAGGAGGAATGCAATTTTCTTTGTGCAGAGATAGTATAACTGTGAACTCATTTTTAGATGAGGATGTTACACTGTCCAGGGAGGCACAACAGCATAAATTATAGGTACTTCTGGCTCTTTTGATTTCATTTTGGCATAACTAATGGGTTTGTTGCTTATTTGCTGCATTTCATTAACCATGAGATATATTTAACTACTTCCTTACAATATATTAAAGTATTCATAACAAATTTTATAAAATTAACTTAGTTTAAGTTAACTAAATTTTATAAATAATAAGAATTTAATAATTTAACAAAGTTTTTTTTAATAATAATGATAATGATGATGAATTAACTAACTTTGTAAAAATTAACTAACTTTGTAATAATAATAATAAGAATAAAATTAAGTTACCTAAGTTTTGATAACAATAATAATAAATTAACCAAGTTAACCAAGTTAATAAAAATTAACCAAATTTTGTTAAAATTAAACAAGTTTTATAAAATAACTAAGTTTAAGTTAACTACATTTTATTATAATAATATAACTAATTTAACAAAGTTTTATAAGTAATGACGATGATGATGAATTAACTAATTTTATAAAAATTAACTAAGTTTATAATAATAGTAATAATACTAGTAGTAGTAGTAGTAGTAGTAATATAATTAAGTTAACCGAGTTTAAATAATAATAATAATAATAATAATAATAATAAATGATGATGAATTAACGAAGTTTATAATAATAATAATAACAATAATAATATAATTAAGCATGAAATTATTTATAGTATGATATACTTGTACAACGTTGTAGATGTTTGAAGTCCTATGAATTAACATAATTGTTTGACTATATGTTGTGCTTTCACTTGTGCAGGCATTGAACTTTCGAAGAGAGCAAGGTTGGACTTCTATGGCATTGGACTTTCGAAGAGAGCAAGGTTGGACTTTTATGGTGCTAGCTTTCACTTGTGCATGCAATAAAGAATTATGGATAATCAATCGTTTTGTTGGTACTAGTTAGGTATAACATTTTATTAGCACTAGTTGTGTAAATTTGTATACGAATGGTTATTGTATGTGAGTTTGGTCATTTTATCAAAAAACTATTATATTAGAATGGTTATGGATATCTTATTTGATTATATGATTAATATGTTTTTTTAATTGTTTGAATATGATGATTATGTGAGTGATTGTTGATTGATATAGTAGAAACAAAATAGACCATCAACAAGAAATAATTGCATGAAAAAATGGTGCAAAATGATCAACAACTTTTACGTTTCAAAAACGTTACAGAAATACATATAGTGCATTGAGTAAACGCAACCGTAAAGTAGGGGTAAAGTTGGAAACTCTATTGGTAGCGCCAAAAAACTTTTTGGTGGCGTTTTTAAAACGCTACAAAAAGATTTATGGTGGAGTTTGAGAAACGCTGCAATAAAAGGATTTATAGTGGCGTTGAAATAAATGCAACTAACAAACATGGATTTTTAGTTGCGGGCTTTATCACGGCGTTTATCAAAACGCTACCATAAGTTTTGGTGGCATTTTTTATGCGCCACTAGAAATAAAATTTCTTGTAGTGATTTATTTAGTTTCTCATACCAGACTTATATCTCACTCGTGGGTTTTATCTTTCTCTTAATTCCATGGATGCTCTTTCGAGTAGTCTGAGACAGAACGGTTTTTGTTTATATTCTTTGGAGCTTTTGGAGACGAGTTGGACGCTTCCATTCGCATATCATAGTATTTTATTTCCGCTACACTACTATTATGTATATATCAAAGTTTGTGAGGACATGCTGTTATAACTGTTCAGGCCGATGATAGTACTTAGGATTGTAACTCTGAAATGCTATGTATTTTAGAGTAGCATCGTGTGTCGTCTGTTGATATTAAACGTTATCGTTCCGATGTGAGATTCTGATGTTGTGTTCTTTCTTCCTTGTTCTTTTTCTTTTTATTTACCCTAACAATATGTCTTTTCGACACTTGTGTGCTCGGCATGTGAATACCGTGGATGTATTAGTGTTGCCATTTGGGGGTTGAAAAGGCGGGTCGTTGCAGCTGGTATCAGAGCCGAAGATTAAGCAAGAACCATGGCTTTGGTTCGGTATAACTCATTAGAGATAGGGTAAGCGATGCCTTAGGCTAAGTTGAGTGTATTATGTGTATATATATAGCATATTTGTATTTGTTATAAACATATGTCTTAAAGGTATTCCAACTACGAAAATTAAAAGATCTTATGTAAGTATAAATTACTAAAATCTACTTTGCATAATGTAGGGATTCATGATGTCATTCATTATTCCTTATTGATTAGTTTAGCCTTGCTCAGCCAGTTTATGAGCATTATTATCATTTGCAGATTGATTAGTTGTGCTCGACCAGTTTATCAGCATTTACTATCGTCTATTGATTGTTGATTTGTATTCGATCAGTTTATGAGCAGTTTACCTTTTTACTACATGAGTTGGGTAGACAGTATTGGTAGATGCATTGAAGCGAACACCTTGTGAATTAAGTTTCACAATTTGACTATAAGGCATTCAGTGATAATGTTGGGTTGGAAGTTTACTTAAATAAAAGAAGTTTAGTGTAAATTTTCTAAGTATGGTTATAAAATATGGTTTACAAATAAAGAGGATTTAAACTGATATTTTGAGAACTTAGATCTCGTTGTCTTTGAAATTGATTTCTAAGATTTTGGAAAAAATAGTACTAATATTATTTGAAAGTATTTATAAATATTAGTGTCTTAAAAAGTGTTTTTAAATTTGTTCAAGTTCGAGATTGCTCTCGGAATCAACGAGTCAATTCGAGAACAAAGAATTTGTATGCTATCTAGTTCGAGTAGCTCGAAAGTGAATAAAAACGGTCAAGAGATGTGTTCGGTTTGTAAGCACTTCTCATAGGCAATACCCTTCTTAGTAAGGGAATATGTGGTGCAATTTGGTAGGACATGTTTCCATGGTATCATTTCTGTGTTATTCAATCTATATATTTCCTATGAATTTTAAAGTAAATATTTGGAAATTGATTTACAAATTGGGGTCATGATACTTAATAATATTTACGAAACATTTGATACCGCTTTGAAAGTGATTTTGATTTAATCTCGAAAAGTATGATTTTATATACAAATGGTATATGTTGAAAGTGTACGTGTAGTACTAAGGATCGTGTAATATGGTATGTTAATGCGGAAACTGGTAATAACAGTAAAGTACAAATTAAAGTAAGTACACCAGGAATTTTTATACTGGTTCGAACTTCCCATTCTACGTCCAGTCCCAGAATACCCTCTGGATTTAAACTAAACCCCTCACTTAACCCGGAGGAATAGGTATACGACACTTGAGCAGCCGAACATGAATTTTTCCGCCTCAACAGCCGAAGAGGACTTCAACTTAATACAAATTGTTTGTTGACGAATGTGTTCTGAATAACACTGATTGTCTTTTGATAGTACAACTTTCCTATAATCAAATCCTCAAGAGTATATATGTGTGTGAAGATTTAGAAGGAAGATAATCACGTAGAATCGAAGTATATGAATAAATTCAAGGATTCTAGTGATATTAAATAAGAATGAATGCTTTTATTTGCAGAAATGAATAGAGATTAGATTTCAGAAATATAAACAAGAATCGGTTATTGTAGAAGTGAATTGAATATGTTTATATAGTTGTAGAAAAGTTGTAATCTTTCATGAAGAGTTTTAGTTAACAGTTGTGTCCATACCTCTTGAAATAAAGGACATTCCTCTTCATGAAATGATCGTGTCTCTTCAGAAAACTAGCTGTTTTTCTCTGGTCGGTCGACCGGAAAACCTGGCCGGTCAGCTGAGTTTAAAAACGTATTCAAAACAGAAAGTCACTGTGCATATGATACAGGGTCGGTCGACCGAGGATCCTGGTCGGTCGGCCGACCTGATGTTATATGCACAATGAACACCATTTTGATATAAAATGTTTTGTGTGCTTGTGTAACTATTTGAGGAATGATTTTAACATTATTCTAAGACTCTATAAAAATAAAATATCCATACTAATCTCTGGATTGTAAGATTATCTCCTTTGTAGTGTACGGTATGCACTTATTCTCTTTTTGTCGCTTTCATATAGTATTCTCGTCGTATGATCTCTGAAGCTTGTGTCATGAATCAAAACTCATGAATCAACATTCTCCCCCTTTTTGATTGATGACAATACTTATGTGATGAAGTAATATTGACATATATATTATAGTTCTCCCCCTGAATATATGGCGACTTTTCTGCAAAAATTCGTTAGTTTGCATACATTTCTCCCCCTTTGTCATCGACAAAAAGGAATACTTGTAACAGATTAAAGTAATGCAAAACATTTAAATTTACATGGTACATTCTTGAGCTTAATTAGAAATAATTTAAAGATGTTTTCTTAGAACATAACATAACAATAATTAAGAAACAAATAAAGTACAAGAAATTCTTGAAAGTAAATAAATTGTAAACATACTACAATTACTCCTCATCATCGTCGGTATCCCACTGTTCTGGATGAAGATTTTCATCGAGAGGAGCCGGTTCCTTACCCCGTCTTTGAGTAGTAGGTGCGGGAGTTGCCGATGTGCTGGAACTTGTGTTATCGGATGTAGACCAAGAGAAATTTGGTGTTGGTCTTTTTCCAGGAGCAACAAATGAAGCACCGGCTTCAGAAGTACACGATAAGGCATCCCATAAATTTACGAAGAAGCCTTTGATTTTCTTGAAACGCCCATCAATTTTTCGAAGGCGAGAATCCAAAGCTAGTTGATTTTGGGCCAAAATATCAATGGCAGCCGCTGTGCTAGTACCGGGAGGTGGTCTTTGGATAGAGGTTTGACGAGTTATACGTTCTGTAGAGTGAGTGGATGGTTGAGGTGTAGAATAGCTGCGACGTAGTTGTTCTCGTGGAATGGTACGCCATTGCTGAAAGGTTGTAATTTGGGATGGTGCATCGGGTAACTTCATTAATTTTATTGTTCGTGAGTCAAAGGTACGAACTTTGGATGTTTCTGATTCTGGAGCATGGGTGACAAAGTTATTAATCAACCGCATTATGTATTCTCCATAATAAATATGGAGCATTTTCCCTTGGTTGAACGTAAGGAATTCATCCATAAGAAGTTGTGTCCAATTTACCCGAATATTTCCACACATAGCATATAATGCCTTGAAGTTTTCGGGATATACTAAGTGGTATGACCCTCCTCTTGGAACAATAGACTTCATCATGAATCGATGAAAAAGTCGTGCTTTAGGTCGGAGAGATGAAGTTTTCCTTAAATCGGTAGCATCATCTTCAAAGAATAGGTGACTTAGGCGGTCACGAGTTGATGGATTACAGTCTACATCATGTAACGAGATTCCACCCGATCGAGCATTTAAAATATGATTCATTCGATCAATGGAGAGAAACATCGAAGTGCCACAAACCGATGTCCAAACACAATTTTCAGTGTTTCTCGGTGGATTTACAAGATTGAGATTTGCTAGGAATAACTTGACCATTATATGATTAATTTTCAAGTTGTTTTTCCTATGGTCAAGAAAAGCATCAAGACCACTTTCAAGAGCGGCATTTTCAACACCGTAGGCGGTAAAATTAGGATAACTTACAAAAGACTCCTCAAAGATTTTTGCATCTTGAAGCCTTATCCATCTTTCTAAAGCTTTTTCACTTACTAGCCAAGAAGCAATTTGAGAGTCTACAGGAGTTGAGGAAGATTGGCCAGCAGTAGTCTTAGATTTCTTCTTGGGTGCCATTTTTTTTTGTGAAGAATTTGAAGAAATTTAGGAAGGTTGTAATGGGGGCTAGGGTTAAAATCTGTTGTGGGAGAGTAAAGTGAAGAGATGAGATAAAAAGATGAATGGTTGGGTTAAAATATATAGGCAATTTCAGCAGAAAAGTTCGTTCGGTCGGCTGAAATTCCTGGGTCGGTCGACCGAGTTGAGGTTCAGAACAGTGTTGAAACTTTCGGGAAGAGTTTCGGTCGACTGGTGCAGGGTATTCGGTTGACCGAGTTAAAAAATGTTCTAATGTCATTCGGGAAACAAGTTCGGCTGACCGAGCCAGGTTGTTCGGTCGACCAAGTTTGAAGAAATCTATTTTAAAAAACTTCTCGGGACAGCTTCGGTTGACCGATTCAGACTTTTCGGTCGACCAAAGGCATGTGAACAGACAAGTTTATGCTGTTTTTTTTAAACAAGAATTATAGAAATATAATTATATTATTACATCATATATATCTATACATCTTATTAAAAAAATAACATATATATATATTAAATTATAGCCATGGTGCATCAGCATCGACGTTCCCATGAATTTGGAGATGGAACGTTTTCTACCGGTGACCATATTGGAGCTATTGGAGATTGAACATGGTCAGAAGGAGATGGAGTTCTGTAAGAAGGTTCAGCAACATCATCCTTCTTAGATGAAAAAAATTTCATGGCAATCTTTTCAAGGAAGTTTAAACGTCTTGCCGTGACTTTTTGTTCGTAATAAAGTTCCCTTTGCATATTCATCTGTTGATGTTGGTAGTGATGAATTTCATCAATCTTTTGTTTGGTTGATGGAGATACTACCATTTCCTTTTTCCCTTTCTTTTTATCAGGTGTATAACCTGTATGGGAGTCTTCCCATGGTTTCCACCTGTGTCGGGGGTCATTATCTGGAGAGGAGAATTCGAAAACACGATTAGGCATTGGAAAAGTAGGATGGGGACCATTTTCGGGGATGCGATCAGAATAGTCGTCGTCCGGGGATGTATAAGAGAGATGAGAATTTTCAGAATTGTAGACGTCATTGTTAGAAGACATTTTTGTTTCAAGTTTTATTTTGTAAGAAGATTTTTTTTGTATTTTATGTTCTATTCAATAAACATATGTATGTATATATAACCATTTATTTTCTAAAAAAATAGTGGTTTAAAATCAAATTTTAGTTTTAATCACAGAACTTTTTAAACAAAAAACTATTTGTAAATGAATGACATACAATGCTTTAGAGTAAAAAATAGTATATTCTGAAATTAAGTTTTAATGGTACAAATTATAACCAGAGCTGGAATAAGAAACACCCATAGCCCAAGTGGCTATACTACAACATCTAATATATAAGTCAGAAGTCATGAGTTCGAGTACCGCTTTGGTCAGAAAAATAATTTTTTGTTTTTCCATATTTTTCATTTTTTTTATTCATAAGTCTTTAAACGACATTATACTTAAATCTCGTCTTAGTTTTATAAAAGTATTTTCATTTAGTGGTTTAGTGAAAATGTCAGCTATTTGATTTTCAGTGTTGATAAATTCTAGATTTATTAATCCTTTTTCCAAACAATCACGAAGAAAATGATGACGAATATCAATGTGTTTTGTTCGTGAGTGATTGACCGGATTTTTAGAAAGATTTATTGCACTGGTATTATCACAATAAATTATTTGATTTTTCAAGATGACAATTAAAATCTTGTAATGTTTGTTGCATATATACGACTTGTGCACATGCCAAAGCAGCAGATATATATTCTGCTTCACATGTTGATAAAGAAACACAATTTTGTTTCTTACTAAACCAAGAAACTAAGGAACGTCCAATGAAGTGACATGTTCCGCTCGTACTTTTTCGATCCGTCCGACTTCCTCCAAAATCAGCATCACTATAGGAAACTAATTCGAAAGGACATTCTTTCGGATAAAATAGTCCAAAATTTTGGTTTTAGTTAGATAACGAATAATGCGTTTAACTGCTCTCATATGTGATTCTTTGGGATTTGCTTGAAATCGAGCACATAAACAGACACTCATCATAATATCGGGTCGACTCGCTGTTAAATAGAGTAAGGAACCTATCATACTACGATATAACTTTTGATCAACACTTTTGCCATCTTCATCTCTATCGAGATGAATCGTTGTACTCATAGGAGTTGGTTTGGCAGCAGTGTTTTCCAGACCAAAACGTTTGATTAAATTATAACAATATTTTTCTTGATTAATAAAAATTCCATTTTCAATTTGTTTAATTTGTAGTCCAAGAAAATATGATAATTCTCCCATATGAGACATTTCAAATTCATTTGTCATTATAGTTGAAAAATCTTGACATAATTTTTCATTTGTCGAGCCGAAAATAATATCGTCAACATATATTTGAATTATTAAAATATCTTTATTAGTTTTCTTAATAAAGAGTGTTTGATCTACTTTATCGATTTCAAAGCCAGATTCTAATAAATAACCTTTAAGACGATCATACCAAGCACGTGGTGCTTGTTTTAGACCATATAACGCTTTTTTAAGTTTATATACATGATCCGGAAATTTTTCATGATTGAACAAAGGTGGTTGTTCAACAAAAACATTTTCTTTTATGAATCCATTTAAAAATGCACTTTTAACATCCATTTGATATAGTTTAAAATTATGAAAACACGCATAAGCTAATAATATTCGTATTGCTTCAAGTCGGGCGACTGGAGCAAACGTCTCTTCGTAATCAATACCTTCTTCTTGATTATATCCTTGTGCAACCAATCTAGCTTTATTCCTTGTTATATTTCCTAGTTCATCTGCTTTATTTTTGAAAACCCATTTAGTACCGATGACTGATTGATCACTGGGTCTAGGAACGAGTTCCCAAACTTCGTTTCGTTCGAATTGATTTAATTCTTCTTGCATGGCAAGTATCCAGTAGTCATCAGTTGAAGCTTCTTTTATATTCTTAGGTTCTATGTTAGAAAGAAAAGCTACATGACCAACTTGATTTAATTGATGTCTGGTTTTAACATTCGTATTAACTTCTCCAATTATATTTTGCACAGGATGATCTCTTAAAATTCTAGGTGGAGATTTTATTACATTAGACGTTACGTTTGTATTGGTTTCATAAATATCAAAATTTTCATTTGCATTATTATTTCCATTCTGAGTAGATTCATCATCAGAATCAATAGTAACACTTGGATTTACATTTTTAAAATTTTCGTTGAAAGAAACATGTAAACTTTCTTCAATAATTTGAGTTCGTTTATTATAAATTCGATAAGCCTTGCTTCGTTCTGAATATCCAACGAATATACCTTCATCTGATTTTGGATCGAATTTGCCTAGTTGATCTTTAGTATTTAAAATAAAACATTTGGAACCAAAAACTTTTAGATATGAAATATTTGGTTTTCTGCCATTTAGAAGTTCATATGGGGTATTTTTAGTTAATGGTCGAATAGAAACGCGATTCAGTACATAACAAGAAGTAGCTACAGCTTCTGCCCAAAAGTGTTTCGATAAAGTTGTTCCATTTAGTAAAGTTCTTGCACATTCTTGTAACGTTCTATTTTTCCTTTCTACAACTCCATTTTGTTGTGGTGTTCTAGGAAAAGAGAAATTATGGTTAATACCCTTCTTGTTACAAAATTGTTCAAAAACTTCATTTTCAAATTCGCCTCCATGATCACTTCTTATATTTTTAATTTTCAAGGTTTTAATATTTTGAATTCTTTTAACAAAAACTTTAAAATTATCAAAAGTATCACTTTTATTTTTCAAAAAGAAAATCCAAGTATATCTAGAGAAATCATCTACAATAACAAAAACATATCTATTATGGTTAATATATTGCACTTGAGTTGGACCAAAAAGATCCATGTGTAAAAGTTCAAGTGGTTGTTCTGTAGATATTACTTTCTTTGATTTAAAAGAAGATTTTGTTAATTTTCCTAATTTACATGCATCACAAAATATGTTAGTTTCGAATTTTATATTGGGTAACCCTTTAACTAATTTATTTTTAGCAAGTTTATTGATGGTATTAAAATTGATGTGACAGAATCTTTTGTGCCAAAGACAAGAATCGTTTTCTTTAGCTACTAGACACAAATTTGAATCATTATTAACATTCATATTTAGGATATAAATATTTTTATCTCTATTTCCTTCGAAAATAATGTTGTGATTTTTATCAAAAATGTTACATTTATTTTCTGAAAAAGTTATATTAAAACCTTTATCGCATAGTTGACTAATACTTAATAAATTATGTTTTAAATTTTTAACTAATAAAACATCAGTAATGAGAGGCAAATTAGATGTACCGTTGCTATTGACATTGCCTTTGCCGATGATATATCCTTTTGAGTTATCTCCAAAGGTGACTGCTCCTCCATTTGAGTATATAATGTTTGACAACATTTCTTTGTTTCCAGTCATGTGTTTTGAGCAACCGCTATATAAAATCCATTTTCCTCTCTTCTTATGTGGTACCTGCAAAAAATTTATAAAAAGTTGGTACCCAATCTTTTTAGGGTCCTAAGAGTTAGATCTTAGGAAGCCAAACCCATACGGGTTCAGAATTCCCTTTATAGACATAATTTTTGTTATTATGAACAGTTTCCATAAAACTTTTGATATGTTTATTCCTTATCAATATATTATTTGTTTTTGGAATCCATATCTTAATAGTTTTAGTATTTGAATAAATTGTTTTCTTAATATCTTTCTTGATTTTATTATTAATTTTACTTTTAGCAAAATTATTTTGTTTCTTAAATCCTAGTCCAGATTTATTGTTAGAAGTTTGAGAGTTTTCTAATATACTAGAAAGATTTTCTCTTCCTTTATTGAAATTAGAAACATTTTTAGAAATATCATCAAATTTTATTTTAAGACTAGATTTTTCTAACTCCAAATCCTTAATTTTAGATATTAAACTATTATTTTCAAAAAGTAAAACATCATTTTTATTTTTCTGAATTTTTAGTTCCTCAGATATTGACGTAATTTGAGAAGATAAGTTAGAATTCGATTGTTGAGAAATTTCAAGTTCTTCTTCCAATATTACCTTCTCATCTTTTAACATATCTACTTCTAAAACAGTTCTATCTAACTTTCTTTGCAACTCCTTATTTTTCTTTTTAAGTTGTTTTGTTAAATTTACTAATTCAGAGTTTATTTCAATTAAATCTTCAAAAGTAAAATCACTTACATCGTCTGACGAAGCCATGAAGCATACATTTGCTTGTTCATTATCACTTTCACTCTCTGATGAGGATGATGAGTCAGTGTCGTCCCAAGTGACTGAAAAAGCTTTTCGTTTGGTTTTGTCCTTCTTGAAATTATTCTTTTTATGATCTGGACAATCTTTCTTCATGTGTCCTTTCTTATGACATTCATAACATTCCATTGTTGAAGATGATGGTTTGCTGCTATTGGAATTGTTGTTGGAATTATTTTTGTTTCCCTTGAATTTGTTTCTGTTGAATTTCAAAAACTTTTTGAAATTTTTAGCGATCATTGCCATATCTTCATTATCTGAGTCGGAATCATCTTTTTCTGCTTGGAATGCTACATTTTTCTTTTCTTGTGCTCCATTTCGTTTTGCCTGCAAATTTACTTCGTAGGACATTAAATTACCTATCAACTCTTCTGGTTTTAATGTTGATAAATCAGTTGCTTCTTCAATAGCTAGGACTTTTCGTTCCCATTCGTCCGTTAAAGAATTCAAGATTTTTGTAACAACATCAAAATCAGTAAACTTTTGTTCTAGTGATAATAAAGCATGATAAATATCCTGAAATCTAGAGTACATGTCATTTATAGATTCATTTGGCCTCATTTTAATATTTTCAAATTGATGTTTCAGCATAGAAATTTTGCTCAATTTAACTTTGTTCGTTCCTTCATGTGAAACTTTAAGAGTTCTCCAAATTTCATAGCCGGAAGTGCACATGCTAACTCTATTGAATTCATTTCTATCTAATGCACAAAATAAAATATTCATAGCCTTAGCATTTGATGTAGCATCTAGTTTTTGTGTGTTACTCCAAGTCGAGTATTCTCCAGTAGGAATTGTGTATTCTCTTTGTATAATATTCCAGATATCAAATCCACTTGATTGCATATAGATTCTCATTCGAGTTGACCAATAATTGTAATTTATACCATTGAAAAGTGGAGGTCGTGAAGTCGATTGACCTTCTGTGAAACTAGAATTAGTGTGGGTGTTAACATCGTTAATTTGTGTGGTTGCCATATAACTAGAAATAAGTAAATATCAAATAACTTTGTGATGGTTATAAGATGACCTTGCTCTGATACCAAATGAAAGTGTACGTGTAGTACTAAGGATCATGTAATATGGTATGTTAATGCGGAAACTGGTAATAACAGTAAAGTACAAATTAAAGTAAGCACACCAGGAATTTTTATACTGGTTCGAACTTCCCGTTCTACGTCTAGTCCCAGAATACCCTCTGGATTTAAACTAAACCCCTCACTTAACCCGGAGGAATAGGTATACGACACCTGAGCAGCCGAACAGGAATTTTTCCGCCTCAACAGCCGAAGAGGACTTCAACTTAATACAAATAGTTTGTTGACGAATGTGTTCTGAATAACACTAATTGTCTTTTGATAGTACAACTTTCCTATAATCAAATCCTCAAGAGTATATATGTGTGTGAAGATTTAGAAGGAAGATAATCACGTAGAATCGAAGTATATGAATAAATTCAATGATTCTAGTGATATTAAATAAGAATGAATGCTTTTATTTGCAGAAACGAATAGAGATTAGATTTCAGAAATATAAACAAGAACCGGTTATTGTAGAAGTGAATTGAATATGTTTATATAGTTGTAGAAGAGTTGTAATCTTTCATGAAGAGTTTTAGTTATCAGTTGTGTCCATACCTCTTGAAATAGAGGACATTCCTCTTCATGAAATGATCGTGTCTCTTCAGAAAACTAGCCGTTTTTCTCTGGTCGGTCGACCGGAAAACCTGGCCGGTCAGCTGAGTTTAAAAACGTATTCAAAACAGAAAGTCACTGTGCATATGATACAGGGTCGGTCGACCGAGGATCCTGGTCGGTCGGCCGACCTGATGTTATATGCATAGTGAACACCATTTTGATATAAAATGTTTTGTGTGCTTGTGTAACTATTTGAGGAATGATTTTAACATTATTCTAAGACTCAATAAAAATAAAATATCCATACTAATCTCTGGATTGTAAGATTATCTCCTTTGTAGTGTACGGTATGCACTTATTCTCTTTTTGTCGCTTTCATATAGTATTCTCGTCATATGATCTCTGAAGCTTGTGTCATGAATCAAAACTCATGAATCAACATATGTATATATTATTATTTCAAATGATTTAGAATAAAATTCGAGAGTTTAGTTCTAAAGTTTTCTTTAAAGAACTTTGATATAAAATAGATTAGTTTTGGTAGTACAGATTTTAATATAAATTTTCCATAGGAAAGGTTTGAATGTATGCTATGTTGGGGGCCTAAGTGGTAGTGGCATAGCCTAAATAACTAAGAAATCTTTTTTTTTGTTTTCTCTTTTAGTAAAATTGTGTCTAATGAATAAGTGTAACTTAGATAAGTTCTTTTATTGATGCATGTATCCTATGCATTAGAACAGTATGATATGTTCATCGTGTTATAATATGAATTTTTATTTGTTAGAATGAAATAGATTTTCAGTGATTTTGGAAAGTTCGAAACTTCCAGATCGTTATAGAATTTGGAGCTAAGAGTTTTTGAAAATGTATAAGATAGGTTTATATAATTTTTGAATTTAGAAGGTAGTTAGTTAAAACATGTTTTAAATTTATTGGACATCCTTGTTGAATAGAACATTTGATGTTATTGGGTCAACTAATAAACGTCTTTACCATAGGGGTGTCTAAGGAAAGTAGACTCTAGTCTTGAGTTTGGATATTAGTGTCCCGCTCTTCCTAGCTACTTGCCTAGCCTAGCCCGACGGTCAAAGTAGTCGAAAAGGTTGACTCGGTTATAAGATCCAGATTTATTATGGGTCTTCATCTGTATTTTAAGAAGTAAAATGAATTTGGTATTTTGTATATACTCTTAGGATATAGTAGAGTATTATATGAGTAATAACTTGAAGTATGGTTTTATGAAATGTTTAGAAACTAAAGTAATGTTTTATGAAATGGTTAATGAATGATTTTAGCATTGAATGAGATATACTATTAGTGTAAATGAATTTGATTAAAAAGAAATTGGTATAATCAAGAAACTAACAGGATAAAGTATGTAAGTTGTACGTATATCGTTTTATTCGCATGACTATTCTTAATCTAGGATTTGAGTACATAATTTCTAAGTGATTTACATCGGTCCGAACAAAGATTTTTAACTCGATTCTCGACGGCAAACATTTGAAACGGATTTCTGATATGATCTCAAAGTTTTCTATCATAGTATATGATCATGAAAGGAAAAAAAGTTTCTAATCAAGAAACATGATCGGGGTATGCACTAGAGAGGTTAAGTAATCTATACTAGCATGGAAGTAAAATTTATGTGACCGAGCAAGTGATCAGATTAAATTTTGGGTACGGATGATCCATGCACATCGTATAGGCTCAAGTATATGGATACTATGTTTTTTGGCTTACGAAGAGTTTAGGAAATGACTCTTTGATTTGTTATGGGTTAGCATGAATAATCTTCTAAGTAATAACCTGAGGCTGTTGAGCATAAGGTACATTTACTAAATTGTTCATCATCGTTGTGCGATGAGAGGGTTTTTGAACCTGAGCAAACTGTAAGCTTTATTTACTAGTAAATTTTAAATATTGTTAAGTATTGATTTGTGCTTGTTTCATTTGTGTGTTGGTTGTGTTGGAATTTCGAGGATGAAATATTTTAAGTGGAGGAAAATGTAACGACCTAGAATTTCAAACACTTCGTATTTAAATATCTAAATTATTTAAATATTTGAATCTAGTACTTAATGTTATTAAATGGATTTTATAACATTATTTACCCTTTTTTATTAATAACTAATGATGTAAACTTTTTTTTGAAAAATATTTACAAAAATAAATAGATCAAGGAAATATCGATAATGTGACTGAAAATCATTTTATTAATAAATGACTCAATAATCGATAAAAGTTGTTTGAACTTTTTGGCAATGTCTAAACGTAATTAATTATAAACTGAAAATATTTTATGGTTTAGGCCCCAGATAGTGTTTGCTGATGTCACCTATGATGTCATTGGAGATATTTATGAAGGTAGTTTGGTAAATTACTAAAGGAAAGGATGTTGATGCGATGTTATAAAGTGGAAGCATGGGGAAGCTTCCTTGGCCGCGCACATTAGAAGGTAGGAGGTAGTTTAGGACCTCCTAGAAAATCCTAAAAAATCACCCCATGGGTTTCATTTAATCCTTTTGTTAATTTTCTCTAAGTAAAGCACTCAACTCTTAAGCTCTTATCTCCTCTTTAATTTCTAAAATCAAAGCAAATCAAGTCAAAAATTCACCAAACTTTGGCTAGAGGCCTAAGACAACATAGAAAGCAAGAATATTAAGTTGAAGGTTGAAGGAAAGGAGCACAAATGGGAGTTTCATATTGGGCCGTGAGTAATTATTGGGCTAGGAGGTGAGGCCAAGAGCATTTTGGAGCAAAATGTTGGATCTTTATGTGTTGGATGATGGTAGGAAGTGTTCTTGTGTTTGTGCTGGCTTGTGCTTATGTCAATTTGGTTTAAAGAGAGTTTGCTCACCATTTGATTGTATATATTGTGTTATATATATAGTGTAAATATAAAGTTAAATATTGAACTAATGAAGTTATAACTTTGGATCTAACTTGCTTTTAAAAGAAAATGACAACTCTAGTATGTATATCACCACTTCTATGACCTTCTATAACATGTGGTGTGCCCTTAACATTGTGTATATATGGTTGTTTGGATTGTATGTTGAAATTAGAATGGATACAGAATGGTCTATATAGCGATAGTCACTATGAAAGCACTTTGAATCCCCTTGTGTTTAAACTTCAAATTATTTGTATGTTAATATATTGTGATATAATATATATTGATTGTGCTTTACACATGTATAAGTGCATGTGACAGCAAGGAATTGTTTGGAAAGTTGTAGAACTTGTGAAACAAAGTTGTAAAATTTAGAAGCGAATTAGTCGCTGTAGATGCACTTTGTAAATGCCTTGTGTTCGGCGATTTTTTATATGGTTTTGTAAAAATATCCTTAGAGGTTTCTTTGCATGGTTATAAATATTATAAGTAAAGTACTTACTGTAAAAAAATTGGAACTTAAATCTCTTGATAGTATGTTGAAAACGAATCAAACATTGAAGGGTTTAATTGATTTTGTGGCATAACTAGGAATCTACAACACTTTGAATTTGAAACACTTTCTAGCTGAAACATTTAATAGCAGTTCTATAAATGCTATTGTTTTCTTTTTGAAACTTTAAATGGTTTAAAATGACATTTAAATAAAATATTCTTCTACAATCTTTTTAGAAGTTTTGAATTACATTATTATAGTATTTTAAAAGTGGTTTGAAGTTTATATTTCTTTATTAATAATTAATTATGAATAATTGAAGTAAGAGGGTTTAATAAACGTAAAACATGTTTTTTGAAGTTTTTAAATAAATTATAAAGTGGTTATTTTTAAGTAATATTTGAAATAGATATTTAAAACAAATTTATATGTATTTTTGATGTGTGTGTGTAAGTCTTGAAAAAGTAAGTAAAGTAATTTATAAAATGATAAAAGTGGTTTTGTTATAACCTTACGTTACAATGGATTGTTTTTGAGAAGTTAATTAAAAGTACATTACATTGTTAAATGAGTGTAGATGTAATTAGATTTTTGAAAAGAACGTTTTAAAGATAATGTTAAGTATAAAATGGTTTTGGGTTTATAGTAACAATGTTCTAATAACATTTGTTTTTAACATATTTAATTATAGTTTTGAAAATGTGAAATCTTGTTAAGGGATTTGTGAATATTCTTATACCATTTGGGATAAGGATATGAATATATATTTAAATATTGAAAAGAGTAAAAATGAATAGTGAACAAGCAGTATATAGTATGTATCTTTTGTAAAGATATTTTAAATATATACACAAGTATTTACAAAGGAGTTTTCATTAATAAAACAAGATTACAAGTCGTTTATGTGACTTAATCATGCTTTGTTTGTGTACCTATTTATGGAAGGTATTTAATCTTATACTTAGCACTAAAAGTCAACAAAGTAGACTTGTTCATCTGTGAGAGTTAAGAATGACGTTCGAGTAGGGTTTAGAAGCAAATAGTACTCTAACCTACCAAGTTCACCCTTGACAGAGGGATAGTGTAAGTTGAGAAGGTCGGAAACATGATAAGCATACGAGATTTGGTTTCCATATGCGATCATTTTATTTTCTTATTTGATAGTCGATTAGTCAACTATCGAATCTGACCAAAATTAACTTGGAAAGTATATGCAAGCATCACGTATTAATATGGTTTGAGACTCCTCGAGGAGGACTCATTCGTATGAATCGTCTCTTGCTTTAAGAATATATATATACGAGGTCCTTCAGGGAGGACGCCTTTAAATCATTCGCTTGCTTCTAAGAGAATCAGAATTGGGTTAACCGAAAATTCACTAAATTAGTTTTGAAGAGTCTGGAATAGGATAAGTATACTTATATATTACTTACCGAAAACCACTTCAAAACTGATATACGAGTTCCATGTTTTGGAAACGGTTATAGAGTGAAATGTTATAGAGTTGAACGACATATCCTAAGTTTAAGTTCAAGGAAAAATTCAGCGTTAACATTTCAAACGATGCTAGCGAGGGTACTGTCTATATTGAGGTTGATTCCAAGAGAGAACAGAGTTAGCATTCGTCGGACGACTTATGCTAGAATCCATGTAGAGATTCAAGATATCTGTTCAAGTGATGAAGACTCATGTGATGAGATGTTGAACATGACTTCACCATCGGTAATGACAGAAAACAAAGTAGGATGCATAGCTAAGGGTTTAACTAACCTAAAAGAGTACATCAACTCCAAATATCTAGAGATGCTTTCGATTGGTTGGCATCGAGAATTGATGGTATTCGGTATTACGTGTTCAGGCATGGATCAGCTATGTTTACCTTTGCGATATATTTTACCTAGAGATATATGTGATTTTGGAAGGTAGCTTCTTACCCTTGTCAGGAGGTCGGACTCGATGTACTAAGGAGACCTCCATGGAAATTCATATGCTAACGTACTTTAGCAGTTTGAGTTGTACTTTTAATATTGTTTTGTTATGCGATGCAAACAGTACAACTATTTTCTAATTTATATTATATACCGTAGACACTATCTATTTATCGTCATATGTACTTATTAGATGCGTTTGGTTATTTAAAGGGAAAAACCATTCCGGTGATTCGGATGGTCTCGAAAGATATTGTTATATGCTGATCACATACTTTTGAGTTTTTTATACTAGACTTTTGTCTGAATCGTGGTTTTTATCTTTCCATTCATTTCACGGGTGCTCTTTAGAGTAGTCTAAGAAAGAACAGTTTTCATTGATATTTTTTTGAGCTTTTGAAGACAAGTTGGGTGCTTCCATTCACATTCCGTAGTATTTTATTTCCGCTGCACTACTATTGTGTATATATCAAAATTTTTGAGGACATGTTGTTATAACTATTTAGGCTGATAATAGTACTTAGAATTTTAACTCTGAAATGCTATATAATTTAGAATAGCAGCGTGCTGTCTTTTGATATTATATGTTATCATTTCGCTGTGAAATTCTGATGTTGTGTTATTTCTCCCTTGTTTTTTTTCTTTTTATTTACCCTAACAATCTGACTTTCCGGCATATGAATGCTCGACACGTGAATACTGTGGTGTATTAGTGTCGATATTTGTGGATCGAAAAGACGAGTCGTTACAATATCAATATCCGTACACACCTCTACCATTAATAAGTAATGAGAATATAAAGCTGTTAAAATAATGCAAGTTGTTGATGCATCCATTTAGTTCGGACAAGTGTGGGATCTCTTTAAAAAATCACAATATTACATTTAAGACAATAAAAGTATTAAAACACATGAGCTAGATTGATGGTGCGAGTTGAATGTCTAGTAGAAAGATGCCAGTTTAATTAAATATTTCAAATTGACATATCTGAAAAATGGTAAAATGAGCATATCATATATTTTTGGGAATAATCTTGGACAATATTTTCTAAAGTTGATTGATTCTTGTTAAATCATCTAAACAAGATGTTAAAGTTAACATATAGATAAAATATTGTTTACCGACAACACTGTAGTTCTACATTTTTAGCTATAGAAAATCTAATGGGTTAGCAGGCGTTAGAGAACTATATATGTAGAAGAATAATAATAAAAAGGAGAAATAATTCCATTCACCACTTTATAGAGCCAAAGAAGGAAGAGATAAGAAATTTTATAGCAGTTTAACAGGCAGGATTTTCTTCATATCAGTTGGTAGATTCACACTATAACTAGTTTTTCCCCTAGATCAAGTTTTGCTATGAAGCATGAATTTCAATGGAGCAATCAATATCTTGGAACCATATAATTTAATAATCTGCATACTGGCAGCCTACATTTACAAACTAAACTGAAAATTGGATTGTGACTTTGGTGTTGTGCGAAAATTCAATTAATTTGCACTAATTCTAAAACTACAGCGGAATACTGAAGCGCAGAAACAATCAAAAGAAGGATTTAGCTTGTCGATTAATTATCAACCACCAATTCAATGATAAATACACCAAAGAAAGAGAAACAGAAGAGTAGAGAACACAGAGATTTAACATGGTTTGGCTAGATTGCCTACATCCACGGACCCAACAATTATTCTTTTATTCTTCTGAAGAGAGAGAGAGTACAAAAGAGAGAGACTACAAAATTATAGGTAGTAAAGTGGAGAGACTAACCTATAATTACAAATTGAATAATCAATGTTTCCAAAGACTTGTATGTGCTAAAAACCCCTAATTGGATTTGACTACAGAAATTAGGGTTTACTGAAGAAGAGGATAATGGTGGATGCTCTCTCACGCTCATATGAAGGTGCACTTCCTTTATTTAAATAGGCTTGAGAATGAAGGATTACTTGAAGATGAAGAAAATTAATTTCCAGATTATGTGACAACCTTTCCGAGTTACTTGATTTGACTCCAATGCACATAAATGACAAAAACTCTATGTTTCCATAAATTTCCATTGCTTAAATCAATCTCCATGTATAAACTTGTCTATCTTCATATAACAGATCTGACTAATTAATTGATTAGCAATTAATTAGTTTCCTTTCTCTAGAAATTATCACGCATATCCTTCCTCTTTATCTTTCCATATATACCCTAATTAATTGATTGAATGAATCAATTAATTATTTTTTGTCTTCTTTGGAAAATATTTTAATCACATAAATTCAACACTCCACCTTGATTCAAATATAACAATCTCTCTGCATCACCACATCTCGACAAATTGTTGGGTCTACGTCAACAAGCTCAATGTGAACTAGTATGGGCAATATTGCCCAAACAGAGCTTCCAAATCTTTCCCAAGCATAAGAAAGACAATATGCACATCAGCAAACATAATGCATACGAGAAAATACCAAAATTCTTCAACATATCCGATGTAGCAGATGAAACTGTAGATACAAATCTTTGAGAGACCAATGGGGATTTAACAGCGCACTTCACCTTCTCCATTCCAAATTGAGTGAGGACATACTTAACATTTTCTACTCCAATCTTCTCCACAAGAATTTTGCTAGACTTTCCTAAGTCAACATCAGCAGACTCACCAACAAGCTCCACAA